>OY282516.1:32752961-38677961 GCA_958296145.1 Hydrotaea cyrtoneurina
TTATCACTCTGATCACTTTGATAATCTTGCCATTTGACGAATTCAGTCAATTCCAACGTTCTATTCAGTGTCAACATGATGAACGTTCTTAATTATTACCCTATTTTGATTAGTCTGGCTGGTTTTATCGCTCCGATCACTTTGAATACTCTTGCCATTTGACGAATTCGGTCAATTCCAACGTTCTATTCAGTTTCAACATGATGAACATTCTGAATTATTGGGCATTCAGGCTATTTTGATTAGTCTGGCTGTTTTTATCACTCTGATCACTTTGAATACTCTTGCCATTTGACGAATTCGGTCAATTCCAACGTTCTATTCAGTTTCAACATGATGAACATTCTGAATTATTGGGCATTCAGGCTATTTTGCTTATTGTAGCTGGTTTTATCACTCTGATCACTTTGATAATCTTGCCATTTGACGAATTCGCTCAATTCCAACGTTCTATTCAGTTTCAACATGATGAACATTCTGAATTATTGGGCATTCAGGCTATTTTGATTAGTCTGGCTGGTTTTATCACTCTGATCACTTTGAATACTCTTGCCATTTGACGAATTCGGTCAATTCCAACGTTCTATTCAGTTTCAACATGATGAACATTCTGAATTATTGGGCATTCAGGCTATTTTGATTAGTCTGGCTGGTTTTATCACTCTGATTACTTTGATAATCTTGCCATTTGACGAATTCGGTCAATTCCAACGTTCTATTCAGTTTCAACATGATGCACATTCTGAATTATTGGGCATTCAGGCTATTTTGCTTATTTCAGCTGGTTTTATTACTCTGATCACTTTGATAATCTTGCGATTTGACGAATTCGGTCAACTCCAACGTTCTATTCAATTTCAACATGATGAACATTCTGAATTATTGGGCATTCAGGCTATTTTGCTTATTGTAGCTGGTTTTATCACTCTGATCACTTTGATAATCTTGCCATTTGACGAATTCGCTCAATTCCAACGTTCTATTCAGTTTCAACATGATGAACATTCTGAATTATTGGGCATTCAGTTATTTTGATTAGTCTGGCTGGTTTTATCACTCTGATCACTTTGAATACTCTTGCCATTTGACGAATTCGGTCAATTCCAACGTTCTATTCAGTTTCAACATGATGAACATTCTGAATTATTGGGCATTCACTATTTTGCTTATTATAGCTGGTTTTATCACTCTGATCACTTTGATAATCTTGCCATTTGACGAATTCGCTCAATTCCAACGTTCTATTCAGTTTCAACATGATGAACATTATGAATTATTGGGCATTCAGGCTATTTTGATTAGTCTGGCTGGTTTTATCACTCTGATCACTTTGAATACTCTTGCCATTTGACGAATTCGGTCAATTCCAACGTTCTATTCAGTTTCAACATGATGAACATTCTGAATTATTGGACATTCAGGCTATTTTGATTAGTTTGGCTGGTTTTATCACTCTGATCACTTTGAATACTCTTGCCATTTGACGAATTCGGTAAATTCCAACGTTCTATTCAGTTTCAACATGATGAAAATTCTGATTTATTGGGCATTCAGGCTATTTTACTTATTGTAGCTGGTTTTATCACTCTGATCACTTTGAATACTCTTGCGATTTGACGAATTCGGTCAATTCCAAAGTTCTATTCAGTTTCAACATGATGAACATTCTGAATTATTGGGCATTCAGGCTATTTTGATTAGTCTGGCTGGTTTTATCACTCTGATCACTTTGAATACTCTTGCCATTTGACGAATTCGGTCAATTCCAACGTTCTATTCAGTTTCAACATGATGAACATTCTGAATTATTGGGCATTCAGGCTATTTTGCTTATTGTAGCTGTTTTTATCACTCTGGTAACTTTGATAATCTTGCCATTTCACGAATTCGCTCAATTCCAACGTTCTATTCAGTTTCAACATGATGAACATTCTGAATTATTGGGCATTCAGGCTATTTTGCTTATTGTAGCTGGTTTTATCACTCTGATCACTTTGATAATCTTGCCATTTGACGAATTCGCTCAATTCCAACGTTTTATTCAGTTTCACCATGATGAACATTCTGAATTATTGGGCATTCAGGCTATTTTGATTAGTCTGGCTGGTTTTATCACTCTGATCACTTTAAATACTCTTGCCATTTGACGAATTCGGTCAATTCCAACGTTCTATTCAGTTTCAACATGATGAACATTCTGAATTATTGGACATTCAGGCTATTTTGATTAGTCTGGCTGGTTTTATCACTCTGATCACTTTGAATACTCTTGACATTTGACGAATTCGGTCAATTCCAACGTTCTATTCAGTTTCAACATGCTGAACATTCTGAATTATTGGTCATTCAGGCTATTTTGACTATTGTAGGTGGTTTTATCACTCTGATCACTTTGAATACTCTTGCCATTTGACGAATTCAGTCAATTCCAACGTTCTATTCAGTTTCAACATGATGAACGTTCTCAATTATTGGGCATTCAGGCTATTTTGATTAGTCTGGCTGGTTTTATCACTCTGATCACTTTGAATACTCTTGCCATTTGACGAATTCGGTCAATTCCAACGTTCTATTCAGTTTCAACATGATGAACATTCTGAATTATTGGGCATTCAGGCTATTTTGATTAGTCTGGCTGGTTTTATCATTCTGATTACTTTGATAATCTTGCCATTTGACGAATTCGGTCAATTCCAACGTTCTATTCAGTTTCAACATGATGAACATTCTGAATTATTGGGTATTCAGGCTATTTTGCTTATTTCAGCTGGTTTTAGTACTCTGATCACTTTGAATACTCTTGCCATTTGACGAATTCGGTAAATTCCAACGTTCTATTCAGTTTCAACATGATGAAAATTCTGATTTATTGGGCATTCAGGCTATTTTGATTAGTCTGGCTGGTTTTATCATTCTGATTACTTTGATAATCTTGCCATTTGACGAATTCGGTCAATTCCAACGTTCTATTCAGTTTCAACATGATGAACATTCTGAATTATTGGACATTCAGGCTATTTTAATTAGTTTGGCTGGTTTTATCACTCTGATCACTTTGAATACTCTTGCCATTTGACGAATTCGGTAAATTCCAACGTTCTATTCAGTTTCAACATGATGAAAATTCTGATTTATTGGGCATTCAGGCTATTTTGATTAGTCTGGCTGGTTTTATCATTCTGATTACTTTGATAATCTTGCCATTTGACGAATTCGGTCAATTCCAACGTTCTATTCAGTTTCAACATGATGAACATTCTGAATTATTGGGTATTCAGGCTATTTTGCTTATTTCAGCTGGTTTTAGTACTCTGATCACTTTGACAATCTTGCGATTTGACGAATTCGGTCAATTCCAACGTTCTATTCAATTTCAACATGATGAAAATTCTGATTTATTGGGCATTCAGGCTATTTTGATTAGTCTGGCTGGTTTTATCATTCTGATTACTTTGATAATCTTGCCATTTGACGAATTCGGTAAATTCCAACGTTCTATTCAGTTTCAACATGATGAACATTCTGAATTATTGGGCATTCAGGCTATTTTGATTAGTCTGGCTGGTTTTATCACTCTGATCACTTTAAATACTCTTGCCATTTGACGAATTCGGTCAATTCCAACGTTCTATTCAGTTTCAACATGATGAACATTCTGAATTATTGGACATTCAGGCTATTTTGATTAGTCTGGCTGGTTTTATCACTCTGATCACTTTGAATACTCTTGACATTTGACGAATTCGGTCAATTCCAACGTTCTATTCAGTTTCAACATGCTGAACATTCTGAATTATTGGTCATTCAGGCTATTTTGACTATTGTAGGTGGTTTTATCACTCTGATCACTTTGAATACTCTTGCCATTTGACGAATTCAGTCAATTCCAACGTTCTATTCAGTTTCAACATGATGAACGTTCTCAATTATTGGGCATTCAGGCTATTTTGATTAGTCTGGCTGGTTTTATCACTCTGATCACTTTGAATACTCTTGCCATTTGACGAATTCGGTCAATTCCAACGTTCTATTCAGTTTCAACATGATGAACATTCTGAATTATTGGGCATTCAGGCTATTTTGATTAGTCTGGCTGGTTTTATCATTCTGATTACTTTGATAATCTTGCCATTTGACGAATTCGGTCAATTCCAACGTTCTATTCAGTTTCAACATGATGAACATTCTGAATTATTGGGTATTCAGGCTATTTTGCTTATTTCAGCTGGTTTTAGTACTCTGATCACTTTGAATACTCTTGCCATTTGACGAATTCGGTAAATTCCAACGTTCTATTCAGTTTCAACATGATGAAAATTCTGATTTATTGGGCATTCAGGCTATTTTGATTAGTCTGGCTGGTTTTATCATTCTGATTACTTTGATAATCTTGCCATTTGACGAATTCGGTCAATTCCAACGTTCTATTCAGTTTCAACATGATGAACATTCTGAATTATTGGACATTCAGGCTATTTTGATTAGTTTGGCTGGTTTTATCACTCTGATCACTTTGAATACTCTTGCCATTTGACGAATTCGGTAAATTCCAACGTTCTATTCAGTTTCAACATGATGAAAATTCTGATTTATTGGGCATTCAGGCTATTTTGATTAGTCTGGCTGGTTTTATCATTCTGATTACTTTGATAATCTTGCCATTTGACGAATTCGGTCAATTCCAACGTTCTATTCAGTTTCAACATGATGAACATTCTGAATTATTGGGTATTCAGGCTATTTTGCTTATTTCAGCTGGTTTTAGTACTCTGATCACTTTGAATACTCTTGCCATTTGACGAATTCGGTAAATTCCAACGTTCTATTCAGTTTCAACATGATGAAAATTCTGATTTATTGGGCATTCAGGCTATTTTGATTAGTCTGGCTGGTTTTATCATTCTGATTACTTTGATAATCTTGCCATTTGACGAATTCGGTCAATTCCAACGTTCTATTCAGTTTCAACATGATGAACATTCTGAATTATTGGACATTCAGGCTATTTTGATTAGTTTGGCTGGTTTTATCACTCTGATCACTTTGAATACTCTTGCCATTTGACGAATTCGGTAAATTCCAACGTTCTATTCAGTTTCAACATGATGAAAATTCTGATTTATTGGGCATTCAGGCTATTTTGATTAGTCTGGCTGGTTTTATCATTCTGATTACTTTGATAATCTTGCCATTTGACGAATTCGGTAAATTCCAACGTTCTATTCAGTTTCAACATGATGAACATTCTGAATTATTGGGCATTCAGGCTATTTTGATTAGTCTGGCTGGTTTTATCACTCTGATCACTTTGAATACTCTTGCCATTTGACGAATTCGGTCAATTCCAACGTTCTATTCAGTTTCAACATGATGAACATTCTGAATTATTGGACATTCAGGCTATTTTGATTAGTTTGGCTGGTTTTATCACTCTGATCACTTTGAATACTCTTGCCATTTGACGAATTCGGTAAATTCCAACGTTCTATTCAGTTTCAACATGATGAAAATTCTGATTTATTGGGCATTCAGGCTATTTTGATTAGTCTGGCTGGTTTTATCATTCTGATTACTTTGATAATCTTGCCATTTGACGAATTCGGTCAATTCCAACGTTCTATTCAGTTTCAACATGATGAACATTCTGAATTATTGGGTATTCAGGCTATTTTGCTTATTTCAGCTGGTTTTAGTACTCTGATCACTTTGACAATCTTGCGATTTGACGAATTCGGTCAATTCCAACGTTCTATTCAATTTCAACATGATGAACATTCTGAATTATTGGGCATTCAGGCTATTTTGCTTATTGTAGCTGGTTTTATCACTCTGATCACTTTGATAATCTTGCCATTTGACGAATTCGGTCAATTCCAACGTTCTATTCAGTTTCAACATGATGAACATTCTGAATTATTGGGCATTCAGCTATTTTGATTAGTCTGGCTGGTTTTATCACTCTGATCACTTTGAATACTCTTGCCATTTGACGAATTCTGTCAATTCCAGTTGGAATCAGCTATTTTGATTAGTCTGGCTGGTTTTATCACTCTGATCACTTTGAATACTCTTGCCATTTGACGAATTCTGTCAATTCCAACGTTCTATTCAGTTTCAACATGATGAACATTCTGAATTATTAGGCATTCAGGCTATTTTGCTTATTGTAGCTGGTTTTATCACTCTGATCACTTTGAATACTCTTGCCATTTGACGAATTCGGTCAATTCCAACGTTCTATTCAGTTTCAACATGATCAACATTCTGAATTATTGGGCATTCAGGCTATTTTGCTTATTGTAGCTGGTTTTATCACTCTGATCACTTTGATAATCTTGCCATTTGACGAATTCGCTCAATTCCAACGTTCTATTCAATTTCAACATGATGAACATTCTGAATTATTGGGCATTCACTATTTTGCTTATTATAGCTGGTTTTATCACTCTGATCACTTTGATAATCTTGCCATTTGACGAATTCGCTCAATTCCAACGTTCTATTCAGTTTCAACATGATGAACATTATGAATTATTGGGCATTCAGGCTATTTTGATTAGTCTGGCTGGTTTTATCACTCTGATCACTTTGAATACTCTTGCCATTTGACGAATTCGGTCAATTCCAACGTTCTATTCAGTTTCAACATGATGAACATTCTGAATTATTGGACATTCAGGCTATTTTGATTAGTTTGGCTGGTTTTATCACTCTGATCACTTTGAATACTCTTGCCATTTGACGAATTCGGTAAATTCCAACGTTCTATTCAGTTTCAACATGATGAAAATTCTGATTTATTGGGCATTCAGGCTATTTTACTTATTGTAGCTGGTTTTATCACTCTGATCACTTTGAATACTCTTGCGATTTGACGAATTCGGTCAATTCCAAAGTTCTATTCAGTTTCAACATGATGAACATTCTGAATTATTGGGCATTCAGGCTATTTTGATTAGTCTGGCTGGTTTTATCACTCTGATCACTTTGAATACTCTTGCCATTTGACGAATTCGGTCAATTCCAACGTTCTATTCAGTTTCAACATGATGAACATTCTGAATTATTGGGCATTCAGGCTATTTTGCTTATTGTAGCTGTTTTTATCACTCTGGTAACTTTGATAATCTTGCCATTTCACGAATTCGCTCAATTCCAACGTTCTATTCAGTTTCAACATGATGAACATTCTGAATTATTGGGCATTCAGGCTATTTTGCTTATTGTAGCTGGTTTTATCACTCTGATCACTTTGATAATCTTGCCATTTGACGAATTCGCTCAATTCCAACGTTTTATTCAGTTTCACCATGATGAACATTCTGAATTATTGGGCATTCAGGCTATTTTGATTAGTCTGGCTGGTTTTATCACTCTGATCACTTTAAATACTCTTGCCATTTGACGAATTCGGTCAATTCCAACGTTCTATTCAGTTTCAACATGATGAACATTCTGAATTATTGGACATTCAGGCTATTTTGATTAGTCTGGCTGGTTTTATCACTCTGATCACTTTGAATACTCTTGACATTTGACGAATTCGGTCAATTCCAACGTTCTATTCAGTTTCAACATGCTGAACATTCTGAATTATTGGTCATTCAGGCTATTTTGACTATTGTAGGTGGTTTTATCACTCTGATCACTTTGAATACTCTTGCCATTTGACGAATTCAGTCAATTCCAACGTTCTATTCAGTTTCAACATGATGAACGTTCTCAATTATTGGGCATTCAGGCTATTTTGATTAGTCTGGCTGGTTTTATCACTCTGATCACTTTGAATACTCTTGCCATTTGACGAATTCGGTCAATTCCAACGTTCTATTCAGTTTCAACATGATGAACATTCTGAATTATTGGGCATTCAGGCTATTTTGATTAGTCTGGCTGGTTTTATCATTCTGATTACTTTGATAATCTTGCCATTTGACGAATTCGGTCAATTCCAACGTTCTATTCAGTTTCAACATGATGAACATTCTGAATTATTGGGTATTCAGGCTATTTTGCTTATTTCAGCTGGTTTTAGTACTCTGATCACTTTGACAATCTTGCGATTTGACGAATTCGGTCAATTCCAACGTTCTATTCAATTTCAACATGATGAACATTCTGAATTATTGGGCATTCAGGCTATTTTGCTTATTGTAGCTGGTTTTATCGCTCTGATCACTTTGATAATCTTGCCATTTGACGAATTCGGTCAATTCCAACGTTCTATTCAGTTTCAACATGATGAACATTCTGAATTATTGGGCATTCAGCTATTTTGATTAGTCTGGCTGGTTTTATCACTCTGATCACTTTGAATACTCTTGCCATTTGACGAATTCTGTCAATTCCAACGTTCTATTCAGTTTCAACATGATGAACATTCTGAATTATTAGGCATTCAGGCTATTTTGCTTATTGTAGCTGGTTTTATCACTCTGATCACTTTGAATACTCTTGCCATTTGACGAATTCGGTCAATTCCAACGTTCTATTCAGTTTCAACATGATCAACATTCTGAATTATTGGGCATTCAGGCTATTTTGCTTATTGTAGCTGGTTTTATCACTCTGATCACTTTGATAATCTTGCCATTTGACGAATTCGCTCAATTCCAACGTTCTATTCAATTTCAACATGATGAACATTCTGAATTATTGGGCATTCAGGCTATTTTGAATATTGTAGCTGGTTTTATCACTCTGATCACTTTGAATACTCTTGCCTCTTGTCTATTCAGTTTCAACATGATGAATATTCTGAATTATTGGGCATTCAGGCTATTTTGCTTATTGTAGCTGGTTTTATCACTCTGATCACTTTGATAATCTTGCCATTTGACGAATTCGGTCAATTCCAACGATCTATTCAGTTTCAACATTATGAACATTCTGAATTATTGGGCATTCAGGCTATTTTGATTAGTCTGGCTGGTTTTATCACTCTGATCACTTTGAATACTCTTGCCATTTGACGAATTCGGTCAATTCCAACGTTCTATTCAGTTTCAACATGATGAACATTCTGAATTATTGGACATTCAGGCTATTTTGATTAGTCTGGCTGGTTTTATCACTCTGATCACTTTGAATACTCTTGCCATTTGACGAATTCGGTCAATTCCAACGTTCTATTCAGTTTCAACATGATGAACATTCTGATTTATTGGGCATTCAGGCTATTTTACTTATTGTAGCTGGTTTTATCACTCTGATCACTTTGAATACTCTTGCGATTTGACGATTTCGGTCAATTCCAAAGTTCTATTCAGTTTCAACATGATGAACATTCTGAATTATTGGGCATTCAGGCTATTTTGATTAGTCTGGCTGGTTTTATCACTCTGATCACTTTGAATACTCTTGCCATTTGACGAAATCGGTCAATTCCAACGTTCTATTCAGTTTCAACATGATGAACATTCTGAATTATTGGGCATTCAGGCTATTTTGCTTATTGTAGCTGTTTTTATCACTCTGGTCACTTTGATAATTTTGCCATTTCACGAATTCGCTCAATTCCAACGTTCTATTCAGTTTCAACATGATGAACATTCTGAATTATTGGGCATTCAGGCTATTTTGCTTATTGTAGCTGGTTTTATCACTCTGATCACTTTGATAATCTTGCCATTTGACGAATTCAGTCAATTCCAACGTTCTATTCAGTGTCAACATGATGAACGTTCTTAATTATTACGCTATTTTGATTAGTCTGGCTGGTTTTATCGCTCCGATCACTTTGAATACTCTTGCCATTTGACGAATTCGGTCAATTCCAACGATCTATTCAGTTTCAACATGATGAACATTCTGAATTATTGGGCATTCAGGCTATTTTGATTAGTCTGGCTGTTTTTATCACTCTGATCACTTTGAATACTCTTGCCATTTGACGAATTCGGTCAATTCCAACGTTCTATTCAGTTTCAACATGATGAACATTCTGAATTATTGGGCATTCAGGCTATTTTGCTTATTGTAGCTGTTTTTATCACTCTGGTCACTTTGAATACTCTTGCCATTTGACGAATTCGGTCAGTTCCAACGTTCTATTCAGTTTCAACATGATGAACATTCTGAATTATTGGACATTCAGGCTATTTTGATTAGTTTGGCTGGTTTTATCACTCTGATCACTTTGAATACTCTTGCCATTTGACGAATTCGGTCAATTCCAACGTTCTATTCAGTTTCAACATGCTGAACATTCTGAATTATTGGTCATTCAGGCTATTTTGACTATTGTAGGTGGTTTTATCACTCTGATCACTTTGAATACTCTTGCCATTTGACGAATTCAGTCAATTCCAACGTTCTATTCAGTTTCAACATGATGAACGTTCTCAATTATTGGGCATTCAGACTATTTTGATTAGTCTGGCTGGTTTTATCACTCTGATCACTTTGAATACTCTTGCCATTTGACGAATTCGGTCAATTCCAACGTTCTATTCAGTTTCAACATGATGAACATTCTGAATTATTGGGCATTCAGGCTATTTTGATTAGTCTGGCTGGTTTTATCACTCTGATTACTTTGATAATCTTGCCATTTGACGAATTCGGTCAATTCCAACGTTCTATTCAGTTTCAACATGATGAACATTCTGAATTATTAGGCATTGAGGCTATTTTGCTTATTGTAGCTGGTTTTATCACTCTGATCACTTTGATAATCTTGCCATTTGACGAATTCGCTCAATTCCAACGTTCTATTCAGTTTCAACATGATGAACATACTGAATTATTGGGCATTCAGGCTATTTTGATTAGTCTGGCTTATTGGGCATTCAGCTATTTTGATTAGTCTGGCTGGTTTTATCACTCTGATCACTTTGAATACTCTTGCCATTTGACGAATTCGGTCAATTCCAACGTTCTATTCAGTTTCAACATGATGAACATTCTGAATTATTGGGTATTCAGGCTATTTTGCTTATTTCAGCTGGTTTTAGTACTCTGATCACTTTGAATACTCTTGCCATTTGACGAATTCGGTAAATTCCAACGTTCTATTCAGTTTCAACATGATGAAAATTCTGATTTATTGGGCATTCAGGCTATTTTGATTAGTCTGGCTGGTTTTATCATTCTGATTACTTTGATAATCTTGCCATTTGACGAATTCGGTCAATTCCAACGTTCTATTCAGTTTCAACATGATGAACATTCTGAATTATTGGACATTCAGGCTATTTTGATTAGTTTGGCTGGTTTTATCACTCTGATCACTTTGAATACTCTTGCCATTTGACGAATTCGGTAAATTCCAACGTTCTATTCAGTTTCAACATGATGAAAATTCTGATTTATTGGGCATTCAGGCTATTTTGATTAGTCTGGCTGGTTTTATCATTCTGATTACTTTGATAATCTTGCCATTTGACGAATTCGGTAAATTCCAACGTTCTATTCAGTTTCAACATGATGAACATTCTGAATTATTGGGCATTCAGGCTATTTTGATTAGTCTGGCTGGTTTTATCACTCTGATCACTTTGAATACTCTTGCCGTTTGACGAATTCGGTCAATTCCAACGTTCTATTCAGTTTCAACATGATGAACATTCTGAATTATTGGACATTCAGGCTATTTTGATTAGTTTGGCTGGTTTTATCACTCTGATCACTTTGAATACTCTTGCCATTTGACGAATTCGGTAAATTCCAACGTTCTATTCAGTTTCAACATGATGAAAATTCTGATTTATTGGGCATTCAGGCTATTTTGATTAGTCTGGCTGGTTTTATCATTCTGATTACTTTGATAATCTTGCCATTTGACGAATTCGGTCAATTCCAACGTTCTATTCAGTTTCAACATGATGAACATTCTGAATTATTGGGTATTCAGGCTATTTTGCTTATTTCAGCTGGTTTTAGTACTCTGATCACTTTGACAATCTTGCGATTTGACGAATTCGGTCAATTCCAACGTTCTATTCAATTTCAACATGATGAACATTCTGAATTATTGGGCATTCAGGCTATTTTGCTTATTGTAGCTGGTTTTATCACTCTGATCACTTTGATAATCTTGCCATTTGACGAATTCGGTCAATTCCAACGTTCTATTCAGTTTCAACATGATGAACATTCTGAATTATTGGGCATTCAGCTATTTTGATTAGTCTGGCTGGTTTTATCACTCTGATCACTTTGAATACTCTTGCCATTTGACGAATTCTGTCAATTCCAGTTGGAATCAGCTATTTTGATTAGTCTGGCTGGTTTTATCACTCTGATCACTTTGAATACTCTTGCCATTTGACGAATTCTGTCAATTCCAACGTTCTATTCAGTTTCAACATGATGAACATTCTGAATTATTAGGCATTCAGGCTATTTTGCTTATTGTAGCTGGTTTTATCACTCTGATCACTTTGAATACTCTTGCCATTTGACGAATTCGGTCAATTCCAACGTTCTATTCAGTTTCAACATGATCAACATTCTGAATTATTGGGCATTCAGGCTATTTTGCTTATTGTAGCTGGTTTTATCACTCTGATCACTTTGATAATCTTGCCATTTGACGAATTCGCTCAATTCCAACGTTCTATTCAATTTCAACATGATGAACATTCTGAATTATTGGGCATTCACTATTTTGCTTATTATAGCTGGTTTTATCACTCTGATCACTTTGATAATCTTGCCATTTGACGAATTCGCTCAATTCCAACGTTCTATTCAGTTTCAACATGATGAACATTATGAATTATTGGGCATTCAGGCTATTTTGATTAGTCTGGCTGGTTTTATCACTCTGATCACTTTGAATACTCTTGCCATTTGACGAATTCGGTCAATTCCAACGTTCTATTCAGTTTCAACATGATGAACATTCTGAATTATTGGACATTCAGGCTATTTTGATTAGTTTGGCTGGTTTTATCACTCTGATCACTTTGAATACTCTTGCCATTTGACGAATTCGGTAAATTCCAACGTTCTATTCAGTTTCAACATGATGAAAATTCTGATTTATTGGGCATTCAGGCTATTTTACTTATTGTAGCTGGTTTTATCACTCTGATCACTTTGAATACTCTTGCGATTTGACGAATTCGGTCAATTCCAAAGTTCTATTCAGTTTCAACATGATGAACATTCTGAATTATTGGGCATTCAGGCTATTTTGATTAGTCTGGCTGGTTTTATCACTCTGATCACTTTGAATACTCTTGCCATTTGACGAATTCGGTCAATTCCAACGTTCTATTCAGTTTCAACATGATGAACATTCTGAATTATTGGGCATTCAGGCTATTTTGCTTATTGTAGCTGTTTTTATCACTCTGGTAACTTTGATAATCTTGCCATTTCACGAATTCGCTCAATTCCAACGTTCTATTCAGTTTCAACATGATGAACATTCTGAATTATTGGGCATTCAGGCTATTTTGCTTATTGTAGCTGGTTTTATCACTCTGATCACTTTGATAATCTTGCCATTTGACGAATTCGCTCAATTCCAACGTTTTATTCAGTTTCACCATGATGAACATTCTGAATTATTGGGCATTCAGGCTATTTTGATTAGTCTGGCTGGTTTTATCACTCTGATCACTTTAAATACTCTTGCCATTTGACGAATTCGGTCAATTCCAACGTTCTATTCAGTTTCAACATGATGAACATTCTGAATTATTGGACATTCAGGCTATTTTGATTAGTCTGGCTGGTTTTATCACTCTGATCACTTTGAATACTCTTGACATTTGACGAATTCGGTCAATTCCAACGTTCTATTCAGTTTCAACATGCTGAACATTCTGAATTATTGGTCATTCAGGCTATTTTGACTATTGTAGGTGGTTTTATCACTCTGATCACTTTGAATACTCTTGCCATTTGACGAATTCAGTCAATTCCAACGTTCTATTCAGTTTCAACATGATGAACGTTCTCAATTATTGGGCATTCAGGCTATTTTGATTAGTCTGGCTGGTTTTATCACTCTGATCACTTTGAATACTCTTGCCATTTGACGAATTCGGTCAATTCCAACGTTCTATTCAGTTTCAACATGATGAACATTCTGAATTATTGGGCATTCAGGCTATTTTGATTAGTCTGGCTGGTTTTATCATTCTGATTACTTTGATAATCTTGCCATTTGACGAATTCGGTCAATTCCAACGTTCTATTCAGTTTCAACATGATGAACATTCTGAATTATTGGGTATTCAGGCTATTTTGCTTATTTCAGCTGGTTTTAGTACTCTGATCACTTTGACAATCTTGCGATTTGACGAATTCGGTCAATTCCAACGTTCTATTCAATTTCAACATGATGAACATTCTGAATTATTGGGCATTCAGGCTATTTTGCTTATTGTAGCTGGTTTTATCACTCTGATCACTTTGATAATCTTGCCATTTGACGAATTCGGTCAATTCCAACGTTCTATTCAGTTTCAACATGATGAACATTCTGAATTATTGGGCATTCAGCTATTTTGATTAGTCTGGCTGGTTTTATCACTCTGATCACTTTGAATACTCTTGCCATTTGACGAATTCTGTCAATTCCAACGTTCTATTCAGTTTCAACATGATGAACATTCTGAATTATTAGGCATTCAGGCTATTTTGCTTATTGTAGCTGGTTTTATCACTCTGATCACTTTGAATACTCTTGCCATTTGACGAATTCGGTCAATTCCAACGTTCTATTCAGTTTCAACATGATCAACATTCTGAATTATTGGGCATTCAGGCTATTTTGCTTATTGTAGCTGGTTTTATCACTCTGATCACTTTGATAATCTTGCCATTTGACGAATTCGCTCAATTCCAACGTTCTATTCAATTTCAACATGATGAACATTCTGAATTATTGGGCATTCAGGCTATTTTGAATATTGTAGCTGGTTTTATCACTCTGATCACTTTGAATACTCTTGCCTTTTGTCTATTCAGTTTCAACATGATGAATATTCTGAATTATTGGGCATTCAGGCTATTTTGCTTATTGTAGCTGGTTTTATCACTCTGATCACTTTGATAATCTTGCCATTTGACGAATTCGGTCAATTCCAACGTTCTATTCAGTTTCAACATTATGAACATTCTGAATTATTGGGCATTCAGGCTATTTTGATTAGTCTGGCTGGTTTTATCACTCTGATCACTTTGAATACTCTTGCCATTTGACGAATTCGGTCAATTCCAACGTTCTATTCAGTTTCAACATGATGAACATTCTGAATTATTGGACATTCAGGCTATTTTGATTAGTCTGGCTGGTTTTATCACTCTGATCACTTTGAATACTCTTGCCATTTGACGAATTCGGTCAATTCCAACGTTCTATTCAGTTTCAACATGATGAACATTCTGATTTATTGGGCATTCAGGCTATTTTACTTATTGTAGCTGGTTTTATCACTCTGATCACTTTGAATACTCTTGCGATTTGACGATTTCGGTCAATTCCAAAGTTCTATTCAGTTTCAACATGATGAACATTCTGAATTATTGGGCATTCAGGCTATTTTGATTAGTCTGGCTGGTTTTATCACTCTGATCACTTTGAATACTCTTGCCATTTGACGAAATCGGTCAATTCCAACGTTCTATTCAGTTTCAACATGATGAACATTCTGAATTATTGGGCATTCAGGCTATTTTGCTTATTGTAGCTGTTTTTATCACTCTGGTCACTTTGATAATTTTGCCATTTCACGAATTCGCTCAATTCCAACGTTCTATTCAGTTTCAACATGATGAACATTCTGAATTATTGGGCATTCAGGCTATTTTGCTTATTGTAGCTGGTTTTATCACTCTGATCACTTTGATAATCTTGCCATTTGACGAATTCAGTCAATTCCAACGTTCTATTCAGTGTCAACATGATGAACGTTCTTAATTATTACGCTATTTTGATTAGTCTGGCTGGTTTTATCGCTCCGATCACTTTGAATACTCTTGCCATTTGACGAATTCGGTCAATTCCAACGATCTATTCAGTTTCAACATGATGAACATTCTGAATTATTGGGCATTCAGGCTATTTTGATTAGTCTGGCTGTTTTTATCACTCTGATCACTTTGAATACTCTTGCCATTTGACGAATTCGGTCAATTCCAACGTTCTATTCAGTTTCAACATGATGAACATTCTGAATTATTGGGCATTCAGGCTATTTTGCTTATTGTAGCTGTTTTTATCACTCTGGTCACTTTGAATACTCTTGCCATTTGACGAATTCGGTCAATTCCAACGTTCTATTCAGTTTCAACATGATGAACATTCTGAATTATTGGACATTCAGGCTATTTTGATTAGTTTGGCTGGTTTTATCACTCTGATCACTTTGAATACTCTTGCCATTTGACGAATTCGGTCAATTCCAACGTTCTATTCAGTTTCAACATGCTGAACATTCTGAATTATTGGTCATTCAGGCTATTTTGACTATTGTAGGTGGTTTTATCACTCTGATCACTTTGAATACTCTTGCCATTTGACGAATTCAGTCAATTCCAACGTTCTATTCAGTTTCAACATGATGAACGTTCTCAATTATTGGGCATTCAGGCTATTTTGATTAGTCTGGCTGGTTTTATCACTCTGATCACTTTGAATACTCTTGCCATTTGACGAATTCGGTCAATTCCAACGTTCTATTCAGTTTCAACATGATGAACATTCTGAATTATTGGGCATTCAGGCTATTTTGATTAGTCTGGCTGGTTTTATCACTCTGATTACTTTGATAATCTTGCCATTTGACGAATTCGGTCAATTCCAACGTTCTATTCAGTTTCAACATGATGAACATTCTGAATTATTAGGCATTGAGGCTATTTTGCTTATTGTAGCTGGTTTTATCACTCTGGTCACTTTGAATACTCTTGCCATTTGACGAATTCGGTCAATTCCAACGTTCTATTCAGTTTCAACATGATGAACATACTGAATTATTGGGCATTCAGGCTATTTTGATTAGTCTGGCTTATTGGGCATTCAGCTATTTTGATTAGTCTGGCTGGTTTTATCACTCTGATCACTTTGAATACTCTTGCCATTTGACGAATTCGGTCAATTCCAACGATCTATTCAGTTTCAACATGATGAACATTCTTAATTATTAGGCATTGAGGCTATTTTGCTTATTGTAGCTGGTTTTATCACTCTGATCACTTTGATAATCTTGCCATTTGACGAATTCGCTCAATTCCAACGTTCTATTCAGTTTCAACATGATGAACATACTGAATTATTGGGCATTCAGGCTATTTTGATTAGTCTGGCTGGTTTTATCACTCTGATCACTTTGAATACTCTTGCCATTTGACGAATTCGGTCAATTCCAACGTTCTATTCAGTTTCAACATGATGAACATTCTGAATTATTGGACATTCAGGCTATTTTGATTAGTCTGGCTGGTTTTATCACTCTGATCACTTTGAATACTCTTGCCATTTGACGAATTCGGTCAATTCCAATGTTCTATTCAGTTTCAACATGATGAACATTCTGATTTATTGGGCATTCAGGCTATTTTACTTATTGTAGCTGGTTTTATCACTCTGATCACTTTGAATACTCTTGCGATTTGACGAATTCGGTCAATTCCAAAGTTCTATTCAGTTTCAACATGATGAACATTCTGAATTATTGGGCATTCAGGCTATTTTGATTATTGTAGCTGGTTTTATCACTCTGATCACTTTGATAATCTTGCCATTTGACGAATTCGGTCAATTCCAACGTTCTATTCAGTTTCAACATGATGAACGTTCTCAATTATTGGGCATTCAGGCTATTTTGATTATTGTAGCTGGTTTTATCACTCTGATCACTTTGATAATCTTGCCATTTGACGAATTCGGTCAATTCCAACGTTCTATTCAGTTTCAACATGATAAACATTCTGAATTATTGGGCATTCAGGCTAGTTTGATTAGTCTGGCTGGTTTTATCACTCTGATCACTTTGAATACTCTTGCCATTTGACGAATTCGGTCAATTCCAACGTTCTATTCAGTTTCAACATGATGAACGTTCTCAATTATTGGGCATTCAGGCTATTTTGCTTATTGTAGCTGGTTTTATCACTCTGATCACTTTGAATACTCTTGCCATTTGACGAATTCGGTCAATTCCAACGTTCTATTCAGTTTCAACATGATGAACATTCTGAATTATTGGGCATTCAGGCTATTTTGATTAGTCTGGCTGGTTTTATCACTCTGATCACTTTAAATACTCTTGCCATTTGACGAATTCGGTCAATTCCAACGTTCTACTCAGTTTCCACATGATGAACATTCTGAATTATTGGGCATTCAGGCTATTTTGCTTATTGTAGCTGGTTTTATCACTCTGATCACTTTGATAACCTTGCCATTTGACGAATTCGGTAAATTCCAACGTTCTATTCAGTTTCAACATGATGAACGTTCTCAATTATTAGGCATTCAGGCTATTTTGATTATTGTAGATGGTTTTATCACTCTGATCACTTTGAATACTCTTGCCATTTGACGAATTCGGTCAATTCAACGTTTTATTCAGTTTCAACATGATGAACATTCTGAATTATTGGGCATTCAGGCTATTTTGATTATTCTGGCTGGTTTTATCACTGTGATCACTTTGAATACTCTAGCCATTAAACGAATTCGGTCAATTCCAACCTTCTATTCAGTTTGAACATGATGAACATTCTGAATTATTGGGCATTCAGTCTATTTTGATTAGTCTGGCTGGTTTTATCACTTTGAATACTCTTGCCATTTGACGAATTCGGTCAATTCCAACGTTCTATTCAGTTTCAACATGATGAACATTCTGAATTATTTGGCATTCAGGCTATTTTGATTAGTCTGGCTGGTTTTATCACTCTGTTCACTTTGAATACTCTTGCCATTTGACGAAATCGGTCAATTCCAACGTTCTATTCAGTTTCAACATGATGAACATACTGAATTATTGGGCATTCAGGCTATTTTGATTAGTCTGGCTGGTTTTATCACTCTGATCACTTTGAATACTCTTGCCATTTGACGAATTCGGTCAATTCCAACGTTCTATCCATTTTTAACATGATGAACATTCTGAATTATTGGACATTCAGGCTATTTTGCTTATTGTAGCTGGTTTTATCACTCTGATCACTTTGATAATCTTGCCATTTGACGAATTCGGTCAATTCCAACGTTCTATTCTGTTTCAACATGATGAACATTCTGAATTATTGGGCATTCAGGCTAGTTTGATTAGTCTGGCTGGTTTTATCACTCTGATCACTTTGAATACTCTTGCCAACATGATGAACATTCTGAATTATTGAGCATTCAGGCTATTTTGATTAGTCTGGCTGGTTTTATCACTCTGATCACTTTAAATACTCTTGCCATTTGACGAATTCGGTCAATTCCAACGTTCTATTCAGTTTCCACATGATGAACATTCTGAATTATTGGGCATTCAGGCTATTTTGCTTATTGTAGCTGGTTTTATCACTCTGATCACTTTGATAATCTTGCCATTTGACGAATTCGGTCAATTCCAACGTTCTATTCAGTTTCAACATGATGAACGTTCTCAATTATTAGGCATTCAGGCTATTTTGATTGTTGTAGATGGTTTTATCACTCTGATCACTTTGAATACTCTTGCCATTTGACGAATTCGGTCAATTCAACGTTCTATTCAGTTTCAACATGATGAACATTCTGAATTATTGGGCATTCAGGCTATTTTGATTATTCTGGCTGGTTTTATCACTGTGATCACTTTGAATACTCTAGCCATTAAACGAATTCGGTCAATTCCAACCTTCTATTCAGTTTGAACATGATGAACATTCTGAATTATTGGGCATTCAGTCTATTTTGATTAGTCTGGCTGGTTTTGACACTCTGATCACTTTGAATACTCTTGCCATTTGACGAATTCGGTCAATTCCAACGTTCTATTCAGTTTCAACATGATGAACATTCTGAATTATTTGGCATTCAGGCTATTTTGATTAGTCTGGCTGGTTTTATCACTCTGTTCACTTTGAATACTCTTGCCATTTGACGAAATCGGTCAATTCCAACGTTCTATTCAGTTTCAACATGATGAACATACTGAATTATTGGGCATTCAGGCTATTTTGATTAGTCTGCCTGGTTTTATCACTCTGATCACTTTGAATACTCTTGCCATTTGACGAATTCGGTCAATTCCAACGTTCTATCCATTTTTAACATGATGAACATTCTGAATTATTGGACATTCAGGCTATTTTGCTTATTGTAGCTGGTTTTATCACTCTGATCACTTTGATAATCGTGCGATTTGACGAATTCGGTCAATTCCAACGTTCTATTCAGTTTCAACATGATGAACATTCTGAATTATTGGGCATTCAGGCTATTTTGCTTATTGTAGCTGGTTTTATCACTCTGATCACTTTGATAATCTTGCCATTTGACGAATTCGGTCAATTCCAACGTTCTATTCAGTTTCAACATGATGAACATTCTTAATTATTAGGCATTCAGGCTATTTTGATTAGTCTGGCTGGTTTTATGACTGTGATCACTTTGAATACTCTAGCCATTAAACGAATTCGGTCAATTCCAACGTTCTATTCAGTTTGAACATGATGAACATTCTGAATTATTGGGCATTCAGGCTATATTGATTAGTCTGGCTGGTTTTATCACTCTGATTACTTTGATAATCTTGCCATTTGACGAATTCGGTCAATTCCAACGTTCTATTCAGTTTCAACATGATGAACATTCTGAATTATTAGGCATTGAGGCTATTTTGCTTATTGTAGCTGGTTTTATCACTCTGATCACTTTGATAATCTTGCCATTTGACGAATTCGCTCAATTCCAACGTTCTATTCAGTTTCAACATGATGAACATACTGAATTATTGGGCATTCAGGCTATTTTGATTAGTCTGGCTTATTGGGCATTCAGCTATTTTGATTAGTCTGGCTGGTTTTATCACTCTGATCACTTTGAATACTCTTGCCATTTGACGAATTCGGTCAATTCCAACGTTCTATTCAGTTTCAACATGATGAACATTCTTAATTATTAGGCATTGAGGCTATTTTGCTTATTGTAGCTGGTTTTATCACTCTGATCACTTTGATAATCTTGCCATTTGACGAATTCGCTCAATTCCAACGTTCTATTCAGTTTCAACATGATGAACATACTGAATTATTGGGCATTCAGGCTATTTTGATTAGTCTGGCTGGTTTTATCACTCTGATCACTTTGAATACTCTTGCCATTTGACGAATTCAGTCAATTCCAACGTTCTATTCAGTTTCAACATGATGAACATTCTGAATTATTGGACATTCAGGCTATTTTGATTAGTCTGGCTGGTTTTATCACTCTGATCACTTTGAATACTCTTGCCATTTGACGAATTCGGTCAATTCCAATGTTCTATTCAGTTTCAACATGATGAACATTCTGATTTATTGGGCATTCAGGCTATTTTACTTATTGTAGCTGGTTTTATCACTCTGATCACTTTGAATACTCTTGCGATTTGACGAATTCGGTCAATTCCAAAGTTCTATTCAGTTTCAACATGATGAACATTCTGAATTATTGGGCATTCAGGCTATTTTGATTATTGTAGCTGGTTTTATCACTCTGATCACTTTGATAATCTTGCCATTTGACGAATTCGGTCAATTCCAACGTTCTATTCAGTTTCAACATGATGAACGTTCTCAATTATTGGGCATTCAGGCTATTTTGATTATTGTAGCTGGTTTTATCACTCTGATCACTTTGATAATCTTGCCATTTGACGAATTCGGTCAATTCCAACGTTCTATTCAGTTTCAACATGATAAACATTCTGAATTATTGGGCATTCAGGCTAGTTTGATTAGTCTGGCTGGTTTTATCACTCTGATCACTTTGAATACTCTTGCCATTTGACGAATTCGGTCAATTCCAACGTTCTATTCAGTTTCAACATGATGAACGTTCTCAATTATTGGGCATTCAGGCTATTTTGCTTATTGTAGCTGGTTTTATCACTCTGATCACTTTGAATACTCTTGCCATTTGACGAATTCGGTCAATTCCAACGTTCTATTCAGTTTCAACATGATGAACATTCTGAATTATTGGGCATTCAGGCTATTTTGATTAGTCTGGCTGGTTTTATCACTCTGATCACTTTAAATACTGTTGCCATTTGACGAATTCGGTCAATTCCAACGTTCTACTCAGTTTCCACATGATGAACATTCTGAATTATTGGGCATTCAGGCTATTTTGCTTATTGTAGCTGGTTTTATCACTCTGATCACTTTGATAACCTTGCCATTTGACGAATTCGGTAAATTCCAACGTTCTATTCAGTTTCAACATGATGAACGTTCTCAATTATTAGGCATTCAGGCTATTTTGATTATTGTAGATGGTTTTATCACTCTGATCACTTTGAATACTCTTGCCATTTGACGAATTCGGTCAATTCAACGTTTTATTCAGTTTCAACATGATGAACATTCTGAATTATTGGGCATTCAGGCTATTTTGATTATTCTGGCTGGTTTTATCACTGTGATCACTTTGAATACTCTAGCCATTAAACGAATTCGGTCAATTCCAACCTTCTATTCAGTTTGAACATGATGAACATTCTGAATTATTGGGCATTCAGTCTATTTTGATTAGTCTGGCTGGTTTTATCACTTTGAATACTCTTGCCATTTGACGAATTCGGTCAATTCCAACGTTCTATTCAGTTTCAACATGATGAACATTCTGAATTATTTGGCATTCAGGCTATTTTGATTAGTCTGGCTGGTTTTATCACTCTGTTCACTTTGAATACTCTTGCCATTTGACGAAATCGGTCAATTCCAACGTTCTATTCAGTTTCAACATGATGAACATACTGAATTATTGGGCATTCAGGCTATTTTGATTAGTCTGGCTGGTTTTATCACTCTGATCACTTTGAATACTCTTGCCATTTGACGAATTCGGTCAATTCCAACGTTCTATCCATTTTTAACATGATGAACATTCTGAATTATTGGACATTCAGGCTATTTTGCTTATTGTAGCTGGTTTTATCACTCTGATCACTTTGATAATCTTGCCATTTGACGAATTCGGTCAATTCCAACGTTCTATTCTGTTTCAACATGATGAACATTCTGAATTATTGGGCATTCAGGCTAGTTTGATTAGTCTGGCTGGTTTTATCACTCTGATCACTTTGAATACTCTTGCCAACATGATGAACATTCTGAATTATTGAGCATTCAGGCTATTTTGATTAGTCTGGCTGGTTTTATCACTCTGATCACTTTAAATACTCTTGCCATTTGACGAATTCGGTCAATTCCAACGTTCTATTCAGTTTCCACATGATGAACATTCTGAATTATTGGGCATTCAGGCTATTTTGCTTATTGTAGCTGGTTTTATCACTCTGATCACTTTGATAATCTTGCCATTTGACGAATTCGGTCAATTCCAACCTTCTATTCAGTTTGAACATGATGAACATTCTGAATTATTGGGCATTCAGTCTATTTTGATTAGTCTGGCTGGTTTTATCACTTTGAATACTCTTGCCATTTGACGAATTCGGTCAATTCCAACGTTCTATTCAGTTTCAACATGATGAACATTCTGAATTATTTGGCATTCAGGCTATTTTGATTAGTCTGGCTGGTTTTATCACTCTGTTCACTTTGAATACTCTTGCCATTTGACGAAATCGGTCAATTCCAACGTTCTATTCAGTTTCAACATGATGAACATACTGAATTATTGGGCATTCAGGCTATTTTGATTAGTCTGGCTGGTTTTATCACTCTGATCACTTTGAATACTCTTGCCATTTGACGAATTCGGTCAATTCCAACGTTCTATCCATTTTTAACATGATGAACATTCTGAATTATTGGACATTCAGGCTATTTTGCTTATTGTAGCTGGTTTTATCACTCTGATCACTTTGATAATCTTGCCATTTGACGAATTCGGTCAATTCCAACGTTCTATTCTGTTTCAACATGATGAACATTCTGAATTATTGGGCATTCAGGCTAGTTTGATTAGTCTGGCTGGTTTTATCACTCTGATCACTTTGAATACTCTTGCCAACATGATGAACATTCTGAATTATTGAGCATTCAGGCTATTTTGATTAGTCTGGCTGGTTTTATCACTCTGATCACTTTAAATACTCTTGCCATTTGACGAATTCGGTCAATTCCAACGTTCTATTCAGTTTCCACATGATGAACATTCTGAATTATTGGGCATTCAGGCTATTTTGCTTATTGTAGCTGGTTTTATCACTCTGATCACTTTGATAATCTTGCCATTTGACGAATTCGGTCAATTCCAACGTTCTATTCAGTTTCAACATGATGAACGTTCTCAATTATTAGGCATTCAGGCTATTTTGATTGTTGTAGATGGTTTTATCACTCTGATCACTTTGAATACTCTTGCCATTTGACGAATTCGGTCAATTCAACGTTCTATTCAGTTTCAACATGATGAACATTCTGAATTATTGGGCATTCAGGCTATTTTGATTATTCTGGCTGGTTTTATCACTGTGATCACTTTGAATACTCTAGCCATTAAACGAATTCGGTCAATTCCAACCTTCTATTCAGTTTGAACATGATGAACATTCTGAATTATTGGGCATTCAGTCTATTTTGATTAGTCTGGCTGGTTTTGACACTCTGATCACTTTGAATACTCTTGCCATTTGACGAATTCGGTCAATTCCAACGTTCTATTCAGTTTCAACATGATGAACATTCTGAATTATTTGGCATTCAGGCTATTTTGATTAGTCTGGCTGGTTTTATCACTCTGTTCACTTTGAATACTCTTGCCATTTGACGAAATCGGTCAATTCCAACGTTCTATTCAGTTTCAACATGATGAACATACTGAATTATTGGGCATTCAGGCTATTTTGATTAGTCTGGCTGGTTTTATCACTCTGATCACTTTGAATACTCTTGCCATTTGACGAATTCGGTCAATTCCAACGTTCTATCCATTTTTAACATGATGAACATTCTGAATTATTGGACATTCAGGCTATTTTGCTTATTGTAGCTGGTTTTATCACTCTGATCACTTTGATAATCGTGCGATTTGACGAATTCGGTCAATTCCAACGTTCTATTCAGTTTCAACATGATGAACATTCTGAATTATTGGGCATTCAGGCTATTTTGCTTATTGTAGCTGGTTTTATCACTCTGATCACTTTGATAATCTTGCCATTTGACGAATTCGGTCAATTCCAACGTTCTATTCAGTTTCAACATGATGAACATTCTTAATTATTAGGCATTCAGGCTATTTTGATTAGTCTGGCTGGTTTTATGACTGTGATCACTTTGAATACTCTAGCCATTAAACGAATTCGGTCAATTCCAACGTTCTATTCAGTTTGAACATGATGAACATTCTGAATTATTGGGCATTCAGGCTATATTGATTAGTCTGGCTGGTTTTATCACTCTGATCACTTTGAATACTCTTGACTATTGTAGGTGGTTTTATCACTCTGATCACTTTGAATACTCTTGCCATTTGACGAATTTAGTCAATTCCAACGTTCTATTCAGTTTCAACATGATGAACATTCTGAATTATTGGGTATTAAGGCTAGTTTGATTAGTCTGGCTGGTTTTATCACTCTGATCAGTTCAGTTTCAACATGATGAACATTCTGATTTATTGGGCATTCAGGCTATTTTACTTATTGTAGCTGGTTTTATCACTCTGATCACTTTGAATACTCTTGCGATTTGACGAATTCGGTCAATTCCAAAGTTCTATTCAGTTTCAACATGATGAACATTCTGAATTATTGGGCATTCAGGCTATTTTGATTATTGTAGCTGGTTTTATCACTCTGATCACTTTGATAATCTTGCCATTTGACGAATTCGGTCAATTCCAACGTTCTATTCAGTTTCAACATGATGAACGTTCTCAATTATTGGGCATTCAGGCTATTTTGATTATTGTAGCTGGTTTTATCACTCTGATCACTTTGATAATCTTGCCATTTGACGAATTCGGTCAATTCCAACATTCTATTCAGTTTCAACATGATAAACATTCTGAATTATTGGGCATTCAGGCTAGTTTGATTAGTCTGGCTGGTTTTATCACTCTGATCACTTTGAATACTCTTGCCATTTGACGAATTCGGTCAATTCCAACGTTCTATTCAGTTTCAACATGATGAACGTTCTCAATTATTGGGCATTCAGGCTATTTTGCTTATTGTAGCTGGTTTTATCACTCTGATCACTTTGAATACTCTTGCCATTTGACGAATTCGGTCAATTCCAACGTTCTATTCAGTTTCAACATGATGAACATTCTGAATTATTGGGCATTCAGGCTATTTTGATTAGTCTGGCTGGTTTTATCACTCTGATCACTTTAAATACTCTTGCCATTTGACGAATTCGGTCAATTCCAACGTTCTACTCAGTTTCCACATGATGAACATTCTGAATTATTGGGCATTCAGGCTATTTTGCTTATTGTAGCTGGTTTTATCACTCTGATCACTTTGATAACCTTGCCATTTGACGAATTCGGTAAATTCCAACGTTCTATTCAGTTTCAACATGATGAACGTTCTCAATTATTAGGCATTCAGGCTATTTTGATTATTGTAGATGGTTTTATCACTCTGATCACTTTGAATACTCTTGCCATTTGACGAATTCGGTCAATTCAACGTTTTATTCAGTTTCAACATGATGAACATTCTGAATTATTGGGCATTCAGGCTATTTTGATTATTCTGGCTGGTTTTATCACTGTGATCACTTTGAATACTCTAGCCATTAAACGAATTCGGTCAATTCCAACCTTCTATTCAGTTTGAACATGATGAACATTCTGAATTATTGGGCATTCAGTCTATTTTGATTAGTCTGGCTGGTTTTATCACTTTGAATACTCTTGCCATTTGACGAATTCGGTCAATTCCAACGTTCTATTCAGTTTCAACATGATGAACATTCTGAATTATTTGGCATTCAGGCTATTTTGATTAGTCTGGCTGGTTTTATCACTCTGTTCACTTTGAATACTCTTGCCATTTGACGAAATCGGTGAACATACTGAATTATTGGGCATTCAGGCTATTTTGATTAGTCTGGCTGGTTTTATCACTCTGATCACTTTGAATACTCTTGCCATTTGACGAATTCGGTCAATTCCAACGTTCTATCCATTTTTAACATGATGAACATTCTGAATTATTGGACATTCAGGCTATTTTGCTTATTGTAGCTGGTTTTATCACTCTGATCACTTTGATAATCTTGCCATTTGACGAATTCGGGCAATTCCAACGTTCTATTCTGTTTCAACATGATGAACATTCTGAATTATTGGGCATTCAGGCTAGTTTGATTAGTCTGGCTGGTTTTATCACTCTGATCACTTTGAATACTCTTGCCAACATGATGAACATTCTGAATTATTGAGCATTCAGGCTATTTTGATTAGTCTGGCTGGTTTTATCACTCTGATCACTTTAAATACTCTTGCCATTTGACGAATTCGGTCAATTCCAACGTTCTATTCAGTTTCCACATGATGAACATTCTGAATTATTGGGCATTCAGGCTATTTTGCTTATTGTAGCTGGTTTTATCACTCTGATCACTTTGATAATCTTGCCATTTGACGAATTCGGTCAATTCAACGTTCTATTCAGTTTCAACATGATGAACATTCTGAATTATTGGGCATTCAGGCTATTTTGATTATTCTGGCTGGTTTTATCACTGTGATCACTTTGAATACTCTAGCCATTAAACGAATTCGGTCAATTCCAACCTTCTATTCAGTTTGAACATGATGAACATTCTGAATTATTGGGCATTCAGTCTATTTTGATTAGTCTGGCTGGTTTTGACACTCTGATCACTTTGAATACTCTTGCCATTTGACGAATTCGGTCAATTCCAACGTTCTATTCAGTTTCAACATGATGAACATTCTGAATTATTTGGCATTCAGGCTATTTTGATTAGTCTGGCTGGTTTTATCACTCTGTTCACTTTGAATACTCTTGCCATTTGACGAAATCGGTCAATTCCAACGTTCTATTCAGTTTCAACATGATGAACATACTGAATTATTGGGCATTCAGGCTATTTTGATTAGTCTGGCTGGTTTTATCACTTTGATCACTTTGAATACTCTTGCCAACATGATGAACATTCTGAATTATTGAGCATTCAGGCTATTTTGATTAGTCTGGCTGGTTTTATCACTCTGATCACTTTAAATACTCTTGCCATTTGACGAATTCGGTCAATTCCAACGTTCTATTCAGTTTCAACATGATGAACGTTCTCAATTATTAGGCATTCAGGCTATTTTGATTGTTGTAGATGGTTTTATCACTCTGATCACTTTGAATACTCTTGCCATTTGACGAATTCGGTCAATTCAACGTTCTATTCAGTTTCAACATGATGAACATTCTGAATTATTGGGCATTCAGGCTATTTTGATTATTCTGGCTGGTTTTATCACTGTGATCACTTTGAATACTCTAGCCATTAAACGAATTCGGTCAATTCCAACCTTCTATTCAGTTTGAACATGATGAACATTCTGAATTATTGGGCATTCAGTCTATTTTGATTAGTCTGGCTGGTTTTGACACTCTGATCACTTTGAATACTCTTGCCATTTGACGAATTCGGTCAATTCCAACGTTCTATTCAGTTTCAACATGATGAACATTCTGAATTATTTGGCATTCAGGCTATTTTGATTAGTCTGGCTGGTTTTATCACTCTGTTCACTTTGAATACTCTTGCCATTTGACGAAATCGGTCAATTCCAACGTTCTATTCAGTTTCAACATGATGAACATACTGAATTATTGGGCATTCAGGCTATTTTGATTAGTCTGGCTGGTTTTATCACTCTGATCACTTTGAATACTCTTGCCATTTGACGAATTCGGTCAATTCCAACGTTCTATTCAGTTTCAACATGATGAACATTCTGAATTATTGGACATTCAGGCTATTTTGCTTATTGTAGCTGGTTTTATCAATCTGATCACTTTGATAATCGTGCGATTTGACGAATTCGGTCAATTCCAACGTTCTATTCAGTTTCAACATGATGAACATTCTGAATTATTGGGCATTCAGGCTATTTTGCTTATTGTAGCTGGTTTTATCACTCTGATCACTTTGATAATCTTGCCATTTGACGAATTCGGTCAATTCCAACGTTCTATTCAGTTTCAACATGATGAACATTCTTAATTATTAGGCATTCAGGCTATTTTGATTAGTCTGGCTGGTTTTATGACTGTGATCACTTTGAATACTCTAGCCATTAAACGAATTCGGTCAATTCCAACGTTCTATTCAGTTTGAACATGATGAACATTCTGAATTATTGGGCATTCAGGCTATATTGATTAGTCTGGCTGGTTTTATCACTCTGATTACTTTGATAATCTTGCCATTTGACGAATTCGGTCAATTCCAACGTTCTATTCAGTTTCAACATGATGAACATTCTGAATTATTAGGCATTGAGGCTATTTTGCTTATTGTAGCTGGTTTTATCACTCTGATCACTTTGATAATCTTGCCATTTGACGAATTCGCTCAATTCCAACGTTCTATTCAGTTTCAACATGATGAACATACTGAATTATTGGGCATTCAGGCTATTTTGATTAGTCTGGCTTATTGGGCATTCAGCTATTTTGATTAGTCTGGCTGGTTTTATCACTCTGATCACTTTGAATACTCTTGCCATTTGACGAATTCGGTCAATTCCAACGTTCTATTCAGTTTCAACATGATGAACATTCTTAATTATTAGGCATTGAGGCTATTTTGCTTATTGTAGCTGGTTTTATCACTCTGATCACTTTGATAATCTTGCCATTTGACGAATTCGCTCAATTCCAACGTTCTATTCAGTTTCAACATGATGAACATACTGAATTATTGGGCATTCAGGCTATTTTGATTAGTCTGGCTGGTTTTATCACTCTGATCACTTTGAATACTCTTGCCATTTGACGAATTCGGTCAATTCCAACGTTCTATTCAGTTTCAACATGATGAACATTCTGAATTATTGGACATTCAGGCTATTTTGATTAGTCTGGCTGGTTTTATCACTCTGATCACTTTGAATACTCTTGCCATTTGACGAATTCGGTCAATTCCAATGTTCTATTCAGTTTCAACATGATGAACATTCTGATTTATTGGGCATTCAGGCTATTTTACTTATTGTAGCTGGTTTTATCACTCTGATCACTTTGAATACTCTTGCGATTTGACGAATTCGGTCAATTCCAAAGTTCTATTCAGTTTCAACATGATGAACATTCTGAATTATTGGGCATTCAGGCTATTTTGATTATTGTAGCTGGTTTTATCACTCTGATCACTTTGATAATCTTGCCATTTGACGAATTCGGTCAATTCCAACGTTCTATTCAGTTTCAACATGATGAACGTTCTCAATTATTGGGCATTCAGGCTATTTTGATTATTGTAGCTGGTTTTATCACTCTGATCACTTTGATAATCTTGCCATTTGACGAATTCGGTCAATTCCAACGTTCTATTCAGTTTCAACATGATAAACATTCTGAATTATTGGGCATTCAGGCTAGTTTGATTAGTCTGGCTGGTTTTATCACTCTGATCACTTTGAATACTCTTGCCATTTGACGAATTCGGTCAATTCCAACGTTCTATTCAGTTTCAACATGATGAACGTTCTCAATTATTGGGCATTCAGGCTATTTTGCTTATTGTAGCTGGTTTTATCACTCTGATCACTTTGAATACTCTTGCCATTTGACGAATTCGGTCAATTCCAACGTTCTATTCAGTTTCAACATGATGAACATTCTGAATTATTGGGCATTCAGGCTATTTTGATTAGTCTGGCTGGTTTTATCACTCTGATCACTTTAAATACTCTTGCCATTTGACGAATTCGGTCAATTCCAACGTTCTACTCAGTTTCCACATGATGAACATTCTGAATTATTGGGCATTCAGGCTATTTTGCTTATTGTAGCTGGTTTTATCACTCTGATCACTTTGATAACCTTGCCATTTGACGAATTCGGTAAATTCCAACGTTCTATTCAGTTTCAACATGATGAACGTTCTCAATTATTAGGCATTCAGGCTATTTTGATTATTGTAGATGGTTTTATCACTCTGATCACTTTGAATACTCTTGCCATTTGACGAATTCGGTCAATTCAACGTTTTATTCAGTTTCAACATGATGAACATTCTGAATTATTGGGCATTCAGGCTATTTTGATTATTCTGGCTGGTTTTATCACTGTGATCACTTTGAATACTCTAGCCATTAAACGAATTCGGTCAATTCCAACCTTCTATTCAGTTTGAACATGATGAACATTCTGAATTATTGGGCATTCAGTCTATTTTGATTAGTCTGGCTGGTTTTATCACTTTGAATACTCTTGCCATTTGACGAATTCGGTCAATTCCAACGTTCTATTCAGTTTCAACATGATGAACATTCTGAATTATTTGGCATTCAGGCTATTTTGATTAGTCTGGCTGGTTTTATCACTCTGTTCACTTTGAATACTCTTGCCATTTGACGAAATCGGTCAATTCCAACGTTCTATTCAGTTTCAACATGATGAACATACTGAATTATTGGGCATTCAGGCTATTTTGATTAGTCTGGCTGGTTTTATCACTCTGATCACTTTGAATACTCTTGCCATTTGACGAATTCGGTCAATTCCAACGTTCTATCCATTTTTAACATGATGAACATTCTGAATTATTGGACATTCAGGCTATTTTGCTTATTGTAGCTGGTTTTATCACTCTGATCACTTTGATAATCTTGCCATTTGACGAATTCGGTCAATTCCAACGTTCTATTCTGTTTCAACATGATGAACATTCTGAATTATTGGGCATTCAGGCTAGTTTGATTAGTCTGGCTGGTTTTATCACTCTGATCACTTTGAATACTCTTGCCAACATGATGAACATTCTGAATTATTGAGCATTCAGGCTATTTTGATTAGTCTGGCTGGTTTTATCACTCTGATCACTTTAAATACTCTTGCCATTTGACGAATTCGGTCAATTCCAACGTTCTATTCAGTTTCCACATGATGAACATTCTGAATTATTGGGCATTCAGGCTATTTTGCTTATTGTAGCTGGTTTTATCACTCTGATCACTTTGATAATCTTGCCATTTGACGAATTCGGTCAATTCCAACGTTCTATTCAGTTTCAACATGATGAACGTTCTCAATTATTAGGCATTCAGGCTATTTTGATTGTTGTAGATGGTTTTATCACTCTGATCACTTTGAATACTCTTGCCATTTGACGAATTCGGTCAATTCAACGTTCTATTCAGTTTCAACATGATGAACATTCTGAATTATTGGGCATTCAGGCTATTTTGATTATTCTGGCTGGTTTTATCACTGTGATCACTTTGAATACTCTAGCCATTAAACGAATTCGGTCAATTCCAACCTTCTATTCAGTTTGAACATGATGAACATTCTGAATTATTGGGCATTCAGTCTATTTTGATTAGTCTGGCTGGTTTTGACACTCTGATCACTTTGAATACTCTTGCCATTTGACGAATTCGGTCAATTCCAACGTTCTATTCAGTTTCAACATGATGAACATTCTGAATTATTTGGCATTCAGGCTATTTTGATTAGTCTGGCTGGTTTTATCACTCTGTTCACTTTGAATACTCTTGCCATTTGACGAAATCGGTCAATTCCAACGTTCTATTCAGTTTCAACATGATGAACATACTGAATTATTGGGCATTCAGGCTATTTTGATTAGTCTGGCTGGTTTTATCACTCTGATCACTTTGAATACTCTTGCCATTTGACGAATTCGGTCAATTCCAACGTTCTATCCATTTTTAACATGATGAACATTCTGAATTATTGGACATTCAGGCTATTTTGCTTATTGTAGCTGGTTTTATCACTCTGATCACTTTGATAATCGTGCGATTTGACGAATTCGGTCAATTCCAACGTTCTATTCAGTTTCAACATGATGAACATTCTGAATTATTGGGCATTCAGGCTATTTTGCTTATTGTAGCTGGTTTTATCACTCTGATCACTTTGATAATCTTGCCATTTGACGAATTCGGTCAATTCCAACGTTCTATTCAGTTTCAACATGATGAACATTCTTAATTATTAGGCATTCAGGCTATTTTGATTAGTCTGGCTGGTTTTATGACTGTGATCACTTTGAATACTCTAGCCATTAAACGAATTCGGTCAATTCCAACGTTCTATTCAGTTTGAACATGATGAACATTCTGAATTATTGGGCATTCAGGCTATATTGATTAGTCTGGCTGGTTTTATCACTCTGATCACTTTGAATACTCTTGACTATTGTAGGTGGTTTTATCACTCTGATCACTTTGAATACTCTTGCCATTTGACGAATTTAGTCAATTCCAACGTTCTATTCAGTTTCAACATGATGAACATTCTGAATTATTGGGTATTAAGGCTAGTTTGATTAGTCTGGCTGGTTTTATCACTCTGATCACTTTGAATACTCTTGCCATTTGACGAATTCGGTCAATTCCAACGTTCTATTCAGTTTCAACATGATGAACGTTCTCAATTATTGGGCATTCAGGCTATTTTGCTTATTGTAGCTGGTTTTATCACTCTGATCACTTTGAATACTCTTGCCATTTGACGAATTCGGTCAATTCCAACGTTCTATTCAGTTTCAACATGATGAACATTCTTAACTATTAGGCATTCAGGCTATATTGATTAGTCTGGCTGGTTTTATCACTCTGATCACTTTGAATACTCTTGACTATTGTAGGTGGTTTTATCACTGTGATCACTTTGAATACTCTTGCCATTTGACGAATTCAGTCAATTCCAACGTTCTATTCAGTTTCAACATGATGAACGTTCTCAATTATTGGGCATTCAGGCAATTTTGATTATTGTAGCTGGTTTTATCACTCTGATCACTTTGATAATCTTGCCATTTGACGAATTCGGTCAATTCCAACGTTCTATTAAGTTTCAACATGATGAACATTCTGAATTATTGGGCATTAAGGCTAGTTTGATTAGTCTGGCTGGTTTTATCACTCTGATCACTTTGAATACTCTTGCCATTTGACGAATTCGGTCAATTCCAACGTTCTATTCAGTTTCAACATGATGAACGTTCTCAATTATTGGGCATTCAGGCTATTTTGCTTATTGTAGCTGGTTTTATCACTCTGATCACTTTGAATACTCTTGCCATTTGACGAATTCGGTCAATTCCAACGTTCTATTCAGTTTCAACATGATGAACATTCTGAATTATTGGGCATTCAGGCTATTTTGATTAGTCTGGCTGGTTTTATCACTCTGATCACTTTAAATACTCTTGCCATTTGACGAATTCGGTCAATTCCAACGTTCTATTCAGTTTCAACATGATGAACATTCTGAATTATTGGGCATTCAGGCTATTTTGCTTATTGTAGCTGGTTTTATCACTCTGATCACTTTGATAATCTTGCCATTTGACGAATTCGGTCAATTCCAACGTTCTATTCAGTTTCAACATGATGAACGTTCTCAATTATTAGGCATTCAGGCTATTTTGATTATTGTAGATGGTTTTATCACTCTGATCACTTTGAATACTCTTGCCATTTGACGAATTCGGTCAATTCCAACGTTCTATTCAGTTTCAACATGATGAACATTCTGAATTATTGGGCATTCAGGCTATTTTGATTATTCTGGCTGGTTTTATCACTGTGATCACTTTGAATACTCTAGCCATTAAACGAATTCGGTCAATTCCAACGTTCTATTCAGTTTGAACATGATGAACATTCTGAATTATTAGGCATTCAGTCTATTTTGATTAGTCTGGCTGGTTTTATCACTCTGATCACTTTGAATACTCTTGCCATTTGACGAATTCGGTAAATTCCAACGTTCTATTCAGTTTCAACATGATGAACATTCTGAATTATTGGGCATTCAGGCTATTTTGATTATTCTGGCTGGTTTTATCACTCTGATCACTTTGAATACTCTTGCCATTTGACGAATTCGGTCAATTCCAACGTTCTATTCAGTTTCAACATGATGAACATTCTGAATTATTGGGCATTCAGGCTATTTTGATTATTCTGGCTGGTTTTATCACTCTGATCACTTTGAATACTCTTGCCATTTGACGAATTCGGTCAATTCCAACGTTCTATTCAGTTTCAACATGATGAACATTCTGAATTATTGGGCATTCAGGCTATTTTTATTAGTCTGGCTGGTTTTATCACTCTGATCACTTTGAATACTCTTGCCATTTGACGAATTCGGTAAATTCCAACGTTCTATTCAGTTTCAACATGATGAACATTCTGAATTATTGGGCATTCAGGCTATTTTGATTAGTCTGGCTGGTTTTATCACTCTGATCACTTTGAATACTCTTGCCATTTGACGAATTCGGTCAATTCCAACGTTCTATTCAGTTTCAACATGATGAACATTCTGAATTATTTGGCATTCAGGCTATTTTGATTAGTCTGGCTGGTTTTATCACTCTGATCACTTTGAATACTCTTGCCATTTGACGAAATCGGTCAATTCCAACGATCTATTCAGTTTCAACATGATGAACATACTGAATTATTGGGCATTCAGGCTATTTTGATTAGTCTGGCTGGTTTTATCACTCTGATCACTTTGAATACTCTTGCCATTTGACGAATTCGGTCAATTCCAACGTTCTATTCAGTTTCAACATGATGAACATTCTGAATTTTTGGGCATTCAGGCTATTTTGCTTATTGTAGCTGGTTTTATCACTCTGATCACTTTGATAATCATGCGATTTGACGAATTCGGTCAATTCCAACGTTCTATTCAGTTTCAACATGATGAACATTCTGAATTTTTGGGCATTCAGGCTATTTTGCTTATTGTAGCTGGTTTTATCACTCTGATCACTTTGATAATCTTGCCATTTGATGAATTCGGTCAATTCCAACGTTCTATTCAGTTTCAACATGATGAACATTCTTAATTATTAGGCATTCAGGCTATTTTGATTAGTCTGGCTGGTTTTATCACTGTGATCACTTTGAATACTCTAGCCATTAAACGAATACGGTCAATTCCTACGTTCTATTCAGTTTGAACATGATGAACATTCTGAATTATTGGGCATTCAGGCTATATTGATTATTGTAGCTGGTTTTATCACTCTGATCACTTTGATAATCATGCGATTTGACGAATTCGGTCAATTCCAACGTTCTATTCAGTTTCAACATGATGAACATTCTGAATTTTTGGGCATTCAGGCTATTTTGCTTATTGTAGCTGGTTTTATCACTCTGATCACTTTGATAATCTTGCCATTTGACGAATTCGCTCAATTCCAACGTTCTATTCAGTTTCAACATGATGAACATTCTGAATTATTGGGCATTCAGCTATTTTGATTAGTCTGGCTGGTTTTATCACTCTGATCACTTTGAATACTTTTGCCATTTGACGAATTCGGTCAATTCCAACGTTCTATTCAGTTTCAACATGATGAACATTCTGAATTATTGGGCATTCAGGCTATTTAGCTTATTGTAGCTGGTTTTATCACTCTGATCACTTTGATAATCTTGCCATTTGACGAATTCGGTCAATTCCAACGTTCTATTCAGTTTCAACATGATGAACGTTCTCAATTATAAGGCATTCAGGCTATTTTGATTAGTCTGGCTGGTTTTATCACTGTGATCACTTTGAATACTCTAGCCATTAAACGAATTCGGTCAATTCCAACGTTCTATTCAGTTTGAACATGATGAACATTCTGAATTATTGGGCATTCAGTCTATTTTGATTAGTCTGGCTGGTTTTATCACTCTGATCACTTTGAATACTCTTGCCATTTGACGAATTCGGTCAATTCCAACGTTCTATTCAGTTTCAACATGATGAACATTCTGAATTATTGGGCATTCAGGCTATTTTGATTAGTCTGGCTGGTTTTATCACTGTGATCACTTTGAATACTCTAGCCATTAAACGAATTCGGTCAATTCCAACGTTCTATTCAGTTTGAACATGATGAACATTCTGAATTATTGGGCATTCAGTCTATTTTGATTAGTCTGGCTGGTTTTATCACTCTGATCACTTTGAATACTCTTGCCATTTGACGAATTCGGTCAATTCCAACGTTCTATTCAGTTTCAACATGATGAACATTCTGAATTATTGGGCATTCAGGCTATTTTGATTAGTCTGGCTGGTTTTATCACTCTGATCACTTTGAATACTCTTGCCATTTGACGAAATCGGTCAATTCCAACGTTCTATTCAGTTTCAACATGATGAATATTCTGAATTATTGGGCATTCAGGCTATTTTGCTTATTGTAGCTGGTTTTATCACTCTGATCACTTTGATAATCGTGCGATTTGACGAATTCGGTCAATTCCAACGTTCTATTCAGTTTCAACATGATGAACATTCTGAATTATTGGGCATTCAGGCTATTTTGATTATTCTGGCTGGTTTTATCACTGTGATCACTTTGAATACTCTAGCCATTAAACGAATTCGGTCAATTCCAACGTTCTATTCAGTTTGAACATGATGAACATTCTGAATTATTGGGCATTCAGTCTATTTTGATTAGTCTGGCTGGTTTTATCACTCTGATCACTTTGAATACTCTTGCCATTTGACGAATTCGGTCAATTCCAACGTTCTATTCAGTTTCAACATGATGAACATTCTGAATTATTGGGCATTCAGGCTATTTTGATTAGTCTGGCTGGTTTTATCACTCTGATCACTTTAAATACTCTTGCCATTTGACGAATTCGGTCAATTCCAACGTTCTATTCAGTTTCAACATGATGAACATTCTGAATTATTGGGCATTCAGGCTATTTTGCTTATTGTAGCTGGTTTTATCACTCTGATCACTTTGATAATCTTGCCATTTGACGAATTCGGTCAATTCCAACGTTCTATTCAGTTTCAACATGATGAACGTTCTCAATTATTAGGCATTCAGGCTATTTTGATTATTGTAGATGGTTTTATCACTCTGATCACTTTGAATACTCTTGCCATTTGACGAATTCGGTCAATTCCAACGTTCTATTCAGTTTCAACATGATGAACATTCTGAATTATTGGGCATTCAGGCTATTTTGATTATTCTGGCTGGTTTTATCACTGTGATCACTTTGAATACTCTAGCCATTAAACGAATTCGGTCAATTCCAACGTTCTATTCAGTTTGAACATGATGAACATTCTGAATTATTGGGCATTCAGTCTATTTTGATTAGTCTGGCTGGTTTTATCACTCTGATCACTTTGAATACTCTTGCCATTTGACGAATTCGGTCAATTCCAACGTTCTATTCAGTTTCAACATGATGAACATTCTGAATTATTTGGCATTCAGGCTATTTTGATTAGTCTGGCTGGTTTTATCACTCTGATCACTTTGAATACTCTTGCCATTTGACGAAATCGGTCAATTCCAACGATCTATTCAGTTTCAACATGATGAACATACTGAATTATTGGGCATTCAGGCTATTTTGATTAGTCTGGCTGGTTTTATCACTCTGATCACTTTGAATACTCTTGCCATTTGACGAATTCGGTCAATTCCAACGTTCTATTCAGTTTCAACATGATGAACATTCTGAATTTTTGGGCATTCAGGCTATTTTGCTTATTGTAGCTGGTTTTATCACTCTGATCACTTTGATAATCATGCGATTTGACGAATTCGGTCAATTCCAACGTTCTATTCAGTTTCAACATGATGAACATTCTGAATTTTTGGGCATTCAGGCTATTTTGCTTATTGTAGCTGGTTTTATCACTCTGATCACTTTGATAATCTTGCCATTTGATGAATTCGGTCAATTCCAACGTTCTATTCAGTTTCAACATGATGAACATTCTTAATTATTAGGCATTCAGGCTATTTTGATTAGTCTGGCTGGTTTTATCACTGTGATCACTTTGAATACTCTAGCCATTAAACGAATACGGTCAATTCCTACGTTCTATTCAGTTTGAACATGATGAACATTCTGAATTATTGGGCATTCAGGCTATATTGATTATTGTAGCTGGTTTTATCACTCTGATCACTTTGATAATCATGCGATTTGACGAATTCGGTCAATTCCAACGTTCTATTCAGTTTCAACATGATGAACATTCTGAATTTTTGGGCATTCAGGCTATTTTGCTTATTGTAGCTGGTTTTATCACTCTGATCACTTTGATAATCTTGCCATTTGACGAATTCGCTCAATTCCAACGTTCTATTCAGTTTCAACATGATGAACATTCTGAATTATTGGGCATTCAGCTATTTTGATTAGTCTGGCTGGTTTTATCACTCTGATCACTTTGAATACTCTTGCCATTTGACGAATTCGGTCAATTCCAACGTTCTATTCAGTTTCAACATGATGAACATTCTGAATTATTGGGCATTCAGGCTATTTAGCTTATTGTAGCTGGTTTTATCACTCTGATCACTTTGATAATCTTGCCATTTGACGAATTCGGTCAATTCCAACGTTCTATTCAGTTTCAACATGATGAACGTTCTCAATTATAAGGCATTCAGGCTATTTTGATTAGTCTGGCTGGTTTTATCACTGTGATCACTTTGAATACTCTAGCCATTAAACGAATTCGGTCAATTCCAACGTTCTATTCAGTTTGAACATGATGAACATTCTGAATTATTGGGCATTCAGTCTATTTTGATTAGTCTGGCTGGTTTTATCACTCTGATCACTTTGAATACTCTTGCCATTTGACGAATTCGGTCAATTCCAACGTTCTATTCAGTTTCAACATGATGAACATTCTGAATTATTGGGCATTCAGGCTATTTTGATTAGTCTGGCTGGTTTTATCACTGTGATCACTTTGAATACTCTAGCCATTAAACGAATTCGGTCAATTCCAACGTTCTATTCAGTTTGAACATGATGAACATTCTGAATTATTGGGCATTCAGTCTATTTTGATTAGTCTGGCTGGTTTTATCACTCTGATCACTTTGAATACTCTTGCCATTTGACGAATTCGGTCAATTCCAACGTTCTATTCAGTTTCAACATGATGAACATTCTGAATTATTGGGCATTCAGGCTATTTTGATTAGTCTGGCTGGTTTTATCACTCTGATCACTTTGAATACTCTTGCCATTTGACGAAATCGGTCAATTCCAACGTTCTATTCAGTTTCAACATGATGAACATTCTGAATTATTGGGCATTCAGGCTATTTTGATTAGTCTGGCTGGTTTTATCACTCTGATCACTTTGAATACTCTTGCCATTTGACGAATTCGGTCAATTCCAACGTTCTATTCAGTTTCAACATGATGAACATTCTGAATTATTGGATATTCAGGCTATTTTGCTTATTGTAGCTGGTTTTATCACTCTGATCACTTTGATAATCGTGCGATTTGACGAATTCGGTCAATTCCAACGTTCTATTCAGTTTCAACATGATGAACATTCTGAATTATTGGGCATTCAGGCTATTTTGCTTATTGTAGCTGGTTTTATCACTCTGATCACTTTGATAATCTTGCCATTTGACGAATTCAGTCAATTCCAACGTTCTATTCAGTTTCAACATGATGAACATTCTTAATTATTAGGCATTCAGGCTATTTTGATTAGTCTGGATGGTTTTATCACTCTGATCACTTTGAATACTCTTGCCATTTGACGAATTCGGTCAATTCCAACGTTCTATTCAGTTTCAACATGATGAACATTCTGAATTATTGGGCATTCAGCCTATTTTGATTAGTCTGGCTGGTTTTATCACTGTGATCACTTTGAACACTCTAGCCATTAAACGAATTCGGTCAATTCCAACGTTCTATTCAATTTGAACATGATGAACATTATGAATTATTGGGCATTCAGGTTATATTGATTAGTCTGGCTGGTTTTATCACTCTGATCACTTTGAATACTCTTGCCATTTAACGAATTCGGTCAATTCCAACGTTCTATTCAGTTTCAACATGATCAACATTCTGAATTATTGGGCATTCAGGCTATTTTGATTAGTCTGGCTGGTTTTATCACTCTGATCACTTTGAATACTCTTACCATTTGACGAATTCGGTCAATTCCAACGTTCTATTCAGTTTCAACATGATGAACATTCTGAATTATTGGACATTCAGGCTATTTTGATTAGTCTGGCTGGTTTTATCACTCTGATCACTTTGAATACTCTTGCCATTTGACGAATTCGGTCAATTCCAACGTTCTATTCAGTTTCAACATGATGAACATTCTGAATTATTGGGCATTCAGGCTATTTTGATTAGTCTGGCTGGTTTTATCACTCTGATTACTTTGATAATCTTGCCATTTGACGAATTCGGTCAATTCCAACGTTCTATTCAGTTTCAACATGATGCACATTCTGAATTATTGGGCATTCAGGCTATTTTGCTTATTTCAGCTGGTTTTATTACTCTGATCACTTTGATAATCTTGCGATTTGACGAATTCGGTCAACTCCAACGTTCTATTCAATTTCAACATGATGAACATTCTGAATTATTGGGCTTTCAGGCTATTTTGCTTATTGTAGCTGGTTTTATCACTCTGATCACTTTGATAATCTTGCCATTTGACGAATTCGCTCAATTCCAACGTTCTATTCAGTTTCAACATGATGAACATTCTGAATTATTGGGCATTCAGCTATTTTGATTAGTCTGGCTGGTTTTATCACTCTGATCACTTTGAATACTCTTGCCATTTGACGAATTCGGTCAATTCCAACGTTCTATTCAGTTTCAACATGATGAACATTCTGAATTATTGGGCATTCACTATTTTGCTTATTATAGCTGGTTTTATCACTCTGATCACTTTGATAATCTTGCCATTTGACGAATTCGCTCAATTCCAACGTTCTATTCAGTTTCAACATGATGAACATTATGAATTATTGGGCATTCAGGCTATTTTGATTAGTCTGGCTGGTTTTATCACTCTGATCACTTTGAATACTCTTGCCATTTGACGAATTCGGTCAATTCCAACGTTCTATTCAGTTTCAACATGATGAACGTTCTCAATTATAAGGCATTCAGGCTATTTTGATTAGTTTGGCTGGTTTTATCACTGTGATCACTTTGAATACTCTAGCCATTAAACGAATTCGGTCAATTCCAACGTTCTATTCAGTTTGAACATGATGAACATTCTGAATTATTGGGCATTCAGTCTATTTTGATTAGTCTGGCTGGTTTTATCACTCTGATCACTTTGAATACTCTTGCCATTTGACGAATTCGGTCAATTCCAACGTTCTATTCAGTTTCAACATGATGAACATTCTGAATTATTGGGCATTCAGGCTATTTTGATTAGTCTGGCTGGTTTTATCACTGTGATCACTTTGAATACTCTAGCCATTAAACGAATTCGGTCAATTCCAACGTTCTATTCAGTTTGAACATGATGAACATTCTGAATTATTGGGCATTCAGTCTATTTTGATTAGTCTGGCTGGTTTTATCACTCTGATCACTTTGAATACTCTTGCCATTTGACGAATTCGGTCAATTCCAACGTTCTATTCAGTTTCAACATGATGAACATTCTGAATTATTGGGCATTCAGGCTATTTTGATTAGTCTGGCTGGTTTTATCACTCTGATCACTTTGAATACTCTTGCCATTTGACGAAATCGGTCAATTCCAACGTTCTATTCAGTTTCAACATGATGAACATTCTGAATTATTGGGCATTCAGGCTATTTTGATTAGTCTGGCTGGTTTTATCACTCTGATCACTTTGAATACTCTTGCCATTTGACGAATTCGGTCAATTCCAACGTTCTATTCAGTTTCAACATGATGAACATTCTGAATTATTGGACATTCAGGCTATTTTGCTTATTGTAGCTGGTTTTATCACTCTGATCACTTTGATAATCGTGCGATTTGACGAATTCGGTCAATTCCAACGTTCTATTCAGTTTCAACATGATGAACATTCTGAATTATTGGGCATTCAGGCTATTTTGCTTATTGTAGCTGATTTTATCACTCTGATCACTTTGATAATCTTGCCATTTGACGAATTCAGTCAATTCCAACGTTCTATTCAGTTTCAACATGATGAACATTCTTAATTATTAGGCATTCAGGCTATTTTGATTAGTCTGGATGGTTTTATCACTCTGATCACTTTGAATACTCTTGCCATTTGACGAATTCGGTCAATTCCAACGTTCTATTCAGTTTCAACATGATGAACATTCTGAATTATTGGGCATTCAGCCTATTTTGATTAGTCTGGCTGGTTTTATCACTGTGATCACTTTGAACACTCTAGCCATTAAACGAATTCGGTCAATTCCAACGTTCTATTCAATTTGAACATGATGAACATTATGAATTATTGGGCATTCAGGTTATATTGATTAGTCTGGCTGGTTTTATCACTCTGATCACTTTGAATACTCTTGCCATTTAACGAATTCGGTCAATTCCAACGTTCTATTCAGTTTCAACATGATCAACATTCTGAATTATTGGGCATTCAGGCTATTTTGATTAGTCTGGCTGGTTTTATCACTCTGATCACTTTGAATACTCTTACCATTTGACGAATTCGGTCAATTCCAACGTTCTATTCAGTTTCAACATGATGAACATTCTGAATTATTGGACATTCAGGCTATTTTGATTAGTCTGGCTGGTTTTATCACTCTGATCACTTTGAATACTCTTGCCATTTGACGAATTCGGTCAATTCCAACGTTCTATTCAGTTTCAACATGATGAACATTCTGAATTATTGGGCATTCAGGCTATTTTGATTATTGTAGATGGTTTTATCACTCTGATTACTTTGATAATCTTGCCATTTGACGAATTCGGTCAATTCCAACGTTCTATTCAGTTTCAACATGATGCACATTCTGAATTATTGGGCATTCAGGCTATTTTGCTTATTTCAGCTGGTTTTATTACTCTGATCACTTTGATAATCTTGCGATTTGACGAATTCGGTCAACTCCAACGTTCTATTCAATTTCAACATGATGAACATTCTGAATTATTGGGCTTTCAGGCTATTTTGCTTATTGTAGCTGGTTTTATCACTCTGATCACTTTGATAATCTTGCCATTTGACGAATTCGCTCAATTCCAACGTTCTATTCAGTTTCAACATGATGAACATTCTGAATTATTGGGCATTCAGCTATTTTGATTAGTCTGGCTGGTTTTATCACTCTGATCACTTTGAATACTCTTGCCATTTGACGAATTCGGTCAATTCCAACGTTCTATTCAGTTTCAACATGATGAACATTCTGAATTATTGGGCATTCACTATTTTGCTTATTATAGCTGGTTTTATCACTCTGATCACTTTGATAATCTTGCCATTTGACGAATTCGCTCAATTCCAACGTTCTATTCAGTTTCAACATGATGAACATTATGAATTATTGGGCATTCAGGCTATTTTGATTAGTCTGGCTGGTTTTATCACTCTGATCACTTTGAATACTCTTGCCATTTGACGAATTCGGTCAATTCCAACGTTCTATTCAGTTTCAACATGATGAACATTCTGAATTATTGGACATTCAGGCTATTTTGATTAGTTTGGCTGGTTTTATCACTCTGATCACTTTGAATACTCTTGCCATTTGACGAATTCGGTAAATTCCAACGTTCTATTCAGTTTCAACATGATGAACATTCTGATTTATTGGGCATTCAGGCTATTTTACTTATTGTAGCTGGTTTTATCACTCTGATCACTTTGAATACTCTTGCGATTTGACGAATTCGGTCAATTCCAAAGTTCTATTCAGTTTCAACATGATGAACATTCTGAATTATTGGGCATTCAGGCTATTTTGATTAGTCTGGCTGGTTTTATCACTCTGATCACTTTGAATACTCTTGCCATTTGACGAATTCGGTCAATTCCAACGTTCTATTCAGTTTCAACATGCTGAACATTCTGAATTATTGGTCATTCAGGCTATTTTGACTATTGTAGGTGGTTTTATCACTCTGATCACTTTGAATACTCTTGCCATTTGACGAATTCAGTCAATTCCAACGTTCTATTCAGTTTCAACATGATGAACGTTCTCAATTATTGGGCATTCAGGCTATTTTGATTAGTCTGGCTGGTTTTATCACTCTGATCACTTTGAATACTCTTGCCATTTGACGAATTCGGTCAATTCCAACGTTCTATTCAGTTTCAACATGATGAACATTCTGAATTATTGGGCATTCAGGCTATTTTGATTAGTCTGGCTGGTTTTATCATTCTGATTACTTTGATAATCTTGCCATTTGACGAATTCGGTCAATTCCAACGTTCTATTCAGTTTCAACATGATGAACATTCTGAATTATTGGGTATTCAGGCTATTTTGCTTATTTCAGCTGGTTTTAGTACTCTGATCACTTTGATAATCTTGCGATTTGACGAATTCGGTCAATTCCAACGTTCTATTCAATTTCAACATGATGAACATTCTGAATTATTGGGCATTCAGGCTATTTTGCTTATTGTAGCTGGTTTTATCACTTTGATCACTTTGATAATCTTGCCATTTGACGAATTCGGTCAATTCCAACGTTCTATTCAGTTTCAACATGATGAACATTCTGAATTATTGGGCATTCAGCTATTTTGATTAGTCTGGCTGGTTTTATCACTCTGATCACTTTGAATACTCTTGCCATTTGACGAATTCTGTCAATTCCAACGTTCTATTCAGTTTCAACATGATGAACATTCTGAATTATTGGGCTTTCAGGCTATTTTGCTTATTGTAGCTGGTTTTATCACTCTGATCACTTTGATAATCTTGCCATTTGACGAATTCGCTCAATTCCAACGTTCTATTCAGTTTCAACATGATGAACATTCTGAATTATTGGGCATTCAGCTATTTTGATTAGTCTGGCTGGTTTTATCACTCTGATCACTTTGAATACTCTTGCCATTTGACGAATTCGGTCAATTCCAACGTTCTATTCAGTTTCAACATGATGAACATTCTGAATTATTGGGCATTCACTATTTTGCTTATTATAGCTGGTTTTATCACTCTGATCACTTTGATAATCTTGCCATTTGACGAATTCGCTCAATTCCAACGTTCTATTCAGTTTCAACATGATGAACATTATGAATTATTGGGCATTCAGGCTATTTTGATTAGTCTGGCTGGTTTTATCACTCTGATCACTTTGAATACTCTTGCCATTTGACGAATTCGGTCAATTCCAACGTTCTATTCAGTTTCAACATGATGAACATTCTGAATTATTGGACATTCAGGCTATTTTGATTAGTTTGGCTGGTTTTATCACTCTGATCACTTTGAATACTCTTGCCATTTGACGAATTCGGTAAATTCCAACGTTCTATTCAGTTTCAACATGATGAACATTCTGATTTATTGGGCATTCAGGCTATTTTACTTATTGTAGCTGGTTTTATCACTCTGATCACTTTGAATACTCTTGCGATTTGACGAATTCGGTCAATTCCAAAGTTCTATTCAGTTTCAACATGATGAACATTCTGAATTATTGGGCATTCAGGCTATTTTGATTAGTCTGGCTGGTTTTATCACTCTGATCACTTTGAATACTCTTGCCATTTGACGAATTCGGTCAATTCCAACGTTCTATTCAGTTTCAACATGCTGAACATTCTGAATTATTGGTCATTCAGGCTATTTTGACTATTGTAGGTGGTTTTATCACTCTGATCACTTTGAATACTCTTGCCATTTGACGAATTCAGTCAATTCCAACGTTCTATTCAGTTTCAACATGATGAACGTTCTCAATTATTGGGCATTCAGGCTATTTTGATTAGTCTGGCTGGTTTTATCACTCTGATCACTTTGAATACTCTTGCCATTTGACGAATTCGGTCAATTCCAACGTTCTATTCAGTTTCAACATGATGAACATTCTGAATTATTGGGCATTCAGGCTATTTTGATTAGTCTGGCTGGTTTTATCATTCTGATTACTTTGATAATCTTGCCATTTGACGAATTCGGTCAATTCCAACGTTCTATTCAGTTTCAACATGATGAACATTCTGAATTATTGGGTATTCAGGCTATTTTGCTTATTTCAGCTGGTTTTAGTACTCTGATCACTTTGATAATCTTGCGATTTGACGAATTCGGTCAATTCCAACGTTCTATTCAATTTCAACATGATGAACATTCTGAATTATTGGGCATTCAGGCTATTTTGCTTATTGTAGCTGGTTTTATCACTTTGATCACTTTGATAATCTTGCCATTTGACGAATTCGGTCAATTCCAACGTTCTATTCAGTTTCAACATGATGAACATTCTGAATTATTGGGCATTCAGCTATTTTGATTAGTCTGGCTGGTTTTATCACTCTGATCACTTTGAATACTCTTTCCATTTGACGAATTCTGTCAATTCCAACGTTCTATTCAGTTTCAACATGATGAACATTCTGAATTATTGGGCATTCAGGCTATTTTGCTTATTGTAGCTGGTTTTATCACTCTGATCACTTTGAATACTCTTGCCATTTGACGAATTCGGTCAATTCCAACGTTCTATTCAGTTTCAACATGATCAACATTCTGAATTATTGGGCATTCAGGCTATTTTGAATATTGTAGCTGGTTTTATCACTCTGATCACTTTGAATACTCTTGCCTCTTGTCTATTCAGTTTCAACATGATGAATATTCTGAATTATTGGGCATTCAGGCTATTTTGCTTATTTCAGCTGGTTTTAGTACTCTGATCACTTTGATAATCTTGCGATTTGACGAATTCGGTCAATTCCAACGTTCTATTCAATTTCAACATGATGAACATTCTGAATTATTGGGCATTCAGGCTATTTTGCTTATTGTAGCTGGTTTTATCACTTTGATCACTTTGATAATCTTGCCATTTGACGAATTCGGTCAATTCCAACGTTCTATTCAGTTTCAACATGATGAACATTCTGAATTATTGGGCATTCAGCTATTTTGATTAGTCTGGCTGGTTTTATCACTCTGATCACTTTGAATACTCTTGCCATTTGACGAATTCTGTCAATTCCAACGTTCTATTCAGTTTCAACATGATGAACATTCTGAATTATTGGGTATTCAGGCTATTTTGCTTATTTCAGCTGGTTTTAGTACTCTGATCACTTTGATAATCTTGCGATTTGACGAATTCGGTCAATTCCAACGTTCTATTCAATTTCAACATGATGAACATTCTGAATTATTGGGCATTCAGGCTATTTTGCTTATTGTAGCTGGTTTTATCACTCTGATCACTTTGATAATCTTGCCATTTGACGAATTCGCCCAATTCCAACGTTCTATTCAATTTCAACATGATGAACATTCTGAATTATTGGGCATTCAGGCTATTTTGAATATTGTAGCTGGTTTTATCACTCTGATCACTTTGAATACTCTTGCCTCTTGTCTATTCAGTTTCAACATGATGAATATTCTGAATTATTGGGCATTCAGGCTATTTTGCTTATTGTAGCTGGTTTTATCACTCTGATCACTTTGATAATCATGCCATTTGACGAATTCGGTCAATTCCAACGTTCTATTCAGTTTCAACATTATGAACATTCTGAATTATTGGGCATTCAGGCTATTTTGATTAGTCTGGCTGGTTTTATCACTCTGATCACTTTGAATACTCTTGCCATTTGACGAATTCGGTCAATTCCAACGTTCTATTCAGTTTCAACATGATGAACATTCTGAATTATTGGACATTCAGGCTATTTTGATTAGTCTGGCTGGTTTTATCACTCTGATCACTTTGAATACTCTTGCCATTTGACGAATTCGGTCAATTCCAACGTTCTATTCAGTTTCAACATGATGAACATTCTGATTTATTGGGCATTCAGGCTAGTTTACTTATTGTAGCTGGTTTTATCACTCTGATCACTTTGAATACTCTTGCGATTTGACGATTTCGGTCAATTCCAAAGTTCTATTCAGTTTCAACATGATGAACATTCTGAATTATTGGGCATTCAGGCTATTTTGATTAGTCTGGCTGGTTTTATCACTCTGATCACTTTGAATACTCTTGCCATTTGACGAAATCGGTCAATTCCAACGTTCTATTCAGTTTCAACATGATGAACATTCTGAATTATTGGGCATTCAGGCTATTTTGCTTATGGTAGCTGTTTTTATCACTCTGGTCACTTTGATAATCTTGCCATTTCACGAATTCGCTCAATTCCAACGTTCTATTCAGTTTCAACATGATGAACATTCTGAATTATTGGGAATTCAGGCTATTTTGCTTATTGTAGCTGGTTTTATCACTCTGATCACTTTGATAATCTTGCCATTTGACGAATTCAGTCAATTCCAACGTTCTATTCAGTGTCAACATGATGAACGTTCTTAATTATTACGCTATTTTGATTAGTCTGGCTGGTTTTATCGCTCCGATCACTTTGAATACTCTTGCCATTTGACGAATTCGGTCAATTCCAACGTTCTATTCAGTTTCAACATGATGAACATTCTGAATTATTGGGCATTCAGGCTATTTTGATTAGTCTGGCTGTTTTTATCACTCTGATCACTTTGAATACTCTTGCCATTTGACGAATTCGGTCAATTCCAACGTTCTATTCAGTTTCAACATGATGAACATTCTGAATTATTGGGCATTCAGGCTATTTTGCTTATTGTAGCTGTTTTTATCACTCTGGTCACTTTGAATACTCTTGCCATTTGACGAATTCGGTCAATTCCAACGTTCTATTCAGTTTCAACATGATGAACATTCTGAATTATTGGACATTCAGGCTATTTTGATTAGTCTGGCTGGTTTTATCACTCTGATCACTTTGAATACTCTTGCCATTTGACGAATTCGGTCAATTCCAACGTTCTATTCAGTTTCAACATGCTGAACATTCAGAATTATTGGTCATTCAGGCTATTTTGACTATTGTAGGTGGTTTTATCACTCTGATCACTTTGAATACTCTTGCCATTTGACGAATTCAGTCAATTCCAACGTTCTATTCAGTTTCAACATGATGAACGTTCTCAATTATTGGGCATTCAGGCTATTTTGATTAGTCTGGCTGGTTTTATCACTCTGATCACTTTGAATACTCTTGCCATTTGACGAATTCGGTCAATTCCAACGTTCTATTCAGTTTCAACATGATGAACATTCTGAATTATTGGGCATTCAGGCTATTTTGATTAGTCTGGCTGGTTTTATCACTCTGATTACTTTGATAATCTTGCCATTTGACGAATTCGGTCAATTCCAACGTTCTATTCAGTTTCAACATGATGAACATTCTGAATTATTAGGCATTGAGGCTATTTTGCTTATTGTAGCTGGTTTTATCACTCTGATCACTTTGATAATCTTGCCATTTGACGAATTCGCTCAATTCCAACGTTCTATTCTGTTTCAACATGATGAACATACTGAATTATTGGGCATTCAGGCTATTTTGATTAGTCTGGCTTATTGGGCATTCAGCTATTTTGATTAGTCTGGCTGGTTTTATCACTCTGATCACTTTGAATACTCTTGCCATTTGACGAATTCGGTCAATTCCAACGTTCTATTCAGTTTCAACATGATGAACATTCTGAATTATTGGACATTCAGGCTATTTTGATTAGTCTGGCTGGTTTTATCACTCTGATCACTTTGAATACTCTTGCCATTTGACGAATTCAGTCAATTCCAACGTTCTATTCAGTTTCAACATGATGAACGTTCTCAATTATTGGGCATTCAGGCTATTTTGATTATTGTAGCTGGTTTTATCACTCTGATCACTTTGAATACTCTTGCGATTTGACGAATTCGGTCAATTCCAAAGTTCTATTCAGTTTCAACATGATGAACATTCTGAATTATTGGGCATTCAGGCTATTTTGATTAGTCTGGCTGGTTTTATCACTCTGATCACTTTGAATACTCTTGCCATTTGACGAATTCAGTCAATTCCAACGTTCTATTCAGTTTCAACATGATGAACATTCTGAATTATTGGGCATTCAGGCTATTTTGATTAGTCTGGCTGGTTTTATCACTCTGATTACTTTGATAATCTTGCCATTTGACGAATTCGGTCAATTCCAACGTTCTATTCAGTTTCAACATGATGAACATTCTGAATTATTAGGCATTGAGGCTATTTTGCTTATTGTAGCTGGTTTTATCACTCTGATCACTTTGATAATCTTGCCATTTGACGAATTCGGTCAATTCCAATGTTCTATTCAGTTTCAACATGATGAACATTCTGATTTATTGGGCATTCAGGCTATTTTACTTATTGTAGCTGGTTTTATCACTCTGATCACTTTGAATACTCTTGCGATTTGACGAATTCGGTCAATTCCAAAGTTCTATTCAGTTTCAACATGATGAACATTCTGAATTATTGGGCATTCAGGCTATTTTGATTAGTCTGGCTGGTTTTATCACTCTGATCACTTTGAATACTCTTGCCATTTGACGAATTCAGTCAATTCCAACGTTCTATTCAGTTTCAACATGATGAACGTTCTCAATTATTGGGCATTCAGGCTATTTTGATTATTGTAGCTGGTTTTATCACTCTGATCACTTTGATAATCTTGCCATTTGACGAATTCGGTCAATTCCAACGTTCTATTCAGTTTCAACATGATGAACGTTCTCAATTATTGGGCAGTCAGGCTATTTTGATTATTGTAGCTGGTTTTATCACTCTGATCACTTTAAATACTCTTGCCATTTGACGAATTCGGTCAATTCCAACGTTCTATTCAGTTTCCACATGATGAACATTCTGAATTATTGGGCATTCAGGCTATTTTGCTTATTGTAGCTGGTTTTATCACTCTGATCACTTTGATAACCTTGCCATTTGACGAATTCGGTAAATTCCAACGTTCTATTCAGTTTCAACATGATGAACGTTCTCAATTATTAGGCATTCAGGCTATTTTGATTATTGTAGATGGTTTTATCACTCTGATCACTTTGAATACTCTTGCCATTTGACGAATTCGGTCAATTCAACGTTCTATTCAGTTTCAACATGATGAACATTCTGAATTATTGGGCATTCAGGCTATTTTGATTATTCTGGCTGGTTTTATCACTGTGATCACTTTGAATACTCTAGCCATTAAACGAATTCGGTCAATTCCAACCTTCTATTCAGTTTGAACATGATGAACATTCTGAATTATTGGGCATTCAGTCTATTTTGATTAGTCTGGCTGGTTTTATCACTTTGAATACTCTTGCCATTTGACGAATTCGGTCAATTCCAACGTTCTATTCAGTTTCAACATGATGAACATTCTGAATTATTTGGCATTCAGGCTATTTTGATTAGTCTGGCTGGTTTTATCACTCTGTTCACTTTGAATACTCTTGCCATTTGACGAAATCGGTCAATTCCAACGTTCTATTCAGTTTCAACATGATGAACATACTGAATTATTGGGCATTCAGGCTATTTTGATTAGTCTGGCTGGTTTTATCACTCTGATCACTTTGAATACTCTTGCCATTTGACGAATTCGGTCAATTCCAACGTTCTATCCATTTTTAACATGATGAACATTCTGAATTATTGGACATTCAGGCTATTTTGCTTATTGTAGCTGGTTTTATCACTCTGATCACTTTGATAATCTTGCCATTTGACGAATTCGGTCAATTCCAACGTTCTATTCAGTTTCAACATGATGAACATTCTGAATTATTGGGCATTCAGGCTAGTTTGATTAGTCTGGCTGGTTTTATCACTCTGATCACTTTGAATACTCTTGCCATTTGACGAATTCGGTCAATTCCAACGTTCTATTCAGTTTCAACATGATGAACGTTCTCAATTATTGGGCATTCAGGCTATTTTGCTTATTGTAGCTGGTTTTATCACTCTGATCACTTTGATAATCTTGCCATTTGACGAATTCGGTCAATTCCAACGTTCTATTCAGTTTCAACATGATGAACATTCTGAATTATTGGGCATTCAGGCTAGTTTGATTAGTCTGGCTGGTTTTATCACTCTGATCACTTTGAATACTCTTGCCATTTGACGAATTCGGTCAATTCCAACGTTCTATTCAGTTTCAACATGATGAACGTTCTCAATTATTGGGCATTCAGGCTATTTTGCTTATTGTAGCTGGTTTTATCACTCTGATCACTTTGAATACTCTTGCCATTTGACGATTTCGGTCAATTCCAACGTTCTATTCAGTTTCAACATGATGAACATTCTGAATTATTGGGCATTCAGGCTATTTTGATTAGTCTGGCTGGTTTTATCACTCTGATCACTTTAAATACTCTTGCCATTTGACGAATTCGGTCAATTCCAACGTTCTATTCAGTTTCCACATGATGAACATTCTGAATTATTGGGCATTCAGGCTATTTTGCTTATTGTAGCTGGTTTTATCACTCTGATCACTTTGATAATCTTGCCATTTGACGAATTCGGTCAATTCCAACGTTCTATTCAGTTTCAACATGATGAACGTTCTCAATTATTAGGCATTCAGGCTATTTTGATTATTGTAGATGGTTTTATCACTCTGATCACTTTGAATACTCTTGCCATTTGACGAATTCGGTCAATTCAACGTTCTATTCAGTTTCAACATGATGAACATTCTGAATTATTGGGCATTCAGGCTATTTTGATTATTCTGGCTGGTTTTATCACTGTGATCACTTTGAATACTCTAGCCATTAAACGAATTCGGTCAATTCCAACCTTCTATTCAGTTTGAACATGATCAACATTCTGAATTATTGGGCATTCAGTCTATTTTGATTAGTCTGGCTGGTTTTATCACTTTGAATACTCTTGCCATTTGACGAATTCGGTCAATTCCAACGTTCTATTCAGTTTCAACATGATGAACATTCTGAATTATTTGGCATTCAGGCTATTTTGATTAGTCTGGCTGGTTTTATCACTCTGTTCACTTTGAATACTCTTGCCATTTGACGAAATCGGTCAATTCCAACGTTCTATTCAGTTTCAACATGATGAACATACTGAATTATTGGGCATTCAGGCTATTTTGATTAGTCTGGCTGGTTTTATCACTCTGATCACTTTGAATACTCTTGCCATTTGACGAATTCGGTCAATTCCAACGTTCTATCCATTTTTAACATGATGAACATTCTGAATTATTGGACATTCAGGCTATTTTGCTTATTGTAGCTGGTTTTATCACTCTGATCACTTTGATAATCGTGCGATTTGACGAATTCGGTCAATTCCAACGTTCTATTCAGTTTCAACATGATGAACATTCTGAATTATTGGGCATTCAGGCTATTTTGCTTATTGTAGCTGGTTTTATCACTCTGATCACTTTGATAATCTTGCCATTTGACGAATTCGGTCAATTCCAACGTTCTATTCAGTTTCAACATGATGAACATTCTTAATTATTGGGCATTCAGGCTATTTTGCTTATTGTAGCTGGTTTTATCACTCTGATCACTTTGAATACTCTTGCCATTTGACGAATTCGGTCAATTCGAACGTTCTATTCAGTTTCAACATGATGAACATTCTTAACTATTAGGCATTCAGGCTATATTGATTAGTCTGGCTGGTTTTATCACTCTGATCACTTTGAATACTCTTGACTATTGTAGGTGGTTTTATCACTCTGATCACTTTGAATACTCTTGCCATTTGACGAATTCAGTCAATTCCAACGTTCTATTCAGTTTCAACATGATGAACATTCTGAATTATTGGGCATTAAGGCTATTTTGCTTATTGTAGCTGGTTTTATCACTCTGATCACTTTGAATACTCTTGCCATTTGACGAATTCGGTCAATTCCAACGTTCTATTCAGTTTCAACATGATGAACGTTCTCAATTATTGGGCATTCAGGCTATTTTGCTTATTGTAGCTGGTTTTATCACTCTGATCACTTTGAATACTCTTGCCATTTGACGAATTCGGTCAATTCCAACGTTCTATTCAGTTTCAACATGATGAACATTCTTAACTATTAGGCATTCAGGCTATATTGATTAGTCTGGCTGGTTTTATCACTCTGATCACTTTGAATACTCTTGATTATTGTAGCTGGTTTTATCACTCTGATCACTTTGATAATCTTGCCATTTGACGAATTCGGTCAATTCCAACGTTCTATTAAGTTTCAACATGATGAACATTCTGAATTATTGGGCATTAAGGCTAGTTTGATTAGTCTGGCTGGTTTTATCACTCTGATCACTTTGAATACTCTTGCCATTTGACGAATTCGGTCAATTCCAACGTTCTATTCAGTTTCAACATGATGAACGTTCTCAATTATTGGGCATTCAGGCTATTTTGCTTATTGTAGCTGGTTTTATCACTCTGATCACTTTGAATACTCTTGCCATTTGACGAATTCGGTCAATTCCAACGTTCTATTCAGTTTCAACATGATGAACATTCTGAATTATTGGGCATTCAGGCTATTTTGATTAGTCTGGCTGGTTTTATCACTCTGATCACTTTAAATACTCTTGCCATTTGACGAATTCGGTCAATTCCAACGTTCTATTCAGTTTCAACATGATGAACATTCTGAATTATTGGGCATTCAGGCTATTTTGCTTATTGTAGCTGGTTTTATCACTCTGATCACTTTGATAATCTTGCCATTTGACGAATTCGGTCAATTCCAACGTTCTATTCAGTTTCAACATGATGAACGTTCTCAATTATTAGGCATTCAGGCTATTTTGATTATTGTAGATGGTTTTATCACTCTGATCACTTTGAATACTCTTGCCATTTGACGAATTCGGTCAATTCCAACGTTCTATTCAGTTTCAACATGATGAACATTCTGAATTATTGGGCATTCAGGCTATTTTGATTATTCTGGCTGGTTTTATCACTGTGATCACTTTGAATACTCTAGCCATTAAACGAATTCGGTCAATTCCAACGTTCTATTCAGTTTAAACATGATGAACATTCTGAATTATTGGGCATTCAGTCTATTTTGATTAGTCTGGCTGGTTTTATCACTCTGATCACTTTGAATACTCTTGCCATTTGACGAATTCGGTCAATTCCAACGTTCTATTCAGTTTCAACATGATGAACATTCTGAATTATTTGGCATTCAGGCTATTTTGATTAGTCTGGCTGGTTTTATCACTCTGATCACTTTGAATACTCTTGCCATTTGACGAAATCGGTCAATTCCAACGTTCTATTCAGTTTCAACATGATGAACATACTGAATTATTGGGCATTCAGGCTATTTTGATTAGTCTGGCTGGTTTTATCACTCTGATCACTTTGAATACTCTTGCCATTTGACGAATTCGGTCAATGCCAACGTTCTATTCAGTTTCAACATGATGAACATTCTGAATTATTGGACATTCAGGCTATTTTGCTTATTGTAGCTAGTTTTATCACTCTGATCACTTTGATAATCATGCGATTTGACGAATTCGGTCAATTCCAACGTTCTATTCAGTTTCAACATGATGAACATTCTGAATTTTTGGGCATTCAGGCTATTTTGCTTATTGTAGCTGGTTTTATCACTCTGATCACTTTGATAATCTTGCCATTTGATGAATTCGGTCAATTCCAACGTTCTATTCAGTTTCAACATGATGAACATTCTTAATTATTAGGCATTCAGGCTATTTTGATTAGTCTGGCTGGTTTTATCACTGTGATCACTTTGAATACTCTAGCCATTAAACGAATACGGTCAATTCCTACGTTCTATTCAGTTTGAACATGATGAACATTCTGAATTATTGGGCATTCAGGCTATATTGATTAGTCTGGCTGGTTTTATCACTCTGATCACTTTGAATACTCTTGCCATTTGACGAATTCGGTCAATTCCAATGTTCTATTCAGTTTCAACATGATCAACATTCTGAATTATTGGGCATTCAGGCTATTTTGATTAGTCTGGCTGGTTTTATCACTCTGATCACTTTGAATACTCTTGCCATTTGACGAATTCGGTCAATTCCAACGTTCTATTCAGTTTCAACATGATGAACATTCTGAATTATTGGACATTCAGGCTATTTTGATTAGTCTGGCTGGTTTTATCACTCTGATCACTTTGAATACTCTTGCCTATTTTGCTTATTGTAGCTGGTTTTATCACTCTGATCACTTTGATAATCTTGCCATTTTACGAATTCGGTCAATTCCAACGTTCTATTCAGTTTCAACATGATGAACGTTCTTAATCAGTTTCAACATGATCAACATTCTGAATTATTGGGCATTCAGGCTATTTTGATTAGTCTGGCTGGTTTTATCACTCTGATCACTTTGAATACTCTTGCCATTTGACGAATTCGGTCAATTCCAACGTTCTATTCAGTTTCAACATGATGAACATTCTGAATTATTGGACATTCAGGCTATTTTGATTAGTCTGGCTGGTTTTATCACTCTGATCACTTTGAATACTCTTGCCTATTTTGCTTATTGTAGCTGGTTTTATCACTCTGATCACTTTGATAATCTTGCCATTTGACGAATTCGGTCAATTCCAACGTTCTATTCAGTTTCAACATGATGAACGTTCTTAATTATTAGGCATTCAGGCTATTTTGATTAGTCTGGCTGGTTTTATCACTGTGATCACTTTGAATACTCTAGCCATTAAACGAATACGGTCAATTCCTACGTTCTATTCAGTTTGAACATGATGAACATTCTGAATTATTGGGCATTCAGGCTATATTGATTAGTCTGGCTGGTTTTATCACTCTGATCACTTTGAATACTCTTGCCATTTGACGAATTCGGTCAATTCCAATGTTCTATTCAGTTTCAACATGATCAACATTCTGAATTATTGGGCATTCAGGCTATTTTGATTAGTCTGGCTGGTTTTATCACTCTGATCACTTTGAATACTCTTGCCATTTGACGAATTCGGTCAATTCCAACGTTCTATTCAGTTTCAACATGATGAACATTCTGAATTATTGGACATTCAGGCTATTTTGATTAGTCTGGCTGGTTTTATCACTCTGATCACTTTGAATACTCTTGCCTATTTTGCTTATTGTAGCTGGTTTTATCACTCTGATCACTTTGATAATCTTGCCATTTTACGAATTCGGTCAATTCCAACGTTCTATTCAGTTTCAACATGATGAACGTTCTTAATCAGTTTCAACATGATCAACATTCTGAATTATTGGGCATTCAGGCTATTTTGATTAGTCTGGCTGGTTTTATCACTCTGATCACTTTGAATACTCTTGCCATTTGACGAATTCGGTCAATTCCAACGTTCTATTCAGTTTCAACATGATGAACATTCTGAATTATTGGACATTCAGGCTATTTTGATTAGTCTGGCTGGTTTTATCACTCTGATCACTTTGAATACTCTTGCCTATTTTGCTTATTGTAGCTGGTTTTATCACTCTGATCACTTTGATAATCTTGCCATTTGACGAATTCGGTCAATTCCAACGTTCTATTCAGTTTCAACATGATGAACGTTCTTAATTATTAGGCATTCAGGCTATTTTGATTATTGTAGATGGTTTTATCACTCTGATCACTTTGAATACTCTTGCCATTTGACGAAATCGGTCAATTCCAACGTTCTATTCAGTTTCAACATGATGAACATACTGAATTATTGGGCATTCAGGCTATTTTGATTAGTCTGGCTGGTTTTATCACTCTGATCACTTTGAATACTCTTGCCATTTGACGAATTCGGTCAATTCCAACGTTCTATTCAGTTTCAACATGATGAACATTCTGAATTATTGGACATTCAGGCTATTTTGCTTATTGTAGCTGGTTTTATCACTCTGATCACTTTGATAATCGTGCGATTTGACGAATTCGGTCAATTCCAACGTTCTATTCAGTTTCAACATGATGAACATTCTGAATTTTTGGGCATTCAGGCTATTTTGCTTATTGTAGCTGGTTTTATCACTCTGATCACTTTGATAATCTTGCCATTTGATGAATTCGGTCAATTCCAACGTTCTATTCAGTTTCAACATGATGAACATTCTTAATTATTAGGCATTCAGGCTATTTTGATTAGTCTGGCTGGTTTTATCACTGTGATCACTTTGAATACTCTAGCCATTAAACGAATACGGTCAATTCCTACGTTCTATTCAGTTTGAACATGATGAACATTCTGAATTATTGGGCATTCAGGCTACATTGATTAGTCTGGCTGGTTTTATCACTCTGATCACTTTGAATACTCTTGCCATTTGACGAATTCGGTCAATTCCAACGTTCTATTCAGTTTCAACATGATGAACATTCTGAATTGTTGGACATTCAGGCTATTTTGATTAGTCTGGCTGGTTTTATCACTCTGATCACTTTGAATACTCTTGCCTATTTTGCTTATTGTAGCTGGTTTTATCACTCTGATCACTTTGATAATCTTGCCATTTGACGAATTCGGTCAATTCCAACGTTCTATTCAGTTTCAACATGATGAACGTTCTTAATTATTAGGCATTCAGGCTATTTTGATTATTGTAGATGGTTTTATCACTCTGATTACTTTGAATACTCTTGCTATTTGACGAATTCGGTCAATTCCAACGTTCTATTCAGTTTCAACATGATGTACATTCTGAATTATTGGGCATTCAGGCTATTTTGATTAGTCTGGCTGGTTTTATCACTCTGATCACTTTGAATACTCTTGCCATTTGACGAATTCGGTCAATTCCAACGTTCTATTCAGTTTCAACATGATGAACATTCTGAATTATTGGTCATTCAGGCTATTTTGACTATTGTAGTTGGTTTTATCACTCTGATCACTTTGAATACTCTTGCCATTTGACGAATTCAGTCAATTCCAACGTTCTATTCAGTTTCAACATGATGAACGTTCTCAATTATTGGGCATTCAGGCTATTTTGATTATTGTAGCTGGTTTTATCACTCTGATCACTTTGATAATCTTGCCATTTGACGAATTCGGTCAATTCCAACGTTCTATTCAGTTTCAACATGATGAACATTCTGAATTATTGGGCATTCAGGCTAGTTTGATTAGTCTGGCTGGTTTTATCACTCTGATCACTTTGAATACTCTTGCCATTTGACGAATTCGGTCCATTCCAACGTTCTATTCAGTTTCAACATGATGAACATTCTGAATTATTGGGCATTCAGGCTATTTTGCTTATTGTAGCTGGTTTTATCACTCTGATCACTTTGATAATCTTGCCATTTGACGAATTCGGTCAATTCCAACGTTCTATTCAGTTTCAACATGATGAACGTTCTCAATTATTAGGCATTCAGGCTATTTTGATTATTGTAGATGGTTTTATCACTCTGATCACTTTGAATACTCTTGCCATTTGACGAATTCGGTCAATTCCAACGTTCTATTCAGTTTCAACATGATAAACATTCTGAATTATTGGGCATTCAGGCTATTTTGATTAGTCTGGCTGGTTTTATCACCGTGATCACTTTGAATACTCTAGCCATTAAACGAATTCGGTCAATTCCAACGTTCTATTCAGTTTCAACATGATGAACGTTCTTAATTATTAGGCATTCAGGCTATTTTGCTTATTGTAGCTGGTTTTATCACTCTGATCACTTTGATAATCTTGCCATTTGACGAATTCGGTCAATTCCAACGTTCTATTCAGTTTCAACATGATGAACGTTCTTAATTATTAGGCATTCAGGCTATTTTGATTATTGTAGATGGTTTTATCACTCTGATTACTTTGAATACTCTTGCCATTTGACGAATTCGGTCAATTCCAACGTTCTATTCAGTTTCAACATGATGAACATTCTGAATTATTGGGCATTCAGGCTATTTTGATTAGTCTGGCTGGTTTTATCACTCTGATCACTTTGAATACTCTTGCCATTTGACGAAATCGGTCAATTCCAACGTTCTATTCAGTTTCAACATGATGAACATTCTGAATTATTGGGCATTCAGGCTATTTTGATTAGTCTGGCTGGTTTTATCACTCTGATCACTTTGAATACTCTTGCCATTTGACGAATTCGCTCAATTCCAACGTACTATTCAGTTTCAACATGATGAACATTCTGAATTATTGGACATTCAGGCTATTTTGATTAGTCTGGCTGGTTTTATCACTCTGATCACTTTGAATACTCTTGCCATTTGACGAATTCGGTCAATTCCAACGTTCTATTCAGTTTCAACATGATGAACATTCTGAATTATTGGGCATTCAGGCTATTTTGATTAGTCTGACTGGTTTTATCACTCTGATCACTTTGAATACTCTTGCGATTTGACGAATTCGGTCAATTCCAACGTTCTATTCAGTTTCAACATGATGAACATTCTGAATTATTGGGCATTCAGGCTATTTTGCTTATTGTAGCTGGTTTTATCACTCTGGTCACTTTGATAATCTTGCCATTTCACGAATTCGCTCAATTCCAACGTTCTATTCAGTTTCAACATGATTAACATTCTGAATTATTGGGCATTCAGGCTATTTTGCTTATTGTAGCTGGTTTTATCACTCTGATCACTTTGATAATCTTGCCATTTGACGAATTCAGTCAATTCCAACGTTGTATTCAGTTTCAACATGATGAACGTTCTTAATTATTAGGCATTCAGGCTATTTTGATTAGTCTGACTGGTTTTATCACTCTGATCACTTTGAATACTCTTGCGATTTGACGAATTCGGTCAATTCCAACGTTCTATTCAGTTTCAACATGATGAACATTCTGAATTATTGGGCATTCAGGCTATTTTGCTTATTGTAGCTGGTTTTATCACTCTGGTCACTTTGATAATCTTGCCATTTCACGAATTCGCTCAATTCCAACGTTCTATTCAGTTTCAACATGATTAACATTCTGAATTATTGGGCATTCAGGCTATTTTGCTTATTGTAGCTGGTTTTATCACTCTGATCACTTTGATAATCTTGCCATTTGACGAATTCAGTCAATTCCAACGTTGTATTCAGTTTCAACATGATGAACGTTCTGAATTATTGGGCATTCAGGCTATTTTGCTTATTGTAGCTGGTTTTATCACTCTGATCACTTTGATAATCTTGCCATTTGACGAATTCAGTCAATTCCAACGTTGTATTCAGTTTCAACATGATGAACGTTCTCAATTATTAGGCATTCAGGCTATTTTGATTATTGTAGATGGTTTTATCACTCTGATCACTTTGAATACTCTTGCCATTTGACGAATTCGGTCAATTCCAACGTTCTATTCAGTTTCAACATGATAAACATTCTGAATTATTGGGCATTCAGGCTATTTTGATTAGTCTGGCTGGTTTTATCACCGTGATCACTTTGAATACTCTAGCCATTAAACGAATTCGGTCAATTCCAACGTTCTATTCAGTTTCAACATGATGAACGTTCTTAATTATTAGGCATTCAGGCTATTTTGCTTATTGTAGCTGGTTTTATCACTCTGATCACTTTGATAATCTTGCCATTTGACGAATTCGGTCAATTCCAACGTTCTATTCAGTTTCAACATGATGAACGTTCTTAATTATTAGGCATTCAGGCTATTTTGATTATTGTAGATGGTTTTATCACTCTGATTACTTTGAATACTCTTGCCATTTGACGAATTCGGTCAATTCCAACGTTCTATTCAGTTTCAACATGATGAACATTCTGAATTATTGGGCATTCAGGCTATTTTGATTAGTCTGGCTGGTTTTATCACTCTGATCACTTTGAATACTCTTGCCATTTGACGAAATCGGTCAATTCCAACGTTCTATTCAGTTTCAACATGATGAACATTCTGAATTATTGGGCATTCAGGCTATTTTGATTAGTCTGGCTGGTTTTATCACTCTGATCACTTTGAATACTCTTGCCATTTGACGAATTCGCTCAATTCCAACGTACTATTCAGTTTCAACATGATGAACATTCTGAATTATTGGACATTCAGGCTATTTTGATTAGTCTGGCTGGTTTTATCACTCTGATCACTTTGAATACTCTTGCCATTTGACGAATTCGGTCAATTCCAACGTTCTATTCAGTTTCAACATGATGAACATTCTGAATTATTGGGCATTCAGGCTATTTTGATTAGTCTGACTGGTTTTATCACTCTGATCACTTTGAATACTCTTGCGATTTGACGAATTCGGTCAATTCCAACGTTCTATTCAGTTTCAACATGATGAACATTCTGAATTATTGGGCATTCAGGCTATTTTGCTTATTGTAGCTGGTTTTATCACTCTGGTCACTTTGATAATCTTGCCATTTCACGAATTCGCTCAATTCCAACGTTCTATTCAGTTTCAACATGATTAACATTCTGAATTATTGGGCATTCAGGCTATTTTGCTTATTGTAGCTGGTTTTATCACTCTGATCACTTTGATAATCTTGCCATTTGACGAATTCAGTCAATTCCAACGTTGTATTCAGTTTCAACATGATGAACGTTCTTAATTATTAGGCATTCAGGCTATTTTGATTAGTCTGGCTGGTTTTATCACTCTGATCACTTTGAATACTCTTGCCATTTGACGAATTCGGTCAATTCCAACGTTCTATTCAGTTTCAACATGATGAACATTCTGAATTATTGGACATTCAGGCTATTTTGATTATTGTAGCTGGTTTTATCACTCTGGTCACTTTGATAATCTTGCCATTTCACGAATTCGCTCAATTCCAACGTTCTATTTAGTTTCAACATGATGAACATTCTGAATTATTGGGCATTCAGGCTATTTTGATTATTGTAGATGGTTTTATCACTCTGATTACTTTGAATACTCTTGCCATTTGACGAATTCGGTCAATTCCAACGTTCTATTCAGTTTCAACATGATGAACATTCTGAATTATTGGGCATTCAGGCTATTTTGATTAGTCTGGCTGGTTTTATCACTCTGATCACTTTGAATACTCTTGCCATTTGACGAATTCGGTCAATTCCAACGTTCTATTCAGTTTCAACATGATGAACGTTCTTAATTATTAGGCATTCAGGCTATTTTGATTAGTCTGGCTGGTTTTATCACTCTGATCACTTTGAATACTCTTGCCATTTGACGAATTCGGTCAATTCCAACGTTCTATTCAGTTTCAACATGATGAACATTCTGAATTATTGGACATTCAGGCTATTTTGTTTATTGTAGCTGGTTTTATCACTCTGGTCACTTTGATAATCTTGCCATTTCACGAATTCGCTCAATTCCAACGTTCTATTCAGTTTCAACATGATGAACATTCTGAATTATTGGGCATTCAGGCTATTTTGATTATTGTAGATGGTTTTATCACTCTGATTACTTTGAATACTCTTGCCATTTGACGAATTCGGTCAATTCCAACGTTCTATTCAGTTTCAACATGATGAACATTCTGAATTGTTGGTCATTCAGGCTATTTTGACTATTGTAGTTGGTTTTATCACTCTGATCACTTTGAATACTCTTGCCATTTGACGAATTCAGTCAATTCCAACGTTCTATTCAGTTTCAACATGATGAACGTTCTCAATTATTGGGCATTCAGGCTATTTTGATTATTGTAGCTGGTTTTATCACTCTGATCACTTTGATAATCTGGCCATTTGACGAATTCGGTCAATTCCAACGTTCTATTCAGTTTCAACATGATGAACATTCTGAATTATTGGGCATTCAGGCTAGTTTGATTAGTCTGGCTGGTTTTATCACTCTGATCACTTTGAATACTCTTGCCATTTGACGAATTCGGTCAATTCCAACGTTCTATTCAGTTTCAACATGATGAACATTCTGAATTATTGGACATTCAGGCTATTTTGCTTATTGTAGCTGGTTTTATCACTCTGATCACTTTGATAATCGTGCGATTTGACGAATTCGGTCAATTCCAACGTTCTATTCAGTTTCAACATGATGAACGTTCTCAATTATTGGGCATTCAGGCTATTTTGCTTATTGTAGTTGGTTTTATCACTCTGATCACTTTGAATGCTCTTGCCATTTGACGAATTCGGTCAATTCCAACGTTCTACTCAGTTTCAACATGATGAACATTCTGAATTATTGGGCATTCAGGCTATTTTGATTAGTCTGGCTGGTTTTATCACTCTGATCACTTTAAATACTCTTGCCATTTGACGAATTTGGTCAACTCCAACGTTCTATTCAGTTTCAACATGATGAACATTCTGAATTATTGGGCATTCAGGCTATTTTGCTTATTGTAGCTGGTTTTATCACTCTGATCACTTTGATAATCTTGCCATTTGACGAATTCGGTCAATTCCAACGTTCTATTCAGTTTCAACATGATGAACGTTCTCAATTATTAGGCATTCAGGCTATTTTGATTATTGTAGATGGTTTTATCACTCTGATCACTTTGAATACTCTTGCCATTTGACGAATTCGGTCAATTCCAACGTTCTATTCAGTTTCAACATGATGAACATTCTGAATTATTGGGCATTCAGGCTATTTTGATTAGTCTGGCTGGTTTTATCACTGTGATCACTTTGAATACTCTAGCCATTAAACGAATTCGGTCAATTCCAACGTTCTATTCAGTTTGAACATGATGAACATTCTGAATTATTGGGCATTCAGTCTATTTTGATTAGTCTGGCTGGTTTTATCACTCTGATCACTTTGAATACTCTTGCCATTTGACGAATTCGGTCAATTCCAACGTTCTATTCAGTTTCAACATGATGAACATTCTGAACTATTTGGCATTCAGGCTATTTTGATTAGTCTGGCTGGTTTTATCACTCTGATCACTTTGAATACTCTTGCCATTTGACGAATTCGGTCAATTCCAACGTTCTATTCAGTTTCAACATGATGAACATTCTGAATTATTGGGCATTCAGGCTATTTTGATTAGTCTGACTGGTTTTATCACTCTGATCACTTTGAATACTCTTGCCATTTGACGAATTCGGTCAATTCCAACGTTCTATTCAGTTTCAACATGATGAACATTCTGAATTATTGGACATTCAGGCTATTTTGGTTAGTCTGGCTGGTTTTATCACTCTGATCACTTTGAATACTCTTGCCTATTTTGCTTATTGTAGCTGGTTTTATCACTCTGATCACTTTGATAATCTTGCCATTTGATGAATTCGGTCAATTCCAACGTTCTATTCAGTTTCAACATGATGAACATTCTTAATTATTAGGCATTCAGGCTATTTTGATTAGTCTGGCTGGTTTTATCACTGTGATCACTTTGAATACTCTAGCCATTAAACGAATACGGTCAATTCCTACGTTCTATTCAGTTTGAACATGATGAACATTCTGAATTATTGCTCATTCAGGCTATATTGATTAGTCTGGCTGGTTTTATCACTCTGATCACTTTGAATACTCTTGCCATTTGACGAATTCGGTCAATTCCAACGTTCTATTCAGTTTCAACATGATCAACATTCTGAATTATTGGGCATTCAGGCTATTTTGATTAGTCTGGCTGGTTTTATCACTCTGATCACTTTGAATACTCTTGCCATTTGACGAATTCGGTCAATTCCAACGATCTATTCAGTTTCCACATGATGAACATTCTGAATTATTGGACATTCAGGCTATTTTGATTAGTCTGGCTGGTTTTATCACTCTGATCACTTTGAATACTCTTGCCTATTTTGCTTATTGTAGCTGGTTTTATCACTCTGATCACTTTGATAATCTTGCCATTTGACGAATTCGGTCAATTCCAACGTTCTATTCAGTTTCAACATGATGAACGTTCTTAATTATTAGGCATTCAGGCTATTTTGATTATTGTAGATGGTTTTATCACTCTGATTACTTTGAATACTCTTGCCATTTGACGAATTCGGTCAATTCCAACGTTCTATTCAGTTTCAACATGATGAACATTCTGAATTATTGGGCATTCAGGCTATTTTGATTAGTCTGGCTGGTTTTATCACTCTGATCACTTTGAATACTCTTGCCATTTGACGAATTCGGTCAATTCCAACGTTCTATTCAGTTTCAACATGATGAACATTCTGAATTATTGGTCATTCAGGCTATTTTGACTATTGTAGTTGGTTTTATCACTCTGATCACTTTGAATACTCTTGCCATTTGACGAATTCAGTCAATTCCAACGTTCTATTCAGTTTCAACATGATGAACGTTCTCAATTATTGGGCATTCAGGCTATTTTGATTATTGTAGCTGGTTTTATCACTCTGATCACTTTGATAATCTTGCCATTTGACGAAATCGGTCAATTCCAACGTTCTATTCAGTTTCAACATGATGAACATTCTGAATTATTGGGCATTCAGGCTAGTTTGATTAGTCTGGCTGGTTTTATCACTCTGATCACTTTGAATACTCTTGCCATTTGACGAATTCGGTCAATTCCAACGTTCTATTCAGTTTCAACATGATGAACATTCTGAATTATTGGACATTCAGGCTATTTTGCTTATTGTAGCTGGTTTTATCACTCTGATCACTTTGATAATCGTGCGATTTGACGAATTCGGTCAATTCCAACGTTCTATTCAGTTTCAACATGATGAACATTCTGAATTTTTGGGCATTCAGGCTATTTTGCTTATTGTAGCTGGTTTTATCACTCTGATCACTTTGATAATCTTGCCATTTGATGAATTCGGTCAATTCCAACGTTCTATTCAGTTTCAACATGATGAACATTCTTAATTATTAGGCATTCAGGCTATTTTGATTAGTCTGGCTGGTTTTATCACTGTGATCACTTTGAATACTCTAGCCATTAAACGAATTCGGTCAATTCCAACGTTCTATTCAGTTTGAACATGATGAACATTCTGAATTATTGGGCATTCAGGCTATATTGATTAGTCTGGCTGGTTTTATCACTCTGATCACTTTGAATACTCTTGCCATTTGACGAATTCGGTCAATTCCAACGTTCTATTCAGTTTCAACATGATCAACATTCTGAATTATTGGGCATTCAGGCTATTTTGATTAGTCTGGCTGGTTTTATCACTCTGATCACTTTGAATACTCTTGCCATTTGACGAATTCGGTCAATTCCAACGTTCTATTCAGTTTCAACATGATGAACATTCTGAATTATTGGACATTCAGGCTATTTTGATTAGTCTGGCTGGTTTTATCACTCTGATCACTTTGAATACTCTTGCCTATTTTGCTTATTGTAGCTGGTTTTATCACTCTGATCACTTTGATAATCTTGCCATTTGACGAATTCGGTCAATTCCAACGTTCTATTCAGTTTCAACATGATGAACGTTCTTAATTATTAGGCATTCAGGCTATTTTGATTATTGTAGATGGTTTTATCACTCTGATTACTTTGAATACTCTTGCCATTTGACGAATTCGGTCAATTCCAACGTTCTATTCAGTTTCAACATGATGAACATTCTGAATTATTGGGCATTCAGGCTATTTTGATTAGTCTGGCTGGTTTTATCACTCTGATCACTTTGAATACTCTTGCCATTTGACGAATTCGGTCAATTCCAACGTTCTATTCAGTTTCAACATGATGAACATTCTGAATTATTGGTCATTCAGGCTATTTTGACTACTGTAGTGGGTTTTATCACTCTGATCACTTTGAATACTCTTGCTTATTGTAGCTGGTTTTATCACTCTGATCACTTTGATAATCTTGCCATTTGATGAATTCGGTCAATTCCAACGTTCTATTCAGTTTCAACATGATGAACATTCTGAATTATTGGGCATTCAGTCTATTTTGATTAGTCTGGCTGGTTTTATCACTCTGATCACTTTGATAATCTTGCCATTTGACGAATTCGGTCAATTCCAACGTTCTATTCAGTTTCAACATGATGAACATTCTGAATTATTGGGCATTCAGGCTAGTTTGATTAGTCTGGCTGGTTTTATCACTCTGATCACTTTGAATACTCTTGCCATTTGACGAATTCGGTCAATTCCAACGTTCTATTCAGTTTCAACATGATGAACATTCTGAATTATTGGACATTCAGGCTATTTTGCTTATTGTAGCTGGTTTTATCACTCTGATCACTTTGATAATCGTGCGATTTGACGAAATCGGTCAATTCCAACGTTCTATTCAGTTTCAATATGATGAACATACTGAATTATTGGGCATTCAGGCTATTTTGATTAGTCTGGCTGGTTTTTTCACTCTGATCACTTTGAATACTCTTGCCATTTGACGAATTCGGTCAATTCCAACGTTCTATTCAGTTTCAACATGATGAACATTCTGAATTATTGGACATTCAGGCTATTTTGCTTATTGTAGCTGGTTTTATCACTCTGATCACTTTGATAATCGTGCGATTTGACGAATTCGGTCAATTCCAACGTTCTATTCAGTTTCAACATGATGAACATTCTGAATTTTTGGGCATTCAGGCTATTTTGCTTATTGTAGCTGGTTTTATCACTCTGATCACTTTGATAATCTTGCCATTTGATGAATTCGGTCAATTCCAACGTTCTATTCAGTTTCAACATGATGAACATTCTTAATTATTAGGCATTCAGGCTATTTTGATTAGTCTGGCTGGTTTTATCACTGTGATCACTTTGAATACTCTAGCCATTAAACGAATTCGGTCAATTCCAACGTTCTATTCAGTTTGAACATGATGAACATTCTGAATTATTGGGCATTCAGGCTATATTGATTAGTCTGGCTGGTTTTATCACTCTGATCACTTTGAATACTCTTGCCATTTGACGAATTCGGTCAATTCCAACGTTCTATTCAGTTTCAACATGATCAACATTCTGAATTATTGGGCATTCAGGCTATTTTGATTAGTCTGGCTGGTTTTATCACTCTGATCACTTTGAATACTCTTGCCATTTGACGAATTCGGTCAATTCCAACGTTCTATTCAGTTTCAACATGATGAACATTCTGAATTATTGGACATTCAGGCTATTTTGATTAGTCTGGCTGGTTTTATCACTCTGATCACTTTGAATACTCTTGCCTATTTTGCTTATTGTAGCTGGTTTTATCACTCTGATCACTTTGATAATCTTGCCATTTGACGAATTCGGTCAATTCCAACGTTCTATTCAGTTTCAACATGATGAACGTTCTTAATTATTAGGCATTCAGGCTATTTTGATTATTGTAGATGGTTTTATCACTCTGATTACTTTGAATACTCTTGCCATTTGACGAATTCGGTCAATTCCAACGTTCTATTCAGTTTCAACATGATGAACATTCTGAATTATTGGGCATTCAGGCTATTTTGATTAGTCTGGCTGGTTTTATCACTCTGATCACTTTGAATACTCTTGCCATTTGACGAATTCGGTCAATTCCAACGTTCTATTCAGTTTCAACATGATGAACATTCTGAATTATTGGTCATTCAGGCTATTTTGACTACTGTAGTTGGTTTTATCACTCTGATCACTTTGAATACTCTTGCTTATTGTAGCTGGTTTTATCACTCTGATCACTTTGATAATCTTGCCATTTGATGAATTCGGTCAATTCCAACGTTCTATTCAGTTTCAACATGATGAACATTCTTAATTATTAGGCATTCAGGCTATTTTGATTAGTCTGGCTGGTTTTATCACTGTGATCACTTTGAATACTCTAGCCATTAAACGAATACGGTCAATTCCTACGTTCTATTCAGTTTGAACATGATGAACATTCTGAATTATTGGGCATTCAGGCTATATTGATTAGTCTGGCTGGTTTTATCACTCTGATCACTTTGAATACTCTTGCCATTTGACGAATTCGGTCAATTCCAACGTTCTATTCAGTTTCAACATGATCAACATTCTGAATTATTGGGCATTCAGGCTATTTTGATTAGTCTGGCTGGTTTTATCACTCTGATCACTTTGAATACTCTTGCCATTTGACGAATTCGGTCAATTCCAACGTTCTATTCAGTTTCAACATGATGAACATTCTGAATTATTGGACATTCAGGCTATTTTGATTAGTCTGGCTGGTTTTATCACTCTTATCACTTTGAATACTCTTGCCTATTTTGCTTATTGTAGCTGGTTTTATCACTCTGATCACTTTGATAATCTTGCCATTTGACGAATTCGGCCAATTCCAACGTTCTATTCAGTTTCAACATGATGAACGTTCTTAATTATTAGGCATTCAGGCTATTTTGATTATTGTAGATGGTTTTATCACTCTGATTACTTTGAATACTCTTGCCATTTGACGAATTCGGTCAATTCCAACGTTCTATTCAGTTTCAACATGATGAACATTCTGAATTATTGGGCATTCAGGCTATTTTGATTAGTCTGGCTGGTTTTATCACTCTGATCACTTTGCATACTCTTGCCATTTGACGAATTCGGTCAATTCCAACATTCTATTCAGTTTCAACATGATGAACATTCTGAATTATTGGGCATTCAGGCTATTTTGATTAGTCTGGCTGGTTTTATCACTCTGATCACTTTGAATACTCTTGCCATTTGACGAATTCAGTCAATTCCAACGTTCTATTCAGTTTCAACATGATGAACGTTCTCAATTATTGGGCATTCAGGCTATTTTGATTAGTCTGGCTGGTTTTATCACTCTGATCACTTTGAATACTCTTGCCATTTGACGAATTCGGTCAATTCCAACGTTCTATTCAGTTTCAACATGATGAACATACTGAATTATTGGGCATTCAGGCTATTTTGATTAGTCTGGCTGGTTTTATCACTCTGATCACTTTGAATACTCTTGCCATTTGACGAATTCGGTCAATTCCAACGTTCTATTCAGTTTCAACATGATGAACATTCTGAATTATTGGACATTCAGGCTATTTTGCTTATTGTAGCTGGTTTTATCACTCTGATCACTTTGAATACTCTTGCCATTTGACGAATTCGGTCAATTCCAACGTTCTATTCAGTTTCAACATGATGAACATTCTGAATTATTGGGCATTCAGGCTATTTTGATTAGTCTGGCTGGTTTTATCACTCTGATCACTTTGAATACTCTTGCCATTTGACGAATTCGGTCAATTCCAACGTTCTATTCAGTTTCAGCATGATGAACATACTGAATTATTGGGCATTCAGGCTATTTTGATTAGTCTGGCTGGTTTTATCACTCTGATCACTTTGAATACTCTTGCCATTTGACGAATTCGGTCAATTCCAACGTTCTATTCAGTTTCAACATGATGAACATTCTGAATTATTGGACATTCAGGCTATTTTGCTTATTGTAGCTGGTTTTATCACTCTGATCACTTTGATAATCCTGCGATTTGACGAATTCGGTCAATTCCAACGTTCTATTCAGTTTCAACATGATGAACATTCTGAATTTTTGGGCATTCAGGCTATTTTGCTTATTGTAGCTGGTTTTATCACTCTGATCACTTTGATAATCTTGCCATTTGATGAATTCGGTCAATTCCAACGTTCTATTCAGTTTCAACATGATGAACATTCTTAATTATTAGGCAGTCAGGCTATTTTGATTAGTCTGGCTGGTTTTATCACTGTGATCACTTTGAATACTCTAGCCATTAAACGAATTTGGTCAATTCCAACGTTCTATTCAGTTTGAACATGATGAACATTCTGAATTATTGGGCATTCAGGCTATATTGATTAGTCTGGCTGGTTTTATCACTCTGATTACTTTGAATACTCTTGCCATTTGACGAATTCGGTCAATTCCAACGTTCTATTCAGTTTCAACATGATGAACATTCTGAATTATTGGGCATTCAGGCTATTTTGATTAGTCTGGCTGGTTTTATCACTCTGATCACTATGAATACTCTTGCCATTTGACGAATTCGGTCAATTCCAACGTTCTATTCAGTTTCAACATGATGAACATTCTGAATTATTGGGCATTCAGGCTATTTTGATTAGTCTGGCTGGTTTTATCACTCTGATCACTTTGAATACTCTTGCCATTTGACGAATTCAGTCAATTCCGAATTCATCATTCAGTTTCAACATGATGAACGTTCTCAATTATTGGGCATTCAGGCTATTTTGATTATTGTAGCTGGTTTTATCACTCTGATCACTTTGATAATCTTGCCATTTGACGAATTCGGTCAATTCCAACGTTCTATTCAGTTTCAACATGATGAACATTCTGAATTATTGGCCATTCAGGCTAGTTTGATTAGTCTGGCTGGTTTTATCACTCTGATCACTTTGAATACTCTTGCCTCCAACGTTCTATTCAGTTTCAACATGATGAACATTCTGAATTATTGGACATTCAGGCTATTTTGCTTATTGTAGCTGGTTTTATCACTCTGATCACTTTGATAATCGTGCGATTTGACGAAATCGGTCAATTCCAACGTTCTATTCAGTTTCAATATGATGAACATACAGAATTATTGGGCATTCAGGCTATTTTGATTAGTCTTGCTGGTTTTATCACTCTGATCACTTTGAATACTCTTGCCATTTGACGAATTCGGTCAATTCCAACGTTCTATTCAGTTTCAACATGATGAACATTCTGAATTATTGGACATTCAGGCTATTTTGCTTATTGTAGCTGGTTTTATCACTCTGATCACTTTGAATACTCTTGCCATTTGACGAATTCGGTCAATTCCAACGTTCTATTCAGTTTCAACATGATGAACATTCTGAATTTTTGGGCATTCAGGCTATTTTGCTTATTGTAGCTGGTTTTATCACTCTGATCACTTTGATAATCTTGCCATTTGATGAATTCGGTCAATTCCAACGTTCTATTCAGTTTCAACATGATGAACATTCTTAATTATTAGGCATTCAGGCTATTTTGATTAGTCTGGCTGGTTTTATCACTGTGATCACTTTGAATACTCTAGCCATTAAACGAATTCGGTCAATTCCAACGTTCTATTCAGTTTGAACATGATGAACATTCTGAGTTATTGGCCATTCAGGCTAGTTTGATTAGTCTGGCTGGTTTTATCACTCTGATCACTTTGAATACTCTTGCCATTTGACGAATTCGGTCAATTCCAACGTTCTATTCAGTTTCAACATGATGAACATTCTGAATTATTGGACATTCAGGCTATTTTGCTTATTGTAGCTGGTTTTATCACTCTGATCACTTTGATAATCGTGCGATTTGACGAAATCGGTCAATTCCAACGTTCTATTCAGTTTCAACATGATGAACATTCTTAATTATTAGGCAGTCAGGCTATTTTGATTAGTCTGGCTGGTTTTATCACTGTGATCACTTTGAATACTCTAGCCATTAAACGAATTTGGTCAATTCCAACGTTCTATTCAGTTTGAACATGATGAACATTCTGAATTATTGGGCATTCAGGCTATATTGATTAGTCTGGCTGGTTTTATCACTCTGATTACTTTGAATACTCTTGCCATTTGACGAATTCGGTCAATTCCAACGTTCTATTCAGTTTCAACATGATGAACATTCTGAATTATTGGACATTCAGGCTATTTTGCTTATTGTAGCTGGTTTTATCACTCTGATCACTTTGATAATCTTGCCATTTGATGAATTCGGTCAATTCCAACGTTCTATTCAGTTTCAACATGATAAACATTCTTAATTATTAGGCAGTCAGGCTATTTTGATTAGTCTGGCTGGTTTTATCACTGTGATCACTTTGAATACTCTAGCCATTAAACGAATTTGGTCAATTCCAACGTTCTATTCAGTTTGAACATGATGAACATTCTGAATTATTGGGCATTCAGGCTATATTGATTAGTCTGGCTGGTTTTATCACTCTGATTACTTTGAATACTCTTGCCATTTGACGAATTCGGTCAATTCCAACGTTCTATTCAGTTTCAACATGATGAACATTCTGAATTATTGGGCATTCAGGCTATTTTGATTAGTCTGGCTGGTTTTATCACTCTGATCACTTTGAATACTCTTGCCATTTGACGAATTCGGTCAATTCCAACGTTCTATTCAGTTTCAACATGATGAACATTCTGAATTATTGGGCATTCAGGCTATTTTGATTAGTCTGGCTGGTTTTATCACTCTGATCACTTTGAATACTCTTGCCATTTGACGAATTCAGTCAATTCCGAATTCATCATTCAGTTTCAACATGATGAACGTTCTCAATTATTGGGCATTCAGGCTATTTTGATTATTGTAGCTGGTTTTATCACTCTGATCACTTTGATAATCTTGCCATTTGACGAATTCGGTCAATTCCAACGTTCTATTCAGTTTCAACATGATGAACATTCTGAATTATTGGCCATTCAGGCTAGTTTGATTAGTCTGGCTGGTTTTATCACTCTGATCACTTTGAATACTCTTGCCTCCAACGTTCTATTCAGTTTCAACATGATGAACATTCTGAATTATTGGACATTCAGGCTATTTTGCTTATTGTAGCTGGTTTTATCACTCTGATCACTTTGATAATCGTGCGATTTGACGAAATCGGTCAATTCCAACGTTCTATTCAGTTTCAATATGATGAACATACAGAATTATTGGGCATTCAGGCTATTTTGATTAGTCTTGCTGGTTTTATCACTCTGATCACTTTGAATACTCTTGCCATTTGACGAATTCGGTCAATTCCAACGTTCTATTCAGTTTCAACATGATGAACATTCTGAATTATTGGACATTCAGGCTATTTTGCTTATTGTAGCTGGTTTTATCACTCTGATCACTTTGAATACTCTTGCCATTTGACGAATTCGGTCAATTCCAACGTTCTATTCAGTTTCAACATGATGAACATTCTGAATTTTTGGGCATTCAGGCTATTTTGCTTATTGTAGCTGGTTTTATCACTCTGATCACTTTGATAATCTTGCCATTTGATGAATTCGGTCAATTCCAACGTTCTATTCAGTTTCAACATGATGAACATTCTTAATTATTAGGCATTCAGGCTATTTTGATTAGTCTGGCTGGTTTTATCACTGTGATCACTTTGAATACTCTAGCCATTAAACGAATTCGGTCAATTCCAACGTTCTATTCAGTTTGAACATGATGAACATTCTGAGTTATTGGCCATTCAGGCTAGTTTGATTAGTCTGGCTGGTTTTATCACTCTGATCACTTTGAATACTCTTGCCATTTGACGAATTCGGTCAATTCCAACGTTCTATTCAGTTTCAACATGATGAACATTCTGAATTATTGGACATTCAGGCTATTTTGCTTATTGTAGCTTGTTTTATCACTCTGATCACTTTGATAATCGTGCGATTTGACGAAATCGGTCAATTCCAACGTTCTATTCTGTTTCAATATGATGAACATACAGAATTATTGGGCATTCAGGCTATTTTGATTAGTCTTGCTGGTTTTATCACTCTGATCACTTTGAATACTCTTGCCATTTGACGAATTCGGTCAATTCCAACGTTCTATTCAGTTTCAACATGATGAACATTCTGAATTATTGGCCATTCAGGCTAGTTTGATTAGTCTGGCTGGTTTTATCACTCTGATCACTTTGAATACTCTTGCCATTTGACGAATTCGGTCAATTCCAACGTTCTATTCAGTTTCAACATGATGAACATTCTGAATTTTTGGGCATTCAGGCTATTTTGCTTATTGTAGCTGGTTTTATCACTCTGATCACTTTGATAATCTTGCCATTTGATGAATTCGGTCAATTCCAACGTTCTATTCAGTTTCAACATGATGAACATTCTTAATTATTAGGCATTCAGGCTATTTTGATTAGTCTGGCTGGTTTTATCACTGTGATCACTTTGAATACTCTAGCCATTAACCCTTCAATGCGCGATTTTTTATTTTTTGTTTTAAAAAATATTTTTGAATTCTACAGGTATTCTAAAACTAGAAAAAAATAACAAAAAAATTATTTTATTTATTTTTACATTTATTTTTTATAAAAAAATGCGTGATGATTCATATTTGAATCAACCAAGTTTTCCGATCTACAACTTGAGAATTTACACATTTTGCATTTTATTTTCCACTAATGTCACGCACACACACTACAGAATAAAAATACAATTTATAAAACTTACCTTGATCACCAATCGCGAATTATTTTAATTTAAAATAGTTATAAATCGCAAAACTCCACTATAATGCAAAAATCGCAATGACAACTGACCAAATTGTTGTCAAAACATCCGTTACAAATCATCTATGGTTTTACAACAACAAATGTCATGCATTCGTGTTAGAATCAGCTGAAACTTAATCACTGTAATGTCTAATAAAAGAGTAACATGGAAAACAAGTGGTTGATTCAAATATGCATCACGGCGCACTGAAGGGTTAAACGAATTCGGTCAATTCCAACGTTCTATTCAGTTTGAACATGATGAACATTCTGAATTATTGGGCATTCAGGCTATATTGATTAGTCTGGCTGGTTTTATCACTCTGATCACTTTGAATACTCTTGCCATTTGACGAATTCGGTCAATTCCAACGTTCTATTCAGTTTCAACATGATCAACATTCTGAATTATTGGGCATTCAGGCTATTTTGATTAGTCTGGCTGGTTTTATCACTCTGATCACTTTGAATACCATTTGACGAATTCGGTCAATTCCAACGTTCTATTCAGTTTCAACATGATGAACATTCTGAATTATTGGACATTCAGGCTATTTTGATTAGTCTGGCTGGTTTTATCACTCTGATCACTTTGAATACTCTTGCCTATTTTGCTTATTGTAGCTGGTTTTATCACTCTGATCACTTTGATAATCTTGCCATTTGACGAATTCGGTCAATTCCAACGTTCTATTCAGTTTCAACATGATGAACGTTCTTAATTATTAGGCATTCAGGCTATTTTGATTATTGTAGATGGTTTTATCACTCTGATTACTTTGAATACTCTTGCCATTTGACGAATTCGGTCAATTCCAACGTTCTATTCAGTTTCAACATGATGAACGTTCTCAATTATTGGGCATTCAGGCTATTTTGACTATTGTAGTTGGTTTTATCACTCTGATCACTTTGAATACTCTTGCCATTTGACGAATTCGGTCAATTCCAACGTTCTATTCAGTTTCAACATGATGAACATTCTGAATTATTGGGCATTCAGGCTATTTTGATTAGTCTGGCTGGTTTTATCACTCTGATCACTTTGAATACTCTTGCCATTTGATGAATTCGGTCAATTCCAACGTTCTATTCAGTTTCAACATGATGAACATTCTGAATTATTGGTCATTCAGGCTATTTTGACTATTGTAGTTGGTTTTATCACTCTGATCACTTTGAATACTCTTGCCATTTGACGAATTCAGTCAATTCCAACGTTCTATTCAGTTTCAACATGATGAACGTTCTCAATTATTGGGCATTCAGGCTATTTTGATTATTGTAGCTGGTTTTATCACTCTGATCACTTTGATAATCTTGCCATTTGACGAATTCGGTCAATTCCAACGTTCTATTCAGTTTCAACATGATGAACATTCTGAATTATTGGGCATTCAGGCTAGTTTGATTAGTCTGGCTGGTTTTATCACTCTGATCACTTTGAATACTCTTGCCATTTGACGAATTCGGTCAATTCCAACGTTCTATTCAGTTTGAACATGATGAACATTCTGAATTATTGGACATTCAGGCTATTTTGCTTATTGTAGCTGGTTTTATCACTCTGATCACTTTGATAATCGTGCGATTTGACGAATTCGGTCAATTCCAACGTTCTATTCAGTTTCAACATGATGAACGTTCTCAATTATTAGGCATTCAGGCTATTTTGATTATTGTAGATGGTTTTATCACTCTGATCACTTTGAATACTCTTGCCATTTGACGAATTCGGTGAATTCCAACGTTCTATTCAGTTTCAACATGATGAACATTCTGAATTATTGGGCATTCAGGCTATTTTGATTAGTCTGGCTGGTTTTATCACCGTGATCACTTTGAATACTCTAGCCATTAAACGAATTCGGTCAATTCCAACGTTCTATTCAGTTTGAACATGATGAACATTCTGAATTATTGGGCATTCAGTCTATTTTGATTAGTCTGGCTGGTTTTATCACTCTGATTACTTTGATAATCGTGCGATTTGACGAAATCGGTCAATTCCAACGTTCTATTCAGTTTCAATATGATGAACATACAGAATTATTGGGCATTTAGGCTATTTTGATTAGTCTGGCTGGTTTTATCACTCTGATCACTTTGAATACTCTTGCCATTTGACGAATTCGGTCAATTCCAACGTTCTATTCAGTTTCAACATGATGAACATTCTGAATTATTGGGCATTCAGGCTATTTTGATTAGTCTGGCTGGTTTTATCACCGTGATCACTTTGAATACTCTAGCCATTAAACGAATTCGGTCAATTCCAACGTTCTATTCAGTTTGAACATGATGAACATTCTGAATTAGTTGGACATTCAGGCTATTTTGCTTATTGTAGCTGGTTTTATCACTCTGATCACTTTGATAATCGTGCGATTTGACGAAATCGGTCAATTCCAACGTTCTATTCAGTTTCAATATGATGAACATACAGAATTATTGGGCATTCAGGCTATTTTGATTAGTCTGGCTGGTTTTATCACTCTGATCACTTTGAATACTCTTGCCATTTGACGAATTCGGTCAATTCCAACGTTCTATTCAGTTTCAACATGATGAACATTCTGAATTATTGGACATTCAGGCTATTTTGCTTATTGTAGCTGGTTTTATCACTCTGATCACTTTGATAATCGTGCGATTTGACGAATTCGGTCAATTCCAACGTTCTATTCAGTTTCAACATGATGAACATTCTGAATTTTTGGGCATTCAGGCTATTTTGATTATTGTAGCTGGTTTTATCACTCTGATCACTTTGATAATCTTGCCATTTGATGAATTCGGTCAATTCCAACGTTCTATTCAGTTTCAACATGATGAACATTCTTAATTATTAGGCATTCAGGCTATTTTGATTAGTCTGGCTGGTTTTATCACTGTGATCACTTTGAATACTCTAGCCATTAAACGAATTCGGTCAATTCCAACGTTCTATTCAGTTTGAACATTCTGAATTATTGGGCATTCAGGCTATATTGATTAGTCTGGCTGGTTTTATCACTCTGATCACTTTGAATACTCTAGCCATTTGACGAATTCGGTCAATTCCAACGTTCTATTCAGTTTCAACATGATGAACATTCTGAATTATTGGACATTCAGGCTATTTTGATTAGTCTGGCTGGTTTTATCACTCTGATCACTTTGAATACTCTTGCCTATTTTGCTTATTGTAGCTGGTTTTATCACTCTGATCACTTTGATAATCTTGCCATTTGACGAATTCGGTCAATTCCAACGTTCTATTCAGTTTCAACATGATGAACGTTCTTAATTATTAGGCATTCAGGCTATTTTGATTATTGTAGATGGTTTTATCACTCTGATTACTTTGAATACTCTTGCCATTTGACGAATTCGGTCAATTCCAACGTTCTATTCAGTTTCAACATGATGAACATTCTGAATTATTGGGCATTCAGGCTATTTTGATTAGTCTGGCTGGTTTTATCACTCTGATCACTTTGAATACTCTTGCCATTTGACGAATTCGGTCAATTCCAACGTTCTATTCAGTTTCAACATGATGAACATTCTAAATTATTGGTCATTCAGGCTATTTTGACTATTGTAGTTGGTTTTATCACTCTGATCACTTTGAATACTCTTGCCATTTGACGAATTCAGTCAATTCCAACGTTCTATTCAGTTTCAACATGATGAACGTTCTCAATTATTGGGCATTCAGGCTATTTTGATTATTGTAGCTGGTTTTATCACTCTGATCACTTTGATAATCTTGCCATTTGACGAATTCGGTCAATTCCAACGTTCTATTCAGTTTCAACATGATGAACATTCTGAATTATTGGGCATTCAGGCTAGTTTGATTAGTCTGGCTGGTTTTATCACTCTGATCACTTTGAATACTCTTGCCATTTGACGCATTCGGTCAATTCCAACGTTCTATTCAGTTTCAACATGATGAACATTCTGAATTATTGGACATTCAGGCTATTTTGCTTATTGTAGCTGGTTTTATCACTCTGATCACTTTGATAATCGTGCGATTTGACGAATTCGGTCAATTCCAACGTTCTATTCAGTTTCAACATGATGAACGTTCTCAATTATTGGGCATTCAGGCTATTTTGCTTATTGTAGCTGGTTTTATCACTCTGATCACTTTGAATGCTCTTGCCATTTGACGAATTCGGTCAATTCCAACGTTCTATTCAGTTTCAACATGATGAACATTCTGAATTATTGGGCATTCAGGCTATTTTGATTAGTCTGGCTGGTTTTATCACTCTGATCACTTTAAATACTCTTGCCATTTGACGAATTTGGTCAATTCCAACGTTCTATTCAGTTTCAACATGATGAACATTCTGAATTATTGGGCATTCAGGCTATTTTGCTTATTGTAGCTGGTTTTATCACTCTGATCACTTTGATAATCTTGCCATTTGACGAATTCGGTCAATTCCAACGTTCTATTCAGTTTCAACATGATGAACGTTCTCAATTATTAGGCATTCAGGCTATTTTGATTATTGTAGATGGGTTTATCACTCTGATTACTTTGAATACTCTTGCCATTTGACGAATTCGGTCAATTCCAACGTTCTATTCAGTTTCAACATGATGAACATTCTGAATTATTGGGCATTCAGGCTATTTTGATTAGTCTGGCTGGTTTTATCACCGTGATCACTTTGAATACTCTAGCCATTAAACGAATTTGGTCAATTCCAACGTTCTATTCAGTTTGAACATGATGAACATTCTGAATTATTGGGCATTCAGTCTATTTTGATTAGTCTGGCTGGTTTTATCACTCTGATTACTTTGAATACTCTTGCCATTTGACGAATTCGGTCAATTCCAACGTTCTATTCAGTTTCAACATGATGAACATTCTGAATTATTGGGCATTCAGGCTATTTTGATTAGTCTGGCTGGTTTTATCACTCTGATCACTTTGAATACTCTTGCCATTTGACGAATTCGGTCAATTCCAACGTTCTATTCAGTTTCAACATGATGAACATTCTGAATTATTGGGCATTCAGGCTATTTTGATTAGTCTGGCTGGTTTTATCACTCTGATCACTTTGAATACTCTTGCGATTTGACGAATTCGGTCAGTTCCAACGTTCTATTCAGTTTCAACATGATGAACATTCCGAATTATTGGGCATTCAGGCTATTTTGCTTATTGTAGCTGGTTTTATCACTCTGGTCACTTTGATAATCTTGCCATTTTACGAATTCGTTCAATTCCAACGTTCTATTCAGTTTCAACATGATTAACATTCTGAATTATTGGGCATTCAGGCTATTTTGCTTATTGTAGCTGGTTTTATCACTCTGATCAGTTTGATAATCTTTCCATTTGACGAATTCAGTCAATTCCAACGTTCTATTCAGTTTCAACATGATGAACGTTCTTAATTATTAGGCATTCAGGCTATTTTGATTAGTCTGGCTGGTTTTATCACTCTGATCACTTTGAATACTCTTGCCATTTGACGAATTCGGTCAATTCCAACGTTCTATTCAGTTTCAACATGATGAACATTCTGAATTATTGGACATTCAGGCTATTTTGTTTATTGTAGCTGGTTTTATCACTCTGGTCACTTTGATAATCTTGCCATTTCACGAATTCCCTCAATTCCAACGTTCTATTCAGTTTCAACATGATGAACATTCTGAATTATTGGGCATTCAGGCTATTTTGATTATTGTAGATGGTTTTATCACTCTGATTACTTTGAATACTCTTGCCATTTGACGAATTCGGTCAATTCCAACGTTCTATTCAGTTTCAACATGATGAACATTCTGAATTATTGGGCATTCAGGCTATTTTGATTAGTCTGGCTGGTTTTATCACTCTGATGACTTTGAATACTCTTGCCATTTGACGAATTCGGTCAATTCCAACGTTCTATTCAGTTTCAACATGATGAACATTCTGAATTATTGGACATTCAGGCTAGTTTGATTAGTCTGGCTGGTTTTATCACTCTGATCACTTTGAATACTCTTGCCATTTGACGAATTCGGTCAATTCCAACGTTCTATTCAGTTTCAACATGATGAACATTCTGAATTATTGGACATTCAGGCTATTTTGCTTATTGTAGCTGGTTTTATCACTCTGATCACTTTGATAATCGTGCGATTTGACGAATTCGGTCAATTCCAACGTTCTATTCAGTTTCAACATGATGAACATTCTGAACTATTGGGCATTCAGGCTATTTTGATTAGTCTGGCTGGTTTTATCACTCTGATCACTTTAAATACTTTTGCCATTTGACGAATTTGGTCAATTCCAACGTTCTATTCAGTTTCAACATGATGAACATTCTGAATTATTGGGCATTCAGGCTATTTTGCTTATTGTAGCTGGTTTTATCACTCTGATCACTTTGATAATCTTGCCATTTGACGAATTCGGTCAATTCCAACGTTCTATTCAGTTTCAACATGATGAACGTTCTCAATTATTAGGCATTCAGGCTATTTTGATTATTGTAGATGGTTTTATCACTCTGATCACTTTGAATACTCTTGCCATTTGACGAATTCGGTCAATTCCAACGTTCTATTCAGTTTCAACATGATGAACATTCTGAATTATTGGGCATTCAGGCTATTTTGATTAGTCTGGCTGGTTTTATCACTGTGATCACTTTGAATACTCTAGCCATTAAACAAATTCGGTCAATTCCAACGTTCTATTCAGTTTGAACATGATGAACATTCTGAATTATTGGGCATTCAGTCTATTTTGATTAGTCTGGCTGGTTTTATCACTCTGATCACTCTGATCACTTTGAATACTCTTGCCATTTGACGAATTCGGTCAATTCCAACGTTCTATTCAGTTTCAACATGATGAACATTCTGAATTATTTGGCATTCAGGCTATTTTGATTAGTCTGGCTTGTTTTATCACTCTGATCACTTTGAATACTCTTGCCATTTGACGAAATCGGTCAATTCCAACGTTCTATTCAGTTTCAACATGATGAACATACTGAATTATTGGGCATTCAGGCTATTTTGATTAGTCTGGCTGGTTTTATCACTCTGATCACTTTGAATACTCTTGCCATTTGACGAATTCGGTCAATTCCAACGTTCTATTCAGTTTCAACATGATGAACATTCTGAATTATTGGACATTCAGGCTATTTTGATTAGTCTGGCTGGTTTTATCACTCTGATCACTTTGAATACTCTTGCCTATTTTGCTTATTGTAGCTGGTTTTATCACTCTGATCACTTTGATAATCTTGCCATTTGACGAATTCGGTCAATTCCAACGTTCTATTCAGTTTCAACATGACGAACGTTCTTAATTATTAGGCATTCAGGCTATTTTGATTATTGTAGATGGTTTTATCACTCTGATTACTTTGAATACTCTTGCCATTTGACGAATTCGGTCAATTCCAACGTTCTATTCAGTTTCAACATGATGAACATTCTGAATTATTGGGCATTCAGGATATTTTGATTAGTCTGGCTGGTTTTATCACTCTGATCACTGTTTGTTGTCACACAAACGTTCACCAGATCCAGCATCGTCGTCAATTTCTATGGGTGGTGTGGATATCGACGAATCAGACACTCTTGATGTTCTGGGCATGAAGATACAGGGTGATGCTCGCTGGGCTAGCCATATATTCGAAGTGTCGAAAGAAGCATTCAAGTGTTTAGGCTTTTTGAAGCGGTGCAAGAAATACTTCACTCCATCTGATCTCGTAAATATTTACACCACTTACATCCGGCCTAAAATGGAATACAACTCGCATATATGGGCAGGGGCTCCATTAACATCTTTGAAGCTTCTGGACCGTGTACAGAGGAGAGCGGTGGTGATGATAGGGGATGGTAGGGTATCCAGCTCTATTGTCTCCCTACAGCATCGCCGTAATGTGGGTTGTGTATCGCTATTCTATAGATATTTTAATGGTATCTGTTCAGAAGATATCCGTCGTCTGGTCCCTGACGTTAGAACATTTAGTCGGAATACACGGCTATCCAGGGTATCTCATCCGTTCATTGTGAAATGGCCGGTTGACCGGACGACGCACTATAGAGAAAATTCGTTCTTTAGCCGAACCGTTCGTATGTGGAATAATCTTCCAGCAAATGTGTTTCCTGCCAGTTGTGACATTCAGAAATTCAAAACAAATGTCAACAAACACTACTCCCTCTTTCCTCCTTCCGATACCCTAATTTCCTTCCGCTAACACAATGCATTGCATTTATAGGGGGCATCCCCTGAGTGTTGGCCAGCAAAAAAAAAAAAAAAAATACTCTTGCCATTTGACGAAATCGGTCAATTCCAACGTTCTATTCAGTTTCAACATGATGAACATTCTGAATTATTGGGCATTCAGTCTATTTTGATTAGTCTGGCTGGTTTTATCACTCTGATCACTTTGAATACTCTTGCCATTTGACGAATTCGCTCAATTCCAACGTACTATTCAGTTTCAACATGATGAACATTCTGAATTATTGGACATTCAGGCTATTTTGATTAGTCTGGCTGGTTTTATCACTCTGATCACTTTGAATACTCTTGCCATTTGACGAATTCGGTCAATTCCAACGTTCTACTCAGTTTCAACATGATGAACATTCTGAATTATTGGGCATTCAGGCTATTTTGATTAGTCTGGCTGGTTTTATCACTCTGATCACTTTGAATACTCTTGCGATTTGACGAATTCGGTCAATTCCAACGTTCTATTCAGTTTCAACATGATGAACATTCTGAATTATTGGGCATTCAGGCTATTTTGCTTATTGTAGCTGGTTTTGTCACTCTGGTCACTTTGATAATCTTGCCATTTCACGAATTCGCTCAATTCCAACGTTCTATTCAGTTTCAACATGATGAACATTCTGAATTATTGGGCATTCAGGCTATTTTGCTTATTGTAGCTGGTTTTATCACTCTGATCACTTTGATAATCTTGCCATTTGACGAATTCAGTCAATTCCAACGTTCTATTCAGTTTCAACATGATGAACGTTCTTAATTATTAGGCATTCAGGCTATTTTGATTAGTCTGGCTGGTTTTATCACTCTGATCACTTTGAATACTCTTGCCATTTGTCGAATTCGGTCAATTCCAACGTTCTATTCAGTTTCAACATGATGAACATTCTGAATTATTGGACATTCAGGCTATTTTGCTTATTGTAGCTGGTTTTATCACTCTGGTCACTTTGATAATCTTGCCATTTCACGAATTCGCTCAATTCCAACGTTCTATTCAGTTTCAACATGATGAACATTCTGAATGATTGGGCATTCAGGCTATTTTGATTATTGTAGATGGTTTTATCACTCTGATTACTTTGAATACTCTTGCCATTTGACGAATTCGGTCAATTCCAACGTTCTATTCAGTTTCAACATGATGAACATTCTGAATTATTGGGCATTCAGGCTATTTTGATTAGTCTGGCTGGTTTTATCACTCTGATCACTTTGAATACTCTTGCCATTTGACGAATTCGGTCAATTCCAACGTTCTATTCAGTTTCAACATGATGAACATTCTGAATTATTGGTCATTCAGGCTAGTTTGATTAGTCTGGCTGGTTTTATCACTCTGATCACTTTGAATACTCTTGCCATTTGACGAATTCGGTCAATTCCAACGTTCTATTCAGTTTCAAAATGATGAACATTCTGAATTATTGGGCATTCAGGCTATTTTGATTAGTCTGGCTGGTTTTATCACTCTGATCACTTTGAATACTCTTGCCATTTGACGAATTCAGTCAATTCCAACGTTCTATTCAGTTTCAACATGATGAACGTTCTCAATTATTGGTCATTCAGGCTATTTTGATTATTGTAGCTGGTTTTATCACTCTGATCACTTTGATAATCTTGCCATTTGACGAATTCGGTCAATTCCAACGTTCTATTCAGTTTCAACATGATGAACATTCTGAATTATTGGGCATTCAGGCTATTTTGATTATTGTAGATGGTTTTATCACTCTGATTACTTTGAATACTCTTGCCATTTGACGAATTCGGTCAATTCCAACGTTCTATTCAGTTTCAACATGATGAACATTCTGAATTATTGGGCATTCAGGCTATTTTGATTAGTCTGGCTGGTTTTATCACTCTGATCACTTTGAATACTCTTGCCATTTGAGGAATTCAGTCAATTCCAACGTTCTATTCAGTTTCAACATGATGAACGTTCTCAATTATTGGGCATTCAGGCTATTTTACTTATTGTAGCTGGTTTTATCACTCTGATCACTTTGATAATTATTCTACATTCAGGCTATTTTGATTAGTCTGGCTGGTTTTATCACTCTGATCACTTTGAATACTCTTGCCATTTGACGACTTCGGTCAATTCCAACGTTCTATTCAGTTTCAACATGATGAACATTCTGAATTATTGGGCATTCAGGCTAGTTTGATTAGTCTGGCTGGTTTTATCACTCTGATCACTTTGAATACTCTTGCCATTTGACGAATTCGGTCAATTCCAACGTTCTATTCAGTTTCAACATGATGAACATTCTGAATTATTGGACATTCAGGCTATTTTGCTTATTGTAGCTGGTTTTATCACTCTGATCACTTTGATAATCGTGCGATTTGACGAATTCGGTCAATTCCAACGTTCTATTCAGTTTCAACATGATGAACGTTTTCAATTATTGGGCATTCAGGCTATTTTGCTTATTGTAGCTGGTTTTATCACTCTGATCACTTTGAATGCTCTTGCCATTTGACGAATTCGGTCAATTCCAACGTTCTATTCAGTTTCAACATGATGAACATTCTGAATTATTGGGCATTCAGGCTATTTTGATTAGTCTGGCTGGTTTTATCACCCTGATCACTTTGAATACTCTTGCCATTTGACGAATTTGGTCAATTCCAACGTTCTATTCAGTTTCAACATGATGAACATTCTGAATTATTGGGCATTCAGGCTATTTTGCTTATTGTAGCTGGTTTTATCACTCTGATCACTTTGATAATCTTGCCATTTGACGAATTCGGTCAATTCCAACGTTCTATTCAGTTTCAACATGATGAACGTTCTCAATTATTAGGCATTCAGGCTATTTTGATTATTGTAGATGGTTTTATCACTCTGATCACTTTGAATACTCTTGCCATTTGACGAATTCGGTCAATTCCAACGTTCTATTCAGTTTCAACATGATGAACATTCTGAATTAATGGGCATTCAGGCTATTTTGATTAGTCTGGCTGGTTTTATCACTGTGATCACTTTGAATACTCTAGCCATTAAACGAATTCGGTCAATTCCAACGTTCTATTCAGTTTGAACATGATGAACATTCTGAATTATTGGGCATTCAGTCTATTTTGATTAGTCTGGCTGGTTTTATCACTCTGATCACTTTGAATACTCTTGCCATTTGACGAATTCGGTCAATTCCAACGTTCTATTCAGTTTCAACATGATGAACATTCTGAATTATTTGGCATTCAGGCTATTTTGATTAGTCTGGCTTGTTTTATCACTCTGATCACTTTGAATACTCTTGCCATTTGACGAAATCGGTCAATTCCAACGTTCTATTCAGTTTCAACATGATGAACATTCTGAATTATTGGGCATACAGGCTATTTTGATTAGTCTGGCTGGTTTTATCACTCTGATCACTTTGAATACTCTTGCCATTTGACGAATTCGCTCAATTCCAACGTTCTATTCAGTTTCAACATGATGAACATTCTGAATTATTGGACATTCAGGCTATTTTGATTAGTCTGGCTGGTTTTATCACTCTGATCACTTTGAATACTCTTGCCTATTTTGCTTATTGTAGCTGGTTGTATCACTCTGATCACTTTGATAATCTTGCCATTTGACGAATTCGGTCAATTCCAACGTTCTATTCAGTTTCAACATGATGAACGTTCTTAATTATTAGGCATTCAGGCTATTTTGATTATTGTAGATGGTTTTATCACTCTGATTACTTTGAATACTCTTGCCATTTGACGAATTCGGTCAATTCCAACGTTCTATTCAGTTTCAACATGATGAACATTCTGAATTATTGGGCATTCAGGCTATTTTGATTAGTCTGGCTGGTTTTATCACTCTGATCACTTTGAATACTCTTGCCATTTGACGAAATCGGTCAATTCCAACGTTCTATTCAGTTTCAACATGATGAACATTCTGAATTATTGGGCATTCAGGCTATTTTGATTAGTCTGGCTGGTTTTATCACTCTGATCACTTTGAATACTCTTGCCATTTGACGAATTCGCTCAATTCCAACGTACTATTCAGTTTCAACATGATGAACATTCTGAATTATTCTACATTCAGGCTATTTTGATTAGTCTGGCTGGTTTTATCACTCTGATCACTTTGAATACTCTTGCCATTTGACGAATTCGGTCAATTCCAACGTTCTATTCAGTTTCAACATGATGAACATTCTGAATTATTGGGCATTCAGGCTATTTTGATTAGTCTGGCTGGTTTTATCACTCTGATCACTTTGAATACTCTTGCGATTTGACGAATTCGGTCAATTCCAACGTTCTATTCAGTTTCAACATGATGAACATTCTGAATTATTGGGCATTCAGGCTATTTTGCTTATTGTAGCTGGTTTTATCACTCTGGTCACTTTGATAATCTTGCCATTTCACGAATTCGCTCAATTCCAACGTTCTATTCAGTTTCAACATGATGAACATTCTGAATTATTGGGCATTCAGGCTATTTTGCTTATTGTAGCTGGTTTTATCACTCTGATCACTTTGATAATCTTGCCATTTGACGAATTCGGTCAATTCCAACGTTCTATTCAGTTTCAACATGATGAACATTCTGAATTTTTGGGCATTCAGGATATTTTGCTTATTGTAGCTGGTTTTATCACTCTGATCACTTTGATAATCTTGCCATTTGATGAATTCGGTCAATTCCAACGTTCTATTCAGTTTCAACATGATGAACATTCTTAATTATTAGGCATTCAGGCTATTTTGATTAGTCTGGCTGGTTTTATCACTGTGATCACTTTGAATACTCTAGCCATTAAACGAATACGGTCAATTCCTACGTTCTATTCAGTTTGAACATGATGAACATTCTGAATTATTGGGCATTCAGGCTATTTTAATTAGTCTGGCTGGTTTTATCACTCTGATCACTTTGAATACTCTTGCCATTTGACGAATTCAGTCAATTCCAACGTTCTATTCAGTTTCAACATGATGAACGTTCTTAATTATTAGGCATTCAGGCTATTTTGATTAGTCTGGCTGGTTTTATCACTCTGATCACTTTGAATACTCTTGCCATTTGACGAATTCGGTCAATTCCAACGTTCTATTCAGTTTCAACATGATGAACATTCTGAATTATTTGGCATTCAGGCTATTTTGATTAGTCTGGCTGGTTTTATCACTGTGATCACTTTGAATACTCTAGCCATTAAACGAATTCGGTCAATTCCAACGTTCTATTCAGTTTGAACATGATGAACATTCTGAATTATTGGGCATTCAGGCTATTTTAATTAGTCTGGCTGGTTTTATCACTCTGATCACTTTGAATACTCTTGCCATTTGACGAATTCGGTCAATTCCAACGTTCTACTCAGTTTCAACATGATGAACATTCTGAATTATTGGGCATTCAGGCTATTTTGATTAGTCTGGCTGGTTTTATCACCCTGATCACTTTGAATACTCTTGCCATTTGACGAATTCGGTCAATTCCAACGTTCTATTCAATTTCAACATGATGAACATTCTGAATTTTTGGACATTCAGCCTATTTTGATTAGTCTGGCTGGTTTTATCACTCTGATCACTTTGAATACTCTTGCTATTTGACGAATTCGGTCAATTCCAACGTTCTATTCAGTTTCAACATGATGAACATTCTGAATTATTGGTCATTCAGGCTATTTTGACTATTGTAGGTGGTTTTATCACTCTGATCACTTTGAATACTCTTGCCATTTGACGAATTCAGTCAATTCCAACGTTCTATTCAGTTTCAACATGATGAACGTTCTCAATTATTGGGCATTCAGGCTATTTTGATTATTGTAGCTGGTTTTATCACTCTGATCACTTTGATAATCTTGCCATTTGACGAATTCGGTCAATTCCAACGTTCTATTCAGTTTCAACATGATGAACATTCTGAATTATTGGGCATTCAGGCTAGTTTGACTATTGTAGGTGGTTTTATCACTCTGATCACTTTGAATACTCTTGCCATTTGACGAATTCAGTCAATTCCAACGTTCTATTCAGTTTCAACATGATGAACGTTCTCAATTATTGGGCATTCAGGCTATTTTGATTATTGTAGCTGGTTTTATCACTCTGATCACTTTGATAATCTTGCCATTTGACGAATTCGGTCAATTCCAACGTTCTATTCAGTTTCAACATGATGAACATTCTGAATTATTGGGCATTCAGGCTATTTTGCTTATTGTAGCTGGTTTTATCACTCTGGTCACTTTGATAATCTTGCCATTTCACGAATTCGCTCAATTCCAACGTTCTATTCAGTTTCAACATGATGAACATTCTGAATTATTGGGCATTCAGGCTATTTTGCTTATTGTAGCTGGTTTTATCACTCTGATCACTTTGATAATCTTGCCATTTGACGAATTCGGTCAATTCCAACGTTCTATTCAGTTTCAACATGATGAACATTCTGAATTTTTGGGCATTCAGGCTATTTTGCTTATTGTAGCTGGTTTTATCACTCTGATCACTTTGATAATCTTGCCATTTGATGAATTCGGTCAATTCCAACGTTCTATTCAGTTTCAACATGATGAACATTCTTAATTATTAGGCATTCAGGCTATTTTGATTAGTCTGGCTGGTTTTATCACTGTGATCACTTTGAATACTCTAGCCATTAAACGAATACGGTCAATTCCTACGTTCTATTCAGTTTGAACATGATGAACATTCTGAATTATTGGGCATTCAGGCTATTTTAATTAGTCTGGCTGGTTTTATCACTCTGATCACTTTGAATACTCTTGCCATTTGACGAATTCAGTCAATTCCAACGTTCTATTCAGTTTCAACATGATGAACGTTCTTAATTATTAGGCATTCAGGCTATTTTGATTAGTCTGGCTGGTTTTATCACTCTGATCACTTTGAATACTCTTGCCATTTGACGAATTCGGTCAATTCCAACGTTCTACTCAGTTTCAACATGATGAACATTCTGAATTATTGGGCATTCAGGCTATTTTGATTAGTCTGGCTGGTTTTATCACTCTGATCACTTTGAATACTCTTGCCATTTGACGAATTCGGTCAATTCCAACGTTCTATTCAATTTCAACATGATGAACATTCTGAATTTTTGGACATTCAGCCTATTTTGATTAGTCTGGCTGGTTTTATCACTCTGATCACTTTGAATACTCTTGCTATTTGACGAATTCGGTCAATTCCAACGTTCTATTCAGTTTCAACATGATGAACATTCTGAATTATTGGTCATTCAGGCTATTTTGACTATTGTAGGTGGTTTTATCACTCTGATCACTTTGAATACTCTTGCCATTTGACGAATTCAGTCAATTCCAACGTTCTATTCAGTTTCAACATGATGAACGTTCTCAATTATTGGGCATTCAGGCTATTTTGATTATTGTAGCTGGTTTTATCACTCTGATCACTTTGATAATCTTGCCATTTGACGAATTCGGTCAATTCCAACGTTCTATTCAGTTTCAACATGATGAACATTCTGAATTATTGGGCATTCAGGCTAGTTTGATTATTGTAGATGGTTTTATCACTCTGATCACTTTGAATACTCTTGCCATTTGACGAATTCGGTCAATTCCAACGTTCTATTCAGTTTCAACATGATGAACATTCTGAATTATTGGGCATTCAGGCTATTTTGATTAGTCTGGCTGGTTTTATCACTGTGATCACTTTGAATACTCTAGCCATTAAACGAATTCGGTCAATTCCAACGTTCTATTCAGTTTGAACATGATGAACATTCTGAATTATTGGGCATTCAGTCTATTTTGATTAGTCTGGCTGGTTTTATCACTCTGATCACTTTGAATACTCTTGCCATTTGACGAATTCGGTCAATTCCAACGTTCTATTCAGTTTCAACATGATGAACATTCTGAATTATTTGGCATTCAGGCTATTTTGATTAGTCTGGCTTGTTTTATCACTCTGATCACTTTGAATACTCTTGCCATTTGACGAAATCGGTCAATTCCAACGTTCTATTCAGTTTCAACATGATGAACATACTGAATTATTGGGCATTCAGGCTATTTTGATTAGTCTGGCTGGTTTTATCACTCTGATCACTTTGAATACTCTTGCCATTTGACGAATTCGGTCAATTCCAACGTTCTATTCAGTTTCAACATGATGAACATTCTGAATTATTGGACATTCAGGCTATTTTGCTTATTGTAGCTGGTTTTATCACTCTGATCACTTTGATAATCGTGCGATTTGACGAATTCGGTCAATTCCAACGTTCTATTCAGTTTCAACATGATGAACATTCTGAATTATTGGGCATTCAGGCTATTTTGCTTATTGTAGCTGGTTTTATCACTCTGATCACTTTGATAATCTTGCCATTTGACGAATTCGGTCAATTCCAACGTTCTATTCAGTTTGAACATGATGAACATTCTGAATTATTGGGCATTCAGGCTATATTGATTAGTCTGGCTGGTTTTATCACTCTGATCACTTTGAATATTCTTGCCATTTGACGAATTCGGTCAATTCCAACGTTCTATTCAGTTTCAACATGATGAACATTCTGAATTATTGGGCATTCAGGCTATTTTGCTTATTGTAGCTGGTTTTATCACTCTGAAGGCTTTGATAATCTTGCCATTTGACGAATTCGGTCAATTCCAACGTTCTATTCAGTTTGAACATGATGAACATTCTGAATTATTGGGCATTCAGGCTATTTTGATTATTGTAGATGGTTTTATCACTCTGATTACTTTGAATACTCTTGCCATTTGACGAATTCGGTCAATTCCAACGTTCTATTCAGTTTCAACATGATGAACATTCTGAATTATTGGGCATTCAGGCTATTTTGCTTATTGTAGCTGGTTTTATCACTCTGATCACTTTGATAATCGTGCGATTTGACGAATTCGGTCAATTCCAACGTTCTATTCAGTTTCAACATGATGAACATTCTGAATTATTGGGCATTCAGGCTATTTTGCTTATTGTAGCTGGTTTTATCACTCTGATCACTTTGAATACTCTTGCCATTTGACGAATTCGGTCAATTCCAACGTTCTATTCAGTTTCAACATGATCAACATTCTGAATTATTGGGCATTCAGGCTATTTTGATTAGTCTGGCTGGTTTTATCACTCTGATCACTTTGAATACTCTTGCCATTTGACGAATTCGGTCAATTCCAACGTTCTATTCAGTTTCAACATGATCAACATTCTGAATTATTGGGCATTCAGGCTATTTTGATTAGTCTGGCTGGTTTTATCACTCTGATCACTTTGAATATTCTTGCCATTTGACGAATTCGGTCAATTCCAACGTTCTATTCAGTTTCAACATGATGAACATTCTGAATTATTGGACATTCAGGCTATTTTGATTAGTCTGGCTGGTTTTATCACTCTGATCACTTTGAATACTCTTGCCTATTTTACTTATTGTAGCTGGTTTTATCACTCTGATCACTTTGATAATCTTGCCATTTGACGAATTCGGTCAATTCCAACGTTCTATTCTGTTTCAACATGATGAACATTCTGAATTATTGGGCATTCAGGCTATTTTGCTTATTGTAGCTGGTTTTATCACTCTGATCACTTTGATAATAGTGCGATTTGACGAATTCGGTCAATTCCAACGTTCTATTCAGTTTCAACATGATGAACATTCTGAATTATTGGGCATTCAGGCTATTTTGCTTATTGTAGCTGGTTTTATCACTCTGAAGACTTTGATAATCTTGCCATTTGACGAATTCGGTCAATTCCAACGTTCTATTCAGTTTGAACATGATGAACATTCTGAATTATTGGGCATTCAGGCTATTTTGATTATTGTAGATGGTTTTATCACTCTGATTACTTTGAATACTCTTGCCATTTGACGAATTCGGTCAATTCCAACGTTCTATTCAGTTTCAACATGATGAACATTCTGAATTATTGGACATTCAGGCTATTTTGCTTATTGTAGCTGGTTTTATCACTCTGATCACTTTGATAATCGTGCGATTTGACGAATTCGGTCAATTCCAACGTTCTATTCAGTTTCAACATGATGAACATTCTGAATTATTGGGCATTCAGGCTATTTTGCTTATTGTAGCTGATTTTATCACTCTGATCACTTTGATAATCTTGCCATTTGACGAATTCGGTCAATTCCAACGTTCTATTCAGTTTGAACATGATGAACATTCTGAATTATTGGGCATTCAGGCTATATTGATTAGTCTGGCTGGTTTTATCACTCTGATCACTTTGAATACTCTTGCCATTTGACGAATTCGGTCAATTCCAACGTTCTATTCAGTTTCAACATGATCAACATTCTGAATTATTGGGCATTCAGGCTATTTTGATTAGTCTGGCTGGTTTTATCACTCTGATCACTTTGAATACTCTTGCCATTTGACGAATTCGGTCAATTCCAACGTTCTATTCAGTTTCAACAGATGAACATTCTGAATTATTGGACATTCAGGCTATTTTGATTAGTCTGGCTGGTTTTATCACTCTGATCACTTTGAATACTCTTGCCTATTTTGTTTATTGTAGCTGGTTTTATCACTCTGATCACTTTGATAATCTTGCCATTTGACGAATTCGGTCAATTCCAACGTTCTATTCAGTTTCAACATGATGAACGTTCTTAATTATTAGGCATTCAGGCTATTTTGATTATTGTAGATGGTTTTATCACTCTGATTACTTTGAATACTCTTGCCATTTGACGAATTCGGTCAATTCCAACGTTCTATTCAGTTTCAACATGATGAACATTCTGAATTATTGGACATTCAGGCTATTTTGATTAGTCTGGCTGGTTTTATCACTCTGATCACTTTGAATACTCTTGCCTATTTTGCTTATTGTAGCTGGTTTTATCACTCTGATCACTTTGATAATCTTGCCATTTGACGAATTCGGTCAATTCCAACGTTCTATTCAGTTTCAACATGATGAACGTTCTTAATTATTAGGCATTCAGGCTATTTTGATTATTGTAGATGGTTTTATCACTCTGATCACTTTGATAATCTTGCCATTTGACGAATTCGGTCAATTCCAACGTTTTATTCAGTTTCAACATGATGAACATTTTGAATTATTGGGCATTCAGGCTATTTTGATTAGTCTGGCTGGTTTTATCACTCTGATCACTTTGAATACTCTTGCCATTTGACGAAATCGGTCAATTCCAACGTTCTATTCAGTTTCAACATGATGAACATTCTGAATTATTGGGCATTCAGGCTATTTTGCTTATTGTAGCTGGTTTTATCACTCTGATCACTTTGATAATCTTGCCATTTGACGAATTCAGTCAATTCCAACGTTCTATTCAGTTTCAACATGATGAACGTTCTTAATTATTAGGCATTCAGGCTATTTTGATTATTGTAGATGGTTTTATCACTCTGATTACTTTGAATACTCTTGCCATTTGACGAATTCGGTCAATTACAACGTTCTATTCAGCTTCAACATGATGAACATTTTGAATTATTGGGCATTCAGGCTATTTTGATTAGTCTGGCTGGTTTTATCACTCTGGTCACTTTGATAATCTTGCCATTTCACGAATTCGCTCAATTCCAACGTTCTATTCAGTTTCAACATGATGAACATTCTGAATTATTGGGCATTCAGGCTATTTTGCTTATTGTAGCTGGTTTTATCACTCTGATCACTTTGATAATCTTGCCATTTGACGAATTCAGTCAATTCCAACGTTCTATTCAGTTTCAACATGATGAACGTTCTTAATTATTAGGCATTCAGGCTATTTTGATTATTGTAGATGGTTTTATCACTCTGATTACTTTGAATACTCTTGCCATTTGACGAATTCGGTCAATTACAACGTTCTATTCAGCTTCAACATGATGAACATTCTGAATTATTGGACATTCAGGCTATTTTGATTAGTCTGGCTGGTTTTATCACTCTGATCACTTTGAATACTCTTGCCTATTTTGCTTATTGTAGCTGGTTTTATCACTCTGATCACTTTGATAATCTTGCCATTTGACGAATTCGGTCAATTCCAACGTTCAACATGATGAACGTTCTTAATTATTAGGCATTCAGGCTATTTTGATTAGTCTGGCTGGTTTTATCACTCTGATCACTTTGAATACTCTTGCCTATTTTACTTATTGTAGCTGGTTTTATCACTCTGATCACTTTGATAATCTTGCCATTTGACGAATTCGGTCAATTCCAACGTTCTATTCTGTTTCAACATGATGAACATTCTGAATTATTGGGCATTCAGGCTATTTTGCTTATTGTAGCTGGTTTTATCACTCTGATCACTTTGATAATAGTGCGATTTGACGAATTCGGTCAATTCCAACGTTCTATTCAGTTTCAACATGATGAACATTCTGAATTATTGGGCATTCAGGCTATTTTGATTATTGTAGATGGTTTTATCACTCTGATTACTTTGAATACTCTTGCCATTTGACGAATTCGGTCAATTCCAACGTTCTATTCAGTTTCAACATGATGAACATTCTGAATTATTGGACATTCAGGCTATTTTGCTTATTGTAGCTGGTTTTATCACTCTGATCACTTTGATAATCGTGCGATTTGACGAATTCGGTCAATTCCAACGTTCTATTCAGTTTCAACATGATGAACATTCTGAATTATTGGGCATTCAGGCTATTTTGCTTATTGTAGCTGGTTTTATCACTCTGATCACTTTGATAATCTTGCCATTTGACGAATTCGGTCAATTCCAACGTTCTATTCAGTTTGAACATGATGAACATTCTGAATTATTGGGCATTCAGGCTATATTGATTAGTCTGGCTGGTTTTATCACTCTGATCACTTTGAATACTCTTGCCATTTGACGAATTCGGTCAATTCCAACGTTCTATTCAGTTTCAACATGATCAACATTCTGAATTATTGGGCATTCAGGCTATTTTGATTAGTCTGGCTGGTTTTATCACTCTGATCACTTTGAATACTCTTGCCATTTGACGAATTCGGTCAATTCCAACGTTCTATTCAGTTTCAACAGATGATCATTCTGAATTATTGGACATTCAGGCTATTTTGATTAGTCTGGCTGGTTTTATCACTCTGATCACTTTGAATACTCTTGCCTATTTTGTTTATTGTAGCTGGTTTTATCACTCTGATCACTTTGATAATCTTGCCATTTGACGAATTCGGTCAATTCCAACGTTCTATTCAGTTTCAACATGATGAACGTTCTTAATTATTAGGCATTCAGGCTATTTTGATTATTGTAGATGGTTTTATCACTCTGATTACTTTGAATACTCTTGCCATTTGACGAATTCGGTCAATTCCAACGTTCTATTCAGTTTCAACATGATGAACATTCTGAATTATTGGACATTCAGGCTATTTTGATTAGTCTGGCTGGTTTTATCACTCTGATCACTTTGAATACTCTTGCCTATTTTGCTTATTGTAGCTGGTTTTATCACTCTGATCACTTTGATAATCTTGCCATTTGACGAATTCGGTCAATTCCAACGTTCTATTCAGTTTCAACATGATGAACGTTCTTAATTATTAGGCATTCAGGCTATTTTGATTATTGTAGATGGTTTTATCACTCTGATCACTTTGATAATCTTGCCATTTGACGAATTCGGTCAATTCCAACGTTCTATTCAGTTTCAACATGATGAACGTTCTTAATTATTAGGCATTCAGGCTATTTTGATTATTGTAGATGGTTTTATCACTCTGATTACTTTGAATACTCTTGCCATTTGACGAATTCGGTCAATTCCAACGTTCTATTCAGTTTCAACATGATGAACATTTTGAATTATTGGGCATTCAGGCTATTTTGATTAGTCTGGCTGGTTTTATCACTCTGATCACTTTGAATACTCTTGCCATTTGACGAAATCGGTCAATTCCAACGTTCTATTCAGTTTCAACATGATGAACATTCTGAATTATTGGGCATTCAGGCTATTTTGATTAGTCTGGCTGGTTTTATCACTCTGATCACTTTGAATACTCTTGCCATTTGACGAATTCGCTCAATTCCAACGTACTATTCAGTTTCAACATGATGAACATTCTGAATTATTGGACATTCAGGCTATTTTGATTAGTCTGGCTGGTTTTATCACTCTGATCACTTTGAATACTCTTGCCATTTGACGAATTCGGTCAATTCCAACGTTCTATTCAGTTTCAACATGATGAACATTCTGAATTATTGGGCATTCAGGCTATTTTGATTAGTCTGGCTGGTTTTATCACTCTGATCACTTTGAATGCTCTTGCGATTTGACGAATTCGGTCAATTCCAACGTTCTATTCAGTTTCAACATGATGAACATTCTGAATTATTGGAATTATTTTGCTTATTGTAGCTGGTTTTATCACTCTGGTCACTTTGATAATCTTGCCATTTCACGAATTCGCTCAATTCCAACGTTCTATACAGTTTCAACATGATGAACATTCTGAATTATTGGGCATTCAGGCTATTTTGCTTATTGTAGCTGGTTTTATCACTCTGATCACTTTGATAATCTTGCCATTTGACGAATTCAGTCAATTCCAACGTTCTATTCAGTTTCAACATGATGAACGTTCTTAATTATTAGGCATTCAGGCTATTTTGATTAGTCTGGCTGGTTTTATCACTTTGAATACTCTTGCCATTTGACGAATTCGGTCAATTCCAACGTTCTATTCAGTTTCAACATGATGAACATTCTGAATTATTTGGCATTCAGGCTATTTTGATTAGTCTGGCTGGTTTTATCACTGTGATCACTTTGAATACTCTAGCCATTAAACGAATTCGGTCAATTCCAACGTTCTATTCAGTTTGAACATGATGAACATTCTGAATTATTGGGCATTCAGGCTATTTTGATTAGTCTGGCTGGTTTTATCACTCTGATCACTTTGAATACTCTTGCCATTTGACGAATTCGGTCAATTCCAACGTTCTACTCAGTTTCAACATGATGAACATTCTGAATTATTGGGCATTCAGGCTATTTTGATTAGTCTGGCTGGTTTTATCACTCTGATCACTTTGAATACTCTTGCCATTTGACGAATTCGGTCAATTCCAACGTTCTATTCAATTTCAACATGTGAACATTCTGAATTATTGGACATTCAGCCTATTTTGATTAGTCTGGCTGGTTTTATCACTCTGATCACTTTGAATACTTTTGCTATTTGACGAATTCGGTCAATTCCAACGTTCTATTCAGTTTCAACATGATGAACATTCTGAATTATTGGTCATTCAGGCTATTTTTACTATTGTAGGTGGTTTTATCACTCTGATCACTTTGAATACTCTTGCCATTTGACGAATTCAGTCAATTCCAACGTTCTATTCAGTTTCAACATGATGAACGTTCTCAATTATTGGGCATTCAGGCTATTTTGATTATTGTAGCTGGTTTTATCACTCTGATCACTTTGATAATCTTGCCATTTGACGAATTCGGTCAATTCCAACGTTCTATTCAGTTTCAACATGATGAACATTCTGAATTATTGGGCATTCAGGCTAGTTTGATTAGTCTGGCTGGTTTTATCACTCTGATCACTTTGAATACTCTTGCCATTTGACGAATTCGGGCAATTCCAACGTTCTATTCAGTTTCAACATGATGAACGTTCTCAATTATTGGGCATTCAGGCTATTTTGCTTATTGTAGCTGGTTTTATCACTCTGATCACTTTGAATACTCTTGCCATTTGACGAATTCGGTCAATTCCAACGTTCTATTAAGTTTCAACATGATGAACATTCTGAATTATTGGGCATTCAGGCTATTTTGATTAGTCTGGCGGGTTTTATCACTCTGATCACTTTGAATACTCTTGCCATTTGACGAATTCGGTCAATTCCAACGTTCTATTCAGTTTCAACATGATGAACATTCTGAATTATTGGGCATTCAGGCTATTTAGCTTATTGTAGCTGGTTTTATCACTCTGATCACTTTGATAATCTTGCCATTTGACGAATTCGGTCAATTCCAACGTTCTATTCAGTTTCAACATGATGAACGTTCTCAATTATTAGGCATTCAGGCTATTTTGATTAGTCTGGCTGGTTTTATCACTGTGATCACTTTGAATACTCTAGCCATTAAACGAATTCGGTCAATTCCAACGTTCTATTCAGTTTGAACATGATGAACATTCTGAATTATTGGGCATTCAGTCTATTTTGATTAGTCTGGCTGGTTTTATCACTCTGATCACTTTGAATACTCTTGCCATTTGACGAATTCGGTCAATTCCAACGTTCTATTCAGTTTCAACATGATGAACATTCTGAATTATTGGGCATTCAGGCTATTTTGATTAGTCTGGCTGGTTTTATCACTCTGATCACTTTGAATACTCTTGCCATTTGACGAATTCGGTCAATTCCAACGTTCTATTCAGTTTCAACATGATGAACATTCTGAATTATTGGGCATTCAGGCTATTTTGATTAGTCTGGCTGGTTTTATCACTCTGATCACTTTGAATACTCTTGCCATTTGACGAATTCGGTCAATTCCAACGTTCTATTCAGTTTCAACATGATGAACATTCTGAATTATTGGGCATTCAGGCTATTTTGATTAGTCTGGCTGGTTTTATCACTCTGATCACTCTTGCCATTTGACGAATTCGGTCAATTCCAACGTTCTATTCAGTTTCAACATGATGAACATTCTGAATTATTGGGCATTCAGGCCATTTAGCTTATTGTAGCTGGTTTTATCACTCTGATCACTTTGATAATCTTGCCATTTGACGAATTCGGTCAATTCCAACGTTCTATTCAGTTTCAACATGATGAACGTTCTCAATTATTAGGCATTCAGGCTATTTTGATTAGTCTGGCTGGTTTTATCACTGTGATCACTTTGAATACTCTAGCCATTAAACGAATTCGGTCAATTCCAACGTTCTATTCAGTTTGAACATGATGAACATTATGAATTATTGGGCATTCAGGATATATTGATTAGTCTGGCTGGTTTTATCACTCTGATCACTTTGAATACTCTTGCCATTTAACGAATTCGGTCAATTCCAACGTTCTATTCAGTTTCAACATGATCAACATTCTGAATTATTGGGCATTCAGGCTATTTTGATTAGTCTGGCTGGTTTTATCACTCTGATCACTTTGAATACTCTTACCATTTGACGAATTCGGTCAATTCCAACGTTCTATTCAGTTTCAACATGATGAACATTCTGAATTATTGGACATTCAGGCTTCTTGCCATTTGACGAATTCGGTCAATTCCAACGTTCTATTCAGTTTCAACATGATGAACATTCTGAATTATTGGGCATTCAGGCCATTTAGCTTATTGTAGCTGGTTTTATCACTCTGATCACTTTGAATACTCTTGCCATTTGACGAATTCGGTCAATTCCAACGTTCTATTCAGTTTCAACATGATGAACATTCTGAATTATTGGACATTCAGGCTATTTTGCTTACTGTAGCTGGTTTTATCACTCTGATCACTTTGATAATCGTGCGATTTGACGAATTCGGTCAATTCCAACGTTCTATTCAGTTTCAACATGATGAACATTCTGAATTATTGGGCATTCAGGCTATTTTGCTTATTGTAGCTGGTTTTATCACTCTGATCACTTTGATAATCTTGCCATTTGACGAATTCGGTCAATTCCAACGTTCTATTCAGTTTCAACATGATGAACATTCTCAATTATTAGGCATTCAGGCTATTTTGATTATTGTAGATGGTTTTATCACTCTGATCACTTTGAATACTCTTGCCATTTGACGAATTCGGTCAATTCCAACGTTCTATTCAGTTTCAACATGATGAACATTCTGAATTATTGGGCATTCAGGCTATTTTGATTAGTCTGGCTGGTTTTATCACTGTGATCACTTTGAATACTCTAGCCATTAAACGAATTCGGTCAATTCCAACGTTCTATTCAGTTTGAACATGATGAACATTATGAATTATTGGGCATTCAGGATATATTGATTAGTCTGGCTGGTTTTATCACTCTGATCACTTTGAATACTCTTGCCATTTAACGAATTCGGTCAATTCCAACGTTCTATTCAGTTTCAACATGATCAACATTCTGAATTATTGGGCATTCAGGCTATTTTGATTAGTCTGGCTGGTTTTATCACTCTGATCACTTTGAATACTCTTACCATTTGACGAATTCGGTCAATTCCAACGTTCTATTCAGTTTCAACATGATGAACATTCTGAATTATTGGACATTCAGGCTATTTTGATTAGTCTGGCTGGTTTTATCACTCTGATCACTTTGAATACTCTTGCCATTTGACGAATTCGGTCAATTCCAACGTTCTATTCAGTTTCAACATGATGAACATTCTGAATTATTGGTCATTCAGGCTATTTTGACTATTGTAGGTGGTTTTATCACTCTGATCACTTTGAATACTCTTGCCATTTGACGAATTCAGTCAATTCCAACGTTATATTCAGTTTCAACATGATGAACGTTCTCAATTATTGGGCATTCAGGCTATTTTGATTAGTCTGGCTGGTTTTATCACTCTGATCACTTTGAATACTCTTGCCATTTGACGAATTCGGTCAATTCCAACGTTCTATTCAGTTTCAACATGATGAACATTCTGAATTATTGGGCATTCAGGCTATTTTGCTTATTGTAGCTGGTTTTATCACTCTGATCACTTTGATAATCTTGCCATTTGACGAATTCGGTCAATTCCAACGTTCTATTCAGTTTGAACATGATGAACATTCTGAATTATTGGGCATTCAGGCTATATTGATTAGTCTGGCTGGTTTTATCACTCTGATCACTTTGAATACTCTTGCCATTTGACGAATTCGGTCAATTCCAACGTTCTATTCAGTTTCAACATGATCAACATTCTGAATTATTGGGCATTCAGGCTATTTTGATTAGTCTGGCTGGTTTTATCACTCTGATCACTTTGAATACTCTTGCCATTTGACGAATTCGGTCAATTCCAACGTTCTATTCAGTTTCAACAGATGATCATTCTGAATTATTGGACATTCAGGCTATTTTGATTAGTCTGGCTGGTTTTATCACTCTGATCACTTTGAATACTCTTGCCTATTTTGCTTATTGTAGCTGGTTTTATCACTCTGATCACTTTGATAATCTTGCCATTTGACGAATTCGGTCAATTCCAACGTTCTATTCAGTTTCAACATGATGAACGTTCTTAATTATTAGGCATTCAGGCTATTTTGATTATTGTAGATGGTTTTATCACTCTGATCACTTTGATAATCTTGCCATTTGACGAATTCGGTCAATTCCAACGTTCTATTCAGTTTCAACATGATGAACGTTCTTAATTATTAGCCATTCAGGCTATTTTGATTATTGTAGATGGTTTTATCACTCTGATCACTTTGATAATCTTGCCATTTGACGAATTCGGTCAATTCCAACGTTCTATTCAGTTTCAACATGATGAACGTTCTTAATTATTAGGCATTCAGGCTATTTTGATTATTGTGGATGGTTTTATCACTCTGATTACTTTGAATACTCTTGCCATTTGGCGAATTCGGTCAATTCCAACGTTCTATTCAGTTTCAACATGATGAACATTTTGAATTATTGGGCATTCAGGCTATTTTGATTAGTCTGGCTGGTTTTATCACTCTGATCACTTTGAATACTCTTGCCATTTGACGAAATCGGTCAATTCCAACGTTCTATTCAGTTTCAACATGATGAACATTCTGAATTATTGGGCATTCAGGCTATTTTGATTAGTCTGGCTGGTTTTATCACTCTGATCACTTTGAATACTCTTGCCATTTGACGAATTCGCTCAATTCCAACGTACTATTCAGTTTCAACATGATGAACATTCTGAATTATTGGACATTCAGGCTATTTTGATTAGTCTGGCTGGTTTTATCACTCTGATCACTTTGAATACTCTTGCCATTTGACGAATTCGGTCAATTCCAACGTTCTATTCAGTTTCAACATGATGAACATTCTGAATTATTGGAATTATTTTGCTTATTGTAGCTGGTTTTATCACTCTGGTCACTTTGATAATCTTGCCATTTCACGAATTCGCTCAATTCCAACGTTCTATACAGTTTCAACATGATGAACATTCTGAATTATTGGGCATTCAGGCTATTTTGCTTATTGTAGCTGGTTTTATCACTCTGATCACTTTGATAATCTTGCCATTTGACGAATTCAGTCAATTCCAACGTTCTATTCAGTTTCAACATGATGAACGTTCTTAATTATTAGGCATTCAGGCTATTTTGATTAGTCTGGCTGGTTTTATCACTTTGAATACTCTTGCCATTTGACGAATTCGGTCAATTCCAACGTTCTATTCAGTTTCAACATGATGAACATTCTGAATTATTTGGCATTCAGGCTATTTTGATTAGTCTGGCTGGTTTTATCACTGTGATCACTTTGAATACTCTAGCCATTAAACGAATTCGGTCAATTCCAACGTTCTATTCAGTTTGAACATGATGAACATTCTGAATTATTGGGCATTCAGGCTATTTTGATTAGTCTGGCTGGTTTTATCACTCTGATCACTTTGAATACTCTTGCCATTTGACGAATTCGGTCAATTCCAACGTTCTACTCAGTTTCAACATGATGAACATTCTGAATTATTGGGCATTCAGGCTATTTTGATTAGTCTGGCTGGTTTTATCACTCTGATCACTTTGAATGCTCTTGCCATTTGACGAATTCGGTCAATTCCAACGTTCTATTCAATTTCAACATGATGAACATTCTGAATTATTGGACATTCAGCCTATTTTGATTAGTCTGGCTGGTTTTATCACTCTGATCACTTTGAATACTCTTGCTATTTGACGAATTCGGTCAATTCCAACGTTCTATTCAGTTTCAACATGATGAACATTCTGAATTATTGGTCATTCAGGCTATTTTTACTATTGTAGGTGGTTTTATCACTCTGATCACTTTGAATACTCTTGCCATTTGACGAATTCAGTCAATTCCAACGTTCTATTCAGTTTCAACATGATGAACGTTCTCAATTATTGGGCATTCAGGCTATTTTGATTATTGTAGCTGGTTTTATCACTCTGATCACTTTGATAATCTTGCCATTTGACGAATTCGGTCAATTCCAACGTTCTATTCAGTTTCAACATGATGAACATTCTGAATTATTGGGCATTCAGGCTAGTTTGATTAGTCTGGCTGGTTTTATCACTCTGATCACTTTGAATACTCTTGCCATTTGACGAATTCGGGCAATTCCAACGTTCTATTCAGTTTCAACATGATGAACGTTCTCAATTATTGGGCATTCAGGCTATTTTGCTTATTGTAGCTGGTTTTATCACTCTGATCACTTTGAATACTCTTGCCATTTGACGAATTCGGTCAATTCCAACGTTCTATTAAGTTTCAACATGATGAACATTCTGAATTATTGGGCATTCAGGCTATTTTGATTAGTCTGGCGGGTTTTATCACTCTGATCACTTTGAATACTCTTGCCATTTGACGAATTCGGTCAATTCCAACGTTCTATTCAGTTTCAACATGATGGACATTCTGAATTATTGGGCATTCAGGCTATTTAGCTTATTGTAGCTGGTTTTATCACTCTGATCACTTTGATAATCTTGCCATTTGACGAATTCGGTCAATTCCAACGTTCTATTCAGTTTCAACATGATGAACGTTCTCAATTATTAGGCATTCAGGCTATTTTGATTAGTCTGGCTGGTTTTATCACTGTGATCACTTTGAATACTCTAGCCATTAAACGAATTCGGTCAATTCCAACGTTCTATTCAGTTTCAACATGATGAACATTCTGAATTATTGGGCATTCAGGCTATTTTGATTAGTCTGGCTGGTTTTATCACTCTGATCACTTTGATAATCTTGCCATTTGACGAATTCGGTCAATTCCAACGTTCTATTCAGTTTCAACATGATGAACGTTCTCAATTATTAGGCATTCAGGCTATTTTGATTAGTCTGGCTGGTTTTATCACTCTGATCACTTTGAATACTCTTGCCATTTGACGAATTCGGTCAATTCCAACGTTCTATTCAGTTTCAACATGATGAACATTCTGAATTATTGGGCATTCAGGCTATTTTGATTAGTCTGGCTGGTTTTATCACTCTGATCACTTTGAATACTCTTGCCATTTGACGAATTCGGTCAATTCCAACGTTCTATTCAGTTTCAACATGATGAACATTCTGAATTATTGGGCATTCAGGCTATTTTGATTAGTCTGGCTGGTTTTATCACTCTGATCACTCTTGCCATTTGACGAATTCGGTCAATTCCAACGTTCTATTCAGTTTCAACATGATGAACATTCTGAATTATTGGGCATTAAGGCCATTTAGCTTATTGTAGCTGGTTTTATCACTCTGATCACTTTGATAATCTTGCCATTTGACGAATTCGGTCAATTCCAACGTTCTATTCAGTTTCAACATGATGAACGTTCTCAATTATTAGGCATTCAGGCTATTTTGATTAGTCTGGCTGGATTTATCACTGTGATCACTTTGAATACTCTAGCCATTAAACGAATTCGGTCAATTCCAACGTTCTATTCAGTTTGAACATGATGAACATTATGAATTATTGGGCATTCAGGATATATTGATTAGTCTGGCTGGTTTTATCACTCTGATCACTTTGAATACTCTTGCCATTTAACGAATTCGGTCAATTCCAACGTTCTATTCAGTTTCAACATGATCAACATTCTGAATTATTGGGCATTCAGGCTATTTTGATTAGTCTGGCTGGTTTTATCACTCTGATCACTTTGAATACTCTTGCCATTTGACGAATTCGGTCAATTCCAACGTTCTATTCAGTTTCAACATGATGAACATTCTGAATTATTGGTCATTCAGGCTATTTTGACTATTGTAGGTGGTTTTATCACTCTGATCACTTTGAATACTCTTGCCATTTGACGAATTCAGTCAATTCCAACGTTATATTCAGTTTCAACATGATGAACGTTCTCAATTATTGGGCATTCAGGCTATTTTGATTAGTCTGGCTGGTTTTATCACTCTGATCGCTTTGAATACTCTTGCCATTTGACGAATTCGGTCAATTCCAACGTTCTATTCAGTTTCAACATGATGAACATTCTGAATTATTGGGCATTCAGGCTATTTTGCTTATTGTAGCTGGTTTTATCACTCTGATCACTTTGATAATCTTGCCATTTGACGAATTCGCTCAATTCCAATGTTCTATTCAGTTTCAACATGATGAACATTCTGAATTATTGGGCATTCAGGCTATTTTGATTAGTCTGGCTGGTTTTATCACTCTGATCACTTTGAATACTCTTGCCATTTGACGAATTCGGTCAATTCCACCGTTCTATTCAGTTTCAACATGATGAACATTCTGAATTATTGGGCATTCAGGCTAGTTTGATTAGTCTGGCTGGTTTTATCACTCTGATCACTTTGAATACTCTTGCCATTTGACGAATTCGGTCAATTCCAACGTTCTATTCAGTTTCAACATGATGAACATTCTGAATTATTGGGCATTCAGGCTAGTTTGATTAGTCTGGCTGGTTTTATCACTCTGATCACTTTGAATACTCTTGCCATTTGACGAATTCGGTCAATTCCAACGTTCTATTCAGTTTCAACATGATGAACATTCTGAATTATTGGGCATTCAGGCTATTTTGCTTATTGTAGCTGGTTTTATCACTCTGATCACTTTGATAATCTTGCCATTTGACGAATTCGCTCAATTCCAATGTTCTATTCAGTTTCAACATGATGAACATTCTGAATTATTGGGCATTCAGGCTATTTTGATTAGTCTGGCTGGTTTTATCACTCTGATCACTTTGAATACTCTTGCCATTTGACGAATTCGGTCAATTCCAACGTTCTATTCAGTTTCAACATGATGAACATTCTGAATTATTGGGTATTCAGGCTATTTTGCTTATTTCAGCTGGTTTTATCACTCTGATCACTTTGATAATCTTGCGATTTGACGAATTCGGTCAATTCCAACGTTCTATTCAATTTCAACATGATGAACATTCTGAATTATTGGGCATTCAGGCTATTTTGATTAGTCTGGCTGGTTTTATCACTCTGATCACTTTGAATACTCTTGCCATTTGACGAAATCGGTCAATTCCAACGTTCTATTCAGTTTCAACATGATGAACATTCTGAATTATTGGGCATTCAGGCTATTTTGATTAGTCTGGCTGGTTTTATCACTCTGATCACTTTGAATACTCTTGCCATTTGACGAATTCGCTCAATTCCAACGTACTATTCAGTTTCAACATGATGAACATTCTGAATTATTGGACATTCAGGCTATTTTGATTAGTCTGGCTGGTTTTATCACTCTGATCACTTTGAATACTCTTGCCATTTGACGAATTCGGTCAATTCCAACGTTCTATTCAGTTTCAACATGATGAACATTCTGAATTATTGGGCATTCAGGCTATTTTGATTAGTCTGGCTGGTTTTATCACTCTGATCACTTTGAATGCTCTTGCGATTTGACGAATTCGGTCAATTCCAACGTTCTATTCAGTTTCAACATGATGAACATTCTGAATTATTGGAATTATTTTGCTTATTGTAGCTGGTTTTATCACTCTGGTCACTTTGATAATCTTGCCATTTCACGAATTCGCTCAATTCCAACGTTCTATTCAGTTTCAACATGATGAACATTCTGAATTATTGGGCATTCAGGCTATTTTGCTTATTGTAGCTGGTTTTATCACTCTGATCACTTTGATAATCTTGCCATTTGACGAATTCAGTCAATTCCAACGTTCTATTCAGTTTCAACATGATGAACGTTCTTAATTATTAGGCATTCAGGCTATTTTGATTAGTCTGGCTCGTTTTATCACTCTGATCACTTTGAATACTCTTGCCATTTGACGAATTCGGTCAATTCCAACGTTCTATTCAGTTTCAACATGATGAACATTCTGAATTATTTGGCATTCAGGCTATTTTGATTAGTCTGGCTGGTTTTATCACTGTGATCACTTTGAATACTCTAGCCATTAAACGAATTCGGTCAATTCCAACGTTCTATTCAGTTTGAACATGATGAACATTCTAAATTATTGGGCATTCAGGCTATTTTGATTACTCTGGCTGGTTTTATCACTCTGATCACTTTGAATACTCTTGCCATTTGACGAATTCGGTCAATTCCAACGTTCTACTCAGTTTCAACATGATGAACATTCTGAATTATTGGGCATTCAGCCTATTTTGATTAGTCTGGCTGGTTTTATCACTCTGATCACTTTGAATACTCTTGCTATTTGACGAATTCGGTCAATTCCAACGTTCTATTCAGTTTCAACATGATGAACATTCTGAATTATTGGTCATTCAGGCTATTTTTACTATTGTAGGTGGTTTTATCACTCTGATCACTTTGAATACTCTTGCCATTTGACGAATTCGGGCAATTCCAACGTTCTATTCAGTTTCAACATGATGAACGTTCTCAATTATTGGGCATTCAGGCTATTTTGCTTATTGTAGCTGGTTTTATCACTCTGATCACTTTGAATACTCTTGCCATTTGACGAATTCGGTCAATTCCAACGTTCTATTCAGTTTCAACATAATGAACATTCTGAATTATTGGGCATTCAGGCTATTTTGATTAGTCTGGCGGGTTTTATCACTCTGATCACTTTGAATACTCTTGCCATTTGACGAATTCGGTCAATTCCAACGTTCTATTCAGTTTCAACATGATGAACATTCTGAATTATTGGGCATTCAGGCTATTTAGCTTATTGTAGCTGGTTTTATCACTCTGATCACTTTGATAATCCTGCCATTTGACGAATTCGGTCAATTCCAACGTTCTATTCAGTTTCAACATGATGAACGTTCTCAATTATTAGGCATTCAGGCTATTTTGATTAGTCTGGCTGGTTTTATCACTGTGATCACTTTGAATACTCTAGCCATTAAACGAATTCGGTCAATTCCAACGTTCTATTCAGTTTGAACATGATGAACATTCTGAATTATTGGGCATTCAGTCTATTTTGATTAGTCTGGCTGGTTTTATCACTCTGATCACTTTGAATACTCTTGCCATTTGACGAATTCGGTCAATTCCAACGTTCTATTCAGCTTCAACATGATGAACATTCTGAATTATTGGGCATTCAGGCTATTTTGATTAGTCTGGCTGGTTTTATCACTCTGATCACTCTTGCCATTTGACGAATTCGGTCAATTCCAACGTTCTATTCAGTTTCAACATGATGAACATTCTGAATTATTGGGCATTCAGGCCATTTTGCTTATTGTAGCTGGTTTTATCACTCTGATCACTTTGATAATCTTGCCATTTGACGAATTCGGTCAATTCCAACGTTCTATTCAGTTTCAACATGATGAACGTTCTCAATTATTAGGCATTCAGGCAATTTTGATTAGTCTGGCTGGTTTTATCACTGTGATCACTTTGAATACTCTAGCCATTAAACGAATTCGGTCAATTCCAACGTTCTATTCAGTTTGAACATGACGAACATTCTGAATTATTGGGCATTCAGTCTATTTTGATTAGTCTGGCTGGTTTTATCACTCTGATCACTTTGAATACTCTTGCCATTTGACGAATTCGGTCAATTCCAACGTTCTATTCAGTTTCAACATGATGAACATTCTGAATTATTGGGCATTCAGGCTATTTTGATTAGTCTGGCTGGTTTTATCACTCTGATCACTTTGAATACTCTTGCCATTTGACGAATTCGGTCAATTCCAACGTTCTATTCAGTTTCAACATGATGAACATTCTGAATTATTGGACATTCAGGCTATTTTGCTTACTGTAGCTGGTTTTATCACTCTGATCACTTTGATAATCGTGCGATTTGACGAATTCGGTCAATTCCAACGTTCTATTCAGTTTCAACATGATGAACATTCTGAATTATTGGGCATTCAGGCTATTTTGCTTATTGTAGCTGGTTTTATCACTCTGATCACTTTGATAATCTTGCCATTTGACGAATTCGGTCAATTCCAACGTTCTATTCAGTTTCAACATGATGAACATTCTCAATTATTAGGCATTCAGGCTATTTTGATTATTGTAGATGGTTTTATCACTCTGATCACTTTGAATACTCTTGCCATTTGACGAATTCGGTCAATTCCAACGTTCTATTCAGTTTCAACATGATGAACATTCTGAATTATTGGGCATTCAGGCTATTTTGATTAGTCTGGCTGGTTTTATCACTGTGATCACTTTGAATACTCTAGCCATTAAACGAATTCGGTCAATTCCAACGTTCTATTCAGTTTGAACATGATGAACATTATGAATTATTAGGCATTCAGGATATATTGATTAGTCTGGCTGGTTTTATCACTCTGATCACTTTGAATACTCTTGCCATTTAACGAATTCGGTCAATTCCAACGTTCTATTCAGTTTCAACATGATCAACATTCTGAATTATTGGGCATTCAGGCTATTTTGATTAGTCTGGCTGGTTTTATCACTCTGATCACTTTGAATACTCTTACCATTTGACGAATTCGGTCAATTCCAACGTTCTATTCAGTTTCAACATGATGAACATTCTGAATTATTGGACATTCAGGCTATTTTGATTAGTCTGGCTGGTTTTATCACTCTGATCACTTTGAATACTCTTGCCATTTGACGAATTCGGTCAATTCCAACGTTCTATTCAGTTTCAACATGATGAACATTCTGAATTATTGGTCATTCAGGCTATTTTGACTATTGTAGGTGGTTTTATCACTCTGATCACTTTGAATACTCTTGCCATTTGACGAATTCGGTCAATTCCAACGTTCTATTCAGTTTCAACATGATGAACATTCTGAATTATTGGGCATTCAGGCTATTTTGCTTATTGTTGCTGGTTTTATCACTCTGATCACTTTGATAATCTTGCCATTTGACGAATTCGCTCAATTCCAACGTTCTATTCAGTTTCAACATGATGAACATTCTGAATTATTGGGCATTCAGGCTAGTTTGATTAGTCTGGCTGGTTTTATCACTCTGATCACTTTGAATACTCTTGCCATTTGACGAATTCGGTCAATTCCAACGTTCTATTCAGTTTCAACATGATGAACATTCTGAATTATTGGGCATTCAGGCTAGTTTGATTAGTCTGGCTGGTTTTATCACTCTGATCACTTTGAATACTCTTGCCATTTGACGAATTCGGTCAATTCCAACGTTCTATTCAGTTTCAACATGATGAACATTCTGAATTATTGGGCATTCAGGCTATTTTGCTTATTGTAGCTGGTTTTATCACTCTGATCACTTTGATAATCTTGCCATTTGACGAATTCGCTCAATTCCAACGTTCTATTCAGTTTCAACATGATGAACATTCTGAATTATTGGGCATTCAGGCTATTTTGATTAGTCTGGCTGGTTTTATCACTCTGATCACTTTGAATACTCTTGCCATTTGACGAATTCGGTCAATTCCAACGTTCTATTCAGTTTCAACATGATGAACATTCTGAATTATTGGGTATTCAGGCTATTTTGCTTATTTCAGCTGGTTTTATCACTCTGATCACTTTGATAATCCTGCGATTTGACGAATTCGGTCAATTCCAACGTTCTATTCAATTTCAACATGATGAACATTCTGAATTATTGGGCATTCAGGCTATTTTGATTAGTCTGGCTGGTTTTATCACTCTGATCACTTTGAATACTCTTGCCATTTGACGAATTCGGTCAATTCCAACGTTCTATTCAGTTTCAACATGATGAACGTTCTTAATTATTAGGCATTCAGGCTATTTTAATTAGTCTGGCTGGTTTTATCACTCTGATCACTTTGAATACTCTTGCCATTTGACGAATTCGGTCAATTCCAACGTTCTATTCAGTTTCAACATGATGAACATTCTGAATTATTGGGCATTCAGGCTATTTTGATTAGTTTGGCTGGTTTTATCACTCTGATCACTTTGAATACTCTTGCCATTTGACGAATTCGGTCAATTCCAACGTTCTATTCAGTTTCAACATGATGAACATTCTGAATTATTGGGCATTCAGGCTATTTTGATTAGTCTGGCTGGTTTTATCACTCTGATCACTTTGAATACTCTTGCCATTTGACGAATTCGGTCATTTCCAACGTTCAATTCAGTTTCAACATGATGAACATTCTGAATTATTGGACATTCAGGCTATTTTGATTAGTCTGGCTGGTTTTATCACTCTGATCACTTTGAATACTCTTGCCATTTGACGAATTCGGTAAATTCCAACGTTCTATTCAGTTTCAACATGATGAACATTCTGAATTATTGGGCATTCAGTCTATTTTACTTATTGTAGCTGGTTTTATCACTCTGATCACTTTGAATACTCTTGCGATTTGACGAATTCGGTCAATTCCATAGTTCTATTCAGTTTCAACATGATGAACATTCTGAATTATTGGGCATTCAGGCTATTTTGATTATTGTAGCTGGTTTTATCACTCTGGTCACTTTGATAATCTTGCCATTTGACGAATTCGCTCAATTCCAACGTTCTATTCAGTTTCAACATGATGAACATTCTGAATTATTGGGGATTCAGGCTATTTTGATTAGTCTGGCTGGTTTTATCACTCTGATCACTTTGAATACTCTTGCCATTTGACGAATTCGGTCAATTCCAACGTTCTATTCAGTTTCAACATGATGAACATTCTGAATTATTGGGCATACAGGCTATTTTGCTTATTGTAGCTGGTTTTATCACTCTGATCACTTTGATAATCTTGCCATTTGACGAATTCAGTCAATTCCAACGTTCTATTCAGTTTCAACATGATGAACATTCTGAATTATTGGGGATTCAGGCTATTTTGATTAGTCTGGCTGGTTTTATCACTCTGATCACTTTGAATACTCTTGCCATTTGACGAATTCGGTCAATTCCAACGTTCTATTCAGTTTCAACATGATGAACGTTCTTAATTATTAGGCATTCAGGCTATTTTAATTAGTCTGGCTGGTTTTATCACTCTGATCACTTTGAATACTCTTGCCATTTGACGAATTCGGTCAATTCCAACGTTCTATTCAGTTTCAACATCATGAACATTCTGAATTATTGGGCATTCAGGCTATTTTGATTAGTCTGGCTGGTTTTATCACTCTGATCACTTTGAATACTCTTGCCATTTGACGAATTCGGTCATTTCCAACGTTCTATTCAGTTTCAACATGATGAACATTATGAATTATTGGACATTCAGGCTATTTTGATTAGTCTGGCTGGTTTTATCACTCTGATCACTTTGAATACTCTTGCCATTTGACGAATTCGGTCAATTCCAACGTTCTATTCAGTTTCAACATGATGAACATTCTGAATTATTGGGGATTCAGGCTATTTTGCTTATTGTAGCTGGTTTTATCACTCTGATCACTTTGATAATCTTGCCATTTGACGAATTCAGTCAATTCCAACGTTCTATTCAGTTTCAACATGATGAACATTCTGAATTATTGGGGATTCAGGCTATTTTGATTAGTATGGCTGGTTTTATCACTCTGATCACTTTGAATACTCTAGCCATTAAACGAATTCGGTCAATTCCAACGTTCTATTCAGTTTCAACATGATGAACATTCTGAATTATTGGGCATTCAGGCTATTTTGATTAGTCTGGCTGGTTTTATCACTCTGATCACTTTGAATACTCTTACCATTTGACGAATTCGGTCAATTCCAACGTTCTATTCAGTTTCAACATGATGAACATTCTGAATTATTGGGCATTCAGGCTATTTTGATTAGTCTGGCTGGTTTTATCACTCTGATCACTTTGAATACTCTTACCATTTGACGAATTCGGTCAATTCCAACGTTCTATTCAGTTCCAACATGATGAACATTCTGAATTATTGGACATTCAGGGTATTTTGATTAGTCTGGCTGGTTTTATCACTCTGATCACTTTGAATACTCTTGCCATTTGACGAATTCGGTCAATTCCAACGTTCTATTCAGTTTCAACATCATGAACATTCTGAATTATTGGGCATTCAGGCTATTTTGATTAGTCTGGCTGGTTTTATCACTCTGATCACTTTGAATACTCTTGCCATTTGACGAATTCGGTCATTTCCAACGTTCTATTCAGTTTCAACATGATGAACATTATGAATTATTGGACATTCAGGCTATTTTGATTAGTCTGGCTGGTTTTATCACTCTGATCACTTTGAATACTCTTGCCATTTGACGAATTCGGTCAATTCCAACGTTCTATTCAGTTTCAACATGATGAACATTCTGAATTATTGGGGATTCAGGCTATTTTGCTTATTGTAGCTGGTTTTATCACTCTGATCACTTTGATAATCTTGCCATTTGACGAATTCGGTCAATTCCAACGTTCTATTCAGTTTCAACATTATGAACATTCTTAATTATTAGGCATTCAGGCTATTTTGATTATTGTAGATGGTTTTATCACTCTGATCACTTTGAATACTCTTGCCATTTGACGAATTCGGTCAATTCCAACGTTCTATTCAGTTTCAACATGATGAACATTCTGAATTATTGGGCATTCAGGCTATTTTGATTAGTCTGGCTGGTTTTATCACTGTGATCACTTTGAATACTCTAGCCATTAAACGAATTCGGTCAATTCCAACGTTCTATTCAGTTTCAACATGATGAACATTCTGAATTATTGGGCATTCAGGCTATTTTGATTAGTCTGGCTGGTTTTATCACTCTGATCACTTTGAATACTCTTACCATTTGACGAATTCGGTCAATTCCAACGTTCTATTCAGTTCCAACATGATGAACATTCTGAATTATTGGACATTCAGGGTATTTTGATTAGTCTGGCTGGTTTTATCACTCTGATCACTTTGAATACTCTTGCCATTTGACGAATTCGGTAAATTCCAACGTTCTATTCAGTTTCAACATGATGAACATTCTGAATTATTGGTCATTCAGGCTATTTTGACTATTGTAGGTGGTTTTATCACTCTGATCACTTTGAATACTCTTGCCATTTGACGAATTCAGTCAATTCCAACGTTCTATTCAGTTTCAACATGATGAACGTTCTCAATTATTGGGCATTCAGGCTATTTTGATTAGTCTGGCTGGTTTTATAACTCTGATCACTTTGAATACTCTTGCCATTTGACGAATTCGGTCAATTCCAACGTTCTATTCAGTTTCAACATGATGAACATTCTGAATTATTGGGCATTCAGGCTATTTTGATTAGTCTGGCTGGTTTTATCACTCTGATTACTTTGATAATCTTGCCATTTGACGAATTCGGTCAATTCCAACGTTCTATTCAGTTTCAACATGATGAACATTCTGAATTATTGGGCATTCAGGTTAGTTTGATTAGTCTGGCTGGTTTTATCACTCTGATCACTTTGAATACTCTTGCCATTTGACGAATTCGGTCAATTCCAACGTTCTATTCAGTTTCAACATGATGAACATTCTGAATTATTGCATTCAGGCTATTTTGCTGGTAGCTGGTTTTATCACTCTGGTCACTTTGATAATCTTGCCATTTGACGAATTCGCTCAATTCCAAAGTACTATTCAGTTTCAACATGATGAACATTCTGAATTATTGGGCATTCAGGCTATTTTGATTAGTCTGGCTGGTTTTATCACTCTGCTCACTTTGAATACTCTTGCCATTTGACGAATTCGGTCAATTCCAACGTTCTATTCAGTTTCAACATGATGAACATTCTGAATTATTGGGCATCCAGGCTATTTTGCTTATTGTAGCTGGTTTTATCACTGTGATCACTTTGATAATCTTGCCATTTGACGAATTCAGTCAATTCCAACGTTCTATTCAGTTTCAACATGATGAACATTCTGAATTATTGGGGATTCAGGCTATTTTGATTAGTCTGGCTGGTTTTATCACTCTGATCACTTTGAATACTCTTGCCATTTGACGAATTCGGTCAATTCCAACGTTCTATTCAGTTTCAACATGATGAACGTTCTTAATTATTAGGCATTCAGGCTATTTTAATTAGTCTGGCTGGTTTTATCACTCTGATCACTTTGAATACTCTTGCCATTTGACGAATTCGGTCAATTCCAACGTTCTATTCAGTTTCAACATGATGAACATTCTGAATTATTGGTCATTCAGGCTATTTTGATTAGTCTGGCTGGTTTTATCACTCTGATCACTTTGAATACTCTTGCCATTTGACGAATTCGGTCATTTCCAACGTTCTATTCAGTTTCAACATGATGAACATTATGAATTATTGGACATTCAGGCTATTTTGATTAGTCTGGCTGGTTTTATCACTCTGATCACTTTGAATACTCGTGCCATTTGACGAATTCGGTCAATTCCAACGTTCTATTCAGTTTCAACATGATGAACATTCTGAATTATTGGGCATTCAGGCTATTTTGCTTATTGTAGCTGGTTTTATCACTCTGATCACTTTGATAATCTTGCCATTTGACGAATTCAGTCAATTCCAACGTTCTATTCAGTTTCAACATGATGAACATTCTGAATTATTGGGGATTCAGGCTATTTTGATTAGTATGGCTGGTTTTATCACTCTGATCACTTTGAATACTCTTGCCATTTGACGAATTCGGTCAATTCCAACGTTCTATTCAGTTTCAACATGATGAACATTCTTAATTATTAGGCATTCAGGCTATTTTGATTATTGTAGATGGTTTTATCACTCTGATCACTTTGAATACTCTTGCCATTTGACGAATTCGGTCAATTCCAACGTTCTATTCAGTTTCAACATGATGAACATTCTGAATTATTGGGCATTCAGGCTATTTTGATTAGTCTGGCTGGTTTTATCACTCTGATCACTTTGAATACTCTAGCCATTAAACGAATTCGGTCAATTCCAACGTTCTATTCAGTTTGAACATGATGAACATTATGAATTATTTGGCATTCAGGCTATATTGATTAGTCTGGCTGGTTTTATCACTCTGATCACTTTGAATACTCTTGCCATTTGACGAATTCGGTCAATTCCAACGTTCTATTCAGTTTCAACATGATCAACATTCTGAATTATTGGGCATTCAGGCTATTTTGATTAGTCTGGCTGGTTTTATCACTCTGATCACTTTGAATACTCTTACCATTTGACGAATTCGGTCAATTCCAACGTTCTATTCAGTTCCAACATGATGAACATTCTGAATTATTGGACATTCAGGCTATTTTGATTAGTCTGGCTGGTTTTATCACTCTGATCACTTTGAATACTCTTGCCATTTGACGAATTCGGTAAATTCCAACGTTCTATTCAGTTTCAACATGATGAACATTCTGAATTATTGGTCATTCAGGCTATTTTGACTATTGTAGGTGGTTTTATCACTCTGATCACTTTGAATACTCTTGCCATTTGACGAATTCAGTCAATTCCAACGTTCTATTCAGTTTCAACATGATGAACGTTCTCAATTATTGGGCATTCAGGCTATTTTGATTAGTCTGGCTGGTTTTATCACTCTGATCACTCTGATCACTTTGAATACTCTTGCCATTTGACGAATTCGGTCAATTCCAACGTTCTATTCAGTTTCAACATGATGAACATTCTGAATTATTGGGCATTCAGGCTATTTTGATTAGTCTGGCTGGTTTTATCACTCTGATTACTTTGATAATCTTGCCATTTGACGAATTCGGTCAATTCCAACGTTCTATTCAGTTTCAACATGATGAACATTCTGAATTATTGGGCATTCAGGCTACTTTGATTAGTCTGGCTGGTTTTATCACTCTGATCACTTTGAATACTCTTGCCATTTGACGAATTCGGTCAATTCCAACGTTCTATTCAGTTTCAACATGATGAACATTCTGAATTATTGCATTCAGGCTATTTTGCTGGTAGCTGGTTTTATCACTCTGATCACTTTGATAATCTTGCCATTTGACGAATTCGCTCAATTCCAACGTACTATTCAGTTTCAACATGATGAACATTCGGAATTATTGGGCACTCTTATCACTCTGATCACTTTGAATACTCTTGCCATTTGACGAATTCGGTCAATTCCAACGTTCTATTCAGTTTCAACATGATGAACATTCTGAATTATTGGGCATTCAGGCTATTTTGCTTATTGTAGCTGGTTTTATCACTCTGATCACTTTGATAATCTTGCCATTTGACGAATTCAGTCAATTCCAACGTTCTATTCAGTTTCAACATGATGAACATTCTGAATTATTGGGGATTCAGGCTATTTTGATTAGTATGGCTGGTTTTATCACTCTGATCACTTTGAATACTCTTGCCATTTGACGAATTCGGTCAATTCCAACGTTCTATTCAGTTTCAACATGATGAACATTCTTAATTATTAGGCATTCAGGCTATTTTGATTAGTATGGCTGGTTTTATCACTCTGATCACTTTGAATACTCTTGCCATTTGACGAATTCGGTCAATTCCAACGTTCTATTCAGTTTCAACATGATGAACATTCTTAATTATTAGGCATTCAGGCTATTTTGATTATTGTAGATGGTTTTATCACTCTGATCACTTTGAATACTCTTGCCATTTGACGAATTCGGTCAATTCCAACGTTCTATTCAGTTTCAACATGATGAACATTCTGAATTATTGGGCATTCAGGCTATTTTGATTAGTCTGGCTGGTTTTATCACTCTGATCACTTTGAATACTCTAGCCATTAAACGAATTCGGTCAATTCCAACGTTCTATTCAGTTTGAACATGATGAACATTATGAATTATTTGGCATTCAGGCTATATTGATTAGTCTGGCTGGTTTTATCACTCTGATCACTTTGAATACTCTTGCCATTTGACGAATTCGGTCAATTCCAACGTTCTATTCAGTTTCAACATGATCAACATTCTGAATTATTGGGCATTCAGGCTATTTTGATTAGTCTGGCTGGTTTTATCACTCTGATCACTTTGAATACTCTTACCATTTGACGAATTCGGTCAATTCCAACGTTCTATTCAGTTCCAACATGATGAACATTCTGAATTATTGGACATTCAGGCTATTTTGATTAGTCTGGCTGGTTTTATCACTCTGATCACTTTGAATACTCTTGCCATTTGACGAATTCGGTAAATTCCAACGTTCTATTCAGTTTCAACATGATGAACATTCTGAATTATTGGTCATTCAGGCTATTTTGACTATTGTAGGTGGTTTTATCACTCTGATCACTTTGAATACTCTTGCCATTTGACGAATTCAGTCAATTCCAACGTTCTATTCAGTTTCAACATGATGAACGTTCTCAATTATTGGGCATTCAGGCTATTTTGATTAGTCTGGCTGGTTTTATCACTCTGATCACTCTGATCACTTTGAATACTCTTGCCATTTGACGAATTCGGTCAATTCCAACGTTCTATTCAGTTTCAACATGATGAACATTCTGAATTATTGGGCATTCAGGCTATTTTGATTAGTCTGGCTGGTTTTATCACTCTGATTACTTTGATAATCTTGCCATTTGACGAATTCGGTCAATTCCAACGTTCTATTCAGTTTCAACATGATGAACATTCTGAATTATTGGGCATTCAGGCTACTTTGATTAGTCTGGCTGGTTTTATCACTCTGATCACTTTGAATACTCTTGCCATTTGACGAATTCGGTCAATTCCAACGTTCTATTCAGTTTCAACATGATGAACATTCTGAATTATTGCATTCAGGCTATTTTGCTGGTAGCTGGTTTTATCACTCTGATCACTTTGATAATCTTGCCATTTGACGAATTCGCTCAATTCCAACGTACTATTCAGTTTCAACATGATGAACATTCGGAATTATTGGGCACTCTTATCACTCTGATCACTTTGAATACTCTTGCCATTTGACGAATTCGGTCAATTCCAACGTTCTATTCAGTTTCAACATGATGAACATTCTGAATTATTGGGCATTCAGGCTATTTTGCTTATTGTAGCTGGTTTTATCACTCTGATCACTTTGATAATCTTGCCATTTGACGAATTCAGTCAATTCCAACGTTCTATTCAGTTTCAACATGATGAACATTCTGAATTATTGGGGATTCAGGCTATTTTGATTAGTATGGCTGGTTTTATCACTCTGATCACTTTGAATACTCTTGCCATTTGACGAATTCGGTCAATTCCAACGTTCTATTCAGTTTCAACATGATGAACATTCTTAATTATTAGGCATTCAGGCTATTTTGATTATTGTAGATGGTTTTATCACTCTGATCACTTTGAATACTCTTGCCATTTGACGAATTCGGTCAATTCCAACGTTCTATTCAGTTTCAACATGATGAACATTCTGAATTATTGGGCATTCAGGCTATTTTGATTAGTCTGGCTGGTTTTATCACTGTGATCACTTTGAATACTCTAGCCATTAAACGAATTCGGTCAATTCCAACGTTCTATTCAGTTTCAACATGATGAACATTCTGAATTATTGGGCATTCAGGCTATTTTGATTAGTCTGGCTGGTTTTATCACTCTGATCACTTTGAATACTCTTACCATTTGACGAATTCGGTCAATTCCAACGTTCTATTCAGTTCCAACATGATGAACATTCTGAATTATTGGACATTCAGGCTATTTTGATTAGTCTGGCTGGTTTTATCACTCTGATCACTTTGAATACTCTTGCCATTTGACGAATTCGGTAAATTCCAACGTTCTATTCAGTTTCAACATGATGAACATTCTGAATTATTTGTCATTCAGGCTATTTTGACTATTGTAGGTGGTTTTATCACTCTGATCACTTTGAATACTCTTGCCATTTGACGAATTCAGTCAATTCCAACGTTCTATTCAGTTTCAACATGATGAACGTTCTCAATTATTGGGCATTCAGGCTATTTTGATTAGTCTGGCTGGTTTTATAACTCTGATCACTTTGAATACTCTTGCCATTTGACGAATTCGGTCAATTCCAACGTTCTATTCAGTTTCAACATGATGAACATTCTGAATTATTGGGCATTCAGGCTATTTTGATTAGTCTGGCTGGTTTTATCACTCTGATTACTTTGATAATCTTGCCATTTGACGAATTCGGTCAATTCCAACGTTCTATTCAGTTTCAACATGATGAACATTCTGAATTATTGGGCATTCAGGTTAGTTTGATTAGTCTGGCTGGTTTTATCACTCTGATCACTTTGAATACTCTTGCCATTTGACGAATTCGGTCAATTCCAACGTTCTATTCAGTTTCAACATGATGAACATTCTGAATTATTGCATTCAGGCTATTTTGCTGGTAGCTGGTTTTATCACTCTGATCACTTTGATAATCTTGCCATTTGACGAATTCGCTCAATTCCAAAGTACTATTCAGTTTCAACATGATGAACATTCTGAATTATTGGGCATTCAGGCTATTTTGATTAGTCTGGCTGGTTTTATCACTCTGATCACTTTGAATACTCTTGCCATTTGACGAATTCGGTCAATTCCAACGTTCTATTCAGTTTCAACATGATGAACATTCTGAATTATTGGGCATCCAGGCTATTTTGCTTATTGTAGCTGGTTTTATCACTCTGATCACTTTGATAATCTTGCCATTTGACGAATTCAGTCAATTCCAACGTTCTATTCAGTTTCAACATGATGAACATTCTGAATTATTGGGCATTCAGGCTATTTTGATTAGTCTGGCTGGTTTTATCACTGTGATCACTTTGAATACTCTAGCCATTAAACGAATTCGGTCAATTCCAACGTTCTATTCAGTTTGAACATGATGAACATTATGAATTATTGGGCATTCAGGCTATATTGATTAGTCTGGCTGGTTTTATCACTCTGATCACTTTGAATACTCTTGCCATTTGACGAATTCGGTCAATTCCAACGTTCTATTCAGTTTCAACATGATCAACATTCTGAATTATTGGGCATTCAGGCTATTTTGATTAGTCTGGCTGGTATTATCACTCTGATCACTTTGAATACTCTTACCATTTGACGAATTCGGTCAATTCCAACGTTCTATTCAGTTCCAACATGATGAACATTCTGAATTATTGGACATTCAGGCTATTTTGATTAGTCTGGCTGGTTTTATCACTCTGATCACTTTGAATACTCTTGCCATTTGACGAATTCGGTAAATTCCAACGTTCTATTCAGTTTCAACATGATGAACATTCTGAATTATTGGTCATTCAGGCTATTTTTACTATTGTAGGTGGTTTTATCACTCTGATCACTTTGAATACTCTTGCCATTTGACGAATTCAGTCAATTCCAACGTTCTACTCAGTTTCAACATGATGAACGTTCTCAATTATTGGGCATTCAGGCTATTTTGATTAGTCTGGCTGGTTTTATCACTCTGATCACTTTGAATACTCTTGCCATTTGACGAATTCGGTCAATTCCAACGTTCTATTCAGTTTCAACATGATGAACATTCTGAATTATTGGGCATTCAGGCTATTTTGATTAGTCTGGCTGGTTTTATCACTCTGATTACTTTGATAATCTTGCCATTTGACGAATTCGGTCAATTCCAACGTTCTATTCAGTTTCAACATGATGAACATTCTGAATTATTGGGCATTCAGGCTACTTTGATTAGTCTGGCTGGTTTTATCACTCTGATCACTTTGAATACTCTTGCCATTTGACGAATTCGGTCAATTCCAACGTTCTATTCAGTTTCAACATGATGAACATTCTGAATTATTGCATTCAGGCTATTTTGCTGGTAGCTGGTTTTATCACTCTGATCACTTTGATAATCTTGCTTTGATTAGTCTGGCTGGTTTTATCACTCTGATCACTTTGAATACTCTTGCCATTTGACGAATTCGGTCAATTCCAACGTTCTATTCAGTTTCAACATGATGAACATTCTGAATTATTGCATTCAGGCTATTTTGCTGGTAGCTGGTTTTATCACTCTGATCACTTTGATAATCTTGCCATTTGACGAATTCGCTCAATTCCAACGTACTATTCAGTTTCAACATGATGAACATTCTGAATTATTGGGCATTCAGGCTATTTTGATTAGTCTGGCTGGTTTTATCACTCTGATCACTTTGAATACTCTTGCCATTTGACGAATTCGGTCAATTCCAACGTTCTATTCAGTTTCAACATGATGAACATTCTGAATTATTGGGCATTCAGGCTATTTTGCTTATTGTAGCTGGTTTTATCACTCTGGTCACTTTGATAATCTTGCCATTTGACGAATTCGCTCAATTCCAACGTTCTATTCAGTTTCAACATGATGAACGTTCTCAATTATTGGGCATTCAGGCTATTTTGATTAGTCTGGCTGGTTTTATCACTCTGATCACTTTGAATACTCTTGCCATTTGACGAATTCGGTCAATTCCAACGTTCTATTCAGTTTCAACATGATGAACATTCTGAATTATTGGGCATTCAGGCTATTTTGATTAGTCTGGCTGGTTTTATCACTCTGATTACTTTGATAATCTTGCCATTTGACGAATTCGGTCAATTCCAACGTTCTATTCAGTTTCAACATGATGAACATTCTGAATTATTGGGCATTCAGGCTACTTTGATTAGTCTGGCTGGTTTTATCACTCTGATCACTTTGAATACTCTTGCCATTTGACGAATTCGGTCAATTCCAACGTTCTATTCAGTTTCAACATGATGAACATTCTGAATTATTGCATTCAGGCTATTTTGCTGGTAGCTGGTTTTATCACTCTGATCACTTTGATAATCTTGCCATTTGACGAATTCGCTCAATTCCAACGTACTATTCAGTTTCAACATGATGAACATTCTGAATTATTGGGCATTCAGGCTATTTTGATTAGTCTGGCTGGTTTTATCACTCTGATCACTTTGAATACTCTTGCCATTTGACGAATTCGGTCAATTCCAACGTTCTATTCAGTTTCAACATGATGAACATTCTGAATTATTGGGCATTCAGGTTATTTTGATTAGTCTGGCTGGTTTTATCACTCTGATCACTTTGAATACTCTTGCCATTTGACGAATTCGGTCAATTCCAACGTTCTATTCAGTTTCAACATGATGAACATTCTGAATTATTGGGTATTCCGGCTATTTTGCTTATTTCAGCTGGTTTTATCACTCTGATCACTTTGATAATCTTGCGATTTGACGAATTCGGTCAATTCCAACGTTCTATTCAATTTCAACATGATGAACATTCTGAATTATTGGGCATTCAGGCTAGTTTGATTAGTCTGGCTGGTTTTATCACTCTGATCACTTTGAATACTCTTGCCATTTGACGAATTCGGTCAATTCCAACGTTCTATTCAGTTTCAACATGATGAACATTCTGAATTATTGGGCATTCAGGCTATTTTGCTTATTGTAGCTGGTTTTATCACTCTGATCACTTTGATAATCTTGCCATTTGACGAATTCGCTCATTTCCAACGTTCTATTCAGTTTCAACATGATGAACATTCTGAATTATTGGGCATTCAGGCTATTTTGATTAGTCTGGCTGATTTTATCACTCTGATCACTTTGAATACTCTTGCCATTTGACGAATTCAGTCATTTCCAACGTTCTATTCAGTTTCAACATGATGAACATTCTGAATTATTGGACATTCAGGCTATTTTGATTAGTCTGGCTGGTTTTATCACTCTGATCACTTTGAATACTCTTGCCATTTGACGAATTCGGTCAATTCCAACGTTCTATTCAGTTTCAACATGATGAACATTCTGAATTATTGGGCATTCAGGCTATTTTGCTTATTGTAGCTGGTTTTATCACTCTGGTCACTTTGATAATCTTGCCATTTGACGAATTCGCTCAATTCCAACGTTCTATTCAGTTTCAACATGATGAACATTCTGAATTATTGGGCATTCAGGCTATTTTGATTAGTCTGGCTGGTTTTATCACTCTGATCACTTTGAATACTGTTGCCATTTGACGAATTCGGTCAATTCCAACGTTCTATTCAGTTTCAACATGATGAACATTCTGAATTATTGGGTATTCAGGCTATTTTGCTTATTTCAGCTGGTTTTATCACTCTGATCACTTTGATAATCTTGCGATTTGACGAATTCGGTCAATTCCAACGTTCTATTCAATTTCAACATGATGAACATTCTGAATTATTGGGCATTCAGGCTATTTTGATTATCACTCTGATCACTTTGAATACTCTTGCCATTTGACGAATTCGGTCATTTCCAACGTTCTATTCAGTTTCAACATGATGAACATTCTGAATTATTGGACATTCAGGCTATTTTGATTAGTCTGGCTGGTTTTATCACTCTGATCACTTTGAATACTCTTGCCATTTGACGAATTCGGTCAATTCCAACGTTCTATTCAGTTTCAACATGATGAACATTCTGAATTATTGGGCATTCAGGCTATTTTACTTATTGTAGCTGGTTTTATCACTCTGATCACTTTGAATACTCTTGCGATTTGACGAATTCGGTCAATTCCAAAGTTCTATTCAGTTTCAACATGATGAACATTCTGAATTATTGGGCATTCAGGCTATTTTGGTTATTGTAGCTGGTTTTATCACTCTGGTCACTTTGATAATCTTGCCATTTGACGAATTCGCTCAATTCCAACGTTCTATTCAATTTCAACATGATGAACATTCTGAATTATTGGGGATTCAGGCTATTTTGATTAGTCTGGCTGGTTTTATCACTCTGATCACTTTGATAATCTTGCCATTTGACGAATTCGGTCAATTCCAACGTTCTATTCAGTTTCAACATGATGAACATTCTGAATTATTGCATTCAGGCTATTTTGCTGGTAGCTGGTTTTATCACTCTGATCACTTTGATAATCTTGCCATTTGACGAATTCGCACAATTCCAACGTACTATTCAGTTTCAACATGATGAACATTCTGAATTATTGGGCATTCAGGCTATTTTGATTAGTCTGGCTGGTTTTATCACTCTGATCACTTTGAATACTCTTGCCATTTGACGAATTCGGTCAATTCCAACGTTCTATTCAGTTTCAACATGATGAACATTCTGAATTATTGGGCATTCAGGTTATTTTGATTAGTCTGGCTGGTTTTATCACTCTGATCACTTTGAATACTCTTGCCATTTGACGAATTCGGTCAATTCCAACGTTCTATTCAGTTTCAACATGATGAACATTCTGAATTATTGGGTATTCCGGCTATTTTGCTTATTTCAGCTGGTTTTATCACTCTGATCACTTTGATAATCTTGCGATTTGACGAATTCGGTCAATTCCAACGTTCTATTCAATTTCAACATGATGAACATTCCGAATTATTGGGCATTCAGGCTATTTTTATTAGTCTGGCTGGTTTTATCACTCTGATCACTTTGAATACTCTTGCCATTTGACGAATTCGGTCAATTCCAACGTTCTATTCAGTTTCAACATGATGAACATTCTGAATTATTGGGCATTCAGGCTATTTTGCTTATTGTAGCTGGTTTTATCACTCTGATCACTTTGATAAGCTTGCCATTTGACGAATTCGCTCAATTCCAACGTTCTATTCAGTTTCAACATGATGAACATTCTGAATTATTGGGCATTCAGGCTATTTTGATTAGTCTGGCTGATTTTATCACTCTGATCACTTTGAATACTCTTGCCATTTGACGAATTCGGTCATTTCCAACGTTCTATTCAGTTTCAACATGATGAACATTCCGAATTTTTGGGCATTCAGGCTATTTTGATTAGTCTGGCTGATTTTATCACTCTGATCACTTTGAATACTCTTGCCATTTGACGAATTCGGTCATTTCCAACGTTCTATTCAGTTTCAACATGATGAACATTCTGAATTATTGGGCATTCAGGCTATTTTGCTTATTGTAGCTGGTTTTATCACTCTGGTCACTTTGATAATCTTGCCATTTGACGAATTCGCTCAATTCCAACGTTCTATTCAGTTTCAACATGATGAACATTCTGAATTATTGGGCATTCAGGCTATTTTGATTAGTCTGGCTGGTTTTAGCACTCTGATCACTTTGAATACTCTTGCCATTTGACGAATTCGGTCAATTCCAACGTTCTATTCAGTTTCAACATGATGAACATTCTGAATTATTGGGTATTCAGGCTATTTTGCTTATTTCAGCTGGTTTTATCACTCTGATCACTTTGATAATCTGGCGATTTGACGAATTCGGTCAATTCCAACGTTCTATTCAATTTCAACATGATGAACATTCTGAATTATTGGGCATTCAGGCTATTTTGATTAGTCTGGCTGGTGTTATCACTCTGATCACTTTGAATACTCTTGCCATTTGACGAATTCGGTCATTTCCAACCTTCTATTCAGTTTCAACATGATGAACATTCTGAATTATTGGACATTCAGGCTATTTTGATTAGTCTGGCTGGTTTTATCACTCTGATCACTTTGAATACTCTTGCCATTTGACGAATTCGGTCAATTCCAACGTTCTATTCAGTTTCAACATGATGAACATTCTGAATTATTGGGCATTCAGGCTATTTTACTTATTGTAGCTGGTTTTATCACTCTGATCACTTTGAATACTCTTGCGATTTGACGAATTCGGTCAATTCCAAAGTTCTATTCAGTTTCAACATGATGAACATTCTGAATTATTGGGCATTCAGGCTATTTTGGTTATTGTAGCTGGTTTTATCACTCTGGTCACTTTGATAATCTTGCCATTTGACGAATTCGCTCAATTCCAACGTTCTATTCAGTATCAACATGATGAACATTCTGAATTATTGGGGATTCAGGCTATTTTGATTAGTCTGGCTGGTTTTATCACTCTGATCACTTTGATAATCTTGCCATTTGACGAATTCGGTCAATTCCAACGTTCTATTCAGTTTCAACATGATGAACATTCCGAATTATTGGGCATTCAGGCTATTTTGATTAGTCTGGCTGGTTTTATCACTCTGATCACTTTGAATACTCTTGCCATTTGTCGAATTCGGTCAATTCCAACGTTCTATTCAGTTTCAACATGATGAACATTCTGAATTATTGGGCATTCAGGCTATTTTGATTAGTCTGGCTGGTTTTATCACTCTGATCACTTTGATAATCTTGCCATTTGACGAATTCGCTCAATTCCAACGTTCTATTCAGTTTCAACATGATGAACATTCTGAATTATTGGGGATTCAGGCTATTTTGATTAGTCTGGCTGGTTTTATCACTCTGATCACTTTGAATACTCTTGCCATTTGACGAATTCGGTCAATTCCAACGTTCTATTCAGTTTCAACATGATGAACGTTCTTAATTATTAGGCATTCAGGCTATTTTAATTAGTCTGGCTGGTTTTATCACTCTGATCACTTTGAATACTCTTGCCATTTGACGAATTCGATCAATTCCAACGTTCTATTCAGTTTCAACATGATGAACATTCTGAATTATTGGGCATTCAGGCTATTTTGATTAGTCTGGCTGGTTTTATCACTCTGATCACTTTGAATACTCTTGCCATTTGACGAATTCGGTCAATTCCAACGTTCTATTCAGTTTCAACATGATGAACATTCTGAATTATTGGGTATTCAGGCTGTTTTGCTTATTTCAGCTGGTTTTATCACTCTGATCACTTTGATAAAAGTGCGATTTGACGAATTCGGTCAATTCCAACGTTCTATTCAATTTCAACATGATGAACATTCTGAATTATTGGGCATTCAGGCTATTTTGCTTATTGTAGCTGGTTTTATCGCTCTGATCACTTTGAATACTCTTGCCATTTGACGAATTCGGTCAATTCCAACGTTCTATTCAGTTTCAACATGATGAACATTCTGAATTATTGGGGATTCAGGCTATTTTGATTAGTCTGGCTGGTTTTATCACTCTGATCACTTTGAATACTCTTGCCATTTGACGAATTCGGTCAATTCCAACGTTCTATTCAGTTTCAACATGATGAACATTCTGAATTATTGGGCATTCAGGCTATTTTGCTTATTGTAGCTGGTTTTATCACTCTGATCACTTTGATAATCTTGCCATTTGACGAATTCAGTCAATTCCAACGTTCTATTCAATTTCAACATGATGAACATTCTGAATTATTGGGCATTCAGGCTATTTTGATTAGTCTGGCTGGTTTTATCACTCTGATCACTTTGAATACTCTTGCCATTTGACGAATTCGGTCAATTCCAACGTTCTATTCAATTTCAACATGATGAACATTCTGAATTATTGGGCATTCAGGCTATTTTGCTTATTGTAGCTGGTTTTATCACTCTGATCACTTTGAATACTCTTGCAATTTGACGAATTCGGTCAATTCCAACGTTCTATTCAGTTTCAACATGATGAACATTCTGAATTATTGGGGATTCAGGCTATTTTGATTAGTCTGGCTGGTTTTATCACTCTGATCACTTTGAATACTCTTGCCATTTGACGAATTCGGTCAATTCCAATGTTCTATTCAGTTTCTACATGATGAACGTTCTTAATTATTAGGCATTCAGGCTATTTTAATTAGTCTGGCTTGTTTTATCACTCTGATCACTTTGAATACTCTTGCCATTTGACGAATTCGGTCAATTCCAACGTTCTATTCAGTTTCAACATGATGAACATTCTGAATTATTGGGCATTCAGGCTATTTTGATTAGTCTGGCTGGTTTTATCACTCTGATCACTTTGAATACTCTTGCCATTTGACGAATTCGGTCAATTCCAACGTTCTATTCAGTTTCAACATGATGAACATTCTGAATTATTGGGTATTCAGGCTATTTTGCTTATTTCAGCTGGTTTTATCACTCTGATCACTTTGATAATCTTGCGATTTGACGAATTCGGTCAATTCCAACGTTCTATTCAATTTCAACATGATGAACATTCTGAATTATTGGGCATTCAGGCTATTTTGCTTATTGTAGCTGGTTTCATCACGCTGATCACTTTGATAATCTTGCCATTTGACGAATTCGCTCAATTCCAACGTTCTATTCAGTTTCAACATGATGAACATTCTGAATTATTGGGCATTCAGGCTATTTTGATTAGTCTGGCTGGTTTTATCACTCTGATTACTAATCTTGCCATTTGACGAATTCGCTCAATTCCAACGTTCTATTCAGTTTCAACATGATGAACATTCTGAATTATTGGGCATTCAGGCTATTTTACTTATTGTAGCTGGTTTTATCACTCTGATCACTTTGAATACTGTTGCTATTTTACGAATTCGGTCAATTCCAACGTTCTATTCAGTTTCAACATGATGAACATTCTGAATTATTGGGCATTCAGGCTATTTTGCTTATTGTAGCTGGTTTTATCACGCTGATCACTTTGATAATCTTGCCATTTGACGAATTCGCTCAATTCCAACGTTCTATTCAATTTCAACATGATGAACATTCTGAATTATTGGGCATTCAGGCTATTTTGCTTATTGTAGCTGGTTTTATCACGCTGATCACTTTGATAATCTTGCCATTTGACGAATTCGCTCAATTCCAACGTTCTATTCAGTTTCAACATGATGAACATTCTGAATTATTGGGCATTCAGGCTATTTTGATTAGTCTGGCTGGTTTTATCACTCTGATCACTTTGAATACTCTTGCCATTTGACGATTCGGTCAATTCCAACGATCTATTCAGTTTCAACATGATGAACATTCTGAATTATTGGGCATTCAGGCTATTTTGATTAGTCTGGCTGGTTTTATCACTCTGATCACTTTGAATACTCTTGCCATTTGACGAATTCGGTCAATTCCAACGTTCTATTCAGTTTCAACATGATGAACATTCTGAATTATTGGGCATTCAGGCTATTTTGATTAGTCTGGCTGGTTTTATCACTCTGATCACTTTGAATACTCTTGCCATTTGACGAATTCGGTCAATTCCAACGTTCTATTCAGTTTCAACATGATGAACATTCTGAATTATTGGGCATTCAGGCTATTTTGATTAGTCTGGCTGGTTTTATCACTCTGATCACTTTGAATACTCTTGCCATTTGACGAATTCGGTCAATTCCAACGATCTATTCAGTTTCAACATGATGAACATTCTGAATTATTGGGCATTCAGGCTATTTTGATTAGTCTGGCTGGTTTTATCACTCTGATCACTTTGAATACTCTTGCCATTTGACGAATTCGGTCAATTCCAACGTTCTATTCAGTTTCAACATGATATAGCATTCAGGCTATTTTGATTAGTCTGGCTGGTTTTATCACTCTGATCACTTTGAATACTCTTGCCATTTGACGAATTCCGTCAATTCCAACGTTCTATTCAGTTTCAACATGATGAACATTCTGAATTATTGGGCATTCAGGCTATTTTGATTAGTCTGGCTGCTTTTATCACTCTGATTACTTTGATAATCTTGCCATTTGACGAATTCGCTCAATTCCAACGTTCTATTCAGTTTCAACATGATGAACATTCTGAATTATTGGGCATTCAGGCTATTTTACTTATTGTAGCTGGTTTTATCACTCTGATCACTTTGAATACTGTTGCTATTTTACGAATTCGGTCAATTCCAACGTTCTATTCAGTTTCAACATGATGAACATTCTGAATTATTGGGCATTCAGGCTATTTTGCTTATTGTAGCTGGTTTTATCACGCTGATCACTTTGATAATCTTGCCATTTGACGAATTCGCTCAATTCCAACGTTCTATTCAATTTCAACATGATGAACATTCTGAATTATTGGGCATTCAGGCTATTTTGCTTATTGTAGCTGGTTTTATCACGCTGATCACTTTGATAATCTTGCCATTTGACGAATTCGCTCAATTCCAACGATCTATTCAGTTTCAACATGATGAACATTCTGAATTATTGGGCATTCAGGCTATTTTGATTAGTCTGGCTGGTTTTATCACTCTGATCACTTTGAATACTCTTGCCATTTGACGAATTCGGTCAATTCCAACGATCTATTCAGTTTCAACATGATGAACATTCTGAATTATTGGGCATTCAGGCTATTTTGATTAGTCTGGCTGGTTTTATCACTCTGATCACTTTGAATACTCTTGCCATTTGACGAATTCGGTCAATTCCAACGTTCTATTCAGTTTCAACATGATGAACATTCTGAATTATTGGGCATTCAGGCTATTTTGATTAGTCTGGCTGGTTTTATCACTCTGATCACTTTGAATACTCTTGCCATTTGACGAATTCGGTCAATTCCAACGTTCTATTCAGTTTCAACATGATGAACATTCTGAATTATTGGGCATTCAGGCTATTTTGATTAGTCTGGCTGGTTTTATCACTCTGATCACTTTGAATACTCTTGCCATTTGACGAATTCGGTCAATTCCAACGTTCTATTCAGTTTCAACATGATGAACATTCTGAATTATTGGGCATTCAGGCTATTTTGATTAGTCTGGCTGGTTTTATCACTCTGATCACTTTGAATACTCTTGCCATTTGACGAATTCGGTCAATTCCAACGTTCTATTCAGTTTCAACATGATGAACATTCTGAATTATTGGGTATTCAGGCTATTTTGCTTATTTCAGCTGGTTTTATCACTCTGATCATTTTGATAATCTTGCGATTTGACGAATTCGGTCAATTCCAACGTTCTATTCAATTTCAACATGATATACATTCTGAATTACTGGGCATTCAGGCTATTTTGCTTATTGTAGCTGGTTTTATCACTCTGATCACTTTGATAATCTTGCCATTTGACGAATTCGCTCAATTCCAACGTTCTATTCAGTTTCAACATGATGAACATTCTGAATTATTGGGCATTCACGCTATTTTGATTAGTCTGGCTGGTTTTATCACTCTGATCACTTTGAATACTCTTGCCATTTGACGAATTCGGTCAATTCCAACGTTCTATTCAGTTTCAACATGATGAACATTCTGAATTATTGGACATTCAGGCTATTTTGATTAGTCTGGCTGGTTTTATCACTCTGATCACTTTGAATACTCTTGCCTATTTTGCTTATTGTAGCTGGTTTTATCACTCTGATCACTTTGATAATCTTGCCATTTGACGAATTCGGTCAATTCCAACGTTCTATTCAGTTTCAACATGATGAACGTTCTTAATTATTAGGCATTCAGGCTATTTTGATTATTGTAGATGGTTTTATCACTCTGATTACTTTGAATTCTCTTGCCATTTGACGAATTCGGTCAATTCCAACGTTCTATTCAGTTTCAACATGATGAACATTCTGAATTATTGGACATTCAGGCTATTTTGATTAGTCTGGCTGGTTTTATCACTCTGATCACTTTGAATACTCTTGCCTATTTTGCTTATTGTAGCTGGTTTTATCACTCTGATCACTTTGATAATCTTGCCATTTGACGAATTCGGTCAATTCCAACGTTCTATTCAGTTTCAACATGATGAACGTTCTTAATTATTAGGCATTCAGGCTATTTTGATTATTGTAGATGGTTTTATCACTCTGATTACTTTGAATACTCTTGCCATTTGACGAATTCGGTCAATTCCAACGTTCTATTCAGTTTCAACATGATGAACATTCTGAATTATTGGGCATTCAGGCTATTTTGATTAGTCTGGCTGGTTTTATCACTCTGATCACTTTGAATACTCTTGCGATTTGACGAATTCGGTCAATTCCAACGTTCTATTCAGTTTCAACATGATGAACATTCTGAATTATTGGGCATTCAGGCTATTTTGCTTATTGTAGCTGGTTTTATCACTCTGGTCACTTTGATAATCTTGCCATTTCACGAATTCGCTCAATTCCAACGTACTATTCAGTTTCAACATGACGAACATTCTGAATTATTGGACATTCAGGCTATTTTGATTAGTCTGGCTGGTTTTATCACTCTGATCACTTTGAATACTCTTGCGATTTGACGAATTCGGTCAATTCCAACGTTCTATTCAGTTTCAACATGATGAACATTCTGAATTATTGGGCATTCAGGCTATTTTGCTTATTGTAGCTGGTTTTATCACTCTTGTCACTTTGATAATCTTGCCATTTCACGAATTCGCTCAATTCCAACGTTCTATTCAGTTTCAACATGATGAACATTCTGAATTATTGGGCATTCAGGCTATTTTGCTTATTGTAGCTGGTTTTATCACTCTGATCACTTTGATAATCTTGCCATTTGACGAATTCAGTCAATTCCAACGTTCTGTTCAGTTTCAACATGATGAACGTTCTTAATTATTAGGCATTCAGGCTATTTTGATTAGTCTGGCTGGTTTTATCACTCTGATCACTTTGAATACTCTTGCCATTTGACGAATTCGGTCAATTCCAACGTTCTATTCAGTTTCAACATTATGAACATTCTGAATTATTGGGCATTCAGGCTTTTTTGATTAGTCTGGCTGGTTTTATCACTCTGATCACTTTGATTATTCTTGCCATTTGACGAATTCGGTCAATTCCAACGTTCTGTTCAGTTTCAACATGATGAACGTTCTTAATTATTAGGCATTCAGGCTATTTTGATTAGTCTGGCTGGTTTTATCACTCTGATCACTTTGAATACTCTTGCCATTTGACGAATTCGGTCAATTCCAACGTTCTATTCAGTTTCAACATGATGAACATTCTGAATTATTGGGCATTCGGGCTATTTTGATTAGTCTGGCTGGTTTTATCACTCTGATCACTTTGAATACTCTTGCTATTTGTCGAATTCGGTCAATTCCAACGTTCTATTCAGTTTCAACATGATGAACATTCTGAATTATTGGTCATTCAGGCTATTTTGACTATTGTAGCTGGTTTTATCACTCTGATCACTTTGAATACTCTTGCCATTTGACGAATTCAGTCAATTCCAACGTTCTATTCAGTTTCAACATGATGAACGTTCTCAATTATTGGGCATTCAGGCTATTTTGATTATTGTAGCTGGTTTTATCACTCTGATCACTTTGATAATCTTGCCATTTGACGAATTCGGTCAATTCCAACGTTCTATTCAGTTTCAACATGATGAACATTCTGAATTATTGGGCATTCAGGCTAGTTTGATTAGTCTGGCTGGTTTTATCACTCTGATCACTTTGAATACTCTTGCCATTTGACGAATTCGGGCAATTCCAACGTTCTATTCAGTTTCAACATGATGAACGTTCTCAATTATTGGGCATTCAGGCTATTTTGCTTATTGTAGCTGGTTTTATCACTCTGATCACTTTGAATACTCTTGCCATTTGACGAATTCGGTCAATTCCAACGTTCTATTCAGTTTCAACATGATGAACATTCTGAATTATTGGGCATTCAGGCTATTTTGATTAGTCTGGCGGGTTTTATCACTCTGATCACTTTGAATACTCTTGCCATTTGACGAATTCGGTCAATTCCAACGTTCTATTCAGTTTCAACATGATGAACATTCTGAATTATTGAGCATTCAGGCTATTTAGCTTATTGTAGCTGGTTTTATCACTCTGATCACTTTGATAATCTTGCCATTTGACGAATTCGGTCAATTCCAACGTTCTATTCAGTTTCAACATGATGAACGTTCTCAATTATTAGGCATTCAGGCTATTTTGATTAGTCTGGCTGGTTTTATCACTCTGATCACTTTGAATACTGTTGCCATTTGACGAATTCGGTCAATTCCAACGTTCTATTCAGTTTCAACATGATGAACATTCTGAATTATTGGGCATTCAGGCCATTTAGCTTATTGTAGCTGGTTTTATCACTCTGATCACTTTGATAATCTTGCCATTTGACGAATTCGGTCAATTCCAACGTTCTATTCAGTTTCAACATGATGAAAGTTCTCAATTATTAGGCATTCAGGCTATTTTGATTAGTCTGGCTGGTTTTATCACTCTGATCACTTTGAATACTCTTGCCATTTGACGAATTCGGTCATTTCCAACGTTCTATTCAGTTTCAACATGATGAACATTCTGAATTATTGGACATTCAGGCTATTTTGATTAGTCTGGCTGGTTTTATCACTCTGATCACTTTGAATACTCTTGCCATTTGACGAATTCGGTCAATACCAACGTTCTATTCAGTTTGAACATGATGAACATTCTGAATTATTGCATTCAGGCTATTTTGCTTATTGTAGCTGGTTTTATCACTCTGATCACTTTGATAATCTTGCCATTTGACGAATTCGCTCAATTCCAACGTTCTATTCAATTTCAACATGATGAACATTCTGAATTATTAGGCATTCAGGCTATTTTGATTAGTCTGGCTGGTTTTATCACTCTGATCACTTTGAATACTCTTGCCATTTGACGAATTCGGTCAATTCCAACGTTCTATTCAGTTTCAACATGATGAACATTCTGAATTATTGGGCATTCAGGCTATTTTGCTTATTGTAGCTGGTTTTATCACTCTGATCACTTTGATAATCTTGCCATTTGACGAATTCGCTCAATTCCAACGTTCTATTCAGTTTCAACATGATGAACATTCTGAATTATTGGGCATTCAGGCTAGTTTGATTAGTCTGGCTGGTTTTATCACTCTGATCACTTTGAATACTCTTGCCATTTAACGAATTCGGTCAATTCCAACGTTCTATTCAGTTTCAACATGATGAACATTCTGAATTATTGGGCATTCAGGATATTTTGCTTATTGTAGCTGGTTTTATCACTCTGATCACTTTGATAATCTTGCCATTTGACGAATTCGCTCAATTCCAAAGTTCTATTCAGTTTCAACATGATGAACATTCTGAATTATTGGGCATTCAGGCTATTTTGATTAGTCTGGCTGGTTTTATCACTCTGATCACTTTGAATACTGTTGCCATTTGACGAATTCGGTCAATTCCAACGTTCTATTCAGTTTCAACATGATGAACATTCTGAATTATTGGGCATTCAGGCCATTTAGCTTATTGTAGCTGGTTTTATCACTCTGATCACTTTGATAATCTTGCCATTTGACGAATTCGGTCAATTCCAACGTTCTATTCAGTTTGAACATGATGAACGTTCTCAATTATTAGGCATTTTGATTAGTCTGGCTGGTTTTATCACTCTGATCACTTTGAATACTCTTGCCATTTGACGAATTCGGTCATTTCCAACGTTCTATTCAGTTTCAACATGATGAACATTCTGAATTATTGGACATTCAGGCTATTTTGATTAGTCTGGCTGATTTTATCACTCTGATCACTTTGAATACTCTTGCCATTTGACGAATTCGGTCAATACCAACGTTCTATTCAGTTTGAACATGATGAACATTCTGAATTATTGCATTCAGGCTATTTTGCTTATTGTAGCTGGTTTTATCACTCTGATCACTTTGATAATCTTGCCATTTGACGAATTCGCTCAATTCCAACGTTCTATTCAATTTCAACATGATGAACATTCTGAATTATTGGGCATTCAGGCTATTTTGATTAGTCTGGCTGGTTTTATCACTCTGATCACTTTGAATACTCTTGCCATTTGACGAATTCGGTCAATTCCAACGTTCTATTCAGTTTCAACATGATGAACATTCTGAATTATTGGGCATTCAGGCTATTTTGCTTATTGTAGCTGGTTTTATCACTCTGATCACTTTGATAATCTTGCCATTTGACGAATTCGCTTAATTCCAACGTTCTATTCAGTTTCAACATGATGAACATTCTGAATTATTGGGCATTCAGGCTAGTTTGATTAGTCTGGCTGGTTTTATCACTCTGATCACTTTGAATACTCTTGCCATTTGACGAATTCGGTCAATTCCAACGTTCTATTCAGTTTCAACATGATGAACATTCTGAATTATTGGGCATTCAGGATATTTTGCTTATTGTAGCTGGTTTTATCACTCTGATCACTTTGATAATCTTGCCATTTGACGAATTCGCTCAATTCCAAAGTTCTATTCAGTTTCAACATGATGAACATTCTGAATTATTGGGCATTCAGGCTATTTTGATTAGTCTGGCTGGTTTTATCACTCTGATCACTTTGAATACTCTTGCCATTTGACGAATTCGGTCAATTCCAACGTTCTATTCAGTTTCAACATGATGAACATTCTGAATTATTGGGTATTCAGGCTATTTTGCTTATTTCAGCTGGTTTTATCACTCTGATCACTTTGATAATCTTGCCATTTGACGAATTCGCTCAATTCCAACGTTCTATTCAGTTCTCAATTATTAGGCATTTTGATTAGTCTGGCTGGTTTTATCACTCTGATCACTTTGAATACTCTTGCCATTTGACGAATTCGGTCATTTCCAACGTTCTATTCAGTTTCAACATGATGAACATTCTGAATTATTGGGCATTCAGGCTATTTTGATTAGTCTGGCTGGTTTTATCACTCTGATCACTTTGAATACTGTTGCCATTTGACGAATTCGGTCAATTCCAACGTTCTATTCAGTTTCAACATGATGAACATTCTGAATTATTGGGCATTCAGGCCATTTAGCTTATTGTAGCTGGTTTTATCACTCTGATCACTTTGATAATCTTGCCATTTGACGAATTCGGTCAATTCCAACGTTCTATTCAGTTTCAATATGATGAACGTTCTCAATTATTAGGCATTTTGATTAGTCTGGCTGGTTTTATCACTCTGATCACTTTGAATACTCTTGCCATTTGACGAATTCGGTCATTTCCAACGTTCTATTCAGTTTCAACATGATGAACATTCTGAATTATTGGACATTCAGGCTATTTTGATTAGTCTGGCTGATTTTATCACTCTGATCACTTTGAATACTCTTGCCATTTGACGAATTCGGTCAATACCAACGTTCTATTCAGTTTGAACATGATGAACATTCTGAATTATTGCATTCACGCTATTTTGCTTATTGTAGCTGGTTTTATCACTCTGATCACTTTGATAATCTTGCCATTTGACGAATTCGCTCAATTCCAACGTTCTATTCAATTTCAACATTATGAACATTCTGAATTATTGGGCATTCAGGCTATTTTGATTAGTCTGGCTGGTTTTATCACTCTGATCACTTTGAATACTCTTGCCATTTGACGAATTCGGTCAATTCCAACGTTCTATTCAGTTTCAACATGATGAACATTCTGAATTATTGGGCATTCAGGCTATTTTGCTTATTGTAGCTGGTTTTATCACTCTGATCACTTTGATAATCTTGCCATTTGACGAATTCGCTTAATTCCAACGTTCTATTCAGTTTCAACATGATGAACATTCTGAATTATTGGGCATTCAGGCTAGTTTGATTAGTCTGGCTGGTTTTATCACTCTGATCACTTTGAATACTCTTGCCATTTGACGAATTCGGTCAATTCCAACGTTCTATTCAGTTTCAACATGATGAACATTCTGAATTATTGGGCATTCAGGATATTTTGCTTATTGTAGCTGGTTTTATCACTCTGATCACTTTGATAATCTTGCCATTTGACGAATTCGCTCAATTCCAAAGTTCTATTCAGTTTCAACATGATGAACATTCTGAATTATTGGGCATTCAGGCTATTTTGATTAGTCTGGCTGGTTTTATCACTCTGATCACTTTGAATACTCTTGCCATTTGACGAATTCGGTCAATTCCAACGTTCTATTCAGTTTCAACATGATGAACATTCTGAATTATTGGGTATTCAGGCTATTTTGCTTATTTCAGCTGGTTTTATCACTCTGATCACTTTGATAATCTTGCCATTTGACGAATTCGCTCAATTCCAACGTTCTATTCAGTTTCAACATAATGAACATTCTGAATTATTGGGCATTCAGGCTATTTTGATTAGTCTGGCTGGTTTTATCACTCTGATCACTTTGAATACTCTTGCCATTTGACGAATTCGGTCAATTCCAACGTTCTATTCAGTTTCAACATGATGAACATTCTGAATTATTGGGTATTCAGGCTATTTTGCTTATTTCAGCTGGTTTTATCACTCTGATCACTTTGATAATCTTGCGATTTGACGAATTCGGTCAATTCCAACGTTCTATTCAATTTCAATATGATCAACATTCTGAATTATTGGGCATTCAGGCTATTTTGATTAGTCTGGCTGGTTTTATCACTCTGATCACTTTGAATACTCTTACCATTTGACGAATTCGGTCAATTCCAACGTTCTATTCAGTTTCAACATGATGAACATTCTGAATTATTGGACATTCAGGCTATTTTGATTAGTCTGGCTGGTTTTATCACTCTGATCACTTTGAATACTCTTGCCATTTGACGAATTCGGTCAATTCCAACGTTCTATTCAGTTTCAACATGATGAACATTCTGAATTATTGGTCATTCAGGCTATTTTGACTATTGTAGGTGGTTTTATCACTCTGATCACTTTGAATACTCTTGCCATTTGACGAATTCAGTCAATTCCAACGTTCTATTCAGTTTCAACATGATGAACGTTCTCAATTATTGGGCATTCAGGCTATTTTGATTAGTCTGGCTGGTTTTATCACTCTGATCACTTTGAATACTCTTGCCATTTGACGAATTCGGTCAATACCAACGTTCTATTCAGTTTCAACATGATGAACATTCTGAATTATTGCATTCAGGCTATTTTGCTTATTGTAGCTGGTTTTATCACTCTGATCACTTTGATAATCTTGCCATTTTACGAATTCGCTCAATTCCAACGTTCTATTCAATTTCAACATGATGAACATTCTGAATTATTGGGCATTCAGGCTATTTTGATTAGTCTGGCTGGTTTTATCACTCTGATCACTTTGAATACTCTTGCCATTTGACGAATTCGGTCAATTCCAACGTTCTATTCAGTTTCAACATGATGAACATTCTGAATTATTGGGCATTCAGGCTATTTTGCTTATTGTAGCTGGTTTTATCACTCTGATCACTTTGATAATCTTGCCATTTGACGAATTCGCTCAATTCCAACGTTCTATTCAGTTTCAACATGATGAACATTCTGAATTATTGGGCATTCAGGCTAGTTTGATTAGTCTGGCTGGTTTTATCACTCTGATCACTTTGAATACTCTTGCCATTTGACGAATTCGGTCAATTCCAACGTTCTATTCAGTTTCAACATGATGAACATTCTGAATTATTGGGCATTCAGGATATTTTGCTTATTGTAGCTGGTTTTATCACTCTGATCACTTTGATAATCTTGCCATTTGACGAATTCGCTCAATTCCAAAGTTCTATTTAGTTTCAACATGATGAACATTCTGAATTATTGGGTATTCAGGCTATTTTGCTTATTTCAGCTGGTTTTATCACTCTGATCACTTTGATAATCTTGCCATTTGACGAATTCGCTCAATTCCAACGTTCTATTCAGTTTCAACATGATGAACATTCTGAATTATTGGGCATTCAGGCTATTTTGATTAGTCTGGCTGGTTTTATCACTCTGATCACTTTGAATACTCTTGCCATTTGACGAATTCGGTCAATTCCAACGTTCTATTCAGTTTCAACATGATGAACATTCTGAATTATTGGGTATTCAGGCTATTTTGCTTATTTCAGCTGGTTTTATCACTCTGATCACTTTGATAATCTTGCGATTTGACGAATTCGGTCAATTCCAACGTTCTATTCAATTTCAACATGATCAACATTCTGAATTATTGGGCATTCAGGCTATTTTGATTAGTCTGGCTGGTTTTATCACTCTGATCACTTTGAATACTCTTACCATTTGACGAATTCGGTCAATTCCAACGTTCTATTCAGTTTCAACATGATGAACATTCTGAATTATTGGACATTCAGGCTATTTTGATTAGTCTGGCTGGTTTTATCACTCTGATCACTTTGAATACTCTTGCCATTTGACGAATTCGGTCAATTCCAACGTTCTATTCAGTTTCAACATGATGAACATTCTGAATTATTGGTCATTCAGGCTATTGTGACTATTGTAGGTGGTTTTATCACTCTGAATACTCTTGCCATTTGACGAATTCAGTCAATTCCAACGTTCTATTCAGTTTCAACATGATGAACGTTCTCAATTATTGGGCATTCAGGCTATTTTGATTAGTCTGGCTGGTTTTATCACTCTGATCACTTTGAATACTCTTGCCATTTGACGAATTCGGTCAATACCAACGTTCTATTCAGTTTCAACATGATGAACATTCTGAATTATTGCATTCAGGCTATTTTGCTTATTGTAGCTGGTTTTATCACTCTGATCACTTTGATAATCTTGCCATTTGACGAATTCGCTCAATTCCAACGTTCTATTCAATTTCAACATGATGAACATTCTGAATTATTGGGCATTCAGGCTATTTTGATTAGTCTGGCTGGTTTTATCACTCTGATCACTTTGAATACTCTTGCCATTTGACGAATTCGGTCAATTCCAACGTTCTATTCAGTTGCAACATGATGAACATTCTGAATTATTGGGCATTCAGGCTATTTTGCTTATTGTAGCTGGTTTTATCACTCTGATCACTTTGATAATCTTGCCATTTGACGAATTCGCTCAATTCCAACGTTCTATTCAGTTTCAACATGATGAACATTCTGAATTATTGGGCATTCAGGCTAGTTTGATTAGTCTGGCTGGTTTTATCACTCTGATCACTTTGAATACTCTTGCCATTTGACGAATTCGGTCAATTCCAACGTTCTATTCAGTTTCAACATGATGAACATTCTGAATTATTGGGCATTCAGGATATTTTGCTTATTGTAGCTGGTTTTATCACTCTGATCACTTTGATAATCTTGCCATTTGACGAATTCGCTCAATTCCAACGTTCTATTCAGTTTCAACATGATGAACATTCTGAATTATTGGGCATTCAGGCTATTTTGATTAGTCTGGCTGGTTTTATCACTCTGATCACTTTGAATACTCTTGCCATTTGACGAATTCGGTCAATTCCAACGTTCTATTCAGTTTCAACATGATGAACATTCTGAATTATTGGGTATTCAGGCTATTTTGCTTATTTCAGCTGGTTTTATCACTCTGATCACTTTGATAATCTTGCGATTTGACGAATTCGGTCAATTCCAACGTTCTATTCAATTTCAACATGATCAACATTCTGAATTATTGGGCATTCAGGCTATTTTGATTAGTCTGGCTGGTTTTATCACTCTGATCACTTTGAATACTCTTGCCATTTGACGAATTCGGTCAATTCCAACGTTCTATTCAGTTTCAACATGATGAACATTCTGAATTATTGGTCATTCAGGCTATTTTGACTATTGTAGGTGGTTTTATCACTCTGATCACTTTGAATACTCTTGCCATTTGACGAATTCAGTCAATTCCAACGTTCTATTCAGTTTCAACATGATGAACGTTCTCAATTATTGGGCATTCAGGCTATTTTGATTAGTCTGGCTGGTTTTATCACTCTGATCACTTTGAATACTCTTGCCATTTGACGAATTCGGTCAATACCAACGTTCTATTCAGTTTCAACATGATGAACATTCTGAATTATTGCATTCAGGCTATTTTGCTTATTGTAGCTGGTTTTATCACTCTGATCACTTTGATAATCTTGCCATTTGACGAATTCGCTCAATTCCAACGTTCTATTCAGTTTCAACATGATGAACATTCTGAATTATTGGGCATTCAGGCTATTTTGATTAGTCTGGCTGGTTTTATCACTCTGATCACTTTGAATACTCTTGCCATTTGACGAATTCGGTCAATTCCAACGTTCTATTCAGTTTCAACATGATGAACATTCTGAATTATTGGGTATTCAGGCTATTTTGCTTATTTCAGCTGGTTTTATCACTCTGATCACTTTGATAATCTTGCGATTTGACGAATTCGATCAATTCCAACGTTCTATTCAATTTCAACATGATGAACATTCTGAATTATTGGGCATTCAGGCTATTTTGCTTATTGTAGCTGGTTTTATCACTCTGATCACTTTGATAATCTTGCGATTTGACGAATTCGGTCAATTCCAACGTTCTATTCAATTTCAACATGATCAACATTCTGAATTATTGGGCATTCAGTCTATTTTGATTAGTCTGGCTGGTTTTATCACTCTGATCACTTTGAATACTCTTACCATTTGACGAATTCGGTCAATTCCAACGTTCTATTCAGTTTCAACATGATGAACATTCTGAATTATTGGACATTGAGGCTATTTTGATTAGTCTGGCTGGTTTTATCACTCTGATCACTTTGAATACTCTTGCCATTTGACGAATTCGGTCAATTCCAACGTTCTATTCAGTTTCAACATGATGAACATTCTGAATTATTGGTCATTCAGGCTATTTTGACTATTGTAGGTGGTTTTATCACTCTGATCACTTTGAATACTCTTGCCATTTGACGAATTCAGTCAATTCCAACGTTCTATTCAGTTTCAACATGATGAACGTTCTCAATTATTGGGCATTCAGGCTATTTTGATTAGTCTGGCTGGTTTTATCACTCTGATCACTTTGAATACTCTTGCCATTTGACGAATTCGGTCAATACCAACGTTCTATTCAGTTTCAACATGATGGACATTCTGAATTATTGCATTCAGGCTATTTTGCTTATTGTAGCTGGTTTTATCACTCTGATCACTTTGATAATCTTGCCATTTGACGAATTCGCTCAATTCCAACGTTCTATTCAATTTCAACATGATGAACATTCTGAATTATTGGGCATTCAGGCTATTTTGATTAGTCTGGCTGGTTTTATCACTCTGATCACTTTGAATACTCTTGCCATTTGACGAATTCGGTCAATTCCAACGTTCTATTCAGTTTCAACATGATGAACATTCTGAATTATTGGGCATTCAGGCTATTTTGCTTATTGTAGCTGGTTTTATCACTCTGATCACTTTGATAATCTTGCCATTTGACGAATTCGCTCAATTCCAACGTTCTATTCAGTTTCAACATGATGAACATTCTGAATTATTGGGCATTCAGGCTAGTTTGATTAGTCTGGCTGGTTTTATCACTCTGATCACTTTGAATACTCTTGCCATTTGACGAATTCGGTCAATTCCAACGTTCTATTCAGTTTCAACATGATGAACATTCTGAATTATTGGGCATTCAGGATATTTTGCTTATTGTAGCTGGTTTTATCACTCTGATCACTTTGATAATCTTGCCATTTGACGAATTCGCTCAATTCCAACGTTCTATTCAGTTTCAACATGATGAACATTCTGAATTATTGGGCATTCAGGCTATTTTGATTAGTCTGGCTGGTTTTATCACTCTGATCACTTTGAATACTCTTGCCATTTGACGAATTCGGTCAATTCCAACGTTCTATTCAGTTTCAACATGATGAACATTCTGAATTATTGGGTATTCAGGCTATTTTGCTTATTTCAGCTGGTTTTATCACTCTGATCACTTTGATAATCTTGCGATTTGACGAATTCGGTCAATTCCAACGTTCTATTCAATTTCAACATGATGAACATTCTGAATTATTGAGCATTCAGGCTATTTTGATTAGTCTGGCTGGTTTTATCACTCTGATCACTTTGAATACTCTTGCCATTTGACGAATTCGGTCAATTCCAACGTTCTATTCAGTTTCAACATGATGAACATTCTGAATTATTGGGCATTCAGGCTATTTTGCTTATTGTAGCTGGTTTTATCACTCTGATCACTTTGAATACTCTTGCCATTTGACGAATTCGGTCAATTCCAACGTTCTATTCAGTTTATTGTAGCTGGTTTTATCACTCTGATCACTTTGAATACTCTTGCGATTTGACGAATTCGGTCAATTCCAAAGTTCTATTCAGTTTCAACATGATGAACATTCTGAATTATTGGGCATTCAGGCTATTTTGATTATTGTAGCTGGTTTTATCACTCTGGTCACTTTGATAATCTTGCCATTTGACGAATTCGCTCAATTCCAACGTTCTATTCAGTTTCAACATGATGAACATTCTGAATTATTGGGGATTTAGGCTATTTTGATTAGTCTGGCTGGTTTTATCACTCTGATCACTTTGAATACTCTTGCCATTTGACGAATTCGGTCAATTCCAACGTTCTATTCAGTTTCAACATGATGAACATTCTGAATTATTGGGCATTCAGGCTATTTTGCTTATTGTAGCTGGTTTTATCACTCTGATCACTTTGATAATCTTGCCATTTGACGAATTCAGTCAATTCCAACGTTCTATTCAGTTTCAACATGATGAACATTCTGAATTATTGGGGATTCAGGCTATTTTGATTAGTATGGCTGGTTTTATCACTCTGATCACTTTGAATACTCTTGCCATTTGACGAATTCGGTCAATTCCAACGTTCTATTCAGTTTCAACATGATGAACATTCTTAATTATTAGGCATTCAGGCTATTTTGATTATTGTAGATGGTTTTATCACTCTGATCACTTTGAATACTCTTGCCATTTGACGAATTCGGTCAATTCCAACGTTCTATTCAGTTTCAACATGATGAACATTCTGAATTATTGGGCATTCAGGCTATTTTGATTAGTCTGGCTGGTTTTATCACTGTGATCACTTTTATCACTCTGATCACTTTGAATACTCTTGCCATTTAACGAATTCGGTCAATTCCAACGTTCTATTCAGTTTCAACATGATCAACATTCTGAATTATTGGGCATTCAGGCTATTTTGATTAGTCAATTCCAACGTTCTATTCAGTTTCAACATGATCAACATTCTGAATTATTGGGCATTCAGGCTATTTTGATTAGTCTGGCTGGTTTTATCACTCTGATCACTTTGAATACTCTTTCCATTTGACGAATTCGGTCAATTCCAACGTTCTATTCAGTTTCAACATGATGAACATTCTGAATTATTGGGCATTCAGGTTATTTTGATTAGTCTGGCTGGTTTTCTCACTCTGATCACTTTGAATACTCTTGCCATTTGACGAATTCGGTCAATTCCAACGTTCTATTCAGTTTCAACATGATGAACATTCTGAATTATTGGGTATTCCGGCTATTTTGCTTATTTCATTCGGTCAATTCCAACGTTCTATTCAATTTCAACATGATGAACATTCTGAATTATTGGGTATTCAGGCTATTTTGATTAGTCTGGCTGGTTTTATCACTCTGATCACTTTGAATACTCTTGCCATTTGACGAATTCGGTCAATTCCAACGTTCTATTCAGTTTCAACATGATGAACATTCTGAATTATTGGGCATTCAGGCTATTTTGCTTATTGTAGCTGGTTTTATCACTCTGATCACTTTGATAATCTTGCCATTTGACGAATTCGCTCAATTCCAACGTTCTATTCAGTTTCAACATGATGAACATTCTGAATTATTGGGCATTCAGGCTATTTTGATTAGTCTGGCTGGTTTTATCACTCTGATCACTTTGAATACTCTTGCCATTTGACGAATTCGGTCATTTCCAACGTTCTATTCAGTTTCAACATGATGAACATTCTGAATTATTGGACATTCAGGCTATTTTGATTAGTCTGGCTGGTTTTATCACTCTGATCACTTTGAATACTCTTGCCATTTGACGAATTCGGTCAATTCCAACGTTCTATTCAGTTTCAACATGATGAACATTCTGAATTATTGGGCATTCAGGCTATTTTACTTATTGTAGCTGGTTTTATCACTCTGATCACTTTGAATACTCTTGCGATTTGACGAATTCGGTCAATTCCAAAGTTCTATTCAGTTTCAACATGATGAACATTCTGAATTATTGTTCATTCAGGCTATTTTGATTATTGTAGCTGGTTTTATCACTCTGGTCACTTTGATAATCTTGCCATTTGACGAATTCGCTCAATTCCAACGTTCTATTCAGTTTCAACATGATGAACATTCTGAATTATTGGGGATTCAGGCTATTTTGATTAGTTTGGCTGGTTTTATCACTCTGATCACTTTGAATACTCTTGCCATTTGACGAATTCGGTCAATTCCAACGTTCTATTCAGTTTCAACATGATGAACATTCTGAATTATTGGGCATTCAGGCTATTTTGCTTATTGTAGCTGGTTTTATCACTCTGATCACTTTGATAATCTTGCCATTTGACGAATTCAGTCAATTCCAACGTTCTATTCAGTTTCAACATGATGAACATTCTGAATTATTGGGGATTCAGGCTATTTTGATTAGTCTGGCTGGTTTTATCACTCTGATCACTTTGAATACTCTTGCCATTTGACGAATTCGGTCAATTCCAACGTTATATTCAGTTTCAACATGATGAACGTTCTTAATTATTAGGCATTCAGGCTATTTTAATTAGTCTGGCTGGTTTTATCACTCTGATCACTTTGAATACTCTTGCCATTTGACGAATTCGGTCAATTCCAACGTTCTATTCAGTTTCAACATGATGAACATTCTGAATTATTGGGCATTCAGGCTATTTTGATTAGTCTGGCTGGTTTTATCACTCTGATCACTTTGAATACTCTTGCCATTTGACGAATTCGGTCATTTCCAACGTTCTATTCAGTTTCAACATGATGAACATTCTGAATTATTGGACATTCAGGCTATTTTGATTAGTCTGGCTGGTTTTATCACTCTGATCACTTTGAATACTCTTGCCATTTGACGAATTCGGTCAATTCCAACGTTCTATTCAGTTTCAACATGATGAACATTCTGAATTATTGGGCATTCAGGCTATTTTGCTTATTGTAGCTGGTTTTATCACTCTGATCACTTTGATAATCTTGCCATTTGACGAATTCAGTCAATTCCAACGTTCTATTCAGTTTCAACATGATGAACATTCTGAATTATTGGGCATTCAGGCTATTTTGATTATTGTAGCTGGTTTTATCACTCTGGTCACTTTGATAATCTTGCCATTTGACGAATTCGCTCAATTCCAACGTTCTATTCAGTTTCAACATGATGAACATTCTGAATTATTGGGCATTCAGGCTATTTTGATTAGTCTGGCTGGTTTTATCACTGTGATCACTTTGAATACTCTTGGCATTTGACGAATTCGGTCAATTCCAACGTTCTATTCAGTTTCAACATGATGAACATTCTGAATTATTGGGCATTCAGGCTATTTTGCTTATTGTAGCTGGTTTTATCACTCTGATCACTTTGATAATCTTGCCATTTGACGAATTCAGTCAATTCCAACGTTCTATTCAGTTTCAACATGATGAACATTCTGAATTATTGGGGATTCAGGCTATTTTGATTAGTCTGGCTGGTTTTATCACTCTGATCACTTTGAATACTCTTGCCATTTGACGAATTCGGTCAATTCCAACGTTCTATTCAGTTTCAACATGATGAACGTTCTTAATTATTAGGCATTCAGGCTATTTTAATTAGTCTGGCTGGTTTTATCACTCTGATCACTTTGAATACTCTTGCCATTTGACGAATTCGGTCAATTCCAAAGTTCTATTCAGTTTCAACATGATGAACATTCTGAATTATTGGGCATTCAGGCTATTTAGATTATTGTAGCTGGTTTTATCACTCTGGTCACTTTGATAATCTTGCCATTTGACGAATTCGTTCAATTCCAACGTTCTATTCAGTTTCAACATGATGAACTTTCTGAATTATTGGGCATTCAGGCTATTTTGATTAGTCTGGCTGGTTTTATCGCTCTGATCACTTTGAATACTCTTGCCATTTGACGAATTCGGTCAATTCCAACGTTCTATTCAGTTTCAACATGATGAACATTCTGAATTATTGGGTATTCAGGCTATTTTGCTTATTTCAGCTGGTTTTATCACTCTGATCACTTTGATAATCTTGCGATTTGACGAATTCGGTCAATTCCAACGTTCTATTCAATTTCAACATGATGAACATTCTGAATTATTGGGCATTCAGGCTATTTTGATTAGTCTGGCTGGTGTTATCACCCTGATCACTTTGAATACTCTTGCCATTTGACGAATTCGGTCATTTCCAACGTTCTATTCAGTTTCAACATGATGAACATTCTGAATTATTGGACATTCAGGCTATTTTGATTAGTCTGGCTGGTTTTATCACTCTGGTCACTTTGATAATCTTGCCATTTGACGAATTCGCTCAATTCCAACGTTCTATTCAGTTTCAACATGATGAACATTCTGAATTATTGGGGATTCAGGCTATTTTGATTAGTCTGGCTGGTTTTATCACTCTGATCACTTTGAATACTCTTGCCATTTGACGAATTCGGTCAATTCCAACGTTCTATTCAGTTTCAACATGATGAACATTCTGAATTATTGGGCATTCAGGCTATTTTGCTTATTGTAGCTGGTTTTATCACTCTGATCACTTTGATAATCTTGCCATTTGACGAATTCAGTCAATTCCAACGTTCTATTCAGTTTCAACATGATGAACATTCTGAATTATTGGGGATTCAGGCTATTTTGATTAGTCTGGCTGGTTTTATCACTCTGATCACTTTGAATACTCTTGCCATTTGACGAATTCGGTCAATTCCAACGTTCTATTCAGTTTCAACATGATGAACGTTCTTAATTATTAGGCATTCAGGCTATTTTAATTAGTCTGGCTGGTTTTATCACTCTGATCACTTTGAATACTCTTGCCATTTGACGAATTCGGTCAATTCCAACGTTCTATTCAGTTTCAACATGATGAACATTCTGAATTATTGGGCATTCAGGCTATTTTGATTAGTCTGGCTGGTTTTATCACTTTGAATACTCTTGCCATTTGACGAATTCGGTCATTTCCAACGTTCTATTCAGTTTCAACATGATGCAACATTCTGAATTATTGGACATTCAGGCTATTTTGATTAGTCTGGCTGGTTTTATCACTCTGATCACTTTGAATACTCTTGCCATTTGACGAATTCGGTCAATTCCAACGTTCTATTCAGTTTCAACATGATGAACATTCTGAATTATTGGGCATTCAGGCTATTTTGCTTATTGTAGCTGGTTTTATCACTCTGATCACTTTGATAATCTTGCCATTTGACGAATTCAGTCAATTCCAACGTTCTATTCAGTTTCAACATGATGAACATTCTGAATTATTGGGGATTCAGGCTATTTTGATTAGTCTGGCTAGTTTTATCACTCTGATCACTTTGAATACTCTTGCCATTTGACGAATTCGGTCAATTCCAACGTTATATTCAGTTTCAACATGATGAACGTTCTTAATTATTAGGCATTCAGGCTATTTTAATTAGTCTGGCTGGTTTTATCACTCTGATCACTTTGAATACTCTTGCCATTTGACGAATTCGGTCAATTCCAACGTTCTATTCAGTTTCAACATGATGAACATTCTGAATTATTGGGCATTCAGGCTATTTTGATTAGTCTGGCTGGTTTTATCACTCTGATCACTTTGAATACTCTTGCCATTTGACGAATTCGGTAATTTCCAGCGTTCTATTCAGTTTCAACATGATGAACATTCTGAATTATTGGACATTCAGGCTATTTTGATTAGTCTGGCTGGTTTTATCACTCTGATCACTTTGAATACTCTTGCCATTTGACGAATTCGGTCAATTCCAACGTTCTATTCAGTTTCAACATGATGAACATTCTGAATTATTGGGCATTCAGGCTATTTTGCTTATTGTAGCTGGTTTTATCACTCTGATCACTTTGATAATCTTGCCATTTGACGAATTCAGTCAATTCCAACGTTCTATTCAGATTCAACATGATGAACATTCTGAATTATTGGGCATTCAGGCTATTTTGATTATTGTAGCTGGTTTTATCACTCTGATCACTTTGAATACTCCTGCGATTTGACGAATTCGGTCAATTCCAAAGTTCTATTCAGTTTCAACATGATGAACATTCTGAATTATTGGGCATTCAGGCTATTTAGATTATTGTAGCTGGTTTTATCACTCTGGTCACTTTGATAATCTTGCCATTTGACGAATTCGCTCAATTCCAACGTTCTATTCAGTTTCAACATGATGAACATTCTGAATTATTGGGCATTCAGGCTATTTTGATTAGTTTGGCTGGTTTTATCACTCTGATCACTTTGAATACTCTTGCCATTTGACGAATTCGGTCAATTCCAACGTTCTATTCAGTTTCAACATGATGAACATTCTGAATTATTGGGCATTCAGGCTATTTTACTTATTGTAGCTGGTTTTATCACTCTGATCACTTTGAATACTCTTGCGATTTGACGAATTCGGTCAATTCCAAAGTTCTATTCAGTTTCAACATGATGAACATTCTGAATTATTGGGCATTCAGGCTATTTTGATTATTGTAGCTGGTTTTATCACTCTGGTCACTTTGATAATCTTGCCATTTGACGAATTCGCTCAATTCCAACGTTCTATTCAGTATCAACATGATGAACATTCTGAATTATTGGGGATTCAGGCTATTTTGATTAGTCTGGCTGGTTTTATCACTCTGATCACTTTGATAATCTTGCCATTTGACGAATTCGGTCAATTCCAACGTTCTATTCAGTTTCAACATGATGAACATTCCGAATTATTGGGCATTCAGGCTATTTTGATTATTGTAGCTGGTTTTATCACTCTAATCACTTTGATAATCTGCCATTTGACGAATTCAGTCAATTCCAACGTTCTATTCAGTTTCAACATGATGAACATTCTGAATTATTGGGGATTCAGGCTATTTTGATTAGTCTGGCTGGTTTTATCACTCTGATCACTTTGAATACTCTTGCCATTTGTCGAATTCGGTCAATTCCAACGTTCTATTCAGTTTCAACATGATGAACATTCTGAATTATTGGGCATTCAGGCTATTTTGCTTATTGTAGCTGGTTTTATCACTCTGATTACTTTGATAATCTTGCCATTTGACGAATTCGCTCAATTCCAACGTTCTATTCAGTTTCAACATGATGAACATTCTGAATTATTGGGGATTCAGGCTATTTTGATTAGTCTGGCTGGTTTTATCACTCTGATCACTTTGAATACTCTTGCCATTTGACGAATTCGGTCAATTCCAACGTTCTATTCAGTTTCAACATGATGAACGTTCTTAATTATTAGGCATTCAGGCTATTTTAATTAGTCTGGCTGGTTTTATCACTCTGATCACTTTGAATACTCTTGCCATTTGACGAATTCGGTCAATTCCAACGTTCTATTCAGTTTCAAAATGATGGACATTCTGAATTATTGGGCATTCAGGCTATTTTGATTAGTCTGGCTGGTTTTATCACTCTGATCACTTTGAATACTCTTGCCATTTGACGAATTCGGTCAATTCCAACGTTCTATTCAGTTTCAACATGATGAACATTCTGAATTATTGGGCATTCAGGCTATTTTGCTTATTGTAGCTGGTTTTATCACTCTGATCACTTTGAATACTCTTGCCATTTGACGAATTCGGTCAATTCCAACGTTCTATTCAGTTTCAACATGATGAACATTCTGAATTCTTGGGCATTCAGGCTATTTTGCTTATTGTAGCTGGTTTTATCACTCTGATCACTTTGATAATCTTGCCATTTGACGAATTCAGTCAATTCCAACGTTCTATTCAGTTTCAACATGATGAACATTCTGAATTATTGGGGATTCAGGCTATTTTGATTAGTCTGGCTGGTTTTATCACTCTGATCACTTTGAATACTCTTGCCATTTGACGAATTCGGTCAATTCCAATTTCAGCTGGTTTTATCATTCTGATCACTTTGATAATCTTGCGATTTGACGAATTCGGTCAATTCCAACGTTCTATTCAATTTCAACATGATGAACATTCTGAATTATTGGGCATTCAGGCTATTTTGCTTATTGTAGCTGGTTTTATCACTCTGATCACTTTGAATACTCTTGCCATTTGACGAATTCGGTCAATTCCAACGTTCTATTCAGTTTCAACATGATGAACATTCTGAATTATTGGGGATTCAGGCTATTTTGATTAGTCTGGCTGGTTTTATCACTCTGATCACTTTGATAATCTTGCCATTTGACGAATTCAGTCAATTCCAACGTTCTATTCAGTTTCAACATGATGAACATTCTGAATTATTGGGGATTCAGGCTATTTTGATTAGTCTGGCTGGTTTTATCACTCTGATCACTTTGAATACTCTTGCCATTTGACGAATTCGGTCAATTCCAACGTTCTATTCAGTTTCTACATGATGAACGTTCTTAATTATTATGCATTCAGGCTATTTTAATTAGTCTGGCTTGTTTTATCACTCTGATCACTTTGAATACTCTTGCCATTTGACGAATTCGGTCAATTCCAACGTTCTATTCAGTTTCAACATGATGAACATTCTGAATTATTGGGGATTCAGGCTATTTTGATTAGTCTGGCTGGTTTTATCACTCTGATCACTTTGATAATCTTGCCATTTGACGAATTCAGTCAATTCCAACGTTCAATTCAGTTTCAACATGATGAACATTCTGAATTATTGGGGATTCAGGCTATTTTGATTAGTCTGGCTGGTTTTATCACTCTGATCACTTTGAATACTCTTGCCATTTGACGAATTCGGTCAATTCCAACGTTCTATTCAGTTTCTACATGATGAACGTTCTTAATTATTATGCATTCAGGCTATTTTAATTAGTCTGGCTTGTTTTATCACTCTGATCACTTTGAATACTCTTGCCATTTGACGAATTCGGTCAATTCCAACGTTCTATTCAGTTTCAACATGATGAACATTCTGAATTATTGGGCATTCAGGCTATTTTGATTAGTCTGGCTGGTTTTATCACTCTGATTACTTTGATAATCTTGCGATTTGACGAATGCGGTCAATTCCAACGTTCTATTCAATTTCAACATGATGAACATTCTGAATTATTGGGCATTCAGGCTATTTTGCTTATTGTAGCTGGTTTTATCACGCTGATCACTTTGATAATCTTGCCATTTGACGAATTCGCTCAATTCCAACGTTCTATTCAGTTTCAACATGATGAACATTCTGAATTATTGGGCATTCAGGCTATTTTGATTAGTCTGGCTGGTTTTATCACTCTGATCACTTTGAATACTCTTGCCATTTGACGAATTCGGTCAATTCCAACGTTCTATTCAGTTTCAACATGATGAACATTCTGAATTATTGGGCATTCAGGCTATTTTGATTAGTCTGGCTGGTTTTATCACTCTGATCACTTTGAATACTCTTGCCATTTGACGAATTCGGTCAATTCCAACGTTCTATTCAGTTTCAACATGATGAACATTCTGAATTCTTGGGCATTCAGGCTATTTTGCTTATTGTAGCTGGTTTTATCACTCTGATCACTTTGATAATCTTGCCATTTGACGAATTCAGTCAATTCCAACGTTCTATTCAGTTTCAACATGATGAACATTCTGAATTCTTGGGCATTCAGGCTATTTTGCTTATTGTAGCTGGTTTTATCACTCTGATCACTTTGATAATCTTGCCATTTGACGAATTCAGTCAATTCCAACGTTCTATTCAGTTTCAACATGATGAACATTCTGAATTATTGGGGATTCAGGCTATTTTGATTAGTCTGGCTGGTTTTATCACTCTGATCACTTTGAATACTCTTGCCATTTGACGAATTCGGTCAATTCCAATTTCAGCTGGTTTTATCATTCTGATCACTTTGATAATCTTGCGATTTGACGAATTCGGTCAATTCCAACGTTCTATTCAATTTCAACATGATGAACATTCTGAATTATTGGGCATTCAGGCTATTTTGCTTATTGTAGCTGGTTTTATCACTCTGATCACTTTGAATACTCTTGCCATTTGACGAATTCGGTCAATTCCAACGTTCTATTCAGTTTCAACATGATGAACATTCTGAATTATTGGGGATTCAGGCTATTTTGATTAGTCTGGCTGGTTTTATCACTCTGATCACTTTGAATACTCTTGCCATTTGACGAATTCGGTCAATTCCAATTTCAGCTGGTTTTATCATTCTGATCACTTTGATAATCTTGCGATTTGACGAATTCGGTCAATTCCAACGTTCTATTCAATTTCAACATGATGAACATTCTGAATTATTGGGCATTCAGGCTATTTTGCTTATTGTAGCTGGTTTTATCACTCTGATCACCATTTGACGAATTCAGTCAATTCCAACGTTCTATTCAGTTTCAACATGATGAACATTCTGAATTATTGGGGATTCAGGCTATTTTGATTAGTCTGGCTGGTTTTATCACTCTGATCACTTTGATAATCTTGCCATTTGACGAATTCAGTCAATTCCAACGTTCTATTCAGTTTCAACATGATGAACATTCTGAATTATTGGGGATTCAGGCTATTTTGATTAGTCTGGCTGGTTTTATCACTCTGATCACTTTGAATACTCTTGCCATTTGACGAATTCGGTCAATTCCAACGTTCTATTCAGTTTCTACATGATGAACGTTCTTAATTATTATGCATTCAGGCTATTTTAATTAGTCTGGCTTGTTTTATCACTCTGATCACTTTGAATACTCTTGCCATTTGACGAATTCGGTCAATTCCAACGTTCTATTCAGTTTCAACATGATGAACATTCTGAATTATTGGGCATTCAGGCTATTTTGATTAGTCTGGCTGGTTTTATCACTCTGATCACTTTGAATACTCTTGCCATTTGACGAATTCGGTCAATTCCAACGTTCTATTCAGTTTCAACATGATGAACATTCTGAATTATTGGGCATTCAGGCTATTTTGATTAGTCTGGCTGGTTTTATCACTCTGATCACTTTGAATACTCTTGCCATTTGACGAATTCGGTCAATTCCAACGTTCTATTCAGTTTCAACATGATGAACATTCTGAATTATTGGGTATTCAGGCTATTTTGCTTATTTCAGCTGGTTTTATCACTCTGATCACTTTGATAATCTTGCGATTTGACGAATGCGGTCAGTTCCAACGTTCTATTCAATTTCAACATGATGAACATTCTGAATTATTGGGCATTCAGGCTATTTTGCTTATTGTAGCTGGTTTTATCACGCTGATCACTTTGATAATCTTGCCATTTGACGAATTCGCTCAATTCCAACGTTCTATTCAGTTTCAACATGATGAACATTCTGAATTATTGGGCATTCAGGCTATTTTGATTAGTCTGGCTGGTTTTATCACTCCGATCACTTTGAATACTCTTGCCATTTGACGAATTCGGTCAATTCCAACGTTCTATTCAGTTTCAACATGATGAACATTCTGAATTATTGGGCATTCAGGCTATTTTGATTAGTCTGGCTGGTTTTATCACTCTGATTACTTTGATAATCTTGCGATTTGACGAATGCGGTCAATTCCAACGTTCTATTCAATTTCAACATGATGAACATTCTGAATTAGTGGGCATTCAGGCTATTTTGCTTATTGTAGCTGGTTTTATCACGCTGATCACTTTGATAATCTTGCCATTTGACGAATTCGCTCAATTCCAACGTTCTATTCAGTTTCAACATGATGAACATTCTGAATTATTGGGCATTCAGGCTATTTTGATTAGTCTGGCTGGTTTTATCACTCTGATCACTTTGAATACTCTTGCCATTTGACGAATTCGGTCAATTCCAACGTTCTATTCAGTTTCAACATGATGAACATTCTGAATTATTGGGCATTCAGGCTATTTTGATTAGTCTGGCTGGTTTTATCACTCTGATCACTTTGAATACTCTTGCCATTTGACGAATTCGGTCAATTCCAACGTTCTATTCAGTTTCAACATGATGAACATTCTGAATTATTGGGTATTCAGGCTATTTTGCTTATTTCAGCTGGTTTTATCACTCTGATCACTTTGATAATCTTGCGATTTGACGAATTCGGTCAATTCCAACGTTCTATTCAATTTCAACATGATGAACATTCTGAATTATTGGGCATTCAGGCTATTTTGCTTATTGTAGCTGGTTTTATCACTCTGATCACTTTGAATACTGTTGCTATGTTACGAATTCGGTCAATTCCAAAGTTCTATTCAGTTTCAACATGATGAACATTCTGAATTATTGGGCATTCAGGCTATTTTGATTATTGTAGCTGGTTTTATCACTCTGGTCACTTTGATAATCTTGCCATTTGACGAATTCGCTCAATTCCAACGTTCTATTCAGTTTCAACATGATGAACATTCTGAATTATTGGGGATTCAGGCTATTTTGATTAGTCTGGCTGGTTTTATCACTCTGATCACTTTGAATACTCTTGCCATTTGACGAATTCGGTCAATTCCAACGTTCTATTCAGTTTCAACATGATGAACATTCTGAATTATTGGGCATTCAGGCTATTTTGCTTATTGTAGCTGGTTTTATCACTCTGGTCACTTTGATAATCTTGCCATTTGACGAATTCGCTCAATTCCAACGTTCTATTTAGTTTCAACATGATGAACATTCTGAATTATTGGGCATTCAGGCTATTTTGATTAGTCTGGCTGGTTTTATCACTCTGATCACTTTGAATACTCTTGCCATTTGACGAATTCGGTCAATTCCAACGTTCTATTCAGTTTCAACATGATGAACATTCTGAATTATTGGGCATTCAGGCTATTTTGATTAGTCTGGCTGGTTTTATCACTCTGATTACTTTGATAATCTTGCCATTTGACGAATTCGCTCAATTCCAACGTTCTATTCAGTTTCAACATGATTAACATTCTTAATTATTGGGCATTCAGGCTATTTTACTTATTGTAGCTGGTTTTATCACTCTGATCACTTTGAATACTGTTGCTATTTTACGAATTCGGTCAATTCCAAAGTTCTATTCAGTTTCAACATGATGAACATTCTGAATTATTGGGCATTCAGGCTATTTTGATTATTGTAGCTGGTTTTATCACTCTGGTCACTTTGATAATCTTGCCATTTGACGAATTCGCTCAATTCCAACGTTCTATTCAGTTTCAACATGATGAACATTCTGAATTATTGGGGATTCAGGCTATTTTGATTAGTCTGGCTGGTTTTATCACTCTGATCACTTTGAATACTCTTGCCATTTGACGAATTCGGTCAATTCCAACGTTCTATTCAGTTTCAACATGATGAACATTCTGAATTATTGGGCATTCAGGCTATTTTGATTAGTCTGGCTGGTTTTATCACTCCGATCACTTTGAATACTCTTGCCATTTGACGAATTCGGTCAATTCCAACGTTCTATTCAGTTTCAACATGATGAACATTCTGAATTATTGGGCATTCAGGCTATTTTGATTAGTCTGGCTGGTTTTATCACTCTGATTACTTTGATAATCTTGCGATTTGACGAATGCGGTCAATTCCAACGTTCTATTCAATTTCAACATGATGAACATTCTGAATTATTGGGCATTCAGGCTATTTTGCTTATTGTAGCTGGTTTTATCACGCTGATCACTTTGATAATCTTGCCATTTGACGAATTCGCTCAATTCCAACGTTCTATTCAGTTTCAACATGATGAACATTCTGAATTATTGGGCATTCAGGCTATTTTGATTAGTCTGGCTGGTTTTATCACTCCGATCACTTTGAATACTCTTGCCATTTGACGAATTCGGTCAATTCCAACGTTCTATTCAGTTTCAACATGATGAACATTCTGAATTATTGGGCATTCAGGCTATTTTGATTAGTCTGGCTGGTTTTATCACTCTGATTACTTTGATAATCTTGCGATTTGACGAATGCGGTCAATTCCAACGTTCTATTCAATTTCAACATGATGAACATTCTGAATTATTGGGCATTCAGGCTATTTTGCTTATTGTAGCTGGTTTTATCACGCTGATCAATTTGATAATCTTGCCATTTGACGAATTCGCTCAATTCCAACGTTCTATTCAGTTTCAACATGATGAACATTCTGAATTATTGGGCATTCAGGCTATTTTGATTAGTGTGGCTGGTTTTATCACTCTGATCACTTTGAATACTCTTGCCATTTGACGAATTCGGTCAATTCCAACGTTCTATTCAGTTTCAACATGATGAACATTCTGAATTATTGGGCATTCAGGCTATTTTGATTAGTCTGGCTGGTTTTATCACTCTGATCACTTTGAATACTCTTGCCATTTGACGAATTCGGTCAATTCCAACGTTCTATTCAGTTTCAACATGATGAACATTCTGAATTATTGGGTATTCAGGCTATTTTGCTTATTTCAGCTGGTTTTATCACTCTGATCACTTTGATAATCTTGCGATTTGACGAATTCGGTCAATTCCAACGTTCTATTCAATTTCAACATGATGAACATTCTGAATTATTGGGCATTCAGGCTATTTTGCTTATTGTAGCTGGTTTTATCACTCTGATCACTTTGAATACTGTTGCTATTTTACGAATTCGGTCAATTCCAAAGTTCCATTCAGTTTCAACATGATGAACATTCTGAATTATTGGGCATTCAGGCTATTTTGATTATTGTAGCTGGTTTTATCACTCTGGTCACTTTGATAATCTTGCCATTTGACGAATTCGCTCAATTCCAACGTTCTATTCAGTTTCAACATGATGAACATTCTGAATTATTGGGGATTCAGGCTATTTTGATTAGTCTGGCTGGTTTTATCACTCTGATCACTTTGAATACTCTTGCCATTTGACGAATTCGGTCAATTCCAACGTTCTATTCAGTTTCAACATGATGAACATTCTGAATTATTGGGCATTCAGGCTATTTTGCTTATTGTAGCTGGTTTTATCACTCTGGTCACTTTGATAATCTTGCCATTTGACGAATTCGCTCAATTCCAACGTTCTATTTAGTTTCAACATGATGAACATTCTGAATTATTGGGCATTCAGGCTATTTTGATTAGTCTGGCTGGTTTTATCACTCTGATCACTTTGAATACTCTTGCCATTTGACGAATTCGGTCAATTCCAACGTTCTATTCAGTTTCAACATGATGAACATTCTGAATTATTGGGCATTCAGGCTATTTTGATTAGTCTGGCTGGTTTTATCACTCTGATTACTTTGATAATCTTGCCATTTGACGAATTCGCTCAATTCCAACGTTCTATTCAGTTTCAACATGATTAACATTCTTAATTATTGGGCATTCAGGCTATTTTACTTATTGTAGCTGGTTTTATCACTCTGATCACTTTGAATACTGTTGCTATTTTACGAATTCGGTCAATTCCAAAGTTCTATTCAGTTTCAACATGATGAACATTCTGAATTATTGGGCATTCAGGCTATTTTGATTATTGTAGCTGGGTTTATCACTCTGGTCACTTTGATAATCTTGCCATTTGACGAATTCGCTCAATTCCAACGTTCTATTCAGTTTCAACATGATGAACATTCTGAATTATTGGGGATTCAGGCTATTTTGATTAGTCTGGCTGGTTTTATCACTCTGATCACTTTGAATACTCTTGCCATTTGACGAATTCGGTCAATTCCAACGTTCTATTCAGTTTCAACATGATGAACATTCTGAATTATTGGGCATTCAGGCTATTTTGCTTATTGTAGCTGGTTTTATCACTCTGATCACTTTGATAATCTTGCGATTTGACGAATGCGGTCAATTCCAACGTTCTATTCAATTTCAACATGATGAACATTCTGAATTATTGGGCATTCAGGCTATTTTGCTTATTGTAGCTGGTTTTATCACGCTGATCACTTTGATAATCTTGCCATTTGACGAATTCGCTCAATTCCAACGTTCTATTCAGTTTCAACATGATGAACATTCTGAATTATTGGGCATTCAGGCTATTTTGATTAGTCTGGCTGGTTTTAACACTCTGATCACTTTGAATACTCTTGCCATTTGACGAATTCGGTCAATTCCAACGTTCTATTCAGTTTCAACATGATGAACATTCTGAATTATTGGGCATTCAGGCTATTTTGATTAGTCTGGCTGGTTTTATCACTCTGATTACTTTGATAATCTTGCGATTTGACGAATGCGGTCAATTCCAACGTTCTATTCAATTTCAACATGATGAACATTCTGAATTATTGGGCATTCAGGCTATTTTGCTTATTGTAGCTGGTTTTATCACGCTGATCACTTTGATAATCTTGCCATTTGACGAATTCGCTCAATTCCAACGTTCTATTCAGTTTCAACATGATGAACATTCTGAATTATTGGGCATTCAGGCTATTTTGATTAGTCTGGCTGGTTTTATCACTTTGATCACTTTGAATACTCTTGCCATTTGACGAATTCGGTCAATTCCAACGTTCTATTCAGTTTCAACATGATGAACATTCTGAATTATTGGGCATTCACGCTATTTTGATTAGTCTGGCTGGTTTTATCACTCTGATCACTTTGAATACTCTTGCCATTTGACGAATTCGGTCAATTCCAACGTTCTATTCAGTTTCAACATGATGAACATTCTGAATTATTGGGTATTCAGGCTATTTTGCTTATTTCAGCTGGTTTTATCACTCTGATCACTTTGATAATCTTGCGATTTGACGAATTCGGTCAATTCCAACGTTCTATTCAATTTCAACATGATGAACATTCTGAATTATTGGGCATTCAGGCTATTTTGCTTATTGTAGCTGGTTTTATCACTCTGATCACTTTGATAATCTTGCCATTTGACGAATTCGCTCAATTCCAACGTTCTATTCAGTTTCAACATGATGAACATTCTGAATTATTGGGCATTCAGGCTATTTTGATTAGTCTGGCTGGTTTTATCACTCTGATCACTTTGAATACTCTTGTCATTTGACGAATTCGGTCAATTCCAACGTTCTATTCAGTTTCAACATGATGAACATTCTGAATTATTGGGCATTCAGGCTATTTTGATTAGTCTGGCTGGTTTTATCACTCTGATTACTTTGATAATCTTGCCATTTGACGAATTCGCTCAATTCCAACGTTCTATTCAGTTTCAACATGATGAACATTCTGAATTATTGGGCATTCAGGCTATTTTACTTATTGTAGCTGGTTTTATCACTCTGATCACTTTGAATACTGTTGCTATTTTACGAATTCGGTCAATTCCAAAGTTCTATTCAGTTTCAACATGATGAACATTCTGAATTATTGGGCATTCAGGCTATTTTGATTATTGTAGCTGGTTTTATCACTCTGGTCACTTTGATAATCTTGCCATTTGACGAATTCGCTCAATTCCAACGTTCTATTCAGTTTCAACATGATGAACATTCTGAATTATTGGGGATTCAGGCTATTTTGATTAGTCTGGCTGGTTTTATCACTCTGATCACTTTGAATACTCTTGCCATTTGACGAATTCGGTCAATTCCAACGTTCTATTCAGTTTCAACATGATGAACATTCTGAATTATTGGGCATTCAGGCTATTTTGCTTATTGTAGCTGGTTTTATCACTCTGATCACTTTGATAATCTTGCCATTTGACGAATTCGCTCAATTCCAACGTTCTATTCAGTTTCAACATGATGAACATTCTGAATTATTGGGCATTCAGGCTATTTTACTTATTGTAGCTGGTTTTATCACTCTGATCACTTTGAATACTGTTGCTATTTTACGAATTCGGTCAATTCCAATGTTCTATTCAGTTTCAACATGATGAACATTCTGAATTATTGGGCATTCAGGCTATTTTGATTATTGTAGCTGGTATTATCTCTCTGGTCACTTTAATAATCTTGCCATTTGACGAATTCGCTAAATTCCAACGTTCTATTCAGTTTCAACATGATGAACATTCTGAATTATTGGGCATTCAGGCTATTTTACTTATTGTAGCTGGTTTTATCACTCTGATCACTTTGAATACTGTTGCTATTTTACGAAATCGGTCAATTCCAAAGTTCTATTCAGTTTCAACATGATGAACATTCTGAATTATTGGGCATTCAGGCTATTTTGATTATTGTAGCTGGTTTTATCACTCTGATCACTTTGAATACTGTTGCTATTTTACGAATTCGGTCAATTCCAAAGTTCTATTCAGTTTCAACATGATGAACATTCTGAATTATTGGGCATTCAGTCTATTTTGATTATTGTAGCTGGTTTTATCACTCTGGTCACTTTGATAATCTTGCCATTTGACGAATTCGCTCAATTCCAACGTTCTATTCAGTTTCAACATGATGAACATTCTGAATTATTGGGGATTCAGGCTATTTTGATTAGTCTGGCTGGTTTTATCACTCTGATCACTTTGAATACTCTTGCCATTTGACGAATTCGCTTAATTCCAACGTTCTATTCAGTTTCAACATGATGAACATTCTGAATTATTGGGGATTCAGGCTATTTTGATTAGTCTGGCTGGTTTTATCACTCTGATCACTTTGAATACTCTTGCCATTTGACGAATTCGGTCAATTCCAACGTTCTATTCAGTTTCAACATGATGAACATTCTGAATTATTGGGCATTCAGGCTATTTTGCTTATTGTAGCTGGTTTTATCACTCTGATCACTTTGATAATCTTGCCATTTAACGAATTCGGTCAATTCCAACGTTCTGTTCAGTTTCAACATGATGAACGTTCTTAATTATTAGGCATTCAGGCTATTTTGATTACTGAGATGGTTTTATCACTCTGATCACTTTGAATACTCTTGCCATTTGACGAATTCGGTCAATTCCAACGTTCTATTCTGTTTCAACAAGATGAACATTCTGAATTATTGGGCATTCAGGCTACTTGGATTAGTCTGGCTGGTTTTATCACTCTGATCACTTTGAATACTCTTGCCATTTGACGAAATCGGTCAATTCCAACGTTCTATTCAGTTTCAACATGATGAACATTCTGAATTATTGGGCATTCAGGCTATGTTGATTAGTCTGGCTGGTTTTATCACTCTGATCACTTTGAATACTCTTGCCATTTGACGAATTCGGTCAATTCCAACGTTCTATTCAGTTTCAACATGATGAACATTCTGAATTATTGGGCATTCAGGCTATTTTGGTTATTGTAGCTGTCTTTATCACTCTGGTCACTTTGATAATCTTGCCATTTCACGAATTCGCTCAATTCCAACGTTCTATTCAGTTGCAACATGATGCACATTCTGAATTATTGGGCATTCAGGCTATTTTGCTTATTGTAGCTGGTTTTATCACTCTGATCACTTTGATAATCTTGCCATTTGACGAATTCAGTCAATTCCAACGTTCTATTCAGTTTCAACATGATGAACGTTTTTAATTATTAGGCATTCAGGCTATTTTAATTAGCCTGGCTGGTTTTATCACTCTGATCACTTTGAATACTCTTGCCATTTGACGAATTCGGTCAATTCCAACGTTCTATTCAGTTTCAACATGATGAACATTCTGAATTATTTGGCATTCAGGCTATTTTGATTAGTCTGGCTGGTTTTATCACTGTGATCACTTTGAATACTCTAGCCATTAAACGAATTCGGTCAATTCCAACGTTCTATTCAGTTTGAACATGATGAACATTCTGAATTATTGGGCATTCAGGCTATTTTGATTAGTCTGGCTGGTTTTATCACTCTGATCACTTTGAATACTCTTGCCATTTGACGAATTCGGTCAATTCCAACGTTCTACTCAGTTTCAACATGATGAATATTCTGAATTATTGGGCATTCAGGCTATTTTGATTAGTCTGGCTGGTTTTATCACTCTGATCACTTTGAATACTCTTGCTATTTGACGAATTCGGTCAATTCCAACGTTCTATTCAGTTTCAACATGATGAACATTCTGAATTATTGGGCATTCAGGCTATTTTGATTAGTCTGGTTTTATCACTCTGATCACTTTGAATACTCTTGCCATTTGACGAATTCGGTCAATTCCAACGTTCTATTCAGTTTCAACATGATGAAAATTCTGAATTATTGGGCATTCAGGCTATTTTGATTATTGTAGCTGGTTTTATCACTCTGGTCACTTTGATAATCTTGCCATTTGACGAATTCGCTCAATTCCAACGTTCTATTCAGTTTCAACATGATGAACATTCTGAATTATTGGGCATTCAGGCTATTTTGATTAGTCTGGTTTTATCACTCTGATCACTTTGAATACTCTTGCCATTTGACGAATTCGGTCAATTCCAACGTTCTATTCAGTTTCAACATGATGAACATTCTGAATTATTGGGCATTCAGGCTATTTTGATTATTGTAGCTGGTTTTATCACTCTGATCACTTTGAATACTCTTGCCTCTTGTCTATTCAGTTTCAACATGATGAACATTCTGAATTATTGGGCATTCAGCCTATTTTGCTTATTGTAGCTGGTTTTATCACTCTGATCACTTTGATAATCTTGCCATTTGACGAATTCGGTCAATTCCAACGTTCTATTCAGTTTCAACATTATGAACATTCTGAATTATTGGGCATTCAGGCTATTTTGATTAGTCTGGCTGGTTTTATCACTCTGATCACTTTGAATACTCTTGCCATTTGACGAAATCGGTCAATTCCAACGTTCTATTCAGTTTCAACATGATGAACATTCTGAATTATTGGGCATTCAGGCTATTTTGATTATTGTAGCTGGTTTTATCACTCTGGTCACTTTGATAATCTTGCCATTTGACGAATTCGCTCAATTCCAACGTTCTATTCAGTTTCAACATGATGAACATTCTGAATTATTGGGGATTCAGGCTATTTTGATTAGTCTGGCTGGTTTTATCACTCTGATCACTTTGAATACTCTTGCCATTTGACGAATTCGCCTAATTCCAACGTTCTATTCAGTTTCAACATGATGAACATTCTGAATTATTGGGGATTCAGGCTATTTTGATTAGTCTGGCTGGTTTTATCACTCTGATCACTTTGAATACTCTTGCCATTTGACGAATTCGGTCAATTCCAACGTTCTATTCAGTTTCAACATGATGAACATTCTGAATTATTGGGCATTCAGGCTATTTTGATTATTGTAGCTGGTTTTATCACTCTGATCACTTTGAATACTCTTGCCTCTTGTCTATTCAGTTTCAACATGATGAACATTCTGAATTATTGGGCATTCAGGCTATTTTGCTTATTGTAGCTGGTTTTATCACTCTGATCACTTTGATAATCTTGCCATTTCACGAATTCGCTCAATTCCAACGTTCTATTCAGTTGCAACATGATGCACATTCTGAATTATTGGGCATTCAGGCTATTTTGCTTATTGTAGCTGGTTTTATCACTCTGATCACTTTGATAATCTTGCCATTTGACGAATTCAGTCAATTCCAACGTTCTATTCAGTTTCAACATGATGAACGTTCTTAATTATTAGGCATTCAGGCTATTTTAATTAGTCTGGCTGGTTTTATCACTCTGATCACTTTGATAATCTTGCCATTTGACGAATTCCGTCAATTCCAACGTTATATTCAGTTTCAACATGATGAACGTTCTTAATTATTAGGCATTCAGGCTATTTTAATTAGTCTGGCTGGTTTTATCACTCTGATCACTTTGAATACTCTAGCCATTAAACGAATTCGGTCAATTCCAACGTTCTATTCAGTTTGAACATGATGAACATTCTGAATTATTGGGCATTCAGGCTATTTTGATTAGTCTGGCTGGTTTTATCACTCTGATCACTTTGAATACTCTTGCCATTTGACGAATTCGGTCAATTCCAACGTTCTACTCAGTTTCAACATGATGCATATTCTGAATTATTGGGCATTCAGGCTATTTTGATTAGTCTGGCTGGTTTTATCACTCTGATCACTTTGAATACTCTTGCCATTTGACGAATTCGGTCAATTCCAACGTTCTATTCAGTTTCAACATGATGAAAATTCTGAATTATTGGGCATTCAGGCTATTTTGATTATTGTAGCTGGTTTTATCACTCTGGTCACTTTGATAATCTTGCCATTTGACGAATTCGCTCAATTCCAACGTTCTATTCAGTTTCAACATGATGAACATTCTGAATTATTGGGCATTCAGGCTATTTTGATTAGTCTGGTTTTATCACTCTGATCACTTTGAATACTCTTGCCATTTGACGAATTCGGTCAATTCCAACGTTCTATTCAGTTTCAACATGATGAACATTCTGAATTATTGGGCATTCAGGCTATTTTGATTATTGTAGCTGGTTTTATCACTCTGATCACTTTGAATACTCTTGCCTCTTGTCTATTCAGTTTCAACATGATGAACATTCTGAATTATTGGGCATTCAGGCTATTTTGCTTATTGTAGCTGGTTTTATCACTCTGATCACTTTGATAATCTTGCCATTTGACGAATTCGGTCAATTCCAACGTTCTATTCAGTTTCAACATTATGAACATTCTGAATTATTGGGCATTCAGGCTATTTTGATTAGTCTGGCTGGTTTTATCACTCTGATCACTTTGAATACTCTTGCCATTTGACGAAATCGGTCAATTCCAACGTTCTATTCAGTTTCAACATGATGAACATTCTGAATTATTGGGCATTCAGGCTATTTTGATTATTGTAGCTGGTTTTATCACTCTGGTCACTTTGATAATCTTGCCATTTGACGAATTCGCTCAATTCCAACGTTCTATTCAGTTTCAACATGATGAACATTCTGAATTTTTGGGGATTCAGGCTATTTTGATTAGTCTGGCTGGTTTTATCACTCTGATCACTTTGAATACTCTTGCCATTTGACGAATTCGCCTAATTCCAACGTTCTATTCAGTTTCAACATGATGAACATTCTGAATTATTGGGGATTCAGGCTATTTTGATTAGTCTGGCTGGTTTTATCACTCTGATCACTTTGAATACTCTTGCCATTTGACGAATTCGGTCAATTCCAACGTTCTATTCAGTTTCAACATGATGAACATTCTGAATTATTGGGCATTCAGGCTATTTTGATTATTGTAGCTGGTTTTATCACTCTGATCACTTTGAATACTCTTGCCTCTTGTCTATTCAGTTTCAACATGATGAACATTCTGAATTATTGGGCATTCAGGCTATTTTGCTTATTGTAGCTGGTTTTATCACTCTGATCACTTTGATAATCTTGCCATTTCACGAATTCGCTCAATTCCAACGTTCTATTCAGTTGCAACATGATGCACATTCTGAATTATTGGGCATTCAGGCTATTTTGCTTATTGTAGCTGGTTTTATCACTCTGATCACTTTGATAATCTTGCCATTTGACGAATTCAGTCAATTCCAACGTTCTATTCAGTTTCAACATGATGAACGTTCTTAATTATTAGGCATTCAGGCTATTTTAATTAGTCTGGCTGGTTTTATCACTCTGATCACTTTGATAATCTTGCCATTTGACGAATTCCGTCAATTCCAACGTTATATTCAGTTTCAACATGATGAACGTTCTTAATTATTAGGCATTCAGGCTATTTTAATTAGTCTGGCTGGTTTTATCACTCTGATCACTTTGAATACTCTAGCCATTAAACGAATTCGGTCAATTCCAACGTTCTATTCAGTTTGAACATGATGAACATTCTGAATTATTGGGCATTCAGGCTATTTTGATTAGTCTGGCTGGTTTTATCACTCTGATCACTTTGAATACTCTTGCCATTTGACGAATTCGGTCAATTCCAACGTTCTACTCAGTTTCAACATGATGCATATTCTGAATTATTGGGCATTCAGGCTATTTTGATTAGTCTGGCTGGTTTTATCACTCTGATCACTTTGAATACTCTTGCCATTTGACGAATTCGGTCAATTCCAACGTTCTATTCAGTTTCAACATGATGAACATTCTGAATTATTGGGCATTCAGGCTATTTTGATTAGTCTGGTTTTATCACTCTGATCACTTTGAATACTCTTGCCATTTGACGAATTCGGTCAATTCCAACGTTCTATTCAGTTTCAACATGATGAACATTCTGAATTATTGGGCATTCAGGCTATTTTGATTAGTCTGGCTGGTTTTATCACTCTGATCACTTTGAATACTCTTGCCATTTGACGAATTCGGTCAATTCCAACGTTCTATTCAGTTTCAACATGATGAACATTCTGAATTATTCAGGCTATTTTACTTATTGTAGCTGGTTTTATCACTCTGATCACTTTGAATACTGTTGCTATTTTACGAATTCGGTCAATTTCAAAGTTCTATTCAGTTTCAACATGATGAACATTCTGAATTATTGGGCATTCAGGCTATTTTGATTATTTTAGCTGGTTTTATCACTCTGGTCACTTTAATAATCTTGCCATTTGACGAATTCGCTCAATTCCCACGTTCTATTCAGTTTCAACATGATGAACAATCTGAATTATTGGACATTCAGGCTATTTTGATTAGTCTGGCTGGTTTTATCACTCTGATCACTTTGAATACTCTTGCCATTTGACGAATTCGGTCAATTCCAACGTTCTATTCAGTTTCAACATGATGAACATTCTGAATTATTCAGGCTATTTTACTTATTGTAGCTGGTTTTATCACTCTGATCACTTTGAATACTCTTGCCATTTGACGAATTCGGTCAATTCCAACGTTCTATTCAGTTTCAACATGATCAACATTCTGAATTATTGGGCATTCAGGCTATTTTGCTTATTGTAGCTGGTTTTATCACTCTGATCACTTTGAATACTCTTGCCATTTGACGAATTCGGTCAATTCCAACGTTCTATTCAGTTTCAACATTCTGAATTATTGGGCATTCAGGCTATTTTGCTTATTGTAGATGTCTTTATCACTCTGGTCACTTTGATAATCTTACCATTTGACGAATTCGCTCAATTCCAACGTTCTATTCAGTTTCAACATGATGAACATTCTGAATTATTGGGGATTCAGTCTATTTTGATTAGTCTGGCTGGTTTTATCACTCTGATCACTTTGAATACTCTTGCCATTTGACGAATTCGGTCAATTCCAACGTTCTATTCAGTTTCAACATGATCAACATTCTGAATTATTGGGCATTCAGGCTATTTTGCTTATTGTAGCTGGTTTTATCACTCTGATCACTTTGATAATCTTGCCATTTGACGAATTCGCTCAATTCCAACGTTCTATTCAGTTTCAACATGATCAACATTCTGAATTATTGGGCATTCAGGCTATTTTGATTATTGTAGCTGGTTTTATCACTCTGATCACTTTGAATACTCTTGCCTCTTGTCTATACAGTTTCAACATGATGAACATTCTGAATTATTGGGCATTCAGGCTATTTTACTTATTGTAGCTGGTTTTATCACTCTGATCACTTTGAATACTGTTGCTATTTTACGAATTCGGTCAATTTCAAAGTTCTATTCAGTTTCAACATGATGAACATTCTGAATTAGCTGGTTTTATCACTCTGGTCACTTTAATAATCTTGCCATTTGACGAATTCGCTCAATTCCAACGTTCTATTCAGTTTCAACATGATGAACAGTCTGAATTATTGGGGATTCAGTCTATTTTGATTAGTCTGGCTGGTTTTATCACTCTGATCACTTTGAATACTCTTGCCATTTGACGAATTCGGTCAATTTCAACGTTCTATTCACTTTCAACATGATCAACATTCTGAATTATTGGGCATTCAGGCTATTTTGCTTATTGTAGCTGGTTTTATCACTCTGATCACTTTGATAATCTTGCCATTTGACGAATTCGCTCAATTCCAACGTTCTATTCAGTTTCAACATGATGAACATTCTGAATTATTGGGCATTCAGGCTATTTTGATTATTGTAGCTGGTTTTATCACTCTGATCACTTTGGATACTCTTGCCTCTTGTCTATTCAGTTTCAACATGATGAACATTCTGAATTATTGGGCATTCAGGCTATTTTGCTTATTGTAGCTGGTTTTATCACTCTGATCACTTTGCCATTTGACGAATTCGGTCAATTCCAACGTTCTATTCAGTTTCAACATTATGAACATTCTGAATTATTGGGCATTCAGGCTATTTTGATTAGTCTGGCTGGTTTTATCACTCTGATCACTTTGAATACTCTTGCCATTTGACGAAATCGGTCAATTCCAACGTTCTATTCAGATTCAACATGATGAACATTCTGAATTATTGGGCATTCAGGCTATTTTGCTTATTGTAGCTGGTTTTATCACTCTGATCACTTTGATAATCTTGCCATTTGACGAATTCAGTCAATTCCAACGTTCTATTCAGTTTGAACATGATGAACATTCTGAATTATTGGGCATTCAGGCTATTTTGATTAGTCTGGCTGGTTTTATCACTCTGATCACTTTGAATACTCTTGCCATTTGACGAATTCGGTCAATTCCAACGTTCAACTCAGTTTCAACATGATGAATATTCTGAATTATTGGGCATTCAGGCTATTTTGATTAGTCTGGCTGGTTTTACCACTCTGATCACTTTGAATACTCTTGCCATTTGACGAATTCGGTCAATTCCAACATTCTATTCAGTTTCAACATGATGAACATTCTGAATTATTGGGCATTCAGGCTATTTTGATTAGTCTGGCTGGTTTTATCACTCTGATCACTTTGAATACTCTTGCCATTTGACGAATTCGGTCAATTCCAACGTTCTATTCAGATTCAACATGATGAACATTCTGAATTATTGGGCATTCAGGCTATTTTGCTTATTGTAGCTGGTTTTATCACTATGATCACTTTGATAATCTTGCCATTTGACGAATTCGGTCAATTCCAACGTTCTATTCAGTTTCAACATGATGATTATTGCCCATTATTGGGCATTCAGGCTATTTTGATTAGTCTGGCTGAATTATTGGGCATTCAGGCTATTTTGATTAGTCTGGCTGGTTTTATCACTGTGATCACTTTGAATACTCTAGCCATTAAACGAATTCGGTCAATTCCAACGTTCTATTCAGTTTGAACATGATGGACATTCTGAATTATTGGACATTCAGTCTATTTTGATTAGTCTGGCTGGTTTTATCACTCTGATCACTTTGAATACTCTTGCCATTTGACGAATTCGGTCAATTCCAACGTTCTATTCAGTTTCAACATGATGAAAATTCTGAATTATTTGGCATTCAGGCTATTTTGATTAGTCTGGCTGGTTTTATCACTCTGATCACTTTGAACACTCTTGCCATTTGACGAATTCGGTCAATTCCAACGTTCTATCCAGTTTCAACATGATGAACATTCTGAATTATTGGACATTCAGGCTATTTTGCTTATTGTAGCTGGTTTTATCACTCTGATCACTTTGATAATCGTGCGATTTGACGAATTCGGTCAATTCCAACGTTCTATTCAGTTTCAACATGATGAACATTCTGAATTATTGGGCATTCAGGCTATTTTGCTTATTGTAGCTGGTTTTATCACTCTGATCACTTTGATAATCTTGCCATTTGACGAATTCGGTCAATTCCAACGTTCTATTCAGTTTCAACATGATGAACATTCTTAATTATTAGACATTCAGGCTATTTTGATTAGTCTGGCTGGTTTTATCACTGTGATCACTTTGAATACTCTAGCCATTAAACGAATTCGGTCAATTCCAACGTTCTATTCAGTTTGAACATGATGAACATTCTGAATTATTGGGCATTCAGGCTATTTTGATTAGTCTGGCTGGTTTTATCACTGTGATCACTTTGAATACTCTAGCCATTAAACGAATTCGGTCAATTCCAACGTTCTATTCAGTTTGAACATGATGAACATTCTGAATTATTGGGCATTCAGTCTATTTTGATTAGTCTGGCTGGTTTTATCACTCTGATCACTTTGAATACTCTTGCCATTTGACGAATTCGGTCAATTCCAACGTTCTATTCAGTTTCAACATGATGAAAATTCTGAATTATTTGGCATTCAGGCTATTTTGATTAGTCTGGCTGGTTTTATCACTCTGATCACTTTGAATACTCTTGCCATTTGACGAATTCGGTCAATTCCAACGTTCTATCCAGTTTCAACATGATGAACATTCTGAATTATTGGACATTCAGGCTATTTTGCTTATTGTAGCTGGTTTTATCACTCTGATCACTTTGATAATCGTGCGATTTGACGAATTCGGTCAATTCCAACGTTCTATTCAGTTTCAACATGATGAACATTCTGAATTATTGGGCATTCAGGCTATTTTGCTTATTGTAGCTGGTTTTATCACTCTGATCACTTTGATAATCTTGCCATTTGACGAATTCGGTCAATTCCAACGTTCTATTCAGTTTCAACATGATGAACATTCTGAATTATTGGGCATTCAGGCTATTTTGATTAGTCTGGCTGGTTTTATCACTGTGATCACTTTGAATACTCTAGCCATTAAACGAATTCGGTCAATTCCAACGTTCTATTCAGTTTGAACATGATGAACATTCTGAATTATTGGGCATTCAGGCTATATTGATTAGTCTGGCTGGTTTTATCACTCTGATCACTTTGAATACTCTTGCCATTTGACGAATTCGGTCAATTCCAACGTTCTATTCAGTTTCAACATGATGAACATTCTGAATTATTGGACATTCAGGCTATTTTGATTAGTCTGGCTGGTTTTATCACTCTGATCACTTTGAATACGCTTGCCTATTTTGCTTATTGTAGCTGGTTTTATCACTCTGATCACTTTGATAATCTTGCCATTTGACGAATTCGGTCAATTCCAACGTTCTATTCAGTTTCAACATGATGAACGTTCTTAATTATTAGGCATTCAGGCTATTTTGATTATTGTAGATGGTTTTATCACTCTGATCACTTTGAATACTCTTGCCATTTGACGAATTCGGTCAATTCCAACGTTCTATTCAGTTTCAACATGATGAACATTCTGAATTATTGGGCATTCAGGCTATTTTGATTAGTCTGGCTGGTTTTATCACTCTGATCACTTTGAATACTCTTGCCATTTGACGAAATCGGTCAATTCCAACGTTCTATTCAGTTTCAACATGATGAACATTCTGAATTATTGGGCATTCAGGCTATTTTGATTAGTCTGGCTGGTTTTATCACTCTGATCACTTTGAATACTCTTGCCATTTGACGAATTCGGTCAATTCCAACGTTCTATTCAGTTTCAACATGATGAACATTCTGAATTATTGGACATTCAGGCTATTTTGATTAGTCTGGCTGGTTTTATCACTCTGATCACTTTGAATACTCTTGCCATTTGACGAATTCGGTCAATTCCAACGTTCTATTCAGTTTCAACATGATGAACATTCTGAATTATTGGGCATTCAGGCTATTTTGATTAGTCTGACTGGTTTTATCACTCTGATCACTTTGAATACTCTTGCGATTTGACGAATTCGGTCAATTCCAACGTTCTATTCAGTTTCAACATGATGAACATTCTGAATTATTGGGCATTCAGGCTATTTTGCTTATTGTAGCTGGTTTTATCACTCTTGTCACTTTGATAATCTTGCCATTTCACGAATTCGCTCAATTCCAACGTTCTATTCAGTTTCAACATGATGAACATTCTGAATTATTGGGCATTCAGGCTATTTTGCTTATTGTAGCTGGTTTTATCACTCTGATCACTTTGATACTCTTGCCATTTGACGAATTCGGTCAATTCCAACGTTCTATTCAGTTTCAACATGATGAACATTCTGAATTATTGGGCATTCAGGCTATTTTGATTAGTCTGGCTGGTTTTATCACTGTGATCACTTTGAATACTCTAGCCATTAAACGAATTCGGTCAATTCCAACGTTCTATTCAGTTTGAACATGATGAACATTATGAATTATTGGGCATTCAGGCTATTTTGATTAATCTGGCTGGTTTTATCACTCTGATCACTTTGAATACTCTTGCCATTTGACGAATTCGGTCAATTCCACCGTTCTACTCAGTTTCAACATGATGAACATTCTGAATTATTGGGCATTCAGGCTATTTTGATTAGTCTGGCTGGTTTTATCACTCTGATCACTTTGAATACTCTTGCCATTTGACGAATTCGGTCAATTCCAACGTTCTATTCAGTTTCCACATGATGAACATTCTGAATTATTAGGCATTCAGGCTATTTTGACTATTGTAGGTGGTTTTATCACTCTGATCACTTTGAATACTCTTGCCATTTGACGAATTCAGTGAATTCCAACGTTCCATTCAGTTTCAACATGATGAACGTTCTCAATTATTGGGCATTCAGGTTATTTTGATTATTGTAGGTGGTTCTATCACTCTGATCACTTTGATAATCTTGCCATTTGACGATTTCAGTCAATTCCAACGTTCTATTCAGTTTCAACATGATGAACGTTCTTAATTATTAGGAATTCAGGCAATTTTGATTAGTCTGGCTGGTTTTATCACTCTGATCACTTTGAATACTCTTGCCATTTGACGAATTCGGTCAATTCCAACGTTCTATTCAATTTCAACATGATGAACATTCTGAATTATTGGACATTCAGGCTATTTTGATTAGTCTGGCTGGTTTTATCACTCTGATCACTTTGAATACTCTTGCCATTTGACGAATTCGGTCAATTCCAACGTTCTATTCAGTTTCCACATGATGAACATTCTGAATTATTGGTCATTCAGGCTATTTTGACTATTGTAGGTGGTTTTATCACTCTGATCACTTTGAATACTCTTGCCATTTGACGAATTCAGTGAATTCTAACGTTCCATTCAGTTTCAACATGATGAACGTTCTCAATTATTGGGCATTCAGGCTATTTTGATTATTGTAGCTGGTTTTATCACTCTGATCACTTTGATCTTGCCATTTGACGAATTCGGTCAATTCCAACGTTCTATTCAGTTTCAACATGATGAACATTCTGAATTATTGGGCATTCAGGCTAGTTTGATTAGTCTGGCTGGTTTTATCACTCTGATCACTTTGAATACTCTTGCCATTTGACGAATTCGGTCAATTCCAACGTTCTATTCAGTTTCAACATGATGAACGTTCTCAATTATTGGGCATTCAGGCTATTTTGCTTATTGTAGCTGGTTTTATCACTCTGATCACTTTGAATACTCTTGCCATTTGACGAATTCGGTCAATTCCAACGTTCTATTCAGTTTCAACATGATGAACATTCTGAATTATTGGGCATTCAGGCGATTTAGCTTTTTGTAGCTGGTTTTATCACTCTGATTACTTTGAATACTCTTGCCATTTGACGAATTCGGTCAATTCCAACGTTCTATTCAGTTTCAACATGATGAACATTCTGAATTATTGGGCATTCAGGCTATTTTGATTAGTCTGGCTGGTTTTATCACTGTGATCACTTTGAATACTCTAGCCATTAAACGAATTCGGTCAATTCCAACGTTCTATTCAGTTTGAACATGATGAACATTCTGAATTATTGGGCATTCAGTCTATTTTGATTAGTCTGGCTGGTTTTATCACTCTGATCACTTTGAATACTCTTGCCATTTGACGAATTCGGTCAATTCCAACGTTCTATTCAGTTTCAACATGATGAACATTCTGAATTATTCGGCATTCAGGCTATTTTGATTAGTCTGGCTGGTTTTATCACTGTGATCACTTTGAATACTCTTGCCATTTGACGAATTCGGTCAATTCCAACGTTCTATTCAGTTTCAACATGATGAACATTCTTAATTATTGGGCATTCAGGCTATTTTGATTATTGTAGATGGTTTTATCACTCTGATCACTTTGAATACTCTTGCCATTTGACGAATTCGGTCAATTCCAACGTTCTATTCAGTTTCAACGGGATGAACATTCTGAATTATTGGGCATTCAGGCTATTTTGATTAGTCTGGCTGGTTTTATCACTGTGATCACTTTGAATACTCTAGCCATTAAACGAATTCGGTCAATTCCAACGTTCTATTCAGTTTCAACATGATGAACATTCTGAATTATTGGTCATTCAGGCTATTTTGATTAGTCTGGCTGGTTTTATCACTGTGATCACTTTGAATACTCTTGCCATTTGACGAATTCGGTCAATTCCAACGTTCTATTCAGTTTCAACATGATGAACGTTCTCAATTATTGGGCATTCAGGCTATTTTGCTTATTGTAGCTGGTTTTATCACTCTGATCACTTTGAATACTCTTGCCATTTGACGAATTCGGTCAATTCCAACGTTCTATTCAGTTTCAACATGATGAACATTCTGAATTATTGGGCATTCAGGCGATTTAGCTTATTGTAGCTGGTTTTATCACTCTGATCACTTTGAATACTCTTGCCATTTGACGAATTCGGTCAATTCCAACGTTCTATTCAGTTTCAACATGATGAACATTCTGAATTATTGGGCATTCAGGCTATTTTGATTAGTGTGGCTGGTTTTATCACTGTGATCACTTTGAATACTCTAGCCATTAAACGAATTCGGTCAATTCCAACGTTCTATTCAGTTTGAACATGATGAACATTCTGAATTATTGGGCATTCAGTCTATTTTGATTAGTCTGGCTGGTTTTATCACTGTGATCACTTTGAATACTCTTGCCATTTGACGAATTCGGTCAATTCCAACGTTCTATTCAGTTTCAACATGATGAACATTCTTAATTATTGGGCATTCAGGCTATTTTGATTATTGTAGATGGTTTTATCACTCTGATCACTTTGAATACTCTTGCCATTTGACGAATTCGGTCAATTCCAACGTTCTATTCAGTTTCAACGGGATGAACATTCTGAATTATTGGGCATTCAGGCTATTTTGATTAGTCTGGCTGGTTTTATCACTGTGATCACTTTGAATACTCTAGCCATTAAACGAATTCGGTCAATTCCAACGTTCTATTCAGTTTCAACATGATGAACATTCTGAATTATTGGTCATTCAGGCTATTTTGCTTATTGTAGCTGGTTTTATCACTCTGATCACTTTGAATACTCTTGCCATTTGACGAATTCGGTCAATTCCAACGTTCTATTCAGTTTCAACATGATGAACATTCTTAATTATTGGGCATTCAGGCTATTTTGATTATTGTAGATGGTTTTATCACTCTGATCACTTTGAATACTCTTGCCATTTGACGAATTCGGTCAATTCCAACGTTCTATTCAGTTTCAACGGGATGAACATTCTGAATTATTGGGCATTCAGGCTATTTTGATTAGTCTGGCTGGTTTTATCACTGTGATCACTTTGAATACTCTAGCCATTAAACGAATTCGGTCAATTCCAACGTTCTATTCAGTTTCAACATGATGAACATTCTGAATTATTGGTCATTCAGGCTATTTTGCTTATTGTAGCTGGTTTTATCACTCTGATCACTTTGAATACTCTTGCCATTTGACGAATTCGGTCAATTCCAACGTTCTATTCAGTTTCAACAGGATGAACATTCTGAATTATTGGGCATTCAGGCTATTTTGATTAGTCTGGCTGGTTTTATCACTGTGATCACTTTGAATACTCTAGCCATTAAACGAATTCGGTCAATTCCAACGTTCTATTCAGTTTGAACATGATGAACATTCTGAATTATTGGGCATTCAGGCTATTTTGATTAGTCTGGCTGGTCTTATCACTCTGATCACTTTGAATACTCTTGCCATTTGACGAATTCGGTCAATTCCACCGTTCTACTCAGTTTCAACATGATGAACATTCTGAATTATTGGACATTCAGGCTATTTTGATTAGTCTGGCTGGTTTTATCACTCTGATCACTTTGAATACTCTTGCCATTTGACGAATTCGGTCAATTCCAACGTTCTATTCAGTTTCCACATGATGAACATTCTGAATTATTAGGCATTCAGGCTATTTTGACTATTGTAGGTGGTTTTATCACTCTGATCACTTTGAATACTCTTGCCATTTGACGAATTCAGTGAATTCCAACGTTCCATTCAGTTTCAACATGATGAACGTTCTCAATTATTGGACATTCAGGCTATTTTGATTATTGTAGGTGGTTTTATCACTCTGATCACTTTGATAATCTTGCCATTTGACGAATTCAGTCAATTCCAACGTTCTATTCAGTTTCAACATGATGAACGTTCTTAATTATTAGGCATTCAGGCTATTTTGATTAGTCTGGCTGGTTTTATCACTCTGATCACTCTGATCACTTTGAATACTCTTGCCATTTGACGAATTCGGTCAATTCCAACGTTCTATTCAATTTCAACATGATGAACATTCTGAATTATTGGACATTCAGGCTATTTTGATTAGTCTGGCTGGTTTTATCACTCTGATCACTTTGAATACTCTTGCCATTTGACGAATTCGGTCAATTCCAACGTTCTATTCAGTTTCCACATGATGAACATTCTGAATTATTGGTCATTCAGGCTATTTTGACTATTGTAGGTGGTTTTATCACTCTGATCACTTTGAATACTCTTGCCATTTGACGAATTCAGTGAATTCCAACGTTCCATTCAGTTTCAACATGATGAACGTTCTCAATTATTGGGCATTCAGGCTATTTTGATTATTGTAGCTGGTTTTATCACTCTGATCACTTTGATCTTGCCATTTGACGAATTCGGTCAATTCCAACGTTCTATTCAGTTTCAACATCATGAACATTCTGAATTATTGGGCATTCAGGCTAGTTTGATTAGTCTGGCTGGTTTTATCACTCTGATCACTTTGAATACTCTTGCCATTTGACGAATTCGGTCAATTCCAACGTTCTATTCAGTTTCAACATGATGAACATTCTGAATTATTGGACATTCAGGCTATTTTGATTAGTCTGGCTGGTTTTATCACTCTGATCACTTTGAATACTCTTGCCATTTGACGAATTCGGTCAATTCCAACGTTCTATTCAGTTTCCACATGATGAACATTCTGAATTATTAGGCATTCAGGCTATTTTGACTATTGTAGGTGGTTTTATCACTCTGATCACTTTGAATACTCTTGCCATTTGACGAATTCAGTGAATTCCAACGTTCCATTCAGTTTCAACATGATGAACGTTCTCAATTATTGGGCATTCAGGCTATTTTGCTTATTGTAGCTGGTTTTATCACTCTGATCACTTTGAATACTCTTGCCATTTGACGAATTCGGTCAATTCCAACGTTCTATTCAGTTTCAACATGATGAACATTCTGAATTATTGGGCATTCAGGCTAGTTTGATTAGTCTGGCTGGTTTTATCACTGTGATCACTTTGAATACTCTAGCCATTAAACGAATTCGGTCAATTCCAACGTTCTATTCAGTTTGAACATGATGAACATTCTGAATTATTGGGCATTCAGTCTATTTTGATTAGTCTGGCTGGTTTTATCACTCTGATCACTTGAATACTCTTGCCATTTGACGAATTCGGTCAATTCCAACGTTCTATTCAGTTTCAACATGATGAACATTCTGAATTATTGGGCATTCAGGCTATTTTGATTAGTCTGGCTGGTTTTATCACTGTGATCACTTTGAATACTCTTGCCATTTGACGAATTCGGTCAATTCCAACGTTCTATTCAGTTTCAACATGATGAACATTCTTAATTATTGGGCATTCAGGCTATTTTGATTATTGTAGATGGTTTTATCACTCTGATCACTTTGAATACTCTTGCCATTTGACGAATTCGGTCAATTCCAACGTTCTATTCAGTTTCAACGGGATGAACATTCTGAATTATTGGGCATTCAGGCTATTTTGATTAGTCTGGCTGGTTTTATCACTGTGATCACTTTGAATACTCTAGCCATTAAACGAATTCGGTCAATTCCAACGTTCTATTCAGTTTCAACATGATGAACATTCTGAATTATTGGTCATTCAGGCTATTTTGATTAGTCTGGCTGGTTTTATCACTGTGATCACTTTGAATACACTTGCCATTTGACGAATTCGGTCAATTCCAACGTTCTATTCAGTTTCAACATGATGAACGTTCTCAATTATTGGGCATTCAGGCTATTTTGCTTATTGTAGCTGGTTTTATCACTCTGATCACTTTGAATACTCTTGCCATTTGACGAATTCGGTCAATTCCAACGTTCTATTCAGTTTCAACATGATGAACATTCTGAATTATTGGGCATTCAGGCGATTTAGCTTATTGTAGCTGGTTTTATCACTCTGATCACTTTGAATACTCTTGCCATTTGACGAATTCGGTCAATTCCAACGTTCTATTCAGTTTCAACATGATGAACATTCTGAATTATTGGGCATTCAGGCTATTTTGATTAGTCTGGCTGGTTTTATCACTGTGATCACTTTGAATACTCTAGCCATTAAACGAATTCGGTCAATTCCAACGTTCTATTCAGTTTGAACATGATGAACATTCTGAATTATTGGGCATTCAGTCTATTTTGATTAGTCTGGCTGGTTTTATCACTCTGATCACTTTGAATACTCTTGCCATTTGACGAATTCGGTCAATTCCAACGTTCTATTCAGTTTCAACATGATGAACATTCTGAATTATTGGGCATTCAGGCTATTTTGATTAGTCTGGCTGGTTTTATCACTGTGATCACTTTGAATACTCTTGCCATTTGACGAATTCGGTCAATTCCAACGTTCTATTCAGTTTCAACATGATGAACATTCTTAATTATTGGGCATTCAGGCTATTTTGATTATTGTAGATGGTTTTATCACTCTGATCACTTTGAATACTCTTGCCATTTGACGAATTCGGTCAATTCCAACGTTCTATTCAGTTTCAACGGGATGAACATTCTGAATTATTGGGCATTCAGGCTATTTTGATTAGTCTGGCTGGTTTTATCACTGTGATCACTTTGAATACTCTAGCCATTAAACGAATTCGGTCAATTCCAACGTTCTATTCAGTTTCAACATGATGAACATTCTGAATTATTGGTCATTCAGGCTATTTTGCTTATTGTAGCTGGTTTTATCACTCTGATCACTTTGAATACTCTTGCCATTTGACGAATTCGGTCAATTCCAACGTTCTATTCAGTTTCAACAGGATGAACATTCTGAATTATTGGGCATTCAGGCTATTTTGATTAGTCTGGCTGGTTTTATCACTGTGATCACTTTGAATACTCTAGCCATTAAACGAATTCGGTCAATTCCAACGTTCTATTCAGTTTGAACATGATGAACATTCTGAATTATTGGGCATTCAGGCTATTTTGATTAGTCTGGCTGGTTTTATCACTCTGATCACTTTGAATACTCTTGCCATTTGACGAATTCGGTCAATTCCACCGTTCTACTCAGTTTCAACATGATGAACATTCTGAATTATTGGACATTCAGGCTATTTTGATTAGTCTGGCTGGTTTTATCACTCTGATCACTTTGAATACTCTTGCCATTTGACGAATTCGGTCAATTCCAACGTTCTATTCAGTTTCCACATGATGAACATTCTGAATTATTAGGCATTCAGGCTATTTTGACTATTGTAGGTGGTTTTATCACTCTGATCACTTTGAATACTCTTGCCATTTGACGAATTCAGTGAATTCCAACGTTCCATTCAGTTTCAACATGATGAACGTTCTCAATTATTGGACATTCAGGCTATTTTGATTATTGTAGGTGGTTTTATCACTCTGATCACTTTGATAATCTTGCCATTTGACGAATTCAGTCAATTCCAACGTTCTATTCAGTTTCAACATGATGAACGTTCTTAATTATTAGGCATTCAGGCTATTTTGATTAGTCAGGCTGGTTTTATCACTCTGATCACTTTGAATACTCTTGCCATTTGACGAATTCGGTCAATTCCAACGTTCTATTCAATTTCAACATGATGAACATTCTGAATTATTGGACATTCAGGCTATTTTGATTAGTCTGGCTGGTTTTATCACTCTGATCACTTTGAATACTCTTGCCATTTGACGAATTCGGTCAATTGCAACGTTCTATTCAGTTTCCACATGATGAACATTCTGAATTATTGGTCATTCAGGCTATTTTGACTATTGTAGGTGGTTTTATCACTCTGATCACTTTGAATACTCTTGCCATTTGACGAATTCAGTGAATTCCAACGTTCCATTCAGTTTCAACATGATGAACGTTCTCAATTATTGGGCATTCAGGCTATTTTGATTATTGTAGCTGGTTTTATCACTCTGATCACTTTGATCTTGCCATTTGACGAATTCGGTCAATTCCAACGTTCTATTCAGTTTCAACATCATGAACATTCTGAATTATTGGGCATTCAGGCTAGTTTGATTAGTCTGGCTGGTTTTATCACTCTGATCACTTTGAATACTCTTGCCAATTGACGAATTCGGTCAATTCCAACGTTCTATTCAGTTTCAACATGATGAACATTCTGAATTATTGGACATTCAGGCTATTTTGATTAGTCTGGCTGGTTTTATCACTCTGATCACTTTGAAAACTCTTGCCATTTGACGAATTCGGTCAATTCCAACGTTCTATTCAGTTTCCACATGATGAACATTCTGAATTATTAGGCATTCAGGCTATTTTGACTATTGTAGGTGGTTTTATCACTCTGATCACTTTGAATACTCTTGCCATTTGACGAATTCAGTGAATTCCAACGTTCCATTCAGTTTCAACATGATGAACGTTCTCAATTATTGGGCATTCAGGCTATTTTGCTTATTGTAGATGGTTTTATCACTCTGATCACTTTGAATACTCTTGCCATTTGACGAATTCGGTCAATTCCAACGTTCTATTCAGTTTCAACATGATGAACATTCTGAATTATTGGGCATTCAGGCTAGTTTGATTAGTCTGGCTGGTTTTATCACTCTGATCACTTTGAATACTCTTGCCATTTGACGAATTCGGTCAATTCCAACGTTCTATTCAGTTTCCACATGATGAACATTCTGAATTATTAGGCATTCAGGCTATTTTGACTATTGTAGGTGGTTTTATCACTCTGATCACTATGAATACTCTTGCCATTTGACGAATTCAGTGAATTCCAACGTTCCATTCAGTTTCAACATGATGAACGTTCTCAATTATTGGGCATTCAGGCTATTTTGATTATTGTAGCTGGTTTTATCACTCTGATCACTTTGATCTTGCCATTTGACGAATTCGGTCAATTCCAACGTTCTATTCAGTTTCAACATCATGAACATTCTGAATTATTGGGCATTCAGGCTAGTTTGATTAGTCTGGCTGGTTTTATCACTCTGATCACTTTGAATACTCTTGCCATTTGACGAATTCGGTCAATTCCAACGTTCTATTCAGTTTCAACATGATGAACATTCTGAATTATTGGACATTCAGGCTATTTTGATTAGTCTGGCTGGTTTTATCACTCTGATCACTTTGAATACTCTTGCCATTTGACGAATTCGGTCAATTCCAACGTTCTATTCAGTTTCAACATGATGAACGTTCTCAATTATTAGGCATTCAGGCTATTTTGATTAGTCTGGCTGGTTTTATCACTGTGATCACTTTGAATACTCTAGCCATTAAACGAATTCGGCCAATTCCAACGTTCTATTCAGTTTGAACATGATGAACATTCTGAATTATTGGGCATTTAGTCTATTTTGATTAGTCTGGCTGGTTTTATCACTCTGATCACTTTGACTACTCTTGCCATTTGACGAATTCGGTCAATTCCAACGTTCTATTCAGTTTCAACATGATGAACATTCTGAATTATTGGGCATTCAGGCTATTTTGATTAGTCTGGCTGGTTTTATCACTGTGATCACTTTGAATACTCTAGCCATTAAACGAATTCGGTCAATTCCAACGTTCTATTCAGTTTGAACATGATGAACATTCTGAATTATTGGGCATTCAGTCTTTTTTGATTAGTCTGGCTGGTTTTATCACTCTGATCACTTTGAATACTCTTGCCATTTGACGAATTCGGTCAATTCCAACGTTCTATTCAGTTTCAACATGATGAACATTCTGAATTATTGGGCATTCAGGCTATTTTGATTAGTCTGGCTGGTTTTATCACTGTGATCACTTTGAATACTCTTGCCATTTGACGAATTCGGTCAATTCCAACGTTCTATTCAGTTTCAACATGATGAACATTCTTAATTATTGGGCATTCAGGCTATTTTGATTATTGTAGATGGTTTTATCACTCTGATCACTTTGAATACTCTTGCCATTTGACGAATTCGGTCAATTCCAACGTTCTATTCAGTTTCAACAGGATGAACATTCTGAATTATTGGGCATTCAGGCTATTTTGATTAGTCTGGCTGGTTTTATCACTGTGATCACTTTGAATACTCTAGCCATTAAACGAATTCGGTCAATTCCAACGTTCTATTCAGTTTCAACATGATGAACATTCTGAATTATTGGTCATTCAGGCTATTTTGCTTATTGTAGCTGGTTTTATCACTCTGATCACTTTGATAATCGTGCGATTTGACGAATTCGGTCAATTCCAACGTTCTATTCAGTTTCAACATGATGAACATTCTGAATTATTGGGCATTCAGGCTATTTTGCTTATTGTAGCTGGTTTTATCACTCTGATCACTTTGATAATCTTGCCATTTGACGAATTCGGTCAATTCCAACGTTCTATTCAGTTTCAACATGATGAACGTTCTCAATTATTAGGCATTCAGGCTATTTTGATTAGTCTGGCTGGTTTTATCACTGTGATCACTTTGAATACTCTAGCCATTAAACGAATTCGGTCAATTCCAACGTTCTATTCAGTTTCAACATGATGAACATTCTGAATTATTGTGCATTCAGTCTATTTTGATTAGTCTGGCTGGTTTTATCACTCTGATCACTTTGAATACTCTTGCCATTTGACGAATTCGGTCAATTCCAACGTTCTATTCAGTTTCAACATGATGAACATTCTGAATTATTGGGCATTCAGGCTATTTTGATTAGTCTGGCTGGTTTTATCACTGTGATCACTTTGAATACTCTAGCCATTAAACGAATTCGGTCAATTCCAACGTTCTACTCAGTTTCAACATGATGAATATTCTGAATTATTGGGCATTCAGACTATTTTGATTAGTCTGGCTGGTTTTATCACTCTGATCACTTTGAATACTCTTGCCATTTGACGAATTCGGTCAATTCCAACGTTCTATTCAGTTTGAACATGATGAACATTCTGAATTATTGGGCATTCAGGCTATTTTGATTAGTCTGGCTGGTTTTATCACTCTGATCACTTTGAATACTCTTGCTATTTGACGAATTCGGTCAATTCCAACGATCCATTCAGTTTCAACATGATGAACATTCTGAATTATTGGACGTTCAGGCTATTTTGCTTATTGTAGCTGGTTTTATCACTCTGATCACTTTGATAATCGTGCGATTTGACGACTTCGGTCAATTCCAACGTTCTATTCAGTTTCAACATGATGAACATTCTGAATTATTGGGCATTCAGGCTATTTTGATTAGTCTGGCTGGTTTTATCACTGTGATCACTTTGAATACTCTAGCCATTAAACGAATTCGGTCAATTCCAACGTTCTACTCAGTTTCAACATGATGAATATTCTGAATTATTGGGCATTCAGGCTATTTTGATTAGTCTGGCTGGTTTTATCACTCTGATCACTTTGAATACTCTTGCCATTTGACGAATTCGGTCAATTCCAACGTTCTATTCAGTTTGAACATGATGAACATTCTGAATTATTGGGCATTCAGGCTATTTTGATTAGTCTGGCTGGTTTTATCACTCTGATCACTTTGAATACTCTTGCTATTTGACGAATTCGGTCAATTCCAACGATCCATTCAGTTTCAACATGATGAACATTCTGAATTATTGGACGTTCAGGCTATTTTGCTTATTGTAGCTGGTTTTATCACTCTGATCACTTTGATAATCTTGCCATTTGACGAATTCGGTCAATTCCAACGTTCTATTCAGTTTCAACATGATGAACGTTCTCAATTATTAGGCATTCAGGCTATTTTGATTAGTCTGGCTGGTTTTATCACTGTGATCACTTTGAATACTCTAGCCATTAAACGAATTCGGTCAATTCCAACGTTCTATTCAGTTTCAACATGATGAACATTCTGAATTATTGTGCATTCAGTCTATTTTGATTAGTCTGGCTGGTTTTATCACTCTGATCACTTTGAATACTCTTGCCATTTGACGAATTCGGTCAATTCCAACGTTCTATTCAGTTTCAACATGATGAACATTCTGAATTATTGGGCATTCAGGCTATTTTGATTAGTCTGGCTGGTTTTATCACTGTGATCACTTTGAATACTCTAGCCATTAAACGAATTCGGTCAATTCCAACGTTCTACTCAGTTTCAACATGATGAATATTCTGAATTATTGGGCATTCAGACTATTTTGATTAGTCTGGCTGGTTTTATCACTCTGATCACTTTGAATACTCTTGCCATTTGACGAATTCGGTCAATTCCAACGTTCTATTCAGTTTGAACATGATGAACATTCTGAATTATTGGGCATTCAGGCTATTTTGATTAGTCTGGCTGGTTTTATCACTCTGATCACTTTGAATACTCTTGCTATTTGACGAATTCGGTCAATTCCAACGATCCATTCAGTTTCAACATGATGAACATTCTGAATTATTGGACGTTCAGGCTATTTTGCTTATTGTAGCTGGTTTTATCACTCTGATCACTTTGATAATCGTGCGATTTGACGACTTCGGTCAATTCCAACATTCTATTCAGTTTCAACATGATGAACATTCTGAATTATTGGGCATTCAGGCTATTTTGATTAGTCTGGCTGGTTTTATCACTGTGATCACTTTGAATACTCTAGCCATTAAACGAATTCGGTCAATTCCAACGTTCTACTCAGTTTCAACATGATGAATATTCTGAATTATTGGGCATTCAGGCTATTTTGATTAGTCTGGCTGGTTTTATCACTCTGATCACTTTGAATACTCTTGCCATTTGACGAATTCGGTCAATTCCAACGTTCTATTCAGTTTCAACATGATGAACATTCTGAATTATTGGGCATTCAGGCTATTTTGATTAGTCTGGCTGGTTTTATCACTCTGATCACTTTGAATACTCTTGCTATTTGACGAATTCGGTCAATTCCAACGATCCATTCAGTTTCAACATGATGAACATTCTGAATTATTGGACGTTCAGGCTATTTTGCTTATTGTAGCTGGTATTATCACTCTGATCACTTTGATAATCGTGCGATTTGACGACTTCGGTCAATTCCAACGTTCTATTCAGTTTCAACATGATGAACATTCTGAATTATTGGGCATTCAGGCTATTTTGCTTATTGTAGCTGGTTTTATCACTCTGATCACTTTGATAATCTTGCCATTTGACGAATTCGGTCAATTCCAACGTTCTATTCAGTTTCAACATGATGAACGTTCTCAATTATTAGGCATTCAGGCTATTTTGATTAGTCTGGCTGGTTTTATCACTGTGATCACTTTGAATACTCTAGCCATTAAACGAATTCGGTCAATTCCAACGTTCTATTCAGTTTGAACATGATGAACATTCTGAATTATTGGGCATTCAGTCTATTTTGATTAGTCTGGCTGGTTTTATTACTCTGATCACTTTGAATACTCTTGCCATTTGACGAATTCAGTCAATTCCAACGTTCTATTCAGTTTCAACATGATGAACATTCTGAATTATTGGGCATTCAGGCTATTTTGATTAGTCTGGCTGGTTTTATCACTGTGATCACTTTGAATACTCTAGCCACTAAACGAATTCGGTCAATTCCAACGTTCTATTCAGTTTGAACATGATGAACATTCTGAATTATTGGGCATTCAGTCTATTTTGATTAGTCTGGCTGGTTTTATCACTCTGATCACTTTGAATACTCTTGCCATTTGACGAATTCGGTCAATTCCAACGTTCTATTCAGTTTCAACATGATGAACATTCTGAATTATTGGGCATTCAGGCTATTTTGATTAGTCTGGCTGGTTTTATCACTGTGATCACTTTGAATACTCTTGCCATTTAACGAATTCGGTCATTTCCAACGTTCTATTCAGTTTCAACATGATGAACATTCTGAATTATTGGGCATTCAGGCTATTTTGATTAGTCTGGCTGGTTTTATCACTGTGATCACTTTGAATACTCTTGCCATTTGACGAATTCGGTCAATTCCAACGTTCTACTCAGTTTCAACATGATGAACATTCTGAATTATTGGGCATTCAGGCTATTTTGATTAGTCTGGCTGGTTTTATCACTGTGATCACTTTGAATACTCTAGCCATTAAACGAATTCGGTCAATTCCAACGTTCTATTCAGTTTGAACATGATGAACATTCTGAATTATTGGGCATTCAGTCTATTTTGATTAGTCTGGCTGGTTTTATCACTCTGATCACTTTGAATACTCTTGCCATTTGACGAAATCGGTCAATTCCAACGTTCTATTCAGTTTCAACATGATGAACATTCTGAATTATTGGGCATTCAGGCTATTTTGATTAGTCTGGCTGGTTTTATCACTGTGATCACTTTGAATACTCTAGCCATTAAACGAATTCGGTCAATTCCAACGTTCTATTCAGTTTGAACATGATGAACATTCTGAATTATTGGGCATTCAGTCTATTTTGATTAGTCTGGCTGGTTTTATCACTCTGATCACTTTGATAATCTTGCCATTTGACGAATTCGGTCAATTCCAACGTTCTATTCAGTTTCAACATGATGAACGTTCTCAATTATTAGGCATTCAGGCTATTTTGATTAGTCTGGCTGGTTTTATCACTGTGATCACTTTGAATACTCTAGCCATGAAACGAATTCGGTCAATTCCAACGTTCTATTCAGTGTGAACATGATGAACATCCTGAATTATTGGGCATTCAGTCTATTTTGATTAGTCTGGCTGGTTTTATCACTCTGATCACTTTGAATACTCTTGCCATTTGACGAATTCGGTCAATTCCAACGTTCTATTCAGTTTGAACATGATGAACATTCTGAATTATTGGGCATTCAGTCTATTTTGATTAGTCTGGCTGGTTTTATCACTCTGATCACTTTGAATACTCTTGCCATTTGACGAATTCGGTCAATTCCAACGTTCTATTCAGTTTCAACATGATGAACATTCTGAATTATTGGGCATTCAGGCTATTTTGATTAGTCTGGCTGGTTTTATCACTGTGATCACTTTGAATACTCTTGCCATTTAACGAATTCGGTCAATTCCAACGTTCTATTCAGTTTCAACATGATGAACATTCTGAATTATTGGGCATTCAGGCTATTTTGATTAGTCTGGCTGGTTTTATCACTGTGATCACTTTGAATACTCTTGCCATTTGACGAATTCGGTCAATTCCAACGTTCTATTCAGTTTGAACATGATGAACATTCTGAATTATTGGGCATTCAGGCTATTTTGATTAGTCTGGCTGGTTTTATCACTGTGATCACTTTGAATACTCTAGCCATTAAACGAATTCGGTCAATTCCAACGTTCTATTCAGTTTGAACATGATGAACATTCTGAATTATTGGGCATTCAGGCTATTTTGATTAGTCTGGCTGGTTTTATCACTCTGATCACTTTGAATACTCTTGCTATTTGACGAATTCGGTCAATTCCAACGTTCCATTCAGTTTCAACATGATGAACATTCTGAATTATTGGACGTTCAGGCTATTTTGCTTATTGTAGCTGGTTTTATCACTCTGATCACTTTGATAATCGTGCGATTTGACGACTTCGGTCAATTCCAACGTTCTAGTCAGTTTCAACATGATGAACATTCTGAATTATTAGGCATTCAGGCTATTTTGCTTATTGTAGCTGGTTTTATCACTGTGATCACTTTGAATACTCTAGCCATTAAACGAATTCGGTCAATTCCAACGTTCTATTCAGTTTCAACATGATGAACATTCTGAATTATTGTGCATTCAGTCTATTTTGATTAGTCTGGCTGGTTTTATCACTCTGATCACTTTGAATACTCTTGCCATTTGACGAATTCGGTCAATTCCAACGTTCTATTCAGTTTCAACATGATGAACATTCTGAATTATTGGGCATTCAGGCTATTTTGATTAGTCTGGCTGGTTTTATCACTGTGATCACTTTGAATACTCTAGCCATTAAACAAATTCGGTCAATTCCAACGTTCTACTCAGTTTCAACATGATGAATATTCTGAATTATTGGGCATTCAGGCTATTTTGATTAGTCTGGCTGGTTTTATCACTCTGATCACTTTGAATACTCTTGCCATTTGACGAATTCGGTCAATTCCAACGTTCTACTCAGTTTCAACATGATGAACATTCTGAATTATTGGGCATTCAGGCTATTTTGATTAGTCTGGCTGGTTTTATCACTGTGATCACTTTGAATACTCTAGCCATTAAACGAATTCGGTCAATTCCAACGTTCTATTCAGTTTGAACATGATGAACATTCTGAATTATTGGGCATTCAGGCTATTTTGATTAGTCTGGCTGGTTTTATCACTGTGATCACTTTGAATACTCTAGCCATTAAACGAATTCGGTCAATTCCAACGTTCTATTCAGTTTGAACATGATGAACATTCTGAATTATTGGGCATTCAGTCTATTTTGATTAGTCTGGCTGGTTTTATCACTCTGATCACTTTGAATACTCTTGCCATTTGACGAAATCGGTCAATTCCAACGTTCTATTCAGTTTCAACATGATGAACATTCTGAATTATTGGGCATTCAGGCTATTTTGATTAGTCTGATTAGTCCGAATTCGGTCAATTCCAACGTTCTATTCAGTTTGAACATGATGAACATTCTGAATTATTGGGCATTCAGGCTATTTTGATTAGTCTGGCTGGTTTTATCACTGTGATCACTTTGAATACTCTAGCCATTAAACGAATTCGGTCAATTCCAACGTTCTATTCAGTTTGAACATGATGAACATTCTGAATTATTGGGCATTCAGGCTATTTTGATTAGTCTGGCTGGTTTTATCACTCTGATCACTTTGAATACTCTTGCTATTTGACGAATTCGGTCAATTCCAACGTTCCATTCAGTTTCAACATGATGAACATTCTGAATTATTGGACGTTCAGGCTATTTTGCTTATTGTAGCTGGTTTTATCACTCTGATCACTTTGATAATCGTGCGATTTGACGACTTTGGTCAATTCCAACGTTCTAGTCAGTTTCAACATGATGAACATTCTGAATTATTAGGCATTCAGGCTATTTTGCTTATTGTAGCTGGTTTTATCACTGTGATCACTTTGAATACTCTAGCCATTAAACGAATTCGGTCAATTCCAACGTTCTATTCAGTTTCAACATGATGAACATTCTGAATTATTGTGCATTCAGTCTATTTTGATTAGTCTGGCTGGTTTTATCACTCTGATCACTTTGAATACTCTTGCCATTTGACGAATTCGGTCAATTCCAACGTTCTATTCAGTTTCAACATGATGAACATTCTGAATTATTGGGCATTCAGGCTATTTTGATTAGTCTGGCTGGTTTTATCACTGTGATCACTTTGAATACTCTAGCCATTAAACAAATTCGGTCAATTCCAACGTTCTACTCAGTTTCAACATGATGAATATTCTGAATTATTGGGCATTCAGGCTATTTTGATTAGTCTGGCTGGTTTTATCACTCTGATCACTTTGAATACTCTTGCCATTTGACGAATTCGGTCAATTCCAACGTTCTACTCAGTTTCAACATGATGAACATTCTGAATTATTGGGCATTCAGGCTATTTTGATTAGTCTGGCTGGTTTTATCACTGTGATCACTTTGAATACTCTAGCCATTAAACGAATTCGGTCAATTCCAACGTTCTATTCAGTTTGAACATGATGAACATTCTGAATTATTGGGCATTCAGGCTATTTTGATTAGTCTGGCTGGTTTTATCACTGTGATCACTTTGAATACTCTAGCCATTAAACGAATTCGGTCAATTCCAACGTTCTATTCAGTTTGAACATGATGAACATTCTGAATTATTGGGCATTCAGTCTATTTTGATTAGTCTGGCTGGTTTTATCACTCTGATCACTTTGAATACTCTTGCCATTTGACGAAATCGGTCAATTCCAACGTTCTATTCAGTTTCAACATGATGAACATTCTGAATTATTGGGCATTCAGGCTATTTTGATTAGTCTGGCTGGTTTTATCACTGTGATCACTTTGAATACTCTAGCCATTAAACGAATTCGGTCAATTCCAACGTTCTATTCAGTTTGAACATGATGAACATTCTGAATTATTGGGCATTCAGTCTATTTTGATTAGTCTGGCTGGTTTTATCACTCTGATCACTTTGATAATCTTGCCATTTGACGAATTCGGTCAATTCCAACGTTCTATTCAGTTTCAACATGATGAACGTTCTCAATTATTAGGCATTCAGGCTATTTTGATTAGTCTGGCTGGTTTTATCACTGTGATCACTTTGAATACTCTAGCCATTAAACGAATTCGGTCAATTCCAACGTTCTATTCAGTTTGAACATGATGAACATTCTGAATTATTGGGCATTCAGTCTATTTTGATTAGTCTGGCTGGTTTTATCACTCTGATCACTTTGAATACTCTTGCCATTTGACGAATTCGGTCAATTCCAACGTTCTATTCAGTTTGAACATGATGAACATTCTGAATTATTGGGCATTCAGTCTATTTTGATTAGTCTGGCTGGTTTTATCACTCTGATCACTTTGAATACTCTTGCCATTTGACGAATTCGGTCAATTCCAACGTTCTATTCAGTTTCAACATGATGAACATTCTGAATTATTGGGCATTCAGGCTATTTTGATTAGTCTGGCTGGTTTTATCACTGTGATCACTTTGAATACTCTTGCCATTTAACGAATTCGGTCAATTCCAACGTTCTATTCAGTTTCAACATGATGAACATTCTGAATTATTGGGCATTCAGGCTATTTTGATTAGTCTGGCTGGTTTTATCACTGTGATCACTTTGAATACTCTTGCCATTTGACGAATTCGGTCAATTCCAACGTTCTATTCAGTTTGAACATGATGAACGTTCTGAATTATTGGGCATTCAGGCTATTTTGATTAGTCTGGCTGGTTTTATCACTGTGATCACTTTGAATACTCTAGCCATTAAACGAATTCGGTCAATTCCAACGTTCTATTCAGTTTGAACATGATGAACATTCTGAATTATTGGGCATTCAGGCTATTTTGATTAGTCTGGCTGGTTTTATCACTCTGATCACTTTGAATACTCTTGCTATTTGACGAATTCGGTCAATTCCAACGTTCCATTCAGTTTCAACATGATGAACATTCTGAATTATTGGACGTTCAGGCTATTTTGCTTATTGTAGCTGGTTTTATCACTCTGATCACTTTGATAATCGTGCGATTTGACGACTTCGGTCAATTCCAACGTTCTAGTCAGTTTCAACATGATGAACATTCTGAATTATTAGGCATTCAGGCTATTTTGCTTATTGTAGCTGGTTTTATCACTGTGATCACTTTGAATACTCTAGCCATTAAACGAATTCGGTCAATTCCAACGTTCTATTCAGTTTCAACATGATGAACATTCTGAATTATTGTGCATTCAGTCTATTTTGATTAGTCTGGCTGGTTTTATCACTCTGATCACTTTGAATACTCTTGCCATTTGACGAATTCGGTCAATTCCAACGTTCTATTCAGTTTCAACATGATGAACATTCTGAATTATTGGGCATTCAGGCTATTTTGATTAGTCTGGCTGGTTTTATCACTGTGATCACTTTGAATACTCTAGCCACTAAACGAATTCGGTCAATTCCAACGTTCTATTCAGTTTGAACATGATGAACATTCTGAATTATTGGGCATTCAGTCTATTTTGATTAGTCTGGCTGGTTTTATCACTCTGATCACTTTGAATACTCTTGCCATTTGACGAATTCGGTCAATTCCAACGTTCTATTCAGTTTCAACATGATGAACATTCTGAATTATTGGGCATTCAGGCTATTTTGATTAGTCTGGCTGGTTTTATCACTGTGATCACTTTGAATACTCTTGCCATTTAACGAATTCGGTCAATTCCAACGTTCTATTCAGTTTCAACATGATGAACATTCTGAATTATTGGGCATTCAGTCTATTTTGATTAGTCTGGCTGGTTTTATCACTCTGATCACTTTGAATACTCTTGCCATTTGACGAATTCGGTCAATTCCAACGTTCTATTCAGTTTCAACATGATGAACATTCTGAATTATTGGACATTCAGGCTATTTTGCTTATTGTAGCTGGTTTTATCACTCTGATCACTTTGATAATCGTGCGATTTGACGAATTCGGTCAATTCCAACGTTCTATTCAGTTTCAACATGATGAACATTCTGAATTATTGGGCATTCAGGCTATTTTGCTTATTGTAGCTGGTTTTATCACTCTGATCACTTTGATAATCTTGCCATTTGACGAATTCGGTCAATTCCAACGTTCTATTCAGTTTCAAGATGATGAACGTTCTCAATTATTAGGCATTCAGGCTATTTTGATTAGTCTGGCTGGTTTTATCACTGTGATCACTTTGAATACTCTAGCCATTAAACGAATTCGGTCAATTCCAACGTTCTATTCAGTTTGAACATGATGAACATTCTGAATTATTGGGCATTCAGTCTATTTTGATTAGTCTGGCTGGTTTTATCACTCTGATCACTTTGAATACTCTTGCCATTTGACGAAATCGGTCAATTCCAACGTTCTATTCAGTTTCAACATGATGAACATTCTGAATTATTGGGCATTCAGGCTATTTTGATTAGTCTGGCTGGTTTTATCACTGTGATCACTTTGAATACTCTAGCCATTAAACGAATTCGGTCAATTCCAACGTTCTATTCAGTTTGAACATGATGAACATTCTGAATTATTGGGCATTCAGTCTATTTTGATTAGTCTGGCTGGTTTTATCACTCTGATCACTTTGAATACTCTTGCCATTTGACGAATTCGGTCAATTCCAACGTTCTATTCAGTTTGAACATGATGAACATTCTGAATTATTGGGCATTCAGTCTATTTTGATTAGTCTGGCTGGTTTTATCACTCTGATCACTTTGAATACTCTTGCCATTTGACGAATTCGGTCAATTCCAACGTTCTATTCAGTTTCAACATGATGAACATTCTGAATTATTGGGCATTCAGGCTATTTTGATTAGTCTGGCTGGTTTTATCACTGTGATCACTTTGAATACTCTTGCCATTTAACGAATTCGGTCAATTCCAACGTTCTATTCAGTTTCAACATGATGAACATTCTGAATTATTGGGCATTCAGGCTATTTTGATTAGTCTGGCTGGTTTTATCACTCTGATCACTTTGAATACTGTTGCCATTTGACGAATTCGGTCAATTCCAACGTTCTATTCAGTTTGAACATGATGAACATTCTGAATTATTGGGCATTCAGTCTATTTTGATTAGTCTGGCTGGTTTTATCACTCTGATCACTTTGATAATCTTGCCATTTGACGAATTCGGTCAATTCCAACGTTCTATTCAGTTTCAACATGATGAACGTTCTCAATTATTAGGCATTCAGGCTATTTTGATTAGTCTGGCTGGTTTTATCACTGTGATCACTTTGAATACTCTAGCCATTAAACGAATTCGGTCAATTCCAACGTTCTATTCAGTTTGAACATGATGAACATTCTGAATTATTGGGCATTCAGTCTATTTTGATTAGTCTGGCTGGTTTTATCACTCTGATCACTTTGAATACTCTTGCCATTTGACGAATTCGGTCAATTCCAACGTTCTATTCAGTTTGAACATTCTGAATTATTGGGCATTCAGTCTATTTTGATTAGTCTGGCTGGTTTTATCACTCTGATCACTTTGAATACTCTTGCCATTTGACGAATTCGGTCAATTCCAACGTTCTATTCAGTTTCAACATGATGAACATTCTGAATTATTGGGCATTCAGGCTATTTTGATTAGTCTGGCTGGTTTTATCACTTTGATCACTTTGAATACTCTTGCCATTTAACGAATTCGGTCAATTCCAACGTTCTATTCAGTTTCAACATGATGAACATTCTGAATTATTGGGCATTCAGGCTATTTTGATTAGTCTGGCTGGTTTTATCACTGTGATCACTTTGAATACTCTTGCCATTTGACGAATTCGGTCAATTCCAACGTTCTATTCAGTTTGAACATGATGAACATTCTGAATTATTGGGCATTCAGGCTATTTTGATTAGTCTGGCTGGTTTTATTACTGTGATCACTTTGAATACTCTAGCCATTAAACGAATTCGGTCAATTCCAACGTTCTATTCAGTTTGAACATGATGAACATTCTGAATTATTGGGCATTCAGGCTATTTTGATTAGTCTGGCTGGTTTTATCACTCTGATCACTTTGAATACTCTTGCTATTTGACGAATTCGGTCAATTCCAACGTTCCATTCAGTTTCAACATGATGAACATTCTGAATTATTGGACGTGATTAGTCTGGCTGGTTTTATCACTGTGATCACTTTGAATACTCTTGCCATTTAACGAATTCGGTCAATTCCAACGTTCTATTCAGTTTCAACATGATGAACATTCTGAATTATTGGGCATTCAGGCTATTTTGATTAGTCTGGCTGGTTTTATCACTCTGATCACTTTGAATACTGTTGCCATTTGACGAATTCGGTCAATTCCAACGTTCTATTCAGTTTGAACATGATGAACATTCTGAATTATTGGGCATTCAGTCTATTTTGATTAGTCTGGCTGGTTTTATCACTCTGATCACTTTGATAATCTTGCCATTTGACGAATTCGGTCAATTCCAACGTTCTATTCAGTTTCAACATGATGAACGTTCTCAATTATTAGGCATTCAGGCTATTTTGATTAGTCTGGCTGGTTTTATCACTGTGATCACTTTGAATACTCTAGCCATTAAACGAATTCGGTCAATTCCAACGTTCTATTCAGTTTGAACATGATGAACATTCTGAATTATTGGGCATTCAGTCTATTTTGATTAGTCTGGCTGGTTTTATCACTCTGATCACTTTGAATACTCTTGCCATTTGACGAATTCGGTCAATTCCAACGTTCTATTCAGTTTGAACATTCTGAATTATTGGGCATTCAGTCTATTTTGATTAGTCTGGCTGGTTTTATCACTCTGATCACTTTGAATACTCTTGCCATTTGACGAATTCGGTCAATTCCAACGTTCTATTCAGTTTCAACATGATGAACATTCTGAATTATTGGGCATTCAGGCTATTTTGATTAGTCTGGCTGGTTTTATCACTTTGATCACTTTGAATACTCTTGCCATTTAACGAATTCGGTCAATTCCAACGTTCTATTCAGTTTCAACATGATGAACATTCTGAATTATTGGGCATTCAGGCTATTTTGATTAGTCTGGCTGGTTTTATCACTGTGATCACTTTGAATACTCTTGCCATTTGACGAATTCGGTCAATTCCAACGTTCTATTCAGTTTGAACATGATGAACATTCTGAATTATTGGGCATTCAGGCTATTTTGATTAGTCTGGCTGGTTTTATTACTGTGATCACTTTGAATACTCTAGCCATTAAACGAATTCGGTCAATTCCAACGTTCTATTCAGTTTGAACATGATGAACATTCTGAATTATTGGGCATTCAGGCTATTTTGATTAGTCTGGCTGGTTTTATCACTCTGATCACTTTGAATACTCTTGCTATTTGACGAATTCGGTCAATTCCAACGTTCCATTCAGTTTCAACATGATGAACATTCTGAATTATTGGACGTTCAGGCTATTTTGCTTATTGTAGCTGGTTTTATCACTCTGATCACTTTGATAATCGTGCGATTTGACGACTTCGGTCAATTCCAACGTTCTAGTCAGTTTCAACATGATGAACATTCTGAATTATTAGGCATTCAGGCTATTTTGCTTATTGTAGCTGGTTTTATCACTGTGATCACTTTGAATACTCTAGCCATTAAACGAATTCGGTCAATTCCAACGTTCTATTCAGTTTCAACATGATGAACATTCTGAATTATTGTGCATTCAGTCTATTTTGATTAGTCTGGCTGGTTTTATCACTCTGATCACTTTGAATACTCTTGCCATTTGACGAATTCGGTCAATTCCAACGTTCTATTCAGTTTCAACATGATGAACATTCTGAATTATTGGGCATTCAGGCTATTTTGATTAGTCTGGCTGGTTTTATCACTGTGATCACTTTGAATACTCTAGCCATTAAACAAATTCGGTCAATTCCAACGTTCTACTCAGTTTCAACATGATGAATATTCTGAATTATTGGGCATTCAGGCTATTTTGATTAGTCTGGCTGGTTTTATCACTCTGATCACTTTGAATACTCTTGCCATTTGACGAATTCGGTCAATTCCAACGTTCTATTCAGTTTGAACATGATGAACATTCTGAATTATTGGGCATTCAGGCTATTTTGATTAGTCTGGCTGGTTTTATCACTCTGATCACTTTGAATACTCTTGCTATTTGACGAATTCGGTCAATTCCAACGATCCATTCAGTTTCAACATGATGAACATTCTGAATTATTGGACGTTCAGGCTATTTTGCTTATTGTAGCTGGTTTTATCACTATTTTGATTAGTCTGGCTGGTTTTATCACTCTGATCACTTTGAATACTCTTGCCATTTGACGAATTCGGTCAATTCCAACGTTCTACTCAGTTTCAACATGATGAATATTCTGAATTATTGGGCATTCAGGCTATTTTGATTAGTCTGGCTGGTTTTATCACTCTGATCACTTTGAATACTCTTGCCATTTGACGAATTCGCTCAATTCCAAAGTTCTATTCAGTTTGAACATGATGAACATTCTGAATTATTGGGCATTCAGGCTATTTTGATTAGTCTGGCTGGTTTTATCACTCTGATCACTTTGAATACTCTTGCTATTTGACGAATTCGGTCAATTCCAACGATCCATTCAGTTTCAACATGATGAACATTCTGAATTATTGGACGTTCAGGCTATTTTGCTTATTGTAGCTGGTTTTATCACTCTGATCACTTTGATAATCGTGCGATTTGACGACTTCGGTCAATTCCAACGTTCTATTCAGTTTCAACATGATGAACATTCTGAATTATTGGGCATTCAGGCTATTTTGCTTATTGTAGCTGGTTTTATCACTCTGATCACTTTGATAATCTTGCCATTTGACGAATTCGGTCAATTCCAACGTTCTATTCAGTTTCAACATGATGAACGTTCTCAATTATTAGGCATTCAGGCTATTTTGATTAGTCTGGCTGGTTTTATCACTGTGATCACTTTGAATACTCTAGCCATTAAACGAATTCGGTCAATTCCAACGTTCTATTCAGTTTGAACATGATGAACATTCTGAATTATTGGGCATTCAGTCTATTTTGATTAGTCTGGCTGTTTTTATCACTCTGATCACTTTGAATACTCTTGCCATTTGACGAATTCGGTCAATTCCAACGTTCTATTCAGTTTCAACATGATGAACATTCTGAATTATTGGGCATTCAGGCTATTTTGATTAGTCTGGCTGGTTTTATCACTGTGATCACTTTGAATACTCTAGCCACTAAACGAATTCGGTCAATTCCAACGTTCTATTCAGTTTGAACATGATGAACATTCTGAATTATTGGGCATTCAGTCTATTTTGATTAGTCTGGCTGGTTTTATCACTCTGATCACTTTGAATACTCTTGCCATTTGACGAATTCGGTCAATTCCAACGTTCTATTCAGTTTCAACATGATGAACATTCTGAATTATTGGGCATTCAGGCTATTTTGATTAGTCTGGCTGGTTTTATCACTGTGATCACTTTGAATACTCTTGCCATTTAACGAATTCGGTCAATTCCAACGTTCTATTCAGTTTCAACATGATGAACATTCTGAATTATTGGGCATTCAGTCTATTTTGATTAGTCTGGCTGGTTTTATCACTGTGATCACTTTGAATACTCTTGCCATTTGACGAATTCGGTCAATTCCAACGTTCTATTCAGTTTGAACATGATGAACATTCTGAATTATTGGGCATTCAGTCTATTTTGATTAGTCTGGCTGGTTTTATCACTGTGATCACTTTGAATACTCTTGCCATTTGACGAATTCGGTCAATTCCAACGTTCTACTCAGTTTCAACATGATGAACATTCTGAATTATTGGGTATTCAGGCTATTTTGATTAGTCTGGCTGGTTTTATCACTGTGATCACTTTGAATACTCTAGCCATTAAACGAATTCGGTCAATTCCAACGTTCTATTCAGTTTGAACATGATGAACATTCTGAATTATTGGGCATTCAGTCTATTTTGATTAGTCTGGCTGGTTTTATCACTCTGATCACTTTGAATACTCTTGCCATTTGACGAAATCGGTCAATTCCAACGTTCTATTCAGTTTCAACATGATGAACATTCTGAATTATTGGACATTCAGGCTATTTTGCTTATTGTAGCTGGTTTTATCACTCTGATCACTTTGATAATCGTGCGATTTGACGAATTCGGTCAATTCCAACGTTCTATTCAGTTTCAACATGATGAACATTCTGAATTATTGGGCATTCAGGCTATTTTGCTTATTGTAGCTGGTTTTATCACTCTGATCACTTTGATAATCTTGCCATTTGACGAATTCGGTCAATTCCAACGTTCTATTCAGTTTCAAGATGATGAACGTTCTCAATTATTAGGCATTCAGGCTATTTTGATTAGTCTGGCTGGTTTTATCACTGTGATCACTTTGAATACTCTAGCCATTAAACGAATTCGGTCAATTCCAACGTTCTATTCAGTTTGAACATGATGAACATTCTGAATTATTGGGCATTCAGTCTATTTTGATTAGTCTGGCTGGTTTTATCACTGTGATCACTTTGAATACTCTTGCCATTTGACGAATTCGGTCAATTCCAACGTTCTACTCAGTTTCAACATGATGAACATTCTGAATTATTGGGCATTCAGGCTATTTTGATTAGTCTGGCTGGTTTTATCACTGTGATCACTTTGAATACTCTAGCCATTAAACGAATTCGGTCAATTCCAACGTTCTATTCAGTTTGAACATGATGAACATTCTGAATTATTGGGCATTCAGTCTATTTTGATTAGTCTGGCTGGTTTTATCACTCTGATCACTTTGAATACTCTTGCCATTTGACGAAATCGGTCAATTCCAACGTTCTATTCAGTTTCAACATGATGAACATTCTGAATTATTGGACATTCAGGCTATTTTGCTTATTGTAGCTGGTTTTATCACTCTGATCACTTTGATAATCGTGCGATTTGACGAATTCGGTCAATTCCAACGTTCTATTCAGTTTCAACATGATGAACATTCTGAATTATTGGGCATTCAGGCTATTTTGCTTATTGTAGCTGGTTTTATCACTCTGATCACTTTGATAATCTTGCCATTTGACGAATTCGGTCAATTCCAACGTTCTATTCAGTTTCAAGATGATGAACGTTCTCAATTATTAGGCATTCAGGCTATTTTGATTAGTCTGGCTGGTTTTATCACTGTGATCACTTTGAATACTCTAGCCATTAAACGAATTCGGTCAATTCCAACGTTCTATTCAGTTTGAACATGATGAACATTCTGAATTATTGGGCATTCAGTCTATTTTGATTAGTCTGGCTGGTTTTATCACTCTGATCACTTTGAATACTCTTGCCATTTGACGAATTCGGTCAATTCCAACGTTCTATTCAGTTTCAACATGATGAACATTCTGCATTATTGGGCATTCAGGCTATTTTGATTAGTCTGGCTGGTTTTATCACTGTGATCACTTTGAATACTCTAGCCACTAAACGAATTCGGTCAATTCCAACGTTCTATTCAGTTTGAACATGATGAACATTCTGAATTATTGGGCATTCAGTCTATTTTGATTAGTCTGGCTGGTTTTATCACTCTGATCACTTTGAATACTCTTGCCATTTGACGAATTCGGTAAATTCCAACGTTCTATTCAGTTTCAACATGATGAACATTCTGAATTATTGGGCATTCAGGCTATTTTGATTAGTCTGGCTGGTTTTATCACTCTGATCACTTTGAATACTCTTGCCATTTGACGAATTCGGTCAATTCCAACGTTCTATTCAGTTTGAACATGATGAACATTCTGAATTATTGGGCATTCAGGCTATTTTGATTAGTCTGGCTGGTTTTATCACTGTGATCACTTTGAATACTCTTGCCATTTAACGAATTCGGTCAATTCCAACGTTCTATTCAGTTTCAACATGATGAACATTCTGAATTATTGGGCATTCAGTCTATTTTGATTAGTCTGGCTGGTTTTATCACTCTGATCACTTTGAATACTCTTGCCATTTGACGAATTCGGTCAATTCCAACGTTCTACTCAGTTTCAACATGATGAACATTCTGAATTATTGGGCATTCAGGCTATTTTGATTAGTCTGGCTGGTTTTATCACTGTGATCACTTTGAATACTCTAGCCATTAAACGAATTCGGTCAATTCCAACGTTCTATTCAGTTTGAACATGATGAACATTCTGAATTATTGGGCATTCAGTCTATTTTGATTAGTCTGGCTGGTTTTATCACTCTGATCACTTTGAATACTCTTGCCATTTGACGAAATCGGTCAATTCCAACGTTCTATTCAGTTTCAACATGATGAACATTCTGAATTATTGGACATTCAGGCTATTTTGCTTATTGTAGCTGGTTTTATCACTCTGATCACTTTGATAATCGTGCGATTTGACGAATTCGGTCAATTCCAACGTTCTATTCAGTTTCAACATGATGAACATTCTGAATTATTGGGCATTCAGGCTATTTTGCTTATTGTAGCTGGTTTTATCACTCTGATCACTTTGATAATCTTGCCATTTGACGAATTCGGTCAATTCCAACGTTCTATTCAGTTTCAAGATGATGAACGTTCTCAATTATTAGGCATTCAGGCTATTTTGATTAGTCTGGCTGGTTTTATCACTGTGATCACTTTGAATACTCTAGCCATTAAACGAATTCGGTCAATTCCAACGTTCTATTCAGTTTGAACATGATGAACATTCTGAATTATTGGGCATTCAGTCTATTTTGATTAGTCTGGCTGGTTTTATCACTCTGATCACTTTGAATACTCTTGCCATTTGACGAATTCGGTCAATTCCAACGTTCTATTCAGTTTCAACATGATGAACATTCTGCATTATTGGGCATTCAGGCTATTTTGATTAGTCTGGCTGGTTTTATCACTGTGATCACTTTGAATACTCTAGCCACTAAACGAATTCGGTCAATTCCAACGTTCTATTCAGTTTGAACATGATGAACATTCTGAATTATTGGGCATTCAGTCTATTTTGATTAGTCTGGCTGGTTTTATCACTCTGATCACTTTGAATACTCTTGCCATTTGACGAATTCGGTAAATTCCAACGTTCTATTCAGTTTCAACATGATGAACATTCTGAATTATTGGGCATTCAGGCTATTTTGATTAGTCTGGCTGGTTTTATCACTCTGATCACTTTGAATACTCTTGCCATTTGACGAATTCGGTCAATTCCAACGTTCTATTCAGTTTGAACATGATGAACATTCTGAATTATTGGGCATTCAGTCTATTTTGATTAGTCTGGCTGGTTTTATCACTGTGATCACTTTGAATACTCTTGCCATTTAACGAATTCGGTCAATTCCAACGTTCTATTCAGTTTCAACATGATGAACATTCTGAATTATTGGGCATTCAGTCTATTTTGATTAGTCTGGCTGGTTTTATCACTCTGATCACTTTGAATACTCTTGCCATTTGACGAATTCGGTCAATTCCAACGTTCTATTCAGTTTGAACATGATGAACATTCTGAATTATTGGGCATTCAGTCTATTTTGATTAGTCTGGCTGGTTTTATCACTGTGATCACTTTGAATACTCTTGCCATTTAACGAATTCGGTCAATTCCAACGTTCTATTCAGTTTCAACATGATGAACATTCTGAATTATTGGGCATTCAGTCTATTTTGATTAGTCTGGCTGGTTTTATCACTCTGATCACTTTGAATACTCTTGCCATTTGACGAAATCGGTCAATTCCAACGTTCTATTCAGTTTCAACATGATGAACATTCTGAATTATTGGACATTCAGGCTATTTTGCTTATTGTAGCTGGTTTTATCACTCTGATCACTTTGATAATCGTGCGATTTGACGAATTCGGTCAATTCCAACGTTCTATTCAGTTTCAACATGATGAACATTCTGAATTATTGGGCATTCAGGCTATTTTGCTTATTGTAGCTGGTTTTATCACTCTGATCACTTTGATAATCTTGCCATTTGACGAATTCGGTCAATTCCAACGTTCTATTCAGTTTCAAGATGATGAACGTTCTCAATTATTAGGCATTCAGGCTATTTTGATTAGTCTGGCTGGTTTTATCACTGTGATCACTTTGAATACTCTAGCCATTAAACGAATTCGGTCAATTCCAACGTTCTATTCAGTTTGAACATGATGAACATTCTGAATTATTGGGCATTCAGTCTATTTTGATTAGTCTGGCTGGTTTTATCACTGTGATCACTTTGAATACTCTTGCCATTTAACGAATTCGGTCATTTCCAACGTTCTATTCAGTTTCAACATGATGAACATTCTGAATTATTGGGCATTCAGGCTATTTTGATTAGTCTGGCTGGTTTTATCACTGTGATCACTTTGAATACTCTTGCCATTTGACGAATTCGGTCAATTCCAACGTTCTACTCAGTTTCAACATGATGAACATTCTGAATTATTGGGCATTCAGGCTATTTTGATTAGTCTGGCTGGTTTTATCACTGTGATCACTTTGAATACTCTAGCCATTAAACGAATTCGGTCAATTCCAACGTTCTATTCAGTTTGAACATGATGAACATTCTGAATTATTGGGCATTCAGTCTATTTTGATTAGTCTGGCTGGTTTTATCACTCTGATCACTTTGAATACTCTTGCCATTTGACGAAATCGGTCAATTCCAACGTTCTATTCAGTTTCAACATGATGAACATTCTGAATTATTGGACATTCAGGCTATTTTGCTTATTGTAGCTGGTTTTATCACTCTGATCACTTTGATAATCGTGCGATTTGACGAATTGGGTCAATTCCAACGTTCTATTCAGTTTCAACATGATGAACATTCTGAATTATTGGGCATTCAGGCTATTTTGATTAGTCTGGCTGGTTTTATCACTGTGATCACTTTGAATACTCTAGCCATTAAACGAATTCGGTCAATTCCAACGTTCTATTCAGTTTGAACATGATGAACATTCTGAATTATTGGGCATTCAGTCTATTTTGATTAGTCTGGCTGGTTTTATCACTCTGATCACTTTGATAATCTTGCCATTTGACGAATTCGGTCAATTCCAACGTTCTATTCAGTTTCAACATGATGAACGTTCTCAATTATTAGGCATTCAGGCTATTTTGATTAGTCTGGCTGGTTTTATCACTGTGATCACTTTGAATACTCTAGCCATTAAACGAATTCGGTCAATTCCAACGTTCTATTCAGTTTGAACATGATGAACATTCTGAATTATTGGGCATTCAGTCTATTTTGATTAGTCTGGCTGGTTTTATCACTTTGAATACTCTTGCCATTTGACAAATTCGGTCAATTCCAACGTTCTATTCAGTTTGAACATGATGAACATTCTGAATTATTGGGCATTCAGTCTATTTTGATTAGTCTGGCTGGTTTTATCACTCTGATCACTTTGAATACTCTTGCCATTTGACGAATTCGATCAATTCCAACGTTCTATTCAGTTCCAACATGATGAACATTCTGAATTATTGGGCATTCAGGCTATTTTGATTAGTCTGGCTGGTTTTATCACTGTGATCACTTTGAATACTCTTGCCATTTAACGAATTCGGTCAATTCCAACGTTCTATTCAGTTTCAACATGATGAACATTCTGAATTATTGGGCATTCAGGCTATTTTGATTAGTCTGGCTGGTTTTATCACTGTGATCACTTTGAATACTCTTGCCATTTGACGAATTCGGTCAATTCCAACGTTCTATTCAGATTCAACATGATGAACATTCTGAATTATTGGGCATTCAGGCTATTTTGATTAGTCTGGCAGGTTTTATCACTGTGATCACTTTGAATACTCTAGCCATTAAACGAATTCGGTCAATTCCAACGTTCTATTCAGTTTGAACATGATGAACATTCTGAATTATTGGGCATTCAGGCTATTTTGATTAGTCTGGCTGGTTTTATCACTCTGATAACTTTGAATACTCTTGCTATTTGACGAATTCGGTCAATTCCAACGTTCTACTCAGTTTCAACATGATGAACATTCTGAATTATTGGGCATTCAGGCTATTTTGATTAGTCTGGCTGGTTTTATCACTGTGATCACTTTGAATACTCTTGCCATTTAACGAATTCGGTCAATTCCAACGTTCTATTCAGTTTCAACATGATGAACATTCTGAATTATTGGGCATTCAGGCTATTTTGATTAGTCTGGCTGGTTTTATCACTGTGATCACTTTGAATACTCTTGCCATTTGACGAATTCGGTCAATTCCAACGTTCTATTCAGATTCAACATGATGAACATTCTGAATTATTGGGCATTCAGGCTATTTTGATTAGTCTGGCTGGTTTTATCACTGTGATCACTTTGAATACTCTTGCCATTTAACGAATTCGGTCAATTCCAACGTTCTATTCAGTTTGAACATGATGAACATTCTGAATTATTGGGCATTCAGGCTATTTTGATTAGTCTGGCTGGTTTTATCACTCTGATCACTTTGAATACTCTTGCCATTTGACGAAATCGGTCAATTCCAACGTTCTATTCAGTTTCAACATGATGAACATTCTGAATTATTGGACATTCAGGCTATTTTGCTTATTGTAGCTGGTTTTATCACTCTGATCACTTTGATAATCGTGCGATTTGACGAATTCGGTCAATTCCAACGTTCTATTCAGTTTCAACATGATGAACATTCTGAATTATTGGGCATTCAGGCTATTTTGCTTATTGTAGCTGGTTTTATCACTCTGATCACTTTGATAATCTTGCCATTTGACGAATTCGGTCAATTCCAACGTTCTATTCAGTTTCAAGATGATGAACGTTCTCAATTATTAGGCATTCAGGCTATTTTGATTAGTCTGGCTGGTTTTATCACTGTGATCACTTTGAATACTCTAGCCATTAAACGAATTCGGTCAATTCCAACGTTCTATTCAGTTTGAACATGATGAACATTCTGAATTATTGGGCATTCAGTCTATTTTGATTAGTCTGGCTGGTTTTATCACTGTGATCACTTTGAATACTCTTGCCATTTAACGAATTCGGTCATTTCCAACGTTCTATTCAGTTTCAACATGATGAACATTCTGAATTATTGGGCATTCAGGCTATTTTGATTAGTCTGGCTGGTTTTATCACTGTGATCACTTTGAATACTCTTGCCATTTGACGAATTCGGTCAATTCCAACGTTCTACTCAGTTTCAACATGATGAACATTCTGAATTATTGGGCATTCAGGCTATTTTGATTAGTCTGGCTGGTTTTATCACTGTGATCACTTTGAATACTCTAGCCATTAAACGAATTCGGTCAATTCCAACGTTCTATTCAGTTTGAACATGATGAACATTCTGAATTATTGGGCATTCAGTCTATTTTGATTAGTCTGGCTGGTTTTATCACTCTGATCACTTTGAATACTCTTGCCATTTGACGAAATCGGTCAATTCCAACGTTCTATTCAGTTTCAACATGATGAACATTCTGAATTATTGGACATTCAGGCTATTTTGCTTATTGTAGCTGGTTTTATCACTCTGATCACTTTGATAATCGTGCGATTTGACGAATTGGGTCAATTCCAACGTTCTATTCAGTTTCAACATGATGAACATTCTGAATTATTGGGCATTCAGGCTATTTTGATTAGTCTGGCTGGTTTTATCACTGTGATCACTTTGAATACTCTAGCCATTAAACGAATTCGGTCAATTCCAACGTTCTATTCAGTTTGAACATGATGAACATTCTGAATTATTGGGCATTCAGTCTATTTTGATTAGTCTGGCTGGTTTTATCACTCTGATCACTTTGATAATCTTGCCATTTGACGAATTCGGTCAATTCCAACGTTCTATTCAGTTTCAACATGATGAACGTTCTCAATTATTAGGCATTCAGGCTATTTTGATTAGTCTGGCTGGTTTTATCACTGTGATCACTTTGAATACTCTAGCCATTAAACGAATTCGGTCAATTCCAACGTTCTATTCAGTTTGAACATGATGAACATTCTGAATTATTGGGCATTCAGTCTATTTTGATTAGTCTGGCTGGTTTTATCACTTTGAATACTCTTGCCATTTGACAAATTCGGTCAATTCCAACGTTCTATTCAGTTTGAACATGATGAACATTCTGAATTATTGGGCATTCAGTCTATTTTGATTAGTCTGGCTGGTTTTATCACTCTGATCACTTTGAATACTCTTGCCATTTGACGAATTCGATCAATTCCAACGTTCTATTCAGTTCCAACATGATGAACATTCTGAATTATTGGGCATTCAGGCTATTTTGATTAGTCTGGCTGGTTTTATCACTGTGATCACTTTGAATACTCTTGCCATTTAACGAATTCGGTCAATTCCAACGTTCTATTCAGTTTCAACATGATGAACATTCTGAATTATTGGGCATTCAGGCTATTTTGATTAGTCTGGCTGGTTTTATCACTGTGATCACTTTGAATACTCTTGCCATTTGACGAATTCGGTCAATTCCAACGTTCTATTCAGATTCAACATGATGAACATTCTGAATTATTGGGCATTCAGGCTATTTTGATTAGTCTGGCAGGTTTTATCACTGTGATCACTTTGAATACTCTAGCCATTAAACGAATTCGGTCAATTCCAACGTTCTATTCAGTTTGAACATGATGAACATTCTGAATTATTGGGCATTCAGGCTATTTTGATTAGTCTGGCTGGTTTTATCACTCTGATAACTTTGAATACTCTTGCTATTTGACGAATTCGGTCAATTCCAACGTTCTACTCAGTTTCAACATGATGAACATTCTGAATTATTGGGCATTCAGGCTATTTTGATTAGTCTGGCTGGTTTTATCACTGTGATCACTTTGAATACTCTTGCCATTTAACGAATTCGGTCAATTCCAACGTTCTATTCAGTTTCAACATGATGAACATTCTGAATTATTGGGCATTCAGGCTATTTTGATTAGTCTGGCTGGTTTTATCACTGTGATCACTTTGAATACTCTTGCCATTTGACGAATTCGGTCAATTCCAACGTTCTATTCAGATTCAACATGATGAACATTCTGAATTATTGGGCATTCAGGCTATTTTGATTAGTCTGGCTGGTTTTATCACTGTGATCACTTTGAATACTCTTGCCATTTAACGAATTCGGTCAATTCCAACGTTCTATTCAGTTTGAACATGATGAACATTCTGAATTATTGGGCATTCAGGCTATTTTGATTAGTCTGGCTGGTTTTATCACTCTGATAACTTTGAATACTCTTGCTATTTGACGAATTCGGTCAATTCCAACGTTCCATTCAGTTTCAACATGATGAACATTCTGAATTATTGGACGTTCAGGCTATTTTGCTTTTTGTAGCTGGTTTTATCACTCTGATCACTTTGATAATCGTGCGATTTGACGACTTCGGTCAATTCCAACGTTCTAGTCAGTTTCAACATGATGAACATTCTGAATTATTAGGCATTCAGGCTATTTTGCTTATTGTAGCTGGTTTTATCACTCTGATCACTTTGATAATCTTGCCATTTGACGAATTCGGTCAATTCCAACGTTCTATTCAGTTTCAACATGATGAACGTTCTCAATTATTAGGCATTCAGGCTATTTTGATTAGTCTGGCTGGTTTTATCACTGTGATCACTTTGAATACTCTAGCCATTAAACGAATTCGGTCAATTCCAACGTTCTATTCAGTTTGAACATGATGAACATTCGGAATTATTGGGCATTCAGTCTATTTTGATTAGTCTGGCTGGTTTTATCACTGTGATCACTTTGAATACTCTAGCCATTAAACGAATTCGGTCAATTCCAACGTTCTATTCAGTTTCAACATGATGAACATTCTGAATTATTGGGCATTCAGGCTATTTTGATTATTGTAGCTGGTTTTATCACTGTGATCACTTTGAATACTCTAGCCACTAAACGAATTCGGTCAATTCCAACGTTCTATTCAGTTTGAACATGATGAACATTCTGAATTATTGGGCATTCAATCTATTTTGATTAGTCTGGCTGGTTTTATCACTCTGATCACTTTGAATACTCTTGCCATTTGACGAATTCGGTCAATTCCAACGTTCTATTCAGTTTCAACATGATGAACATTCTGAATTATTGGGCATTCAGGCTATTTTGATTAGTCTGGCTGGTTTTATCACTGTGATCACTTTGAATACTCTTGTCATTTAACGAATTCGGTCAATTCCAACGTTCTATTCAGTTTCAACATGATGAACATTCTGAATTATTGGGCATTCAGGCTATTTTGATTAGTCTGGCTGGTTTTATCACTGTGATCACTTTGAATACTCTTGCCATTTGACGAATTCGGTCAATTCCAACGTTCTATTCAGTTTCAACATGATGAACATTCTGAATTATTGGGCATTCAGGCTATTTTGATTAGTCTGGCTGGTTTTATCACTGTGATCACTTTGAATACTCTAGCCATTAAACGAATTCGGTCAATTCCAACGTTCTATTCAGTTTGAACATGATGAACATTCTGAATTATTGGGCATTCAGCCTATTTTGATTAGTCTGGCTGGTTTTATCACTCTGATCACTTTGAATACTCTTGCCATTTGACGAAATCGGTCAATTCCAACGTTCTATTCAGTTTCAACATGATGAACATTCTGAATTATTGGACATTCAGGCTATTTTGCTTATTGTAGCTGGTTTTATCACTCTGATCACTTTGATAATCGTGCGATTTGACGAATTCGGTAAATTCCAACGTTCTATTCAGTTTCAACATGATGAACATTCTGAATTATTGGGCATTCAGCCTATTTTGATTAGTCTGGCTGGTTTTATCACTCTGATCACTTTGAATACTCTTGCCATTTGACGAAATCGGTCAATTCCAACGTTCTATTCAGTTTCAACATGATGAACATTCTGAATTATTGGACATTCAGGCTATTTTGCTTATTGTAGCTGGTTTTATCACTCTGATCACTTTGAATACTCTAGCCATTAAACGAATTCGGTCAATTCCAACGTTCTATTCAGTTTGAACATGATGAACATTCGGAATTATTGGGCATTCAGTCTATTTTGATTAGTCTGGCTGGTTTTATCACTGTGATCACTTTGAATACTCTAGCCATTAAACGAATTCGGTCAATTCCAACGTTCTATTCAGTTTCAACATGATGAACATTCTGAATTATTGGGCATTCAGGCTATTTTGATTATTGTAGCTGGTTTTATCACTGTGATCACTTTGAATACTCTAGCCACTAAACGAATTCGGTCAATTCCAACGTTCTATTCAGTTTGAACATGATGAACATTCTGAATTATTGGGCATTCAATCTCTTTTGATTAGTCTGGCTGGTTTTATCACTCTGATCACTTTGAATACTCTTGCCATTTGACGAATTCGGTCAATTCCAACGTTCTATTCAGTTTCAACATGATGAACATTCTGAATTATTGGGCATTCAGGCTATTTTGATTAGTCTGGCTGGTTTTATCACTGTGATCACTTTGAATACTCTTGTCATTTAACGAATTCGGTCAATTCCAACGTTCTATTCAGTTTCAACATGATGAACATTCTGAATTATTGGGCATTCAGGCTATTTTGATTAGTCTGGCTGGTTTTATCACTGTTATCACTTTGAATACTCTTGCCATTTGACGAATTCGGTCAATTCCAACGTTCTATTCAGTTTCAACATGATGAACATTCTGAATTATTGGGCATTCAGGCTATTTTGATTAGTCTGGCTGGTTTTATCACTGTGATCACTTTGAATACTCTAGCCATTAAACGAATTCGGTCAATTCCAACGTTCTATTCAGTTTGAACATGATGAACATTCTGAATTATTGGGCATTCAGCCTATTTTGATTAGTCTGGCTGGTTTTATCACTCTGATCACTTTGAATACTCTTGCCATTTGACGAAATCGGTCAATTCCAACGTTCTATTCAGTTTCAACATGATGAACATTCTGAATTATTGGACATTCAGGCTATTTTGCTTATTGTAGCTGGTTTTATCACTCTGATCACTTTGATAATCGTGCGATTTGACGAATTCGGTCAATTCCAACGTTCTATTCAGTTTCAACATGATGAACATTCTGAATTATTGGGCATTCAGCCTATTTTGATTAGTCTGGCTGGTTTTATCACTCTGATCACTTTGAATGCTCTTGCCATTTGACGAAATCGGTCAATTCCAACGTTCTATTCAGTTTCAACATGATGAACATTCTGAATTATTGGTCATTCAGGCTATTTTGCTTATTGTAGCTGGTTTTATCACTCTGATCACTTTGAATACTCTAGCCATTAAACGAATTCGGTCAATTCCAACGTTCTATTCAGTTTGAACATGATGAACATTCTGAATTATTGGGCATTCAGCCTATTTTGATTAGTCTGGCTGGTTTTATCACTCTGATCACTTTGAATACTCTTGCCATTTGACGAAATCGGTCAATTCCAACGTTCTATTCAGTTTCAACATAATGAACATTCTGAATTATTGGACATTCAGGATATTTTGCTTATTGCAGCTGGTTTAATCACTCTGATCACTTTGATAATCGTGCGATTTGACGAATTCGGTCAATTCCAACGTTCTATTCAGTTTCAACATGATGAACATTCTGAATTATTGGGCATTCAGGCTATTTTGATTAGTCTGGCAGGTTTTATCACTGTGATCACTTTGAATACTCTTGCCATTTAACGAATTCGGTCAATGCCAACGTTCTATTCAGTTTGAACATGATGAACATTCTGAATTATTGGGCATTCAGGCTATTTTGATTAGTCTGGCTGGTTTTATCACTCTGATCACTTTGAATACTCTTGCCATTTGACGAATTCGGTCAATTCCAACGTTCTATTCAGTTTCAACATGATGAACATTCTGAATTATTGGACATTCAGGCTATTTTGCTTATTGTAGCTGGTTTTATCACTCTGATCACTTTGATAATCGTGCGATTTGACGAATTCGGTCAATTCCAACGTTCTATTCAGTTTGAACATGATGAACATTCTGAATTATTGGGCATTCAGGCTATTTTGATTAGTCTGGCTGGTTTTATCACTCTGAATACTCTTGCCATTTGACGAAATCGTTCAATTCCAACGTTCTATTCAGTTTCAACATGATGAACATTCTGAATTATTGGATTTGAATACTCTTGCCATTTGACGAATTCGGTCAACTCCACCGTTCTATTCAGTTTCAACGTTATGAGCATTCTTAATTATTAGGCATTCAGGCAGTTTCAACATGATGAACATTCTGAATTATTGGGCATTCAGGCTAGTTTGATTAGTCTGGCTGGTTTTATCACTCTGATCACTGAATTCGGTCAATTCCAACGTTCTATTCAGTTTGAACATGATGAACATTCTGAATTATTGGGCATTCAGCCTATTTTGATTAGTCTGGCTGGTTTTATCACTCTGATCACTTTGAATACTCTTGCCATTTGACGAAATCGGTCAATTCCAACGTTCTATTCAGTTTCAACATAATGAACATTCTGAATTATTGGACATTCAGGATATTTTGCTTATTGTAGCTGGTTTTATCACTCTGATCACTTTGATAATCGTGCGATTTGACGAATTCGGTCAATTCCAACGTTCTATTCAGTTTCAACATGATGAACATTCTGAATTATTGGGCATTCAGGCTATTTTGATTAGTCTGGCTGGTTTTATCACTGTGATCACTTTGAATACTCTTGCCATTTAACGAATTCGGTCAATGCCAACGTTCTATTCAGTTTGAACATGATGAACATTCTGAATTATTGGGCATTCAGGCTATTTTGATTAGTCTGGCTGGTTTTATCACTCTGATCACTTTGAATACTCTTGCCATTTGACGAATTCGGTCAATTCCAACGTTCTATTCAGTTTCAACATGATGAACATTCTGAATTATTGGACATTCAGGCTATTTTGCTTATTGTAGCTGGTTTTATCACTCTGATCACTTTGATAATCGTGCGATTTGACGAATTCGGTCAATTCCAACGTTCTATTCAGTTTGAACATGATGAACATTCTGAATTATTGGGCATTCAGGCTATTTTGATTAGTCTGGCTGGTTTTATCACTCTGAATACTCTTGCCATTTGACGAAATCGTTCAATTCCAACGTTCTATTCAGTTTCAACATGATGAACATTCTGAATTATTGGATATGAATACTCTTGCCATTTGACGAATTCGGTCAACTCCACCGTTCTATTCAGTTTCAACATGATGAACATTCTTAATTATTAGGCATTCAGGCAGTTTCAACATGATGAACATTCTGAATTATTGGGCATTCAGGCTAGTTTGATTAGTCTGGCTGGTTTTATCACTGAATTCGGTCAATTCCAACGTTCTATTCAGTTTGAACATGATGAACATTCTGAATTATTGGGCATTCAGCCTATTTTGATTAGTCTGGCTGGTTTTATCACTCTGATCACTTTGAATACTCTTGCCATTTGACGAAATCGGTCAATTCCAACGTTCTATTCAGTTTCAACATAATGAACATTCTGAATTATTGGACATTCAGGATATTTTGCTTATTGTAGCTGGTTTTATCACTCTGATCACTTTGATAATCGTGCGATTTGACGAATTCGGTCAATTCCAACGTTCTATTCAGTTTCAACATGATGAACATTCTGAATTATTGGGCATTCAGGCTATTTTGATTAGTCTGGCTGGTTTTATCACTGTGATCACTTTGAATACTCTTGCCATTTAACGAATTCGGTCAATGCCAACGTTCTATTCAGTTTGAACATGATGAACATTCTGAATTATTGGGCATTCAGGCTATTTTGATTAGTCTGGCTGGTTTTATCACTCTGATCACTTTGAATACTCTTGCCATTTGACGAATTCGGTCAATTCCAACGTTCTATTCAGTTTCAACATGATGAACATTCTGAATTATTGGACATTCAGGCTATTTTGCTTATTGTAGCTGGTTTTATCACTCTGATCACTTTGATAATCGTGCGATTTGACGAATTCGGTCAATTCCAACGTTCTATTCAGTTTGAACATGATGAACATTCTGAATTATTGGGCATTCAGGCTATTTTGATTAGTCTGGCTGGTTTTATCACTCTGAATACTCTTGCCATTTGACGAAATCGTTCAATTCCAACGTTCTATTCAGTTTCAACATGATGAACATTCTGAATTATTGGATTTGAATACTCTTGCCATTTGACGAATTCGGTCAACTCCACCGTTCTATTCAGTTTCAACATGATGAACATTCTTAATTATTAGGCATTCAGGCAGTTTCAACATGATGAACATTCTGAATTATTGGGCATTCAGGCTAGTTTGATTAGTCTGGCTGGTTTTATCACTGAATTCGGTCAATTCCAACGTTCTATTCAGTTTGAACATGATGAACATTCTGAATTATTGGGCATTCAGCCTATTTTGATTAGTCTGGCTGGTTTTATCACTCTGATCACTTTGAATACTCTTGCCATTTGACGAAATCGGTCAATTCCAACGTTCTATTCAGTTTCAACATAATGAACATTCTGAATTATTGGACATTCAGGATATTTTGCTTATTGTAGCTGGTTTTATCACTCTGATCACTTTGATAATCGTGCGATTTGACGAATTCGGTCAATTCCAACGTTCTATTCAGTTTCAACATGATGAACATTCTGAATTATTGGGCATTCAGGCTATTTTGATTAGTCTGGCTGGTTTTATCACTGTGATCACTTTGAATACTCTTGCCATTTAACGAATTCGGTCAATGCCAACGTTCTATTCAGTTTGAACATGATGAACATTCTGAATTATTGGGCATTCAGGCTATTTTGATTAGTCTGGCTGGTTTTATCACTCTGAATACTCTTGCCATTTGACGAAATCGTTCAATTCCAACGTTCTATTCAGTTTCAACATGATGAACATTCTGAATTATTGGATTTGAATACTCTTGCCATTTGACGAATTCGGTCAACTCCACCGTTCTATTCAGTTTCAACATGATGAACATTCTTAATTATTAGGCATTCAGGCAGTTTCAACATGATGAACATTCTGAATTATTGGGCATTCAGGCTAGTTTGATTAGTCTGGCTGGTTTTATCACTCTGATCACTTTGAATACTCTTGCCATTTGACGAATTCGGTCAATTCCAACGTTCTATTCAGTTTCAACATGATGAACGTTCTCAATTATTGGGCATTCAGGCTATTTTGCTTATTGTAGCTGGTTTTATCACTCTGATCACTTTGAATACTCTTGCCATTTGACGAATTCGGTCAATTCCAACGTTCTATTCAGTTTCAACATGATGAACATTCTCAATTATTGGGCATTCAGGCGATTTAGCTTATTTTAGCTGGTTTTATCACTCTGATCACTTTGATAATCTTGCCATTTGACGAATTCGGTCAATTCCAACGTTCTATTCAGTTTCAACATGATGAACGTTCTCAATTATTAGGCATTCAGGCTATTTTGATTAGTCTGGCTGGTTTTATCACTGTGATCACTTTGAATACTCTAGCCATTAAACGAATTCGGTCAATTCCAACGTTCTATTCAGTTTCAACATGATGAACATTCTGAATTATTGGGCATTCAGTCTATTTTGATTAGTCTGGCTGGTTTTATCACTCTGATCACTTTGAATACTCTTGCCATTTGACGAATTCGGTCAATTCCAACGTTCTATTCAGTTTCAACATGATGAACATTCTGAATTATTGGGCATTCAGGCTATTTTGATTAGTCTGGCTGGTTTTATCACTGTGATCACTTTGAATACTCTAGCCATTAAACGAATTCGGTCAATTCCAACGTTCTATTCAGTTTGAACATGATGAACATTCTGAATTATTGGGCATTCAGTCTATTTTGATTAGTCTGGCTGGTTTTATCACTCTGATCACTTTGAATACTCTTGCCATTTGACGAATTCGGTCAATTCCAACGTTCTATTCAGTTTCAACATGATGAACATTCTGAATTATTGGGCATTCAGGCTATTTTGATTAGTCTGGCTGGTTTTATCACTGTGATCACTTTGAATACTCTAGCCATTAAACGAATTCGGTCAATTCCAACGTTCTATTCAGTTTGAACATGATGAACATTCTGAATTATTGGGCATTCAGGCTATTTTGATTAGTCTGGCTGGTTTTATCACTGTGATCACTTTGAATACTCTAGCCATTAAACGAATTCGGTCAATTCCAACGTTCTATTCAGTTTGAACATGATGAACATTCTGAATTATTGGGCATTCAGTCTATTTTGATTAGTCTGGCTGGTTTTATCACTCTGATCACTTTGAATACTCTTGCCATTTGACGAATTCGGTCAATTCCAACGTTCTATTCAGTTTCAACATGATGAACATTCTGAATTATTGGACATTCAGGCTATTTTGCTTATTGTAGCTGGTTTTATCACTCTGATCACTTTGATAATCGTGCGATTTGACGAATTCGGTCAATTCCAACGTTCTATTCAGTTTCAACATGATGAACATTCTGAATTATTGGGCATTCAGGCTATTTTGCTTATTGTAGCTGGTTTTATCACTCTGATCACTTTGATAATCTTGCCATTTGACGAATTCGGTCAATTCCAACGTTCTATTCTGTTTCAACATGATGAACATTCTGAATTATTGGGCATTCAGGCTATTTTGATTAGTCTGGCTGGTTTTATCACTGTGATCACTTTGAATACTCTTGCCATTTAACGAATTCGGTCAATTCCAACGTTCTATTCAGTTTGAACATGATGAACATTCTGAATTGTTGGACATTCAGGCTATTTTGCTTATTGTAGCTGGTTTTATCACTCTGATCACTTTGATAATCGTGCGGTTTGACGAATTCGGTCAATTCCAACGTTCTATTCAGTTGGAACATGATGAACATTCTGAATTATTGGGCATTCAGGCTATTTTGATTAGTCTGGCTGGTTTTATCACTCTGATCACTTTGAATACTCTTGCCATTTGACGAAATCGGTCAATTCCAACGTTCTATTCAGTTTCAACATGATGAACATTCTGAATTATTGGGCATTCAGGCTATTTTGATTAGTCTGGCTGGTTTTATCACTTTGAATACTCTTGCCATTTGACGAATTCGGTCAATTCCAACGTTCTATTCAGTTTCAACATGATGAACGTTCTCAATTATTGGGCATTCAGGCTATTTTGCTTATTGTAGCTGGTTTTATCACTCTGATCACTTTGAATACTCTTGCCATTTGACGAATTCGGTCAATTCCAACGTTCTATTCAGTTTCAACATGATGAACATTCTGAATTATTGGGCATTCAGGCGATTTAGCTTATTGTAGCTGGTTTTATCACTCTGATCACTTTGATAATCTTGCCATTTGACGAATTCGGTAAATTCCAACGTTCTATTCAGTTTCAACATGATGAACGTTCTCAATTATTAGGCATTCAGGCTATTTTGATTAGTCTGGCTGGTTTTATCACTGTGATCACTTTGAATACTCTAGCCATTAAACGAATTCGGTCAATTCCAACGTTCTATTCAGTTTCAACATGATGAACATTCTGAATTATTGGGCATTCAGTCTAGTTTGATTAGTCTGGCTGGTTTTATCACTCTGATCACTTTGAATACTCTTGCCATTTGACGAATTCGGTCAATTCCAACGTTCTATTCAGTTTCAACATGATGAACATTCTGAATTATTGGGCATTCAGGCTATTTTGATTAGTCTGGCTGGTTTTATCACTGTGATCACTTTGAATACTCTAGCCATTAAACGAATTCGGTCAATTCCAACGTTCTATTCAGTTTGAACATGATGAACATTCTGAATTATTGGGCATTCAGTCTATTTTGATTAGTCTGGCTGGTTTTATCACTCTGATCACTTTGAATACTCTTGCCATTTGACGAATTCGGTCAATTCCAACGTTCTATTCAGTTTCAACATGATGAACATTCTAAATTATTGGGCATTCAGGCTATTTTGATTAGTCTGGCTGGTTTTATCACTGTGATCACTTTGAATACTCTAGCCATTAAACGAATTCGGTCAATTCCAACGTTCTATTCAGTTTGAACATGATGAACATTCTGAATTATTGGGCATTCAGGCTATTTTGATTAGTCTGGCTGGTTTTATCACTGTGATCACTTTGAATACTCTAGCCATTAAACGAATTCGGTCAATTCCAACGTTCTATTCAGTTTGAACATGATGAACATTCTGAATTATTGGGCATTCAGTCTATTTTGATTAGTCTGGCTGGTTTTATCACTCTGATCACTTTGAATACTCTTGCCATTTGACGAATTCGGTCAATTCCAACGTTCTATTCAGTTTCAACATGATGAACATTCTGAATTATTGGACATTCAGGCTATTTTGCTTATTGTAGCTGGTTTTATCACTCTGATCACTTTGATAATCGTGCGATTTGACGAATTCGGTCAATTCCAACGTTCTATTCAGTTTCAACATGATGAACATTCTGAATTATTGGGCATTCAGGCTATTTTGCTTATTGTAGCTGGTTTTATCACTCTGATCACTTTGATAATCTTGCCATTTGACGAATTCGGTCAATTCCAAAGTTCTATTCTGTTTCAACATGATGAACTTTCTGAATTATTGGGCATTCAGGCTATTTTGATTAGTCTGGCTGGTTTTATCACTGTGATCACTTTGAATACTCTTGCCATTTAACGAATTCGGTCAATTCCAACGTTCTATTCAGTTTGAACATGATGAACATTCTGAATTATTGGGCATTCAGGCTATTTTGATTAGTCTGGCTGGTTTTATCACTTTGAATACTCTTGCCATTTGACGAATTCGGTCAATTCCAACGTTCTATTCAGTTTCAACATGATGAACATTCTGAATTATTGGACATTCAGGCTATTTTGCTTATTGTAGCTGGTTTTATCACTCTGATCACTTTGATAATCGTGCGATTTGACGAATTCGGTCAATTCCAACGTTCTATTCAGTTTGAACATGATGAACATTCTGAATTATTGGGCATTCAGGCTATTTTGATTAGTCTGGCTGGTTTTATCACTCTGATCACTTTGAATACTCTTGCCATTTGACGAAATCGGTCAATTCCAACGTTCTATTCAGTTTCAACATGATGAACATTCTGAATTATTGGGCATTCAGGCTATTTTGATTAGTCTGGCTGGTTTTATCACTTTGAATACTCTTGCCATTTGACGAATTCGGTCAATTCCAAAGTTCTATTCAGTTTCAACATGATGAACATTCTTAATTATTAGGCATTCAGGCTATTAGATGGTTTTATCACTCTGATCACTTTGAATACTCTTGCCATTTGACGAATTCGGTCAATTCCAACGTTCTATTCAGTTTCAACATGATGAACATTCTGAATTATTGGGCATTCAGGCTATTTTGATTAGTCTGGCTGGTTTTATCACTGTGATCACTTTGAATACTCTAGCCATTAAACGAATTCGGTCAATTCCAACGTTCTATTCAGTTTCAACATGATGAACATTCTGAATTATTGGACATTCAGGCTATTTTGCTTATTGTAGCTGGTTTTATCACTCTGATCATTTTGATAATCGTGCGATTTGACGAATTCGGTGAATTCCAACGTTCTATTCAGTTTGAACATGATGAACATTCTGAATTATTGGGCATTCAGGCTATTTTGATTAGTCTGGCTGGTTTTATCACTCTGATCACTTTGAATACTCTTGCCATTTGACGAATTCGGTCAATTCCAACGTTCTATTCAGTTTCAACATGATGAACATTCTTAATTATTAGGCATTCAGGCTATTTTGATTATTGTAGATGGTTTTATCACTCTGATCACTTTGAATACTCTTGCCATTTGACGAATTCGGTCAATTCCAACGTTCTATTCAGTTTCAACATGATGAACATTCTGAATTATTGGGCATTCAGGCTATTTTGATTAGTCTGGCTTGTTTTATCACTTTGAATACTCTTGCCATTTGACGAATTCTGTCAATTCCAACGTTCTATTCAGTTTCAACATGATGAACATTCTTAATTATTAGGCATTCAGGCTATTTTGATTATTGTAGATGGTTTTATCACTCTGATCACTTTGAATACTCTTGCCATTTGACGAAATCGGTCAATTCCAACGTTCTATTCAGTTTCAACATGATGAACATTCTGAATTATTGGGCATTCAGGCTATTTTGCTTATTGTAGCTGGTTTTATCACTCTGATCACTTTGATAATCTTGCCATTTGACGAATTCGGTCAATTCCAACGTTCTATTCTGTTTCAAATTGACGAACATTCTGAATTATTGGGCATTCAGGCTATTTTGATTAGTCTGGCTGGTTTTATCACTGTGATCACTTTGAATACTCTTGCCATTTAACGAATTCGGTCAATTCCAACGTTCTATTCAGTTTGAACATGATGAACATTCTGAATTATTGGGCATTCAGGCTATTTTGATTAGTCTGGCTGGTTTTATCACTCTGATCACTTTGAATACTCTTGCCATTTGACGAATTCGGTCAATTCCAACGTTCTATTCAGTTTCAACATGATGAACATTCTGAATTATTGGACATTCAGGCTATTTTGCTTATTGTAGCTGGTTTTATCACTCTGATCACTTTGATAATCGTGCGATTTGACGAATTCGGTCAATTCCAACGTTCTATTCAGTTTCAACATGATGAACATTCTGAATTATTGGGCATTCAGGCTATTTTGCTTATTGTAGCTGGTTTTATCACTCTGATCACTTTGATAATCTTGCCATTTGACGAATTCGGTCAATTCCAACGTTCTATTCTGTTTCAACATGATGAACATTCTGAATTATTGGGCATTCAGGCTATTTTGATTAGTCTGGCTGGTTTTATCACTGTGATCACTTTGAATACTCTTGCCATTTAACGAATTCGGTCAATTCCAACGTTCAATTCAGTTTGAACATGATGAAGATTCTGAATTATTGGGCATTCAGGCTATTTTGATTAGTCTGGCTGGTTTTATCACTCTGATCACTTTGAATACTCTTGCCATTTGACGAATTCGGTCAATTCCAACGTTCTATTCAGTTTCAACATGATGAACATTCTGAATTATTGGACATTCAGGCTATTTTGCTTATTGTAGCTGGTTTTATCACTCTGATCACTTTGATAATCGTGCGATTTGACGAATTCGGTCAATTCCAAAGTTCTATTCAGTTTGAACATGATGAACATTCTGAATTATTGGGCATTCAGGCTATTTTGATTAGTCTGGCTGGTTTTATCACTCTGATCACTTTGAATACTCTTGCCATTTGACGAAATCGGTCAATTCCAACGTTCTATTCAGTTTCAACATGATGAACATTCTGAATTATTGGGCATTCAGGCTATTTTGATTAGTCTGGCTGGTTTTATCACTTTGAATACTCTTGCCATTTGACGAATTCGGTCAATTCCAACGTTCTATTCAGTTTCAACATTATGAACATTCTGAATTATTGGGCATTCAGGCTATTTTGCTTATTGTAGCTGGTTTTATCACTCTGATCACTTTGATAATCTTGCCATTTGACGAATTCGGTCAATTCCAACGTTCTATTCAGTTTCAACATGATGAACATTCTGAATTATTGGGCATTCAGTCTATTTTGATTAGTCTGGCTGGTTTTATCACTCTGATCACTTTGAATACTCTTGCCATTTGACGAATTCGGTCAATTCCAACGTTCTATTCAGTTTCAACATGATGAACATTCTGAATTATTGGGCATTCAGGCTATTTTGATTAGTCTGGCTGGTTTTATCACTGTGATCACTTTGAATACTCTTGCCATTTGACGAATTCTGTCAATTCCAACGTTCTATTCAGTTTCAACATGATGAACATTCTTAATTATTAGGCATTCAGGCTATTTTGATTATTGTAGATGGTTTTATCACTCTGATCACTTTGAATACTCTTGCGATTTGACGAATTCGGTCAATTCCAACGTTCTATTCAGTTTGAACATGATGAACATTCTGAATTATTGGGCATTCAGGCTATTTTGATTAGTCTGGCTGGTTTTATCACTCTGATCACTTTGAATACTCTTGCCATTTGACGAAATCGGTCAATTCCAACGTTCTATTCAGTTTCAACATGATGAACATTCTGAATTATTGGGCATTCAGGCTATTTTGCTTATTGTAGCTGGTTTTATCACTCTGATCACTTTGATAATCTTGCCATTTGACGAATTCGGTCAATTCCAACGTTCTATTCTGTTTCAAATTGATGAACATTCTGAATTATTGGGCATTCAGGCTATTTTGATTAGTCTGGCTGGTTTTATCACTGTGATCACTTTGAATACTCTTGCCATTTAACGAATTCGGTCAATTCCAACGTTCTATTCAGTTTGAACATTCTGAATTATTGGGCATTCAGGCTATTTTGATTAGTCTGGCTGGTTTTATCACTCTGATCACTTTGAATACTCTTGCCGTTTGACGAATTCGGTCAATTCCAACGTTCTATTCAGTTTCAACATGATGAACATTCTGAATTATTGGACATTCAGGCTATTTTGCTTATTGTAGCTGGTTTTATCACTCTGATCACTTTGATAATCGTGCGATTTGACGAATTCGGTCAATTCCAACGTTCTATTCAGTTTCAACATGATGAACATTCTGAATTATTGGGCATTCAGGCTATTTTGCTTATTGTAGCTGGTTTTATCACTCTGATCACTTTGATAATCTTGCCATTTGACGAATTCGGTCAATTCCAACGTTCTATTCTGTTTCAACATGATGAACATTCTGAATTATTGGGCATTCAGGCTATTTTGATTAGTCTGGCTGGTTTTATCACTGTGATCACTTTGAATACTCTTGCCATTTAACGAATTCGGTCAATTCCAACGTTCTATTCAGTTTGAACATGATGAAGATTCTGAATTATTGGGCATTCAGGCTATTTTGATTAGTCTGGCTGGTTTTATCACTCTGATCACTTTGAATACTCTTGCCATTTGACGAATTCGGTCAATTCCAACGTTCTATTCAGTTTCAACATGATGAACATTCTGAATTATTGGACATTCAGGCTATTTTGCTTATTGTAGCTGGTTTTATCACTCTGATCACTTTGATAATCGTGCGATTTGACGAATTCGGTCAATTCCAACGTTCTATTCAGTTTGAACATGATGAACATTCTGAATTATTGGGCATTCAGGCTATTTTGATTAGTCTGGCTGGTTTTATCACTCTGATCACTTTGAATACTCTTGCCATTTGACGAAATCGGTCAATTCCAACGTTCTATTCAGTTTCAACATGATGAACATTCTGAATTATTGGGCATTCAGGCTATTTTGATTAGTCTGGCTGGTTTTATCACTTTGAATACTCTTGCCATTTGACGAATTCGGTCAATTCCAACGTTCTATTCAGTTTCAACATTATGAACATTCTGAATTATTGGGCATTCAGGCTATTTTGCTTATTGTAGCTGGTTTTATCACTCTGATCACTTTGATAATCTTGCCATTTGACGAATTCGGTCAATTCCAACGTTCTATTCAGTTTCAACATGATGAACATTCTGAATTATTGGGCATTCAGTCTATTTTGATTAGTCTGGCTGGTTTTATCACTCTGATCACTTTGAATACTCTTGCCATTTGACGAATTCGGTCAATTCCAACGTTCTATTCAGTTTCAACATGATGAACATTCTGAATTATTGGGCATTCAGGCTATTTTGATTAGTCTGGCTGGTTTTATCACTGTGATCACTTTGAATACTCTTGCCATTTAACGAATTCGGTCAATTCCAACGTTCTATTCAGTTTCAACATGATGAACATTCTGAATTATTGGGCATTCAGGCTATTTTGATTAGTCTGGCTGGTTTTATCACTGTGATCACTTTGAATACTCTTGCCATTTGACGAATTCGGTCAATTCCAACGTTCTATTCAGTTTCAACATGATGAACATTCTGAATTTTTGGGCATTCAGGCTATTTTGATTAGTCTGGCTGGTTTTATCACTGTGATCACTTTGAATACTCTTGCCATTTAACGAAATCGGTCAATTCCAACGTTCTATTCAGTTTCAACATGATGAACATTCTGAATTATTGGGCATTCAGGCTATTTTGCTTATTGTAGCTGGTTTTATCACTCTGATCACTTTGATAATCTTGCCATTTGACGAATTCGGTCAATTCCAACGTTCTATTCTGTTTCAAATTGATGAACATTCTGAATTATTGGGCATTCAGGCTATTTTGATTAGTCTGGCTGGTTTTATCACTGTGATCACTTTGAATACTCTTGCCATTTAACGAATTCGGTCAATTCCAACGTTCTATTCAGTTTGAACATTCTGAATTATTGGGCATTCAGGCTATTTTGATTAGTCTGGCTGGTTTTATCACTCTGATCACTTTGAATACTCTTGCCGTTTGACGAATTCGGTCAATTCCAACGTTCTATTCAGTTTCAACATGATGAACATTCTGAATTATTGGACATTCAGGCTATTTTGCTTATTGTAGCTGGTTTTATCACTCTGATCACTTTGATAATCGTGCGATTTGACGAATTCGGTCAATTCCAACGTTCTATTCAGTTTCAACATGATGAACATTCTGAATTATTGGGCATTCAGGCTATTTTGCTTATTGTAGCTGGTTTTATCACTCTGATCACTTTGATAATCTTGCCATTTGACGAATTCGGTCAATTCCAACGTTCTATTCTGTTTCAACATGATGAACATTCTGAATTATTGGGCATTCAGGCTATTTTGATTAGTCTGGCTGGTTTTATCACTGTGATCACTTTGAATACTCTTGCCATTTAACGAATTCGGTCAATTCCAACGTTCTATTCAGTTTGAACATGATGAAGATTCTGAATTATTGGGCATTCAGGCTATTTTGATTAGTCTGGCTGGTTTTATCACTCTGATCACTTTGAATACTCTTGCCATTTGACGAATTCGGTCAATTCCAACGTTCTATTCAGTTTCAACATGATGAACATTCTGAATTATTGGACATTCAGGCTATTTTGCTTATTGTAGCTGGTTTTATCACTCTGATCACTTTGATAATCGTGCGATTTGACGAATTCGGTCAATTCCAACGTTCTATTCAGTTTGAACATGATGAACATTCTGAATTATTGGGCATTCAGGCTATTTTGATTAGTCTGGCTGGTTTTATCACTCTGATCACTTTGAATACTCTTGCCATTTGACGAAATCGGTCAATTCCAACGTTCTATTCAGTTTCAACATGATGAACATTCTGAATTATTGGGCATTCAGGCTATTTTGATTAGTCTGGCTGGTTTTATCACTTTGAATACTCTTGCCATTTGACGAATTCGGTCAATTCCAACGTTCTATTCAGTTTCAACATTATGAACATTCTGAATTATTGGGCATTCAGGCTATTTTGCTTATTGTAGCTGGTTTTATCACTCTGATCACTTTGATAATCTTGCCATTTGACGAATTCGGTCAATTCCAACGTTCTATTCAGTTTCAACATGATGAACATTCTGAATTATTGGGCATTCAGTCTATTTTGATTAGTCTGGCTGGTTTTATCACTCTGATCACTTTGAATACTCTTGCCATTTGACGAATTCGGTCAATTCCAACGTTCTATTCAGTTTCAACATGATGAACATTCTGAATTATTGGGCATTCAGGCTATTTTGATTAGTCTGGCTGGTTTTATCACTGTGATCACTTTGAATACTCTTGCCATTTAACGAATTCGGTCAATTCCAACGTTCTATTCAGTTTCAACATGATGAACATTCTGAATTATTGGGCATTCAGGCTATTTTGATTAGTCTGGCTGGTTTTATCACTGTGATCACTTTGAATACTCTTGCCATTTGACGAATTCGGTCAATTCCAACGTTCTATTCAGTTTCAACATGATGAACATTCTGAATTTTTGGGCATTCAGGCTATTTTGATTAGTCTGGCTGGTTTTATCACTGTGATCACTTTGAATACTCTTGCCATTTAACGAATTCGGTCAATTCCAACGTTCTATTCAGTTTCAACATGATGAACATTCTGAATTATTGGGCATTCAGGCTATTTTGATTAGTCTGGCTGGTTTTATCACTGTGATCACTTTGAATACTCTAGCCATTAAACGAATTCGGTCAATTCCAACGTTCTATTCAGTTTGAACATGATGAACATTCTGAATTATTGGGCATTCAGTCCATTTTGATTAGTCTGGCTGGTTTTATCACTCTGATCACTTTGAATACTCTTGCCATTTGACGAAATCGGTCAATTCCAACGTTCTATTCAGTTTCAACATGATGAACATTCTGAATTATTGGGCATTCAGGCTATTTTGCTTATTGTAGCTGGTTTTATCACTCTGATCACTTTGATAATCTTGCCATTTAACGAATTCGGTCAATTCCAACGTTCTATTCAGTTTCAACATGATGAACATTCTGAATTATTGGGCATTCAGGCTATTTTGATTAGTCTGGCTGGTTTTATCACTGTGATCACTTTGAATACTCTTGCCATTTAACGAATTCGGTCAATTCCAACGTTCTATTCAGTTTGAACATGATGAAGATTCTGAATTATTGGGCATTCAGGCTATTTTGATTAGTCTGGCTGGTTTTATCACTCTGATCACTTTGAATACTCTTGCCATTTGACGAATTCGGTCAATTCCAACGTTCTATTCAGTTTCAACATGATGAACATTCTGAATTATTGGACATTCAGGCTATTTTGCTTATTGTAGCTGGTTTTATCACTCTGATCACTTTGATAATCGTGCGATTTGACGAATTCGGTCAATTCCAACGTTCTATTCAGTTTGAACATGATGAACATTCTGAATTATTGGGCATTCAGGCTATTTTGATTAGTCTGGCTGGTTTTATCACTCTGATCACTTTGAATACTCTTGCCATTTGACGAAATCGGTCAATTCCAACGTTCTATTCAGTTTCAACATGATGAACATTCTGAATTATTGGGCATTCAGGCTATTTTGATTAGTCTGGCTGGTTTTATCACTTTGAATACTCTTGCCATTTGACGAATTCGGTCAATTCCAACGTTCTATTCAGTTTCAACATTATGAACATTCTGAATTATTGGGCATTCAGGCTATTTTGCTTATTGTAGCTGGTTTTATCACTCTGATCACTTTGATAATCTTGCCATTTGACGAATTCGGTCAATTCCAACGTTCTATTCAGTTTCAACATGATGAACATTCTGAATTATTGGGCATTCAGTCTATTTTGATTAGTCTGGCTGGTTTTATCACTCTGATCACTTTGAATACTCTTGCCATTTGACGAATTCGGTCAATTCCAACGTTCTATTCAGTTTCAACATGATGAACATTCTGAATTATTGGGCATTCAGGCTATTTTGATTAGTCTGGCTGGTTTTATCACTGTGATCACTTTGAATACTCTTGCCATTTAACGAATTCGGTCAATTCCAACGTTCTATTCAGTTTCAACATGATGAACATTCTGAATTATTGGGCATTCAGGCTATTTTGATTAGTCTGGCTGGTTTTATCACTGTGATCACTTTGAATACTCTTGCCATTTGACGAATTCGGTCAATTCCAACGTTCTATTCAGTTTCAACATGATGAACATTCTGAATTTTTGGGCATTCAGGCTATTTTGATTAGTCTGGCTGGTTTTATCACTGTGATCACTTTGAATACTCTTGCCATTTAACGAATTCGGTCAATTCCAACGTTCTATTCAGTTTCAACATGATGAACATTCTGAATTATTGGGCATTCAGGCTATTTTGATTAGTCTGGCTGGTTTTATCACTGTGATCACTTTGAATACTCTAGCCATTAAACGAATTCGGTCAATTCCAACGTTCTATTCAGTTTGAACATGATGAACATTCTGAATTATTGGGCATTCAGTCCATTTTGATTAGTCTGGCTGGTTTTATCACTCTGATCACTTTGAATACTCTTGCCATTTGACGAAATCGGTCAATTCCAACGTTCTATTCAGTTTCAACATGATGAACATTCTGAATTATTGGGCATTCAGGCTATTTTGCTTATTGTAGCTGGTTTTATCACTCTGATCACTTTGATAATCTTGCCATTTAACGAATTCGGTCAATTCCAACGTTCTATTCAGTTTCAACATGATGAACATTCTGAATTATTGGGCATTCAGGCTATTTTGATTAGTCTGGCTGGTTTTATCACTGTGATCACTTTGAATACTCTAGCCATTAAACGAATTCGGTCAATTCCAACGTTCTATTCAGTTTCAACATGATGAACATTCTGAATTATTGGGCATTCAGGCTATTTTGATTAGTCTGGCTGGTTTTATCACTGTGATCACTTTGAATACTCTTGCCATTTAACGAATTCGGTCAATTCCAACGTTCTATTCAGTTTCAACATGATGAACATTCTGAATTATTGGGCATTCAGGCTATTTTGATTAGTCTGGCTGGTTTTATCACTGTGATCACTTTGAATACTCTTGCCATTTGACGAATTCGGTCAATTCCAACGTTCTATTCAGTTTCAACATGATGAACATTCTGAATTATTGGGCATTCAGGCTATTTTGATTAGTCTGGCTGGTTTTATCACTGTGATCACTTTGAATACTCTTGCCATTTAACGAATTCGGTCAATTCCAACGTTCTATTCAGTTTCAACATGATGAACATTCTGAATTATTGGGCATTCAGGCTATTTTGATTAGTCTGGCTGGTTTTATCACTGTGATCACTTTGAATACTCTAGCCATTAAACGAATTCGGTCAATTCCAACGTTCTATTCAGTTTGAACATGATGAACATTCTGAATTATTGGGCATTCAGTCCATTTTGATTAGTCTGGCTGGTTTTATCACTCTGATCACTTTGAATACTCTTGCCATTTCACGAAATCGGTCAATTCCAACGTTCTATTCAGTTTCAACATGATGAACATTCTGAATTATTGGGCATTCAGGCTATTTTGCTTATTGTAGCTGGTTTTATCACTCTGATCACTTTGATAATCTTGCCATTTGACGAATTCGGTCAATTCCAACGTTCTATTCAGTTTCAACATGATGAACATTCTGAATTATTGGGCATTCAGGCTATTTTGATTAGTCTGGCTGGTTTTATCACTCTGATCACTTTGAATACTCTTGCCATTTGACGAATTCGGTCAATTCCAACGTTCTATTCAGTTTCAACATGATGAACATTCTGAATTATTGGGCATTCAGGCTATTTTGATTAGTCTGGCTGGTTTTATCACTGTGATCACTTTGAATACTCTTGCCATTTAACGAATTCGGTCAATTCCAACGTTCTATTCAGTTTCAACATGATGAACATTCTGAATTATTGGGCATTCAGGCTATTTTGATTAGTCTGGCTGGTTTTATCACTGTGATCACTTTGAATACTCTTGCCATTTGACGAATTCGGTCAATTCCAACGTTCTATTCAGTTTCAACATGATGAACATTCTGAATTATTGGGCATTCAGGCTATTTTGATTAGTCTGGCTGGTTTTATCACTGTGATCACTTTGAATACTCTTGCCATTTAACGAATTCGGTCAATTCCAACGTTCTATTCAGTTTCAACATGATGAACATTCTGAATTATTGGGCATTCAGGCTATTTTGATTAGTCTGGCTGGTTTTATCACTGTGATCACTTTGAATACTCTAGCCATTAAACGAATTCGGTCAATTCCAACGTTCTATTCAGTTTGAACATGATGAACATTCTGAATTATTGGGCATTCAGTCCAATTTGATTAGTCTGGCTGGTTTTATCACTCTGATCACTTTGAATACTCTTGCCATTTGACGAAATCGGTCAATTCCAACGTTCTATTCAGTTTCAACATGATGAACATTCTGAATTATTGGGCATTCAGGCTATTTTGCTTATTGTAGCTGGTTTTATCACTCTGATCACTTTGATAATCTTGCCATTTGACGAATTCGGTCAATTCCAACGTTCTATTCAGTTTCAACATGATGAACATTCTGAATTATTGGGCATTCAGGCTATTTTGATTAGTCTGGCTGGTTTTATCACTGTGATCACTTTGAATACTCTTGCCATTTAACGAATTCGGTCAATTCCAACGTTCTATTCAGTTTCAACATGATGAACATTCTGAATTATTGGGCATTCAGGCTATTTTGATTAGTCGTGCTGGTTTTATCACTCTGATCACTTTGAATACTCTTGCCATTTGACGAATTCGGTCAATTCCAACGTTCTATTCAGTTTCAACATGATGAACATTCTGAATTATTGGGCATTCAGGCTATTTTGATTAGTCTGGCTGGTTTTATCACTTTGAATACTCTTGCCATTTGACGAATTCGGTCAATTCCAACGTTCTATTCAGTTTCAACATGATGAACATTCTGAATTATTGGGCATTCAGGCTATTTTGCTTATTGTAGCTGGTTTTATCACTCTGATCACTTTGATAATCTTGCCATTTGACGAATTCGGTCAATTCCAACGTTCTATTCAGTTTCAACATGATGAACATTCTGAATTATTGGGCATTCAGGCTATTTTGATTAGTCTGGCTGGTTTTATCACTGTGATCACTTTGAATACTCTTGCCATTTAACGAATTCGGTCAATTCCAACGTTCTATTCAGTTTCAACATGATGAACATTCTGAATTATTGGGCATTCAGGCTATTTTGATTAGTCTGGCTGGTTTTATCACTGTGATCACTTTGAATACTCTAGCCATTAAACGAATTCGGTCAATTCCAACGTTCTATTCAGTTTGAACATGATGAACATTCTGAATTATTGGGCATTCAGTCCATTTTGATTAGTCTGGCTGGTTTTATCACTCTGATCACTTTGAATACTCTTGCCATTTGACGAAATCGGTCAATTCCAACGTTCTATTCAGTTTCAACATGATGAACATTCTGAATTATTGGGCATTCAGGCTATTTTGCTTAGTCTGGCTGGTTTTATCACTGTGATCACTTTGAATACTCTTGCCATTTAACGAATTCGGTCAATTCCAACGTTCTATTCAGTTTCAACATGATGAACATTCTTAATTATTAGGCATTCAGGCTATTTTGATTATTGTAGATGGTTTTATCACTCTGATCACTTTGAATACTCTTGCCATTTGACGAATTCGGTCAATTCCAACGTTCTATTCAGTTTCAACATGATGAACATTCTGAATTATTGGGCATTCAGGCTATTTTGCTTATTGTAGCTGGTTTTATCACTCTGATCACTTTGATAATCTTGCCATTTGACGAATTCGGTCAATTCCAACGTTCTATTCAGTTTCAACATGATGAACATTCTGAATTATTGGGCATTCAGGCTATTTTGATTAGTATGGCTGGTTTTATCACTCTGATCACTTTGAATACTATTGCCATTTGACGAATTCGGTCAATTCCAACGTTCTATTCAGTTTCAACATGATGAACATTCTGAATTATTGGGCATTCAGGCTATTTTGATTAGTCGTGCTGGTTTTATCACTCTGATCACTTTGAGTACTCTTGCCATTTGACGAATTCGGTCAATTCCAACGTTCTATTCAGTTTCAACATGATGAACATTCTGAATTATTGGACATTCAGGCTATTTTGCTTATTGTAGCTGGTTTTATCACTCTGATCACTTTGATAATCGTGCGATTTGACGAATTCGGTTAATTCCAACGTTCTATTCAGTTTGAACATGATGAACATTCTGAATTATTGGGCATTCAGGCTATTTTGATTAGTCTGGCTGGTTTTATCACTCTGATCACTTTGAATACTCTTGCCATTTGACGAAATCGGTCAATTCCAACGTTCTATTCAGTTTCAACATGATGAACATTCTGAATTATTGGGCATTCAGGCTATTTTGATTAGTCTGGCTGGTTTTATCACTGTGATCACTTTGAATACTCTAGCCATTAAACGAATTCGGTCAATTCCAACGTTCTATTCAGTTTGAACATGATGAACATTCTGAATTATTGGGCATTCAGGCTATTTTGATTAGTCTGGCTGGTTTTATCACTCTGATCACTTTGAATACTATTGCCATTTGACGAATTCGGTCAATTCCAACGTTCTATTCAGTTTCAACATGATGAACATTCTGAATTATTGGGCATTCAGGCTATTTTGCTTATTGTAGCTGGTTTTATCACTCTGATCACTTTGATAATCTTGCCATTTGACGAATTCGGTCAATTCCAACGTTCTATTCAGTTTCAACATGATGAACATTCTTAATTATTAGGCATTCAGGCTATTTTGATTATTGTAGATGGTTTTATCACTCTGATCACTTTGATAATCTTGCCATTTGACGAATTCGGTCAATTCCAACGTTCTATTCAGTTTCAACATGATGAACATTCTGAATTATTGGACATTCAGGCTATTTTGATTAGTCTGGCTGGTTTTATCACTCTGATCACTTTGAATACTCTTGCCATTTGACGAATTCGGTCAATTCCAACGTTCTATTCAGTTTGAACATGATGAAGATTCTGAATTATTGGGCATTCAGGCTATTTTGATTAGTCTGGCTGGTTTTATCACTCTGATCACTTTGAATACTCTTGCCATTTGACGAATTCGGTCAATTCCAACGTTCTATTCAGTTTCAACATGATGAACATTCTGAATTATTGGACATTCAGGCTATTTTGCTTATTGTAGCTGGTTTTATCACTCTGATCACTTTGATAATCGTGCGATTTGACGAATTCGGTCAATTCCAACGTTCTATTCAGTTTGAACATGATGAACATTCTGAATTATTGGGCATTCAGGCTATTTTGATTAGTCTGGCTGGTTTTATCACTCTGATCACTTTGAATACTCTTGCCATTTGACGAAATCGGTCAATTCCAACGTTCTATTCAGTTTCAACATGATGAACATTCTGAATTATTGGGCATTCAGGCTATTTTGATTAGTCTGGCTGGTTTTATCACTTTGAATACTCTTGCCATTTGACGAATTCGGTCAATTCCAACGTTCTATTCAGTTTCAACATGATGAACATTCTTAATTATTAGGCATTCAGGCTATTTTGATTATTGTAGATGGTTTTATCACTCTGATCACTTTGAATACTCTTGCCATTTGACGAATTCGGTCAATTCCAACGTTCTATTCAGTTTCAACATGATGAACATTCTGAATTATTGGGCATTCAGGCTATTTTGATTAGTCTGGCTGGTTTTATCACTGTGATCACTTTGAATAGTCTAGCCATTAAACGAATTCGGTCAATTCCAACGTTCTATTCAGTTTCAACATGATGAACATTCTGAATTATTGGGCATTCAGGCTATTTTGATTAGTCTGGCTGGATTTATCACTGTGATCACTTTGAATACTCTTGCCATTTAACGAATTCGGTCAATTCCAACGTTCTATTCAGTTTCAACATGATGAACATTCTGAATTATTGGGCATTCAGGCTATTTTGATTAGTCTGGCTGGTTTTATCACTGTGATCACTTTGAATACTCTAGCCATTAAACGAATTCGGTCAATTCCAACGTTCTATTCAGTTTGAACATGATGAACATTCTGAATTATTGGGCATTCAGTCCATTTTGATTAGTCTGGCTGGTTTTATCACTCTGATCACTTTGAATACTCTTGCCATTTGACGAAATCGGTCAATTCCAACGTTCTATTCAGTTTCAACATGATGAACATTCTGAATTATTGGGCATTCAGGCTATTTTGCTTATTGTAGCTGGTTTTATCACTCTGATCACTTTGATAATCTTGCCATTTGACGAATTCGGTCAATTCCAACGTTCTATTCAGTTTCAACATGATGAACATTCTTAATTATTAGGCATTCAGGCTATTTTGATTATTGTAGATGGTTTTATCACTCTGATCACTTTGATAATCTTGCCATTTGACGAATTCGGTCAATTCCAACGTTCTATTCAGTTTCAACATGATGAACATTCTGAATTATTGGACATTCAGGCTATTTTGATTAGTCTGGCTGGTTTTATCACTCTGATCACTTTGAATACTCTTGCCATTTGACGAATTCGGTCAATTCCAACGTTCTATTCAGTTTCAACATGATGAACATTCTGAATTATTGGGCATTCAGGCTATTTTGATTAGTCTGGCTGGTTTTATCACTGTGATCACTTTGAATACTCTTGCCATTTAACGAATTCGGTCAATTCCAACGTTCTATTCAGTTTGAACATGATGAACATTCTGAATTATTGGGTATTCAGGCTATATTGCTTATTGTAGCTGGTTTTATCACTGTGATCACTTTGAATACTCTAGCCATTAAACGAATTCGGTCACTTCCAACGTTCTATTCAGTTTGAACATGATGAACATTCTGAATTATTGGGCATTCAGGCTATTTTGATTAGTCTGGCTGGTTTTATCACTCTGATCACTTTGATAATCGTGCGATTTGACGAATTCGGTCAATTCCAACGTTCTATTCAGTTTGAACATGATGAACATTCTGAATTATTGGGCATTCAGGCTATTTTGATTAGTCTGGCTGGTTTTATCACTCTGATCACTTTGAATACTCTTGCCATTTGACGAAATCGTTCAATTCCAACGTTCTATTCAGTTTCAACATGATGAACATTCTGAATTATTGGGCATTCAGGCTATTTTGATTAGTCTGGCTGGTTTTATCACTGTGATCACTTTGAATACTCTAGCCATTAAACGAATTCGGTCAATTCCAACGTTCTATTCAGTTTGAACATGATGAACATTCTGAATTATTGGGCATTCAGGCTATTTTGATTAGTCTGGCTGGTTTTATCACTCTGATCACTTTGAATACTATTGCCATTTGACGAATTCGGTCAATTCCAACGTTCTATTCAGTTTCAACATGATGAACATTCTGAATTATTGGGCATTCAGGCTATTTTGCTTATTGTAGCTGGTTTTATCACTCTGATCACTTTGATAATCTTGCCATTTGACGAATTCGGTCAATTCCAACGTTCTATTCAGTTTCAACATGATGAACATTCTGAATTATTGGACATTCAGGCTATTTTGATTAGTCTGGCTGGTTTTATCACTCTGATCACTTTGAATACTCTTGCCATTTGACGAATTCGGTCACTTCCAACGTTCTATTCAGTTTCAACATGATGAACATTCTGAATTATTGGGCATTCAGGCTATTTTGATTAGTCTGGCTGGTTTTATCACTGTGATCACTTTGAATACTCTTGCCATTTAACGAATTCGGTCAATTCCAACGTTCTATTCAGTTTGAACATGATGAACATTCTGAATTATTGGGTATTCAGGCTATTTTGCTTATTGTAGCTGGTTTTATCACTCTGATCACTTTGATAATCTTGCGATTTGACGAATTCGGTCAATTTCAACATGATGAACATTCTGAATTATTGGGCATTCAGACTATTTTGCTTATTGTAGCTGGTTTGATCACTCTGATCACTTTGATAATCTTGCCATTTGACGAATTCTCTCAATTCCAATGTTCTATTCAGTTTCAACATGATGAACATTCTGAATTATTGGGCATTCAGGCTATTTTGATTAGTCTGGCTGGTTTTATCACTCTGATCACTTTGAATACTCTTGCCATTTGACGAATTCGGTCAATTCCAACGTTCTATTCAGTTTCAACATGATGAACATTCTGAATTATTGGGCATTCAGGCTATTTTGATTAGTCTGGCTGGTTTTATCACTCTGATTACTTTGATAATCTTGCCATTTGACGAATTCGGTCAATTCCAACGTTCTATTCAGTTTCAACATTCTGAATTATTGGGCATTCAGGCTTGTTTGATTAGTCTGGCTGGTTTTATCACTCTGATCACTTTGAATACTCTTGCCATTTGACGAATTCGGTCAATTCCAACGTTCTATTCAGTTTCAACATGATGAACATTCTGAATTATTGGGCATTCAGGCTATTTTGATTAGTCTGGCTGGTTTTATCACTCTGATCACTTTGAATACTCTTGCCATTTGACGAATTCGGTCAATTCCAACGTTCTATTCAGTTTCAACATGATGAACATTCTGAATTATTGGGCATTCAGGCTATTTTGATTAGTCTGGCTGGTTTTATCACTCTGATCACTTTGATAATCTTGCGATTTGACGAATTCGGTCAATTTCAACATGATGAACATTCTGAATTATTGGGCATTCAGGCTATTTTGATTAGTCTGGCTGGTTTTATCACTCTGATCACTTTGATAATCTTGCGATTTGACGAATTCGGTCAATTTCAACATGATGAACATTCTGAATTATTGGGCATACAGGCTATTTTGCTTATTGTAGCTGGTTTTATCACTCTGATCACTTTGATAATCTTGCCATTTGACGAATTCGCTCAATTCCAACGTTCTATTCAGTTTCAACATGATGAACGTTCTCAATTATTAGGCATTCAGGCTATTTTGATTATTGTAGATGGTTTTATCACTCTGATCACTTTGAATACTCTTGCCATTTGACGAATTCGGTCAATTCCAACGTTCTATTCAGTTTCAACATGATGAACATTCTGAATTATTGGGCATTCAGACTATTTTGCTTATTGTAGCTGGTTTTATCACTCTGATCACTTTGATAATCTTGCCATTTGACGAATTCTCTCAATTCCAACGTTCTATTCAGTTTCAACATGATGAACATTCTGAATTATTGGGCATTCAGGCTATTTTGATTAGTCTGGCTGGTTTTATCACTCTGATCACTTTGAATACTCTTGCCATTTGACGAATTCGGTCAATTCCAACGTTCTATTCAGTTTCAACATGATGAACATTCTGAATTATTGGACATTCAGGCTATTTTGATTAGTCTGGCTGGTTTTATCACTCTGATCACTTTGAATACTCTAGCCATTAAACGAATTCGGTCAATTCCAACGTTCTATTCAGTTTGAACATGATGAACATTCTGAATTATTGGGCATTCAGGCTATTTTGATTAGTCTGGCTGGTTTTATCCCTGTGATCACTTTGAATACTCTAGCCATTAAACGAATTCGGTCAATTCCAACGTTCTATTCAGTTTGAACATGATGAACATTCTGAATTATTGGGCATTCAGGCTATTTTGATTAGTCTGGCTGGTTTTATCACTCTGATCACTTTGAATACTATTGCCATTTGACGAATTCGGTCAATTCCAACGTTCTATTCAGTTCCAACATGATGAACATTCTGAATTATTGGGCATTCAGGCTATTTTGCTTATTGTAGCTGGTTTTATCACTCTGATCACTTTGATAATCTTGCCATTTGACGAATTCGGTCAATTCCAACGTTCTATTCAGTTTCAACATGATGAACATTCTTAATTATTAGGCATTCAGGCTATTTTGATTATTGTAGATGGTTTTATCACTCTGATCACTTTGATAATCTTGCCATTTGACGAATTCGGTCAATTCCAACGTTCTATTCAGTTTCAACATGATGAACATTCTGAATTATTGGACATTCAGGCTATTTTGATTAGTCTGGCTGGTTTTATCACTCTGATCACTTTGAATACTCTTGCCATTTGACGAATTCGGTCAATTCCAACGTTCTATTCAGTTTCAACATGATGAACATTCTGAATTATTGGGCATTCAGGCTATTTTGATTAGTCTGGCTGGTTTTATCACTGTGATCACTTTGAATACTCTTGCCATTTAACGAATTCGGTCAATTCCAACGTTCTATTCAGTTTGAACATGATGAACATTCTGAATTATTGGGTATTCAGGCTATTTTGCTGAATTATTGGGCATTCAGGCTAGTTTGATTAGTCTGGCTGGTTTTATCACTCTGATCACTTTGAATACTCTTGCCGTTTGACGAATTCGGTCAATTCCAACGTTCTATTCAGTTTCAACATGATGAACATTCTGAATTATTGGGCATTCAGGCTATTTTGATTAGTCTGGCTGGTTTTATCACTCTGATCACTTTGAATACTCTTGCCATTTGACAAATTCGGTCAATTCCAACGTTCTATTCAGTTTCAACATGATGAACATTCTGAATTATTGGGTATTCAGGCTATTTTGCTTATTGTAGCTGGTTTTATCACTCTGATCACTTTGATAATCTTGCGATTTGACGAATTCGGTCAATTTTAACATGATGAACATTCTGAATTATTGGGCATTCAGGCTATTTTGATTAGTCTGGCTGGTTTTATCACTGTGATCACTTTGAATACTCTTGCCATTTAACGAATTTGGTCAATTCCAACGTTCTATTCAGTTTGAACATGATGAACATTCTGAATTATTGGGTATTCAGGCTATTTTGCTTATTGTAGCTGGTTTTATCACTCTGATCACTTTGATAATCTTGCGATTTGACGAATTCGGTCAATTTCAACATGATGAACATTCTGAATTATTGGGCATACAGGCTATTTTGCTTATTGTAGATGGTTTTATCACTCTGATCACTTTGAATACTCTTGCCATTTGACGAATTCGGTCAATTCCAACGTTCTATTCAGTTTCAACATGATGAACATTCTGAATTATTGGGCATTCAGACTATTTTGCTTATTGTAGCTGGTTTTATCACTCTGATCACTTTGATAATCTTGCCATTTGACGAATTCTCTCAATTCCAACGTTCTATTCAGTTTCAACATGATGAACATTCTGAATTATTGGGCATTCAGGCTATTTTGATTAGTCTGGCTGGTTTTATCACTCTGATCACTTTGAATACTCTTGCCATTTGACGAATTCGGTCAATTCCAACGTTCTATTCAGTTTCAACATGATGAACATTCTGAATTATTGGGCATTCAGGCTATTTTGATTAGTCTGGCTGGTTTTATCACTCTGATTACTTTGATAATCTTGCCATTTGACGAATTCGGTCAATTCCAACGTTCTATTCAGTTTCAACATTCTGAATTATTGGGCATTCAGGCTAGTTTGATTAGTCTGGCTGGTTTTATCACTCTGATCACTTTGAATACTCTTGCCGTTTGACGAATTCGGTCAATTCCAACGTTCTATTCAGTTTCAACATGATGAACATTCTGAATTATTGGGCATTCAGGCTATTTTGATTAGTCTGGCTGGTTTTATCACTCTGATCACTTTGAATACTCTTGCCATTTGACAAATTCGGTCAATTCCAACGTTCTATTCAGTTTCAACATGATGAACATTCTGAATTATTGGGTATTCAGGCTATTTTGCTTATTGTAGCTGGTTTTATCACTCTGATCACTTTGATAATCTTGCGATTTGACGAATTCGGTCAATTTTAACATGATGAACATTCTGAATTATTGGGCATACAGGCTATTTTGCTTATTGTAGCTGGTTTTATCACTCTGATCACTTTGATAATCTTGCCATTTGACGAATTCGCTCAATTCCAACGTTCTATTCAGTTTCAACATGATGAACGTTCTCAATTATTAGGCATTCAGGCTATTTTGATTATTGTAGATGGTTTTATCACTCTGATCACTTTGAATACTCTTGCCATTAAACGAATTCGGTCAATTCCAACGTTCTATTCAGTTTGAACATGATGAACATTCTGAATTATTGGGCATTCAGGCTATTTTGATTAGTCTGGCTGGTTTTATCACTCTGATCACTTTGAATACTCTTGCCATTTGACGAATTCTCTCAATTCCAACGTTCTATTCAGTTTCAACATGATGAACATTCTGAATTATTGGGCATTCAGGCTATTTTGATTAGTCTGGCTGGTTTATCACTGTGATCACTTTGAATACTCTAGCCATTAAACGAATTCGGTCAATTCCAACGTTCTATTCAGTTTGAACATGATGAACATTCTGAATTATTGGGCATTCAGGCTATTTTGATTAGCCTGGCTGGTTTTATCACTCTGATCACTTTGAATACTATTGCCATTTGACGAATTCGGTCAATTCCAACGTTCTATTCAGTTTCAACATGATGAACATTCTGAATTATTGGGCATTCAGGCAATTTTGCTTATTGTAGCTGGTTTTATCACTCTGATCACTTTGATAATCTTGCCATTTGACGAATTCGGTCAATTCCAACGTTCTATTCAGTTTCAACATGATGAACATTCTTAATTATTAGGCATTCAGGCTATTTTGATTATTGTAGATGGTTTTATCACTCTGATCACTTTGATAATCTTGCCATTTGACGAATTCGGTCAATTCCAACGTTCTATTCAGTTTCAACATGATGAACATTCTGAATTATTGGACATTCAGGCTATTTTGATTAGTCTGGCTGGTTTTATCACTCTGATCACTTTGAATACTCTTGCCATTTGACGAATTCGGTCAATTCCAACGTTCTATTCAGTTTCAACATGATGAACATTCTGAATTATTGGGCATTCAGGCTATTTTGATTAGTCTGGCTGGTTTTATCACTGTGATCACTTTGAATACTCTTGCCATTTAACGAATTCGGTCAATTCCAACGTTCTATTCAGTTTGAACATGATGAACATTCTGAATTATTGGGTATTCAGGCTATTTTGCTTATTGTAGCTGGTTTTATCACTCTGATCACTTTGATAATCTTGCGATTTGACGAATTCGGTCAATTTCAACATGATGAACATTCTGAATTATTGGGCATACAGGCTATTTTGCTTATTGTAGATGGTTTTATCACTCTGATCACTTTGAATACTCTTGCCATTTGACGAATTCGGTCAATTCCAACGTTCTATTCAGTTTCAATATGATGAACATTCTGAATTATTGGGCATTCAGACTATTTTGCTTATTGTAGCTGGTTTTATCACTCTGATCACTTTGATAATCTTGCCATTTGACGAATTCTCTCAATTCCAACGTTCTATTCAGTTTCAACATGATGAACATTCTGAATTATTGGGCATTCAGGCTATTTTGATTAGTCTGGCTGGTTTTATCACTCTGATCACTTTGAATACTCTTGCCATTTGACGAATTCGGTCAATTCCAACGTTCTATTCAGTTTCAACATGATGAACATTCTGAATTATTGGGCATTCAGGCTATTTTGATTAGTCTGGCTGGTTTTATCACTCTGATTACTTTGATAATCTTGCCATTTGACGAATTCGGTCAATTCCAACGTTCTATTCAGTTTCAACATTCTGAATTATTGGGCATTCAGGCTAGTTTGATTAGTCTGGCTGGTTTTATCACTCTGATCACTTTGAATACTCTTGCCATTTGACGAATTCGGTCAATTCCAACGTTCTATTCAGTTTCAACATGATGAACATTCTGAATTATTGGGCATTCAGGCTATTTTGATTAGTCTGGCTGGTTTTATCACTGTGATCACTTTGAATACTCTTGCCATTTAACGAATTCGGTCAATTCCAACGTTCTATTCAGTTTGAACATGATGAACATTCTGAATTATTGGGTATTCAGGCTATTTTGCTTATTGTAGCTGGTTTTATCACTCTGATCACTTTGATAATCTTGCGATTTGACGAATTCGGTCAATTTCAACATGATGAACATTCTGAATTATTGGGCATACAGGCTATTTTGCTTATTGTAGATGGTTTTATCACTCTGATCACTTTGAATACTCTTGCCATTTGACGAATTCGGTCAATTCCAACGTTCTATTCAGTTTCAACATGATGAACATTCTGAATTATTGGGCATTCAGACTATTTTGCTTATTGTAGCTGGTTTTATCACTCTGATCACTTTGATAATCTTGCCATTTGACGAATTCTCTCAATTCCAACGTTCTATTCAGTTTCAACATGATGAACATTCTGAATTATTGGGCATTCAGGCTATTTTGATTAGTCTGGCTGGTTTTATCACTCTGATCACTTTGAATACTCTTGCCATTTGACGAATTCGGTCAATTCCAACGTTCTATTCAGTTTCAACATGATGAACATTCTGAATTATTGGGCATTCAGGCTATTTTGATTAGTCTGGCTGGTTTTATCACTCTGATTACTTTGATAATCTTGCCATTTGACGAATTCGGTCAATTCCAACGTTCTATTCAGTTTCAACATTCTGAATTATTGGGCATTCAGGCTAGTTTGATTAGTCTGGCTGGTTTTACCACTCTGATCACTTTGAATACTCTTGCCATTTGACGAATTCGGTCAATTCCAACGTTCTATTCAGTTTCAACATGATGAACATTCTGAATTATTGGGCATTAAGGCTATTTTGATTAGTCTGGCTGGTTTTATCACTCTGATCACTTTGAATACTCTTGCCATTTGACAAATTCGGTCAATTCCAACGTTCTATTCAGTTTCAACATGATGAACATTCTGAATTATTGGGTATTCAGGCTATTTTGCTTATTGTAGCTGGTTTTATCACTCTGATCACTTTGATAATCTTGCGATTTGACGAATTCGGTCAATTTCAACATGATGAACATTCTGAATTATTGGGCATACAGGCTATTTTGCTTATTGTAGCTGGTTTTATCACTCTGATCTCTTTGATAATCTTGCCATTTGACGAATTCGCTCAATTCCAACGTTCTATTGAGTTTCAACATGATGAACATTCTGAATTATTGGGCATTCAGGCTATTTTGATTAGTCTGGCTGGTTTTATCACTCTGATCACTTTGAATACTCTTGCCATTTGACGAATTCGGTCAATTCCAACGTTCTATTCAGTTTCAACATGATGAACATTCTGAATTATTGGACATTCAGGCTATTTTGATTAGTCTGGCTGGTTTTATCACTCTGATCACTTTGAATACTCTTGCCATTTGACGAATTCGGTCAATTCCAACGTTCTATTCAGTTTCAACATGATGAACATTCTGAATTATTGGGCATTCAGGCTATTATACTTATTGTAGCTGGTTTTATCACTCTGATCACTTTGATAATCTTGCAATTTGACGAATTCTCTCAATTCCAACGTTCTATTCAGTTTCAACATGATGAACATTCTGAATTATTTTGCATTCAGGCTATTTTGATTAGTCTGGCTGGTTTTATCACTCTGATTACTTTGATAATCTTGCCATTTGACGAATTCGGTCAATTCCAACGTTCTATTCAGTTTCAACATTCTGAATTATTGGGCATTCAGGCTAGTTTGATTAGTCTGGCTGGTTTTATCACTCTGATCACTTTGAATACTCTTGCCATTTGACGAATTCGGTCAATTCCAACGTTCTATTCAGTTTCAACATGATGAACATTCTGAATTATTGGGCATTAAGGCTATTTTGATTAGTCTGGCTGGTTTTATCACTCTGATCACTTTGAATACTCTTGCCATTTGACAAATTCGGTCAATTCCAACGTTCTATTCAGTTTCAACATGATGAACATTCTGAATTATTGGGTATTCAGGCTATTTTGCTTATTGTAGCTGGTTTTATCACTCTGATCACTTTGATAATCTTGCGATTTGACGAATTCGGTCAATTTAAACATGATGAACATTCTGAATTATTGGGCATACAGGCTATTTTGCTTATTGTAGCTGGTTTTATCACTCTGATCACTTTGATAATCTTGCCATTTGACGAATTCGCTCAATTCCAACGTTCTATTCAGTTTCAACATGATGAACATTCTGAATTATTGGGCATTCAGGCTATTTTGATTAGTCTGGCTGGTTTTATCACTCTGATCACTTTGAATACTCTTGCCATTTGACGAATTCGGTCAATTCCAACGTTCTATTCAGTTTCAACATGATGAACATTCTGAATTATTGGACATTCAGGCTATTTTGATTAGTCTGGCTGGTTTTATCACTCTGATCACTTTGAATACTCTTGCCATTTGACGAATTCGGTCAATTCCAACGTTCTATTCAGTTTCAACATGATGAACATTCTGAATTATTGGGCATTCAGGCTATTTTACTTATTGTAGCTGGTTTTATCACTCTGATCACTTTGATAATCTTGCCATTTGACGAATTCTCTCAATTCCAACGTTCTATTCAGTTTCAACATGATGAACATTCTGAATTATTGGGCATTCAGGCTATTTTGATTAGTCTGGCTGGTTTTATCACTCTGATTACTTTGATAATCTTGCCATTTGACGAGTCGGTCAATTCCAACGTTCTATTCAGTTTCAACATTCTGAATTATTGGGCATTCAGGCTAGTTTGATTAGTCTGGCTGGTTTTATCACTCTGATCACTTTGAATACTCTTGCCATTTGACGAATTCGGTCAATTCCAACGTTCTATTCAGTTTCAACATGATGAACATTCTGAATTATTGGGCATTCAGGCTATTTTGATTAGTCTGGCTGGTTTTATCACTCTGATCACTTTGAATACTCTTGCCATTTGACGAATTCGGTCAATTCCAACGTTCTATTCAGTTTCAACATGATGAACATTCTGAATTATTGGACATTCAGGCTATTTTGATTAGTCTGGCTGGTTTTATCACTCTGATCACTTTGAATACTCTTGCCATTTGACGAATTCGGTCAATTCCAACGTTCTATTCAGTTTCAACATGATGAACATTCTGAATTATTGGGCATTCAGGCTATTATACTTATTGTAGCTGGTTTTATCACTCTGATCACTTTGATAATCTTGCAATTTGACGAATTCTCTCAATTCCAACGTTCTATTCAGTTTCAACATGATGAACATTCTGAATTATTTTGCATTCAGGCTATTTTGATTAGTCTGGCTGGTTTTATCACTCTGATTACTTTGATAATCTTGCCATTTGACGAATTCGGTCAATTCCAACGTTCTATTCAGTTTCAACATTCTGAATTATTGGGCATTCAGGCTAGTTTGATTAGTCTGGCTGGTTTTATCACTCTGATCACTTTGAATACTCTTGCCATTTGACGAATTCGGTCAATTCCAACGTTCTATTCAGTTTCAACATGATGAACATTCTGAATTATTGGGCATTAAGGCTATTTTGATTAGTCTGGCTGGTTTTATCACTCTGATCACTTTGAATACTCTTGCCATTTGACAAATTCGGTCAATTCCAACGTTCTATTCAGTTTCAACATGATGAACATTCTGAATTATTGGGTATTCAGGCTATTTTGCTTATTGTAGCTGGTTTTATCACTCTGATCACTTTGATAATCTTGCGATTTGACGAATTCGGTCAATTTCAACATGATGAACATTCTGAATTATTGGGCATACAGGCTATTTTGCTTATTGTAGCTGGTTTTATCACTCTGATCACTTTGATAATCTTGCCATTTGACGAATTCGCTCAATTCCAACGTTCTATTCAGTTTCAACATGATGAACATTCTGAATTATTGGGCATTCAGGCTATTTTGATTAGTCTGGCTGGTTTTATCACTCTGATCACTTTGAATACTCTTGCCATTTGACGAATTCGGTCAATTCCAACGTTCTATTCAGTTTCAACATGATGAACATTCTGAATTATTGGACATTCAGGCTATTTTGATTAGTCTGGCTGGTTTTATCACTCTGATCACTTTGAATACTCTTGCCATTTGACGAATTCGGTCAATTCCAACGTTCTATTCAGTTTCAACATGATGAACATTCTGAATTATTGGGCATTCAGGCTATTTTACTTATTGTAGCTGGTTTTATCACTCTGATCACTTTGATAATCTTGCCATTTGACGAATTCTCTCAATTCCAACGTTCTATTCAGTTTCAACATGATGAACATTCTGAATTATTGGGCATTCAGGCTATTTTGATTAGTCTGGCTGGTTTTATCACTCTGATTACTTTGATAATCTTGCCATTTGACGAGTCGGTCAATTCCAACGTTCTATTCAGTTTCAACATTCTGAATTATTGGGCATTCAGGCTAGTTTGATTAGTCTGGCTGGTTTTATCACTCTGATCACTTTGAATACTCTTGCCATTTGACGAATTCGGTCAATTCCAACGTTCTATTCAGTTTCAACATGATGAACATTCTGAATTATTGGGCATTCAGGCTATTTTGATTAGTCTGGCTGGTTTTATCACTGTGATCACTTTGAATACTCTTGCCATTTAACGAATTCGGTCAATTCCAACGTTCTATTCAGTTTGAACATGATGAACATTCTGAATTATTGGGTATTCAGGCTATTTTGCTTATTGTAGCTGGTTTTATCACTCTGATCACTTTGATAATCTTGCGATTTGACGAATTCGGTCAATTTCAACATGATGAACATTCTGAATTATTGGGCATACAGGCTATTTTGCTTATTGTAGATGGTTTTATCACTCTGATCACTTTGAATACTCTTGCCATTTGACGAATTCGGTCAATTCCAACGTTCTATTCAGTTTCAACATGATGAACATTCTGAATTATTGGGCATTCAGACTATTTTGCTTATTGTAGCTGGTTTTATCACTCTGATCACTTTGATAATCTTGCCATTTGACGAATTCTCTCAATTCCAACGTTCTATTCAGTTTCAACATGATGAACATTCTGAATTATTGGGCATTCAGGCTATTTTGATTAGTCTGGCTGGTTTTATCACTCTGATCACTTTGAATACTCTTGCCATTTGACGAATTCGGTCAATTCCAACGTTCTATTCAGTTTCAACATGATGAACATTCTGAATTATTGGGCATTCAGGCTATTTTGATTAGTCTGGCTGGTTTTATCACTCTGATTACTTTGATAATCTTGCCATTTGACGAATTCGGTCAATTCCAACGTTCTATTCAGTTTCAACATTCTGAATTATTGGGCATTCAGGCTAGTTTGATTAGTCTGGCTGGTTTTATCACTCTGATCACTTTGAATACTCTTGCCATTTGACGAATTCGGTCAATTCCAACGTTCTATTCAGTTTCAACATGATGAACATTCTGAATTATTGGGCATTAAGGCTATTTTGATTAGTCTGGCTGGTTTTATCACTCTGATCACTTTGAATACTCTTGCCATTTGACAAATTCGGTCAATTCCAACGTTCTATTCAGTTTCAACATGATGAACATTCTGAATTATTGGGTATTCAGGCTATTTTGCTTATTGTAGCTGGTTTTATCACTCTGATCACTTTGATAATCTTGCGATTTGACGAATTCGGTCAATTTCAACATGATGAACATTCTGAATTATTGGGCATACAGGCTATTTTGCTTATTGTAGCTGGTTTTATCACTCTGATCACTTTGATAATCTTGCCATTTGACGAATTCGCTCAATTCCAACGTTCTATTCAGTTTCAACATGATGAACATTCTGAATTATTGGGCATTCAGGCTATTTTGATTAGTCTGGCTGGTTTTATCACTCTGATCACTTTGAATACTCTTGCCATTTGACGAATTCGGTCAATTCCAACGTTCTATTCAGTTTCAACATGATGAACATTCTGAATTATTGGACATTCAGGCTATTTTGATTAGTCTGGCTGGTTTTATCACTCTGATCACTTTGAATACTCTTGCCATTTGACGAATTCGGTCAATTCCAACGTTCTATTCAGTTTCAACATGATGAACATTCTGAATTATTGGGCATTCAGGCTATTTTACTTATTGTAGCTGGTTTTATCACTCTGATCACTTTGAATACTCTTGCGATTTGACGAATTCGGTCAATTCCAACGTTCTATTCAGTTTCAACATGATGAACATTCTGAATTATTTGGCATTCAGGCTATTTTGATTATTGTAGCTGGTTTTATCACTCTGGTCACTTTGATAATCTTGCCATTTGACGAATTCGCTCAATTCCAACGTTCTATTCAGTTTCAACATGATGAACATTCTGAATTATTGGGCATTCAGGCTATTTTGATTAGTCTGGCTGGTTTTATCACTCTGGTCACTTTGATAATCTTGCCATTTGACGAATTCGCTCAATTCCAACGTTCTATTCAGTTTGAACATTCTGAATTATTGGGCATTTAGGCTTATTTGCTTATTGTAGCTGGTTTTATCACTCTGATCACTTTGATAATCTTGCCATTTGACGAATTCGCTCAATTCCAACGTTCTATTCAGTTTCAACATGATGGACATTCTGAATTATTGGGCATTCAGGCTATTTTGATTATTGTAGCTGGTTTTATCACTCTGATCACTTTGAATACTCTTGCCATTTGACGAATTCGGTCAATTCCAACGTTCTATTCAGTTTCAACATGATGAACATTCTGAATTATTGGGCATTCAGGCTATTTTACTTATTGTAGCTGGTTTTATCACTCTGATCACTTTGAATACTCTTGCGATTTGACGAATTCGGTCAATTCCAACGTTCTATTCAGTTTCAACATGATGAACATTCTGAATTATTTGGCATTCAGGCTATTTTGATTATTATAGCTGGTTTTATCACTCTGGTCACTTGGATAATCTTGCCATTTGACGAATTCGCTCAATTCCAACGTTCTATTCAGTTTCAACATGATGAACATTCTGAATTATTGGGCATTCAGGCTATTTTGATTAGTCTGGCTGGTTTTATCACTCTGATCACTTTGAATACTCTTGCCATTTGACGAATTCGCTCAATTCCAACGTTCTATTCAGTTTGAACATGATGAACATTCTGAATTATTGGGCATTCAGGCTTATTTGCTTATTGTAGCTGGTTTTATCACTCTGATCACTTTGAATACTCTTGCCATTTGACGAATTCGCTCAATTCCAACGTTCTATTCAGTTTGAACATGATGAACATTCTGAATTATTGGGCATTCAGGCTTATTTGCTTATTGTAGCTGGTTTTATCACTCTGATCACTTTGATAATCTTGCCATTTGACGAATTCGCTCAATTCAGTTTCAACATGATGAACATTCTGAATTATTTGGCATTCAGGCTATTTTGATTATTGTAGCTGGTTTTATCACTCTGGTCACTTTGATAATCTTGCCATTTGACGAATTCGCTCAATTCCAACGTTCTATTCAGTTTCAACATGATGAACATTCTGAATTATTGGGCATTCAGGCTATTTTGATTAGTCTGGCTGGTTTTATCACTCTGATCACTTTGAATACTCTTGCCATTTGACGAATTCGCTCAATTCCAACGTTCTATTCAGTTTGAACATGATGAACATTCTGAATTATTGGGCATTCAGGCTTATTTGCTTATTGTAGCTGGTTTTATCACTCTGATCACTTTGATAATCTTGCCATTTGACGAATTCGCTCAATTCCAACGTTCTATTCAGTTTCAACATGATGAACATTCTGAATTATTGGGCATTCAGGCTATTTTGATTAGTCTGGCTGGTTTTATCACTCTGATCACTTTGAATACTCTTGCCATTTCACGAATTCGCTCAATTCCAACGTTCTATTCAGTTTGAACATGATGAACATTCTGAATTATTGGGCATTCAGGCTTATTTGCTTATTGTAGCTGGTTTTATCACTCTGATCACTTTGATAATCTTGCCATTTGACGAATTCGCTCAATTCCAACGTTCTATTCAGTTTCAACATGATGAACATTCTGAATTATTGGGCATTCAGGCTATTTTGATTAGTCTGGCTGGTTTTATCACTCTGATCACTTTGAATACTCTTGCCATTTGACGAATTCGCTCAATTCCAACGTTCTATTCAGTTTGAACATGATGAACATTCTGAATTATTGGGCATTCAGGCTTATTTGCTTATTGTAGCTGGTTTTATCACTCTGATCACTTTGATAATCTTGCCATTTGACGAATTCGCTCAATTCCAACGTTCTATTCAGTTTCAACATGATGGACATTCTGAATTATTGGGCATTCAGGCTATTTTGATTAGTCTGGCTGGTTTTATCACTCTGATCACTTTGAATACTCTTGCCATTTGACGAATTCGCTCAATTCCAACGTTCTATTCAGTTTGAACATGATGAACATTCTGAATTATTTGGCATTCAGGCTATTTTGATTATTGTAGCTGGTTTTATCACTCTGGTCACTTTGATAATCTTGCCATTTGACGAATTCGCTCAATTCCAACGTTCTATTCAGTTTCAACATGATGAACATTCTGAATTATTGGGCATTCAGGCTATTTTGATTAGTCTGGCTGGTTTTATCACTCTGATCACTTTGAATACTCTTGCCATTTGACGAATTCGCTCAATTCCAACGTTCTATTCAGTTTGAACATGATGAACATTCTGAATTATTGGGCATTCAGGCTTATTTGCTTATTGTAGCTGGTTTTATCACTCTGATCACTTTGATAATCTTGCCATTTGACGAATTCGCTCAATTCCAACGTTCTATTCAGTTTCAACATGATGAACATTCTGAATTATTAGGCATTCAGGCTATTTTGATTAGTCTGGCTGGTTTTATCACTGTGATCACTTTGAATACTCTAGCCATTAAACGAATTCGGTCAATTCCAACGTTCTATTCAGTTTGAACATTATGAACATTCTGAATTATTGGACATTCAGGCTATTTTGATTAGTCTGGCTGGTTTTATCACTCTGATCACTTTGAATACTCTTGCCATTTGACGAAATCGGTCAATTCCAACGTTCTACTCAGTTTCAACATGATGAATATTCTGAATTATTGGGCATTCAGGCTATTTTGATTAGTCTGGCTGGTTTTATCACTCTGATCACTTTGAATTCTCTTGCATTTGACGAATTCGGTCAATTCCAACGTTCTATTCAGTTTCAACATGATGAACATTCTGAATTATTTGGCATTCAGGCTATTTTGATTAGTCTGGCTGGTTTTATCACTGTGATCACTTTGAATACTCTAGCCATTAAACGAATTCGGTTTGAACATGATGAACATTCTGAATTATTGGGCATTCAGGCTATTTTGATTAGTCTGGCTGGTTTTATCACTCTGATCACTTTGAATACTCTTGCCATTTGACGAATTCGGACAATTCCAACGTTCTATTCAGTTTCAACATGATGAACGTTCTCAATTATTGGGCATTCAGGCTATTTTGATTATTGTAGCTGGTTTTATCACTCTGATCACTTTGATAATCTTGTCATTTGACGAATTCGGTCAATTCCAACGTTCTATTCAGTTTCAACATGATGAACATTCTGAATTATTGGGCATTCAGGCTATTTTGATTATTGTAGCTGGTTTTATCACTCTGATCACTTTGATAATCTTGTCATTTGACGAATTCGGTCAATTCCAACGTTCTATTCAGTTTCAACATGATGAACATTCTGAATTATTGGGCATTCAGGCTATTTTGATTAGTCTGGCGGGTTTTATCACTCTGATCACTTTGAATACTATTGCCATTTGACGAATTCGGTCAATTCCAACGTTCTATTCAGTTTCAACATGATGAACATTCTGAATTATTGGGCATTCAGGCTATTTTGCTTATTGTAGCTGGTTTTATCACTCTGATCACTTTGATAATCTTGCCATTTGACGAATTCGGTCAATTCCAACGTTCTATTCAGTTTCAACATGATGAACGTTCTCAATTATTAGGCATTCAGGCTATTTTGATTATTGTAGATGGTTTTATCACTCTGATCACTTTGAATACTCTTGCCATTTGACGAATTCGGTCAATTCCAACGTTCTACTCAGTTTCAACATGATGAACATTCTGAATTATTGGGCATTCAGGCTATTTTGATTAGTCTGGCTGGTTTAATCACTGTGATCACTTTGAATACTCTAGCCATTAAACGAATTCGGTCAATTCCAACGTTCTATTCAGTTTGAACATGATGAACATTCTGAATTATTGGGCATTCAGTCTATTTTGATTAGTCTGGCTGGTTTTATCACTCTGATTACTTTGAATACTCTTGCCATTTGACGAATTTGGTCAATTCCAACGTTCTATTCAGTTTCAACATGATGAACATTCTGAATTATTTGGCATTCAGGCTATTTTGCTTATTGTAGCTGGTTTTATCACTCTGATCACTTTGATAATCGTGCGATTTGACGAATTCGGTCAATTCCAACGTTCTATTCAGTTTCAACATGATGAACATTCTGAATTATTGGGCATTCAGGCTATTTTGCTTATTGTAGCTGGTTTTATCACTCTGATCACTTTGATAATCTTGCCATTTGACGAATTCGGTCAATTCCAACGTTCTATTCAGTTTCAACATGATGAACATTCTTAATTATTAGGCATTCAGGCTATTTTGATTAGTCTGGCTGGTTTTATCACTGTGATCACTTTGGATACTCTAGCCATTAAACGAATTCGGTCAATTCCAACGTTCTATTCAGTTTGAACATGATGAACATTCTGAATTATTGGGCATTCAGGCTATATTGATTAGTCTGGCTGGTTTTATCACTCTGATCACTTTGAATACTCTTGCCATTTGACGAATTCGGTCAATTCCAACGTTCTATTCAGGCTATTTTGATTAGTCTGGCTGGTTTTATCACTGTGATCACTTTGGATACTCTAGCCATTAAACGAATTCGGTCAATTCCAACGTTCTATTCAGTTTGAACATGATGAACATTCTGAATTATTGGGCATTCAGGCTATTTTGATTAGTCTGGCTGGTTTTATCACTATCACTTTGAATACTCTTGCCATTTGACGAATTCGGTCAATTCCAACGTTCTATTCAGTTTCAACATGATGAAAATTCTGAATTATTGGGCATTCAGGCTATATTGATTAGTCTGGCTGGTTTTATCACTCTGATCACTTTGAATACTCTTGCCATTTGACGAAATCGGTCAATTCCAACGTTCTATTCAGTTTCAACATGATGAACATTCTGAATTATTGGGCATTCAGGCTATTTTGATTAGTCTGGCTGGTTTTATCACTCTGATCACTTTGAATACTCTTGCCATTTGACGAATTCGGTCAATTCCAACGTTCTATTCAGTTTCAACATGATGAAAATTCTGAATTATTGGGCATTCAGGCCAGTTTGATTAGTCTGGCTGGTTTTATCACTCTGATCACTCGATTTGACGAATTCGGTCAATTCCAACGTTCTATTCAGTTTCAACATGATGAACATTCTGAATTATTGGGCATTCAGGCTATTTTGCTTATTGTAGCTGGTTTTATCACTCTGGTCACTTTGATAATCTTGCCATTTCACGAATTCGCTCAATTCCAACGTTCTATACAGTTTCAACATGATGAACATTCTGAATTATTGGGCATTCAGGCTATTTTGCTTAATGTAGCTGGTTTTATCACTCTGATCACTTTGATAATCTTGCCATTTGACGAATTCAGTCAATTCCAACGTTCTATTCAGTTTCAACATGATGAACGTTCTTAATTATTAGGCATTCAGGCTATTTTGATTAGTCTGGCTGGTTTTATCACTCTGATCACTTTGAATGCTCTTGCCATTTGACGAATTCGGTCAATTCCAACGTTCTATTCAGTTTCAACATGATGAACATTCTGAATTATTTGGCATTCAGGCTATTTTGATTAGTCTGGCTGGTTTTATCACTGTGATCACTTTGAATAATCTAGCCATTAAACGAATTCGGTCAATTCCAACGTTCTATTCAGTTTGAACATGATGAACATTCTGAATTATTGGGCATTCAGGCTATTTTGATTAGTCTGGCTGCTTTTATCACTCTGATCACTTTGAATACTCTTGCCATTTGACGAATTCGGTCAATTCCAACGTTCTATTCAGTTTCAACATGATGAAAATTCTGAATTATTGGGCATTCAGGCTATTTTGATTAGTCTGGCTGGTTTTATCACTCTGATCACTTTGAATACTCTTGCGATTTGACGAATTCGGTCAATTCCAACGTTCTATTCAGTTTCAACATGATGAACATTCTGAATTATTGGGCATTCAGGCTATTTTGCTTATTGTAGCTGGTTTTATCACTCTGATCACTTTGATAATCTTGCCATTTGACGAATTCGGTCAATTCCAACGTTCTATTCAGTTTCAACATGATGAACGTTCTCAATTATTAGGCATTCAGGCTATTTTGATTATTGTAGATGGTTTTATCACTCTGATCACTTTGAATACTCTTGCCATTTGACGAATTCGGTCAATTCCAACGTTCTATTCAGTTTCAACATGATGAACATTCTTAATTATTTGGCATTCAGGCTATTTTGATTAGTCTGGCTGGTTTTATCACTGTGATCACTTTGGATACTCTTGCCATTAAACGAATTCAGTCAATTCCAACGTTCTATTCAGTTTGAACATGATGAACATTCTGAATTATTGGGCATTCAGGCTATATTGATTAGTCTGGCTGGTTTTATCACTCTGATCACTTTGAATACTCTTGCCATTTGACGAATTCGGTCAATTCCAACGTTCTATTCAGGCTATTTTGATTAGTCTGGCTGGTTTTATCACTGTGATCACTTTGGATACTCTAGCCATTAAACGAATTCGGTCAATTCCAACGTTCTATTCAGTTTGAACATGATGAACATTCTGAATTATTGGGCATTCAGGCTATATTGATTAGTCTGGCTGGTTTTATCACTCTGATCACTTTGAATACTCTTGCCATTTGACGAAATCGGTCAATTCCAACGTTCTATTCAGTTTCAACATGATGAACATTCTGAATTATTGGGCATTCAGGCTATTTTGATTAGTCTGGCTGGTTTTATCACTCTGATCACTTTGAATACTCTTGCCATTTGACGAATTCGGTCAATTCCAACGTTCTATTCAGTTTCAACATGATGAACATTCTGAATTATTGGGCATTCAGGCTATATTGATTAGTCTGGCTGGTTTTATCACTCTGATCACTTTGAATACTCTTGCCATTTGACGAAATCGGTCAATTCCAACGTTCTATTCAGTTTCAACATGATGAACATTCTGAATTATTGGGCATTCAGGCTATTTTGATTAGTCTGGCTGGTTTTATCACTCTGATCACTTTGAATACTCTTGCCATTTGACGAATTCGGTCAATTCCAATGTTCTATTCAGTTTCAACATGATGAACATTCTGAATTATTTGGCATTCAGGCTATTTTGATTATTGTAGCTGGTTTTATCACTCTGGTCACTTTGATAATCTTGCCATTTGACGAATTCGCTCAATTCCAACGTTCTATTCAGTTTCAACATGATGAACATTCTGAATTATTGGGCATTCAGGCTATTTTGATTAGTCTGGCTGGTTTTATCACTCTGATCACTTTGAATACTCTTGCCATTTGACGAATTCGCTCAATTCCAACGTTCTATTCAGTTTGAACATGATGAACATTCTGAATTATTGGGCATTCAGGCTTATTTGCTTATTGTAGCTGGTTTTATCACTCTGATCACTTTGATAATCTTGCCATTTGACGAATTCGCTCAATTCCAACGTTCTATTCAGTTTCAACATGATGAACATTCTGAATTATTGGGCATTCAGGCTATTTTGATTAGTCTGGCTGGTTTTATCACTCTGATCACTTTGATAATCTTGCCATTTGACGAATTCGCTCAATTCCAACGTTCTATTCAGTTTCAACATGATGAACATTCTGAATTATTGGGCATTCAGGCTATTTTGATTAGTCTGGCTGGTTTTATCACTCTGATCACTTTGATAATCTTGCCATTTGACGAATTCGCTCAATTCCAACGTTCTATTCAGTTTGAACATGATGAACATTCTGAATTATTGGGCATTCAGGCTTATTTGCTTATTGTAGCTGGTTTTATCACTCTGATCACTTTGATAATCTTGCCATTTGACGAATTCGCTCAATTCCAACGTTCTATTCAGTTTCAACATGATGAACATTCTGAATTATTGGGCATTCAGGCTATTTTGCTTATTGTAGCTGGTTTTATCACTCTGATCACTTTGATAATCTTGCCATTTGACGAATTCGGTCAATTCCAACGTTATATTCAGTTTCAACATGATGAACGTTCTTAATTATTAGGCATTCAGGCTATTTTTATTATTGTAGATGGTTTTATCACTCTGATCACTTTGAATACTCTTGCCATTTGACGAATTCGGTCAATTCCAACGTTCTATTCAGTTTCAACATGATGAACATTCTGAATTATTGGGCATTCAGGCTATTTTGATTAGTCTGGCTGGTTTTATCACTCTGATCACTTTGAATACTCTTGCCATTTGACGAATTCGGTCAATTCCAACGTTCTATTCAGTTTCAACATGATGAACATTCTGAATTATTGGACATTCAGGCTATTTTGAATAGTCTGGCTCGTTTTATCACTCTGATCACTTTGAATACTCTTGCCATTTGACGAATTCGGTCAATTTCAACGTTCTATTCAGTTTCAACATGACGAACATTCTGAATTATTAGGCATTCAGGCTATTTTGATTAGTCTGGCTGGTTTTATCACTGTGATCACTTTGAATACTCTAGCCATTAAACGAATTCGGTCAATTCCAACGTTCTATTCAGTTTGAACATGATGAACATTCTGAATTATTGGGCATTCAGGCTATTTTGATTAGTCTGGCTGGTTTTATCACTCTGATCACTTTGAATACTCTTGCCATTTGACGAAATCGGTCAATTCCAACGTTCTACTCAGTTTCAACATGATGAATATTCTGAATTATTGGGCATTCAGGCTATTTTGATTAGTCTGGCTGGTTTTATCACTCTGATCACTTTGAATTCTCTTGCATTTGACGAATTCGGTCAATTCCAACGTTCTATTCAGTTTCAACATGATGAACATTCTGAATTATTTGGCATTCAGGCTATTTTGATTAGTCTGGCTGGTTTTATCACTGTGATCACTTTGAATACTCTAGCCATTAAACGAATTCGGTTTGAACATGATGAACATTCTGAATTATTGGGCATTCAGGCTATTTTGATTAGTCTGGCTGGTTTTATCACTCTGATCACTTTGAATACTCTTGCCATTTGACGAATTCGGACAATTCCAACGTTCTATTCAGTTTCAACATGATGAACGTTCTCAATTATTGGGCATTCAGGCTATTTTGATTATTGTAGCTGGTTTTATCACTCTGATCACTTTGATAATCTTGTCATTTGACGAATTCGGTCAATTCCAACGTTCTATTCAGTTTCAACATGATGAACATTCTGAATTATTGGGCATTCAGGCTATTTTGATTATTGTAGCTGGTTTTATCACTCTGATCACTTTGATAATCTTGTCATTTGACGAATTCGGTCAATTCCAACGTTCTATTCAGTTTCAACATGATGAACATTCTGAATTATTGGGCATTCAGGCTAGTTTGATTAGTCTGGCTGGTTTTATCACTCTGATCACTTTGAATACTCTTGCCATTTGACGAATTCGGTCAATTCCAACGTTCTATTCAGTTTCAACATGATGAACGTTCTCAATTATTGGGCATTCAGGCTATTTTGCTTATTGTAGCTGGTTTTATCACTCTGATCACTTTGATAATCTTGTCATTTGACGAATTCGGTCAATTCCAACGTTCTATTCAGTTTCAACATGATGAACATTCTGAATTATTGGGCATTCAGGCTATTTCGATTATTGTAGCTGGTTTTATCACTCTGATCACTTTGAATACTCTTGCCATTTCACGAATTCGGTCAATTCCAATGTTCTATTCAGTTTCAACATGATGAACATTCTGAATTATTGGGCATTCAGGCTATTTTGATTAGTCTGGCGGGTTTTATCACTCTGATCACTTTGAATGCTATTGCCATTTGACGAATTCGGTCAATTCCAACGTTCTATTCAGTTTCAACATGATGAACATTCTGAATTATTGGGCATTCAGGCTATTTTGCTTATTGTAGCTGGTTTTATCACTCTGATCACTTTGATAATCTTGCCATTTGACGAATTCGGTCAATTCCAACGTTCTATTCAGTTTCAACATGATGAACGTTCTCAATTATTAGGCATTCAGGCTATTTTGATTATTGTAGATGGTTTTATCACTCTGATCACTTTGAATACTCTTGCCATTTGACGAATTCGGTCAATTCCAACGTTCTACTCAGTTTCAACATGATGAACATTCTGAATTATTGGGCATTCAGGCTATTTTGATTAGTCTGGCTGGTTTAATCACTGTGATCACTTTGAATACTCTAGCCATTAAACGAATTCGGTCAATTCCAACGTTCTATTCAGTTTGAACATGATGAACATTCTGAATTATTGGGCATTCAGTCTATTTTGATTAGTCTGGCTGGTTTTATCACTCTGATTACTTTGAATACTCTTGCCATTTGACGAATTTGGTCAATTCCAACGTTCTATTCAGTTTCAACATGATGAACATTCTGAATTATTTGGCATTCAGGCTATTTTGCTTATTGTAGCTGGTTTTATCACTCTGATCACTTTGATAATCGTGCGATTTGACGAATTCGGTCAATTCCAACGTTCTATTCAGTTTCAACATGATGAACATTCTGAATTATTGGGCATTCAGGCTATTTTGCTTATTGTAGCTGGTTTTATCACTCTGATCACTTTGATAATCTTGCCATTTGACGAATTCGGTCAATTCCAACGTTCTATTCAGTTTCAACATGATGAACATTCTTAATTATTAGGCATTCAGGCTATTTTGATTAGTCTGGCTGGTTTTATCACTGTGATCACTTTGGATACTCTAGCCATTAAACGAATTCGGTCAATTCCAACGTTCTATTCAGTTTGAACATGATGAACATTCTGAATTATTGGGCATTCAGGCTATATTGATTAGTCTGGCTGGTTTTATCACTCTGATCACTTTGAATACTCTTGCCATTTGACGAATTCGGTCAATTCCAACGTTCTATTCAGGCTATTTTGATTAGTCTGGCTGGTTTTATCACTGTGATCACTTTGGATACTCTAGCCATTAAACGAATTCGGTCAATTCCAACGTTCTATTCAGTTTGAACATGATGAACATTCTGAATTATTGGGCATTCAGGCTATTTTGATTAGTCTGGCTGGTTTTATCACTATCACTTTGAATACTCTTGCCATTTGACGAATTCGGTCAATTCCAACGTTCTATTCAGTTTCAACATGATGAAAATTCTGAATTATTGGGCATTCAGGCTATATTGATTAGTCTGTCTGGTTTTATCACTCTGATCACTTTGAATACTCTTGCCATTTGACGAAATCGGTCAATTCCAACGTTCTATTCAGTTTCAACATGATGAACATTCTGAATTATTGGGCATTCAGGCTATTTTGATTAGTCTGGCTGGTTTTATCACTCTGATCACTTTGAATACTCTTGCCATTTGACGAATTCGGTCAATTCCAACGTTCTATTCAGTTTCAACATGATGAAAATTCTGAATTATTGGGCATTCAGGCTATTTTGATTAGTCTGGCTGGTTTTATCACTCTGATCACTTTGAATACTCTTGCCATTTGACGAATTCGCTCAATTCCAACGTTCTATTCAGTTTGAACATGATGAACATTCTGAATTATTTGGCATTCAGGCTATTTTGATTATTGTAGCTGGTTTTATCACTCTGGTCACTTTGATAATCTTGCCATTTGACGAATTCGCTCAATTCCAACGTTCTATTCAGTTTCAACATGATGAACATTCTGAATTATTGGGCATTCAGGCTATTTTGATTAGTCTGGCTGGTTTTATCACTCTGATCACTTTGAATACTCTTGCCATTTGACGAATTCGCTCAATTCCAACGTTCTATTCAGTTTGAACATGATGAACATTCTGAATTATTGGGCATTCAGGCTTATTTGCTTATTGTAGCTGGTTTTATCACTCTGATCACTTTGATAATCTTGCCATTTGACGAATTCGCTCAATTCCAACGTTCTATTCAGTTTCAACATGATGAACATTCTGAATTATTGGGCATTCAGGCTATTTTGCTTATTGTAGCTGGTTTTATCACTCTGATCACTTTGATAATCTTGCCATTTGACGAATTCGGTCAATTCCAACGTTATATTCAGTTTCAACATGATGAACGTTCTTAATTATTAGGCATTCAGGCTATTTTTATTATTGTAGATGGTTTTATCACTCTGATCACTTTGAATACTCTTGCCATTTGACGAATTCGGTCAATTCCAACGTTCTATTCAGTTTCAACATGATGAACATTCTGAATTATTGGGCATTCAGGCTATTTTGATTAGTCTGGCTGGTTTTATCACTCTGATCACTTTGAATACTCTTGCCATTTGACGAATTCGGTCAATTCCAACGTTCTATTCAGTTTCAACATGATGAACATTCTGAATTATTGGGCATTCAGGCTATTTTGATTAGTCTGGCTGGTTTTATCACTCTGATCACTTTGATAATCTTGCCATTTGACGAATTCGCTCAATTCCAACGTTCTATTCAGTTTCAACATGATGAACATTCTGAATTATTGGGCATTCAGGCTATTTTGATTAGTCTGGCTGGTTTTATCACTCTGATCACTTTGATAATCTTGCCATTTGACGAATTCGCTCAATTCCAACGTTCTATTCAGTTTGAACATGATGAACATTCTGAATTACTGGGCATTCAGGCTTATTTGCTTATTGTAGCTGGTTTTATCACTCTGATCACTTTGATAATCTTGCCATTTGACGAATTCGCTCAATTCCAACGTTCTATTCAGTTTCAACATGATGAACATTCTGAATTATTGGGCATTCAGGCTATTTTGCTTATTGTAGCTGGTTTTATCACTCTGATCACTTTGATAATCTTGCCATTTGACGAATTCGGTCAATTCCAACGTTATATTCAGTTTCAACATGATGAACGTTCTTAATTATTAGGCATTCAGGCTATTTTTATTATTGTAGATGGTTTTATCACTCTGATCACTTTGAATACTCTTGCCATTTGACGAATTCGGTCAATTCCAACGTTCTATTCAGTTTCAACATGATGAACATTCTGAATTATTGGGCATTCAGGCTATTTTGATTAGTCTGGCTGGTTTTATCACTCTGATCACTTTGAATACTCTTGCCATTTGACGAATTCGGTCAATTCCAACGTTCTATTCAGTTTCAACATGATGAACATTCTGAATTATTGGGCATTCAGGCTATTTTGAATAGTCTGGCTCGTTTTATCACTCTGATCACTTTGAATACTCTTGCCATTTGACGAATTCGGTCAATTTCAACGTTCTATTCAGTTTCAACATGATGAACATTCTGAATTATTAGGCATTCAGGCTATTTTGATTAGTCTGGCTGGTTTTATCACTGTGATCACTTTGGATACTCTAGCCATTAAACGAATTCGGTCAATTCCAACGTTCTATTCAGTTTGAACATGATGAACATTCTGAATTATTGGGCATTCAGGCTATTTTGATTAGTCTGGCTGGTTTTATCACTATCACTTTGAATACTCTTGCCATTTGACGAATTCGGTCAATTCCAACGTTCTATTCAGTTTCAACATGATGAAAATTCTGAATTATTGGGCATTCAGGCTATATTGATTAGTCTGTCTGGTTTTATCACTCTGATCACTTTGAATACTCTTGCCATTTGACGAAATCGGTCAATTCCAACGTTCTATTCAGTTTCAACATGATGAACATTCTGAATTATTGGGCATTCAGGCTATTTTGATTAGTCTGGCTGGTTTTATCACTCTGATCACTTTGAATACTCTTGCCATTTGACGAATTCGGTCAATTCCAACGTTCTATTCAGTTTCAACATGATGAAAATTCTGAATTATTGGGCATTCAGGCTATTTTGATTAGTCTGGCTGGTTTTATCACTCTGATCACTTTGAATACTCTTGCCATTTGACGAATTCGCTCAATTCCAACGTTCTATTCAGTTTGAACATGATGAACATTCTGAATTATTTGGCATTCAGGCTATTTTGATTATTGTAGCTGGTTTTATCACTCTGGTCACTTTGATAATCTTGCCATTTGACGAATTCGCTCAATTCCAACGTTCTATTCAGTTTCAACATGATGAACATTCTGAATTATTGGGCATTCAGGCTATTTTGATTAGTCTGGCTGGTTTTATCACTCTGATCACTTTGAATACTCTTGCCATTTGACGAATTCGCTCAATTCCAACGTTCTATTCAGTTTGAACATGATGAACATTCTGAATTATTGGGCATTCAGGCTTATTTGCTTATTGTAGCTGGTTTTATCACTCTGATCACTTTGATAATCTTGCCATTTGACGAATTCGCTCAATTCCAACGTTCTATTCAGTTTCAACATGATGAACATTCTGAATTATTGGGCATTCAGGCTATTTTGCTTATTGTAGCTGGTTTTATCACTCTGATCACTTTGATAATCTTGCCATTTGACGAATTCGGTCAATTCCAACGTTATATTCAGTTTCAACATGATGAACGTTCTTAATTATTAGGCATTCAGGCTATTTTTATTATTGTAGATGGTTTTATCACTCTGATCACTTTGAATACTCTTGCCATTTGACGAATTCGGTCAATTCCAACGTTCTATTCAGTTTCAACATGATGAACATTCTGAATTATTGGGCATTCAGGCTATTTTGATTAGTCTGGCTGGTTTTATCACTCTGATCACTTTGAATACTCTTGCCATTTGACGAATTCGGTCAATTCCAACGTTCTATTCAGTTTCAACATGATGAACATTCTGAATTATTGGGCATTCAGGCTATTTTGATTAGTCTGGCTGGTTTTATCACTCTGATCACTTTGATAATCTTGCCATTTGACGAATTCGCTCAATTCCAACGTTCTATTCAGTTTCAACATGATGAACATTCTGAATTATTGGGCATTCAGGCTATTTTGATTAGTCTGGCTGGTTTTATCACTCTGATCACTTTGATAATCTTGCCATTTGACGAATTCGCTCAATTCCAACGTTCTATTCAGTTTGAACATGATGAACATTCTGAATTATTGGGCATTCAGGCTTATTTGCTTATTGTAGCTGGTTTTATCACTCTGATCACTTTGATAATCTTGCCATTTGACGAATTCGCTCAATTCCAACGTTCTATTCAGTTTCAACATGATGAACATTCTGAATTATTGGGCATTCAGGCTATTTTGCTTATTGTAGCTGGTTTTATCACTCTGATCACTTTGATAATCTTGCCATTTGACGAATTCGGTCAATTCCAACGTTATATTCAGTTTCAACATGATGAACGTTCTTAATTATTAGGCATTCAGGCTATTTTTATTATTGTAGATGGTTTTATCACTCTGATCACTTTGAATACTCTTGCCATTTGACGAATTCGGTCAATTCCAACGTTCTATTCAGTTTCAACATGATGAACATTCTGAATTATTGGGCATTCAGGCTATTTTGATTAGTCTGGCTGGTTTTATCACTCTGATCACTTTGAATACTCTTGCCATTTGACGAATTCGGTCAATTCCAACGTTCTATTCAGTTTCAACATGATGAACATTCTGAATTATTGGGCATTCAGGCTATTTTGAATAGTCTGGCTCGTTTTATCACTCTGATCACTTTGAATACTCTTGCCATTTGACGAATTCGGTCAATTTCAACGTTCTATTCAGTTTCAACATGATGAACATTCTGAATTATTAGGCATTCAGGCTATTTTGATTAGTCTGGCTGGTTTTATCACTGTGATCACTTTGAATACTCTAGCCATTAAACGAATTCGGTCAATTCCAACGTTCTATTCAGTTTGAACATGATGAACATTCTGAATTATTGGGCATTCAGGCTATTATGATTAGTCTGGCTGGTTTTATCACTCTGATCACTTTGAATACTCTTGCCATTTGACGAAATCGGTCAATTCCAACGTTCTACTCAGTTTCAACATGATGAATATTCTGAATTATTGGGCATTCAGGCTATTTTGATTAGTCTGGCTGGTTTTATCACTCTGATCACTTTGAATTCTCTTGCATTTGACGAATTCGGTCAATTCCAACGTTCTATTCAGTTTCAACATGATGAACATTCTGAATTATTTGGCATTCAGGCTATTTTGATTAGTCTGGCTGGTTTTATCACTGTGATCACTTTGAATACTCTAGCCATTAAACGAATTCGGTTTGAACATGATGAACATTCTGAATTATTGGGCATTCAGGCTATTTTGATTAGTCTGGCTGGTTTTATCACTCTGATCACTTTGAATACTCTTGCCATTTGACGAATTCGGACAATTCCAACGTTCTATTCAGTTTCAACATGATGAACGTTCTCAATTATTGGGCATTCAGGCTATTTTGCTTATTGTAGCTGGTTTTATCACTCTGATCACTTTGAATACTCTTGCCATTTCACGAATTCGGTCAATTCCAATGTTCTATTCAGTTTCAACATGATGAACATTCTGAATTATTGGGCATTCAGGCTATTTTGATTAGTCTGGCGGGTTTTATCACTCTGATCACTTTGAATACTATTGCCATTTGACGAATTCGGTCAATTCCAACGTTCTATTCAGTTTCAACATGATGAACGTTCTCAATTATTGGGCATTCAGGCTATTTTGATTATTGTAGCTGGTTTTATCACTCTGATCACTTTGAATACTCTTGCCATTTCACGAATTCGGTCAATTCCAATGTTCTATTCAGTTTCAACATGATGAACATTCTGAATTATTGGGCATTCAGGCTATTTTGATTAGTCTGGCGGGTTTTATCACTCTGATCACTTTGAATACTATTGCCATTTCACGAATTCGGTCAATTCCAATGTTCTATTCAGTTTCAACATGATGAACATTCTCAATTATTGGGCATTCAGGCTATTTTGATTATTGTAGCTGGTTTTATCACTCTGATCACTTTGAATACTCTTGCCATTTCACGAATTCGGTCAATTCCAATGTTCTATTCAGTTTCAACATGATGAACATTCTGAATTATTGGGCATTCAGGCTATTTTGATTAGTCTGGCGGGTTTTATCACTCTGATCACTTTGAATACTCTTTCCATTTCACGAATTCGGTCAATTCCAATGTTCTATTCAGTTTCAACATGATGAACATTCTGAATTATTGGGCATTCAGGCTATTTTGATTAGTCTGGCGGGTTTTATCACTCTGATCACTTTGAATACTATTGCCATTTCACGAATTCGGTCAATTCCAATGTTCTATTCAGTTTCAACATGATGAACATTCTCAATTATTGGGCATTCAGGCTATTTTTATTATTGTAGCTGGTTTTATCACTCTGATCACTTTGATAATCTTGTCATTTGACGAATTCGGTCAATTCCAATGTTCTATTCAGTTTCAACATGATGAACATTCTGAATTATTGGGCATTCAGGCTATTTTGATTAGTCTGGCGGGTTTTATCACTCTGATCACTTTGAATACTATTGCCATTTGACGAATTCGGTCAATTCCAACGTTCTATTCAGTTTCAACATGATGAACATTCTCAATTATTGGGCATTCAGGCTATTTTGATTATTGTAGCTGGTTTTATCACTCTGATCACTTTGAATACTCTTGCCATTTCACGAATTCGGTCAATTCCAATGTTCTATTCAGTTTCAACATGATGAACATTCTGAATTATTGGGCATTCAGGCTATTTTGATTAGTCTGGCTGGTTTTATCACTCTGATCACTTTGAATACTCTTGCCATTTGACGAATTCGGACAATTCCAACGTTCTATTCAGTTTCAACATGATGAACGTTCTCAATTATTGGGCATTCAGGCTATTTTGATTATTGTAGCTGGTTTTATCACTCTGATCACTTTGAATACTCTTGCCATTTCACGAATTCGGTCAATTCCAATGTTCTATTCAGTTTCAACATGATGAACATTCTGAATTATTGGGCATTCAGGCTATTTTGATTAGTCTGGCGGGTTTTATCACTCTGATCACTTTGAATACTATTGCCATTTGACGAATTCGGTCAATTCCAACGTTCTATTCAGTTTCAACATGATGAACATTCTGAATTATTGGGCATTCAGGCTATTTTGCTTATTGTAGCTGGTTTTATCACTCTGATCACTTTGATAATCTTGCCATTTGACGAATTCGGTCAATTCCAACGTTCTATTCAGTTTCAACATGATGAACGTTCTCAATTATTAGGCATTCAGGCTATTTTGATTATTGTAGATGGTTTTATCACTCTGATCACTTTGAATACTCTTGCCATTTGACGAATTCGGTCAATTCCAACGTTCTACTCAGTTTCAACATGATGAACATTCTGAATTATTGGGCATTCAGGCTATTTTGATTAGTCTGGCTGGTTTAATCACTGTGATCACTTTGAATACTCTAGCCATTAAACGAATTCGGTCAATTCCAACGTTCTATTCAGTTTGAACATGATGAACATTCTGAATTATTGGGCATTCAGTCTATTTTGATTAGTCTGGCTGGTTTTATCACTCTGATTACTTTGAATACTCTTGCCATTTGACGAATTTGGTCAATTCCAACGTTCTATTCAGTTTCAACATGATGAACATTCTGAATTATTTGGCATTCAGGCTATTTTGCTTATTGTAGCTGGTTTTATCACTCTGATCACTTTGATAATCGTGCGATTTGACGAATTCGGTCAATTCCAACGTTCTATTCAGTTTCAACATGATGAACATTCTGAATTATTGGGCATTCAGGCTATTTTGCTTATTGTAGCTGGTTTTATCACTCTGATCACTTTGATAATCTTGTCATTTGACGAATTCGGTCAATTCCAACGTTCTATTCAGTTTCAACATGATGAACATTCTTAATTATTAGGCATTCAGGCTATTTTGATTAGTCTGGCTGGTTTTATCACTGTGATCACTTTGGATACTCTAGCCATTAATCGAATTCGGTCAATTCCAACGTTCTATTCAGTTTGAACATGATGAACATTCTGAATTATTGGGCATTCAGGCTATATTGATTAGTCTGGCTGGTTTTATCACTCTGATCACTTTGAATACTCTTGCCATTTGACGAATTCGGTCAATTCCAACGTTCTATTCAGGCTATTTTGATTAGTCTGGCTGGTTTTATCACTGTGATCACTTTGGATACTCTAGCCATTAAACGAATTCGGTCAATTCCAACGTTCTATTCAGTTTGAACATGATGAACATTCTGAATTATTGGGCATTCAGGCTATTTTGATTAGTCTGGCTGGTTTTATCACTATCACTTTGAATACTCTTGCCATTTGACGAATTCGGTCAATTCCAACGTTCTATTCAGTTTCAACATGATGAAAATTCTGAATTATTGGGCATTCAGGCTATATTGATTAGTCTGTCTGGTTTTATCACTCTGATCACTTTGAATACTCTTGCCATTTGACGAAATCGGTCAATTCCAACGTTCTATTCAGTTTCAACATGATGAAAATTCTGAATTATTGGGCATTCAGGCCATTTTGATTAGTCTGGCTGGTTTTATCACTCTGATCACTCGATTTGACGAATTCGGTCAATTCCAACGTTCTATTCAGTTTCAACATGATGAACATTCTGAATTATTGGGCATTCAGGCTATTTTGCTTATTGTAGCTGGTTTTATCACTCTGGTCACGTTGATAATCTTGCCATTTCACGAATTCGCTCAATTCCAACGTTCTATACAGTTTCAACATGTTGAACATTCTGAATTATTGGGCATTCAGGCTATTTTGCTTAATGTAGCTGGTTTTATCACTCTGATCACTTTGATAATCTTGCCATTTGACGAATTCAGTCAATTCCAACGTTCTATTCAGTTTCAACATGATGAACGTTCTTAATTATTAGGCATTCAGGCTATTTTGATTAGTCTGGCTGGTTTTATCACTCTGATCACTTTGAATGCTCTTGCCATTTGACGAATTCGGTCAATTCCAACGTTCTATTCAGTTTCAACATGATGAACATTCTGAATTATTTGGCATTCAGGCTATTTTGATTAGTCTGGCTGGTTTTATCACTGTGATCACTTTGGATACTCTAGCCATTAAACGAATTCGGTCAATTCCAACGTTCTATTCAGTTTGAACATGATGAACATTCTGAATTATTGGGCATTCAGGCTATATTGATTAGTCTGGCTGGTTTTATCACTTTGAATACTCTTGCCATTTGACGAAATCGGTCAATTCCAACGTTCTATTCAGTTGCAACATGATGAACATTCTGAATTATTGGGCATTCAGGCTATTTTGATTAGTCTGGCTGGTTTTATCACTCTGATCACTTTGAATACTCTTGCCATTTGACGAATTCGGTCAATTCCAACGTTCTATTCAGTTTCAACATGATGAAAATTCTGAATTATTGGGCATTCAGGCTATATTGATTAGTCTGGCTGGTTTTATCACTCTGATCACTTTGAATACTCTTGCCATTTGACGAAATCGGTCAATTCCAACGTTCTATTCAGTTTCAACATGATGAACATTCTGAATTATTGGGCATTCAGGCTATTTTGATTAGTCTGGCTGGTTTTATCACTCTGATCACTTTGAATACTCTTGCCATTCGGTCAATTCCAACGTTCTATTCAATTTCAACATGATGAACATTCTGAATTATTGGACATTCAGTCTATTTTGATTAGTCTGGCTGGTTTTATCACTCTGATCACTTTGAATACTCTAGCCATTAAACGAATTCTGTCAATTCCAACGTTCTATTCAGTTTCAACATGATGAACATTCTGAATTATTGGGCATTCTGGCTATTTTGCTTATTGTAGCTGTTTTTATCACTCTGATCACTTTGATAATCTTGCCATTTCACGAATTCGCTCAATTCCAACGTTCTATTCAGTTTCAACATGATGAACATTCTGAATTATTGGGCATTCAGGCTATTTTGCTTATTGTAGCTGGTTTTATCACTCTGATCACTTTGATAATCTTGCCATTTGACGAATTCGGTCAATTCCAACGTTCTATTCAATTTCAACATGATGAACATTCTGAATTATTGGACATTCAGGCTATTTTGATTAGTCTTTCTGGTTTTATCACTCTGATCACTTTGAATACTCTTGCCATTTGACGAATTCGGTCAATTCCAAAGTTCTATTCAGTTTCAACATGATGAACATTCTGAATTAGTGGTCATTCAGGCTATTTTGACTATTGTAGGTGGTTTTATCACTCTGATCACTTTGAATACTCTTGCCATTTGACGAATTCAGTCAATTCCAACGTTCTATTCAGTTTCAACATGATGAACGTTCTCAATTATTGGGCATTCAGGCTATTTTGATTATTGTAGCTGGTTTTATCACTCTGATCACTTTGATAATCTTGCCATTTCACGAATTCGCTCAATTCCAACGTTCTATTCAGTTTCAACATGATGAACATTCTGAATTATTGGGCATACAGGCTATTTTGCTTATTGTAGCTGGTTTTATCACTCTGATCACTTTGATAATCTTGCCATTTGACGAATTCGGTCAATTCCAACGTTCTATTCAGTTTCAACATGATGAACATTCTGAATTATTGGGCATTCAGGCTAGTTTGATTAGTCTGGCTGGTTTTATCACTCTGATCACTTTGAATACTCTTGCCATTTGACGAATTCGGTCAATTCCAACGTTCTATTTAGTTTCAACATGATGAACGTTCTCAATTATTGGGCATTCAGGCTATTTTGCTTATTGTAGCTGGTTTTATCACTCTGATCACTTTGAATACTCTTGCATTTGACGAATTCGCTCAATTCCAACGTTCTATTCAGTTTCAACATGATGAACATTCTGAATTATTGGGCATTCAGGCTATTTTGCTTATTGTAGCTGGTTTTATCACTCTGATCACTTTGATAATCTTGCCATTTGACGAATTCAGTCAATTCCAACGTTCTATTCAGTTTCAACATGATGAACGTTCTTAATTATTAGGCATTCAGGCTATTTTGATTATTGTAGATGGTTTTATCACTCTGATCACTTTGAATACTCTTGCCATTTGACGAAATCGGTCAATTCCAACGTTCTATTCAGTTTCAACATGATGAACATTCTGAATTATTGGGCATTCAGGCTATTTTGATTAGTCTGGCTGGTTTTATCACTCTGATCACTTTGAATACTCTTGCCATTTGACGAATTCGGTCAATTCCAACGTTCTATTCAGTTTCAACATGATGAAAATTCTGAATTATTGGGCATTCAGGCTATTTTGATTAGTCTGGCTGGTTTTATCACTCTGATCACTTTGAATACTCTTGCGATTTGACGAATTCGGCAATTCCAACGTTCTATTCAGTTTCAACATGATGAACATTCTGAATTATTGGGCATTCAGGCTATTTTGCTTATTGTAGCTGGTTTTATCACTCTGGTCACTTTGATAATCTTGCCATTTCACGAATTCGCTCAATTCCAACGTTCTATTCAGTTTCAACATGATGAAAATTCTGAATTATTGGGCATTCAGGCTATATTGATTAGTCTGGCTGGTTTTATCACTCTGATCACTTTGAATACTCTTGCCATTTGACGAAATCGGTCAATTCCAACGTTCTATTCAGTTTCAACATGATGAACATTCTGAATTATTGGGCATTCAGGCTATTTTGATTAGTCTGGCTGGTTTTATCACTCTGATCACTTTGAATACTCTTGCCATTTGACGAATTCGGTCAATTCCAACGTTCTATTCAGTTTCAACATGATGAAAATTCTGAATTATTGGGCATTCAGGCTATTTTGATTAGTCTGGCTGTTTTTATCACTCTGATCACTTTGAATACTCTTGCGATTTGACGAATTCGGCAATTCCAACGTTCTATTCAGTTTCAACATGATGAACATTCTGAATTATTGGGCATTCAGGCTATTTTGCTTAATGTAGCTGGTTTTATCACTCTGATCACTTTGATTGTACGGACGAAAGTTGAAAACGACACGCACGTATGAATGTTTGTAAGACACTCACTCATTGAGTACTTGTTAGATACTGATTTTTATTTATGAATATTTCCTTAATCTACCATACATTTTCTTAAACTAATCTTAAAGAAGGGACGAGAACGCGATAGACGCATGCGTGGGGTTGTTTTTGTCAACCCACACACGCGTGACATCTTGTGGAAAATTCCACTCGTTATCATGCTCGTCCCTTTTTCTAAAAATAGCCCGCCGCTCTATACCACACACGCATGTTGTACTGCCTGCTTATCTTAAAAAACCCAAGCTACAACATACGCACATGCATTGAATATATCCAAATTACAATTGTATACATTATTTGAATACATACAAACTACAGTACAGTTATACACATTGTTTTGAATACATTCAATTACCGAATCCAACACAATTTTATACCTTTAGCAGAAAAGCAAAAAACACCATGTGAGGATTTACAGAAATCTGAACATTGATAATCTTGCCATTTGACGAATTCAGTCAATTCCAACGTTCTATTCAGTTTCAACATGATGAACGTTCTTAATTATTAGGCATTCAGGCTATTTTGATTAGTCTGGCTGGTTTTATCACTCTGATCACTTTGAATGCTCTTGCCATTTGACGAATTCGGTCAATTCCAACGTTCTATTCAGTTTCAACATGATGAACATTCTGAATTATTTGGCATTCAGGCTATTTTGATTAGTCTGGCTGGTTTTATCACTGTGATCACTTTGAATAATCTAGCCATTAAACGAATTCGGTCAATTCCAACGTTCTATTCAGTTTGAACATGATGAACATTCTGAATTATTGGGCATTCAGGCTATTTTGATTAGTCTGGCTGCTTTTATCACTCTGATCGCTTTGAATACTCTTGCCATTTGACGAATTCGGTCAATTCCAACGTTCTATTCAGTTTCAACATGATGAACATTCTGAATTATTGGGCATTCAGGCTATTTTGCTTATTGTAGCTGGTTTTATCACTCTGATCACTTTGATAATCTTGCCATTTGACGAATTCAGTCAATTCCAACGTTCTATTCAGTTTCAACATGATGAACATTCTGAATTATTGGGCATTCAGGCTATTTTGCTTAATGTAGCTGGTTTTATCACTCTGATCACTTTGATAATCTTGTCATTTGACGAATTCAGTCAATTCCAACGTTCTATTCAGTTTCAACATGATGAACGTTCTTAATTATTAGGCATTCAGGCTATTTTGATTAGTCTGGCTGGTTTTATCACTCTGATCACTTTGAATACTCTTGCCATTTGACGAATTCGGTCAATTCCAACGTTCTATTCAATTTCAACATGATGAACATTCTGAATTATTGGACATTCAGTCTATTTTGATTAGTCTGGCTGGTTTTATCACTCTGATCACTTTGAACACTCTAGCCATTAAACGAATTCTGTCAATTCCAACGTTCTATTCAGTTTCAACATGATGAACATTCTGAATTATTGGGCATTCAGGCTATTTTGCTTATTGTAGCTGTTTTTATCACTCTGGTCACTTTGATAATCTTGCCATTTCACGAATTCGCTCAATTCCAACGTTCTATTCAGTTTCAACATGATGAACATTCTGAATTATTGGGCATTCAGGCTATTTTGCTTATTGTAGCTGGTTTTATCACTCTGATCACTTTGATAATCTTGCCATTTGACGAATTCGGTCAATTCCAACGTTCTATTCAATTTCAACATGATGAACATTCTGAATTATTGGACATTCAGGCTATTTTGATTAGTCTTTCTGGTTTTATCACTCTGATCACTTTGAATACTCTTGCCATTTGACGAATTCGGTCAATTCCAAAGTTCTATTCAGTTTCAACATGATGAACATTCTGAATTAGTGGTCATTCAGGCTATTTTGACTATTGTAGGTGGTTTTATCACTCTGATCACTTTGAATACTCTTGCCATTTGACGAATTCAGTCAATTCCAACGTTCTATTCAGTTTCAACATGATGAACGTTCTCAATTATTGGGCATTCAGGCTATTTTGATTATTGTAGCTGGTTTTATCACTCTGATCACTTTGATAATCTTGCCATTTCACGAATTCGCTCAATTCCAACGTTCTATTCAGTTTCAACATGATGAACATGCTGAATTATTGGGCATACAGGCTATTTTGCTTATTGTAGCTGGTTTTATCACTCTGATCACTTTGATAATCTTGCCATTTGACGAATTCGGTCAATTCCAACGTTCTATTCAGTTTCAACATGATGAACATTCTGAATTATTGGGCATTCAGGCTAGTTTGATTAGTCTGGCTGGTTTTATCACTCTGATCACTTTGAATACTCTTGCCATTTGACGAATTCGGTCAATTCCAACGTTCTATTTAGTTTCAACATGATGAACGTTCTCAATTATTGGGCATTCAGGCTATTTTGCTTATTGTAGCTGGTTTTATCACTCTGATCACTTTGAATACTCTTGCATTTGACGAATTCGCTCAATTCCAACGTTCTATTCAGTTCCAACATGATGAACATTCTGAATTATTGGGCATTCAGGCTATTTTGCTTATTGTAGCTGGTTTTATCACTCTGATCACTTTGATAATCTTGCCATTTGACGAATTCAGTCAATTCCAACGTTCTATTCAGTTTCAACATGATGAACGTTCTTAATTATTAGGCATTCAGGCTATTTTGATTATTGTAGATGGTTTTATCACTCTGATCACTTTGAATACTCTTGCCATTTGACGAAATCGGTCAGTTCCAACGTTCTATTCAGTTTCAACATGATGAACATTCTGAATTATTGGGCATTCAGGCTATTTTGCTTATTGTAGCTGTTTTTATCACTCTGGTCACTTTGAATACTCTTGCCATTTGACGAATTCGGTCAATTCCAACGTTCTATTCAGTTTCAACATGATGAAAATTCTGAATTATTGGGCATTCAGGCTATTTTGATTAGTCTGGCTGGTTTTATCACTCTGATCACTTTGAATACTCTTGCGTATTGACGAATTCGGTCAATTCCAACGTTCTATTCAGTTTCAACATGATGAACGTTCTTAATTATTAGGCATTCAGGCTATTTTGATTAGTCTGGCTGGTTTTATCACTCTGATCACTTTGAATACTCTAGCCATTAAACGAATTCGGTCAATTCCAACGTTCTATTCAGTTTCAACATGATGAAAATTCTGAATTATTGGGCATTCAGGCTATTTTGATTAGTCTGGCTGGTTTTATCACTCTGATCACTTTGAATACTCTTGCGTATTGACGAATTCGGTCAATTCCAACGTTCTATTCAGTTTCAACATGATGAACGTTCTTAATTATTAGGCATTCAGGCTGTTTTTATTAGTCTGGCTGGTTTTATCACTCTGATCACTTTGAATACTCTAGCCATTAAACGAATTCGGTCAATTCCAACGTTCTATTCAGTTTCAACATGATGAAAATTCTGAATTATTTGGCATTCAGGCTATTTTGATTAGTCTGGCTGGTTTTATCACTCTGATCACTTTGAATACTCTTGCCATTTGACGAATTCGGTCAATTCCAACGTTTTATTCAGTTTCAACATGATGAACATTCTGAATTATTGGGCATTCAGGCTATTTTGCTTATTGTAGCTGGTTTTATCACTCTGGTCACTTTGATAATCTTGCCATTTCACGAATTCGGTCAATTCCAACGTTCTATTCAGTTTCAACATGATGAACATTCTGAATTATTGGGCATTCAGGCTATTTTGCTTATTGTAGCTGGTTTTATCACTCTGATCACTTTGATAATCTTGCCATTTGACGAATTCAGTCAATTCCAACGTTCTATTCAGTTTCAACATGATGAACGTTCTTAATTATTAGGCATTCAGGCTATTTTGATTAGTCTGGCTGGTTTTATCACTCTGATCACTTTGAACACTCTTGCCATTTGACGAATTCGGTCAATTCCAACGTTCTATTCAGTTTCAACAAGATGAACATTCTGAATTATTTGGCATTCAGGCTATTTTGATTAGTCTGGCTGGTTTTATCACTGTGATCACTTTGAATTCTCTTGCCATTTGACGAATTCGGTCAATTCCAACGTTCTACTCAGTTTCAACATGATGAACATTCTGAATTATTGGGCATTCAGGCTATTTTGATTAGTCTGTCTGGTTTTATCACTCTGATCACTTTGAATACTCTTGCCATTTGACGAAATCGGTCAATTCCAACGTTCTATTCAGTTTCAATATGATGAACATTCTGAATTATTGGGCATTCAGGATATTTTGATTAGTCTGGCTGGTTTTATCACTCTGATCACTTTGAACACTCTTGCCATTTGACGAATTCGGTCAATTCCAACGTTCTATTCAGTTTCAACAAGATGAACATTCTGAATTATTTGGCATTCAGGCTATTTTGATTAGTCTGGCTGGTTTTATCACTGTGATCACTTTGAACACTCTTGCCATTTGACGAATTCGGTCAATTCCAACGTTCTATTCAGTTTCAACAAGATGAACATTCTGAATTATTTGGCATTCAGGCTATTTTGATTAGTCTGGCTGGTTTTATCACTGTGATCACTTTGAATTCTCTTGCCATTTGACGAATTCGGTCAATTCCAACGTTCTACTCAGTTTCAACATGATGAACATTCTGAATTATTGGGCATTCAGGCTATTTTGATTAGTCTGTCTGGTTTTATCACTCTGATCACTTTGAATACTCTTGCCATTTGACGAAATCGGTCAATTCCAACGTTCTATTCAGTTTCAATATGATGAACATTCTGAATTATTGGGCATTCAGGCTATTTTGATTAGTCTGGCTGGTTTTATCACTGTGATCACTTTGAATTCTCTTGCCATTTGACGAATTCGGTCAATTCCAACGTTCTACTCAGTTTCAACATGATGAACATTCTGAATTATTGGGCATTCAGGCTATTTTGATTAGTCTGTCTGGTTTTATCACTCTGATCACTTTGAATACTCTTGCCATTTGACGAAATCGCTCAATTCCAACGTTCTATTCAGTTTCAACATGATGAACATTCTGAATTATTGGGCATTCAGGCTATTTTGCTTATTGTAGCTGGTTTTATCACTCTGATCACTTTGATAATCTTGCCATTTGACGAATTCGGTCAATTCCAACGTTCTATTCAGTTTCAATATGATGAACATTCTGAATTATTGGGCATTCAGGCTATTTTGATTAGTCTGGTTGGTTTTATCACTCTGATCACTTTGAATACTCTTGCGTATTGACGAATTCGGTCAATTCCAACGTTCTATTCAGTTTCAACATGATGAACATTCTGAATTATTGGGCATTCAGGCTATTTTGCTTATTGTAGCTGGTTTTATCACTCTGGTCACTTTGATAATCTTGCCATTTCACGAATTCGCTCGATTCCAACGTTCTATTCAGTTTCAACATGATGAACATTCTGAATTATTGGGCATTCAGGCTATTTTGCTTATTGTAGCTGGTTTTATCACTCTGATCACTTTGATAATCTTGCCATTTGACGAATTCAGTCAATTCCAACGTTCTATTCAGTTTCAACATGATGAACGTTCTTAATTATTAGGCATTCATGCTATTTTGATTAGTCTGGGTGGTTTTATCACTCTGATCACTTTGAATACTCTTGCCATTTGACGATTTCGGTCAATTCCAATGTTCTATTCAGTTTCAACATGATAAACATTCTGAATTATTTGGCATTCAGGCTATTTTGATTAGTCTGGCTGGTTTTATCACTGTGATCACTTTGAATAATCTAGCCATTAAACGAATTCGGTCAATTCCAACGTTCTATTCAGTTTGAACATGATGAACATTCTCAATTATTGGGCATTCAGGCTAGTTTGATTAGTCTGGCTGGTTTTATCACTCTGATCACTTTGAATACTCTTGCCATTTGACGAAATCGGTCAATTCCAACGTTCTATTCAGTTTCAACATGATGAACATTCTGAATTATTGGGCATTCAGGCTATTTTGCTTATTGTAGCTGTTTTTATCACTCTGGTCACTTTGAATACTCTTGCCATTTGACGAATTCGGTCAATTCCAACGTTCTATTCAGTTTCAACATGATGAAAATTCTGAATTATTGGGCATTCAGGCTATTTTGATTAGTCTGGCTGGTTTTATCACTTTGAATACTCTTGCGTATTGACGAATTCGGTCAATTCCAACGTTCTATTCAGTTTCAACATGATGAACGTTCTTAATTATTAGGCATTCAGGCTATTTTGATTAGTCTGGCTGGTTTTATCACTCTGATCACTTTGAATACTCTAGCCATTAAACGAATTCGGTCAATTCCAACGTTCTATTCAGTTTCAACATGATGAAAATTCTGAATTATTGGGCATTCAGGCTATTTTGATTAGTCTGGCTGGTTTTATCACTCTGATCACTTTGTATACTCTTGCGTATTGACGAATTCGGTCAATTCCAACGATCTATTCAGTTACAACATGATGAACGTTCTTAATTATTAGGCATTCAGGCTATTTTGATTAGTCTGGCTGGTGTTATCACTCTGATCACTTTGAATACTCTAGCCATTAAACGAATTCGGTCAATTCCAACGTTCTATTCAGTTTCAACATGATGAAAATTCTGAATTATTGGGCATTCAGGCTATTTTGATTAGTCTGGCTGGTTTTATCACTCTGATCACTTTGAATACTCTTGTCATTTGACGAATTCGGTCAATTCCAACGCTCTATTCAGTTTCAACATGATGAACATTCTGAATTATTGGGCATTCAGGCTATTTTGATTAGTCTGGGTGGTGTTATCACTCTGATCACTTTGAATACTCTAGCCATTAAACGAATTCGGTCAATTCCAACGTTCTATTCAGTTTCAACATGATGAACGTTCTTAATTATTAGGCATTCAGGCTATTTTGATTAGTCTGGCTGGTTTTATCACTCTGATCACTTTGAATACTCTAGCCATTAAACGAATTCGGTCAATTCCAACGTTCTATTCAGTTTCAACATGATGAAAATTCTGAATTATTGGGCATTCAGGCTATTTTGATTAGTCTGGCTGGTTTTATCACTCTGATCACTTTGAATACTCTTGCGTATTGACGAATTCGGTCAATTCCAACGATCTATTCAGTTACAACATGATGAACGTTCTTAATTATTAGGCATTCAGGCTATTTTGATTAGTCTGGCTGGTGTTATCACTCTGATCACTTTGAATACTCTAGCCATTAAACGAATTCGGTCAATTCCAACGTTCTATTCAGTTTCAACATGATGAACGTTCTTAATTATTAGGCATTCAGGCTATTTTGATTAGTCTGGCTGGTTTTATCACTTTGAATACTCTTGCCATTTGACGAATTCGGTCAATTCCAACGTTCTATTCAGTTTCAACAAGATGAACATTCTGAATTATTTGGCATTCAGGATATTTTGATTAGTCTGGCTGGTTTTGTCACTGTGATCACTTTGAATACTCTAGCCATTAAACGAATTCGGTCAATTCCAACGTTCTATTCAGTTTGAACATGATGAACATTCTGAATTATTGGGCATTCAGGCTATTTTGATTAGTCTGGCTGGTTTTATCACTCTGATCACTTTGAATACTCTTGCCATTTGACGAATTCGGTCAATTCCAACGTTCTACTCAGTTTCAACATGATGAACATTCTGAATTATTGGGCATTCAGGCTATTTTGATTAGTCTGTCTGGTTTTATCACTCTGATCACTTTGAATACTCTTGCCATTTGACGAATTCGGTCAATTCCTACGTTCTATTCAGTTTCAACATGATGAAAATTCTGAATTATTGGGCATTCAGGCTATTTTGATTAGTCTGGCTGGTTTTATCACTCTGATCACTTTGAATACTCTTGCGTATTGACGAATTCGGTCAATTCCAACGTTCTATTCAGTTTCAACATGATGAACATTCTGAATTATTGGGCATTCAGGCTATTTTGCGTATTGTAGCTGGTTTTATCACTCTGATCACTTTGATAATCTTGCCATTTGACGAATTCAGTCAATTCCAACGTTGTATTCAGTTTCAACATGATGAACGTTCTTAATTATTAGGCATTCAGGCTATTTTGATTAGTCTGGCTGGTTTTATCACTCTGATCACTTTGAATACTCTTGCCATTTGACGAATTCGGTCAATTCCAACGTTCCATTCAGTTTCAACAAGATGAACATTCTGAATTATTTGGCATTCAGGCTATTTTGATTAGTCTGGCTGGTTTTATCACTGTGATCACTTTAAATACTCTAGCCATTAAACGAATTCGGTCAATTCCAACGATCTATTCAGTTTGAACATGATGAACATTCTGAATTATTGGGCATTCAGGCTATTTTGATTAGTCTGGCTGGTTTTATCACTCTGATCACTTTGAATACTCTTGCCATTTGACGAATTCGGTCAATTCCAACGTTCTATTCAGTTTCAACATGATGAACATTCTGAATTATTGGGCATTCAGGCTATTTTGATTAGTCTGTCTGGTTTTATCACTCTGATCACTTTGAATACTCTTGCCATTTGACGAAATCGGTCAATTCCAACGTTCTATTCAGTTTCAACATGATGAACATTCTGAATTATTGGGCATTCAGGATATTTTTATTAGTCTGGTTGGTTTTATCACTCTGATCACTTTGAATACTCTTGCCATTTGACGAATTCGGTCAATTCCAACGTTCTATTCAGTTTCAACATGATGAAAATTCTGAATTATTGGGCATTCAGGCTATTTTGATTAGTCTGGCTGGTTTTATCACTCTGATCACTTTGAATACTCTTGCGTATTGACGAATTCGGTCAATTCCAACGTTCTATTCAGTTTCAACATGATGAACATTCTGAATTATTGGGCATTCAGGCTATTTTGCTTATTGTAGCTGGTTTTATCACTCTGGTCACTTTGATAATCTTGCCATTTCACGAATTCGCTCGATTCCAACGTTCTATTCAGTTTCAACATGATGAACATTCTGAATTATTGGTCATTCAGGCTATTTTGCTTATTGTAGCTGGTTTTATCACTCTGATCACTTTGATAATCTTGCCATTTGACGAATTCAGTCAATTCCAACGTTCTATTCAGTTTCAACATGATGAACGTTCTTAATTATTAGGCATTCAGGCTATTTTGATTAGTCTGGCTGGTTTTATCACTCTGATCACTTTGAATACTCTTGCCATTTGACGAATTCGGTCAATTCCAACGTTCTATTCAGTTTCAACATGATGAACATTCTGAATTATTTGGCATTCAGGCTATTTTGATTAGTCTTGCCATTTGACGAATTCGGTCAATTCCAACGTTCCATTCAGTTTCAACAAGATGAACATTCTGAATTATTTGGCATTCAGGCTATTTTGATTAGTCTGGCTGGTTTTATCACTGTGATCACTTTAAATACTCTAGCCATTAAACGAATTCGGTCAATTCCAACGTTCTATTCAGTTTCAACATGATGAAAATTCTGAATTATTGGGCATTCAGGCTATTTTGATTAGTCTGGCTGGTTTTATCACTCTGATCACTTTGAATACTCTTGCGTATTGACGAATTCGGTCAATTCCAACGTTCTATTCAGTTTCAACATGATGAACATTCTGAATTATTGGGCATTCAGGCTATTTTGCGTATTGTAGCTGGTTTTATCACTCTGATCACTTTGATAATCTTGCCATTTGACGAATTCAGTCAATTCCAACGTTGTATTCAGTTTCAACATGATGAACGTTCTTAATTATTAGGCATTCAGGCTATTTTGATTAGTCTGGCTGGTTTTATCACTCTGATCACTTTGAATACTCTTGCCATTTGACGAATTCGGTCAATTCCAACGTTCCATTCAGTTTCAACAAGATGAACATTCTGAATTATTTGGCATTCAGGCTATTTTGATTAGTCTGGCTGGTTTTATCACTGTGATCACTTTAAATACTCTAGCCATTAAACGAATTCGGTCAATTCCAACGTTCTATTCAGTTTGAACATGATGAACATTCTGAATTATTGGGCATTCAGGCTATTTTGATTAGTCTGGCTGGTTTTATCACTCTGATCACTTTGAATACTCTTGCCATTTGACGAATTCGGTCAATTCCAACGTTCTATTCAGTTTCAACATGATGAACATTCTGAATTATTGGGCATTCAGGCTATTTTGATTAGTCTGTCTGGTTTTATCACTCTGATCACTTTGAATACTCTTGCCATTTGACGAAATCGGTCAATTCCAACGTTCTATTCAGTTTCAACATGATGAACATTCTGAATTATTGGGCATTCAGGATATTTTTATTAGTCTGGTTGGTTTTATCACTCTGATCACTTTGAATACTCTTGCCATTTGACGAATTCGGTCAATTCCAACGTTCTATTCAGTTTCAACATGATGAAAATTCTGAATTATTGGGCATTCAGGCTATTTTGATTAGTCTGGCTGGTTTTATCACTCTGATCACTTTGAATACTCTTGCGTATTGACGAATTCGGTCAATTCCAACGTTCTATTCAGTTTCAACATGATGAACATTCTGAATTATTGGGCATTCAGGCTATTTTGCTTATTGTAGCTGGTTTTATCACTCTGGTCACTTTGATAATCTTGCCATTTCACGAATTCGCTCGATTCCAACGTTCTATTCAGTTTCAACATGATGAACATTCTGAATTATTGGTCATTCAGGCTATTTTGCTTATTGTAGCTGGTTTTATCACTCTGATCACTTTGATAATCTTGCCATTTGACGAATTCAGTCAATTCCAACGGTCTATTCAGTTTCAACATGATGACCATTCTGAATTATTTGGCATTCAGGCTATTTTGATTAGTCTGGCTGGTTTTATCACTGTGATCACTTTGAATAATCTAGCCATTAAACGAATTCGGTCAATTCCAACGTTCTATTCAGTTTGAACATGATGAACATTCTGAATTATTGGGCATTCAGGCTATTTTGATTAGTCTGGGTGGTTTTATCACTCTGATCACTTTGAATACTCTTGCCATTTGACGAATTCGGTCAATTCCAACGTTCTATTCAGTTTCAACATGATGAACATTCTGAATTATTTGGCATTCAGGCTATTTTGATTAGTCTGGCTGGTTTTATCACTGTGATCACTTTGAATAATCTAGCCATTAAACGAATTCGGTCAATTCCAACGTTCTATTCAGTTTGAACATGATGAACATTCTGAATTATTGGGCATTCAGGCTATTTTGATTAGTCTGGCTGGTTTTATCACTCTGATCACTTTGAATACTCTTGCCATTTGACGAATTCGGTCAATTCCAACGTTCTACTCAGTTTCAACATGATGAACATTCTGAATTATTGGGCATTCAGGCTATTTTGATTAGTCTGGCTGGTTTTATCACTCTGATCACTTTGAATACTCTTGCCATTTGACGAATTCGGTCAATTCCAACGTTCAATTCAATTTCAACATGATGAACATTCTAAATTATTGGACATTCAGTCTATTTTGATTAGTATGGCTGGTTTTATCTCTCTGATCACTCTGAATACTCTAGCCATTAAACGAATTCTGTCAATTCCAACGTTCTATTCAGTTTCAACATGATGAACATTCTGAATTATTGGGCATTCAGGCTATTTTGCTTATTGTAGCTGTTTTTATCACTCTGGTCACTTTGATAATCTTGCCATTTCACGAATTCGCTCAATTCCAACGTTCTATTCAGTTTCAACATGATGAACATTCTGAATTATTGGGCATTCAGGCTATTTTGCTTATTGTAGCTGGTTTTATCACTCTGATCACTTTGATAATCTTGCCATTTGACGAATTCGGTCAATTCCAACGTTCTATTCAATTTCAACATGATGAACATTCTGAATTATTGGACATTCAGGCTATTTTGATTAGTCTGGCTGGTTTTATCACTCTGATCACTTTGAATACTCTTGCCATTTGACGAATTCGGTCAATTCCAACGTTCTATTCAGTTTCAACATGATGAACATTCTGAATTATTGGACATTCAGGCTATTTTGATTAGTCTGGCTGGTTTTATCACTCTGATCACTTTGAATACTCTTGCCATTTGACGAATTCGGTCAATTCCAACGTTCTATTCAGTTTCAACATGATGAACATTCTGAATTATTGGTCATTCAGGCTATTTTGACTATTGTAGGTGGTTTTATCACTCTGATCACTTTGAATACTCTTGCCATTTGACGAATTCAGTCAATTCCAACGTTCTATTCAGTTTCAACATGATGAACGTTCTCAATTATTGGGCATTCAGGCTATTTTGATTATTGTAGCTGGTTTTATCACTCTGATCACTTTGATAATCTTGCCATTTGACGAATTCGGTCAATTCCAACGTTCTATTCAGTTTCAACATGATGAACATTCTGAATTATTGGGCATTCAGGCTAGTTTGATTAGTCTGGCTGGTTTTATCACTCTGATCACTTTGAATACTCTTGCCATTTGACGAATTCGGTCAATTCCAACGTTCTATTCAGTTTCAACATGATGAACGTTCTCAATTATTGGGCATTCAGGCTATTTTGCTTATTGTAGCTGGTTTTATCACTCTGATCACTTTGAATACTCTTTCCATTTGACGAATTCGGTCAATTCCAACGTTCTATTCAGTTTCAACATGATTAACATTCTGAATTATTGGGCATTCAGGCTATTTTGACTATTGTAGCTGGTTTTATCACTCTGATCACTTTGAATACTCTTGCATTTGACGAATTCGGTCAATTCCAACGTTCTATTCAGTTTCAACATGATGAACGTTCTTAATTATTAGGCATTAAGGCTATTTTTATTATTGTAGATGGTTTTATCACTCTGATCACTTTGAATACTCTTGCCATTTGACGAATTCGGTCAATTCCAACGTTCTATTCAGTTTCAACATGATGAACATTCTGAATTATTGGGCATTCAGGCTATTTTGCTTATTGTAGCTGTTTTTATCACTCTGGTCACTTTGATAATCTTGGCATTTCACGAATTCGCTCAATTCCAACGTTCTATTCAGTTTCAACATGATGAACATTCTGAATTATTGGGCATTCAGGCTATTTTGCTTATTGTAGCCGGTTTTATCACTCTGATCACTTTGATAATCTTTCCATTGACGAATTCGGTCAATTCCAACGTTCTATTCAGTTTCAACATGATGAACATTCTGAATTATTTGGCATTCAGGCTATTTTGATTAGTCTGGCTGGTTTTATCACTCTGATCACTTTGAATACTCTTGCCATTTGACGAAATCGGTCAATTCCAACGTTCTATTCAGTTTCAACATGATGAACATTCTGAATTATTGGGCATTCAGGCTATTTTGCTTATTGTAGCTGTTTTTATCACTCTGGTCACTTTGAATACTCTTGCCATTTGACGAATTCGGTCAATTCCAACGTTCTCTTCAGTTTCAACATGATGAAAATTCTGAATTATTGGGCATTCAGGCTATTTTGATTAGTCTGGCTGGTTTTATCACTCTGATCACTTTGAATACTCTTGCGTATTGACGAATTCGGTCAATTCCAACGTTCTATTCAGTTTCAACATGATGAACATTCTGAATTATTGGGCATTCAGGCTATTTTGCTTATTGTAGCTGGTTTTATCACTCTGGTCACTTTGATAATCTTGCCATTTCACGAATTCGCTCAATTCCAACGTTCTATTCAGTTTCAACATGATGAACATTCTGAATTATTGGGCATTCAGGCTATTTTGCTTATTGTAGCTGGTTTTATCACTCTGATCACTTTGATAATCTTGCCATTTGACGAATTCAGTCAATTCCAACGTTCTATTCAGTTTCAACATGATGAACGTTCTTAATTATTAGGCATTCAGGCTATTTTGATTAGTCTGGCTGGTTTTATCACTCTGATCACTTTGAATACTCTTGCATTTGACGAATTCGGTCAATTCCAACGTTCTATTCAGTTTCAACATGATGAACATTCTGAATTATTGGGCATTCAGGCTATTTTGCTTATTGTAGCTGGTTTTATCACTCTGGTCACTTTGATAATCTTGCCATTTCACGAATTCGCTCAATTCCAACGTTCTATTCAGTTTCAACATGATGAACATTCTGAATTATTGGGCATTCAGGCTATTTTGCTTATTGTAGCTGGTTTTATCACTCTGATCACTTTGATAATCTTTCCATTGACGAATTCGGTCAATTCCAACGTTCTATTCAGTTTCAACATGATGAACATTCTGAATTATTTGGCATTCAGGCTATTTTGATTAGTCTGGCTGGTTTTATCACTCTGATCACTTTGAATACTCTTGCCATTTGACGAAATCGGTCAATTCCAACGTTCTATTCAGTTTCAACATGATGAACATTCTGAATTATTGGGCATTCAGGCTATTTTGCTTATTGTAGCTGTTTTTATCACTCTGGTCACTTTGATAATCTTGGCATTTCACGAATTCGCTCAATTCCAACGTTCTATTCAGTTTCAACATGATGAACGTTCTTAATTATTAGGCATTCAGGCTATTTTGCTTATTGTAGCTGTTTTTATCACTCTGGTCACTTTGATAATCTTGGCATTTCACGAATTCGGTCAATTCCAACGTTCTATTCAGTTTCAACATGATGAACATTCTGAATTATTGGGCATTCAGGCTATTTTGCTTATTGTAGCTGTTTTTATCACTCTGGTCACTTTGATAATCTTGGCATTTCACGAATTCGCTCAATTCCAACGTTCTATTCAGTTTCAACATGATGAACGTTCTTAATTATTAGGCATTCAGGCTATTTTGCTTATTGTAGCTGTTTTTATCACTCTGGTCACTTTGAATACTCTTGCCATTTGACGAAATCGGTCAATTCCAACGTTCTATTCAGTTTCAACATGATGAACATTCTGAATTATTGGGCATTCAGGCTATTTTGCTTATTGTAGCTGTTTTTATCACTCTGGTCACTTTGATAATCTTGGCATTTCACGAATTCGCTCAATTCCAACGTTCTATTCAGTTTCAACATGATGAACGTTCTTAATTATTAGGCATTCAGGCTATTTTGCTTATTGTAGACGGTTTTATCACTCAGATCACTTTGAACACTCTTGCCATTTGACGAAATCGGTCAATTCCAACATTCTATTCAGTTTCAACATGATGAACATTCTGAATTATTGGGCATTCAGGCTATTTTGCTTATTGTAGCTGTTTTTATCACTCTGGTCACTTTGAATACTCTTGCCATTTGACGAATTCGGTCAATTCCAACGTTCTCTTCAGTTTCAACATGATGAAAATTCTGAATTATTGGGCATTCAGGCTATTTTGATTAGTCTGGCTGGTTTTATCACTCTGATCACTTTGAATACTCTTTCGTATTGACGAATTCGGTCAATTCCAACGTTCTATTCAGTTTCAACATGATGAACATTCTGAATTATTGGGCATTCAGGCTATTTTGCTTATTGTAGCTGGTTTTATCACTCTGGTCACTTTGATAATCTTGCCATTTCACGAATTCGCTCAATTCCAACGTTCTATTCAGTTTCAACATGATGAACATTCTGAATTATTGGGCATTCAGGCTATTTTGCTTATTGTAGCTGGTTTTATCACTCTGATCACTTTGATAATCTTGCCATTTGACGAATTCAGTCAATTCCAACGTTCTATTCAGTTTCAACATGATGAACGTTCTTAATTATTAGGCATTCAGGCTATTTTGATTAGTCTGGCTGGTTTTATCACTCTGATCAGTTTGAATACTCTTGCGTATTGACGAATTCGGTCAATTCCAACGTTCTATTCAGTTTCAACATTATGAACATTCTGAATTATTGGGCATTCAGGCTATTTTGCTTATTGTGGCTGGTTTTATCACTCTGGTCACTTTGATAATCTTGCCATTTGACGAATTCGCTCAATTCCAACGTTCTATTCAGTTTGAACATGATGAACATTCTGAATTATTGGGCATTCAGGCTATTTTGATTAGTCTGGCTGGTTTTATCACTCTGATCACTTTGAATACTCTTGCCATTTGACGAATTCGGTCAATTCCAACGTTCTACTCAGTTTCAACATGATGAACATTCTGAATTATTGGGCGTTCAGGCTATTTTGATTAGTCTGGCTGGTTTTATCACTCTGATCACTTTGAATACTCTTGCCATTTGACGAAATCGGTCAATTCCAACGTTCTATTCAGTTTCAACATGATGAACATTCTGAATTATTGGGCATTCAGGATATTTTGATTAGTCTGGCTGGTTTTATCAATCTGATCACTTTGAATACTCTTGCCATTTGACGAATTCGGTCAATTCCAACGTTCTATTCAGTTTCAACATGATGAAAATTCTGAATTATTGGGCATTCAGGCTATTTTGATTAGTCTGACTGGTTTTATCACTCTGATCACTTTGAATACTCTTGCGTATTGACGAATTCGGTCAATTCCAACGTTCTATTCAGTTTCAACATGATGAACATTCTGAATTATTGGGCATTCAGGCTATTTTGCTTATTGTAGCTGGTTTTATCACTCTGATCACTTTGATAATCTTGCCATTTGACGAATTCGGTCAATTCCAACGTTCTATTCAGTTTCAACATGATGAACGTTCTTAATTATTAGGCATTCAGGCTATTTTGATTAGTCTGGCTGGTTTTATCACTCTGATCACTTTGAATACTCTTGCCATTTGACGAATTCGGTCAATTCCAACGTTCTATTCAGTTTCAACATGATGAACATTCTGAATTATTTGGCATTCAGGCTATTTTGATTAGTCTGGCTGGTTTTATCACTGTGATGACTTTGAATAATCTAGCCATTAAACGAATTCGGTCAATTCCAACGTTCTATTCAGTTTGAACATGATGAACATTCTGAATTATATGGCATTCAGGCTATTTTGATTAGTCTGGCTGGTTTTATCACTCTGATCACTTTGAATACTCTTGCCATTTGACGAATTCGGTCAATTCCAACGTTCTACTCAGTTTCAACATGATGAACATTCTGAATTATTGGGCATTCAGGCTATTTTGATTAGTCTGGCTGGTTTTATCACTGTGATCACTTTGAATAATCTAGCCATTAAACGAATTCTGTCAATTCCAACGTTCTATTCAATTTCAACATGATGAACATTCTGAATTATTGGGCATTCAGGATATTTTGCTTATTGTAGCTGTTTTTATCACTCTGGTCACTTTGATAATCTTGCCATTTCACGAATTCGCTCAATTCCAAAGTTCTATTCAGTTTCAACATGATGAACATTCTGAATTATTGGGCATTCAGGCTATTTTGCTGAATTATTTGGCATTCAGGCTATTTTGATTAGTCTGGCTGGTTTTATCACTGTGATCACTTTGAATAATCTAGCCATTAAACGAATTCGGTCAATTCCAACGTTCTATTCAGTTTCAACATGATGAACGTTCTCAATTATTGGGCATTCAGGCTATTTTGCTTATTGTAGCTGGTTTTATCACTGTGATCACTTTGAATACTCTTGCCATTTGACGAATTCGGTCAATTCCAACGTTCTATTCAGTTTCAACATGATGAACATTTTGAATTATTTGGCATTCAGGCTATTTTGATTAGTCTGGCTGGTTTTATCACTCTGATCACTTTGAATACTCTTGCCATTTGACGAAATCGGTCAATTCCAACGTTCTATTCAGTTTCAACATGATGAACATTCTGAATTATTGGGCATTCAGGCTATTTTGATTAGTCTGGCTGGTTTTATCACTCTGATCACTTTGAATACTCTTGCATTTGACGAATTCGGTCAATTCCAACGTTCTATTCAGTTTCAACATGATGAACATTCTGAATTATTGGGCATTCAGGCTATTTTGCTTATTGTAGCTGGTTTTATCACTTTGATAATCTTGCCATTTGACGAATTCAGTCAATTCCAACGTTCTATTCAGTTTCAACATGATGAACGTTCTTAATTATTAGGCATTCAGGCTATTTTGATTAGTCTGGCTGGTTTTATCACTCTGATCACTTTGAATACTCTTGCCATTTGACGAATTCGGTCAATTCCAACGTTCTACTCAGTTTCAACATGATGAACATTCTGAATTATTGGGCATTCAGGCTATTTTGATTAGTCTGGCTGGTTTTATCACTCTGATCACTTTGAATACTCTTGCGTATTGACGAATTCGGTCAATTCCAACGTTCTATTCAGTTTCAACATGATGAACATTCTGAATTATTGGGCATTCAGGCTATTTTGCTTATTGTAGCTGGTTTTATCACTCTGGTCACTTTGATAATCTTGCCATTTCACGAATTCGCTCAATTCCAACGTTCTACTCAGTTTCAACATGATGAACATTCTGAATTATTGGGCATTCAGGCTATTTTGATTAGTCTGGCTGGTTTTATCACTCTGATCACTTTTAATACTCTTGCCATTTGACGAATTCGGTCAATTCCAACGTTCTATTCAGTTTCAACATGATGAACATTCTGAATTATTGGGCATTCAGGGTATTTTGATTAGTCTGGCTGGTTTTATCACTCTGATCACTTTGAATACTCTTGCCATTTGACGAATTCGGTCAATTCCAACGTTCTATTCAGTTTCAACATGATGAAAATTCTGAATTATTGGGCATTCAGGCTATTTTGATTAGTCTGGCTGGTTTTATCACTCTGATCACTTTGAATACTCCTGCGTATTGACGAATTCGGTCAATTCCAACGTTCTATTCAGTTTCAACATGATGAACATTCTGAATTATTGGGCATTCAGGCTTTTTTGCTTATTGTAGCTGGTTTTATCACTCTGATCACTTTGATAATCTTGCCATTTGACGAATTCAGTCAATTCCCACGTTCTATTCAGTTTCAACATGATGAACGTTCTTAATTATTAGGCATTCAGGCTATTTTGATTAGTCTGGCTGGTTTTATCACTCTGATCACTTTGAATACTCTTGCCATTTGACGAATTCTATTCAGTTTCAACATGATGAACATTCTGAATTATTTGGCATTCAGGCTATTTTGATTAGTCTGGCTGGTTTTATCACAGTGATCACTTTGAATAATCTAGCCATTAAACGATTTCGGTCAATTCCAACTTTCTATTCAGTTTGAACATGATGAACATTCTGAATTATATGGCATTCAGGCTATTTTGATTAGTCTGGCTGGTTTTATCACTCTGATCACTTTGAATACTCTTGCCATTTGTCGAATTCGGTCAATTCCAACGTTCTACTCAGTTTCAACATGATGAACATTCTGAATTATTGGGCATTCAGGCTATTTTGATTAGTCTGGCTGGTTTTATCACTGTGATCACTTTGAATAATCTAGCCATTAAACGAATTCTGTCAATTCCAACGTTCTATTCAATTTCAACATGATGAACATTCTGAATTATTGGGCATTCAGGATATTTTGCTTATTGTAGCTGTTTTTATCACTCTGGTCACTTTGATAATCTTGCCATTTCACGAATTCGCTCAATTCCAAAGTTCTATTCAGTTTCAACATGATGAACATTCTGAATTATTGGGCATTCAGGCTATTTTGCTGAATTATTTGGCATTCAGGCTATTTTGATTAGTCTGGCTGGTTTTATCACTGTGATCACTTTGAATAATCTAGCCATTAAACGAATTCGGTCAATTCCAACGTTCTATTCAGTTTCAACATGATGAACGTTCTCAATTATTGGGCATTCAGGCTATTTTGCTTATTGTAGCTGGTTTTATCACTGTGATCACTTTGAATACTCTTGCCATTTGACGAATTCGGTCAATTCCAACGTTCTATTCAGTTTCAACATGATGAACATTCTGAATTATTTGGCATTCAGGCTATTTTGATTAGTCTGGCTGGTTTTATCACTCTGATCACTTTGAATACTCTTGCCATTTGACGAAATCGGTCAATTCCAACGTTCTATTCAGTTTCAACATGATGAACATTCTGAATTATTGGGCATTCAGGCTATTTTGATTAGTCTGGCTGGTTTTATCACTCTGATCACTTTGAATACTCTTGCATTTGACGAATTCGGTCAATTCCAACGTTCTATTCAGTTTCAACATGATGAACATTCTGAATTATTGGGCATTCAGTCTATTTTGATTAGTCTGGCTGGTTTTATCACTCTGATCACTTTGAATACTCTTGCCATTTGACGAATTCGGTCAATTCCAACGTTCTATTCAGTTTCAACATGATGAACATTCTGAATTATTTGGCATTCAGGCTATTTTGATTAGTCTGGCTGGTTTTATCACTCTGATCACTTTGAATACTCTTGCCATTTGACGAATTCGGTCAATTCCAACGTTCTACTCAGTTTCAACATGATGAACATTCTGAATTATTGGGCATTCAGGCTATTTTGATTAGTCTGGCTGGTTTTATCACTCTGATCACTTTGAATACTCTTGCGTATTGACGAATTCGGTCAATTCCAACGTTCTATTCAGTTTCAACATGATGAACATTCTGAATTATTGGGCATTCAGGGTATTTTGATTAGTCTGGCTGGTTTTATCACTCTGATCACTTTGAATACTCTTGCCATTTGACGAATTCGGTCAATTCCAACGTTCTATTCAGTTTCAACATGATGAAAATTCTGAATTATTGGGCATTCAGGCTATTTTGATTAGTCTGGCTGGTTTTATCACTCTGATCACTTTGAATACTCCTGCGTATTGACGAATTCGGTCAATTCCAACGTTCTATTCAGTTTCAACATGATGAACATTCTGAATTATTGGGCATTCAGGCTATTTTGCTTATTGTAGCTGGTTTTATCACTCTGGTCACTTTGATAATCTTGCCATTTCACGAATTCGCTCAATTCCAACGTTCTATTCAGTTTCAACATGATGAACATTCTGAATTATTGGGCATTCAGGCTTTTTTGCTTATTGTAGCTGGTTTTATCACTCTGATCACTTTGATAATCTTGCCATTTGACGAATTCAGTCAATTCCCACGTTCTATTCAGTTTCAACATGATGAACGTTCTTAATTATTAGGCATTCAGGCTATTTTGATTAGTCTGGCTGGTTTTATCACTCTGATCACTTTGAATACTCTTGCCATTTGACGAATTCTATTCAGTTTCAACATGATGAACATTCTGAATTATTTGGCATTCAGGCTATTTTGATTAGTCTGGCTGGTTTTATCACAGTGATCACTTTGAATAATCTAGCCATTAAACGAATTCGGTCAATTCCAACTTTCTATTCAGTTTGAACATGATGAACATTCTGAATTATTGGGCATTCAGGCTATTTTGATTAGTCTGGCTGGTTTTATCACTCTGATTACTTTGATAATCTTGCCATTTGACGAATTCGGTCAATTCCAACGTTCTATTCAGTATCAACATTCTGAATTATTGGGCATTCAGGCTAGTTTGATTAGTCTGGCTGGTTTTATCACTGTGATCACATTGAATAATCTAGCCATTAAACGAATTCGGTCAATTCCAACGTTCTATTCAGTTTGAACATGATGAACATTCTGAATTATTGGGCATTCAGGCTATTTTGATTAGTCTGGCTGGTTTTATCACTCTGATCACTTTGAATACTCTAGCCATGAAACGAATTCTGTCAATTCCAACGTTCTATTCAGTTTCAACATGATGAACATTCTGAATTATTGGGCATTCAGGCTATTTTGCTTATTGTAGCTGTTTTTATCACTCTGGTCACTTTGATAATCTTGCCAATTCACGAATTCGCTCAATTCCAACGTTCTATTCAGTTTCATGATGAAAATTATGAATTATTGGGCATTCAGGCTATTTTGATTAGTCTGGCTGGTTTTATCACTCTGATCACTTTGAATACTCTAGCCATGAAACGAATTCTGTCAATTCCAACGTTCTATTGAGTTTCAACATGATGAACATTCTGAATTATTGGGCATTCAGGCTATTTTGCTTATTGTAGCTGGTTTTATCACTCTGATCACTTTGATAATCTTGCCATTTGACGAATTCAGTCAATTCCAACGTTCTATTCAGTTTCAACATGATGAACGTTCTTAATTATTAGGCATTCAGGCTATTTTGATTAGTCTGGCTGGTTTTATCACTCTGATCACTTTGAATACTCTTGCCATTTGACGAATTCGGTCAATTCCAACGTTCTATTCAGTTTCAACATGATGAACATTCTGAATTATTTGGCATTCAGGCTATTTTGATTAGTCTGGCTGGTTTTATCACTGTGATCACTTTGAATAATCTAGCCATTAAACGAATTCGGTCAATTCCAACGTTCTATTCAGTTTCAACATGATGAACGTTCTTAATTATTAGGCATTCAGGCTATTTTGATTAGTCTGGCTGGTTTTATCACTCTGATCACTTTGAATACTCTTGCCGTTTGACGAATTCGGTCAATTCCAACGTTCTACTCAGTTTCAACATGATGAACATTCTGAATTATTGGGCATTCAGGCTATTTTGATTAGTCTGGCTGGTTTTATCACTCTGATCACTTTGATAATCTTGCCATTTGACGAATTCGGTCAATTCCAACGTTCTATTCAGTTTCAACATTCTGAATTATTGGGCATTCAGGCTAGTTTGATTGTCTGGCTGGTTTTATCACTGTGATCACTTTGAATAATCTAGCCATTAAAGGAATTCGGTCAATTCCAACGTTCTATTCAGTTTGAACATGATGAACATTCTGAATTATTGGGCATTCAGGCTATTTTGATTAGTCTGGCTGGTTTTATCACTCTGATCACTTTGAATACTCTAGCCATTAAACGAATTCTGTCAATTCCAACGTTCTATTCAGTTTCAACATGATGAACATTCTGAATTATTGGGCATTCAGGCTATGTTGCTTATTGTAGCCGTTTTTATCACTCTGGTCACTTTGAATACTCTTGCCATTTCACGAATTCGCTCAATTCCAACGTTCTATTCAGTTTCAACATGATGAACATTCTGAATTATTGGGCATTCAGGCTATTTTGCTTATTGTAGCTGGTTTTATCACTCTGATCACTTTGATAATCTTGCCATTTGACGAATTCAGTCAATTCCAACGTTCTATTCAGTTTCAACATGATGAACATTCTGAATTATTGGGCATTCAGGCTATTTTGCTTATTGTAGCTGGTTTTATCACTCTGATCACTTTGATAATCTTGCCATTTGACGAATTCAGTCAATTCCAACGTTCTATTCAGTTTCAACATGATGAACGTTCTTAATTATTAGGCATTCAGGCTATTTTGATTAGTCTGGCTGGTTTTTTCACTCTGATCACTTTGAATACTCTTGCCATTTGACGAATTCGGTCAATTCCAACGTTCTATTCAGTTTCAACATGATGAACGTTCTTAATTATTAGGCATTCAGGCTATTTTGATTAGTCTGGCTGGTTTTATCACTCTGATCACTTTGAATACTCTTGCCATTAAACGAATTCAGTCAATTCCAACGTTCTATTCAGTTTCAACATGATGAACGTTCTTAATTATTAGGCATTCAGGCTATTTTGATTAGTCTGGCTGGTTTTATCACTCTGATCACTTTGAATACTCTTGCCATTTGACGAATTCGGTCAATTCCAACGTTCTATTCAGTTTCAACATGATGAACATTCTGAATTATTTGGCATTCAGGCTATTTTGATTAGTCTGGCTGGTTTTATCACTGTGATCACTTTGAATAATCCAGCCATTAAACGAATTCGGTCAATTCCAACGTTCTATTCAGTTTCAACATGATGAACGTTCTTAATTATTAGGCATTCAGGCTATTTTGATTATTCTGGCTGGTTTTATCACTCTGATCACTTTGAATACTCTTGCCATTTGACGAATTCGGTCAATTCCAACGTTCTATTCAGTTTCAACATGATGAACGTTCTTAATTATTAGGCATTCAGGCTATTTTGATTAGTCTGTCTGGTTTTATCACTCTGATCACTTTGAATACTCTTGCCATTTGACGAATTCGGTCAATTCCAACGTTCTACTAAGTTTCAACATGATGAACATTCTGAATTATTAGGCATTCAGGCTATTTTGATTAGTCTGGCTGGTTTTATCACTCTGATCACTTTGATAATCTTGCCATTTGACGAATTCGGTCAATTCCAACGTTCTATTCAATTTCAACATGATGAACATTCTGAATTATTGGACATTCAGTCTATTTTGATTAGTCTGGCTGGTTTTATCACTCTGATCACTTTGAATACTCTTGCCATTTGACGAATTCGGTCAATTCCAACGTTCTATTCAGTTTCAACATGATGAACATTCTGAATTATTGGTCATTCAGGCTATTTTGACTATTGTAGGTGGTTTTATCACTCTGATCACTTGGAATACTCTTGCCATTTCACGAATTCAGTCAATTCCAACGTTCTATTCAGTTTCAACATGATGAACGTTCTCAATTATTGGGCATTCAGGCTATTTTGATTATTGTAGCTGGTTTTATCACTCTGATCACTTTGAATACTCTTGCCATTTGACGAAATCGGTCAATTCCAACGTTCTATTCAGTTTCAACATGATGAACATTCTGAATTATTGGGCATTCAGGCTATTTTGATTAGTCTGGCTGGTTTTATCACTCTGATCACTTTGAATACTCTTGCATTTGACGAATTCGGTCAATTCCAACGTTCTATTCAGTTTCAACATGATGAACATTCTGAATTATTGGGCATTCAGGCTATTTTGATTAGTCTGGCTGGTTTTATCACTCTGATCACTTTGAATACTCTTGCATTTGACGAATTGGGTCAATTCCAACGTTCTATTCAATTTCAACATGATGAACATTCTGAATTATTGGACATTCAGGCTATTTTGATTAGTCTGGCTGGTTTTATCACTCTGATCACTTTGAATACTCTTGCCATTTGACGAATTCGGTCAATTCCAACGTTCTATTCAGTTTCAACATGATGAACATTCTGAATTATTGGGCATTCAGGCTAGTTTGATTAGTCTGGCTGGTTTTATCACTCTGATCACTTTGAATACTCTTGCCATTTGACGAATTCGGTCAATTCCAACGTTCTATTCAGTTTCAACATGATGAACGTTCTCAATTATTGGGCATTCAGGCTATTTTGCTTATTGTAGCTGGTTTTATCACTCTGATCACTTTGATAATCTTGCCATTTGACGAATTCGGTCAATTCCAACGTTCTATTCAGTTTCAACATGATGAACATTCTGAATTATTGGGCATTCAGGCTAGTTTGATTAGTCTGGCTGGTTTTATCACTCTGATCACTTTGAATACTCTTGCCATTTGACGAATTCGGTCAATTCCAACGTTCTATTCAGTTTCAACATGATGAACGTTCTCAATTATTGGGCATTCAGGCTATTTTGCTTATTGTAGCTGTTTTTATCACTCTTGTCACTTTGATAATCTTGCCATTTCACGAATTCGCTCAATTCCAACGTTCTATTCAGTTTCAACATGATGAACATTCTGAATTATTGGGCATTCAGGCTATTTTGCTTATTGTAGCTGGTTTTATCACTCTGATCACTTTGAATACTCTAGCCATTAAACGAATTCTGTCAATTCCAACGTTCTATTCAGTTTCAACATGATGAACATTCTGAATTATTGGGCATTCAGGCTATTTTGCTTATTGTAGCTGTTTTTATCACTCTGGTCACTTTGATAATCTTGCCATTTCACGAATTCGCTCAATTCCAACGTTCTATTCAGTTTCAACATGATGAACATTCTGAATTATTGGGCATTCAGGCTATTTTGCTTATTGTAGCTGGTTTTATCACTCTGATCACTTTGATAATCTTGCCATTTGACGAATTCGGTCAATTCCAACGTTCTATTCAGTTCCAACATGATGAACGTTCTCAATTATTGGACATTCAGGCTATTTTGATTAGTCTGGCTGGTTTTATCACTCTGATCACTTTGAATACTCTTGTCATTTGACGAATTCGGTCAATTCCAACGTTCTATTCAGTTTCAACATGATGAACATTCTGAATTATTGGTCATTCAGGCTATTTTGACTATTGTAGGTGGTTATCACTCTGATCACTTTGAATACTCTTGCCATTTGACGAATTCAGTCAATTCCAACGTTCTATTCAGTTTCAACATGATGAACGTTCTCAATTATTGGGCATTCAGGCTATTTTGATTATTGTAGCTGGTTTTATCACTCTGATCACTTTGACAATCTTGCCATTTGACGAATTCGGTCAATTCCAACGTTCTATTCAGTTTCAACATGATGAACATTCTGAATTATTGGGCATTCAGGCTAGTTTGATTAGTCTGGCTGGTTTTATCACTCTGATCACTTTGAATACTCTTGCCATTTGACGAATTCGGTCAATTCCAACGTTCTATTCAGTTTCAACATGATGAACATTCTGAATTATTTGGCATTCAGGCTATTTTGATTAGTCTGGCTGGTTTTATCACTCTGATCACTTTGAATACTCTTGCCATTTGACGAATTCGGTCAATTCCAACGTTCTATTCAGTTTCAACATGATGAACATTCTGAATTATTGGGCATTCAGGCTATTTTGCTTATTGTAGCCGTTTTTATCACTCTGGTCACTTTGAATACTCTTGCCATTTGACGAATTCGGTCAATTCCAACGTTCTATTCAGTTTCAACATGATGAACATTCTGAATTATTTGGCATTCAGGCTATTTTGATTAGTCTGGCTGGTTTTATCACTCTGATCACTTTGAATACTCTTGCCATTTGACGAAATCGGTCAATTCCAACGTTCTATTCAGTTTCAACATGATGAACATTCTGAATTATTGGGCATTCAGGCTATTTTGCTTATTGTAGCTGTTTTTATCACTCTGGTCACTTTGATAATCTTGCCATTTCACGAATTCGCTCAATTCCAAAGTTCTATTCAGTTTCAACATGATGAACATTCTGAATTATTGGGCATTCAGGCTATTTTGCTTATTGTAGCTGGTTTTATCACTCTGATCACTTTGATAATCTTGCCATTTGACGAATTCGGTCAATTCCAACGTTCTATTCAATTTCAACATGATGAACATTCTGAATTATTGGACATTCAGGCTATTTTGATTAGTCTGGCTGGTTTTATCACTCTGATCACTTTGAATACTCTTGCCATTTGACGAATTCGGTCAATTCCAACGTTCTATTCAGTTTCAACATGATGAACATTCTCAATTATTGGGCATTCAGGCTAGTTTGATTAGTCTGGCTGGTTTTATCACTCTGATCACTTTGAATACTCTTGCCATTTGACGAATTCGGTCAATTCCAACGTTCTATTCAGTTTCAACATGATGAACATTCTGAATTATTTGGCATTCAGGCTATTTTGATTAGTCTGGCTGGTTTTATCACTCTGATCACTTTGAATACTCTTGCCATTTGACGAATTCGGTCAATTCCAACGTTCTATTCAGTTTCAACATGATGAACGTTCTCAATTATTGGGCATTCAGGCTATTTTGCTTATTGTAGCTGGTTTTATCACTCTGATCACTTTGAATACTCTTGCCATTTGACGAATTCGGTCAATTCCAACGTTCTATTCAGTTTCAACATGATGAACGTTCTCAATTATTGGGCATTCAGGCTATTTTGCTTATTGTAGCTGGTTTTATCACTCTGATCACTTTGATAATCTTGCCATTTGACGAATTCGGTCAATTCCAACGTTCTATTCAGTTTCAACATGATGGACATTCTGAATTATTGGGCATTCAGGCTAGTTTGATTAGTCTGGCTGGTTTTATCACTCTGATCACTTTGAATACTCTTGCCATTTGACGAATTCGGTCAATTCCAACGTTCTATTCAGTTTCAACATGATGAACGTTCTCAATTATTGGGCATTCAGGCTATTTTGCTTATTGTAGCTGTTTTTATCACTCTTGTCACTTTGATAATCTTGCCATTTCACGAATTCGCTCAATTCCAACGTTCTATTCAGTTTCAACATGATGAACATTCTGAATTATTGGGCATTCAGGCTATTTTGCTTATTGTAGCTGGTTTTATCACTCTGATCACTTTGAATACTCTAGCCATTAAACGAATTCTGTCAATTCCAACGTTCTATTCAGTTTCAACATGATGAACATTCTGAATTATTGGGCATTCAGGCTATTTTGCTTATTGTAGCTGTTTTTATCACTCTGGTCACTTTGATAATCTTGCCATTTGACGAATTCAGTCAATTCCAACGTTCTATTCAGTTTCAACATGATGAACGTTCTCAATTATTGGGCATTCAGGCTATTTTGATTATTGTAGCTGGTTTTATCACTCTGATCACTTTGACAATCTTGCCATTTGACGAATTCGGTCAATTCCAACGTTCTATTCAGTTTCAACATGATGAACATTCTGAATTATTGGGCATTCAGGCTAGTTTGATTAGTCTGGCTGGTTTTATCACTCTGATCACTTTGAATACTCTTGCCATTTGACGAATTCGGTCAATTCCAACGTTCTATTCAGTTTCAACATGATGAACATTCTGAATTATTTGGCATTCAGGCTATTTTGATTAGTCTGGCTGGTTTTATCACTCTGATCACTTTGAATACTCTTGCCATTTGACGAATTCGGTCAATTCCAACGTTCTATTCAGTTTCAACATGATGAACATTCTGAATTATTGGGCATTCAGGCTATTTTGCTTATTGTAGCCGTTTTTATCACTCTGGTCACTTTGAATACTCTTGCCATTTGACGAATTCGGTCAATTCCAACGTTCTATTCAGTTTCAACATGATGAACATTCTGAATTATTTGGCATTCAGGCTATTTTGCTTATTGTAGCTGTTTTTATCACTCTGGTCACTTTGATAATCTTGCCATTTCACGAATTCGCTCAATTCCAAAGTTCTATTCAGTTTCAACATGATGAACATTCTGAATTATTGGGCATTTAGGCTATTTTGCTTATTGTAGCTGGTTTTATCACTCTGATCACTTTGATAATCTTGCCATTTGACGAATTCGGTCAATTCCAACGTTCTATTCAATTTCAACATGATGAACATTCTGAATTATTGGACATTCAGGCTATTTTGATTAGTCTGGCTGGTTTTATCACTTTGAATACTCTTGCCATTTGACGAATTCGGTCAATTCCAACGTTCTATTCAGTTTCAACATGATGAACATTCTCAATTATTGGGCATTCAGGCTAGTTTGATTAGTCTGGCTGGTTTTATCACTCTGATCACTTTGAATACTCTTGCCATTTGACGAATTCGGTCAATTCCAACGTTCTATTCAGTTTCAACATGATGAACATTCTGAATTATTTGGCATTCAGGCTATTTTGATTAGTCTGGCTGGTTTTATCACTCTGATCACTTTGAATACTCTTGCCATTTGACGAATTCGGTCAATTCCAACGTTCTATTCAGTTTCAACATGATGAACGTTCTCAATTATTGGGCATTCAGGCTATTTTGCTTATTGTAGCTGGTTTTATCACTCTGATCACTTTGAATACTCTTGCCATTTGACGAATTCGGTCAATTCCAACGTTCTATTCAGTTTCAACATGATGAACATTCTGAATTATTTGGCATTCAGGCTATTTTGATTAGTCTGGCTGGTTTTATCACTCTGATCACTTTGAATACTCTTGCCATTTGACGAAATCGGTCAATTCCAACGTTCTATTCAGTTTCAACATGATGAACATTCTGAATTATTGGGCATTCAGGCTATTTTGCTTATTGTAGCTGTTTTTATCACTCTGGTCACTTTGATAATCTTGCCATTTCACGAATTCGCTCAATTCCAACGTTCTATTCAGTTTCAACATGATGAACATTCTGAATTATTGGGCATTCAGGCTATTTTGCTTATTGTAGCTGGTTTTATCACTCTGATCACTTTGATAATCTTGCCATTTGACGAATTCGGTCAATTCCAACGTTCATTTCAACATGATGAACATTCTGAATTATTGGACATTCAGGCTATTTTGATTAGTCTGGCTGGTTTTATCACTCTGATCACTTTGAATACTCTTGCCATTTGACGAATTCGGTCAATTCCAACGTTCTATTCAGTCTGGCTGGTTTTATCACTCTGATCACTTTGAATACTCTTGCCATTTGACGAATTCGGTCAATTCCAACGTTCTATTCAGTTTCAACATGATGAACATTCTCAATTATTGGGCATTCAGGCTAGTTTGATTAGTCTGGCTGGTTTTATCACTCTGATCACTTTGAATACTCTTGCCATTTGACGAATTCGGTCAATTCCAACGTTCTATTCAGTTTCAACATGATGAACATTCTGAATTATTTGGCATTCAGGCTATTTTGATTAGTCTGGCTGGTTTTATCACTCTGATCACTTTGAATACTCTTGCCATTTGACGAATTCGGTCAATTCCAACGTTCTATTCAGTTTCAACATGATGAACGTTCTCAATTATTGGGCATTCAGGCTATTTTGCTTATTGTAGCTGGTTTTATCACTCTGATCACTTTGAATACTCTTGCCATTTGACGAATTCGGTCAATTCCAACGTTCTATTCAGTTTCAACATGATGAACATTCTGAATTATTTGGCATTCAGGCTATTTTGATTAGTCTGGCTGGTTTTATCACTCTGATCACTTTGAATACTCTTGCCATTTGACGAAATCGGTCAATTCCAACGTTCTATTCAGTTTCAACATGATGAACATTCTGAATTATTGGGCATTCAGGCTATTTTGCTTATTGTAGCTGTTTTTATCACTCTGGTCACTTTGATAATCTTGCCATTTCACGAATTCGCTCAATTCCAACGTTCTATTCAGTTTCAACATGATGAACATTCTGAATTATTGGGCATTCAGGCTATTTTGCTTATTGTAGCTGGTTTTATCACTCTGATCACTTTGATAATCTTGCCATTTGACGAATTCGGTCAATTCCAACGTTCATTTCAACATGATGAACATTCTGAATTATTGGACATTCAGGCTATTTTGATTAGTCTGGCTGGTTTTATCACTCTGATCACTTTGAATACTCTTGCCATTTGACGAATTCGGTCAATTCCAACGTTCTATTCAGTTTCAACATGATGAACATTCTGAATTATTGGGCATTCAGGCTAGTTTGATTAGTCTGGCTGGTTTTATCACTCTGATCACTTTGAATACTCTTGCCATTTGGCGAATTCGGTCAATTCCAACGTTCTATTCAGTTTCAACATGATGAACGTTCTCAATTATTGGGCATTCAGGCTATTTTGCTTATTGTAGCTGGTTTTATCACTCTGATCACTTTGATAATCTTGCCATTTGACGAATTCGGTCAATTCCAACGTTCTATTCAGTTTCAACATGATGAACATTCTGAATTATTGGGCATTCAGGCTAGTTTGATTAGTCTGGCTGGTTTTATCACTCTGATCACTTTGATAATCTTGCCATTTGACGAATTCGGTCAATTCCAACGTTCTATTCAGTTTCAACATGATGAACGTTCTCAATTATTGGGCATTCAGGCTATTTTGCTTATTGTAGCTGTTTTTATCACTCTGGTCACTTTGATAATCTTGCCATTTCACGAATTCGCTCAATTCCAACGTTCTATTCAGTTTCAACATGATGAACATTCTGAATTATTGGGCATTCAGGCTATTTTGATTAGTCTGGCTGGTTTTATCACTCTGATCACTTTGATAATCTTGCCATTTGACGAATTCGGTCAATTCCAACGTTCTATTCAATTTCAACATGATGAACATTCTGAATTATTCAGTTTATTTTGATTAGTCTGGCTGGTTTTATCACTCTGATCACTTTGAATACTCTAGCCATTAAACGAATTCTGTCAATTCCAACGTTCTATTCAGTTTCAACATGATGAACATTCTGAATTATTGGGCATTCAGGCTATTTTGCTTATTGTAGCTGTTTTTATCACTCTGGTCACTTTGATAATCTTGCCATTTCACGAATTCGCTCAATTCCAACGTTCTATTCAGTTTCAACATGATGAACATTCTGAATTATTGGGCATTCAGGCTATTTTGCTTATTGTAGCTGGTTTTATCACTCTGATCACTTTGATAATCTTGCCATTTGACGAATTCGGTCAATTCCAACGTTCTAGTCAATTTGAACATGATGAACATTCTGAATTATTCAGGCTAGTTTGATTAGTCTGGCTGGTTTTATCACTCTGATCACTTTGAATACTCTTGCCATTTGACGAATTCGGTCAATTCCAACGTTCTATTCAGTTTCAACATGATGAACGTTCTTAATTATTGGGCATTCAGGCTATTTTGCTTATTGTAGCTGGTTTTATCACTCTGATCACTTTGAATACTCTTGCCATTTGACGAATTCGGTCAATTCCAACGTTCTATTCAGTTTCAACATGATGAACATTCTGAATTATTTGGCATTCAGGCTATTTTGATTAGTCTGGCTGGTTTTATCACTCTGATCACTTTGAATACTCTTGCCATTTGACGAAATCGGTCAATTCCAACGTTCTATTCAGTTTCAACATGATGAACATTCTGAATTATTGGGCATTCAGGCTATTTTGATTAGTCTGGCTGGTTTTATCACTCTGATCACTTTGAATACTCTTGCATTTGACGAATTCGGTCAATTCCAACGTTCTATTCAATTTCAACATGATGAACATTCTGAATTATTGGACATTCAGGCTATTTTGATTAGTCTGGCTGGTTTTATCACTCTGATCACTTTGAATACTCTTGCGATTTGACGAATTCGGTCAATTCCAACGTTCTATTCAGTTTCAACATGATGAACATTCTGAATTATTGGTCATTCAGGCTATTTTGACTATTGTAGGTGGTTTTATCACTCTGATCACTTTGAATACTCTTGCCATTTGACGAATTCAGTCAATTCCAACGTTCTATTCAATTTCAACATGATGAACGTTCTCAATTATTGGGCATTCTGGCTATTTTGATTATTGTAGCTGGTTTTATCACTCTAATCACTTTGATAATCTTGCCATTTGACGAATTCGGTCAATTCCAACGTTCTATTCAGTTTCAACATGATGAACATTCTGAATTATTGGGCATTCAGGCTAGTTTGATTAGTCTGGCTGGTTTTATCACTCTGATCACTTTGAATACTCTTGCCATTTGACGAATTCGGTCAATTCCAACGTTCTATTCAGTTTCAACATGATGAACGTTCTCAATTATTGGGCATTCAGGCTATTTTGCTTATTGTAGCTGGTTTTATCACTCTGATCACTTTTATAATCTTGCCATTTGACGAATTCGGTCAATTCCAACGTTCTATTCAGTTTCAACATGATGAACATTCTGAATTATTGGGCATTCAGGCTAGTTTGATTAGTCTGGCTGGTTTTATCACTCTGATCACTTTGAATACTCTTGCCATTTGACGAATTCGGTCAATTCCAACGTTCTATTCAGTTTCAACATGATGAACGTTCTCAATTATTGGGCATTCAGGCTATTTTGCTTATTGTAGCTGTTTTTATCACTCTGGTCACTTTGATAATCTTGCCATTTCACGAATTCGCTCAATTCCAACGTTCTATTCAGTTTCAACATGATGAACATTCTGAATTATTGGGCATTCAGGCTATTTTGCTTATTGTAGCTGGTTTTATCACTCTGATCACTTTGATAATCTTGCCATTTGACGAATTCGGTCAATTCCAACGTTCTATTCAATTTCAACATGATGAACATTCTGAATTATTGGACATTCAGGCTATTTTGATTAGTCTGGCTGGTTTTATCACTCTGATCACTTTGAATACTCTAGCCATTAAACGAATTCTGTCAATTCCAACGTTCTATTCAGTTTCAACATGATGAACATTCTGAATTATTGGGCATTCAGGCTATTTTGCTTATTGTAGCTGTTTTTATCACTCTGGTCACTTTGATAATCTTGCCATTTCACGAATTCGCTCAATTCCAACGTTCTATTCAGTTTCAACATGATGAACATTCTGAATTATTGGGCATTCAGGCTATTTTGCTTATTGTAGCTGGTTTTATCACTCTGATCACTTTGATAATCTTGCCATTTGACGAATTCGGTCAATTCCAACGTTCTATTCAATTTCAACATGATGAACATTCTGAATTATTGGACATTCAGGCTATTTTGATTAGTCTGGCTGGTTTTATCACTCTGATCACTTTGAATACTCTTGTCATTTGACGAATTCGGTCAATTCCAACGTTCTATTCAGTTTCAACATGATGAACATTCTGAATTATTGGTCATTCAGTCTATTTTGACTATTGTAGGTGGTTTTATCACTCTGATCACTTTGAATACTCTTGCCATTTGACGAATTCAGTCAATTCCAACGTTCTATTCAGTTTCAACATGATGAACGTTCTCAATTATTGGGCATTCAGGCTATTTTGATTATTGTAGCTGGTTTTATCACTCTGATCACTTTGACAATCTTGCCATTTGACGAATTCGGTCAATTCCAACGTTCTATTCAGTTTCAACATGATGAACATTCTGAATTATTGGGCATTCAGGCTAGTTTGATTAGTCTGGCTGGTTTTATCACTCTGATCACTTTGAATACTCTTGCCATTTGACGAATTTGGTCAATTCCAACGTTCTATTCAGTTTCAACATGATGAACATTCTGAATTATTTGGCATTCAGGCTATTTTGATTAGTCTGGCTGGTTTTATCACTCTGATCACTTTGAATACTCTTGCCATTTGACGAATTCGGTCAATTCCAACGTTCTATTCAGTTTCAACATGATGAACGTTCTCAATTATTGGGCATTCAGGCTATTTTGCTTATTGTAGCTGGTTTTATCACTCTGATCACTTTGAATACTCTTGCCATTTGACGAATTCGGTCAATTCCAACGTTCTATTCAGTTTCAACATGATGAACATTCTGAATTATTTGGCATTCAGGCTATTTTGATTAGTCTGGCTGGTTTTATCACTCTGATCACTTTGAATACTCTTGCCATTTGACGAAATCGGTCAATTCCAACGTTCTATTCAGTTTCAACATGATGAACATTCTGAATTATTGGGCATTCAGGCTATTTTGCTTATTGTAGCTGTTTTTATCACTCTGGTCACTTTGATAATCTTGCCATTTCACGAATTCGGTCAATTCCAACGTTCTATTCAGTTTCAACATGATGAACATTCTGAATTATTTGGCATTCAGGCTATTTTGATTAGTCTGGCTGTTTTTATCACTCTGATCACTTTGAATACTCTTGCCATTTGACGAAATCGGTCAATTCCAACGTTCTATTCAGTTTCAACATGATGAACATTCTGAATTATTGGGCATTCAGGCTATTTTGCTTATTGTAGCTGGTTTTATCACTCTGATCACTTTGATAATCTTGCCATTTGACGAATTCGGTCAATTCCAACGTTCTATTCAATTTCAACATGATGAACATTCTGAATTATTGGACATTCAGGCTATTTTGATTAGTCTGGCTGGTTTTATCACTCTGATCACTTTGAATACTCTTGCCATTTGACGAATTCGGTCAATTCCAACGTTCTATTCAGTTTCAACATGATGAACATTCTGAATTATTGGTCATTCAGGCTATTTTGACTATTGTAGGTGGTTTTATCACTCTGATCTCTTTGAATACTCTTGCCATTTGACGAATTCAGTCAATTCCAACGTTCTATTCAGTTTCAACATGATGAACGTTCTCAATTATTGGGCATTCATGCTATTTTGATTATTGTAGCTGGTTTTATCACTCTGATCACTTTGATAATCTTGCCATTTGACGAATTCGGTCAATTCCAACGTTCTATTCAGTTTCAACATGATGAACATTCTGAATTATTGGGCATTCAGGCTAGTTTGATTAGTCTGGCTGGTTTTATCACTCTGATCACTTTGAATACTCTTGCCATTTGACGAATTCGGTCAATTCCAACGTTCTATTCAGTTTCAACATGATGAACGTTCTCAATTATTGGGCAGTCAGGCTATTTTGCTTATTGTAGCTGGTTTTATCACTCTGATCACTTTGAATACTCTTGCCATTTGACGAATTCGGTCAATTCCAACGTTCTATTCAGTTTCAACATGATGAACATTCTGAATTATTTGGCATTCAGGCTATTTTGATTAGTCTGGCTGGTTTTATCACTCTGATCACTTTGAATACTCTTGCCATTTGACGAATTCGGTCAATTCCAACGTTCTATTCAGTTCCAACATGATGAACGTTCTCAATTATTGGGCATTCAGGCTATTTTGCTTATTGTAGCTGGTTTTATCACTCTGATCACTTTGAATACTCTTGCCATTTGACGAATTCGGTCAATTCCAACGTTCTATTCAGTTTCAACATGATGAACATTCTGAATTATTTGGCATTCAGGCTATTTTGATTAGTCTGGCTGGTTTTATCACTCTGACCACTTTGAATACTCTTGCCATTTGACGAAATCGGTCAATTCCAACGTTCTATTCAGTTTCAACATGATGAACATTCTGAATTATTGGGCATTCAGGCTATTTTGCTTATTGTAGCTGTTTTTATCACTCTGGTCACTTTGATAATCTTGCCATTTCACGAATTCGCTCAATTCCAACGTTCTATTCAGTTTCAACATGATGAACATTCTGAATTATTGGGCATTCAGGCTATTTTGCTTATTGTAGCTGGTTTTATCACTCTGATCACTTTGATAATCTTGCCATTTGACGAATTCGGTCAATTCCAACGTTCTATTCAATTTCAACATGATGAACATTCTGAATTATTGGACATTCAGGCTATTTTGATTAGTCTGGCTGGTTTTATCACTCTGATCACTTTGAATACTCTTGCCATTTGACGAATTCGGTCAATTCCAACGTTCTATTCAGTTTCAACATGATGAACATTCTGAATTATTGGTCATTCAGGCTATTTTGACTATTGTAGGTGGTTTTATCACTCTGATCACTTTGAATACTCTTGCCATTTGACGAATTCAGTCAATTCCAACGTTCTATTCAGTTTCAACATGATGAACGTTCTCAATTATTGGGCATTCAGGCTATTTTGATTATTGTAGCTGGTTTTATCACTCTGATCACTTTGATAATCTTGCCATTTGACGAATTCGGTCAATTCCAACGTTCTATTCAGTTTCAACATGATGAACGTTCTCAATTATTGGGCATTCAGGCTATTTTGCTTATTGTAGCTGGTTTTATCACTCTGATCACTTTGAATACTCTTGCCATTTGACGAAATCGGTCAATTCCAACGTTCTATTCAGTTTCAACATGATGAACATTCTGAATTATTGGGCATTCAGGCTATTTTGATTAGTCTGGCTGGTTTTATCACTCTGATCACTTTGAATACTCTTGCATTTGACGAATTCGGTCAATTCCAACGTTCTATTCAGTTTCAACATGATGAACATTCTGAATTATTGGTCATTCAGGCTATTTTGATTAGTCTGGCTGGTTTTATCACTCTGATCACTTTGAATACTCTTGCATTTGACGAATTCGGTCAATTCCAACGTTCTATTCAATTTCAACATGATGAACATTCTGAATTATTGGACATTCAGGCTATTTTGATTAGTCTGGCTGGTTTTATCACTCTGATCACTTTGAATACTCTTGCCATTTGACGAATTCGGTCAATTCCAACGTTCTATTCAGTTTCAACATGATGAACATTCTGAATTATTGGTCATTCAGGCTATTTTGACTATTGTAGGTGGTTTTATCACTCTGATCACTTTGAATACTCTTGCCATTTGACGAATTCAGTCAATTCCAACGTTCTATTCAATTTCAACATGATTAACGTTCTCAATTATTGGGCATTCTGGCTATTTTGATTATTGTAGCTGGTTTTATCACTCTAATCACTTTGATAATCTTGCCATTTGACGAATTCGGTCAATTCCAACGTTCTATTCAGTTTCAACATGATGAACATTCTGAATTATTGGGCATTCAGGCTAGTTTGATTAGTCTGGCTGGTTTTATCACTCTGATCACTTTGAATACTCTTGCCATTTGACGAATTCGGTCAATTCCAACGTTCTATTCAGTTTCAACATGATGAACGTTCTCAATTATTGGGCATTCAGGCTATTTTGCTTATTGTAGCTGGTTTTATCACTCTGATCACTTTTATAATCTTGCCATTTGACGAATTCGGTCAATTCCAACGATCTATTCAGTTTCAACATGATGAACATTCTGAATTATTGGGCATTCAGGCTAGTTTGATTAGTCTGGCTGGTTTTATCACTCTGATCACTTTGAATACTCTTGCCATTTGACGAATTCGGTCAATTCCAACGTTCTATTCAGTTTCAACATGATGAACGTTCTCAATTATTGGGCATTCAGGCTATTTTGCTTATTGTAGCTGTTTTTATCACTCTGGTCACTTTGATAATTTTGCCATTTCTCGAATTCGCTCAATTCCAACGTTCTATTCAGTTTCAACATGATGAACATTCTGAATTATTGGGCATTCAGGCTATTTTGCTTATTGTAGCTGGTTTTATCACTCTGATCACTTTGATAATCTTGCCATTTGACGAATTCGGTCAATTCCAACGTTCTATTCAATTTCAACATGATGAACATTCTGAATTATTGGACATTCAGGCTATTTTGATTAGTCTGGCTGGTTTTATCACTCTGATCACTTTGAATACTCTTGTCATTTGACGAATTCGGTCAATTCCAACGTTATATTCAGTTTCAACATGATGAACATTCTGAATTATTGGTCATTCAGGCTATTTTGACTATTGTAGGTGGTTTTATCACTCTGATCACTTTGACAATCTTGCCATTTGACGAATTCGGTCAATTCCAACGTTCTATTCAGTTTCAACATGATGAACATTCTGAATTATTGGGCATTCAGGCTAGTTTGATTAGTCTGGCTGGTTTTATCACTCTGATCACTTTGAATACTCTTGCCATTTGACGAATTCGGTCAATTCCAACGTTCTATTTAGTTTCAACATGATGAACGTTCTCAATTATTGGGCATTCAGGCTATTTTGCTTATTGTAGCTGGTTTTATCACTCTGATCACTTTGAATACTCTTGCCATTTGACGAATTCGGTCAATTCCAACGTTCTATTCAGTTTCAACATGATGAACATTCTGAATTATTGGGCATTCAGGCTATTTTGATTAGTCTGGCTGGTTTTATCACTCTGATCACTTTGAATACTCTTGCATTTGACGAATTCGCTCAATTCCAACGTTCTATTCAGTTTCAACATGATGAACATTCTGAATTATTGGGCATTCAGGCTATTTTGCTTATTGTAGCTGGTATTATCACTCTGATCACTTTGATAATCTTGCCATTTGACGAATTCAGTCAATTCCAACGTTCTATTCAGTTTCAACATGATGAAAGTTCTTAATTATTAGGCATTCAGGCTATTTTGATTCTTGTAGATGGTTTTATCACTCTGATCACTTTGAATACTCTTGCCATTTGACGAAATCGATCAATTCCAACGTTCTATTCAATTTCAACATGATGAACATTCTGAATTATTGGGCATTCAGGCTATTTTACTTATTGTAGCTGTTTTTATCACTCTGGTGACTTTGAATACTCTTGCCATTTGACGAATTCGGTCAATTCCAACGTTCTATTCAGTTTCAACATGATGAAAATTCTGAATTATTGGGCATTCAGGCTATTTTGATTAGTCTGGCTGGTTTTATCACTCTGATCACTTTGAATACTCTTGCGTATTGACGAATTCGGTCAATTCCAACGTTCTATTCAGTTTCAACATGATGAACATTCTGAATTATTGGGCATTCAGGCTATTTTGCTTATTGTAGCTGGTTTTTTCACTCTGGTCACTTTGATAATCTTGCCATTTCACGAATTCGCTCAATTCCAACGTTCTATTCAGTTTCAACATGATGAACATTCTGACTTATTGGGCATTCAGGCTATTTTGCTTATTGTAGCTGGTTTTATCACTCTGATCACTTTGATAATCTTGCCATTTGACGAATGCAGTCAAATCCAACGTTCTATTCAGTTTCAACATGATGAACGTTCTTAATTATTAGGCATTCAGGCTATTTTGATTAGTCTGGCTGGTTTTATCACTCTGATCACTTTGAATACTCTTGCGTATTGACGAATTCGGTCAATTCCAACGTTCTATTCAGTTTCAACATGATGAACATTCTGAATTATTGGGCATTCAGGCTATTTTGAATATTGTAGCTGGTTTTATCACTCTGGTCACTTTGATAATCTTGCCATTTCACGAATTCGCTCAATTCCAACGTTCTATTCAGTTTAAACATGATGAACATTCTGAATTATTGGGCATTCATGATATTTTGATTAGTCTGGCTGGTTTTATCACTCTGATCACTTTGAATACTCTTGCGTATTGACGAATTCGGTCAATTCCAACGTTCTATTCAGTTTCAACATGATGAACATTCTGAATTATTGGGCATTCAGGCTATTTTGCTTATTGTAGCTGGTTTTATCACTCTGGTCACTTTGATAATCTTGCCATTTCACGAACTCGCTCAATTCCAACGTTCTATTCAGTTTCAACATGATGAACATTCTGAATTATTGGGCATTCAGGCTATTTTACTTATTGTAGCTGGTTTTATCACTCTGATCACTTTGATAATCTTGCCATTTGACGAATTGAATACTCTTGCCATTTGACGAATTCGGTCAATTCCAACGTTCTATTCAGTTTCAACATGATGAACATTCTGAATTATTGGTCATTCAGGCTATTTTGACTATTGTAGGTGGTTTTATCACTCTGATCACTTTGAATACTCTTGCCATTTGACGAATTCAGTCAATTCCAACGTTCTATTCAGTTTCAACATGATGAACGTTCTCAATTATTGGGCATTCAGGCTATTTTGATTATTGTAGCTGGTTTTATCACTCTGATCACTTTGATAATCTTGCCATTTGACGAATTCGGTCAATTCCAACGTTCTATTCAGTTTCAACATGATGAACATTCTGAATTATTGGGCATTCAGGCTAGTTTGATTAGTCTGGCTGGTTTTATCACTCTGATCACTTTGAATACTCTTGCCATTTGACGAATTCGGTCAATTCCAACGTTCTATTCAGTTTCAACATGATGAACGTTCTCAATTATTGGGCATTCAGGCTATTTTGATTAGTCTGGCTGGTTTTATCACTCTGATCACTTTGAATACTCTTGCCATTTGACGAAATCGGTCAATTCCAACGTTCTATTCAGTTTCAACATGATGAACATTCTGAATTTTGATTAGTCTGGCTGGTTTTATCACTCTGATCACTTTGAATACTCTTGCATTTGACGAATTCGGTCAATTCCAACGTTCTATTCAGTTTCAACATGATGAACGTTCTCAATTATTGGGCATTCAGGCTATTTTGCTTATTGTAGCTGGTTTATCACTCTGATCACTTTGATAATCTTGCCATTTGACGAATTCGGTCAATTCCAACTTTCTATTCAGTTTCAACATGATGAACATTCTGAATTATTGGGCATTCAGGCTAGTTTGATTAGTCTGGCTGGTTTTATCACTCTGATCACTTTGAATACTCTTGTCATTTGACGAATTCGGTCAATTCCAACGTTCTATTCAGTTTCAACATGATGAACGTTCTCAATTATGGGGCATTCAGGCTATTTTGCTTATTGTAGCTGTTTTTATCACTCTGGTCACTTTGATAATCTTGCCATTTCACGAATTCGCTCAATTCCAACGTTCTATTCAGTTTCAACATGATGAACATTCTGAATTATTGGGCATTCAGGCTATTTTGCTTATTGTAGCTGGTTTTATCACTCTGATCACTTTGATAATCTTGCCATTTGACGAATTCGGTCAATTCCAACGTTCTATTCAATTTCAACATGATGAACATTCTGAATTATTGGACATTCAGGCTATTTTGATTAGTCTGGCTGGTTTTATCACTCTGATCACTTTGAATACTCTTGTCATTTGACGAATTCGGTCAATTCCAACGTTCTATTCAGTTTCAACATGATGAACATTCTGAATTATTGGTCATTCAGTCTATTTTGACTATTGTAGGTGGTTTTATCACTCTGATCACTTTGAATACTCTTGCCATTTGACGAATTCAGTCAATTCCAACGTTCTATTCAGTTTCAACATGATGAACGTTCTCAATTATTGGGCATTCAGGCTATTTTGATTATTGTAGCTGGTTTTATCACTCTGATCACTTTGACAATCTTGCCATTTGACGAATTCGGTCAATTCCAACGTTCTATTCAGTTTCAACATGATGAACATTCTGAATTATTGGGCATTCAGGCTAGTTTGATTAGTCTGGCTGGTTTTATCACTCTGATCACTTTGAATACTCTTGCCATTTGACGAATTTGGTCAATTCCAACGTTCTATTCAGTTTCAACATGATGAACATTCTGAATTATTTGGCATTCAGGCTATTTTGATTAGTCTGGCTGGCATTCAGGCTATTTTGCTTATTGTAGCTGGTTTTATCACTCTGATCACTTTGAATACTCTTGCCATTTGACGAATTCGGTCAATTCCAACGTTCTATTCAGTTTCAACATGATGAACATTCTGAATTATTTGGCATTCAGGCTATTTTGATTAGTCTGGCTGGTTTTATCACTCTGATCACTTTGAATACTCTTGCCATTTGACGAAATCGGTCAATTCCAACGTTCTATTCAGTTTCAACATGATGAACATTCTGAATTATTGGGCATTCAGGCTATTTTGCTTATTGTAGCTGTTTTTATCACTCTGGTCACTTTGATAATCTTGCCATTTCACGAATTCGGTCAATTCCAACGTTCTATTCAGTTTCAACATGATGAACATTCTGAATTATTTGGCATTCAGGCTATTTTGATTAGTCTGGCTGTTTTTATCACTCTGATCACTTTGAATACTCTTGCCATTTGACGAAATCGGTCAATTCCAACGTTCTATTCAGTTTCAACATGATGAACATTCTGAATTATTGGGCATTCAGGCTATTTTGCTTATTGTAGCTGGTTTTATCACTCTGATCACTTTGATAATCTTGCCATTTGACGAATTCGGTCAATTCCAACGTTCTATTCAATTTCAACATGATGAACATTCTGAATTATTGGACATTCAGGCTATTTTGATTAGTCTGGCTGGTTTTATCACTCTGATCACTTTGAATACTCTTGCCATTTGACGAATTCGGTCAATTCCAACGTTCTATTCAGTTTCAACATGATGAACATTCTGAATTATTGGTCATTCAGGCTATTTTGACTATTGTAGGTGGTTTTATCACTCTGATCTCTTTGAATACTCTTGCCATTTGACGAATTCAGTCAATTCCAACGTTCTATTCAGTTTCAACATGATGAACGTTCTCAATTATTGGGCATTCATGCTATTTTGATTATTGTAGCTGGTTTTATCACTCTGATCACTTTGATAATCTTGCCATTTGACGAATTCGGTCAATTCCAACGTTCTATTCAGTTTCAACATGATGAACATTCTGAATTATTGGGCATTCAGGCTAGTTTGATTAGTCTGGCTGGTTTTATCACTCTGATCACTTTGAATACTCTTGCCATTTGACGAATTCGGTCAATTCCAACGTTCTATTCAGTTTCAACATGATGAACGTTCTCAATTATTGGGCAGTCAGGCTATTTTGCTTATTGTAGCTGGTTTTATCACTCTGATCACTTTGAATACTCTTGCCATTTGACGAATTCGGTCAATTCCAACGTTCTATTCAGTTTCAACATGATGAACATTCTGAATTATTTGGCATTCAGGCTATTTTGATTAGTCTGGCTGGTTTTATCACTCTGATCACTTTGAATACTCTTGCCATTTGACGAATTCGGTCAATTCCAACGTTCTATTCAGTTCCAACATGATGAACGTTCTCAATTATTGGGCATTTAGGCTATTTTGCTTATTGTAGCTGGTTTTATCACTCTGATCACTTTGAATACTCTTGCCATTTGACGAATTCGGTCAATTCCAACGTTCTATTCAGTTTCAACATGATGAACATTCTGAATTATTTGGCATTCAGGCTATTTTGATTAGTCTGGCTGGTTTTATCACTCTGACCACTTTGAATACTCTTGCCATTTGACGAAATCGGTCAATTCCAACGTTCTATTCAGTTTCAACATGATGAACATTCTGAATTATTGGGCATTCAGGCTATTTTGCTTATTGTAGCTGTTTTTATCACTCTGGTCACTTTGATAATCTTGCCATTTCACGAATTCGCTCAATTCCAACGTTCTATTCAGTTTCAACATGATGAACATTCTGAATTATTGGGCATTCAGGCTATTTTGCTTATTGTAGCTGGTTTTATCACTCTGATCACTTTGATAATCTTGCCATTTGACGAATTCGGTCAATTCCAACGTTCTATTCAATTTCAACATGATGAACATTCTGAATTATTGGACATTCAGGCTATTTTGATTAGTCTGGCTGGTTTTATCACTCTGATCACTTTGAATACTCTTGCCATTTGACGAATTCGGTCAATTCCAACGTTCTATTCAGTTTCAACATGATGAACATTCTGAATTATTGGTCATTCAGGCTATTTTGACTATTGTAGGTGGTTTTATCACTCTGATCACTTTGAATACTCTTGCCATTTGACGAATTCAGTCAATTCCAACGTTCTATTCAGTTTCAACATGATGAACGTTCTCAATTATTGGGCATTCAGGCTATTTTGATTATTGTAGCTGGTTTTATCACTCTGATCACTTTGATAATCTTGCCATTTGACGAATTCGGTCAATTCCAACGTTCTATTCAGTTTCAACATGATGAACGTTCTCAATTATTGGGCATTCAGGCTATTTTGCTTATTGTAGCTGGTTTTATCACTCTGATCACTTTGAATACTCTTGCCATTTGACGAAATCGGTCAATTCCAACGTTCTATTCAGTTTCAACATGATGAACATTCTGAATTATTGGGCATTCAGGCTATTTTGATTAGTCTGGCTGGTTTTATCACTCTGATCACTTTGAATACTCTTGCATTTGACGAATTCGGTCAATTCCAACGTTCTATTCAGTTTCAACATGATGAACATTCTGAATTATTGGTCATTCAGGCTATTTTGATTAGTCTGGCTGGTTTTATCACTCTGATCACTTTGAATACTCTTGCATTTGACGAATTCGGTCAATTCCAACGTTCTATTCAATTTCAACATGATGAACATTCTGAATTATTGGACATTCAGGCTATTTTGATTAGTCTGGCTGGTTTTATCACTCTGATCACTTTGAATACTCTTGCCATTTGACGAATTCGGTCAATTCCAACGTTCTATTCAGTTTCAACATGATGAACATTCTGAATTATTGGTCATTCAGGCTATTTTGACTATTGTAGGTGGTTTTATCACTCTGATCACTTTGAATACTCTTGCCATTTGACGAATTCAGTCAATTCCAACGTTCTATTCAATTTCAACATGATTAACGTTCTCAATTATTGGGCATTCTGGCTATTTTGATTATTGTAGCTGTGTAAGGGGACAAGTCTCCTTAATTATTATTAAATTATTATTAAATTATGCCGGGACGGAATAAGGCAGATGTCGCCAGTATTCGTCGTCGGTTTTGCTAGCCACAATAGTCCTTTACGGTCTTCTTGCGTCTTAGCAAAGTATTGGTTATTCTTTATTTCTTTACAAAAATGAAACCAGGTAAGGTTTTCCGCTTTACGTCTTTATTGGTTGACAGCTCGAACAGGAAAAAGAAATAATCCAAATGATGGATGCTTAATATAGGCTCTAAGTGATAATGGTGAACAAGGAAAGAGTCAAAGCGCAATTTGAGAAGATCTATCACAAGAACTTAACGTAAAACTAATAAAGAGAGGTTGAGTGAAAGTTCCATTTTAACGAAAGTCTTATGTTAACAGATTAACAGTGATTAACATATAACATAGTTTCATAACATTGACATTAGTTTAACATTACAACATTATTATTTTAACATTACATTGATATTGTTTTAACATTACATTGATATTGTTTTAACATTACATTGATATTGTTTTAACATTACATTGATATTGTTTTAACATTACATTGATATTATTTTAACATTACATTTATATTATCTTAACATTACAATTGTATTATCATAACTTTAAAAGAATGTTATATTAATAAGCAGCACTGCTACAACCTCCCCCTCTGTTGCATTAATCGTCCCGATGATGACAACAGGATCTTAGCGATTCCCCTGTTCTTGCAACCTTACTGATCGTCTTAGGGTTGATGAATTAATGTTGTTGCCGTGGATATGATTGTTGCCGTGGTGGTGATTGTTGCCGCTGTTGTGGTTGTTGCCGCTGTTGTGGTTGTTGCCGATGTTGTGGTTGTTGCCGATGTTGTGGTTGTTGCCGCTGTTGTGGTTGTTGCCGATGTTGTGGTTGTTGCCGCTGTTGTGGTTGTTGCCGCTGTTGTTGGAGTTACTCGGACGTCCTCTTCTACGTTTTGGATAAATTGGCGTTGTTGTTTCTCCTTCATAGGGTGTCATTGCTGAAACGTGAAGTGTTGCTATTGGAGTGTTTGGTTCTTCCATGGCTGCAACTGTGTAACAAGTTGACCCTTTTTGGCAATAACCATATATGGACCATCTCGTCGAGGCGTAAATTTGGCGGTGACGCCATCTTTAGATCGGCTTAGTATATGTGTTGCTATAAGAACTTTGTCCCCGATTTCTATGTTGGTATGTTGTTTCCGCTTCTTATCAACAAAACTTTTGTTTCTATCCTGCATCTTTATCTGGGCTTCATTTGCCATCTGTAACGTATCAGCCATTTTTAAAAGATGTGGTGTAATTTGTGGTATAAAATTTTCAGCCGCTATAATTGCTTTGAAATCATAATGGACCTCTGTTGGAGTTCTCAAATTTCGACCAAAGGTCAAATAAGCCGGAGTATATCCAGTACTATCGCATTTTGCTGTATTCATAGCAAATCTTATCGCCGGTAGCATGGTGTTCCATTTTCTATGATCGGTTCCAACATAAATAGAAAGTTGGGTTTTAAGATCCCTATTTCTTCTTTCCACTGGATTGGCTTCTGGGTGATAAATCGGAGTAAACGTTTGAGTAATGCCCAAACAAAATGTAAGTTTCTGCATTAAGGCGGATATGAACTGAGTCCCGTTGTCGGTATGCAATCTACGTGGAACCCCATACCTTAAAATTACCTCATTCAGCAGTATTAATGCGCAGTTTTCAGCCGTACCTTCTTTCAATGCAAACAACTCAACCCATCTACTACATATGTCTTCCACTATCAGTATCCATTGGTACCCCTCTGAAGTTCTTGGAAGCGGTCCAAAAAGATCTACAGCGATTATTTCAAACCGTTTGTTGCTGGATAATGTTTGTAGCAATCCGGTTGGTTTCATATTAGAAGGTTTGTACCTCTTGCACTCTTCACAACATTTAACATAATTTGCTATATCGGATCTCATTCCTGGCCAGTAAAATAAAGCTGCAATTCGGTTTGTGGTTTTATCTACCCCATAATGTCCTGACATTGTGTCGTTATGATATTTGTCCAATATTTCTTGCCGCAAAGATCGAGGAATTACCAGCTGTCCATTCTCAGAGTCTTGTTCGGAGCAGTATCTGTAGAGAATACCATCGATCATTATGTACCCCCGGTTGGTATGTCTTGTAACATTTTCATCATCTTTTTCGAAGGAAGCTATAATTTGTTTCAGCTGTTCATCTTCAAGTTGAGACTTCCGGAAATCTTCTAATCCTTTTCTCGGTAGATCAATTTCTACTGTGTTGCACTCACACGACTCAAAGCAATTTTCATTGGTACACGGTGGTCTCGATAAAGTGTCGGCTATAACGTTTTGTTTACCCGGTGTGTAGTAAAATAGTAAGTTATAACTTTGTAGAAGCATTGCCCATCTGGCCAACCGTCCTATTGGTGATTTCAGCGAAAATAGCCATCTTAGTGGTTGATGATCTGTTAGCACAGTTACTTCTGATCCTTCAATATATCCCCGAAATTTCTGTACTGCCCAGACGACTGCTAGAGCTTCTCTTTCTGTTGTCGAATAATTTCGTTCCGCTGGTATTAAGAGGCGACTGGCATATTCTATTGGATGCTCAGTATCCTTCTCCCCCTGCATTAACACAGCTCCGATCGCATAATTACTAGCGTCTGTTCTGAGGAAAAAAGGTTCATTTTCGTTGACTTGGTGAAGAACTGGTGGGGAAGTTAACATTTCTTTTAGCTTTAAAAACGACTCTTCTTCAATATTAGTCCATTTCCATTTAGAGGTTTTCTTCGTAAGATTAGAGAGTGGCTTTGATATTTTAGCGAAATCCGGAATGAAACGACGAAACCATGAGCACGTTTGGAGAAATGACATCAATTGCTTAAGATTTTTAGGTCTGGAACGGTTCATAATTGCTGATGTTTTTTCAGGATCAATCTTGATTCCCTGTTTTGTTAAAATATGGCCCAAGTATTTGACTTCTGGTTTACAGAAAAAACATTTTCCTTTGTTCAGATGAAATCCAATATCTTTCAATCTTTGAAATGTTTGACACAGGTCATTTAAATGAGACTCAAAGTCGTTAGAACAAATAATAATATCATCTAAATATGCCAGGATAAGGATATTCGGAAGACTGGAACGGAATTTATCTATTATCCTTTGGAATGTAGCTGGTGCGTTCTTTAGACCAAATGGCATTCTATTAAAAACGAATATTCCAAAAGGGGTGGTAAAGGCCGTTTTTAATTTATCCTCTTCACAAATTTGTATCTGCCAATATCCTGATTTCAGGTCTAAAGTAGACATAAATGGCGTTGTCTTGGCCGCGTGTAACAAATCTTCCATTCGTGGCAATGGGTAAGTATCGGTTATTGTTATTGAATTTAGTTTCCGGTAATCTACACAAAAACGCACCGTATTATCCTTTTTCGGAATTAAAACGACAGGAAATGCCCACGGCGATTGCTTCTCTTCAATAATACCTTTCGACAGCATATCATCTAATTCCACTTTAAGCCTGTTTTTCATCGATGGTGAAATTCGATACGGTGAGTTTGATATTGGAAGGTGATCGCCAGTATCTATTTTGTGTGTTACATTTTTAATGGGTGAACTAATATTTTCAAACAGATCTTCATTTTTCTCCAACAAGTGCAACAATTTCTGCTTTTGAGATTGATTAATGAACATTTCTTCATTTTCGCATATATTAAAGTCGAATGAATTTAATTGAAATGATGCATGTGGATAATTTGCAGAATTCTTTCGCAATTTTCGTAGAGGTGGAAATAAATCCGAATCTTTTACCTTTGGCAGAACAAAATTGTTTGGCAGCGAGTCTTCAAAAATTTTGAGTAAACCCCCAGGCGAATAATCCTCAGGTTTTGAACATATCTTTTCCACAGCAGGTTGTTCCGGTGTATGAGCATTACAACTTGATTCAAACCAGTTCATAAAATCGTTTATGTTTGAGGAACATTTTGTTTTTTCATCTATTTTTGCTTGATGTATATTGATTTTGTTTGTTTCAGGTGATTTGGGTTTAAACTTAAATGTTTTCGAGGGCTCGTCTTTGTAATACCACATCCATTGGGCCAAATCCATAACGATACCTGCTTGTTCCAAAAAATCAATACCTAGTAATGTTCTGTTACCTTTTGCTTTTGGAAGACATATGAATCTGATGCGTTTAAAACGGTCTCCCACGATTATGTTGACTATAGTCGAACAAACTACTTCCTTTCGGACAACTCCGTCTGCTAGGGTAATCTCCGCAAATACCTTCTGGAATTCAACTTCTTTTTCCACAAGTTTCAAAAACAAAGAGTGGCCAGCTATACTAGTCCTGGCAGCCGTATCTAAGTACGCTTCACCTTTCAATCCGTATATATTTATTTCGACGGTAGGAACATCATGACCGACTGTTTCTGTCTGAATGCTATTAAAATCAAGGAATTTTGGACTTTCCATAACATTCTTCTGATTACATGTTGGGCAGTTAGACCTATAAAAGCCGACAGTTCCACAACCGTAACAACTAAGTTTGGCTTCTTCCGGTTTACCTTTTTTTTCTGCTTCAATACGCTTATAGCAGTCATCAGCGGTATGGTTCTTCTTCCTACAGTAGGAGCAACGCGTTTGCGATTTTTCTCTAACCTCGAAATGTTTGTTTGACGGCTCTGCTCTATTCTCTGCCATTGATAATTCGATTTCCCGTGCTTTGGCGAGAAGATCTTGAAATGTAAAAACGCTTTCTCGGCTAATCTTTTCACGAATTTTAATATTCATGAGGGAAAACGCCATACTTATTACTGCACCTTCTGGCAGTCTGTCTTTCAGTTCTGCAAACAGTTGTCTCTTTCTGCATATAAAACTGTCCGTAGATTCGTTGACTTTTTGTTTGTCCTGAAAATTTTCGAAATATAACCTCCAATCGGGTTTTGGTGGAGCAAATGCGTTTCGAAGTAGGGTCATCGCTTCAGAAAAGGAGTTTGCTTCGTGTTTTACCCCATGCCACCAAGTAGCCGCATAACCTTCAAATAATAATGGTAGACTAGATAAAGCTCTGGTGTCCGTAATGGATTCTGACTCCTTAAATACCAAGATTGTGGCAATGAAATCTTCTACTTTTGATGTACTACGACCTCCATTGAACCGAGAACTACATGTACTGAATGTGGCTTTACTTTCAGATCGCACATTAATATTGTTCAGTAGGTTTGAAAATTGTCTTTCCGTGAAGTTATAGTTCACTGTAACGTTTTGATTTGAGGAAGAATTTCGAGTAGTAGTAGTGGTTTGAGGGATGCCATTGCAACTATTTCCAGGGTTATTTCTGCTTATAGATGGTGCAGAGGGTAGGACTGCTTGATCTGATGAATTTATAGGGGGAATGGACTCATGGGCTGAAATTGTTTGTTCTGCATTTGAACTCATCGCGCTTAAAGAGTTATTTGTATTTCTGGGCATATTGACTAACTTTCCGCAGAATTATGCAACAAAGCCTTTCTTTTACCGTTAGTTTCTTTTTTTGCAACAACAACACGTTTCAAACCGGAGATTTTGGTTACGCAACAACAACACTTTTCGCACTGGGGATTCTGGTTACGCAACAACAACACGCTCTATATAAACTCAAAACAGGAATTTACCTTTATCGCAGCACAACAACAACTCACTCAACCAAAACTGGAACAAATTTATCGACTTCGATCCTCGATGAATTTCACGATGGGCGCCAATTGTAAGGGGACAAGTCTCCTTAATTATTATTAAATTATTATTAAATTATGCCGGGACGGAATAAGGCAGATGTCGCCAGTATTCGTCGTCGGTTTTGCTAGCCACAATAGTCCTTTACGGTCTTCTTGCGTCTTAGCAAAGTATTGGTTATTCTTTATTTCTTTACAAAAATGAAACCAGGTAAGGTTTTCCGCTTTACGTCTTTATTGGTTGACAGCTCGAACAGGAAAAAGAAATAATCCAAATGATGGATGCTTAATATAGGCTCTAAGTGATAATGGTGAACAAGGAAAGAGTCAAAGCGCAATTTGAGAAGATCTATCACAAGAACTTAACGTAAAACTAATAAAGAGAGGTTGAGTGAAAGTTCCATTTTAACGAAAGTCTTATGTTAACAGATTAACAGTGATTAACATATAACATAGTTTCATAACATTGACATTAGTTTAACATTACAACATTATTATTTTAACATTACATTGATATTGTTTTAACATTACATTGATATTGTTTTAACATTACATTGATATTGTTTTAACATTACATTGATATTGTTTTAACATTACATTGATATTATTTTAACATTACATTTATATTATCTTAACATTACAATTGTATTATCATAACTTTAAAAGAATGTTATATTAATAAGCAGCACTGCTACAGCTGGTTTTATCACTCTAATCACTTTGATAATCTTGCCATTTGACGAATTCGGTCAATTCCAACGTTCTATTCAGTTTCAACATGATGAACATTCTGAATTATTGGGCATTCAGGCTAGTTTGATTAGTCTGGCTGGTTTTATCACTCTGATCACTTTGAATACTCTTGCCATTTGACGAATTCGGTCAATTCCAACGTTCTATTCAGTTTCAACATGATGAACGTTCTCAATTATTGGGCATTCAGGCTATTTTGCTTATTGTAGCTGGTTTTATCACTCTGATCACTTTTATAATCTTGCCATTTGACGAATTCGGTCAATTCCAACGATCTATTCAGTTTCAACATGATGAACATTCTGAATTATTGGGCATTCAGGCTAGTTTGATTAGTCTGGCTGGTTTTATCACTCTGATCACTTTGAATACTCTTGCCATTTGACGAATTCGGTCAATTCCAACGTTCTATTCAGTTTCAACATGATGAACGTTCTCAATTATTGGGCATTCAGGCTATTTTGCTTATTGTAGCTGTTTTTATCACTCTGGTCACTTTGATAATTTTGCCATTTCACGAATTCGCTCAATTCCAACGTTCTATTCAGTTTCAACATGATGAACATTCTGAATTATTGGGCATTCAGGCTAGTTTGATTAGTCTGGCTGGTTTTATCACTCTGATCACTTTGAATACTCTTGCCATTTGACGAATTTGGTCAATTCCAACGTTCTATTCAGTTTCAACATGATGAACATTCTGAATTATTTGGCATTCAGGCTATTTTGATTAGTCTGGCTGGCATTCAGGCTATTTTGCTTATTGTAGCTGGTTTTATCACTCTGATCACTTTGAATACTCTTGCCATTTGACGAATTCGGTCAATTCCAACGTTCTATTCAGTTTCAACATGATGAACATTCTGAATTATTTGGCATTCAGGCTATTTTGATTAGTCTGGCTGGTTTTATCACTCTGATCACTTTGAATACTCTTGCCATTTGACGAAATCGGTCAATTCCAACGTTCTATTCAGTTTCAACATGATGAACATTCTGAATTATTGGGCATTCAGGCTATTTTGCTTATTGTAGCTGTTTTTATCACTCTGGTCACTTTGATAATCTTGCCATTTCACGAATTCGGTCAATTCCAACGTTCTATTCAGTTTCAACATGATGAACATTCTGAATTATTTGGCATTCAGGCTATTTTGATTAGTCTGGCTGTTTTTATCACTCTGATCACTTTGAATACTCTTGCCATTTGACGAAATCGGTCAATTCCATCGTTCTATTCAGTTTCAACATGATGAACATTCTGAATTATTGGGCATTCAGGCTATTTTGCTTATTGTAGCTGGTTTTATCACTCTGATCACTTTGATAATCTTGCCATTTGACGAATTCGGTCAATTCCAACGTTCTATTCAATTTCAACATGATGAACATTCTGAATTATTGGACATTCAGGCTATTTTGATTAGTCTGGCTGGTTTTATCACTCTAATCACTTTGAATACTCTTGCCATTTGACGAATTCGGTCAATTCCAACGTTCTATTCAGTTTCAACATGATGAACATTCTGAATTATTGGTCATTCAGGCTATTTTGACTATTGTAGGTGGTTTTATCACTCTGATCTCTTTGAATACTCTTGCCATTTGACGAATTCAGTCAATTCCAACGTTCTATTCAGTTTCAACATGATGAACGTTCTCAATTATTGGGCATTCATGCTATTTTGATTATTGTAGCTGGTTTTATCACTCTGATCACTTTGATAATCTTGCCATTTGACGAATTCGGTCAATTCCAACGTTCTATTCAGTTTCAACATGATGAACATTCTGAATTATTGGGCATTCAGGCTAGTTTGATTAGTCTGGCTGGTTTTATCACTCTGATCACTTTGAATACTCTTGCCATTTGACGAATTCGGTCAATTCCAACGTTCTATTCAGTTTCAACATGATGAACGTTCTCAATTATTGGGCAGTCAGGCTATTTTGCTTATTGTAGCTGGTTTTATCACTCTGATCACTTTGAATACTCTTGCCATTTGACGAATTCGGTCAATTCCAACGTTCTATTCAGTTTCAACATGATGAACATTCTGAATTATTTGGCATTCAGGCTATTTTGATTAGTCTGGCTGGTTTTATCACTCTGATCACTTTGAATACTCTTGCCATTTGACGAATTCGGTCAATTCCAACGTTCTATTCAGTTCCAACATGATGAACGTTCTCAATTATTGGGCATTCAGGCTATTTTGCTTATTGTAGCTGGTTTTATCACTCTGATCACTTTGAATACTCTTGCCATTTGACGAATTCGGTCAATTCCAACGTTCTATTCAGTTTCAACATGATGAACATTCTGAATTATTTGGCATTCAGGCTATTTTGATTAGTCTGGCTGGTTTTATCACTCTGACCACTTTGAATACTCTTGCCATTTGACGAAATCGGTCAATTCCAACGTTCTATTCAGTTTCAACATGATGAACATTCTGAATTATTGGGCATTCAGGCTATTTTGCTTATTGTAGCTGTTTTTATCACTCTGGTCACTTTGATAATCTTGCCATTTCACGAATTCGCTCAATTCCAACGTTCTATTCAGTTTCAACATGATGAACATTCTGAATTATTGGGCATTCAGGCTATTTTGCTTATTGTAGCTGGTTTTATCACTCTGATCACTTTGATAATCTTGCCATTTGACGAATTCGGTCAATTCCAACGTTCTATTCAATTTCAACATGATGAACATTCTGAATTATTGGACATTCAGGCTATTTTGATTAGTCTGGCTGGTTTTATCACTCTGATCACTTTGAATACTCTTGCCATTTGACGAATTCGGTCAATTCCAACGTTCTATTCAGTTTCAACATGATGAACATTCTGAATTATTGGTCATTCAGGCTATTTTGACTATTGTAGGTGGTTTTATCACTCTGATCACTTTGAATACTCTTGCCATTTGACGAATTCAGTCAATTCCAACGTTCTATTCAGTTTCAACATGATGAACGTTCTCAATTATTGGGCATTCAGGCTATTTTGATTATTGTAGCTGGTTTTATCACTCTGATCACTTTGATAATCTTGCCATTTGACGAATTCGGTCAATTCCAACGTTCTATTCAGTTTCAACATGATGAACGTTCTCAATTATTGGGCATTCAGGCTATTTTGCTTATTGTAGCTGGTTTTATCACTCTGATCACTTTGAATACTCTTGCCATTTGACGAAATCGGTCAATTCCAACGTTCTATTCAGTTTCAACATGATGAACATTCTGAATTATTGGGCATTCAGGCTATTTTGATTAGTCTGGCTGGTTTTATCACTCTGATCACTTTGAATACTCTTGCATTTGACGAATTCGGTCAATTCCAACGTTCTATTCAGTTTCAACATGATGAACATTCTGAATTATTGGTCATTCAGGCTATTTTGATTAGTCTGGCTGGTTTTATCACTCTGATCACTTTGAATACTCTTGCATTTGACGAATTCGGTCAATTCCAACGTTCTATTCAATTTCAACATGATGAACATTCTGAATTATTGGACATTCAGGCTATTTTGATTAGTCTGGCTGGTTTTATCACTCTGATCACTTTGAATACTCTTGCCATTTGACGAATTCGGTCAATTCCAACGTTCTATTCAGTTTCAACATGATGAACATTCTGAATTATTGGTCATTCAGGCTATTTTGACTATTGTAGGTGGTTTTATCACTCTGATCACTTTGAATACTCTTGCCATTTGACGAATTCAGTCAATTCCAACGTTCTATTCAATTTCAACATGATTAACGTTCTCAATTATTGGGCATTCTGGCTATTTTGATTATTGTAGCTGGTTTTATCACTCTAATCACTTTGATAATCTTGCCATTTGACGAATTCGGTCAATTCCAACGTTCTATTCAGTTTCAACATGATGAACATTCTGAATTATTGGGCATTCAGGCTAGTTTGATTAGTCTGGCTGGTTTTATCACTCTGATCACTTTGAATACTCTTGCCATTTGACGAATTCGGTCAATTCCAACGTTCTATTCAGTTTCAACATGATGAACGTTCTCAATTATTGGGCATTCAGGCTATTTTGCTTATTGTAGCTGGTTTTATCACTCTGATCACTTTTATAATCTTGCCATTTGACGAATTCGGTCAATTCCAACGATCTATTCAGTTTCAACATGATGAACATTCTGAATTATTGGGCATTCAGGCTAGTTTGATTAGTCTGGCTGGTTTTATCACTCTGATCACTTTGAATACTCTTGCCATTTGACGAATTCGGTCAATTCCAACGTTCTATTCAGTTTCAACATGATGAACGTTCTCAATTATTGGGCATTCAGGCTATTTTGCTTATTGTAGCTGTTTTTATCACTCTGGTCACTTTGATAATTTTGCCATTTCACGAATTCGCTCAATTCCAACGTTCTATTCAGTTTCAACATGATGAACATTCTGAATTATTGGGCATTCAGGCTATTTTGCTTATTGTAGCTGGTTTTATCACTCTGATCACTTTGATAATCTTGCCATTTGACGAATTCGGTCAATTCCAACGTTCTATTCAATTTCAACATGATGAACATTCTGAATTATTGGACATTCAGGCTATTTTGATTAGTCTGGCTGGTTTTATCACTCTGATCACTTTGAATACTCTTGTCATTTGACGAATTCGGTCAATTCCAACGTTATATTCAGTTTCAACATGATGAACATTCTGAATTATTGGTCATTCAGGCTATTTTGACTATTGTAGGTGGTTTTATCACTCTGATCACTTTGACAATCTTGCCATTTGACGAATTCGGTCAATTCCAACGTTCTATTCAGTTTCAACATGATGAACATTCTGAATTATTGGGCATTCAGGCTAGTTTGATTAGTCTGGCTGGTTTTATCACTCTGATCACTTTGAATACTCTTGCCATTTGACGAATTCGGTCAATTCCAACGTTCTATTTAGTTTCAACATGATGAACGTTCTCAATTATTGGGCATTCAGGCTATTTTGCTTATTGTAGCTGGTTTTATCACTCTGATCACTTTGAATACTCTTGCCATTTGACGAATTCGGTCAATTCCAACGTTCTATTCAGTTTCAACATGATGAACATTCTGAATTATTGGGCATTCAGGCTATTTTGATTAGTCTGGCTGGTTTTATCACTCTGATCACTTTGAATACTCTTGCATTTGACGAATTCGCTCAATTCCAACGTTCTATTCAGTTTCAACATGATGAACATTCTGAATTATTGGGCATTCAGGCTATTTTGCTTATTGTAGCTGGTATTATCACTCTGATCACTTTGATAATCTTGCCATTTGACGAATTCAGTCAATTCCAACGTTCTATTCAGTTTCAACATGATGAAAGTTCTTAATTATTAGGCATTCAGGCTATTTTGATTCTTGTAGATGGTTTTATCACTCTGATCACTTTGAATACTCTTGCCATTTGACGAAATCGATCAATTCCAACGTTCTATTCAATTTCAACATGATGAACATTCTGAATTATTGGGCATTCAGGCTATTTTACTTATTGTAGCTGTTTTTATCACTCTGGTGACTTTGAATACTCTTGCCATTTGACGAATTCGGTCAATTCCAACGTTCTATTCAGTTTCAACATGATGAAAATTCTGAATTATTGGGCATTCAGGCTATTTTGATTAGTCTGGCTGGTTTTATCACTCTGATCACTTTGAATACTCTTGCGTATTGACGAATTCGGTCAATTCCAACGTTCTATTCAGTTTCAACATGATGAACATTCTGAATTATTGGGCATTCAGGCTATTTTGCTTATTGTAGCTGGTTTTTTCACTCTGGTCACTTTGATAATCTTGCCATTTCACGAATTCGCTCAATTCCAACGTTCTATTCAGTTTCAACATGATGAACATTCTGACTTATTGGGCATTCAGGCTATTTTGCTTATTGTAGCTGGTTTTATCACTCTGATCACTTTGATAATCTTGCCATTTGACGAATTCAGTCAAATCCAACGTTCTATTCAGTTTCAACATGATGAACGTTCTTAATTATTAGGCATTCAGGCTATTTTGATTAGTCTGGCTGGTTTTATCACTCTGATCACTTTGAATACTCTTGCGTATTGACGAATTCGGTCAATTCCAACGTTCTATTCAGTTTCAACATGATGAACATTCTGAATTATTGGGCATTCAGGCTATTTTGAATATTGTAGCTGGTTTTATCACTCTGGTCACTTTGATAATCTTGCCATTTCACGAATTCGCTCAATTCCAACGTTCTATTCAGTTTAAACATGATGAACATTCTGAATTATTGGGCATTCATGATATTTTGATTAGTCTGGCTGGTTTTATCACTCTGATCACTTTGAATACTCTTGCGTATTGACGAATTCGGTCAATTCCAACGTTCTATTCAGTTTCAACATGATGAACATTCTGAATTATTGGGCATTCAGGCTATTTTGCTTATTGTAGCTGGTTTTATCACTCTGGTCACTTTGATAATCTTGCCATTTCACGAACTCGCTCAATTCCAACGTTCTATTCAGTTTCAACATGATGAACATTCTGAATTATTGGGCATTCAGGCTATTTTACTTATTGTAGCTGGTTTTATCACTCTGATCACTTTGATAATCTTGCCATTTGACGAATTGAATACTCTTGCCATTTGACGAATTCGGTCAATTCCAACGTTCTATTCAGTTTCAACATGATGAACATTCTGAATTATTGGTCATTCAGGCTATTTTGACTATTGTAGGTGGTTTTATCACTCTGATCACTTTGAATACTCTTGCCATTTGACGAATTCAGTCAATTCCAACGTTCTATTCAGTTTCAACATGATGAACGTTCTCAATTATTGGGCATTCAGGCTATTTTGATTATTGTAGCTGGTTTTATCACTCTGATCACTTTGATAATCTTGCCATTTGACGAATTCGGTCAATTCCAACGTTCTATTCAGTTTCAACATGATGAACATTCTGAATTATTGGGCATTCAGGCTAGTTTGATTAGTCTGGCTGGTTTTATCACTCTGATCACTTTGAATACTCTTGCCATTTGACGAATTCGGTCAATTCCAACGTTCTATTCAGTTTCAACATGATGAACGTTCTCAATTATTGGGCATTCAGGCTATTTTGATTAGTCTGGCTGGTTTTATCACTCTGATCACTTTGAATACTCTTGCCATTTGACGAAATCGGTCAATTCCAACGTTCTATTCAGTTTCAACATGATGAACATTCTGAATTTTGATTAGTCTGGCTGGTTTTATCACTCTGATCACTTTGAATACTCTTGCATTTGACGAATTCGGTCAATTCCAACGTTCTATTCAGTTTCAACATGATGAACGTTCTCAATTATTGGGCATTCAGGCTATTTTGCTTATTGTAGCTGGTTTATCACTCTGATCACTTTGATAATCTTGCCATTTGACGAATTCGGTCAATTCCAACTTTCTATTCAGTTTCAACATGATGAACATTCTGAATTATTGGGCATTCAGGCTAGTTTGATTAGTCTGGCTGGTTTTATCACTCTGATCACTTTGAATACTCTTGTCATTTGACGAATTCGGTCAATTCCAACGTTCTATTCAGTTTCAACATGATGAACGTTCTCAATTATGGGGCATTCAGGCTATTTTGCTTATTGTAGCTGTTTTTATCACTCTGGTCACTTTGATAATCTTGCCATTTCACGAATTCGCTCAATTCCAACGTTCTATTCAGTTTCAACATGATGAACATTCTGAATTATTGGGCATTCAGGCTATTTTGCTTATTGTAGCTGGTTTTATCACTCTGATCACTTTGATAATCTTGCCATTTGACGAATTCGGTCAATTCCAACGTTCTATTCAGTTTCAACATGATGAACATTCTGAATTATTTGGCATTCAGGCTATTTTGATTAGTCTGGCTGGTTTTATCACTCTGATCACTTTGAATACTCTTGCATTTGACGAATTCGGTCAATTCCAACGTTCTATTCAGTTTCAACATGATGAACATTCTGAATTATTGGGCATTCAGGCTATATTGATTAGTCTGGCTGGTTTTATCACTCTGATCACTTTGAATACTCTTGCATTTGACGAATTCGGTCAATTACAACGTTCTATTCAATTTCAACATGATGAACATTCTGAATTATTGGGCATTCAGGCTATTTTGATTAGTCTGGCTGGTTTTATCACTCTGATCATTTTGAATACTCTTGCGTATTGACGAATTCGGTCAATTCCAACGTTCTATTCAGTTTCAACATGATGAACATTCTGAATTATTAGGCATTCAGGCTATTTTGCTTATTGTAGCTGGTTTTATCACTCTGGTCACTTTGATAATCTTGCCATTTCACGAATTCGCTCAATTCCAACGTTCTATTCAGTTTCAACATGATGAACATTCTGAATTATTGGGCATTCAGGCTATTATGCTTATTGTAGCTGTTTTTATCACTCTGGTCACTTTGAATACTCTTGCCATTTGACGAATTCGGTCAATTCCAACGTTCTATTCAGTTTCAACATGATGAAAATTCTGAATTATTGGGCATTCAGGCTATTTTGATTAGTCTGGCTGGTTTTATCACTCTGATCACTTTGAATACTCTTGCGTATTGACGAATTCGGTCAATTCCAACGTTCTATTCAGTTTCAACATGATGAACATTCTGAATTATTAGGCATTCAGGCTATTTTGCTTATTGTAGCTGGTTTTATCACTCTGGTCACTTTGATAATCTTGCCATTTCACGAATTCGCTCAATTCCAACGTTCTATTCAGTTTCAACATGATGAACATTCTGAATTATTGGGCATTCAGGTTATTTTGCTTATTGTAGCTGGTTTTATCACTCTGATCACTTTGATAATCTTGCCATTTGACGAATTCAGTCAATTCCAACGTTCTATTCAGTTTCAACATGATGAACGTTCTTAATTATTAGGCATTCAGGCTATTTTGATTAGTCTGGCTGGTTTTATCACTCTGATCACTTTGAATACTCTTGCTTATTGACGAATTCGGTCAATTCCAACCTTCTATTCAGTTTCAACATGATGAACATTCTGAATTATTGGCCATTCAGGCTATTTTGCTTATTGTAGCTGGTTTTATCACTCTGGTCACTTTGATAATCTTGCCATTTACGAATTCGCTCAATTCCAACGTTCTATTCAGTTTGAACATGATGAACATTCTGAATTATTGGGCATTCAGGTTATTTTGCTTATTGTAGCTGGTTTTATCACTCTGATCACTTTGATAATCTTGCCATTTGACGAATTCAGTCAATTCCAACGTTCTATTCAGTTTCAACATGATGAACGTTCTTAATTATTAGGCATTCAGGCTATTTTGATTAGTCTGGCTGGTTTTATCACTCTGATCACTTTGAATACTCTTGCTATTTGACGAATTCGGTCAATTCCAACGTTCTACTCAGTTTCAACATTCTGAATTATTGGGCATTCAGGCTATTTTGATTAGTCTGGCTGGTTTTATCACTCTGATCACTTTGAATACTCTTGCCATTTGACGAAATCGGTCAATTCCAACGTTCTATTCAGTTTGAACATGATGAACATTCTGAATTATTGGGCATTCAGGCTATTTTGATTAGTCTGGCTGGTTTTATAACTCTGATCACTTTGAATACTCTTGCTATTTGACGAATTCGGTCAATTCCAACGTTCTACTCAGTTTCAACATTCTGAATTATTGGGCATTCAGGCTATTTTGATTAGTCTGGCTGGTTTTATCACTCTGATCACTTTGAATACTCTTGCCATTTGACGAAATCGGTCAATTCCAACGTTCTATTCAGTTTCAACATGATGAACATTCTGAATTATTGGGCATTCAGGATATTTTGATTAGTCTGGCTGGTTTTATCACTCTGATCACTTTGAATACTCTTGCCATTTGACGAATTCGGTCAATTCCAACGTTCTATTCAGTTTCAACATGATGAAAATTCTGAATTATTGGGCATTCAGGCTATTTTGATTAGTCTGGCTGGTTTTATCACTCTGATCACTTTGAATACTCTTGCGTATTGACGAATTCGGTCAATTCCAACGTTCTATTCAGTTTCAACATGATGAACATTCTGAATTATTGGGCATTCAGGCTATTTTGCTTATTGTAGCTGGTTTTATCACTCTGGTCACTTTGATAATCTTGCCATTTCACGAATTCGCTCAATTCCAACGTTCTATTCAGTTTCAACATGATGAACATTCTGAATTATTGGGCATTCAGGCTATTTTGCTTATTGTAGCTGGTTTTATCACTCTGATCACTTTGATAATCTCGCCATTTGACGAATTCCGTCAATTCCAACGTTCTATTCAGTTTCAACATGATGAACGTTCTTAATTATTAGGCATTCAGGCTATTTTGATTAGTCTGGCTGGTTTTATCACTGTGATCACTTTGAATAATCTAGCCATTAAACGAATTCGGTCAATTCCAACGTTCTATTCAGTTTATTATTGAATTATTGGGCATTCAGGCTATTTTGCTTATTGTAGCTGGTTTTATCACTCTGGTCACTTTGATAATCTTGCCATTTCACGAATTCGCTCAATTCCAACGTTCTATTCAGTTTCAACATGATGAACATTCTGAATTATTGGGCATTCAGGCTATTTTGCTTATTGTAGCTGGTTTTATCACTCTGATCACTTTGATAATCTCGCCATTTGACGAATTCCGTCAATTCCAACGTTCTATTCAGTTTCAACATGATGAACGTTCTTAATTATTAGGCATTCAGGCTATTTTGATTAGTCTGGCTGGTTTTATCACTGTGATCACTTTGAATAATCTAGCCATTAAACGAATTCGGTCAATTCCAACGTTCTATTCAGTTTGAACATGATGAACATTCTGAATTATTGGGCATTCAGGCTATTTTGATTAGTCTGGCTGGTTTTATCACTGTGATCACTTTGAATAATCTAGCCATTAAACGAATTCGGTCAATTCCAACGTTCTATTCAGTTTGAACATGATGAACATTCTGAATTATTGGGCATTCAGGCTATTTTGATTAGTCTGGCTGGTTTTATCACTCTGATCACTTTGAATACTCTTGCCATTTGACGAATTCGGTCAATTCCAACGTTCTACTCAGTTTCAACATTCTGAATTATTGGGCATTCAGGCTATTTTGATTAGTCTGGCTGGTTTTATCACTCTGGTCACTTTGAATACTCTTGCCATTTGACGAAATCGGTCAATTCCAACGTTCTATTCAGTTTCAACATGATGAACATTCTGAATTATTGGGCACTCAGGCTATTTTGCTTATTGTAGCTGTTTTTATCACTCTGGTCACTTTGAATACTCTTGCCATTTGACGAATTCGGTCAATTCCAACGTTCTATTCAGTTTCAACATGATGAAAATTCTGAATTATTGGGCATTCAGGCTATTTTGATTAGTCTGGCTGGTTTTATCACTCTGATCACTTTGAATACTCTTGCGTATTGACGAATTCGGTCAATTCCAACGTTCTATTCAGTTTCAACATGATGAACATTCTGAATTATTAGGCATTCAGGCTATTTTGCTTATTGTAGCTGGTTTTATCACTCTGGTCACTTTGATAATCTTGCCATTTCACGAATTCGCTCAATTCCAACGTTCTATTCAGTTTCATGATGAACATTCTGAATTATTGGGCATTCAGGTTATTTTGCTTATTGTAGCTGGTTTTATCACTCTGATCACTTTGATAATCTTGCCATTTGACGATTTCAGTCAATTCCAACGTTCTATTCAGTTTCAACATGATGAACGTTCTTAATTATTAGGCATTCAGGCTATTTTGATTAGTCTGGCTGGTTTTATCACTCTGATCACTTTGAATACTCTTGCTTTTTGACGAATTCGGTCAATTCCAACGTTCTATTCAGTTTCAACATGATGAACATTCTGAATTATTGGGCATTCAGGCTATTTTGCTTATTGTAGCTGGTTTTATCACTCTGATCACTTTGAATACTCTTGCGTATTGACGAATTCGGTCAATTCCAACGTTCTATTCAGTTTCAACATGATGAACATTCTGAATTATTGGGCATTCAGGCTATTTTGCTTATTGTAGCTGGTTTTATCACTCTGGTCACTTTGATAATCTTGCCATTTACGAATTCGCTCAATTCCAACGTTCTATTCAGTTTGAACATGATGAACATTCTGAATTATTGGGCATTCAGGCTATTTTGATTAGTCTGGCTGGTTTTATCACTCTGATCACTTTGAATACTCTTGCCATTTGACGAATTCGGTCAATTCCAACGTTCTACTCAGTTTCAACATTCTGAATTATGTTATTATATAGCCTGAATGCCCAGGCTATTTTGATTAGTCTGGCTGGTTTTATCACTCTGATCACTTTGAATACTCTTGCCATTTGACGAAATCGGTCAATTCCAACGTTCTATTCAGTTTCAACATGATGAACATTCTGAATTATTGGGCATTCAGGCTATTTTGATTAGTCTGGCTGGTTTTATCACTCTGATCACTTTGAATACTCTTGCCATTTGACGAATTCCGGTCAATTTCAACATGATGAACATTCTGAATTATTGGACATTCAGTCTATTTTGATTAGTCTGGCTGGTTTTATCACTCTGATCGCTTTGAATACTCTAGCCATTAAACGAATTCTGTCAATTCCAACGTTCTATTCAGTTTCAACATGATGAACATTCTGAATTATTGGGCATTCAGGCTATTTTGCTTATTGTAGCTGGTTTTATCACTCTGATCACTTTGAATACTCTTGCGTATTGACGAATTCGGTCAATTCCAACGTTCTATTCAGTTTCAACATGATGAACATTCTGAATTATTGGGCATTCAGGCTATTTTGCTTATTGTAGCTGGTTTTATCACTCTGGTCACTTTGATAATCTTGCCATTTCACGAATTCGCTCAATTCCAACGTTCTATTCAGTTTCAACATGATGAACATTCTGAATTATTGGGCATTCAGGCTATTTTGCTTATTGTAGCTGGTTTTATCACTCTGATCACTTTGATAATCTTGCCATTTGACGAATTCCGTCAATTCCAATGTTCTATTCAGTTTCAACATGATGAACGTTCTTAATTATTAGGCATTCAGGCTATTTTGATTATTGTAGATGGTTTTATCACTCTGATCACTTTGAATACTCTTGCGTATTGACGAATTCGGTCAATTCCAACGTTCTATTCAGTTTCAACATGATGAACATTCTGAATTATTGGGCATTCAGGCTATTTTGCTTATTGTAGCTGGTTTTATCACTCTGGTCACTTTGATAATCTTGCCATTTGACGAATTCCGTCAATTCCAATGTTCTATTCAGTTTCAACATGATGAACGTTCTTAATTATTAGGCATTCAGGCTATTTTGATTATTGTAGATGGTTTTATCACTCTGATCACTTTGAATACTCTTGCGTATTGACGAATTCGGTCAATTCCAACGTTCTATTCAGTTTCAACATGATGAACATTCTGAATTATTGGGCATTCAGGCTATTTTGCTTATTGTAGCTGGTTTTATCACTCTGGTCACTTTGATAATCTTGCCATTTCACGAATTCGCTCAATTCCAACGTTCTATTCAGTTTCAACATGATGAACATTCTGAATTATTGGGCATTCAGGCTATTTTGCTTATTGTAGCTGGTTTTATCACTCTGATCACTTTGATAATCTTGCCATTTGACGAATTCCGTCAATTCCAATGTTCTATTCAGTTTCAACATGATGAACGTTCTTAATTATTAGGCATTCAGGCTATTTTGATTAGTCTGGCTGGTTTTATCACTCTGATCACTTTGAATACTCTTGCCATTTGACGAATTCGGTCAATTCCAACGTTCTATTCAGTTTCAACATGATGAACATTCTGAATTATTTGGCATTCAGGCTATTTTGATTAGTCTGGCTGGTTTTATCACTGTGATCACTTTGAATAATCTAGCCATTAAACGAATTCGGTCAATTCCAACGTTCTATTCAGTTTGAACATGATGAACATTCTGAATTATTGGGCATTCAGGCTATTTTGATTAGTCTGGCTGGTTTTATCACTCTGATCACTTTGAATACTCTTGCCATTTGACGAAATCGGTCAATTCCAACGTTCTATTCAGTTTCAACATGATGAACATTCTGAATTATTGGGCATTCAGGCTATTTTGCTTATTGTAGCTGGTTTTATCACTCTGGTCACTTTGAATACTCTTGCCATTTGACGAATTCCGTCAATTCCAACGTTGTATTCAGTTTCAACATGATGAACGTTCTTAATTATTAGGCATTCAGGCTATTTTGATTAGTCTGGCTGGTTTTATCACTCTGATCACTTTGAATACTCTTGCCATTTGACGAATTCGGTCAATTCCAACGTTCTATTCAGTTTCAACATGATGAACATTCTGAATTATTGGGCATTCAGGCTATTTTTCTTATTGTAGCTGGTTTTATCACTCTGGTCACTTTGATAATCTTGCCATTTACGAATTCGCTCAATTCCAACGTTCTATTCAGTTTGAACATGATGAACATTCTGAATTATTGGGCATTCAGGCTATTTTGCTTATTGTAGCTGGTTTTATCACTCTGGTCACTTTGATAATCTTGCCATTTACGAATTCGCTCAATTCCAACGTTCTATTCAGTTTCAACATGATGAACATTCTGAATAATTGGGCATTCAGGCTATTTTGCTTATTGTAGCTGTTTTTATCACTCTGGTCACTTTGAATACTCTTGCCATTTGACGAATTCGGTCAATTCCAACGTTCTACTCAGTTTCAACATGATGAAAATTCTGAATTATTGGGCATTCAGGCTATTTTGATTAGTCTGGCTGGTTTTATCACTCTGATCACTTTGAATACTCTTGCGTATTGACGAATTCGCTCAATTCCAACGTTCTATTCAGTTTGAACATTCTGAATTATTGGGCATTCAGGCTATTTTGCTTATTGTAGCTGGTTTTATCACTCTGGTCACTTTGATAATCTTGCCATTTACGAATTCGCTCAATTCCAACGTTCTATTCAGTTTCAACATGATGAACATTCTGAATTATTAGGCATTCAGGCTATTTTGCTTATTGTAGCTGGTTTTATCACTCTGGTCACTTTGATAATCTTGCCATTTCACGAATTCGCTCAATTCCAACGTTCTATTCAGTTTCAACATGATGAACATTCTGAATTATTGGGCATTCAGGTTATTTTGCTTATTGTAGCTGGTTTTATCACTCTGATCACTTCGAATACTCTTGCCATTTGACGAATTCGGTCAATTCCAACGTTCTACTCAGTTTCAACATTCTGAATTATTGGGCATTCAGGCTATTTTGATTAGTCTGGCTGGTTTTATCACTCTGATCACTTTGAATACTCTTGCCATTTGACGAAATCGGTCAATTCCAACGTTCTATTCAGTTTCAACATGATGAACATTCTGAATTATTGGGCATTCAGGATATTTTGATTAGTCTGGCTGGTTTTATCACTCTGATCACTGTGAATACTCTTGCCATTTGACGAATTCGGTCAATTCCAACGTTCTATTCAGATTCAACATGATGAAAATTCTGAATTATTGGGCATTCAGGCTATTTTGATTAGTCTGGCTGGTTTTATCACTCTGATCACTTTGAATACTCTTGCGTATTGACGAATTCGGTCAATTCCAACGTTCTATTCAGTTTCAACATGATGAACATTCTGAATTATTAGGCATTCAGGCTATTTTGCTTATTGTAGCTGGTTTTATCACTCTGATCACTTTGATAATCTTGCCATTTACGAATTCGCTCAATTCCAACGTTCTATTCAGTTTGAACATGATGAACATTCTGAATTATTGGGCATTCAGGCTATTTTGATTAGTCTGGCTGGTTTTATCACTCTGATCACTTTGAATACTCTTGCGTATTGACGAATTCGGTCAATTCCAACGTTCTATTCAGTTTGAACATGATGAACATTCTGAATTATTGGACATTCAGTCTATTTTGATTAGTCTGGCTGGTTTTATCACTCTGATCGCTTTGAATACTCTAGCCATTAAACGAATTCTGTCAATTCCAACGTTCTATTCAGTTTCAACATGATGAACATTCTGAATTATTGGGCATTCAGGCTATTTTGCTTATTTTAGCTGGTTTTATCACTCTGATCACTTTGATAATCTTGCCATTTGACGAATTCAGTCAATTCCAACGTTCTATTCAGTTTCAACATGATGAACGTTCTTAATTATTAGGCATTCAGGCTATTTTGATTATTGTAGATGGTTTTATCACTCTGATCACTTTGAATACTCTTGCCATTTGACGAAATCGGTCAATTCCAACGTTCTATTCAGTTTCAACATGATGAACATTCTGAATTATTGGGCATTCAGGCTATTTTGCTTATTGTAGCTGTTTTTATCACTCTGGTCACTTTGAATACTCTTGCCATTTGACGAATTCGGTCAATTCCAACGTTCTATTCAGTTTCAACATGATGAAAATTCTGAATTATTGGGCATTCAGGCTATTTTGATTAGTCTGGCTGGTTTTATCACTCTGATCACTTTGAATACTCTTGCCATTTGACGAATTCGGTCAATTCCAACGTTCTATTCAGATTCAACATGATGAAAATTCTGAATTATTGGGCATTCAGGCTATTTTGATTAGTCTGGCTGGTTTTATCACTCTGATCACTTTGAATACTCTTGCGTATTGACGAATTCGGTCAATTCCAACGTTCTATTCAGTTTCAACATGATGAACATTCTGAATTATTAGGCATTCAGGCTATTTTGCTTATTGTAGCTGGTTTTATCACTCTGATCACTTTGATAATCTTGCCATTTACGAATTCGCTCAATTCCAACGTTCTATTCAGTTTGAACATGATGAACATTCTGAATTATTGGGCATTCAGGCTATTTTGATTAGTCTGGCTGGTTTTATCACTCTGATCACTTTGAATACTCTTGCGTATTGACGAATTCGGTCAATTCCAACGTTCTATTCAGTTTGAACATGATGAACATTCTGAATTATTGGACATTCAGTCTATTTTGATTAGTCTGGCTGGTTTTATCACTCTGATCGCTTTGAATACTCTAGCCATTAAACGAATTCTGTCAATTCCAACGTTCTATTCAGTTTCAACATGATGAACATTCTGAATTATTGGGCATTCAGGCTATTTTGCTTATTGTAGCTGGTTTTATCACTCTGATCACTTTGAATACTCTTGCCATTTGACGAAATCGGTCAATTCCAACGTTCTATTCAGTTTCAACATGATGAACATTCTGAATTATTGGGCATTCAGCCTATTTTGCTTATTGTAGCTGTTTTTATCACTCTGGTCACTTTGAATACTCTTGCCATTTGACGAATTCGGTCAATTCCAACGTTCTATTCAGTTTCAACATGATGAAAATTCTGAATTATTGGGCATTCAGGCTATTTTGATTAGTCTGGCTGGTTTTATCACTCTGATCACTTTGAATACTCTTGCGTATTGACGAATTCGGTCAATTCCAACGTTCTATTCAGTTTCAACATGATGAACATTCTGAATTATTAGGCATTCAGGCTATTTTGATTAGTCTGGCTGGTTTTATCACTCTGATCGCTTTGAATACTCTAGCCATTAAACGAATTCTGTCAATTCCAACGTTCTATTCAGTTTCAACATGATGAACATTCTGAATTATTGGGCATTCAGGCTATTTTGCTTATTGTAGCTGGTTTTATCACTCTGATCACTTTGATAATCTTGCCATTTGACGAATTCAGTCAATTCCAACGTTCTATTCAGTTTCAACATGATGAACGTTCTTAATTATTAGGCATTCAGGCTATTTTGATTATTGTAGATGGTTTTATCACTCTGATCACTTTGAATACTCTTGCCATTTGACGAAATCGGTCAATTCCAACGTTCTATTCAGTTTCAACATGATGAACATTCTGAATTATTGGGCATTCAGGCTATTTTGCTTATTGTAGCTGTTTTTATCACTCTGGTCACTTTGAATACTCTTGCCATTTGACGAATTCGGTCAATTCCAACGTTCTATTCAGTTTCAACATGATGAAAATTCTGAATTATTGGGCATTCAGGCTATTTTGATTAGTCTGGCTGGTTTTATCACTCTGATCACTTTGAATACTCTTGCCATTTGACGAATTCGGTCAATTCCAACGTTCTATTCAGATTCAACATGATGAAAATTCTGAATTATTGGGCATTCAGGCTATTTTGATTAGTCTGGCTGGTTTTATCACTCTGATCACTTTGAATACTCTTGCGTATTGACGAATTCGGTCAATTCCAACGTTCTATTCAGTTTCAACATGATGAACATTCTGAATTATTAGGCATTCAGGCTATTTTGCTTATTGTAGCTGGTTTTATCACTCTGATCACTTTGATAATCTTGCCATTTACGAATTCGCTCAATTCCAACGTTCTATTCAGTTTCAACATGATGAACATTCTGAATTATTGGGCATTCAGGCTATTTTGCTTATTGTAGCTGGTTTTATCACTCTGATCACTTTGATAATCTTGCCATTTGACGAATTCGGTCAATTCCAACGTTCTATTCAGTTTGAACATGATGAACATTCTGAATTATTGGACATTCAGTCTATTTTGATTAGTCTGGCTGGTTTTATCACTCTGATCGCTTTGAATACTCTAGCCATTAAACGAATTCTGTCAATTCCAACGTTCTATTCAGTTTGAACATGATGAACATTCTGAATTATTGGGCATTCAGGCTATTTTGATTAGTCTGGCTGGTTTTATCACTCTGATCACTTTGAATACTCTTGCGTATTGACGAATTCGGTCAATTCCAACGTTCTATTCAGTTTCAACATGATGAACATTCTGAATTATTAGGCATTCAGGCTATTTTGCTTATTGTAGCTGGTTTTATCACTATGGTCACTTTGATAATCTTGCCATTTCACGAATTCGCTCAATTCCAACGTTCTATTCAGTTTCAACATGATGAACATTCTGAATTATTGGGCATTCAGGTTATTTTGCTTATTGTAGCTGGTTTTATCACTCTGATCACTTTGATAATCTTGCCATTTGACGAATTCAGTCAATTCCAACGTTCTATTCAGTTTCAACATGATGAACGTTCTTAATTATTAGATATTCAGGCTATTTTGATTAGTCTGGCTGGTTTTATCACTCTGATCACTTTGAATACTCTTGCTTATTGACGAATTCGGTCAATTCCAACGTTCTATTCAGTTTCAACATGATGAACATTCTGAATTATTGGGCATTCAGGCTATTTTGCTTATTGTAGCTGGTTTTATCACTCTGGTCACTTTGATAATCTTGCCATTTACGAATTCGCTCAATTCCAACGTTCTATTCAGTTTGAACATGATGAACATTCTGAATTCTTGGGCATTCAGGCTATTTTGATTAGTCTGGCTGGTTTTATCACTCTGATCACTTTGAATACTCTTGCGTATTGACGAATTCGGTCAATTCCAACGTTCTATTCAGTTTCAACATGATGAAAATTCTGAATTATTGGGCATTCAGGCTATTTTGATTAGTCTGGCTGGTTTTATCACTCTGATCACTTTGAATACTCTTGCGTATTGACGAATTCGGTCAATTCCAACGTTCTATTCAGTTTCAACATGATGAACATTCTGAATTATTGGGCATTCAGGCTATTTTGCTTATTGTAGCTGGTTTTATCACTCTGGTCACTTTGATAATCGAGCCATTTCACGCATTCGCTCAATTCCAACGTTCTATTCAGTTTCAACATGATGAACATTCTGAATTATTGGGCATTCAGGCTATTTTGCTTATTGTAGCTGGCTTTATCACTCTGATCACTTTGATAATCTTGCCATTTGACGAATTCCGTCAATTCCAACGTTCTATTCAGTTTCAACATGATGAACATTCTTAATTATTAGGCATTCAGGCTATTTTGATTAGTCTGGATGGTTTTATCACTCTGATCACTTTGAATACTCTTGCCATTTGACGAATTCGGTCAATTCCAACGTTCTATTCAGTTTCAACATGATGAACATTCTGAATTATTTGGCATTCAGGCTATTTTGATTAGTCTGGCTGGTTTTATCACTGTGATCACTTTGAATAATCTAGCCATTAAACGAATTCGGTCAATTCCAACGTTCTATTCAGTTTGAACATGATGAACATTCTGAATTATTTTGCATTCAGGCTATTTTGATTAGTCTGGCTGGTTTTATCACTCTGATCACTTTGAATACTCTTGCCATTTGACGAAATCGGTCAATTCCAACGTTCTATTCAGTTTCAACATGATGAACATTCTGAATTATTGGGCATTCAGGCTATTTTGATTAGTCTGGCTGGTTTTATCACTCTGATCACTTTGAATACTCTTGCATATTGACGAATTCGGTCAATTCCAACGTTCTATTCAGTTTCAACATGATGAACATTCTGAATTATTAGGCATTCAGGCTATTTTGCTTATTGTAGCTGGTTTTATCACTCTGGTCACTTTGATAATCTTGCCATTTCACGAATTCGCTCAATTCCAACGTTCTATTCAGTTTCAACATGATGAACATTCTGAATTATTGGGCATTCAGGTTATTTTGCTTATTCTAGCTGGTTTTATCACTCTGATCACTTTGATAATCTTGCCATTTGACGAATTCAGTCAATTCCAACGTTCTATTCAGTTTCAACATGATGAACGTTCTTAATTATTAGGCATTCAGGCTATTTTGATTAGTCTGGCTGGTTTTATCACTCTGATCACTTTGAATACTCTTGCTTATTGACGAATTCGGTCAATTCCAACGTTCTATTCAGTTTCAACATGATGAACATTCTGAATTATTGGGCATTCAGGCTATTTTGCTTATTGTAGCTGGTTTCATCACTCTGGTCACTTTGATAATCTTGCCATTTCACGAATTCGCTCAATTCCAACGTTCTATTCAGTTTCAACATGATGAACATTCTGAATTATTGGGCATTCAGGCTATTTTGCTTATTGTAGCTGGTTTTATCACTCTGATCACTTTGATAATCTTGCCATTTGACGAATTCAGTCAATTCCAAAGTTCTATGCAGTTTCAACATGATGAACGTTCTTAATTATTAGGCATTCAGGCTATTTTGATTAGTCTGGCTGGTTTTATCACTCTGATCACTTTGAATACTCTTGCCATTTGACGAATTCGGTCAATTCCAACGTTCTATTCAGTTTCAACATGATGAACATTCTGAATTATTGGGCATTCAGGCTATTTTGATTAGTCTGGCTGGTTTTATCACTCTGATCACTTTGAATACTCTTGCCATTTGACGAATTCGGTCAATTTCAACGTTCTACTCAGTTTCAACATGATGAACATTCTGAATTATTGGGCATTCAGGCTATTTTGATTAGTCTGGCTGGTTTTATCACTCTGATCACTTTGAATACTCTTGCCATTTGTCGAATTCGGTCAATTCCAACGTTCTATTCAGTTTCAACATGATGAACATTCTGAATTATTGGGCATTCAGGCTATTTTGCTTATTGTAGCTGGTTTTATCACTCTGATCACTTTGATAATCTTGCCATTTCTTAATTATTAGGCATTCAGGCTATTTTGATTATTGTAGATGGTTTTATCACTCTGATCACTTTGAATACTCTTGCCATTTGACGAAATCGGTCAATTCCAACGTTCTATTCAGTTTCAACATGATGAACATTCTGAATTATTGGGCATTCAGGCTATTTTGCTTATTGTAGCTTTTTTTATCACTCTGGTCACTTTGAATACTCTTGCCATTTGACGAATTCGGTCAATTCCAACGTTCTATTCAGTTTCAACATGATGAAAATTCTGAATTATTGGGCATTCAGGCTATTTTGATTAGTCTGGCTGGTTTTATCACTCTGAACACTTTGAATACTCTTGCGTATTGACGAATTCGGTCAATTCCAACGTTCTATTCAGTTTCAACATGATGAACATTCTGAATTATTAGGCATTCAGGCTATTTTGCTTATTGTAGCTGGTTTTATCACTCTGGTCACTTTGATAATCTTGCCATTTCACGAATTCGCTCAATTCCAACGTTCTATTCAGTTTCAACATGATGAACATTCTGAATTATTGGGCATTCAGGTTATTTTGCTTATTGTAGCTGGTTTTATCACTCTGATCACTTTGATAATCTTGCCATTTGACGAATTCAGTCAATTCCAACGTTCTATTCAGTTTCAACATGATGAACGTTCTTAATTATTAGATATTCAGGCTATTTTGATTAGTCTGGCTGGTTTTATCACTCTGATCACTTTGAATACTCTTGCTTATTGACGAATTCGGTCAATTCCAACGTTCTATTCAGTTTCAACATGATGAACATTCTGAATTATTGGGCATTCAGGCTATTTTGCTTATTGTAGCTGGTTTTATCACTCTGGTCACTTTGATAATCTTGCCATTTACGAATTCGCTCAATTCCAACGTTCTATTCAGTTTGAACATGATGAACATTCTGAATTATTGGGCATTCAGGCTATTTTGATTAGTCTGGCTGGTTTTATCACTCTGATCACTTTGAATACTCTTGCCATTTGACGAATTCGGTCAATTCCAACGTTCTACTCAGTTTCAACATTCTGAATTATTGGGCATTCAGGCTATTTTGATTAGTCTGGCTGGTTTTATCACTCTGATCACTTTGATAATCTTGCCATTTGACGAATTCAGTCAATTCCAACGTTCTATGCAGTTTCAACATGATGAACGTTCTTAATTATTAGGCTTTCAGGCTATTTTGATTATTGTAGATGGTTTTATCACTCTGAGCACTTTGAATACTCTTGCCATTTGACGAATTCGCTCAATTCCAACGTTCTATTCAGTTTCAACATGATGAACATTCTGAATTATTGGGCATTCAGGTTATTTTGCTTATTGTAGCTGGTTTTATCACTCTGATCACTTTGATAATCTTGCCATTTGACGAATTCAGTCAATTCCAACGTTCTATTCAGTTTCAACATGATGAACGTTCTTAATTATTAGGCATTCAGGCTATTTTGATTATTGTAGATGGTTTTATCACTCTGATCACTTTGAATACTCTTGCCATTTGACGAAATCGGTCAATTCCAACGTTCTATTCAGTTTCAACATGATGAACATTCCGAATTATTGGGCATTCAGGCTATTTTGCTTATTGTAGCTTTTTTTATCACTCTGGTCACTTTGAATACTCTTGCCATTTGACGAATTCGGTCAATTCCAACGTTCTATTCAGTTTCAACATGATGAAAATTCTGAATTATTGGGCATTCAGGCTATTTTGATTAGTCTGGCTGGTTTTATCACTCTGATCACTTTGAATACTCTTGCGTATTGACGAATTCAGTCAATTCCAACGTTCTATTCAGTTTCAACATGATGAACGTTCTTAATTATTAGGCATTCAGGCTATTTTGATTATTGTAGATGGTTTTATCACTCTGATCACTTTGAATACTCTTGCCATTTGACGAAATCGGTCAATTCCAACGTTCTATTCAGTTTCAACATGATGAACATTCTGAATTATTGGGCATTCAGGCTATTTTGCTTATTGTAGCTTTTTTTATCACTCTGGTCACTTTGAATACTCTTGCCATTTGACGAATTCGGTCAATTCCAACGTTCTATTCAGTTTCAACATGATGAAAATTCTGAATTATTGGGCATTCAGGCTATTTTGATTAGTCTGGCTGGTTTTATCACTCTGATCACTTTGAATACTCTTGCGTATTGACGAATTCGGTCAATTCCAACGTTCTATTCAGTTTCAACATGATGAACATTCTGAATTATTAGGCATTCAGGCTATTTTGCTTATTGTAGCTGGTTTTATCACTCTGGTCACTTTGATAATCTTGCCATTTCACGAATTCGCTCAATTCCAACGTTCTATTCAGTTTCAACATGATGAACGTTCTTAATTATTAGGCATTCAGGCTATTTTGATTATTGTAGATGGTTTTATCACTCTGATCACTTTGAATACTCTTGCCATTTGACGAAATCGGTCAATTCCAACGTTCTATTCAGTTTCAACATGATGAACATTCTGAATTATTGGGCATTCAGGCTATTTTGATTAGTCTGGCTGGTTTTATCACTCTGATCACTTTGAATACTCTTGCCATTTGACGAATTCGGTCAATTCCAACGTTCTACTCAGTTTCAACATTCTGAATTATTGGGCATTCAGGCTATTTTGATTAGTCTGGCTGGTTTTATCACTCTGATCACTTTGATAATCTTGCCATTTGACGAATTCAGTCAATTCCAACGTTCTATGCAGTTTCAACATGATGAACGTTCTTAATTATTAGGCATTCAGGCTATTTTGATTATTGTAGATGGTTTTATCACTCTGATCACTTTGAATACTCTTGCCATTTGACGAATTCGGTCAATTTCAACGTTCTACTCAGTTTCAAAATGATGAACATTCTGAATTATTGGGCATTCAGGCTATTTTGATTAGTCTGGCTGGTTTTATCACTCTGATCACTTTGAATACTCTTGCCATTTGTCGAATTCGGTCAATTCCAACGTTCTATTCAATTTCAACATGATGAACATTCTGAATTATTGGACATTCAGTCTATTTTGATTAGTCTGGCTGGTTTTATCACTCTGATCGCTTTGAATACTCTAGCCATTAAACGAATTCTGTCAATTCCAACGTTCTATTCAGTTTCAACATGATGAACATTCTGAATTATTGGGCATTCAGGCTATTTTGCTTATTGTAGCTGGTTTTATCACTCTGATCACTTTGATAATCTTGCCATTTGACGAATTCAGTCAATTCCAACGTTCTATTCAGTTTCAACATGATGAACGTTCTTAATTATTAGGCATTCAGGCTATTTTGATTATTGTAGATGGTTTTATCACTCTGATCACTTTGAATACTCTTGCCATTTGACGAAATCGGTCAATTCCAACGTTCTATTCAGTTTCAACATGATGAACATTCTGAATTATTGGGCATTCTGGCTATTTTGCTTATTGTAGCTTTTTTTATCACTCTGGTCACTTTGAATACTCTTGCCATTTGACGAATTCGGTCAATTCCAACGTTCTATTCAGTTTCAACATGATGAAAATTCTGAATTATTGGGCATTCAGGCTATTTTGATTAGTCTGGCTGGTTTTATCACTCTGATCACTTTGAATACTCTTGCGTATTGACGAATTCGGTCAATTCCAACGTTCTATTCAGTTTCAACATGATGAACATTCTGAATTATTAGGCATTCAGGCTATTTTGCTTATTGTAGCTGGTTTTATCACTCTGGTCACTTTGATAATCTTGCCATTTCACGAATTCGCTCAATTCCAACGTTCTATTCAGTTTCAACATGATGAACATTCTGAATTATTGGGCATTCAGGTTATTTTGCTTATTGTAGATGGTTTTATCACTCTGATCACTTTGAATACTCTTGCCATTTGACGAAATCGGTCAATTCCAACGTTCTATTCAGTTTCAACATGATGAACATTCTGAATTATTGGGCATTCAGGCTATTTTGCTTATTGTAGCTGGTTTTATCACTCTGATCACTTTGATAATCTTGCCATTTTCAGTCAATTCCAACGTTCTATTCAGTTTCAACATGATGAACGTTCTTAATTATTAGGCATTCAGGCTATTTTGATTATTGTAGATGGTTTTATCACTCTGATCACTTTGAATACTCTTGATGAACGTTCTTAATTATTAGGCATTCAGGCTATTTTGATTATTGTAGATGGTTTTATCACTCTGATCACTTTGAATACTCTTGCCATTTGACGAAATCGGTCAATTCCAACGTTCTATTCAATTCCAACATTCATGATGAACATTCTGAATTATTGGGCATTCAGGCTATTTTGCTTATTGTAGCTGGTTTTATCACTCTGATCACTTTGATAATCTTGCCATTTGACGAATTCAGTCAATTCCAACGTTCTATTTAGTTTCAACATGATGAACGTTCTTAATTATTAGATATTCAGGCTATTTTGATTAGTCTGGCTGGTTTTATCACTCTGATCACTTTGAGTACTCTTGCTTATTGACGAATTCGGTCAATTCCAACGTTCTATTCAGTTTCAACATGATGAACATTCTGAATTATTGGGCATTCAGGCTATTTTGCTTATTGTAGCTGGTTTTATCACTCTGATCACTTTGATAATCTTGCCATTTGACGAATTCAGTCAATTCCAACGTTCTATTCAGTTTCAACATGATGAACGTTCTTAATTATTAGGCATTCAGGCTATTTTGATTATTGTAGATGGTTTTATCACTCTGATCACTTTGAATACTCTTGCCATTTGACGAAATCGGTCAATTCCAACGTTCTATTCAGTTTCAACATGATGAACATTCTGAATTATTGGGCATTCAGGCTATTTTGCTTATTGTAGCTTTTTTTATCACTCTGGTCACTTTGAATACTCTTGCCATTTGACGAATTCGGTCAATTCCAACGTTCTATTCAGTTTCAACATGATGAAAATTTTGAATTATTGGGCATTCAGGCTATTTTGATTAGTCTGGCTGGTTTTATCACTCTGATCACTTTGAATACTCTTGCGTATTGACGAATTCGGTCAATTCCAACGTTCTATTCAGTTTCAACATGATGAACATTCTGAATTATTAGGCATTCAGGCTATTTTGCTTATTGTAGCTGGTTTTATCACTCTGGTCACTTTGATAATCTTGCCATTTCACGAATTCGCTCAATTCCAACGTTCTATTCAGTTTCAACATGATGAACATTCGGAATTATTGGGCATTCAGGTTATTTTGCTTATTGTAGCTGGTTTTATCACTCTGATCACTTTGATAATCTTGCCATTTGACGAATTCAGTCAATTCCAACGTTCTATTCAGTTTCAACATGATGAACGTTCTTAATTATTAGATATTCAGGCTATTTTGATTAGTCTGGCTGGTTTTATCACTCTGATCACTTTGAATACTCTTGCTTATTGACGAATTCGGTCAATTCCAACGTTCTATTCAGTTTCAACATGATGAACATTCTGAATTATTGGGCATTCAGGCTATTTTGCTTATTGTAGCTGGTTTTATCACTCTGGTCACTTTGATAATCTTGCCATTTACGAATTCGCTCAATTCCAACGTTCTATTCAGTTTGAACATGATGAACATTCTGAATTATTGGGCATTCAGGCTATTTTGATTAGTCTGGCTGGTTTTATCACTCTGATCACTTTGAATACTCTTGCCATTTGACGAATTCGGTCAATTCCAACGTTCTACTCAGTTTCAACATTCTGAATTATTGGGCATTCAGGCTATTTTGATTAGTCTGGCTGGTTTTATCACTCTGATCACTTTGATAATCTTGCCATTTGACGAATTCAGTCAATTCCAACGTTCTATGCAGTTTCAACATGATGAACGTTCTTAATTATTAGGCATTCAGGCTATTTTGATTATTGTAGATGGTTTTATCACTCTGATCACTTTGAATACTCTTGCCATTTGACGAAATCGGTCAATTCCAACGTTCTATTCAATTCCAACATTCATGATGAACATTCTGAATTATTGGGCATTCAGGCTATTTTGCTTATTGTAGCTGGTTTTATCACTCTGATCACTTTGATAATCTTGCCATTTGACGAATTCAGTCAATTCCAACGTTCTATTCAGTTTCAACATGATGAACGTTCTTAATTATTAGATATTCAGGCTATTTTGATTAGTCTGGCTGGTTTTATCACTCTGATCACTTTGAGTACTCTTGCTTATTGACGAATTCGGTCAATTCCAACGTTCTATTCAGTTTCAACATGATGAACATTCTGAATTATTGGGCATTCAGGCTATTTTGCTTATTGTAGCTGGTTTTATCACTCTGGTCACTTTGATAATCTTGCCATTTACGAATTCGCTCAATTCCAACGTTCTATTCAGTTTGAACATGATGAACATTCTGAATTATTGGGCATTCAGGCTACTTTGATTAGTCTGGCTGGTTTTATCACTCTGATCACTTTGAATACTCTTGCCATTTGACGAATTCGGTCAATTCCAACGTTCTACTCAGTTTCAACATTCTGAATTATTGGGCATTCAGGCTATTTTGATTAGTCTGGCTGGTTTTATCACTCTGATCACTTTGATAATCTTGCCATTTGACGAATTCAGTCAATTCCAACGTTCTATGCAGTTTCAACATGATGAACGTTCTTAATTATTAGGCATTCAGGCTATTTTGATTATTGTAGATGGTTTTATCACTCTGATCACTTTGAATACTCTTGCCATTTGACAAAATCGGTCAATTCCAACGTTCTATTCAGTTTCAACATGATGAACATTCTGAATTATTGGGCATTCAGGCTATTTTGCTTATTGTAGCTGGTTTTATCACTCTGATCACTTTGATAATCTTGCCATTTGACGAATTCAGTCAATTCCAACGTTCTATTCAGTTTCAACATGATGAACGTTCTTAATTATTAGATATTCAGGCTATTTTGATTAGTCTGGCTGGTTTTATCACTCTGATCACTTTGAGTACTCTTGCTTATTGACGAATTTGGTCAATTCCAACGTTCTATTCAGTTTCAACATGATGAACATTCTGAATTATTGGGCATTCAGGCTATTTTGCTTATTGTAGCTGGTTTTATCACTCTGGTCACTTTGATAATCTTGCCATTTACGAATTCGCTCAATTCCAACGTTCTATTCAGTTTGAACATGATGAACATTCTGAATTATTGGGCATTCAGGCTATTTTGATTAGTCTGGCTGGTTTTATCACTCTGATCACTTTGAATACTCTTGCCATTTGACGAATTCGGTCAATTCCAACGTTCTACTCAGTTTCAACATTCTGAATTATTGGGCATTCAGGCTATTTTGATTAGTCTGGCTGGTTTTATCACTCTGATCACTTTGAATACTCTTGCCATTTGACGAAATCGGTCAATTCCAACGTTCTATTCAGTTTCAACATGATGAACATTCTGAATTATTGGGCATTCAGGATATTTTGATTAGTCTGGCTGGTTTTATCACTCTGATCACTTTGAATACTCTTGCCATTTGACGAATTCGGTCAATTCCAACGTTCTATTCAGTTTCAACATGATGAAAATTCTGAATTATTGGGCATTCAGGCTATTTTGATTAGTCTGGCTGGTTTTATCACTCTGATCACTTTGAATACTCTTGCGTATTGACGAATTCGGTCAATTCCAACGTTCTATTCAGTTTCAACATGATGAACATTCTGAATTATTGGGCATTCAGGCTATTTTGCTTATTGTAGCTGGTTTTATCACTCTGGTCACTTTGATAATCTTGCCATTTCACGAATTCGCTCAATTCCGACGTTCTATTCAGTTTCAACATGATGAACGTTCTTAATTATTAGGCATTCAGGCTATTTTTATTAGTCTGGCTGGTTTTATCACTCTGATCACTTTGAATACTCTTGCCATTTGACGAATTCGGTCAATTCCAACGTTCTATTCAGTTTCAACATGATGAACATTCTGAATTATTTGGCTTTCAGGCTATTTTGATTAGTCTGGCTGGTTTTATCACTGTGATCACTTCGAATAATCTAGCCATTAAACGAATTCGGTCAATTCCAACGTTCTATTCAGTTTGAACATGATGAACATTCTGAATTATTGGGCATTCAGGCTATTTTGATTAGTCTGGCTGGTTTTATCACTCTGATCACTTTGAATACTCTTGCCATTTGACAAAATCGGTCAATTCCAACGTTCTATTCAGTTTCAACATGATGAACATTCTGAATTATTGGGCATTCAGGCTATTTTGCTTATTGTAGCTGGTTTTATCACTCTGATCACTTTGATAATCTTGCCATTTGACGAATTCAGTCAATTCCAACGTTCTATTCAGTTTCAACATGATGAACGTTCTTAATTATTAGATATTCAGGCTATTTTGATTAGTCTGGCTGGTTTTATCACTCTGATCACTTTGAGTACTCTTGCTTATTGACGAATTTGGTCAATTCCAACGTTCTATTCAGTTTCAACATGATGAACATTCTGAATTATTGGGCATTCAGGCTATTTTGCTTATTGTAGCTGGTTTTATCACTCTGGTCACTTTGATAATCTTGCCATTTACGAATTCGCTCAATTCCAACGTTCTATTCAGTTTGAACATGATGAACATTCTGAATTATTGGGCATTCAGGCTATTTTGATTAGTCTGGCTGGTTTTATCACTCTGATCACTTTGAATACTCTTGCCATTTGACGAATTCGGTCAATTCCAACGTTCTACTCAGTTTCAACATTCTGAATTATTGGGCATTCAGGCTATTTTGATTAGTCTGGCTGGTTTTATCACTCTGATCACTTTGAATACTCTTGCCATTTGACGAAATCGGTCAATTCCAACGTTCTATTCAGTTTCAACATGATGAACATTCTGAATTATTGGGCATTCAGGATATTTTGATTAGTCTGGCTGGTTTTATCACTCTGATCACTTTGAATACTCTTGCCATTTGACGAATTCGGTCAATTCCAACGTTCTATTCAGTTTCAACATGATGAAAATTCTGAATTATTGGGCATTCAGGCTATTTTGATTAGTCTGGCTGGTTTTATCACTCTGATCACTTTGAATACTCTTGCGTATTGACGAATTCGGTCAATTCCAACGTTCTATTCAGTTTCAACATGATGAACATTCTGAATTATTGGGCATTCAGGCTATTTTGCTTATTGTAGCTGGTTTTATCACTCTGGTCACTTTGATAATCTTGCCATTTCACGAATTCGCTCAATTCCGACGTTCTATTCAGTTTCAACATGATGAACGTTCTTAATTATTAGGCATTCAGGCTATTTTTATTAGTCTGGCTGGTTTTATCACTCTGATCACTTTGAATACTCTTGCCATTTGACGAATTCGGTCAATTCCAACGTTCTATTCAGTTTCAACATGATGAACATTCTGAATTATTTGTCTTTCAGGCTATTTTGATTAGTCTGGCTGGTTTTATCACTGTGATCACTTCGAATAATCTAGCCATTAAACGAATTCGGTCAATTCCAACGTTCTATTCAGTTTGAACATGATGAACATTCTGAATTATTGGGCATTCAGGCTATTTTGATTAGTCTGGCTGGTTTTATCACTCTGATCACTTTGAATACTCTTGCCATTTGACGAAATCGGTCAATTCCAACGTTCTATTCAGTTTCAACATGATGAACATTCTGAATTATTGGGCATTCAGGCTATTTTGCTTATTGTAGCTGTTTTTATCACTCTGGTCACTTTGAATACTCTTGCCATTTGACGAATTCGGTCAATTCCAACGTTCTATTCAGTTTCAACATGATGAAAATTCTGAATTATTGGGCATTCAGGCTATTTTGATTAGTCTGGCGGGTTTTATCACTCTCATCACTTTGAATACTCTTGCCATTTGACGAATTCGGTCAATTCCAACGTTCTATTCAGTTTCAACATGATGAACATTCTGAATTATTAGGCATTCAGGCTATTTTGCTTATTGTAGCTGGTTTTATAACTCTGGTCACTTTGATAATCTTGCCATTTCACGAATTCGCTCAATTCCAACGTTCTATTCAGTTTCAACATGATGAACATTCTGAATTATTGGGCATTCAGGTTATTTTGCTTATTGTAGCTGGTTTTATCACTCTGATCACTTTGATAATCTTGCCATTTGACGAATTCAGTCAATTCCAACGTTCTATTCAGTTTCAACATGATGAACGTTCTTAATTATTAGGCATTCAGGCTATTTTGATTAGTCTGGCTGGTTTTATCACTCTGATCACTTTGAATACTCTTTCTTAATGACGAATTCGGTCAATTCCAACGTTCTATTCAGTTTCAACATGATGAACATTCTGAATTATTGGGCATTCAGGCTATTTTGCTTATTGTAGCTGGTTTTATCACTCTGGTCACTTTGATAATCTTGCCATTTACGAATTCGCTCAATTCCAACGTTCTATTCAGTTTGAACATGATGAACATTCTGAATTATTGGGCATTCAGGCTATTTTGATTAGTCTGGCTGGTTTTATCACTCTGATCACTTTGAATACTCTTGCCATTTGACGAATTCGGTTAATTCCAACGTTCTACTCAGTTTCAACATTCTGAATAATTGGGCATTCAGGCTATTTTGATTAGTCTGTCTGGTTTTATCACTCTGATCACTTTGAATACTCTTGCCATTTGACGAAATCGGTCAATTCCAACGTTCTATTCAGTTTCAACATGATGAACATTCTGAATTATTGGGCATTCAGGATATTTTGATTAGTCTGGCTGGTTTTATCACTCTGATCACTTTGAATACTCTTGCGTATTGACGAATTCGGTCAATTCCAACGTTCTATTCAGTTTCAACATGATGAACATTCTGAATTATTGGGCATTCAGGCTATTTTGCTTATTGTAGCTGGTTTTATCACTCTGATCACTTTGATAATCTTGCCATTTGACGAATTCAGTCAATTCCAACGTTCTATTCAGTTTCAACATGATGAACGTTCTTAATTATTAGGCATTCAGGCTATTTTGATTATTGTAGATGGTTTTATCACTCTGATCACTTTGAATACTCTTGCCATTTGACGAAATCGGTCAATTCCAACGTTCTATTCAGTTTCAACATGATGAACATTCTGAATTATTGGGCATTCAGGCTATTTTGCTTATTGTAGCTGGTTTTATCACTCTGGTCACTTTGATAATCTTGCCATTTCACGAATTCGCTCAATTCCAACGTTCTATTCAGTTTCAACATGATGAACATTCTGAATTATTGGGCATTCAGGTTATTTTGCTTATTGTAGCTGGTTTTATCACTCTGATCACTTTGATAATCTTGCCATTTGACGAATTCAGTCAATTCCAACGTTCTATTCAGTTTCAACATGATGAACGTTCTTAATTATTAGATATTCAGGCTATTTTGATTAGTCTGGCTGGTTTTATCACTCTGATCACTTTGAATACTCTTGCTTATTGACGAATTCGGTCAATTCCAACGTTCTATTCAGTTTCAACATGATGAACATTCTGAATTATTGGGCATTCAGGCTATTTTGCTTATTGTAGCTGGTTTTATCACTCTGGTCACTTTGATAATCTTGCCATTTACGAATTCGCTCAATTCAGTTTGAACATGATGAACATTCTGAATTATTGGGCATTCAGGCTATTTTGATTAGTCTGGCTGGTTTTATCACTCTGATCACTTTGAATACTCTTGCGTATTGACGAATTCGGTCAATTCCAACGTTCTATTCAGTTTCAACATGATGAACATTCTGAATTATTAGGCATTCAGGCTATTTTGCTTATTGTAGCTGGTTTTATCACTCTGGTCACTTTGATAATCTTGCCATTTCACGAATTCGCTCAATTCCAACGTTCTATTCAGTTTCAACATGATGAATAATTGGGCATTCAGGCTATTTTGATTAGTCTGTCTGGTTTTATCACTCTGATCACTTTGAATACTCTTGCCATTTGATGAATAATTGGGCATTCAGGCTATTTTGATTAGTCTGTCTGGTTTTATCACTCTGATCACTTTGAATACTCTTGCCATTTGACGAAATCGGTCAATTCCAACGTTCTATTCAGTTTCAACATGATGAACATTCTGAATTATTGGGCATTCAGGATATTTTGATTAGTCTGGCGGGTTTTATCACTCTCATCACTTTGAATACTCTTGCCATTTGACGAATTCGGTCAATTCCAACGTTCTATTCAGTTTCAACATGATGAACATTCTGAATTATTAGGCATTCAGGCTATTTTGCTTATTGTAGCTGGTTTTATAACTCTGGTCACTTTGATAATCTTGCCATTTCACGAATTCGCTCAATTCCAACGTTCTATTCAGTTTCAACATGATGAACATTCTGAATTATTGGGCATTCAGGTTATTTTGCTTATTGTAGCTGGTTTTATCACTCTGATCACTTTGATAATCTTGCCATTTGACGAATTCAGTCAATTCCAACGTTCTATTCAGTTTCAACATGATGAACGTTCTTAATTATTAGGCATTCAGGCTATTTTGATTAGTCTGGCTGGTTTTATCACTCTGATCACTTTGAATACTCTTTCTTATTGACGAATTCGGTCAATTCCAGCGTTCTATTCAGTTTCAACATGATGAACATTCTGAATTATTGGGCATTCAGGCTATTTTGCTTATTGTAGCTGGTTTTATCACTCTGGTCACTTTGATAATCTTGCCATTTACGAATTCGCTCAATTCCAACGTTCTATTCAGTTTGAACATGATGAAAATTTGAATTATTGGGCATTCAGGCTATGCTTATTGTAGCTGGTTTTATCACTCTGGTCACTTTGATAATCTTGCCATTTACGAATTCGCTCAATTCCAACGTTCTATTCAGTTTGAACATGATGAACATTCTGAATTATTGGGCATTCAGGCTATTTTGATTAGTCTGGCTGGTTTTATCACTCTGATCACTTTGAATACTCTTGCCATTTGACGAATTCGGTTAATTCCAACGTTCTACTCAGTTTCAACATTCTGAATAATTGGGCATTCAGGCTATTTTGATTAGTCTGTCTGGTTTTATCACTATGATCACTTTGAATACTCTTGCCATTTGACGAAATCGGTCAATTCCAACGTTCTATTCAGTTTCAACATGATGAACGTTCTTAATTATTAGGCATTCAGGCTATTTTGATTAGTCTGGCTGGTTTTATCACTCTGATCACTTTGAATACTCTTGCCATTTGACGAATTCGGTCAATTCCAACGTTCTATTCAGTTTCAACATGATGAAAATTCTGAATTATTGGGCATTCAGGCTATTTTGATTAGTCTGGCTGGTTTTATCACTCTGATCACTTTGAATACTCTTGCGTATTGACGAATTCGGTCAATTCCAACGTTCTATTCAGTTTCAACATGATGAACATTCTGAATTATTGGGCATTCAGGCTATTTTGCTTATTGTAGCTGGTTTTATCACTCTGATCACTTTGATAATCTTGCCATTTGACGAATTCAGTCAATTCCAACGTTCTATTCAGTTTCAACATGATGAACGTTCTTAATTATTAGGCATTCAGGCTATTTTAATTATTGTAGATGGTTTTATCACTCTGAATAATCTTGCCATTTGACGAAATCGGTCAATTCCAACGTTCTATTCAGTTTCAACATGATGAACATTCTGAATTATTGGGCATTCAGGCTATTTTGCTTATTGTAGCTGTTTTTATCACTCTGGTCACTTTGAATACTCTTGCCATTTGACGAATTCGGTCAATTCCAACGTTCTATTCAGTTTCAACATGATGAAAATTCTGAATTATTGGGCATTCAGGCTATTTTGATTAGTCTGGCTGGTTTTATCACTCTGATCACTTTGAATACTCTTGCGTATTGACGAATTCGGTCAATTCCAACGTTCTATTCAGTTTCAACATGATGAACATTCTGAATTATTAGGCATTCAGGCTATTTTGCTTATTGTAGCTGGTTTTATCACTCTGGTCACTTTGATAATCTTGCCATTTCACGAATTCGCTCAATTCCAACGTTCTATTCAGTTTCAACATGATGAACATTCTGAATTATTGGGCATTCAGGTTATTTTGCTTATTGTAGCTGGTTTTATCACTCTGATCACTTTGATAATCTTGCCATTTGACGAATTCAGTCAATTCCAACGTTCTATTCAGTTTCAACATGATGAACGTTCTTAATTATTAGATATTCAGGCTATTTTGATTAGTCTGGCTGGTTTTATCACTCTGATCACTTTGAATACTCTTGCTTATTGACGAATTCGGTCAATTCCAACGTTCTATTCAGTTTCAACATGATGAACATTCTGAATTATTGGGCATTCAGGCTATTTTGCTTATTGTAGCTGGTTTTATCACTCTGGTCACTTTGATAATCTTGCCATTTACGAATTCGCTCAATTCCAACGTTCTATTCAGTTTGAACATGATGAACATTCTGAATTATTGGGCATTCAGGCTATTTTGATTAGTCTGGCTGGTTTTATCACTCTGATCACTTTGAATACTCTTGCCATTTGACGAATTCGGTCAATTCCAACGTTCTACTCAGTTTCAACATTCTGAATTATTGGGCATTCAGGCTATTTTGATTAGTCTGGCTGGTTTTATCACTCTGATCACTTTGAATACTCTTGCGTATTGACGAATTCGGTCAATTCCAACGTTCTATTCAGTTTCAACATGATGAACATTCTGAATTATTAGGCATTCAGGCTATATTGCTTACTGTAGCTGGTTTTATCACTCTGGTCACTTTGATAATCTTGCCATTTCACGAATTCGCTCAATTCCAACGTTCTATTCAGTTTCAACATGATGAACATTCTGAATTATTGGGCATTCAGGTTATTTTGCTTATTGTAGCTGGTTTCATCACTCTGATCACTTTGATAATCTTGCCATTTGACGAATTCAGTCAATTCCAACGTTCTATTCAGTTTCAACATGATGAACGTTCTTAATTATTAGATATTCAGGCTAGTTTGATTAGTCTGGCTGGTTTTATCACTCTGATCACTTTGAATACACTTGCTTATTGACGAATTCGGTCAATTCCAACGTTCTATTCAGTTTCAACATGATGAACATTCTGAATTATTGGGCATTCAGGCTATTTTGCTTATTGTAGCTGGTTTTATCACTCTGGTCACTTTGATAATCTTGCCATTTACGAATTCGCTCAATTCCAACGTTCTATTCAGTTTGAACATGATGAACATTCTGAATTATTGGGCATTCAGGCTATTTTGATTAGTCTGGCTGGTTTTATCACTCTGATCACTTTGAATACTCTTGCCATTTGACGAATTCGGTCAATTCCAACGTTCTACTCAGTTTCAACATTCTGAATTATTGGGCATTCAGGCTATTTTGATTAGTCTGGCTGGTTTTATCACTCTGATCACTTTGATAATCTTGCCATTTGACGAATTCAGTCAATTCCAACGTTCTATGCAGTTTCAACATGATGAACGTTCTTAATTATTAGATATTCAGGCTAGTTTGATTAGTCTGGCTGGTTTTATCACTCTGATCACTTTGAATACACTTGCTTATTGACGAATTCGGTCAATTCCAACGTTCTATTCAGTTTCAACATGATGAACATTCTGAATTATTGGGCATTCAGGCTATTTTGCTTATTGTAGCTGGTTTTATCACTCTGGTCACTTTGATAATCTTGCCATTTACGAATTCGCTCAATTCCAACGTTCTATTCAGTTTGAACATGATGAACATTCTGAATTATTGGGCATTCAGGCTATTTTGATTAGTCTGGCTGGTTTTATCACTCTGATCACTTTGAATACTCTTGCCATTTGACGAATTCGGTCAATTCCAACGTTCTACTCAGTTTCAACATTCTGAATTATTGGGCATTCAGGCTATTTTGATTAGTCTGGCTGGTTTTATCACTCTGATCACTTTGATAATCTTGCCATTTGACGAATTCAGTCAATTCCAACGTTCTATGCAGTTTCAACATGATGAACGTTCTTAATTATTAGGCATTCAGGCTATTTTGATTATTGTAGATGGTTTTATCACTCTGATCACTTTGAATACTCTTGCCATTTGACTAAATCGGTCAATTCCAACGTTCTATTCAGTTTCAACATGATGAACATTCTGAATTATTGGGCATTCAGGCTATTTTGCTTATTGTAGCTGGTTTTATAACTCTGGTCACTTTGATAATCTTGCCATTTACGAATTCGCTCAATTCCAACGTTCTATTCAGTTTGAACATGATGAACATTCTGAATTATTGGGCATTCAGGCTATTTTGATTAGTCTGGCTGGTTTTATCACTCTGATCACTTTGATAACTCTTGCTTATTGACGAATTCGGTCAATTCCAACGTTCTATTCAGTTTCAACATGATGAACATTCTGAATTATTGGGCATTCAGGCTATTTTGCTTATTGTAGCTGGTTTTATCACTCTGGTCACTTTGATAATCTTGCCATTTACGAATTCGCTCAATTCCAACGTTCTATTCAGTTTTAACATGATGAACATTCTGAATTATTGGGCATTCAGGCTATTTTGATTAGTCTGGCTGGTTTTATCACTCTGATCACTTTGAATACTCTTGCCATTTGACGAATTCGGTCAATTCCAACGTTCTACTCAGTTTCAACATTCTGAATTATTGGGCATTCAGGCTATTTTGATTAGTCTGGCTGGTTTTATCACTCTGATCACTTTGAATACTCTTGCCATTTGACGAAATCGGTCAATTCCAACGTTCTATTCAGTTTCAACATGATGAACATTCTGAATTATTGGGCATTCAGGATATTTTGATTAGTCTGGCTGGTTTTATCACTCTGATCACTTTGAATACTCTTGCCATTTGACGAATTCGGTCAATTCCATCGTTCTATTCAGTTTCAACATGATGAAAATTCTGAATTATTGGGCATTCAGGCTATTTTGATTAGTCTGGCTGGTTTTATCACTCTGATCACTTTGAATACTCTTGCGTATTGACGAATTCGGTCAATTCCAACGTTCTATTCAGTTTCAACATGATGAACATTCTGAATTATTGGGCATTCAGGCTATTTTGCTTATTGTAGCTGGTTTTATCACTCTGGTCACTTTGATAATCTTGCCATTTGACGAATTCGGTCAATTCCAACGTTCTATTCAGTTTCAATATGATGAACGTTCTTAATTATTAGGCATTCAGGCTATTTTGATTAGTCTGGCTGGTTTTATCACTCTGATCACTTTGAATACTCTTGCCATTTGACGAATTCGGTCAATTCCAACGTTCTATTCAGTTTCAACATGATGAACATTCTGAATTATTGGGCATTCAGGCTATTTTGCTTATTGTAGCTGGTTTTATCACTCTGGTCACTTTGATAATCTTGCCATTTGACGAATTCGGTCAATTCCAACGTTCTATTCAGTTTCAATATGATGAACGTTCTTAATTATTAGGCATTCAGGCTATTTTGATTAGTCTGGCTGGTTTTATCACTCTGATCACTTTGAATACTCTTGCCATTTGACGAATTCGGTCAATTCCAACGTTCTATTCAGTTTCAACATGATGAACATTCTGAATTATTTGGCTTTCAGGCTATTTTGATTAGTCTGGCTGGTTTTATCACTGTGATCACTTTGAATAATCTAGCCATTAAACGAATTCGGTCAATTCCAACGTTCTATTCAGTTTGAACATGATGAACATTCTGAATTATTGGGCATTCAGGCTATTTTGATTAGTCTGGCTGGTTTTATCACTCTGATCACTTTGAATACTCTTGCCATTTGACGAAATCGGTCAATTCCAACGTTCTATTCAGTTTCAACATGATGAACATTCTGAATTATTGGGCATTCAGGCTATTTTGCTTATTGTAGCTGGTTTTATCACTCTGGTCACTTTGAATACTCTTGCCATTTGACGAAATCGGTCAATTCCAACGTTCTATTCAGTTTCAACATGATGAACATTCTGAAATATTGGGCATTCAGGCTATTTTGCTTATTGTAGCTGTTTTTATCACTCTGGTCACTTTGAATACTCTTGCCATTTGACGAATTCGGTCAATTCCAACGTTCTATTCAGTTTCAACATGATGAAAATTCTGAATTATTGGGCATTCAGGCTATTTTGATTAGTCTGGCTGGTTTTATCACTTTGAATACTCTTGCATATTGACGAATTCGGTCAATTCCAACGTTCTACTCAGTTTCAACATTCTGAATTATTGGGCATTCAGGCTATTTTGATTAGTCTGGCTGGTTTTATCACTCTGATCACTTTGAATACTCTTGCCATTTGACGAAATCGGTCAATTCCAACGTTCTACTCAGTTTCAACATTCTGAATTATTGGGCATTCAGGCTATTTTGCTTATTGTAGCTGGTTTTATCACTCTGGTCACTTTGATAATCTTGCCATTTCACGAATTCGCTCAATTCCAACGTTCTATTCAGTTTCAACATGATGAACGTTCTTAATTATTAGGCATTCAGGCTATTTTGATTAGTCTGGCTGGTTTTATCACTCTGATCACTTTGAATACTCTTGCCATTTGACGAAATCGGTCAATTCCAACGTTCCATTCAGTTTCAACATGATGAACATTCTGAATTATTGGGCATTCAGGATATTTTGATTAGTCTGGCTGGTTTTATCACTCTGATCACTTTGAATACTCTTGCCATTTGACGAATTCGGTCAATTCCAACATTCTATTCAGTTTCAACATGATGAAAATTCTGAATTATTGGGCATTCAGGCTATTTTGATTAGTCTGGCTGGTTTTATCACTCTGATCACTTTGAATACTCTTGCCATTTGACGAATTCGGTCAATTCCAACGTTCTATTCAGATTCAACATGATGAAAATTCTGAATTATTGGGCATTCAGGCTATTTTGATTAGTCTGGCTGGTTTTATCACTCTGATCACTTTGAATACTCTTGCGTATTGACGAATTCGGTCAATTCCAACGTTCTATTCAGTTTCAACATGATGAACATTCTGAATTCAGGCTATTTTGCTTATTGTAGCTGGTTTTATCACTCTGATCACTTTGATAATCTTGCCATTTACGAATTCGCTCAATTCCAACGTTCTATTCAGTTTCAACATGATGAACATTCTGAATTATTGGGCATTCAGGCTATTTTGCTTATTGTAGCTGGTTTTATCACTCTGATCACTTTGATAATCTTGCCATTTGACGAATTCGGTCAATTCCAACGTTCTATTCAGTTTGAACATGATGAACATTCTGAATTATTGGACATTCAGTCTATTTTGATTAGTCTGGCTGGTTTTATCACTCTGATCGCTTTGAATACTCTAGCCATTAAACGAATTCTGTCAATTCCAACGTTCTATTCAGTTTGAACATTCTGAATTATTGGGCATTCAGGCTATTTTGATTAGTCTGGCTGGTTTTATCACTCTGATCACTTTGAATACTCTTGCGTATTGACGAATTCGGTCAATTCCAACGTTCTATTCAGTTTCAACATGATGAACATTCTGAATTATTAGGCATTCAGGCTATTTTGCTTATTGTAGCTGGTTTTATCACTATGGTCACTTTGATAATCTTGCCATTTCACGAATTCGCTCAATTCCAACGTTCTATTCAGTTTCAACATGATGAACATTCTGAATTATTGGGCATTCAGGTTATTTTGCTTATTGTAGCTGGTTTTATCACTCTGATCACTTTGATAATCTTGCCATTTGACGAATTCAGTCAATTCCAACGTTCTATTCAGTTTCAACATGATGAACATTCTTAATTATTAGATATTCAGGCTATTTTGATTAGTCTGGCTGGTTTTATCACTCTGATCACTTTGAATACTCTTGCCATTTGACGAAATCGGTCAATTCCAACGTTCTATTCAGTTTCAACATGATGAACATTCTGAATTATTGGGCATTCAGGATATTTTGATTAGTCTGGCTGGTTTTATCACTCTGATCACTTTGAATACTCTTGCCATTTGACGAATTCGGTCAATTCCAACATTCTATTCAGTTTCAACATGATGAAAATTCTGAATTATTGGGCATTCAGGCTATTTTGATTAGTCTGGCTGGTTTTATCACTCTGATCGCTTTGAATACTCTAGCCATTAAACGAATTCTGTCAATTCCAACGTTCTATTCAGTTTGAACATTCTGAATTATTGGGCATTCAGGCTATTTTGATTAGTCTGGCTGGTTTTATCACTCTGATCACTTTGAATACTCTTGCGTATTGACGAATTCGGTCAATTCCAACGTTCTATTCAATTTCAACATGATGAACATTCTGAATTATTGGGCATTCAGGCTATTTTGCTTATTGTAGCTGGTTTTATCACTCTGGTCACTTTGATAATCTTGCCATTTACGAATTCGCTCAATTCCAACGTTCTATTCAGTTTGAACATGATGAACATTCTGAATTCTTGGGCATTCAGGCTATTTTGATTAGTCTGGCTGGTTTTATCACTCTGATCACTTTGAATACTCTTGCGTATTGACGAATTCGGTCAATTCCAACGTTCTATTCAGTTTCAACATGATGAAAATTCTGAATTATTGAGCATTCAGGCTATTTTGATTAGTCTGGCTGGTTTTATCACTCTGATCACTTTGAATACTCTTGCGTATTGACGAATTCGGTCAATTCCAACGTTCTATTCAGTTTCAACATGATCAACATTCTGAATTATTGGGCATTCAGGCTATTTTGCTTATTGTAGCTGGTTTTATCACTCTGGTCACTTTGATAATCGAGCCATTTCACGCATTCGCTCAATTCCAACGTTCTATTCAGTTTCAACATGATGAACATTCTGAATTATTGGGCATTCAGGCTATTTTGCTTATTGTAGCTGGTTTTATCACTCTGATCACTTTGATAATCTTGCCATTTGACGAATTCCGTCAATTCCAACGTTCTATTCAGTTTCAACATGATGAACGTTCTTAATTATTAGGCATTCAGGCTATTTTGATTAGTCTGGATGGTTTTATCACTCTGATCACTTTGAATACTCTTGCCATTTGACGAATTCGGTCAATTCCAACGTTCTATTCAGTTTCAACATGATGAACATTCTGAATTATTTGGCATTCAGGCTATTTTGATTAGTCTGGCTGGTTTTATCACTGTGATCACTTTGAATAATCTAGCCATTAAACGAATTCGGTCAATTCCAACGTTCTATTCAGTTTGAACATGATGAACATTCTGAATTATTTTGCATTCAGGCTATTTTGATTAGTCTGGCTGGTTTTATCACTCTGATCACTTTGAATACTCTTGCCATTTGACGAAATCGGTCAATTCCAACGTTCTATTCAGTTTCAACATGATGAACATTCTGAATTATTGGGCATTCAGGCTATTTTGATTAGTCTGGCTGGTTTTATCACTCTGATCACTTTGAATACTCTTGCATATTGACGAATTCGGTCAATTCCAACGTTCTATTCAGTTTCAACATGATGAACATTCTGAATTATTAGGCATTCAGGCTATTTTGCTTATTGTAGCTGGTTTTATCACTCTGGTCACTTTGATAATCTTGCCATTTCACGAATTCGCTCAATTCCAACGTTCTATTCAGTTTCAACATGATGAACATTCTGAATTATTGGGCATTCAGGTTATTTTGCTTATTCTAGCTGGTTTTATCACTCTGATCACTTTGATAATCTTGCCATTTGACGAATTCAGTCAATTCCAACGTTCTATTCAGTTTCAACATGATGAACGTTCTTAATTATTAGGCATTCAGGCTATTTGGATTAGTCTGGCTGGTTTTATCACTCTGATCACTTTGAATACTCTTGCTTATTGACGAATTCGGTCAATTCCAACGTTCTATTCAGTTTCAACATGATGAACATTCTGAATTATTGGGCATTCAGGCTATTTTGCTTATTGTAGCTGGTTTTATCACTCTGGTCACTTTGATAATCTTGCCATTTCACGAATTCGCTCAATTCCAACGTTCTATTCAGTTTCAACATGATGAACACTCTGAATTATTGGGCATTCAGGCTATTTTGTTTATTGTAGCTGGTTTTATCACTCTGATCACTTTGATAATCTTGCCATTTGACGAATTCAGTCAATTCCAAAGTTCTATGCAGTTTCAACATGATGAACATTCTGAATTATTGGGCATTCAGGCTATTTTGATTAGTCTGGCTGGTTTTATCACTCTGATCACTTTGAATACTCTTGCCATTTGACGAATTCGGTCAATTTCAACGTTCTACTCAGTTTCAACATGATGAACATTCTGAATTATTGGGCATTCAGGCTATTTTGCTTATTGTAGCTGGTTTTATCACTCTGGTCACTTTGATAATCTTGCCATTTCACGAATTCGCTCAATTCCAACGTTCTATTCAGTTTCAACATGATGAACATTCTGAATTATTGGGCATTCAGGCTATTTTGATTAGTCTGGCTGGTTTTATCACTCTGATCACTTTGAATACTCTTGCCATTTGACGAATTCGGTCAATTTCAACGTTCTACTCAGTTTCAACATGATGAACATTCTGAATTATTGGGCATTCAGGCTATTTTGCTTATTGTAGCTGGTTTTATCACTCTGGTCACTTTGATAATCTTGCCATTTCACGAATTCGCTCAATTCCAACGTTCTATTCAGTTTCAACATGATGAACATTCTGAATTATTGGGCATTCAGGCTATTTTGATTAGTCTGGCTGGTTTTATCACTCTGGTCACTTTGATAATCTTGCCATTTCACGAATTCGCTCAATTCCAACGTTCTATTCAGTTTCAACATGATGAACATTCTGAATTATTGGGCATTCAGGTTATTTTGCTTATTCTAGCTGGTTTTATCACTCTGATCACTTTGATAATCTTGCCATTTGACGAATTCAGTCAATTCCAACGTTCTATTCAGTTTCAACATGATGAACGTTCTTAATTATTAGGCATTCAGGCTATTTTGATTAGTCTGGCTGGTTTTATCACTCTGATCACTTTGAATACTCTTGCTTATTGACGAATTCGGTCAATTCCAACGTTCTATTCAGTTTCAACATGATGAACATTCTGAATTATTGGGCATTCAGGCTATTTTGCTTATTGTAGCTGGTTTTATCACTCTGGTCACTTTGATAATCTTGCCATTTCACGAATTCGCTCAATTCCAACGTTCTATTCAGTTTCAACATGATGAACATTCTGAATTATTGGGCATTCAGGCTATTTTGCTTATTGTAGCTGGTTTTAACACTCTGGTCACTTTGATAATCTTGCCATTTCACGAATTCGCTCAATTCCAACGTTCTATTCAGTTTCAACATGATGAACATTCTGAATTATTGGGCATTCAGGCTATTTTGATTAGTCTGGCTGGTTTTATCACTCTGATCACTTTGAATACTCTTGCCATTTGACGAATTCGGTCAATTTCAACGTTCTACTCAGTTTCAACATGATGAACATTCTGAATTATTGGGCATTCAGGCTATTTTGATTAGTCTGGCTGGTTTTATCACTCTGATCACTTTGAATACTCTTGTCATTTGTCGAATTCGGTCAATTCCAACGTTCTATTCAATTTCAACATGATGAACATTCTGAATTATTGGACATTCAGTCTATTTTGATTAGTCTGGCTGGTTTTATCACTCTGATCGCTTTGAATACTCTAGCCATTAAACGAATTCTGTCAATTCCAACGTTCTATTCAGTTTCAACATGATGAACATTCTGAATTATTGGGCATTCAGGCTATTTTGCTTATTGTAGCTGGTTTTATCACTCTGATCACTTTGATAATCTTGCCATTTGACGAATTCAGTCAATTCCAACGTTCTATTCAGTTTCAACATGATGAACGTTCTTAATTATTAGGCATTCAGGCTATTTTGATTATTGTAGATGGTTTTATCACTCTGATCACTTTGAATACTCTTGCCATTTGACGAAATCGGTCAATTCCAACGTTCTATTCAGTTTCAACATGATGAACATTCTGAATTATTGGGCATTCAGGCTATTTTGCTTATTGTAGCTTTTTTTATCACTCTGGTCACTTTGAATACTCTTGCCATTTGACGAATTCGGTCAATTCCAACGTTCTATTCAGTTTCAACATGATGAAAATTCTGAATTATTGGGCATTCAGGCTATTTTGATTAGTCTGGCTGGTTTTATCACTCTGATCACTTTGAATACTCTTGCGTATTGACGAATTCGGTCAATTCCAACGTTCTATTCAGTTTCAACATGATGAACATTCTGAATTATTAGGCATTCAGGCTATTTTGCTTATTGTAGCTGGTTTTATCACTCTGGTCACTTTGATAATCTTGCCATTTCACGAATTCGCTCAATTCCAACGTTCTATTCAGTTTCAACATGATGAACATTCTGAATTATTGGGCATTCAGGTTATTTTGCTTATTGTAGCTGGTTTTATCACTCTGATCACTTTGATAATCTTGCCATTTGACGAATTCAGTCAATTCCAACGTTCTATTCAGTTTCAACATGATGAACGTTCTTAATTATTAGATATTCAGGCTATTTTGATTAGTCTGGCTGGTTTTATCACTCTGATCACTTTGAATACTCTTGCTTATTGACGAATTCGGTCAATTCCAACGTTCTATTCAGTTTCAACATGATGAACATTCTGAATTATTGGGCATTCAGGCTATTTTGCTTATTGTAGCTGGTTTTATCACTCTGGTCACTTTGATAATCTTGCCATTTACGAATTCGCTCAATTCCAACGTTCTATTCAGTTTGAACATGATGAACATTCTGAATTATTGGGCATTCAGGCTATTTTGATTAGTCTGGCTGGTTTTATCACTCTGATCACTTTGAATACTGTTGCCATTTGACGAATTCGGTCAATTCCAACGTTCTACTCAGTTTCAACATTCTGAATTATTGGGCATTCAGGCTATTTTGATTAGTCTGGCTGGTTTTATCACTCTGATCACTTTGATAATCTTGCCATTTGACGAATTCAGTCAATTCCAACGTTCTATGCAGTTTCAACATGATGAACGTTCTTAATTATTAGGCATTCAGGCTATTTTGATTATTGTAGATGGTTTTATCACTCTGATCACTTTGAATACTCTTGCCATTTGACGAAATCGGTCAATTCCAACGTTCTATTCAGTTTCAACATGATGAACATTCTGAATTATTGGGCATTCAGGCTATTTTGCTTATTGTAGCTGGTTTTATCACTCTGATCACTTTGATAATCTTGCCATTTGACGAATTCAGTCAATTCCAACGTTCTATTCAGTTTCAACATGATGAACGTTCTTAATTATTAGATATTCAGGCTATTTTGATTAGTCTGGCTGGTTTTATCACTCTGATCACTTTGAGTACTCTTGCTTATTGACGAATTCGGTCAATTCCAACGTTCTATTCAGTTTCAACATGATGAACATTCTGAATTATTGGGCATTCAGGCTATTTTGCTTATTGTAGCTGGTTTTATCACTCTGGTCACTTTGATAATCTTGCCATTTACGAATTCGCTCAATTCCAACGTTCTATTCAGTTTGAACATGATGAACATTCTGAATTATTGGGCATTCAGGCTATTTTGATTAGTCTGGCTGGTTTTATCACTCTGATCACTTTGAATACTCTTGCCATTTGACGAAATCGGTCAATTCCAACGTTCTATTCAGTTTCAACATGATGAACATTCTGAATTATTGGGCATTCAGGATATTTTGATTAGTCTGGCTGGTTTTATCACTCTGATCACTTTGAATACTCTTGCCATTTGACGAATTCGGTCAATTCCAACGTTCTACTCAGTTTCAACATTCTGAATTATTGGGCATTCAGGCTATTTTGATTAGTCTGGCTGGTTTTATCACTCTGATCACTTTGAATACTCTTGCCATTTGACGAAATCGGTCAATTCCAACGTTCTATTCAGTTTCAACATGATGAACATTCTGAATTATTGGGCATTCAGGATATTTTGATTAGTCTGGCTGGTTTTATCACTCTGATCACTTTGAATACTCTTGCCATTTGACGAATTCGGTCAATTCCAACGTTCTATTCAGTTTCAACATGATGAAAATTCTGAATTATTGGGCATTCAGGCTATTTTGATTAGTCTGGCTGGTTTTATCACTCTGATCACTTTGAATACTCTTGCGTATTGACGAATTCGGTCAATTCCAACGTTCTATTCAGTTTCAACATGATGAACATTCTGAATTATTGGGCATTCAGGCTATTTTGCTTATTGTAGCTGGTTTTATCACTCTGGTCACTTTGATAATCTTGCCATTTCACGAATTCGCTCAATTCCAACGTTCTATTCAGTTTCAACATGATGAACGTTCTTAATTATTAGGCATTCAGGCTATTTTTATTAGTCTGGCTGGTTTTATCACTCTGATCACTTTGAATACTCTTGCCATTTGACGAATTCGGTCAATTCCAACGTTCTATTCAGTTTCAACATGATGAACATTCTGAATTATTTGGCTTTCAGGCTATTTTGATTAGTCTGGCTGGTTTTATCACTGTGATCACTTTGAATAATCTAGCCATTAAACGAATTCGGTCAATTCCAACGTTCTATTCAGTTTGAACATGATGAACATTCTGAATTATTGGGCATTCAGGCTATTTTGATTAGTCTGGCTGGTTTTATCACTCTGATCACTTTGAATACTCTTGCCATTTGACGAAATCGGTCAATTCCAACGTTCTATTCAGTTTCAACATGATGAACATTCTGAATTATTGGGCATTCAGGGTATTTTGCTTATTGTAGCTGGTTTTATCACTCTGGTCACTTTGAATACTCTTGCCATTTGACGGAATCGGTCAATTCCAACGTTCTATTCAGTTTCAACATGATGAACATTCTGAAATATTGGGCATTCAGGCTATTTTGCTTATTGTAGCTGTTTTTATCACTCTGGTCACTTTGAATACTCTTGCCATTTGACGAATTCGGTCAATTCCAACGTTCTATTCAGTTTCAACATGATGAAAATTCTGAATTATTGGGCATTCAGGCTATTTTGATTAGTCTGGCGGGTTTTATCACTCTCATCACTTTGAATACTCTTGCCATTTGACGAATTCGGTCAATTCCAACGTTCTATTCAGTTTCAACATGATGAACATTCTGAATTATTAGGCATTCAGGCTATTTTGCTTATTGTAGCTGGTTTTATAACTCTGGTCACTTTGATAATCTTGCCGTTTCACGAATTCGCTCAATTCCAACGTTCTATTCAGTTTCAACATGATGAACATTCTGAATTATTGGGCATTCAGGTTATTTTGCTTATTGTAGCTGGTTTTATCACTCTGATCACTTTGATAATCTTGCCATTTGACGAATTCAGTCAATTCCAACGTTCTATTCAGTTTCAACATGATGAACGTTCTTAATTATTAGGCATTCAGGCTATTTTGATTAGTCTGGCTGGTTTTATCACTCTGATCACTTTGAATACTCTTTCTTAATGACGAATTCGGTCAATTCCAACGTTCTATTCAGTTTCAACATGATGAACATTCTGAATTATTGGGCATTCAGGCTATTTTGCTTATTGTAGCTGGTTTTATCACTCTGGTCACTTTGATAATCTTGCCATTTACGAATTCGCTCAATTCCAACGTTCTATTCAGTTTGAACATGATGAACATTCTGAATTATTGGGCATTCAGGCTATTTTGATTAATCTGGCTGGTTTTATCACTCTGATCACTTTGAATACTCTTGCCATTTGACGAATTCGGTTAATTCCAACGTTCTACTCAGTTTCAACATTCTGAATAATTGGGCATTCAGGCTATTTTGATTAGTCTGTCTGGTTTTATCACTCTGATCACTTTGAATACTCTTGCCATTTGACGAAATCGGTCAATTCCAACGTTCTATTCAGTTTCAACATGATGAACATTCTGAATTATTGGGCATTCAGGATATTTTGATTAGTCTGGCTGGTTTTATCACTCTGATCACTTTGAATACTCTTGCGTATTGACGAATTCGGTCAATTCCAACGTTCTATTCAGTTTCAACATGATGAACATTCTGAATTATTGGGCATTCAGGCTATTTTGCTTATTGTAGCTGGTTTTATCACTCTGATCACTTTGATAATCTTGCCATTTGACGAATTCAGTCAATTCCAACGTTCTATTCAGTTTCAACATGATGAACGTTCTTAATTATTAGGCATTCAGGCTATTTTGATTATTGTAGATGGTTTTATCACTCTGATCACTTTGAATACTCTTGCCATTTGACGAAATCGGTCAATTCCAACGTTCTATTCAGTTTCAACATGATGAACATTCTGAATTATTGGGCATTCAGGCTATTTTGCTTATTGTAGCTGGTTTTATCACTCTGGTCACTTTGATAATCTTGCCATTTCACGAATTCGCTCAATTCCAACGTTCTATTCAGTTTCAACATGATGAACATTCTGAATTATTGGGCATTCAGGTTATTTTGCTTATTGTAGCTGGTTTTATCACTCTGATCACTTTGATAATCTTGCCATTTGACGAATTCAGTCAATTCCAACGTTCTATTCAGTTTCAACATGATGAACGTTCTTAATTATTAGATATTCAGGCTATTTTGATTAGTCTGGCTGGTTTTATCACTCTGATCACTTTGAATACTCTTGCTTATTGACGAATTCGGTCAATTCCAACGTTCTATTCAGTTTCAACATGATGAACATTCTGAATTATTGGGCATTCAGGCTATTTTGCTTATTGTAGCTGGTTTTATCACTCTGGTCACTTTGATAATCTTGCCATTTACGAATTCGCTCAATTCAGTTTGAACATGATGAACATTCTGAATTATTGGGCATTCAGGCTATTTTGATTAGTCTGGCTGGTTTTATCACTCTGATCACTTTGAATACTCTTGCCATTTGACGAATTCGGTCAATTCCAACGTTCTACTCAGTTTCAACATTCTGAATTATTGGGCATTCAGGCTATTTTGATTAGTCTGGCTGGTTTTATCACTCTGATCACTTTGAATACTCTTGCGTATTGACGAATTCGGTCAATTCCAACGTTCTATTCAGTTTCAACATGATGAACATTCTGAATTATTAGGCATTCAGGCTATATTGCTTATTGTAGCTGGTTTTATCACTCTGGTCACTTTGATAATCTTGCCATTTCACGAATTCGCTCAATTCCAACGTTCTATTCAGTTTCAACATGATGAATAATTGGGCATTCATGCTATTTTGATTAGTCTGTCTGGTTTTATCACTCTGATCACTTTGAATACTCTTGCCATTTGATGAATAATTGGGCATTCAGGCTATTTTGATTAGTCTGTCTGGTTTTATCACTCTGATCACTTTGAATACTCTTGCCATTTGACGAAATCGGTCAATTCCAACGTTCTATTCAGTTTCAACATGATGAACATTCTGAATTATTGGGCATTCAGGATATTTTGATTAGTCTGGCGGGTTTTATCACTCTCATCACTTTGAATACTCTTGCCATTTGACGAATTCGGTCAATTCCAACGTTCTATTCAGTTTCAACATGATGAACATTCTGAATTATTAGGCATTCAGGCTATTTTGCTTATTGTAGCTGGTTTTATAACTCTGGTCACTTTGATAATCTTGCCATTTCACGAATTCGCTCAATTCCAACGTTCTATTCAGTTTCAACATGATGAACATTCTGAATTATTGGGCATTCAGGTTATTTTGCTTATTGTAGCTGGTTTTATCACTCTGATCACTTTGATAATCTTGCCATTTGACGAATTCAGTCAATTCCAACGTTCTATTCAGTTTCAACATCATGAACGTTCTTAATTATTAGGCATTCAGGCTATTTTGATTAGTCTGGCTGGTTTTATCACTCTGATCACTTTGAATACTCTTTCTTATTGACGAATTCGGTCAATTCCAGCGTTCTATTCAGTTTCAACATGATGAACATTCTGAATTATTGGGCATTCAGGCTATTTTGCTTATTGTAGCTGGTTTTATCACTCTGGTCACTTTGATAATCTTGCCATTTACGAATTCGCTCAATTCCAACGTTCTATTCAGTTTGAACATGATGAAAATTTGAATTATTGGGCATTCAGGCTATTTTGATTAGTCTGGCTGGTTTTATCACTCTGATCACTTTGAATACTCTTGCCATTTGACGAATTCGGTTAATTCCAACGTTCTACTCAGTTTCAACATTCTGAATAATTGGGCATTCAGGCTATTTTGATTAGTCTGTCTGGTTTTATCACTATGATCACTTTGAATACTCTTGCCATTTGACGAAATCGGTCAATTCCAACGTTCTATTCAGTTTCAACATGATGAACATTCTGAATTATTGGGCATTCAGGATATTTTGATTAGTCTGGCTGGTTTTATCCCTCTGATCACTTTGAATACTCTTGCCATTTGACGAATTCGGTCAATTCCAACGTTCTATTCAGTTTCAACATGATGAAAATTCTGAATTATTGGGCATTCAGGCTATTTTGATTAGTCTGGCTGGTTTTATCACTCTGATCACTTTGAATACTCTTGCGTATTGACGAATTCGGTCAATTCCAACGTTCTATTCAGTTTCAACATGATGAACATTCTGAATTATTGGGCATTCAGGCTATTTTGCTTATTGTAGCTGGTTTTATCACTCTGATCACTTTGATAATCTTGCCATTTGACGAATTCAGTCAATTCCAACGTTCTATTCAGTTTCAACATGATGAACGTTCTTAATTATTAGGCATTCAGGCTATTTTAATTATTGTAGATGGTTTTATCACTCTGAATACTCTTGCCATTTGACGAAATCGGTCAATTCCAACGTTCTATTCAGTTTCAACATGATGAACATTCTGAATTATTGGGCATTCAGGCTATTTTGCTTATTGTAGCTGGTTTTATCACTCTGATCACTTTGATAATCTTGCCATTTGACGAATTCAGTCAATTCCAACGTTCTATTCAGTTTCAACATGATGAACGTTCTTAATTATTAGATATTCAGGCTATTTTGATTAGTCTGGCTGGTTTTATCACTCTGATCACTTTGAGTACTCTTGCTTATTGACGAATTCGGTCAATTCCAACGTTCTATTCAGTTTCAACATGATGAACATTCTGAATTATTGGGCATTCAGGCTATTTTGCTTATTGTAGCTGGTTTTATCACTCTGGTCACTTTGATAATCTTGCCATTTACGAATTCGCTCAATTCCAACGTTCTATTCAGTTTGAACATGATGAACATTCTGAATTATTGGGCATTCAGGCTATTTTGATTAGTCTGGCTGGTTTTATCACTCTGATCACTTTGAATACTCTTGCCATTTGACGAATTCGGTCAATTCCAACGTTCTACTCAGTTTCAACATTCTGAATTATTGGGCATTCAGGCTATTTTGATTAGTCTGGCTGGTTTTATCACTCTGATCACTTTGAATACTCTTGCCATTTGACGAAATCGGTCAATTCCAACGTTCTATTCAGTTTCAACATGATGAACATTCTGAATTATTGGGCATTCAGGATATTTTGATTAGTCTGGCTGGTTTTATCACTCTGATCACTTTGAATACTCTTGCCATTTGACGAATTCGGTCAATTCCAACGTTCTATTCAGTTTCAACATGATGAAAATTCTGAATTATTGGGCATTCAGGCTATTTTGATTAGTCTGGCTGGTTTTATCACTCTGATCACTTTGAATACTCTTGCGTATTGACGAATTCGGTCAATTCCAACGTTCTATTCAGTTTCAACATGATGAACATTCTGAATTATTGGGCATTCAGGCTATTTTGCTTATTGTAGCTGGTTTTATCACTCTGGTCACTTTGATAATCTTGCCATTTCACGAATTCGCTCAATTCCAACGTTCTATTCAGTTTCAACATGATGAACGTTCTTAATTATTAGGCATTCAGGCTATTTTTATTAGTCTGGCTGGTTTTATCACTCTGATCACTTTGAATACTCTTGCCATTTGACGAATTCGGTCAATTCCAACGTTCTATTCAGTTTCAACATGATGAACATTCTGAATTATTTGGCTTTCAGGCTATTTTGATTAGTCTGGCTGGTTTTATCACTGTGATCACTTTGAATAATCTAGCCATTAAACGAATTCGGTCAATTCCAACGTTCTATTCAGTTTCAACATGATGAACATTCTGAATTATTGGGCATTCAGGATATTTTGATTAGTCTGGCTGGTTTTATCCCTCTGATCACTTTGAATACTCTTGCCATTTGACGAATTCGGTCAATTCCAACGTTCTATTCAGTTTCAACATGATGAAAATTCTGAATTATTGGGCATTCAGGCTATTTTGATTAGTCTGGCTGGTTTTATCACTCTGATCACTTTGAATACTCTTGCGTATTGACGAATTCGGTCAATTCCAACGTTCTATTCAGTTTCAACATGATGAACATTCTGAATTATTGGGCATTCAGGCTATTTTGCTTATTGTAGCTGGTTTTATCACTCTGATCACTTTGATAATCTTGCCATTTGACGAATTCAGTCAATTCCAACGTTCTATTCAGTTTCAACATGATGAACGTTCTTAATTATTAGGCATTCAGGCTATTTTAATTATTGTAGATGGTTTTATCACTCTGAATACTCTTGCCATTTGACGAAATCGGTCAATTCCAACGTTCTATTCAGTTTCAACATGATGAACATTCTGAATTATTGGGCATTCAGGCTATTTTGCTTATTGTAGCTGGTTTTATCACTCTGGTCACTTTGATAATCTTGCCATTTCACGAATTCGCTCAATTCCAACGTTCTATTCAGTTTCAACATGATGAACGTTCTTAATTATTAGGCATTCAGGCTATTTTTATTAGTCTGGCTGGTTTTATCACTCTGATCACTTTGAATACTCTTGCCATTTGACGAATTCGGTCAATTCCAACGTTCTATTCAGTTTCAACATGATGAACATTCTGAATTATTTGGCTTTCAGGCTATTTTGATTAGTCTGGCTGGTTTTATCACTGTGATCACTTTGAATAATCTAGCCATTAAACGAATTCGGTCAATTCCAACGTTCTATTCAGTTTGAACATGATGAACATTCTGAATTATTGGGCATTCAGGCTATTTTGATTAGTCTGGCTGGTTTTATCACTCTGATCACTTTGAATACTCTTGCCATTTGTCGAAATCGGTCAATTCCAACGTTCTATTCAGTTTCAACATGATGAACATTCTGTATTATTGGGCATTCAGGCTATTTTGCTTATTGTAGCTGGTTTTATCACTCTGGTCACTTTGAATACTCTTGCCATTTGACGGAATCGGTCAATTCCAACGTTCTATTCAGTTTCAACATGATGAACATTCTGAAATATTGGGCATTCAGGCTATTTTGCTTATTGTAGCTGTTTTTATCACTCTGGTCACTTTGAATACTCTTGCCATTTGACGAATTCGGTCAATTCCAACGTTCTATTCAGTTTCAACATGATGAAAATTCTGAATTATTGGGCATTCAGGCTATTTTGATTAGTCTGGCGGGTTTTATCACTCTCATCACTTTGAATACTCTTGCCATTTGACGAATTCGGTCAATTCCAACGTTCTATTCAGTTTCAACATGATGAACATTCTGAATTATTAGGCATTCAGGCTATTTTGCTTATTGTAGCTGGTTTTATAACTCTGGTCACTTTGATAATCTTGCCATTTCACGAATTCGCTCAATTCCAACGTTCTATTCAGTTTCAACATGATGAACATTCTGAATTATTGGGAATTCAGGTTATTTTGCTTATTGTAGCTGGTTTTATCACTCTGATCACTTTGATAATCTTGCCATTTGACGAATTCAGTCAATTCCAACGTTCTATTCAGTTTCAACATGATGAACGTTCTTAATTATTAGGCATTCAGGCTATTTTGATTAGTCTGGCTGGTTTTATCACTCTGATCACTTTGAATACTCTTTCTTAATGACGAATTCGGTCAATTCCAACGTTCTATTCAGTTTCAACATGATGAACATTCTGAATTATTGGGCATTCAGGCTATTTTGCTTATTGTAGCTGGTTTTATCACTCTGGTCACTTTGATAATCTTGCCATTTACGAATTCGCTCAATTCCAACGTTCTATTCAGTTTGAACATGATGAACATTCTGAATTATTGGGCATTCAGGCTATTTTGATTAGTCTGGCTGGTTTTATCACTCTGATCACTTTGAATACTCTTGCCATTTGACGAATTCGGTTAATTCCAACGTTCTACTCAGTTTCAACATTCTGAATAATTGGGCATTCAGGCTATTTTGATTAGTCTGTCTGGTTTTATCACTCTGATCACTTTGAATACTCTTGCCATTTGACGAAATCGGTCAATTCCAACGTTCTATTCAGTTTCAACATGATGAACATTCTGAATTATTGGGCATTCAGGATATTTTGCTTATTGTAGCTGGTTTTATCACTCTGATCACTTTGATAATCTTGCCATTTGACGAATTCAGTCAATTCCAACGTTCTATTCAGTTTCAACATGATGAACGTTCTTAATTATTAGGCATTCAGGCTATTTTGATTATTGTAGATGGTTTTATCACTCTGATCACTTTGAATACTCTTGCCATTTGACGAAATCGGTCAATTCCAACGTTCTATTCAGTTTCAACATGATGAACATTCTGAATTATTGGGCATTCAGGCTATTTTGCTTATTGTAGCTGGTTTTATCACTCTGGTCACTTTGATAATCTTGCCATTTCACGAATTCGCTCAATTCCAACGTTCTATTCAGTTTCAACATGATGAACATTCTGAATTATTGGGCATTCAGGTTATTTTGCTTATTGTAGCTGGTTTTATCACTCTGATCACTTTGATACTCTTGCCATTTGACGAATTCGGTCAATTCCAACGTTCTACTCAGTTTCAACATTCTGAATTATTGGGCATTCAGGCTATTTTGATTAGTCTGGCTGGTTTTATCACTCTGATCACTTTGAATACTCTTGCGTATTGACGAATTCGGTCAATTCCAACATGATGAACATTCTGAATTATTAGGCATTCAGGCTATTTTGCTTATTGTAGCTGGTTTTATCACTCTGGTCACTTTGATAATCTTGCCATTTCACGAATTCGCTCAATTCCAACGTTCTATTCAGTTTCAACATGATGAACATTCTGAATTATTGGGCATTCAGGCTATTTTGATTAGTCTGTCTGGTTTTATCACTCTGATCACTTTGAATACTCTTGCCATTTGATGAATAATTGGGCATTCAGGCTATTTTGATTAGTCTGTCTGGTTTTATCACTCTGATCACTTTGAATACTCTTGCCATTTGACGAAATCGGTCAATTCCAACTTTCTATTCAGTTTCAACATGATGAACATTCTGAATTATTGGGCATTCAGGATATTTTGATTAGTCTGGCGGGTTTTATCACTCTCATCACTTTGAATACTCTTGCCATTTGACGAATTCGGTCAATTCCAACGTTCTATTCAGTTTCAACATGATGAACATTCTGAATTATTAGGCACTCAGGCTATTTTGCTTATTGTAGCTGGTTTTATAACTCTGGTCACTTTGATAATCTTGCCATTTCACGAATTCGCTCAATTCCAACGTTCTATTCAGTTTCAACATGATGAACATTCTGAATTATTGGGCATTCAGGTTATTTTGCTTATTGTAGCTGGTTTTATCACTCTGATCACTTTGATAATCTTGCCATTTGACGAATTCAGTCAATTCCAACGTTCTATTCAGTTTCAACATGATGAACGTTCTTAATTATTAGGCATTCAGGCTATTTTGATTAGTCTGGCTGGTTTTATCACTCTGATCACTTTGAATACCTCTTTCTTATTGACGAATTCGGTCAATTCCAGCGTTCTATTCAGTTTCAACATGATGAACATTCTGAATTATTGGGCATTCAGGCTATTTTGCTTATTGTAGCTGGTTTTATCACTCTGGTCACTTTGATAATCTTGCCATTTACGAATTCGCTCAATTCCAACGTTCTATTCAGTTTGAACATGATGAAAATTTGAATTATTGGGCATTCAGGCTATTTTGATTAGTCTGGCTGGTTTTATCACTCTGATCACTTTGAATACTCTTGCCATTTGACGAATTCGGTTAATTCCAACGTTCTACTCAGTTTCAACATTCTGAATAATTGGGCATTCAGGCTATTTTGATTAGTCTGTCTGGTTTTATCACTATGATCACTTTGAATACTCTTGCCATTTGACGAAATCGGTCAATTCCAACGTTCTATTCAGTTTCAACATGATGAACATTCTGAATTATTGGGCATTCAGGATATTTTGATTAGTCTGGCTGGTTTTATCACTCTGATCACTTTGAATACTCTTGCCATTTGACGAATTCGGTCAATTCCAACGTTCTATTCAGTTTCAACATGATGAAAATTCTGAATTATTGGGCATTCAGGCTATTTTGATTAGTCTGGCTGGTTTTATCACTCTGATCACTTTGAATACTCTTGCGTATTGACGAATTCGGTCAATTCCAACGTTCTATTCAGTTTCAACATGATGAACATTCTGAATTATTGGGCATTCAGGCTATTTTGCTTATTGTAGCTGGTTTTATCACTCTGATCACTTTGATAATCTTGCCATTTGACGAATTCAGTCAATTCCAACGTTCTATTCAGTTTCAACATGATGAACGTTCTTAATTATTAGGCATTCAGGCTATTTTAATTATTGTAGATGGTTTTATCACTCTGAATACTCTTGCCATTTGACGAAATCGGTCAATTCCAACGTTCTATTCAGTTTCAACATGATGAACATTCTGAATTATTGGGCATTCAGGCTATTTTGCTTATTGTAGCTGTTTTTATCACTCTGGTCACTTTGAATACTCTTGCCATTTGACGAATTCGGTCAATTCCAACGTTCTATTCAGTTTCAACATGATGAAAATTCTGAATTATTGGGCATTCAGGCTATTTTGATTAGTCTGGCTGGTTTTATCACTCTGATCACTTTGAATACTCTTGCGTATTGACGAATTCGGTCAATTCCAACGTTCTATTCAGTTTCAACATGATGAACATTCTGAATTATTAGGCATTCAGGCTATTTTGCTTATTGTAGCTGGTTTTATCACTCTGGTCACTTTGATAATCTTGCCATTTCACGAATTCGCTCAATTCCAACGTTCTATTCAGTTTCAACATGATGAACATTCTGAATTATTGGGCATTCAGGTTATTTTGCTTATTGTAGCTGGTTTTATCACTCTGATCACTTTGATAATCTTGCCATTTGACGAATTCAGTCAATTCCAACGTTCTATTCAGTTTCAACATGATGAACGTTCTTAATTATTAGATATTCAGGCTATTTTGATTAGTCTGGCTGGTTTTATCACTCTGATCACTTTGAATACTCTTGCTTATTGACGAATTCGGTCAATTCCAACGTTCTATTCAGTTTCAACATGATGAACATTCTGAATTATTGGGCATTCAGGCTATTTTGCTTATTGTAGCTGGTTTTATCACTCTGGTCACTTTGATAATCTTGCCATTTACGAATTCGCTCAATTCCAACGTTCTATTCAGTTTGAACATGATGAACATTCTGAATTATTGGGCATTCAGGCTATTTTGATTAGTCTGGCTGGTTTTATCACTCTGATCACTTTGAATACTCTTGCCATTTGACGAATTCGGTCAATTCCAACGTTCTACTCAGTTTCAACATTCTGAATTATTGGGCATTCAGGCTATTTTGATTAGTCTGGCTGGTTTTATCACTCTGATCACTTTGAATACTCTTGCGTATTGACGAATTCGGTCAATTCCAACGTTCTATTCAGTTTCAACATGATGAACATTCTGAATTATTAGGCATTCAGGCTATTTTGCTTATTGTAGCTGGTTTTATCACTCTGGTCACTTTGATAATCTTGCCATTTCACGAATTCGCTCAATTCCAACGTTCTATTCAGTTTCAACATGATGAACATTCTGAATTATTGGGCATTCAGGTTATTTTGCTTATTGTAGCTGGTTTTATCACTCTGATCACTTTGATAATCTTGCCATTTGACGAATTCAGTCAATTCCAACGTTCTATTCAGTTTCAACATGATGAACGTTCTTAATTATTAGATATTCAGGCTATTTTGATTAGTCTGGCTGGTTTTATCACTCTGATCACTTTGAATACACTTGCTTATTGACGAATTCGGTCAATTCCAACGTTCTATTCAGTTTCAACATGATGAACATTCTGAATTATTGGGCATTCAGGCTATTTTGCTTATTGTAGCTGGTTTTACCACTCTGGTCACTTTGATAATCTTGCCATTTACGAATTCGCTCAATTCCAACGTTCTATTCAGTTTGAACATGATGAACATTCTGAATTATTGGGCATTCAGGCTATTTTGATTAGTCTGGCTGGTTTTATCACTCTGATCACTTTGAATACTCTTGCCATTTGACGAATTCGGTCAATTCCAACGTTCTACTCAGTTTCAACATTCTGAATTATTGGGCATTCAGGCTATTTTGATTAGTCTGGCTGGTTTTATCACTCTGATCACTTTGATAATCTTGCCATTTGACGAATTCAGTCAATTCCAACGTTCTATGCAGTTTCAACATGATGAACGTTCTTAATTATTAGGCATTCAGGCTATTTTGATTATTGTAGATGGTTTTATCACTCTGATCACTTTGAATACTCTTGCCATTTGACTAAATCGGTCAATTCCAACGTTCTATTCAGTTTCAACATGATGAACATTCTGAATTATTGGGCATTCAGGCTATTTTGCTTATTGTAGCTGGTTTTATCACTCTGGTCACTTTGATAATCTTGCCATTTACGAATTCGCTCAATTCCAACGTTCTATTCAGTTTGAACATGATGAACATTCTGAATTATTGGGCATTCAGGCTATTTTGATTAGTCTGGCTGGTTTTATCACTCTGATCACTTTGATAACTCTTGCTTATTGACGAATTCGGTCAATTCCAACGTTCTATTCAGTTTCAACATGATGAACATTCTGAATTATTGGGCATTCAGGCTATTTTGCTTATTGTAGCTGGTTTTATCACTCTGGTCACTTTGATAATCTTGCCATTTACGAATTCGCTCAATTCCAACGTTCTATTCAGTTTGAACATGATGAACATTCTGAATTATTGGGCATTCAGGCTATTTTGATTAGTCTGGCTGGTTTTATCACTCTGATCACTTTGAATACTCTTGCCATTTGACGAATTCGGTCAATTCCAACGTTCTACTCAGTTTCAACATTCTGAATTATTGGGCATTCAGGCTATTTTGATTAGTCTGGCTGGTTTTATCACTCTGATCACTTTGAATACTCTTGCCATTTGACGAAATCGGTCAATTCCAACGTTCTATTCAGTTTCAACATGATGAACATTCTGAATTATTGGGCATTCAGGATATTTTGATTAGTCTGGCTGGTTTTATCACTCTGATCACTTTGAATACTCTTGCCATTTGACGAATTCGGTCAATTCCAACGTTCTATTCAGTTTCAACATGATGAAAATTCTGAATTATTGGGCATTCAGGCTATTTTGATTAGTCTGGCTGGTTTTATCACTCTGATCACTTTGAATACTCTTGCGTATTGACGAATTCGGTCAATTCCAACGTTCTATTCAGTTTCAACATGATGAACATTCTGAATTATTGGGCATTCAGGCTATTTTGCTTATTGTAGCTGGTTTTATCACTCTGGTCACTTTGATAATCTTGCCATTTCACGAATTCGCTCAATTCCAACGTTCTATTCAGTTTCAACATGATGAACGTTCTTAATTATTAGGCATTCAGGCTATTTTGATTAGTCTGGCTGGTTTTATCACTCTGATCACTTTGAATACTCTTGCCATTTGACGAATTCGGTCAATTCCAACGTTCTATTCAGTTTCAACATGATGAACATTCTGAATTATTTGGCTTTCAGGCTATTTTGATTAGTCTGGCTGGTTTTATCACTGTGATCACTTTGAATAATCTAGCCATTAAACGAATTCGGTCAATTCCAACGTTCTATTCAGTTTGAACATGATGAACATTCTGAATTATTGGGCATTCAGGCTATTTTGATTAGTCTGGCTGGTTTTATCACTCTGATCACTTTGAATACTCTTGCCATTTGACGAAATCGGTCAATTCCAACGTTCTATTCAGTTTCAACATGATGAACATTCTGAATTATTGGGCATTCAGGCTATTTTGCTTATTGTAGCTGGTTTTATCACTCTGGTCACTTTGAATACTCTTGCCATTTGACGAAATCGGTCAATTCCAACGTTCTATACAGTTTCAACATGATGAACATTCTGAAATATTGGGCATTCAGGCTATTTTGCTTATTGTAGCTGTTTTTATCACTCTGGTCACTTTGAATACTCTTGCCATTTGACGAAATCGGTCAATTCCAACGTTCTATTCAGTTTCAACATGATGAAAATTCTGAATTATTGGGCATTCAGGCTATTTTGATTAGTCTGGCTGGTTTTATCACTCTGATCACTTTGAATACTCTTGCATATTGACGAATTCGGTCAATTCCAACGTTCTACTCAGTTTCAACATTCTGAATTATTGGGCATTCAGGCTATTTTGATTAGTCTGGCTGGTTTTATCACTCTGATCACTTTGAATACTCTTGCCATTTGACGAAATCGGTCAATTCCAACGTTCTATTCAGTTTCAACATGATGAAAATTCTGAATTATTGGGCATTCAGTCTATTTTGATTAGTCTGGCTGGTTTTATCACTCTGATCACTTTGAATACTCTTGCATATTGACGAATTCGGTCAATTCCAACGTTCTACTCAGTTTCAACATTCTGAATTATTGGGCATTCAGGCTATTTTGATTAGTCTGGCTGGTTTTATCACTCTGATCACTTTGAATACTCTTGCCATTTGACGAAATCGGTCAATTCCAACGTTCTACTCAGTTTCAACATTCTGAATTATTGGGCATTCAGGCTATTTTGATTAGTCTGGCTGGTTTTATCACTCTGATCACTTTGAATACTCTTGCCATTAGACGAAATCGGTCAATTCCAACGTTCTATTCAGTTTCAACATGATGAACATTCTGAATTATTGGGCATTCAGGATATTTTGATTAGTCTGGCTGGTTTTATCACTCTGATCACTTTGAATACTCTTGCCATTTGACGAATTCGGTCAATTCCAACGTTCTATTCAGTTTCAACATGATGAAAATTCTGAATTATTGGGCATTCAGGCTATTTTGATTAGTCTGGCTGGTTTTATCACTCTGATCACTTTGAATACTCTTGCCATTTGACGAAATCGGTCAATTCCAACGTTCTATTCAGTTTCAACATGATGAAAATTCTGAATTATTGGGCATTCAGGCTATTTTGATTAGTCTGGCTGGTTTTATCACTCTGATCACTTTGAATACTCTTGCATATTGACGAATTCGGTCAATTCCAACGTTCTACTCAGTTTCAACATTCTGAATTATTGGGCATTCAGGCTATTTTGATTAGTCTGGCTGGTTTTATCACTCTGATCACTTTGAATACTCTTGCCATTTGACGAAATCGGTCAATTCCAACGTTCTACTCAGTTTCAACATTCTGAATTATTGGGCATTCAGGCTATTTTGATTAGTCTGGCTGGTTTTATCACTCTGATCACTTTGAATACTCTTGCCATTTGACGAAATCGGTCAATTCCAACGTTCTATTCAGTTTCAACATGATGAACATTCTGAATTATTGGGCATTCAGGATATTTTGATTAGTCTGGCTGGTTTTATCACTCTGATCACTTTGAATACTCTTGCCATTTGACGAATTCGGTCAATTCCAACGTTCTATTCAGTTTCAACATGATGAAAATTCTGAATTATTGGGCATTCAGGCTATTTTGCTTATTGTAGCTGGTTTTATCACTCTGGTCACTTTGAATACTCTTGCCATTTGACGAATTCGGTCAATTCCAACGTTCTATTCAGTTTCAACATGATGAACATTCTGAATTATTTGGCTTTCAGGCTATTTTGATTAGTCTGGCTGGTTTTATCACTCTGATCACTTTGAATACTCTTGCCATTTGACGAAATCGGTCAATTCCAACGTTCTATTCAGTTTCAACATGATGAAAATTCTGAATTATTGGGCATTCAGGCTATTTTGATTAGTCTGGCTGGTTTTATCACTCTGATCACTTTGAATACTCTTGCATATTGACGAATTCGGTCAATTCCAACGTTCTACTCAGTTTCAACATTCTGAATTATTGGGCATTCAGGCTATTTTGATTAGTCTGGCTGGTTTTATCACTCTGATCACTTTGAATACTCTTGCCATTTGACGAAATCGGTCAATTCCAACGTTCTACTCAGTTTCAACATTCTGAATTATTGGGCATTCAGGCTATTTTGATTAGTCTGGCTGGTTTTATCACTCTGATCACTTTGAATACTCTTGCCATTTGACGAAATCGGTCAATTCCAACGTTCTATTCAGTTTCAACATGATGAACATTCTGAATTATTGGGCATTCAGGATATTTTGATTAGTCTGGCTGGTTTTATCACTCTGATCACTTTGAATACTCTTGCCATTTGACGAATTCGGTCAATTCCAACGTTCTATTCAGTTTCAACATGATGAAAATTCTGAATTATTGGGCATTCAGGCTATTTTGATTAGTCTGGCTGGTTTTATCACTCTGATCACTTTGAATACTCTTGCGTATTGACGAATTCGGTCAATTCCAACGTTCTATTCAGTTTCAACATGATGAACATTCTGAATTATTGGGCATTCAGGCTATTTTGCTTATTGTAGCTGGTTTTATCACTCTGGTCACTTTGATAATCTTGCCATATCACGAATTCGCTCAATTCCAACGTTCTATTCAGTTTCAACATGATGAACGTTCTTAATTATTAGGCATTCAGGCTATTTTGATTAGTCTGGCTGGTTTTATCACTCTGATCACTTTGAATACCTTGCCATTTGACGAATTCGGTCAATTCCAACGTTCTATTCAGTTTCAACATGATGAACATTCTGAATTATTTGGCTTTCAGGCTATTTTGATTAGTCTGGCTGGTTTTATCACTGTGATCACTTTGAATAATCTAGCCATTAAACGAATTCGGTCAATTCCAACGTTCTATTCAGTTTGAACATGATGAACATTCTGAATTATTGGGCATTCAGGCTATTTTGATTAGTCTGGCTGGTTTTATCACTCTGATCACTTTGAATACTCTTGCCATTTGACGAAATCGGTCAATTCCAACGTTCTATTCAGTTTCAACATGATGAACATTCTGAATTATTGGGCATTCAGGCTATTTTGCTTATTGTAGCTGGTTTTATCACTCTGGTCACTTTGAATACTCTTGCCATTTGACGAAATCGGTCAATTCCAACGTTCTATTCAGTTTCAACATGATGAACATTCTGAAATATTGGGCATTCAGGCTATTTTGCTTATTGTAGCTGTTTTTATCACTCTGGTCACTTTGAATACTCTTGCCATTTGACGAATTCGGTCAATTCCAACGTTCTATTCAGTTTCAACATGATGAAAATTCTGAATTATTGGGCATTCAGGCTATTTTGATTAGTCTGGCTGGTTTTATCACTCTGATCACTTTGAATACTCTTGCATATTGACGAATTCGGTCAATTCCAACGTTCTATTCAGTTTCAACATGATGAACATTCTGAATTATTAGGCATTCAGGCTATTTTGCTTATTGTAGCTGGTTTTATCACTCTGGTCACTTTGATAATCTTGCCATTTCACGAATTCGCTCAATTCCAACGTTCTATTCAGTTTCAACATGATGAACATTCTGAATTATTGGGCATTCAGGTTATTTTGCTTATTGTAGCTGGTTTTATCACTCTGATCACTTTGATAATCTTGCCATTTGACGAATTCAGTCAATTCCAACGTTCTATTCAGTTTCAACATGATGAACATTCTGAATTATTGGGCATTCAGGCTATTTTGCTTATTGTAGCTGGTTTTATCACTCTGGTCACTTTGATAATCTTGCCATTTACGAATTCGCTCAATTCCAACGTTCTATTCAGTTTGAACATGATGAACATTCTGAATTATTGGGCATTCAGGCTATTTTGATTAGTCTGGCTGGTTTTATCACTCTGATCACTTTGAATACTCTTGCCATTTGACGAATTCGGTTAATTCCAACGTTCTACTCAGTTTCAACATTCTGAATAATTGGGCATTCAGGCTATTTTGATTAGTCTGGCTGGTTTTATCACTCTGATCACTTTGAATACTCTTGCCATTTGACGAAATCGGTCAATTCCAACGTTCTATTCAGTTTCAACATGATGAACATTCTGAATTATTGGGCATTCAGGATATTTTGATTAGTCTGGCTGGTTTTATCACTCTGATAACTTTGAATACTCTTGCCATTTGACGAATTCGGTCAATTCCAACGTTCTATTCAGTTTCAACATGATGAAAATTCTGAATTATTGGGCATTCAGGCTATTTTGATTAGCCTGGCTGGTTTTATCACTCTGATCACTTTGAATACTCTTGCGTATTGACGAATTCGGTCAATTCCAACGTTCTATTCAGTTTCAACATGATGAACATTCTGAATTATTGGGCATTCAGGCTATTTTGCTTATTGTAGCTGGTTTTATCACTCTGGTCACTTTGATAATCTTGCCATTTCACGAATTCGCTCAATTCCAACGTTCTATTCAGTTTCAACATGATGAACATTCTGAATTATTGTGCATTCAGGCTATTTTGCTTATTGTAGCTGGTTTTATCACTCTGATCACTTTGATAATCTTGCCATTTGACGAATTCAGTCAATTCCAACGTTCTATTCAGTTTCAACATGATGAACGTTCTTAATTATTAGGCATTCAGGCTATTTTGATTAGTCTGGCTGGTTTTATCACTCTGATCACTTTGAATACTCTTGCCATTTGACGAATTCGGTCAATTCCAACGTTCTATTCAGTTTCAACATGATGAACATTCTGAATTATTGGGCATTCAGGCTATTTTGATTAGTCTGGCTGGTTTTATCACTCTGATCACTTTGAATACTCTTGCCATTTGACGAATTCGGTCAATTTCAACGTTCTACTCAGTTTCAACATGATGAACTTTCTGAATTATTGGGCATTCAGGCTATTTTGATTAGTCTGGCTGGTTTTATCACTCTGATCACTTTGAATACTCTTGCCATTTGACGAATTCGGTCAATTCCAACGTTCTATTCAATTTCAACATGATGAACATTCTGAATTATTGGACATTCAGTCTATTTTGATTAGTCTGGCTGGTTTTATCACTCTGATCGCTTTGAATACTCTAGCCATTAAACGAATTCGCTCAATTCCAACGTTCTACTCAGTTTCAACATGATGAACTTTCTGAATTATTGGGCATTCAGGCTATTTTGATTAGTCTGGCTGGTTTTATCACTCTGATAACTTTGAATACTCTTGCCATTTGACGAATTCGGTCAATTCCAACGTTCTATTCAGTTTCAACATGATGAAAATTCTGAATTATTGGGCATTCAGGCTATTTTGATTAGCCTGGCTGGTTTTATCACTCTGATCACTTTGAATACTCTTGCGTATTGACGAATTCGGTCAATTCCAACGTTCTATTCAGTTTCAACATGATGAACATTCTGAATTATTGTGCATTCAGGCTATTTTGCTTATTGTAGCTGGTTTTATCACTCTGATCACTTTGATAATCTTGCCATTTGACGAATTCAGTCAATTCCAACGTTCTATTCAGTTTCAACATGATGAACGTTCTTAATTATTAGGCATTCAGGCTATTTTGATTAGTCTGGCTGGTTTTATCACTCTGATCACTTTGAATACTCTTGCCATTTGACGAATTCGGTCAATTCCAACGTTCTATTCAGTTTCAACATGATGAACATTCTGAATTATTGGGCATTCAGGCTATTTTGATTAGTCTGGCTGGTTTTATCACTCTGATCACTTTGAATACTCTTGCCATTTGACGAATTCGGTCAATTTCAACGTTCTACTCAGTTTCAACATGATGAACTTTCTGAATTATTGGGCATTCAGGCTATTTTGATTAGTCTGGCTGGTTTTATCACTCTGATCACTTTGAATACTCTTGCCATTTGACGAATTCGGTCAATTCCAACGTTCTATTCAGTTTCAACATGATGAACATTCTGAATTATTGGGCATTCAGGCTATTTTGATTAGTCTGGCTGGTTTTATCACTCTGATCACTTTGAATACTCTTGCCATTTGACGAATTCGGTCAATTTCAACGTTCTACTCAGTTTCAACATGATGAACTTTCTGAATTATTGGGCATTCAGGCTATTTTGATTAGTCTGGCTGGTTTTATCACTCTGATAACTTTGAATACTCTTGCCATTTGACGAATTCGGTCAATTCCAACGTTCTATTCAGTTTCAACATGATGAAAATTCTGAATTATTGGGCATTCAGGCTATTTTGATTAGCCTGGCTGGTTTTATCACTCTGATCACTTTGAATACTCTTGCGTATTGACGAATTCGGTCAATTCCAACGTTCTATTCAGTTTCAACATGATGAACATTCTGAATTATTGTGCATTCAGGCTATTTTGCTTATTGTAGCTGGTTTTATCACTCTGATCACTTTGATAATCTTGCCATTTGACGAATTCAGTCAATTCCAACGTTCTATTCAGTTTCAACATGATGAACGTTCTTAATTATTAGGCATTCAGGCTATTTTGATTAGTCTGGCTGGTTTTATCACTCTGATCACTTTGAATACTCTTGCCATTTGACGAATTCGGTCAATTCCAACGTTCTATTCAGTTTCAACATGATGAACATTCTGAATTATTGGGCATTCAGGCTATTTTGATTAGTCTGGCTGGTTTTATCACTCTGATCACTTTGAATACTCTTGCCATTTGACGAATTCGGTCAATTTCAACGTTCTACTCAGTTTCAACATGATGAACTTTCTGAATTATTGGGCATTCAGGCTATTTTGATTAGCCTGGCTGGTTTTATCACTCTGATCACTTTGAATACTCTTGCGTATTGACGAATTCGGTCAATTCCAACGTTCTATTCAGTTTCAACATGATGAACATTCTGAATTATTGGGCATTCAGGCTATTTTGCTTATTGTAGCTGGTTTTATCACTCTGGTCACTTTGATAATCTTGCCATTTCACGAATTCGCTCAATTCCAACGTTCTATTCAGTTTCAACATGATGAACATTCTGAATTATTGTGCATTCAGGCTATTTTGCTTATTGTAGCTGGTTTTATCACTCTGATCACTTTGAATACTCTTGCCATTTGACGAATTCGGTTAATTCCAACGTTCTACTCAGTTTCAACATTCTGAATAATTGGGCATTCAGGCTATTTTGATTAGTCTGGCTGGTTTTATCACTCTGATCACTTTGAATACTCTTGCCATTTGACGAATTCGGTTAATTCCAACGTTCTACTCAGTTTCAACATTCTGAATAATTGGGCATTTAGGCTATTTTGATTAGTCTGGCTGGTTTTATCACTCTGATCACTTTGAATACTCTTGCCATTTGACGAAATCGGTCAATTCCAACGTTCTATTCAGTTTCAACATGATGAACATTCTGAATTATTGGGCATTCAGGATATTTTGATTAGTCTGGCTGGTTTTATCACTCTGATCACTTTGAATACTCTTGCCATTTGACGAATTCGGTCAATTCCAACGTTCTATTCAGTTTCAACATGATGAAAATTCTGAATTATTGGGCATTCAGGCTATTTTGATTAGTCTGGCTGGTTTTATCACTCTGATCACTTTGAATACTCTTGCGTATTGACGAATTCGGTCAATTCCAACGTTCTATTCAGTTTCAACATGATGAACATTCTGACTTATTGGGCATTCAGGCTATTTTGCTTATTGTAGCTGGTTTTATCACTCTGGTCACTTTGATAATCTTGCCATTTCACGAATTCGCTCAATTCCAACGTTCTATTCAGTTTCAACATGATGAACATTCTGAATTATTGGGCATTCAGGCTATTTTGCTTATTGTAGCTGGTTTTATCACTCTGATCACTTTGATAATCTTGCCATTTGACGAATTCAGTCAATTCCAACGTTCTATTCAGTTTCAACATGATGAACGTTCTTAATTATTAGGCATTCAGGCTATTTTGATTAGTCTGGCTGGTTTTATCACTCTGATCACTTTGAATACTCTTACCATTTGACGAATTCGGTCAATTCCAACGTTCTATTCAGTTTCAACGTGATGAACATTCTGAATTATTGGGCATTCAGGCTATTTTGATTAGTCTGGCTGGTTTTATCACTCTGATCACTTTGAATACTCTTGCCATTTGACGAATTCGGTCAATTTCAACGTTCTACTCAATTTCAACATGATGAACATTCTGAATTATTGGGCATTCAGGCTATTTTGCTTATTGTAGCTGGTTTTATCACTCTGGTCACTTTGATAATCTTGCCATTTACGAATTCGCTCAATTCCAACGTTCTATTCAGTTTCAACATGATGAACATTCTGAATTATTGGGCATTCAGGCTATTTTGATTAGTCTGGCTGGTTTTATCAATCTGATCACTTTGAATACTCTTGCCATTTGACGAATTCGGTTAATTCCAACGTTCTACTCAGTTTCAACATTCTGAATAATTGGGCATTCAGGCTATTTTGATTAGTCTGGCTGGTTTTATCACTCTGATCACTTTGAATACTCTTGCCATTTGACGAAATCGGTCAATTCCAACGTTCTATTCAGTTTCAACATGATGAACATTCTGAATTATTGGGCATTCAGGATATTTTGATTAGTCTGGCTGGTTTTATCACTCTGATCACTTTGAATACTCTTGCCATTTGACGAATTCGGTCAATTCCAACGTTCTATTCAGTTTCAACATGATGAAAATTCTGAATTATTGGGCATTCAGGCTATTTTGATTAGTCTGGCTGGTTTTATCACTCTGATCACTTTGAATACTCTTGCGTATTGACGAATTCGGTCAATTCCAACGTTCTATTCAGTTTCAACATAATGAACATTCTGACTTATTGGGCATTCAGGCTATTTTGCTTATTGTAGCTGGTTTTATCACTCTGGTCACTTTGATAATCTTGCCATTTCACGAATTCGCTCAATTCCAACGTTCTATTCAGTTTCAACATGATGAACATTCTGAATTATTGGGCATTCAGGCTATTTTGCTTATTGTAGCTGGTTTTATCACTCTGATCACTTTGATAATCTTGCCATTTGACGAATTCAGTCAATTCCAACGTTCTATTCAGTTTCAACATGATGAACGTTCTTAATTATTAGGCATTCAGGCTATTTTGATTAGTCTGGCTGGTTTTATCACTCTGATCACTTTGAATACTCTTGCCATTTGACGAATTCGGTCAATTCCAACGTTCTATTCAGTTTCAACGTGATGAACATTCTGAATTATTGGGCATTCAGGCTATTTTGATTAGTCTGGCTGGTTTTATCACTCTGATCACTTTGAATACTCTTGCCATTTGACGAATTCGGTCAATTTCAACGTTCTACTCAATTTCAACATGATGAACATTCTGAATTATTGGACATTCAGTCTATTTTGATTAGTCTGGCTGGTTTTATCACTCTGATCGCTTTGAATACTCTAGCCATTAAACGAATTCTGTCAATTCCAACGTTCTATTCAGTTTCAACATGATGAACGTTCTCAATTATTGGGCATTCAGGCTATTTTGCTTATTGTAGCTGGTTTTATCACTCTGATCACTTTGAATACTCTTGCCATTTGACGAAATCGGTCAATTCCAACGTTCTATTCAGTTTCAACATGATGAACATTCTGAATTATTGGGCATTCAGGCTATTTTGACTATTGTAGGTGGTTTTATCACTCTGATCACTTTGAATACTCTTGCCATTTGACGAATTCAGTCAATTCCAACCTTCTATTCAGTTTCTACATGATGAACGTTCTCAATTATTGGGCATTCTGGCTATTTTGATTATTGTAGCTGGTTTTATCACTCTGATCACTTTGATAATCTTGCCATTTGACGAATTCGGTCAATTCCAACGTTCTATTCAGTTTCAACATGATGAACATTCTGAATTATTGGGCATTCAGGCTAGTTTGATTAGTCTGGCTGGTTTTATCACTCTGATCACTTTGAATACTCTTGCCATTTGACGAACTCGGTCAATTCCAACGTTCTATTCAGTTTCAACATGATGAACATTCTGAATTATTGGGCATTCAGGCTATTTTGATTAGTCTGGCTGGTTTTATCACTCTGATCACTTTGAATACTCTTGCCATTTGACGAATTCAGTAAATTCCAACGTTCTATTCAGTTTCTACATGATGAACGTTCTCAATTATTGGGCATTCTGGCTATTTTGATTATTGTAGCTGGTTTTATCACTCTGATCACTTTGATAATCTTGCCATTTGACGAATTCGGTCAATTCCAACGTTCTATTCAGTTTCAACATGATGAACATTCTGAATTATTGGGCATTCAGGCTATTTTGCTTATTGTAGCTGGTTTTATAACTCTGATCACTTTGATAATCTTGCCATTTGACGAATTCAGTCAATTCCAACGTTCTATTCAGTTTCAACATGATGAAAATTCTGAATTATTGGGCATTCAGGCTATTTTGCTTATTGTAGCTGGTTTTATCACTCTGGTCACTTTGATAATCTTGCCATTTCACGAATTCGCTCAATTCCAACGTTCTATTCAGTTTCAACATGATGAACATTCTGAATTATTGGGCATTCAGGCTATTTTGCTTATTGTAGCTGGTTTTATCACTCTGATCACTTTGATAATCTTGCCATTTGACGAATTCAGTCAATTCCAACGTTCTATTCAGTTTCAACATGATGAACGTTCGTAATTATTAGGCATTCAGGCTATTTTGATTAGTCTGGCTGGTTTTATCACTCTGATCACTTTGAATACTCTTGCCATTTGACGAATTCGGTTAATTCCAACGTTCTACTCAGTTTCAACATTCTGAATAATTGGGCATTCAGGCTATTTTGATTAGTCTGGCTGGTTTTATCACTCTGATCACTTTGAATGCTCTTGCCATTTGACGAAATCGGTCAATTCCAACGTTCTATTCAGTTTCAACATGATGAACATTCTGAATTATTGGGCATTCAGGATATTTTGATTAGTCTGGCTTGTTTTATCACTCTGATCACTTTGAATACTCTTGCCATTTGAAGAATTCGGTTAATTCCAACGTTCTACTCAGTTTCAACATTCTGAATAATTGGGCATTCAGGCTATTTTGATTAGTCTGGCTGGTTTTATCACTCTGATCACTTTGAATACTATTGCCATTTGACGAAATCGGTCAATTCCAACGTTCTATTCAGTTTCAACATGATGAACATTCTGAATTATTGGGCATTCAGGATATTTTGATTAGTCTGGCTGGTTTTATCACTCTGATCACTCTGATCACTTTGAATACTCTTGCCATTTGACGAATTCGGTCAATTCCAACGTTCTATTCAGTTTCAACATGATGAACATTCTGAATTATTGGGCATTCAGGCTATTTTGATTAGTCTGGCTGGTTTTATCACTCTGATCACTTTGATAATCTTGCCATTTGACGAATTCGGTTAATTCCAACGTTCTACTTAGTTTCAACATTCTGAATAATTGGGCATTCAGGCTATTTTGATTAGTCTGGCTGGTTTTATCACTCTGATCACTTTGAATACTCTTGCCATTTGACGAAATCGGTCAATTCCAACGTTCTATTCAGTTTCAACATGATGAACATTCTGAATTATTGGGCATTCAGGATATTTTGATTAGTCTGGCTGGTTTTATCACTCTGATCACTTTGAATACTCTTGCCATTTGACGAATTCGGTCAATTCCAACGTTCTATTCAGTTTCAACATGATGAACATTCTGAATTATTGGGCATTCAGGCTATTTTGCTTATTGTAGCTGATTTTATCACTCTGGTCACTTTGATAATCTTGCCATTTCACGAATTCGCTCAATTCCAACGTTCTATTCAGTTTCAACATGATGAACATTCTGAAATATTGGGCATTCAGGCTATTTTGCTTATTGTAGCTGGTTTTATCACTTTGATAATCTTGCCATTTACGAATTCGCTCAATTCCAACGTTCTATTCAGTTTGAACATGATGAACATTCTGAATTATTGGGCATTCAGGCTATTTTGATTAGTCTGGCTGGTTTTATCACTCTGATCACTTTGAATACTCTTGCCATTTGACGAATTCGGTTAATTCCAACGTTCTACTCAGTTTCAACATTCTGAATAATTGGGCATTCAGGCTATTTTGATTAGTCTGGCTGGTTTTATCACTCTGATCACTTTGAATACTCTTGCCATTTGACGAAATCGGTCAATTTCAACGTTCTACTCAGTTTCAACATGATGAACATTCTGAATTATTGGGCATTCAGGCTATTTTGATTAGTCTGGCTGGTTTTATCACTCTGATCACTTTGAATACTCTTGCCATTTGACGAATTCGGTCAATTCCAACGTTCTATTCAATTTCAACATGATGAACATTCTGAATTATTGGACATTCAGTCTATTTTGATTAGTCTGGCTGGTTTTATCACTCTGATCGCTTTGAATACTCTAGCCATTAAACGAATTCTGTCAATTCCAACGTTCTATTCAGTTTCAACATGATGAACATTCTGAATTATTGGGCATTCAGGCTATTTTGCTTATTGTAGCTGTTTTTATCACTCTGGTCACTTTGACAATCTTGCCATTTCACGAATTCGCTCAATTCCAACGTTCTATTCAGTTTCAACATGATGAACATTCTGAATTATTGGGCATTCAGGATATTTTGATTAGTCTGGCTGGTTTTATAACTCTGATCACTTTGAATACTCTTGCCATTTGACGAATTCGGTCAATTCCAACGTTCTATTCAGTTTCAACATGATGAACATTCTGAATTATTGGGCATTCAGGCTATTTTGATTAGTCTGGCTGGTTTTATCACTCTGATCACTTTGAATACTCTTGCCATTTGACGAATTCGGTCAATTTCAACGTTCTACTCAGTTTCAACATGATGAACATTCTGAATTATTGGGCATTCAGGCTATTTTGATTAGTCTTGCTGGTTTTATCACTCTGATCACTTTGAATACTCTTGCCATTTGACGAATTCGGTCAATTCCAACGTTGTATTCAATTTCAACATGATGAACATTCTGAATTATTGGACATTCAGTCTATTTTGATTAGTCTGGCTGGTTTTATCACTCTGATCGCTTTGAATACTCTAGCCATTAAACGAATTCTGTCAATTCCAACGTTCTATTCAGTTTCAACATGATGAACATTCTGAATTATTGGGCATTCAGGCTATTTTGCTTATTGTAGCTGTTTTTATCACTCTGGTCACTTTGACAATCTTGCCATTTCACGAATTCGCTCAATTCCAACGTTCTATTCAGTTTCAACATGATGAACATTCTGAATTATTGGGCATTCAGGCTAGTTTGATTAGTCTGGCTGGTTTTATCACTTTGAATACTCTTGCGTATTGACGAATTCGGTCAATTCCAACGTTCTATTCAGTTTCAACATGATGAACATTCTGAATTATTGGGCATTCAGGCTATTTTGCTTATTGTAGCTGGTTTTATCACTCTGGTCACTTTGATAATCTTGCCATTTCACGAATTCGCTCAATTCCAACGTTCTATTCAGTTTCAACATGATGAACGTTCTTAATTATTAGGCATTCAGGCTATTTTGATTAGTCTGGCTGGTTTTATCACTCTGATCACTTTGAATACTCTTGCCATTTGACGAATTCGGTCAATTCCAACGTTCTATTCAGTTTCAACATGATGAACATTCTGAATTATTTGGCTTTCAGGCTATTTTGATTAGTCTGGCTGGTTTTATCACTGTGATCACTTTGAATAATCTAGCCATTAAACGAATTCGGTCAATTCCAACGTTCTATTCAGTTTGAACATGATGAACATTCTGAATTATTGGGCATTCAGGCTATTTTGATTAGTCTGGCTGGTTTTATCACTCTGATCACTTTGAATACTCTTGCCATTTGACGAAATCGGTCAATTCCAACGTTCTATTCAGTTTCAACATGATGAACATTCTGAATTATTGGGCATTCAGGCTATTTTGCTTATTGTAGCTGGTTTTATCACTCTGGTCACTTTGAATACTCTTGCCATTTGACGAAATCGGTCAATTCCAACGTTCTATACAGTTTCAACATGATGAACATTCTGAAATATTGGGCATTCAGGCTATTTTGCTTATTGTAGCTGTTTTTATCACTCTGGTCACTTTGAATACTCTTGCCATTTGACGAAATCGGTCAATTCCAACGTTCTATTCAGTTTCAACATGATGAAAATTCTGAATTATTGGGCATTCAGGCTATTTTGATTAGTCTGGCTGGTTTTATCACTCTGATCACTTTGAATACTCTTGCATATTGACGAATTCGGTCAATTCCAACGTTCTACTCAGTTTCAACATTCTGAATTATTGGGCATTCAGGCTATTTTGATTAGTCTGGCTGGTTTTATCACTCTGATCACTTTGAATACTCTTGCCATTTGACGAAATCGGTCAATTCCAACGTTCTATTCAGTTTCAACATGATGAAAATTCTGAATTATTGGGCATTCAGGCTATTTTGATTAGTCTGGCTGGTTTTATCACTCTGATCACTTTGAATACTCTTGCATATTGACGAATTCGGTCAATTCCAACGTTCTACTCAGTTTCAACATTCTGAATTATTGGGCATTCAGGCTATTTTGATTAGTCTGGCTGGTTTTATCACTCTGATCACTTTGAATACTCTTGCCATTTGACGAAATCGGTCAATTCCAACGTTCTACTCAGTTTCAACATTCTGAATTATTGGGCATTCAGGCTATTTTGATTAGTCTGGCTGGTTTTATCACTCTGATCACTTTGAATACTCTTGCCATTTGACGAAATCGGTCAATTCCAACGTTCTATTCAGTTTCAACATGATGAACATTCTGAATTATTGGGCATTCAGGATATTTTGATTAGTCTGGCTGGTTTTATCACTCTGATCACTTTGAATACTCTTGCCATTTGACGAATTCGGTCAATTCCAACGTTCTATTCAGTTTCAACATGATGAAAATTCTGAATTATTGGGCATTCAGGCTATTTTGATTAGTCTGGCTGGTTTTATCACTCTGATCACTTTGAATACTCTTGCCATTTGACGAAATCGGTCAATTCCAACGTTCTATTCAGTTTCAACATGATGAAAATTCTGAATTATTGGGCATTCAGGCTATTTTGATTAGTCTGGCTGGTTTTATCACTCTGATCACTTTGAATACTCTTGCATATTGACGAATTCGGTCAATTCCAACGTTCTACTCAGTTTCAACATTCTGAATTATTGGGCATTCAGGCTATTTTGATTAGTCTGGCTGGTTTTATCACTCTGATCACTTTGAATACTCTTGCCATTTGACGAAATCGGTCAATTCCAACGTTCTACTCAGTTTCAACATTCTGAATTATTGGGCATTCAGGCTATTTTGATTAGTCTGGCTGGTTTTATCACTCTGATCACTTTGAATACTCTTGCCATTTGACGAAATCGGTCAATTCCAACGTTCTATTCAGTTTCAACATGATGAACATTCTGAATTATTGGGCATTCAGGATATTTTGATTAGTCTGGCTGGTTTTATCACTCTGATCACTTTGAATACTCTTGCCATTTGACGAATTCGGTCAATTCCAACGTTCTATTCAGTTTCAACATGATGAAAATTCTGAATTATTGGGCATTCAGGCTATTTTGCTTATTGTAGCTGGTTTTATCACTCTGGTCACTTTGAATACTCTTGCCATTTGACGAATTCGGTCAATTCCAACGTTCTATTCAGTTTCAACATGATGAACATTCTGAATTATTTGGCTTTCAGGCTATTTTGATTAGTCTGGCTGGTTTTATCACTCTGATCACTTTGAATACTCTTGCCATTTGACGAAATCGGTCAATTCCAACGTTCTATTCAGTTTCAACATGATGAAAATTCTGAATTATTGGGCATTCAGGCTATTTTGATTAGTCTGGCTGGTTTTATCACTCTGATCACTTTGAATACTCTTGCATATTGACGAATTCGGTCAATTCCAACGTTCTACTCAGTTTCAACATTCTGAATTATTGGGCATTCAGGCTATTTTGATTAGTCTGGCTGGTTTTATCACTCTGATCACTTTGAATACTCTTGCCATTTGACGAAATCGGTCAATTCCAACGTTCTACTCAGTTTCAACATTCTGAATTATTGGGCATTCAGGCTATTTTGATTAGTCTGGCTGGTTTTATCACTCTGATCACTTTGAATACTCTTGCCATTTGACGAAATCGGTCAATTCCAACGTTCTATTCAGTTTCAACATGATGAACATTCTGAATTATTGGGCATTCAGGATATTTTGATTAGTCTGGCTGGTTTTATCACTCTGATCACTTTGAATACTCTTGCCATTTGACGAATTCGGTCAATTCCAACGTTCTATTCAGTTTCAACATGATGAAAATTCTGAATTATTGGGCATTCAGGCTATTTTGATTAGTCTGGCTGGTTTTATCACTCTGATCACTTTGAATACTCTTGCGTATTGACGAATTCGGTCAATTCCAAAGTTCTATTCAGTTTCAACATGATGAACATTCTGAATTATTGGGCATTCAGGCTATTTTGCTTATTGTAGCTGGTTTTATCACTCTGGTCACTTTGATAATCTTGCCATTTCACGAATTCGCTCAATTCCAACGTTCTATTCAGTTTCAACATGATGAACGTTCTTAATTATTAGTCATTCAGGCTATTTTGATTAGTCTGGCTGGTTTTATCACTCTGATCACTTTGAATACTCTTGCCATTTGACGAATTCGGTCAATTCCAACGTTCTATTCAGTTTCAACATGATGAACATTCTGAATTATTTGGCTTTCAGGCTATTTTGATTAGTCTGGCTGGTTTTATCACTGTGATCACTTTGAATAATCTAGCCATTAAACGAATTCGGTCAATTCCAACGTTCTATTCAGTTTGAACATGATGAACATTCTGAATTATTGGGCATTCAGGCTATTTTGATTAGTCTGGCTGGTTTTATCACTCTGATCACTTTGAATACTCTTGCCATTTGACGAAATCGGTCAATTCCAACGTTCTATTCAGTTTCAACATGATGAACATTCTGAATTATTGGGCATTCAGGCTATTTTGCTTATTGTAGCTGGTTTTATCACTCTGGTCACTTTGAATACTCTTGCCATTTGACGAAATCGGTCAATTCCAACGTTCTATTCAGTTTCAACATGATGAACATTCTGAAATATTGGGCATTCAGGCTATTTTGCTTATTGTAGCTGTTTTTATCACTCTGGTCACTTTGAATACTCTTGCCATTTGACGAATTCGGTCAATTCCAACGTTCTATTCAGTTTCAACATGATGAAAATTCTGAATTATTGGGCATTCAGGCTATTTTGATTAGTCTGGCTGGTTTTATCACTCTGATCACTTTGAATACTCTTGCATATTGACGAATTCGGTCAATTCCAACGTTCTATTCAGTTTCAACATGATGAACATTCTGAATTATTAGGCATTCAGGCTATTTTGCTTATTGTAGCTGGTTTTATCACTCTGGTCACTTTGATAATCTTGCCATTTCACGAATTCGCTCAATTCCAACGTTCTATTCAGTTTCAACATGATGAACATTCTGAATTATTGGGCATTCAGGTTATTTTGCTTATTGTAGCTGGTTTTATCACTCTGATCACTTTGATAATCTTGCCATTTGACGAATTCAGTCAATTCCAACGTTCTATTCAGTTTCAACATGATGAACATTCTGAATTATTGGGCATTCAGGCTATTTTGCTTATTGTAGCTGGTTTTATCACTCTGGTCACTTTGATAATCTTGCCATTTACGAATTCGCTCAATTCCAACGTTCTATTCAGTTTGAACATGATGAACATTCTGAATTATTGGGCATTCAGGCTATTTTGATTAGTCTGGCTGGTTTTATCACTCTGATCACTTTGAATACTCTTGCCATTTGACGAATTCGGTTAATTCCAACGTTCTACTCAGTTTCAACATTCTGAATAATTGGGCATTCAGGCTATTTTGATTAGTCTGGCTGGTTTTATCACTCTGATCACTTTGAATACTCTTGCCATTTGACGAAATCGGTCAATTCCAACGTTCTATTCAGTTTCAACATGATGAACATTCTGAATTATTGGGCATTCAGGATATTTTGATTAGTCTGGCTGGTTTTATCACTCTGATCACTTTGAATACTCTTGCCATTTGACGAATTCGGTCAATTCCAACGTTCTATTCAGTTTCAACATGATGAAAATTCTGAATTATTGGGCATTCAGGCTATTTTGATTAGCCTGGCTGGTTTTATCACTCTGATCACTTTGAATACTCTTGCGTATTGACGAATTCGGTCAATTCCAACGTTCTATTCAGTTTCAACATGATGAACATTCTGAATTATTGGGCATTCAGGCTATTTTGCTTATTGTAGCTGGTTTTATCACTCTGGTCACTTTGATAATCTTGCCATTTCACGAATTCGCTCAATTCCAACGTTCTATTCAGTTTCAACATGATGAACATTCTGAATTATTGTGCATTCAGGCTATTTTGCTTATTGTAGCTGGTTTTATCACTCTGATCACTTTGATAATCTTGCCATTTGACGAATTCAGTCAATTCCAACGTTCTATTCAGTTTCAACATGATGAACGTTCTTAATTATTAGGCATTCAGGCTATTTTGATTAGTCTGGCTGGTTTTATCACTCTGATCACTTTGAATACTCTTGCCATTTGACGAATTCGGTCAATTCCAACGTTCTATTCAGTTTCAACATGATGAACATTCTGAATTATTGGGCATTCAGGCTATTTTGATTAGTCTGGCTGGTTTTATCACTCTGATCACTTTGAATACTCTTGCCATTTGACGAATTCGGTCAATTTCAACGTTCTACTCAGTTTCAACATGATGAACTTTCTGAATTATTGGGCATTCAGGCTATTTTGATTAGTCTGGCTGGTTTTATCACTCTGATCACTTTGAATACTCTTGCCATTTGACGAATTCGGTCAATTCCAACGTTCTATTCAATTTCAACATGATGAACATTCTGAATTATTGGACATTCAGTCTATTTTGATTAGTCTGGCTGGTTTTATCACTCTGATCGCTTTGAATACTCTAGCCATTAAACGAATTCGCTCAATTCCAACGTTCTATTCAGTTTCAACATGATGAACATTCTGAGTTATTGGGCATTCAGGCTAGTTTGATTAGTCTGGCTGGTTTTATCACTCTGATGACTTTGAATACTCTTGCATTTGACGAATTCGCTCAATTCCAACGTTCTATTCAGTTTCAACATGATGAACATTCTGAATTATTGGGCATTCAGGCTATTTTGATTAGTCTGGCTGGTTTTATCACTCTGATCACTTTGAATACTCTTGCCATTTGACGAATTCGGTTAATTCCAACGTTCTACTCAGTTTCAACATTCTGAATAATTGGGCATTCAGGCTATTTTGATTAGTCTGGCTGGTTTTATCACTCTGATCACTTTGAATACTCTTGCCATTTGACGAAATCGGTCAATTCCAACGTTCTATTCAGTTTCAACATGATGAACATTCTGAATTATTGGGCATTCAGGATATTTTGATTAGTCTGGCTGGTTTTATCACTCTGATCACTTTGAATACTCTTGCCATTTGACGAATTCGGTCAATTCCAACGTTCTATTCAGTTTCAACATGATGAAAATTCTGAATTATTGGGCATTCAGGCTATTTTGATTAGTCTGGCTGGTTTTATCACTCTGATCACTTTGAATACTCTTGCGTATTGACGAATTCGGTCAATTCCAACGTTCTATTCAGTTTCAACATGATGAACATTCTGACTTATTGGGCATTCAGGCTATTTTGCTTATTGTAGCTGGTTTTAACACTCTGGTCACTTTGATAATCTTGCCATTTCACGAATTCGCTCAATTCCAACGTTCTATTCAGTTTCAACATGATGAACATTCTGAATTATTGGGCATTCAGGCTATTTTGCTTATTGTAGCTGGTTTTATCACTCTGATCACTTTGATAATCTTGCCATTTGACGAATTCAGTCAATTCCAACGTTCTATTCAGTTTCAACATGATGAACGTTCTTAATTATTAGGCATTCAGGCTATTTTGATTAGTCTGGCTGGTTTTATCACTCTGATCACTTTGAATACTCTTACCATTTGACGAATTCGGTCAATTCCAACGTTCTATTCAGTTTCAACGTGATGAACATTCTGAATTATTGGGCATTCAGGCTATTTTGATTAGTCTGGCTGGTTTTATCACTCTGATCACTTTGAATACTCTTGCCATTTGACGAATTCGGTCAATTTCAACGTTCTACTCAATTTCAACATGATGAACATTCTGAATTATTGGGCATTCAGGCTATTTTGCTTATTGTAGCTGGTTTTATCACTCTGGTCACTTTGATAATCTTGCCATTTACGAATTCGCTCAATTCCAACGTTCTATTCAGTTTCAACATGATGAACATTCTGAATTATTGGGCATTCAGGCTATTTTGATTAGTCTGGCTGGTTTTATCAATCTGATCACTTTGAATACTCTTGCCATTTGACGAATTCGGTTAATTCCAACGTTCTACTCAGTTTCAACATTCTGAATAATTGGGCATTCAGGCTATTTTGATTAGTCTGGCTGGTTTTATCACTCTGATCACTTTGAATACTCTTGCCATTTGACGAAATCGGTCAATTCCAACGTTCTATTCAGTTTCAACATGATGAACATTCTGAATTATTGGGCATTCAGGATATTTTGATTAGTCTGGCTGGTTTTATCACTCTGATCACTTTGAATACTCTTGCCATTTGACGAATTCGGTCAATTCCAACGTTCTATTCAGTTTCAACATGATGAAAATTCTGAATTATTGGGCATTCAGGCTATTTTGATTAGTCTGGCTGGTTTTATCACTCTGATCACTTTGAATACTCTTGCGTATTGACGAATTCGGTCAATTCCAACGTTCTATTCAGTTTCAACATAATGAACATTCTGACTTATTGGGCATTCAGGCTATTTTGCTTATTGTAGCTGGTTTTATCACTCTGGTCACTTTGATAATCTTGCCATTTCACGAATTCGCTCAATTCCAACGTTCTATTCAGTTTCAACATGATGAACATTCTGAATTATTGGGCATTCAGGCTATTTTGCTTATTGTAGCTGGTTTTATCACTCTGATCACTTTGATAATCTTGCCATTTGACGAATTCAGTCAATTCCAACGTTCTATTCAGTTTCAACATGATGAACGTTCTTAATTATTAGGCATTCAGGCTATTTTGATTAGTCTGGCTGGTTTTATCACTCTGATCACTTTGAATACTCTTGCCATTTGACGAATTCGGTCAATTCCAACGTTCTATTCAGTTTCAACGTGATGAACATTCTGAATTATTGGGCATTCAGGCTATTTTGATTAGTCTGGCTGGTTTTATCACTCTGATCACTTTGAATACTCTTGCCATTTGACGAATTCGGTCAATTTCAACGTTCTACTCAATTTCAACATGATGAACATTCTGAATTATTGGACATTCAGTCTATTTTGATTAGTCTGGCTGGTTTTATCACTCTGATCGCTTTGAATACTCTAGCCATTAAACGAATTCTGTCAATTCCAACGTTCTATTCAGTTTCAACATGATGAACGTTCTCAATTATTGGGCATTCAGGCTATTTTGCTTATTGTAGCTGGTTTTATCACTCTGATCACTTTGAATACTCTTGCCATTTGACGAAATCGGTCAATTCCAACGTTCTATTCAGTTTCAACATGATGAACATTCTGAATTATTGGGCATTCAGGCTATTTTGATTAGTCTGGCTGGTTTTATCACTCTGATCACTTTGAATACTCTTGCATTTGACGAATTCGGTCAATTCCAACGTTCTATTCAGTTTCAACATGATGAACATTCTGAATTATTGGTCATTCAGGCTATTTTGACTATTGTAGGTGGTTTTATCACTCTGATCACTTTGAATACTCTTGCCATTTGACGAATTCAGTCAATTCCAACCTTCTATTCAGTTTCTACATGATGAACGTTCTCAATTATTGGGCATTCTGGCTATTTTGATTATTGTAGCTGGTTTTATCACTCTGATCACTTTGATAATCTTGCCATTTGACGAATTCGGTCAATTCCAACGTTCTATTCAGTTTCAACATGATGAACATTCTGAATTATTGGGCATTCAGGCTAGTTTGATTAGTCTGGCTGGTTTTATCACTCTGATCACTTTGAATACTCTTGCCATTTGACGAATTCGGTCAATTCCAACGTTCTATTCAGTTTCAACATGATGAACATTCTGAATTATTGGGCATTCAGGCTATTTTGATTAGTCTGGCTGGTTTTATCACTCTGATCACTTTGAATACTCTTGCCATTTGACGAATTCAGTAAATTCCAACGTTCTATTCAGTTTCTACATGATGAACGTTCTCAATTATTGGGCATTCTGGCTATTTTGATTATTGTAGCTGGTTTTATCACTCTGATCACTTTGATAATCTTGCCATTTGACGAATTCGGTCAATTCCAACGTTCTATTCAGTTTCAACATGATGAACATTCTGAATTATTGGGCATTCAGGCTATTTTGCTTATTGTAGCTGGTTTTATAACTCTGATCACTTTGATAATCTTGCCATTTGACGAATTCAGTCAATTCCAACGTTCTATTCAGTTTCAACATGATGAAAATTCTGAATTATTGGGCATTCAGGCTATTTTGCTTATTGTAGCTGGTTTTATCACTCTGGTCACTTTGATAATCTTGCCATTTCACGAATTCGCTCAATTCCAACGTTCTATTCAGTTTCAACATGATGAACATTCTGAATTATTGGGCATTCAGGCTATTTTGCTTATTGTAGCTGGTTTTATCACTCTGATCACTTTGATAATCTTGCCATTTGACGAATTCAGTCAATTCCAACGTTCTATTCAGTTTCAACATGATGAACGTTCGTACTTATTAGGCATTCAGGCTATTTTGATTAGTCTGGCTGGTTTTATCACTCTGATCACTTTGAATACTCTTGCCATTTGACGAATTCGGTTAATTCCAACGTTCTACTCAGTTTCAACATTCTGAATAATTGGGCATTCAGGCTATTTTGATTAGTCTGGCTGGTTTTATCACTCTGATCACTTTGAATGCTCTTGCCATTTGACGAAATCGGTCAATTCCAACGTTCTATTCAGTTTCAACATGATGAACATTCTGAATTATTGGGCATTCAGGATATTTTGATTAGTCTGGCTTGTTTTATCACTCTGATCACTTTGAATACTCTTGCCATTTGAAGAATTCGGTTAATTCCAACGTTCTACTCAGTTTCAACATTCTGAATAATTGGGCATTCAGGCTATTTTGATTAGTCTGGCTGGTTTTATCACTCTGATCACTGTGAATACTATTGCCATTTGACGAAATCGGTCAATTCCAACGTTCTATTCAGTTTCAACATGATGAACATTCTGAATTATTGGGCATTCAGGATATTTTGATTAGTCTGGCTGGTTTTATCACTCTGATCACTTTGAATACTCTTGCCATTTGACGAATTCGGTCAATTCCAACGTTCTATTCAGTTTCAACATGATGAACATTCCGAATTATTGGGCATTCAGGCTATTTTGATTAGTCTGGCTGGTTTTATCACTCTGATCACTTTGATAATCTTGCCATTTGACGAATTCGGTTAATTCCAACGTTCTACTTAGTTTCAACATTCTGAATAATTGGGCATTCAGGCTATTTTGATTAGTCTGGCTGGTTTTATCACTCTGATCACTTTGAATACTCTTGCCATTTGACGAAATCGGTCAATTCCAACGTTCTATTCAGTTTCAACATGATGAACATTCTGAATTATTGGGCATTCAGGATATTTTGATTAGTCTGGCTGGTTTTATCACTCTGATCACTTTGAATACTCTTGCCATTTGACGAATTCGGTCAATTCCAACGTTCTATTCAGTTTCAACATGATGAACATTCTGAATTATTGGGCATTCAGGCTATTTTGCTTATTGTAGCTGATTTTATCACTCTGGTCACTTTGATAATCTTGCCATTTGACGAATTCGGTCAATTCCAACGTTCTATTCAGTTTCAACATGATGAACATTCTGAATTATTGGGCATTCAGGCTAGTTTGATTAGTCTGGCTGGTTTTATCACTCTGATCACTTTGAATACTCTTGCCATTTGACGAATTCGGTCAATTCCAACGTTCTATTCAGTTTCAACATGATGAACATTCTGAATTATTGGGCATTCAGGCTATTTTGATTAGTCTGGCTGGTTTTATCACTCTGATCACTTTGAATACTCTTGCCATTTGACGAATTCAGTAAATTCCAACGTTCTATTCAGTTTCTACATGATGAACGTTCTCAATTATTGGGCATTCTGGCTATTTTGATTATTGTAGCTGGTTTTATCACTCTGATCACTTTGATAATCTTGCCATTTGACGAATTCGGTCAATTCCAACGTTCTATTCAGTTTCAACATGATGAACATTCTGAATTATTGGGCATTCAGGCTATTTTGCTTATTGTAGCTGGTTTTATAACTCTGATCACTTTGATAATCTTGCCATTTGACGAATTCAGTCAATTCCAACGTTCTATTCAGTTTCAACATGATGAAAATTCTGAATTATTGGGCATTCAGGCTATTTTGCTTATTGTAGCTGGTTTTATCACTCTGGTCACTTTGATAATCTTGCCATTTCACGAATTCGCTCAATTCCAACGTTCTATTCAGTTTCAACATGATGAACATTCTGAATTATTGGGCATTCAGGCTATTTTGCTTATTGTAGCTGGTTTTATCACTCTGATCACTTTGATAATCTTGCCATTTGACGAATTCAGTCAATTCCAACGTTCTATTCAGTTTCAACATGATGAACGTTCGTAATTATTAGGCATTCAGGCTATTTTGATTAGTCTGGCTGGTTTTATCACTCTGATCACTTTGAATACTCTTGCCATTTGACGAATTCGGTTAATTCCAACGTTCTACTCAGTTTCAACATTCTGAATAATTGGGCATTCAGGCTATTTTGATTAGTCTGGCTGGTTTTATCACTCTGATCACTTTGAATGCTCTTGCCATTTGACGAAATCGGTCAATTCCAACGTTCTATTCAGTTTCAACATGATGAACATTCTGAATTATTGGGCATTCAGGATATTTTGATTAGTCTGGCTTGTTTTATCACTCTGATCACTTTGAATACTCTTGCCATTTGAAGAATTCGGTTAATTCCAACGTTCTACTCAGTTTCAACATTCTGAATAATTGGGCATTCAGGCTATTTTGATTAGTCTGGCTGGTTTTATCACTCTGATCACTTTGAATACTATTGCCATTTGACGAAATCGGTCAATTCCAACGTTCTATTCAGTTTCAACATGATGAACATTCTGAATTATTGGGCATTCAGGATATTTTGATTAGTCTGGCTGGTTTTATCACTCTGATCACTTTGAATACTCTTGCCATTTGACGAATTCGGTCAATTCCAACGTTCTATTCAGTTTCAACATGATGAACATTCTGAATTATTGGGCATTCAGGCTATTTTGATTAGTCTGGCTGGTTTTATCACTCTGATCACTTTGATAATCTTGCCATTTGACGAATTCGGTTAATTCCAACGTTCTACTTAGTTTCAACATTCTGAATAATTGGGCATTCAGGCTATTTTGATTAGTCTGGCTGGTTTTATCACTCTGATCACTTTGAATACTCTTGCCATTTGACGAAATCGGTCAATTCCAACGTTCTATTCAGTTTCAACATGATGAACATTCTGAATTATTGGGCATTCAGGATATTTTGATTAGTCTGGCTGGTTTTATCACTCTGATCACTTTGAATACTCTTGCCATTTGACGAATTCGGTCAATTCCAACGTTCTATTCAGTTTCAACATGATGAACATTCTGAATTATTGGGCATTCAGGCTATTTTGCTTATTGTAGCTGATTTTATCACTCTGGTCACTTTGATAATCTTGCCATTTCACGAATTCGCTCAATTCCAACGTTCTATTCAGTTTCAACATGATGAACATTCTGAAATATTGGGCATTCAGGCTATTTTGCTTATTGTAGCTGGTTTTATCACTTTGATAATCTTGCCATTTACGAATTCGCTCAATTCCAACGTTCTATTCAGTTTGAACATGATGAACATTCTGAATTATTGGGCATTCAGGCTATTTTGATTAGTCTGGCTGGTTTTATCACTCTGATCACTTTGAATACTCTTGCCATTTGACGAATTCGGTTAATTCCAACGTTCTACTCAGTTTCAACATTCTGAATAATTGGGCATTCAGGCTATTTTGATTAGTCTGGCTGGTTTTATCACTCTGATCACTTTGAATACTCTTGCCATTTGACGAAATCGGTCAATTTCAACGTTCTACTCAGTTTCAACATGATGAACATTCTGAATTATTGGGCATTCAGGCTATTTTGATTAGTCTGGCTGGTTTTATCACTCTGATCACTTTGAATACTCTTGCCATTTGACGAATTCGGTCAATTCCAACGTTCTATTCAATTTCAACATGATGAACATTCTGAATTATTGGACATTCAGTCTATTTTGATTAGTCTGGCTGGTTTTATCACTCTGATCGCTTTGAATACTCTAGCCATTAAACGAATTCTGTCAATTCCAACGTTCTATTCAGTTTCAACATGATGAACATTCTGAATTATTGGGCATTCAGGCTATTTTGCTTATTGTAGCTGTTTTTATCACTCTGGTCACTTTGACAATCTTGCCATTTCACGAATTCGCTCAATTCCAACGTTCTATTCAGTTTCAACATGATGAACATTCTGAATTATTGGGCATTCAGGATATTTTGATTAGTCTGGCTGGTTTTATAACTCTGATCACTTTGAATACTCTTGCCATTTGACGAATTCGGTCAATTCCAACGTTCTATTCAGTTTCAACATGATGAACATTCTGAATTATTGGGCATTCAGGCTATTTTGATTAGTCTGGCTGGTTTTATCACTCTGATCACTTTGAATACTCTTGCCATTTGACGAATTCGGTCAATTTCAACGTTCTACTCAGTTTCAACATGATGAACATTCTGAATTATTGGGCATTCAGGCTATTTTGATTAGTCTTGCTGGTTTTATCACTCTGATCACTTTGAATACTCTTGCCATTTGACGAATTCGGTCAATTCCAACGTTGTATTCAATTTCAACATGATGAACATTCTGAATTATTGGACATTCAGTCTATTTTGATTAGTCTGGCTGGTTTTATCACTCTGATCGCTTTGAATACTCTAGCCATTAAACGAATTCTGTCAATTCCAACGTTCTATTCAGTTTCAACATGATGAACATTCTGAATTATTGGGCATTCAGGCTATTTTGCTTATTGTAGCTGTTTTTATCACTCTGGTCACTTTGACAATCTTGCCATTTCACGAATTCGCTCAATTCCAACGTTCTATTCAGTTTCAACATGATGAACATTCTGAATTATTGGGCATTCAGGCTAGTTTGATTAGTCTGGCTGGTTTTATCACTTTGAATACTCTTGCATTTGACGAATTCGGTCAATTCCAACGTTCTATTCAGTTTCAACATGATGAACGTTCTCAATTATTGGGCATTCAGGCTATTTTGCTTATTGTAGCTGGTTTTATCACTCTGATCACTTTGAATACTCTTGCCATTTGACGAATTCGGTCAATTCCAACGTTCTATTCAGTTTCAACATGATGAACATTCTGAATTATTTGGCATTCAGGCTATTTTGATTAGTCTGGCTGGTTTTATCACTCTGATCACTTTGAATACTCTTGCCATTTGACGAAATCGGTCAATTCCAACGTTCTATTCAGTTTCAACATGATGAACATTCTGAATTATTGGGCATTCAGGCTATTTTGATTAGTCTGGCTGGTTTTATCACTCTGATCACTTTGAATACTCTTGCATTTGACGAATTCGGTCAATTCCAACGTTCTATTCAGTTTCAACATGATGAACATTCTGAATTATTGGTCATTCAGGCTATTTTGACTATTGTAGGTGGTTTTATCACTCTGATCACTTTGAATACTCTTGCCATTTGACGAATTCAGTCAATTCCAACGTTCTATTCAGTTTCTACATGATGAACGTTCTCAATTATTGGGCATTCTGGCTATTTTGATTATTGTAGCTGGTTTTATCACTCTGATCACTTTGATAATCTTGCCATTTGACGAATTCGGTCAATTCCAACGTTCTATTCAGTTTCAATATGATGAACATTCTGAATTATTGGGCATTCAGGCTAGTTTGATTAGTCTGGCTGGTTTTATCACTCTGATCACTTTGAATACTCTTGCCATTTGACGAATTCGGTCAATTCCAACGTTCTATTCAGTTTCAACATGATGAACATTCTGAATTATTGGGCATTCAGGCTATTTTGCTTATTGTAGCTGGTTTTATAACTCTGATCACTTTGATAATCTTGCCATTTGACGAATTCAGTCAATTCCAACGTTCTATTCAGTTTCAACATGATGAACGTTCTTAATTATTAGGCATTCAGGCTATTTTGATTAGTCTGGCTGGTTTTATCACTCTGATCACTTTGAATACTCTTGCCATTTGACGAATTCGGTCAATTCCAACGTTCTATTCAGTTTCAACATGATGAACATTCTGAATTATTGGGCATTCAGGCTATTTTGATTAGTCTGGCTGGTTTTATCACTCTGATCACTTTGAATACTCTTGCCATTTGACGAATTCGGTCAATTCCAACGTTCTATTCAATTTCAACATGATGAACATTCTGAATTATTGGACATTCAGTCTATTTTGATTAGTCTGGCTGGTTTTATCACTCTGATCGCTTTGAATACTCTAGCCATTAAACGAATTCTGTCAATTCCAACGTTCTATTCAGTTTCAACATGATGAACATTCTGAATTATTGGGCATTCAGGCTATTTTGCTTATTGTAGCTGTTTTTATCACTCTGGTCACTTTGATAATCTTGCCATTTCACGAATTCGCTCAATTCCAACGTTCTATTCAGTTTCAACATGATGAACATTCTGAATTATTGGACATTCAGGCTAGTTTGATTAGTCTGGCTGGTTTTATCACTCTGATCACTTTGAATACTCTTGCATTTGACGAATTCGGTCAATTCCAACGTTCTATTCAGTTTCAACATGATGAACGTTCTCAATTATTGGGCATTCAGGCTATTTTGCTTATTGTAGCTGGTTTTATCACTCTGATCACTTTGAATACTCTTGCCATTTGACGAATTCGGTCAATTCCAACGTTCTATTCAGTTTCAACATGATGAACATTCTGAATTATTTGGCATTCAGGCTATTTTGATTAGTCTGGCTGGTTTTATCACTCTGATCACTTTGAATACTCTTGCCATTTGACGAAATCGGTCAATTCCAACGTTCTATTCAGTTTCAACATGATGAACATTCTGAATTATTGGGCATTCAGGCTATTTTGATTAGTCTGGCTGGTTTTATCACTCTGATCACTTTGAATACTCTTGCATTTGACGAATTCGGTCAATTCCAACGTTCTATTCAGTTTCAACATGATGAACATTCTGAATTATTGGTCATTCAGGCTATTTTGACTATTGTAGGTGGTTTTATCACTCTGATCACTTTGAATACTCTTGCCATTTGACGAATTCAGTCAATTCCAACGTTCTATTCAGTTTCAACATGATGAACATTCTGAATTATTTGGCATTCAGGCTATTTTGATTAGTCTGGCTGGTTTTATCACTCTGATCACTTTGAATACTCTTGCCATTTGACGAATTCGCTCAATTCCAACGTTCTATTCAGTTTCTACATGATGAACGTTCTCAATTATTGGGCATTCTGGCTATTTTGATTATTGTAGCTGGTTTTATCACTCTGATCACTTTGAATACTCTTGCATTTGACGAATTCGGTCAATTCCAACGTTCTATTCAGTTTCAACATGATGAACGTTCTCACTTATTGGGCATTCAGGCTATTTTGCTTATTGTAGCTGGTTTTATCACTCTGATCACTTTGAATACTCTTGCCATTTGACGAATTCGGTCAATTCCAACGTTCTATTCAGTTTCAACATGATGAACATTCTGAATTATTGGGCATTCAGGCTATTTTGATTAGTCTGGCTGGTTTTATCACTCTGATCACTTTGAATACTCTTGCCATTTGACGAATTCGGTCAATTCCAACGTTCTATTCAGTTTCAACATGATGAACATTCTGAATTATTGGGCATTCAGGCTATTTTGATTAGTCTGGCTGGTTTTATCACTCTGATCACTTTGAATACTCTTGCCATTTGACGAATTCGGTCAATTTCAACGTTCTACTCAGTTTCAACATGATGAACATTCTGAATTATTGGACATTCAGTCTATTTTGATTAGTCTGGCTGGTTTTATCACTCTGATCGCTTTGAATACTCTAGCCATTAAACGAATTCTGTCAATTCCAACGTTCTATTCAGTTTCAACATGATGAACATTCTGAATTATTGGGCATTCAGGCTATTTTGCTTATTGTAGCTGGTTTTATCACTCTGATCACTTTGAATACTCTTGCCATTTGACGAATTCGGTCAATTCCAACGTTCTATTCAGTTTCAACATGATGAACATTCTGAATTATTTGGCATTCAGGCTATTTTGATTAGTCTGGCTGGTTTTATCACTCTGATCACTTTGAATACTCTTGCCATTTGACGAAATCGGTCAATTCCAACGTTCTATTCAGTTTCAACATGATGAACATTCTGAATTATTGGGCATTCAGGCTATTTTGATTAGTCTGGCTGGTTTTATCACTCTGATCACTTTGAATACTCTTGCATTTGACGAATTCGGTCAATTCCAACGTTCTATTCAGTTTCAACATGATGAACATTCTGAATTATTGGTCATTCAGGCTATTTTGACTATTGTAGGTGGTTTTATCACTCTGATCACTTTGAATACTCTTGCCATTTGACGAATTCAGTCAATTCCAACGTTCTATTCAGTTTCAACATGATGAACGTTCTCAATTATTGGGCATTCAGGCTATTTTGCTTATTGTAGCTGGTTTTATCACTCTGATCACTTTGATAATCTTGCCATTTGACGAATTCGGTCAATTCCAACGTTCTATTCAGTTTCAACACGATGAACATTCTGAATTATTGGGCATTCAGGCTATTTTGCTTATTGTAGCTGGTTTTATAACTCTGATCACTTTGATAATCTTGCCATTTGACGAATTCAGTCAATTCCAACGTTCTATTCAGTTTCAACATGATGAACGTTCTTAATTATTAGGCATTCAGGCTATTTTGATTAGTCTGGCTGGTTTTATCACTCTGATCACTTTGAATACTCTTGCCATTTGACGAATTCGGTCAATTCCAATGTTCTATTCAGTTTCAACATGATGAACGTTCTCAATTATTGGGCATTCAGGCTATTTTGCTTATTGTAGCTGGTTTTATCACTCTGATCACTTTGATAATCTTGCCATTTGACGAATTCGGTCAATTCCAACGTTCTATTCAGTTTCAACATGATGAACATTCTGAATTATTGGGCATTCAGGCTATTTTGCTTATTGTAGCTGGTTTTATCACTCTGGTCACTTTGATAATCTTGCCATTTCACGAATTCGCTCAATTCCAACGTTCTATTCAGTTTCAACATGATGAACATTCTGAATTATTGGGCATTCAGGTTATTTTGCTTATTGTAGCTGGTTTTATCACTCTGATCACTTTGATAATCTTGCCAGTTGACGAATTCAGTCAATTCCAACGTTCTATTCAGTTTCAACATGCTGAACGTTCTTAATTATTAGGCATTCAGGCTATTTTGATTAGTCTGGCTGGTTTTATCACTCTGATCACTTTGAATACTCTTGCGTATTGACGAATTCGGTCAATTCCAACGTTCTATTCAGTTTCAACATGATGAACATTCTGAATTATTGGGCATTCAGGCTATTTTGCTTATTGTAGCTGGTTTTATCACTCTGGTCACTTTGATAATCTTGCCATTTCACGAATTCGCTCAATTCCAACGTTCTATTCAGTTTGAACATGATGAACATTCTGAATTATTGGGCATTCAGGCTATTTTGATTAGTCTGGCTGGTTTTATCACTCTGATCACTTTGAATACTCTTGCCATTTGACGAATTCGGTCAATTTCAACGTTAAAACCAGCTACAATAATCAAAATAGCCAGAATGCCCAATAATTGAGAACGTTCATCATGTTGAAACTGAATAGAACGTTGGAATTGACTGATAAAACCAGCCAGACTAATTAATATAGCCTGAATGCCCAATAATTCAGAATGTTCATCATGTTGAAACTGAATAGAACGTTGGAATTGAGCGAATTCGTGAAATGGCAAGATTGTCAAAGTGGCCAGAGTGATAAAAACAGCTACAATAAGAAAAATAGCCTGAATGACCAATAATTCAGAATGTTCATCATGTTGAAACTGAATAGAACGTTGGAATTGACAGAATTCGTTTAATGGCTAGAGTATTCAAAGCGATCAGAGTGATAAAACCAGCCAGACTAATGGAATTGAGCGAATTCGTCAAATGCAAGAGTATTCAAAGTGATCAGAGTGATAAAACAAGCCAGACTAATCAAAATAGCCTGAATGCCCAATAATTCAGAATGTCCTTCATGTTGAAACTGAATAGAACGTTGGAATTGACCGATTTCGTCAAATGGCAAGAGTATTCAAAGTGATCAGAGTGATAAAACCAGCCAGACTAATCAAAATAGCCTGAATGGCCAATAATTCAGAATGTTCATCATGTCGAAACTGAATAGAACGTTGGAATTGACCGAATTCGTCAAATGGCAAGATTATCAAAGTGATCAGAGTGATAAAACCAGCTACATTAAGCAAAATAGCCTGAATGCCCAATAATTCAGAATGTTCATCATGTTGAAACTGTATAGAACGTTGGAATTGAGCGAATTCGTTAAATGGCAAGATTATCAAAGTGACCAGAGTGATAAAACCAGCTACAATAAGCAAAATAGCCTGAATGCCCAATAATTCAGAATGTTCATCATGTTGAAACTGAATAGAACGTTGGAATTGAGCGAATTCGTGAAATGGCAAGATTATCAAAGTGACCAGAGTGATAAAACCAGCTACAATAAGCAAAATAGCCTGAATGCCCAATAATTCAGAATGTTCATCATGTTCAAACTGAATAGAACGTTGGAATTGTCCGAATTCGTCAAATGGCAAGAGTATTCAAAGTGATCAGAGTGATAAAACCAGCCAGACTAATGGAATTGAGCGAATTCGTCAAATGCAAGAGTATTCAAAGTGATCAGAGTGATAAAACAAGCCAGACTAATCAAAATAGCCTGAATGCCCAATAATTCAGAATGTCCTTCATGTTGAAACTGAATAGAACGTTGGAATTGACCGATTTCGTCAAATGGCAAGAGTATTCAAAGTGATCAGAGTGATAAAACCAGCCAGACTAATCAAAATAGCCTGAATGGCCAATAATTCAGAATGTTCATCATGTCGAAACTGAATAGAACGTTGGAATTGACCGATTTCGTCAAATGGCAAGAGTATTCAAAGTGATCAGAGTGATAAAACCAGCCAGACTAATCAAAATAGCCTGAATGCCCAATAATTCAGAATGTTCATCATGTTCAAACTGAATAGAACGTTGGAATTGTCCGAATTCGTCAAATGGCAAGAGCATTCAAAGTGATCAGAGTGATAAAACCAGCCAGACTATCCAAAATAGCCTGAATGCCCAATAATTCAGAATTTTCATCATGTTGAAACTGAATAGAACGTTGGAATTGACCGAATTCGTCAAATGGCAAGAGTATTCAAAGTGATCAGAGTGATAACCAGCCAAACTAATCAAAATAGCCTGAATGCCCAATAATTCAGAATGTTCATCATGTTGAAACTGAATAGAACGTTGGAATTGACCGATTTCGTCAAATGGCAAGAGTATTCAAAGTGATCAGAGTGATAAAACCAGCCAGACTAATCAATATAGCCTGAATGCCCAATAATTCAGAATGTTCATCATGTTCAAACTGAATAGAACGTTGGAATTGACCGAATTCGTTTAATGGCTAGAGTATTCAAAGTGATCAGAGTGATAAAACCAGCTACAATAAGCAAAATAGCCTGAATGCCCAATAATTCAGAATGTTCATCATGTTGAAACTGAATAGAACGTTGGAATTGAGCGAATTCATCAAATGCAAGAGTATTCAAAGTGATCAGAGTGATAAAACAAGCCAGACTAATCAAAATAGCCTGAATGCCCAATAATTCAGAATGTCCTTCATGTTGAAACTGAATAGAACGTTGGAATTGACCGATTTCGTCAAATGGCAAGAGTATTCAAAGTGATCAGAGTGATAAAACCAGCCAGACTAATCAAAATAGCCTGAATGGCCAATAATTCAGAATGTTCATCATGTCGAAACTGAATAGAACGTTGGAATTGACCGAATTCGTCAAATGGCAAGAGCATTCAAAGTGATCAGAGTGATAAAAGCAGCCAGACTAATCAAAATAGCCTGAATGCCCAATAATTCAGAATGTTCATCATGTTGAAACTGAATAGAACGTTGGAATTGACTGAATTCGTCAAATAGCAAGATTATCAAAGTGATCAGAGTGATAAAACCAGCTACATTAAGCAAAATAGCCTGAATGCCCAATAATTCAGAATGTTCATCATGTTGAAACTGAATAGAACGTTGGAATTGAGCGAATTCGTGAAATGGCAAGATTATCAAAGTGACCAGAGTGATAAAACCAGCTACAATAAGCAAAATAGCCTGAATGCCCAATAATTCAGAATGTTCATCATGTTCAAACTGAATAGAACGTTGGAATTGTCCGAATTCGTCAAATGGCAAGAGTATTCAAAGTGATCAGAGTGATAAAACCAGCCAGACTAATGGAATTGAGCGAATTCGTCAAATGCAAGAGTATTCAAAGTGATCAGAGTGATAAAACAAGCCAGACTAATCAAAATAGCCTGAATGCCCAATAATTCAGAATGTCCTTCATGTTGAAACTGAATAGAACGTTGGAATTGACCGATTTCGTCAAATGGCAAGAGTATTCAAAGTGATCAGAGTGATAAAACCAGCCAGACTAATCAAAATAGCCTGAATGGCCAATAATTCAGAATGTTCATCATGTCGAAACTGAATAGAACGTTGGAATTGACCGAATTCGTCAAATGGCAAGATTATCAAAGTGATCAGAGTGATAAAACCAGCTACATTAAGCAAAATAGCCTGAATGCCCAATAATTCAGAATGTTCATCATGTTGAAACTGAATAGAACGTTGGAATTGAGCGAATTCGTGAAATGGCAAGATTATCAAAGTGACCAGAGTGATAAAACCAGCTACAATAAGCAAAATAGCCTGAATGCCCAATAATTCAGAATGTTCATCATGTTCAAACTGAATAGAACGTTGGAATTGTCCGAATTCGTCAAATGGCAAGAGCATTCAAAGTGATCAGAGTGATAAAACCAGCCAGACTATCCAAAATAGCCTGAATGCCCAATAATTCAGAATTTTCATCATGTTGAAACTGAATAGAACGTTGGAATTGACCGAATTCGTCAAATGGCAAGAGTATTCAAAGTCATCAGAGTGATAAAACCAGCCAAACTAATCAAAATAGCCTGAATGCCCAATAATTCAGAATGTTCATCATGTTGAAACTGAATATAACGTTGGAATTGACCGATTTCGTCAAATGGCAAGAGTATTCAAAGTGATCAGAGTGATAAAACCAGCCAGACTAATCAATATAGCCTGAATGCCCAATAATTCAGAATGTTCATCATGTTCAAACTGAATAGAACGTTGGAATTGACCGAATTCGTTTAATGGCTAGAGTATTCAAAGTGATCAGAGTGATAAAACCAGCTACAATAAGCAAAATAGCCTGAATGCCCAATAATTCAGAATGTTCATCATGTTGAAACTGAATAGAACGTTGGAATTGAGCGAATTCATCAAATTCAAGAGTATTCAAAGTGATCAGAGTGATAAAACAAGCCAGACTAATCAAAATAGCCTGAATGCCCAATAATTCAGAATGTCCTTCATGTTGAAACTGAATAGAACGTTGGAATTGACCGATTTCGTCAAATGGCAAGAGTATTCAAAGTGATCAGAGTGATAAAACCAGCCAGACTAATCAAAATAGCCTGAATGGCCAATAATTCAGAATGTTCATCATGTCGAAACTGAATAGAACGTTGGAATTGACCGAATTCGTCAAATGGCAAGATTATCAAAGTGATCAGAGTGATAAAAGCAGCCAGACTAATCAAAATAGCCTGAATGCCCAATAATTCAGAATGTTCATCATGTTCAAACTGAATAGAACGTTGGAATTGACCGAATTCGTTTAATGGCTAGAGTATTCAAAGTGATCAGAGTGATAAAACCAGCTACAATAAGCAAAATAGCCTGAATGCCCAATAATTCAGAATGTTCATCATGTTGAAACTGAATAGAACGTTGGAATTGAGCGAATTCATCAAATTCAAGAGTATTCAAAGTGATCAGAGTGATAAAACAAGCCAGACTAATCAAAATAGCCTGAATGCCCAATAATTCAGAATGTCCTTCATGTTGAAACTGAATAGAACGTTGGAATTGACCGATTTCGTCAAATGGCAAGAGTATTCAAAGTGATCAGAGTGATAAAACCAGCCAGACTAATCAAAATAGCCTGAATGCCAAATAATTCAGAATGTTCATCATGTTGAAACTGAGTAGAACGTTGGAATTGACCGAATTTGTCAAATGGCAAGAGTATTCAAAGAGATCAGAGTGATAAAAGCAGCCAGACTAATCAAAATAGCCTGAATGCCCAATAATTCAGAATGTTCATCATGTTCAAACTGAATAGAACGTTGGAATTGACCGAATTCGTTTAATGGCTAGATTATTCAAAGTGATCACAGTGATAAAACCAGCCAGACTAATCAAAATAGCCTGAATGCCAAATAATTCAGAATGTTCATCATGTTGAAACTGAATAGAACGTTGGAATTGACCAAATTCGTCAAATGGCAAGAGCATTCAAAGTGATCAGAGTGATAAAACCAGCCAGACTAATAAAAATAGCCTGAATGCCTAATAATTAAGAACGTTCATCATGTTGAAACTGAATAGAACGTTGGAATTGACTGAATTCGTCAAATAGCAAGATTATCAAAGTGATCAGAGTGATAAAACCAGCTACATTAAGCAAAATAGCCTGAATGCCCAAAAATTCAGAATGTTCATCATGTTGAAACTGAATAGAACGTTGGAATTGAGCGAATTCGTGAAATGGCAAGACTATCAAAGTGACCAGAGTGATAAAACCAGCTACAATAAGCAAAATAGCCTGAATGCCCAATAATTCAGAATGTTCATCATGTTGAAACTGAATAGAACGTTGGAATTGAGCGAATTCGTCAAATGGCAAGAGTATTCAAAGTGATCAGAGTGATAAAACCAGCCAGACTAATCAAAATAGCCTGAATGCCCAATAATTCAGAATGGTCATCATGTTGAAACTGAGTAGAACGTTGGAATTGACCGAATTTGTCAAATGGCAAGAGTATTCAAAGTGATCAGAGTGATAAAAGCAGCCAGACTTATCAAAATAGCCTGAATGCCCAATAATTCAGAATGTTCATCATGTTCAAACTGAATAGAACGTTGGAATTGACCGAATTCGTTTAATGGCTAGATTATTCAAAGTGATCACAGTGATAAAACCAGCCAGACTAATCAAAATAGCCTGAATGCCAAATAATTCAGAATGTTCATCATGTTGAAACTGAATAGAACGTTGGAATTGACCGAATTCGTCAAATGGCAAGAGCATTCAAAGTGATCAGAGTGATAAAACCAGCCAGACTAATCAAAATAGCCTGAATGCCTAATAATTAAGAACGTTCATCATGTTGAAACTGAAAATGTTGAAACGTTGGAATTGACTGAATTCGTCAAATAGCAAGATTATCAAAGTGATCAGAGTGATAAAACCAGCTACATTAAGCAAAATAGCCTGAATGCCCAATAATTCAGAACGTTCATCATGTTGAAACTGAATAGAACGTTGGAATTGAGCGAATTCGTGTAATGGCAAGACTATCAAAGTGACCAGAGTGATAAAACCAGCTGCAATAAGCAAAATAGCCTGAATGCCCAATAATTCAGAATGTTCATCATGTTGAAACTGAATAGAACGTTGGAATTGAGGGAATTCGTCAAATGGCAAGAGTATTCAAAGTGATCAGAGTGATAAAACCAGCCAGACTAATCAAAATAGCCTGAATGCCCAATAATTCAGAATTTTCATCATGTTAAAACTGAATAGAACGTTGGAATTGACCGAATTCGTCAAATGGCAAGAGTATTCAAAGTGATCAGAGTGATAAAACCAGCCAGACTAATCAAAATAGCCTGAATGCCCAATAATTCAGAATGTTCATCATGTTGAAACTGAATAGAACGTTGGAATTGACCGAATTCGTCAAAAGGCAAGAGTATTCAAAGTGATCAGAGTGATAAAACCAGCCAGACTAATCAATATAGCCTGAATGCCCAATAATTCAGAATGTTCATCATGTTCAAACTGAATAGAACGTTGGAATTGACCGAATTCGTTTAATGGCTAGAGTATCCAAAGTGATCACAGTGATAAAACCAGCCAGACTAATCAAAATAGCCTGAATGCCTAATAATTATGAATGTTCATCATGTTGAAACGGAATAGAACGTTGGAATTGACCGAATTCGTCAAATGGCAAGAGTATTCAAAGTGATCAGAGTGATAAAACCAGCCAAACTAATCAAAATAGCCTGAATGCCCAATAATTCAGAATGTTCATCATGTTGAAACTGAATAGAACGTTGGAATTGACCGAATTCGTCAAATGGCAAGAGTATTCAAAGTGATCAGAGTGATAAAACCAGCCAGACTAATGGAATTGAGCGAATTCGTCAAATGCAAGAGTATTCAAAGTGATCAGAGTGATAAAACAAGCCAGACTAATCAAAATAGCCTGAATGCCCAATAATTCAGAATGTCCTTCATGTTGAAACTGAATAGAACGTTGGAATTGACCGATTTCGTCAAATGGCAAGAGTATTCAAAGTGATCAGAGTGATAAAACCAGCCAGACTAATCAAAATAGCCTGAATGGCCAATAATTCAGAATGTTCATCATGTCGAAACTGAATAGAACGTTGGAATTGACCGAATTCGTCAAATGGCAAGATTATCAAAGTGATCAGAGTGATAAAACCAGCTACATTAAGCAAAATAGCCTGAATGCCCAATAATTCAGAATGTTCATCATGTTGAAACTGAATAGAACGTTGGAATTGAGCGAATTCGTGAAATGGCAAGATTATCAAAGTGACCAGAGTGATAAAACCAGCTACAATAAGCAAAATAGCCTGAATGCCCAATAATTCAGAATGTTCATCATGTTCAAACTGAATAGAACGTTGGAATTGACCGAATTCGTCAAATGGCAAGAGCATTCAAAGTGATCAGAGTGATAAAACCAGCCAGACTAATCAAAATAGCCTGAATGCTCAATAATTCAGAATTTTCATCATGTTGAAACTGAATAGAACGTTGGAATTGACCGAATTCGTCAAATGGCAAGAGTATTCAAAGTGATCAGAGTGATAAAACCAGCCAAACTAATCAAAATAGCCTGAATGCCCAATAATTCAGAATGTTCATCATGTTGAAACTGAATAGAACGTTGGAATTGACCGATTTCGTCAAATGGCAAGAGTATTCAAAGTGATCAGAGTGATAAAACCAGCCAGACTAATCAATATAGCCTGAATGCCCAATAATTCAGAATGTTCATCATGTTGAAACTGAATAGAACGTTGGAATTGACCGAATTCGTCAAATGGCAAGATTATCAAAGTGATCAGAGTGATAAAACCAGCTACAATAAGCAAAATAGCCTGAATGCCCAATAATTCAGAATGTTCATCATGTTGAAACTGAATTGGAATTGAGCGAATTAATGAAATGGCAAGATTATCAAAGTGACTAGAGTGATAAAAACAGCTACAATAAGCAAAATAGCCTGAATGCCCAATAATTCAGAATGTTCATCATGTTGAAACTGAATAGAACGTTGGAATTGACAGAATTCGTTTAATGGCTAGAGTATTCAAAGTGATCAGAGTAAAAAAACCAGCCAGACTAATCAAAATAGCCTGAATGCCCAATAATTCAGAATGTTCATCATGTTCAAACTGAATAGAACGTTGGAAATGACCGAATTCGTTTAATGGCTAGATTATTCACAGTGATCACAGTGATAAAACCAGCCAGACTAATCAAAATAGCCTGAATGCCAAATAATTCAGAATGTTCATCATGTTCAAACTGAATAGAACGTTGGAAATGACCGAATTCGTTTAATGGCTAGATTATTCACAGTGATCACAGTGATAAAACCAGCCAGACTAATCAAAATAGCCTGAATGCCAAATAATTCAGAATGTTCATCATGTTGAAACTGAATAGAACGTTGGAATTGACCGAATTCGTCAAATGGCAAGAGCATTCAAAGTGATCAGAGTGATAAAACCAGCCAGACTAATCAAAATAGCCTGAATGCCTAATAATTAAGAACGTTCATCATGTTGAAACTGAATAGAACGTTGGAATTGAGCGAATTCGTGAAATGGCAAGAGTATTCAAAGTGATCAGAGTGATAAAACCAGCCAGACTAATCAAAATAGCCTGAATGCCCAATAATTCAGAATGTTCATCATGTTGAAACTGAATAGATCGTTGGAATTGACCGAATTCGTTTAATGGCTAGAGTATCCAAAGTGATCACAGTGATAAAACCAGCCAGACTAATCAAAATAGCCTGAATGCCTAATAATTATGAATGTTCATTATGTTGAAACGGAATAGAACGTTGGAATTGACCGAATCCGTCTAATGGCAAGATTATCAAAGTGATCAGAGTGATAAAACCAGCTACAATAAGCAAAATAGCCTGAATGCCCAATAATTCAGAATGTTCATCATGTTTAAACTGAATAGAACGTTGGAATTGACCGAATTCGTCAAATCGCACGATTATCAAAGTGATCAGAGTGATAAAACCAGCTACAATAAGCAAAATAGCCTGAATGCCAAATAATTCAGAATGTTCATCATGTTGAAACTGAATAGAACGTTGGAATTGACCGAATTCGTCAAATGGCAAGATTATCAAAGTGATCAGAGTGATAAAACCAGCTACAATAAGCAAAATAGCCTGAATGCCCAATAATTCAGAATGTTCATCATGTTGAAACTGAATAGAACGTTGGAATTGAGCGAATTCATGAAATGGCAAGATTATCAAAGTGACTAGAGTGATAAAAACAGCTACAATAAGCAAAATAGCCTGAATGCCCAATAATTCAGAATGTTCATCATGTTGAAACTGAATAGAACGTTGGAATTGACAGAATTCGTTTAATGGCTAGAGTATTCAAAGTGATCAGAGTGAAAAAACCAGCCAGACTAATCAAAATAGACTGAATGTCCAATAATTCAGAATGTTCATCATGTTGAAATTGAATAGAACGTTGGAATTGACCGAATTCGTCAAATGGCAAGAGTATTCAAAGTGATCAGAGTGATAAAACCAGCCAGACTAATCAAAATAGCCTGAATGCCAAATAATTCAGAATGTTCATCATGTTGAAACTGAATAGAACGTTGGAATTGACCGAATTCGTCAAATGGCAAGAGCATTCAAAGTGATCAGAGTGATAAAACCAGCCAGACTAATCAAAATAGCCTGAATGCCTAATAATTAAGAACGTTCATCATGTTGAAACTGAAAATGTTGAAACGTTGGAATTGACTGAATTCGTCAAATAGCAAGATTATCAAAGTGACCAGAGTGATAAAACCAGCTGCAATAAGCAAAATAGCCTGAATGCCCAATAATTCAGAATGTTCATCATGTTGAAACTGAATAGAACGTTGGAATTGAGGGAATTCGTCAAATGGCAAGAGTATTCAAAGTGATCAGAGTGATAAAACCAGCCAGACTAATCAAAATAGCCTGAATGCCCAATAATTCAGAATTTTCATCATGTTAAAACTGAATAGAACGTTGGAATTGACCGAATTCGTCAAATGGCAAGAGTATTCAAAGTGATCAGAGTGATAAAACCAGCCAGACTAATCAAAATAGCCTGAATGCCCAATAATTCAGAATGTTCATCATGTTGAAACTGAATAGAACGTTGGAATTGACCGAATTCGTCAAATGGCAAGAGTATTCAAAGTGATCAGAGTGATAAAACCAGCCAGACTAATCAATATAGCCTGAATGCCCAATAATTCAGAATGTTCATCATGTTGAAACGGAATAGAACGTTGGAATTGACCGAATCCGTCAAATGGCAAGATTATCAAAGTGATCAGAGTGATAAAAACAGCTACAATAAGCAAAGTAGCCTGAATGCCCAATAATTCAGAATGTTCATCATGTTGAAACTGAATAGAACGTTGGAATTGACCGAATTCGTCAAATCGCACGATTATCAAAGTGATCAGAGTGATAAAACCAGCTACAATAAGCAAAATAGCCTGAATGCCAAATAATTCAGAATGTTCATCATGTTGAAACTGAATAGAACGTTGGAATTGACCGAATTCGTCAAATGGCAAGAGTATTCAAAGTGATCAGAGTGATAAAACCAGCCAGACTAATGGAATTGAGCGAATTCGTCAAATGCAAGAGTATTCAAAGTGATCAGAGTGATAAAACAAGCCAGACTAATCAAAATAGCCTGAATGCCCAATAATTCAGAATGTCCTTCATGTTGAAACTGAATAGAACGTTGGAATTGACCGATTTCGTCAAATGGCAAGAGTATTCAAAGTGATCAGAGTGATAAAACCAGCCAGACTAATCAAAATAGCCTGAATGGCCAATAATTCAGAATGTTCATCATGTCGAAACTGAATAGAACGTTGGAATTGACCGAATTCGTCAAATGGCAAGATTATCAAAGTGATCAGAGTGATAAAACCAGCTACATTAAGCAAAATAGCCTGAATGCCCAATAATTCAGAATGTTCATCATGTTGAAACTGAATAGAACGTTGGAATTGAGCGAATTCGTGAAATGGCAAGATTATCAAAGTGACCAGAGTGATAAAACCAGCTACAATAAGCAAAATAGCCTGAATGCCCAATAATTCAGAATGTTCATCATGTTCAAACTGAATAGAACGTTGGAATTGACCGAATTCGTCAAATGGCAAGAGCATTCAAAGTGATCAGAGTGATAAAACCAGCCAGACTAATCAAATAGAACGTTGGAATTGACCGAATTCGTCAAATGGCAAGAGTATTCAAAGTGATCAGAGTGATAAAACCAGCCAAACTAATAAAAATAGCCTGAATGCCCAATAATTCAGAATGTTCATCATGTTGAAACTGAATAGAACGTTGGAATTGACCGATTTCGTCAAATGGCAAGAGTATTCAAAGTGATCAGAGTGATAAAACCAGCCAGACTAATCAATATAGCCTGAATGCCCAATAATTCAGAATGTTCATCATGTTGAAACTGAATAGAACGTTGGAATTGACCGAATTCGTCAAATGGCAAGATTATCAAAGTGATCAGAGTGATAAAACCAGATACAATAAGCAAAATAGCCTGAATGCCCAATAATTCAGAATGTTCATCATGTTGAAACTGAATTGGAATTGAGCGAATTCATGAAATGGCAAGATTATCAAAGTGACTAGAGTGATAAAAACAGCTACAATAAGCAAAATAGCCTGAATGCCCAATAATTCAGAATGTTCATCATGTTGAAACTGAATAGAACGTTGGAATTGACAGAATTCGTTTAATGGCTAGAGTATTCAAAGTTATCAGAGTAAAAAAACCAGCCAGACTAATCAAAATAGCCTGAATGCCCAATAATTCAGAATGTTCATCATGTTCAAACTGAATAGAACGTTGGAAATGACCGAATTCGTTTAATGGCTAGATTATTCAAAGTGATCACAGTGATAAAACCAGCCAGACTAATCAAAATAGCCTGAATGCCAAATAATTCAGAATGTTCATCATGTTGAAACTGAATAGCACGTTGGAATTGACCGAATTCGTCAAATGGCAAGAGCATTCAAAGTGATCAGAGTGATAAAACCAGCCAGACTAATCAAAATAGCCTGAATGCCTAATAATTAAGAACGTTCATCATGTTGAAACTGAATAGAACGTTGGAATTGAGCGAATTCGTGAAATGGCAAGATTATCAAAGTGACCAGAGTGATAAAACCAGCTACAATAAGCAAAATAGCCTGAATGCCCAATAATTCAGAATGTTCATCATGCTGAAACTGAATAGAACGTTGGAATTGACCGAATTCGTCAAATGGCAAGAGTATTCAAAGTGATCAGAGTGATAAAACCAGCCAGACTAATCAAAATAGCCTGAATGCCCAATAATTCAGAATGTTCATCATGTTGAAACTGAATAGATCGTTGGAATTGACCGAATTCGTTTAATGGCTAGAGTATCCAAAGTGATCACAGTGATAAAACCAGCCAGACTAATCAAAATAGCCTGAATGCCTAATAATTATGAATGTTCATTATGTTGAAACGGAATAGAACGTTGGGATTGACCGAATCCGTCAAATGGCAAGATTATCAAAGTGATCAGAGTGATAAAACCAGCTACAATAAGCAAAATAGCCTGAATGCCCAATAATTCAGAATGTTCATTATGTTTAAACTGAATAGATCGTTGGAATTGACCGAATTCGTCAAATCGCACGATTATCAAAGTGATCAGAGTGATAAAACCAGCTACAATAAGCAAAATAGCCTGAATGCCCAATAATTCAGAATGTTCATTATGTTTAAACTGAATAGATCGTTGGAATTGACCGAATTCGTCAAATCGCACGATTATCAAAGTGATCAGAGTGATAAAACCAGCTACAATAAGCAAAATAGCCTGAATGCCCAATAATTCAGAATGTTCATTATGTTGAAACGGAATAGAACGTTGGGATTGACCGAATCCGTCAAATGGCAAGATTATCAAAGTGATCAGAGTGATAAAACCAGCTACAATAAGCAAAATAGCCTGAATGCCAAATAATTCAGAATGTTCATCATGTTGAAACGGAATAGAACGTTGGGATTGACCGAATCCGTCAAATGGCAAGATTATCAAAGTGATCAGAGTGATAAAACCAGCTACAATAAGCAAAATAGCCTGAATGCCCAATAATTCAGAATGTTCATTATGTTTAAACTGAATAGATCGTTGGAATTGACCGAATTCGTCAAATCGCACGATTATCAAAGTGATCAGAGTGATAAAACCAGCTACAATAAGCAAAATAGCCTGAATGCCAAATAATTCAGAATGTTCATCATGTTGAAACTGAATAGAACGTTGGAATTGACCGAATTCGTCAAATGGCAAGATTATCAAAGTGATCAGAGTGATAAAACCAGCTACAATAAGCAAAATAGCCTGAATGCCCAATAATTCAGAATGTTCATCATGTTGAAACTGAATAGAACGTTGGAATTGACAGAATTCGTTTAATGGCTAGAGTATTCAAAGTGATCAGAGTGAAAAAACCAGCCAGACTAATCAAAATAGACTGAATGTCCAATAATTCAGAATGTTCATCATGTTGAAATTGAATAGAACGTTGGAATTGACCGAATTCGTCAAATGGCAAGAGTATTCAAAGTGATCAGAGTGATAAAACCAGCCAGACTAATCAAAATAGCCTGAATGCCCAATAATTCAGAATGTTCATCATGTTCAAACTGAATAGAACGTTGGAAATGACCGAATTCGTTTAATGACTAGATTATTCAAAGTGATCACAGTGATAAAACCAGCCAGACTAATCAAAATAGCCTGAATGCCAAATAATTCAGAATGTTCATCATGTTGAAACTGAATAGAACGTTGGAATTGACCGAATTCGTCAAATGGCAAGAGCATTCAAAGTGATCAGAGTGATAAAACCAGCCAGACTAATCAAAATAGCCTGAATGCCTAATAATTAAGAACGTTCATCATGTTGAAACTGAATAGAACGTTGGAATTGAGCGAATTCGTGAAATGGCAAGATTATCAAAGTGACCAGAGTGATAAAATCAGCTACAATAAGCAAAATAGCCTGAATGCCCAATAATTCAGAATGTTCATCATGTTGAAACTGAATAGAACGTTGGAATTGACCGAATTCGTCAAATCGCACGATTATCAAAGAGATCAGAGTGATAAAACCAGCTACAATAAGCAAAATAGCCTGAATGCCAAATAATTCAGAATGTTCATCATGTTGAAACTGAATAGAACGTTGGAATTGACCGAATTCGTCAAATGGCAAGAGTATTCAAAGTGGTCAGAGTGATAAAACCAGCCAGACTAATGGAATTGAGCGAATTCGTCAAATGCAAGAGTATTCAAAGTGATCAGAGTGATAAAACAAGCCAGACTAATCAAAATAGCCTGAATGCCCAATAATTCAGAATGTCCTTCATGTTGAAACTGAATAGAACGTTGGAATTGACCGATTTCGTCAAATGGCAAGAGTATTCAAAGTGATCAGAGTGATAAAACCAGCCAGACTAATCAAAATAGCCTAAATGGCCAATAATTCAGAATGTTCATCATTTCGAAACTGAATAGATCGTTGGAATTGACCGAATTCGTCAAATGGCAAGATTATCAAATTGATCAGAGTGATAAAACCAGCTACATTAAGCAAAATAGCCTGAATGCCCAATAATTCAGAATGTTCATCATGTTGAAACTGAATAGAACGTTGGAATTGAGCGAATTCGTGAAATGGCAAGATTATCAAAGTGACCAGAGTGATAAAACCAGCTACAATAAGCAAAATAGCCTGAATGCCCAATAATTCAGAATGTTCATCATGTTCAAGATTATCAAAGTGACCAGAGTGATAAAACCAGCTACAATAAGCAAAATAGCCTGAATGCCCAATAATAGAACGTTGGAATTGACCGAATTCGTCAAATCGCACGATTATCAAAGTGATCAGAGTGATAAAACCAGCTACAATAAGCAAAATAGCCTGAATGCCAAATAATTCAGAATGTTCATCATGTTGAAACTGAATAGAACGTTGGAATTGACCGAATTCGTCAAATGGCAAGAGTATTCAAAGTGGTCAGAGTGATAAAACCAGCCAGACTAATGGAATTGAGCGAATTCGTCAAATGCAAGAGTATTCAAAGTGATCAGAGTGATAAAACAAGCCAGACTAATCAAAATAGCCTGAATGCCCAATAATTCAGAATGTCCTTCATGTTGAAACTGAATAGAACGTTGGAATTGACCGATTTCGTCAAATGGCAAGAGTATTCAAAGTGATCAGAGTGATAAAACCAGCCAGACTAATCAAAATAGCCTGAATGGCCAATAATTCAGAATGTTCATCATGTCGAAACTGAATAGAACGTTGGAATTGACCGAATTCGTCAAATGGCAAGATTATCAAATTGATCAGAGTGATAAAACCAGCTACATTAAGCAAAATAGCCTGAATGCCCAATAATTCAGAATGTTCATCATGTTGAAACTGAATAGAACGTTGGAATTGAGCGAATTCGTGAAATGGCAAGATTATCAAAGTGACCAGAGTGATAAAACCAGCTACAATAAGCAAAATAGCCTGAATGCCCAATAATTCAGAATGTTCATCATGTTCAAACTGAATAGAACGTTGGAATTGACCGAATTCGTCAAATGGCAAGAGCATTCAAAGTGATCAGAGTGATAAAACCAGCCAGACTAATCAAAATAGCCTGAATGCCCAATAATTCAGAATTTTCATCATGTTGAAACTGAATAGAACGTTGGAATTGACCGAATTCGTCAAATGGCAAGAGCATTCAAAGTGATCAGAGTGATAAAACCAGCCAGACTAATCAAAATAGCCTGAATGCCTAATAATTAAGAACGTTCATCATGTTGAAACTGAATAGAACGTTGGAATTGAGCGAATTCGTGAAATGGCAAGATTATCAAAGTGACCAGAGTGATAAAACCAGCTACAATAAGCAAAATAGCCTGAATGTCCAATAATTCAGAATGTTCATCATGTTGAAACTGAATAGAACGTTGGAATTGAGCGAATTCGTCAAATGGCAAGAGTATTCAAAGTGATCAGAGTGATAAAACCAGCCAGACTAATCAAAATAGCCTGAATGCCTAATAATTAAGAACGTTCATCATGTTGAAACTGAATAGAACGTTGGAATTGAGCGAATTCGTGAAATGGCAAGATTATCAAAGTGACCAGAGTGATAAAACCAGCTACAATAAGCAAAATAGCCTGAATGCCCAATAATTCAGAATGTTCATCATGTTGAAACTGAATAGAACGTTGGAATTGACCGAATTCGTCAAATGGCAAGAGTATTCAAAGTGATCAGAGTGATAAAACCAGCCAGACTAATCAAAATAGCCTGAATGCCCAATAATTCAGAATGTTCATCATGTTGAAACTGAATAGAACGTTGGAATTGACCGAATTCGTTTAATGGCTAGAGTATCCAAAGTGATCACAGTGATAAAACCAGCCAGACTAATCAAAATAGCCTGAATGCCTAATAATTATGAATGTTCATTATGTTGAAACGGAATAGAACGTTGGAATTGACCGAATCCGTCAAATGGCAAGATTATCAAAGTGATCAGAGTGATAAAACCAGCTACAATAAGCAAAATAGCCTGAATGCCCAATAATTCAGAATGTTCATCATGTTGAAACTGAATAGAACGTTGGAATTGACCGAATTCGTCAAATCGCACGATTATCAAAGTGATCAGAGTGATAAAACCAGCTACAATAAGAAAAATAGCCTGAATGCCAAATAATTCAGAATGTTCATCATGTTGAAACTGAATAGAACGTTGGAATTGACCGAATTCGTCAAATGGCAAGAGTATTCAAAGTGATCAGAGTGATAAAACCAGCCAGACTAATGGAATTGAGCGAATTCGTCAAATGCAAGAGTATTCAAAGTGATCAGAGTGATAAAACAAGCCAGACTAATCAAAATAGCCTGAATGCCCAATAATTCAGAATGTCCTTCATGTTGAAACTGAATAGAACGTTGGAATTGACCGATTTCGTCAAATGGCAAGAGTATTCAAAGTGATCAGAGTGATAAAACCAGCCAGACTAATCAAAATAGCCTGAATGGCCAATAATTCAGAATGTTCATCATGTCGAAACTGAATAGAACGTTGGAATTGACCGAATTCGTCAAATGGCAAGATTATCAAATTGATCAGAGTGATAAAACCAGCTACATTAAGCAAAATAGCCTGAATGCCCAATAATTCAGAATGTTCATCATGTTGAAACTGAATAGAACGTTGGAATTGAGCGAATTCGTGAAATGGCAAGATTATCAAAGTGACCAGAGTGATAAAACCAGCTACAATAAGCAAAATAGCCTGAATGCCCAATAATTCAGAATGTTCATCATGTTCAAACTGAATAGAACGTTGGAATTGACCGAATTCGTCAAATGGCAAGAGCATTCAAAGTGATCAGAGTGATAAAACCAGCCAGACTATTCAAAATAGCCTGAATGCCAAATAATTCAGAATGTTCATCATGTTGAAACTGAATAGAACCTTGGAATTGACCGAATTCGTCAAATGGCAAGAGCATTCAAAGTGATCAGAGTGATAAAACCAGCCAGACTAATCAAAATAGCCTGAATGCCTAATAATTAAGAACGTTCATCATGTTGAAACTGAATAGAACGTTGGAATTGATCGAATTCGTGAAATGGCAAGATTATCAAAGTGGCCAGAGTAATAAAACCAGCTACAATAAGCAAAATAGCCTGAATGCCCAATAATTCAGAATGTTCATCATGCTGAAACTGAATAGAACGTTGGAATTGAGCGAATTCGTCAAATGGCAAGAGTATTCAAAGTGATCAGAGTGATAAAACCAGCCAGACTAATCAAAATAGCCTGAATGCCCAATAATTCAGAATGTTCATCATGTTGAAACTGAATAGAACGTTGGAATTGGCCGAATTCGTCAAATGGCAAGAGTATTCAAAGTGATCAGAGTGATAAAACAAGCCAGACTAATCAAAATAGCCTGAATGCCCAATAATTCAGAATGTCCTTCATGTTGAAACTGAATAGAACGTTGGAATTGACCGAATTCGTTTAATGGCTAGAGTATCCAAAGTGATCACAGTGATAAAACCAGCCAGACTAATCAAAATAGCCTGAATGCCTAATAATTATGAATGTTCATCATGTTGAAACGGAATAGAACGTTGGAATTGACCGAATTCGTCAAATGGCAAGAGTATTCAAAGTGATCAGAGTGATAAAACGAGCCAGACTAATCAATATAGCCTGAATGCCCAATAATTCAGAATGTTCATCATGTTCAAACTGAATAGAACGTTGGAATTGACCGAATTCGTTTTATGGCTAGAGTATCCAAAGTGATCACAGTGATAAAACCAGCCAGACTAATCAAAATAGCCTGAATGCCTAATAATTATGAATGTTCATCATGTTGAAACGGAATAGAACGTTGGAATTGACCGAATCCGTCAAATGGCAAGATTATCAAAGTGATCAGAGTGATAAAACCAGCTACAATAAGCAAAATAGCCTGAATGCCCAATAATTCAGAATGTTCATCATGTTGAAACTGAATAGAACGTTGGAATTGACCGAATTCGTCAAATCGCACGATTATCAAAGTGATCAGAGTGATAAAACCAGCCAGACTAATGGAATTGAGCGAATTCGTCAAATGCAAGAGTATTCAAAGTGATCAGAGTGATAAAACAAGCCAGACTAATCAAAATAGCCTGAATGCCCAATAATTCAGAATGTCCTTCATGTTGAAACTGAATAGAACGTTGGAATTGACCGATTTCGTCAAATGGCAAGAGTATTCAAAGTGATCAGAGTGATAAAACCAGCCAGACTAATCAAAATAGCCTGAATGGCCAATAATTCAGAATGTTCATCATGTCGAAACTGAATAGAACGTTGGAATTGACCGAATTCGTCAAATCGCACGATTATCAAAGTGATCAGAGTGATAAAACCAGCTACAATAAGCAAAATAGCCTGAATGCCAAATAATTCAGAATGTTCATCATGTTGAAACTGAATAGAACGTTGGAATTGACCGAATTCGTCAAATGGCAAGAGTATTCAAAGTGATCAGAGTGATAAAACCAGCCAGACTAATGGAATTGAGCGAATTCGTCAAATGCAAGAGTATTCAAAGTGATCAGAGTGATAAAACAAGCCAGACTAATCAAAATAGCCTGAATGCCCAATAATTCAGAATGTCCTTCATGTTGAAACTGAATAGAACGTTGGAATTGACCGATTTCGTCAGATGGCAAGAGTATTCAAAGTGATCAGAGTGATAAAACCAGCCAGACTAATCAAAATAGCCTGAATGGCCAATAATTCAGAATGTTCATCATGTCGAAACTGAATAGAACGTTGGAATTGACCGAATTCGTCAAATGGCAAGATTATCAAATTGATCAGAGTGATAAAACCAGCTACATTAAGCAAAATAGCCTGAATGCCCAATAATTCAGAATGTTCATCATGTTGAAACTGAATAGAACGTTGGAATTGAGCGAATTCGTGAAATGGCAAGATTATCAAAGTGACCAGAGTGATAAAACCAGCTACAATAAGCAAAATAGCCTGAATGCCCAATAATTCAGAATGTTCATCATGTTCAAACTGAATAGAACGTTGGAATTGACCGAATTCGTCAAATGGCAAGAGCATTCAAAGTGATCAGAGTGATAAAACCAGCCAAACTAATCAAAATAGCCTGAATGCCAAATAATTCAGAATGTTCATCATGTTGAAACTGAATAGAACCTTGGAATTGACCGAATTCGTCAAATGGCAAGAGCATTCAAAGTGATCAGAGTGATAAAACCAGGCAGACTAATCAAAATAGCCTGAATGCCTAATAATTAAGAACGTTCATCATGTTGAAACTGAATAGAACGTTGGAATTGAGCGAATTCGTGAAATGGCAAGATTATCAAAGTGACCAGAGTGTTAAAACCAGCTACAATAAGCAAAATAGCCTGAATGCCCAATAATTCAGAATGTTCATCATGTTCAAACTGAATAGAACGTTGGAATTGACCGAATTCGTCAAATGGCAAGAGCATTCAAAGTGATCAGAGTGATAAAACCAGCCAGACTATTCAAAATAGCCTGAATGCCCAATAATTCAGAATTTTCATCATGTTGAAACTGAATAGAACGTTGGAATTGACCGAATTCGTCAAATGGCAAGAGTATTCAAAGTGATCAGAGTGATAAAACCAGCCAAACTAATCAAAATAGCCTGAATGCCAAATAATTCAGAATGTTCATCATGTTGAAACTGAATAGAACCTTGGAATTGACCGAATTCGTCAAATGGCAAGAGCATTCAAAGTGATCAGAGTGATAAAAAAAATGCCCAATAATTCAGAATGTTCATCATGTTGAAACTGAATAGAACGTTGGAATTGACCGAATTCGTCAAATCGCACGATTATCAAAGTGATCAGAGTGATAAAACCAGCTACAATAAGAAAAATAGCCTGAATGCCAAATAATTCAGAATGTTCATCATGTTGAAACTGAATAGAACGTTGGAATTGACCGAATTCGTCAAATGGCAAGAGTATTCAAAGTGATCAGAGTGATAAAACCAGCCAGACTAATGGAATTGAGCGAATTCGTCAAATGCAAGAGTATTCAAAGTGATCAGAGTGATAAAACAAGCCAGACTAATCAAAATAGCCTGAATGCCCAATAATTCAGAATGTCCTTCATGTTGAAACTGAATAGAACGTTGGAATTGACCGATTTCGTCAAATGGCAAGAGTATTCAAAGTGATCAGAGTGATAAAACCAGCCAGACTAATCAAAATAGCCTGAATGGCCAATAATTCAGAATGTTCATCATGTCGAAACTGAATAGAACGTTGGAATTGACCGAATTCGTCAAATGGCAAGATTATCAAATTGATCAGAGTGATAAAACCAGCTACATTAAGCAAAATAGCCTGAATGCCCAATAATTCAGAATGTTCATCATGTTGAAACTGAATAGAACGTTGGAATTGAGCGAATTCGTGAAATGGCAAGATTATCAAAGTGACCAGAGTGATAAAACCAGCTACAATAAGCAAAATAGCCTGAATGCCCAATAATTCAGAATGTTCATCATGTTCAAACTGAATAGAACGTTGGAATTGACCGAATTCGTCAAATGGCAAGAGCATTCAAAGTGATCAGAGTGATAAAACCAGCCAGACTATTCAAAATAGCCTGAATGCCCAATAATTCAGAATTTTCATCATGTTGAAACTGAATAGAACGTTGGAATTGACCGAATTCGTCAAATGGCAAGAGTATTCAAAGTGATCAGAGTGATAAAACCAGCCAAACTAATCAAAATAGCCTGAATGCCAAATAATTCAGAATGTTCATCATGTTGAAACTGAATAGAACCTTGGAATTGACCGAATTCGTCAAATGGCAAGAGCATTCAAAGTGATCAGAGTGATAAAACCAGCCAGACTAATCAAAATAGCCTGAATGCCTAATAATTAAGAACGTTCATCATGTTGAAACTGAATAGAACGTTGGAATTGATCGAATTCGTGAAATGGCAAGATTATCAAAGTGACCAGAGTAATAAAACCAGCTACAATAAGCAAAATAGCCTGAATGCCCAATAATTCAGAATGTTCATCATGCTGAAACTGAATAGAACGTTGGAATTGAGCGAATTCGTCAAATGGCAAGAGTATTCAAAGTGATCAGAGTGATAAAACCAGCCAGACTAATCAAAATAGCCTGAATGCCCAATAATTCAGAATGTTCATCATGTTGAAACTGAATAGAACGTTGGAATTGGCCGAATTCGTCAAATGGCAAGAGTATTCAAAGTGATCAGAGTGATAAAACAAGCCAGACTAATCAAAATAGCCTGAATGCCCAATAATTCAGAATGTCCTTCATGTTGAAACTGAATAGAACGTTGGAATTGACCGAATTCGTTTAATGGCTAGAGTATCCAAAGTGATCACAGTGATAAAACCAGCCAGACTAATCAAAATAGCCTGAATGCCTAATAATTATGAATGTTCATCATGTTGAAACGGAATAGAACGTTGGAATTGACCGAATTCGTCAAATGGCAAGAGTATTCAAAGTGATCAGAGAGATAAAACCAGCCAGACTAATCAATATAGCCTGAATGCCCAATAATTCAGAATGTTCATCATGTTCAAACTGAATAGAACGTTGGAATTGACCGAATTCGTTTAATGGCTAGAGTATCCAAAGTGATCACAGTGATAAAACCAGCCAGACTAATCAAAATAGCCTGAATGCCTAATAATTATGAATGTTCATCATGTTGAAACGGAATAGAACGTTGGAATTGACCGAATCCGTCAAATGGCAAGATTATCAAAGTGATCAGAGTGATAAAACCAGCTACAATAAGCAAAATAGCCTGAATGCCCAATAATTCAGAATGTTCATCATGTTGAAACTGAATAGAACGTTGGAATTGACCGAATTCGTCAAATCGCACGATTATCAAAGTGATCAGAGTGATAAAACCAGCCAGACTAATGGAATTGAGCGAATTCGTCAAATGCAAGAGTATTCAAAGTGATCAGAGTGATAAAACAAGCCAGACTAATCAAAATAGCCTGAATGCCCAATAATTCAGAATGTCCTTCATGTTGAAACTGAATAGAACGTTGGAATTGACCGATTTCGTCAAATGGCAAGAGTATTCAAAGTGATCAGAGTGATAAAACCAGCCAGACTAATCAAAATAGCCTGAATGGCCAATAATTCAGAATGTTCATCATGTCGAAACTGAATAGAACGTTGGAATTGACCGAATTCGTCAAATCGCACGATTATCAAAGTGATCAGAGTGATAAAACCAGCTACAATAAGCAAAATAGCCTGAATGCCAAATAATTCAGAATGTTCATCATGTTGAAACTGAATAGAACGTTGGAATTGACCGAATTCGTCAAATGGCAAGAGTATTCAAAGTGATCAGAGTGATAAAACCAGCCAGACTAATGGAATTGAGCGAATTCGTCAAATGCAAGAGTATTCAAAGTGATCAGAGTGATAAAACAAGCCAGACTAATCAAAATAGCCTGAATGCCCAATAATTCAGAATGTCCTTCATGTTGAAACTGAATAGAACGTTGGAATTGACCGATTTCGTCAGATGGCAAGAGTATTCAAAGTGATCAGAGTGATAAAACCAGCCAGACTAATCAAAATAGCCTGAATGGCCAATAATTCAGAATGTTCATCATGTCGAAACTGAATAGAACGTTGGAATTGATCGAATTCGTCAAATGGCAAGATTATCAAATTGATCAGAGTGATAAAACCAGCTACATTAAGCAAAATAGCCTGAATGCCCAATAATTCAGAATGTTCATCATGTTGAAACTGAATAGAACGTTGGAATTGAGCGAATTCGTGAAATGGCAAGATTATCAAAGTGACCAGAGTGATAAAACCAGCTACAATAAGCAAAATAGCCTGAATGCCCAATAATTCAGAATGTTCATCATGTTCAAACTGAATAGAACGTTGGAATTGACCGAATTCGTCAAATGGCAAGAGCATTCAAAGTGATCAGAGTGATAAAACCAGCCAAACTAATCAAAATAGCCTGAATGCCAAATAATTCAGAATGTTCATCATGTTGAAACTGAATAGAACCTTGGAATTGACCGAATTCGTCAAATGGCAAGAGCATTCAAAGTGATCAGAGTGATAAAACCAGGCAGACTAATCAAAATAGCCTGAATGCCTAATAATTAAGAACGTTCATCATGTTGAAACTGAATAGAACGTTGGAATTGAGCGAATTCGTGAAATGGCAAGATTATCAAAGTGACCAGAGTGTTAAAACCAGCTACAATAAGCAAAATAGCCTGAATGCCCAATAATTCAGAATGTTCATCATGTTGAAACTGAATAGAACGTTGTAATTGAGCGAATTCGTCAAATGGCAAGAGTATTCAAAGTGATCAGAGTGATAAAACCAGCCAGACTAATCAAAATAGCCTGAATGCCCAATAATTCAGAATGTTCATCATGTTGAAACTGAATAGAACGTTGGAATTGACCGAATTCGTCAAATGGCAAGAGTATTCAAAGTGATCAGAGTGATAAAACCAGCCAGACTAATCAAAATAGCCTGAATGCCCAATAATTCAGAATGTCCTTCATGTTGAAACTGAATAGAACGTTGGAATTGACCGAATTCGTTTAATGGCTAGAGTATCCAAAGTGATCACAGTGATAAAACCAGCCAGACTAATCAAAATAGCCTGAATGCCTAATAATTATGAATGTTCATCATGTTGAAACGGAATAGAACGTTGGAATTGACCGAATTCGTCAAATGGCAAGAGTATTCAAAGTGATCAGAGTGATAAAACCAGCCAGACTAATCAATATAGCCTGAATGCCCAATAATTCAGAATGTTCATCATGTTCAAACTGAATAGAACGTTGGAATTGAAATTCGTTTAATGGCTAGAGTATCCAAAGTGATCACAGTGATAAAACCAGCCAGACTAATCAAAATAGCCTGAATGCCTAATAATTATGAATGTTCATCATGTTGAAACGGAATAGAACGTTGGAATTGACCGAATCCGTCAAATGGCAAGATTATCAAAGTGATCAGAGTGATAAAACCAGCTACAATAAGCAAAATAGCCTGAATGCCCAATAATTCAGAATGTTCATCATGTTGAAACTGAATAGAACGTTGGAATTGACCGAATTCGTCAAATCGCACGATTATCAAAGTGATCAGAGTGATAAAACCAGCCAGACTAATGGAATTGAGCGAATTCGTCAAATGCAAGAGTATTCAAAGTGATCAGAGTGATAAAACAAGCCAGACTAATCAAAATAGCCTGAATGGCCAATAATTCAGAATGTCCTTCATGTTGAAACTGAATAGAACGTTGGAATTGACCGATTTCGTCAAATGGCAAGAGTATTCAAAGTGATCAGAGTGATAAAACCAGCCAGACTAATCAAAATAGCCTGAATGGCCAATAATTCAGAATGTTCATCATGTCGAAACTGAATAGAACGTTGGAATTGACCGAATTCGTCAAATGGCAAGATTATCAAAGTGATCAGAGTGATAAAACCAGCTACATTAAGCAAAATAGCCTGAATGCCCAATAATTCAGAATGTTCATCATGGTGAAACTGAATAGAACGTTGGAATTGAGCGAATTCGTGAAATGGCAAGATTACAAAGTGACCAGAGTGATAAAACCAGCTACAATAAGCAAAATAGCCTGAATGCCCAATAATTCAGAATGTTCATCATGTTCAAACTGAATAGAACGTTGGAATTGACCGAATTCGTCAAATGGCAAGAGCATTCAAAGTGATCAGAGTGATAAAACCAGCCAGACTAATCAAAATAGCCTGAATGCCCAATAATTCAGAATTTTCATCATGTTGAAACTGAATAGAACGTTGGAATTGACCGAATTCGTCAAATGGCAAGAGTATTCAAAGTGATCAGAGTGATAAAACCAGCCAAACTAATCAAAATAGCCTGAATGCCCAATAATTCAGAATGTTCATCATGTTGAAACTGAATAGAACGTTGGAATTGACCGATTTCGTCAAATGGCAAGAGTATTCAAAGTGATCAGAGTGATAAAACCAGCCAGACTAATCAATATAGCCTGAATGCCCAATAATTCAGAATGTTCATCATGTTCAAACTGAATAGAACGTTGGAATTGACCGAATTCGTTTAATGGCTAGAGTATTCAAAGTGATCAGAGTGATAAAACCAGCTACAATAAGCAAAATAGCCTGAATGCCCAATAATTCAGAATGTTCATCATGTTGAAACTGAATAGAACGTTGGAATTGAGCGTATTCATCAAATGCAAGAGTATTCAAAGTGATCAGAGTGATAAAACAAGCCAGACTAATCAAAATAGCCTGAATGGCCAATAATTCAGAATGTCCTTCATGTTGAAACTGAATAGAACGTTGGAATTGACCGATTTCGTCAAATGGCAAGAGTATTCAAAGTGATCAGAGTGATAAAACCAGCCAGACTAATCAAAATAGCCTGAATGCCAAATAATTCAGAATGTTCATCATGTTGAAACTGAATAGAACGTTGGAATTGACCGAATTCGTCAAATGGCAAGATTATCAAAGTGACTAGAGTGATAAAAACAGCTACAATATGCAAAATAGCCTGAATGCCCAATAATTCAGAATGTTCATCATTTTGAAACTGAATAGAACGTTGGAATTGACAGAATTCGTTTAATGGCTAGAGTATTCAAAGTGATCAGAGTGAAAAAACCAGCCAGACTAATCAAAATAGACTGAATGTCCAATAATTCAGAATGTTCATCATGTTGAAATTGAATAGATCGTTGGAATTGACCGAATTCGTCAAATGGCAAGAGTATTCAAAGTGATCAGAGTGATAAAACCAGCCAGACTAATCAAAATAGCCTGAATGCCCAATAATTCAGAATGTTCATCATGTTCAAACTGAATAGAACGTTGGAATTAACCGAATTCGTCAAATGGCAAGATTATCAAAGTGATCAGAGTGATAAAACCAGCTACAATAAGCAAAATAGCCTGAATGCCCAATAATTCAGAATGTTCATCATGTTGAAACTGAATAGAACGTTGGAATTGACAGAATTCGTTTAATGGCTAGAGTATTCAAAGTGATCAGAGTGAAAAAACCAGCCAGACTAATCAAAATAGACTGAATGTCCAATAATTCAGAATGTTCATCATGTTGAAACTGAGTAGAACGTTGGAATTGACCGAATTTGTCAAATGGCAAGAGTATTCAAAGTGATCAGAGTGATAAAAGCAGCCAGACTAATCAAAATAGCCTGAATGCCCAATAATTCAGAATGTTCATCATGTTCAAACTGAATAGAACGTTGGAATTGACCGAATTCGTTTAATGGCTAGATTATTCAAAGTGATCACAGTGATAAAACCAGCCAGACTAATCAAAATAGCCTGAATGCCAAATAATTCAGAATGTTCATCATGTTGAAACTGAATAGAACGTTGGAATTGACCGAATTCGTCAAATGGCAAGAGCATTCAAAGTGATCAGAGTGATAAAACCAGCCAGACTAATCAAAATAGCCTGAATGCCTAATAATTAAGAACGTTCATCATGTTGAAACTGAATAGAACGTTGGAATTGAGCGAATTCGTGAAATGGCAAGATTATCAAAGTGACCAGAGTGATAAAACCAGCTACAATAAGCAAAATAGCCTGAATGCCCAATAATTCAGAATGTTCATCATGTTGAAACTGAATAGAACGTTGGAATTGAGCGAATTCGTCAAATGGCAAGAGTATTCAAAGTGATCAGAGTGATAAAACCAGCCAGACTAATCAAAATAGCCTGAATGCCCAATAATTCAGAATTTTCATCATGTTGAAACTGAATAGAACGTTGGAATTGACCGAATTCGTCAAATGGCAAGAGTATTCAAAGTGATCAGAATGATAAAACCAGCCAGACTAATCAAAATAGCCTGAACGCCCAATAATTCAGAATGTTCATCATGTTGAAACTGAATAGAACATTGGAATTGACCGAATTCGTCAAATGGCAAGAGTATTCAAAGTGATCAGAGTGATAAAACCAGCTACAATAATCAATATAGCCTGAATGCCCAATAATTCAGAATGTTCATCATGTTCAAACTGAATAGAACGTTGGAATTGACCGAATTCGTTTAATGGCTAGAGTATCCAAAGTGATCACAGTGATAAAACCAGCCAGACTAATCAAAATAGCCTGAATGCCTAATAATTATGAATGTTCATCATGTTGAAACGGAATAGAACGTTGGAATTGACCGAATCCGTCAAATGGCAAGATTATCAACGTGATCAGAGTGATAAAACCAGCTACAATAAGCAAAATAGCCTGAATGCCCAATAATTCAGAATGTTCATCATGTTGAAACTGAATAGAACGTTGGAATTGACCGAATTCGTCAAATCGCACGATTATCAAAGTGATCAGAGTGATAAAACCAGCTACAATAAGCAAAATAGCCTGAATGCCAAATAATTCAGAATGTTCATCATGTTGAAACTGAATAGAACGTTGGAATTGACCGAATTCGTCAAATGGCAAGAGTATTCAAAGTGATCAGAGTGATAAAACCAGCTACATTAAGCAAAATAGCCTGAATGCCCAATAATTCAGAATGTTCATCATGTTGAAACTGAATAGAACGTTGGAATTGAGCGAATTCGTGAAATGGCAAGATTATCAAAGTGACCAGAGTGATAAAACCAGCTACAATAAGCAAAATAGCCTGAATGCCCAATAATTCAGAATGTTCATCATGTGGAAACTGAATAGAACGTTGGAATTGAGCGAATTCGTCAAATGGCAAGAGTATTCAAAGTGATCAGAGTGATAAAACCAGCCAGACTAATCAAAATAGCCTGAATGCCCAATAATTCAGAATTTTCATCATGTTGAAACTGAATAGAACGTTGGAATTGACCGAATTCGTCAAATGGCAAGAGTATTCAAAGTGATCAGAATGATAAAACCAGCCAGACTAATCAAAATAGCCTGAACGCCCAATAATTCAGAATGTTCATCATGTTGAAACTGAATAGAACATTGGAATTGACCGAATTCGTCAAATGGCAAGAGTATTCAAAGTGATCAGAGTGATAAAACCAGCTACAATAATCAATATAGCCTGAATGCCCAATAATTCAGAATGTTCATCATTTTGAAACTGAATAGAACGTTGGAATTGACAGAATTCGTTTAATGGCTAGAGTATTCAAAGTGATCAGAGTGAAAAAACCAGCCAGACTAATCAAAATAGACTGAATGTCCAATAATTCAGAATGTTCATCATGTTGAAATTGAATAGATCGTTGGAATTGACCGAATTCGTCAAATGGCAAGAGTATTCAAAGTGATCAGAGTGATAAAACCAGCCAGACTAATCAAAATAGCCTGAATGCCCAATAATTCAGAATGTTCATCATGTTCAAACTGAATAGAACGTTGGAATTAACCGAATTCGTCAAATGGCAAGATTATCAAAGTGATCAGAGTGATAAAACCAGCTACAATAAGCAAAATAGCCTGAATGCCCAATAATTCAGAATGTTCATCATGTTGAAACTGAATAGAACGTTGGAATTGACAGAATTCGTTTAATGGCTAGAGTATTCAAAGTGATCAGAGTGAAAAAACCAGCCAGACTAATCAAAATAGACTGAATGTCCAATAATTCAGAATGTTCATCATGTTGAAACTGAGTAGAACGTTGGAATTGACCGAATTTGTCAAATGGCAAGAGTATTCAAAGTGATCAGAGTGATAAAAGCAGCCAGACTAATCAAAATAGCCTGAATGCCCAATAATTCAGAATGTTCATCATGTTCAAACTGAATAGAACGTTGGAATTGACCGAATTCGTTTAATGGCTAGATTATTCAAAGTGATCACAGTGATAAAACCAGCCAGACTAATCAAAATAGCCTGAATGCCAAATAATTCAGAATGTTCATCATGTTGAAACTGAATAGAACGTTGGAATTGACCGAATTCGTCAAATGGCAAGAGCATTCAAAGTGATCAGAGTGATAAAACCAGCCAGACTAATCAAAATAGCCTGAATGCCTAATAATTAAGAACGTTCATCATGTTGAAACTGAATAGAACGTTGGAATTGAGCGAATTCGTGAAATGGCAAGATTATCAAAGTGACCAGAGTGATAAAACCAGCTACAATAAGCAAAATAGCCTGAATGCCCAATAATTCAGAATGTTCATCATGTTGAAACTGAATAGAACGTTGGAATTGAGCGAATTCGTCAAATGGCAAGAGTATTCAAAGTGATCAGAGTGATAAAACCAGCCAGACTAATCAAAATAGCCTGAATGCCCAATAATTCAGAATTTTCATCATGTTGAAACTGAATAGAACGTTGGAATTGACCGAATTCGTCAAATGGCAAGAGTATTCAAAGTGATCAGAATGATAAAACCAGCCAGACTAATCAAAATAGCCTGAACGCCCAATAATTCAGAATGTTCATCATGTTGAAACTGAATAGAACATTGGAATTGACCGAATTCGTCAAATGGCAAGAGTATTCAAAGTGATCAGAGTGATAAAACCAGCTACAATAATCAATATAGCCTGAATGCCCAATAATTCAGAATGTTCATCATGTTCAAACTGAATAGAACGTTGGAATTGACCGAATTCGTTTAATGGCTAGAGTATCCAAAGTGATCACAGTGATAAAACCAGCCAGACTAATCAAAATAGCCTGAATGCCTAATAATTATGAATGTTCATCATGTTGAAACGGAATAGAACGTTGGAATTGACCGAATCCGTCAAATGGCAAGATTATCAACGTGATCAGAGTGATAAAACCAGCTACAATAAGCAAAATAGCCTGAATGCCCAATAATTCAGAATGTTCATCATGTTGAAACTGAATAGAACGTTGGAATTGACCGAATTCGTCAAATCGCACGATTATCAAAGTGATCAGAGTGATAAAATCAGAGTGTTGAAACTGAATAGAACGTTGGAATTGACCGAATTCGTCAAATGGCAAGAGTATTCAAAGTGATCAGAGTGATAAAACCAGCCAGACTAATCAAAATAGCCTGAATGCCCAATAATTCAGAATGTCCTTCATGTTGAAACTGAATAGAACGTTGGAATTGACCGAATTCGTTTAATGGCTAGAGTATCCAAAGTGATCACAGTGATAAAACCAGCCAGACTAATCAAAATAGCCTGAATGCCTAATAATTATGAATGTTCATCATGTTGAAACGGAATAGAACGTTGGAATTGACCGAATTCGTCAAATGGCAAGAGTATTCAAAGTGATCAGAGTGATAAAACCAGCCAGACTAATCAATATAGCCTGAATGCCCAATAATTCAGAATGTTCATCATGTTCAAACTGAATAGAACGTTGGAATTGACCGAATTCGTTTAATGGCTAGAGTATCCAAAGTGATCACAGTGATAAAACCAGCCAGACTAATCAAAATAGCCTGAATGCCTAATAATTATGAATGTTCATCATGTTGAAACGGAATAGAACGTTGGAATTGACCGAATCCGTCAAATGGCAAGATTATCAAAGTGATCAGAGTGATAAAACCAGCTACAATAAGCAAAATAGCCTGAATGCCCAATAATTCAGAATGTTCATCATGTTGAAACTGAATAGAACGTTGGAATTGACCGAATTCGTCAAATCGCACGATTATCAAAGTGATCAGAGTGATAAAACCAGCCAGACTAATGGAATTGAGCGAATTCGTCAAATGCAAGAGTATTCAAAGTGATCAGAGTGATAAAACAAGCCAGACTAATCAAAATAGCCTGAATGGCCAATAATTCAGAATGTCCTTCATGTTGAAACTGAATAGAACGTTGGAATTGACCGATTTCGTCAAATGGCAAGAGTATTCAAAGTGATCAGAGTGATAAAACCAGCCAGACTAATCAAAATAGCCTGAATGGCCAATAATTCAGAATGTTCATCATGTCGAAACTGAATAGAACGTTGGAATTGACCGAATTCGTCAAATGGCAAGATTATCAAAGTGATCAGAGTGATAAAACCAGCTACATTAAGCAAAATAGCCTGAATGCCCAATAATTCAGAATGTTCATCATGGTGAAACTGAATAGAACGTTGGAATTGAGCGAATTCGTGAAATGGCAAGATTACAAAGTGACCAGAGTGATAAAACCAGCTACAATAAGCAAAATAGCCTGAATGCCCAATAATTCAGAATGTTCATCATGTTCAAACTGAATAGAACGTTGGAATTGACCGAATTCGTCAAATGGCAAGAGCATTCAAAGTGATCAGAGTGATAAAACCAGCCAGACTAATCAAAATAGCCTGAATGCCCAATAATTCAGAATTTTCATCATGTTGAAACTGAATAGAACGTTGGAATTGACCGAATTCGTCAAATGGCAAGAGTATTCAAAGTGATCAGAGTGATAAAACCAGCCAAACTAATCAAAATAGCCTGAATGCCCAATAATTCAGAATGTTCATCATGTTGAAACTGAATAGAACGTTGGAATTGACCGATTTCGTCAAATGGCAAGAGTATTCAAAGTGATCAGAGTGATAAAACCAGCCAGACTAATCAATATAGCCTGAATGCCCAATAATTCAGAATGTTCATCATGTTCAAACTGAATAGAACGTTGGAATTGACCGAATTCGTTTAATGGCTAGAGTATTCAAAGTGATCAGAGTGATAAAACCAGCTACAATAAGCAAAATAGCCTGAATGCCCAATAATTCAGAATGTTCATCATGTTGAAACTGAATAGAACGTTGGAATTGAGCGTATTCATCAAATGCAAGAGTATTCAAAGTGATCAGAGTGATAAAACAAGCCAGACTAATCAAAATAGCCTGAATGGCCAATAATTCAGAATGTCCTTCATGTTGAAACTGAATAGAACGTTGGAATTGACCGATTTCGTCAAATGGCAAGAGTATTCAAAGTGATCAGAGTGATAAAACCAGCCAGACTAATCAAAATAGCCTGAATGCCAAATAATTCAGAATGTTCATCATGTTGAAACTGAATAGAACGTTGGAATTGACCGAATTCGTCAAATGGCAAGATTATCAAAGTGACTAGAGTGATAAAAACAGCTACAATATGCAAAATAGCCTGAATGCCCAATAATTCAGAATGTTCATCATTTTGAAACTGAATAGAACGTTGGAATTGACAGAATTCGTTTAATGGCTAGAGTATTCAAAGTGATCAGAGTGAAAAAACCAGCCAGACTAATCAAAATAGACTGAATGTCCAATAATTCAGAATGTTCATCATGTTGAAATTGAATAGATCGTTGGAATTGACCGAATTCGTCAAATGGCAAGAGTATTCAAAGTGATCAGAGTGATAAAACCAGCCAGACTAATCAAAATAGCCTGAATGCCCAATAATTCAGAATGTTCATCATGTTCAAACTGAATAGAACGTTGGAATTAACCGAATTCGTCAAATGGCAAGATTATCAAAGTGATCAGAGTGATAAAACCAGCTACAATAAGCAAAATAGCCTGAATGCCCAATAATTCAGAATGTTCATCATGTTGAAACTGAATAGAACGTTGGAATTGACAGAATTCGTTTAATGGCTAGAGTATTCAAAGTGATCAGAGTGAAAAAACCAGCCAGACTAATCAAAATAGACTGAATGTCCAATAATTCAGAATGTTCATCATGTTGAAACTGAGTAGAACGTTGGAATTGACCGAATTTGTCAAATGGCAAGAGTATTCAAAGTGATCAGAGTGATAAAAGCAGCCAGACTAATCAAAATAGCCTGAATGCCCAATAATTCAGAATGTTCATCATGTTCAAACTGAATAGAACGTTGGAATTGACCGAATTCGTTTAATGGCTAGATTATTCAAAGTGATCACAGTGATAAAACCAGCCAGACTAATCAAAATAGCCTGAATGCCAAATAATTCAGAATGTTCATCATGTTGAAACTGAATAGAACGTTGGAATTGACCGAATTCGTCAAATGGCAAGAGCATTCAAAGTGATCAGAGTGATAAAACCAGCCAGACTAATCAAAATAGCCTGAATGCCTAATAATTAAGAACGTTCATCATGTTGAAACTGAATAGAACGTTGGAATTGAGCGAATTCGTGAAATGGCAAGATTATCAAAGTGACCAGAGTGATAAAACCAGCTACAATAAGCAAAATAGCCTGAATGCCCAATAATTCAGAATGTTCATCATGTTGAAACTGAATAGAACGTTGGAATTGAGCGAATTCGTCAAATGGCAAGAGTATTCAAAGTGATCAGAGTGATAAAACCAGCCAGACTAATCAAAATAGCCTGAATGCCCAATAATTCAGAATTTTCATCATGTTGAAACTGAATAGAACGTTGGAATTGACCGAATTCGTCAAATGGCAAGAGTATTCAAAGTGATCAGAATGATAAAACCAGCCAGACTAATCAAAATAGCCTGAACGCCCAATAATTCAGAATGTTCATCATGTTGAAACTGAATAGAACATTGGAATTGACCGAATTCGTCAAATGGCAAGAGTATTCAAAGTGATCAGAGTGATAAAACCAGCTACAATAATCAATATAGCCTGAATGCCCAATAATTCAGAATGTTCATCATGTTCAAACTGAATAGAACGTTGGAATTGACCGAATTCGTTTAATGGCTAGAGTATCCAAAGTGATCACAGTGATAAAACCAGCCAGACTAATCAAAATAGCCTGAATGCCTAATAATTATGAATGTTCATCATGTTGAAACGGAATAGAACGTTGGAATTGACCGAATCCGTCAAATGGCAAGATTATCAACGTGATCAGAGTGATAAAACCAGCTACAATAAGCAAAATAGCCTGAATGCCCAATAATTCAGAATGTTCATCATGTTGAAACTGAATAGAACGTTGGAATTGACCGAATTCGTCAAATCGCACGATTATCAAAGTGATCAGAGTGATAAAACCAGCTACAATAAGCAAAATAGCCTGAATGCCAAATAATTCAGAATGTTCATCATGTTGAAACTGAATAGAACGTTGGAATTGACCGAATTCGTCAAATGGCAAGAGTATTCAAAGTGATCAGAGTGATAAAACCAGCTACATTAAGCAAAATAGCCTGAATGCCCAATAATTCAGAATGTTCATCATGTTGAAACTGAATAGAACGTTGGAATTGAGCGAATTCGTGAAATGGCAAGATTATCAAAGTGACCAGAGTGATAAAACCAGCTACAATAAGCAAAATAGCCTGAATGCCCAATAATTCAGAATGTTCATCATGTGGAAACTGAATAGAACGTTGGAATTGAGCGAATTCGTCAAATGGCAAGAGTATTCAAAGTGATCAGAGTGATAAAACCAGCCAGACTAATCAAAATAGCCTGAATGCCCAATAATTCAGAATTTTCATCATGTTGAAACTGAATAGAACGTTGGAATTGACCGAATTCGTCAAATGGCAAGAGTATTCAAAGTGATCAGAATGATAAAACCAGCCAGACTAATCAAAATAGCCTGAACGCCCAATAATTCAGAATGTTCATCATGTTGAAACTGAATAGAACATTGGAATTGACCGAATTCGTCAAATGGCAAGAGTATTCAAAGTGATCAGAGTGATAAAACCAGCTACAATAATCAATATAGCCTGAATGCCCAATAATTCAGAATGTTCATCATTTTGAAACTGAATAGAACGTTGGAATTGACAGAATTCGTTTAATGGCTAGAGTATTCAAAGTGATCAGAGTGAAAAAACCAGCCAGACTAATCAAAATAGACTGAATGTCCAATAATTCAGAATGTTCATCATGTTGAAATTGAATAGATCGTTGGAATTGACCGAATTCGTCAAATGGCAAGAGTATTCAAAGTGATCAGAGTGATAAAACCAGCCAGACTAATCAAAATAGCCTGAATGCCCAATAATTCAGAATGTTCATCATGTTCAAACTGAATAGAACGTTGGAATTAACCGAATTCGTCAAATGGCAAGATTATCAAAGTGATCAGAGTGATAAAACCAGCTACAATAAGCAAAATAGCCTGAATGCCCAATAATTCAGAATGTTCATCATGTTGAATCTGAATAGAACGTTGGAATTGACAGAATTCGTTTAATGGCTAGAGTATTCAAAGTGATCAGAGTGAAAAAACCAGCCAGACTAATCAAAATAGACTGAATGTCCAATAATTCAGAATGTTCATCATGTTGAAACTGAGTAGAACGTTGGAATTGACCGAATTTGTCAAATGGCAAGAGTATTCAAAGTGATCAGAGTGATAAAAGCAGCCAGACTAATCAAAATAGCCTGAATGCCCAATAATTCAGAATGTTCATCATGTTCAAACTGAATAGAACGTTGGAATTGACCGAATTCGTTTAATGGCTAGATTATTCAAAGTGATCACAGTGATAAAACCAGCCAGACTAATCAAAATAGCCTGAATGCCAAATAATTCAGAATGTTCATCATGTTGAAACTGAATAGAACGTTGGAATTGACCGAATTCGTCAAATGGCAAGAGCATTCAAAGTGATCAGAGTGATAAAACCAGCCAGACTAATCAAAATAGCCTGAATGCCTAATAATTAAGAACGTTCATCATGTTGAAACTGAATAGAACGTTGGAATTGAGCGAATTCGTGAAATGGCAAGATTATCAAAGTGACCAGAGTGATAAAACCAGCTACAATAAGCAAAATAGCCTGAATGCCCAATAATTCAGAATGTTCATCATGTTGAAACTGAATAGAACGTTGGAATTGAGCGAATTCGTCAAATGGCAAGAGTATTCAAAGTGATCAGAGTGATAAAACCAGCCAGACTAATCAAAATAGCCTGAATGCCCAATAATTCAGAATTTTCATCATGTTGAAACTGAATAGAACGTTGGAATTGACCGAATTCGTCAAATGGCAAGAGTATTCAAAGTGATCAGAATGATAAAACCAGCCAGACTAATCAAAATAGCCTGAACGCCCAATAATTCAGAATGTTCATCATGTTGAAACTGAATAGAACATTGGAATTGACCGAATTCGTCAAATGGCAAGAGTATTCAAAGTGATCAGAGTGATAAAACCAGCTACAATAATCAATATAGCCTGAATGCCCAATAATTCAGAATGTTCATCATGTTCAAACTGAATAGAACGTTGGAATTGACCGAATTCGTTTAATGGCTAGAGTATCCAAAGTGATCACAGTGATAAAACCAGCCAGACTAATCAAAATAGCCTGAATGCCTAATAATTATGAATGTTCATCATGTTGAAACGGAATAGAACGTTGGAATTGACCGAATCCGTCAAATGGCAAGATTATCAACGTGATCAGAGTGATAAAACCAGCTACAATAAGCAAAATAGCCTGAATGCCCAATAATTCAGAATGTTCATCATGTTGAAACTGAATAGAACGTTGGAATTGACCGAATTCGTCAAATCGCACGATTATCAAAGTGATCAGAGTGATAAAACCAGCTACAATAAGCAAAATAGCCTGAATGCCAAATAATTCAGAATGTTCATCATGTTGAAACTGAATAGAACGTTGGAATTGACCGAATTCGTCAAATGGCAAGAGTATTCAAAGTGATCAGAGTGATAAAACCAGCTACATTAAGCAAAATAGCCTGAATGCCCAATAATTCAGAATGTTCATCATGTTGAAACTGAATAGAACGTTGGAATTGAGCGAATTCGTGAAATGGCAAGATTATCAAAGTGACCAGAGTGATAAAACCAGCTACAATAAGCAAAATAGCCTGAATGCCCAATAATTCAGAATGTTCATCATGTGGAAACTGAATAGAACGTTGGAATTGAGCGAATTCGTCAAATGGCAAGAGTATTCAAAGTGATCAGAGTGATAAAACCAGCCAGACTAATCAAAATAGCCTGAATGCCCAATAATTCAGAATTTTCATCATGTTGAAACTGAATAGAACGTTGGAATTGACCGAATTCGTCAAATGGCAAGAGTATTCAAAGTGATCAGAATGATAAAACCAGCCAGACTAATCAAAATAGCCTGAACGCCCAATAATTCAGAATGTTCATCATGTTGAAACTGAATAGAACATTGGAATTGACCGAATTCGTCAAATGGCAAGAGTATTCAAAGTGATCAGAGTGATAAAACCAGCTACAATAATCAATATAGCCTGAATGCCCAATAATTCAGAATGTTCATCATGTTCAAACTGAATAGAACGTTGGAATTGACCGAATTCGTTTAATGGCTAGAGTATCCAAAGTGATCACAGTGATAAAACCAGCCAGACTAATCAAAATAGCCTGAATGCCTAATAATTATGAATGTTCATCATGTTGAAACGGAATAGAACGTTGGAATTGACCGAATCCGTCAAATGGCAAGATTATCAACGTGATCAGAGTGATAAAACCAGCTACAATAAGCAAAATAGCCTGAATGCCCAATAATTCAGAATGTTCATCATGTTGAAACTGAATAGAACGTTGGAATTGACCGAATTCGTCAAATCGCACGATTATCAAAGTGATCAGAGTGATAAAACCAGCTACAATAAGCAAAATAGCCTGAATGCCAAATAATTCAGAATGTTCATCATGTTGAAACTGAATAGAACGTTGGAATTGACCGAATTCGTCAAATGGCAAGAGTATTCAAAGTGATCAGAGTGATAAAACCAGCTACATTAAGCAAAATAGCCTGAATGCCCAATAATTCAGAATGTTCATCATGTTGAAACTGAATAGAACGTTGGAATTGAGCGAATTCGTGAAATGGCAAGATTATCAAAGTGACCAGAGTGATAAAACCAGCTACAATAAGCAAAATAGCCTGAATGCCCAATAATTCAGAATGTTCATCATGTGGAAACTGAATAGAACGTTGGAATTGAGCGAATTCGTCAAATGGCAAGAGTATTCAAAGTGATCAGAGTGATAAAACCAGCCAGACTAATCAAAATAGCCTGAATGCCCAATAATTCAGAATTTTCATCATGTTGAAACTGAATAGAACGTTGGAATTGACCGAATTCGTCAAATGGCAAGAGTATTCAAAGTGATCAGAGTGATAAAACCAGCCAGACTAATCAAAATAGCCTGAATGCCCAATAATTCAGAATGTTCATCATGTTGAAACTGAATAGAACGTTGGAATTGACCGAATTCGTCAAATGGCAAGAGTATTCAAAGTGATCACAGTGATAAAACCAGCCAGACTAATCAATATAGCCTGAATGCCCAATAATTCAGAATGTTCATCATGTTGAAACTGAATAGAACGTTGGAATTGACCGAATTCGTCAAATGGCAAGAGTATTCAAAGTGATCACAGTGATTAAACCAGCCAGACTAATCAAAATAGCCTGAATGCCCAATAATTCAGAATGTTCATCATGTTGAAACTGAATAGAACGTTGGAATTGACCGAATTCGTTTAATGGCTAGAGTATTCAAAGTGATCACAGTGATTAAACCAGCCAGACTAATCAAAATAGCCTGAATGCCCAATAATTCAGAATGTTCATCATGTTGAAACTGAATAGAACGTTGGAATTGACCGAATTCATCAAATGGCAAGATTATCAAAGTGATCAGAGTGATAAAACCAGCTACAATAAGCAAAATAGCCTGAATGCCCAATAATTCAGAATGTGCATCATGTTGAAACTGAATAGAACGTTGGAATTAACCGAATTCGTCAAATGGCAATAGTATTCAAAGTGATCAGAGTGATAAAACCCGCCAGACTAATCAAAATAGCCTGATTGCCCAATAATTCAGAATGTTCATCATGTTGAAACTGAATAGAACGTTGGAATTGACCGAATTCGTGAAATGGCAAGAGTATTCAAAGTGATCAGAGTGATAAAACCAGCTACAATAAGCAAAATAGCCTGAATGCCCAATAATTGAGAACGTTCATCATGTTGAAACTGAATAGAACGTTGGAATTGACCGAATTCGTCAAATGGCAAGATTATCAAAGTGATCAGAGTGATAAAACCAGCTACAATAAGCAAAATAGCCTGAATGCCAAATAATTCAGAATGTTGAAACTGAATAGAACGTTGGAATTGACCGAATTCGTCAAATGGCAAGAGTATTCAAAGTGATCAGAGTGATAAAACCAGCCAGACTAATCAAAATAGACTGAATGCCCAATAATTCAGAATGTTCATCATGTTCAAACTGAATAGAACGTTGGAATTGACCGAATTCGTTTAATGGCTAGAGTATTCAAAGTGATCACAGTGATTAAACCAGCCAGACTAATCAAAATAGCCTGAATGCCCAATAATTCAGAATGTTCATCATGTTGAAACTGAATAGAACGTTGGAATTGACCGAATTCATCAACTGGCAAGATTATCAAAGTGATCAGAGTGATAAAACCAGCTACAATAAGCAAAATAGCCTGAATGCCCAATAATTCAGAATGTTCATCATGTTGAAACTGAATAGAACGTTGGAATTAACCGAATTCGTCAAATGGCAATAGTATTCAAAGTGATCAGAGTGATAAAACCCGCCAGACTAATCAAAATAGCCTGATTGGAATTGACCGAATTCGTGAAATGGCAAGAGTATTCAAAGTGATCAGAGTGATAAAACCAGCTACAATAAGCAAAATAGCCTGAATGCCCAATAATTGAGAACGTTCATCATGTTGAAACTGAATAGAACGTTGGAATTGACCGAATTCGTCAAATGGCAAGAGTATTCAAAGTGATCAGAGTGATAAAACCAGCCAGACTAATCAAAATAGCCTGAATGCCCAATAATTGAGAACGTTCATCATGTTGAAACTGAATAGAACGTTGGAATTGTCCGAATTCGTCAAATGGCAAGAGTATTCAAAGTGATCAGATTGATAAAACCAGCCAGACTAATCAAAATAGCCTGAATGCCCAATAATTCAGAATGTTCATCATGTTCAAACTGAATAGAACGTTGGAATTGACCGAATTCGTTTAATGGCTAGATTATTCAAAGTGATCACAGTGATAAAACCAGCCAGACTAATCAAAATAGCCTGAATGCCAAATAATTCAGAATGTTCATCATGTTGAAACTGAATAGAACGTTGGAATTGACCGAATTCGTCAAATGGCAAGAGCATTCAAAGTGATCAGAGTGATAAAACCAGCCAGACTAATCAAAATAGCCTGAATGCCTAATAATTAAGAACGTTCACCATGTTGAAACTGAATAGAACGTTGGAATTGACTGAATTCGTCAAATGGCAAGATAATCAAAGTGATCAGAGTGATAAAACCAGCTACATTAAGCAAAATAGCCTGAATGCCCAATAATTCAGAATGTTCATCATGTTGAAACTGAATAGAACGTTGGAATTGAGCGAATTCGTGAAATGGCAAGATTATCAAAGTGACCAGAGTGATAAAACCAGCTACAATAAGCAAAATAGCCTGAATGCCTAATAATTCAGAATGTTCATCATGTTGAAACTAAATAGAACGTTGGAATTGAGCGAATTCGTCAAATGGCAAGAGTATTCAAAGTGATCAGAGTGATAAAACCAGCCAGACTAATCAAAATAGCCTGAATGCCCAATAATTCAGAATTTTCATCATGTTGAAACTGAATAGAACGTTGGAATTGACCGAATTCGTTTAATGGCTAGAGTATCCAAAGTGATCACAGTGATAAAACCAGCCAGACTAATCAAAATAGCCTGAATGCCTAATAATTATGAATGTTCATCATGTTGAAACGGAATAGAACGTTGGAATTGACCGAATCCGTCAAATGGCAAGATTATCAAAGTGATCAGAGTGATAAAACCAGTTACAATAAGCAAAATAGCCTGAATGCCCAATAATTCAGAATGTTCATCATGTTGAAACTGAATAGAACGTTGGAATTGACCGAATTCGTCAAATCGCACGATTATCAAAGTGATCAGAGTGATAAAACCAGCTACAATAAGCAAAATAGCCTGAATGCCAAATAATTCAGAATGTTCATCATGTTGAAACTGAATAGAACGTTGGAATTGAGCGAATTCGTGAAATTGCAAGATTATCAAAGTGACCAGAGTGATAAAACCAGCTACAATAAGCAAAATAGCCTGAATGCCCAATAATTCAGAATGTTCATCATGTGGAAACTGAATAGAACGTTGGAATTGAGCGAATTCGTCAAATGGCAAGAGTATTCAAAGTGATCAGAGTGATAAAACCAGCCAGACTAATCAAAATAGCCTGAATGCCCAATAATTCAGAAATTTCATCATGTTGAAACTGAATAGAACGTTGGAATTGACCGAATTCGTCAAATGGCAAGAGTATTCAAAGTGATCAGAGTGATAAAACCAGCCAGACTAATCAAAATAGCCTGAATGCCCAATAATTCAGAATGTTCATCATGTTGAAACTGAATAGAACGTTGGAATTGACCGAATTCGTCAAATGGCAAGAGTATTCAAAGTGATCACAGTGATAAAACCAGCCAGACTAATCAATATAGCCTGAATGCCCAATAATTCAGAATGTTCATCATGTTGAAACTGAATAGAACGTTGGAATGGACCGAATTCGTCAAATGGCAAGAGTATTCAAAGTGATCACAGTGATAAAACCAGCCAGACTAATCAATATAGCCTGAATGCCCAATAATTCAGAATGTTCATCATGTTCAAACTGAATAGAACGTTGGAATTGACCGAATTCGTTTAATGGCTAGAGTATCCAAAGTGATCACAGTGATAAAACCAGCCAGACTAATCAAAATAGCCTGAATGCCTAATAATTATGAATGTTCATCATGTTGAAACGGAATAGAACGTTGGAATTGACCGAATCCGTCAAATGGCAAGATTATCAAAGTGATCAGAGTGATAAAACCAGCTACAATAAGCAAAATAGCCTGAATGCCCAATAATTCAGAATGTTCATCATGTTGAAACTGAATATAACGTTGGAATTGACCGAATTCGTCAAATCGCACGATTATCAAAGTGATCAGAGTGATAAAACCAGCTACAATAAGCAAAATAGCCTGAATGCCAAATAATTCAGAATGTTCATCATGTTGAAACTGAATAGAACGTTGGAATTGACCGAATTCGTCAAATGGCAAGAGTATTCAAAGTGATCAGAGTGATAAAACCAGCCAGACTAATCAAAATAGACTGAATGCCCAATAATTCAGAATGTTCATCATGTTCAAACTGAATAGAACGTTGGAATTGACCGAATTCGTTTACTGGCTAGAGTATTCAAAGTGATCACAGTGATTAAACCAGCCAGACTAATAAAAATAGCCTGAATGCCCAATAATTCAGAATGTTCATCATGTTGAAACTGAATAGAACGTTGGAATTGACCGAATTCATCAAATGGCAAGATTATCAAAGTGATCAGAGTGATAAAACCAGCTACAATAAGCAAAATAGCCTGAATGCCCAATAATTCCGAATGTGCATCATGTTGAAACTGAATAGAACTTTGGAATTAACCGAATTCGTCAAATGGCAATAGTATTCAAAGTGATCAGAGTGATAAAACCCGCCAGACTAATCAAAATAGCCTGATTGCCCAATAATTCCGAATGTTCATCATGTTCACACTGAATAGAACGTTGGAATTGACCGAATTCGTGAAATGGCACGAGTATTCAAAGTGATCAGAGTGATAAAACCAGCTACAATAAGCAAAATAGCCTGAATGCCCAATAATTGAGAACGTTCATCATGTTGAAACTGAATAGAACGTTGGAATTGACCGAATTCGTCAAATGGCAAGATTATCAAAGTGATCAGAGTGATAAAACCAGATTATCAAAGTGATCAGAGTGATAAAACCAGCTACAATAAGCAAAATAGCCTGAATGCCAAATAATTCAGAATGTTCATCATGTTGAAACTGAATAGAACGTTGGAATTGACCGAATTCGTCAAATGGCAAGAGTATTCAAAGTGATCAGAGTGATAAAACCAGCCAGACTAATCAAAATAGACTGAATGCCCAATAATTCAGAATGTTCATCATGTTCAAACTGAATAGAACGTTGGAATTGACCGAATTCGTCAAATGGCAAGAGTATTCAAAGTGATCAGAGTGATAAAACCAGCCAGACTAATCAAAATAGACTGAATGCCCAATAATTGAGAACGTTCATCATGTTGAAACTGAATAGAACGTTGGAATTGTCCGAATTCGTCAAATGGCAAGAGTATTCAAAGTGATCAGATTGATAAAACCAGCCAGACTAATCAAAATAGCCTGAATGCCCAATAATTCAGAATGTTCATCATGTTCAAACTGAATAGAACGTTGGAATTGACCGAATTCGTTTAATGGCTAGATTATTCAAAGTGATCACAGTGATAAAACCAGCCAGACTAATCAAAATAGCCTGAATGCCAAATAATTCAGAATGTTCATCATGTTGAAACTGAATAGAACGTTGGAATTGACCGAATTCGTCAAATGGCAAGAGCATTCAAAGTGATCAGAGTGATAAAACCAGCCAGACTAATCAAAATAGCCTGAATGCCTAATAATTAAGAACGTTCACCATGTTGAAACTGAATAGAACGTTGGAATTGACTGAATTCGTCAAATGGCAAGATAATCAAAGTGATCAGAGTGATAAAACCAGCTACATTAAGCAAAATAGCCTGAATGCCTAATAATTCAGAATGTTCATCATGTTGAAACTAAATAGAACGTTGGAATTGAGCGAATTCGTCAAATGGCAAGAGTATTCAAAGTGATCAGAGTGATAAAACCAGCCAGACTAATCAAAATAGCCTGAATGCCCAATAATTCAGAATTTTCATCATGTTGAAACTGAATAGAACGTTGGAATTGACCGAATTCGTCAAATGGCAAGAGTATTCAAAGTGATCAGAGTGATAAAACCAGCCAGACTAATCAAAATAGCCTGAATGCCCAATAATTCAGAATGTTCATCATGTTGAAACTGAATAGAACGTTGGAATTGACCGAATTCGTCAAATGGCAAGAGTATTCAAAGTGATCAGAGTGATAAAACCAGCTACAATAAGCCATATAGCCTGAATGCCCAATAATTCAGAATGTTCATCATGTTGAAACTGAATAGAACGTTGGAATGGACCGAATTCGTCAAATGGCAAGAGTATTCAAAGTGATCACAGTGATAAAACCAGCCAGACTAATCAATATAGCCTGAATGCCCAATAATTCAGAATGTTCATCATGTTCAAACTGAATAGAACGTTGGAATTGACCGAATTCGTTTAATGGCTAGAGTATCCAAAGTGATCACAGTGATAAAACCAGCCAGACTAATCAAAATAGCCTGAATGCCTAATAATTATGAATGTTCATCATGTTGAAACGGAATAGAACGTTGGAATTGACCGAATCCGTCAAATGGCAAGATTATCAAAGTGATCAGAGTGATAAAACCAGCTACAATAAGCAAAATAGCCTGAATGCCCAATAATTCAGAATGTTCATCATGTTGAAACTGTTGGAATTGACCGAATTCGTCAAATCGCACGATTATCAAAGTGATCAGAGTGATAAAACCAGCTACAATAAGCAAAATAGCCTGAATGCCCAATAATTCAGAATGTTCATCATGTTGAAACTGAATAGAACGTTGGAATTAACCGAATTCGTCAAATGGCAATAGTATTCAAAGTGATCAGAGTGATAAAACCCGCCAGACTAATCAAAATAGCCTGATTGGAATTGACCGAATTCGTGAAATGGCAAGAGTATTCAAAGTGATCAGAGTGATAAAACCAGCTACAATAAGCAAAATAGCCTGAATGCCCAATAATTGAGAACGTTCATCATGTTGAAACTGAATAGAACGTTGGAATTGACCGAATTCGTCAAATGGCAAGAGTATTCAAAGTGATCAGAGTGATAAAACCAGCCAGACTAATCAAAATAGCCTGAATGCCCAATAATTGAGAACGTTCATCATGTTGAAACTGAATAGAACGTTGGAATTGTCCGAATTCGTCAAATGGCAAGAGTATTCAAAGTGATCAGATTGATAAAACCAGCCAGACTAATCAAAATAGCCTGAATGCCCAATAATTCAGAATGTTCATCATGTTCAAACTGAATAGAACGTTGGAATTGACCGAATTCGTTTAATGGCTAGATTATTCAAAGTGATCACAGTGATAAAACCAGCCAGACTAATCAAAATAGCCTGAATGCCAAATAATTCAGAATGTTCATCATGTTGAAACTGAATAGAACGTTGGAATTGACCGAATTCGTCAAATGGCAAGAGCATTCAAAGTGATCAGAGTGATAAAACCAGCCAGACTAATCAAAATAGCCTGAATGCCTAATAATTAAGAACGTTCACCATGTTGAAACTGAATAGAACGTTGGAATTGACTGAATTCGTCAAATGGCAAGATAATCAAAGTGATCAGAGTGATAAAACCAGCTACATTAAGCAAAATAGCCTGAATGCCCAATAATTCAGAATGTTCATCATGTTGAAACTGAATAGAACGTTGGAATTGAGCGAATTCGTGAAATGGCAAGATTATCAAAGTGACCAGAGTGATAAAACCAGCTACAATAAGCAAAATAGCCTGAATGCCTAATAATTCAGAATGTTCATCATGTTGAAACTAAATAGAACGTTGGAATTGAGCGAATTCGTCAAATGGCAAGAGTATTCAAAGTGATCAGAGTGATAAAACCAGCCAGACTAATCAAAATAGCCTGAATGACCAATAATTCAGAATTTTCATCATGTTGAAACTGAATAGAACGTTAGAATTGACCGAATTCGTCAAATGGCAAGAGTATTCAAAGTGATCAGAGTGATAAAACCAGCCAGACTAATCAAAATAGCCTGAATGCCCAATAATTCAGAATGTTCATCATGTTGAAACTGAATAGAACGTTGGAATTGACCGAATTCGTCAAATGGCAAGAGTATTCAAAGTGATCAGAGTGATAAAACCAGCTACAATAAGCCATATAGCCTGAATGCCCAATAATTCAGAATGTTCATCATGTTCAAACTGAATAGAACGTTGGAATTGACCGAATTCGTTTAATGGCTAGAGTATCCAAAGTGATCACAGTGATAAAACCAGCCAGACTAATCAAAATAGCCTGAATGCCTAATAATTATGAATGTTCATCATGTTGAAACGGAATAGAACGTTGGAATTGACCGAATCCGTCAAATGGCAAGATTATCAAAGTGATCAGAGTGATAAAACCAGTTACAATAAGCAAAATAGCCTGAATGCCCAATAATTCAGAATGTTCATCATGTTGAAACTGAATAGAACGTTGGAATTGACCGAATTCGTCAAATCGCACGATTATCAAAGTGATCAGAGTGATAAAACCAGCTACAATAAGCAAAATAGCCTGAATGCCAAATAATTCAGAATGTTCATCATGTTGAAACTGAATAGAACGTTGGAATTGAGCGAATTCGTGAAATGGCAAGATTATCAAAGTGACCAGAGTGATAAAACCAGCTACAATAAGCAAAATAGCCTGAATGCCCAATAATTCAGAATGTTCATCATGTGGAAACTGAATAGAACGTTGGAATTGAGCGAATTCGTCAAATGGCAAGAGTATTCAAAGTGATCAGAGTGATAAAACCAGCCAGACTAATCAAAATAGCCTGAATGCCCAATAATTCAGAAATTTCATCATGTTGAAACTGAATAGAACGTTGGAATTGATCGAATTCGTCAAATGGCAAGAGTATTCAAAGTGATCAGAGTGATAAAACCAGCCAGACTAATCAAAATAGCCTGAATGCCCAATAATTCAGAATGTTCATCATGTTGAAACTGAATAGAACGTTGGAATTGACCGAATTCGTCAAATGGCAAGAGTATTCAAAGTGATCACAGTGATAAAACCAGCCAGACTAATCAATATGCCTGAATGCCCAATAATTCAGAATGTTCATCATGTTGAAACTGAATAGAACGTTGGAATGGACCGAATTCGTCAAATGGCAAGAGTATTCAAAGTGATCACAGTGATAAAACCAGCCAGACTAATCAATATAGCCTGAATGCCCAATAATTCAGAATGTTCATCATGTTCAAACTGAATAGAACGTTGGAATTGACCGAATTCGTTTAATGGCTAGAGTATCCAAAGTGATCACAGTGATAAAACCAGCCAGACTAATCAAAATAGCCTGAATGCCTAATAATTATGAATGTTCATCATGTTGAAACGGAATAGAACGTTGGAATTGACCGAATCCGTCAAATGGCAAGATTATCAAAGTGATCAGAGTGATAAAACCAGCTACAATAAGCAAAATAGCCTGAATGCCCAATAATTCAGAATGTTCATCATGTTGAAACTGAATATAACGTTGGAATTGACCGAATTCGTCAAATCGCACGATTATCAAAGTGATCAGAGTGATAAAACCAGCTACAATAAGCAAAATAGCCTGAATGCCAAATAATTCAGAATGTTCATCATGTTGAAACTGAATAGAACGTTGGAATTGACCGAATTCGTCAAATGGCAAGAGTATTCAAAGTGATCAGAGTGATAAAACCAGCCAGACTAATCAAAATAGACTGAATGCCCAATAATTCAGAATGTTCATCATGTTCAAACTGAATAGAACGTTGGAATTGACCGAATTCGTTTACTGGCTAGAGTATTCAAAGTGATCACAGTGATTAAACCAGCCAGACTAATAAAAATAGCCTGAATGCCCAATAATTCAGAATGTTCATCATGTTGAAACTGAATAGAACGTTGGAATTGACCGAATTCATCAAATGGCAAGATTATCAAAGTGATCAGAGTGATAAAACCAGCTACAATAAGCAAAATAGCCTGAATGCCCAATAATTCCGAATGTGCATCATGTTGAAACTGAATAGAACTTTGGAATTAACCGAATTCGTCAAATGGCAATAGTATTCAAAGTGATCAGAGTGATAAAACCCGCCAGACTAATCAAAATAGCCTGATTGCCCAATAATTCCGAATGTTCATCATGTTCACACTGAATAGAACGTTGGAATTGACCGAATTCGTGAAATGGCACGAGTATTCAAAGTGATAAAACCAGCTACAATAAGCAAAATAGCCTGAATGCCCAATAATTGAGAACGTTCATCATGTTGAAACTGAATAGAACGTTGGAATTGACCGAATTCGTCAAATGGCAAGATTATCAAAGTGATCAGAGTGATAAAACCAGATTATCAAAGTGATCAGAGTGATAAAACCAGCTACAATAAGCAAAATAGCCTGAATGCCAAATAATTCAGAATGTTCATCATGTTGAAACTGAATAGAACGTTGGAATTGACCGAATTCGTCAAATGGCAAGAGTATTCAAAGTGATCAGAGTGATAAAACCAGCCAGACTAATCAAAATAGACTGAATGCCCAATAATTGAGAACGTTCATCATGTTGAAACTGAATAGAACGTTGGAATTGTCCGAATTCGTCAAATGGCAAGAGTATTCAAAGTGATCAGATTGATAAAACCAGCCAGACTAATCAAAATAGCCTGAATGCCCAATAATTCAGAATGTTCATCATGTTCAAACTGAATAGAACGTTGGAATTGACCGAATTCGTTTAATGGCTAGATTATTCAAAGTGATCACAGTGATAAAACCAGCCAGACTAATCAAAATAGCCTGAATGCCAAATAATTCAGAATGTTCATCATGTTGAAACTGAATAGAACGTTGGAATTGACCGAATTCGTCAAATGGCAAGAGCATTCAAAGTGATCAGAGTGATAAAACCAGCCAGACTAATCAAAATAGCCTGAATGCCTAATAATTAAGAACGTTCACCATGTTGAAACTGAATAGAACGTTGGAATGGACTGAATTCGTCAAATGGCAAGATAATCAAAGTGATCAGAGTGATAAAACCAGCTACATTAAGCAAAATAGCCTGAATGCCCAATAATTCAGAATGTTCATCATGTTGAAACTGAATAGAACGTTGGAATTGAGCGAATTCGGGAAATGGCAAGATTATCAAAGTGACCAGAGTGATAAAACCAGCTACAATAAGCAAAATAGCCTGAATGCCTAATAATTCAGAATGTTCATCATGTTGAAACTGAATAGAACGTTGGAATTGACCGAATTCGTCAAATGGCAAGAGTATTCAAAGTGATCAGAGTGATAAAACCAGCCAGACTAATCAAAATAGCCTGAATGCCCAATAATTCAGAATTTTCATCATGTTGAAACTGAATAGAACGTTGGAATTGACCGAATTCGTCAAATGGCAAGAGTATTCAAAGTGATCAGAGTGATAAAACCAGCCAGACTAATCAAAATAGCCTGAATGCCCAATAATTCAGAATGTTCATCATGTTGAAACTGAATAGAACGTTGGAATTGACCGAATTCGTCAAATGGCAAGAGTATTCAAAGTGATCAGAGTGATAAAACCAGCTACAATAAGCCATATAGCCTGAATGCCCAATAATTCAGAATGTTCATCATGTTCAAACTGAATAGAACGTTGGAATTGACCGAATTCGTTTAATGGCTAGAGTATCCAAAGTGATCACAGTGATAAAACCAGCCAGACTAATCAAAATAGCCTGAATGCCTAATAATTATGAATGTTCATCATGTTGAAACGGAATAGAACGTTGGAATTGACCGAATCCGTCAAATGGCAAGATTATCAAAGTGATCAGAGTGATAAAACCAGCTACAATAAGCAAAATAGCCTGAATGCCCAATAATTCAGAATGTTCATCATGTTGAAACTGAATAGAACGTTGGAATTGACCGAATTCGTCAAATCGCACGATTATCAAAGTGATCAGAGTGATAAAACCAGCTACAATAAGCAAAATAGCCTGAATGCCAAATAATTCAGAATGTTCATCATGTTGAAACTGAATAGAACGTTGGAATTGAGCGAATTCGTGAAATGGCAAGATTATCAAAGTGACCAGAGTGATAAAACCAGCTACAATAAGCAAAATAGCCTGAATGCCCAATAATTTAGAATGTTCATCATGTGGAAACTGAATAGAACTTTGGAATTGAGCGAATTCGTCAAATGGCAAGAGTATTCAAAGTGATCAGAGTGATAAAACCAGCCAGACTAATCAAAATAGCCTGAATGCCCAATAATTCAGAAATTTCATCATGTTGAAACTGAATAGAACGTTGGAATTGACCGAATTCGTCAAATGGCAAGAGTATTCAAAGTGATCACAGTGATAAAACCAGCCAGACTAATCAATATAGCCTGAATGCCCAATAATTCAGAATGTTCATCATGTTGAAACTGAATAGAACGTTGGAATGGACCGAATTCGTCAAATGGCAAGAGTATTCAAAGTGATCACAGTGATAAAACCAGCCAGACTAATCAATATAGCCTGAATGCCCAATAATTCAGAATGTTCATCATGTTCAAACTGAATAGAACGTTGGAATTGACCGAATTCGTTTAATGGCTAGAGTATCCAAAGTGATCACAGTGATAAAACCAGCCAGACTAATCAAAATAGCCTGAATGCCTAATAATTATGAATGTTCATCATGTTGAAACGGAATAGAACGTTGGAATTGACCGAATCCGTCAAATGGCAAGATTATCAAAGTGATCAGAGTGATAAAACCAGCTACAATAAGCAAAATAGCCTGAATGCCCAATAATTCAGAATGTTCATCATGTTGAAACTGAATATAACGTTGGAATTGACCGAATTCGTCAAATCGCACGATTATCAAAGTGATCAGAGTGATAAAACCAGCTACAATAAGCAAAATAGCCTGAATGCCAAATAATTCAGAATGTTCATCATGTTGAAACTGAATAGAACGTTGGAATTGACCGAATTCGTCAAATGGCAAGAGTATTCAAAGTGATCACAGTGATTAAACCAGCCAGACTAATAAAAATAGCCTGAATGCCCAATAATTCAGAATGTTCATCATGTTGAAACTGAATAGAACGTTGGAATTGACCGAATTCATCAAATGGCAAGATTATCAAAGTGATCAGAGTGATAAAACCAGCTACAATAAGCAAAATAGCCTGAATGCCCAATAATTCCGAATGTGCATCATGTTGAAACTGAATAGAACGTTGGAATTAACCGAATTCGTCAAATGGCAATAGTATTCAAAGTGATCAGAGTGATAAAACCCGCCAGACTAATCAAAATAGCCTGATTGCCCAATAATTCCGAATGTTCATCATGTTGAAACTGAATAGAACGTTGGAATTGTCCGAATTCGTGAAATGGCACGAGTATTCAAAGTGATCAGAGTGATAAAACCAGCTACAATAAGCAAAATAGCCTGAATGCCCAATAATTGTGAACGTTCATCATGTTGAAACTGAATAGAACGTTGGAATTGACCGAATTCGTCAAATGGCAAGATTATCAAAGTGATCAGAGTGATAAAACCAGATTATCAAAGTGATCAGAGTGATAAAACCAGCTACAATAAGCAAAATAGCCTGAATGCCAAATAATTCAGAATGTTCATCATGTTGAAACTGAATAGAACGTTGGAATTGACCGAATTCGTCAAATGGCAAGAGTATTCAAAGTGATCAGAGTGATAAAACCAGCCAGACTAATCAAAATAGACTGAATGCCCAATAATTCAGAATGTTCATCATGTTCAAACTGAATAGAACGTTGGAATTGACCGAATTCGTTTAATGGCTAGAGTATTCAAAGTGATCACAGTGATTAAACCAGCCAGACTAATCAAAATAGCCTGAATGCCCAATAATTCAGAATGTTCATCATGTTGAAACTGAATAGAACGTTGGAATTGACCGAATTCATCAAATGGCAAGATTATCAAAGTGATCAGAGTGATAAAACCAGCTACAATAAGCAAAATAGCCTGAATGCCCAATAATTCAGAATGTTCATCATGTTGAAACTGAATAGAACGTTGGAATTAACCGAATTCGTCAAATGGCAATAGTATTCAAAGTGATCAGAGTTATAAAACCAGCCAGACTAATCAAAATAGCCTGATTGCCCAATAATTCAGAATGTTCATCATGTTGAAACTGAATAGAACGTTGGAATTGACCGAATTCGTGAAATGGCAAGAGTATTCAAAGTGATCAGAGTGATAAAACCAGCTACAATAAGCAAAATAGCCTGAATGCCCAATAATTGAGAAAGTTCATCATGTTGAAACTGAATAGAACGTTGGAATTGACCGAATTCGTCAAATGGCAAGATTATCAAAGTGATCAGAGTGATAAAACCAGCTACAATAATCAAAATAGCCTGAATGCCCAATAATTGAGAACGTTCATCATGTTGAAACTGAATAGAACGTTGGAATTGTCCGAATTCGTCAAATGGCAATAGTATTCAAAGTGATAAAACCAGCCAGACTAATCAAAATAGCCTGAATGCCCAATAATTCAGAATGTTCATCATGTTCAAACTGAATAGAACGTTGGAATTGACCGAATTCGTTTAATGGCTAGATTATTCAAAGTGATCACAGTGATAAAACCAGCCAGACTAATCAAAATAGCCTGAATGCCAAATAATTCAGAATGTTCATCATGTTGAAACTGAATAGAACGTTGGAATTGACCGAATTCGTCAAATGGCAAGAGCATTCAAAGTGATCAGAGTGATAAAACCAGCCAGACTAATCAAAATAGCCTGAATGCATAATAATTAAGAACGTTCATCATGTTGAAACTGAATAGAACGTTGGAATTGACTGAATTCGTCAAATGGCAAGATTATCAAAGTGATCAGAGTGATAAAACCAGCTACATTAAGCAAAATAGCCTGAATGCCCAATAATTCAGAATGTTCATCATGTTGAAACTGAATAGAACGTTGGAATTGAGCGAATCCGTGAAATGGCAAGATTATCAAAGTGACCAGAGTGATAAAACCAGCTACAATAAGCAAAATAGCCTGAATGCCCAATAATTCAGAATGTTCATCATGTTGAAACTGAATAGAACGTTGGAATTGAGCGAATTCGTCAAATGGCAAGAGTATTCAAAGTGATCAGAGTGATAAAACCAGCCAGGCTAATCAAAATAGCCCGAATGCCCAATAATTCAGAATTTTCATCATGTTGAAACTGAATAGAACGTTGGAATTGACCGAATTCGTCAAATGGCAAGAGTATTCAAAGTGATCAGAGTGATAAAACCAGCCAGACTAATCAAAATAGCCTGAATGCCCAATAATTCAGAATGTTCATCATGTTGAAACTGAATAGAACGTTGGAATTGACCGAATTCGTCAAATGGCAAGAGTATTCAAAGTGATCAGAGTGATAAAACCAGCTACAATAAGCCATATAGCCTGAATGCCCAATAATTCAGAATGTTCATCATGTTCAAACTGAATAGAACGTTGGAATTGACCGAATTCGTTTAATGGCTAGAGTATCCAAAGTGAACACAGTGATAAAACCAGCCAGACTAATCAAAATAGCCTGAATGCCTAATAATTATGAATGTTCATCATGTTGAAACGGAATAGAACGTTGGAATTGACCGAATCCGTCAAATGGCAAGATTATCAAAGTGATCAGAGTGATAAAACCAGCTACAATAAGCAAAATAGCCTGAATGCCCAATAATTCAGAATGTTCATCATGTTGAAACTGAATAGAACGTTGGAATTGACCGAATTCGTCAAATCGCACGATTATCAAAGTGATCAGAGTGATAAAACCAGCTACAATAAGAAAAATAGCCTGAATGCCCAATAATTCAGAAATTTCATCATGTTGAAACTGAATAGAACGTTGGAATTGACCGAATTCGTCAAATGGCAAGAGTATTCAAAGTGATCAGAGTGATAAAACCAGCCAGACTAATCAAAATAGCCTGAATGCCCAATAATTCAGAATGTTCATCATGTTGAAACTGAATAGAACGTTGGAATTGACCGAATTCGTCAAATGGCAAGAGTATTCAAAGTGATCAGAGTGATAAAACCAGCCAGACTAATCAATATAGCCTGAATGCCCAATAATTCAGAATGTTCATCATGTTCAAACTGAATAGAACGTTGGAATTGACCGAATTCGTTTAATGGCTAGAGTATCCAAAGTGATCACAGTGATAAAACCAGCTACAATAAGCAAAATAGCCTGAATGCCAAATAATTCAGAATGTTCATCATGTTGAAACTGAATAGAACTTTGGAATTGACCGAATTCGTCAAATGGCAAGAGTATTCAAAGTGATCAGAGTGATAAAACCAGCCAGACTAATCAAAATAGATTGAATGCCCAATAATTCAGAATGTTCATCATGTTGAAACTGAATAGAACGTTGGAATTGACCGAATTCGTCAAATCGCACGATTATCAAAGTTATCAGAGTGATAAAACCAGCTACAATAAGCAAAATAGCCTGAATGCCAAATAATTCAGAATGTTCATCATGTTGAAACTGAATAGAACTTTGGAATTGACCGAATTCGTCAAATGGCAAGAGTATTCAAAGTGATCAGAGTGATAAAACCAGCCAGACTAATCAAAATAGACTGAATGCCCAATAATTCAGAATGTTCATCATGTTCAAACTGAATAGAACGTTGGAATTGACCGAATTCGTTTAATGGCTAGAGTATTCAAAGTGATCACAGTGATTAAACCAGCCAGACTAATCAAAATAGCCTGAATGCCCAATAATTCAGAATGTTCATCATGTTGAAACTGAATAGAACGTTGGAATTGACCGAATTCATCAAATGGCAAGATTATCAAAGTGATCAGAGTGATAAAACCAGCTACAATAAGCAAAATAGCCTGAATGCCCAATAATTGAGAACGTTCATCATGTTGAAACTGAATAGAACGTTGGAATTGACCGAATTCGTGAAATGGCAAGAGTATTCAAAGTGATCAGAGTGATAAAACCAGCTACAATAAGCAAAATAGCCTGAATGCCCAATAATTGAGAACGTTCATCATGTTGAAACTGAATAGAACGTTGGAATTGACCGAATTCGTCAAATGGCAAGATTATCAAAGTGATCAGAGTGATAAAACCAGCTACAATAAGCAAAATAGCCTGAATGCCAAATAATTCAGAATGTTCATCATGTTGAAACTGAATAGAACGTTGGAATTGACCAAATTCGTCAAATGGCAAGAGTATTCAAAGTGATCAGAGTGATAAAACCAGCTACAATAAGCAAAATAGCCTGAATGCCCAATAATTGAGAACGTTCATCATGTTGAAACTGAATAGAACGTTGGAATTGACCGAATTCGTCAAATGGCAAGATTATCAAAGTGATCAGAGTGATAAAACCAGCTACAATAAGCAAAATAGCCTGAATGCCAAATAATTCAGAATGTTCATCATGTTGAAACTGAATAGAACGTTGGAATTGACCGAATTCGTCAAATGGCAAGATTATCAAAGTGATCAGAGTGATAAAACCAGCTACAATAAGCAAAATAGCCTGAATGCCAAATAATTCAGAATGTTCATCATGTTGAAACTGAATAGAACGTTGGAATTAACCGAATTCGTCAAATGGCAATAGTATTCAAAGTGATCAGAGTGATAAAACCCGCCAGACTAATCAAAATAGCCTGATTGCCCAATAATTCAGAATGTTCATCATGTTGAAACTGAATAGAACGTTGGAATTGACCGAATTCGTGAAATGGCAAGAGTATTCAAAGTGATCAGAGTGATAAAACCAGCTACAATAAGCAAAATAGCCTGAATGCCCAATAATTGAGAACGTTCGTCATGTTGAAACTGAATAGAACGTTGGAATTGACCGAATTCGTCAAATGGCAAGATTATCAAAGTGATCAGAGTGATAAAACCAGCTACAATAAGCAAAATAGCCTGAATGCCCAATAATTCAGAATGTTCATCATGTTCAAACTGAATAGAACGTTGGAATTGACCGAATTCGTTTAATGGCTAGAGTATTCAAAGTGATCACAGTGATTAAACCAGCCAGACTAATCAAAATAGCCTGAATGCCCAATAATTCAGAATGTTCATCATGTTGAAACTGAATAGAACGTTGGAATTGACCGAATTCGTCAAATGGCAATAGTATTCAAAGTGATCAGAGTGATAAAACCCGCCAGACTAATCAAAATAGCCTGATTGCCCAATAATTCAGAATGTTCATCATGTTGAAACTGAATAGAACGTTGGAATTGACCAAATTCGTCAAATGGCAAGAGTATTCAAAGTGATCAGAGTGATAAAACCAGCTACAATAAGCAAAATAGCCTGAATGCCCAATAATTGAGAACGTTCATCATGTTGAAACTGAATAGAACGTTGGAATTGACCGAATTCGTCAAATGGCAAGATTATCAAAGTGATCAGAGTGATAAAACCAGCTACAATAAGCAAAATAGCCTGAATGCCAAATAATTCAGAATGTTCATCATGTTGAAACTGAATAGAACGTTGGAATTGACCAAATTCGTCAAATGGCAATAGTATTCAAAGTGATCAGAGTGATAAAACCCGCCAGACTAATCAAAATAGCCTGAATGCCAAATAATTCAGAATGTTCATCATGTTGAAACTGAATAGAACGTTGGAATTGACCAAATTCGTCAAATGGCAAGAGTATTCAAAGTGATCAGAGTGATAAAACCAGCCAGACTAATCAAAATAGACTGAATGCCCAATAATTCAGAATGTTCATCATGTTCAAACTGAATAGAACGTTGGAATTGACCGAATTCGTTTAATGGCTAGAGTATTCAAAGTGATCACAGTGATTAAACCAGCCAGACTAATCAAAATAGCCTGAATGCCCAATAATTCAGAATGTTCATCATGTTGAAACTGAATAGAACGTTGGAATTGACCGAATTCGTCAAATGGCAATAGTATTCAAAGTGATCAGAGTGATAAAACCCGCCAGACTAATCAAAATAGCCTGATTGCCCAATAATTCAGAATGTTCATCATGTTGAAACTGAATAGAACGTTGGAATTGACCGAATTCGTGAAATGGCAAGAGTATTCAAAGTGATCAGAGTGATAAAACCCGCCAGACTAATCAAAATAGCCTGATGGCCCAATAATTCAGAATGTTCATCATGTTGAAACTGAATAGAACGTTGGAATTGACCGAATTCGTGAAATGGCAAGAGTATTCAAAGTGATCAGAGTGATAAAACCAGCTACAATAAGCAAAATAGACTGAATGCCCAATAATTGAGAACGTTCATCATGTTGAAACTGAATAGAACGTTGGAATTGACCGAATTCGTCAAATGGCAATAGTATTCAAAGTGATCAGAGTGATAAAACCCGCCAGACTAATCAAAATAGCCTGATTGCCCAATAATTCAGAATGTTCATCATGTTGAAACTGAATAGAACGTTGGAATTAACCGAATTCGTCAAATGGCAATAGTATTCAAAGTGATCAGAGTGATAAAACCAGCTACAATAATCAAAATAGCCTGAATGCCCAATAATTCAGAATGTTCATCATGTTGAAACTGAATAGAACGTTGGAATTAACCGAATTCGTCAAATGGCAATAGTATTCAAAGTGATCAGAGTGATAAAACCCGCCAGACTAATCAAAATAGCCTGATTGCCCAATAATTCAGAATGTTCATCATGTTGAAACTGAATAGAACGTTGGAATTGACCGAATTCGTGAAATGGCAAGAGTATTCAAAGTGATCAGAGTGATAAAACCAGCTACAATAAGCAAAATAGCCTGAATGCCCAATAATTGAGAACGTTCATCATGTTGAAACTGAATAGAACGTTGGAATTGACCGAATTCGTCAAATGGCAAGATTATCAAAGTGATCAGAGTGATAAAACCAGCTACAATAATCAAAATAGCCTGAATGCCCAATAATTGAGAACGTTCATCATGTTGAAACTGAATAGAACGTTGGAATTGTCCGAATTCGTCAAATGGCAAGAGTATTCAAAGTGATCAGAGTGATAAAACCAGCCAGACTAATCAAAATAGCCTGAATGCCCAATAATTCAGAATGTTCATCATGTTGAAACTGAATAGAACGTTGGAATTGACTGAATTCGTCAAATGGCAAGAGTATTCAAAGTGATCAGAGTGATAAAACCACCTACAATAGTCAAAATAGCCTGAATGACCAATAATTCAGAATATTCATCATGTTGAAACTGAGTAGAACGTTGGAATTGTCCGAATTCGTCAAATGGCAAGAGTATTCAAAGTGATCAGAGTGATAAAACCACCTACAATAGTCAAAATAGCCTTAATGACCAATAATTCAGAATATTCATCATGTTGAAACTGAGTAGAACGTTGGAATTGTCCGAATTCGTCAAATGGCAAGAGTATTCAAAGTGATCAGAGTTATAAAACCAGCTACAATAATCAAAATAGCCTGAATGCCCAATAATTGAGAACGTTCATCATGTTGAAACTGAATACAACATTGGAATTGACTGAATTCGTCAAATGGCAAGAGTATTCAAAGTGATCAGAGTGATAAAACCACCTACAATAGTCAAAATAGCCTGAATGAGCAATAATTCAGAATATTCATCATGTTGAAACTGAGTAGAACGTTGGAATTGTCCGAATTCGTCAAATGGCAAGAGTATTCAAAGTGATCAGAGTGATAAAACCAGCCAGACTAATCAAAATAGCCTGAATGCCCAATAATTCAGAATGTTCATCATGTTGAAACTGAATAGAACGTTGGAATTGACCGAATTCGTCAAATGGCAAGAGTATTCAAAGTGATCAGAGTGATAAAACCAGCCAGACTAATCAAAATAGCCTGAATGCCCAATAATTCAGAATATTCATCATGTTGAAACTGAGTAGAACGTTGGAATTGACCGAATTCGTCAAATGGCAAGAGTATTCAAAGTGATCAGATTGATAAAACCAGCCAGACTAATCAAAATAGCCTGAATGCCCAATAATTCAGAATGTTCATCATGTTCAAACTGAATAGAACGTTGGAATTGACCGAATTCGTTTAATGGCTAGAGTATTCAAAGTGATCACAGTGATAAAACCACCCAGACTAATCAAAATAGCCTGAATGCCTAATAATTCAGAATGTTCATCATGATGAAACTGAATAGAACGTTGAAATTGACCGAATTCGTCAAATGGCAAGAGTATTCAAAGTGATCAGAGTGATAAAACCAGCCAGACTAATCAAAATAGCCTGAATGCCCAATAATTCAGAATGTTCATCATGTTGAAACTGAATAGAACGTTGGAATTGACCGAATTCGTCAAATGGCAAGAGTATTCAAAGTGATCAGAGTGATAAAACCAGCAAGACTAATCAAAATAGCTGAATGCCCAATAATTCAGAATGTTCATCATGTTGAAACTGAATAGAACGTTGGAATTGACCGAATTCGTCAAATGGCAAGATTATCAAAGTGATCAGAGTGATGAAACCTGCTACAATAAGCAAAATAGCCTGAATGCCCAATTATTCAGAATGTTCATCATGTTGAAACTGAATAAACAAGAGTCAAGAGTATTCAAAGTGATCATAGTGATAAAACCAGCTACAATAATCAAAATAGCCTGAATGCCCAATAATTCTGAATGTCCATCATGTTGAAACTGAATAGAACGTTGGAATTGAGCGAATTCGTCAAATGGCAAGATTATCAAAGTGATCAGAGTGATAAAACCAGCTACAATAAGCAAATAAGCCTGAATGCCCAATAATTCAGAATGTTCATCATGTTGAAACTGAATAGAACGTTGGAATTGAGCGAATTCGTCAAATGGCAAGAGTATTCAAAGTGATCAGAGTGATAAAACCAGCCAGACTAATCAAAATAGCCTGAATGCCCAATAATTCAGAATGCTCATCATGTTGAAACTGAATAGAACGTTGGAATTGAGCGAATTCGTCAAATGGCAAAATTATCAAAGTGACCAGAGTGATAAAACCAGCTACAATAATCAAAATAGCCTCAATGCCAAATAATTCAGAATGTTCATCATGTTGAAAGTGAATAGAACGTTGGAATTGACCGAATTCGTCAAATCGCAAGAGTATTCAAAGTGATCAGAGTGATAAAACCAGCTACAATAAGTAAAATAGCCTGAATGCCCAATAATTCAGAATGTTCATCATGTTGAAACTGAATAGAACGTTGGAATTGACCGAATTCGTCAAATGGCAAGAGTATTCAAAGTGATCAGAGTGATAAAACCAGCCAGACTAATCAAAATAGCCTGAATGTCAATAATTCAGAATGTTCATCATGTTGAAACTGAATAGAACTTTGGAATTGAGCGAATTCGTCAAATGGCAAGATTATCAAAGTGATCAGAGTGATAAAACCAGCTACAATAAGCAAAATAGTCTGAATGCCCAATAATTCAGGATGTTCCTCATGTTGAAACTGAATAGAACGTTGGAATTGACCGAATTCGTCAAATGGCAAGAGTATTCAAAGTGATCAGAGTGATAAAACCATCTACAATAATCAAAATAGCCTGAATGCCTAATAATTGAGAACGTTCATTATGTTGAAACTGAATAGAACGTTGGAATTGAGCGAATTCGTCAAATGGCAAGATTATCAAAGTGATAAAACCAGCTACAATAAGCAAAATAGCCTGTATGCCCAATAATTCAGAATGTTCATCATGTTGAAATTGAATAGAACGTTGGAATTGACCGAATTCGTCAAATCGCAATATTATCAAAGTGATCAGAGTGATAAAACCAGCTACAATAAGCAAAATAGCCTGAATACCCAATAATTCAGAATGTTCATCATGTTGAAACTGAATAGAACGTTGGAATTGACCGAATTTGTCAAATGGCAAGAGTATTCAAAGTGATCAGAGTGATAAAACCAGCCAGACTAATCAAACTAGCCTGAATGCCCAATAATTCAGAATGTTGAAACTGAATAGAACGTTGGAATTGACCGAATTCGTCAAAGGGCAAAATTATCAAAGTAATCAGAGTGATAAAACCAGCCAGACTAATCAAAATAGCCTGAATGCCCAATAATTCAGAATGTTCATCATGTTCAAACTGAATAGAACGTTGGAATTGACCGAATTCGTTAAATGGCAAGAGTATTCAAAGTGATCACAGTGATAAAACCAGCCAGACTAATCAAAATAGCCTGAATGCCCAATAATTCAGAATGTTCATCATGTTGAAACTGAATAGAACGTTGGAATTGACCAAATTCGTCAAATGGCAAGAGTATTCAAAGTGATCAGAGTGATAAAACCATCTACAATAATCAAAATAGCCTGAATGCCTAATAATTAAGAATGTTAATCATGTTGAAACTGAATAGAACGTTGGAATTGACCGAATTCGTCAAATGGCAAGATTACCAAAGTGATCAGAGTGATAAAACCAGCTACAATAAGCAAAATAGCCTGAATGCCCAATAATTCAGAATGTTCATCATGTTGAAACTGAATAGAACGTTGGAATTGACCGAATTCGTCAAATGGCAAGAGTATTCAAAGTGATCAGAGTGATAAAACCATCTACAATAATCAAAATAGTCTTAATGCCTAATAATTAAGAATGTTAATCATGTTGAAACTGAATAGAACGTTGGAATTGACCGAATTCGTCAAATGGCAAGATTATCAAAGTGATCAGAGTGATAAAACCAGCTACAATAAGCAAAATAGCCTGAATGCCCAATAATTCAGAATGTTCATCATGTTGAAACTGAATAGAACGTTGGAATTGACTGAATTCGTCAAATGGCAAGAGTATTCAAAGTGATCAGAGTGATAAAACCAGCCAGACTAATCAAAATAGCCTGAATGTCCAATAATTCAGAATGTTCATCATGTTGAAACTGAATAGTACGTCGGAATTGATCGAATTCGTCAAATGGCAAGAGTATTCAAAGTGATCAGAGTGATAAAACCAGCCAGACTAATCAAAATAGCCTGAATGCCCAATAATTCAGAATGTTCATCATGTTCAAACTGAATAGAACGTTGGAATTGACCGAATTCGTTTAATGGCTAGAGTATTCAAAGTGATCACAGTGATAAAACCAGCCAGACTAATCAAAATAGCCTGAATGCCCAATAATTCAGAATGTTCATCATGTTCAAACTGAATAGAACGTTGGAATTGACCGAATTCGTCAAATGGCAAGAGTATTCAAAGTGATCAGAGTGATAAAACCATCTACAATAATCAAAATAGCCTGAATGCCTAATAATTAAGAATGTTCATCATGTTGAAACGGAATAGAACGTTGGAGTTGACCGAATTCGTCAAATGGCAAGAGTATTCAAAGTGATCAGAGTGATAAAACCAGCCAGACTAATCAAAATAGCCTGAATGCCCAATAATTCAGAATGTTCATCATGTTCAAACTGAATAGAACGTTGGAATTGACCGAATTCGTTTAATGGCAAGAGTATTCAAAGTGATCAGAGTGATAAAACCATCTACAATAATCAAAATAGCCTGAATGCCTAATAATTAAGAATGTTCATCATGTTGAAACTGAATAGAACGTTGGAATTGACCGAATTCGTCAAATGGCAAGAGTATTCAAAGTGATCAGAGTGATAAAACCAGCCAGACTAATCAAAATAGCCTGAATGCCCAATAATTCAGAATGTTCATCATGTTCAAACTGAATAGAACGTTGGAATTGACCGAATTCGTTTAATGGCAAGAGTATTCAAAGTGATCACAGTGATAAAACCAGCCAGACTAATCAAAATAGCCTGAATGCCCAATAATTCAGAATGTTCATCATGTTGAAACAGAATAGAACGTTGGAATTGACCGAATTCGTCAAATGGCAAGAGTATTCAAAGTGATCAGAGTGATAAAACCATCTACAATAATCAAAATAGCCTGAATGCCTAATAATTGAGAACGTTCATTCTGTTGAAACTGAATAGAACGTTGGAATTGAGCGAATTCGTCAAATGGCAAGATTATCAAAGTGATCAGAGTGATAAAACCAGCTACAATAAGCAAAATAGCCTGTATGCCCAATAATTCAGAATGTTCATCATGTTGAAATTGAATAGAACGTTGGAATTGACCGAATTCGTCAAATCGCAAGATTATCAAAGTGATCAGAGTGATAAAACCAGCTACAATAAGCAAAATAGCCTGAATACCCAATAATTCAGAATGTTCATCATGTTGAAACTGAATAGAACGTTGGAATTGACCGAATTCGTCAAAGGGCAAAATTATCAAAGTAATCAGAGTGATAAAACCAGCCAGACTAATCAAAATAGCCTGAATGCCCAATAATTCAGAATGTTCATCATGTTGAAACTGAATAGAACGTTGGAATTGACCGAATTCGTCAAATGGCAAGAGTATTCAAAGTGATCAGAGTGATAAAACCAGCCAGACTAATCAAAATAGCCTGAATGTCCAATAATTCAGAATGTTCATCATGTTGAAACTGAATAGAACGTTGGAATTGACCAAATTCGTCAAATGGCAAGAGTATTCAAAGTGATCAGAGTGATAGAACCATCTACAATAATCAAAATAGCCTGAATGCCTAATAATTAAGAATGTTAATCATGTTGAAACTGAATAGAACGTTGGAATTGACCGAATTCGTCAAATGGCAAGATTATCAAAGTGATCAGAGTGATAAAACCAGCTACAATAAGCAAAATAGCCTGAATGCCCAATAATTCAGAATGTTCATCATGTTGAAACTGAATAGAACGTTGGAATTGACCGAATTCGTCAAATCGCACGATTATCAAAGTGATCAGAGTGATAAAACCAGCTACAATAAGCAAAATAGCCTGAATGTCCAATAATTCAGAATGTTCATCATGTTGAAACTGAATAGAACGTTGGAATTGACCGAATTCGTCAAATGGCAAGAGTATTCAAAGTGATCAGAGTGATAAAACCATCTACAATAATCAAAATAGTCTGAATGCCTAATAATTAAGAATGTTAATCATGTTGAAACTGAATAGAACGTTGGAATTGACCGAATTCGTCAAATGGCAAGATTATCAAAGTGATCAGAGTGATAAAACCAGCTACAATAAGCAAAATAGCCTGAATGCCCAATAATTCAGAATGTTCATCATGTTAAAACTGAATAGAACGTTGGAATTGACTGAATTCGTCAAATGGCAAGAGTATTCAAAGTGATCAGAGTGATAAAACCAGCCAGACTAATCAAAATAGCCTGAATGTCCAATAATTCAGAATGTTCATCATGTTGAAACTGAATAGTACGTTGGAATTGAGCGAATTCGTCAAATGGCAAGAGTATTCAAAGTGATCAGAGTGATAAAACCAGCCAGACTAATCAAAATAGCCTGAATGCCCAATAATTCAGAATGTTCATCATGTTCAAACTGAATAGAACGTTGGAATTGACCGAATTCGTCAAATGGCTAGAGTATTCAAAGTGATCACAGTGATAAAACCAGCCAGACTAATCAAAATAGCCTGAATGCCCAATAATTCAGAATGTTCATCATGTTGAAACTGAATAGAACGTTGGAATTGACCGAATTCGTCAAATGGCAAGAGTATTCAAAGTGATCAGAGTGATAAAACCATCTACAATAATCAAAATAGCCTGAATGCCTAATAATTAAGAATGTTCATCATGTTGAAACGGAATAGAACGTTGGAGTTGACCGAATTCGTCAAATGGCAAGAGTATTCAAAGTGATCAGAGTGATAAAACCAGCCAGACTAATCAAAATAGCCTGAATGCCCAATAATTCAGAATGTCCATCATGTTCAAACTGAATAGAACGTTGGAATTGACCGAATTCGTTTAATGGCAAGAGTATTCAAAGTGATCAGAGTGATAAAACCATCTACAATAATCAAAATAGCCTGAATGCCTAATAATTAAGAATGTTCATCATGTTGAAACTGAATAGAACGTTGGAATTGACCGAATTCGTCAAATGGCAAGAGTATTCAAAGTGATCAGAGTGATAAAACCAGCCAGACTAATCAAAATAGCCTGAATGCCCAATAATTCAGAATGTTCATCATGTTCAAACTGAATAGAACGTTAGAATTGACCGAATTCGTTTAATGGCAAGAGTATTCAAAGTGATCACAGTGATAAAACCAGCCAGACTAATCAAAATAGCCTGAATGCCCAATAATTCAGAATGTTCATCATGTTGAAACAGAATAGAACGTTGGAATTGACCGAATTCGTCAAATGGCAAGATTATCAAAGTGATCAGAGTGATAAAACCAGCTACAATAAGCAAAATAGCCTGAATGCCCAATAATTCAGAATGTTCATCATGTTGAAACTGAATAGAACGTTGGAATTGACCGAATTCGTCAAATCGCACGATTATCAAAGTGATCAGAGTGATAAACCAGCTACAATAAGCAAAAGTAATTCAGAATGTTCATCATGTTGAAACTGAATAGAACGTTGGAATTGACCGAATTCGTCAAATGGCAAGAGTATTCAAAGTGATCAGAGAGATAAAACCAGCCAGACTAATCAAAATAGACTGAATGCCCAATAATTCAGAATGTTCATCATGTTCAAACTGAATAGAAAGTTGGAATTGACCGAATTCGTTTAATGGCTAGAGTATTCAAAGTGATCACAGTGATAAAACCAGCCAGACTAATCAAAATAGCCTGAATGACCAATAATTCAGAATGTTCATCATGTTCAAACTGAATAGAACGTTGGAATTGACCGAATTCGTTTAATGGCTAGAGTATTCAAAGTGATCACAGTGATAAAACCAGCCAGACTAATCAAAATAGCCTGAATGCCCAATAATTCAGAATGTTCATCATGTTCAAACTGAATAGAACGTTGGAATTGACCGAATTCGTCAAATCGCACGATTATCAAAGTGATCAGAGTGATAAAACCAGCTACAATAAGCAAAATAGCCTGAATGTCCAATAATTCAGAATGTTCATCATGTTGAAACTGAATAGAACGTTGGAATTGACCGAATTCGTCAAATGGCAAGAGTATTCAAAGTGATCAGAGTGATAAAACCAGCCAGACTAATCAAAATAGCCTGAATGTCCAATAATTCAGAATGTTCATCATGTTGAAACTGAATAGAACGTTGGAATTGACGAAATTCGTCAAATGGCAAGAGTATTCAAAGTGATCAGAGTGATAAAACCATCTACAATAATCAAAATAGCCTGAATGCCTAATAATTAAGAATGTTAATCATGTTGAAACTGAATAGAACGTTGGAATTGACCGAATTCGTCAAATGGCAAGATTATCAAAGTGATCAGAGTGATAAAACCAGCCAGACTAATCAAAATAGCCTGAATGTCCAATAATTCAGAATGTTCATCATGTTGAAACTGAATAGTACGTTGGAATTGAGCGAATTCGTCAAATGGCAAGAGTATTCAAAGTGATCAGAGTGATAAAACCAGCCAGACTAATCAAAATAGCCTGAATGCCCAATAATTCTGAATGTTCATCATGTTCAAAATGAATAGAACGTTGGAATTGACCGAATTCGTTTAATGGCTAGAGTATTCAAAGTGATCACAGTGATAAAACCAGCCAGACTAATCAAAATAGCCTGAATGCCCAATAATTCAGAATGTTCATCATGTTGAAACTGAATAGAACGTTGGAATTGACCGAATTCGTCAAATGGCAAGAGTATTCAAAGTGATCAGAGTGATAAAACCATCTACAATAATCAAAATAGCCTGAATGCCTAATAATTAAGAATGTTCATCATGTTGAAACGGAATAGAACGTTGGAGTTGACCGAATTCGTCAAATGGCAAGAGTATTCAAAGTGATCAGAGTGATAAAACCAGCCAGACTAATCAAAATAGCCTGAATGCCCAATAATTCAGAATGTTCATCATGTTCAAACTGAATAGAACGTTGGAATTGACCGAATTCGTTTAATGGCAAGAGTATTCAAAGTGATCAGAGTGATAAAACCATCTACAATAATCAAAATAGCCTGAATGCCTAATAATTAAGAATGTTCATCATGTTGAAACTGAATAGAACGTTGGAATTGACCGAATTCGTCAAATGGCAAGAGTATTCAAAGTGATCAGAGTGATAAAACCAGCCAGACTAATCAAAATAGCCTGAATGCCCAATAATTCAGAATGTTCATCATGTTCAAACTGAATAGAACGTTGGAATTGACCGAATTCGTTTAATGGCAAGAGTATTCAAAGTGATCACAGTGATAAAACCAGCCAGACTAATCAAAATAGCCTGAATGCCCAATAATTCAGAATGTTCATCATGTTCAAACTGAATAGAACGTTGGAATTGACCGAATTCGTTTAATGGCAAGAGTATTCAAAGTGATCACAGTGATAAAACCAGCCAGACTAATCAAAATAGCCTGAATGCCCAATAATTCAGAATGTTCATCATGTTGAAACAGAATAGAACGTTGGAATTGACCGAATTCGTCAAATGGCAAGATTATCAAAGTGATCAGAGTGATAAAACCAGCTACAATAAGCAAAATAGCCTGAATGTCCAATAATTCAGAATGTTCATCATGTTGAAACAGAATAGAACGTTGGAATTGACCGAATTCGTCAAATGGCAAGATTATCAAAATGATCAGAGTGATAAAACCAGCTACAATAAGCAAAATAGCCTGAATGCCCAATAATTCAGAATGTTCATCATGTTGAAACTGAATAGAACGTTGGAATTGACCGAATTCGTCAAATGGCAAGAGTATTCAAAGTGATCAGAGTGATAAAACCATCTACAATAATCAAAATAGCCTGAATGCCTAATAATTGAGAACGTTCATTCTGTTGAAACTGAATAGAACGTTGGAATTGACCGAATTCGTCAAATGGCAAGAGTATTCAAAGTGATCAGAGTGATAAAACCAGCCAGACTAATCAAAATAGCCTGAATGCCCAATAATTCAGAATGTTCATCATGTTGAAACTGAATAGAACGTTGGAATTGACCGAATTCGTCAAATGGCAAGAGTATTCAAAGTGATCAGAGTGATAAAACCATCTACAATAATCAAAATAGCCTGAATGCCTAATAATTAAGAATGTTCATCATGTTGAAACGGAATAGAACGTTGGAGTTGACCGAATTCGTCAAATGGCAAGAGTATTCAAAGTGATCAGAGTGATAAAACCAGCCAGACTAATCAAAATAGACTGAATGCCCAATAATTCAGAATGTTCATCATGTTCAAACTGAATAGAAAGTTGGAATTGACCGAATTCGTTTAATGGCTAGAGTATTCAAAGTGATCACAGTGATAAAACCAGCCAGACTAATCAAAATAGCCTGAATGCCCAATAATTCAGAATGTTCATCATGTTCAAACTGAATAGAACGTTGGAATTGACCGAATTCGTCAAATGGCAAGAGTATTCAAAGTGATCAGAGTGATAAAACCAGCCAGACTAATCAAAATAGCCTGAATGCCCAATAATTCAGAATGTTCATCATGTTGAAACAGAATAGAACGTTGGAATTGACCGAATTCTTCAAATGGCAAGATTATCAAAGTGATCAGAGTGATAAAACCAGCTACAATAAGCAAAATAGCCTGAATGCCCAATAATTCAGAATGTTCATCATGTTGAAACTGAATAGTACGTTGGAATTGAGCGAATTCGTCAAATGGCAAGAGTATTCAAAGTGATCAGAGTGATAAAACCAGCCAGACTAATCAAAATAGCCTGAATGCCCAATAATTCAGAATGTTCATCATGTTGAAACAGAATAGAACGTTGGAATTGAGCGAATTCGTCAAATGGCAAGAGTATTCAAAGTGATCACAGTGATAAAACCAGCCAGACTAATCAAAATAGCCTGAATGCCCAATAATTCAGAATGTTCATCATGTTGAAACAGAATAGAACGTTGGAATTGACCGAATTCGTCAAATGGTAAGATTATCAAAGTGATCAGAGTGATAAAACCAGCTACAATAAGCAAAATAGCCTGAATGCCCAATAATTCAGAATGTTCATCATATTCAAACTGAATAGAACGTTGGAATTGACCGACTTCGTTTAATGGCAAGAGTATTCAAAGTGATCACAGTGATAAAACCAGCCAGACTAATCAAAATAGCCTGATTGCCCAATAATTCAGAATGTTCATCATGTTGAAACTGAATAGTACGTTGGAATTGAGCGAATTCGTCAAATGGCAAGAGTATTCAAAGTGATCAGAGTGATAAAACCAGCCAGACTAATCAAAATAGCCTGAATGCCCAATAATTCAGAATGTTCATCATGTTCAAACTGAATAGAACGTTGTAGTTGACCGAATTCGTTTAATGGCTAGAGTATTCAAAGTGATCACAGTGATAAAACCAGCCAGACTAATCAAAATAGCCTGAATGCCCAATAATTCAGAATGTTCATCATGTTGAAACTGAATAGAACGTTGGAATTGACCGAATTCGTCAAATGGCAAGAGTATTCAAAGTGATCACAGTGATAAAACCATCTACAATAATCAAAATAGCCTGAATGCCTAATAATTAAGAATGTTCATCATGTTGAAACGGAATAGAACGTTGGAGTTGACCGAATTCGTCAAATGGCAAGAGTATTCAAAGTGATCAGAGTGATAAAACCAGCCAGACTAATCAAAATAGCCTGAATGCCCAATAATTCAGAATGTTCATCATGTTCAAACTGAATAGAACGTTGGAATTGACCGAATTCGTTTAATGGCAAGAGTATTCAAAGTGATCAGAGTGATAAAACCATCTACAGTAATTAAAATAGCCTGAATGCCTAATAATTAAGAATGTTCATCATGTTGAAACTGAATAGAACGTTGGAATTGACCGAATTCGTCAAATGGCAAGAGTATTCAAAGTGATCAGAGTGATAAAACCAGCCAGACTAATCAAAATAGCCTGAATGCCCAATAATTCAGAATGTTCATCATGTTCAAACTGAATAGAACGTTGGAATTGACCGAATTCGTTTAATGGCAAGAGTATTCAAAGTGATCACAGTGATAAAACCAGCCAGACTAATCACAATAGCCTGAATGCCCAATAATTCAGAATGTTCATCATGTTGAAACAGAATAGAACGTTGGAATTGACCGAATTCGTCAAATGGCAAGATTATCAATGTGATCAGAGTGATAAAACCAGCTACAATAAGCAAAATAGCCTGAATGCCTAATAATTAAGAATGTTCATCATGTTGAAACGGAATAGAACGTTGGAATTGACCGAATTCGTCAAATGGCAAGAGTATTCAAAGTGATCAGAGAGATAAAACCAGCCAGACTAATCAAAATAGACTGAATGCCCAATAATTCAGAATGTTCATCATGTTCAAACTGAATAGAAAGTTGGAATTGACCGAATTCGTTTAATGGCTAGAGTATTCAAAGTGATCACAGTGATAAAACCAGCCAGACTAATCAAAATAGCCTGAATGCCCAATAATTCAGAATGTTCATCATGTTCAAACTGAATAGAACGTTGGAATTGACCGAATTCGTTTAATGGCTAGAGTATTCAAAGTGATCACAGTGATAAAACCAGCCAGACTAATCAAAATAGCCTGAATGCCCAATAATTCAGAATGTTCATCATGTTGAAACTGAATAGAACGTTGGAATTGACCGAATTCGTCAAATGGCAAGAGTATTCAAAGTGATCAGAGTGATAAAACCATCTACAATAATCAAAATAGCCTGAATGCCTAATAATTAAGAATGTTCATCATGTTGAAACGGAATAGAACGTTGGAATTGACCGAATTCATCAAATGGCAAGAGTATTCAAAGTGATCAGAGAGATAAAACCAGCCAGACTAATCAAAATAGACTGAATGCCCAATAATTCAGAATGTTCATCATGTTCAAACTGAATAGAAAGTTGGAATTGACCGAATTCGTTTAATGGCTAGAGTATTCAAAGTGATCACAGTGATAAAACCAGCGAGACTAATCAAAATAGCCTGAATGCCCAATAATTCAGAATGTTCATCATGTTCAAACTGAATAGAACGTTGGAATTGACCGAATTCGTCAAATGGCAAGAGTATTCAAAGTGATCAGAGTGATAAAACCAGCCAGACTAATCAAAATAGCCTGAATGTCCAATAATTCAGAATGTTCATCATGTTGAAACTGAATAGTACGTTGGAATTGAGCGAATTCGTCAAATGGCAAGAGTATTCAAAGTGATCAGAGTGATAAAACCAGCCAGACTAATCAAAATAGCCTGAATGCCCAATAATTCAGAATGTTCATCATGTTCAAACTGAATAGAACGTTGGAGTTGACCGAATTCGTTTAATGGCTAGAGTATTCAAAGTGATCACAGTGATAAAACCAGCCAGACTAATCAAAATAGCCTGAATGCCCAATAATTCAGAATGTTCATCATGTTGAAACTGAATAGAACGTTGGAATTGACCGAATTCGTCAAATGGCAAGAGTATTCAAAGTGATCAGAGTGATAAAACCATCTACAATAATCAAAATAGCCTGAATGCCTAATAATTAAGAATGTTCATCATGTTGAAACGGAATAGAACGTTGGAGTTGACCGAATTCGTCAAATGGCAAGAGTATTCAAAGTGATCAGAGTGATAAAACCAGCCAGACTAATCAAAATAGCCTGAATGCCCAATAATTCAGAATGTTCATCATGTTCAAACTGAATAGAACGTTGGAATTGACCGAATTCGTTTAATGGCAAGAGTATTCAAAGTGATCAGAGTGATAAAACCATCTACAGTAATTAAAATAGCCTGAATGCCTAATAATTAAGAATGTTCATCATGTTGAAACTGAATAGAACGTTGGAATTGACCGAATTCGTCAAATGGCAAGAGTATTCAAAGTGATCAGAGTGATAAAACCAGCCAGACTAATCAAAATAGCCTGAATGCCCAATAATTCAGAATGTTCATCATGTTCAAACTGAATAGAACGTTGGAATTGACCGAATTCGTTTAATGGCAAGAGTATTCAAAGTGATCACAGTGATAAAACCAGCTACAATAAGCAAAATAGCCTGAATGCCCAATAATTCAGAATGTTCATCATGTTGAAACTGAATAGAACGTTGGAATTGACCGAATTCGTCAAATCGCACGATTATCAAAGTGATCAGAGTGATAAACCAGCTACAATAAGCAAAATAGCCTGAATGCCCAATAATTCAGAATGTTCATCATGTTGAAACTGAATAGAACGTTGGAATTGACCGAATTCGTCAAATCGCACGATTATCAAAGTGATCAGAGTGATAAACCAGCTACAATAAGCAAAATAGCCTGAATGCCCAATAATTCAGAATGTTCATCATGTTGAAACTGAATAGAACGTTGGAATTGACCGAATTCGTCAAATCGCACGATTATCAAAGTGATCAGAGTGATAAACCAGCTACAATAAGCAAAATAGCCTGAATGTCCAATAATTCAGAATGTTCATCATGTTGAAACTGAATAGAACGTTGGAATTGACCGAATTCGTCAAATGGCAAGAGTATTCAAAGTGATCAGAGAGATAAAACCAGCCAGACTAATCAAAATAGACTGAATGCCCAATAATTCAGAATGTTCATCATGTTCAAACTGAATAGAAAGTTGGAATTGACCGAATTCGTTTAATGGCTAGAGTATTCAAAGTGATCACAGTGATAAAACCAGCCAGACTAATCAAAATAGCCTGAATGCCCAATAATTCAGAATGTTCATCATGTTCAAACTGAATAGAACGTTGGAATTGACCGAATTCGTTTAATGGCTAGAGTATTCAAAGTGATCACAGTGATAAAACCAGCCAGACTAATCAAAATAGCCTGAATGCCCAATAATTCAGAATGTTCATCATGTTCAAACTGAATAGAACGTTGGAATTGACCGAATTCGTCAAATGGCAAGAGTATTCAAAGTGATCAGAGTGATAAAACCAGCCAGACTAATCAAAATAGCCTGAATGCCCAATAATTCAGAATGTTCATCATGTTCAAACTGAATAGAACGTTGGAATTGACCGAATTCGTAAAATCGCACGATTATCAAAGTGATCAGAGTGATAAAACCAGCTACAATAAGCAAAATAGCCTGAATGTCCAATAATTCAGAATGTTCATCATGTTCAAACTGAATAGAACGTTGGAGTTGACCGAATTCGTTTAATGGCTAGAGTATTCAAAGTGATCACAGTGATAAAACCAGCCAGACTAATCAAAATAGCCTGAATGCCCAATAATTCAGAATGTTCATCATGTTGAAACTGAATAGAACGTTGGAATTGACCGAATTCGTCAAATGGCAAGAGTATTCAAAGTGATCAGAGTGATAAAACCATCTACAATAATCAAAATAGCCTGAATGCCTAATAATTAAGAATGTTCATCATGTTGAAACGGAATAGAACGTTGGAGTTGACCGAATTCGTCAAATGGCAAGAGTATTCAAAGTGATCAGAGTGATAAAACCAGCCAGACTAATCAAAATAGCCTGAATGCCCAATAATTCAGAATGTTCATCATGTTCAAACTGAATAGAACGTTGGAATTGACCGAATTCGTTTAATGGCAAGAGTATTCAAAGTGATCAGAGTGATAAAACCATCTACAGTAATTAAAATAGCCTGAATGCCTAATAATTAAGAATGTTCATCATGTTGAAACTGAATAGAACGTTGGAATTGACCGAATTCGTCAAATGGCAAGAGTATTCAAAGTGATCAGAGTGATAAAACCAGCCAGACTAATCAAAATAGCCTGAATGCCCAATAATTCAGAATGTTCATCATGTTCAAACTGAATAGAACGTTGGAATTGACCGAATTCGTTTAATGGCAAGAGTATTCAAAGTGATCACAGTGATAAAACCAGCCAGACTAATCACAATAGCCTGAATGCCCAATAATTCAGAATGTTCATCATGTTGAAACAGAATAGAACGTTGGAATTGACCGAATTCGTCAAATGGCAAGATTATCAAAGTGATCAGAGTGATAAAACCAGCTACAATAAGCAAAATAGCCTGAATGCCCAATAATTCAGAATGTTCATCATGTTGAAACTGAATAGAACGTTGGAATTGACCGAATTCGTCAAATCGCACGATTATCAAAGTGATCAGAGTGATAAACCAGCTACAATAAGCAAAATAGCCTGAATGTCCAATAATTCAGAATGTTCATCATGTTGAATCTGAATAGAACGTTGGAATTGACCGAATTCGTCAAATGGCAAGAGTATTCAAAGTGATCAGAGAGATAAAACCAGCCAGACTAATCAAAATAGACTGAATGCCCAATAATTCAGAATGTTCATCATGTTCAAACTGAATAGAAAGTTGGAATTGACCGAATTCGTTTAATGGCTAGAGTATTCAAAGTGATCACAGTGATAAAACCAGCCAGACTAATCAAAATAGCCTGAATGCCCAATAATTCAGAATGTTCATCATGTTCAAACTGAATAGAACGTTGGAATTGACCGAATTCGTTTAATGGCTAGAGTATTCAAAGTGATAAAACCAGCCAGACTAATCAAAATAGCCTGAATGCCCAATAATTCAGAATGTTCATCATGTTCAAACTGAATAGAACGTTGGAATTTACCGAATTCGTAAAATCGCACGATTATCAAAGTGATCAGAGTGATAAAACCAGCTACAATAAGCAAAATAGCCTGAATGTCCAATAATTCAGAATGTTCATCATGTTGAAACTGAATAGAACGTTGGAATTGACCGAATTCGTCAAATGGCAAGAGTATTCAAAGTGATCAGAGTGATAAAACCAGCCAGACTAATCAAAATAGCCTGAATGCCCAATAATTCAGAATGTTCATCATGTTCAAACTGAATAGAACGTTGGAATTGACCGAATTCGTAAAATCGCACGATTATCAAAGTGATCAGAGTGATAAAACCAGCTACAATAAGCAAAATAGCCTGAATGTCCAATAATTCAGAATGTTCATCATGTTCAAACTGAATAGAACGTTGGAGTTGACCGAATTCGTTTAATGGCTAGAGTATTCAAAGTGATCACAGTGATAAAACCAGCCAGACTAATCAAAATAGCCTGAATGCCCAATAATTCAGAATGTTCATCATGTTGAAACTGAATAGAACGTTGGAATTGACCGAATTCGTCAAATGGCAAGAGTATTCAAAGTGATCAGAGTGATAAAACCATCTACAATAATCAAAATAGCCTGAATGCCTAATAATTAAGAATGTTCATCATGTTGAAACGGAATAGAACGTTGGAGTTGACCGAATTCGTCAAATGGCAAGAGTATTCAAAGTGATCAGAGTGATAAAACCAGCCAGACTAATCAAAATAGCCTGAATGCCCAATAATTCAGAATGTTCATCATGTTCAAACTGAATAGAACGTTGGAATTGACCGAATTCGTTTAATGGCAAGAGTATTCAAAGTGATCAGAGTGATAAAACCATCTACAGTAATTAAAATAGCCTGAATGCCTAATAATTAAGAATGTTCATCATGTTGAAACTGAATAGAACGTTGGAATTGACCGAATTCGTCAAATGGCAAGAGTATTCAAAGTGATCAGAGTGATAAAACCAGCCAGACTAATCAAAATAGCCTGAATGCCCAATAATTCAGAATGTTCATCATGTTCAAACTGAATAGAACGTTGGAATTGACCGAATTCGTTTAATGGCAAGAGTATTCAAAGTGATCACAGTGATAAAACCAGCCAGACTAATCACAATAGCCTGAATGCCCAATAATTCAGAATGTTCATCATGTTGAAACAGAATAGAACGTTGGAATTGACCGAATTCGTCAAATCGCACGATTATCAAAGTGATCAGAGTGATAAACCAGCTACAATAAGCAAAATAGCCTGAATGTCCAATAATTCAGAATGTTCATCATGTTGAAACTGAATAGAACGTTGGAATTGACCGAATTCGTCAAATGGCAAGAGTATTCAAAGTGATCAGAGAGATAAAACCAGCCAGACTAATCAAAATAGACTGAATGCCCAATAATTCAGAATGTTCATCATGTTCAAACTGAATAGAAAGTTGGAATTGACCGAATTCGTTTAATGGCTAGAGTATTCAAAGTGATCACAGTGATAAAACCAGCCAGACTAATCAAAATAGCCTGAATGCCCAATAATTCAGAATATTCATCATGTTCAAACTGAATAGAACGTTGGAATTGACCGAATTCGTTTAATGGCTAGAGTATTCAAAGTGATCACAGTGATAAAACCAGCCAGACTAATCAAAATAGCCTGAATGCCCAATAATTCAGAATGTTCATCATGTTCAAACTGAATAGAACGTTGGAATTGACCGAATTCGTAAAATCGCACGATTATCAAAGTGATCAGAGTGATAAAACCAGCTACAATAAGCAAAATAGCCTGAATGTCCAATAATTCAGAATGTTCATCATGTTGAAACTGAATAGAACGTTGGAATTGACCGAATTCGTCAAATGGCAAGAGTATTCAAAGTGATCAGAGTGATAAAACCAGCCAGACTAATCAAAATAGCCTGAATGCCCAATAATTCAGAATGTTCATCATGTTCAAACTGAATAGAACGTTGGAATTGACCGAATTCGTTAAATGGCAAGAGTATTCAAAGTGATCACAGTGATAAAACCAGCCAGACTAATCAAAATAGCCTGAATGCCCAATAATTCAGAATGTTCATCATGTTGAAACTGAATAGAACGTTGGAATTGACCGAATTCGTCAAATGGCAAGAGTATTCAAAGTGATCAGAGTGATAAAACCATCTACAATAATCAAAATAGCCTGAATGCCTAATAATTAAGAATGTTCATCATGTTGAAACGGAATAGAACGTTGGAATTGACCGAATTCGTCAAATGGCAAGAGTATTCAAAGTGATCAGAGAGATAAAACCAGCCAGACTAATCAAAATAGACTGAATGCCCAATAATTCAGAATGTTCATCATGTTCAAACTGAATAGAAAGTTGGAATTGACCGAATTCGTTTAATGGCTAGAGTATTCAAAGTGATCACAGTGATAAAACCAGCCAGACTAATCAAAATAGCCTGAATGCCCAATAATTCAGAATGTTCATCATGTTCAAACTGAATAGAACGTTGGAATTGACCGAATTCGTTAAATGGCTAGAGTATTCAAAGTGATCACAGTGATAAAACCAGCCAGACTAATCAAAATAGCCTGAATGCCCAATAATTCAGAATGTTCATCATGTTGAAACTGAATAGAACGTTGGAATTGACCGAATTCGTCAAATGGCAAGAGTATTCAAAGTGATCAGAGTGATAAAACCATCTACAATAATCAAAATAGCCTGAATGCCTAATAATTAAGAATGTTCATCATGTTGAAACGGAATAGAACGTTGGAATTGACCGAATTCGTCAAATGGCAAGAGTATTCAAAGTGATCAGAGAGATAAAACCAGCCAGACTAATCAAAATAGACTGAATGCCCAATAATTCAGAATGTTCATCATGTTCAAACTGAATAGAAAGTTGGAATTGACCGAATTCGTTTAATGGCTAGAGTATTCAAAGTGATCACAGTGATAAAACCAGCGAGACTAATCAAAATAGCCTGAATGCCCAATAATTCAGAATGTTCATCATGTTCAAACTGAATAGAACGTTGGAATTGACCGAATTCGTCAAATGGCAAGAGTATTCAAAGTGATCAGAGTGATAAAACCAGCCAGACTAATCAAAATAGCCTGAATGTCCAATAATTCAGAATGTTCATCATGTTGAAACTGAATAGTACGTTGGAATTGAGCGAATTCGTCAAATGGCAAGAGTATTCAAAGTGATCAGAGTGATAAAACCAGCCAGACTAATCAAAATAGCCTGAATGCCCAATAATTCAGAATGTTCATCATGTTCAAACTGAATAGAACGTTGGAGTTGACCGAATTCGTTTAATGGCTAGAGTATTCAAAGTGATCACAGTGATAAAACCAGCCAGACTAATCAAAATAGCCTGAATGCCCAATAATTCAGAATGTTCATCATGTTGGAACTGAATAGAACGTTGGAATTGACCGAATTCGTCAAATGGCAAGAGTATTCAAAGTGATCAGAGTGATAAAACCATCTACAATAATCAAAATAGCCTGAATGCCTAATAATTAAGAATGTTCATCATGTTGAAACGGAATAGAACGTTGGAGTTGACCGAATTCGTCAAATGGCAAGAGTATTCAAAGTGATCAGAGTGATAAAACCAGCCAGACTAATCAAAATAGCCTGAATGCCCAATAATTCAGAATGTTCATCATGTTCAAACTGAATAGAACGTTGGAATTGACCGAATTCGTTTAATGGCAAGAGTATTCAAAGTGATCAGAGTGATAAAACCATCTACAGTAATTAAAATAGCCTGAATGCCTAATAATTAAGAATGTTCATCATGTTGAAACTGAATAGAACGTTGGAATTGACCGAATTCGTCAAATGGCAAGAGTATTCAAAGTGATCAGAGTGATAAAACCAGCCAGACTAATCAAAATAGCCTGAATGCCCAATAATTCAGAATGTTCATCATGTTCAAACTGAATAGAACGTTGGAATTGACCGAATTCGTTTAATGGCAAGAGTATTCAAAGTGATCACAGTGATAAAACCAGCTACAATAAGCAAAATAGCCTGAATGCCCAATAATTCAGAATGTTCATCATGTTGAAACTGAATAGAACGTTGGAATTGACCGAATTCGTCAAATCGCACGATTATCAAAGTGATCAGAGTGATAAACCAGCTACAATAAGCAAAATAGCCTGAATGCACAATAATTCAGAATGTTCATCATGTTGAAACTGAATAGAACGTTGGAATTGACCGAATTCGTCAAATCGCACGATTATCAAAGTGATCAGAGTGATAAACCAGCTACAATAAGCAAAATAGCCTGAATGTCCAATAATTCAGAATGTTCATCATGTTGAAACTGAATAGAACGTTGGAATTGACCGAATTCGTCAAATGGCAAGAGTATTCAAAGTGATCAGAGAGATAAAACCAGCCAGACTAATCAAAATAGCCTGAATGCCCAATAATTCAGAATGTTCATCATGTTCAAACTGAATAGAACGTTGGAGTTGACCGAATTCGTTTAATGGCTAGAGTATTCAAAGTGATCACAGTGATAAAACCAGCCAGGCTAATCAAAATAGCCTGAATGCCCAATAATTCAGAATGTTCATCATGTTGAAACTGAATAGAACGTTGGAATTGACCGAATTCGTCAAATGGCAAGAGTATTCAAAGTGATCAGAGTGATAAACCAGCTACAATAAGCAAAATAGCCTGAATGCCCAATAATTCAGAATGTTCATCATGTTGAAACTGAATAGAACGTTGGAATTGACCGAATTCGTCAAATCGCACGATTATCAAAGTGATCAGAGTGATAAACCAGCTACAATAAGCAAAATAGCCTGAATGTCCAATAATTCAGAATGTTCATCATGTTGAAACTGAATAGTACGTTGGAATTGAGCGAATTCGTCAAATGGCAAGAGTATTCAAAGTGATCAGAGTGATAAAACCAGCCAGACTAATCAAAATAGCCTGAATGCCCAATAATTCAGAATGTTCATCATGTTCAAACTGAATAGAACGTTGGAGTTGACCGAATTCGTTTAATGGCTAGAGTATTCAAAGTGATCACAGTGATAAAACCAGCCAGACTAATCAAAATAGCCTGAATGCCCAATAATTCAGAATGTTCATCATGTTGAAACTGAATAGAACGTTGGAATTGACCGAATTCGTCAAATGGCAAGAGTATTCAAAGTGATCAGAGTGATAAAACCATCTACAATAATCAAAATAGCCTGAATGCCTAATAATTAAGAATGTTCATCATGTTGAAACGGAATAGAACGTTGGAGTTGACCGAATTCGTCAAATGGCAAGAGTATTCAAAGTGATCAGAGTGATAAAACCAGCCAGACTAATCAAAATAGCCTGAATGCCCAATAATTCAGAATGTTCATCATGTTCAAACTGAATAGAACGTTGGAATTGACCGAATTCGTTTAATGGCAAGAGTATTCAAAGTGATCAGAGTGATAAAACCATCTACAGTAATTAAAATAGCCTGAATGCCTAATAATTAAGAATGTTCATCATGTTGAAACTGAATAGAACGTTGGAATTGACCGAATTCGTCAAATGGCAAGAGTATTCAAAGTGATCAGAGTGATAAAACCAGCCAGACTAATCAAAATAGCCTGAATGCCCAATAATTCAGAATGTTCATCATGTTCAAACTGAATAGAACGTTGGAATTGACCGAATTCGGTTAATGGCAAGAGTATTCAAAGTGATCACAGTGATAAAACCAGCTACAATAAGCAAAATAGCCTGAATGCCCAATAATTCAGAATGTTCATCATGTTGAAACTGAATAGAACGTTGGAATTGACCGAATTCGTCAAATCGCACGATTATCAAAGTGATCAGAGTGATAAACCAGCTACAATAAGCAAAATAGCCTGAATGCCCAATAATTCAGAATGTTCATCATGTTGAAACTGAATAGAACGTTGGAATTGACCGAATTCGTCAAATCGCACGATTATCAAAGTGATCAGAGTGATAAACCAGCTACAATAAGCAAAATAGCCTGAATGTCCAATAATTCAGAATGTTCATCATGTTGAAACTGAATAGAACGTTGGAATTGACCGAATTCGTCAAATGGCAAGAGTATTCAAAGTGATCAGAGAGATAAAACCAGCCAGACTAATCAAAATAGACTGAATGCCCAATAATTCAGAATGTTCATCATGTTCAAACTGAATAGAAAGTTGGAATTGACCGAATTCGTTTAATGGCTAGAGTATTCAAAGTGATCACAGTGATAAAACCAGCCAGACTAATCAAAATAGCCTGAATGCCCAATAATTCAGAATGTTCATCATGTTCAAACTGAATAGAACGTTGGAATTGACCGAATTCGTTTAATGGCTAGAGTATTCAAAGTGATCACAGTGATAAAACCAGCCAGACTAATCAAAATAGCCTGAATGCCCAATAATTCAGAATGTTCATCATGTTCAAACTGAATAGAACGTTGGAATTGACCGAATTCGTAAAATCGCACGATTATCAAAGTGATCAGAGTGATAAAACCAGCTACAATAAGCAAAATAGCCTGAATGTCCAATAATTCAGAATGTTCATCATGTTGAAACTGAATAGAACGTTGGAATTGACCGAATTCGTCAAATGGCAAGAGTATTCAAAGTGATCAGAGTGATAAAACCAGCCAGACTAATCAAAATAGCCTGAATGCCCAATAATTCAGAATGTTCATCATGTTCAAACTGAATAGAACGTTGGAATTGACCGAATTCGTTAAATGGCAAGAGTATTCAAAGTGATCACAGTGATAAAACCAGCCAGACTAATCAAAATAGCCTGAATGCCCAATAATTCAGAATGTTCATCATGTTGAAACTGAATAGAACGTTGGAATTGACCGAATTCGTCAAATGGCAAGAGTATTCAAAGTGATCAGAGTGATAAAACCATCTACAATAATCAAAATAGCCTGAATGCCTAATAATTAAGAATGTTCATCATGTTGAAACGGAATAGAACGTTGGAATTGACCGAATTCGTCAAATGGCAAGAGTATTCAAAGTGATCAGAGTGATAAAACCAGCCAGACTAATCAAAATAGCCTGAATGCCCAATAATTCAGAATGTTCATCATGTTGAAACTGAATAGAACGTTGGAATTGACCGAATTCGTCAAATGGCAAGAGTATTCAAAGTGATCAGAGTGATAAAACCAGCCAGACTAATCAAAATAGCCTGAATGTCCAATAATTCAGAATGTTCATCATGTTGAAACTGAATAGAACGTTGGAATTGACCAAATTCGTCAAATGGCAAGAGTATTCAAAGTGATCAGAGTGATAAAACCAGCTACAATAAGCAAAATAGCCTGAATGTCCAATAATTCAGAATGTTCATCATGTTGAAACTGAATAGAACGTTGGAATTGACCGAATTCGTCAAATGGCAAGAGTATTCAAAGTGATCAGAGTGATAAAACCATCTACAATAATCAAAAAAGCCTGAATGCCTAATAATTAAGAATGTTAATCATGTTGAAACTGAATAGAACGTTGGAATTGACCGAATTCGTCAAATGGCAAGATTATCAAAGTGATCAGAGTGATAAAACCAGCTACAATAAGCAAAATAGCCTGAATGCCCAATAATTCAGAATGTTCATCATGTTGAAACTGAATAGAACGTTGGAATTGACTGAATTCGTCAAATGGCAAGAGTATTCAAAGTGATCAGAGTGATAAAACCAGCCAGACTAATCAAAATAGCCTGAATGTCCAATAATTCAGAATGTTCATCATGTTGAAACTGAATAGTACGTTGGAATTGAGCGAATTCGTCAAATGGCAAGAGTATTCAAAGTGATCAGAGTGATAAAACCAGCCAGACTAATCAAAATGCCTGAATGCCCAATAATTGCGTATTCGTCAAATGGCAAGAGTATTCAAAGTGATCAGAGTGATAAAACCAGCCAGACTAATCAAAATAGCCTGAATGTCCAATAATTCAGAATGTTCATCATGTTGAAACTGAATAGTACGTTGGAATTGAGCGAATTCGTCAAATGGCAAAAGTATTCAAAGTGATCAGAGTGATAAAACCAGCCAGACTAATCAAAATAGCCTGAATGTCCAATAATTCAGAATGTTCATCATGTTGAAACTGAATAGTACGTTGGAATTGAGCGAATTCGTCAAATGGCAAGAGTATTCAAAGTGATCAGAGTGATAAAACCAGCCAGACTAATCAAAATGCCTGAATGCCCAATAATTGCGTATTCGTCAAATGGCAAGAGTATTCAAAGTGATCAGAGTGATAAAACCAGCCAGACTAATCAAAATAGCCTGAATGCCCAATAATTCAGAATGTTCATCATGTTCAAACTGAATAGAACGTTGGAATTGACCGAATTCGTTTAATGGCTAGAGTATTCAAAGTGATCACAGTGATAAAACCAGCCAGACTAATCAAAATAGCCTGAATGCCCAATAATTCAGAATGTTCATCATGTTGAAACTGAATAGAACGTTGGAATTGACCGAATTCGTCAAATGGCAAGAGTATTCAAAGTGATCAGAGTGATAAAACCATCTACAATAATCAAAATAGCCTGAATGCCTAATAATTAAGAATGTTCATCATGTTGAAACGGAATAGAACGTTGGAATTGACCGAATTCGTCAAATGGCAAGAGTATTCAAAGTGATCAGAGAGATAAAACCAGCCAGACTAATCAAAATAGACTGAATGCCCAATAATTCAGAATGTTCATCATGTTCAAACTGAATAGAAAGTTGGAATTGACCGAATTCGTTTAATGGCTAGAGTATTCAAAGTGATCACAGTGATAAAACCAGCCAGACTAATCAAAATAGCCTGAATGCCCAATAATTCAGAATGTTCATCATGTTCAAACTGAATAGAACGTTGGAATTGACCGAATTCGTCAAATGGCAAGAGTATTCAAAGTGATCAGAGTGATAAAACCAGCCAGACTAATCAAAATAGCCTGAATGTCCAATAATTCAGAATGTTCATCATGTTGAAACTGAATAGTACGTTGGAATTGAGCGAATTCGTCAAATGGCAAGAGTATTCAAAGTGATCAGAGTGATAAAACCAGCCAGACTAATCAAAATAGCCTGAATGCCCAATAATTCAGAATGTTCATCATGTTCAAACTGAATAGAACGTTGGAGTTGATCGAATTCGTTTAATGGCTAGAGTATTCAAAGTGATCACAGTGATAAAACCAGCCAGACTAATCAAAATAGCCTGAATGCCCAATAATTCAGAATGTTCATCATGTTGAAACTGAATAGAACGTTGGAATTGACCGAATTCCGCAAATGGCAAGAGTATTCAAAGTGATCAGAGTGATAAAACCATCTACAATAATCAAAATAGCCTGAATGCCTAATAATTAAGAATGTTCATCATGTTGAAACGGAATAGAACGTTGGAGTTGACCGAATTCGTCAAATGGCAAGAGTATTCAAAGTGATCAGAGTGATAAAACCAGCCAGACTAATCAAAATAGCCTGAATGCCCAATAATTCAGAATGTTCATCATGTTCAAACTGAATAGAACGTTGGAATTGACCGAATTCGTTTAATGGCAAGAGTATTCAAAGTGATCAGAGTGATAAAACCATCTACAATAATCAAAATAGCCTGAATGCCTAATAATTAAGAATGTTCATCATGTTGAAACTGAATAGAACGTTGGAATTGACCGAATTCGTCAAATGGCAAGAGTATTCAAAGTGATCAGAGTGATAAAACCAGCCAGACTAATCAAAATAGCCTGAATGCCCAATAATTCAGAATGTTCATCATGTTCAAACTGAATAGAACGTTGGAATTGACCGAATTCGTTTAATGGCAAGAGTATTCAAAGTGATCACAGTGATAAAACCAGCCAGACTAATCAAAATAGCCTGAATGCCCAATAATTCAGAATGTTCATCATGTTGAAACAGAATAGAACGTTGGAATTGACCGAATTCGTCAAATGGCAAGATTATCAAAGTGATCAGAGTGATAAAACCAGCTACAATAAGCAAAATAGCCTGAATGCCCAATAATTCAGAATGTTCATCATGTTGAAACTGAATAGAACGTTGGAATTGACCGAATTCGTCAAATCGCACGATTATCAAAGTGATCAGAGTGATAAACCAGCTACAATAAGCAAAATAGCCTGAATGTCCAATAATTCAGAATGTTCATCATGTTGAAACTGAATAGAACGTTGGAATTGACCGAATTCGTCAAATGGCAAGAGTATTCAAAGTGATCAGAGAGATAAAACCAGCCAGACTAATCAAAATAGACTGAATGCCCAATAATTCAGAATGTTCATCATGTTCAAACTGAATAGAAAGTTGGAATTGACCGAATTCGTTTAATGGCTAGAGTATTCAAAGTGATCACAGTGATAAAACCAGCCAGACTAATCAAAATAGCCTGAATGCCCAATAATTCAGAATGTTCATCATGTTCAAACTGAATAGAACGTTGGAATTGACCGAATTCGTTTAATGGCTAGAGTATTATTTATTTATTTATTTATTAATTAGAATACAAAGTAAATTTATATTATAATTTTGGGTCCAAGGGTAAACCGGGTGACAAAGACCATTTGGCTTGATTTTTGCAGCGACAGACCAAAACCTCTGGTGGGAATCGAACCCACAACCCCCACGCTGATAGGCAAGCACGCTACCAATTCGCCTACCGGGGCGCTTAAATGGCTAGAGTATTCAAAGTGATCACAGTGATAAAACCAGCCAGACTAATCAAAATAGCCTGAATGCCCAATAATTCAGAATGTTCATCATGTTCAAACTGAATAGAACGTTGGAATTGACCGAATTCGTCAAATCGCACGATTATCAAAGTGATCAGAGTGATAAAACCAGCTACAATAAGCAAAATAGCCTGAATGTCCAATAATTCAGAATGTTCATCATGTTGAAACTGAATAGAACGTTGGAATTGACCGAATTCTTCAAATGGCAAGAGTATTCAAAGTGATCAGAGTGATAAAACCAGCCAGACTAATCAAAATAGCCTGAATGCCCAATAATTCAGAATGTTCATCATGTTCAAACTGAATAGAACGTTGGAATTGACCGAATTCGTTAAATGGCAAGAGTATTCAAAGTGATCACAGTGATAAAACCAGCCAGACTAATCAAAATAGCCTGAATGCCCAATAATTCAGAATGTTCATCATGTTCAAACTGAATAGAACGTTGGAATTGACCGAATTCGTTTAATGGCTAGAGTATTCAAAGTGATCACAGTGATAAAACCAGCCAGACTAATCAAAATAGCCTGAATGCCCAATAATTCAGAATGTTCATCATGTTCAAACTGAATAGAACGTTGGAATTGACCGAATTCGTTTAATGGCTAGAGTATTCAAAGCGATCACAGTGATAAAACCAGCCAGACTAATCAAAATAGCCTGAATGCCCAATAATTCAGAATGTTCATCATGTTCAAACTGAATAGAACGTTGGAATTGACCGAATTCGTTTAATGGCAAGAGTATTCAAAGTGATCAGAGTGATAAAACCATCTACAATAATCAAAATAGCCTGAATGCCTAATAATTAAGAATGTTCATCATGTTGAAACTGAATAGAACGTTGGAATTGACCGAATTCGTCAAATGGCAAGAGTATTCAAAGTGATCAGAGTGATAAAACCAGCCAGACTAATCAAAATAGCCTGAATGCCCAATAATTCAGAATGTTCATCATGTTCAAACTGAATAGAACGTTGGAATTGACCGAATTCGTTTAATGGCAAGAGTATTCAAAGTGATCACAGTGATAAAACCAGCCAGACTAATCAAAATAGCCTGAATGCGCAATAATTCAGAATGTTCATCATGTTGAAACAGAATAGAACGTTGGAATTGACCGAATTCGTCAAATGGCAAGATTATCAAAGTGATCAGAGTGATAAAACCAGCTACAATAAGCAAAATAGCCTGAATGCCCAATAATTCAGAATGTTCATCATGTTGAAACTGAATAGAACGTTGGAATTGACCGAATTCGTCAAATCGCACGATTATCAAAGTGATCAGAGTGATAAAACCAGCTACAATAAGCAAAATAGCCTGAATGTCCAATAATTCAGAATGTTCATCATGTTGAAACTGAATAGAACGTTGGAATTGACCGAATTATTCAAATGGCAAGAGTATTCAAAGTGATCAGAGTGATAAAACCAGCCAGACTAATCAAAATAGCCTGAATGCCCAATAATTCAGAATGTTCATCATGTTGAAACTGAATAGAACGTTGGAATTGACCGAATTCGTCAAATGGCAAGAGTATTCAAAGTGATCAGAGTGATAAAACCATCTACAATAATCAAAATAGCCTGAATGCCTAATAATTAAGAATGTTCATCATGTTGAAACGGAATAGAACGTTGGAATTGACCGAATTCGTCAAATGGCAAGAGTATTCAAAGTGATCAGAGTGATAAAACCAGCCAGACTAATCAAACTAGCCTGAATGCCCAATAATTCAGAATGTTGAAACTGAATAGAACGTTGGAATTGACCGAATTCGTCAAAGGGCAAGATTATCAAAGTAATCAGAGTGATAAAACCAGCCAGACTAATCAAAATAGCCTGAATGCCCAATAATTCAGAATGTTCATCATGTTCAAACTGAATAGAACGTTGGAATTGACCGAATTCGTTAAATGGCAAGAGTATTCAAAGTGATCAGAGTGATAAAACCAGCCAGACTAATCAAAATAGCCTGAATGTCCAATAATTCAGAATGTTCATCATGTTGAAACTGAATAGAACGATGGAATTGACCAAATTCGTCAAATGGCAAGAGTATTCAAAGTGATCAGAGTGATAAAACCATCTACAATAATCAAAATAGCCTGAATGCCTAATAATTAAGAATGTTAATCATGTTGAAACTGAATAGAACGTTGGAATTGACCGAATTCGTCAAATGGCAAGATTATCAAAGTGATCAGAGTGATAAAACCAGCTACAATAAGCAAAATAGCCTGAATGCCCAATAATTCAGAATGTTCATCATGTTGAAACTGAATAGAACGTTGGAATTGACCGAATTCGTGAATTCGCACGATTATCAAAGTGATCAGAGTGATAAAACCAGCTACAATAAGCAAAATAGCCTGAATGTCCAATAATTCAGAATGTTCATCATGTTGAAACTGAATAGAACGTTGGAATTGACCGAATTCTTCAAATGGCAAGAGTATTCAAAGTGATCAGAGTGATAAAACCAGCCAGACTAATCAAAATAGCCTGAATGCCCAATAATTCAGAATGTTCATCATGTTCAAACTGAATAGAACGTTGGAATTGACCGAATTCGTTTAATGGCTAGAGTATTCAAAGTGATCACAGTGATAAAACCAGCAAGACTAATCAAAATAGCCTGAATGCCCAATAATTCAGAATGTTCATCATGTTCAAACTGAATAGAACGTTGGAATTGACCGAATTCGTTTAATGGCTAGAGTATTCAAAGCGATCACAGTGATAAAACCAGCCAGACTAATCAAAATAGCCTGAATGCCCAATAATTCAGAATGTTCATCATGTTCAAACTGAATAGAACGTTGGAATTGACCGAATTCGTTTAATGGCAAGAGTATTCAAAGTGATCAGAGTGATAAAACCATCTACAATAATCAAAATAGCCTGAATGCCTAATAATTAAGAATGTTCATCATGTTGAAACTGAATAGAACGTTGGAATTGACCGAATTCGTCAAATGGCAAGAGTATTCAAAGTGATCAGAGTGATAAAACCAGCCAGACTAATCAAAATAGCCTGAATGCCCAATAATTCAGAATGTTCATCATGTTCAAACTGAATAGAACGTTGGAATTGACCGAATTCGTTTAATGGCTAGAGTATTCAAAGTGATCACAGTGATAAAACCAGCCAGACTAATCAAAATAGCCTGAATGCGCAATAATTCAGAATGTTCATCATGTTGAAACAGAATAGAACGTTGGAATTGACCGAATTCGTCAAATGGCAAGATTATCAAAGTGATCAGAGTGATAAAACCAGCTACAATAAGCAAAATAGCCTGAATGTCCAATAATTCAGAATGTTCATCATGTTGAAACTGAATAGAACGTTGGAATTGACCGAATTCTTCAAATGGCAAGAGTATTCAAAGTGATCACAGTGATAAAACCAGCCAGACTAATCAAAATAGCCTGAATGCGCAATAATTCAGAATGTTCATCATGTTGAAACAGAATAGAACGTTGGAATTGACCGAATTCGTCAAATGGCAAGATTATCAAAGTGATCAGAGTGATAAAACCAGCTACAATAAGCAAAATAGCCTGAATGCCCAATAATTCAGAATGTTCATCATGTTGAAACTGAATAGAACGTTGGAATTGACCGAATTCGTCAAATCGCACGATTATCAAAGTGATCAGAGTGATAAAACCAGCTACAATAAGCAAAATAGCCTGAATGTCCAATAATTCAGAATGTTCATCATGTTGAAACTGAATAGAACGTTGGAATTGACCGAATTCTTCGAATGGCAAGAGTATTCAAAGTGATCACAGTGATAAAACCAGCCAGACTAATCAAAATAGCCTGAATGCCCAATAATTCAGAATGTTCATCATGTTGAAACAGAATAGAACGTTGGAATTGACCGAATTCGTCAAATCGCACGATTATCAAAGTGATCAGAGTGATAAAACCAGCTACAATAAGCAAAATAGCCTGAATGTCCAATAATTCAGAATGTTCATCATGTTGAAACTGAATAGAACGTTGGAATTGACCGAATTCTTCAAATGGCAAGAGTATTCAAAGTGATCAGAGTGATAAAACCAGCCAGACTAATCAAAATAGCCTGAATGCCCAATAATTCAGAATGTTCATCATGTTGAAACTGAATAGAACGTTGGAATTGACCGAATTCGTCAAATGGCAAGAGTATTCAAAGTGATCAGAGTGATAAAACCATCTACAATAATCAAAATAGCCTGAATGCCTAATAATTAAGAATGTTCATCATGTTGAAACGGAATAGAACGTTGGAATTGACCGAATTCGTCAAATGGCAAGAGTATTCAAAGTGATCAGAGTGATAAAACCAGCCAGACTAATCAAACTAGCCTGAATGCCCAATAATTCAGAATGTTGAAACTGAATAGAACGTTGGAATTGACCGAATTCGTCAAAGGGCAAGATTATCAAAGTAATCAGAGTGATAAAACCAGCCAGACTAATCAAAATAGCCTGAATGCCCAATAATTCAGAATGTTCATCATGTTCAAACTGAATAGAACGTTGGAATTGACCGAATTCGTTAAATGGCAAGAGTATTCAAAGTGATCAGAGTGATAAAACCAGCCAGACTAATCAAAATAGCCTGAATGTCCAATAATTCAGAATGTTCATCATGTTGAAACTGAATAGAACGATTGAATTGACCAAATTCGTCAAATGGCAAGAGTATTCAAAGTGATCAGAGTGATAAAACCATCTACAATAATCAAAATAGCCTGAATGCCTAATAATTAAGAATGTTAATCATGTTGAAACTGAATAGAACGTTGGAATTGACCGAATTCGTCAAATGGCAAGATTATCAAAGTGATCAGAGTGATAAAACCAGCTACAATAAGCAAAATAGCCTGAATGCCCAATAATTCAGAATGTTCATCATGTTGAAACTGAATAGAACGTTGGAATTGACCGAATTCGTCAATTCGCACGATTATCAAAGTGATCAGAGTGATAAAACCAGCTACAATAAGCAAAATAGCCTGAATGTCCAATAATTCAGAATGTTCATCATGTTGAAACTGAATAGAACGTTGGAATTGACCGAATTCGTCAAATGGCAAGAGTATTCAAAGTGATCAGAGTGATAAAACCATCTACAATAATCAAAATAGCCTGAATGCCTAATAATTAAGAATGTTAATCATGTTGAAACTGAATAGAACGTTGGAATTGACCGAATTCGTCAAATGGCAAGATTATCAAAGTGATCAGAGTGATAAAACCAGCTACAATAAGCAAAATAGCCTGAATGCCCAATAATTCAGAATGTTCATCATGTTGAAACTGAATATAACGTTGGAATTGACTGAATTCGTCAAATGGCAAGAGTATTCAAAGTGATCAGAGTGATAAAACCAGCCAGACTAATCAAAATAGCCTGAATGTCCAATAATTCAGAATGTTCATCATGTTGAAACTGAATAGTACGTTGGAATTGAGCGAATTCGTCAAATGGCAAGAGTATTCAAAGTGATCAGAGTGATAAAACCAGCCAGACTAATCAAAATGCCTGAATGCCCAATAATTCAGAATGTTCATCATGTTGAAACTGAATAGAACGTTGGAATTGACCGAATTCGTCAAATGGCAAGAGTATTCAAAGTGATCAGAGTGATAAAACCATCTACAATAATCAAAATAGACTGAATGCCTAATAATTAAGAATGTTCATCATGTTGAAACGGAATAGAACGTTGGAGTTTACCGAATTCGTCAAATGGCAAGAGTATTCAAAGTGATCAGAGTGATAAAACCAGCCAGACTAATCAAAATAGCCTGAATGCCCAATAATTCAGAATGTTCATCATGTTCAAACTGAATAGAACGTTGGAATTGACCGAATTCGTTTAATGGCAAGAGTATTCAAAGTGATCAGAGTGATAAAACCATCTACAATAATCAAAATAGCCTGAATGCCTAATAATTAAGAATGTTCATCATGTTGAAACTGAATAGAACGTTGGAATTGACCGAATTCGTCAAATGGCAAGAGTATTCAAAGTGATCAGAGTGATAAAACCAGCCAGACTAATCAAAATAGCCTGAATGCCCAATAATTCAGAATGTTCATCATGTTCAAACTGAATAGAACGTTGGAATTGACCGAATTCGTTTAATGGCAAGAGTATTCAAAGTGATCACAGTGATAAAACCAGCCAGACTGATCAAAATAGCCTGAATGCCCAATAATTCAGAATGTTCATCATGTTGAAACAGAATAGAACGTTGGAATTGACCGAATTCGTCAAGTGGCAAGATTATCAAAGTGATCAGAGTGATAAAACCAGCTACAGTAAGCAAAATAGCCTGAATGCCCAATAATTCAGAATGTTCATCATGTTGAAACTGAATAGAACGTTGGAATTGACTGAATTCGTCAAATCGCACGATTATCAAAGTGATCAGAGTGATAAACCAGCTACAATAAGCAAAATAGCCTGAATGTCCAATAATTCAGAATGTTCATCATGTTGAAACTGAATAGAACGTTGGAATTGACCGAATTCGTCAAATGGCAAGAGTATTCAAAGTGATCAGAGAGATAAAACCAGCCAGACTAATCAAAATAGACTGAATGCCCAATAATTCAGAATGTTCATCATGTTCAAACTGAATAGAAAGTTGGAATTGACCGAATTCGTTTAATGGCTAGAGTATTCAAAGTGATCACAGTGATAAAACCAGCCAGACTAATCAAAATAGCCTGAATGCCAAATAATTCAGAATGTTCATCATGTTGAAACTGAATAGAACGTTGGAATTGACCGAATTCGTCAAATGGCAAGAGTATTCAAAGTGATCAGAGTGATAAAACCAGCCAGACTAATCAAAATAGCCTGAATGCCCAATAATTCAGAATGTTCATCATGTTCAAACTGAATAGAACGTTGGAATTGACCGAATTCGTTTAATGGCAAGAGTATTCAAAGTGATCACAGTGATAAAACCAGCCAGACTAATCAAAATAGCCTGAATGCCAAATAATTCAGAATGTTCATCATGTTGAAACAGAATAGAACGTTGGAATTGACCGAATTCGTCAAATGGCAAGATTATCAAAGTGATCAGGTGATAAAACCAGCTACAATAAGCAAAATAGCCTGAATGCCCAATAATTCAGAATGTTCATCATGTTGAAACTGAATAGAACGTTGGAATTGACCGAATTCGTCAAATCGCACGATTATCAAAGTGATCAGAGTGATAAACCAGCTACAATAAGCAAAATAGCCTGAATGTCCAATAATTCAGAATGTTCATCATGTTGAAACTGAATAGAACGTTGGAATTGACCGAATTCGTCAAATGGCAAGAGTATTCAAAGTGATCAGAGAGATATAACCAGACAGACTAATCAAAATAGACTGAATGCCCAATAATTCAGAATGTTTAGCATGTTCAAACTGAATAGAAAGTTGGAATTGACCGAATTCGTTTAATGGCTAGAGTATTCAAAGTGATCACAGTGATAAAACCAGCCAGACTAATCAAAATAGCCTGAATGCCCAATAATTCAGAATGTTCAACATGTTCAAACTGAATAGAACGTTGGAATTGACAGAATTCGTTTAATGGCTAGAGTATTCAAAGTGATCACAGTGATAAAACCAGCCAGACTAATCAAAATAGCCTGAATGCCCAATAATTCAGAATGTTCATCATGTTCAAACTGAATAGAACGTTGGAATTGACCGAATTCGTCAAATCGCACGATTATCAAAGTGATCAGAGTGATAAAACCAGCTACAATAAGCAAAATAGCCTGAATGTCCAATAATTCAGAATGTTCATCATGTTGAAACTGAATAGAACGTTGGAATTGACCGAATTCGTCAAATGGCAAGAGTATTCAAAGTGATCAGAGTGATAAAACCATCTACAATAATCAAAATAGCCTGAATGCCTAATAATTAAGAATGTTAATCATGTTGAAACTGAATAGAACGTTGGAATTGACCGAATTCGTCAAATGGCAAGATTATCAAAGTGATCAGAGTGATAAAACCAGCTACAATAAGCAAAATAGCCTGAGTGATAAAACCAGCTACAATAAGCAAAATAGCCTGAATGTCCAATAATTCAGAATGTTCATCATGTTGAAACTGAATAGAACGTTGGAATTGACCGAATTCGTCAAATGGCAAGAGTATTCAAAGTGATCAGAGTGATAAAACCATCTACAATAATCAAAATAGCCTGAATGCCTAATAATTAAGAATGTTAATCATGTTGAAACTGAATAGAACGTTGGAATTGACCGAATTCGTCAAATGGCAAGATTATCAAAGTGATCAGAGTGATAAAACCAGCTACAATAAGCAAAATAGCCTGAATGCCCAATAATTCAGAATGTTCATCATGTTGAAACTGAATACAACGTTGGAATTGACCGAATTCGTCAAATGGCAAGAGTATTCAAAGTGATCAGAGTGATAAAACCAGCCAGACTAATCAAAATAGCCTGAATGTCCAATAATTCAGAATGTTCATCATGTTGAAACTGAATAGTACGTTGGAATTGAGCGAATTCGTCAAATGGCAAGAGTATTCAAAGTGATCAGAGTGATAAAACCAGCCAGACTAATCAAAATAGCCTGAATGCCCAATAATTCAGAATGTTCATCATGTTCAAACTGAATAGAACGTTGGAATTGACCGAATTCGTTTAATGGCTAGAGTATTCAAAGTGATCACAGTGATAAAACCAGCCAGACTAATCAAAATAGCCTGAATGCCCAATAATTCAGAATGTTCATCATGTTGAAACTGAATAGAACGTCATCATGTTCAAACTGAATAGAACGTTGGAATTGACCGAATTCGTCAAATCGCACGATTATCAAAGTGATCAGAGTGATAAAACCAGCTACAATAAGCAAAATAGCCTGAATGTCCAATAATTCAGAATGTTCATCATGTTGAAACTGAATAGAACGTTGGAATTGACCGAATTCGTCAAATGGCAAGAGTATTCAAAGTGATCAGAGTGATAAAACCATCTACAATAATCAAAATAGCCTGAATGCCTAATAATTAAGAATGTTAATCATGTTGAAACTGAATAGAACGTTGGAATTGACCGAATTCGTCAAATGGCAAGATTATCAAAGTGATCAGAGTGATAAAACCAGCTACAATAAGCAAAATAGCCTGAGTGATAAAACCAGCTACAATAAGCAAAATAGCCTGAATGTCCAATAATTCAGAATGTTCATCATGTTGAAACTGAATAGAACGTTGGAATTGACCGAATTCGTCAAATGGCAAGAGTATTCAAAGTGATCAGAGTGATAAAACCATCTACAATAATCAAAATAGCCTGAATGCCTAATAATTAAGAATGTTAATCATGTTGAAACTGAATAGAACGTTGGAATTGACCGAATTCGTCAAATGGCAAGATTATCAAAGTGATCAGAGTGATAAAACCAGCTACAATAAGCAAAATAGCCTGAATGCCCAATAATTCAGAATGTTCATCATGTTGAAACTGAATACAACGTTGGAATTGACCGAATTCGTCAAATGGCAAGAGTATTCAAAGTGATCAGAGTGATAAAACCAGCCAGACTAATCAAAATAGCCTGAATGTCCAATAATTCAGAATGTTCATCATGTTGAAACTGAATAGTACGTTGGAATTGAGCGAATTCGTCAAATGGCAAGAGTATTCAAAGTGATCAGAGTGATAAAACCAGCCAGACTAATCAAAATAGCCTGAATGCCCAATAATTCAGAATGTTCATCATGTTCAAACTGAATAGAACGTTGGAATTGACCGAATTCGTTTAATGGCTAGAGTATTCAAAGTGATCACAGTGATAAAACCTGCCAGACTAATCAAAATAGCCTGAATGCCCAATAATTCAGAATGTTCATCATGTTGAAACTGAATAGAACGTTGGAATTGACCGAATTCGTCAAATGGCAAGAGTATTCAAAGTGATCAGAGTGATAAAACCATCTACAATAATCAAAATAGCCTGAATGCCTAATAATTAAGAATGTTCATCATGTTGAAACGGAATAGAACGTTGGAGTTGACCGAATTCGTCAAATGGCAAGAGTATTCAAAGTGATCAGAGTGATAAAACCAGCCAGACTAATCAAAATAGCCTGAATGCCCAATAATTCAGAATGTTCATCATATTCAAACTGAATAGAACGTTGGAATTGACCGAATTCGTTTAATGGCAAGAGTATTCAAAGTTATCACAGTGATAAAACCAGCCAGACTAATCAAAATAGCCTGAATGCCCAATAATTCAGAATGTTCATCATGTTGAAACAGAATAGAACGTTGGAATTGACCGAATTCGTCAAATGGCAAGATTATCAAAGTGATCAGAGTGATAAAACCAGCTACAATAAGCAAAATAGCCTGAATGCCCAATAATTCAGAATGTTCATCATGTTGAAACTGAATAGAACATTGGAATTGACCGATTTCGTCAAATCGCACGATTATCAAAGTGATCAGAGTGATAAACCAGCTACAATAAGCAAAATAGCCTGAATGTCCAATAATTCAGAATGTTCATCATGTTGAAACTGAATAGAACGTTGGAATTGACCGAATTCGTCAAATGGCAAGAGTATTCAAAGTGATCAGAGAGATAAAACCAGCCAGACTAATCAAAATAGACTGAATGCCCAATAATTCAGAATGTTCATCATGTTCAAACTGAATAGAAAGTTGGAATTGACCGAATTCGTTTAATGGCTAGAGTATTCAAAGTGATCACAGTGATAAAACCAGCCAGACTAATCAAAATAGCCTGAATGCCCAATAATTCAGAATGTTCATCATGTTCAAACTGAATAGAACGTTGGAATTGACCGAATTCGTCAAATGGCAAGAGTATTCAAAGTGATCAGAGTGATAAAACCAGCCAGACTAATCAAAATAGCCTGAATGTCCAATAATTCAGAATGTTCATCATGTTGAAACTGAATAGTACGTTGGAATTGAGCGAATTCGTCAAATGGCAAGAGTATTCAAAGTGATCAGAGTGATAAAACCAGCCAGACTAATCAAAATAGCCTGAATGCCAAATAATTCAGAATGTTCATCATGTTGAAACAGAATAGAACGTTGGAATTGACCGAATTCGTCAAATGGCAAGATTATCAAAGTGATCAGAGTGATAAAACCAGCTACAATAAGCAAAATAGCCTGAATGCCCAATAATTCAGAATGTTCATCATGTTGAAACTGAATAGAACGTTGGAATTGACCGAATTCGTCAAATCGCACGATTATCAAAGTGATCAGAGTGATAAACCAGCTACAATAAGCAAAATAGCCTGAATGTCCAATAATTCAGAATGTTCATCATGTTGAAACTGAATAGAACGTTGGAATTGACCGAATTCGTCAAATGGCAAGAGTATTCAAAGTGATCAGAGAGATAAAACCAGACAGACTAATCAAAATAGACTGAATGCCCAATAATTCAGAATGTTCATCATGTTCAAACTGAATAGAAAGTTGGAATTGACCGAATTCGTTTAATGGCTAGAGTATTCAAAGTGATCACAGTGATAAAACCAGCCAGACTAATCAAAATAGCCTGAATGCCCAATAATTCAGAATGTTCAACATGTTCAAACTGAATAGAACGTTGGAATTGACCGAATTCGTCAAATGGCAAGAGTATTCAAAGTGATCAGAGTGATAAAAACAGCCAGACTAATCAAAATAGCCTGAATGCCCAATAATTCAGAATGTTCATCATGTTGAAACTGAATAGAACGTTGGAATTGACCGAATTCGTCAAATCGCACGATTATCAAAGTGATCAGAGTGATAAACCAGCTACAATAAGCAAAATAGCCTGAATGTCCAATAATTCAGAATGTTCATCATGTTGAAACTGAATAGAACGTTGGAATTGACCGAATTCGTCAAATGGCAAGAGTATTCAAAGTGATCAGAGAGATAAAACCAGACAGACTAATCAAAATAGACTGAATGCCCAATAATTCAGAATGTTCATCATGTTCAAACTGAATAGAAAGTTGGAATTGACCGAATTCGTTTAATGGCTAGAGTATTCAAAGTGATCACAGTGATAAAACCATCTACAATAATCAAAATAGCCTGAATGCCTAATAATTAAGAATGTTCATCATGTTGAAACGGAATAGAACGTTGGAGTTGACCGAATTCGTCAAATGGCAAGAGTATTCAAAGTGATCAGAGTGATAAAAACAGCCAGACTAATCAAAATAGCCTGAATGCCCAATAATTCAGAATGTTCATCATGTTCAAACTGAATAGAACGTTGGAATTGACCGAATTCGTTTAATGGCAAGAGTATTCAAAGTGATCAGAGTGATAAAACCATCTACAATAATCAAAATAGCCTGAATGCCTAATAATTAAGAATGTTCATCATGTTGAAACTGAATAGAACGTTGGAATTGACCGAATTCGTCAAATGGCAAGAGTATTCAAAGTGATCAGAGTGATAAAACCAGCCAGACTAATCAAAATAGCCTGAATGCCAAATAATTCAGAATGTTCATCATGTTGAAACAGAATAGAACGTTGGAATTGACCGAATTCGTCAAATGGCAAGATTATCAAAGTGATCAGAGTGATAAAACCAGCTACAATAAGCAAAATAGCCTGAATGTCCAATAATTCAGAATGTTCATCATGTTGAAACTGAATAGAACGTTGGAATTGACCAAATTCGTCAAATGGCAAGATTATCAAAGTGATCAGAGTGATAAAACCAGCTACAATAAGCAAAATAGCCTGAGTGATAAAACCAGCTACAATAAGCAAAATAGCCTGAATGTCCAATAATTCAGAATGTTCATCATGTTGAAACTGAATAGAACGTTGGAATTGACCGAATTCGTCAAATGGCAAGAGTATTCAAAGTGATCAGAGTGATAAAACCATCTACAATAATCAAAATAGCCTGAATGCCTAATAATTAAGAATGTTAATCATGTTGAAACTGAATAGAACGTTGGAATTGACCGAATTCGTCAAATGGCAAGATTATCAACGTGATCAGAGTGATAAAACCAGCTACAATAAGCAAAATAGCCTGAATGCCCAATAATTCAGAATGTTCATCATGTTGAAACTGAATACAATGTTGGAATTGACCGAATTCGTCAAATGGCAAGAGTATTCAAAGTGATCAGAGTGATAAAACCAGCCAGACTAATCAAAATAGCCTGAATGTCCAATAATTCAGAATGTTCATCATGTTGAAACTGAATAGTACGTTGGAATTGAGCGAATTCGTCAAATGGCAAGAGTATTCAAAGTGATCAGAGTGATAAAACCAGCCAGACTAATCAAAATAGCCTGAATGCCCAATAATTCAGAATGTTCATCATGTTCAAACTGAATAGAACGTTATAATTGACCGAATTCGTTTAATGGCTAGAGTATTCAAAGTGATCACAGTGATAAAACCAGCCAGACTAATCAAAATAGCCTGAATGCCCAATAATTCAGAATGTTCATCATGTTGAAACTGAATAGAACGTTGGAATTGACCGAATTCGTCAAATGGCAAGAGTATTCAAAGTGATCAGAGTGATAAAACCATCTACAATAATCAAAATAGCCTGAATGCCTAATAATTAAGAATGTTCATCATGTTGAAACGGAATAGAACGTTGGAGTTGACCGAATTCGTCAAATGGCAAGAGTATTCAAAGTGATCAGAGTGATAAAACCAGCCAGACTAATCAAAATAGCCTGAATGCCCAATAATTCAGAATGTTCATCATATTCAAACTGAATAGAACGTTGGAATTGACCGAATTCGTTTAATGGCAAGAGTATTCAAAGTTATCACAGTGATAAAACCAGCCAGACTAATCAAAATAGCCTGAATGCCCAATAATTCAGAATGTTCATCATGTTGAAACAGAATAGAACGTTGGAATTGACCGAATTCGTCAAATGGCAAGATTATCAAAGTGATCAGAGTGATAAAACCAGCTACAATAAGCAAAATAGCCTGAATGCCCAATAATTCAGAATGTTCATCATGTTGAAACTGAATAGAACATTGGAATTGACCGAATTCGTCAAATCGCACGATTATCAAAGTGATCAGAGTGATAAACCAGCTACAATAAGCAAAATAGCCTGAATGTCCAATAATTCAGAATGTTCATCATGTTGAAACTGAATAGAACGTTGGAATTGACCGAATTCGTTTAATGGCTAGAGTATTCAAAGTGATCACAGTGATAAAACCAGCCAGACTAATCAAAATAGCCTGAATGCCCAATAATTCAGAATGTTCATCATGTTCAAACTCAATAGAACGTTGGAATTGACCGAATTCGTCAAATGGCAAGAGTATTCAAAGTGATCAGAGTGATAAAACCAGCCAGACTAATCAAAATAGCCTGAATGTCCAATAATTCAGAATGTTCATCATGTTGAAACTGAATAGTACGTTGGAATTGAGCGAATTCGTCAAATGGCAAGAGTATTCAAAGTGATCAGAGTGATAAAACCAGCCAGACTAATCAAAATAGCCTGAATGCCCAATAATTCAGAATGTTCATCATGTTGAAACAGAATAGAACGTTGGAATTGACCGAATTCGTTTAATGGCTAGAGTATTCAAAGTGATCACAGTGATAAAACCAGCCAGACTAATCAAAATAGCCTGAATGCCCAATAATTCAGAATGTTCATCATGTTCAAACTGAATAGAACGTTGGAATTGACCGAATTCGTCAAATGGCAAGAGTATTCAAAGTGATCAGAGTGATAAAACCAGCCAGACTAATCAAAATAGCCTGAATGTCCAATAATTCAGAATGTTCATCATGTTGAAACTGAATAGTACGTTGGAATTGAGCGAATTCGTCAAATGGCAAGAGTATTCAAAGTGATCAGAGTGATAAAACCAGCCAGACTAATCAAAATAGCCTGAATGCCCAATAATTCAGAATGTTCATCATGTTGAAACAGAATAGAACGTTGGAATTGACCGAATTCGTCAAATGGCAAGATTATCAAAGTGATCAGAGTGATAAAACCAGCTACAATAAGCAGAATAGCCTGAATGTCCAATAATTCAGAATGTTCATCATGTTGAAACAGAATAGAACGTTGGAATTGACCGAATTCGTCAAATGGCAAGATTATCAAAGTGATCAGAGTGATAAAACCAGCTACAATAAGCAAAATAGCCTGAATGCCCAATAATTCAGAATGTTCATCATGTTGAAACTGAATAGAACGTTGGAATTGACCGAATTCGTCAAATCGCACGATTATCAAAGTGATCAGAGTGATAAACCAGCTACAATAAGCAAAATAGCCTGAATGTCCAATAATTCAGAATGTTCATCATGTTGAAACTGAATAGAACGTTGGAATTGACCGAATTCGTCAAATGGCAAGAGTATTCAAAGTGATCACAGTGATAAAACCAGCCAGACTAATCAAAATAGCCTGAATGTCCAATAATTCAGAATGTTCATCATGTTGAAACTGAATAGTACGTTGGAATTGAGCGAATTCGTCAAATGGCAAGAGTATTCAAAGTGATCAGAGTGATAAAACCAGCCAGACTAATCAAAATAGCCTGAATGCCCAATAATTCAGAATGTTCATCATGTTGAAACAGAATAGAACGTTGGAATTGACCGAATTCGTCAAATGGCAAGATTATCAAAGTGATCAGAGTGATAAAACCAGCTACAATAAGCAAAATAGCCTGAATGCCCAATAATTCAGAATGTTCATCATGTTGAAACTGAATAGAACGTTGGAATTGACCGCATTCGTCAAATCGCACGATTATCAAAGTGATCAGAGTGATAAACCAGCTACAATAAGCAAAATAGCCTGAATGTCCAATAATTCAGAATGTTCATCATGTTGAAACAGAATAGAACGTTGGAATTGACCGAATTCGTCAAATGGCAAGATTATCAAAGTGATCAGAGTGATAAAACCAGCTACAATAAGCAAAATAGCCTGAATGCCCAATAATTCAGAATGTTCATCATGTTGAAACTGAATAGAACGTTGGAATTGACCGAATTCGTCAAATCGCACGATTATCAAAGTGATCAGAGTGATAAACCAGCTACAATAAGCAAAATAGCCTGAATGTCCAATAATTCAGAATGTTCATCATGTTGAAACTGAATAGAACGTTGGAATTGACCGAATTCGTCAAATGGCAAGAGTATTCAAAGTGATCACAGTGATAAAACCAGCCAGACTAATCAAAATAGCCTGAATGCCCAATAATTCAGAATGTTCATCATGTTGAAACTGAATAGAACGTTGGAATTGACCGAATTCGTCAAATGGCAAGAGTATTCAAAGTGATCAGAGTGATAAAACCATCTACAATAATCAAAATAGCCTGAATGCCTAATAATTAAGAATGTTCATCATGTTGAAACGGAATAGAACGTTGGAGTTGACCGAATTCGTCAAATGGCAAGAGTATTCAAAGTGATCAGAGTGATAAAACCAGCCAGACTAATCAAAATAGCCTGAATGCCCAATAATTCAGAATGTTCATCATATTCAAACTGAATAGAACGTTGGAATTGACCGAATTCGTTTAATGGCAAGAGTATTCAAAGTTATCACAGTGATAAAACCAGCCAGACTAATCAAAATAGCCTGAATGCCCAATAATTCAGAATGTTCATCATGTTGAAACAGAATTGACCGAATTCGTCAAATGGCAAGATTATCAAAGTGATCAGAGTGATAAAACCAGCTACAATAAGCAAAATAGCCTGAATGCCCAATAATTCAGAATGTTCATCATGTTGAAACTGAATAGAACATTGGAATTGACCGAATTCGTCAAATCGCACGATTATCAAAGTGATCAGAGTGATAAACCAGCTACAATAAGCAAAATAGCCTGAATGTCCAATAATTCAGAATGTTCATCATGTTGAAACTGAATAGAACGTTGGAATTGACCGAATTCGTCAAATGGCAAGAGTATTCAAAGTGATCAGAGAGATAAAACCAGCCAGACTAATCAAAATAGACTGAATGCCCAATAATTCAGAATGTTCATCATGTTCAAACTGAATAGAAAGTTGGAATTGACCGAATTCGTTTAATGGCTAGAGTATTCAAAGTGATCACAGTGATAAAACCAGCCAGACTAATCAAAATAGCCTGAATGCCCAATAATTCAGAATGTTCATCATGTTCAAACTGAATAGAACGTTGGAATTGACCGAATTCGTCAAATGGCAAGAGTATTCAAAGTGATCAGAGTGATAAAACCAGCCAGACTAATCAAAATAGCCTGAATGTCCAATAATTCAGAATGTTCATCATGTTGAAACTGAATAGTACGTTGGAATTGAGCGAATTCGTCAAATGGCAAGAGTATTCAAAGTGATCAGAGAGATAAAACCAGACAGACTAATCAAAATAGACTGAATGCCCAATAATTCAGAATGTTCATCATGTTGAAACTGAATAGAACGTTGGAATTGACCGAATTCGTCAAATGGCAAGAGTATTCAAAGTGATCAGAGTGATAAAACCATCTACAATAATCAAAAGAGCCTGAATGCCTAATAATTAAGAATGTTCATCATGTTGAAACGGAATAGAACGTTGGAGTTGACCGAATTCGTCAAATGGCAAGAGTATTCAAAGTGATCAGAGTGATAAAACCAGCCACACTAATCAAAATAGCCTGAATGCCCAATAATTCAGAATGTTCATCATGTTCAAACTGAATAGAACGTTGGAATTGACCGAATTCGTTTAATGGCAAGAGTATTCAAAGTGATCAGAGTGATAAAACCATCTACAATAATCAAAATAGCCTGAATGCCTAATAATTAAGAATGTTCATCATGTTGAAACTGAATAGAACGTTGGAATTGACCGAATTCGTCAAATGGCAAGAGTATTCAAAGTGATCAGAGTGATAAAACCAGCCAGACTAATCAAAATAGCCTGAATGCCCAATAATTCAGAATGTTCATCATGTTCAAACTGAATAGAACGTTGGAATTGACCGAATTCGTTTAATGGCAAGAGTATTCAAAGTGATCACAGTGATAAAACCAGCCAGACTAATCAAAATAGCCTGAATGCCAAATAATTCAGAATGTTCATCATGTTGAAACAGAATAGAACGTTGGAATTGACCGAATTCGTCAAATGGCAAGATTATCAAAGTGATCAGAGTGATAAAACCAGCTACAATAAGCAAAATAGCCTGAATGCCCAATAATTCAGAATGTTCATCATGTTGAAACTGAATAGAACGTTGGAATTGACCGAATTCGTCAAATCGCACGATTATCAAAGTGATCAGAGTGATAAACCAGCTACAATAAGCAAAATAGCCTGAATGTCCAATAATTCAGAATGTTCATCATGTTCAAACTGAATAGAAAGTTGGAATTGACCGAATTCGTTTAATGGCTAGAGTATTCAAAGTGATCACAGTGATAAAACCAGCCAGACTAATCAAAATAGCCTGAATGCCCAATAATTCAGAATGTTCAACATGTTCAAACTGAATAGAACGTTGGAATTGACAGAATTCGTTTAATGGCTAGAGTATTCAAAGTGATCACAGTGATAAAACCAGCCAGACTAATCAAAATAGACTGAATGCCCAATAATTCAGAATGTTCATCATGTTCAAACTGAATAGAAAGTTGGAATTGACCGAATTCGTTTAATGGCTAGAGTATTCAAAGTGATCACAGTGATAAAACCAGCCAGACTAATCAAAATAGCCTGAATGCCCAATAATTCAGAATGTTCAACATGTTCAAACTGAATAGAACGTTGGAATTGACAGAATTCGTTTAATGGCTAGAGTATTCAAAGTGATCACAGTGATAAAACCAGCCAGACTAATCAAAATAGACTGAATGCCCAATAATTCAGAATGTTCATCATGTTGAAACTGAATAGAACGTTGGAATTGACCAAATTCGTCAAATGGCAAGAGTATTCAAAGTGATCAGAGTGATAAAACCATCTACAATAATCAAAATAGCCTGAATGCCTAATAATTAAGAATGTTAATCATGTTGAAACTGAATAGAACGTTGGAATTGACCGAATTCGTCAAATGGCAAGATTATCAAAGTGATCAGAGTGATAAAACCAGCTACAATAAGCAAAATAGCCTGAGTGATAAAACCAGCTACAATAAGCAAAATAGCCTGAATGTCCAATAATTCAGAATGTTCATCATGTTGAAACTGAATAGACCGTTGAAATTGACCGAATTCGTCAAATGGCAAGAGTATTCAAAGTGATCAGAGTGATAAAACCATCTACAATAATCAAAATAGCCTGAATGCCTAATAATTAAGAATGTTAATCATGTTGAAACTGAATATAACGTTGGAATTGACCGAATTCGTCAAATGGCAAGATTATCAAAGTGATCAGAGTGATAAAACCAGCTACAATAAGCAAAATAGCCTGAATGCCCAATAATTCAGAATGTTCATCATGTTGAAACTGAATACAACGTTGGAATTGACCGAATTCGTCAAATGGCAAGAGTATTCAAAGTGATCAGAGTGATAAAACCAGCCAGACTAATCAAAATAGCCTGAATGTCCAATAATTCAGAATGTTCATCATGTTGAAACTGAATAGTACGTTGGAATTGAGCGAATTCGTCAAATGGCAAGAGTATTCAAAGTGATCAGAGTGATAAAACCAGCCAGACTAATCAAAATAGCCTGAATCCCCAATAATTCAGAATGTTCATCATGTTCAAACTGAATAGAACGTTGGAATTGACCGAATTCGTTTAATGGCTAGAGTATTCAAAGTGATCACAGTGATAAAACCAGCCAGACTAATCAAAATAGCCTGAATGCTCAATAATTCAGAATGTTCATCATGTTGAAACTGAATAGAACGTTGGAATTGACCGAATTCGTCAAATGGCAAGAGTATTCAAAGTGATCAGAGTGATAAAACCAGCCAGACTAATCAAAATAGCCTGAATGCCCAATAATTCAGAATGTTCATCATATTCAAACTGAATAGAACGTTGGAATTGACCGAATTCGTCAAATGGCAAGAGTATTCAAAGTGATCAGAGTGATAAAACCAGCCAGACTAATCAAAATAGCCTGAATGCCCAATAATTCAGAATGTTCATCATATTCAAACTGAATAGAACGTTGGAATTGACCGAATTCGTTTAATGGCAAGAGTATTCAAAGTTATCACAGTGATAAAACCAGCCAGACTAATCAAAATAGCCTGAATGCCCAATAATTCAGAATGTTCATCATGTTGAAACAGAATAGAACGTTGGAATTGACCGAATTCGTCAAATGGCAAGATTATCAAAGTGATCAGAGTGATAAAACCAGCTACAATAAGCAAAATAGCCTGAATGCCCAATAATTCAGAATGTTCATCATGTTGAAACTGAATAGAACATTGGAATTGACCGAATTCGTCAAATCGCACGATTATCAAAGTGATCAGAGTGATAAACCAGCTACAATAAGCAAAATAGCCTGAATGTCCAATAATTCAGAATGTTCATCATGTTGAAACTGAATAGAACGTTGGAATTGACCGAATTCGTCAAATGGCAAGAGTATTCAAAGTGATCAGAGAGATAAAACCAGCCAGACTAATCAAAATAGACTGAATGCCCAATAATTCAGAATGTTCATCATGTTCAAACTGAATAGAAAGTTGGAATTGACCGAATTCGTTTAATGGCTAGAGTATTCAAAGTGATCACAGTGATAAAACCAGCCAGACTAATCAAAATAGCCTGAATGCCCAATAATTCAGAATGTTCATCATGTTCAAACTGAATAGAACGTTGGAATTGACCGAATTCGTCAAATGGCAAGAGTATTCAAAGTGATCAGAGTGATAAAACCAGCCAGACTAATCAAAATAGCCTGAATGTCCAATAATTCAGAATGTTCATCATGTTGAAACTGAATAGTACGTTGGAATTGAGCGAATTCGTCAAATGGCAAGAGTATTCAAAGTGATCAGAGAGATAAAACCAGACAGACTAATCAAAATAGACTGAATGCCCAATAATTCAGAATGTTCATCATGTTGAAACTGAATAGAACGTTGGAATTGACCGAATTCGTCAAATGGCAAGAGTATTCAAAGTGATCAGAGTGATAAAACCATCTACAATAATCAAAAGAGCCTGAATGCCTAATAATTAAGAATGTTCATCATGTTGAAACGGAATAGAACGTTGGAGTTGACCGAATTCGTCAAATCGCACGATTATCAAAGTGATCAGAGTGATAAACCAGCTACAATAAGCAAAATAGCCTGAATGTCCAATAATTCAGAATGTTCATCATGTTGAAACAGAATAGAACGTTGGAATTGACCGAATTCGTCAAATGACAAGAGTATTCAAAGTGATCAGAGTGATAAAACCAGCCAGACTAATCAAAATAGCCTGAATGTCCAATAATTCAGAATGTTCATCATGTTGAAACTGAATAGTACGTTGGAATTGAGCGAATTCGTCAAATGGCAAGAGTATTCAAAGTGATCAGAGTGATAAAACCAGCCAGACTAATCAAAATAGCCTGAATGCCCAATAATTCAGAATGTTCATCATGTTGAAACAGAATAGAACGTTGGAATTGACCGAATTCGTCAAATGGCAAGATTATCAAAGTGATCAGAGTGATAAAACCAGCTACAATAAGCAAAATAGCCTGAATGCCCAATAATTCAGAATGTTCATCATGTTGAAACTGAATAGAACGTTGGAATTGACCGAATTCGTCAAATCGCACGATTATCAAAGTGATCAGAGTGATAAACCAGCTACAATAAGCAAAATAGCCTGAATGTCCAATAATTCAGAATGTTCATCATGTTGAAACAGAATAGAACGTTGGAATTGACCGAATTCGTCAAATGGCAAGATTATCAAAGTGATCAGAGTGATAAAACCAGCTACAATAAGCAAAATAGCCTGAATGCCCAATAATTCAGAATGTTTATCATGTTGAAACTGAATAGAACGTTGGAATTGACCGAATTCGTCAAATCGCACGATTATCAAAGTGATCAGAATGATAAACCAGCTACAATAAGCAAAATAGCCTGAATGTCCAATAATTCAGAATGTTCATCATGTTGAAACTGAATAGAACGTTGGAATTGACCGAATTCGTCAAATGGCAAGAGTATTCAAAGTGATCACAGTGATAAAACCAGCCAGACTAATCAAAATAGCCTGAATGCCCAATAATTCAGAATGTTCATCATGTTGAAACTGAATAGAACGTTGGAATTGACCGAATTCGTCAAATGGCAAGAGTATTCAAAGTGATCAGAGTGATAAAACCATCTACAATAATCAAAATAGCCTGAATGCCTAATAATTAAGAATGTTCATCATGTTGAAACGGAATAGAACGTTGGAGTTGACCGAATTCGTCAAATGGCAAGAGTATTCAAAGTGATCAGAGTGATAAAACCAGCCAGACTAATCAAAATAGCCTGAATGCCCAATAATTCAGAATGTTCATCATGTTCAAACTGAATAAAACGTTGGAATTGACCGAATTCGTTTAATGGCAAGAGTATTCAAAGTGATCAGAGTGATAAAACCATCTACAATAATCAAAATAGCCTGAATGCCTAATAATTAAGAATGTTCATCATGTTGAAACTGAATAGAACGTTGGAATTGACCGAATTCGTCAAATGGCAAGAGTATTCAAAGTGATCAGAGTGATAAAACCAGCCAGACTAATCAAAATAGCCTGAATGCCCAATAATTCAGAATGTTCATCATGTTCAAACTGAATAGAACGTTGGAATTGACCGAATTCGTTTAATGGCAAGAGTATTCAAAGTGATCACAGTGATAAAACCAGCCAGACTAATCAAAATAGCCTGAATGCCAAATAATTCAGAATGTTCATCATGTTGAAACAGAATAGAACGTTGGAATTGACCGAATTCGTCAAATGGCAAGATTATCAAAGTGATCAGAGTGATAAAACCAGCTACAATAAGCAAAATAGCCTGAATGCCCAATAATTCAGAATGTTCATCATGTTGAAACTGAATAGAACGTTGGCATTGACCGAATTCGTCAAATCGCACGATTATCAAAGTGATCAGAGTGATAAACCAGCTACAATAATCAAAATAGCCTGAATGTCCAATAATTCAGAATGTTCATCATGTTGAAACTGAATAGAACGTTGGAATTGACCAAATTCGTCAAATGGCAAGAGTATTCAAAGTGATCAGAGTGATAAAACCATCTACAATAATCAAAATAGCCTGAATGCCTAATAATTAAGAATGTTAATCATGTTGAAACTGAATAGAACGTTGGAATTGACCGAATTCGTCAAATGGCAAGATTATCAAAGTGATCAGAGTGATAAAACCAGCTACAATAAGCAAAATAGCCTGAGTGATAAAACCAGCTACAATAAGCAAAATAGCCTGAATGTCCAATAATTCAGAATGTTCATCATGTTGAAACTGAATAGAACGTTGGAATTGACCGAATTCGTCAAATGGCAAGAGTATTCAAAGTGATCAGAGTGATAAAACCATCTACAATAATCAAAATAGCCTGAATGCCTAATAATTAAGAATGATAATCATGTTGAAACTGAATAGAACGTTGGAATTGACCGAATTCGTCAAATGGCAAGATTATCAAAGTGATCAGAGTGATAAAACCAGCTACAATAAGCAAAATAGCCTGAATGCCCAATAATTCAGAATGTTCATCATGTTGAAACTGAATACAACGTTGGAATTGACCGAATTCGTCAAATGGCAAGAGTATTCAAAGTGATCAGAGTGATAAAACCAGCCAGACTAATCAAAATAGCCTGAATGTCCAATAATTCAGAATGTTCATCATGTTGAAACTGAATAGTACGTTGGAATTGAGCGAATTCGTCAAATGGCAAGAGTATTCAAAGTGATCAGAGTGATAAAACCAGCCAGACTAATCAAAATAGCCTGAATGCCCAATAATTCAGAATGTTCATCATGTTCAAACTGAATAGAACGTTGGAATTGACCGAATTCGTTTAATGGCTAGAGTATTCAAAGTGATCACAGTGATAAAACCAGCCAGACTAATCAAAATAGCCTGAATGCCCAATAATTCAGAATGTTCATCATGTTGAAACTGAATAGAACGTTGGAATTGACCGAATTCGTCAAATGGCAAGAGTACTCAAAGTGATCAGAGTGATAAAACCATCTACAATAATCAAAATAGCCTGAATGCCTAATAATTAAGAATGTTCATCATGTTGAAACGGAATAGAACGTTGGAGTTGACCGAATTCGTCAAATGGCAAGAGTATTCAAAGTGATCAGAGTGATAAAACCAGCAAGACTAATCAAAATAGCCTGAATGCCCAATAATTCAGAATGTTCATCATATTCAAACTGAATAGAACGTTGGAATTGACCGAATTCGTCAAATGGCAAGATTATCAAAGTGATCAGAGTGATAAAACCAGCTACAATGAGCAAAATAGCCTGAATGCCCAATAATTCAGAATGTTCATCATGTTGAAACTGAATAGAACATTGGAATTGACCGAATTCGTCAAATCGCACGATTATCAAAGTGATCAGAGTGATAAACCAGCTACAATAAGCAAAATAGCCTGAATGTCCAATAATTCAGAATGTTCATCATGTTGAAACTGAATAGAACGTTGGAATTGACCGAATTCGTCAAATGGCAAGAGTATTCAAAGTGATCAGAGAGATAAAACCAGCCAGACTAATCAAAATAGACTGAATGCCCAATAATTCAGAATGTTCATCATGTTCAAACTGAATTGAAAGTTGGAATTGACCGAATTCGTTTAATGGCTAGAGTATTCAAAGTGATCACAGTGATAAAACCAGCCAGACTAATCAAAATAGCCTGAATGCCCAATAATTCAGAATGTTCATCATGTTCAAACTGAATAGAACGTTGGAATTGACCGAATTCGTCAAATGGCAAGAGTATTCAAAGTGATCAGAGTGATAAAACCAGCCAGACTAATCAAAATAGCCTGAATGTCCAATAATTCAGAATGTTCATCATGTTGAAACTGAATAGTACGTTGGAATTGAGCGAATTCGTCAAATGGCAAGAGTATTCAAAGTGATCAGAGTGATAAAACCAGCCAGACTAATCAAAATAGCCTGAATGCCCAATAATTCAGAATGTTCATCATGTTCAAACTGAATAGAACGTTGGAGTTGACCGAATTCGTTTAATGGCTAGAGTATTCAAAGTGATCACAGTGATAAAACCAGCCAGACTAATCAAAATAGCCTGAATGCCCAATAATTCAGAATGTTCATCATGTTGAAACTGAATAGAACGTTGGAATTGACCGAATTCGTCAAATGGCAAGAGTATTCAAAGTGATCAGAGTGATAAAACCATCTACAATAATCAAAATAGCCTGAATGCCTAATAATTAAGAATGTTCATCATGTTGAAACGGAATATAACGTTGGAGATGACCGAATTCGTCAAATGGCAAGAGTATTCAAAGTGATCAGAGTGATAAAACCAGCCAGACTAATCAAAATAGCCTGAATGCCCAATAATTCAGAATGTTCATCATGTTCAAACTGAATAGAACGTTGGAATTGACCGAATTCGTTTAATGGCAAGAGTATTCAAAGTGATCAGAGTGATAAAACCATCTACAATTATCAAAATAGCCTGAATGCCTAATAATTAAGAATGTTCATCATGTTGAAACTGAATAGAACGTTGGAATTGACCGAATTCGTCAAATGGCAAGAGTATTCAAAGTGATCAGAGTGATAAAACCAGCCAGACTAATCAAAATAGCCTGAATGCCCAATAATTCAGAATGTTCATCATGTTCAAACTGAATAGAACGTTGGAATTGACCGAATTCGTTTAATGGCAAGAGTATTCAAAGTGATCACAGTGATAAAACCAGCCAGACTAATCAAAATAGTCTGAATTCCCAATAATTCAGAATGTTCATCATGTTGAAACTGAATAGAACGTTGGAATTGACCGAATTCGTCAAATCGCACGATTATCAAAGTGATCAGAGTGATAAACCAGCTACAATAAGCAAAATAGCCTGAATGTCCAATAATTCAGAATGTTCATCATGTTGAAACTGAATAGAACGTTGGAATTGACCGAATTCGTCAAATGGCTAGAGTATTCAAAGTGATCACAGTGATAAAACCAGCCAGACTAATCAAAATAGCCTGAATGCCCAATAATTCAGAATGTTCATCATGTTCAAACTGAATAGAACGTTGGAATTGACCGAATTCGTCAAATCGCACGATTATCAAAGTGATCAGAGTGATAAAACCAGCTACAATAAGCAAAATAGCCTGAATGTCCAATAATTCAGAATGTTCATCATGTTGAAACTGAATAGAACGTTGGAATTGACCGAATTCGTCAAATGGCAAGAGTATTCAAAGTGATCAGAGTGATAAAACCAGCCAGACTAATCAAAATAGCCTGAATGCCCAATAATTCAGAATGTTCATCATGTTGAAACTGAATAGAACGTTGGAATTGACCGATTTCGTCAAATGGCAAGAGTATTCAAAGTGATCAGAGTCATAAAACCAGCCAGACTAATCAAAATAGCCTGAATGCCCAATAATTCAGAATGTTCATCATGTTGAAACAGAATAGAACGTTGGAATTGACCGAATTCGTCAAATGGCAAGATTATCAAAGTGATCAGAGTGATAAAACCAGCTACAATAAGCAAAATAGCCTGAATGCCCAATAATTCAGAATGTTCATCATGTTGAAACTGAATAGAACGTTGGAATTGACCGAATTCGTCAAATCGCACGATTATCAAAGTGATCAGAGTGATAAACCAGCTACAATAAGCAAAATAGCCTGAATGTCCAATAATTCAGAATGTTCATCATGTTGAAACTGAATAGAACGTTGGAATTGACCGAATTCGTCAAATGGCAAGAGTATTCAAAGTGATCAGAGAGATAAAACCAGCCAGACTAATCAAAATAGACTGAATGCCCAATAATTCAGAATGTTCATCATGTTGAAACTGAATAGAACGTTGGAATTGACCGAATTCGTCAAATGGCAAGAGTATTCAAAGTGATCAGAGTGATAAAACCAGCCAGACTAATCAAAATAGCCTGAATGTCCAATAATTCAGAATGTTCATCATGTTGAAACTGAATAGTACGTTGGAATTGAGCGAATTCGTCAAATGGCAAGAGTATTCAAAGTGATCAGAGTGATAAAACCAGCCAGACTAATCAAAATAGCCTGAATGCCCAATAATTCAGAATGTTCATCATGTTCAAACTGAATAGAACGTTGGAATTGACCGAATTCGTTTAATGGCTAGAGTATTCAAAGTGATCACAGTGATAAAACCAGCCAGACTAATCAAAATAGCCTGAATGCCCAATAATTCAGAATGTTCATCATGTTGAAACTGAATAGAACGTTGGAATTGACCGAATTCGTCCAATGGCAAGAGTATTCAAAGTGATCAGAGTGATAAAACCATCTACAATAATCAAAATAGCCTGAATGCCTAATAATTAAGAATGTTCATCATGTTGAAACGGAATAGAACGTTGGAGTTGACCGAATTCGTCAAATGGCAAGAGTATTCAAAGTGATCAGAGTGATAAAACCAGCCAGACTAATCAAAATAGCCTGAATGCCCAATAATTCAGAATGTTCATCATGTTCAAACTGAATAGAACGTTGGAATTGACCGAATTCGTTTAATGGCAAGAGTATTCAAAGTGATCAGAGTGATAAAACCATCTACAATAATCAAAATAGCCTGAATGCCTAATAATTAAGAATGTTCATCATGTTGAAACTGAATAGAACGTTGGAATTGACCGAATTCGTCAAATGGCAAGAGTATTCAAAGTGATCAGAGAGATAAAACCAGCCAGACTAATCAAAATAGACTGAATGCCCAATAATTCAGAATGTTCATCATGTTGAAACTGAATAGAACGTTGGAATTGACCGTATTCGTCAAATCGCACGATTATCAAAGTGATCAGAGTGATAAACCAGCTACAATAAGCAAAATAGCCTGAATGTCCAATAATTCAAAATGTTCATCATGTTGAAACTGAATAGAACGTTGGAATTGACCGAATTCGTCAAATGGCAAGAGTATTCAAAGTGATCAGAGAGATAAAACCAGCCAGACTAATCAAAATAGACTGAATGCCCAATAATTCAGAATGTTCATCATGTTCAAACTGAATAGAAAGTTGGAATTGACCGAATTCGTTTAATGGCTAGAGTATTCAAAGTGATCACAGTGATAAAACCAGCCAGACTAATCAAAATAGCCTGAATGCCCAATAATTCAGAATGTTCATCATGTTCAAACTGAATAGAACGTTGGAATTGACCGAATTCGTTTAATGGCTAGAGTATTCAAAGTGATCACAGTGATAAAACCAGCCAGACTAATCAAAATAGCCTGAATGCCCAATAATTCAGAATGTTCATCATGTTCAAACTGAATAGAACGTTGGAATTGACCGAATTCGTCAAATCGCACGATTATCAAAGTGATCAGAGTGATAAAACCAGCTACAATAAGCAAAATAGCCTGAATGTCCAATAATTCAGAATGTTCATCATGTTGAAACTGAATAGAACGTTGGAATTGACCGAATTCGTCAAATGGCAAGAGTATTCAAAGTGATCAGAGTGATAAAACCAGCCAGACTAATCAAAATAGCCTGAATGTCCAATAATTCAAAATGTTCATCATGTTGAAACTGTATAGAACGTTGGAATTGACCAAATTCGTGAAATGGCAAGAGTATTCAAAGTGATCAGAGTGATAAAACCATCTACAATAATCAAAATAGCCTGAATGCCTAATAATTAAGAATGTTAATCATGTTGAAACTGAATAGAACGTTGGAATTGACCGAATTCGTCAAATGGCAAGATTATCAAAGTGATCAGAGTGATAAAACCAGCTACAATAAGCAAAATAGCCTGAATGCCCAATAATTCAGAATGTTCATCATGTTGAAACTGAATAGAACGTTGGAATTGACCGAATTCGTCAAATCGCACGATTATCAAAGTGATCAGAGTGATAAAACCAGCTACAATAAGCAAAATAGCCTGAATGTCCAATAATTCAGAATGTTCATCATGTTGAAACTGAATAGAACGTTGGAATTGACCGAATTCGTCAAATGGCAAGAGTATTCAAAGTGATCAGAGTGATAAAACCATCTACAATAATCAAAATAGCCTGAATGCCTAATAATTAAGAATGTTAATCATGTTGAAACTGAATAGAACGTTGGAATTGACCGAATTCGTCAAATGGCAAGATTATCAAAGTGATCAGAGTGATAAAACCAGCTACAATAAGCAAAATAGCCTGAATGCCCAATAATTCAGAATGTTCATCATGTTGAAACTGAATAGAACGTTGGAATTGACCGAATTCGTCAAATGGCAAGAGTATTCAAAGTGATCACAGTGATAAAACCAGCCAGACTAATCAAAATAGCCTGAATGCCCAATAATTCAGAATGTTCATCATGTTGAAACTGAATAGAACGTTGGAATTGACCGAATTCGTCAAATGGCAAGATTATTCAAAGTGATCAGAGTGATAAAACCATCTACAATAATCAAAATAGCCTGAATGCCTAATAATTAAGAATGTTCATCATGTTGAAACGGAATAGAACGTTGGAGTTGACCGAATTCGTCAAATGGCAAGAGTATTCAAAGTGATCAGAGTGATAAAACCAGCCAGACTAATCAAAATAGCCTGAATGCCCAATAATTCAGAATGTTCATCATGTTCAAACTGAATAGAACGTTGGAATTGACCGAATTCGTTTAATGGCAAGAGTATTCAAAGTGATAAAACCATCTACAATAATCAAAATAGCCTGAATGCCTAATAATTAAGAATGTTCATCATGTTGAAACTGAATAGAACGTTGGAATTGACCGAATTCGTCAAATGGCAAGAGTATTCAAAGTGATCAGAGTGATAAAACCAGCCAGACTAATCAAAATAGCCTGAATGTCCAATAATTCAGAATGTTCATCATGTTGAAACTGAATAGAACGTTGGAATTGACCGAATTCGTCAAATGGCAAGAGTATTCAAAGTGATCAGAGTGATAAAACCAGCCAGACTAATCAAAATAGCCTGAATGTCCAATAATTCAGAATGTTCATCATGTTGAAACTGAATAGAACGTTGGAATTGACCGAATTCGTCAAATGGCAAGAGTATTCAATGTGATCAGAGTGATAAAACCAGCCAGACTAATCAAAATAGCCTGAATGCCCAATAATTCAGAATGTTCATCATGTTGAAACTGAATAGAACGTTGGAATTGACCGAATTCGTCAAATGGCAAGAGTGATCAGAGTGATAAAACCAGCCAGACTAATCAAAATAGCCTGAATGTCCAATAATTCAGAATGTTCATCATGTTGAAACTGAATAGAACGTTGGAATTGACCGAATTCGTCAAATGGCAAGAGTATTCAAAGTGATCAGAGTGATAAAACCAGCCAGACTAATCAAAATAGCCTGAATGTCCAATAATTCAGAATGTTCATCATGTTGAAACTGAATAGAACGTTGGAATTGACCGAATTCGTCAAATGGCAAGAGTATTCAAAGTGATCAGAGTGATAAAACCAGCCAGACTAATCAAAATAGCCTGAATGTCCAATAATTCAGAATGTTCATCATGTTCAAACTGAATAGAACGTTGGAATTGACCGAATTCGTTTAATGGCAAGAGTATTCAAAGTGATCAGAGTGATAAAACCATCTACAATAATCAAAATAGCCTGAATGCCTAATAATTAAGAATGTTCATCATGTTGAAACTGAATAGAACGTTGGAATTGACCGAATTCGTCAAATGGCAAGAGTATTCAAAGTGATCAGAGTGATAAAACCAGCCAGACTAATCAAAATAGCCTGAATGTCCAATAATTCAGAATGTTCATCATGTTGAAACTGAATAGAACGTTGGAATTGACCGAATTCGTCAAATGGCAAGAGTATTCAAAGTGATCAGAGTGATAAAACCAGCCAGACTAATCAAAATAGCCTGAATGCCCAATAATTCAGAATGTTCATCATGTTGAAACTGAATAGAACGTTGGAATTGACCGAATTCGTCAAATGGCAAGAGTATTCAAAGTGATCAGAGTGATAAAACCAGCCAGACTAATCAAAATAGCCTGAATGTCCAATAATTCAGAATGTTCATCAAAATAGCCTGAATGTCCAATAATTCAGAATGTTCATCATGTTCAAACTGAATAGAACGTTGGAATTGACCGAATTCGTTTAATGGCAAGAGTATTCAAAGTGATCAGAGTGATAAAACCATCTACAATAATCAAAATAGCCTGAATGCCTAATAATTAAGAATGTTCATCATGTTGAAACTGAATAGAACGTTGGAATTGACCGAATTCGTCAAATGGCAAGAGTATTCAAAGTGATCAGAGTGATAAAACCAGCCAGACTAATCAAAATAGCCTGAATGCCCAATAATTCAGAATGTTCATCATGTTGAAACTGAATAGAACGTTGGAATTGACCGAATTCGTCAAATGGCAAGAGTATTCAAAGTGATCAGAGTGATAAAACCAGCCAGACTAATCAAAATAGCCTGAATGTCCAATAATTCAGAATGTTCATCATGTTGAAACTGAATAGAACGTTGGAATTGACCGAATTCGTCAAATGGCAAGAGTATTCAAAGTGATCAGAGTGATAAAACCAGCCAGACTAATCAAAATAGCCTGAATGCCCAATAATTCAGAATGTTCATCATGTTCAAACTGAATAGAACGTTGGAATTGACCGAATTCGTTTAATGGCTAGAGTATTCAAAGTGATCACAGTGATAAAACCAGCCAGACTAATCAAAATAGCCTGAATGCCCAATAATTCAGAATGTTCATCATGTTCAAACTGAATAGAACGTTGGAATTGACCGAATTCGTCAAATCGCACGATTATCAAAGTGATCAGAGTGATAAAACCAGCTACAATAAGCAAAAGAGCCTGAATGTCCAATAATTCAGAATGTTCATCATGTTGAAACTGAATAGAACGTTGGAATTGACCGAATTCGTCAAATGGCAAGAGTATTCAAAGTGATCAGAGTGATAAAACCAGCCAGACTAATCAAAATAGCCTGAATGTCCAATAATTCAGAATGTTCATCATGTTGAAACTGAATAGAACGTTGGAATTGACCAAATTCGTGAAATGGCAAGAGTATTCAAAGTGATCAGAGTGATAAAACCATCTACAATAATCAAAATAGCCTGAATGCCTAATAATTAAGAATGTTAATCATGTTGAAACTGAATAGAACGTTGGAATTGACCGAATTCGTCAAATGGCAAGATTATCAAAGTGATCAGAGTGATAAAACCAGCTACAATAAGCAAAATAGCCTGAATGCCCAATAATTCAGAATGTTCATCATGTTGAAACTGAATAGAACGTTGGAATTGACCGGATTCGTCAAATCGCACGATTATCAAAGTGATCAGAGTGATAAAACCAGCTACAATAAGCAAAATAGCCTGAATGCCCAATAATTCAGAATGTTCATCATGTTGAAACTGAATAGAACGTTGGAATTGACCGAATTCGTCAAATGGCAAGATTATCAAAGTGATCAGAGTGATAAAACCAGCTACAATAAGCAAAATAGCCTGAATGCCCAATAATTCAGAATGTTCATCATGTTGAAACTGAATAGAACGTTGGAATTGACCGAATTCGTCAAATGGCAAGAGTATTCAAAGTGATCAGAGTGATAAAACCAGCCAGACTAATCAAAATAGCCTGAATGTCCAATAATTCAGAATGTTCATCATGTTGAAACTGAATAGTACGTTGGAATTGAGCGAATTCGTCAAATGGCAAGATTATCAAAGTGATCAGAGTGATAAAACCAGCTACAATAAGCAAAATAGCCTGAATGCCCAATAATTCAGAATGTTCATCATGTTGAAACTGAATAGAACGTTGAAATTGACCGAATTCGTCAAATCGCACGATTATCAAAGTGATCAGAGTGATAAAACCAGCTACAATAAGCAAAATAGCCTGAATGCCCAATAATTCAGAATGTTCATCATGTTGAAACTGAATAGAACGTTGGAATTGACCGAATTCGTCAAATGGCAAGATTATCAAAGTGATCAGAGTGATAAAACCAGCTACAATAAGCAAAATAGCCTGAATGCCCAATAATTCAGAATGTTCATCATGTTGAAACTGAATAGAACGTTGGAATTGACCGAATTCGTCAAATGGCAAGAGTATTCAAAGTGATCAGAGTGATAAAACCATCTACAATAATCAAAATAGCCTGAATGTCCAATAATTCAGAATGTTCATCATGTTGAAACTGAATAGAACGTTGGAATTGACCGAATTCGTCAAATGGCAAGATTATCAAAGTGATCAGAGTGATAAAACCAGCTACAATAAGCAAAATAGCCTGAATGCCCAATAATTCAGAATGTTCATCATGTTGAAACTGAATAGAACGTTGGAATTGACCGAATTCGTCAAATGGCAAGAGTATTCAAAGTGATCAGAGTGATAAAACCAGCCAGACTAATCAAAATAGCCTGAATGTCCAATAATTCAGAATGTTCATCATGTTGAAACTGAATAGTACGTTGGAATTGAGCGAATTCGTCAAATGGCAAGAGTATTCAAAGTGATCAGAGTGATAAAACCAGCCAGACTAATCAAAATAGCCTGAATGCCCAATAATTCAGAATGTTCATCATGTTCAAACTGAATAGAACGTTGGAATTGACCGAATTCGTTTAATGGCTAGAGTATTCAAAGTGATCACAGTGATAAAACCAGCCAGACTAATCAAAATAGCCTGAATGCCCAATAATTCAGAATGTTCATCATGTTGAAACTGAATAGAACGTTGGAATTGACCGAATTCGTCAAATGGCAAGAGTATTCAAAGTGATCAGAGTGATAAAACCATCTACAATAATCAAAATAGCCTGAATGCCTAATAATTAAGAATGTTCATCATGTTGAAACGGAATAGAACGTTGGAGTTGACCGAATTCGTCAAATGGCAAGAGTATTCAAAGTGATCAGAGTGATAAAACCAGCCAGACTAATCAAAATAGCCTGAATGCCCAATAATTTAGAATGTTCATCATGTTCAAACTGAATAGAACGTTGGAATTGACCGAATTCGTTTAATGGCAAGAGTATTCAAAGTGATCAGAGTGATAAAACCATCTACAATAATCAAAATAGCCTGAATGCCTAATAATTAAGAATGTTCATCATGTTGAAACTGAATAGAACGTTGGAATTGACCGAATTCGTCAAATGGCAAGAGTATTCAAAGTGATCAGAGTGATAAAACCAGCCAGACTAATCAAAATAGCCTGAATGCCCAATAATTCAGAATGTTCATCATGTTCAAACTGAATAGAACGTTGGAATTGACCGAATTCGTTAAATGGCAAGAGTATTCAAAGTGATCACAGTGATAAAACCAGCCAGACTAATCAAAATAGCCTGAATGCCCAATAATTCAGAATGTTCATCATGTTGAAACAGAATAGAACGTTGGAATTGACCGAATTCGTCAAATCGCAAGATTATCAAAGTGATCAGAGTGATAAAACCAGCTACAATAAGCAAAATAGCCTGAATGCCCAATAATTCAGAATGTTCATCATGTTCAAACTGAATAGAACGTTGGAATTGACCGAATTCGTTTAATGGCTAGAGTATTCAAAGTGATCACAGTGATAAAACCAGCCAGACTAATCAAAATCAGAGAACGTTGGAATTGACCGAATTCGTCAAATGGCAAGATTATCAAAGTGATCAGAGTGATAAAACCAGCTACAATAAGCAAAATAGCCTGAATGCCCAATAATTCAGAATGTTCATCATGTTGAAACTGAATAGAACGTTGGAATTGACCGAATTCGTCAAATGGCAAGAGTATTCAAAGTGATCAGAGTGATAAAACCAGCCAGACTAATCAAAATAGCCTGAATGTCCAATAATTCAGAATGTTCATCATGTTGAAACTGAATAGTACGTTGGAATTGAGCGAATTCGTCAAATGGCAAGAGTATTCAAAGTGATCAGAGTGATAAAACCAGCCAGACTAATCAAAATAGCCTGAATGCCCAATAATTCAGAATGTTCATCATGTTCAAACTGAATAGAACGTTGGAATTGACCGAATTCGTTTAATGGCTAGAGTATTCAAAGTGATCACAGTGATAAAACCAGCCAGACTAATCAAAATAGCCTGAATGCCCAATAATTCAGAATGTTCATCATGTTGAAACTGAATAGAACGTTGGAATTGACCGAATTCGTCAAATGACAAGAGTATTCAAAGTGATCAGAGTGATAAAACCATCTACAATAATCAAAATAGCCTGAATGCCTAATAATTAAGAATGTTCATCATGTTGAAACGGAATAGAACGTTGGAGTTGACCGAATTCGTCAAATGGCAAGAGTATTCAAAGTGATCAGAGTGATAAAACCAGCCAGACTAATCAAAATAGCCTGAATGCCCAATAATTCAGAATGTTCATCATGTTCAAACTGAATAGAACGTTGGAATTGACCGAATTCGTTTAATGGCAAGAGTATTCAAAGTGATCAGAGTGATAAAACCATCTACAATAATCAAAATAGCCTGAATGCCTAATAATTAAGAATGTTCATCATGTTGAAACTGAATAGAACGTTGGAATTGACCGAATTCGTCAAATGGCAAGAGTATTCAAAGTGATCAGAGTGATAAAACCAGCCAGACTAATCAAAATAGCCTGAATGCCCAATAATTCAGAATGTTCATCATGTTCAAACTGAATAGAACGTTGGAATTGACCGAATTCGTTTAATGGCAAGAGTATTCAAAGTGATCACAGTGATAAAACCAGCCAGACTAATCAAAATAGCCTGAATGCCCAATAATTCAGAATGTTCATCATGTTGAAACAGAATAGAACGTTGGAATTGACCGAATTCGTCAAATGGCAAGATTATCAAAGTGATCAGAGTGATAAAACCAGCTACAATAAGCAAAATAGCCTGAATGCCCAATAATTCAGAATGTTCATCATGTTGAAACTGAATAGAACGTTGGAATTGACCGAATTCGTCAAATCGCACGATTATCAAAGTGATCAGAGTGATAAACCAGCTACAATAAGCAAAATAGCCTGAATGTCCAATAATTCAGAATGTTCATCATGTTGAAACTGAATAGAACGTTGGAATTGACCGAATTCGTCAAATGGCAAGAGTATTCAAAGTGATCAGAGAGATAAAACCAGCCAGACTAATCAAAATAGACTGAATGCCCAATAATTCAGAATGTTCATCATGTTCAAACTGAATAGAACGTTGGAATTGAACGAATTCGTCAAATGGCAAGAGTATTCAAAGTGATCAGAGAGATAAAACCAGCCAGACTAATCAAAATAGCCTGAATGCCCATTAATTCAGAATGTTCATCATGTGCAAACTGAATAGAACGTTGGAATTGACCGAATTCGTTTAATGGCTAGAGTATTCAAAGTGATCACAGTGATAGAACCAGCCAGACTAATCAAAATAGCCTGAATGCCCAATAATTCAGAATGTTCATCATGTTGAAACTGAATAGAACGTTGGAATTGACCGAATTCGTCAAATGGCTAGAGTATTCAAAGTGATCACAGTGATAAAACCAGCCAGACTAATCAAAATAGCCTGAATGCCCAATAATTCAGAATGTTCATCATGTTGAAACTGAATAGAACGTTGGAATAGACCGAATTCGTCAAATGGCAAGAGTATTCAAAGTGATCAGAGTGATAAAACCAGCCAGACTAATCAAAATAGCCTGAATGCCTAATAATTGAGAACGTGCATCATGTTGAAACTGAATAGAACGTTGGAATTGACCGAATTCGTCAAATGGCAAGATTATCAAAGTGATCAGAGTGATAAAACCAGCTACAATAAGCAAAATAGCCTGATTGCCCAATAATTCAGAATGTTCATCATGTTGAAACTGAATAGAACGTTGGAATTGACCGAATTCGTCAAATCGCACGATTATCAAAGTGATCAGAGTGATAAAACCAGCTACAATAAGCAAAATAGCCTGAATGTCCAATAATTCAGAATGTTCATCAGGTGAAACTGAATAGAACGTTGGAATTGACCGAATTCGTTTAATGGCTAGAGTATTCAAAGTGATCACAGTGATAAAACCAGCCAGACTAATCAAAATTGCCTGAATGCCCAATAATTCAGAATGTTCATCATGTTGAAACTGAATAGTACGTTGGAATTGAGCGAATTCGTCAAATGGCAAGAGTATTCAAAGTGATCAGAGTGATAAAACCAGCCAGACTAATCAAAATAGCCTGAATGCCAATAATTCAGAATGTTCATCATGTTCAAACTGAATAGAACGTTGGAATTGACCGAATTCGTTTAATGGCTAGAGTATTCAAAGTGATCACAGTGATAAAACCAGCCAGACTAATCAAAATAGCCCGAATGCCCAATAATTCAGAATGTTCATCATGTTGAAACTGAATAGAACGTTGGAATTGACCGAATTCGTCAAATCGCACGATTATCAAAGTGATCAGAGTGATAAAACCAGCTACAATAAGCAAAATAGCCTGATTGCCCAATAATTCAGAATGTTCATCATGTTGAAACTGAATAGAACGTTGGAATTGACCGAATTCGTCAAATCGCACGATTATCAAAGTGATCAGAGTGATAAAACCAGCTACAATAAGCAAAATAGCCTGAATGTCCAATAATTCAGAATGTTCATCATGTTGAAACTGAATAGAACGTTGGAATTGACCGAATTCGTCAAATCGCACGATTATGAAAGTGATCAGAGTGATAAAACCAGCTACAATAAGCAAAATAGCCTGAATGTCCAATAATTCAGAATGTTCATCATGGTGAAACTGAATAGAACGTTGGAATTGACCGAATTCGTTTAATGGCTAGAGTATTCAAAGTGATCACAGTGATAAAACCAGCCAGACTAATCAAAATTGCCTGAATGCCCAATAATTCAGAATGTTCATCATGTTGAAACTGAATAGTACGTTGGAATTGAGCGAATTCGTCAAATGGCAAGAGTATTCAAAGTGATCAGAGTGATAAAACCAGCCAGACTAATCAAAATAGCCTGAATGCCCAATAATTCAGAATGTTCATCATGTTCAAACTGAATAGAACGTTGGAATTGACCGAATTCGTTTAATGGCTAGAGTATTCAAAGTGATCACAGTGATAAAACCAGCTACAATAAGCAAAATAGCCTGATTGCCCAATAATTCAGAATGTTCATCATGTTGAAACTGAATAGAACGTTGGAATTGACCGAATTCGTCAAATCGCACGATTATCAAAGTGATCAGAGTGATAAAACCAGCTACAATAAGCAAAATAGCCTGATTGCCCAATAATTCAGAATGTTCATCATGTTGAAACTGAATAGAACGTTGGAATTGACCGAATTCGTCAAATCGCACGATTATCAAAGTGATCAGAGTGATAAAACCAGCTACAATAAGCAAAATAGCCTGAATGCCCAATAATTCAGAATGTTCATCATGTTGAAACTGAATAGAACGTTGGAATTGACCGAATTCGTCAAATGGCAAGAGTATTCAAAGTGATCAGAGTGATAAAACCAGCCAGACTAATCAAAATAGCCTGAATGCCCAATAATTCAGAATGTTCATCATGTTCAAACTGAATAGAACGTTGGAATTGACCGAATTCGTTTAATGGCTAGAGTATTCAAAGTGATCACAGTGATAAAACCAGCCAGACTAATCAAAATAGCCTGAATGCCCAATAATTCAGAATGTTCATCATGTTCAAACTGAATAGAACGTTGGAATTGACCGAATTCGTCAAATCGCACGATTATCAAAGTGATCAGAGTGATAAAACCAGCTACAATAAGCAAAATAGCCTGAATGCCCAATAATTCAGAATGTTCATCATGTTGAAACTGAATAGAACGTTGGAATTGACCGAATTCGTCAAATGGCAAGAGTATTCAAAGTGATCAGAGTGATAAAACCAGCCAGACTAATCAAAATAGCCTGAATGCCCAATAATTCAGAATGTTCATCATGTTCAAACTGAATAGAACGTTGGAATTGACCGAATTCGTTTAATGGCTAGAGTATTCAAAGTGATCACAGTGATAAAACCAGCTACAATAAGCAAAATAGCCTGATTGCCCAATAATTCAGAATGTTCATCATGTTGAAACTGAATAGAACGTTGGAATTGACCGAATTCGTCAAATCGCACGATTATCAAAGTGATCAGAGTGATAAAACCAGCTACAATAAGCAAAATAGCCTGATTGCCCAATAATTCAGAATGTTCATCATGTTGAAACTGAATAGAACGTTGGAATTGACCGAATTCGTCAAATCGCACGATTATCAAAGTGATCAGAGTGATAAAACCAGCTACAATAAGCAAAATAGCCTGAATGCCCAATAATTCAGAATGTTCATCATGTTGAAACTGAATAGAACGTTGGAATTGACCGAATTCGTCAAATGGCAAGAGTATTCAAAGTGATCAGAGTGATAAAACCAGCCAGACTAATCAAAATAGCCTGAATGCCCAATAATTCAGAATGTTCATCATGTTCAAACTGAATAGAACGTTGGAATTGACCGAATTCGTTTAATGGCTAGAGTATTCAAAGTGATCACAGTGATAAAACCAGCCAGACTAATCAAAATAGCCTGAATGCCCAATAATTCAGAATGTTCATCATGTTCAAACTGAATAGAACGTTGGAATTGACCGAATTCGTTTAATGGCTAGAGTATTCAAAGTGATCACAGTGATAAAACCAGCCAGACTAATCAAAATAGCCTGAATGTCCAATAATTCAGAATGTTCATCATGTTGAAACTGAATAGAACGTTGGAATTGACCAAATTCGTGAAATGGCAAGAGTATTCAAAGTGATCAGAGTGATAAAACCATCTACAATAATCAAAATAGCCTGAATGCCTAATAATTAAGAATGTTAATCATGTTGAAACTGAATAGAACGTTGGAATTGACCGAATTCGTCAAATGGCAAGATTATCAAAGTGATCAGAGTGATAAAACCAGCTACAATAAGCAAAATAGCCTGAATGCCCAATAATTCAGAATGTTCATCATGTTGAAACTGAATAGAACGTTGGAATTGACCGAATTCGTCAAATCGCACGATTATCAAAGTGATCAGAGTGATAAAACCAGCTACAATAAGCAAAATAGCCTGAATGCCCAATAATTCAGAATGTTCATCATGTTGAAACTGAATAGAACGTTGGAATTGACCGAATTCGTCAAATGGCAAGATTATCAAAGTGATCAGAGTGATAAAACCAGCTACAATAAGCAAAATAGCCTGAATGCCCAATAATTCAGAATGTTCATCATGTTGAAACTGAATAGAACGTTGGAATTGACCGAATTCGTCAAATGGCAAGAGTATTCAAAGTGATCAGAGTGATAAAACCAGCCAGACTAATCAAAATAGCCTGAATGTCCAATAATTCAGAATGTTCATCATGTTGAAACTGAATAGTACGTTGGAATTGAGCGAATTCGTCAAATGGCAAGATTATCAAAGTGATCAGAGTGATAAAACCAGCTACAATAAGCAAAATAGCCTGAATGCCCAATAATTCAGAATGTTCATCATGTTGAAACTGAATAGAACGTTGAAATTGACCGAATTCGTCAAATCGCACGATTATCAAAGTGATCAGAGTGATAAAACCAGCTACAATAAGCAAAATAGCCTGAATGCCCAATAATTCAGAATGTTCATCATGTTGAAACTGAATAGAACGTTGGAATTGACCGAATTCGTCAAATGGCAAGATTATCAAAGTGATCAGAGTGATAAAACCAGCTGCAATAAGCAAAATAGCCTGAATGCCCAATAATTCAGAATGTTCATCATGTTGAAACTGAATAGAACGTTGGAATTGACCGAATTCGTCAAATGGCAAGAGTATTCAAAGTGATCAGAGTGATAAAACCATCTACAATAATCAAAATAGCCTGAATGTCCAATAATTCAGAATGTTCATCATGTTGAAACTGAATAGAACGTTGGAATTGACCGAATTCGTCAAATGGCAAGATTATCAAAGTGATCAGAGTGATAAAACCAGCTACAATAAGCAAAATAGCCTGAATGCCCAATAATTCAGAATGTTCATCATGTTGAAACTGAATAGAACGTTGGAATTGACCGAATTCGTCAAATGGCAAGAGTATTCAAAGTGATCAGAGTGATAAAACCAGCCAGACTAATCAAAATAGCCTGAATGTCCAATAATTCAGAATGTTCATCATGTTGAAACTGAATAGTACGTTGGAATTGAGCGAATTCGTCAAATGGCAAGAGTATTCAAAGTGATCAGAGTGATAAAACCAGCCAGACTAATCAAAATAGCCTGAATGCCCAATAATTCAGAATGTTCATCATGTTCAAACTGAATAGAACGTTGGAATTGACCGAATTCGTTTAATGGCTAGAGTATTCAAAGTGATCACAGTGATAAAACCAGCCAGACTAATCAAAATAGCCTGAATGCCCAATAATTCAGAATGTTCATCATGTTGAAACTGAATAGAACGTTGGAATTGACCGAATTCGTCAAATGGCAAGATTATCAAAGTGATCAGAGTGATAAAACCAGCTACAATAAGCAAAATAGCCTGAATGCCCAATAATTCAGAATGTTCATCATGTTGAAACTGAATAGAACGTTGGAATTGAGCGAATTCGTCAAATGGCAAGAGTATTCAAAGTGATCAGAGTGATAAAACCAGCCAGACTAATCAAAATAGCCTGAATGCCCAATAATTCAGAATGTTCATCATGTTCAAACTGAATAGAACGTTGGAATTGACCGAATTCGTTTAATGGCTAGAGTATTCAAAGTGATCACAGTGATAAAACCAGCTACAATAAGCAAAATAGCCTGATTGCCCAATAATTCAGAATGTTCATCATGTTGAAACTGAATAGAACGTTGGAATTGACCGAATTCGTCAAATCGCACGATTATCAAAGTGATCAGAGTGATAAAACCAGCTACAATAAGCAAAATAGCCTGATTGCCCAATAATTCAGAATGTTCATCATGTTGAAACTGAATAGAACGTTGGAATTGACCGAATTCGTCAAATCGCACGATTATCAAAGTGATCAGAGTGATAAAACCAGCTACAATAAGCAAAATAGCCTGAATGCCCAATAATTCAGAATGTTCATCATGTTGAAACTGAATAGAACGTTGGAATTGACCGAATTCGTCAAATGGCAAGAGTATTCAAAGTGATCAGAGTGATAAAACCAGCCAGACTAATCAAAATAGCCTGAATGCCCAATAATTCAGAATGTTCATCATGTTCAAACTGAATAGAACGTTGGAATTGACCGAATTCGTTTAATGGCTAGAGTATTCAAAGTGATCACAGTGATAAAACCAGCCAGACTAATCAAAATAGCCTGAATGCCCAATAATTCAGAATGTTCATCATGTTCAAACTGAATAGAACGTTGGAATTGACCGAATTCGTTTAATGGCTAGAGTATTCAAAGTGATCACAGTGATAAAACCAGCCAGACTAATCAAAATAGCCTGAATGTCCAATAATTCAGAATGTTCATCATGTTGAAACTGAATAGAACGTTGGAATTGACCAAATTCGTGAAATGGCAAGAGTATTCAAAGTGATCAGAGTGATAAAACCATCTACAATAATCAAAATAGCCTGAATGCCTAATAATTAAGAATGTTAATCATGTTGAAACTGAATAGAACGTTGGAATTGACCGAATTCGTCAAATGGCAAGATTATCAAAGTGATCAGAGTGATAAAACCAGCTACAATAAGCAAAATAGCCTGAATGCCCAATAATTCAGAATGTTCATCATGTTGAAACTGAATAGAACGTTGGAATTGACCGAATTCGTCAAATCGCACGATTATCAAAGTGATCAGAGTGATAAAACCAGCTACAATAAGCAAAATAGCCTGAATGCCCAATAATTCAGAATGTTCATCATGTTGAAACTGAATAGAACGTTGGAATTGACCGAATTCGTCAAATGGCAAGAGTATTCAAAGTGATCAGAGTGATAAAACCAGCCAGACTAATCAAAATAGCCTGAATGCCCAATAATTCAGAATGTTCATCATGTTCAAACTGAATAGAACGTTGGAATTGACCGAATTCGTTTAATGGCTAGAGTATTCAAAGTGATCACAGTGATAAAACCAGCTACAATAAGCAAAATAGCCTGATTGCCCAATAATTCAGAATGTTCATCATGTTGAAACTGAATAGAACGTTGGAATTGACCGAATTCGTCAAATCGCACGATTATCAAAGTGATCAGAGTGATAAAACCAGCTACAATAAGCAAAATAGCCTGATTGCCCAATAATTCAGAATGTTCATCATGTTGAAACTGAATAGAACGTTGGAATTGACCGAATTCGTCAAATCGCACGATTATCAAAGTGATCAGAGTGATAAAACCAGCTACAATAAGCAAAATAGCCTGAATGCCCAATAATTCAGAATGTTCATCATGTTGAAACTGAATAGAACGTTGGAATTGACCGAATTCGTCAAATGGCAAGAGTATTCAAAGTGATCAGAGTGATAAAACCAGCCAGACTAATCAAAATAGCCTGAATGCCCAATAATTCAGAATGTTCATCATGTTCAAACTGAATAGAACGTTGGAATTGACCGAATTCGTTTAATGGCTAGAGTATTCAAAGTGATCACAGTGATAAAACCAGCCAGACTAATCAAAATAGCCTGAATGCCCAATAATTCAGAATGTTCATCATGTTCAAACTGAATAGAACGTTGGAATTGACCGAATTCGTTTAATGGCTAGAGTATTCAAAGTGATCACAGTGATAAAACCAGCCAGACTAATCAAAATAGCCTGAATGTCCAATAATTCAGAATGTTCATCATGTTGAAACTGAATAGAACGTTGGAATTGACCAAATTCGTGAAATGGCAAGAGTATTCAAAGTGATCAGAGTGATAAAACCATCTACAATAATCAAAATAGCCTGAATGCCTAATAATTAAGAATGTTAATCATGTTGAAACTGAATAGAACGTTGGAATTGACCGAATTCGTCAAATGGCAAGATTATCAAAGTGATCAGAGTGATAAAACCAGCTACAATAAGCAAAATAGCCTGAATGCCCAATAATTCAGAATGTTCATCATGTTGAAACTGAATAGAACGTTGGAATTGACCGAATTCGTCAAATCGCACGATTATCAAAGTGATCAGAGTGATAAAACCAGCTACAATAAGCAAAATAGCCTGAATGCCCAATAATTCAGAATGTTCATCATGTTGAAACTGAATAGAACGTTGGAATTGACCGAATTCGTCAAATGGCAAGATTATCAAAGTGATCAGAGTGATAAAACCAGCTACAATAAGCAAAATAGCCTGAATGCCCAATAATTCAGAATGTTCATCATGTTGAAACTGAATAGAACGTTGGAATTGACCGAATTCGTCAAATGGCAAGAGTATTCAAAGTGATCAGAGTGATAAAACCAGCCAGACTAATCAAAATAGCCTGAATGTCCAATAATTCAGAATGTTCATCATGTTGAAACTGAATAGTACGTTGGAATTGAGCGAATTCGTCAAATGGCAAGATTATCAAAGTGATCAGAGTGATAAAACCAGCTACAATAAGCAAAATAGCCTGAATGCCCAATAATTCAGAATGTTCATCATGTTGAAACTGAATAGAACGTTGAAATTGACCGAATTCGTCAAATCGCACGATTATCAAAGTGATCAGAGTGATAAAACCAGCTACAATAAGCAAAATAGCCTGAATGCCCAATAATTCAGAATGTTCATCATGTTGAAACTGAATAGAACGTTGGAATTGACCGAATTCGTCAAATGGCAAGATTATCAAAGTGATCAGAGTGATAAAACCAGCTGCAATAAGCAAAATAGCCTGAATGCCCAATAATTCAGAATGTTCATCATGTTGAAACTGAATAGAACGTTGGAATTGACCGAATTCGTCAAATGGCAAGAGTATTCAAAGTGATCAGAGTGATAAAACCATCTACAATAATCAAAATAGCCTGAATGTCCAATAATTCAGAATGTTCATCATGTTGAAACTGAATAGAACGTTGGAATTGACCGAATTCGTCAAATGGCAAGATTATCAAAGTGATCAGAGTGATAAAACCAGCTACAATAAGCAAAATAGCCTGAATGCCCAATAATTCAGAATGTTCATCATGTTGAAACTGAATAGAACGTTGGAATTGACCGAATTCGTCAAATGGCAAGAGTATTCAAAGTGATCAGAGTGATAAAACCAGCCAGACTAATCAAAATAGCCTGAATGTCCAATAATTCAGAATGTTCATCATGTTGAAACTGAATAGTACGTTGGAATTGAGCGAATTCGTCAAATGGCAAGAGTATTCAAAGTGATCAGAGTGATAAAACCAGCCAGACTAATCAAAATAGCCTGAATGCCCAATAATTCAGAATGTTCATCATGTTGAAACTGAATAGAACGTTGGAATTGACCGAATTCGTTTAATGGCTAGAGTATTCAAAGTGATCACAGTGATAAAACCAGCCAGACTAATCAAAATAGCCTGAATGCCCAATAATTCAGAATGTTCATCATGTTGAAACTGAATAGAACGTTGGAATTGACCGAATTCGTCAAATGGCAAGAGTATTCAAAGTGATCAGAGTGATAAAACCATCTACAATAATCAAAATAGCCTGAATGCCTAATAATTAAGAATGTTCATCATGTTGAAACGGAATAGAACGTTGGAGTTGACCGAATTCGTCAAATGGCAAGAGTATTCAAAGTGATCAGAGTGATAAAACCAGCCAGACTAATCAAAATAGCCTGAATGCCCAATAATTTAGAATGTTCATCATGTTCAAACTGAATAGAACGTTGGAATTGACCGAATTCGTTTAATGGCAAGAGTATTCAAAGTGATCAGAGTGATAAAACCATCTACAATAATCAAAATAGCCTGAATGCCTAATAATTAAGAATGTTCATCATGTTGAAACTGAATAGAACGTTGGAATTGACCGAATTCGTCAAATGGCAAGAGTATTCAAAGTGATCAGAGTGATAAAACCAGCCAGACTAATCAAAATAGCCTGAATGCCCAATAATTCAGAATGTTCATCATGTTCAAACTGAATAGAACGTTGGAATTGACCGAATTCGTTAAATGGCAAGAGTATTCAAAGTGATCACAGTGATAAAACCAGCCAGACTAATCAAAATAGCCTGAATGCCCAATAATTCAGAATGTTCATCATGTTGAAACAGAATAGAACGTTGGAATTGACCGAATTCGTCAAATGGCAAGAATATCAAAGTGATCAGAGTGATAAAACCAGCTACAATAAGCAAAATAGCCTGAATGCCCAATAATTCAGAATGTTCATCATGTTCAAACTGAATAGAACGTTGGAATTGACCGAATTCGTTTAATGGCTAGAGTATTCAAAGTGATCACAGTGATAAAACCAGCCAGACTAATCAAAATCAGAGAACGTTGGAATTGACCGAATTCGTCAAATGGCAAGATTATCAAAGTGATCAGAGTGATAAAACCAGCTACAATAAGCAAAATAGCCTGAATGCCCAATAATTCAGAATGTTCATCATGTTGAAACTGAATAGAACGTTGGAATTGACCGAATTCGTCAAATGGCAAGAGTATTCAAAGTGATCAGAGTGATAAAACCAGCCAGACTAATCAAAATAGCCTGAATGTCCAATAATTCAGAATGTTCATCATGTTGAAACTGAATAGTACGTTGGAATTGAGCGAATTCGTCAAATGGCAAGAGTATTCAAAGTGATCAGAGTGATAAAACCAGCCAGACTAATCAAAATAGCCTGAATGCCCAATAATTCAGAATGTTCATCATGTTCAAACTGAATAGAACGTTGGAATTGACCGAATTCGTTTAATGGCTAGAGTATTCAAAGTGATCACAGTGATAAAACCAGCCAGACTAATCAAAATAGCCTGAATGCCCAATAATTCAGAATGTTCATCATGTTGAAACTGAATAGAACGTTGGAATTGACCGAATTCGTCAAATGACAAGAGTATTCAAAGTGATCAGAGTGATAAAACCATCTACAATAATCAAAATAGCCTGAATGCCTAATAATTAAGAATGTTCATCATGTTGAAACGGAATAGAACGTTGGAGTTGACCGAATTCGTCAAATGGCAAGAGTATTCAAAGTGATCAGAGTGATAAAACCAGCCAGACTAATCAAAATAGCCTGAATGCCCAATAATTCAGAATGTTCATCATGTTCAAACTGAATAGAACGTTGGAATTGACCGAATTCGTTTAATGGCAAGAGTATTCAAAGTGATCAGAGTGATAAAACCATCTACAATAATCAAAATAGCCTGAATGCCTAATAATTAAGAATGTTCATCATGTTGAAACTGAATAGAACGTTGGAATTGACCGAATTCGTCAAATGGCAAGAGTATTCAAAGTGATCAGAGTGATAAAACCAGCCAGACTAATCAAAATAGCCTGAATGTCCAATAATTCAGAATGTTCATCATGTTCAAACTGAATAGAACGTTGGAATTGACCGAATTCGTTTAATGGCAAGAGTATTCAAAGTGATCACAGTGATAAAACCAGCCAGACTAATCAAAATAGCCTGAATGCCCAATAATTCAGAATGTTCATCATGTTGAAACAGAATAGAACGTTGGAATTGACCGAATTCGTCAAATGGCAAGATTATCAAAGTGATCAGAGTGATAAAACCAGCTACAATAAGCAAAATAGCCTGAATGCCCAATAATTCAGAATGTTCATCATGTTGAAACTGAATAGAACGTTGGAATTGACCGAATTCGTCAAATGGCAAGAGTATTCAAAGTGATCAGAGAGATAAAACCAGCCAGACTAATCAAAATTGACTGAATGCCCAATAATTCAGAATGTTCATCATGTTCAAACTGAATAGAACGTTGGAATTGAACGAATTCGTCAAATGGCAAGAGTATTCAAAGTGATCACAGTGATAGAACCAGCCAGACTAATCAAAATAGCCTGAATGCCCAATAATTCAGAATGTTCATCATGTTGAAACTGAATAGAACGTTGGAATTGACCGAATTCGTCAAATGGCTAGAGTATTCAAAGTGATCACAGTGATAAAACCAGCCAGACTAATCAAAATAGCCTGAATGCCCAATAATTCAGAATGTTCATCATGTTGAAACTGAATAGAACGTTGGAATAGACCGAATTCGTCAAATGGCAAGAGTATTCAAAGTGATCAGAGTGATAAAACCAGCCAGACTAATCAAAATAGCCTGAATGCCTAATAATTGAGAACGTTCATCATGTTGAAACTGAATAGAACGTTGGAATTGACCGAATTCGTCAAATGGCAAGATTATCAAAGTGATCAGAGTGATAAAACCAGCTACAATAAGCAAAATAGCCTGATTGCCCAATAATTCAGAATGTTCATCATGTTGAAACTGAATAGAACGTTGGAATTGACCGAATTCGTCAAATCGCACGATTATCAAAGTGATCAGAGTGATAAAACCAGCTACAATAAGCAAAATAGCCTGAATGTCCAATAATTCAGAATGTTCATCATGGTGAAACTGAATAGAACGTTGGAATTGACCGAATTCGTTTAATGGCTAGAGTATTCAAAGTGATCACAGTGATAAAACCAGCCAGACTAATCAAAATTGCCTGAATGCCCAATAATTCAGAATGTTCATCATGTTGAAACTGAATAGTACGTTGGAATTGAGCGAATTCGTCAAATGGCAAGAGTATTCAAAGTGATCAGAGTGATAAAACCAGCCAGACTAATCAAAATAGCCTGAATGCCAATAATTCAGAATGTTCATCATGTTCAAACTGAATAGAACGTTGGAATTGACCGAATTCGTTTAATGGCTAGAGTATTCAAAGTGATCACAGTGATAAAACCAGCCAGACTAATCAAAATAGCCTGAATGCCCAATAATTCAGAATGTTCATCATGTTGAAACTGAATAGAACGTTGGAATTGACCGAATTCGTCAAATCGCACGATTATCAAAGTGATCAGAGTGATAAAACCAGCTACAATAAGCAAAATAGCCTGATTGCCCAATAATTCAGAATGTTCATCATGTTGAAACTGAATAGAACGTTGGAATTGACCGAATTCGTCAAATCGCACGATTATCAAAGTGATCAGAGTGATAAAACCAGCTACAATAAGCAAAATAGCCTGAATGTCCAATAATTCAGAATGTTCATCATGTTGAAACTGAATAGAACGTTGGAATTGACCGAATTCGTCAAATCGCACGATTATGAAAGTGATCAGAGTGATAAAACCAGCTACAATAAGCAAAATAGCCTGAATGTCCAATAATTCAGAATGTTCATCATGGTGAAACTGAATAGAACGTTGGAATTGACCGAATTCGTTTAATGGCTAGAGTATTCAAAGTGATCACAGTGATAAAACCAGCCAGACTAATCAAAATTGCCTGAATGCCCAATAATTCAGAATGTTCATCATGTTGAAACTGAATAGTACGTTGGAATTGAGCGAATTCGTCAAATGGCAAGAGTATTCAAAGTGATCAGAGTGATAAAACCAGCCAGACTAATCAAAATAGCCTGAATGCCCAATAATTCAGAATGTTCATCATGTTCAAACTGAATAGAACGTTGGAATTGACCGAATTCGTTTAATGGCTAGAGTATTCAAAGTGATCACAGTGATAAAACCAGCTACAATAAGCAAAATAGCCTGATTGCCCAATAATTCAGAATGTTCATCATGTTGAAACTGAATAGAACGTTGGAATTGACCGAATTCGTCAAATCGCACGATTATCAAAGTGATCAGAGTGATAAAACCAGCTACAATAAGCAAAATAGCCTGATTGCCCAATAATTCAGAATGTTCATCATGTTGAAACTGAATAGAACGTTGGAATTGACCGAATTCGTCAAATCGCACGATTATCAAAGTGATCAGAGTGATAAAACCAGCTACAATAAGCAAAATAGCCTGAATGTCCAATAATTCAGAATGTTCATCATGTTGAAACTGAATAGAACGTTGGAATTGACCGAATTCGTCAAATGGCAAGAGTATTCAAAGTGATCAGAGTGATAAAACCAGCCAGACTAATCAAAATAGCCTGAATGTCCAATAATTCAGAATGTTCATCATGTTGAAACTGAATAGTACGTTGGAATTGAGCGAATTCGTCAAATGGCAAGAGTATTCAAAGTGATCAGAGTGATAAAACCAGCGAGACTAATCAAAATAGCCTGAATGCCCAATAATTCAGAATGTTCATCATGTTCAAACTGAATAGAACGTTGGAATTGACCGAATTCGTTTAATGGCTAGAGTATTCAAAGTGATCACAGTGATAAAACCAGCGAGACTAATCAAAATAGCCTGAATGCCCAATAATTCAGAATGTTCATCATGTTCAAACTGAATAGAACGTTGGAATTGAGCGAATTCGTTTAATGGCAAGAGTATTCAAAGTGATCAGAGTGATAAAACCATCTACAATAATCAAAATAGCCTGAATGCCTAGTAATTAAGAATGTTCATCATGTTGAAACTGAATAGAACGTTGGAATTGACCGAATTCGTCAAATGGCAAGAGTATTCAAAGTGATCAGAGTGATAAAACCATCTACAATAATCAAAATAGCCTGAATGCCTAATAATTAAGAATGTTCATCATGTTGAAACGGAATAGAACGTTGGAGTTGACCGAATTCGTCAAATGGCAAGAGTATTCAAAGTGATCAGAGTGATAAAACCAGCCAGACTAATCAAAATAGCCTGAATGCCCAATAATTCAGAATGTTCATCATGTTCAAACTGAATAGAACGTTGGAATTGACCGAATTCGTCAAATGGCTAGAGTATTCAAAGTGATCACAGTGATAAAACCATCTACAATAATCAAAATAGCCTGAATGCCTAATAATTAAGAATGTTCATCATGTTGAAACGGAATAGAACGTTGGAGTTGACCGAATTCGTCAAATGGCAAGAGTATTCAAAGTGATCAGAGTGATAAAACCAGCCAGACTAATCAAAATAGCCTGAATGCCCAATAATTCAGAATGTTCATCATGTTCAAACTGAATAGAACGTTGGAATTGACCGAATTCGTCAAATGGCTAGAGTATTCAAAGTGATCACAGTGATAAAACCAGCCAGACTAATCAAAATAGCCTACAATAAGCAAAATAGCCTGAATGCCCAATAATTCAGAATGTTCATCATGGTGAAACTGAATAGAACGTTGGAATTGACCGAATTCGTTTAATGGCTAGAGTATTCAAAGTGATCACAGTGATAAAACCAGCCAGACTAATCAAAATTGCCTGAATGCCCAATAATTCAGAATGTTCATCATGTTGAAACTGAATAGTACGTTGGAATTGAGCGAATTCGTCAAATGGCAAGAGTATTCAAAGTGATCAGAGTGATAAAACCAGCCAGACTAATCAAAATAGCCTGAATGCCCAATAATTCAGAATGTTCATCATGTTCAAACTGAATAGTACGTTGGAATTGAGCGAATTCGTCAAATGGCAAGAGTATGCAAAGTGATCAGAGTGATAAAACCAGCCAGACTAATCAAAATAGCCTGAATGCCCAATAATTCAGAATGTTCATCATGTTCAAACTGAATAGAACGTTGGAATTGACCGAATTCGTTTAATGGCTAGAGTATTCAAAGTGATCACAGTGATAAAACCAGCCAGACTAATCAAAATAGCCTGAATGCCCAATAATTCAGAATGTTCATCATGTTGAAACTGAATAGAACGTTGGAATTGACCGAATTCGTCAAATCGCACGATTATCAAAGTGATCAGAGTGATAAAACCAGCTACAATAAGCAAAATAGCCTGATTGCCCAATAATTCAGAATGTTCATCATGTTGAAACTGAATAGAACGTTGGAATTGACCGAATTCGTCAAATCGCACGATTATCAAAGTGATCAGAGTGATAAAACCAGCTACAATAAGCAAAATAGCCTGAATGTCCAATAATTCAGAATGTTCATCATGTTGAAACTGAATAGAACGTTGGAATTGACCGAATTCGTCAAATCGCACGATTATGAAAGTGATCAGAGTGATAAAACCAGCTACAATAAGCAAAATAGCCTGAATGTCCAATAATTCAGAATGTTCATCATGGTGAAACTGAATAGAACGTTGGAATTGACCGAATTCGTTTAATGGCTAGAGTATTCAAAGTGATCACAGTGATAAAACCAGCCAGACTAATCAAAATTGCCTGAATGCCCAATAATTCAGAATGTTCATCATGTTGAAACTGAATAGTACGTTGGAATTGAGCGAATTCGTCAAATGGCAAGAGTATTCAAAGTGATCAGAGTGATAAAACCAGCCAGACTAATCAAAATAGCCTGAATGCCCAATAATTCAGAATGTTCATCATGTTCAAACTGAATAGAACGTTGGAATTGACCGAATTCGTTTAATGGCTAGAGTATTCAAAGTGATCACAGTGATAAACCAGCTACAATAAGCAAAATAGCCTGATTGCCCAATAATTCAGAATGTTCATCATGTTGAAACTGAATAGAACGTTGGAATTGACCGAATTCGTCAAATCGCACGATTATCAAAGTGATCAGAGTGATAAAACCAGCTACAATAAGCAAAATAGCCTGATTGCCCAATAATTCAGAATGTTCATCTTGTTGAAACTGAATAGAACGTTGGAATTGACCGAATTCGTCAAATCGCACGATTATCAAAGTGATCAGAGTGATAAAACCAGCTACAATAAGCAAAATAGCCTGAATGTCCAATAATTCAGAATGTTCATCATGTTGAAACTGAATAGAACGTTGGAATTGACCGAATTCGTCAAATGGCAAGAGTATTCAAAGTGATCAGAGTGATAAAACCAGCCAGACTAATCAAAATAGCCTGAATGTCCAATAATTCAGAATGTTCATCATGTTGAAACTGAATAGTACGTTGGAATTGAGCGAATTCGTCAAATGGCAAGAGTATTCAAAGTGATCAGAGTGATAAAACCAGCGAGACTAATCAAAATAGCCTGAATGCCCAATAATTCAGAATGTTCATCATGTTCAAACTGAATAGAACGTTGGAATTGACCGAATTCGTTTAATGGCTAGAGTATTCAAAGTGATCACAGTGATAAAACCAGCGAGACTAATCAAAATAGCCTGAATGCCCAATAATTCAGAATGTTCATCATGTTCAAACTGAATAGAACGTTGGAATTGACCGAATTCGTTTAATGGCAAGAGTATTCAAAGTGATCAGAGTGATAAAACCATCTACAATAATCAAAATAGCCTGAATGCCTAATAATTAAGAATGTTCATCATGTTGAAACTGAATAGAACGTTGGAATTGACCGAATTCGTCAAATGGCAAGAGTATTCAAAGTGATCAGAGTGATAAAACCATCTACAATAATCAAAATAGCCTGAATGCCTAATAATTAAGAATGTTCATCATGTTGAAACGGAATAGAACGTTGGAGTTGACCGAATTCGTCAAATGGCAAGAGTATTCAAAGTGATCAGAGTGATAAAACCAGCCAGACTAATCAAAATAGCCTGAATGCCCAATAATTCAGAATGTTCATCATGTTCAAACTGAATAGAACGTTGGAATTGACCGAATTCGTTTAATGGCAAGAGTATTCAAAGTGATCACAGTGATAAAACCAGCCAGACTAATCAAAATAGCCTGAATGCCCAATAATTCAGAATGTTCATCATGTTGAAACAGAATAGAACGTTGGAATTGACCGAATTCGTCAAATGGCAAGATTATCAAAGTGATCAGAGTGATAAAACCAGCTACAATAAGCAAAATAGCCTGAATGCCCAATAATTCAGAATGTTCATCATGTTGAAACTGAATAGAACGTTGGAATTGACCGAATTCGTCAAATGGCAAGAGTGTTCAAAGTGATCAGAGTGATAAAACCAGCCAGACTAATCAAAATAGCCTGAATGTCCAATAATTCAGAATGTTCATCATGTTGAAACTGAATAGTACGTTGGAATTGAGCGAATTCGTCAAATGGCAAGAGTATTCAAAGTGATCAGAGTGATAAAACCAGCCAGACTAATCAAAATAGCCTGAATGCCCAATAATTCAGAATGTTCATCATGTTCAAACTGAATAGAACGTTGGAATTGACCGAATTCGTTTAATGGCTAGAGTATTCAAAGTGATCACAGTGATAAAACCAGCCAGACTAATCAAAATAGCCTGAATGCCCAATAATTCAGAATGTTCATCATGTTGAAACTGAATAGAACGTTGGAATTGACCGAATTCGTCAAATGACAAGAGTATTCAAAGTGATCAGAGTGATAAAACCATCTACAATAATCAAAATAGCCTGAATGCCTAATAATTAAGAATGTTCATCGTGTTGAAACGGAATAGAACGTTGGAGTTGACCGAATTCGTCAAATGGCAAAAGTATTCAAAGTGATCAGAGTGATAAAACCAGCCAGACTAATCAAAATAGCCTGAATGCCCAATAATTCAGAATGATCATCATGTTCAAACTGAATAGAACGTTGGAATTGACCGAATTCGTTTAATGGCAAGAGTATTCAAAGTGATCAGAGTGATAAAACCATCTACAATAATCAAAATAGCCTGAATGCCTAATAATTAAGAATGTTCATCATGTTGAAACTGAATAGAACGTTGGAATTGACCGAATTCGTCAAATGGCAAGAGTATTCAAAGTGATCAGAGTGATAAAACCAGCCAGACTAATCAAAATAGCCTGAATGCCCAATAATTCAGAATGTTCATCATGTTGAAACAGAATAGAACGTTGGAATTGACCGAATTCGTTTAATGGCAAGATTATCAAAGTGATCAGAGTGATAAAACCAGCTACAATAAGCAAAATAGCCTGAATGCCCAATAATTCAGAATGTTCATCATGTTCAAACTGAATAGAACGTTGGAATTGACCGAATTCGTCAAATCGCACGATTATCAAAGTGATCAGAGTGATAAACAAGCTACAATAAGCAAAATAGCCTGAATGTCCAATAATTCAGAATGTTCATCATGTTGAAATTGAATACAACGTTGGAATTGACCGAATTCGTCAAATGGCAAGAGTATTCAAAGTGATCAGAGAGATAAAACCAGCCAGACTAATCAAAATAGACTGAATGCGCAATAATTCAGAATGTTCATCATGTTCAAACTCAATAGAAAGTTGGAATTGACCGAATTCGTTTAATGGCTAGAGTATTCAAAGTGATCACAGTGATAAAACCAGCCAGACTAATCAAAATAGCCTGAATGCCCAATAATTCAGAATGTTCATCATGTTCAAACTGAATAGAACGTTGGAATTGACCGAATTCGTCAAATCGCACGATTATCAAAGTGATCAGAGTGATAAAACCAGCTACAATAAGCAAAATAGCCTGAATGTCCAATAATTCAGAATGTTCATCATGTTGAAACTGAATAGAACGTTGGAATTGAGCGAATTCGTCAAATGGCAAGAGTATTCAAAGTGATCAGAGTGATAAAACCAGCCAGACTAATCAAAATAGCCTGAATGCCCAATAATTCAGATTGTTCATCATGTTCAAACTGAATAGAACGTTGGAATTGACCGAATTCGTTAAATGGCAAGAGTATTCAAAGTGATCACAGTGATAAAACCAGCCAGACTAATCAAAATAGCCTGAATGCCCAATAATTCAGAATGTTCATCATGTTGAAACAGAATAGAACGTTGGAATTGACCGAATTCGTCAAATGGCAAGATTATCAATGTGATCAGAGTGATAAAACCAGCTACAATATGCAAAATAGCCTGAATGCCCAATAATTCAGAATGTTCATCATGTTGAAACTGAATAGAACGTTGGAATTGACCGAATTCGTCAAATCGCACGATTATCAAAGTGATCAGAGTGATAAACCAGCTACAATAAGCAAAATAGCCTGAATGTCCAATAATTCAGAATGTTCATCATGTTGAAACTGAATAGAACGTTGGAATTGACCGAATTCGTCAAATGGCAAGAGTATTCAAAGTGATCAGAGAGATAAAACCAGCCAGACTAATCAAAATTGACTGAATGCCCAATAATTCAGAATGTTCATCATGTTCAAACTGAATAGAACGTTGGAATTGACCGAATTCGTTTAATGGCTAGAGTATTCAAAGTGATCACAGTGATAAAACCAGCCAGACTAATCAAAATAGCCTGAATGCCCAATAATTCAGAATGTTCATCATGTTGAAACTGAATAGAACGTTGGAATTGACCGAATTCGTCAAATGGCAAGATTATCAAAGTGATCAGAGTGATAAAACCAGCTACAATAAGCAAAATAGCCTGAATGCCCAATAATTCAGAATGTTCATCATGTTGAAACTGAATAGAACGTTGGAATTGACCGAATTCGTCAAATCGCACGATTATCAAAGTGATCAGAGTGATAAACCAGCTACAATAAGCAAAATAGCCTGAATGTCCAATAATTCAGAATGTTCATCATGTTGAAACTGAATAGAACGTTGGAATTGAACGAATTCGTCAAATGGCAAGAGTATTCAAAGTGATCAGAGAGATAAAACCAGCCAGACTAATCAAAATAGCCTGAATGCCCATTAATTCAGAATGTTCATCATGTGCAAACTGAATAGAACGTTGGAATTGACCGAATTCGTTTAATGGCTAGAGTATTCAAAGTGATCACAGTGATAGAACCAGCCAGACTAATCAAAATAGCCTGAATGCCCAATAATTCAGAATGTTCATCATGTTGAAACTGAATAGAACGTTGGAATTGACCGAATTCGTCAAATGGCAAGAGTATTCAAAAAGTGATCACAGTGATAAAACCAGCCAGACTAATCAAAATAGCCTGAATGCCCAATAATTCAGAATGTTCATCATGTTGAAACTGAATAGAACGTTGGAATAGACCGAATTCGTCAAATGGCAAGAGTATTCAAAGTGATCACAGTGATAAAATCAGCCAGACTAATCAAAATAGCCTGAATGCCCAATAATTCAGAATGTTCATCATGTTGAAACTGAATAGAACGTTGGAATTGACCGAATTCGTCAAATGGCAAGAGTATTCAAAGTGATCACAGTGATAAAACCAGCCAGACTAATCAAAATAGCCTGAATGCCCAATAATTCAGAATGTTCATCATGTTGAAACTGAATAGAACGTTGGAATAGACCGAATTCGTCAAATGGCAAGAGTATTCAAAGTGATCACAGTGATAAAACCAGCCAGACTAATCAAAATAGCCTGAATGCCCAATAATTCAGAATGTTCATCATGTTGAAACTGAATAGAACGTTGGAATTGACCGAATTCGTTAAATGGCAAGAGTATTCAAAGTGATCACAGTGATAAAACCAGCCAGACTAATCAAAATAGCCTGAATGCCCAATAATTCAGAATGTTCATCATGTTCAAACTGAATAGAACGTTGGAATTGACCGAATTCGTCAAATGGCAAGAGTATTCAAAGTGATCAGAGTGATAAAACCAGCCAGACTAATCAAAATAGCCTGAATGCCTAATAATTGAGAACGTTCATCATGTTGAAACTGAATAGAACGTTGGAATTGACCGAATTCGTCAAATGGCAAGATTATCAAAGTGATCAGAGTGATAAAACCAGCTACAATAAGCAAAATAGCCTGATTGCCCAATAATTCAGAATGTTCATCATGTTGAAACTGAATAGAACGTTGGAATTGACCGAATTCGTCAAATCGCACGATTATCAAAGTGATCAGACTGATAAAACCAGCTACAATAAGCAAAATAGCCTGAATGTCCAATAATTCAGAATGTTCATCATGGTGAAACTGAATAGAACGTTGGAATTGACCGAATTCGTTTAATGGCTAGAGTATTCAAAGTGATCACAGTGATAAAACCAGCCAGACTAATCAAAATTGCCTGAATGCCCAATAATTCAGAATGTTCATCATGTTGAAACTGAATAGAACGTTGGAATTGACCGAATTCGTCAAATGGCAAGAGTATTCAAAGTGATCAGAGTGATAAAACCATCTACAATAATCAAAATATCCTGAATGCCTAATAATTAAGAATGTTCATCATGTTGAAACTGAATAGAACGTTGGAATTGACCGAATTCGTCAAATGGCAAGAGTATTCAAAGTGATCAGAGTGATAAAACCAGCAAGACTAATCAAAATAGCCTGAATGCCCAATAATTCAGAATGTTCATCATGTTGAAACTGAATAGAACGTTGGAATTGACCGATTTCGTCAAATGGCAAGAGTATTCAAAGTGATCAGAGTGATAAAACCAGCCAGACTAATCAAAATAGCCTGAATGCCCAATAATTCAGAATGTTCATCATGTTCAAACTGAATAGAACGATGGAATTGACCGAATTCGTTAAATGGCAAGAGTATTCAAAGTGATCAGAGTGATAAAACCAGCCAGACTAATCAAAATAGCCTGAATGCCCAATAATTCAGAATGTTCATCATGTTGAAACAGAATAGAACGTTGGAATTGACCGAATTCGTCAAATGGCAAGATTATCAAAGTGATCAGAGAAAACCAGCTACAATAAGCAAAATAGCCTGAATGCCCAATAATTCAGAATGTTCATCATGTTGAAACTGAATAGAACGTTGGAATTGACCGAATTCGTCAAATCGCACGATTATCAAAGTGATCAGAGTGATAAACCAGCTACAATAAGCAAAATAGCCTGAATGTCCAATAATTCAGAATGTTCATCATGTTGAAACTGAATAGAACGTTGGAATTGACCGAATTCGTCAAATGGCAAGAGTATTCAAAGTGATCACAGTGATAAAACCAGCCAGACTAATCAAAATAGACTGAATGCCCAATAATTCAGAATGTTCATCATGTTCAAACTGAATAGAACGTTGGAATTGACCGAATTCGTTTAATGGCTAGAGTATTCAAAGTGATCACAGTGATAAAACCAGCCAGACTAATCAAAATAGCCTGAATGCCCAATAATTCAGAATGTTCATCATGTTCAAACTGAATAGAACGTTGGAATTGACCGAATTCGTTTAATGGCTAGAGTATTCAAAGTGATCACAGTGATAAAACCAGCCAGACTAATCAAAATAGCCTGAATGCCCAATAATTCAGAATGTTCATCATGTTGAAACTGAATAGAACGTTGGAATTGACCGAATTCGTTAAATGGCAAGAGTATTCAAAGTGATCACAGTGATAAAACCAGCCAGACTAATCAAAATAGCCTGAATGCCCAATAATTCAGAATGTTCATCATGTTCAAACTGAATAGAACGTTGGAATTGACCGAATTCGTCAAATGGCAAGAGTATTCAAAGTGATCAGAGTGATAAAACCAGCCAGACTAATCAAAATAGCCTGAATGCCTAATAATTGAGAACGTTCATCATGTTGAAACTGAATAGAACGTTGGAATTGACCGAATTCGTCAAATGGCAAGATTATCAAAGTGATCAGAGTGATAAAACCAGCTACAATAAGCAAAATAGCCTGATTGCCCAATAATTCAGAATGTTCATCATGTTGAAACTGAATAGAACGTTGGAATTGACCGAATTCGTCAAATCGCACGATTATCAAAGTGATCAGAGTGATAAAACCAGCTACAATAAGCAAAATAGCCTGAATGTCCAATAATTCAGAATGTTCATCATGGTGAAACTGAATAGAACGTTGGAATTGACCGAATTCGTTTAATGGCTAGAGTATTCAAAGTGTGATAAAACCAGCCAGACTAATCAAAATTGCCTGAATGCCCAATAATTCAGAATGTTCATCATGTTGAAACTGAATAGAACGTTGGAATTGACCGAATTCGTCAAATGGCAAGAGTATTCAAAGTGATCAGAGTGATAAAACCATCTACAATAATCAAAATAGCCTGAATGCCTAATAATTAAGAATGTTCATCATGTTGAAACTGAATAGAACGTTGGAATTGACCGAATTCGTCAAATGGCAAGAGTATTCAAAGTGATCAGAGTGATAAAACCAGCAAGACTAATCAAAATAGCCTGAATGCCCAATAATTCAGAATGTTCATCATGTTGAAACTGAATAGAACGTTGGAATTGACCGATTTCGTCAAATGGCAAGAGTATTCAAAGTGATCAGAGTGATAAAACCAGCCAGACTAATCAAAATAGCCTGAATGCCCAATAATTCAGAATGTTCATCATGTTCAAACTGAATAGAACGTTGGAATTGACCGAATTCGTTAAATGGCAAGAGTATTCAAAGTGATCAGAGTGATAAAACCAGCCAGACTAATCAAAATAGCCTGAATGTCCAATAATTCAGAATGTTCATCATGTTCAAACTGAATAGAACGTTGGAATTGACCGAATTCGTTAAATGGCAAGAGTATTCAAAGTGATCAGAGTGATAAAACCAGCCAGACTAATCAAAATAGCCTGAATGCCCAATAATTCAGAATGTTCATCATGTTGAAACTGAATAGAACGTTGGAATTGACCGAATTCGTCAAATCGCACGATTATCAAAGTGATCAGAGTGATAAACCAGCTACAATAAGCAAAATAGCCTGAATGTCCAATAATTCAGAATGTTCATCATGTTGAAACTGAATAGAACGTTGGAATTGACCGAATTCGTCAAATGGCAAGAGTATTCAAAGTGATCAGAGAGATAAAACCAGCCAGACTAATCAAAATAGACTGAATGCCCAATAATTCAGAATGTTCATCATGTTCAAACTGAATAGAACGTTGGAATTGACCGAATTAGTTTAATGGCTAGAGTATTCAAAGTGATCACAGTGATAAAACCAGCCAGACTAATCAAAATAGCCTGAATGCCCAATAATTCAGAATGTTCATCATGTTCAAACTGAATAGAACGTTGGAATTGACCGAATTCGTTTAATGGCTAGAGTATTCAAAGTGATCACAGTGATAAAACCAGCCAGACTAATCAAAATAGCCTGAATGCCCAATAATTCAGAATGTTCATCATGTTGAAACTGAATAGAACGTTGGAATTGGCCGAATTCGTCAAATGGCAAGAGTATTCAAAGTGATCAGAGTAATAAAACCAGCCAGACTAATCAAAATAGACTGAATGCCCAATAATTCAGAATGTTCACCATGTTGAAACTGAATAGAACGTTGGAATTGACCGAATTCGTTTAAAGGCTAGAGTATTCAAAGTGATCACAGTGATAAAACCAGCCAGACTAATCAAAATAGCCTGAATGCCTAATAATTGAGAACGTTCATCATGTTGAAACTGAATAGAACGTTGGAATTGACCGAATTCGTCAAATGGCAAGATTATCAAAGTGATCAGAGTGATAAAACCAGCTACAATAAGCTAAATCGCCTGAATGCCCAAAAAGTATTCAAAGTGATCAGAGTGATAAAACCAGCTACAATAAGCAAAATAGCCTGAATGCCCAATAATTGAGAACGTTCATCATGTTGAAACTGAATAGAACGTTGGAATTGACCGAATTCGTCAAATGGCAAGAGTATTAAAAGTGATCACAGTGATAAAACCAGCCAGACTAATCAAAATAGCCTCAATGCCCAATAATTCAGAATGTTCATCATGTTGAAACTGAATAGAACGTTGGAATTTACCGAATTCGTCAAATGGCAAGATTATCAAAGTGATCAGAGTGATAAAACCAGCTACAATAAGCAAAATATCCTGAATGTCCAATAATTCAGAATGTTCATTATGTTGAAACTGAATAGAACGTTGGAATTGACCGATTTCGTCAAATGGCAAGAGTATTCAAAGTGATCAGAGTGATAAAACCAGCCAGACTAATCAAAATAGACTGAATGCCCAATAATTCAGAATGTTCATCATGTTCAAACTGAATAGAACGTTGGAATTGACCGAATTCGTTTAGTGGCTAGAGTATTCAAATTGATCACAGTGATAAAACCAGCCAGACTAATCAAAATAGCCTGAATGCCCAATAATTCAGAATGTTCATCATGTTGAAACTGAATAGAACGTTGGAATTGACCGAATTCGTCAAATGGCAAGATTATCAAAGTGATCAGAGTGATAAAACCAGCTACAATAAGCAAAATATCCTGAATGTCCAATAATTCAGAATGTTCATTATGTTGAAACTGAATAGAACGTTGGAATTGACCGATTTCGTCAAATGGCAAGAGTATTCAAAGTGATCAGAGTGATAAAACCAGCCAGACTAATCAAAATAGGCTGAATGCCCAATAATTCAGAATGTTCATCATGTTCAAACTGAATAGAACGTTGGAATTGACCGAATTCGTTTAATGGCTAGAGTATTCAAAGTGATCAGAGTGATAAAACCAGCTACAATAAGCAAAATAGCCTGAATGTCCAATAATTCAGAATGTTCATCATGTTGAAACTGAATAGAACGTTGGAATTGACCGATTTCGTCAAATGGCAAGAGTACTCAAAGTGATCAGAGTGATAAAACCAGCCAGACTAATCAAAATAGGCTGAATGCCCAATAATTCAGAATGTTCATCATGTTGAAACTGAATAGAACGTTGGAATTGACCGAATTCGTCAAATCGCACGATTATCAAAGTGATCAGAGTGATAAAACCAGCTACAATAAGCAAAATAGCCTGAAATTCCAATAATTCAGAATGTTCATCATGTTGAAACTGAATAGAACGTTGGAATTGACCGAATTCGTCAAATGGCAAGAGTATTCAAAGTGATCAGAGTGATAAAACCAGCCAGACTAATCAAAATAGCCTGAATGCCCAATAATTCAGAATGTTCATCATGTTCAAACTGAATAGAACGTTGGAATTGACCGAATTCGTTAAATGGCAAGAGTATTTAAAGTGATCACAGTGATAAAACCAGCCAGACTAATCAAAATAGCCTGAATGCCCAATAATTCAGAATGTTCATCATGTTGAAACTGAATAGAACGTTGGAATTGACCGAATTCGTTTAGTGGCTAGAGTATTCAAAGTGATCACAGTGATAAAACCAGCCAGACTAATCAAAATAGCCTGAATCCCCAATAATTCAGAATGTTCATCATGTTGAAACCAGCCAGACTAATCAAAATAGCCTGAATCCCCAATAATTCAGAATGTTCATCATGTTGAAACTGAATAGAACGTTGGAATTGACCGAATTCGTCAAATCGCACGATTATCAAAGTGATCAGAGTGATAAAACCAGCTACAATAAGCAAAATATCCTGAATGTCCAATAATTCAGAATGTTCATTATGTTGAAACTGAATAGAACGTTGGAATTGACCGATTTCGTCAAATGGCAAGAGTATTCAAAGTGATCAGAGTGATAAAACCAGCCAGACTAATCAAAATAGGCTGAATGCCCAATAATTCAGAATGTTCATCATGTTGAAACTGAATAGAACGTTGGAATTGACCGAATTCGTTTAGTGGCTAGAGTATTCAAAGTGATCACAGTGATAAAACCAGCCAGACTAATCAAAATAGCCTGAATCCCCAATAATTCAGAATGTTCATCATGTTGAAACCAGCCAGACTAATCAAAATAGCCTGAATCCCCAATAATTCAGAATGTTCATCATGTTGAAACTGAATAGAACGTTGGAATTGACCGAATTCGTCAAATCGCACGATTATCAAAGTGATCAGAGTGATAAAACCAGCTACAATAAGCAAAATATCCTGAATGTCCAATAATTCAGAATGTTCATTATGTTGAAACTGAATAGAACGTTGGAATTGACCGATTTCGTCAAATGGCAAGAGTATTCAAAGTGATCAGAGTGATAAAACCAGCCAGACTAATCAAAATAGGCTGAATGCCCAATAATTCAGAATGTTCATCATGTTGAAACTGAATAGAACGTTGGAATTGACCGAATTCGTTTAGTGGCTAGAGTATTCAAAGTGATCACAGTGATAAAACCAGCCAGACTAATCAAAATAGCCTGAATGCCCAATAATTCAGAATGTTCATCATGTTGAAACTGAATAGAACGTTGGAATTGACCGAATTCGTTTAGTGGCTAGAGTATTCAAAGTGATCACAGTGATAAAACCAGCCAGACTAATCAAAATAGGCTGAATGCCCAATAATTCAGAATGTTCATCATGTTGAAACTGAATAGAACGTTGGAATTGACCGAATTCGTCAAATCGCACGATTATCAAAGTGATCAGAGTGATAAAACCAGCTACAATAAGCAAAATAGTCTGAATGCCCAATAATTCAGAATGTTCATCATGTTGAAACTGAATAGAACGTTGGAATTGACCGATTTCGTCAAATGGCAAGAGTATTCAAAGTGATCAGAGTGATAAAACCAGCCAGACTAATCAAAATAGGCTGAATGCCCAATAATTCAGAATGTTCATCATGTTGAAACTGAATAGAACGTTGGAATTGACCGAATTCGTCAAATCGCACGATTATCAAAGTGATCAGAGTGATAAAACCAGCTACAATAAGCAAAATAGCCTGAATGTCCAATAATTCAGAATGTTCATCATGTTGAAACTGAATAGAACGTTGGAATTGACCGAATTCGTTTAATGGCTAGAGTATTCAAAATGATCAGAGTGATAAAACCAGCTACAATAAGCAAAATAGCCTGAATGTCCAATAATTCAGAATGTTCATCATGTTGAAACTGAATAGAACGTTGGAATTGACCGATTTCGTCAAATGGCAAGAGTATTCAAAGTGATCAGAGTGATAAAACCAGCCAGACTAATCAAAATAGACTGAATGCCCAATAATTCAGAATGTTCATCATGTTCAAACTGAATAGAACGTTGGAATTGACCGAATTCGTCAAATGGCAAGATTATCAAAGTGATCAGAGTGATAAAACCAGCTACAATAAGCAAAATAGCCTGAATGCCTACTAATTCAGAATGTTCATCATGTTGAAACTGAATAGAACGTTGGAATTGACCGAAGTCGTCAAATCGCACGATTATCAAAGTGATCAGAGTGATAAAACCAGCTACAATAAGCAAAATAGCCTGAACGTCCAATAATTCAGAATGTTCATCATGTTGAAACTGAATAGAACGTTGGAATTGACCGAATTCGTCAAATCGCACGATTATCAAAGTGATCAGAGTGATAAAACCAGCTACAATAAGCAAAATAGCCTGAATGTCCAATAATTCAGAATGTTCATTATGTTGAAACTGAATAGAACGTTGGATTTGACCGAATTCGTCAAATGGCAAGAGTATTCAAAGTGATCACAGTGATAAAACCAGCCAGACTAATCAAAATAGGCTGAATGCCCAATAATTCAGAATGTTCATTATGTTGAAACTGAATAGAACGTTGGAATTGACCGAATTCGTCAAATCGCACGATTATCAAAGTGATCAGAGTGATAAAACCAGCTACAATAAGCAAAATAGGCTGAATGCCCAATAATTCAGAATGTTCATTATGTTGAAACTGAATAGAACGTTGGAATTGACCGAATTCGTCAAATCGCACGATTGTCAAAGTGATCAGAGTGATAAAACCAGCTACAATAAGCAAAATAGCCTGAATGTCCAATAATTCAGAATGTTCATCATGTTCAAACTGAATAGAACGTTGGAATTGACCGAATTCGTTTAATGGTTAGAGTATTCAAAGTGATCAGAGTGATAAAACCAGCTACAATAAGCAAAATAGCCTGAATGTCCAATAATTCAGAATGTTCATCATGTTGAAACTGAATAGAACGTTGGAATTGACCGATTTCGTCAAATGGCAAGAGTACTCAAAGTGATCAGAGTGATAAAACCAGCCAGACTAATCAGAATAGGCTGAATGCCCAATAATTCAGAATGTTCATCATGTTGAAACTGAATAGAACGTTGGAATTGACCGAATTCGTCAAATCGCACGATTATCAAAGTGATCAGAGTGATAAAACCAGCTACAATAAGCAAAATAGCCTGAATGTCCAATAATTCAGAATGTTCATCATGTTGAAACTGAATAGAACGTTGGAATTGACCGAATTCGTTTAATGGCTAGAGTATTCAAAATGATCAGAGTGATAAAACCAGCTACAATAAGCAAAATAGCCTGAATGTCCAATAATTCAGAATGTTCATCATGTTGAAACTGAATAGAACGTTGGAATTGACCGATTTCGTCAAATGGCAAGAGTATTCAAAGTGATCAGAGTGATAAAACCAGCCAGACTAATCAAAATAGACTGAATGCCCAATAATTCAGAATGTTCATCATGTTCAAACTGAATAGAACGTTGGAATTGACCGAATTCGTTTAGTGGCAAGAGTATTCAAAGTGATCAGAGTGATAAAACCAGCCAGACTAATCAAAATAGACTGAATGCCCAATAATTCAGAATGTTCATCATGTTCAAACTGAATAGAACGTTGGAATTGACCGAATTCGTTTAGTGGCTAGAGTATTCAAAGTGATCACAGTGATAAAACCAGCCAGACTAATCAAAATAGCCTGAATGCCCAATAATTCAGAATGTTCATCATGTTGAAACTGAATAGAACGTTGGAATTGACCGAATTCGTCAAATCGCACGATTATCAATTTGATCAGAGTGATAAAACCAGCTACAATAAGCAAAATAGCCTGAATGTCCAATAATTCAGAATGTTCATCATGTTGAAACTGAATATAACGTTGGAATTGACCGAATTCGTCAAATGGCAAGAGTATTCAAAGTGATCAGAGTGATAAAACCAGCCAGACTAATCAAAATAGCCTGAATGCCCAATAATTCAGAATGTTCATCATGTTGAAACTGAATAGAACGTTGGAATTGACCGAATTCGTCAAATGGCAAGAGTATTCAAAGTGATCAGAGTGATAAAACCAGCCAGACTAATCAAAATAGCCTGAATGCCCAATAATTCAGAATGTTCATCATGTTGAAACTGAATAGAACGTTGGAATTGACCGAATTCGTTTAGTGGCTAGAGTATTCAAAGTGATCACAGTGATAAAACCAGCCAGACTAATCAAAATAGCCTGAATGCCCAATAATTCAGAATGTTCATCATGTTGAAACTGAATAGAACGTTGGAATTGACCGAATTCGTCAAATCGCACGATTATCAAAGTGATCAGAGTGATAAAACCAGCTACAATAAGCAAAATATCCTGAATGTCCAATAATTCAGAATGTTCATTATGTTGAAACTGAATAGAACGTTGGAATTGACCGATTTCGTCAAATGGCAAGAGTATTCAAAGTGATCAGAGTGATAAAACCAGCCAGACTAATCAAAATAGGCTGAATGCCCAATAATTCAGAATGTTCATCATGTTCAAACTGAATAGAACGTTGGAATTGACCGAATTCGTTTAATGGTTAGAGTATTCAAAGTGATCAGAGTTATAAAACCAGCTACAATAAGCAAAATAGCCTGAATGTCCAATAATTCAGAATGTTCATCATGTTGAAACTGAATAGAACGTTGGAATTGACCGATTTCGTCAAATGGCAAGAGTATTCAAAGTGATCAGAGTGATAAAACCAGCCAGACTAATCAAAATAGGCTGAATGCCCAATAATTCAGAATGTTCATCATGTTGAAACTGAATAGAACGTTGGAATTGACCGAATTCGTCAAATCGCACGATTATCAAAGTGATCAGAGTGATAAAACCAGCTACAATAAGCAAAATAGCCTGAATGTCCAATAATTCAGAATGTTCATCATGTTGAAACTGAATAGAACGTTGGAATTGACCGAATTCGTTTAATGGCTAGAGTATTCAAAATGATCAGAGTGATAAAACCAGCTACAATAAGCAAAATAGCCTGAATGTCCAATAATTCAAAATGTTCATCATGTTGAAACTGAATAGAACGTTGGAATTGACCGATTTCGTCAAATGGCAAGAGTATTCAAAGTGATCAGAGTGATAAAACCAGCCAGACTAATCAAAATAGGCTGAATGCCCAATAATTCAGAATGTTCATCATGTTGAAACTGAATAGAACGTTGGAATTGACCGAATTCGTCAAATCGCACGATTATCAAAGTGATCAGAGTGATAAAACCAGCCAGACTAATCAAAATAGGCTGAATGCCCAATAATTCAGAATGTTCATCATGTTCAAACTGAATAGAACGTTGGAATTGACCGAATTCGTTTAATGGTTAGAGTATTCAAAGTGATCAGAGTGATAAAACCAGCTACAATAAGCAAAATAGCCTGAATGTCCAATAATTCAGAATGTTCATAATGTTGAATCTGAATAGAACGTTGGAATTGACCGATTTCGTCAAATGGCAAGAGTATTCAAAGTGATCAGAGTGATAAAACCAGCCAGACTAATCAAAATAGGCTGAATGCCCAATAATTCAGAATGTTCATCATGTTGAAACTGAATAGAACGTTGGAATTGACCGAATTCGTCAAATCGCACGATTATCAAAGTGATCAGAGTGATAAAACCAGCTACAATAAGCAAAATAGCCTGAATGTCCAATAATTCAGAATGTTCATCATGTTGAAACTGAATAGAACGTTGGAATTGACCGAATTCGTTTAATGGCTAGAGTATTCAAAATGATCAGAGTGATAAAACCAGCTACAATAAGCAAAATAGCCTGAATGTCCAATAATTCAGAATGTTCATCATGTTGAAACTGAATAGAACGTTGGAATTGACCGATTTCGTCAAATGGCAAGAGTATTCAAAGTGATCACAGTGATAAAACCAGCCAGACTAATCAAAATAGACTGAATGCCCAATAATTCAGAATGTTCATCATGTTCAAACTGAATAGAACGTCGGAATTGACCGAATTCGTCAAATGGCAAGATTATCAAAGTGATCAGAGTGATAAAACCAGCTACAATAAGCAAAATAGCCTGAATGCCTAATAATTCAGAATGTTCATCATGTTGAAACTGAATAGAACGTTGGAATTGACCGAATTCGTCAAATCGCACGATTATCAAAGTGATCAGAGTGATAAAACCAGCTACAATAAGCAAAATAGCCTGAATGTCCAATAATTCAGAATGTTCATCATGTTGAAACTGAATAGAACGTTGGAATTGACCGATTTCGTCAAATGGCAAGAGTATTCAAAGTGATCACAGTGATAAAACCAGCCAGACTAATCAAAATAGAATGAATGCCCAATAATTCAGAATGTTCATCATGTTCAAACTGAATAGAACGTTGGAATTGACCGAATTCGTTTAGTGGCTAGAGTATTCAAAGTGATCACAGTGATAAAACCAGCCAGACTAATCAAAATAGCCTGAATGCCCAATAATTCAGAATGTTCATCATGTTGAAACTGAATAGAACGTTGGAATTGACCGAATTCGTTTAGTGGCTAGAGTATTCAAAGTGATCACAGTGATAAAACCAGCCAGACTAATCAAAATAGCCTGAATGTCCAATAATTCAGAATGTTCATCATGTTGAAACTGAATAGAACGTTGGAATTGACCGAATTCGTCAAATCGCACGATTATCAATGTGATCAGAGTGATAAAACCAGCTACAATAAGCAAAATAGCCTGAATGTCCAATAATTCAGAATGTTCATCATGTTGAAACTGAATAGAACGTTGGAATTGACCGAATTCGTCAAATGGCAAGAGTATTCAAAGTGATCAGAGTGATAAAACCAGCCAGACTAATCACAATAGACTGAATGCCCAATAATTCAGAATGTTCATCATGTTCAAACTGAATAGAACGTTGGAATTGACCGAATTCGTTTAGTGGCTAGTGTATTCAAAGTGATCACAGTGATAAAACCAGCCAGACTAATCAAAATAGCCTGAATGCCCAATAATTCAGAATGTTCATCATGTTGAAACTTGTTGAAATGTTGAAATGGTTAGAGTATTCAAAGTGATCAGAGTGATAAAACCAGCTACAATAAGCAAAATAGCCTGAATGTCCAATAATTCAGAATGTTCATCATGTTGAAACTGAATAGAACGTTGGAATTGACCGATTTCGTCAAATGGCAAGAGTATTCAAAGTGATCAGAGTGATAAAACCAGCCCGACTAATCAAAATAGGCTGAATGCCCAATAATTCAGAATGTTCATCATGTTGAAACTGAATAGAACGTTGGAATTGACCGATTTCGTCAAATGGCAAGAGTATTCAAAGTGATCAGAGTGATAAAACCAGCCAGACTAATCAAAATAGACTGAATGCCCAATAATTCAGAATGGTCATCATGTTCAAACTGAATAGAACGTTGGAATTAACCGAATTCGTTTAAAGGCAAGAGTATTCAAAGTGATCAGAGTGATAAAACCAGCCAGACTAATCAAAATAGACTGAATGCCCAATAATTCAGAATGTTCATCATGTTCAAACTGAATAGAACGTTGGAATTGACCGAATTCGTTTAGTGGCTAGAGTATTCAAAGTGATCACAGTGATAAAACCAGCCAGACTAATCAAAATAGCCTGAATGCCCAATAATTCAGAATGTTCATCATGTTCAAACTGAATAGAACGTTGGAATTGACCGAATTCGTCAAATGGCAAGATTATCAAAGTGATCAGAGTGATAAAACCAGCTACAATAAGCAAAATAGCCTGAACGTCCAATAATTCAGAATGTTCATCATGTTGAAACTGAATAGAACGTTGCAATTGACCGAATTCGTCAAATCGCACGATTATCAAAGTGATCAGAGTGATAAAACCAGCTACAATAAGCAAAATAGCCTGAATGTCCAATAATTCAGAATGTTCATTATGTTGAAACTGAATAGAACGTTGGATTTGACCGAATTCGTCAAATGGCAAGAGTATTCAAAGTGATCACAGTGATAAAACCAGCCAGACTAATCAAAATAGCCTGAATGCCCAATAATTCAGAATGTTCATCATGTTGAAACTGAATAGAACGTTGGAATTGACCGAATTCGTCAAATCGCACGATTATCAATGTGATCAGAGTGATAAAACCAGCTACAATAAGCAAAATAGCCTGAATGTCCAATAATTCAGAATGTTCATCATGTTGAAACTGAATAGAACGTTGGAATTGACCGAATTCGTCAAATGGCAAGAGTATTCAAAGTGATCAGAGTGATAAAACCAGCCAGACTAATCAAAATAGCCTGAATGCCCAATAATTCAGAATGTTCATCATGTTCAAACTGAATAGAACGTTGGATTTGACCGAATTCGTCAAATGGCAAGAGTATTCAAAGTGATCACAGTGATAAAACCAGCCAGACTAATCAAAATAGCCTGAATGCCCAATAATTCAGAATGTTCATCATGTTGAAACTGAATAGAACGTTGGAATTGACCGAATTCGTCAAATCGCACGATTATCAAAGTGATCAGAGTGATAAAACCAGCTACAATAAGCAAAATAGCCTGAATGTCCAATAATTCAGAATGTTCATTATGTTGAAACTGAATAGAACGTTGGATTTGACCGAATTCGTCAAATGGCAAGAGTATTCAAAGTGATCACAGTGATAAAACCAGCCAGACTAATCAAAATAGCCTGAATGCCCAATAATTCAGAATGTTCATCATGTTGAAACTGAATAGAACGTTGGAATTGACCGAATTCGTCAAATCGCACGATTATCAATGTGATCAGAGTGATAAAACCAGCTACAATAAGCAAAATAGCCTGAATGCCCAATAATTCAGAATGGTCATAATGTTCAAACTGAATAGAACGTTGGAATTAACCGAATTCGTTTAGTGGCAAGAGTATTCAAAGTGATCAGAGTGATAAAACCAGCCAGACTAATCAAAATAGACTGAATGCCCAATAAATCAGAATGTTCATCATGTTCAAACTGAATAGAACGTTGGAATTGACCGAATTTGTTTAGTGGCTAGAGTATTCAAAGTGATCACAGTGATAAAACCAGCCAGACTAATCAAAATAGCCTGATTGCCCAATAATTCAGAATGTTCATCATGTTGAAACTGAATAGAACGTTGGAATTGACCGAATTCGTCAAATCGCACGATTATCAATTTGATCAGAGTGATAAAACCAGCTACAATAAGCAAAATAGCCTGAATGTCCAATAATTCAGAATGTTCATCATGTTGAAACTGAATATAACGTTGGAATTGACCGAATTCGTCAAATGGCAAGAGTATTCAAAGTGATCAGAGTGATAAAACCAGCCAGACTAATCAAAATAGCCTGAATGCCCAATAATTCAGAATGTTCATCATGTTGAAACTGAATAGAACGTTGGAATTGACCGAATTCGTCAAATGGCAAGAGTATTCAAAGTGATCAGAGTGATAAAACCAGCCAGACTAATCAAAATAGCCTGAATGCCCAATAATTCAGAATGTTCATCATGTTGAAACTGAATAGAACGTTGGAATTGACCGAATTCGTCAAATCGCACGATTATCAAAGTGATCAGAGTGATAAAACCAGCTACAATAAGCAAAATATCCTGAATGTCCAATAATTCAGAATGTTCATTATGTTGAAACTGAATAGAACGTTGGAATTGACCGATTTCGTCAAATGGCAAGAGTATTCAAAGTGATCAGAGTGATAAAACCAGCCAGACTAATCAAAATAGGCTGAATGCCCAATAATTCAGAATGTTCATCATGTTCAAACTGAATAGAACGTTGGAATTGACCGAATTCGTTTAATGGTTAGAGTATTCAAAGTGATCAGAGTGATAAAACCAGCTACAATAAGCAAAATAGCCTGAATGTCCAATAATTCAGAATGTTCATCATGTTGAAACTGAATAGAACGTTGGAATTGACCGATTTCGTCAAATGGCAAGAGTATTCAAAGTGATCAGAGTGATAAAACCAGCCAGACTAATCAAAATAGGCTGAATGCCCAATAATTCAGAATGTTCATCATGTTGAAACTGAATAGAACGTTGGAATTGACCGAATTCGTCAAATCGCACGATTATCAAAGTGATCAGAGTGATAAAACCAGCTACAATAAGCAAAATAGCCTGAATGTCCAATAATTCAGAATGTTCATCATGTTGAAACTGAATAGAACGTTGGAATTGACCGAATTCGTTTAATGGCTAGAGTATTCAAAATGATCAGAGTGATAAAACCAGCTACAATAAGCAAAATAGCCTGAATGTCCAATAATTCAGAATGTTCATCATGTTGAAACTGAATAGAACGTTGGAATTGACCGATTTCGTCAAATGGCAAGAGTATTCAAAGTGATCAGAGTGATAAAACCAGCCAGACTAATCAAAATAGGCTGAATGCCCAATAATTCAGAATGTTCATCATGTTCAAACTGAATAGAACGTTGGAATTGACCGAATTCGTCAAATCGCACGATTATCAAAGTGATCAGAGTGATAAAACCAGCCAGACTAATCAAAATAGGCTGAATGCCCAATAATTCAGAATGTTCATCATGTTCAAACTGAATAGAACGTTGGAATTGACCGAATTCGTTTAATGGTTAGAGTATTCAAAGTGATCAGAGTGATAAAACCAGCTACAATAAGCAAAATAGCCTGAATGTCCAATAATTCAGAATGTTCATCATGTTGAAACTGAATAGAACGTTGGAATTGACCGATTTCGTCAAATGGCAAGAGTATTCAAAGTGATCAGAGTGATAAAACCAGCCAGACTAATCAAAATAGGCTGAATGCCCAATAATTCAGAATGTTCATCATGTTGAAACTGAATAGAACGTTGGAATTGACCGAATTCGTCAAATCGCACGATTATCAAAGTGATCAGAGTGATAAAACCAGCTACAATAAGCAAAATAGCCTGAATGTCCAATAATTCAGAATGTTCATCATGTTGAAACTGAATAGAACGTTGGAATTGACCGAATTCGTTTAATGGCTAGAGTATTCAAAATGATCAGAGTGATAAAACCAGCTACAATAAGCAAAATAGCCTGAATGTCCAATAATTCAGAATGTTCATCATGTTGAAACTGAATAGAACGTTGGAATTGACCGATTTCGTCAAATGGCAAGAGTATTCAAAGTGATCAGAGTGATAAAACCAGCCAGACTAATCAAAATAGGCTGAATGCCCAATAATTCAGAATGTTCATCATGTTGAAACTGAATAGAACGTTGGAATTGACCGAATTCGTCAAATCGCACGATTATCAAAGTGATCAGAGTGATAAAACCAGCCAGACTAATCAAAATAGGCTGAATGCCCAATAATTCAGAATGTTCATCATGTTCAAACTGAATAGAACGTTGGAATTGACCGAATTCGTTTAATGGTTAGAGTATTCAAAGTGATCACAGTGATAAAACCAGCTACAATAAGCAAAATAGCCTGAATGTCCAATAATTCAGAATGTTCATAATGTTGAAACTGAATAGAACGTTGGAATTGACCGATTTCGTCAAATGGCAAGAGTATTCAAAGTGATCAGAGTGATAAAACCAGCCAGACTAATCAAAATAGGCTGAATGCCCAATAATTCAGAATGTTCATCATGTTGAAACTGAATAGAACGTTGGAATTGACCGAATTCGTCAAATCGCACGATTATCAAAGTGATCAGAGTGATAAAACCAGCTACAATAAGCAAAATAGCCTGAATGTCCAATAATTCAGAATGTTCATCATGTTGAAACTGAATAGAACGTTGGAATTGACCGAATTCGTTTAATGGCTAGAGTATTCAAAATGATCAGAGTGATAAAACCAGCTACAATAAGCAAAATAGCCTGAATGTCCAATAATTCAGAATGTTCATCATGTTGAAACTGAATAGAACGTTGGAATTGACCGATTTCGTCAAATGGCAAGAGTATTCAAAGTGATCAGAGTGATAAAACCAGCCAGACTAATCAAAATAGACTGAATGCCCAATAATTCAGAATGTTCATCATGTTCAAACTGAATAGAACGTCGGAATTGACCGAATTCGTCAAATGGCAAGATTATCAAAGTGATCAGAGTGATAAAACCAGCTACAATAAGCAAAATAGCCTGAATGCCTAATAATTCAGAATGTTCATCATGTTGAAACTGAATAGAACGTTGGAATTGACCGAAGTCGTCAAATCGCACGATTATCAAAGTGATCAGAGTGATAAAACCAGCTACAATAAGCAAAATAGCCTGAACGTCCAATAATTCAGAATGTTCATCATGTTGAAACTGAATAGAACGTTGGAATTGACCGAATTCGTCAAATCGCACGATTATCAAAGTGATCAGAGTGATAAAACCAGCTACAATAAGCAAAATAGCCTGAATGTCCAATAATTCAGAATGTTCATCATGTTGAAACTGAATAGAACGTTGGAATTGACCGAATTCGTCAAATGGCAAGAGTATTCAAAGTGATCACAGTGATAAAACCAGCCAGACTAATCAAAATAGAATGAATGCCCAATAATTCAGAATGTTCATCATGTTCAAACTGAATAGAACGTTGGAATTGACCGAATTCGTTTAGTGGCTAGAGTATTCAAAGTGATCACAGTGATAAAACCAGCCAGACTAATCAAAATAGCCTGAATGCCCAATAATTCAGAATGTTCATCATGTTGAAACTGAATAGAACGTTGGAATTGACCGAATTCGTTTAGTGGCTAGAGTATTCAAAGTGATCACAGTGATAAAACCAGCCAGACTAATCAAAATAGCCTGAATGTCCAATAATTCAGAATGTTCATCATGTTGAAACTGAATAGAACGTTGGAATTGACCGAATTCGTCAAATCGCACGATTATCAATGTGATCAGAGTGATAAAACCAGCTACAATAAGCAAAATAGCCTGAATGTCCAATAATTCAGAATGTTCATCATGTTGAAACTGAATAGAACGTTGGAATTGACCGAATTCGTCAAATGGCAAGAGTATTCAAAGTGATCAGAGTGATAAAACCAGCCAGACTAATCACAATAGACTGAATGCCCAATAATTCAGAATGTTCATCATGTTCAAACTGAATAGAACGTTGGAATTGACCGAATTCGTTTAGTGGCTAGAGTATTCAAAGTGATCACAGTGATAAAACCAGCCAGACTAATCAAAATAGCCTGAATGCCCAATAATTCAGAATGTTCATCATGTTGAAACTTGTTGAAATGGTTAGAGTATTCAAAGTGATCAGAGTGATAAAACCAGCTACAATAAGCAAAATAGCCTGAATGTCCAATAATTCAGAATGTTCATCATGTTGAAACTGAATAGAACGTTGGAATTGACCGATTTCGTCAAATGGCAAGAGTATTCAAAGTGATCAGAGTGATAAAACCAGCCCGACTAATCAAAATAGGCTGAATGCCCAATAATTCAGAATGTTCATCATGTTGAAACTGAATAGAACGTTGGAATTGACCGATTTCGTCAAATGGCAAGAGTATTCAAAGTGATCAGAGTGATAAAACCAGCCAGACTAATCAAAATAGACTGAATGCCCAATAATTCAGAATGGTCATCATGTTCAAACTGAATAGAACGTTGGAATTAACCGAATTCGTTTAAAGGCAAGAGTATTCAAAGTGATCAGAGTGATAAAACCAGCCAGACTAATCAAAATAGACTGAATGCCCAATAATTCATAATGTTCATCATGTTCAAACTGAATAGAACGTTGGAATTGACCGAATTCGTTTAGTGGCTAGAGTATTCAAAGTGATCACAGTGATAAAACCAGCCAGACTAATCAAAATAGCCTGAATGCCCAATAATTCAGAATGTTCATCATGTTGAAACTGAATAGAACGTTGGAATTGACCGAATTCGTCAAATCGCACGATTATCAAAGTGATCAGAGTGATAAAACCAGCTACAATAAGCAAAATATCCTGAATGTCCAATAATTCAGAATGTTCATTATGTTGAAACTGAATAGAACGTTGGAATTGACCGATTTCGTCAAATGGCAAGAGTATTCAAAGTGATCAGATTGATAAAACCAGCCAGACTAATCAAAATAGGCTGAATGCCCAATAATTCAGAATGTTCATCATGTTGAAGCTGAATAGAACGTTGGAATTGACCGAATTCGTTTAATGGTTAGAGTATTCAAAGTGATCAGAGTGATAAAACCAGCTACAATAAGCAAAATAGCCTGAATGTCCAATAATTCAGAATGTTCATCATGTTGAAACTGAATAGAACGTTGGAATTGACCGATTTCGTCAAATGGCAAGAGTATTCAAAGTGATCAGAGTGATAAAACCAGCCAGACTAATCAAAATAGGCTGAATGCCCAATAATTCAGAATGTTCATCATGTTGAAACTGAATAGAACGTTGGAATTGACCGAATTCGTCAAATCGCACGATTATCAAAGTGATCAGAGTGATAAAACCAGCTACAATAAGCAAAATAGCCTGAATGTCCAATAATTCAGAATGTTCATCATGTTGAAACTGAATAGAACGTTGGAAATGACCGAATTCGTTTAATGGCTAGAGTATTCAAAATGATCAGAGTGATAAAACCAGCTACAATAAGCAAAATAGCCTGAATGTCCAATAATTCAGAATGTTCATCATGTTGAAACTGAATAGAACGTTGGAATTGACCGATTTTGTCAAATGGCAAGAGTATTCAAAGTGATCACAGTGATAAAACCAGCCAGACTAATCAAAATAGCCTGAATGCCCAATAATTCAGAATGTTCATCATGTTGAAACTGAATAGAACGTTGGAATTGACCGAATTCGTTAAATGGCAAGAGTATTCAAAGTGATCACAGTGATAAAACCAGCCAGACTAATCAAAATAGCCTGAATGCCCAATAATTCAGAATGTTCATCATGTTGAAACTGAATAGAACGTTGGAATTGACCGAATTCGTCAAATGGCAAGAGTATTCAAAGTGATCAGAGTGATAAAACCAGCCAGACTAATCAAAATAGCCTGAATGCCCAATAATTCAGAATGTTCATCATGTTGAAACTGAATAGAACGTTGGAATTGACCGAATTCGTTTAGTGGCTAGAGTATTCAAAGTGATCACAGTGATAAAACCAGCCAGACTAATCAAAATAGCCTGAATGCCCAATAATTCAGAATGTTCATCATGTTGAAACTGAATAGAACGTTGGAATTGACCGAATTCGTCAAATCGCACGATTATCAAAGTGATCAGAGTGATAAAACCAGCTACAATAAGCAAAATATCCTGAATGTCCAATAATTCAGAATGTTCATTATGTTGAAACTGAATAGAACGTTGGAATTGACCGAATTCGTTTAATGGTTAGCGTATTCAAAGTGATCAGAGTGATAAAACCAGCTACAATAAGCAAAATAGCCTGAATGTCCAATAATTCAGAATGTTCATCATGTTGAAACTGAATAGAACGTTGGAATTGACCGATTTCGTCAAATGGCAAGAGTATTCAAAGTGATCAGAGTGATAAAACCAGCCAGACTAATCAAAATAGCCTGAATGCCCAATAATTCAGAATGTTCATCATGTTGAAACTGAATAGAACGTTGGAATTGACCGAATTCGTTTAGTGGCTAGAGTATTCAAAGTGATCACAGTGATAAAACCAGCCAGACTAATCAAAATAGCCTGAATGCCCAATAATTCAGAATGTTCATCATGTTGAAACTGAATAGAACGTTGGAATTGACCGATTTCGTCAAATGGTTAGCCTATTCAAAGTGATCAGAGTGATAAAACCAGCTACAATAAGCAAAATAGCCTGAATGTCCAATAATTCAGAATGTTCATCATGTTGAAACTGAATAGAACGTTGGAATTGACCGATTTCGTCAAATGGCAAGAGTATTCAAAGTGATCAGAGTGATAAAACCAGCCAGACTAATCAAAATAGGCTGAATGCCCAATAATTCAGAATGTTCATCATGTTGAAACTGAATAGAACGTTGGAATTGACCGAATTCGTCAAATCGCACTATTATCAAAGTGATCAGAGTTATAAAACCAGCTACAATAAGCAAAATAGCCTGAATGTCCAATAATTCAGAATGTTCATCATGTTGAAACTGAATAGAACGTTGGAATTGACCGAATTCGTCAAATGGCAAGAGTATTCAAAGTGATCAGAGTGATAAAACCAGCCAGACTAATCAAAATAGACTGAATGCCCAATAATTCAGAATGTTCATCATGTTCAAACTGAATAGAACGTTGGAATTGACCGAATTCGTTTAATGGCTAGAGTATTCAAAGTGATCACAGTGATAAAACCAGCCAGACTAATCAAAATAGCCTGAATGCCTAATAATTGAGAACGTTCATCATGTTGAAACTGAATAGAACGTTGGAATTGACCGAATTCGTCAAATGGCAAGATTATCAAAGTGATCAGAGTGATAAAACCAGCTACAATAAGCAAAATAGCCTGAACGTCCAATAATTCAGAATGTTCATCATGTTGAAACTGAATAGAACGTTGGAATTGACCGAATTCGTCAAATCGAACGATTATCAAAGTGATCAGAGTGATAAAACCAGCTACAATAAGCAAAATAGCCTGAATGTCCAATAATTCAGAATGTTCATTATGTTGAAACTGAATAGAACGTTGGAATTGACCGAATTCGTCAAATGGCAAGAGTATTCAAAGTGATCACAGTGATAAAACCAGCCAGACTAATCAAAATAGCCTGAATGCCCAATAATTCAGAATGTTCATCATGTTGAAACTGAATAGAACGTTGGAATTGACCGAATTCGTCAAATCGCACGATTATCAATGTGATCAGAGTGATAAAACCAGCTACAATAAGCAAAATAGCCTGAATGTCCAATAATTCAGAATGTTCATCATGTTGAAACTGAATAGAACGTTGGAATTGACCGAATTCGTCAAATGGCAAGAGTATTCAAAGTGATCAGAGTGATAAAACCAGCCAGACTAATCAAAATAGCCTGAATGCCCAATAATTCAGAATGTTCATCATGTTCAAACTGAATAGAACGTTGGAATTGACCGAATTCGTTTAGTGGCAAGAGTATTCAAAGTGATCAGAGTGATAAAACCAGCCAGACTAATCAAAATAGACTGAATGCCCAATAATGCAGAATGTTCATCATGTTCAAACTGAATAGAACGTTGGAATTGACCGAATTCGTTTAGTGGCTAGAGTATTCAAAGTGATCACAGTGATAAAACCAGCCAGACTAATCAAAAGAGCATGAATGCCCAATAATTCAGAATGTTCATCATGTTGAAACTGAATAGAACGTTGGAATTGACCGAATTCGTCAAATCGCACGATTATCAAAGTGATCAGAGTGATAAAACCATCCAGACTAATCAAAATAGGCTGAATGCCCAATAATTCAGAATGTTCATCATGTTCAAACTGAATAGAACGTTGGAATTGACCGAATTCGTTTAATGGTTAGAGTATTCAAAGTGATCAGAGTGATAAAACCAGCTACAATAAGCAAAATAGCCTGAATGTCCAATAAGTCAGAATGTTCATCATGTTGAAACTGAATAGAACGTTGGAATTGACCGATTTCGTCAAATGGCAAGAGTATTCAAAGTGATCAGAGTGATAAAACCAGCCAGACTAATCAAAATAGGCTGAATGCCCAATAATTCAGAATGTTCATCATGTTCAAACTGAATAGAACGTTGGAATTGACCGAATTCGTCAAATGGCAAGAGTATTCAAAGTGATCAGAGTGATAAAACCAGCCAGACTAATCAAAATAGACTGAATGCCCAATAATTCAGAATGTTCATCATGTTCAAACTGAATAGAACGTTGGAATTGACCGAATTCGTTTAATGGCTAGAGTATTCAAAGTGATCACAGTGATAAAACCAGCCAGACTAATCAAAATAGCCTGAATGCCTAATAATTGAGAACGTTCATCATGTTGAAACTGAATAGAACGTTGGAATTGACCGAATTCGTCAAATGGCAAGATTATCAAAGTGATCAGAGTGATAAAACCAGCTACAATAAGCAAAATAGCCTGAATGCCTAATAATTCAGAATGTTCATCATGTTGAAACTGAATAGAATGTTGGAATTGACCGAAGTCGTCAAATCGCACGATTATCAAAGTGATCAGAGTGATAAAAACCAGCTACAATAAGCAAAATAGCCTGAACGTCCAATAATTCAGAATGTTCATCATGTTGAAACTGAATGCAACGTTGGAATTGACCGAATTCGTCAAATAGCAAGAGTATTCAAAGTGATCAGAGTGATAAAACCAGCCAGGCTAATCAAAATAGCCTGAATGCCCAATAATTCAGAATGTTCATCATGTTGAAACTGAATAGAACGTTGGAATTGACCGAATTCGTCAAATGGCAAGAGTATTCAAAGTGATCAGAGTGATAAAACCAGCCAGACTAATCAAAATAGACTGAATGCCCAATAATTCAGAATATTCATCATAGGCGCCCCGGTAGGCGAGTTGGTAGCGTGCTTGCCTATCAGCGTGAGGGTTGTGGGTTCGATTCCCACCAGAGGCTTTGGTCTGTCGCTGCAAAAAATCTAAACATATGGTCTTTGTCACCCCGTTTACCCTTGGACCCAAAATTAGAATATAAATTTACTTTGTATTGTAATTAATAATAAATAAAATAAATAAATAAATGTTCATCATGTTCAAACTGAATAGAACGTTGGAATTGACCGAATTCGTCAAATGGCAAGAGTATTCAAAGTGATCAGAGTGATAAAACCAGCCAGACTAATCAAAATAGACTGAATGCCCAATAATGCAGAATGTTCATCATGTTCAAACTGAATAGAACGTTGGAATTGACCGAATTCGTTTAATGGCTAGAGTATTCAAAGTGATCACAGTGATAAAACCAGCCAGACTAATCAAAATAGCCTGAATGCCTAATAATTGAGAACGTTCATCATGTTGAAACTGAATAGAACGTTGGAATTGACCGAATTCGTCAGATGGCAAGATTATCAAAGTGATCAGAATGATAAAACCAGCTGAAATTGGAATTGACCGAATTCGTCAAATGGCAAGAGTATTCAAAGTGATCAGAGTGATAAAACCAGCCAGACTAATCAAAATAGACTGAATGCCCAATAATTCAGAATGTTCATCATGTTCAAACTGAATAGAACGTTGGAATTGACAGAATTCGTTTAATGGCTAGAGTATTCAAAGTGATCACAGTGATAAAACCAGCCAGACTAATCAAAATAGCCTGAATGCCTAATAATTCAGAATGTTCATCATGTTCAAACTGAATAGAACGTTGGAATTGACCGAATTCGTTTAATGGCTAGAGTATTCAAAGTGATCACAGTGATAAAACCAGCCAGACTAATCAAAATAGCCTGAATGCCCAATAATTCAGAATGTTCATCATGTTCAAACTGAATAGAACGTTGGAATTGACCGAATTCGTCAAATGGCAAGATTATCAAAGTGATCAGAGTGAAAAAACCAGCTACAATAAGCAAAATATCCTGAATGTCCAATAATTCAGAATGTTCAGTATGTTGAAACTGAATAGAACGTTGGAATTGACCGAATTCGTCAAATGGCAAGAGTATTCAAAGTGATCAGAGTGATAAAACCAGCCAGACTAATCAAAATAGACTGAATGCCTAATAATGGAAAACGTTCATCATGTTGAAACTGAATAGAACGTTGGAATTGACCGAATTCGTCAAATGGCAAGATTATCAAAGTGATCAGAGTGATAAAACCAGCTACAATAAGCAAAATAGCCTGAATGCCTAATAATTCAGAATGTTCATCATGTTGAAACTGAATAGAACGTTGGAATTGACCGAAGTCGTCAAATCGCACGGTTATCAAAGTGATCAGAGTGATAAAACCAGCTACAATAAGCAAAATAGACTGAACGTCCAATAATTCAGAATGTTCATCATGTTGAAACTGAATGGAACGTTGGAATTGACCGAATTCGTCAAATAGCAAGAGTATTCAAAGTGATCAGAGTGATAAAACCAGCCAGACTAATCAAAATAGCCTGAATGCCCAATAATTCAGAATGTTCATCATGTTGAAACTGAATGGAACGTTGGAATTGACCGAATTCGTCAAATAGCAAGAGTATTCAAAGTGATCAGAGTGATAAAACCAGCCAGACTAATCAAAATAGCCTGAATGCCCAATAATTCAGAATGTTCATCATGTTGAAACTGAATAGAACGTTGGAATTGACCGAATTCGTTAAATGGCAAGAGTATTCAAAGTGATCACAGTGATAAAACCAGCCAGACTAATCAAAATAGCCTGAATGCCCAATAATTCAGAATGTTCATCATGTTGAAACTGAATAGAACGTTGGAATTGACCCAATTCGTCAAATGGCAAGAGTATTCAAAGTGATCAGAGTGATAAAACCAGCCAGACTAATCAAAATAGACTGAATGCCCAATAATTCAGAATGTTCATCATGTTCAAACTGAATAGAACGTTGGAATTGACCGAATTCGTCAAATGGCAAGAGTATTCAATGTGATCAGAGTGATAAAACCAGCCAGACTAATCAAAATAGACTGAATGCCCAATAATTCAGAATGTTCATCATGTTCAAACTGAATAGAACGTTGGAATTGACCGAATTCGTTTAATGGCTGGAGTATTCAAAGTGATCACAGTGATAAAAACCAGCCAGACTAATCAAAATAGCCTGAATGCCTAATAATTGAGAACGTTCATCATGTTGAAACTGAATAGAACGTTAGAATTGACCGAATTCGTCAAATGGCAAGATTATCAAAGTGATCAGAGTGATAAAACCAGCCAGACTAATCAAAATAGACTGAATGCCAAATAATTCAGAATGTTCATCATGTTCAAACTGAATAGAACGTTGGAATTGACCGAATTCGTTTAATGGCTATAGTATTCAAAGTGATCACAGTGATAAAACCAGCCAGACTAATCAAAATAGCCTGAATGTCCAATAATTCAGAATATTCATTATGTTGAAACTGAATAGAACGTTGGAATTGACCGAATTCGTCAAATGGCAAGAGTATTCAAAGTGATCACAGTGATAAAACCAGCCAGACTAATCAAAATAGCCTGAATGCCCAATAATTCAGAATGTTCATCATGTTGAAACTGAATAGAACGTTGGAATTGACCGAATTCGTCAAATCGCACGATTATCAAAGTGATCAGAGTGATAAAACCAGCTACAATAAGCAAAATAGCCTGAATGTCGAATAATTCAGAATGTTCATCATGTTGAAACTGAATAGAACTTTGGAATTGACCGAATTCGTCAAATGGCAAGATTATCAAAGTGATCAGAGTGATAAAACCAGCCAGACTAATCAAAATAGCCTGAATGCCCAATAATTCAGAATGTTCATCATGTTGAAACTGAGTAGAACGTTGGAATTGACCGAATTCATCAAATGGCAAGAGTATTCAAAGTGATCAGAGTGATAAAACCAGCCAGACTAATCAAAATAGCCTGAATGCCCAATAATTCAGAATGTTCATCATGTTGAAACTGAATAGAACGTTGGAATTGACCGAATTCGTTTAATGGCTAGAGTATTCAAAGTGATCACAGTGATAAAGCCAGCCAGACTAATCAAAATAGCCTGAATGCCTAATAATTAAGAACGTTCATCATGTTGAAACTGAATAGAACGTTGGAATTGACTGAATTCGTCAAATGGCAAGATTATCAAAGTGATCAGAGTGATAAAACCAGCTACAATAAGCAAAATAGCCTGAATGCCCAATAATTCAGAATGTTCATCATGTTGAAACTGAATAGAACGTTGGAATTGACCGAATTCGTCAATTGGCAAGAGTATTCAAAGTGATCAGAGTGATAAAACCACCTACAATAGTCAAAATAGCCTGAATGACCAATAATTCAGAATGTTCATCATGTTGAAACTGAATAGAACGTTGGAATTGACCGAATTCGTCAAATGGCAAGAGTATTCAAAGTGATAAAACCAGCCAGACTAATCAAAATAGCCTGAATGTCCAATAATTCAGAATGTTCATCATGTTGAAATTGAATAGAACGTTGGAATTGACCGAATTCGTCAAATGCAAGAGTATTCAAAGTGATCAGAGTGATAAAACCAGCCAGACTAATCAAAATAGCCTGAATGCCCAATAATTCAGAATGTTCATCATGTTGAAACTGAATAGAACGTTGGAATTGACCGAATTCGTCAAATGCAAGAGTATTCAAAGTGATCAGAGTGATAAAACCAGCCAGATTAATCAAAATAGCCTGAATGCCAAATAATTCAGAATGTTCATCATGTTGAAACTGAATAGAACGTTGGAATTGACCGAATTCGTCAAATGGCAAGAGTATTCAAAGTGATCAGAGTGATAAAACCAGCTACAATAAGCAAAATAGCCTGAATGCCCAATAATTGAGAACGTTCATCATGTTGAAACTAAATAGAACGTTGGAATTGACCGAATTCGTCAAATGGCAAGAGTATTCAAAGTGATCAGAGTGATAAAACCAGCCAGACTAATCAAACTAGCCTGAATGCCCAATAATTCAGAATGTTCATCATGTTGAGACTGAATAGAACGTTGGAATTGACCGAATTCGTCAAATGGAAAGATTATCAAAGTGATCAGAGTGATAAAACCAGCTACAATAAGCAAAATAGCCTGAATGCCCAATAATTCAGAATGTTCATCATGTTGAAACTGAATAGAACGTTGGAATTGAGCGAATTCGTGAAATGGCAAGATTATCAAAGTGACCAGAGTGATAAAAACAGCTACAATAAGCAAAATAGCCTGAATGCCCAATAATTCAGAATGTTCATCATGTTGAGACTGAATAGAACGTTGGAATTGACCGAATTCGTCAAATGGAAAGATTATCAAAGTGATCAGAGTGATAAAACCAGCTACAATAAGCAAAATAGCCTGAATGCCCAATAATTCAGAATGTTCATCATGTTGAAACTGAATAGAACGTTGGAATTGACCGAATTCGTTTAATGGCTAGAGTATTCAAAGTGATCAGAGTGATAAAACCAGCCAGACTAATCAAAATAGCCTGAATGCCCAATAATTCAGAATGTTCATCATGTTGAAACTGAGTAGAACGTTGGAATTGACCGAATTCGTCAAATGGCAAGAGTATTCAAAGTGATCAGAGTGATAAAACCAGCCAGACTAATCAAAATAGCCTGAATCCCCAATAATTCAGAATGTTCATCATGTTGAAACTGAATAGAACGTTGGAATTGACCGAATTCGTCAAATGGCAAGAGTATTCAAAGTGATCAGAGTGATAAAACCAGCCAGACTAATCAAAATAGACTGAATCCCCAATAATTCAGAATGTTCATCATGTTGAAACTGTATAGAACGTTGGAATTGACCGAATTCGTCAAATGGCAAGAGTATTCAAAGTGATCAGAGTGATAAAACCAGCCAGACTAATCAAAATAGCCTGAATCCCCAATAATTCAGAATGTTCATCATGTTGAAACTGAATAGAACGTTGGAATTGACCGAATTCGTCAAATGGCAAGAGTATTCAAAGTGATCAGAGTGATAAAAACAGCTACAATAAGCAAAATAGCCTGAATGCCCAATAATTCAGAATGTTCATCATGTTGAAACTGTATAGAACGTTGGAATTGACCGAATTCGTCAAATGGCAAGAGTATTCAAAGTGATCAGAGTGATAAAACCAGCCAGACTAATCAAAATAGCCTGAATCCCCAATAATTCAGAATGTTCATCATGTTGAAACTGAATAGAACGTTGGAATTGACCGAATTCGTCAAATGGCAAGAGTATTCAAAGTGATCAGAGTGATAAAAACAGCTACAATAAGCAAAATAGCCTGAATGTCCAATAATTCAGAATGTTCATCATGTTGAAACTGAATAGAACTTTGGAATTGACCGAATTCGTCAAATGGCAAGAGTATTCAAAGTGATCAGAGTGATAAAACCAGCCAGACTAATCAAAATAGCCTGAATGCCCAATAATTCAGAATGTTCATCATGTTGAAACTGAATAGAACGTTGGAATTGACCGAATTCGTCAAATGCAAGAGTATTCAAAGTGATCAGAGTGATAAAACCAGCTACAATAAGCAAAATAGCCTGAATGCCCAATAATTGAGAACGTTCATCATGTTGAAACTAAATAGAACGTTGGAATTGACCGAATTCGTTTAATGGCTATAGTATTCAAAGTGATCACAGTGATAAAACCAGCCAGACTAATCAAAATAGCCTGAATGCCCAATAATTCAGAATGTTCATCATGTTGAAACTGAATAGAACGTTGGAATTGACCGAATTCGTTTAATGGCTAGAGTATTCAAAGTGATCACAGTGATAAAACCAGCCAGACTAATCAAAATAGCCTGAATGCCTAATAATTAAGAACGTTCATCATGTTGAAACTGAATAGAACGTTGGAATTGACCGAATTCGTTTAATGGCTATAGTATTCAAAGTGATCACAGTGATAAAACCAGCCAGACTAATCAAAATAGCCTGAATGTCCAATAATTCAGAATATTCATCATGTTGAAACTGAATAGAACGTTGGAATTGACCGAATTCGTCAAATGGCAAGAGTATTCAAAGTGATAAAACCAGCCAGACTAATCAAAATAGCCTGAATGTCCAATAATTCAGAATGTTCATCATGTTGAAATTGAATAGAACGTTGGAATTGACCGAATTCGTCAAATGCAAGAGTATTCAAAGTGATCAGAGTGATAAAACCAGCCAGACTAATCAAAATAGCCTGAATGCCCAATAATTCAGAATGTTCATCATGTTGAAACTGAATAGAACGTTGGAATTGACCGAATTCGTCACATGCAAGAGTATTCAAAGTGATCAGAGTGATAAAACCAGCCAGACTAATCAAAATAGCCTGAATGCCAAAGAATTCAGAATGTTCATCATGTTGAAACTGAATAGAACGTTGGAATTGACCGAATTCGTCAAATGGCAAGAGTATTCAAAGTGATCAGAGTGATAAAACCAGCTACAATAAGCAAAATAGCCTGAATGCCCAATAATTGAGAACGTTCATCATGTTGAAACTAAATAGAACGTTGGAATTGACCGAATTCGTCAAATGGCAAGAGTATTCAAAGTGATCAGAGTGATAAAACCAGCCAGACTAATCAAACTAGCCTGAATGCCCAATAATTCAGAATGTTCATCATGTTGAAACTGAATAGAACGTTGGAATTGACCGAATTCGTCAAATGGAAAGATTATCAAAGTGATCAGAGTGATAAAACCAGCTACAATAAGCAAAATAGCCTGAATGCCCAATAATTCAGAATGTTCATCATGTTGAAACTGAATAGAACGTTGGAATTGAGCGAATTCGTGAAATGGCAAGCTTATCAAAGTGACCAGAGTGATAAAAACAGCTACAATAAGCAAAATAGCCTGAATGCCCAATAATTCAGAATGTTCATCATGTTTAAACTGAATAGAACGTTGGAATTTACACCGAATTCGTCAAATCGCAAGAGTATTCAAAGTGATCAGAGTGATAAAACCAGCTACAATAAGTAAAATAGCCTGAATGCCCAATAATTCAGAATGTTCATCATGTTGAAACTGAATAGAACGTTGGAATTGACCGAATTCGTCAAATGGCAAGAGTATTCAAAGTGATCAGAGTGATAAAACCAGCCAGACTAATCAAAATAGCCTGAATCCCCAATAATTCAGAATGTTCATCATGTTGAAACTGAATAGAACGTTGGAATTGACCGAATTCGTCAAATGGCAAGAGTATTCAAAGTGATCAAAGTGATAAAACCAGCTACAATAAGCAAAATAGCCTGAATGCCCAATAATTCAGAATGTTCATCATGTTTAAATTGAATAGAACGTTGGAATTGACCGAATTCGTCAAATCGCAATATTATCAAAGTGATAAGAGTGATAAAACCAGCTGAAATTGGAATTGACCGAATTCGTCAAATGGCAAGAGTATTCAAAGTGATCAGAGTGATAAAACCAGCCAGACTAATCAAAATAGCCTGAATCCCCAATAATTCAGAATGTTCATCATGTTGAAACTGTATAGAACGTTGGAATTGACCGAATTCGTCAAATGGCAAGAGTATTCAAAGTGATCAGAGTGATAAAACCAGCCAGACTAATCAAAATAGCCTGAATCCCCAATAATTCAGAATGTTCATCATGTTGAAACTGAATAGAACGTTGGAATTGACCGAATTCGTCAAATGGCAAGAGTATTCAAAGTGATCAGAGAGATAAAAACAGCTACAATAAGCAAAATAGCCTGAATGCCCAATAATTCAGAATGTTCATCATGTTGAAACTGTATAGAACGTTGGAATTGACCGAATTCGTCAAATGGCAAGAGTATTCAAAGTGATCAGAGTGATAAAACCAGCCAGACTAATCAAAATAGCCTGAATCCCCAATAATTCAGAATGTTCATCATGTTGAAACTGAATAGAACGTTGGAATTGACCGAATTCGTCAAATGGCAAGAGTATTCAAAGTGATCAGAGTGATAAAACCAGCCAGACTAATCAAAATAGCCTGAATACCCAATAATTCAGAATGTTCATCATGTTGAAACTTAATAGAACGTTGGAATTGACCGAATTCGTCAAATGGCAAGAGTATTCAAAGTGATCAGAGTGATAAAACCAGCCAGACTAATCAAAATAGCCTGAATGCCCAATAATTCAGAATGTTCATCATGTTGAAACTGAATAGAACGTTGGAATTGACCGAATTCGTCAAATGGCAAGATTATCAAAGTGATAAAACCAGCTACAATAATCAAAATAGCCTGAATGCCCAATAATTCGGAATGTTCATCATGTTGAAACTGAATAGAACGTTGGAATTGACCGAATTCGTCAAATGGCAAGATTATCAAAGTGATCAGAGTGATAAAACCAGCCAGACTAATCAAAATAGCCTGAATGCCCAATAATTCAGAATGTTCATCATGTTGAAACTGAATAGAACGTTGGAATGGACCGAATTCGTCAAATGGCAAGAGTATTCAAAGTGATCAGAGTGATAAAACCAGCCAGACTAATCAAAATAGCCTGAATACCCAATAATTCAGAATGTTCATCATGTTGAAACTGAATAGAACGTTGGAATTGACCGAATTCGTCAAATGGCAAGAGTATTCAAAGTGATCAGAGTGATAAAACCAGCCAGACTAATCAAAATAGCCTGAATGCCCAATAATTCAGAATGTTCATCATGTTGAAACTGAATAGAACGTTGGAATTGACCGAATTCGTCAAATGGCAAGAGTATTCAAAGTGATCAGAGTGATAAAACCAGCCAGACTAATCAAAATAGCCTGAATGCCCAATAATTCAGAATGTTCATCATGTTGAAACTGAATAGAACGTTGGAATTGACCGAATTCATCAAATGGCAAGAGTATTCAAAGTGATCAGAGTGATAAAACAAGCCAGACTAATTAAAATAGCCTGAATGCCTAATAATAAGGAACGTTCATCATGTAGACACTGAATAGAACGTTGGAATTGACCGAATTCGTCAAATGGCAAGATTATCAAAGTGATCAGAGTGATAAAACCAGCTACAATAAGCAAAATAGCCTGAATGCCATTCTGACCGAATTCGTCAAATGGCAAGAGTATTCAAAGTGATCAGAGTGATAAAACCAGCCAGACTAATCAAAATAGCCTGAATGCCCAATAATTCAGAATGTTCATCATGTTGAAACTGAATAGAACGTTGGAATTGACCGAATTCATCAAATGGCAAGAGTATTCAAAGTGATCAGAGTGATAAAACAAGCCAGACAAATAAAATAGCCTGAATGCCTAATAATTAAGAACGTTCATCATGTAGACACTGAATAGAACGTTGGAATTGACCGAATTCGTCAAATGGCAAGAGTATTCAAAGTGATCAGAGTGATAAAACCAGCTACAATAAGCAAAATAGCCTGAATGCCCAATAATTCAGAATGTTCATCATGTTGAAACTGAATAGAACGTTGGAATTGACCGAATTCGTCAAATGGCAAGAGTATTCAAAGTGAATGCCCAATAATTCAGAATGTTCATCATGTTGAAACTGAATAGAACGTTGGAATTGACCGAATTCATCAAATGGCAAGAGTATTCAAAGTGATCAGAGTGATAAAACAAGCCAGACTAATTAAAATAGCCTGAATGCCTAATAATTAAGAACGTTCATCATGTTGAAACTGAATAGAACGTTGGAATTGACTGAATTCATCAAATGGCAAGATTATCAAAGTGATCAGAGTGATAAAACCAGCTACAATAAGCAAAATAGCCTGAATGCCCAATAATTCAGAATGTTCATCATGTTGAAACTGAATAGAACGTTGGAATTGACCGAATTCGTCAAATGGCAAGAGTATTCAAAGTGAATGCCCAATAATTCAGAATGTTCATCATGTTGAAACTGAATAGAACGTTGGAATTGACCGAATTCGTCAAATGGCAAGAGTATTCAAAGTGATCAGAGTGATAAAACCAGCCAGACTAATCAAAATAACCTGAATGCCCAATAATTCAGAATGTTCATCATGTTGAAACTGAATAGAACGTTGGAATTGACCGAATTCGTCAAATGGCAAGAGTATTCAAAGTGATCAGAGTGATAAAACCAGCCAGACTAATCAAAATAGCCTGAATGCCCAATAATTCAGAATGTTCATCATGTTGAAACTGAATAGTACGTTGGAATTGAGCGAATTCGTCAAATGGCAAGATTATCAAAGTGATCAGAGTGATAAAACCAGCTACAATAAGCAAAATAGCCTGAATGCAATAATTCAGAATGTTCATCATGTTGATACTGAATAGAACGTTGGAATTGACCGAATTCGTCAAATGGCAAGAGTATTCAAAGTGATCAGAGTGATAAAACCAGCCAGACTAATCAATCTAGCCTGAATGCCCAATAATTCAGAATGTTCATTATGTTGAAACTGAATAGAACGTTGGAATTGACCGAATTCGTCAAATGGCAAGATTATCAAAGTAATCAGAGTGATAAAACCAGCCAGACTAATCAAAATAGCCTGAATGCCCAATAATTCAGAATGTTCATCATGTTGAAACTGAATAGAACGTTGGAATTGACCGAATTCGTCAAATGGCAAGATTATCAAAGTGATCAGAGTGATAAAACCAGCTACAATAAGCAAAATAGCCTGAATGCAATAATTCAGAATGTTCATCATGTTGATACTGAATAGAACGTTGGAATTGACCGAATTCGTCAAATGGCAAGAGTATTCAAAGTGATCAGAGTGATAAAACCAGCCAGACTAATCAATCTAGCCTGAATGCCCAATAATTCAGAATGTTCATTATGTTGAAACTGAATAGAACGTTGGAATTGACCGAATTCGTCAAATGGCAAGATTATCAAAGTAATCAGAGTGATAAAACCAGCCAGACTAATCAAACTAGCCTGAATGCCCAATAATTGAGAACGTTCATCATGTTGAAACTGAATAGAACGTTGGAATTGACTGAATTCGTTAAATGGCAAGAGTATTCAAAGTGATCAGAGTGATAAAACCACCTACAATAGTCAAAATAGCCTGAATGACCAATAATTCAGAATGTTCATCATGTTGAAACTGAATAGAACGTTGGAATTGACCGAATTCGTCAAATGGCAAGAGTATTCAAAGTGATCAGAGTGATAAAACCAGCCAGACTAATCAAAATAGCCTGAATGTCCAATAATTCAGAATGTTCATCATGTTGAAACTGAATAGAACGTTGGAATTGACCGAATTCGTCAAATGGTAAGAGTATTCAAAGTGATCAGAGTGATAAAACCAGCCAGACTAATCAAAATAGCCTGAATGCCCAATAATTCAGAATGTTGATCATGTTGAAACTGAATAGAACGTTGGAATTGACCGAATTCGTTAAATGGCAAGAGTATTCAAAGTGATCAGAGTGATAAAACCAGCCAGACTAATCAATATAGCCTGAATGCCCAATAATTCATAATGTTCATTATGTTGAAACTGAATAGAACGTTGGAATTGACCGAATTCGTCAAATGGCAAGAGTATTCAAAGTGATCAGAGTGATAAAACCATCTACAATAATCAAAATAGCCTGAATGCCTAATAATTAAGAATGTTCATCATGTTGAAACTGAATAGAACGTTGGAATTGACCGAATTCGTCACATGGCAAGAGTATTCAAAGTGATCAGAGTGATAAAACCAACTACAATAAGCAAAATAGCCTGAATGCCCAATAATTCAGAATGTTCATCATGTTGAAACTGAATAGAACGTTGGAATTGACCGAATTCGTCAAATGGCAAGAGTATTCAAAGTGATCAGAGTGATAAAACCAGCCAGACTAATCAAAATAGCCTGAATCCCCAATAATTCAGAATGTTCATCATGTTGAAACTGAATAGAACGTTGGAATTGAGCGAATTCGTCAAATGGCAAGATTATCAAAGTGACCAGAGTGATAAAACCAGCTACAATAATCAAAATAGCCTGAATGCCCAATAATTCAGAATGTTCATCATGTTGAAACTGAATAGAACTTTGGAATTGACCGAATTCGTCAAATCGCAAGACTATTCAAAGTGATCAGAGTGATAAAACCAGCCAGACTAATCAAAATAGCCTGAATCCCCAATAATTCAGAATGTTCATCAAGTTGAAACTGAATAGAACGTTGGAATTGAGCGAATTCGTCAAATGGCAAGATTATCAAAGTCATCAGAGTGATAAAACCAGCCAGACTAATCAAAATAGCCTGAATGTCCAATAATTCAGAATGTTCATCATGTTGAAACTGAATAGAACGTTGGAAATGGCCGAATTCGTCAAATGGCAAGAGTATTCAAAGTGATCAGAGTAATAAAACCAGCCAGACTAATCAAACTAGCATGAATGCCCAATAATTCAGAATGTTCATCATGTTGAAACTGAATAGAACGTTGGAATTGACCGAATTCGTCAAATGGAAAGATTATCAAAGTGATCAGAGTGATAAAACCAGCTACAATAAGCAAAATAGCCTGAATGCCCAATAATTCAGAATGTTCATCATGTTGAAACTGAATAGAACGTTGGAATTGACCGAATTCGTCAAATGGCAAGAGTATTCAAAGTGATCAGAGTGATAAAACCAGCTACAATAAGCAAAATAGCCTGAATGCCCAATAATTCAGAATGTTCATCATGTTTAAATTGAATAGAACGTTGGAATTGACCGAATTCGTCAAATCGCAAGATTATCAAAGTGATAAGAGTGATAAAACCAGCTGAAATTGGAATTGACCGAATTCGTCAAATGGAAAGATTATCAAAGTGATAAAACCAGCTACAATAAGTAAAATAGCCTGAATGCCCAATAATTCAGAATGTTCATCATGTTGAAACTGAATAGAACGTTGGAATTGACCGAATTCGTCAAATGGCAAGAGTATTCAAAGTGATCAGAGTGATAAAACCAGCCAGACTAATCAAAATAGCCTGAATCCCCAATAATTCAGAATGTTCATCATGTTGAAACTGTATAGAACGTTGGAATTGACCGAATTCGTCAAATGGCAAGAGTATTCAAAGTGATCAGAGTGATAAAACCAGCTACAATAAGCAAAATAGCCTGAATGCCCAATAATTCAGAATGTTCATCATGTTTAAATTGAATAGAACGTTGGAATTGACCGAATTCGTCAAATCGCAAGATTATCAAAGTGATAAGAGTGATAAAACCAGCTGAAATTGGAATTGACCGAATTCGTCAAATGGCAAGAGTATTCAAAGTGATCAGAGTGATAAAACCAGCCAGACTAATCAAAATAGCCTGAATCCCCAATAATTCAGAATGTTCATCATGTTGAAACTGTATAGAACGTTGGAATTGACCGAATTCGTCAAATGGCAAGAGTATTCAAAGTGATCAGAGTGATAAAACCAGCCAGACTAATCAAAATAGCCTGAATCCCCAATAATTCAGAATGTTCATCATGTTGAAACTGAATAGAACGTTGGAATTGACCGAATTCGTCAAATGGCAAGAGTATTCAAAGTGATCAGAGTGTTAAAAACAGCTACAATAAGCAAAATAGCCGGAATGCCCAATAATTCAGAATGTTCATCATGTTGAAACTGTATAGAACGTTGGAATTGACCGAATTCGTCAAATGGCAAGAGTATTCAAAGTGATCAGAGTGATAAAACCAGCCAGACTAATCAAAATAGCCTGAATCCCCAATAATTCAGAATGTTCATCATGTTGAAACTGAATAGAACGTTGGAATTGACTGAATTCGTCAAATGGCAAAAGTATTCAAAGTGATCAGAGTGATAAAAACAGCTACAATAAGCAAAATAGCCTGAATGCCCAATAATTCAGAATGTTCATCATGTTGAAACTGAATAGAACGTTGGAATTGACCGAATTCGTCAAATGGCAAGAGTATTCAAAGTGATCAGAGTGATAAAACCAGCCAGACTAATCAAAATAGCCTGAATGCCCAATAATTCAGAATGTTCATCATGTTGAAACTGAATAGAACGTTGGAATTGACCGAATTCGTTTAATGGCTAGAGTATTCAAAGTGATCACAGTGATAAAACCAGCCAGACTAATCAAAATAGCCTGAATGCCTAATAATTAAGAACGTTCATCATGTTGAAACTGAATAGAACGTTGGAATTGACCGAATTCGTCAAATGGCAAAAGTATTCAAAGTGATCAGAGTGATAAAACCAGCCAGACTAATCAAAATAGCCTGAATCCCCAATAATTCAGAATGTTCATCATGTTGAAACTGAATAGAACGTTGGAATTGAGCGAATTCGTCAAATGGCAAGATTATCAAAGTAATCAGAGTGATAAAACCAGCTACAATAAGTAAAATAGCCTGAATCCCCAATAATTCAGAATGTTCATCATGTTGAAACTGAATAGAACGTTGGAATTGACCGAATTCGTCAAATGGCAAGAGTATTCAAAGTGATCAGAGTGATAAAACCAGCCAGACTAATAAAAATAGCCTGAATGCCCAATAATTCAGAATGTTCATCATGTTGAAACTGAATAGAACGTTGGAATTGACCGAATTCGTCAAATGGCAAGAGTATTCAAAGTGATCAGAGTGATAAAACCAGCCAGACTAATCAAAATAGCCTGAATGCCCAATAATTCAGAATGTTCATCATGTTGAAACTGAATAGAACGTTGGAATTGACCGAATTCGTTTAATGGCTAGAGTATTCAAAGTGATCACAGTGATAAAACCAGCCAGACTAATCAAAATAGCCTGAATGCCCAATAATTCAGAATGTTCATCATGTTGAAACTGAATAGAACGTTGGAATTGACCGAATTCGTCAAATGGCAAAAGTATTCAAAGTGATCAGAGTGATAAAACCAGCCAGACTAATCAAAATAGCCTGAATCCCCAATAATTCAGAATGTTCATCATGTTGAAACTGAATAGAACGTTGGAATTGACCGAATTCGTCAAATGGCAAAAGTATTCAAAGTGATCAGAGTGATAAAAACAGCTACAATAAGCAAAATAGCCTGAATGCCCAATAATTCAGAATGTTCATCATGTTTAAACTGAATAGAACGTTGGAATTTACACCGAATTCGTCAAATCGCAAGAGTATTCAAAGTGATCAGAGTGATAAAACCAGCTACAATAAATAAAATAGCCTGAATGCCCAATAATTCAGAATGTTCATCATGTTGAAACTGAATAGAACGTTGGAATTGACCGAATTCGTCAAATGGCAAGAGTATTCAAAGTGATCAGAGTGATAAAACCAGCCAGACTAATTAAAATAGCCTGAATGCCTAATAATTAAGAACGTTCATCATGTTGAAACTGAATAGAACGTTGGAATTGACCGAATTCGTCAAATGGCAAGAGTATTCAAAGTGATCAGAGTGATAAAACCAGCCAGACTAATCAAAATAGCCTGAATGCCCAATAATTCAGAATGTTCATCATGTTGAAACTGAATAGAACGTTGGAATTGAGCGAATTCGTCAAATGGCAAGATTATCAAAGTAATCAGAGTGATAAAACCAGCTACAATAAGCAAAATAGCCTGAATCCCCAATAATTCAGAATGTTCATCATGTTGAAACTGAATAGAACGTTGGAATTGACCGAATTCGTCAAATGGCAAGAGTATTCAAAGTGATCAGAGTGATAAAACCAGCTACAATAAGCAAAATAGCCTGAATGCCCAATAATTCAGAATGTTCATCATGTTGAAACTGAATAGAACGTTGGAATTGACTGAATTCGTCAAATTGCAAGATTATCAAAGTGATCAGAGTGATAAAACCAGCTACAATAATCAACATAGCCTGAATGCCCAATAATTCGGAATGTTCATCATGTTGAAACTGAATAGAACGTTGGAATTGACCGAATTCGTCAAATGGCAAGATTATCAAAGTGATCAGAGTGATAAAACCAGCCAGACTAATCAAAATAGCCTGAATGCCCAATAATTCAGAATGTTCATCATGTTGAAACTGAATAGAACGTTGGAATTGACCGAATTCGTCAAATGGCAAGAGTATTCAAAGTGATCAGAGTGATAAAACCAGCCAGACTAATTAAAATAGCCTGAATGCCTAATAATTAAGAACGTTCATCATGTAGACACTGAATAGAACGTTGGAATTGACCGAATTCGTCAAATGGCAAGATTATCAAAGTGATCAGAGTGATAAAACCAGCTACAATAAGCAAAATAGCCTGAATGCCATTCTGACCGAATTCGTCAAATGGCAAGAGTATTCAAAGTGATCAGAGTGATAAAACCAGCCAGACTAATCAAAATAGCCTGAATGCCCAATAATTCAGAATGTTCATCATGTTGAAACTGAATAGAACGTTGGAATTGACCGAATTCATCAAATGGCAATAGTATTCAAAGTGATCAGAGTGATAAAACAAGCCAGACTAATTAAAATAGCCTGAATGCCTAATAATTAAGAACGTTCATCATGTAGACACTGAATAGAACGTTGGAATTGACCGAATTCGTCAAATGGCAAGATTATCAAAGTGATCAGAGTGATAAAACCAGCTACAATAAGCAAAATAGCCTGAATGCCATTCTGACCGAATTCGTCAAATGGCAAGAGTATTCAAAGTGATCAGAGTGATAAAACCAGCCAGACTAATCAAAATAGCCTGAATGCCCAATAATTCAGAATGTTCATCATGTTGAAACTGAATAGAACGTTGGAATTGACCGAATTCGTCAAATGGCAAGAGTATTCAAAGTGATCAGAGTGATAAAACCAGCCAGACTAATTAAAATAGCCTGAATGCCTAATAATTCAGAATGTTCATCATGTTGAAACTGAATAGAACGTTGGAATTGACCGAATTCGTCAAATGGCAAGAGTATTCAAAGTGATCAGAGTGATAAAACCAGCCAGACTAATCAAAATAGCCTGAATGCCCAATAATTCAGAATGTTCATCATGTTGAAACTGAATAGAACGTTGGAATTGACCGAATTCGTCAAATGGCAAGAGTATTCAAAGTGATCAGAGTGATAAAACCAGCCAGACTAATCAAAATAGCCTGAATGCCCAATAATTCAGAATGTTCATCATGTTGAAACTGAATAGAACGTTGGAATTGACCGAATTCATCAAATGGCAATAGTATTCAAAGTGATCAGAGTGATAAAACAAGCCAGACTAATTAAAATAGCCTGAATGCCTAATAATTAAGAACGTTCATCATGTAGACACTGAATAGAACGTTGGAATTGACCGAATTCGTCAAATGGCAAGATTATCAAAGTGATCAGAGTGATAAAACCAGCTACAATAAGCAAAATAGCCTGAATGCCATTCTGACCGAATTCGTCAAATGGCAAGAGTATTCAAAGTGATCAGAGTGATAAAACCAGCCAGACTAATCAAAATAGCCTGAATGCCCAATAATTCAGAATGTTCATCATGTTGAAACTGAATAGAACGTTGGAATTGACCGAATTCATCAAATGGCAAGAGTATTCAAAGTGATCAGAGTGATAAAACAAGCCAGACTAATTAAAATAGCCTTAATGCCTAATAATTAAGAACGTTCATCATGTAGACACTGAATAGAACGTTGGAATTGACCGAATTCGTCAAATGGCAAGAGTATTCAAAGTGATCAGAGTGATAAAACCAGCCAGACTAATCAAAATAGCCTGAATGCCCAATAATTCAGAATGTTCATCATGTTGAAACTGAATAGAACGTTGGAATTGACCGAATTCGTCAAATGGCAAGAGTATTCAAAGTGATCAGAGTGATAAAACCAGCCAGACTAATTAAAATAGCCTGAATGCCTAATAATTCAGAATGTTCATCATGTTGAAACTGAATAGAACGTTGGAATTGAGCGAATTCGTCAAATGGCAAGATTATCAAAGTGATCAGACAATAAGCAAAATAGCCTGAATGTTCATCATGTTGAAACTGAATAGAACGTTGGAATTGACCGAATTCGTCAAATGGCAAGAGTATTCAAAGTGATCAGAGTGATAAAACCAGCCAGACTAATCAATCTAGCCTGAATGCCCAATAATTCAGAATGTTCATCATGTTGAAACTGAATAGAACGTTGGAATTGACCGAATTCGTCAAATGGCAAGAGTATTCAAAGTGATCAGAGTGATAAAACCAGCCAGACTAATCAAAATAGCCTGAATGCCCAATAATTCAGAATGTTCATCATGTTGAAACTGAATAGAACGTTGGAATTGACCGAATTCGTCAAATGGCAAGAGTATTCAAAGTGAATGCCCAATAATTCAGAATGTTCATCATGTTGAAACTGAATAGAACGTTGGAATTGACCGAATTCGTCAAATGGCAAGAGTATTCAAAGTGATCAGAGTGATAAAACCAGCCAGACTAATCAAAATAACCTGAATGCCCAATAATTCAGAATGTTCATCATGTTGAAACTGAATAGAACGTTGGAATTGACCGAATTCGTCAAATGGCAAGAGTATTCAAAGTGATCAGAGTGATAAAACCAGCCAGACTAATCAAAATAGCCTGAATGCCCAATAATTCAGAATGTTCATCATGTTATAACTGAATAGTACGTTGGAATTGAGCGAATTCGTCAAATGGCAAGATTATCAAAGTGATCAGACAATAAGCAAAATAGCCTGAATGTTCATCATGTTGAAACTGAATAGAACGTTGGAATTGACCGAATTCGTCAAATGGCAAGAGTATTCAAAGTGATCAGAGTGATAAAACCAGCCAGACTAATCAATCTAGCCTGAATGCCCAATAATTCAGAATGTTCATCATGTTGAAACTGAATAGAACGTTGGAATTGACCGAATTCGTCAAATGGCAAGATTATCAAAGTAATCAGAGTGATAAAACCAGCCAGACTAACCAAAATAGCCTGAATGCCCAATAATTCAGAATGTTCATCAAGTTGAAACTGAATAGAACGTTGGAATTGACCGAATTCGTCAAATGCCAAGAGTATTCAAAGTGATCAGAGTGATAAAACCAGCCAGACTAATCAAAATAGCCTGAATGCCCAATAATTCAGAATGTTCATCATGTTGAAACTGAATAGAACGTTGGAATTGACCGAATTCGTCAAATGGCAAGAGTATTCAAAGTGATCAGAGTGATAAAACCATCTACAATAATCAAAATAGCCTGAATGACCAATAATTCAGAATGTTCATCATGTTGAAACTGAATAGAACGTTGGAATTGACCGAATTCGTCACATGGCAAGAGTATTCAAAGTGATCAGAGTGATAAAACCAACTACAATAAGCAAAATAGCCTGAATGCCCAATAATTCAGAATGTTCATCATGTTGAAACTGAATAGAACGTTGGAATTGACCGAATTCGTTTAATGGCTAGAGTATTCAAAGTGATCACAGTGATAAAACCAGCCAGACTAATCAAAATAGCCTGAATGCCCAATAATTCAGAATGTTCATCATGTTGAAACTGAATAGAACGTTGGAATTGAGCGAATTCGTCAAATGGCAAGATTATCAAAGTGATCAGAGTGATAAAACCAGCCAGACTAATCAAACTAGCCTGAATGCACAATAATTCAGAATGTTCATCATGTTGAAACTGAATAGAACGTTGGTATTGACCGAATTCGTCAAATGGCAAGAGTATTCAAAGTGATCAGAGTGATAAAACCAGCCAGACTAATCAAAATAGCCTGAATGCCCAATAAGAGAACGTTCATCATGTTGAAATTGAATAGAACGTTGGAATTGACTGAATTCGTCAAATGGCAAGAGTATTAAAAGTGATCAGAGTGATAAAACCACCTACAATAGTCAAAATAGCCTGAATGACCAATAATTCAGAAACTGAATAGAACGTTGGAATTGACCGAATTCGTCAAATGGCAAGAGTATTCAAAGTGATCAGAGTGATAAAACCAGCCAGACTAATCAAAATAGCCTGAATGTCCAATAATTCAGAATGTTCATCATGTTGAAACTGAATAGAACGTTGGAATTGACCGAATTCGTCAAATGGTAAGAGTATTCAAAGTGATCAGAGTGATAAAACCAGCCAGACTAATCAAAATAGCCTGAATGCCCAATAATTCAGAATGTTGATCATGTTGAAACTGAATAGAACGTTGGAATTGACCGAATTCGTTAAATGGCAAGAGTATTCAAAGTGATCAGAGTGATAAAACCAGCCAGACTAATCAATATAGCCTGAATGCCCAATAATTCATAATGTTCATCATGTTCAAACTGAATAGAACGTTGGAATTGACCGAATTCGTCAAATGGCAAGAGTATTCAAAGTGATCAGAGTGATAAAACCAGCTACAATAAGCAAAATAGCCTGAATGCCCAATAATTCAGAATGTTCATCATGTTGAAACTGAATAGAACGTTGGAATTGACCGAATTCGTCAAATCGCACGATTATCAAAGTGATCAGAGTGATAAAACCAGCTACAATAAGCAAAATAGCCTGAATGTCCAATAATTCAGAATGTTCATCATGTTGAAACTGAATAGAACGTTGGAATTGACCGAATTCGTCAAATGGCAAGAGTATTCAAAGTGATCAGAGTGATAAAACCAGCCAGACTAATCAAAATAGCCTGAATGCCCAATAATTCAGAATGTTCATCATGTTGAAACTGAATAGAACGTTGGAATTGACCGAATTCGTCAAATGGCAAGAGTATTCAAAGTGATCAGAGTGATAAAACCAGCCAGACTAATCAAAATAGCCTGAATGCCCAATAAGAGAACGTTCATCATGTTGAAATTGAATAGAACGTTGGAATTGACTGAATTCGTCAAATGGCAAGAGTATTAAAAGTGATCAGAGTGATAAAACCACCTACAATAGTCAAAATAGCCTGAATGACCAATAATTCAGAATGTTCATCATGTTGAAACTGAATAGAACGTTGGAATTGACCGAATTCGGCAAGAGTATTCAAAGTGATCAGAGTGATAAAACCAGCTACAATAAGCAAAATAGCCTGAATGCCCAATAATTCAGAATGTTCATCATGTTGAAACTGAATAGAACGTTGGAATTGACCGAATTCGTCAAATCGCACGATTATCAAAGTGATCAGAGTGATAAAACCAGCTACAATAAGCAAAATAGCCTGAATGTCCAATAATTCAGAATGTTCATCATGTTGAAACTGAATAGAACGTTGGAATTGACCGAATTCGTCAAATGGCAAGAGTATTCAAAGTGATCAGAGTGATAAAACCAGCCAGACTAATCAAAATAGCCTGAATGCCCAATAATTCAGAATGTTCATCATGTTGAAACTGAATAGAACGTTGGAATTGACCGAATTCGTCAAATGGCAAGAGTATTCAAAGTGATCAGAGTGATAAAACCAGCCAGACTAATCAAAATAGCCTGAATGCCCAATAAGAGAACGTTCATCATGTTGAAATTGAATAGAACGTTGGAATTGACTGAATTCGTCAAATGGCAAGAGTATTAAAAGTGATCAGAGTGATAAAACCACCTACAATAGTCAAAATAGCCTGAATGACCAATAATTCAGAATGTTCATCATGTTGAAACTGAATAGAACGTTGGAATTGACCGAATTCGTCACATGGCAAGAGTATTCAAAGTGATCAGAGTGATAAAACCAACTACAATAAGCAAAATAGCCTGAATGCCCAATAATTCAGAATGTTCATCATGTTGAAACTGAATAGAACGTTGGAATTGACCGAATTCGTCAAATGGCAAGAGTATTCAAAGTGATCAGAGTGATAAAACCAGCCAGACTAATCAAAATAGCCTGAATGCCCAATAATTCAGAATGTTCATCATGTTGAAATTGAATAGAACGTTGGAATTGACCGAATTCGTCAAATCGCAAGATTATCAAAGTGATCAGAGTGATAAAACCAGCTGAAATAAGCAAAATAGCCTGAATACCCAATAATTCAGAATGTTCATCATGTTGAAACTGAATAGAACGTTGGAATTGACCGAATTCGTCAAATGGCAAGAGTATTCAAAGTGATCAGAGTGATAAAACCAGCCAGACTAATCAAAATAGCCTGAATGTCCAATAATTCAGAATGTTCATCATGTTGAAACTGAATAGAACGTTGGAATTGACCGAATTCGTCAAATGGTAAGAGTATTCAAAGTGATCAGAGTGATAAAACCAGCCAGACTAATCAAAATAGCCTGAATGCCCAATAATTCAGAATGTTGATCATGTTGAAACTGAATAGAACGTTGGAATTGACCGAATTCGTTAAATGGCAAGAGTATTCAAAGTGATCAGAGTGATAAAACCAGCCAGACTAATCAATATAGCCTGAATGCCCAATAATTCATAATGTTCATCATGTTCAAACTGAATAGAACGTTGGAATTGACCGAATTCGTTTAATGGCTATAGTATTCAAAATGATCACAATGATAAAACCAGCCAGACTAATCAAAATAGCCTGAATGCCCAATAATTCAGAATGTTCATCATGTTGAAACTGAATAGAACGTTGGAATTGACCGAATTCGTCAAATGGCAAGAGTATTCAAAGTGATCAGAGTGATAAAACCATCTACAATAATCAAAATAGCCTGAATGCCTAATAATTAAGAATGTTCATCATGTTGAAACTGAATAGAACGTTGGAATTGATCGAATTCGTCAAATGGCAAGATTATCAAAGTGATCAGAGTGATAAAACCAGCTACAATAAGCAAAATAGCCTGAATGCCCAATAATTCAGAATGTTCATCATGTTGAAACTGAATAGAACGTTGGAATTGACCGAATTCGTCAAATCGCACGATTATCAAAGTGATCAGAGTGATAAAACCAGCTACAATTTGCAAAATAGCCTGAATGTCCAATAATTCAGAATGTTCATCATGTTGAAACTGAATAGAACGTTGGAATTGACCGAATTCGTCAAATGGCAAGTGATCAGAGTGATAAAACCAGCCAGACTAATCAAAATAGCCTGAATGCCTAATAATTGAGAACGTTCATCATGTTGAAACTGAATAGAACGTTGGAATTGACCGAATTCGTCAAATGGCAAGATTATCAAAGTGATCAGAGTGATAAAACCAGCTACAATAAGCTAAATGGCCTGAATGCCCAATAATTCAGAATGTTCATCATGTTGAAACTGAATAGAACGTTGGAATTGACCGAATTCGTTTAATGGCTAGAGTATTCAAAGTGATCACAGTGATAAAACCAGCCAGACTAATCAAAATAGCCTGAATGCCTAATAATTGAGAACGTTCATAATGTTGAAACTGAATAGAACGTTGGAATTGACCGAATTCGTCAAATGGCAAGAGTATTCAAAGTGATCAGAGTGATAAAACCAGCTACAATAAGCAAAATAGCCTGAATGCCCAATAATTGAGAACGTTCATCATGTTGAAACTGAATAGAACGTTGGAATTGCCCGAATTCGTCAAATGGCAAGATTATCAAAGTGATCAGAGTGATAAAACCAGCTACAATAAGCTAAATAGCTTGAATGCCCAATAATTCAGAATGTTCATCATGTTGAAACTGAATAGAACGTTGGAATTGACCGAATTCGTCAAATGGCAAGAGTATTCAAAGTGATCAGAGTGATAAAACCCGCCAGACTAATCAAAATAGCCTGAATGCCCAATAATTCAGAATGTTCATCATGTTGAAACTGAATAGAACGTTGGAATTGACCGAATTCGTCAAATGGCAAGAGTATTCAAAGTGATCAGAGTGATAAAACCAGCTACAATAAGCAAAATAGCCTGAATGCCCAATAATTGAGAACGTTCATCATGTTCAAACTGAATAGAACGTTGGAATTGACCGAATTCGTTTAATGGCTAGAGTATTCAAAGTGATCACAATGATAAATCCAGCCAGACTAATCAAAATAGCCTGAATGCCCAATAATTCAGAATGTTCATCATGTTGAAACTGAATAGAACGTTGGAATTGATCGAATTCGTCAAATGGCAAGATTATCAAAGTGATCAGAGTGATAAAACCAGCTACAATAAGCAAAATAGCCTGAATGCCTAATAATTAAGAATGTTCATCATGTTGAAACTGAATAGAACGTTGGAATTGACCGAATTCGTCAAATCGCACGATTATCAAAGTGATCAGAGTGATAAAACCAGCTACAATAAGCAAAATAGCCTGAATGTCCAATAATTCAGAATGTTCATCATGTTGAAACTGAATAGAACGTTGGAATTGACCGAATTCGTCAAATGGCAAGAGTATTCAAAGTGATCAGAGTGATAAAACCAGCCAGACTAATCAAAATAGCCTGAATGCCCAATAATTCAGAATGTTCATCATGTTGAAACTGAATAGAACGTTGGAATTGACCGAATTCGTCAAATGGCAAGAGTATTCAAAGTGATCAGAGTGATAAAACCAGCTACAATAGTCAAAATAGCCTGAATACCCAATAATTCAGAATGTTCATCATGTTGAAACTGAATAGAACGTTGGAATTGACCGAATTCGTTTAATGGCTAGAGTATTCAAAGTGATCACAGTGATAAAACCAGCCAGACTAATCAAAATAGCCTGAATGCCCAATAATTCAGAATGTTCATCATGTTGAAACTGAATAGAACGTTGGAATTGATCGAATTCGTCAAATGGCAAGATTATCAAAGTGATCAGAGTGATAAAACCAGCTACAATAAGCAAAATAGCCTGAATGCCTAATAATTAAGAATGTTCATCATGTTGAAACTGAATAGAACGTTGGAATTGACCGAATTCGTCAAATCGCACGATTATCAAAGTGATCAGAGTGATAAAACCAGCTACAATAAGCAAAATAGCCTGAATGTCCAATAATTCAGAATGTTCATCATGTTGAAACTGAATAGAACGTTGGAATTGACCGAATTCGTCAAATGGCAAGAGTATTCAAAGTGATCAGAGTGATAAAACCAGCCAGACTAATCAAAATAGCCTGAATGCCCAATAATTCAGAATGTTCATCATGTTGAAACTGAATAGAACGTTGGAATTGACCGAATTCGTCAAATGGCAAGAGTATTCAAAGTGATCAGAGTGATAAAACCAGCTACAATAGTCAAAATAGCCTGAATACCCAATAATTCAGAATGTTCATCATGTTGAAACTGAATAGAACGTTGGAATTGACCGAATTCGTTTAATGGCTAGAGTATTCAAAGTGATCACAGTGATAAAACCAGCCAGACTAATCAAAATAGCCTGAATGCCCAATAATTCAGAATGTTCATCATGTTGAAACTGAATAGAACGTTGGAATTGACCGAATTCGTCAAATGGCAAGATGATCAAAGTGATCAGAGTGATAAAACCAGCTACAATAAGCTAAATGGCCTGAATGCCCAATAATTCAGAATGTTCATCATGTTGAAACTGAATAGAACGTTGGAATTGACCGAATTCGTTTAATGGCTAGAGTATTCAAAGTGATCACAGTGATAAAACCAGCCAGACTAATCAAAATAGCCTGAATGCCTAATAATTGAGTACGTTCATAATGTTGAAACTGAATAGAACGTTGGAATTGACCGAATTCGTCAAATGGCAAGAGTATTCAAAGTGATCAGAGTGATAAAACCAGCTACAATAAGCAAAATAGCCTGAATGCCCAATAATTGAGAACGTTCATCATGTTGAAACTGAATAGAACGTTGGAATTGCCCGAATTCGTCAAATGGCAAGATTATCAAAGTGATCAGAGTGATAAAACCAGCTACAATAAGCTAAATAGCCTGAATGCCCAATAATTCAGAATGTTCATCATGTTGAAACTGAATAGAACGTTGGAATTGACCGAATTCGTCAAATGGCAAGAGTATTCAAAGTGATCAGAGTGATAAAACCCGCCAGACTAATCAAAATAGCCTGAATGCCCAATAATTCAGAATGTTCATCATGTTGAAACTGAATAGAACGTTGGAATTGACCGAATTCGTCAAATGGCAAGAGTATTCAAAGTGATCAGAGTGATAAAACCAGCTACAATAAGCAAAATAGCCTGAATGCCCAATAATTGAGAACGTTCATCATGTTGAAACTGAATAGAACGTTGGAATTTCCCGAATTCGTCAAATGGCAAGATTATCAAAGTGATCAGAGTGATAAAACCAGCTACAATAATCAAAATAGCCTGAATGCCCAATAATTGAGAACGTTCATCATGTTGAAACTGAATAGAACGTTGGAATTGACTGAATTCGTCAAATGGCAAGAGTATTCAAAGTGATCAGAGTGATAAAACCAGCCAGACTAATCAAAATAGGCTGAATGTCCAATAATTCAGAATGTTCATCATGTTGAAATTGAATAGAACGTTGGAATTGACCGAATTTGTCAAATGGCAAGAGTATTCAAAGTGATCAGAGTGATAAAACCAGCCAGACTAATCAAAATAGCCTGAATGCCTAATAATTAAGAACGTTCATCATGTTGAAACTGAATAGAACGTTGGAATTGACTGAATTCGTCAAATGGCAAGATTATCAAAGTGATCAGAGTGATAAAACCAGCTACAATAAGCAAAATAGCCTGAATGCCCAATAATTCAGAATGTTCATCATGTTGAAACTGAATAGAACGTTGGAATTGATCGAATTCGTGAAATGGCAAGATTATCAAAGTGACCAGAGTGATAAAACCAGCCAGACTAATCAAAATAGCCTGAATGCCTAATAATTGAGAACGTTCATAATGTTGAAACTGAATAGAACGTTGGAATTGACCGAATTCGTCAAATGGCAAGAGTATTCAAAGTGATCAGAGTGATAAAACCAGCTACAATAAGCAAAATAGCCTGAATGCCCAATAATTGAGAACGTTCATCATGTTGAAACTGAATAGAACGTTGGAATTGCCCGAATTCGTCAAATGGCAAGATTATCAAAGTGATCAGAGTGATAAAACCAGCTACAATAAGCAAAATAGCCTGAATGCCCAATAATTCAGAATGTTCATCATGTTGAAACTGAATAGAACGTTGGAATTGAGCGAATTCGTGAAATGGCAAGATTATCAAAGTGACCAGAGTGATAAAACCAGCTACAATAAGCAAAATAGCCTGCATGCCCAATAATTCAGAATGTTCATCATGTTGAAACTGAATAGAACGTTGGAATTGACCGAATTCGTCAAATGGCAAGTGTATTCAAAGTGATCAGAGTGATAAAACCAGCCAGACTAATCAAAATAGCCTGAATGCCTAATAATTGAGAACGTTCATCATGTTGAAACTGAATAGAACGTTGGAATTGACCGAATTCGTCAAATGGCAAGATTATCAAAGTGATCAGAGTGATAAAACCAGCTACAATAAGCTAAATGGCCTGAATGCCCAATAATTCAGAATGTTCATCATGTTGAAACTGAATAGAACGTTGGAATTGACCGAATTCGTTTAATGGCTAGAGTATGCAAAGTGATCACAGTGATAAAACCAGCCAGACTAATCAAAATAGCCTGAATGCCTAATAATTGAGAACGTTCATAATGTTGAAACTGAATAGAACGTTGGAATTGACCGAATTCGTCAAATGGCAAGAGTATTCAAAGTGATCAGAGTGATAAAATCAGCTACAATAAGCAAAATAGCCTGAATGCCCAATAATTGAGAACGTTCATCATGTTGAAACTGAATAGAACGTTGGAATTGCCCGAATTCGTCAAATGGCAAGATTATCAAAGTGATCAGAGTGATAAAACCAGCTACAATAAGCTAAATAGCTTGAATGCCCAATAATTCAGAATGTTCATCATGTTGAAACTGAATAGAACGTTGGAATTGACCGAATTCGTCAAATGGCAAGAGTATTCAAAGTGATCAGAGTGATAAAACCCGCCAGACTAATCAAAATAGCCTGAATGCCCAATAATTCAGAATGTTCATCATGTTGAAACTGAATAGAACGTTGGAATTGACCGAATTCGTCAAATGGCAAGAGTATTCAAAGTGATCAGAGTGATAAAACCAGCTACAATAATCAAAATAGCCTGAATGCCCAATAATTCAGAATGTTCATCACGTTCAAACTGAATAGAACGTTGGAATTGACCGAATTCGTTTAATGGCTAGAGTATTCAAAGTGATCACAATGATAAATCCAGCCAGACTAATCAAAATAGCCTGAATGCCCAATAATTCAGAATGTTCATCATGTTGAAACTGAATAGAACGTTGGAATTGATCGAATTCGTCAAATGGCAAGATTATCAAAGTGATCAGAGTGATAAAACCAGCTACAATAAGCAAAATAGCCTGAATGCCTAATAATTAAGAATGTTCATCATGTTGAAACTGAATAGAACGTTGGAATTGACCGAATTCGTCAAATCGCACGATTATCAAAGTGATCAGAGTGATAAAACCAGCTACAATAAGCAAAATAGCCTGAATGTCCAATAATTCAGAATGTTCATCATGTTGAAACTGAATAGAACGTTGGAATTGACCGAATTCGTCAAATGGCAAGAGTATTCAAAGTGATCAGAGTGATAAAACCAGCCAGACTAATCAAAATAGCCTGAATGCCCAATAATTCAGAATGTTCATCATGTTGAAACTGAATAGAACGTTGGAATTGACCGAATTCGTCAAATGGCAAGAGTATTCAAAGTGATCAGAGTGATAAAACCAGCCAGACTAATCAAAATAGCCTGAATGCCTAATAATTGAGAACGTTCATCATGTTGAAACTGAATAGAACGTTGGAATTGACCGAATTCGTCAAATGGCAAGATGATCAAAGTGATCAGAGTGATAAAACCAGCTACAATAAGCTAAATGGCCTGAATGCCCAATAATTCAGAATGTTCATCATGTTGAAACTGAATAGAACGTTGGAATTGACCGAATTCGTTTAATGGCTAGAGTATTCAAAGTGATCACAGTGATAAAACCAGCCAGACTAATCAAAATAGCCTGAATGCCTAATAATTGAGAACGTTCATAATGTTGAAACTGAATAGAACGTTGGAATTGACCGAATTCGTCAAATGGCAAGAGTATTCAAAGTGATCAGAGTGATAAAACCAGCTACAATAAGCAAAATAGCCTGAATGCCCAATAATTGAGAACGTTCATCATGTTCAAACTGAATAGAACGTTGGAATTGACCGAATTCGTTTAATGGCTAGAGTATTCAAAGTGATCACAATGATAAATCCAGCCAGACTAATCAAAATAGCCTGAATGCCCAATAATTCAGAATGTTCATCATGTTGAAACTGAATAGAACGTTGGAATTGATCGAATTCGTCAAATGGCAAGATTATCAAAGTGATCAGAGTGATAAAACCAGCTACAATAAGCAAAATAGCCTGAATGCCCAATAATTGAGAACGTTCATCATGTTGAAACTGAATAGAACGTTGGAATTTCCCGAATTCGTCAAATGGCAAGATTATCATAGTGATCAGAGTGATAAAACCAGCTACAATAATCAAAATAGCCTGAATGCCCAATAATTGAGAACGTTCATCATGTTGAAACTGAATAGAACGTTGGAATTGACTGAATTCGTCAAATGGCAAGAGTATTCAAAGTGATCAGAGTGATAAAACCAGCCAGACTAATCAAAATAGGCTGAATGTCCAATAATTCAGAATGTTCATCATGTTGAAATTGAATAGAACGTTGGAATTGACCGAATTTGTCAAATGGCAAGAGTATTCAAAGTGATCAGAGTGATAAAACCAGCCAGACTAATCAAAATAGCCTGAATGCCTAATAATTAAGAACGTTCATCATGTTGAAACTGAATAGAACGTTGGAATTGACTGAATTCGTCAAATGGCAAGATTATCAAAGTGATCAGAGTGATAAAACCAGCTACAATAAGCAAAATAGCCTGAATGCCCAATAATTCAGAATGTTCATCATGTTGAAACTGAATAGAACGTTGGAATTGAGCGAATTCGTGAAATGGCAAGATTATCAAAGTGACCAGAGTGATAAAACCAGCTACAATAAGCAAAATAGCCTGAATGCCCAATAATTCAGAATGTTCATCATGTTGAAACTGAATAGAACGTTGGAATTGACCGAATTCGTCAAATCGCAAGAGTATTCAAAGTGATCAGAGTGATAAAACCAGTCAGACTAATCAAAATAGCCTGAATGCCCAATAATTCAGAATGTTCATCATGTTGAAACTGAATAGAACGTTGGAATTGACCGAATTCGTCAAATCGCAAGAGTATTCAAAGTGATCAGAGTGATAAAACCAGCTACAATAAGCTAAATGGCCTGAATGCCCAATAATTCAGAATGTTCATCATGTTGAAACTGAATAGAACGTTGGAATTGACCGAATTCGTTTAATGGCTAGAGTATTCAAAGTGATCACAGTGATAAAACCAGCCAGACTAATCAAAATAGCCTGAATGCCTAATAATTGAGAACGTTCATAATGTTGAAACTGAATAGAACGTTGGAATTGACCGAATTCGTCAAATGGCAAGAGTATTCAAAGTGATCAGAGTGATAAAACCAGCTACAATAAGCAAAATAGCCTGAATGCCCAATAATTGAGAACGTTCATCATGTTGAAACTGAATAGAACGTTGGAATTGCCCGAATTCGTCAAATGGCAAGATTATCAAAGTGATCAGAGTGATAAAACCAGCTACAATAAGCAAAATAGCCTGAATGCCCAATAATTCAGAATGTTCATCATGTTGAAACTGAATAGAACGTTGGAATTAAGCGAATTCGTGAAATGGCAAGATTATCAAAGTGACCAGAGTGATAAAACCAGCTACAATAAGCAAAATAGCCTGAATGCCCAATAATTCAGAATGTTCATCATGTTGAAACTGAATAGAACGTTGGAATTGACCGAATTCGTCAAATGGCAAGTGTATTCAAAGTGATCAGAGTGATAAAACCAGCCAGACTAATCAAAATAGCCTGAATGCCTAATAATTGAGAACGTTCATCATGTTGAAACTGAATAGAACGTTGGAATTGACCGAATTCGTCAAATGGCAAGATTATCAAAGTGATCAGAGTGATAAAACCAGCTACAATAAGCTAAATGGCCTGAATGCCCAATAATTCAGAATGTTCATCATGTTGAAACTGAATAGAACGTTGGAATTGACCGAATTCGTTTAATGGCTAGAGTATTCAAAGTGATCACAGTGATAAAACCAGCCAGACTAATCAAAATAGCCTGAATGCCCAATAATTCAGAATGTTCATCATGTTGAAACTGAATAGAACGTTGGAATTGACCGAATTCGTCAAATGGCAAGAGTATTCAAAGTGATCAGAGTGATAAAACCAGCTACAATAAGCAAAATAGCCTGAATGCCCAATAATTGAGAACGTTCATCATGTTGAAACTGAATAGAACGTTGGAATTGCCCGAATTCGTCAAATGGCAAGATTATCAAAGTGATCAGAGTGATAAAACCAGCTACAATAAGCTAAATAGCTTGAATGCCCAATAATTCAGAATGTTCATCATGTTGAAACTGAATAGAACGTTGGAATTGACCGAATTCGTCAAATGGCAAGAGTATTCAAAGTGATCAGAGTGATAAAACCCGCCAGACTAATCAAAATAGCCTGAATGCCCAATAATTCAGAATGTTCATCATGTTGAAACTGAATAGAACGTTGGAATTGACCGAATTCGTCAAATGGCAAGAGTATTCAAAGTGATCAGAGTGATAAAACCAGCTACAATAAGCAAAATAGCCTGAATGCCCAATAATTGAGAACGTTCATCATGTTCAAACTGAATAGAACGTTGGAATTGACCGAATTCGTTTAATGGCTAGAGTATTCAAAGTGATCACAATGATAAATCCAGCCAGACTAATCAAAATAGCCTGAATGCCCAATAATTCAGAATGTTCATCATGTTGAAACTGAATAGAACGTTGGAATTGATCGAATTCGTCAAATGGCAAGATTATCAAAGTGATCAGAGTGATAAAACCAGCTACAATAAGCAAAATAGCCTGAATGCCTAATAATTAAGAATGTTCATCATGTTGAAACTGAATAGAACGTTGGAATTGACCGAATTCGTCAAATCGCACGATTATCAAAGTGATCAGAGTGATAAAACCAGCTACAATAAGCTAAATGGCCTGAATGCCCAATAATTCAGAATGTTCATCATGTTGAAACTGAATAGAACGTTGGAATTGACCGAATTCGTTTAATGGCTAGAGTATTCAAAGTGATCACAGTGATAAAACCAGCCAGACTAATCAAAATAGCCTGAATGCCTAATAATTGAGAACGTTCATAATGTTGAAACTGAATAGAACGTTGGAATTGACCGAATTCGTCAAATGGCAAGAGTATTCAAAGTGATCAGAGTGATAAAACCAGCTACAATAAGCAAAATAGCCTGAATGCCCAATAATTGAGAACGTTCATCATGTTGAAACTGAATAGAACGTTGGAATTGCCCGAATTCGTCAAATGGCAAGATTATCAAAGTGATCAGAGTGATAAAACCAGCTACAATAAGCTAAATAGCCTGAATGCCCAATAATTCAGAATGTTCATCATGTTGAAACTGAATAGAACGTTGGAATTGACCGAATTCGTCAAATGGCAAGAGTATTCAAAGTGATCAGAGTGATAAAACCCGCCAGACTAATCAAAATAGCCTGAATGCCCAATAATTCAGAATGTTCATCATGTTGAAACTGAATAGAACGTTGGAATTGACCGAATTCGTCAAATGGCAAGAGTATTCAAAGTGATCAGAGTGATAAAACCAGCTACAATAAGCAAAATAGCCTGAATGCCCAATAATTGAGAACGTTCATCATGTTGAAACTGAATAGAACGTTGGAATTTCCCGAATTCGTCAAATGGCAAGATTATCAAAGTGATCAGAGTGATAAAACCAGCTACAATAATCAAAATAGCCTGAATGCCCAATAATTGAGAACGTTCATCATGTTGAAACTGAATAGAACGTTGGAATTGACTGAATTCGTCAAATGGCAAGAGTATTCAAAGTGATCAGAGTGATAAAACCAGCCAGACTAATCAAAATAGGCTGAATGTCCAATGATTCAGAATGTTCATCATGTTGAAATTGAATAGAACGTTGGAATTGACCGAATTTGTCAAATGGCAAGAGTATTCAAAGTGATCAGAGTGATAAAACCAGCCAGACTAATCAAAATAGCCTGAATGCCCAATAATTCAGAATGTTCATCATGTTGAAACTGAGTAGAACGTTGGAATTGACCGAATTCGTCAAATGGCAAGAGTATTCAAAGTGATCAGAGTGATAAAACCAGCCAGACTAATCAAAATAGCCTGAATGCCCAATAATTCAGAATGTTCATCATGTTCAAACTGAATAGAACGTTGGAATTGACCGAATTCGTTTAATGGCTAGAGTATTCAAAGTGATCAGAGTGATAAAACCAGCCAGACTAATCAAAATAGCCTGAATGCCTAATAATTAAGAACGTTCATCATGTTGAAACTGAATAGAACGTTGGAATTGACTGAATTCGTCAAATGGCAAGATTATCAAAGTGATCAGAGTGATAAAACCAGCTACAATAAGCAAAATAGCCTGAATGCCCAATAATTCAGAATGTTCATCATGTTGAAACTGAATAGAACGTTGGAATTGAGCGAATTCGTGAAATGGCAAGATTATCAAAGTGACCAGAGTGATAAAACCAGCTACAATAAGCAAAATAGCCTGAATGCCCAATAATTCAGAATGTTCATCATGTTGAAACTGAATAGAACGTTGGAATTGACCGAATTCGTCAAATCGCAAGAGTATTCAAAGTGATCAGAGTGATAAAACCAGTCAGACTAATCAAAATAGCCTGAATGCCCAATAATTCAGAATGTTCATCATGTTGAAACTGAATAGAACGTTGGAATTGACCGAATTCGTCAAATCGCAAGAGTATTCAAAGTGATCAGAGTGATAAAACCAGTCAGACTAATCAAAATAGCCTGAATGCCCAATAATTGAGAACGTTCATCATGTTAAAACTGAATAGAACGTTGGAATTGACCGAATTCGTCAAATGGCAAGATTATCAAAGTGATCAGAGTGATAAAACCAGCTACAATAAGCAAAATAGCCTGAATGCCCAATAATTCAGAATGTTCATCATGTTGAAACTGAATAGAACGTTGGAATTGACCGATTTCGTCAAATGGCAAGAGTATTCAAAGTGATCAGAGTGATAAAACCAGCCAGACTAATCAAAATAGCCTGAATGCCCAATAATTCAGAATGTTCATCATGTTGAAACTGAATAGAACGTTGGAATTGACCGAATTCGTCAAATGGCAAGAGTATTCAAAGTAATCAGAGTGATAAAACCATCTACAATAATCAAAATAGCCTGAATGCCTAATAATTAAAAACGTTCATCATGTTGAAACTGAATAGAACGTTGGAATTGACCGAATTCGTCAAATGGCAAGATTATCAAAGTGATCAGAGTGATAAAACCAGCTACAATAAGCAAAATAGGCAAGAGTATTCAAAGTGATCAGAGTGATAAAACCAGCCAGACTAATCAAAATAGCCTGAATGCCCAATAATTCAGAATGTTCATCATGTTGAAACTGAATAGAACGTTGGAATTGACCGAATTCGTCAAATGGCAAGAGTATTCAAAGTAATCAGAGTGATAAAACCATCTACAATAATCAAAATAGCCTGAATGCCTAATAATTAAAAACATTCATCATGTTGAAACTGAATAGAACGTTGGAATTGACCGAATTCGTCAAATGGCAAGATTATCAAAGTGATCAGAGTGATAAAACCAGCTACAATAAGCAAAATAGGCAAGAGTATTCAAAGTGATCAGAGTGATAAAACCAGCCAGACTAATCAAAATAGCCTGAATGTCCAATAATTCAGAATGTTCATCATGTTGAAACTGAATAGAACGTTGGAATTGACCGAATTCGTCAAATGGCAAGAGTATTCAAAGTAATCAGAGTGATAAAACCATCTACAATAATCAAAATAGCCTGAATGCCTAATAATTAAGAACGTTCATCATGTTGAAACTGAATAGAACGTTGGAATTGACCGAATCCGATTGACAAGATTATCAAAGTGATCAGAGTGATAAAACCAGCTACAATAAGCAAAATAGGCAAGAGTATTCGAAGTGATCAGAGTGATAAAACCGCCAGACTAATCAAAATAGCCTGAATGCCCAATAATTCAGAATGTTCATCATGTTGAAACTGAATAGAACGTTGGAATTGACCGAATTCGTCAAATGGCAAGAGTATTCAAAGTGATCAGAGTGATAAAACCAGCTACAATAAGCAAAATAGCCTGAATGCCCAATAATTGAGAACGTTCATCATGTTGAAACTGAATAGAACGTTGGAATTGCCCGAATTCGTCAAATGGCAAGATTATCAAAGTGATCAGAGTGATAAAACCAGCTACAATAAGCTAAATAGCCTGAATGCCCAATAATTCAGAATGTTCATCATGTTGAAACTGAATAGAACGTTGGAATTGACCGAATTCGTCAAATGGCAAGAGTATTCAAAGTGATCAGAGTGATAAAACCCGCCAGACTAATCAAAATAGCCTGAATGCCCAATAATTCAGAATGTTCATCATGTTGAAACTGAATAGAACGTTGGAATTGACCGAATTCGTCAAATGGCAAGAGTATTCAAAGTGATCAGAGTGATAAAACCAGCTACAATAAGCAAAATAGCCTGAATGCCCAATAATTGAGAACGTTCATCATGTTGAAACTGAATAGAACGTTGGAATTTCCCGAATTCGTCAAATGGCAAGAGTATTCAAAGTGATCAGAGTGATAAAACCAGCCAGACTAATCAAACTAGCCTGAATGCCCAATAATTCAGAATGTTCATCATGTTGAAACTGAATAGAACGTTGGAATTGACCGAATTCGTCAAATGGCAAGATTATCAAAGTGATCAGAGTGATAAAACCAGCTACAATAATCAAAATAGCCTGAATGCCCAATAATTCAGAATGTTCATCATGTTGAAACTGAATAGAACGTTGGAATTGACCGAATTCGTCAAATGGCAAGAGTATTCAAAGTGATCAGAGTGATAAAACCAGCTACAATAAGCAAAATAGCCTGAATGCCCAATAATTGAGAACGTTCATCATGTTGAAACTGAATAGAACGTTGGAATTTCCCGAATTCGTCAAATGGCAAGAGTATTCAAAGTGATCAGAGTGATAAAACCAGCCAGACTAATCAAACTAGCCTGAATGCCCAATAATTCAGAATGTTCATCATGTTGAAACTGAATAGAACGTTGGAATTGACCGAATTCGTCAAATGGCAAGATTATCAAAGTGATCAGAGTGATAAAACCAGCTACAATAATCAAAATAGCCTGAATGCCCAATAATTGAGAACGTTCATCATGTTGAAACTGAATAGAACGTTGGAATTGCCCGAATTCGTCAAATGGCAAGATTATCAAAGTGATCAGAGTGATAAAACCAGCTACAATAAGCTAAATAGCCTGAATGACCAATAATTCAGAATGTTCATCATGTTGAAACTGAATAGAACGTTGGAATTGACCGAATTCGTCAAATGGCAAGAGTATTCAAAGTGATCAGAGTGATAAAACCAGCTACAATAAGCAAAATAGCCTGAATGCCCAATAATTGAGAACGTTCATCATGTTGAAACTGAATAGAACGTTGGAATTTCCCGAATTCGTCAAATGGCAAGAGTATTCAAAGTGATCAGAGTGATAAAACCAGCCAGACTAATCAAACTAGCCTGAATGCCCAATAATTCAGAATGTTCATCATGTTGAAATTGAATAGAACGTTGGAATTGACCGAATTTGTCAAATGGCAAGAGTATTCAAAGTGATCAGAGTGATAAAACCAGCCAGACTAATCAAAATAGCCTGAATGCCCAATAATTCAGAATGTTCATCATGTTGAAACTGAGTAGAACGTTGGAATTGACCGAATTCGTCAAATGGCAAGAGTATTCAAAGTGATCAGAGTGATAAAACCAGCCAGACTAATCAAAATAGCCTGAATGCCCAATAATTCAGAATGTTCATCATGTTGAAACTGAGTAGAACGTTGGAATTGACCGAATTCGTCAAATGGCAAGAGTATTCAAAGTGATCAGAGTGATAAAACCAGCCAGACTAATCAAAATAGCCTGAATGCCCAATAATTCAGAATGTTCATCATGTTCAAACTGAATAGAACGTTGGAATTGACCGAATTCGTTTAATGGCTAGAGTATTCAAAGTGATCAGAGTGATAAAACCAGCCAGACTAATCAAAATAGCCTGAATGCCTAATAATTAAGAACGTTCATCATGTTGAAACTGAATAGAACGTTGGAATTGACTGAATTCGTCAAATGGCAAGATTATCAAAGTGATCAGAGTGATAAAACCAGCTACAATAAGCAAAATAGCCTGAATGCCCAATAATTCAGAATGTTCATCATGTTGAAACTGAATAGAACGTTGGAATTGAGCGAATTCGTGAAATGGCAAGATTATCAAAGTGACCAGAGTGATAAAACCAGCTACAATAAGCAAAATAGGCTGAATGCCCAATAATTCAGAATGTTCATCATGTTGAAACTGAATAGAACGTTGGAATTGACCGAATTCGTCAAATCGCAAGAGTATTCAAAGTGATCAGAGTGATAAAACCAGTCAGACTAATCAAAATAGCCTGAATGCCCAATAATTCAGAATGTTCATCATGTTGAAACTGAATAGAACGTTGGAATTGACCGAATTCGTCAAATCGCAAGAGTATTCAAAGTGATCAGAGTGATAAAACCAGTCAGACTAATCAAAATAGCCTGAATGCCCAATAATTGAGAACGTTCATCATGTTGAAACTGAATAGAACGTTGGAATTGACCGAATTCGTCAAATGGCAAGATTATCAAAGTGATCAGAGTGATAAAACCAGCTACAATAAGCAAAATAGCCTGAATGCCCAATAATTCAGAATGTTCATCATGTTGAAAATGAATAGAACGTTGGAATTGACCGATTTCGTCAAATGGCAAGAGTATTCAAAGTGATCAGAGTGATAAAACCAGCCAGACTAATCAAAATAGCCTGAATGCCCAATAATTCAGAATGTTCATCATGTTGAAACTGAATAGAACGTTGGAATTGACCGAATTCGTCAAATGGCAAGAGTATTCAAAGTAATCAGAGTGATAAAACCATCTACAATAATCAAAATAGCCTGAATGCCTAATAATTAAGAACGTTCATCATGTTGAAACTGAATAGAACGTTGGAATTGACCGAATTCGTCAAATGGCAAGATTATCAAAGTGATCAGAGTGATAAAACCAGCTACAATAAGCAAAATAGGCAAGAGTATTCAAAGTGATCAGAGTGATAAAACCAGCCAGACTAATCAAAATAGCCTGAATGTCCAATAATTCAGAATGTTCATCATGTTGAAACTGAATAGAACGTTGGAATTGACCGAATTCGTCAAATGGCAAGAGTATTCAAAGTAATCAGAGTGATAAAACCATCTACAATAATAAAAATAGCCTGAATGCCTAATAATTAAGAACGTTCATCATGTTGAAACTGAATAGAACGTTGGAATTGACCGAATCCGATTGACAAGATTATCAAAGTGATCAGAGTGATAAAACCAGCTACAATAAGCAAAATAGGCAAGAGTATTCGAAGTGATCAGAGTGATAAAACCGCCAGACTAATCAAAATAGCCTGAATGTCCAATAATTCAGAATGTTCATCATGTTGAAACTGAATAGAACGTTGGAATTGACCGAATTCGTCAAATGGCAAGAGTATTCAAAGTGATCAGAGTGATAACACCAGCTACAATAAGCAAAATAGCCTGAATGCCCAATAATTGAGAACGTTCATCATGTTGAAACTGAATAGGACGTTGGAATTGCCCGAATTCGTCAAATGGCAAGATTATCAAAGTGATCAGAGTGATAAAACCAGCTACAATAAGCTAAATAGCCTGAATGCCCAATAATTCAGAATGTTCATCATGTTGAAACTGAATAGAACGTTGGAATTGACCGAATTCGTCAAATGGCAAGAGTATTCAAAGTGATCAGAGTGATAAAACCCGCCAGACTAATCAAAATAGCCTGAATGCCCAATAATTCAGAATGTTCATCATGTTGAAACTGAATAGAACGTTGGAATTGACCGAATTCGTCAAATGGCAAGAGTATTCAAAGTGATCAGAGTGATAAAACCAGCTACAATAAGCAAAATAGCCTGAATGCCCAATAATTGAGAACGTTCATCATGTTGAAACTGAATAGAACGTTGGAATTTCCCGAATTCGTCAAATGGCAAGAGTATTCAAAGTGATCAGAGTGATAAAACCAGCCAGACTAATCAAACTAGCCTGAATGCCCAATAATTCAGAATGTTCATCATGTTGAAACTGAATAGAACGTTGGAATTGACCGAATTCGTCAAATGGCAAGATTATCAAAGTGATCAGAGTGATAAAACCAGCTACAATAATCAAAATAGCCTGAATGCCCAATAATTGAGAACGTTCATCATGTTGAAACTGAATAGAACGTTGGAATTGACTGAATTCGTCAAATGGCAAGAGTATTCAAAGTGATCAGAGTGATAAAACCAGCCAGACTAATCAAAATAGGCTGAATGTCCAATAATTCAGAATGTTCATCATGTTGAAATTGAATAGAACGTTGGAATTGACCGAATTTGTCAAATGGCAAGAGTATTCAAAGTGATCAGAGTGATAAAACCAGCCAGACTAATCAAAATAGCCTGAATGCCCAATAATTCAGAATGTTCATCATGTTGAAACTGAGTAGAACGTTGGAATTGACCGAATTCGTCAAATGGCAAGAGTATTCAAAGTGATCAGAGTGATAAAACCAGCCAGACTAATCAAAATAGCCTGAATGCCCAATAATTCAGAATGTTCATCATGTTCAAACTGAATAGAACGTTGGAATTGACCGAATTCGTTTAATGGCTAGAGTATTCAAAGTGATCAGAGTGATAAAACCAGCCAGACTAATCAAAATAGCCTGAATGCCCAATAATTCAGAATGTTCATCATGTTGAAACTGAGTAGAACGTTGGAATTGACCGAATTCGTCAAATGGCAAGAGTATTCAAAGTGATCAGAGTGTAAAACCAGCCAGACTAATCAAAATAGCCTGAATGCCCAATAATTCAGAATGTTCATCATGTTGAAACTGAATAGAACGTTGGAATTGACCGAATTCGTCAAATGGCAAGAGTATTCAAAGTAATCAGAGTGATAAAACCATCTACAATAATCAAAATAGCCTGAATGCCTAATAATTAAGAACGTTCATCATGTTGAAACTGAATAGAACGTTGGAATTGACCGAATCCGATTGACAAGATTATCAAAGTGATCAGAGTGATAAAACCAGCTACAATAAGCAAAATAGGCAAGAGTATTCGAAGTGATCAGAGTGATAAAACCGCCAGACTAATCAAAATAGCCTGAATGTCCAATAATTCAGAATGTTCATCATGTTGAAACTGAATAGAACGTTGGAATTGACCGAATTCGTCAAATGGCAAGAGTATTCAAAGTGATCAGAGTGATAAAACCAGCTACAATAAGCAAAATAGCCTGAATGCCCAATAATTGAGAACGTTCATCATGTTGAAACTGAATAGAACGTTGGAATTGCCCGAATTCGTCAAATGGCAAGATTATCAAAGTGATCAGAGTGATAAAACCAGCTACAATAAGCTAAATAGCCTGAATGCCCAATAATTCAGAATGTTCATCATGTTGAAACTGAATAGAACGTTGGAATTGACCGAATTCGTCAAATGGCAAGAGTATTCAAAGTGATCAGAGTGATAAAACCCGCCAGACTAATCAAAATAGCCTGAATGCCCAATAATTCAGAATGTTCATCATGTTGAAACTGAATAGAACGTTGGAATTGACCGAATTCGTCAAATGGCAAGAGTATTCAAAGTGATCAGAGTGATAAAACCAGCTACAATAAGCAAAATAGCCTGAATGCCCAATAATTGAGAACGTTCATCATGTTGAAACTGAATAGAACGTTGGAATTGACTGAATTCGTCAAATGGCAAGATTATCAAAGTGATCAGAGTGATAAAACCAGCTACAATAAGCAAAATAGCCTGAAAGCCCAATAATTCAGAATGTTCATCATGTTGAAACTGAATAGAACATTGGAATTGAGCGAATTCGTGAAATGGCAAGATTATCAAAGTGACCAGAGTGATAAAACCAGCTACAATAAGCAAAATAGCCTGAATGCCCAATAATTCAGAATGTTCATCATGTTGAAACTGAATAGAACGTTGGAATTGACCGAATTCGTCAAATCGCAAGAGTATTCAAAGTGATCAGAGTGATAAAACCAGTCAGACTAATCAAAATAGCCTGAATGCCCAATAATTCAGAATGTTCATCATGTTGAAACTGAATAGAACGTTGGAATTGACCGAATTCGTCAAATCGCAAGAGTATTCAAAGTGATCAGAGTGATAAAACCAGTCAGACTAATCAAAATAGCCTGAATGCCCAATAATTGAGAACGTTCATCATGTTGAAACTGAATAGAACGTTGGAATTGACCGAATTCGTCAAATGGCAAGATTATCAAAGTGATCACAGTGATAAAACCAGCTACAATAAGCAAAATAGCCTGAATGCCCAATAATTCAGAATGTTCATCATGTTGAAACTGAATAGAACGTTGGAATTGACCGAATTCGTCAAATGGCAAGAGTATTCAAAGTAATCAGAGTGATAAAACCATCTACAATAATCAAAATAGCCTGAATGCCTAATAATTAAGAACGTTCATCATGTTGAAACTGAATAGAACGTTGGAATTGACCGAATTCGTCAAATGGCAAGATTATCAAAGTGATCAGAGTGATAAAACCAGCTACAATAAGCAAAATAGGCAAGAGTATTCAAAGTGATCAGAGTGATAAAATCAGCCAGACTAATCAAAATAGCCTGAATGCCCAATAATTCAGAATGTTCATCATGTTGAAACTGAATAGAACGTTGGAATTGACCGATTTCGTCAAATGGCAAGAGTATTCAAAGTGATCAGAGTGATAAAACCCGCCAGACTAATCAAAATAGCCTGAATGCCCAATAATTCAGAATGTTCATCATGTTGAAACTGAATAGAACGTTGGAATTGACCGAATTCGTCAAATGGCAAGAGTATTCAAAGTGATCAGAGTGATAAAACCAGCTACAATAAGCAAAATAGCCTGAATGCCCAATAATTGAGAACGTTCATCATGTTGAAACTGAATAGAACGTTGGAATTGACCGAATTCGTCAAATGGCAAGATGATCAAAGTGATCAGAGTGATAAAACCAGCTACAATAAGCTAAATGGCCCGAATGCCCAATAATTCAGAATGTTCATCATATTGAAACTGAATAGAACGTTGGAATTGACCGAATTCGTTTAATGGCTAGAGTATTCAAAGTGATCACAGTGATAAAACCAGCCAGACTAATCAAAATAGCCTGAATGCCTAATAATTGAGAACGTTCATAATGTTGAAACTGAATAGAACGTTGGAATTGACCGAATTCGTCAAATGGCAAGAGTATTCAAAGTGATCAGAGTGATAAAACCAGCTACAATAAGCAAAATAGCCTGAATGCCCAATAATTGAGAACGTTCATCATGTTGAAACTGAATAGAACGTTGGAATTGCCCGAATTCGTCAAATGGCAAGATTATCAAAGTGATCAGAGTGATAAAACCAGCTACAATAAGCTAAATAGCCTGAATGCCCAATAATTCAGAATGTTCATCATGTTGAAACTGAATAGAACGTTGGAATTGACCGAATTCGTCAAATGGCAAGAGTATTCAAAGTGATCAGAGTGATAAAACCCGCCAGACTAATCAAAATAGCCTGAATGCCCAATAATTCAGAATGTTCATCATGTTGAAACTGAATAGAACGTTGGAATTGACCGAATTCGTCAAATGGCAAGAGTATTCAAAGTGATCAGAGTGATAAAACCAGCTACAATAAGCAAAATAGCCTGAATGCCCAATAATTGAGAACGTTCATCATGTTGAAACTGAATAGAACGTTGGAATTTCCCGAATTCGTCAAATGGCAAGAGTATTCAAAGTGATCAGAGTGATAAAACCAGCCAGACTAATCAAACTAGCCTGAATGCCCAATAATTCAGAATGTTCATCATGTTGAAACTGAATAGAACGTTGGAATTGACCGAATTCGTCAAATGGAAAGATTATCAAAGTGATCAGAGTGATAAAACCAGCTACAATAAGCAAAATAGGCAAGAGTATTCAAAGTGATCAGAGTGATAAAACCAGCCAGACTAATCAAAATAGCCTGAATGCCCAATAATTCAGAATGTTCATCATGTTGAAACTGAATAGAACGTTGGAATTGACCGATTTCGTCAAATGGCAAGAGTATTCAAAGTGATCAGAGTGATAAAACCCGCCAGACTAATCAAAATAGCCTGAATGCCCAATAATTCAGAATGTTCATCATGTTGAAACTGAATAGAACGTTGGAATTGACCGAATTCGTCAAATGGCAAGAGTATTCAAAGTGATCAGAGTGATAAAACCAGCTACAATAAGCAAAATAGCCTGAATGCCCAATAATTGAGAACGTTCATCATGTTGAAACTGAATAGAACGTTGGAATTGACCGAATTCGTCAAATGGCAAGATGATCAAAGTGATCAGAGTGATAAAACCAGCTACAATAAGCTAAATGGCCTGAATGCCCAATAATTCAGAATGTTCATCATGTTGAAACTGAATAGAACGTTGGAATTGACCGAATTCGTTTAATGGCTAGAGTATTCAAAGTGATCACAGTGATAAAACCAGCCAGACTAATCAAAATAGCCTGAATGCCTAATAATTGAGAACGTTCATAATGTTGAAACTGAATAGAACGTTGGAATTGACCGAATTCGTCAAATGGCAAGAGTATTCAAAGTGATCAGAGTGATAAAACCAGCTACAATAAGCAAAATAGCCTGAATGCCCAATAATTGAGAACGTTCATCATGTTGAAACTGAATAGAACGTTGGAATTGCCCGAATTCGTCAAATGGCAAGATTATCAAAGTGATCAGAGTGATAAAACCAGCTACAATAATCAAAATAGCCTGAATGCCCAATAATTGAGAACGTTCATCATGTTGAAACTGAATAGAACGTTGGAATTGACTGAATTCGTCAAATGGCAAGAGTATTCAAAGTAATCAGAGTGATAAAACCAGCCAGACTAATCAAAATAGCCTGAATGCCCAATAATTCAGAACGTTCATCATGTTGAAACTGAATAGAACGTTGGAATTGACCGAATTCGTCAAATGGCAAGATGATCAAAGTGATCAGAGTGATAAAACCAGCTACAATAAGCAAAATAGGCAAGAGTATTCAAAGTGATCAGAGTGATAAAACCAGCCAGACTAATCAAAATAGCCTGAATGCCCAATAATTCAGAACGTTCATCATTTTGAAACTGAATAGAACGTTGGAATTGACCGAATTCGTCAAATGGCAAGAGTATTCAAAGTGATCAGAGTGATAAAACCAGCTACAATAAGCAAAATAGCCTGAATGCCCAATAATTGAGAACGTTCATCATGTTGAAACTGAATAGAACGTTGGAATTGACCGAATTCGTCAAATGGCAAGATGATCAAAGTGATCAGAGTGATAAAACCAGCTACAATAAGCAAAATAGGCAAGAGTATTCAAAGTGATCAGAGTGATAAAACCAGCCAGACTAATCAAAATAGCCTGAATGCCCAATAATTCAGAATGTTCATCATGTTGAAACTGAATAGAACGTTGGAATTGACCGATTTCGTCAAATGGCAAGAGTATTCAAAGTGATCAGAGTGATAAAACCCGCCAGACTAATCAAAATAGCCTGAATGCCCAATAATTCAGAATGTTCATCATGTTGAAACTGAATAGAACGTTGGAATTGACCGAATTCGTCAAATGGCAAGAGTATTCAAAGTGATCAGAGTGATAAAACCAGCTACAATAAGCAAAATAGCCTGAATGCCCAATAATTGAGAACGTTCATCATGTTGAAACTGAATAGAACGTTGGAATTGACCGAATTCGTCAAATGGCAAGATGATCAAAGTGATCAGAGTGATAAAACCAGCTACAATAAGCTAAATGGCCTGAATGCCCAATAATTCAGAATGTTCATCATGTTGAAACTGAATAGAACGTTGGAATTGACCGAATTCGTTTAATGGCTAGAGTATTCAAAGTGATCACAGTGATAAAACCAGCCAGACTAATCAAAATAGCCTGAATGCCTAATAATTGAGAACGTTCATAATGTTGAAACTGAATAGAACGTTGGAATTGACCGAATTCGTCAAATGGCAAGAGTATTCAAAGTGATCAGAGTGATAAAACCAGCTACAATAAGCAAAATAGCCTGAATGCCCAATAATTGAGAACGTTCATCATGTTGAAACTGAATAGAACGTTGGAATTGCCCGAATTCGTCAAATGGCAAGATTATCAAAGTGATCAGAGTGATAAAACCAGCTACAATAAGCTAAATAGCCTGAATGCCCAATAATTCAGAATGTTCATCATGTTGAAACTGAATAGAACGTTGGAATTGACCGAATTCGTCAAATGGCAAGAGTATTCAAAGTGATCAGAGTGATAAAACCCGCCAGACTAATCAAAATAGCCTGAATGCCCAATAATTCAGAATGTTCATCATGTTGAAACTGAATAGAACGTTGGAATTGACCGAATTCGTCAAATGGCAAGAGTATTCAAAGTGATCAGAGTGATAAAACCAGCTACAATAAGCAAAATAGCCTGAATGCCCAATAATTGAGAACGTTCATCATGTTGAAACTGAATAGAACGTTGGAATTTCCCGAATTCGTCAAATGGCAAGATTATCAAAGTGATCAGAGTGATAAAACCAGCTACAATAATCAAAATAATTGAGAACGTTCATCATGTTGAAACTGAATAGAACGTTGGAATTGACTGAATTCGTCAAATGGCAAGAGTATTCAAAGTGATCAGAGTGATAAAACCAGCCAGACTAATCAAAATAGGCTGAATGTCCAATAATTCAGAATGTTCATCATGTTGAAATTGAATAGAACGTTGGAATTGACCGAATTTGTCAAATGGCAAGAGTATTCAAAGTGATCAGAGTGATAAAACCAGCCAGACTAATCAAAATAGCCTGAATGCCCAATAATTCAGAATGTTCATCATGTTGAAACTGAGTAGAACGTTGGAATTGACCGAATTCGTCAAATGGCAAGAGTATTCAAAGTGATCAGAGTGATAAAACCAGCCAGACTAATCAAAATAGCCTGAATGCCCAATAATTCAGAATGTTCATCATGTTCAAACTGAATAGAACGTTGGAATTGACCGAATTCGTTTAATGGCTAGAGTATTCAAAGTGATCAGAGTGATAAAACCAGCCAGACTAATCAAAATAGCCTGAATGCCTAATAATTAAGAACGTTCATCATGTTGAAACTGAATAGAACGTTGGAATTGACTGAATTCGTCAAATGGCAAGATTATCAAAGTGATCAGAGTGATAAAACCAGCTACAATAAGCAAAATAGCCTGAATGCCCAATAATTCAGAATGTTCATCATGTTGAAACTGAATAGAACGTTGGAATTGAGCGAATTCGTGAAATGGCAAGATTATCAAAGTGACCAGAGTGATAAAACCAGCTACAATAAGCAAAATAGCCTGAATGCCCAATAATTCAGAATGTTCATCATGTTGAAACTGAATAGAACGTTGGAATTGACCGAATTCGTCAAATCGCAAGAGTATTCGAAGTGATCAGAGTGATAAAACCAGTCAGACTAATCAAAATAGCCTGAATGCCCAATAATTCAGAATGTTCATCATGTTGAAACTGAATAGAACGTTGGAATTGACCGAATTCGTCAAATCGCAAGAGTATTCAAAGTGATCAGAGTGATAAAACCAGTCAGACTATTCAAAATAGCCTGAATGCCCAATAATTGAGAACGTTCATCATGTTGAAACTGAATAGAACGTTGGAATTGACCGAATTCGTCAAATGGCAAGATTATCAAAGTGATCAGAGTGATAAAACCAGCTACAATAAGCAAAATAGCCTGAATGCCCAATAATTCAGAATGTTCATCATGTTGAAACTGAATAGAACGTTGGAATTGACCGATTTCGTCAAATGGCAAGAGTATTCAAAGTGATCAGAGTGATAAAACCAGCCAGACTAATCAAAATAGCCTGAATGCCCAATAATTCAGAATGTTCATCATGTTGAAACTGAATAGAACGTTGGAATTGACCGAATTCGTCAAATGGCAAGAGTATTCAAAGTAATCAGAGTGATAAAACCATCTACAATAATCAAAATAGCCTGAATGCCTAATAATTAAGAACGTTCATCATGTTGAAACTGAATAGAACGTTGGAATTGACCGAATTCGTCAAATGGCAAGATTATCAAAGTGATCAGAGTGATAAAACCAGCTACAATAAGCAAAATAGGCAAGAGTATTCAAAGTGATCAGAGTGATAAAACCAGCCAGACTAATCAAAATAGCCTGAATGTCCAATAATTCAGAATGTTCATCATGTTGAAACTGAATAGAACGTTGGAATTGACCGAATTCTTCAAATGGCAAGAGTATTCAAAGTAATCAGAGTGATAAAACCATCTACAATAATCAAAATAGCCTGAATGCCTAATAATTAAGAACGTTCATCATGTTGAAACTGAATAGAACGTTGGAATTGACCGAATCCGATTGACAAGATTATCAAAGTGATCAGAGTGATAAAACCAGCTACAATAAGCAAAATAGGCAAGAGTATTCGAAGTGATCAGAGTGATAAAACCAGCCAGACTAATCAAAATAGCCTGAATGTCCAATAATTCAGAATGTTCATCATGTTGAAACTGAATAGAACGTTGGAATTGACCGAATTCGTCAAATGGCAAGAGTATTCAAAGTGATCAGAGTGATAAAACCAGCTACAATAAGCAAAATAGCCTGAATGCCCAATAATTGAGAACGTTCATCATGTTGAAACTGAATAGAACGTTGGAATTGCCCGAATTCGTCAAATGGCAAGATTATCAAAGTGATCAGAGTGATAAAACCAGCTACAATAAGCTAAATAGCCTGAATGCCCAATAATTCAGAATGTTCATCATGTTGAGACTGAATAGAACGTTGGAATTGACCGAATTCGTCAAATGGCAAGAGTATTCAAAGTGATCAGAGTGATAAAACCCGCCAGACTAATCAAAATAGCCTGAATGCCCAATAATTCAGAATGTTCATCATGTTGAAACTGAATAGAACGTTGGAATTGACCGAATTCGTCAAATGGCAAGAGTATTCAAAGTGATCAGAGTGATAAAACCAGCTACAATAAGCAAAATAGCCTGAATGCCCAATAATTGAGAACGTTCATCATGTTGAAACTGAATAGAACGTTGGAATTTCCCGAATTCGTCAAATGGCAAGAGTATTCAAAGTGATCAGAGTGATAAAACCAGCCAGACTAATCAAACTAGCCTGAATGCCCAATAATTCAGAATGTTCATCATGTTGAAACTGAATAGAACGTTGGAATTGACCGAATTCGTCAAATGGCAAGATTATCAAAGTGATCAGAGTGATAAAACCAGCTACAATAATCAAAATAGCCTGAATGCCCAATAATTGAGAACGTTCATCATGTTGAAACTGAATAGAACGTTGGAATTGACTGAATTCGTCAAATGGCAAGAGTATTCAAAGTGATCAGAGTGATAAAACCAGCCAGACTAATCAAAATAGGCTGAATGTCCAATAATTCAGAATGTTCATCATGTTGAAATTGAATAGAACGTTGGAATTGACCGAATTTGTCAAATGGCAAGAGTATTCAAAGTGATCAGAGTGATAAAACCAGCCAGACTAATCAAAATAGCCTGAATGCCCAATAATTCAGAATGTTCATCATGTTGAAACTGAATAGAACGTTGGAATTGACCGAATTCGTTTAATGGCTAGAGTATTCAAAGTGATCAGAGTGATAAAACCAGCCAGACTAATCAAAATAGCCTGAATGCCTAATAATTAAGAACGTTCATCATGTTGAAACTGAATAGAACGTTGGAATTGACTGAATCGTCAAATGGCAAGATTATCAAAGTGATCAGAGTGATAAAACCAGCTACAATAAGCAAAATAGCCTGAATGCCCAATAATTCAGAATGTTCATCATGGTGAAACTGAATAGAACGTTGGAATTGAGCGAATTCGTGAAATGGCAAGATTATCAAAGTGACCAGAGTGATAAAACCAGCTACAATAAGCAAAATAGCCTGAATGCCCAATAATTCAGAATGTTCATCATGTTGAAACTGAATAGAACGTTGGAATTGACCGAATTCGTCAAATCGCAAGAGTATTCAAAGTGATCAGAGTGATAAAACCAGTCAGACTAATCAAAATAGCCTGAATGCCCAATAATTCAGAATGTTCATCATGTTGAAACTGAATAGAACGTTGGAATTGACCGAATTCGTCAAATCGCAAGAGTATTCAAAGTGATCAGAGTGATAAAACCAGTCAGACTAATCAAAATAGCCTGAATGCCCAATAATTGAGAACGTTCATCATGTTGAAACTGAATAGAACGTTGGAATTGACCGAATTCGTCAAATGGCAAGATTATCAAAGTGATCAGAGTGATAAAACCAGCTACAATAACCAAATAGCCTGAATGCCCAATAATTCAGAATGTTCATCATGTTGAAACTGAATAGAACGTTGGAATTGACCGATTTCGTCAAATGGCAAGAGTATTCAAAGTGATCAGAGTGATAAAACCAGCCAGACTAATCAAAATAGCCTGAATGCCCAATAATTCAGAATGTTCATCATGTTGAAACTGAATAGAACGTTGGAATTGACCGAATTCGTCAAATGGCAAGATTATCAAAGTGATCAGAGTGATAAAACCAGCTACAATAAGCAAAATAGGCAAGAGTATTCAAAGTGATCAGAGTGATAAAACCAGCCAGACTAATCAAAATAGCCTGAATGTCCAATAATTCAGAATGTTCATCATGTTGAAACTGAATAGAACGTTGGAATTGACCGAATTCTTCAAATGGCAAGAGTATTCAAAGTAATCAGAGTGATAAAACCATCTACAATAATCAAAATAGCCTGAATGCCTAATAATTAAGAACGTTCATCATGTTGAAACTGAATAGAACGTTGGAATTGACCGAATCCGATTGACAAGATTATCAAAGTGATCAGAGTGATAAAACCAGCTACAATAAGCAAAATAGGCAAGAGTATTCGAAGTGATCAGAGTGATAAAACCAGCCAGACTAATCAAAATAGCCTGAATGTCCAATAATTCAGAATGTTCATCATGTTGAAACTGAATAGAACGTTGGAATTGACCGAATTCGTCAAATGGCAAGAGTATTCAAAGTGATCAGAGTGATAAAACCAGCTACAATAAGCAAAATAGCCTGAATGCCCAATAATTGAGAACGTTCATCATGTTGAAACTGAATAGAACGTTGGAATTGCCCGAATTCGTCAAATGGCAAGATTATCAAAGTGATCAGAGTGATAAAACCAGCTACAATAAGCTAAATAGCCTGAATGCCCAATAATTCAGAATGTTCATCATGTTGAGACTGAATAGAACGTTGGAATTGACCGAATTCGTCAAATGGCAAGAGTATTCAAAGTGATCAGAGTGATAAAACCCGCCAGACTAATCAAAATAGCCTGAATGCCCAATAATTCAGAATGTTCATCATGTTGAAACTGAATAGAACGTTGGAATTGACCGAATTCGTCAAATGGCAAGAGTATTCAAAGTGATCAGAGTGATAAAACCAGCTACAATAAGCAAAATAGCCTGAATGCCCAATAATTGAGAACGTTCATCATGTTGAAACTGAATAGAACGTTGGAATTTCCCGAATTCGTCAAATGGCAAGAGTATTCAAAGTGATCAGAGTGATAAAACCAGCCAGACTAATCAAACTAGCCTGAATGCCCAATAATTCAGAATGTTCATCATGTTGAAACTGAATAGAACGTTGGAATTGACCGAATTCGTCAAATGGCAAGATTATCAAAGTGATCAGAGTGATAAAACCAGCTACAATAATCAAAATAGCCTGAATGCCCAATAATTGAGAACGTTCATCATGTTGAAACTGAATAGAACGTTGGAATTGACTGAATTCGTCAAATGGCAAGAGTATTCAAAGTGATCAGAGTGATAAAACCAGCCAGACTAATCAAAATAGGCTGAATGTCCAATAATTCAGAATGTTCATCATGTTGAAATTGAATAGAACGTTGGAATTGACCGAATTTGTCAAATGGCAAGAGTATTCAAAGTGATCAGAGTGATAAAACCAGCCAGACTAATCAAAATAGCCTGAATGCCCAATAATTCAGAATGTTCATCATGTTGAAACTGAATAGAACGTTGGAATTGACCGAATTCGTTTAATGGCTAGAGTATTCAAAGTGATCAGAGTGATAAAACCAGCCAGACTAATCAAAATAGCCTGAATGCCTAATAATTAAGAACGTTCATCATGTTGAAACTGAATAGAACGTTGGAATTGACTGAATCGTCAAATGGCAAGATTATCAAAGTGATCAGAGTGATAAAACCAGCTACAATAAGCAAAATAGCCTGAATGCCCAATAATTCAGAATGTTCATCATGGTGAAACTGAATAGAACGTTGGAATTGAGCGAATTCGTGAAATGGCAAGATTATCAAAGTGACCAGAGTGATAAAACCAGCTACAATAAGCAAAATAGCCTGAATGCCCAATAATTCAGAATGTTCATCATGTTGAAACTGAATAGAACGTTGGAATTGACCGAATTCGTCAAATCGCAAGAGTATTCAAAGTGATCAGAGTGATAAAACCAGTCAGACTAATCAAAATAGCCTGAATGCCCAATAATTCAGAATGTTCATCATGTTGAAACTGAATAGAACGTTGGAATTGACCGAATTCGTCAAATCGCAAGAGTATTCAAAGTGATCAGAGTGATAAAACCAGTCAGACTAATCAAAATAGCCTGAATGCCCAATAATTGAGAACGTTCATCATGTTGAAACTGAATAGAACGTTGGAATTGACCGAATTCGTCAAATGGCAAGATTATCAAAGTGATCAGAGTGATAAAACCAGCTACAATAACCAAATAGCCTGAATGCCCAATAATTCAGAATGTTCATCATGTTGAAACTGAATAGAACGTTGGAATTGACCGATTTCGTCAAATGGCAAGAGTATTCAAAGTGATCAGAGTGATAAAACCAGCCAGACTAATCAAAATAGCCTGAATGCCCAATAATTCAGAATGTTCATCATGTTGAAACTGAATAGAACGTTGGAATTGACCGAATTCGTCAAATGGCAAGAGTATTCAAAGTAATCAGAGTGATAAAACCATCTACAATAATCAAAATAGCCTAAATGCCTAATAATTAAGAACGTTCATCATGTTGAAACTGAATAGAACGTTGGAATTGACCGAATTCGTCAAATGGCAAGATTATCAAAGTGATCAGAGTGATAAAACCAGCTACAATAAGCAAAATAGGCAAGAGTATTCAAAGTGATCAGAGTGATAAAACCAGCCAGACTAATCAAAATAGCCTGAATGCCCAATAATTCAGAATGTTCATCATGTTGAAACTGAATAGAACGTTGGAATTGACCGAATTCGTCAAATGGCAAGAGTATTCAAAGTGATCAGAGTGATAAAACCAGCTACAATAAGCAAAATAGCCTGAATGCCCAATAATTGAGAACGTTCATCATGTTGAAACTGAATAGAACGTTGGAATTGACCGAATTCGTTTAATGGCTAGAGTATTCAAAGTGATCACAGTGATAAAACCAGCCAGACTAATCAAAATAGCCTGAATGCCCAATAATTCAGAATGTTCATCATGTTGAAACTGAATAGAACGTTGGAATTGACCGATTTCGTCAAATGGCAAGAGTATTCAAAGTGATCAGAGTGATAAAACCCGCCAGACTAATCAAAATAGCCTGAATGCCCAATAATTCAGAATGTTCATCATGTTGAAACTGAATAGAACGTTGGAATTGACCGAATTCGTCAAATGGCAAGAGTATTCAAAGTGATCAGAGTGATAAAACCAGCTACAATAAGCAAAATAGCCTGAATGCCCAATAATTGAGAACGTTCATCATGTTGAAACTGAATAGAACGTTGGAATTGACCGAATTCGTCAAATGGCAAGATGATCAAAGTGATCAGAGTGATAAAACCAGCTACAATAAGCTAAATGGCCTGAATGCCCAATAATTCAGAATGTTCATCATGTTGAAACTGAATAGAACGTTGGAATTGACCGAATTCGTTTAATGGCTAGAGTATTCAAAGTGATCACAGTGATAAAACCAGCCAGACTAATCAAAATAGCCTGAATGCCTAATAATTGAGAACGTTCATAATGTTGAAACTGAATAGAACGTTGGAATTGACCGAATTCGTCAAATGGCAAGAGTATTCAAAGTGATCAGAGTGATAAAACCAGCTACAATAAGCAAAATAGCCTGAATGCCCATTAATTGAGAACGTTCATCATGTTGAAACTGAATAGAACGTTGGAATTGCCCGAATTCGTCAAATGGCAAGATTATCAAAGTGATCAGAGTGATAAAACCAGCTACAATAAGCTAAATAGCCTGAATGCCCAATAATTCAGAATGTTCATCATGTTGAAACTGAATAGAACGTTGGAATTGACCGAATTCGTCAAATGGCAAGAGTATTCAAAGTGATCAGAGTGATAAAACCCGCCAGACTAATCAAAATAGCCTGAATGCCCAATAATTCAGAATGTTCATCATGTTGAAACTGAATAGAACGTTGGAATTGACCGAATTCGTCAAATGGCAAGAGTATTCAAAGTGATCAGAGTGATAAAATCAGCTACAATAAGCAAAATAGCCTGAATGCCCAATAATTGAGAACGTTCATCATGTTGAAACTGAATAGAACGTTGGAATTTCCCGAATTCGTCAAATGGCAAGAGTATTCAAAGTGATCAGAGTGATAAAACCAGCCAGACTAATCAAACTAGCCTGAATGCCCAATAATTCAGAATGTTCATCATGTTGAAACTGAATAGAACGTTGGAATTGACCGAATTCGTCAAATGGCAAGATTATCAAAGTGATCAGAGTGATAAAACCAGCTACAATAATCAAAATAGCCTGAATGCCCAATAATTGAGAACGTTCATCATGTTGAAACTGAATAGAACGTTGGAATTGACTGAATTCGTCAAATGGCAAGAGTATTCAAAGTGATCAGAGTGATAAAACCAGCCAGACTAATCAAAATAGGCTGAATGTCCAATAATTCAGAATGTTCATCATATTGAAATTGAATAGAACGTTGGAATTGACCGAATTTGTCAAATGGCAAGAGTATTCAAAGTGATCAGAGTGATAAAACCAGCCAGACTAATCAAAATAGCCTGAATGCCCAATAATTCAGAATGTTCATCATGTTGAAACTGAGTAGAACGTTGGAATTGACCGAATTCGTCAAATGGCAAGAGTATTCAAAGTGATCAGAGTGATAAAACCAGCCAGACTAATCAAAATAGCCTGAATGCCCAATAATTCAGAATGTTCATCATGTTCAAACTGAATAGAACGTTGGAATTGACCGAATTCGTTTAATGGCTAGAGTATTCAAAGTGATCAGAGTGATAAAACCAGCCAGACTAATCAAAATAGCCTGAATGCCTAATAATTAAGAACGTTCATCATGTTGAAACTGAATAGAACGTTGGAATTGACTGAATTCGTCAAATGGCAAGATTATCAAAGTGATCAGAGTGATAAAACCAGCTACAATAAGCAAAATAGCCTGAATGCCCAATAATTGAGAACGTTCATCATGTTGAAACTGAATAGAACGTTGGAATTGACCGAATTCGTGAAATGGCAAGATTATCAAAGTGACCAGAGTGATAAAACCAGCTACAATAAGCAAAATAGCCTGAATGCCCAATAATTCAGAATGTTCATCATGTTGAAACTGAATAGAACGTTGGAATTGACCGAATTCGTCAAATCGCAAGAGTATTCAAAGTGATCAGAGTGATAAAACCAGTCAGACTAATCAAAATAGCCTGAATGCCCAATAATTCAGAATGTTCATCATGTTGAAACTGAATAGAACGTTGGAATTGACCGAATTCGTCAAATGGCAAGAGTATTCAAAGTGATCAGAGTGATAAAACCAGCTACAATAAGCAAAATAGCCTGAATGCCCAATAATTGAGAACGTTCATCATGTTGAAACTGAATAGAACGTTGGAATTGACCGAATTCGTCAAATGGCAAGATGATCAAAGTGATCAGAGTGATAAAACCAGCTACAATAAGCTAAATGGCCTGAATGCCCAATAATTCAGAATGTTCATCATGTTGAAACTGAATAGAACGTTGGAATTGACCGAATTCGTTTAATGGCTAGAGTATTCAAAGTGATCACAGTGATAAAACCAGCCAGACTAATCAAAATAGCCTGAATGCCTAATAATTGAGAACGTTCATAATGTTGAAACTGAATAGAACGTTGGAATTGACCGAATTCGTCAAATGGCAAGAGTATTCAAAGTGATCAGAGTGATAAAACCAGCTACAATAAGCAAAATAGCCTGAATGCCCAATAATTGAGAACGTTCATCATGTTGAAACTGAATAGAACGTTGGAATTGCCCGAATTCGTCAAATGGCAAGATTATCAAAGTGATCAGAGTGATAAAACCAGCTACAATAAGCTAAATAGCCTGAATGCCCAATAATTCAGAATGTTCATCATGTTGAAACTGAATAGAACGTTGGAATTGACCGAATTCGTCAAATGGCAAGAGTATTCAAAGTGATCAGAGTGATAAAACCCGCCAGACTAATCAAAATAGCCTGAATGCCCAATAATTCAGAATGTTCATCATGTTGAAACTGAATAGAACGTTGGAATTGACCGAATTCGTCAAATGGCAAGAGTATTCAAAGTGATCAGAGTGATAAAATCAGCTACAATAAGCAAAATAGCCTGAATGCCCAATAATTGAGAACGTTCATCATGTTGAAACTGAATAGAACGTTGGAATTTCCCGAATTCGTCAAATGGCAAGAGTATTCAAAGTGATCAGAGTGATAAAACCAGCCAGACTAATCAAACTAGCCTGAATGCCCAATAATTCAGAATGTTCATCATGTTGAAACTGAATAGAACGTTGGAATTGACCGAATTCGTCAAATGGCAAGATTATCAAAGTGATCAGAGTGATAAAACCAGCTACAATAATCAAAATAGCCTGAATGCCCAATAATTGAGAACGTTCATCATGTTGAAACTGAATAGAACGTTGGAATTGACTGAATTCGTCAAATGGCAAGAGTATTCAAAGTGATCAGAGTGATAAAACCAGCCAGACTAATCAAAATAGGCTGAATGTCCAATAATTCAGAATGTTCATCATATTGAAATTGAATAGAACGTTGGAATTGACCGAATTTGTCAAATGGCAAGAGTATTCAAAGTGATCAGAGTGATAAAACCAGCCAGACTAATCAAAATAGCCTGAATGCCCAATAATTCAGAATGTTCATCATGTTGAAACTGAGTAGAACGTTGGAATTGACCGAATTCGTCAAATGGCAAGAGTATTCAAAGTGATCAGAGTGATAAAACCAGCCAGACTAATCAAAATAGCCTGAATGCCCAATAATTCAGAATGTTCATCATGTTCAAACTGAATAGAACGTTGGAATTGACCGAATTCGTTTAATGGCTAGAGTATTCAAAGTGATCAGAGTGATAAAACCAGCCAGACTAATCAAAATAGCCTGAATGCCTAATAATTAAGAACGTTCATCATGTTGAAACTGAATAGAACGTTGGAATTGACTGAATTCGTCAAATGGCAAGATTATCAAAGTGATCAGAGTGATAAAACCAGCTACAATAAGCAAAATAGCCTGAATGCCCAATAATTCAGAATGTTCATCATGTTGAAACTGAATAGAACGTTGGAATTGAGCGAATTCGTGAAATGGCAAGATTATCAAAGTGACCAGAGTGATAAAACCAGCTACAATAAGCAAAATAGCCTGAATGCCCAATAATTCAGAATGTTCATCATGTTGAAACTGAATAGAACGTTGGAATTGACCGAATTCGTCAAATCGCAAGAGTATTCAAAGTGATCAGAGTGATAAAACCAGTCAGACTAATCAAAATAGCCTGAATGCCCAATAATTCAGAATGTTCATCATGTTGAAACTGAATAGAACGTTGGAATTGACCGAATTCGTCAAATCGCAAGAGTATTCAAAGTGATCAGAGTGATAAAACCAGTCAGACTAATCAAAATAGCCTGAATGCCCAATAATTGAGAACGTTCATCATGTTGAAACTGAATAGAACGTTGGAATTGACCGAATTCGTCAAATGGCAAGATTATCAAAGTGATCAGAGTGATAAAACCAGCTACAATAAGCAAAATAGCCTGAATGCCCAATAATTCAGAATGTTCATCATGTTGAAACTGAATAGAACGTTGGAATTGACCGATTTCGTCAAATGGCAAGAGTATTCAAAGTGATCAGAGTGATAAAACCAGCCAGACTAATCAAAATAGCCTGAATGCCCAATAATTCAGAATGTTCATCATGTTGAAACTGAATAGAACGTTGGAATTGACCGAATTCGTCAAATGGCAAGAGTATTCAAAGTAATCAGAGTGATAAAACCATCTACAATAATCAAAATAGCCTGAATGCCTAATAATTAAGAACGTTCATCATGTTGAAACTGAATAGAACGTTGGAATTGACCGAATTCGTCAAATGGCAAGATTATCAAAGTGATCAGAGTGATAAAACCAGCTACAATAAGCAAAATAGCCTGAATGCCCAATAATTCAGAATGTTCATCATGTTGAAACTGAATAGAACGTTGGAATTGACCGATTTCGTCAAATGGCAAGAGTATTCAAAGTGATCAGAGTGATAAAACCAGCCAGACTAATCAAAATAGCCTGAATGCCCAATAATTCAGAATGTTCATCATGTTGAAACTGAATAGAACGTTGGAATTGACCGAATTCGTCAAATGGCAAGAGTATTCAAAGTGATCAGAGTGATAAAACCAGCCAGACTAATCAAAATAGCCTGAATGCCCAATAACTCAGAATGTTCATCATGTTGAAACTGAATAGAACGTTGGAATTGACCGAATTCGTCAAATGGCAAGAGTATTCAAAGTAATCAGAGTGATAAAACCATCTACAATAATCAAAATAGCCTGAATGCCTAATAATTAAGAACGTTCATCATGTTGAAACTGAATAGAACGTTGGAATTGACCGATTTCGTCAAATGGCAAGAGTATTCAAAGTGATCAGAGTGATAAAACCAGCCAGACTAATCAAAATAGCCTGAATGCCCAATAATTCAGAATGTTCATCATGTTGAAACTGAATAGAACGTTGGAATTGACCGAATTCGTCAAATGGCAAGAGTATTCAAAGTAATCAGAGTGATAAAACCATCTACAATAATCAAAATAGCCTGAATGCCTAATAATTAAGAACGTTCATCATGTTGAAACTGAATAGAACGTTGGAATTGACCGAATTCGTCAAATGGCAAGAGTATTCAAAGTAATCAGAGTGATAAAACCATCTACAATAATCAAAATAGCCTGAATGCCTAATAATTAAGAACGTTCATCATGTTGAAACTGAATAGAACGTTGGAATTGACCGAATCCGATTGACAAGATTATCAAAGTGATCAGAGTGATAAAACCAGCTACAATAAGCAAAATAGGCAAGAGTATTCGAAGTGATCAGAGTGATAAAACCAGCCAGACTAATCAAAATAGCCTGAATGTCCAATAATTCAGAATGTTCATCATGTTGAAACTGAATAGAACGTTGGAATTGACCAAATTCGTCAAATGGCAAGAGTATTCAAATCAGAGTGATAAAACCAGCCAGACTAATCAAAATAGCCTGAATGCCCAATAATTCAGAATGTTCATCATGTTGAAACTGAATAGAACGTTGGAATTGAGCGAATTCGTCAAATGGCAAGATTATCAAAGTGATCAGAGTGATAAAACCAGCTACAATAAGCAAAATAGCCTGAATGCCCAATAATTCAGAATGTTCATCATGTTGAAATTGAATAGAACGTTGGAATTGACCGAATTCGTCAAATCGCAAGATTATCAAAGTGATCAGAGTGATAAAACCAGCTGAAATAAGCAAAATAGCCTGAATACCCAATAATTCAGAATGTTCATCATGTTGAAACTGAATAGAACGTTGGAATTGACCGAATTCGTCAAATGGCAAGAGTATTCAAAGTGATCAGAGTGATAAAACCAGCCAGACTAATCAAAATAGCCTGAATGCCCAATAATTCAGAATGTTCATCATGTTGAAACTGAATAGAACGTTGGAATTGACCGAATTCGTCAAATGGCAAGAGTATTCAAAGTGATCAGAGTGATAAAACCAGCCAGACTAATCAAAATAGCCTGAATGCCCAATAATTCAGAATGTTCATCATGTTGAAACTGAATAGAACGTTGGAATTGACCGAATTCGTAAAATAGCAACAGTATTCAAAGTGATCAGAGTGATAAAACCAGCTACAATAAGTAAAATAGCCTGAATGCCCAATAATTCAGAATGTTCATCATGTTGAAACTGAATAGAACGTTGGAATTGAGGGAATTCGTCAAATGGCAAGATTATCAAAGTAATCAGAGTCATAAAACCAGCCAGACTAATCAAAATAGCCTGAATGTCCAATAATTCAGAATGTTCATCATGTTGAAACTGAATAGAACGTTGGAATTGACCGAATTCGTCAAATGGCAAGAGTATTCAAAGTGATCAGAGTGATAAAACCAGCCAGACTAATCAAAATAGCCTGAATGCCCAATAATTCAGAATGTTCATCATGTTGAAACTGAATAGAACGTTGGAATTGAGCGAATTCGTCAAATGGCAAGATTATCAAAGTAATCAGAGTGAAAAAACCAGCCAGACTAATCAAAATAGCCTGAATGCCCAATAATTCAGAATGTTCATCATGTTGAAACTGAATAGAACGTTGGAATTGAGCGAATTCGTCAAATGGCAAGATTATCAAAGTGATCAGCGTGATAAAACCAGCTACAATAAGCAAAACAGCCTGAATGCCCAATAATTCAGAATGTTCATCATGTTGAAATTGAATAGAACGTTGGAATTGACCGAATTCGTCAAATCGCAAAATTATCAAAGTGATCAGAGTGATAAAACCAGCTGAAATAAGCAAAATAGCCTGAATACCCAATAATTCAGAATGTTCATCATGTTGAAACTGAATAGAACGTTGGAATTGACCGAATTCGTCAAATGGCAAGAGTATTCAAAGTGATCAGAGTGATAAAACCAGCCAGACTAATCAAAATAGCCTGAATGCCCAATAATTCAGAATGTTCATCATGTTGAAACTGAATAGAACGTTGGAATTTACCGAATTCGTCAAATGGCAAGAGTATTCAAAGTGATCAGAGTGATAAAACCAGCCAGACTAATAAAAATAGCCTGAATGCCCAATAATTCAGAATGTTCATCATGTTGAAACTGAATAGAACGTTGGAATTGACCGAATTCGTCAAATGGCAAGAGTATTCAAAGTGATCAGAGTGATAAAACCAGCCAGACTAATTAAAATAGCCTGAATGCCTAATAATTAAGAACGTTCATCATGTTGAAACTGAATAGAACGTTGGAATTGACCGAATTCGTCAAATGGCAAGAGTATTCAAAGTGATCAGAGTGATAAAACCAGCCAGACTAATCAAAATAGCCTGAATCCCCAATAATTCAGAATGTTCATCATGTTGAAACTGAATAGAACGTTGGAATTGACCGAATTCGTAAAATAGCAACAGTATTCAAAGTGATCAGAGTGATAAAACCAGCTACAATAAGTAAAATAGCCTGAATGCCCAATAATTCAGAATGTTCATCATGTTGAAACTGAATAGAACGTTGGAATTGAGGGAATTCGTCAAATGGCAAGATTATCAAAGTAATCAGAGTCATAAAACCAGCCAGACTAATCAAAATAGCCTGAATGTCCAATAATTCAGAATGTTCATCATGTTGAAACTGAATAGAACGTTGGAATTGACCGAATTCGTCAAATGGCAAGAGTATTCAAAGTGATCAGAGTGATAAAACCAGCCAGACTAATTAAAATAGCCTGAATGCCCAATAATTCAGAATGTTCATCATGTTGAAACTGAATAGAACGTTGGAATTGACCGATTTCGTCAAATGGCAAGAGTATTCAAAGTGATCAGAGTGATAAAACCAGCCAGACTAATCAAAATAGCCTGAATGCCCAATAATTCAGAATGTTCATCATGTTGAAACTGAATAGAACGTTGGAATTGACCGAATTCGTCAAATGACAAGAGTATTCAAAGTAATCAGAGTGATAAAACCATCTACAATAATCAAAATAGCCTGAATGCCTAATAATTAAGAACGTTCATCATGTTGAAACTGAATAGAACGTTGGAATTGACCGAATTCGTCAAATGGCAAGATTATCAAAGTGATCAGAGTGATAAAACCAGCTACAATAAGCAAAATAGGCAAGAGTATTCAAAGTGATCAGAGTGATAAAACCAGCCAGACTAATCAAAATAGCCTGAATGTCCAATAATTCAGAATGTTCATCATGTTGAAACTGAATAGAACGTTGGAATTGACCGAATTCGTCAAATGGCAAGAGTATTCAAAGTAATCAGAGTGATAAAACCATCTACAATAATCAAAATAGCCTGAATGCCTAATAATTAAGAACGTTCATCATGTTGAAACTGAATAGAACGTTGGAATTGACCGAATCCGATTGACAAGATTATCAAAGTGATCAGAGTGATAAAACCAGCTACAATAAGCAAAATAGGCAAGAGTATTCGAAGTGATCAGAGTGATAAAACCAGCCAGACTAATCAAAATAGCCTGAATGTCCAATAATTCAGAATGTTCATCATGTTGAAACTGAATAGATCGTTGGAATTGACCGAATTCGTCAAATGGCAAGAGTATTCAAATCAGAGTGATAAAACCAGCCAGACTAATCAAAATAGCCTGAATGCCCAATAATTCAGAATGTTCATCATGTTGAAACTGAATAGAACGTTGGAATTGAGCGAATTCGTCAAATGGCAAGATTATCAAAGTGATCAGAGTGATAAAACCAGCTACAATAAGCAAAATAGCCTGAATGCCCAATAATTCAGAATGTTCATCATGTTGAAATTGAATAGAACGTTGAAATTGACCGAATTCGTCAAATCGCAAGATTATCAAAGTGATCAGAGTGATAAAACCAGCTGAAATAAGCAAAATAGCCTGAATACCCAATAATTCAGAATGTTCATCATGTTGAAACTGAATAGAACGTTGGAATTGACCGAATTCGTCAAATGGCAAGAGTATTCAAAGTGATCAGAGTGATAAAACCAGCCAGACTAATCAAAATAGCCTGAATGCCCAATAATTCAGAATGTTCATCATGTTGAAACTGAATAGAACGTTGGAATTGACCGAATTCGTCAAATGGCAAGAGTATTCAAAGTGATCAGAGTGATAAAACCAGCCAGACTAATCAAAATAGCCTGAATGCCCAATAATTCAGAATGTTCATCATGTTGAAACTGAATAGAACGTTGGAATTGACCGAATTCGTAAAATAGCAACAGTATTCAAAGTGATCAGAGTGATAAAACCAGCTACAATAAGTAAAATAGCCTGAATGCCCAATAATTCAGAATGTTCATCATGTTGAAACTGAAAAGAACGTTGGAATTGAGCGAATTCGTCAAATGGCAAGATTATCAAAGTAATCAGAGTGAAAAAACCAGCCAGACTAATCAAAATAGCCTGAATGTCCAATAATTCAGAATGTTCATCATGTTGAAACTGAATAGAACTTTGGAATTGACCGAATTCGTCAAATGGCAAGAGTATTCAAAGTGATCAGAGTGATAAAACCAGCCAGACTAATCAAAATAGCCTGAATGCCCAATAATTCAGAATGTTCATCATGTTGAAACTGAATAGAACGTTGGAATTGAGCGAATTCGTCAAATGGCAAGATTATCAAAGTGATCAGCGTGATAAAACCAGCTACAATAAGCAAAACAGCCTGAATGCCCAATAATTCAGAATGTTCATCATGTTGAAATTGAATAGAACGTTGGAATTGACCGAATTCGTCAAATCGCAAAATTATCAAAGTGATCAGAGTGATAAAACCAGCTGAAATAAGCAAAATAGCCTGAATACCCAATAATTCAGAATGTTCATCATGTTGAAACTGAATAGAACGTTGGAATTGACCGAATTCGTCAAATGGCAAGAGTATTCAAAGTGATCAGAGTGATAAAACCAGCCAGACTAATCAAAATAGCCTGAATGCCCAATAATTCAGAATGTTCATCATGTTGAAACTGAATAGAACGTTGGAATTTACCGAATTCGTCAAATGGCAAGAGTATTCAAAGTGATCAGAGTGATAAAACCAGCCAGACTAATAAAAATAGCCTGAATGCCCAATAATTCAGAATGTTCATCATGTTGAAACTGAATAGAACGTTGGAATTGACCGAATTCGTCAAATGGCAAGAGTATTCAAAGTGATCAGAGTGATAAAACCAGCCAGACTAATTAAAATAGCCTGAATGCCTAATAATTAAGAACGTTCATCATGTTGAAACTGAATAGAACGTTGGAATTGACCGAATTCGTCAAATGGCAGGAGTATTCAAAGTGATCAGAGTGATAAAACCAGCCAGACTAATCAAAATAGCCTGAATCCCCAATAATTCAGAATGTTCATCATGTTGAAACTGAATAGAACGTTGGAATTGAGCGAATTCGTCAAATGGCAAGATTATCAAAGTAATCAGAGTGATAAAACCAGCTACAATAAGCAAAATAGCCTGAATGCCCAATAATTCAGAATGTTCATCATGTTGAAACTGAATAGAACGTTGGAATTGACCGAATTCGTCAAATGGCAAGAGTATTCAAAGTGATCAGAGTGATAAAACCAGCCAGACTAATCAAAATAGCCTGAATGCCCAATAATTCAGAATGTTCATCATGTTGAAACTGAATAGAACGTTGGAATTTACCTGAATTCGTCAAATGGCAAGAGTATTCAAAGTGATCAGAGTGATAAAACCAGCCAGACTAATCAAAATAGCCTGAATGTCCAATAATTCAGAATGTTCATCATGTTGAAACTGAATAGAACGTTGGAATTGACCGAATTCGTCAAATGGCAAGAGTATTCAAAGTGATCAGAGTGATAAAACCAGCCAGACTAATTAAAATAGCCTGAATGCCTAATAATTAAGAACGTTCATCATGTTGAAACTGAATAGAACGTTGGAATTGACCGAATTCGTCAAATGGCAGGAGTATTCAAAGTGATCAGAGTGATAAAACCAGCCAGACTAATCAAAATAGCCTGAATCCCCAATAATTCAGAATGTTCATCATGTTGAAACTGAATAGAACGTTGGAATTTCCCGAATTCGTCAAATGGCAAGAGTATTCAAAGTGATCAGAGTGATAAAACCAGCCAGACTAATCAAACTAGCCTGAATGCCCAATAATTCAGAATGTTCATCATGTTGAAACTGAATAGAACGTTGGAATTGACCGAATTCGTCAAATGGCAAGATTATCAAAGTGATCAGAGTGATAAAACCAGCTACAATAATCAAAATAGCCTGAATGCCCAATAATTGAGAACGTTCATCATGTTGAAACTGAATAGAACGTTGGAATTGACTGAATTCGTCAAATGGCAAGAGTATTCAAAGTGATCAGAGTGATAAAACCAGCCAGACTAATTAAAATAGCCTGAATGCCTAATAATTAAGAACGTTCATCATGTTGAAACTGAATAGAACGTTGGAATTGACCGAATTCGTCAAATGGCAAGATTATCAAAGTGATCAGAGTGATAACACCAGCCAGACTAATCAAAATAGCCTGAATGCCCAATAATTCAGAATGTTCATCATGTTGAAATTGAATAGAACGTTGGAATTGACCGAATTCGTCAAATCGCAAGATTATCAAAGTGATCAGAGTGATAAAACCAGCTGAAATAAGCAAAATAGCCTGAATACCCAATAATTCAGAATGTTCATCATGTTGAAACTGAATAGAACGTTGGAATTGACCGAATTCGTCAAATGGCAAGAGTATTCAAAGTGATCAGAGTGATAAAACCAGCCAGACTAATCAAAATAGCCTGAATGCCCAATAATTCAGAATGTTCATCATGTTGAAACTGAATAGAACGTTGGAATTGAGCGAATTCGTCAAATGGCAAGATTATCAAAGTGACCAGAGTGATAAAACCAGCTACAATAATCTAAATAGCCTGAATGCCCAATAATTCAGAATGTTCATCATGTTGAAACTGAATAGAACGTTGGAATTGACCGAATTCGTCAAATGGCAAGAGTATTCAAAGTGATCAGAGTGATAAAACCAGCCAGACTAATCAAAATAGCCTGAATGCCCAATAATTCAGAATGTTCATCATGTTGAAACTGAATAGAACGTTGGAATTGACCGAATTCGTCAAATGGCAAGAGTATTCAAAGTGATCAGAGTGATAAAACCAGCCAGACTAATCAAAATAGCCTGAATGCCCAATAATTCAGAATGTTCATCATGTTGAAACTGAATAGAACTTTGGAATTGACCGAATTCGTCAAATCGCAAGAGTATTCAAAGTGATCAGAGTGATAAAACCAGCTACAATAAGTAAAATAGCCTGAATGCCCAATAATTCAGAATGTTCATCATGTTGAAACTGAATAGAACGTTGGAATTGACCGAATTCGTCAAATGGCAAGAGTATTCAAAGTGATCAGAGTGATAAAACCAGCCAGACTAATCAAAATAGCCTGAATGCCCAATAATTCAGAATGTTCATCATGTTGAAAATGAATAGAACGTTGGAATTGACCGAATTCGACAAATGGCAAGAGTATTCAAAGTGATCAGAGTGATAAAACCAGCCAGACTAATCAAAATAGCCTGAATCCCCAATAATTCAGAATGTTCATCATGTTGAAAATGAATAGAACGTTGGAATTGACCGAATTCGACAAATGGCAAGAGTATTCAAAGTGATCAGAGTGATAAAACCAGCCAGACTAATCAAAATAGCCTGAATCCCCAATAATTCAGAATGTTCATCATGTTGAAACTGAATAGAACGTTGGAATTGACTGAATTCGTCAAATGGAAAGATTATCAAAGTGATCAGAGTGATAAAACCAGCTACAATAAGGAAAATAGCCTGAATGCCCAATAATTCAGAATGTTCATCATGTTGAAACTGAATAGAACGTTGGAATTGACCGAATTCGTCAAATGGCAAGAGTATTCAAAGTGAACAGAGTGATAAAACCAGCCAGACTAATCAAAATAGCCTGAATGCCCAATAATTCAGAATGTTCATCATGTTGAAACTGAATAGAACGTTGGAATTGACCGAATTCGTCAAATGGCAAGAGTGATCAGAGTGATAAAACCAGCCAGACTAATTAAAATAGCCTGAATGCCTAATAATTAAGAACGTTCATCATGTTGAAACTGAATAGAACGTTGGAATTGAGCGAATTCGTCAAATGGCAAGATTATCAAAGTGATCAGAGTGATAAAACCAGCCAGACTAATCAAAATAGCCTGAATCCCCAATAATTCAGAATGTTCATCATGTTGAAACTGAATAGAACGTTGGAATTGACTGAATTCGTCAAATGGCAAGATTATCAAAGTGATCAGAGTGATAAAACCAGCTACAATAAGCAAAATAGCCTGAATGCCCAATAATTCAGAATGTTCATCATGTTGAAACTGAATAGAACGTTGGAATTGACCGAATTCGTCAAATGGCAAGAGTATTCAAAGTGATCAGAGTGATAAAACCAGCCAGACTAATCAAAATAGCCTGAATGCCCAATAATTCAGAATGTTCATCATGTTGAAACTGAATAGAACGTTGGAATTGACCGAATTCGTCAAATGGCAAGAGTATTCAAAGTGATCAGAGTGATAAAACCAGCCAGACTAATCAAAATAGCCTGAATCCCCAATAATTCAGAATGTTCATCATGTTGAAACTGAATAGAACGTTGGAATTGAGCGAATTCGTCAAATGGCAAGATTATCAAAGTAATCAGAGTGATAAAACCAGCTACAATAAGCAAAATAGCCTGAATGCCCAATAATTCAGAATGTTCATCATGTTGAAACTGAATAGAACGTTGGAATTGACCGAATTCGACAAATGGCAAGAGTATTCAAAGTGATCAGAGTGATAAAACCAGCCAGACTAATCAAAATAGCCTGAATCCCCAATAATTCAGAATGTTCATCATGTTGAAACTGAGTAGAACGTTGGAATTGACTGAATTCGTCAAATGGCAAGATTATCAAAGTGATCAGAGTGATAACACCAGCCAGACTAATCAAAATAGCCTGAATGCCCAATAATTCAGAATGTTCATCATGTTGAAATTGAATAGAACGTTGGAATTGACCGAATTCGTCAAATCGCAAGATTATCAAAGTGATCAGAGTGATAAAACCAGCTGAAATAAGCAAAATAGCCTGAATACCCAATAATTCAGAATGTTCATCATGTTGAAACTGAATAGAACGTTGGAATTGACCGAATTCGTCAAATGGCAAGAGTATTCAAAGTGATCAGAGTGATAAAACCAGCCAGACTAATCAAAATAGCCTGAATGCCCAATAATTCAGAATGTTCATCATGTTGAAACTGAATAGAACGTTGGAATTGAGCGAATTCGTCAAATGGCAAGATTATCAAAGTGACCAGAGTGATAAAACCAGCTACAATAATCTAAATAGCCTGAATGCCCAATAATTCAGAATGTTCATCATGTTGAAACTGAATAGAACGTTGGAATTGACCGAATTCGTCAAATGGCAAGAGTATTCAAAGTGATCAGAGTGATAAAACCAGCCAGACTAATCAAAATAGCCTGAATGCCCAATAATTCAGAATGTTCATCATGTTGAAACTGAATAGAACGTTGGAATTGACCGAATTCGTCAAATGGCAAGAGTATTCAAAGTGATCAGAGTGATAAAACCAGCCAGACTAATCAAAATAGCCTGAATGCCCAATAATTCAGAATGTTCATCATGTTGAAACTGAATAGAACTTTGGAATTGACCGAATTCGTCAAATCGCAAGAGTATTCAAAGTGATCAGAGTGATAAAACCAGCTACAATAAGTAAAATAGCCTGAATGCCCAATAATTCAGAATGTTCATCATGTTGAAACTGAATAGAACGTTGGAATTGACCGAATTCGTCAAATGACAAGAGTATTCAAAGTGATCAGAGTGATAAAACCAGCCAGACTAATCAAAATAGCCTGAATGCCCAATAATTCAGAATGTTCATCATGTTGAAACTGAATAGAACGTTGGAATTGACCGAATTCGTCAAATGGCAAGAGTATTCAAAGTGATCAGAGTGATAAAACCAGCCAGACTAATCAAAATAGCCTGAATCCCCAATAATTCAGAATGTTCATCATGTTGAAACTGAATAGAACGTTGGAATTGAGCGAATTCGTCAAATGGCAAGAGTATTCAAAGTGATCAGAGTGATAAAACCAGCCAGACTAATCAAAATAGCCTGAATCCCCAATAATTCAGAATGTTCATCATGTTGAAAATGAATAGAACGTTGGAATTGACCGAATTCGACAAATGGCAAGAGTATTCAAAGTGATCAGAGTGATAAAACCAGCCAGACTAATCAAAATAGCCTGAATCCCCAATAATTCAGAATGTTCATCATGTTGAAACTGAATAGAACGTTGGAATTGACTGAATTCGTCAAATGGAAAGATTATCAAAGTGATCAGAGTGATAAAACCAGCTACAATAAGCAAAATAGCCTGAATGCCCAATAATTCAGAATGTTCATCATGTTGAAACTGAATAGAACGTTGGAATTGACCGAATTCGTCAAATGGCAAGAGTATTCAAAGTGAACAGAGTGATAAAACCAGCCAGACTAATCAAAATAGCCTGAATGCCCAATAATTCAGAATGTTCATCATGTTGAAACTGAATAGAACGTTGGAATTGACCGAATTCGTCAAATGGCAAGAGTGATCAGAGTGATAAAACCAGCCAGACTAATTAAAATAGCCTGAATGCCTAATAATTAAGAACGTTCATCATGTTGAAACTGAATAGAACGTTGGAATTGAGCGAATTCGTCAAATGGCAAGATTATCAAAGTGATCAGAGTGATAAAACCAGCCAGACTAATCAAAATAGCCTGAATCCCCAATAATTCAGAATGTTCATCATGTTGAAACTGAATAGAACGTTGGAATTGACTGAATTCGTCAAATGGCAAGATTATCAAAGTGATCAGAGTGATAAAACCAGCTACAATAAGCAAAATAGCCTGAATGCCCAATAATTCAGAATGTTCATCATGTTGAAACTGAATAGAACGTTGGAATTGACCGAATTCGTCAAATGGCAAGAGTATTCAAAGTGATCAGAGTGATAAAACCAGCCAGACTAATCAAAATAGCCTGAATGCCCAATAATTCAGAATGTTCATCATGTTGAAACTGAATAGAACGTTGGAATTGACCGAATTCGTCAAATGGCAAGAGTATTCAAAGTGATCAGAGTGATAAAACCAGCCAGACTAATCAAAATAGCCTGAATCCCCAATAATTCAGAATGTTCATCATGTTGAAACTGAATAGAACGTTGGAATTGAGCGAATTCGTCAAATGGCAAGATTATCAAAGTAATCAGAGTGATAAAACCAGCTACAATAAGCAAAATAGCCTGAATGCCCAATAATTCAGAATGTTCATCATGTTGAAACTGAATAGAACGTTGGAATTGACCGAATTCGACAAATGGCAAGAGTATTCAAAGTGATCAGAGTGATAAAACCAGCCAGACTAATCAAAATAGCCTGAATCCCCAATAATTCAGAATGTTCATCATGTTGAAACTGAGTAGAACGTTGGAATTGACTGAATTCGTCAAATGGCAAGATTATCAAAGTGATCAGAGTGATAAAACCAGCTACAATAATCAAAATAGCCTGAATGCCCAATAATTCGGAATGTTCATCATGTTGAAACTGAATAGAACGTTGGAATTGACCGAATTCGTCAAATCGCAAGAGTATTCAAAGTGATCAGAGTGATAAAACCAGCTACAATAAGTAAAATAGCCTGAATGCCCAATAATTCAGAATGTTCATCATGTTGAAACTGAATAGAACGTTGGAATTGACCGAATTCGTCAAATGGCAAGAGTATTCAAAGTGATCAGAGTGATAAAACCAGCCAGACTAATCAAAATAGCCTGAATGCCCAATAATTCAGAATGTTCATCATGTTGAAACTGAATAGAACGTTGGAATTGACCGAATTCGTTTAATGGCTAGAGTATTCAAAGTGATCACAGTGATAAAACCAGCCAGACTAATCAAAATAGCCTGAATGCCAAATAATTCAGAATGTTCTTCATGAAATAGAACTTTGGAATTTACCGAATTCGTCAAATCGCAAGAGTATTCAAAGTGATCAGAGTGATAAAACCAGCCAGACTAATCAAAATAGCCTGAATGCCCAATAATTCAGAATGTTCATCATGTTCAAACTGAATAGAACGTTGGAATTGACCGAATTCGTTTAATGGCTAGAGTATTCCAAGTGATCAGAGTGATAAAACCAGCCAGACTAATCAAAATAGCCTGAATGCCCAATAATTCAGAATGTTCATCATGTTGAAACTGAATAGAACGTTGGAATTGACCGATTTCGTCAAATGGCAAGAGTATTCAAAGTGATCAGAGTCATAAAACCAGCCAGACTAATCAAAATAGCCTGAATGCCCAATAATTCAGAATGTTCATCATGTTGAAACTGAATAGAACTTTGGAATTTACCGAATTCGTCAAATCGCAAGAGTATTCAAAGTGATCAGAGTGATAAAACCAGCTACAATCAGTAAAATAGCCTGAATGCCCAATAAATCAGAATGTTCATCATGTTGAAACTGAATAGAAAGTTGGAATTGACCGAATTCGTCAAATGGCAAGAGTATTCAAAGTGATCAGAGTGATAAAACCAGCCAGACTAATCAAAATAGCCTGAATGCCCAATAATTCAGAATGTTCATCATGTTGAAACTGAATAGAACGTTGGAATTGACCGATTTCGTCAAATGGCAAGAGTATTCAAAGTGATCAGAGTGATAAAACCAGCCAGACTAATCAAAATAGCCTGAATGCCCAATAATTCAGAATGTTCATCATGTTGAAACTGAATAGAACTTTGGAATTTACCGAATTCGTCAAATCGCAAGAGTATTCAAAGTGATCAGAGTGATAAAACCAGCTACAATCAGTAAAATAGCCTGAATGCCCAATAAATCAGAATGTTCATCATGTTGAAACTGAATAGAAAGTTGGAATTGACCGAATTCGTCAAATGGCAAGAGTATTCCAAGTGATCAGAGTGATAAAACCAGATAGACTAATCAAAATAGCCTGAATGTCCAATAATTCAGAATGTTCATCATGTTGAAACTGAATAGAACGTTGGAATTGACCGAATTCGTCAAATGGCAAGAGTATTCAAAGTGATCAGAGTGATAAAACCAGCCAGACTAATCAAAATAGCCTGAATGCACAATAATTCAGAATGTTCATCATGTTCAAACTGAATAGAACGTTGGAATTGACCGAATTCGTTTAATGGCTAGAGTATTCAAAGTGATCACAGTGATAAAACCAGCCAGACTAATCAAAATAGCCTGAATGCCCAATAATTCAGAATGTTCATCATGTTGAAACTGAATAGAACGTTGGAATTGACCGAATTCGTCAAATGGCAAGAGTATTCAAAGTGATCAGACTGATAAAACCAGCCAGACTAATCAAAATAGCTGAATGCCCAATAATTCAGAATGTTCATCATGTTGAAACTGAATAGAACGTTGGAATTGAGCGAATTCGTCAAATGGCAAGCTACAATAAAACCAGCTACAATAAGCAAAATAGCCTGAATACCCAATAATTCAGAATGTTCATCATGTTGAAACTGAATAGAACGTTGGAATTGACCGAATTCGTCAAATGGCAAGATTATCAAAGTAATCAGAGTGATAAAACCAGCCAGACTAATCAAAATAGCCTGAATGCCCAATAATTCAGAATGTTCATCATGTTGAAACTGAATAGAACGTTGGAATTGACCGAATTCGTCAAATGGCAAGAGTATTCAAAGTGATCAGAGTGATAAAACCAGCCAGACTAATCAATATAGGCTGAATGCCCAATAATTCATAATGTTCATCATGTTCAAACTGAATAGAACGTTGGAATTGACCGAATTCGTTTAATGGCTAGAGTATTCAAAGTGATCACAGTGATAAAACCAGCCAGACTAATCAAAATAGGCTGAATGCCCAATAATTCAGAATGTTCATCATGTTCAAACTGAATAGAACGTTGGAATTGACCGAATTCGTCAAATGCCAAGAGTATTCAAAGTGATCAGAGTGATAAAACCATCCAGACTAATCAAAATAGCCTGAATGCCTAATAATTAAGAATGTCCATCATGTTGAAACTGAATAGAACGTTGGAATTGACCGAATTCGTCAAATGGCAAGATTATCAAAGTGATCAGAGTGATAAAACCAGCTACAATAAGAAAAATAGCCTGAATGCCCAATAATTCAGAATGTTCATCATGTTGAAACTGAATAGAACGTTGGAATTGACCGAATTCGTCAAATCGCACGATTATCAAAGTGATCAGAGTGATAAAACCAGCTCAATAAGCAAAATAGCCTGAATGCCCAATAATTCAGAATGTTCATCATGTTGAAACTGAATAGAACGTTGGAATTGACCGATTTCGTCAAATGGCAAGAGTATTCAAAGTGATCAGAGTGATAAAACCAGCCAGACTAATCAAAATAGCCTGAATGCCCAATAATTCAGAATGTTCATCATGTTGAAACTGAATAGAACGTTGGAATTGACCGAATTCGTCAAATGGCAAGAGTATTCAAAGTGATCAGAGTGATAAAACCAGCCAGACTAATCAAAATAGACTGAATGCCCAATAATTCAGAATGTTCATCATGTTGAAACTGAATAGAACGATGGAATTGACCGAATTCGTTTAATGGCTAGAGTATTCAAAGTGATCACAGTGATAAAACCAGCCAGACTAATCAAAATAGCCTGAATGCCTAATAATTGAGAACGTTCATCATGTTGAAACTGAATATAACGTTGGAATTGACCGAATTCGTCAAATGGCAAGATTATCAAAGTGATCAGAGTGATAAAACCAGCTACAATAAGCTAAATAGCCTGAATGCCCAATAATTCAGAATGTTCATCATGTTGAAACTGAATAGAACGTTGGAATTGACCGAATTCGTCAAATGGCAAGAGTATTCAAAGTGATCAGAGTGATAGAACCCGCCAGACTAATCAAAATAGCCTGAATGCCCAATAATTCAGAATGTTCATCATGTTGAAACTGAATAGAATGTTGGAATTGACCGAATTCGTCAAATGGCAAGAGTATTCAAAGTGATCAGAGTGATAAAACCAGCTACAATAAGCAAAATAGTCTGAATGCCCAATAATTAAGAATGTTCATCATGTTGAAACTGAATAGAACGTTGGAATTGAGCGAATTCGTGAAATGGCAAGATTATCAAAGTGACCAGAGTGATAAAACCAGCTACAATAAGCAAAATAGCCTGAATGACCAATAATTCAGAATGTTCATCATTTTGAAACTGAATAGAACGTTGGAATTGACCGAATTCGTCAAATCGCAAGAGTATTCAAAGTGATCAGAGTGATAAAACCACCTACAATAGTCAAAATAGCCTGAATGACCAATAATTCAGAATGTTCATCATGTTGAAACTGAATAGAACGTTGGAATTGACCGAATTCGTCAAATAGCAAGAGTATTCAAAGTGATCAGAGTGATAAAACCAGCCAGACTAATCGAAATAGCCTGAATGTCCAATAATTCAGAATGTTCATCATGTTGAAATTGAATAGAACGTTGGAATTGACCGAATTCGTCAAATGGCTAGAGTATTCAAAGTGATCACAGTGATAAAACCAGCCAGACTAATCAAAATAGCCTTAATGCCTAATAATTGAGAACGTTCATCATGTTGAAACTGAATAGAACGTTGGAATTGACCGAATTCGTCAAATGGCAAGATTATCAAAGTGATCAGAGTGATAAAACCAGCTACAATAAGCTAAATAGCCTGAATGCCCAATAATTCAGAATGTTCATCATGTTGAAACTGAATAGAACGTTGGAATTGACCGAATTCGTCAAATGGCAAGAGTATTCAAAGTGATCAGAGTGATAGAACCCGCCAGTCTAATCAAAATAGCCTGAATGCCCAATAATTCAGAATGTTCATCATGTTGAAACTGAATAGAATGTTGGAATTGACCGAATTCGTCAAATGGCAAGAGTATTCAAAGTGATCAGAGTGATAAAACCAGCTACAATAAGCAAAATAGCCTGAATGCCCAATAATTGAGAACGATCATCATGTTGAAACTGAATAGAACGTTGGAATTGACTGAATTCGTCAAATGGCAAGAGTATTCAAAGTGATCAGAGTGATAAAACCAGCCAGACTAATCAAACTAGCCTGAATGCCCAATAATTCAGAATGTTCATCATGTTGAAACTGAATAGAACGTTGGAATTGACCGAATTCGTCAAATGGCAAGATTATCAAAGTGATCAGAGTGATAAAACCAGCTACAATAATCAAAATAGCCTGAATGCCCAATAATTGAGAACGTTCATCATGTTGAAACTGAATAGAACGTTGGAATTGACTGAATTCGTCAAATGGCAAGAGTATTCAAAACCACCTACAATAGTCAAAATAGCCTGAATGACCAATAATTCAGAATGTTCATCATGTTGAAACTGAATAGAACGTTGGAATTGACCGAATTCGTCAAATAGCAAGAGTATTCAAAGTGATCACAGTGATAAAACCAGCCAGACTAATCAAAATAGCCTTAATGCCTAATAATTGAGAACGTTCATCATGTTGAAACTGAATAGAACGTTGGAATTGACCGAATTCGTCAAATGGCAAGATTATCAAAGTGATCAGAGTGATAAAACCAGCTACAATAATCAAAATAGCCTGAATGCCCAATAATTGAGAACGTTCATCATGTTGAAACTGAATAGAACGTTGGAATTGACTGAATTCGTCAAATGGCAAGAGTATTCAAAGTGATCAGAGTGATAAAACCACCTACAATAGTCAAAATAGCCTGAATGACCAATAATTCAGAATGTTCATCATGTTGAAACTGAATAGAACGTTGGAATTGACCGAATTCGTCAAATAGCAAGAGTATTCAAAGTGATCAGAGTGATAAAACCAGCCAGACTAATCGAAATAGCCTGAATGTCCAATAATTCAGAATGTTCATCATGTTGAAATTGAATAGAACGTTGGAATTGACCGAATTCGTCAAATGGCAAGAGTATTCAAAGTGATCAGAGTGATAAAACCAGCCAGACTAATCAAAATAGCCTGAATGCCCAATAATTCAGAATGTTCATCATGTTCAAACTGAATAGAACGTTGGAATTGACCGAATTCGTTTAATGGCTAGAGTATTCAAAGTGATCACAGTGATAAAACCAGCCAGACTAATCAAAATAGCCTGAATGCCAAATAATTCAGAATGTTCTTCATGTTGAAACTGAATAGAACGTTGGAATTGACCGAATTCGTCAAATGGCAAGAGTATTCAAAGTGATCAGAGTGATAAAACCAGCCAGACTAATCAAAATAGCCTGAATGCCTAATAATTAAGAACGTTCAACATGTTAAAACTGAATAGAACGTTGGAATTGACTGAATTCGTTAAATGGCAAGATTATCAAAGTGATCAGAGTGATAAGACCAGCTACAATAAGCAAAATAGTCTGAATGACCAATAATTAAGAATGTTCATCATGTTGAAACTGAATAGAACGTTGGAATTGAGCGAATTCGTGAAATGGCAAGATTATCAAAGTGACCAGAGTGATAAAACCAGCTACAATAAGCAAAATAGCCTGAATGCCCAATAATTCAGAATGTTCATCATGTTGAAACTGAATAGAACGTTGGAATTGACCGAATTCGTCAAATCGCAAGAGTATTCAAAGTGATCAGAGTGATAAAACCAGCCAGACTAATCAAAATAGCCTGAATACCCAATAATTCAGAATGTTCATCATGTTGAAACTGAATAGAACGTTGGAATTGACCGAATTCGTCAAATCGCACGATTATCAAAGTGATCAGAGTGATAAAACCAGCTACAATAAGCAAAATAGCCTGAATGCCCAATAATTCAGAATGTTCATCATGTTGAAACTGAATAGAACGTTGGAATTGACCGAATTCGTCAAATCGCACGATTATCAAAGTCATCAGAGTGATAAAACCAGCCAGACTAATCAAAATAGCCTGAATGTCCAATAATTCAGAATGTTCATCATGTTGAAACTGAATAGAACGTTGGAATTGACCGAATTCGTCAAATGGCAAGAGTATTCAAAGTGATCAGAGTGATAAAACCAGCCAGACTAATCAAAATAGCCTGAATGCCCAATAATTCAGAATGTTCATCATGATAAAACTGAATAGAACGTTGGAATTGACCGATTTCGTCAAATGGCAAGAGTATTCAAAGTGATCAGAGTGATAAAACCAGCCAGACTAATCAAAATAGCCGAATGCCCAATAATTCAGAATGTTCATCATGTTGAAACTGAATAGAACGTTGGAATTGACGTGATAAAACCAGCCAGACTAATCAAAATAGCCTGAATGCACAATAATTCAGAATGTTCATCATGTTCAAACTGAATAGAACGTTGGAATTGACCGAATTCGTTTAATGGCTAGAGTATTCAAAGTGATCACAGTGATAAAACCAGCCAGACTAATCAAAATAGCCTGAATGCCCAATAATTCAGAATGTTCATCATGTTGAAACTGAATAGAACGTTGGAATTGACCGAATTCGTCAAATGGCAAGAGTATTCAAAGTGATCAGATTGATAAAACCAGCCAGACTAATCAAAATAGCTGAATGCCCAATAATTCAGAATGTTCATCATGTTGAAACTGAATAGAACGTTGGAATTGACCGAATTCGTCAAATGGCAAGAGTATTCAAAGTGATCAGAGTGATAAAACCAGCTACAATAAGCAAAATAGCCTGAATGCCCAATAATTGAGAACGATCATCATGTTGAAACTGAATAGAACGTTGGAATTGACTGAATTCGTCAAATGGCAAGAGTATTCAAAGTGATCAGAGTGATAAAACCAGCCAGACTAATCAAACTAGCCTGAATGCCCAATAATTCAGAATGTTCATCATGTTGAAACTGAATAGAACGTTGGAATTGACCGAATTCGTCAAATGGCAAGATTATCAAAGTGATCAGAGTGATAAAACCAGCTACAATAATCAAAATAGCCTGAATGCCCAATAATTGAGAACGTTCATCATGTTGAAACTGAATAGAACGTTGGAATTGACTGAATTCGTCAAATGGCAAGAGTATTCAAAGTGATCAGAGTGATAAAACCACCTACAATAGTCAAAATAGCCTGAATGACCAATAATTCAGAATGTTCATCATGTTGAAACTGAATAGAACGTTGGAATTGACCGAATTCGTCAAATAGCAAGAGTATTCAAAGTGATCAGAGTGATAAAACCAGCCAGACTAATCAAAATAGCCTGAATGCCCAATAATTCAGAATGTTCATCATGTTGAAATTGGGTAGAACGTTGGAATTGACCGAATTCGTCAAATGGCAAGAGTATTCAAAGTGATCAGAGTGATAAAACCAGCCAGACTAATCAAAATAGCCTGAATGCCCAATAATTCAGAATGTTCATCATGTTCAAACTGAATAGAACGTTGGAATTGACCGAATTCGTTTAATGGCTAGAGTATTCAAAGTGATCACAGTGATAAAACCAGTCAGACTAATCAAAATAGCCTGAATGCCAAATAATTCAGAATGTTCTTCATGTTGAAACTGAATAGAACGTTGGAATTGACCGAATTTGTCAAATGGCAAGAGTATTCAAAGTGATCAGAGTGATAAAACCAGCCAGACTAATCAAAAATCCTGAATGCCTAATAATTAAGAACGTTCATCATGTTGAAACTGAATAGAACGTTGGAATTGACTGAATTCGTCAAATGGCAAGATTATCAAAGTGATCAGAGTGATAAGACCAGCTACAATAAGCAAAATAGTCTGAATGCCCAATAATTAAGATTGTTCATCATGTTGAAACTGAATAGAACGTTGGAATTGAGCGAATTCGTGAAATGGCAAGATTATCAAAGTGACCAGAGTGATAAAACCAGCTACAATAAGCAAAATAGCCTGAATGCCCAATAATTCAGAATGTTCATCATGTTGAAACTGAATAGAACTTTGGAATTGACCGAATTCGTCAAATCGCAAGAGTATTCAAAGTGATCAGAGTGATAAAACCAGCCAGACTAATCAAAATAGCCTGAATACCCAATAATTCAGAATGTTCATCATGTTGAAACTGAATAGAACGTTGGAATTGACCGAATTCGTCGAATGACAAGAGTATTCAAAGTGATCAGAGTGATAAAACCAGCCAGACTAATCAAAATAGCCTGAATGTCCAATAATTCAGAATGTTCATCATGTTGAAACTGAATAGAACGTTGGAATTGACCGAATTCGTCAAATGGCAAGAGTATTCAAAGTGATCAGAGTGATAAAACCAGCCAGACTAATCAAAATAGCCTGAATGCCCAATAATTCAGAACGTTCATCATGTTGAAACTGAATAGAACGTTGGAATTGACCGAATTCTTCAAATGGCAAGAGTATTCAAAGTAATCAGAGTGATAAAACCATCTACAATAATCAAAATAGCCTGAATGCCTAATAATTAAGAATGTTCATCATGTTGAAACTGAATAGAACGTTGGAATTGACCGAATTCGTCAAATGACAAGAGTATTCAAAGTGATCAGAGTGATAAAACCAGCCAGACTAATCAAAATAGCCTGAATGTCGAATAATTCAGAATGTTCATCATGTTGAAACTGAATAGAACGTTGGAATTGACCGAATTCGTCAAATGGCAAGAGTATTCAAAGTGATCAGAGTGATAAAACCAGCCAGACTAATCAAAATAGCCTGAATGCCCAATAATTCAGAACGTTCATCATGTTGAAACTGAATAGAACGTTGGAATTGACCGAATTCTTCAAATGGCAAGAGTATTCAAAGTAATCAGAGTGATAAAACCATCTACAATAATCAAAATAGCCTGAATGCCTAATAATTAAGAACGTTCATCATGTTGAAACTGAATAGAACGTTGGAATTGACCGAATTCGTCAAATGGCAAGATTATCAAAGTGATCAGAGTGATAAAACCAGCTACAATAAGCAAAATAGGCAAGAGTATTCAAAGTGATCAGAGTGATAAAACCAGCCAGACTAATCAAAATAGCCTGAATGTCCAATAATTCAGAATGTTCATCATGTTGAAACTGAATAGAACGTTGGAATTGACCGAATTCGTCAAATGGCAAGAGTATTCAAAGTGATCAGAGTGATAAAACCAGCCAGACTAATCAATATAGCCTGAATGCCCAATAATTCAGAATGTTCATCATGTTCATTCTGAATAGAACGTTGGAATTGACCGAATTCGTTTAATGGCTAGAGTATTCAAAGTGATCACAGTGATAAAACCAGCCAGACTAATCAAAATAGCCTGAATGCCCAATAATTCAGAATGTTGATCATGTTGAAACTGAATAGAACGTTGGAATTGACCGAATTCGTCAAATGGCAAGAGTATTCAAAGTGATAAAACCAGCCAGACTAATCAAAATAGCCTGAATGCCCAATAATTCAGAATGTTCATCATGTTGAAATTGAGTAGAACGTTGGAATTGACCGAATTCGTCAAATGGCAAGAGTATTCAAAGTAATCAGAGTGATAAAACCAGCCAGACTAATCAAAATAGCCTGAATGCCCAATAATTCAGAATGTTCATCATGTTCAAACTGAATAGAACGTTGGAATTGACCGAATTCGTCAAATGGCAAGAGTATTCAAAGTCATCAGAGTGATAAAACCAGCCAGACTAATCAAAATAGCCTGAATGCCTAATAATTAAGAACGTTCATCATGTTGAAACTGAATAGAACGTTGGAATTGACTGAATTCGTCAAATGGCAAGATTATCAAAGTGATCAGAGTGATAAGACCAGCTACAATAAGCAAAATAGTCTGAATGCCCAATAATTAAGAATGTTCATCATGTTGAAACTGAATAGAACGTTGGAATTGAGCGAATTCGTGAAATGGCAAGATTATCGAAGTGACCAGAGTGATAAAACCAGCTACAATAAGCAAAATAGCCTGAATGCCCAATAATTCAGAATGTTCATCATGTTGAAACTGAATAGAACGTTGGAATTGACCGAATTCGTCAAATGGCAAGAGTATTCAAAGTGATCAGAGTGATAAAACCAGCCAGACTAATCAAAATAGCCTGAATGTCCAATAATTCAGAATGTTCATCATGTTGAAACTGAATAGAACGTTGGAATTGACCGAATTCGTCAAATGGCAAGAGTATTCAAAGTGATAAAACCAGCCAGACTAATCAAAATAGCCTGAATACCCTATTCAGTTTCAATCATGTTGAAACTGAATAGAACGTTGGAATTGACCGAATTCGTCGAATGACAAGAGTGTTCAAAGTGATCAGAGTGATAAAACCAGCCAGACTAATCAAAATAGCCTGAATGTCCAATAATTCAGAATGTTCATCATGTTGAAACTGAATAGAACGTTGGAATTGACCGAATTCGTCAAATGGCAAGAGTATTCAAAGTGATCAGAGTGATAAAACCAGCCAGACTAATCAAAATAGCCTGAATGCCCAATAATTCAGAACGTTCATCATGTTGAAACTGAATAGAACGTTGGAATTGTCCGAATTCTTCAAATGGCAAGAGTATTCAAAGTAATCAGAGTGATAAAACCATCTACAATAATCAAAATAGCCTGAATGCCTAATAATTAAGAATGTTCATCATGTTGAAACTGAATAGAACGTTGGAATTGACTGAATTCGTCAAATGGCAAGATTATCAAAGTGATCAGAGTGATAAGACCAGCTACAATAAGCAAAATAGTCTGAATGCCCAATAATTAAGATTGTTCATCATGTTGAAACTGAATAGAACGTTGGAATTGAGCGAATTCGTGAAATGGCAAGATTATCAAAGTGACCAGAGTGATAAAACCAGCTACAATAAGCAAAATAGCCTGAATGCCTAATAATTAAGAACGTTCATCATGTTGAAACTGAATAGAACGTTGGAATTGACTGAATTCGTCAAATGGCAAGATTATCAAAGTGATCAGAGTGATAAGACCAGCTACAATAAGCAAAATAGTCTGAATGCCCAATAATTAAGATTGTTCATCATGTTTGAACTGAATAGAACGTTGGAATTGAGCGAATTCGTGAAATGGCAAGATTATAAAAGTGACCAGAGTGATAAAACCAGCTACAATAAGCAAAATAGCCTGAATGCCCAATAATTCAGAATGTTCATCATGTTGAAACTGAATAGAACTTTGGAATTGACCGAATTCGTCAAATCGCAAGAGTATTCAAAGTGATCAGAGTGATAAAACCAGCCAGACTAATCAAAATAGCCTGAATACCCAATAATTCAGAATGTTCATCATGTTGAAACTGAATAGAACGTTGGAATTGACCGAATTCGTCGAATGACAAGAGTATTCAACGTGATCAGAGTGATAAAACCAGCCAGACTAATCAAAATAGCCTGAATGTCCAATAATTCAGAATGTTCATCATGTTGAAACTGAATAGAACGTTGGAATTGACCGAATTCGTCAAATGGCAAGAGTATTCAAAGTGATCAGAGTGATAAAACCAGCCAGACTAATCAAAATAGCCTGAATGCCCAATAATTCAGAACGTTCATCATGTTGAAACTGAATAGAACGTTGGAATTGACCGAATTCTTCAAATGGCAAGAGTATTCAAAGTAATCAGAGTGATAAAACCATCTACAATAATCAAAATAGCCTGAATGCCTAATAATTAAGAATGTTCATCATGTTGAAACTGAATAGAACGTTGGAATTGACCGAATTCGTCAAATGACAAGAGTATTCAAAGTGATCAGAGTGATAAAACCAGCCAGACTAATCAAAATAGCCTGAATGTCCAATAATTCAGAATGTTCATCATGTTGAAACTGAATAGAACGTTGGAATTGACCGAATTCGTCAAATGGCAAGAGTATTCAAAGTGATCAGAGTGATAAAAAAAGCCAGACTAATCAAAATAGCCTGAATGCCCAATAATTCAGAACGTTCATCATGTTGAAACTGAATAGAACGTTGGAATTGACCGAATTCTTCAAATGGCAAGAGTATTCAAAGTAATCAGAGTGATAAAACCATCTACAATAATCAAAATAGCCTGAATGCCTAATAATTAAGAACGTTCATCATGTTGAAACTGAATAGAACGTTGGAATTGACCGAATTCGTCAAATGGCAAGATTATCAAAGTGATCAGAGTGATAAAACCAGCTACAATAAGCAAAATAGGCAAGAGTATTCAAAGTGATCAGAGTGATAAAACCAGCCAGACTAATCAAAATAGCCTGAATGTCCAATAATTCAGAATGTTCATCATGTTGAAACTGAATAGAACGTTGGAATTGACCGAATTCGTCAAATGGCAAGAGTATTCAAAGTGATCAGAGTGATAAAACCAGCCAGACTAATCAATATAGCCTGAATGCCCAATAATTCAGAATGTTCATCATGTTCATTCTGAATAGAACGTTGGAATTGACCGAATTCGTTTAATGGCTAGAGTATTCAAAGTGATCACAGTGATAAAACCAGCCAGACTAATCAAAATAGCCTGAATGCCCAATAATTCAGAATGTTGATCATGTTGAAACTGAATAGAACGTTGGAATTGACCGAATTCGTCAAATGGCAAGAGTATTCAAAGTGATCAGAGTGATAAAACCAGCCAGACTAATCAAAATAGCCTGAATGCCCAATAATTCAGAATGTTCATCATGTTGAAATTGAGTAGAACGTTGGAATTGACCGAATTCGTCAAATGGCAAGAGTATTCAAAGTGATCAGAGTGATAAAACCAGCCAGACTAATCAAAATAGCCTGAATGCCCAATAATTCAGAATGTTCATCATGTTCAAACTGAATAGAACGTTGGAATTGACCGAATTCGTCAAATGGCAAGAGTATTCAAAGTCATCAGAGTGATAAAACCAGCCAGACTAATCAAAATAGCCTGAATGCCTAATAATTAAGAACGTTCATCATGTTGAAACTGAATAGAACGTTGGAATTGACTGAATTCGTCAAATGGCAAGATTATCAAAGTGATCAGAGTGATAAGACCAGCTACAATAAGCAAAATAGTCTGAATGCCCAATAATTAAGAATGTTCATCATGTTGAAACTGAATAGAACGTTGGAATTGAGCGAATTCGTGAAATGGCAAGATTATCGAAGTGACTAGAGTGATAAAACCAGCTACAATAAGCAAAATAGCCTGAATGCCCAATAATTCAGAATGTTCATCATGTTGAAACTGAATAGAACGTTGGAATTGACCGAATTCGTCAAATGGCAAGAGTATTCAAAGTGATCAGAGTGATAAAACCAGCCAGACTAATCAAAATAGCCTGAATGTCCAATAATTCAGAATGTTCATCATGTTGAAACTGAATAGATCGTTGGAATTGACCGAATTCGTCAAATGGCAAGAGTATTCAAAGTGATCAGAGTGATAAAACCAGCCAGACTAATCAAAATAGTCTGAATGCCCAATAATTCAGAATGTTCATCATGTTGAAATTGAGTAGAACGTTGGAATTGACCGAATTCGTCAAATGGCAAGAGTATTCAAAGTGATCAGAGTGATAAAACCAGCCAGACTAATCAAAAATCCTGAATGCCTAATAATTAAGAACGTTCATCATGTTGAAACTGAATAGAACGTTGGAATTGACTGAATTCGTCAAATGGCAAGATTATCAAAGTGATCAGAGTGATAAGACCAGCTACAATAAGCAAAATAGTCTGAATGCCCAATAATTAAGATTGTTCATCATGTTGAATCTGAATAGAACGTTGGAATTGAGCGAATTCGTGAAATGGCAAGATTATCAAAGTGACCAGAGTGATAAAACCAGCTACAATAAGCAAAATAGCCTGAATGCCCAATAATTCAGAATGTTCATCATGTTGAAACTGAATAGAACGTTGGAATTGACCGAATTCGTCAAATGGCAAGAGTATTCAAAGTGATCAGAGTGATAAAACCAGCCAGACTAATCAAAATAGCCTGAATGCCCAATAATTCAGAATGTTCATCATGTTGAAACTGAATAGAACGTTGGAATTGACCGAGATCGTTTAATGGCTAGAGTATTCAAAGTGATCACAGTGATAAAACCAGCCAGACTAATCAAAATAGCCTGAATGCCAAATAATTCAGAATGTTCTTCATGTTGAAACTGAATAGAACGTTGGAATTGACCGAATTCGTCAAATGGCAAGAGTATTCAAAGTGATCAGAGTGATAAAACCAGCCAGACTAATCAAAAATCCTGAATGCCTAATAATTAAGAACGTTGATCATGTTGAAACTGAATAGAACGTTGGAATTGACTGAATTCGTCAAATGGCAAGATTATCAAAGTGATCAGAGTGATAAGACCAGCTACAATAAGCAAAATAGTCTGAATGCCCAATAATTAAGATTGTTCATCATGTTGAAACTGAATAGAACGTTGGAATTGAGCGAATTCGTGAAATGGCAAGATTATCAAAGTGACCAGAGTGATAAAACCAGCTACAATAAGCAAAATAGCCTGAATGCCCAATAATTCAGAATGTTCATCATGTTGAAACTGAATAGAACGTTGGAATTGACCGAATTCGTCAAATCGCAAGAGTATTCAAAGTGATCAGAGTGATAAAACCAGCCAGACTAATCAAAATAGCCTGAATACCCAATAATTCAGAATGTTCATCATGTTGAAACTGCATAGAACGTTGGAATTGACCGAATTCGTCAAATGGCAAGAGTATTCAAAGTGATCAGAGTGATAAAACCAGCCAGACTAATCAAAATAGCCTGAATGTCCAATAATTCAGAATGTTCATCATGTTGAAACTGAATAGAACGTTGGAATTGACCGAATTCGTCAAATGGCAAGAGTATTCAAAGTTATCAGAGTGATGTGATAAACCAGCCAGACTAATCAAAATAGCCTGAATGCCCAATAATTCAGAATGTTCATCATGTTGAAACTGAATAGAACGTTGGAATTGACCGAATTCTTCAAATGGCAAGAGTATTCAAAGTAATCAGAGTGATAAAACCATCTACAATAATCAAAATAGCCTGAATGCCTAATAATTAAGAACGTTCATCATGTTGAAACTGAATAGAACGTTGGAATTGACCGAATTCGTCAAATGGCAAGATTATCAAAGTGATCAGAGTGATAAAACCAGCTACAATAAGCAAAATAGGCAAGAGTATTCAAAGTGATCAGAGTGATAAAACCAGCCAGACTAATCAAAATAGCCTGAATGTCCAATAATTCAGAATGTTCATCATGTTGAAACTGAATAGAACGTTGGAATTGACCGAATTCGTCAAATGGCAAGAGTATTCAAAGTGATAAAACCAGCCAGACTAATCAAAATAGCCTGAATGCCCAATAATTCAGAATGTTCATCATGTTGAAATTGAGTAGAACGTTGGAATTGACCGAATTCGTCAAATGGCAAGAGTATTCAAAGTGATCAGAGTGATAAAACCAGCCAGACTAATCAAAATAGCCTGAATGCCCAATAATTCAGAATGTTCATCATGTTCAAACTGAATAGAACGTTGGAATTGACCGAATTCGTCAAATGGCAAGAGTATTCAAAGTCATCAGAGTGATAAAACCAGCCAGACTAATCAAAATAGCCTGAATGCCTAATAATTAAGAACGTTCATCATGTTGAAACTGAATAGAACGTTGGAATTGACTGAATTCGTCAAATGGCAAGATTATCAAAGTGATCAGAGTGATAAGACCAGCTACAATAAGCAAAATAGTCTGAATGCCCAATAATTAAGAATGTTCATCATGTTGAAACTGAATAGAACGTTGGAATTGAGCGAATTCGTGAAATGGCAAGATTATCGAAGTGACCAGAGTGATAAAACCAGCTACAATAAGCAAAATAGCCTGAATGCCCAATAATTCAGAATGTTCATCATGTTGAAACTGAATAGAACGTTGGAATTGACCGAATTCGTCAAATGGCAAGAGTATTCAAAGTGATCAGAGTGATAAAACCAGCCAGACTAATCAAAATAGCCTGAATGTCCAATAATTCAGAATGTTCATCATGTTGAAACTGAATAGAACGTTGGAATTGACCGAATTCGTCAAATGGCAAGAGTATTCAAAGTGATCAGAGTGATAAAACCAGCCAGACTAATCAAAATAGTCTGAATGCCCAATAATTCAGAATGTTCATCATGTTGAAATTGAGTAGAACGTTGGAATTGACCGAATTCGTCAAATGGCAAGAGTATTCAAAGTGATCAGAGTGATAAAACCAGCCAGACTAATCAAAAATCCTGAATGCCTAATAATTAAGAACGTTCATCATGTTGAAACTGAATAGAACGTTGGAATTGACTGAATTCGTCAAATGGCAAGATTATCAAAGTGATCAGAGTGATAAGACCAGCTACAATAAGCAAAATAGTCTGAATGCCCAATAATTAAGATTGTTCATCATGTTGAAACTGAATAGAACGTTGGAATTGAGCGAATTCGTGAAATGGCAAGATTATCAAAGTGACCAGAGTGATAAAACCAGCTACAATAAGCAAAATAGCCTGAATGCCCAATAATTCAGAATGTTCATCATGTTGAAACTGAATAGAACGTTGGAATTGACCGAATTCGTCAAATGGCAAGAGTATTCAAAGTGATCAGAGTGATAAAACCAGCCAGACTAATCAAAATAGCCTGAATGCCCAATAATTCAGAATGTTCATCATGTTGAAACTGAATAGAACGTTGTAATTGACCGAATTCGTTTAATGGCTAGAGTATTCAAAGTGATCACAGTGATAAAACCAGCCAGACTAATCAAAATAGCCTGAATGCCAAATAATTCAGAATGTTCTTCATGTTGAAACTGAATAGAACGTTGGAATTGACCGAATTCGTCAAATGGCAAGAGTATTCAAAGTGATCAGAGTGATAAAACCAGCCAGACTAATCAAAATAGCCTGAATGCCCAATAATTCAGAATGTTCATCATGTTCAAACTGAATAGAACGTTGGAATTGACCGAATTCGTCAAATGGCAAGAGTATTCAAAGTCATCAGAGTGATAAAACCAGCCAGACTAATCAAAATAGCCTGAATGCCCAATAATTCAGAATGTTCATCATGTTCAAACTGAATAGAACGTTGGAATTGACCGAATTCGTCAAATGGCAAGAGTATTCAAAGTTATCAGAGTGATGTGATAAACCAGCCAGACTAATCAAAATAGCCTGAATGCCCAATAATTCAGAATGTTCATCATGTTGAAACTGAATAGAACGTTGGAATTGACCGAATTCTTCAAATGGCAAGAGTATTCAAAGTAATCAGAGTGATAAAACCATCTACAATAATCAAAATAGCCTGAATGCCTAATAATTAAGAACGTTCATCATGTTGAAACTGAATAGAACGTTGGAATTGACCGAATTCGTCAAATGGCAAGAGTATTCAAAGTGATCAGAGTGATAAAACCAGCCAGACTAATCAAAATAGCCTGAATGTCCAATAATTCAGAATGTTCATCATGTTGAAACTGAATAGAACGTTGGAATTGACCGAATTCGTCAAATGGCAAGAGTATTCAAAGTGATCAGAGTGATAAAACCAGCCAGACTAATCAAAATAGCCTGAATACCCAATAATTCAGAATGTTCATCATGTTGAAACTGCATAGAACGTTGGAATTGACCGAATTCGTCAAATGGCAAGAGTATTCAAAGTGATCAGAGTGATAAAACCAGCCAGACTAATCAAAATAGCCTGAATGTCCAATAATTCAGAATGTTCATCATGTTGAAACTGAATAGAACGTTGGAATTGACCGAATTCGTCAAATCGCAAGAGTATTCAAAGTGATCAGAGTGATAAAACCAGCCAGACTAATCAAAATAGCCTGAATACCCAATAATTCAGAATGTTCATCATGTTGAAACTGCATAGAACGTTGGAATTGACCGAATTCGTCAAATGGCAAGAGTATTCAAAGTGATCAGAGTGATAAAACCAGCCAGACTAATCAAAATAGCCTGAATACCCAATAATTCAGAATGTTCATCATGTTGAAACTGCATAGAACGTTGGAATTGACCGAATTCGTCAAATGGCAAGAGTATTCAAAGTGATCAGAGTGATAAAACCAGCCAGACTAATCAAAATAGCCTGAATGTCCAATAATTCAGAATGTTCATCATGTTGAAACTGAATAGAACGTTGGAATTGACCGAATTCGTCAAATCGCAAGAGTATTCAAAGTGATCAGAGTGATAAAACCAGCCAGACTAATCAAAATAGCCTGAATACCCAATAATTCAGAATGTTCATCATGTTGAAACTGCATAGAACGTTGGAATTGACCGAATTCGTCAAATGGCAAGAGTATTCAAAGTGATCAGAGTGATAAAACCAGCCAGACTAATCAAAATAGCCTGAATACCCAATAATTCAGAATGTTCATCATGTTGAAACTGCATAGAACGTTGGAATTGACCGAATTCGTCAAATGGCAAGAGTATTCAAAGTGATCAGAGTGATAAAACCAGCCAGACTAATCAAAATAGCCTGAATACCCAATAATTCAGAATGTTCATCATGTTGAAACTGCATAGAACGTTGGAATTGAGCGAATTCGTGAAATGGCAAGATTATCAAAGTGACCAGAGTGATAAAACCAGCTACAATAAGCAAAATAGCCTGAATGCCCAATAATTCAGAATGTTCATCATGTTGAAACTGAATAGAACGTTGGAATTGACCGAATTCGTCAAATCGCAAGAGTATTCAAAGTGATCAGAGTGATAAAACCAGCCAGACTAATCAAACTAGCCTGAATGCCCAATAATTCAGAATGTTCATCATGTTGAAACTGAATAGAACGTTGGAATTGACCGAATTCGTCAAATGGCAAGAGTATTCAAAGTGATCAGAGTGATAAAACCAGCTACAATAAGCAAAATAGCCTGAATGCCCAATAATTGAGAACGATCATCATGTTGAAACTGAATAGAACGTTGGAATTGACTGAATTCGTCAAATGGCAAGAGTATTCAAAGTGATCAGAGTGATAAAACCAGAAAGACTAATCAATATAGCCTGAATGCCCAATAATTCATGTTCATGTTCATACTGAATAGAACGTTGGAATTGACCGAATTCGTTTAATGGCTAGAGTATTCAAAGTGATCACAGTGATAAAACCAGCCAGACTAATCAAAATAGCCTGAATGTCCAATAATTCAGAATGTTCATCATGTTGAAACTGAATAGAACGTTGGAATTGACCGAATTCGTCAAATCGCAAGAGTATTCAAAGTGATCAGAGTGATAAAACCAGCCAGACTAATCAAAATAGCCTGAATACCCAATAATTCAGAATGTTCATCATGTTGAAACTGCATAGAACGTTGGAATTGACCGAATTCGTCAAATGGCAAGAGTATTCAAAGTGATCAGAGTGATAAAACCAGCCAGACTAATCAAAATAGCCTGAATACCCAATAATTCAGAATGTTCATCATGTTGAAACTGCATAGAACGTTGGAATTGAGCGAATTCGTGAAATGGCAAGATTATCAAAGTGACCAGAGTGATAAAACCAGCTACAATAAGCAAAATAGCCTGAATGCCCAATAATTCAGAATGTTCATCATGTTGAAACTGAATAGAACGTTGGAATTGACCGAATTCGTCAAATCGCAAGAGTATTCAAAGTGATCAGAGTGATAAAACCAGCCAGACTAATCAAAATAGCCTGAATACCCAATAATTCAGAATGTTCATCATGTTGAAACTGCATAGAACGTTGGAATTGACCGAATTCGTCAAATGGCAAGAGTATTCAAAGTGATCAGAGTGATAAAACCAGCCAGACTAATCAAAATAGCCTGAATGTCCAATAATTCAGAATGTTCATCATGTTGAAACTGAATAGAACGTTGGAATTGATCGAATTCGTCAAATGGCAAGAGTATTCAAAGTTATCAGAGTGATGTGATAAACCAGCCAGACTAATCAAAATAGCCTGAATGCCCAATAATTCAGAATGTTCATCATGTTGAAACTGAATAGAACGTTGGAATTGACCGAATTCTTCAAATGGCAAGAGTATTCAAAGTAATCAGAGTGATAAAACCATCTACAATGATCAAAATAGCCTGAATGCCTAATAATTAAGAACGTTCATCATGTTGAAACTGAATAGAACGTTGGAATTGACCGAATTCGTCAAATGGCAAGATTATCAAAGTGATCAGAGTGATAAAACCAGCTACAATAAGCAAAATAGGCAAGAGTATTCAAAGTGATCAGAGTGATAAAACCAGCCAGACTAATCAAAATAGCCTGAATGTCCAATAATTCAGAATGTTCATCATGTTGAAACTGAATAGAACGTTGGAATTGACCGAATTCGTCAAATGGCAAGAGTATTCAAAGTGATAAAACCAGCCAGACTAATCAAAATAGCCTGAATGCCCAATAATTCAGAATGTTCATCATGTTGAAATTGAGTAGAACGTTGGAATTGACCGAATTCGTCAAATGGCAAGAGTATTCAAAGTGATCAGAGTGATAAAACCAGCCAGACTAATCAAAATAGCCTGAATGCCCAATAATTCAGAATGTTCATCATGTTCAAACTGAATAGAACGTTGGAATTGACCGAATTCGTCAAATGGCAAGAGTATTCAAAGTCATCAGAGTGATAAAACCAGCCAGACTAATCAAAATAGCCTGAATGCCTAATAATTAAGAACGTTCATCATGTTGAAACTGAATAGAACGTTGGAATTGACTGAATTCGTCAAATGGCAAGATTATCAAAGTGATCAGAGTGATAAGACCAGCTACAATAAGCAAAATAGTCTGAATGCCCAATAATTAAGAATGTTCATCATGTTGAAACTGAATAGAACGTTGGAATTGAGCGAATTCGTGAAATGGCAAGATTATCGAAGTGACCAGAGTGATAAAACCAGCTACAATAAGCAAAATAGCCTGAATGCCCAATAATTCAGAATGTTCATCATGTTGAAACTGAATAGAACGTTGGAATTGAGCGAATTCGTCAAATGGCAAGAGTATTCAAAGTGATCAGAGTGATAAAACCAGCCAGACTAATCAAAATAGCCTGAATGTCCAATAATTCAGAATGTTCATCATGTTGAAACTGAATAGAACGTTGGAATTGACCGAATTCGTCAAATGGCAAGGGTATTCAAAGTGATCAGAGTGATAAAACCAGCCAGACTAATCAAAATAGTCTGAATGCCCAATAATTCAGAATGTTCATCATGTTGAAATTGAGTAGAACGTTGGAATTGACCGAATTCGTCAAATGGCAAGAGTATTCAAAGTGATCAGAGTGATAAAACCAGCCAGACTAATCAAAAATCCTGAATGCCTAATAATTAAGAACGTTCATCATGTTGAAACTGAATAGAACGTTGGAATTGACTGAATTCGTCAAATGGCAAGATTATCAAAGTGATCAGAGTGATAAGACCAGCTACAATAAGCAAAATAGTCTGAATGCCCAATAATTAAGATTGTTCATCATGTTGAAACTGAATAGAACGTTGGAATTGAGCGAATTCGTGAAATGGCAAGATTATCAAAGTGACCAGAGTGATAAAACCAGCTACAATAAGCAAAATAGCCTGAATGCCCAATAATTCAGAATGTTCATCATGTTGAAACTGAATAGAACGTTGGAATTGACCGAATTCGTCAAATGGCAAGAGTATTCAAAGTGATCAGAGTGATAAAACCAGCCAGACTAATCAAAATAGCCTGAATGCCCAATAATTCAGAATGTTCATCATGTTGAAACTGAATAGAACGTTGGAATTGACCGAATTCGTTTAATGGCTAGAGTATTCAAAGTGATCACAGTGATAAAACCAGCCAGACTAATCAAAATAGCCTGAATGCCAAATAATTCAGAATGTTCTTCATGTTGAAACTGAATAGAACGTTGGAATTGACCGAATTCGTCAAATGGCAAGAGTATTCAAAGTGATCAGAGTGATAAAACCAGCCAGACTAATCAAAAATCCTGAATGCCTAATAATTAAGAACGTTCATCATGTTGAAACTGAATAGAACGTTGGAATTGACTGAATTCGTCAAATGGCAAGATTATCGAAGTGATCAGAGTGATAAGACCAGCTACAATAAGCAAAATAGTCTGAATGCCCAATAATTAAGATTGTTCATCATGTTGAAACTGAATAGAACGTTGGAATTGAGCGAATTCGTGAAATGGCAAGATTATCAAAGTGACCAGAGTGATAAAACCAGCTACAATAAGCAAAATAGCCTGAATGCCCAATAATTCAGAATGTTCATCATGTTGAAACTGAATAGAACGTTGGAATTGACCGAATTCGTCAAATCGCAAGAGTATTCAAAGTGATCAGAGTGATAAAACCAGCCAGACTAATCAAAATAGCCTGAATACCCAATAATTCAGAATGTTCATCATGTTGAAACTGCATAGAACGTTGGAATTGACCGAATTCGTCAAATGGCAAGAGTATTCAAAGTGATCAGAGTGATAAAACCAGCCAGACTAATCAAAATAGCCTGAATGTCCAATAATTCAGAATGTTCATCATGTTGAAACTGAATAGAACGTTGGAATTGACCGAATTCGTCAAATGGCAAGAGTATTCAAAGTTATCAGAGTGATGTGATAAACCAGCCAGACTAATCAAAATAGCCTGAATGCCCAATAATTCAGAATGTTCATCATGTTGAAACTGAATAGAACGTTGGAATTGACCGAATTCTTCAAATGGCAAGAGTATTCAAAGTAATCAGAGTGATAAAACCATCTACAATGATCAAAATAGCCTGAATGCCTAATAATTAAGAACGTTCATCATGTTGAAACTGAATAGAACGTTGGAATTGACCGAATTCGTCAAATGGCAAGATTATCAAAGTGATCAGAGTGATAAAACCAGCTACAATAAGCAAAATAGGCAAGAGTATTCAAAGTGATCAGAGTGATAAAACCAGCCAGACTAATCAAAATAGCCTGAATGTCCAATAATTCAGAATGTTCATCATGTTGAAACTGAATAGAACGTTGGAATTGACCGATTTCGTCAAATGGCAAGAGTATTCAAAGTGATCAGAGTGATAAAACCAGCCAGACTAATCAATATAGCCTGAATGCCCAATAATTCAGAATGTTCATCATGTTCATACTGAATAGAACGTTGGAATTGACCGAATTCGTTTAATGGCTAGAGTATTCGAAGTGATCACAGTGATAAAACCAGCCAGACTAATCAAAATAGCCTGAATGCCCAATAATTCAGAATGTTGATCATGTTGAAACTGAGTAGAACGTTGGAATTGACCGAATTCGTCAAATGGCAAGAGTATTCAAAGTGATAAAACCAGCCAGACTAATCAAAATAGCCTGAATGCCCAATAATTCAGAATGTTCATCATGTTGAAATTGAGTAGAACGTTGGAATTGACCGAATTCGTCAAATGGCAAGAGTATTCAAAGTGATCAGAGTGATAAAACCAGCCAGACTAATCAAAATAGCCTGAATGTCCAATAATTCAGAATGTTCATCATGTTGAAACTGAATAGAACGTTGGAATTGACCGAATTCGTCAAATGGCAAGAGTATTCAAAGTGATCAGAGTGATAAAACCAGCCAGACTAATCAAAATAGTCTGAATGCCCAATAATTCAGAATGTTCATCATGTTGAAATTGAGTAGAACGTTGGAATTGACCGAATTCGTCAAATGGCAAGAGTATTCAAAGTGATCAGAGTGATAAAACCAGCCAGACTAATCAAAATAGCCTGAATGCCCAATAATTCAGAATGTTCATCATGTTGAAACTGAATAGAACTTTGGAATTTACCGAATTCGTCAAATCGCAAGAGTATTCAAAGTGATCAGAGTGATAAAACCAGCTACAATAAGTAAAATAGCCTGAATGCCCAATAAATCAGAATGTTCATCATGTTGAAACTGAATAGAACGTTGGAATTGACCGAATTCGTCAAATGGCAAGAGTATTCAAAGTGATCAGAGTGATAAAACCAGCCAGACTAATCAAAATAGCCTGAATGTCCAAGAATTCAGAATGTTCATCATGTTGAAACTGAATAGAACTTTGGAATTTACCGAATTCGTCAAATCGCAAGGGTATTCAAAGTGATCAGAGTGATAAAACCAGCCAGACTAATCAAAATAGCCTGAATGCCCAATAATTCAGAATGTTCATCATGTTCAAACTGAATAGAACGTTGGAATTGACCGAATTCGTTTAATGGCTAGAGTATTCAAAGTGATCACAGTGATAAAACCAGCCAGACTAATCAAAATAGCCTGAATGCCCAATAATTCAGAATGTTCATCATGTTGAAACTGAATAGAACGTTGGAATTGACCGAATTCGTCAAATGGCAAGAGTATTCAAAGTGATCAGAGTGATAAAACCAGCCAGACTAATCAAAATAGCTGAATGCCCAATAATTCAGAATGTTCATCATGTTGAAACTGAATAGAACGTTGGAATTGAGCGAATTCGTCAAATGGCAAGATTATCAAAGTGATCAGAGTGATAAAACCAGCTGAAATAAGCAAAATAGCCTGAATACCCAATAATTCAGAATGTTCATCATGTTGAAACTGAATAGAACGTTGGAATTGACCGAATTCGTCAAATGGCAAGAGTATTCAAAGTGATAGAACCCGCCAGACTAATCAAAATAGCCTGAATGCCCAATAATTCAGAATGTTCATCATGTTGAAACTGAATAGAACGTTGGAATTGACCGAATTCGTCAAATGGCAAGAGTATTCAAAGTGATCAGAGTGATAAAACCAGCTACAATAAGCAAAATAGCCTGAATGCCCAATAATTGAGAACGATCATCATGTTGAAACTGAATAGAACGTTGGAATTGACCGAATTCGTCAAATGGCAAGAGTATTCAAAGTGATCAGAGTGATAAAACCAGCTACAATAAGCAAAATAGCCTGAATGCCCAATAATTGAGAACGATCATCATGTTGAAACTGAATAGAACGTTGGAATTGACTGAATTCGTCAAATGGCAAGAGTATTCAAAGTGATCAGAGTGATAAAACCAGCCAGACTAATCAAACTAGCCTGAATGCCCAATAATTCAGAATGTTCATCATGTTGAAACTGAATAGAACGTTGGAATTGACCGAATTCGTCAAATGGCAAGAGTATTCAAAGTGATCAGAGTGATAAAACCAGCTACAATAAGCAAAATAGCCTGAATGCCCAATAATTGAGAACGATCATCATGTTGAAACTGAATAGAACGTTGGAATTGACTGAATTCGTCAAATGGCAAGAGTATTCAAAGTGATCAGAGTGATAAAACCAGACAGACTAATCAATATAGCCTGAATGCCCAATAATTCATGTTCATGTTCATACTGAATAGAACGTTGGAATTGACCGAATTCGTTTAATGGCTAGAGTATTCAAAGTGATCACAGTGATAAAACCAGCCAGACTAATCAAAATAGCCTGAATGCCAAATAATTCAGAATGTTCTTCATGTTGAAACTGAATAGAACGTTGGAATTGACCGAATTCGTCAAATGGCAAGAGTATTCAAAGTGATCAGAGTGATAAAACCAGCCAGACTAATCAAAATAGCCTGAATGCCTAATAATTAAGAACGTTCATCATGTTGAAACTGAATAGAACGTTGGAATTGACTGAATTCGTCAAATGGCAAGATTATCAAAGTGATCAGAGTGATAAGACCAGCTACAATAAGCAAAATAGTCTGAATGCCCAATAATTAAGAGTGTTCATCATGTTGAAACTGAATGGAACGTTGGAATTGAGCGAATTCGTGAAATGGCAAGATTATCAAAGTGACCAGAGTGATAAAACCAGCTACAATAAGCAAAATAGCCTGAATGCCCAATAATTCAGAATGTTGATCATGTTGAAACTGAATAGAACGTTGGAATTGGCCGAATTCGTCAAATGGCAAGAGTATTCAAAGTGATCAGAGTGATAAAACCAGCCAGACTAATCAAAATAGCCTGAATGCCCAATAATTCAGAATGTTCATCATGTTGAAATTGAGTAGAACGTTGGAATTGACCGAATTCGTCCAATGGCAAGAGTATTCAAAGTGATCAGAGTGATAAAACCAGCCAGACTAATCAAAATAGCCTGAATGCCCAATAATTCAGAATGTTCATCATGTTCAAACTGAATAGAACGTTGGAATTGACCGAATTCGTTTAATGGCTAGAGTATTCAAAGTGATCACAGTGATAAAACCAGCCAGACTAATCAAAATAGCCTGAATGCCCAATAATTCAGAATGTTCATCATGTTCAAACTGAATAGAACGTTGGAATTGACCGAATTCGTTTAATGGCTAGAGTATTCAAAGTGATCACAGTGATAAAACCAGCCAGACTAATCAATATAGCCTGAATGCCCAATAATTCATGTTCATGTTCATACTGAATAGAACGTTGGAATTGACCGAATTCGTTTAATGGCTAGAGTATTCAAAGTGATCACAGTGATAAAACCAGCCAGACTAATCAAAATAGCCTGAATGCCAAATAATTCAGAATGTTCTTCATGTTGAAACTGAATAGAACGTTGGAATTGACCGAATTCGTCAAATGGCAAGAGTATTCAAAGTGATCAGAGTGATAAAACCAGCCAGACTAATCAAAATAGCCTGAATGCCTAATAATTAAGAACGTTCATCATGTTGAAACTGAATAGAACGTTGGAATTGACTGAATTCGTCAAATTGCAAGATTATCAAAGTGATCAGAGTAATGAAACCAGCTGAAATAAGCAAAATAGCCTGAATACCCAATAATTCAGAATGTTCATCATGTTGAAACTGAATAGAACGTTGGAATTGACCGAATTCGTCAAATGGCAAGAGTATTCAAAGTGATAGAACCCGACAGACTAATCAAAATAGCCTGAATGCCCAATAATTCAGAATGTTCATCATGTTGAAACTGAATAGAACGTTGGAATTGACCGAATTCGTCAAATGGCAAGAGTATTCAAAGTGATCAGAGTGATAAAACCAGCTACAATAAGCAAAATAGCCTGAATACCCAATAATTCAGAATGTTCATCATGTTGAAACTGAATAGAACGTTGGAATTGACCGAATTCGTCAAATGGCAAGAGTATTCAAAGTGATAGAACCCGCCAGACTAATCAAAATAGCCTGAATGCCCAATAATTCAGAATGTTCATCATGTTGAAACTGAATAGAACGTTGGAATTGACCGAATTCGTCAAATGGCAAGAGTATTCAAAGTGATCACAGTGATAAAACCAGCCAGACTAATCAAAATAGCCTGAATGCCAAATAATTCACAATGTTCTTCATGTTGAAACTGAATAGAACGTTGGAATTGACCGAATTCGTCAAATGGCAAGAGTATTCAAAGTGATCAGAGTGATAAAACCAGCCAGACTAATCAAAATAGCCTGAATGCCTAATAATTAAGAACGTTCATCATGTTGAAACTGAATAGAACGTTGGAATTGACTGAATTCGTCAAATCGCAAGATTATCAAAGTGATCAGAGTAATGAAACCAGCTGAAATAAGCAAAATAGCCTGAATGCCCAATAATTCAGAATGTTCATCATGTTCAAACTGAATAGAACGTTGGAATTGACCGAATTCGTTTAATGGCTAGAGTATTCAAAGTGATCACAGTGATAAAACCAGCCAGACTAATCAAAATAGCCTGAATGCCAAATAATTCACAATGTTCTTCATGTTGAAACTGAATAGAACGTTGGAATTGACCGAATTCGTCAAATGGCAAGAGTATTCAAAGTGATCAGAGTGATAAAACCAGCCAGACTAATCAAAATAGCCTGAATGCCTAATAATTAAGAACGTTCATCATGTTGAAACTGAATAGAACGTTGGAATTGACTGAATTCGTCAAATCGCAAGATTATCAAAGTGATCAGAGTAATGAAACCAGCTGAAATAAGCAAAATAGCCTGAATACCCAATAATTCAGAATGTTCATCATGTTGAAACTGAATAGAACGTTAGAATTGACCGAATTCGTCAAATGGCAAGAGCATTCAAAGTGATAAAACCAGCCAGACTAATCAAAATAGCCTGAATGCCCAATAATTCAGAATGTTCATCATGTTCAAACAGAATAGAACGTTGGAATTGACCGAATTCGTTTAATGGCTAGAGTATTCAAAGTGATCACAGTGATAAAACCAGCCAGACTAATCAAAATAGCCTGAATGCCAAATAATTCAGAATGTTCTTCATGTTGAAACTGAATAGAACGTTGGAATTGGCCGAATTCGTCAAATGGCAAGAGTATTCAAAGTGATCAGAGTGATAAAACCAGCCAGACTAATCAAAATAGCCTGAATGCCTAATAATTAAGAACGTTCATCATGTTGAAACTGAATAGAACGTTGGAATTGACTGAATTCGTCAAATGGAAAGATTATCAAAGTGATCAGAGTGATAAAACCAGCTACAATAAGCAAAATAGGCAAGAGTATTCAAAGTGATCAGAGTGATAAAACCAGCCAGACTAATCAAAATAGCCTGAATACCCAATAATTCAGAATGTTCATCATGTTGAAACTGCATAGAACGTTGGAATTGACCGAATTCGTCAAATGGCAAGAGTATTCAAAGTGATCAGAGTGATAAAACCAGCCAGACTAATCAAAATAGCCTGAATGTCCAATAATTCAGAATGTTCATCATGTTGAAACTGAATAGAACGTTGGAATTGACCGAATTCGTCAAATGGCAAGAGTATTCAAAGTTATCAGAGTGATGTGATAAACCAGCCAGACTAATCAAAATAGCCTGAATGCCCAATAATTCAGAATGTTCATCATGTTGAAACTGAATAGAACGTTGGAATTGACCGAATTCTTCAAATGGCAAGAGTATTCAAAGTAATCAGAGTGATAAAACCATCTACAATAATCAAAATAGCCTGAATGCCTAATAATTAAGAACGTTCATCATGTTGAAACTGAATAGAACGTTGGAATTGACCGAATTCGTCAAATGGCAAGATTATCAAAGTGATCAGAGTGATAAAACCAGCTACAATAAGCAAAATAGGCAAGAGTATTCAAAGTGATCAGAGTGATAAAACCAGCCAGACTAATCAAAATAGCCTGAATGTCCAATAATTCAGAATGTTCATCATGTTGAAACTGAATAGAACGTTGGAATTGACCGATTTCGTCAAATGGCAAGAGTATTCAAAGTGATCAGAGTGATAAAACCAGCCAGACTAATCAAAATAGCCTGAATGCCCAATAATTCAGAATGTTCATCATGTTCATACTGAATAGAACGTTGGAATTGACCGAATTCGTCAAATGGCAAGAGTATTCAAAGTGATAAAACCAGCCAGACTAATCAAAATAGCCTGAATGCCCAATAATTCAGAATGTTCATCATGTTGAAATTGAGTAGAACGTTGGAATTGACCGAATTCGTCAAATGGCAAGAGTATTCAAAGTGATCAGAGTGATAAAACCAGCCAGACTAATCAAAATAGCCTGAATGCCCAATAATTCAGAATGTTCATCATGTTGAAACTGAATAGAACGTTGGAATTGACCGAATTCGTCAAATGGCAAGAGTATTCAAAGTGATCAGAGTGATAAAACCAGCTACAATAAGTAAAATAGCCTGAATGCCCAATAAATCAGAATGTTCATCATGTTGAAACTGAATAGAACGTTGGAATTGACCGAATTCGTCAAATGGCAAGAGTATTCAAAGTGATCAGAGTGATAAAACCAGCCAGACTAATCAAAATAGCCTGAATGTCCAAGAATTCAGAATGTTCATCATGTTGAAACTGAATAGAACTTTGGAATTTACCGAATTCGTCAAATCGCAAGGGTATTCAAAGTGATCAGAGTGATAAAACCAGCCAGACTAATCAAAATAGCCTGAATGCCCAATAATTCAGAATGTTCATCATGTTCAAACTGAATAGAACGTTGGAATTGACCGAATTCGTTTAATGGCTAGAGTATTCAAAGTGATCACAGTGATAAAACCAGCCAGACTAATCAAAATAGCCTGAATGCCCAATAATTCAGAATGTTCATCATGTTGAAACTGAATAGAACGTTGGAATTGACCGAATTCGTCAAATGGCAAGAGTATTCAAAGTGATCAGAGTGATAAAACCAGCTAGACTAATCAAAATAGCTGAATGCCCAATAATTCAGAATGTTCATCATGTTGAAACTGAATAGAACGTTGGAATTGAGCGAATTCGTCAAATGGCAAGATTATCAAAGTGATCAGAGTGATAAAACCAGCTACAATAAGCAAAATAGCCTGAATGCCCAATAATTCAGAATGTTCATCATGTTGAAATTGAATAGAACGTTGGAATTGACCGAATTCGTCAAATCGCAAGATTATCAAAGTGATCAGAGTAATGAAACCAGCTGAAATAAGCAAAATAGCCTGAATACCCAATAATTCAGAATGTTCATCATGTTGAAACTGAATAGAACGTTGGAATTGACCGAATTCGTCAAATGGCAAGAGTATTCAAAGTGATAGAACCCGCCAGACTAATCAAAATAGCCTGAATGCCCAATAATTCAGAATGTTCATCATGTTGAAACTGAATAGAACGTTGGAATTGACCGAATTCGTCAAATGGCAAGAGTATTCAAAGTGATCAGAGTGATAAAACCAGCTACAATAAGCAAAATAGCCTGAATGCCCAATAATTGAGAACGATCATCATGTTGAAACTGAATAGAACGTTGGAATTGACTGAATTCGTCAAATGGCAAGAGTATTCAAAGTGATCAGAGTGATAAAACCAGCCAGACTAATCAAACTAGCCTGAATGCCCAATAATTCAGAATGTTCATCATGTTGAAACTGAATAGAACGTTGGAATTGACCGAATTCGTCAAATGGCAAGAGTATTCAAAGTGATCAGAGTGATAAAACCAGCTACAATAAGCAAAATAGCCTGAATGCCCAATAATTGAGAACGATCATCATGTTGAAACTGAATAGAACGTTGGAATTGACTGAATTCGTCAAATGGCAAGAGTATTCAAAGTGATCAGAGTGATAAAACCAGCCAGACTAATCAATATAGCCTGAATGCCCAATAATTCAGAATGTTCATCATGTTGAAACTGAATAGAACGTTGGAATTGACTGAATTCGTCAAATGGCAAGAGTATTCAAAGTGATCAGAGTGATAAAACCACCTACAATAGTCAAAATAGCCTGAATGACCAATAATTCAGAATGTTCATCATGTTGAAACTGAATAGAACGTTGGAATTGACCGAATTCGTCAAATAGCAAGAGTATTCAAAGTGATCAGAGTGATAAAACCAGCCAGACTAATCAAAATAGCCTGAATGTCCAATAATTCAGAATGTTCATCATGTTGAAACTGAATAGAACGTTGGAATTGACCGAATTCGTCAAATGGCAAGAGTATTCAAAGTGATCAGAGTGATAAAACCAGCCAGACTAATCAATATAGCCTGAATGCCCAATAATTCATGTTCATGTTCATACTGAATAGAACGTTGGAATTGACCGAATTCGTTTAATGGCTAGAGTATTCAAAGTGATCACAGTGATAAAACCAGCCAGACTAATCAAAATAGCCTGAATGCCAAATAATTCAGAATGTTCTTCATGTTGAAACTGAATAGAACGTTGGAATTGACCGAATTCGTCAAATGGCAAGAGTATTCAAAGTGATCAGAGTGATAAAACCAGCCAGACTAATCAAAATAGCCTGAATGCCTAATAATTAAGAACGTTCATCATGTTGAAACTGAATAGAACGTTGGAATTGACTGAATTCGTCAAATGGCAAGATTATCAAAGTGATCAGAGTGATAAGACCAGCTACAATAAGCAAAATAGTCTGAATGCCCAATAATTAAGAGTGTTCATCATGTTGAAACTGAATGGAACGTTGGAATTGAGCGAATTCGTGAAATGGCAAGATTATCAAAGTGACCAGAGTGATAAAACCAGCTACAATAAGCAAAATAGCCTGAATGCCCAATAATTCAGAATGTTGATCATGTTGAAACTGAATAGAACGTTGGAATTGGCCGAATTCGTCAAATGGCAAGAGTATTCAAAGTGATCAGAGTGATAAAACCAGCCAGACTAATCAAAATAGCCTGAATGCCCAATAATTCAGAATGTTCATCATGTTGAAATTGAGTAGAACGTTGGAATTGACCGAATTCGTCCAATGGCAAGAGTATTCAAAGTGATCAGAGTGATAAAACCAGCCAGACTAATCAAAATAGCCTGAATGCCCAATAATTCAGAATGTTCATCATGTTCAAACTGAATAGAACGTTGGAATTGACCGAATTCGTTTAATGGCTAGAGTATTCAAAGTGATCACAGTGATAAAACCAGCCAGACTAATCAAAATAGCCTGAATGCCCAATAATTCAGAATGTTCATCATGTTCAAACTGAATAGAACGTTGGAATTGACCGAATTCGTTTAATGGCTAGAGTATTCAAAGTGATCACAGTGATAAAACCAGCCAGACTTATCAATATAGCCTGAATGCCCAATAATTCATGTTCATGTTCATACTGAATAGAACGTTGGAATTGACCGAATTCGTTTAATGGCTAGAGTATTCAAAGTGATCACAGTGATAAAACCAGCCAGACTAATCAAAATAGCCTGAATGCCAAATAATTCAGAATGTTCTTCATGTTGAAACTGAATAGAACGTTGGAATTGACCGAATTCGTCAAATGGCAAGAGTATTCAAAGTGATCAGAGTGATAAAACCAGCCAGACTAATCAAAATAGCCTGAATGCCTAATAATTAAGAACGTTCATCATGTTGAAACTGAATACAACGTTGGAATTGACTGAATTCGTCAAATCGCAAGATTATCAAAGTGATCAGAGTAATGAAACCAGCTGAAATAAGCAAAATAGCCTGAATACCCAATAATTCAGAATGTTCATCATGTTGAAACTGAATAGAACGTTGGAATTGACCGAATTCGTCAAATGGCAAGAGTATTCAAAGTGATAGAACCCGCCAGACTAATCAAAATAGCCTGAATGCCCAATAATTCAGAATGTTCATCATGTTGAAACTGAATAGAACGTTGGAATTGACCGAATTCGTCAAATGGCAAGAGTATTCAAAGTGATCAGAGTGATAAAACCAGCTACAATAAGCAAAATAGCCTGAATACCCAATAATTCAGAATGTTCATCATGTTGAAACTGAATAGAACGTTGGAATTGACCGAATTCGTCAAATGGCAAGAGTATTCAAAGTGATAGAACCCGCCAGACTAATCAAAATAGCCTGAATGCCCAATAATTCAGAATGTTCATCATGTTGAAACTGAATAGAACGTTGGAATTGACCGAATTCGTCAAATGGCAAGAGTATTCAAAGTGATCACAGTGATAAAACCAGCCAGACTAATCAAAATAGCCTGAATGCCAAATAATTCACAATGTTCTTCATGTTGAAACTGAATAGAACGTTGGAATTGACCGAATTCGTCAAATGGCAAGAGTATTCAAAGTGATCAGAGTGATAAAACCAGCCAGACTAATCAAAATAGCCTGAATGCCTAATAATTAAGAACGTTCATCATGTTGAAACTGAATAGAACGTTGGAATTGACTGAATTCGTCAAATCGCAAGATTATCAAAGTGATCAGAGTAATGAAACCAGCTGAAATAAGCAAAATAGCCTGAATGCCCAATAATTCAGAATGTTCATCATGTTCAAACTGAATAGAACGTTGGAATTGACCGAATTCGTTTAATGGCTAGAGTATTCAAAGTGATCACAGTGATAAAACCAGCCAGACTAATCAAAATAGCCTGAATGCCAAATAATTCACAATGTTCTTCATGTTGAAACTGAATAGAACGTTGGAATTGACCGAATTCGTCAAATTCGTATTCAAAGTGATCAGAGTGATAAAACCAGCCAGACTAATCAAAATAGCCTGAATGCCTAATAATTAAGAACGTTCATCATGTTGAAACTGAATAGAACGTTGGAATTGACTGAATTCGTCAAATCGCAAGATTATCAAAGTGATCAGAGTAATGAAACCAGCTGAAATAAGCAAAATAGCCTGAATACCCAATAATTCAGAATGTTCATCATGTTGAAACTGAATAGAACGTTGGAATTGACCGAATTCGTCAAATGGCAAGAGCATTCAAAGTGATAAAACCAGCCAGACTAATCAAAATAGCCTGAATGCCCAATAATTCAGAATGTTCATCATGTTCAAACAGAATAGAACGTTGGAATTGACCGAATTCGTTTAATGGCTAGAGTATTCAAAGTGATCACAGTGATAAAACCAGCCAGACTAATCAAAATAGCCTGAATGCCAAATAATTCAGAATGTTCTTCATGTTGAAACTGAATAGAACGTTGGAATTGGCCGAATTCGTCAAATGGCAAGAGTATTCAAAGTGATCAGAGTGATAAAACCAGCCAGACTAATCAAAATAGCCTGAATGCCTAATAATTAAGAACGTTCATCATGTTGAAACTGAATAGAACGTTGGAATTGACTGAATTCGTCAAATGGAAAGATTATCAAAGTGATCAGAGTGATAAGACCAGCTACAATAAGCAAAATAGTCTGAATGCCCAATAATTAAGAGTGTTCATCATGTTGAAACTGAATAGAACGTTGGAATTGAGCGAATTCGTGAAATGGCAAGATTATCAAAGTGACCAGAGTGATAAAACCAGCTACAATAAGCAAAATAGCCTGAATGTCCAATAATTCAGAATGTTCATCATGTTGAAACTGAATAGAACGTTGGAATTGACCGAATTCGTCAAATGGCAAGAGTATTCAAAGTGATCAGAGTATTCAAACTAATCAAAATAGCCTGAATGCCTAATAATTAAGAACGTTCATCATGTTGAAACTGAATAGAACGTTGGAATTGACTGAATTCGTCAAATGGAAAGATTATCAAAGTGATCAGAGTGATAAGACCAGCTACAATAAGCAAAATAGTCTGAATGCCCAATAATTAAGAGTGTTCATCATGTTGAAACTGAATAGAACGTTGGAATTGAGCGAATTCGTGAAATGGCAAGATTATCAAAGTGACCAGAGTGATAAAACCAGCTACAATAAGCAAAATAGCCTGAATGTCCAATAATTCAGAATGTTCATCATGTTGAAACTGAATAGAACGTTGGAATTGACCGAATTCGTCAAATGGCAAGAGTATTCAAAGTAATCAGAGTGATAAAACCATCTACAATAATCAAAATAGCCTGAATGCCTAATAATTAACAACGTTCATCATGTTGAAACTGAATAGAACGTTGGAATTGACCGAATTCGTCAAATGGCAAGATTATCAAAGTGATCAGAGTGATAAAACCAGCTACAATAAGCAAAATAGGCAAGAGTATTCAAAGTGATCAGAGTGATAAAACCAGCCAGACTAATCGAAATAGCCTGAATGTCCAATAATTCAGAATGTTCATCATGTTGAAATTGAATAGAACGTTGGAATTGACCGAATTCGTCAAATGACAAGAGTATTCAAAGTGATCAGAGTGATAAAACCAGCCAGACTAATCAAAATTGCCTGAATGCCAATAATTCAGAATGTTCATCATGTTGAAATTGAGTAGAACGTTGGAATTGACCGAATTCGTCAAATGGCAAGAGTATTCAAAGTGATCAGAGTGATAAAACCAGCCAGACTAATCAAAATAGCCTGAATGCCCAATAATTCAGAATGTTCATCATGTTCAAACTGAATAGAACGTTGGAATTGACCGAATTCGTTTAATGGCTAGAGTATTCAAAGTGATCACAGTGATAAAACCAGCCAGACTAATCAAAATAGCCTGAATGCCAAATAATTCAGAATGTTCTTCATGTTGAAACTGAATAGAACGTTGGAATTGGCCGAATTCGTCAAATGGCAAGAGTTTTCAAAGTGATCAGAGTGATAAAACCAGCCAGACTAATCAAAATAGCCTGAATGCCTAATAATTAAGAACGTTCATCATGTTGAAACTGAATAGAACGTTGGAATTGACTGAATTCGTCAAATGGCAAGATTATCAAAGTGATCAGAGTGATAAGACCAGCTACAATAAGCAAAATAGTCTGAATGCCCAATAATTAAGAGTGTTCATCATGTTGAAACTGAATAGAACGTTGGAATTGAGCGAATTCGTGAAATGGCAAGATTATCAAAGTGACCAGAGTGATAAAACCAGCTACAATAAGCAAAATAGCCTGAATGCCCAATAATTCAGAATGTTCATCATGTTGAAACTGAATAGAACGTTGGAATTGACCGAATTCGTCAAATCGCAAGAGTATTTAAAGTGATCAGAGTGATAAAACCAGCCAGACTAATCAAAATAGCCTGAATGCCCAATAATTCAGAATGTTCATCATGTTGAAACTGAATAGAACGTTGGAATTGACCGAATTCGTCAAATGGCAAGAGTATTCAAAGTGATCAGAGTGATAAAACCAGCCGGACTAATCAAAATAGCCTGAATGTCCAATAATTCAGAATGTTCATCATGTTGAAACTGAATAGAACGTTGGAATTGACCGAATTCGTCAAATGGCAAGAGTATTCAAAGTGATCAGAGTGATAAAACCAGCCAAACTAATCAAAATAGCCTGAATGCCCAATAATTCAGAATGTTCATCATGTTGAAACTGAATAGAACGTTGGAATTGACCGAATTCGTCAAATGGCAAGAGTATTCAAAGTAATCAGAGTGATAAAACCATCTACAATAATCAAAATAGCCTGAATGCCTAATAATTAACAACGTTCATCATGTTGAAACTGAATAGAACGTTGGAATTGACCGAATTCGTCAAATGGCAAGATTATCAAAGTGATCAGAGTGATAAAACCAGCTACAATAAGCAAAATAGGCAAGAGTATTCAAAGTGATCAGAGTGATAAAACCAGCCAGACTAATCAAAATAGCCTGAATGTCCAATAATTCAGAATGTTCATCATGTTGAAACTGAATAGAACGTTGGAATTGACCGAATTCGTCAAATGGCAAGAGTATTCAAAGTGATCAGAGTGATAAAACCAGCCAGACTAATCAATATAGCCTGAATGCCCAATAATTCAGAATGTTCATCATGTTCATACTGAATAGAACGTTGGAATTGACCGAATTCGTTTAATGGCTAGAGTATTCAAAGTGATCACAGTGATAAAACCAGCCAGACTAATCAAAATAGCCTGAATGCCCAATAATTCAGAATGTTGATCATGTTGAAACTGAATAGAACGTGGGAATTGACCGAATTCGTCAAATGGCAAGAGTATTCAAAGTGATCAGCCAGACTAATCAAAATAGCCTGAATGCCCAATAATTCAGAATGTTCATCATGTTGAAATTGAGTAGAACGTTGGAATTGACCGAATTCGTCAAATGGCAAGAGTATTCAAAGTGATCAGAGTGATAAAACCAGCCAGACTAATCAAAATAGCCTGAATGCCCAATAATTCAGAATGTTCATCATGTTCAAACTGAATAGAACGTTGGAATTGACCGAATTCGTTTAATGGCTAGAGTATTCAAAGTGATCACAGTGATAAAACCAGCCAGACTAATCAAAATAGCCTGAATGCCAAATAATTCAGAATGTTCTTCATGTTGAAACTGAATAGAACGTTGGAATTGACCGAATTCTTCAAATGGCAAGAGTATTCAAAGTGATCAGAGTGATAAAACCAGCCAGACTAATGAAAATAGCCTGAATGCCTAATAATTAAGAACGTTCATCATGTTGAAACTGAATAGAACTTTGGAATTGACTGAATTCGTCAAATGGCAAGATTATCAAAGTGATCAGAGTGATAAGACCAGCTACAATAAGCAAAATAGTCTGAATGCCCAATAATTAAGAATGTTCATCATGTTGAAACTGAATAGAACGTTGGAAATGCCATAGAATTCGTGAAATGGCAAGATTATCAAAGTGACCAGAGTGATAAAACCTGCTACAATAAGCAAAATAGCCTGAATGCCCAATAATTCAGAATGTTCATCATGTTGAAACTGAATAGAACGTTGGAATTGACCGAATTCGTCAAATGGCAAGAGTATTCAAAGTGATCAGAGTGATAAAACCAGCCAGACTAATCAAAATAGCCTGAATGCCCAATAATTCAGAATGTTCATCATGTTGAAACTGAATAGAACTTTGGAATTTACCGAATTCGTCAAATCGCAAGAGTATTCAAAGTGATCAGAGTGATAAAACCAGCTACAATAAGTAAAATAGCCTGAATGCAAAATAAATCAGAATGTTCATCATGTTGAAACTGAATAGAAAGTTGGAATTGACCGAATTCGTCAAATGGCAAGAGTATTCAAAGTGATCAGAGTGATAAAACCAGCCAGACTAATCAAAATAGCCTGAATGTCCAATAATTCAGAATGTTCATCATGTTGAAACTGAATAGAACTTTGGAATTTACCGAATTCGTTTAATGGCTAGAGTATTCAAAGTGATCACAGTGATAAAACCAGCCAGACTAATCAAAATAGCCTGAATGCCAAATAATTCAGAATGTTCTTCATGTTGAAACTGAATAGAACGTTGGAATTGACCGAATTCTTCAAATGGCAAGAGTATTCAAAGTGATCAGAGTGATAAAACCAGCCAGACTAATCAAAATAGCCTGAATACCCAATAATTCAGAATGCTCATCATGTTGAAACTGAATAGAACGTTGGAATTGACCGAATTCGTCAAATGGCAAGAGTATTCAAAGTGATCAGAGTGATAAAACCAGCCAGACTAATCAAAATAGCCTGAATGTCCAATAATTCAGAATGTTCATCATGTTGAAACTGAATAGAACGTTGGAATTGACCGAATTCGTCAAATGGCAAGAGTATTCAAAGTGATCAGAGTGATAAAACCAGCCAGACTAATCAAAATAGCCTGAATGCCCAATAATTCAGGATGTTCATCATGTTGAAACTGAATAGAACTTTGGAATTTACCGAATTCGTCAAATCGCAAGAGTATTCAAAGTGATCAGAGTGATAAAACCAGCTACAATAAGTAAAATAGCCTGAATGCAAAATAAATCAGAATGTTCATCATGTTGAAACTGAATAGAAAGTTGGAATTGACCGAATTCGTCAAATGGCAAGAGTATTCAAAGTGATCAGAGTGATAAAACCAGCCAGACTAATCAAAATAGCCTGAATGCCCAATAATTCAGAATGTTCATCATGTTGAAACTGAATAGAACGTTGGAATTGAGCGAATTCGTCAAATGGCAAGATTATCAAAGTGATCAGAGTGATAAAACCAGCTACAATAAGCAAAATAGCCTGAATGCCCAATAATTCAGAATGTTCATCATGTTGAAATTGAATAGTACGTTGGAATTGACCGAATTCGTCAAATCGCAAGATTATCAAAGTGATCAGAGTAATGAAACCAGCTGAAATAAGCAAAATAGCCTGAATACCCAATAATTCAGAATGTTCATCATGTTGAAACTGAATAGAACGTTGGAATTGACCGAATTCGTCAAATGGCAAGATTATCAAAGTAATCAGAGTGATAAAACCAGCCAGACTAATCAAAATACCCTGAATGCCCAATAATTCAGAATGTTCATCATGTTGAAACTGAATAGAACGTTGGAATTGACCGAATTCGTCAAATGGCAAGAGTATTCAAAGTGATCAGAGTGATAAAACCAGCCAGACTAATCAAAATAGCCTGAATGCCCAATAATTGAGAACGTTCATCATGTTGAAACTGAATAGAACGTTGGAATTGACTGAATCCGTCAAATGGCAAGAGTATTCAAAGTGATCAGAGTGATAAAACCACCTACAATAGTCAAAATAGCCTGAATGATCAATAATTCAGAATGTTCATCATGTTGAAACTGAATAGAACGTTGGAATTGACCGAATTCGTCAAATGGCAAGAGTATTCAAAGTGATCAGAGTGATAAAACCAGCCAGACTAATCAAAATAGCCTGAATACCCAATAATTCAGAATGCTCATCATGTTGAAACTGAATAGAACGTTGGAATTGACCGAATTCGTCAAATGGCAAGAGTATTCAAAGTGATCAGAGTGATAAAACCAGCCAGACTAATCAAAATAGCCTGAATGTCCAATAATTCAGAATGTTCATCATGTTGAAACTGAATAGAACGTTGGAATTGACCGAATTCGTCAAATGGCAAGAGTATTCAAAGTGATCAGAGTGATAAAACCAGCCAGACTAATCAAAATAGCCTGAATGCCCAATAATTCAGAATGTTCATCATGTTGAAACTGAATAGAACTTTGGAATTTACCGAATTCGTCAAATCGCAAGAGTATTCAAAGTGATCAGAGTGATAAAACCAGCTACAATAAGTAAAATAGCCTGAATGCAAAATAAATCAGAATGTTCATCATGTTGAAACTGAATAGAAAGTTGGAATTGACCGAATTCGTCAAATGGCAAGAGTATTCAAAGTGATCAGAGTGATAAAACCAGCCAGACTAATCAAAATAGCCTGAATGTCCAATAATTCAGAATGTTCATCATGTTGAAACTGAATAGAACGTTGGAATTGACCGAATTCGTCAAATGGCAAGAGTATTCAAAGTGATCAGAGTGATAAAACCAGCCAGACTAATCAAAATAGCCTGAATGCCCAATAATTCAGAATGTTCATCATGTTGAAACTGAATAGAACGTTGGAATTGAGCGAATTCGTCAAATGGCAAGATTATCAAAGTGATCAGAGTGATAAAACCAGCTACAATAAGCAAAATAGCCTGAATGCCCAATAATTCAGAATGTTCATCATGTTGAAATTGAATAGTACGTTGGAATTGACCGAATTCGTCAAATCGCAAGATTATCAAAGTGATCAGAGTAATGAAACCAGCTGAAATAAGCAAAATAGCCTGAATACCCAATAATTCAGAATGTTCATCATGTTGAAACTGAATAGAACGTTGGAATTGACCGAATTCGTCAAATGGCAAGATTATCAAAGTAATCAGAGTGATAAAACCAGCCAGACTAATCAAAATACCCTGAATGCCCAATAATTCAGAATGTTCATCATGTTGAAACTGAATAGAACGTTGGAATTGACCGAATTCCTCAAATGGCAAGAGTATTCAAAGTGATCAGAGTGATAAAACCAGCCAGCCTAATCAAAATAGCCTGAATGTCCAATAATTCAGAATGTTCATCATGTTGAAACTGAATAGAACGTTGGAATTGACCGAATTCGTCAAATGGTAAGAGTATTCAAAGTGATCAGAGTGATAAAACCAGCCAGACTAATCAAAATAGCCTGAATGCCCAATAATTCAGAATGTTGATCATGTTGAAACTGAATAGAACGTTGGAATTGACCGAATTCGTTAAATGGCAAGAGTATTCAAAGTGATCAGAGTGATAAAACCAGCCAGACTAATCAATATAGGCTGAATGCCCAATAATTCATAATGTTCATCATGTTCAAACTGAATAGAACGTTGGAATTGACCGAATTCGTTTAATGGCTAGAGTATTCAAAGTGATCACAGTGATAAAACCAGCCAGACTAATCAGAATAGGCTGAATGCCCAATAATTCAGAATGTTCATCATGTTCAAACTGAATAGAACGTTGGAATTGACCGAATTCGTCAAATGGCAAGTATTCAAAGTGATCAGAGTGATAAAACCATCCAGACTAATCAAAATAGCCTGAATGCCTAATAATTAAGAATGTCCATCATGTTGAAACTGAATAGAACGTTGGAATTGACCGAATTCGTCAAATGGCAAGATTATCAAAGTGATCAGAGTGATAAAACCAGCTACAATAAGCAAAATAGCCTGAATGCCCAATAATTCAGAATGTTCATCATGTTGAAACTGAATAGAACGTTGGAATTGACCGAATTCGTCAAATCGCACGATTATCAAAGTGATCAGAGTGATAAAACCAGCTACAATAAGCAAAATAGCCTGAATGTCCAATAATTCAGAATGTTCATCATGTTGAAACTGAATAGAACGTTGGAATTGACCGAATTCGTCAAATGGCAAGAGTATTCAAAGTGATCAGAGTGATAAAACCAGCCAGACTAATCAAAATAGCCTGAATGCCCAATAATTCAGAATGTTCATCATGTTGAAACTGAATAGAACGTTGGAATTGACCGAATTCGTCAAATGGCAAGAGTATTCAAAGTGATCAGAGTGATAAAACCAGCCAGACTAATCAAAATAGACTGAATGCCCAATAATTCAGAATGTTCGTCATGTTCAAACTGAATAGAACGTTGGAATTGACCGAATTCGTTTAATGGCTAGAGTATTCAAAGTGATCACAGTGATAAAACCAGCCAGACTAATCAAAATAGCCTGAATGCCTAATAATTGAGAACGTTCATCATGTTGAAACTGAATAGAACGTTGGAATTGACCGAATTCGTCAAATGGCAAGATTATCAAAGTGATCAGAGTGATAAAACCAGCTACAATAAGCTAAATAGCCTGAATGCCCAATAATTCAGAATGTTCATCATGTTGAAACTGAATAGAACGTTGGAATTGACCGAATTCGTCAAATGGCAAGATTATCAAAGTGATCAGAGTGATAAAACCAGCTACAATAATGAAAATAGCCTGAATGCCCAATAATTGAGAACGTTCATCATGTTGAAACTGAATAGAACGTTGGAATTGACTGAATTCGTCAAATGGTAAGAGTATTCAAAGTGATCAGAGTGATAAAACCACCTACAATAGTCAAAATAGCCTGAATGACCAATAATTCAGAATGTTCATCATGTTGAAACTGAATAGAACGTTGGAATTGACCGAATTCGTCAAATGGCAAGAGTATTCAAAGTGATCAGAGTGATAAAACCAGCCAGACTAATCAAAATAGCCTGAATGCCCAATAATTGAGAACGTTCATCATGTTGAAACTGAATAGAACGTTGGAATTGACTGAATTCGTCAAATGGCAAGAGTATTCAAAGTGATCAGAGTGATAAAACCACCTACAATAGTCAAAATAGCCTGAATGACCAATAATTCAGAATGTTCATCATGTTGAAACTGAATAGAACGTTGGAATTGACCGAATTCGTCAAATGGCAAGAGTATTCAAAGTGATCAGAGTGATAAAACCAGCCAGACTAATCAAAATAGCCTGAATGCCTAATACTTAAGAACGTTCATCATGTTGAAACTGAATAGAACGTTGGAATTGACTGAATTCGTCAAATGGCAAGATTATCAAAGTGATCAGAGTGATAAGACCAGCTACAATAAGCAAAATAGTCTGAATGCCCAATAATTAAGAATGTTCATCATGTTGAAACTGAATAGAACGTTGGAATTGAGCGAATTCGTGAAATGGCAAGATTATCAAAGTGACCAGAGTGATAAAACCAGCTACAATAAGCAAAATAGCCTGAATGCCCAATAATTCAGAATGTTCATCATGTTGAAACTGAATAGAACGTTGGAATTGACCGAATTCGTCAAATCGCAAGAGTATTCAAAGTGATCAGAGTGATAAAACCAGCCAGACTGATCAAAATAGCCTGAATACCCAATAATTCAGAATGTTCATCATGTTGAAACTGAATAGAACGTTGGAATTGACCGAATTCGTCAAATGGCAAGAGTATTCAAAGTGATCAGAGTGATAAAACCAGCCAGACTAATCAAAATAGCCTGAATGTCCAATAATTCAGAATGTTCATCATGTTGAAACTGAATAGAAGGTTGGAATTGACCGAATTCGTCAAATGGCAAGAGTATTCAAAGTGATCAGAGTGATAAAACCAGCCAGACTAATCAAAATAGCCTGAATGCCCAATAATTCAGAATGTTCATCATGTTGAAACTGAATAGAAGGTTGGAATTGACCGAATTCGTCAAATGGCAAGAGTATTCAAAGTAATGAGAGTGATAAAACCATCTACAATAATCAAAATAGCCTGAATGCCTAATAATTAAGAACGTTCATCATGTTGAAACTGAATAGAACGTTGGAATTGACCGAATTCGTCAAATGGCAAGATTATCAAAGTGATCAGAGTGATAAAACCAGCTACAATAAGCAAAATAGGCAAGAGTATTCAAAGTGATCAGAGTGATAAAACCAGCCAGACTAATCAAAATAGCCTGAATGTCCAATAATTCAGAATGTTCATCATGTTGAAACTGAATAGAACGTTGGAATTGACCGAATTCGTCAAATGGCAAGAGTATTCAAAGTGATCAGAGTGATAAAACCAGCCAGACTAATCAATATAGCCTGAATGCCCAATAATTCAGAATGTTCATCATGTTCATACTGAATAGAACGTTGGAATTGACCGAATTCGTTTAATGGCTAGAGTATTCAAAGTGATCACAGTGATAAAACCAGCCAGACTAATCAAAATAGCCTGAATGCCCAATAATTCAGAATGTTGATCATGTTGAAACTGAATAGAACGTTGGAATTGACCGAATTCGTCAAATGGCAAGAGTATTCAAAGTGATCAGAGTGATAAAACCAGCCAGACTAATCAAAATAGCCTGAATGCCCAATAATTCAGAATGTTCATCATGTTGAAATTGAGTAGAACGTTGGAATTGACCGAATTCGTCAAATGGCAAGAGTATTCAAAGTGATCAGAGTGATAAAACCAGCCAGACTAATCAAAATAGCCTGAATGCCCAATAATTCAGAATGTTCATCATGTTCAAACTGAATAGAACGTTGGAATTGACCGAATTCGTTTAATGGCTAGAGTATTCAAAGTGATCACAGTGATAAAACCAGCCAGACTAATCAAAATAGCCTGAATGACCAATAATTCAGAATGTTCATCATGTTGAAACTGAATAGAACGTTGGAATTGACCGAATTCGTCAAATGGCAAGAGTATTCAAAGTGATCAGAGTGATAAAACCAGCCAGACTAATCAAAATAGCCTGAATGCCTAATAATTAAGAACGTTCATCATGTTGAAACTGAATAGAACGTTGGAATTGACTGAATTCGTCAAATGGCAAGATTATCAAAGTGATCAGAGTGATAAGACCAGCTACAATAAGCAAAATAGTCTGAATGCCCAATAATTAAGAATGTTCATCATGTTGAAACTGAATAGAACGTTGGAATTGAGCGAATTCGTGAAATGGCAAGATTATCAAAGTGACCAGAGTGATAAAACCAGCTACAATAAGCAAAATAGCCTGAATGCCCAATAATTCAGAATGTTCATCATGTTGAAACTGAATAGAACGTTGGAATTGACCGAATTCGTCAAATCGCAAGAGTATTCAAAGTGATCAGAGTGATAAAACCAGCCAGACTGATCAAAATAGCCTGAATACCCAATAATTCAGAATGTTCATCATGTTGAAACTGAATAGAACGTTGGAATTGACCGAATTCGTCAAATGGCAAGAGTATTCAAAGTGATCAGAGTGATAAAACCAGCCAGACTAATCAAAATAGCCTGAATGTCCAATAATTCAGAATGTTCATCATGTTGAAACTGAATAGAAGGTTGGAATTGACCGAATTCGTCAAATGGCAAGAGTATTCAAAGTGATCAGAGTGATAAAACCAGCCAGACTAATCAAAATAGCCTGAATGCCCAATAATTCAGAATGTTCATCATGTTGAAACTGAATAGAACGTTGGAATTGACCGAATTCGTCAAATGGCAAGAGTATTCAAAGTGATCAGAGTGATAAAACCAGCCAGACTAATCAAAATAGCCTGAATGCCTAATAATTAAGAACGTTCATCATGTTGAAACTGAATAGAACGTTGGAATTGACTGAATTCGTCAAATCGCAAGAGTATTCAAAGTGATCAGAGTGATAAAACCAGCCAGACTGATCAAAATAGCCTGAATACCCAATAATTCAGAATGTTCATCATGTTGAAACTGAATAGAACGTTGGAATTGACCGAATTCGTCAAATGGCAAGAGTATTCAAAGTGATCAGAGTGATAAAACCAGCCAGACTAATCAAAATAGCCTGAATGCCTAATAATTAAGAACGTTCATCATGTTGAAACTGAATAGAACGTTGGAATTGACCGAATTCGTCAAATGGCAAGATTATCAAAGTGATCAGAGTGATAAAACCAGCTACAATAAGCAAAATAGGCAAGAGTATTCAAAGTGATCAGAGTGATAAAACCAGCCAGACTAATCAAAATAGCCTGAATGTCCAATAATTCAGAATGTTCATCATGTTGAAACTGAATAGAACGTTGGAATTGACCGAATTCGTCAAATGGCAAGAGTATTCAAAGTGATCAGAGTGATAAAACCAGCCAGACTAATCAATATAGCCTGAATGCCCAATAATTCAGAATGTTCATCATGTTCATACTGAATAGAACGTTGGAATTGACCGAATTCGTTTAATGGCTAGAGTATTCAAAGTGATCACAGTGATAAAACCAGCCAGACTAATCAAAATAGCCTGAATGCCCAATAATTCAGAATGTTGATCATGTTGAAACTGAATAGAACGTTGGAATTGACCGAATTCGTCAAATGGCAAGAGTATTCAAAGTGATCAGAGTGATAAAACCAGCCAGACTAATCAAAATAGCCTGAATGCCCAATAATTCAGAATGTTAATCATGTTGAAATTGAGTAGAACGTTGGAATTGACCGAATTCGTCAAATGGCAAGAGTATTCAAAGTGATCAGAGTGATAAAACCAGCCAGACTAATCAAAATAGCCTGAATGCCCAATAATTCAGAATGTTCATCATGTTCAAACTGAATAGAACGTTGGAATTGACCGAATTCGTTTAATGGCTAGAGTATTCAAAGTGATCACAGTGATAAAACCAGCCAGACTAATCAAAATAGCCTGAATGACCAATAATTCAGAATGTTCATCATGTTGAAACTGAATAGAACGTTGGAATTGACCGAATTCGTCAAATGGCAAGAGTATTCAAAGTGATCAGAGTGATAAAACCAGCCAGACTAATCAAAATAGCCTGAATGCCTAATAATTAAGAACGTTCATCATGTTGAAACTGAATAGAACGTTGGAATTGACTGAATTCGTCAAATGGCAAGATTATCAAAGTGATCAGAGTGATAAGACCAGCTACAATAAGCAAAATAGTCTGAATGCCCAATAATTAAGAATGTTCATCATGTTGAAACTGAATAGAACGTTGGAATTGAGCGAATTCGTGAAATGGCAAGATTATCAAAGTGACCAGAGTGATAAAACCAGCTACAATAAGCAAAATAGCCTGAATGCCCAATAATTCAGAATGTTCATCATGTTGAAACTGAATAGAACGTTGGAATTGACCGAATTCGTCAAATCGCAAGAGTATTCAAAGTGATCAGAGTGATAAAACCAGCCAGACTGATCAAAATAGCCTGAATACCCAATAATTCAGAATGTTCATCATGTTGAAACTGAATAGAACGTTGGAATTGACCGAATTCGTCAAATGGCAAGAGTATTCAAAGTAATGAGAGTGATAAAACCATCTACAATAATCAAAATAGCCTGAATGCCTAATAATTAAGAACGTTCATCATGTTGAAACTGAATAGAACGTTGGAATTGACCGAATTCGTCAAATGGCAAGATTATCAAAGTGATCAGAGTGATAAAACCAGCTACAATAAGCAAAATAGGCAAGAGTATTCAAAGTGATCAGAGTGATAAAACCAGCCAGACTAATCAAAATAGCCTGAATGTCCAATAATTCAGAATGTTCATCATGTTGAAACTGAATAGAAGGTTGGAATTGACCGAATTCGTCAAATGGCAAGAGTATTCAAAGTGATCAGAGTGATAAAACCAGCCAGACTAATCAAAATAGCCTGAATGCCCAATAATTCAGAATGTTCATCATGTTGAAACTGAATAGAACGTTGGAATTGACCGAATTCGTCAAATGGCAAGAGTATTCAAAGTAATGAGAGTGATAAAACCATCTACAATAATCAAAATAGCCTGAATGCCTAATAATTAAGAACGTTCATCATGTTGAAACTGAATAGAACGTTGGAATTGACCGAATTCGTCAAATGGCAAGATTATCAAAGTGATCAGAGTGATAAAACCAGCTACAATAAGCAAAATAGGCAAGAGTATTCAAAGTGATCAGAGTGATAAAACCAGCCAGACTAATCAAAATAGCCTGAATGTCCAATAATTCAGAATGTTCATCATGTTGAAACTGAATAGAACGTTGGAATTGACCGAATTCGTCAAATGGCAAGAGTATTCAAAGTGATCAGAGTGATAAAACCAGCCAGACTAATCAATATAGCCTGAATGCCCAATAATTCAGAATGTTCATCATGTTCATACTGAATAGAACGTTGGAATTGACCGAATTCGTTTAATGGCTAGAGTATTCAAAGTGATCACAGTGATAAAACCAGCCAGACTAATCAAAATAGCCTGAATGCCCAATAATTCAGAATGTTGATCATGTTGAAACTGAATAGAACGTTGGAATTGACCGAATTCGTCAAATGGCAAGAGTATTCAAAGTGATCAGAGTGATAAAACCAGCCAGACTAATCAAAATAGCCTGAATGCCCAATAATTCAGAATGTTCATCATGTTGAAATTGAGTAGAACGTTGGAATTGACCGAATTCGTCAAATGGCAAGAGTATTCAAAGTGATCAGAGTGATAAAACCAGCCAGACTAATCAAAATAGCCTGAATGCCCAATAATTCAGAATGTTCATCATGTTCAAACTGAATAGAACGTTGGAATTGACAGAATTCGTTTAATGGCTAGAGTATTCAAAGTGATCACAGTGATAAAACCAGCCAGACTAATCAAAATAGCCTGAATGCCAAATAATTCAGAATGTTCTTCATGTTGAAACTGAATAGAACGTTGGAATTGACCGAATTCGTCAAATGGCAAGAGTATTCAAAGTGATCAGAGTGATAAAACCAGCCAGACTAATCAAAATAGCCTGAATGCCTAATAATTAAGAACGTTCATCATGTTGAAACTGAATAGAACGTTGGAATTGACTGAATTCGTCAAATGGCAAGATTATCAAAGTGATCAGAGTGATAAGACCAGCTACAATAAGCAAAATAGTCTGAATGCCCAATAATTAAGAATGTTCATCATGTTGAAACTGAATAGAACGTTGGAATTGAGCGAATTCGTCAAATGGCAAGAGTATTCAAAGTGATCAGAGTGATAAAACCAGCCAGACTAATCAAAATAGCCTGAATGTCCAATAATTCAGAATGTTCATCATGTTGAAACTGAATAGAACGTTGGAATTGACCGAATTCGTCAAATGGCAAGAGTATTCAAAGTGATCAGAGTGATAAAACCAGCCAGACTAATCAAAATAGCCTGAATGTCCAATAATTCAGAATGTTCATCATGTTGAAACTGAATAGAACGTTGGAATTGACCGAATTCGTCAAATGGCAAGAGTATTCAAAGTGATCAGAGTGATAAAACCAGCCAGACTAATCAAAATAGCCTGAATGTCCAATAATTCAGAATGTTCATCATGTTGAAACTGAAGAGAACGTTGGAATTGACCGAATTCGTCAAATGGCAAGAGTATTCAAAGTAATCAGAGTGATAAAACCATCTACAATAATCAAAATAGCCTGAATGCCTAATAATTAAGAACGTTCATCATGTTGAAACTGAATAGAACGTTGGAATTGACCGAATACGTCAAATGGCAAGATTATCAAAGTGATCAGAGTGATAAAACCAGCTACAATAAGCAAAATAGGCAAGAGTATTCAAAGTGATAAAACCAGCCAGACTAATCAAAATAGCCTGAATGTCCAATAATTCAGAATGTTCATCATGTTGAAACTTAATAGAACGTTGGAATTGACCGAATTCGTTTAATGGCTAGAGTATTCAAAGTGATCAGAGTGATAAAACCAGCCAGACTAATCAAAATAGCCTGAATGTCCAATAATTCAGAATGTTCATCATGTTGAAACTGAATAGAACGTTGGAATTGACCGAATTCGTCAAATGGCAAGAGTATTCAAAGTGATCAGAGTGATAAAACCAGCCAGACTAATCAAAATAGCCTGAATGCCTAATAATTAAGAACGTTCATCATGTTGAAACTGAATAGAACGTTGGAATTGACTGAATTCGTCAAATGGCAAGATTATCAAAGTGATCAGAGTGATAAGACCAGCTACAATAAGCAAAATAGTCTGAATGCCCAATAATTAAGAATGTTCATCATGTTGAAACTGAATAGAACGTTGGAATTGAGCGAATTCGTGAAATGGCAAGATTATCAAAGTGACCAGAGTGATAAAACCAGCTACAATAAGCAAAATAGCCTGAATGCCCAATAATTCAGAATGTTCATCATGTTGAAACTGAATAGAACGTTGGAATTGACCGAATTCGTCAAATCGCAAGAGTATTCAAAGTGATCAGAGTGATAAAACCAGCCAGACTGATCAAAATAGCCTGAATACCCAATAATTCAGAATGTTCATCATGTTGAAACTGAATAGAACGTTGGAATTGACCGAATTCGTCAAATGGCAAGAGTATTCAAAGTGATCAGAGTGATAAAACCAGCCAGACTAATCAAAATAGCCTGAATGTCCAATAATTCAGAATGTTCATCATGTTGAAACTGTATAGAAGGTTGGAATTGACCGAATTCGTCAAATGGCAAGAGTATTCAAAGTGATCAGAGTGATAAAACCAGCCAGACTAATCAAAATAGCCTGAATGCCCAATAATTCAGAATGTTCATCATGTTGAAACTGAATAGAACGTTGGAATTGACCGAATTCGTCAACTGGCAAGAGTATTCAAAGTAATGAGAGTGATAAAACCATCTACAATAATCAAAATAGCCTGAATGCCTAATAATTAAGAACGTTCATCATGTTGAAACTGAATAGAACGTTGGAATTGACCGAATTCGTCAAATGGCAAGATTATCAAAGTGATCAGAGTGATAAAACCAGCTACAATAAGCAAAATAGGCAAGAGTATTCAAAGTGATCAGAGTGATAAAACCAGCCAGACTAATCAAAATAGCCTGAATGTCCAATAATTCAGAATGTTCATCATGTTGAAACTGAATAGAACGTTGGAATTGACCGAATTCGTCAAATGGCAAGAGTATTCAAAGTGATCAGAGTGATAAAACCAGCCAGACTAATCAATATAGCCTGAATGCCCAATAATTCAGAATGTTCATCATGTTCATACTGAATAGAACGTTGGAATTGACCGAATTCGTTTAATGGCTAGAGTATTCAAAGTGATCACAGTGATAAAACCAGCCAGACTAATCAAAATAGCCTGAATGCCCAATAATTCAGAATGTTGATCATGTTGAAACTGAATAGAACGTTGGAATTGACCGAATTCGTCAAATGGCAAGAGTATTCAAAGTGATCAGAGTGATAAAACCAGCCAGACTAATCAAAATAGCCTGAATGCCCAATAATTCAGAATGTTCATCATGTTGAAATTGAGTAGAACGTTGGAATTGACCGAATTCGTCAAATGGCAAGAGTATTCAAAGTGATCAGAGTGATAAAACCAGCCAGACTAATCAAAATAGCCTGAATGCCCAATAATTCAGAATGTTCATCATGTTCAAACTGAATAGAACGTTGGAATTGACCGAATTCGTTTAATGGCTAGAGTATTCAAAGTGATCACAGTGATAAAACCAGCCAGACTAATCAAAATAGCCTGAATGCCAAATAATTCAGAATGTTCTTCATGTTGAAACTGAATAGAACGTTGGAATTGACCGAATTCGTCAAATGGCAAGAGTATTCAAAGTGATCAGAGTAATAAAACCAGCCAGACTAATCAAAATAGCCTGAATGCCTAATAATTAAGAACGTTCATCATGTTGAAACTGAATAGAACGTTGGAATTGACCGAATTCGTCAAATGGCAAGAGTATTCAAAGTGATCAGAGTGATAAAACCAGCCAGACTAATCAAAATAGCCTGAATGTCCAATAATTCAGAATGTTCATCATGTTGAAACTGAATAGAACGTTGGAATTGACCGAATTCGTCAAATGGCAAGAGTATTCAAAGTAATCAGAGTGATAAAACCATCTACAATAATCAAAATAGCCTGAATGCCTAATAATTAAGAACGTTCATCATGTTGAAACTGAATAGAACGTTGGAATTGACCGAATACGTCAAATGGCAAGATTATCAAAGTGATCAGAGTGATAAAACCAGCTACAATAAGCAAAATAGGCAAGAGTATTCAAAGTGATCAGAGTGATAAAACCAGCCAGACTAATCAAAATAGCCTGAATGTCCAATAATTCAGAATGTTCATCATGTTGAAACTTAATAGAACGTTGGAATTGACCGAATTCGTCAAATGGCAAGAGTATTCAAAGTGATCAGAGTGATAAAACCAGCCAGACTAATCAAAATAGCCTGAATGTCCAATAATTCAGAATGTTCATCATGTTGAAACTGAATAGAACGTTGGAATTGACCGAATTCGTCAAATGGCAAGAGTATTCAAAGTAATCAGAGTGATAAAACCATCTACAATAATCAAAATAGCCTGAATGCCTAATAATTAAGAACGTTCATCATGTTGAAACTGAATAGAACGTTGGAATTGACCGAATACGTCAAATGGCAAGATTATCAAAGTGATCAGAGTGATAAAACCAGCTACAATAAGCAAAATAGGCAAGAGTATTCAAAGTGATAAAACCAGCCAGACTAATCAAAATAGCCTGAATGTCCAATAATTCAGAATGTTCATCATGTTGAAACTTAATAGAACGTTGGAATTGACCGAATTCGTTTAATGGCTAGAGTATTCAAAGTGATCAGAGTGATAAAACCAGCCAGACTAATCAAAATAGCCTGAATGTCCAATAATTCAGAATGTTCATCATGTTGAAACTGAATAGAACGTTGGAATTGACCGAATTCGTCAAATGGCAAGAGTATTCAAAGTGATCAGAGTGATAAAACCAGCCAGACTAATCAAAATAGCCTGAATGCCTAATAATTAAGAACGTTCATCATGTTGAAACTGAATAGAACGTTGGAATTGACTGAATTCGTCAAATGGCAAGATTATCAAAGTGATCAGAGTGATAAGACCAGCTACAATAAGCAAAATAGTCTGAATGCCCAATAATTAAGAATGTTCATCATGTTGAAACTGAATAGAACGTTGGAATTGAGCGAATTCGTGAAATGGCAAGATTATCAAAGTGACCAGAGTGATAAAACCAGCTACAATAAGCAAAATAGCCTGAATGCCCAATAATTCAGAATGTTCATCATGTTGAAACTGAATAGAACGTTGGAATTGACCGAATTCGTCAAATCGCAAGAGTATTCAAAGTGATCAGAGTGATAAAACCAGCCAGACTGATCAAAATAGCCTGAATACCCAATAATTCAGAATGTTCATCATGTTGAAACTGAATAGAACGTTGGAATTGACCGAATTCGTCAAATGGCAAGAGTATTCAAAGTGATCAGAGTGATAAAACCAGCCAGACTAATCAAAATAGCCTGAATGTCCAATAATTCAGAATGTTCATCATGTTGAAACTGTATAGAAGGTTGGAATTGACCGAATTCGTCAAATGGCAAGAGTATTCAAAGTGATCAGAGTGATAAAACCAGCCAGACTAATCAAAATAGCCTGAATGCCCAATAATTCAGAATGTTCATCATGTTGAAACTGAATAGAACGTTGGAATTGACCGAATTCGTCAACTGGCAAGAGTATTCAAAGTAATGAGAGTGATAAAACCATCTACAATAATCAAAATAGCCTGAATGCCTAATAATTAAGAACGTTCATCATGTTGAAACTGAATAGAACGTTGGAATTGACCGAATTCGTCAAATGGCAAGATTATCAAAGTGATCAGAGTGATAAAACCAGCTACAATAAGCAAAATAGGCAAGAGTATTCAAAGTGATCAGAGTGATAAAACCAGCCAGACTAATCAAAATAGCCTGAATGTCCAATAATTCAGAATGTTCATCATGTTGAAACTGAATAGAACGTTGGAATTGACCGAATTCGTCAAATGGCAAGAGTATTCAAAGTGATCAGAGTGATAAAACCAGCCAGACTAATCAATATAGCCTGAATGCCCAATAATTCAGAATGTTCATCATGTTCATACTGAATAGAACGTTGGAATTGACCGAATTCGTTTAATGGCTAGAGTATTCAAAGTGATCACAGTGATAAAACCAGCCAGACTAATCAAAATAGCCTGAATGCCCAATAATTCAGAATGTTGATCATGTTGAAACTGAATAGAACGTTGGAATTGACCGAATTCGTCAAATGGCAAGAGTATTCAAAGTGATCAGAGTGATAAAACCAGCCAGACTAATCAAAATAGCCTGAATGCCCAATAATTCAGAATGTTCATCATGTTGAAATTGAGTAGAACGTTGGAATTGACCGAATTCGTCAAATGGCAAGAGTATTCAAAGTGATCAGAGTGATAAAACCAGCCAGACTAATCAAAATAGCCTGAATGCCCAATAATTCAGAATGTTCATCATGTTCAAACTGAATAGAACGTTGGAATTGACCGAATTCGTTTAATGGCTAGAGTATTCAAAGTGATCACAGTGATAAAACCAGCCAGACTAATCAAAATAGCCTGAATGCCAAATAATTCAGAATGTTCTTCATGTTGAAACTGAATAGAACGTTGGAATTGACCGAATTCGTCAAATGGCAAGAGTATTCAAAGTGATCAGAGTAATAAAACCAGCCAGACTAATCAAAATAGCCTGAATGCCTAATAATTAAGAACGTTCATCATGTTGAAACTGAATAGAACGTTGGAATTGACCGAATTCGTCAAATGGCAAGAGTATTCAAAGTGATCAGAGTGATAAAACCAGACAGACTAATCAAAATAGCCTGAATGTCCAATAATTCAGAATGTTCATCATGTTGAAACTGAATAGAACGTTGGAATTGACCGAATTCGTCAAATGGCAAGAGTATTCAAAGTAATCAGAGTGATAAAACCATCTACAATAATCAAAATAGCCTGAATGCCTAATAATTAAGAACGTTCATCATGTTGAAACTGAATAGAACGTTGGAATTGACCGAATACGTCAAATGGCAAGATTATCAAAGTGATCAGAGTGATAAAACCAGCTACAATAAGCAAAATAGGCAAGAGTATTCAAAGTGATCAGAGTGATAAAACCAGCCAGACTAATCAAAATAGCCTGAATGTCCAATAATTCAGAATGTTCATCATGTTGAAACTTAATAGAACGTTGGAATTGACCGAATTCGTCAAATGGCAAGAGTATTCAAAGTGATCAGAGTGATAAAACCAGCCAGACTAATCAATATAGCCTGAATGCCCAATAATTCAGAATGTTCATCATGTTGAAACTGAATAGAACGTTGGAATTGACCGAATTCGTCAAATGGCAAGAGTATTCAAAGTGATCAGAGTGATAAAACCAGCCAGACTAATCAATATAGCCTTAATGCCCAATAATTCAGAATGTTCATCATGTTCAAACTGAATAGAACGTTGACCGAATTCGTCAAATGGCAAGATCATCAAAGTGATCAGAGTGATAAAACCAGCCAGACTAATCAAAATAGCCTGAATGCCCAATAATTCAGAATGTTCATCATGTTGAAACTGAATAGAACGTTGGAATTTACCGAATTCGTCAAATCGCACGATTATCAAAGTGATCAGAGTGATAAAACCAGCTACAATAAGCAAAATAGCCTGAATGCCCAATAATTCAGAATGTTCATCATGTTGAAACTGAATAGAACGTTGGAATTGACCGAATTCGTCAAATGGCAAGATTATCAAAGTGATCAGAGTGATAAAACCAGCTACAATAAGCAAAATAGGCAAGAGTATTCAAAGTGATCAGAGTGATAAAACCAGCCAGACTAATCAAAATAGCCTGAATGTCCAATAATTCAAAATGTTCATCATGTTGAAACTGAATAGAACGTTGGAATTGACCGAATTCGTCAAATGGCAAGAGTATTCAAATTGATCAGAGTGATAAAACCAGCCAGACTAATCAAAATAGCCTGAATGCCCAATAATTCAGAATGTTGATCATGTTGAAACTGAATAGAACGTTGGAATTGACCGAATTCGTCAAATGGCAAGAGTATTGAAAGTGATCAGAGTGATAAAACCAGCCAGACTAATCAATATAGCCTGAATGCCCAATAATTCAGAATGTTGATCATGTTGAAACTGAATAGAACGTTGGAATTGACCGAATTCGTCAAATGGCACGAGTATTCAAAGTGATCAGAGTGATAAAACCAGCCAGACTAATCAATATAGCCTGAATGCCCAATAATTCAGAATGTTGATCATGTTGAAACTGAATAGAACGTTGGAATTGACCGAATTCGTCAAATGGCAAGAGTATTCAAAGTGATCAGAGTGATAAAACCAGCCAGACTAATCAAAATAGCCTGAATGTCCAATAATTCAGAATGTTCATCATGTTGAAACTGAATAGAAGGTTGGAATTGACCGAATTCGTCAAATGGCAAGAGTATTCAAAGTGATCAGAGTGATAAAACCAGCCAGACTAATCAAAATAGCCTGAATGCCCAATAATTCAGAATGTTCATCATGTTGAAACTGAATAGAACGTTGGAATTGACCGAATTCGTCAAATGGCAAGAGTATTCAAAGTAATGAGAGTGATAAAACCATCTACAATAATCAAAATAGCCTGAATGCCTAATAATTAAGAACGTTCATCATGTTGAAACTGAATAGAACGTTGGAATTGACCGAATTCGTCAAATGGCAAGATTATCAAAGTGATCAGAGTGATAAAACCAGCTACAATAAGCAAAATAGGCAAGAGTATTCAAAGAGATCAGAGTGATAAAACCAGCCAGACTAATCAAAATAGCCTGAATGTCCAATAATTCAGAATGTTCATCATGTTGAAACTGAATAGAACGTTGGAATTGACCGAATTCGTCAAATGGCAAGAGTATTCAAAGTGATCAGAGTGATAAAACCAGCCAGACTAATCAATATAGCCTGAATGCCCAATAATTCAGAATGTTCATCATGTTCATACTGAATAGAACGTTGGAATTGACCGAATTCGTTTAATGGCTAGAGTATTCAAAGTGATCACAGTGATAAAACCAGCCAGACTAATCAAAATAGCCTGAATGCCCAATAATTCAGAATGTTGATCATGTTGAAACTGAATAGAACGTTGGAATTGACCGAATTCGTCAAATGGAAAGAGTATTCAAAGTGATCAGAGTGATAAAACCAGCCAGACTAATCAAAATAGCCTGAATGCCCAATAATTCAGAATGTTCATCATGTTGAAATTGAGTAGAACGTTGGAATTGACCGAATTCGTCAAATGGCAAGAGTATTCAAAGTGATCAGAGTGATAAAACCAGCCAGACTAATCAAAATAGCCTGAATGCCCAATAATTCAGAATGTTCATCATGTTCAAACTGAATAGAACGTTGGAATTGACCGAATTCGTTTAATGGCTAGAGTATTCAAAGTGATCACAGTGATAAAACCAGCCAGACTAATCAAAATAGCCTGAATGCCAAATAATTCAGAATGTTCTTCATGTTGAAACTGAATAGAACGTTGGAATTGACCGAATTCGTCAAATGGCAAGAGTATTCAAAGTGATCAGAGTGATAAAACCAGCCAGACTAATCAAAATAGCCTGAATGCCTAATAATTAAGAACGTTCATCATGTTGAAACTGAATAGAACGTTGGAATTGACTGAATTCGTCAAATGGCAAGATTATCAAAGTGATCAGAGTGATAAGACCAGCTACAATAAGCAAAATAGTCTGAATGCCCAATAATTAAGAATGTTCATCATGTTGAAACTGAATAGAACGTTGGAATTGAGCGAATTCGTCAAATGGCAAGAGTATTCAAAGTGATCAGAGTGATAAAACCAGCCAGACTAATCAAAATAGCCTGAATGTCCAATAATTCAGAATGTTCATCATGTTGAAACTGAATAGAACGTTGGAATTGACCGAATTCGTCAAATGGCAAGAGTATTCAAAGTGATCAGAGTGATAAAACCAGCCAGACTAATCAAAATAGCCTGAATGTCCAATAATTCAGAATGTTCATCATGTTGAAACTGAATAGAACGTTGGAATTGACCGAATTCGTCAAATGGCAAGAGTATTCAAAGTGATCAGAGTGATAAAACCAGCCAGACTAATCAAAATAGCCTGAATGTCCAATAATTCAGAATGTTCATCATGTTGAAACTGAATAGAACGTTGGAATTGACCGAATTCGTCAAATGGCAAGAGTATTCAAAGTAATCAGAGTGATAAAACCATCTACAATAATCAAAATAGCCTGAATGCCTAATAATTAAGAACGTTCATCATGTTGAAACTGAATAGAACGTTGGAATTCGTCAAATGGCAAGAGTATTCAAAGTGATCAGAGTGATAAAACCAGCCAGACTAATCAAAATAGCCTGAATGCCCAATAATTCAGAATGTTCATCATGTTCAAACTGAATAGAACGTTGGAATTGACCGAATTCGTTTAATGGCTAGAGTATTCAAAGTGATCACAGTGATAAAACCAGCCAGACTAATCAAAATAGCCTGAATGCCAAATAATTCAGAATGTTCTTCATGTTGAAACTGAATAGATCGTTGGAATTGACCGAATTCGTCAAATGGCAAGAGTATTCAAAGTGATCAGAGTGATAAAACCAGCCAGACTAATCAAAATAGCCTGAATGCCTAATAATTAAGAACGTTCATCATGTTGAAACTGAATAGAACGTTGGAATTGACTGAATTCGTCAAATGGCAAGATTATCAAAGTGATCAGAGTGATAAGACCAGCTACAATAAGCAAAATAGTCTGAATGCCCAATAATTAAGAATGTTCATCATGTTGAAACTGAATAGAACGTTGGAATTGAGCGAATTCGTCAAATGGCAAGAGTATTCAAAGTGATCAGAGTGATAAAACCAGCCAGACTAATCAAAATAGCCTGAATGTCCAATAATTCAGAATGTTCATCATGTTGAAACTGAATAGAACGTTGGAATTGACAGAATTCGTCAAATGGCAAGAGTATTCAAAGTGATCAGAGTGATAAAACCAGCCAGACTAATCAATATAGCCTGAATGCCCAATAATTCAGAATGTTCATCATGTTGAAACTGAATAGAACGTTGGAATTGACCGAATTCGTTTAATGGCTAGAGTATTCAAAGTGATCACAGTGATAAAACCAGCCAGACTAATCAAAATAGCCTGAATGCCCAATAATTCAGAATGTTGATCATGTTGAAACTGAATAGAACGTTGGAATTGACCGAATTCGTCAAATGGCAAGAGTATTCAAAGTGATCAGAGTGATAAAACCAGCCAGACTAATCAATATAGCCTTAATGCCCAATAATTCAGAATGTTCATCATGTTCAAACTGAATAGAACGTTGGAATTGACCGAATTCGTCAAATGGCAAGAGTATTCAAAGTAATGAGTGTGATAAAACCATCTACAATAATCAAAATAGCCTGAATGCCTAATAATTAAGAACGTTCATCATGTTGAAACTGAATAGAACGTTGGAATTGACCGAATTCGTCAAATGGCAAGATTATCAAAGTGATCAGAGTGATAAAACCAGCTACAATAAGCAAAATAGGCAAGAGTATTCAAAGTGATCAGAGTGATAAAACCAGCCAGACTAATCAAAATAGCCTGAATGTCCAATAATTCAGAATGTTCATCATGTTGAAACTGAATAGAACGTTGGAATTGACCGAATTCGTCAAATGGCAAGAGTATTCAAAGTGATCAGAGTGATAAAACCAGCCAGACTAATCAATATAGCCTGAATGCCCAATAATTCAGAATGTTCATCATGTTCATACTGAATAGAACGTTGGAATTGACCGAATTCGTTTAATGGCTAGAGTATTCAAAGTGATCACAGTGATAAAACCAGCCAGACTAATCAAAATAGCCTGAATGCCCAATAATTCAGAATGTTGATCATGTTGAAACTGAATAGAACGTTGGAATTGACCGAATTCGTCAAATGGCAAGAGTATTCAAAGTGATCAGAGTGATAAAACCAGCCAGACTAATCAAAATAGCCTGAATGCCCAATAATTCAGAATGTTCATCATGTTGAAATTGAGTAGAACGTTGGAATTGACCGAATTCGTCAAATGGCAAGAGTATTCAAAGTGATCAGAGTGATAAAACCAGCCAGACTAATCAAAATAGCCTGAATGCCCAATAATTCAGAATGTTCATCATGTTCAAACTGAATAGAACGTTGGAATTGACCGAATTCGTTTAATGGCTAGACTAATGAAAATAGCCTGAATGCCAAATAATTCAGAATGTTCTTCATGTTGAAACTGAATAGAACGTTGGAATTGACCGAATTCGTCAAATGGCAAGAGTATTCAAAGTGATCAGAGTGATAAAACCAGCCAGACTAATCAAAATAGCCTGAATGCCTAATAATTAAGAACGTTCATCATGTTGAAACTGAATAGAACGTTGGAATTGACTGAATTCGTCAAATGGCAAGATTATCAAAGTGATCAGAGTGATAAGACCAGCTACAATAAGCAAAATAGGCAAGAGTATTCAAAGTGATCAGAGTGATAAAACCAGCCAGACTAATCAAAATAGCCTGAATGTCCAATAATTCAGAATGTTCATCATGTTGAAACTGAATAGAACGTTGGAATTGACCGAATTCGTCAAATGGCAAGAGTATTCAAAGTGATCAGAGTGATAAAACCAGCCAGACTAATCAATATAGCCTGAATGCCCAATAATTCAGAATGTTCATCATGTTCATACTGAATAGAACGTTGGAATTGACCGAATTCGTTTAATGGCTAGAGTATTCAAAGTGATCACAGTGATAAAACCAGCCAGACTAATCAAAATAGCCTGAATGCCCAATAATTCAGAATGTTGATCATGTTGAAACTGAATAGAACGTTGGAATTGACCGAATTCGTCAAATGGCAAGAGTATTCAAAGTGATCAGAGTGATAAAACCAGCCAGACTAATCAAAATAGCCTGAATGCCCAATAATTCAGAATGTTCATCATGTTGAAATTGAGTAGAACGTTGGAATTGACCGAATTCGTCAAATGGCAAGAGTATTCAAAGTGATCAGAGTGATAAAACCAGCCAGACTAATCAAAATAGCCTGAATGCCCAATAATTCAGAATGTTCATCATGTTCAAACTGAATAGAACGTTGGAATTGACCGAATTCGTTTAATGGCTAGAGTATTCAAAGTGATCACAGTGATAAAACCAGCCAGACTAATCAAAATAGCCTGAATGCCAAATAATTCAGAATGTTCTTCATGTTGAAACTGAATAGAACGTTGGAATTGACCGAATTCGTCAAATGGCAAGAGTATTCAAAGTGATCAGAGTGATAAAACCAGCCAGACTAATCAATATAGCCTGAATGCCCAATAATTCAGAATGTTCATCATGTTCATACTGAATAGAACGTTGGAATTGACCGAATTCGTTTAATGGCTAGAGTATTCAAAGTGATCACAGTGATAAAACCAGCCAGACTAATCAAAATAGCCTGAATGCCCAATAATTCAGAATGTTGATCATGTTGAAACTGAATAGAACGTTGGAATTGACCGAATTCGTCAAATGGCAAGAGTATTCAAAGTGATCAGAGTGATAAAACCAGCCAGACTAATCAAAATAGCCTGAATGCCCAATAATTCAGAATGTTCATCATGTTGAAATTGAGTAGAACGTTGGAATTGACCGAATTCGTCAAATGGCAAGAGTATTCAAAGTGATCAGAGTGATAAAACCAGCCAGACTAATCAAAATAGCCTGAATGCCCAATAATTCAGAATGTTCATCATGTTCAAACTGAATAGAACGTTGGAATTGACCGAATTCGTTTAATGGCTAGAGTATTCAAAGTGATCACAGTGATAAAACCAGCCAGACTAATCAAAATAGCCTGAATGCCAAATAATTCAGAATGTTCTTCATGTTGAAACTGAATAGAACGTTGGAATTGACCGAATTCGTCAAATGGCAAGAGTATTCAAAGTGATCAGAGTGATAAAACCAGCCAGACTAATCAAAATAGCCTGAATGCCTAATAATTAAGAACGTTCATCATGTTGAAACTGAATAGAACGTTGGAATTGACTGAATTCGTCAAATGGCAAGATTATCAAAGTGATCAGAGTGATAAGACCAGCTACAATAAGCAAAATAGGCAAGAGTATTCAAAGTGATCAGAGTGATAAAACCAGCCAGACTAATCAAAATAGCCTGAATGTCCAATAATTCAGAATGTTCATCATGTTGAAACTGAATAGAACGTTGGAATTGACCGAATTCGTCAAATGGCAAGAGTATTCAAAGTGATCAGAGTGATAAAACCAGCCAGACTAATCAATATAGCCTGAATGCCCAATAATTCAGAATGTTCATCATGTTCATACTGAATAGAACGTTGGAATTGACCGAATTCGTTTAATGGCTAGAGTATTCAAAGTGATCAGAGTGATAAAACCAGCCAGACTAATCAAAATAGCCTGAATGCCCAATAATTCAGAATGTTCATCATGTTGAAATTGAGTAGAACGTTGGAATTGACCGAATTCGTCAAATGGCAAGAGTATTCAAAGTGATCAGAGTGATAAAACCAGCCAGACTAATCAAAATAGCCTGAATGCCCAATAATTCAGAATGTTCATCATGTTCAAACTGAATAGAACGTTGGAATTGACCGAATTCGTTTAATGGCTAGAGTATTCAAAGTGATCACAGTGATAAAACCAGCCAGACTAATCAAAATAGCCTGAATGCCAAATAATTCAGAATGTTCTTCATGTTGAAACTGAATAGAACGTTGGAATTGACCGAATTCGTCAAATGGCAAGAGTATTCAAAGTGATCAGAGTGATAAAACCAGCCAGACTAATCAAAATAGCCTGAATGCCTAATAATTAAGAACGTTCATCATGTTGAAACTGAATAGAACGTTGGAATTGACTGAATTCGTCAAATGGCAAGATTATCAAAGTGATCAGAGTGATAAGACCAGCTACAATAAGCAAAATTGTCTGAATGCCCAATAATTAAGAATGTTCATCATGTTGAAACTGAATAGAACGTTGGAATTGAGCGAATTCGTCAAATGGCAAGAGTATTCAAAGTGATCAGAGTGATAAAACCAGCCAGACTAATCAAAATAGCCTGAATGTCCAATAATTCAGAATGTTCATCATGTTGAAACTGAATAGAACGTTGGAATTGACCGAATTCGTCAAATGGCAAGAGTATTCAAAGTGATCAGAGTGATAAAACCAGCCAGACTAATCAAAATAGCCTGAATGTCCAATAATTCAGAATGTTCATCATGTTGAAACTGAATAGAACGTTGGAATTGACCGAATTCGTCAAATGGCAAGAGTATTCAAAGTGATCAGAGTGATAAAACCAGCCAGACTAATCAAAATAGCCTGAATGTCCAATAATTCAGAATGTTCATCATGTTGAAACTGAATAGAACGTTGGAATTGACCGAATTCGTCAAATGGCAAGAGTATTCAAAGTAATCAGAGTGATAACACCATCTACAATAATCAAAATAGCCTGAATGCCTAATAATTAAGAACGTTCATCATGTTGAAACTGAATAGAACGTTGGAATTGACCGAATACGTCAAATGGCAAGATTATCAAAGTGATCAGAGTGATAAAACCAGCTACAATAAGCAAAATAGGCAAGAGTATTCAAAGTGATCAGAGTGATAAAACCAGCCAGACTAATCAAAATAGCCTGAATGTCCAATAATTCAGAATGTTCATCATGTTGAAACTGAATAGAACGTTGGAATTGACCGAATTCGTCAAATGGCAAGAGTATTCAAAGTGATCAGAGTGATAAAACCAGCCAGACTAATCAATATAGCCTGAATGCCCAATAATTCAGAATGTTCATCATGTTGAAACTGAATAGAACGTTGGAATTGACCGAATTCGTCAAATGGCAAGAGTATTCAAAGTGATCAGAGTGATAAAACCAGCCAGACTAATCAATATAGCCTTAATGCCCAATAATTCAGAATGTTCATCATGTTCAAACTGAATAGAACGTTGACCGAATTCGTCAAATGGCAAGATCATCAAAGTGATCAGAGTGATAAAACCAGCTACAATAAGCAAAATAGCCTGAATGCCCAATAATTCAGAATGTTCATCATGTTGAAACTGAATAGAACGTTGGAATTTACCGAATTCGTCAAATCGCACGATTATCAAAGTGATCAGAGTGATAAAACCAGCTACAATAAGCAAAATAGCCTGAATGCCCAATAATTCAGAATGTTCATCATGTTGAAACTGAATAGAACGTTGGAATTGACCGAATTCGTCAAATGGCAAGATTATCAAAGTGATCAGAGAGATAAAACCAGCTACAATAAGCAAAATAGGCAAGAGTATTCAAAGTGATCAGAGTGATAAAACCAGCCAGACTAATCAAAATAGCCTGAATGTCCAATAATTCAAAATGTTCATCATGTTGAAACTGAATAGAACGTTGGAATTGACCGAATTCGTCAAATGGCAAGAGTATTCAAATTGATCAGAGTGATAAAACCAGCCAGACTAATCAAAATAGCCTGAATGCCCAATAATTCAGAATGTTGATCATGTTGAAACTGAATAGAACGTTGAAATTGACCGAATTCGTCAAATGGCAAGAGTATTCAAAGTGATCAGAGTGATAAAACCAGCCAGACTAATCAATATAGCCTGAATGCCCAATAATTCAGAATGTTGATCATGTTGAAACTGAATAGAACGTTGGAATTTACCGAATTCGTCAAATGGCAAGAGTATTCAAAGTGATCAGAGTGATAAAACCAGCCAGACTAATCAAAATAGCCTGAATGCCCAATAATTCAGAATGTTCATCATGTTGAAATTGAGTAGAACGTTGGAATTGACCGAATTCGTCAAATGGCAAGATTATCAAAGTGATAAGAGTGATAAAACCAGCTACAATAAGCAAAATAGGCAAGAGTATTCAAAGTGATCAGAGTGATAAAACCAGCCAGACTAATCAAAACTAGTAAGTTGTAATGCGCCTATGGCGCCCGTTGAAACAAGGAAAAAAAATTTTGTTGAAAAAAAAAAATTTTCTTGAAAAAAAAAATTTTTGTTAAAAAAAAAAATTTTGTTGAAAAAAAAAATTTTGTTGAAAAAAAAATGTTTGTGAAAAAAAAAATTTTTGTTGAAAAAAAAATTTATGCTGAAAAAAAAATTTTTGCTGAAAAAAAAATTTTTGTTGAAAAAAAAAAATTTTGTTAAAAAAAAAAATTTTTGTGGGAAAAAAAAATTTTGTTGAAAAAAAAATTTTTGTTGAAAAAAAAAATTTTTGTGGAAAAAAAAAATTTTGTTGAAAAAAAAATTTTTGTTGAAAAAAAAAATTTTTGCCGAAAAAAAAAATTTATGTTGAAAAAAAAAAATTTTGTTGAAAAAAAAAATGTTTGTGAAAAAAAAAATTTTTGTTAAAAAAAAAAAAATTGTGGAAAAAAAAAAATTTTGTAAAAAAAAAAATTTTGGTAAAAAAAAAATTTGGGGAAAACACAATTTCTGTACAAAAAAAATATTATTTTTTTATTATTATTATTTATAGAATTACTAGTAAGTTGTAATGCGCCTATGGCGCCCGTTAATTTGCTTGAGAAAGTATTTGTTACTTAATTTTAGAAATTTTGTAAAAAATATTTTGAAAAAACTATTTTGTAAAAAAAAATTTCGAAAAAAAATAAAAATTTGTGGAAAAACAATTTTTGCTGAAAAAAAAAATTTTTGTTGAAAAAAAAAATTTTGTGAAAAAAAAAAAATTTTGTGAAAAAAAAAAATTTTGTGAAAAAAAAAATTTTTGTGGAAAAAAAAAAATTTTGTTGAAAAAAAAAAATTTTGTTGAAAAAAAAAAATTTTGTGGAAAAAAAAAATTTTGTGGAAAAAAAAAAAATTTCTTGAAAAAAAAAATTTCTTGAAAAAAAAAAATTTGGAAAAAAAAAAATTTTGTAAAAAAAAAAATTTGTAAGAAAAAAAATTTTGGAAAATAAAAATTTTGGTAAAAAAAAAATTTGGGGAAACACAATTTCTGTACAAAAAAAATATAATTTTTTTTATTATTATTATTTATAGAATTATTATAGAATGCCTATTTAAATTCCTACGTACTGCGTGACAGAGTCAGTGAATCAGGGAATCAGTGTATCAGTGTATCAGTGAATCAGTGTCGAGGGTAAATATATATTAAGATAGCCTGAATGTCCAATAATTCAGAATGTTGATCATGTTGAAACTGAATAGAACGTTGGAATTGACCGAATTCCTCAAATGGCAAGAGTATTCAAAGTGATCAGAGTGATAAAACCAGCCAGACTAATCAATATAGCCTGAATGCCCAATAATTCAGAATGTTGATCATGTTGAAACTGAATAGAACGTTGGAATTGACCGAATTCGTCAAATGGCAAGAGTATTCAAAGTGATAAAACCAGCCAGACTAATCAATATAGCCTGAATGCCCAATAATTCAGAATGTTGATCATGTTGAAACTGAATAGAACGTTGGAATTGACCGAATTCGTCAAATGGCAAGAGTATTCAAAGTGATCAGAGTGATAAAACCAGCCAGACTAATCAAAATAGCCTGAATGCCCAATAATTCAGAATGTTGATCATGTTGAAACTGAATAGAACGTTGGAATTGACCGAATTCGTCAAATGGCAAGAGTATTCAAAGTGATCAGAGTGATAAAACCAGCCAGACTAATCAAAATAGCCTGAATGCCCAATAATTCAGAATGTTCATCATGTTGAAATTGAGTAGAACGTTGGAATTGACCGAATTCGTCAAATGGCAAGAGTATTCAAAGTGATCAGAGTGATAAAACCAGCCAGACTAATCAAAATAGCCTGAATGTCCAATAATTCAAAATGTTCATCATGTTGAAACTGAATAGAACGTTGGAATTGACCGAATTCGTCAAATGGCAAGAGTATTCAAATTGATCAGAGTGATAAAACCAGCCAGACTAATCAAAATAGCCTGAATGCCCAATAATTCAGAATGTCGATCATGTTGAAACTGAATAGAACGTTGGAATTGACCGAATTCGTCAAATGGCAAGAGTATTCAAAGTGATCAGAGTGATAAAACCAGCCAGACTAATCAATATAGCCTGAATGCCCAATAATTCAGAATGTTGATCATGTTGAAACTGAATAGAATGTTGGAATTGACCGAATTCGTCAAATGGCAAGAGTATTCAAAGTGATCAGAGTGATAAAACCAGCCAGACTAATCAAAATAGCCTGAATGCCCAATAATTCAGAATGTTCATCATGTTGAAACTGAATAGAACGTTGGAACTGACCGAATTCGTCAAATGGCAAGATTATCAAAGTGATCAGAGTGATAAAACCAGCTACAATAAGCAAAATAGGCAAGAGTATTCAAAGTGATCAGAGTGATAAAACCAGCCAGACTAATCAAAATAGCCTGAATGTCCAATAATTCAAAATGTTCATCATGTTGAAACTGAATAGAACGTTGGAATTGACCGAATTCGTCAAATGGCAAGAGTATTCAAATTGATCAGTGTTCAGATTTCTGTAAATCCTCACATGGTGTTTTTTCCTTTTCTGCTGAAGGTATAAAATTGTGTTGGATTCGGTAATTGAATGTATTCAAAACAATGTGTATAACTGTACTGTAGTTTGTATGTATTCAAATAATGTATACAATTGTAATTTGGATATATTCAATGCATGTGCGTATGTTGTAGCTTGGGGTTTTTAAGATAAGCAGGCAGTACAACATGCGTGTGTGGTATAGAGCGGCGGGCTATTTTTAGAATAAGGGACGAGCATGATAACGAGTGGAATTTTCCACAAGATGTTATGCGTGCGTGGGTTGACAAAACAACCCCACGCATGCGTCTATCGCGTTCTCGTTCCTTCTTTAGGATTAGTTTAGTTTAAGAAAATGTATGCTAGTTTTAGGAAATATTAACAAAATAAAATCAGTATCTAACAAGTACTCATTGAGTGAGTGTTTTTCAAGCATTTCATCCGTGCGGGTCAGCTTTACATCTCTCGCTTGTACATTTTGGTTCTTCGAACCGGATTATTAAATCCAGTTTTGAACAGACAAAAGAAAGTTCTCATCCAAGGAGGTACCGGAACTGATGGATACACACAAATCCACCGAGGCCTTGTATGAAGGAACTAGAGGAGCAAAGGAATAACAGAATCTGTCGCTGAGTGTCTTACAAACATTCATACGTGCGTGTCGTTTTCAACTTTCGTCCGTACATTTTGGTCGTTCGAACCAGAGATATTTGATAATTCGAACTTTTGAACATTAATCCTACGAAACTTTGCACGTGTCAAAGAGGATAATGAAAGGTCGAACAAATAAAATACAGCCCACATCCAAGGAGGTACCGGATCTGATGGATATACACAAATCCACCGAGGCCTTGTATGAAGGGGCTAAAGGAATGATAGCAGAATACAGGATTGACGCTATCGAAGAGAAGCCGTCGTTGGAAGCAGAGCCAAACAGAATTGGCGAAGACGGAAAGGAAAAAACAGTCCACAATAGCGACATACAACCTTCTCAACCACAAAGTATAATGGTTGAAAGGTTTGGAAGAGAAGTTCGGGAATTGGCGACAATTATGAGTATGACCAGAGATACCATACTGAGTCTCAGTTCCGAACGGCTGCAGGTACAACAACAATTGGTAGAGGACCAGTTTCAAGAAGTTGTCCTGGCATATAGGAGGATTGTCGCTAAAAATCTCGACGACGACGATATTTATGACGCGTATACGAAAATACGGAGGCAGTATCGTGAAGTGCGATTGGAAATCGCGAGTCAAAGCGAAAACTTCAAGGAGTTTTCTAAAGCAACCATAAGTGCACGCCTGGCATTTAACCGGTTTGATGCTGAAACACAAAATGGTGAGCTGTGTGTTTCCGCGAATAAGAAGGATGACCGGTTTCAAGCTGAAACCGATGATGAAGACATCAAAGAGCTGTGGGTTACCCGAATATCCACACGCTGTAATGACGATCAACGGTGGGTATCGAGGCTACCGCTTAAGAAGAAAGCTGGTGAAGAGACTGGTGTTGATCCGAAGGAAGATCTCGCGCATGTTCCGATTGATGTCATCGAACAGAATTTTCAAGCGAGTGGCTTGAAAAATCATTGTGCTGGCGAAGATCCAAAAATTGAAGACAATTTTCAATTGAAAAAAACGAAGGCGGCTTCTGCTCAAGCGCAGAAGTCTGGTCCATATGAAAGGTTGGAGCCGATCACCACAATGGTGAAGGCTGTGGGTTCCCCGGGAGCTCCACACTTCGGTGGATTGCGGGTGGCTGCGGTTAAGTCAGCGGTTGGAGATGGAGCTGATTTATACCACGGGATTTTGAAGGAAGGGCTGGTGAGAGAAGAGACAATGACTGCTGAAACCCCTGGCAATTTTGTAACTGCAAAGCCGAAGTTACCTAATGGATGCAAAGAAGCTGATGTATTGCTGTGGAGGCATGTGAGGGCTAATCCTTATGGTTTCACATCAAGGGAACTGCATAAGTGGAATGGTCCTGAATGGCTGAAGGATGTCGACAAATGGCCACATATAATAGAATTAATAGATTTAAATTTGTCATAAAATATTGATATACATATGTAAAACAAATAATTGTAGTTCGCCGGCCGCAGAATGTTCAGATTTCTGTAAATCCTCACATGGTGTTTTTTCCTTTTCTGCTGAAGGTATAAAATTGTGTTGGATTCGGTAATTGAATGTATTCAAAACAATGTGTATAACTGTACTGTAGTTTGTATGTATTCAAATAATGTATACAATTGTAATTTGGATATATTCAATGCATGTGCGTATGTTGTAGCTTGGGGTTTTTAAGATAAGCAGGCAGTACAACATGCGTGTGTGGTATAGAGCGGCGGGCTATTTTTAGAATAAGGGACGAGCATGATAACGAGTGGAATTTTCCACAAGATGTTATGCGTGCGTGGGTTGACAAAACAACCCCACGCATGCGTCTATCGCGTTCTCGTTCCTTCTTTAGGATTAGTTTAGTTTAAGAAAATGTATGCTAGTTTTAGGAAATATTAACAAAATAAAATCAGTATCTAACAAGTACTCATTGAGTGAGTGTTTTTCAAGCATTTCATCCGTGCGGGTCAGCTTTACATCTCTCGCTTGTACATTTTGGTTCTTCGAACCGGATTATTAAATCCAGTTTTGAACAGACAAAAGAAAGTTCTCATCCAAGGAGGTACCGGAACTGATGGATACACACAAATCCACCGAGGCCTTGTATGAAGGAACTAGAGGAGCAAAGGAATAACAGAATCTGTCGCTGAGTGTCTTACAAACATTCATACGTGCGTGTCGTTTTCAACTTTCGTCCGTACAATCAGAGTGATAAAACCAGCCAGACTAATCAAAATAGCCTGAATGCCCAATAATTCAGAATGTTCATCATGTTCATACTGAATAGAACGTTGGAATTGACCGAATTCGTTTAATGGCTAGAGTATTCAAAGTGATCACAGTGATAAAACCAGCCAGACTAATCAAAATAGCCTGAATGCCCAATAATTCAGAATGTTGATCATGTTGAAACTGAATAGAACGTTGGAATTGACCGAATTCGTCAAATGGCAAGAGTATTCAAAGTGATCAGAGTGATAAAACCAGCCAGACTAATCAAAATAGCCTGAATGCCCAATAATTCAGAATGTTCATCATGTTGAAATTGAGTAGAACGTTGGAATTGACCGAATTCGTCAAATGGCAAGAGTATTCAAAGTGATCAGAGTGATAAAACCAGCCAGACTAATCAAAATAGCCTGAATGCCCAATAATTCAGAATGTTCATCATGTTCAAACTGAATAGAACGTTGGAATTGACCGAATTCGTCAAATGGCTAGAGTATTCAAAGTGATCACAGTGATAAAATCAGCCAGACTAATCAAAATAGCCTGAATGCCAAATAATTCAGAATGTTCTTCATGTTGAAACTGAATAGAACGTTGGAATTGACCGAATTCGTCAAATGGCAAGAGTATTCAAAGTGATCAGAGTGATAAAACCAGCCAGACTAATCAAAATAGCCTGAATGCCTAATAATTAAGAACGTTCATCATGTTGAAACTGAATAGAACGTTGGAATTGACTGAATTCGTCAAATGGCAAGATTATCAAAGTGATCAGAGTGATAAGACCAGCTACAATAAGCAAAATAGTCTGAATGCCCAATAATTAAGAATGTTCATCATGTTGAAACTGAATAGAGCGTTGGAATTGAGCGAATTCGTCAAATGGCAAGAGTATTCAAAGTGATCAGAGTGATAAAACCAGCCAGACTAATCAAAATAGCCTGAATGTCCAATAATTCAGAATGTTCATCATGTTGAAACTGAATAGAACGTTGGAATTGACCGAATTCGTCAAAAGGCAAGAGTATTCAAAGTGATCAGAGTGATAAAACCAGCCAGACTAATCAAAATAGCCTGAATGTCCAATAATTCAGAATGTTCATCATGTTGAAACTGAATAGAACGTTGGAATTGACCGAAATCGTCAAATGGCAAGAGTATTCAAAGTGATCAGAGTGATAAAACCAGCCAGACTAATCAAAATAGCCTGAATGTCCAATAATTCGGAATGTTCATCATGTTGAAACTGAATAGAACGTTGGAATTGACCGAATTCGTCAAATGGCAAGAGTATTCAAAGTAATCAGAGTGATAAAACCATCTACAATTATCAAAATAGCCTGAATGCCTAATAATTAAGAACGTTCATCATGTTGAAACTGAATAGAACGTTGGAATTGACCGAATACGTCAAATGGCAAGATTATCAAAGTGATCAGAGTGATAAAACCAGCTACAATAAGCAAAATAGGCAAGAGTATTCAAAGTGATCAGAGTGATAAAACCAGCCAGACTAATCAAAATAGCCTGAATGCCCAATAATTCAGAATGTCGATCATGTTGAAACTGAATAGAACGTTGGAATTGACCGAATTCGTCAAATGGCAAGAGTATTCAAAGTGATCAGAGTGATATAACCAGCCAGACTAATCAATATAGCCTGAATGCCCAATAATTCAGAATGTTGATCATGTTGAAACTGAATAGAATGTTGGAATTGACCGAATTCGTCAAATGGCAAGAGTATTCAAAGTGATCAGAGTGATAAAACCAGCCAGACTAATCAAAATAGCCTGAATGCCCAATAATTCAGAATGTTCATCATGTTGACACTGAATAGAACGTTGGAATTGACCGAATTCGTCAAATGGCAAGATTATCAAAGTGATCAGAGTGATAAAACCAGCTACAATAAGCAAAATAGGCAAGAGTATTCAAAGTGATCAGAGTGATAAAACCAGCCAGACTAATCAAAATAGCCTGAATGCCCAATAATTCAGAATGTCGATCATGTTGAAACTGAATAGAACGTTGGAATTGACCGAATTCGTCAAATGGCAAGAGTATTCAAAGTGATCAGAGTGATAAAACCAGCCAGACTAATCAATATAGCCTGAATGCCCAATAATTCAGAATGTTGATCATGTTGAAACTGAATAGAATGTTGGAATTGACCGAATTCGTCAAATGGCAAGAGTATTCAAAGTGATCAGAGTGATAAAACCAGCCAGACTAATCAAAATAGCCTGAATGCCCAATAATTCAGAATGTTCATCATGTTGACACTGAATAGAACGTTGGAATTGACCGAATTCGTCAAATGGCAAGATTATCAAAGTGATCAGAGTGATAAAACCAGCTACAATAAGCAAAATAGGCAAGAGTATTCAAAGTGATCAGAGTGATAAAACCAGCCAGACTAATCAAAATAGCCTGAATGTCCAATAATTCAAAATGTTCATCATGTTGAAACTGAATAGAACGTTGGAATTGACCGAATTCGTCAAATGGCAAGAGTATTCAAATTGATCAGAGTGATAAAACCAGCCAGACTAATCAAAATAGCCTGAATGCCCCATAATTCAGAATGTTCATCATGTTCATACTGAATAGAACGTTGGAATTGACCGAATTCGTTTAATGGCTAGAGTATTCAAAGTGATCACAGTGATAAAACCAGCCAGACTAATCAAAATAGCCTGAATGCCCAATAATTCAGAATGTTGATCATGTTGAAACTGAATAGAACGTTGGAATTGACCGAATTCGTCAAATGGCAAGAGTATTCAAAGTGATCAGAGTGATAAAAGCAGCCAGACTAATCAAAATAGCCTGAATGCCCAATAATTCAGAATGTTCATCATGTTCAAACTGAATAGAACGTTGGAATTGACCGAATTCCTTTAATGGCTAGAGTATTCAAAGTGATCACAGTGATAAAACCAGCCAGACTAATCAAAATAGCCTGAATGCCAAATAATTCAGAATGTTCTTCATGTTGAAACTGAATAGAACGTTGGAATTGACCGAATTCGTCAAATGGCAAGAGTATTCAAAGTGATCAGAGTGATAAAACCAGCCAGACTAATCAAAATAGCCTGAATGCCTAATAATTAAGAACGTTCATCATGTTGAAACTGAATAGAACGTTGGAATTGACTGAATTCGTCAAATGGCAAGATTATCAAAGTGATCAGAGTGATAAGACCAGCTACAATAAGCAAAATAGTCTGAATGCCCAATAATTAAGAATGTTCATCATGTTGAAACTGAATAGAGCGTTGGAATTGAGCGAATTCGTCAAATGGCAAGAGTATTCAAAGTGATCAGAGTGATAAAACCAGCCAGACTAATCAAAATAGCCTGAATGTCCAATAATTCAGAATGTTCATCATGTTGAAACTGAATAGAACGTTGGAATTGACCGAATTCGTCAAATGGCAAGAGTATTCAAAGTGATCAGAGTGATAAAACCAGCCAGACTAATCAATATAGCCTGAATGCCCAATAATTCATAATGTTCATCATGTTCATACTGAATAGAACGTTGGAATTGACCGAATTCGTCAAATGGCAAGAGTATTCAAAGTGATCAGAGTGATAAAACCAGCCAGACTAATCAAAATAGCCTGAATGCCTAATAATTAAGAACGTTCATCATGTTGAAACTGAATAGAACGTTGGAATTGACTGAATTCGTCAAATGGCAAGATTATCAAAGTGATCAGAGTGATAAGACCAGCTACAATAAGCAAAATAGTCTGAATGCCCAATAATTAAGAATGTTCATCATGTTGAAACTGAATAGAGCGTTGGAATTGAGCGAATTCGTCAAATGGCAAGAGTATTCAAAGTGATCAGAGTGATAAAACCAGCCAGACTAATCAAAATAGCCTGAATGTCCAATAATTCAGAATGTTCATCATGTTGAAACTGAATAGAACGTTGGAATTGACCGAATTCGTCAAAAGGCAAGAGTATTCAAAGTGATCAGAGTGATAAAACCAGCCAGACTAATCAAAATAGCCTGAATGTCCAATAATTCAGAATGTTCATCATGTTGAAACTGAATAGAACGTTGGAATTGACCGAAATCGTCAAATGGCAAGAGTATTCAAAGTGATCAGAGTGATAAAACCAGCCAGACTAATCAAAATAGCCTGAATGTCCAATAATTCGGAATGTTCATCATGTTGAAACTGAATAGAACGTTGGAATTGACCGAATTCGTCAAATGGCAAGAGTATTCAAAGTAATCAGAGTGATAAAACCATCTACAATTATCAAAATAGCCTGAATGCCTAATAATTAAGAACGTTCATCATGTTGAAACTGAATAGAACGTTGGAATTGACCGAATACGTCAAATGGCAAGATTATCAAAGTGATCAGAGTGATAAAACCAGCTACAATAAGCAAAATAGGCAAGAGTATTCAAAGTGATCAGAGTGATAAAACCAGCCAGACTAATCAAAATAGCCTGAATGCCCAATAATTCAGAATGTCGATCATGTTGAAACTGAATAGAACGTTGGAATTGACCGAATTCGTCAAATGGCAAGAGTACTCAAAGTGATCAGAGTGATAAAACCAGCCAGACTAATCAATATAGCCTGAATGCCCAATAATTCAGAATGTTGATCATGTTGAAACTGAATAGAATGTTGGAATTGACCGAATTCGTCAAATGGCAAGAGTATTCAAAGTGATCAGAGTGATAAAACCAGCCAGACTAATCAAAATAGCCTGAATGCCCAATAATTCAGAATGTTCATCATGTTGACACTGAATAGAACGTTGGAATTGACCGAATTCGTCAAATGGCAAGATTATCAAAGTGATCAGAGTGATAAAACCAGCTACAATAAGCAAAATAGGCAAGAGTATTCAAAGTGATCAGAGTGATAAAACCAGCCAGACTAATCAAAATAGCCTGAATGTCCAATAATTCAAAATGTTCATCATGTTGAAACTGAATAGAACGTTGGAATTGACCGAATTCGTCAAATGGCAAGAGTATTCAAATTGATCAGAGTGATAAAACCAGCCAGACTAATCAAAATAGCCTGAATGCCCCATAATTCAGAATGTTCATCATGTTCATACTGAATAGAACGTTGGAATTGACCGAATTCGTTTAATGGCTAGAGTATTCAAAGTGATCACAGTGATAAAACCAGCCAGACTAATCAAAATAGCCTGAATGCCCAATAATTCAGAATGTTGATCATGTTGAAACTGAATAGAACGTTGGAATTGACCGAATTCGTCAAATGGCAAGAGTATTCAAAGTGATCAGAGTGATAAAACCAGCCAGACTAATCAAAATAGCCTGAATGCCCAATAATTCAGAATGTTCATCATGTTCAAACTGAATAGAACGTTGGAATTGACCGAATTCCTTTAATGGCTAGAGTATTCAAAGTGATCACAGTGATAAAACCAGCCAGACTAATCAAAATAGCCTGAATGCCAAATAATTCAGAATGTTCTTCATGTTGAAACTGAATAGAACGTTGGAATTGACCGAATTCGTCAAATGGCAAGAGTATTCAAAGTGATCAGAGTGATAAAACCAGCCAGACTAATCAAAATAGCCTGAATGCCTAATAATTAAGAACGTTCATCATGTTGAAACTGAATAGAACGTTGGAATTGACTGAATTCGTCAAATGGCAAGATTATCAAAGTGATCAGAGTGATAAGACCAGCTACAATAAGCAAAATAGTCTGAATGCCCAATAATTAAGAATGTTCATCATGTTGAAACTGAATAGAGCGTTGGAATTGAGCGAATTCGTCAAATGGCAAGAGTATTCAAAGTGATCAGAGTGATAAAACCAGCCAGACTAATCAAAATAGCCTGAATGTCCAATAATTCAGAATGTTCATCATGTTGAAACTGAATAGAACGTTGGAATTGACCGAATTCGTCAAATGGCAAGAGTATTCAAAGTGATCAGAGTGATAAAACCAGCCAGACTAATCAATATAGCCTGAATGCCCAATAATTCATAATGTTCATCATGTTCATACTGAATAGAACGTTGGAATTGACCGAATTCGTTTAATGGCTAGAGTATTCAAAGTGATCACAGTGATAAAACCAGCCAGACTAATCAAAATAGCCTGAATGCCCAATAATTCAGAATGTTGATCATGTTGAAACTGAATAGAACGTTGGAATTGACCGAATTCGTCAAATGGCAAGAGTATTCAAAGTGATCAGAGTGATAAAACCAGCCAGACTAATCAATATAGCCTGAATGCCCAATAATTCAGAATGTTCATCATGTTCAAACTGAATAGAACGTTGACCGAATTCGTCAAATGGCAAGATTATCAAAGTGATCAGAGTGATAAAACCAGCTACAATAAGCAAAATAGCCTGAATGCCTAATAATTAAGAACGTTCATCATGTTGAAACTGAATAGAACGTTGGAATTGACTGAATTCGTCAAATGGCAAGATTATCAAAGTGATCAGAGTGATAAGACCAGCTACAATAAGCAAAATAGTCTGAATGCCCAATAATTAAGAATGTTCATCATGTTGAAACTGAATAGAACGTTGGAATTGAGCGAATTCGTCAAATGGCAAGAGTATTCAAAGTGATCAGAGTGATAAAACCAGCCAGACTAATCAAAATAGCCTGAATGTCCAATAATTCAGAATGTTCATCATGTTGAAACTGAATAGAACGTTGGAATTGACCGAATTCGTCAAATGGCAAGAGTATTCAAAGTGATCAGAGTGATAAAACCAGCCAGACTAATCAAAATAGCCTGAATGTCCAATAATTCAGAATGTTCATCATGTTGAAACTGAATAGAACGTTTGAGTTGACCGATTTCGTCAAATGGCAAGAGTATTCAAAGTGATCAGAGTGATAAAACCAGCCAGACTAATCAAAATAGCCTGAATGTCCAATAATTCAGAATGTTCATCATGTTGAAACTGAATAGAACGTTGGAATTAACCGAATTCGTCAAATGGCAAGAGTATTCAAAGTAATCAGAGTGATAAAACCATCTACAATAATCAAAATAGCCTGAATGCCTAATAATTAAGAACGTTCATCATGTTGAAACTGAATAGAACGTTGGAATTGACCGAATACGTCAAATGGCAAGATTATCAAAGTGATCAGAGTGATAAAACCAGCTACAATAAGCAAAATAGGCAAGAGTATTCAAAGTGATCAGAGTGATAAAACCAGCCAGACTAATCAAAATAGCCTGAATGTCCAATAATTCAGAATGTTCATCATGTTGAAACTGAATAGAACGTTGGAATTGACCGAATTCGTCAAATGGCAAGAGTATTCAAAGTGATCAGAGTGATAAAACCAGCCAGACTAATCAAAATAGCCTGAATGCCCAATAATTCAGAATGTTCATCATGTTCAAACTGAATAGAACGTTGGAATTGACCGAATTCCTTTAATGGCTAGAGTATTCAAAGTGATCACAGTGATAAAACCAGCCAGACTAATCAAAATAGCCTGAATGCCAAATAATTCAGAATGTTCTTCATGTTGAAACTGAATAGAACGTTGGAATTGACCGAATTCGTCAAATGGCAAGAGTATTCAAAGTGATCAGAGTGATAAAACCAGCCAGACTAATCAAAATAGCCTGAATGCCTAATAATTAAGAACGTTCATCATGTTGAAACTGAATAGAACGTTGGAATTGACTGAATTCGTCAAATGGCAAGATTATCAAAGTGATCAGAGTGATAAGACCAGCTACAATAAGCAAAATAGTCTGAATGCCCAATAATTAAGAATGTTCATCATGTTGAAACTGAATAGAGCGTTGGAATTGAGCGAATTCGTCAAATGGCAAGAGTATTCAAAGTGATCAGAGTGATAAAACCAGCCAGACTAATCAAAATAGCCTGAATGTCCAATAATTCAGAATGTTCATCATGTTGAAACTGAATAGAACGTTGGAATTGACCGAATTCGTTTAATGGCTAGAGTATTCAAAGTGATCACAGTGATAAAACCAGCCAGACTAATCAAAATAGCCTGAATGCCCAATAATTCAGAATGTTGATCATGTTGAAACTGAATAGAACGTTGGAATTGACCGAATTCGTCAAATGGCAAGAGTATTCAAAGTGATCAGAGTGATAAAACCAGCCAGACTAATCAATATAGCCTGAATGCCCAATAATTCAGAATGTTCATCATGTTCAAACTGAATAGAACGTTGACCGAATTCGTCAAATGGCAAGATTATCAAAGTGATCAGAGTGATAAAACCAGCTACAATAAGCAAAATAGCCTGAATGCCCAATAATTCAGAATGTTCATCATGTTGAAACTGAATAGAACGTTGGAATTTACCGAATTCGTCAAATCGCACGATTATCAAAGTGATCAGAGTGATAAAACCAGCTACAATAAGCAAAATAGCCTGAATGCCCAATAATTCAGAATGTTCATCATGTTGAAACTGAATAGAACGTTGGAATTTACCGAATTCGTCAAATCGCACGATTATCAAAGTGATCAGAGTGATAAAACCAGCTACAATAAGCAAAATAGCCTGAATGCCCAATAATTCAGAATGTTCATCATGTTGAAACTGAATAGAACGTTGGAATTTACCGAATTCGTCAAATCGCACGATTATCAAAGTGATCAGAGTGATAAAACCAGCTACAATAAGCAAAATAGCCTGAATGCCCAATAATTCAGAATGTTCATCATGTTGAAACTGAATAGAACGTTGGAATTGACCGAATTCGTCAAATGGCAAGAGTATTCAAAGTGATCAGAGTGATAAAACCAGCCAGACTAATCAAAATAGCCTGAATGCCCAATAATTCAGAATGTTCATCATGTTGAAATTGAGTAGAACGTTGGAATTGACCGAATTCGTTTAATGGCTAGAGTATTCAAAGTGATCACAGTGATAAAACCAGCCAGACTAATCAAAATAGCCTGAATGCCAAATAATTCAGAATGTTCTTCATGTTGAAACTGAATAGAACGTTGGAATTGACCGAATTCGTCAAATGGCAAGAGTATTCAAAGTGATCAGAGTGATAAAACCAGCCAGACTAATCAAAATAGCCTGAATGCCCAATAATTCAGAATGTTCATCATGTTGAAATTGAGTAGAACGTTGGAATTGACCGAATTCGTCAAATGGCAAGAGTATTCAAAGTGATCAGAGTGATAAAACCAGCCAGACTAATCAAAATAGCCTGAATGCCTAATAATTAAGAACGTTCATCATGTTGAAACTGAATAGAACGTTGGAATTGACTGAATTCGTCAAATGGCAAGATTATCAAAGTGATCAGAGTGATAAGACCAGCTACAATAAGCAAAATAGTCTGAATGCCCAATAATTAAGAATGTTCATCATGTTGAAACTGAATAGAACGTTGGAATTGAGCGAATTCGTTAAATGGCAAGAGTATTCAAAGTGATCAGAGTGATAAAACCAGCCAGACTAATCAAAATAGCCTGAATGTCCAATAATTCAGAATGTTCATCATGTTGAAACTGAATAGAACGTTGGAATTGACCGAATTCGTCAAATGGCAAGAGTATTCAAAGTGATCAGAGTGATAAAACCAGCCAGACTAATCAAAATAGCCTGAATGTCCAATAATTCAGAATGTTCATCATGTTGAAACTGAATAGAACGTTGGAATTGACCGAAATCGTCAAATGGCAAGAGTATTCAAAGTGATCAGAGTGATAAACCAGCCAGACTAATCAAAATAGCCTGAATGTCCAATAATTCAGAATGTTCATCATGTTGAAACTGAATAGAACGTTGGAATTGACCGAATACGTCAAATGGCAAGATTATCAAAGTGATCAGAGTGATAAAACCAGCTACAATAAGCAAAATAGGCAAGAGTATTCAAAGTGATCAGAGTGATAAAACCAGCCAGACTAATCAAAATAGCCTGAATGTCCAATAATTCAGAATGTTCATCATGTTGAAACTGAATAGAACGTTGGAATTGACCGAATTCGTCAAATGGCAAGAGTATTCAAAGTGATCAGAGTGATAAAACCAGCCAGACTAATCAATATAGCCTGAATGCCCAATAATTCAGAATGTTCATCATGTTCATACTGAATAGGACGTTGGAATTGACCGAATTCGTTTAATGGCTAGAGTATTCAAAGTGATCACAGTGATAAAACCAGCCAGACTAATCAAAATAGCCTGAATGCCCAATAATTCAGAATGTTGATCATGTTGAAACTGAATAGAACGTTGGAATTGACCGAATTCGTCAAATGGCAAGAGTATTCAAAGTGATCAGAGTGATAAAACCAGCCAGACTAATCAATATAGCCTGAATGCCCAATAATTCAGAATGTTCATCATGTTCAAACTGAATAGAACGTTGACCGAATTCGTCAAATGGCAAGATTATCAAAGTGATCAGAGTGATAAAACCAGCTACAATAAGCAAAATAGCCTGAATACCCAATAATTCAGAATGTTCATCATGTTGAAACTGAATAGAACGTTGGAATTTACCGACTTCGTCAAATCGCACGATTATCAAAGTGATCAGAGTGATAAAACCAGCTACAATAAGCAAAATAGCCTGAATGCCCAATAATTCAGAATGTTCATCATGTTGAAACTGAATAGAACGTTGGAATTGACCGAATTCGTCAAATGGCAAGATTATCAAAGTGATCAGAGTGATAAAACCAGCTACAATAAGCAAAATAGGCAAGAGTATTCAAAGTGATCAGAGTGATAAAACCAGCCAGACTAATCAAAATAGCCTGAATGTCCAATAATTCAAAATGTTCATCATGTTGAAACTGAATAGAACGTTGGAATTGACCGAATTCGTCAAATGGCAAGAGTATTCAAATTGATCAGAGTGATAAAACCAGCCAGACTAATCAAAATAGCCTGAATGCCCAATAATTCAGAATGTTGATCATGTTGAAACTGAATAGAACGTTGGAATTTACCGAATTCGTCAAATGGCAAGAGTATTCAAAGTGATCAGAGTGATAAAACCAGCAAGACTAATCAATATAGCCTGAATGCCCAATAATTCAGAATGTTCATCATGTTCAAACTGAATAGAACGTTGGAATTGACCGAATTCGTCAAATGGCAAGATTATCAAAGTGATCAGAGTGATAAAACCAGCTACAATAAGCAAAATAGCCTGAATGCCCAATAATTCAGAATGTTCATCATGTTGAAACTGAATAGAACGTTGGAATTGACCGAATTCGTCAAATCGCACGATTATCAAAGTGATCATAGTGATAAAACCAGCTACAATAAGCAAAATAGCCTGAATGTCCAATAATTCAGAATGTTCATCATGTTGAAACTGAATAGAACGTTGGAATTGACAGAATTCATCAAATGGCAAGAGTATTCAAAGTGATCAGAGTGATAAAACCAGCCAGACTAATCAAAATAGCCTGAATGCCCAATAATTCAGAATGTTCATCATGTTGAAACGTTAGAATTGACCGATTTCGTCAAATGGCAAGAGTATTCAAAGTGATAAAACCAGCCAGACTAATCAAAATAGCCTGAATGCCAAATAATTCAGAATGTTCATCATGTTGAAACTGAATAGAACGATGGAATTGACCGAATTCGTCAAATGGCAAGAGTATTCAAAGTGATAAAACCAGCCAGACTAATCAAAATAGACTGAATGCCCAATAATTCAGAATGTTCATCATGTTCAAACTGAATAGAACGTTGGAATTGACCGAATTCGTTTAATGGCTAGAGTATTCAAAGTGATCACAGTGATAAAACCAGCCAGACTAATCAAAATAGCCTGAATGCCCAATAATTCAGAATGTTCATCATGTTGAAACTGAATAGAACGTTGGAATTGACCGAATTCGTCAAATGGCAAGAGTATTCAAAGTGATCAGAGTGATAAAACCATCTACAATAATCAAAATAGCCTGAATGCCTAATAATTGAGGACGTTCATCATGTTGAAACTGAATAGAACGTTGGAATTGACCGAATTCGGCAAATGGCAAGATTATCAAAGTGATCAGAGTGATAAAACCAGCTACAATAAGCAAAATAGCCTGAATGCCCAATAATTCAGAATGTTCATCATGTTGAAACTGAATAGAACGTTGGAATTGACCGAATTCGTCAAATGGCAAGAGTATTCAAAGTGATCAGAGTGATAAAACCAGCCAGACTAATCAAAATAGCCTGAATGCCCAATAATTCAGAATGTTCATCATCTTGAAACTAAATAGAACGTTGGAATTGACCGAATTCGTCAAATGGCAAGAGTATTCAAAGTGATAAGAGTGATAAAACCAGCTACAATAAGCAAAATAGCCTGAATGCCCAATAATTCAGAATGTTCATCATGTTGAAACTGAATAGAACGTTGGAATTGACCGAATTCGTCAAATGGCAAGAGTATTCAAAGTGATCAGAGTGATAAAACCAGCCAGACTAATCAAAATAGCCTGAATGCCCAATAATTCAGAATGTTCATCATCTTGAAACTGAATAGAACGTTGGAATTGACCGAATTCGTCAAATGGCAAGAGTATTCAAAGTGATCAGAGTGATAAAACCAGCCAGACTAATCAAACTAGCCTGAATGCCCAATAATTCAGAATGTTCATCATGTTGAAACTGAATAGAACGTTGGAATTGTCCGAATTGGTCAAATGGCAAGATTATCAAAGTGATCAGAGTGATAAAACCAGCTACAATAATCAAAATAGCCTGAATGCCCAATAATTGAGAACGTTCATCATGTTGAAACTGAATAGAACGTTGGAATTGACCGAATTCGTCAAATGGCAAGAGTATTCAAAGTGATCAGAGTGATAAAACCAGCCAGACTAATCAAACTAGCCTGAATGCCCAATAATTCAAATTGTTCATCATGTTGAAACTGAATAGAACGTTGGAATTGTCCGAATTCGTCAAATGGCAAGATTATCAAAGTGATCAGAGTGATAAAACCAGCTACAATAATCAAAATAGCCTGAATGCCCAATAATTCAGAATGTTCATCATGTTGAAACTGAATAGAACGTTGGAATTGACCGAATTCGTCAAATGGCAAGAGTATTCAAAGTGATCAGAGTGATAAAACCAGCCAGACTAATCAAAATAGCCTGAATGCCCAATAATTCAGAATGTTCATCATCTTGAAACTGAATAGAACGTTGGAATTGACCGAATTCGTCAAATGGCAAGAGTATTCAAAGTGATCAGAGTGATAAAACCAGCCAGACTAATCAAACTAGCCTGAATGCCCAATAATTCAGAATGTTCATCATGTTGAAACTGAATAGAACGTTGGAATTGTCCGAATTGGTCAAATGGCAAGATTATCAAAGTGATCAGAGTGATAAAACCAGCTACAATAATCAAAATAGCCTGAATGCCCAATAATTGAGAACGTTCATCATGTTGAAACTGAATAGAACGTTGGAATTGACCGAATTCGTCAAATGGCAAGAGTATTCAAAGTGATCAGAGTGATAAAACCAGCCAGACTAATCAAACTAGCCTGAATGCCCAATAATTCAAATTGTTCATCATGTTGAAACTGAATAGAACGTTGGAATTGTCCGAATTCGTCAAATGGCAAGATTATCAAAGTGATCAGAGTGATAAAACCAGCTACAATAATCAAAATAGCCTGAATGCCCAATAATTGAGAACGTTCATCATGTTGAACCTGAATAGAACGTTGGAATTGACCGAATTCGTCAAATGGCAAGAGTATTCAAAGTGATCAGAGTGATAAAACCAGCCAGACTAATCAAAATAGCCTGAATGCCCAATAATTCAGAATGTTCATCATGTTGAAACGTTGGAATTGACCAATTTCGTCAAATGGCAAGAGTATTCAAAGTGATCAGAGTGATAAAACCAGCCAGACTAATCAAAATAGCCTGAATGCCAAGTAATTCAGAATGTTCATCATGTTGAAACTGAATAGAACGATGGAATTGACCGAATTCGTCAAATCGCACGATTATCAAAGTGATCATAGTGATAACACCAGCTACAATAAGCAAAATAGCCTGAATGTCCAATAATTCAGAATGTTCATCATGTTCAAACTGAATAGAACGTTGGAATTGACCGAATTCGTTTAATGGCAAGAGTATTCAAAGTGATCAGAGTGATAAAACCAGCCAGACTAATCAAAATAGCCTGAATGCCCAATAATTCAGAATGTTCATCATGTTGAAACGTTGGAATTGACCGATTTCGTCAAATGGCAAGAGTATTCAAAGTGATCAGAGTGATAAAACCAGCCAGACTAATCAAAATAGCCTGAATGCCAAATAATTCAGAATGTTCATCATGTTGAAACTGAATAGAACGATGGAATTGACCGAATTCGTCAAATGGCAAGAGTATTCAAAGTGATCAGAGTGATAAAACTAGCCAGACTAATTAAAATAGACTGAATGCCCAATAATTCAGAATGTTCATCATGTTCAAACTGAATAGAACGTTGGAATTGACCGAATTCGTTTAATGGCTAGAGTATTCAAAGTGATCACAGTGATAAAACCAGCCAGACTAATCAAAATAGCCTGAATGGCCAATAATTCAGAATGTTCATCATGTTGAAACTGAATAGAACGTTGGAATTGACCGAATTCGTCAAATGGCAAGAGTATTCAAAGTGATCAGAGTGATAAAACCAGCCAGACTAATCAAAATAGACTGAATGCCCAATAATTCAGAATGTTCATCATGTTCAAACTGAATAGAACGTTGGAATTGACCGAATTCGTTTAATGGCTAGAGTATTCAAAGTGATCACAGTGATAAAACCAGCCAGACTAATCAAAATAGCCTGAATGCCCAATAATTCAGAATGTTCATCATGTTGAAACTGAATAGAACGTTGGAATTGACCGAATTCGTCAAATGGCAAGAGTATTCAAAGTGATCATAGTGATAAAACCAGCTACAATAAGCAAAATAGCCTGAATGCCCAATAATTCAGAATGTTCATCATGTTGAAACTGAATAGAACGTTGGAATTGACCGAATTCGTCAAATGGCAAGATTATTCAAAGTGATAAAACCAGCCACACTAATCAAAATAGCCTGAATGACCAATAATTCAGAATGTTCATCATGTTGAAACTGAATAGAACGTTGGAATTGACCGATTTCGTCAAATGGCAAGAGTATTCAAAGTGATCAGAGTGATAAAACCACCTACAATAGTCAAAATAGCCTGAATGCCCAATAATTCAGAATGTTCATCATGTTGGAATTGACCGAATTCGTCAAATGGCAAGAGTATTCAAAGTGATCAGAGTGATAAAACCATCTACAATAATCAAAATAGCCTGAATGCCTAATAATTGAGAACGTTCATCATGTTGAAACTGAATAGAACGTTGGAATTGACCGAATTCGTCAAATGGCAAGATTATCAAAGTGATCAGAGTCATAAAACCAGCTACAATAAGCAAAATAGCCTGAATGCCCAATAATTCAGAATGTTCATCATGTTGAAACTGAATAGAACGTTGGAATTGACCGAATTCGTCAAATGGCAAGAGTATTCAAAGTGATCAGAGTGATTAAACCAGCCAGACTAATCAAACTAGCCTGAATGCCCAATAATTCAGAATGTTCATCATGTTGAAACTGAATAGAACGTTGGAATTGTCCGAATTCGTCAAATGGCAAGATTATCAAAGTGATCAGAGTGATAAAACCAGCTACAATAATCAAAATAGCCTGAATGCCCAATAATTGAGAACGTTCATCATGTTGAAACTGAATAGAACGTTGGAATTGACCGAATTCGTCAAATGGCAAGATTATCAAAGTGATCAGAGTGATAAAACCAGCTACAATAAGCAAAATAGCCTGAATGCCCAATAATTCAGAATGTTCATCATGTTGAAACTGAATAGAACGTTGGAATTGACCGAATTCGTCAAATGGCAAGAGTATCAAAGTGATCAGAGTGATAAAACCAGCCAGACTAATGAAAATAGCCTGAATGCCCAATAATTCAGAATGTTCATCATCTTGAAACTGAATAGAACGTTGGAATTGTCCGAATTCGTCAAATGGCAAGATTATCAAAGTGATCAGAGTGATAAAACCAGCCAGACTAATCAAACAAGCCTGAATGCCCAATAATTCAAAATGTTCATCATGTTGAAACTGAATAGAACGTTGGAATTGTCCGAATTCGTCAAATGGCAAGATTATCAAAGTGATCAGAGTGATAAAACCAGCTACAATAATCAAAATAGCCTGAATGCCCAATAATTGAGAACGTTCATCATGTTGAAACTGAATAGAACGTTGGAATTGTCCGAATTCGTCAAATGGCAAGATTATCAAAGTGATCAGAGTGATAAAACCAGCCAGACTAATCAAACTAGCCTGAATGCCCAATAATTCAAAATGTTCATCATGTTGAAACTGAATAGAACGTTGGAATTGTCCGAATTCGTCAAATGGCAAGATTATCAAAGTGATCAGAGTGATAAAACCAGCTACAATAAGCAAAATAGCCTGAATGCCCAATAATTGAGAACGTTCATCATGTTGAAACTGAATAGAACGTTGGAATTGACCGAATTCGTCAAATGGCAAGAGTATTCAAAGTGATCAGAGTGATAAAACCAGCCAGACTAATCAAACTAGCCTGAATGCCCAATAATTCAAAATGTTCATCATGTTGAAACTGAATAGAACGTTGGAATTGTCCGAATTCGTCAAATGGCAAGATTATCAAAGTGATCAGAGTGATAAAACCAGCTACAATAATCAAAATAGCCTGAATGCCCAATAATTGAGAACGTTCATCATGTTGAAACTGAATAGAACGTTGGAATTGACCGAATTCGTCAAATGGCAAGAGTATTCAAAGTGATCAGAGTGATAAAACCAGCCAGACTAATCAAAATAGCCTGAATGCCCAATAATTCAGAATGTTCATCATGTTGAAACGTTGGAATTGACCGATTTCGTCAAATGGCAAGAGTATTCAAAGTGATCAGAGTGATAAAACCAGCCAGACTAATCAAACTAGCCTGAATGCCAAATAATTCAGAATGTTCATCATGTTGAAACTGAATAGAACGATGGAATTGACCGAATTCGTCAAATCGCACGATTATCAAAGTGATCATAGTGATAAAACCAGCTACAATAAGCAAAATAGCCTGAATGTCCAATAATTCAGAATGTTCATCATGTTGAAACTGAATAGAACGTTGGAATTGACCGAATTCGTCAAATGGCAAGAGTATTCAAAGTGATCAGAGTGAAAAAACCAGCCTGAATGCCCAATAATTCAGAATGTTCATCATGTTGAAACGTTGGAATTGACCGATTTCGTCAAATGGCAAGAGTATTCAAAGTGATCAGAGTGATAAAACCAGCCAGACTAATCAAAATATCCTGAATGCCAAATAATTCAGAATGTTCATCATGTTGAAACTGAATAGAACGATGGAATTGACCGAATTCGTCAAATGGCAAGAGTATTCAAAGTGATCAGAATGATAAAACCAGCCAGACTAATCAAAATAGACTGAATGCCCAATAATTCAGAATGTTCATCATGTTCAAACTGAATAGAACGTTGGAATTGACCGAATTCGTTTAATGGCTAGAGTATTCAAAGTGATCACAGTGATAAAACCAGCCAGACTAATCAAAATAGCCTGAATGCCCAATAATTCAGAATGTTCATCATGTTGAAACTGAATAGAACGTTGGAATTGACCGAATTCGTCAAATGGCAAGAGTATTCAAAGTGATCAGAGTGATAAAACCATCTACAATAATCAAAATAGCCTGAATGCCTAATAATTGAGAACGTTCATCATGTTGAAACTGAATAGAACGTTGGAATTGACCGAATTCGTCAAATGGCAAGATTATCAAAGTGATCAGAGTGATAAAACCAGCTACAGTAAGCAAAATAGCCTGAATGCCCAATAATTCAGAATGTTCATCATGTTGAAACTGAATAGAACGTTTGAATTGACCGAATTCGTCAAATGGCAAGAGTATTCAAAGTGATCAGAGTGATAAAACCAGCTAAAATAAGCAAAATAGCCTGAATGCCCAATAATTCAGAATGTTCATCATGTTGAAACTGAATAGAACGTTGGAATTGACCGAATTCGTCAAATGGCAAGAGTATTCAAAGTGATAAAACCTGCCAGACTAATCAAAATAGCCTGAATACCCAAAATTCAGAATGTTCATCATGTTGAAACTGAATAGAACGTTGGAATTGACCGATTTCGTCAAATGGCAAGAGTATTCAAAGTGATCAGAGTGATAAAACCACCTACGATAGTCAAAATAGCCTGAATACCCAAAATTCAGAATGTTCATCATGTTGAAACTGAATAGAACGTTGGAATTGACCGATTTCGTCAAATGGCAAGAGTATTCAAAGTGATCAGAGTGATAAAACCACCTACGATAGTCAAAATAGCCTGAATGCCCAATAATTCAGAATGTTCATCATGTTGAAACTGAATAGAACGTTGGAATTGACCGAATTCGTCAAATGGCAAGAGTATTCAAAGTGATCAGAGTGATAAAACCAGCCAGACTAATCAAAATAGCATGAATGTCCAATAATTCAGAATGTTCATCATGTTGAAATTGAATAGAACGTTGGAATTGACCAAATTCGTCAAATGGCAAGAGTATTCAAAGTGATCAGAGTGATAAAACCAGCCAGACTAATCAAAATAGCCTGAATGCACAATAATTCAGAATATTCATCATGTTGAAACTGAGTAGAACGTTGGAGTTGACCGAATTCGTCAAATGGCAAGAGTATTCAAAGTGATCAGAGTGATAAAACCAGCCAGACTAATCAAAATAGCCTGAATGCCCAATAATTCAGAATGTTCATCATGTTGAAACTGAATAGAACGTTGGAATTGACCGAATTCGTCAAATGGCAAGAGTATTCAAAGTGATAAAACCAGCCAGACTAATCAAAATAGCCTGAATGCCCAATAATTCAGAATGTTCATCATGTTGAAACTGAATAGAACGTTGGAATTGACCGATTTCGTCAAATGGCAAGAGTATTCAAAGTGATCAGAGTGATAAAACCACCTACAATAGTCAAAATAGCCTGAATGCCCAATAATTCAGAATGTTCATCATGTTGAAACTGAATAGAACGTTGGAATTGACCGAATTCGTCAAATGGCAAGAGTATTCAAAGTGATCAGAGTGATAAAACCATCTACAATAATCAAAATAGCCTGAATGCCCAATAATTCAGAATGTTCATCATGTTGAAACTGAATAGAACGTTGGAATTGACCGAATTCGTCAAATGGCAAGACTATTCAAAGTGATCAGAGTGATAAAACCAGCCAGACTAATCAAAATAGCCTGAATGCCCAATAATTCAGAATGTTCATCATCTTGAAACTGAATAGAACGTTGGAATTGACCGAACTCGTCAAATGGCAAGAGTATTCAAAGTGATCAGAGTGATAAAACCAGCCAGACTAATCAAAATAGCCTGAATGCCAAATAATTCAGAATGTTCATCATGTTGAAACTGAATAGAACGATGGAATTGACCGAATTCGTCAAATCGCACGATTATCAAAGTGATCATAGTGATAAAACCAGCTACAATAAGCAAAATAGCCTGAATGTCCAATAATTCAGAATGTTCATCATGTTGAAACTGAATAGAACGTTGGAATTGACCGAATTCGTCAAATGGCAAGAGTATTCAAAGTGATCAGAGTGATAAAACCATCTACAATAATCAAAATAGCCTGAATGCCTAATAATTGAGAACGTTCATCATGTTGAAACTGAATAGAACGTTGGAATTGACCGAATTCGTCAAATGGCAAGATTATCAAAGTGATCAGAGTGATAAAACCAGCTACAATAATCAAAATAGCCTGAATGCCCAATAATTGAGAACGTTCATCATGTTGAGACTGAATAGAACGTTGGAATTGACCGAATTCGTCAAATGGCAAGAGTATTCAAAGTGATCAGAGTGATAAAACCAGCCAGACTAATCAAAATAGCCTGAATGCCCAATAATTCAGAATGTTCATCATGTTGAAACGTTGGAATTGACCGATTTCGTCAAATGGCAAGAGTATTCAAAGTGATCAGAGTGATAAAACCAGCCAGACTAATCAAAATAGACTGAATGCCCAATAATTCAGAATGTTCATCATGTTCAAACTGAATAGAACGTTGGAATTGACCGAATTCGTTTAATGGCTAGAGTATTCAAAGTGATCACAGTGATAAAACCAGCCAGACTAATCAAAATAGCCTGAATGCCCAATAATTCAGAATGTTCATCATGTTGAAACTGAATAGAACGTTGGAATTGACCGATTTCGTCAAATGGCAAGAGTATTCAAAGTGATCAGAGTGATAAAACCAGCTACAATAATCAAAATAGCCTGAATGCCCAATAATTGAGAACGTTCATCATGTTGCAACTGAATAGAACGTTGGAATTAACCGAATTCGTCAAATGGCAAGAGTATTCAAAGTGATCAGAGTGATAAAACCAGCTACAATAAGCAAAATAGCCTGAATGCCCAATAATTGAGAACGTTCATCATGTTGAAACTGAATAGAACGTTGGAATTGTCCGAATTCGTCAAATGGCAAGCTTATCAAAGTGATCAGAGTGATAAAACCAGCTACAATAATCAAAATAGCCTGAATGCCCAATAATTGAGAACGTTCATCATGTTGAGACTGAATAGAACGTTGGAATTGACCGAATTCGTCAAATGGCAAGAGTATTCAAAGTGATCAGAGTGATAAAACCAGCCAGACTAATCAAAATAGCCTGAATGCCCAATAATTCAGAATGTTCATCATGTTGAAACGTTGGAATTGACCGAATTCGTCAAATGGCAAGATTATCAAAGTGATCAGAGTGATAAAACCAGCTACAATAATCAAAATAGCCTGAATGCCCAATAATTGAGAACGTTCATCATGTTGCAACTGAATAGAACGTTGGAATTAACCGAATTCGTCAAATGGCAAGATTATCAAAGTGATCAGAGTGATAATACCAGCTACAATAAGCAAAATAGCCTGAATGCCCAATAATTCAGAATGTTCATCATGTTGAAACTGAATAGAACGTTGGAATTGACCGAATTCGTCAAATGGCAAGAGTATTCAAAGTGATCAGAGTGATAAAACCAGCCAGACTAATCAAAATAGCCTGAATGCCCAATAATTCAGAATGTTCATCATCTTGAAACTGAATAGAACGTTGGAATTGACCGAATTCGTCAAATGGCAAGAGTATTCAAAGTGATCAGAGTGATAAAACCAGCTACAATAAGCAAAATAGCCTGAATGCCCAATAATTAAGAACGTTCATCATGTTGAAACTGAATAGAACTTTGGAATTGACCGAATTCGTCAAATGGCAAGAGTATTCAAAGTGATCAGAGTGATAAAACCAGCCAGACTAATCAAACTAGCCTGAATGCCCAATAATTCAGAATGTTCATCATGTTGAAACTGAATAGAACGTTGGAATTGACCGAATTCGTCAAATGGCAAGATTATCAAAGTGATCAGAGTGATAAAACCAGCTACAATAATCAAAATAGCCTGAATGCCCAATAATTGAGAACGTTCATCATGTTGAAACTGAATAGAACGTTGGAATTGACCGAATTCGTCAAATGGCAAGAGTATTCAAAGTGATCAGAGTATTAAAACCAGCCAGACTAATCAAAATAGCCTGAATGCCCAATAATTCAGAATATTCATCATGTTGAAACTGAGTAGAACGTTGGAATTGACCGAATTCGTCAAATGGCAAGAGTATTCAAAGTGATCCGAGTGATAAAACCAGCTACAATAAGCAAAATAGCCTGAATGCCCAATAATTCAGAATGTTCATCATGTTGAACTGAATAGAACGTTGGAATTGAGCGAATTCGTGAAATGGCAAGATTATCAAAGTGACCAGAGTGATAAAAACAGCTACAATAAGCAAAATAGCCTGAATGCCCAATAATTCAGAATGTTCATCATGTTGAAACTGAATAGAACGTTGGAATTGACCGAATTCGTCAAATGGCAAGAGTATTCAAAGTGATTAAACCAGCCAGACTAATCAAAATAGCCTGAATGCCCAATAATTCAGAATGTTCATTATGTTGAAACTGAATAGAACGTTGGAATTGACCGATTTCGTCAAATGGCAAGAGTATTCAAAGTGATCAGAGTGATAAAACCACCTACAATAGTCAAAATAGCCTGAATGCCCAATAATTCAGAATCTTCATCATGTTGAAATTGAAGAGAACGTTGGAATTGACCGAATTCGTCAAATGGCAAGAGTATTCAAAGTGATCAGAGTGATAAAACCAGCCAGACTAATCAAAATAGCCTGAATGCACAATAATTCAGAATATTCATCATGTTGAAACTGAGTAGAACGTTGGAGTTGACCGAATTCGTCAAATGGCAAGAGTATTCAAAGTGATCAGAGTGATAAAACCAGCCAGACTAATCAAAATAGCCTGAATGTCCAATAATTCAGAATGTTCATCATGTTGAAATTGAATAGAACGTTGGAATTGACCGAATTCGTCAAATGGCAAGAGTATTCAAAGTGATCAGAGTGATAAAACCAGCCAGACTAATCAAAATAGCCTGAATGTCCAATAATTCAGAATGTTCATCATGTTGAAATTGAATAGAACGTTGGAATTGACCGAATTCGTCAAATGGCAAGAGTATTCAAAGTGATCAGAGTGATAAAACCAGCCAGACTAATCAAAATAGCCTGAATGCACAATAATTCAGAATATTCATCATGTTGAAACTGAGTAGAACGTTGGAGTTGACCGAATTCGTCAAATGGCAAGAGTATTCAAAGTGATCAGAGTGATAAAACCAGCCAGATTAATCAAAATAGCCTGAATGCCCAATAATTCAGAATGTTCATCATGTTGAAACTGAATAGAACGTTGGAATTGACCGAATTCGTCAAATGGCAAGAGTATTCAAAGTGATCAGAGTGATAAAACCAGCCAGACTAATCAAAATAGCCTGAATGCCTAATTATTAAGAACGTTCATCATGTTGAAACTGAATAGAACGTTGGAATTGACTGAATTCGTCAAATGGCAAGATTATCAAAGTGATCAGAGTGATAAAACCAGCTACAATAAGCAAAATAGCCTGAATGCCCAATAATTCAGAATGTTCATCATGTTGAAACTGAATAGAACGTTGGAATTGACCGAATTCGTCAAATAGCAAGATTATCAAAGTGATCAGAGTGATAAAACCACCTACAATAGTCAAAATAGCCTGAATGCCCAATAATTCAGAATGTTCATCATGTTCAAACTGAATAGAACGTTGGAATTGACCGAATTCGTCAAATGTCAAGAGTATTCAAAGTGATCCGAGTGATAAAACCAGCTACAATAAGCAAAATAGCCTGAATGCCCAATAATTCAGAATGTTCATCATGTTGAAACTGAATAGAACGTTGGAATTGACCGAATTCGTCAAATGGCAAGAATATTCAAAGTGATCAGAGTGATAAAACCATCTACAATAATCAAAATAGCCTGAATGCCTAATAATTGAGAACGTTCATCATGATGAAACTGAATAGAACGTTGGAATTGACCGAATTCGTCAAATGGCAAGAGTATTCAAAGTGATCAGAGTGATAAAACCAGCCAGACTAATCAAAATAGCATGAATGTCCAATAATTCAGAATGTTCATCATGTTGAAACTGAATAGAACGTTGGAATTGACCGAATTCGTCAAATGGCAAGAGTATTCAAAGTGATCAGAGTGATAAAACCAGCCAGACTAATCAAAATAGCATGAATGTCCAATAATTCAGAATGTTCATCATGTTGAAATTGAATAGAACGTTGGAATTGACCAAATTCGTCAAATGGCAAGAGTATTCAAAGTGATCAGAGTGATAAAACCAGCCAAACTAATCAAAATAGCCTGAATGCACAATAATTCAGAATATTCATCATGTTGAAACTGAGTAGAACGTTGGAGTTGACCGAATTCGTCAAATGGCAAGAGTATTCAAAGTGATCAGAGTGATAAAACCAGCCAGACTAATCAAAATAGCCTGAATGCCCAATAATTCAGAATGTTCATCATGTTGAAACTGAATAGAACGTTGGAATTGACCGAATTCGTCAAATGGCAAGAGTATTCAAAGTGATAAAACCAGCCAGACTAATCAAAATAGCCTGAATGCCCAATAATTCAGAATGTTCATCATGTTGAAACTGAATAGAAGGTTGGAATTGACCAATTTCGTCAAATGGCAAGAGTATTCAAAGTGATCAGAGTGATAAAACCACCTACAATAGTCAAAATAGCCTGAATGCCCAATAATTCAGAATGTTCATCATGTTGAAACTGAATAGAACGTTGGAATTTACCGATTTCGTCAAATGGCAAGAGTATTCAAAGTGATCAGAGTGATAAAACCACCTACAATAGTCAAAATAGCCTGAATGCCCAATAATTCAGAATGTTCATCATGTTGAAACTGAATAGATCGTTGGAATTGACCGAATTCGTCAAATGGCAAGAGTATTCAAAGTGATCAGAGTGATAAAACCATCTACAATAATCAAAATAGCCTGAATGCCTAATAATTGAGAACGTTCATCATGTTGAAACTGAATAGAACGTTGGAATTGACCGAATTCGTCAAATGGCAAGATTATCAAAGTGATCAGAGTGATAAAACCAGCTACAATAAGCAAAATAGCCTGAATGCCCAATAATTCAGAATGTTCATCATGTTGAAACTGAATAGAACGTTGGAATTGACCGAATTCGTCAAATGGCAAGAGTATTCAAAGTGATCAGAGTGATAAAACCATCTACAATAATCAAAATAGCCTGAATGCCTAATAATTCAGAATGTTCATCATCTTGAAACTGAATAGAACGTTGGAATTGACCGAATTCGTCAAATGGCAAGAGTATTCAAAGTGATCAGAGTGATAAAACCAGCCAGACTAATCAAACTAGCCTGAATGCCCAATAATTCAGAATGTTCATCATGTTGAAACTGAATAGAACGTTGGAATTGACCGATTTCGTCAAATGGCAAGATAATCAAAGTGATCAGAGTGATAAAACCATCTACAATAATCAAAATAGCCTGAATGCCTAATAATTGAGAACGTTCATCATGTTGAAACTGAATAGAACGTTGGAATTGACCGAATTCGTCAAATGGCAAGAGTATTCAAAGTGATCAGAGTGATAAAACCATCTACAATAATCAAAATAGCCTGAATGCCTAATAATTCAGAATGTTCATCATCTTGAAACTGAATAGAACGTTGGAATTGACCGATTTCGTCAAATGGCAAGAGTATTCAAAGTGATCAGAGTGATAAAACCACCTACAATAGTCAAAATAGCCTGAATGCCCAATAATTCAGAATGTTCATCATGTTGAAACTGAATAGATCGTTGGAATTGACCGAATTCGTCAAATGGCAAGAGTATTCAAAGTGATCAGAGTGATAAAACCATCTACAATAATCAAAATAGCCTGAATGCCTAATAATTCAGAATGTTCATCATCTTGAAACTGAATAGAACGTTGGAATTGACCGAATTCGTCAAATGGCAAGAGTATTCAAAGTGATCAGAGTGATAAAACCAGCCAGACTAATCAAACTAGCCTGAATGCCCAATAATTCAGAATGTTCATCATGTTGAAACTGAATAGAACGTTGGAATTGTCCGAATTCGTCAAATGGCAAGACAATCAAAGTGATCAGAGTGATAAAACCAGCTACAATAATCAAAATAGCCTGAATGCCCAATAATTGAGAACGTTCATCATGTTGAAACTGAATAGAACGTTCTCAATTATTGGGCATTCAGGCTATTTTGATTATTGTAGCTGGTTTTATCACTCTGATCACTTTGATTGTCTTGCCATTTGACGAATTCGGACAATTCCAACGTTCTATTCAGTTTCAACATGATGAACATTCTGAATTATTGGGCATTCAGGCTAGTTTGATTAGTCTGGCTGGTTTTATCACTCTGATCACTTTGAATACTCTTGCCATTTGACGAATTCGGTCAATTCCAACGTTCTATTCAGTTTCAAGATGATGAACATTCTGAATTATTAGGCATTCAGGCTATTTTGATTATTGTAGATGGTTTTATCACTCTGATCACTTTGAATACTCTTGCCATTTGACGAATTCGGTCAATTCCAACGATCTATTCAGTTTCAACATGATGAACATTCTGAATTATTGGGCATTCAGGCTATTTTGACTATTGTAGGTGGTTTTATCACTCTGATCACTTTGAATACTCTTGCCATTTGACGAAATCGGTCAATTCCAACGTTCTATTCAGTTTCAAGATGATGAACATTCTGAATTATTAGGCATTCAGGCTATTTTGATTATTGTAGATGGTTTTATCACTCTGATCACTTTGAATACTCTTGCCATTTGACGAATTCGGTCAATTCCAACGTTCTATTCAGTTTCAACATGATGAACGTTCTCAATTATTAGGCATTCAGGCTATTTTGATTATTGTAGATGGTTTTATCACTCTGATCACTTTGATTATCTTGCCATTTGACGAAATCGGTCAATTCCAACGTTCTATTCAGTTTCAACATGATGAACATTCTGAATTATTGGGCATTCAGGCTAGTTTGATTAGTCTGGCTGGTTTTATCACTCTGATCACTTTGAATACTCTTGCCATTTGACGAATTCGGTCAATTCCAACGTTCTATTCAGTTTCAAGATGATGAACATTCTGAATTATTAGGCATTCAGGCTATTTTGATTATTGTAGATGGTTTTATCACTCTGATCACTTTGAATACTCTTGCCATTTGACGAATTCGGTCAATTCCAACGTTCTATTCAGTTTCAACATGATGAACATTCTGAATTATTGGGCATTCAGGCTATTTTGCTTATTGTAGCTGGTTTTATCACTCTGATCACTTTGATAATCTTGCCATTTGACGAATTCGGTCAATTCCAACGTTCTATTCAGTTTCAACATGATGAACGTTCTCAATTATTAGGCATTCAGGCTATTTTGATTATTGTAGATGGTTTTATCACTCTGATCACTTTGAATACTCTTGCCATTTGACGAATTCGGTCAATTCCAACGATCTATTCAGTTTCAACATGATGAACATTCTGAATTATTGGGCATTCAGGCTATTTTGACTATTGTAGGTGGTTTTATCACTCTGATCACTTTGAATACTCTTGCCATTTGACGAAATCGGTAAATTCCAACGTTCTATTCAGTTTCAACATGATGAACATTCTGAATTATTGGGCATTCAGGCTATTTTGACTATTGTAGGTGGTTTTATCACTCTGATCACTTTGAATACTCTTGCCATTTGACGAAATTGGTCAATTCCAACCTTCTATTCAGTTTCAACATGATGAACATTCTGAATTATTGGGCATTCAGGCTATTTTGATTAGTCTGGCTGGTTTTATCACTTTGAATACTCTTGCCATTTGACGAATTCGGTCAATTCCAACGTTCTATTCAGTTTCAACATGATGAACATTCTGAATTATTGGGCATTCAGGCTATTTTGATTAGTCTGGCTGGTTTTATCACTCTGATCACTTTGAATACTCTTGCCATTTGACGAATTCGGTCAACTCCAACGTTCTACTCAGTTTCAACATGATGAATATTCTGAATTATTGTGCATTCAGGCTATTTTGATTAGTTTGGCTGGTTTTATCACTCTGATCACTTTGAATACTCTTGCCATTTGACGAATTTGGTCAATTCCAACGTTCTATTCAATTTCAACATGATGAACATTCTGAATTATTGGACATTCATGCTATTTTGATTAGTCTGGCTGGTTTTATCACTCTGATCACTTTGAATACTCTTGCCATTTGACGAATTCGGTCAATTCCAACGTTCTATTCAGTTTCAACATGATGAACATTCTGAATTATTGGACATTCATGCTATTTTGATTAGTCTGGCTGGTTTTATCACTCTGATCACTTTGAATACTCTTGCCATTTGACGAATTCGGTCAATTCCAACGTTCTATTCAGTTTCATCATGATGAACGTTCTCAATTATTAGGCATTCAGGCTATTTTGATTATTGTAGATGGTTTTATCACTCTGATCACTTTGAATATTCTTGCCATTTGACGAATTCGGTCAATTCCAACGTTCTATTCAGTTTCAACATGATGAACATTCTGAATTATTGGGCATTCAGGCTATTTTGCTTATTGTAGCTGGTTTTATCACTCGGATCACTTTGAATACTCTTGACATTTGACGAATTCGGTCAATTCCAACGTTCTATTCAGTTTGAACATGATGAACATTCTGAATTATTGGGCAAGAGTATTCAAAGTGATCAGAGTGATAAAACCATCTACAATAATCAAAATAGCCTGAATGCCTAATAATTCAGAATGTTCATCATCTTGAAACTGAATAGAACGTTGGAATTGACCGAATTCGTCAAATGGCAAGAGTATTCAAAGTGATCAGAGTGATAAAACCAGCCAGACTAATCAAACTAGCCTGAATGCCCAATAATTCAGAATGTTCATCATGTTGAAACTGAATAGAACGTTGGAATTGTCCGAATTCGTCAAATGGCAAGACAATCAAAGTGATCAGAGTGATAAAACCAGCTACAATAATCAAAATAGCCTGAATGCCCAATAATTGAGAACGTTCATCATGTTGAAACTGAATAGAACGTTGGAATTGACCGAATTCGTCAAATGGCAAGAGTATTCAAAGTGATCAGAGTGATAAAACCAGCCAGACTAATCAAAATAGAATGAATGTCCAATAATTCAGAATGTTCATCATGTTGAAACTGAATAGAACGTTGGAATTGACCGAATTCGTCAAATGGCAAGAGTATTCAAAGTGATCAGAGTGATAAAACCAGCCAGACTAATCAAAATAGCATGAATGTCCAATAATTCAGAATGTTCATCATGTTGAAATTGAATAGAACGTTGGAATTGACCAAATTCGTCAAATGGCAAGAGTATTCAAAGTGATCAGAGTGATAAAACCAGCCAAACTAATCAAAATAGCCTGAATGCACAATAATTCAGAATATTCATCATGTTGAAACTGAGTAGAACGTTGGAGTTGACCGAATTCGTCAAATGGCAAGAGTATTCAAAGTGATCAGAGTGATAAAACCAGCCAGACTAATCAAAATAGCCTGAATGCCCAATAATTCAGAATGTTCATCATGTTGAAACTGAATAGAACGTTGGAATTGACCGAATTCGTCAAATGGCAAGAGTATTCAAAGTGATAAAACCAGCCAGACTAATCAAAATAGCCTGAATGCCCAATAATTCAGAATGTTCATCATGTTGAAACTGAATAGAAGGTTGGAATTGACCAATTTCGTCAAATGGCAAGAGTATTCAAAGTGATCAGAGTGATAAAACCAGCTACAATAAGCAAAATAGCCTGAATGCCCAATAATTCAGAATGTTCATCATGTTGAAACTGAATAGAACGTTGGAATTGACCGAATTCGTCAAATGGCAAGAGTATTCAAAGTGATCAGAGTGATAAAACCATCTACAATAATCAAAATAGCCTGAATGCCTAATAATTCAGAATGTTCATCATGTTGAAACTGAATAGATCGTTGGAATTGACCGAATTCGTCAAATGGCAAGAGTATTCAAAGTGATCAGAGTGATAAAACCATCTACAATAATCAAAATAGCCTGAATGCCTAATAATTGAGAACGTTCATCATGATGAAACTGAATAGAACGTTGGAATTGACCGAATTCGTCAAATGGCAAGAGTATTCAAAGTGATCAGAGTGATAAAACCAGCCAGACTAATCAAAATAGCATGAATGTCCAATAATTCAGAATGTTCATCATGTTGAAACTGAATAGAACGTTGGAATTGACCGAATTCGTCAAATGGCAAGAGTATTCAAAGTGATCCGAGTGATAAAACCAGCTACAATAAGCAAAATAGCCTGAATGCCCAATAATTCAGAATGTTCATCATGTTGAAACTGAATAGAACGTTGGAATTGACCGAATTCGTCAAATGGCAAGAATATTCAAAGTGATCAGAGTGATAAAACCATCTACAATAATCAAAATAGCCTGAATGCCTAATAATTGAGAACGTTCATCATGATGAAACTGAATAGAACGTTGGAATTGACCGAATTCGTCAAATGGCAAGAGTATTCAAAGTGATCAGAGTGATAAAACCAGCCAGACTAATCAAAATAGCATGAATGTCCAATAATTCAGAATTTTCATCATGTTGAAACTGAATAGAACGTTGGAATTGACCGAATTCGTCAAATGGCAAGAGTATTCAAAGTGATCAGAGTGATAAAACCAGCCAGACTAATCAAAATAGCATGAATGTCCAATAATTCAGAATGTTCATCATGTTGAAATTGAATAGAACGTTGGAATTGACCAAATTCGTCAAATGGCAAGAGTATTCAAAGTGATCAGAGTGATAAAACCAGCCAAACTAATCAAAATAGCCTGAATGCACAATAATTCAGAATATTCATCATGTTGAAACTGAGTAGAACGTTGGAGTTGACCGAATTCGTCAAATGGCAAGAGTATTCAAAGTGATCAGAGTGATAAAACCAGCCAGACTAATCAAAATAGCCTGAATGCCCAATAATTCAGAATGTTCATCATGTTGAAACTGAATAGAACGTTGGAATTGACCGAATTCGTCAAATGGCAAGAGTATTCAAAGTGATAAAACCAGCCAGACTAATCAAAATAGCCTGAATGCCCAATAATTCAGAATGTTCATCATGTTGAAACTGAATAGAAGGTTGGAATTGACCAATTTCGTCAAATGGCAAGAGTATTCAAAGTGATCAGAGTGATAAAACCACCTACAATAGTCAAAATAGCCTGAATGCCCAATAATTCAGAATGTTCATCATGTTGAAACTGAATAGAACGTTGGAATTGACCGATTTCGTCAAATGGCAAGAGTATTCAAAGTGATCAGAGTGATAAAACCACCTACAATAGTCAAAATAGCCTGAATGCCCAATAATTCAGAATGTTCATCATGTTGAAACTGAATAGATCGTTGGAATTGACCGAATTCGTCAAATGGCAAGAGTATTCAAAGTGATCAGAGTGATAAAACCATCTACAATAATCAAAATAGCCTGAATGCCTAATAATTGAGAACGTTCATCATGTTGAAACTGAATAGAACGTTGGAATTGACCGAATTCGTCAAATGGCAAGATTATCAAAGTGATCAGAGTGATAAAACCAGCTACAATAAGCAAAATAGCCTGAATGCCCAATAATTCAGAATGTTCATCATGTTGAAACTGAATAGAACGTTGGAATTGACCGAATTCGTCAAATGGCAAGAGTATTCAAAGTGATCAGAGTGATAAAACCATCTACAATAATCAAAATAGCCTGAATGCCTAATAATTCAGAATGTTCATCATCTTGAAACTGAATAGAACGTTGGAATTGACCGAATTCGTCAAATTGCAAGAGTATTCAAAGTGATCAGAGTGATAAAACCAGCCAGACTAATCAAACTAGCCTGAATGCCCAATAATTCAGAATGTTCATCATGTTGAAACTGAATAGAACGTTGGAATTGACCGATTTCGTCAAATGGCAAGATAATCAAAGTGATCAGAGTGATAAAACCATCTACAATAATCAAAATAGCCTGAATGCCTAATAATTGAGAACGTTCATCATGTTGAAACTGAATAGAACGTTGGAATTGACCGAATTCGTCAAATGGCAAGAGTATTCAAAGTGATCAGAGTGATAAAACCATCTACAATAATCAAAATAGCCTGAATGCCTAATAATTCAGAATGTTCATCATCTTGAAACTGAATAGAACGTTGGAATTGACCGATTTCGTCAAATGGCAAGAGTATTCAAAGTGATCAGAGTGATAAAACCACCTACAATAGTCAAAATAGCCTGAATGCCCAATAATTCAGAATGTTCATCATGTTGAAACTGAATAGATCGTTGGAATTGACCGAATTCGTCAAATGGCAAGAGTATTCAAAGTGATCAGAGTGATAAAACCATCTACAATAATCAAAATAGACTGAATGCCTAATAATTCAGAATGTTCATCATCTTGAAACTGAATAGAACGTTGGAATTGACCGAATTCGTCAAATGGCAAGAGTATTCAAAGTGATCAGAGTGATAAAACCAGCCAGACTAATCAAACTAGCCTGAATGCCCAATAATTCAGAATGTTCATCATGTTGAAACTGAATAGAACGTTGGAATTGTCCGAATTCGTCAAATGGCAAGACAATCAAAGTGATCAGAGTGATAAAACCAGCTACAATAATCAAAATAGCCTGAATGCCCAATAATTGAGAACGTTCATCATGTTGAAACTGAATAGAACGTTGGAATTGACCGAATTCGTCAAATGGCAAGAGTATTCAAAGTGATCAGAGTGATAAAACCAGCTACAATAAGCAAAATAGCCTGAATGCCCAATAATTGAGAACGTTCATCATGTTGAAACTGAATAGAACGTTGGAATTGACCGAATTCGTCAAATGGAAAGAGTATTCAAAGTGATCAGAGTGATAAAACCAGCCAGACTAATCAAACTAGCCTGAATGCCCAATAATTCAGAATGTTCATCATGTTGAAACTGAATAGAACGTTGGAATTGTCCGAATTCGTCAAATGGCAAGATTATCAAAGTGATCAGAGTGATAAAACCAGCTACAATAATCAAAATAGCCTGAATGCCCAATAATTGAGAACGTTCATCATGTTGAAACTGAATAGAACGTTGGAATTGACCGAATTCGTCAAATGGCAAGAGTATTCAAAGTGATCAGAGTGATAAAACCAGCCAGACTAATCAAAATAGCCTGAATGCCCAATAATTCAGAATGTTCATCATGTTGAAACGTTGGAATTGACCGATTTCGTCAAATGGCAAGAGTATTCAAAGTGATCAGAGTGATAAAACCAGCCAGACTAATCAAAATAGCCTGAATGCCAAATAATTCAGAATGTTCATCATGTTGAAACTGAATAGAACGATGGAATTGACCGAATTCGTCAAATCGCACGATTATCAAAGTGATCATCGTGATAAAACCAGCTACAATAAGCAAAATAGCCTGAATGCCCAATAATTCAGAATGTTCATCATGTTGAAACTGAATAGAACGTTGGAATTGACCGAATTCGTCAAATGGCAAGAGTATTCAAAGTGATCAGAGTGATAAAACCATCTACAATAATCAAAATAGCCTGAATGCCTAATAATTGAGAACGTTCATCATGTTGAAACTGAATAGAACGTTGGAATTGACCGAATTCGTCAAATGGCAAGATTATCAAAGTGATCAGAGTGATAAAACCAGCTACAATAAGCAAAATAGCCTGAATGCCCAATAATTCAGAATGTTCATCATGTTGAAACTGAATAGAACGTTGGAATTGACCGAATTCGTCAAATGGCAAGAGTATTCAAAGTGATCAGAGTGATAAAACCAGCCAGACTAATCAAAATAGCCTGAATGCCCAATAATTCAGAATGTTCATCATCTTGAAACTGAATAGAACGTTGGAATTGACCGAATTCGTCAAATGGCAAGAGTATTCAAAGTGATCAGAGTGATAAAACCAGCTACAATAAGCAAAATAGCCTGAATGCCCAATAATTGAGAACGTTCATCATGTTGAAACTGAATAGAACGTTGGAATTGACCGAATTCGTCAAATGGCAAGAGTATTCAAAGTGATCAGAGTGATAAAACCAGCCAGACTAATCAAACTAGCCTGAATGCCCAATAATTCAGAATGTTCATCATGTTGAAACTGAATAGAACGTTGGAATTGTCCGAATTCGTCAAATGGCAAGATTATCAAAGTGATCAGAGTGATAAAACCAGCTACAATAATCAAAATAGCCTGAATGCCCAATAATTGAGAACGTTCATCATGTTGAAACTGAATAGAACGTTGGAATTGACAGAATTCGTCAAATGGCAAGAGTATTCAAAGTGATCAGAGTGATAAAACCAGCCAGACTAATCAAAATAGCCTGAATGCCCAATAATTCAGAATGTTCATCATGTTGAAACGTTGGAATTGACCGATTTCGTCAAATGGCAAGAGTATTCAAAGTGATCAGAGTGATAAAACCAGCCAGACTAATCAAAATAGCCTGAATGCCAAATAATTCAGAATGTTCATCATGTTGAAACTGAATAGAACGATGGAATTGACCGAATTCGTCAAATCGCACGATTATCAAAGTGATCATAGTGATAAAACCAGCTACAATAAGTAAAATAGCCTGAATGTCCAATAATTCAGAATGTTCATCATGTTGAAACTGAATAGAACGTTGGAATTGACCGAATTCGTCAAATGGCAAGAGTTTTCAAAGTGATCAGAGTGATAAAACCAGCCAGACTAATCAAAATAGCATGAATGCCCAATAATTCAGAATGTTCATCATGTTGAAACGTTGGAATTGACCGAGTTCGTCAAATGGCAAGAGTATTCAAAGTGATCAGAGTGATAAAACCAGCCAGACTAATCAATATAGCCTGAATGCCAAATAATTCAGAATGTTCATCATGTTGAAACTGAATAGAACGATGGAATTGACCGAATTCGTCAAATGGCAAGAGTATTCAAAGTGATCAGAGTGATAAAACCAGCCAGACTAATCAAAATAGACTGAATGCCCAATAATTCAGAATGTTCATCATGTTCAAACTGAATAGAACGTTGGAATTGACCGAATTCGTTTAATGGCTAGAGTATTCAAAGTGATCACAATAATAAAACCAGCCAGACTAATCAAAATAGCCTGAATGCCCAATAATTCAGAATGGTCATCATGTTGAAACTGAATAGAACGTTGGAATTGACTGAATTCGTCAAATGGCAAGAGTATTCAAAGTGATCCGAGTGATAAAACCATCTACAATAATCAAAATAGCCTGAATGCCTAATAATTGAGAACGTTCATCATGTTGAAACTGAATAGAACGTTGGAATTGACCGAATTCGTCAAATGGCAAGATTATCAAAGTGATCAGAGTGATAAAACCAGCTACAATAAGCAAAATAGCCTGAATGCCCAATAATTCAGAATGTTCATCATGTTGAAACTGAATAGAACGTTGGAATTGACCGAATTCGTCAAATGGCAAGAGTATTCAAAGTGATCAGAGTGATAAAACCAGCCAGACTAATCAAAATAGCCTGAATGCCCAATAATTCAGAATGTTCATCATCTTGAAACTGAATAGAACGTTGGAATTGACCGAATTCGTCAAATGGCAAGAGTATTCAAAGTGATCAGAGTGATAAAACCAGCTACAATAAGCAAAATAGCCTGAATGCCCAATAATTGAGAACGTTCATCATGTTGAAACTGAATAGAACTTTGGAATTGACCGAATTCGTCAAATGGCAAGAGTATTCAAAGTGATCAGAGTGATAAAACCAGCCAGACTAATCAAACTAGCCTGAATGCCCAATAATTCAGAATGTTCATCATGTTGAAACTGAATAGAACGTTGGAATTGACCGAATTCGTCAAATGGCAAGTTTATCAAAGTGATCAGAGTGATAAAACCAGCTACAATAATCAAAATAGCCTGAATGCCCAATAATTGAGAACGTTCATCATGTTGAAACTGAATAGAACGTTGGAATTGACCGAATTCGTCAAATGGCAAGAGTATTCAAAGTGATCAGAGTGATAAAACCAGCCAGACTAATCAAAATAGCCTGAATGCCCAATAATTCAGAATATTCATCATGTTGAAACTGAGTAGAACGTTGGAATTGACCGAATTCGTCAAATGGCAAGAGTATTCAAAGTGATCCGAGTGATAAAACCAGCTACAATAAGCAAAATAGCCTGAATGCCCAATAATTCAGAATGTTCATCATGTTGAAACTGAATAGAACGTTGGAATTGACCGAATTCGTCAAATGGCAAGAGTATTCAAAGTGATAAAACCAGCCAGACTAATCAAAATAGCCTGAATGCCCAATAATTCAGAATGTTCATTATGTTGAAACTGAATAGAACGTTGAAATTGACCGAATTCGTCAAATGGCAAGAGTATTCAAAGTGATCAGAGTGATAAAACCAGCCAGACTAATCAAAATAGCCTGAATGCACAATAATTCAGAATATTCATCATGTTGAAACTGAGTAGAACGTTGGAGTTGACCGAATTCGTCAAATGGCAAGAGTATTCAAAGTGATCAGAGTGATAAAACCAGCCAGACTAATCAAAATAGCCTGAATGCCCAATAATTCAGAATGTTCATCATGTTGAAACTGAATAGAACGTTGGAATTGACCGAATTCGTCAAATGGCAAGAGTATTCAAAGTGATCAGAGTGATAAAACCAGCCAGACTAATCAAAATAGCCTGAATGCCTAATTATTAAGACGTTCATCATGTTGAAACTGAATAGAACGTTGGAATTGACTGAATTCGTCAAATGGCAAGATTTTCAAAGCGATCAGAGTGATAAAACCAGCTACAATAAGCAAAATAGCCTGAATGCCCAATAATTCAGAATGTTCATCATGTTGAAACTGAATAGAACGTTGGAATTGACCGAATTCGTCAAATGGCAAGATTATCAAAGTGATCAGAGTGATAAAACCACCTACAATAGTCAAAATAGCCTGAATGCCCAATAATTCAGAATGTTCATCATGTTGAAACTGAATAGAACGTTGGAATTGACCGAATTCGTCAAATGGCAAGAGTATTCAAAGTGATCCGAGTGATAAAACCAGCTACAATAAGCAAAATAACCTGAATGCCCAATAATTCAGAATGTTCATCATGTTGAAACTGAATAGAACGTTGGAATTGACCGTATTCGTCAAATGCAAGAATATTCAAAGTGATCAGAGTGATAAAACCATCTACAATAATCAAAATAGCCTGAATGCCTAATAATTGAGAACGTTCATCATGTTGAAACTGAATAGAACGTTGGAATTGACCGAATTCGTCAAATGGCAAGATTATCAAAGTGATCAGAGTGATAAAACCAGCCAGACTAATCAAAATAGCCTGAATGCCCAATAATTCAGAATGTTCATCATGTTGAAACTGAATAGAACGTTGGAATTGACCGAATTCGTCAAATGGCAAGAGTATTCAAAGTGATCAGAGTGATAAAACCAGCCAGACTAATCAAAATAGCCTGAATGCCCAATAATTCAGAATGTTCATCATGTTGAAACTGAATAGAACGTTGGAATTGACCGAATTCGTCAAATGGCAAGAGTATTCATAGTGATCAGAGTGATAAAACCAGCCAGACTAATCAAAATAGCCTGAATGCCTAATAATTAAGAACGTTCATCATGTTGAAACTGAATAGAACGTTGGAATTGACTGAATTCGTCAAATGGCAAGTTTATCAAAGTGATCAGAGTGATAAAACCAGCTACAATAAGCAAAATAGCCTGAATGCCCAATAATTCAGAATGTTCATCATGTTGAAACTGAATAGAACGTTGGAATTGACCGAATTCGTCAAATGGCAAGATTATCAAAGTGACCAGAGTGATAAAAACATCTACAATAATCAAAATAGCCTGAATGACTAATAATTAAGAACGTTCATCATGTTGAAACTGAATAGAACGTTGGAATTGCCCGAATTCGTCAAATGGCAAGATTATCAAAGTGATCAGAGTGATAAAACCAGCTACAATAAGCAAAATAGCCTGAATGCCCAATAATTCAGAATGTTCATCATGTTAAAACTGAATAGACAAGAGGCAAGAGTATTCAAAGTGATCAGAGTGATAAAACCAGCTACAATAATCAAAATAGCCTGAATGCCCAATAATTCAGAATGTTCATCATGTTGAAACTGAATAGAACGTTGGAATTGAGCGAATTCGTCAAATGGCAAGAGTATTCAAAGTGATCAGAGTGATAAAACCAGCCAGACTAATCAAAATATCCTGAATGCCCAATAATTCAGAATATTCATCATGTTGAAACTGAGTAGAACGTTGGAATTGACCGAATTCGTCCAATGGCAAGAGTATTCAAAGTGATCAGAGTGATAAAACCAGCCAGACTAATCAAAATAGCCTGAATGCCTAATAATTAAGAACGTTCATCATGTTGAAACTGAATAGAACGTTGGAATTGACTGAATTCGTCAAATGGCAAGATTTTCAAAGTGATCAGAGTGATAAAACCAGCTACAATAAGCAAAATAGCCTGAATGCCCAATAATTCAGAATGTTCATCATGTTGAAACTGAATAGAACGTTGGAATTGAGCGAATTCGTGAAATGGCAAGATTATCAAAGTGACCAGAGTGATAAAAACAGCTACAATAAGCAAAATAGCTGAATGCGCAATAATTCAGAATGTTCATCATGTTGAAACTGAATAGAACGTTGGAATTGACCGATTTCGTCAAATGGCAAGAGTATTCAAAGTGATCAGAGTGATAAAACCAGCCAGACTAATCAAAATAGCCTGAATGCCCAATAATTCAGAATGTTCATCATGTTGAAACTGAATAGAACGTTGGAATTGACCGATTTCGTCAAATGGCAAGAGTATTCAAAGTGATCAGAGTGATAAAACCAGCCAGACTAATCAAAATAGACTGAATGCCCAATAATTCAGAATGTTCATCATGTTGAAACTGGATAGAACGTTGGAATTGACCGAATTCGTCAAATGGCAAGAGTATTCAAAGTGATCACAGTGATAAAACCATCTACAATAATCAAAATAGCCTGAATGCCTAATAATTAAGAACGTTCATCATGTTGAAACTGAATAGAACGTTGGAATTGACCGAATTCGTCAAATGGCAAGATTATCAAAGTGATCAGAGTGATAAAACCAGCTACAATAAGCAAAATAGCCTGAATGCCCAATAATTCAGAATGTTCATCATGTTAAAACTGAATAGACAAGAGGCAAGAGTATTCAAAGTGATCAGAGTGATAAAACCAGCTACAATAATCAAAATAGCCTAAATGCACAATAATTCAGAATGTTCATCATGTTGAAACTGAATAGAACGTTGGAATTGAGCGAATTCGTCAAATGGCAAGATTATCAAAGTGATCAGAGTGATAAAACCAGCTACAATAAGCAAAATTGCCTGAATGCCCAATAATTGAGAACGTTCATCATGTTGAAACTGAATAGAACGTTGGAATTGACCGAATTCGTCAAATGGCAAGAGTATTCAAAGTGATCAGTGTGATAAAACCAGCCAGACTAATCAAACTAGCCTGAATGCCCAATAATTCAGAATGTTCATCATGTTGAAACTGAATAGAATGTTGGAATTGACCGAATTCGTCAAATGGCAAGAGTATTCAAAGTGATCAGAGTGATAAAACCATCTACAATAATCAAAATAGCCTGAATGCCTAATAATTGAGAACGTTCATCATGTTGAAACTGAATAGAACGTTGGAATTGACCGAATTCGTCAAATGGCAAGAGTATTCAAAGTGATCCGAGTGATAAAACCAGCTACAATAAGCAAAATAGCCTGAATGCCCAATAATTCAGAATGTTCATCATGTTGAAACTGAATAGAACGTTGGAATTGAGCGAATTCGTGAAATGGCAAGATTATCAAAGTGACCAGAGTGATAAAAACAGCTACAATAAGCAAAATAGCCTGAATGCCCAATAATTCAGAATGTTCATCATGTTGAAACTGAATAGAACGTTGGAATTGACCGAATTCGTCAAATGGCAAGAGTATTCAAAGTGATCAGAGTGATAAAACCAGCCAGACTAATCAAAATAGCCTGAATGCCCAATAATTCAGAATGTTCATCAAGTTGAAACTGAATAGAACGTTGGAATTGACCGATTTCGTCAAATGGCAAGAGTATTCAAAGTGATCAGAGTGATAAAACCAGCCAGACTAATCAAAATAGCCTGAATGTCCAATAATTCAGAATGTTCATCATGTTGAAATTGAATAGAACGTTGGAATTGACCGAATTCGTCAAATGGCAAGAGTATTCAAAGTGATAAAACCAGCCAGACTAATCAAAATAGCCTGAATGCCCAATAATTCAGAATATTCATCATGTTGAAACTGAGTAGAACGTTGGAGTTGACCGAATTAGTCAAATGGCAAGAGTATTCAAAGTGATCAGAGTGATAAAACCAGCCAGACTAATCAAAATAGCCTGAATGCCCAATAATTCAGAATGTTCATCATGTTGAAACTGAATAGAACGTTGGAATTGACCGAATTCGTCAAATGGCAAGAGTATTCAAAGTGATCAGAGTGATAAAACCAGCCAGACTAATCAAAATAGCCTGAATGCCCAATTATTAAGAACGTTCATCATGTTGAAACTGAATAGAACGTTGGAATTGACTGAATTCGTCAAATGGCAAGATTATCAAAGTGATCAGAGTGATAAAACCAGCTACAATAAGCAAAATAGCCTGAATGCCCAATAATTCAGAATGTTCATCATGTTGCAACTGAATAGAACGTTGGAATTGACCGAATTCGTCAAATGGCAAGATTATCAAAGTGATCAGAGTGATAAAACCACCTACAATAGTCAAAATAGCCTGAATGCCCAATAATTCAGAATGTTCATCATGTTGAAACTGAATAGAACGTTGGAATTGACCGAATTCGTCAAATGGCAAGAGTATTCAAAGTGATCAGAGTGATAAAACCAGCCAGACTAATCAAAATAGCCTGAATGCCCAATAATTCAGAACGTTCATCATGTTGAAACTGAATAGAACGTTGGAATTGACCGAATTCTTCAAATGGCAAGAGTATTCAAAGTAATCAGAGTGATAAAACCATCTACAATAATCAAAATAGCCTGAATGCCCAATAATTCAGAATGTTCATCATGTTGAAATTGAATAGAACGTTGGAATTGACCGAATTCGTCAAATGGCAAGAGTATTCAAAGTGATCAGAGTGATAAAACCAGCCAGACTAATCAAAATAGCCTGAATGCCCAATAATTCAGAATGTTCATCATGTTGAAACTGAATAGAACGTTGGAATTGACCGAATTCGTCAAATGGCAAGAGTATTCATAGTGATCAGAGTGATAAAACCAGCCAGACTAATCAAAATAGCCTGAATGCCTAATAATTAAGAACGTTCATCATGTTGAAACTGAATAGAACGTTGGAATTGACTGAATTCGTCAAATGGCAAGATTATCAAAGTGATCAGAGTGATAAAACCAGCTACAATAAGCAAAATAGCCTGAATGCCCAATAATTCAGAATGTTCATCATGTTGAAACTGAATAGAACGTTGGAATTGACCGAATTCGTCAAATGGCAAGATTATCAAAGTGACCAGAGTGATAAAAACATCTACAATAATCAAAATAGCCTGAATGACTAATAATTAAGAACGTTCATCATGTTGAAACTGAGTAGAACGTTGGAATTGCCCGAATTCGTCAAATGGCAAGATTATCAAAGTGATCCGAGTGATAAAACCAGCTACAATAAGCAAAATAGCCTGAATGCCCAATAATTCAGAATGTTCATCATGTTAAAACTGAATAGACAAGAGGCAAGAGTATTCAAAGTGATCAGAGTGATAAAACCAGCTACAATAATCAAAATAGCCTGAATGCCCAATAATTCAGAATGTTCATCATGTTGAAACTGAATAGAACGTTGGAATTGAGCGAATTCGTCAAATGGCAAGAGTATTCAAAGTGATCAGAGTGATAAAACCAGCCAGACTAATCAAAATAGCCTGAATGCCCAATAATTCAGAATATTCATCATGTTGAAACTGAGTAGAACGTTGGAATTGACCGAATTCGTCCAATGGCAAGAGTATTCAAAGTGATCAGAGTGATAAAACCAGCCAGACTAATCAAAATAGCCTGAATGCCTAATAATTAAGAACGTTCATCATGTTGAAACTGAATAGAACGTTGGAATTGACTGAATTCGTCAAATGGCAAGATTTTCAAAGTGATCAGAGTGATAAAACCAGCTACAATAAGCAAAATAGCCTGAATGCCCAATAATTCAGAATGTTCATCATGTTGAAACTGAATAGAACGTTGGAATTGAGCGAATTCGTGAAATGGCAAGATTATCAAAGTGACCAGAGTGATAAAAACAGCTACAATAAGCAAAATAGCTGAATGCGCAATAATTCAGAATGTTCATCATGTTGAAACTGAATAGAACGTTGGAATTGACCGATTTCGTCAAATGGCAAGAGTATTCAAAGTGATCAGAGTGATAAAACCAGCCAGACTAATCAAAATAGCCTGAATGCCCAATAATTCAGAATGTTCATCATGTTGAAACTGAATAGAACGTTGGAATTGACCGATTTCGTCAAATGGCAAGAGTATTCAAAGTGATCAGAGTGATAAAACCAGCCAGACTAATCAAAATAGACTGAATGCCCAATAATTCAGAATGTTCATCATGTTGAAACTGGATAGAACGTTGGAATTGACCGAATTCGTCAAATGGCAAGAGTATTCAAAGTGATCACAGTGATAAAACCATCTACAATAATCAAAATAGCCTGAATGCCTAATAATTAAGAACGTTCATCATGTTGAAACTGAATAGAACGTTGGAATTGACCGAATTCGTCAAATGACAAGATTATCAAAGTGATCAGAGTGATAAAACCAGCTACAATAAGCAAAATAGCCTGAATGCCCAATAATTCAGAATGTTCATCATGTTAAAACTGAATAGACAAGAGGCAAGAGTATTCAAAGTGATCAGAGTGATAAAACCAGCTACAATAATCAAAATAGCCTAAATGCACAATAATTCAGAATGTTCATCATGTTGAAACTGAATAGAACGTTGGAATTGAGCGAATTCGTGAAATGGCAAGATTATCAAAGTGACCAGAGTGATAAAACCAGCTACAATAAGCAAAATTGCCTGATTGCCCAATAATTCAGAATGTTCATCATGTTGAAACTGAATAGAACGTTGGAATTGACCGAATTCGTCAAATGGCAAGAGTATTCAAAGTGATCAGAGTGATAAAACCAGCCAGACTAATCAAAATAGCCTGAATGCGCAATAATTCAGAATGTTCATCAAGTTGAAACTGAATAGAACGTTGGAATTGAGCGAATTCGTCAAATGGCAAGATTATCAAAGTGACCAGAGTGATAAAACCAGCTACAATAATCAAAATAGCCTGAATGCCCAATAATTCAGAATGTTCATCATGTTGAAACTGAATAGAACGTTGGAATTGACCGAATTCGTCAAATCGCAATAGTATTCAAAGTGATCAGAGTGATAAAACCAGCTACAATAAGTAAAATAGCCTGAATGCCCAATAATTCAGAATGTTCATCATGTTGAAACTGAATAGAACGTTGGAATTGACCGAATTCGTCAAATGGCAAGAGTATTCAAAGTGATCAGAGTGATAAAACCAGCCAGACTAATCAAAATAGCCTGAATGTCCAATAATTCAGAATGTTCATCATGTTGAAACTGAATAGAACGTTGGAATTGACCGAATTCGTCAAATGGCAAGAGTATTCAAAGTGATCAGAGTGATAAAACCAGCCAGACTAATCAAAATAGCCTGAATGCCCAATAATTCAGAATGTTCATCATGTTGAAACTGAATAGAACGTTGGAATTGACCGAATTCGTCAAATGGCAAGAGTATTCAAAGTGATCAGAGTGATAAAACCAGCCAGACTAATCAAAATAGCCTGAATGCCCAATAATTCAGAATGTTCATCATGTTGAAACTGAATAGAACGTTGGAATTGACCGAATTCGTCAAATGGCAAGAGTATTCAAAGTGATCAGAGTGATAAAACCAGCCAGACTAATCAAAATAGCCTGAATGCCCAATAATTCAGAATGTTCATCATGTTGAAACTGAATAGAACGTTGGAATTGAGCGAATTCGTCAAATGGCAAGATTGATAATTATCAAAGTGATCAGAGTGATAAAACCAGCTACAATAAGCAAAATAGCCTGAATGCCCAATAATTCAGAATGTTCATCATGTTGAAACTGAATAGAACGTTGGAATTGAGCGAATTCGTCAAATGGCAAGATTATCAAAGTGATCAGAGTGATAAAACCATCTACAATAAGCAAAATAGGCTGAATGCCCAATAATTCAGAATGTTCATCATGTTGAAATTGAATAGAACGTTGGAATTGACCGAATTCGTCAAATGGCAAGAGTATTCATAGTGATCAGAGTGATAAAACCAGCCAGACTAATCAAAATAGCCTGAATGCCTAATAATTAAGAACGTTCATCATGTTGAAACTGAATAGAACGTTGGAATTGACTGAATTCGTCAAATGGCAAGATTATCAAAGTGATCAGAGTGATAAAACCAGCTACAATAAGCAAAATAGCCTGAATGCCCAATAATTCAGAATGTTCATCATGTTGAAACTGAATAGAACGTTGGAATTGACCGAATTCGTCAAATGGCAAGATTATCAAAGTGACCAGAGTGATAAAAACATCTACAATAATCAAAATAGCCTGAATGACTAATAATTAAGAACGTTCATCATGTTGAAACTGAGTAGAACGTTGGAATTGCCCGAATTCGTCAAATGGCAAGATTATCAAAGTGATCAGAGTGATAAAACCAGCTACAATAAGCAAAATAGCCTGAATGCCCAATAATTCAGAATGTTCATCATGTTAAAACTGAATAGACAAGAGGCAAGAGTATTCAAAGTGATCAGAGTGATAAAACCAGCTACAATAATCAAAATAGCCTGAATGCCCAATAATTCAGAATGTTCATCATGTTGAAACTGAATAGAACGTTGGAATTGAGCGAATTCGTCAAATGGCAAGAGTATTCAAAGTGATCAGAGTGATAAAACCAGCCAGACTAATCAAAATAGCCTGAATGCCCAATAATTCAGAATATTCATCATGTTGAAACTGAGTAGAACGTTGGAATTGACCGAATTCGTCCAATGGCAAGAGTATTCAAAGTGATCAGAGTGATAAAACCAGCCAGACTAATCAAAATAGCCTGAATGCCTAATAATTAAGAACGTTCATCATGTTGAAACTGAATAGAACGTTGGAATTGACTGAATTCGTCAAATGGCAAGATTTTCAAAGTGATCAGAGTGATAAAACCAGCTACAATAAGCAAAATAGCCTGAATGCCCAATAATTCAGAATGTTCATCATGTTGAAACTGAATAGAACGTTGGAATTGAGCGAATTCGTGAAATGGCAAGATTATCAAAGTGACCAGAGTGATAAAAACAGCTACAATAAGCAAAATAGCTGAATGCGCAATAATTCAGAATGTTCATCATGTTGAAACTGAATAGAACGTTGGAATTGACCGATTTCGTCAAATGGCAAGAGTATTCAAAGTGATCAGAGTGATAAAACCAGCCAGACTAATCAAAATAGCCTGAATGCCCAATAATTCAGAATGTTCATCATGTTGAAACTGAATAGAACGTTGGAATTGACCGATTTCGTCAAATGGCAAGAGTATTCAAAGTGATCAGAGTGATAAAACCAGCCAGACTAATCAAAATAGACTGAATGCCCAATAATTCAGAATGTTCATCATGTTGAAACTGGATAGAACGTTGGAATTGACCGAATTCGTCAAATGGCAAGAGTATTCAAAGTGATCACAGTGATAAAACCATCTACAATAATCAAAATAGCCTGAATGCCTAATAATTAAGAACGTTCATCATGTTGAAACTGAATAGAACGTTGGAATTGACCGAATTCGTCAAATGGCAAGATTATCAAAGTGATCAGAGTGATAAAACCAGCTACAATAAGCAAAATAGCCTGAATGCCCAATAATTCAGAATGTTCATCATGTTAAAACTGAATAGACAAGAGGCAAGAGTATTCAAAGTGATCAGAGTGATAAAACCAGCTACAATAATCAAAATAGCCTAAATGCACAATAATTCAGAATGTTCATCATGTTGAAACTGAATAGAACGTTGGAATTGAGCGAATTCGTCAAATGGCAAGATTATCAAAGTGATCAGAGTGATAAAACCAGCTACAATAAGCAAAATTGCCTGATTGCCCAATAATTCAGAATGTTCATCATGTTGAAACTGAATAGAACGTTGGAATTGACCGAATTCGTCAAATGGCAAGAGTATTCAAAGTGATCAGAGTGATAAAACCAGCCAGACTAATCAAAATAGCCTGAATGCGCAATAATTCAGAATGTTCATCAAGTTGAAACTGAATAGAACGTTGGAATTGAGCGAATTCGTCAAATGGCAAGATTATCAAAGTGACCAGAGTGATAAAACCAGCTACAATAATCAAAATAGCCTGAATGCCCAATAATTCAGAATGTTCATCATGTTGAAACTGAATAGAACGTTGGAATTGACCGAATTCGTCAAATCGCAATAGTATTCAAAGTGATCAGAGTGATAAAACCAGCTACAATAAGTAAAATAGCCTGAATGCCCAATAATTCAGAATGTTCATCATGTTGAAACTGAATAGAACGTTGGAATTGACCGAATTCGTCAAATGGCAAGAGTATTCAAAGTGATCAGAGTGATAAAACCAGCCAGACTAATCAAAATAGCATGAATGTCCAATAATTCAGAATGTTCATCATGTTGAAACTGAATAGAACGTTGGAATTGACCGAATTCGTCAAATGGCAAGAGTATTCAAAGTGATCAGAGTGATAAAACCAGCCAGACTAATCAAAATAGCCTGAATGCCCAATAATTCAGAATGTTCATCATGTTGAAACTGAATAGAACGTTGGAATTGAGCGAATTCGTCAAATGGCAAGATTGATAATTATCAAAGTGATAAAACCAGCTACAATAAGCAAAATAGCTGAATGCCCAATAATTCAGAATGTTCATCATGTTGAAACTGAATAGAACGTTGGAATTGACCGAATTCGTCAAATGGCAAGAGTATTCAAAGTGATCAGAGTGATAAAACCAGCCAGACTAATCAAAATAGCCTGAATGCCCAATAATTCAGAATGTTCATCATGTTGAAACTGAATAGAACGTTGGAATTGACCGAATTCGTCAAATGGCAAGAGTATTCAAAGTGATCAGAGTGATAAAACCAGCCAGACTAATCAAAATAGCCTGAATGCCCAATAATTCAGAATGTTCATCATGTTGAAACTGAATAGAACGTTGGAATTGAGCGAATTCGTCAAATGGCAAGATTGATAATTATCAAAGTGATCAGAGTGATAAAACCAGCTACAATAAGCAAAATAGCCTGAATGCCCAATAATTCAGAATGTTCATCATGTTGAAACTGAATAGAACGTTGGAATTGAGCGAATTCGTCAAATGGCAAGATTATCAAAGTGATCAGAGTGATAAAACCATCTACAATAAGCAAAATAGGCTGAATGCCCAATAATTCAGAATGTTCATCATGTTGAAATTGAATAGAACGTTGGAATTGACCGAATTCGTCAAATCACAAGATTATCAAAGTGATCAGAGTGATAAAACCAGCTACAATAAGCAAAATAGCCTGAATACCCAATAATTCAGAATGTTCATCATGTTGAAATTGAATAGAACGTTGGAATTGACCGAATTCGTCAAATGGCAAGATTATCAAAGTGATCAGAGTGATAAAACCACCTACAATAAGCAAAATAGGCTGAATGCCCAATAATTCAGAATGTTCATCATGTTGAAATTGAATAGAACGTTGGAATTGACCGAATTCGTCAAATCACAAAATTATCAAAGTGATCAGAGTGATAAAACCAGCTACAATAAGTAAAATAGCCTGAATGCCTAATAATTCAGAATGTTCATCATGTTGAAACTGAATAGAACGTTGGAATTGACCGAATTCGTCAAATGGCAAGAGTATTCAAAGTGATCAAAAGAGTGATAAGAGTGATAAAACCAGCCAGACTAATCAAAATAGCCTGAATGTCCAATAATTCAGAATGTTCATCATGTTGAAATTGAATAGAACGTTGGAATTGACCGAATTCGTCAAATGGCAAGATTATCAAAGTGATCAGAGTGATAAAACCACCTACAATAAGCAAAATAGGCTGAATACCCAATAATTCAGAATGTTCATCATGTTGAAACTGAATAGAACGTTGGAATTGAGCGAATTCGTCAAATGGCAAGATTATCAAAGTGATCAGAGTGATAAAACCATCTACAATAAGCAAAATAGGCTGAATGCCCAATAATTCAGAATGTTCATCATGTTGAAACTGAATAGAACGTTGGAATTGAGCGAATTCGTGAAATGGCAAGATTATCAAAGTGACCAGAGTGATAAAAACAGCTACAATAAGCAAAATAGCCTGAATGCCCAATAATTCAGAATGTTCAACATGTTGAAACTGAATAGAACGTTGGAATTGAGCGAATTCGTCAAATGGCAAGATTATCAAAGTGATCAGAGTGATAAAACCATCTACAATAAGCAAAATAGGCTGAATGCCCAATAATTCAGAATGTTCATCATGTTGAAATTGAATAGAACGTTGGAATTGACCGAATTCGTCAAATGGCAAGAGTATTCAAAGTGATCCGAGTGATAAAACCAGCTACAATAAGCAAAATAGCCTGAATGCCCAATAATTCAGAATGTTCATCATGTTGAAACTGAATAGAACGTTGGAATTGAGCGAATTCGTGAAATGGCAAGATTATCAAAGTGACCAGAGTGATAAAACCATCTACAATAAGCAAAATAGGCTGAATGCCCAATAATTCAGAATGTTCATCATGTTGAAACTGAATAGTAGGATGGAATTGAGCGAATTCGTCAAATGGCAAGATTATCAAAGTGATCAGAGTGATAAAACCATCTACAATAAGCAAAATAGGCTGAATGCCCAATAATTCAGAATGTTCATCATGTTGAAATTGAATAGAACGTTGGAATTGACCGAATTCGTCAAATGGCAAGAGTATTCAAAGTGATCCGAGTGATAAAACCAGCTACAATAAGCAAAATAGCCTGAATGCTCAATAATTCAGAATGTTCATCATGTTGAAACTGAATAGAACGTTGGAATTGAGCGAATTCGTGAAATGGCAAGATTATCAAAGTGACCAGAGTGATAAAAACAGCTACAATAAGCAAAATAGCCTGAATGCCCAATAATTCAGAATGTTCATCATGTTGAAACTGAATAGAACGTTGGAATTGACCGAATTCGTCAAATGGCAAGATTATCAAAGTGATCAGAGTGATAAAACCACCTACAATAGTCAAAATAGCCTGAATGCCCAATAATTCAGAATGTTCATCATGTTGAAACTGAATAGAACGTTGGAATTGACCGAATTCGTCAAATGGCAAGAGTATTCAAAGTGATCCGAGTGATAAAACCAGCTACAATAAGCAAAATAGCCTGAATGCCCAATAATTCAGAATGTTCATCATGTTGAAACTGAATAGAACGTTGGAATTGAGCGAATTCGTGAAATGGCAAGATTATCAAAGTGACCAGAGTGATAAAAACAGCTGCAATAAGCAAAATAGCCTGAATGCCCAATAATTCAGAATGTTCATCATGTTGAAACTGAATAGAACGTTGGAATTGACCGAATTCGTCAAATGGCAAGAGTATTCAAAGTGATAAAACCAGCCAGACTAATCAAAATAGCCTGAATGCCCAATAATTCAGAATGTTCATCATGTTGAAACTGAATAGAACGTTGGAATTGACCGAATTCGTCAAATGGCAAGAGTATTCAAAGTGATCAGAGTGATAAAACCAGCCAGACTAATCAAAATAGCCTGAATGCACAATAATTCAGAATATTCATCATGTTGAAACTGAGTAGAACGTTGGAATTGACCGAATTCGTCAAATGGCAAGAGTATTCAAAGTGATCAGAGTGATAAAACCAGCCAGACTAATCAAAATAGCCTGAATGCCCAATAATTCAGAATGTTCATCATGTTGAAACTGAATAGAACGTTGCAATTGACCGAATTCGTCAAATGGCAAGAGTATTCAAAGTGATCAGAGTGATAAAACCAGCCAGACTAATCAAAATAGCCTGAATGCCTAATTATTAAGAACGCTCATCATGTTGAAACTGAATAGAACGTTGGAATTGACTGAATTCGTCAAATGGCAAGATTATCAAAGTGATCAGAGTAATTCAGAATGTTCATCATGTTGAAACTGAATAGAACGTTGGAATTGACCGAATTCGTCAAATGGCAAGATTATCAAAGTGATCAGAGTGATAAAACCACCTACAATAGTCAAAATAGCCTGAATGCCCAATAATTCAGAATGTTCATCATGTTGAAACTGAATAGAACGTTGGAATTGACCGAATTCGTCAAATGGCAAGAGTATTCAAAGTGATCCGAGTGATAAAACCAGCTACAATAAGCAAAATAGCCTGAATGCCCAATAATTCAGAATGTTCATCATGTTGAAACTGAATAGAACGTTGGAATTGAGCGAATTCGTGAAATGGCAAGATTATCAAAGTGACCAGAGTGATAAAAACAGCTACAATAAGCAAAATAGCCTGAATGCCCAATAATTCAGAATGTTCATCATGTTGAAACTGAATAGAACGTTGGAATTAACCGAATTCGTCAAATGGCAAGAGTATTCAAAGTGATAAAACCAGCCAGACTAATCAAAATAGCCTGAATGCCCAATAATTCAGAATGTTCATCATGTTGAAACTGAATAGAACGTTGGAATTGACCGAATTCGTCAAATGGCAAGAATATTCAAAGTGATAAAACCATCTACAATAATCAAAATAGCCTGAATGCCTAATAATTGAGAACGTTCATCATGTTGAAACTGAATAGAACGTTGGAATTGACCGAATTCGTCAAATCACAAGATTATCAAAGTGATCAGAGTGATAAAACCAGCTACAATAAGCAAAATAGCCTGAATACCCAATAATTCAGAATGTTCATCATGTTGAAATTGAATAGAACGTTGGAATTGACCGAATTCGTCAAATGGCAAGATTATCAAAGTGATCAGAGTGATAAAACCACCTACAATAAGCAAAATAGGCTGAATGCCCAATAATTCAGAATGTTCATCATGTTGAAATTGAATAGAACGTTGGAATTGACCGAATTCGTCAAATCACAAGATTATCAAAGTGATCAGAGTGATAAAACCAGCTACAATAAGCAAAATAGCCTGAATACCCAATAATTCAGAATGTTCATCATGTTGAAACTGAATAGAACGTTGGAATTGAGCGAATTCGTCAAATGGCAAGATTATCAAAGTGATCAGAGTGATAAAACCATCTACAATAAGCAAAATAGGCTGAATGCCCAATAATTCAGAATGTTCATCATGTTGAAACTGAATAGAACGTTGGAATTGAGCGAATTCGTGAAATGGCAAGTTTATCAAAGTGACCAGAGTGATAAAAACAGCTACAATAAGCAAAATAGCCTGAATGCCCAATAATTCAGAATGTTCATCATGTTGAAACTGAATAGAACGTTGGAATTGAGCGAATTCGTCAAATGGCAAGATTATCAAAGTGATCAGAGTGATAAAACCATCTACAATAAGCAAAATAGGCTGAATGTTCATCATGTTGAAATTGAATAGAACGTTGGAATTGACCGAATTCGTCAAATGGCAAGAGTATTCAAAGTGATCCGAGTGATAAAACCAGCTACAATAAGCAAAATAGCCTGAATGCCCAATAATTCAGAATGTTCATCATGTTGAAACTGAATAGAACGTTGGAATTGAGCGAATTCGTGAAATGGCAAGATTATCAATGTGACCAGAGTGATAAAACCATCTACAATAAGCAAAATAGGCTGAATGCGCAATAATTCAGAATGTTCATCATGTTGAAACTGAATAGAAGGTTGGAATTGAGCGAATTCGTCAAATGGCAAGATTATCAAAGTGATCAGAGTGATAAAACCATCTACAATAAGCAAAATAGGCTGAATGCCCAATAATTCAGAATGTTCATCATGTTGAAATTGAATAGAACGTTGGAATTGACCGAATTCGTCAAATGGCAAGAGTATTCAAAGTGATCCGAGTGATAAAACCAGCTACAATAAGCAAAATAGCCTGAATGCCCAATAATTCAGAATGTTCATCATGTTGAAACTGAATAGAACGTTGGAATTGAGCGAATTCGTGAAATGGCAAGATTATCAAAGTGACCAAAGTGATAAAAACAGCTACAATAAGCAAAATAGCCTGAATGCCCAATAATTCAGAATGTTCATCATGTTGAAACTGAATAGAACGTTGGAATTGACCGAATTCGTCAAATGGCAAGATTATCAAAGTGATCAGAGTGATAAAACCACCTACAATAGTCAAAATAGCCTGAATGCCCAATAATTCAGAATGTTCATCATATTGAAACTGAATAGAACGTTGGAATTGACCGAATTCGTCAAATGGCAAGAGTATTCAAAGTGATCCGAGTGATAAAACCAGCTACAATAAGCAAAATAGCCTGAATGCCCAATAATTCAGAATGTTCATCATGTTGAAACTGAATAGAACGTTGGAATTGAGCGAATTCGTGAAATGGCAAGATTATCAAAGTGACCAGAGTGATAAAAACAGCTACAATAAGCAAAATAGCCTGAATGCCCAATAATTCAGAATGTTCATCATGTTGAAACTGAATAGAACGTTGGAATTGACCGAATTCGTCAAATGGCAAGAGTATTCAAAGTGATAAAACCAGCCAGACTAATCAAAATAGCCTGAATGCCCAATAATTCAGAATGTTCATCATGTTGAAACTGAATAGAACGTTGGAATTGACCGAATTCGTCAAATGGCAAGAGTATTCAAAGTGATCAGAGTGATAAAACCAGCCAGACTAATCAAAATAGCCTGAATGCACAATAATTCAGAATATTCATCATGTTGAAACTGAGTAGAACGTTGGAATTGACCGAATTCGTCAAATGGCAAGAGTATTCAAAGTGATCAGAGTGATAAAACCAGCCAGACTAATCAAAATAGCCTGAATGCCCAATAATTCAGAATGTTCATCATGTTGAAACTGAATAGAACGTTGCAATTGACCGAATTCGTCAAATGGCAAGAGTATTCAAAGTGATCAGAGTGATAAAACTAGCCAGACTAATCAAAATAGCCTGAATGCCTAATTATTAAGAACGTTCATCATTTTGAAACTGAATAGAACGTTGGAATTGACTGAATTCGTCAAATGGCAAGATTATCAAAGTGATCAGAGTGATAAAACCAGCTACAATAAGCAAAATAGCCTGAATGCCCAATAATTCAGAATGTTCATCATGTTGAAACTGAATAGAACGTTGGAATTGACCGAATTCGTCAAATGGCAAGATTATCAAAGTGATCAGAGTGATAAAACCACCTACAATAGTCAAAATAGCCTGAATGCCCAATAATTCAGAATGTTCATCATGTTGAAACTGAATAGAACGTTGGAATTGACCGAATTCGTCAAATGGCAAGATTATCAAAGTGACCAGAGTGATAAAAACAGCTACAATAAGCAAAATAGCCTGAATGCCCAATAATTCAGAATGTTCATCATGTTGAAACTTAATAGAACGTTGGAATTGACCGAATTCGTCAAACGGCAAGAGTATTCAAAGTGATAAAACCAGCCAGACTAATCAAAATAGCCTGAATGCCCAATAATTCAGAATGTTCATCATGTTGAAACTGAATAGAACGTTGGAATTGACCGAATTCGTCAAATGGCAAGAATATTCAAAGTGATCAGAGTGATAAAACCATCTACAATAATCAAAATAGCCTGAATGCCTAATAATTGAGAACGTTCATCATGTTGAAACTGAATAGAACGTTGGAATTGACCGAATTCGTCAAATGGCAAGATTATCAAAGTGATCAGAGTGATAAAACCAGCTACAATAAGCAAAATAGCCTGAATGCCCAATAATTCAGAATGTTCATCATGTTGAAACTGAATAGAACGTTGGAATTGACCGAATTCGTCAAATGGCAAGAGTATTCAAAGTGATCAGAGTGATAAAACCAGCCAGACTAATCAAAATAGCCTGAATGCCCAATAATTCAGAATGTTCATCATCTTGAAACTGAATAGAACGTTGGAATTGACCGAATTCGTCAAATGGCAAGAGTATTCAAAGTGATCAGAGTGATAAAACCAGCTACAATAAGCAAAATAGCCTGAATGCCCAATAATTGAGAACGTTCATCATGTTGAAACTGAATAGAACGTTGGAATTGACCGAATTCGTCAAATGGCAAGAGTATTCAAAGTGATCAGAGTGATAAAACCAGCCAGACTAATCAAACTAGCCTGTATGCCCAATAATTCAGAATGTTCATCATGTTGAAACTGAATAGAACGTTGGAATTGACCGAATTCGTCAAATGGCAAGAATATTCAAAGTGATCAGAGTGATAAAACCATCTACAATAATCAAAATAGCCTGAATGCCTAATAATTGAGAACGTTCATCATGTTGAAACTGAATAGAACGTTGGAATTGACCGAATTCGTCAAATGGCAAGATTATCAAAGTGATCAGAGTGATAAAACCAGCTATAATAAGCAAAATAGCCTGAATGCCCAATAATTCAGAATGTTCATCATGTTGAAACTGAATAGAACGTTGGAATTGACCGAATTCGTCAAATGGCAAGATTATCAAAGTGATCAGAGTGATAAAACCAGCTACAATAAGCAAAATAGCCTGAATGCCCAATAATTCAGAATGTTCATCATGTTGAAACTGAATAGAACGTTGGAATTGACCGAATTCGTCAAATGGCAAGAGTATTCAAAGTGATCAGAGTGATAAAACCAGCTACAATAAGCAAAATAGCCTGAATGCCCAATAATTGAGAACGTTCATCATGTTGAAACTGAATAGAACGTTGGAATTGACCGAATTCGTCAAATGGCAAGAGTATTCAAAGTGATCAGAGTGATAAAACCAGCCAGACTAATCAAACTAGCCTGAATGCCCAATAATTCAGAATGTTCATCATGTTGAAACTGAATAGAACGTTGGAATTGACCGAATTCGTCAAATGGCAAGAGTATTCAAAGTGATCAGAGTGATAAAACCATCTACAATAATCAAAATAGCCTGAATGCCAATAATTGAGAACGTTCATCATGTTGAAACTGAATAGAACGTTGGAATTGACCGAATTCGTCAAATGGCAAGATTATCAAAGTGATCAGAGTGATAAAACCAGCTACAATAAGCAAAATAGCCTGAATGCCCATTATCAAAGTGATCAGAGTGATAAAACCAGCTACAATAAGCAAAATAGCCTGAATGCCCAATAATTCAGAATGTTCATCATGTTGAAACTGAATAGAACGTTGGAATTGACCGAATTCGTCAAATGGCAAGAGTATTCAAAGTGATCAGAGTGATAAAACCAGCTACAATAAGCAAAATAGCCTGAATGCCCAATAATTGAGAACGTTCATCATGTTGAAACTGAATAGAACGTTGGAATTGACCGAATTCGTCAAATGGCAAGAGTATTCAAAGTGATCAGAGTGATAAAACCAGCCAGACTAATCAAACTAGCCTGAATGCCCAATAATTCAGAATGTTCATCATGTTGAAACTGAATAGAACGTTGGAATTGACCGAATTCGTCAAATGGCAAGAGTATTCAAAGTGATCAGAGTGATAAAACCATCTACAATAATCAAAATAGCCTGAATGCCAATAATTGAGAACGTTCATCAAGTTGAAACTGAATAGAACGTTGGAATTGACCGAATTCGTCAAATGTCAAGATTATCAAAGTGATCAGAGTGATAAAACCAGCTACAATAAGCAAAATAGCCTGAATGCCCAATAATTCAGAATGTTCATCATGTTGAAACTGAATAGAACGTTGGAATTGACCGAATTCGTCAAATGGCAAGAGTATTCAAAGTGATCAGAGAGATAAAACCAGCTACAATAATCAAAATAGCCTGAATGCCCAATAATTGAGAACGTTCATCATGTTGAAACTGAATAGAACGTTGGAATTGACCGAATTCGTCAAATGGCAAGAGTATTCAAAGTGATCAGAGTGATAAAACCAGCCAGACTAATCAAAATAGCCTGAATGCCCAATAATTCAGAATGTTCATCATGTTGAAACTGAATAGAACGTTTGAGTTGACCGATTTCGTCAAATGGCAAGAGTATTCAAAGTGATCAGAGTGATAAAACCAGCCAGACTAATCAAAATAGCCTGAATGCCAAATAATTCAGAATGTTCATCATGTTGAAACTGAATAGAACGTTGGAATTGACCGAATTCGTCAAATGGCAAGAGTATTCAAAGTGATCAGAGTGATAAAACCAGCCAGACTAATCAAAATAGACTGAATGCCCAATAATTCAGAATGTTCATCATGTTCAAACTGAATAGAACGTTGGAATTGACCAAATTCGTTTAATGGCTAGAGTATTCAAAGTGATCACAGTGATAAAACCAGCCAGACTAATCAAAATAGCCTGAATGCCCAATAATTCAGAATGTTCATCATGTTGAAACTGAATAGAACGTTGGAATTGACCGAATTCGTCAAATGGCAAGAGTATTCAAAGTGATCAGAGTGATAAAACCACCTAAAATAGCCTGAATGCCCAATAATTCAGAATGTTCATCATGTTGAAACTGAGTAGAACGTTGGAATTGACCGAATTCGTCAAATGGCAAGAGTATTCAAAGTGATCAGAGTGATAAAACCAGCCAGACTAATGAAAATAACCTGAATGTGCAATAATTCAGAATGTTCATCATATTCAAACTGAATAGAACGTTGGAATTGACCGAATTCGTTTAATGGCTAGAGTATTCAAAGTGATCACAGTGATAAAACCAGCCAGACTAATCAAAATAGCCTGAATGCCAAATAATTCAGAATGTTCATTATGTTGAAACTGAATAGAACGTTGGAATTGACCGAATTCGTCAAATGGCAAGAGTATTCAAAGTGGTCAGAGTTATAAAACCAGCCAGACTAATCAAAATAGCCTGAATGCCTAATAATTAAGAACGTTCATCATGTTGAAACTGAATAGAACGTTGGAATTGACTGAATTCGTCAAATGGCAAGATTATCAAAGTGATCAGAGTAATAAAACCAGCTACAATAAGCAAAATAGCCTGAATGTCCAATAATTCAGAATGTTCATCATGTTGAAACTGAATAGAACGTTGGAATTGACCGAATTCGTCAAATGGCAAGAGTATTCAAAGTGATCAGAGTGATAAAACCAGTCAGACTAATCAAAATAGCCTGAATGTCCAATAATTCAGAATGTTCATCATATTGAAACTGAATAGAACGTTGGAATGGACCGAATTCGTCAAATCGCAATAGTATTCAACGTTAAGCTACAATAAGCAAAATAGGCAATAAGCAAAATAGGCAAATATTCAAAGTGATCAGAGTGATAAAACCAGCCAGACTAATCAAAATAGCCTGAATGTCCAATAATTCAGAATGTTGATCATGTTGAAAGTGAATAGAACGTTGGAATTGACCGAATTCGTCAAATCGCACGATTATCAAAGTGATCAGAGTGATAAAAACAGCTACAATAAGCAAAATAGCCTGAATGTCCAATAATTCAGAATGTTCATCATGTTGAAACTGAATAGAACGTTGGAATTGACCGAATTCGTCAAATGGCAAGAGTATTCAAAGTGATCAGAGTGATAAAACCAGCCAGACTAATCAAAATAGCCTGAATGCCCAATAATTCAGAATGTTCATCATGTTGAAAGTGAATAGAACGTTGGAATTGACCGAATTCGTCAAATCGCACGATTATCAAAGTGATCAGAGTGATAAAACCAGCTACAATAAGCAAAATAGCCTGAATGTCCAATAATTCAGAATGTTCATCATGTTGAAACTGAATAGAACGTTGGAATTGACCGAATTCGTCAAATGGCAAGAGTATTCAAAGTGATCAGAGTGATAAAACCAGCCAGACTAATCAATATAGCTTGAATGCCCAATAATTCAGAATGTTCATCATGTTCAAACTGAATAGAACGTTGGAATTGACCGAATTCGTTTAATGGCTAGAGTATTCAAAGTGATCACAATGATAAAACCAGCCAGACTAATCAAAATAGCCTGAATGCATAATAATTAAGAATGTTCATCATGTTGAAACTGAATAGAACGTTGGAATTGATCGAATTCGTCAAATGGCAAGATTATCAAAGTGATCAGAGTGATAAAACCAGCTACAATAAGCAAAATAGCCTGAATGCCCAATAATTCAGAATGTTCATCATGTTGAAACTGAATAGAACGTTGGAATTGACCGAATTCGTCAAATCGCACGATTATCAAAGTGATCAGAGTGATAAAACCAGCTACAATAAGCAAATTAGCCTGAATGTCCAATAATTCAGAATGTTCATCATGTTGAAACTGAATAGAACGTTGGAATTGACCGAATTCGTCAAATGGCAAGAGTATTCAAAGTGATCAGAGTGATAAAACCAGCTACAATAAGCAAAATAGCCTGAATGTCCAATAATTCAGATGTTCATCATGTTGAAACTGAATAGAACGTTGGAATTGACCGAATTCGTTTAATGGCTAGAGTATTCAAAGTGATCACAATGATAAAACCAGCCAGACTAATCAAAATAGCCTGAATGCATAATAATTAAGAATGTTCATCATGTTGAAACTGAATAGAACGTTGGAATTGACCGAATTCGTCAAATGGCAAGAGTATTCAAAGTGATCAGAGTGATAAAACCAGCCAGACTAATCAAAATAGCCTGAATGCCCAATAATTCAGAATGTTCATCATGTTGAAAGTGAATAGAACGTTGGAATTGACCGAATTCGTCAAATCGCACGATTATCAAAGTGATAAGAGTGATAAAACCAGCTACAATAAGCAAAATAGCCTGAATGTCCAATAATTCAGAATGTTCATCATGTTGAAACTGAATAGAACGTTGGAATTGACCGAATTCGTCAAATGGCAAGAGTATTCAAAGTGATCAGAGTGATAAAACCAGCCAGACTAATCAATATAGCTTGAATGCCCAATAATTCAGAATGTTCATCATGTTCAAACTGAATAGAACGTTGGAATTGACCGAATTCGTTTAATGGCTAGAGTATTCAAAGTGATCACAATGATAAAACCAGCCAGACTAATCAAAATAGCCTGAATGCATAATAATTAAGAATGTTCATCATGTTGAAACTGAATAGAACGTTGGAATTGATCGAATTCGTCAAATGGCAAGATTATCAAAGTGATCAGAGTGATAAAACCAGCTACAATAAGCAAAATAGCCTGAATGCCCAATAATTCAGAATGTTCATCATGTTGAAACTGAATAGAACGTTGGAATTGACCGAATTCGTCAAATCGCACGATTATCAAAGTGATCAGAGTGATAAAACCAGCTACAATAAGCAAATTAGCCTGAATGTCCAATAATTCAGAATGTTCATCATGTTGAAACTGAATAGAACGTTGGAATTGACCGAATTCGTCAAATGGCAAGAGTATTCAAAGTGATCAGAGTGATAAAACCAGCCAGACTAATCAAAATAGCCTGAATGCCCAATAATTCAGAATGTTCATCATGTTGAAACTGAATAGAACGTTTGAATTGACCGATTTCGTCAAATGGCAAGAGTATTCAAAGTGATCAGAGTGATAAAACCAGCCAGACTAATCAAAATAGCCTGAATGCCAAATAATTCAGAATGTTCATCATGTTGAAACTGAATAGAACGTTGGAATTGACCGAATTCGTCAAATGGCAAGAGTATTCAAAGTGATCAGAGTGATAAAACCAGCCAGACTAATCAAAATAGACTGAATGCCCAATAATTCAGAATGTTCATCATGTTCAAACTGAATAGAACGTTGGAATTGACCGAATTCGTTTAATGGCTAGAGTATTCAAAGTGATCAGAGTGATAAAACCAGCCAGACTAATCAAAATAGCCTGAATGCCCAATAATTCAGAATGTTCATCATGTTGAAACTGAATAGAACGTTTGAATTGACCGATTTCGTCAAATGGCAAGAGTATTCAAAGTGATCAGAGTGATAAAACCAGCCAGACTAATCAAAATAGCCTGAATGCCAAATAATTCAGAATGTTCATCATGTTGAAACTGAATAGAACGTTGGAATTGACCGAATTCGTCAAATGGCAAGAGTATTCAAAGTGATCAGAGTGATAAAACCAGCCAGACTAATCAAAATAGACTGAATGCCCAATAATTCAGAATGTTCATCATGTTCAAACTGAATAGAACGTTGGAATTGACCGAATTCGTTTAATGGCTAGAGTATTAAAAGTGATCACAGTGATAAAACCAGCCAGACTAATCAAAATAGCCTGAATGCCTAATAATTGAGAACGTTCATCATGTTGAAACTGAATAGAACGTTGGAATTGACCGAATTCGTCAAATGGCAAGATTATCAAAGTGATCAGAGTGATAAAACCAGCTACAATAAGTAAAATAGCCTGAATGCCCAATAATTCAGAATGTTCATCATGTTGAAACTGAATAGAACGTTGGAATTGACCGAATTCGTCAAATGGCAAGAGTATTCAAAGTGATCCGAGTGATAAAACCCGCCAGACTAATCAAAATAGCCTGAATGCCCAATAATTCAGAATGTTCATCATGTTGAAACTGAATAGAACGTTGGAATTGACCGAATTCGTCAAATGGCAAGAGTATTCAAAGTGATCAGAGTGATAAAACCAGCTACAATAAGCAAAATAGCCTGAATGCCCAATAATTGAGAACGTTCATCATGTTGAAACTGAATAGAACGTTGGAATTGACCGAATTCGTCAAATGGCAAGAGTATTCAAAGTGATCAGAGTTATAAAACCAGCCGGACTAATCAAACTAGCCTGAATGCCCAATAATTCAGAATGTTCATCATGTTGAAACTGAATAGAACGTTGGAATTGACCGAATTCGTCAAATGGCAAGATTATCAAAGTGATCAGAGTGATAAAACCAGCTACGATAATCAAAATAGCCTGAATGCCCAATAATTGAGAACGTTCATCATGTTGAAACTGAATAGAACGTTGGAATTGACTGAATTCGTCAAATGGCAAGAGTATTCAAAGTGATCAGAGTGATAAAACCAGCCAGACTAATCAAAATAGCCTGAATGCCCAATAATTCAGAATGTTCATCATGTTGAAACTGAGTAGAACGTTGGAATTGACCGAATTCTTCAAATGGCAAGAGTATTCAAAGTGATCAGAGTGATAAAACCACCTACAATAGTCAAAATAGCCTGAATGACCAATAATTCAGAATGTTCATCATGTTGAAACTGAATAGAACGTTGGAATTGACCGAATTCGTCAAATGGCAAGAGTATTCAAAGTGATCAGAGTGATAAAACCAGCCAGACTAATCAAAATAGCCTGAATGCCCAATAATTCAGAATGTTCATCATGTTGAAACTGAGTAGAACGTTGGAATTGACCGAATTCTTCAAATGGCAGGAGTATTCAAAGTGATCAGAGTGATAAAACCAGCCAGACTAATCAAAATAGCCTGAATGCCCAATAATTCAGAATGTTCATCATGTTCAAACTGAATAGAACGTTGGAATTGACCGAATTCGTTTAATCGCTAGAGTATTCAAAGTGATCACAGTGATAAAACCAGCCAGACTAATCAAAATAGCCTGAATGCCAAATAATTCAGAATGTTCATCATGTTGAACGTTGGAATTGACCGAATTCGTCAAATGGCAAGAGTATTCAAAGTGATCACAGTGATAAAACCAGCCAGACTAATCAAAATAGCCTGAATGCCTAATAATTAAGAACGTTCATCATGTTGAAACTGAATAGAACGATGGAATTGACCGAATTCGTCAAATGGCAAGTTTATCAAAGTGATCAGAGTGATAAAACCAGCTACAATAAGCTAAAAAGCCTGAATGCCCAATAATTCAGAATGTTCATCATGTTGAAACTGAATAGAACGTTGGAATTGACCGAATTCGTCAAATGGCAAGATTATTCAAAGTGATCAGAGTGATAAAACCCGCCAGACTAATCAAAATAGCCTGAATGCCCAATAATTCAGAATGTTCATCATGTTGAAACTGAATAGAACGTTGGAATTGACCGAATTCGTCAAATGGCAAGATTATCAAAGTGATAAGAGTGATAAAACCAGCTACAATAATCAAAATAGCCTGAATGCCCAATAATTGAGAACGTTCATCATGTTGAAACTGAATAGAACGTTGGAATTGACCGAATTCGTCAAATGGCAAGAGTATTCAAAGTGATCAGAGTTATAAAACCAGCCGGACTAATCAAACTAGCCTGAATGCCCAATAATTCAGAATGTTCATCATGTTGAAACTGAATAGAACGTTGGAATTGACCGAATTCGTCAAATGGCAAGATTATCAAAGTGATAAAACCAGCTACGATAATCAAAATAGCCTGAATGCCCAATAATTGAGAACGTTCATCATGTTGAATTTGAATAGAACGTTGGAATTGACTGAATTCGTCAAATGGCAAGAGTATTCAAAGTGATCAGAGTGATAAAACCACCTACAATAGTCAAAATAGCCTGAATGACCAATAATTCAGAATGTTCATCATGTTGAAACTGAATAGAACGTTGGAATTGACCGAATTCGTCAAATGGCAAGAGTATTCAAAGTGATCAGAGTGATAAAACCAGCCAGACTAATCAAAATAGCCTGAATGCCCAATAATTCAGAATGTTCATCATGTTGAAACTGAGTAGAACGTTGGAATTGACCGAATTCGTCAAATGGCAAGAGTATTCAAAGTGATCAGAGTGATAAAACCAGCCAGACTAATCAATATAGCCTGAATGCCCAATAATTCAGAATGTTCATCATGTTCAAACTGAATAGAACGTTGGAATTGACCGAATTCGTTTAATGGCTAGAGTATTCAAAGTGATCACAGTGATAAAACCAGCCAGACTAATCAATATAGCCTGAATGCCAAATAATTCAGAATGTTCATCATGTTGAAACTGAATAGAACGTTGGAATTGACCGAATTCGTCAAATGGCAAGAGTATTCAAAGTGATCACAGTGATAAAACCAGCCAGACTAATCAAAATAGCCTGAATGCCTACTAATTAAGAACGTTCATCATGTTGAAACTGAATAGAACGTTGGAATTGACCGAATTCGTCAAATGGCAAGTTTATCAAAGTGATCAGAGTGATAAAACCAGCCACAATAAGCTAAATAGCCTGAATGCCCAATAATTCAGAATGTTCATCATGTTGAAACTGAATAGAACGTTGGAATTGACCGAATTCGTCAAATGGCAAGATTATTCAAAGTGATCAGAGTGATAAAACCAGCCAGACTAATCAAAATAGCCTGAATGCCCAATAATTCAGAATGTTCATCATGTTGAAATTGAATAGAACGTTGGAATTGATCGAATTCGTCAAATGGCAAGAGTATTCAAAGTGATCAGAGTGATAAAACCAGCCAGACTAATCAAAATAGCCTGAATGCCCAATAATTCAGAATGTTCATCATGTTGAAACTGAATAGAACGTTGGAATTGACCGATTTCGTCAAATGGCAAGAGTATTCAAAGTGATCAGAGTGATAAAACCAGCCAGACTAATCAAAATAGCCTGAATGCCAAATAATTCAGAATGTTCATCATGTTGAAACTGAATAGAACGTTGGAATTGACCGAATTCGTCAAATGGCAAGAGTATTCAAAGTGATCAGAGTGATAAAACCAGCCAGACTAATCAAAATAGACTGAATGCCCAATAATTCAGAATGTTCATCATGTTGAAACTGAATAGAACGTTGGAATTGACCGAATTCGTTTAATGGCTAGAGTATTCAAAGTGATCACAGTGATAAAACCAGCCAGACTAATCAAAATAGCCTGAATGCCCAATAATTCAGAATGTTCATCATGTTGAAACTGAATAGAACGTTGGAATTGACCGAATTCGTCAAATGGCAAGAGTATTCAAAGTGATCAGAGTGATAAAACCATCTACAATAATCAAAATAGCCTGAATGCCTAATAATTGAGAACGTTCATCATGTTGAAACTGAATAGAACGTTGGAATTGATCGAATTCGTCAAATGGCAAGATTATCAAAGTGATCAGAGTGATAAAACCAGCTACAATAAGCAAAATAGCCTGAATGCCCAATAATTCAGAATGTTCATCATGTTGAAACTGAATAGAACGTTGGAATTGACCGAATTCGTCAAATCGCACGATTATCAAAGTGATCAGAGTGATAAAACCAGCTACAATAAGCAAAATAGCCTGAATGTCCAATAATTCAGAATGTTCATCATGTTGAAACTGAATAGAACGTTGGAATTGACCGAATTCGTCAAATGGCAAGAGTATTCAAATTGATCAGAGTGATAAAACCAGCCAGACTAATCAGAATAGCCTGAATGCCCAATAATTCAGAATGTTCATCATGTTGAAACTGAATAGAACGTTTGAGTTGACCGATTTCGTCAAATGGCAAGAGTATTCAAAGTGATCAGAGTGATAAAACCAGCCAGACTAATCAAAATAGCCTGAATGCCAAATAATTCAGAATGTTCATCATGTTGAAACTGAATAGAACGTTGGAATTGACCAAATTCGTTTAATGGCTAGAGTATTCAAAGTGATCACAGTGATAAAACCAGCCAGACTAATCAAAATAGCCTGAATGCCCAATAATTCAGAATGTTCATCATGTTGAAACTGAATAGAACGTTGGAATTGACCGAATTCGTCAAATGGCAAGAGTATTCAAAGTGATCAGAGTGATAAAACCACCTAAAATAGCCTGAATGCCCAATAATTCAGAATGTTCATCATGTTGAAACTGAGTAGAACGTTGGAATTGACCGAATTCGTCAAATGGCAAGAGTATTCAAAGTGATCAGAGTGATAAAACCAGCCAGACTAATCAAAATAGCCTGAATGTCCAATAATTCAGAATGTTCATCATGTTCAAACTGAATAGAACGTTGGAATTGACCGAATTCGTTTAATGGCTAGAGTATTCAAAGTGATCACAGTGATAAAACCAGCCAGACTAATCAAAATAGCCTGAATGCCAAATAATTCAGAATGTTCATTATGTTGAAACTGAATAGAACGTTGGAATTGACCGAATTCGTCAAATGGCAAGAGTATTCAAAGTGGTCAGAGTTATAAAACCAGCCAGACTAATCAAAATAGCCTGAATGCCTAATAATTAAGAACGTTCATCATGTTGAAACTGAATAGAACGTTGGAATTGACTGAATTCGTCAAATGGCAAGATTATCAAAGTGATCAGAGTAATAAAACCAGCTACAATAAGCAAAATAGCCTGAATGCCCAATAATTCAGAATGTTCATCATGTTGAAACTGAATAGAACGTTGGAATTGACCGAATTCGTCAAATGGCAAGAGTATTCAAAGTGATCAGAGTGATAAAACCAGCCAGACTAATCAAAATAGCCTGAATGTCCAATAATTCAGAATGTTCATCATATTGAAACTGAATAGAACGTTGGAATGGACCGAATTCGTCAAATCGCAATAGTATTCAACGTTAAGCTACAATAAGCAAAATAGGCAATAAGCAAAATAGGCAAATATTCAAAGTGATCAGAGTGATAAAACCAGCCAGACTAATCAAAATAGCCTGAATGTCCAATAATTCAGAATGTTGATCATGTTGAAAGTGAATAGAACGTTGGAATTGACCGAATTCGTCAAATCGCACGATTATCAAAGTGATCAGAGTGATAAAACCAGCTACAATAAGCAAAATAGCCTGAATGTCCAATAATTCAGATGTTCATCATGTTGAAACTGAATAGAACGTTGGAATTGACCGAATTCGTTTAATGGCTAGAGTATTCAAAGTGATCACAATGATAAAACCAGCCAGACTAATCAAAATAGCCTGAATGCATAATAATTAAGAATGTTCATCATGTTGAAACTGAATAGAACGTTGGAATTGACCGAATTCGTCAAATGGCAAGAGTATTCAAAGTGATCAGAGTGATAAAACCAGCCAGACTAATCAAAATAGCCTGAATGCCCAATAATTCAGAATGTTCATCATGTTGAAAGTGAATAGAACGTTGGAATTGACCGAATTCGTCAAATCGCACGATTATCAAAGTGATCAGAGTGATAAAACCAGCTACAATAAGCAAAATAGCCTGAATGTCCAATAATTCAGAATGTTCATCATGTTGAAACTGAATAGAACGTTGGAATTGACCGAATTCGTCAAATGGCAAGAGTATTCAAAGTGATCAGAGTGATAAAACCAGCCAGACTAATCAATATAGCTTGAATGCCCAATAATTCAGAATGTTCATCATGTTGAAACTGAATAGAACGTTGGAATTGACCGAATTCGTTTAATGGCTAGAGTATTCAAAGTGATCACAATGATAAAACCAGCCAGACTAATCAAAATAGCCTGAATGCATAATAATTAAGAATGTTCATCATGTTGAAACTGAATAGAACGTTGGAATTGATCGAATTCGTCAAATGGCAAGATTATCAAAGTGATCAGAGTGATAAAACCAGCTACAATAAGCAAAATAGCCTGAATGCCCAATAATTCAGAATGTTCATGTTGAAACTGAATAGAACGTTGGAATTGACCGAATTCGTCAAATCGCACGATTATCAAAGTGATCAGAGTGATAAAACCAGCTACAATAAGCAAATTAGCCTGAATGTCCAATAATTCAGAATGTTCATCATGTTGAAACTGAATAGAACGTTGGAATTGACCGAATTCGTCAAATGGCAAGAGTATTCAAAGTGATCAGAGTGATAAAACCAGCTACAATAAGCAAAATAGCCTGAATGTCCAATAATTCAGATGTTCATCATGTTGAAACTGAATAGAACGTTGGAATTGACCGAATTCGTTTAATGGCTAGAGTATTCAAAGTGATCACAATGATAAAACCAGCCAGACTAATCAAAATAGCCTGAATGCATAATAATTAAGAATGTTCATCATGTTGAAACTGAATAGAACGTTGGAATTGACCGAATTCGTCAAATGGCAAGAGTATTCAAAGTGATCAGAGTGATAAAACCAGCCAGACTAATCAAAATAGCCTGAATGCCCAATAATTCAGAATGTTCATCATGTTGAAAGTGAATAGAACGTTGGAATTGACCGAATTCGTCAAATCGCACGATTATCAAAGTGATCAGAGTGATAAAACCAGCTACAATAAGCAAAATAGCCTGAATGTCCAATAATTCAGAATGTTCATCATGTTGAAACTGAATAGAACGTTGGAATTGACCGAATTCGTCAAATGGCAAGAGTATTCAAAGTGATCAGAGTGATAAAACCAGCCAGACTAATCAATATAGCTTGAATGCCCAATAATTCAGAATGTTCATCATGTTCAAACTGAATAGAACGTTGGAATTGACCGAATTCGTTTAATGGCTAGAGTATTCAAAGTGATCACAATGATAAAACCAGCCAGACTAATCAAAATAGCCTGAATGCATAATAATTAAGAATGTTCATCATGTTGAAACTGAATAGAACGTTGGAATTGATCGAATTCGTCAAATGGCAAGATTATCAAAGTGATCAGAGTGATAAAACCAGCTACAATAAGCAAAATAGCCTGAATGCCCAATAATTCAGAATGTTCATCATGTTGAAACTGAATAGAACGTTGGAATTGACCGAATTCGTCAAATCGCACGATTATCAAAGTGATCAGAGTGATAAAACCAGCTACAATAAGCAAATTAGCCTGAATGTCCAATAATTCAGAATGTTCATCATGTTGAAACTGAATAGAACGTTGGAATTGACCGAATTCGTCAAATGGCAAGAGTATTCAAAGTGATCAGAGTGATAAAACCAGCCAGACTAATCAAAATAGCCTGAATGCCCAATAATTCAGAATGTTCATCATGTTGAAACTGAATAGAACGTTTGAATTGACCGATTTCGTCAAATGGCAAGAGTATTCAAAGTGATCAGAGTGATAAAACCAGCCAGACTAATCAAAATAGCCTGAATGCCAAATAATTCAGAATGTTCATCATGTTGAAACTGAATAGAACGTTGGAATTGACCGAATTCGTCAAATGGCAAGAGTATTCAAAGTGATCAGAGTGATAAAACCAGCCAGACTAATCAAAATAGACTGAATGCCCAATAATTCAGAATGTTCATCATGTTCAAACTGAATAGAACGTTGGAATTGACCGAATTCGTTTAATGGCTAGAGTATTCAAAGTGATCAGAGTGATAAAACCAGCCAGACTAATCAAAATAGCCTGAATGCCCAATAATTCAGAATGTTCATCATGTTGAAACTGAATAGAACGTTTGAATTGACCGATTTCGTCAAATGGCAAGAGTATTCAAAGTGATCAGAGTGATAAAACCAGCCAGACTAATCAAAATAGCCTGAATGCCAAATAATTCAGAATGTTCATCATGTTGAAACTGAATAGAACGTTGGAATTGACCGAATTCGTCAAATGGCAAGAGTATTCAAAGTGATCAGAGTGATAAAACCAGCCAGACTAATCAAAATAGACTGAATGCCCAATAATTCAGAATGTTCATCATGTTCAAACTGAATAGAACGTTGGAATTGACCGAATTCGTTTAATGGCTTGAGTATTAAAAGTGATCACAGTGATAAAACCAGCCAGACTAATCAAAATAGCCTGAATGCCTAATAATTGAGAACGTTCATCATGTTGAAACTGAATAGAACGTTGGAATTGACCGAATTCGTCAAATGGCAAGATTATCAAAGTGATCAGAGTGATAAAACCAGCTACAATAAGTAAAATAGCCTGAATGCCCAATAATTCAGAATGTTCATCATGTTGAAACTGAATAGAACGTTGGAATTGACCGAATTCGTCAAATGGCAAGAGTATTCAAAGTGATCCGAGTGATAAAACCCGCCAGACTAATCAAAATAGCCTGAATGCCCAATAATTCAGAATGTTCATCATGTTGAAACTGAATAGAACGTTGGAATTGACCGAATTCGTCAAATGGCAAGAGTATTCAAAGTGATCAGAGTGATAAAACCAGCTACAATAAGCAAAATAGCCTGAATGCCCAATAATTGAGAACGTTCATCATGTTGAAACTGAATAGAACGTTGGAATTGACCGAATTCGTCAAATGGCAAGAGTATTCAAAGTGATCAGAGTTATAAAACCAGCCGGACTAATCAAACTAGCCTGAATGCCCAATAATTCAGAATGTTCATCATGTTGAAACTGAATAGAACGTTGGAATTGGCCGAATTCGTCAAATGGCAAGATTATCAAAGTGATAAGAGTGATAAAACCAGCTACAATAATCAAAATAGCCGGAATGCCCAATAATTGAGAACGTTCATCATGTTGAAACTGAATAGAACGTTGGAATTGACTGAATTCGTCAAATGGCAAGAGTATTCAAAGTGATCAGAGTGATAAAACCAGCCAGACTAATCAAAATAGCCTGAATGCCCAATAATTCAGAATGTTCATCATGTTGAAACTGAGTAGAACGTTGGAATTGACCGAATTCTTCAAATGGCAAGAGTATTCAAAGTGATCAGAGTGATAAAACCACCTACAATAGTCAAAATAGCCTGAATGACCAATAATTCAGAATGTTCATCATGTTGAAACTGAATAGAACGTTGGAATTGACCGAATTCGTCAAATGGCAAGAGTATTCAAAGTGATCAGAGTGATAAAACCAGCCAGACTAATCAAAATAGCCTGAATGCCCAATAATTCAGAATGTTCATCATGTTGAAACTGAGTAGAACGTTGGAATTGACCGAATTCTTCAAATGGCAGGAGTATTCAAAGTGATCAGAGTGATAAAACCAGCCAGACTAATCAAAATAGCCTGAATGCCCAATAATTCAGAATGTTCATCATGTTCAAACTGAATAGAACGTTGGAATTGACCGAATTCGTTTAATCGCTAGAGTATTCAAAGTGATCACAGTGATAAAACCAGCCAGACTAATCAAAATAGCCTGAATGCCAAATAATTCAGAATGTTCATCATGTTGAACGTTGGAATTGACCGAATTCGTCAAATGGCAAGAGTATTCAAAGTGATCACAGTGATAAAACCAGCCAGACTAATCAAAATAGCCTGAATGCCTAATAATTAAGAACGTTCATCATGTTGAAACTGAATAGAACGATGGAATTGACCGAATTCGTCAAATGGCAAGTTTATCAAAGTGATCAGAGTGATAAAACCAGCTACAATAAGCTAAAAAGCCTGAATGCCCAATAATTCAGAATGTTCATCATGTTGAAACTGAATAGAACGTTGGAATTGACCGAATTCGTCAAATGGCAAGATTATTCAAAGTGATCAGAGTGATAAAACCCGCCAGACTAATCAAAATAGCCTGAATGCCCAATAATTCAGAATGTTCATCATGTTGAAACTGAATAGAACGTTGGAATTGACCGAATTCGTCAAATGGCAAGATTATCAAAGTGATAAGAGTGATAAAACCAGCTACAATAATCAAAATAGCCTGAATGCCCAATAATTGAGAACGTTCATCATGTTGAAACTGAATAGAACGTTGGAATTGACCGAATTCGTCAAATGGCAAGAGTATTCAAAGTGATCAGAGTTATAAAACCAGCCGGACTAATCAAACTAGCCTGAATGCCCAATAATTCAGAATGTTCATCATGTTGAAACTGAATAGAACGTTGGAATTGACCGAATTCGTCAAATGGCAAGATTATCAAAGTGATAAAACCAGCTACGATAATCAAAATAGCCTGAATGCCCAATAATTGAGAACGTTCATCATGTTGAATTTGAATAGAACGTTGGAATTGACTGAATTCGTCAAATGGCAAGAGTATTCAAAGTGATCAGAGTGATAAAACCACCTACAATAGTCAAAATAGCCTGAATGACCAATAATTCAGAATGTTCATCATGTTGAAACTGAATAGAACGTTGGAATTGACCGAATTCGTCAAATGGCAAGAGTATTCAAAGTGATCAGAGTGATAAAACCAGCCAGACTAATCAAAATAGCCTGAATGCCCAATAATTCAGAATGTTCATCATGTTGAAACTGAGTAGAACGTTGGAATTGACCGAATTCGTCAAATGGCAAGAGTATTCAAAGTGATCAGAGTGATAAAACCAGCCAGACTAATCAATATAGCCTGAATGCCCAATAATTCAGAATGTTCATCATGTTCAAACTGAATAGAACGTTGGAATTGACCGAATTCGTTTAATGGCTAGAGTATTCAAAGTGATCACAGTGATAAAACCAGCCAGACTAATCAATATAGCCTGAATGCCAAATAATTCAGAATGTTCATCATGTTGAAACTGAATAGAACGTTGGAATTGACCGAATTCGTCAAATGGCAAGAGTATTCAAAGTGATCACAGTGATAAAACCAGCCAGACTAATCAAAATAGCCTGAATGCCTACTAATTAAGAACGTTCATCATGTTGAAACTGAATAGAACGTTGGAATTGACCGAATTCGTCAAATGGCAAGTTTATCAAAGTGATCAGAGTGATAAAACCAGCCACAATAAGCTAAATAGCCTGAATGCCCAATAATTCAGAATGTTCATCATGTTGAAACTGAATAGAACGTTGGAATTGACCGAATTCGTCAAATGGCAAGATTATTCAAAGTGATCAGAGTGATAAAACCAGCCAGACTAATCAAAATAGCCTGAATGTCCAATAATTCAGAATGTTCATCATGTTGAAATTGAATAGAACGTTGGAATTGATCGAATTCGTCAAATGGCAAGAGTATTCAAAGTGATCAGAGTGATAAAACCAGCCAGACTAATCAAAATAGCCTGAATGCCCAATAATTCAGAATGTTCATCATGTTGAAACTGAATAGAACGTTGGAATTGACCGATTTCGTCAAATGGCAAGAGTATTCAAAGTGATCAGAGTGATAAAACCAGCCAGACTAATCAAAATAGCCTGAATGCCAAATAATTCAGAATGTTCATCATGTTGAAACTGAATAGAACGTTGGAATTGACCAAATTCGTCAAATGGCAAGAGTATTCAAAGTGATCAGAGTGATAAAACCAGCCAGACTAATCAAAATAGACTGAATGCCCAATAATTCAGAATGTTCATCATGTTCAAACTGAATAGAACGTTGGAATTGACCGAATTCGTTTAATGGCTAGAGTATTCAAAGTGATCACAGTGATAAAACTAGCCAGACTAATCAAAATAGCCTGAATGCCCAATAATTCAGAATGTTCATCATGTTGAAACTGAATAGAACGTTGGAATTGACCGAATTCGTCAAATGGCAAGAGTATTCAAAGTGATCAGAGTGATAAAACCATCTACAATAATCAAAATAGCCTGAATGCCTAATAATTGAGAACGTTCATCATGTTGAAACTGAATAGAACGTTGGAATTGACCGAATTCGTCAAATGGCAAGATTATCAAAGTGATCAGAGTGATAAAACCAGCTACAATAAGCAAAATAGCCTGAATGCCCAATAATTCAGAATGTTCATCATGTTGAAACTGAATAGAACGTTGGAATTGACCGAATTCGTCAAATGGCAATAGTATTCAAAGTGATAAAACCAGCCAAACTAATCAAAATAGCCGAATGCCCAATAATTCAGAATGTTCATCATGTTGAAACGTTGGAATTGACCGAATTCGTCAAATCGCACGATTATCAAAGTGATCAGAGTGATAAAACCAGCTACAATAAGCAAAATAGCCTGAATGTCCAATAATTCAGAATGTTCATCATGTTGAAACTGTATAGAACGTTGGAATTGACCGAATTCGTCAAATGGCAAGAGTTTCGTCAAATGGCAAGAGTATTCAAAGTGATCAGAGTGATAAAACCAGCCAGACTAATCAATATAGCTTGAATGCCCAATAATTCAGAATGTTCATCATGTTCAAACTGAATAGAACGTTGGAATTGACCGAATTCGTTTAATGGCTAGAGTATTCAAAGTGATCACAATGATAAAACCAGCCAGACTAATCAAAATAGCCTGAATGCATAATAATTAAGAATGTTCATCATGTTGAAACTGAATAGAACGTTGGAATTGACCGAATTCGTCAAATGGCAAGATTATCAAAGTGATCAGAGTGATAAAACCAGCTACAATAAGCAAAATAGCCTGAATGCCCAATAATTCAGAATGTTCATCATGTTGAAACTGAATAGAACGTTGGAATTGACCGAATTCGTCAAATCGCACGATTATCAAAGTGATCAGAGTGATAAAACCAGCTACAATAAGCAAAATAGCCTGAATGTCCAATAATTCAGAATGTTCATCATGTTGAAACTGAATAGAACGTTGGAATTGACCGAATTCGTCAAATGGCAAGAGTATTCAAAGTGATCACAGTGATAAAACCAGCCAGACTAATCAAAATAGCCTGAATGCCTAATAATTAAGAATGTTCATCATGTTGAAACTGAATAGAACGTTGGAATTGACCGATTTCGTCAAATGGCAAGAGTATTCAAAGTGATCAGAGTGATAAAACCAGCCAGACTAATCAAAATAGCCTGAATGCCAAATAATTCAGAATGTTCATCATGTTGAAACTGAATAGAACGTTGGAATTGACCGAATTCGTCAAATGGCAAGAGTATTCAAAGTGATCAGAGTGATAAAACCAGCCAGACTAATCAAAATAGACTGAATGCCCAATAATTCAGAATGTTCATCATGTTCAAACTGAATAGAACGTTGGAATTGACCGAATTCGTTTAATGGCTAGAGTATTCAAAGTGATCACAGTGATAAAACCAGCCAGACTAATCAAAATAGCCTGAATGCCCAATAATTCAGAATGTTCATCATGTTGAAACTGAATAGAACGTTGGAATTGACCGAATTCGTCAAATCGCAAGAGTATTCAAAGTGATCAGAGTGATAAAACCATCTACAATAATCAAAATAGCCTGAATGCCTAATGATTGAGAACGTTCATCATGTTGAAACTGAATAGAACGTTGGAATTGACCGAATTCGTCAAATGGCAAGATTATCAAAGTGATCAGAGTGATAAAACCAGCTACAATAAGCAAAATAGCCTGAATGCCCAATAATTCAGAATGTTCATCATGTTGAAACTGAATAGAACGTTGGAATTGACCGAATTCGTCAAATGGCAAGAGTATTCAAAGTGATAAAACCAGCCAAACTAATCAAAATAGCCTGAATGCCCAATAATTCAGAATGTTCATCATGTTGAAACGTTGGAATTGACCGAATTCGTCAAATCGCACGATTATCAAAGTGATCAGAGTGATAAAACCAGCTACAATAAGCAAAATAGCCTGAATGTCCAATAATTCAGAATGTTCATCATGTTGAAACTGTATAGAACATTGGAATTGACCGAATTCGTCAAATGGCAAGAGTATTCAAAGTGATCAGAGTGATAAAACCAGCCAGACTAATCAAAATAGACTGAATGCCCAATAATTCAGAATGTTCATCATGTTGAAACTGAATAGAACGTTGGAATTGACCGAATTCGTTTAATGGCTAGAGTATTCAAAGTGATCACAGTGATAAAACCAGCCAGACTAATCAAAATAGCCTGAATGCCCAATAATTCAGAATGTTCATCATGTTGAAACTGAATAGAACGTTGGAATTGACCGAATTCGTCAAATGGCAAGAGTATTCAAAGTGATCAGAGTGATAAAACCAGCCAGACTAATCAAAATAGACTGAATGCCCAATAATTCAGAATGTTCATCATGTTCAAACTGAATAGAACGTTGGAATTGACCGAATTCGTTTAATGGCTAGAGTATTCAAAGTGATCACAGTGATAAAACCAGCCAGACTAATCAAAATAGCCTGAATGCCTAATAATTGAGAACGTTCATCATGTTGAAACTGAATAGAACGTTGGAATTGACCGATTTCGTCAAATGGCAAGAGTATTCAAAGTGATCAGAGTGATAAAACCAGCCAGACTAATCAAAATAGCCTGAATGCCCAATAATTCAGAATGTTCATCATGTTGAAACTGAATAGAACGTTGGAATTGACCGAATTCGTCAAATGGCAAGAGTATTCAAAGTGATCAGAGTGATAAAACCAGCCAGACTAATCAAAATAGACTGAATGCCCAATAATTCAGAATGTTCATCATGTTCAAACTGAATAGAACGTTGGAATTGACCGAATTCGTTTAATGGCTAGAGTATTCAAAGTGATCACAGTGATAAAACCAGCCAGACTAATCAAAATAGCCTGAATGCCCAATAATTCAGAATGTTCATCATGTTGAAACTGAATAGAACGTTGGAATTGACCGAATTCGTCAAATGGCAAGAGTATTCAAAGTGATCAGAGTGATAAAACCAGCCAGACTAATCAAAATAGACTGAATGCCCAATAATTCAGAATGTTCATCATGTTCAAACTGAATAGAACGTTGGAATTGACCGAATTCGTTTAATGGCCGAATTCGAATTCGTCAAATCGCACGATTATCAAAGTGATCAGAGTGATAAAACCAGCCAGACTAATCAAAATAGCCTGAATGTCCAATAATTCAGAATGTTCATCATGTTGAAACTGTATAGAACGTTGGAATTGACCGAATTCGTCAAATGGCAAGAGTATTCAAAGTGATCAGAGTGATAAAACCAGCCAGACTAATCAAAATAGCCTGAATGCCCAATAATTCAGAATGTTCATCATGTTGAAACTGAATAGAACGTTGGAATTGACCGATTTCGTCAAATGGCAAGAGTATTCAAAGTGATCAGAGTGATAAAACCAGCCAGACTAATCAAAATAGCCTGAATGCCCAATAATTCAGAATGTTCATCATGTTGAAACTGAATAGAACGTTGGAATTGACCGAATTCGTCAAATGGCAAGAGTATTCAACGTGATCAGAGTGATAAAACCAGCCAGACTAATCAAAATAGACTGAATGCCCAATAATTCAGAATGTTCATCATGTTCAAACTGAATAGAACGTTGGAATTGACCGAATTCGTTTAATGGCTAGAGTATTCAAAGTGATCACAGTGATAAAACCAGCCAGACTAATCAAAATAGCCTGAATGCCCAATAATTCAGAATGTTCATCATGTTGAAACTGAATAGAACGTTGGAATTGACCGAATTCGTCAAATGGCAAGAGTATTCAAAGTGATCAGAGTGATAAAACCAGCCAGACTAATCAAAATAGACTGAGTGCCCAATAATTCAGAATGTTCATCATGTTCAAACTGAATAGAACGTTGGAATTGACCGAATTCGTTTAATGGCTAGAGTATTCAAAGTGATAAAACCAGCCAGACTAATCAAAATAGCCTGAATGCCTAATAATTGAGAACGTTCATCATGTTGAAACTGAATAGAACGTTGGAATTGACCGAATTCGTCCAATGGCAAGAGTATTCAAAGTGATCAGAGTTATAAAACCAGCCGGACTAATCAAACTAGACTGAATGCCCAATAATTCAGAATGTTCATCATGTTGAAACTGAATAGAACGTTGGAATTGACCGATTTCGTCAAATGGCAAGAGTATTCAAAGTGATCAGAGTGATAAAACCAGCCAGACTAATCAAAATAGCCTGAATGCCCAATAATTCAGAATGTTCATCATGTTGAAACTGAATAGAACGTTGGAATTGACCGAATTCGTCAAATGGCAAGAGTATTCAAAGTGATCAGAGTGATAAAACCAGCCAGACTAATCAAAATAGACTGAATGCCCAATAATTCAGAATGTTCATCATGTTCAAACTGAATAGAACGTTGGAATTGACCGAATTCGTTTAATGGCTAGAGTATTCAAACTGATCACAGTGATAAAACCAGCCAGACTAATCAAAATAGCCTGAATGCCCAATAATTCAGAATGTTCATCATGTTGAAACTGAATAGAACGTTGGAATTGACCGAATTCGTCAAATGGCAAGAGTATTCAAAGTGATCAGAGTGATAAAACCAGCCAGACTAATCAAAATAGACTGAATGCCCAATAATTCAGAATGTTCATCATGTTCAAACTGAATAGAACGTTGGAATTGACCGAATTCGTTTAATGGCTAGAGTATTCAAAGTGATCACAGTGATAAAACCAGCCAGACTAATCAAAATAGCCCGAATGCCTAATAATTGAGAACGTTCATCATGTTATAACTGAATAGAACGTTGGAATTGACCGAATTCGTCCAATGGCAAGAGTATTCAAAGTGATCAGAGTTATAAAACCAGCCGGACTAATCAAACTAGCCTGAATGCCCAATAATTCAGAATGTTCATCATGTTGAAACTGAATAGAACGTTGGAATTGACCGAATTCGTCAAATGGCAAGAGTATTCAAAGTGATCAGAGTGATAAAACCCGCCAGACTAATCAAAATAGCCTGAATGCCCAATAATTCAGAATGTTCATCATGTTGAAACTGAATAGAACGTTGGAATTGACCGAATTCGTCAAATGGCAAGAGAATTCAAAGTGATCAGAGTGATAAAATCAGCTACAATAAGCAAAATAGCCTGAATGCCCAATAATTGAGAACGTTCATCATGTTGAAACTGAATAGAACGTTGGAATTGACCGAATTCGTCAAATGGCAAGAGTATTCAAAGTGATCAGAGTGATAAAACCAGCCAGACTAATCAAAATAGCCTGAATGCCCAATAATTCAGAATGTTCATCATGTTGAAACTGAATAGAACGTTGGAATTGACCGAATTCGTCAAATGGCAAGAGTATTCAAAGTGATCAGAGGATAAAACCAGCCAGACTAATCAAAATAGACTGAATGCCCAATAATTCAGAATGTTCATCATGTTCAAACTGAATAGAACGTTGGAATTGACCGAATTCGTTTAATGGCTAGAGTATTCAAAGTGATCACAGTGATAAAACCAGCCAGACTAATCAAAATAGCCTGAATGCCCAATAATTCAGAATGTTCATCATGTTGAAACTGAATAGAACGTTGGAATTGACCGAATTCGTCAAATGGCAAGAGTATTCAAAGTGATCAGAGTGATAAAACCAGCCAGACTAATCAAAATAGACTGAATGCCCAATAATTCAGAATGTTCATCATGTTCAAACTGAATAGAACGTTGGAATTGACCGAATTCGTTTAATGGCTAGAGTATTCAAAGTGATCACAGTGATAAAACCAGCCAGACTAATCAAAATAGCCTGAATGCCTAATAATTGAGAACGTTCATCATGTTGAAACTGAATAGAACGTTGGAATTGACCGAATTCGTCCAATGGCAAGAGTATTCAAAGTGATCAGAGTTATAAAACCAGCCGGACTAATCAAACTAGCCTGAATGCCCAATAATTCAGAATGTTCATCATGTTCAAACTGAATAGAACGTTGGAATTGACCGAATTCGTTTAATGGCTAGAGTATTCAAAGTGATCACAGTGATAAAACCAGCCAGACTAATCAAAATAGCCTGAATGCCCAATAATTCAGAATGTTCATCATGTTGAAACTGAATAGAACGTTGGAATTGACCGAATTCGTCAAATGGCAAGAGTATTCAAAGTGATCAGAGTGATAAAACCAGCCAGACTAATCAAAATAGACTGAGTGCCCAATAATTTAGAATGTTCATCATGTTCAAACTGAATAGAACGTTGGAATTGACCGAATTCGTTTAATGGCTAGAGTATTCAAAGTGATCACAGTGATAAAACCAGCCAGACTAATCAAAATAGCCTGAATGCCTAATAATTGAGAACGTTCATCATGTTGAAACTGAATAGAACGTTGGAATTGACCGATTTCGTCAAATGGCAAGAGTATTCAAAGTGATCAGAGTGATAAAACCAGCCAGACTAATCAAAATAGCCTGAATGCCCAATAATTCAGAATGTTCATCATGTTGAAACTGAATAGAACGTTGGAATTGACCGAATTCGTCAAATGGCAAGAGTATTCAAAGTGATCAGAGTGATAAAACCAGCCAGACTAATCAAAATAGACTGAATGCCCAATAATTCAGAATGTTCATCATGTTCAAACTGAATAGAACGTTGGAATTGACCGAATTCGTTTAATGGCTAGAGTATTCAAAGTGATCACAGTGATAAAACCAGCCAGACTAATCAAAATAGCCTGAATGCCCAATAATTCAGAATGTTCATCATGTTGAAACTGAATAGAACGTTGGAATTGACCGAATTCGTCAAATGGCAAGAGTATTCAAAGTGATCAGAGTGATAAAACCAGCCAGACTAATCAAAATAGACTGAATGCCCAATAATTCAGAATGTTCATCATGTTCAAACTGAATAGAACGTTGGAATTGACCGAATTCGTTTAATGGCCGAATTCGAATTCGTCAAATCGCACGATTATCAAAGTGATCAGAGTGATAAAACCAGCCAGACTAATCAAAATAGCCTGAATGTCCAATAATTCAGAATGTTCATCATGTTGAAACTGTATAGAACGTTGGAATTGACCGAATTCGTCAAATGGCAAGAGTATTCAAAGTGATCAGAGTGATAAAACCAGCCAGACTAATCAAAATAGCCTGAATGCCCAATAATTCAGAATGTTCATCATGTTGAAACTGAATAGAACGTTGGAATTGACCGATTTCGTCAAATGGCAAGAGTATTCAAAGTGATCAGAGTGATAAAACCAGCCAGACTAATCAAAATAGCCTGAATGCCCAATAATTCAGAATGTTCATCATGTTGAAACTGAATAGATCGTTGGAATTGACCGAATTCGTCAAATGGCAAGAGTATTCAACGTGATCAGAGTGATAAAACCAGCCAGACTAATCAAAATAGACTGAATGCCCAATAATTCAGAATGTTCATCATGTTCAAACTGAATAGAACGTTGGAATTGACCGAATTCGTTTAATGGCTAGAGTATTCAAAGTGATCACAGTGATAAAACCAGCCAGACTAATCAAAATAGCCTGAATGCCCAATAATTCAGAATGTTCATCATGTTGAAACTGAATAGAACGTTGGAATTGACCGAATTCGTCAAATGGCAAGAGTATTCAAAGTGATCAGAGTGATAAAACCAGCCAGACTAATCAAAATAGACTGAGTGCCCAATAATTCAGAATGTTCATCATGTTCAAACTGAATAGAACGTTGGAATTGACCGAATTCGTTTAATGGCTAGAGTATTCAAAGTGATAAAACCAGCCAGACTAATCAAAATAGCCTGAATGCCTAATAATTGAGAACGTTCATCATGTTGAAACTGAATAGAACGTTGGAATTGACCGAATTCGTCCAATGGCAAGAGTATTCAAAGTGATCAGAGTTATAAAACCAGCCGGACTAATCAAACTAGACTGAATGCCCAATAATTCAGAATGTTCATCATGTTGAAACTGAATAGAACGTTGGAATTGACCGATTTCGTCAAATGGCAAGAGTATTCAAAGTGATCAGAGTGATAAAACCAGCCAGACTAATCAAAATAGCCTGAATGCCCAATAATTCAGAATGTTCATCATGTTGAAACTGAATAGAACGTTGGAATTGACCGAATTCGTCAAATGGCAAGAGTATTCAAAGTGATCAGAGTGATAAAACCAGCCAGACTAATCAAAATAGACTGAATGCCCAATAATTCAGAATGTTCATCATGTTCAAACTGAATAGAACGTTGGAATTGACCGAATTCGTTTAATGGCTAGAGTATTCAAACTGATCACAGTGATAAAACCAGCCAGACTAATCAAAATAGCCTGAATGCCCAATAATTCAGAATGTTCATCATGTTGAAACTGAATAGAACGTTGGAATTGACCGAATTCGTCAAATGGCAAGAGTATTCAAAGTGATCAGAGTGATAAAACCAGCCAGACTAATCAAAATAGACTGAATGCCCAATAATTCAGAATGTTCATCATGTTCAAACTGAATAGAACGTTGGAATTGACCGAATTCGTTTAATGGCTAGAGTATTCAAAGTGATCACAGTGATAAAACCAGCCAGACTAATCAAAATAGCCCGAATGCCTAATAATTGAGAACGTTCATCATGTTATAACTGAATAGAACGTTGGAATTGACCGAATTCGTCCAATGGCAAGAGTATTCAAAGTGATCAGAGTTATAAAACCAGCCGGACTAATCAAACTAGCCTGAATGCCCAATAATTCAGAATGTTCATCATGTTGAAACTGAATAGAACGTTGGAATTGACCGAATTCGTCAAATGGCAAGAGTATTCAAAGTGATCAGAGTGATAAAACCCGCCAGACTAATCAAAATAGCCTGAATGCCCAATAATTCAGAATGTTCATCATGTTGAAACTGAATAGAACGTTGGAATTGACCGAATTCGTCAAATGGCAAGAGAATTCAAAGTGATCAGAGTGATAAAATCAGCTACAATAAGCAAAATAGCCTGAATGCCCAATAATTGAGAACGTTCATCATGTTGAAACTGAATAGAACGTTGGAATTGACCGAATTCGTCAAATGGCAAGAGTATTCAAAGTGATCAGAGTGATAAAACCAGCCAGACTAATCAAAATAGCCTGAATGCCCAATAATTCAGAATGTTCATCATGTTGAAACTGAATAGAACGTTGGAATTGACCGAATTCGTCAAATGGCAAGAGTATTCAAAGTGATCAGAGGATAAAACCAGCCAGACTAATCAAAATAGACTGAATGCCCAATAATTCAGAATGTTCATCATGTTCAAACTGAATAGAACGTTGGAATTGACCGAATTCGTTTAATGGCTAGAGTATTCAAAGTGATCACAGTGATAAAACCAGCCAGACTAATCAAAATAGCCTGAATGCCCAATAATTCAGAAGGTTCATCATGTTGAAACTGAATAGAACGTTGGAATTGACCGAATTCGTCAAATGGCAAGAGTATTCAAAGTGATCAGAGTGATAAAACCAGCCAGACTAATCAAAATAGACTGAATGCCCAATAATTCAGAATGTTCATCATGTTCAAACTGAATAGAACGTTGGAATTGACCGAATTCGTTTAATGGCTAGAGTATTCAAAGTGATCACAGTGATAAAACCAGCCAGACTAATCAAAATAGCCTGAATGCCTAATAATTGAGAACGTTCATCATGTTGAAACTGAATAGAACGTTGGAATTGACCGAATTCGTCCAATGGCAAGAGTATTCAAAGTGATCAGAGTTATAAAACCAGCCGGACTAATCAAACTAGCCTGAATGCCCAATAATTCAGAATGTTCATCATGTTGAAACTGAATAGAACGTTGGAATTGACCGATTTCGTCAAATGGCAAGAGTATTCAAAGTGATCAGAGTGATAAAACCAGCCAGACTAATCAAAATAGCCTGAATGCCCAATAATTCAGAATGTTCATCATGTTGAAACTGAATAGAACGTTGGAATTGACCGAATTCGTCAAATGGCAAGAGTATTCAAAGTGATCAGAGTGATAAAACCAGCCAGACTAATCAAAATAGACTGAATGCCCAATAATTCAGAATGTTCATCATGTTCAAACTGAATAGAACGTTGGAATTGACCGAATTCGTTTAATGGCTAGAGTATTCAAAGTGATCACAGTGATAAAACCAGCCAGACTAATCAAAATAGCCTGAATGCCCAATAATTCAGAATGTTCATCATGTTGAAACTGAATAGAACGTTGGAATTGACCGAATTCGTCAAATGGCAAGAGTATTCAAAGTGATCAGAGTGATAAAACCAGCCAGACTAATCAAAATACACTGAATGCCCAATAATTCAGAATGTTCATCATGTTCAAACTGAATAGAACGTTGGAATTGACCGAATTCGTTTAATGGCTAGAGTATTCAAAGTGATCACAGTGATAAAACCAGCCAGACTAATCAAAATAGCCTGAATGCCTAATAATTGAGAACGTTCATCATGTTGAAACTGAATAGAACGTTGGAATTGACCGAATTCGTCCAATGGCAAGAGTATTCAAAGTGATCAGAGTTATAAAACCAGCCGGACTAATCAAACTAGCCTGAATGCCCAATAATTCAGAATGTTCATCATGTTGAAACTGAATCGAACGTTGGAATTGACCGAATTCGTCAAATGGCAAGAGTATTCAAAGTGATCAGAGTGATAAAACCCGCCAGACTAATCAAAATAGCCTGAATGCCCAATAATTCAGAATGTTCATCATGTTGAAACTGAATAGAACGTTGGAATTGACCGAATTCGTCAAATGGCAAGAGAATTCAAAGTGATCAGAGTGATAAAACCAGCTACAATAAGCAAAATAGCCTGAATGCCCAATAATTGAGAACGTTCATCATGTTGAAACTGAATAGAACGTTGGAATTGACCGAATTCGTCAAATGGCAAGAGTATTCAAAGTGATCAGAGTTATAAAACCAGCCGGACTAATCAAACTAGCCTGAATGCCCAATAATTCAGAATGTTCATCATGTTGAAACTGAATAGAACGTTGGAATTGACCGAATTCGTCAAATGGCAAGATTATCAAAGTGATCAGAGTGATAAAACCAGCTACGATAATCAAAATAGCCTGAATGCCCAATAATTGAGAACGTTCATCATGTTGAAACTGAATAGAACGTTGGAATTGACTGAATTCGTCAAATGGCAATAGTATTCAAAGTGATCAGAGTGATAAAACCACCTACAATAGTCAAAATAGCCTGAATGACCAATAATTCAGAATGTTCATCATGTTGAAACTGAATAGAACGTTGGAATTGACCGAATTCGTCAAATGGCAAGAGTATTCAAAGTGATCAGAGTGATAAAACCAGCCAGACTAATCAAAATAGCCTGAATGCCCAATAATTCAGAATGTTCATCATGTTGAAACTGAGTAGAACGTTGGAATTGTCCGAATTCGTTAAATGGCAAGAGTATTCAAAGTGATCAGAGTGATAAAACCAGCCAGACTAATCAAAATAGCCTGAATGCCCAATAATTCAGAATGTTCATCATGTTGAAACTGAATAGAACGTTGGAGTTGACCGATTTCGTCAAATGGCAAGAGTTTTCAAAGTGATCAGAGTTATAAAACCAGCCGGACTAATCAAACTAGCCTGAATGCCCAATAATTCAGAATGTTCATCATGTTGAAACTGAATAGAACGTTGGAATTGACCGAATTCGTCAAATGGCAAGAGTATTCAAAGTGATCAGAGTGATAAAACCCGCCAGACTAATCAAAATAGCCTGAATGCCCAATAATTCAGAATGTTCATCATGTTGAAACTGAATAGAACGTTGGAATTGACCGAATTCGTCAAATGGCAAGAGAATTCAAAGTGATCAGAGTGATAAAACCAGCTACAATAAGCAAAATAGCCTGAATGCCCAATAATTGAGAACGTTCATCATGTTGAAACTGAATAGAACGTTGGAATTGACCGAATTCGTCAAATGGCAAGAGTATTCAAAGTGATCAGAGTTATAAAACCAGCCGGACTAATCAAACTAGCCTGAATGCCCAATAATTCAGAATGTTCATCATGTTGAAACTGAATAGAACGTTGGAATTGACCGAATTCGTCAAATGGCAAGATTATCAAAGTGATCAGAGTGATAAAACCAGCTACGATAATCAAAATAGCCTGAATGCCCAATAATTGAGAACGTTCATCATGTTGAAACTGAATAGAACGTTGGAATTGACTGAATTCGTCAAATGGCAAGAGTATTCAAAGTGATCAGAGTGATAAAACCACCTACAATAGTCAAAATAGCCTGAATGACCAATAATTCAGAATGTTCATCATGTTGAAACTGAATAGAACGTTGGAATTGACCGAATTCGTCAAATGTTAAGAGTATTCAAAGTGATCAGAGTGATAAAACCAGCCAGACTAATCAAAATAGCCTGAATGCCCAATAATTCAGAATGTTCATCATGTTGAAACTGAGTAGAACGTTGGAATTGACCGAATTCGTCAAATGGCAAGAGTATTCAAAGTGATAAAACCAGCCAGACTAATCAAAATAGCCTGAATGCCCAATAATTCAGAATGTTCATCATGTTCAAACTGAATAGAACGTTGGAATTGACCGAATTCGTTTAATGGCTAGAGTATTCAAAGTGATCACAGTGATAAAACCAGCCAGACTAACCAAAATAGCCTGAATGCCAAATAATTCAGAATGTTCATCATGTTGAAACTGAATAGAACGTTGGAATTGACCGAATTCGTCAAATGGCAAGAGTATTCAAAGTGATCAGAGTGATAAAACCAGACAGACTAATCAAAATAGCCTGAATATCCAATAATTCAGAATGTTCATCATGTTGAAACTGAATAGAACGTTGGAATTGACCGAATTCGTTAAATGGCAAGAGTATTCAAAGTGATCAGAGTGATAAAACCAGCCAGACTAATCAAAATAGCCTGAATGCCCAATAATTCAGAATGTTCATCATGTTGAAACTGAATAGAACGTTGGAATTGACCGATTTCGTCAAATGGCAAGAGTTTTCAAAGTGATCAGAGTGATAAAACCAGCCAGACTAATCAAAATAGCCTGAATGCCCAATAATTCAGAATGTTCATCATGTTGAAACTGAATAGAACGTTGGAATTGACCGAATTCGTTAAATGGCAAGAGTATTCAAAGTGATCAGAGTGATAAAACCAGCCAGACTAATCAAAATAGCCTGAATGCCCAATAATTCAGAATGTTCATCATGTTGAAACTGAATAGAACGTTGGAATTGACCGAATTCGTCAAATGGCAAGAGAATTCAAAGTGATCAGAGTGATAAAACCAGCTACAATAAGCAAAATAGCCTGAATGCCCAATAATTGAGAACGTTCATCATGTTGAAACTGAATAGAACGTTGGAATTGACCGAATTCGTCAAATGGCAAGAGTATTCAAAGTGATCAGAGTTATAAAACCAGCCGGACTAATCAAACTAGCCTGAATGCCCAATAATTCAGAATGTTCATCATGTTGAAACTGAATAGAACGTTGGAATTGACCGAATTCGTCAAATGGCAAGATTATCAAAGTGATCAGAGTGATAAAACCAGCTACGATAATCAAAATAGCCTGAATGCCCAATAATTGAGAACGTTCATCATGTTGAAACTGAATAGAACGTTGGAATTGACTGAATTCGTCAAATGGCAAGAGTATTCAAAGTGATCAGAGTGATAAAACCACCTACAATAGTCAAAATAGCCTGAATGACCAATAATTCAGAATGTTCATCATGTTGAAACTGAATAGAACGTTGGAATTGACAGAATTCGTCAAATGTTAAGAGTATTCAAAGTGATCAGAGTGATAAAACCAGCCAGACTAATCAAAATAGCCTGAATGCCCAATAATTCAGAATGTTCATCATGTTGAAACTGAGTAGAACGTTGGAATTGACCGAATTCGTCAAATGGCAAGAGTATTCAAAGTGATAAAACCAGCCAGACTAATCAAAATAGCCTGAATGCCCAATAATTCAGAATGTTCATCATGTTCAAACTGAATAGAACGTTGGAATTGACCGAATTCGTTTAATGGCTAGAGTATTCAAAGTGATCACAGTGATAAAACCAGCCAGACTAATCAAAATAGCCTGAATGCCAAATAATTCAGAATGTTCATCATGTTGAAACTGAATAGAACGTTGGAATTGACCGAATTCGTCAAATGGCAAGAGTATTCAAAGTGATAAAACCAGACAGACTAATCAAAATAGCCTGAATATCCAATAATTCAGAATGTTCATCATGTTGAAACTGAATAGAACGTTGGAATTGACCGAATTCGTTAAATGGCAAGAGTATTCAAAGTGATCAGAGTGATAAAACCAGCCAGACTAATCAAAATAGCCTGAATGCCCAATAATTCAGAATGTTCATCATGTTGAAACTGAATAGAACGTTGGAATTGACCGATTTCGTCAAATGGCAAGAGTTTTCAAAGTGATCAGAGTGATAAAACCAGCCAGACTAATCAAAATAGCCTGAATGCCCAATAATTCAGAATGTTCATCATGTTGAAACTGAATAGAACGTTGGAATTGACCGAATTCGTTAAATGGCAAGAGTTTTCAAAGTGATCAGAGTGATAAAACCAGCCAGACTAATCAAAATAGCCTGAATGCCCAATAATTCAGAATGTTCATCATGTTGAAACTGAATAGAACGTTGGAATTGACTGAATTCGTCAAATGGCAAGAGTATTCAAAGTGATCAGAGTGATAAAACCACCTACAATAGTCAAAATAGCCTGAATGCCCAATAATTCAGAATGTTCATCATGTTGAAACTGAATAGAACGTTGGAATTGACCGAATTCGTCAAATCGCACGATTATCAAAGTGATCAGAGTGATAAAACCAGCTACAATAAGCAAAAATGTTCATCATGTTGAAACTGAATAGAACGTTGGAATTGACCGAATTCGTCAAATGGCAAGAGTATTCAAAGTGATCAGAGTGATAAAACCAGCCAGACTAATCAAAATAGACTGAATGCCCAATAATTCAGAATGTTCATCATGTTCAAACTGAATAGAACGTTGGAATTGACCGAATTCGTTTAATGGCTAGAGTATTCAAACTGATCACAGTGATAAAACCATCTACAATAATCAAAATAGCCTGAATGCCTAATAATTGAGAACGTTCATCATGTTGAAACTGAATAGAACGTTGGAATTGATCGAATTCGTCAAATGGCAAGATTATCAAAGTGATCAGAGTGATAAAACCAGCTACAATAATCAAAATAGCCTGAATGCCTAATAATTGAGAACGTTCATCATGTTGAAACTGAATAGAACGTTGGAATTGATCGAATTCGTCAAATGGCAAGATTATCAAAGTGATCAGAGTGATAAAACCAGCTACAAAATGCAAAATAGCCTGAATGCCCAATAATTCAGAATGTTCATCATGTTGAAACTGAATAGAACGTTGGAATTGACCGAATTCGTCAAATGTCAAGAGTTTTCAAAGTGATCAGAGTGATAAAACCCGCCAGACTAATCAAAATAGCCTGAATGTCCAATAATTCAGAATGTTCATCATGTTGAAACTGAATAGAACGTTGGAATTGACCGAATTCGTCAAATGGCAAGAGTATTCAAAGTGATCAGAGTGATAAAACCAGCCAGACAAATCAAAATAGCCTGAATGCCCAATAATTCAGAATGTTCATCATGTTGAAACTGGAATTGACCGAATTCGTCAAATGGCAAGAGTATTCAAAGTGATCAGAGTGATAAAACCATCTACAATAATCAAAATAGCCTGAATGCCTAATAATTGAAAACGTTCATCATGTTGAAACTGAATAGAACGTTGGAATTGATCGAATTCGTCAAATGGCAAGATTATCAAAGTGATCAGAGTGATAAAACCAGCTACAAAATGCAAAATAGCCTGAATGCCCAATAATTCAGAATGTTCATCATGTTGAAACTGAATAGAACGTTGGAATTGACCGAATTCGTCAAATGTCAAGAGTTTTCAAAGTGATCAGAGTGATAAAACCCGCCAGACTAATCAAAATAGCCTGAATGTCCAATAATTCAGAATGTTCATCATGTTGAAACTGAATAGAACGTTGGAATTGACCGAATTCGTCAAATGGCAAGAGTATTCAAAGTGATCAGAGTGATAAAACCAGCTACAATAAGCAAAATGGCCTGAATGCCTAATAATTGAGAACGTTCATCATGTTGAAACTGAATAGAACGTTGGAATTGACCGAATTCGTCAAATGGCAAGAGTATTCAAAGTGATCAGAGTGATAAAACCAGCCAGACTAATCAAACTAGCCTGAATGCCCAATAATTCAGAATGTTCATCATGTTGAAACTGAATAGAACGTTGGAATTGACCGAATTCGTCAAATGGCAAGATTATCAAAGTGATCAGAGTGATAAAACCAGCCAGACTAATCAAAATAGACTGAATGCCCAATAATTCAGAATGTTCATCATGTTCAAACTGAATAGAACGTTGGAATTGACCGAATTCGTTTAATGGCTAGAGTATTCAAAGTGATCACAGTGATAAAACCAGCCAGACTAATCAAAATAGCCTGAATGCCCAATAATTCAGAATGTTCATCATGTTGAAACTGAATAGAATGTTGGAATTGACCGAATTCGTCAAATGGCAAGAGTATTCAAAGTGATCAGAGTGATAAAACCAGCCAGACTAATCAAAATAGACTGAATGCCCAATAATTCAGAATGTTCATCATGTTCAAACTGAATAGAACGTTGGAATTGACCGAATTCGTTTAATGGCTAGAGTATTCAAAGTGATCACAGTGATAAAACCAGCCAGACTAATCAAAATAGCCTGAATGCCTAATAATTGAGAACGTTCATCATGTTGAAACTGAATAGAACGTTGGAATTGACCGAATTCGTCCAATGGCAAGAGTATTCAAAGTGATCAGAGTTATAAAACCAGCCGGACTAATCAAACTAGCCTGAATGCCCAATAATTCAGAATGTTCATCATGTTGAAACTGAATAGAACGTTGGAATTGACCGAATTCGTCAAATGGCAAGAGTATTCAAAGTGATCAGAGTGATAAAACCCGCCAGACTAATCAAAATAGCCTGAATGCCCAATAATTCAGAATGTTCATCATGTTGAAACTGAATAGAACGTTGGAATTGACCGAATTCGTCAAATGGCAAGAGAATTCAAAGTGATCAGAGTGATAAAACCAGCTACAATAAGCAAAATAGCCTGAATGCCCAATAATTGAGAACGTTCATCATGTTGAAACTGAATAGAACGTTGGAATTGACCGAATTCGTCAAATGGCAAGAGTATTCAAAGTGATCAGAGTTATAAAACCAGCCGGACTAATCAAACTAGCCTGAATGCCCAATAATTCAGAATGTTCATCATGTTGAAACTGAATAGAACGAATAGAAGAAGATTATCAAAGTGATCAGAGTGATGAAACCAGCTACGATAATCAAAATTGACCGAATTCGTCAAATGGCAAGAGTATTCAAAGTGATCAGAGTTATAAAACCAGCCGGACTAATCAAACTAGCCTGAATGCCCAATAATTCAGAATGTTCATCATGTTGAAACTGAATAGAACGTTGGAATTGACCGAATTCGTCAAATGGCAAGAGTATTCAAAGTGATCAGAGTGATAAAACCCGCCAGACTAATCAAAATAGCCTGAATGCCCAATAATTCAGAATGTTCATCATGTTGAAACTGAATAGAACGTTGGAATTGACCGAATTCGTCAAATGGCAAGAGAATTCAAAGTGATCAGAGTGATAAAACCAGCTACAATAAGCAAAATAGCCTGAATGCCCAATAATTGAGAACGTTCATCATGTTGAAACTGAATAGAACGTTGGAATTGACCGAATTCGTCAAATGGCAAGAGTATTCAAAGTGATCAGAGTTATAAAACCAGCCGGACTAATCAAACTAGCCTGAATGCCCAATAATTCAGAATGTTCATCATGTTGAAACTGAATAGAACGTTGGAATTGACCGAATTCGTCAAATGGCAAGATTATCAAAGTGATCAGAGTGATAAAACCAGCTACGATAATCAAAATAGCCTGAATGCCCAATAATTGAGAACGTTCATCATGTTGAAACTGAATAGAACGTTGGAATTGACTGAATTCGTCAAATGGCAAGAGTATTCAAAGTGATCAGAGTGATAAAACCACCTACAATAGTCAAAATAGCCTGAATGCCCAATAATTCAGAATGTTCATCATGTTGAAACTGAATAGAACGTTGGAATTGACCGAATTCGTCAAATGGCAAGATTATCAAAGTGATCAGAGTGATAAAACCAGCTACGATAATCAAAATTGACCGAATTCGTCAAATGGCAAGAGTATTCAAAGTGATCAGAGTTATAAAACCAGCCGGACTAATCAAACTAGCCTGAATGCCCAATAATTCAGAATGTTCATCATGTTGAAACTGAATAGAACGTTGGAATTGACCGAATTCGTCAAATGGCAAGAGTATTCAAAGTGATCAGAGTGATAAAACCCGCCAGACTAATCAAAATAGCCTGAATGCCCAATAATTCAGAATGTTCATCATGTTGAAACTGAATAGAACGTTGGAATTGACCGAATTCGTCAAATGGCAAGAGAATTCAAAGTGATCAGAGTGATAAAACCAGCTACAATAAGCAAAATAGCCTGAATGCCCAATAATTGAGAACGTTCATCATGTTGAAACTGAATAGAACGTTGGAATTGACCGAATTCGTCAAATGGCAAGAGTATTCAAAGTGATCAGAGTTATAAAACCAGCCGGACTAATCAAACTAGCCTGAATGCCCAATAATTCAGAATGTTCATCATGTTGAAACTGAATAGAACGTTGGAATTGACCGAATTCGTCAAATGGCAAGATTATCAAAGTGATCAGAGTGATAAAACCAGCTACGATAATCAAAATAGCCTGAATGCCCAATAATTGAGAACGTTCATCATGTTGAAACTGAATAGAACGTTGGAATTGACTGAATTCGTCAAATGGCAAGAGTATTCAAAGTGATCAGAGTGATAAAACCACCTACAATAGTCAAAATAGCCTGAATGACCAATAATTCAGAATGTTCATCATGTTGAAACTGAATAGAACGTTGGAATTGACCGAATTCGTCAAATGTTAAGAGTATTCAAAGTGATCAGAGTGATAAAACCAGCCAGACTAATCAAAATAGCCTGAATGCCCAATAATTCAGAATGTTCATCATGTTGAAACTGAGTAGAACGTTGGAATTGACCGAATTCGTCAAATGGCAAGAGTATTCAAAGTGATAAAACCAGCCAGACTAATCAAAATAGCCTGAATGCCCAATAATTCAGAATGTTCATCATGTTCAAACTGAATAGAACGTTGGAATTGACCGAATTCGTTTAATGGCTAGAGTATTCAAAGTGATCACAGTGATAAAACCAGCCAGACTAACCAAAATAGCCTGAATGCCAAATAATTCAGAATGTTCATCATGTTGAAACTGAATAGAACGTTGGAATTGACCGAATTCGTCAAATGGCAAGAGTATTCAAAGTGATCAGAGTGATAAAACCAGACAGACTAATCAAAATAGCCTGAATATCCAATAATTCAGAATGTTCATCATGTTGAAACTGAATAGAACGTTGGAATTGACCGAATTCGTTAAATGGCAAGAGTATTCAAAGTGATCAGAGTGATAAAACCAGCCAGACTAATCAAAATAGCCTGAATGCCCAATAATTCAGAATGTTCATCATGTTGAAACTGAATAGAACGTTGGAATTGACCGATTTCGTCAAATGGCAAGAGTTTTCAAAGTGATCAGAGTGATAAAACCAGCCAGACTAATCAAAATAGCCTGAATGCCCAATAATTCAGAATGTTCATCATGTTGAAACTGAATAGAACGTTGGAATTGACCGAATTCGTTAAATGGCAAGAGTATTCAAAGTGATCAGAGTGATAAAACCAGCCAGACTAATCAAAATAGCCTGAATGCCCAATAATTCAGAATGTTCATCATGTTGAAACTGAATAGAACGTTGGAATTGACCGAATTCGTCAAATGGCAAGAGAATTCAAAGTGATCAGAGTGATAAAACCAGCTACAATAAGCAAAATAGCCTGAATGCCCAATAATTGAGAACGTTCATCATGTTGAAACTGAATAGAACGTTGGAATTGACCGAATTCGTCAAATGGCAAGAGTATTCAAAGTGATCAGAGTTATAAAACCAGCCGGACTAATCAAACTAGCCTGAATGCCCAATAATTCAGAATGTTCATCATGTTGAAACTGAATAGAACGTTGGAATTGACCGAATTCGTCAAATGGCAAGATTATCAAAGTGATCAGAGTGATAAAACCAGCTACGATAATCAAAATAGCCTGAATGCCCAATAATTGAGAACGTTCATCATGTTGAAACTGAATAGAACGTTGGAATTGACTGAATTCGTCAAATGGCAAGAGTATTCAAAGTGATCAGAGTGATAAAACCACCTACAATAGTCAAAATAGCCTGAATGACCAATAATTCAGAATGTTCATCATGTTGAAACTGAATAGAACGTTGGAATTGACAGAATTCGTCAAATGTTAAGAGTATTCAAAGTGATCAGAGTGATAAAACCAGCCAGACTAATCAAAATAGCCTGAATGCCCAATAATTCAGAATGTTCATCATGTTGAAACTGAGTAGAACGTTGGAATTGACCGAATTCGTCAAATGGCAAGAGTATTCAAAGTGATAAAACCAGCCAGACTAATCAAAATAGCCTGAATGCCCAATAATTCAGAATGTTCATCATGTTCAAACTGAATAGAACGTTGGAATTGACCGAATTCGTTTAATGGCTAGAGTATTCAAAGTGATCACAGTGATAAAACCAGCCAGACTAATCAAAATAGCCTGAATGCCAAATAATTCAGAATGTTCATCATGTTGAAACTGAATAGAACGTTGGAATTGACCGAATTCGTCAAATGGCAAGAGTATTCAAAGTGATCAGAGTGATAAAACCAGACAGACTAATCAAAATAGCCTGAATATCCAATAATTCAGAATGTTCATCATGTTGAAACTGAATAGAACGTTGGAATTGACCGAATTCGTTAAATGGCAAGAGTATTCAAAGTGATCAGAGTGATAAAACCAGCCAGACTAATCAAAATAGCCTGAATGCCCAATAATTCAGAATGTTCATCATGTTGAAACTGAATAGAACGTTGGAATTGACCGATTTCGTCAAATGGCAAGAGTTTTCAAAGTGATCAGAGTGATAAAACCAGCCAGACTAATCAAAATAGCCTGAATGCCCAATAATTCAGAATGTTCATCATGTTGAAACTGAATAGAACGTTGGAATTGACCGAATTCGTTAAATGGCAAGAGTATTCAAAGTGATCAGAGTGATAAAACCAGCCAGACTAATCAAAATAGCCTGAATGCCCAATAATTCAGAATGTTCATCATGTTGAAACTGAATAGAACGTTGGAATTGACCGATTTCGTCAAATGGCAAGAGTATTCAAAGTGATCAGAGTGATAAAACCAGCTACGATAATCAAAATAGCCTGAATGCCCAATAATTGAGAACGTTCATCATGTTGAAACTGAATAGAACGTTGGAATTGACTGAATTCGTCAAATGGCAAGAGTATTCAAAGTGATCAGAGTGATAAAACCACCTACAATAGTCAAAATAGCCTGAATGCCCAATAATTCAGAATGTTCATCATGTTGAAACTGAATAGAACGTTGGAATTGACCGAATTCGTCAAATCGCACGATTATCAAAGTGATCAGAGTGATAAAACCAGCTACAATAAGCAAAAATGTTCATCATGTTGAAACTGAATAGAACGTTGGAATTGACCGAATTCGTCAAATGGCAAGAGTATAGTGATCAGAGTGATAAAACCAGCCAGACTAATCAAAATAGACTGAATGCCCAATAATTCAGAATGTTCATCATGTTCAAACTGAATAGAACGTTGGAATTGACCGAATTCGTTTAATGGCTAGAGTATTCAAACTGATCACAGTGATAAAACCAGCCAGACTAATCAAAATAGCCTGAATGCCCAATAATTCAGAATGTTCATCATGTTGAAACTGGAATTGACCGAATTCGTCAAATGGCAAGAGTATTCAAAGTGATCAGAGTGATAAAACCATCTACAATAATCAAAATAGCCTGAATGCCTAATAATTGAGAACGTTCATCATGTTGAAACTGAATAGAACGTTGGAATTGATCGAATTCGTCAAATGGCAAGATTATCAAAGTGATCAGAGTGATAAAACCAGCTACAAAATGCAAAATAGCCTGAATGCCCAATAATTCAGAATGTTCATCATGTTGAAACTGAATAGAACGTTGGAATTGACCGAATTCGTCAAATGTCAAGAGTTTTCAAAGTGATCAGAGTGATAAAACCCGCCAGACTAATCAAAATAGCCTGAATGTCCAATAATTCAGAATGTTCATCATGTTGAAACTGAATAGAACGTTGGAATTGACCGAATTCGTCAAATGGCAAGAGTATTCAAAGTGATCAGAGTGATAAAACCAGCTACAATAAGCAAAATAGCCTGAATGCCTAATAATTGAGAACGTTCATCATGTTGAAACTGAATAGAACGTTGGAATTGACCGAATTCGTCAAATGGCAAGAGTATTCAAAGTGATCAGAGTGATAAAACCAGCCAGACTAATCAAACTAGCCTGAATGCCCAATAATTCAGAATGTTCATCATGTTGAAACTGAATAGAACGTTGGAATTGACCGAATTCGTCAAATGGCAAGATTATCAAAGTGATCAGAGTGATAAAACCAGCTACAATAATCAAAATAGCCTGAATGCCCAATAATTGAGAACGTTCATCATGTTGAAACTGAATAGAACGTTGGAATTGACTGAATTCGTCAAATGGCAAGAGTATTCAAAGTGATCCGAGTGATAAAACCACCTACAATAGTCAAAATAGCCTGAATGACCAATAATTCAGAATGTTCATCATGTTGAAACTGAATAGAACGTTGGAATTGACCGAATTCGTCAAATGGCAAGAGTATTCAAAGTGATCAGAGTGATAAAAAAATCTACAATAATCAAAATAGCCTGAATGCCTAATAATTGAGAACGTTCATCATGTTGAAACTGAATAGAACGTTGGAATTGATCGAATTCGTCAAATGGCAAGATTATCAAAGTGATCAGAGTGATAAAACCAGCTACAAAATGCAAAATAGCCTGAATGCCCAATAATTCAGAATGTTCATCATGTTGAAACTGAATAGAACGTTGGAATTGAAAGAATTCGTCAAATGTCAAGAGTTTTCAAAGTGATCAGAGTGATAAAACCCGCCAGACTAATCAAAATAGCCTGAATGTCCAATAATTCAGAATGTTCATCATGTTGAAACTGAATAGAACGTTGGAATTGACCGAATTCGTCAAATGGCAAGAGTATTCAAAGTGATCAGAGTGATAAAACCAGCTACAATAAGCAAAATAGCCTGAATGCCTAATAATTGAGAACGTTCATCATGTTGAAACTGAATAGAACGTTGGAATTGACCGAATTCGTCAAATGGCAAGAGTATTCAAAGTGATCAGAGTGATAAAACCAGCCAGACTAATCAAACTAGCCTGAATGCCCAATAATTCAGAATGTTCATCATGTTGAAACTGAATAGAACGTTGGAATTGACCGAATTCGTCAAATGGCAAGATTATCAAAGTGATCAGAGTGATAAAACCAGCTACAATAATCAAAATAGCCTGAATGCCCAATAATTGAGAACGTTCATCATGTTGAAACTGAATAGAACGTTGGAATTGACTGAATTCGTCAAATGGCAAGAGTATTCAAAGTGATCCGAGTGATAAAACCACCTACAATAGTCAAAATAGCCTGAATGACCAATAATTCAGAATGTTCATCATGTTGAAACTGAATAGAACGTTGGAATTGACCGAATTCGTCAAATGGCAAGAGTATTCAAAGTGATCAGAGTGATAAAACCAGCCAGACTAATCAAAATAGCCTGAATGTCCAATAATTCAGAATGTTCATCATGTTGAAATTGAATAGAACGTTGGAATTGACCGAATTCGTCAAATGGCAAGAGTATTCAAAGTGATCAGAGTGATAAAACCAGCCAGACTAATCAAAATAGCCTGAATGCCCAATAATTCAGAATATTCATCATGTTGAAACTGAGTAGAACGTTGGAATTGACAGAATTCGTCAAATGGCAAGAGTATTCAAAGTGATCAGAGTGATAAAACCACCTACAATAGTCAAAATAGCCTGAATGACCAATAATTCAGAATGTTCATCATGTTGAAACTGAATAGAACGTTGGAATTGACCGAATTCGTCAAATGTTAAGAGTATTCAAAGTGATCAGAGTGATAAAACCAGCCAGACTAATCAAAATAGCCTGAATGCCCAATAATTCAGAATGTTCATCATGTTGAAACTGAGTAGAACGTTGGAATTGACCGAATTCGTCAAATGGCAAGAGTATTCAAAGTGATCAGAGTGATAAAACCAGCCAGACTAATCAAAATAGCCTGAATGCCCAATAATTCAGAATGTTCATCATGTTGAAACTGAATAGAACGTTGGAATTGACCGAATTCGTTTAATGGCTAGAGTATTCAAAGTGATCACAGTGATAAAACCAGCCAGACTAATCAAAATAGCCTGAATGCCAAATAATTCAGAATGTTCATCATGTTGAAACTGAATAGAACGTTGGAATTGACCGAATTCGTCAAATGGCAAGAGTATTCAAAGTGATCAGAGTGATAAAACCAGACAGACTAATCAAAATAGCCTGAATATCCAATTATTCAGAATGTTCATCATGTTGAAACTGAATAGAACGTTGGAATTGACCGAATTCGTTAAATGGCAAGAGTATTCAAAGTGATCAGAGTGATAAAACCAGCCAGACTAATCAAAATAGCCTGAATGCCCAATAATTCAGAATGTTCATCATGTTGAAACTGAATAGAACGTTGGAATTGACCGATTTCGTCAAATGGCAAGAGTTTTCAAAGTGATCAGAGTGATAAAACCAGCCAGACTAATCAAAATAGCCTGAATGCTAATTCAGAATGTTCATCATGTTGAAACTGAATAGAACGTTGGAATTGACCGAATTCGTCAAATGGCAAGAGTATTCAAAGTGATCAGAGTGATAAAACCAGCCAGACTAATCAATATAGCCTGAATGCCCAATAATTCAGAATGTTCATCATGTTCAAACTGAATAGAACGTTGGAATTGACCGAATTCGTTTAATGGCTAGAGTATTGAAAGTGATCACAGTGATAAAACCAGCCAGACTAATCAAAATAGCCTGAATGCCTAATAATTAAGAATGTTCATCATGTTGAAACTGAATAGAACGTTGGAATTGACCGAATTATCAAAGTGATCAGAGTGATAAAACCAGCTACAATAAGCAAAATAGCCTGAATGCCCAATAATTCAGAATGTTCATCATGTTGAAACTGAATAGAACGTTGGAATTGACCGAATTCGTCAAATCGCACGATTATCAAAGTGATCAGAGTGATAAAACCAGCTACAATAAGCAAAAATGTTCATCATGTTGAAACTGAATAGAACGTTGGAATTGACCGAATTCGTCAAATGGCAAGAGTATTCAAAGTGATCAGAGTGATAAAACCAGCCAGACTAATCAAAATAGACTGAATGCCCAATAATTCAGAATGTTCATCATGTTCAAACTGAATAGAACGTTGGAATTGACCGAATTCGTTTAATGGCTAGAGTATTCAAACTGATCACAGTGATAAAACCAGCCAGACTAATCAAAATAGCCTGAATGCCCAATAATTCAGAATGTTCATCATGTTGAAACTGAATAGAACGTTGGAATTGACCGAATTCGTCAAATGGCAAGAGTATTCAAAGTGATCAGAGTGATAAAACCATCTACAATAATCAAAATAGCCTGAATGCCTAATAATTGAGAACGTTCATCATGTTGAAACTGAATAGAACGTTGGAATTGATCGAATTCGTCAAATGGCAAGATTATCAAAGTGATCAGAGTGATAAAACCAGCTACAAAATGCAAAATAGCCTGAATGCCCAATAATTCAGAATGTTCATCATGTTGAAACTGAATAGAACGTTGGAATTGACCGAATTCGTCAAATGTCAAGAGTTTTCAAAGTGATCAGAGTGATAAAACCCGCCAGACTAATCAAAATAGCCTGAATGTCCAATAATTCAGAATGTTCATCATGTTGAAACTGAATAGAACGTTGGAATTGAACGAATTCGTCAAATGGCAAGAGTATTCAAAGTGATCAGAGTGATAAAACCAGCTACAATAAGCAAAATAGCCAGAATGCCTAATAATTGAGAACGTTCATCATGTTGAAACTGAATAGAACGTTGGAATTGACCGAATTCGTCAAATGGCAAGAGTATTCAAAGTGATCAGAGTGATAAAACCAGCCAGACTAATCAAACTAGCCTGAATGCCCAATAATTCAGAATGTTCATCATGTTGAAACTGAATAGAACGTTGGAATTGACCGAATTCGTCAAATGGCAAGATTATCAAAGTGATCAGAGTGATAAAACCAGCTACAATAATCAAAATAGCCTGAATGCCCAATAATTGAGAACGTTCATCATGTTGAAACTGAATAGAACGTTGGAATTGACTGAATTCGTCAAATGGCAAGAGTATTCAAAGTGATCCGAGTGATAAAACCACCTACAATAGTCAAAATAGCCTGAATGACCAATAATTCAGAATGTTCATCATGTTGAAACTGAATAGAACGTTGGAATTGACCGAATTCGTCAAATGGCAAGAGTATTCAAAGTGATCAGAGTGATAAAACCAGCCAGACTAATCAAAATAGCCTGAATGTCCAATAATTCAGAATGTTCATCATGTTGAAATTGAATAGAACGTTGGAATTGACCGAATTCGTCAAATGGCAAGAGTATTCAAAGTGATCAGAGTGATAAAACCAGCCAGACTAATCAAAATAGCCTGAATGCCCAATAATTCAGAATATTCATCATGTTGAAACTGAGTAGAACGTTGGAATTGACAGAATTCGTCAAATGGCAAGAGTATTCAAAGTGATCAGAGGGATAAAACCAGCCAGACTAATCAAAATAGCCTGAATGCCCAATAGTTCAGAATGTTCATCATGTTGAAACTGAATAGAACGTTGGAATTTACCGAATTCGTTTAATGGCTAAGTATTCAAAGTGATCACAGTGATAAAACCAGCCAGACTAATCAAATCAGAGTGATAAAACCAGCCAGACTAATCAAAATAGACTGAATGCCCAATAATTCAGAATGTTCATCATGTTCAAACTTAATAGAACGTTGGAATTGACCGAATTCGTTTAATGGCTAGAGTATTCAAACTGATCACAGTGATAAAACCAGCCAGACTAATCAAAATAGCCTGAATGCCCAATAATTCAGAATGTTCATCATGTTGAAACTGAATAGAACGTTGGAATTGACCGAATTCGTCAAATGGCAAGAGTATTCAAAGTGACCAGAGTGATAAATATGCCCAATAATTGATAACGTTCATCATGTTGAAACTGAATAGAACGTTGGAATTGACTGAATTCGTCAAATGGCAAGAGTATTCAGAGTGATCCGAGTGATAAAACCACCTACAATAGTCAAAATAGCCTGAATGACCAATAATTCAGAATGTTCATCATGTTGAAACTGAATAGAACGTTGGAATTGACCGAATTCGTCAAATGGCAAGAGTATTCAAAGTGATCAGAGTGATAAAACCAGCCAGACTAATCAAAATAGCCTGAATGTCCAATAATTCAGAATGTTCATCATGTTGAAATTGAATAGAACGTTGGAATTGACCGAATTCGTCAAATGGCAAGAGTATTCAAAGTGATCAGAGTGATAAAACCAGCCAGACTAATCAAAATAGCCTGAATGCCCAATAATTCAGAATATTGATCATGTTGAAACTGATTAGAACGTTGGAATTGACAGAATTCGTCAAATGGCAAGAGTATTCAAAGTGATCAGAGTGATAAAACCACCTACAATAGTCAAAATAGCCTGAATGACCAATAATTCAGAATGTTCATCATGTTGAAACTGAATAGAACGTTGGAATTGACCGAATTCGTCAAATTTTAAGAGTATTCAAAGTGATCAGAGTGATAAAACCAGCCAGACTAATCAAAATAGCCTGAATGCCCAATAATTCAGAATGTTCATCATGTTGAAACTGAGTAGAACGTTGGAATTGACCGAATTCGTCAAATGGCAAGAGTATTCAAAGTGATCAGAGTGATAAAACCAGCCAGACTAATCAAAATAGCCTGAATGCCCAATAATTCAGAATGTTCATCATGTTGAAACTGAATAGAACGTTGGAATTGACCGAATTCGTTTAATGGCTAGAGTATTCAAAGTGATCACAGTGATAAAACCAGCCAGACTAATCAAAATAGCCTGAATGCCAAATAATTCAGAATGTTCATCATGTTGAAACTGAATAGAACGTTGGAATTGACCGAATTCGTCAAATGGCAAGAGTATTCAAAGTGATCAGAGTGATAAAACCAGACAGACTAATCAAAATAGCCTGAATATCCAATTATTCAGAATGTTCATCATGTTGAAACTGAATAGAACGTTGGAATTGACCGAATTCGTTAAATGGCAAGAGTATTCAAAGTGATCAGAGTGATAAAACCAGCCAGACTAATCAAAATAGCCTGAATGCCCAATAATTCAGAATGTTCATCATGTTGAAACTGAATAGAACGTTGGAATTGACCGATTTCGTCAAATGGCAAGAGTTTTCAAAGTGATCAGAGTGATAAAACCAGCCAGACTAATCAAAATAGCCTGAATGCCCAATAATTCAGAATGTTCATCATGTTGAAACTGAATAGAACGTTGGAATTGACCGAATTCGTCAAATGGCAAGAGTATTCAAAGTGATCAGAGTGATAAAACCAGCCAGACTAATCAATATAGCCTGAATGCCCAATAATTCAGAATGTTCATCATGTTCAAACTGAATAGAACGTTGGAATTGACCGAATTCGTTTAATGGCTAGAGTATTGAAAGTGATCACAGTGATAAAACCAGCCAGACTAATCAAAATAGCCTGAATGCCTAATAATTAAGAATGTTCATCATGTTGAAACTGAATAGAACGTTGGAATTGACCGAATTATCAAAGTGATCAGAGTGATAAAACCAGCTACAATAAGCAAAATAGCCTGAATGCCCAATAATTCAGAATGTTCATCATGTTGAAACTGAATAGAACGTTGGAATTGACCGAATTCGTCAAATCGCACGATTATCAAAGTGATCAGAGTGATAAAACCAGCTACAATAAGCAAAAATGTTCATCATGTTGAAACTAAATAGAACGTTGGAATTGACCGAATTCGTCAAATGGCAAGAGTATTCAAAGTGATCAGAGTGATAAAACCAGCCAGACTAATCAAAATAGACTGAATGCCCAATAATTCAGAATGTTCATCATGTTGAAACTGAATAGAACGTTGGAATTGACCGAACTCGTCAAATGTCAAGAGTTTTCAAAGTGATCAGAGTGATAAAACCCGCCAGACTAATCAAAATAGCCTGAATGTCCAATAATTCAGAATGTTCATCATGTTGAAACTGAATAGAACGTTGGAATTGAACGAATTCGTCAAATGGCAAGAGTATTCAAAGTGATCAGAGTGATAAAACCAGCTACAATAAGCAAAATAGCCAGAATGCCTAATAATTGAGAACGTTCATCATGTTGAAACTGAATAGAACGTTGGAATTGACCGAATTCGTCAAATGGCAAGAGTATTCAAAGTGATCAGAGTGATAAAACCAGCCAGACTAATCAAACTAGCCTGAATGCCCAATAATTCAGAATGTTCATCATGTTGAAACTGAATAGAACGTTGGAATTGACCGAATTCGTCAAATGGCAAGATTATCAAAGTGATCAGAGTGATAAAACCAGCTACAATAATCAAAATAGCCTGAATGCCCAATAATTGAGAACGTTCATCATGTTGAAACTGAATAGAACGTTGGAATTGACTGAATTCGTCAAATGGCAAGAGTATTCAAAGTGATCCGAGTGATAAAACCACCTACAATAGTCAAAATAGCCTGAATGACCAATAATTCAGAATGTTCATCATGTTGAAACTGAATAGAACGTTGGAATTGACCGAATTCGTCAAATGGCAAGAGTATTCAAAGTGATCAGAGTGATAAAACCAGCCAGACTAATCAAAATAGCCTGAATGTCCAATAATTCAGAATGTTCATCATGTTGAAATTGAATAGAACGTTGGAATTGACCGAATTCGTCAAATGGCAAGAGTATTCAAAGTGATCAGAGTGATAAAACCAGCCAGACTAATCAAAATAGCCTGAATGCCCAATAATTCAGAATATTCATCATGTTGAAACTGAGTAGAACGTTGGAATTGACAGAATTCGTCAAATGGCAAGAGTATTCAAAGTGATCAGAGGGATAAAACCAGCCAGACTAATCAAAATAGCCTGAATGCCCAATAGTTCAGAATGTTCATCATGTTGAAACTGAATAGAACGTTGGAATTTACCGAATTCGTTTAATGGCTAAGTATTCAAAGTGATCACAGTGATAAAACCAGCCAGACTAATCAACTCAGAGTGATAAAACCAGCCAGACTAATCAAAATAGACTGAATGCCCAATAATTCAGAATGTTCATCATGTTCAAACTTAATAGAACGTTGGAATTGACCGAATTCGTTTAATGGCTAGAGTATTCAAACTGATCACAGTGATAAAACCAGCCAGACTAATCAAAATAGCCTGAATGCCCAATAATTCAGAATGTTCATCATGTTGAAACTGAATAGAACGTTGGAATTGACCGAATTCGTCAAATGGCAAGAGTATTCAAAGTGACCAGAGTGATAAAACCATCTACAATAATCAAAATAGCCTGAATGCCTAATAATTGAGAACGTTCATCATGTTGAAACTGAATAGAACGTTGGAATTGATCGAATTCGTCAAATGGCAAGATTATCAAAGTGATCAGAGTGATAAAACCAGCTACAAAATGCAAAATAGCCTGAATGCCCAATAATTCAGAATGTTCATCATGTTGAAACTGAATAGAACGTTGGAATTGACCGAATTCGTCAAATGTCAAGAGTTTTCAAAGTGATCAGAGTGATAAAACCCGCCAGACTAATCAAAATAGCCTGAATGCCCAATAATTCAGAATGTTCATCATGTTGAAACTGAATAGAACGTTGGAATTGACCGAATTCGTCAAATGGCAAGAGTATTCAAAGTGATCAGAGTGATAAAACCAGCTACAATAAGCAAAATAGCCTGAATGCCTAATAATTGAGAACGTTCATCATGTTGAAACTGAATAGAACGTTGGAATTGACCGAATTCGTCAAATGGCAAGAGTATTCAAAGTGATCAGAGTGATAAAACCAGCCAGACTAATCAAAATAGCCTGAATGCCCAATAATTCAGAATATTCATCATGTTGAAACTGAGTAGAACGTTGGAATTGACAGAATTCGTCAAATGGCAAGAGTATTCAAAGTGATCAGAGGGATAAAACCAGCCAGACTAATCAAAATAGCCTGAATGCCCAATAGTTCAGAATGTTCATCATGTTGAAACTGAATAGAACGTTGGAATTTACCGAATTCGTTTAATGGCTAAGTATTCAAAGTGATCACAGTGATAAAACCAGCCAGACTAATCAAATCAGAGTGATAAAACCAGCCAGACTAATCAAAATAGACTGAATGCCCAATAATTCAGAATGTTCATCATGTTCAAACTTAATAGAACGTTGGAATTGACCGAATTCGTTTAATGGCTAGAGTATTCAAACTGATCACAGTGATAAAACCAGCCAGACTAATCAAAATAGCCTGAATGCCCAATAATTCAGAATGTTCATCATGTTGAAACTGAATAGAACGTTGGAATTGACCGAATTCGTCAAATGGCAAGAGTATTCAAAGTGACCAGAGTGATAAAACCATCTACAATAATCAAAATAGCCTGAATGCCTAATAATTGAGAACGTTCATCATGTTGAAACTGAATAGAACGTTGGAATTGATCGAATTCGTCAAATGGCAAGATTATCAAAGTGATCAGAGTGATAAAACCAGCTACAAAATGCAAAATAGCCTGAATGCCCAATAATTCAGAATGTTCATCATGTTGAAACTGAATAGAACGTTGGAATTGACCGAATTCGTCAAATGTCAAGAGTTTTCAAAGTGATCAGAGTGATAAAACCCGCCAGACTAATCAAAATAGCCTGAATGTCCAATAATTCAGAATGTTCATCATGTTGAAACTGAATAGAACGTTGGAATTGAACGAATTCGTCAAATGGCAAGAGTATTCAAAGTGATCAGAGTGATAAAACCAGCTACAATAAGCAAAATAGCCAGAATGCCTAATAATTGAGAACGTTCATCATGTTGAAACTGAATAGAACGTTGGAATTGACCGAATTCGTCAAATGGCAAGAGTATTCAAAGTGATCAGAGTGATAAAACCAGCCAGACTAATCAAACTAGCCTGAATGCCCAATAATTCAGAATGTTCATCATGTTGAAACTGAATAGAACGTTGGAATTGACCGAATTCGTCAAATGGCAAGATTATCAAAGTGATCAGAGTGATAAAACCAGCTACAATAATCAAAATAGCCTGAATGCCCAATAATTGAGAACGTTCATCATGTTGAAACTGAATAGAACGTTGGAATTGACTGAATTCGTCAAATGGCAAGAGTATTCAAAGTGATCCGAGTGATAAAACCACCTACAATAGTCAAAATAGCCTGAATGACCAATAATTCAGAATGTTCATCATGTTGAAACTGAATAGAACGTTGGAATTGACCGAATTCGTCAAATGGCAAGAGTATTCAAAGTGATCAGAGTGATAAAACCAGCCAGACTAATCAAAATAGCCTGAATGTCCAATAATTCAGAATGTTCATCATGTTGAAATTGAATAGAACGTTGGAATTGACCGAATTCGTCAAATGGCAAGAGTATTCAAAGTGATCAGAGTGATAAAACCAGCCAGACTAATCAAAATAGCCTGAATGCCCAATAATTCAGAATATTCATCATGTTGAAACTGAGTAGAACGTTGGAATTGACAGAATTCGTCAAATGGCAAGAGTATTCAAAGTGATCAGAGGGATAAAACCAGCCAGACTAATCAAAATAGCCTGAATGCCCAATAGTTCAGAATGTTCATCATGTTGAAACTGAATAGAACGTTGGAATTTACCGAATTCGTTTAATGGCTAAGTATTCAAAGTGATCACAGTGATAAAACCAGCCAGACTAATCAAATCAGAGTGATAAAACCAGCCAGACTAATCAAAATAGACTGAATGCCCAATAATTCAGAATGTTCATCATGTTCAAACTTAATAGAACGTTGGAATTGACCGAATTCGTTTAATGGCTAGAGTATTCAAACTGATCACAGTGATAAAACCAGCCAGACTAATCAAAATAGCCTGAATGCCCAATAATTCAGAATGTTCATCATGTTGAAACTGAATAGAACGTTGGAATTGACCGAATTCGTCAAATGGCAAGAGTATTCAAAGTGACCAGAGTGATAAAACCATCTACAATAATCAAAATAGCCTGAATGCCTAATAATTGAGAACGTTCATCATGTTGAAACTGAATAGAACGTTGGAATTGATCGAATTCGTCAAATGGCAAGATTATCAAAGTGATCAGAGTGATAAAACCAGCTACAAAATGCAAAATAGCCTGAATGCCCAATAATTCAGAATGTTCATCATGTTGAAACTGAATAGAACGTTGGAATTGACCGAATTCGTCAAATGTCAAGAGTTTTCAAAGTGATCAGAGTGATAAAACCCGCCAGACTAATCAAAATAGCCTGAATGCCCAATAATTCAGAATGTTCATCATGTTGAAACTGAATAGAACGTTGGAATTGACCGAATTCGTCAAATGGCAAGAGTATTCAAAGTGATCAGAGTGATAAAACCAGCTACAATAAGCAAAATAGCCTGAATGCCTAATAATTGAGAACGTTCATCATGTTGAAACTGAATAGAACGTTGGAATTGACCGAATTCGTCAAATGGCAAGAGTATTCAAAGTGATCAGAGTGATAAAACCAGCCAGACTAATCAAAATAGCCTGAATGCCCAATAATTCAGAATATTCATCATGTTGAAACTGAGTAGAACGTTGGAATTGACAGAATTCGTCAAATGGCAAGAGTATTCAAAGTGATCAGAGGGATAAAACCAGCCAGACTAATCAAAATAGCCTGAATGCCCAATAGTTCAGAATGTTCATCATGTTGAAACTGAATAGAACGTTGGAATTTACCGAATTCGTTTAATGGCTAAGTATTCAAAGTGATCACAGTGATAAAACCAGCCAGACTAATCAAATCAGAGTGATAAAACCAGCCAGACTAATCAAAATAGACTGAATGCCCAATAATTCAGAATGTTCATCATGTTCAAACTTAATAGAACGTTGGAATTGACCGAATTCGTTTAATGGCTAGAGTATTCAAACTGATCACAGTGATAAAACCAGCCAGACTAATCAAAATAGCCTGAATGCCCAATAATTCAGAATGTTCATCATGTTGAAACTGAATAGAACGTTGGAATTGACCGAATTCGTCAAATGGCAAGAGTATTCAAAGTGACCAGAGTGATAAAACCATCTACAATAATCAAAATAGCCTGAATGCCTAATAATTGAGAACGTTCATCATGTTGAAACTGAATAGAACGTTGGAATTGATCGAATTCGTCAAATGGCAAGATTATCAAAGTGATCAGAGTGATAAAACCAGCTACAAAATGCAAAATAGCCTGAATGCCCAATAATTCAGAATGTTCATCATGTTGAAACTGAATAGAACGTTGGAATTGACCGAATTCGTCAAATGTCAAGAGTTTTCAAAGTGATCAGAGTGATAAAACCCGCCAGACTAATCAAAATAGCCTGAATGCCCAATAATTCAGAATGTTCATCATGTTGAAACTGAATAGAACGTTGGAATTGACCGAATTCGTCAAATGGCAAGAGTATTCAAAGTGATCAGAGTGATAAAACCAGCTACAATAAGCAAAATAGCCTGAATGCCTAATAATTGAGAACGTTCATCATGTTGAAACTGAATAGAACGTTGGAATTGACCGAATTCGTCAAATGGCAAGAGTATTCAAAGTGATCAGAGTGATAAAACCAGCCAGACTAATCAAACTAGCCTGAATGCCCAATAATTCAGAATGTTCATCATGTTGAAACTGAATAGAACGTTGGAATTGACCGAATTCGTCAAATGGCAAGATTATCAAAGTGATCAGAGTGATAAAACCAGCTACAATAATCAAAATAGCCTGAATGCCCAATAATTGAGAACGTTCATCATGTTGAAACTGAATAGAACGTTGGAATTGACTGAATTCGTCAAATGGCAAGAGTATTCAAAGTGATCCGAGTGATAAAACCACCTACAATAGTCAAAATAGCCTGAATGACCAATAATTCAGAATGTTCATCATGTTGAAACTGAATAGAACGTTGGAATTGACCGAATTCGTCAAATGGCAAGAGTATTCAAAGTGATCAGAGTGATAAAACCAGCCAGACTAATCAAAATAGCCTGAATGTCCAATAATTCAGAATGTTCATCATGTTGAAATTGAATAGAACGTTGGAATTGACAGAATTCGTCAAATGGCAAGAGTATTCAAAGTGATCAGAGTGATAAAACCAGCCAGACTAATCAAAATAGCCTGAATGCCCAATAATTCAGAATGTTCATCATGTTCAAACTGAATAGAACGTTGGAATTGACCGAATTCGTTTAATGGCTAGAGTATTCAAAGTGATCACAGTGATAAAACCAGCCAGACTAATCAAAATAGCCTGAATGCCAAATAATTCAGAATGTTCATCATGTTGAAACTGAATAGAACGTTGGAATTGACCGAATTCGTCAAATGGCAAGAGTATTCAAAGTGATCAGAGTGATAAAACCAGCCAGACTAATCAAAATAGCCTGAATGCCTAATAATTAAGAACGTTCATCATGTTGAATCTGAATAGAACGTTGAAATTGACCGAATTCGTTTAATGGCTAGAGTATTCAAAGTGATCACAGTGATAAAACCAGCCAGACTAATCAAAATAGCCTGAATGCCAAATAATTAAGAACATTCATCATGTTGAAACTGAATAGAACGTTGGAATTGACTGAATTCGTCAAATGGCAAGATTATCAAAGTGATCAGAGTGATAAAACCAGCTACAATAAGCAAAATAGCCTGAATGCCCAATAATTCAGAATGTTCATCATGTTGAAACTGAATAGACAAGAGGCAAGAGTATTCAAAGTGATCAGAGTGATAAAACCAGCTACAATAATCAAAATAGCCTGAATGCCCAATAATTCAGAATCTTCATCATGTTGAAACTGAATAGAACGTTGGAATTGACCGAATTTGTCAAATGGCTAGATTATCAAAGTGATCAGAGTGATAAAACCAGCCAGACTATTCAAAATAGCCTCAATGCCCAATAATTCAGAATGTTCATCATGTTGAAACTGAATAGAACGTTGGAATTGACCGAATTCGTCAAATGGCAAGAGTATTCAAAGTGATCAGAGTGATAAAACCCGCCAGACTAATCAAAATAGCCTGAATGCCCAATAATTCAGAATGTTCATGATGTTGAAACTGAATAGAACGTTGGAATTGAGCGAATTCGTCAAATGGCAAGATTATCAAAGTGACCAGAGTGATAAAACCAGCTACAATAATCAAAATAGACTGAATGCTCAATAATTCAGAATGTTCATCATGTTGAAACTGAATAGAACGTTGGAATTGACCGAATTCGTCAAATCGCAAGAGTATTCAAAGTGATCAGAGTGATAAAACCAGCTACAATAAGTAAAATAGCCTGAATGCCCAATAATTCAGAATGTTCATCATGTTGAAACTGAATAGAACGTTGGAATTGACCGAATTCGTCAAATGGCAAGAGTATTCAAAGTGATCAGAGTGATAAAACCAGCCAGACTAATCAAAATAGCCTGAATGTCCAATAATTCAGAATGTTCATCATGTTGAAACTGAATAGAACGTTGGAATTGACCGAATTCGCCAAATGGCAAGAGTATTCAAAGTGATCAGAGTGATAAAACCAGCCAGACTAATCAAAATAGCCTGAATGCCCAATAATTCAGAATGTTCATCATGTTGAAACTGAATAGAACGTTGGAATGGAGCGAATTTGTCAAATGGCAAGATTATCAAAGTGATCAGAGTAATAAAACCAGCTACAATAAGCAAAATAGCCTGAATGCCCAATAATTCAGAATGTACATCATGTTGAAACTGAATAGAACATTGGAATTGACCGAATTCGTCAAATGGCAAGAGTATTCAAAGTGATCAGAGTGATAAAACCAGCCAGACTAATCAAAATAGCCTGAATGTCCAATAATTCAGAATGTTCATCATGTTGAAACTGAATAGAACGTTGGAATTGAGCGAAATCGTCAAATGGCAAGATTTTCAAAGTGATCAGAGTGATAAAACCAGCTACAATAAGCAAAATAGCCTGAATGCCCAATAATTCAGAATGTTCATCATGTCGAAATTGAATAGAACGTTGGAATTGACCGAATTCGTCAAATCGCAAGATTATCAAAGTGATCAGAGTGATTTTTATTTTATTTATTTATTATTAATTACAATACAAAGTAAATTTATATTATAATTTTGGGTCCAAGGGTAAACCGGGTGACAAAGACCATTTGGCTTGATTTTTGCAGCGACAGACCAAAGCCTCTGGTGGGAATCGAACCCACAACCCCCACGCTGATAGGCAAGCACGCTACCAACTCGCCTACCGGGGCGCTTGATCAGAGTGATAAAACCAGCTACAATAAGCAAAATAGCCTGAATACCCAATAATTCAGAATGTTCATCATGTTGAAACTGAATAGAACGTTGGAATTGACCGAATTCGTCAAATGGCAAGAGTATTCAAAGTGATCAGAGTGATAAAACCAGCTACAATAAGCAAAATAGCCTGAATGCCCAATAATTCAGAATGTTCATCATGTTGAAACTGAATAGAACGTTGGAATTGACCGAATTCGTCAAATGGCAAGAGTATTCAAAGTGATCAGAGTGATAAAACCAGCCAGACTAATCAAAATAGCCTGAATGTCCAATAATTCAGAATGTTCATCATGTTGAAACTGAATAGAACGTTGGAATTGAGCGAATTCGTCAAATGGCAAGATTATCAAAGTGATCAGAGTGATAAAACCAGCTACAATAAGCAAAATAGCCTGAATGCCCAATAATTCAGAATGTTCATCATGTTGAAACTGAATAGAACGTTGGAATTGACCGAATTCGTCAAATGGCAAGAGTATTCAAAGTGATCAGAGTGATAAAACCAGCCAGACTAATCAAACTAGCCTGAATGCCCAATAATTCAGAATGTTCATCATGTTGAAACTGAATAGAACGTTGGAATTGACCGAATTCGTCAAATGGCAAGATTATCAAAGTGATCAGAGTAATAAAACCAGCTACAATAAGCAAAATAGCCTGAATGCCCAATAATTCAGAATGTACATCATGTTGAAACTGAATAGAACATTGGAATTGACCGAATTCGTCAAATGGCAAGAGTATTCAAAGTGATCAGAGTGATAAAACCAGCCAGACTAATCAAAATAGCCTGAATGCCCAATAATTCAGAATGTTCATCATGTTGAAACTGAATAGAACGTTGGAATTGAGCGAAATCGTCAAATGGCAAGATTATCAAAGTGATCAGAGTGATAAAACCAGCTACAATAAGCAAAATAGCCTGAATGCCCAATAATTCAGAATGTTCATCATGTTGAAATTGAATAGAACGTTGGAATTGACCGAATTCGTCAAATCGCAAGATTATCAAAGTGATCAGAGTGATAAAACCAGCTACAATAAGCAAAATAGCCTGAATACCCAATAATTCAGAATGTTCATCATGTTGAAACTGAATAGAACGTTGGAATTGACCGAATTCGTCAAATGGCAAGAGTATTCAAAGTGATCAGAGTGATAAAACCAGCTACAATAAGCAAAATAGCCTGAATGCCCAATAATTCAGAATGTTCATCATGTTGAAACTGAATAGAACGTTGGAATTGACCGAATTCGTCAAATGGCAAGAGTATTCAAAGTGATCAGAGTGATAAAACCAGCCAGACTAATCAAAATAGCCTGAATGCCCAATAATTCAGAATGTTCATCATGTTGAAACTGAATAGAACGTTGGAATTGAGCGAATTCGTCAAATGGCAAGATTATCAAAGTGATCAGAGTGATAAAACCAGCTACAATAAGCAAAATAGCCTGAATGCCCAATAATTCAGAATGTTCATCATGTTGAAACTGAATAGAACGTTGGAATTGACCGAATTCGTCAAATGGCAAGAGTATTCAAAGTGATCAGAGTGATAAAACCAGCCAGACTAATCAAACTAGCCTGAATGCCCAATAATTCAGAATGTTCATCATGTTGAAACTGAATAGAACGTTGGAATTGACCGAATTCATCAAATGGCAAGATTATCAAAGTAATAAGAGTGATAAAACCAGCCAGACTAATCAAAATAGCCTGAATGCAAAATAATTCAGAATGTTCATCATGTTGAAACTGAATAGAACGTTGGAATTGACCGAATTCGTCAAATGGCAAGAGTATTCAAAGTGATCAGAGTGATAAAACCAGCCAGACTAATCAAAATAGCCTGAATGCCCAATAATTGAGAACGTTCATTATGTTGAAACTGAATAGAACGTTGGAGTTGACTGAATTCGTCAAATGGCAAGAGTTTTCAAAGTGATCAGAGTGATAAAACCACCTACAATAGTCAAAATAGCCTGAATGACCAATAATTCAGAATGTTCATCATGTTGAAACTGAATAGAACGTTGGAATTGACCGAATTCGTCAAATGGCAAGAGTATTCAAAGTGATCAGAGTGATAAAACCAGCCAGACTAATCAAAATAGCCTGAATGTCCAATAATTCAGAATGTTCATCATGTTGAAACTGAATAGAACGTTGGAATTGACCGAATTCGTCAAATGGTAAGAGTATTCAAAGTGTTCAGAGTGATAAAACCAGCCAGACTAATCAAAATAGCCTGAATGCCCAATGATTCAGAATGTTGATCATGTTGAAACTGAATAGAACGTTGGAATTGACCGAATTCGTCAAATCGCAAGATTATCAAAGTGATCAGAGTGATAAAACCAGCTACAATAAGCAAAATAGCCTGAATACCCAATAATTCAGAATGTTCATCATGTTGAAACTGAATAGAACGTTGGAATTGACCGAATTCGTCAAATGGCAAGAGTATTCAAAGTGATCAGAGTGATAAAACCAGCCAGACTAATCAAAATAGCCTGAATGCCCAATAATTCAGAATGTTCATCATGTTGAAACTGAATAGAACGTTGGAATTGATCGAATTCGTCAAATGGCAAGATTATCAAAGTGATCAGAGTGATAAAACCAGCTACAATAAGCAAAATAGCCTGAATGCCCAATAATTCAGAATGTGCATCATGTTGAAACTGAATAGAACGTTGGAATTGACCGAATTCGTCAAATGGCAAGAGTATTCAAAGTGATCAGAGTGATAAAACCAGATAGACTAATCAAAATAGCCCAATAATTCAGAATGTTCATCATGTTGAAACTGAATAGAACGTTGGAATTGATCGAATTCGTCAAATGGCAAGATTATCAAAGTGATCAGAGTGATAAAACCAGCTACAATAATCAAAATAGCCTGAATGCCCAATAATTGAGAACGTTCATCATGTTGAAACTGAATAGAACGTTGGAATTGACTGAATTCGTCAAATGGCAAGAGTATTCAAAGTGATCAGAGTGATAAAACCAGCCAGACTAATCAAAATAGCCTGAATGTCCAATAATTCAGAATGTTCATCATGTTGAAATTGAATAGAACGTTGGAATTGACCGAATTCGTCAAATGGCAACAGTATTCAAAGTGATCAGAGTGATAAAACCAGCCAGACTAATCAAAATAGCCTGAATGCCCAATAATTCAGAATGTTCATCATGTTGAAACTGAGTAGAACGTTGGAATTGACCGAATTCGTCAAATGGCAAGAGTATTCAAAGTGATAAAACCAGCTACAATAAGCAAAATAGCCTGAATGCCCAATAATTCAGAATGTGCATCATGTTGAAACTGAATAGAACGTTGGAATTGACCGAATTCGTCAAATGGCAAGAGTATTCAAAGTGATCAGAGTGATAAAACCAGATAGACTAATCAAAATAGCCCAATAATTCAGAATGTTCATAATGTTGAAACTGAATAGAACGTTGGAATTGATCGAATTCGTCAAATGGCAAGATTATCAAAGTGATCAGAGTGATAAAACCAGCTACAATAATCAAAATAGCCTGAATGCCCAATAATTGAGAACGTTCATCATGTTGAAACTGAATAGAACGTTGGAATTGACTGAATTCGTCAAATGGCAAGAGTATTCAAAGTGATCAGAGTGATAAAACCAGCCAGACTAATCAAAATAGCCTGAATGTCCAATAATTCAGAATGTTCATCATGTTGAAATTGAATAGAACGTTGGAATTGACCGAATTCGTCAAATGGCAACAGTATTCAAAGTGATCAGAGTGATAAAACCAGCCAGACTAATCAAAATAGCCTGAATGCCCAATAATTCAGAATGTTCATCATGTTGAAACTGAGTAGAACGTTGGAATTGACCGAATTCGTCAAATGGCAAGAGTATTCAAAGTGATCAGAGTGATAAAACCAGCCAGACTAATCAAAATAGCCTGAATGCCAAATAATTCAGAATGTTCATCATGTTGAAACTGAATAGAACGTTGGAATTGACCGAATTCGTTTAATGGCTAGAGTATTCAAAGTGATCACAGTGATAAAACCAGCCAGACTAATCAAAATAGCCTGAGTGCCTAATAATTAAGAACGTTCATCATTTTGAAACTGAATAGAACGTTGGAATTGACTGAATTCGTCAAATGGCAAGATTATCAAAGTGATCAGAGTGATAAAACCAGCTACAATAAGCAAAATAGCCTGAATGCCCAATAATTCAGAATGTTCATCATGTTGAAACTGAATAGAACGTTGGAATTGAGCGAATTCGTGAAATGGCAAGATTACCAAAGTGACCAGAGTTATAAAACCAGCTACAATAAGCAAAATAGCCTGAATGCCCAATAATTCAGAATGTTCATCATGTTGAAACTGAGTAGAACGTTGGAATTGACCGAATTCGTCAAATGGCAAGAGTATTCAAAGTGATCAGAGTGATAAAACCAGCCAGACTAATCAAAATAGCCTGAATGCCAAATAATTCCGAATGTTCATCATGTTGAAACTGAATACAACGTTGGAATTGACCGAATTCGTCAAATGGCAAGAGTATTCAAAGTGATCAGAGTGATAAAACCAGCCAGACTAATCAAAATAGCCTGAATTCCTAATAATTAAGAACGTTCATCATGTTGAAACTGAATAGAACGTTGGAATTGACTGAATTCGTCAAATGGCAAGAGTATTCAAAGTGATCAGAGTGATAAAACCAGCTACAATAAGTAAAATAGCCTGAATGCCCAATAATTCAGAATGTTCATCATGTTGAAACTGAATAGAACGTTGGAATTGACCGAATTCGTCAAATGGCAAGAGTATTCAAAGTGATCAGAGTGATAAAACCAGCCAGACTAATCAAAATAGCCTGAATGTCCAATAATTCAGAATGTTCATCATGTTGAAACTGAATAGAACGTTGGAATTGACCGAATTCGCCAAATGGCAAGAGTATTCAAAGTGATCAGAGTGATAAAACCAGCCAGACTAATCAAAATAGCCTGAATGCCCAATAATTCAGAATGTTCATCATGTTGAAACTGAATAGAACGTTGGAATTGAGCGAATTTGTCAAATGGCAAGATTATCAAAGTGATCAGAGTAATAAAACCAGCTACAATAAGCAAAATAGCCTGAATGCCCAATAATTCAGAATGTACATCATGTTGAAACTGAATAGAACATTGGAATTGACCGAATTCGTCAAATGGCAAGAGTATTCAAAGTGATCAGAGTGATAAAACCAGCCAGACTAATCAAAATAGCCTGAATGCCCAATAATTCAGAATGTTCATCATGTTGAAAATGAATAGAACGTTGGAATTGAGCGAAATCGTCAAATGGCAAGATTATCAAAGTGATCAGAGTGATAAAACCAGCTACAATAAGCAAAATAGCCTGAATGCCCAATAATTCAGAATGTTCATCATGTTGAAATTGAATAGAACGTTGGAATTGACCGAATTCGTCAAATCGCAAGATTATCAAAGTGATCAGAGTGATAAAACCAGCTACAATAAGCAAAATAGCCTGAATGCCCAATAATTCAGAATGTTCATCATGTTGAAACTGAATAGAACGTTGGAATTGACCGAATTCGTCAAATGGCAAGAGTATTCAAAGTGATCAGAGTGATAAAACCAGCCAGACTAATCAAAATAGCCTGAATGCCCAATAATTCAGAATGTTCATCATGTTGAAACTGAATAGAACGTTGGAATTGAGCGAATTCGTCAAATGGCAAGATTATCAAAGTGATCAGAGTGATAAAACCAGCTACAATAAGCAAAATAGCCTGAATGCCCAATAATTCAGAATGTTCATCATGTTGAAACTGAATAGAACGTTGGAATTGACCGAATTCGTCAAATGGCAAGAGTATTCAAAGTGATCAGAGTGATAAAACCAGCCAGACTAATCAAACTAGCCTGAATGCCCAATAATTCAGAATGTTCATCATGTTGAAACTGAATAGAACGTTGGAATTGACCGAATTCGTCAAATGGCAAGATTATCAAAGTAATAAGAGTGATAAAACCAGCCAGACTAATCAAAATAGCCTGAATGCAAAATAATTCAGAATCTTCATCATGTTGAAACTGAATAGAACGTTGGAATTGACCGAATTCGTCAAATGGCAAGAGTATTCAAAGTGATCAGAGTGATAAAACCAGCCAGACTAATCAAAATAGCCTGAATGCCCAATAATTGAGAACGTTCATCATGTTGAAACTGAATAGAACGTTGGAATTGACTGAATTCGTCAAATGGCAAGAGTTTTCAAAGTGATCAGAGTGATAAAACCACCTACAATAGTCAAAATAGCCTGAATGACCAATAATTCAGAATGTTCATCATGTTGAAACTGAATAGAACGTTGGAATTGACCGAATTCGTCAAATGGCAAGAGTATTCAAAGTGATCAGAGTGATAAAACCAGCCAGACTAATCAAAATAGCCTGAATGTCCAATAATTCAGAATGTTCATCATGTTGAAACTGAATAGAACGTTGGAATTGACCGAATTCGTCAAATGGTAAGAGTATTCAAAGTGTTCAGAGTGATAAAACCAGCCAGACTAATCAAAATAGCCTGAATGCCCAATGATTCAGAATGTTGATCATGTTGAAACTGAATAGAATGTTGGAATTGACCGAATTCGTCAAATCGCAAGATTATCAAAGTGATCAGAGTGATAAAACCAGCTACAATAAGCAAAATAGCCTGAATACCCAATAATTCAGAATGTTCATCATGTTGAAACTGAATAGAACGTTGGAATTGACCGAATTCGTCAAATGGCAAGAGTATTCAAAGTGATCAGAGTGATAAAACCAGCCAGACTAATCAAAATAGCCTGAATGCCCAATAATTCAGAATGTTCATCATGTTGAAACTGAATAGAACGTTGGAATTTAGCGAATTCGTCAAATGGCAAGATTATCAAAGTGATCAGAGTGATAAAACCAGCTACAATAAGCAAAATAGCCTGAATGCCCAATAATTCAGAATGTGCATCATGTTGAAACTGAATAGAACGTTGGAATTGACCGAATTCGTCAAATGGCAAGAGTATTCAAAGTGATCAGACTGATAAAACCAGATAGACTAATCAAAATAGCCCAATAATTCAGAATGTTCATCATGTTGAAACTGAATAGAACGTTGGAATTGATCGAATTCGTCAAATGGCAAGATTATCAAAGTGATCAGAGTGATAAAACCAGCTACAATAATCAAAATAGCCTGAATGCCCAATAATTGAGAACGTTCATCATGTTGAAACTGAATAGAACGTTGGAATTGACTGACTTCGTCAAATGGCAAGAGTATTCAAAGTGATCAGAGTGATAAAACCAGCCAGACTAATCAAAATAGCCTGAATGTCCAATAATTCAGAATGTTCATCATGTTGAAATTGAATAGAACGTTGGAATTGACCGAATTCGTCAAATGGCAACAGTATTCAAAGTGATCAGAGTGATAAAACCATCCAGACTAATCAAAATAGCCTGAATGCCCAATAATTCAGAATGTTCATCATGTTGAAACTGAGTAGAACGTTGGAATTGACCGAATTCGTCAAATGGCAAGAGTATTCAAAGTGATCAGAGTGATAAAACCAGCCAGACTAATCAAAATAGCCTGAATGCCAAATAATTCAGAATGTTCATCATGTTGAAACTGAATAGAACGTTGGAATTGACCGAATTCGTTTAATGGCTAGAGTATTCAAAGTGATCACAGTGATAAAACCAGCTACAATAAGCCAAATAGCCTGAATGCCCAATAATTCAGAATGTTCATCATGTTGAAACTGAATAGAACGTTGGAATTGACTGAATTCGTCAAATGGCAAGATTATCAAAGTGATCAGAGTGATAAAACCAGCTACAATAAGCCAAATAGCCTGAATGCCCAATAATTCAGAATGTTCATCATGTTGAAACTGAATAGAACGTTGGAATTGAGCGAATTCGTGAAATGGCAAGATTATCAAAGTGACCAGAGTTATAAAACCAGCTACAATAAGCAAAATAGCCTGAATGCCCAATAATTCAGAATGTTCATCATGTTGAAACTGAATAGAACGTTGGAATTGAGCGAATTCGTCAAATGGCAAGATTATCAAAGTGATCAGAGTGATAAAACCAGCTACAATAAGCCAAATAGCCTGAATGCCCAATAATTCAGAATGTTCATCATGTTGAAACTGAATAGAACGTTGGAATTGAGCGAATTCGTGAAATGGCAAGATTATCAAAGTGACCAGAGTTATAAAACCAGCTACAATAAGCAAAATAGCCTGAATGCCCAATAATTCAGAATGTTCATCATGTTGAAACTGAATAGAACGTTGGAATTGAGCGAATTCGTCAAATGGCAAGAGTATTCAAAGTGATCAGAGTGATAAAACCAGCCAGACTAATCAAAATAGCCTGAATTCCTAATAATTAAGAACGTTCATCATGTTGAAACTGAATAGAACGTTGGAATTGACTGAATTCGTCAAATGGCAAGATTATCAAAGTGATCAGAGTGATAAAACCAGCTACAATAAGCCAAATAGCCTGAATGCCCAATAATTCAGAATGTTCATCATGTTGAAACTGAATAGAACGTTGGAATTGAGCGAATTCGTGAAATGGCAAGATTATCAAAGTGACCAGAGTTATAAAACCAGCTACAATAAGCAAAATAGCCTGAATGCCCAATAATTCAGAATGTTCATCATGTTGAAACTGAATAGAACGTTGGAATTGAGCGAATTCGTGAAATGGCAAGATTATCAAAGTGACCAGAGTTATAAAACCAGCTACAATAAGCAAAATAGCCTGAATGCCCAATAATTCAGAATGTTCATCATGTTGAAACTGAATAGAACGTTGGAATTGAGCGAATTCGTGAAATGGCAAGATTATCAAAGTGACCAGAGTTATAAAACCAGCTACAATAAGCAAAATAGCCTGAATGCCCAATAATTCAGAATGTTCATCATGTTGAAACTGAATAGAACGTTGGAATTGAGCGAATTCGTCAAATGGCAAGAGTATTCAAAGTGATCAGAGTGATAAAACCAGCCAGACTAATCAAAATAGCCTGAATTCCTAATAATTAAGAACGTTCATCATGTTGAAACTGAATAGAACGTTGGAATTGAGCGAATTCGTCAAATGGCAAGAGTATTCAAAGTGATCAGAGTGATAAAACCAGCCAGACTAATCAAAATAGCCTGAATTCCTAATAATTGAGAACGTTCATCATGTTGAAACTGAATAGAACGTTGGAATTGACTGAATTCGTCAAATGGCAAGAGTTTTCAAAGTGATCAGAGTGATAAAACCAGCCAGACTAATCAAAATAGCCTGAATGTCCAATAATTCAGAATGTTCATCATGTTGAAACTGAATAGAACGTTGGAATTGACCGAATTCGTCAAATGGTAAGAGTATTCAAAGTGTTCAGAGTGATAAAACCAGCCAGACTAATCAAAATAGCCTGAATGCCCAATGATTCAGAATGTTGATCATGTTGAAACTGAATAGAATGTTGGAATTGACCGAATTCGTCAAATCGCAAGATTATCAAAGTGATCAGAGTGATAAAACCAGCTACAATAAGCAAAATAGCCTGAATACCCAATAATTCAGAATGTTCATCATGTTGAAACTGAATAGAACGTTGGAATTGACCGAATTCGACAAATGGCAAGAGTATTCAAAGTGATCAGAGTGATAAAACCAGCCAGACTAATCAAAATAGCCTGAATGCCCAATAATTCAGAATGTTCATCATGTTGAAACTGAATAGAACGTTGGAATTTAGCGAATTCGTCAAATGGCAAGATTATCAAAGTGATCAGAGTGATAAAACCAGCTACAATAAGCAAAATAGCCTGAATGCCCAATAATTCAGAATGTGCATCATGTTGAAACTGAATAGAACGTTGGAATTGACCGAATTCGTCAAATGGCAAGAGTATTCAAAGTGATCAGACTGATAAAACCAGATAGACTAATCAAAATAGCCCAATAATTCAGAATGTTCATCATGTTGAAACTGAATAGAACGTTGGAATTGATCGAATTCGTCAAATGGCAAGATTATCAAAGTGATCAGAGTGATAAAACCAGCTACAATAATCAAAATAGCCTGAATGCCCAATAATTGAGAACGTTCATCATGTTGAAACTGAATAGAACGTTGGAATTGACTGACTTCGTCAAATGGCAAGAGTATTCAAAGTGATAAAACCAGCCAGACTAATCAAAATAGCCTGAATGTCCAATAATTCAGAATGTTCATCATGTTGAAATTGAATAGAACGTTGGAATTGACCGAATTCGTCAAATGGCAACAGTATTCAAAGTGATCAGAGTGATAAAACCATCCAGACTAATCAAAATAGCCTGAATGCCCAATAATTCAGAATGTTCATCATGTTGAAACTGTGTAGAACGTTGGAATTGACCGAATTCGTCAAATGGCAAGAGTATTCAAAGTGATCAGAGTGATAAAACCAGCCAGACTAATCAAAATAGCCTGAATGCCAAATAATTCAGAATGTTCATCATGTTGAAACTGAATAGAACGTTGGAATTGACCGAATTCGTTTAATGGCTAGAGTATTCAAAGTGATCACAGTGATAAAACCAGCTACAATAAGCCAAATAGCCTGAATGCCCAATAATTCAGAATGTTCATCATGTTGAAACTGAATAGAACGTTGGAATTGACTGAATTCGTCAAATGGCAAGATTATCAAAGTGATCAGAGTGATAAAACCAGCTACAATAAGCCAAATAGCCTGAATGCCCAATAATTCAGAATGTTCATCATGTTGAAACTGAATAGAACGTTGGAATTGAGCGAATTCGTGAAATGGCAAGATTATCAAAGTGACCAGAGTTATAAAACCAGCTACAATAAGCAAAATAGCCTGAATGCCCAATAATTCAGAATGTTCATCATGTTGAAACTGAATAGAACGTTGGAATTGAGCGAATTCGTCAAATGGCAAGATTATCAAAGTGATCAGAGTGATAAAACCAGCTACAATAAGCCAAATAGCCTGAATGCCCAATAATTCAGAATGTTCATCATGTTGAAACTGAATAGAACGTTGGAATTGAGCGAATTCGTGAAATGGCAAGATTATCAAAGTGACCAGAGTTATAAAACCAGCTACAATAAGCAAAATAGCCTGAATGCCCAATAATTCAGAATGTTCATCATGTTGAAACTGAATAGAACGTTGGAATTGAGCGAATTCGTCAAATGGCAAGAGTATTCAAAGTGATCAGAGTGATAAAACCAGCCAGACTAATCAAAATAGCCTGAATTCCTAATAATTAAGAACGTTCATCATGTTGAAACTGAATAGAACGTTGGAATTGACTGAATTCGTCAAATGGCAAGATTATCAAAGTGATCAGAGTGATAAAACCAGCTACAATAAGCCAAATAGCCTGAATGCCCAATAATTCAGAATGTTCATCATGTTGAAACTGAATAGAACGTTGGAATTGAGCGAATTCGTGAAATGGCAAGATTATCAAAGTGACCAGAGTTATAAAACCAGCTACAATAAGCAAAATAGCCTGAATGCCCAATAATTCAGAATGTTCATCATGTTGAAACTGAATAGAACGTTGGAATTGAGCGAATTCGTGAAATGGCAAGATTATCAAAGTGACCAGAGTTATAAAACCAGCTACAATAAGCAAAATAGCCTGAATGCCCAATAATTCAGAATGTTCATCATGTTGAAACTGAATAGAACGTTGGAATTGAGCGAATTCGTGAAATGGCAAGATTATCAAAGTGACCAGAGTTATAAAACCAGCTACAATAAGCAAAATAGCCTGAATGCCCAATAATTCAGAATGTTCATCATGTTGAAACTGAATAGAACGTTGGAATTGAGCGAATTCGTCAAATGGCAAGAGTATTCAAAGTGATCAGAGTGATAAAACCAGCCAGACTAATCAAAATAGCCTGAATTCCTAATAATTAAGAACGTTCATCATGTTGAAACTGAATAGAACGTTGGAATTGACTGAATTCGTCAAATGGCAAGATTATCAAAGTGATCAGAGTGATAAAACCAGCTACAATAAGCCAAATAGCCTGAATGCCCAATAATTCAGAATGTTCATCATGTTGAAACTGAATAGAACGTTGGAATTGAGCGAATTCGTGAAATGGCAAGATTATCAAAGTGACCAGAGTTATAAAACCAGCTACAATAAGCAAAATAGCCTGAATGCCGAATAATTCAGAATGTTCATCATGTTGAAACTGAATAGAACGTTGGAATACACCGATTTCGTCAAATCGCAAGAGTATTCAAAGTGATCAGAGTGATAAAACCAGCCAGACTAATCAAAATAGCCTGAATGTCCAATAATTCAGAATGTTCATCATGTTGAAACTGAATAGAACGTTGGAATTGACCGAATTCGTAAAATGGCAAGAGTATTCAAAGTGATCAGAGTGATAAAACCAGCCAGACTAATCAAAATAGCCTGAATGCCCAATAATTCAGAATGTTCATCATGTTGAAACTGAATAGAACGTTGGAATTGACCGAATTCGTCAAATGGCAAGAGTATTCAAAGTGATCAGAGTGATAAAACCATCTACAATAATCAAAAAAGCCTGAATGCCTAATAATTAAGAACGTTCATCATGTTGAAACTGAATAGAACGTTGGAATTGACCGAATTCGTCAAATGGCAAGATTATCAAAGTGATCAGAGTGATAAAACCAGCTACAATAAGCAAAATAGGCAAGAGTATTCAAAGTGATCAGAGTGATAAAACCAGCCAGACTAATCAAAATAGCCTGAATGTCCAATAATTCAGAATGTTCATCATGTTGAAACTGAATAGAACGTTGGAATTGACCGAATTCGTCAAATGGCAAGAGTATTCAAAGTGATCAGAGTGATAAAACCAGCCAGACTAATCAAAATAGCCTGAATGCCCAATAATTCAGAATGATGATCATGTTTAAACTGAATAGAACGTTGGAATTGACCGAATTCGTCAAATTGCAAGATTATCAAAGTGATCAGAGTGATAAAACCAGCTACAATAAGCAAAATAGCCTGAATGCCTAATAATTTAGAACGTTCATCATGTTGAAACTGAATAGAACGTTGGAATTGACCGAATTCGTTTAATGGCTAGAGTATTCAAAGTGATCACAGTGATAAAACCAGCCAGACTAATCAAAATAGCCTGAATGCCTAATAATTAAGAATGTTCATCATGTTGAAACTGAATAGAACGTTGGAATTGACCAAATTCGTCAAATGGCAAGAGTATTCAAAGTGATCAGAGTGATAAAACCAGCCAGACTAATCAAAATAGCCTGAATGCCCAATAATTCAGAATGTTCATCATGTTGAAACTGAATAGAACGTTGGAATTGACCGATTTCGTCAAATGGCAAGAGTATTCAAAGTGATCAGAGTGATAAAACCAGCCAGACTAATCAAAATAGACTAAATGCCCAATAATTCAGAATGTTCATCATGTTGAAACTGAATAGAACGTTGGAATTGACCGAATTCGTTTAATGGATAGAGTATTCAAAGTGATCACAGTGATAAAACCAGCCAGACTAATCAAAATAGCCTGAATGCCCAATAATTCAGAATGTTCATCATGTTGAAACTGAATAGAACGTTGGAATTGACCGAATTCGTCAAATGGCAAGAGTATTCAAAGTGATCAGAGTGATAAAACCATCTACAATAATCAAAATAGCCTGAATGCCTAATAATTGAGAACGTTCATCATGTTGAAACTGAATAGAACGTTGGAATTGACCGAATTCGTCAAATGGCAAGATTATCAAAGTGATCAGAGTGATAAAACCAGCTACAATAAGCAAAATAGCCTGAATGCCCAATAATTCAGAATGTTCATCATGTTGAAACTGAATAGAACGTTGGAATTGACCGAATTCGTCAAATGGCAAGAGTATTCAAAGTGATCAGAGTGATAAAACCAGCCAGACTAATCAAAATAGCCTGAATGCCCAATAATTCAGAATGTTCATCATGTTGAAACTGAATAGAACGTTGGAATTGACCAAATTCGTCAAATGGCAAGAGAATTTAAAGTGATCAGAGTGATAAAACCATCTACAATAATCAAAATAGCCTGCATGCCTAATAATGGAGAACGTTCATCATGTTGAAACTGAATAGAACGTTGGAATTGACCGAATTCGTCAAATGGCAAGATTATCAAAGTGATCAGAGTGATAAAACCAGCTACAATAAGCAAAATAGCCTGAATGCCCAATAATTCAGAATGTTCATCATGTTGAAACTGAATAGATCGTTGGAATTGACCGAATTCGTCAAATGGCAAGATTATTCAAAGTGATCAGAGTGATAAAACCAGCCAGACTAATCAAACTAGCCTGAATGCCCAATAATTCAGAATGTTCATCATGTTCAAACTGAATAGAACGTTGGAATTGACCGAATTCGTTTAATGGCTAGAGTATTCAAAGTGATCACAGTGATAAAACCAGCCAGACTAATCAAAATAGCCTGAATGCCCAATAATTCAGAATGTTCATCATGTTGAAACTGAATAGAACGTTGGAATTGACCGAATTCGTCAAATGGCAAGATTATTCAAAGTGATCAGAGTGATAAAACCAGCCAGACTAATGAAACTAGCCTGAATGCCCAATAATTCAGAATGTTCATCATGTTCAAACTGAATAGAACGTTGGAATTGACCGAATTCGTCAAATGGCAAGAGTATTCAAAGTGATCAGAGTGATAAAACCAGCTACAATAAGCAAAATAGCCTGAATGCCCAATAATTGAGAACGTTCATCATGTTGAAACTGAATAGAACGTTGGAATTGACCGAATTCGTCAAATGGCAAGAGTATTCAAAGTGATCAGAGTGATAAAACCAGCCAGACTAATCAAACTAGCCTGAATGCCCAATAATTCAGAATGTTCATCATGTTGACACTGAATAGAACGTTGGAATTGACCGAATTCGTCAAATGGCAAGATTATCAAAGTGATCAGAGTGATAAAACAAGCTACAATAATCAAAATAGCCTGAATGCCCAATAATTGAGAACGTTCATCATGTTGAAACTGAATAGAACGTTGGAATTGACTGAATTCGTCAAATGGGAAGAGTATTCAAAGTGATCAGAGTGATAAAACCACCTACAATAGTCAAAATAGCCTGAATGACCAATAATTCAGAATGTTCATCATGTTGAAACTGGAATTGACCGAATTCGTCAAATGGCAAGAGTATTCAAAGTGATCAGAGTGATAAAACCAGCCAGACTAATCAAAATAGCCTGAATATCCAATAATTCAGAATGTGTATCATGTTGAAATTGAATAGATCGTTGGATTTGACCGAATTCGTCAAATGGCAAGAGTATTCAAAGTTTTCAGAGTGATAAAACCAGCCAGACTAATCAAAATAGCCTGAATGCCCAATAATTCAGAATATTCATCATGTTGAAACTGAGTAGAACGTTGGAATTGACCGAATTCGTCAAATGGCAAGATTATCAAAGTGATCAGAGTGATAAAACCAGCTACAATAAGCAAAATAGCCTGAATGCCCAATAATTCAGAATGTTCATCATGTTGAAACTGAATAGAACGTTGGAATTGAGCGAATTCGTGAAATGGCAAGATTATCAAAGTGGCCAGAGTGATAAAACCATCTACAATAATCAAAATAGCCTGAATGCCTAATAATTAAGAACGTTCATCATGTTGAAACTGAATAGAACGTTGGAATTGACCGAATTCGTCAAATGGCAAGATTATCAAAGTGATCAGAGTGATAAAACCAGCTACAATAAGCAAAATAGCCTGAATGCCCAATAATTCAGAATGTTCATCATGTTGAAACTGAATAGACAAGAGGCAAGAGTATTCAAAGTGATCAGAGTGATAAAACCAGCAAGACTAATCAAAATAGACAGAATGCCCAATAATTCAGAATGTTCATCATGTTCAAACTGAATAGAACGTTGGAATTGACCGAATTCGTTTAATGGCTAGAGTATTCAAAGTGATCGCAGTGATAAAACCAGCCAGACTAATCAAAATAGCCTGAATGCCAAATAATTAAGAACGTTCATCATGTTGAAACTGAATAGAACGTTGGAATTGACTGAATTCGTCAAATGGCAAGATTATCAAAGTGATCAGAGTGATAAAACCAGCTACAATACGCAAAATAGCCTGAATGCCCAATAATTCAGAATGTTCATCATGTTGAAACTGAATAGAACGTTGGAATTGAGCGAATTCGTGAAATGGCAAGATTATCAAAGTGGCCAGAGTGATAAAACCATCTACAATAATCAAAATAGCCTGAATGCCTAATAATTAAGAACGTTCATCATGTTGAAACTGAATAGAACGTTGGAATTGACCGAATTCGTCAAATGGCAAGATTATCAAAGTGATCAGAGTGATAAAACCAGCTACAATAAGCAAACTAGCCTGAATGCCCAATAATTCAGAATGTTCATCATGTTCAAACTGAATAGAACGTTGGAATTGACCGAATTCGTTTAATGGCAAGAGTATTCAAAGTGATCACAGTGATAAAACCAGCCAGACTAATCAAAATAGACTGAATGCCCAATAATTCAGAATGTTCATCATGTTCAAACTGAATAGAACGTTGGAATTGACCGAATTCGTTTAATGGCTAGAGTATTCAAAGAGATCACAGTGATAAAACCAGCCAGACTAATCAAAATAGCCTGAATGCCAAATAATTCAGTATGTTCATCATGTTGAAACTGAATAGAACGTTGGAATTGACCGAATTCGTCAAATGGCAAGAGTATTCAAAGTGATCAGAGTGATAAAACCAGCCAGACTAATCAAAATAGCCTGAATGCCTAATAATTAAGAACGTTCATCATGTTGAAACTGAATAGAACGTTGGAATTGACCGAATTCGTTTAATGGCTAGAGTATTCAAAGTGATCACAGTGATAAAACCAGCCAGACTAATCAAAATAGCCTGAATGCCAAATAATTAAGAACGTTCATCATGTTGAAACTGTATAGAACGTTGGAATTGACTGAATTCGTCAAATGGCAAGATTATCAAAGTGATCAGAGTGATAAAACCAGCTACAATAAGCAAAATAGCCTGAATGCCCAATAATTCAGAATGTTCATCATGTTGAAACTGAATAGAACGTTGGAATTGAGCGAATTCGTGAAATGGCAAGATTATCAAAGTGGCCAGAGTGATAAAAACAATAATTCAGAATGTTCATCATGTTGAAACTGAATAGAACGTTGGAATTGACCGAATTCGTCAAATGGCAAGAGTATTCAAAGTGATCAGAGTGATAAAATTAGCCAGACTAATCAAAATAGCCTGAATGCCCAATAATTCAGAATGTTCATCATGTTGAAACTGAATAGAACGTTGGAATTGACCGATTTCGTCAAATGGCAAGAGTATTCAAAGTGATCAGAGTGATAAAACCATCTACAATAATCAAAATAGCCTGAATGCTTAATAATTAAGAATGTCCATCATGTTGAAACTGAATAGCACTTTGGAATTGACCGAATTCGTCAAATCGCAAGAGTATTCAAAGTGATCAGAGTGATAAAACCAGCTACAATAAGTAAAATAGCCTGAATGCCCAATAATTCAGAATGTTCATCATGTTGAAACTGAATAGAACTTTGGAATTGACCGAATTCGTCAAATGGCAAGAGTATTCAAAGTGATCAGAGTGATAAAACCAGCCAGACTAATCAAAATAGCCTGAATGTCCAATAATTCAGAATGTTCATCATGTTGAAACTGAATAGAACGTTGGAATTGACCGAATTCGTCAAATGGCAAGAGTATTCAAAGTGATCAGAGTGATAAAACCAACCAGACTAATCAAAATAGCCTGAATGTCCAATAATTCAGAATGTTCATCATGTTGAAACTGAATAGAACGTTGGAATTGAGCGAATTTGTCAAATGGCAAGATTATCAAAGTGATCAGAGTGATAAAACCAGCTACAATAAGCAAAATAGCCGGAATGCCCAATAATTGAGAACGTTCATCATGTTGAAACTGAATAGAACGTTGGAATTGACCGAATTCGTCAAATGGCAAGAGTATTCAAAGTGATCAGAGTGATAAAACCAGCTACAATAAGCAAAATAGCCTGAATGCCCAATAATTGAGAACGTTCATCATGTTGAAACTGAATAGAACGTTGGAATTGACCGAATTCGTCAAATGGCAAGAGTATTCATAGTGATCAGAGTGATAAAACCAGCCAGACTAATCAAACTAGCCTGAATGCCCAATAATTCAGAATGTTCATCATGTTGAAACTGAATAGAACGTTGGAATTGACCGAATTCGTCAAATGGCAAGATTATCAAAGTGATCAGAGTGATAAAACCAGCTACAATAATCAAAATAGCCTGAATACCCAATAATTCAGAATGTTCATCATGTTGAAACTGAATAGAACGTTGGAATTGACCGAATTCGTCAAATGGCAAGATTATCAAAGTGATCAGAGTGATAAAACCAGCTACAATAAGCAAAATAGCCTGAATGCCCAATAATTGAGAACGTTCATCATGTTGAAACTGAATAGAACGTTGGAATTGACCGAATTCGTCAAATGGCAAGAGTATTCAAAGTGATCAGAGTGATAAAACCAGCTACAATAAGCAAAATAGCCTGAATGCCCAATAATTGAGAACGTTCATCATGTTGAAACTGAATAGAACGTTGGAATTGACCGAATTCGTCAAATGGCAAGAGTATTCATAGTGATCAGAGTGATAAAACCAGCCAGACTAATCAAACTAGCCTGAATGCCCAATAATTCAGAACGTTCATCATGTTGAAAGTGAATAGAACGTTGGAATTGACCGAATTCGTCAAATGGCAAGATTATCAAAGTGATCAGAGTGATAAAACCAGCTACAATAAGCAAAATAGCCTGAATGCCCAATAATTCAGAATGTTCATCATGTTGAAACTGAATAGAACGTTGCAATCGAGCGAATTCGTGAAATGGCAAGATTATCAAAGTGACCAGAGTTATAAAACCAGCTACAATAAGCAAAATAGCCTGAATGCCCAATAATTCAGAATGTTCATCATGTTGAAACTGAGTAGAACGTTGGAATTGACCGAATTCGTCAAATGGCAAGAGTATTCAAAGTGATCAGAGTGATAAAACCAGCCAGACTAATCAAAATAGCCTGAATGCCAAATAATTCAGAATGTTCATCATGTTGAAACTGGATAGAACGTTGGAATTGACCGAATTCGTCAAATGGCAAGATTATCAAAGTGATCAGAGTGATAAAACCAGCTACAATAAGCAAAATAGCCTGAATGCCCAATAATTCAGAATGTTCATCATGTTGAAACTGAATAGAACGTTGGAATTGAGCGAATTCGTGAAATGGCAAGATTATCAAAGTGACCAGAGTTATAAAACCAGCTACAATAAGCAAAATAGCCTGAATACCCAATAATTCAGAATGTTCATCATGTTGAAACTGAATAGAACGTTGGAATTGACCGAATTCGTCAAATGGCAAGAGTATTCAAAGTGATCAGAGTGATAAAACCAGCCAGACTAATCAAAATAGCCTGAATGCCTAATAATTAAGAACGTTCATCATGTTGAAACTGAATAGAACGTTGGAATTGACCGAATTCGTCAAATGGCAAGAGTATTCAAAGTGATCAGAGTGATAAAACCAGCCAGACTAATCAAAATAGCCTGAATGCCTAATAATTAAGAACGTTCATCATGTTGAAACTGAATAGAACGTTGGAATTGACCGAATTCGTTTAATGGCTAGAGTATTCAAAGTGATCACAGTGATAAAACCAGCCAGACTAGTCAAAATAGCCTGAATGCCTAATAATTAAGAACGTTCATCATGTTGAAAGTGAATAGAACGTTGGAATTGACTGAATTCGTCAAATGGCAAGATTATCAAAGTGATCAGAGTGATAAAACCAGCTACAATAAGCAAAATAGCCTGAATGCCCAATAATTCAGAATGTTCATCATGTTGAAACTGAATAGAACGTTGGAATTGAGCGAATTCGTGAAATGGCAAGATTATCAAAGTGACCAGAGTTATAAAACCAGCTACAATAAGCAAAATAGCCTGAATACCCAATAATTCAGAATGTTCATCATGTTCAAACTGAATAGAACGTTGGAATTGACCGAATTCGTTTAATGGCTAGAGTATTCAAAGAGATCACAGTGATAAAACCAGCCAGACTAATCAAAATAGCCTGAATGCCAAATAATTCAGTATGTTCATCATGTTGAAACTGAATAGAACGTTGGAATTGACCGAATTCGTCAAATGGCAAGAGTATTCAAAGTGATCAGAGTGATAAAACCAGCCAGACTAATCAAAATAGCCTGAATGCCTAATAATTAAGAACGTTCATCATGTTGAAACTGAATAGAACGTTGGAATTGACCAAATTCGTTTAATGGCTAGAGTATTCAAAGTGATCACAGTGATAAAACCAGCCAGACTAATCAAAATAGCCTGAATGCCCAATAATTCAGAATGTTCATCATGTTGAAACTGAATAGAACGTTGGAATTGAGCGAATTCGTGAAATGGCAAGATTATCAAAGTGGCCAGAGTGATAAAAACAATAATTCAGAATGTTCATCATGTTGAAACTGAATAGAACGTTGGAATTGACCGAATTCGTCAAATGGCAAGAGTATTCAAAGTGATCAGAGTGATAAAATTAGCCAGACTAATCAAAATAGCCTGAATGCCCAATAATTCAGAATGTTCATCATGTTGAAACTGAATAGAACGTTGGAATTGACCGATTTCGTCAAATGGCAAGAGTATTCAAAGTGATCAGAGTGATAAAACCATCTACAATAATCAAAATAGCCTGAATGCTTAATAATTAAGAATGTCCATCATGTTGAAACTGAATAGCACTTTGGAATTGACCGAATTCGTCAAATCGCAAGAGTATTCAAAGTGATCAGAGTGATAAAACCAGCTACAATAAGTAAAATAGCCTGAATGCCCAATAATTCAGAATGTTCATCATGTTGAAACTGAATAGAACGTTGGAATTGACCGAATTCGTCAAATGGCAAGAGTATTCAAAGTGATCAGAGTGATAAAACCAGCCAGACTAATCAAAATAGCCTGAATGTCCAATAATTCAGAATGTTCATCATGTTGAAACTGAATAGAACGTTGGAATTGACCGAATTCGTCAAATGGCAAGAGTATTCAAAGTGATCAGAGTGATAAAACCAACCAGACTAATCAAAATAGCCTGAATGTCCAATAATTCAGAATGTTCATCATGTTGAAACTGAATAGAACGTTGGAATTGAGCGAATTTGTCAAATGGCAAGATTATCAAAGTGATCAGAGTGATAAAACCAGCTACAATAAGCAAAATAGCCGGAATGCCCAATAATTGAGAACGTTCATCATGTTGAAACTGAATAGAACGTTGGAATTGACCGAATTCGTCAAATGGCAAGATTATCAAAGTGATCAGAGTGATAAAACCAGCTACAATAATCAAAATAGCCTGAATACCCAATAATTCAGAATGTTCATCATGTTGAAACTGAATAGAACGTTGGAATTGACCGAATTCGTCAAATGGCAAGAGTATTCAAAGTGATCAGAGTGATAAAACCAGCCAGACTAATCAAACTAGCCTGAATGCCCAATAATTCAGAATGTTCATCATGTTGAAACTGAATAGAACGTTGGAATTGACCGAATTTGTCAAATGGCTAGATTATCAAAGTGATCAGAGTGATAAAACCAGCCAGACTATTCAAAATAGCCTGAATGCCCAATAATTCAGAATGTTCATCATGTTAAAACTGAATAGAACGTTGGAATTGACCGAATTCGTCAAATGGCAAGAGTATTCAAAGTGATCAGAGTGATAAAACCCGCCAGACTAATCAAAATAGCCTGAATGCCCAATAATTCAGAACGTTCATCATGTTGAAACTGAATAGAACGTTGGAATTGACTGAATTCGTCAAATGGCAAGAGTATTCAAAGTGATCAGAGTGATAAAACCACCTACAATAGTCAAAATAGCCTGAATGACCAATAATTCAGAATGTTCATCATGTTGAAACTGAATAGAACGTTGGAATTGACCGAATTCGTCAAATGGCAAGAGTATTCAAAGTGATCAGAGTGATAAAACCAGCCAGACTAATCAAAATAGCCTGAATGTCCAATAATTCAGAATGTTCATCATGTTGAAATTGAATAGAACGTTGGAATTGACCGAATTCGTCAAATGGCAAGAGTATTCAAAGTGATCAGAGTGATAAAACCAGCCAGACTAATCAAAATAGCCTGAATGCCCAATAATTCAGAATGTTCATCATGTTGAAACTGAGTAGAACGTTGGAATTGACCGAATTCGTCAAATGGCAAGAGTATTCAAAGTGATCAGAGTGATAAAACCAGCCAGACTAATCAAAATAGCCTGAATGCCAAATAATTCAGAATGTTCATCATGTTGAAACTGAATAGATCGTTGGAATTGACCGAATTCGTTTAATGGCTAGAGTATTCAAAGTGATCACAGTGATAAAACCAGCCAGACTAGTCAAAATAGCCTGAATGCCTAATAATTAAGAACGTTCATCATGTTGAAAGTGAATAGAACGTTGGAATTGACTGAATTCGTCAAATGGCAAGATTATCAAAGTGATCAGAGTGATAAAACCAGCTACAATAAGCAAAATAGCCTGAATGCCCAATAATTCAGAATGTTCATCATGTTGAAACTGAATAGAACGTTGGAATCGAGCGAATTCGTGAAATGGCAAGATTATCAAAGTGACCAGAGTTATAAAACCAGCTACAATAAGCAAAATAGCCTGAATACCCAATAATTCAGAATGTTCATCATGTTGAAACTGAATAGAACGTTGGAATTGACCGAATTCGTCAAATGGCAAGAGTATTCAAAGTGATCAGAGTGATAAAACCAGCCAGACTAGTCAAAATAGCCTGAATGCCTAATAATTAAGAACGTTCATCATGTTGAAAGTGAATAGAACGTTGGAATTGACTGAATTCGTCAAATGGCAAGATTATCAAAGTGATCAGAGTTATAAAACCAGCCAGACTAGTCAAAATAGCCTGAATGCCTAATAATTAAGAACGTTCATCATGTTGAAAGTGAATAGAACGTTGGAATTGACTGAATTCGTCAAATGGCAAGATTATCAAAGTGATCAGAGTGATAAAACCAGCTACAATAAGCAAAATAGCCTGAATGCCCAATAATTCAGAATGTTCATCATGTTGAAACTGAATAGAACGTTGGAATCGAGCGAATTCGTGAAATGGCAAGATTATCAAAGTGACCAGAGTTATAAAACCAGCTACAATAAGCAAAATAGCCTGAATACCCAATAATTCAGAATGTTCATCATGTTGAAACTGAATAGAACGTTGGAATTGACCGAATTCGTTTAATGGCTAGAGTATTCAAAGTGATCACAGTGATAAAACCAGCCAGACTAGTCAAAATAGCCTGAATGCCTAATAATTAAGAACGTTCATCATGTTGAAAGTGAATAGAACGTTGGAATTGACTGAATTCGTCAAATGGCAAGATTATCAAAGTGATCAGAGTGATAAAACCAGCTACAATAAGCAAAATAGCCTGAATGCCCAATAATTCAGAATGTTCATCATGTTGAAACTGAATAGAACGTTGGAATCGAGCGAATTCGTGAAATGGCAAGATTATCAAAGTGACCAGAGTTATAAAACCAGCTACAATAAGCAAAATAGCCTGAATACCCAATAATTCAGAATGTTCATCATGTTGAAACTGAATAGAACGTTGGAATTGACCGAATTCGTCAAATGGCAAGAGTATTCAAAGTGATCACAGTGATAAAACCAGCCAGACTAGTCAAAATAGCCTGAATGCCTAATAATTAAGAACGTTCATCATGTTGAAAGTGAATAGAACGTTGGAATTGACTGAATTCGTCAAATGGCAAGATTATCAAAGTGATCAGAGTTATAAAACCAGCTACTATAAGCAAAATAGCCTGAATGCCCAATAATTCAGAATGTTCATCATGTTGAAACTGAGTAGAACGTTTTAATTGACCGAATTCGTCAAATGGCAAGAGTATTCAAAGTGATCAGAGTGATAAAACCAGCCAGACTAATCAAAATAGCCTGAATGCCAAATAATTCAGAATGTTCATCATGTTGAAACTGAATAGAACGTTGGAATTGACCGAATTCGTCAAATGGCAAGATTATCAAAGTGATCAGAGTGATAAAACCAGCTACAATAAGCAAAATAGCCTGAATGCCCAATAATTCAGAATGTTCATCATGTTGAAACTGAATAGAACGTTGGAATTGAGCGAATTCGTGAAATGGCAAGATTATCAAAGTGACCAGAGTTATAAAACCAGCTACAATAAGCAAAATAGCCTGAATACCCAATAATTCAGAATGTTCATCATGTTGAAACTGAATAGAACGTTGGAATTGACCGAATTCGTCAAATGGCAAGAGTATTCAAAGTGATCAGAGTGATAAAACCAGCCAGACTAATCAAACTAGCCTGAATGCCCAATAATTCAGAATGTTCATCATGTTGAAACTGAATAGAACGTTGGAATTGACCGAATTTGTCAAATGGCTAGATTATCAAAGTGATCAGAGTGATAAAACCAGCCAGACTATTCAAAATAGCCTGAATGCCCAATAATTCAGAATGTTCATCATGTTAAAACTGAATAGAACGTTGGAATTGACCGAATTCGTCAAATGGCAAGAGTATTCAAAGTGATCAGAGTGATAAAACCCGCCAGACTAATCAAAATAGCCTGAATGCCCAATAATTCAGAACGTTCATCATGTTGAAACTGAATAGAACGTTGGAATTGACTGAATTCGTCAAATGGCAAGAGTATTCAAAGTGATCAGAGTGATAAAACCACCTACAATAGTCAAAATAGCCTGAATGACCAATAATTCAGAATGTTCATCATGTTGAAACTGAATAGAACGTTGGAATTGACCGAATTCGTCAAATGGCAAGAGTATTCAAAGTGATCAGAGTGATAAAACCAGCCAGACTAATCAAAATAGCCTGAATGCCCAATAATTCAGAATGTTCATCATGTTGAAACTGAGTAGAACCTTGGAATTGACCGAATTCGTGAAATGGCAAGAGTATTCAAAGTGATCAGAGTGATAAAACCAGCCAGACTAATCAAAATAGCCTGAATGCAAATAATTCAGAATGTTCATCATGTTGAAACTGAATAGATCGTTGGAATTGACCGAATTCGTCAAATGGCAAGAGTATTCAAAGTGATCAGAGTGATAAAACCAGCCAGACTAATCAAAATAGCCTGAATGTCCAATAATTCAGAATGTTCATCATGTTGAAATTGAATAGAACGTTGGAATTGACCGAATTCGTCAAATGGCAAGAGTATTCAAAGTGATCAGAGTGATAAAACCAGCCAGACTAATCAAAATAGCCTGAATGCCCAATAATTCAGAATGTTCATCATGTTGAAACTGAGTAGAACGTTGGAATTGACCGAATTCGTCAAATGGCAAGAGTATTCAAAGTGATCAGAGTGATAAAACCAGCCAGACTAATCAAAATAGCCTGAATGCCAAATAATTCAGAATGTTCATCATGTTGAAACTGAATAGAACGTTGGAATTGACCGAATTCGTCAAATGGCAAGAGTATTCAAAGTGATCAGAGTGATAAAACCAGCCAGACTAATCAAAATAGACTGAATGCCTAATAATTAAGAACGTTCATCATGTTGAAACTGAATAGAACGTTGGAATTGACTGAATTCGTCAAATGGTAAGATTATCAAAGTGATCAGAGTGATAAAACCAGCTACAATAAGCAAAATAGCCTGAATGCCCAATAATTCAGAATGTTCATCATGTTGAAACTGAATAGAACGTTGGAATTGAGCGAATTCGTGAAATGGCAAGATTATCAAAGTGACCAGAGTTATAAAACCAGCTACAATAAGCAAAATAGCCTGAATGCCGAATAATTCAGAATGTTCATCATGTTAAAACTGAATAGAACGTTGGAATTGACCAAATTCGTCAAATCGCAAGAGTATTCAAAGTGATCAGAGTGATAAAACCAGCTACAACAAGCAAAATAGGCAAGAGTATTCAAAGTGATCAGAGTGATAAAACCAGCCAGACTAATCAAAATAGCCTGAATGTCCAATAATTCAGAATGTTCATCATGTTGAAACTGAATAGAACGTTGGAATTGACCGAATTCGTCAAATGGCAAGAGTATTCAAAGTGATCAGAGTGATAAAACCCGCCAGACTAATCAAAATAGCCTGAATTCCCAATAAATCAGAATGTTCATCATGTTGAAACTGAATAGAACGTTGGAATTGACCGAATTCGTCAAATGGCAAGAGTATTCAAAGTGATCAGAGTGATAAAACCAGCTACAATAAGCAAAATAGCCTGAATGCCCAATAATTGAGAACGTTCATCATGTTGAAACTGAATAGAACGTTGGAATTGACCGAATTCGTCAAATGGCAAGAGTATTCAAAGTGATCAGAGTGATAAAACCATCTACAATAATCAAAATAGCCTGAATGCCTAATAATTAAGAACGTTCATCATGTTGAAACTGAATAGAACGTTGGAATTGACCGAATTCGTCAAATGGCAAGATTATCAAAGTGATCAGAGTGATAAAACCAGCTACAATAATCAAAATAGCCTGAATGCCCAATAATTGAGAACGTTCATCATGTTGAAACTGAATAGAACGTTGGAATTGACTGAATTCGTCAAATGGCAAGAGTATTCAAAGTGATCAGAGTGATAAAACCACCTACAATAGTCAAAATAGCCTGAATGTCCAATAATTCAGAATGTTCATCATGTTGAAACTGAATAGAACGTTGGAATTGACCGAATTCGTCAAATGGCAAGAGTATTCAAAGTGATCAGAGTGATAAAACCAGCCAGACTAATCAAAATAGCCTGAATGCCCAATAATACAGAATGTTCATCATGTTGAAACTGAATAGAACGTTGGAATTGACCGATTTCATCAAATGGCAAGAGTATTCAAAGTGATCAGAGTGATAAAACCAGCCAGACTAATCAAAATAGACTGAATGCCCAATAATTCACAATGTTCATCATGTTCAAACTGAATAGAACGTTGGAATTGACCGAATTCGTTTAATGGCTAGAGTATTCAAAGTGATCACAGTGATAAAACCATCCAGACTAATCAAAATAGCCTGAATGCCCAATAATTCAGAATGTTCATCATGTTGAAACTGAATAGAACGTTGGAATTGACCGAATTCGTCAAATGGCAAGAGTATTCAAAGTGATCAGAGTGATAAAACCAGCTACAATAAGCAAAATAGCCTGAATGCCCAATAATTGAGAACGTTCATCATGTTGAAACTGAATAGAACGTTGGAATTGACCGAATTCGTCAAATGGCAAGAGTATTCAAAGTGATCAGAGTGATAAAACCAGCCAGACTAATCAAACTAGCCTGAATGCCCAATAATTCAGAATGTTCATCATGTTGAAACTGAATAGAACGTTGGAATTGACCGAATTCGTCAAATGGCAAGATTATCAAAGTGATCAGAGTGATAAAACCAGCTACAATAAGCAAAATAGCCTGAATGCCCAATAATTCCGAATGTTCATCATGTTGAAACTGAATAGACAAGAGGCAAGAGTATTCAAAGTGATCAGAGTGATAAAACCAGCCAGACTAATCAAAATAGACTGAATGCCCAATAATTCATGTTCAAACTGAATAGAACGTTGGAATTGACCGAATTCGTTTAATGGCTAGAGTATTCAAAGTGATCACAGTGATAAAACCAGCCAGACTAATCAAAATAGCCTGAATGCCAAATAATTCAGAATGTTCATCATGTTGAAACTGAATAGAACGTTGGAATTGACCGAATTCGTCAAATGGCAAGAGTATTCAAAGTGATCAGAGTGATAAAATTAGCGAGACTAATCAAAATAGCCTGAATGCCCAATAATTCAGAATGTTCATCATGTTGAAACTGGAATTGACCGAATTCGTCAAATGGCAAGAGTATTCAAAGTGATCAGAGTGATAAAACCAGCCAGACTAATCAAAATAGCCTGAATGCCCAATAATTCAGAATGTTCATCATGTTGAAACTGAATAGAACGTTGGAATTGACCGAATTCGTCAAATTGCAAGATTATCAAAGTGATCAGAGTGATAAAACCAGCTACAATAAGCAAAATAGCCTGAATGCCTAATAATTAAGAACGTTCATCATGTTGAAACTGAATAGAACGTTGGAATTGACCGAATTCGTCAAATTGCAAGATTATCAAAGTGATCAGAGTGATAAAACCAGCTACAATAAGCAAAATAGCCTGAATGCCCAATAATTCAGAATGTTCATCATGTTGAAACTGAATAGAACGTTGGAATTGACCGATTTCGTCAAATGGCAAGAGTATTCAAAGTGATCAGAGTGATAAAACCAGCCAGACTAATCAAAATAGCCTGAATGCCCAATAATTCAGAATGTTCATCATGTTGAAACTGAATAGAATGTTGGAATTGACCGAATTCGTCAAATGGCAAGAGTATTCAAAGTGATCAGAGTGATAAAACCATCTACAATAATCAAAATAGCCTGAATGCCTAATAATTAAGAACGTTCATCATGTTGAAACTGAATAGAACGTTGGAATTGACCGAATTCGTCAAATGGCAAGATTATCAAAGTGATCAGAGTGATAAAACCAGCTACAATAAGCAAAATAGCCTGAATGCCCAATAATTCAGAATGTTCATCATGTTGAAACTGAATAGAAAAGAGGCAAGAGTATTCAAAGTGATCAGAGTGATAAAACCAGCCAGACTAATCAAAATAGCCTGAATGCCCAATAATTCAGAATGTTCATCATGTTCAAACTGAATAGAACGTTGGAATTGACCGAATTCGTCAAATGGCAAGAGTATTCAAAGTGATCAGAGTGATAAAACCAGCCAGACTAATCAAAATAGCCTGAATGCCTAATAATTAAGAACGTTCATCATGTTGAAACTGAATAGAACGTTGGAATTGACCGAATTCGTCAAATGGCAAGATTATCAAAGTGATCAGAGTGATAAAACCAGCTACAATAAGCCAAATAGCCTGAATGCTCAATAATTCAGAATGTTCATCATGTTGAAACTGAATAGAACGTTGGAATTGAGCGAATTCGTGAAATGGCAAGATTATCAAAGTGGCCAGAGTGATAAAAACAGCTACAATAAGCAAAATAGCCTGAATGTCCAATAATTCAGAATGTTCATCATGTTGAAACTGAATAGAACGTTGGAATTGACCGATTTCGTCAAATGGCAAGAGTATTCAAAGTGATCAGAATGATAAAACCAGCCAGACTAATCAAAATAGACTGAATGCCCAATAATTCAGAATGTTCATCATGTTCAAACTGAATAGAACGTTGGAATTGACCGATTTCGTCAAATGGCAAGAGTATTCAAAGTGATCAGAGTGATAAAACCAGCCAGACTAATCAAAATAGCCTGAATACCCAATAATTCAGAATGTTCATCATGTTGAAACTGAATAGACAAGAGGCAAGAGTATTCAAAGTGATCAGAGTGATAAAACCAGCTACAATAATCAAAATAGCCTGAATGCCCAATAATTCAGAATGTTCATCATGTTGAAACTGAATAGAACGTTGGAATTGACCGAATTCGTTTAATGGCTAGAGTATTCAAAGTGATCACAGTGATAAAACCAGCCAGACTAATCAAAATAGCCTGAATGCCTAATAATTAAGAACGTTCATCATGTTGAAACTGAATAGAACGTTGGAATTGACCGATTTCGTCAAATGGCAAGAGTATTCAAAGTGATCAGAGTGATAAAACCAGCCAGACTAATCAAAATAGCCTGAATGCCCAATAATTCAGAATGTTCATCATGTTGAAACTGAATAGACAAGAGGCAAGAGTATTCAAAGTGATCAGAGTGATAAAACCAGCCAGACTAATCAAAATAGACTGAATGCCCAATAATTCAGAATGTTCATCATGTTCAAACTGAATAGAACGTTGGAATTGACCGAATTCGTTTAATGGCTAGAGTATTCAAAGTGATCACAGTGATAAAACCAGCCAGACTAATCAAAATAGCCTGAATGCCTAATAATTAAGAACGTTCATCATGTTGAAACTGAATAGAACGTTGGAATTGACCGAATTCGTCAAATGGCTAGAGTATTCAAAGTGGTCACAATGATAAAACCAGCCAGACTAATCAAAATAGCCTGAATGCCAAATAATTAAGAACGTTCATCATATTGAAACTGAATAGAACGTTGGAATTGACTGAATTCGTCAAATGGCAAGATTATCAAAGTGATCAGAGTGATAAAACCAGCTACAATAAGCAAAATAGCCTGAATGCTCAATAATTCAGAATGTTCATCATGTTGAAACTGAATAGAACGTTGGAATTGACCGAATTCGTCAAATGGCAAGATTATCAAAGTGATCAGAGTGATAAAACCAGCTACAATAAGCAAAATAGCCTGAATGCCCAATAATTCCGAATGTTCATCATGTTGAAACTGAATAGACAAGAGGCAAGAGTATTCAAAGTGATCAGAGTGATAAAACCAGCCAGACTAATCAAAATAGACTGAATGCCCAATAATTCAGAATGTTCATCATGTTGAAACTGAATAGAACGTTGGAATTGACCGAATTCGTTTAATGGCTAGAGTATTCAAAGTGATCACAGTGATAAAACCAGCCAGACTAATCAAAATAGCCTGAATGCCAAATAATTCATCATGTTGAAACTGAATAGAACGTTGGAATTGACCGAATTCGTCAAATGGCAAGAGTATTCAAAGTGATCAGAGTGATAAAATTAGCCAGACTAATCAAAATAGCCTGAATGCCCAATAATTCAGAATGTTCATCATGTTGAAACTGGAATTGACCGAATTCGTCAAATGGCAAGAGTATTCAAAGTGATCAGAATGATAAAACCAGCCAGACTAATCAAAATAGCCTGAATGCCCAATAATTCAGAATGTTCATCATGTTGAAACTGAATAGAACGTTGGAATTGACCGAATTCGTCAAATTGCAAGATTATCAAAGTGATCAGAGTGATAAAACCAGCTACAATAAGCAAAATAGCCTGAATGCCTAATAATTAAGAACGTTCATCATGTTGAAACTGAATAGAACGTTGGAATTGACCGAATTCGTCAAATTGCAAGATTATCAAAGTGATCAGAGTGATAAAACCAGCTACAATAAGCAAAATAGCCTGAATGCCCAATAATTCAGAATGTTCATCATGTTGAAACTGAATAGAACGTTGGAATTGACCGATTTCGTCAAATGGCAAGAGTATTCAAAGTGATCAGAGTGATAAAACCAGCCAGACTAATCAAAATAGCCTGAATGTCCAATAATTCAGAATGTTCATCATGTTGAAACTGAATAGAACGTTGGAATTGACCGAATTCGTCAAATGGCAAGAGTATTCAAAGTGATCAGAGTGATAAAACCATCTACAATAATCAAAATAGCCTGAATGCCTAATAATTAAGAACGTTCATCATGTTGAAACTGAATAGAACGTTGGAATTGACCGAATTCGTCAAATGGCAAGATTATCAAAGTGATCAGAGTGATAAAACCAGCTACAATAAGCAAAATAGCCTGAATGCCCAATAATTCAGAATGTTCATCATGTTGAAACTGAATAGACAAGAGGCAAGAGTATTCAAAGTGATCAGAGTGATAAAACCAGCCAGACTAATCAAAATAGCCTGAATGCCCAATAATTCAGAATGTTCATCATGTTCAAACTGAATAGAACGTTGGAATTGACCGAATTCGTCAAATGGCAAGAGTATTCAAAGTGATCAGAGTGATAAAACCAGCCAGACTAATCAAAATAGCCTGAATGCCTAATAATTAAGAACGTTCATCATGTTCAAACTGAATAGAACGTTGGAATTGACCGAATTCGTCAAATGGCAAGAGTATTCAAAGTGATCAGAGTGATAAAACCAGCCAGACTAATCAAAATAGCCTGAATGCCTAATAATTAAGAACGTTCATCATGTTGAAACTGAATAGAACGTTGGAATTGACCGAATTCGTCAAATGGCTAGAGTATTCAAAGTGATCACAATGATAAAACCAGCCAGACTAATCAAAATAGCCTGAATGCCAAATAATTATGAACGTTCATCATATTGAAACTGAATAGAACGTTGGAATTGACTGAATTCGTCAAATGGCAAGATTATCAAAGTGATCAGAGTGATAAAACCAGCTACAATAAGCAAAATAGCCTGAATGCTCAATAATTCAGAATGTTCATCATGTTGAAACTGAATAGAACGTTGGAATTGAGCGAATTCGTGAAATGGCAAGAATATCAAAGTGGCCAGAGTGATAAAAACAGCTACAATAAGCAAAATAGCCTGAATGTCCAATAATTCAGAATGTTCATCATGTTGAAACTGAATAGGACGTTGGAATTGACCGAATTCGTCAAATTGCAAGATTATCAAAGTGATCAGAGTGATAAAACCAGCTACAATAAGCAAAATAGCCTGAATGCCCAATAATTCAGAATGTTCATCATGTTGAAACTGAATAGAACGTTGGAATTGACCGATTTCGTCAAATGGCAAGAGTATTCAAAGTGATCAGAGTGATAAAACCAGCCAGACTACTCAAAATAGCCTGAATGCCCAATAATTCAGAATGTTCATCATGTTGAAACTGAATAGAATGTTGGAATTGACCGAATTCGTCAAATGGCAAGAGTATTCAAAGTGATCAGAGTGATAAAACCATCTACAATAATCAAAATAGCCTGAATGCCTAATAATTAAGAACGTTCATCATGTTGAAACTGAATAGAACGTTGGAATTGACCGAATTCGTCAAATGGCAAGATTATCAAAGTGATCAGAGTGATAAAACCAGCTACAATAAGCAAAATAGCCTGAATGCCCAATAATTCAGAATGTTCATCATGTTGAAACTGAATAGAAAAGAGGCAAGAGTATTCAAAGTGATCAGAGTGATAAAACCAGCCAGACTAATCAAAATAGCCTGAATGCCCAATAATTCAGAATGTTCATCATGTTCAAACTGAATAGAACGTTGGAATTGACCGAATTCGTCAAATGGCAAGAGTATTCAAAGTGATCAGAGTGATAAAACCAGCCAGACTAATCAAAATAGCCTGAATGCCTAATAATTAAGAACGTTCATCATGTTGAAACTGAATAGAACGTTGGAATTGACCGAATTCGTCAAATGGCAAGATTATCAAAGTGATCAGAGTGATAAAACCAGCTACAATAAGCAAAATAGCCTGAATGCTCAATAATTCAGAATGTTCATCATGTTGAAACTGAATAGAACGTTGGAATTGAGCGAATTCGTGAAATGGCAAGATTATCAAAGTGGCCAGAGTGATAAAAACAGCTACAATAAGCAAAATAGCCTGAATGTCCAATAATTCAGAATGTTCATCATGTTGAAACTGAATAGAACGTTGGAATTGACCGATTTCGTCAAATGGCAAGAGTATTCAAAGTGATCAGAATGATAAAACCAGCCAGACTAATCAAAATAGACTGAATGCCCAATAATTCAGAATGTTCATCATGTTCAAACTGAATAGAACGTTGGAATTGACCGATTTCGTCAAATGGCAAGAGTATTCAAAGTGATCAGAGTGATAAAACCAGCCAGACTAATCAAAATAGCCTGAATGCCCAATAATTCAGAATGTTCATCATGTTGAAACTGAATAGACAAGAGGCATGAGTATTCAAAGTGATCAGAGTGATAAAACCAGCTACAATAATCAAAATAGCCTGAATGCCCAATAATTCCGAATGTTCATCATGTTGAAACTGAATAGAACGTTGGAATTGACCGAATTCGTTTAATGGCTAGAGTATTCAAAGTGATCACAGTGATAAAACCAGCCAGACTAATCAAAATAGCCTGAATGCCTAATAATTGAGAACGTTCATCATGTTGAAACTGAATAGAACGTTGGAATTGACCGAATTCGTCAAATGGCTAGAGTATTCAAAGTGATCACAATGATAAAACCAGCCAGACTAATCAAAATAGCCTGAATGCCAAATAATTAAGAACGTTCATCATATTGAAACTGAATAGAACGTTGGAATTGACTGAATTCGTCAAATGGCAAGATTATCAAAGTGATCAGAGTGATAAAACCAGCTACAATAAGCAAAATAGCCTGAATGCTCAATAATTCAGAATGTTCATCATGTTGAAACTGAATAGAACGTTGGAATTGACCGAATTCGTCAAATGGCAAGATTATCAAAGTGATCAGAGTGATAAAACCAGCTACAATAAGCAAAATAGCCTGAATGCCCAATAATTCCGAATGTTCATCATGTTGAAACTGAATAGACAAGAGGCAAGAGTATTCAAAGTGATCAGAGTGATAAAACCAGCCAGACTAATCAAAATAGACTGAATGCCCAATAATTCAGAATGTTCATCATGTTCAAACTGAATAGAACGTTGGAATTGACCGAATTCGTTTAATGGCTAGAGTATTCAAAGTGATCACAGTGATAAAACCAGCCAGACTAATCAAAATAGCCTGAATGCCAAATAATTCAGAATGTTCATCATGTTGAAACTGAATAGAACGTTGGAATTGACCGAATTCGTCAACTGGCAAGAGTATTCAAAGTGATCAGAGTGATAAAATTAGCCAGACTAATCAAAATAGCCTGAATGCCCAATAATTCAGAATGTTCATCATGTTGAAACTGGAATTGACCGAATTCGTCAAATGGCAAGAGTATTCAAAGTGATCAGAATGATAAAACCAGCCAGACTAATCAAAATAGCCTGAATGCCCAATAATTCAGAATGTTCATCATGTTGAAACTGAATAGAACGTTGGAATTGACCGAATTCGTCAAATGGCAAGAGTATTCAAAGTGATCAGAATGATAAAACCAGCCAGACTAATCAAAATAGCCTGAATGCCTAATAATTAAGAACGTTCATCATGTTCAAACTGAATAGAACGTTGGAATTGACCGAATTCGTCAAATGGCAAGAGTATTCAAAGTGATCAGAGTGATAAAACCAGCCAGACTAATCAAAATAGCCTGAATGCCTAATAATTAAGAACGTTCATCATGTTGAAACTGAATAGAACGTTGGAATTGACCGAATTCGTCAAATGGCAAGAGTATTCAAAGTGATCAGAGTGATAAAACCAGCCAGACTAATCAAAATAGCCTGAATGCCTAATAATTAAGAACGTTCATCATGTTCAAACTGAATAGAACGTTGGAATTGACCGAATTCGTCAAATGGCAAGAGTATTCAAAGTGATCAGAGTGATAAAACCAGCCAGACTAATCAAAATAGCCTGAATGCCTAATAATTAAGAACGTTCATCATGTTGAAACTGAATAGAACGTTGGAATTGACCGAATTCGTCAAATGGCAAGAGTATTCAAAGTGATCAGAGTGATAAAACCAGCCAGACTAATCAAAATAGCCTGAATGCCTAATAATTAAGAACGTTCATCATGTTGAAACTGAATAGAACGTTGGAATTGACCGAATTCGTCAAATGGCAAGATTATCAAAGTGATCAGAGTGATAAAACCAGCTACAATAAGCAAAATAGCCTGAATGCTCAATAATTCAGAATGTTCATCATGTTGAAACTGAATAGAACGTTGGAATTGAGCGAATTCGTGAAATGGCAAGATTATCAAAGTGGCCAGAGTGATAAAAACAGCTACAATAAGCAAAATAGCCTGAATGTCCAATAATTCAGAATGTTCATCATGTTGAAACTGAATAGAACGTTGGAATTGACCGATTTCGTCAAATGGCAAGAGTATTCAAAGTGATCAGAATGATAAAACCAGCCAGACTAATCAAAATAGACTGAATGCCCAATAATTCAGAATGTTCATCATGTTCAAACTGAATAGAACGTTGGAATTGACCGATTTCGTCAAATGGCAAGAGTATTCAAAGTGATCAGAGTGATAAAACCAGCCAGACTAATCAAAATAGCCTGAATGCCCAATAATTCAGAATGTTCATCATGTTGAAACTGAATAGACAAGAGGCAAGAGTATTCAAAGTGATCAGAGTGATAAAACCAGCTACAATAATCAAAATAGCCTGAATGCCCAATAATTCAGAATGTTCATCATGTTGAAACTGAATAGAACGTTGGAATTGACCGAATTCGTTTAATGGCTAGAGTATTCAAAGTGATCACAGTGATAAAACCAGCCAGACTAATCAAAATAGCCTGAATGCCAAATAATTAAGAACGTTCATCATGTTGAAACTGAATAGAACGTTGGAATTGACCGATTTCGTCAAATGGCAAGAGTATTCAAAGTGATCAGAGTGATAAAACCAGCCAGACTAATCAAAATAGCCTGAATGCCCAATAATTCAGAATGTTCATCATGTTGAAACTGAATAGACAAGAGGCAAGAGTATTCAAAGTGATCAGAGTGATAAAACCAGCCAGACTAATCAAAATAGACTGAATGCCCAATAATTCAGAATGTTCATCATGTTCAAACTGAATAGAACGTTGGAATTGACCGAATTCGTTTAATGGCTAGAGTATTCAAAGTGATCACAGTGATAAAACCAGCCAGACTAATCAAAATAGCCTGAATGCCTAATAATTAAGAACGTTCATCATGTTGAAACTGAATAGAACGTTGGAATTGACCGAATTCGTCAAATGGCTAGAGTATTCAAAGTGGTCACAATGATAAAACCAGCCAGACTAATCAAAATAGCCTGAATGCCAAATAATTAAGAACGTTCATCATATTGAAACTGAATAGAACGTTGGAATTGACTGAATTCGTCAAATGGCAAGATTATCAAAGTGATCAGAGTGATAAAACCAGCTACAATAAGCAAAATAGCCTGAATGCTCAATAATTCAGAATGTTCATCATGTTGAAACTGAATAGAACGTTGGAATTGACCGAATTCGTCAAATGGCAAGATTATCAAAGTGATCAGAGTGATAAAACCAGCTACAATAAGCAAAATAGCCTGAATGCCCAATAATTCCGAATGTTCATCATGTTGAAACTGAATAGACAAGAGGCAAGAGTATTCAAAGTGATCAGAGTGATAAAACCAGCCAGACTAATCAAAATAGACTGAATGCCCAATAATTCAGAATGTTCATCATGTTCAAACTGAATAGAACGTTGGAATTGACCGAATTCGTTTAATGGCTAGAGTATTCAAAGTGATCACAGTGATAAAACCAGCCAGACTAATCAAAATAGCCTGAATGCCAAATAATTCAGAATGTTCATCATGTTGAAACTGAATAGAACGTTGGAATTGACCGAATTCGTCAAATGGCAAGAGTATTCAAAGTGATCAGAGTGATAAAATTAGCCAGACTAATCAAAATAGCCTGAATGCCCAATAATTCAGAATGTTCATCATGTTGAAACTGGAATTGACCGAATTCGTCAAATGGCAAGAGTATTCAAAGTGATCAGAATGATAAAACCAGCCAGACTAATCAAAATAGCCTGAATGCCCAATAATTCAGAATGTTCATCATGTTGAAACTGAATAGAACGTTGGAATTGACCGAATTCGTCAAATTGCAAGATTATCAAAGTGATCAGAGTGATAAAACCAGCTACAATAAGCAAAATAGCCTGAATGCCTAATAATTAAGAACGTTCATCATGTTGAAACTGAATAGAACGTTGGAATTGACCGAATTCGTCAAATTGCAAGATTATCAAAGTGATCAGAGTGATAAAACCAGCTACAATAAGCAAAATAGCCTGAATGCCCAATAATTCAGAATGTTCATCATGTTGAAACTGAATAGAACGTTGGAATTGACCGATTTCGTCAAATGGCAAGAGTATTCAAAGTGATCAGAGTGATAAAACCAGCCAGACTAATCAAAATAGCCTGAATGTCCAATAATTCAGAATGTTCATCATGTTGAAACTGAATAGACAAGAGGCAAGAGTATTCAAAGTGATCAGAGTGATAAAACCAGCCAGACTAATCAAAATAGCCTGAATGCCCAATAATTCAGAATGTTCATCATGTTCAAACTGAATAGAACGTTGGAATTGACCGAATTCGTCAAATGGCAAGAGTATTCAAAGTGATCAGAGTGATAAAACCAGCCAGACTAATCAAAATAGCCTGAATGCCTAATAATTAAGAACGTTCATCATGTTCAAACTGAATAGAACGTTGGAATTGACCGAATTCGTCAAATGGCAAGAGTATTCAAAGTGATCAGAGTGATAAAACCAGCCAGACTAATCAAAATAGCCTGAATGCCTAATAATTAAGAACGTTCATCATGTTGAAACTGAATAGAACGTTGGAATTGACCGAATTCGTCAAATGGCTAGAGTATTCAAAGTGATCACAATGATAAAACCAGCCAGACTAATCAAAATAGCCTGAATGCCAAATAATTATGAACGTTCATCATATTGAAACTGAATAGAACGTTGGAATTGACTGAATTCGTCAAATGGCAAGATTATCAAAGTGATCAGAGTGATAAAACCAGCTACAATAAGCAAAATAGCCTGAATGCCCAATAATTCAGAATGTTCATCATGTTGAAACTGAATAGAACGTTGGAATTGACCGATTTCGTCAAATGGCAAGAGTATTCAAAGTGATCAGAGTGATAAAACCAGCCAGACTAATCAAAATAGCCTGAATGCCCAATAATTCAGAATGTTCATCATGTTGAAACTGAATAGAATGTTGGAATTGACCGAATTCGTCAAATGGCAAGAGTATTCAAAGTGATCAGAGTGATAAAAACAGCTACAATAAGCAAAATAGCCTGAATGTCCAATAATTCAGAATGTTCATCATGTTGAAACTGAATAGAACGTTGGAATTGACCGAATTCGTCAAATTGCAAGATTATCAAAGTGATCAGAGTGATAAAACCAGCTACAATAAGCAAAATAGCCTGAATGCCCAATAATTCAGAATGTTCATCATGTTGAAACTGAATAGAACGTTGGAATTGACCGATTTCGTCAAATGGCAAGAGTATTCAAAGTGATCAGAGTGATAAAACCAGCCAGACTAATCAAAATAGCCTGAATGCCCAATAATTCAGAATGTTCATCATGTTGAAACTGAATAGAATGTTGGAATTGACCGAATTCGTCAAATGGCAAGAGTATTCAAAGTGATCAGAGTGATAAAACCATCTACAATAATCAAAATAGCCTGAATGCCTAATAATTAAGAACGTTCATCATGTTGAAACTGAATAGAACGTTGGAATTGACCGAATTCGTCAAATGGCAAGATTATCAAAGTGATCAGAGTGATAAAACCAGCTACAATAAGCAAAATAGCCTGAATGCCCAATAATTCAGAATGTTCATCATGTTGAAACTGAATAGAAAAGAGGCAAGAGTATTCAAAGTGATCAGAGTGATAAAACCAGCCAGACTAATCAAAATAGCCTGAATGCCCAATAATTCAGAATGTTCATCATGTTCAAACTGAATAGAACGTTGGAATTGACCGAATTCGTCAAATGGCAAGAGTATTCAAAGTGATCAGAGTGATAAAACCAGCTACAATAAGCAAAATAGCCTGAATGCTCAATAATTCAGAATGTTCATCATGTTGAAACTGAATAGAACGTTGGAATTGAGCGAATTCGTGAAATGGCAAGATTATCAAAGTGGCCAGAGTGATAAAAACAGCTACAATAAGCAAAATAGCCTGAATGTCCAATAATTCAGAATGTTCATCATGTTGAAACTGAATAGAACGTTGGAATTGACCGATTTCGTCAAATGGCAAGAGTATTCAAAGTGATCAGAATGATAAAACCAGCCAGACTAATCAAAATAGACTGAATGCCCAATAATTCAGAATGTTCATCATGTTCAAACTGAATAGAACGTTGGAATTGACCGATTTCGTCAAATGGCAAGAGTATTCAAAGTGATCAGAGTGATAAAACCAGCCAGACTAATCAAAATAGCCTGAATGCCCAATAATTCAGAATGTTCATCATGTTGAAACTGAATAGACAAGAGGCAAGAGTATTCAAAGTGATCAGAGTGATAAAACCAGCTACAATAATCAAAATAGCCTGAATGCCCAATAATTCCGAATGTTCATCATGTTGAAACTGAATAGAACGTTGGAATTGACCGAATTCGTTTAATGGCTAGAGTATTCAAAGTGATCACAGTGATAAAACCAGCCAGACTAATCAAAATAGCCTGAATGCCTAATAATTGAGAACGTTCATCATGTTGAAACTGAATAGAACGTTGGAATTGACCGAATTCGTCAAATGGCTAGAGTATTCAAAGTGATCACAATGATAAAACCAGCCAGACTAATCAAAATAGCCTGAATGCCAAATAATTAAGAACGTTCATCATATTGAAACTGAATAGAACGTTGGAATTGACTGAATTCGTCAAATGGCAAGATTATCAAAGTGATCAGAGTGATAAAACCAGCTACAATAAGCAAAATAGCCTGAATGCTCAATAATTCAGAATGTTCATCATGTTGAAACTGAATAGAACGTTGGAATTGACCGAATTCGTCAAATGGCAAGATTATCAAAGTGATCAGAGTGATAAAACCAGCTACAATAAGCAAAATAGCCTGAATGCCCAATAATTCCGAATGTTCATCATGTTGAAACTGAATAGACAAGAGGCAAGAGTATTCAAAGTGATCAGAGTGATAAAACCAGCCAGACTAATCAAAATAGACTGAATGCCCAATAATTCAGAATGTTCATCATGTTCAAACTGAATAGAACGTTGGAATTGACCGAATTCGTTTAATGGCTAGAGTATTCAAAGTGATCACAGTGATAAAACCAGCCAGACTAATCAAAATAGCCTGAATGCCAAATAATTCAGAATGTTCATCATGTTGAAACTGGAATTGACCGAATTCGTCAAATGGCAAGAGTATTCAAAGTGATCAGAATGATAAAACCAGCCAGACTAATCAAAATAGCCTGAATGCCCAATAATTCAGAATGTTCATCATGTTGAAACTGAATAGAACGTTGGAATTGACCGAATTCGTCAAATGGCAAGATTATCAAAGTGATCAGAGTGATAAAACCAGCTACAATAAGCAAAATAGCCTGAATGCCCAATAATTCCGAATGTTCATCATGTTGAAACTGAATAGACAAGAGGCAAGAGTATTCAAAGTGATCAGAGTGATAAAACCAGCCAGACTAATCAAAATAGACTGAATGCCCAATAATTCAGAATGTTCATCATGTTCAAACTGAATAGAACGTTGGAATTGACCGAATTCGTCAACTGGCAAGAGTATTCAAAGTGATCAGAGTGATAAAATTAGCCAGACTAATCAAAATAGCCTGAATGCCCAATAATTCAGAATGTTCATCATGTTGAAACTGGAATTGACCGAATTCGTCAAATGGCAAGAGTATTCAAAGTGATCAGAATGATAAAACCAGCCAGACTAATCAAAATAGCCTGAATGCCCAATAATTCAGAATGTTCATCATGTTGAAACTGAATAGAACGTTGGAATTGACCGAATTCGTCAAATGGCAAGAGTATTCAAAGTGATCAGAGTGATAAAACCATCTACAATAATCAAAATAGCCTGAATGCCTAATAATTAAGAACGTTCATCATGTTGAAACTGAATAGAACGTTGGAATTGACCGAATTCGTCAAATGGCAAGATTATCAAAGTGATCAGAGTGATAAAACCAGCTACAATAAGCAAAATAGCCTGAATGCCCAATAATTCAGAATGTTCATCATGTTGAAACTGAATAGACAAGAGGCAAGAGTATTCAAAGTGATCAGAGTGATAAAACCAGCCAGACTAATCAAAATAGCCTGAATGCCCAATAATTCAGAATGTTCATCATGTTCAAACTGAATAGAACGTTGGAATTGACCGAATTCGTCAAATGGCAAGAGTATTCAAAGTGATCAGAGTGATAAAACCAGCCAGACTAATCAAAATAGCCTGAATGCCTAATAATTAAGAACGTTCATCATGTTCAAACTGAATAGAACGTTGGAATTGACCGAATTCGTCAAATGGCAAGAGTATTCAAAGTGATCAGAGTGATAAAACCAGCCAGACTAATCAAAATAGCCTGAATGCCTAATAATTAAGAACGTTCATCATGTTGAAACTGAATAGAACGTTGGAATTGACCGAATTCGTCAAATGGCTAGAGTATTCAAAGTGATCACAATGATAAAACCAGCCAGACTAATCAAAATAGCCTGAATGCCAAATAATTAAGAACGTTCATCATATTGAAACTGAATAGAACGTTGGAATTGACTGAATTCGTCAAATGGCAAGATTATCAAAGTGATCAGAGTGATAAAACCAGCTACAATAAGCAAAATAGCCTGAATGCTCAATAATTCAGAATGTTCATCATGTTGAAACTGAATAGAACGTTGGAATTGAGCGAATTCGTGAAATGGCAAGATTATCAAAGTGGCCAGAGTGATAAAAACAGCTACAATAAGCAAAATAGCCTTAATGTCCAATAATTCAGAATGTTCATCATGTTGAAACTGAATAGAACGTTGGAATTGACCGATTTCGTCAAATGGCAAGAGTATTCAAAGTGATCAGAGTGATAAAACCAGCCAGACTAATCAAAATAGCCTGAATGCCCAAGAATTCAGAATGTTCATCATGTTGAAACTGAATAGAACGTTGGAATTGACCGAATTCGTCAAATGGCAAGAGTATTCAAAGTGATCAGAGTGATAAAACCATCTACAATAATCAAAATAGCCTGAATGCCTAATAATTAAGAACGTTCATCATGTTGAAACTGAATAGAACGTTGGAATTGACCGAATTTGTCAAATGGCTAGATTATCAAAGTGATCAGAGTGATAAAACCAGCCAGACTATTCAAAATAGCCTGAATGCCCAATAATTCAGAATGTTCATCATGTTGAAACTGAATAGAACGTTGGAATTGACCGAATTCGTCAAATGGCAAGAGTATTCAAAGTGATCAGAGTGATAAAACCCGCCAGACTAATCAAAATAGCCTGAATGCCCAAAATTCAGAATGTTCATCATGTTTAAACTGAATAGAACGTTGGAATTGAGCGAATTCGTCAAATGGCAAGATTATCAAAGTGACCAGAGTGATAAAACCAGCTACAATAATCAAAATAGCCTGAATGCCCAATAATTCAGAATGTCCATCATGTTGAAACTGAATAGAACGTTGGAATTGATCGAATTCGTCAAATCGCAAGAGTATTTAAAGTGATCAGACTGATAAAACCAGCTACAATAAGTAAAATAGCCTGAATGCCCAATAATTCAGAATGTTCATCATGTTGAAACTGAATAGAACGTTGGAATTGACCGAATTCGTCAAATGGCAAGAGTATTCAAAGTGATCAGAGTGATAAAACCAGCCAGACTAATCAAAATAGCCTGAATGCCTAATAATTAAGAACGTTCATCATGTTGAAACTGAATAGAACGTTGGAATTGACCGAATTTGTCAAATGGCTAGATTATCAAAGTGATCAGAGTGATAAAACCAGCCAGACTATTCAAAATAGCCTGAATGCCCAATAATTCAGAATGTTCATCATGTTGAAACTGAATAGAACGTTGGAATTGACCGAATTCGTCAAATGGCAAGAGTATTCAAAGTGATCAGAGTGATAAAACCCGCCAGACTAATCAAAATAGCCTGAATGCCCAAAATTCAGAATGTTCATCATGTTGAAACTGAATAGAACGTTGGAATTGACCGAATTCGTCAAATGGCAAGAGTATTCAATGTGATCAGAGTGATAAAACCATCTACAATAATCAAAATAGCCTGAATGCCTAATAATTAAGAACGTTCATCATGTTGAAACTGAATAGAACGTTGGAATTGACCGAATTTGTCAAATGGCAAGAGTATTCAAAGTGATCAGAGTGATAAAACCAGCCAGACTAATCAAAATAGCCTGAATGCCCAAGAATTCAGAATGTTCATTATGTTGAAACTGAATAGAACGTTGGAATTGACCGAATTCGTCAAATGGCAAGAGTATTCAAAGTGATCAGAGTGATAAAACCATCTACAATAATCAAAATAGCCTGAATGCCTAATAATTTAGAACGTTCATCATGTTGAAACTGAATAGAACGTTGGAATTGACCGAATTTGTCAAATGGCTAGATTATCAAAGTGATCAGAGTGATGAAACCAGCCAGACTATTCCAAATAGCCTGAATGCCCAATAATTCAGAATGTTCATCATGTTGAAACTGAATAGAACGTTGGAATTGACCGAATTCGTCAAATGGCAAGAGTATTCAAAGTGATCAGAGTGATAAAACCCGCCAGACTAATCAAAATAGCCTGAATGCCCAAAATTCAGAATGTTCATCATGTTGAAACTGAATAGAACGTTGGAATTAAGCGAATTCGTGAAATGGCAAGATTATCAAAGTGGCCAGAGTGATAAAAACAGCTACAATAAGCAAAATAGCCTGAATGTCCAATAATTCAGAATGTTCATCATGTTGAAACTGAATAGAACGTTGGAATTGACCGATTTCGTCAAATGGCAAGAGTATTCAAAGTGATCAGAGTGATAAAACCAGCCAGACTAATCAAAATAGCCTGAATGCCCAAGAATTCAGAATGTTCATCATGTTGAAACTGAATAGAACGTTGGAATTGACCGAATTCGTCAAATGGCAAGAGTATTCAAAGTGATCAGAGTGATAAAACCATCTACAATAATCAAAATAGCCTGAATGCCTAATAATTAAGAACGATCATCATGTTGAAACTGAATAGAACGTTGGAATTGACCGAATTTGTCAAATGGCAAGAGTATTCAAAGTGATCAGAGTGATAAAACCCGCCAGACTAATCAAAATAGCCTGAATGCCCAAAATTCAGAATGTTCATCATGTTTAAACTGAATAGAACGTTGGAATTGAGCGAATTCGTCAAATGGCAAGAGTATTCAAAGTGATCAGAGTGATAAAACCCGCCAGACTAATCAAAATAGCCTGAATGCCCAAAATTCAGAATGTTCATCATGTTTAAACTGAATAGAACGTTGGAATTGAGCGAATTCGTCAAATGGCAAGATTATCAAAGTGACCAGAGTGATAAAACCAGCTACAATAATCAAAATAGCCTGAATGCGCAATAATTCAGAATGTCCATCATGTTGAAACTGAATAGAACGTTGGAATTGATCGAATTCGTCAAATCGCAAGAGTATTCAAAGTGATCAGAGTGATAAAACCAGCCAGACTATTCAAAATAGCCTGAATGCCCAATAATTCAGAATGTTCATCATGTTGAAACTGAATAGAACGTTGGAATTGACCGAATTCGTCAAATGGCAAGAGTATTCAAAGTGATCAGAGTGATAAAACCCGCCAGACTAATCAAAATAGCCTGAATGCCCAAAATTCAGAATGTTCATCATGTTTAAACTGAATAGAACGTTGGAATTGAGCGAATTCGTCAAATGGCAAGATTATCAAAGTGACCAGAGTGATAAAACCAGCTACAATAATCAAAATAGCCTGAATGCGCAATAATTCAGAATGTCCATCATGTTGAAACTGAATAGAACGTTGGAATTGATCGAATTCGTCAAATCGCAAGAGTATTCAAAGTGATCAGAGTGATAAAACCAGCCAGACTATTCAAAATAGCCTGAATGCCCAATAATTCAGAATGTTCATCATGTTGAAACTGAATAGAACGTTGGAATTGACCGAATTCGTCAAATGGCAAGAGTATTCAAAGTGATCAGAGTGATAAAACCCGCCAGACTAATCAAAATAGCCTGAATGCCCAAAATTCAGAATGTTCATCATGTTGAAACTGAATAGAACGTTGGAATTGATCGAATTCGTCAAATCGCAAGAGTATTCAAAGTGATCAGAGTGATAAAACCAGCCAGACTATTCAAAATAGCCTGAATGCCCAATAATTCAGAATGTTCATCATGTTGAAACTGAATAGAACGTTGGAATTGACCGAATTCGTCAAATGGCAAGAGTATTCAAAGTGATCAGAGTGATAAAACCAGCCAGACTAATCAAAATAGCCTGAATGCCTAATAATTAAGAACGTTCATCATGTTGAAACTGAATAGAACGTTGGAATTGACCGAATTCGTTTAATGGCTAGAGTATTCAAAGTGATCACAGTGATAAAACCAGCCAGACTAATCAAAATAGCCTGAATGCCAAATAATTCAGAATGTTCATCATGTTGAAACTGAATATAACGTTGGAATTGACCGAATTCGTCAAATGGCAAGAGTATTCAAAGTGATCAGAGTGATAAAACCCGCCAGACTAATCAAAATAGCCTGAATTCCCAATAATTCAGAATGTTCATCATGTTGAAATTGAATAGAACGTTGGAATTGAGCGAATTCGTCAAATGGCAAGAGTATTCAAAGTGATCAGAGTGATAAAACCCGCCAGACTAATCAAAATAGCCTGAATTCCCAATAATTCAAAATGTTCATCATGTTGAAATTGAATAGAACGTTGGAATTGAGCGAATTCGTCAAATGGCAAGATTATCAAAGTGACCAGAGTGATAAAACCAGCTACAATAATCAAAATAGCCTGAATGCGCAATAATTCAGAATGTTCATCATGTTGAAACTGAATAGACAAGAGGCAAGAGTATTCAAAGTGATCAGAGTGATAAAACCAGCTACAATAATCAAAATAGCCTGAATGCCCAATAATTCAGAATGTTCATCATGTTGAAACTGAATAGAACGTTGGAATTGACCGAATTTGTCAAATGGCTAGATTATCAAAGTGATCAGAGTGATAAAACCAGCCAGACTATTCAAAATAGCCTGAATGCCCAATAATTCAGAATGTTCATCATGTTGAAACTGAATATAACGTTGGAATTGACCGAATTCGTCAAATGGCAAGAGTATTCAAAGTGATCAGAGTGATAAAACCCGCCAGACTAATCAAAATAGCCTGAATTCCCAATAATTCAGAATGTTCATCATGTTGAAATTGAATAGAACGTTGGAATTGAGCGAATTCGTCAAATGGCAAGATTATCAAAGTGACCAGAGTGATAAAACCAGCTACAATAATCAAAATAGCCTGAATGCCCAATAATTCAGAATGTCCATCATGTTGAAACTGAATAGAACGTTGGAATTGACCGAATTCGTCAAATCGCAAGAGTATTCAAAGTGATCAGAGTGATAAAATCAGCTACAATAAGTAAAAAAGCCTGAATGCCCAATAATTCAGAATGTTCATCATGTTGAAACTGAATAGAACGTTGGAATTGACCGAATTCGTCAAATGGCAAGAGTATTCAAAGTGATCAGAGTGATAAAACCAGCCAGACTAATCAAAATAGCCTGAATGACCAATAATTCAGAATGTTCATCATGTTGAAACTGTATAGAACGTTGGAATTGACCGAATTCGTCAAATGGCAAGAGTATTTAAAGTGATCAGAGTGATAAAACCAGCCAGACTAATCAAAATAGCCTGAATGCCCAATAATTCAGAATGTTCATCATGTTGAAACTGAATAGAACGTTGGAATTGAGCGAATTTGTCAAATGGCAAGATTATCAAAGTGATCAGAGTGATAAAACCAGCTACAATAAGCAAAATAGCCTGAATGCCCAATAATTCAGAATGTACATCATGTTGAAACTGAATAGAACGTTGGAATTGACCGAATTCGTCAAATGGCAAGAGTATTCAAAGTGATCAGAGTGATAAAACCAGCCAGACTAATCAAAATAGCCTGAATGCCCAATAATTCAGAATGTTCATCATGTTGAAACTGAATAGAACGTTGGAATTGACCGAATTCGTCAAATGGCAAGAGTATTCAAAGTGATCAGAGTGATAAAACCAGCCAGACTAATCAAAATAGCCTGAATGCCCAATAATTCAGAATGTTCATCATGTTGAAACTGAATAGAACGTTGGAATTGAGCGAATTCGTCAAATGGCAAGATTATCAAAGTGATCAGAGTGATAAAACCAGCTACAATAAGCAAAATAGCCTGAATGCCCAATAATTCAGAATGTTCATCATGTTGAAATTGAATAGAACGTTGGAATTGACAGAATTCATCAAATCACAAGATTATCAAAGTGATCAGAGTGATAAAACCAGCTACAATAAGCAAAATAGCCTTAATACCCAATAATTCAGAATGTTCATCATGTTAAAACTGAATAGAACGTTGGAATTGACCGAATTCGTCAAATGGCAAGAGTATTCAAAGTGATCAGAGTGATAAAACCAGCCAGACTAATCAAAATAGCCTGAATGCCCAATAATTCAGAATGTTCATCATGTTGAAACTGAATAGAACGTTGGAATTGACCGAATTCGTCAAATGGCAAGAGTATTCAAAGTGATCAGAGTGATAAAACCAGCCAGACTAATCAAACTAGCCTGAATGCCCAATAATTCAGAATGTTCATCATGTTGAAACTGAATAGAACGTTGGAATTGACCGACTTCGTCAAATGACAAGATTATCAAAGTAATCATAGTGATAAAACCAGCCAGACTAATCAAAATAGCCTGAATACCCAATAATTCAGAATGTTCATCATGTTGAAACTGAATAGAACGTTGGAATTGACCGAATTCGTCAAATGGCAAGAGTATTCAAAGTGATAAAACCAGCCAGACTAATCAAAATAGCCTGAATGCCCAATAATTGAGAACATTCATCATGTTGAAACTGAATAGAACGTTGGAATTGACTGAATTCGTCAAATTGCAAGAGTTTTCAAAGTGATCAGAGTGATAAAACCACCTACAATAGTCAAAATAGCCTGAATGACCAATAATTCAGAATGTTCATCATGTTGAAACTGAATAGAACGTTGGAATTGACCGAATTCGTCAAATGGTACGAGTATTCAAAGTGATCAGAGTGATAAAACCAGCCAGACTAATCAAATAGCCTGAATGCCCAATAATTCAGAATGTTGATCATGTTGAAACTTAATAGAACGTTGGAATTGACCGAATTCGTTAAATGGCAAAATAGTCGTTTAATGGCTAGAGTATTCAAAGTGATCACAGTGATAAAACCAGCCAGACTAATCAAAATAGCCTGAATGCCCAATAATTCAGAATGTTCATCATGTTGAAACTGAATAGAACGTTGGAATTGACCGAATTCGTCAAATGGCAAGAGTATTCAAAGTGATCAGAGTGATAAAACCATCTACAAAAATCAAAATAGCCTGAATGCCTAATAATTAAGAATGTTCATCATGTTGAAACTGAATAGAACGTTGGAATTGACCGAATTCGTCAAATGGCAAGATTATCAAAGTGATCAGAGTGATAAAACCAGCTACAATAAGCAAAATAGCCTGAATGCCCAATAATTCAGAATGTTCATCATGTTGAAACTGAATAGAACGTTGGAATTGACCGAATTCGTCAAATCGCACGATTATCAAAGTGATCAGAGTGATAAAACCAGCTACAATAAGCAAAATAACCTGAATGTCCAATAATTCAGAATGTTCATCATGTTGAAACTGAATAGAACGTTGGAATTGACCGAATTCGTCAAATGGCAAGAGTATTCAAAGTGATCAGAGTGATAAAACCAGCCAGACTAATCAAACTAGCCCGAATACCCAATAATTCAGAATGTTCATCATGTTGAAACTGAATAGAACGTTGGAATTGACCGATTTCGTCAAATGGCAAGAGTATTCAAAGTGATCAGAGTGATAAAAGCAGCCAGACTAATCAAAATAGCCTGAATGCCCAATAATTCAGAATGTTCATCATGTTGAAACTGAATAGAACGTTGGAATTGACCGAATTCGTCAAATGGCAAGAGTATTCAAAGTGATCAGAGTGATAAAACCAGCCAGTCTAATCAAAATAGACTGAATGCCCAATAATTCAGAATGTTCATCATGTTCAAAGTGAATAGAACGTTGGAATTGACCGAATTCGTTTAATGGCTAGAGTATTCAAAGTGATCGCAGTGATAAAACCAGCCAGACTAATCAAAATAGCCTGAATGCCCAATAATTGAGAACGTTCATCATGTTGAAACTGAATAGAACGTTGGAATTGACCGAATTCGTCAAATGGCAAGAGTATTCAAAGTGATCAGAGTGATAAAACCCGCCATACTAATCAAAATAGCCTGAATGCCCAATAATTCAGAATGTTCATCATGTTGAAACTGAATAGAACGTTGGAATTGACCGAATTCGTCAAATGGCAAGAGTATTCAAAGTGATCAGAGTGATAAAACCACCTACAATAGTCAAAATAGCCTGAATGACCAATAATTCAGAATGTTCATCATGTTGAAACTGAATAGAACGTTGGAATTGACCGAATTCGTCAAATGGCAAGATTATCAAAGTGATCAGAGTGATAAAACCAGCTACAATAAGCAAAATAGCCTGAATGTCCAATAATTCAGAATGTTCATCATGTTGAAACTGAATAGAACGTTGGAATTGACCGAATTCGTCAAATGGCAAGAGTATTCAAAGTGATCAGAGTGATAAAACCCGCCATACTAATCAAAATAGCCTGAATGCCCAATAATTCAGAATGTTCATCATGTTGAAACTGAATAGAACGTTGGAATTGACCGAATTCGTCAAATGGCAAGAGTATTCAAAGTGATCAGAGTGATAAAACCACCTACAATAGTCAAAATAGCCTGAATGACCAATAATTCAGAATGTTCATCATGTTGAAACTGAATAGAACGTTGGAATTGACCGAATTCGTCAAATGGCAAGAGTATTCAAAGTGATCAGAGTGATAAAACCAGCCAGACTAATCAAAATAGCCTGAATGTCCAATAATTCAGAATGTTCATCATGTTGAAATTGAATAGAACGTTGGAATAGACCGAATTCGTCAAATGGCAAGATTATCAAAGTGATCAGAGTGATAAAACCCGCCAGACTAATCAAAATAGCCTGAATGCCCAATAATTCAGAATGTTCATCATGTTGAAACTGAATAGAATGTTGGAATTGACCGAATTCGTCAAATGGCAAGAGTATTCAAAGTGATCAGAGTGATAAAACCAGCTACAATAAGCAAAATAGCCTGAATGTCCAATAATTGAGAACGTTCATCATGTTGAAACTGAATAGAACGTTGGAATTGACCGAATTCGTCAAATGGCAAGAGTATTCAAAGTGATCAGAGTGATAAAACCAGCCAGACTAATCAAACTAGCCTGAATGCCCAATAATTGAGAACGTTCATCATGTTGAAACTGAATAGAACGTTGGAATTGACTGAATTCGTCAAATGGCATGAGTATTCAAAGTGATCAGAGTGATAAAACCACCTACAATAGTCAAAATAGCCTGAATGCCCAATAATTCAGCATGTTCATCATGTTGAAGCTGAATAGAACGTTGGAATTGACCGAATTCGTCAAATGGCAAGATTATTCAAAGTGATCAGAGTGATAAAACCAGCCAGACTAATCAAAATAGCCTGAATGCCCAATAATTCAGAATGTTCATCATGTTGAAACTGAATAGAACGTTGGAATTGACCGAATTCGTCAAATGGCAAGAGTATTCAAAGTGATCAGAGTGATAAAACCAGCCAGACTAATCAAAATAGCCTGAATGCGCAATAATTCAGAATGTTCATCATGTTGAAACTGAGTAGAACGTTGGAATTGACCGAATTCGTCAAATGGCAAGATTATCAAAGTGATCAGAGTTATAAAACCAGCTACAATAATCAAAATAGCCTGAATGCCCAATAATTGAGAACGTTCATCATGTTGAAACTGAATAGAACGTTGGAATTGACTGAATTCGTCAAATGGCAAGAGTATTCAAAGTGATCAGAGTGATAAAACCACCTACAATAGTCAAAATAGCCTGAATGACCAATAATTCAGAATGTTCATCATGTTGAAACTGAATAGAACGTTGGAATTGACCGAATTCGTCAAATGGCAAGAGTATTCAAAGTGATCAGAGTGATAAAACCAGCCAGACTAATCAAAATAGCCTGAATGTCCAATAATTCAGAATGTTCATCATGTTGAAATTGAATAGAACGTTGGAATTGACCGAATTCGTCAAATGGCAAGATTATCAAAGTGATCAGAGTGATAAAACCAGCTACAATAAGCTAAATAGCCTGAATGCCCAATAATTCAGAATGTTCATCATGTTGAAACTGAATAGAACGTTGGAATTGACCGAATTCGTCAAATGGCAAGAGTATTCAAAGTGATCAGAGTGATAAAACCCGCCAGACTAATCAAAATAGCCTGAATGCCCAATAATTCAGAATGTTCATCATGTTGAAACTGAATAGAACGTTGGAATTGACCGAATTCGTCAAATGGCAAGAGTATTCAAAGTGATCAGAGTGATAAAACCAGCTACAATAAGCAAAATAGCCTGAATGCCCAATAATTGAGAACGTTCATCATGTTGAAACTGAATAGAACGTTGGAATTGACCGAATTCGTCAAATGGCAAGAGTATTCAAAGTGATCAGAGTGATAAAACCAGCCAGACTAATCAAACTAGCCTGAATGCCCAATAATTCAGAATGTTCATCATGCTGAAACTGAATAGAACGTTGGAATTCACCGAATTCGTCAAATGGCAAGATTATCAAAGTGATCAGAGTGATAAAACCAACTACAATAATCAAAATAGACTGAATGCCCAATAATTGAGAACGTTCATCATGTTGAAACTGAATAGAACGTTGGAATTGACTGAATTCGTCAAATGGCAAGAGTATTCAAAGTGATCAGAGTGATAAAACCACCTACAATAGTCAAAATAGCCTGAATGCCCAATAATTCAGAATGTTCATCATGTTGAAACTGAATAGAACGTTGGAATTGACCGAATTCGTCAAATGGCAAGAGTATTCAAAGTGATCAGAGTGATAAAACCAGCCAGACTAATCAAAATAGCCTGAATGTCCAATAATTCAGAATGTTCATCATGTTGAAATTGAATAGAACGTTGGAATTGACCGAATTCGTCAAATGGCAAGAGTATTCAAAGTGATCAGAGTGATAAAACCAGCCAGACTAATCAAAATAGCCTGAATGCGCAATAATTCAGAATGTTCATCATGTTGAAACTGAGTAGAACGTTGGAATTGACCGAATTCGTCAAATGGCAAGAGTATTCAAAGTGATCAGAGTGATAAAACCAGCCAGACTAATCAAAATAGCCTGAATGCCCAATAATTCAGAATGTTCATCATGTTGAAACTGAATAGAACGTTGGAATTGACGGAATTCGTCAAATGGCAAGAGTATTCAAAGTGATCAGAGTGATAAAACCAGCCAGACTAATCAAAATAGCCTGAATGCCCAATAATTCAGAATGTTCATCATGTTGAAACTGAATAGAACGTTGGAATTGACCGAATTCGTTTAATGGCTAGAGTATTCAAAGTGATCACAGTGATAAAACCAGCCAGACTAATCAAAATAGCCTGAATGCCAAATAATTCAGAATGTTCATCATGTTGAAACTGAATAGAACGTTGGAATTGACCGAATTCGTCAAATGGCAAGAGTATTCAAAGTGATCAGAGTGATAAAACCAGCCAGACTAATCAAAATAGCCTGAATGCCTAATAATTAAGAACGTTCATCATGTTGAAACTGAATAGAACGTTGGAATTGACTGAATTCGTCAAATGGCAAGATTATCAAAGTGATCAGAGTGATAAAACCAGCTACAATAAGCAAAATAGCCTGAATGCCCAATAATTCAGAATGTTCATCATGGTGAAACTGAATAGAACGTTGGAATTGAGCGAATTCGTGAAATGGCAAGATTATCAAAGTGACCAGAGTTATAAAACCAGCTACAATAAGCAAAATAGCCTGAATGCCGAATAATTCCGAATGTTCATCATGTTGAAACTGAATAGAACGTTGGAATTGACCGAATTCGTCAAATCGCAAGAGTATTAAAAGTGATCAGAGTGATAAAACCAGCCAGACTAATCAAAATAGCCTGAATGTCCAATAATTCAGAATGTTCATCATGTTGAAACTGAATAGAACGCTGGAATTGACCGAATTCGTCAAATGGCAAGAGTATTCAAAGTGATCAGAGTGATAAAACCAGCCAGACTAATCAAAATAGCCTGAATGCCCAATAATTCACAATGTTCATCATGTTGAAACTGAATAGAACGTTGGAATTGACCGAATTCGTCAAATGGCAAGAGTATTCAAAGTGATCAGAGTGATAAAACCCGCCAGACTAATCAAAATAGCCTGAATGCCCAATAATTCAGAATGTTCATCATGTTGAAACTGAATAGAACGTTGGAATTGACCGAATTCGTCAAATGGCAAGAGTATTCAAAGTGATCAGAGTGATAAAACCAGCTACAATAAGCAAAATAGCCTGAATGCCCAATAATTGAGAACGTTCATCATGTTGAAACTGAATAGAACGTTGGAATTGACCGAATTCGTCAAATGGCAAGAGTATTCAAAGTGATCAGAGTGATAAAACCAGCCAGACTAATCAAACTAGCCTGAATGCCCAATAATTCAGAATGTTCATCATGTTGAAACTGAATAGAACGTTGGAATTGACCGAATTCGTCAAATGGCAAGATTATCAAAGTGATCAGAGTGATAAAACCAGCTACAATAATCAAAATAGCCTGAATGCCCAATAATTGAGAACGTTCATCATGTTGAAACTGAATAGAACGTTGGAATTGACTTAATTCGTCAAATGGCAAGAGTATTCAAAGTGATCAGAGTGATAAAACCACCTATAATAGTCAAAATAGCCTGAATGCCCAATAATTGAGAACGTTCATCATGTTGAAACTGAATAGAACGTTGGAATTGACCGAATTCGTCAAATGGCAAGAGTATTCAAAGTGATCAGAGTGATAAAACCAGCCAGACTAATCAAACTAGCCTGAATGCCCAATAATTCAGAATGTTCATCATGTTGAAACTGAATAGAACGTTGGAATTGACCGAATTCGTCAAATGGCAAGATTATCAAAGTGATCAGAGTGATAAAACCAGCTACAATAATCAAAATAGCCTGAATGCCCAATAATTGAGAACGTTCATCATGTTGAAACTGAATAGAACGTTGGAATTGACTGAATTCGTCAAATGGCAAGAGTATTCAAAGTGATCAGAGTGATAAAACCAACTATAATAGTCAAAATAGCCTGAATGACCAATAATTCAGAATGTTCATCATGTTGAAACTGAATAGAACGTTGGAATTGACCGAATTCGTCAAATGGCAAGAGTATTCAAAGTGATCAGAGTGATAAAACCAGCCAGACTAATCAAAATAGCCTGAATGTCCAATAATTCAGAATGTTCATCATGTTGAAATTGAATAGAACGTTGGAATTGACCGAATTCGTCAAATGGCAAGATTATCAAAGTGATCAGAGTGATAAAACCAGCTACAATATGCTAAATAGCCTGAATGCCCAATAATTCAGAATGTTCATCATGTTGAAACTGAATAGAACGTTGGAATTGACCGAATTCGTCAAATGGCAAGAGTATTCAAAGTGATCAGAGTGATAAAACCAGCCAGACTAATCAAAATAGCCTGAATGCCTAATAATTAACAACGTTCATCATGTTGAAACTGAATAGAACGTTGGAATTGACTGAATTCGTCAAATGGCAAGATTATCAAAGTGATCAGAGTGATAAAACCAGCTACAATATGCAAAATAGCCTGAATGCCCAATAATTCAGAATGTTCATCATGTTGAAACTGAATAGAACGTTGGAATTGAGCGAATTCGTGAAATGACAAGATTATCAAAGTGACCAGAGTTATAAAACCAGCTACAATAAGCAAAATAGCCTGAATGCCGAATAATTCAGAATGTTCATCATGTTGAAACTGAATAGAACGTTGGAATTGACCGAATTCGTCAAATCGCAAGAGTATTAAAAGTGATCAGAGTGATAAAACCAGCCAGACTAATCAAAATAGCCTGAATGTCCAATAATTCAGAATGTTCATCATGTTGAAACTGAATAGAACTTTGGAATTGACCGAATTCGTCAAATGGCAAGAGTATTCAAAGTGATCAGAGTGATAAAACCAGCTACAATAAGCAAAATAGCCTGAATGCCCAATAATTGAGAACGTTCATCATGTTGAAACTGAATAGAACGTTGGAATTGACCGAATTCGTCAAATGGCAAGAGTATTCAAAGTGATCAGAGTGATAAAACCAGCCAGACTAATCAAACTAACCTGAATGCCCAATAATTCAGAATGTTCATCATGTTGAAACTGAATAGAACGTTGGAATTGACCGAATTCGTCAAATGGCAAGATTATCAAAGTGATCAGAGTGATAAAACCAGCTACAATAATCAAAATAGCCTGAATGCCCAATAATTGAGAACGTTCATCATGTTGAAACTGAATAGAACGTTGGAATTGACTGAATTCGTCAAATGGCAAGAGTATTCAAAGTGATCAGAGTGATAAAACCACCTATAATAATCAAAATAGCCTGAATGCCCAATAATTCAGAATGTTCATCATGTTGAAACTGAATAGAACGTTGGAATTGACCGAATTCGTCAAATGGCAAGAGTATTCAAAGTGATCAGAGTGATAAAACCCACCAGACTAATCAAAATAGCCTGAATGCCCAATAATTCAGAATGTTCATCATGTTGAAACTGAATAGAACGTTGGAATTGACCGAATTCGTCAAATGGCAAGAGTATTCAAAGTGATCAGAGTGATAAAACCAGCTACAATAAGCAAAATAGCCTGAATGTCCAATAATTCAGAATGTTCATCATGTTGAAATTGAATAAAACGTTGGAATTGACCGAATTCGTCAAATGGCAAGATTATCAAAGTGATCAGAGTGATAAAACCAGCTACAATAAGCTAAATAGCCTGAATGCCCAATAATTCAGAATGTTCATCATGTTGAAACTGAATAGAACGTTGGAATTGACCGAATTCGTCAAATGGCAAGAGTATTCAAAGTGATCAGAGTGATAAAACCCGCCAGACTAATCAAAATAGCCTGAATGCCCAATAATTCAGAATGTTCATCATGTTGAAACTGAATAGAACGTTGGAATTGACCGAATTCGTCAAATGGCGAGATTATCAAAGTGATCAGAGTTATAAAACCAGCTACAATAATCAAAATAGCCTGAATGCCCAATAATTGAGAACGTTCATCATGTTGAAACTGAATAGAACGTTGGAATTGACTGAATTCGTCAAATGGCAAGAGTATTCAAAGTGATCAGAGTGATAAAACCACCTATAATAATCAAAATAGCCTGAATGCCCAATAATTCAGAATGTTCATCATGTTGAAACTGAATAGAACGTTGGAATTGACCGAATTCGTCAAATGGCAAGAGTATTCAAAGTGATCAGAGTGATAAAACCCGCCAGACTAATCAAACTAGCAGGAATGCCCAATAATTCAGAATGTTCATCATGTTGAAACTGAATAGAACGTTGGAATTGACCGAATTCGTCAAATGGCAAGATTATCAAAGTGATCAGAGTGATAAAACCAGCTACAATAATCAAAATAGCCTGAATGCCCAATAATTGAAACGTTCATCATGTTGAAACTGAATAGAACGTTGGAATTGACCGAATTCGTCAAATGGCAAGAGTATTCAAAGTGATCAGAGTGATAAAACCAGCTACAATAAGCAAAATAGCCTGAATGCCCAATAATTCAGACCGTTCATCATGTTGAAACTGAATAGAACGTTGGAATTGACCGAATTCGTCAAATGGCAAGAGTATTCAAAGTGATCAGAGTGATAAAACCAGCCAGACTAATCAAACTAGCCTGAATGCCCAATAATTCAGAATGTTCATCATGTTGAAACTGAATAGAACGTTGGAATTGACCGAATTCGTCAAATGGCAAGAGTATTCAAAGTGATCAGAGTGATAAAACCACCTATAATAATCAAAATAGCCTGAATGCCCAATAATTCAGAATGTTCATCATGTTGAAACTGAATAGAACGTTGGAATTGACCGAATTCGTCAAATGGCAAGATTATCAAAGTGATCAGAGTGATAAAACCAGCTACAATAATCAAAATAGCCTGAATGCCCAATAATTGAGAACGTTCATCATGTTGAAACTGAATAGAACGTTGGAATTGACTGAATTCGTCAAATGGCAAGAGTATTCAAAGTGATCAGAGTGATAAAACCACCTATAATAATCAAAATAGCCTGAATGCCCAATAATTCAGAATGTTCATCATGTTGAAACTGAATAGAACGTTGGAATTGACCGAATTCGTCAAATGGCAAGAGTATTCAAAGTGATCAGAGTGATAAAACCCACCAGACTAATCAAAATAGCCTGAATGCCCAATAATTCAGAATGTTCATCATGTTGAAACTGAATAGAACGTTGGAATTGACCGAATTCGTCAAATGGCAAGAGTATTCAAAGTGATCAGAGTGATAAAACCAGCTACAATAAGCAAAATAGCCTGAATGTCCAATAATTCAGAATGTTCATCATGTTGAAATTGAATAAAACGTTGGAATTGACCGAATTCGTCAAATGGCAAGATTATCAAAGTGATCAGAGTGATAAAACCAGCTACAATAAGCTAAATAGCCTGAATGCCCAATAATTCAGAATGTTCATCATGTTGAAACTGAATAGAACGTTGGAATTGACCGAATTCGTCAAATGGCAAGAGTATTCAAAGTGATCAGAGTGATAAAACCCGCCAGACTAATCAAAATAGCCTGAATGCCCAATAATTCAGAATGTTCATCATGTTGAAACTGAATAGAACGTTGGAATTGACCGAATTCGTCAAATGGCGAGATTATCAAAGTGATCAGAGTTATAAAACCAGCTACAATAATCAAAATAGCCTGAATGCCCAATAATTGAGAACGTTCATCATGTTGAAACTGAATAGAACGTTGGAATTGACTGAATTCGTCAAATGGCAAGAGTATTCAAAGTGATCAGAGTGATAAAACCACCTATAATAATCAAAATAGCCTGAATGCCCAATAATTCAGAATGTTCATCATGTTGAAACTGAATAGAACGTTGGAATTGACCGAATTCGTCAAATGGCAAGAGTATTCAAAGTGATCAGAGTGATAAAACCCGCCAGACTAATCAAACTAGCAGGAATGCCCAATAATTCAGAATGTTCATCATGTTGAAACTGAATAGAACGTTGGAATTGACCGAATTCGTCAAATGGCAAGATTATCAAAGTGATCAGAGTGATAAAACCAGCTACAATAATCAAAATAGCCTGAATGCCCAATAATTGAAACGTTCATCATGTTGAAACTGAATAGAACGTTGGAATTGACCGAATTCGTCAAATGGCAAGAGTATTCAAAGTGATCAGAGTGATAAAACCAGCTACAATAAGCAAAACAGCCTGAATGCCCAATAATTCAGACCGTTCATCATGTTGAAACTGAATAGAACGTTGGAATTGACCGAATTCGTCAAATGGCAAGAGTATTCAAAGTGATCAGAGTGATAAAACCAGCCAGACTAATCAAACTAGCCTGAATGCCCAATAATTCAGAATGTTCATCATGTTGAAACTGAATAGAACGTTGGAATTGACCGAATTCGTCAAATGGCAAGATTATCAAAGTGATCAGAGTGATAAAACCAGCTACAATAATCAAAATAGCCTGAATGCCCAATAATTGAGAATGTTCATCATGTTGAAACTGAATAGAACGTTGGAATTGACCGAATTCGTCAAATGGCAAGAGTATTCAAAGTGATCAGAGTGATAAAACCAGCCAGACTAATCAAAATAGCCTGAGTGCACAATAATTCAGAATGTTCATCATGTTGAAACTGAATAGAACGTTGGAATTGACCGAATTCGTCAAATGGCAAGAGTATTCAAAGTGATCAGAGTGATAAAACCAGCCAGACTAATCAAAATAGCCTGAATGTCCAATAATTCAGAATGTTCATCATGTTGAAATTGAATAGAACGTTGGAATTGACCGAATTCGTCAAATGGCAAGAGTATTCAAAGTGATCAGAGTGATAAAACCAGCCAGACTAATCAAAATAGCCTGAATGCGCAATAATTCAGAATGTTCATCATGTTGAAACTGAGTAGAACGTTGGAATTGACCGAATTCGTCAAATGGCAAGAGTATTCAAAGTGATCAGAGTGATAAAACCAGCCAGACTAATCAAAATAGCCTGAATGCCAAATAATTCAGAATGTTCATCATGTTGAAACTGAATAGAACGTTGGAATTGACCGAATTCGTCAAATGGCAAGAGTATTCAAAGTGATCAGAGTGATAAAACCAGCCAGACTAATCAAAATAGCCTGAATGCCAAATAATTCAGAATGTTCATCATGTTGAAACTGAATAGAACGTTGGAATTGACCGATTTCGTCAAATGGCAAGAGTATTCAAAGTGATCAGAGTGATAAAACCAGCCAGACTAATCAAAATAGCCTGAATGCCAAATAATTCAGAATGTTCATCATGTTGAAACTGAATAGAACGTTGGAATTGACCGAATTCGTCAAATGGCAAGAGTATTAAAAGTGATCAGAGTGATAAAACCAGCCAGACTAATCAAAATAGCCTGAATGCCTAATAATTAAGAACGTTCATCATGTTGAAACTGAATAGAACGTTGGAATTGACTGAATTCGTCAAATGGCAAGATTATCAAAGTGATCAGAGTGATAAAACCAGCTACAATAAGCAAAATAGCCTGAATGCCCAATAATTCAGAATGTTCATCATGTTGAAACTGAATAGAACGTTGGAATTGAGCGAATTCGTGAAATGGCAAGATTATCAAAGTGACCAGAGTTATAAAACCAGCTACAATAAGCAAAATAGCCTGAATGCCGAATAATTCAGAATGTTCATCATGTTGAAACTGAATAGAACGTTGGAATTGACCGAATTCGTCAAATCGCAAGAGTATTCAAAGTGATCAGAGTGATAAAACCAGCCAGACTAATCAAAATAGCCTGAATGCCCAATAATTCAGAATGTTCATCATGTTGAAACTGAATAGAACGTTGGAATTGACCGATTTCGTCAAATGGCAAGAGTATTCAAAGTGATCAGAGTGATAAAACCAGCCAGACTAATCAAAATAGCCTGAATGCTAAATAATTCAGAATGTTCATCATGTTGAAACTGAATAGAACGTTGGAATTGACCGAATTCGTCAAATGGCAAGAGTATTCAAAGTGATCAGAGTGATAAAACCATCTACAATAATCAAAATAGCCTGAATGTCCAATAATTCAGAATGTTCATCATGTTGAAACTGAATAGAACGTTGGAATTGACCGAATTCGTCAAATGGCAAGAGTATTCAAAGTGATCAGAGTGATAAAACCAGCCAGACTAATCAAAATAGCCTGAATGCCCAATAATTCAGAATGTTCATCATGTTGAAACTGAATAGAACGTTGGAATTGACCGAATTCGTCAAATGGCAAGAGTATTCAAAGTGATCAGAGTGATAAAACCATCTACAATAATCAAAATAGCCTGAATGCCCAATAATTCAGAATGTTCATCATGTTGAAACTGAATAGAACGTTCGAATTGAGCGAATTCGTGAAATGGCAAGATTATCAAAGTGACCAGAGTTATAAAACCAGCTACAATAATCAAAATAGCCTGAATGTCCAATAATTCAGAATGTTCATCATGTTGAAACTGAATAGAACGTTGGAATTGACCGAATTCGTCAAATGGCAAGAGTATTCAAAGTGATCAGAGTGATAAAACCAGCCAGACTAATCAAAATAGCCTGAATGCCCAATACTTCAGAATGTTCATCATGTTGAAACTGAATAGAACGTTGGAATTGACCGATTTCGTCAAATGGCAAGAGTATTCAAAGTGATCAGAGTGATAAAACCAGCCAGACTAATCAAAATAGCCTGAATGCCCAATAATTCAGAATGTTCATCATGTTGAAACTGAATAGAACGTTGGAATTGACCGAATTCGTCAAATGGCAAGAGTATTCAAAGTGATCAGAGTGATAAAACCATCTACAATAATCAAAATAGCCTGAATGCCTAATAATTAAGAACGTTCATCATGTTGAAACTGAATAGAACGTTGGAATTGACCGAATTCGTCAAATGGCAAGATTATCAAATCAGAGTGATAAAACCAGCTACAATAAGCAAAATAGGCAAGAGTATTCAAAGTGATCAGAGTGATAAAACCAGCCAGACTAATCAAAATAGCCTGAATGTCCAATAATTCAGAATGTTCATCATGTTGAAACTGAATAGAACGTTGGAATTGACCGAATTCGTCAAATGGCAAGAGTATTCAAAGTGATCAGAGTGATAAAACCATCTACAATAATCAAAATAGCCTGAATGCCTAATAATTGAGAACGTTCATCATGTTGAAACTGAATAGAACGTTGGAATTGACCGAATTCGTCAAATGGCAAGATTATCAAAGTGATCAGAGTGATAAAACCAGCTACAATAAGCAAAATAGCCTGAATGCCCAATAATTCAGAATGTTCATCATGTTGAAACTGAATAGAACGTTGGAATTGACCGAATTCGTCAAATGGCAAGAGTATTCAAAGTGATCAGAGTAATAAAACCAGCCAGACTAATCAATATAGCCTGAATGCCCAATAATTCAGAATGTTCATCATGTTCAAACTGAATAGAACGTTGACCGAATTCGTCAAATGGCAAGATTATCAAAGTGATCAGAGTGATAAAACCAGCTACAATAAGCAAAATAGCCTGAATGCCCAATAATTCAGAATGTTCATCATTTTGAAATTGAATAGAACGTTGGAATTGACCGAATTCGTCAAATCGCAAGATTATCAAAGTGATCAGAGTGATAAAACCACCTACAATAGTCAAAATAGCCTGAATGCCCAATAATTGAGAACGATCATCATGTTGAAACTGAATATAACGTTGGAATTGACTGAATTCGTCAAATGGCAAGAGTATTCAAAGTGATCAGAGTGATAAAACCAGCCAGACTAATCAAAATAGCCTGAATGTCCAATAATTCAGAATGTTCATCATGTTGAAACTGAATAGAACGTTGGAATTGACCGAATTCGTCAAATGGCAAGATTATCAAAGTGATCAGAGTGATAAAACCAGCCAGACTAATCAAAATAGCCTGAATGCCCAATAATTGAGAACGATCATCATGTTGAAACTGAATAGAACGTTGGAATTGACTGAATTCGTCAAATGGCAAGAGTATTCAAAGTGATCAGAGTGATAATACCACCTACAATAGTCAAAATAGCCTGAATGACCAATAATTCAGAATGTTCATCATGTTGAAACTGAATAGAACGTTGGAATTGACCGAATTCGTCAAATGGCAAGATTATTCAAAGTGATCAGAGTGATAAAACCAGCTACAATAATCAAAATAGCCTGAATGCCCAATAATTGAGAACGTTCATCATGTTGAAACTGAATAGAACGTTGGAATTGACTGAATTCGTCAAATGGCAAGAGTATTCAAAGTGATCAGAGTGATAAAACCAACTACAATAGTCAAAATAGCCTGAATGTCCAATAATTCAGAATGTTCATCATGTTGAAACTGAATAGAACGTTGGAATTGACCGAATTCGTCAAATGGCAAGAGTATTCAAAGTGATCAGAGTGATAAAACCAGCCAGACTAATTAAAATAGCCTGAATGCCCAATAATTCAGAATGTTCATCATGTTGAAACTGAATAGAACGTTGGAATTGACCGATTTCGTCAAATGGCAAGAGTATTCAAAGTGATCAGAGTGATAAAACCAGCCAGACTAATCAAAATAGACTGAATGCCCAATTATTCAGAATGTTCATCATGTTCAAACTGAATAGAACGTTGGAATTGACCGAATTCGTTTAATGGCTAGAGTATTCAAAGTGATCACAGTGATAAAACCAGCCAGACTAATCAAAATAGCCTGAATGCCCAATAATTCAGAATGTTCATCATGTTGAAACTGAATAGAACGTTGGAATTGACCGAATTCGTCAAATGGCAAGAGTATTCAAAGTGATCAGAGTGATAAAACCAGCTACAATAAGCAAAATAGCCTGAATGCCCAATAATTGAGAACGTTCATCATGTTGAAACTGAATAGAACGTTGGAATTGACTGAATTCGTCAAATGGCAAGAGTATTCAAAGTGATCAGAGTGATAGAACCAACTACAATAGTCAAAATAGCCTGAATGTCCAATAATTCAGAATGTTCATCATGTTGAAACTGAATAGAACGTTGGAATTGACCGAATTCGTCAAATGGCAAGAGTATTCAAAGTGATCAGAGTGATAAAACCAGCCAGACTAATTAAAATAGCCTGAATGCCCAATAATTGAGAACGTTCATCATGTTGAAACTGGATAGAACGTTGGAATTGACCGAATTCGTCAAATGGCAAGAGTATTCAAAGTGATCAGAGTGATAAAACCAGCCAGACTAATCAAACTAGCCTGAATGCCCAATAATTCAGAATGTTCATCATGTTGAAACTGAATAGAACGTTGGAATTGACCGAATTCGTCAAATGGCAAGATTATCAAAGTGATCAGAGTGATAAAACCAGCTACAATAATCAAAATAGCCTGAATGCCCAATAATTGAGAACGTTCATCATGTTGAAACTGAATAGAACGTTGGAATTGACTGAATTCGTCAAATGGCAAGAGTATTCAAAGTGATCAGAGTGATAAAACCACCTACAATAGTCAAAATAGCCTGAATGACCAATAATTCAGAATGTTCATAATGTTGAAACTGGAATTGACCGAATTCGTCAAATGGCAAGAGTATTCAAAGTGATCAGAGTGATAAAACCAGCCAGACTAATCAAAATAGCCTGAATGTCCAATAATTCAGAATGTTCATCATGTTGAAATTGAATAGAACGTTGGAATTGACCGAATTCGTCAAATGGCTAGAGTATTCAAAGTGATCAGAGTGATAAAACCAGCCAGACTAAACAAAATAGCCTGAATGCCCATTAATTCAGAATGTTCATCATGTTCAAACTGAATAGAACGTTGGAATTGACCGAATTCGTTTAATGGCTAGAGTATTCAAAGTGATCACAGTGATAAAACCAGCCAGACTAATCAAAATAGCCTGAATGCCAAATAATTCAGAATGTTCATCATGTTGAAACTGAATAGAACGTTGGAATTGACCGAATTCGTCAAATGGCAAGATTATCAGAGTGATCAGAGTGATAAAACCAGCCAGACTAATTAAAATAGCCTGAATGCCCAATAATTCAGAATGTTCATCATGTTGAAACTGAATAGAACGTTGGAATTGACCGATTTCGTCAAATGGCAAGAGTATTCAAAGTGATCAGAGTGATAAAACCAGCCAGACTAATCAAAATAGACTGAATGCCCAATAATTCAGAATGTTCATCATGTTCAAACTGAATAGAACGTTGGAATTGACCGAATTCGTTTAATGGCTAGAGTATTCAAAGTGATCACAGTGATAAAACCAGCCAGACTAATCAAAATAGCCTGAATGCCCAATAATTCAGAATGTTCATCATGTTGAAACTGAATAGAACGTTGGAATTGACCGAATTCGTCAAATGGCAAGAGTATTCAAAGTGATCAGAGTGATAAAACCAGCTACAATAAGCAAAATAGCCTGAATGCCCAATAATTGAGAACGTTCATCATGTTGAAACTGAATAGAACGTTGGAATTGACTGAATTCGTCAAATGGCAAGAGTATTCAAAGTGATCAGAGTGATAAAACCAGCCAGACTAATCAAACTAGCCTGAATGCCCAATAATTCAGAATGTTCATCATGTTGAAACTGAATAGAACGTTGGAATTGACCGAATTCGTCAAATGGCAAGAGTATTCAAAGTGATCAGAGTGATAAAACCAGCCAGACTAATCAAAATAGCCTGAATGCCCAATAATTCAGAATGTTCATCATGTTGAAACTGAATAGAACGTTGGAATTGACCGAATTCGTCAAATGGCAAGAGTATTCAAAGTGATCAGAGTGATAAAACCAACTACAATAGTCAAAATAGCCTGAATGTCCAATAATTCAGAATGTTCATCATGTTGAAACTGAATAGAACGTTGGAATTGACCGAATTCGTCAAATGGCAAGAGTATTCAAAGTGATCAGAGTGATAAAACCAGCCAGACTAATTAAAATAGCCTGAATGCCCAATAATTGAGAACGTTCATCATGTTGAAACTGAATAGAACGTTGGAATTGACCGAATTCGTCAAATGGCAAGAGTATTCAAAGTGATCAGAGTGATAAAACCAGCCAGACTAATCAAACTAGCCTGAATGCCCAATAATTCAGAATGTTCATCATGTTGAAACTGAATAGAACGTTGGAATTGACCGAATTCGTCAAATGGCAAGATTATCAAAGTGATCAGAGTGATAAAACCAGCTACAATAATCAAAATAGCCTGAATGCCCAATAATTGAGAACGTTCATCATGTTGAAACTGAATAGAACGTTGGAATTGACTGAATTCGTCAAATGGCAAGAGTATTCAAAGTGATCAGAGTGATAAAACCACCTACAATAGTCAAAATAGCCTGAATGACCAATAATTCAGAATGTTCATAATGTTGAAACTGGAATTGACCGAATTCGTCAAATGGCAAGAGTATTCAAAGTGATCAGAGTGATAAAACCAGCCAGACTAATCAAAATAGCCTGAATGTCCAATAATTCAGAATGTTCATCATGTTGAAATTGAATAGAACGTTGGAATTGACCGAATTCGTCAAATGGCTAGAGTATTCAAAGTGATCAGAGTGATAAAACCAGCCAGACTAAACAAAATAGCCTGAATGCCCATTAATTCAGAATGTTCATCATGTTCGTTTCAGTTTTGAATAGAACGTTGGAATTGACCGAATTCGTTTAACGGCTAGAGTATTCAAAGTGATCACAGTGATAAAACCAGCCAGACTAATCAAAATAGCCTGAATGCCAAATAATTCAGAATGTTCATCATGTTGAAACTGAATAGAACGTTGGAATTGACCGAATTCGTCAAATGGCAAGAGTATTCAAAGTGATCAGAGTGATAAAATCAGCCAGACTAATCAAAATAGCCTGAATGCCTAATAATTAAGAACGTTCATCATGTTGGAATTGACTGAATTCGTCAAATGGCAAGATTATCAAAGTGATCAGAGTGATAAAACCAGCTACAATAAGCAAAATAGCCTGAATGTCCAATAATTCAGAATGTTCATCATGTTGAAATTGAATAGAACGTTGGAATTGACCGAATTCGTCAAATGGCAAGAGTATTCAAAGTGATCAGAGTGATAAAACCAGCCAGACTAAACAAAATAGCCTGAATGCCCAATAATTCAGAATGTTCATCATGTTCAAACTGAATAGAACGTTGGAATTGACCGAATTCGTCAAATGGCTAGAGTATTCAAAGTGATCACAGTGATAAAACCAGCCAGACTAATCAAAATAGCCTGAATGCCAAATAATTCAGAATGTTCATCATGTTGAAACTGAATAGAACGTTGGAATTGACCGAATTCGTCAAATGGCAAGAGTATTCAAAGTGATCAGAGTGATAAAACCAGCCAGACTAATCAAAATAGCCTGAATGCCTAATAATTAAGAACGTTCATCATGTTGAAACTGAATAGAACGTTGGAATTGACTGAATTCGTCAAATGGCAAGATTATCAAAGTGATCAGAGTTATAAAACCAGCTACAATAAGCAAAATAGCCTGAATGTCCAATAATTCAGAATGTTCATCATGTTGAAACTGAATAGAACGTTGGAATTGAGCGAATTCGTGAAATGGTAAGATTAGCAAAGTGACCAGAGTGATAAAAACAGCTACAATAAGCAAAATAGCCTGAATGCCCAATAATTCAGAATGTTCATCATGTTGAAACTGAATAGAACGTTGGAATTGACCGAATTCGTCAAATGGCAAGATTATCAAAGTGATCAGAGTGATAAAACCAGCTACAATAAGCAAAATAGCCTGAATGCCTAATAATTAAGAACGTTCATCATGTTGAAACTGAATAGAACGTTCGAATTGACCGAATTCGTCAAATGGCAAGATTATCAAAGTGATCAGAGTGATAAAACCAGCTACAATAAGCAAAATAGCCTGAATGCCCAATAATTCAGAATGTTCATCATGTTGAAACTGAATAGACAAGAGGCAAGAGTATTCAAAGTGATCAGAGTGATAAAACCAGCTACAATAATCAAAATAGCCTGAATGCCCAATAATTCAGAATGTTCATCATGTTGAAACTGAATAGAATGTTGGAATTGAGCGAATTCGTCAAATGGCAAGATTATCAAAGTGATCAGAGTGATAAAACCAGCTACAATAAGCAAAATAGCCTGAATGCCCAATAATTCAGAATGTTCATCATGTTGAAACTGAATAGAACGTTGGAATTGACCGATTTCGTCAAATGGCAAGAGTATTCAAAGTGATCAGAGTGATAAAACCAGCCAGACTAATCAAAATAGACTGAATGCCCAATAATTCAGAATGTTCATCATGTTCAAACTGAATAGAACGTTGGAATTGACCGAATTCGTTTAATGGCTAGAGTATTCAAAGTGATCACAGTGATAAAACCAGCCAGACTAATCAAAATAGCCTGAATGCCCAATAATTCAGAATGTTCATCATGTTGAAACTGAATAGAACGTTGGAATTGACCGAATTCGTCAAATGGCAAGAGTATTCAAAGTGATCAGAGTGATAAAACCAGCTACAATAAGCAAAATAGCCTGAATGCCCAATAATTGAGAACGTTCATCATGTTGAAACTGAATAGAACGTTGGAATTGACTGAATTCGTCAAATGGCAAGAGTATTCAAAGTGATCAGAGTGATAAAACCAACTACAATAGTCAAAATAGCCTGAATGTCCAATAATTCAGAATGTTCATCATGTTGAAACTGAATAGAACGTTGGAATTGACCGAATTCGTCAAATGGCAAGAGTATTCAAAGTGATCAGAGTGATAAAACCAGCCAGACTAATTAAAATAGCCTGAATGCCCAATAATTGAGAACGTTCATCATGTTGAAACTGAATAGAACGTTGGAATTGACCGAATTCGTCAAATGGCAAGAGTATTCAAAGTGATCAGAGTGATAAAACCAGCCAGACTAATCAAACTAGCCTGAATGCCCAATAATTCAGAATGTTCATCATGTTGAAACTGAATAGAACGTTGGAATTGACCGAATTCGTTTAATGGCTAGAGTATTCAAAGTGATCACAGTGATAAAACCAGCCAGACTAATCAAAATAGCCTGAATGCCAAATAATTCAGAATGTTCATCATGTTGAAACTGAATAGAACGTTGGAATTGACTGAATTCGTCAAATGGCAAGAGTATTCAAAGTGATCAGAGTGATAAAACCACCTACAATAGTCAAAATAGCCTGAATGACCAATAATTCAGAATGTTCATAATGTTGAAACTAAAATTGACCGAATTCGTCAAATGGCAAGAGTATTCAAAGTGATCAGAGTGATAAAACCAGCTACAATAATCAAAATAGCCTGAATGCCCAATAATTGAGAACGTTCATCATGTTGAAACTGAATAGAACGTTGGAATTGACCGAATTCGTCAAATGGCAAGATTATCAAAGTGATCAGAGTGATAAAACCAGCTACAATAATCAAAATAGCCTGAATGCCCAATAATTGAGAACGTTCATCATGTTGAAACTGAATAGAACGTTGGAATTGACTGAATTCGTCAAATGGCAAGAGTATTCAAAGTGATCAGAGTGATAAAACCACCTACAATAGTCAAAATAGCCTGAATGACCAATAATTCAGAATGTTCATAATGTTGAAACTAAAATTGACCGAATTCGTCAAATGGCAAGAGTATTCAAAGTGATCAGAGTGATAAAACCAGCCAGACTAATCAAAATAGCCTGAATGTCCAATAATTCAGAATGTTCATCATGTTGAAATTGAATAGAACGTTGGAATTGACCGAATTCGTCAAATGGCTAGAGTATTCAAAGTGATCAGAGTGATAAAACCAGCCAGACTAAACAAAATAGCCTGAATGCCCATTAATTCAGAATGTTCATCATGTTCAAACTGAATAGAACGTTGGAATTGACCGAATTCGTTTAATGGCTAGAGTATTCAAAGTGATCACAGTGATAAAACCAGCCAGACTAATCAAAATAGCCTGAATGCCAAATAATTCAGAATGTTCATCATGTTGAAACTGAATAGAACGTTGGAATTGACCGAATTCGTCAAATGGCAAGAGTATTCAAAGTGATCAGAGTGATAAAATCAGCCAGACTAATCAAAATAGCCTGAATGCCTAATAATTAAGAACGTTCATCATGTTGAAACTGAATAGAACGTTGGAATTGACTGAATTCGTCAAATGGCAAGATTATCAAAGTGATCAGAGTGATAAAACCAGCTACAATAAGCAAAATAGCCTGAATGTCCAATAATTCAGAATGTTCATCATGTTGAAACTGAATAGAACGTTGGAATTGAGCGAATTCGTGAAATGGCAAGATTATCAAAGTGACCAGAGTGATAAAAACAGCTACAATAAGCAAAATAGCCTGAATGCCCAATAATTCAGAATGTTCATCATGTTGAAACTGAATAGAACGTTGGAATTGACCGAATTCGTCAAATGGCAAGAGTATTCAAAGTGATCAGAGTGATAAAACCAGTCAGACTAATCAAAATAGCCTGAATAGCCAATAATTCAGAATGTTCATCATGTTGAAACTGAATAGAACGTTGGAATTGACCGATTTCGTCAAATGGCAAGAATATTCAAAGTGATAAAACCAGCCAGACTAATCAAAATAGCCTGAATGCCCAATAATTCAGAATGTTCATCATGTTGAAACTGAATAGAACGTTGGAATTGACCGAATTCGTCAAATGGCAAGAGTTTTCAAAGTGATCAGAGTGATAAAACCACCTACAATAGTCAAAATAGCCTGAATGACCAATAATTCAGAATGTTCATCATGTTGAAACTGGAATTGACCGAATTCGTCAAATGGCAAGAGTATTCAAAGTGATCAGAGTGATAAAACCAGCCAGACTAATCAAAATAGCCTGAATGTCCAATAATTCAGAATGTTCATCATGTTGAAATTGAATAGAACGTTGGAATTGACCGAATTCGTCAAATGGCAAGAGTATTCAAAGTGATCAGAGTGATAAAACCAGCCAGACTAAACAATAATTCAGAATGTTCATCATGTTCAAACTGAATAGAACGTTGGAATTGACCGAATTCGTTTAATGGCTAGAGTATTCAAAGTGATCACAGTGATAAAACCAGCCAGACTAATCAAAATAGCCTGAATGCCAAATAATTCAGAATGTTCATCATGTTGAAACTGAATAGAACGTTGGAATTGACCGAATTCGTCAAATGGCAAGAGTATTCAAAGTGATCAGAGTGATAAAACCAGCCAGACTAATCAAAATAGCCTGAATGCCTAATAATTAAGAACGTTTATCATGTTGAAACTGAATAGAACGTTGGAATTGACTGAATTCGTCAAATGGCAAGATTATCAAAGTGATCAGAGTGATAAAACCAGCTACAATAAGCAAAATAGCCTGAATGTCCAATAATTCAGAATGTTCATCATGTTGAAACTGAATAGAACGTTGGAATTAAGCGAATTCGTGAAATGGCAAGATTAGCAAAGTGACCAGAGTGATAAAAACAGCTACAATAAGCAAAATAGCCTAAATGCCCAATAATTCAGAATGTTCATCATGTTGAAACTGAATAGAACGTTGGAATTGACCGAATTCGTCAAATGGCAAGATTATCAAAGTGATCAGAGTGATAAAACCAGCTACAATAAGCAAAATAGCCTAAATGCCCAATAATTCAGAATGTTCATCATGTTGAAACTGAATAGAACGTTCGAATTGACCGAATTCGTCAAATGGCAAGATTATCAAAGTGATCAGAGTGATAAAACCAGCTACAATAAGCAAAATAGCCTGAATGCCCAATAATTCAGAATGTTCATCATGTTGAAACTGAATAGACAAGAGGCAAGAGTATTCAAAGTGATCAGAGTGATAAAACCAGCTACAATAATCAAAATAGCCTGAATGCCCAATAATTCAGAATGTTCATCATGTTGAAACTGAATAGAATGTTGGAATTGAGCGAATTCGTCAAATGGCAAGATTATCAAAGTGATCAGAGTGATAAAACCAGCTACAATAAGCAAAATAGCCTGAATGCCCAATAATTCAGAATGTTCATCATGTTGAAACTGAATAGAACGTTGGAATTGACCGAATTCGTCAAATGGCAAGAGTATTCAAAGTGATCAGAGTGATACAACCAGCCAGACTAATCAAAATAGCCTGAATGCCCAATAATTCAGAATGTTCATCATGTTGAAACTGAATAAAACGTTGGAATTGACCGAATTCGTCAAATGGCAAGAGTATTCAAAGTGATCAGAGTGATAAAACCAGCCAGACTAATCAAAATAGCCTGAATGCCCAATAATTCAGAATGTTCATCATGTTGAAACTGAATAAAACGTTGGAATTGACCGAATTCGTCAAATGGCAAGAGTATTCAAAGTGATCAGAGTGATAAAACCAGCCAGACTAATCAAAATAGCCTGAATGTCCAATAATTCAGAATGTTCATCATGTTGAAACTGAATAGAACGTTGGAATTGACCGAATTCGTCAAATGGCAAGAGTATTCAAAGTGATCAGAGTGATAAAACCAGCCAGACTAATCAAAATAGTCTGAATGCCCAATAATTCAGAATGTTCATCATGTTGAAACTGAATAGAACGTTGGAATTGAGCGAATTAGTCAAATGGCAAGATTATCAAAGTGATCAGAGTGATAAAACCAGCTACAATAAGCAAAATAGCCTGAATGCCCAATAATTCAGAATGTTCATCATGTTGAAACTGAATAGAACATTGGAGTTGACCGAATTCGTCAAATGGCAAGAGTATTCAAAGTGATCAGAGTGATAAAACCAGCCAGACTAATCAAAATAGCCTGAATGCCCAATAATTCAGAATGTTCATCATGTTGAAACTGAATAGAACGTTGGAATTGAGCGAATTCGTCAAATGGCAAGATTATCAAAGTGATCAGAGTGATAAAACCAGCTACAATAAGCAAAATAGCCTGAATACCCAATAATTCAGAATGTTCATCATGTTGAAACTGAATAGAACGTTGGAATTGACCGAATTCGTCAAATGGCAAGAGTATTCAAAGTGATCAGAGTGATAAAACCAGCCAGACTAATCAAAATAGCCTGAATGCCCAATAATTCAGAATGTTCATCATGTTGAAACTGAATAGAACGTTGGAATTGACCGAATTCGTCAAATGGCAAGAGTATTCAAAGTGATCAGAGTGATAAAACCAGCCAGACTAATCAAAATAGCCTGAATGCCCAATAATTCAGAATGTTCATCATGTTGAAACTGAATAGAACGTTGGAATTGACCGATTTCGTCAAATGGCAAGAGTATTCAAAGTGATCAGAGTGATAAAACCAGCCAGACTAATCAAAATAGCCTGAATGCCCAATAATTCAGAATGTTCATCATGTTGAAACTGAATAGAACGTTGGAATTGACCGAATTCGTCAAATGGCAAGAGTATTCAAAGTGATCAGAGTGATAAAACCAGCTACAATAAGCAAAATAGCCTGAATGCCCAATAATTGAGAACGTTCATCATGTTGAAACTCAATAGAACGTTGGAATTGACTGAATTCGTCAAATGGCAAGAGTATTCAAAGTGATCAGAGTGATAAAACCAACTACAATAGTCAAAATAGCCTGAATGTCCAATAATTCAGAATGTTCATCATGTTGAAACTGAATAGAACGTTGGAATTGACCGAATTCGTCAAATGGCAAGAGTATTCAAAGTGATCAGAGTGATAAAACCAGCCAGACTAATTAAAATAGCCTGAATGCCCAATAATTGAGAACGTTCATCATGTTGAAACTGAATAGAACGTTGGAATTGACCGAATTCGTCAAATGGCAAGAGTATTCAAAGTGATCAGAGTGATAAAACCAGCCAGACTAATCAAAATAGCCTGAATGCCCAATAATTCAGAATGTTCATCATGTTGAAACTGAATAGAACGTTGGAATTGACCGAATTCGTCAAATGGCAAGAGTATTCAAAGTGATCAGAGTGATAAAACCAGCCAGACTAATCAAAATAGCCTGAATGCCCAATAATTCAGAATGTTCATCATGTTGAAACTGAATAGAACGTTGGAATTGACCGAATTCGTCAAATGGCAAGAGTATTCAAAGTGATCAGAGTGATAAAACCAGTCAGACTAATCAAAATAGCCTGAATGCCCAATAATTCAGAATGTTCATCATGTTGAAACTGAATAGAACGTTGGAATTGAGCGAATTCGTGAAATGGCAAGATTATCAAAGTGACCAGAGTGATAAAAACAGCTACAATAAGCAAAATAGCCTGAATGCCCAATAATTCAGAATGTTCATCATGTTGAAACTGAATAGAACGTTGGAATTGACCGAATTCGTCAAATGGCAAGAGTATTCAAAGTGATCAGAGTGATAAAACCAGTCAGACTAATCAAAATAGCCTGAATGCCCAATAATTCAGAATGTTCATCATGTTGAAACTGAATAGAACGTTGGAATTGACCGAATTCGTCAAATGGCAAGAGTATTCAAAGTGATCAGAGTGATAAAACCAGCCAGACTAATCAAAATAGCCTGAATGCCCAATAATTCAGAATGTTCATCATGTTGAAACTGAATAGAACGTTGGAATTGACCGAATTCGTCAAATGGCAAGAGTATTCAAAGTGATCAGAGTGATAAAACCAGTCAGACTAATCAAAATAGCCTGAATGCCCAATAATTCAGAATGTTCATCATGTTGAAACTGAATAGAACGTTGGAATTGACCGAATTCGTCAAATGGCAAGAGTATTCAAAGTGATCAGAGTGATAAAACCAGCTACAATAAGCAAAATAGCCTGAATGTCCAATAATTCAGAATGTTCATCATGTTGAAACTGAATAGAACGTTGGAATTGAGCGAATTCGTGAAATGGCAAGATTATCAAAGTGACCAGAGTGATAAAAACAGCTACAATAAGCAAAATAGCCTGAATGCCCAATAATTCAGAATGTTCATCATGTTGAAACTGAATAGAACGTTGGAATTGACCGAATTCGTCAAATGGCAAGAGTATTCAAAGTGATCAGAGTGATAAAACCAGTCAGACTAATCAAAATAGCCTGAATGCCCAATAATTCAGAATGTTCATCATGTTGAAACTGAATAGAACGTTGGAATTGACCGATTTCGTCAAATGGCAAGAATATTCAAAGTGATAAAACCAGCCAGACCAATCAAAATAGCCTGAATGCCCAATAATTCAGAATGTTCATCATGTTGAAACTGAATAGAACGTTGGAATTGACCGAATTCGTCAAATGGCAAGAGTTTTCAAAGTGATCAGAGTGATAAAACCACCTACAATAGTCAAAATAGCCTGAATGACCAATAATTCAGAATGTTCATCATGTTGAAACTGGAATTGACCGAATTCGTCAAATGGCAAGAGTATTCAAAGTGATCAGAGTGATAAAACCAGCCAGACTAATCAAAATAGCCTGAATGTCCAATAATTCAGAATGTTCATCATGTTGAAATTGAATAGAACGTTGGAATTGACCGAATTCGTCAAATGGCAAGAGTATTCAAAGTGATCAGAGTGATAAAACCAGCTACAATAAGCAAAATAGCCTGAATGCCCAATAATTGAGAACGTTCATCATGTTGAAACTCAATAGAACGTTGGAATTGACTGAATTCGTCAAATGGCAAGAGTATTCAAAGTGATCAGAGTGATAAAACCAACTACAATAGTCAAAATAGCCTGAATGTCCAATAATTCAGAATGTTCATCATGTTGAAACTGAATAGAACGTTGGAATTGACCGAATTCGTCAAATGGCAAGAGTATTCAAAGTGATCAGAGTGATAAAACCAGCCAGACTAATTAAAATAGCCTGAATGCCCAATAATTGAGAACGTTCATCATGTTGAAACTGAATAGAACGTTGGAATTGACCGAATTCGTCAAATGGCAAGAGTATTCAAAGTGATCAGAGTGATAAAACCAGCCAGACTAATCAAAATAGCCTGAATGCCCAATAATTCAGAATGTTCATCATGTTGAAACTGAATAGAACGTTGGAATTGACCGAATTCGTCAAATGGCAAGAGTATTCAAAGTGATCAGAGTGATAAAACCAGCCAGACTAATCAAAATAGCCTGAATGCCCAATAATTCAGAATGTTCATCATGTTGAAACTGAATAGAACGTTGGAATTGACCGAATTCGTCAAATGGCAAGAGTATTCAAAGTGATCAGAGTGATAAAACCAGTCAGACTAATCAAAATAGCCTGAATGCCCAATAATTCAGAATGTTCATCATGTTGAAACTGAATAGAACGTTGGAATTGAGCGAATTCGTGAAATGGCAAGATTATCAAAGTGACCAGAGTGATAAAAACAGCTACAATAAGCAAAATAGCCTGAATGCCCAATAATTCAGAATGTTCATCATGTTGAAACTGAATAGAACGTTGGAATTGACCGAATTCGTCAAATGGCAAGAGTATTCAAAGTGATCAGAGTGATAAAACCAGTCAGACTAATCAAAATAGCCTGAATGCCCAATAATTCAGAATGTTCATCATGTTGAAACTGAATAGAACGTTGGAATTGACCGAATTCGTCAAATGGCAAGAGTATTCAAAGTGATCAGAGTGATAAAACCAGCCAGACTAATCAAAATAGCCTGAATGCCCAATAATTCAGAATGTTCATCATGTTGAAACTGAATAGAACGTTGGAATTGACCGAATTCGTCAAATGGCAAGAGTATTCAAAGTGATCAGAGTGATAAAACCAGTCAGACTAATCAAAATAGCCTGAATGCCCAATAATTCAGAATGTTCATCATGTTGAAACTGAATAGAACGTTGGAATTGACCGAATTCGTCAAATGGCAAGAGTATTCAAAGTGATCAGAGTGATAAAACCAGCTACAATAAGCAAAATAGCCTGAATGTCCAATAATTCAGAATGTTCATCATGTTGAAACTGAATAGAACGTTGGAATTGAGCGAATTCGTGAAATGGCAAGATTATCAAAGTGACCAGAGTGATAAAAACAGCTACAATAAGCAAAATAGCCTGAATGCCCAATAATTCAGAATGTTCATCATGTTGAAACTGAATAGAACGTTGGAATTGACCGAATTCGTCAAATGGCAAGAGTATTCAAAGTGATCAGAGTGATAAAACCAGTCAGACTAATCAAAATAGCCTGAATGCCCAATAATTCAGAATGTTCATCATGTTGAAACTGAATAGAACGTTGGAATTGACCGATTTCGTCAAATGGCAAGAATATTCAAAGTGATAAAACCAGCCAGACTAATCAAAATAGCCTGAATGCCCAATAATTCAGAATGTTCATCATGTTGAATCTGAATAGAACGTTGGAATTGACCGAATTCGTCAAATGGCAAGAGTTTTCAAAGTGATCAGAGTGATAAAACCACCTACAATAGTCAAAATAGCCTGAATGACCAATAATTCAGAATGTTCATCATGTTGAAACTGGAATTGACCGAATTCGTCAAATGGCAAGAGTATTCAAAGTGATCAGAGTGATAAAACCAGCCAGACTAATCAAAATAGCCTGAATGTCCAATAATTCAGAATGTTCATCATGTTGAAATTGAATAGAACGTTGGAATTGACCGAATTCGTCAAATGGCAAGAGTATTCAAAGTGATCAGAGTGATAAAACCAGCCAGACTAAACAATAATTCAGAATGTTCATCATGTTCAAACTGAATAGAACGTTGGAATTGACCGAATTCGTTTAATGGCTAGAGTATTCAAAGTGATCACAGTGATAAAACCAGCCAGACTAATCAAAATAGCCTGAATGCCAAATAATTCAGAATGTTCATCATGTTGAAACTGAATAGAACGTTGGAATTGACCGAATTCGTCAAATGGCAAGAGTATTCAAAGTGATCAGAGTGATAAAACCAGCCAGACTAATCAAAATAGCCTGAATGCCTAATAATTAAGAACGTTCATCATGTTGAAACTGAATAGAACGTTGGAATTGACTGAATTCGTCAAATGGCAAGATTATCAAAGTGATCAGAGTGATAAAACCAGCTACAATAAGCAAAATAGCCTGAATGTCCAATAATTCAGAATGTTCATCATGTTGAAACTGAATAGAACGTTGGAATTAAGCGAATTCGTGAAATGGCAAGATTAGCAAAGTGACCAGAGTGATAAAAACAGCTACAATAAGCAAAATAGCCTAAATGCCCAATAATTCAGAATGTTCATCATGTTGAAACTGAATAGAACGTTGGAATTGACCGAATTCGTCAAATGGCAAGATTATCAAAGTGATCAGAGTGATAAAACCAGCTACAATAAGCAAAATAGCCTAAATGCCCAATAATTCAGAATGTTCATCATGTTGAAACTGAATAGAACGTTCGAATTGACCGAATTCGTCAAATGGCAAGATTATCAAAGTGATCAGAGTGATAAAACCAGCTACAATAAGCAAAATAGCCTGAATGCCCAATAATTCAGAATGTTCATCATGTTGAAACTGAATAGACAAGAGGCAAGAGTATTCAAAGTGATCAGAGTGATAAAACCAGCTACAATAATCAAAATAGCCTGAATGCCCAATAATTCAGAATGTTCATCATGTTGAAACTGAATAGAATGTTGGAATTGAGCGAATTCGTCAAATGGCAAGATTATCAAAGTGATCAGAGTGATAAAACCAGCTACAATAAGCAAAATAGCCTGAATGCCCAATAATTCAGAATGTTCATCATGTTGAAACTGAATAGAACGTTGGAATTGACCGAATTCGTCAAATGGCAAGAGTATTCAAAGTGATCAGAGTGATACAACCAGCCAGACTAATCAAAATAGCCTGAATGCCCAATAATTCAGAATGTTCATCATGTTGAAACTGAATAAAACGTTGGAATTGACCGAATTCGTCAAATCGCAAGAGTATTCAAAGTGATCAGAGTGATAAAACCAGCCAGACTAATCAAAATAGCCTGAATGCCCAATAATTCAGAATGTTCATCATGTTGAAACTGAATAAAACGTTGGAATTGACCGAATTCGTCAAATGGCAAGAGTATTCAAAGTGATCAGAGTGATAAAACCAGCCAGACTAATCAAAATAGCCTGAATGTCCAATAATTCAGAACGTTCATCATGTTGAAACTGAATAGAACGTTGGAATTGACCGAATTCGTCAAATGGCAAGAGTATTCAAAGTGATCAGAGTGATAAAACCAGCCAGACTAATCAAAATAGTCTGAATGCCCAATAATTCAGAATGTTCATCATGTTGAAACTGAATAGAACGTTGGAATTGAGCGAATTAGTCAAATGGCAAGATTATCAAAGTGATCAGAGTGATAAAACCAGCTACAATAAGCAAAATAGCCTGAATGCCCAATAATTCAGAATGTTCATCATGTTGAAACTGAATAGAACATTGGAGTTGACCGAATTCGTCAAATGGCAAGAGTATTCAAAGTGATCAGAGTGATAAAACCAGCCAGACTAATCAAAATAGCCTGAATGCCCAATAATTCAGAATGTTCATCATGTTGAAACTGAATAGAACGTTGGAATTGAGCGAATTCGTCAAATGGCAAGATTATCAAAGTGATCAGAGTGATAAAACCAGCTACAATAAGCAAAATAGCCTGAATACCCAATAATTCAGAATGTTCATCATGTTGAAACTGAATAGAACGTTGGAATTGACCGAATTCGTCAAATGGCAAGAGTATTCAAAGTGATCAGAGTGATAAAACCAGCCAGACTAATCAAAATAGCCTGAATGCCCAATAATTCAGAATGTTCATCATGTTGAAACTGAATAGAACGTTGGAATTGACCGAATTCGTCAAATGGCAAGAGTATTCAAAGTGATCAGAGTGATAAAACCAGCCAGACTAATCAAAATAGCCTGAATGCCCAATAATTCAGAATGTTCATCATGTTGAAACTGAATAGAACGTTGGAATTGACCGATTTCGTCAAATGGCAAGAGTATTCAAAGTGATCAGAGTGATAAAACCAGCCAGACTAATCAAAATAGACTGAATGCCCAATTATTCAGAATGTTCATCATGTTCAAACTGAATAGAACGTTGGAATTGACCGAATTCGTTTAATGGCTAGAGTATTCAAAGTGATCACAGTGATAAAACCAGCCAGACTAATCAAAATAGCCTGAATGCCCAATAATTCAGAATGTTCATCATGTTGAAACTGAATAGAACGTTGGAATTGACCGAATTCGTCAAATGGCAAGAGTATTCAAAGTGATCAGAGTGATAAAACCAGCTACAATAAGCAAAATAGCCTGAATGCCCAATAATTGAGAACGTTCATCATGTTGAAACTCAATAGAACGTTGGAATTGACTGAATTCGTCAAATGGCAAGAGTATTCAAAGTGATCAGAGTGATAAAACCAACTACAATAGTCAAAATAGCCTGAATGTCCAATAATTCAGAATGTTCATCATGTTGAAACTGAATAGAACGTTGGAATTGACCGAATTCGTCAAATGGCAAGAGTATTCAAAGTGATCAGAGTGATAAAACCAGCCAGACTAATTAAAATAGCCTGAATGCCCAATAATTGAGAACGTTCATCATGTTGAAACTGAATAGAACGTTGGAATTGACCGAATTCGTCAAATGGCAAGAGTATTCAAAGTGATCAGAGTGATAAAACCAGCCAGACTAATCAAACTAGCCTGAATGCCCAATAATTCAGAATGTTCATCATGTTGAAACTGAATAGAACGTTGGAATTGACCGAATTCGTCAAATGGCAAGATTATCAAAGTGATCAGAGTGATAAAACCAGCTACAATAATCAAAATAGCCTGAATGCCCAATAATTGAGAACGTTCATCATGTTGAAACTGAATAGAACGTTGGAATTGACTGAATTCGTCAAATGGCAAGAGTATTCAAAGTGATCAGAGTGATAAAACCACCTACAATAGTCAAAATAGCCTGAATGACCAATAATTCAGAATGTTCATAATGTTGAAACTGGAATTGACCGAATTCGTCAAATGGCAAGAGTATTCAAAGTGATCAGAGTGATAAAACCAGCCAGACTAATCAAAATAGCCTGAATGTCCAATAATTCAGAATGTTCATCATGTTGAAATTGAATAGAACGTTGGAATTGACCGAATTCGTCAAATGGCTAGAGTATTCAAAGTGATCAGAGTGATAAAACCAGCCAGACTAAACAAAATAGCCTGAATGCCCATTAATTCAGAATGTTCATTATGTTCAAACTGAATAGAACGTTGGAATTGACCGAATTCGTTTAATGGCTAGAGTATTCAAAGTGATCACAGTGATAAAACCAGCCAGACTAATCAAAATAGCCTGAATGCCAAATAATTCAGAATGTTCATCATGTTGAAACTGAATAGAACGTTGGAATTGACCGAATTCGTCAAATGGCAAGATTATCAGAGTGATCAGAGTGATAAAACCAGCCAGACTAATTAAAATAGCCTGAATGCCCAATAATTCAGAATGTTCATCATGTTGAAACTGAATAGAACGTTGGAATTGACCGATTTCGTCAAATGGCAAGAGTATTCAAAGTGATCAGAGTGATAAAACCAGCCAGACTAATCAAAATAGACTGAATGCCCAATAATTCAGAATGTTCATCATGTTCAAACTGAATAGAACGTTGGAATTGACCGAATTCGTTTAATGGCTAGAGTATTCAAAGTGATCACAGTGATAAAACCAGCCAGACTAATCAAAATAGCCTGAATGCCCAATAATTCAGAATGTTCATCATGTTGAAACTGAATAGAACGTTGGAATTGACCGAATTCGTCAAATGGCAAGAGTATTCAAAGTGATCAGAGTGATAAAACCAGCTACAGTAAGCAAAATAGCCTGAATGCCCAATAATTGAGAACGTTCATCATGTTGAAACTGAATAGAACGTTGGAATTGACTGAATTCGTCAAATGGCAAGAGTATTCAAAGTGATCAGAGTGATAAAACCAACTACAATAGTCAAAATAGCCTGAATGTCCAATAATTCAGAATGTTCATCATGTTGAAACTGAATAGAACGTTGGAATTGACCGAATTCGTCAAATGGCAAGAGTATTCAAAGTGATCAGAGTGATAAAACCAGCCAGACTAATTAAAATAGCCTGAATGCCCAATAATTGAGAACGTTCATCATGTTGAAACTGAATAGAACGTTGGAATTGACCGAATTCGTCAAATGGCAAGAGTATTCAAAGTGATCAGAGTGATAAAACCAGCCAGACTAATCAAACTAGCCTGAATGCCCAATAATTCAGAATGTTCATCATGTTGAAACTGAATAGAACGTTGGAATTGACCGAATTCGTCAAATGGCAAGATTATCAAAGTGATCAGAGTGATAAAACCAGCTACAATAATCAAAATAGCCTGAATGCCCAATAATTGAGAAGGTTCATCATGTTGAAACTGAATAGAACGTTGGAATTGACTGAATTCGTTAAATGGCAAGTGTATTCAAAGTGATCAGAGTGATAAAACCACCTACAATAGTCAAAATAGCCTGAATGACCAATACTTCAGAATGTTCATAATGTTGAAACTGGAATTGACCGAATTCGTCAAATGGCAAGAGTATTCAAAGTGATCAGAGTGATAAAACCAGCCAGACTAATCAAAATAGCCTGAATGTCCAATAATTCAGAATGTTCATCATGTTGAAATTGAATAGAACGTTGGAATTGACCGAATTCGTCAAATGGCAAGAGTATTCAAACTGATCAGAGTGATAAAACCAGCCAGACTAAACAAAATAGCCTGAATGCCCATTAATTCAGAATGTTCATCATGTTCGTTTCAGTTTTGAATAGAACGTTGGAATTGACCGAATTCGTTTAATGGCTAGAGTATTCAAAGTGATCACACTGATAAAACCAGCCAGACTAATCAAAATAGCCTGAATGCCAAATAATTCAGAATGTTCATCATGTTGAAACTGAATAGAACGTTGGAATTGACCGAATTCGTCAAATGGCAAGAGTATTCAAAGTGATCAGAGTGATAAAATCAGCCAGACTAATCAAAATAGCCTGAATGCCTAATAATTAAGAACGTTCATCATGTTGAAACTGAACAGAACGTTGGAATTGACAGAATTCGTCAAATGGCAAGATTATCAGAGTGATAAAACCAGCTACAATAAGCAAAATAGCCTGAATGTCCAATAATTCAGAATGTTGATCATGTTGAAACTGAATAGAACGTTGGAATTGAGCGAATTCGTGATATGGCAAGATTATCAAAGTGACCAGAGTGATAAAAACAGCTACAATAAGCAAAATAGCCTGAATGCCCAATAATTCAGAATGTTCATCATGTTGAAACTGAATAGAACGTTGGAATTGACCGAATTCGTCAAATGGCAAGAGTATTCAAAGTGATCAGAGTGATAAAACCAGTCAGACTAATCAAAATAGCCTGAATGCCCAATAATTCAGAATGTTCATCATGTTGAAACTTAATAGAACGTTGGAATTGACCGATTTCGTCAAATGGCAAGAATATTCAAAGTGATAAAACCAGCCAGACTAATCAAAATAGCCTGAATGCCCAATAATTCAGAATGTTCATCATGTTGAAACTGAATAGAACGTTGGAATTGACCGAATTCGTCAAATGGCAAGAGTTTTCAAAGTGATCAGAGTGATAAAACCACCTACAATAGTCAAAATAGCCTGAATGACCAATAATTCAGAATGTTCATCATGTTGAAACTGGAATTGACCGAATTCGTCAAATGGCAAGAGTATTCAAAGTGATCAGAGTGATAAAACCAGCCAGACTAATCAAAATAGCCTGAATGTCCAATAATTCAGAATGTTCATCATGTTGAAATTGAATAGAACGTTGGAATTGACCGAATTCGTCAAATGGCAAGAGTATTCAAAGTGATCAGAGTGATAAAACCAGCCAGACTAAACAAAATAGCCTGAATGCCCAATAATTCAGAATGTTCATCATGTTCAAACTGAATAGAACGTTGGAATTGACCGAATTCGTCAAATGGCTAGAGTATTCAAAGTGATCACAGTGATAAAACCAGCCAGACTAATCAAAATAGCCTGAATGCCAAATAATTCAGAATGTTCATCATGTTGAAACTGAATAGAACGTTGGAATTGACCGAATTCGTCAAATGGCAAGAGTATTCAAAGTGATCAGAGTGATAAAACCAGCCAGACTAATCAAAATAGCCTGAATGCCTAATAATTAAGAACGTTCATCATGTTGAAACTGAATAGAACGTTGGAATTGACTGAATTCGTCAAATGGCAAGATTATCAAAGTGATCAGAGTGATAAAACCAGCTACAATAAGCAAAATAGCCTGAATGTCCAATAATTCAGAATGTTCATCATGTTGAAACTGAATAGAACGTTGGAATTGAGCGAATTCGTGAAATGGCAAGATTAGCAAAGTGACCAGAGTGATAAAAACAGCTACAATAAGCAAAATAGCCTGAATGCCCAATAATTCAGAATGTTCATCATGTTGAAACTGAATAGAACGTTGGAATTGACCGAATTCGTCAAATGGCAAGATTATCAAAGTGATCAGAGTGATAAAACCAGCTACAATAAGCAAAATAGCCTGAATGCCTAATAATTAAGAACGTTCATCATGTTGAAACTGAATAGAACGTTCGAATTGACCGAATTCGTCAAATGGCAAGATTATCAAAGTGATCAGAGTGATAAAACCAGCTACAATAAGCAAAATAGCCTGAATGCCCAATAATTCAGAATGTTCATCATGTTGAAACTGAATAGACAAGAGGCAAGAGTATTCAAAGTGATCAGAGTGATAAAACCAGCTACAATAATCAAAATAGCCTGAATGCCCTATAATTCAGAATGTTCATCATGTTGAAACTGAATAGAATGTTGGAATTGAGCGAATTCGTCAAATGGCAAGATTATCAAAGTGATCAGAGTGATAAAACCAGCTACAATAAGCAAAATAGCCTGAATGCCCAATAATTCAGAATGTTCATCATGTTGAAACTGAATAGAACGTTGGAATTGACCGATTTCGTCAAATGGCAAGAGTATTCAAAGTGATCAGAGTGATAAAACCAGCCAGACTAATCAAAATAGACTGAATGCCCAATAATTCAGAATGTTCATCATGTTCAAACTGAATAGAACGTTGGAATTGACCGAATTCGTTTAATGGCTAGAGTATTCAAAGTGATCACAGTGATAAAACCAGCCAGACTAATCAAAATAGCCTGAATGCCCAATAATTCAGAATGTTCATCATGTTGAAACTGAATAGAACGTTGGAATTGACCGAATTCGTCAAATGGCAAGAGTATTCAAAGTGATCAGAGTGATAAAACCAGCTACAATAAGCAAAATAGCCTGAATGCCCAATAATTGAGAACGTTCATCATGTTGAAACTGAATAGAACGTTGGAATTGACTGAATTCGTCAAATGGCAAGAGTATTCAAAGTGATCAGAGTGATAAAACCAACTACAATAGTCAAAATAGCCTGAATGTCCAATAATTCAGAATGTTCATCATGTTGAAACTGAATAGAACGTTGGAATTGACCGAATTCGTCAAATGGCAAGAGTATTCAAAGTGATCAGAGTGATAAAACCAGCCAGACTAATTAAAATAGCCTGAATGCCCAATAATTGAGAACGTTCATCATGTTGAAACTGAATAGAACGTTGGAATTGACCGAATTCGTCAAATGGCAAGAGTATTCAAAGTGATCAGAGTGATAAAACCAGCCAGACTAATCAAACTAGCCTGAATGCCCAATAATTCAGAATGTTCATCATGTTGAAACTGAATAGAACGTTGGAATTGACCGAATTCGTTTAATGGCTAGAGTATTCAAAGTGATCACAGTGATAAAACCAGCCAGACTAATCAAAATAGCCTGAATGCCAAATAATTCAGAATGTTCATCATGTTGAAACTGAATAGAACGTTGGAATTGACTGAATTCGTCAAATGGCAAGAGTATTCAAAGTGATCAGAGTGATAAAACCACCTACAATAGTCAAAATAGCCTGAATGACCAATAATTCAGAATGTTCATAATGTTGAAACTAAAATTGACCGAATTCGTCAAATGGCAAGAGTATTCAAAGTGATCAGAGTGATAAAACCAGCTACAATAATCAAAATAGCCTGAATGCCCAATAATTGAGAACGTTCATCATGTTGAAACTGAATAGAACGTTGGAATTGACCGAATTCGTCAAATGGCAAGATTATCAAAGTGATCAGAGTGATAAAACCAGCTACAATAATCAAAATAGCCTGAATGCCCAATAATTGAGAACGTTCATCATGTTGAAACTGAATAGAACGTTGGAATTGACTGAATTCGTCAAATGGCAAGAGTATTCAAAGTGATCAGAGTGATAAAACCACCTACAATAGTCAAAATAGCCTGAATGACCAATAATTCAGCATGTTCATAATGTTGAAACTAAAATTGACCGAATTCGTCAAATGGCAAGAGTATTCAAAGTGATCAGAGTGATAAAACCAGCCAGACTAATCAAAATAGCCCGAATGTCCAATAATTCAGAATGTTCATCATGTTGAAATTGAATAGAACGTTGGAATTGACCGAATTCGTCAAATGGCTAGAGTATTCAAAGTGATCAGAGTGATAAAACCAGCCAGACTAAACAAAATAGCCTGAATGCCCATTAATTCAGAATGTTCATCATGTTCAAACTGAATAGAACGTTGGAATTGACCGAATTCGTTTAATGGCTAGAGTATTCAAAGTGATCACAGTGATAAAACCAGCCAGACTAATCAAAATAGCCTGAATGCCAAATAATTCAGAATGTTCATCATGTTGAAACTGAATAGAACGTTGGAATTGACCGAATTCGTCAAATGGCAAGAGTATTCAAAGTGATCAGAGTGATAAAATCAGCCAGACTAATCAAAATAGCCTGAATGCCTAATAATTAAGAACGTTCATCATGTTGAAACTGAATAGAACGTTGGAATTGACTGAATTCGTCAAATGGCAAGATTATCAAAGTGATCAGAGTGATAAAACCAGCTACAATAAGCAAAATAGCCTGAATGTCCAATAATTCAGAATGTTCATAATGTTGAAACTGAATAGAACGTTGGAATTGAGCGAATTCGTGAAATGGCAAGATTATCAAAGTGACCAGAGTGATAAAAACAGCTACAATAAGCAAAATAGCCTGAATGCCCAATAATTCAGAATGTTCATCATGTTGAAACTGAATAGAACGTTGGAATTGACCGAATTCGTCAAATGGCAAGAGTATTCAAAGTGATCAGAGTGATAAAACCAGTCAGACTAATCAAAATAGCCTGAATGCCCAATAATTCAGAATGTTCATCATGTTGAAACTGAATAGAACGTTGGAATTGACCGATTTCGTCAAATGGCAAGAATATTCAAAGTGATAAAACCAGCCAGACTAATCAAAATAGCCTGAATGCCCAATAATTCAGAATGTTCATCATGTTGAAACTGAATAGAACGTTGGAATTGACCGAATTCGTCAAATGGCAAGAGTTTTCAAAGTGATCAGAGTGATAAAACCACCTACAATAGTCAAAATAGCCTGAATGACCAATAATTCAGAATGTTCATCATGTTGAAACTGGAATTGACCGAATTCGTCAAATGGCAAGAGTATTCAAAGTGATCAGAGTGATAAAACCAGCCAGACTAATCAAAATAGCCTGAATGTCCAATAATTCAGAATGTTCATCATGTTGAAATTGAATAGAACGTTGGAATTGACCGAATTCGTCAAATGACAAGAGTATTCAAAGTGATCAGAGTGATAAAACCAGCCAGACTAAACAATAATTCAGAATGTTCATCATGTTCAAACTGAATAGAACGTTGGAATTGACCGAATTCGTTTAATGGCTAGAGTATTCAAAGTGATCACAGTGATAAAACCAGCCAGACTAATCAAAATAGCCTGAATGCCAAATAATTCAGAATGTTCATCATGTTGAAACTGAATAGAACGTTGGAATTGACCGAATTCGTCAAATGGCAAGAGTATTCAAAGTGATCAGAGTGATAAAACCAGCCAGACTAATCAAAATAGCCTGAATGCCTAATAATTAAGAACGTTCATCATGTTGAAACTGAATAGAACGTTGGAATTGACTGAATTCGTCAAATGGCAAGATTATCAAAGTGATCAGAGTGATAAAACCAGCTACAATAAGCAAAATAGCCTGAATGTCCAATAATTCAGAATGTTCATCATGTTGAAACTGAATAGAACGTTGGAATTAAGCGAATTCGTGAAATGGCAAGATTAGCAAAGTGATCAGAGTGATAAAACCAGCTACAATAAGCAAAATAGCCTGAATGCCTAATAATTAAGAACGTTCATCATGTTGAAACTGAATAGAACGTTCGAATTGACCGAATTCGTCAAATGGCAAGATTATCAAAGTGATCAGAGTGATAAAACCAGCTACAATAAGCAAAATAGCCTGAATGCCCAATAATTCAGAATGTTCATCATGTTGAAACTGAATAGACAAGAGGCAAGAGTATTCAAAGTGATCAGAGTGATAAAACCAGCTACAATAATCAAAATAGCCTGAATGCCCAATAATTCAGAATGTTCATCATGTTGAAACTGAATAGAATGTTGGAATTGAGCGAATTCGTCAAATGGCAAGATTATCAAAGTGATCAGAGTGATAAAACCAGCTACAATAAGCAAAATAGCCTGAATGCCCAATAATTCAGAATGTTCATCATGTTGAAACTGAATAGAACGTTGGAATTGACCGAATTCGTCAAATGGCAAGAGTATTCAAAGTGATCAGAGTGATACAACCAGCCAGACTAATCAAAATAGCCTGAATGCCCAATAATTCAGAATGTTCATCATGTTGAAACTGAATAAAACGTTGGAATTGACCGAATTCGTCAAATCGCAAGAGTATTCAAAGTGATCAGAGTGATAAAACCAGCCAGACTAATCAAAATAGCCTGAATGCCCAATAATTCAGAATGTTCATCATGTTGAAACTGAATAAAACGTTGGAATTGACCGAATTCGTCAAATGGCAAGAGTATTCAAAGTGATCAGAGTGATAAAACCAGCCAGACTAATCAAAATAGCCTGAATGTCCAATAATTCAGAATGTTCATCATGTTGAAACTGAATAGAACGTTGGAATTGACCGAATTCGTCAAATGGCAAGAGTATTCAAAGTGATCAGAGTGATAAAACCAGCCAGACTAATCAAAATAGTCTGAATGCCCAATAATTCAGAATGTTCATCATGTTGAAACTGAATAGAACGTTGGAATTGAGCGAATTAGTCAAATGGCAAGATTATCAAAGTGATCAGAGTGATAAAACCAGCTACAATAAGCAAAATAGCCAGAATGCCCAATAATTCAGAATGTTCATCATGTTGAAACTGAATAGAACGTTGGAGTTGACCGAATTCGTCAAATGGCAAGAGTATTCAAAGTGATCAGAGTGATAAAACCAGCCAGACTAATCAAAATAGCCTGAATGCCCAATAATTCAGAATGTTCATCATGTTGAAACTGAATAGAACGTTGGAATTGAGCGAATTCGTCAAATGGCAAGATTATCAAAGTGATCAGAGTGATAAAACCAGCTACAATAAGCAAAATAGCCTGAATGCCTAATAATTAAGAACGTTCATCATGTTGAAACTGAATAGAACGTTCGAATTGACCGAATTCGTCAAATGGCAAGATTATCAAAGTGATCAGAGTGATAAAACCAGCTACAATAAGCAAAATAGCCTGAATGCCCAATAATTCAGAATGTTCATCATGTTGAAACTGAATAGACAAGAGGCAAGAGTATTCAAAGTGATCAGAGTGATAAAACCAGCTACAATAATCAAAATAGCCTGAATGCCCAATAATTCAGAATGTTCATCATGTTGAAACTGAATAGAATGTTGGAATTGAGCGAATTCGTCAAATGGCAAGATTATCAAAGTGATCAGAGTGATAAAACCAGCTACAATAAGCAAAATAGCCTGAATGCCCAATAATTCAGAATGTTCATCATGTTGAAACTGAATAGAACGTTGGAATTGACCGAATTCGTCAAATGGCAAGAGTATTCAAAGTGATCAGAGTGATACAACCAGCCAGACTAATCACAATAGCCTGAATGCCCAATAATTCAGAATGTTCATCATGTTGAAACTGAATAAAACGTTGGAATTGACCGAATTCGTCAAATCGCAAGAGTATTCAAAGTGATCAGAGTGATAAAACCAGCCAGACTAATCAAAATAGCCTGAATGCCCAATAATTCAGAATGTTCATCATGTTGAAACTGAATAAAACGTTGGAATTGACCGAATTCGTCAAATGGCAAGAGTATTCAAAGTGATCAGAGTGATAAAACCAGCCAGACTAATCAAAATAGCCTGAATGTCCAATAATTCAGAATGTTCATCATGTTGAAACTGAATAGAACGTTGGAATTGACCGAATTCGTCAAATGGCAAGAGTATTCAAAGTGATCAGAGTGATAAAACCAGCCAGACTAATCAAAATAGTCTGAATGCCCAATAATTCAGAATGTTCATCATGTTGAAACTGAATAGAACGTTGGAATTGAGCGAATTAGTCAAATGGCAAGATTATCAAAGTGATCAGAGTGATAAAACCAGCTACAATAAGCAAAATAGCCTGAATGCCCAATAATTCAGAATGTTCATCATGTTGAAACTGAATAGAACGTTGGAGTTGACCGAATTCGTCAAATGGCAAGAGTATTCAAAGTGATCAGAGTGATAAAACCAGCCAGACTAATCAAAATAGCCTGAATGCCCAATAATTCAGAATGTTCATCATGTTGAAACTGAATAGAACGTTGGAATTGACCGAATTCGTCAAATGGCAAGATTATCAAAGTGATCAGAGTGATAAAACCAGCTACAATAAGCAAAATAGCCTGAATACCCAATAATTCAGAATGTTCATCATGTTGAAACTGAATAGAACGTTGGAATTGACCGAATTCGTCAAATGGCAAGAGTATTCAAAGTGATCAGAGTGATAAAACCAGCCAGACTAATCAAAATAGCCTGAATGCCCAATAATTCAGAATGTTCATCATGTTGAAACTGAATAGAACGTTGGAATTGACCGAATTCGTCAAATGGCAAGAGTATTCAAAGTGATCAGAGTGATAAAACCAGCCAGACTAATCAAAATAGCCTGAATGCCCAATAATTCAGAATGTTCATCATGTTGAAACTGAATAGAACGTTGGAATTGAGCGAATTCGTCAAATGGCAAGTGATCAGAGTGATAAAACCAGCTACAATAAGCAAAATAGCCTGAATGCCCAATAATTCAGAATGAATTCGTCAAATGGCAAGAGTATTCAAAGTGATCAGAGTGATAAAACCACCTACAATAGTCAAAATAGCCTGAATGACCAATAATTCAGAATGTTCATCATGTTGAAACTGAATAGAACGTTGGAATTGACCGAATTCGTCAAATGGCAAGAGTATTCAAAGTGATCAGAGTGATAAAACCAGCTACAATAAGCAAAATAGTCTGAATGCCCAATAATTCAGAATGTTGATCATGTTGAAACTGAATAGAACGTTGGAATTGACCGAATTCGTTAAATGGCAATAGTATTCAAAGTGATCAGAGTGATAAAACCAGCCAGACTAATCAAAATAGTCTGAATGCCCAATAATTCAGAATGTTGATCATGTTGAAACTGAATAGAACGTTGGAATTGACCGAATTCGTCAAAGGGTAAGAGTATTCAAAGTGATCAGAGTGATAAAACCAGCCAGACTAATCAAAATAGTCTGAATGCCCAATAATTCAGAATGTTGATCATGTTGCAACTGAATAGAACGTTGGAATTGACCGAATTCGTTAAATGGCAAGAGTATTCAAAGTGATCAGAGTGATAAAACCAGCCAGACTAATCAATATAGCCTGAATGCCCAATAATTCATAATGTTCATCATGTTGAAACTGAATAGAACGTTGGAATTGACCGAATTCGTCAAATGGCAAGAGTATTCAAAGTGATCAGAGTGATAAAACCAGCCAGACTAATCAAAATAGCCTGAATGCCCAATAATTGAGAACGTTCATCATGTTGAAACTGAATAGAACGTTGGAATTGACTGAATTCGTCAAATGGCAAGAGTATTCAAAGTGATCAGAGTGATAAAACCACCTACAATAGTCAAAATAGCCTGAATGACCAATAATTCAGAATGTTCATCATGTTGAAACTGAATAGAACGTTGGAATTGACCGAATTCGTCAAATGGCAAGAGTATTCAAAGTGATCAGAGTGATAAAACCAGCCAGACTAATCAAAATAGTCTGAATGCCCAATAATTCAGAATGTTCATCATGTTGAAACTGAATAGAACGTTGGAATTGAGCGAATTAGTCAAATGGCAAGATTATCAAAGTGATCAGAGTGATAAAACCAGCTACAATAAGCAAAATAGCCAGAATGCCCAATAATTCAGAATGTTCATCATGTTGAAACTGAATAGAACGTTGGAGTTGACCGAATTCGTCAAATGGCAAGAGTATTCAAAGTGATCAGAGTGATAAAACCAGCCAGACTAATCAAAATAGCCTGAATGTCCAATAATTCAGAATGTTCATCATGTTGAAACTGAATAGAACGTTGGAATTGACCGAATTCGTCAAATGGCAAGAGTATTCAAAGTGATCAGAGTGATAAAACCAGCCAGACTAATCAAAATAGTCTGAATGCCCAATAATTCAGAATGTTCATCATGTTGAAACTGAATAGAACGTTGGAATTGAGCGAATTAGTCAAATGGCAAGATTATCAAAGTGATCAGAGTGATAAAACCAGCTACAATAAGCAAAATAGCCTGAATGCCCAATAATTCAGAATGTTCATCATGTTGAAACTGAATAGAACGTTGGAGTTGACCGAATTCGTCAAATGGCAAGAGTATTCAAAGTGATCAGAGTGATAAAACCAGCCAGACTAAACAAAATAGCCTGAATGCCCAATAATTCAGAATGTTCATCATGTTGAAACTGAATAGAACGTTGGAATTGACCGAATTCGTCAAATGGCAAGATTATCAAAGTGATCAGAGTGATAAAACCAGCTACAATAAGCAAAATAGCCTGAATGCCTAATAATTAAGAACGTTCATCATGTTGAAACTGAATAGAACGTTCGAATTGACCGAATTCGTCAAATGGCAAGATTATCAAAGTGATCAGAGTGATAAAACCAGCTACAATAAGCAAAATAGCCTGAATGCCCAATAATTCAGAATGTTCATCATGTTGAAACTGAATAGACAAGAGGCAAGAGTATTCAAAGTGATCAGAGTGATAAAACCAGCTACAATAATCAAAATAGCCTGAATGCCCAATAATTCAGAATGTTCATCATGTTGAAACTGAATAGAATGTTGGAATTGAGCGAATTCGTCAAATGGCAAGATTATCAAAGTGATCAGAGTGATAAAACCAGCTACAATAAGCAAAATAGCCTGAATGCCCAATAATTCAGAATGTTCATCATGTTGAAACTGAATAGAACGTTGGAATTAACCGAATTCGTCAAATGGCAAGAGTATTCAAAGTGATCAGAGTGATACAACCAGCCAGACTAATCACAATAGCCTGAATGCCCAATAATTCAGAATGTTCATCATGTTGAAACTGAATAAAACGTTGGAATTGACCGAATTCGTCAAATCGCAAGAGTATTCAAAGTGATCAGAGTGATAAAACCAGCCAGACTAATCAAAATAGCCTGAATGCCCAATAATTCAGAATGTTCATCATGTTGAAACTGAATAAAACGTTGGAATTGACCGAATTCGTCAAATGGCAAGAGTATTCAAAGTGATCAGAGTGATAAAACCAGCCAGACTAATCAAAATAGCCTGAATGTCCAATAATTCAGAATGTTCATCATGTTGAAACTGAATAGAACGTTGGAATTGACCGAATTCGTCAAATGGCAAGAGTATTCAAAGTGATCAGAGTGATAAAACCAGCCAGACTAATCAAAATAGTCTGAATGCCCAATAATTCAGAATGTTCATCATGTTGAAACTGAATAGAACGTTGGAATTGAGCGAATTAGTCAAATGGCAAGATTATCAAAGTGATCAGAGTGATAAAACCAGCTACAATAAGCAAAATAGCCTGAATGCCCAATAATTCAGAATGTTCATCATGTTGAAACTGAATAGAACGTTGGAGTTGACCGAATTCGTCAAATGGCAAGAGTATTCAAAGTGATCAGAGTGATAAAACCAGCCAGACTAAACAAAATAGCCTGAATGCCCAATAATTCAGAATGTTCATCATGTTGAAACTGAATAGAACGTTGGAATTGACCGAATTCGTCAAATGGCAAGATTATCAAAGTGATCAGAGTGATAAAACCAGCTACAATAAGCAAAATAGCCTGAATACCCAATAATTCAGAATGTTCATCATGTTGAAACTGAATAGAACGTTGGAATTGACCGAATTCGTCAAATGGCAAGAGTATTCAAAGTGATCAGAGTGATAAAACCAGCCAGACTAATCAAAATAGCCTGAATGCCCAATAATTCAGAATGTTCATCATGTTGAAACTGAATAGAACGTTGGAATTGACCGAATTCGTCAAATGGCAAGAGTATTCAAAGTGATCAGAGTGATAAAACCAGCCAGACTAATCAAAATAGCCTGAATGCCCAATAATTCAGAATGTTCATCATGTTGAAACTGAATAGAACGTTGGAATTGAGCGAATTCGTCAAATGGCAAGTGATCAGAGTGATAAAACCAGCTACAATAAGCAAAATAGCCTGAATGCCCAATAATTCAGAATGAATTCGTCAAATGGCAAGAGTATTCAAAGTGATCAGAGTGATAAAACCACCTACAATAGTCAAAATAGCCTGAATGACCAATAATTCAGAATGTTCATCATGTTGAAACTGAATAGAACGTTGGAATTGACCGAATTCGTCAAATGGCAAGAGTATTCAAAGTGATCAGAGTGATAAAACCAGCTACAATAAGCAAAATAGTCTGAATGCCCAATAATTCAGAATGTTGATCATGTTGAAACTGAATAGAACGTTGGAATTGACCGAATTCGTTAAATGGCAATAGTATTCAAAGTGATCAGAGTGATAAAACCAGCCAGACTAATCAAAATAGTCTGAATGCCCAATAATTCAGAATGTTGATCATGTTGAAACTGAATAGAACGTTGGAATTGACCGAATTCGTCAAAGGGTAAGAGTATTCAAAGTGATCAGAGTGATAAAACCAGCCAGACTAATCAAAATAGTCTGAATGCCCAATAATTCAGAATGTTGATCATGTTGCAACTGAATAGAACGTTGGAATTGACCGAATTCGTTAAATGGCAAGAGTATTCAAAGTGATCAGAGTGATAAAACCAGCCAGACTAATCAATATAGCCTGAATGCCCAATAATTCATAATGTTCATCATGTTGAAACTGAATAGAACGTTGGAATTGACCGAATTCGTCAAATGGCAAGAGTATTCAAAGTGATCAGAGTGATAAAACCAGCCAGACTAATCAAAATAGCCTGAATGCCCAATAATTGAGAACGTTCATCATGTTGAAACTGAATAGAACGTTGGAATTGACTGAATTCGTCAAATGGCAAGAGTATTCAAAGTGATCAGAGTGATAAAACCACCTACAATAGTCAAAATAGCCTGAATGACCAATAATTCAGAATGTTCATCATGTTGAAACTGAATAGAACGTTGGAATTGACCGAATTCGTCAAATGGCAAGAGTATTCAAAGTGATCAGAGTGATAAAACCAGCCAGACTAATCAAAATAGTCTGAATGCCCAATAATTCAGAATGTTGATCATGTTGAAACTGAATAGAACGTTGGAATTGACCGAATTCGTTAAATGACAAGAGTATTCAAAGTGATCAGAGTGATAAAACCAGCCAGACTAATCAAAATAGTCTGAATGCCCAATAATTCAGAATGTTGATCATGTTGAAACTGAATAGAACGTTGGAATTGACCGAATTCGTTAAATGGCAAGAGTATTCAAAGTGATCAGAGTGATAAAACCAGCCAGACTAATCAATATAGCCTGAATGCCCAATAATTCATAATGTTCATCATGTTCAAACTGAATAGAACGTTGGAATTGACCGAATTCGTTTAATGGCTAGAGTATTGAAAGTGATCACAGTGATAAAACTAGCCAGACTAATCAAAATAGCCTGAATGCCCAATAATTCAGAATGTTCATCATGTTGAAACTAAATAGAACGTTGGAATTGACCGAATTCGTCAAATGGCAAGATTATCAAAGTGATCAGAGTGATAAAACCAGCTACAATAAGCAAAATAGCCTGAATGCCCAATAATTCAGAATGTTCATCATGTTGAAACTGAATAGAACATTGGAATTGACCGAATTCGTCTAATCGCACGATTATCAAAGTGATCAGAGTGATAAAACCAGCTACAATAAGCAAAATAGCCTGAATGTCCAATAATTCAGAATGTTCATCATGTTGAAACTGAATAGAACGTTGGAATTGACCGAATTCGTCAAATGGCAAGAGAATTCAAAGTGATCAGAGTGATAAAACCAGCCAGACTAATCAAAATAGCCTGAATGCCCAATAATTCAGAATGTTCATCATGCTGAAACTGAATAGAACGTTGGAATTGACCGATTTCGTCAAATGGCAAGAGTATTCAAAGTGATCAGAGTGATAAAACCAGCCAGACTAATCAAAATAGTCTGAATGCCCAATAATTCAGAATGTTGATCATGTTGAAACTGAATAGAACGTTGGAATTGACCGAATTCGTTAAATGGCAAGAGTATTCAAAGTGATCAGAGTGATAAAACCAGCCAGACTAATCAATATAGCCTGAATGCCCAATAATTCATAATGTTCATCATGTTCAAACTGAATAGAACGTTGGAATTGACCGAATTCGTTTAATGGCTAGAGTATTGAAAGTGATCACAGTGATAAAACTAGCCAGACTAATCAAAATAGCCTGAATGCCCAATAATTCAGAATGTTCATCATGTTGAAACTAAATAGAACGTTGGAATTGACCGAATTCGTCAAATGGCAAGATTATCAAAGTGATCAGAGTGATAAAACCAGCTACAATAAGCAAAATAGCCTGAATGCCCAATAATTCAGAATGTTCATCATGTTGAAACTGAATAGAACATTGGAATTGACCGAATTCGTCTAATCGCACGATTATCAAAGTGATCAGAGTGATAAAACCAGCTACAATAAGCAAAATAGCCTGAATGTCCAATAATTCAGAATGTTCATCATGTTGAAACTGAATAGAACGTTGGAATTGACCGAATTCGTCAAATGGCAAGAGAATTCAAAGTGATCAGAGTGATAAAACCAGCCAGACTAATCAAAATAGCCTGAATGCCCAATAATTCAGAATGTTCATCATGCTGAAACTGAATAGAACGTTGGAATTGACCGATTTCGTCAAATGGCAAGAGTATTCAAAGTGATCAGAGTGATAAAACCAGCCAGACTAATCAAAATAGCCTGAATGCCCAATAATTCAGAATTTTCATCATGTTGAAACTGCATAGAATGTTGGAATTGACCGAATTCGTCAAATGGCAAGAGTATTCAAAGTGATCAGAGTGATAAAACCAGCCAGACTAATCAAAAGAGACTGAATGCCCAATAATTCAGAATGTTCATCATGTTCAAACTGAATAGAACGTTGGAATTGACCGAATTCGTTTAATGGCTAGAGTATTCAAAGTGATTACAGTGATAAAACCAGCCAGACTAATCAAAATAGCTTGAATGCCCAATAATTCAGAATGTTCATCATGTTGAAACTGAATAGAACGTTGGAATTGACCGAATTCGTCAAATGGCAAGAGTATTCAAAGTGATCAGAGTGATAAAACCAGCCAGACTAATCAAAATAGACTGAATGCCCAATAATTCAGAATGCTAATCAAAATAGCCTGAATGCCCACTAATTCAGAATGTTCATCAATTTCACACTGAATAGAACGTTGGAATTGACCGAATTCGTTTAATGGCAAGAGTATTCAAAGTGATCACAGTGATAAAACCAGCCAGACTAATCAAAATAGCCTGAATGCCAAATAATTCAGAATGTTCATCATGTTGAAACTGAATAGAACGTTGGAATTGACCGAATTCGTCAAATGGCAAGAGTATTCAAAGTGATCAGAGTGATAAAACCAGCCAGACTAATCAAAATAGCCTGAATGCCCAATAATTCAGAATGTTCATCATGTTGAAACTGAATAGAACGTTGGAATTGACCGATTTCGTCAAATGGCAAGAGTATTCAAAGTGATCAGAGTGATAAAACCAGCCAGACTAATCAAAATAGCCTGAATGCCCAATAATTCAGAATGTTGATCATGTTGAAACTGAATAGAACGTTGGAATTGACCGAATTCGTTAAATGGCAAGAGTATTCAAAGTGATCAGAGTGATAAAACCAGCCAGACTAATCAAAATAGTCTGAATGCCCAATAATTCAGAATGTTGATCATGTTGAAACTGAATAGAACGTTGGAATTGACCGAATTCGTCAAAGGGTAAGAGTATTCAAAGTGATCAGAGTGATAAAACCAGCCAGACTAATCAAAATAGTCTGAATGCCCAATAATTCAGAATGTTGATCATGTTGAAACTGAATAGAACGTTGGAATTGACCGAATTCGTTAAATGGCAAGAGTATTCAAAGTGATCAGAGTGATAAAACCAGCCAGACTAATCAAAATAGTCTGAATTCCCAATAATTCAGAATGTTGATCATGTTGAAACTGAATAGAACGTTGGAATTGACCGAATTCGTCAAAGGGTAAGAGTATTCAAAGTGATCAGAGTGATAAAACCAGCCAGACTAATCAAAATAGTCTGAATGCCCAATAATTCAGAATGTTGATCATGTTGAAACTGAATAGAACGTTGGAATTGACCGACTTCGTTAAATGGCAAGAGTATTCAAAGTGATCAGAGTGATAAAACCAGCCAGACTAATCAATATAGCCTGAATGCCCAATAATTCATAATGTTCATCATGTTCAAACTGAATAGAACGTTGGAATTGACCGAATTCGTTTAATGGCTAGAGTATTGAAAGTGATCACAGTGATAAAACTAGCCAGACTAATCAAAATAGCCTGAATGCCCAATAATTCAGAATGTTCATCATGTTGAAACTGAATAGAACGTTGGAATTGACCGAATTCGTCAAATGGCAAGATTATCAAAGTGATCAGAGTGATAAAACCAGCTACAATAAGCAAAATAGCCTGAATGCCCAATAATTCAGAATGTTCATCATGTTGAAACTGAATAGAACATTGGAATTGACCGAGTTCGTCTAATCGCACGATTATCAAAGTGATCAGAGTGATAAAACCAGCTACAATAAGCAAAATAGCCTGAATGTCCAATAATTCAGAATGTTCATCATGTTGAAACTGAATAGAACGTTGGAATTGACCGAATTCGTCAAATGGCAAGAGAATTCAAAGTGATCAGAGTGATAAAACCAGCCAGACTAATCAAAATAGCCTGAATGCCCAATAATTCAGAATGTTCATCATGTTGAAACTGAATAGAACGTTGGAATTGACCGATTTCGTCAAATGGCAAGAGTATTCAAAGTGATCAGAGTGATAAAACCAGCCAGACTAATCAAAATAGCCTGAATGCCCAATAATTCAGAATTTTCATCATGTTGAAACTGCATAGAACGTTGGAATTGACCGAATTCGTCAAATGGCAAGAGTATTCAAAGTGATCAGAGTGATAAAACCAGCCAGACTAATCAAAAGAGACTGAATGCCCAATAATTCAGAATGTTCATCATGTTGAAACTGAATAGAACGTTGGAATTGACCGAATTCGTTTAATGGCTAGAGTATTCAAAGTGATTACAGTGATAAAACCAGCCAGACTAATCAAAATAGCTTGAATGCCCAATAATTCAGAATGTTCATCATGTTGAAACTGAATAGAACGTTGGAATTGACCGAATTCGTCAAATGGCAAGAGTATTCAAAGTGATCAGAGTGATAAAACCAGCCAGACTAATCAAAATAGACTGAATGCCCAATAATTCAGAATGCTAATCAAAATAGCCTGAATGCCCACTAATTCAGAATGTTCATCAAGTTCAAACTGAATAGAACGTTGGAATTGACCGAATTCGTTTAATGGCAAGAGTATTCAAAGTGATCACAGTGATAAAACCAGCCAGACTAATCAAAATAGCCTGAATGCCAAATAATTCAGAATGTTCATCATGTTGAAACTGAATAGAACGTTGGAATTGACCGAATTCGTCAAATGGCAAGAGTATTCAAAGTGATCAGAGTGATAAAACCAGCCAGACTAATCAAAATAGCCTGAATGCCCAATAATTCAGAATGTTCATCATGTTGAAACTGAATAGAACGTTGGAATTGACCGATTTCGTCAAATGGCAAGAGTATTCAAAGTGATCAGAGTGATAAAACCAGCCAGACTAATCAAAATAGCCTGAATGCCCAATAATTCAGAATTTTCATCATGTTGAAACTGCATAGAACGTTGGAATTGACCGAATTCGTCAAATGGCAAGAGTATTCAAAGTGATCAGAGTGATAAAACCAGCCAGACTAATCAAAAGAGACTGAATTCCCAATAATTCAGAATGTTCATCATGTTCAAACTGAATAGAACGTTGGAATTGACCGAATTCGTTTAATGGCTAGAGTATTCAAAGTGATTACAGTGATAAAACCAGCCAGACTAATCAAAATATCTTGAATGCCCAATAATTCAGAATGTTCATCATGTTGAAACTGAATAGAACGTTGGAATTGACCGAATTCGTCAAATGGCAAGAGTATTCAAAGTGATCAGAGTGATAAAACCAGCCAGACTAATCAAAATAGACTGAATGCCCAATAATTCAGAATGCTAATCAAAATAGCCTGAATGCCCAATAATTCAGAATGTTCATCAAGTTCAAACTGAATAGAACGTTGGAATTGACCGAATTCGTTTAATGGCAAGAGTATTCAAAGTGATCACAGTGATAAAACCAGCCAGACTAATCAAAATAGCCTGAATGCCAAATAATTCAGAATGTTTATCATGTTGAAACTGAATAGAACGTTGGAATTGACCGAATTCGTCAAATGGCAAGAGTATTCAAAGTTATCAGAGTGATAAAACCAGCCAGACTAATCAAAATAGCCTGAATGCCCAATAATTCAGAATGTTCATCATGTTGAAACTGAATAGAACGTTGGAATTGACCGATTTCGTCAAATGGCAAGAGTATTCAAAGTGATCAGAGTGATAAAACCAGCCAGACTAATCAAAATAGCCTGAATGCCCAATAATTCAGAATTTTCATCATGTTGAAACTGCATAGAACGTTGGAATTGACCGAATTCGTCAAATGGCAAGAGTATTCAAAGTGATCAGAGTGATAAAACCAGCCAGACTAATCAAAAGAGACTGAATTCCCAATAATTCAGAATGTTCATCATGTTCAAACTGAATAGAACGTTGGAATTGACCGAATTCGTTTAATGGCTAGAGTATTCAAAGTGATTACAGTGATAAAACCAGCCAGACTAATCAAAATATCTTGAATGCCCAATAATTCAGAATGTTCATCATGTTGAAACTGAATAGAACGTTGGAATTGACCGAATTCGTCAAATGGCAAGAGTATTCAAAGTGATCAGAGTGATAAAACCAGCCAGACTAATCAAAATAGACTGAATGCCCAATAATTCAGAATGCTAATCAAAATAGCCTGAATGCCCAATAATTCAGAATGTTCATCAAGTTCAAACTGAATAGAACGTTGGAATTGACCGAATTCGTTTAATGGCAAGAGTATTCAAAGTGATCACAGTGATAAAACCAGCCAGACTAATCAAAATAGCCTGAATGCCAAATAATTCAGAATGTTTATCATGTTGAAACTGAATAGAACGTTGGAATTGACCGAATTCGTCAAATGGCAAGAGTATTCAAAGTTATCAGAGTGATAAAACCAGCCAGACTAATCAAAATAGCCTGAATGCCCAATAATTCAGAATGTTCATCATGTTGAAACTGAATAGAACGTTGGAATTGACCGATTTCGTCAAATGGCAAGAGTATTCAAAGTGATCAGAGTGATAAAACCAGCCAGACTAATCAAAATAGCCTGAATGCCCAATAATTCAGAATGTTCATCAAGTTCAAACTGAATAGAACGTTGGAATTGACCGAATTCGTTTAATGGCAAGAGTATTCAAAGTGATCACCGTGATAAAACCAGCCAGACTAATCAAAATAGCCTGAATGCCAAATAATTCAGAATGTTCATCATGTTGAAACTGAATAGAACGTTGGAATTGACCGAATTCGTCAAATGGCAAGAGTATTCAAAGTTATCAGAGTGATAAAACCAGCCAGACTAATCAAAATAGCCTGAATGCCCAATAATTCAGAATGTTCATCATGTTGAAACTGAATAGAACGTTGGAATTGACCGAATTCGTCAAATGGCAAGAGTATTCAAAGTGATCAGAGTGATAAAACCAGCCAGACTAATCAAAATAGCCTGAATGCCCAATAATTCAGAATGTTCATCATGTTGAAACTGAATAGAACGTTGGAATTGACCGATTTCGTCAAATGGCAAGAGTATTCAAAGTGATCAGAGTGATAAAACCAGCCAGACTAATCAAAATAGCCTGAATGCCCACTAATTCAGAATGTTCATCAAGTTCAAACTGAATAGAACGTTGGAATTGACCGAATTCGTTTAATGGCAAGAGTATTCAAAGTGATCACAGTGATAAAACCAGCCAGACTAATCAAAATAGCCTGAATGCCAAATAATTCAGAATGTTCATCATGTTGAAACTGAATAGAACGTTGGAATTGACCGAATTCGTCAAATGGCAAGAGTATTCAAAGTGATCAGAGTGATAAAACCAGCCAGACTAATCAAAATAGCCTGAATGCCCAATAATTCAGAATGTTCATCATGTTGAAACTGAATAGAACGTTGGAATTGACCGATTTCGTCAAATGGCAAGAGTATTCAAAGTGATCAGAGTGATAAAACCAGCCAGACTAATCAAAATAGCCTGAATGCCCAATAATTCAGAATGTTGATCATGTTGAAACTGAATAGAACGTTGGAATTGACCGAATTCGTTAAATGGCAAGAGTATTCAAAGTGATCAGAGTGATAAAACCAGCCAGACTAATCAAAATAGTCTGAATGCCCAATAATTCAGAATGTTGATCATGTTGAAACTGAATAGAACGTTGGAATTGACCGAATTCGTCAAAGGGTAAGAGTATTCAAAGTGATCAGAGTGATAAAACCAGCCAGACTAATCAAAATAGTCTGAATGCCCAATAATTCAGAATGTTGATCATGTTGAAACTGAATAGAACGTTGGAATTGACCGAATTCGTTAAATGGCAAGAGTATTCAAAGTGATCAGAGTGATAAAACCAGCCAGACTAATCAAAATAGTCTGAATGCCCAATAATTCAGAATGTTGATCATGTTGAAACTGAATAGAACGTTGGAATTGACCGAATTCGTCAAAGGGTAAGAGTATTCAAAGTGATCAGAGTGATAAAACCAGCCAGACTAATCAAAATAGTCTGAATGCCCAATAATTCAAAATGTTGATCATGTTGAAACTGAATAGAACGTTGGAATTGACCGACTTCGTTAAATGGCAAGAGTATTCAAAGTGATCAGAGTGATAAAACCAGCCAGACTAATCAATATAGCCTGAATGCCCAATAATTCATAATGTTCATCATGTTCAAACTGAATAGAACGTTGGAATTGACCGAATTCGTTTAATGGCTAGAGTATTGAAAGTGATCACAGTGATAAAACTAGCCAGACTAATCAAAATAGCCTGAATGCCCAATAATTCAGAATGTTCATCATGTTGAAACTGAATAGAAGGTTGGAATTGACCGAATTCGTCAAATGGCAAGATTATCAAAGTGATCAGAGTGATAAAACCAGCTACAATAAGCAAAATTGCCTGAATGCCCAATAATTCAGAATGTTCATCATGTTGAAACTGAATAGAACATTGGAATTGACCGAATTCGTCTAATCGCACGATTATCAAAGTGATCAGAGTGATAAAACCAGCTACAATAAGCAAAATAGCCTGAATGTCCAATAATTCAGAATGTTCATCATGTTGAAACTGAATAGAACGTTGGAATTGACCGAATTCGTCAAATGGCAAGAGAATTCAAAGTGATCAGAGTGATAAAACCAGCCAGACTAATCAAAATAGCCTGAATGCCCAATAATTCAGAATGTTCATCATGTTGAAACTGAATAGAACGTTGGAATTGACCGATTTCGTCAAATGGCAAGAGTATTCAAAGTGATCAGAGTGATAAAACCAGCCAGACTAATCAAAATAGCCTGAATGCCCAATAATTCAGAATTTTCATCATGTTGAAACTGCATAGAACGTTGGAATTGACCGAATTCGTTTAATGGCTAGAGTATTCAAAGTGATTACAGTGATAAAACCAGCCAGACTAATCAAAATAGGTTGAATGCCCAATAATTCAGAATGTTCATCATGTTGAAACTGAATAGAACGTTGGAATTGACCGAATTCGTCAAATGGCAAGAGTATTCAAAGTGATCAGAGTGATAAAACCAGCCAGACTAATCAAAATAGACTGAATGCCCAATAATTCAGAATGCTAATCAAAATAGCCTGAATGCCCACTAATTCAGAATGTTCATCAAGTTCAAACTGAATAGAACGTTGGAATTGACCGAATTCGTTTAATGGCAAGAGTATTCAAAGTGATCACAGTGATAAAACCAGCCAGACTAATCAAAATAGCCTGAATGCCAAATAATTCAGAATGTTCATCATGTTGAAACTGAATAGAACGTTATAATTGACCGAATTCGTCAAATGGCAAGAGTATTCAAAGTGATCAGAGTGATAAAACCAGCCAGACTAATCAAAATAGCCTGAATGCCCAATAATTCAGAATGTTCATCATGTTGAAACTGAATAGAACGTTGGAATTGACCGATTTCGTCAAATGGCAAGAGTATTCAAAGTGATCAGAGTGATAAAACCAGCCAGACTAATCAAAATAGCCTGAATGCCCAATAATTCAGAATTTTCATCATGTTGAAACTGCATAGAACGTTGGAATTGACCGAATTCGTCAAATGGCAAGAGTATTCAAAGTGATCAGAGTGATAAAACCAGCCAGACTAATTAAAAGAGAATGAATGCCCAATAATTCAGAATGTTCATCATGTTCAAACTGAATAGAACGTTGGAATTGACCGAATTCGTTTAATGGCTAGAGTATTCAAAGTGATTACAGTGATAAAACCAGCCAGACTAATCAAAATAGACTGAATGCCCAATAATTCAGAATGCTAATCAAAATAGCCTGAATGCCCAATAATTCAGAATGTTCATCAAGTTCAAACTGAATAGAACGTTGGAATTGACCGAATTCGTTTAATGGCAAGAGTATTCAAAGTGATCACAGTGATAAAACCAGCCAGACTAATCAAAATAGCCTGAATGCCAAATAATTCAGAATGCTAATCAAAATAGCCTGAATGCCCAATAATTCAGAATGTTCATCAAGTTCAAACTGAATAGAACGTTGGAATTGACCGAATTCGTTTAATGGCAAGAGTATTCAAAGTGATCACAGTGATAAAACCAGCCAGACTAATCAAAATAGCCTGAATGCCAAATAATTCAGAATGTTCATCATGTTGAAACTGAATAGAACGTTGGAATTGACCGAATTCGTCAAATGGCAAGAGTATTCAAAGTGATCAGAGTGATAAAACCAGCCAGACTAATCAAAATAGACTGAATGCCCAATAATTCAGAATGCTAATCAAAATAGCCTGAATGCCCACTAATTCAGAATGTTCATCAAGTTCAAACTGAATAGAACGTTGGAATTGACCGAATTCGTTTAATGGCAAGAGTATTCAAAGTGATCACAGTGATAAAACCAGCCAGACTAATCAAAATAGCCTGAATGCCAAATAATTCAGAATGTTCATCATGTTGAAACTGAATAGAACGTTATAATTGACCGAATTCGTCAAATGGCAAGAGTATTCAAAGTGATCAGAGTGATAAAACCAGCCAGACTAATCAAAATAGCCTGAATGCCCAATAATTCAGAATGTTCATCATGTTGAAACTGAATAGAACGTTGGAATTGACCGATTTCGTCAAATGGCAAGAGTATTCAAAGTGATCAGAGTGATAAAACCAGCCAGACTAATCAAAATAGCCTGAATGCCCAATAATTCAGAATTTTCATCATGTTGAAACTGCATAGAACGTTGGAATTGACCGAATTCGTCAAATGGCAAGAGTATTCAAAGTGATCAGAGTGATAAAACCAGCCAGACTAATTAAAAGAGAATGAATGCCCAATAATTCAGAATGTTCATCATGTTCAAACTGAATAGAACGTTGGAATTGACCGAATTCGTTTAATGGCTAGAGTATTCAAAGTGATTACAGTGATAAAACCAGCCAGACTAATCAAAATAGACTGAATGCCCAATAATTCAGAATGCTAATCAAAATAGCCTGAATGCCCAATAATTCAGAATGTTCATCAAGTTCAAACTGAATAGAACGTTGGAATTGACCGAATTCGTTTAATGGCAAGAGTATTCAAAGTGATCACAGTGATAAAACCAGCCAGACTAATCAAAATAGCCTGAATGCCAAATAATTCAGAATGCTAATCAAAATAGCCTGAATGCCCAATAATTCAGAATGTTCATCAAGTTCAAACTGAATAGAACGTTGGAATTGACCGAATTCGTTTAATGGCAAGAGTATTCAAAGTGATCACAGTGATAAAACCAGCCAGACTAATCAAAATAGCCTGAATGCCAAATAATTCAGAATGTTCATCATGTTGAAACTGAATAGAACGTTGGAATTGACAGAATTCGTCAAATGGCAAGAGTATTCAAAGTGATCAGAGTGATAAAACCAGCCAGACTAATTAAAAGAGAATGAATGCCCAATAATTCAGAATGTTCATCATGTTCAAACTGAATAGAACGTTGGAATTGACCGAATTCGTTTAATGGCTAGAGTATTCAAAGTGATTACAGTGATAAAACCAGCCAGACTAATCAAAATAGACTGAATGCCCAATAATTCAGAATGCTAATCAAAATAGCCTGAATGCCCAATAATTCAGAATGTTCATCAAGTTCAAACTGAATAGAACGTTGGAATTGACCGAATTCGTTTAATGGCTAGAGTATTCAAAGTGATTACAGTGATAAAACCAGCCAGACTAATCAAAATAGACTGAATGCCCAATAATTCAGAATGCTAATCAAAATAGCCTGAATGCCCAATAATTCAGAATGTTCATCAAGTTCAAACTGAATAGAACGTTGGAATTGACCGAATTCGTTTAATGGCAAGAGTATTCAAAGTGATCACAGTGATAAAACCAGCCAGACTAATCAAAATAGCCTGAATGCCAAATAATTCAGAATGCTAATCAAAATAGCCTGAATGCCCAATAATTCAGAATGTTCATCAAGTTCAAACTGAATAGAACGTTGGAATTGACCGAATTCGTTTAATGGCAAGAGTATTCAAAGTGATCACAGTGATAAAACCAGCCAGACTAATCAAAATAGCCTGAATGCCAAATAATTCAGAATGTTCATCATGTTGAAACTGAATAGAACGTTGGAATTGACCGAATTCGTCAAATGACAAGAGTATTCAAAGTGATCAGAGTGATAAAACCAGCCAGACTAATCAAAATAGCCTGAATGCCAAATAATTCAGAATGTTCATCATGTTGAAACTGCATAGAACGTTGGAATTGACCGAATTCGTCAAATGGCAAGAGTATTCAAAGTGATCAGAGTGATAAAACCAGCCAGACTAATTAAAAGAGAATGAATGCCCAATAATTCAGAATGTTCATCAAGTTCAAACTGAATAGAACGTTGGAATTGACCGAATTCGTTTAATGGCAAGAGTATTCAAAGTGATCACAGTGATAAAACCAGCCAGACTAATCAAAATAGCCTGAATGCCAAATAATTCAGAATGTTCATCATGTTGAAACTGCATAGAACGTTGGAATTGACCGAATTCGTCAAATGGCAAGAGTATTCAAAGTGATCAGAGTGATAAAACCAGCCAGACTAATTAAAAGAGAATGAATGCCCAATAATTCAGAATGTTCATCATGTTCAAACTGAATAGAACGTTGGAATTGACCGAATTCGTTTAATGGCTAGAGTATTCAAAGTGATTACAGTGATAAAACCAGCCAGACTAATCAAAATAGCTTGAATGCCCAATAATTCAGAATGTTCATCATGTTGAAACTGAATAGAACGTTGGAATTGACCGAATTCGTCAAATGACAAGAGTATTCAAAGTGATCAGAGTGATAAAACCAGCCAGACTAATCAAAATAGACTGAATGCCCAATAATTCAGAATGCTAATCAAAATAGCCTGAATGCCCAATAATTCAGAATGTTCATCAAGTTCAAACTGAATAGAACGTTGGAATTGACCGAATTCGTTTAATGGCAAGAGTATTCAAAGTGATCACAGTGATAAAACCAGCCAGACTAATCAAAATAGCCTGAATGCCAAATAATTCAGAATGTTCATCATGTTGAAACTGAATAGAACGTTGGAATTGACCGAATTCGTCAAATGGCAAGAGTATTCAAAGTTATCAGAGTGATAAAACCAGCCAGACTAATCAAAATAGCCTGAATGCCCAATAATTCAGAATGTTCATCATGTTGAAACTGAATAGAACGTTGGAATTGACCGATTTCGTCAAATGGCAAGAGTATTCAAAGTGATAAAACCAGCCAGACTAATCAAAATAGCCTGAATGCCCAATAATTCAGAATTTTCATCATGTTGAAACTGCATAGAACGTTGGAATTGACCGAATTCGTCAAATGGCAAGAGTATTCAAAGTGATCAGAGTGATAAAACCAGCCAGACTAATCAAAAGAGACTGAATGCCCAATAATTCAGAATGTTCATCATGTTCAAACTGAATAGAACGTTGGAATTGACCGAAATCGTTTAATGGCTAGAGTATTCAAAGTGATCACAGTGATAAAACCAGCCAGACTAATCAAAATAGCTTGAATGCCCAATAATTCAGAATGTTCATCATGTTGAAACTGAATAGAACGTTGGAATTGACCGAATTCGTCAAATGGCAAGAGTATTCAAAGTGATCAGAGTGATAAAACCAGCCAGACTAATCAAAATAGACTGAATGCCCAATAATTCAGAATGTTCATCATGTTCAAACTGAATAGAACGTTGGAATTGACCGAATTCGTCAAATGGCAAGATTATCAAAGTGATCAGATTGATAAAACCAGCTACAATAAGCTAAATAGCCTGAATGCCCAATAATTCAGAATGTTCATCATGTTGAAACTGAATAGAACGTTGGAATTGACCGAATTCGTCAAATGGCAAGAGTATTCAAAGTGATCAGAGTGATAAAACCCGCCAGACTAATCAAAATAGCCTGAATGCCCAATAATTCAGAATGTTCATCATGTTGAAACTGAATAGAACGTTGGAATTGACCGAATTCGTCAAATGGCAAGATTATCAGAGTGATAAAACCAGCTACAATAATCAAAATAGCCTGAATGCCCAATAATTGAGAACGTTCATCATGTTGAAACTGAATAAAACGTTGGAATTGACTGAATTCGTCAAATGGCAAGAGTATTCAAAGTGATCAGAGTGATAAAACCACCTACAATAGTCAAAATAGCCTGAATGACCAATAATTCAGAATGTTCATCATGTTGAAACTGAATAGAACGTTGGAATTTATCGAATTCGTCAAATGGCAAGAGTATTCAAAGTGATCAGAGTGATAAAACCACCTACAATAGTCAAAATAGCCTGAATGACCAATAATTCAGAATGTTCATCATGTTGAAACTGAGTAGAACGTTGGAATTTACCGAATTCGTCAAATGGCAAGAGTATTCAAAGTGATCAGAGTGATAAAACCAGCCAGACTAATCAAAATAGCCTGAATGTCCAATAATTCAGAATGTTCATCATGTTGAAATTGAATAGAACGTTGGAATTGACCGAATTCGTCAAATGGCAAGAGTATTCAAAGTGATCAGAGTGATAAAACCAGCCAGACTAATCAAAATAGCCTGAATGCCCAATAATTCAGAATGTTCATCATGTTGAAACTGAGTAGAACGTTGGAATTGACCGAATTCGTCAAATGGCAAGAGTATTCAAAGTGATCAGAGTGATAAAACCAGCCAGACTAATCAAAATAGCCTGAATGCCCAATAATTCAGAATGTTCATCAAGTTCAAACTGAATAGAACGTTGGAATTGACCGAATTCGTTTAATGGCTAGAGTATTCAAAGTGATCACAGTGATAAAACCAGCCAGACTAATCAAAATAGCCTGAATGCCAAATAATTCAGAATGTTCATCATGTTGAAACTGAATAGAACGTTGGAATTGACCGAATTCGTCAAATGGCAAGATTATCAAAGTGATCAGAGTGATAAAACCAGCTACAATAATCAAAATAGCCTGTATGCCCAATAATTGAGAACGTTCATCATGTTGAAACTGAATAAAACGTTGGAATTGACTGAATTCGTCAAATGGCAAGAGTATTCAAAGTGATCAGAGTGATAAAACCACCTACAATAGTCAAAATAGCCTGAATGACCAATAATTCAGAATGTTCATCATGTTGAAACTGAAAAGAACGTTGGAATTTACCGAATTCGTCAAATGGCAAGAGTGATCAGAGTGATAAAACCACCTACAATTGTCAAAATAGCCTGAATGACCAATAATTCAGAATGTTCATCATGTTGAAACTGAATAGAACGTTGGAATTTACCGAATTCGTCAAATGGCAAGAGTATTCAAAGTGATCAGAGTGATAAAACCAGCCAGACTAATCAAAATAGCCAGAATGTCCAATAATTCAGAATGTTCATCATGTTGAAATTGAATAGAACGTTGGAATTGACTGAATTCGTCAAATGGCAAGAGTATTCAAAGTGATCAGAGTGATAAAACCAGCCAGACTAATCAAAATAGCCTGAATGCCCAATAATTCAGAATGTTCATCATGTTGAAACTGAGTGGAACGTTGGAATTGACCGAATTCGTCAAATGGCAAGAGTATTCAAAGTGATCAGAGTGATAAAACCAGCCAGACTAATCAAAATAGCCTGAATGCCCAATAATTCAGAATGTTCATCAAGTTCAAACTGAATAGAACGTTGGAATTGACCGAATTCGTTTAATGGCTAGAGTATTCAAAGTGATCACAGTGATAAAACCAGCCAGACTAATCAAAATAGCCTGAATGCCAAATAATTCAGACTGTTCATCATGTTGAAACTGAATAGAACGTTGGAATTGACCGAATTCGTCAAATGGCAAGAGTATTCAAAGTGATCAGAGTGATAAAACCAGCCAGACTAATGAAAATAGCCTGAATGCCTAATAATTAAGAACGTTCATCATGTTGAAACTGAATATAACGTTGGAATTGACTGAATTCGTCAAATGGCAAGATTATCAAAGTGATCAGAGTGATAAAACCAGCTACAATAAGCAAAATAGCCTGAATGTCCAATAATTCAGAATGTTCATCATGTTGAAACTGAATAGAACGTTGGAATTGACCGAATTCGTCAAATGGCAAGAGTATTCAAACTGAATAGAACGTTGGAATTGACCGAATTCGTCAAATGGCAAGAGTATTCAAAGTGATCAGAGTGATAAAACCAGCCAGACTAATCAAACTAGCCTGAATGCCCAATAATTCAGAATGTTCATCATGTTGAAACTGAATAGAACGTTGGAATTGACCGAATTCGTCAAATGGCAAGATTATCAAAGTGATCAGAGTGATAAAACCAGCTACAATAATCAAAATAGCCTGAATGCCCAATAATTGAGAACGTTCATCATGTTGAAACTGAATAAAACGTTGGAATTGACTGAATTCGTCAAATGGCAAGAGTATTCAAAGTGATCAGAGTGATAAAACCACCTACAATAGTCAAAATAGCCTGAATGACCAATAATTCAGAATGTTCATCATTTTGAAACTGAATAGAACGTTGGAATTTACCGAATTCGTCAAATGGCAAAAGTATTCAAAGTGATCAGAGTGATAAAACCAGCCAGACTAATCAAAATAGCCTGAATGTCCAATAATTCAGAATTTTCATCATGTTGAAATTGAATAGAACGTTGGAATTGACCGAATTCGTCAAATGGCAAGAGTATTCAAAGTGATCAGAGTGATAAAACCAGCCAGACTAATCAAAATAGCCTGAATGCCCAATAATTCAGAATGTTCATCATGTTGAAACGGAGTAGAACGTTGGAATTGACCGAATTCGTCAAATGGCAAGAGTATTCAAAGTGATCAGAGTGATAAAACCAGCCAGACTAATCAAAATAGCCTGAATGCCCAATAATTCAGAATGTTCATCAAGTTCAAACTGAATAGAACGTTGGAATTGACCGAATTCGTTTAATGGCTAGAGTATTCAAAGTGATCACAGTGATAAAACCAGCCAGACTAATCAAAATAGCCTGAATGCCAAATAATTCAGAATGTTCATCATGTTGAAACTGAATAGAACGTTGGAATTGACCGAATTCGTCAAATGGCAAGAGTATTCAAAGTGATCAGAGTGATAAAACCAGCCAGACTAATCAAAATAGCCTGAATGCCTAATAATTAAGAACGTTCATCATGTTGAAACTGAATAGAACGTTGGAATTGACTGAATTCGTCAAATGGCAAGATTATCAAAGAGATCAGAGTGATAAAACCAGCTACAATAAGCAAAATAGCCTGAATGTCCAATAATTCAGAATGTTCATCATGTTGAAACTGAATAGAACGTTGGAATTGACCGAATTCGTCAAATGGCAAGAGTATTCAAAGTGATCAGAGTGATAAAACCAGCCAGACTAATCAAAATAGCCTGAATGCCCAATAATACAGAATGTTCATCATGTTGAAACTGAATAGAACGTTGGAATTGACCGATTTCGTCAAATGGCAAGAGTATTCAAAGTGATCAGAGTGATAAAACCAGCCAGACTAATCAAAATAGCCTGAATGCCCAATAATTCAGAATGTTCATCATGTTGAAACTGCATAGAACGTTGGAATTGACCGAATTCGTCAAATGGCAAGAGTATTCAAAGTGATCAGAGTGATAAAACCAGCCAGACAATCAAAATAGACTGAATGCCCAATAATTCAGAATGTTCATCATGTTCAAACTGAATAGAACGTTGGAATTGACCGAATTCGTGTAATGGCTAGAGTATTCAAAGTGATCACAGTGATAAAACCAGCCAGACTAATCAAAATAGCCTGAATGCCCAATAATTCAGAATGTTCATCATGTTGAAACTGAATAGAACGTTGGAATTGACGGAATTCGTCAAATGGCAAGAGTATTCAAAGTGATCAGAGTGATAAAACCATCTACAATAATCAAAATAGACTGAATGCCCAATAATTCAGAATGTTCATCATGTTCAAACTGAATAGAACGTTGGAATTGACCGAATTCGTTTAATGGCTAGAGTATTCAAAGTGATCACAGTGATAAAACCAGCCAGTCTAATCAAAATAGCCTGAATGCCTAATAATTGAGAACGTTCATCATGTTGAAACTGAATAGAACGTTGGAATTGACCGAATTCGTCAAATGGCAAGATTATCAAAGTGATCAGAGTGATAAAACCAGCTACAATAAGCTAAATAGCCTGAATACCAATAATTCAGAATGTTCATCATGTTGAAACTGAATAGAACGTTGGAATTGACCGAATTCGTCAAATGGCAAGAGTATTCAAAGTGATCAGAGTGATAAAACCAGCCAGACTAATCAAACTAGCCTGAATACCAATAATTCAGAATGTTCATCATGTTGAAACTGAATAGAACGTTGGAATTGACCGAATTCGTCAAATGGCAAGATTATCAAAGTGATCAGAGTGATAAAACCAGCTACAATAATCAAAATAGCCTGAATGCCCAATAATTGAGAACGTTCATCATGTTGAAACTGAATAGAACGTTGGAATTGACTGAATTCGTCAAATGGCAAGAGTATTCAAAGTGATCAGAGTGATAAAACCAGCCAGACTAATCAAAATAGACTGAATGCCCAATAATTCAGAATGTTCATCATGTTCAAACTGAATAGAACGTTGGAATTGACCGAATTCGTCAAATGGCAAGATTATCAAAGTGATCAGAGTGATAAAACCAGCTACAATAAGCTAAATAGCCTGAATGCCCAATAATTCAGAATGTTCATCATGTTGAAACTGAATAGAACGTTGGAATTGACCGAATTCGTCAAATGGCAAGAGTATTCAAAGTGATCAGAGTGATAAAACCCGCCAGACTAATCAAAATAGCCTGAATGCCCAATAATTCAGAATGTTCATCATGTTGAAACTGAATAGAACGTTGGAATTGACCGAATTCGTTAAATGGCAAGATTATCAGAGTGATAAAACCAGCTACAATAATCAAAATAGCCTGAATGCCCAATAATTGAGAACGTTCATCATGTTGAAACTGAATAAAACGTTGGAATTGACTGAATTCGTCAAATGGCAAGAGTATTCAAAGTGATCAGAGTGATAAAACCACCTACAATAGTCAAAATAGCCTGAATGACCAATAATTCAGAATGTTCATCATTTTGAAACTGAATAGAACGTTGGAATTTACCGAATTCGTCAAATGGCAAAAGTATTCAAAGTGATCAGAGTGATAAAACCAGCCAGACTAATCAAAATAGCCTGAATGTCCAATAATTCAGAATTTTCATCATGTTGAAATTGAATAGAACGTTGGAATTGACCGAATTCGTCAAATGGCAAGAGTATTCAAAGTGATCAGAGTGATAAAACCAGCCAGACTAATCAAAATAGCCTGAATGCCCATAAATTCAGAATGTTCATCATGTTGAAACGGAGTAGAACGTTGGAATTGACCGAATTCGTCAAATGGCAAGAGTATTCAAAGTGATCAGAGTGATAAAACCAGCCAGACTAATCAAAATAGCCTGAATGCCCAATAATTCAGAATGTTCATCAAGTTCAAACTGAATAGAACGTTGGAATTGACCGAATTCGTTTAATGGCTAGAGTATTCAAAGTGATCACAGTGATAAAACCAGCCAGACTAATCAAAATAGCCTGAATGCCAAATAATTCAGAATGTTCATCATGTTGAAACTGAATAGAACGTTGGAATTGACCGAATTCGTCAAATGGCAAGAGTATTCAAAGTGATCAGAGTGATAAAACCAGCCAGACTAATCAAAATAGCCTGAATGCCTAATAATTAAGAACGTTCATCATGTTGAAACTGAATAGAACGTTGGAATTGACTGAATTCGTCAAATGGCAAGATTATCAAAGAGATCAGAGTGATAAAACCAGCTACAATAAGCAAAATAGCCTGAATGTCCAATAATTCAGAATGTTCATCATGTTGAAACTGAATAGAACGTTGGAATTGACCGAATTCGTCAAATGGCAAGAGTATTCAAAGTGATCAGAGTGATAAAACCAGCCAGACTAATCAAAATAGCCTGAATGCCCAATAATACAGAATGTTCATCATGTTGAAACTGAATAGAACGTTGGAATTGACCGATTTCGTCAAATGGCAAGAGTATTCAAAGTGATCAGAGTGATAAAACCAGCCAGACTAATCAAAATAGCCTGAATGCCCAATAATTCAGAATGTTCATCATGTTGAAACTGCATAGAACGTTGGAATTGACCGAATTCGTCAAATGGCAAGAGTATTCAAAGTGATCAGAGTGATAAAACCAGCCAGACAATCAAAATAGACTGAATGCCCAATAATTCAGAATGTTCATCATGTTCAAACTGAATAGAACGTTGGAATTGACCGAATTCGTGTAATGGCTAGAGTATTCAAAGTGATCACAGTGATAAAACCAGCCAGACTAATCAAAATAGCCTGAATGCCCAATAATTCAGAATGTTCATCATGTTGAAACTGAATAGAACGTTGGAATTGACGGAATTCGTCAAATGGCAAGAGTATTCAAAGTGATCAGAGTGATAAAACCATCTACAATAATCAAAATAGACTGAATGCCCAATAATTCAGAATGTTCATCATGTTCAAACTGAATAGAACGTTGGAATTGACCGAATTCGTTTAATGGCTAGAGTATTCAAAGTGATCACAGTGATAAAACCAGCCAGTCTAATCAAAATAGCCTGAATGCCTAATAATTGAGAACGTTCATCATGTTGAAACTGAATAGAACGTTGGAATTGACCGAATTCGTCAAATGGCAAGATTATCAAAGTGATCAGAGTGATAAAACCAGCTACAATAAGCTAAATAGCCTGAATACCAATAATTCAGAATGTTCATCATGTTGAAACTGAATAGAACGTTGGAATTGACCGAATTCGTCAAATGGCAAGAGTATTCAAAGTGATCAGAGTGATAAAACCAGCCAGACTAATCAAACTAGCCTGAATACCAATAATTCAGAATGTTCATCATGTTGAAACTGAATAGAACGTTGGAATTGACCGAATTCGTCAAATGGCAAGATTATCAAAGTGATCAGAGTGATAAAACCAGCTACAATAATCAAAATAGCCTGAATGCCCAATAATTGAGAACGTTCATCATGTTGAAACTGAATAGAACGTTGGAATTGACTGAATTCGTCAAATGGCAAGAGTATTCAAAGTGATCAGAGTGATAAAACCAGCCAGACTAATCAAAATAGACTGAATGCCCAATAATTCAGAATGTTCATCATGTTCAAACTGAATAGAACGTTGGAATTGACCGAATTCGTCAAATGGCAAGATTATCAAAGTGATCAGAGTGATAAAACCAGCTACAATAAGCTAAATAGCCTGAATGCCCAATAATTCAGAATGTTCATCATGTTGAAACTGAATAGAACGTTGGAATTGACCGAATTCGTCAAATGGCAAGAGTATTCAAAGTGATCAGAGTGATAAAACCCGCCAGACTAATCAAAATAGCCTGAATGCCCAATAATTCAGAATGTTCATCATGTTGAAACTGAATAGAACGTTGGAATTGACCGAATTCGTTAAATGGCAAGATTATCAGAGTGATAAAACCAGCTACAATAATCAAAATAGCCTGAATGCCCAATAATTGAGAACGTTCATCATGTTGAAACTGAATAAAACGTTGGAATTGACTGAATTCGTCAAATGGCAAGAGTATTCAAAGTGATCAGAGTGATAAAACCACCTACAATAGTCAAAATAGCCTGAATGACCAATAATTCAGAATGTTCATCATGTTGAAACTGAATAGAACGTTGGAATTTACCGAATTCGTCAAATGGCAAGAGTATTCAAAGTGATCAGAGTGATAAAACCACCTACAATAGTCAAAATAGCCTGAATGACCAATAATTCAGAATGTTCATCATGTTGAAACTGAATAGAACGTTGGAATTTACCGAATTCGTCAAATAGCAAGAGTATTCAAAGTGATCAGAGTGATAAAACCAGCCAGACTAATCAAAATAGCCTGAATGTCCAATAATTCAGAATGTTCATCATGTTGAAATTGAATAGAACGTTGGAATTGACCGAATTCGTCAAATGGCAAGAGTATTCAAAGTGATCAGAGTGATAAAACCAGCCAGACTAAAAAAATAGCCTGAATGCCCAATAATTCAGAATGTTCATCATGTTGAAACTGAGTAGAACGTTGGAATTGACTGAATTCGTCAAATGGCAAGAGTATTCAAAGTGATCAGAGTGATAAAACCACCTACAATAGTCAAAATAGCCTGAATGACCAATAATTCAGAATGTTCATCATGTTGAAACTGAATAGAACGTTGGAATTTACCGAATTCGTCAAATGGCAAGAGTATTCAAAGTGATCAGAGTAATAAAACCACCTACAATAGTCAAAATAGCCTGAATGACCAATAATTCAGAATGTTCATCATGTTGAAACTGAATAGAACGTTGGAATTTACCGAATTCGTCAAATGGCAAGAGTATTCAAAGTGATCAGAGTGATAAAACCAGCCAGACTAATCAAAATAGCCTGAATGCCCAATAATTCAGAATGTTCATCAAGTTCAAACTGAATAGAACGTTGGAATTGACCGAATTCGTTTAATGGCTAGAGTATTCAAAGTGATCACAGTGATAAAACCAGCCAGACTAATCAAAATAGCCTGAATGCCAAATAATTCAGAATGTTCATCATGTTGAAACTGAATAGAACGTTGGAATTGACCGAATTCGTCAAATGGCAAGATTATCAAAGTGATCAGAGTGATAAAACCAGCTACAATAATCAAAATAGCCTGAATGCCCAATAATTGAGAACGTTCATCATGCTGAAACTGAATAAAACGTTGGAATTGACTGAATTCGTCAAATGGCAAGAGTATTCAAAGTGATCAGAGTGATAAAACCACCTACAATAGTCAAAATAGCCTGAATGACCAATAATTCAGAATGTTCATCATGTTGAAACTGAATAGAACGTTGGAATTTACCGAATTTGTCAAATGGCAAGAGTATTCAAAGTGATCAGAGTGATAAAACCACCTACAATAGTCAAAATAGCCTGAATGACCAATAATTCAGAATGTTCATCATGTTGAAACTGAATAGAACGTTGGAATTTACCGAATTCGTCAAATGGCAAGAGTATTCAAAGTGATCAGAGTGATAAAACCAGCCAGACTAATCAAAATAGCCTGAATGTCCAATAATTCAGAATGTTCATCATGTTGAAATTGAATAGAACGTTGGAATTGACCGAATTCGTCAAATGGCAAGAGTATTCAAAGTGATCAGAGTGATAAAACCAGCCAGACTAATCAAAATAGCCTGAATGCCCAATAATTCAGAATGTTCATCATGTTGAAACTGAGTAGAACGTTGGAATTGACCGAATTCGTCAAATGGCAAGAGTATTCAAAGTGATCAGAGTGATAAAACCCGCCATACTAATCAAAATAGCCTGAATGCCCAATAATTCAGAATGTTCATCATGTTGAAACTGAATAGAACGTTGGAATTGACCGAATTCGTCAAATGGCAAGAGTATTCAAAGTGATCAGAGTGATAAAACCAGCTACAATAATCAAAATAGCCTGAATGCCAAATAATTCAGAATGTTCATCATGTTGAAACTGAATAGAACGTTGGAATTGACCGAATTCGTCAAATGGCAAGAGTATTCAAAGTGATCAGAGTGATAAAACCCGCCAGACTAATCAAAATAGCCTGAATGCGCAATAATTCAGAATGTTCATCATGTTGAAACTGAATAGAACGTTGGAATTGACCGAATTCGTCAAATGGCAAGAGTATTCAAAGTGATCAGAGTGATAAAACCAGCCAGACTAATCAAACTAGCCTGAATACCCAATAATTCAGAATGTTCATCATGTTGAAACTGAATAGAACGTTGGAATTGACCGAATTCGTCAAATGGCAAGATTATCAAAGTGAACAGAGTGATAAAACCAGCTACAATAATCAAAATAGCCTGAATGCCCAATAATTGAGAACGTTCATCATGTTGAAACTGAATAGAACGTTGGAATTGACTGAATTCGTCAAATGGCAAGAGTATTCAAAGTGATCAGAGTGATAAAACCAGCCAGACTAATCAAAATAGACTGAATGCCCAATAATTCAGAATGTTCATCATGTTCAAACTGAATAGAACGTTGGAATTGACCGAATTCGTCAAATGGCAAGATTATCAAAGTGATCAGAGTGATAAAACCAGCTACAATAAGCTAAATAGCCTGAATGCCCAATAATTCAGAATGTTCATCATGTTGAAACTGAATAGAACGTTGGAATTGACCGAATTCGTCAAATGGCAAGAGTATTCAAAGTGATCAGAGTGATAAAACCCGCCAGACTAATCAAAATAGCCTGAATGCCCAATAATTCAGAATGTTCATCATGTTGAAACTGAATAGAACGTTGGAATTGACCGAATTCGTCAAATGGCAAGATTATCAGAGTGATAAAACCAGCTACAATAATCAAAATAGCCTGAATGCCCAATAATTGAGAACGTTCATTATGTTGAAACTGAATAAAACGTTGGAATTGACTGAATTCGTCAAATGGCAAGAGTATTCAAAGTGATCAGAGTGATAAAACCACCTACAATAGTCAAAATAGCCTGAATGACCAATAATTCAGAATGTTCATCATGTTGAAACTGAATAGAACGTTGGAATTTACCGAATTCGTCAAATGGCAAGAGTATTCAAAGTGATCAGAGTGATAAAACCACCTACAATAGTCAAAATAGCCTGAATGACCAATAATTCAGAATGTTCATCATGTTGAAACTGAATAGAACGTTGGAATTTACCGAATTCGTCAAATGGCAAGAGTATTCAAAGTGATCAGAGTGATAAAACCAGCCAGACTAATCAAAATAGCCTGAATGTTCATCATGTTGAAATTGAATAGAACGTTGGAATTGACCGAATTCGTCAAATGGCAAGAGTATTCAAAGTGATCAGAGTGATAAAACCAGCCAGACTAATCAAAATAGCCTGAATGCCCAATAATTCAGAATGTTCATCATGTTGAAACTGAGTAGAACGTTGGAATTGACTGAATTCGTCAAATGGCAAGAGTATTCAAAGTGATCAGAGTGATAAAACCACCTACAATAGTCAAAATAGCCTGAATGACCAATAATTCAGAATGTTCATCATGTTGAAACTGAATAGAACGTTGGAATTTACCGAATTCGTCAAATGGCAAGAGTATTCAAAGTGATCAGAGTGATAAATCCACCTACAATAGTCAAAATAGCCTGAATGACCAATAATTCAGAATGTTCATCATGTTGAAACTGAATAGAACGTTGGAATTTACCGAATTCGTCAAATGGCAAGAGTATTCAAAGTGATCAGAGTGATAAAACCAGCCAGACTAATCAAAATAGCCTGAATGCCCAATAATTCAGAATGTTCATCAAGTTCAAACTGAATAGAACGTTGGAATTGACCGAATTCGTTTAATGGCTAGAGTATTCAAAGTGATCACAGTGATAAAACCAGCCAGACTAATCAAAATAGCCTGAATGCCAAATAATTCAGAATGTTCATCATGTTGAAACTGAATAGAACGTTGGAATTCACCGAATTCGTCAAATGGCAAGATTATCAAAGTGATCAGAGTGATAAAACCAGCTACAATAATCAAAATAGCCTGAATGCCCAATAATTGAGAACGTTCATCATGTTGAAACTGAATAAAACGTTGGAATTGACTGAATTCGTCAAATGGCAAGAGTATTCAAAGTGATCAGAGTGATAAAACCACCTACAATAGTCAAAATAGCCTGAATGACCAATAATTCAGAATGTTCATCATGTTGAAACTGAATAGAACGTTGGAATTTACCGAATTTGTCAAATGGCAAGAGTATTCAAAGTGATCAGAGTGATAAAACCACCTACAATAGTCAAAATAGCCTGAATGACCAATAATTCAGAATGTTCATCATGTTGAAACTGAATAGAACGTTGGAATTGACCGAATTCGTCAAATGGCAAGAGTATTCAAAGTGATCAGAGTGATAAAACCAGCCAGACTAATCAAAATAGCCTGAATGTCCAATAATTCAGAATGTTCATCATGTTGAAATTGAATAGAACGTTGGAATTGACCGAATTCGTCAAATGGCAGGAGTATTCAAAGTGATCAGAGTGATAAAACCAGCCAGACTAATCAAAATAGCCTGAATGCCCAATAATTCAGAATGTTCATCATGTTGAAACTGAGTAGAACGTTGGAATTGACCGAATTCGTCAAATGGCAAGAGTATTCAAAGTGATCAGAGTGATAAAACCACCTACAATAGTCAAAATAGCCTGAATGACCAATAATTCAGAATGTTCATCATGTTGAAACTGAATAGAACGTTGGAATTTACCGAATTCGTCAAATGGCAAGAGTATTCAAAGTGATCAGAGTGATAAAACCAGCCAGACTAATCAAAATAGCCTGAATGTCCAATAATTCAGAATGTTCATCATGTTGAAATTGAATAGAACGTTGGAATTGACCGAATTCGTCAAATGGCAAGAGTATTCAAAGTGATCAGAGTGATAAAACCAGCCAGACTAATCAAAATAGCCTGAATGCCCAATAATTCAGAATGTTCATCAAGTTCAAACTGAATAGAACGTTGGAATTGACCGAATTCGTTTAATGGCTAGAGTATTCAAAGTGATCACAGTGATAAAACCAGCCAGACTAATCAAAATAGCCTGAATGCCAAATAATTCAGAATGTTCATCAAGTTGAAACTGAATAGAACGTTGGAATTGACCGAATTCGTCAAATGGCAAGAGTATTCAAAGTGATCAGAGTGATAAAACCAGCCAGACTAATCAAAATAGCCTGAATGCCTAATAATTCAGAATGTTCATCATGTTGAAACTGAATAGAACGTTGGAATTGACCGAATTCGTCAAATGGCAAGAGTATTCAAACTGAATAGAACGTTGGAATTGGCCGAATTCGTCAAATGGCAAGAGTATTCAAAGTGATCAGAGTGATAAAACCAGCCAGACTAATCAAACTAGCCTGAATGCCCAATAATTCAGAATGTTCATCATGTTGAAACTGAATAGAACGTTGGAATTGACCGAATTCGTCAAATGGCAAGATTATCAAAGTGATCAGAGTGATAAAACCAGCTACAATAATCAAAATAGCCTGAATGACCAATAATTCAGAATGTTCATCATGTTGAAACTGGAATTGACCGAATTCGTCAAATGGCAAGAGTATTCAAAGTGATCAGAGTGATAAAACCACCTACAATAGTCAAAATAGCCTGAATGCCCAATAATTCAGAATGTTCATCAAGTTCAAACTGAATAGAACGTTGGAATTGACCGAATTCGTCAAATGGCAAGAGTATTCAAAGTGATCAGAGTGATAAAACCAGCCAGACTAATCAAAATAGCCTGAATGCCTAATAATTAAGAACGTTCATCATGTTGAAACTGAATAGAACGTTGGAATTGACTGAATTCGTCAAATGGCAAGATTATCAAAGAGATCAGAGTGATAAAACCAGCTACAATAAGCAAAATAGCCTGAATGTCCAATAATTCAGAATGTTCATCATGTTGAAACTGAATAGAACGTTGGAATTGACCGAATTCGTCAAATGGCAAGAGTATTCAAAGTGATCAGAGTGATAAAACCAGCCAGACTAATCAAAATAGCCTGAATGCCCAATAATTCAGAATGTTCATCATGTTGAAACTGAATAGAACGTTGGAATTGACCGATTTCGTCAAATGGCAAGAGTATTCAAAGTGATCAGAGTGATAAAACCAGCCAGACTAATCAAAATAGCCTGAATGCCCAATAATTCAGAATGTTCATCATGTTGAAACTGCATAGAACGTTGGAATTGACCGAATTCGTCAAATGGCAAGAGTATTCAAAGTGATCAGAGTGATAAAACCAGCCAGACAATCAAAATAGACTGAATGCCCAATAATTCAGAATGTTCATCATGTTCAAACTGAATAGAACGTTGGAATTGACCGAATTCGTTTAATGGCTAGAGTATTCAAAGTGATCACAGTGATAAAACCAGCCAGACTAATCAAAATAGCCTGAATGCCCAATAATTCAGAATGTTCATCATGTTGAAATTGAATAGAACGTTGGAATTGACCGAATTCGTCAAATGGCAAGAGTATTCAAAGTGATCAGAGTGATAAAACCAGCCAGACTAATCAAAATAGCCTGAATGCCCAATAATTCAGAATGTTCATCATGTTGAAACTGAGTAGAACGTTGGAATTGACCGAATTCGTCAAATGGCAAGAGTATTCAAAGTGATCAGAGTGATAAAACCAGCCGGACTAATCAAAATAGCCTGAATGCCCAATAATTCAGAATGTTCATCAAGTTCAAACTGAATAGAACGTTGGAATTTACCGAATTCGTCAAATGGCAAGAGTATTCAAAGTGATAAAACCACCTACAATAGTCAAAATAGCCTGAATGACCAATAATTCAGAATGTTCATCATGTTGAAACTGAATAGAACGGTGGAATTTACCGAATTCGTCAAATGGCAAGAGTATTCAAAGTGATCAGAGTGATAAAACCAGCCAGACTAATCAAAATAGCCTGAATGCCCAATAATTCAGAATGTTCATCATGTTGAAATTGAATAGAACGTTGGAATTGACCGAATTCGTCAAATGGCAAGAGTATTCAAAGTGATCAGAGTGATAAAACCAGCCAGACTAATCAAAATAGCCTGAATGCCCAATAATTCAGAATGTTCATCATGTTGAAACTGAGTAGAACGTTGGAATTGACCGAATTCGTCAAATGGCAAGAGTATTCAAAGTGATCAGAGTGATAAAACCAGCCAGACTAATCAAAATAGCCTGAATGCCCAATAATTCAGAATGTTCATCAAGTTCAAACTGAATAGAACGTTGGAATTGACCGAATTCGTTTAATGGCTAGAGTATTCAAAGTGATCACAGTGATAAAACCAGCCAGACTAATCAAAATAGCCTGAATGCCAAATAATTCAGAATGTTCATCATGTTGAAACTGAATAGAACGTTGGAATTGACCGAATTCGTCAAATGGCAAGATTATCAAAGTGATCAGAGTGATAAAACCAGCTACAATAATCAAAATAGCCTGAATGCCCAATAATTGAGAACGTTCATCATGTTGAAACTGAATAAAACGTTGGAATTGACTGAATTCGTCAAATGGCAAGAGTATTCAAAGTGATCAGAGTGATAAAACCACCTACAATAGTCAAAATAGCCTGAATGACCAATAATTCAGAATGTTCATCATGTTGAAACTGAATAGAACGTTGGAATTGACCGAATTCGTCAAATGGCAAGAGTGATCAGAGTGATAAAACCACCTACAATAGTCAAAATAGCCTGAATGACCAATAATTCAGAATGTTCATCATGTTGAAACTGAATAGAACGTTGGAATTGACCGAATTCGTCAAATGGCAAGAGTATTCAAAGTGATCAGAGTGATAAAACCAGCCAGACTAATCAAAATAGCCTGAATGTCCAATAATTCAGAATGTTCATCATGTTGAAATTGAATAGAACGTTGGAATTGACCGAATTCGTCAAATGGCAAGAGTATTCAAAGTGATCAGAGTGATAAAACCAGCCAGACTAATCAAAATAGCCTGAATGCCCAATAATTCAGAATGTTCATCATGTTGAAACTGAGTGGAACGTTGGAATTGACCGAATTCGTCAAATGGCAAGAGTATTCAAAGTGATCAGAGTGATAAAACCAGCCAGACTAATCAAAATAGCCTGAATGCCCAATAATTCAGAATGTTCATCAAGTTCAAACTGAATAGAACGTTGGAATTGACCGAATTCATTTAATGGCTAGAGTATTCAAAGTGATCACAGTGATAAAACCAGCCAGACTAATCAAAATAGCCTGAATGCCAAATAATTCAGAATGTTCATCATGTTGAAACTGAATAGAACGTTGGAATTGACCGAATTCGTCAAATGGCAAGAGTATTCAAAGTGATAAAACCAGCCAGACTAATCAAAATAGCCTGAATGCCTAATAATTAAGAACGTTCATCATGTTGAAACTGAATATAACGTTGGAATTGACTGAATTCGTCAAATGGCAAGATTATCAAAGTGATCAGAGTGATAAAACCAGCTACAATAAGCAAAATAGCCTCAATGTCCAATAATTCAGAATGTTCATCATGTTGAAACTGAATAGAACGTTGGAATTGACCGAATTCGTCAAATGGCAAGAGTATTCAAACTGAATAGAACGTTGGAATTGACCGAATTCGTCAAATGGCAAGAGTATTCAAAGTGATCAGAGTGATAAAACTAGCCAGACTAATCAAAATAGCCTGAATGCCCAATAATTCAGAATGTTCATCATGTTGAAACTGAGTGGAACGTTGGAATTGACCGAATTCGTCAAATGGCAAGAGTATTCAAAGTGATCAGAGTGATAAAACCAGCCAGACTAATCAAAATAGCCTGAATGCCCAATAATTCAGAATGTTCATCAAGTTCAAACTGAATAGAACGTTGGAATTGACCGAATTCGTTTAATGGCTAGAGTATTCAAAGTGATCAGAGTGATAAAACCACCTACAATAGTCAAAATAGCCTGAATGACCAATAATTCAGAATGTTCATCATGTTGAAACTGAATAGAACGTTGGAATTTACCGAATTCGTCAAATGGCAAGAGTGATCAGAGTGATAAAACCACCTACAATAGTCAAAATAGAATGAATGACCAATAATTCAGAATGTTCATCATGTTGAAACTGAATAGAACGTTGGAATTTACCGAATTCGTCAAATGGCAAGAGTATTCAAAGTGATCAGAGTGATAAAACCAGCCAGACTAATCAAAATAGCCTGAATGCCCAATAATTCAGAATGTTCATCATGTTGAAATTGAATAGAACGTTGGAATTGACCGAATTCGTCAAATGGCAAGAGTATTCAAAGTGATCAGAGTGATAAAACCAGCCAGACTAATCAAAATAGCCTGAATGCCCAATAATTCAGAATGTTCATCATGTTGAAACTGAGTAGAACGTTGGAATTGACCGAATTCGTCAAATGGCAAGAGTATTCAAAGTGATCAGAGTGATAAAACCAGCCGGACTAATCAAAATATATAATTCAGAATGTTCATCATGTTGAAATTGAATAGAACGTTGGAATTGACCGAATTCGTCAAATGGCAAGAGTATTCAAAGTGATCAGAGTGATAAAACCAGCCAGACTAATCAAAATAGCCTGAATGCCCAATAATTCAGAATGTTCATCATGTTGAAACTGAGTAGAACGTTGGAATTGACCGAATTCGTCAAATGGCAAGAGTATTCAAAGTGATCAGAGTGATAAAACCAGCCAGACTAATCAAAATAGCCTGAATGCCCAATAATTCAGAATGTTCATCAAGTTCAAACTGAATAGAACGTTGGAATTGACCGAATTCGTTTAATGGCTAGAGTATTCAAAGTGATCACAGTGATAAAACCAGCCAGACTAATCAAAATAGCCTGAATGCCAAATAATTCAGAATGTTCATCATGTTGAAACTGAATAGAACGTTGGAATTGACCGAATTCGTCAAATGGCAAGATTATCAAAGTGATCAGAGTGATAAAACCAGCTACAATAATCAAAATAGCCTGAATGCCCAATAATTGAGAACGTTCATCATGTTGAAACTGAATAAAACGTTGGAATTGACTGAATTCGTCAAATGGCAAGAGTATTCAAAGTGATCAGAGTGATAAAACCACCTACAATAGTCAAAATAGCCTGAATGACCAATAATTCAGAATGTTCATCATGTTGAAACTGAATAGAACGTTGGAATTTACCGAATTCGTCAAATGGCAAGAGTGATCAGAGTGATAAAACCACCTACAATAGTCAAAATAGCCTGAATGACCAATAATTCAGAATGTTCATCATGTTGAAACTGAATAGAACGTTGGAATTTACCGAATTCGTCAAATGGCAAGAGTATTCAAAGTGATCAGAGTGATAAAACCAGCCAGACTAATCAAAATAGCCTGAATGCCCAATAATTCAGAATGTTCATCATGTTGAAACTGAGTGGAACGTTGGAATTGACCGAATTCGTCAAATGGCAAGAGTATTCAAAATAATCAGAGTGATAAAACCAGCCAGACTAATCAAAATAGCCTGAATGCCCAATAATTGAGAACGTTCATCATGTTGAAACTGAATAAAACGTTGGAATTGACTGAATTCGTCAAATGGCAAGAGTATTCAAAGTGATCAGAGTGATAAAACCACCTACAATAGTCAAAATAGCCTGAATGACCAATAATTCAGAATGTTCATCATGTTGAAACTGAATAGAACGTTGGAATTTACCGAATTCGTCAAATGGCAAGAGTGATCAGAGTGATAAAACCACCTACAATAGTCAAAATAGCCTGAATGACCAATAATTCAGAATGTTCATCATGTTGAAACTGAATAGAACGTTGGAATTTACCGAATTCGTCAAATGGCAAGAGTATTCAAAGTGATCAGAGTGATAAAACCAGCCAGACTAATCAAAATAGCCTGAATGTCCAATAATTCAGAATGTTCATCATGTTGAAATTGAATAGAACGTTGGAATTGACCGAATTCGTTTAATGGCTAGAGTATTCAAAGTGATCACAGTGATAAAACCAGCCAGACTAATCAAAATAGCCTGAATGCCAAATAATTCAGAATGTTCATCATGTTGAAACTGAATAGAACGTTGGAATTGACCGAATTCGTCAAATGGCAAGAGTATTCAAAGTGATAAAACCAGCCAGACTAATCAAAATAGCCTGAATGCCTAATAATTAAGAACGTTCATCATGTTGAAACTGAATATAACGTTGGAATTGACTGAATTCGTCAAATGGCAAGATTATCAAAGTGATCAGAGTGATAAAACCAGCTACAATAAGCAAAATAGCCTGAATGTCCAATAATTCAGAATGTTCATCATGTTGAAACTGAATAGAACGTTGGAATTGACCGAATTCGTCAAATGGCAAGAGTATTCAAACTGAATAGAACGTTGGAATTGACCGAATTCGTCAAATGGCAAGAGTATTCAAAGTGATCAGAGTGATAAAACCAGCTACAATAATCAAAATAGCCTGAATGCCCAATAATTGAGAACGTTCATCATGTTGAAACTGAATAAAACGTTGGAATTGACTGAATTCGTCAAATGGCAAGAGTATTCAAAGTGATCAGAGTGATAAAACCACCTACAATAGTCAAAATAGCCTGAATGACCAATAATTCAGAATGTTCATCATTTTGAAACTGAATAGAACGTTGGAATTTACCGAATTCGTCAAATGGCAAAAGTATTCAAAGTGATCAGAGTGATAAAACCAGCCAGACTAATCAAAATAGCCTGAATGTCCAATAATTCAGAATTTTCATCATGTTGAAATTTAATAGAACGTTGGAATTGACCGAATTCGTCAAATGGCAAGAGTATTCAAAGTGATCAGAGTGATAAAACCAGCCAGACTAATCAAAATAGCCTCAATGCCCAATAATTCAGAATGTTCATCATGTTGAAACGGAGTAGAACGTTGGAATTGACCGAATTCGTCAAATGGCAAGAGTATTCAAAGTGATCAGAGTGATAAAACCAGCCAGACTAATCAAAATAGCCTGAATGCCCAATAATTCAGAATGTTCATCAAGTTCAAACTGAATAGAACGTTGGAATTGACCGAATTCGTTTAATGGCTAGAGTATTCAAAGTGATCACAGTGATAAAACCAGCCAGACTAATCAAAATAGCCTGAATGTCAAATAATTCAGAATGTTCATCATGTTGAAACTGAATAGAACGTTGGAATTGACCGAATTCGTCAAATGGCAAGAGTATTCAAAGTGATCAGAGTGATAAAACCAGCCAGACTAATCAAAATAGCCTGAATGCCTAATAATTAAGAACGTTCATCATGTTGAAACTGAATAAAACGTTGGAATTGACTGAATTCGTCAAATGGCAAGAGTATTCAAAGTGATCAGTGTGATAAAACCACCTACAATAGTCAAAATAGCCTGAATGACCAATAATTCAGAATGTTCATCATGTTGAAACTGAATAGAACGTTGGAATTTACCGAATTCGTCAAATGGCAAGAGTGATCAGAGTGATAAAACCACCTACAATAGTCAAAATAGCCTGAATGACCAATAATTCAGAATGTTCATCATGTTGAAACTGAATAGAACGTTGGAATTTACCGAATTCGTCAAATGGCAAGAGTATTCAAAGTGATCAGAGTGATAAAACCAGCCAGACTAATCAAAATAGCCTGAATGTCCAATAATTCAGAATGTTCATCATGTTGAAATTGAATAGAACGTTGGAATTGACCGAATTCGTCAAATGGCAAGAGTATTCAAAGTGATCAGAGTGATAAAACCAGCCAGACTAATCAAAATAGCCTGAATGCCCAATAATTCAGAATGTTCATCATGTTGAAACTGAGTGGAACGTTGGAATTGACCGAATTCGTCAAATGGCAAGAGTATTCAAAGTGATCAGAGTGATAAAACCAGCCAGACTAATCAAAATAGCCTGAATGCCCAATAATTCAGAATGTTCATCAAGTTCAAACTGAATAGAACGTTGGAATTGACCGAATTCGTTTAATGGCTAGAGTATTCAAAGTGATCACAGTGATAAAACCAGCCAGACTAATCAAAATAGCCTGAATGCCAAATAATTCAGAATGTTCATCATGTTGAAACTGAATAGAACGTTGGAATTGACCGAATTCGTCAAATGGCAAGAGTATTCAAAGTGATAAAACCAGCCAGACTAATCAAAATAGCCTGAATGCCTAATAATTAAGAACGTTCATCATGTTGAAACTGAATATAACGTTGGAATTGACTGAATTCGTCAAATGGCAAGAGTATTCAAACTGAATAGAACGTTGGAATTGACCGAATTCGTCAAATGGCAAGAGTATTCAAAGTGATCAGAGTGATAAAACCAGCCAGACTAATCAAACTAGCCTGAATGCCCAATAATTCAGAATGTTCATCATGTTGAAACTGAATAAAACGTTGGAATTGACTGAATTCGTCAAATGGCAAGAGTATTCAAAGTGATCAGAGTGATAAAACCAGCCAGACTAATCAAAATAGCCTGAATGCCCAATAATTCAGAATGTTCATCATGTTGAAACTGAGTGGAACGTTGGAATTGACCGAATTCGTCAAATGGCAAGAGTATTCAAAGTGATCAGAGTGATAAAACCAGCCAGACTAATCAAAATAGCCTGAATGCCCAATAATTCAGAATGTTCATCATGTTGAAACTGAATAAAACGTTGGAATTGACTGAATTCGTCAAATGGCAAGAGTATTCAAAGTGATCAGAGTGATAAAACCACCTACAATAGTCAAAATAGCCTGAATGACCAATAATTCAGAATGTTCATCATGTTGAAACTGAATAGAACGTTGGAATTTACCGAATTCGTCAAATGGCAAGAGTATTCAAAGTGATCAGAGTGATAAAACCACCTACAATAGTCAAAATAGCCTGAATGCCCAATAATTCAGAATGTTCATCATGTTGAAACTGAATAAAACGTTGGAATTGACTGAATTCGTCAAATGGCAAGAGTATTCAAAGTGATCAGAGTGATAAAACCACCTACAATAGTCAAAATAGCCTGAATGACCAATAATTCAGAATGTTCATCATGTTGAAACTGAGTGGAACGTTGGAATTGACCGAATTCGTCAAATGGCAAGAGTATTCAAAATAATCAGAGTGATAAAACCAGCCAGACTAATCAAAATAGCCTGAATGCCCAATAATTGAGAACGTTCATCATGTTGAAACTGAATAAAACGTTGGAATTGACTGAATTCGTCAAATGGCAAGAGTATTCAAAGTGATCAGAGTGATAAAACCACCTACAATAGTCAAAATAGCCTGAATGACCAATAATTCAGAATGTTCATCATGTTGAAACTGAATAGAACGTTGGAATTTACCGAATTCGTCAAATGGCAAGAGTGATCAGAGTGATAAAACCACCTACAATAGTCAAAATAGCCTGAATGACCAATAATTCAGAATGTTCATCATGTTGAAACTGAATAGAACGTTGGAATTTACCGAATTCGTCAAATGGCAAGAGTATTCAAAGTGATCAGAGTGATAAAACCAGCCAGACTAATCAAAATAGCCTGAATGTCCAATAATTCAGAATGTTCATCATGTTGAAATTGAATAGAATGTTGGAATTGACCGAATTCGTTTAATGGCTAGAGTATTCAAAGTGATCACAGTGATAAAACCAGCCAGACTAATCAAAATAGCCTGAATGCCAAATAATTCAGAATGTTCATCATGTTGAAACTGAATAGAACGTTGGAATTGACCGAATTCGTCAAATGGCAAGAGTATTCAAAGTGATAAAACCAGCCAGACTAATCAAAATAGCCTGAATGCCTAATAATTAAGAACGTTCATCATGTTGAAACTGAATATAACGTTGGAATTGACTGAATTCGTCAAATGGCAAGATTATCAAAGTGATCAGAGTGATAAAACCAGCTACAATAAGCAAAATAGCCTGAATGTCCAATAATTCAGAATGTTCATCATGTTGAAACTGAATAGAACGTTGGAATTGACCGAATTCGTCAAATGGCAAGAGTATTCAAACTGAATAGAACGTTGGAATTGACCGAATTCGTCAAATGGCAAGAGTATTCAAAGTGATCAGAGTGATAAAACCAGCTACAATAATCAAAATAGCCTGAATGCCCAATAATTGAGAACGTTCATCATGTTGAAACTGAATAAAACGTTGGAATTGACTGAATTCGTCAAATGGCAAGAGTATTCAAAGTGATCAGAGTGATAAAACCACCTACAATAGTCAAAATAGCCTGAATGACCAATAATTCAGAATGTTCATCATTTTGAAACTGAATAGAACGTTGGAATTTACCGAATTCGTCAAATGGCAAAAGTATTCAAAGTGATCAGAGTGATAAAACCAGCCAGACTAATCAAAATAGCCTGAATGTCCAATAATTCAGAATTTTCATCATGTTGAAATTTAATAGAACGTTGGAATTGACCGAATTCGTCAAATGGCAAGAGTATTCAAAGTGATCAGAGTGATAAAACCAGCCAGACTAATCAAAATAGCCTGAATGCCCAATAATTCAGAATGTTCATCATGTTGAAACGGAGTAGAACGTTGGAATTGACCGAATTCGTCAAATGGCAAGAGTATTCAAAGTGATCAGAGTGATAAAACCAGCCAGACTAATCAAAATAGCCTGAATGCCCAATAATTCAGAATGTTCATCAAGTTCAAACTGAATAGAACGTTGGAATTGACCGAATTCGTTTAATGGCTAGAGTATTCAAAGTGATCACAGTGATAAAACCAGCCAGACTAATCAAAATAGCCTGAATGTCAAATAATTCAGAATGTTCATCATGTTGAAACTGAATAGAACGTTGGAATTGACCGAATTCGTCAAATGGCAAGAGTATTCAAAGTGATCAGAGTGATAAAACCAGCCAGACTAATCAAAATAGCCTGAATGCCTAATAATTAAGAACGTTCATCATGTTGAAACTGAATAAAACGTTGGAATTGACTGAATTCGTCAAATGGCAAGAGTATTCAAAGTGATCAGTGTGATAAAACCACCTACAATAGTCAAAATAGCCTGAATGACCAATAATTCAGAATGTTCATCATGTTGAAACTGAATAGAACGTTGGAATTTACCGAATTCGTCAAATGGCAAGAGTGATCAGAGTGATAAAACCACCTACAATAGTCAAAATAGCCTGAATGACCAATAATTCAGAATGTTCATCATGTTGAAACTGAATAGAACGTTGGAATTTACCGAATTCGTCAAATGGCAAGAGTATTCAAAGTGATCAGAGTGATAAAACCAGCCAGACTAATCAAAATAGCCTGAATGTCCAATAATTCAGAATGTTCATCATGTTGAAATTGAATAGAACGTTGGAATTGACCGAATTCGTCAAATGGCAAGAGTATTCAAAGTGATCAGAGTGATAAAACCAGCCAGACTAATCAAAATAGCCTGAATGCCCAATAATTCAGAATGTTCATCATGTTGAAACTGAGTGGAACGTTGGAATTGACCGAATTCGTCAAATGGCAAGAGTATTCAAAGTGATCAGAGTGATAAAACCAGCCAGACTAATCAAAATAGCCTGAATGCCCAATAATTCAGAATGTTCATCAAGTTCAAACTGAATAGAACGTTGGAATTGACCGAATTCGTTTAATGGCTAGAGTATTCAAAGTGATCACAGTGATAAAACCAGCCAGACTAATCAAAATAGCCTGAATGCCAAATAATTCAGAATGTTCATCATGTTGAAACTGAATAGAACGTTGGAATTGACCGAATTCGTCAAATGGCAAGAGTATTCAAAGTGATAAAACCAGCCAGACTAATCAAAATAGCCTGAATGCCTAATAATTAAGAACGTTCATCATGTTGAAACTGAATATAACGTTGGAATTGACTGAATTCGTCAAATGGCAAGAGTATTCAAACTGAATAGAACGTTGGAATTGACCGAATTCGTCAAATGGCAAGAGTATTCAAAGTGATCAGAGTGATAAAACCAGCCAGACTAATCAAACTAGCCTGAATGCCCAATAATTCAGAATGTTCATCATGTTGAAACTGAATAAAACGTTGGAATTGACTGAATTCGTCAAATGGCAAGAGTATTCAAAGTGATCAGAGTGATAAAACCAGCCAGACTAATCAAAATAGCCTGAATGCCCAATAATTCAGAATGTTCATCATGTTGAAACTGAGTGGAACGTTGGAATTGACCGAATTCGTCAAATGGCAAGAGTATTCAAAGTGATCACAGTGATAAAACCAGCCAGACTAATCAAAATAGCCTGAATGTCCAATAATTCAGAATGTTCATCATGTTGAAACTGAATAGAACGTTGGAATTGACCGAATTCGTCAAATGGCAAGAGTATTCAAACTGAATAGAACGTTGGAATTGACCGAATTCGTCAAATGGCAAGATTATCAAAGTGATCAGAGTGATAAACCAGCTACAATAATCAAAATAGCCTGAATGCCCAATAATTGAGAACGTTCATCATGTTGAAACTGAATAAAACGTTGGAATTGACTGAATTCGTCAAATGGCAAGAGTATTCAAAGTGATCAGAGTGATAAAACCACCTACAATAGTCAAAATAGCCTGAATGACCAATAATTCAGAATGTTCATCATTTTGAAACTGAATAGAACGTTGGAATTTACCGAATTCGTCAAATGGCAAAAGTATTCAAAGTGATCAGAGTGATAAAACCAGCCAGACTAATCAAAATAGCCTGAATGTCCAATAATTCAGAATTTTCATCATGTTGAAATTGAATAGAACGTTGGAATTGACCGAATTCGTCAAATGGCAAGAGTATTCAAAGTGATCAGAGTGATAAAACCAGCCAGACTAATCAAAATAGCCTGAATGTCCAATAATTCAGAATTTTCATCATGTTGAAATTGAATAGAACGTTGGAATTGACCGAATTCGTCAAATGGCAAGAGTATTCAAAGTGATCAGAGTGATAAAACCAGCCAGACTAATCAAAATAGCCTGAATGCCCAATAATTCAGAATGTTCATCATGTTGAAACGGAGTAGAACGTTGGAATTGACCGAATTCGTCAAATGGCAAGAGTATTCAAAGTGATCAGAGTGATAAAACCAGCCAGACTAATCAAAATAGCCTGAATGCCCAATAATTCAGAATGTTCATCAAGTTCAAACTGAATAGAACGTTGGAATTGACCGAATTCGTTTAATGGCTAGAGTATTCAAAGTGATCACAGTGATAAAACCAGCCAGACTAATCAAAATAGCCTGAATGCCAAATAATTCAGAATGTTCATCATGTTGAAACTGAATAGAACGTTGGAATTGACCGAATTTGTCAAATGGCAAGAGTATTCAAAGTGATCAGAGTGATAAAACCAGCCAGACTAATCAAAATAGCCTGAATGCCTAATAATTAAGAACGTTCATCATGTTGAAACTGAATAGAACGTTGGAATTGACCGAATTCGTCAAATGGCAAGAGTATTCAAAGTGATCAGAGTGATAAAACCAGCCAGACTAATCAAAATAGCCTGAATGCCCAATAATTCAGAATGTTCATCATGTTGAAACGGAGTAGAACGTTAGAATTGACCGAATTCGTCAAATGGCAAGAGTATTCAAACTGAATAGAACGTTGGAATTGACCGAATTCGTCAAATGGCAAGAGTATTCAAAGTGATCAGAGTGATAAAACCAGCTACAATAATCAAAATAGCCTGAATGCCCAATAATTGAGAACGTTCATCATGTTGAAACTGAATAAAACGTTGGAATTGACTGAATTCGTCAAATGGCAAGAGTATTCAAAGTGATCAGAGTGATAAAACCACCTACAATAGTCAAAATAGCCTGAATGACCAATAATTCAGAATGTTCATCATTTTGAAACTGAATAGAACGTTGGAATTTACCGAATTCGTCAAATGGCAAAAGTATTCAAAGTGATCAGAGTGATAAAACCAGCCAGACTAATCAAAATAGCCTGAATGTCCAATAATTCAGAATTTTCATCATGTTGAAATTTAATAGAACGTTGGAATTGACCGAATTCGTCAAATGGCAAGAGTATTCAAAGTGATCAGAGTGATAAAACCAGCCAGACTAATCAAAATAGCCTGAATGCCCAATAATTCAGAATGTTCATCATGTTGAAACGGAGTAGAACGTTGGAATTGACCGAATTCGTCAAATGGCAAGAGTATTCAAAGTGATCAGAGTGATAAAACCAGCCAGACTAATCAAAATAGCCTGAATGCCCAATAATTCAGAATGTTCATCAAGTTCAAACTGAATAGAACGTTGGAATTGACCGAATTCGTTTAATGGCTAGAGTATTCAAAGTGATCACAGTGATAAAACCAGCCAGACTAATCAAAATAGCCTGAATGTCAAATAATTCAGAATGTTCATCATGTTGAAACTGAATAGAACGTTGGAATTGACCGAATTCGTCAAATGGCAAGAGTATTCAAAGTGATCAGAGTGATAAAACCAGCCAGACTAATCAAAATAGCCTGAATGCCTAATAATTAAGAACGTTCATCATGTTGAAACTGAATAAAACGTTGGAATTGACTGAATTCGTCAAATGGCAAGAGTATTCAAAGTGATCAGTGTGATAAAACCACCTACAATAGTCAAAATAGCCTGAATGACCAATAATTCAGAATGTTCATCATGTTGAAACTGAATAGAACGTTGGAATTTACCGAATTCGTCAAATGGCAAGAGTGATCAGAGTGATAAAACCACCTACAATAGTCAAAATAGCCTGAATGACCAATAATTCAGAATGTTCATCATGTTGAAACTGAATAGAACGTTGGAATTTACCGAATTCGTCAAATGGCAAGAGTATTCAAAGTGATCAGAGTGATAAAACCAGCCAGACTAATCAAAATAGCCTGAATGTCCAATAATTCAGAATGTTCATCATGTTGAAATTGAATAGAACGTTGGAATTGACCGAATTCGTCAAATGGCAAGAGTATTCAAAGTGATCAGAGTGATAAAACCAGCCAGACTAATCAAAATAGCCTGAATGCCCAATAATTCAGAATGTTCATCATGTTGAAACTGAGTGGAACGTTGGAATTGACCGAATTCGTCAAATGGCAAGAGTATTCAAAGTGATCAGAGTGATAAAACCAGCCAGACTAATCAAAATAGCCTGAATGCCCAATAATTGAGAACGTTCATCATGTTGAAACTGAATAAAACGTTGGAATTGACTGAATTCGTCAAATGGCAAGAGTATTCAAAGTGATCAGAGTGATAAAACCACCTACAATAGTCAAAATAGCCTGAATGACCAATAATTCAGAATGTTCATCATTTTGAAACTGAATAGAACGTTGGAATTTACCGAATTCGTCAAATGGCAAAAGTATTCAAAGTGATCAGAGTGATAAAACCAGCCAGACTAATCAAAATAGCCTGAATGTCCAATAATTCAGAATTTTCATCATGTTGAAATTGAATAGAACGTTGGAATTGACCGAATTCGTCAAATGGCAAGAGTATTCAAAGTGATCAGAGTGATAAAACCAGCCAGACTAATCAAAATAGCCTGAATGCCCAATAATTCAGAATGTTCATCATGTTGAAACGGAGTAGAACGTTGGAATTGACCGAATTCGTCAAATGGCAAGAGTATTCAAAGTGATCAGAGTGATAAAACCAGCCAGACTAATCAAAATAGCCTGAATGCCCAATAATTCAGAATGTTCATCAAGTTCAAACTGAATAGAACGTTGGAATTGACCGAATTCGTTTAATGGCTAGAGTATTCAAAGTGATCACAGTGATAAAACCAGCCAGACTAATCAAAATAGCCTGAATGCCAAATAATTCAGAATGTTCATCATGTTGAAACTGAATAGAACGTTGGAATTGACCGAATTCGTCAAATGGCAAGAGTATTCAAAGTGATCAGAGTGATAAAACCAGCCAGACTAATCAAAATAGCCTGAATGCCTAATAATTAAGAACGTTCATCATGTTGAAACTGAATAGAACGTTGGAATTGACTGAATTCGTCAAATGGCAAGATTATCAAAGAGATCAGAGTGATAAAACCAGCTACAATAAGCAAAATAGCCTAAATGTCCAATAATTCAGAATGTTCATCATGTTGAAACTGAATAGAACGTTGGAATTGACCGAATTCGTCAAATGGCAAGAGTATTCAAAGTGATCAGAGTGATAAAACCAGCCAGACTAATCAAAATAGCCTGAATGCGCAATAATTCAGAATGTTCATCATGTTGAAACTGAATAGAACGTTGGAATTGACCGATTTCGTCAAATGGCAAGAGTATTCAAAGTGATCAGAGTGATAAAACCAGCCAGACAATCAAAATAGACTGAATGCCCAATAATTCAGAATGTTCATCATGTTGAAACTGAATAGAACGTTGGAATTGACCGAATTCGTCAAATGGCAAGAGTATTCAAAGTGATCAGAGTGATAAAACCATCTACAATAATCAAAATAGACTGAATGCCCAATAATTCAGAATGTTCATCATGTTCAAACTGAATAGAACGTTGGAATTGACCGAATTCGTTTAATGGCTAGAGTATTCAAAGTGATCACAGTGATAAAACCAGCCAGACTAATCAAAATAGCCTGAATGCCTAATAATTGAGAACGTTCATCATGTTGAAACTGAATAGAACGTTGGAATTGACCGAATTCGTCAAATGGCAAGATTATCAAAGTGATCAGAGTGATAAAACCAGCTACAATAAGCTAAATAGCCTGAATGCCCAATAATTCAGAATGTTCATCATGTTGAAACTGAATAGAACGTTGGAATTGACCGAATTCGTCAAATGGCAAGAGTATTCAAAGTGATCAGAGTGATAAAACCCGCCAGACTAATCAAAATAGCCTGAATGCCAATAATTCAGAATGTTCATCATGTTGAAACTGAATAGAACGTTGGAATTGACCGAATTCGTCAAATGGCAAGAGTATTCAAAGTGATCAGAGTGATAAAACCAGCCAGACTAATCAAACTAGCCTTGGACAGAAAACTAAATTGGAAGTACCACATGGAAGAACGAGCAAACAAAGCTCACAGATGCTGGTCTTTATGTAGAAGAGCTATAGGCTCAAAATGGGGCCTCAATCCAACGATGACACACTGGCTCTACAAAAGCGTAATTAGACCTGTTCTAACTTATGCATCAGTAGTATGGTGGACATCGATGGAAAAGAAGTGCAACATAAAAATATTACAAAAGGTCCAACGTATGTGTTGCCTCGGCATAAGCGGAGCAATGAGGACCACATCTAATAGGGCTTTAGAGACTATCTTAAATGTCCCACCAATAGAAATACAGATTAAATATGAAGCCGCCCTCACAGCAATGAGACTCAAAGCAATGGGCGAATGGATCGAAACTGATCACAGGTCATATCATCAAAAAATAGTTGAGGTAGTCGAAGGGAATTTAACTGACATAACATCAGCACCCGATAGAATACCCGAAACGTCAATAGTTGTTGAGTGTGAGACCCTAATACCAGACAGACAATCTTGGATTGATGGAACCCTAGCGCAGACACCAACTGGAAACTGCGGTTATACAGACGGTTCGAAACTAGGGGAAAGGACGGGGCTGGGACTTTATATCGAAGAACCGGAAACCGAACTTTTATTCCGCCTACCAGACCATAACACGGTCCTACAGGCGGAAATCCGAGCAATCACAGAGTGTGTGACCTGGTTTAGCGCTAACACAAGACCAACCAACGTAAATATCTTTACAGATAGCAAATTGGCTATCAAGGCAATAACGACTAAAACGGTTAAATCAAGGACAGTTTTAGATTGTAAAATGGCTATTAACTCTTACTCAAGACATGGCACAATACGCCTCATATGGGTGCCTGGTCATCACGGGGTAAGAGGAAACGAGAAAGCCAATACCTTGGCTCAACGAGCCAGGGAGTTGCAAACAATAAATTTAGAGAACGCGAAACCATTCGGAGCTACGCGTTCTGAGCTAAAAAGATGGGCGGCAGACGCCCATATCACACTATGGAATAGTGAAACTATTGGGAAAACGACAAGAATCTTGTGGGGTGAACCAAATGAGGATAAAACCAAAACATTGCTGAAACTGAGCAAAACAGAAACTAGTAAGATCATGGGCATTCTAACAGGGCACATAGGCTTACAATCGCATCTACACAAAATAGGAGTTGTAGACAATAGAGTATGTAGGGCATGCGGAGAGGATGACGAAACTTTGGAGCATTTCCTCTGTCACTGCCCAGCGTTCGCAAACAATAGATCCCGTTTCTTGGGAAATGACACTTTAACAGACTTGACCCATCTCAGGGGCGCAGACTGGAAAACAATTAAAGATTATGTCAACAGTACAGAGTTCTTAAAATAACTTCTCAAGACCTTTTTATGTACAGTTTAGAGCGCACAACAAGCCGAATACTGGCTTAGGTGTATGTCTAAGGACATGAGGCGGAGAAAAACCGCCTCCTCTTCTCAACCTAACCTAACCTAACCTAATCAAACTAGCCTGAATACCCAATAATTCAGAATGTTCATCATGTTGAAACTGAATAGAACGTTGGAATTGACCGAATTCGTTTAATGGCTAGAGTATTCAAAGTGATCACAGTGATAAAACCAGCCAGACTAATCAAAATAGCCTGAATGCCCAATAATTGAGAACGTTCATCATGTTGAAACTGAATAGAACGTTGGAATTGACTGAATTCGTCAAATGGCAAGAGTATTCAAAGTGATCAGAGTGATAAAACCAGCCAGACTAATCAAACTAGCCTGAATACCCAATAATTCAGAATGTTCATCATGTTGAAACTGAATAGAACGTTGGAATTGACCGAATTCGTCAAATGGCAAGAGTATTCAAAGTGATAAAACCAGCCAGACTAATCAAAATAGCCTGAATGCCTAATAATTAAGAACGTTCATCATGTTGAAACTGAATATAACGTTGGAATTGACTGAATTCGTCAAATGGCAAGATTATCAAAGTGATCAGAGTGATAAAACCAGCTACAATAATCAAAATAGCCTGAATGCCAAATAATTCAGAATGTTCATCATGTTGAAACTGAATAGAACGTTGGAATTGACCGAATTCGTCAAATGGCAAGAGTATTCAAAGTGATCAGAGTGATAAAACCAGCCAGACTAATCAAACTAGCCTGAATACCCAATAATTCAGAATGTTCATCATGTTGAAACTGAATAGAACGTTGGAATTGACCGAATTCGTCAAATGGCAAGATTATCAAAGTGATCAGAGTGATAAAACCAGCTACAATAATCAAAATAGCCTGAATGCCAAATAATTCAGAATGTTCATCATGTTGAAACTGAATAGAACGTTGGAATTGACCGAATTCGTCAAATGGCAAGAGTATTCAAAGTGATAAAACCAGCCAGACTAATCAAAATAGCCTGAATGCCTAATAATTAAGAACGTTCATCATGTTGAAACTGAATATAACGTTGGAATTGACTGAATTCGTCAAATGGCAAGATTATCAAAGTGATCAGAGTGATAAAACCAGCTACAATAAGCAAAATAGCATGAATGTCCAATAATTCAGAATGTTCATCATGTTGAAACTGAATAGAACGTTGGAATTGACCGAATTCGTCAAATGGCAAGAGTATTCAAACTGAATAGAACGTTGGAATTGACCGAATTCGTCAAATGGCAAGAGTATTCAAAGTGATCAGAGTGATAAAACCAGCCAGACTAATCAAACTAGCCTGAATGCCCAATAATTCAGAATGTTCATCATGTTGAAACTGAATAGAACGTTGGAATTGACCGAATTCGTCAAATGGCAAGATTATCAAAGTGATCAGAGTGATAAAACCAGCTACAATAATCAAAATAGCCTGAATGCCCAATAATTGAGAACGTTTATCATGTTGAAACTGAATAAAACGTTGGAATTGACTGAATTCGTCAAATGGCAAGAGTATTCAAAGTGATCAGAGTGATAAAACCACCTACAATAGTCAAAATAGCCTGAATGACCAATAATTCAGAATGTTCATCATTTTGAAACTGAATAGAACGTTGGAATTTACCGAATTCGTCAAATGGCAAAAGTATTCAAAGTGATCAGAGTGATAAAACCAGCCAGACTAATCAAAATAGCCTGAATGCCCAATAATTCAGAATGTTCATCATGTTGAAACGGAGTAGAACGTTGGAATTGACCGAATTCGTCAAATGGCAAGAGTATTCAAAGTGATCAGAGTGATAAAACCAGCCAGACTAATCAAAATAGCCTGAATGCCCAATAATTCAGAATGTTCATCAAGTTCAAACTGAATAGAACGTTGGAATTGACCGAATTCGTTTAATGGCTAGAGTATTCAAAGTGATCACAGTGATAAAACCAGCCAGACTAATCAAAATAGCCTGAATGCCAAATAATTCAGAATGTTCATCATGTTGAAACTGAATAGAACGTTGGAATTGACCGAATTCGTCAAATGGCAAGAGTATTCAAAGTGATCAGAGTGATAAAACCAGCCAGACTAATCAAAATAGCCTGAATGCCTAATAATTAAGAACGTTCATCATGTTGAAACTGAATAGAACGTTGGAATTGACTGAATTCGTCAAATGGCAAGATTATCAAAGAGATCAGAGTGATAAAACCAGCTACAATAAGCAAAATAGCCTGAATGTCCAATAATTCAGAATGTTCATCATGTTGAAACTGAATAGAACGTTGGAATTGACCGAATTCGTCAAATGGCAAGAGTATTCAAAGTGATCAGAGTGATAAAACCAGCCAGACTAATCAAAATAGCCTGAATGCGCAATAATTCAGAATGTTCATCATGTTGAAACTGAATAGAACGTTGGAATTGACCGATTTCGTCAAATGGCAAGAGTATTCAAAGTGATCAGAGTGATAAAACCAGCCAGACTAATCAAAATAGCCTGAATGCCCAATAATTCAGAATGTTCATCATGTTGAAACTGCATAGAACGTTGGAATTGACCGAATTCGTCAAATGGCAAGAGTATTCAAAGTGATCAGAGTGATAAAACCAGCCAGACAATCAAAATAGACTGAATGCCCAATAATTCAGAATGTTCATCATGTTCAAACTGAATAGAACGTTGGAATTGACCGAATTCGTTTAATGGCTAGAGTATTCAAAGTGATCACAGTGATAAAACCAGCCAGACTAATCAAAATAGCCTGAATGCCCAATAATTCAGAATGTTCATCATGTTGAAACTGAATAGAACGTTGGAATTGACCGAATTCGTCAAATGGCAAGAGTATTCAAAGTGATCAGAGTGATAAAACCAGCCAGACTAATCAAACTAGCCTGAATGCCCAATAATTCAGAATGTTCATCATGTTGAAACTGAATAGAACGTTGGAATTGACCGAATTCGTCAAATGGCAAGAGTATTCAAAGTGATCAGAGTGATAAAACCAGCCAGACTAATCAAACTAGCCTGAATACCCAATAATTCAGAATGTTCATCATGTTGAAACTGAATAGAACGTTGGAATTGACCGAATTCGTCAAATGGCAAGAGTATTCAAAGTGATCAGAGTGATAAAACCCGCCAGACTAATCAAAATAGCCTGAATGCCCAATAATTCAGAATGTTCATCATGTTGAAACTGAATAGAACGTTGGAATTGACCGAATTCGTCAAATGGCAAGAGTATTCAAAGTGATCAGAGTGATAAAACCAGCCAGACAATCAAAATAGACTGAATGCCCAATAATTCAGAATGTTCATCATGTTCAAACTGAATAGAACGTTGGAATTGACCGAATTCGTTTAATGGCTAGAGTATTCAAAGTGATCACAGTGATAAAACCAGCCAGACTAATCAAAATAGCCTGAATGCCCAATAATTCAGAATGTTCATCATGTTGAAACTGAATAGAACGTTGGAATTGACCGAATTCGTCAAATGGCAAGAGTATTCAAAGTGATCAGAGTGATAAAACCAGCCAGACTAATCAAAATAGCCTGAATGCCTAATAATTAAGAACGTTCATCATGTTGAAACTGAATAGAACGTTGGAATTGACTGAATTCGTCAAATGGCAAGATTATCAAAGAGATCAGAGTGATAAAACCAGCTACAATAAGCTAAATAGCCTGAATGCCCAATAATTCAGAATGTTCATCATGTTGAAACTGAATAGAACGTTGGAATTGACCGAATTCGTCAAATGGCAAGAGTATTCAAAGTGATCAGAGTGATAAAACCCGCCAGACTAATCAAAATAGCCTGAATGCCCAATAATTCAGAATGTTCATCATGTTGAAACTGAATAGAACGTTGGAATTGACCGAATTCGTCAAATGGCAAGAGTATTCAAAGTGATCAGAGTGATAAAACCAGCCAGACTAATCAAACTAGCCTGAATACCCAATAATTCAGAATGTTCATCATGTTGAAACTGAATAGAACGTTGGAATTGACCGAATTCGTCAAATGGCAAGATTATCAAAGTGATCAGAGTGATAAAACCAGCTACAATAATTAAAATAGCCTGAATGCCCAATAATTGAGAACGTTCATCATGTTGAAACTGAATAGAACGTTGGAATTGACTGAATTCGTCAAATGGCAAGAGTATTCAAAGTGATCAGAGTGATAAAACCAGCCAGACTAATCAAAATAGACTGAATGCCCAATAATTCAGAATGTTCATCATGTTCAAACTGAATAGAACGTTGGAATTGACCGAATTCGTCAAATGGCAAGATTATCAAAGTGATCAGAGTGATAAAACCAGCTACAATAAGCTAAATAGCCTGAATGCCCAATAATTCAGAATGTTCATCATGTTGAAACTGAATAGAACGTTGGAATTGACCGAATTCGTCAAATGGCAAGAGTATTCAATGTGATCAGAGTGATAAAACCCGCCAGACTAATCAAAATAGCCTGAATGCCCAATAATTCAGAATGTTCATCATGTTGAAACTGAATAGAACGTTGGAATTGACCGAATTCGTCAAATGGCAAGATTATCAGAGTGATAAAACCAGCTACAATAATCAAAATAGCCTGAATGCCCAATAATTGAGAACGTTCATCATGTTGAAACTGAATAAAACGTTGGAATTGACTGAATTCGTCAAATGGCAAGAGTATTCAAAGTGATCAGAGCGATAAAACCACCTACAATAGTCAAAATAGCCTGAATGACCAATAATTCAGAATGTTCATCATGTTGAAACTGAATAGAACGTTGGAATTTACCGAATTCGTCAAATGGCAAGAGTATTCAAAGTGATCAGAGTGATAAAACCACCTACAATAGTCAAAATAGCCTGAATGACCAATAATTCAGAATGTTCATCATGTTGAAACTGAATAGAACGTTGGAATTTATCGAATTCATCAAATGGCAAGAGTATTCAAAGTGATCAGAGTGATAAAACCAGCCAGACTAATCAAAATAGCCTGAATGTCCAATAATTCAGAATGTTCATCATGTTGAAATTGAATAGAACGTTGGAAATGACCGAATTCGTCAAATGGCAAGAGTATTCAAAGTGATCAGAGTGATAAAACCAGCCAGACTAATCAAAATAGCCTGAATACCCAATAATTCAGAATGTTCATCATGTTGAAACTGAGTAGAACGTTGGAATTGACTGAATTCGTCAAATGGCAAGAGTATTCAAAGTGATCAGAGTGATAAAACCACCTACAATAGTCAAAATAGCCTGAATGACCAAAAATTCAGAATGTTCATCATGTTGAAACTGAATAGAACGTTGGAATTTACCGAATTCGTCAAATGGCAAGAGTATTCAAAGTGATCAGAGTGATAAAACCACCTACAATAGTCAAAATAGCCTGAATGACCAATAATTCAGAATGTTCATCATGTTGAAACTGAATAGAACGTTGGAATTTACCGAATTCGTCAAATGGCAAGAGTATTCAAAGTGATCAGAGTGATAAAACCAGCCAGACTAATCAAAATAGCCTGAATGCCCAATAATTCAGAATGTTCATCAAGTTCAAACTGAATAGAACGTTGGAATTGACCGAATTCGTTTAATGGCTAGAGTATTCAAAGTGATCACAGTGATAAAACCAGCCAGACTAATCAAAATAGCCTGAATGCCAAATAATTCAGAATGTTCATCATGTTGAAACTGAATAGAACGTTGGAATTGACCGAATTCGTCAAATGGCAAGATTATCAAAGTGATCAGAGTGATAAAACCAGCTACAATAATCAAAATAGCCTGAATGCCCAATAATTGAGAACGTTCATCATGTTGAAACTGAATAAAACGTTGGAATTGACTGAATTCGTCAAATGGCAAGAGTATTCAAAGTGATCAGAGTGATAAAACCACCTACAATAGTCAGAATAGCCTGAATGACCAATAATTCAGAATGTTCATCATGTTGAAACTGAATAGAACGTTGGAATTGACCGAATTCGTTTAATGGCTAGAGTATTCAAAGTGATCACAGTGATAAAACCAGCCAGACTAATCAAAATAGCCTGAATGCCAAATAATTCAGAATGTTCATCATGTTGAAACTGAATAGAACGTTGGAATTGACCGAATTCGTCAAATGGCAAGAGTATTCAAAGTGATCAGAGTGATAAAACCAGCCAGACTAATCAAAATAGCCTGAATGCCTAATAATTAAGAACGTTCATCATGTTGAAACTGAATAGAACGTTGGAATTGACTGAATTCGTCAAATGGCAAGATTATCAAAGAGATCAGAGTGATAAAACCAGCTACAATAAGCAAAATAGCCTGAATGTCCAATAATTCAGAATGTTCATCATGTTGAAACTGAATAGAACGTTGGAATTGACCGAATTCGTCAAATGGCAAGAGTATTCAAAGTGATCAGAGTGATAAAACCAGCCAGACTAATCAAAATAGCCTGAATGCCCAATAATTCAGAATGTTCATCATGTTGAAACTGAATAGAACGTTGGAATTGACCGATTTCGTCAAATGGCAAGAGTATTCAAAGTGATCAGAGTGATAAAACCAGCCAGACAATCAAAATAGACTGAATGCCCAATAATTCAGAATGTTCATCATGTTCAAACTGAATAGAACGTTGGAATTGACCGAATTCGTTTAATGGCTAGAGTATTCAAAGTGATCACAGTGATAAAACCAGCCAGACTAATCAAAATAGCCTGAATGCCCAATAATTCAGAATGTTCATCATGTTGAAACTGAATAGAACGTTGGAATTGACCGAATTCGTCAAATGGCAAAAGTATTCAATGTGATCAGAGTGATAAAACCAGCCAGACTAATCAAAATAGCCTGAATGTCCAATAATTCAGAATTTTCATCATGTTGAAATTGAATAGAACGTTGGAATTGACCGAATTCGTCAAATGGCAAGAGTATTCAAAGTGATCAGAGTGATAAAACCAGCCAGACTAATCAAAATAGCCTGAATGCCCAATAATTCAGAATGTCCATCATGTTGAAACTGAGTAGAACGTTGGAATTGACCGAATTCGTCAAATGGCAAGAGTATTCAAAGTGATCAGAGTGATAAAACCAGCCAGACTAATCAAAATAGCCTGAATGCCCAATAATTCAGAATGTTCATCAAGTTCAAACTGAATAGAACGTTGGAATTGACCGAATTCGTCAAATGGCAAGAGTATTCAAAGTGATCAGAGTGATAAAACCAGCCAGACTAATCAAAATAGCCTGAATGCCCAATAATTCAGAATGTCCATCATGTTGAAACTGAGTAGAACGTTGAAATTGACCGAATTCGTCAAATGGCAAGAGTATTCAAAGTGATCAGAGTGATAAAACCAGCCAGACTAATCAAAATAGCCTGAATGCCCAATAATTCAGAATGTTCATCATGTTGAAATTGAATAGAACGTTGGAATTGACCGAATTCGTCAAATGGCAAGAGTATTCAAAGTGATCAGAGTGATAAAACCAGCCAGACTAATCAAAATAGCCTGAATGCCCAATAATTCAGAATGTCCATCATGTTGAAACTGAGTAGAACGTTGGAATTGACCGAATTCGTCAAATGGCAAGAGTATTCAAAGTGATCAGAGTGATAAAACCAGCCAGACTAATCAAAATAGCCTGAATGCCCAATAATTCAGAATGTTCATCAAGTTCAAACTGAATAGAACGTTGGAATTGACCGAATTCGTTTAATGGCTAGAGTATTCAAAGTGATCACAGTGATAAAACCAGCCAGACTAATCAAAATAGCCTGAATGCCAAATAATTCAGAATGTTCATCATGTTGAAACTGAATAGAACGTTGGAATTGACCGAATTCGTCAAATGGCAAGATTATCAAAGTGATCAGAGTGATAAAACCAGCTACAATAATCAAAATAGCCTGAATGCCCAATAATTGAGAACGTTCATCATGTTGAAACTGAATAAAACGTTGGAATTGACTGAATTCGTCAAATGGCAAGAGTATTCAAAGTGATCAGAGTGATAAAACCACCTACAATAGTCAAAATAGCCTGAATGACCAATAATTCAGAATGTTCATCATGTTGAAACTGAATAGAACGTTGGAATTTACCGAATTCGTCAAATGGCAAGAGTGATCAGAGTGATAAAACCACCTACAATAGTCAAAATAGCCTGAATGACCAATAATTCAGAATGTTCATCATGTTGAAACTGAATAGAACGTTGGAATTTACCGAATTCGTCAAATGGCAAGAGTATTCAAAGTGATCAGAGTGATAAAACCAGCCAGACTAATCAAAATAGCCTGAATGTCCAATAATTCAGAATGTTCATCATGTTGAAATTGAATAGAACGTTGGAATTGACCGAATTCGTCAAATGGCAAGAGTATTCAAAGTGATCAGAGTGATAAAACCAGCCAGACTAATCAAAATAGCCTGAATGCCCAATAATTCAGAATGTTCATCATGTTGAAACTGAGTGGAACGTTGGAATTGACCGAATTCGTCAAATGGCAAGAGTATTCAAAGTGATCAGAGTGATAAAACCAGCCAGACTAATCAAAATAGCCTGAATGCCCAATAATTCAGAATGTTCATCAAGTTCAAACTGAATAGAACGTTGGAATTGACCGAATTCGTTTAATGGCTAGAGTATTCAAAGTGATCACAGTGATAAAACCAGCCAGACTAATCAAAATAGCCTGAATGCCAAATAATTCAGAATGTTCATCATGTTGAAACTGAATAGAACGTTGGAATTGACCGAATTCGTCAAATGGCAAGAGTATTCAAAGTGATCAGAGTGATAAAACCAGCCAGACTAATCAAAATAGCCTGAATGCCTAATAATTAAGAACGTTCATCATGTTGAAACTGAATATAACGTTGGAATTGACTGAATTCGTCAAATGGCAAAATTATCAAAGTGATCAGAGTGATAAAACCAGCTACAATAAGCAAAATAGCCTGAATGTCCAATAATTCAGAATGTTCATCATGTTGAAACTGAATAGAACGTTGGAATTGACCGAATTCGTCAAATGGCAAGAGTATTCAAACTGAATAGAACGTTGGAATTGACCGAATTCGTCAAATGGCAAGAGTATTCAAAGTGATCAGAGTGATAAAACCAGCCAGACTAATCAAACTAGCCTGAATGCCCAATAATTCAGAATGTTCATCATGTTGAAACTGAATAGAACGTTGGAATTGACCGAATTCGTCAAATGGCAAGATTATCAAAGTGATCAGACTGATAAAACCAGCTACAATAATCAAAATAGCCTGAATGCCCAATAATTGAGAACGTTCATCATGTTGAAACTGAATAAAACGTTGGAATTGACTGAATTCGTCAAATGGCAAGAGTATTCAAAGTGATCAGAGTGATAAAACCACCTACAATAGTCAAAATAGCCTGAATGACCAATAATTCAGAATGTTCATCATTTTGAAACTGAATAGAACGTTGGAATTTACCGAATTCGTCAAATGGCAAAAGTATTCAAAGTGATCAGAGTGATAAAACCAGCCAGACTAATCAAAATAGCCTGAATGTCCAATAATTCAGAATTTTCATCATGTTGAAATTGAATAGAACGTTGGAATTGACCGAATTCGTCAAATGGCAAGAGTATTCAAAGTGATCAGAGTGATAAAACCAGCCAGACTAATCAAAATAGCCTGAATGCCCAATAATTCAGAATGTTCATCATGTTGAAACGGAGTAGAAGGTTGGAATTGACCGAATTCGTCAAATGGCAAGAGTATTCAAAGTGATCAGAGTGATAAAACCAGCCAGACTAATCAAAATAGCCTGAATGCCCAATAATTCAGAATGTTCATCAAGTTCAAACTGAATAGAACGTTGGAATTGACCGAATTCGTTTAATGGCTAGAGTATTCAAAGTGATCACAGTGATAAAACCAGCCAGACTAATCAAAATAGCCTGAATGCCAAATAATTCAGAATGTTCATCATGTTGAAACTGAATAGAACGTTGGAATTGACCGAATTCGTCAAATGGCAAGAGTATTCAAAGTGATCAGAGTGATAAAACCAGCCAGACTAATCAAAATAGCCTGAATGCCTAATAATTAAGAACGTTCATCATGTTGAAACTGAATAGAACGTTGGAATTGACTGAATTCGTCAAATGGCAAGATTATCAAAGAGATCAGAGTGATAAAACCAGCCAGACTAATCAAAATAGCCTGAATGCCCAATAATTCAGAATGTTCATCATGTTGAAACGGAGTAGAAGGTTGGAATTGACCGAATTCGTCAAATGGCAAGAGTATTCAAAGTGATCAGAGTGATAAAACCAGCCAGACTAATCAAAATAGCCTGAATGCCCAATAATTCAGAATGTTCATCAAGTTCAAACTGAATAGAACGTTGGAATTGACCGAATTCGTTTAATGGCTAGAGTATTCAAAGTGATCACAGTGATAAAACCAGCTACAATAAGCAAAATAGCCTGAATGTCCAATAATTCAGAATGTTCATCATGTTGAAACTGAATAGAACGTTGGAATTGACCGAATTCGTCAAATGGCAAGAGTATTCAAAGTGATCAGAGTGATAAAACCAGCCAGACTAATCAAAATAGCCTGAATGCCCAATAATTAAGAACGTTCATCATTTTGAAACTGAATAGAACGTTGGAATTTACCGAATTCGTCAAATGGCAAAAGTATTCAAAGTGATCAGAGTCATAAAACCAGCCAGACTAATCAAAATAGCCTGAATGTCCAATATTTCAGAATTTCCATCATGTTGAAATTGAATAGAACGTTGGAATTGACCGAATTCGTCAAATGGCAAGAGTATTCAAAGTGATCAGAGTGATAAAACCAGCCAGACTAATCAAAATAGCCTGAATGCCCAATAATTCAGAATGTTCATCATGTTGAAACGGAGTAGAAGGTTGGAATTGACCGAATTCGTCAAATGGCAAGAGTATTCAAAGTGATCAGAGTGATAAAACCAGCCAGACTAATCAAAATAGCCTGAATGCCCAATAATTCAGAATGTTCATCAAGTTCAAACTGAATAGAACGTTGGAATTGACCGAATTCGTTTAATGGCTAGAGTATTCAAAGTGATCACAGTGATAAAACCAGCTACAATAAGCAAAATAGCCTGAATGTCCAATAATTCAGAATGTTCATCATGTTGAAACTGAATAGAACGTTGGAATTGACCGAATTCGTCAAATGGCAAGAGTATTCAAAGTGATCAGAGTGATAAAACCAGCCAGACTAATCAAAATAGCCTGAATGCCCAATAATTCAGAATGTTCATCATGTTGAAACTGAATAGAACGTTGGAATTGACCGATTTCGTCAAATGGCAAGAGTATTCAAAGTGATCAGAGTGATAAAACCAGCCAGACTAATCAAAATAGCCTGAATGCCCAATAATTCAGAATGTTCATCATGTTGAAACTGCATAGAACGTTGGAATTGACCGAATTCGTCAAATGGCAAGAGTATTCAAAGTGATCAGAGTGATAAAACCAGCCAGACAATCAAAATAGACTGAATGCCCAATAATTCAGAATGTTCATCATGTTCAAACTGAATAGAACGTTGGAATTGACCGAATTCGTTTAATGACTAGAGTATTCAAAGTGATCACAGTGATAAAACCAGCCAGACTAATCAAAATAGCCTGAATGCCCAATAATTCAGAATGTTCATCATGTTGAAACTGAATAGAACGTTGGAATTGACCGAATTCGTCAAATGGCAAGAGTATTCAAAGTGATCAGAGTGATAAAACCATCTACAATAATCAAAATAGACTGAATGCCCAATAATTCAGAATGTTCATCATGTTCAAACTGAATAGAACGTTGGAATTGACCGAATTCGTTTAATGGCTAGAGTATTCAAAGTGATCACAGTGATAAAACCAGCCAGACTAATCAAAATAGCCTGAATGCCTAATAATTGAGAACGTTCATCATGTTGAAACTGAATAGAACGTTGGAATTGACCGAATTCGTCAAATGGCAAGATTATCAAAGTGATCAGAGTGATAAAACCAGCTACAATAAGCTAAATAGCCTGAATGCCCAATAATTCAGAATGTTCATCATGTTGAAACTGAATAGAACGTTGGAATTGACCGAATTCGTCAAATGGCAAGAGTATTCAAAGTGATCAGAGTGATAAAACCCGCCAGACTAATCAAAATAGCCTGAATGCCCAATAATTCAGAATGTTCATCATGTTGAAACTGAATAGAACGTTGGAATTGACCGAATTCGTCAAATGGCAAGAGTATTCAAAGTGATCAGAGTGATAAAACCAGCCAGACTAATCAAACTAGCCTGAATACCCAATAATTCAGAATGTTCATCATGTTGAAACTGAATAGAACGTTGGAATTGACCGAATTCGTCAAATGGCAAGATTATCAAAGTGATCAGAGTGATAAAACCAGCCAGACTAATCAAAATAGACTGAATGCCCAATAATTCAGAATGTTCATCATGTTTAAACTGAATAGAACGTTGGAATTGACCGAATTCGTCAAATGGCAAGATTATCAAAGTGATCAGAGTGATAAAACCAGCTACAATAAGCTAAATAGCCTGAATGCCCAATAATTCAGAATGTTCATCATGTTGAAACTGAATAGAACGTTGGAATTGACCGAATTCGTCAAATGGCAAGAGTATTCAAAGTGATCAGAGTGATAAAACCCGCCAGACCAGCTACAATAATCAAAATAGCCTGAATGCCCAATAATTGAGAACGTTCATCATGTTGAAACTGAATAGAACGTTGGAATTGACTGAATTCGTCAAATGGCAAGAGTATTCAAAGTGATCAGAGTGATAAAACCAGCCAGACTAATCAAAATAGACTGAATGCCCAATAATTCAGAATGTTCATCATGTTTAAACTGAATAGAACGTTGGAATTGACCGAATTCGTCAAATGGCAAGATTATCAAAGTGATCAGAGTGATAAAACCAGCTACAATAAGCTAAATAGCCTGAATGCCCAATAATTCAGAATGTTCATCATGTTGAAACTGAATAGAACGTTGGAATTGACCGAATTCGTCAAATGGCAAGAGTATTCAAAGTGATCAGAGTGATAAAACCCGCCAGACTAATCAAAATAGCCTGAATGCCCAATAATTCAGAATGTTCATCATGTTGAAACTGAATAGAACGTTGGAATTGACCGAATTCGTCAAATGGCAAGATTATCAGAGTAATAAAACCAGCTACAATAATGAAAATAGCCTGAATGCCCAATAATTGAGAACGTTCATCATGTTGAAACTGAATAACACGTTGGAATTGACTGAATTCGTCAAATGGCAAGAGTATTCAAAGTGATCAGAGTGATAAAACCACCTACAATAGTCAAAATAGCCTGAATGACCAATAATTCAGAATGTTCATCATGTTGAAACTGAATAGAACGTTGGAATTTACCGAATTCGTCAAATGGCAAGAGTATTCAAAGTGATCAGAGTGATAAAACCACCTACAATAGTCAAAATAGCCTGAATGGCCAATAATTCAGAATGTTCATCATGTTGAAACTGAATAGAACGTTGGAATTTACCGAATTCGTCAAATGGCAAGAGTATTCAAAGTGATCAGAGTGATAAAACCAGCCAGACTAATCAAAATAGCCTGAATGTCCAATAATTCAGAATGTTCATCATGTTAAAATTGAATAGAACGTTGGAATTGACCGAATTCGTCAAATGGCAAGAGTATTCAAAGTGATCAGAGTGATAAAACCAGCCAGACTAATCAAAATAGCCTGAATGCCCAATAATTCAGAATGTTCATCATGTTGAAACTGAGTAGAACGTTGGAATTGACTGAATTCGTCAAATGGCAAGAGTATTCAAAGTGATCAGAGTGATAAAACCACCTACAATAGTCAAAATAGCCTGAATGACCAATAATTCAGAATGTTCATCATGTTGAAACTGAATAGAACGTTGGAATTTACCGAATTCGTCAAATGGCAAGAGTATTCAAAGTGATCAGAGTGATAAAACCAGCCAGACTAATCAAAATAGCCTGAATGCCCAATAATTCAGAATGTTCATCAAGTTCAAACTGAATAGAACGTTGGAATTGACCGAATTCGTTTAATGGCTAGAGTATTCAAAGTGATCACAGTGATAAAACCAGCCAGACTAATCAAAATAGCCTGAATGCCAAATAATTCAGAATGTTCATCATGTTGAAACTGAATAGAACGTTGGAATTGACCGAATTCGTCAAATGGCAAGATTATCAAAGTGATCAGAGTGATAAAACCAGCTACAATAATCAAAATAGCCTGAATGCCCAATAATTGAGAACGTTCATCATGTTGAAACTGAATAAAACGTTGGAATTGACTGAATTCGTCAAATGGCAAGAGTATTCAAAGTGATCAGAGTGATAAAACCACCTACAATAGTCAAAATAGCCTGAATGACCAATAATTCAGAATGTTCATCATGTTGAAACTGAATAGAACGTTGGAATTTACCGAATTTGTCAAATGGCAAGAGTATTCAAAGTGATCAGAGTGATAAAACCACCTACAATAGTCAAAATAGCCTGAATGACCAATAATTCAGAATGTTCATCATGTTGAAACTGAATAGAACGTTGGAATTTACCGAATTCGTCAAATGGCAAGAGTATTCAAAGTGATCAGAGTGATAAAACCAGCCAGACTAATCAAAATAGCCTGAATGTCCAATAATTCAGAATGTTCATCATGTTGAAATTGAATAGAACGTTGGAATTGACCGAATTCGTCAAATGGCAAGAGTATTCAAAGTGCTCAGAGTGATAAAACCAGCCAGACTAATCAAAATAGCCTGAATGCCCAATAATTCAGAATGTTCATCATGTTGAAACTGAGTAGAACGTTGGAATTGACCGAATTCGTCAAATGGCAAGAGTATTCAAAGTGATCAGAGTGATAAAACCAGCCAGACTAATCAAAATAGCCTGAATGCCCAATAATTCAGAATGTTCATCAAGTTCAAACTGAGTAGAACGTTGGAATTGACCGAATTCGTTTAATGGCTAGAGTATTCAAAGTGATCACAGTGATAAAACCAGCCAGACTAATCAAAATAGCCTGAATGCCAAATAATTCAGAATGTTCATCATGTTGAAACTGAATAGAACGTTGGAATTGACCGAATTCGTTTAATGACTAGAGTATTCAAAGTGATCACAGTGATAAAACCAGCCAGACTAATCAAAATAGCCTGAATGCCCAATAATTCAGAATGTTCATCATGTTGAAACTGAATAGAACGTTGGAATTGACCGAATTCGTCAAATGGCAAGAGTATTCAAAGTGATCAGAGTGATAAAACCATCTACAATAATCAAAATAGACTGAATGCCCAATAATTCAGAATGTTCATCATGTTCAAACTGAATAGAACGTTGGAATTGACCGAATTCGTTTAATGGCTAGAGTATTCAAAGTGATCACAGTGATAAAACCAGCCAGACTAATCAAAATAGACTGAATGCCCAATAATTCAGAATGTTCATCATGTTCAAACTGAATAGAACGTTGGAATTGACCGAATTCGTCAAATGGCAAGATTATCAAAGTGATCAGAGTGATAAAACCAGCTACAATAAGCTAAATAGCCTGAATGCCCAATAATTCAGAATGTTCATCATGTTGAAACTGAATAGAACGTTGGAATTGACCGAATTCGTCAAATGGCAAGAGTATTCAAAGTGATCAGAGTGATAAAACCCGCCAGACTAATCAAAATAGCCTGAATGCCCAATAATTCAGAATGTTCATCATGTTGAAACTGAATAGAACGTTGGAATTGACCGAATTCGTCAAATGGCAAGATTATCAGAGTAATAAAACCAGCTACAATAATCAAAATAGCCTGAATGCCCAATAATTGAGAACGTTCATCATGTTGAAACTGAATAACACGTTGGAATTGACTGAATTCGTCAAATGGCAAGAGTATTCAAAGTGATCAGAGTGATAAAACCACCTACAATAGTCAAAATAGCCTGAATGACCAATAATTCAGAATGTTCATCATGTTGAAACTGAATAGAACGTTGGAATTTACCGAATTCGTCAAATGGCAAGAGTATTCAAAGTGATCAGAGTGATAAAACCACCTACAATAGTCAAAATAGCCTGAATGGCCAATAATTCAGAATGTTCATCATGTTGAAACTGAATAGAACGTTGGAATTTACCGAATTCGTCAAATGGCAAGAGTATTCAAAGTGATCAGAGTGATAAAACCAGCCAGACTAATCAAAATAGCCTGAATGTCCAATAATTCAGAATGTTCATCATGTTAAAATTGAATAGAACGTTGGAATTGACCGAATTCGTCAAATGGCAAGAGTATTCAAAGTGATCAGAGTGATAAAACCAGCCAGACTAATCAAAATAGCCTGAATGCCCAATAATTCAGAATGTTCATCATGTTGAAACTGAGTAGAACGTTGGAATTGACTGAATTCGTCAAATGGCAAGAGTATTCAAAGTGATCAGAGTGATAAAACCACCTACAATAGTCAAAATAGCCTGAATGACCAATAATTCAGAATGTTCATCATGTTGAAACTGAATAGAACGTTGGAATTTACCGAATTCGTCAAATGGCAAGAGTATTCAAAGTGATCAGAGTGATAAAACCAGCCAGACTAATCAAAATAGCCTGAATGCCCAATAATTCAGAATGTTCATCAAGTTCAAACTGAATAGAACGTTGGAATTGACCGAATTCGTTTAATGGCTAGAGTATTCAAAGTGATCACAGTGATAAAACCAGCCAGACTAATCAAAATAGCCTGAATGCCAAATAATTCAGAATGTTCATCATGTTGAAACTGAATAGAACGTTGGAATTGACCGAATTCGTCAAATGGCAAGATTATCAAAGTGATCAGAGTGATAAAACCAGCTACAATAATCAAAATAGCCTGAATGCCCAATAATTGAGAACGTTCATCATGTTGAAACTGAATAAAACGTTGGAATTGACTGAATTCGTCAAATGGCAAGAGTATTCAAAGTGATCAGAGTGATAAAACCACCTACAATAGTCAAAATAGCCTGAATGACCAATAATTCAGAATGTTCATCATGTTGAAACTGAATAGAACGTTGGAATTTACCGAATTTGTCAAATGGCAAGAGTATTCAAAGTGATCAGAGTGATAAAACCACCTACAATAGTCAAAATAGCCTGAATGACCAATAATTCAGAATGTTCATCATGTTGAAACTGAATAGAACGTTGGAATTTACCGAATTCGTCAAATGGCAAGAGTATTCAAAGTGATCAGAGTGATAAAACCAGCCAGACTAATCAAAATAGCCTGAATGTCCAATAATTCAGAATGTTCATCATGTTGAAATTGAATAGAACGTTGGAATTGACCGAATTCGTCAAATGGCAAGAGTATTCAAAGTGCTCAGAGTGATAAAACCAGCCAGACTAATCAAAATAGCCTGAATGCCCAATAATTCAGAATGTTCATCATGTTGAAACTGAGTAGAACGTTGGAATTGACCGAATTCGTCAAATGGCAAGAGTATTCAAAGTGATCAGAGTGATAAAACCAGCCAGACTAATCAAAATAGCCTGAATGCCCAATAATTCAGAATGTTCATCAAGTTCAAACTGAGTAGAACGTTGGAATTGACCGAATTCGTTTAATGGCTAGAGTATTCAAAGTGATCACAGTGATAAAACCAGCCAGACTAATCAAAATAGCCTGAATGCCAAATAATTCAGAATGTTCATCATGTTGAAACTGAATAGAACGTTGGAATTGACCGAATTCGTCAAATGGCAAGAGTATTCAAAGTGATCAGAGTGATAAAACCCGCCAGACTAATCAAAATAGCCTGAATGCCCAATAATTCAGAATGTTCATCATGTTGAAACTGAATAGAACGTTGGAATTGACCGAATTCGTCAAATGGCAAGATTATCAGAGTGATAAAACCAGCTACAATAATCAAAATAGCCTGAATGCCCAATAATTGAGAACGTTCATCATGTTGAAACTGAATAAAACGTTGGAATTGACTGAATTCGTCAAATGGCAAGAGTATTCAAAGTGATCAGAGTGATAAAACCACCTACAATAGTCAAAATAGCCTGAATGACCAATAATTCAGAATGTTCATCATGTTGAAACTGAATAGAACGTTGGAATTTACCGAATTTGTCAAATGGCAAGAGTATTCAAAGTGATCAGAGTGATAAAACCACCTACAATAGTCAAAATAGCCTGAATGACCAATAATTCAGAATGTTCATCATGTTGAAACTGAATAGAACGTTGGAATTTACCGAATTCGTCAAATGGCAAGAGTATTCAAAGTGATCAGAGTGATAAAACCAGCCAGACTAATCAAAATAGCCTGAATGTCCAATAATTCAGAATGTTCATCATGTTGAAATTGAATAGAACGTTGGAATTGACCGAATTCGTCAAATGGCAAGAGTATTCAAAGTGCTCAGAGTGATAAAACCAGCCAGACTAATCAAAATAGCCTGAATGCCCAATAATTCAGAATGTTCATCATGTTGAAACTGAGTAGAACGTTGGAATTGACCGAATTCGTCAAATGGCAAGAGTATTCAAAGTGATCAGAGTGATAAAACCAGCCAGACTAATCAAAATAGCCTGAATGCCCAATAATTCAGAATGTTCATCAAGTTCAAACTGAGTAGAACGTTGGAATTGACCGAATTCGTTTAATGGCTAGAGTATTCAAAGTGATCACAGTGATAAAACCAGCCAGACTAATCAAAATAGCCTGAATGCCAAATAATTCAGAATGTTCATCATGTTGAAACTGAATAGAACGTTGGAATTGACCGAATTCGTCAAATGGCAAGAGTATTCAAAGTGATCAGAGTGATAAAACCAGCTACAATAATCAAAATAGCCTGAATGCCCAATAATTCAGAATGTTCATCATGTTGAAACTGAATAGAACGTTGGAATTGACCGAATTCGTCAAATGGCAAGATTATCAGAGTGATAAAACCAGCTACAATAATCAAAATAGCCTGAATGCCCAATAATTGAGAACGTTCATCATGTTGAAACTGAATAAAACGTTGGAATTGACTGAATTCGTCAAATGGCAAGAGTATTCAAAGTGATCAGAGTGATAAAACCACCTACAATAGTCAAAATAGCCTGAATGACCAATAATTCAGAATGTTCATCATGTTGAAACTGAATAGAACGTTGGAATTTACCGAATTCGTCAAATGGCAAGAGTATTCAAAGTGATCAGAGTGATAAAACCACCTACAATAGTCAAAATAGCCTGAATGACCAATAATTCAGAATGTTCATCATGTTGAAACTGAATAGAACGTTGGAATTTACCGAATTCGTCAAATGGCAAGAGTATTCAAAGTGATCAGAGTGATAAAACCAGCCAGACTAATCAAAATAGCCTGAATGTCCAATAATTCAGAATGTTCATCATGTTGAAATTGAATAGAACGTTGGAATTGACCGAATTCGTCAAATGGCAAGAGTATTCAAAGTGATCAGAGTGATAAAACCAGCCAGACCAATCAAAATAGCCTGAATGCCCAATAATTCAGAATGTTCATCATGTTGAAACTGAGTAGAACGTTGGAATTGACTGAATTCGTCAAATGGCAAGAGTATTCAAAGTGATCAGAGTGATAAAACCACCTACAATAGTCAAAATAGCCTGAATGACCAATAATTCAGAATGTTCATCATGTTGAAACTGAATAGAACGTTGGAATTTACCGAATTCGTCAAATGGCAAGAGTATTCAAAGTGATCAGAGTGATAAAACCACCTACAATAGTCAAAATAGCCTGAATGACCAATAATTCAGAATGTTCATCATGTTGAAACTGAATAGAACGTTGGAATTTACCGAATTCGTCAAATGGCAAGAGTATTCAAAGTGATCAGAGTGATAAAACCAGCCAGACTAATCAAAATAGCCTGAATGCCCAATAATTCAGAATGTTCATCAAGTTCAAACTGAATAGAACATTGGAATTGACCGAATTCGTTTAATGGCTAGAGTTTTCAAAGTGATCACAGTGATAAAACCAGCCAGACTAATCAAAATAGCCTGAATGCCAAATAATTCAGAATGTTCATCATGTTGAAACTGAATAGAACGTTGGAATTGACCGAATTCGTCTAATGGCAAGATTATCAAAGTGATCAGAGTGGTAAAACCAGCTACAATAATCAAAATAGCCTGAATGCCCAATAATTGAGAACGTTCATCATGTTGAAACTAAATAAAACGTTGGAATTGACTGAATTCGTCAAATGGCAAGAGTATTCAAAGTGATCAGAGTGATAAAACCACCTACAATAGTCAAAATAGCCTGAATGACCAATAATTCAGAATGTTCATCATGTTGAAACTGAATAGAACGTTGGAATTTACCGAATTTGTCAAATGGCAAGAGTATTCAAAGTGATCAGAGTGATAAAACCAGCCAGACTAATCAAAATAGCCTGAATGCCCAATAATTCAGAATGTTCATCATGTTGAAACTGAGTAGAACGTTGGAATTGACCGAATTCGTCAAATGGCAAGAGTATTCAAAGTGATCAGAGTGATAAAACCAGCCAGACTAATCAAAATAGCCTGAATGCCCAATAATTCAGAATGTTCATCAAGTTCAAACTGAATAGAACGTTGGAATTGACCGAATTCGTTTAATGGCTAGAGTATTCAAAGTGATCACAGTGATAAAACCAGCCAGACTAATCAATATAGCCTGAATGCCAAATAATTCAGAATGTTCATCATGTTGAAACTGAATAGAACGTTGGAATTGACCGAATTCGTCAAATGGCAAGAGTATTCAAAGTGATCAGAGTGATAAAACCAGCCAGACTAATCAAAATAGCCTGAATGCCTAATAATTAAGAACGTTCATCATGTTGAAACTGAATATAACGTTGGAATTGACTGAATTCGTCAAATGGCAAGATCATCAAAGTGATCAGAGTGATAAAACCAGCTACAATAAGCAAAATAGCCTGAATGTCCAATAATTCAGAATGTTCATCATGTTGAAACTGAATAGAACGTTGGAATTGACCGAATTCGTCAAATGGCAAGAGTATTCAAACTGAATAGAACGTTGGAATTGACCGAATTCGTCAAATGGCAAGAGTATTCAAAGTGATCAGAGTGATAAAACCAGCCAGACTAATCAAACTAGCCTGAATGCCCAATAATTCAGAATGTTCATCATGTTGAAACTGAATAGAACGTTGGAATTGACCGAATTCGTCAAATGGCAAGATTATCAAAGTGATCAGAGTGATAAAACCAGCTACAATAATCAAAATAGCCTGAATGACCAATAATTCAGAATGTTCATCATGTTGAAACTGGAATTGACCGAATTCGTCAAATGGCAAGAGTATTCAAAGTGACCAGAGTGATAAAACCAGCCAGACTAATCAAAATAGCCTGAATGCCCAATAATTCAGAATGTTCATCAAGTTCAAACTGAATAGAACGTTGGAATTGACCGAATTCGTTTAATGGCTAGAGTATTCAAAGTGATCACAGTGATAAAACCAGCCAGACTAATCAAAATAGCCTGAATGCCAAATAATTCAGAATGTTCATCATGTTGAAACTGAATAGAACGTTGGAATTGACCGAATTCGTCAAATGGCAAGAGTATTCAAAGTGATCAGAGTGATAAAACCAGCCAGACTAATCAAAATAGCCTGAATGCCTAATAATTAAGAACGTTCATCATGTTGAAACTGAATATAACGTTGGAATTGACTGAATTCGACAAATGGCAAGATTATCAAAGTGATCAGAGTGATAAAACCAGCTACAATAAGCAAAATAGCCTGAATGTCCAATAATTCAGAATGTTCATCATGTTGAAACTGAATAGAACGTTGGAATTGACCGAATTCGTCAAATGGCAAGAGTATTCAAACTGAATAGAACGTTGGAATTGACCGAATTCGTCAAATGGCAAGAGTATTCAAAGTGATCAGAGTGATAAAACCACCTACAATAGTCAAAATAGCCTGAATGACCAATAATTCAGAATGTTCATCATGTTGAAACTGAATAGAACGTTGGAATTTACCGAATTTGTCAAATGGCAAGAGTATTCAAAGTGATCAGAGTGATAAAACCAGCCAGACTAATCAAAATAGCCTGAATGCCCAATAATTCAGAATGTTCATCATGTTGAAACTGAGTAGAACGTTGGAATTGACCGAATTCGTCAAATGGCAAGAGTATTCAAAGTGATCAGAGTGATAAAACCAGCCAGACTAATCAAAATAGCCTGAATGTCCAATAATTCAGAATGTTCATCATGTTGAAATTGAATAGAACGTTGGAATTGACCGAATTCGTCAAATGGCAAGAGTATTCAAAGTGATCAGAGTGATAAAACCAGCCAGACTAATCAAAATAGCCTGAATGCCCAATAATTCAGAATGTTCATCATGTTGAAACTGAGTAGAACGTTGGAATTGACCGAATTCGTCAAATGGCAAGAGTATTCAAAGTGATCAGAGTGATAAAACCAGCCAGACTAATCAAAATAGCCTGAACGCCCAATAATTCAGAATGTTCATCAAGTTCAAACTGAATAGAACGTTGGAATTGACCGAATTCGTTTAATGGCTAGAGTATTCAAAGTGATCACAGTGATAAAACCAGCCAGACTAATCAAAATAGCCTGAATGCCAAATAATTCAGAATGTTCATCATGTTGAAACTGAATAGAACGTTGGAATTGACCGAATTCGTCAAATGGCAAGAGTATTCAAAGTGATCAGAGTGATAAAACCAGCCAGACTAATCAAAATAGCCTGAATGCCTAATAATTAAGAACGTTCATCATGTTGAAACTGAATATAACGTTGGAATTGACTGAATTCGTCAAATGGCAAGATTATCAAAGTGATCAGAGTGATAAAACCAGCTACAATAAGCAAAATAGCCTGAATGTCCAATAATTCAGAATGTTCATCATGTTGAAACTGAATAGAACGTTGGAATTGACCGAATTCGTCAAATGGCAAGAGTATTCAAACTGAATAGAACGTTGGAATTGACCGAATTCGTCAAATGGCAAGAGTATTCAAAGTGATCAGAGTGATAAAACCAGCCAGACTAATCAAACTAGCCTGAATGCCCAATAATTCAGAATGTTCATCATGTTGAAACTGAATAGAACGTTGGAATTGACCGAATTCGTCAAATGGAAAGATTATCAAAGTGATCAGAGTGATAAAACCAGCTACAATAATCAAAATAGCCTGAATGACCAATAATTCAGAATGTTCATCATGTTGAAACTGGAATTGACCGAATTCGTCAAATGGCAAGAGTATTCAAAGTGATCAGAGTGATAAAACCAGCCAGACTAATCAAAATAGCCTGAATGCCCAATAATTCAGAATGTTCATCAAGTTCAAACTGAATAGAACGTTGGAATTGACCGAATTCGTTTAATGGCTAGAGTATTCAAAGTGATCACAGTGATAAAACCAGCCAGACTAATCAAAATAGCCTGAATGCCAAATAATTCAGAATGTTCATCATGTTGAAACTGAATAGAACGTTGGAATTGACCGAATTCGTCAAATGGCAAGAGTATTCAAAGTGATCAGAGTGATAAAACCAGCCAGACTAATCAAAATAGCCTGAATGCCTAATAATTAAGAACGTTCATCATGTTGAAACTGAATATAACGTTGGAATTGACTGAATTCGACAAATGGCAGGATTATCAAAGTGATCAGAGTGATAAAACCAGCTACAATAAGCAAAATAGCCTGAATGTCCAATAATTCAGAATGTTCATCATGTTGAAACTGAATAGAACGTTGGAATTGACGAATTCGTCAAATGGCAAGAGTATTCAAACTGAATAGAACGTTGGAATTGACCGAATTCGTCAAATGGCAAGAGTATTCAAAGTGATCAGAGTGATAAAACCAGCCAGACTAATCAAACTAGCCTGAATGCCCAATAATTCAGAATGTTCATCATGTTGAAACTGAATAGAACGTTGGAATTGACCGAATTCGTCAAATGGCAAGATTATCAAAGTGATCAGAGTGATAAAACCAGCTACAATAATCAAAATAGCCTGAATGACCAATAATTCAGAATGTTCATCATGTTGAAACTGGAATTGACCGAATTCGTCAAATGGCAAGAGTATTCAAAGTGATCAGAGTGATAAAACCACCTACAATAGTCAAAATAGCCTGAATGACCAATAATTCAGAATGTTCATCATGTTGTAACTGAATAGAACGTTGGAATTTACCGAATTCGTCAAATGGCAAAAGTATTCAATGTGATCAGAGTGATAAAACCAGCAACTCTAATCAAAATAGCCTGAATGTCCAATAATTCAGAATTTTCATCATGTTGAAATTGAATAGAACGTTGGAATTGACCGAATTCGTCAAATGGCAAGAGTATTCAAAGTGATCAGAGTGATAAAACCAGCCAGACTAATCAAAATAGCCTGAATGCCCAATAATTCAGAATGTTCATCATGTTGAAACTGAGTAGAACGTTGGAATTGACCGAATTCGTCAAATGGCAAGAGTATTCAAAGTGATCAGAGTGATAAAACCAGCCAGACTAATCAAAATAGCCTGAATGCCCAATAATTCAGAATGTTCATCAAGTTCAAACTGAATAGAACGTTGGAATTGACCGAATTCGTTTAATGGCTAGAGTATTCAAAGTGATCACAGTGATAAAACCAGCCAGACTAATCAAAATAGCCTGAATGCCAAATAATTCAGAATGTTTATCATGTTGAAACTGAATAGAACGTTGGAATTGACCGAATTCGTCAAATGGCAAGAGTATTCAAAGTGATCAGAGTGATAAAACCAGCCAGACTAATCAAACTAGCCTGAATGCCCAATAATTCAGAATGTTCATCATGTTGAAACTGAATAGAACGTTGGAATTGACCGAATTCGTCAAATGGCAAGATTATCAAAGTGATCAGAGTGATAAAACCAGCTACAATAATCAAAATAGCCTGAATGACCAATAATTCAGAATGTTCATCATGTTGAAACTGGAATTGACCGAATTCGTCAAATGGCAAGAGTATTCAAAGTGATCAGAGTGATAAAACCACCTACAATAGTCAAAATAGCCTGAATGACCAATAATTCAGAATGTTCATCATGTTGAAACTGAATAGAACGTTGGAATTTACCGAATTCGTCAAATGGCAAAAGTATTCAATGTGATCAGAGTGATAAAACCAGCCAGACTAATCAAAATAGCCTGAATGTCCAATAATTCAGAATTTTCATCATGTTGAAATTGAATAGAACGTTGGAATTGACCGAATTCGTCAAATGGCAAGAGTATTCAAAGTGATCAGAGTGATAAAACCAGCCAGACTAATCAAAATAGCCTGAATGCCCAATAATTCAGAATGTTCATCATGTTGAAACTGAGTAGAACGTTGGAATTGACCGAATTCGTCAAATGGCAAAAGTATTCAAAGTGATCAGAGTGATAAAACCAGCCAGACTAATCAAAATAGCCTGAATGCCCAATAATTCAGAATGTTCATCAAGTTCAAACTGAATAGAACGTTGGAATTGACCGAATTCGTTTAATGGCTAGAGTATTCAAAGTGATCACAGTGATAAAACCAGCCAGACTAATCAAAATAGCCTGAATGCCAAATAATTCAGAATGTTTATCATGTTGAAACTGAATAGAACGTTGGAATTGACCGAATTCGTCAAATGGCAAGAGTATTCAAAGTGATCAGAGTGATAAAACCAGCCAGACTAATCAAAATAGCCTGAATGCCTAATAATTAAGAACGTTCATCATGTTGAAACTGAATAGAACGTTGGAATTGACTGAATTCGTCAAATGGCAAGATTATCAAAGAGATCAGAGTGATAAAACCAGCTACAATAAGCAAAATAGCCTGAATGTCCAATAATTCAGAATGTTCATCATGTTGAAACTGAATAGAACGTTGGAATTGACCGAATTCGTCAAATGGCAAGAGTATTCAAAGTGATCAGAGTGATAAAACCAGCCAGACTAATCAAAATAGCCTGAATGCCCAATAATTCAGAATGTTCATCATGTTGAAACTGCATAGAACGTTGGAATTGACCGAATTCGTCAAATGGCAAGAGTATTCAAAGTGATCAGAGTGATAAAACCAGCCAGACTAATCAAAATAGACTGAATGCCCAATAATTCAGAATGTTCATCATGTTCAAACTGAATAGAACGTTGGAATTGACCGAATTCGTTTAATGGCTAGAGTATTCAAAGTGATCACAGTGATAAAACCAGCCAGACTAATCAAAATAGCCTGAATGCCCAATAATTCAGAATGTTCATCATGTTGAAACTGAATAGAACGTTGGAATTGACCGAATTCGTCAAATGGCAAGAGTATTCAAAGTGATCAGAGTGATAAAACCATCTACAATAATCAAAATAGACTGAATGCCCAATAATTCAGAATGTTCATCATGTTCAAACTGAATAGAACGTTGGAATTGACCGAATTCGTTTAATGGCTAGAGTATTCAAAGTGATCACAGTGATAAAACCAGCCAGACTAATCAAAATAGCCTGAATGCCTAATAATTGGGAACGTTCATCATGTTGAAACTGATAGAACGTTGGAATTGACCGAATTCGTCAAATGGCAAGATTATCAAAGTGATCAGAGTGATAAAACCAGCTACAATAAGCTAAATAGCCTGAATGCCCAATAATTCAGAATGTTCATCATGTTGAAACTGAATAGAACGTTGGAATTGACCGAATTCGTCAAATGGCAAGAGTATTCAAAGTGATCAGAGTGATAAAACCAGCCAGACTAATCAAACTAGCCTGAATACCCAATAATTCAGAATGTTCATCATGTTGAAACTGAATAGAACGTTGGAATCAAAATAGCCTGAATGCCCAATAATTCAGAATGTTCATCATGTTGAAACTGAGTAGAACGTTGGAATTGACTGAATTCGTCAAATGGCAAGAGTATTCAAAGTGATCAGAGTGATAAAACCACCTACAATAGTCAAAATAGCCTGAATGACCAATAATTCAGAATGTTCATCATGTTGAAACTGAATAGAACGTTGGAATTTACCGAATTCGTCAAATGGCAAGAGTATTCAAAGTGATCAGAGTGATAAAACCAGCCAGACTAATCAAAATAGCCTGAATGCCCAATAATTCAGAATGTTCATCAAGTTCAAACGGAATAGAACGTTGGAATTGGCCGAATTCGTTTAATGGCTAGAGTATTCAAAGTGATCACAGTGATAAAACCAGCCAGACTAATCAAAATAGCCTGAATGCCAAATAATTCAGAATGTTCATCATGTTGAAACTGAATAGAACGTTGGAATTGACCGAATTCGTCAAATGGCAAGATTATCAAAGTGATCAGAGTGATAAAACCAGCTACAATAATCAAAATAGCCTGAATGCCCAATAATTGAGAACGTTCATCATGTTGAAACTGAATAAAACGTTGGAATTGACTGAATTCGTCAAATGGCAAGAGTATTCAAAGTGATCAGAGTGATAAAACCACCTACAATAGTCAAAATAGCCTGAATGACCAATAATTCAGAATGTTCATCATGTTGAAACTGAATAGAACGTTGGAATTTACCGAATTCGTCAAATGGCAAGAGTATTCTAAGTGATCAGAGTGATAAAACCACCTACAATAGTCAAAATAGCCTGAATGACCAATAATTCAGAATGTTCATCATGTTGAAACTGAATAGAACGTTGGAATTTACCGAATTCGTCAAATGGCAAGAGTATTCAAAGTGATCAGAGTGATAAAACCAGCCAGACTAATCAAAATAGCCTGAATGTCCAATAATTCAGAATGTTCATCATGTTGAAATTGAATAGAACGTTGGAATTGACCGAATTCGTCAAATGGCAAGAGTATTCAAAGTGATCAGAGTGATAAAACCAGCCAGACTAATCAAAATAGCCTGAATGCCCAATAATTCAGAATGTTCATCATGTTGAAACTGAGTAGAACGTTGGAATTGACCGAATTCGTCAAATGGCAAGAGTATTCAAAGTGATCAGAGTGATAAAACCAGCCAGACTAATCAAAATAGCCTGAATGCCCAATAATTCAGAATGTTCATCAAGTTCAAACTGAAGAGAACGTTGGAATTGACCGAATTCGTTTAATGGCTAGAGTATTCAAAGTGATCACAGTGATAAAACCAGCCAGACTAATCAAAATAGCCTGAATGCCAAATAATTCAGAATGTTCATCATGTTGAAACTGAATAGAACGTTGGAATTGACCGAATTCGTCAAATGGCAAGAGTATTCAAAGTGATCAGAGTGATGAAACCAGCCAGACTAATCAAAATAGCCTGAATGCCTAATAATTAAGAACGTTCATCATGTTGAAACTGAATATAACGTTGGAATTGACTGAATTCGTCAAATGGCAAGATTATCAAAGTGATCAGAGTGATAAAACCAGCTACAATAAGCAAAATAGCCTGAATGTCCAATAATTCAGAATGTTCATCATGTTGAAACTGAATAGAACGTTGGAATTGACCGAATTCGTCAAATGGCAAGAGTATTCAAACTGAATAGAACGTTGGAATTGACCGAATTCGTCAAATGGCAAGAGTATTCAAAGTGATCAGAGTGATAAAACCAGCCAGACTAATCAAACTAGCCTGAATGCCCAATAATTCAGAATGTTCATCATGTTGAAACTGAATAGAACGTTGGAATTGACCGAATTCGTCAAATGGCAAGATTATCAAAGTGATCAGAGTGATAAAACCAGCTACAATAATCAAAATAGCCTGAATGACCAATAATTCTGAATGTTCATCATGTTGAAACTGGAATTGACCGAATTCGTCAAATGGCAAGAGTATTCAAAGTGATCAGAGTGATAAAACCACCTACAATAGTCAAAATAGCCTGAATGACCAATAATTCAGAATGTTCATCATGTTGAAACTGAATAGAACGTTGGAATTTACCGAATTCGTCAAATGGCAAAAGTATTCAAAGTGATCAGAGTGATAAAACCAGCCAGACTAATCAAAATAGCCTGAATGTCCAATAATTCAGAATTTTCATCATGTTGAAATTGAATAGAACGTTGGAATTGACCGAATTCGTCAAATGGCAAGAGTATTCAAAGTGATCAGAGTGATAAAACCAGCCAGACTAATCAAAATAGCCTGAATGCCCAATAATTCAGAATGTTCATCATGTTGAAACTGAATAGAACGTTGGAATTGACCGAATTCGTTTAATGGCTAGAGTATTCAAAGTGATCACAGTGATAAAACCAGCCAGACTAATCAAAATAGCCTGAATGCCAAATAATTCAGAATGTTTATCATGTTGAAACTGAATAGAACGTTGGAATTGACCGAATTCGTCAAATGGCAAGAGTATTCAAAGTGATCAGAGTGATAAAACCAGCCAGACTAATCAAAATAGCCTGAATGCCTAATAATTAAGAACGTTCATCATGTTGAAACTGAATAGAACGTTGGAATTGACTGAATTCGTCAAATAGCAAGATTATCAAAGAGATCAGAGTGATAAAACCAGCTACAATAAGCAAAATAGCCTGAATGTCCAATAATTCAGAATGTTCATCATGTTGAAACTGAATAGAACGTTGGAATTGACCGAATTCGTCAAATGGCAAGAGTATTCAAAGTGATCAGAGTGATAAAACCAGCCAGACTAATCAAAATAGCCTGAATGCCCAATAATTCAGAATGTTCATCATGTTGAAACTGCATAGAACGTTGGAATTGACCGAATTCGTCAAATGGCAAGAGTATTCAAAGTGATCAGAGTAATAAAACCAGCCAGACTAATCAAAATAGACTGAATGCCCAATAATTCAGAATGTTCATCATGTTCAAACTGAATAGAACGTTGGAATTGACCGAATTCGTTTAATGGCTAGAGTATTCAAAGTGATCACAGTGATAAAACCAGCCAGACTAATCAAAATAGCCTGAATGCCCAATAATTCAGAATGTTCATCATGTTGAAACTGAATAGAACGTTGGAATTGACCGAATTCGTCAAATGGCAAGAGTATTCAATGTGATCAGAGTGATAAAACCATCTACAATAATCAAAATAGACTGAATGCCCAATAATTCAGAATGTTCATCATGTTCAAACTGAATAGAACGTTGGAATTGACCGAATTCGTTTAATGGCTAGAGTATTCAAAGTGATCACAGTGATAAAACCAGCCAGACTAATCAAAATAGCCTGAATGCCTAATAATTGAGAACGTTCATCATGTTGAAACTGCATAGAACGTTATAATTGACCGAATTCGTCAAATGGCAAGATTATCAAAGTGATCAGAGTGATAAAACCAGCTACAATAAGCTAAATAGCCTGAATGCCCAATAATTCAGAATGTTCATCATGTTGAAACTGAATAGAACGTTGGAATTGACCGAATTCGTCAAATGGCAAGAGTATTCAAAGTGATCAGAGTGATAAAACCAGCCAGACTAATCAAACTAGCCTGAATACCCAATAATTCAGAATGTGCATCATGTTGAAACTGAATAGAACGTTGGAATTGACCGAATTCGTCAAATGGCAAGATTATCAAAGTGATCAGATTGATAAAACCAGCTACAATAATCAAAATAGCCTGAATGCCCAATAATTGAGAACGTTCATCATGTTGAAACTGAATAGAACGTTGGAATTGACTGAATTCGTCAAATGGCAAGAGTATTCAAAGTGATCAGAGTGATAAAACCACCTACAATAGTCAAAATAGCCTGAATGACCAATAATTCAGAATGTTCATCATGTTGAAACTGAATAGAACGTTGGAATTGACCGAATTCGTCAAATGGCAAGAGTATTCAAAGTGATCAGAGTGATAAAACCAGCCAGACTAATCAAAATAGCCTGAATGTCCAATAATTCAGAATGTTCATCATGTTGAAATTGAATAGAACGTTGGAATTGATCGAATTCGTCAAATGACAAGAGTATTCAAAGTGATCGGAGTGATAAAACCAGCCAGACTAATCAAAATAGCCTGAATGCCCAATAATTCAGAATGTTCATCATGTTGAAACTGAGTAGAACGTTGGAATTGACCGAATTCGTCAAATGGCAAGAGTATTGAAAGTGATCAGAGTGATAAAACCAGCCAGACTAATCAAAATAGACTGAATGCCCAATAATTCAGAATGTTCATCATGTTCAAACTGAAATAGCCTGAATGCCCAATAATTCAGAATGTTCATCATGTTGAAACTGAATAGAACGTTGGAATTGACCGAATTCGTCAAATGGCAAGAGTATTCAAAGTGATCAGAGTGATAAAACCAGCCAGACTAATCAAACTAGCCTGAATACCCAATAATTCAGAATATTCATCATGTTGAAACTGAGTAGAACGTTGGAATTGACCGAATTCGTCAAATGGCAAGATTATCAAAGTGATCAGAGTGATAAAACCAGCTACAATAATCAAAATAGCCTGAATGCCCAATAATTGAGAACGTTCATCATGTTGAAACTGAATAGAACGTTGGAATTGACTGAATTCGTCAAATGGCAAGAGTATTCAAAGTGATCAGAGTGATAAAACCACCTACAATAGTCAAAATAGCCTGAATGACCAATAATTCAGAATGTTCATCATGTTGAAACTGAATAGAACGTTGGAATTGACCGAATTCGTCAAATGGCAAGAGTATTCAAAGTGATCAGAGTGATAAAACCAGCCAGACTAATCAAAATAGCCTGAATGTCCAATAATTCAGAATGTTCATCATGTTGAAATTGAATAGAACGTTGGAATTGATCGAATTCGTCAAATGACAAGAGTATTCAAAGTGATCGGAGTGATAAAACCAGCCAGACTAATCAAAATAGCCTGAATGCCCAATAATTCAGAATGTTCATCATGTTGAAACTGAGTAGAACGTTGGAATTGACCGAATTCGTCAAATGGCAAGAGTATTGAAAGTGATCAGAGTGATAAAACCACCCAGACTAATCAAAATAGACTGAATGCCCAATAATTCAGAATGTTCATCATGTTCAAACTGAAATAGCCTGAATGCCCAATAATTCAGAATGTTCATCATGTTGAAACTGAATAGAACGTTGGAATTGACCGAATTCAAATGTCAAATGGCAAGAGTATTCAAAGTGATCAGAGTGATAAAACCAGCCAGACTAATAAAACTAGCCTGAATACCCAATAATTCAGAATGTTCATCATGTTGAAACTGAATAGAACGTTGGAATTGACCGAATTCGTCAAATGGCAAGATTATCAAAGTGATCAGAGTGATAAAACCAGCTACAATAATCAAAATAGCCTGAATAATTGAGAACTTTCATCATGTTGAAACTGAATAGAACGTTGGAATTGACTGAATTCGTCAAATGGCAAGAGTATTCAAAGTGATCACAGTGATAAAACCACCTACAATAGTCAAAATAGCCTGAATGACCAATAATTCAGAATGTTCATCATGTTGAAACTGAATAGAACGTTGGAATTGACCGAATTCGTCAAATGGCAAGAGTATTCAAAGTGATCAGAGTGATAAAACCAGACAGACTAATCAAAATAGCCTGAATGTCCAATAATTCAGAATGTTCATCATGTTGAAATTGAATAGAACGTTGGAATTGTCCGAATTCGTCAAATGGCAAGAGTATTCAAAGTGATCAGAGTGATAAAACCAGCCAGACTAATCAAAATAGCCTGAATGCCCAATAATTCAGAATGTTCATCATGTTGAAACTGAGTAGAACGTTGGAATTGACCGAATTCGTCAAATGGCAAGAGTATTCAAAGTGATCAGAGTGATAAAACCAGCCAGACTAATCAAAATAGCCTGAATGCCCAATAATTCAGAATGTTCATCAAGTTCAAACTGAATAGAACGTTGGAATTGACCGAATTCGTTTAATGGCTATTGTATTCAAAGTGATCACAGTGATAAAACCAGCCAGACTAATCAAAATAGCCTGAATGCCAAATAATTCAGAATGTTCATCATGTTGAAACTGAGTAGAACGTTGGAATTGACCGAATTCGTCAAATGGCAAGAGTATTCAAAGTGATCAGAGGGATAAAACCAGCCAGACTAATCAAAATAGCCTGAATGCCTAATAATTAAGAACGTTCATCATGTTGAATAGAACGTTGGAATTGACTGAATTCGTCAAATGGCAAGATTATCAAAGTGATCAGAGTGATAAAACCAGCTACAATAAGCAAAATAGCCCGAATGCCCAATAATTCAGAATGTTCATCATGTTGAAAGTGAATAGAACGTTGGAATTGACCGAATTCGTCAAATCGCAAGAGTATTCAAAGTGATCAGAGTGATAAAACCAGCCAGACTAATCAAAATAGACTGAATGCCCAATAATTCAGAATGTTCATCATGTTCAAACTGAATAGAACGTTGGAATTGACCGAATTCGTTTAATGGCTAGAGTATTCAAAGTGATCACAGTGATAAAACCAGCCAGACTAATCAAAATAGCCTGAATGCCTAATAATTGAGAACGTTCATCATGTTGAAACTGAATAGAACGTTGGAATTGACCGAATTCGTCAAATGGCAAGATTATCAGATTATCAGTGATCAGAGTGATAAAACCAGCTACAATAAACTAAATAGCCTGAATGCCCAATAATTCAGAATGTTCATCATGTTGAAACTGAATAGAACGTTGGAATTGACCGAATTCGTCAAATGGCAAGAGTATTCAAAGTGATCAGAGTGATAAAACCCGCCAGACTAATCAAAATAGCCTGAATGCCCAATAATTCAGAATGTTCATCATGTTGAAACTGAATAGAATGTTGGAATTGACCGAATTCGTCAAATGGCAAGAGTATTCAAAGTGATCAGAGTGATAAAACCACCTACAATAGTCAAAATAGCCTGAATGACCAATAATTCAGAATGTTCATCATGTTGAAACTGAATAGAACGTTGGAATTGACCGAATTCGTCAAATGGCAAGAGTATTCAAAGTGATCAGAGTGATAAAACCACCTACAATAGTCAAAATAGCCTGAATGACCAATAATTCAGAATGTTCATCATGTTGAAACTGAATAGAACGTTGGAATTGACCGAATTCGTCAAATGGCAAGAGTATTCAAAGTGATCAGAGTGATAAAACCAGCCAGACTAATCAAAATAGCCTGAATGTCCAATAATTCAGAATGTTCATCATGTTGAAATTGAATAGAACGTTGGAATTGATCGAATTCGTCAAATGGCAAGAGTATTCAAAGTGATCAGAGTGATAAAACCAGCCAGAGTAATCAAAATAGCCTGAATGCCCAATAATTCAGAATGTTCATCATGTTGAAACTGAGTAGAACGTTGGAATTGACCGAATTCGTCAAATGGCAAGAGTATTCAAAGTGATAAAACCAGCCAGACTAATCAAAATAGCCTGAATGCCCAATAATTCAGAATGTTCATCAAGTTCAAACTGAATAGAACGTTGGAATTGACCGAATTCGTTTAATGGCTAGAGTATTCAAAGTGATCACAGTGATAAAACCAGCCAGACTAATCAAAATAGCCTGAATGCCAAATAATTCAGAATGTTCATCAAGTTGAAACTGAATAGAACGTTGGAATTGACCGAATTCGTTTAATGGCTAGAGTATTCAAAGTGATCACAGTGATAAAACCAGCCAGACTAATCAAAATAGCGTGAATGCCAAATAATTCAGAATGTTCATTAGGGTGGAGTGAAATTCAAAAAAAAAAGTTAACCTCGGAAAGAGATGTAGTCTGGGGTCCTAATGAGGGAAAAAATAAAGAAAAAAAATTTTAAAAAATTTTAGGGGTCGCGCCACTCCCTCGAAATTTGGAAATTATCGCTATTTTGGCGTTGATTTTAGAAAAATCCTAAAAAGTTTTATGTCAATAAATGTTTGCAATAGCGTAAACAATGAAATAAGGGCATGAAAAAATTTAAAAAAAATTTTCTCATTGTTCAAAAATTTCAAAAAGTAAAATAAGTCAAATCGTCCCTTCTTCAGAAAATTGACTGAACAATGAAATCGCCACCAAAGCTACAAATATTAGTCGATTATCCTCATATTTGCCTCAAATACTCTTGTTTGGGCAGTGAACAAGCTCAAGCTTTTAAATTTCGAATAAGTTAAGTCGTTAATTTTTAGGATTTTTCTAAAATCAACGCCAAAATAGCGATAATTTCCAAATTTCGAGGGAGTGGCGCGAGTTATATGTAATGACATATAAACATGTATGTATGTCCAATAACAATGTATGTATGCCCAATAACAATGTATGTATGTTCAATAACTAAAATATATATGCATATTTGTACTTAGCCTAAATAAACGTAGTCATCATATTTGCATTATTCATTGGAATTGTTTTGTACAACCATATCCGTTAATAAAACTAAAAATACATTGGAATTGTTTTGCACAACCATTTCCGTTAATAAAACTAAATATAATTCTTAAGAATTGTTCTGATTATGTTAAATGCTTAATCATTAAAATTATTTGTATGAAATAGAATATAAGAAATGCAAAAGAAACTGAAAAAGTCAGTAATAAAATTACCACCGTTTGTTTAAGTTAAACTTTTAGTCTTGTATTAATTTTTTTCTTTTTGGATTATGCCTCAAGCATAATAACTGGCGCAGTCGAAAACCAAAAGTTGACGGCATATCAACTTGTTGGCTCCTTTATCGGTTAAAGTAACGTAAAATTAAAAGTTGACGGCATATCAACTTGTTGGCTCCTTTATCGGTTAAAGTAACGTAAAATTAAAAGTGATGGCATACCACACTAGAAAAAAATTGAAGGAATATCAATTTTCGATTTTTGTGACAGAATATCACTCATAAAAAAAAAGTGAACCAAGTTGAAGGAACATCAGCTTTTGGGTTCCAATATAAAAAAATTGAAGGAATATCAATTTTCGATTAAGTGACAGAATATCACTCATAAAAAAAAAAGTGAACCAAGTTGAAGGCACATCAGCTTTTGGGTTCCAATATAAAAAAAAAAAAAAAACACATACAGTAAGAATCATTAGTGAAACAAAGAAAAATAATTAACAAAAAAAAAAAAATAAAACGAACTCAAAAAAAAAAAAGACAACATCAATAAATAAAACAAGAAGAATACAAGAAACAACAAAAGCAGCAATTGAAATAGCCACATCAGTACCAAGCCGAAGAAGATTCAACAACAGCAGCAACTAGCCAAACACAACAATAATTCATCAAACACTTTTAGAAATGCAGCTCATACTAATTATAATAGGGTAAATAGTATTATATGGTATTCTATTTTTATCAAATTCATAATTGTATATCCATATAAATAGTTATAAGAAATAAAAAAAAAAGCATTAATTCTGTATCCATGCGTAAATATATCAGACCAAGACCATACTCATTGAGACAACTAACCCCAATACAAGAACACACAGAAATACAAAACATGAACAATACAACACCACCTACACTTCCTCAGACTTCTCAGATTATCGAATCATTAAAGATTCCTGACGCCGTAAAGGACTTACCTAAATTCGATGGCAATCCGAGGTTGTTATATGAATTTTTGGCAAATGTAGAAGAAATTCTAGGAGTCCTAGCTAACATTGACGGGACTAGTTATGCAAAAATAGTGCTCAGGGCAATTAGAAATAAAATAGTGGGGGAAGCCAACGAAATTCTTAACACTTTCGGTACTCCATTAGTCTGGGAAGACATAAAGTCAAATCTTATTCTTCAATATTCAGACAAGAGGAATGAGACATCTTTAATAAGGGATTTACATAATTTGAAACAAACTAACCAGTCAATCCAACAATTTTATGGTTCGATTATAGAGATTCAGTCGGCGATCAATAACAATATATTGATTCACGAAATCGATCAAAATATTATAAAAGCGAAACGGGAATTATTCGCTGAAATGTGTTTAAACACGTTTTTATCAGGTCTCAAGGAACCTCTCGGTTCGAACATTAGGGCAATGAGACCTAAGACATTGGCGGAATCTTTGACTTTTTGTATTGAAGAACAGAACATCTATTACTCGAAGAAATCTTCGACTAACACATACTCGGCTACCCAACAGAACAATAGACAGGTTTCACGGAATTACTCCTCTATACAGACACCCTATCCAGTGATAAAGAACACGAATAGAATGGTGCAGACATTTCCCAGGCAACCTCACCCATACATACCACCTAATTATTCCAACATGACTGTATCTCAAAGACCGATGAATAACATTCGAAATGCACAAATTGGTGCGCCAATGAACATATTCGGACAGAATAGACCCATTACCACGGATCAAAGAACTTTTCCTCCTAACGGATCTGGACAGAACAGACAAACATCTAACAATCCAAACTTCGGACTACAACAATATCGCAAACAGAATTTCCCACCACCTGAACCAATGGACGTCAGCTCGGGTTATACCCACTTAAAAAAACCTACTAGCATGCAGACACATAGAACTACAAACATATACAAACCGCAGGAAATGAATAACATTAATATATCAAACACACCTTACACTTACCTGGACGGTTACTATTATGATGAGAATATCCAACAGGACTATGTTTATAATCACGACAACGACGATAACGTTGACTCGATTTTCCAACAAACTGACCAAACTGATCACGGCATTGAAAACATAATTGATGATACTGGAAATTTTCAGTTGAATGCCTCCCCAAATCAACCGGATACTTAGACATTAATAGACATGGACACACGTTACCTTACATAAATATATCATCCCCTTTCGGTAGACCATTGAAATTTTTAATAGATACTGGTGCCTCATCGTCCTTTATAAACCCAGAATTTGTGAATGCGAATGATTGCGAAACTTGTAGACCAATCACAATTACTACAATTCTAAATAAACACTCATTGGATAAAAAAATAAAATTACCCCTTTTTGTTGAATTCAAGGAGAAGGGCGAAATTGAGCTGTTCGTGTTCAAATTTCACAACTATTTCGACGGCTTAATAGGACTTGACATTTTAAACTCACTTAAAGCTAAAGTAGACTTAGGTAACAGGACACTTATTACAGACAAGTCTACAATCCCATTACAATTTAAACCCAATTTCACTTCTGATAAAATTATTGTTCCATCATGTTCCAAATTTATTATGAAAGTTCCGGTAGATACCCGGAATGGCGACTTCTTCATGTGGAAGACCCTTTTGGAACCAGATTTATTTATTTCTGAAGGCATGTACTATTCAAGAGAATGGATTAGTTTTGTGGAAATAGTGAATGCTTCCGATCAGGACAAAGTCGTTTGTATTGAACAACCACTGAAGACAATCCCGTATAATGATCAAGACTATATTGAAGTTAACAATTTCAACATAGACTCACATGCTGTCAATCTTAGTGACGACGTCATTAAATCCATACGAGCGGAACATTTGAACAGCGAAGAGAAGAAATCCTTATTAACGCTTTGTCGGAAATTCGAGGATGTATTTTTCAAAGAGGGCGAACCTCTAACATTTTCTAACCAGATTAAACATCAAATTAGGACAACGGACGATGCTCCGATTTTCACCAAGTCCTATAGATACCCGTATGTTCATAAAGAAGAGGTACGAAGTCAGATTGACAAGATGTTACAACAGGGTATTATAAAACCTAGTTTTTCTCCATGGAGTGCCCCGGTGTGGATTGTGCCCAAGAAGAGAGACGCTAGCAATGTCCAAAAGTGGAGATTGGTAATTGACTACCGTAAACTAAATGATAAAACAATTTCAGATAAGTACCCTATACCCAATATATCTGATATATTGGACAAATTAGGCAGGAGTTTATATTTCACGACTTTAGACCTTGCCAGTGGTTTTCACCAAATAGAAATGCATCCGAGGGATGTAGGTAAGACCGCATTTTCAGTTGATGGAGGGCATTTTGAATTTGTGAGAATGCCCATTGGACTTAAAAACGCCCCTTCAACCTTCCAAAGAATAATGGATAATGTTTTAAGAGACTTAATAGGTACAGTCTGTCTGGTATACTTAGACGATATCATAGTCTACTCCACTTCATTACAAGAGCACATGATAAATTTACAAAAAGTTTTCGAAAGACTGAGAGAGTCAAACTTGAAAATCCAACTAGATAAGTCGGAATTTTTACACAAGGAATGTGCATTCTTGATGCATATTGTTTCCACAGAAGGAATTAAACCGAACCCCGAGAAAATTCATGCTATAAGAAAATTCCCCATTCCCAAGACTCAAAAAGAAATAAAATCATTTCTAGGCCTGCTAGGCTACTATAGGAAATTTATTCAAGATTTTTCAAAATTAACAAAACCCTTGACTGAGTGTTTGAAGAAAGGCAGGAAAGTAGTTCTCGATGACCGATATTTAAGGACGTTTGAGACATGCAAAAATCTACTGATGAATGACCCACTACTTCAATATCCAGATTTCTCCAAACCCTTTAACTTAACTACCGATGCGAGTGGTTTTGCTCTAGGAGCAATCCTTTCCCAGGGTCCAATTGGCAGCGATAGGCCGGTGTGCTATGCCAGTCGTACATTGACGGACACGGAAATAAATTACTCAACAATTGAAAAAGAGCTCCTAGCGATTGTTTGGGCTACAAGGTATTTTAGACCATACCTATTCGGACATAAGTTCAGGATCATAACCGACCATAGACCACTGACCTGGATTATGAGCCTTAAGGAACCCAATTGGAAATTAGTTCGATGGAGGTTGAAACTCGAGGAATTTGATTACGAAATAATTTATAAAAAAGGAAAACTCAATACTAACGCTGACGCCTTGAGCCGGATAAAAATAGATTGTCCTCCTACTCATTATGACAGAGAGATAAATATAAATTCAATAGAAAATGACTCGAAGCAAGGGACAGCAGGGACGACAATTCACTCAACAAACGAAAATATTGACGACGGTATACCAATCTCAGAAAGACCAATTAACGAATTTAATCTCCAAATTATATTGCAAGTGCGTGACGGAGGATCACCTATGACGCTAGAGACTGTATTTAAAAACAAAATGCGCAAGACTATACGTAGAGCAGAGTTTAACGAAACCATAATGACTGACATTTTTAGACAATACCTCGCCCCTAATAAACTATCTGCAATAATGGCGGACGATGACACGTTCAGGATAATTCAGACCACATACTCAAAATTTTTTGCCAATAGTAAACTCTTCAAACTCATACGTTGTAAAGACATATTGCAGGACGTCGTAAACACTGATGAACAGGATAGACTTATCAATGAATACCATATAAACCATAATCATAGAGGCATACAAGAGACTCATGAACATTTGAAACGCCAATATTTTTTTCCATATATGAAAGACAAAATTGCTAAATGTATTAATCATTGCACTGTGTGCCAGACTCTTAAGTACAACAGAAGACCTCCGAAACCTATGTTTGAAATACCAGAGATACCAACAAAACCATTAGACATCGTTCACATAGACATATATTGCATAAACAAACGAAATATCCTCACCCTTATTGACAAATTTTCTAAATACGGATCAGCATACTCGTTGGAATCTCGTAACAGCATATCAATTCTAAAAAGTCTAAAGAACTATATAAGCCTACACGGCATACCGAGGAAAATCGTGTGCGACCAAGGTGCAGAATTCAGTGCATCAATTTTTAAAGATTTCTGTAAAATGAACGATATTCAAACTCATTATACTTCATTCCAACAGAGCACTGGAAATTCTCCTGTAGAAAGGTTACACTCTACAATAACAGAGACATACAGAATAATTCACCAGAAATATAAAGATTCAGAACTACCATTAGACCATGACGAAATACTTTCAGAGGTCATTATGACCTACAATAACTCAATACACTCTGCTACTAAACTAACACCTTTCGAACTTTTCTATGGCAGGACACCCACATTTGAAAGAGATTTGAGTTACGAAACTGAACACGAATATTTACGAAAACTGAAGGACTTTCGAATTGAATTGCACAGACTTATTAAAGACAAACTTACAAGAGACACGGAAAAACGCATTAAGAAACTAAATCAAAATAGGAACGAGCCAGAAGAACTAATCGAGAATCAGACTATATACAGAAAAGAGTGTAGAAGAAACAAAATGACCCCAAGGTTCTCCAAAAGAATAGTTAAACAGAACAATAAGGTTACTCTACTAGCGACAAATGGTCAAAAACTCCACAAATCAAAAATTAAAGTTAAAAAGAAACGTTTAACTTAGGAATTTTTTCCTTTTAGGTTCGTACTGGTACAATCGGACGTGACAATTATAGACATACCCCCAACTCAGGGAATTGTTCCACTGGAGTTAGGAGATGCTAGGATAATTACGGATTACAAGCACCTTATACATATCGTCAACCTCCAGGCTTACGCAGACAACATACAAAAGATAAACGAAACCATAAATCAATTCGAAACTACGAGATTTACAGAGATGGCTATAAAAACAACAAAATTAAAATTGGACGAACTAACTACAAAACTGAACCTACTAACACCGAAAACTAGAAAGAAAAGAGGACTTGTGAATGCTTTAGGCTCAGCAATAAAATTCATTACTGGTAATATGGACTACAAAGACGCAGAAAATCTAAATAGGGATATCGAATACTTACAGACCAAAAACGGACAGATTAGAAACACACTGAATCAACAACTTATTCTGAATACCGACATGATTCGGAGATTTCAGAATATTACAGATCATATTAACAACGAACAACACATCTTAACGCAGTCAATGAAAAACATTCAAGATCAGACTAGAAACTCACTTAATCCCACAATAAACACAATAATACAAATACAACAACTGAATCAGATAAATTACAATATTGATACACTTACACAACACCTCAATAATATTGCAGAAGCTATAATCCTATCTAAATTAAATATTATCCCCAAGATAATATTAGACCCAAAGGAACTAATGGAAATGCATAATACACTGAACAACACTGTTGACATATTATCACCTGAACACATATACGAACTTTTGGAACTTACAGCATACTACAACAATACAAATATAATATTTAATATACAAATCCCAATTATATGTAACACTACATTTAAATTTTTCCACATAATCAATACACCCATTAACAAGACATTAGAAATAATATGCGAAGAATACGCCCTCATTAATAATAATAGCGTAACATCCTATAAAGAAAAATGTAAACAGATTGAGACTAAATTTTACTGTAGTCATTTGTACAGCACAGAATATAATGTAAACAATAATTGCATAAGGGACATAATATTTAGAAATAAAACGGCCTCATGCCATCTAAAAGATGTTGGGCGAATAATAAATGTTTTGCACCCAGAACCGAACTATTTAATTCTCATCAATCCTCCAACACAACAAATAACAACCCTATGCAACAATGTCACCAAATACTATAATATTAGTTCTACTACAGTTATATACTTTATTAACTGTAAGGTAGCTGTCAACGACGTTTGGTACACCGGTGAGAACGACATGTTTTGGGACAATGGTAACTCAATCGAAATTCCACCTAGCTTCAACAACAATATTATTATGCTTTCAAATAGGGAAGAAATTACCCTACCAAAATTAAAGGATTATAGATTTCAAGACAAAGAAATAATTGACAACCTATGGACAGATACAAAAGAACATAAAAAAATAACCTATACTGCATTTGGTTCAATAATTCTCCTACTACTTATACTATCAATAGCACTTATATTAAGAAAACCGACAACAATAACATATTCATTTGATCAGAAAATTAATGAAGTTCAGGCAACAAATTGTCCAAAACCCCTTTGGCCCTCACTTCATTTTAAGGAGGAAGGAGTTATATGTAATGACATATAAACATGTATGTATGTCCAATAACAATGTATGTATGCCCAATAACAATGTATGTATGTTTAATAACTAAAATATATATGCATATTTGTACTTAGCCTAAATAAACGTAGTCATCATATTTGCATTATTCATTGGAATTGTTTTGTACAACCATATCCGTTAATAAAACTAAAAATACATTGGAATTGTTTTGCACAACCATTTCCGTTAATAAAACTAAATATAATTCTTAAGAATTGTTCTGATTATTGTAAATGCTTAATCATTAAAATTATTTGTATGAAATAGAATATAAGAAATGCAAAAGAAACTGAAAAAGTCAGTAATAAAATTACCACCGTTTGTTTAAGTTAAACTTTTAGTCTTGTATTAATTTTTTTCTTTTTGGATTATGCCTCAAGCATAATAACTCGCGACCCCTAAAAATTTTTTAAAATTTTTTTCTTTATTTTTTCCCTCATTAGGACCCCAGACTACATCTCTTTCCGAGGTTAACTTTTTCAAATTAAAAAAAGCATGTTTTCACTCCACCCTAATGTTCATCATGTTGAAACTGAATAGAACGTTGGAATTGACCGAATTCGTCAAATGGCAAGAGTATTCAAAGTGATCAGAGTGATAAAACCAGCCAGACTAATCAAAATAGCCTGAATGCCTAATAATTAAGAACGTTCATCATGTTGAAACTGAATAGAACGTTGGAATTGACTGAAATCGTCAAATGGCAAGATTATCAAAGTGATCAGAGTGATAAAACCAGCTACAATAAGCAAAATAGCCTGAATGCCCAATAATTCAGAATGTTCATCATGTTGAAACTGAATAGAACGTTGGAATTGAGCGAATTCGTGAAATGACAAGATTATCAAAGTGACCAGAGTGATAAAACCAGCTACAATAAGCAAAATAGCCTGAATGCCTAATAATTAAGAACGTTCATCATGTTGAAACTGAATAGAACGTTGGAATTGACTGAAATCGTCAAATGGCAAGATTATCAAAGTGATCAGAGTGATAAAACCAGCTACAATAAGCAAAATAGCCTGAATGCCCAATAATTCAGAATGTTCATCATGTTGAAACTGAATAGAACGTTGGAATTGACCGAATTCGTCAAATGGCAAGAGTATTCAAAGTGATAAAACCAGCCAGACTAATCAAAATAGCCTGAATGCCCAATAATTCAGAATGTTCATCAAGTTCAAACTGAATAGAACGTTGGAATTGACCGAATTCGTTTAATGGCTAGAGTATTCAAAGTGATCACAGTGATAAAACCAGCCAGACTAATCAAAATAGCCTGAATGCCAAATAATTCAGAATGTTCATCATGTTGAAACTGAATAGAACGTTGGAATTGACCGAATTCGTTTAATGGCTAGAGTATTCAAAGTGATCACAGTGATAAAACCAGCCAGACTAATCAAAATAGCGTGAATGCCAAATAATTCAGAATGTTCATCATGTTGAAACTGAATAGAACGTTGGAATTGACCGAATTCGTCAAATGGCAAGAGTATTCAAAGTGATCAGAGTGATAAAACCAGCCAGACTAATCAAAATAGCGTGAATGCCAAATAATTCAGAATGTTCATCATGTTGAAACTGAATAAAACGTTGGAATTGACCGAATTCGTCAAATCGCAAGAGTATTCAAAGTGATCAGAGTGATAAAACCAGCCAGACTAATCAAAATAGCCTGAATGCCCAATAATTCAGAATGTTCATCATGTTGAAACTGAATAGAACGTTGGAATTGACCGAATTCGTCAAATGGCAAGAGTATTCAAAGTGATCAGAGTGATAAAACCAGCCAGACTAATCAAAATAGCCTGAATGTCCAATAATTCAGAATGTTCATCATGTTGAAACTGAATAGAACGTTGGAATTGACCGAATTCGTCAAATGGCAAGAGTATTCAAAGTGATCAGAGTGATAAAACCAGCCAGACTAATCAAAATAGCCTGAATGCCCAATAATTCAGAATGTTCATCATGTTGAAACTGAATAGAACGTTGGAATTGACCGATTTCGTCAAATGGCAAGAGTATTCAAAGTGATCAGAGTGATAAAACCAGCCAGACTAATCAAAATAGCCTGAATGCCCAATAATTCAGAATGTTCATCATGTTGAAACTGAATAGAACGTTGGAATTGACCGAATTCGTGAAATGGCAAGAGTATTCAAAGTGATCAGAGTGATAAAACCATCTACAATAATCAAAATAGCCTGAATGCCTAATAATTAAGAACGTTCATCATGTTGAAACTGAATAGAACGTTGGAATTGACCGAATTCGTCAAATGGCAAGATTATCAAAGTGATCAGAGTGATAAAACCAGCTACAATAAGCAAAATAGGCAAGAGTATTCAAAGTGATCAGAGTGATAAAACCAGCCAGACTAATCAAAATAGCCTGAATGTCCAATAATTCAGAATGTTCATCATGTTGAAACTGAATAGAACGTTGGAATTGACCGAATTCGTCAAATGGCAAGAGTATTCAAAGTGATGAGAGTGATAAAACCAGCCAGACTAATCAATATAGCCTGAATGCCCAATAATTCAGAATGTTCATCATGTTCAAACTGAATAGAACGTTGGAATTGACCGAATTCGTCAAATGGCAAGAGTATTCAAAGTGATCAGAGTGATAAAACCCGCCAGACTAATCAAAATAGCCTGAATGCCCAATAATTCAGAATGTTCATCATGTTGAAACTGAATAGAACGTTGGAATCGACCGAATTCGTCAAATGGCAAGAGTATTCAAAGTGATCAGAGTGATAAAACCAGCTACAATAAGCAAAATAGCCTGAATGCCCAATAATTGAGAACGTTCATCATGTTGAAACTGAATAGAACGTTGGAATTGACCGAATTCGTCAAATGGCAAGATTATCAAAGTGATCAGAGTGATAAAAGCAGCTACAATAAGCAAAATAGCCTGAATGCCAAATAATTCAGAATGTTCATCATGTTGAAACTGAATAGAACGTTGGAATTGACAGAATTCGTTTAATGGCTAGAGTATTCAAAGTGATCACAGTGATAAAACCAGCCAGACTAATCAAAATAGCCTGAATGCCCAATAATTCAGAATGTTCACCATGTTGAAACTGAATAGAACGTTGGAATTGACCGAATTCGTCAAATGGCAAGAGTATTCAAAGTGATCAGAGTGATAAAACCAGCTACAATAAGCAAAATAGCCTGAATGCCCAATAATTGAGAACGTTCATCATGTTGAAACTGAATAGAACGTTGGAATTGACCGAATTCGTCAAATGGCAAGATTATCAAAGTGATCAGAGTGATAAAACCATCTACAATAATCAAAATAGCCTGAATGCCTAATAATTTAGAACGTTCATCATGTTGAAACTGAATAGAACGTTGGAATTGACCGAATTCGTCAAATGGCAAGATTATCAAAGTGATCAGAGTGATAAAACCAGCTACAATAAGCAAAATAGCCTGAATGCCCAATAATTCAGAATGTTCATCATGTTGAAACTGAATAGAACGTTGGAATTGACCGAATTCGTCAAATACCAAGAGTATTCAAAGTGATCAGAGTGATAAAACCAGCCAGGCTAATCAAAATAGACTGAATGCCCAATAATTCAGAATGTTGATCATGTTGAAACTGAATAGAACGTTGGAATTGACCGAATTCGTCAAATGGCAAGATTATCAAAGTGATCAGAGTGATAAAACCATCTACAATAATCAAAATATCCTGAATGCCTAATAATTAAGAACGTTCATCATGTTGAAACTGAATAGAACGTTGGAATTGACCGAATTCGTCAAATGGCAAGATTATCAAAGTGATCAGAGTGATAAAACCAGCTACAATAAGCAAAATAGGCAAGAGTATTCAAAGTGATCAGAGTGATAAAACCAGCCAGACTAATCAAAATAGCCTGAATGTCCAATAATTCAGAATGTTCATCATGTTGAAACTGAATAGAACGTTGGAATTGACCGAATTCGTCAAATGGCAAGAGTATTCAAAGTGATCAGAGTGATAAAACCAGCCAGACTAATCAAAATAGCCTGAATGCCCAATAATTCAGAATGTTCATCATGTTGAAACTGAATAGAACGTTGGAATTGACCGAATTCGTTAAATGGCAAGAGTATTCAAAGTGATCAGAGTGATAAAACCAGCCAGACTAATCAATATAGCCTGAATGCCCAATAATTCATAATGTTCATCATGTTCAAACTGAATAGAACGTTGGAATTGACCGAATTCGTTTAATGGCTAGAGTATTGAAAGTGATCACAGTGATAAAACTAGCCAGACTAATCAAAATAGCCTGAATGCCCAATAATTCAGAATGTTCATCATGTTGAAACTGAATAGAACGTTGGAATTGACCGAATTCGTCAAATGGCAAGATTATCAAAGTGATCAGAGTGATAAAACCAGCTACAATAAGCAAAATAGCCTGAATGCCCAATAATTCAGAATGTTCATCATGTTGAAACTGAATAGAACGTTGGAATTGACCGAATTCGTCAAATCGCACGATTATCAAAGTGATCAGAGTGATAAAACCAGCCACAATAAGCAAAATAGCCTGAATGCCCAATAATTCAGAATGTTCATCATGTTGAAACTGAGTAGAAGGTTGGAATTGACCGAATTCGTCAAATGGCAAGAGTATTCAAAGTGATCAGAGTGATAAAACCAGCCAGACTAATCAAAATAGCCTAAAGGCCCAATAATTCAGAATGTTCATCAAGTTCAAACTGAATAGAACGTTGGAATTGACCGAATTCGTTTAATGGCTAGAGTATTCAAAGTGATTACAGAGATAAAACCAGCCAGACTAATCAAAATAGCCTGAATGCCCAATAATTCAGAATGTTCATCATGTTGAAACTGCATAGAACGTTGGAATTGACCGAATTCGTCAAATGGCAAGAGTATTCAAAGTGATCAGAGTGATAAAACCAGCCAGACTAATCAAAAGAGACTGAATGCCCAATAATTCAGAATGTTCATCATGTTCAAACTGAATAGAACGTTGGAATTGACCGAATTCGTTTAATGGCTAGAGTATTCAAAGTGATCACAGTGATAAAACCAGCCAGACTAATCAAAATAGCTTGAATACCCAATAATTCAGAATGTTCATCATGTTGAAACTGAATAGAATGTTGGAATTGACCGAATTCGTCAAATGGCAAGAGTATTCAAAGTGATCAGAGTGATAAAACCAGCCAGACTAATCAAAATAGACTGAATGCCCAATAATTCAGAATGTTCATCATGTTCAAACTGAATAGAACGTTGGAATTGACCGAATTCGTCAAATGGCAAGATTATCAAAGTGATCAGAGTGATAAAACCAGCCAGACTAATCAAAATAGCCTGAATGCCCAATAATTCAGAATGTTCATCATGCTCAAACTGAATAGAACGTTGGAATTGACCGAATTCGTCAAATACCAAGAGTATTCAAAGTGATCAGAGTGATAAAACCAGCCATACTAATCAAAATAGCCTGAATCCCAATAATTCAGAATGTTCATCATGTTGAAACTGAATAGAACGTTGGAAATGACCGAATTCGTCAAATGGCAAGAGTATTCAAATTGATCAGAGTATTCAAAGTGATTACAGTGATAAAACCAGCCAGACTAATCAAACTAGCCTGAATGCCCAATAATTCAGAATGTTCATCATGTTGAAACTGAATAGAACGTTGGAATTGACCGAATTCGTCAAATGCCCAATAATTCAGAATGTTCATCATGTTGAAACTGAGTAGAACGTTGGAATTGACCGAATTCGTCAAATGGCAAGAGTATTCAAAGTGATCAGAGTGATAAAACCAGCCAGACTAATCAAAATAGCCTGAATGCCCAATAATTCAGAATGTTCATCAAGTTCAAACTGAATAGAACGTTGGAATTGACCGAATTCGTTTAATGGCTAGAGTATTCAAAGTGATCACAGTGATAAAACCAGCCAGACTAATCAAAATATCCTGAATGCCCAATAATTCAGAATGTTCATCATGTTCAAACTGAATAGAATGTTAGAATTGACCGAATTCGTTTAATGGCTAGAGTATTCAAAGTGATCACAGTGATAAAACCAGCCAGACTAATCAAAATAGCTTGAATGCCCAATAATTCAGAATGTTCATCATGTTGAAACTGAATAGAACGTTGGAATTGACCGAATTCGTCAAATGGCAAGAGTATTCAAAGTGATCAGAGTGATAAAACCAGCCAGACTAATCAAAATAGACTGAATGCCCAATAATTCAGAATGTTCATCATGTACAAACTGAATAGAACGTTGGAATTGACCGAATTCGTCAAATGGCAAGATTATCAAAGTGATCAGAGTGATAAAACCAGCTACAATAAGCTAAATAGCCTGAATGCCCAATAATTCAGAATGTTCATCATGTTGAAACTGAATAGAACGTTGGAATTGACCGAATTCGTCAAATGGCAAGAGTATTCAAAGTGATCAGAGTGATAAAACCCGCCAGACTAATCAAAATAGCCTGAATGCCCAATAATTCAGAATGTTCATCATGTTGAAACTGAATAGAACGTTGGAATTGACCGAATTCGTCAAATGGCAAGAGTATTCAAAGTGATCAGAGTGATAAAACCAGCCAGGCTAATCAAACTAGCCTGAATGCCCAATAATTCAGAATTTTCATCATGTTGAAACTGAATAGAACGTTGGAATTAACCGAATTCGTCAAATGGCAAGATTATCAAAGTGATCAGAGTGATAAAACCAGCTACAATAATCAAAATAGCCTGAATGCCCAATAATTGAGGACGTTCATCATGTTGAAACTGAATAGAACGTTGGAATTGACTGAATTCGTCAAATGGCAAGAGTATTCAAAGTGATCAGAGTGATAAAACCACCTACAATAGTCAAAATAGCCTGAATGACCAATAATTCAGAATGTTCATCATGTTGAAACTGAATAGAACGTTGGAATTTACCGAATTCGTCAAATGGCAAGAGTATTCAAAGTGATCAGAGTGATAAAACCAGCCAGACTAATCAAAATAGCCTGAATGTCCAATAATTCAGAATGTTCATCATGTTGAAATTGAATAGAACGTTGGATTTGACCGAATTCGTTTAATGGCTAGAGTATTCGAAGTGATCACAGTGATAAAACCAGCCAGACTAATCAAAATAGCCTGAATGCCAAATAATTCAGAATGTTCATCATGTTGAAACTGAATAGAACGTTGGAATTGACCGAATTCGTCAAATGGCAAGATTATCAAAGTGATCAGAGTGATAAAACCAGCTACAATAAGCAAAATAGCCTGAATGTCCAATAATTCAGAATGTTCATCATGTTGAAACTGAATAGAACGTTGGAATTGACCGAATTCGTCAAATGGCAAGAGTATTCAAAGTGATCAGAGTGATAAAACCAGCCAGACTAATCAAAATAGCCTGAATGCCCAATAATTCAGAATGTTCATCATGTTGAAACTGAATAGAACGTTGGAATTGACCGATATCGTCAAATGGCAAGAGTATTCAAAGTGATCAGCGTGATAAAACCAGCCAGACTAATCAAAATAGCCTGAATGCCCAATAATTCAGAATGTTCATCATGTTCAAACTGAATAGAACGTTGGAATTGACCGAATTCGTTTAATGGCTAGAGTATTCAAAGTGATCACAGTGATAAAACCAGCCAGACTAATCAAAATAGCCTGAATGCCCAATAATTCAGAATGTTCATCATGTTGAAACTGAATAGAACGTTGGAATTGACCGAATTCGTCAAATGGCAAGAGTATTCAAAGTGATCAGAGTGATAAAACCAGCCAGACTAATCAAAATAGACTGAATGCCCAATAATTCAGAATGTTCATCATGTTCAAACTGAATTGACCGAATTCGTTTAATGGCTAGAGTATTCAAAGTGATCACAGTGATAAAACCAGCCAGACTAATCAAAATAGCCTGAATGCGTAATAATTGAGAACGTTCATCATGTTGAAACTGAGTAGAACGTTGGAATTGACCGAATTCGTCAAATGGCAAGAGTATTCAAAGTGATCAGAGTGATAAAACCAGCCAGACTAATCAATATAGCCTGAATGCCCAATAATTCATAATGTTCATCATGTTCAAACTGAATAGAACGTTGGAATTGACCGAATTCGTTTAATGGCTAGAGTATTGAAAGTGATCACAGTGATAAAACTAGCCAGACTAATCAAAATAGCCTGAATGCCCAATAATTCAGAATGTTCATCATGTTGAAACTGAATAGAACGTTGGAATTGACCGAATTCGTCAAATGGCAAGATTATCAAAGTGATCAGAGTGATAAAACCAGCTACAATAAGCAAAATAGCCTGAATTCCCAATAATTCAGAATGTTCATCATGTTGAAACTGAATAGAACGTTGGAATTGACCGAATTCGTCAAATCGCACGATTATCAAAGTGATCAGAGTGATAAAACCAGCTACAATAAGCAAAATAGCCTGAATGCCCAATAATTCAGAATGTTCATCATATTGAAACTGAGTAGAACGTTGGAATTGACCGAATTCGTCAAATGGCAAGAGTATTCAAAGTGATCAGAGTGATAAAACCAGCCAGACTAATCAAAATAGCTTGAATGCCCAATAATTCAGAATGTTCATCATGTTGAAACTGAATAGAACGTTGGAATTGACCGAATTCGTCAAATGGCAAGAGTATTCAAAGTGATCAGAGTGATAAAACCAGCCAGACTAATCAAAATAGCTTGAATGCCCAATAATTCAGAATGTTCATCATGTTGAAACTGAATAGAACGTTGGAATTGACCGAATTCGTCAAATGGCAAGAGTATTCAAAGTGATCAGAGTGATAAAACCAGCCAGACTAATCAAAATAGACTGAATGCCCAATAATTCAGAATGTTCATCATGTTCAAACTGAATAGAACGTTGGAATTGACCGAATTCGTCAAATGGCAAGATTATCAAAGTGATCAGAGTGATAAAACCAGCTACAATAAGCTAAATAGCCTGAATGCCCAATAATTCAGAATGTTCATCATGTTGAAACTGAATAGAACGTTGGAATTGACCGAATTCGTCAAATGGCAAGAGTATTCAAAGTGATCAGAGTGATAAAACCCGCCAGACTAATCAAAATAGCCTGAATGCCCAATAATTCAGAATGTTCATCATGTTGAAACTGAATAGAACGTTGGAATTGACCGAATTCGTCAAATGGCAAGAGTATTCAAAGTGATCAGAGTGATAAAACCAGCCAGACTAATCAAACTAGCCTGAATGCCCAATAATTCAGAATGTTCATCATGTTGAAACTGAATAGAACGTTGGAATTGACCGAATTCGTTTAATGGATAGAGTATTCAAAGTGATTACAGTGATAAAACCAGCCAGACTAATCAAAATAGCCTGAATGCCCAATAATTCAGAATGTTCATCATGTTGAAACTGCATAGAACGTTGGAATTGACCGAATTCGTCAAATGGCAAGAGTATTCAAAGTGATCAGAGTGATAAAACCAGCCAGACTAATCAAAAGAGACTGAATGCCCAATAATTCAGAATGTTCATCATGTTCAAACTGAATAGAACGTTGGAATTGACCGAATTCGTTTAATGGCTAGAGTATTCAAAGTGATCACAGTGATAAAACCAGCCAGACTAATCAAAATAGCTTGAATGCCCAATAATTCAGAATGTTCATCATGTTGAAACTGAATAGAACGTTGGAATTGACCGAATTCGTCAAATGGCAAGAGTATTCAAAGTGATCAGAGTGATAAAACCAGCCAGACTAATCAAAATAGACTGAATGCCCAATAATTCAGAATGTTCATCATGTTCAAACTGAATAGAACGTTGGAATTGACCGAATTCGTCAAATGGCAAGATTATCAAAGTGATCAGAGTGATAAAACCAGCTACAATAAGCTAAATAGCCTGAATGCCCAATAATTCATGTTCATCATGTTGAAACTGAATAGAACGTTGGAATTGACCGAATTCGTCAAATGGCAAGAGTATTCAAAGTGATCAGAGTGATAAAACCCGCCAAACTAATCAAAATAGCCTGAATGCCCAATAATTCAGAATGTTCATCAAGTTCAAACTGAATAGAACGTTGGAATTGACCGAATTCGTTTAATGGCTAGAGTATTCAAAGTGATCACAGTGAAAAAAACCAGCCAGACTAATCAAAATAGCCTGAATGCCCAATAATTCAGAATGTTCATCATGTTCAAACTGAATAGAATGTTGGAATTGACCGAATTCGTTTAATGGCTAGAGTATTCAAAGTGATCACAGTGATAAAACCAGCCAGACTAATCAAAATAGCTTGAATGCCCAATAATTCAGAATGTTCATCATGTTGAAACTGAATAGAACGTTGGAATTGACCGAATTCGTTAAATGGCAAGAGTATTCAAAGTGATCAGAGTGATAAAACCAGCCAGACTAATCAAAATAGACTGAATGCCCAATAATTCAGAATGTTCATCATGTTGAAACTGAATAGAACGTTGGAATTGACCGAATTCGTCAAATGGCAAGAGTATTCAAAGTGATCAGAGTGATAAAACCCGCCAGACTAATCAAAATAGCCTGAATGCCCAATAATTCAGAATGTTCATCATGTTGAAACTGAATAGAACGTTGGAATTGACCGAATTCGTCAAATGGCAAGAGTATTCAAAGTGATCAGAGTGATAAAACCCGCCAGACTAATCAAAATAGCCTGAATGCCCAATAATTCAGAATGTTCATCATGTTGAAACTGAATAGAACGTTGGAATTGACCGAATTCGTCAAATGGCAAGAGTATTCAAAGTGATCAGAGTGATAAAACCAGCCAGACTAATCAAACTAGCCTGAATGCCCAATAATTCAGAATTTTCATCATGTTGAAACTGAATAGAACGTTGGAATTGACCGAATTCGCCAAATGGCAAGATTATCAAAGTGATCAGAGTGATAAAACCAGCTACAATAATCAAAATAGCCTGAATGCCCAATCATTGAGAACGTTCATCATGTTGAAACTGAATAGAACGTTGGAATTGACTGAATTCGTCAAATGGCAAGAGTATTCAAAGTGATCAGAGTGATAAAACCACCTACAATAGTCAAAATAGCCTGAATGACCAATAATTCAGAATGTTCATCATGTTGAAACTGAATAGAACGTTGGAATTTACCGAATTCGTCAAATGCCCAATAATTCAGAATGTTCATCATGTTGAAACTGAGTAGAACGTTGGAATTGACCGAATTCGTCAAATGGCAAGAGTATTCAAAGTGATCAGAGTGATAAAACCAGCCAGACTAATCAAAATAGCCTGAATGCCCAATAATTCAGAATGTTCATCAAGTTCAAACTGAATAGAACGTTGGAATTGACCGAATTCGTTTAATGGCTAGAGTATTCAAAGTGATCACAGTGATAAAACCAGCCAGACTAATCAAAATAGCCTGAATGCCCAATAATTCAGAATGTTCATCATGTTGAAACTGCATAGAACGTTGGAATTGACCGAATTCGTCAAATGGCAAGAGTATTCAAAGTGATCAGAGTGATAAAACCAGCCAGACTAATCAAAAGAGACTGAATGCCCAATAATTCAGAATGTTCATCATGTTCAAACTGAATAGAACGTTGGAATTGACCGAATTCATTTAATGGCTAGAGTATTCAAAGTGATCACAGTGATAAAACCAGCCAGACTAATCAAAATAGCTTGAATGCCCAATAATTCAGAATGTTCATCATGTTGAAACTGAATAGAACGTTGGAATTGACCAAATTCGTCAAATGGCAAGAGTATTCAAAGTGATCAGAGTGATAAAACCAGCCAGACTAATCAAAATAGACTGAATGCCCAATAATGCAGAATGTTCATCATGTTCAAACTGAATAGAACGTTGGAATTGACCGAATTCGTCAAATGGCAAGATTATCAAAGTGATCAGAGTGATAAAACCAGCTACAATAAGCTAAATAGCCTGAATGCCCAATAATTCAGAATGTTCATCATGTTGAAACTGAATAGAACGTTGGAATTGACCGAATTCGTCAAATGGCAAGAGTATTCAAAGTGATCAGAGTGATAAAACCCGCCAGACTAATCAAAATAGCCTGAATGCCCAATAATTCAGAATGTTCATCATGTTGAAACTGAATAGAACGTTGGAATTGACCGAATTCGTCAAATGGCAAGAGTATTCAAAGTGATCAGAGTGATTAAACCAGCCAGACTAATCAAACTAGCCTGAATGCCCAATAATTCAGAATGTTCATCATGTTGAAACTGAATAGAACGTTGGAATTGACCGAATTCGTCAAATGCCCAATAATTCAGAATGTTCATCATGTTGAAACTGAGTAGAACGTTGCAATTGACCGAATTCGTCAAATGGCAAGAGTATTCAAAGTGATCAGAGTGATAAAACCAGCCAGACTAATCAAAATAGCCTGAATGCCCAATAATTCAGAATGTTCATCAAGTTCAAACTGAATAGAACGTTGGAATTGACCGAATTCGTTTAATGGCTAGAGTATTCAAAGTGATCACAGTGATAAAACCAGCCAGACTAATCAAAATACCCTGAATGCCCAATAATTCAGAATGTTCATCATGTTCAAACTGAATAGAATGTTGGAATTGACCGAATTCGTTTAATGGCTAGAGTATTCAAAGTGATCACAGTGATAAAACCCGCCAGACTAATCAAAATAGCTTGAATGCCCAATAATTCAGAATGTTCATCATGTTGAAACTGAATAGAACGTTGGAATTGACCGAATTCGTCAAATGGCAAGAGTATTCAAAGTGATCAGAGTGATAAAACCAGCCAGACTAATCAAAATAGACTGAATGCCCAATAATTCAGAATGTTCATCATGTTCAAACTGAATAGAACGTTGGAATTGACCGAATTCGTCAAATGGCAAGAGTATTCAAAGTGATCAGAGTGATAAAACCCGCCAGACTAATCAAAATAGCCTGAATGCCCAATAATTCAGAATGTTCATCATGTTGAAACTGAATAGAACGTTGGAATTGACCGAATTCGTCAAATGGCAAGAGTATTCAAAGTGATCAGAGTGATAAAACCCGCCAGACTAATCAAAATAGCCTGAATGCCCAATAATTCAGAATGTTCATCATGTTGAAACTGAATAGAACGTTGGAATTGACCGAATTCGTCAAATGGCAAGAGTATTCAAAGTGATCAGAGTGATAAAACCAGCCAGACTAATCAAACTAGCCTGAATGCCCAATAATTCAGAATTTTCATCATGTTGAAACTGAATAGAACGTTGGAATTGACCGAATTCGTCAAATGGCAAGATTATCAAAGTGATCAGAGTGATAAAACCAGCTACAATAATCAAAATAGCCTGAATGCCCAATAATTGAGAACGTTCATCATGTTGAAACTGAATAGAACGTTGGAATTGACTGAATTCGTCAAATGGCAAGAGTATTCAAAGTGATCAGAGTGATAAAACCACCTACAATAGTCAAAATAGCCTGAATGACCAATAATTCAGAATGTTCATCATGTTGAAACTGAATAGAACGTTGGAATTTACCGAATTCGTCAAATGGCAAGAGTATTCAAAGTGATCAGAGGGATAAAACCAGCCAGACTAATCAAAATAGCCTGAATGTCCAATAATTCAGTATGTTCATCATGTTGAAATTTAATAGAACGTTGGAATTGACCGAATTCGTCAAATGGCAAGAGTATTCAAAGTGATCAGAGTGATAAAACCAGCCAGACTAATCAAAATAGCCTGAATGCCCAATAATTCAGAATGTTCATCAAGTTCAAACTGAATAGAACGTTGGATTTGACCGAATTCGTTTAATGGCTAGAGTATTCAAAGTGATCACAGTGATAAAACCAGCCAGACTAATCAAAATAGCCTGAATGCCAAATAATTCAGAATGTTCATCATGTTGAAACTGAATAGAACGTTGGAATTGACCGAATTCGTCAAATGGCAAGAGTATTCAAAGTGATCAGAGTGATAAAACCAGCCAGACTAATCAAAATAGCCTGAATGCCTAATAATTAAGAACGTTCATCATGTTGAAACTGAATAGAACGTTGGAATTGACTGAATTCGTCAAATGGCAAGATTATCAAAGTGATCAGAGTGATAAAACCAGCTACAATAAGCAAAATAGCCTGAATGTCCAATAATTCAGAATGTTCATCATGTTGAAACTGAATAGAACGTTGGAATTGACCGAATTCGTCAAATGGCAAGAGTATTCAAAGTGATCAGAGTGATAAAACCAGCCAGACTAATCAAAATAGACTGAATGCCCAATAATTCAGAATGTTAATCATGTTCAAACTGAATAGAACGTTGGAATTGACCGAATTCGTCAAATGGCAAGAGTATTCAAAGTGATCAGAGTGATAAAACCAGCCAGACTAATCAAAATAGACTGAATGCCCAATAATTCAGAATGTTCATCATGTTGAAACTGAATAGAACGTTGGAATTGACCGAATTCGTCAAATGGCAAGAGTATTCAAAGTGATCAGAGTGATAAAACCAGCCAGACTAATCAAACTAGCCTGAATGCCCAATAATTCAGAATTTTCATCATGTTGAAACTGAATAGAACGTTGGAATTGACCGAATTCGCCAAATGGCAAGATTATCAAAGTGATCAGAGTGATAAAACCAGCTACAATAATCAAAATAGCCTGAATGCCCAATCATTGAGAACGTTCATCATGTTGAAACTGAATAGAACGTTGGAATTGACTGAATTCGTGAAATGGCAAGAGTATTCAAAGTGATCAGAGTGATAAAACCTCCTACAATAGTCAAAATAGCCTGAATGACCAATAATTCAGAATGTTCATCATGTTGAAACTGAATAGAACGTTGGAATTTACCGAATTCGTCAAATGCCCAATAATTCAGAATGTTCATCATGTTGAAACTGAGTAGAACGTTGGAATTGACCGAATTCGTCAAATGGCAAGAGTATTCAAAGTGATCAGTGTGATAAAACCCGCCAGACTAATCAAAATAGCCTGAATGCCCAATAATTCAGAATGTTCATCATGTTGAAACTGAATAGAACGTTGGAATTGACCGAATTCGTCAAATGGCAAGAGTATTCAAAGTGATCAGAGTGATAAAACCAGCCAGACTAATCAAACTAGCCTGAATGCCCAATAATTCAGAATTTTCATCATGTTGAAACTGAATAGAACGTTGGATTGACCGAATTCGTCAAATGGCAAGATTATCAAAGTGATCAGAGTGATAAAACCAGCTACAATAATCAAAATAGCCTGAATGCCCAATAATTGAGAACGTTCATCATGTTGAAACTGAATAGAACGTTGGAATTGACTGAATTCGTCAAATGGCAAGAGTATTCAAAGTGATCAGAGTGATAAAACCACCTACAATAGTCAAAATAGCCTGAATGACCAATAATTCAGAATGTTCATCATGTTGAAACTGAATAGAACGTTGGAATTTACCGAATTCGTCAAATGGCAAGAGTATTCAAAGTGATCAGAGTGATAAAACCAGCCAGACTAATCAAAATAGCCTGAATGTCCAATAATTCAGTATGTTCATCATGTTGAAATTGAATAGAACGTTGGAATTGACCGAATTCGTCAAATGGCAAGAGTATTCAAAGTGATCAGAGTGATAAAACCAGCCAGACTAATCAAAATAGCCTGAATGCCCAATAATTCAGAATGTTCATCAAGTTCAAACTGAATAGAACGTTGGATTTGAACGAATTCGTTTAATGGCTAGAGTATTCAAAGTGATCACAGTGATAAAACCAGCCAGACTAATCAAAATAGCCTGAATGCCAAATAATTCAGAATGTTCATCATGTTGAAACTGAATAGAACGTTGGAATTGACTGAATTCGTCAAATGGCAAGATTATCAAAGTGATCAGAGTGATAAAACCAGCTACAATAAGCAAAATAGCCTGAATGTCCAATAATTCAGAATGTTCATCATGTTGAAACTGAATAGAACGTTGGAATTGACCGAATTCGTCAAGTGGCAAGAGTATTCAAAGTGATCAGAGTGATAAAACCAGCCAGACTAATCAAAATAGCCTGAATGCCCAATAATTCAGAATGTTCATCATGTTGAAACTGAATAGAACGTTGGAATTGACCGATATCGTCAAATGGCAAGAGTATTCAAAGTGATCAGAGTGATAAAACCAGCCAGACTAATCAAAATAGACTGAATGCCCAATAATTCAGAATGTTAATCATGTTCAAACTGAATAGAACGTTGGAATTGACCGAATTCGTCAAATGGCAAGAGTATTCAAAGTGATCAGAGTGATAAAACCAGCCAGACTAATCAAAATAGACTGAATGCCCAATAATTCAGAATGTTCATCATGTTGAAACTGAATAGAACGTTGGAATTGACCGAATTCGTCAAATGGCAAGAGTATTCAAAGTGATCAGAGTGATAAAACCAGCCAGACTAATCAAACTAGCCTGAATGCCCAATAATTCCGAATTTTCATCATGTTGAAACTGAATAGAACGTTGGAATTGACCGAATTCGCCAAATGGCAAGATTATCAAAGTGATCAGAGTGATAAAACCAGCTACAATAATCAAAATAGCCTGAATGCCCAATCATTGAGAACGTTCATCATGTTGAAACTGAATAGAACGTTGGAATTGACTGAATTCGTCAAATGGCAAGAGTATTCAAAGTGATCAGAGTGATAAAACCACCTACAATAATCAAAATAGCCTGAATGACCAATAATTCAGAATGTTCATCATGTTGAAACTGAATAGAACGTTGGAATTTACCGAATTCGTCAAATGCCCAATAATTCAGAATGTTCATCATGTTGAAACTGAGTAGAACGTTGGAATTGACCGAATTCGTCAAATGGCAAGAGTATTCAAAGTGATCAGAGTGATAAAACCAGCCAGACTAATCAAAATAGCCTGAATGCCCAATAATTCAGAATGTTCATCAAGTTGAAACTGAATAGAACGTTGGAATTGACCGAATTCGCCAAATGGCAAGATTATCAAAGTGATCAGAGTGATAAAACCAGCTACAATAATCAAAATAGCCTGAATGACCAATAATTCAGAATGTTCATCATGTTGAAACTGAATAGAACGTTGGAATTTACCGAATTCGTCAAATGCCCAATAATTCAGAATGTTCATCATGTTGAAACTGAGTAGAACGTTGGAATTGACCGAATTCGTCAAATGGCAAGAGTATTCAAAGTGATCAGAGTGATAAAACCAGCCAGACTAATCAAAATAGCCTGAATGCCCAATAATTCAGAATGTTCATCAAGTTCAAACTGAATAGAACGTTGGAATTGACCGAATTCGTTTAATGGCTAGAGTATTCAAAGTGATCACAGTGATAAAACCAGCCAGACTAATCAAAATAGCCTGAATGCCCAATAATTCAGAATGTTCACCATGTTCAAACTGAATAGAACGTTGGAATTGACCGAATTCGTTTAATGGCTAGAGTATTCAAAGTGATCACAGTGATAAAACCAGCCAGACTAATCAAAATAGCTTGAATGCCCAATAATTCAGAATGTTCATCATGTTGAAACTGAATAGAACGTTGGAATTGACCAAATTCGTCAAATGGCAAGATTATCAAAGTGATCAGAGTGATAAAACCAGCTACAATAAGCAAAATAGCCTGAATGTCCAATAATTCAGAATGTTCATCATGTTGAAACTGAATAGAACGTTGGAATTGACCGAATTCGTCAAGTGGCAAGAGTATTCAAAGTGATCAGAGTGATAAAACCAGCCAGACTAATCAAAATAGCCTGAATGCCCAATAATTCAGAATGTTCATCATGTTGAAACTGAATAGAACGTTGGAATTGACCGATATCGTCAAATGGCAAGAGTATTCAAAGTGATCAGAGTGATAAAACCAGCCAGACTAATCAAAATAGACTGAATGCCCAATAATTCAGAATGTTAATCATGTTCAAACTGAATAGAACGTTGGAATTGACCGAATTCGTCAAATGGCAAGAGTATTCAAAGTGATCAGAGTGATAAAACCAGCCAGACTAATCAAAATAGACTGAATGCCCAATAATTCAGAATGTTCATCATGTTGAAACTGAATAGAACGTTGGAATTGACCGAATTCGTCAAATGGCAAGAGTATTCAAAGTGATCAGAGTGATAAAACCAGCCAGACTAATCAAACTAGCCTGAATGCCCAATAATTCCGAATTTTCATCATGTTGAAACTGAATAGAACGTTGGAATTGACCGAATTCGCCAAATGGCAAGATTATCAAAGTGATCAGAGTGATAAAACCAGCTACAATAATCAAAATAGCCTGAATGCCCAATCATTGAGAACGTTCATCATGTTGAAACTGAATAGAACGTTGGAATTGACTGAATTCGTCAAATGGCAAGAGTATTCAAAGTGATCAGAGTGATAAAACCACCTACAATAATCAAAATAGCCTGAATGACCAATAATTCAGAATGTTCATCATGTTGAAACTGAATAGAACGTTGGAATTTACCGAATTCGTCAAATGCCCAATAATTCAGAATGTTCATCATGTTGAAACTGAGTAGAACGTTGGAATTGACCGAATTCGTCAAATGGCAAGAGTATTCAAAGTGATCAGAGTGATAAAACCAGCCAGACTAATCAAAATAGCCTGAATGCCCAATAATTCAGAATGTTCATCAAGTTGAAACTGAATAGAACGTTGGAATTGACCGAATTCGCCAAATGGCAAGATTATCAAAGTGATCAGAGTGATAAAACCAGCTACAATAATCAAAATAGCCTGAATGACCAATAATTCAGAATGTTCATCATGTTGAAACTGAATAGAACGTTGGAATTTACCGAATTCGTCAAATGCCCAATAATTCAGAATGTTCATCATGTTGAAACTGAGTAGAACGTTGGAATTGACCGAATTCGTCAAATGGCAAGAGTATTCAAAGTGATCAGAGTGATAAAACCAGCCAGACTAATCAAAATAGCCTGAATGCCCAATAATTCAGAATGTTCATCAAGTTCAAACTGAATAGAACGTTGGAATTGACCGAATTCGTTTAATGGCTAGAGTATTCAAAGTGATCACAGTGATAAAACCAGCCAGACTAATCAAAATAGCCTGAATGCCCAATAATTCAGAATGTTCACCATGTTCAAACTGAATAGAACGTTGGAATTGACCGAATTCGTTTAATGGCTAGAGTATTCAAAGTGATCACAGTGATAAAACCAGCCAGACTAATCAAAATAGCTTGAATGCCCAATAATTCAGAATGTTCATCATGTTGAAACTGAATAGAACGTTGGAATTGACCAAATTCGTCAAATGGCAAGAGTATTCAAAGTGATCAGAGTGATAAAACCAGCCAGACTAATCAAAATAGACTGAATGCCCAATAATGCAGAATGTTCATCATGTTCAAACTGAATAGAACGTTGGAATTGACCGAATTCGTCAAATGGCAAGATTATCAAAGTGATCAGAGTGATAAAACCAGCTACAATAAGCTAAATAGCCTGAATGCCCAATAATTCAGAATGTTCATCATGTTGAAACTGAATAGAACGTTGGAATTGACCGAATTCGTCAAATGGCAAGAGTATTTAAAGTGATCAGAGTGATAAAACCCGCCAGACTAATCAAAATAGCCTGAATGCCCAATAATTCAGAATGTTCATCATGTTGAAACTGAATAGAACGTTGGAATTGACCGAATTCGTCAAATGGCAAGAGTATTCAAAGTGATCAGAGTGATAAAACCAGCCAGACTAATCAAACTAGCCTGAATGCCCAATAATTCAGAATGTTCATCATGTTGAAACTGAATAGAACGTTGGAATTGACCGAATTCGTCAAATGCCCAATAATTCAGAATGTTCATCATGTTGAAACTGAGTAGAACGTTGGAATTGACCGAATTCGTCAAATGGCAAGAGTATTCAAAGTGATCAGAGTGATAAAACCAGCCAGACTAATCAAAATAGCCTGAATGCCCAATAATTCAGAATGTTCATCATGTTCAAACTGAATAGAACGTTGGAATTGACCGAATTCGTTTAATGGCTAGAGTATTCAAAGTGATCACAGTGATAAAACCAGCCAGACTAATCAAAATAGCTTGAATGCCCAATAATTCAGAATGTTCATCATGTTGAAACTGAATAGAACGTTGGAATTGACCGAATTCGTCAAATGGCAAGAGTATTCAAAGTGATCAGAGTGATAAAACCAGCCACACTAATCAAAATAGACTGAATGCCCAATAATTCAGAATGTTCATCATGTTCAAACTGAATAGAACGTTGGAATTGACCGAATTCGTCAAATGGCAAGAGTATTCAAAGTGATCAGAGTGATAAAACCCGCCAGACTAATCAAAATAGCCTGAATGCCCAATAATTCAGAATGTTCATCATGTTGAAACTGAATAGAACGTTGGAATTGACCGAATTCGTCAAATGGCAAGAGTATTCAAAGTGATCAGAGTGATAAAACCCGCCAGACTAATCAAAATAGCCTGAATGCCCAATAATTCAGAATGTTCATCATGTTGAAACTGAATAGAACGTTGGAATTGACCGAATTCGTCAAATGGCAAGAGTATTCAAAGTGATCAGAGTGATAAAACCAGCCAGACTAATCAAACTAGCCTGAATGCCCAATAATTCAGAATTTTCATCATGTTGAAACTGAATAGAACGTTGGAATTGACCGAATTCGTCAAATGGCAAGATTATCAAAGTGATCAGAGTGATAAAACCAGCTACAATAATCAAAATAGCCTGAATGCCCAATAATTGAGAACGTTCATCATGTTGAAACTGAATAGAACGTTGGAATTGACTGAATTCGTCAAATGGCAAGAGTATTCAAAGTGATCAGAGTGATAAAACCACCTACAATAGTCAAATTGCCTGAATGACCAATAATTCAGAATGTTCATCATGTTGAAACTGAATAGAACGTTGGAATTTACCGAATTCGTCAAATGGCAAGAGTATTCAAAGTGATCAGAGTTATAAAACCAGTCAGACTAATCAAAATAGCCTGAATGTCCAATAATTCAGTATGTTCATCATGTTGAAATTGAATAGAACGTTGGAATTGACCGAATTCGTCAAATGGCAAGAGTATTCAAAGTGATCAGAGTGATAAAACCAGCCAGACTAATCAAAATAGCCTGAATGCCCAATAATTCAGAATGTTCATCAAGTTCAAACTGAATAGAACGTTGGATTTGACCGAATTCGTTTAATGGCTAGAGTATTCAAAGTGATCACAGTGATAAAACCAGTCAGACTAATCAAAATAGCCTGAATGTCCAATAATTCAGTATGTTCATCATGTTGAAATTGAATAGAACGTTGGAATTGACCGAATTCGTCAAATGGCAAGAGTATTCAAAGTGATCAGAGTGATAAAACCAGCCAGACTAATCAAAATAGCCTGAATGCCCAATAATTCAGAATGTTCATCAAGTTCAAACTGAATAGAACGTTGGATTTGACCGAATTCGTTTAATGGCAAGAGTATTTAAAGTGATCAGAGTGATAAAACCCGCCAGACTAATCAAAATAGCCTGAATGCCCAATAATTCAGAATGTTCATCATGTTGAAACTGAATAGAACGTTGGAATTGACCGAATTCGTCAAATGGCAAGAGTATTCAAAGTGATCAGAGTGATAAAACCAGCCAGACTAATCAAACTAGCCTGAATGCCCAATAATTCAGAATGTTCATCATGTTGAAACTGAATAGAACGTTGGAATTGACCGAATTCGTCAAATGCCCAATAATTCAGAATGTTCATCATGTTGAAACTGAGTAGAACGTTGGAATTGACCGAATTCGTCAAATGGCAAGAGTATTCAAAGTGATCAGAGTGATAAAACCAGCCAGACTAATCAAAATAGCCTGAATGCCCAATAATTCAGAATGTTCATCATGTTCAAACTGAATAGAACGTTGGAATTGACCGAATTCGTTTAATGGCTAGAGTATTCAAAGTGATCACAGTGATAAAACCAGCCAGACTAATCAAAATAGCTTGAATGCCCAATAATTCAGAATGTTCATCATGTTGAAACTGAATAGAACGTTGGAATTGACCGAATTCGTCAAATGGCAAGAGTATTCAAAGTGATCAGAGTGATAAAACCAGCCACACTAATCAAAATAGACTGAATGCCCAATAATTCAGAATGTTCATCATGTTCAAACTGAATAGAACGTTGGAATTGACCGAATTCGTCAAATGGCAAGAGTATTCAAAGTGATCAGAGTGATAAAACCCGCCAGACTAATCAAAATAGCCTGAATGCCCAATAATTCAGAATGTTCATCATGTTGAAACTGAATAGAACGTTGGAATTGACCGAATTCGTCAAATGGCAAGAGTATTCAAAGTGATCAGAGTGATAAAACCCGCCAGACTAATCAAAATAGCCTGAATGCCCAATAATTCAGAATGTTCATCATGTTGAAACTGAATAAAACGTTGGAATTGACCGAATTCGTCAAATGGCAAGAGTATTCAAAGTGATCAGAGTGATAAAACCAGCCAGACTAATCAAACTAGCCTGAATGCCCAATAATTCAGAATTTTCATCATGTTGAAACTGAATAGAACGTTGGAATTGACCGAATTCGTCAAATGGCAAGATTATCAAAGTGATCAGAGTGATAAAACCAGCTACAATAATCAAAATAGCCTGAATGCCCAATAATTGAGAACGTTCATCATGTTGAAACTGAATAGAACGTTGGAATTGACTGAATTCGTCAAATGGCAAGAGTATTCAAAGTGATCAGAGTGATAAAACCACCTACAATAGTCAAAATAGCCTGAATGACCAATAATTCAGAATGTTCATCATGTTGAAACTGAATAGAACGTTGGAATTTACCGAATTCGTCAAATGGCAAGAGTATTCAAAGTGATCAGAGTGATAAAACCAGTCAGACTAATCAAAATAGCCTGAATGTCCAATAATTCAGTATGTTCATCATGTTGAAATTGAATAGAACGTTGGAATTGACCGAATTCGTCAAACGGCAAGAGTATTCAAAGTGATCAGAGTGATAAAACCAGCCAGACTAATCAAAATAGCCTGAATGCCCAATAATTCAGAATGTTCATCAAGTTCAAACTGAATAGAACGTTGGATTTGACCGAATTCGTTTAATGGCTAGAGTATTCAAAGTGATCACAGTGATAAAACCAGCCAGACTAATCAAAATAGCCTGAATGCCAAATAATTCAGAATGTTCATCATGTTGAAACTGAATAGAACGTTGGAATTGACCGAATTCGTCAAATGGCAAGAGTATTCAAAGTGATCAGAGTGATAAAACCAGCCAGACTAATCAAAATTGCCTGAATGCCAAATAATTCAGAATGTTCATCATGTTGAAACTGAATAGAACGTTGGAATTGACCGATATCGTCAAATGGCAAGAGTATTCAAAGTGATCAGAGTGATAAAACCAGCCAGACTAATCAAAATAGACTGAATGCCCAATAATTCAGAATGGTAATCATGTTCAAACTGAATAGAACGTTGGAATTGACCGAATTCGTCAAATGGCAAGAGTATTCAAAGTGATCAGAGTGATAAAACCAGCTACAATAAGCAAAATAGCCTGAATGTCCAATAATTCAGAATGTTCATCATGTTGAAACTGAATAGAACGTTGGAATTGACCGAATTCGTCAAATGGCAAGAGTATTCAAAGTGATCAGAGTGATAAAACCAGCCAGACTAATCAAAATAGCCTGAATGCCCAATAATTCAGAATGTTCATCATGTTCAAACTGAATAGAACGTTGGAATTGACCGAATTCGTTTAATGGCTAGAGTATTCAAAGTGATCACAGTGATAAAACCAGCCAGACTAATCAAAATAGCTTGAATGCCCAATAATTCAGAATGTTCATCATGTTGAAACTGAATAGAACGTTGGAATTGACCGAATTCGTCAAATGGCAAGAGTATTCAAAGTGATCAGAGTGATAAAACCAGCCACACTAATCAAAATAGACTGAATGCCCAATAATTCAGAATGTTCATCATGTTCAAACTGAATAGAACGTTGGAATTGACCGAATTCGTCAAATGGCAAGAGTATTCAAAGTGATCACAGTGATAAAACCAGCCAGACTAATCAAAATAGCTTGAATGCCCAATAATTCAGAATGTTCATCATGTTGAAACTGAATAGAACGTTGGAATTGACCGAATTCGTCAAATGGCAAGAGTATTCAAAGTGATCAGAGTGATAAAACCAGCCACACTAATCAAAATAGACTGAATGCCCAATAATTCAGAATGTTCATCATGTTCAAACTGAATAGAACGTTGGAATTGACCGAATTCGTCAAATGGCAAGAGTATTCAAAGTGATCAGAGTGATAAAACCCGCCAGACTAATCAAAATAGCCCGAATGCCCAATAATTCAGAATGTTCATCATGTTGAAACTGAATAGAACGTTGGAATTGACCGAATTCGTCAAATGGCAAGAGTATTCAAAGTGATCAGAGTGATAAAACCCGCCAGACTAATCAAAATAGCCTGAATGCCCAATAATTCAGAATGTTCATCATGTTGAAACTGAATAGAACGTTGGAATTGACCGAATTCGTCAAATGGCAAGAGTATTCAAAGTGATCAGAGTGATAAAACCAGCCAGACTAATCAAACTAGCCTGAATGCCCAATAATTCAGAATTTTCATCATGTTGAAACTGAATAGAACGTTGGAATTGACCGAATTCGTCAAATGGCAAGATTATCAAAGTGATCAGAGTGATAAAACCAGCTACAATAATCAAAATAGCCTGAATGCCCAATAATTGAGAACGTTCATCATGTTGAAACTGAATAGAACGTTGGAATTGACTGAATTCGTCAAATGGCAAGAGTATTCAAAGTGATCAGAGTGATAAAACCACCTACAATAGTCAAAATAGCCTGAATGACCAATAATTCAGAATGTTCATCATGTTGAAACTGAATAGAACGTTGGAATTTACCGAATTCGTCAAATGGCAAGAGTATTCAAAGTGATCAGAGTGATAAAACCAGTCAGACTAATCAAAATAGCCTGAATGTCCAATAATTCAGTATGTTCATCATGTTGAAATTGAATAGAACGTTGGAATTGACCGAATTCGTCAAACGGCAAGAGTATTCAAAGTGATCAGAGTGATAAAACCAGCCAGACTAATCAAAATAGCCTGAATGCCCAATAATTCAGAATGTTCATCAAGTTCAAACTGAATAGAACGTTGGATTTGACCGAATTCGTTTAATGGCTAGAGTATTCAAAGTGATCACAGTGATAAAACCAGCCAGACTAATCAAAATAGCCTGAATGCCAAATAATTCAGAATGTTCATCATGTTGAAACTGAATAGAACGTTGGAATTGACCGAATTCGTCAAATGGCAAGAGTATTCAAAGTGATCAGAGTGATAAAACCAGCCAGACTAATCAAAATAGCCTGAATGCCAAATAATTCAGAATGTTCATCATGTTGAAACTGAATAGAACGTTGGAATTGACCGATATCGTCAAATGGCAAGAGTATTCAAAGTGATCAGAGTGATAAAACCAGCCAGACTAATCAAAATAGACTGAATGCCCAATAATTCAGAATGGTAATCATGTTCAAACTGAATAGAACGTTGGAATTGACCGAATTCGTCAAATGGCAAGAGTATTCAAAGTGATCAGAGTGATAAAACCAGCTACAATAAGCAAAATAGCCTGAATGTCCAATAATTCAGAATGTTCATCATGTTGAAACTGAATAGAACGTTGGAATTGACCGAATTCGTCAAATGGCAAGAGTATTCAAAGTGATCAGAGTGATAAAACCAGCCAGACTAATCAAAATAGCCTGAATGCCCAATAATTCAGAATGTTCATCATGTTGAAACTGAATAGAACGTTGGAATTGACCGATATCGTCAAATGGCAAGAGTATTCAAAGTGATCAGAGTGATAAAACCAGCCAGACTAATCAAAATAGACTGAATGCCCAATAATTCAGAATGGTAATCATGTTCAAACTGAATAGAACGTTGGAATTGACCGAATTCGTCAAATGGCAAGAGTATTCAAAGTGATCAGAGTGATAAAACCAGCCAGACTAATCAAAATAGACTGAATGCCCAATAATTCAGAATGTTCATCATGTTCAAACTGAATAGAACGTTGGAATTGACCGAATTCGTTTAATGGCTAGAGTATTCAAAGTGATCACAGTGATAAAACCAGCCAGACTAATCAAAATAGCCTGAATGCCCAATAATTCAGAATGTTCATCATGTTGAAACTGAATAGAACGTTGGAATTGACCGAATTCGTCAAATGGCAAGAGTATTCAAAGTGATAAAACCAGCCAGACTAATCAAAAGAGACTGAATGCCCAATAATTCAGAATGTTCATCATGTTCAAACTGAATAGAACGTTGGAATTGACCGAATTCGTTTAATGGCTAGAGTATTCAAAGTGATCACAGTGATAAAACTAGCCAGACTAATCAAAATAGCCTGAATGCCCAATAATTCAGAATGTTCATCATGTTGAAACTGAATAGAACGTTGGAATTGACCGAATTCGTCAAATGGCAAGATTATCAAAGTGATCAGAGTGATAAAACCAGCTACAATAAGCAAAATAGCCTGAATGCCCAATAATTCAGAATGTTCATCATGTTGAAACTGAATAGATCGTTGGAATTGACCGAATTCGTCAAATCGCACGATTATCAAAGTGATCAGAGTGATAAAACCAGCTACAATAAGCAAAATAGCCTGAATGCCCAATAATTCAGAATGTTCATCATGTTGAAACTGAGTAGAACGTTGGAATTGACCGAATTCGTCAAATGGCAAGAGTATTCAAAGTGATCAGAGTGATAAAACCAGCCAGACTAATCAAAATAGCCTGAATGCCCAATAATTCAGAATGTTCATCAAGTTCAAACTGAATAGAACGTTGGAATTGACCGAATTCGTTTAATGGCTAGAGTATTCAAAGTGATCACAGTGATAAAACCAGCCAGACTAATCAAAATAGCCTGAATGCCTAATAATTGAGAACGTTCATCATGTTGAAACTGAGTAGAACGTTGGAATTGACCGAATTCGTCAAATGGCAAGAGTATTCAAAGTGATCAGAGTGATAAAACCAGCCACACTAATCAAAATAGACTGAATGCCCAATAATTCAGAATGTTCATCATGTTCAAACTGAATAGAACGTTGGAATTGACCGAATTCGTCAAATGGCAAGAGTATTCAAAGTGATCAGAGTGATAAAACCCGCCAGACTAATCAAAATAGCCTGAATGCCCAATAATTCAGAATGTTCATCATGTTGAAACTGAATAGAACGTTGGAATTGACCGAATTCGTCAAATGGCAAGAGTATTCAAAGTGATCAGAGTGATAAAACCCGCCAGACTAATCAAAATAGCCTGAATGCCCAATAATTCAGAATGTTCATCATGTTGAAACTGAATAGAACGTTGGAATTGACCGAATTCGTCAAATGGCAAGAGTATTCAAAGTGATCAGAGTGATAAAACCAGCCAGACTAATCAAACTAGCCTGAATGCCCAATAATTCAGAATTTTCATCATGTTGAAACTGAATAGAACGTTGGAATTGACCGAATTCGTCAAATGGCAAGATTATCAAAGTGATCAGAGTGATAAAACCAGCTACAATAATCAAAATAGCCTGAATGCCCAATAATTGAGAACGTTCATCATGTTGAAACTGAATAGAACGTTGGAATTGACTGAATTCGTCAAATGGCAAGAGTATTCAAAGTGATCAGAGTGATAAAACCACCTACAATAGTCAAAATAGCCTGAATGACCAATAATTCAGAATGTTCATCATGTTGAAACTGAATAGAACGTTGGAATTTACCGAATTCGTCAAATGGAAAGAGTATTCAAAGTGATCAGAGTGATAAAACCAGTCAGACTAATCAAAATAGCCTGAATGCCCAATAATTCAGAATGTTCATCAAGTTCAAACTGAATAGAACGTTGGATTTGACCGAATTCGTTTAATGGCTAGAGTATTCAAAGTGATCACAGTGATAAAACCAGCCAGACTAATCAAAATAGCCTGAATGCCAAATAATTCAGAATGTTCATCATGTTGAAACTGAATAGAACGTTGGAATTGACCGAATTCGTCAAATGGCAAGAGTATTCAAAGTGATCAGAGTGATAAAACCAGCCAGACTAATCAAAATAGCCTGAATGCCCAATAATTCAGAATGTTCATCATGTTGAAACTGAATAGAACGTTGGAATTGACCGATATCGTCAAATGGCAAGAGTATTCAAAGTGATCAGAGTGATAAAACCAGCCAGACTAATCAAAATAGACTGAATGCCCAATAATTCAGAATGGTAATCATGTTCAAACTGAATAGAACGTTGGAATTGACCGAATTCGTCAAATGGCAAGAGTATTCAAAGTGATCAGAGTGATAAAACCAGCTACAATAAGCAAAATAGCCTGAATGTCCAATAATTCAGAATGTTCATCATGTTGAAACTGAATAGAACGTTGGAATTGACCGAATTCGTCAAATGGCAAGAGTATTCAAAGTGATCAGAGTGATAAAACCAGCCAGACTAATCAAAATAGCCTGAATGCCCAATAATTCAGAATGTTCATCATGTTGAAACTGAATAGAACGTAGGAATTGACCGATATCGTCAAATGGCAAGAGTATTCAAAGTGATCAGAGTGATAAAACCAGCCAGACTAATCAAAATAGACTGAATGCCCAATAATTCAGAATGGTAATCATGTTCAAACTGAATAGAACGTTGGAATTGACCGAATTCGTCAAATGGCAAGAGTATTCAAAGTGATCAGAGTGATAAAACCAGCCAGACTAATCAAAATAGACTGAATGCCCAATAATTCAGAATGTTCATCATGTTCAAACTGAATAGAACGTTGGAATTGACCGAATTCGTTTAATGGCTAGAGTATTCAAAGTGATCACAGTGATAAAACCAGCCAGACTAATCAAAATAGCCTGAATGCCCAATAATTCAGAATGTTCATCATGTTGAAACTGAATAGAACGTTGGAATTGACCGAATTCGTCAAATGGCAAGAGTATTCAAAGTGATAAAACCAGCCAGACTAATCAAAATAGACTGAATGCCCAATAATTCAGAATGTTCATCATGTTCAAACTGAATAGAACGTTGGAATTGACCGAATTCGTTTAATGGCTAGAGTATTCAAAGTGATCACAGTGATAAAACCAGCCAGACTAATCAAAATAGCCTGAATGCCTAATAATTGAGAACGTTCATCATGTTGAAACTGAGTAGAACGTTGGAATTGACCGAATTCGTCAAATGGCAAGAGTATTCAAAGTGATCAGAGTGATAAAACCAGCCAGACTAATCAATATAGCCTGAATGCCCAATAATTCATAATGTTCATCATGTTCAAACTGAATAGAACGTTGGAATTGACCGAATTCGTTTAATGGCTAGAGTATTGAAAGTGATCACAGTGATAAAACTAGCCAGACTAATCAAAATAGCCTGAATGCCCAATAATTCAGAATGTTCATCATGTTGAAACTGAATAGAACGTTGGAATTGACCGAATTCGTCAAATGGCAAGATTATCAAAGTGATCAGAGTGATAAAACCAGCTACAATAAGCAAAATAGCCTGAATGCCCAATAATTCAGAATGTTCATCATGTTGAAACTGAATAGATCGTTGGAATTGACCGAATTCGTCAAATCGCACGATTATCAAAGTGATCAGAGTGATAAAACCAGCTACAATAAGCAAAATAGCCTGAATGCCCAATAATTCAGAATGTTCATCATGTTGAAACTGAGTTGAACGTTGGAATTGACCGAATTCGTCAAATGGCAAGAGTATTCAAAGTGATCAGAGTGATAAAACCAGCCAGACTAATCAAAATAGCCTGAATGCCCAATAATTCAGAATGTTCATCAAGTTCAAACTGAATAGAACGTTGGAATTGACCGAATTCGTTTAATGGCTAGAGTATTCAAAGTGATCACAGTGATAAAACCAGCCAGACTAATCAAAATAGCCTGAATGCCCAATAATTCAGAATGTTCATCATGTTGAAACTGAATAGAACGTTGGAATTGACCGAATTCGTCAAATGGCAAGAGTATTCAAAGTGATCAGAGTGATAAAACCAGCCAGACTAATCAAAATAGACTGAATGCCCAACAATTCAGAATGTTCATCATGTTCAAACTGAATAGAACGTTGGAATTGACTGAATTCGTCAAATGGCAAGATTATCAAAGTGATCAGAGTGATAAAACCAGCTACAATAAGCTAAATAGCCTGAATGCCCAATAATTCAGAATGTTCATCATGTTGAAACTGAATAGAACGTTGGAATTGACCGAATTCGTCAAATGGCAAGAGTATTCAAAGTGATCAGAGTGATAAAACCCGCCAGACTAATCAAAATAGACTGAATGCCCAACAATTCAGAATGTTCATCATGTTCAAACTGAATAGAACGTTGGAATTGACCGAATTCGTCAAATGGCAAGATTATCAAAGTGATCACAGTGATAAAACCAGCCAGACTAATCAAAATAGCTTGAATGCCCAATAATTCAGAATGTTCATCATGTTGAAACTGAATAGAACGTTGGAATTGACCGAATTCGTCAAATGGCAAGAGTATTCAAAGTGATCAGAGTGATAAAACCAGCCAGACTAATCAAAATAGACTGAATGCCCAACAATTCAGAATGTTCATCATGTTCAAACTGAATAGAACGTTGGAATTGACCGAATTCGTCAAATGGCAAGATTATCAAAGTGATCAGAGTGATAAAACCAGCTACAATAAGCTAAATAGCCTGAATGCCCAATAATTCAGAATGTTCATCATGTTGAAACTGAATAGAACGTTGGAATTGACCGAATTCGTCAAATGGCAAGAGTATTCAAAGTGATCAGAGTGATAAAACCCGCCAGACTAATCAAAATAGCCTGAATGCCCAATAATTCAGAATGTTCATCATGTTGAAACTGAATAGAACGTTGGAATTGACCGAATTCGTCAAATGGCAAGAGTATTCAAAGTGATCAGAGTGATAAAACCAGCCAGACTAATCAAACTAGCCTGAATGCCCAATAATTCAGAATGTTCATCATGTTGAAACTGAATAGAACGTTGGAATTGACCGAATTCGTCAAATGCCCAATAATTCAGAATGTTCATCATGTTGAAACTGAGTACAACGTTGGAATTGACCGAATTCGTCAAATGGCAAGAGTATTCAAAGTGATCAGAGTGATAAAACCAGCCAGACTAATCAAAATAGCCTGAATGCCCAATAATTCAGAATGTTCATCAAGTTCAAACTGAATAGAACGTTGGAATTGACCGAATTCGTTTAATGGCTAGAGTATTCAAAGTGATCACAGTGATAAAACCAGCCAGACTAATCAAAATAGCCTGAATGCCCAATAATTCAGAATGTTCATCATGTTGAAACTGAGTAGAACGTTGGAATTGACCGAATTCGTCAAATGGCAAGAGTATTCAAAGTGATCAGAGTGATAAAACCAGCCAGACTAATCAAAATAGCCTGAATGCCCAATAATTCAGAATGTTCATCAAGTTCAAACTGAATAGAACGTTGGAATTGACCGAATTCGTTTAATGGCTAGAGTATTCAAAGTGATCAGCGTGATAAAACCAGCCAGACTAATCAAAATAGCCTGAATGCCCAATAATTCAGAATGTTCATCATGTTGAAACTGCATACAACGTTGGAATTGACCGAATTCGTCAAATGGCAAGAGTATTCAAAGTGATCAGAGTGATAAAACCAGCCAGACTAATCAAAAGAGACTGAATGCCCAATAATTCAGAATGTTCATCATGTTCAAACTGACTAGAACGTTGGAATTGACCGAATTCGTTTAATGGCTAGAGTATTCAAAGCGATCACAGTGATAAAACCAGCCAGACTAATCAAAATAGCTTGAATGCCCAATAATTCAGAATGTTCATCATGTTGAAACTGAATAGAACGTTGGAATTGACCGAATTCGTCAAATGGCAAGAGTATTCAAAGTGATCAGAGTGATAAAACCAGCCAGACTAATCAAACTAGCCTGAATGCCCAATAATTCAGAATGTTCATCATGTTGAAACTGAATAGAGCGTTGGAATTGACCGAATTCGTCAAATGGCAAGATTATCAAAGTGATCAGAGTTATAAAACCAGCTACAATAATCAAAATAGCCTGAATGCCCAATAATTGAGAACGTTCATCATGTTGAAACTGAATAGAACGTTGGAATTGACTGAATTCGTCAAATGGCAAGAGTATTCAAAGTGATCAGAGTGATAAAACCAGCCAGACTAATCAAAATAGCCTGAATGCCCAATAATTCAGAATGTTCATCAAGTTCAAACTGAATAGAACGTTGGATTTGACCGAATTCGTCAAATGGCAAGAGTATTCAAAGTGATCAGAGTGATAAAACCAGCCAGACTAATCAAAATAGCCTGAATGCCTAATAATTAAGAACGTTCATCATGTTGAAACTGAGTAGAACGTTGGAATTGACCGAATTCGTCAAATGGCAAGAGTATTCAAAGTGATTAGAGTGATAAAACCAGCCAGACTAATCAAAATAGCCTGAATGCCCAATAATTCAGAATGTTCATCATGTTGAAACTGAATAGAACGTTGGATTTGACCGAATTCGTCGAATGGCAAGAGTATTCAAAGTGATCAGAGTGATAAAACCAGCCTGACTAATCAAAATAGCCTGAATGTCCAATAATTCAGAATGTTCATCATGTTGAAACTGCATAGAACGTTGGAATTGACCGAATTCGTCGAATGGCAAGAGTATTCAAAGTGATCAGAGTGATAAAACCAGCCAGACTAATCAAAATAGCCTGAATGCCCAATAATTCAGAATGTTCATCATGTTGAAACTGAATAGAACGTTGGAATTTACCGAATTCGTCGAATGGCAAGAGTATTCAAAGTGATCAGAGTGATAAAACCAGCCAGACTAATCAAAATAGCCTGAATGCCCAATAATTCAGAATGTTCATCATGTTGAAACTGAGTAGAACGTTGGAATTGACCGAATTCGTCAAATGGCAAGAGTATTCAAAGTGATTAGAGTGATAAAACCAGCCAGACTAATCAAAATAGCCTGAATGCCCAATAATTCAGAATGTTCATCAAGTTCAAACTGAATAGAACGTTGGATTTGACCGAATTCGTTTAATGGCTAGAGTATTCAAAGTGATCACAGTGATAAAACCAGCCAGACTAATCAAAATAGCCTGAATGCCAAATAATTCAGAATGTTCATCATGTTGAAACTGAATAGAACGTTGGAATTGACCGAATTCGTCAAATGGCAAGAGTATTCAAAGTGATCAGAGTGATAAAACCAGCCAGACTAATCAAAATAGCCTGAATGCCTAATAATTAAGAACGTTCATCATGTTGAAACTGAATAGAACGTTGGAATTGACTGAATTCGTCAAATGGCAAGATTATCAAAGTGATCAGAGTGATAAAACCAGCTACAATAAGCAAAATAGCCTGAATGCCCAATAATTCAGAATGTTCATCATGTTGAAACTGCATAGAACGTTGGAATTGACCGAATTCGTCAAATGGCAAGAGTATTAAAAGTGATCAGAGTGATAAAACCAGCCAGACTAATCAAAATAGCCTGAATGCCCAATAATTCAGAATGTTCATCATGTTGAAACTGAATAGAACGTTGGAATTGACCGATTTCGTCAAATGGCAATAGTATTCAAAGTGATCAGAGTGATAAAACCAGCCAGACTAATCAAAATAGCCTGAATGCCCAATAATTCAGAATGTTAATCATGTTGAAACTGCATAGAACGTTGGAATTGACCGAATTCGTCAAATGGCAAGAGTATTCAAAGTGATCAGAGTGATAAAATCAGCCAGACTAATCAAAATAGACTGAATGCCCAATAATTCAGAATGTTCATCATGTTCAAACTGAATAGAACGTTGGAATTGACCGAATTCGTTTAATGGCTAGAGTATTCAAAGTGATCACAGTGATAAAACCAGCCAGACTAATCAAAATAGCCTGAATGCCCAATAATTCAGAATGTTCATCATGTTGAAACTGAATAGAACGTTGGAATTGACCGAATTCGTCAAATGGCAAGAGTATTCAAAGTGATCAGAGTGATAAAACCAGCCAGACTAATCAAAATAGACTGAATGCCCAATAATTCAGAATGTTCATCATGTTCAAACTGAACAGAACGTTGGAATTGACCGAATTCGTTTAATGGCTAGAGTATTCAAAGTGATCACAGTGATAAAACCAGCCAGACTAATCAAAATAGCCTGAATGCCTAATAATTGAGAACGTTCATCATGTTGAAACTGAATAGAACGTTGGAATTGACCGAATTCGTCAAATGGCAAGATTATCAAAGTGATCAGAGTGATAAAACAAGCTACAATAAGCTAAATAGCCTGAATGCCCAATAATTCAGAATGTTCATCATGTTGAAACTGAATAGAACGTTGGAATTGACCGAATTCGTCAAATGGCAAGAGTATTCAAAGTGATCAGAGTGATAAAACCCGCCAGACTAATCAAAATAGCCTGAATGCCCAATAATTCAGAATGTTCATCATGTTGAAACTGAATAGAACGTTGGAATTGACCGAATTCGTCAAATGGCAAGATTATCAAAGTGATCAGAGTGATAAAACCAGCTACAATAATCAAAATAGCCTGAATGCCCAATAATTGAGAACGTTCATCATGTTGAAACTGAATAGAACGTTGGAATTGACTGAATTCGTCAAATGGCAAGAGTATTCAAAGTGATCAGAGTGATAAAACCACCTACAATAGTCAAAATAGCCTGAATGACCAATAATTCAGAATGTTCATCATGTTGAAACTGAATAGAACGTTGGAATTGACCGAATTCGTCAAATGGCAAGAGTATTCAAAGTGATCAGAGTGATAAAACCAGCCAGACTAATCAAAATAGCCTGAATGTCCAATAATTCAGAATGTTCATCATGTTGAAATTGAATAGAACGTTGGAATTGACCGAATTCGTCAAATGGCAAGAGTATTCAAAGTGATCAGAGTGATAAAACCAGCCAGACTAATCAAAATAGCCTGAATGCCCAATAATTCAGAATGTTCATCATGTTGAAACTGAGTAGAACGTTGGAATTGACCGAATTCGACAAATGGCAAGAGTATTCAAAGTGATCAGAGTGATAAAACCAGCCAGACTAATCAAAATAGCCTGAATGCCTAATAATTGAGAACGTTCATCATGTTGAAACTGAATAGAACGTTGGAATTGACCGAATTCGTCAAATGGCAAGATTATCAAAGTGATCAGAGTGATAAAACCAGCTACAATAAGCTAAATAGCCTGAATGCCCAATAATTCAGAATGTTCATCATGTTGAAACTGAATAGAACGTTGGAATTGACCGAATTCGTCAAATCGCAAGAGTATTCAAAGTGATCAGAGTGATAAAACCCGCCAGACTAATCAAAATAGCCTCAATGCCCAATAATTCAGAATGTTCATCATGTTGAAACTGAATAGAACGTTGGAATTGACCGAATTCGTCAAATGGCAAGAGTATTCAAAGTGATCAGAGTGATAAAACCAGCCAGACTAATCAAACTAGCCTGAATACCCAATAATTCAGAATGTTCATCATGTTGAAACTGAGTAGAACGTTGGAATTGACCGAATTCGACAAATGGCAAGAGTATTCAAAGTGATCAGAGTGATAAAACCAGCCAGACTAATCAAAATAGCCTGAATGCCTAATAATTGAGAACGTTCATCATGTTGAAACTGAATAGAACGTTGGAATTGACCGAATTCGTCAAATGGCAAGATTATCAAAGTGATCAGAGTGATAAAACCAGCTACAATAAGCTAAATAGCCTGAATGCCCAATAATTCAGAATGTTCATCATGTTGAAACTGAATAGAACGTTGGAATTGACCGAATTCGTCAAATCGCAAGAGTATTCAAAGTGATCAGAGTGATAAAACCCGCCAGACTAATCAAAATAGCCTGAATGCCTAATAATTGAGAACGTTCATCATGTTGAAACTGAATAGAACGTTGGAATTGACCGAATTCGTCAAATGGCAAGATTATCAAAGTGATCAGAGTGATAAAACCAGCTACAATAAGCTAAATAGCCTGAATGCCCAATAATTCAGAATGTTCATCATGTTGAAACTGAATAGAACGTTGGAATTGACCGAATTCGTCAAATGGCAAGATTATCAAAGTGATCAGAGTGATAAAACCAGCTACAATAATCAAAATAGCCTGAATGCCCAATAATTGAGAACGTTCATCATGTTGAAACTGAATAGAACGTTGGAATTGACTGAATTCGTCAAATGGCAAGAGTATTCAAAGTGATCAGAGTGATAAAACCACCTACAATAGTCAAAATAGCCTGAATGACCAATAATTCAGAATGTTCATCATGTTGAAACTGAATAGAACGTTGGAATTGACCGAATTCGTCAAATGGCAAGAGTATTCAAAGTGATCAGAGTGATAAAACCAGCCAGACTAATCAAAATAGCCTGAATGTCCAATAATTCAGAATGTTCATCATGTTGAAATTGAATAGAACGTTGGAATTGACCGAATTCGTCAAATGGCAAGAGTATTCAAAGTGATCAGAGTGATAAAACCAGCCAGACTAATCAAAATAGCCTGAATGCCCAATAATTCAGAATGTTCATCATGTTGAAACTGAGTAGAACGTTGGAATTGACCGAATTCGACAAATGGCAAGAGTATTCAAAGTGATCAGAGTGATAAAACCAGCCAGACTAATCAAAATAGCCTGAATGCCTAATAATTGAGAACGTTCATCATGTTGAAACTGAATAGAACGTTGGAATTGACCGAATTCGTCAAATGGCAAGATTATCAAAGTGATCAGAGTGATAAAACCAGCTACAATAAGCTAAATAGCCTGAATGCCCAATAATTCAGAATGTTCATCATGTTGAAACTGAATAGAACGTTGGAATTGACCGAATTCGTCAAATCGCAAGAGTATTCAAAGTGATCAGAGTGATAAAACCCGCCAGACTAATCAAAATAGCCTCAATGCCCAATAATTCAGAATGTTCATCATGTTGAAACTGAATAGAACGTTGGAATTGACCGAATTCGTCAAATGGCAAGAGTATTCAAAGTGATCAGAGTGATAAAACCAGCCAGACTAATCAAACTAGCCTGAATACCCAATAATTCAGAATGTTCATCATGTTGAAACTGAATAGAACGTTGGAATTGACCGAATTCGTCAAATGGCAAGATTATCAAAGTGATCAGAGTGATAAAACCAGCTACAATAATCAAAATAGCCTGAATGCCCAATAATTGAGAAATTTCATCATGTTGAAACTGAATAGAACGTTGGAATTGACTGAATTCGTCAAATGGCAAGAGTATTCAAAGTGATCAGAGTGATAAAACCACCTACAATAGTCAAAATAGCCTGAATGACCAATAATTCAGAATGTTCATCATGTTGAAACTGAATAGAACGTTGGAATTGACTGAATTCGTCAAATGGCAAGATTATCAAAGTGATCAGAGTGATAAAACCAGCTACAATAAGCAAAATAGCCTGAATGTCCAATAATTCAGAATGTTCATCATGTTGAAACTGCATAGAACGTTGGAATTGACCGAATTCGTCAAATGGCAAGAGTATTCAAAGTGATCAGAGTGATAAAACCAGCCAGACTAATCAAAATAGCCTGAATGCCCAATAATTCAGAATGTTCATCATGTTGAAACTGAATAGAACGTTGGAATTGACCGATTTCGTCAAATGGCAATAGTATTCAAAGTGATCAGAGTGATAAAACCAGCCAGACTAATCAAAATAGCCTGAATGCCCAATAATTCAGAATGTTAATCATGTTGAAACTGCATAGAACGTTGGAATTGACCGAATTCGTCAAATGGCAAGAGTATTCAAAGTGATCAGAGTGATAAAATCAGCCAGACTAATCAAAATAGACTGAATGCCCAATAATTCAGAATGTTCATCATGTTCAAACTGAATAGAACGTTGGAATTGACCGAATTCGTTTAATGGCTAGAGTATTCAAAGTGATCACAGTGATAAAACCAGCCAGACTAATCAAAATAGCCTGAATGCCCAATAATTCAGAATGTTCATCATGTTGAAACTGAATAGAACGTTGGAATTGACCGAATTCGTCAAATGGCAAGAGTATTCAAAGTGATCAGAGTGATAAAACCAGCCAGACTAATCAAAATAGACTGAATGCCCAATAATTCAGAATGTTCATCATGTTCAAACTGAATAGAACGTTGGAATTGACTGAATTCGTCAAATGGCAAGATTATCAAAGTGATCAGAGTGATAAAACCAGCTACAATAAGCAAAATAGCCTGAATGCCCAATAATTGAGAAATTTCATCATGTTGAAACTGAATAGAACGTTGGAATTGACTGAATTCGTCAAATGGCAAGAGTATTCAAAGTGATCAGAGTGATAAAACCACCTACAATAGTCAAAATAGCCTGAATGACCAATAATTCAGAATGTTCATCATGTTGAAACTGAATAGAACGTTGGAATTGACCGAATTCGTCAAATCGCAAGAGTATTCAAAGTGATCAGAGTGATAAAACCCGCCAGACTAATCAAAATAGCCTCAATGCCCAATAATTCAGAATGTTCATCATGTTGAAACTGAATAGAACGTTGGAATTGACCGAATTCGTCAAATGGCAAGAGTATTCAAAGTGATCAGAGTGATAAAACCAGCCAGACTAATCAAACTAGCCTGAATACCCAATAATTCAGAATGTTCATCATGTTGAAACTGAATAGAACGTTGGAATTGACCGAATTCGTCAAATGGCAAGATTATCAAAGTGATCAGAGTGATAAAACCAGCTACAATAATCAAAATAGCCTGAATGCCCAATAATTGAGAAATTTCATCATGTTGAAACTGAATAGAACGTTGGAATTGACTGAATTCGTCAAATGGCAAGAGTATTCAAAGTGATCAGAGTGATAAAACCACCTACAATAGTCAAAATAGCCTGAATGACCAATAATTCAGAATGTTCATCATGTTGAAACTGAATAGAACGTTGGAATTGACTGAATTCGTCAAATGGCAAGATTATCAAAGTGATCAGAGTGATAAAACCAGCTACAATAAGCAAAATAGCCTGAATGTCCAATAATTCAGAATGTTCATCATGTTGAAACTGCATAGAACGTTGGAATTGACCGAATTCGTCAAATGGCAAGAGTATTCAAAGTGATCAGAGTGATAAAACCAGCCAGACTAATCAAAATAGCCTGAATGCCCAATAATTCAGAATGTTCATCATGTTGAAACTGAATAGAACGTTGGAATTGACCGATTTCGTCAAATGGCAATAGTATTCAAAGTGATCAGAGTGATAAAACCAGCCAGACTAATCAAAATAGCCTGAATGCCCAATAATTCAGAATGTTAATCATGTTGAAACTGCATAGAACGTTGGAATTGACCGAATTCGTCAAATGGCAAGAGTATTCAAAGTGATCAGAGTGATAAAATCAGCCAGACTAATCAAAATAGACTGAATGCCCAATAATTCAGAATGTTCATCATGTTCAAACTGAATAGAACGTTGGAATTGACCGAATTCGTTTAATGGCTAGAGTATTCAAAGTGATCACAGTGATAAAACCAGCCAGACTAATCAAAATAGCCTGAATGCCCAATAATTCAGAATGTTCATCATGTTCAAACTGAATAGAACGTTGGAATTGACCGAATTCGTCAAATGGCAAGAGTATTCAAAGTGATCAGAGTGATAAAACCAGCCAGACTAATCAAAATAGACTGAATGCCCAATAATTCAGAATGTTCATCATGTTCAAACTGAATAGAACGTTGGAATTGACCGAATTCGTTTAATGGCTAGAGTATTCAAAGTGATCACAGTGATAAAACCAGCCAGACTAATCAAAATAGACTGAATGCCCAATAATTCAGAATGTTCATCATGTTCAAACTGAACAGAACGTTGGAATTGACCGAATTCGTTTAATGGCTAGAGTATTCAAAGTGATCACAGTGATAAAACCAGCCAGACTAATCAAAATAGCCTGAATGCCTAATAATTGAGAACGTTCATCATGTTGAAACTGAATAGAACGTTGGAATTGACCGAATTCGTCAAATGGCAAGATTATCAAAGTGATCAGAGTGATAAAACAAGCTACAATAAGCTAAATAGCCTGAATGCCCAATAATTCAGAATGTTCATCATGTTGAAACTGAATAGAACGTTGGAATTGACCGAATTCGTCAAATGGCAAGAGTATTCAAAGTGATCAGAGTGATAAAACCCGCCAGACTAATCAAAATAGCCTGAATGCCCAATAATTCAGAATGTTCATCATGTTGAAACTGAATAGAACGTTGGAATTGACCGAATTCGTCAAATGGCAAGATTATCAAAGTGATCAGAGTGATAAAACCAGCTACAATAATCAAAATAGCCTGAATGCCCAATAATTGAGAACGTTCATCATGTTGAAACTGAATAGAACGTTGGAATTGACTGAATTCGTCAAATGGCAAGAGTATTCAAAGTGATCAGAGTGATAAAACCACCTACAATAGTCAAAATAGCCTGAATGACCAATAATTCAGAATGTTCATCATGTTGAAACTGAATAGAACGTTGGAATTGACCGAATTCGTCAAATGGCAAGAGTATTCAAAGTGATCAGAGTGATAAAACCAGCCAGACTAATCAAAATAGCCTGAATGTCCAATAATTCAGAATGTTCATCATGTTGAAATTGAATAGAACGTTGGAATTGACCGAATTCGTCAAATGGCAAGAGTATTCAAAGTGATCAGAGTGATAAAACCAGCCAGACTAATCAAAATAGCCTGAATGCCCAATAATTCAGAATGTTCATCATGTTGAAACTGAGTAGAACGTTGGAATTGACCGAATTCGACAAATGGCAAGAGTATTCAAAGTGATCAGAGTGATAAAACCAGCCAGACTAATCAAAATAGCCTGAATGCCTAATAATTGAGAACGTTCATCATGTTGAAACTGAATAGAACGTTGGAATTGACCGAATTCGTCAAATGGCAAGATTATCAAAGTGATCAGAGTGATAAAACCAGCTACAATAAGCTAAATAGCCTGAATGCCCAATAATTCAGAATGTTCATCATGTTGAAACTGAATAGAACGTTGGAATTGACCGAATTCGTCAAATCGCAAGAGTATTCAAAGTGATCAGAGTGATAAAACCCGCCAGACTAATCAAAATAGCCTCAATGCCCAATAATTCAGAATGTTCATCATGTTGAAACTGAATAGAACGTTGGAATTGACCGAATTCGTCAAATGGCAAGAGTATTCAAAGTGATCAGAGTGATAAAACCAGCCAGACTAATCAAACTAGCCTGAATACCCAATAATTCAGAATGTTCATCATGTTGAAACTGAATAGAACGTTGGAATTGACCGAATTCGTCAAATGGCAAGATTATCAAAGTGATCAGAGTGATAAAACCAGCTACAATAATCAAAATAGCCTGAATGCCCAATAATTGAGAAATTTCATCATGTTGAAACTGAATAGAACGTTGGAATTGACTGAATTCGTCAAATGGCAAGAGTATTCAAAGTGATCAGAGTGATAAAACCACCTACAATAGTCAAAATAGCCTGAATGACCAATAATTCAGAATGTTCATCATGTTGAAACTGAATAGAACGTTGGAATTGACTGAATTCGTCAAATGGCAAGATTATCAAAGTGATCAGAGTGATAAAACCAGCTACAATAAGCAAAATAGCCTGAATGTCCAATAATTCAGAATGTTCATCATGTTGAAACTGCATAGAACGTTGGAATTGACCGAATTCGTCAAATGGCAAGAGTATTCAAAGTGATCAGAGTGATAAAACCAGCCAGACTAATCAAAATAGCCTGAATGCCCAATAATTCAGAATGTTCATCATGTTGAAACTGAATAGAACGTTGGAATTGACCGATTTCGTCAAATGGCAATAGTATTCAAAGTGATCAGAGTGATAAAACCAGCCAGACTAATCAAAATAGCCTGAATGCCCAATAATTCAGAATGTTAATCATGTTGAAACTGCATAGAACGTTGGAATTGACCGAATTCGTCAAATGGCAAGAGTATTCAAAGTGATCAGAGTGATAAAATCAGCCAGACTAATCAAAATAGACTGAATGCCCAATAATTCAGAATGTTCATCATGTTCAAACTGAATAGAACGTTGGAATTGACCGAATTCGTTTAATGGCTAGAGTATTCAAAGTGATCACAGTGATAAAACCAGCCAGACTAATCAAAATAGCCTGAATGCCCAATAATTCAGAATGTTCATCATGTTGAAACTGAATAGAACGTTGGAATTGACCGAATTCGTCAAATGGCAAGAGTATTCAAAGTGATCAGAGTGATAAAACCAGCCAGACTAATCAAAATAGACTGAATGCCCAATAATTCAGAATGTTCATCATGTTCAAACTGAATAGAACGTTGGAATTGACTGAATTCGTCAAATGGCAAGATTATCAAAGTGATCAGAGTGATAAAACCAGCTACAATAAGCAAAATAGCCTGAATGCCCAATAATTGAGAAATTTCATCATGTTGAAACTGAATAGAACGTTGGAATTGACTGAATTCGTCAAATGGCAAGAGTATTCAAAGTGATCAGAGTGATAAAACCACCTACAATAGTCAAAATAGCCTGAATGACCAATAATTCAGAATGTTCATCATGTTGAAACTGAATAGAACGTTGGAATTGACCGAATTCGTCAAATCGCAAGAGTATTCAAAGTGATCAGAGTGATAAAACCCGCCAGACTAATCAAAATAGCCTCAATGCCCAATAATTCAGAATGTTCATCATGTTGAAACTGAATAGAACGTTGGAATTGACCGAATTCGTCAAATGGCAAGAGTATTCAAAGTGATCAGAGTGATAAAACCAGCCAGACTAATCAAACTAGCCTGAATACCCAATAATTCAGAATGTTCATCATGTTGAAACTGAATAGAACGTTGGAATTGACCGAATTCGTCAAATGGCAAGATTATCAAAGTGATCAGAGTGATAAAACCAGCTACAATAATCAAAATAGCCTGAATGCCCAATAATTGAGAAATTTCATCATGTTGAAACTGAATAGAACGTAGGAATTGACTGAATTCGTCAAATGGCAAGAGTATTCAAAGTGATCAGAGTGATAAAACCACCTACAATAGTCAAAATAGCCTGAATGACCAATAATTCAGAATGTTCATCATGTTGAAACTGAATAGAACGTTGGAATTGACTGAATTCGTCAAATGGCAAGATTATCAAAGTGATCAGAGTGATAAAACCAGCTACAATAAGCAAAATAGCCTGAATGTCCAATAATTCAGAATGTTCATCATGTTGAAACTGCATAGAACGTTGGAATTGACCGAATTCGTCAAATGGCAAGAGTATTCAAAGTGATCAGAGTGATAAAACCAGCCAGACTAATCAAAATAGCCTGAATGCCCAATAATTCAGAATGTTCATCATGTTGAAACTGAATAGAACGTTGGAATTGACCGATTTCGTCAAATGGCAATAGTATTCAAAGTGATCAGAGTGATAAAACCAGCCAGACTAATCAAAATAGCCTGAATGCCCAATAATTCAGAATGTTAATCATGTTGAAACTGCATAGAACGTTGGAATTGACCGAATTCGTCAAATGGCAAGAGTATTCAAAGTGATCAGAGTGATAAAATCAGCCAGACTAATCAAAATAGACTGAATGCCCAATAATTCAGAATGTTCATCATGTTCAAACTGAATAGAACGTTGGAATTGACCGAATTCGTTTAATGGCTAGAGTATTCAAAGTGATCACAGTGATAAAACCAGCCAGACTAATCAAAATAGCCTGAATGCCCAATAATTCAGAATGTTCATCATGTTGAAACTGAATAGAACGTTGGAATTGACCGAATTCGTCAAATGGCAAGAGTATTCAAAGTGATCAGAGTGATAAAACCAGCCAGACTAATCAAAATAGACTGAATGCCCAATAATTCAGAATGTTCATCATGTTCAAACTGAATAGAACGTTGGAATTGACCGAATTCGTTTAATGGCTAGAGTATTCAAAGTGATCACAGTGATAAAACCAGCCAGACTAATCAAAATAGCCTGAATGCCTAATAATTGAGAACGTTCATCATGTTGAAACTGAATAGAACGTTGGAATTGACCGAATTCGTCAAATGGCAAGATTATCAAAGTGATCAGAGTGATAAAACAAGCTACAATAAGCTAAATAGCCTGAATGCCCAATAATTCAGAATGTTCATCATGTTGAAACTGAATAGAACGTTGGAATTGACCGAATTCGTCAAATGGCAAGAGTATTCAAAGTGATCAGAGTGATAAAACCCGCCAGACTAATCAAAATAGCCTGAATGCCCAATAATTCAGAATGTTCATCATGTTGAAACTGAATAGAACGTTGGAATTGACCGAATTCGTCAAATGGCAAGATTATCAAAGTGATCAGAGTGATAAAACCAGCTACAATAATCAAAATAGCCTGAATGCCCAATAATTGAGAACGTTCATCATGTTGAAACTGAATAGAACGTTGGAATTGACTGAATTCGTCAAATGGCAAGAGTATTCAAAGTGATCAGAGTGATAAAACCACCTACAATAGTCAAAATAGCCTGAATGACCAATAATTCAGAATGTTCATCATGTTGAAACTGAATAGAACGTTGGAATTGACCGAATTCGTCAAATGGCAAGAGTATTCAAAGTGATCAGAGTGATAAAACCAGCCAGACTAATCAAAATAGCCTGAATGTCCAATAATTCAGAATGTTCATCATGTTGATATTGAATAGAACGTTGGAATTGACCGAATTCGTCAAATGGCAAGAGTATTCAAAGTGATCAGAGTGATAAAACCAGCCAGACTAATCAAAATAGCCTGAATGCCCAATAATTCAGAATGTTCATCATGTTGAAACTGAGTAGAACGTTGGAATTGACCGAATTCGACAAATGGCAAGAGTATTCAAAGTGATCAGAGTGATAAAACCAGCCAGACTAATCAAAATAGCCTGAATGCCTAATAATTGAGAACGTTCATCATGTTGAAACTGAAAAGAACGTTGGAATTGACCGAATTCGTCAAATGGCAAGATTATCAAAGTGATCAGAGTGATAAAACCAGCTACAATAAGCTAAATAGCCTGAATGCCCAATAATTCAGAATGTTCATCATGTTGAAACTGAATAGAACTTTGGAATTGACCGAATTCGTCAAATCGCAAGAGTATTCAAAGTGATCAGAGTGATAAAACCCGCCAGACTAATCAAAATAGCCTCAATGCCCAATAATTCAGAATGTTCATCATGTTGAAACTGAATAGAACGTTGGAATTGACCGAATTCGTCAAATGGCAAGAGTATTCAAAGTGATCAGAGTGATAAAACCAGCCAGACTAATCAAACTAGCCTGAATACCCAATAATTCAGAATGTTCATCATGTTGAAACTGAATAGAACGTTGGAATTGACCGAATTCGTCAAATGGCAAGATTATCAAAGTGATCAAAGTGATAAAACCAGCTACAATAATCAAAATAGCCTGAATACCCAATAATTCAGAATGTTCATCATGTTGAAACTGAATAGAACGTTGGAATTGACCGAATTCGTCAAATGGCAAGATTATCAAAGTGATCAGAGTGATAAAACCAGCTACAATAATCAAAATAGCCTGAATGCCCAATAATTGAGAACGTTCATCATGTTGAAACTGAATAGAACGTTGGAATTGACTGAATTCGTCAAATGGCAAGAGTATTCAAAGTGATCAGAGTGATAAAACCACCTACAATAGTCAAAATAGCCTGAATGCCCAATAATTCAGAATGTTCATCAAGTTCAAACTGAATAGAACGTTGGAATTGACCGAATTCGTTTAATGGCTAGAGTATTCAAAGTGATCACAGTGATAAAACCAGCCAGACTAATCAAAATAGCCTGAATGCCAAATAATTCAGAATGTTCATCATGTTGAAACTGAATTGAACGTTGGAATTGACCGAATTCGTCAAATGGCAAGAGTACTCTAAGTGATCAGAGTGATAAAACCAGCCAGACTAATCAAAATAGACTGAATGCCCAATAATTCAGAATGTTCATCATGTTCAAACTGAATAGAACGTTGGAATTGACCGAATTCGTTTAATGGCTAGAGTATTCAAAGTGATCACAGTGATAAAACCAGCCAGACTAATCAAAATAGCCTGAAAGCCTAATAATTGAGAACGTTCATCATGTTGAAACTGAATAGAACGTTGGAATTGACCGAATTCGTCAAATGGCAAGATTCTCAAAGTGATCAGAGTGATAAAACCAGCTACAATAATCAAAATAGCCTGAATGCCCAATAATTGAGAACGTTCATCATGTTGAAACTGAATAGAACGTTGGAATTGACTGAATTCGTCAAATGGCAAGAGTATTCAAAGTGATCAGAGTGATAAAACCACCTACAATAGTCAAAATAGCCTGAATGCCCAATAATTCAGAATGTTCATCAAGTTCAAACTGAATAGAACGTTGGAATTGACCGAATTCGTTTAATGGCTAGAGTATTCAAAGTGATCACAGTGATAAAACCAGCCAGACTAATCAAAATAGCCTGAATGCCCAATAATTCAGAATGTTCATCATGTTGAAACTGAATAGAACGTTGGAATTGACCGAATTCGTCAAATGGCAAGAGTATTCAAAGTGATCAGAGTGATAAAACCAGCCAGACTAATCAAACTAGCCTGAATACCCAATAATTCAGAATGTTCATCATGTTGAAACTCAATAGAACGTTGGAATTGACCGAATTCGTCAAATGGCAAGATTATCAAAGTGATCAGAGTGATAAAACCAGCTACAATAATCAAAATAGCCTGAATGCCCAATAATTGAGAACGTTCATCATGTTGAAACTGTATAGAACTTTGGAATTGACTGAATTCGTCAAATGGCAAGAGTATTCAAAGTGATCAGAGTGATAAAACCAGCCAGACTAATCAAAATAGTCCAATAATTCAGAGTGTTCATCATGTTGAAATTAAATAGAACGTTGGAATTGACCGAATTCGTCAAATGGCAAGAGTATTCAAAGTGATCAGAGTGATAAAACCAGCCAGACTAATCAAAATAGCCTGAATGCCCAATAATTCAGAATGTTCATCAAGTTCAAACTGAATAGAACGTTGGAATTGACCGAATTCGTTTAATGGCTAGAGTATTCAAAGTGATCACAGTGATAAAACCAGCCAGACTAATCAAAATAGCCTGAATGCCAAATAATTCAGAATGTTCATCATGTTGAAACTGAATAGAACGTTGGAATTGAACGAATTCGTCAAATGGCAAGAGTATTCAAAGTGATCAGAGTGATAAAACCAGCCAGACTAATCAAAATAGCCTGAATGCCTAATAATTAAGAACGTTCATCATGTTGAAACAGAATAGAACGTTGGAATTGACTGAATTCGTCAAATGGCAAGATTATCAAAGTGATCAGAGTGATAAAACCAGCTACAATAAGCAAAATAGCCTAAATGCCCAATAATTCAGAATGTTCATCATGTTGAAACTGAATAGAACGTTGGAATTGAGCGAATTCGTGAAATGGCAAGAGTATTCAAAGTGATCAGAGTGATAAAACCAGCCAGACTAATCAAAATAGCCTGAATGCCCAATAATTCAGAATGTTCATCAAGTTCAAACTGAATAGAACGTTGGAATTGACCGAATTCGTCAAATGGCAAGAGTATTCAAAGTGATCAGAGTGATAAAACCAGCCAGACTAATCAAAATAGCCTGAATGCCTAATAATTAAGAACGTTCATCATGTTGAAACTGAATAGAACGTTGGAATTGACTGAATTCGTCAAATGGCAAGATTATCAAAGTGATCAGAGTGATAAAACCAGCTACAATAAGCAAAATAGCCTGAATGTCCAATAATTCAGAATGTTCATCATGTTGAAACTGCATAGAACGTTGGAATTGACCGAATTCGTCAAATGGCAAGAGTATTCAAAGTGATCAGAGTGATAAAACCAGCCAGACTAATCAAAATAGCCTGAATGCCCAATAATTCAGAATGTTCATCATGTTGAAACTGAATAGAACGTTGGAATTGACCGATTTCGTCAAATGGCAATAGTATTCAAAGTGATCAGAGTGATAAAACCAGCCAGACTAATCAAAATAGCCTGAATGCCCAATAATTCAGAATGTTAATCATGTTGAAACTGCATAGAACGTTGGAATTGACCGAATTCGTCAAATGGCAAGAGTATTCAAAGTGATCAGAGTGATAAAATCAGCCAGACTAATCAAAATAGACTGAATGCCCAATAATTCAGAATGTTCATCATGTTCAAACTGAATAGAACGTTGGAATTGACCGAATTCGTTTAATGGCTAGAGTATTCAAAGTGATCACAGTGATAAAACCAGCCAGACTAATCAAAATAGCCTGAATGCCCAATAATTCAGAATGTTCATCATGTTGAAACTGAATAGAACGTTGGAATTGACCGAATTCGTCAAATGGCAAGAGTATTCAAAGTGATCAGAGTGATAAAACCAGCCAGACTAATCAAAATAGACTGAATGCCCAATAATTCAGAATGTTCATCATGTTCAAACTGAATAGAACGTTGGAATTGACCGAATTCGTTTAATGGCTAGAGTATTCAAAGTGATCACAGTGATAAAACCAGCCAGACTAATCAAAATAGCCTGAATGCCTAATAATTGAGAACGTTCATCATGTTGAAACTGAATAGAACGTTGGAATTGACCGAATTCGTCAAATGGCAAGATTATCAAAGTGATCAGAGTGATAAAACAAGCTACAATAAGCTAAATAGCCTGAATGCCCAATAATTCAGAATGTTCATCATGTTGAAACTGAATAGAACGTTGGAATTGACCGAATTCGTCAAATGGCAAGAGTATTCAAAGTGATCAGAGTGATAAAACCCGCCAGACTAATCAAAATAGCCTGAATGCCCAATAATTCAGAATGTTCATCATGTTGAAACTGAATAGAACGTTGGAATTGACCGAATTCGTCAAATGGCAAGATTATCAAAGTGATCAGAGTGATAAAACCAGCTACAATAATCAAAATAGCCTGAATGCCCAATAATTGAGAACGTTCATCATGTTGAAACTGAATAGAACGTTGGAATTGACTGAATTCGTCAAATGGCAAGAGTATTCAAAGTGATCAGAGTGATAAAACCACCTACAATAGTCAAAATAGCCTGAATGACCAATAATTCAGAATGTTCATCATGTTGAAACTGAATAGAACGTTGGAATTGACCGAATTCGTCAAATGGCAAGAGTATTCAAAGTGATCAGAGTGATAAAACCAGCCAGACTAATCAAAATAGCCTGAATGTCCAATAATTCAGAATGTTCATCATGTTGAAATTGAATAGAACGTTGGAATTGACCGAATTCGTCAAATGGCAAGAGTATTCAAAGTGATCAGAGTGATAAAACCAGCCAGACTAATCAAAATAGCCTGAATGCCCAATAATTCAGAATGTTCATCATGTTGAAACTGAGTAGAACGTTGGAATTGACCGAATTCGACAAATGGCAAGAGTATTCAAAGTGATCAGAGTGATAAAACCAGCCAGACTAATCAAAATAGCCTGAATGCCTAATAATTGAGAACGTTCATCATGTTGAAACTGAATAGAACGTTGGAATTGACCGAATTCGTCAAATGGCAAGATTATCAAAGTGATCAGAGTGATAAAACCAGCTACAATAAGCTAAATAGCCTGAATGCCCAATAATTCAGAATGTTCATCATGTTGAAACTGAATAGAACGTTGGAATTGACCGAATTCGTCAAATCGCAAGAGTATTCAAAGTGATCAGAGTGATAAAACCCGCCAGACTAATCAAAATAGCCTCAATGCCCAATAATTCAGAATGTTCATCATGTTGAAACTGAATAGAACGTTGGAATTGACCGAATTCGTCAAATGGCAAGAGTATTCAAAGTGATCAGAGTGATAAAACCAGCCAGACTAATCAAACTAGCCTGAATACCCAATAATTCAGAATGTTCATCATGTTGAAACTGAATAGAACGTTGGAATTGACCGAATTCGTCAAATGGCAAGATTATCAAAGTGATCAGAGTGATAAAACCAGCTACAATAATCAAAATAGCCTGAATGCCCAATAATTGAGAAATTTCATCATGTTGAAACTGAATAGAACGTTGGAATTGACTGAATTCGTCAAATGGCAAGATTATCAAAGTGATCAGAGTGATAAAACCAGCTACAATAAGCAAAATAGCCTGAATGTCCAATAATTCAGAATGTTCATCATGTTGAAACTGCATAGAACGTTGGAATTGACCGAATTCGTCAAATGGCAAGAGTATTCAAAGTGATCAGAGTGATAAAACCAGCCAGACTAATCAAAATAGCCTGAATGCCCAATAATTCAGAATGTTCATCATGTTGAAACTGAATAGAACGTTGGAATTGAACGATTTCGTCAAATGGCAATAGTATTCAAAGTGATCAGAGTGATAAAACCAGCCAGACTAATCAAAATAGCCTGAATGCCCAATAATTCAGAATGTTAATCATGTTGAAACTGCATAGAACGTTGGAATTGACCGAATTCGTCAAATGGCAAGAGTATTCAAAGTGATCAGAGTGATAAAATCAGCCAGACTAATCAAAATAGACTGAATGCCCAATAATTCAGAATGTTCATCATGTTCAAACTGAATAGAACGTTGGAATTGACCGAATTCGTTTAATGGCTAGAGTATTCAAAGTGATCACAGTGATAAAACCAGCCAGACTAATCAAAATAGCCTGAATGCCCAATAATTCAGAATGTTCATCATGTTGAAACTGAATAGAACGTTGGAATTGACCGAATTCGTCAAATGGCAAGAGTATTCAAAGTGATCAGAGTGATAAAACCAGCCAGACTAATCAAAATAGACTGAATGCCCAATAATTCAGAATGTTCATCATGTTCAAACTGAATAGAACGTTGGAATTGACCGAATTCGTTTAATGGCTAGAGTATTCAAAGTGATCACAGTGATAAAACCAGCCAGACTAATCAAAATAGCCTGAATGCCTAATAATTGAGAACGTTCATCATGTTGAAACTGAATAGAACGTTGGAATTGACCGAATTCGTCAAATGGCAAGATTATCAAAGTGATCAGAGTGATAAAACAAGCTACAATAAGCTAAATAGCCTGAATGCCCAATAATTCAGAATGTTCATCATGTTGAAACTGAATAGAACGTTGGAATTGACCGAATTCGTCAAATAGCAAGAGTATTCAAAGTGATCAGAGTGATAAAACCCGCCAGACTAATCAAAATAGCCTGAATGCCCAATAATTCAGAATGTTCATCATGTTGAAACTGAATAGAACGTTGGAATTGACCGAATTCGTCAAATGGCAAGATTATCAAAGTGATCAGAGTGATAAAACCAGCTACAATAATCAAAATAGCCTGAATGCCCAATAATTGAGAACGTTCATCATGTTGAAACTGAATAGAACGTTGGAATTGACTGAATTCGTCAAATGGCAAGAGTATTCAAAGTGATCAGAGTGATAAAACCACCTACAATAGTCAAAATAGCCTGAATGACCAATAATTCAGAATGTTCATCATGTTGAAACTGAATAGAACGTTGGAATTGACCGAATTCGTCAAATGGCAAGAGTATTCAAAGTGATCAGAGTGATAAAACCAGCCAGACTAATCAAAATAGCCTGAATGTCCAATAATTCAGAATGTTCATCATGTTGAAATTGAATAGAACGTTGGAATTGACCGAATTCGTCAAATGGCAAGAGTATTCAAAGTGATCAGAGTGATAAAACCAGCCAGACTAATCAAAATAGCCTGAATGCCCAATAATTCAGAATGTTCATCATGTTGAAACTGAGTAGAACGTTGGAATTGACCGAATTCGACAAATGGCAAGAGTATTCAAAGTGATCAGAGTGATAAAACCAGCCAGACTAATCAAAATAGCCTGAATGCCTAATAATTGAGAACGTTCATCATGTTGAAACTGAATAGAACGTTGGAATTGACCGAATTCGTCAAATGGCAAGATTATCAAAGTGATCAGAGTGATAAAACCAGCTACAATAAGCTAAATAGCCTGAATGCCCAATAATTCAGAATGTTCATCATGTTGAAACTGAATAGAACGTTGGAATTGACCGAATTCGTCAAATCGCAAGAGTATTCAAAGTGATCAGAGTGATAAAACCCGCCAGACTAATCAAAATAGCCTCAATGCCCAATAATTCAGAATGTTCATCATGTTGAAACTGAATAGAACGTTGGAATTGACCGAATTCGTCAAATGGCAACAGTATTCAAAGTGATCAGAGTGATAAAACCAGCCAGACTAATCAAACTAGCCTGAATACCCAATAATTCAGAATGTTCATCATGTTGAAACTGAATAGAACGTTGGAATTGACCGAATTCGTCAAATGGCAAGATTATCAAAGTGATCAGAGTGATAAAACCAGCTACAATAATCAAAATAGCCTGAATGCCCAATAATTGAGAAATTTCATCATGTTGAAACTGAATAGAACGTTGGAATTGACTGAATTCGTCAAATGGCAAGAGTATTCAAAGTGATCAGAGTGATAAAACCACCTACAATAGTCAAAATAGCCTGAATGACCAATAATTCAGAATGTTCATCATGTTGAAACTGAATAGAACGTTGGAATTGACCGAATTCGTCAAATGGCAAGAGTATTCAAAGTGATCAGAGTGATAAAACCAGCCAGACTAATCAAAATAGTCCAATAATTCAGAGTGTTCATCATGTTGAAATTGAATAGAACGTTGGAATTGACCGAATTCGTCAAATGGCAAGAGTATTCAAAGTGATCAGAGTGATAAAACCAGCCAGACTAATCAAAATAGCCTGAATGCCCAATAATTCAGAATGTTCATCAAGTTCAAACTGAATAGAACGTTGGAATTGACCGAATTCGTTTAATGGCTAGAGTATTCAAAGTGATCACAGTGATGAAACCAGCCAGACTAACCAAAATAGCCTGAATGCCAAATAATTCAGAATGTTCATCATGTTGAAACTGAATAGAACGTTGGAATTGACTGAATTCGTCAAATGGCAAGATTATCAAAGTGATCAGAGTGATAAAACCAGCTACAATAAGCAAAATAGCCTAAATGCCCAATAATTCAGAATGTTCATCATGTAGAAACTGAATAGAACGTTGGAATTGAGCGAATTCGTGAAATGGCAAGATTATCAAAGTGACCAGAGTGATAAAACCAGCTACAATAAGCAAAATAGCCTGAATGCCCAATAATTCAGAATGTTCATCATGTTGAAACTGAATAGAACGTTGGAATTGACCGAATTCGTCAAATCGCAAGAGTATTATTTATTTATTTATTTATTAATTACAATACAAAGTAAATTTTATATTCTAATTTTGGGTCCAAGGATAAACCGATAGAACAAAGACTATTTGGCTTGATTTTTGCAGCGACAGACCAAAGCCTCTGGTGGGAATCGAACCCACAACCCCCACGCTGATAGGCAAGCACGCTACCAACTCGCCTACCGGGGCGCTTTCGCAAGAGTATTCAAAGTGATCAGAGTGATAAAACCAGCCAGACTAATCAAAATAGCCTGAATGCCCAATAATTCAGAATGTTCATCATGTTGAAACTGAATAGAACGTTGGAATTGACCGAATTCGTCAAATGGCAAGAGTATTCAAAGTGATCAGAGTGATAAAACCAGCCAGACTAATCAAACTAGCCTGAATACCCAATAATTCAGAATGTTCATCATGTTCAAACTGAATAGAACGTTGGAATTGACCGAATTCGTCAAATGGCAAGATTATCAAAGTGATCAGAGTGATAAAACCAGCTACAATAATCAAAATAGCCTGAATGCCCAATAATTGAGAACGTTCATCATGTTGAAACTGAATAGAACGTTGGAATTGACTGAATTCGTCAAATGGCAAGAGTATTCAAAGTGATCAGAGTGATAAAACCACCTACAATAGTCAAAATAGCCTGAATGCCCAATAATTCAGAATGTTCATCAAGTTCAAACTGAATAGAACGTTGGAATTGACCGAATTCGTTTAATGGCTAGAGTATTCAAAGTGATCACAGTGATAAAACCAGCCAGACTAATCAAAATAGCCTGAATGCCAAATAATTCAGAATGTTCATCATGTTGAAACTGAATTGAACGTTGGAATTGACCGAATTCGTCAAATGGCAAGAGTATTCTAAGTGATCAGAGTGATAAAACCAGCCAGACTAATCAAAATAGACTGAATGCCCAATAATTCAGAATGTTCATCATGTTCAAACTGAATAGAACGTTGGAATTGACCGAATTCGTTTAATGGCTAGAGTATTCAAAGTGATCACAGTGATAAAACCAGCCAGACTAATCAAAATAGCCTGAAAGCCTAATAATTGAGAACGTTCATCATGTTGAAACTGAATAGAACGTTGGAATTGACCGAATTCGTCAAATGGCAAGATTATCAAAGTGATCAGAGTGATAAAACCAGCTACAATAATCAAAATAGCCTGAATGCCCAATAATTGAGAACGTTCATCATGTTGAAACTGAATAGAACGTTGGAATTGACTGAATTCGTCAAATGGCAAGAGTATTCAAAGTGATCAGAGTGATAAAACCACCTACAATAGTCAAAATAGCCTGAATGCCCAATAATTCAGAATGTTCATCAAGTTCAAACTGAATAGAACGTTGGAATTGACCGAATTCGTTTAATGGCTAGAGTATTCAAAGTGATCACAGTGATAAAACCAGCCAGACTAATCAAAATAGCCTGAATGCCCAATAATTCAGAATGTTCATCATGTTGAAACTGAATAGAACGTTGGAATTGACCGAATTCGTCAAATGGCAAGAGTATTCAAAGTGATCAGAGTGATAAAACCAGCCAGACTAATCAAACTAGCCTGAATACCCAATAATTCAGAATGTTCATCATGTTGAAACTCAATAGAACGTTGGAATTGACCGAATTCGTCAAATGGCAAGATTATCAAAGTGATCAGAGTGATAAAACCAGCTACAATAATCAAAATAGCCTGAATGCCCAATAATTGAGAACGTTCATCATGTTGAAACTGAATAGAACTTTGGAATTGACTGAATTCGTCAAATGGCAAGAGTATTCAAAGTGATCAGAGTGATAAAACCAGCCAGACTAATCAAAATAGTCCAATAATTCAGAGTGTTCATCATGTTGAAATTGAATAGAACGTTGGAATTGACCGAATTCGTCAAATGGCAAGAGTATTCAAAGTGATCAGAGTGATAAAACCAGCCAGACTAATCAAAATAGCCTGAATGCCCAATAATTCAGAATGTTCATCAAGTTCAAACTGAATAGAACGTTGGAATTGACCGAATTCGTTTAATGGCTAGAGTATTCAAAGTGATCACAGTGATAAAACCAGCCAGACTAATCAAAATAGCCTGAATGCCAAATAATTCAGAATGTTCATCATGTTGAAACTGAATAGAACGTTGGAATTGACCGAATTCGTCAAATGGCAAGAGTATTCAAAGTGATCAGAGTGATAAAACCAGCCAGACTAATCAAAATAGCCTGAATGCCTAATAATTAAGAACGTTCATCATGTTGAAACAGAATAGAACGTTGGAATTGACTGAATTCGTCAAATGGCAAGATTATCAAAGTGATCAGAGTGATAAAACCAGCTACAATAAGCAAAATAGCCTAAATGCCCAATAATTCAGAATGTTCATCATGTTGAAACTGAATAGAACGTTGGAATTGAGCGAATTCGTGAAATGGCAAGATTATCAAAGTGACCAGAGTGATAAAACCAGCTACAATAAGCAAAATAGCCTGAATGCCCAATAATTCAGAATGTTCATCATGTTGAAACTGAATAGAACGTTGGAATTGACCGAATTCGTCAAATCGCAAGAGTATTCAAAGTGATCAGAGTGATAAAACCAGCCAGACTAATCAAAATAGCCTGAATGCCCAATAATTCAGAATGTTCATCTTGTTGAAACTGAATAGAACGTTGGAATTGACCGAATTCGTCAAATGGCAAGAGTATTCAAAGTGATCAGAGTGATAAAACCAGCCAGACTAATCAAAATAGACTGAATGCCCAATAATTCAGAATGTTCATCATGTTCAAACTGAATAGAACGTTGGAATTGACCGAATTCGTTTAATGGCTAGAGTATTCAAAGTGATCACAGTGATAAAACCAGCCAGACTAATCAAAATAGCCTGAATGCCTAATAATTGAGAACGTTCATCATGTTGAAACTGAATAGAACGTTGGAATTGACCGAATTCGTCAAATGGCAAGATTATCAATGTACAATGCACTAATTAAAAATACACTTGCACGGCTGAATGTTTGTAAGACACTCATTGAGTACTTGTAAGATACTGATTTTATTTTGTTTATATTTCCTAAAACTAGCATACATTTTCTTAAACTAAACTAATCCTAAAGAAGGAACGAGAACGCGATAGACGCATGCGTGGGGTTGTTTTGTCAACCCACGCACGCATAACATCTTGTGGAAAATTCCACTCGTTATCATGCTCGTCCCTTATTCTAAAAATAGCCCGCCGCTCTATACCACACACGCATGTTGTACTGCCTGCTTATCTTAAAAACCCAAGCTACAACATACGCACATGCATTGAATATATTCAAATTACAATTGTATACATTATTTGAATACATACAAACTACAGTACAGTTTTACACATTGTTTTGAATACATTCAATTACCGAATCCAACACAATTTTATACCTTCAGCAGAAAAGGAAAAAACACCATGTGAGGATTTACAGAAATCTGAACATTCTGCGGCCGGCGAACTACAATTATTTGTTTTACATATGTATATCAATATTTTATGACAAATTAAAATCTATTATTCTAATGATAAGACAATAATGGTTAATGCTAAGTGAAAGCACTGAATAATTTTGCGGAAGCCTTATGCCGTTTGTTGACATCCTTCAGCCATTTAGGACCATTCCACTTATGCAGCTCCCTTGATGTGGAAGCATAAAGATTAGCCCACACGTGCCTCCACTGCAATGCATCAGCTTCTTTACATCTCTCAGGTAACAACAACGGCTTTGCAGTTACGGAATTGCCAGGGGTTTCAGCAGTCACTGTTTCGTCTCTCACCAGCCCTTCCTTCACAACTTCGTGGTATAAATCAGATCCAATCAGTAGATCGATTCTATCCGCTCTGTAGAATAATGGATTATCAGGTTGGGCCGAAGACAAGTTCTTTAATACCACCCGTAAAACTGCGCCATCTCCAACTGCGGACTTAACCGCAGCCACCTGCAATCCACCGAAGTGTGGAGCTCCCGGGGAACCCACAGCCTTCACCATTGTGGTGATCGGCTCCAACCTTTCATATGGAGAAGCCGCCTTCGTTTTTTCCAATTGAAAATTGTCTTCAATTTTTGGATCTTCGCCAGCACCATGGATTTTCAAGCCACTCGCTTGAAAATTCTGTTCGCTGACATCAACCGGAACCTGCGCGAGATCTTCCTTCGAATCAACACCAGTCATCGAATCATCCATTTCGAAGTCATCGTTAGTTATGGTGTACAACTTCGGATCTTCATCTTCACAGCAGTTGGCTACATTTTGTGACGCTTCCACGTCAGTTTGTTCCGTATTAGCTCTCTTCTTTAACGGTAACCTCGAAACCCAGCGTTGATCTTCATTACAGTGTGTGGATCTTCGGGTCACCCACAGCTCTTTGATGTCTTCCTCATCGATTTCAGTTTTCTTCTTTAACTCGGGAACTCGTCTGGCCCACAGCTCACCCTTATGTTTTTCAGCATCGGTTTTAGCTTTAAACCGGTCATCCTTCTCATTAGCAGGAGCTCGTCTGGGCCACAGCTCACCATTTTGTGTTTCAGCATCAAACCGGTTATATGCCAGGCGTGCACTTACGGTTGCTTTAGAACACTCCTTATCCCTCTTGACGTTTTCGCTTTGACTTGCGATTTTCAATCGCACTTCACGATACTGCCTCCGTATTTTCGTATACGCGTCATAAATATCATCGTCGTCGAGATTTTTAGCGACAATCCTCCTATATGCCAGGACAACTTCTTGAAACTGGTCCTCTACCAGTTGTTGTTGTACCTGCAGCCGTTCGGAACTGAGACTCAGTATGGTATCTCTTGTCGTACTCATAATTGTCGCCAATTCCCGAACTTCTCTTCGAAACCTTTCAACCATTATTGTGTGTGGTTGAGAACGCTGTACGTCGCTTCTGTGGACTGTATTTTTCTTTCGGTCTTCGCCAATTCTGCTTGGCTCTGCTTCCAGGACTTTCGTTGACGTCTTTTCCTCGAAATTGTCTGTCCCATATTCAGCAATCATTCCTTTTGCCCCTTCGTACAAGGCCTCGGTGGATTTATAAAGATCCATTACCTCCGGTATCTCCTTGTCCGCGGACTGTTTCAATTCCGTCACCAACTTGGTGAAGTCCACCCACTTGCTCTGTAGGGTGGACTCGTTGCTTGAGAGTTGAACCATTCTCATCTCTGGCTTCCCTCTCAAATACCGCTCAATGCTTTCAATTTTTTGAGACAGCTTGATTAATTGCTCCATCTTCTTGGAGGCTTCAGATTTCGTACCGAACATTTTTAATATTTTTTTTTTCAAAAATATTTTCCTTACAAATCACACTTTCACTTTAGTAAACGGATTAAATTTTTTTTTTTTTTTTTTAAGGAACAATGCTCGTCGGTTCGAAGGATCAAAATGTACAATCGAGAGATGTAAAATTGACCCGCACGGATGAATGTTTGTAAGACACTCTCTTTGTGAGTACTTGTAAGATACTGATTTTATTTTGTTTATATTTCCTAAAACTAGCATACATTTTCTTAAACTAAACTAATCCTAAAGAAGGAACGAGAACGCGATAGACGCATGCGTGGGGTTGTTTTGTCAACCCACGCACGCATAACATCTTGTGGAAAATTCCACTCGTTATCATGCTCGTCCCTTATTCTAAAAATAGCCCGCCGCTCTATACCACACACGCATGTTGTACTGCCTGCTTATCTTAAAAACCCAAGCTACAACATACGCACATGCATTGAATATATTCAAATTACAATTGTATACATTATTTGAATACATACAAACTACAGTACAGTTTTACACATTGTTTTGAATACATTCAATTACCGAATCCAACACAATTTTATACCTTCAGCAGAAAAGGAAAAAACACCATGTGAGGATTTACAGAAATCTGAACAATCAAAGTGATCAGAGTGATAAAACCAGCTACAATAAGCTAAATAGCCTGAATGCCCAATAATTCAGAATGTTCATCATGTTGAAACTGAATAGAACGTTGGAATTGACCGAATTCGTCAAATGGCAAGAGTATTCAAAGTGATCAGAGTGATAAAACCAGCCAGACTAATCAAACTAGCCTGAATACCCAATAATTCAGAATGTTCATCATGTTGAAACTGAATAGAACGTTGGAATTGACCGAATTCGTCAAATGGCAAGATTATCAAAGTGATCAGAGTGATAAAACCAGCTACAATAATCAAAATAGCCTGAATGCCCAATAATTGAGAACGTTCATCACGTGAAACTGAATAGAACGTTGGAATTGACTGAATTCGTCAAATGGCAAGAGTATTCAAAGTGATCAGAGTGATAAAACCACCTACAATAGTCAAAATAGCCTGAATGCCCAATAATTCAGAATGTTCATCAAGTTCAAACTGAATAGAACGTTGGAATTGACCGAATTCGTTTAATGGCTAGAGTATTCAAAGTGATCACAGTGATAAAACCAGCCAGACTAATCAAAATAGCCTGAATGCCAAATAATTCAGAATGTTCATCATGTTGAAACTGAATAGAACGTTGGAATTGACCGAATTCGTCAAATGGCAAGAGTATTCAAAGTGATCAGACTGATAAAACCAGCCAGACTAATCAAAATAGCCTGAATGCCCAATAATTCAGAATGTTCATCATGTTGAAACTGAATAGAACGTTGGAATTGACTGAAATCGTCAAATGGCAAGATTATCAAAGTGATCAGAGTGATAAAACCAGCTACAATAAGCAAAATAGCCTGAATGCCCAATAATTCAGAATGTTCATCAAGTTCAAACTGAATAGAACGTTGGAATTGACCGAATTCGTTTAATGGCTAGAGTATTCAAAGTGATCACAGTGATAAAACCAGCCAGACTAATCAAAATAGCCTGAATGCCTAATAATTAAGAACGTTCATCATGTTGAAACTGAATAGAACGTTGGAATTGACTGAAATCGTCAAATGGCAAGATTATCAAAGTGATCAGAGTGATAAAACCAGCTACAATAAGCAAAATAGCCTGAATGCCCAATAATTCAGAATGTTCATCATGTTGAAACTGAATAGAACGTTGGAATTGACCGAATACGTCAAATCGCAAGAGTATTCAAAGTGATCAGAGTGATAAAACCAGCCAGATTAATCAAAATAGCCTGAATGCCCAATAATTCAGAATGTTCATCATGTTGAAACTGAATAGAACGTTTGAATTGACCGAATTCGTCAAATGGCAAGAGTATTCAAAGTGATCAGAGTGATAAAACCAGCCAGACTAATCAAAATAGCCTGAATGTCCAATAATTCAGAATGTTCATCATGTTGAAACTGAATAGAACGTTGGAATTGACCGAATTCGTCAAATGGCAAGATTATTCAAAGTGATCAGAGTGATAAAACCAGCCAGACTAATCAAAATAGCCTGAATGCCCAATAATTCAGAATGTTCATCATGTTGAAACTGAATAGAACGTTGGAATTGACCGATTTCGTCAAATGGCAAGAGTATTCAAAGTGATCAGAGTGATAAAACCAGCCAGACTAATCAAAATAGCCTGAATGCCCAATAATTCAGAATGTTCATCATGTTGAAACTGAATAGAACGTTGGAATTGACCGAATTCGTCAAATGGCAAGAGTATTCAAAGTGATCAGAGTGATAAAACCAGCCAGACTAATCAAAATAGCCTGAATGTCCAATAATTCAGAATGTTCATCATGTTGAAACTGAATAGAACGTTGGAATTGACCGAATTCGTCAAATGGCAAGATTATTCAAAGTGATCAGAGTGATAAAACCAGCCAGACTAATCAAAATAGCCTGAATGCCCAATAATTCAGAATGTTCATCATGTTGAAACTGAATAGAACGTTGGAATTGACCGATTTCGTCAAATGGCAAGAGTATTCAAAGTGATCAGAGTGATAAAACCAGCCAGACTAATCAAAATAGCCTGAATGCCCAATAATTCAGAATGTTCATCATGTTGAAACTGAATAGAACGTTGGAATTGACCGAATTCGTCAAATGGCAAGAGTATTCAAAGTGATCAGAGTGATAAAACCATCTACAATAATCAAAATAGCCTGAATGCCTAATAATTGAGAACGTTCATCATGTTGAAACTGAATAGAACGTTGGAATTGACCGAATTCGTCAAATGGCAAGATTATCAAAGTGATCAGAGTGATAAAACCAGCTACAATAAGCAAAATAGCCTGAATGCCCAATAATTCAGAATGTTCTTCATGTTGAAACTGAATAGAACGTTGGAATTGACCGAATTCGTCAAATGGCAAGAGTATTCAAAGTGATCAGAGTGATAAAACCCGCCAGACTAATCAAAATAGCCTGAATGCCCAATAATTCAGAATGTTCATCATGTTGAAACTGAATAGAACGTTGGAATTGACCGAATTCGTCAAATGGCAAGAGTATTCAAAGTGATCAAGTGATAAAACCAGCTACAATAAGCAAGATAGCCTGAATACCCAATAATTGAGAACGTTCATCATGTTGAAACTGAATAGAACGTTGGAATTGACCGAATTCGTCAAATGGCAAGAGTATTCAAAGTGATCAGAGTGATAAAACCAGCCAGACTAATCAAACTAGCCTGAATGCCCAATAATTCAGAATGTTCATCATGTTGAAACTGAATAGAACGTTGGAATTGACCGAATTCGTCAAATGTCAAGATTATCAAAGTGATCAGAGTGATAAAACCAGCTACAATAATCAAAATAGCCTGAATGCCCAATAATTGAGAACGTTCATCATGTTGAAACTGAATAGAACGTTGGAATTGACTGAATTCGTCAAATGGCAAGAGTATTCAAAGTGATCAGAGTGATAAAACCACCTACAATAGTCAAAATAGCCTGAATGACCAATAATTCAGAATGTTCATCATGTTGAAACTGAATAGAACGCTGGAATTGACCGAATTCGTCAAATGGCAAGATTATCAAAGTGATCAGAGTGATAAAACCAGCTACAATAATCAAAATAGCCTGAATGCCCAATAATTGAGAACGTTCATCATGTTGAAACTGAATAGAACGTTGGAATTGACTGAATTCGTCAAATGGCAAGAGTATTCAAAGTGATCAGAGTGATAAAACCAACTACAATAGTCAAAATAGCCTGAATGTCCAATAATTCAGAATGTTCATCATGTTGAAACTGAATAGAACGTTGGAATTGACCGAATTCGTCAAATGGCAAGAGTATTCAAAGTGATCAGAGTGATAAAACCAGCCAGACTAATCAAAATAGCCTGAATGCCCAATAATTCAGGATGTTCATCATGTTGAAACTGAATAGAACGTTGGAATTGACCGATTTCGTCAAATGGCAAGAGTATTCAAAGTGATCAGAGTGATAAAACCAGCCAGACTAATCAAAATAGACTGAATGCCCAATAATTCAGAATGTTCACCATGTTCAAACTGAATAGAACGTTGGAATTGACCGAATTCGTTTAATGGCTAGAGTATTCAAAGTGATCACAGTGATAAAACCAGCCAGACTAATCAAAATAGCCTGAATGCCCAATAATTCAGAATGTTCATCATGTTGAAACTGAATAGAACGTTGGAATTGACCGAATTCGTCAAATGGCAAGAGTATTCAAAGTGATCAGAGTGATAAAACCAGCTACAATAAGCAAAATAGCCTGAATGCCCACTAATTGAGAACGTTCATCATGTTGAAACTGAATAGAACGTTGGAATTGACCGAATTCGTCAAATGGCATGAGTATTCAAAGTGATCGGAGTGATAAAACCAGCCAGACTAATCAAACTAGCCTGAATGCCCAATAATTCAGAATGTTCATCATGTTGAAACTGAATAGAACGTTGGAATTGACCGAATTCGTCAAATGGCAAGATTATCAAAGTGATCAGAGTGATAAAACCAGCTACAATAATCAAAATAGCCTGAATGCCCAATAATTCAGAACGTTCATCATGTTGAAACTGAATAGAACGTTGGAATTGACTGAATTCGTCAAATGGCAAGAGTATTCAAAGTGATCAGAGTGATAAAACCACCTACAATAGTCAAAATAGCCTGAATGACCAATAATTCAGAATGTTCATCATGTTGAAACTGGAATTGACCGAATTCGTCAAATGGCAAGAGTATTCAAAGTTCAAAGTGATTCAGAGTGATAAAACCAGCCAGACTAATCAAACTAGCCTGAATGCCCAATAATTCAGAATGTTCATCATGTTGAAACTGAATAGAACGTTGGAATTGACCGAATTCGTCAAATGGCAAGATTATCAAAGTGATCAGAGTGATAAAACCAGCTACAATAATCAAAATAGCCTGAATGCCCAATAATTCAGAACGTTCATCATGTTGAAACTGAATAGAACGTTGGAATTGACTGAATTCGTCAAATGGCAAGAGTATTCAAAGTGATCAGAGTGATAAAACCACCTACAATAGTCAAAATAGCCTGAATGACCAATAATTCAGAATGTTCATCATGTTGAAACTGGAATTGACCGAATTCGTCAAATGGCAAGAGTATTCAAAGTTCAAAGTGATTCAGAGTGATAAAACCAGCCAGACTAATCAAAATAGCCTGAATGTCCAATAATTCAGAATGTTCATCATGTTGAAATTGAATAGAACGTTGGAATTGACCGAATTCGTCAAATGGCAAGAGTATTCAATGTGATCAGAGTGATAAAACCAGCCAGACTAAACAAAATAGCCTGTATGCCCAATAATTCAGAATGTTCATCATGTTCAAACTGAATAGAACGTTGGAATTGACCGAATTCGTTTAATGGCTAGAGTATTCAAAGTGATCACAGTGATAAAACCAGCCAGACTAATCAAAATAGCCTGAATGCCAAATAATTCAGAATGTTCATCATGTTGAAACTGAATAGAACGTTGGAATTGACCGAATTCGTCAAATGGCAAGAGTATTCAAAGTGATCAGAGTGATAAAACCAGCCAGACTAATCAAAATAGACTGAATGCCTAATAATTAAGAACGTTCATCATGTTGAAACTGAATAGAACGTTGGAATTGACTGAATTCGTCAAATGGCAAGATTATCAAAGTGATCAGAGTGATAAAACCAGCTACAATAAGCAAAATAGCCTGAATGTCCAATAATTCAGAATGTTCATCATGTTGAAACTGAATAGAACGTTGGAATTGAGCGAATTCGTGAAATGGCAAGATTATCAAAGTGACCAGAGTGATAAAAACAGCTACAGTAAGCAAAATAGCCTGAATGCCCAATAATTCAGAATGTTCATCATGTTGAAACTGAATAGAACGTTGGAATTGACCGAATTCGTCAAATGGCAAGAGTATTCAAAGTGATCAGAGTGATAAACCCAGCCAGACTAATCAAAATAGCCTGAATGCCCAATAATTCAGAATGTTCATCATGTTGAAACTGAATAGAACGTTGGAATTGACCGATTTCTTCAAATGGCAAGAATATTCAAAGTGATCAGAGTGATAAAACCAGCCAGACTAATCAAAATAGCCTGAATGCCCAATAATTCAGAATGTTCATCATGTTGAAACTGAATAGAACGTTGGAATTGACCGAATTCGTCAAATGGCAAGAGTATTCAAAGTGATCAGAGTGATAAAACCATCTACAATAATCAAAATAGCCTGAATGCCTAATAATTAAGAACGTTCATCATGTTGAAACTAAATAGAACGTTGGAATTGACCGAATTCGTCAAATGGCAAGATTATCAAAGTGATCAGAGTGATAAAACCAGCTACAATAATCAAAATAGCCTGAATGCCCAATAATTGAGAATGTTCATCATGTTGAAACTGAATAGAACGTTGGAATTGACCGATTTCGTCAAATGGCAAGAATATTCAAAGTGATCAGAGTGATAAAACCAGCCAGACTAATCAAAATAGCCTGAATGCCCAATAATTCAGAATGTTCATCATGTTGAAACTGAATAGAACGTTGGAATTGACCGAATTCGTCACATGGCAAGAGTATTCAAAGTGATCAGAGTGATAAAACCATCTACAATAATCAAAATAGCCTGAATGCCCAATAATTAAGAACGTTCATCATGTTGAAACTGAATAGAACGTTGGAATTGACCGAATTCGTTTAATGGCTAGAGTATTCAAAGTGATCAGAGTGATAAAACCAGCCAGACTAATCAAAATAGCCTGAATGCCCAATAATTCAGAATGTTCATCATGTTGAAACTGAATAGAACGTTGGAATTGACCGATTTCGTCAAATGGCAAGAATATTCAAAGTGATCAGAGTGATAAAACCAGCCAGACTAATCAAAATAGCCTGAATGCCCAATAATTCAGAATGGTCATCATGTTGAAACTGAATAGAACGTTGGAATTGACCGAATTCGTTTAATGGCTAGAGTATTCAAAGTGATCACAGTGATAAAACCAGCCAGACTAATCAAAATAGCCTGAATGCCTAATAATTGAGAACGTTCATCATGTTGAAACTGAATAGAACGTTGGAATTGACCGAATTCGTCAAATGGCAAGAATATTCAAAGTGATCAGAGTGATAAAACCATCTACAATAATCAAAATAGCCTGAATGCCTAATAATTAAGAACGTTCATCATGTTGAAACTGAATAGAACGTTGGAATTGACCGATTTCGTCAAATGGCAAGAGTATTCAAAGTGATCAGAGTGATAAAACCAGCCAGACTAATCAAAATAGCCTGAATGCCCAATAATTCAGAATGTTCATCATGTTGAAACTGAATAGAACGTTGGAATTGGCCGAATTCGTCAAATGGCAAGAGTATTCAAAGTGATCAGAGTGATAAAACCAGCCAGACTAATCAAAATAGCCTGAATGCCCAATAATTCAGAATGTTCATCATGTTGAAACTGAATAGAACGTTGGAATTGACCGAATTCGTCAAATGGCAAGAGTATTCAAAGTGATCAGAGTGATAAAACCAGCCAGACTAATCAAAATAGCCTGAATGTCCAATAATTCAGAATGTTCATCATGTTGAAACTGAATAGAACGTTGGAATTGACCGAATTCGTCAAATGGCAAGATTATTCAAAGTGATCAGAGTGATAAAACCAGCCAGACTAATCAAAATAGCCTGAATGCCCAATAATTCAGAATGTTCATCATGTTGAAACTGAATAGAACGTTGGAATTGACCGATTTCGTCAAATGGCAAGAGTATTCAAAGTGATCAGAGTGATAAAACCAGCCAGACTAATCAAAATAGCCTGAATGCCCAATAATTCAGAATGTTCATCATGTTGAAACTGAATAGAACGTTGGAATTGACCGAATTCGTCAAATGGCAAGAGTATTCAAAGTGATCAGAGTGATAAAACCATCTACAATAATCAAAATAGCCTGAATGCCTAATAATTGAGAACGTTCATCATGTTGAAACTGAATAGAACGTTGGAATTGACCGAATTCGTCAAATGGCAAGATTATCAAAGTGATCAGAGTGATAAAACCAGCTACAATAAGCAAAATAGCCTGAATGCCCAATAATTCAGAATGTTCTTCATGTTGAAACTGAATAGAACGTTGGAATTGACCGAATTCGTCAAATGGCAAGAGTATTCAAAGTGATCAGAGTGATAAAACCCGCCAGACTAATCAAAATAGCCTGAATGCCCAATAATTCAGAATGTTCATCATGTTGAAACTGAATAGAACGTTGGAATTGACCGAATTCGTCAAATGGCAAGAGTATTCAAAGTGATCAAGTGATAAAACCAGCTACAATAAGCAAGATAGCCTGAATACCCAATAATTGAGAACGTTCATCATGTTGAAACTGAATAGAACGTTGGAATTGACCGAATTCGTCAAATGGCAAGAGTATTCAAAGTGATCAGAGTGATAAAACCAGCCAGACTAATCAAACTAGCCTGAATGCCCAATAATTCAGAATGTTCATCATGTTGAAACTGAATAGAACGTTGGAATTGACCGAATTCGTCAAATGTCAAGATTATCAAAGTGATCAGAGTGATAAAACCAGCTACAATAATCAAAATAGCCTGAATGCCCAATAATTGAGAACGTTCATCATGTTGAAACTGAATAGAACGTTGGAATTGACTGAATTCGTCAAATGGCAAGAGTATTCAAAGTGATCAGAGTGATAAAACCACCTACAATAGTCAAAATAGCCTGAATGACCAATAATTCAGAATGTTCATCATGTTGAAACTGAATAGAACGCTGGAATTGACCGAATTCGTCAAATGGCAAGATTATCAAAGTGATCAGAGTGATAAAACCAGCTACAATAATCAAAATAGCCTGAATGCCCAATAATTGAGAACGTTCATCATGTTGAAACTGAATAGAACGTTGGAATTGACTGAATTCGTCAAATGGCAAGAGTATTCAAAGTGATCAGAGTGATAAAACCAACTACAATAGTCAAAATAGCCTGAATGTCCAATAATTCAGAATGTTCATCATGTTGAAACTGAATAGAACGTTGGAATTGACCGAATTCGTCAAATGGCAAGAGTATTCAAAGTGATCAGAGTGATAAAACCAGCCAGACTAATCAAAATAGCCTGAATGCCCAATAATTCAGGATGTTCATCATGTTGAAACTGAATAGAACGTTGGAATTGACCGATTTCGTCAAATGGCAAGAGTATTCAAAGTGATCAGAGTGATAAAACCAGCCAGACTAATCAAAATAGACTGAATGCCCAATAATTCAGAATGTTCACCATGTTCAAACTGAATAGAACGTTGGAATTGACCGAATTCGTTTAATGGCTAGAGTATTCAAAGTGATCACAGTGATAAAACCAGCCAGACTAATCAAAATAGCCTGAATGCCCAATAATTCAGAATGTTCATCATGTTGAAACTGAATAGAACGTTGGAATTGACCGAATTCGTCAAATGGCAAGAGTATTCAAAGTGATCAGAGTGATAAAACCAGCTACAATAAGCAAAATAGCCTGAATGCCCACTAATTGAGAACGTTCATCATGTTGAAACTGAATAGAACGTTGGAATTGACCGAATTCGTCAAATGGCATGAGTATTCAAAGTGATCGGAGTGATAAAACCAGCCAGACTAATCAAACTAGCCTGAATGCCCAATAATTCAGAATGTTCATCATGTTGAAACTGAATAGAACGTTGGAATTGACCGAATTCGTCAAATGGCAAGATTATCAAAGTGATCAGAGTGATAAAACCAGCTACAATAATCAAAATAGCCTGAATGCCCAATAATTCAGAACGTTCATCATGTTGAAACTGAATAGAACGTTGGAATTGACTGAATTCGTCAAATGGCAAGAGTATTCAAAGTGATCAGAGTGATAAAACCACCTACAATAGTCAAAATAGCCTGAATGACCAATAATTCAGAATGTTCATCATGTTGAAACTGGAATTGACCGAATTCGTCAAATGGCAAGAGTATTCAAAGTTCAAAGTGATTCAGAGTGATAAAACCAGCCAGACTAATCAAACTAGCCTGAATGCCCAATAATTCAGAATGTTCATCATGTTGAAACTGAATAGAACGTTGGAATTGACCGAATTCGTCAAATGGCAAGATTATCAAAGTGATCAGAGTGATAAAACCAGCTACAATAATCAAAATAGCCTGAATGCCCAATAATTCAGAACGTTCATCATGTTGAAACTGAATAGAACGTTGGAATTGACTGAATTCGTCAAATGGCAAGAGTATTCAAAGTGATCAGAGTGATAAAACCACCTACAATAGTCAAAATAGCCTGAATGACCAATAATTCAGAATGTTCATCATGTTGAAACTGGAATTGACCGAATTCGTCAAATGGCAAGAGTATTCAAAGTTCAAAGTGATTCAGAGTGATAAAACCAGCCAGACTAATCAAAATAGCCTGAATGTCCAATAATTCAGAATGTTCATCATGTTGAAATTGAATAGAACGTTGGAATTGACCGAATTCGTCAAATGGCAAGAGTATTCAATGTGATCAGAGTGATAAAACCAGCCAGACTAAACAAAATAGCCTGTATGCCCAATAATTCAGAATGTTCATCATGTTCAAACTGAATAGAACGTTGGAATTGACCGAATTCGTTTAATGGCTAGAGTATTCAAAGTGATCACAGTGATAAAACCAGCCAGACTAATCAAAATAGCCTGAATGCCAAATAATTCAGAATGTTCATCATGTTGAAACTGAATAGAACGTTGGAATTGACCGAATTCGTCAAATGGCAAGAGTATTCAAAGTGATCAGAGTGATAAAACCAGCCAGACTAATCAAAATAGACTGAATGCCTAATAATTAAGAACGTTCATCATGTTGAAACTGAATAGAACGTTGGAATTGACTGAATTCGTCAAATGGCAAGATTATCAAAGTGATCAGAGTGATAAAACCAGCTACAATAAGCAAAATAGCCTGAATGTCCAATAATTCAGAATGTTCATCATGTTGAAACTGAATAGAACGTTGGAATTGAGCGAATTCGTGAAATGGCAAGATTATCAAAGTGACCAGAGTGATAAAAACAGCTACAGTAAGCAAAATAGCCTGAATGCCCAATAATTCAGAATGTTCATCATGTTGAAACTGAATAGAACGTTGGAATTGACCGAATTCGTCAAATGGCAAGAGTATTCAAAGTGATCAGAGTGATAAACCCAGCCAGACTAATCAAAATAGCCTGAATGCCCAATAATTCAGAATGTTCATCATGTTGAAACTGAATAGAACGTTGGAATTGACCGATTTCTTCAAATGGCAAGAATATTCAAAGTGATCAGAGTGATAAAACCAGCCAGACTAATCAAAATAGCCTGAATGCCCAATAATTCAGAATGTTCATCATGTTGAAACTGAATAGAACGTTGGAATTGACCGAATTCGTCAAATGGCAAGAGTATTCAAAGTGATCAGAGTGATAAAACCATCTACAATAATCAAAATAGCCTGAATGCCTAATAATTAAGAACGTTCATCATGTTGAAACTAAATAGAACGTTGGAATTGACCGAATTCGTCAAATGGCAAGATTATCAAAGTGATCAGAGTGATAAAACCAGCTACAATAATCAAAATAGCCTGAATGCCCAATAATTGAGAATGTTCATCATGTTGAAACTGAATAGAACGTTGGAATTGACCGATTTCGTCAAATGGCAAGAATATTCAAAGTGATCAGAGTGATAAAACCAGCCAGACTAATCAAAATAGCCTGAATGCCCAATAATTCAGAATGTTCATCATGTTGAAACTGAATAGAACGTTGGAATTGACCGAATTCGTCACATGGCAAGAGTATTCAAAGTGATCAGAGTGATAAAACCATCTACAATAATCAAAATAGCCTGAATGCCCAATAATTAAGAACGTTCATCATGTTGAAACTGAATAGAACGTTGGAATTGACCGAATTCGTTTAATGGCTAGAGTATTCAAAGTGATCAGAGTGATAAAACCAGCCAGACTAATCAAAATAGCCTGAATGCCCAATAATTCAGAATGTTCATCATGTTGAAACTGAATAGAACGTTGGAATTGACCGATTTCGTCAAATGGCAAGAATATTCAAAGTGATCAGAGTGATAAAACCAGCCAGACTAATCAAAATAGCCTGAATGCCCAATAATTCAGAATGGTCATCATGTTGAAACTGAATAGAACGTTGGAATTGACCGAATTCGTTTAATGGCTAGAGTATTCAAAGTGATCACAGTGATAAAACCAGCCAGACTAATCAAAATAGCCTGAATGCCTAATAATTGAGAACGTTCATCATGTTGAAACTGAATAGAACGTTGGAATTGACCGAATTCGTCAAATGGCAAGAATATTCAAAGTGATCAGAGTGATAAAACCATCTACAATAATCAAAATAGCCTGAATGCCTAATAATTAAGAACGTTCATCATGTTGAAACTGAATAGAACGTTGGAATTGACCGATTTCGTCAAATGGCAAGAGTATTCAAAGTGATCAGAGTGATAAAACCAGCCAGACTAATCAAAATAGCCTGAATGCCCAATAATTCAGAATGTTCATCATGTTGAAACTGAATAGAACGTTGGAATTGGCCGAATTCGTCAAATGGCAAGAGTATTCAAAGTGATCAGAGTGATAAAACCATCTACAATAATCAAAATAGCCTGAATGCCTAATAATTGAGAACGTTCATCATGTTGAAACTGAATAGAACGTTGGAATTGACCGAATTCGTCAAATGGCAAGATTATCAAAGTGATCAGAGTGATAAAACCAGCTACAATAAGCAAAATAGCCTGAATGCCCAATAATTCAGAATGTTCTTCATGTTGAAACGGAATAGAACGTTGGAATTGACCGAATTCGTCAAATGGCAAGAGTATTCAAAGTGATCAGAGTGATAAAACCCGCCAGACTAATCAAAATAGCCTGAATGCCCAATAATTCAGAATGTTCATCATGTTGAAACTGAATAGAACGTTGGAATTGACCGAATTCGTCAAATGGCAAGAGTATTCAAAGTGATCAGAGTGATAAAACCAGCTACAATAAGCAAGATAGCCTGAATACCCAATAATTGAGAACGTTCATCATGTTGAAACTGAATAGAACGTTGGAATTGACCGAATTCGTCAAATGGCAAGAGTATTCAAAGTGATCAGAGTGATAAAACCAGCCAGACTAATCAAACTAGCCTGAATGCCCAATAATTCAGAATGTTCATCATGTTGAAACTGAATAGAATTTTGGAATTGACCGAATTCGTCAAATGGCAAGATTATCAAAGTGATCAGAGTGATAAAACCAGCTACAATAATCAAAATAGCCTGAATGCCCAATAATTGAGAACGTTCATCATGTTGAAACTGAATAGAACGTTGGAATTGACTGAATTCGTCAAATGGCAAGAGTATTCAAAGTGATCAGAGTGATAAAACCACCTACAATAGTCAAAATAGCCTGAATGACCAATAATTCAGAATGTTCATCATGTTGAAACTGAATAGAACGTTGGAATTGACCGAATTCGTCAAATGGCAAGATTATCAAAGTGATCAGAGTGATAAAACCAGCTACAATAATCAAAATAGCCTGAATGCCCAATAATTGAGAACGTTCATCATGTTGAAACTGAATAGAACGTTGGAATTGACTGAATTCGTCAAATGGCAAGAGTATTCAAAGTGATCAGAGTGATAAAACCAACTACAATAGTCAAAATAGCCTGAATGTCCAATAATTCAGAATGTTCATCATGTTGAAACTGAATAGAACGTTGGAATTGACCGAATTCGTCAAATGGCAAGAGTATTCAAAGTGATCAGAGTGATAAAACCAGCCAGACTAATCAAAATAGCCTGAATGCCCAATAATTCAGGATGTTCATCATGTTGAAACTGAATAGATCGTTGGAATTGACCGATTTCGTCAAATGGCAAGAGTATTCAAAGTGATCAGAGTGATAAAACCAGCTACAATAAGCAAAATAGCCTGAATGCCCAATAATTGAGAACGTTCATCATGTTGAAACTGAATAGAACGTTGGAATTGACCGAATTCGTCAAATGGCAAGAGTATTCAAAGTGATCGGAGTGATAAAACCAGCCAGACTAATCAAACTAGCCTGAATGCCCAATAATTCAGAATGTTCATCATGTTGAAACTGAATAGAACGTTGGAATTGACCGAATTCGTCAAATGGCAAGATTATCAAAGTGATCAGAGTGATAAAACCAGCTACAATAATCAAAATAGCCTGAATGCCCAATAATTGAGAACGTTCATCATGTTGAAACTGAATAGAACGTTGGAATTGACTGAATTCGTCAAATGGCAAGAGTATTCAAAGTGATCAGAGTGATAAAACCACCTACAATAGTCAAAATAGCCTGAATGACCAATAATTCAGAATGTTCATCATGTTGAAACTGGAATTGACCGAATTCGTCAAATGGCAAGAGTATTCAAAGTGATCAGAGTGATAAAACCAGCCAGACTAATAAAAATAGCCTGAATGTCCAATAATTCAGAATGTTCATCATGTTGAAATTGAATAGAACGTTGGAATTGACCGAATTCGTCAAATGGCAAGAGTATTCAAAGTGATCAGAGTGATAAAACCAGCCAGACTAATCAAAATAGCCTGAATGTCCAATAATTCAGAATGTTCATCATGTTGAAATTGAATAGAACGTTGGAATTGACCGAATTCGTCAAATGGCAAGAGTATTCAATGTGATCAGAGTGATAAAACCAGCCAGACTAAACAAAATAGCCTGAATGCCCAATAATTCAGAATGTTCATCATGTTCAAACTGAATAGAACGTTGGAATTGACCGAATTCGTTTAATGGCTAGAGTATTCAAAGTGATCACAGTGATAAAACCAGCCAGACTAATCAAAATAGCCTGAATGCCAAATAATTCAGAATGTTCATCATGTTGAAACTGAATAGAACGTTGGAATTGACCGAATTCGTCAAATGGCAAGAGTATTCAAAGTGATCAGAGTGATAAAACCAGCCAGACTAATCAAAATAGCCTGAATGCCTAATAATTAAGAACGTTCATCATGTTGAAACTGAATAGAACGTTGGAATTGACTGAATTCGTCAAATGGCAAGATTATCAAAGTGATCAGAGTGATAAAACCAGCTACAATAAGCAAAATAGCCTGAATGTCCAATAATTCAGAATGTTCATCATGTTGAAACTGAATAGAACGTTGGAATTGAGCGAATTCGTGAAATGGCAAGACTATCAAAGTGACCAGAGTGATAAAAACAGCTACAATAAGCAAAATAGCCTGAATGTCCAATAATTCAGAATGTTCATCATGTTGAAACTGAATAGAACGTTGGAATTGACCGAATTCGTCAAATGGCAAGAGTATTCAAAGTGATCAGAGTGATAAAACCAGCCAGACTAAACAATATAGCCTGAATGCCCAATAATTCAGAATGTTCATCATGTTGAAACTGAATAGAACGTTGGAATTGAGCGAATTAGTCAAATGGCAAGATTATCAAAGTGATCAGAGTGATAAAACCAGCTACAATAAGCAAAATAGCCTGAATACCCAATAATTCAGAATGTTCATCATGTTGAAACTGAATAGAACGTTGGAATTGACCGAATTCGTCAAATGGCAAGAGTATTCAAAGTGATCAGAGTGATAAAACCAGCCAGACTAATCAAAATAGCCTGAATGCCCAATAATTCAGAATGTTCATCATGTTGAAACTGAATAGAACGTTGGAATTGACCGAATTCGTCAAATGGCAAGAGTATTCAAAGTGATCAGATTGATAAAACCACCTACAATAGTCAAAATAGCCTGAATGACCAATAATTCAGAATGTTCATCATGTTGAAACTGAATAGAACGTTGGAATTGACCGAATTCGTCAAATGGCAAGAGTATTCAAAGTGATCAGAGTGATAAAACCATCTACAATAATCAAAATAGCCTGAATGCCTAATAATTAAGAACGTTCATCATGTTGAAACTGAATAGAAACTGAATTGCAAGATTATCAAAGTGATCAGAGTGATAAAACCAGCTACAATAATCAAAATAGCCTGAATGCCCAATAATTCAGAATGTTCATCATGTTGAAACTGAATAGAACGTTGGAATTGACCGAATTCGTCAAATGGCAAGAGTATTCAAAGTGATCAGAGTGATAAAACCACCTACAATAGTCAAAATAGCCTGAATGACCAATAATTCAGAATGTTCATCATGTTGAAACTGAATAGAACGTTGGAATTGACCGAATTTGTCAAATGGCTAGATTATCAAAGTGATCAGAGTGATAAAACCAGCCAGACTATTCAAAATAGCCTGAATGCCCAATAATTCAGAATGTTCATCATGTTGAAACTGAATAGAACGTTGGAATTGACCGAATTCGTCAAATGGCAAGAGTATTCAAAGTGATCAGAGTGATAAAACCCGCCAGACTAATCAAAATAGCCTGAATGCCCAATAATTCAGAATGTTCATCATGTTGAAACTGAATAGAACGTTGGAATTGAGCGAATTCGTCAAATGGCAAGATTATCAAAGTGACCAGAGTGATAAAACCAGCTACAATAATCAAAATAGCCTGAATGCCCAATAATTCAGAATGTCCATCATGTTGAAACTGAATAGAACGTTGGAATTGACCGAATTCGTCAAATCGCAAGAGTATTCAAAGTGAACAGAGTATTCAAAGTGATCAGATTGAAACTGAATAGAACGTTGGAATTGACTGAAATCGTCAAATGGCAAGATTATCAAAGTGATCAGAGTGATAAAACCAGCTACAATAAGCAAAATAGCCTGAATGCCCAATAATTCAGAATGTTCATCATGTTGAAACTGAATAGAACGTTGGAATTGACCGAATTCGTCAAATCGCAAGAGTATTCAAAGTGATCAGAGTGATAAAACCAGCCAGACTAATCAAAATAGCCTGAATGCCCAATAATTCAGAATGTTCATCATGTTGAAACTGAATAGAACGTTTGAATTGACCGAATTCGTCAAATGGCAAGAGTATTCAAAGTGATCAGAGTGATAAAACCAGCCAGACTAATCAAAATAGCCTGAATGTCCAATAATTCAGAATGTTCATCATGTTGAAACTGAATAGAACGTTGGAATTGACCGAATTCGTCAAATGGCAAGATTATTCAAAGTGATCAGAGTGATAAAACCAGCCAGACTAATCAAAATAGCCTGAATGCCCAATAATTCAGAATGTTCATCATGTTGAAACTGAATAGAACGTTGGAATTGACCGAATTCGTCAAATGGCAAGAGTATTCAAAGTGATCAGAGTGATAAAACCATCTACAATAATCAAAATAGCCTGAATGCCTAATAATTAAGAACGTTCATCATGTTGAAACTGAATAGAACGTTGGAATTGACCGATTTCGTCAAATGGCAAGAGTATTCAAAGTGATCAGAGTGATAAAACCAGCCAGACTAATCAAAATAGCCTGAATGTCCAATAATTCAGAATGTTCATCATGTTGAAACTGAATAGAACGTTGGAATTGACCGAATTCGTCAAATGGCAAGATTATTCAAAGTGATCAGAGTGATAAAACCAGCCAGACTAATCAAAATAGCCTGAATGCCCAATAATTCAGAATGTTCATCATGTTGAAACTGAATAGAACGTTGGAATTGACCGAATTCGTCAAATGGCAAGAGTATTCAAAGTGATCAGAGTGATAAAACCTGCCATACTAATCAAAATAGCCTGATTGCCCAATAATTCAGAATGTTCATAATGTTCAAACTGAATAGAACGTTGGAATTGACCGAATTCGTTTAATGACTAGATTATTCAAAGTGATCAGATTGATAAAACCATCCATACTAATCAAAATAGCCTGAATGCCCAATAATTCAGAATGTTCATCATGTTCAAACTGAATAGAACGTTGGAATTGACCGAATTCGTGAAATGGCAAGAGTATTCAAAGCGATCACAGTGATAAAACCAGCCAGACTAATCAAACTAGCCTGAATACCCAATAATTCAGAATGTTCATCATGTTGAAACTGAATAGAACGTTGGAATTGACCGAATTCGTCAAATGGCAAGATTATCAAAGTGATCAGAGTGATAAAACCAGCTACAATAATCAAAATAGCCTGAATGCCCAATAATTAAGAAATTTCATCATGTTGAAACTGAATAGAACGTTGGAATTGACTGAATTCGTCAAATGGCAAGAGTATTCAAAGTGATCAGAGTGATAAAACCACCTACAATAGTCAAAATAGCCTGAATGACCAATAATTCAGAATGTTCATCATGTTGAAACTGAATAGAACGTTGGAATTGACCGAATTCGTCAAATGGCAAGAGTATTCAAAGTGATCAGAGTGATAAAACCAGCCAGACTAATCAAACTAGCCTGAATGCCCAATAATTCAGAATGTTCATCATGTTGAAACTGAATAGAACGTTGGAATTGACCGAATTCGTCAAATGGCAAGATTATCAAAGTGATCAGAGTGATAAAACCAGCTACAATAATCAAAATAGCCTGAATGCCCAATAATTGAGAACGTTCATCATGTTGAAACTGAATAGAACGTTGGAATTGACTGAATTCGTCAAATGGCAAGAGTATTCAAAGTGATCAGAGTGATAAAACCACCTACAATAGTCAAAATAGCCTGAATGACCAATAATTCAGAATGTTCATCATGTTGAAACTGAATAGAACGTTGGAATTGACCGAATTCGTAAAATGGCAAGATTATCAAAGTGATCAGAGTGATAAAACCAGCTACAATAATCAAAATAGCCTGAATGCCCAATAATTGAGAACGTTCATCATGTTGAAACTGAATAGAACGTTGGAATTGACTGAATTCGTCAAATGGCAAGAGTATTCAAAGTGATCAGAGTGATAAAACCAACTACAATAGTCAAACTAGCCTGAATGTCCAATAATTCAGAATGTTCATCATGTTGAAACTGAATAGAACGTTGGAATTGACCGAATTCGTCAAATGGCAAGAGTATTCAAAGTGATCAGAGTGATAAAACCAGCCAGACTAATCAAAATAGCCTGAATGCCCAATAATTCAGGATGTTCATCATGTTGAAACTGAATAGAACGTTGGAATTGACCGATTTCGTCAAATGGCAAGAGTATTCAAAGTGATCAGAGTGATAAAACCAGCCAGACTAATCAAAATAGACTGAATGCACAATAATTCAGAATGTTCACCATGTTCAAACTGAATAGAACGTTGGAATTGACCGAATTCGTTTAATGGCTAGAGTATTCAAAGTGATCAGAGTGATAAAACCAGCTACAATAATCAAAATAGCCTGAATGCCCAATAATTCAGAATGTTCATCATGTTGAAACTGAATAGAACGTTGGAATTGACCGAATTCGTCAAATGGCAAGAGTATTCAAAGTGATCAGAGTGATAAAACCAGCTACAATAAGCAAAATAGCCTGAATGCCCAATAATTGAGAACGTTCATCATGTTGAAACTGAATAGAACGTTGGAATTGACCGAATTCGTCAAATGGCAAGAGTATTCAAAGTGATCGGCGTGATAAAACCAGCCAGACTAATCAAACTAGCCTGAATGCCCAATAATTCAGAATGTTCATCATGTTGAAACTGAATAGAACGTTGGAATTGACCGAATTCGTCAAATGGCAAGATTATCAAAGTGATCAGAGTGATAAAACCAGCTACAATAATCAAAATAGCCTGAATGCCCAATAATTGAGAACGTTCATCATGTTGAAACTGAATAGAACGTTGGAATTGAGCGAATTCGTGAAATGACAAGATTATCAAAGTGACCAGAGTGATAAAAACAGCTACAATAAGCAAAATAGCCTGAATGCCCAATAATTCAGAATGTTCATTATGTTGAAACTGAATAGAACGTTGGAATTGACCGAATTCGTCAAATGGCAAGAGTATTCAAAGTGATCAGAGTGATAAAACCAGCCAGACTAATCAAAATAGCCTGAATGCCCAATAATTCAGAATGTTCATCATGTTGAAACTGAATAGAACGTTGGAATTGACCGATTTCGTCAAATGGCAAGAATATTCAAAGTGATCAGAGTGATAAAACCAGCCAGACTAATCAAAATAGCCTGAATGCCCAATAATTCAGAATGTTCATCATGTTGAAACTGAATAAAACGTTGGAATTGACCGAATTCGTCAAATGGCAAGAGTATTCAAAGTGATCAGATTGATAAAACCACCTACAATAGTCAAAATAGCCTGAATGACCAATAATTCAGAATGTTCATCATGTTGAAACTGAATAGAACGTTGGAATTGACCGAATTCGTCAAATGGCAAGAGTATTCAAAGTGATCAGAGTGATAAAACCATCTACAATAATCAAAATAGCCTGAATGCCTAATAATTAAGAACGTTCATCATGTTGAAACTGAATAGAACGTTGGAATTGACCGAATTCGTCAAATTGCAAGATTATCAAAGTGATCAGAGTGATAAAACCAGCTACAATAAGCAAAATAGCCTGAATGCCCAATAATTCAGAATGTTCATCATGTTGAAACTGAATAGACAAGAGGCAAGAGTATTCAAAGTGATCAGAGTGATAAAACCAGCTACAATAATCAAAATAGCCTGAATGCCCAATAATTCAGAATGTTCATCATGTTGAAACTGAATAGAACGTTGGAATTGACCGAATTTGTCAAATGGCTAGATTATCAAAGTGATCAGAGTGATAAAACCAGCCAGACTATTCAAAATAGCCTGAATGCCCAATAATTCAGAATGTTCATCATGTTGAAACTGAATAGAACGTTGGAATTGACCGAATTTGTCAAATGGCAAGAGTATTCAAAGTGATCAGAGTGATAAAACCCGCCAGACTAATCAAAATAGCCTGAATGCCCAATAATTCAGAATGTTCATCATGTTGAAACTGAATAGAACGTTGGAATTGAGCGAATTCGTCAAATGGCAAGATTATCAAAGTGACCAGAGTGATAAAACCAGCTACAATAATCAAAATAGCCTGAATGCCCAATAATTCAGAATGTCCATCATGTTGAAACTGAATAGAACGTTGGAATTGACCGAATTCGTCAAATCGCAAGAGTATTCAAGGTGATCAGAGTGATAAAACCAGCTACAATAAGTAAAATAGCCTGAATGCCCAATAATTCAGAATGTTCATCATGTTGAAACTGAATAGAACGTTGGAATTGACCGAATTCGTCAAATGGCAAGAGTATTCAAAGTGATCAGAGTGATAAAACCAGCCAGACTAATCAAAATAGCCTGAATGTCCAATAATTCAGAATATTCATCATGTTGAAACTGAATAGAACGTTGGAATTGACCGAATTCGTCAAATGGCAAGAGTATTCAAAGTGATCAGAGTGATAAAACCAGCCAGACTAATCAAAATAGCCTGAATGCCCAATAATTCAGAATGTTCATCATGTTGAAACTGAATAGAACGTTGGAATTGAGCGAATTTGTCAAATGGCAAGATTATCAAAGTGATCAGAGTGATAAAACCAGCTACAATAAGTAAAATAGCCTGAATGCCCAATAATTCAGAATGTTCATCATGTTGAAACTGAATAGAACGTTGGAATTGACCGAATTCGTCAAATGGCAAGAGTATTCAAAGTGATCAGAGTGATAAAACCAGCCAGACTAATCAAAATAGCCTGAATGCTCAATAATTCAGAATGTTCATCATGTTGAAACTGAATAGAACGTTGGAATTGACCGAATTCGTCAAATGGCAAGAGTATTCAAAGTGATCAGATTGATAAAACCACCTACAATAGTCAAAATAGCCTGAATGACCAATAATTCAGAATGTTCATCATGTTGAAACTGAATAGAACGTTGGAATTGACCGAATTCGTCAAATGGCAAGAGTATTCAAAGTGATCAGAGTGATAAAACCAGCCAGACTAATCAAAATAGCCTGAATGCCCAATAATTCAGAATGTTCATCATGTTGAAACTGAATAGAACGTTGGAATTGAGCGAATTTGTCAAATGGCAAGATTATCAAAGTGATCAGAGTGATAAAACCAGCTACAATAAGTAAAATAGCCTGAATGCCCAATAATTCAGAATGTTCATCATGTTGAAACTGAATAGAACGTTGGAATTGACCGAATTCGTCAAATGGCAAGAGTATTCAAAGTGATCAGAGTGATAAAACCAGCCAGACTAATCAAAATAGCCTGAATGCTCAATAATTCAGAATGTTCACCATGTTCAAACTGAATAGAACGTTGGAATTGACCGAATTCGTTTAATGGCTAGAGTATTCAAAGTGATCAGAGTGATAAAACCAGCTACAATAATCAAAATAGCCTGAATGCCCAATAATTCAGAATGTTCATCATGTTGAAACTGAATAGAACGTTGGAATTGACCGAATTCGTCAAATGGCAAGAGTATTCAAAGTGATCAGAGTGATAAAACCAGCTACAATAAGCAAAATAGCCTGAATGCCCAATAATTGAGAACGTTCATCATGTTGAAACTGAATAGAACGTTGGAATTGACCGAATTCGTCAAATGGCAAGAGTATTCAAAGTGATCGGCGTGATAAAACCAGCCAGACTAATCAAACTAGCCTGAATGCCCAATAATTCAGAATGTTCATCATGTTGAAACTGAATAGAACGTTGGAATTGACCGAATTCGTCAAATGGCAAGATTATCAAAGTGATCAGAGTGATAAAACCAGCTACAATAATCAAAATAGCCTGAATGCCCAATAATTGAGAACGTTCATCATGTTGAAACTGAATAGAACGTTGGAATTGAGCGAATTCGTGAAATGACAAGATTATCAAAGTGACCAGAGTGATAAAAACAGCTACAATAAGCAAAATAGCCTGAATGCCCAATAATTCAGAATGTTCATTATGTTGAAACTGAATAGAACGTTGGAATTGACCGAATTCGTCAAATGGCAAGAGTATTCAAAGTGATCAGAGTGATAAAACCAGCCAGACTAATCAAAATAGCCTGAATGCCCAATAATTCAGAATGTTCATCATGTTGAAACTGAATAGAACGTTGGAATTGACCGATTTCGTCAAATGGCAAGAATATTCAAAGTGATCAGAGTGATAAAACCAGCCAGACTAATCAAAATAGCCTGAATGCCCAATAATTCAGAATGTTCATCATGTTGAAACTGAATAAAACGTTGGAATTGACCGAATTCGTCAAATGGCAAGAGTATTCAAAGTGATCAGATTGATAAAACCACCTACAATAGTCAAAATAGCCTGAATGACCAATAATTCAGAATGTTCATCATGTTGAAACTGAATAGAACGTTGGAATTGACCGAATTCGTCAAATGGCAAGAGTATTCAAAGTGATCAGAGTGATAAAACCATCTACAATAATCAAAATAGCCTGAATGCCTAATAATTAAGAACGTTCATCATGTTGAAACTGAATAGAACGTTGGAATTGACCGAATTCGTCAAATTGCAAGATTATCAAAGTGATCAGAGTGATAAAACCAGCTACAATAAGCAAAATAGCCTGAATGCCCAATAATTCAGAATGTTCATCATGTTGAAACTGAATAGACAAGAGGCAAGAGTATTCAAAGTGATCAGAGTGATAAAACCAGCTACAATAATCAAAATAGCCTGAATGCCCAATAATTCAGAATGTTCATCATGTTGAAACTGAATAGAACGTTGGAATTGACCGAATTTGTCAAATGGCTAGATTATCAAAGTGATCAGAGTGATAAAACCAGCCAGACTATTCAAAATAGCCTGAATGCCCAATAATTCAGAATGTTCATCATGTTGAAACTGAATAGAACGTTGGAATTGACCGAATTCGTCAAATGGCAAGAGTATTCAAAGTGATCAGAGTGATAAAACCCGCCAGACTAATCAAAATAGCCTGAATGCCCAATAATTCAGAATGTTCATCATGTTGAAACTGAATAGAACGTTGGAATTGAGCGAATTCGTCAAATGGCAAGATTATCAAAGTGACCAGAGTGATAAAACCAGCTACAATAATCAAAATAGCCTGAATGCCCAATAATTCAGAATGTCCATCATGTTGAAACTGAATAGAACGTTGGAATTGACCGAATTCGTCAAATCGCAAGAGTATTCAAGGTGATCAGAGTGATAAAACCAGCTACAATAAGTAAAATAGCCTGAATGCCCAATAATTCAGAATGTTCATCATGTTGAAACTGAATAGAACGTTGGAATTGACCGAATTCGTCAAATGGCAAGAGTATTCAAAGTGATCAGAGTGATAAAACCAGCCAGACTAATCAAAATAGCCTGAATGTCCAATAATTCAGAATATTCATCATGTTGAAACTGAATAGAACGTTGGAATTGACCGAATTCGTCAAATGGCAAGAGTATTCAAAGTGATCAGAGTGATAAAACCAGCCAGACTAATCAAAATAGCCTGAATGCCCAATAATTCAGAATGTTCATCATGTTGAAACTGAATAGAACGTTGGAATTGAGCGAATTTGTCAAATGGCAAGATTATCAAAGTGATCAGAGTGATAAAACCAGCTACAATAAGTAAAATAGCCTGAATGCCCAATAATTCAGAATGTTCATCATGTTGAAACTGAATAGAACGTTGGAATTGACCGAATTCGTCAAATGGCAAGAGTATTCAAAGTGATCAGAGTGATAAAACCAGCCAGACTAATCAAAATAGCCTGAATGCTCAATAATTCAGAATGTTCATCATGTTGAAACTGAATAGAACGTTGGAATTGACCGAATTCGTCAAATGGCAAGAGTATTCAAAGTGATCAGATTGATAAAACCACCTACAATAGTCAAAATAGCCTGAATGACCAATAATTCAGAATGTTCATCATGTTGAAACTGAATAGAACGTTGGAATTGACCGAATTCGTCAAATGGCAAGAGTATTCAAAGTGATCAGAGTGATAAAACCATCTACAATAATCAAAATAGCCTGAATGCCTAATAATTAAGAACGTTCATCATGTTGAAACTGAATAGAACGTTGGAATTGACCGAATTCGTCAAATTGCAAGATTATCAAAGTGATCAGAGTGATAAAACCAGCTACAATAAGCAAAATAGCCTGAATGCCCAATAATTCAGAATGTTCATCATGTTGAAACTGAATAGACAAGAGGCAAGAGTATTCAAAGTGATCAGAGTGATAAAACCAGCTACAATAATCAAAATAGCCTGAATGCCCAATAATTCAGAATGTTCATCATGTTGAAACTGAATAGAACGTTGGAATTGACCGAATTTGTCAAATGGCTAGATTATCAAAGTGATCAGAGTGATAAAACCAGCTACAATAAGTAAAATAGCCTGAATGCCCAATAATTCAGAATGTTCATCATGTTGAAACTGAATAGAACGTTGGAATTGACCGAATTCGTCAAATGGCAAGAGTATTCAGAGTGATCAGAGTGATAAAACCCGCCAGACTAATCAAAATAGCCTGAATGCCCAATAATTCAGAATGTTCATCATGTTGAAACTGAATAGAACGTTGGAATTGAGCGAATTCGTCAAATGGCAAGATTATCAAAGTGACCAGAGTGATAAAACCAGCTACAATAATCAAAATAGCCTGAATGCCCAATAATTCAGAATGTCCATCATGTTGAAACTGAATAGAACGTTGGAATTGACCGAATTCGTCAAATCGCAAGAGTATTCAAAGTGATCAGAGTGATAAAACCAGCTACAATAAGTAAAATAGCCTGAATGCCCAATAATTCAGAATGTTCATCATGTTGAAACTGAATAGAACGTTGGAATTGACCGAATTCGTCAAATGGCAAGAGTATTCAAAGTGATCAGAGTGATAAAACCAGCCAGACTAATCAAAATAGCCTGAATGTCCAATAATTCAGAATATTCATCATGTTGAAACTGAATAGAACGTTGGAATTGACCGAATTCGTCAAATGGCAAGAGTATTCAAAGTGATCAGAGTGATAAAACCAGCCAGACTAATCAAAATAGCCTGAATGCCCAATAATTCAGAATGTTCATCATGTTGAAACTGAATAGAACGTTGGAATTGAGCGAATTTGTCAAATGGCAAGATTATCAAAGTGATCAGAGTGATAAAACCAGCTACAATAAGCAAAATAGCCTGAATGCCCAATAATTCAGAATGTACATCATGTTGAAACTGAATAGAACGTTGGAATTGACCGAATTCGTCAAATGGCAAGAGTATTCAAAGTGATCAGAGTGATAAAACCAGCCAGACTAATCAAAATAGCCTGAATGCCCAATAATTCAGAATGTTCATCATGTTGAAACTGAATAGAACGTTGGAATTGAGCGAATTTGTCAAATGGCAAGATTATCAAAGTGATCAGAGTGATAAAACCAGCTACAATAAGCAAAATAGCCTGAATGCCCAATAATTCAGAATGTTCATCATGTTGAAATTGAATAGAACGTTGGAATTGACCGAATTCGTCAAATCGCAAGATTATCAAAGTGATCAGAGTGATAAAACCAGCTACAATAAGCAAAATAGCCTGAATACCCAATAATTCAGAATGTTCATCATGTTGAAACTGAATAGAACGTTGGAATTGACCGAATTCGTCAAATGGCAAGAGTATTCAAAGTGATCAGAGTGATAAAACCAGCCAGACTAATCAAAATAGCCTGAATGCCCAATAATTCAGAATGTTCATCATGTTGAAACTGAATAGAACGTTGGAATTGACCCAATTCGTCAAATGGCAAGAGTATTCAAAGTGATCAGAGTGATAAAAACAGCTACAATAAGCAAAATAGCCTGAATGCCCAATAATTCAGAATGTTCATCATGTTGAAACTGAATAGAACGTTGGAATTGAGCGAATTCGTGAAATGGCAAGATTATCAAAGTGGCCAGAGTGATAAAAACAGCTACAATAAGCAAAATAGCCTGAATGTCCAATAATTCAGAATGTTCATCATGTTGAAACTGAATAGAACGTTGGAATTGACCGAATTCGTCAAATGGCAAGAGTATTCAAAGTGATCAGAGTGATAAAACCAGCCAGACTAATCAAAATAGTCTGAATGCCCAATAATTCAGAATGTTCATCATGTTGAAACTGAATAGAACGTTGGAATTGACCGAATTCGTCAAATGGCAAGAGAATTCAAAGTGATCAGAGTGATAAAACCAGCCAGACTAATCAAAATAGCCTGAATGCCCAATAATTCAGAATGTTCATCATGTTGAAACTGAATAGATCGTTGGAATTGACCGATTTCGTCAAATGGCAAGAGTATTCAAAGTGATCAGAGTGATAAAACCAGCCAGACTAATCAAAATAGTCTGAATGCCCAATAATTCAGAATGTTCATCATGTTGAAACTGAATAGAACGTTGGAATTGACCGAATTCGTCAAATGGCAAGAGAATTCAAAGTGATCAGAGTGATAAAACCAGCCAGACTAATCAAAATAGCCTGAATGCCCAATAATTAAGAACGTTCATCATGTTGAAACTGAATAGAACGTTGGAATTGACTGAATTCGTCAAATGGCAAGATTATCAAAGTGATCAGAGTGATAAAACCAGCTACAATAAGCAAAATAGCCTGAATGCCCAATAATTCAGAATGTTCATCATGTTGAAACTGAATAGAACGTTGGAATTGAGCGAATTCGTGAAATGGCAAGATTATCAAAGTGGCCAGAGTGATAAAAACAGCTACAATAAGCAAAATAGCCTGAATGTCCAATAATTCAGAATGTTCATCATGTTGAAACTGAATAGAACGTTGGAATTGACCGAATTCGTCAAATGGCAAGAGTATTCAAAGTGATCAGAGTGATAAAATTAGCCAGCTAATCAAAATAGCCTGAATGCCCAATAATTCAGAATGTTCATCATGTTGAAACTGAATAGAACGTTGGAATTGACCGATTTCGTCAAATGGCAAGAGTATTCAAAGTGATCAGAGTGATAAAACCAGCCAGACTAATCAAAATAGCCTGAATGCCCAATAATTCAGAATGTTCATCATGTTGAAACTGAATAGAACGTTGGAATTGACCGAATTCGTCAAATGGCAAGAGTATTCAAAGTGATCAGAGTGATAAAACCATCTACAATAATCAAAATAGCCTGAATGCCTAATAATTAAGAACGTTCATCATGTTGAAACTGAATAGAACGTTGGAATTGACCGAATTCGTCAAATTGCAAGATTATCAAAGTGATCAGAGTGATAAAACCAGCTACAATAAGCAAAATAGCCTGAATGCCCAAAAATTCAGAATGTTCATCATGTTGAAACTGAATAGACAAGAGACAAGAGTATTCAAAGTGATAAAACCAGCTACAATAATCAAAATAGCCTGAATGCCCAATAATTCAGAATGTTCATCATGTTGAAACTGAATAGAACGTTGGAATTGACCGAATTTGTCAAATGGCTAGATTATCAAAGTGATCAGAGTGATAAAACCAGCCAGACTATTCAAAATAGCCTGAATGCCCAATAATTCAGAATGTTCATCATGTTGAAGCTGAATAGAACGTTGGAATTGACCGAATTCGTCAAATGGCAAGAGTATTCAAAGTGATCAGAGTGATAAAACCCGCCAGACTAATCAAAATAGCCTGAATGCCCAAAATTCAGAATGTTCATCATGTTGAAACTGAATAGAACGTTGGAATTGAGCGAATTCGTCAAATGGCAAGATTATCAAAGTGACCAGAGTGATAAAACCAGCTACAATAATCAAAATAGCCTGAATGCCCAATAATTCAGATTGTCCATCATGTTGAAACTGAATAGAACGTTGGAATTGATCGAATTCGTCAAATCGCAAGAGTATTCAAAGTGATCAGAGTGATAAAACCAGCTACAATAAGTAAAATAGCCTGAATGCCCAATAATTCAGAATGTTCATCATGTTGAAACTGAATAGAACGTTGGAATTGACCGAATTCGTCAAATGGCAAGAGTATTCAAAGTGATCAGAGTGTTAAAACCAGCCAGACTAATCAAAATAGCCTGAATGCCAAATAATTCAGAATGTTGATCATGTTGAAACTGAATAGAACGTTGGAATTGACCGAATTCTTCAAATGGCAAGAGTATTCAAAGTGATCAGAGTGATAAAACCAGCCAGACTAATCAAAATAGCCTGAATGCCTAATAATTAAGAACGTTCATCATGTTGAAACTGAATAGAACGTTGGAATTGACCGAATTCGTTTAATGGCTAGAGTATTCAAAGTGATCACAGTGATAAAACCAGCCAGACTAATCAAAATAGCCTGAATGCCAAATAATTAAGAACGTTCATCATGTTGAAACTGAATAGAACGTTGGAATTGACTGAATTCGTCAAATGGCAAGATTATCAAAGTGATCAGAGTGATAACACCAGCTACAATAAGCAAAATAGCCTGAATGCCCAATAATTCAAAATGTTCATCATGTTGAAACTGAATAGAACGTTGGAATTGAGCGAATTCGTGAAATGGCAAGATTATCAAAGTGGCCAGAGTGATAAAAACAGCTACAATAAGCAAAATAGCCTGAATGTCCAATAATTCAGAATGTTCATCATGTTGAAACTGAATAGAATTCGTCAAATGGCAAGAGTATTCAAAGTGATCAGAGTGATAAAATTAGCCAGACTAATCAAAATAGCCTGAATGCCCAATAATTCAGAATGTTCATCATGTTGAAACTGAATAGAACGTTGGAATTGACCGATTTCGTCAAATGGCAAGAGTATTCAAAGTGATCAGAGTGATAAAACCAGCCAGACTAATCAAAATAGCCTGAATGCCCAATAATTCAGAATGTTCATCATGTTGAAACTGAATAGACAAGAGGCAAGAGTATTCAAAGTGATCAGAGTGATAAAACCAGCTACAATAATCAAAATAGCCTGAATGCCCAATAATTCAGAATGTTCATCATGTTGAAACTGAATATAACGTTGGAATTGACCGAATTCGTCAAATGGCTAGAGTATTCAAAGTGATCAGAGTGATAAAACCCGCCAGACTAATCAAAATAGCCTGAATGCCCAATAATTCAGAATGTTCATCATGTTGAAACTGAATAGAACGTTGCAATTGAGCGAATTCGTCAAATGGCAAGATTATCAAAGTGACCAGAGTGATAAAACCAGCTACAATAATCAAAATAGCCTGAATGCCCAATAATTCAGAATGTCCATCATGTTGAAACTGAATAGAACGTTGGAATTGACCGAATTCGTCAAATCGCAAGAGTATTCAAAGTGATCAGAGTGATAAAACCAGCTACAATAAGTAAAAAAGCCTGAATGCCCAATAATTCAGAATGTACATCATGTTGAAACTGAATAGAACGTTGGAATTGAGCGAATTCGTCAAATGGCAAGATTATCAAAGTGATCAGAGTGATAAAACCAGCTACAATAAGCAAAATAGCCTGAATGCCCAATAATTCAGAATGTTCATCATGTTGAAACTGAATAGAACGTTGGAATTGAGCGAATTCGTCAAATGGCAAGATTATCAAAGTGATCAGAGTGATAAAACCAGCTACAATAAGCAAAATAGCCTGAATGCCCAATAATTCAGAATGTTCATCATGTTGAAACTGAATAGAACGTTGGAATTGACCGAATTCGTCAAATGGCAAGAGTATTCAAAGTGATCAGAGTGATAAAACCAGCCAGACTAATCAAAATAGCCTGAATGCCCAATAATTCAGAATGTTCATCATGTTGAAACTGAATAGAACGTTGGAATTGAGCGAATTCGTCAAATGGCAAGATTATCAAAGTGATCAGAGTGATAAAACCAGCTACAATAAGCAAAATAGCCTGAATGCCCAATAATTCAGAATGTTCATCATTTTGAAATTGAATAGAACGTTGGAATTGACCGAATTCGTCAAATCGCAAGATTATCAAAGTGATCAGAGTGATAAAACCAGCTACAATAAGCAAAATAGCCTGAATACCCAATAATTCAGAATGTTCATCATGTTGAAACTGAATAGAACGTTGGAATTGACCGAATTCGTCAAATGGCAAGAGTATTCAAAGTGATCAGAGTGATAAAACCAGCCAGACTAATCAAAATAGCCTGAATGCCCAATAATTCAGAATGTTCATCATGTTGAAACTGAATAGAACGTTGGAATTGACCGAATTCGTCAAATGGCAAGAGTATTCCAAGTGATCAGAGTGATAAAACCCGCCAGACTAATCAAAATAGCCTGAATGTCCAATAATTCAGAATGTTCATCATGTTGAAACTGTATAGAACGTTGGAATTGACCGAATTCGTCAAATGGCAAGAGTATTCAAAGTGATCAGAGTGATAAAACCAGCCAGACTAATCAAAATAGCCTGAATGCCCAATAATTCAGAATGTTCATCATGTTGAAACTGAATAGAACGTTGGAATTGACCGAATTCGTCAAATGGCAAGATTATCAAAGTGATCAGAGTGATAAAACCAGCTACAATAAGCAAAATAGCCTGAATGCCCAATAATTCAGAATGTACATCATGTTGAAACTGAATAGAACGTTGGAATTGACCGAATTCGTCAAATGGCAAGAGTATTCAAAGTGATCAGAGTGATAAAACCAGCCAGACTAATCAAAATAGCCTGAATGTCCAATAATTCAGAATGTTCATCATGTTGAAACTGAATAGAACGTTGGAATTGACCGAATTCGTCAAATGGCAAGATTATCAAAGTGATCAGAGTGATAAAACCAGCTACAATAATCAAAATAACCTGAATGCCCAATAATTCAGAATGTTCATCATGTTGAAATTGAATAGAACGTTGGAATTGACCGAATTCGTCAAATCGCAAGATTATCAAAGTGATCAGAGTGATAAAACCAGCTACAATAAGCAAAATAGCCTGAATACCCAATAATTCAGAATGTTCATCATGTTGAAACTGAATAGAACGTTGGAATTGACCGAATTCGTCAAATGGCAAGAGTATTAAAAGTGATCAGAGTGATAAAACCAGCCAGACTAATCAAAATAGCCTGAATGCCCAATAATTCAGAATGTTCATCATGTTGAAACTGAATAGAACGTTGGAATTGACCGAATTCGTCAAATGGCAAGAGTATTCAAAGTGATCCGAGTGATAAAACCAGCCAGACTAATCAAAATAGCCTGAATGCCCAATAATTCAGAATGTTCATCATGTTGAAACTGAATAGAAGGTTGGAATTGAGCGAATTCGTCAAATAGTAAGATTATCAAAGTGATCAGAGTGATAAAACCAGCTACAATAAGCAAAATAGCCTGAATGCCCAATAATTCAGAATGTTCATCATGTTGAAACTGAATAGAACGTTGGAATTGACCGAATTCGTCAAATGGCAAGAGTATTCAAAGTGATAAAACCAGCCAGACTAATCAAAATAGCCTGAATGCCCAATAATTGAGAACGTTCATCATGTTGAAACTGAATAGAACGTTGGAATTGAGCGAATTCGTCAAATGGCAAGATTATCAAAGTGACCAGAGTGATAAAACCAGCTACAATAATCAAAATAGCCTGAATGCCCAATAATTCAGATTGTCCATCATGTTGAAACTGAATAGAACGTTGGAATTGGTCGAATTCGTCAAATCGCAAGAGTATTCAAAGTGATCAGAGTGATAAAACCAGCTACAATAAGTAAAATAGCCTGAATGCCCAATAATTCAGAATGTTCATCATGTTGAAACTGAATAGAACGTTGGAATTGACCGAATTCGTCAAATGGCAATAGTATTCAAAGTGATCAGAGTGATAAAACCAGCCAGACTAATCAAAATAGCCTGAATGCCAAATAATTCAGAATGTTCATCATGTTGAAACTGAATAGAACGTTGGAATTGACCGAATTCTTCAAATGGCAAGAGTATTCAAAGTGATCAGAGTGATAAAACCAGCCAGACTAATCAAAATAGCCTGAATGCCTAATAATTAAGAACGTTCATCATGTTGAAACTGAATAGAACGTTGGAATTGACCGAATTCGTTTAATGGCTAGAGTATTCAAAGTGATCACAGTGATAAAACCAGCCAGACTAATCAAAATAGCCTGAATGCCAAATAATTAAGAACGTTCATCATGTTGAAACTGAATAGAACGTTGGAATTGACTGAATTCGTCAAATGGCAAGATTATCAAAGTGATCAGAGTGATAACACCAGCTACAATAAGCAAAATAGCCTGAATGCCCAATAATTCAAAATGTTCATCATGTTGAAACTGAATAGAACGTTGGAATTGAGCGAATTCGTGAAATGGCAAGATTATCAAAGTGGCCAGAGTGATAAAAACAGCTACAATAAGCAAAATAGCCTGAATGTCCAATAATTCAGAATGTTCATCATGTTGAAACTGAATAGAACGTTGGAATTGACCGAATTCGTCAAATGGCAAGAGTATTCAAAGTGATCAGAGTGATAAAATTAGCCAGACTAATCAAAATAGCCTGAATGCCCAATAATTCAGAATGTTCATCATGTTGAAACTGAATAGAACGTTGGAATTGACCGATTTCGTCAAATGGCAAAAGTATTCAAAGTGATCAGAGTGATAAAACCAGCCAGACTAATCAAAATAGCCTGAATGCCCAATAATTCAGAATGTTCATCATGTTGAAACTGAATAGACAAGAGGCAAGAGTATTCAAAGTGATCAGAGTGATAAAACCAGCTACAATAATCAAAATAGCCTGAATGCCCAATAATTCAGAATGTTCATCATGTTGAAACTGAATATAACGATGGAATTGACCGAATTCGTCAAATGGCAAGAGTATTCAAAGTGATCAGAGTGATAAAACCCGCCAGACTAATCAAAATAGCCTGAATGCCCAATAATTCAGAATGTTCATCATGTTGAAACTGAATAGAACGTTGGAATTGAGCGAATTCGTCAAATGGCAAGATTATCAAAGTGACCAGAGTGATAAAACCAGCTACAATAATCAAAATAGCCTGAATGCCCAATAATTCAGAATGTCCATCATGTTGAAACTGAATAGAACGTTGGAATTGACCGAATTCGTCAAATCGCAAGAGTATTCAAAGTGATCAGAGTGATAAAACCAGCTACAATAAGTAAAAAAGCCTGAATGCCCAATAATTCAGAATGTTCATCATGTTGAAACTGAATAGAACGTTGGAATTGACCGAATTCGTCAAATGGCAAGAGTATTCAAAGTGATCAGAGTGATAAAACCAGCCAGACTAATCAAAATAGCCTGAATGCCCAATAATTCAGAATGTTCATCATGTTGAAACTGAATAGAACGGTGGAATTGAGCGAATTCGTCAAATGGCAAGATTATCAAAGTGATCAGAGTGATAAAACCAGCTACAATAAGCAAAATAGCCTGAATGCCCAATAATTCAGAATGTTCATCATGTTGAAACTGAATAGAACGTTGGAATTGAGCGAATTTGTCAAATGGCAAGATTATCAAAGTGATCAGAGTGATAAAACCAGCTACAATAAGCAAAATAGCCTGAATGCCCAATAATTCAGAATGTTCATCATGTTGAAACTGAATAGAACGTTGGAATTGAGCGAATTCGTCAAATGGCAAGATTATCAAAGTGATAAAACCAGCTACAATAAGCAAAATAGCCTGAATGCCCAATAATTCAGAATGTTCATCATTTTGAAATTGAATAGAACGTTGGAATTGACCGAATTCGTCAAATCGCAAGATTATCAAAGTGATCAGAGTGATAAAACCAGCTACAATAAGCAAAATAGCCTGAATACCCAATAATTCAGAATGTTCATCATGTTGAAACTGAATAGAACGTTGGAATTGACCGAATTCGTCAAATGGCAAGAGTATTCAAAGTGATCAGAGTGATAAAACCAGCCAGACTAATCAAAATAGCCTGAATGCCCAATAATTCAGAATGTTCATCATGTTGAAACTGTATAGAACGTTGGAATTGACCGAATTCGTCAAATGGCAAGAGTATTCAAAGTGATCAGAGTGATAAAACCAGCCAGACTAATCAAAATAGCCTGAATGCCCAATAATTCAGAATGTTCATCATTTTGAAACTGAATAGAACGTTGGAATTGACCGAATTTGTCAAATGGCAAGATTATCAAAGTGATCAGAGTGATAAAACCAGCTACAATAAGCAAAATAGCCTGAATGCCCAATAATTCAGAATGTACATCATGTTGAAACTGAATAGAACGTTGGAATTGACCGAATTCGTCAAATGGCAAGAGTATTCAAAGTGATCAGAGTGATAAAACCAGCCAGACTAATCAAAATAGCCTGAATGTCCAATAATTCAGAATGTTCATCATGTTGAAACTGAATAGAACGTTGGAATTGAGCGAATTCGTCAAATGGCAAGATTATCAAAGTGATCAGAGTGATAAAACCAGCTACAATAATCAAAATAACCTGAATGCCCAATAATTCAGAATGTTCATCATGTTGAAATTGAATAGAACGTTGGAATTGACCGAATTCGTCAAATCGCAAGATTATCAAAGTGATCAGAGTGATAAAACCAGCTACAATAAGCAAAATAGCCTGAATACCCAATAATTCAGAATGTTCATCATGTTGAAACTGAATAGAACGTTGGAATTGACCGAATTCGTCAAATGGCAAGAGTATTCAAAGTGATAAAACCAGCCAGACTAATCAAAATAGCCTGAATGCCCAATAATTGAGAACGTTCATCATGTTGAAACTGAATAGAACGTTGGAATTGACTGAATTCGTCAAATTGCAAGAGTTTTCAAAGTGATCAGAGTGATAAAACCACCTACAATAGTCAAAATAGCCTGAATGACCAATAATTCAGAATGTTCATCATGTTGAAACTGAATAGAACGTTGGAATTGACCGAATTCGTCAAATGGTAAGAGTATTCAAAGTGATCAGAGTGATAAAACCAGCCAGACTAATCAAAATAGCCTGAATGCCCAATAATTCAGAATGTTGATCATGTTGAAACTTAATAGAACGTTGGAATTGACCGAATTCGTTAAATGGCAAGAGTATTCAAAGTGATCAGAGTGATTAAACCAGCCAGACTAATCAATATAGCCTGAATGCCCAATAATTCATAATGTTCATCATGTTCAAACTGAATAGAACGTTGGAATTGACCGAATTCGTTTAATGGCTAGAGTATTCAAAGTGATCACAGTGATAAAACCAGCCAGACTAATCAAAATAGCCTGAATGCCCAATAATTCAGAATGTTCATCATGTTGAAACTGAATAGAACGTTGGAATTGACCGAATTCGTCAATTGGCAAAAGTATTCAAAGTGATCAGAGTGATAAAACCATCTACAAAAATCAAAATAGCCTGAATGCCTAATAATTAAGAATGTACATCATGTTGAAACTGAATAGAACGTTGGAATTGACCGAATTCTTCAAATGGCAAGAGTATTCAAAGTGATCAGAGAGATAAAACCAGCCAGACTAATCAAAATAGCCTGAATGCCTAATAATTAAGAACGTTCATCATGTTGAAACTGAATAGAACGTTGGAATTGACCGAATTCTTCAAATGGCAAGAGTATTCAAAGTGATCAGAGTGATAAAACCAGCCAGACTAATCAAAATAGCCTGAATGCCTAATAATTAAGAACGTTCATCATGTTGAAACTGAATAGAACGTTGGAATTGACCGAATTCGTTTAATGGCTAGAGTATTCAAAGTGATCACAGTGATAAAACCAGCCAGACTAATCAAAATAGCCTGAATGCCAAATAATTAAGAACGTTCATCATGTTGAAACTGAATAGAACGTTGGAATTGACTGAATTCGTCAAATGGCAAGATTATCAAAGTGATCAGAGTGATAAAACCAGCTACAATAAGCAAAATAGCCTGAATGCCCAATAATTCAAAATGTTCATCATGTTGAAACTGAATAGAACGTTGGAATTGAGCGAATTCGTGAAATGGCAAGATTATCAAAGTGGCCAGAGTGATAAAAACAGCTACAATAAGCAAAATAGCCTGAATGTCCAATAATTCAGAATGTTCATCATGTTGAAACTGAATCGAACGTTGGAATTGACCGAATTCGTCAAATGGCAAGAGTATTCAAAGTGATCAGAGTGATAAAATTAGCCAGACTAATCAAAATAGCCTGAATGCCCAATAATTCAGAATGTTCATCATGTTGAAACTGAATAGAACGTTGGAATTGACCGATTTCGTCAAATGGCTAGAGTATTCAAAGTGATCAGAGTGATAAAACCAGCCAGACTAATCAAAATAGCCTGAATGCCCAATAATTCAGAATGTTCATCATGTTGAAACTGAATAGACAAGAGGCAAGAGTATTCAAAGTGATCAGAGTGATAAAACCAGCTACAATAATCAAAATAGCCTGAATGCCCAATAATTCAGAATGTTCATCATGTTGAAACTGAATATAACGTTGGAATTGACCGAATTCGTCAAATGGCAAGATTATCAAAGTGACCAGAGTGATAAAACCAGCTACAATAATCAAAATAGCCTGAATGCCCAATAATTCAGAATGTCCATCATGTTGAAACTGAATAGAACGTTGGAATTGACCGAATTCGTCAAATCGCAAGATTATCAAAGTGATCAGAGTGATAAAACCAGCTACAATAAGTAAAAAAGCCTGAATGCCCAATAATTCAGAATGTTCATCATGTTGAAACTGAATAGAACGTTGGAATTGACCGAATTCGTCAAATGGCAAGAGTATTCAAAGTGATAAAACCAGCCAGACTAATCAAAATAGCCTGAATGCCCAATAATTCAGAATGTTCATCATGTTGAAACTGAATAGAACGTTGGAATTGAGCGAATTCGTCAAATGGCAAGATTATCAAAGTGATCAGAGTGATAAAACCAGCTACAATAAGCAAAATAGCCTGAATGCCCAATAATTCAGAATGTTCATCATGTTGAAACTGAATAGAACGTTGGAATTGAGCGAATTTGTCAAATGGCAAGATTATCAAAGTGATCAGAGTGATAAAACCAGCTACAATAAGCAAAATAGCCTGAATGCCCAATAATTCAGAATGTACATCATTTTGAAACTGAATAGAACGTTGGAATTGACCGAATTCGTCAAATGGCAAGAGTATTCAAAGTGATCAGAGTGATAAAACCAGCCAGATTAATCAAAATAGCCTGAATGCCCAATAATTCAGAATGTTCATCATGTTGAAACTGAATAGAACGTTGGAATTGAGCGAATTCGTCAAATGGCAAGATTATCAAAGTGATCAGAGTGATAAAACCAGCTACAATAAGCAAAATAGCCTGAATGCCCAATAATTCAGAATGTTCATCATGTTGAAATTGAATAGAACGTTGGAATTGACCGAATTCGTCAAATCGCAAGATTATCAAAGTGATCAGAGTGATAAAACCAGCTACAATAAGCAAAATAGCCTGAATACCCAATAATTCAGAATGTTCATCATGTTGAAACTGAATAGAACGTTGGAATTGACCGAATTCGTCAAATGGCAAGAGTATTCAAAGTGATCAGAGTGATAAAACCAGCCAGACTAATCAAAATAGCCTGAATGCCCAATAATTCAGAATGTTCATCATGTTGAAACTGAATAGAACGTTGGAATTGACCGAATTCGTCAAATGGCAAGAGTATTCAAAGTGATCAGAGTGATAAAACCAGCCAGACTAATCAAAATAGCCTGAATGTCCAATAATTCAGAATGTTCATCATGTTGAAACTGTATAGAACGTTGGAATTGACCGAATTCGTCAAATGGCAAGAGTATTCAAAGTGATCAGAGTGATAAAACCAGCCAGACTAATCAAAATAGCCTGAATGCCCAATAATTCAGAATGTTCATCATGTTGAAACTGAATAGAACGTTGGAATTGACCGAATTTGTCAAATGGCAAGATTATCAAAGTGATCAGAGTGATAAAACCAATAAGCAAAATAGCCTGAATGTCCAATAATTCAGAATGTTCATCATGTTGAAACTGTATAGAACGTTGGAATTGACCGAATTCGTCAAATGGCAAGAGTATTCAAAGTGATCAGAGTGATAAAACCAGCCAGACTAATCAAAATAGCCTGAATGCCCAATAATTCAGAATGTTCATCATGTTGAAACTGAATAGAACGTTGGAATTGAGCGAATTCGTCAAATGGCAAGATTATCAAAGTGATCAGAGTGATAAAACCAGCTACAATAAGCAAAATAGCCTGAATGCCCAATAATTCAGAATGTTCATCATGTTGAAATTGAATAGAACGTTGGAATTGACCGAATTCGTCAAATGGCAAGAGTATTCAAAGTGATCAGAGTGATAAAACCAGCCAGACTAATAAAAATAGCCTGAATGCCCAATAATTCAGAATGTTCATCATGTTGAAACTGAATAGAACGTTGGAATTGACCGAATTCGTCAAATTGCAAGAGTATTCAAAGTGATCAGAGTGATAAAACCAGCCAGACTAATCAAAATAGCCTGAATGCCCAATAATTCAGAATGTTCATCATGTTGAAACTAAATAGAACGTTGGAATTGACCGAATTCGTCAAATGGCAAGAGTATTCAAAGTGATCAGAGTGATAAAACCAGCCAGACTAATCAAAATAGCCTGAATGCCCAATAATTCAGAATGTTCATCATGTTGAAACTGAATAGAACGTTGGAATTGAGCGAATTCGTCAAATGGTAAGATTATCAAAGTGATCAGAGTGATAAAACCAGCTACAATAAGCAAAATAGCCTGAATGCCCAATAATTCAGAATGTTCATCATGTTGAAACTGAATAGAACGTTGGAATTGACCGAATTCGTCAAATGGCAAGAGTATTCAAAGTGATCAGAGTGATAAAACCAGCCAGACTAATCAAACTAGCCTGAATGCCCAATAATTCAGAATGTTCATCATGTTGAAACTGAATAGAACGTTGGAATTGACCGACTTCGTCAAATGACAAGATTATCAAAGTGATCAGAGTGATAAAACCAGCCAGACTAATCAAACTAGCCTGAATGCCCAATAATTCAGAATGTTCATCATGTTGAAACTGAATAGAACGTTGGAATTGACCGAATTCGTCAAATGGCAAGAGTATTCAAAGTGATAAAACCAGCCAGACTAATCAAAATAGCCTGAATGCTCAATAATTGAGAACGTTCATCATGTTGAAACTGAATAGAACGTTGGAATTGACCGAATTCGTCAAATGGTAAGAGTATTCAAAGTGATCAGAGTGATAAAAGTAGCCAGACTAATCAAAATAGCCTGAATGCCCAATAATTCAGAATGTTGATCATGTTGAAACTTAATAGAACGTTGGAATTGACCGAATTCGTTAAATGGCAAGAGTATTCAAAGAGATCAGAGTGATTAAACCAGCCAGACTAATCAATATAGCCTGAATGCCCAATAATTCATAATGTTCATCATGTTCAAACTGAATAGAACGTTGGAATTGACCGAATTCGTTTAATGGCTAGAGTATTCAAAGTGATCACAGTGATAAAAACAGCCAGACTAATCAAAATAGCCTGAATGCCCAATAATTCAGAATGTTCATCATGTTGAAACTGAATAGAACGTTGGAATTGACCGAATTCGTCAATTGGCAAGAGTATTCAAAGTGATCAGAGTGATAAAACCATCTACAAAAATCAAAATAGCCTGAATGCCTAATAATTAAGAATGTTCATCATGTTGAAACTGAATAGAACGTTGGAATTGACCGTATTCGTCAAATGGCAAGATTATCAAAGTGATCAGAGTGATAAAACCAGCTACAATAAGCAAAATAGCCTGAATGCCCAATAATTCAGAATGTTCATCATGTTGAAACTGAATAGAACGTTGGAATTGACCGAATTCGTCAAATCGCACGATTATCAAAGTGATCAGAGTGATAAAACCAGCTACAATAAGCAAAATAGCCTAAATGTCCAATAATTCAGAATGTTCATCATGTTGAAACTGAATAGAACGTTGGAATTGACCGAATTCGTCAAATGGCAAGAGTATTCAAAGTGATCAGAGTGATAAAACCAGCCAGACTAATCAAAATAGCCTGAATGCCCAATAATTCAGAATGTTCATCATGTTGAAACTGAATAGAACGTTGGAATTGACCGATTTCGTCAAATGGCAAGAGTATTCAAAGTGATCAGAGTGATAAAACCAGCCAGTCTAATCAAAATAGACTGAATGCCCAATAATTCAGAATGTTCATCATGTTCAAACTGAATAGAACGTTGGAATTGACCGAATTCGTTTAATGGCTAGAGTATTCAAAGTGATCGCAGTGATAAAACCAGCCAGACTAATCAAAATAGCCTGAATGCCCAATAATTCAGAATGTTCATCATGTTGAAACTGAATAGAACGTTGGAATTGACCGAATTCGTCAAATGGCAAGAGTATTCAAAGTGATCAGAGTGATAAAACCAGCCAGACTAATCAAAATAGACTGAATGCCCAATAATTCAGAATGTTCATCATGTTCAAACTGAATAGAACGTTGGAATTGACCGAATTCGTTTAATGGCTAGAGTATTCAAAGTGATCACAGTGATAAAACCAGCCAGACTAATCAAAATAGCCTGAATGCCTAATAATTGAGAACGTTCATCATGTTGAAACTGAATAGAACGTTGGAATTGACCGAATTCGTCAAATGGCAAGATTATCAAAGTGATCAGAGTGATAAAACCAGCTACAATAAGCAAAATAGCCTGAATGCCCAATAATTCAGAATGTTCATCATGTTGAAATTGAATAGAACGTTGGAATTGACCGAATTCGTCAAATCGCAAGATTATCAAAGTGATCAGAGTGATAAACCAGCTACAATAAGCAAAATAGCCTGAATACCCAATAATTCAGAATGTTCATCATGTTGAAACTGAATAGAACGTTGGAATTGAGCGAATTCGTCAAATGGTAAGATTATCAAAGTGATCAGAGTGATAAAACCAGCTACAATAAGCAAAATAGCCTGAATGCCCAATAATTCAGAATGTTCATCATGTTGAAACTGAATAAAACGTTGGAATTGACCGAATTCGTCAAATGGCAAGAGTATTCAAAGTGATCAGAGTGATAAAACCAGCCAGACTAATCAAACTAGCCTGAATGCCCAATAATTCAGAATGTTCATCATGTTGAAACTGAATAGAACGTTGGAATTGACCGACTTCGTCAAATGACAAGATTATCAAAGTAATCATAGTGATAAAACCAGCCAGACTAATCAAAATAGCCTGAATGCCCAATAATTCAGAATGTTCATCATGTTGAAACTGAATAGAACGTTGGAATTGACCGACTTCGTCAAATGACAAGAGTATTCAAAGTGATCAGAGTGATAAAACCAGCCAGACTAATCAAACTAGCCTGAATGCCCAATAATTCAGAATGTTCATCATGTTGAAACTGAATAGAACGTTGGAATTGACCGACTTCGTCAAATGGCAAGATTATCAAAGTGATCAGAGTGATAAAACCAGCTACAATAATCAAAATAGCCTGAATGCCCAATAATTGAGAACGTTCATCATGTTGAAACTGTATAGAACGTTGGAATTGACCGAATTCGTTTAATGGCAAGAGTATTCAAAGTGATCAGAGTGATAAAACCAGCCAGACTAATCAAAATAGCCTGAATGCCCAATAATTCAGAATGTTCATCATGTTGAAACTGAATAGAACGTTGGAATTGAGCGAATTCGTCAAATGGTAAGATTATCAAAGTGATCAGAGTGATAAAACCAGCTACAATAAGCAAAATAGCCTGAATGCCCAATAATTCAGAATGTTCATCATGTTGAAACTGAATAGAACGTTGGAATTGACCGAATTCGTCAAATGGCAAGAGTATTCAAAGTGATCAGAGTGATAAAACCAGCCAGACTAATCAAACTAGCGTGAATGCCCAATAATTCAGAATGTTCATCATGTTGAAACTGAATAGAACGTTGGAATTGACCGACTTCGTCAAATGACAAGATTATCAAAGTAATCATAGTGATAAAACCAGCCAGACTAATCAAAATAGCCTGAATGCCCAATAATTCAGAATGTTCATCATGTTGAAACTGAATAGAACGTTGGAATTGACCGAATTCGTCAAATGGCAAGAGTATTCAAAGTGATAAAACCAGCCAGACTAATCAAATTAGCCTGAATGCTCAATAATTGAGAACGTTCATCATGTTGAAACTGAATAGAACGTTGGAATTGACCGAATTCGTCAAATGGTAAGAGTATTCAAAGTGATCAGAGTGATAAAAGCAGCCAGACTAATCAAAATAGCCTGAATGCCCAATAATTCAGAATGTTGATCATGTTGAAACTTAATAGAACGTTGGAATTGACCGAATTCGTTAAATGGCAAGAGTATTCAAAGAGATCAGAGTGATTAAACCAGCCAGACTAATCAATATAGCCTGAATGCCCAATAATTCATAATGTTCATCATGTTCAAACTGAATAGAACGTTGGAATTGACCGAATTCGTTTAATGGCTAGAGTATTCAAAGTGATCACAGTGATAAAACCAGCCAGACTAATCAAAATAGCCTGAATGCCCAATAATTCAGAATGTTCATCATGTTGAAACTGAATAGAACGTTGGAATTGACCGAATTCGTCAATTGGCAAGAGTATTCAAAGTGATCAGAGTGATAAAACCATCTACAAAAATCAAAATAGCCTGAATGCCTAATAATTAAGAATGTTCATCATGTTGAAACTGAATAGAACGTTGGAATTGACCGTATTCGTCAAATGGCAAGATTATCAAAGTGATCAGAGTGATAAAACCAGCTACAATAAGCAAAATAGCCTGAATGCCCAATAATTCAGAATGTTCATCATGTTGAAACTGAATAGAACGTTGGAATTGACCGAATTCGTCAAATCGCACGATTATCAAAGTGATCAGAGTGATAAAACCAGCTACAATAAGCAAAATAGCCTAAATGTCCAATAATTCAGAATGTTCATCATGTTGAAACTGAATAGAACGTTGGAATTGACCGAATTCGTCAAATGGCAAGAGTATTCAAAGTGATCAGAGTGATAAAACCAGCCAGACTAATCAAAATAGCCTGAATGCCCAATAATTCAGAATGTTCATCATGTTGAAACTGAATAGAACGTTGGAATTGACCGATTTCGTCAAATGGCAAGAGTATTCAAAGTGATCAGAGTGATAAAACCAGCCAGTCTAATCAAAATAGACTGAATGCCCAATAATTCAGAATGTTCATCATGTTCAAACTGAATAGAACGTTGGAATTGACCGAATTCGTTTAATGGCTAGAGTATTCAAAGTGATCGCAGTGATAAAACCAGCCAGACTAATCAAAATAGCCTGAATGCCCAATAATTCAGAATGTTCATCATGTTGAAACTGAATAGAACGTTGGAATTGACCGAATTCGTCAAATGGCAAGAGTATTCAAAGTGATCAGAGTGATAAAACCAGCCAGACTAATCAAAATAGACTGAATGCCCAATAATTCAGAATGTTCATCATGTTCAAACTGAATAGAACGTTGGAATTGACCGAATTCGTTTAATGGCTAGAGTATTCAAAGTGATCACAGTGATAAAACCGTCCAGACTAATCAAAATAGCCTGAATGCCTAATAATTGAAAACGTTCATCATGTTGAAACTGAATAGAACGTTGGAATTGACCGAATTCGTCAAATGGCAAGATTATCAAAGTGATCAGAGTGATAAAACCAGCTACAATAAGCTAAATAGCCTGAATGCCCAATAATTCAGAATGTTCATCATGTTGAAACTGAATAGAACGTTGGAATTGACCGAATTCGTCAAATGGCAAGAGTATTCAAAGTGATCAGAGTGATAAAACCCGCCCGACTAATCAAAATAGCCTGAATGCCCAATAATTCAGAATGTTCATCATGTTGAAACTGAATAGAACGTTGGAATTGACCGAATTCGTCAAATGGCAAGAGTATTCAAAGTGATCAGAGTGATAAAACCAGCTACAATAAGCAAAATAGCCTGAATGTCCAATAATTGAAAACGTTCATCATGTTGAAACTGAATAGAACGTTGGAATTGACCGAATTCGTCAAATGGCAAGAGTATTCAAAGTGATCAGAGTGATAAAACCAGCCAGACTAATCAAACTAGCCTGAATGCCCAATAATTCAGAATGTTCATCATGTTGAAACTGAATAGAACGTTGGAATTGACCGAATTCGTCAAATGGAAAGATTATCAAAGTGATCAGAGTGATAAAACCAGCTACAATAATCAAAATAGCCTGAATGCCCAATAATTGAGAACGTTCATCATGTTGAAACTGTATAGAAAGTTGGAATTGACCGAATTCGTCAAATGGCAAGAGTATTCAAAGTGATCAGAGTGATAAAACCAGCCAGACTAATCAAACTAGCCTGAATGCCCAATAATTCAGAATGTTCATCATGTTGAAACTGAATAGAACGTTGGAATTGACCGAATTCGTCAAATGGCAAGATTATCAAAGTGATAAAACCAGCTACAATAATCAAAATAGCCTGAATGCCCAATAATTGAGAACGTTCATCATGTTGAAACTGTATAGAACGTTGGAATTGACCGAATTCGTCAAATGGCAAGAGTATTCAAAGTGATCAGAGTGATAAAACCAGCCAGTCTAATCAAAATAGACTGAATGCCCAATAATTCAGAATGTTCATCATGTTCAAACTGAATAGAACGTTGGAATTGACCGAATTCGTTTAATGGCTAGAGTATTCAAAGTGATCGCAGTGATAAAACCAGCCAGACTAATCAAAATAGCCTGAATGCCCAATAATTCAGAATGTTCATCATGTTGAAACTGAATAGAACGTTGGAATTGACCGAATTCGTCAAATGGCAAGAGTATTCAAAGTGATCAGAGTGATAAAACCAGCCAGACTAATCAAAATAGACTGAATGCCCAATAATTCAGAATGTTCATCATGTTCAAACTGAATAGAACGTTGGAATTGACCGAATTCGTTTAATGGCTAGAGTATTCAAAGTGATCACAGTGATAAAACCAGCCAGACTAATCAAAATAGCCTGAATGCCTAATAATTGAGAACGTTCATCATGTTGAAACTGAATAGAACGTTGGAATTGACCGAATTCGTCAAATGGCAAGATTATCAAAGTGATCAGAGTGATAAAACCAGCTACAATAAGCTAAATAGCCTGAATGCCTAATAATTCAGAATGTTCATCACGTTGAAACTGAATAGAACGTTGGAATTGACCGAATTCGTCAAATGGCAAGAGTATTCAAAGTGATCAGAGTGATAAAACCCGCCAGACTAATCAAAATAGCCTGAATGCCCAATAAGTCAGAATGTTCATCATGTTGAAACTGAATAGAACGTTGGAATTGACCGAATTCGTCAAATGGCAAGAGTAGTCAAAGTGATCAGAGTGATAAAACCAGCTACAATAAGCAAAATAGCCTGAATGCCCAATAATTGAGAACGTTCATCATGTTGAAACTGAATAGAACGTTGGAATTGACCGAATTCGTCAAATGGCAAGAGTATTCAAAGTGATCAGAGTGATAAAACCAGCCAGACTAATCAAACTAGCCTGAATGCCCAATAATTCAGAATGTTCATCATGTTGAAACTGAATAGAACGTTGGAATTGACCGAATTCGTCAAATGGCAAGATTATCAAAATGATCAGAGTGATAAAACCAGCTACAATAATCAAAATAGCCTGAATGCCCAATAATTGAGAACGTTCATCATGTTGAAACTGAATAGAACGTTGGAATTGACTGAATTCGTCAAATGGCAAGAGTATTCAAAGTGATCAGAGTGATAAAACCACCTACAATAGTCAAAATAGCCTGAATGACCAATAACTCAGAATGTTCATCATGTTGAAACTGAATAGAACGTTGGAATTGACCGAATTCGTCAAATGGCAAGAGTATTCAAAGTGATCAGAGTGATAAAACCAGCCAGACTAATCAAAATAGCCTGAATGTCCAATAATTCAGAATGTTCATCATGTTGAAATTGAATAGAACGTTGGAATTGACCGAAATCGTCAAATGGCAAGATTATCAAAGTGATCAGAGTGATAAAACCAGCTCCAATAAGCTAAATAGCCTGAATGCCCAATAATTCAGAATGTTCATCATGTTGAAACTGAATAGAACGATGGAATTGACCGAATTCGTCAAATGGCAAGAGTATTCAAAGTGATCAGAGTGATAAAACCCGCCAGACTAATCAAAATAGCCTGAATGCCCAATAATTCAGAATGTTCATCATGTTGAAACTGAATAGAACGTTGGAATTGACCGAATTCGTCAAATGGCAAGAGTATTCAAAGTGATCAGAGTGATAAAACCAGCTACAATAAGCAAAATATCCTGAATGCCCAATAATTGAGAACGTTCATCATGTTGAAACTGAATAGAACGTTGGAATTGACCGAATTTGTCAAATGGCAAGATACAATAGTCAAAATAGCCTGAATGCCCAATAATTCAGAATGTTCATCATGTTGAAACTGAATAGAACGTTGGAATTGACCGAATTCGTCAAATGGCAAGAGTATTCAAAGTGATCAGAGTGATAAAACCAGCCAGACTAATCAAAATAGCCTGAATGCCAAATAATTCAGAATGTTCATCATGTTGAAACTGAATAGAACGTTGGAATTGAGCGAATTCGTGAAATGGCAAGATTATCAAAGTGACCAGAGTTATAAAACCAGCTACAATAAGCAAAATAGCCTGAATGCCCAATAATTCAGAATGTTCATCATGTTGAAACTGAATAGAACGTTGGAATTGAGCGAATTCGTGAAATGGCAAGATTATCAAAGTGACCAGAGTTATAAAACCAGCTACAATAAGCAAAATAGCCTGAATGCCCAATAATTCAGAATGTTCATCATGTTGAAACTGAATAGAACGTTGGAATTGAGCGAATTCGTCAAATGGCAAGATTATCAAAGTGACCAGAGTGATAAAAACAGCTACAATAAGCAAAATAGCCTGAATGTCCAATAATTCAGAATGTTCATCATGTTGAAACTGAATAGAACGTTGGAATTGACCGAATTCGTCAAATGGCAAGAGTATTCAAAGTGATCAGAGTGATAAAACCAGCCAGACTAATCAAAATAGCCTGAATGCCCAATAATTCAGAATGTTCATCATGTTGAAACTGAATAGAACGTTGGAATTGACCGAATTCGTCAAATGGCAAGAGTATTCAAAGTGATCAGAGTGATAAAACCATCTACAATAATCAAAATAGCCTGAATGCCTAATAATTAAGAACGTTCATCATGTTGAAACTGAATAGAACATTGGAATTGACCGAATTCGTCAAATGGCAAGATTATCAAAGTGATCAGAGTGATAAAACCAGCTACAATAAGCAAAATAGGCAATAGTATTCAAAGTGATCAGAGTGATAAAACCAGCCAGACTAATCAAAATAGCCTGAATGTCCAATAATTCAGAATGTTCATCATGTTGAAACTGAATAGAACGTTGGAATTGACCGAATTCGTCAAATGGCAAGAGTATTCAAAGTGATCAGAGTGATAAAACCAGCCAGACTAATCAAAATAGCCTGAATGCCAAATAATTCAGAATGTTCATCATGTTGAAACTGAATAGAACGTTGGAATTGACCGAATTCGTCAAATGGCAAGAGTATTCAAAGTGATCAGAGTGATAAAACCAGCCAGACTAATCAAAATAGCCTGAATGCCAAATAATTCAGAATGTTCATCATGTTGAAACTGAATAGAACGTTGGAATTGAGCGAATTCGTGAAATGGCAAGAGTATTCAAAGTGATCAGAGTGATAAAACCAGCGACAATAAGCAAAATAGCCTGAATGCCCAATAATTCAGAATGTTCATCATGTTGAAACTGAATAGAACGTTGGAATTGACCGAATTCGTCAAATGGCAAGAGTATTCAAAGTGATCAGAGTGATAAAATTAGCCAGACTAATCAAAATAGCCTGAATGCCCAATAATTCAGAATGTTCATCATGTTGAAACTGAATAGAACGTTGGAATTGACCGAATTTGTCAAATGGCTAGATTATCAAAGTGATCAGAGTGATAAAACCAGCCAGACTATTCAAAATAGCCTGAATGCCCAATAATTCAGAATGTTCATCATGTTGAAACTGAATAGAACGTTGGAATTGACCGAATTCGTCAAATGGCAAGAGTATTCAAAGTGATCAGAGTGATAAAACCCGCCAGACTAATCAAAATAGCCTGAATGCCCAAAATTCAGAATGTTCATCATGTTGAAACTGAATAGAACGTTGGAATTGAGCGAATTCGTGAAATGGCAAGAGTATTCAAAGTGATCAGAGTGATAAAACCAGCTACAATAAGCAAAATAGCCTGAATGCCCAATAATTCAGAATGTTCATCATGTTGAAACTGAATAGAACGTTGGAATTGAGCGAATTCGTGAAATGGCAAGATTATCAAAGTGGCCAGAGTGATAAAAACAGCTACAATAAGCAAAATAGCCTGAATGTCCAATAATTCAGAATGTTCATCATGTTGAAACTGAATAGAACGTTGGAATTGACCGAATTCGTCAAATGGCAAGAGTATTCAAAGTGATCAGAGTGATAAAACCAGCCAGACTAATCAAAATAGCCTGAATGCCAAATAATTCAGAATGTTCATCATGTTGAAACTGAATAGAACGTTGGAATTGACCGAATTCGTCAAATGGCAAGAGTATTCAAAGTGATCAGAGTGATAAAACCAGCCAGACTAATCAAAATAGCCTGAATGCCCAATAATTCAGAATGTTCATCATGTTGAAACTGAATAGAACGTTGGAATTGAGCGAATTCGTGAAATGGCAAGATTATCAAAGTGGCCAGAGTGATAAAAACAGCTACAATAAGCAAAATAGCCTGAATGTCCAATAATTCAGAATGTTCATCATGTTGAAACTGAATAGAACGTTGGAATTGACCGAATTCGTCAAATGGCAAGAGTATTCAAAGTGATCAGAGTGATAAAATTAGCCAGACTAATCAAAATAGCCTGAATGCCCAATAATTCAGAATGTTCATCATGTTGAAACTGAATAGAACGTTGGAATTGACCGATTTCGTCAAATGGCAAGAGTATTCAAAGTGATCAGAGTGATAAAACCAGCCAGACTAATCAAAATAGCCTGAATGCCCAATAATTCAGAATGTTCATCATGTTGAAACTGAATAGAACGTTGGAATTGACCGAATTCGTCAAATGGCAAGAGTATTCAAAGTGATCAGAGTGATAAAACCATCTACAATAATCAAAATAGCCTGAATGCCTAATAATTAAGAACGTTCATCATGTTGAAACTGAATAGAACGTTGGAATTGACCGAATTCGTCAAATGGCAAGAGTATTCAAAGTGATCAGAGTGATAAAACCATCTACAATAATCAAAATAGCCTGAATGCCTAATAATTAAGAACGTTCATCATGTTGAAACTGAATAGAACGTTGGAATTGACCGAATTCGTCAAATGGCAAGAGTATTCAAAGTGATCAGAGTGATAAAACCAGCCAGACTAATCAAAATAGCCTGAATGCCCAATAATTCAGAATGTTCATCATGTTGAAACTGAATAGAACGTTGGAATTGACCGAATTCGTCAAATGGCAAGAGTATTCAAAGTGATCAGAGTGATAAAACCAGCCAGACTAATCAAAATAGCCTGAATGCCCAATAATTCAGAATGTTCATCATGTTGAAACTGAATAGAACGTTGGAATTGACCGAATTCGTCAAATGGCAAGAGTATTCAAAGTGATCAGAGTGATAAAACCAGCCAGACTAATCAAAATAGCCTGAATGCCAAATAATTCAGAATGTTGATCATGTTGAAACTGAATAGAACGTTGGAATTGACCGAATTTGTCAAATGGCTAGATTATCAAAGTGATCAGAGTGATAAAACCAGCCAGACTATTCAAAATAGCCTGAATGCCCAATAATTCAGAATGTCCATCATGTTGAAACTGAATAGAACGTTGGAATTGATCGAATTCGTCAAATCGCAAGAGTATTCAAAGTGATCAGAGTGATAAAACCAGCTACAATAAGTAAAATAGCCTGAATGCCCAATAATTCAGAATATTCATCATGTTGAAACTGAATAGAACGTTGGAATTGACCGAATTCGTCAAATGGCAAGAGTATTCAAAGTGATCAGAGTGATAAAACCAGCCAGACTAATCAAAATAGCCTGAATGCCAAATAATTCAGAATGTTCATCATGTTGAAACTGAATAGAACGTTGGAATTGACCGAATTCTTCAAATGGCAAGAGTATTCAAAGTGATCAGAGTGATAAAACCAGCCAGACTAATCAAAATAGCCTGAATGCCTAATAATTAAGAACGTTCATCATGTTGAAACTGAATAGAACGTTGGAATTGACCGAATTCGTTTAATGGCTAGAGTATTCAAAGTGATCACAGTGATAAAACCAGCCAGACTAATCAAAATAGCCTGAATGCCAAATAATTAAGAACGTTCATCATGTTGAAACTGAATAGAACGTTGGAATTGACTGAATTCGTCAAATGGCAAGATTATCAAAGTGATCAGAGTGATAAAACCAGCTACAATAAGCAAAATAGCCTGAATGCCCAATAATTCAAAATGTTCATCATGTTGAAACTGAATAGAACGTTGGAATTGAGCGAATTCGTGAAATGGCAAGATTATCAAAGTTGCCAGAGTGATAAAAACAGCTACAATAAGCAAAATAGCCTGAATGTCCAATAATTCAGAATGTTCATCATGTTGAAACTGAATAGAACGTTGGAATTGACCGAATTCGTCAAATGGCAAGAGTATTCAAAGTGATCAGAGTGATAAAATTAGCCAGACTAATCAAAATAGCCTGAATGCCCAATAATTCAGAATGTTCATCATGTTGAAACTGAATAGAACGTTGGAATTGACCGATTTCGTCAAATGGCAAGAGTATTCAAAGTGATCAGAGTGATAAAACCAGCCAGACTAATCAAAATAGCCTGAATGCCCAATAATTCAGAATGTTCATCATGTTGAAACTGAATAGACAAGAGGCAAGAGTATTCAAAGTGATCAGAGTGATAAAACCAGCCAGACTAATCAAAATAGCCTGAATGCCCAATAATTCAGAATGTTCATCATGTTGAAACTGAATAGAACGTTGGAATTGAGCGAATTCGTCAAATGGCAAGATTATCAAAGTGACCAGAGTGATAAAAACAGCTACAATAAGCAAAATAGCCTGAATGTCCAATAATTCAGAATGTTCATCATGTTGAAACTGAATAGAACGTTGGAATTGACCGAATTCGTCAAATGGCAAGAGTATTCAAAGTGATCAGAGTGATAAAACCAGCCAGACTAATCAAAATAGCCTGAATGCCAAATAATTCAGAATGTTCATCATGTTGAAACTGAATAGAACGTTGGAATTGACCGAATTCGTCAAATGGCAAGAGTATTCAAAGTGATCAGAGTGATAAAACCAGCCAGACTAATCAAAATAGCCTGAATGCCCAATAATTCAGAATGTTCATCATGTTGAAACTGAATAGAACGTTGGAATTGAGCGAATTCGTGAAATGGCAAGATTATCAAAGTGGCCAGAGTGATAAAAACAGCTACAATAAGCAAAATAGCCTGAATGTCCAATAATTCAGAATGTTCATCATGTTGAAACTGAATAGAACGTTGGAATTGACCGAATTCGTCAAATGGCAAGAGTATTCAAAGTGATCAGAGTGATAAAATTAGCCAGACTAATCAAAATAGCCTGAATGCCCAATAATTCAGAATGTTCATCATGTTGAAACTGAATAGAACGTTGGAATTGACCGATTTCGTCAAATGGCAAGAGTATTCAAAGTGATCAGAGTGATAAAACCAGCCAGACTAATCAAAATAGCCTGAATGCCCAATAATTCAGAATGTTCATCATGTTGAAACTGAATAGAACGTTGGAATTGACCGAATTCGTCAAATGGCAAGAGTATTCAAAGTGATCAGAGTGATAAAACCATCTACAATAATCAAAATAGCCTGAATGCCTAATAATTAAGAACGTTCATCATGTTGAAACTGAATAGAACGTTGGAATTGACCGAATTCGTCAAATGGCAAGAGTATTCAAAGTGATCAGAGTGATAAAACCATCTACAATAATCAAAATAGCCTGAATGCCTAATAATTAAGAACGTTCATCATGTTGAAACTGAATAGAACGTTGGAATTGACCGAATTCGTCAAATGGCAAGAGTATTCAAAGTGATCAGAGTGATAAAACCAGCCAGACTAATCAAAATAGCCTGAATGCCCAATAATTCAGAATGTTCATCATGTTGAAACTGAATAGAACGTTGGAATTGACCGAATTCGTCAAATGGCAAGAGTATTCAAAGTGATCAGAGTGATAAAACCAGCCAGACTAATCAAAATAGCCTGAATGCCCAATAATTCAGAATGTTCATCATGTTGAAACTGAATAGAACGTTGGAATTGACCGAATTCGTCAAATGGCAAGAGTATTCAAAGTGATCAGAGTGATAAAACCAGCCAGACTAATCAAAATAGCCTGAATGCCAAATAATTCAGAATGTTGATCATGTTGAAACTGAATAGAACGTTGGAATTGACCGAATTTGTCAAATGGCTAGATTATCAAAGTGATCAGAGTGATAAAACCAGCCAGACTATTCAAAATAGCCTGAATGCCCAATAATTCAGAATGTTCATCATGTTGAAACTGAATAGAACGTTGGAATTGACCGAATTCGTCAAATGGCAAGAGTATTCAAAGTGATCAGAGTGATAAAGCCCGCCAGACTAATCAAAATAGCCTGAATGCCCAAAATTCAGAATGTTCATCATGTTGAAACTGAATAGAACGTTGGAATTGAGCGAATTCGTCAAATGGCAAGATTATCAAAGTGACCAGAGTGATAAAACCAGCTACAATAATCAAAATAGCCTGAATGCCCAATAATTCAGAATGTCCATCATGTTGAAACTGAATAGAACGTTGGAATTGATCGAATTCGTCAAATCGCAAGAGTATTCAAAGTGATCAGAGTGATAAAACCAGCTACAATAAGTAAAATAGCCTGAATGCCCAATAATTCAGAATATTCATCATGTTGAAACTGAATAGAACGTTGGAATTGACCGAATTCGTCAAATGGCAAGAGTATTCAAAGTGATCAGAGTGATAAAACCAGCCAGACTAATCAAAATAGCCTGAATGCCAAATAATTCAGAAAGTTCATCATGTTGAAACTGAATAGAACGTTGGAATTGACCGAATTCTTCAAATGGCAAGAGTATTCAAAGTGATCAGAGTGATAAAACCAGCCAGACTAATCAAAATAGCCTGAATGCCTAATAATTAAGAACGTTCATCATGTTGAAACTGAATAGAACGTTGGAATTGACCGAATTCGTTTAATGGCTAGAGTATTCAAAGTGATCACAGTGATAAAACCAGCCAGACTAATCAAAATAGCCTGAATGCCAAATAATTAAGAACGTTCATCATGTTGAAACTGAATAGAACGTTGGAATTGACTGAATTCGTCAAATGGCAAGATTATCAAAGTGATCAGAGTGATAAAACCAGCTACAATAAGCAAAATAGCCTGAATGCCCAATAATTCAAAATGTTCATCATGTTGAAACTGAATAGAACGTTGGAATTGAGCGAATTCGTGAAATGGCAAGATTATCAAAGTTGCCAGAGTGATAAAAACAGCTACAATAAGCAAAATAGCCTGAATGTCCAATAATTCAGAATGTTCATCATGTTGAAACTGAATAGAACGTTGGAATTGACCGAATTCGTTTAATGGCTAGAGTATTCAAAGTGATCACAGTGATAAAACCAGCCAGACTAATCAAAATAGCCTGAATGCCAAATAATTAAGAACGTTCATCATGTTGAAACTGAATAGAACGTTGGAATTGACTGAATTCGTCAAATGGCAAGATTATCAAAGTGATCAGAGTGATAAAACCAGCTACAATAAGCAAAATAGCCTGAATGCCCAATAATTCAAAATGTTCATCATGTTGAAACTGAATAGAACGTTGGAATTGAGCGAATTCGTGAAATGGCAAGATTATCAAAGTTGCCAGAGTGATAAAAACAGCTACAATAAGCAAAATAGCCTGAATGTCCAATAATTCAGAATGTTCATCATGTTGAAACTGAATAGAACGTTGGAATTGACCGAATTCGTCAAATGGCAAGAGTATTCAAAGTGATCAGAGTGATAAAATTAGCCAGACTAATCAAAATAGCCTGAATGCCCAATAATTCAGAATGTTCATCATGTTGAAACTGAATAGAACGTTGGAATTGACCGATTTCGTCAAATGGCAAGAGTATTCAAAGTGATCAGAGTGATAAAACCAGCCAGACTAATCAAAATAGCCTGAATGCCCAATAATTCAGAATGTTCATCATGTTGAAACTGAATAGACAAGAGGCAAGAGTATTCAAAGTGATCAGAGTGATAAAACCAGCCAGACTAATCAAAATAGCCTGAATGCCCAATAATTCAGAATGTTCATCATGTTGAAACTGAATAGAACGTTGGAATTGAGCGAATTCGTCAAATGGCAAGATTATCAAAGTGACCAGAGTGACAAAACCAGCTACAATAATCACAATAGCCTGAATGCCCAATAATTCAGAATGTCCATCATGTTGAAACTGAATAGAACGTTGGAATTGACCGAATTCGTCAAATCGGAAGAGTATTCAAAGTGATCAGAGTGATAAAACCAGCTACAATAAGTAAAAAAGCCTGAATGCCCAATAATTCAGAATGTTCATCATGTTGAAACTGAAAAGAACGTTGGAATTTACCGAATTCGTCAAATGGCAAGAGTATTCAAAGTGATCAGAGTGATAAAACCAGCCAGACTAATCAAAATAGCCTGAATGCCCAATAATTCAGAATGTTCATCATGTTGAAACTGAATAGAACGTTGGAATTGAGCGAATTCGTCAAATGGCAAGATTATCAAAGTGATCAGAGTGATAAAACCAGCTACAATAAGCAAAAGAGCCTGAATGCCCAATAATTCAGAATGTTCATCATGTTGAAACTGAATAGAACGTTGGAATTGAGCGAATTCGTCAAATGGCAAGATTATCAAAGTGACCAGAGTGATAAAACCAGCTACAATAATCAAAATAGCCTGAATGCCCAATAATTCAGAATGTCCATCATGTTGAAACTGAATAGAACGTTGGAATTGATCGAATTCGTCAAATCGCAAGAGTATTCAAAGTGATCAGAGTGATAAAACCAGCTACAATAAGTAAAATAGCCTGAATGCCCAATAATTCAGAATATTCATCATGTTGAAACTGAATAGAACGTTGGAATTGACCGAATTCGTCAAATGGCAAGAGTATTCAAAGTGATCAGAGTGATAAAACCAGCCAGACTAATCAAAATAGCCTGAATGCCAAATAATTCAGAATGTTCATCATGTTGAAACTGAATAGAACGTTGGAATTGACCGAATTCTTCAAATGGCAAGAGTATTCAAAGTGATCAGAGTGATAAAACCAGCCAGACTAATCAAAATAGCCTGAATGCCTAATAATTAAGAACGTTCATCATGTTGAAACTGAATAGAACGTTGGAATTGACCGAATTCGTTTAATGGCTAGAGTATTCAAAGTGATCACAGTGATAAAACCAGCCAGACTAATCAAAATAGCCTGAATGCCAAATAATTAAGAACGTTCATCATGTTGAAACTGAATAGAACGTTGGAATTGACTGAATTCGTCAAATGGCAAGATTATCAAAGTGATCAGAGTGATAAAACCAGCTACAATAAGCAAAATAGCCTGAATGCCCAATAATTCAAAATGTTCATCATGTTGAAACTGAATAGAACGTTGGAATTGAGCGAATTCGTGAAATGGCAAGATTATCAAAGTTGCCAGAGTGATAAAAACAGCTACAATAAGCAAAATAGCCTGAATGTCCAATAATTCAGAATGTTCATCATGTTGAAACTGAATAGAACGTTGGAATTGACCGAATTCGTTTAATGGCTAGAGTATTCAAAGTGATCACAGTGATAAAACCAGCCAGACTAATCAAAATAGCCTGAATGCCAAATAATTAGGAACGTTCATCATGTTGAAACTGAATAGAACGTTGGAATTGACTGAATTCGTCAAATGGCAAGATTATCAAAGTGATCAGAGTGATAAAACCAGCTACAATAAGCAAAATAGCCTGAATGCCCAATAATTCAAAATGTTCATCATGTTGAAACTGAATAGAACGTTGGAATTGAGCGAATTCGTGAAATGGCAAGATTATCAAAGTTGCCAGAGTGATAAAAACAGCTACAATAAGCAAAATAGCCTGAATGTCCAATAATTCAGAATGTTCATCATGTTGAAACTGAATAGAACGTTGGAATTGACCGAATTCGTCAAATGGCAAGAGTATTCAAAGTGATCAGAGTGATAAAATTAGCCAGACTAATCAAAATAGCCTGAATGCCCAATAATTCAGAATGTTCATCATGTTGAAACTGAATAGAACGTTGGAATTGACCGATTTCGTCAAATGGCAAGAGTATTCAAAGTGATCAGAGTGATAAAACCAGCCAGACTAATCAAAATAGCCTGAATGCCCAATAATTCAGAATGTTCATCATGTTGAAACTGAATAGACAAGAGGCAAGAGTATTCAAAGTGATCAGAGTGATAAAACCAGCCAGACTAATCAAAATAGCCTGAATGCCCAATAATTCAGAATGTTCATCATGTTGAAACTGAATAGAACGTTGGAATTGAGCGAATTCGTCAAATGGCAAGATTATCAAAGTGACCAGAGTGACAAAACCAGCTACAATAATCACAATAGCCTGAATGCCCAATAATTCAGAATGTCCATCATGTTGAAACTGAATAGAACGTTGGAATTGACCGAATTCGTCAAATCGCAAGAGTATTCAAAGTGATCAGAGTGATAAAACCAGCTACAATAAGTAAAAAAGCCTGAATGCCCAATAATTCAGAATGTTCATCATGTTGAAACTGAATAGAACGTTGGAATTTACCGAATTCGTCAAATGGCAAGAGTATTCAAAGTGATCAGAGTGATAAAACCAGCCAGACTAATCAAAATAGAATGAATGCCCAATAATTCAGAATGTTCATCATGTTGAAACTGAATAGAACGTTGGAATTGAGCGAATTCGTCAAATGGCAAGATTATCAAAGTGATCAGAGTGATAAAACCAGCTACAATAAGCAAAAGAGCCTGAATGCCCAATAATTCACAATGTTCATCATGTTGAAATTGAATAGAACGTTGGAATTGAGCGAATTCGTCAAATGGTAAGATTATCAAAGTGATCAGAGTGATAAAACCAGCTACAATAAGCAAAATAGCCTGAATGCCCAATAATTCAGAATGTTCATCATGTTGAAACTGAATAGAACGTTGGAATTGACCGAATTCGTCAAATGGCAAGAGTATTCAAAGTGATCAGAGTGATAAAACCAGCCAGACTAATCAAACTAGCCTGAATGCCCAATAATTCAGAATGTTCATCATGTTGAAACTGAATAGAACGTTGGAATTGACCGACTTCGTCAAATGACAAGATTATCAAAGTAATCATAGTGATAAAACCAGCCAGACTAATCAAAATAGCCTGAATGCCCAATAATTCAGAATGTTCATCATGTTGAAACTGAATAGAACGTTGGAATTGACCGAATTCGTCAAATGGCAAGAGTATTCAAAGTGATAAAACCAGCCAGACTAATCAAAATAGCCTGAATGCCCAATAATTGAGAACGTTCATCATGTTGAAACTGAATAGAACGTTGGAATTGACCGAATTCGTCAAATGGTAAGAGTATTCAAAGTGATCAGAGTGATAAAACCAGCCAGACTAATCAAAATAGCCTGAATGCCCAATAATTCAGAATGTTGATCATGTTGAAACTTGATAGAACGTTGGAATTGACCGAATTCGTTAAATTGCAAGAGTTTTCAAAGTGATCAGAGTGATAAAACCACCTACAATAGTCAAAATAGCCTGAATGACCAATAATTCAGAATGTTCATCATGTTGAAACTGAATAGAACGTTGGAATTGACCGAATTCGTCAAATGGTAAGAGTATTCAAAGTGATCAGAGTGATAAAACCAGCCAGACTAATCAAAATAGCCTGAATGCCCAATAATTCAGAATGTTGATCATGTTGAAACTTAATAGAACGTTGGAATTGACCGAATTCGTTAAATGGCAAGAGTATTCAAAGTGATCAGAGTGATTAAACCAGCCAGACTAATCAATATAGCCTGAATGCCCAATAATTCATAATGTTCATCATGTTCAAACTGAATAGAACGTTGGAATTGACCGAATTCGTTTAATGGCTAGAGTATTCAAAGTGATCACAGTGATAAAACCAGCCAGACTAATCAAAATAGCCTGAATGCCCAATAATTCAGAATGTTCATCATGTTGAAACTAAATAGAACGTTGGAATTGACCGAATTCGTCAATTGGCAAGAGTATTCAAAGTGATCAGAGTGATAAAACCATCTACAAAAATCAAAATAGCCTGAATGCCTAATAATTAAGAATGTACATCATGTTGAAACTGAATAGAACGTTGGAATTGACCGAATTCTTCAAATGGCACGACTATTCAAAGTGATCAGAGTGATAAAACCAGCCAGACTAATCAAAATAGCCTGAATGCCTAATAATTAAGAACGTTCATCATGTTGAAACTGAATAGAACGTTGGAATTGACCGAATTCTTCAAATGGCAAGAGTATTCAAAGTGATCAGAGTGATAAAACCAGCCAGACTAATCAAAATAGCCTGAATGCCTAATAATTAAGAACGTTCATCATGTTGAAACTGAATAGAACGTTGGAATTGACCGAATTCGTTTAATGGCTAGAGTATTCAAAGTGATCACAGTGATAAAACCAGCCAGACTAATCAAAATAGCCTGAATGCCAAATAATTAAGAACGTTCATCATGTTGAAACTGAGTAGAACGTTGGAATTGACTGAATTCGTCAAATGGCAAGATTATCAAAGTGATCAGAGTGATAAAACCAGCTACAATAAGCAAAATAGCCTGAATGCCCAATAATTCAAAATGTTCATCATGTTGAAACTGAATAGAACGTTGGAATTCAGCGAATTCGTGAAATGGCAAGATTATCAAAGTGGCCAGTGTGATAAAAACAGCTACAATAAGCAAAATAGCCTGAATGTCCAATAATTCAGAATGTTCATCATGTTGAAACTGAATCGAACGTTGGAATTGACCGAATTCGTCAAATGGCAAGAGTATTCAAAGTGATCAGAGTGATAAAATTAGCCAGACTAATCAAAATAGCCTGAATGCCCAATAATTCAGAATGTTCATCATGTTGAAACTGAATAGAACGTTGGAATTGACCGATTTCGTCAAATGGCAAGAGTATTCAAAGTGATCAGAGTGATAAAACCAGCCAGACTAATCAAAATAGCCTGAATGCCCAATAATTCAGAATGTTCATCATGTTGAAACTGAATAGAACGTTGGAATTGACCGAATTCGTCAAATGGCAAGATTATCAAAGTGATCAGAGTGATAAAACCAGCTACAATAAGCAAAATAGCCTGAATGCCCAATAATTCAAAATGTTCATCATGTTGAAACTGAATAGAACGTTGGAATTCAGCGAATTCGTGAAATGGCAAGATTATCAAAGTGGCCAGAGTGATAAAAACAGCTACAATAAGCAAAATAGCCTGAATGTCCAATAATTCAGAATGTTCATCATGTTGAAACTGAATCGAACGTTGGAATTGACCGAATTCGTCAAATGGCAAGAGTATTCAAAGTGATCAGAGTGATAAAATTAGCCAGACTAATCAAAATAGCCTGAATGCCCAATAATTCAGAATGTTCATCATGTTGAAACTGAATAGAACGTTGGAATTGACCGATTTCGTCAAATGGCAAGAGTATTCAAAGTGATCAGAGTGATAAAACCAGCCAGACTAATCAAAATAGCCTGAATGCCCAATAATTCAGAATGTTCATCATGTTGAAACTGAATAGAACGTTGGAATTGACCGAATTCGTCAAATGGCAAGAGAATTCAAAGTGATCAGAGTGATAAAACCAGCCAGACTAATCAAAATAGCCTGAATGCCCAATAATTCAGAATGTTCATCATGTTGAAACTGAATAGAACGTTGGAATTGACCGAATTCGTCAAATGGCAAGAGTATTCAAAGTGATCAGAGTGATAAAACCATCTACAATAATCAAAATAGCCTGAATGCCTAATAATTAAGAACGTTCATCATGTTGAAACTGAATAGAACGTTGGAATTGACCGATTTCGTCAAATGGCAAGAGTATTCAAAGTGATCAGAGTGATAAAACCAGCCAGACTAATCAAAATAGCCTGAATGCCCAATAATTCAGAATGTTCATCATGTTGAAACTGAATAGAACGTTGGAATTGACCGAATTCGTCAAATGGCAAGAGAATTCAAAGTGATCAGAGTGATAAAACCAGCCAGACTAATCAAAATAGCCTGAATGTCCAATAATTCAGAATGTTCATCATGTTGAAACTGAATAGAACGTTGGAATTGACCGAATTCGTCAAATGGCAAGAGTATTCAAAGTGATCAGAGTGATAAAATTAGCCAGACTAATCAAAATAGCCTGAATGCCCAATAATTCAGAATGTTCATCATGTTGAAACTGAATAGAACGTTGGAATTGACCGATTTCGTCAAATGGCAAGAGTATTCAAAGTGATCAGAGTGATAAAACCAGCCAGACTAATCAAAATAGCCTGAATGCCCAATAATTCAGAATGTTCATCATGTTGAAACTGAATAGAACGTTGGAATTGACCGAATTCGTCAAATGTGCAAGAGTATTCAAAGTGATCAGAGTGATAAAACCATCTACAATAATCAAAATAGCCTGAATGCCTAATAATTAAGAACGTTCATCATGTTGAAACTGAATAGAACGTTGGAATTGACCGAATTCGTCAAATTGCAAGATTATCAAAGTGATCAGAGTGATAAAACCAGGTACAATAAGCAAAATAGCCTGAATGCCCAATAATTCAGAATGTTCATCATGTTGAAACTGAATAGACAAGAGGCAAGAGTATTCAAAGTGATCAGAGTGATAAAACCAGCCAGACTATTCAAAATAGCCTGAATGCCCAATAATTCAGAATGTTCATCATGTTGAAACTGAATAGAACGTTGGAATTGACCGAATTCGTCAAATGGCAAGAGTATTCAAAGTGATCAGAGTGATAAAACCCGCCAGACTAATCAAAATAGCCTGAATGCCCAAAATTCAGAATGTTCATCATGTTGAAACTGAATAGAACGTTGGAATTGAGCGAATTCGTCAAATGGCAAGATTATCAAAGTGATCAGAGTGATAAAATTAGCCAGACTAATCAAAATAGCCTGAATGCCCAATAATTCAGAATGTTCATCATGTTGAAACTGAATAGAACGTTGGAATTGACCGATTTCGTCAAATGGCAAGAGTATTCAAAGTGATCAGAGTGATAAAACCAGCCAGACTAATCAAAATAGCCTGAATGCCCAATAATTCAGAATGTTCATCATGTTGAAACTGAATAGAACGTTGGAATTGACCGAATTCGTCAAATGGCAAGAGAATTCAAAGTGATCAGAGTGATAAAACCAGCCAGACTAATCAAAATAGCCTGAATGTCCAATAATTGAGAATGTTCATCATGTTGAAACTGAATAGAACGTTGGAATTGACCGAATTCGTCAAATGACAAGAGTATTCAAAGTGATCAGAGTGATAAAATTAGCCAGACTAATCAAAATAGCCTGAATGCCCAATAATTCAGAATGTTCATCATGTTGAAACTGAATAGAACGTTGGAATTGACCGATTTCGTCAAATGGCAAGAGTATTCAAAGTGATCAGAGTGATAAAACCCGCCAGACTAATCAAAATAGCCTGAATGCCCAAAATTCAGAATGTTCATCATGTTGAAACTGAATAGAACGTTGGAATTGACCGAATTCGTCAAATGGCAAGATTATCAAAGTGATCAGAGTGATAAAACCAGCTACAATAAGCAAAATAGCCTGAATGCCCAATAATTCAAAATGTTCATCATGTTGAAACTGAATAGAACGTTGGAATTCAGCGAATTCGTGAAATGGCAAGATTATCAAAGTGGCCAGAGTGATAAAAACAGCTACAATAAGCAAAATAGCCTGAATGTCCAATAATTCAGAATGTTCATCATGTTGAAACTGAATCGAACGTTGGAATTGACCGAATTCGTCAAATGGCAAGAGTATTCAAAGTGATCAGAGTGATAAAATTAGCCAGACTAATCAAAATAGCCTGAATGCCCAATAATTCAGAATGTTCATCATGTTGAAACTGAATAGAACGTTGGAATTGACCGATTTCGTCAAATGGCAAGAGTATTCAAAGTGATCAGAGTGATAAAACCAGCCAGACTAATCAAAATAGCCTGAATGCCCAATAATTCAGAATGTTCATCATGTTGAAACTGAATAGAACGTTGGAATTGACCGAATTCGTCAAATGGCACGTTGGAATTGAGCGAATTCGTCAAATGGCAAGATTATCAAAGTGATCAGAGTGATAAAATTAGCCAGACTAATCAAAATAGCCTGAATGCCCAATAATTCAGAATGTTCATCATGTTGAAACTGAATAGAACGTTGGAATTGACCGATTTCGTCAAATGGCAAGAGTATTCAAAGTGATCAGAGTGATAAAACCAGCCAGACTAATCAAAATAGCCTGAATGCCTAATAATTAAGAACGTTCATCATGTTGAAACTGAATAGAACGTTGGAATTGACTGAATTCGTCAAATGGCAAGATTATCAAAGTGATCAGAGTGATAAAACCAGCTACAATATGCAAAATAGCCTGAATGCCCAATAATTCAGAATGTTCATCATGTTGAAACTGAATAGAACGTTGGAATTCAGCGAATTCGTGAAATGGCAAGATTATCAAAGTGGCCAGAGTGATAAAAACAGCTACAATAAGCAAAATAGCCTGAATGTCCAATAATTCAGAATGTTCATCATGTTGAAACTGAATCGAACGTTGGAATTGACCGAATTCGTCAAATGGCAAGAGTATTCAAAGTGATCAGAGTGATAAAACCCGCCAGACTAATCAAAATAGCCTGAATGCCCAAAATTCAGAATGTTCATCATGTTGAAACTGAATAGAACGTTGGAATTGAGCGAATTCGTCAAATGGCAAGATTATCAAAGTGATCAGAGTGATAAAATTAGCCAGACTAATCAAAATAGCCTGAATGCCCAATAATTCAGAATGTTCATCATGTTGAAACTGAATAGAACGTTGGAATTGACCGAATTCGTCAAATGGCAAGAGAATTCAAAGTGATCAGAGTGATAAAACCAGCCAGACTAATCAAAATAGCCTGAATGTCCAATAATTGAGAATGTTCATCATGTTGAAACTGAATAGAACGTTGGAATTGACCGAATTCGTCAAATGGCAAGAGTATTCAAAGTGATCAGAGTGATAAAATTAGCCAGACTAATCAAAATAGCCTGAATGCCCAATAATTCAGAATGTTCATCATGTTGAAACTGAATAGAACGTTGGAATTGACCGATTTCGTCAAATGGCAAGAGTATTCAAAGTGATCAGAGTGATAAAACCAGCCAGACTAATCAAAATAGCCTGAATGCCCAATAATTCAGAATGTTCATCATGTTGAAACTGAATAGAACGTTGGAATTGACCGAATTCGTCAAATGGCAAGAGTATTCAAAGTGATCAGAGTGATAAAACCCGCCAGACTAATCAAAATAGCCTGAATGCCCAAAATTCAGAATGTTCATCATGTTGAAACTGAATAGAACGTTGGAATTGAGCGAATTCGTCAAATGGCAAGATTATCAAAGTGATCAGAGTGATAAAATTAGCCAGACTAATCAAAATAGCCTGAATGCCCAATAATTCAGAATGTTCATCATGTTGAAACTGAATAGAACGTTGGAATTGACCGATTTCGTCAAATGGCAAGAGTATTCAAAGTGATCAGAGTGATAAAACCAGCCAGACTAATCAAAATAGCCTGAATGCCTAATAATTAAGAACGTTCATCATGTTGAAACTGAATAGAACGTTGGAATTGACTGAATTCGTCAAATGGCAAGATTATCAAAGTGATCAGAGTGATAAAACCAGCTACAATATGCAAAATAGCCTGAATGCCCAATAATTCAGAATGTTCATCATGTTGAAACTGAATAGAACGTTGGAATTCAGCGAATTCGTGAAATGGCAAGATTATCAAAGTGATCAGAGTGATAAAATTAGCCAGACTAATCAAAATAGCCTGAATGCCCAATAATTCAGAATGTTCATCATGTTGAAACTGAATAGAACGTTGGAATTGACCGAATTCGTCAAATGGCAAGAGTATTCAAAGTGATCAGAGTGATAAAAGTAGCCAGACTAATCAAAATAGCCTGAATGCCCAATAATTCAGAATGTTCATCATGTTGAAACTGAATAGAACGTTGGAATTGACCGATTTCGTCAAATGGCAAGAGTATTCAAAGTGATCAGAGTGATAAAACCAGCCAGACTAATCAAAATAGCCTGAATGCCCAATAATTCAGAATGTTCATCATGTTGAAACTGAATAGAACGTTGGAATTGAGCGAATTCGTCAAATGGCAAGATTATCAAAGTGATCAGAGTGATAAAATTAGCCAGACTAATCAAAATAGCCTGAATGCCCAATAATTCAGAATGTTCATCATGTTGAAACTGAATAGAACGTTGGAATTGACCGAATTCGTCAAATGGCAAGAGTATTCAAAGTGATCAGAGTGATAAAAGTAGCCAGACTAATCAAAATAGCCTGAATGCCCAATAATTCAGAATGTTCATCATGTTGAAACTGAATAGAACGTTGGAATTGACCGATTTCGTCAAATGGCAAGAGTATTCAAAGTGATCAGAGTGATAAAACCAGCCAGACTAATCAAAATAGCCTGAATGCCCAATAATTCAGAATGTTCATCATGTTGAAACTGAATAGAACGTTGGAATTGACCGAATTCGTCAAATGGCAAGAGTATTCAAAGTGATCAGAGTGATAAAACCCGCCAGACTAATCAAAATAGCCTGAATGCCCAAAATTCAGAATGTTCATCATGTTGAAACTGAATAGAACGTTGGAATTGAGCGAATTCGTCAAATGGCAAGAGTATTCAAAGTGATCAGAGTGATAAAACCAGCCAGACTAATCAAAATAGCCTGAATGCCTAATAATTAAGAACGTTCATCATGTTGAAACTGAATAGAACGTTGGAATTGACCGAATTCGTTTAATGGCTAGAGTATTCAAAGTGATCACAGTGATAAAACCAGCCAGACTAATCAAAATAGCCTGAATGCCAAATAATTAAGAACGTTCATCATGTTGAAACTGAATAGAACGTTGGAATTGACTGAATTCGTCAAATGGCAAGATTATCAAAGTGATCAGAGTGATAAAACCAGCTACAATAAGCAAAATAGCCTGAATGCCCAATAATTCAAAATGTTCATCATGTTGAAACTGAATAGAACGTTGGAATTCAGCGAATTCGTGAAATGGCAAGATTATCAAAGTGGCCAGAGTGATAAAAACAGCTACAATAAGCAAAATAGCCTGAATGTCCAATAATTCAGAATGTTCATCATGTTGAAACTGAATCGAACGTTGGAATTGACCGAATTCGTCAAATGGCAAGAGTATTCAAAGTGATCAGAGTGATAAAATTAGCCAGACTAATCAAAATAGCCTGAATGCCCAATAATTCAGAATGTTCATTATGTTGAAACTGAATAGAACGTTGGAATTGACCGAATTCGTCAAATGGCAAGAGTATTCAAAGTGATCAGAGTGATAAAATTAGCCAGACTAATCAAAATAGCCTGAATGCCCAATAATTCAGAATGTTCATCATGTTGAAACTGAATAGAACGTTGGAATTGACCGATTTCGTCAAATGGCAAGAGTATTCAAAGTGATCAGAGTGATAAAACCAGCCAGACTAATCAAAATAGCCTGAATGCCCAATAATTCAGAATGTTCATCATGTTGAAACTGAATAGAACGTTGGAATTGACCGAATTCGTCAAATGGCAAGAGTATTCAAAGTGATCAGAGTGATAAAACCCGCCAGACTAATCAAAATAGCCTGAATGCCCAAAATTCAGAATGTTCATCATGTTGAAACTGAATAGAACGTTGGAATTGAGCGAATTCGTCAAATGGCAAGATTATCAAAGTGATCAGAGTGATAAAACCAGCCAGACTAATCAAAATAGCCTGAATGCCCAATAATTCAGAATGTTCATCATGTTGAAACTGAATAGAACGTTGGAATTGACCGAATTCGTCAAATGGCAAGAGAATTCAAAGTGATCAGAGTGATAAAACCAGCCAGACTAATCAAAATAGCCTGAATGTCCAATAATTCAGAATGTTCATCATGTTGAAACTGAATAGAACGTTGGAATTGACCGAATTCGTCAAATGGCAAGAGTATTCAAAGTGATCAGAGTGATAAAATTAGCCAGACTAATCAAAATAGCCTGAATGCCCAATAATTCAGAATGTTCATTATGTTGAAACTGAATAGAACGTTGGAATTGACCGAATTCGTCAAATGGCAAGAGTATTCAAAGTGATCAGAGTGATAAAATTAGCCAGACTAATCAAAATAGCCTGAATGCCCAATAATTCAGAATGTTCATCATGTTGAAACTGAATAGAACGTTGGAATTGACCGATTTCGTCAAATGGCAAGAGTATTCAAAGTGATCAGAGTGATAAAACCAGCCAGACTAATCAAAATAGCCTGAATGCCCAATAATTCAGAATGTTCATCATGTTGAAACTGAATAGAACGTTGGAATTGACCGAATTCGTCAAATGGCAAGAGTATTCAAAGTGATCAGAGTGATAAAACCCGCCAGACTAATCAAAATAGCCTGAATGCCCAAAATTCAGAATGTTCATCATGTTGAAACTGAATAGAACGTTGGAATTGAGCGAATTCGTCAAATGGCAAGATTATCAAAGTGATCAGAGTGATAAAACCAGCCAGACAAATCAAAATAGCCTGAATGCCCAATAATTCAGAATGTTCATCATGTTGAAACTGAATAGAACGTTGGAATTGACCGAATTCGTCAAATGGCAAGAGAATTCAAAGTGATCAGAGTGATAAAACCAGCCAGACTAATCAAAATAGCCTGAATGTCCAATAATTCAGAATGTTCATCATGTTGAAACTGAATAGAACGTTGGAATTGACCGAATTCGTCAAATGGCAAGAGTATTCAAAGTGATCAGAGTGATAAAATTAGCCAGACTAATCAAAATAGCCTGAATGCCCAATAATTCAGAATGTTCATCATGTTGAAACTGAATAGAACGTTGGAATTGACCGATTTCGTCAAATGGCAAGAGTATTCAAAGTGATCAGAGTGATAAAACCAGCCAGACTAATCAAAATAGCCTGAATGCCCAATAATTCAGAATGTTCATCATGTTGAAACTGAATAGAACGTTGGAATTGACCGAATTCGTCAAATTGCAAGATTATCAAAGTGATCAGAGTGATAAAACCAGCTACAATAAGCAAAATAGCCTAAATGCCCAATAATTCAGAATGTTCATCATGTTGAAACTGAATAGACAAGAGGCAAGAGTATTCAAAGTGATCAGAGTGATAAAACCAGCCAGACTATTCAAAATAGCCTGAATGCCCAATAATTCAGAATGTTCATCATGTTGAAACTGAATAGAACGTTGGAATTGACCGATTTCGTCAAATGGCAAGAGTATTCAAAGTGATCAGAGTGATAAAACCATCTACAATAATCAAAATAGCCTGAATGCCTAATAATTAAGAACGTTCATCATGTTGAAACTGAATAGAACGTTGGAATTGACCGAATTCGTCAAATTGCAAGATTATCAAAGTGATCAGAGTGATAAAACCAGCTACAATAAGCAAAATAGCCTAAATGCCCAATAATTCAGAATGTTCATCATGTTGAAACTGAATAGACAAGAGGCAAGAGTATTCAAAGTGATCAGAGTGATAAAACCAGCCAGACTATTCAAAATAGCCTGAATGCCCAATAATTCAGAATGTTCATCATGTTGAAACTGAATAGAACGTTGGAATTGACCGAATTCGTCAAATGGCAAGAGTATTCAAAGTGATCAGAGTGATAAAACCCGCCAGACTAATCAAAATAGCCTGAATGCCCAAAATTCAGAATGCTCATCATGTTGAAACTGAATAGAACGTTGGAATTGAGCGAATTCGTCAAATGGCAAGATTATCAAAGTGACCAGAGTGATAAAACCAGCTACAATAATCAAAATAGCCTGAATGCCCAATAATTCAGATTGTCCATCATGTTGAAACTGAATAGAAGGTTGGAATTGATCGAATTCGTCAAATCGCAAGAGTATTCAAAGTGATCAGAGTGATAAAACCAGCTACAATAAGTAAAATAGCCTGAATGCCCAATAATTCAGAATGTTCATCATGTTGAAACTGAATAGAACGTTGGAATTGACCGAATTCGTCAAATGGCAAGAGTATTCAAAGTGATCAGAGTGATAAAACCAGCCAGACTAATCAAAATAGCCTGAATGCCAAATAATTCAGAATGTTCATCATGTTGAAACTGAATAGAACGTTGGAATTGACCGAATTCTTCAAATGGCAAGAGTATTCAAAGTGATCAGAGTGATAAAACCAGCCAGACTAATCAAAATAGCCTGAATGCCTAATAATTAAGAACGTTCATCATGTTGAAACTGAATAGAACGTTGGAATTGACCGAATTCGTTTAATGGCTAGAGTATTCAAAGTGATCACAGTGATAAAACCAGCCAGACTAATCAAAATAGCCTGAATGCCAAATAATTAAGAACGTTCATCATGTTGAAACTGAATAGAACGTTGGAATTGACTGAATTCGTCAAATGGCAAGATTATCAAAGTGATCATAGTGATAAAACCAGCTACAATAAGCAAAATAGCCTGAATGCCCAATAATTCAAAATGTTCATCATGTTGAAACTGAATAGAACGTTGGAATTGAGCGAATTCGTGAAATGGCAAGATTATCAAAGTGGCCAGAGTGATAAAAACAGCTACAATAAGCAAAATAGCCTGAATGTCCAATAATTCAGAATGTTCATCATGTTGAAACTGAATATAACGTTGGAATTGACCGAATTCGTCAAATGGCAAGAGTATTCAAAGTGATCAGAGTGATAAAACCCGCCAGACTAATCAAAATAGCCTGAATGCCCAATAATTCAGAATGTTCATCATGTTGAAACTGAATAGAACGTTGGAATTGACCGAATTCGTCAAATGGCAAGAGTATTCAAAGTGATCAGAGTGATAAAACCAGCCAGACTAATCAAAATAGACTGAATGCCCAATAATTCAGAATGTCCATCATGTTGAAACTGAATAGAACGTTGGAATTGACCGAATTCGTCAAATGGCAAGAGTATTCAAAGTGATCAGAGTGATAAAACCCGCCAGACTAATCAAAATAGCCTGAATGCCCAATAATTCAGAATGTTCATCATGTTGAAACTGAATAGAACGTTGGAATTGAGCGAATTCGTCAAATGGCAAGATTATCAAAGTGACCAGAGTGATAAAACCAGCTACAATAATCAAAATAGCCTGAATGCCCAATAATTCAGAATGTCCATCATGTTGAAACTGAATAGACAAGAGGCAAGAGTATTCAAAGTGATCAGAGTGATAAAACCAGCTACAATAATCAACATAGCCTGAATGCCCAATAATTCAGAATGTTCATCATGTTGAAACTGAATATAACGTTGGAATTGACCGAATTCGTCAAATGGCAAGAGTATTCAAAGTGATCAGAGTGATAAAACCCGCCAGACTAATCAAAATAGCCTGAATGCCCAATAATTCAGAATGTTCATCATGTTGAAACTGAATAGAACGTTGGAATTGAGCGAATTCGTCAAATGACAAGATTATCAAAGTGACCAGAGTGATAAAACCAGCTACAATAATCAAAATAGCCTGAATGCCCAATAATTCAGAATGTCCATCATGTTGAAACTGAATAGAACGTTGGAATTGACCGAATTCGTCAAATCGCAAGAGTATTCAAAGTGATCAGAGTGATAAAACCAGCTACAATAAGTAAAAAAGCCTGAATGCCCAATAATTCAGAATGTTCATCATGTTGAAACTGAATAGAACGTTGGAATTGACCGAATTCGTCAAATGGCAAGAGTATTCAAAGTGATCAGAGTGATAAAACCAGCCAGACTAATCAAAATAGCCTGAATGCCCAATAATTCAGCATGTTCATCATGTTGAAACTGAATAGAACGTTGGAATTGAGCGAATTCGTCAAATGGCAAGATTATCAAAGTGATCAGAGTGATAAAACCAGCTACAATAAGCAAAATAGCCTGAATGCCCAATAATTCAGAATGTTCATCATGTTGAAACTGAATAGAACGTTGGAATTGAGCGAATTTGTCAAATGGCAAGATTATCAAAGTGATCAGAGTGATAAAACCAGCTACAATAAGCAAAATAGCCTGAATGTCCAATAATTCAGAATGTACATCATGTTGAAACTGAATAGAACGTTGGAATTGACCGAATTCGTCAAATGGCAAGAGTATTCAAAGTGATCAGAGTGATAAAACCAGCCAGACTAATCAAAATAGCCTGAATGCCCAATAATTCAGAATGTTCATCATGTTGAAACTGAATAGAACGTTGGAATTGAGCGAATTCGTCAAATGGCAAGATTATCAAAGTGATCAGAGTGATAAAACCAGCTACAATAAGCAAAATAGCCTGAATGCCCAATAATTCAGAATGTTCATCATGTTGAAATTGAATAGAACGTTGGAATTGACCGAATTCGTCAAATCGCAAGATTATCAAAGTGATCAGAGTGATAAAACCAGCTACAATAAGCAAAATAGCCTGAATACCCAATAATTCAGAATGTTCATCATGTTGAAACTGAATAGAACGTTGGAATTGACCGAATTCGTCAAATGGCAAGAGTATTCAAAGTGATCAGAGTGATAAAACCAGCCAGACTAATCAAAATAGCCTGAATGCCCAATAATTCAGAATGTTCATCATGTTGAAACTGAATAGAACGTTGGAATTGACCGAATTCGTCAAATGGCAAGAGTATTCAAAGTGATCAGAGTGATAAAACCAGCCAGACTAATCAAAATAGCCTGAATGTCCAATAATTCAGAATGTTCATCATGTTGAAACTGTATAGAACGTTGGAATTGACCGAATTCGTCAAATGGCAAGAGTATTCAAAGTGATCAGAGTGATAAAACCAGCCAGACTAATCAAAATAGCCTGAATGCCCAATAATTCAGAATGTTCATCATGTTGAAACTGAATAGAACGTTGGAATTGACCGAATTTGTCAAATGGCAAGATTATCAAAGTGATCAGAGTGATAAAACCAGCTACAATAAGCAAAATAGCCTGAATGCCCAATAATTCAGAATGTACATCATGTTGAAACTGAATAGAACGTTGGAATTGACCGAATTCGTCAAATGGCAAGAGTATTCAAAGTGATCAGAGTGATAAAACCAGCCAGACTTATTAAAAATAGCCTGAATGTCCAATAATTCAGAATGTTCATCATGTTGAAACTGAATAGAACGTTGGAATTGAGCGAATTCGTCAAATGGCAAGATTATCAAAGTGATCAGAGTGATAAAACCAGCTACAATAAGCAAAATAACCTGAATGCCCAATAATTCAGAATGTTCATCATGTTGAAATTGAATAGAACGTTGGAATTGACCGAATTCGTCAAATCGCAAGATTATCAAAGTGATCAGAGTGATAAAACCAGCTACAATAAGCAAAATAGCCTGAATACCCAATAATTCAGAATGTTCATCATGTTGAAACTGAATAGAACGTTGGAATTGACCGAATTCGTCAAATGGCAAGAGTATTAAAAGTGATCAGAGTGATAAAACCAGCCAGACTAATCAAAATAGCCTGAATGCCCAATAATTCAGAATGTTCATCATGTTGAAACTGAATAGAACGTTGGAATTGACCGAATTCGTCAAATGGCAAGAGTATTCAAAGTGATCAGAGTGATAAAACCAGCCAGACTAATCAAAATAGCCTGAATGCCCAATAATTCAGAATGTTCATCATGTTGAAACTGAATAGAACGTTGGAATTGAGCGAATTCGTCAAATGGTAAGATTATCAAAGTGATCAGAGTGATAAAACCAGCTACAATAAGCAAAATAGCCTGAATGCCCAATAATTCAGAATGTTCATCATGTTGAAACTGAATAGAACGTTGGAATTGACCGAATTCGTCAAATGGCAAGAGTATTCAAAGTGATAAAACCAGCCAGACTAATCAAAATAGCCTGAATGCCCAATAATTGAGAACGTTCATCATGTTGAAACTGAATAGAACGTTGGAATTGACTGAATTCGTCAAATTGCAAGAGTTTTCAAAGTGATCAGAGTGATAAAACCACCTACAATAGTCAAAATAGCCTGAATGACCAATAATTCAGAATGTTCATCATGTTGAAACTGAATAGAACGTTGGAATTGACCGAATTCGTCAAATGGTAAGAGTATTCAAAGTGATCAGAGTGATAAAACCAGCCAGACTAATCAAAATAGCCTGAATGCCCAATAATTCAGAATGTTCATCATGTTGAAACTGAATAGAACGTTGGAATTGACCGATTTCGTCAAATGGCTAGAGTATTCAAAGTGATCAGAGTGATAAAACCAGCCAGACTAATCAAAATAGCCTGAATGCCCAATAATTCAGAATGTTCATCATGTTGAAACTGAATAGAACGTTGGAATTGACCGAATTCGTCAAATGGCAAGAGTATTCAAAGTGATCAGAGTGATAAAACCAGCCAGACTAATCAAAATAGCCTGAATGCCCAATAATTCAGAATGTTCATCATGTTGAAACTGAATAGAACGTTGGAATTGAGCGAATTCGTCAAATGGTAAGATTATCAAAGTGATCAGAGTGATAAAACCAGCTACAATAAGCAAAATAGCCTGAATGCCCAATAATTCAGAATGTTCATCATGTTGAAACTGAATAGAACGTTGGAATTGACCGAATTCGTCAAATGGCAAGAGTATTCAAAGTGATAAAACCAGCCAGACTAATCAAAATAGCCTGAATGCCCAATAATTGAGAACGTTCATCATGTTGAAACTGAATAGAACGTTGGAATTGACTGAATTCGTCAAATTGCAAGAGTTTTCAAAGTGATCAGAGTGATAAAACCACCTACAATAGTCAAAATAGCCTGAATGACCAATAATTCAGAATGTTCATCATGTTGAAACTGAATAGAACGTTGGAATTGACCGAATTCGTCAAATGGTAAGAGTATTCAAAGTGATCAGAGTGATAAAACCAGCCAGACTAATCAAAATAGCCTGAATGCCCAATAATTCAGAATGTTCATCATGTTGAAACTGAATAGAACGTTGGAATTGACCGATTTCGTCAAATGGCTAGAGTATTCAAAGTGATCAGAGTGATAAAACCAGCCAGACTAATCAAAATAGCCTGAATGCCCAATAATTCAGAATGTTCATCATGTTGAAACTGAATAGACAAGAGGCAAGAGTATTCAAAGTGATCAGAGTGATAAAACCAGCCAGACTAATAAAAATAGCCTGAATGACCAATAATTCAGAATGTTCATCATGTTGAAACTGAATAGAACGTTGGAATTGACCGAATTCGTCAAATGGTAAGAGTATTCAAAGTGATCAGAGTGATAAAACCCGCCAGACTAATCAAAATAGCCTGAATGCCCAATAATTCAGAATGTTCATCATGTTGAAACTGAATAGAACGTTGGAATTGAGCGAATTCGTCAAATGGCAAGATTATCAAAGTGACCAGAGTGATAAAACCAGCTACAATAATCAAAATAGCCTGAATGCCCAATAATTCAGAATGTCCATCATGTTGAAACTGAATAGAACGTTGGAATTGACCGAATTCGTCAAATCGCAAGAGTATTCAAAGTGATCAGAGTGATAAAACCAGCTACAATAAGTAAAAAAGCCTGAATGCCCAATAATTCAGAATGTTCATCATGTTCAAACTGAATAGAACGTTGGAATTGACCGAATTCGTCAAATGGCAAGAGTATTCAAAGTGATCAGATTGATAAAACCAGCCAGACTAATCAAAATAGCCTGAATGCCCAATAATTCAGAATGTTCATCATGTTGAAACTGAATAGAACGTTGGAATTGAGCGAATTCGTCAAATGGCAAGATTATCAAAGTGATCAGAGTGATAAAACCAGCTACAATAAGCAAAATAGCCTGAATGCCCAATAATTCAGAATGTTCATCATGTTGAAACTGAATAGAACGTTGGAATTGAGCGAATTTGTCAAATGGCAAGATTATCAAAGTGATCAGAGTGATAAAACCAGCTACAATAAGCAAAATAGCCTGAATGCCCAATAATTCAGAATGTACATCATATTGAAACTGAATAGAACGTTGGAATTGACCGAATTCGTCAAATGGCAAGAGTATTCAAAGTGATCAGAGTGATAAAACCAGCCAGATTAATCAAAATAGCCTGAATGCCCAATAATTCAGAATGTTCATCATGTTGAAACTGAATAGAACGTTGGAATTGAGCGAATTCGTCAAATGGCAAGATTATCAAAGTGATCAGAGTGATAAAACCAGCTACAATAAGCAAAATAGCCTGAATGCCCAATAATTCAGAATGTTCATCATGTTGAAATTGAATAGAACGTTGGAATTGACCGAATTCGTCAAATCGCAAGATTATCAAAGTGATCAGAGTGATAAAACCAGCTACAATAAGCAAAATAGCCTGAATACCCAATAATTCAGAATGTTCATCATGTTGAAACTGAATAGAACGTTGGAATTGACCGAATTCGTCAAATGGCAAGAGTATTCAAAGTGATCAGAGTGATAAAACCAGCCAGACTAATCAAAATAGCCTGAATGCCCAATAATTCAGAATGTTCATCATGTTGAAACTGAATAGAACGTTGGAATTGACCGAATTCGTCAAATGGCAAGAGTATTCAAAGTGATCAGAGTGATCAAACCAGCCAGACTAATCAAAATAGCCTGAATGTCCAATAATTCAGAATGTTCATCATGTTGAAACTGTATAGAACGTTGGAATTGACCGAATTCGTCAAATGGCAAGAGTATTCAAAGTGATCAGAGTGATAAAACCAGCCAGACTAATCAAAATAGCCTGAATGCCCAATAATTCAGAATGTTCATCATGTTGAAACTGAATAGAACGTTGGAATTGACCGAATTTGTCAAATGGCAAGATTATCAAAGTGATCAGAGTGATAAAACCAATAAGCAAAATAGCCTGAATACCCAATAATTCAGAATGTACATCATGTTGAAACTGAATAGAACGTTGGAATTGACCGAATTCGTCAAATGGCAAGAGTATTCAAAGTGATCAGAGTGATAAAACCAGCCAGACTAATCAAATTAGCCTGAATGCCCAATAATTCAGAATGTTCATCATGTTGAAACTGAATAGAACGTTGGAATTGAGCGAATTCGTCAAATGGCAAGATTATCAAAGTGATCAAAGTGATAAAACCAGCTACAATAAGCAAAATAGCCTGAATGCCCAATAATTCAGAATGTTCATCATGTTGAAATTGAATAGAACGTTGGAATTGACCGAATTCGTCAAATGGCAAGAGTATTCAAAGTGATCAGAGTGATAAAACCAGCCAGACTAATAAAAATAGCCTGAATGCCCAATAATTCAGAATGTTCATCATGTTGAAACTGAATAGAACGTTGGAATTGACCGAATTCGTCAAATGGCAAGAGTATTCAAAGTGATCAGAGTGATAAAACCAGCCAGACTAATCAAACTAGCCTGAATGCCCAATAATTCAGAATGTTCATCATGTTGAAACTGAATAGAACGTTGGAATTGACCGACTTCGTCAAATGACAAGATTATCAAAGTAATCATAGTGATAAAACCAGCCAGACTAATCAAAATAGCCTGAATGCCCAATAATTCAGAATGTTCATCATGTTGAAACTGAATAGAACGTTGGAATTGACCGAATTCGTCAAATGGCAAGAGTATTCAAAGTGATAAAACCAGCCAGACTAATCAAAATAGCCTGAATGCTCAATAATTGAGAACGTTCATCATGTTGAAACTGAATAGAACGTTGGAATTGACCGAATTCGTCAAATGGTAAGAGTATTCAAAGTGATCAGAGTGATAAAAGCAGCCAGACTAATCAAAATAGCCTGAATGCCCAATAATTCAGAATGTTGATCATGTTGAAACTTAATAGAACGTTGGAATTGACCGAATTCGTTAAATGGCAAGAGTATTCAAAGAGATCAGAGTGATTAAACCAGCCAGACTAATCAATATAGCCTGAATGCCCAATAATTCATAATGTTCATCATGTTCAAACTGAATAGAACGTTGGAATTGACCGAATTCGCTTAATGGCTAGAGTATTCAAAGTGATCACAGTGATAAAACCAGCCAGACTAATCAAAATAGCCTGAATGCCCAATAATTCAGAATGTTCATCATGTTCAAACTGAATAGAACGTTGGAATTGACCGATTTCGTCAAATGGCAAGAGTATTCAAAGTGATCAGAGTGATAAAACCAGCTACAATAAGCAAAATAGCCTGAATGCCCAATAATTCAGAATGTTCATCATGTTGAAATTGAATAGAACGTTGGAATTGACCGAATTCGTCAAATGGCAAGAGTATTCAAAGTGATCAGAGTGATAAAACCAGCCAGACTAATAAAAATAGCCTGAATGCCCAATAATTCAGAATGTTCATCATGTTGAAACTGAATAGAACGTTGGAATTGACCGAATTCGTCAAATGGCAAGAGTATTCAAAGTGATCAGAGTGATAAAACCAGCCAGACTAATCAAAATAGCCTGAATGCCCAATAATTCAGAATGTTCATCATGTTGAAACTGAATAGAACGTTGGAATTGACCGAATTCGTCAAATGGCAAGAGTATTCAAAGTGATCAGAGTGATAAAACCAGCCAGACTAATCAAAATAGCCTGAATGCCCAATAATTCAGAATGTTCATCATGTTGAAACTGAATAGAACGTTGGAATTGAGCGAATTCGTCAAATGGTAAGATTATCAAAGTGATCAGAGTGATAAAACCAGCTACAATAAGCAAAATAGCCTGAATGCCCAATAATTCAGAATGTTCATCATGTTGAAACTGAATAGAACGTTGGAATTGACCGAATTCGTCAAATGGCAAGAGTATTCAAAGTGATCAGAGTGATAAAACCAGCCAGACTAATCAAACTAGCCTGAATGCCCAATAATTCAGAATGTTCATCATGTTGAAACTGAATAGAACGTTGGAATTGACCGACTTCGTCAAATGACAATATTATCAAAGTAATCATAGTGATAAAACCAGCCAGACTAATCAAAATAGCCTGAATGCCCAATAATTCAGAATGTTCATCATGTTGAAACTGAATAGAACGTTGGAATTGACCGAATTCGTCAAATGGCAAGAGTATTCAAAGTGATAAAACCAGCCAGACTAATCAAAATAGCCTGAATGCTCAATAATTGAGAACGTTCATCATGTTGAAACTGAATAGAACGTTGGAATTGACCGAATTCGTCAAATGGTAAGAGTATTCAAAGTGATCAGAGTGATAAAAGCAGCCAGACTAATCAAAATAGCCTGAATGCCCAATAATTCAGAATGTTGATCATGTTGAAACTTAATAGAACGTTGGAATTGACCGAATTCGTTAAATGGCAAGAGTATTCAAAGAGATCAGAGTGATTAAACCAGCCAGACTAATCAATATAGCCTGAATGCCCAATAATTCATAATGTTCATCATGTTCAAACTGAATGGAACGTTGGAATTGACCGAATTCGTTTAATGGCTAGAGTATTCAAAGTGATCACAGTGATAAAACCAGCCAGACTAATCAAAATAGCCTGAATGCCCAATAATTCAGAATGTTCATCATGTTCAAACTGAATAGAACGTTGGAATTGACCGATTTCGTCAAATGGCAAGAGTATTCAAAGTGATCAGAGTGATAAAACCAGCTACAATAAGCAAAATAGCCTGAATGCCCAATAATTCAGAATGTTCATCATGTTGAAATTGAATAGAACGTTGGAATTGACCGAATTCGTCAAATGGCAAGAGTATTCAAAGTGATCAGAGTGATAAAACCAGCCAGACTAATAAAAATAGCCTGAATGCCCAATAATTCAGAATGTTCATCATGTTGAAACTGAATAGAACGTTGGAATTGACCGAATTCGTCAAATGGCAAGAGTATTCAAAGTGATCAGAGTGATAAAACCAGCCAGACTAATCAAAATAGCCTGAATGCCCAATAATTCAGAATGTTCATCATGTTGAAACTGAATAGAACGTTGGAATTGACCGATTTCGTCAAATGGCAAGAGTATTCAAAGTGATCAGAGTGATAAAACCAGCCAGTCTAATCAAAATAGACTGAATGCCCAATAATTCAGAATGTTCATCATGTTCAAACTGAATAGAACGTTGGAATTGACCGAATTCGTTTAATGGCTAGAGTATTCAAAGTGATCGCAGTGATAAAACCAGCCAGACTAATCAAAATAGCCTGAATGCCCAATAATTCAGAATGTTCATCATGTTGAAACTGAATAGAACGTTGGAATTGACCGAATTCGTCAAATGGCAAGAGTATTCAAAGTGATCAGAGTGATAAAACCAGCCAGACTAATCAAAATAGACTGAATGCCCAATAATTCAGAATGTTCATCATGTTCAAACTGAATAGAACGTTGGAATTGACCGAATTCGTTTAATGGCTAGAGTATTCAAAGTGATCACAGTGATAAAACCAGCCAGACTAATCAAAATAGCCTGAATGCCTAATAATTGAGAACGTTCATCATGTTGAAACTGAATAGAACGTTGGAATTGACCGAATTCATCAAATGGCAAGATTATCAAAGTGATCAGAGTGATAAAACCAGCTACAATAAGCTAAATAGCCTGAATGCCCAATAATTCAGAATGTTCATCATGTTGAAACTGAATAGAACGTTGGAATTGACCGAATTCGTCAAATGGCAAGAGTATTCAAAGTGATCAGAGTGATAAAACCCGCCCGACTAATCAAAATAGCCTGAATGCCCAATAATTCAGAATGTTCATCATGTTGAAACTGAATAGAACGTTGGAATTGACCGAATTCGTCAAATGGCAAGATTATCAAAGTGATCAGAGTGATAAAACCAGCTACAATAATCAAAATAGCCTGAATGCCCAATAATTGAGAACGTTCATCATGTTGAAACTGTATAGAACGTTGGAATTGACCGAATTCGTCAAATGGCAAGAGTATTCAAAGTGATCAGAGTGATAAAACCAGCCAGACTAATCAAACTAGCCTGAATGCCCAATAATTCAGAATGTTCATCATGTTGAAACTGTATAGAACGTTGGAATTGACCGAATTCGTCAAATGGCAAGATTATCAAAGTGATCAGAGTGATAAAACCAGCTACAATAATCAAAATAGCCTGAATGCCCAATAATTGAGAACGTTCATCATGTTGAAACTGTATAGAACGTTGGAATTGACCGAATTCGTCAAATGGCAAGAGTATTCAAAGTGATCAGAGTGATAAAACCAGCCAGTCTAATCAAAATAGACTGAATGCCCAATAATTCAGAATGTTCATCATGTTCAAACTGAATAGAACGTTGGAATTGACCGAATTCGTTTAATGGCTAGAGTATTCAAAGTGATCGCAGTGATAAAACCAGCCAGACTAATCAAAATAGCCTGAATGCCCAATAATTCAGAATGTTCATCATGTTGAAACTGAATAGAACGTTGGAATTGACCGAATTCGTCAAATGGCAAGAGTATTCAAAGTGATCAGAGTGATAAAACCAGCCAGACTAATCAAAATAGACTGAATGCCCAATAATTCAGAATGTTCATCATGTTCAAACTGAATAGAACGTTGGAATTGACCGAATTCGTTTAATGGCTAGAGTATTCAAAGTGATCACAGTGATAAAACCAGCCAGACTAATCAAAATAGCCTGAATGCCTAATAATTGAGAACGTTCATCATGTTGAAACTGAATAGAACGTTGGAATTGACCGAATTCGTCAAATGGCAAGATTATCAAAGTGATCAGAGTGATAAAACCAGCTACAATAAGCTAAATAGCCTGAATGCCTAATAATTCAGAATGTTCATCACGTTGAAACTGAATAGAACGTTAGAATTGACCGAATTCGTCATATGGCAAGAGTATTCAAAGTGATCAGAGTGATAAAACCCGCCAGACTAATCAAAATAGCCTGAATGCCCAATAAGTCAGAATGTTCATCATGTTGAAACTGAATAGAACGTTGGAATTGACCGAATTCGTCAAATGGCAAGAGTATTCAAAGTGATCAGAGTGATAAAACCAGCTACAATAAGCAAAATAGCCTGAATGCCCAATAATTCAGAATGTTCATCATGTTGAAACTGAATAGAACGTTGGAATTGACCGAATTCGTCAAATGGCAAGAGTATTCAAAGTGATCAGAGTGATAAAACCAGCCAGACTAATCAAAATAGCCTGAATGCCCAATAATTCAGAATGTTCATCATGTTGAAACTGAATAGAACGTTGGAATTGACCGAATTCGTCAAATGGCAAGATTATCAAAGTGATCAGAGTGATAAAACCAGCTACAATAATCAAAATAGCCTGAATGCCCAATAATTGAGAACGTTCATCATGTTGAAACTGTATAGAACGTTGGAATTGACCGAATTCGTCAAATGGCAAGAGTATTCAAAGTGATCAGAGTGATAAAACCAGCCAGTCTAATCAAAATAGACTGAATGCCCAATAATTCAGAATGTTCATCATGTTCAAACTGAATAGAACGTTGGAATTGACCGAATTCGTTTAATGGCTAGAGTATTCAAAGTGATCGCAGTGATAAAACCAGCCAGACTAATCAAAATAGCCTGAATGCCCAATAATTCAGAATGTTCATCATGTTGAAACTGAATAGAACGTTGGAATTGACCGAATTCGTCAAATGGCAAGAGTATTCAAAGTGATCAGAGTGATAAAACCAGCCAGACTAATCAAACTAGCCTGAATGCCCAATAATTCAGAATGTTCATCATGTTGAAACTGAATAGAACGTTGGAATTGACCGAATTCGTCAAATGGCAAGATTATCAAAGTGATCAGAGTGATAAAACCAGCTACAATAATCAAAATAGCCTGAATGCCCAATAATTGAGAACGTTCATCATGTTGAAACTGTATAGAACGTTGGAATTGACCGAATTCGTCAAATGGCAAGAGTATTCAAAGTGATCAGAGTGATAAAACCAGCCAGACTAATCAAACTAGCCTGAATGCCCAATAATTCAGAATGTTCATCATGTTGAAACTGTATAGAACGTTGGAATTGACCGAATTCGTCAAATGGCAAGATTATCAAAGTGATCAGAGTGATAAAACCAGCTACAATAATCAAAATAGCCTGAATGCCCAATAATTGAGAACGTTCATCATGTTGAAACTGTATAGAACGTTGGAATTGACCGAATTCGTCAAATGGCAAGAGTATTCAAAGTGATCAGAGTGATAAAACCAGCCAGTCTAATCAAAATAGACTGAATGCCCAATAATTCAGAATGTTCATCATGTTCAAACTGAATAGAACGTTGGAATTGACCGAATTCGTTTAATGGCTAGAGTATTCAAAGTGATCGCAGTGATAAAACCAGCCAGACTAATCAAAATAGCCTGAATGCCCAATAATTCAGAATGTTCATCATGTTGAAACTGAATAGAACGTTGGAATTGACCGAATTCGTCAAATGGCAAGAGTATTCAAAGTGATCAGAGTGATAAAACCAGCCAGACTAATCAAAATAGACTGAATGCCCAATAATTCAGAATGTTCATCATGTTCAAACTGAATAGAACGTTGGAATTGACCGAATTCGTTTAATGGCTAGAGTATTCAAAGTGATCACAGTGATAAAACCAGCCAGACTAATCAAAATAGCCTGAATGCCTAATAATTGAGAACGTTCATCATGTTGAAACTGAATAGAACGTTGGAATTGACCGAATTCGTCAAATGGCAAGATTATCAAAGTGATCAGAGTGATAAAACCAGCTACAATAAGCTAAATAGCCTGAATGCCTAATAATTCAGAATGTTCATCACGTTGAAACTGAATAGAACGTTAGAATTGACCGAATTCGTCATATGGCAAGAGTATTCAAAGTGATCAGAGTGATAAAACCCGCCAGACTAATCAAAATAGCCTGAATGCCCAATAAGTCAGAATGTTCATCATGTTGAAACTGAATAGAACGTTGGAATTGACCGAATTCGTCAAATGGCAAGAGTATTCAAAGTGATCAGAGTGATAAAACCAGCTACAATAAGCAAAATAGCCTGAATGCCCAATAATTGAGAACGTTCATCATGTTGAAACTGAATAGAACGTTGGAATTGACCGAATTCGTCAAATGGCAAGAGTATTCAAAGTGATCAGAGTGATAAAACCAGCCAGACTAATCAAACAAGCCTGAATGCCCAATAATTCAGAATGTTCATCATGTTGAAACTGAATAGAACGTTGGAATTGACTGAATTCGTCAAATGGCAAGAGTATTCAAAGTGATCAGAGTGATAAAACCACCTACAATAGTCAAAATAGCCTGAATGACCAATAACTCAGAATGTTCATCATGTTGAAACTGAATAGAACGTTGGAATTGACCGAATTCGTCAAATGGCAAGAGTATTCAAAGTGATCAGAGTGATAAAACCAGCCAGACTAATCAAAATAGCCTGAATGTCCAATAATTCAGAATGTTCATCATGTTGAAATTGAATAGAACGTTGGAATTGACCGAATTCGTCAAATGGCAAGATTATCAAAGTGATCAGAGTGATAAAACCAGCTACAATAATCAAAATAGCCTGAATGCCCAATAATTGAGAACGTTCATCATGTTGAAACTGAATAGAACGTTGGAATTGACCGAATTCGTCAAATGGCAAGAGTATTCAAAGTGATCAGAGTGATAAAACCCGCCAGACTAATCAAATGGCAAGATTATCAAAGTGATCAGAGTGATAAAACCAGCCAGACTAATCAAAATAGCCTGAATGTCCAATAATTCAGAATGTTCATCATGTTGAAATTGAATAGAACGTTGGAATTGACCGAATTCGTCAAATGGCAAGATTATCAAAGTGATCAGAGTGATAAAACCAGCTACAATAAGCTAAATAGCCTGAATGCCCAATAATTCAGAATGTTCATCATGTTGAAACTGAATAGAACGTTGGAATTGACCGAATTCGTCAAATGGCAAGAGTATTCAAAGTGATCAGAGTGATAAAACCCGCCAGACTAATCAAATGGCAAGATTATCAAAGTGATCAGAGTGATAAAACCAGCTACAATAATCAAAATAGCCTGAATGCCCAATAATTGAGAACGTTCATCATGTTGAAACTGAATAGAACGTTGGAATTGACCGAATTCGTCAAATGGCAAGAGTATTCAAAGTGATCAGAGTGATAAAACCAGCCAGACTAATCAAAATAGCCTGAATGTCCAATAATTCAGAATGTTCATCATGTTGAAATTGAATAGAACGTTGGAATTGACCGAATTCGTCAAATGGCAAGATTATCAAAGTGATCAGAGTGATAAAACCAGCTACAATAAGCTAAATAGCCTGAATGCCCAATAATTGAGAACGTTCATCATGTTGAAACTGAATAGAACGTTGGAATTGACCGAATTCGTCAAATGGCAAGATACAATAGTCAAAATAGCCTGAATGCCCAATAATTCAGAATGTTCATCATGTTGAAACTGAATAGAACGTTGGAATTGACCGAATTCGTCAAATGGCAAGAGTATTCAAAGTGATCAGAGTGATAAAACCAGCCAGACTAATCAAAATAGCCTGAATGCCCAATAATTCAGAATGTTCAACATGTTGAAACTGAATAGAACGTTGGAATTGACCGAATTCGTCAAATGGCAAGAGTATTCAAAGTGATCAGAGTGATAAAACCAGCCAGACTAATCAAAATAGCCTGAATGTCCAATAATTCAGAATGTTCATCATGTTGAAATTGAATAGAACGTTGGAATTGACCGAATTCGTCAAATGGCAAGAGTATTCAAAGTGATCAGAGTGATAAAACCAGCCAGACTAATCAAAATAGCCTGAATGCGCAATAATTCAGAATGTTCATCATGTTGAAACTGAATAGAACGTTGGAATTGACCGAATTCGTCAAATGGCAAGAGTATTCAAAGTGATCAGAGTGATAAAACCAGCCAGACTAATCAAAATAGCCTGAATGCCAAATAATTCAGAATGTTCATCATGTTGAAACTGAATAGAACGTTGGAATTGAGCGAATTCGTGAAATGGCAAGATTATCAAAGTGACCAGAGTTATAAAACCAGCTACAATAAGCAAAATAGCCTGAATGCCCAATAATTCAGAATGTTCATCATGTTGAAACTGAATAGAACGTTGGAATTGAGCGAATTCGTGAAATGGCAAGATTATCAAAGTGACCAGAGTTATAAAACCAGCTACAATAAGCAAAATAGCCTGAATGCCGAATAATTCAGAATGTTCATCATGTTGAAACTGAATAGAACGTTGGAATTGACCGAATTCGTCAAATCGCAAGAGTATTCAAAGTGATCAGAGTGATAAAACCAGCCAGACTAATCAAAATAGCCTGAATGTCCCATAATTCAGAATGTTCATCATGTTGAAACTGAATAGAACGTTGGAATTGACTAATCAAAATAGCCTGAATGCCCAATAATTCAGAATGTTCATCATGTTGAAACTGAATAGATCGTTGGAATTGACCGATTTCGTCAAATGGCAAGAGTATTCAAAGTGATCAGAGTGATAAAACCAGCCAGACTAATCAAAATAGCCTGAATGCCCAATAATTCAGAATGTTCATCATGTTGAAACTGAATAGAACGTTGGAATTGACCGAATTCGTCAAATGGCAAGAGTATTCAAAGTGATCAGAGTGATAAAACCATCTACAATAATCAAAATAGCCTGAATGCCTAATAATTAAGAACGTTCATCATGTTGAAACTGAATAGAACGTTGGAATTGACCGAATTCGTCAAATGGCAAGATTATCAAAGTGATCAGAGTGATAAAACCAGCTACAATAAGCAAAATAGGCAAGAGTATTCAAAGTGATCAGAGTGATAAAACCAGCCAGACTAATCAAAATAGCCTGAATGCCAAATAATTCAGAATGTTCATCATGTTGAAACTGAATAGAACGTTGGAATTGAGCGAATTCGTGAAATGGCAAGATTATCAAAGTGACCAGAGTTATAAAACCAGCTACAATAAGCAAAATAGCCTGAATGCCCAATAATTCAGAATGTTCATCATGTTGAAACTGAATAGAACGTTGGAATTGACCGAATTCGTCAAATCGCAAGAGTATTCAAAGTGATCAGAGTGATAAAACCAGCCAGACTAATCAAAATAGCCTGAATGCCCAATAATTCAGAATGTTCATCATGTTGAAACTGAATAGAACGTTGGAATTGACCGAATTCGTCAAATGGCAAGAGTATTCAAAGTGATCAGAGTGATAAAACCAGCCAGACTAATCAAAATAGCCTGAATGCCAAATAATTCAGAATGTTCATCATGTTGAAACTGAATAGAACGTTGGAATTGAGCGAATTCGTGAAATGGCAAGATTATCAAAGTGACCAGAGTTATAAAACCAGCTACAATAAGCAAAATAGCCTGAATGCCCAATAATTCAGAATGTTCATCATGTTGAAACTGAATAGAACGTTGGAATTGAGCGAATTCGTGAAATGGCAAGATTATCAAAGTGACCAGAGTTATAAAACCAGCTACAATAAGCAAAATAGCCTGAATGCCGAATAATTCAGAATGTTCATCATGTTGAAACTGAATAGAACGTTGGAATTGACCGAATTCGTCAAATCGCAAGAGTATTCAAAGTGATCAGAGTGATAAAACCAGCCAGACTAATCAAAATAGCCTGAATGTCCCATAATTCAGAATGTTCATCATGTTGAAACTGAATAGAACGTTGGAATTGACTAATCAAAATAGCCTGAATGCCCAATAATTCAGAATGTTCATCATGTTGAAACTGAATAGAACGTTGGAATTGACCGATTTCGTCAAATGGCAAGAGTATTCAAAGTGATCAGAGTGATAAAACCAGCCAGACTAATCAAAATAGCCTGAATGCCCAATAATTCAGAATGTTCATCATGTTGAAACTGAATAGAACGTTGGAATTGACCGAATTCGTCAAATGGCAAGAGTATTCAAAGTGATCAGAGTGATAAAACCATCTACAATAATCAAAATAGCCTGAATGCCTAATAATTAAGAACGTTCATCATGTTGAAACTGAATAGAACGTTGGAATTGACCGAATTCGTCAAATGGCAAGATTATCAAAGTGATCAGAGTGATAAAACCAGCTACAATAAGCAAAATAGGCAAGAGTATTCAAAGTGATCAGAGTGATAAAACCAGCAAGACTAATCAAAATAGCCTGAATGCCAAATAATTCAGAATGTTCATCATGTTGAAACTGAATAGAACGTTGGAATTGAGCGAATTCGTGAAATGGCAAGATTATCAAAGTGACCAGAGTTATAAAACCAGCTACAATAAGCAAAATAGCCTGAATGCCCAATAATTCAGAATGTTCATCATGTTGAAACTGAATAGAACGTTGGAATTGAGCGAATTCGTGAAATGGCAAGATTATCAAAGTGACCAGAGTTATAAAACCAGCTACAATAAGCAAAATAGCCTGAATGCCGAATAATTCAGAATGTTCATCATGTTGAAACTGAATAGAACGTTGGAATTGACCGAATTCGTCAAATCGCAAGAGTATTCAAAGTGATCAGAGTGATAAAACCAGCCAGACTAATCAAAATAGCCTGAATGTCCCATAATTCAGAATGTTCATCATGTTGAAACTGAATAGAACGTTGGAATTGACTAATCAAAATAGCCTGAATGCCCAATAATTCAGAATGTTCATCATGTTGAAACTGAATAGAACGTTGGAATTGACCGATTTCGTCAAATGGCAAGAGTATTCAAAGTGATCAGAGTGATAAAACCAGCCAGACTAATCAAAATAGCCTGAATGCCCAATAATTCAGAATCTTCATCATGTTGAAACTGAATAGAACGTTGGAATTGACCGAATTCGTCAAATGGCAAGAGTATTCAAAGTGATCAGAGTGATAAAACCATCTACAATAATCAAAATAGCCTGAATGCCTAATAATTAAGAACGTTCATCATGTTGAAACTGAATAGAACGTTGGAATTGACCGAATTCGTCAAATGGCAAGATTATCAAAGTGATCAGACTGATAAAACCAGCTACAATAAGCAAAATAGGCAAGAGTATTCAAAGTGATCAGAGTGATAAAACCAGCCAGACTAATCAAAATAGCCTGAATGTCCAATAATTCAGAATGTTCATCATGTTGAAACTGAATAGAACGTTGGAATTGACCGAATTCGTCAAATGGCAAGAGTATTCAAAGTGATCAGAGTGATAAAACCAGCCAGACTAATCAAAATAGCCTGAATGCCAAATAATTCAGAATGTTCATCATGTTGAAACTGAATAGAACGTTGGAATTGACCGAATTCGTCAAATGGCAAGAGTATTCAAAGTGATCAGAGTGATAAAACCAGCCAGACCAGCCAAAATAGCCTGAATGCCAAATAATTCAGAATGTTCATCATGTTGAAACTGAATAGAACGTTGGAATTGAGCGAATTCGTGAAATGGCAAGAGTATTCAAAGTGATCAGAGTGATAAAACCAGCTACAATAAGCAAAATAGCCTGAATGCCCAATAATTCAGAATGTTCATCATGTTGAAACTGAATAGAACGTTGGAATTGACCGAATTCGTCAAATGGCAAGAGTATTCAAAGTGATCAGAGTGATAAAATTAGCCAGACTAATCAAAATAGCCTGAATGCCCAATAATTCAGAATGTTCATCATGTTGAAACTGAATAGAACGTTGGAATTGACCGAATTTGTCAAATGGCTAGATTATCAAAGTGATCAGAGTGATAAAACCAGCCAGACTATTCAAAATAGCCTGAATGCCCAATAATTCAGAATGTTCATCATGTTGAAACTGAATAGAACGTTGGAATTGACCGAATTCGTCAAATGGCAAGAGTATTCAAAGTGATCAGAGTGATAAAACCAGCCAGACTAATCAAAATAGCCTGAATGCCAAATAATTCAGAATGTTCATCATGTTGAAACTGAATAGAACGTTGGAATTGAGCGAATTCGTGAAATGGCAAGAGTATTCAAAGTGATCAGAGTGATAAAACCAGCTACAATAAGCAAAATAGCCTGAATGCCCAATAATTCAGAATGTTCATCATGTTGAAACTGAATAGAATGTTGGAATTGACCGAATTTGTCAAATGGCTAGATTATCAAAGTGATCAGAGTGATAAAACCAGCCATACTATTCAAAATAGCCTGAATGCCCAATAATTCAGAATGTTCATCATGTTGAAACTGAATAGAACGTTGGAATTGACCGAATTCGTCAAATGGCAAGAGTATTCAAAGTGATCAGAGTGATAAAACCCGCCAGACTAATCAAAATAGCCTGAATGCCCAAAATTCAGAATGTTCATCATGTTGAAACTGAATAGAACGTTGGAATTGAGCGAATTCGTGAAATGGCAAGAGTATTCAAAGTGATCAGAGTGATAAAACCAGCTACAATAAGCAAAATAGCCTGAATGCCCAATAATTCAGAATGTTCATCATGTTGAAACTGAATAGAACGTTGGAATTGAGCGAATTCGTGAAATGGCAAGATTATCAAAGTGGCCAGAGTGATAAAAACAGCTACAATAAGCAAAATAGCCTGAATGTCCAATAATTCAGAATGTTCATCATGTTGAAACTGAATAGAACGTTGGAATTGACCGAATTCGTCAAATGGCAAGAGTATTCAAAGTGATCAGAGTGATAAAACCAGCCAGACTAATCAAAATAGCCTGAATGCCAAATAATTCAGAATGTTCATCATGTTGAAACTGAATAGAACGTTGGAATTGACCGAATTCGTCAAATGGCAAGAGTATTCAAAGTGATCAGAGTGATAAAACCAGCCAGACTAATCAAAATAGCCTGAATGCCCAATAATTCAGAATGTTCATCATGTTGAAACTGAATAGAACGTTGGAATTGAGCGAATTCGTGAAATGGCAAGATTATTCAAAGTGATCAGAGTGATAAAATTAGCCAGACTAATCAAAATAGCCTGAATGCCCAATAATTCAGAATGTTCATCATGTTGAAACTGAATAGAACGTTGGAATTAACCGATTTCGTCAAATGGCAAGAGTATTCAAAGTGATCAGAGTGATAAAACCAGCCAGACTAATCAAAATAGCCTGAATGCCCAATAATTCAGAATGTTCATCATGTTGAAACTGAATAGAACGTTGGAATTGACCGAATTCGTCAAATGGCAAGAGTATTCAAAGTGATCAGAGTGATAAAACCAGCCAGACTAATCAAAATAGCCTGAATGCCCAATAATTAAGAACGTTCATCATGTTGAAACTGAATAGAACGTTGGAATTGACTGAATTCGTCAAATGGCAAGATTATCAAAGTGATCAGAGTGATAAAACCAGCTACAATAAGCAAAATAGGCAAGAGTATTCAAAGTGATCAGAGTGATAAAACCAGCCAGACTAATCAAAATAGCCTGAATGCCAAATAATTCAGAATGTTCAACATGTTGAAACTGAATAGAACGTTGGAATTGACCGAATTCGTCAAATGGCAAGAGTATTCAAAGTGATCAGAGTGATAAAACCAGCCAGACTAATCAAAATAGCCTGAATGCCCAATAATTAAGAACGTTCATCATGTTGAAACTGAATAGAACGTTGGAATTGACTGAATTCGTCAAATGGCAAGATTATCAAAGTGATCAGAGTGATAAAACCAGCTACAATAAGCAAAATAGGCAAGAGTATTCAAAGTGATCAGAGTGATAAAACCCGCCAGACTAATCAAATGGCAAGATTATCAAAGTGATCAGAGTGATAAAACCAGCCAGACTAATCAAAATAGCCTGAATGTCCAATAATTCAGAATGTTCATCATGTTGAAATTGAATAGAACGTTGGAATTGACCGAATTCGTCAAATGGCAAGATTATCAAAGTGATCAGAGTGATAAAACCAGCTACAATAAGCTAAATAGCCTGAATGCCCAATAATTCAGAATGTTCATCATGTTGAAACTGAATAGAACGTTGGAATTGACCGAATTCGTCAAATGGCAAGAGTATTCAAAGTGATCAGAGTGATAAAACCCGCCAGACTAATCAAATGGCAAGATTATCAAAGTGATCAGAGTGATAAAACCAGCTACAATAATCAAAATAGCCTGAATGCCCAATAATTGAGAACGTTCATCATGTTGAAACTGAATAGAACGTTGGAATTGACCGAATTCGTCAAATGGCAAGAGTATTCAAAGTGATCAGAGTGATAAAACCAGCCAGACTAATCAAAATAGCCTGAATGTCCAATAATTCAGAATGTTCATCATGTTGAAATTGAATAGAACGTTGGAATTGACCGAATTCGTCAAATGGCAAGATTATCAAAGTGATCAGAGTGATAAAACCAGCTACAATAAGCTAAATAGCCTGAATGCCCAATAATTCAGAATGTTCATCATGTTGAAACTGAATAGAACTTTGGAATTGACCGAATTCGTCAAATGGCAAGAGTATTCAAAGTGATCAGAGTGATAAAACCCGCCAGACTAATCAAAATAGCCTGAATGCCCAATAATTCAGAATGTTCATCATGTTGAAACTGAATAGAACGTTGGAATTGACCGAATTCGTCAAATGGCAAGAGTATTCAAAGTGATCAGAGTGATAAAACCAGCTACAATAAGCAAAATATCCTGAATGCCCAATAATTGAGAACGTTCATCATGTTGAAACTGAATAGAACGTTGGAATTGACCGAATTCGTCAAATGGCAAGATACAATAGTCAAAATAGCCTGAATGCCCAATAATTCAGAATGTTCATCATGTTGAAACTGAATAGAACGTTGGAATTGACCGAATTCGTCAAATGGCAAGAGTATTCAAAGTGATCAGAGTGATAAAACCAGCCAGACTAATCAAAATAGCCTGAATGCCCAATAATTCAGAATGTTCAGCATGTTGAAACTGAATAGAACGTTGGAATTGACCGAATTCGTCAAATGGCAAGAGTATTCAAAGTGATCAGAGTGATAAAACCAGCCAGACTAATCAAAATAGCCTGAATGTCCAATAATTCAGAATGTTCATCATGTTGAAATTGAATAGAACGTTGGAATTGACCGAATTCGTCAAATGGCAAGAGTATTCAAAGTGATCAGAGTGATAAAACCAGCCAGACTAATCAAAATAGCCTGAATGCGCAATAATTCAGAATGTTCATCATGTTGAAACTGAGTAGAACGTTGGAATTGACCGAATTCGTCAAATGGCAAGAGTATTCAAAGTGATCAGAGTGATAAAACCAGCCAGACTAATCAAAATAGCCTGAATGCCAAATAATTCAGAATGTTCATCATGTTGAAACTGAATAGAACGTTGGAATTGACCGAATTCGTCAAATGGCAAGAGTATTCAAAGTGATCAGAGTGATAAAACCAGCCAGACTAATCAAAATAGCCTGAATGCCAAATAATTCAGAATGTTCATCATGTTGAAACTGAATAGAACGTTGGAATTGAGCGAATTCGTGAAATGGCAAGATTATCAAAGTGACCAGAGTTATAAAACCAGCTACAATAAGCAAAATAGCCTGAATGCCCAATAATTCAGAATGTTCATCATGTTGAAACTGAATAGAACGTTGGAATTGAGCGAATTCGTGAAATGGCAAGATTATCAAAGTGACCAGAGTTATAAAACCAGCTACAATAAGCAAAATAGCCTGAATGCCGAATAATTCAGAATGTTCATCATGTTGAAACTGAATAGAACGTTGGAATTGACCGAATTCGTCAAATCGCAAGAGTATTCAAAGTGATCAGAGTGATAAAACCAGCCAGACTAATCAAAATAGCCTGAATGTCCCATAATTCAGAATGTTCATCATGTTGAAACTGAATAGAACGTTGGAATTGACTAATCAAAATAGCCTGAATGCCCAATAATTCAGAATGTTCATCATGTTGAAACTGAATAGAACGTTGGAATTGACCGATTTCGTTAAATGGCAAGAGTATTCAAAGTGATCAGAGTGATAAAACCAGCCAGACTAATCAAAATAGCCTGAATGCCCAATAATTCAGAATGTTCATCATGTTGAAACTGAATAGAACGTTGGAATTGACCGAATTCGTCAAATGGCAAGAGTATTCAAAGTGATCAGAGTGATAAAACCATCTACAATAATCAAAATAGCCTGAATGCCTAATAATTAAGAACGTTCATCATGTTGAAACTGAATAGAACGTTGGAATTGACCGAATTCGTCAAATGGCAAGATTATCAAAGTGATCAGAGTGATAAAACCAGCTACAATAAGCAAAATAGGCAAGAGTATTCAAAGTGATCAGAGTGATAAAACCAGCCAGACTAATCAAAATAGCCTGAATGCCAAATAATTCAGAATGTTCATCATGTTGAAACTGAATAGAACGTTGGAATTGAGCGAATTCGTGAAATGGCAAGATTATCAAAGTGACCAGAGTTATAAAACCAGCTACAATAAGCAAAATAGCCTGAATGCCCAATAATTCAGAATGTTCATCATGTTGAAACTGAATAGAACGTTGGAATTGAGCGAATTCGTGAAATGGCAAGATTATCAAAGTGACCAGAGTTATAAAACCAGCTACAATAAGCAAAATAGCCTGAATGCCGAATAATTCAGAATGTTCATCATGTTGAAACTGAATAGAACGTTGGAATTGACCGAATTCGTCAAATCGCAAGAGTATTCAAAGTGATCAGAGTGATAAAACCAGCCAGACTAATCAAAATAGCCTGAATGTCCCATAATTCAGAATGTTCATCATGTTGAAACTGAATAGAACGTTGGAATTGACTAATCAAAATAGCCTGAATGCCCAATAATTCAGAATGTTCATCATGTTGAAACTGAATAGAACGTTGGAATTGACCGATTTCGTCAAATGGCAAGAGTATTCAAAGTGATCAGAGTGATAAAACCAGCCAGACTAATCAAAATAGCCTGAATGCCCAATAATTCAGAATGTTCATCATGTTGAAACTGAATAGAACGTTGGAATTGACCGAATTCGTCAAATGGCAAGAGTATTCAAAGTGATCAGAGTGATAAAACCATCTACAATAATCAAAATAGCCTGAATGCCTAATAATTAAGATCGTTCATCATGTTGAAACTGAATAGAACGTTGGAATTGACCGAATTCGTCAAATGGCAAGATTATCAAAGTGATCAGAGTGATAAAACCAGCTACAATAAGCAAAATAGGCAAGAGTATTCAAAGTGATCAGAGTGATAAAACCAGCCAGACTAATCAAAATAGCCTGAATGTCCAATAATTCAGAATGTTCATCATGTTGAAACTGAATAGAACGTTGGAATTGACCGAATTCGTCAAATGGCAAGAGTATTCAAAGTGATCAGAGTGATAAAACCAGCCAGACTAATCAAAATAGCCTGAATGCCAAATAATTCAGAATGTTCATCATGTTGAAACTGAATAGAACGTTGGAATTGACCGAATTCGTCAAATGGCAAGAGTATTCAAAGTGATCAGAGTGATAAAACCAGCCAGACCAGCCAAAATAGCCTGAATGCCAAATAATTCAGAATGTTCATCATGTTGAAACTGAATAGAACGTTGGAATTGAGCGAATTCGTGAAATGGCAAGAGTATTCAAAGTGATCAGAGTGATAAAACCAGCTACAATAAGCAAAATAGCCTGAATGCCCAATAATTCAGAATGTTCATCATGTTGAAACTGAATAGAACGTTGGAATTGACCGAATTCGTCAAATGGCAAGAGTATTCAAAGTGATCAGAGTGATAAAATTAGCCAGACTAATCAAAATAGCCTGAATGCCCAATAATTCAGAATGTTCATCATGTTGAAACTGAATAGAACGTTGGAATTGACCGAATTTGTCAAATGGCTAGATTATCAAAGTGATCAGAGTGATAAAACCAGCCAGACTATTCAAAATAGCCTGAATGCCCAATAATTCAGAATGTTCATCATGTTGAAACTGAATAGAACGTTGGAATTGACCGAATTCGTCAAATGGCAAGAGTATTCAAAGTGATCAGAGTGATAAAACCAGCCAGACTAATCAAAATAGCCTGAATGCCAAATAATTCAGAATGTTCATCATGTTGAAACTGAATAGAACGTTGGAATTGAGCGAATTCGTGAAATGGCAAGAGTATTCAAAGTGATCAGAGTGATAAAACCAGCTACAATAAGCAAAATAGCCTGAATGCCCAATAATTCAGAATGTTCATCATGTTGAAACTGAATAGAATGTTGGAATTGACCGAATTTGTCAAATGGCTAGATTATCAAAGTGATCAGAGTGATAAAACCAGCCATACTATTCAAAATAGCCTGAATGCCCAATAATTCAGAATGTTCATCATGTTGAAACTGAATAGAACGTTGAAATTGACCGAATTCGTCAAATGGCAAGAGTATTCAAAGTGATCAGAGTGATAAAACCCGCCAGACTAATCAAAATAGCCTGAATGCCCAAAATTCAGAATGTTCATCATGTTGAAACTGAATAGAACGTTGGAATTGAGCGAATTCGTGAAATGGCAAGAGTATTCAAAGTGATCAGAGTGATAAAACCAGCTACAATAAGCAAAATAGCCTGAATGCCCAATAATTCAGAATATTCATCATGTTGAAACTGAATAGAACGTTGGAATTGAGCGAATTCGTGAAATGGCAAGATTATCAAAGTGGCCAGAGTGATAAAAACAGCTACAATAAGCAAAATAGCCTGAATGTCCAATAATTCAGAATGTTCATCATGTTGAAACTGAATAGAACGTTGGAATTGACCGAATTCGTCAAATGGCAAGAGTATTCAAAGTGATCAGAGTGATAAAACCAGCCAGACTAATCAAAATAGCCTGAATGCCAAATAATTCAGAATGTTCATCATGTTGAAACTGAATAGAACGTTGGAATTGACCGAATTCGTCAAATGGCAAGAGTATTCAAAGTGATCAGAGTGATAAAACCAGCCAGACTAATCAAAATAGCCTGAATGCCCAATAATTCAGAATGTTCATCATGTTGAAACTGAATAGAACGTTGGAATTGAGCGAATTCGTGAAATGGCAAGATTATTCAAAGTGATCAGAGTGATAAAATTAGCCAGACTAATCAAAATAGCCTGAATGCCCAATAATTCAGAATGTTCATCATGTTGAAACTGAATAGAACGTTGGAATTGACCGATTTCGTCAAATGGCAAGAGTATTCAAAGTGATCAGAGTGATAAAACCAGCCAGACTAATCAAAATAGCCTGAATGCCCAATAATTCAGAATGTTCATCATGTTGAAACTGAATAGAACGTTGGAATTGACCGAATTCGTCAAATGGCAAGAGTATTCAAAGTGATCAGAGTGATAAAACCAGCCAGACTAATCAAAATAGCCTGAATGCCCAATAATTAAGAACGTTCATCATGTTGAAACTGAATAGAACGTTGGAATTGACTGAATTCGTCAAATGGCAAGATTATCAAAGTGATCAGAGTGATAAAACCAGCTACAATAAGCAAAATAGCCTGAATGCCCAATAATTCAGAATGTTCATCATGTTGAAACTGAATAGAACGTTGGAATTGAGCGAATTCGTGAAATGGCAAGATTATCAAAGTGGCCAGAGTGATAAAAACAGCTACAATAAGCAAAATAGCCTGAATGTCCAATAATTCAGAATGTTCATCATGTTGAAACTGAATAGAACGTTGGAATTGACCGAATTCGTCAAATGGCAAGAGTATTCAAAGTGATCAGAGTGATAAAATTAGCCAGACTAATCAAAATAGCCTGAATGCCCAATAATTCAGAATGTTCATCATGTTGAAACTGAATAGAACGTTGGAATTGACCGATTTCGTCAAATGGCAAGAGTATTCAAAGTGATCAGAGGATAAAACCAGCCAGACTAATCAAAATAGCCTGAATGCCCAATAATTCAGAATGTTCATCATGTTGAAACTGAATAGAACGTTGGAATTGACCGAATTCGTCAAATGGCAAGAGTATTCAAAGTGATCAGAGTGATAAAACCATCTACAATAATCAAAATAGCCTGAATGCCTAATAATTAAGAACGTTCATCATGTTGAAACTGAATAGAACGTTGGAATTGACCGAATTCGTCAAATTGCAAGATTATCAAAGTGATCAGAGTGATAAAACCAGCTACAATAAGCAAAATAGCCTGAATGCCCAATAATTCAGAATGTTCATCATGTTGAAACTGAATAGAACGTTGGAATTGATCGAATTCGTCAAATCGCAAGAGTATTCAAAGTGATCAGAGTGATAAAACCAGCTACAATAAGTAAAATAGCCTGAATGCCCAATAATTCAGAATGTTCATCATGTTGAAACTGAATAGAACGTTGGAATTGACCGAATTCGTCAAATGGCAAGAGTATTCAAAGTGATCAGAGTGATAAAACCAGCCAGACTATTCAAAATAGCCTGAATGCCCAATAATTCAGAATGTTCATCATGTTGAAACTGAATGGAACGTTGGAATTGACCGAATTCGTCAAATGGCAAGAGTATTCAAAGTGATCAGAGTGATAAAACCAGCTACAATAATCAAAATAGCCTGAATGCCCAATAATTCAGAATGTTCATCATGTTGAAACTGAATAGAACGTTGGAATTGATCGAATTCGTCAAATCGCAAGAGTATTCAAAGTGATCAGAGTGATAAAACCAGCTACAATAATCAAAATAGCCTGAATGCCCAATAATTCAGAATGTTCATCATGTTGAAACTGAATAGAACGTTGGAATTGACCGAATTTGTCAAATGGCTAGATTATCAAAGTGATCAGAGTGATAAAACCAGCCAGACTATTCAAAATAGCCTGAATGCCCAATAATTCAGAATGTTCATCATGTTGAAACTGAATAGAACGTTGGAATTGACCGAATTCGTCAAATGGCAAGAGTATTCAAAGTGATCAGAGTGATAAAGCCCGCCAGACTAATCAAAATAGCCTGAATGCCCAAAATTCAGAATGTTCATCATGTTGAAACTGAATAGAACGTTGGAATTGACCGAATTTGTCAAATGGCTAGATTATCAAAGTGATCAGAGTGATAAAACCAGCCAGACTATTCAAAATAGCCTGAATGCCCAATAATTCAGAATGTCCATCATGTTGAAACTGAATAGAACGTTGGAATTGATCGAATTCGTCAAATCGCAAGAGTATTCAAAGTGATCAGAGTGATAAAACCAGCTACAATAAGTAAAATAGCCTGAATGCCCAATAATTCAGAATGTTCATCATGTTGAAACTGAATAGAACGTTGGAATTGACCGAATTCGTCAAATGGCAAGAGTATTCAAAGTGATCAGAGTGATAAAACCAGCCAGACTAATCAAAATAGCCTGAATGCCAAATAATTCAGAATGTTCATCATGTTGAAACTGAATAGAACGTTGGAATTGACCGAATTCTTCAAATGGCAAGAGTATTCAAAGTGATCAGAGTGATAAAACCAGCCAGACTAATCAAAATAGCCTGAATGCCTAATAATTAAGAACGTTCATCATGTTGAAACTGAATAGAACGTTGGAATTGACTGAATTCGTCAAATGGCAAGATTATCAAAGTGATCAGAGTGATAAAACCAGCTACAATAAGCAAAATAGCCTGAATGTCCAATAATTCAGAATGTTCATCATGTTGAAACTGAATAGAACGTTGGAATTGACCGAATTCGTCAAATGGCAAGAGTATTCAAAGTGATCAGAGTGATAAAACCAGCCAGACTAATCAAAATAGCCTGAATGCCAAATAATTCAGAATGTTCATCATGTTGAAACTGAATAGAACGTTGGAATTGACCGAATTCGTCAAATGGCAAGAGTATTCAAAGTGATCAGAGTGATAAAACCAGCCAGACTAATCAAAATAGCCTGAATGCCCAATAATTCAGAATGTTCATCATGTTGAAACTGAATAGAACGTTGGAATTGAGCGAATTCGTGAAATGGCAAGATTATTCAAAGTGATCAGAGTGATAAAATTAGCCAGTCTAATCGAAATAGACTGAATGCCCAATAATTCAGAATGTTCATCATGTTCAAACTGAATAGAACGTTGGAATTGACCGAATTCGTTTAATGGCTAGAGTATTCAAAGTGATCGCAGTGATAAAACCAGCCAGACTAATCAAAATAGCCTGAATGCCCAATAATTCAGAATGTTCATCATGTTGAAACTGAATAGAACGTTGGAATTGACCGAATTCGTCAAATGGCAAGAGTATTCAAAGTGATCAGAGTGATAAAACCAGCCAGACTAATCAAAATAGACTGAATGCCCAATAATTCAGAATGTTCATCATGTTCAAACTGAATAGAACGTTGGAATTGACCGAATTCGTTTAATGGCTAGAGTATTCAAAGTGATCACAGTGATAAAACCAGCCAGACTAATCAAAATAGCCTGAATGCCTAATAATTGAGAACGTTCATCATGTTGAAACTGAATAGAACGTTGGAATTGACCGAATTCGTCAAATGGCAAGATTATCAAAGTGATCGGAGTGATAAAACCAGCTACAATAAGCTAAATAGCCTGAATGCCTAATAATTCAGAATGTTCATCACGTTGAAACTGAATAGATCGTTAGAATTGACCGAATTCGTCAAATGGCAAGAGTATTCAAAGTGATCAGAGTGATAAAACCCGCCAGACTAATCAAAATAGCCTGAATGCCCAATAAGTCAGAATGTTCATCATGTTGAAACTGAATAGAACGTTGGAATTGAACGAATTCGTCAAATGGCAAGAGTATTCAAAGTGATCTGAGTGATAAAACCAGCTACAATAGTCAAAATAGCCTGAATGACCAATAACTCAGAATGTTCATCATGTTGAAACTGAATAGAACGTTGGAATTCACCGAATTCGTCAAATGGCAAGAGTATTCAAAGTGATCAGAGTGATAAAACCAGCCAGACTAATCAAAATAGCCTGAATGTCCAATAATTCAGAATGTTCATCATGTTGAAATTGAATAGAACGTTGGAATTGACCGAATTCGTCAAATGGCAAGATTATCAAAGTGATCAGAGTGATAAAACCAGCTACAATAATCAAAATAGCCTGAATGCCCAATAATTGAGAACGTTCATCATGTTGAAACTGAATAGAACGTTGGAATTGACCGAATTCGTCAAATGGCAAGAGTATTCAAAGTGATCAGAGTGATAAAACCAGCCAGACTAATCAAACTAGCCTGAATGCCCAATAATTCAGAATGTTCATCATGTTGAAACTGAATAGAACGTTGGAATTGACCGAATTCGTCAAATGGCAAGATTATCAAAGTGATCAGAGTGATAAAACCAGCTACAATAATCAAAATAGCCTGAATGCCCAATAATTGAGAACGTTCATCATGTTGAAACTGAATAGAACGTTGGAATTGACTGAATTCGTCAAATGGCAAGAGTATTCAAAGTGATCAGAGTGATAAAACCACCTACAATAGTCAAAATAGCCTGAATGACCAATAACTCAGAATGTTCATCATGTTGAAACTGAATAGAACGTTGGAATTCACCGAATTCGTCAAATGGCAAGAGTATTCAAAGTGATCAGAGTGATAAAACCAGCCAGACTAATCAAAATAGCCTGAATGTCCAATAATTCAGAATGTTCATCATGTTGAAATTGAATAGAACGTTGGAATTGACCGAATTCGTCAAATGGCAAGATTATCAAAGTGATCAGAGTGATAAAACCAGCTACAATAATCAAAATAGCCTGAATGCCCAATAATTGAGAACGTTCATCATGTTGAAACTGAATAGAACGTTTGAATTGACCGAATTCGTCAAATGGCAATAGTATTCAAAGTGATCAGAGTGATAAAACCAGCCAGACTAATCAAAATAGCCTGAATGTCCAATAATTCAGAATGTTCATCATGTTGAAATTGAATAGAACGTTGGAATTGACCGAATTCGTCAAATGGCAAGATTATCAAAGTGATCAGAGTGATAAAACCAGCTACAATAAGCTAAATAGCCTGAATGCCCAATAATTCAGAATGTTCATCATGTTGAAACTGAATAGAACGTTGGAATTGACCGAATTCGTCAAATGGCAAGAGTATTCAAAGTGATCAGAGTGATAAAACCCGCCAGACTAATCAAAATAGCCTGAATGCCCAATAATTCAGAATGTTCATCATGTTGAAACTGAATAGAACGTTGGAATTGACCGAATTCGTCAAATGGCAAGAGTATTCAAAGTGATCAGAGTGATAAAACCAGCTACAATAAGCAAAATATCCTGAATGCCCAATAATTGAGAACGTTCATCATGTTGAAACTGAATAGAACGTTGGAATTGACCGAATTCGTCAAATGGCAAGATACAATAGTCAAAATAGCCTGAATGCCCAATAATTCAGAATGTTCATCATGTTGAAACTGAATAGAACGTTGGAATTGACCGAATTCGTCAAATGGCAAGAGTATTCAAAGTGATCAGAGTGATAAAACCAGCCAGACTAATCAAAATAGCCTGAATGCCCAATAATTCAGAATGTTCAACATGTTGAAACTGAATAGAACGTTGGAATTGACCGAATTCGTCAAATGGCAAGAGTATTCAAAGTGATCAGAGTGATAAAACCAGCCAGACTAATCAAAATAGCCTGAATGTCCAATAATTCAGAATGTTCATCATGTTGAAATTGAATAGAACGTTGGAATTGACCGAATTCGTCAAATGGCAAGAGTATTCAAAGTGATCAGAGTGATAAAACCAGCCAGACTAATCAAAATAGCCTGAATGCGCAATAATTCAGAATGTTCATCATGTTGAAACTGAGTAGAACGTTGGAATTGACCGAATTCGTCAAATGGCAAGAGTATTCAAAGTGATCAGAGTGATAAAACCAGCCAGACTAATCAAAATAGCCTGAATGCCAAATAATTCAGAATGTTCATCATGTTGAAACTGAATAGAACGTTGGAATTGACCGAATTCGTCAAATGGCAAGAGTATTCAAAGTGATCAGAGTGATAAAACCAGCCAGACTAATCAAAATAGCCTGAATGCCAAATAATTCAGAATGTTCATCATGTTGAAACTGAATAGAACGTTGGAATTGAGCGAATTCGTGAAATGGCAAGATTATCAAAGTGACCAGAGTTATAAAACCAGCTACAATAAGCAAAATAGCCTGAATGCCCAATAATTCAGAATGTTCATCATGTTGAAACTGAATAGAACGTTGGAATTGAGCGAATTCGTGAAATGGCAAGATTATCAAAGTGACCAGAGTTATAAAACCAGCTACAATAAGCAAAATAGCCTGAATGCCGAATAATTCAGAATGTTCATCATGTTGAAACTGAATAGAACGTTGGAATTGACCGAATTCGTCAAATCGCAAGAGTATTCAAAGTGATCAGAGTGATAAAACCAGCCAGACTAATCAAAATAGCCTGAATGTCCCATAATTCAGAATGTTCATCATGTTGAAACTGAATAGAACGTTGGAATTGACTAATCAAAATAGCCTGAATGCCCAATAATTCAGAATGTTCATCATGTTGAAACTGAATAGAACGTTGGAATTGACCGATTTCGTCAAATGGCAAGAGTATTCAAAGTGATCAGAGTGATAAAACCAGCCAGACTAATCAAAATAGCCTGAATGCCCAATAATTCAGAATATTCATCATGTTGAAACTGAATAGAACGTTGGAATTGACCGAATTCGTCAAATGGCAAGAGTATTCAAAGTGATCAGAGTGATAAAACCATCTACAATAATCAAAATAGCCTGAATGCCTAATAATTAAGAACGTTCATCATGTTGAAACTGAATAGAACGTTGGAATTGACCGAATTCGTCAAATGGCAAGATTATCAAAGTGATCAGAGTGATAAAACCAGCTACAATAAGCAAAATAGGCAAGAGTATTCAAAGTGATCAGAGTGATAAAACCAGCCAGACTAATCAAAATAGCCTGAATGCCAAATAATTCAGAATGTTCATCATGTTGAAACTGAATAGAACGTTGGAATTGACCGAATTCGTCAAATGGCAAGAGTATTCAAAGTGATCAGAGTGATAAAACCAGCCAGACTAATCAAAATAGCCTGAATGCCAAATAATTCAGAATGTTCATCATGTTGAAACTGAATAGAACGTTGGAATTGAGCGAATTCGTGAAATGGCAAGAGTATTCAAAGTGATCAGAGTGATAAAACCAGCTACAATAAGCAAAATAGCCTGAATGCCCAATAATTCAGAATGTTCATCATGTTGAAACTGAATAGAACGTTGGAATTGACCGAATTCGTCAAATGGCAAGAGTATTCAAAGTGATCAGAGTGATAAAATTAGCCAGACTAATCAAAATAGCCCGAATGCCCAATAATTCAGAATGTTCATCATGTTGAAACTGAATAGAACGTTGGAATTGACCGAATTTGTCAAATGGCTAGATTATCAAAGTGATCAGAGTGATAAAACCAGCCAGACTATTCAAAATAGCCTGAATGCCCAATAATTCAGAATGTTCATCATGTTGAAACTGAATAGAACGTTGGAATTGACCGAATTCGTCAAATGGCAAGAGTATTCAAAGTGATCAGAGTGATAAAACCCGCCAGACTAATCAAAATAGCCTGAATGCCCAAAATTCAGAATGTTCATCATGTTGAAACTGAATAGAACGTTGGAATTGAGCGAATTCGTGAAATGGCAAGAGTATTCAAAGTGATCAGAGTGATAAAACCAGCTACAATAAGCAAAATAGCCTGAATGCCCAATAATTCAGAATGTTCATCATGTTGAAACTGAATAGAACGTTGGAATTGAGCGAATTCGTGAAATGGCAAGATTATCAAAGTGGCCAGAGTGATAAAAACAGCTACAATAAGCAAAATAGCCTGAATGTCCAATAATTCAGAATGTTCATCATGTTGAAACTGAATAGAACGTTGGAATTGACCGAATTCGTCAAATGGCAAGAGTATTCAAAGTGATCAGAGTGATAAAACCAGCCAGACTAATCAAAATAGCCTGAATGCCAAATAATTCAGAATGTTCATTATGTTGAAACTGAATAGAACGTTGGAATTGACCGAATTCGTCAAATGGCAAGAGTATTCAAAGTGATCAGAGTGATAAAACCAGCCAGACTAATCAAAATAGCCTGAATGCCCAATAATTCAGAATGTTCATCATGTTGAAACTGAATAGAACGTTGGAATTGAGCGAATTCGTGAAATGGCAAGATTATTCAAAGTGATCAGAGTGATAAAATTAGCCAGACTAATCAAAATAGCCTGAATGCCCAATAATTCAGAATGTTCATCATGTTGAAACTGAATAGAACGTTGGAATTGACCGATTTCGTCAAATGGCAAGAGTATTCAAAGTGATCAGAGTGATAAAACCAGCCAGACTAATCAAAATAGCCTGAATGCCCAATAATTCAGAATGTTCATCATGTTGAAACTGAATAGAACGTTGGAATTGACCGAATTCGTCAAATGGCATGAGTATTCAAAGTGATCAGAGTGATAAAACCAGCCATACTAATCAAAATAGCCTGAATGCCCAATAATTAAGAACGTCCATCATGTTGAAACTGAATAGAACGTTGGAATTGACTGAATTCGTCAAATGGCAAGATTATCAAAGTGATCAGAGTGATAAAACCAGCTACAATAAGCAAAATAGCCTGAATGCCCAATAATTCAGAATGTTCATCATGTTGAAACTGAATAGAACGTTGGAATTGAGCGAATTCGTGAAAGGCAAGATTATCAAAGTGGCCAGAGTGATAAAAACAGCTACAATAAGCAAAATAGCCTGAATGTCCAATAATTCAGAATGTTCATCATGTTGAAACTGAATAGAACGTTGGAATTGACCGAATTCGTCAAATGGCAAGAGTATTCAAAGTGATCAGAGTGATAAAATTAGCCAGACTAATCAAAATAGCCTGAATGCCCAATAATTCAGAATGTTCATCATGTTGAAACTGAATAGAACGTTGGAATTGACCGATTTCGTCAAATGGCAAGAGTATTCAAAGTGATCAGAGTGATAAAACCAGCCAGACTAATCAAAATAGCCTGAATGCCCAATAATTCAGAATGTTCATCATGTTGAAACTGAATAGAACGTTGGAATTGACCGAATTCGTCAAATGGCAAGAGTATTCAAAGTCATCAGAGTGATAAAACCATCTACAATAATCAAAATAGCCTGAATGCCTAATAATTAAGAACGTTCATCATGTTGAAACTGAATAGAACGTTGGAATTGACCGAATTCGTCAAATTGCAAGATTATCAAAGTGATCAGAGTGATAAAACCAGCTACAATAAGCAAAATAGCCTGAATGCCCAATAATTCAGAATGTTCATCATGTTGAAACTGAATAGACAAGAGGCAAGAGTATTCAAAGTGATCAGAGTGATAAAACCAGCTACAATAATCAAAATAGCCTGAATGCCCAATAATTCAGAATGTTCATCATGTTGAAACTGAATAGAACGTTGGAATTGACCGAATTTGTCAAATGGCTAGATTATCAAAGTGATCAGAGTGATAAAACCAGCCAGACTATTCAAAATAGCCTGAATGCCCAATAATTCAGAATGTTCATCATGTTGAAACTGAATAGAACGTTGGAATTGACCGAATTCGTCAAATGGCAAGAGTATTCAAAGTGATCAGAGTGATAAAGCCCGCCAGACTAATCAAAATAGCCTGAATGCCCAAAATTCAGAATGTTCATCATGTTGAAACTGAATAGAACGTTGGAATTGAGCGAATTCGTCAAATGGCAAGATTATCAAAGTGACCAGAGTGATAAAACCAGCTACAATAATCAAAATAGCCTGAATGCCCAATAATTCAGAATGTCCATCATGTTGAAACTGAATAGAACGTTGGAATTGATCGAATTCGTCAAATCGCAAGAGTATTCAAAGTGATCAGAGTGATAAAACCAGCTACAATAAGTAAAATAGCCTGAATGCCCAATAATTCAAAATGTTCATCATGTTGAAACTGAATAGAACGTTGGAATTGACTGAATTCGTCAAATGGCAAGATTATCAAAGTGATCAGAGTGATAAAACCAGCTACAATAAGCAAAATAGCCTGAATGCCCAATAATTCAAAATGTTCATCATGTTGAAACTGAATAGAACGTTGGAATTGAGCGAATTCGTCAAATGGCAAGATTATCAAAGTGACCAGAGTGATAAAACAAGCTACAATAATCAAAATAGCCTGAATGCCCAATAATTCAGAATGTTCATCATGTTGAAACTGAATAGAACGTTGGAATTGACCGAATTCGTTTAATGGCTAGAGTATTCAAAGTGATCACAGTGATAAAACCAGCTACAATAAGCAAAATAGCCTGAATGCCCAATAATTCAAAATGTTCATCATGTTGAAACTGAATAGAACGTTGGAATTGACTGAATTCGTCAAATGGCAAGATTATCAAAGTGATCAGAGTGATAAAACCAGCTACAATAAGCAAAATAGCCTGAATGCCCAATAATTCAGAATGTTCATCATGTTGAAACTGAATAGACAAGAGGCAAGAGTATTCAAAGTGATCAGAGTGATAAAACCAGCTACAATAATCAAAATAGCCTGAATGCCCAATAATTCAGAATGTTCATCATGTTGAAACTGAATAGAACGTTGGAATTGACCGAATTCGTTTAATGGCTAGAGTATTCAAAGTGATCACAGTGATAAAACCAGCTACAATAAGCAAAATAGCCTGAATGCCCAATAATTCAAAATGTTCATCATGTTGAAACTGAATAGAACGTTGGAATTGAGCGAATTCGTCAAATGGCAAGATTATCAAAGTGACCAGAGTGATAAAACCAGCTACAATAATCAAAATAGCCTGAATGCCCAATAATTCAGAATGTCCATCATGTTGAAACTGAATAGAACGTTGGAATTGATCGAATTCGTCAAATCGCAAGAGTATTCAAAGTGATCAGAGTGATAAAACCAGCTACAATAAGTAAAATAGCCTGAATGCCCAATAATTCAGAATGTTCATCATGTTGAAACTGAATAGAACGTTGGAATTGACCGAATTCGTCAAATGGCAAGAGTATTCAAAGTGATCAGAGTGATAAAACCAGCCAGACTAATCAAAATAGCCTGAATGCCAAATAATTCAGAATGTTCATCATGTTGAAACTGAATAGAACGTTGGAATTGATCGAATTCGTCAAATCGCAAGAGTATTCAAAGTGATCAGAGTGATAAAACCAGCTACAATAAGTAAAATAGCCTGAATGCCCAATAATTCAGAATGTTCATCATGTTGAAACTGAATAGAACGTTGGAATTGACCGAATTCGTCAAATGGCAAGAGTATTCAAAGTGATCAGAGTGATAAAACCAGCCAGACTAATCAAAATAGCCTGAATGCCAAATAATTAAGAACGTTCATCATGTTGAAACTGAATAGAACGTTGGAATTGACTGAATTCGTCAAATGGCAAGATTATCAAAGTGATCAGAGTGATAAAACCAGCTACAATAAGCAAAATAGCCTGAATGCCGAATAATTCAAAATGTTCATCATGTTGAAACTGAATAGAACGTTGGAATTGAGCGAATTCGTGAAATGGCAAGATTATCAAAGTGGCCAGAGTGATAAAACCAGCCAGACTAATCAAAATAGCCTGAATGCCAAATAATTCAGAATGTTCATCATGTTGAAACTGAATAGAACGTTGGAATTGATCGAATTCGTCAAATCGCAAGAGTATTCAAAGTGATCAGAGTGATAAAACCAGCTACAATAAGTAAAATAGCCTGAATGCCCAATAATTCAGAATGTTCATCATGTTGAAACTGAATAGAACGTTGGAATTGACCGAATTCGTCAAATGGCAAGAGTATTCAAAGTGATCAGAGTGATAAAACCAGCCAGACTAATCAAAATAGCCTGAATGCCAAATAATTAAGAACGTTCATCATGTTGAAACTGAATAGAACGTTGGAATTGACTGAATTCGTCAAATGGCAAGATTATCAAAGTGATCAGAGTGATAAAACCAGCTACAATAAGCAAAATAGCCTGAATGCCGAATAATTCAAAATGTTCATCATGTTGAAACTGAATAGAACGTTGGAATTGAGCGAATTCGTGAAATGGCAAGATTATCAAAGTGGCCAGAGTGATAAAAACAGCTACAATAAGCAAAATAGCCTGAATGTCCAATAATTCAGAATGTTCATCATGTTGAAACTGAATAGAACGTTGGAATTGACCGAATTCGTCAAATGGCAAGAGTATTCAAAGTGATCAGAGTGATAAAATTAGCCAGACTAATCAAAATAGCCTGAATGCCCAATAATTCAGAATGTTCATCATGTTGAAACTGAATAGAACGTTGGAATTGACCGATTTCGTCAAATGGCAAGAGTATTCAAAGTGATCAGAGTGATAAAACCAGCCAGACTAATCAAAATAGCCTGAATGCCCAATAATTCAGAATGTTCATCATGTTGAAACTGAATAGACAAGAGGCAAGAGTATTCAAAGTGATCAGAGTGATAAAACCAGCTACAATAATCAAAATAGCCTGAATGCCCAATAATTCAGAATGTTCATCATGTTGAAACTGAATATAACGTTGGAATTGACCGAATTCGTCAAATGGCAAGAGTATTCAAAGTGATCAGAGTGATAAAACCCGCCAGACTAATCAAAATAGCCTGAATGCCCAATAATTCAGAATGTTCATCATGTTGAAACTGAATAGAACGTTGGAATTGAGCGAATTCGTCAAATGGCAAGATTATCAAAGTGACCAGAGTGATAAAACCAGCTACAATAATCAAAATAGCCTGAATGCCCAATAATTCAGAATGTCCATCATGTTGAAACTGAATAGAACGTTGGAATTGACCGAATTCGTCAAATCGCAAGAGTATTCAAAGTGATCAGAGTGATAAAACCAGCTACAATAAGTAAAAAAGCCTGAATGCCCAATAATTCAGAATGTTCATCATGTTGAAACTGAATCGAACGTTGGAATTGACCGAATTCGTCAAATGGCAAGAGTATTCAAAGTGATCAGAGTGATAAAACCAGCCAGACTAATCAAAATAGCCTGAATGCCCAATAATTCAGAATGTTCATCATGTTGAAACTGAATAGAACGTTGGAATTGAGCGAATTCGTCAAATGGCAAGATTATCAAAGTGATCAGAGTGATAAAACCAGCTACAATAAGCAAAATAGCCTGAATGCCCAATAATTCAGAATGTTCATCATGTTGAAACTGAATAGAACGTTGGAATTGACCGAATTCGTCAAATGGCAAGAGTATTCAAAGTGATCAGAGAGATAAAACCAGCCAGACTAATCAAAATAGCCTGAATGCCCAATAATTCAGAATGTTCATCATGTTGAAACTGAATAGAACGTTGGAATTGAGCGAATTCGTCAAATGGCAAGATTATCAAAGTGATCAGAGTGATAAAACCAGCTACAAGAAGCAAAATAGCCTGAATGCCCAATAATTCAGAATGTTCATCATGTTGAAATTGAATAGAACGTTGGAATTGACCGAATTCGTCAAATCGCAATATTATCAAAGTGATCAGAGTGATAAAACCAGCTACAATAAGCAAAATAGCCTGAATACCCAATAATTCAGAATGTTCATCATGTTGAAACTGAATAGAACGTTGGAATTGATCGAATTCGTCAAATGGCAAGAGTATTCAAAGTGATCAGAGTGATAAAACCAGCCAGACTAATCAAAATAGCCTGAATGCCCAATAATTCAGAATGTTCATCATGTTGAAACTGAATAGAACGTTGGAATTGACCGAATTCGTCAAATGGCAAGAGTATTCAAAGTGATCAGAGTGATAAAACCAGCCAGACTAATCAAAATAGCCTGAATGTCCAATAATTCAGAATGTTCATCATGTTGAAACTGTATAGAACGTTGGAATTGACCGAATTCGTCAAATGGCAAGAGTATTCAAAGTGATCAGAGTGATAAAACCAGCCAGACTAATCAAAATAGCCTGAATGCCCAATAATTCAGAATGTTCATCATGTTGAAACTGAATAGAACGTTGGAATTGACCGAATTTGTCAAATTGCAAGATTATCAAAGTGATCAGAGTGATAAAACCAGCTACAATAAGCAAAATAGCCTGAATGCCCAATAATTCAGAATGTACATCATGTTGAAACTGAATAGAACGTTGGAATTGACCGAATTCGTCAAATGGCAAGAGTATTCAAAGTGATCAGAGTGATAAAACCAGCCAGACTAATCAAAATAGCCTGAATGCCCAATAATTCAGAATGTTCATCATGTTGAAACTGAATAGAACGTTGGAATTGAGCGAATTCGTCAAATGGCAAGATTATCAAAGTGATCAGAGTGATAAAACCAGCTACAATAAGCAAAATAACCTGAATGCCCAATAATTCAGAATGTTCATCATGTTGAAATTGAATAGAACGTTGGAATTGACCGAGTTCGTCAAATCGCAAGATTATCAAAGTGATCAGAGTGATAAAACCAGCTACAATAAGCGAAATAGCCTGAATACCCAATAATTCAGAATGTTCATCATGTTGAAACTGAATAGAACGTTGGAATTGACCGAATTCGTCAAATGGCAAGAGTATTCAAAGTGATCAGAGTGATAAAACCAGCCAGACTAATCAAAATAGCCTGAATGCCCAATAATTCAGAATGTTCATCATGTTGAAACTGAATAGAACGTTGGAATTGAGCGAATTCGTCAAATGGTAAGATTATCAAAGTGATCAGAGTGATAAAACCAGCTACAATAAGCAAAATAGCCTGAATGCCCAATAATTCAGGATGTTCATCATGTTGAAACTGAATAGAATGTTGGAATTGACCGAATTCGTCAAATGGCAAGAGTATTCAAAGTGATCAGAGTGATAAAACCAGCCAGACTAATCAAACTAGCCTGAATGCCCAATAATTCAGAATGTTCATCATGTTGAAACTGAATAGAACGTTGGAATTGACCGACTTCGTCAAATGACAAGATTATCAAAGTAATCATAGTGATAAAACCAGCCAGACTAATCAAAATAGCCTGAATGCCCAATAATTCAGAATGTTCATCATGTTGAAACTGAATAGAACGTTGGAATTGACCGAATTCGTCAAATGGCAAGAGTATTCAAAGTGATAAAACCAGCCAGACTAATCAAAATAGCCTGAATGCCCAATAATTGAGAACGTTCATCATGTTGAAACTGAATAGAACGTTGGAATTGACTGAATTCGTCAAATTGCAAGAGTTTTCAAAGTGATCAGAGTGATAAAACCACCTACAATAGTCAAAATAGCCTGAATGACCAATAATTCAGAATGTTCATCATGTTGAAACTGAATAGAACGTTGGAATTGACCGAATTCGTCAAATGGTAAGAGTATTCAAAGTGATCAGAGTGATAAAACCAGCCAGACTAATCAAAATAGCCTGAATGCCCAATAATTGAGAACGTTCATCATGTTGAAACTGAATAGAACGTTGGAATTGACTGAATTCGTCAAATTGCAAGAGTTTTCAAAGTGATCAGAGTGATAAAACCACCTACAATAGTCAAAATAGCCTGAATGACCAATAATTAAGTATGTACATCATGTTGAAACTGAATAGAACGTTGGAATTGACCGAATTCTTCAAATGGCAAGAGTATTCAAAGTGATCAGAGTGATAAAACCAGCCAGACTAATCAAAATAGCCTGAATGCCTAATAATTAAGAACGTTCATCATGTTGAAACTGAATAGAACGTTGGAATTGACCGAATTCGTTTAATGGCTAGAGTATTCAAAGTGATCACAGTGATAAAACCAGCCAGACTAATCAAAATAGCCTGAATGCCAAATAATTAAGAACGTTCATCATGTTGAAACTGAATAGAACGTTGGAATTGACTGAATTCGTCAAATGCACTGTGGTCCCAAATCAATTTTTTTTGGCATAAATTCGAAACCAAAAAATTAAGAAATTGTAAAAAGTTTACATATTTTCTCAATGGCAACATTCCAAGCAATCATCGATAATAAATAAAAAAAATTTATTGGCAACACTGCAAGTTTGGCAAGCATTGAAAGTTGAATGTTTTAGCACGTGTTATTACTTCGAAGTCAAAACAGTGTAACAATTATATTAACAGTAAAAATTTAAAAAGGAAAGTATAAAAAAGTTGTGCAATGGAAATTGAAGATCAAGGAAAGTAGTTTACATACATTATTTAAAATTTAATTTTTGTTGTGTCCTTGTCGTTATTCTTGAGTGTTATGTTATTATGTTTTTATTATTCAACATAACCTATATGTTTGGTAGTTGGAAAGTTGGGTCTGGGCATGAACTTGCACGGAAGTTTAAACGTTAAAGTATTCGTCAATGTGTTTATTATTTGTGGAAACTTAGATCTCCCCAGCAAATTCCAGCAAACTCATAAAATTTAAATTTTTATAATCGACTGCGCCGATTTTGGCCCAAAGCGGTCTATGGCCTGAAAAGCGCCATCTATTGCAAATAAATCACACTATGTTATCTAATGAAACTTCCTCACATTATTTTGAATACACAAATAAATATCTATCAACATTTTGTGGAAAGTGTTTCCATACAATAAAGGTCATACGAAAATTTGTGAAATTAATCGTACTAAGATTTGTAGTTCATCTGGTGGCGGGAGTGGGCGTGGCCCGATCACCTCAAAAACTCGTAAATTTCATATTATTGGAATACCTTACAAACAGGTAAGATTACAAGTCTCTATCGGCATTATTCGAATTTATGCCAAAAAAAATTGATTCTAGACCAGTGTGAAATGGCAAGATTATCAAAGTGATCAGAGTGATAAAACCAGCTACAATAAGCAAAATAGCCTGAATGCCCAATAATTCAAAATGTTCATCATGTTGAAACTGAATAGAACGTTGGAATTGAGCGAATTCGTGAAATGGCAAGATTATCAAAGTGGCCAGAGTGATAAAAACAGCTACAATAAGCAAAATAGCCTGAATGTCCAATAATTCAGAATGTTCATCATGTTGAAACTGAATCGAACGTTGGAATTGACCGAATTCGTCAAATGGCAAGAGTATTCAAAGTGATCAGAGTGATAAAATTAGCCAGACTAATCAAAATAGCCTGAATGCCCAATAATTCAGAATGTTCATCATGTTGAAACTGAATAGAACGTTGGAATTGACCGATTTCGTCAAATGGCTAGAGTATTCAAAGTGATCAGAGTGATAAAACCAGCCAGACTAATCAAAATAGCCTGAATGCCCAATAATTCAGAATGTTCATCATGTTGAAACTGAATAGACAAGAGGCAAGAGTATTCAAAGTGATCAGAGTGATAAAACCAGCTACAATAATCAGAATAGCCTGAATGCCCAATAATTCAGAATGTTCATCATGTTGAAACTGAATATAACGTTGGAATTGACCGAATTCGTCAAATGGCAAGAGTATTCAAAGTGATCAGAGTGATAAAACCCGCCAGACTAATCAAAATAGCCTGAATGCCCAATAATTCAGAATGTTCATCATGTTGAAATTGAATAGAACGTTGGAATTGAGCGAATTCGTCAAATGGCAAGATTATCAAAGTGACCAGAGTGATAAAACCAGCTACAATAATCAAAATAGCCTGAATGCCCAATAATTCAGAATGTCCATCATGTTGAAACTGAATAGAACGTTGGAATTGACCGAATTCGTCAAATCGCAAGAGTATTCAAAGTGATCAGAGTGATAAAACCAGCTACAATAAGTAAAAAAGCCTGAATGCCCAATAATTCAGAATGTTCATCATGTTGAAACAGAATAGAACGTTGGAATTGACCGAATTCGTCAAATGGCAAGAGTATTCAAAGTGATCAGAGTGATAAAACCAGCCAGACTAATCAAAATAGCCTGAATGCCCAATAATTCAGAATGTTCATCATGTTGAAACTGAATAGAACGTTGGAATTGAGCGAATTCGTCAAATGGCAAGATTATCAAAGTGATCAGAGTGATAAAACCAGCTACAATAAGCAAAATAGCCTGAATGCCCAATAATTCAGAATGTTCATCATGTTGAAACTGAATAGAACGTTGGAATTGAGCGAATTTGTCAAATGGCAAGATTATCAAAGTGATCAGAGTGATAAAACCAGCTACAATAAGCAAAATAGCCTGAATGCCCAATAATTCAGAATGTACATCATGTTGAAACTGAATAGAACGTTGGAATTGACCGAATTCGTCAAATGGCAAGAGTATTCAAAGTGATCAGAGTGATAAAACCAGCCAGACTAATCAAAATAGCCTGAATGCCCAATAATTCAGAATGTTCATCATGTTGAAACTGAATAGAACGTTGGAATTGAGCGAATTCGTCAAATGGTAAGATTATCAAAGTGATCAGAGTGATAAAACCAGCCAGACTAATCAAAATAGCCTGAATGCCCAATAATTCAGAATGTTCATCATGTTGAAACTGAATAGAACGTTGGAATTGACCGAATTCGTCAAATGGCAAGAGTATTCAAAGTGATAAAACCAGCCAGACTAATCAAAATAGCCTGAATGCCCAATAATTGAGAACGTTCATCATGTTGAAACTGAATAGAACGTTGGAATTGACTGAATTCGTCAAATTGCAAGAGTTTTCAAAGTGATCAGAGTGATAAAACCACCTACAATAGTCAAAATAGCCTGAATGACCAATAATTCAGAATGTTCATCATGTTGAAACTGAATAGAACGTTGGAATTGACCGAATTCGTCAAATGGTAAGAGTATTCAAAGTGATCAGAGTGATAAAACCAGCCAGACTAATCAAAATAGCCTGAATGCCCAATAATTCAGAATGTTGATCATGTTGAAACTTAATAGAACGTTGGAGTTGACCGAATTCGTTAAATGGCAAGAGTATTCAAAGTGATCAGAGTGATTAAACCAGCCAGACTAATCAATATAGCCTGAATGCCCAATAATTCATAATGTTCATCATGTTCAAACTGAATAGAACGTTGGAATTGACCGAATTCGTTTAATGGCTAGAGTATTCAAAGTGATCACAGTGATAAAACCAGCCAGACTAATCAAAATAGCCTGAATGCCAAATAATTAAGAACGTTCATCATGTTGAAACTGAATAGAACGTTGGAATTGACTGAATTCGTCAAATGGCAAGATTATCAAAGTGATCAGAGTGATAAAACCAGCTACAATAAGCAAAATAGCCTGAATGCCCAATAATTCAAAATTTTCATCATGTTGAAACTGAATAGAACGTTGGAATTGAGCGAATTCGTGAAATGGCAAGATTATCAAAGTGGCCAGAGTGATAAAAACAGCTACAATAAGCAAAATAGCCTGAATGTCCAATAATTCAGAATGTTCATCATGTTGAAACTGAATCGAACGTTGGAATTGACCGAATTCGTCAAATGGCAAGAGTATTCAAAGTGATCAGAGTGATAAAATTAGCCAGACTAATCAAAATAGCCTGAATGCCCAATAATTCAGAATGTTCATCATGTTGAAACTGAATAGAACGTTGGAATTGACCGATTTCGTCAAATGGCTAGAGTATTCAAAGTGATCAGAGTGATAAAACCAGCCAGACTAATCAAAATAGCCTGAATGCCCAATAATTCAGAATGTTCATCATGTTGAAACTGAATAGACAAGAGGCAAGAGTATTCAAAGTGATCAGAGTGATAAAACCAGCTACAATAATCAGAATAGCCTGAATGCCCAATAATTCAGAATGTTCATCATGTTGAAACTGAATATAACGTTGGAATTGACCGATTTCGTCAAATGGCAAGAGTATTCAAAGTGATCAGAGTGATAAAACCCGCCAGACTAATCAAAATAGCCTGAATGCCCAATAATTCAGAATGTTCATCATGTTGAAATTGAATAGAACGTTGGAATTGAGCGAATTCGTCAAATGGCAAGATTATCAAAGTGACCAGAGTGATAAAACCAGCTACAATAATCAAAATAGCCTGAATGCCCAATAATTCAGAATGTCCATCATGTTGAAACTGAATAGAACGTTGGAATTGACCGAATTCGTCAAATCGCAAGAGTATTCAAAGTGATCAGAGTGATAAAACCAGCTACAATAAGTAAAAAAGCCTGAATGCCCAATAATTCAGAATGTTCATCATGTTGAAACAGAATAGAACGTTGGAATTGACCGAATTCGTCAAATGGCAAGAGTATTCAAAGTGATCAGAGTGATAAAACCAGCCAGACTAATCAAAATAGCCTGAATGCCCAATAATTCAGAATGTTCATCATGTTGAAACTGAATAGAACGTTGGAATTGAGCGAATTCGTCAAATGGCAAGATTATCAAAGTGATCAGAGTGATAAAACCAGCTACAATAAGCAAAATAGCCTGAATGCCCAATAATTCAGAATGTTCATCATGTTGAAACTGAATAGAACGTTGGAATTGAGCGAATTTGTCAAATGGCAAGATTATCAAAGTGATCAGAGTGATAAAACCAGCTACAATAAGCAAAATAGCCTGAATGCCCAATAATTCAGAATGTACATCATGTTGAAACTGCATAGAACGTTGGAATTGACCGAATTCGTCAAATGGCAAGAGTATTCAAAGTGATCAGAGTGATAAAACCAGCCAGACTAATCAAACTAGCCTGAATGCCCAATAATTCAGAATGTTCATCATGTTGAAACTGAATAGAACGTTGGAATTGACCGACTTCGTCAAATGACAAGATTATCAAAGTAATCATAGTGATAAAACCAGCCAGACTAATCAAAATAGCCTGAATGCCCAATAATTCAGAATGTTCATCATGTTGAAACTGAATAGAACGTTGGAATTGACCGAATTCGTCAAATGGCAAGAGTATTCAAAGTGATAAAACCAGCCAGACTAATCAAAATAGCCTGAATGCCCAATAATTGAGAACGTTCATCATGTTGAAACTGAATAGAACGTTGGAATTGACTGAATTCGTCAAATTGCAAGAGTTTTCAAAGTGATCAGAGTGATAAAACCACCTACAATAGTCAAAATAGCCTGAATGACCAATAATTCAGAATGTTCATCATGTTGAAACTGAATAGAACGTTGGAATTGACCGAATTCGTCAAATGGTAAGAGTATTCAAAGTGATCAGAGTGATAAAACCAGCCAGACTAATCAAAATAGCCTGAATGCCCAATAATTCAGAATGTTGATCATGTTGAAACTTAATAGAACGTTGGAGTTGACCGAATTCGTTAAATGGCAAGAGTATTCAAAGTGATCAGAGTGATTAAACCAGCCAGACTAATCAATATAGCCTGAATGCCCAATAATTCATAATGTTCATCATGTTCAAACTGAATAGAACGTTGGAATTGACCGAATTCGTTTAATGGCTAGAGTATTCAAAGTGATCACAGTGATAAAACCAGCCAAACTAATCAAAATAGCCTGAATGCCCAATAATTCAGAATGTTCATCATGTTGAAACTGAATAGAACGTTGGAATTGACCGAATTCGTCAATTGGCAAGAGTATTCAAAGTGATCAGAGTGATAAAACCATCTACAAAAATCAAAATAGCCTGAATGCCTAATAATTAAGAATGTACATCATGTTGAAACTGAATAGAACGTTGGAATTGACCGAATTCTTCAAATGGCAAGAGTATTCAAAGTGATCAGAGTGATAAAACCAGCCAGACTAATCAAAATAGCCTGAATGCCTAATAATTAAGAACGTTCATCATGTTGAAACTGAATAGAACGTTGGAATTGACCGAATTCTTCAAATGGCAAGAGTATTCAAAGTGATCAGAGTGATAAAACCAGCCAGACTAATCAAAATAGCCTGAATGCCTAATAATTAAGAACGTTCATCATGTTGAAACTGAATAGAACGTTGGAATTGACCGAATTCGTTTAATGGCTAGAGTATTCAAAGTGATCACAGTGATAAAACCAGCCAGACTAATCAAAATAGCCTGAATGCCAAATAATTAAGAACGTTCATCATGTTGAAACTGAATAGAACGTTGGAATTGACTGAATTCGTCAAATGGCAAGATTATCAAAGTGATCAGAGTGATAAAACCAGCTACAATAAGCAAAATAGCCTGAATGCCCAATAATTCAAAATGTTCATCATGTTGAAACTGAATAGAACGTTGGAATTGAGCGAATTCGTGAAATGGCAAGATTATCAAAGTGGCCAGCGTGATAAAAACAGCTACAATAAGCAAAATAGCCTGAATGTCCAATAATTCAGAATGTTCATCATGTTGAAACTGAATCGAACGTTGGAATTGAAAGAATTCGTCAAATGGCAAGAGTATTCAAAGTGATCAGAGTGATAAAATTAGCCAGACTAATCAAAATAGCCTGAATGCCCAATAATTCAGAATGTTCATCATGTTGAAACTGAATAGAACGTTGGAATTGACCGATTTCGTCAAATGGCTAGAGTATTCAAAGTGATCAGAGTGATAAAACCAGCCAGACTAATCAAAATAGCCTGAATGCCCAATAATTCAGAATGTTCATCATGTTGAAACTGAATATAACGTTGGAATTGACCGAATTCGTCAAATGGCAAGAGTATTCAAAGTGATCAGAGTGATAAAACCCGCCAGACTAATCAAAATAGCCTGAATGCCCAATAATTCAGAATGTTCATCATGTTGAAATTGAATAGAACGTTGGAATTGAGCGAATTCGTCAAATGGCAAGATTATCAAAGTGACCAGAGTGATAAAACCAGCTACAATAATCAAAATAGCCTGAATGCCCAATAATTCAGAATGTCCATCATGTTGAAACTGAATAGAACGTTGGAATTGACCGAATTCGTCAAATCGCAAGAGTATTCAAAGTGATCAGAGTGATAAAACCAGCTACAATAAGTAAAAAAGCCTGAATGCCCAATAATTCAGAATGTTCATCATGTTGAAACTGAATAGAACGTTGGAATTGACCGAATTCGTCAAATGGCAAGAGTATTCAAAGTGATCAGAGTGATAAAACCAGCCAGACTAATCAAAATAGCCTGAATGCCCAATAATTCAGAATGTTCATCATGTTGAAACTGAATAGAACGTTGGAATTGAGCGAATTCGTCAAATGGCAAGATTATCAAAGTGATCAGAGTGATAAAACCAGCTCCAATAAGCAAAATAGCCTGAATGCCCAATAATTCCGAATGTTCATCATGTTGAAACTGAATAGAACGTTGGAATTGAGCGAATTTGTCAAATGGCAAGATTATCAAAGTGATCAGAGTGATAAAACCAGCTACAATAAGCAAAATAGCCTGAATGCCCAATAATTCAGAATGTACATCATGTTGAAACTAAATAGAACGTTGGAATTGACCGAATTCGTCAAATGGCAAGAGTATTCAAAGTGATCAGAGTGATAAAACCAGCCAGACTAATCAAAATAGCCTGAATGCCCAATAATTCAGAATGTTCATCATGTTGAAACTGAATAGAACGTTGGAATTGAGCGAATTCGTCAAATGGCAAGATTATCAAAGTGATCAGAGTGATAAAACCAGCTACAATAAGCAAAATAGCCTGAATGCCCAATAATTCAGAATGTTCATCATGTTGAAATTGAATAGAACGTTGGAATTGACCGAATTCGTCAAATCGCAAGATTATCAAAGTGATCAGAGTGATAAAACCAGCTACAATAAGCAAAATAGCCTGAATACCCAATAATTCAGAATGTTCATCATGTTGAAACTGAATAGAACGTTGGAATTGACCGAATTCGTCAAATGGCAAGAGTATTCAAAGTGATCAGAGTGATAAAACCAGCCAGACTAATCAAAATAGCCTGAATGCCCAATAATTCAGAATGTTCATCATGTTGAAACTGAATAGAACGTTGGAATTGACCGAATTCGTCAAATGGCAAGAGTATTCAAAGTGATCAGAGTGATAAAACCAGCCAGACTAATCAAAATAGCCTGAATGTCCAATAATTCAGAATGTTCATCATGTTGAAACTGTATAGAACGTTGGAATTGACCGAATTCGTCAAATGGCAAGAGTATTCAAAGTGATCAGAGTGATAAAACCAGCCAGACTAATCAAAATAGCCTGAATGCCCAATAATTCAGAATGTTCATCATGTTGAAACTGAATAGAACGTTGGAATTGACCGAATTTGTCAAATGGCAAGATTATCAAAGTGATCAGAGTGATAAAACCAGCCAGACTAATCAAAATAGCCTGAATGCCCAATAATTCAGAATGTTGATCATGTTGAAACTTAATAGAACGTTGGAGTTGACCGAATTCGTTAAATGGCAAGAGTATTCAAAGTGATCAGAGTGATTAAACCAGCCAGACTAATCAATATAGCCTGAATGCCCAATAATTCATAATGTTCATCATGTTCAAACTGAATAGAACGTTGGAATTGACCGAATTCGTTTAATGGCTAGAGTATTCAAAGTGATCACAGTGATAAAACCAGCCAAACTAATCAAAATAGCCTGAATGCCCAATAATTCAGAATGTTCATCATGTTGAAACTGAATAGAACGTTGGAATTGACCGAATTCGTCAATTGGCAAGAGTATTCAAAGTGATCAGAGTGATAAAACCATCTACAAAAATCAAAATAGCCTGAATGCCTAATAATTAAGAATGTACATCATGTTGAAACTGAATAGAACGTTGGAATTGACCGAATTCTTCAAATGGCAAGAGTATTCAAAGTGATCAGAGTGATAAAACCAGCCAGACTAATCAAAATAGCCTGAATGCCTAATAATTAAGAACGTTCATCATGTTGAAACTGAATAGAACGTTGGAATTGACCGAATTCTTCAAATGGCAAGAGTATTCAAAGTGATCAGAGTGATAAAACCAGCCAGACTAATCAAAATTGCCTGAATGCCTAATAATTAAGAACGTTCATCATGTTGAAACTGAATAGAACGTTGGAATTGACCGAATTCGTTTAATGGCTAGAGTATTCAAAGTGATCACAGTGATAAAACCAGCCAGACTAATCAAAATAGCCTGAATGCCAAATAATTGAGAACGTTCATCATGTTGAAACTGAATAGAACGTTGGAATTGACTGAATTCGTCAAATGGCAAGATTATCAAAGTGATCAGAGTGATAAAACCAGCTACAATAAGCAAAATAGCCTGAATGCCCAATAATTCAAAATGTTCATCATGTTGAAACTGAATAGAACGTTGGAATTGAGCGAATTCGTGAAATGGCAAGATTATCAAAGTGGCCAGAGTGATAAAAACAGCTACAATAAGCAAAATAGCCTGAATGTCCAATAATTCAGAATGTTCATCATGTTGAAACTGAATCGAACGTTGGAATTGACCGAATTCGTCAAATGGCAAGAGTATTCAAAGTGATCAGAGTGATAAAATTAGCCAGACTAATCAAAATAGCCTGAATGCCCAATAATTCAGAATGTTCATCATGTTGAAACTGAATAGAACGTTGGAATTGACCGATTTCGTCAAATGGCTAGAGTATTCAAAGTGATCAGAGTGATAAAACCAGCCAGACTAATCAAAATAGCCTGAATGCCCAATAATTCAGAATGTTCATCATGTTGAAATTGAATAGAACGTTGGAATTGAGCGAATTCGTCAAATGGCAAGATTATCAAAGTGACCAGAGTGATAAAACCAGCTACAATAATCAAAATAGCCTGAATGCCCAATAATTCAGAATGTCCATCATGTTGAAACTGAATAGAACGTTGGAATTGACCGAATTCGTCAAATCGCAAGAGTATTCAAAGTGATCAGAGTGATAAAACCAGCTACAATAAGTAAAAAAGCCTGAATGCCCAATAATTCAGAATGTTCATCATGTTGAAACTGAATAGAACGTTGGAATTGACCGAATTCGTCAAATGGCAAGAGTATTCAATGCCCAATAATTCAGAATGTTCATCATGTTGAAACTGAATAGACAAGAGGCAAGAGTATTCAAAGTGATCAGAGTGATAAAACCAGCTACAATAATCAAAATAGCCTGAATGCCCAATAATTCAGAATGTTCATCATGTTGAAACTGAATATAACGTTGGAATTGACCGAATTCGTCAAATGGCAAGAGTATTCAAAGTGATCAGAGTGATAAAACCCGCCAGACTAATCAAAATAGCCTGAATGCCCAATAATTCAGAATGTTCATCATGTTGAAATTGAATAGAACGTTGGAATTGAGCGAATTCGTCAAATGGCAAGATTATCAAAGTGACCAGAGTGATAAAACCAGCTACAATAATCAAAATAGCCTGAATGCCCAATAATTCAGAATGTCCATCATGTTGAAACTGAATAGAACGTTGGAATTGACCGAATTCGTCAAATCGCAAGAGTATTCAAAGTGATCAGAGTGATAAAACCAGCTACAATAAGTAAAAAAGCCTGAATGCCCAATAATTCAGAATGTTCATCATGTTGAAACTGAATAGAACGTTGGAATTGACCGAATTCGTCAAATGGCAAGAGTATTCAAAGTGATCAGAGTGATAAAACCAGCCAGACTAATCAAAATAGCCTGAATGCCCAATAATTCAGAATGTTCATCATGTTGAAACTGAATAGAACGTTGGAATTGAGCGAATTCGTCAAATGGCAAGATTATCAAAGTGATCAGAGTGATAAAACCAGCTCCAATAAGCAAAATAGCCTGAATGCCCAATAATTCAGAATGTTCATCATGTTGAAACTGAATAGAACGTTGGAATTGAGCGAATTTGTCAAATGGCAAGATTATCAAAGTGATCAGAGTGATAAAACCAGCTACAATAAGCAAAATAGCCTGAATGCCCAATAATTCAGAATGTACATCATGTTGAAACTGTGTGATAAAACCAGCCAGACTAATCAAAATAGCCTGAATGCCCAATAATTCAGAATGTTCATCATGTTGAAACTGAATAGAACGTTGGAATTGAGCGAATTCGTCAAATGGCAAGATTATCAAAGTGATCAGAGTGATAAAACCAGCTACAATAAGCAAAATAGCCTGAATACCCAATAATTCAGAATGTTCATCATGTTGAAACTGAATAGAACGTTGGAATTGACCGAATTCGTCAAATGGCAAGAGTATTCAAAGTGATCAGAGTGATAAAACCAGCCAGACTAATCAAAATAGCCTGAATGCCCAATAATTCAGAATGTTCATCATGTTGAAACTGAATACAACGTTGGAATTGACCGAATTCGTCAAATGGCAAGAGTATTCAAAGTGATCAGAGTGATAAAACCAGCCAGACTAATCAAAATAGCCTGAATGTCCAATAATTCAGAATGTTCATCATGTTGAAACTGAATAGAACGTTGGAATTGAGCGAATTCGTCAAATGGCAAGATTATTCAAAGTGATCAGAGAGATAAAACCAGCCAGACTAATCAAAATAGCCTGAATGCCCAATAATTCAGAATGTTCATCATGTTGAAACTGAATAGAACGTTGGAATTGACCGAATTTGTCTAATGGCAAGATTATCAAAGTGATCAGAGTGATAAAACCAGCTACAATAAGCAAAATAGCCTGAATACCCAATAATTCAGAATGTACATCATGTTGAAACTGAATAGAACGTTGGAATTGACCGAATTCGTCAAATGGCAAGAGTATTCAAAGTGATCAGAGTGATAAAACCAGCCAGACTAATCAAAATAGCCTGAATGCACAATAATTCAGAATGTTCATCATGTTGAAACTGAATAGAACGTTGGAATTGAGCGAATTCGTCAAATGGCAAGATTATCAAAGTGATCAGAGTGATAAAACCAGCTACAATAAGCAAAATAGCCTGAATGCCCAATAATTCAGAATGTTCATCATGTTGAAATTGAATAGAACGTTGGAATTGACCGAATTCGTCAAATGGCAAGAGTATTCAAAGTGATCAGAGTGATAAAACCAGCCAGACTAATCAAAATAGCCTGAATGCCCAATAATTCAGAATGTTCATCATGTTGAAACTGAATAGAACGTTGGAATTGACCGAATTCGTCAAATGGCAAGAGTATTCAAAGTGATCAGAGTGATAAAACCAGCCAGACTAATCAAAATAGCCTGAATGCCCAATAATTCAGAATGTTCATCATGTTGAAACTGAATAGAACGTTGGAATTGACCGAATTCGTCAAATGGCAAGAGTATTCAAAGTGATCAGAGTGATAAAACCAGCCAGACTAATCAAAATAGCCTGAATGCCCAATAATTCAGAATGTTCATCATGTTGAAACTGAATAGAACGTTGGAATTGAGCGAATTCGTCAAATGGTAAGATTATCAAAGTGATCAGAGTGATAAAACCAACTACAATAAGCAAAATAGCCTGAATGCCCAATAATTCAGAATGTTCATCATGTTGAAACTGAATAGAACGTTGGAATTGACCGAATTCGTCAAATGGCAAGAGTATTCAAAGTGATCAGAGTGATAAAACCAGCCAGACTAATCAAACTAGCCTGAATGCACAATAATTCAGAATGTTCATCATGTTGAAACTGAATAGAACGTTGGAATTGACCGACTTCGTCAAATGACAAGATTATCAAAGTAATCATAGTGATAAAACCAGCCAGACTAATCAAAATAGCCTGAATGCCCAATAATTCAGAATGTTCATCATGTTGAAACTGAATAGAACGTTGGAATTGACCGAATTCGTCAAATGGCAAGAGTATTCAAAGTGATAAAACCAGCCAGACTAATCAAAATAGCCTGAATGCTCAATAATTGAGAACGTTCATCATGTTGAAACTGAATAGAACGTTGGAATTGACCGAATTCGTCAAATGGTAAGAGTATTCAAAGTGATCAGAGTGATAAAAGCAGCCAGACTAATCAAAATAGCCTGAATGCCCAATAATTCAGAATGTTGATCATGTTGAAACTTAATAGAACGTTGTAATTGACCGAATTCGTTAAATGGCAAGAGTATTCAAAGAGATCAGAGTGATTAAACCAGCCAGACTAATCAATATAGCCTGAATGCCCAATAATTCATAATGTTCATCATGTTCAAACTGAATAGAACGTTGGAATTGACCGAATTCGTTTAATGGCTAGAGTATTCAAAGTGATCACAGTGATAAAACCAGCCAGACTAATCAAAATAGCCTGAATGCCCAATAATTCAGAATGTTCATCATGTTGAAACTGAATAGAACGTTGGAATTGACCGAATTTGTCAAATGGCAAGATTATCAAAGTGATCAGAGTGATAAAACCAGCTACAATAAGCAAAATAGCCTGAATACCCAATAATTCAGAATGTACATCATGTTGAAACTGAATAGAACGTTGGAATTGACCGAATTCGTCAAATGGCAAGAGTATTCAAAGTGATCAGAGTGATAAAACCAGCCAGACTAATCAAAATAGCCTGAATGCCCAATAATTCAGAATGTTCATCATGTTGAAACTGAATAGAACGTTGGAATTGAGCGAATTCGTCAAATGGCAAGATTATCAAAGTGATCAGAGTGATAAAACCAGCTACAATAAGCAAAATAGCCTGAATGCCCAATAATTCAGAATGTTCATCATGTTGAAATTGAATAGAACGTTGGAATTGACCGAATTCGTCAAATGGCAAGAGTATTCAAAGTGATCAGAGTGATAAAACCAGCCAGACTAATCAAAATAGCCTGAATGCCCAATAATTCAGAATGTTCATCATGTTGAAACTGAATAGAACGTTGGAATTGACCGAATTCGTCAAATGGCAAGAGTATTCAAAGTGATCAGAGTGATAAAACCAGCCAGACTAATCAAAATAGCCTGAATGCCCAATAATTCAGAATGTTCATCATGTTGAAACTGAATAGAACGTTGGAATTGACCGAATTCGTCAAATGGCAAGAGTATTCAAAGTGATCAGAGTGATAAAACCAGCCAGACTAATCAAAATAGCCTGAATGCCCAATAATTCAGAATGTTCATCATGTTGAAACTGAATAGAACGTTGGAATTGAGCGAATTCGTCAAATGGTAAGATTATCAAAGTGATCAGAGTGATAAAACCAGCTACAATAAGCAAAATAGCCTGAATGCCCAATAATTCACAATGTTCATCATGTTGAAACTGAATAGAACGTTGGAATTGACCGAATTCGTCAAATGGCAAGAGTATTCAAAGTGATCAGAGTGATAAAACCAGCCAGACTAATCAAACTAGCCTGAATGCCCAATAATTCAGAATGTTCATCATGTTGAAACTGAATAGAACGTTGGAATTGACCGACTTCGTCAAATGACAAGATTATCAAAGTAATCATAGTGATAAAACCAGCCAGACTAATCAAAATAGCCTGAATGCCCAATAATTCAGAATGTTCATCATGTTGAAACTGAATAGAACGTTGGAATTGACCGAATTCGTCAAATGGCAAGAGTATTCAACGTGATAAAACCAGCCAGACTAATCAAAATAGCCTGAATGCTCAATAATTGAGAACGTTCATCATGTTGAAACTGAATAGAACGTTGGAATTGACCGAATTCGTCAAATCGCACGATTATCAAAGTGATCAGAGTGATAAAACCAGCTACAATAAGCAAAATAGCCTAAATGTCCAATAATTCAGAATGTTCATCATGTTGAAACTGAATAGAACGTTGGAATTGACCGAATTCGTCAAATGGCAAGAGTATTCAAAGTGATCAGAGTGATAAAACCAGCCAGACTAATCAAACTAGCCTGAATGCCCAATAATTCAGAATGTTCATCATGTTGAAACTGAATAGAACGTTGGAATTGACCGTATTCGTCAAATGGCAAGATTATCAAAGTGATCAGAGTGATAAAACCAGCTACAATAAGCAAAATAGCCTGAATGCCCAATAATTCAGAATGTTCATCATGTTGAAACTGAATAGAACGTTGGAATTGATCGAATTCGTTTAATGGCTAGAGTATTCAAAGTGATCACAGTGATAAAACCAGCCAGACTAATCAAAATAGCCTGAATGCCCAATAATTAAGAATGTTCATCATGTTGAAACTGTATAGAACGTTGGAATTGACCGTATTCGTCAAATGGCAAGATTATCAAAGTGATCAGAGTGATAAAACCAGCTACAATAAGCAAAATAGCCTGAATGCCCAATAATTCAGAATGTTCATCATGTTGAAACTGAATAGAACGTTGGAATTGACCGAATTCGTCAAATCGCACGATTATCAAAGTGATCAGAGTGATAAAACCAGCTACAATAAGCAAAATAGCCTAAATGTCCAATAATTCAGAATGTTCATCATGTTGAAACTGAATAGAACGTTGGAATTGACCGAATTCGTCAAATGGCAATAGTATTCAAAGTGATCAGAGTGATAAAACCAGCCAGACTAATCAAAATAGCCTGAATGCCCAATAATTCAGAATGTTCATCATGTTGAAACTGAATAGAACGTTGGAATTGACCGATTTCGTCAAATGGCAAGAGTATTCAAAGTGATCAGAGTGATAAAACCAGCCAGTCTAATCAAAATAGACTGAATGCCCAATAATTCAGAATGTTCATCATGTTCAAACTGAATAGAACGTTGGAATTGACCGAATTCGTTTAATGGCTAGAGTATTCAAAGTGATCGCAGTGATAAAACCAGCCAGACTAATCAAAATAGCCTGAATGCCCAATAATTCAGAATGTTCATCATGTTGAAACTGAATAGAACGTTGGAATTGACCGAATTCGTCAAATGGCAAGATTATCAAAGTGATCAGAGTGATAAAACCAGCTACAATAAGCAAAATAGCCTGAATGCCCAATAATTCACAATGTTCATCATGTTGAAACTGAATAGAACGTTGGAATTGACCGAATTCGTCAAATGGCAAGAGTATTCAAAGTGATCAGAGTGATAAAACCAGCCAGACTAATCAAACTAGCCTGAATGCCCAATAATTCAGAATGTTCATCATGTTGAAACTGAATAGAACGTTGGAATTGACCGACTTCGTCAAATGACAAGATTATCAAAGTAATCATAGTGATAAAACCAGCCAGACTAATCAAAATAGCCTGAATGCCCAATAATTCAGAATGTTCATCATGTTGAAACTGAATAGAACGTTGGAATTGACCGAATTCGTCAAATGGCAAGAGTATTCAACGTGATAAAACCAGCCAGACTAATCAAAATAGCCTGAATGCTCAATAATTGAGAACGTTCATCATGTTGAAACTGAATAGAACGTTGGAATTGACCGATTTCGTCAAATGGCAAGAGTATTCAAAGTGATCATAGTGATAAAACCAGCCAGACTAATCAAAATAGCCTGAATGCCCAATAATTAAGAATGTTCATCATGTTGAAACTGTATAGAACGTTGGAATTGACCGTATTCGTCAAATGGCAAGATTATCAAAGTGATCAGAGTGATAAAACCAGCTACAATAAGCAAAATAGCCTGAATGCCCAATAATTCAGAATGTTCATCATGTTGAAACTGAATAGAACGTTGGAATTGACCGAATTCGTCAAATCGCACGATTATCAAAGTGATCAGAGTGATAAAACCAGCTACAATAAGCAAAATAGCCTAAATGTCCAATAATTCAGAATGTTCATCATGTTGAAACTGAATAGAACGTTGGAATTGACCGAATTCGTCAAATGGCAATAGTATTCAAAGTGATCAGAGTGATAAAACCAGCCAGACTAATCAAAATAGCCTGAATGCCCAATAATTCAGAATGTTCATCATGTTGAAACTGAATAGAACGTTGGAATTGACCGATTTCGTCAAATGGCAAGAGTATTCAAAGTGATCAGAGTGATAAAACCAGCCAGTCTAATCAAAATAGACTGAATGCCCAATAATTCAGAATGTTCATCATGTTCAAACTGAATAGAACGTTGGAATTGACCGAATTCGTTTAATGGCTAGAGTATTCAAAGTGATCGCAGTGATAAAACCAGCCAGACTAATCAAAATAGCCTGAATGCCCAATAATTCAGAATGTTCATCATGTTGAAACTGAATAGAACGTTGGAATTGACCGAATTCGTCAAATGGCAAGATTATCAAAGTGATCAGAGTGATAAAACCAGCTACAATAAGCTAAATAGCCTGAATGCCCAATAATTCAGAATGTTCATCATGTTGAAACTGAATAGAACGTTGGAATTGACCGAATTCGTCAAATGGCTAGAGTATTCAAAGTGATCACAGTGATAAAACCAGCCAGACTAATCAAAATAGCCTGAATGCCTAATAATTGAGAACGTTCATCATGTTGAAACTGAATAGAACGTTGGAATTGACCGAATTCGTCAAATGGCAAGATTATCAAAGTGATCAGAGTGATAAAACCAGCTACAATAAGCAAAATAGCCTGAATGCCCAATAATTCAGAATGTTCATCATGTTGAAACTGAATAGAACGTTGGAATTGACCGAATTCGTCAAATGGCAAGAGTATTCAAAGTGATCAGAGTGATAAAACCCGCCCGACTAATCAAAATAGCCTGAATGCCCAATAATTCAGAATGTTCATCATGTTGAAACTGAATAGAACGTTGGAATTGACCGAATTCGTCAAATGGCAAGAGTATTCAAAGTGATCAGAGTGATAAAACCAGCTACAATAAGCAAAATAGCCTGAATGCCCAATAATTGAAAACGTTCATCATGTTGAAACTGAATAGAACGTTGGAATTGACCGAATTCGTCAAATGGCAAGAGTATTCAAAGTGATCAGATTGATAAAACCAGCCAGACTAATCAAACTAGCCTGAATGCCCAATAATTCAGAATGTTCATCATGTTGAAACTGAATAGAACGTTGGAATTGACCGAATTCGTCAAATGGCAAGATTATCAAAGTGATCAGAGTGATAAAACCAGCTACAATAATCAAAATAGCCTGAATGCCCAATAATTGAGAACGTTCATCATGTTGAAACTGTATAGAACGTTGGAATTGACCGAATTCGTCAAATGGCAAGAGTATTCAAAGTGATCAGAGTGATAAAACCAGCCAGACTAATCAAACTAGCCTGAATGCCCAATAATTCAGAATGTTCATCATGTTGAAACTGAATAGAACGTTGGAATTGACCGAATTCGTCAAATGGCAAGATTATCAAAGTGATCAGAGTGATAAAACCAGCTACAATAAGCTAAATAGCCTGAATGCCCAATAATTCAGAATGTTCATCATGTTGAAACTGAATAGAACGTTGGAATTGACCGAATTCGTCAAATGGCAAGAGTATTCAAAGTGATCAGAGTGATAAAACCCGCCCGACTAATCAAAATAGCCTGAATGCCCAATAATTCAGAATGTTCATCATGTTGAAACTGAATAGAACGTTGGAATTGACCGAATTCGTCAAATGGCAAGAGTATTCAAAGTGATCAGAGTGATAAAACCAGCTACAATAAGCAAAATAGCCTGAATGCCCAATAATTGAAAACGTTCATCATGTTGAAACTGAATAGAACGTTGGAATTGACCGAATTCGTCAAATGGCAAGAGTATTCAAAGTGATCAGAGTGATAAAACCAGCCAGACTAATCAAACTAGCCTGAATGCCCAATAATTCAGAATGTTCATCATGTTGAAACTGAATAGAACGCTGGAATTGACCGAATTCGTCAAATGGCAAGATTATCAAAGTGATCAGAGTGATAAAACCAGCTACAATAATCAAAATAGCCTGAATGCCCAATAATTGAGAACGTTCATCATGTTGAAACTGTATAGAACGTTGGAATTGACCGAATTCGTCAAATGGCAAGATTATCAATGTGATCAGAGTGATAAAACCAGCCAGACTAATCAAAATAGACTGAATGCCCAATAATTCAGAATGTTCATCATGTTCAAACTGAATAGAACGTTGGAATTGACCGAATTCGTCAAATGGCAAGATTATCAAAGTGATCAGAGTGATAAAACCAGCTACAATAAGCTAAATAGCCTGAATGCCCAATAATTCAGAATGTTCATCATGTTGAAACTGAATAGAACGTTGGAATTGACCGAATTCGTCAAATGGCAAGAGTATTCAAAGTGATCAGAGTGATAAAACCAGCCAGACTAATCAAACTAGCCTGAATGCCCAATAATTCAGAATGTTCATCATGTTGAAACTGAATAGAACGTTGGAATTGACCGAATTCGTCAAATGGCAAGATTATCAAAGTGATCAGAGTGATAAAACCAGCTACAATAATCAAAATAGCCTGAATGCCCAATAATTGAGAACGTTCATCATGTTGAAACTGTATAGAACGTTGGAATTGACCGAATTCGTCAAATGGCAAGAGTATTCAAAGTGATCAGAGTGATAAAACCAGCCAGACTAATCAAACTAGCCTGAATGCCCAATAATTCAGAATGTTCATCATGTTGAAACTGAATAGAACGTTGGAATTGACCGAATTCGTCAAATGGCAAGATTATCAAAGTGATCAGAGTGATAAAACCAGCTACAATAAGCTAAATAGCCTGAATGCCCAATAATTCAGAATGTTCATCATGTTGAAACTGAATAGAACGTTGGAATTGACCGAATTCGTCAAATGGCAAGAGTATTCAAAGTGATCAGAGTGATAAAACCCGCCCGACTAATCAAAATAGCCTGAATGCCCAATAATTCAGAATGTTCATCATGTTGAAACTGAATAGAACGTTGGAATTGACCGAATTCGTCAAATGGCAAGAGTATTCAAAGTGATCAGAGTGATAAAACCAGCTACAATAAGCAAAATAGCCTGAATGCCCAATAATTGAAAACGTTCATCATGTTGAAACTGAATAGAACGTTGGAATTGACCGAATTCGTCAAATGGCAAGAGTATTCAAAGTGATCAGAGTGATAAAACCAGCCAGACTAATCAAACTAGCCTGAATGCCCAATAATTCAGAATGTTCATCATGTTGAAACTGAATAGAACGTTGGAATTGACCGAATTCGTCAAATGGGAAGATTATCAAAGTGATCAGAGTGATAAAACCAGCTACAATAATCAAAATAGCCTGAATGCCCAATAATTGAGAACGTTCATCATGTTGAAACTGTATAGAACGTTGGAATTGACCGAATTCGTCAAATGGCAAGAGTATTCAAAGTGATCAGAGTGATAAAACCAGCCAGACTAATCAAACTAGCCTGAATGCCCAATAATTCAGAATGTTCAACATGTTGAAACTGAATAGAACGTTGGAATTGACAGAATTCGTCAAATGGCAAGATTATCAAAGTGATCAGAGTGATAAAACCAGCTACAATAATCAAAATAGCCTGAATGCCCAATAATTGAGAACGTTCATCATGTTGAAACTGTATAGAACGTTGGAATTGACCGAATTCGTCAAATGGCAAGATTATCAAAGTGATCAGAGTGATAAAACCAGCCAGACTAATCAAAATAGACTGAATGCCCACTAATTCAGAATGTTCATCATGTTCAAACTGAATAGAACGTTGGAATTGACCGAATTCGTTTAATGGCTAGAGTATTCAAAGTGATCACAGTGATAAAACCAGCCAGACTAATCAAAATAGCCTGAATGCCTAATAATTGAGAACGTTCATCATGTTGAAACTGAATAGAACGTTGGAATTGACCGAATTCGTCAAATGGCAAGATTATCAAAGTGATCAGAGTGATAAAACCAGCTACAATAAGCTAAATAGCCTGAATGCCCAATAATTCAGAATGTTCATCATGTTGAAACTGAATAGAACGTTGGAATTGACCGAATTCGCCAAATGGCAAGAGTATTCAAAGTGATCAGAGTGATCAGAGTGATAAAACCCGCCCGACTAATCAAAATAGCCTGAATGCCCAATAATTCAGAATGTTCATCATGTTGAAACTGAATAGAACGTTGGAATTGACCGAATTCGTCAAATGGCAAGAGTATTCAAAGTGATCAGAATGATAAAACCAGCTACAATAAGCAAAATAGCCTGAATGCCCAATAATTGAAAACGTTCATCATGTTGAAACTGACTAGAACGTTGGAATTGACCGAATTCGTCAGATGGCAAGAGTATTCAAAGTGATCAGAGTGATAAAACCAGCCAGACTAATCAAACTAGCCTGAATGCCCAATAATTCAGAACGTTCATCATGTTGAAACTGAATAGAACGTTGGAATTGACCGAATTCGTCAAATGGCAAGATTATCAAAGTGATCAGAGTGATAAAACCAGCTACAATAATCAAAATAGCCTGAATGCCCAATAATTGAGAACGTTCATCATGTTGAAACTGTATAGAACGTTGGAATTGACCGAATTCGTCAAATGGCAAGAGTATTCAAAGTGATCAGAGTGATAAAACCAGCCAGACTAATCAAACTAGCCTGAATGCCCAATAATTCAGAATGTTCATCATGTTGAAACTGAATAGAACGTTGGAATTGACCGAATTCGTCAAATGGCAAGATTATCAAAGTGATCAGAGTGATAAAACCAGCTACAATAATCAAAATAGCCTGAATGCCCAATAATTGAGAACGTTCATCATGTTGAAACTGTATAGAACGTTGGAATTGACCGAATTCGTCAAATGGCAAAAGTATTCAAAGTGATCAGAGTGATAACACCAGCCAGTCTAATCAAAATAGACTGAATGCCCAATAATTCAGAATGTTCATCATGTTCAAACTGAATAGAACGTTGGAATTGACCGAATTCGTCAAATGGCAAGATTATCAAAGTGATCAGAGTGATAAAACCAGCCAGACTAATCAAAATAGACTGAATGCCCAATAATTCAGAATGTTCATCATGTTCAAACTGAATAGAACGTTGGAATTGATCGAATTCGTTTAATGGCTAGAGTATTCAAAGTGATCACAGTGATAAAACCAGCCAGACTAATCAAAATAGCCTGAATGCCTAATAATTGAGAACGTTCATCATGTTGAAACTGAATAGAACGTTGGAATTGACCGAATTCGTCAAATGGCAAGATTATCAAAGTGATCAGAGTGATAAAACCAGCTACAATAAGCTAAATAGCCTGAATGCCTAATAATTCAGAATGTTCATCACGTTGAAACTGAATAGAACGTTGGAATTGACCGAATTCGTCAAATGGCAAGAGTATTCAAAGTGATCAGAGTGATAAAACCCGCCAGACTAATCAAAATAGCCTGAATGCCCAATAAGTCAGAATGTTCATCATGTTGAAACTGAATAGAACGTTGGAATTGACAGAATTCGTCAAATGGCAAGGGTATTCAAAGTGATCAGAGTGATAAAACCAGCTACAATAAGCAAAATAGCCTGAATGCCCAATAATTGAGAACGTTCATCATGTTGAAACTGAATAGAACGTTGGAATTGACCGAATTCGTCAAATGGCAAGAGTATTCAAAGTGATCAGAGTGATAAAACAAGCCAGACTAATCAAACTAGCCTGAATGCCCAATAATTCAGAATGTTCATCATGTTGAAACTGAATAGAACGTTGGAATTGACCGAATTCGTCAAATGGCAAGATTATCAAAGTGATCAGAGTGATAAAACCAGCTACAATAATCAAAATAGCCTGAATGCCCAATAATTGAGAACGTTCATCATGTTGAAACTGAATAGAACGTTGGAATTGACTGAATTCGTCAAATGGCAAGAGTATTCAAAGTGATCAGAGTGATAAAACCACCTACAATAGTCAAAATAGCCTGAATGACCAATAACTCAGAATGTTCATCATGTTGAAACTGAATAGAACGTTGGAATTGACCGAATTCGTCAAATGGCAAGAGTATTCAAAGTGATCAGAGTGATAAAACCAGCCAGACTAATCAAAATAGCCTGAATGTCCAATAATTCAGAATGTTCATCATGTTGAAATTGAATAGAACGTTGGAATTGACCGAATTCGTCAAATGGCAAGATTATCAAAGTGATCAGAGTGATAAAACCAGCTGCAATAAGCTAAATAGCCTGAATGCCCAATAATTCAGAATGTTCATCATGTTGAAACTGAATAGAACGTTGGAATTGACCGAATTCGTCAAATGGCAAGAGTATTCAAAGTGATCAGAGTGATAAAACCCGCCAGACTAATCAAAATAGCCTAAATGCCCAATAATTCAGAATGTTCATCATGTTGAAACTGAATAGAACGTTGGAATTGACCGAATTCGTCAAATGGCAAGAGTATTCAAAGTGATCAGAGTGATAAAACCAGCTACAATAAGCAAAATATCCTGAATGCCCAATAATTGAGAACGTTCATCATGTTGAAACTGAATAGAACGTTGGAATTGACCGAATTCGTCAAATGGCAAAATACAATAGTCAAAATAGCCTGAATGCCCAATAATTCAGAATGTTCATCATGTTGAAACTGAATAGAACGTTGGAATTGACCGAATTCGTCAAATGGCAAGAGTATTCAAAGTGATCAGAGTGATAAAACCAGCCAGACTAATCAAAATAGCCTGAATGCCCAATAATTCAGAATGTTCATCATGTTGAAACTGAATAGAACGTTGGAATTGACCGAATTCGTCAAATGGCAAGAGTATTCAAAGTGATCAGAGTGATAAAACCAGCCAGACTAATCAAAATAGCCTGAATGTCCAATAATTCAGAATGTTCATCATGTTGAAATTGAATAGAACGTTGGAATTGACCGAATTCGTCAAATGGCAAGAGTATTCAAAGTGATCAGAGTGATAAAACCAGCCAGACTAATCAAAATAGCCTGAATGCGCAATAATTCAGAATGTTCATCATGTTGAAACTGAGTAGAACGTTGGAATTGACCGAATTCGTCAAATGGCAAGAGTATTCAAAGTGATCAGAGTGATAAAACCAGCCAGACTAATCAAAATAGCCTGAATGCCAAATAATTCAGAATGTTCATCATGTTGAAACTGAATAGAACGTTGGAATTGACCGAATTCGTCAAATGGCAAGAGTATTCAAAGTGATCAGAGTGATAAAACCAGCCAGACTAATCAAAATAGCCTGAATGCCAAATAATTCAGAATGTTCATCATGTTGAAACTGAATAGAACGTTGGAATTGAGCGAATTCGTGAAAAGGCAAGATTATCAAAGTGACCAGAGTTATAAAACCAGCTACAATAAGCAAAATAGCCTGAATGCCCAATAATTCAGAATGTTCATCATGTTGAAACTGAATAGAACGTTGGAATTGAGCGAATTCGTGAAATGGCAAGATTATCAAAGTGACCAGAGTTATAAAACCAGCTACAATAAGCAAAATAGCCTGAATGCCCAATAATTCAGAATGTTCATCATGTTGAAACTGAATAGAACGTTGGAATTGAGCGAATTCGTGAAATGGCAAGATTATCAAAGTGACCAGAGTTATAAAACCAGCTACAATAAGCAAAATAGCCTGAATGCCGAATAATTCAGAATGTTCATCATGTTGAAACTGAATAGAACGTTGGAATTGACCGAATTCGTCAAATGGCAAGAGTATTCAAAGTGATCAGAGTGATAAAACCAGCCAGACTAATCAAAATAGCCTGAATGCCCAATAATTCAGAATGTTCATCATGTTGAAACTGAATAGAACGTTGGAATTGACCGATTTCGTCAAATGGCAAGAGTATTCAAAGTGATCAGAGTGATAAAACCATCTACAATAATCAAAATAGCCTGAATGCCTAATAATTAAGAACGTTCATCATGTTGAAACTGAATAGAACGTTGGAATTGACCGAATTCGTCAAATGGCAAGATTATCAAAGTGATCAGAGTGATAAAACCAGCTACAATAAGCAAAATAGGCAAGAGTATTCAAAGTGATCAGAGTGATAAAACCAGCCAGACTAATCAAAATAGCCTGAATGTCCAATAATTCAGAATGTTCATCATGTTGAAACTGAATAGAACGTTGGAATTGACCGAATTCGTCAAATGGCAAGAGTATTCAAAGTGATCAGAGTGATAAAACCAGCCAGACTAATCACAATAGCCTGAATGCCAAATAATTCAGAATGTCCATCATGTTGAAACTGAATAGAACGTTGGAATTGACCGAATTCGTCAAATGGCAAGAGTATTCAAAGTGATCAGAGTGATAAAACCAGCCAGACTAATCAAAATAGCCTGAATGCCAAATAATTCAGAATGTTCATCATGTTGAAACTGAATAGAACGTTGGAATTGACCGAATTCGTTTAATGGCTAGAGTATTCAAAGTGATCACAGTGATAAAACCAGCCAGACTAATCAAAATAGCCTGAATGCCAAATAATTCAGAATGTTCATCATGTTGAAACTGAATAGAACGTTGGAATTGACCGAATTCGTCAAATGGCAAGAGTATTCAAAGTGATCAGAGTGATAAAACCAGCCAGACTAATCAAAATAGCCTGAATGCCTAATAATTAAGAACGTTCATCATGTTGAAACTGAATAGAACGTTGGAATTGACTGAATTCGTCAAATGGCAAGATTATCAACGTGATCAGAGTGATAAAACCAGCTACAATAAGCAAAATAGCCTGAATGCCCAATAATTCAGAATGTTCATCATGTTGAAACTGAATAGAACGTTGGAATTGAGCGAATTCGTGAAATGGCAAGATTATCAAAGTGACCAGAGTTATAAAACCAGCTACAAGTGATCAGAGTGATAAAAATAGCCAGACTAATCAAAATAGCCTGAATGCCCAATAATTCAGAATGTTCATCATGTTGAAACTGAATAGAACGTTGGAATTGACCGAATTCGTCAAATGGCAAGAGTATTCAAAGTGATCAGAGTGATAAAACCAGCCAGACTAATCAAAATAGCCTGAATGCCCAATAATTCAGAATGTTGATCATGTTGAAACTGAATAGAACGTTGGAATTGACCGAATTCGTCAAATGGCAAGAGTATTCAAAGTGATCACAGTGATAAAACCAGCCAGACTAATCAAAATAGCCTGAATGCCAAATAATTCAGAATGTTCATCATGTTGAAACTGAATAGAACGTTGGAATTGACCGAATTCGTCAAATGGCAAGAGTATTCAAAGTGATCAGAGTGATAAAACCAGCCAGACTAATCAAAATAGCCTGAATGCCTAATAATTAAGAACGTTCATCATGTTGAAACTGAATAGAACGTTGGAATTGACTGAATTCGTCAAATGGCAAGATTATCAAAGTGATCAGAGTGATAAAACCAGCTACAATAAGCAAAATAGCCTCAATGCCCAATAATTCAGAATGTTCATCATGTTGAAACTGAATAGAACGTTGGAATTGAGCGAATTCGTGAAATGGCAAGATTATCAAAGTGACCAGAGTTATAAAAGCAGCTACAATAAGCAAAATAGCCTGAATGCCGAATAATTCAGAATGTTCATCATGTTGAAACTGAATAGAACGTTGGAATTGACCGAATTCGTCAAATCGCAAGAGTATTCAAAGTGATCAGAGTGATAAAAGCAGCCAGACTAATCACAATAGCCTGAATGTCCAATAATTCAGAATGTTCATCATGTTGAAACTGAATAGAACGTTGGAATTGACCGAATTCGTCAAATGGCAGGAGTATTCAAAGTGATCACAGTGATAAAACCAGCCAGACTATTCAAAATAGCCTGAATGCCAAATAATTCAGAATGTTCATCATGTTGAAACTGAATAGAACGTTGGAATTGACCGAATTCGTCAAATGGCAAGAGTATTCAAAGTGATCAGAGTGATAAAACCAGCCAGACTAATCAAAATAGCCTGAATGCCTAATAATTAAGAACGTTCATCATGTTGAAACTGAATAGAACGTTGGAATTGACTGAATTCGTCAAATGGCAAGATTATCAAAGTGATAAAACCAGCTACAATAAGCAAAATAGCCTCAATGCCCAATAATTCAGAATGTTCATCATGTTGAAACTGAATAGAACGTTGGAATTGAGCGAATTCGTGAAATGGCAAGATTATCAAAGTGACCAGAGTTATAAAAGCAGCTACAATAAGCAAAATAGCCTGAATGCCGAATAATTCAGAATGTTCATCATGTTGAAACTGAATAGAACGTTGGAATTGACCGAATTCGTCAAATCGCAAGAGTATTCAAAGTGATCAGAGTGATAAAAGCAGCCAGACTAATCACAATAGCCTGAATGTCCAATAATTAAGAACGTTCATCATGTTGAAACTGAATAGAACGTTGGAATTGACTGAATTCGTCAAATGGCAAGATTATCAAAGTGATCAGAGTGATAAAACCAGCTACAATAAGCAAAATAGCCTCAATGCCCAATAATTCAGAATGTTCATCATGTTGAAACTGAATAGAACGTTGGAATTGAGCGAATTCGTGAAATGGCAAGATTATCAAAGTGACCAGAGTTATAAAACCAGCTACAATAAGCAAAATAGCCTGAATGCCGAATAATTCAGAATGTTCATCATGTTGAAACTGAATAGAACGTTGGAATTGACCGAATTCGTCAAATGGCAAGAGTATTCAAAGTGATCAGAGTGATAAAACCAGCCAGACTAATCAAAATAGCCTGAATGCCCAATAATTCAGAATGTTCATCATGTTGAAACTGAATAGAACGTTGGAATTGACCGATTTCGTCAAATGGCAAGAGTATTCAAAGTGATCAGAGTGATAAAACCATCTACAATAATCAAAATAGCCTGAATGCCTAATAATTAAGAACGTTCATCATGTTGAAACTGAATAGAACGTTGGAATTGACCGAATTCGTCAAATGGCAAGAGTATTCAAAGTGATCAGAGTGATAAAACCAGCCAGACTAATCACAATAGCCTGAATGCCAAATAATTCAGAATGTTCATCATGTTGAAACTGAATAGAACGTTGGAATTGACCGAATTCGTCAAATGGCAAGAGTATTCAAAGTGATCAGAGTGATAAAACCAGCCAGACTAATCAAAATAGCCTGAATGCCAAATAATTCAGAATGTTCATCATGTTGAAACTGAATAGAACGTTGGAATTGACCGAATTCGTCAAATGGCAAGAGTATTCAAAGTGATCAGAGTGATAAAACCAGCCAGACTAATCAAAATAGCCTGAATGCCAAATAATTCAGAATGTTCATCATGTTGAAACTGAATAGAACGTTGGAATTGACCGAATTCGTTTAATGGCTAGAGTATTCAAAGTGATCACAGTGATAAAACCAGCCAGACTAATCAAAATAGCCTGAATGTCCAATAATTCAGAATGTTCATCATGTTGAAACTGAATAGAACGTTGGAATTGACCGAATTCGTCAAATGGCAAGAGTATTCAAAGTGATCAGAGTGATAAAACCAGCCAGACTAATCACAATAGCCTGAATGCCAAATAATTCAGAATGTTCATCATGTTGAAACTGAATAGAACGTTGGAATTGACCGAATTCGTCAAATGGCAAGAGTATTCAAAGTGATCAGAGTGATAAAACCAGCCAGACTAATCAAAATAGCCTGAATGCCAAATAATTCAGAATGTTCATCATGTTGAAACTGAATAGAACGTTGGAATTGACCGAATTCGTTTAATGGCTAGAGTATTCAAAGTGATCACAGTGATAAAACCAGCCAGACTAATCAAAATAGCCTGAATGCCAAATAATTCAGAATGTTCATCATGTTGAAACTGAATAGAACGTTGGAATTGACCGAATTCGTCAAATGGCAAGAGTATTCAAAGTGATCAGAGTGATAAAACCAGCCAGACTAATCAAAATAGCCTGAATGCCTAATAATTAAGAACGTTCATCATGTTGAAACTGAATAGAACGTTGGAATTGACTGAATTCGTCAAATGGCAAGATTATCAACGTGATCAGAGTGATAAAACCAGCTACAATAAGCAAAATAGCCTGAATGCCCAATAATTCAGAATGTTCATCATGTTGAAACTGAATAGAACGTTGGAATTGAGCGAATTCGTGAAATGGCAAGATTATCAAAGTGACCAGAGTTATAAAACCAGCTACAAGTGATCAGAGTGATAAAAATAGCCAGACTAATCAAAATAGCCTGAATGCCCAATAATTCAGAATGTTCATCATGTTGAAACTGAATAGAACGTTGGAATTGACCGAATTCGTCAAATGGCAAGAGTATTCAAAGTGATCAGAGTGATAAAACCAGCCAGACTAATCAAAATAGCCTGAATGCCCAATAATTCAGAATGTTGATCATGTTGAAACTGAATAGAACGTTGGAATTGACCGAATTCGTCAAATGGCAAGAGTATTCAAAGTGATCACAGTGATAAAACCAGCCAGACTAATCAAAATAGCCTGAATGCCAAATAATTCAGAATGTTCATCATGTTGAAACTGAATAGAACGTTGGAATTGACCGAATTCGTCAAATGGCAAGAGTATTCAAAGTGATCAGAGTGATAAAACCAGCCAGACTAATCAAAATAGCCTGAATGCCTAATAATTAAGAACGTTCATCATGTTGAAACTGAATAGAACGTTGGAATTGACTGAATTCGTCAAATGGCAAGATTATCAAAGTGATCAGAGTGATAAAACCAGCTACAATAAGCAAAATAGCCTCAATGCCCAATAATTCAGAATGTGCATCATGTTGAAACTGAATAGAACGTTGGAATTGAGCGAATTCGTGAAATGGCAAGATTATCAAAGTGACCAGAGTTATAAAAGCAGCTACAATAAGCAAAATAGCCTGAATGCCGAATAATTCAGAATGTTCATCATGTTGAAACTGAATAGAACGTTGGAATTGACCGAATTCGTCAAATCGCAAGAGTATTCAAAGTGATCAGAGTGATAAAAGCAGCCAGACTAATCACAATAGCCTGAATGTCCAATAATTCAGAATGTTCATCATGTTGAAACTGAATAGAACGTTGGAATTGACCGAATTCGTCAAATGGCAAAGTAATCAGAGTGATAAAACCAGCCAGACTAATCAAAATAGCCCAATAATTCAGAATGTTCATCATGTTGAAACTGAATAGAACGATGGAATTGACCGATTTCGTCAAATGGCAAGAGTATTCAAAGTGATCAGAGTGATAAAACCAGCCAGACTAATCAAAATAGCCTGAATGCCTAATAATTAAGAACGTTCATTATGTTGAAACTGAATATAACGTTGGAATTGACTGAATTCGTCAAATGGCAAGATTATCAAAGTGATCAGAGTGGTAAAACCAGCTACAATAAGCAAAATAGCCTGAATGTCCAATAATTCAGTATGTTCATCATGTTGAAACTGAATAGAACGTTGGAATTGACCGAATTCGTCAAATGGCAAGAGTATTCAAACTGAATAGAACGTTGGAATTGACCGAATTCGTCAAATGGCAAGAGTATTCAAAGTGATCAGAGTGATAAAACCAGCTACAATAAGCAAAATAGCCTGAATGCCCAATAATTCAGAATGTTCATCATGTTGAAACTGAATAGAACGTTGGAATTGAGCGAATTCGTGAAATGGCAAGATTATCAAAGTGACCAGAGTTATAAAACCAGCTACAAGTGATCAGAGTGATAAAAATAGCCAGACTAATCAAAATAGCCTGAATGCCCAATAATTCAGAATGTTCATCATGTTGAAACTGAATAGAACGTTGGAATTGACCGAATTCGTCAAATGGCAAGAGTATTCAAAGTGATCAGAGTGATAAAACCAGCCAGACTAATCAAAATAGCCTGAATGCCCAATAATTCAGAATGTTGATCATGTTGAAACTGAATAGAACGTTGGAATTGACCGAATTCGTCAAATGGCAAGAGTATTCAAAGTGATCACAGTGATAAAACCAGCCAGACTAATCAAAATAGCCTGAATGCCAAATAATTCAGAATGTTCATCATGTTGAAACTGAATAGAACGTTGGAATTGACCGAATTCGTCAAATGGCAAGAGTATTCAAAGTGATCAGAGTGATAAAACCAGCCAGACTAATCAAAATAGCCTGAATGCCTAATAATTAAGAACGTTCATCATGTTGAAACTGAATAGAACGTTGGAATTGACTGAATTCGTCAAATGGCAAGATTATCAAAGTGATCAGAGTGATAAAACCAGCTACAATAAGCAAAATAGCCTGAATGCCCAATAATTCAGAATGTTCATCATGTTGAAACTGAATAGAACGTTGGAATTGAGCGAATTCGTGAAATGGCAAGATTATCAAAGTGACCAGAGTTATAAAACCAGCTACAATAAGCAAAATAGCCTGAATGCCGAATAATTCAGAATGTTCATCATGTTGAAACTGAATAGAACGTTGGAATTGACCGAATTCGTCAAATCGCAAGAGTATTCAAAGTGATCAGAGTGATAAAAGCAGCCAGACTAATCAAAATAGCCTGAATGTCCAATAATTCAGAATGTTCATCATGTTGAAACTGAATAGAACGTTGGAATTGACCGAATTCGTCAAATGGCAAAGTGATCAGAGTGATAAAACCAGCCAGACTAATCAAAATAGCCTGAATGCCCAATAATTCAGAATGTTCATCATGTTGAAACTGAATAGAACGTTGGAATTGACCGATTTCGTCAAATGGCAAGAGTATTTAAAGTGATCAGAGTGATAAAACCAGCCAGACTAATCAAAATAGCCTGAATGCCCAATAATTCAGAATGTTCATCATGTTGAAACTAAATAGAACGTTGGAATTGACCGAATTCGTCAAATGGCAAGAGTATTCAAAGTGATCAGAGTGATAAAACCATCTACAATAATCAAAATAGCCTGAATGCCTAATAATTAAGAACGTTCATCATGTTGAAACTGAATAGAACGTTGGAATTGACCGAATTCGTCAAATGGCAAGATTATCAAAGTGATCAGAGTGATAAAACCAGCTACAATAAGCAAAATAGGCAAGAGTATTCAAAGTGATCAGAGTGATAAAACCAGCCAGACTAATCAAAATAGCCTGAATGTCCCATAATTCAGAATGTTCATCATGTTGAAACTGAATAGAACGTTGGAATTGACCGAATTCGTCAAATGGCAAGAGTATTCAAAGTGATCAGAGTGATAAAACCAGCCAGACTAATCAAAATAGACTGAATGCCCAATAATTCAGAATGTTCATCATGTTCAAACTGAATATAACGTTGGAATTGATCGAATTCGTTTAATGGCTAGAGTATTCAAAGTGATCACAGTGATAAAACCAGCCAGACTAATCAAAATAGCCTGAATGCCTAATAATTGAGAACGTTCATCATGTTGAAACTGAATAGAACGTTGGAATTGACCGAATTCGTCAAATGGCAAGATTATCAAAGTGATCAGAGTGATAAAACCAGCTACAATAAGCTAAATAGCCTGAATGCCTAATAATTCAGAATGTTCATCACGTTGAAACTGAATAGAACGTTGGAATTGACCGAATTCGTCAAATGGCAAGAGTATTCAAAGTGATCAGAGTGATAAAACCCGCCAGACTAATCAAAATAGCCTGAATGCCCAATAAGTCAGAATGTTCATCATGTTGAAACTGAATAGAACGTTGGAATTGACCGAATTCGTCAAATGGCAAGAGTATTCAAAGTGATCAGAGTGATAAAACCAGCTACAATAAGCAAAATAGCCTGAATGCCCAATAATTGAGAACGTTCATCATGTTGAAACTGAATAGAACGTTGGAATTGACCGAATTTGTCAAATGGCAAGAGTATTCAAAGTGATCAGAGTGATAAAACCAGCCAGACTAATCAAACTAGCCTGAATGCCCAATAATTCAGAATGTTCATCATGTTGAAACTGAATAGAACGTTGGAATTGACCGAATTCGTCAAATGGCAAGACTATCAAAGTGATCAGAGTGATAAAACCAGCTACAATAATCAAAATAGCCTGAATGCCCAATAATTGAGAACGTTCATCATGTTGAAACTGAATAGAACGTTGGAATTGACTGAATTCGTCAAATGGCAAGAGTATTCAAAGTGATCAGAGTGATAAAACCACCTACAATAGTCAAAATAGCCTGAATGACCAATAACTCAGAATGTTCATCATGTTGAAACTGAATAGAACGTTGGAATTGACCGAATTCGTCAAATGGCAAGAGTTTTCAAAGTGATCAGAGTGATAAAACCAGCCAGACTAATCAAAATAGCCTGAATGTCCAATAATTCAGAATGTTCATCATGTTGAAATTGAATAGAACGTTGGAATTGACCGAATTCGTCAAATGGCAAGATTATCAAAGTGATCAGAGTGATAAAACCAGCTACAATAAGCTAAATAGCCTGAATGCCCAATAATTCAGAATGTTCATCATGTTGAAACTGAATAGAACGTTGGAATTGACCGAATTCGTCAAATGGCAAGAGTATTCAAAGTGAGCAGAGTGATAAAACCCGCCAGACTAATCAAAATAGCCTGAATGCCCAATAATTCAGAATGTTCATCATGTTGAAACTGAATAGAACGTTGGAATTGACCGAATTCGTCAAATGGCAAGAGTATTCAAAGTGATCAGAGTGATAAAATCAGCTACAATAAGCAAAATATCCTGAATGCCCAATAATTGAGAACGTTCATCATGCTGAAACTGAATAGAACGTTGGAATTGACCGAATTCGTCAAATGGCAAGATACAATAGTCAAAATAGCCTGAATGCCCAATAATTCAGAATGTTCATCATGTTGAAACTGAATAGAACGTTGGAATTGACCGAATTCGTCAAATGGCAAGAGTATTCAAAGTGATCAGAGTGATAAAACCAGCCAGACTAATCAAAATAGCCTGAATGCCCAATAATTCAGAATGTTCATCATGTTGAAACTGAATAGAACGTTGGAATTGACCGAATTCGTCAAATGGCAAGAGTATTCAAAGTGATCAGAGTGATAAAACCAGCCAGACTAATCAAAATAGCCTGAATGTCCAATAATTCAGAATGTTCATCATGTTGAAATTGAATAGAACGTTGGAATTGACCGAATTCGTCAAATGGCAAGAGTATTCAAAGTGATCAGAGTGATAAAACCAGCCAGACTAATCAAAATAGCCTGAATGCGCAATAATTCAGAATGTTCATCATGTTGAAACTGAGTAGAACGTTGGAATTGACCGAATTCGTCAAATGGCAAGAGTATTCAAAGTGATCAGAGTGATAAAACCAGCCAGACTAATCAAAATAGCCTGAATGCCAAATAATTCAGAATGTTCATCATGTTGAAACTGAATAGAACGTTGGAATTGACCGAATTCGTCAAATGGCAAGAGTATTCAAAGTGATCAGAGTGATAAAACTAGCCAGACTAATCAAAATAGCCTGAATGCCAAATAATTCAGAATGTTCATCATGTTGAAACTGAATAGAACGTTGGAATTGAGCGAATTCGTGAAAAGGCAAGATTATCAAAGTGACCAGAGTTATAAAACCAGCTACAATAAGCAAAATAGCCTGAATGCCCAATAATTCAGAATGTTCATCATGTTGAAACTGAATAGAACGTTGGAATTGAGCGAATTCGTGAAATGGCAAGATTATCAAAGTGACCAGAGTTATAAAACCAGCTACAATAAGCAAAATAGCCTGAATGCCGAATAATTCAGAATGTTCATCATGTTGAAACTGAATAGAACGTTGGAATTGACCGAATTCGTCAAATCGCAAGAGTATTCAAAGTGATCAGAGTGATAAAACCAGCCAGACTAATCAAAATAGCCTGAATGTCCCATAATTCAGAATGTTCATCATGTTGAAACTGAATAGAACGTTGGAATTGACCGAATTCGTCAAATGGCAAGAGTATTCAAAGTGATCAGAGTGATAAAACCAGCCAGACTAATCAAAATAGCCTGAATGCCCAATAATTCAGAATGTTCATCATGTTGAAACTGAATAGAACGTTGGAATTGACCGATTTCGTCAAATGGCAAGAGTATTCAAAGTGATCAGAGTGATAAAACCAGCCAGACTAATCAAAATAGCCTGAATGCCCAATAATTCAGAATGTTCATCATGTTGAAACTGAATAGAACGTTGGAATTGACCGAATTCGTCAAATGGCAAGAGTATTCAAAGTGATCAGAGTGATAAAACCATCTACAATAATCAAAATAGCCTGAATGCCTAATAATTAAGAACGTTCATCATGTTGAAACTGAATAGAACGTTGGAATTGACCGAATTCGTCAAATGGCAAGATTATCAAAGTGATCAGAGTGATAAAACCAGCTACAATAAGCAAAATAGGCAAGAGTATTCAAAGTGATCAGAGTGATAAAACCAGCCAGACTAATCAAAATAGCCTGAATGTCCAATAATTCAGAATGTTCACCATGTTGAAACTGAATAGAACGTTGGAATTGACCGAATTCGTCAAATGGCACGAGTATTCAAAGTGATCAGAGTGATAAAACCAGCCAGACTAATCAAAATAGCCTGAATGCCAAATAATTCAGAATGTTCATCATGTTGAAACTGAATAGAACGTTGGAATTGACCGAATTCGTCAAATGGCAAGAGTATTCAAAGTGATCAGAGTGATAAAACCAGCCAGACTAATCAAAATAGCCTGAATGCCAAATAATTCAGAATGTTCATCATGTTGAAACTGAATAGAACGTTGGAATTGACCGAATTCGTTTAATGGCTAGAGTATTCAAAGTGATCACAGTGATAAAACCAGCCAGACTAATCAAAATAGCCTGAATGCCAAATAATTCAGAATGTTCATCATGTTGAAACTGAATAGAACGTTGGAATTGACCGAATTCGTCAAATGGCAAGAGTATTCAAAGTGATCAGAGTGATAAAACCAGCCAGACTAATCAAAATAGCCTGAATGCCTAATAATTAAGAACGTTCATCATGTTGAAACTGAATAGAACGTTGGAATTGACTGAATTCGTCAAATGGCAAGATTATCAAAGTGATCAGAGTGATAAAACCAGCTACAATAAGCAAAATAGCCTGAATGCCCAATAATTCAGAATGTTCATCATGTTGAAACTGAATAGAACGTTGGAATTGAGCGAATTCGTGAAATGGCAAGATTATCAAAGTGACCAGAGTTATAAAACCAGCTACAAGTGATCAGAGTGATAAAAATAGCCAGACTAATCAAAATAGCCTGAATGCCCAATAATTCAGAATGTTCATCATGTTGAAACTGAATAGAACGTTGGAATTGACCGAATTCGTCAAATGGCAAGAGTATTCAAAGTGATCAGAGTGATAAAACCAGCCAGACTAATCAAAATAGCCTGAATGCCCAATAATTCAGAATGTTGATCATGTTGAAACTGAATAGAACGTTGGAATTGACCGAATTCGTCAAATGGCAAGAGTATTCAAAGTGATCACAGTGATAAAACCAGCCAGACTAATCAAAATAGCCTGAATGCCAAATAATTCAGAATGTTCATCATGTTGAAACTGAATAGAACGTTGGAATTGACCGAATTCGTCAAATGGCAAGAGTATTCAAAGTGATCAGAGTGATAAAACCAGCCAGACTAATCAAAATAGCCTGAATGCCTAATAATTAAGAACGTTCATCATGTTGAAACTGAATTGGAATTGACTGAATTCGTCAAATGGCAAGATTATCAAAGTGATCAGAGTGATAAAACCAGCTACAATAAGCAAAATAGCCTGAATGCCCAATAATTCAGAATGTTCATCATGTTGAAACTGAATAGAACGTTGGAATTGAGCGAATTCGTGAAATGGCAAGATTATCAAAGTGACCAGAGTTATAAAACCAGCTACAATAAGCAAAATAGCCTGAATGCCGAATAATTCAGAATGTTCATCATGTTGAAACTGAATAGAACGTTGGAATTGACCGAATTCGTCAAATCGCAAGAGTATTCAAAGTGATCAGAGTGATAAAACCAGCCAGACTAATCAAAATAGCCTGAATGTCCAATAATTCAGAATGTTCATCATGTTGAAACTGAATAGAACGTTGGAATTGACCGAATTCGTCAAATGGCAAGAGTATTCAAAGTGATCAGAGTGATAAAACCAGCCAGACTAATCAAAATAGCCTGAATAATTCAGAATGTTCATCATGTTGAAACTGAATAGAACGTTGGAATTGAGCGAATTCGTGAAATGGCAAGATTATCAAAGTGACCAGAGTTATAAAACCAGCTACAATAAGCAAAATAGCCTGAATGCCGAATAATTCAGAATGTTCATCATGTTGAAACTGAATAGAACGTTGGAATTGACCGAATTCGTCAAATCGCAAGAGTATTCAAAGTGATCAGAGTGATAAAACCAGCCAGACTAATCAAAATAGCCTGAATGTCCAATAATTCAGAATGTTCATCATGTTGAAACTGAATAGAACGTTGGAATTGACCGAATTCGTCAAATGGCAAGAGTATTCAAAGTGATCAGAGTGATAAAACCAGCCAGACTAATCAAAATAGCCTGAATGCCCAATAATTCAGAATGTTCATCATGTTGAATCTGAATAGAACGTTGGAATTGACCGAATTCGTCAAATGGCAAGAGTATTCAAAGTGATCAGAGTGATAAAACCATCTACAATAATCAAAATAGCCTGAATGCCTAATAATTAAGAACGTTCATCGTGTTGAAACTGAATAGAACGTTGGAATTCACCGAATTCGTCAAATGGCAAGATTATCAAAGTGATCAGAGTGATAAAACCAGCTACAATAAGCAAAATAGGCAAGAGTATTCAAAGTGATCAGAGTGATAAAACCAGCCAGACTAATCAAAATAGCCTGAATGTCCAATAATTCAGAATGTTCATCATGTTGAAACTGAATAGAACGTTGGAATTGACCGAATTCGTCAAATGGCAAGAGTATTCAAAGTGATCAGAGTGATAAAACCAGCCAGACTAATCAAAATAGCCTGAATGCCCAATAATTCAGAATGTTGATCATGTTGAAACTGAATAGAACGTTGGAATTGACCGAATTCGTCAAATGGCAAGAGTATTCAAAGTGATCAGAGTGATAAAACCAGCCAGACTAATCAATATAGCCTGAATGCCCAATAATTCAGAATGTTCATCATGTTCAAACTGAATAGAACGTTGGAATTGACCGAATTCGTTTAATGGCTAGAGTATTCAAAGTGATCACAGTGATAAAACCAGCCAGACTAATCAAAATAGCCTGAATGCCTAATAATTAAGAATGTTCATCATGTTGAAACTGAATAGAACGTTGGAATTGACCGAATTCGTCAAATGGCAAGATTATCAAAGTGATCAGAGTGATAAAACCCGCTACAATAAGCAAAATAGCCTGAATGCCCAATAATTCAGAATGTTCATCATGTTGAAACTGAATAGAACGTTGGAATTGACCGAATTCGTCAAATCGCACGATTATCAAAGTGATCAGAGTGATAAAACCAGCTACAATAAGCAAAATAGCCTGAATGCCTGAATAATTCAGAATGTTCATCATGTTGAAACTGAGTAGGACGTTGGAATTGACCGAATTCGTCAAATGGCAAGAGTATTCAAAGTGATCAGAGTGATAAAACCAGCCAGACTAATCAAAATAGCCTGAATGCCAAATAATTCAGAATGTTCATCATGTTGAAACTGAATAGAACGTTGGAATTGACCGAATTCGTCAAATGGCAAGAGTATTCAAAGTGATCAGAGTGATAAAACCAGCCAGACTAATCAAAATAGCCTGAATGCCAAATAATTCAGAATGTTCATCATGTTGAAACTGAATAGAACGTTGGAATTGACCGAATTCGTTTAATGGCTAGAGTATTCAAAGTGATCACAGTGATAAAACCAGCCAGACTAATCAAAATAGCCTGAATGCCTAATAATTAAGAACGTTCATCATGTTGAAACTGAATAGAACGTTGGAATTGACTGAATTCGTCAAATGGCAAGATTATCAAAGTGATCAGAGTGATAAAACCAGCTACAATAAGCAAAATAGCCTGAATGCCCAATAATTCAGAAAGTTCATCATGTTGAAACTTAATAGAACGTTGGAATTGAGCGAATTCGTGAAATGGCAAGATTATCAAAGTGACCAGAGTTATAAAACCAGCTACAATAAGCAAAATAGCCTGAATGCCGAATAATTCAGAATGTTCATCATGGTGAAACTGAATAGAACGTTGGAATTGACCGAATTCGTCAAATCGCAAGAGTATTCAAAGTGATCAGAGTGATAAAACCAGCCAGACTAATCAAAATAGCCTGAATGTCCAATAATTCAGAATGTTCATCATGTTGAAACTGAATAGAACGTTGGAATTGACCGAATTCGTCAAATGGCAAGAGTATTCAAAGTGATCAGAGTGATAAAACCAGCCAGACTAATCAAAATAGCCTGAATGCCCAATAATTCAGAATGTTCATCATGTTGAAACTGAATAGAACGTTGGAATTGACCGATTTCGTCAAATGGCAAGAGTATTCAAAGTGATCAGAGTGATAAAACCAGCCAGACTAATCAAAATAGCCTGAATGCCCAATAATTCAGAATGTTCATCATGTTGAAACTGAATAGAACGTTGGAATTGACCGAATTCGTCAAATGGCAAGAGTATTCAAAGTGATCAGAGTGATAAAACCATCTACAATAATCAAAATAGCCTGAATGCCTAATAATTAAGAACGTTCATCATGTTGAAACTGAATAGAACGTTGGAATTGACCGAATTCGTCAAATGGCAAGATTATCAAAGTGATCAGAGTGATAAAACCAGCTACAATAAGCAAAATAGGCAAGAGTATTCAAAGTGATCAGAGTGATAAAACCAGCCAGACTAATCAAAATAGCCTGAATGTCCAATAATTCAGAATGTTCATCATGTTGAAACTGAATAGAACGTTGGAATTGACCGAATTCGTCAAATGGCAAGAGTATTCAAAGTGATCAGAGTGATAAAACCAGCCAGACTCATCAAAATAGCCTGAATGCCCAATAATTCAGAATGTTCATCATGTTGAAACTGAATAGAACGTTGGAATTGACCGATTTCGTCAAATGGCAAGAGTATTCAAAGTGATCAGAGTGATAAAACCAGCCAGACTAATCAAAATAGCCTGAATGCCCAATAATTCAGAATGTTCCTCATGTTGAAACTGAATAGAACGTTGGAATTGACCGAATTCGTCAAATGGCAAGAGTATTCAAAGTGATCAGAGTGATAAAACCATCTACAATAATCAAAATAGCCTGAATGCCTAATAATTAAGAACGTTCATCATGTTGAAACTGAATAGAACGTTGGAATTGACCGAATTCCTCAAATGGCAAGATTATCAAAGTGATCAGAGTGATAAAACCAGCTACAATAAGCAAAATAGGCAAGAGTATTCAAAGTGATCAGAGTGATAAAACCAGCCAGACTAATCAAAATAGCCTGAATGTCCAATAATTCAGAATGTTCATCATGTTGAAACTGAATAGAACGTTGGAATTGACCGAATTCGTCAAATGGCAAGAGTATTCAAAGTGATCAGAGTGATAAAACCAGCCAGACTAATCAAAATAGCCTGAATGCCCAATAATTCAGAATGTTGATCATGTTGAAACTGAATAGAACGTTGGAATTGACCGATTTCGTCAAATGGCAAGAGTATTCAAAGTGATCAGAGTGATAAAAGCAGCCAGACTAATCAAAATAGACTGAATGCCCAATAATTCAGAATGTTCATCATGTTCAAACTGAATAGAACGTTGGAGTTGACCGAATTCGTCAAATGGCAAGATTATCAAAGTGATCAGAGTGATAAAACCAGCTACAATAAGAAAATAGGCAAGAGTATTCAAAGTGATCAGAGTGATAAAACCAGCCAGACTAATCAAAATAGCCTGAATGTCCAATAATTCAGAATGTTCATCATGTTGAAACTGAATAGAACGTTGGAATTGACCGAATTCGTCAAATGGCAAGAGTATTCAAAGTGATCAGAGTGATAAAACCAGCCAGACTAATCAAAATAGCCTGAATGCCCAATAATTCAGAATGTTGATCATGTTCAAACTGAATAGAACGTTGGAATTGACCGAATTCGTTTAATGGCTAGAGTATTCAAAGTGATCACAGTGATAAAACCAGCCAGACTAATCAAAATAGCCTGAATGCCTAATAATTAAGAATGTTCATCATGTTGAAACTGAATAGAACGTTGGAATTGAACGAATTCGTCAAATGGCAAGATTATCAAAGTGATCAGAGTGGTAAAACCCGCTACAATAAGCAAAATAGCCTGAATGCCTGAATAATTCAGAATGTTCATCATGTTGAAACTGAATAGAACGTTGGAATTGACCGATTTCGTCAAATGGCAAGAGTATTCAAAGTGATCAGAGTGATAAAAGCAGCCAGACTAATCAAAATAGACTGAATGCCCAATAATTCAGAATGTTCATCATGTTCAAACTGAATAGAACGTTGGAATTGACCGAATTCGTTTAATGGCTAGAGTATTCAAAGTGGTCACAGTGATAAAACCAGCCAGACTAATCAAAATAGCCTGAATGCCCAATAATTCAGAATGTTCATCATGTTGAAACTGAATAGAACGTTGGAATTGACCGAATTCGTCAAATGGCAAGAGTATTCAAAGTGATCAGAGTGATAAAACCATCTACAATAATCAAAATAGCCTGAATGCCTAATAATTGAGAACGTTCATCATGTTGAAACTGAATAGAACGTTGGAATTGACCGAATTCGTCAAATGGCAAGATTATCAAAGTGATCAGAGTGATAAAACCAGCTACAATAAGCAAAATAGCCTGAATGCCCAATAATCCAGAATGTTCATCATGTTGAAACTAATAGAACGTTGGAATTGACCGAATTCGTCAAATGGCAAGAGTATTCAAAGTGATCAGAGTGATAAAACCAGCCAGACTAATCAAACTAGCCTGAATGCACAATAATTCAGAATGTTCATCATGTTGAAACTGAATAGAACGTTGGAATTGACCGAATTCGTCAAATGGCAAGATTATCAAAGTGATCAGAGTGATAAAACCAGCCAGACTAATCAAAATAGCCTGAATGCCTAATAATTAAGAACGTTCATCATGTTGAAACTGAATAGAACGTTGGAATTGACTGAATTCGTCAAATGGCAAGATTATCAAAGTGATCAGAGTGATAAAACCAGCTACAATAAGCAAAATAGCCTGAATGCCCAATAATTCAGAATGTTCATCATGTTGAAACTGAATAGAACGTTGGAATTGAGCGAATTCGTGAAATGGCAAGATTATCAAAGTGACCAGAGTTATAAAACCAGCTACAATAAGCAAAATAGCCTGAATGCCGAATAATTCAGAATGTTCATCATGTTGAAACTGAATAGAACGTTGGAATTGACCGAATTCGTCAAATCGCAAGAGTATTCAAAGTGATCAGAGTGATAAAAGCAGCCAGACTAATCAAAATAGCCTGAATGTCCAATAATTCAGAATGTTCATCATGTTGAAACTGAATAGAACGTTGGAATTGACCGAATTCGTCAAATGGCAAAGTGATCAGAGTGATAAAACCAGCCAGACTAATCAAAATAGCCTGAATGCCCAATAATTCAGAATGTTCATCATGTTGAAACTGAATAGAACGTTGGAATTGACCGATTTCGTCAAATGGCAAGAGTATTTAAAGTGATCAGAGTGATAAAACCAGCCAGACTAATCAAAATAGCCTGAATGCCCAATAATTCAGAATGTTCATCATGTTGAAACTAAATAGAACGTTGGAATTGACCGAATTCGTCAAATGGCAAGAGTATTCAAAGTGATCAGAGTGATAAAACCATCTACAATAATCAAAATAGCCTGAATGCCTAATAATTAAGAACGTTCATCATGTTGAAACTGAATAGAACGTTGGAATTGACCGAATTCGTCAAATGGCAAGATTATCAAAGTGATCAGAGTGATAAAACCAGCTACAATAAGCAAAATAGGCAAGAGTATTCAAAGTGATCAGAGTGATAAAACCAGCCAGACTAATCAAAATAGCCTGAATGTCCCATAATTCAGAATGTTCATCATGTTGAAACTGAATAGAACGTTGGAATTGACCGAATTCGTCAAATGGCAAGAGTATTCAAAGTGATCAGAGTGATAAAACCAGCCAGACTAATCAAAATAGACTGAATGCCCAATAATTCAGAATGTTCATCATGTTCAAACTGAATATAACGTTGGAATTGATCGAATTCGTTTAATGGCTAGAGTATTCAAAGTGATCACAGTGATAAAACCAGCCAGACTAATCAAAATAGCCTGAATGCCTAATAATTGAGAACGTTCATCATGTTGAAACTGAATAGAACGTTGGAATTGACCGAATTCGTCAAATGGCAAGATTATCAAAGTGATCAGAGTGATAAAACCAGCTACAATAAGCTAAATAGCCTGAATGCCTAATAATTCAGAATGTTCATCACGTTGAAACTGAATAGAACGTTGGAATTGACCGAATTCGTCAAATGGCAAGAGTATTCAAAGTGATCAGAGTGATAAAACCCGCCAGACTAATCAAAATAGCCTGAATGCCCAATAAGTCAGAATGTTCATCATGTTGAAACTGAATAGAACGTTGGAATTGACCGAATTCGTCAAATGGCAAGAGTATTCAAAGTGATCAGAGTGATAAAACCAGCTACAATAAGCAAAATAGCCTGAATGCCCAATAATTGAGAACGTTCATCATGTTGAAACTGAATAGAACGTTGGAATTGACCGAATTTGTCAAATGGCAAGAGTATTCAAAGTGATCAGAGTGATAAAACCAGCCAGACTAATCAAACTAGCCTGAATGCCCAATAATTCAGAATGTTCATCATGTTGAAACTGAATAGAACGTTGGAATTGACCGAATTCGTCAAATGGCAAGACTATCAAAGTGATCAGAGTGATAAAACCAGCTACAATAATCAAAATAGCCTGAATGCCCAATAATTGAGAACGTTCATCATGTTGAAACTGAATAGAACGTTGGAATTGACTGAATTCGTCAAATGGCAAGAGTATTCAAAGTGATCAGAGTGATAAAACCACCTACAATAGTCAAAATAGCCTGAATGACCAATAACTCAGAATGTTCATCATGTTGAAACTGAATAGAACGTTGGAATTGACCGAATTCGTCAAATGGCAAGAGTTTTCAAAGTGATCAGAGTGATAAAACCAGCCAGACTAATCAAAATAGCCTGAATGTCCAATAATTCAGAATGTTCATCATGTTGAAATTGAATAGAACGTTGGAATTGACCGAATTCGTCAAATGGCAAGATTATCAAAGTGATCAGAGTGATAAAACCAGCTACAATAAGCTAAATAGCCTGAATGCCCAATAATTCAGAATGTTCATCATGTTGAAACTGAATAGAACGTTGGAATTGACCGAATTCGTCAAATGGCAAGAGTATTCAAAGTGAGCAGAGTGATAAAACCCGCCAGACTAATCAAAATAGCCTGAATGCCCAATAATTCAGAATGTTCATCATGTTGAAACTGAATAGAACGTTGGAATTGACCGAATTCGTCAAATGGCAAGAGTATTCAAAGTGATCAGAGTGATAAAATCAGCTACAATAAGCAAAATATCCTGAATGCCCAATAATTGAGAACGTTCATCATGTTGAAACTGAATAGAACGTTGGAATTGACCGAATTCGTCAAATGGCAAGATACAATAGTCAAAATAGCCTGAATGCCCAATAATTCAGAATGTTCATCATGTTGAAACTGAATAGAACGTTGGAATTGACCGAATTCGTCAAATGGCAAGAGTATTCAAAGTGATCAGAGTGATAAAACCAGCCAGACTAATCAAAATAGCCTGAATGCCCAATAATTCAGAATGTTCATCATGTTGAAACTGAATAGAACGTTGGAATTGACCGAATTCGTCAAATGGCAAGAGTATTCAAAGTGATCAGAGTGATAAAACCAGCCAGACTAATCAAAATAGCCTGAATGTCCAATAATTCAGAATGTTCATCATGTTGAAATTGAATAGAACGTTGGAATTGACCGAATTCGTCAAATGGCAAGAGTATTCAAAGTGATCAGAGTGATAAAACCAGCCAGACTAATCAAAATAGCCTGAATGCGCAATAATTCAGAATGTTCATCATGTTGAAACTGAGTAGAACGTTGGAATTGACCGAATTCGTCAAATGGCAAGAGTATTCAAAGTGATCAGAGTGATAAAACCAGCCAGACTAATCAAAATAGCCTGAATGCCAAATAATTCAGAATGTTCATCATGTTGAAACTGAATAGAACGTTGGAATTGACCGAATTCGTCAAATGGCAAGAGTATTCAAAGTGATCAGAGTGATAAAACCAGCCAGACTAATCAAAATAGCCTGAATGCCAAATAATTCAGAATGTTCATCATGTTGAAACTGAATAGAACGTTGGAATTGAGCGAATTCGTGAAAAGGCAAGATTATCAAAGTGACCAGAGTTATAAAACCAGCTACAATAAGCAAAATAGCCTGAATGCCCAATAATTCAGAATGTTCATCATGTTGAAACTGAATAGAACGTTGGAATTGAGCGAATTCGTGAAATGGCAAGATTATCAAAGTGACCAGAGTTATAAAACCAGCTACAATAAGCAAAATAGCCTGAATGCCGAATAATTCAGAATGTTCATCATGTTGAAACTGAATAGAACGTTGGAATTGACCGAATTCGTCAAATCGCAAGAGTATTCAAAGTGATCAGAGTGATAAAACCAGCCAGACTAATCAAAATAGCCTGAATGTCCCATAATTCAGAATGTTCATCATGTTGAAACTGAATAGAACGTTGGAATTGACCGAATTCGTCAAATGGCAAGAGTATTCAAAGTGATCAGAGTGATAAAACCAGCCAGACTAATCAAAATAGCCTGAATGCCTAATAATTAAGAACGTTCATCATGTTGAAACTGAATAGATCGTTGGAATTGACTGAATTCGTCAAATGGCAAGATTATCAAAGTGATCAGAGTGATAAAACCAGCTACAATAAGCAAAATAGCCTGAATGCCCAATAATCCAGAATGTTCATCATGTTGAAACTAATAGAACGTTGGAATTGACCGAATTCGTCAAATGGCAAGAGTATTCAAAGTGATCAGAGTGATAAAACCAGCCAGACTAATCAAACTAGCCTGAATGCACAATAATTCAGAATGTTCATCATGTTGAAACTGAATAGAACGTTGGAATTGACCGAATTCGTCAAATGGCAAGATTATCAAAGTGATCAGAGTGATAAAACCAGCCAGACTAATCAAAATAGCCTGAATGCCTAATAATTAAGAACGTTCATCATGTTGAAACTGAATAGAACGTTGGAATTGACTGAATTCGTCAAATGGCAAGATTATCAAAGTGATCAGAGTGATAAAACCAGCTACAATAAGCAAAATAGCCTGAATGCCCAATAATTCAGAATGTTCATCATGTTGAAACTGAATAGAACGTTGGAATTGACCGAATTCGTCAAATGGCAAGAGTATTCAAAGTGATCAGAGTGATAAAACCAGCCAGACTAATCAAAATAGCCTGAATGCCTAATAATTAAGAACGTTCATCATGTTGAAACTGAATAGAACGTTGGAATTGACTGAATTCGTCAAATGGCAAGATTATCAAAGTGATCAGAGTGATAAAACCAGCTACAATAAGCAAAATAGCCTGAATGCCCAATAATCCAGAATGTTCATCATGTTGAAACTAATAGAACGTTGGAATTGACCGAATTCGTCAAATGGCAAGAGTATTCAAAGTGATCAGAGTGATAAAACCAGCCAGACTAATCAAACTAGCCTGAATGCCTAATAATTAAGAACGTTCATCATGTTGAAACTGAATAGAACGTTGGAATTGACTGAATTCGTCAAATGGCAAGATTATCAAAGTGATCAGAGTGATAAAACCAGCTACAATAAGCAAAATAGCCTGAATGCCCAATAATTCAGAATGTTCATCATGTTGAAACTGAATAGAACGTTGGAATTGAGCGAATTCGTGAAATGGCAAGATTATCAAAGTGACCAGAGTTATAAAACCAGCTACAATAAGCAAAATAGCCTGAATGCCGAATAATTCAGAATGTTCATCATGTTGAAACTGAATAGAACGTTGGAATTGACCGAATTCGTCAAATCGCAAGAGTATTCAAAGTGATCAGAGTGATAAAAGCAGCCAGACTAATCAAAACAGCCTGAATGTCCAATAATTCAGAATGTTCATCATGTTGAAACTGAATAGAACGTTGGAATTGACCGAATTCGTCAAATGGCAAAGTGATCAGAGTGATAAAACCAGCCAGACTAATCAAAATAGCCTGAATGCCCAATAATTCAGAATGTTCATCATGTTGAAACTGAATAGAACGTTGGAATTGACCGATTTCGTCAAATGGCAAGAGTATTTAAAGTGATCAGAGTGATAAAACCAGCCAGACTAATCAAAATAGCCTGAATGCCCAATAATTCAGAATGTTCATCATGTTGAAACTAAATAGAACGTTGGAATTGACCGAATTCGTCAAATGGCAAGAGTATTCAAAGTGATCAGAGTGATAAAACCATCTACAATAATCAAAATAGCCTGAATGCCTAATAATTAAGAACGTTCATCATGTTGAAACTGAATAGAACGTTGGAATTGACCGAATTCGTCAAATGGCAAGATTATCAAAGTGATCAGAGTGATAAAACCAGCTACAATAAGCAAAATAGGCAAGAGTATTCAAAGTGATCAGAGTGATAAAACCAGCCAGACTAATCAAAATAGCCTGAATGTCCCATAATTCAGAATGTTCATCATGTTGAAACTGAATAGAACGTTGGAATTGACCGAATTCGTCAAATGGCAAGAGTATTCAAAGTGATCAGAGTGATAAAACCAGCCAGACTAATCAAAATAGACTGAATGCCCAATAATTCAGAATGTTCATCATGTTCAAACTGAATATAACGTTGGAATTGATCGAATTCGTTTAATGGCTAGAGTATTCAAAGTGATCACAGTGATAAAACCAGCCAGACTAATCAAAATAGCCTGAATGCCTAATAATTGAGAACGTTCATCATGTTGAAACTGAATAGAACGTTGGAATTGACCGAATTCGTCAAATGGCAAGATTATCAAAGTGATCAGAGTGATAAAACCAGCTACAATAAGCTAAATAGCCTGAATGCCTAATAATTCAGAATGTTCATCACGTTGAAACTGAATAGAACGTTGGAATTGACCGAATTCGTCAAATGGCAAGAGTATTCAAAGTGATCAGAGTGATAAAACCCGCCAGACTAATCAAAATAGCCTGAATGCCCAATAAGTCAGAATGTTCATCATGTTGAAACTGAATAGAACGTTGGAATTGACCGAATTCGTCAAATGGCAAGAGTATTCAAAGTGATCAGAGTGATAAAACCAGCTACAATAAGCAAAATAGCCTGAATGCCCAATAATTGAGAACGTTCATCATGTTGAAACTGAATAGAACGTTGGAATTGACCGAATTTGTCAAATGGCAAGAGTATTCAAAGTGATCAGAGTGATAAAACCAGCCAGACTAATCAAACTAGCCTGAATGCCCAATAATTCAGAATGTTCATCATGTTGAAACTGAATAGAACGTTGGAATTGACCGAATTCGTCAAATGGCAAGACTATCAAAGTGATCAGAGTGATAAAACCAGCTACAATAATCAAAATAGCCTGAATGCCCAATAATTGAGAACGTTCATCATGTTGAAACTGAATAGAACGTTGGAATTGACTGAATTCGTCAAATGGCAAGAGTATTCAAAGTGATCAGAGTGATAAAACCACCTACAATAGTCAAAATAGCCTGAATGACCAATAACTCAGAATGTTCATCATGTTGAAACTGAATAGAACGTTGGAATTGACCGAATTCGTCAAATGGCAAGAGTTTTCAAAGTGATCAGAGTGATAAAACCAGCCAGACTAATCAAAATAGCCTGAATGTCCAATAATTCAGAATGTTCATCATGTTGAAATTGAATAGAACGTTGGAATTGACCGAATTCGTCAAATGGCAAGATTATCAAAGTGATCAGAGTGATAAAACCAGCTACAATAAGCTAAATAGCCTGAATGCCCAATAATTCAGAATGTTCATCATGTTGAAACTGAATAGAACGTTGGAATTGACCGAATTCGTCAAATGGCAAGAGTATTCAAAGTGAGCAGAGTGATAAAACCCGCCAGACTAATCAAAATAGCCTGAATGCCCAATAATTCAGAATGTTCATCATGTTGAAACTGAATAGAACGTTGGAATTGACCGAATTCGTCAAATGGCAAGAGTATTCAAATTGATCAGAGTGATAAAATCAGCTACAATAAGCAAAATATCCTGAATGCCCAATAATTGAGAACGTTCATCATGTTGAAACTGAATAGAACGTTGGAATTGACCGAATTCGTCAAATGGCAAGATACAATAGTCAAAATAGCCTGAATGCCCAATAATTCAGAATGTTCATCATGTTGAAACTGAATAGAACGTTGGAATTGACCGAATTCGTCAAATGGCAAGAGTATTCAAAGTGATCAGAGTGATAAAACCAGCCAGACTAATCAAAATAGCCTGAATGCCCAATAATTTAGAATGTTCATCATGTTGAAACTGAATAGAACGTTGGAATTGACCGAATTCGTCAAATGGCAAGAGTATTCAAAGTGATCAGAGTGATAAAACCAGCCAGTCTAATCAAAATAGCCTGAATGTCCAATAATTCAGAATGTTCATCATGTTGAAATTGAATAGAACGTTGGAATTGACCGAATTCGTCAAATGGCAAGAGTATTCAAAGTGATCAGAGTGATAAAACCAGCCAGACTAATCAAAATAGCCTGAATGCGCAATAATTCAGAATGTTCATCATGTTGAAACTGAGTAGAACGTTGGAATTGACCGAATTCGTCAAATGGCAAGAGTATTCAAAGTGATCAGAGTGATAAAACCAGCCAGACTAATCAAAATAGCCTGAATGCCAAATAATTCAGAATGTTCATCATGTTGAAACTGAATAGAACGTTGGAATTGACCGAATTCGTCAAATGGCAAGAGTATTCAAAGTGATCAGAGTGATAAAACCAGCCAGACTAATCAAAATAGCCTGAATGCCAAATAATTCAGAATGTTCATCATGTTGAAACTGAATAGAACGTTGGAATTGAGCGAATTCGTGAAAAGGCAAGATTATCAAAGTGACCAGAGTTATAAAACCAGCTACAATAAGCAAAATAGCCTGAATGCCCAATAATTCAGAATGTTCATCATGTTGAAACTGAATAGAACGTTGGAATTGAGCGAATTCGTGAAATGGCAAGATTATCAAAGTGACCAGAGTTATAAAACCAGCTACAATAAGCAAAATAGCCTGAATGCCGAATAATTCAGAATGTTCATCATGTTGAAACTGAATAGAACGTTGGAATTGACCGAATTCGTCAAATCGCAAGAGTATTCAAAGTGATCAGAGTGATAAAACCAGCCAGACTAATCAAAATAGCCTGAATGTCCCATAATTCAGAATGTTCATCATGTTGAAACTGAATAGAACGTTGGAATTGACCGAATTCGTCAAATGGCAAGAGTATTCAAAGTGATCAGAGTGATAAAACCAGCCAGACTAATCAAAATAGCCTGAATGCCCAATAATTCAGAATGTTCATCATGTTGAAACTGAATAGAACGTTGGAATTGACCGATTTCGTCAAATGGCTAGAGTATTCAAAGTGATCAGAGTGATAAAACCAGCCAGACTAATCAAAATAGCCTGAATGCCCAATAATTCAGAATGTTCATCATGTTGAAACTGAATAGAACGTTGGAATTGACCGAATTCGTCAAATGGCAAGAGTATTCAAAGTGATCAGAGTGATAAAACCATCTACAATAATCAAAATAGCCTGAATGCCTAATAATTAAGAACGTTCATCATGTTGAAACTGAATAGAACGTTGGAATTGACCGAATTCGTCAAATGGCAAGATTATCAAAGTGATCAGAGTGATAAAACCAGCTACAATAAGCAAAATAGGCAAGAGTATTCAAAGTGATCAGAGTGATAAAACCAGCCAGACTAATCAAAATAGCCTGAATGTCCTATAATTCAGAATGTTCACCATGTTGAAACTGAATAGAACGTTGGAATTGACCGAATTCGTCAAATGGCACGAGTATTCAAAGTGATCAGAGTGATAAAACCAGCCAGACTAATCAAAATAGCCTGAATGCCAAATAATTCAGAATGTTCATCATGTTGAAACTGAATAGAACGTTGGAATTGACCGAATTCGTCAAATGGCAAGAGTATTCAAAGTGATCAGAGTGATAAAACCAGCCAGACTAATCAAAATAGCCTGAATGCCAAATAATTCAGAATGTTCATCATGTTGAAACTGAATAGAACGTTGGAATTGACCGAATTCGTTTAATGGCTAGAGTATTCAAAGTGATCACAGTGATAAAACCAGCCAGACTAATCAAAATAGCCTGAATGCCAAATAATTCAGAATGTTCATCATGTTGAAACTGAATAGAACGTTGGAATTGACCGAATTCGTCAAATGGCAAGAGTATTCAAAGTGATCAGAGTGATAAAACCAGCCAGACTAATCAAAATAGCCTGAATGCCTAATAATTAAGAACGTTCATCATGTTGAAACTGAATAGAACGTTGGAATTGACTGAATTCGTCATATGGCAAGATTATCAAAGTGATCAGAGTGATAAAACCAGCTACAATAAGCAAAATAGCCTGAATGCCCAATAATTCAGAATGTTCATCATGTTGAAACTGAATAGAACGTTGGAATTGAGCGAATTCGTGAAATGGCAAGATTATCAAAGTGACCAGAGTTATAAAACCAGCTACAAGTGATCAGAGTGATAAAAATAGCCAGACTAATCAAAATAGCCTGAATGCCCAATAATTCAGAATGTTCATCATGTTGAAACTGAATAGAACGTTGGAATTGACCGAATTCGTCAAATGGCAAGAGTATTCAAAGTGATCAGAGTGATAAAACCAGCCAGACTAATCAAAATAGCCTGAATGCCCAATAATTCAGAATGTTGATCATGTTGAAACTGAATAGAACGTTGGAATTGACCGAATTCGTCAAATGGCAAGAGTATTCAAAGTGATCACAGTGATAAAACCAGCCAGACTAATCAAAATAGCCTGAATGCCAAATAATTCAGAATGTTCATCATGTTGAAACTGAATAGAACGTTGGAATTGACCGAATTCGTCAAATGGCAAGAGTATTCAAAGTGATCAGAGTGATAAAACCAGCCAGACTAATCAAAATAGCCTGAATGCCTAATAATTAAGAACGTTCATCATGTTGAAACTGAATTGGAATTGACTGAATTCGTCAAATGGCAAGATTATCAAAGTGATCAGAGTGATAAAACCAGCTACAATAAGCAAAATAGCCTGAATGCCCAATAATTCAGAATGTTCATCATGTTGAAACTGAATAGAACGTTGGAATTGAGCGAATTCGTGAAATGGCAAGATTATCAAAGTGACCAGAGTTATAAAACCAGCTACAATAAGCAAAATAGCCTGAATGCCGAATAATTCAGAATGTTCATCATGTTGAAACTGAATAGAACGTTGGAATTGACCGAATTCGTCAAATCGCAAGAGTATTCAAAGTGATCAGAGTGATAAAACCAGCCAGACTAATCAAAATAGCCTGAATGTCCAATAATTCAGAATGTTCATCATGTTGAAACTGAATAGAACGTTGGAATTGACCGAATTCGTCAAATGGCAAGAGTATTCAAAGTGATCAGAGTGATAAAACCAGCCAGACTAATCAAAATAGCCTGAATAATTCAGAATGTTCATCATGTTGAAACTGAATAGAACGTTGGAATTGAGCGAATTCGTGAAATGGCAAGATTATCAAAGTGACCAGAGTTATAAAACCAGCTACAATAAGCAAAATAGCCTGAATGCCGAATAATTCAGAATGTTCATCATGTTGAAACTGAATAGAACGTTGGAATTGACCGAATTCGTCAAATCGCAAGAGTATTCAAAGTGATCAGAGTGATAAAACCAGCCAGACTAATCAAAATAGCCTGAATGTCCAATAATTCAGAATGTTCATCATGTTGAAACTGAATAGAACGTTGGAATTGACCGAATTCGTCAAATGGCAAGAGTATTCAAAGTGATCAGAGTGATAAAACCAGCCAGACTAATCAAAATAGCCTGAATGCCCAATAATTCAGAATGTTCATCATGTTGAATCTGAATAGAACGTTGGAATTGACCGAATTCGTCAAATGGCAAGAGTATTCAAAGTGATCAGAGTGATAAAACCATCTACAATAATCAAAATAGCCTGAATGCCTAATAATTAAGAACGTTCATCGTGTTGAAACTGAATAGAACGTTGGAATTCACCGAATTCGTCAAATGGCAAGATTATCAAAGTGATCAGAGTGATAAAACCAGCTACAATAAGCAAAATAGGCAAGAGTATTCAAAGTGATCAGAGTGATAAAACCAGCCAGACTAATCAAAATAGCCTGAATGTCCAATAATTCAGAATGTTCATCATGTTGAAACTGAATAGAACGTTGGAATTGACCGAATTCGTCAAATGGCAAGAGTATTCAAAGTGATCAGAGTGATAAAACCAGCCAGACTAATCAAAATAGCCTGAATGCCCAATAATTCAGAATGTTGATCATGTTGAAACTGAATAGAACGTTGGAATTGACCGAATTCGTCAAATGGCAAGAGTATTCAAAGTGATCAGAGTGATAAAACCAGCCAGACTAATCAATATAGCCTGAATGCCCAATAATTCAGAATGTTCATCATGTTCAAACTGAATAGAACGTTGGAATTGACCGAATTCGTTTAATGGCTAGAGTATTCAAAGTGATCACAGTGATAAAACCAGCCAGACTAATCAAAATAGCCTGAATGCCTAATAATTAAGAATGTTCATCATGTTGAAACTGAATAGAACGTTGGAATTGACCGAATTCGTCAAATGGCAAGATTATCAAAGTGATCAGAGTGATAAAACCCGCTACAATAAGCAAAATAGCCTGAATGCCCAATAATTCAGAATGTTCATCATGTTGAAACTGAATAGAACGTTGGAATTGACCGAATTCGTCAAATCGCACGATTATCAAAGTGATCAGAGTGATAAAACCAGCTACAATAAGCAACATAGCCTGAATGCCTGAATAATTCAGAATGTTCATCATGTTGAAACTGAGTAGGACGTTGGAATTGACCGAATTCGTCAAATGGCAAGAGTATTCAAAGTGATCAGAGTGATAAAACCAGCCAGACTAATCAAAATAGCCTGAATGCCAAATAATTCAGAATGTTCATCATGTTGAAACTGAATAGAACGTTGGAATTGACCGAATTCGTCAAATGGCAAGAGTATTCAAAGTGATCAGAGTGATAAAACCAGCCAGACTAATCAAAATAGCCTGAATGCCAAATAATTCAGAATGTTCATCATGTTGAAACTGAATAGAACGTTGGAATTGACCGAATTCGTTTAATGGCTAGAGTATTCAAAGTGATCACAGTGATAAAACCAGCCAGACTAATCAAAATAGCCTGAATGCCTAATAATTAAGAACGTTCATCATGTTGAAACTGAATAGAACGTTGGAATTGACTGAATTCGTCAAATGGCAAGATTATCAAAGTGATCAGAGTGATAAAACCAGCTACAATAAGCAAAATAGCCTGAATGCCCAATAATTCAGAAAGTTCATCATGTTGAAACTTAATAGAACGTTGGAATTGAGCGAATTCGTGAAATGGCAAGATTATCAAAGTGACCAGAGTTATAAAACCAGCTACAATAAGCAAAATAGCCTGAATGCCGAATAATTCAGAATGTTCATCATGGTGAAACTGAATAGAACGTTGGAATTGACCGAATTCGTCAAATCGCAAGAGTATTCAAAGTGATCAGAGTGATAAAACCAGCCAGACTAATCAAAATAGCCTGAATGTCCAATAATTCAGAATGTTCATCATGTTGAAACTGAATAGAACGTTGGAATTGACCGAATTCGTCAAATGGCAAGAGTATTCAAAGTGATCAGAGTGATAAAACCAGCCAGACTAATCAAAATAGCCTGAATGCCCAATAATTCAGAATGTTCATCATGTTGAAACTGAATAGAACGTTGGAATTGACCGATTTCGTCAAATGGCAAGAGTATTCAAAGTGATCAGAGTGATAAAACCAGCCAGACTAATCAAAATAGCCTGAATGCCCAATAATTCAGAATGTTCATCATGTTGAAACTGAATAGAACGTTGGAATTGACCGAATTCGTCAAATGGCAAGAGTATTCAAAGTGATCAGAGTGATAAAACCATCTACAATAATCAAAATAGCCTGAATGCCTAATAATTAAGAACGTTCATCATGTTGAAACTGAATAGAACGTTGGAATTGACCGAATTCGTCAAATGGCAAGATTATCAAAGTGATCAGAGTGATAAAACCAGCTACAATAAGCAAAATAGGCAAGAGTATTCAAAGTGATCAGAGTGATAAAACCAGCCAGACTAATCAAAATAGCCTGAATGTCCAATAATTCAGAATGTTCATCATGTTGAAACTGAATAGAACGTTGGAATTGACCGATTTCGTCAAATGGCAAGAGTATTCAAAGTGATCAGAGTGATAAAACCAGCCAGACTAATCAAAATAGCCTGAATGCCCAATAATTCAGAATGTTCCTCATGTTGAAACTGAATAGAACGTTGGAATTGACCGAATTCGTCAAATGGCAAGAGTATTCAAAGTGATCAGAGTGATAAAACCATCTACAATAATCAAAATAGCCTGAATGCCTAATAATTAAGAACGTTCATCATGTTGAAACTGAATAGAACGTTGGAATTGACCGAATTCGTCAAATGGCAAGATTATCAAAGTGATCAGAGTGATAAAACCAGCTACAATAAGCAAAATAGGCAAGAGTATTCAAAGTGATCAGAGTGATAAAACCAGCCAGACTAATCAAAATAGCCTGAATGTCCAATAATTCAGAATGTTCATCATGTTGAAACTGAATAGAACGTTGGAATTGACCGAATTCGTCAAATGGCAAGAGTATTCAAAGTGATCAGAGTGATAAAACCAGCCAGACTAATCAAAATAGCCTGAATGCCCAATAATTCAGAATGTTGATCATGTTGAAACTGAATAGAACGTTGGAATTGACCGATTTCGTCAAATGGCAAGAGTATTCAAAGTGATCAGAGTGATAAAAGCAGCCAGACTAATCAAAATAGACTGAATGCCCAATAATTCAGAATGTTCATCATGTTCAAACTGAATAGAACGTTGGAGTTGACCGAATTCGTCAAATGGCAAGATTATCAAAGTGATCAGAGTGATAAAACCAGCTACAATAAGCAAAATAGGCAAGAGTATTCAAAGTGATCAGAGTGATAAAACCAGCCAGACTAATCAAAATAGCCTGAATGTCCAATAATTCAGAATGTTCATCATGTTGAAACTGAATAGAACGTTGGAATTGACCGAATTCGTCAAATGGCAAGAGTATTCAAAGTGATCAGAGTGATAAAACCAGCCAGACTAATCAAAATAGCCTGAATGCCCAATAATTCAGAATGTTGATCATGTTCAAACTGAATAGAACGTTGGAATTGACCGAATTCGTTTAATGGCTAGAGTATTCAAAGTGATCACAGTGATAAAACCAGCCAGACTAATCAAAATAGCCTGAATGCCTAATAATTAAGAATGTTCATCATGTTGAAACTGAATAGAACGTTGGAATTGAACGAATTCGTCAAATGGCAAGATTATCAAAGTGATCAGAGTGATAAAACCCGCTACAATAAGCAAAATAGCCTGAATGCCTGAATAATTCAGAATGTTCATCATGTTGAAACTGAATAGAACGTTGGAATTGACCGATTTCGTCAAATGGCAAGAGTATTCAAAGTGATCAGAGTGATAAAAGCAGCCAGACTAATCAAAATAGACTGAATGCCCAATAATTCAGAATGTTCATCATGTTCAAACTGAATAGAACGTTGGAATTGACCGAATTCGTTTAATGGCTAGAGTATTCAAAGTGGTCACAGTGATAAAACCAGCCAGACTAATCAAAATAGCCTGAATGCCCAATAATTCAGAATGTTCATCATGTTGAAACTGAATAGAACGTTGGAATTGACCGAATTCGTCAAATGGCAAGAGTATTCAAAGTGATCAGAGTGATAAAACCATCTACAATAATCAAAATAGCCTGAATGCCTAATAATTGAGAACGTTCATCATGTTGAAACTGAATAGAACGTTGGAATTGACCGAATTCGTCAAATGGCAAGATTATCAAAGTGATCAGAGTGATAAAACCAGCTACAATAAGCAAAATAGCCTGAATGCCCAATAATCCAGAATGTTCATCATGTTGAAACTAATAGAACGTTGGAATTGACCGAATTCGTCAAATGGCAAGAGTATTCAAAGTGATCAGAGTGATAAAACCAGCCAGACTAATCAAACTAGCCTGAATGCACAATAATTCAGAATGTTCATCATGTTGAAACTGAATAGAACGTTGGAATTGACCGAATTCGTCAAATGGCAAGATTATCAAAGTGATCAGAGTGATAAAACCAGCTACAATAATCTAAATAGCCTGAATGCCCAATAATTGAGAACGTTCATCATGTTGAAACTGAATAGAACGTTGGAATTGACTGAATTCGTCAAATGGAAAGAGTATCCAAAGTGATCAGAGTGATAAAACCAGCCAGACCAATCAAAATAGCCTGAATGTCCAATAATTCAGAATTTTCATCATGTTGAAACTGAATAGAACGTTGGAATTGACCGAATTCGTCAAATGGCAAGAGTATTCAAAGTGATCAGAGTGATAAAACCATCTACAATAATCAAAATAGCCTGAATGCCTAATAATTAAGAACGTTCATCATGTTGAAACTGAATAGAACGTTGGAATTGACCGAATTCGTCAAATGGCATGATTATCAAAGTGATCAGAGTGATAAAACCAGCTACAATAATCAAAATAGCCTGAATGCCCAATAATTGAGAACGTTCATCATGTTGAAACTGAATAGAACGTTGGAATTGACTGAATTCGTCAAATGGCAAGAGTATTCAAAGTGATCAGAGTGATAAAACCACCTACAATAATCAAAATAGCCTGAATGCCTAATAATTAAGAACGTTCATCATGTTGAATCTGAATAGAACGTTGGAATTGACCGAATACGTCAAATGGCAAGAGTATTCAAAGTGATCAGAGTGATAAAACCAGCCAGACTGATCAAAATAGCCTGAATGCTCAATAATTCAGAATGTTGATCATGTTGAAACTGAATAGAACGTTGGAATTGACCGAATTCGTCAAATGGCATGAGTATTCAAAGTGATCAGAGTGATAAAACCAACCAGACTAATCAATATAGCCTGAATGCCCAATAATTCAGAATGTTCATCATGTTCAAACTGAATAGAACGTTGGAATTGACCGAATTCGTTTAATGGCTAGAGTATTCAAAGTGATCACAGTGATAAAACCAGCCAGACTAATCAAAATAGACTGAATGCCTAATAAATAAGAATGTTCATCATGTTGAAACTGAATAGAACGTTGGAATTGACCGAATTCGTCAAATCGCACGATTATCAAAGTGATAAAACCAGCTACAATAAGCAAAATAGCCTGAATGCCTGAATAATTCAGAATGTTCATCATGTTGAAACTGAATAGAACGTTGGAATTGACCGATTTCGTCAAATGGCAAGAGTATTCAAAGTGATCAGAGTGATAAAACCAGCCAGACTAATCAAAATAGACTGAATGCCCAATAATTCAGAATGTTCATCATGTTGAAACTGAATAGAACGTTGGAATTGACCGAATTCGTCAAATGGCAAGAGTATTCAAAGTGATCAGAGTGATAAGACCAGCCAGACTAATCAAAATAGCCTGAATGCCCAATAATTCAGAATGTTCATCATGTTGAAACTGAATAGAACGTTGGAATTGGCCGAATTCGTCAAATGGCAAGAGTATTCAAAGTGATCAGAGTGATAAAACCAGCCAGACTAATCAAAATAGACTGAATGCCCAATAATTCAGAATGTTCATCATGTTCAAACTGAATAGAACGTTGGAATTGACCGAATTCGTTTAATGGCTAGAGTATTCAAAGTGATCACAGTGATAAAACCAGCCAGACTAATCAAAATAGCCTGAATGCCCAATAATTCAGAATGTTCATCATGTTGAAACTGAATAGAACGTTGGAATTGACCGAATTCGTCAAATGGCAAGAGTATTCAAAGTGATCAGAGTGATAAAACCATCTACAATAATCAAAATAGCCTGAATGCCTAATAATTGAGAACGTTCAAAATGTTGAAACTGAATAGAACGTTGGAATTGACCGAATTCGTCAAATGGCAAGATTATCAAAGTGATCAGAGTGATAAAACCAGCTACAATAAGCAAAACAGCCTGAATGCCCAATAATTCAGAATGTTCATCATGTTGAAACTAATAGAACGTTGGAATTGACTGAATTCGTCAAATGGCAAGAGTATTCAAAGTGATCAGAGTGATAAAACCCGCCAGACTAATCAAAATAGCCTGAATGCCCAATAATTCGGAATGTTCATCATGTTGAAACTGAATAGAACGTTGGAATTGACCGAATTCGTCAAATGGCAAGATTATCAAAGTGATCAGAGTGATAAAACCAGCTACAATAAGCAAAATAGCCTGAATGCCCAATAATTGAGAACGTTCATCATGTTGAAACTGAATAGAACGTTGGAATTGACTGAATTCGTCAAATGGCAAGAGTATTCAAAGTGATCAGAGTGATAAAACCACCTACAATAGTCAAAATAGCCTGAATGACCAATAATTCAGAATGTTCATCATGTTGAAACTGAAAAGAACGTTGGAATTGACCGAATTCGTCAAATGGCAAGATTATCAAAGTGATCAGAGTGATAAAACCAGCTACAATAATCAAAATAGCCTGAATGCCCAATAATTGAGAACGTTCATCATGTTGAAACTGAAAAGAACGTTGGAATTGACTGAATTCGTCAAATGGCAAGAGTATTCAAAGTGATCAGAGTGATAAAACCAACTACAATAGTCAAAATAGCCTGAATGTCCAATAATTCAGAATGTTCATCATGTTGAAACTGAATAGAACGTTGGAATTGACCGAATTCGTCAAATGGCAAGAGTATTCAAAGTGATCAGAGTGATAAAACCAGCCAGACTAATCAAAATAGCCTGAATGCCCAATAATTCAGAATGTTCATCATGTTGAAACTGAATAGAACGTTGGAATTGACCGATTTCGTCAAATGGCAAGAGTATTCAAAGTGACCAGAGTGATAAAACCAGCCAGACTAATCAAAATAGACTGAATGCCCAAAAATTCAGAATGTTCATCATGTTCAAACTGAATAGAACGTTGGAATTGACCGAATTCGTCAAATGGCAAGAGTATTCAAAGTGATCAGAGTGATAAAACCAGCTACAATAAGCAAAATAGCCTGAATGCCCAATAATTGAGAACGTTCATCATGTTGAAACTGAATAGAACGTTGGAATTGACCGAATTCGTCAAATGGCAAGAGTATTCAAAGTGATCAGAGTGATAAAACCAGCCAGACTAATCAAACTAGCCTGAATGTCCAATAATTCAGAATGTTCATCATGTTCAAACTGAATAGAACGTTGGAATTGACCGATTTCGTCAAATGGCAAGAGTATTCAAAGTGATCAGAGTGATAAAACCATCTACAATAATCAAAATAGCCTGAATGCCTAATAATTAAGAACGTTCATCATGTTGAAACTGAATAGAACGTTGGAATTTACCGAATTCGTCAAATGGCAAGATTATCAAAGTGATCAGAGTGATAAAACCAGCTACAATAAGCAAAATAGGCAAGAGTATTCAAAGTGATCAGAGTGATAAAACCAGCCAGACTAATCAAAATAGCCTGAATGCCCAATAATTGAGAACGTTCATCATGTTGAAACTGAATAGAACGTTGGAATTGACCGAATTCGTCAAATGGCAAGAGTATTCAAAGTGATCAGAGTGATAAAACCAGCCAGACTAATCAAACTAGCCTGAATGCCCAATAATTCAGAATGTTCATCATGTTGAAACTGAATAGAACGTTGGAATTGACCGAATTCGTCAAATGGCAAGAGTATTCAAAGTGATCAGAGTGATAAAACCATCTACAATAATCAAAATAGCCTGAATGCCTAATAATTAAGAACGTTCATCATGTTGAAACTGAATAGAACGTTGGAATTGACCGAATTCTGACGAATGGCAAGATTATCAAAGTGATCAGAGTGATAAAACCAGCTACAATAAGCAAAATAGCCTGAATGCCCAATAATTGAGAACGTTCATCATGTTGAAACTGAATAGAACGTTGGAATTGACCGAATTCGTCAAATGGCAAGAGTATTCAAAGTGATCAGAGTGATAAAACCAGCCAGACTAATCAAAATAGACTGAATGCCCAATAATTCAGAATGTTCATCATGTTCAAACTGAATAGAACGTTGGAATTGACCGAATTCGTCAAATGGCAAGAGTATTCAAAGTGATCAGAGTGATAAAACCAGCTACAATAAGCAAAATAGCCTGAATGCCCAATAATTGAGAACGTTCATCATGTTGAAACTGAATAGAACGTTGGAATTGACCGAATTCGTCAAATGGCAAGAGTATTCAAAGTGATCAGAGTGATAAAACCAGCCAGACTAATCAAACTAGACTGAATGCCCAATAATTCAGAATGTTCATCATGTTCAAACTGAATAGAACGTTGGAATTGACCGAATTCGTCAAATGGCAAGAGTATTCAAAGTGATCAGAGTGATAAAACCAGCTACAATAAGCAAAATAGCCTGAATGCCCAATAATTGAGAACGTTCATCATGTTGAAACTGAATAGAACGTTGGAATTGACCGAATTCGTCAAATGGCAAGAGTATTCAAAGTGATCAGAGTGATAAAACCAGCCAGACTAATCAAACTAGCCTGAATGTCCAATAATTCAGAATGTTCATCATGTTCAAACTGAATAGAACGTTGGAATTGACCGATTTCGTCAAATGGCAAGAGTATTCAAAGTGATCAGAGTGATAAAACCATCTACAATAATCAAAATAGCCTGAATGCCTAATAATTGAGAACGTTCATCATGTTGAAACTGAATAGAACGTTGGAATTGACCGAATTCGTCAAATGGCAAGATTATCAAAGTGATCAGAGTGATAAAACCAGCTACAATAAGCAAAATAGGCAAGAGTATTCAAAGTGATCAGAGTGATAAAACCAGCCAGACTAATCAAAATAGCCTGAATGCCCAATAATTGAGAACGTTCATCATGTTGAAACTGAATAGAACGTTGGAATTGACCGAATTCGTCAAATGGCAAGAGTATTCAAAGTGATCAGAGTGATAAAACCTGCCATACTAATCAAACTAGCCTGAATGCCCAATAATTCAGAATGTTCATCATGTTGAAACTGAATAGAACGTTGGAATTGACCGAATTCGTCAAATGGCAAGAGTATTCAAAGTGATGAGAGTGATAAAACCATCTACAATAATCAAAATAGCCTGAATGCCTAATAATTAAGAACGTTCATCATGTTGAAACTGAATAGAACGTTGGAATTGACCGAATTCTGACGAATGGCAAGATTATCAAAGTGATCAGAGTGATAAAACCAGCTACAATAAGCAAAATAGGCAAGAGTATTCAAAGTGATCAGAGTGATAAAACCAGCCAGACTAATCAAAATAGCCTGAATGCCCAATAATTGAGAACGTTCATCATGTTGAAACTGAATAGAACGTTGGAATTGACCGAATTCGTCAAATGGCAAGAGTATTCAAAGTGATCAGAGTGATAAAACCATCTACAATAATCAAAATTGCCTGAATGCCTAATAATTAAGAACGTTCATCATGTTGAAACTGAATAGAACGTTGGAATTGACCGAATTCGTCAAATGGCAAGATTATCAAAGTGATCAGAGTGATAAAACCAGCTACAATAAGCAAAATAGGCAAGAGTATTCAAAGTGATCAGAGTGATAAAATCAGCCAGACTAATCAAAATAGCCTGAATGCCCAATAATTGAGAACGTTCATCATGTTGAAACTGAATAGAACGTTGGAATTGACCGAATTCGTCAAATGGCAAGATTATCAAAGTGATCAGAGTGATAAAACCAGCTACAATAAGCAAAATAGGCAAGAGTATTCAAAGTGATCAGAGTGATAAAACCAGCCAGACTAATCAAAAAGCCTGAATGTCCAATAATTCAGAATGTTCATCATGTTGAAACTGAATAGAACGTTGGAATTGACCGAATTCGTCAAATGGCAAGAGTATTCAAAGTGATCAGAGTGATAAAACCAGCCAGACTAATCAAAATAGCCTGAATGCCCAATAATTCAGAATGTTCATCATGTTGAAACTGAATAGAACGTTGGAATTGACCGAATTCGTCAAATGGCAAGAGTATTCAAAGTGATCAGAGTGATAAAACCATCTACAATAATCAAAATAGCCTGAATGCCTAATAATTGAGAACGTTCATCATGTTGAAACTGAATAGAACGTTGGAATTGACCGAATTCGTCAAATGGCAAGATTATCAAAGTGATCAGAGTGATAAAACCAGCTACAATAAGCAAAATAGCCTGAATGCCCAATAATTGAGAACGTTCATCATGTTGAAACTGAATAGAACGTTGGAATTGACCGAATTCGTCAAATGGCAAGAGTATTCAAAGTGATCAGAGTGATAAAACCAGCCAGACTAATCAAAATAGACTGAATGCCCAATAATTCAGAATGTTCATCATGTTCAAACTGAATAGAACGTTGGAATTGACCGAATTCGTCAAATGGCAAGAGTATTCAAAGTGATCAGAGTGATAAAACCAGCTACAATAAGCAAAATAGCCTGAATGCCCAATAATTGAGAACGTTCATCATGTTGAAACTGAATAGAACGTTGGAATTGACCGAATTCGTCAAATGGCAAGAGTATTCAAAGTGATCAGAGTGATAAAACCAGCCAGACTAATCAAACTAGCCTGAATGTCCAATAATTCAGAATGTTCATCATGTTCAAACTGAATAGAACGTTGGAATTGACCGATTTCGTCAAATGGCAAGAGTATTCAAAGTGATCAGAGTGATAAAACCATCTACAATAATCAAAATAGCCTGAATGCCTAATAATTGAGAACGTTCATCATGTTGAAACTGAATAGAACGTTGGAATTGACCGAATTCGTCAAATGGCAAGATTATCAAAGTGATCAGAGTGATAAAACCAGCTACAATAAGCAAAATAGGCAAGAGTATTCAAAGTGATCAGAGTGATAAAACCAGCCAGACTAATCAAAATAGCCTGAATGCCCAATAATTGAGAACGTTCATCATGTTGAAACTGAATAGAACGTTGGAATTGACCGAATTCGTCAAATGGCAAGAGTATTCAAAGTGATCAGAGTGATAAAACCTGCCATACTAATCAAACTAGCCTGAATGCCCAATAATTCAGAATGTTCATCATGTTGAAACTGAATAGAACGTTGGAATTGACCGAATTCGTCAAATGGCAAGAGTATTCAAAGTGATGAGAGTGAAAAAACCATCTACAATAATCAAAATAGCCTGAATGCCTAATAATTAAGAACGTTCATCATGTTGAAACTGAATAGAACGTTGGAATTGACCGAATTCTGACGAATGGCAAGATTATCAAAGTGATCAGAGTGATAAAACCAGCTACAATAAGCAAAATAGGCAAGAGTATTCAAAGTGATCAGAGTGATAAAACCAGCCAGACTAATCAAAATAGCCTGAATGCCCAATAATTGAGAACGTTCATCATGTTGAAACTGAATAGAACGTTGGAATTGACCGAATTCGTCAAATGGCAAGAGTATTCAAAGTGATCAGAGTGATAAAACCATCTACAATAATCAAAATAGCCTGAATGCCTAATAATTAAGAACGTTCATCATGTTGAAACTGAATAGAACGTTGGAATTGACCGAATTCGTCAAATGGCAAGATTATCAAAGTGATCAGAGTGATAAAACCAGCTACAATAAGCAAAATAGGCAAGAGTATTCAAAGTGATCAGAGTGATAAAACCAGCCAGACTAATCAAAATAGCCTGAATGCCCAATAATTGAGAACGTTCATCATGGTGAAACTGAATAGAACGTTGGAATTGACCGAATTCGTCAAATGGCAAGAGTATTCAAAGTGATCAGAGTGATAAAACCATCTACAATAATCAAAATAGCCTGAATGTCTAATAATTAAGAACGTTCATCATGTTGAAACTGAATAGAACGTTGGAATTGACCGAATTCGTCAAATGGCAAGATTATCAAAGTGATCAGAGTGATAAAACCAGCTACAATAAGCAAAATAGGCAAGAGTATTCAAAGTGATCAGAGTGATAAAACCAGCCAGACTAATCAAAAAGCCTGAATGTCCAATAATTCAGAATGTTCATCATGTTGAAACTGAATAGAACGTTGGAATTGACCGAATTCGTCAAATGGCAAGAGTATTCAAAGTGATCAGAGTGATAAAACCAGCCAGACTAATCAAAATAGCCTGAATGCCCAATAATTCAGAATGTTCATCATGTTGAAACTGAATAGAACGTTGGAATTGACCGAATTCGTCAAATGGCAAGAGTATTCAAAGTGATCAGAGTGATAAAACCATCTACAATAATCAAAATAGCCTGAATGCCTAATAATTGAGAACGTTCATCATGTTGAAACTGAATAGAACGTTGGAATTGACCGAATTCGTCAAATGGCAAGATTATCAAAGTGACCAGAGTGATAAAACCAGCTACAATAAGCAAAATAGCCTGAATGCCCAATAATTCAGAATGTTAATCATGTTCAAACTGAATAGAACGTTGGAATTGACCGAATTCGTCAAATGGCAAGAGTATTCAAAGTGATCAGAGTGATAAAACCATCTACAATAATCAAAATAGCCTGAATGCCTAATAATTAAGAACGTTCATCATGTTGAAACTGAATAGAACGTTGGAATTGACCGAATTCGTCAAATGGCAAGATTATCAAAGTGATCAGAGTGATAAAACCAGCTACAATAATCAAAATAGCCTGAATGCCCAATAATTGAGAACGTTCATCATGTTGAAACTGAATAGAACGTTGGAATTGACTGAATTCGTCAAATGGCAAGAGTATTCAAAGTGATCAGAGTGATAAAACCAGCCAGACTGATCAAAATAGCCTGAATGCCCAATTGAAACTGAATAGAACGTTGGAATTGACCGAATTCGTCAAATGGCAAGATTATCAAAGTGACCAGAGTGATAAAACCAGCTACAATAAGCAAAATAGCCTAATTCAGAATGTTAATCATGTTCAAACTGAATAGAACGTTGGAATTGACCGAATTCGTCAAATGGCAAGAGTATTCAAAGTGATCAGAGTGATAAAACCATCTACAATAATCAAAATAGCCTGAATGCCTAATAATTAAGAACGTTCATCATGTTGAAACTGAATAGAACGTTGGAATTGACCGAATTCGTCAAATGGCAGGAGTATTCAAAGTGATCAGAGTGATAAAACCAGCTACAATAAACTAAATAGCCTGAATGCCCAATAATTAAGAACGTTCATCATGTTGAAACTGAATAGAACATTGGAATTGACCGAATTCGTCAAATGGCAAGAGTATTCAAAGTGATCAGAGTGATAAAACCAGCCAGACTGATCAAAATAGCCTGAATGCCCAATTGAAACTGAATAGAACGTTGGAATTGACCGAATTCGTCAAATGGCAGGAGTATTCAAAGTGATCAGAGTGATAAAACCAGCTACAATAAACTAAATAGCCTGAATGCCCAATAATTCAGAATGTTCATCATGTTGAAACTGAATAGAACGTTGGAATTGACCGAATTCGTCAAATGGCAAGAGTATTCAAAGTGATCAGAGTGATAAAACCCGCCAGACTAATCAAAATAGCCTGAATGCCCAATAATTCAGAATGTTCATCATGTTGAAACTGAATAGAACGTTGGAATTGACCGAATTCGTCAAATGGCAAGAGTATTCAAAGTGATCAGAGTGATAAAACCAGCCAGACTAATCAAACTAGCCTGAATACCCAATAATTCAGAATGTTCATCATGTTGAAACTGAATAGAACGTTGGAATTGACCGAATTCGTCAAATGGCAAGATTATCAAAGTGATCAGAGTGATAAAACCAGCTACAATAATCAAAATAGCCTGAATGCCCAATAATTGAGAACGTTCATCATGTTGAAACTGAATAGAACGTTGGAATTGACTGAATTCGTCAAATGGCAAGAGTTTCAAAGTGATCAGAGTGATAAAACCACCTAAAATAGTCAAAATAGCCTGAATGCCCAATAATTCAGAATGTTCATCATGTTGAAACTGAATAGAACGTTGGAATTGACCGAATTCGTCAAATGGCAGGAGTATTCAAAGTGATCAGAGTGATAAAACCAGCTACAATAAGTAAAATAGCCTGAATGCCCAATAATTCAGAATGTTCATCATGTTGAAACTGAATAGAATGTTGGAATTGACCGAATTCGTCAAATGGCAAGAGTATTCAAAGTGATCAGAGTGATAAAACCAGCCAGACTAATCAAAATAGCCTGAATGCCCAATAATTCAGAATGTTCATCATGTTGAAACTGAGTAGAACGTTGGAATTGACCGAATTCGTCAAATGGCAAGAGTATTCAAAGTGATCAGAGTGATAAAACCAGCCAGACTAATCAAAATAGCCTGAATGCCCAATAATTCAGAATGTTCATCAAGTTCAAACTGAATAGAACGTTGGAATTGACCGAATTCGTTTAATGGCTATTGTATTCAAAGTGATCACAGTGATAAAACCAGCCAGACTAGTAAAAATAGCCTGAATGCCAAATAATTCAGAATGCTCATCATGTTGAAACTGAATAGAACGTTGGAATTGACCGAATTCGTCAAATGGCAAGAGTATTCAAAGTGATCAGAGTGATAAAACCAGCCAGACTAATCAAAATAGCCTGAATGCCTAATAATTAAGAACGTTCATCATGTTGAATAGAACGTTGGAATTGACTGAATTCGTCAAATGGCAAGATTATCAAAGTGATCAGAGTGATAAAACCAGCTACAATAAGCAAAATAGCCTGAATGCCCAATAATTCAGAATGTTCATCATGTTGAAACTGAATAGAACGTTGGAATTGAGCGAATTCGTGAAATGGCAAGATTATCAAAGTGACCAGAGTGATAAAACCAGGTACAATAAGCAAAATAGCCTGAATGCCCAATAATTCAGAATGTTCATCATGTTGAAACTGAATAGAACGTTGGAATTGACCGAATTCGTTTAATGGCTAGAGTATTCAAAGTGATCAGAGTGATAAAACCAGCCAGACTAATCAAAATAGCCTGAATGCCCAATAATTCAGAATGTTCATCAAGTTCAAACTGAATAGAACGTTGGAATTGACCGAATTCGTTTAATGGCTAGAGTATTCAAAGTGATCAGAGTGATAAAACCAGCCAGACTAATCAAAATAGCCTGAATGCCCAATAATTCAGAATGTTCATCTTGTTGAAACTGAAGAGAACGTTGGAATTGACCGAATTCGTCAAATGGCAAGAGTATTCAAAGTGATCAGAGTGATAAAACCAGCCAGACTAATCAAAATAGACTAAATGCACAATAATTCAGAATGTTCATCATGTTCAAACTGAATAGAACGTTGGAATTGACCGAATTCGTTTAATGGCTAGAGTATTCAAAGTGATCAGAGTGATAAAACCAGCCAGACTAATCAAAATAGCCTGAATGCCCAACAATTCAGAATGTTCATCAAGTTCAAACTGAATAGAACGTTGGAATTGACCGAATTCGTTTAATGGCTATTGTATTCAAAGTGATCACAGTGATAAAACCAGCCAGACTAATAAAAATAGCCTGAATGCCAAATAATTCAGAATGCTCATCATGTTGAAACTGAATAGAACGTTGGAATTGACCGAATTCGTCAAATGGCAAGAGTATTCAAAGTGATCAGAGTGATAAAACCAGCCAGACTAATCAAAATAGCCTGAATGCCTAATAATTAAGAACGTTCATCATGTTGAATAGAACATTGGAATTGACTGAATTCGTCAAATGGCAAGATTATCAAAGTGATCAGAGTGATAAAACCAGCTACAATAAGCAAAATAGCCTGAATGCCCAATAATTCAGAATGTTCATCATGTTGAAACTGAATAGAACGTTGGAATTGACCGAATTCGTCAAATGGCAAGAGTATTCAAAGTGATCAGAGTGATAAAACCCGCCAGACTAATCAAAATAGCCTGAATGCCCAATAATTCAGAATGTTCATCATGTTGAAACTGAATAGAATGTTGGAATTGACCGAATTCGTCAAATGGCAAGATTATCAAAGTGATCAGAGTGATAAAACCAGCTACAATAATCAAAATAGCCTGAATGCCCAATAATTGAGAACGTTCAGTATTCAAAGTGAGTATTCAAAGTGATCACAGTGATAAAACCAGCCAGACTAATCAAAATAGCCTGAATGCCCAATAATTGAGAACGTTCAGTATTCAAAGTGAGTATTCAAAGTGATCAGAGTGATAAAACCAGCCAGACTAATCAAAATAGCCTGAATGCCTAATAATTAAGAACGTTCATCATGTTGAAACTGAATAGAACGTTGGAATTGACTGAATTCGTCAAATGGCAAGATTATCAAAGTGATCAGAGTGATAAAACCAGCTACAATAAGCAAAATAGCCTGAATGTCCAATAATTCAGAATGTTCATCATGTTGAAACTGAATAGAACGTTGGAATTGACCGAATTCGTCAAATGGCAAGAGTATTCAAAGTGATCAGAGTGATAAAACCAGCCAGACTAATCAAAATAGCCTGAATGCCCAATAATTCAGAATGTTCATCATGTTGAAACTGAATAGAACGTTGGAATTGACCGATTTCGTCAAATGGCAAGAGTATTCAAAGTGATCAGAGTGATAAAACCAGGCAGACTAATCAAAATAGCCTGAATGCCCAATAATTCAGAATGTTCATCATGTTGAAACTGCATAGAACGTTGGAATTGACCGAATTCGTCAAATGGCAAGAGTATTCAAAGTGATCAGAGTGATAAAACCAGCCAGACTAATCAAAATAGACTGAATGCCCAATAATTCAGAATGTTCATCATGTTCAAACTGAATAGAACGTTGGAATTGACCGAATTCGTTTAATGGCTAGAGTATTCAAAGTGATCACAGTGATAAAACCAGCCAGACTAATCAAAATAGCCTGCATGCCCAATAATTCAGAATGTTCATCATGTTGAAACTGAATAGAACGTTGGAATTGACCGAACTCGTCAAATGGCAAGAGTATTCAAAGTGATCAGAGTGATAAAACCATCTATAATAATCAAAATAGACTGAATGCCCAATAATTCAGAATGTTCATCATGTTCAAACTGAATAGAACGTTGGAATTGACCGAATTCGTTTAATGGCTAGAGTATTCAAAGTGATCACAGTGATAAAACCAGCCAGACTAATCAAAATAGCCTGAATGCCTAATAATTGAGAACGTTCATCATGTTGAAACTGAATAGAACGTTGGAATTGACCGAATTCGTCAAATGGCAAGATTATCAAAGTGATCAGAGTGATAAAACCAGGCAGACTAATCAAAATAGCCTGAATGCCCAATAATTCAGAATGTTCATCATGTTGAAACTGAATAGAACGTTGGAATTGACCGAATTCGTCAAATGGCAAGAGTATTCAAAGTGATCAGAGTGATAAAACCCGCCAGACTAATCAAAATAGCCTGAATGCCCAATAATTCAGAATGTTCATCATGTTGAAACTGAATAGAACGTTGGAATTGACCGAATTCGTCAAATGGCAAGAGTATTCAAAGTGATCAGAGTGATAAAACCAGCCAGACTAATCAAACTAGAATGAATACCCAATAATTGAGAACGTTCATCATGTTGAAACTGAATAGAACGTTGCAATTGACTGAATTCGTCAAATGGCAAGAGTATTCAAAGTGATCAGAGTGATAAAACCACCTACAATAGTCAAAATAGCCTGAATGACCAATAATTCAGAATGTTCATCATGTTGAAACTGAATAGAACGTTGGAATTGACCGAATTCGTCAAATGGCAAGAGTATTCAAAGTGATCAGGGTGATAAAACCAGCCAGACTAATCAAAATAGCCTGAATGTCCAATAATTCAGAATGTTCATCATGTTGAAATTGAATAGAACGTTGGAATTGACCGAATTCGTCAAATGGCAAGAGTATTCAAAGTGATCAGAGTGATAAAACCAGCCAGACTAATCAAAATAGCCTGAATGCCCAATAATTCAGAATGTTCATCATGTTGAAACTGAGTAGAACGTTGGAATTGACCGAATTCGTCAAATGGCAAGAGTATTCAAAGTGATCAGAGTGATAAAACCAGCCAGACTAATCAAAATAGCCTGAATGCCCAATAATTCAGAATGTTCATCAAGTTCAAACTGAATAGAACGTTGGAATTGACCGAATTCGTTTAATGGCTATTGTATTCAAAGTGATCACAGTGATAAAACCAGCCAGACTAATCAAAATAGCCTGAATGCCAAATAATTCAGAATGTTCATCATGTTGAAACTGAATAGAACGTTGGAATTGACCGAATTCGTCAAATGGCAAGAGTATTCAAAGTGATCAGAGTGATAAAACCAGCCAGACTAATCAAAATAGCCTGAATGCCTAATAATTAAGAACGTTCATCATGTTGAATAGAACGTTGGAATTGACTGAATTCGTCTAATGGCAAGATTATCAAAGTGACCAGAGTGATAAAACCAGCTACAATAAGCAAAATAGCCTGAATGCCCAATAATTCAGAATGTTCATCATGTTGAAACTGAATAGAACGTTGGAATTGACCGAATTCGTCAAATCGCAAGAGTATTCAAAGTGATCAGAGTGATAAAACCAGCCAGACTAATCAAAATAGCCTGAATGCCCAATAATTCAGAATGTTCATCTTGTTGAAACTGAATAGAACGTTGGAATTGACCGAATTCGTCAAATGGCAAGAGTAATCAAAGTGATCAGAGTGATAAAACCAGCCAGACTAATCAAAATAGACTGAATGCCCAATAATTCAGAATGTTCATCATGTTCAAACTGAATAGAACGTTGGAATTGACCGAATTCGTTTAATGGCTAGAGTATTCAAAGTGATCACAGTGATAAAACCAGCCAGACTAATCAAAATAGCCTGAATGCCTAATAATTGAGAACGTTCATCATGTTGAAACTGAATAGAACGTTGGAATTGACCGAATTCGTCAAATGGCAAGATTATCAAAGTGATCAGAGTGATAAAACCAGCTACAATAAGCTAAATAGCCTGAATGCCCAATAATTCAGAATTTTAATCATGTTGAAACTGAATAGAACGTTGGAATTGACCGAATTCGTCAAATGGCAAGAGTATTCAAAGTGATCAGAGTGATAAAACCCGCCAGACTAATCAAAATAGCCTGAATGCCCAATAATTCAGAATGTTCATCATGTTGAAACTGAATAGAATGTTGGAATTGACCGAATTCGTCAAATGGCAAGAGTATTCAAAGTGATCAGAGTGATAAAACCAGCCAGACTAATCAAACTAGCCTGAATACCCAATAACTCAGAATGTTCATCATGTTGAAACTGAATAGAACGTTGGAATTGACCGAATTCGTAAAATGGCAAGATTATCAAAGTGATCAGAGTGATAAAACCAGCTACAATAATCAAAATAGCCTGAATGCCCAATAATTGAGAACGTTCATCATGTTGAAACTGAATAGAACGTTGGAATTGACTGAATTCGTCAAATGGCAAGAGTATTCAAAGTGATCAGAGTGATAAAACCACCTACAATAGTCAAAATAGCCTGAATGACCAATAATTCAGAATGTTCATCATGTTGAAACTGAATAGAACATTGGAATTGCCGAATTCGTCAAATGGCAAGAGTATTCAAAGTGATCAGAGTGATAAAACCAGCCAGACTAATCAAAATAGCCTGAATGTCCAATAATTCAGAATGTTCATCATGTTGAAATTGAATAGAACGTTGGAATTGATCGAATTCGTCAAATGGCAAGAGTATTCAAAGTGATCAGAGTGATAAAACCAGCCAGAGTAATCAAAATAGCCTGAATGCCCAATAATTCAGAATGTTCATCATGTTGAAACTGAGTAGAACGTTGGAATTGACCGAATTCGTCAAATGGCAAGAGTATTCAAAGTGATAAAACCAGCCAGACTAATCAAAATAGCCTGAATGCCCGATAATTCAGAATGTTCATCAAGTTCAAACTGAATAGAACGTTGGAATTGACCGAATTCGTTTAATGGCTAGAGTATTCAAAGTGATCACAGTGATAAAACCAGCCAGACTAATCAAAATAGCCTGAATGCCAAATAATTCAGAATGTTCATCATGTTGAAACTGAATAGAACGTTGGAATTGACCGAATTCGATTAATGGCTAGAGTATTCAAAGTGATCACAGCGATAAAACCAGCCAGACTAATCAAAATAGCCTGAATGCCAAATAATTCAGAATGTTCATCATGTTGAAACTGAATAGAACGTTGGAATTGACTGAAATCGTCAAATGGCAAGATTATCAAAGTGATCAGAGTGATAAAACCAGCTACAATAAGCAAAATAGCCTGAATGCCCAATAATTCAGAATGTTCATCATGTTGAAACTGAATAGAACGTTGGAATTGACCGAATTCGTCAAATGGCAAGAGTATTCAAAGTGATCAGAGTGATAAAACCAGGCAGACTAATCAAAATAGCCTGAATGCCCAATAATTCAGAATGTTCATCATGTTGAAACTGCATAGAACGTTGGAATTGACCGAATTCGTCAAATGGCAAGAGTATTCAAAGTGATCAGAGTGATAAAACCAGCCAGACTAATCAAAATAGACTGAATGCCCAATAATTCAGAATGTTCATCATGTTCAAACTGAATAGAACGTTGGAATTGACCGAATTCGTTTAATGGCTAGAGTATTCAAAGTGATCACAGTGATAAAACCAGCCAGACTAATCAAAATAGACTGAATGCCCAATAATTCAGAATGTTCATCATGTTCAAACTGAATAGAACGTTGGAATTGACCGAATTCGTTTAATGGCTAGAGTATTCGAAGTGATCGCAGTGATAAAACCAGCCAGACTAATCAAAATAGCCTGCATGCCCAATAATTCAGAATGTTCATCATGTTGAAACTGAATAGAACGTTGGAATTGACCGAATTCGTCAAATGGCAAGAGTATTCAAAGTGATCAGAGTGATAAAACCATCTACAATAATCAAAATAGACTGAATGCCCAATAATTCAGAATGTTCATCATGTTCAAACTGAATAGAACGTTGGAATTGACCGAATTCGTTTAATGGCTAGAGTATTCAAAGTGATCACAGTGATAAAACCAGCCAGACTAATCAAAATAGCCTGAATGCCAAATAATTCAGAATGTTCATCATGTTGAAACTGAATAGAACGTTGGAATTGACCGAATTCGTCAAATGGCAAGAGTATTCAAAGTGATCAGAGTGATAAAACCAGCCAGACTAATCAAAATAGCCTGAATGCCCAATAATTCAGAATGTTCATCATGTTGAAACTGAATAGAACGTTGGAATTGACCGATTTCGTCAAATGGCAAGAGTATTCAAAGTGATCAGAGTGATAAAACCCGCCAGACTAATCAAAATAGCCTGAATGCCCAATAATTCAGAATGTTCATCATGTTGAAACTGAATAGAACGTTGGAATTGACCGAATTCGTCAAATGGCAAGAGTATTCAAAGTGATCACAGTGATAAAACCAGCCAGACTAATCAAAATAGCCTGAATGCCAAATAATTCAGAATGTTCATCATGTTGAAACTGAATAGAACGTTGGAATTGACCGAATTCGTTTAATGGCTAGAGTATTCAAAGTGATCACAGTGATAAAACCAGCCAGACTAATCAAAATAGCCTGAATGCCAAATAATTCAGAATGTTCATCATGTTGAAACTGAATAGAACATTGGAATTGACCTAATTCGTCAAATGGCAAGAGTATTCAAAGTGATCAGAGTGATAAAACCAGCCAGACTAATCAAAATAGCCTGAATGCCCAATAATTCAGAATGTTCATCATGTTGAAACTGAATAGAACGTTGGAATTGACCGATTTCGTCAAATGGCAAGAGTATTCAAAGTGATCAGAGTGATAAAACCAGGCAGACTAATCAAAATAGCCTGAATGCCCAATAATTCAGAATGTTCATCATGTTGAAACTGCATAGAACGTTGGAATTGACCGAATTCGTCAAATGGCAAGAGTATTCAAAGTGATCAGAGTGATAAAACCAGCCAGACTAATCAAAATAGACTGAATGCCCAATAATTCAGAATGTTCATCATGTTCAAACTGAATAGAACGTTGGAATTGACCGAATTCGTTTAATGGCTAGAGTATTCAAAGTGATCACAGTGATAAAACCAGCCAGACTAATCAAAATAGCCTGCATGCCCAATAATTCAGAATGTTCATCATGTTGAAACTGAATAGAACGTTGGAATTGACCGAATTCGTCAAATGGCAAGAGTATTCAAAGTGATCAGAGTGATAAAACCATCTACAATAATCAAAATAGACTGAATGCCCAATAATTCAGAATGTTCATCATGTTCAAACTGAATAGAACGTTGGAATTGACCGAATTCGTTTAATGGCTAGAGTATTCAAAGTGATCACAGTGATAAAACCAGCCAGACTAATCAAAATAGAATGAATGCCTAATAATTGAGAACGTTCATCATGTTGAAACTGAATAGAACGTTGGAATTGACCGAATTCGTCAAATGGCAAGATTATCAAAGTGATCAGAGTGATAAAACCAGCTACAATAAGCTAAATAGCCTGAATGCCCAATAATTCAGAATGTTCATCATGTTGAAACTGAATAGAACGTTGGAATTGACCGAATTCGTCAAATGGCAAGAGTATTCAAAGTGATCAGAGTGATAAAACCCGCCAGACTAATCAAAATAGCCTGAATGCCCAATAATTCAGAATGTTCATCATGTTGAAACTGAATAGAACGTTGGAATTGACCGAATTCGTCAAATGGCAAGAGTATTCAAAGTGATCAGAGTGATAAAACCAGCCAGACTAATCAAACTAGCCTGAATACCCAATAATTCAGAATGTTCATCATGTTGAAACTGAATAGAACGTTGGAATTGACCGAATTCGTCAAATGGCAAGATTATCAAAGTGATCAGAGTGATAAAAAAAAAAAAAAAAAAATTGCCTGAATGCCCAATAATTGAGAAAGTTCATCATGTTGAAACTGAATAGAACGTTGGAATTGACTGAATTCGTCAAATGGCAAGAGTATTCAAAGTGATCAGAGTGATAAAACCACCTACAATAGTCAAAATAGCCTGAATGACCAATAATTCAGAATGTTCATCATGTTGAAACTGAATAGAACGTTGGAATTGACCGAATTCGTCAAATGGCAAGAGTATTCAAAGTGATCAGAGTGATAAAACCAGCCAGACTAATCAAAATAGCCTGAATGTCCAATAATTCAGAATGTTCATCATGTTGAAATTGAATAGAACGTTGGAATTGACCGAATTCGTCAAATGGCAAGAGTATTCAAAGTGATCAGAGTGATAAAACCAGCCAGACTAATCAAAATAGCCTGAATGCCCAATAATTCAGAATGTTCATCATGTTGAAACTGAATAGAACGTTGGAATTGACTAAAATCGTCAAATGGCAAGATTATCAAAGTGATAAAACCAGCTACAATAAGCAAAATAGCCTGAATGCCCAATAATTCAGAATGTTCATCATGTTGAAACTGAATAGAACGTTGGAATTGACCGAATTCGTCAAATGGCAAGAGTATTCAAAGTGATCAGAGTGATAAAACCAGGCAGACTAATCAAAATAGCCTGAATGCCCAATAATTCAGAATGTTCATCATGCATAGAACGTTGGAATTGACCGAATTCGTCAAATGGCAAGAGTATTCAAAGTGATCAGAGTGATAAAACCAGCCAGACTAATCAAAATAGACTGAATGCCCAATAATTCAGAATGTTCATCATGTTCAAACTGAATAGAACGTTGGAATTGACCGAATTCGTTTAATGGCTAGAGTATTCAAAGTGATCACAGTGATAAAACCAGCCAGACTAATCAAAATAGCCTGAATGCCAAATAATTCAGAATGTTCATCATGTTGAAACTGAATAGAACGTTGGAATTGACCGAATTCGTCAAATGGCAAGAGTATTCAAAGTGATCAGAGTGATAAAACCAGCCAGACTAATCAAAATAGCCTGAATGCCCAATAATTCAGAATGTTCATCATGTTGAAACTGAATAGAACGTTGGAATTGACCGATTTCGTCAAATGGCAAGAGTATTCAAAGTGATCAGAGTGATAAAACCCGCCAGACTAATCAAAATAGCCTGAATGCCAAATAATTCAGAATGTTCATCATGTTGAAACTGAATAGAACATTGGAATTGACCTAATTCGTCAAATGGCAAGAGTATTCAAAGTGATCAGAGTGATAAAACCAGCCAGACTAATCAAAATAGCCTGAATGCCCAATAATTCAGAATGTTCATCATGTTGAAACTGAATAGATCGTTGGAATTGACCGATTTCGTCAAATGGCAAGAGTATTCAAAGTGATCAGAGTGATAAAACCAGGCAGACTAATCAAAATAGCCTGAATGCCCAATAATTCAGAATGTTCATCATGTTGAAACTGCATAGAACGTTGGAATTGACCGAATTCGTCAAATGGCAAGAGTATTCAAAGTGATCAGAGTGATAAAACCAGCCAGACTAATCAAAATAGACTGAATGCCCAATAATTCAGAATGTTCATCATGTTCAAACTGAATAGAACGTTGGAATTGACCGAATTCGTTTAATGGCTAGAGTATTCAAAGTGATCACAGTGATAAAACCAGCCAGACTAATCAAAATAGCCTGCATGCCCAATAATTCAGAATGTTCATCATGTTGAAACTGAATAGAACGTTGGAATTGACCGAATTCGTCAAATGGCAAGAGTATTCAAAGTGATCAGAGTGATAAAACCATCTACAATAATCAAAATAGACTGAATGCCCAATAATTCAGAATGTTCATCATGTTCAAACTGAATAGAACGTTGGAATTGACCGAATTCGTTTAATGGCTAGAGTATTCAAAGTGATCACAGTGATAAAACCAGCCAGACTAATCAAAATTGAATGAATGCCTAATAATTGAGAACGTTCATCATGTTGAAACTGAATAGAACGTTGGAATTGACCGAAATCGTCAAATGGCAAGATTATCAAAGTGATCAGAGTGATAAAACCAGCTACAATAAGCTAAATAGCCTGAATGCCCAATAATTCAGAATGTTCATCATGTTGAAACTGAATAGAACGTTGGAATTGACCGAATTCGTCAAATGGCAAGAGTATTCAAAGTGATCAGAGTGATAAAACCCGCCAGACTAATCAAAATAGCCTGAATGCCCAATAATTCAGAATGTTCATCATGTTGAAACTGAATAGAACGTTGGAATTGACCGAATTCGTCAAATGGCAAGAGTATTCAAAGTGATCAGAGTGATAAAACCAGCCAGACTAATCAAACTAGCCTGAATACCCAATAATTCAGAATGTTCATCATGTTGAAACTGAATAGAACGTTGGAATTGACCGAATTCGTCAAATGGCAAGATTATCAAAGTGATCAGAGTGATAAAAAAAAAAAAAAAAAAAAAAAAATTGCCTGAATGCCCAATAATTGAGAACGTTCATCATGTTGAAACTGAATAGAACGTTGGAATTGACTGAATTCGTCAAATGGCAAGAGTATTCAAAGTGATCAGAGTGATAAAACCACCTACAATAGTCAAAATAGCCTGAATGACCAATAATTCAGAATGTTCATCATGTTGAAACTGAATAGAACGTTGGAATTGACCGAATTCGTCAAATGGCAAGAGTATTCAAAGTGATCAGAGTGATAAAACCAGCCAGACTAATCAAAATAGCCTGAATGTCCAATAATTCAGAATGTTCATCATGTTGAAATTGAATAGAACGTTGGAATTGACCGAATTCGTCAAATGGCAAGAGTATTCAAAGTGATCAGAGTGATAAAACCAGCCAGACTAATCAAAATAGCCTGAATGCCCAATAATTCAGAATGTTCATCATGTTGAAACTGAATAGAACGTTGGAATTGACTGAAATCGTCAAATGGCAAGATTATCAAAGTGATAAAACCAGCTACAATAAGCAAAATAGCCTGAATGCCCAATAATTCAGAATGTTCATCATGTTGAAACTGAATAGAACGTTGGAATTGACCGAATTCGTCAAATGGCAAGAGTATTCAAAGTGATCAGAGTGATAAAACCAGGCAGACTAATCAAAATAGCCTGAATGCCCAATAATTCAGAATGTTCATCATGCATAGAACGTTGGAATTGACCGAATTCGTCAAATGGCAAGAGTATTCAAAGTGATCAGAGTGATAAAACCAGCCAGACTAATCAAAATAGACTGAATGCCCAATAATTCAGAATGTTCATCATGTTCAAACTGAATAGAACGTTGGAATTGACCGAATTCGTTTAATGGCTAGAGTATTCAAAGTGATCACAGTGATAAAACCAGCCAGACTAATCAAAATAGACTGAATGCCCAATAATTCAGAATGTTCATCATGTTCAAACTGAATAGAACGTTGGAATTGACCGAATTCGTTTAATGGCTAGAGTATTCAAAGTGATCACAGTGATAAAACCAGCCAGACTAATCAAAATAGCCTGCATGCCCAATAATTCAGAATGTTCATCATGTTGAAACTGCATAGAACGTTGGAATTGACCGAATTCGTCAAATGGCAAGAGTATTCAAAGTGATCAGAGTGATAAAACCAGGCAGACTAATCAAAATAGCCTGAATGCCCAATAATTCAGAATGTTCATCATGTTGAAACTGCATAGAACGTTGGAATTGACCGAATTCGTCAAATGGCAAGATTATCAAAGTGATCAGAGTGATAAAACCAGCAACAATAATCAAAATAGCCTGAATGCCCAATAATTGAGAACGTTCATCATGTTGAAACTGAATAGAACGTTGGAATTGACTGAATTCGTCAAATGGCAAGAGTATTCAAAGTGATCAGAGTGATAAAACCACCTACAATAGTCAAAATAGCCTGAATGACCAATAATTCAGAATGTTCATCATGTTGAAACTGAATAGAACGTTGGAATTGACCGAATTCGTCAAATGGCATGAGTATTCAAAGTGATCAGAGTGATAAAACCAGCCAGACTAATCAAAATAGCCTGAATGTCCAATAATTCAGAATGTTCATCATGTTGAAATTGAATAGAACGTTGGAATTGACCGAATTCGTCAAATGGCAAGAGTATTCAAAGTGATCAGAGTGATAAAACCAGCCAGACTAATCAAAATAGCCTGAATGCCCAATAATTGAGAACGTTCACCATGTTGAAACTGAATAGAACGTTGGAATTGACTGAATTCGTCAAATGGCAAGAGTATTCAAAGTGATCAGAGTGATAAAACCACCTACAATAGTCAAAATAGCCTGAATGACCAATAATTCAGAATGTTCATCATGTTGAAACTGAATACAACGTTGGAATTGACCGAATTCGTCAAATGGCAAGAGTATTCAAAGTGATCAGAGTGATAAAACCAGGCAGACTAATCAAAATAGCCTGAATGCCCAATAATTCAGAATGTTCATCATGTTGAAACTGCATAGAACGTTGGAATTGACCGAATTCGTCAAATGGCAAGAGTATTCAAAGTGATCAGAGTGATAAAACCAGCCAGACTAATCAAAATAGACTGAATGCCCAATAATTCAGAATGTTCATCATGTTCAAACTGAATAGAACGTTGGAATTGACCGAATTCGTTTAATGGCTAGAGTATTCAAAGTGATCACAGTGATAAAACCAGCCAGACTAATCAAAATAGACTGAATGCCCAATAATTCAGAATGTTCATCATGTTCAAACTGAATAGAACGTTGGAATTGACCGAATTCGTTTAATGGCTAGAGTATTCAAAGTGATCACAGTGATAAAACCAGCCAGACTAATCAAAATAGCCTGCATGCCCAATAATTCAGAATGTTCATCATGTTGAAACTGAATAGAACGTTGGAATTGACCGAATTCGTCAAATGGCAAGAGTATTCAAAGTGATCAGAGTGATAAAACCATCTACAATAATCAAAATAGACTGAATGCCCAATAATTCAGAATGTTCATCATGTTGAAACTGAATAGAACGTTGGAATTGTGATAAAACCATCTACAATAATCAAAATAGACTGAATGCCCAATAATTCAGAATGTTCATCATGTTCAAACTGAATAGAACGTTGGAATTGACCGAATTCGTTTAATGGCTAGAGTATTCAAAGTGATCACAGTGATAAAACCAGCCAGACTAATCAAAATTGAATGAATGCCTAATAATTGAGAACGTTCATCATGTTGAAACTGAATAGAACGTTGGAATTGACCGAAATCGTCAAATGGCAAGATTATCAAAGTGATCAGAGTGATAAAACCAGCTACAATAAGCTAAATAGCCTGAATGCCCAATAATTCAGAATGTTCATCATGTTGAAACTGAATAGAACGTTGGAATTGACCGAATTCGTCAAATGGCAAGAGTATTCAAAGTGATCAGAGTGATAAAACCCGCCAGACTAATCAAAATAGCCTGAATGCCCAATAATTCAGAATGTTCATCATGTTGAAACTGAATAGAACGTTGGAATTGACCGAATTCGTCAAATGGCAAGAGTATTCAAAGTGATCAGAGTGATAAAACCAGCCAGACTAATCAAACTAGCCTGAATACCCAATAATTCAGAATGTTCATCATGTTGAAACTGAATAGAACGTTGGAATTGACCGAATTCGTCAAATGGCAAGATTATCAAAGTGATCAGAGTGATAAAAAAAAAAAAAAAAAAAAAAAAATTGCCTGAATGCCCAATAATTGAGAACGTTCATCATGTTGAAACTGAATAGAACGTTGGAATTGACTGAATTCGTCAAATGGCAAGAGTATTCAAAGTGATCAGAGTGATAAAACCACCTACAATAGTCAAAATAGCCTGAATGACCAATAATTCAGAATGTTCATCATGTTGAAACTGAATAGAACGTTGGAATTGACCGAATTCGTCAAATGGCAAGAGTATTCAAAGTGATCAGAGTGATAAAACCAGCCAGACTAATCAAAATAGCCTGAATGTCCAATAATTCAGAATGTTCATCATGTTGAAATTGAATAGAACGTTGGAATTGACCGAATTCGTCAAATGGCAAGAGTATTCAAAGTGATCAGAGTGATAAAACCAGCCAGACTAATCAAAATAGCCTGAATGCCCAATAATTCAGAATGTTCATCATGTTGAAACTGAATAGAACGTTGGAATTGACTGAAATCGTCAAATGGCAAGATTATCAAAGTGATAAAACCAGCTACAATAAGCAAAATAGCCTGAATGCCCAATAATTCAGAATGTTCATCATGTTGAAACTGAATAGAACGTTGGAATTGACCGAATTCGTCAAATGGCAAGAGTATTCAAAGTGATCAGAGTGATAAAACCAGCCAGACTAATCAAAATAGCCTGAATGTCCAATAATTCAGAATGTTCATCATGTTGAAATTGAATAGAACGTTGGAATTGACCGAATTCGTCAAATGGCAAGAGTATTCAAAGTGATCAGAGTGATAAAACCAGCCAGACTAATCAAAATAGCCTGAATGCCCAATAATTCAGAATGTTCATCATGTTGAAACTGAATAGAACGTTGGAATTGACTGAAATCGTCAAATGGCAAGATTATCAAAGTGATAAAACCAGCTACAATAAGCAAAATAGCCTGAATGCCCAATAATTCAGAATGTTCATCATGTTGAAACTGAATAGAACGTTGGAATTGACCGAATTCGTCAAATGGCAAGAGTATTCAAAGTGATCAGAGTGATAAAACCAGGCAGACTAATCAAAATAGCCTGAATGCCCAATAATTCAGAATGTTCATCATGTTGAAACTGAATAGAACGTTGGAATTGACTGAAATCGTCAAATGGCAAGATTATCAAAGTGATAAAACCAGCTACAATAAGCAAAATAGCCTGAATGCCCAATAATTCAGAATGTTCATCATGTTCAAACTGAATAGAACGTTGGAATTGACCGAATTCGTTTAATGGCTAGAGTATTCAAAGTGATCACAGTGATAAAACCAGCCAGACTAATCAAAATAGACTGAATGCCCAATAATTCAGAATGTTCATCATGTTCAAACTGAATAGAATGTTGGAATTGACCGAATTCGTTTAATGGCTAGAGTATTCAAAGTGATCACAGTGATAAAACCAGCCAGACTAATCAAAATAGCCTGCATGCCCAATAATTCAGAATGTTCATCATGTTGAAACTGCATAGAACGTTGGAATTGACCGAATTCGTCAAATGGCAAGAGTATTCAAAGTGATCAGAGTGATAAAACCAGGCAGACTAATCAAAATAGCCTGAATGCCCAATAATTCAGAATGTTCATCATGTTGAAACTGCATAGAACGTTGGAATTGACCGAATTCGTCAAATGGCAAGATTATCAAAGTGATCAGAGTGATAAAACCAGCAACAATAATCAAAATAGCCTGAATGCCCAATAATTGAGAACGTTCATCATGTTGAAACTGAATAGAACGTTGGAATTGACTGAATTCGTCAAATGGCAAGAGTATTCAAAGTGATCAGAGTGATAAAACCACCTACAATAGTCAAAATAGCCTGAATGACCAATAATTCAGAATGTTCATCATGTTGAAACTGAATAGAACGTTGGAATTGACCGAATTCGTCAAATGGCATGAGTATTCAAAGTGATCAGAGTGATAAAACCAGCCAGACTAATCAAAATAGCCTGAATGTCCAATAATTCAGAATGTTCATCATGTTGAAATTGAATAGAACGTTGGAATTGACCGAATTCGTCAAATGGCAAGAGTATTCAAAGTGATCAGAGTGATAAAACCAGCCAGACTAATCAAAATAGCCTGAATGCCCAATAATTGAGAACGTTCACCATGTTGAAACTGAATAGAACGTTGGAATTGACTGAATTCGTCAAATGGCAAGAGTATTCAAAGTGATCAGAGTGATAAAACCACCTACAATAGTCAAAATAGCCTGAATGACCAATAATTCAGAATGTTCATCATGTTGAAACTGAATACAACGTTGGAATTGACCGAATTCGTCAAATGGCAAGAGTATTCAAAGTGATCAGAGTGATAAAACCAGGCAGACTAATCAAAATAGCCTGAATGCCCAATAATTCAGAATGTTCATCATGTTGAAACTGCATAGAACGTTGGAATTGACCGAATTCGTCAAATGGCAAGAGTATTCAAAGTGATCAGAGTGATAAAACCAGCCAGACTAATCAAAATAGACTGAATGCCCAATAATTCAGAATGTTCATCATGTTCAAACTGAATAGAACGTTGGAATTGACCGAATTCGTTTAATGGCTAGAGTATTCAAAGTGATCACAGTGATAAAACCAGCCAGACTAATCAAAATAGACTGAATGCCCAATAATTCAGAATGTTCATCATGTTCAAACTGAATAGAACGTTGGAATTGACCGAATTCGTTTAATGGCTAGAGTATTCAAAGTGATCACAGTGATAAAACCAGCCAGACTAATCAAAATAGCCTGCATGCCCAATAATTCAGAATGTTCATCATGTTGAAACTGAATAGAACGTTGGAATTGACCGAATTCGTCAAATGGCAAGAGTATTCAAAGTGATCAGAGTGATAAAACCATCTACAATAATCAAAATAGACTGAATGCCCAATAATTCAGAATGTTCATCATGTTGAAACTGAATAGAACGTTGGAATTGACCGAATTCGTTTAATGGCTAGAGTATTCAAAGTGATCACAGTGATAAAACCAGCCAGACTAATCAAAATAGCCTGAATGCCAAATAATTCAGAATGTTCATCATGTTGAAACTGAATAGAACGTTGGAATTGACCTAATTCGTCAAATGGCAAGAGTATTGAAAGTGATCAGAGTGATAAAACCAGCTACAATAATCAAAATAGCCTGAATGCCCAATAATTCAGAATGTTCATCATGTTGAAACTGAATAGAACGTTGGAATTGACCGATTTCGTCAAATGGCAAGAGTATTCAAAGTGATCAGAGTGATAAAACCAGGCAGACTAATCAAAAGCCTGAATGCCCAATAATTCAGAATGTTCATCATGTTGAAACTGCATAGAACGTTGGAATTGACCGAATTCGTCAAATGGCAAGAGTATTCAAAGTGATCAGAGTGATAAAACCAGCCAGACTAATCAAAATAGACTGAATGCCCAATAATTCAGAATGTTCATCATGTTCAAACTGAATAGAACGTTGGAATTGACCGAATTCGTTTAATGGCTAGAGTATTCAAAGTGATCACAGTGATAAAACCAGCCAGACTAATCAAAATAGCCTGCATGCCCAATAATTCAGAATGTTCATCATGTTGAAACTGAATAGAACGTTGGAATTGACCGAACTCGTCAAATGGAAGGAGTATTCAAAGTGATCAGAGTGATAAAACCATCTACAATAATCAAAATAGACTGAATGCCCAATAATTGAGAACGTTCATCATGTTGAAACTGAATAGAACGTTGGAATTGACTGAATTCGTCAAATGGCAAGAGTATTCAAAGTGATCAGAGTGATAAAACCACCTACAATAGTCAAAATAGCCTGAATGACCAATAATTCAGAATGTTCATCATGTTGAAACTGAATAGAACGTTGGAATTGACCGAATTCGTCAAATGGCATGAGTATTCAAAGTGATCAGAGTGATAAAACCAGCCAGACTAATCAAAATAGACTGAATGCCCAATAATTGAGAACGTTCATCATGTTGAAACTGCATAGAACGTTGGAATTGACCGAATTCGTCAAATGGCAAGAGTATTCAAAGTGATCAGAGTGATAAAACCAGGCAGACTAATCAAAATAGCCTGAATGCCCAATAATTCAGAATGTTCATCATGTTGAAACTGCATAGAACGTTGGAATTTACCGAATTCGTCAAATGGCAAGATTATCAAAGTGATCAGAGTGATAAAACCAGCAACAATAATCAAAATAGCCTGAATGCCCAATAATTGAGAACGTTCATCATGTTGAAACTGAATAGAACGTTGGAATTGACTGAATTCGTCAAATGGCAAGAGTATTCAAAGTGATCAGAGTGATAAAACCACCTACAATAGTCAAAATAGCCTGAATGACCAATAATTCAGAATGTTCATCATGTTGAAACTGAATAGAACGTTGGAATTGACCGAATTCGTCAAATGGCATGAGTATTCAAAGTGATCAGAGTGATAAAACCAGCCAGACTAATCAAAATAGCCTGAATGTCCAATAATTCAGAATGTTCATCATGTTGAAATTGAATAGAACGTTGGAATTGACCGAATTCGTCAAATGGCAAGAGTATTCAAAGTGATCAGAGTGATAAAACCAGCCAGACTAATCAAAATAGCCTGAATGCCCAATAATTGAGAACGTTCACCATGTTGAAACTGAATAGAACGTTGGAATTGACTGAATTCGTCAAATGGCAAGAGTATTCAAAGTGATCAGAGTGATAAAACCACCTACAATAGTCAAAATAGCCTGAATGACCAATAATTCAGAATGTTCATCATGTTGAAACTGAATACAACGTTGGAATTGACCGAATTCGTCAAATGGCAAGAGTATTCAAAGTGATCAGAGTGATAAAACCAGGCAGACTAATCAAAATAGCCTGAATGCCCAATAATTCAGAATGTTCATCATGTTGAAACTGCATAGAACGTTGGAATTGACCGAATTCGTCAAATGGCAAGAGTATTCAAAGTGATCAGAGTGATAAAACCAGCCAGACTAATCAAAATAGACTGAATGCCCAATAATTCAGAATGTTCATCATGTTCAAACTGAATAGAATGTTGGAATTGACCGAATTCGTTTAATGGCTAGAGTATTCAAAGTGATCACAGTGATAAAACCAGCCAGACTAATCAAAATAGACTGAATGCCCAATAATTCAGAATGTTCATCATGTTCAAACTGAATAGAACGTTGGAATTGACCGAATTCGTTTAATGGCTAGAGTATTCAAAGTGATCACAGTGATAAAACCAGCCAGACTAATCAAAATAGCCTGCATGCCCAATAATTCAGAATGTTCATCATGTTGAAACTGAATAGAACGTTGGAATTGACCGAATTCGTCAAATGGCAAGAGTATTCAAAGTGATCAGAGTGATAAAACCATCTACAATAATCAAAATAGACTGAATGCCCAATAATTCAGAATGTTCATCATGTTGAAACTGAATAGAACGTTGGAATTGACCGAATTCGTTTAATGGCTAGAGTATTCAAAGTGATCACAGTGATAAAACCAGCCAGACTAATCAAAATAGCCTGAATGCCAAATAATTCAGAATGTTCATCATGTTGAAACTGAATAGAACGTTGGAATTGACCTAATTCGTCAAATGGCAAGAGTATTGAAAGTGATCAGAGTGATAAAACCAGCTACAATAATCAAAATAGCCTGAATGCCCAATAATTCAGAATGTTCATCATGTTGAAACTGAATAGAACGTTGGAATTGACCGATTTCGTCAAATGGCAAGAGTATTCAAAGTGATCAGAGTGATAAAACCAGGCAGACTAATCAAAAGCCTGAATGCCCAATAATTCAGAATGTTCATCATGTTGAAACTGCATAGAACGTTGGAATTGACCGAATTCGTCAAATGGCAAGAGTATTCAAAGTGATCAGAGTGATAAAACCAGCCAGACTAATCAAAATAGACTGAATGCCCAATAATTCAGAATGTTCATCATGTTCAAACTGAATAGAACGTTGGAATTGACCGAATTCGTTTAATGGCTAGAGTATTCAAAGTGATCACAGTGATAAAACCAGCCAGACTAATCAAAATAGCCTGCATGCCCAATAATTCAGAATGTTCATCATGTTGAAACTGAATAGAACGTTGGAATTGACCGAACTCGTCAAATGGAAGGAGTATTCAAAGTGATCAGAGTGATAAAACCATCTACAATAATCAAAATAGACTGAATGCCCAATAATTCAGAATGTTCATCATGTTCAAACTGAATAGAACGTTGGAATTGACCGAATTCGTTTAATGGCTAGAGTATTCAAAGTGATCAGAGTGATAAAACCAGCCAGACTAATCAAAATAGACTGAATGCCCAATAATTCAGAATGTTCATCATGTTCAAACTGAATAGAACGTTGGAATTGACCGAATTCGTTTAATGGCTAGAGTATTCAAAGTGATCACAGTGATAAAACCAGCCAGACTAATCAAAATAGCCTGCATGCCCAATAATTCAGAATGTTCATCATGTTGAAACTGAATAGAACGTTGGAATTGACCGAACTCGTCAAATGGAAGGAGTATTCAAAGTGATCAGAGTGATAAAACCATCTACAATAATCAAAATAGACTGAATGCCCAATAATTCAGAATGTTCATCATGTTCAAACTGAATAGAACGTTGGAATTGACCGAATTCGTTTAATGGCTAGAGTATTCAAAGTGATCACAGTGATAAAACCAGCCAGACTAATCAAAATAGACTGAATGCCCAATAATTCAGAATGTTCATCATGTTGAAACTGAATAGAACGTTGGAATTGACCGAATTCGTCAAATGGCAAGAGTATTCAAAGTGATCAGAGTGATAAAACCCGCCAGACTAATCAAAATAGCCTGAATGCCCAATAATTCAGAACGTTCATCATGTTGAAACTGAATAGAACGTTGGAATTGACCGAATTCGTCAAATGGCAAGAGTATTCAAAGTGATCAGAGTGATAAAACCAGCCAGACTAATCAAACTAGCCTGAATACCCAATAATTCAGAATGTTCATCATGTTGAAACTGAATAGAACGTTGGAATTGACCGAATTCGTCAAATGGCAAGATTATCAAAGTGATCAGAGTGATAAAACCAGCAACAATAATCAAAATAGCCTGAATGCCCAATAATTGAGAACGTTCATCATGTTGAAACTGAATAGAACGTTGGAATTGACTGAATTCGTCAAATGGCAAGAGTATTCAAAGTGATCAGAGTGATAAAACCACCTACAATAGTCAAAATAGCCTGAATGACCAATAATTCAGAATGTTCATCATGTTGAAACTGAATAGAACGTTGGAATTGACCGAATTCGTCAAATGGCAAGAGTATTCAAAGTGATCAGAGTGATAAAACCAGCCAGACTAATCAAAATAGCCTGAATGTCCAATAATTCAGAATGTTCATCATGTTGAAATTGAATAGAACGTTGGAATTGACCGAATTCGTCAAATGGCAAGAGTATTCAAAGTGATCAGAGTGATAAAACCAGCCAGACTAATCAAAATAGCCTGAATGCCCAATAATTCAGAATGTTCATCATGTTGAAACTGAGTAGAACGTTGGAATTGACCGAATTCGTCAAATGGCAAGAGTATTCAAAGTGATCAGAGTGATAAAACCAGCCAGACTAATCAAAATAGCCTGAATGCCCAATAATTCAGAATGTTCATCAAGTTCAAACTGAATAGAACGTTGGAATTGACCGAATTCGTTTAATGGCTATTGTATTCAAAGTGATCACAGTGATAAAACCAGCCAGACTAATCAAAATAGCCTGAATGCCAAATAATTCAGAATGTTCATCATGTTGAAACTGAATAGAACGTTGGAATTGACCGAATTCGTCAAATGGCAAGAGTATTCAAAGTGATCAGAGTGATAAAACCAGCCAGACTAATCAAAATAGCCTGAATGCCTAATAATTAAGAACGTTAATCATGTTGAATAGAACGTTGGAATTGACTGAATTCGTCAAATGGCAAGATTATCAAAGTGATCAGAGTGATAAAACCAGCTACAATAAGCAAAATAGCCTGAATGCCCAATAATTCAGAATGTTCATCATGTTGAAACTGAATAGAACGTTGGAATTGAGCGAATTCGTGAAATGGCAAGATTATCTAAGTGACCAGAGTGATAAAACCAGCTACAATAAGCCAAATAGCCTGAATGCCCAATAATTCAGAATGTTCATCATGTTGAAACTGAATAGAACGTTGGAATTGACCGAATTCGTCAAATCGCAAGAGTATTCAAAGTGATCAGAGTGATAAAACCAGCCAGACTAATCAAAATAGCCTGAATGCCCAATAATTCAGAATGTTCATCTTGTTGAAACTGAATAGAACGTTGGAATTGACCGAATTCGTCAAATGGCAAGAGTAATCAAAGTGATCAGAGTGATAATACCAGCCAGACTAATCAAAATAGACTGAATGCCCAATAATTCAGAATGTTCATCATGTTCAAACTGAATAGAACGTTGGAATTGACCGAATTCGTTTAATGGCTAGAGTATTCAAAGTGATCACAGTGATAAAACCAGCCAGACTAATCAAAATAGCCTGAATGCCTAATAATTGAGAACGTTCATCATGTTGAAACTGAATAGAACGTTGGAATTGACCGAATTCGTCAAATGGCAAGATTATCAAAGTGATCAGAGTGATAAAACCAGCTACAATAAGCTAAATAGCCTGAATGCCCAATAATTCAGAATGTTCATCATGTTGAAACTGAATAGAACGTTGGAATTGACCGAATTCGTCAAATGGCAAGAGTAATCAAAGTGATCAGAGTGATAAAACCAGCCAGACTAATCAAAATAGACTGAATGCCCAATAATTCAGAATGTTCATCATGTTCAAACTGAATAGAACGTTGGAATTGACCGAATTCGTTTAATGGCTAGAGTATTCAAAGTGATCACAGTGATAAAACCAGCCAGACTAATCAAAATAGCCTGAATGCCTAATAATTGAGAACGTTCATCATGTTGAAACTGAATAGAACGTTGGAATTGACCGAATTCGTCAAATGGCAAGATTATTAAAGTGATCAGAGTGATAAAACCAGCTACAATAAGCTAAATAGCCTGAATGCCCAATAATTCAGAATGTTCATCATGTTGAAACTGAATAGAACGTTGGAATTGACCGAATTCGTCAAATGGCAAGAGTATTCAAAGTGATCAGAGTGATAAAACCCGCCAGACTAATCAAAATAGCCTGAATGCCCAATAATTCAGAATGTTCATCATGTTGAAACTGAATAGAATGTTGGAATTGACCGAATTCGTCAAATGGCAAGAGTATTCAAAGTGATCAGAGTGATAAAACCAGCCAGACTAATCAAACTAGCCTGAATACCCAATAACTCAGAATGTTCATCATGTTGAAACTGAATAGAACGTTGGAATTGACCGAATTCGTAAAATGGCAAGATTATCAAAGTGATCAGAGTGATAAAACCAGCTACAATAATCAAAATAGCCTGAATGCCCAATAATTGAGAACGTTCATCATGTTGAAACTGAATAGAACGTTGGAATTGACTGAATTCGTCAAATGGCAAGAGTATTCAAAGTGATCAGAGTGATAAAACCACCTACAATAGTCAAAATAGCCTGAATGACCAATAATTCAGAATGTTCATCATGTTGAAACTGAATAGAACGTTGGAATTGACCGAATTCGTCAAATGGCAAGAGTATTCAATGTGATCAGAGTGATAAAACCAGCCAGACTAATCAAAATAGCCTGAATGTCCAATAATTCAGAATGTTCATCATGTTGAAATTGAATAGAACGTTGGAATTGATCGAATTCGTCAAATGGCAAGAGTATTCAAAGTGATCAGAGTGATAAAACCAGCCAGACTAATCAAAATAGCCTGAATGCCCAATAATTCAGAATGCTCATCATGTTGAAACTGAGTAGAACGTTGGAATTGACCGAATTCGTCAAATGGCAAGAGTATTCAAAGTGATAAAACCAGCCAGACTAATCAAAATAGCCTGAATGCCCAATAATTCAGAATGTTCATCAAGTTCAAACTGAATAGAACGTTGGAATTGACCGAATTCGTTTAATGGCTAGAGTATTCAAAGTGATCACAGTGATAAAACCAGCCAGACTAATCAAAATAGCCTGAATGCCAAATAATTCAGAATGTTCATCATGTTGAAACTGAATAGAACGTTGGAATTGACCGAATTCGTGTAATGGCTAGAGTATTCAAAGTGATCACAGTGATAAAACCAGCCAGACTAATCAAAATAGCCTGAATGCCAAATAATTCAGAATGTTCATCATGTTGAAACTGAATAGAACGTTGGAATTGACTGAAATCGTCAAATGGCAAGATTATCAAAGTGATCAGAGTGATAAAACCAGCTACAATAAGCAAAATAGCCTGAATGCCCAATAATTCAGAATGTTCATCATGTTGAAACTGAATAGAACGTTGGAATTGAGCGAATTCGTGAAATGGCAAGATTATCAAAGTGACCAGAGTGATAAAACCAGCTACAATAAGCAAAATAGCCTGAATGCCCAATAATTCAGAATGTTCATCATGTTGAAACTGAATAAAACGTTGGAATTGACCGAATTCGTCAAATCGCAAGAGTATTCAAAGTGATCAGAGTGATAAAACCAGCCAGACTAATCAAAATAGCCTGAATGCCCAATAATTCAGAATGTTCATCATGTTGAAATTGAATAGAACGTTGGAATTGATCGAATTCGTCAAATGGCAAGAGTATTCAAAGTGATCAGAGTGATAAAACCAGCCAGACTAATCAAAATAGCCTGAATGTCCAATAATTCAGAATGCTCATCATGTTGAAACTGAGTAGAACGTTGGAATTGACCGAATTCGTCAAATGGCAAGAGTATTCAAAGTGATAAAACCAGCCAGACTAATCAAAATAGCCTGAATGCCCAATAATTCAGAATGTTCATCAAGTTCAAACTGAATAGAACGTTGGAATTGACCGAATTCGTTTAATGGCTAGAGTATTCAAAGTGATCACAGTGATAAAACCAGCCAGACTAATCAAAATAGCCTGAATGCCTAATAATTAAGAACGTTCATCATGTTGAAACTGAATAGAACGTTGGAATTGACCGAATTCGTCAAATGGCAAGATTATCAAAGTGATCAGAGTGATAAAACCAGCTACAATAAGCAAAATAGGCAAGAGTATTCAAAGTGATCAGAGTGATAAAACCAGCCAGACTAATCAAAATAGCCTGAATGTCCAATAATTCAGAATGTTCATCATGTTGAAACTGAATAGAACGTTGGAATTGACCGAATTCGTCAAATGGCAAGAGTATTCAAAGTGATCAGAGTGATAAAACCAGCCAGACTAATCAAAATAGCCTAAATGCCCAATAATTCAGAATGTTGATCATGTTGAAACTGAATAGAACGTTGGAATTGACCGAATTCGTCAAATGGCAAGAGTATTCAAAGTGATCAGAGTGATAAAACCAGCCAGACTAATCAATATAGCCTGAATGCCCAATAATTCAGAATGTTCATCATGTTCAAACTGAATAGAACGTTGGAATTGACCGAATTCGTTTAATGGCAAGAGTATTCAAAGTGATCACAGTGATAAAACCAGCCAGACTAATCAAAATAGCCTGAATGCCTAATAATTAAGAATGTTCATCATGTTGAAACTGAATAGAACGTTGGAATTGACCGAATTCGTCAAATGGCAAGATTATCAAAGTGATCAGAGTGATAAAACCAGCCAGACTAATCAAACTAGCCTGAATACCCAATAACTCAGAATGTTCATCATGTTGAAACTGAATAGAACGTTGGAATTGACCGAATTCGTAAAATGGCAAGATTATCAAAGTGATCAGAGTGATAAAACCAGCTACAATAATCAAAATAGCCTGAATGCCCAATAATTGAGAACGTTCATCATGTTGAAACTGAATAGAACGTTGGAATTGACTGAATTCGTCAAATGGCAAGAGTATTCAAAGTGATCAGAGTGATAAAACCACCTACAATAGTCAAAATAGCCTGAATGACCAATAATTCAGAATGTTCATCATGTTGAAACTGAATAGAACGTTGGAATTGACCGAATTCGTCAAATGGCAAGAGTATTCAAAGTGATCAGAGTGATAAAACCAGCCAGACTAATCAAAATAGCCTGAATGTCCAATAATTCAGAATGTTCATCATGTTGAAATTGAATAGAACGTTGGAATTGATCGAATTCGTCAAATGGCAAGAGTATTCAAAGTGATCAGAGTGATAAAACCAGCCAGAGTAATCAAAATAGCCTGAATGCCCAATAATTCAGAATGTTCATCATGTTGAAACTGAGTAGAACGTTGGAATTGACCGAATTCGTCAAATGGCAAGAGTATTCAAAGTGATAAAACCAGCCAGACTAATCAAAATAGCCTGAATGCCCAATAATTCAGAATGTTCATCAAGTTCAAACTGAATAGAACGTTGGAATTGACCGAATTCGTTTAATGGCTAGAGTATTCAAAGTGATCACAGTGATAAAACCAGCCAGACTCTTCAAAATAGCCTGAATGCCAAATAATTCAGAATGTTCATCATGTTGAAACTGAATAGAACGTTGGAATTGACCGAATTCGTTTAATGGCTAGAGTATTCAAAGTGATCACAGTGATAAAACCAGCCAGACTACTCAAAATAGCCTGAATGCCAAATAATTCAGAATGTTCATCATGTTGAAACTGAATAGAACATTGGAATTGACTGAAATCGTCAAATGGCAAGATTATCAAAGTGATCAGAGTGATAAAACAAGCTACAATAAGCAAAATAGCCTGAATGCCTAATAATTAAGAACGTTCATCATGTTGAAACTGAATAGAACGTTGGAATTGACCGAATTCGTCAAATGGCAAGATTATCAAAGTGATCAGAGTGATAAAACCAGCTACAATAAGCAAAATAGGCAAGAGTATTCAAAGTGATCAGAGTGATAAAACCAGCCAGACTAATCAAAATAGCCTGAATGTCCAATAATTCAGAATGTTCATCATGTTGAAACTGAATAGAACGTTGGAATTGACCGAATTCGTCAAATGGCAAGAGTATTCAAAGTGATCAGAGTGATAAAACCAGCCAGACTAATCAAAATAGCCTAAATGCCCAATAATTCAGAATGTTGATCATGTTGAAACTGAATAGAACGTTGGAATTGACCGAATTCGTCAAATGGCAAGAGTATTCAAAGTGATCAGAGTGATAAAACCAGCCAGACTAATCAATATAGCCTGAATGCCCAATAATTCAGAATGTTCATCATGTTCAAACTGAATAGAACGTTGGAATTGACCGAATTCGTTTAATGGCAAGATTATCAAAGTGATCAGAGTGATAAAACCAGCCAGACTAATCAAACTAGCCTGAATACCCAATAACTCAGAATGTTCATCATGTTGAAACTGAATAGAACGTTGGAATTGACCGAATTCGTAAAATGGCAAGATTATCAAAGTGATCAGAGTGATAAAACCAGCTACAATAATCAAAATAGCCTGAATGCCCAATAATTGAGAACGTTCATCATGTTGAAACTGAATAGAACGTTGGAATTGACTGAATTCGTCAAATGGCAAGAGTATTCAAAGTGATCAGAGTGATAAAACCACCTACAATAGTCAAAATAGCCTGAATGACCAATAATTCAGAATGTTCATCATGTTGAAACTGAATAGAACGTTGGAATTGACCGAATTCGTCAAATGGCAAGAGTATTCAAAGTGATAAAACCAGCCAGACTAATCAAAATAGCCTGAATGTCCAATAATTCAGAATGTTCATCATGTTGAAATTGAATAGAACGTTGGAATTGATCGAATTCGTCAAATGGCAAGAGTATTCAAAGTGATCAGAGTGATAAAACCAGCCAGAGTAATCAAAATAGCCTGAATGCCCAATAATTCAGAATGTTCATCATGTTGAAACTGAGTAGAACGTTGGAATTGACCGAATTCGTCAAATGGCAAGAGTATTCAAAGTGATAAAACCAGCCAGACTAATCAAAATAGCCTGAATGCCCAATAATTCAGAATGTTCATCATGTTGAAACTGAATAGAACGTTGGAATTGACCGAATTCGTAAAATGGCAAGATTATCAAAGTGATCAGAGTGATAAAACCAGCTACAATAATCAAAATAGCCTGAATGCCCAATAATTGAGAACGTTCATCATGTTGAAACTGAATAGAACGTTGGAATTGACTGAATTCGTCAAATGGCAAGAGTATTCAAAGTGATCAGAGTGATAAAACCACCTACAATAGTCAAAATAGCCTGAATGACCAATAATTCAGAATGTTCATCATGTTGAAACTGAATAGAACGTTGGAATTGACCGAATTCGTCAAATGGCAAGAGTATTCAAAGTGATCAGAGTGATAAAACCAGCCAGACTAATCAAAATAGCCTGAATGTCCAATAACTCAGAATGTTCATCATGTTGAAACTGAATAGAACGTTGGAATTGACCGAATTCGTAAAATGGCAAGATTATCAAAGTGATCAGAGTGATAAAACCAGCTACAATAATCAAAATAGCCTGAATGCCCAATAATTGAGAACGTTCATCATGTTGAAACTGAATAGAACGTTGGAATTGACTGAATTCGTCAAATGGCAAGAGTATTCAAAGTGATCAGAGTGATAAAACCACCTACAATAGTCAAAATAGCCTGAATGACCAATAATTCAGAATGTTCATCATGTTGAAACTGAATAGAACGTTGGAATTGACCGAATTCGTCAAATGGCAAGAGTATTCAAAGTGATAAAACCAGCCAGACTAATCAAAATAGCCTGAATGTCCAATAATTCAGAATGTTCATCATGTTGAAATTGAATAGAACGTTGGAATTGATCGAATTCGTCAAATGGCAAGAGTATTCAAAGTGATCAGAGTGATAAAACCAGCCAGAGTAATCAAAATAGCCTGAATGCCCAATAATTCAGAATGTTCATCATGTTGAAACTGAGTAGAACGTTGGAATTGACCGAATTCGTCAAATGGCAAGAGTATTCAAAGTGATAAAACCAGCCAGACTAATCAAAATAGCCTGAATGCCCAATAATTCAGAATGTTCATCATGTTGAAACTGAATAGAACGTTGGAATTGACCGAATTCGTAAAATGGCAAGATTATCAAAGTGATCAGAGTGATAAAACCAGCTACAATAATCAAAATAGCCTGAATGCCCAATAATTGAGAACGTTCATCATGTTGAAACTGAATAGAACGTTGGAATTGACTGAATTCGTCAAATGGCAAGAGTATTCAAAGTGATCAGAGTGATAAAACCACCTACAATAGTCAAAATAGCCTGAATGACCAATAATTCAGAATGTTCATCATGTTGAAACTGAATAGAACGTTGGAATTGACCGAATTCGTCAAATGGCAAGAGTATTCAAAGTGATAAAACCAGCCAGACTAATCAAAATAGCCTGAATGTCCAATAATTCAGAATGTTCATCATGTTGAAATTGAATAGAACGTTGGAATTGATCGAATTCGTCAAATGGCAAGAGTATTCAAAGTGATCAGAGTGATAAAACCAGCCAGAGTAATCAAAATAGCCTGAATGCCCAATAATTCAGAATGTTCATCATGTTGAAACTGAGTAGAACGTTGGAATTGACCGAATTCGTCAAATGGCAAGAGTATTCAAAGTGATAAAACCAGCCAGACTAATCAAAATAGCCTGAATGCCCAATAATTCAGAATGTTCATCATGTTGAAACTGAATAGAACGTTGGAATTGACCGAATTCGTAAAATGGCAAGATTATCAAAGTGATCAGAGTGATAAAACCAGCTACAATAATCAAAATAGCCTGAATGCCCAATAATTGAGATCGTTCATCATGTTGAAACTGAATAGAACGTTGGAATTGACTGAATTCGTCAAATGGCAAGAGTATTCAAAGTGATCAGAGTGATAAAACCACCTACAATAGTCAAAATAGCCTGAATGACCAATAATTCAGAATGTTCATCATGTTGAAACTGAATAGAACGTTGGAATTGACCGAATTCGTCAAATGGCAAGAGTATTCAAAGTGATCAGAGTGATAAAACCAGCCAGACTAATCAAAATAGCCTGAATGTCCAATAACTCAGAATGTTCATCATGTTGAAACTGAATAGAACGTTGGAATTGACCGAATTCGTTTAATGGCAAGATTATCAAAGTGATCAGAGTGATAAAACCAGCCAGACTAATCAAACTAGCCTGAATACCCAATAACTCAGAATGTTCATCATGTTGAAACTGAATAGAACGTTGGAATTGACCGAATTCGTCAAATGGCAAGAGTATTCAAAGTGATCAGAGTGATAAAACCAGCCAGACTAATCAAAATAGCCTAAATGCCCAATAATTCAGAATGTTGATCATGTTGAAACTGAATAGAACGTTGGAATTGACCGAATTCGTCAAATGGCAAGAGTATTCAAAGTGATCAGAGTGATAAAACCAGCCAGACTAATCAATATAGCCTGAATGCCCAATAATTCAGAATGTTCATCATGTTCAAACTGAATAGAACGTTGGAATTGACCGAATTCGTTTAATGGCAAGATTATCAAAGTGATCAGAGTGATAAAACCAGCCAGACTAATCAAACTAGCCTGAATACCCAATAACTCAGAATGTTCATCATGTTGAAACTGAATAGAACGTTGGAATTGACCGAATTCGTAAAATGGCAAGAGTATTCAAAGTGATCAGAGTGATAAAACCAGCCAGACTAATCAAAATAGCCTGAATGTCCAATAATTCAGAATGTTCATCATGTTGAAACTGAATAGAACGTTGGAATTGACCGAATTCGTCAAATGGCAAGAGTATTCAAAGTGATCAGAGTGATAAAACCAGCCAGACTAATCAAAATAGCCTAAATGCCCAATAATTCAGAATGTTGATCATGTTGAAACTGAATAGAACGTTGGAATTGACCGAATTCGTCAAATGGCAAGAGTATTCAAAGTGATCACAGTGATAAAACCAGCCAGACTAATCAAAATAGCCTGAATGCCTAATAATTAAGAATGTTCATCATGTTGAAACTGAATAGAACGTTGGAATTGACCGAATTCGTCAAATGGCAAGATTATCAAAGTGATCAGAGTGATAAAACCAGCCAGACTAATCAAACTAGCCTGAATACCCAATAACTCAGAATGTTCATCATGTTGAAACTGAATAGAACGTTGGAATTGACCGAATTCGTAAAATGGCAAGATTATCAAAGTGATCAGAGTGATAAAACCAGCTACAATAATCAAAATAGCCTGAATGCCCAATAATTGAGAACGTTCATCATGTTGAAACTGAATAGAACGTTGGAATTGACTGAATTCGTCAAATGGCAAGAGTATTCAAAGTGATCAGAGTGATAAAACCACCTACAATAGTCAAAATAGCCTGAATGACCAATAATTCAGAATGTTCATCATGTTGAAACTGAATAGAACGTTGGAATTGACCGAATTCGTCAAATGGCAAGAGTATTCAAAGTGATCAGAGTGATAAAACCAGCCAGACTAATCAAAATAGCCTGAATGTCCAATAATTCAGAATGTTCATCATGTTGAAATTGAATAGAACGTTGGAATTGATCGAATTCGTCAAATGGCAAGAGTATTCAAAGTGATCAGAGTGATAAAACCAGCCAGAGTAATCAAAATAGCCTGAATGCCCAATAATTCAGAATGTTCATCATGTTGAAACTGAGTAGAACGTTGGAATTGACCGAATTCGTCAAATGGCAAGAGTATTCAAAGTGATAAAACCAGCCAGACTAATCAAAATAGCCTGAATGCCCAATAATTCAGAATGTTCATCAAGTTCAAACTGAATAGAACGTTGGAATTGACCGAATTCGTTTAATGGCTAGAGTATTCAAAGTGATCACAGTGATAAAACCAGCCAGACTCTTCAAAATAGCCTGAATGCCAAATAATTCAGAATGTTCATCATGTTGAAACTGAATAGAACGTTGGAATTGACCGAATTCGTTTAATGGCTAGAGTATTCAAAGTGATCACAGTGATAAAACCAGCCAGACTAATCAAAATAGCCTGAATGCCAAATAATTCAGAATGTTCATCATGTTGAAACTGAATAGAACGTTGGAATTGACTGAAATCGTCAAATGGCAAGATTATCAAAGTGATCAGAGTGATAAAACAAGCTACAATAAGCAAAATAGCCTGAATGCCCAATAATTCAGAATGTTCATCATGTTGAAACTGAATAGAACGTTGGAATTGAGCGAATTCGTGAAATGGCAATATTATCAAAGTGACCAGAGTGATAAAACCAGCTACAATAAGCAAAATAGCCTGAATGCCCAATAATTCAGAATATTCATCATGTTGAAACTGAATAAAACGTTGGAATTGACCGAATTCGTCAAATGGCAAGAGTATTCAAAAAGATCAGAGTGATAAAACCAGCCAGACTAATCAAAATAGCCTGAATGTCCAATAATTCAGAATGTTCATCATGTTGAAACTGAATAGAACGTTGGAATTGACCGAATTCGTCAAATGGCAAGAGTATTCAAAGTGATCAGAGTGATAAAACCAGCCAGACTAATCAAAATAGCCTGAATGCTCAATAATTCAGAATGTTCATCATGTTGAAACTGAATAGAACGTTGGAATTGACCGATTTCGTCAAATGGCAAGAGTATTCAAAGTGATCAGAGTGATAAAACCAGCCAGACTAATCAAAATAGCCTGAATGCCCACTAATTCAGAATGTTCATCATGTTGAAACTGAATAGAACGTTGGAATTGACCGAATTCGTCAAATGGCAAGAGTATTCAAAGTGATAAAACCAGCCAGACTAATCAAAATAGCCTGAATGCCCAATAATTCAGAATGTTCATCAAGTTCAAACTGAATAGAACGTTGGAATTGACCGAATTCGTTTAATGGCTAGAGTATTCAAAGTGATCACAGTGATAAAACCAGCCAGACTCTTCAAAATAGCCTGAATGCCAAATAATTCAGAATGTTCATCATGTTGAAACTGAATAGAACGTTGGAATTGACCGAATTCGTTTAATGGCTAGAGTATTCAAAGTGATCACAGTGATAAAACCAGCCAGACTAATCAAAATAGCCTGAATGCCAAATAATTCAGAATGTTCATCATGTTGAAACTGAATAGAACGTTGGAATTGACTGAAATCGTCAAATGGCAAGATTATCAAAGTGATCAGAGTGATAAAACAAGCTACAATAAGCAAAATAGCCTGAATGCCCAATAATTCAGAATGTTCATCATGTTGAAACTGAATAGAACGTTGGAATTGAGCGAATTCGTGAAATGGCAATATTATCAAAGTGACCAGAGTGATAAAACCAGCTACAATAAGCAAAATAGCCTGAATGCCCAATAATTCAGAATATTCATCATGTTGAAACTGAATAAAACGTTGGAATTGACCGAATTCGTCAAATGGCAAGAGTATTCAAAAAGATCAGAGTGATAAAACCAGCCAGACTAATCAAAATAGCCTGAATGTCCAATAATTCAGAATGTTCATCATGTTGAAACTGAATAGAACGTTGGAATTGACCGAATTCGTCAAATGGCAAGAGTATTCAAAGTGATCAGAGTGATAAAACCAGCCAGACTAATCAAAATAGCCTGAATGCTCAATAATTCAGAATGTTCATCATGTTGAAACTGAATAGAACGTTGGAATTGACCGATTTCGTCAAATGGCAAGAGTATTCAAAGTGATCAGAGTGATAAAACCAGCCAGACTAATCAAAATAGCCTGAATGCCCACTAATTCAGAATGTTCATCATGTTGAAACTGAATAGAACGTTGGAATTGACCGAATTCGTCAAATGGCAAGAGTATTCAAAGTGATCAGAGTGATAAAACCATCTACAATAATCAAAATAGCCTGAATGCCTAATAATTAAGAACGTTCATCATGTTGAAACTGAATAGAACGTTGGAATTGACCGAATTCGTCAAATGGCAAGATTATCAAAGTGATCAGAGTGATAAAACCAGACAGACTAATCAAAATAGCCTGAATGCCCAATAATTCAGAATGTTGATCATGTTGAAACTGAATAGAACGTTGGAATTGACCGAATTCGTCAAATGGCAAGAGTATTCAAAGTGATAAAACCAGCCAGACTAATCAATATAGCCTGAATGCCCAATAATTCAGAATGTTCATCATGTTGAAACTGAATAGAACGTTGGAATTGACCGAATTCGTCAAATGGCAAGAGTATTCAAAGTGATCAGAGTGATAAAACCAGCCAGACTAATCAATATAGCCTGAATGTCCAATAATTCAGAATGTTCATCATGTTGAAACTGAATAGAACGTTGGAATTGACCGAATTCGTCAAATGGCAAGAGTATTCAAAGTGATCAGAGTGATAAAACCAGCCAGACTAATCAATATAGCCTGAATGCCCAATAATTCAGAATGTTCATCATGTTCAAACTGAATAGAACGTTGGAATTGACCGAATTCGTTTAATGGCTAGAGTATTCAAAGTGATCACAGTGATAAAACCAGCCAGACTAATCAAAATAGCCTGAATGCCTAATAATTAAGAATGTTCATCATGTTGAAACTGAATAGAACGTTGGAATTGACCGAATTCGTCAAATGGCAAGATTATCAAAGTGATCAGAGTGATAAAACCAGCTACAATAAGCAAAATAGCCTGAATGCCCAATAATTCAGAATGTTCATCATGTTGAAACTGAGTAGAACGTTGGAATTGACCGAATTCGTCAAATCGCACGATTATCAAAGTGATCAGAGTGATAAAACCAGCTACAATAAGCAAAATAGCCTGAATGTCCAATAATTCAGAATGTTCATCATGTTGAAACTGAATAGAACGTTGGAATTGACCGAATTCGTCAAATGGCAAGAGTATTCAAAGTGATCAGAGTGATAAAACCAGGCAGACTAATCAAAATAGCCTGAATGCCCAATAATTCAGAATGTTCATCATGTTGAAACTGAATAGAACGTTGGAATTGACCGAATTCGTCAAATGGCAAGAGTATTCAAAGTGATCAGAGTGATCAGAGTGATAAAACCCGCCAGACTAATCAAAATAGCCTGAATGCCCAATAATTCAGAATGTTCATCATGTTGAAACTGAATAGAACGTTGGAATTGACCGAATTCGTCAAATGGCAAGAGTATTCAAAGTGATCAGAGTGATAAAACCAGCTACAATAAGCAAAATAGCCTGAATGCCCAATAATTGAGAACGTTCATCATGTTGAAACTGAATAGAACGTTGGAATTGACCGAATTCGTCAAATGGCAAGAGTATTCAAAGTGATCAGAGTGATAAAACCAGCCAGACTAATCAAACTAGCCTGAATACCCAATAATTCAGAATGTTCATCATGTTGAAACTGAATAGAACGTTGGAATTGACCGAATTCGTCAAATGGCAAGAGTATTCAAAGTGATCAGAGTGATAAAACCAGCCAGACTAATCAAACTAGCCTGAATACCCAATAATTCAGAATGTTCATCATGTTGAAACTGAATAGAACGTTGGAATTGACCGAATTCGTCAAATGGCAAGATTATCAAAGTGATCAGAGTGATAAAACCAGCAACAATAATCAAAATAGCCTGAATGCCCAATAATTGAGAACGTTCATCATGTTGAAACTGAATAGAACGTTGGAATTGACTGAATTCGTCAAATGGCAAGAGTATTCAAAGTGATCAGAGTGATAAAACCACCTACAATAGTCAAAATAGCCTGAATGACCAATAATTCAGAATGTTCATCATGTTGAAACTGAATAGAACGTTGGAATTGACCGAATTCGTCAAATGGCAAGAGTATTCAAAGTGATCAGAGAGATAAAACCAGCCAGACTAATCAAAATAGCCTGAATGTCCAATAATTCAGAATGTTCATCATGTTGAAATTGAATAGAACGTTGGAATTGACCGAATTCGTCAAATGGCAAGAGTATTCAAAGTGATCAGAGTGATAAAACCAGCCAGACTAATCAAAATAGCCTGAATGCCCAATAATTCAGAATGTTCATCATGTTGAAACTGAGTAGAACGTTGGAATTGACCGAATTCGTCAAATGGCAAGAGTATTCAAAGTGATCAGAGTGATAAAACCAGCCAGACTAATCAAAATAGCCTGAATGCCCAATAATTCAGAATGTTCATCAAGTTCAAACTGAATAGAACGTTGGAATTGACCGAATTCGTTTAATGGCTATTGTATTCAAAGTGATCACAGTGATAAAACCAGCCAGACTAATCAAAATAGCCTGAATGCCAAATAATTCAGAATGTTCATCATGTTGAAACTGAATAGAACGTTGGAATTGACCGAATTCGTCAAATGGCAAGAGTATTCAAAGTGATCAGAGTGATAAAACCAGCCAGACTAATCAAAATAGCCTGAATTCCCAATAATTCAGAATGTTCATCTTGTTGAAACTGAATAGAACGTTGGAATTGACCGAATTCGTCAAATGGCAAGAGTAATCAAAGTGATCAGAGTGATAAAACCAGCCAGACTAATCAAAATAGACTGAATGCCCAATAATTCAGAATGTTCATCATGTTCAAACTGAATAGAACGTTGGAATTGACCGAATTCGTTTAATGGCTAGAGTATTCAAAGTGATCACAGTGATAAAACCAGCCAGACTAATCAAAATAGCCTGAATGCCTAATAATTGAGAACGTTCATCATGTTGAAACTGAATAGAACGTTGGAATTGACCGAATTCGTCAAATGGCAAGATTATCAAAGTGATCAGAGTGATAAAACCAGCTACAATAAGCTAAATAGCCTGAATGCCCAATAATTCAGAATGTTCATCATGTTGAAACTGAATAGAACGGTGGAATTGACCGAATTCGTCAAATGGCAAGAGTATTCAAAGTGATCAGAGTGATAAAACCCGCCAGACTAATCAAAATAGCCTGAATGCCCAATAATTCAGAATGTTCATCATGTTGAAACTGAATAGAATGTTGGAATTGACCGAATTCGTCAAATGGCAAGAGTATTCAAAGTGATCAGAGTGATAAAACCAGCCAGACTAATCAAACTAGCCTGAATACCCAATAACTCAGAATGTTCATCATGTTGAAACTGAATAGAACGTTGGAATTGACCGAATTCGTAAAATGGCAAGATTATCAAAGTGATCAGAGTGATAAAACCAGCTACAATAATCAAAATAGCCTGAATGCCCAATAATTGAGAACGTTCATCATGTTGAAACTGAATAGAACGTTGGAATTGACTGAATTCGTCAAATGGCAAGAGTATTCAAAGTGATCAGAGTGATAAAACCACCTACAATAGTCAAAATAGCCTGAATGACCAATAATTCAGAATGTTCATCATGTTGAAACTGAATAGAACGTTGGAATTGACCGAATTCGTCAAATGGCAAGAGTATTCAAAGTGATCAGAGTGATAAAACCAGCCAGACTAATCAAAATAGCCTGAATGTCCAATAATTCAGAATGTTCATCATGTTGAAATTGAATAGAACGTTGGAATTGATCGAATTCGTCAAATGGCAAGAGTATTCAAAGTGATCAGAGTGATAAAAGCAGCCAGTGTAATCAAAATAGCCTGAATGCCCAATAATTCAGAATGTTCATCATGTTGAAACTGAGTAGAACGTTGGAATTGACCGAATTCGTCAAATGGCAAGAGTATTCAAAGTGATAAAACCAGCCAGACTAATCAAAATAGCCTGAATGCCCAATAATTCAGAATGTTCATCAAGTTCAAACTGAATAGAACGTTGGAATTGACCGAATTCGTTTAATGGCTAGAGTATTCAAAGTGATCACAGTGATAAAACCAGCCAGACTAATCAAAATAGCCTGAATGCTCAATAATTCAGAATGTTCATCATGTTGAAACTGAATAGAACGTTGGAATTGACCGATTTCGTCAAATGGCAAGAGTATTCAAAGTGATCAGAGTGATAAAACCAGCCAGACTAATCAAAATAGCCTGAATGCCCAATAATTCAGAATGTTCATCATGTTGAAACTGAATAGAACGTTGGAATTGACCGAATTCGTCAAATGGCAAGAGTATTCAAAGTGATCAGAGTGATAAAACCAGCCAGACTAATCAAAATAGCCTGAATGCTCAATAATTCAGAATGTTCATCATGTTGAAACTGAATAGAACGTTGGAATTGACCGAATTCGTCAAATGGCAAGAGTATTCAAAGTGATCAGAGTGATAAAACCAGCCAGACTAATCAAAATAGCCTGAATGCTCAATAATTCAGAATGTTCATCATGTTGAAACTGAATAGAACGTTGGAATTGACCGAATTCGTCAAATGGCAAGAGTATTCAAAGTGATCAGAGTGATAAAACCATCTACAATTATCAAAATAGCCTGAATGCCTAATAATTAAGAACGTTCATCATGTTGAAACTGAATAGAACGTTGGAATTGACCGAATTCGTCAAATGGCAAGATTATCAAAGTGATCAGAGTGATAAAACCAGCTACAATAAGCAAAATAGGCAAGAGTATTCAAAGTGATCAGAGTGATAAAACCAGCCAGACTAATCAAAATAGCCTGAATGTCCAATAATTCAGAATGTTCATCATGTTGAAACTGAATAGAACGTTGGAATTGACCGAATTCGTCAAATGGCAAGAGTATTCAAAGTGATCAGAGTGATAAAACCAGCCAGACTAATCAAAATAGCCTGAATGCCCAATAATTCAGAATGTTGATCATGTTGAAACTGAATAGAACGTTGGAATTGACCGAATTCGTCAAATGGCAAGAGTATTCAAAGTGATCAGAGTGATAAAACCAGCCAGACTAATCAATATAGCCTGAATGCCCAATAATTCAGAATGTTCATCATGTTCAAACTGAATAGAACGTTGGAATTGAGCGAATTCGTTTAATGGCTAGAGTATTCAAAGTGATCACAGTGATAAAACCAGCCAGACTAATCAAAATAGCCTGAATGCCTAATAATTAAGAATGTTCATCATGTTGAAACTGAATAGAACGTTGGAATTGACCGAATTCGTCAAATGGCAAGATTATCAAAGTGATCAGAGTGATAAAACCAGCTACAATAAGCAAAATAGCCTGAATGTCCAATAATTCAGAATGTTCATCATGTTGAAACTGAATAGAACGTTGGAATTGACCGAATTCGTCAAATGGCAAGAGTATTCAAAGTGATAAAACCAGGCAGACTAATCAAAATAGCCTGAATGCCCAATAATTCAGAATGTTCATCATGTTGAAACTGAATAGAACGTTTGAATTGACCGAATTCGTCAAATGGCAAGAGTATTCAAAGTGATCAGAGTGATAAAACCCGCCAGACTAATCAAAATAGCCTGAATGCCCAATAATTCAGAATGTTCATCATGTTGAAACTGAATAGAACGTTGGAATTTACCGAATTCGTCAAATGGCAAGAGTATTCAAAGTGATCAGAGTGATAAAACCAGCTACAATAAGCAAAATAGCCTGAATGCCCATTAATTGAGAACGTTCATCATGTTGAAACTGAATAGAACGTTGGAATTGACCGAATTCGTCAAATGGCAAGATTATCAAAGTGATCAGAGTGATAAAACCAGCTACAATAAGCAAAATAGCCTGAATGCCAAATAATTCAGAATGTTCATCATGTTGAAACTGAATAGAACGTTGGAATTGACCGAATTCGTCAAATGGCAAGATTATCAAAGTGATCAGAGTGATAAAACCAGCTACAATAAGCAAAATAGCATGAATGCCCAATAATTCAGAATGTTCATCATGTTGAAACTGAATAGAACGTTGGAATTGACCTAATTCGTCAAATGGCAAGAGTATTCAAAGTGATCAGAGTGATAAAACCAGCTACAATAAGCAAAATAGCCTGAATGCCCAATAATTGAGAACGTTCATCATGTTGAAACTGAATAGAACGTTGGAATTGACCGAATTCGTCAAATGGCAAGATTATCAAAGTGATCAGAGTGATAAAACCATCTACAATAATCAAAATAGCCTGAATGCCTAATAATTGAGAACGTTCATCATGTTGAAACTGAATAGAACGTTGGAATTGACCGAATTCGTCAAATGGCAAGAGTATTCAAAGTGATCAGAGTGATAAAACCATCTACAATAATCAAAATAGCCTGAATGACTAATAATTAAGAACGTTCATCATGTTGAAACTGAATAGAACGTTGGAATTGACCGAATTCGTCAAATGGCAAGATTATCAAAGTGATCAGAGTGATAAAACCAGCTACAATAAGCAAAATAGGCAAGAGTATTCAAAGTGATCAGAGTGATAAAACCAGCCAGACTAATCAAAATAGCCTGAATGTCCAATAATTCAGAATGTTCATCATGTTGAAACTGAATAGAACGTTGGAATTGACCGAATTCGTCAAATGGCAAGAGTATTCAAAGTGATCAGAGTGATAAAACCAGCCAGACTAATCAAAATAGCCTGAATGCCCAATAATTCAGAATGTTGATCATGTTGAAACTGAATAGAACGTTGGAATTGACCGAATTCGTCAAATGGCAAGAGTATTCAAAGTGATCAGAGTGATAAAACCAGCCAGACTAATCAATATAGCCTGTATGCCCAATAATTCAGAATGTTCATCATGTTCAAACTGAATAGAACGTTGGAATTGACCGAATTCGTTTAATGGCTAGAGTATTCAAAGTGATCACAGTGATAAAACCAGCCAGACTAATCAAAATAGCCTGAATGCCTAATAATTAAGAATGTTCATCATGTTGAAACTGAATAGAACGTTGGAATTGACCGAATTCGTCAAATGGCAAGATTATCAAAGTGATCAGAGTGATAAAACCAGCTACAATAAGCAAAATAGCCTGAATGCCCAATAATTCAGAATGTTCATCATGTTGAAACTGAATAGAACGTTGGAATTGACCGAATTCGTCAAATGGCAAGAGTATTCAAAGTGATCAGAGTGATAAAACCAGCTACAATAAGCAAAATAGCCTGAATGCCCAATAATTCAGAATGTCCATCATGTTGAAGCTGAATAGAACGTTGGAATTGACCGAATTCGTCAAATCGCACGATTATCAAAGTGATCAGAGTGATAAAACCAGCTACAATAAGCAAAATAGCCTGAATGCCCAATAATTCAGAATGTTGATCATGTTGAAACTGAATAGAACGTTGGAATTGACCGAATTCGTCAAATGGCAAGAGTATTCAAAGTGATCAGAGTGATAAAACCAGCCAGACTAATCAATATAGCCTGTATGCCCAATAATTCAGAATGTTCATCATGTTCAAACTGAATAGAACGTTGGAATTGACCGAATTCGTTTAATGGCTAGAGTATTCAAAGTGATCACAGTGATAAAACCAGCCAGACTAATCAAAATAGCCTGAATGCCTAATAATTAAGAATGTTCATCATGTTGAAACTGAATAGAACGTTGGAATTGACCGAATTCGTCAAATGGCAAGATTATCAAAGTGATCAGAGTGATAAAACCAGCTACAATAAGCAAAATAGCCTGAATGCCCAATAATTCAGAATGTCCATCATGTTGAAACTGAATAGAACGTTGGAATTGACCGAATTCGTCAAATCGCACGATTATCAAAGTGATCAGAGTGATAAAACCAGCTACAATAAGCAAAATAGCCTGAATGTCCAATAATTCAGAATGTTCATCATGTTGAAACTGAATAGAACGTTGGAATTGACCGAATTCGTCAAATGGCAAGAGTATTCAAAGTGATAAAACCAGGCAGACTAATCAAAATAGCCTGAATGCCCAATAATTCAGAATGTTCATCATGTTGAAACTGAATAGAACGTTTGAATTGACCGAATTCGTCAAATGGCAAGAGTATTCAAAGTGATCAGAGTGATAAAACCCGCCAGACTAATCAAAATAGCCTGAATGCCCAATAATTCAGAATGTTCATCATGTTGAAACTGAATAGAACGTTGGAATTTACCGAATTCGTCAAATGGCAAGAGTATTCAAAGTGATCAGAGTGATAAAACCAGCTACAATAAGCAAAATAGCCTGAATGCCCAATAATTGAGAACGTTCATCATGTTGAAACTGAATAGAACGTTGGAATTGACCGAATTCGTCAAATGGCAAGATTATCAAAGTGATCAGAGTGATAAAACCAGCTACAATAAGCAAAATAGCCTGAATGCCAAATAATTCAGAATGTTCATCATGTTGAAACTGAATAGAACGTTGGAATTGACCGAATTCGTCAAATGGCAAGATTATCAAAGTGATCAGAGTGATAAAACCAGCTACAATAAGCAAAATAGCATGAATGCCCAATAATTCAGAATGTTCATCATGTTGAAACTGAATAGAACGTTGGAATTGACCGAATTCGTCAAATGGCAAGAGTATTCAAAGTGATCAGAGTGATAAAACCAGCTACAATAAGCAAAATAGCCTGAATGCCCAATAATTGAGAACGTTCATCATGTTGAAACTGAATAGAACGTTGGAATTGACCGAATTCGTCAAATGGCATGATTATCAAAGTGGTCAGAGTGATAAAACCAGCTACAATAAGCAAAATAGCCTGAATGCCCAATAATTCAGAATGTTCATCATGTTGAAACTGAATAGAACGTTGGAATTGACCGAATTCGTCAAATGGCAAGAGTATTCAAAGTGATCAGAGTGATAAAACCAGCCAGACTAATCAAAATAGCCTGAATGTCCAATAATTCAGAATGTTGATCATGTTGAAACTGAATAGAACGTTGGAATTGACCGAATTCGTCAAATGGCAAGATTATCAAAGTGATCAGAGTGATAAAACCATCTACAATAATCAAAATATCCTGAATGCCTAATAATTAAGAACGTTCATCATGTTGAAACTGCATAGAACGTTGGAATTGACCGAATTCGTCAAATGGCAAGAGTATCAAAGTGATCAGAGTGATAAAACCAGCTACAATAAGCAAAATAGGCAAGAGTATTCAAAGTGATCAGAGTGATAAAACCAGCCAGACTAATCAAAATAGCCTGAATGTCCAATAATTCAGAATGCTCATCATGTTGAAACTGAATAGAACGTTGGAATTGACCGAATTCGTCAAATGGCAAGAGTATTCAAAGTGATCAGAGTGATAAAACCAGCCAGACTAATCAAAATAGCCTGAATGCCCAATAATTCAGAATGTTGATAATGTTGAAACTGAATAGAACGTTGGAATTGACCGAATTCGTCAAATGGCAAGAGTATTCAAAGTGACCAGAGTGATAAAACCCGCCAGACTAATCAAAATAGCCTGAATGCCCAATAATTCAGAATGTTCATCATGTTGAAACTGAATAGAACGTTGGAATTGACCGAATTCGTTAAATGGCAAGAGTATTCAAAGTGATCAGAGTGATAAAACCAGCCAGACTAATCAAAAGAGACTGAATGCCCAATAATTCAGAATGTTCATCATGTTCAAACTGAATAGAACGTTGGAATTGACCGAATTCGTTTAATGGCTAGAGTATTCAAAGTGATCACAGTGATAAAACCAGCCAGACTAATCAAAATAGCCTGAATGTCCAATAATTCAGAATGTTCATCATGTTGAAACTGAATAGAACGTTGGAATTGACCGAATTCGTCAAATGGCATGAGTATTCAAAGTGATCAGAGTGATAAAACCAGCCAGACTAATCAAAATAGCCTGAATGCCCAATAATTCAGAATGTTGATAATGGTGAAACTGAATAGAACGTTGGAATTGACCGAATTCGTCAAATGGCAAGAGTATTCAAAGTGATCAGAGTGATAAAACCCGCCAGACTAATCAAAATAGCCTGAATGCCCAATAATTCAGAATGTTCATCATGTTCATCATGTTGAAACTGAATAGAACGTTGGAATTGACCGAATTCGTTTAATGGCAAGAGTATTCAAAGTGATCAGAGTGATAAAACCAGCCAGACTAATCAATATAGCCTGAATGCCCAATAATTCATAATGTTCATCATGTTGAAACTGAGTAGAACGTTGGAATTGACCGAATTTGTTTAATGGCTAGAGTATTGAAAGTGATCACAGTGATAAAACTAGCCAGACTAATCAAAATAGCCTGAATGCCCAATAATTCAGAATGTTCATCATGTTGAAACTGAATAGAACGTTGGAATTGACCGAATTCGTCAAATGGCAAGATTATCAAAGTGATCAGAGTGATAAAACCAGCTACAATAAGCAAAATAGCCTGAATGCCCAATAATTCAGAATGTTCATCATGTTGAAACTGAATAGAACGTTGGAATTGACCGAATTCGTCAAATCGCACGATTATCAAAGTGATCAGAGTGATAAAACCAGCCACAATAAGCAAAATAGCCTGAATGCCCAATAATTCAGAATGTTCATCATGTTGAAACTGAGTAGAACGTTGGAATTGACCGAATTCGTCAAATGGCAAGAGTATTCAAAGTGATCAGAGTGATAAAACCAGCCAGACTAATCAAAATCGCCTGAATGCCCAATAATTCAGAATGTTCATCATGTTGAAACTGCATAGAACGTTGGAATTGACCGAATTCGTCAAATGGCAAGAGTATTCAAAGTGATCAGAGTGATAAAACCAGCCAGACTAATCAAAAGAGACTGAATGCCCAATAATTCAGAATGTTCATCATGTTCAAACTGAATAGAACGTTGGAATTGACCGAATTCGTTTAATGGCTAGAGTATTCAAAGTGATCACAGTGATAACCAGCCAGACTAATCAAAATAGCTTGAATGCCCAATAATTCAGAATGTTCATCATGTTGAAACTGAATAGAACGTTGGAATTGACCGAATTCGTCAAATGGCAAGAGTATTCAAAGTGATCAGAGTGATAAAACCAGCCAGACTAATCAAAATAGACTGAATGCCCAATAATTCAGAATGTTCATCATGTTCAAACTGAATAGAACGTTGGAATTGACCGAATTCGTCAAATGGCAAGATTATCAAAGTGATTAGAGTGATAAAACCAGCTACAATAAGCTAAATAGCCTGAATGCCCAATAATTCAGAATATTCATCATGTTGAAACTGAATAGAACGTTGGAATTGACCGAATTCGTCAAATGGCAAGATTATCAAAGTGATCAGAGTGATAAAACCAGCTACAATAAGCAAAATAGCCTGAATGCCCAATAATTCAGAATGTTCATCATGTTGAAACTGAATAGAACGTTGGAATTGACCGAATTCGTCAAATCGCACGATTATCAAAGTGATCAGAGTGATAAAACCAGCCACAATAAGCAAAATAGCCTGAATGCCCAATAATTCAGAATGTTCATCAAGTTCAAACTGAATAGAACGTTGGAATTGACCGAATTCGTTTAATGGCTAGAGTATTCAAAGTGATCACAGTGATAAAACCAGCCACAATAAGCAAAATAGCCTGAATGCCCAATAATTCAGAATGTTCATCATGTTGAAACTGAATAGAACGTTGGAATTGACCGAATTCGTCAAATGGCAAGAGTATTCAAAGTGATCAGAGTGATAAAACCAGCTACAATAAGCAAAATAGCCTGAATGCCCAATAATTGAGAACGTTCATCATGTTGAAACTGAATAGAACGTTGGAATTGACCGAATTCGTCAAATGGCATGATTATCAAAGTGGTCAGAGTGATAAAACCAGCTACAATAAGCAAAATAGCCTGAATGCCCAATAATTCAGAATGTTCATCATGTTGAAACTGAATAGAACGTTGGAATTGACCGAATTCGTCAAATGGCAAGAGTATTCAAAGTGATCAGAGTGATAAAACCAGCCAGACTAATCAAAATAGCCTGAATGTCCAATAATTCAGAATGTTGATCATGTTGAAACTGAATAGAACGTTGGAATTGACCGAATTCGTCAAATGGCAAGATTATCAAAGTGATCAGAGTGATAAAACCATCTACAATAATCAAAATATCCTGAATGCCTAATAATTAAGAACGTTCATCATGTTGAAACTGCATAGAACGTTGGAATTGACCGAATTCGTCAAATGGCAAGAGTATCAAAGTGATCAGAGTGATAAAACCAGCTACAATAAGCAAAATAGGCAAGAGTATTCAAAGTGATCAGAGTGATAAAACCAGCCAGACTAATCAAAATAGCCTGAATGTCCAATAATTCAGAATGCTCATCATGTTGAAACTGAATAGAACGTTGGAATTGACCGAATTCGTCAAATGGCAAGAGTATTCAAAGTGATCAGAGTGATAAAACCAGCCAGACTAATCAAAATAGCCTGAATGCCCAATAATTCAGAATGTTGATAATGTTGAAACTGAATAGAACGTTGGAATTGACCGAATTCGTCAAATGGCAAGAGTATTCAAAGTGACCAGAGTGATAAAACCCGCCAGACTAATCAAAATAGCCTGAATGCCCAATAATTCAGAATGTTCATCATGTTGAAACTGAATAGAACGTTGGAATTGACCGAATTCGTTAAATGGCAAGAGTATTCAAAGTGATCAGAGTGATAAAACCAGCCAGACTAATCAAAAGAGACTGAATGCCCAATAATTCAGAATGTTCATCATGTTCAAACTGAATAGAACGTTGGAATTGACCGAATTCGTTTAATGGCTAGAGTATTCAAAGTGATCACAGTGATAAAACCAGCCAGACTAATCAAAATAGCCTGAATGTCCAATAATTCAGAATGTTCATCATGTTGAAACTGAATAGAACGTTGGAATTGACCGAATTCGTCAAATGGCATGAGTATTCAAAGTGATCAGAGTGATAAAACCAGCCAGACTAATCAAAATAGCCTGAATGCCCAATAATTCAGAATGTTGATAATGGTGAAACTGAATAGAACGTTGGAATTGACCGAATTCGTCAAATGGCAAGAGTATTCAAAGTGATCAGAGTGATAAAACCCGCCAGACTAATCAAAATAGCCTGAATGCCCAATAATTCAGAATGTTCATCATGTTCATCATGTTGAAACTGAATAGAACGTTGGAATTGACCGAATTCGTTTAATGGCAAGAGTATTCAAAGTGATCAGAGTGATAAAACCAGCCAGACTAATCAATATAGCCTGAATGCCCAATAATTCATAATGTTCATCATGTTGAAACTGAGTAGAACGTTGGAATTGACCGAATTTGTTTAATGGCTAGAGTATTGAAAGTGATCACAGTGATAAAACTAGCCAGACTAATCAAAATAGCCTGAATGCCCAATAATTCAGAATGTTCATCATGTTGAAACTGAATAGAACGTTGGAATTGACCGAATTCGTCAAATGGCAAGATTATCAAAGTGATCAGAGTGATAAAACCAGCTACAATAAGCAAAATAGCCTGAATGCCCAATAATTCAGAATGTTCATCATGTTGAAACTGAATAGAACGTTGGAATTGACCGAATTCGTCAAATCGCACGATTATCAAAGTGATCAGAGTGATAAAACCAGCCACAATAAGCAAAATAGCCTGAATGCCCAATAATTCAGAATGTTCATCATGTTGAAACTGAGTAGAACGTTGGAATTGACCGAATTCGTCAAATGGCAAGAGTATTCAAAGTGATCAGAGTGATAAAACCAGCCAGACTAATCAAAATCGCCTGAATGCCCAATAATTCAGAATGTTCATCATGTTGAAACTGCATAGAACGTTGGAATTGACCGAATTCGTCAAATGGCAAGAGTATTCAAAGTGATCAGAGTGATAAAACCAGCCAGACTAATCAAAAGAGACTGAATGCCCAATAATTCAGAATGTTCATCATGTTCAAACTGAATAGAACGTTGGAATTGACCGAATTCGTTTAATGGCTAGAGTATTCAAAGTGATCACAGTGATAACCAGCCAGACTAATCAAAATAGCTTGAATGCCCAATAATTCAGAATGTTCATCATGTTGAAACTGAATAGAACGTTGGAATTGACCGAATTCGTCAAATGGCAAGAGTATTCAAAGTGATCAGAGTGATAAAACCAGCCAGACTAATCAAAATAGACTGAATGCCCAATAATTCAGAATGTTCATCATGTTCAAACTGAATAGAACGTTGGAATTGACCGAATTCGTCAAATGGCAAGATTATCAAAGTGATTAGAGTGATAAAACCAGCTACAATAAGCTAAATAGCCTGAATGCCCAATAATTCAGAATATTCATCATGTTGAAACTGAATAGAACGTTGGAATTGACCGAATTCGTCAAATGGCAAGATTATCAAAGTGATCAGAGTGATAAAACCAGCTACAATAAGCAAAATAGCCTGAATGCCCAATAATTCAGAATGTTCATCATGTTGAAACTGAATAGAACGTTGGAATTGACCGAATTCGTCAAATCGCACGATTATCAAAGTGATCAGAGTGATAAAACCAGCCACAATAAGCAAAATAGCCTGAATGCCCAATAATTCAGAATGTTCATCAAGTTCAAACTGAATAGAACGTTGGAATTGACCGAATTCGTTTAATGGCTAGAGTATTCAAAGTGATCACAGTGATAAAACCAGCCAGACTAATCAAAATAGCCTGAATGCCCAATAATTCAGAATGTTCATCATGTTGAAACTGAATAGAACGTTGGAATTGACCGAATTCGTCAAATGGCAAGATTATCAAAGTGATCAGAGTGATAAAACCAGCCAGACTAATCAAAAGAGACTGAATGCCCAATAATTCAGAATGTTCATCATGTTCAAACTGAATAGAACGTTGGAATTGACCGAATTCGTTTAATGGCTAGAGTATTCAAAGTGATCACAGTGATAACCAGCCAGACTAATCAAAATAGCTTGAATGTACAATAATTCAGAATGTTCATCATGTTGAAACTGAATAGAACGTTGGAATTGACCGAATTCGTCAAATGGCAAGAGTATTCAAAGTGATCAGAGTGATAAAACCAGCCAGACTAATCAGAATAGACTGAATGCCCAATAATTCAGAATGTTCATCATGTTCAAACTGAATAGAACGTTGGAATTGACCGAATTCGTCAAATGGCAAGATTATCAAAGTGATCAGAGTGATAAAACCAGCTACAATAAGCTAAATAGCCTGAATGCCCAATAATTCAGAATATTCATCATGTTGAAACTGAATAGAACGTTGGAATTGACCGAATTCGTCAAATGGCAAGAGTATTCAAAGTGATCAGAGTGATAAAACCCGCCAGACTAATCAAAATAGCCTGAATGCCCAATAATTCAGAATGTTCATCATGTTGAAACTCAATAGAACGTTGGAATTGACCGAATTCGTCAAATGGCAAGAGTATTCAAAGTGATCAGAGTGATAAAACCAGCCAGACTAATCATACTAGCCTGAATGCCCAATAATTCAGAATGTTCATCATGTTGAAACTGAATAGAACTTTGGAATTGACCGAATTCGTCAAATGGCAAGATTATCAAAGTGATCAGAGTGATAAAACCAGCTACAATAAGCTAAATAGCCTGAATGCCCAATAATTCAGAATGTTCATCATGTTGAAACTGAATAGAACGTTGGAATTGACCGAATTCGTCAAATGGCAAGAGTATTCAAAGTGATCAGAGTGATAAAACCCGCCAGACTAATCAAAATAGCCTGAATGCCCAATAATTCAGAATGTTCATCATGTTGAAACTGAATAGAATGTTGGAATTGACCGAATTCGTCAAATGGCAAGACTATTCAAAGTGATCAGAGTGATAAAACCAGCCAGACTAATCAAACTAGCCTGAATACCCAATAATTCAGAATGTTCATCATGTTGAAACTGAATAGAACGTTGGAATTGACCGAATTCGTAAAATGGCAAGATTATCAAAGTGATCAGAGTGATAAAACCAGCTACAATAATCAAAATAGCCTGAATGCCCAATAATTGAAACTGAATAGAACGTTGGAATTGACTGAATTCGTCAAATGGCAAGAGTATTCAAAGTGATCAGAGTGATAAAACCACCTACAATAGTCAAAATAGCCTGAATGACCAATAATTCAGAATGTTCATCATGTTGAAACTGAATAGAACGTTGGAATTGACCAAATTCGTCAAATGGCAAGAGTATTCAAAGTGATCAGAGTGATAAAACCAGCCAGACTAATCAAAATTGCCTGAATGTCCAATAATTCAGAATGTTCATCATGTTGAAATTGAATAGAACGTTGGAATTGATCGAATTCGTCAAATGGCAAGAGTATTCAAAGTGATCAGAGTGATAAAACCAGCCAGAGTAATCAAAATAGCCTGAATGCCCAATAATTCAGAATGTTCATCATGTTGAAACTGAATAGAACGTTGGAATTGACCGAATTCGTTTAATGGCTAGAGTATTCAAAGTGATCACAGTGATAAAACCAGCCAGACTAATCAAAATAGCGTGAATGCCAAATAATTCAGAATGTTCATCATGTTGAAACTGAATAGAACGTTGGAATTGACCGAATTCGTCAAATGGCAAGAGTATTCAAAGTGATCAGAGTGATAAAACCAGCCAGACTAATCAAAATAGCCTGAATGCCTAATAATTAAGAACGTTCATCATGTTGAAACTGAATAGAACGTTGGAATTGACCGAATTCGTTTAATGGCTAGAGTATTCAAAGTGATCACAGTGATAAAACCAGCCAGACTAATCAAAATAGCCTGAATGCCAAATAATTCAGAATGTTCATCATGTTGAAACTGAATAGAACGTTGGAATTGACCGAATTCGTTTAATGGCTAGAGTATTCAAAGTGATCACAGTGATAAAACCAGCCAGACTAATCAAAATAGCGTGAATGCCAAATAATTCAGAATGTTCATCATGTTGAAACTGAATAGAACGTTGGAATTGACCGAATTCGTCAAATGGCAAGAGTATTCAAAGTGATCAGAGTGATAAAACCAGCCAGACTAATCAAAATAGCCTGAATGCCTAATAATTAAGAACGTTCATCATGTTGAAACTGAATAGAACGTTGGAATTGACTGAAATCGTCAAATGGCAAGATTATCAAAGTGATCAGAGTGATAAAACCAGCTACAATAAGCAAAATAGCCTGAATGCCCAATAATTCAGAATGTTCATCATGTTGAAACTGAATAGAACGTTGGAATTGAGCGAATTCGTGAAATGGCAAGATTATCAAAGTGACCAGAGTGATAAAACCAGCTACAATAAGCAAAATAGCCTGAATGCCCAATAATTCAGAATGTTCATCATGTTGAAACTGAATAAAACGTTGGAATTGACCGAATTCGTCAAATCGCAAGAGTATTCAAAGTGATCAGAGTGATAAAACCAGCCAGACTAATCAAAATAGCCTGAATGCCCAATAATTCAGAATGTTCATCATGTTGAAACTGAATAGAACGTTGGAATTGACCGAATTCGTCAAATGGCAAGAGTATTCAAAGTGATCAGAGTGATAAAACCAGCCAGACTAATCAAAATAGCCTGAATGTCCAATAATTCAGAATGTTCATCATGTTGAAACTGAATAGAAGGTTGGAATTGACCGAATTCGTCAAATGGCAAGAGTATTCAAAGTGATCAGAGTGATAAAACCAGCCAGACTAATCAAAATAGCCTGAATGCTCAATAATTCAGAATGTTCATCATGTTGAAACTGAATAGAACGTTGGAATTGACCGATTTCGTCAAATGGCAAGAGTATTCAAAGTGATCAGAGTGATAAAACCAGCCAGACTAATCAAAATAGCGTGAATGCCCAATAATTCAGAATGTTCATCATGTTGAAACTGAATAGAACGTTGGAATTGACCGAATTCGTCAAATGGCAAGAGTATTCAAAGTGATCACAGTGATAAAACCAGCCAGACTAATCAAAATAGCGTGAATGCCAAATAATTCAGAATGTTCATCATGTTGAAACTGAATAGAACGTTGGAATTGACCGAATTCGTCAAATGGCAAGATTATCAAAGTGATCAGAGTGATAAAACCAGCTACAATAAGCAAAATAGCCTGAATGCCCAATAATTCAGAATGTTCATCATGTTGAAACTGAATAGAACGTTGGAATTGACCGAATTCGTCAAATCGCACGATTATCAAAGTGATCAGAGTGATAAAACCAGCCACAATAAGCAAAATAGCCTGAATGCCCAATAATTCAGAATGTTCATCAAGTTCAAACTGAATAGAACGTTGGAATTGACCGAATTCGTTTAATGGCTAGAGTATTCAAAGTGATCACAGTGATAAAACCAGCCACAATAAGCAAAATAGCCTGAATGCCCAATAATTCAGAATGTTCATCATGTTGAAACTGAATAGAACGTTGGAATTGACCGAATTCGTCAAATGGCAAGATTATCAAAGTGATCAGAGTGATAAAACCAGCTACAATAAGCAAAATAGCCTGAATGCCCAATAATTCAGAATGTTCATCATGTTGAAACTGAATAGAACGTTGGAATTGACCGAATTCGTCAAATGGCAAGATTATCAAAGTGATCAGAGTGATAAAACCAGCTACAATAAGCAAAATAGCCTGAATGCCAAATAATTCAGAATGTTCATCATGTTGAAACTGAATAGAACGTTGGAATTGACCGAATTCGTCAAATGGCAAGATTATCAAAGTGATCAGAGTGATAAAACCAGCTACAATAAGCAAAATAGCATGAATGCCCAATAATTCAGAATGTTCATCATGTTGAAACTGAATAGAACGTTGGAATTGACCGAATTCGTCAAATGGCAAGAGTATTCAAAGTGATCAGAGTGATAAAACCAGCTACAATAAGCAAAATAGCCTGAATGCCCAATAATTGAGAACGTTCATCATGTTGAAACTGAATAGAACGTTGGAATTGACCGAATTCGTCAAATGGCATGATTATCAAAGTGGTCAGAGTGATAAAACCAGCTACAATAAGCAAAATAGCCTGAATGCCCAATAATTCAGAATGTTCATCATGTTGAAACTGAATAGAACGTTGGAATTGACCGAATTCGTCAAATGGCAAGAGTATTCAAAGTGATCAGAGTGATAAAACCAGCCAGACTAATCAAAATAGCCTGAATGTCCAATAATTCAGAATGTTGATCATGTTGAAACTGAATAGAACGTTGGAATTGACCGAATTCGTCAAATGGCAAGATTATCAAAGTGATCAGAGTGATAAAACCATCTACAATAATCAAAATATCCTGAATGCCTAATAATTAAGAACGTTCATCATGTTGAAACTGCATAGAACGTTGGAATTGACCGAATTCGTCAAATGGCAAGAGTATCAAAGTGATCAGAGTGATAAAACCAGCTACAATAAGCAAAATAGGCAAGAGTATTCAAAGTGATCAGAGTGATAAAACCAGCCAGACTAATCAAAATAGCCTGAATGTCCAATAATTCAGAATGCTCATCATGTTGAAACTGAATAGAACGTTGGAATTGACCGAATTCGTCAAATGGCAAGAGTATTCAAAGTGATCAGAGTGATAAAACCAGCCAGACTAATCAAAATAGCCTGAATGCCCAATAATTCAGAATGTTGATAATGTTGAAACTGAATAGAACGTTGGAATTGACCGAATTCGTCAAATGGCAAGAGTATTCAAAGTGACCAGAGTGATAAAACCCGCCAGACTAATCAAAATAGCCTGAATGCCCAATAATTCAGAATGTTCATCATGTTGAAACTGAATAGAACGTTGGAATTGACCGAATTCGTTAAATGGCAAGAGTATTCAAAGTGATCAGAGTGATAAAACCAGCCAGACTAATCAAAAGAGACTGAATGCCCAATAATTCAGAATGTTCATCATGTTCAAACTGAATAGAACGTTGGAATTGACCGAATTCGTTTAATGGCTAGAGTATTCAAAGTGATCACAGTGATAAAACCAGCCAGACTAATCAAAATAGCCTGAATGTCCAATAATTCAGAATGTTCATCATGTTGAAACTGAATAGAACGTTGGAATTGACCGAATTCGTCAAATGGCATGAGTATTCAAAGTGATCAGAGTGATAAAACCAGCCAGACTAATCAAAATAGCCTGAATGCCCAATAATTCAGAATGTTGATAATGGTGAAACTGAATAGAACGTTGGAATTGACCGAATTCGTCAAATGGCAAGAGTATTCAAAGTGATCAGAGTGATAAAACCCGCCAGACTAATCAAAATAGCCTGAATGCCCAATAATTCAGAATGTTCATCATGTTCATCATGTTGAAACTGAATAGAACGTTGGAATTGACCGAATTCGTTTAATGGCAAGAGTATTCAAAGTGATCAGAGTGATAAAACCAGCCAGACTAATCAATATAGCCTGAATGCCCAATAATTCATAATGTTCATCATGTTGAAACTGAGTAGAACGTTGGAATTGACCGAATTTGTTTAATGGCTAGAGTATTGAAAGTGATCACAGTGATAAAACTAGCCAGACTAATCAAAATAGCCTGAATGCCCAATAATTCAGAATGTTCATCATGTTGAAACTGAATAGAACGTTGGAATTGACCGAATTCGTCAAATGGCAAGATTATCAAAGTGATCAGAGTGATAAAACCAGCTACAATAAGCAAAATAGCCTGAATGCCCAATAATTCAGAATGTTCATCATGTTGAAACTGAATAGAACGTTGGAATTGACCGAATTCGTCAAATCGCACGATTATCAAAGTGATCAGAGTGATAAAACCAGCCACAATAAGCAAAATAGCCTGAATGCCCAATAATTCAGAATGTTCATCATGTTGAAACTGAGTAGAACGTTGGAATTGACCGAATTCGTCAAATGGCAAGAGTATTCAAAGTGATCAGAGTGATAAAACCAGCCAGACTAATCAAAATCGCCTGAATGCCCAATAATTCAGAATGTTCATCATGTTGAAACTGCATAGAACGTTGGAATTGACCGAATTCGTCAAATGGCAAGAGTATTCAAAGTGATCAGAGTGATAAAACCAGCCAGACTAATCAAAAGAGACTGAATGCCCAATAATTCAGAATGTTCATCATGTTCAAACTGAATAGAACGTTGGAATTGACCGAATTCGTTTAATGGCTAGAGTATTCAAAGTGATCACAGTGATAACCAGCCAGACTAATCAAAATAGCTTGAATGCCCAATAATTCAGAATGTTCATCATGTTGAAACTGAATAGAACGTTGGAATTGACCGAATTCGTCAAATGGCAAGAGTATTCAAAGTGATCAGAGTGATAAAACCAGCCAGACTAATCAAAATAGACTGAATGCCCAATAATTCAGAATGTTCATCATGTTCAAACTGAATAGAACGTTGGAATTGACCGAATTCGTCAAATGGCAAGATTATCAAAGTGATTAGAGTGATAAAACCAGCTACAATAAGCTAAATAGCCTGAATGCCCAATAATTCAGAATATTCATCATGTTGAAACTGAATAGAACGTTGGAATTGACCGAATTCGTCAAATGGCAAGATTATCAAAGTGATCAGAGTGATAAAACCAGCTACAATAAGCAAAATAGCCTGAATGCCCAATAATTCAGAATGTTCATCATGTTGAAACTGAATAGAACGTTGGAATTGACCGAATTCGTCAAATCGCACGATTATCAAAGTGATCAGAGTGATAAAACCAGCCACAATAAGCAAAATAGCCTGAATGCCCAATAATTCAGAATGTTCATCAAGTTCAAACTGAATAGAACGTTGGAATTGACCGAATTCGTTTAATGGCTAGAGTATTCAAAGTGATCACAGTGATAAAACCAGCCAGACTAATCAAAATAGCCTGAATGCCCAATAATTCAGAATGTTCATCATGTTGAAACTGAATAGAACGTTGGAATTGACCGAATTCGTCAAATGGCAAGATTATCAAAGTGATCAGAGTGATAAAACCAGCCAGACTAATCAAAAGAGACTGAATGCCCAATAATTCAGAATGTTCATCATGTTCAAACTGAATAGAACGTTGGAATTGACCGAATTCGTTTAATGGCTAGAGTATTCAAAGTGATCACAGTGATAACCAGCCAGACTAATCAAAATAGCTTGAATGTACAATAATTCAGAATGTTCATCATGTTGAAACTGAATAGAACGTTGGAATTGACCGAATTCGTCAAATGGCAAGAGTATTCAAAGTGATCAGAGTGATAAAACCAGCCAGACTAATCAGAATAGACTGAATGCCCAATAATTCAGAATGTTCATCATGTTCAAACTGAATAGAACGTTGGAATTGACCGAATTCGTCAAATGGCAAGATTATCAAAGTGATCAGAGTGATAAAACCAGCTACAATAAGCTAAATAGCCTGAATGCCCAATAATTCAGAATATTCATCATGTTGAAACTGAATAGAACGTTGGAATTGACCGAATTCGTCAAATGGCAATAGTATTCAAAGTGATCAGAGTGATAAAACCCGCCAGACTAATCAAAATAGCCTGAATGCCCAATAATTCAGAATGTTCATCATGTTGAAACTCAATAGAACGTTGGAATTGACCGAATTCGTCAAATGGCAAGAGTATTCAAAGTGATCAGAGTGATAAAACCAGCCAGACTAATCATACTAGCCTGAATGCCCAATAATTCAGAATGTTCATCATGTTGAAACTGAATAGAACTTTGGAATTGACCGAATTCGTCAAATGGCAAGATTATCAAAGTGATCAGAGTGATAAAACCAGCTACAATAAGCTAAATAGCCTGAATGCCCAATAATTCAGAATGTTCATCATGTTGAAACTGAATAGAACGTTGGAATTGACCGAATTCGTCAAATGGCAAGAGTATTCAAAGTGATCAGAGTGATAAAACCCGCCAGACTAATCAAAATAGCCTGAATGCCCAATAATTCAGAATGTTCATCATGTTGAAACTGAATAGAATGTTGGAATTGACCGAATTCGTCAAATGGCAAGACTATTCAAAGTGATCAGAGTGATAAAACCAGCCAGACTAATCAAACTAGCCTGAATACCCAATAATTCAGAATGTTCATCATGTTGAAACTGAATAGAACGTTGGAATTGACCGAATTCGTAAAATGGCAAGATTATCAAAGTGATCAGAGTGATAAAACCAGCTACAATAATCAAAATAGCCTGAATGCCCAATAATTGAAACTGAATAGAACGTTGGAATTGACTGAATTCGTCAAATGGCAAGAGTATTCAAAGTGATCAGAGTGATAAAACCACCTACAATAGTCAAAATAGCCTGAATGACCAATAATTCAGAATGTTCATCATGTTGAAACTGAATAGAACGTTGGAATTGACCAAATTCGTCAAATGGCAAGAGTATTCAAAGTGATCAGAGTGATAAAACCAGCCAGACTAATCAAAATTGCCTGAATGTCCAATAATTCAGAATGTTCATCATGTTGAAATTGAATAGAACGTTGGAATTGATCGAATTCGTCAAATGGCAAGAGTATTCAAAGTGATCAGAGTGATAAAACCAGCCAGAGTAATCAAAATAGCCTGAATGCCCAATAATTCAGAATGTTCATCATGTTGAAACTGAATAGAACGTTGGAATTGACCGAATTCGTTTAATGGCTAGAGTATTCAAAGTGATCACAGTGATAAAACCAGCCAGACTAATCAAAATAGCGTGAATGCCAAATAATTCAGAATGTTCATCATGTTGAAACTGAATAGAACGTTGGAATTGACCGAATTCGTCAAATGGCAAGAGTATTCAAAGTGATCAGAGTGATAAAACCAGCCAGACTAATCAAAATAGCCTGAATGCCTAATAATTAAGAACGTTCATCATGTTGAAACTGAATAGAACGTTGGAATTGACCGAATTCGTTTAATGGCTAGAGTATTCAAAGTGATCACAGTGATAAAACCAGCCAGACTAATCAAAATAGCCTGAATGCCAAATAATTCAGAATGTTCATCATGTTGAAACTGAATAGAACGTTGGAATTGACCGAATTCGTTTAATGGCTAGAGTATTCAAAGTGATCACAGTGATAAAACCAGCCAGACTAATCAAAATAGCGTGAATGCCAAATAATTCAGAATGTTCATCATGTTGAAACTGAATAGAACGTTGGAATTGACTCAAATCGTCAAATGGCAAGATTATCAAAGTGATCAGAGTGATAAAACCAGCTACAATAAGCAAAATAGCCTGAATGCCCAATAATTCAGAATGTTCATCATGTTGAAACTGAATAGAACGTTGGAATTGAGCGAATTCGTGAAATGGCAAGATTATCAAAGTGACCAGAGTGATAAAACCAGCTACAATAAGCAAAATAGCCTGAATGCCCAATAATTCAGAATGTTCATCATGTTGAAACTGAATAAAACGTTGGAATTGACCGAATTCGTCAAATCGCAAGAGTATTCAAAGTGATCAGAGTGATAAAACCAGCCAGACTAATCAAAATAGCCTGAATGCCCAATAATTCAGAATGTTCATCATGTTGAAACTGAATAGAACGTTGGAATTGACCGAATTCGTCAAATGGCAAGAGTATTCAAAGTGATCAGAGTGATAAAACCAGCCAGACTAATCAAAATAGCCTGAATGTCCAATAATTCAGAATGTTCATCATGTTGAAACTGAATAGAAGGTTGGAATTGACCGAATTCGTCAAATGGCAAGAGTATTCAAAGTGATCAGAGTGATAAAACCAGCCAGACTAATCAAAATAGCCTGAATGCTCAATAATTCAGAATGTTCATCATGTTGAAACTGAATAGAACGTTGGAATTGACCGATTTCGTCAAATGGCAAGAGTATTCAAAGTGATCAGAGTGATAAAACCAGCCAGACTAATCAAAATAGCGTGAATGCCCAATAATTCAGAATGTTCATCATGTTGAAACTGAATAGAACGTTGGAATTGACCGAATTCGTCAAATGGCAAGAGTATTCAAAGTGATCACAGTGATAAAACCAGCCAGACTAATCAAAATAGCGTGAATGCCAAATAATTCAGAATGTTCATCATGTTGAAACTGAATAGAACGTTGGAATTGACCGAATTCGTCAAATGGCAAGAGTATTCAAAGTGATCAGAGTGATAAAACCAGCCAGACTAATCAAAATAGCCTGAATGCCTAATAATTAAGAACGTTCATCATGTTGAAACTGAATAGAACGTTGGAATTGACTGAAATCGTCAAATGGCAAGATTATCAAAGTGATCAGAGTGATAAAACCAGCTACAATAAGCAAAATAGCCTGAATGCCCAATAATTCAGAATGTTCATCATGTTGAAACTGAATAGAACGTTGGAATTGAGCGAATTCGTGAAATGGCAAGATTATCAAAGTGACCAGAGTGATAAAACCAGCCAGACTAATCAAAATAGCCTGAATGTCCAATAATTCAGAATGTTCATCATGTTGAAACTGAATAGAACGTTGGAATTGACCGAATTCGTCAAATGGCAAGAGTATTCAAAGTGATCAGAGTGATAAAACCAGCCAGACTAATCAAAATAGCCTGAATGTCCAATAATTCAGAATGTTCATCATGTTGAAACTGAATAGAACGTTGGAATTGACCGAATTCGTCAAATGGCAAGAGTATTCAAAGTGATCAGAGTGATAAAACCAGCCAGACTAATCAAAATAGCCTGAATGCTCAATAATTCAGAATGTTCATCATGTTGAAACTGAATAGAACGTTGGAATTGACCGATTTCGTCAAATGGCAAGAGTATTCAAAGTGATCAGAGTGATAAAACCAGCCAGACTAATCAAAATAGCCTGAATGCCCAATAATTCAGAATGTTCATCATGTTGAAACTGAATAGAACGTTGGAATTGACCGAATTCGTCAAATGGCAAGAGTATTCAAAGTGATCAGAGTGATAAAACCAGCCAGACTCATCAAAATAGCCTGAATGTCCAATAATTCAGAATGTTCATCATGTTGAAACTGAATAGAACGTTGGAATTGACCGAATTCGTCAAATGGCAAGAGTATTCAAAGTGATCAGAGTGATAAAACCAGCCAGACTAATCAAAATAGCCTGAATGTCCAATAATTCAGAATGTTCATCATGTTGAAACTGAATAGAACGTTGGAATTGACCGAATTCGTCAAATCGCAAGAGTATTCAAAGTGATCAGAGTGATAAAACCAGCCAGACTAATCAAAATAGCCTGAATGCCCAATAATTCGGAATGTTCATCATGTTGAAACTGAATAAGACGTTGGAATTGACCGAATTCGTCAAATCGCAAGAGTATTCAAAGTGATCAGAGTGATAAAACCAGCCAGACTAATCAAAATAGCCTGAATGCCCAATAATTCAGAATGTTCATCATGTTGAAACTGAATAGAACGTTGGAATTGACCGAATTCGTCAAATGGCAAGAGTATTCAAAGTGATCAGAGTGATAAAACCAGCCAGACTAATCAAAATAGCCTGAATGTCCAATAATTCAGAATGTTCATCATGTTGAAACTGAATAGAAGGTTGGAATTGACCGAATTCGTCAAATGGCAAGAGTATTCAAAATGATCAGAGTGATAAAACCAGCCAGACTAATCAAAATAGACTGAATGCTCAATAATTCAGAATGTTCATCATGTTGAAACTGAATAGAACGTTGGAATTGACCGATTTCGTCAAATGGCAAGAGTATTCAAAGTGATCAGAGTGATAAAACCAGCCAGACTAATCAAAATAGCCTGAATGCCCAATAATTCAGAATGTTCATCATGTTGAAACTGAATAGAACGTTGGAATTGACCGAATTCGTCAAATGGCAAGAGTATTCAAAGTGATCACAGTGATAAAACCAGCCAGACTAATTAAAATAGCGTGAATGCCAAATAATTCAGAATGTTCATCATGTTGAAACTGAATAGAACGTTGGAATTGACCGAATTCGTCAAATGGCAAGAGTATTAAAAGTGATCAGAGTGATAAAACCAGCCAGACTAATCAAAATAGCCTGAATGCCTAATAATTAAGAACGTTCATCATGTTGAAACTGAATAGAACGTTGGAATTGACTGAAATCGTCAAATGGCAAGATTATCAAAGTGATCAGAGTGATAAAACCAGCTACAATAAGCAAAATAGCCTGAATGCCCAATAATTCAGAATGTTCATCATGTTGAAACTGAATAGAACGTTGGAATTGAGCGAATTCGTGAAATGGCAAGATTATCAAAGTGACCAGAGTGATAAAACCAGCTACAATAAGCAAAATAGCCTGAATGCCCAATAATTCAGAATGTTCATCATGTTGAAACTGAATAAAACGTTGGAATTGACCGAATTCGTCAAATCGCAAGAGTATTCAAAGTGATCAGAGTGATAAAACCAGCCAGACTAATCAAAATAGCCTGAATGCCCAATAATTCAGAATGTTCATCATGTTGAAACTGAATAGAACGTTGGAATTGACCGAATTCGTCAAATGGCAAGAGTATTCAAAGTGATCAGAGTGATAAAACCAGCCAGACTAATCAAAATAGCCTGAATGTCCAATAATTCAGAATGTTCATCATGTTGAAACTGAATAGAAGGTTGGAATTGACCGAATTCGTCAAATGGCAAGAGTATTCAAAGTGATCAGAGTGATAAAACCAGCCAGACTAATCAAAATAGCCTGAATGCTCAATAATTCAGAATGTTCATCATGTTGAAACTGAATAGAACGTTGGAATTGACCGATTTCGTCAAATGGCAAGAGTATTCAAAGTGATCAGAGTGATAAAACCAGCCAGACTAATCAAAATAGCGTGAATGCCCAATAATTCAGAATGTTCATCATGTTGAAACTGAATAGAACGTTGGAATTGACCGAATTCGTCAAATGGCAAGAGTATTCAAAGTGATCACAGTGATAAAACCAGCCAGACTAATCAAAATAGCGTGAATGCCAAATAATTCAGAATGTTCATCATGTTGAAACTGAATAGAACGTTGGAATTGACCGAATTCGTCAAATGGCAAGAGTATTCAAAGTGATCAGAGTGATAAAACCAGCCAGACTAATCAAAATAGCCTGAATGCCTAATAATTAAGAACGTTCATCATGTTGAAACTGAATAGAACGTTGGAATTGACTGAAATCGTCAAATGGCAAGATTATCAAAGTGATCAGAGTGATAAAACCAGCTACAATAAGCAAAATAGCCTGAATGCCCAATAATTCAGAATGTTCATCATGTTGAAACTGAATAGAACGTTGGAATTGAGCGAATTCGTGAAATGGCAAGATTATCAAAGTGACCAGAGTGATAAAACCAGCCAGACTAATCAAAATAGCCTGAATGTCCAATAATTCAGAATGTTCATCATGTTGAAACTGAATAGAACGTTGGAATTGACCGAATTCGTCAAATGGCAAGAGTATTCAAAGTGATCAGAGTGATAAAACCAGCCAGACTAATCAAAATAGCCTGAATGTCCAATAATTCAGAATGTTCATCATGTTGAAACTGAATAGAACGTTGGAATTGACCGAATTCGTCAAATGGCAAGAGTATTCAAAGTGATCAGAGTGATAAAACCAGCCAGACTAATCAAAATAGCCTGAATGCTCAATAATTCAGAATGTTCATCATGTTGAAACTGAATAGAACGTTGGAATTGACCGATTTCGTCAAATGGCAAGAGTATTCAAAGTGATCAGAGTGATAAAACCAGCCAGACTAATCAAAATAGCCTGAATGCCCAATAATTCAGAATGTCCATCATGTTGAAACTGAATAGAACGTTGGAATTGACCGAATTCGTCAAATGGCAAGAGTATTCAAAGTGATCAGAGTGATAAAACCAGCCAGACTAATCAAAATAGCCTGAATGCCCAATAATTCAGAATGTTCATCATGTTGAAACTGAATAGAACGTTGGAATTGACCGAATTCGTCAAATGGCAAGAGTATTCAAAGTGATCAGAGTGATAAAACCAGCCAGACTCATCAAAATAGCCTGAATGTCCAATAATTCAGAATGTTCATCATGTTGAAACTGAATAGAACGTTGGAATTGACCGAATTCGTCAAATGGCAAGAGTATTCAAAGTGATCAGAGTGATAAAACCAGCCAGACTAATCAAAATAGCCTGAATGTCCAATAATTCAGAATGTTCATCATGTTGAAACTGAATAGAACGTTGGAATTGACCGAATTCGTCAAATCGCAAGAGTATTCAAAGTGATCAGAGTGATAAAACCAGCCAGACTAATCAAAATAGCCTGAATGCCCAATAATTCAGAATGTTCATCATGTTGAAACTGAATAAGACGTTGGAATTGACCGAATTCGTCAAATCGCAAGAGTATTCAAAGTGATCAGAGTGATAAAACCAGCCAGACTAATCAAAATAGCCTGAATGCCCAATAATTCAGAATGTTCATCATGTTGAAACTGAATAGAACGTTGGAATTGACCGAATTCGTCAAATGGCAAGAGTATTCAAAGTGATCAGAGTGATAAAACCAGCCAGACTAATCAAAATAGCCTGAATGTCCAATAATTCAGAATGTTCATCATGTTGAAACTGAATAGAAGGTTGGAATTGACCGAATTCGTCAAATGGCAAGAGTATTCAAAGTGATCAGAGTGATAAAACCAGCCAGACTAATCAAAATAGCCTGATTGCTCAATAATTCAGAATGTTCATCATGTTGAAACTGAATAGAACGTTGGAATTGACCGATTTCGTCAAATGGCAAGAGTATTCAAAGTGATCAGAGTGATAAAACCAGCCAGACTAATCAAAATAGCCTGAATGCCCAATAATTCAGAATGTTCATCATGTTGAAACTGAATAGAACGTTGGAATTGACCGAATTCGTCAAATGGCAAGAGTATTCAAAGTGATCACAGTGATAAAACCAGCCAGACTAATTAAAATAGCGTGAATGCCAAATAATTCAGAATGTTCATCATGTTGAAACTGAATAGAACGTTGGAATTGACCGAATTCGTCAAATGGCAAGAGTATTCAAAGTGATCAGAGTGATAAAACCAGCCAGACTAATCAAAATAGCCTGAATGCCTAATAATTAAGAACGTTCATCATGTTGAAACTGAAAAGAACGTTGGAATTGACTGAAATCGTCAAATGGCAAGATTATCAAAGTGATCAGAGTGATAAAACCAGCTACAATAAGCAAAATAGCCTGAATGCCCAATAATTCAGAATGTTCATCATGTTGAAACTGAATAGAACGTTGGAATTGACCGAATTCGTCAAATGGCAAGAGTATTCAAAGTGATCAGAGTGATAAAACCAGCCAGACTAATCAAAATAGCCTGAATGCCCAATAATTCAGAATGTTCATCATGTTGAAACTGAATAGAACGTTGGAATTGACCGAATTCGTCAAATGGCAAGAGTATTCAAAGTGATCAGAGTGATAAAACCAGCCAGACTCATCAAAATAGCCTGAATGTCCAATAATTCAGAATGTTCATCATGTTGAAACTGAATAGAACGTTGGAATTGACCGAATTCGTCAAATGGCAAGAGTATTCAAAGTGATCAGAGTGATAAAACCAGCCAGACTAATCAAAATAGCCTGAATGCTCAATAATTCAGAATGTTCATCATGTTGAAACTGAAGAGAACGTTGGAATTGACCGATTTCGTCAAATGGCAAGAGTATTCAAAGTGATCAGAGTGATAAAACCAGCCAGACTAATCAAAATAGCCTGAATGCCTAATAATTAAGAATGTTCATCATGTTGAAACTGAATAGAACGTTGGAATTGACCGAATTCGTCAAATGGCAAGATTATCAAAGTGATCAGAGTGATAAAACCAGCTACAATAAGCAAAATAGCCTGAATGCCCAATAATTCAGAATGTTCATCATGTTGAAACTGAATAGAACGTTGGAATTGACCGAATTCGTCAAATCGCACGATTATCAAAGTGATCAGAGTGATAAAACCAGCTACAATAAGCAAAATAGCCTGAATGTCCAATAATTCAGAATGTTCATCATGTTGAAACTGAATAGAACGTTGGAATTGACCGAATTCGTCAAATGGCAAGAGTATTCAAAGTGATCAGAGTGATAAAACCAGGCAGACTAATCAAAATAGCCTGAATGCCCAATAATTCAGAATGTTCATCATGTTGAAACTGAATAGAACGTTTGAATTGACCGAATTCGTCAAATGGCAAGAGTATTCAAAGTGATCAGAGTGATAAAACCCGCCAGACTAATCAAAATAGCCTGAATGCCCAATAATTCAGAATGTTCATCATGTTGAAACTGAATAGAACGTTGGAATTGACCGAATTCGTCAAATGGCAAGAGTATTCAAAGTGATCAGAGTGATAAAACCAGCTACAATAAGCAAAATAGCCTGAATGCCCAATAATTGAGAACGTTCATCATGTTGAAACTGAATAGAACGTTGGAATTGACCGAATTCGTCAAATGGCAAGATTATCAAAGTGATCAGAGTGATAAAACCAGCTACAATAAGCAAAATAGCCTGAATGCCAAATAATTCAGAATGTTCATCATGTTGAAACTGAATAGAACGTTGGAATTGACCGAATTCGTCAAATGGCAAGATTATCAAAGTGATCAGAGTGATAAAACCAGCTACAATAAGCAAAATAGCATGAATGCCCAATAATTCAGAATGTTCATCATGTTGAAACTGAATAGAACGTTGGAATTGACCGAATTCGTCAAATGGCAAGAGTATTCAAAGTGATCAGAGTGATAAAACCAGCTACAATAAGCAAAATAGCCTGAATGCCCAATAATTGAGAACGTTCATCATGTTGAAACTGAATAGAACGTTGGAATTGACCGAATTCGTCAAATGGCAAGATTATCAAAGTGATCAGAGTGATAAAACCATCTACAATAATCAAAATAGCCTGAATGCCTAATAATTGAGAACGTTCATCATGTTGAAACTGAATAGAACGTTGGAATTGACCGAATTCGTCAAATGGCAAGATTATCAAAGTGATCAGAGTGATAAAACCAGCTACAATAAGCAAAATAGCCTGAATGCCCAATAATTCAGAATGTTCATCATGTTGAAACTGAATAGAACGTTGGAATTGACCGAATTCGTCAAATGGCAAGAGTATTCAAAGTGATCAGAGTGATAAAACCAGCCAGACTAATCAAAATAGCCTGAATGTCCAATAATTCAGAATGTTGATCATGTTGAAACTGAATAGAACGTTGGAATTGACCGAATTCGTCAAATGGCAAGATTATCAAAGTGATCAGAGTGATAAAACCATCTACAATAATCAAAATATCCTGAATGCCTAATAATTAAGAACGTTCATCATGTTGAAACTGAATAGAACGTTGGAATTGACCGAATTCGTCAAATGGCAAGATTATCAAAGTGATCAGAGTGATAAAACCAGCTACAATAAGCAAAATAGGCAAGAGTATTCAAAGTGATCAGAGTGATAAAACCAGCCAGACTAATCAAAATAGCCTGAATGTCCAATAATTCAGAATGTTCATCATGTTGAAACTGAATAGAACGTTGGAATTGACCGAATTCGTCAAATGGCAAGAGTATTCAAAGTGATCAGAGTGATAAAACCAGCCAGACTAATCAAAATAGCCTGAATGCCCAATAATTCAGAATGTTGATAATGTTGAAACTGAATAGAACGTTGGAATTGACCGAATTCGTCAAATGGCAAGAGTATTCAAAGTGACCAGAGTGATAAAACCCGCCAGACTAATCAAAATAGCCTGAATGCCCAATAATTCAGAATGTTCATCATGTTGAAACTGAATAGAACGTTGGAATTGACCGAATTCGTTAAATGGCAAGAGTATTCAAAGTGATCAGAGTGATAAAACCAGCCAGACTAATCAATATAGCCTGAATGCCCAATAATTCATAATGTTCATCATGTTCAAACTGAATAGAACGTTGGAATTGACCGAATTCGTTTAATGGCTAGAGTATTGAAAGTGATCACAGTGATAAAACTAGCCAGACTAATCAAAATAGCCTGAATGCCCAATAATTCAGAATGTTCATCATGTTGAAACTGAATAGAACGTTGGAATTGACCGAATTCGTCAAATGGCAAGATTATCAAAGTGATCAGAGTGATAAAACCAGCTACAATAAGCAAAATAGCCTGAATGCCCAATAATTCAGAATGTTCATCATGTTGAAACTGAATAGAACGTTGGAATTGACCGAATTCGTCAAATCGCACGATTATCAAAGTGATCAGAGTGATAAAACCAGCCACAATAAGCAAAATAGCCTGAATGCCCAATAATTCAGAATGTTCATCATGTTGAAACTGAGTAGAACGTTGGAATTGACCGAATTCGTCAAATGGCAAGAGTATTAAAAGTGATCAGAGTGATAAAACCAGCCAGACTAATCAAAAGAGACTGAATGCCCAATAATTCAGAATGTTCAAACTGAATAGAACGTTGGAATTGACCGAATTCGTTTAATGGCTAGAGTATTCAAAGTGATCACAGTGATAAAACCAGCCAGACTAATCAAAATAGCCTGAATGTCCAATAATTCAGAATGTTGATAATGTTGAAACTGAATAGAACGTTGGAATTGACCGAATTCGTCAAATGGCAAGAGTATTCAAAGTGATCAGAGTGATAAAACCCGCCAGACTAATCAAAATAGCCTGAATGCCCAATAATTCAGAATGTTCATCATGTTGAAACTGAATAGAACGTTGGAATTGAGCGAATTCGTGAAATGGCAAGATTATCAAAGTGACCAGAGTGATAAAACCAGCCAGACTAATCAAAATAGCCTGAATGTCCAATAATTCAGAATGTTCATCATGTTGAAACTGAATAGAACGTTGGAATTGACCGAATTCGTCAAATGGCAAGAGTATTCAAAGTGATCAGAGTGATAAAACCAGCCAGACTAATCAAAATAGCCTGAATGTCCAATAATTCAGAATGTTCATCATGTTGAAACTGAATAGAACGTTGGAATTGACCGAAATCGTCAAATGGCAAGAGTATTCAAAGTGATCACAGTGATAAAACCAGCCAGACTAATTAAAATAGCGTGAATGCCAAATAATTCAGAATGTTCATCATGTTGAAACTGAATAGAACGTTGGAATTGACCGAATTCGTCAAATGGCAAGAGTATTAAAAGTGATCAGAGTGATAAAACCAGCCAGACTAATCAAAATAGCCTGAATGCCTAATAATTAAGAACGTTCATCATGTTGAAACTGAATAGAACGTTGGAATTGACTGAAATCGTCAAATGGCAAGATTATCAAAGTGATCAGAGTGATAAAACCAGCTACAATAAGCAAAATAGCCTGAATGCCCAATAATTCAGAATGTTCATCATGTTGAAACTGAATAGAACGTTGGAATTGAGCGAATTCGTGAAATGGCAAGATTATCAAAGTGACCAGAGTGATAAAACCAGCTACAATAAGCAAAATAGCCTGAATGCCCAATAATTCAGAATGTTCATCATGTTGAAACTGAATAAAACGTTGGAATTGACCGAATTCGTCAAATCGCAAGAGTATTCAAAGTGATCAGAGTGATAAAACCAGCCAGACTAATCAAAATAGCCTGAATGCCCAATAATTCAGAATGTTCATCATGTTGAAACTGAATAGAACGTTGGAATTGACCGAATTCGTCAAATGGCAAGAGTATTCAAAGTGATCAGAGTGATAAAACCAGCCAGACTAATCAAAATAGCCTGAATGTCCAATAATTCAGAATGTTCATCATGTTGAAACTGAATAGAAGGTTGGAATTGACCGAATTCGTCAAATGGCAAGAGTATTCAAAGTGATCAGAGTGATAAAACCAGCCAGACTAATCAAAATAGCCTGAATGCTCAATAATTCAGAATGTTCATCATGTTGAAACTGAATAGAACGTTGGAATTGACCGATTTCGTCAAATGGCAAGAGTATTCAAAGTGATCAGAGTGATAAAACCAGCCAGACTAATCAAAATAGCGTGAATGCCCAATAATTCAGAATGTTCATCATGTTGAAACTGAATAGAACGTTGGAATTGACCGAATTCGTCAAATGGCAAGAGTATTCAAAGTGATCACAGTGATAAAACCAGCCAGACTAATCAAAATAGCGTGAATGCCAAATAATTCAGAATGTTCATCATGTTGAAACTGAATAGAACGTTGGAATTGACCGAATTCGTCAAATGGCAAGAGTATTCAAAGTGATCAGAGTGATAAAACCAGCCAGACTAATCAAAATAGCCTGAATGCCTAATAATTAAGAACGTTCATCATGTTGAAACTGAATAGAACGTTGGAATTGACTGAAATCGTCAAATGGCAAGATTATCAAAGTGATCAGAGTGATAAAACCAGCTACAATAAGCAAAATAGCCTGAATGCCCAATAATTCAGAATGTTCATCATGTTGAAACTGAATAGAACGTTGGAATTGAGCGAATTCGTGAAATGGCAAGATTATCAAAGTGACCAGAGTGATAAAACCAGCCAGACTAATCAAAATAGCCTGAATGTCCAATAATTCAGAATGTTCATCATGTTGAAACTGAATAGAACGTTGGAATTGACCGAATTCGTCAAATGGCAAGAGTATTCAAAGTGATCAGAGTGATAAAACCAGCCAGACTAATCAAAATAGCCTGAATGTCCAATAATTCAGAATGTTCATCATGTTGAAACTGAATAGAACGTTGGAATTGACCGAATTCGTCAAATGGCAAGAGTATTCAAAGTGATCAGAGTGATAAAACCAGCCAGACTAATCAAAATAGCCTGAATGCTCAATAATTCAGAATGTTCATCATGTTGAAACTGAATAGAACGTTGGAATTGACCGATTTCGTCAAATGGCAAGAGTATTCAAAGTGATCAGAGTGATAAAACCAGCCAGACTAATCAAAATAGCCTGAATGCCCAATAATTCAGAATGTCCATCATGTTGAAACTGAATAGAACGTTGGAATTGACCGAATTCGTCAAATGGCAAGAGTATTCAAAGTGATCAGAGTGATAAAACCAGCCAGACTAATCAAAATAGCCTGAATGCCCAATAATTCAGAATGTTCATCATGTTGAAACTGAATAGAACGTTGGAATTGACCGAATTCGTCAAATGGCAAGAGTATTCAAAGTGATCAGAGTGATAAAACCAGCCAGACTCATCAAAATAGCCTGAATGTCCAATAATTCAGAATGTTCATCATGTTGAAACTGAATAGAACGTTGGAATTGACCGAATTCGTCAAATGGCAAGAGTATTCAAAGTGATCAGAGTGATAAAACCAGCCAGACTAATCAAAATAGCCTGAATGTCCAATAATTCAGAATGTTCATCATGTTGAAACTGAATAGAACGTTGGAATTGACCGAATTCGTCAAATCGCAAGAGTATTCAAAGTGATCAGAGTGATAAAACCAGCCAGACTAATCAAAATAGCCTGAATGCCCAATAATTCAGAATGTTCATCATGTTGAAACTGAATAAGACGTTGGAATTGACCGAATTCGTCAAATCGCAAGAGTATTCAAAGTGATCAGAGTGATAAAACCAGCCAGACTAATCAAAATAGCCTGAATGCCCAATAATTCAGAATGTTCATCATGTTGAAACTGAATAGAACGTTGGAATTGACCGAATTCGTCAAATGGCAAGAGTATTCAAAGTGATCAGAGTGATAAAACCAGCCAGACTAATCAAAATAGCCTGAATGTCCAATAATTCAGAATGTTCATCATGTTGAAACTGAATAGAAGGTTGGAATTGACCGAATTCGTCAAATGGCAAGAGTATTCAAAGTGATCAGAGTGATAAAACCAGCCAGACTAATCAAAATAGCCTGAATGCTCAATAATTCAGAATGTTCATCATGTTGAAACTGAATAGAACGTTGGAATTGACCGATTTCGTCAAATGGCAAGAGTATTCAAAGTGATCAGAGTGATAAAACCAGCCAGACTAATCAAAATAGCCTGAATGCCCAATAATTCAGAATGTTCATCATGTTGAAACTGAATAGAACGTTGGAATTGACCGAATTCGTCAAATGGCAAGAGTATTCAAAGTGATCACAGTGATAAAACCAGCCAGACTAATTAAAATAGCGTGAATGCCAAATAATTCAGAATGTTCATCATGTTGAAACTGAATAGAACGTTGGAATTGACCGAATTCGTCAAATGGCAAGAGTATTCAAAGTGATCAGAGTGATAAAACCAGCCAGACTAATCAAAATAGCCTGAATGCCTAATAATTAAGAACGTTCATCATGTTGAAACTGAAAAGAACGTTGGAATTGACTGAAATCGTCAAATGGCAAGATTATCAAAGTGATCAGAGTGATAAAACCAGCTACAATAAGCAAAATAGCCTGAATGCCCAATAATTCAGAATGTTCATCATGTTGAAACTGAATAGAACGTTGGAATTGACCGAATTCGTCAAATGGCAAGAGTATTCAAAGTGATCAGAGTGATAAAACCAGCCAGACTAATCAAAATAGCCTGAATGCCCAATAATTCAGAATGTTCATCATGTTGAAACTGAATAGAACGTTGGAATTGACCGAATTCGTCAAATGGCAAGAGTATTCAAAGTGATCAGAGTGATAAAACCAGCCAGACTCATCAAAATAGCCTGAATGTCCAATAATTCAGAATGTTCATCATGTTGAAACTGAATAGAACGTTGGAATTGACCGAATTCGTCAAATGGCAAGAGTATTCAAAGTGATCAGAGTGATAAAACCAGCCAGACTAATCAAAATAGCCTGAATGCTCAATAATTCAGAATGTTCATCATGTTGAAACTGAAGAGAACGTTGGAATTGACCGATTTCGTCAAATGGCAAGAGTATTCAAAGTGATCAGAGTGATAAAACCAGCCAGACTAATCAAAATAGCCTGAATGCCTAATAATTAAGAATGTTCATCATGTTGAAACTGAATAGAACGTTGGAATTGACCGAATTTGTCAAATGGCAAGATTATCAAAGTGATCAGAGTGATAAAACCAGCTACAATAAGCAAAATAGCCTGAATGCCCAATAATTCAGAATGTTCATCATGTTGAAACTGAATAGAACGTTGGAATTGACCGAATTCGTCAAATCGCACGATTATCAAAGTGATCAGAGTGATAAAACCAGCTACAATAAGCAAAATAGCCTGAATGTCCAATAATTCAGAATGTTCATCATGTTGAAACTGAATAGAACGTTGGAATTGACCGAATTCGTCAAATGGCAAGAGTATTCAAAGTGATCAGAGTGATAAAACCAGGCAGACTAATCAAAATAGCCTGAATGCCCAATAATTCAGAATGTTCATCATGTTGAAACTGAATAGAACGTTTGAATTGACCGAATTCGTCAAATGGCAAGAGTATTCAAAGTGATCAGAGTGATAAAACCCGCCAGACTAATCAAAATAGCCTGAATGCCCAATAATTCAGAATGTTCATCATGTTGAAACTGAATAGAACGTTGGAATTGACCGAATTCGTCAAATGGCAAGAGTATTCAAAGTGATCAGAGTGATAAAACCAGCTACAATAAGCAAAATAGCCTGAATGCCCAATAATTGAGAACGTTCATCATGTTGAAACTGAATAGAACGTTGGAATTGACCGAATTCGTCAAATGGCAAGATTATCAAAGTGATCAGAGTGATAAAACCAGCTACAATAAGCAAAATAGCCTGAATGCCAAATAATTCAGAATGTTCATCATGTTGAAACTGAATAGAACGTTGGAATTGACCGAATTCGTCAAATGGCAAGATTATCAAAGTGATCAGAGTGATAAAACCAGCTACAATAAGCAAAATAGCATGAATGCCCAATAATTCAGAATGTTCATCATGTTGAAACTGAATAGAACGTTGGAATTGACCGAATTCGTCAAATGGCAAGAGTATTCAAAGTGATCAGAGTGATAAAACCAGCTACAATAAGCAAAATAGCCTGAATGCCCAATAATTGAGAACGTTCATCATGTTGAAACTGAATAGAACGTTGGAATTGACCGAATTCGTCAAATGGCAAGATTATCAAAGTGATCAGAGTGATAAAACCATCTACAATAATCAAAATAGCCTGAATGCCTAATAATTGAGAACGTTCATCATGTTGAAACTGAATAGAACGTTGGAATTGACCGAATTCGTCAAATGGCAAGATTATCAAAGTGATCAGAGTGATAAAACCAGCTACAATAAGCAAAATAGCCTGAATGCCCAATAATTCAGAATGTTCATCATGTTGAAACTGAATAGAACGTTGGAATTGACCGAATTCGTCAAATGGCAAGAGTATTCAAAGTGATCAGAGTGATAAAACCAGCCAGACTAATCAAAATAGCCTGAATGTCCAATAATTCAGAATGTTGATCATGTTGAAACTGAATAGAACGTTGGAATTGACCGAATTCGTCAAATGGCAAGATTATCAAAGTGATCAGAGTGATAAAACCATCTACAATAATCAAAATATCCTGAATGCCTAATAATTAAGAACGTTCATCATGTTGAAACTGAATAGAACGTTGGAATTGACCGAATTCGTCAAATGGCAAGATTATCAAAGTGATCAGAGTGATAAAACCAGCTACAATAAGCAAAATAGGCAAGAGTATTCAAAGTGATCAGAGTGATAAAACCAGCCAGACTAATCAAAATAGCCTGAATGTCCAATAATTCAGAATGTTCATCATGTTGAAACTGAATAGAACGTTGGAATTGACCGAATTCGTCAAATGGCAAGAGTATTCAAAGTGATCAGAGTGATAAAACCAGCCAGACTAATCAAAATAGCCTGAATGCCCAATAATTCAGAATGTTGATAATGTTGAAACTGAATAGAACGTTGGAATTGACCGAATTCGTCAAATGGCAAGAGTATTCAAAGTGACCAGAGTGATAAAACCCGCCAGACTAATCAAAATAGCCTGAATGCCCAATAATTCAGAATGTTCATCATGTTGAAACTGAATAGAACGTTGGAATTGACCGAATTCGTTAAATGGCAAGAGTATTCAAAGTGATCAGAGTGATAAAACCAGCCAGACTAATCAATATAGCCTGAATGCCCAATAATTCATAATGTTCATCATGTTCAAACTGAATAGAACGTTGGAATTGACCGAATTCGTTTAATGGCTAGAGTATTGAAAGTGATCACAGTGATAAAACTAGCCAGACTAATCAAAATAGCCTGAATGCCCAATAATTCAGAATGTTCATCATGTTGAAACTGAATAGAACGTTGGAATTGACCGAATTCGTCAAATGGCAAGATTATCAAAGTGATCAGAGTGATAAAACCAGCTACAATAAGCAAAATAGCCTGAATGCCCAATAATTCAGAATGTTCATCATGTTGAAACTGAATAGAACGTTGGAATTGACCGAATTCGTCAAATCGCACGATTATCAAAGTGATCAGAGTGATAAAACCAGCCACAATAAGCAAAATAGCCTGAATGCCCAATAATTCAGAATGTTCATCATGTTGAAACTGAGTAGAACGTTGGAATTGACCGAATTCGTCAAATGGCAAGAGTATTAAAAGTGATCAGAGTGATAAAACCAGCCAGACTAATCAAAAGAGACTGAATGCCCAATAATTCAGAATGTTCAAACTGAATAGAACGTTGGAATTGACCGAATTCGTTTAATGGCTAGAGTATTCAAAGTGATCACAGTGATAAAACCAGCCAGACTAATCAAAATAGCCTGAATGTCCAATAATTCAGAATGTTGATAATGTTGAAACTGAATAGAACGTTGGAATTGACCGAATTCGTCAAATGGCAAGAGTATTCAAAGTGATCAGAGTGATAAAACCCGCCAGACTAATCAAAATAGCCTGAATGCCCAATAATTCAGAATGTTCATCATGTTGAAACTGAATAGAACGTTGGAATTGACCGAATTCGTTAAATGGCAAGAGTATTCAAAGTGATCAGAGTGATAAAACCAGCCAGACTAATCAATATAGCCTGAATGCCCAATAATTCAGAATGTTCATCATGTTGAAACTGAATAGAACGTTGGAATTGACCGAATTCGTTAAATGGCAAGAGTATTCAAAGTGATCAGAGTGATAAAACCAGCCAGACTAATCAATATAGCCTGAATGCCCAATAATTCATAATGTTCATCATGTTCAAACTGAATAGAACGTTGGAACTGACCGAATTCGTTTAATGGCTAGAGTATTGAAAGTGATCACAGTGATAAAACTAGCCAGACTAATCAAAATAGCCTGAATGCCCAATAATTCAGAATGTTCATCATGTTGAAACTGAATAGAACGTTGGAATTGACCAAATTCGTCAAATGGCAAGATTATCAAAGTGATCAGAGTGATAAAACCAGCCACAATAAGCAAAATAGCCTGAATGCCCAATAATTCAGAATGTTCATCATGTTGAAACTGAGTAGAACGTTGGAATTGACCGAATTCGTCAAATGGCAAGAGTATTCAAAGTGATCAGAGTGATAAAACCAGCCAGACTAATCAAAATAGCCTGAATGCCCAATAATTCAGAATGTTCATCAAGTTCAAACTGAATAGAACGTTGGAATTGACCGAATTCGTTTAATGGCTAGAGTATTCAAAGTGATCACAGTGATAAAACCAGCCAGACTAATCAAAAAAGCCTGAATGCCCAATAATTCAGAATGTTCATCATGTTGAAACTGCATAGAACGTTGGAATTGACCGAATTCGTCAAATGGCAAGAGTATTCAAAGTGATCAGAGTGATAAAACCAGCCAGACTAATCAAAAGAGACTGAATGCCCAATAATTCAGAATGTTCATCATGTTCAAACTGAATAGAACGTTGGAATTGACCGAATTCGTTTAATGGCTAGAGTATTCAAAGTGATCACAGTGATAAAACCAGCCAGACTAATCAAAATAGCTTGAATGCCCAATATTTCAGAATGTTCATCATGTTGAAACTGAATAGAACGTTGGAATTGACCGAATTCGTCAAATGGCAAGAGTATTCAAAGTGATCAGAGTGATAAAACCAGCCGGACTAATCAAAATAGACTGAATGCCCAATAATTCAGAATGTTCAAACTGAATAGAACGTTGGAATTGACCGAATTCGTCAAATGGCAAGATTATCAAAGTGATCAGAGTGATAAAACCAGCTACAATAAGCTAAATAGCCTGAATGCCCAATAATTCAGAATATTCATCATGTTGAAACTGAATAGAACGTTGGAATTGACCGAATTCGTCAAATGGCAAGAGTATTCAAAGTGATCAGAGTGATAAAACCCGCCAGACTAATCAAAATAGCCTGAATGCCCAATTATTCAGAATGTTCATCATGTTGAAACTGAATAGAACGTTGGAATTGACCGAATTCGTCAAATGGCAAGAGTATTCAAAGTGATCAGAGTGATAAAACCAGCCAGACTAATCAAACTAGCCTGAATGCCCAATAATTCAGAATGTTCATCATGTTGAAACTGAATAGAACGTTGGAATTGACCGAATTCGTCAAATGCCCAATAATTCAGAATGTTCATCATGTTGAAACTGAGTAGAACGTTGGAATTAACCGAATTCGTCAAATGGCAAGAGTATTCAAAGTGATCAGAGTGATAAAACCAGCCAGACTAATCAAAATAGCCTGAATGCCCAATAATTCAGAATGTTCATCAAGTTCAAACTGAATAGAACGTTGGAATTGACCGAATTCGTTTAATGGCTAGAGTATTCAAAGTGATCACAGTGATAAAACCAGCCAGACTAATCAAAATAGCCTGAATGCCCAATAATTCAGAATGTTCATCATGTTCAAACTGAATAGAATGTTGGAATTGACCGAATTCGTTTAATGGCTAGAGTGTTCAAAGTGATCACAGTGATAAAGCCAGCCAGACTAATCAAAATAGCTTGAATGTCCAATAATTCAGAATGTTCATCATGTTGAAACTGAATAGAACGTTGGAATTGACCGAATTCGTCAAATAGCAAGAGTATTCAAAGTGATCAGAGTGATAAAACCAGCCAGACTAATCAAAATAGACTGAATGCCCAATAATTCAGAATGTTCATCATGTTCAAACTGAATAGAACGTTGGAATTGACCAAATTCGTCAAATGGCAAGATTATCAAAGTGATCAGAGTGATAAAACCAGCTACAATAAGCTAAATAGCCTGAATGCCCAATAATTCAGAATGTTCATCATGTTGAAACTGAATAGAACGTTGGAATTGACCGAATTCGTCAAATGGCAAGAGTATTCAAAGTGATCAGAGTTATAAAACCCGCCAGACTAATCAAAATAGCCTGAATGCCCAATAATTCAGAATGTTCATCATGTTGAAACTGAATAGAACGTTGGAATTGACCGAATTCGTCAAATGGCAAGAGTATTCAAAGTGATCAGAGTGATAAAACCAGCCAGACTAATCAAACTAGCCTGAATGCCCAATAATTCAGAATGTTCATCATGTTGAAACTGAATAGAACGTTGGAATTGACCGAATTCGTCAAATGGCAAGATTATCAAAGTGATCAGAGTGATAAAACCAGCTACAATAATCAAAATAGCCTGAATGCCCAATAATTGAGAACGTTCATCATGTTGAAACTGAATAGAACGTTGGAATTGACTGAATTCGTCAAATGGCAAGAGTATTCAAAGTGATCAGAGTGATAAAACCACCTACAATAGTCAAAATAGCCTGAATGACCAATAATTCAGAATGTTCATCATGTTGAAACTGAATAGAACGTTGGAATTTACCGAATTCGTCAAATGGCAAGAGTATTCAAAGTGATCAGAGTGATAAAACCAGCCAGACTAATCAAAATAGCCTGAATGTCCAATAATTCAGAATGTTCATCATGTTGAAAATGAATAGAACGTTGGAATTGACCGAATTCGTCAAATGGCAAGAGTATTCAAAGTGATCAGAGTGATAAAACCAGCCAGACTAATCAAAATAGCCTGAATGCCCAATAATTCAGAATGTTCATCATGTTGAAACTGAGTAGAACGTTGGAATTGACCGAATTCGTCAAATGGCAAGAGTATTCAAAGTGATCAGAGTGATAAAACCAGCCAGACTAATCAAAATAGCCTGAATGCCCAATAATTCAGAATGTTCATCAAGTTCAAACTGAATAGAACGTTGGAATTGACTGAATTCGTCAAATGGCAAGATTATCAAAGTGATCAGAGTGATAAAACCAGCTACTATAAGCAAAATAGCCTGAATGTCCAATAATTCAGAATGTTCATCATGTTGAAACTGAATAGAACGTTGGAATTGACCGAATTCGTCAAATGGCTAGAGTATTCAAAGTGATCACAGTGATAAAACCAGCCAGACTAATCAAAATAGCCTGAATGCCAAATAATTCAGAATGTTCATCATGTTGAAACTGAATAGAACGTTGGAATTGACCGAATTCGTCAAATGGCAAGAGTATTCAAAGTGATCAGAGTGATAAAACCAGCCAGACTAATCAAAATAGACTGAATGCCTAATAATTAAGAACGTTCATCATGTTGAAACTGAATAGAACGTTGGAATTGACTGAATTCGTCAAATGGCAAGATTATCAAAGTGATCAGAGTGATAAAACCAGCTACTATAAGCAAAATAGCCTGAATGTCCAATAATTCAGAATGTTCATCATGTTGAAACTGAATAGAACGTTGGAATTGACCGAATTCGTCAAATGGCAAGAGTATTCAAAGTGATCAGAGTGATAAAACCAGCCAGACTAATCAAAATAGCCTGAATGCCCAATAATTCAGAATGTTCATCATGTTGAAACTGAATAGAACGTTGGAATTGACCGATTTCGTCAAATGGCAAGAGTATTCAAAGTGATCAGAGTGATAAAACCAGCCAGACTAATCAAAATAGCCTGAATGCCCAATAATTCAGAATGTTAATCATGTTGAAACTGCATAGAACGTTGGAATTGACCGAATTCGTCAAATGGCAAGAGTATTTAAAGTGATCAGAGTGATAAAACCAGCCAGACTAATCAAAATAGCCTGAATGCCTAATAATTGAGAACGTTCATCATGTTGAAACTGAGTAGAACGTTGGAATTGACCGATTTCGTCAAATGACAAGAGTATTCAAAGTGATCAGAGTGATAAAACCAGCCAGACTAATCAATACAGCCTGAATGCCCAATAATTCATAAAATTCATCATGTTCAAACTGAATAGAACGTTGGAATTGACCGAATTCGTTTAATGGCTAGAGTATTGAAAGTGATCACAGTGATAAAACTAGCCAGACTAATCAAAATAGCCTGAATGCCCAATAATTCAGAATGTTCATCATGTTGAAACTGAAAAGAACGTTGGAATTGACCGAATTCGTCAAATGGCAAGATTATCAAAGTGATCAGAGTGATAAAACCAGCTACAATAAGCAAAATAGCCTGAATGCCCAATAATTCATAATGTTCATCATGTTGAAACTGAGTAGAACGTTGGAATTGACCGAATTCGTCAAATGGCAAGAGTATTCAAAGTGATCAGAGTGATAAAACCAGCCAGACTAATCAAAATAGCCTGAATGCCCAATAATTCAGAATGTTCATCAAGTTCAAACTGAATAGAACGTTGGAATTGACCGAATTCGTTTAATGGCTAGAGTATTCAAAGTGATCACAGTGATAAAACCAGCCAGACTAATCAAAATAGCCTGAATGCCCAATAATTCAGAATGTTCATCATGTTGAAACTGCATAGAACGTTGGAATTGACCGAATTCGTCAAATGGCAAGAGTATTCAAAGTGATCAGAGTGATAAAACCAGCCAGACTAATCAAAAGAGACTGAATGCCCAATAATTCAGAATGTTCATCATGTTCAAACTGAATAGAACGTTGGAATTGACCGAATTCGTTTAATGGCTAGAGTATTCAAAGTGATCACAGTGATAAAACCAGCCAGACTAATCAAAATAGCTTGAATGCCCAATAATTCAGAATGTTCATCATGTTGAAACTGAATAGAACGTTGGAATTGACCGAATTCGTCAAATGGCAAGAGTATTCAAAGTGATCAGAGTGATAAAACCAGCCAGACTAATCAAAATAGACTGAATGCCCAATAATTCAGAATGTTCATCATGTTCAAACTGAATAGAACGTTGGAATTGACCGAATTCGTCAAATGTCAAGATAATCAAAGTGATAAAACCAGCTACAATAAGCTAAATAGCCTGAATGCCCAATAATTCAGAATGTTCATCATGTTGAAACTGAATAGAACGTTGGAATTGACCGAATTCGTCAAATGGCAAGAGTATTCAAAGTGATCAGAGTGATAAAACCAGCCAGACTAATCAAAATAGGCTGAATGCCCAATAATTCAGAATGTTCATCATGTTGAAACTGAATAGAACGTTGGAATTGACCGAATTCGTTTAATGGCTAGAGTATTCAAAGTGATCACAGTGATAAAACCAGCCAGACTAATCAAAATAGCCTGAATGCCCAATAATTCAGAATGTTCATCATGTTGAAACTGCATAGAACGTTGGAATTGACCGAATTCGTCAAATGGCAAGAGTATTCAAAGTGATCAGAGTGATAAAACCAGCCAGACTAATCAAAAGAGACTGAATGCAAAATAATTCAGAATGTTCATCATGTTCAAACTGAATAGAACGTTGGAATTGACCGAATTCGTTTAATGGCTAGAGTATTCAAAGTGATCACAGTGATAAAACCAGCCAGACTAATCAAAATAGCTTGAATGCCCAATAATTCAGAATGTTCATCATGTTGAAACTGAATAGAACGTTGGAATTGACCGAATTCGTCAAATGGCAAGAGTATTCAAAGTGATCAGAGTGATAAAACCAGCCAGACTAATCAAAATAGACTGAATGCCCAATAACTCAGAATGTTCATCATGTTCAAACTGAATAGAACGTTGGAATTGACCGAATTCGTCAAATGGCAAGATTATCAAAGTGATAAAACCAGCTACAATAAGCTAAATAGCCTGAATGCCCAATAATTCAGAATGTTCATCATGTTGAAACTGAATAGAACGTTGGAATTGACCGAATTCGTCAAATGTCAAGAGTATTCAAAGTGATAAGAGTGATAAAACCCTCCAGACTAATAAAAATAGGCTGAATGCCCAATAATTCAGACTGTTCATCATGTTGAAACTGAATAGAACGTTGGAATTGACCGAATTCGTCAAATGGCAAGAGTATTCAAAGTGATCAGAGTGATAAAACCAGCCAGACTAATCAAACTAGCCTGAATGCCCAATAATTCAGAATGTTCATCATGTTGAAACTGAATAGAACGTTGGAATTGACCGAATTCGTCAAATGCCCAATAATTCAGAATGTTCATCATGTTGAAACTGAGTAGAACGTTGGAATTGACCGAATTCGTCAAATGGCAAGAGTATTCAAAGTGATCAGAGTGATAAAACCAGCCAGACTAATCAAAATAGCCTGAATGCCCAATAATTCAGAATGTTCATCAAGTTCAAACTGAATAGAACGTTGGAATTGACCGATTTCGTTTAATGGCTAGAGTATTCAAAGTGATCACAGTGATAAAACCAGCCAGACTAATCAAAATAGCCTGAATGCCCAATAATTCAGAATGTTCATCATGTTGAAACTGCATAGAACGTTGGAATTGACCGAATTCGTCAAATGGCAAGAGTATTCAAAGTGATCAGAGTGATAAAACCAGCCAGACTAATCAAAAGAGACTGAATGCCCAATAATTCAGAATATTCATCATGTTCAAACTGAATAGAATGTTGGAATTGACCGAATTCGTTTAATGGCTAGAGTATTCAAAGTGATCACAGTGATAAAACCAGCCAGACTAATCAAAATAGCCTGAATGCCCAATAATTCAGAATGTTCATCATGTTGAAACTGAATAGAACGTTGGAATTGACCGAATTCGTCAAATGGCAAGAGTATTCAAAGTGATCAGAGTGATAAAACCCGCCAGACTAATCAAAATAGCCTGAATGCCCAATAATTCAGAATGTTCATCATGTTGAAACTGAATAGAACGTTGGAATTGACCGAATTCGTCAAATGGCAAGAGTATTCAAAGTGATCAGAGTGATAAAACCAGCCAGACTAATCAAAATAGCCTGAATGTCCAATAATTCAGAATGTTCATCATGTTGAAATTGAATAGAACGTTGGAATTGACCGAATTCGTCAAATGGCAAGAGTATTTAAAGTGATCAGAGTGATAAAACCAGCCAGACTAATCAAAATAGCCTGAATGCCTAATAATTGAGAACGTTCATCATGTTGAAACTGAGTAGAACGTTGGAATTGACCGAATTCGTCAAATGGCAAGAGTATTCAAAGTGATCAGAGTGATAAAACCAGCCAGACTAATCAATATAGCCTGAATGCCCAATAATTCATAAAATTCATCATGTTCAAACTGAATAGAACGTTGGAATTGACCGAATTCGTTTAATGGCTAGAGTATTGAAAGTGATCACAGTGATAAAACTAGCCAGACTAATCAAAATAGCCTGAATGCCCAATAATTCAGATTGTTCATCATGTTGAAACTGAATAGAACGTTGGAATTGACCGAATTCGTCAAATGGCAAGATTATCAAAGTGATCAGAGTGATAAAACCAGCTACAATAAGCAAAATAGCCTGAATGCCCAATAATTCAGAATGTTCATCATGTTGAAACTGAGTAGAACGTTGGAATTGACCGAATTCGTCAAATGGCAAGAGTATTCAAGGTGATCAGAGTGATAAAACCAGCCAGACTAATCAAAATAGCCTGAATGCCCAATAATTCAGAATGTTCATCAAGTTCAAACTGAATAGAACGTTGGAATTGACCGAATTCGTTTAATGGCTAGAGTATTCAAAGTGATCACAGTGATAAAACCAGCCAGACTAATCAAAATAGCCTGAATGCCCAATAATTCAGAATGTTCATCATGTTGAAACTGCATAGAACGTTGGAATTGACCGAATTCGTCAAATGGCAAGAGTATTCAAAGTGATCAGAGTGATAAAACCAGCCAGACTAATCAAAAGAGACTGAATGCCCAATAATTCAGAATGTTCATCATGTTGAAACTGAATAGAACGTTGGAATTGACCGAATTCGTTTAATGGCTAGAGTATTCAAAGTGATCACAGTGATAAAACCAGCCAGACTAATCAAAATAGCTTGAATGCCCAATAATTCAGAATGTTCATCATGTTGAAACTGAATAGAACGTTGGAATTGACCGAATTCGTCAAATGGCAAGAGTATTCAAAGTGATCAGAGTGATAAAACCAGCCAGACTAATCAAAATAGACTGAATGCCCAATAATTCAGAATGTTCATCATGTTCAAACTGAATAGAACGTTGGAATTGACCGAATTCGTCAAATGGCAAGATAATCAAAGTGATAAAACCAGCTACAATAAGCTAAATAGCCTGAATGCCCAATAATTCAGAATGTTCATCATGTTGAAACTGAATAGAACGTTGGAATTGACCGAATTCGTCAAATGGCAAGAGTATTCAAAGTGATCAGAGTGATAAAACCAGCCAGACTAATCAAAATAGGCTGAATGCCCAATAATTCAGAATGTTCATCATGTTGAAACTGAATAGAACGTTGGAATTGACCGAATTCGTTTAATGGCTAGAGTATTCAAAGTGATCACAGTGATAAAACCAGCCAGACTAATCAAAATAGCCTGAATGCCCAATAATTCAGAATGTTCATCATGTTGAAACTGCATAGAACGTTGGAATTGACCGAATTCGTCAAATGGCAAGAGTATTCAAAGTGATCAGAGTGATAAAACCAGCCAGACTAATCAAAAGAGACTGAATGCAAAATAATTCAGAATGTTCATCATGTTCAAACTGAATAGAACGTTGGAATTGACCGAATTCGTTTAATGGCTAGAGTATTCAAAGTGATCACAGTGATAAAACCAGCCAGACTAATCAAAATAGCTTGAATGCCCAATAATTCAGAATGTTCATCATGTTGAAACTGAATAGAACGTTGGAATTGACCGAATTCGTCAAATGGCAAGAGTATTCAAAGTGATCAGAGTGATAAAACCAGCCAGACTAATCAAAATAGACTGAATGCCCAATAACTCAGAATGTTCATCATGTTCAAACTGAATAGAACGTTGGAATTGACCGAATTCGTCAAATGGCAAGATTATCAAAGTGATAAAACCAGCTACAATAAGCTAAATAGCCTGAATGCCCAATAATTCAGAATGTTCATCATGTTGAAACTGAATAGAACGTTGGAATTGACCGAATTCGTCAAATGTCAAGAGTATTCAAAGTGATAAGAGTGATAAAACCCTCCAGACTAATCAAAATAGGCTGAATGCCCAATAATTCAGACTGTTCATCATGTTGAAACTGAATAGAACGTTGGAATTGACCGAATTCGTCAAATGGCAAGAGTATTCAAAGTGATCAGAGTGATAAAACCAGCCAGACTAATCAAACTAGCCTGAATGCCCAATAATTCAGAATGTTCATCATGTTGAAACTGAATAGAACGTTGGAATTGACCGAATTCGTCAAATGCCCAATAATTCAGAATGTTCATCATGTTGAAACTGAGTAGAACGTTGGAATTGACCGAATTCGTCAAATGGCAAGAGTATTCAAAGTGATCAGAGTGATAAAACCAGCCAGACTAATCAAAATAGCCTGAATGCCCAATAATTCAGAATGTTCATCAAGTTCAAACTGAATAGAACGTTGGAATTGACCGATTTCGTTTAATGGCTAGAGTATTCAAAGTGATCACAGTGATAAAACCAGCCAGACTAATCAAAATAGCCTGAATGCCCAATAATTCAGAATGTTCATCATGTTGAAACTGCATAGAACGTTGGAATTGACCGAATTCGTCAAATGGCAAGAGTATTCAAAGTGATCAGAGTGATAAAACCAGCCAGACTAATCAAAAGAGACTGAATGCCCAATAATTCAGAATATTCATCATGTTCAAACTGAATAGAATGTTGGAATTGACCGAATTCGTTTAATGGCTAGAGTATTCAAAGTGATCACAGTGATAAAACCAGCCAGACTAATCAAAATAGCCTGAATGCCCAATAATTCAGAATGTTCATCATGTTGAAACTGAATAGAACGTTGGAATTGACCGAATTCGTCAAATGGCAAGAGTATTCAAAGTGATCAGAGTGATAAAACCCGCCAGACTAATCAAAATAGCCTGAATGCCCAATAATTCAGAATGTTCATCATGTTGAAACTGAATAGAACGTTGGAATTGACCGAATTCGTCAAATGGCAAGAGTATTCAAAGTGATCAGAGTGATAAAACCAGCCAGACTAATCAAAATAGCCTGAATGTCCAATAATTCAGAATGTTCATCATGTTGAAATTGAATAGAACGTTGGAATTGACCGAATTCGTCAAATGGCAAGATTATTCAATGTGATCAGAGTGATAAAACCAGCCAGACTAATCAAAATAGCCTGAATGTCCAATAATTCAGAATGTTCATCATGTTGAAACTGAATAGAACGTTGGAATTGACCGAATTCGTCAAATGGCAAGAGTATTCAAAGTGATCAGAGTGATAAAACCCGCCAGACTAATCAAAATAGCCTGAATGCCCAATAATTCAGAATGTTCATCATGTTGAAACTGAATAAAACGTTGGAATTGACCGAATTCGTCAAATGGCAAGAGTATTCAAAGTGATCAGAGTGATAAAACCAGCCAGACTAATCAAAATAGCCTGAATGCCCAATAATTCAGAATGTTCATCATGTTGAAACTGAATAGAACGTTGGAATTGACCGATTTCGTCAAATGACAAGAGTATTCAAAGTGATCAGAGTGATAAAACCAGCCAGACTAATCAAAATAGCCTGAATGCCCAATAATTCAGAATGTTAATCATGTTGAAACTGCATAGAACGTTGGAATTGACCGAATTCGTCAAATGGCAAGAGTACTCAAAGTGATCAGAGTGATAAAACCAGCCAGACTAATCAAAATAGACTGAATGCCCAATAATTCAGAATGTTCATCATGTTCAAACTGAATAGAACGTTGGAATTGACCGAATTCGTTTAATGGCTAGAGTATTCAAAGTGATCACAGTGATAAAACCAGCCAGACTAATCAAAATAGCCTGAATGCCCAATAATTCAGAATGTTCATCATGTTGAAACTGAATAGAACGTTGGAATTGACCGAATTCGTCAAATGGCAAGAGTATTCAAAGTGATCAGAGTGATAAAACCAGCCAGACTAATCAAAATAGACTGAATGCCCAATAATTCAGAATGTTCATCATGTTCAAACTGAATAGAACGTTGGAATTGACCGAATTCGTTTAATGGCTAGACTATTCAAAGTGATCACAGTGATAAAACCAGCCAGACTAATCAAAATAGCCTGAATGCCTAATAATTGAGAACGTTCATCATGTTGAAACTCAATAGAACGTTGGAATTGACCGAATTCGTCAAATGGCAAGATTATCAAAGTGATCAGAGTGATAAAACAAGCTACAATAAGCTAAATAGCCTGAATGCCCAATAATTCAGAATGTTCATCATGTTGAAACTGAATAGAACGTTGGAATTGACCGAATTCGTCAAATGGCAAGATTGTCAAAGTGATCAGAGTGATTAAACCAGCTACAATAATCAAAATAGCCTGAATGCCCAATAATTGAGAACGTTCATCATGTTGAAACTGAATAGAACGTTGGAATTGACTGAATTCGTCAAATGGCAAGAGTATTCAAAGTGATCAGAGTGATAAAACAACCTACAATAGTCAAAATAGCCTGAATGACCAATAATTCAGAATGTTCATCATGTTGAAACTGAATAGAACGTTGGAATTGACCGAATTCGTCAAATGGCAAGAGTATTCAAAGTGATCAGAGTGATAAAACCAGCCAGACTAATCGAAATAGCCTGAATGTCCAATAATTCAGAATGTTCATCATGTTGAAATTGAATAGAACGTTGGAATTGACCGAATTCGTCAAATGGCAAGAGTATTCAAAGTGATCAGAGTGATAAAACCAGCCAGACTAATCAAAATAGCCTGAATGCCCAATAATTCAGAATGTTCATCATGTTGAAACTGAGTAGAACGTTGGAATTGACCGAATTCGTCAAATGGCAAGAGTATTCAAAGTGATCAGAGTGATAAAACCAGCCAGACTAATCAAAATAGCCTGAATGCCTAATAATTGAGAACGTTCATCATGTTGAAACTGAATAGAACGTTGGAATTGACCGAATTCGTCAAATGGCAAGATTATCAAAGTGATCAGAGTGATAAAACCAGCTACAATAAGCTAAATAGCCTGAATGCCCAATAATTCAGAATGTTCATCATGTTGAAACTTGAACGTTGGAATTGACTGAATTCGTCAAATGGCAAGAGTATTCAAAGTGATCAGAGTGATAAAACCCGCCAGACTAATCAAAATAGCCTGAATGCCCAATAATTCAGAATGTTCATCATGTTGAAACTGAATAGAACGTTGGAATTGACCGAATTCGTCAAATGGCTAGAGTATTCAAAGTGATCACAGTGATAAAACCAGCCAGACTAATCAAAATAGCCTGAATGCCCAATAATTCAGAATGTTCATCATGTTGAAACTGAATAGAACGTTGGAATTGACCGAATTCGTCAAATGGCAAGAGTATTCAAAGTGATCAGAGTGATAAAACCAGCCAGACTAATCAAACTAGACTGAATGCCCAATAATTCAGAATGTTCATCATGTTCAAACTGAATAGAACGTTGGAATTGACCGAATTCGTTTAATGGCTAGACTATTCAAAGTGATCACAGTGATAAAACCAGCCAGACTAATCAAAATAGCCTGAATGCCTAATAATTGAGAACGTTCATCATGTTGAAACTCAATAGAACGTTGGAATTGACCGAATTCGTCAAATGGCAAGATTATCAAAGTGATCAGAGTGATAAAACAAGCTACAATAAGCTAAATAGCCTGAATGCCCAATAATTCAGAATGTTCATCATATTGAAACTGAATAGAACGTTGGAATTGACCGAATTCGTCAAATGGCAAGATTGTCAAAGTGATCAGAGTGATTAAACCAGCTACAATAATCAAAATAGCCTGAATGCCCAATAATTGAGAACGTTCATCATGTTGAAACTGAATAGAACGTTGGAATTGACTGAATTCGTCAAATGGCAAGAGTATTCAAAGTGATCAGAGTGATAAAACAACCTACAATAGTCAAAATAGCCTGAATGACCAATAATTCAGAATGTTCATCATGTTGAAACTGAATAGAACGTTGGAATTGACCGAATTCGTCAAATGGCAAGAGTATTCAAAGTGATCAGAGTGATAAAACCAGCCAGACTAATCGAAATAGCCTGAATGTCCAATAATTCAGAATGTTCATCATGTTGAAATTGAATAGAACGTTGGAATTGACCGAATTCGTCAAATGGCAAGAGTATTCAAAGTGATCAGAGTGATAAAACCAGCCAGACTAATCAAAATAGCCTGAATGCCCAATAATTCAGAATGTTCATCATGTTGAAACTGAGTAGAACGTTGGAATTGACCGAATTCGTCAAATGGCAAGAGTATTCAAAGTGATCAGAGTGATAAAACCAGCCAGACTAATCAAAATAGCCTGAATGCCTAATAATTGAGAACGTTCATCATGTTGAAACTGAATAGAACGTTGGAATTGACCGAATTCGTCAAATGGCAAGATTATCAAAGTGATCAGAGTGATAAAACCAGCTACAATAAGCTAAATAGCCTGAATGCCCAATAATTCAGAATGTTCATCATGTTGAAACTTGAACGTTGGAATTGACTGAATTCGTCAAATGGCAAGAGTATTCAAAGTGATCAGAGTGATAAAACCCGCCAGACTAATCAAAATAGCCTGAATGCCCAATAATTCAGAATGTTCATCATGTTGAAACTGAATAGAACGTTGGAATTGACCGAATTCGTCAAATGGCAAGAGTATTCAAAGTGATCAGAGTGATAAAACCAGCCAGACTAATCAAACTAGCCTGAATACCCAATAATTCAGAATGTTCATCATGTTGAAACTGAATAGAACGTTGGAATTGACCGAATTCGTCAAATGGCAAGATTATCAAAGTGATCAGAGTGATAAAACCAGCTACAATAATCAAAATAGCCTGAATGCCCAATAATTGAGAAATTTCATCATGTTGAAACTGAATAGAACGTTGGAATTGACTGAATTCGTCAAATGGCAAGAGTATTCAAAGTGATCAGAGTGATAAAACCAGCCAGACTAATCAAAATAGCCTGAATGTCCAATAATTCAGAATGTTCATCATGTTGAAATTGAATAGAACGTTGGAATTGACCGAATTCGTTTAATGGCTAGAGTATTCAAAGTGATCACAGTGATAAAACCAGCCAGACTAATCAAAATAGCCTGAATGCCAAATAATTCAGAATGTTCATCATGTTGAAACTGAATAGAACGTTGGAATTGACCGAATTCGTCAAATGGCAAGAGTATTCAAAGTGATCAGAGTGATAAAACCAGCCAGACTAATCAAAATAGCCTGAATGCCTAATAATTAAGAACGTTCATCATGTTGAAACTGAATAGAACGTTGGAATTGACTGAATTCGTCAAATGGCAAGATTATCAAAGTGATCAGAGTGATAAAACCAGCTACAATAAGCAAAATAGCCTGAATGCCCAATAATTCAGAATGTTCATCATGTTGAAACTGAATAGAACGTTGGAATTGAGCGAATTCGTGAAATGGCAAGATTATCAATGTGACCAGAGTGATAAAACCAGCTACAATAAGCAAAATAGCCTGAATGCCCAATAATTCAGAATGTTCATCATGTTGAAACTGAATAGAACGTTGGAATTGACCGAATTCGTCAAATCGCAAGAGTATTCAAAGTGATAAAACCAGCCAGACTAATCAAAATAGCCTGAATGCCCAATAATTCAGAATGTTCATCTTGTTGAAACTGAATAGAACGTTGGAATTGACCGAATTCGTCAAATGGCAAGAGTATTCAAAGTGATCAGAGTGATAAAACCAGCCAGACTAATCAAAATAGACTGAATGCCCAATAATTCAGAATGTTCATCATGTTCAAACTGAATAGAACGTTGGAATTGACCGAATTCGTTTAATGGCTAGAGTATTCAAAGTGATCAGAGTGATAAAACCAGCTACAATATGCTAAATAGCCTGAATGCCCAATAATTCAGAATGTTCATCATGTTGAAACTGAATAGAACGTTGGAATTGACCGAATTCGTCAAATGGCAAGAGTATTCAAAGTGATCAGAGTGATAAAACCAGCCAGACTAATCAAAATAGACTGAATGCCCAATAATTGAGAACGTTCATCATGTTGAAACTGAATAGAACGTTGGAATTGACCGAATTCGTCAAATGGCAAGATTATCAAAGTGATCAGAGTGATAAAACCAGCTACAATAAGCTAAATAGCCTGAATGCCCAATAATTCAGAATGTTCATCATGTTGAAACTGAATAGAACGTTGGAATTGACCGAATTCGTCAAATGGCAAGAGTATTCAAAGTGATCAGAGTTATAAAACCCGCCAGACTAATCAAAATAGCCTGAATGCCCAATAATTCAGAATGTTCATCATGTTGAAACTGAATAGAACGTTGGAATTGACCGAATTCGTCAAATGGCAAGAGTATTCAAAGTGATCAGAGTGATAAAACCAGCCAGACTAATCAAACTAGCCTGAATACCCAATAATTCAGAATGTTCATCATGTTGAAACTGAATAGAACGTTGGAATTGACCGAATTCGTCAAATGGCAAGATTATCAAAGTGATCAGAGTGATAAAACCAGCTACAATAATCAAAATAGCCTGAATGCCCAATAATTGAGAACGTTCATCATGTTGAAACTGAATAGAACGTTGGAATTGACTGAATTCGTCAAATGGCAAGAGTATTCAAAGTGATCAGAGTGATCAAACCACCTACAATAGTCAAAATAGCCTGAATGCCCAATAATTCAGAATGTTCATCAAGTTCAAACTGAATAGAACGTTGGAATTGACCGAATTCGTTTAATGGCTAGAGTATTCAATGTGATCACAGTGATAAAACCAGCCAGACTAATCAAAATAGCCTGAATGACAAATAATTCAGAATGTTCATCATGTTGAAACTGAATAGAACGTTGGAATTGACCGAATTCGTCAAATGGCAAGAGTATTCAAAGTGATCAGACTGATAAAACCAGCCAGACTAATCAAAATAGCCTGAATACCCAATAATTCAGAATGTTCATCATGTTGAAACTGAATAGAACGTTGGAATTGACTGAAATCGTCAAATGGCAAGATTATCAAAGTGATCAGAGTGAAAAAACCAGCTACAATAAGCAAAATAGACTTATGTTGAAACTGAATAGAACGTTGGAATTGAGCGAATTCGTGAAATGGCAAGATTATCAATGTGACCAGAGTGATAAAACCAGCTACAATAAGCAAAATAGCCTGAATGCCCAATAATTCAGAATGTTCATCATGTTGAAACTGAATAGAACGTTGGAATTGACCGAATTCGTCAAATCGCAAGAGTATTCAAAGTGATAAAACCAGCCAGACTAATCAAAATAGCCTGAATGCCCAATAATTCAGAATGTTCATCTTGTTGAAACTGAATAGAACGTTGGAATTGACCGAATTCGTCAAATGGCAAGAGTATTCAAAGTGATCAGAGTGATAAAACCAGCCAGACTAATCAAAATAGACTGAATGCCCAATAATTCAGAATGTTCATCATGTTCAAACTGAATAGAACGTTGGAATTGACCGAATTCGTTTAATGGCTAGAGTATTCAAAGTGATCAGAGTGATAAAACCAGCTACAATATGCTAAATAGCCTGAATGCCCAATAATTCAGGATGTTCATCATGTTGAAACTGAATAGAACGTTGGAATTGACCGAATTCGTCAAATGGCAAGAGTATTCAAAGTGATCAGAGTGATAAAACCAGCCAGACTAATCAAAATAGACTGAATGCCCAATAATTGAGAACGTTCATCATGTTGAAACTGAATAGAACGTTGGAATTGACCGAATTCGTCAAATGGCAAGATTATCAAAGTGATCAGAGTGATAAAACCAGCTACAATAAGCTAAATAGCCTGAATGCCCAATAATTCAGAATGTTCATCATGTTGAAACTGAATAGAACGTTGGAATTGACCGAATTCGTCAAATGGCAAGAGTATTCAAAGTGATCAGAGTTATAAAACCCGCCAGACTAATCAAAATAGCCTGAATGCCCAATAATTCAGAATGTTCATCATGTTGAAACTGAATAGAACGTTGGAATTGACCGAATTCGTCAAATGGCAAGAGTATTCAAAGTGATCAGAGTGATAAAACCAGCCAGACTAATCAAACTAGCCTGAATACCCAATAATTCAGAATGTTCATCATGTTGAAACTGAATAGAACGTTGGAATTGACCGAATTCGTCAAATGGCAAGATTATCAAAGTGATCAGAGTGATAAAACCAGCTACAATAATCAAAATAGCCTGAATGCCCAATAATTGAGAACGTTCATCATGTTGAAACTGAATAGAACGTTGGAATTGACTGAATTCGTCAAATGGCAAGAGTATTCAAAGTGATCAGAGTGATCAAACCACCTACAATAGTCAAAATAGCCTGAATGCCCAATAATTCAGAATGTTCATCAAGTTCAAACTGAATAGAACGTTGGAATTGACCGAATTCGTTTAATGGCTAGAGTATTCAATGTGATCACAGTGATAAAACCAGCCAGACTAATCAAAATAGCCTGAATGACAAATAATTCAGAATGTTCATCATGTTGAAACTGAATAGAACGTTGGAATTGACCGAATTCGTCAAATGGCAAGAGTATTCAAAGTGATCAGACTGATAAAACCAGCCAGACTAATCAAAATAGCCTGAATACCCAATAATTCAGAATGTTCATCATGTTGAAACTGAATAGAACGTTGGAATTGACTGAAATCGTCAAATGGCAAGATTATCAAAGTGATCAGAGTGAAAAAACCAGCTACAATAAGCAAAATAGACTGAATGCCCAATAATTCAGAATGTTCATCAAGTTCAAACTGAATAGAACGTTGGAATTGACCGAATTCGTTTAATGGCTAGAGTATTCAAAGTGATCACAGTGATAAAACCAGCCAGACTAATCAAAATAGCCTGAATGCCTAATAATTAAGAACGTTCATCATGTTGAAACTGAATAGAACGTTGGAATTGACTGAAATCGTCAAATGGCAAGATTATCAAAGTGATCAGAGTGATAAAACCAGCTACAATAAGCAAAATAGCCTGAATGCCCAATAATTCAGAATGTTCATCATGTTGAAACTGAATAGAACGTTGGAATTGACCGAATTCGTCAAATCGCAAGAGTATTCAAAATGATCAGAGTGATAAAACCAGCCAGACTAATCAAAATAGCCTGAATGCCCAATAATTCAGAATGTTCATCATGTTGAAACTGAATAGAACGTTAGAATTCGTCAAATGGCAAGAGTATTCAAAGTGATCAGAGTGATAAAACCAGCCAGACTAATCAAAATAGCCTGAATGTCCAATAATTCAGAATGTTCATCATGTTGAAACTGAATAGAACGTTGGAATTGACCGAATTCGTCAAATGGCAAGAGTATTCAAAGTGATCAGAGTGATAAAACCAGCCAGACTAATCAAAATAGCCTGAATGCCCAATAATTCAGAATGTTCATCATGTTGAAACTGAATAGAACGTTGGAATTGACCGAATTCGTCAAATGGCAAGATTATCAAAGTGATCAGAGTGATAAAACCAGCTACAATAAGCAAAATAGCCTGAATGCCCAATAATTCAGAATGTTCATCATGTTGAAACTGAATAGAACGTTAGAATTGACCGAATTCGTCAAATGGCAAGAGTATTCAAAGTGATCAGAGTGATAAAACCAGCCAGACAAATCAAAATAGCCTGTATGCCCAATAATTCAGAATGTTCATCATGTTGAAACTGAATAGAACGTTGGAATTGACCGAATTCGTCAAATGACAAGATTATCAAAGTGATCAGAGTGATAAAACCAGCTACAATAAGCAAAATAGCCTGAATGCCCAATAACTGAGAACGTTCATCATGTTGAAACTGAATAGAACGTTGGAATTGACCGAATTCGTCAAATGGCAAGATTATTAAAGTGATCAGAGTGATAAAACCAGCTACAATAAGCAAAATAGCCTGAATGCCCAATAATTCAGAATGTTCATCATGTTGAAACTGAATAGAACGTTGGAATTGACCGAATTCGTCAAATGGCAAGATTATCAAAGTGATCAGAGTGATAAAACCAGCTACAATAAGCAAAATAGCCTGAATGCCCAATAATTCAGAATGTTCATCATGTTGAAACTGAATAGAACGTTGGAATTGACCGAATTCGTCAAATGGCAAGAGTATTCAAAGTGATCAGAGTGATAAAACCAGCTACAATAAGCAAAATAGCCTAAATGCCCAATAATTGAGAACGTTCATCATGTTGAAACTGAATAGAACGTTGGAATTGACCGAATTCGTCAAATGGCAAGATTATCAAAGTGATCAGAGTGATAAAACCATCTACAATAATCAAAATAGCCTGAATGCCTAATAATTGAGAACGTTCATCACGTTGAAACTGAATAGAACGTTGGAATTGACCGAATTCGTCAAATGGCAAGATTATCAAAGTGATCAGAGTGATAAAACCAGCTACAATAAGCAAAATAGCCTGAATGCCCAATAATTCAGAATGTTCATCATGTTGAAACTGAATAGAACGTTGGAATTGACCGAATTCGTCAAATGGCAAGAGTATTCAAAAATATCAGAGTGATAAAACCATCTACAATAATCAAAATAGCCTGAATGCCTAATAATTAACAACGTTCATCATGTTGAAACTGAATAGAACGTTGGAATTGACCGAATTCGTCAAATGGCAAGATTATCAAAGTGATCAGAGTGATAAAACCAGCTACAATAAGCAAAATAGGCAAGAGTATTCAAAGTGATCAGAGTGATAAAACCAGCCAGACTAATCAATATAGCCTGAATGCCCAATAATTCAGAATGTTCATCATTTTCAAACTGAATAGAACGTTGGAATTGACCGAATTCGTTTAATGGCTAGAGTATTCAAAGTGATCAGAGTGATAAAACCAGCTACAATAAGCAAAATAGCCTGAATGCCCAATAATTCAGAATGTTCATCATGTTGAAACTGAATAGAACGTTGGAATTGACCGAATTCGTCAAATCGCACGATTATCAAAGTGATCAGAGTGATAAAACCAGCTACAATAAGCAAAATAGCCTGAATGTCCAATAATTCAGAATGTTCATCATGTTGAAACTGAATAGAACGTTGGAATTGACTGAATTCGTCAAATGGCAAGAGTATTCAAAGTGATCAGAGTGATAAAACCAGGCAGACTAATCAAAATAGCCTGAATGCCCAATAATTCAGAATGTTCATCATGTTGAAACTGAATAGAACGTTGGAATTGACCGAATTCGTCAAATGGCAAGAGTATTCAAAGTGATCAGAGTGATAAAACCAGCTACAATAAGCAAAATAGCCTGAATGCCCAATAATTGAGAATGTTCATCATGTTGAAACTGAATAGAACGTTGGAATTGACCGAATTCGTCAAATGGCAAGAGTATTCAAAGTGATCAGAGTGATAAAACCAGCCAGACTAATCAAAATAGCCTGAATGTCCAATAATTCAGAATGTTCATCATGTTGAAACTGAATAGAACGTTGGAATTGACCGAATTCGTCAAATGGCAAGATTATTCAAAGTGATCAGAGTGATAAAACCAGCCAGACTAATCAAAATAGCCTGAATGCCCAATAATTCAGAATGTTGATAATGTTGAAACTGAATAGAACGTTGGAATTGACCGAATTCGTCAAATGGCAAGAGTATTCAAAGTGATCAGAGTGATAAAACCAGCCAGACTAATCAATATAGCCTGAATGCCCAATAATTCAGAATGTTCATCATGTTCAAACTGAATAGAACGTTGGAATTGACCGAATTCGTTTAATGACTAGAGTATTCAAAGTGATCAGAGTGATAAAACCAGCTACAATAAGCAAAATAGCCTGAATGCCCAATAATTCAGAATGTTCATCAAGTTGAAACTGAATAGAACGTTGGAATTGACCGAATTCGTCAAATGGCAAGAGTATTCAAAGTGATCAGAGTGATAAAACCAGCTACAATAAGCAAAATAGCCTGAATGCCCAATAATTGAGAATGTTCATCATGTTGAAACTGAATAGAACGTTGGAATTGACCGAATTCGTCAAATGGCAAGAGTATTCAAAGTGATCAGAGTGATAAAACCAGGCAGACTAATCAAAATAGCCTGAATGCCCAATAATTCAGAATGTTCATCATGTTGAAACTGTATAGAACGTTGGAATTGACCGAATTCGTCAAATGGCAAGAGTATTCAAAGTGATCAGAGTGATAAAACCAGCTACAATAAGCAAAATAGCCTGAATGCCCAATAATTGAGAACGTTCATCATGTTGAAACTGAATAGAACGTTGGAATTGACCGAATTCGTCAAATGGCAAGATTATCAAAGTGATCAGAGTGATAAAACCATCTACAATAATCAAAATAGCCTGAATGCCTAATAATTGAGAACGCTCATCATGTTGAAACTGAATAGAACGTTGGAATTGACCGAATTCGTCAAATGGCAAGATTATCAAAGTGATCAGAGTGATAAAACCAGCTACAATAAGCAAAATAGCCTGAATTCCCAATAATTCAGAATGTTCATCATGTTAAAACTGAATAGAACGTTGGAATTGACCGAATTCGTCAAATGGCAAGAGTATTCAAAGTGATCAGAGTGATAAAACCCGCCAGACTAATCAAAATAGCCTGAATGCCCAATAATTCAGAATGTTCATCATGTTGAAACTGAATAGAACGTTGGAATTGACCGAATTCGTCAAATGGCAAGAGTATTCAAAGTGATCAGAGTGATAAAACCAGCCAGACTAATCAAACTAGCCTGAATGCCCAATAATTCAGAATGTTCATCATGTTGAAACTGAATAGAACGTTGGAATTGACCGAATTCGTCAAATGGCAAGATTATCAAAGTGATCAGAGTGATAAAACCAGCTACAATAATCAAAATAGCCTGAATGCCCAATAATTGAGAACGTTCATCATGTTGAAACTGAATAGAACGTTGGAATTGACTGAATTCGTCAAATGGAAAGAGTATTCAAAGTGATCAGAGTGATAAAACCACCTACAATAGTCAAAATAGCCTGAATGACCAATAATTCAGAATGTTCATCATGTTGAAACTGAATAGAACGTTGGAATTGACCGAATTCGTCAAATGGCAAGAGTATTCAAAGTGATCAGAGTGATAAAACCAGCCAGACTAATCAAAATAGCCTGAATGTCCAATAATTCAGAATGTTCATCATGTTGAAATTGAATAGAACGTTGGAATTGACCGAATTCGTCAAATGGCAAGAGTATTCAAAGTGATCAGAGTGATAAAACCAGCTACAATAAGCAAAATAGCCTGAATGCCCAATAATTGAGAACGTTCATCATGTTGAAACTGAGTAGAACGTTGGAATTGACCGAATTCGTCAAATGGCAAGAGTATTCAAAGTGATCAGAGTGATAAAACCAGCCAGACTAATCAAAATAGCCTGAATGCCCAATAATTCAGAATGTTCAAACTGAATAGAACGTTGGAATTGACCGAATTCGTTTAATGGCTAGAGTATTCAAAGTGATCACAGTGATAAAACCAGCCAGACTAATCAAAATAGCCTGAATGCCAAATAATTCAGAATGTTCATCATGTTGAAACTGAATAGAACGTTGGAATTGACCGAATTCGTCAAATCGCACGATTATCAAAGTGATCAGAGTGATAAAACCAGCTACAATAAGCAAAATAGCCTGAATGTCCAATAATTCAGAATGTTCATCATGTTGAAACAGAATAGAACGTTGGAATTGACCGAATTCGTCAAATGGCAAGAGTATTCAAAGTGATCAGAGTGATAAAACCAGGCAGACTAATCAAAATAGCCTGAATGCCCAATAATTCAGAATGTTCATCATGTTGAAACTGAATAGAACGTTGGAATTGACCGAATTCGTCAAATGGCAAGAGTATTCAAAGTGATCAGAGTGATAAAACCAGCCAAACTAATCAAAATAGCCTGAATGCCAAACAATTCAGAATGTTCATCATGTTGAAACTGAATAGAACGTTGGAATTGACCGAATTCGTCAAATGGCAAGAGTATTCAAAGTGATCAGAGTGATAAAACCAGCCAGACTAATCAAAATAGACTGAATGCCCAATAATTCAGAATGTTCATCATGTTCAAACTGAATAGAACGTTGGAATTGACCGAATTCGTTTAATGGCTAGATTATTCAAAGTTATCACAGTGATAAAACCAGCCAGACTAATCAAAATAACCTGAATGCCCAATAATTCAGAATGTTCATCATGTTGAAACTGAATAGAACGTTGGAATTGACCGAATTCGTCAAATGGCAAGAGTATTCAAAGTGATCAGAGTGATAAAACCATCTACAATAATCAAAATAGCCTGAATGCCTAATAATTGAGAACGTTCATCATGTTGAAACTGAATAGAACGTTGGAATTGACCGAATTCGTCAAATGGCAAGATTATCAAAGTGATCAGAGTGATAAAACCAGCCAGACTAATCAAAATAGCCTGAATGCCCAATAATTCAGAATGTTCATCATGTTGAAACTGAATAGAACGTTGGAATTGACCGAATTCGTCAAATGGCAAGAGTATTCAAAGTGATCAGAGTGATAAAACCCGCCAGACTAATCAAAATTGCCTGAATGCCCAATAATTCAGAATGTTCATCATGTTGAAACTGAATAGAACGTTGGAATTGACCGAATTCGTCAAATGGCAAGAGTATTCAAAGTGATCAGAGTGATAAAACCAGCTACAATAAGCAAAATAGCCTGAATGCCCAATAATTGAGAACGTTCATCATGTTGAAACTGAATAGAACGTTGGAATTGACCGAATTCGTCAAATGGCAAGAGTCTTCAAAGTAATCAGAGTGATAAAACCAGCCAGACTAATCAAACTAGCCTGAATGCCCAATAATTCAGAATGTTCATCATGTTGAAACTGAATAGAACGTTGGAATTGACCGAATTCGTCAAATGGCAAGATTATCAAAGTGATCAGAGTGATAAAACCAGCTACAATAATCAAAATAGCCTGAATGCCCAATAATTGAGAACGTTAAGCGCCCCGGTAGGCGAGTTGGTAGCGTGCTTGCCTATCAGCGTGGGGGTTGTGGGTTCGATTCCCACCAGAGGCTTTGGTCTGTCGCTGCAAAAAAATCAAGCCAAATAGTCTTTGTCACTCGGTTTATCCTTGGACCCAAAATTAGAATATAAATTTACTTTGTATTGTAATTAAATAAAATAAAATAAAATAAAATAAAAATAAAAATGAGAACGTTCATCATGTTGAAACTGAATAGAACGTTGGAATTGACTGAATTCGTCAAATGGCAAGAGTATTCAAAGTGATCAGAGTGATAAAACCACCTACAATAGTCAAAATAGCCTGAATGACCAATAATTCAGAATGTTCATCATGTTGAAACTGAATAGAATGTTGGAATTGACCGAATTCGTCAAACGGCAAGAGTATTCAAAGTGATCAGAGTGATAAAACCAGCCAGACTAATCAAAATAGCCTGAATGTCCAATAATTCAGAATGTTCATCATGTTGAAATTGAATAGAACGTTGGAATTGACCGAATTCGTCAAATGGCAAGAGTATTCAAAGTGATCAGAGTGATAAAACCAGCCAGACTAATCAAAATAGCCTGAATGCCCAATAATTCAGAATATTCATCATGTTGAAACTGAGTAGAACGTTGGAATTGACCGAATTCGTCAAATGGCAAGAGTATTCAAAGTGATCAGAGTGATAAAACCCGCCAGACTAATCAAAATAGCCTGAATGCCCAATAATTCAGAATGTTCATCATGTTGAAACTGAATAGAACGTTGGAATTGACCGAATTCGTCAAATGGCAAGAGTATTCAAAGTGATCAGAGTGATAAAACCAGCCAGACTAATCAAAATAGCCTGAATGCCCAATAATTCAGAATATTCATCATGTTGAAACTGAGTAGAACGTTGGAATTGACCGAATTCGTCAAATGGCAAGATTATCAAAGTGATCAGAGTGATAAAACCAGCTACAATAAGCAAAATAGCCTGAATGCCCAATAATTCAGAATGTTCATCATGTTGAAACTGAATAGAACGTTGGAATTGACCGAATTCGTCAAATCGCACGATTATCAAAGTGATCAGAGTGATAAAACCAGCTACAATAAGCAAAATAGCCTGAATGTCCAATAATTCAGAATGTTCATCATGTTGAAACTGAATGGAACGTTGGAATTGACCGAATTCGTCAAATGGCAAGAGTATTCCAAGTGATCAGAGTGATAAAACCAGGCAGACTAATCAAAATAGCCTGAATGCCCAATAATTCAGAATGTTCATCATGTTGAAACTGAATAGAACGTTGGAATTGACCGAATTCGTCAAATGGCAAGAGTATTCAAAGTGATCAGAGTGATAAAACCAGCTACAATAAGCAAAATAGCCTGAATGCCCAATAATTGAGAACGTTCATCATGTTGAAACCGAATAGAACGTTGGAATTGACCGAATTCGTCAAATGGCAAGATTATCAAAGTGATCAGAGTGATAAAACCATCTACAATAATCAAAATAGCCTGAATGCCTAATAATTGAGAACGTTCATCATGTTGAAACTGAATAGAACGTTGGAATTGACCGAATTCGTCAAATGGCAAGATTATCAAAGTGATCAGAGTGATAAAACCAGCTACAATAAGCAAAATAGCCTGAATGCCCAATAATTCAGAATGTTCATCATGTTGAAACTGAATAGAACGTTGGAATTGACCGAATTCGTCAAATGGCAAGAGTATTCAAAGTGATCAGAGTGATAAAACCCGCCAGACTAATCAAAATAGCCTGAATGCCCAATAATTCAGAATGTTCATCATGTTGAAACTGAATAGAACGTTGGAATTGACCGAATTCGTCAAATGGCAAGAGTATTCAAAGTGATCAGAGTGATAAAACCAGCTACAATAAGCAAAATAGCCTGAATGCCCAATAATTGAGAACGTTCATCATGTTGAAACTGAATAGAACGTTGGAATTGACCGAATTCGTCAAATGGCAAGAGTATTCAAAGTGATCAGAGTGATAAAACCAGGCAGACTAATCAAAATAGCCTGAATGCCCAATAATTCAGAATGTTCATCATGTTGAAACTGAATAGAACGTTGGAATTGAGCGAATTCGTCAAATGGAAAGAGTATTCAAAGTGATCAGAGTGATAAAACCACCTACAATAGTCAAAATAGCCTGAATGACCAATAATTCAGAATGTTCATCATGTTGAAACTGTATAGAACGTTGGAATTGACCGAATTCGTCAAATGGCAAGAGTATTCAAAGTGATCAGAGTGATAAAACCAGCTACAATAATCAAAATAGCCTGAATGCCCAATAATTGAGAACGTTCATCATGTTGAAACTGAATAGAACGTTGGAATTGACTGAATTCGTCAAATGGAAAGAGTATTCAAAGTGATCAGAGTGATAAAACCACCTACAATAGTCAAAATAGCCTGAATGACCAATAATTCAGAATGTTCATCATGTTGAAACTGTATAGAACGTTGGAATTGACCGAATTCGTCAAATGGCAAGAGTATTCAAAGTGATCAGAGTGATAAAACCAGCCAGACTAATCAAAATAGCCTGAATGTCCAATAATTCAGAATGTTCATCATGTTGAAATTGAATAGAACGTTGGAATTGACCGAATTCGTCAAATGGCAAGAGTATTCAAAGTGATCAGAGTGATAAAACCAGCCAGACTAATCAAAATAGCCTGAATGCCCAATAATTCAGAATATTCATCATGTTGAAACTGAGTAGAACGTTGGAATTGACCGAATTCGTCAAATGGCAAGAGTATTCAAAGTTATCAGAGTGATAAAACCAGCCAGACTAATCAAAATAGCTTGAATGCCCAATAATTCAGAATATTCATCATGTTCAAACTGAATAGAACGTTGGAATTGACCAAATTCGTTTATTGGCTAGAGTATTCAAAGTGATCACAGTGATAAAACCAGCCAGACTAATCAAAATAGCCTGAATGCCAAATAATTCAGAATGTTCATCATGTTGAAACTGAATAGAACGTTGGAATTGACCGAATTCGTCAAATCGCACGATTATCAAAGTGATCAGAGTGATAAAACCAGCTACAATAAGCAAAATAGCCTGAATGTCCAATAATTCAGAATGTTCATCATGTTGAAACTGAATAGAACGTTGGAATTGACCGAATTCGTCAAATGGCAAGAGTATTCAAAGTGATCAGAGTGATAAAACCAGCCAGACTAATCAAAATAGACTGAATGCCCAATAATTCAGAATGTTCATCATGTTCAAACTGAATAGAACGTTGGAATTGACCGAATTCGTTTAATGGCTAGATTATTCAAAGTTATCACAGTGATAAAACCAGCCAGACTAATCAAAATAACCTGAATGCCCAATAATTCAGAATGTTCATCATGTTGAAACTGAATAGATCGTTGGAATTGACCGAATTCGTCAAATGGCAAGAGTATTCAAAGTGATCAGAGTGATAAAACCATCTACAATAATCAAACTAGCCTGAATGCCTAATAATTGAGAACGTTCATCATGTTGAAACTGAATAGAACGTTGGAATTGACCGAATTCGTCAAATGGCAAGATTATCAAAGTGATCAGAGTGATAAAATCAGCCAGACTAATCAAAATAGCCTGAATGCCCAATAATTCAGAATGTTCATCATGTTGAAACTGAATAGAACGTTGGAATTGACCGAATTCGTCAAATGGCAAGAGTATTCAAAGTGATCAGAGTGATAAAACCCGCCAGACTAATCAAAATTGCCTGAATGCCCAATAATTCAGAATGTTCATCATGTTGAAACTGAATAGAACGTTGGAATTGACCGAATTCGTCAAATGGCAAGAGTATTCAAAGTGATCAGAGTGATAAAACCAGCTACAATAAGAAAAATAGCCTGAATGCCCAATAATTGAGAACGTTCATCATGTTGAAACTGAATAGAACGTTGGAATTGACCGAATTCGTCAAATGGCAAGAGTCTTCAAAGTAATCAGAGTGATAAAACCAGCCAGACTAATCAAACTAGCCTGAATGCCCAATAATTCAGAATGTTCATCATGTTGAAACTGAATAGAACGTTGGAATTGACCGAATTCGTCAAATGGCAAGATTATCAAAGTGATCAGAGTGATAAAACCAGCTACAATAATCAAAATAGCCTGAATGCCCAATAATTGAGAACGTTAAGCGCCCCGGTAGGCGAGTTGGTAGCGTGCTTGCCTATCAGCGTGGGGGTTGTGGGTTCGATTCCCACCAGAGGCTTTGGTCTGTCGCTGCAAAAAAATCAAGCCAAATAGTCTTTGTCACTCGGTTTATCCTTGGACCCAAAATTAGAATATAAATTTACTTTGTATTGTAATTAAATAAAATAAAATAAAATAAAATAAAATAAAATAAAATAAAATAAAAATAAAAATGAGAACGTTCATCATGTTGAAACTGAATAGAACGTTGGAATTGACTGAATTCGTCAAATGGCAAGAGTATTCAAAGTGATCAGAGTGATAAAACCACCTACAATAGTCAAAATAGCCTGAATGACCAATAATTCAGAATGTTCATCATGTTGAAACTGAATAGAACGTTGGAATTGACCGAATTCGTCAAATGGCAAGAGTATTCAAAGTGATCAGAGTGATAAAACCAGCCAGACTAATCAAAATAGCCTGAATGTCCAATAATTCAGAATGTTCATCATGTTGAAATTGAATAGAACGTTGGAATTGACCGAATTCGTCAAATGGCAAGAGTATTCAAAGTGATCAGAGTGATAAAACCAGCCAGACTAATCAAAATAGCCTGAATGCCCAATAATTCAGAATATTCATCATGTTGAAACTGAGTAGAACGTTGGAATTGACCGAATTCGTCAAATGGCAAGAGTATTCAAAGTGATCAGAGTGATAAAACCCGCCAGACTAATCAAAATAGCCTGAATGCCCAATAATTCAGAATGTTCATCATGTTGAAACTGAATAGAACGTTGGAATTGACCGAATTCGTCAAATGGCAAGAGTATTCAAAGTGATCAGAGTGATAAAACCAGCCAGACTAATCAAAATAGCCTGAATGCCCAATAATTCAGAATATTCATCATGTTGAAACTGAGTAGAACGTTGGAATTGACCGAATTCGTCAAATGGCAAGATTATCAAAGTGATCAGAGTGATAAAACCAGCTACAATAAGCAAAATAGCCTGAATGCCCAATAATTCAGAATGTTCATCATGTTGAAACTGAATAGAACGTTGGAATTGACCGAATTCGTCAAATCGCACGATTATCAAAGTGATCAGAGTGATAAAACCAGCTACAATAAGCAAAATAGCCTGAATGTCCAATAATTCAGAATGTTCATCATGTTGAAACTGAATGGAACGTTGGAATTGACCGAATTCGTCAAATGCCAAGAGTATTCAAAGTGATCAGAGTGATAAAACCAGGCAGACTAATCAAAATAGCCTGAATGCCCAATAATTCAGAATATTCATCATGTTGAAACTGAGTAGAACGTTGGAATTGACCGAATTCGTCAAATGGCAAGATTATCAAAGTGATCAGAGTGATAAAACCAGCTACAATAAGCAAAATAGCCTGAATGCCCAATAATTCAGAATGTTCATCATGTTGAAACTGAATAGAACGTTGGAATTGACCGAATTCGTCAAATCGCACGATTATCAAAGTGATCAGAGTGATAAAACCAGCTACAATAAGCAAAATAGCCTGAATGTCCAATAATTCAGAATGTTCATCATGTTGAAACTGAATGGAACGTTGGAATTGACCGAATTCGTCAAATGCCAAGAGTATTCAAAGTGATCAGAGTGATAAAACCAGGCAGACTAATCAAAATAGCCTGAATGCCCAATAATTCAGAATGTTCATCATGTTGAAACTGAATAGAACGTTGGAATTGACCGAATTCGTCAAATGGCAAGAGTATTCAAAGTGATCAGAGTGATAAAACCAGCTACAATAAGCAAAATAGCCTGAATGCCCAATAATTGAGAACGTTCATCATGTTGAAACCGAATAGAACGTTGGAATTGACCGAATTCGTCAAATGGCAAGATTATCAAAGTGATCAGAGTGATAAAACCATCTACAATAATCAAAATAGCCTGAATGCCTAATAATTGAGAACGTTCATCATGTTTAAACTGAATAGAACGTTGGAATTGACCGAATTCGTCAAATGGCAAGATTATCAAAGTGATCAGAGTGATAAAACCAGCTACAATAAGCAAAATAGCCTGAATGCCCAATAATTCAGAATGTTCATCATGTTGAAACTGAATAGAACGTTGGAATTGACCGAATTCGTCAAATGGCAAGAGTATTCAAAGTGATCAGAGTGATAAAACCCGCCAGACTAATCAAAATAGCCTGAATGCCCAATAATTCAGAATGTTCATCATGTTGAAACTGAATAGAACGTTGGATTTGACCGAATTCGTCAAATGGCAAGAGTATTCAAAGTGATCAGAGTGATAAAACCAGCTACAATAAGCAAAATAGCCTGAATGCCCAATAATTGAGAACGTTCATCATGTTGAAACTGAATAGAACGTTGGAATTGACCGAATTCGTCAAATGGCAAGAGTATTCAAAGTGATCAGAGTGATAAAACCAGGCAGACTAATCAAAATAGCCTGAATGCCCAATAATTCAGAATGTTCATCATGTTGAAACTGAATAGAAGGTTGGAATTGACCGAATTCGTCAAATGGCAAGATTATCAAAGTGATCAGAGTGATAAAACCAGCTACAATAATCAAAATAGCCTGAATGCCCAATAATTGAGAACGTTCATCATGTTGAAACTGAATAGAACGTTGGAATTGACTGAATTCGTCAAATGGAAAGAGTATTCAAAGTGATCAGAGTGATAAAACCACCTACAATAGTCAAAATAGCCTGAATGACCAATAATTCAGAATGTTCATCATGTTGAAACTGTATAGAACGTTGGAATTGACCGAATTCGTCAAATGGCAAGAGTATTCAAAGTGATCAGAGTGATAAAACCAGCCAGACTAATCAAAATAGCCTGAATGTCCAATAATTCAGAATGTTCATCATGTTGAAATTGAATAGAACGTTGGAATTGACCGAATTCGTCAAATGGCAAGAGTATTCAAAGTGATCAGAGTGATAAAACCAGCCAGACTAATCAAAATAGCCTGAATGCCCAATAATTCAGAATATTCATCATGTTGAAACTGAGTAGAACGTTGGAATTGACCGAATTCGTCAAATGGCAAGAGTATTCAAAGTTATCAGAGTGATAAAACCAGCCAGACTAATCAAAATAGCTTGAATGCCCAATAATTCAGAATATTCATCATGTTCAAACTGAATAGAACGTTGGAATTGACCAAATTCGTTTAATGGCTAGAGTATTCAAAGTGATCACAGTGATAAAACCAGCCAGACTAATCAAAATAGCCTGAATGCCAAATAATTCAGAATGTTCATCATGTTGAAACTGAATAGAACGTTGGAATTGACCGAATTCGTCAAATCGCACGATTATCAAAGTGATCAGAGTGATAAAACCAGCTACAATATCAAAATAGCCTGAATGTCCAATAATTCAGAATGTTCATCATGTTGAAACTGAATAGAATGTTGGAATTGACCGAATTCGTCAAATGGCAAGAGTATTCAAAGTGATCAGAGTGATAAAACCAGGCAGACTAATCAAAATAGCCTGAATGCCCAATAATTCAGAATGTTCATCATGTTGAAACTGAATAGAACGTTGGAATTGACCGAATTCGTCAAATGGCAAGAGTATTCAAAGTGATCAGAGTGATAAAACCAGCTACAATAAGCAAAATAGCCTGACTGCCCAATAATTGAGAACGTTCATCATGTTGAAACTGAATAGAACGTTGGAATTGACCGAATTCGTCAAATGGCAAGAGTATTCAAAGTGATCAGAGTGATAAAACCAGCCAGACTAATCAAACTAGCCTGAATGCCCAATAATTCAGAATGTTCATCATGTTGAAACTGAATAGAATGTTGGAATTGACCGAATTCGTCAAATCGCACGATTATCAAAGTGATCAGAGTGATAAAACCAGCTACAATAAGCAAAATAGCCTGAATGTCCAATAATTCAGAATGTTCATCATGTTGAAACTGAATAGAACGTTGGAATTGACCGAATTCGTCAAATGGCAAGAGTATTCAAAGTGATCAGAGTGATAAAACCAGGCAGACTAATCAAAATAGCCTGAATGCCCAATAATTCAGAATGTTCATCATGTTGAAACTGAATAGAACGTTGGAATTGACCGAATTCGTCAAATGGCAAGAGTATTCAAAGTGATCAGAGTGATAAAACCAGCCAAACTAATCAAAATAGCCTGAATGCCAAACAATTCAGAATGTTCATCATGTTGAAACTGAATAGAACGTTGGAATTGACCGAATTCGTCAAATGGCAAGAGTATTCAAAGTGATCAGAGTGATAAAACCAGCTACAATAAGCAAAATAGCCTGAATGCCCAATAATTGAGAATGTTCATCATGTTGAAACTGAATAGAACGTTGGAATTGACCGAATTCGTCAAATGGCAAGAGTATTCAAAGTGATCAGAGTGATAAAACCAGCCAGACTAATCAAAATAGCCTGAATGTCCAATAATTCAGAATGTTCATCATGTTGAAACTGAATAGAACGTTGGAATTGACCGAATTCGTCAAATGGCAAGATTATTCAAAGTGATCAGAGTGATAAAACCAGCCAGACTAATCAAAATAGCCTGAATGCCCAATAATTCAGAATGTTGATAATGTTGAAACTGAATAGAACGTTGGAATTGACCGAATTCGTCAAATGGCAAGAGTATTCAAAGTGATCAGAGTGATAAAACCAGCCAGACTAATCAATATAGCCTGAATGCCCATTAATTCAGAATGTTCATCATGTTCAAACTGAATAGAACGTTGGAATTGACCGAATTCGTTTAATGGCTAGAGTACTCAAAGTGATCAGAGTGATAAAACCAGCTACAATAAGCAAAATAGCCTGAATGCCCAATAATTCAGAATGTTCATCAAGTTGAAACTGAATAGAACGTTGGAATTGACCGAATTCGTCAAATGGCAAGAGTATTCAAAGTGATCAGAGTGATAAAACCAGCTACAATAAGCAAAATAGCCTGAATGCCCAATAATTGAGAATGTTCATCATGTTGAAACTGAATAGAAGGTTGGAATTGACCGAATTCGTCAAATGGCAAGAGTATTCAAAGTGATCAGAGTGATAAAACCAGGCAGACTAATCAAAATAGCCTGAATGCCCAATAATTCAGAATGTTCATCATGTTGAAACTGTATAGAACGTTGGAATTGACCGAATTCGTCAAATGGCAAGAGTATTCAAAGTGATCAGAGTGATAAAACCAGCTACAATAAGCAAAATAGCCTGAATGCCCAATAATTGAGAATGTTCATCATGTTGAAACTGAATAGAACGTTGGAATTGACCGAATTCGTCAAATGGCAAGAGTATTCAAAGTGATCAGAGTGATAAAACCAGCTACAATAAGCAAAATAGCCTGAATGCCCAATAATTGAGAACGTTCATCATGTTGAAACTGAATAGAACGTTGGAATTGACCGAATTCGTCAAATGGCAAGATTATCAAAGTGATCAGAGTGATAAAACCATCTACAATAATCAAAATAGCCTGAATGCCTAATAATTGAGAACGTTCATCATGTTGAAACTGAATAGAACGTTGGAATTGACCGAATTCGTCAAATGGCAAGATTATCAAAGTGATCAGAGTGATAAAACCAGCTACAATAAGCAAAATAGCCTGAATTCCCAATAATTCAGAATGTTCATCATGTTAAAACTGAATAGAACGTTGGAATTGACCGAATTCGTCAAATGGCAAGAGTATTCAAAGTGATCAGAGTGATAAAACCCGCCAGACTAATCAAAATAGCCTGAATGCCCAATAATTCAGAATGTTCATCATGTTGAAACTGAATAGAACGTTGGAATTGACCGAATTCGTCAAATGGCAAGAGTATTCAAAGTGATCAGAGTGATAAAACCAGCCAGACTAATCAAACTAGCCTGAATGCCCAATAATTCAGAATGTTCATCATGTTGAAACTGAATAGAACGTTGGAATTGACCGAATTCGTCAAATGGCAAGATTATCAAAGTGATCAGAGTGATAAAACCAGCTACAATAATCAAAATAGCCTGAATGCCCAATAATTGAGAACGTTCATCATGTTGAAACTGAATAGAACGTTGGAATTGACTGAATTCGTCAAATGGAAAGAGTATTCAAAGTGATCAGAGTGATAAAACCACCTACAATAGTCAAAATAGCCTGAATGACCAATAATTCAGAATGTTCATCATGTTGAAACTGAATAGAACGTTGGAATTGACCGAATTCGTCAAATGGCAAGAGTATTCAAAGTGATCAGAGTGATAAAACCAGCCAGACTAATCAAAATAGCCTGAATGCCCAATAATTGAGAACGTTCATCATGTTGAAACTGAGTAGAACGTTGGAATTGACCGAATTCGTCAAATGGCAAGAGTATTCAAAGTGATCAGAGTGATAAAACCAGCCAGACTAATCAAACTAGCCTGAATGCCCAATAATTCAGAATGTTCATCATGTTGAAACTGAATAGAATGTTGGAATTGACCGAATTCGTCAAATCGCACGATTATCAAAGTGATCAGAGTGATAAAACCAGCTACAATAAGCAAAATAGCCTGAATGTCCAATAATTCAGAATGTTCATCATGTTGAAACTGAATAGAACGTTGGAATTGACCGAATTCGTCAAATGGCAAGAGTATTCAAAGTGATCAGAGTGATAAAACCAGGCAGACTAATCAAAATAGCCTGAATGCCCAATAATTCAGAATGTTCATCATGTTGAAACTGAATAGAACGTTGGAATTGACCGAATTCGTCAAATGGCAAGAGTATTCAAAGTGATCAGAGTGATAAAACCAGCCAAACTAATCAAAATAGCCTGAATGCCAAACAATTCAGAATGTTCATCATGTTGAAACTGAATAGAACGTTGGAATTGACCGAATTCGTCAAATGGCAAGAGTATTCAAAGTGATCAGAGTGATAAAACCAGCTACAATAAGCAAAATAGCCTGAATGCCCAATAATTGAGAATGTTCATCATGTTGAAACTGAATAGAACGTTGGAATTGACCGAATTCGTCAAATGGCAAGAGTATTCAAAGTGATCAGAGTGATAAAACCAGCCAGACTAATCAAAATAGCCTGAATGTCCAATAATTCAGAATGTTCATCATGTTGAAACTGAATAGAACGTTGGAATTGACCGAATTCGTCAAATGGCAAGATTATTCAAAGTGATCAGAGTGATAAAACCAGCCAGACTAATCAAAATAGCCTGAATGCCCAATAATTCAGAATGTTGATAATGTTGAAACTGAATAGAACGTTGGAATTGACCGAATTCGTCAAATGGCAAGAGTATTCAAAGTGATCAGAGTGATAAAACCAGCCAGACTAATCAAAATAGCCTGAATGCCCATTAATTCAGAATGTTCATCATGTTCAAACTGAATAGAACGTTGGAATTGACCGAATTCGTTTAATGGCTAGAGTACTCAAAGTGATCAGAGTGATAAAACCAGCTACAATAAGCAAAATAGCCTGAATGCCCAATAATTCAGAATGTTCATCAAGTTGAAACTGAATAGAACGTTGGAATTGACCGAATTCGTCAAATGGCAAGAGTATTCAAAGTGATCAGAGTGATAAAACCAGCTACAATAAGCAAAATAGCCTGAATGCCCAATAATTGAGAATGTTCATCATGTTGAAACTGAATAGAACGTTGGAATTGACCGAATTCGTCAAATGGCAAGAGTATTCAAAGTGATCAGAGTGATAAAACCAGGCAGACTAATCAAAATAGCCTGAATGCCCAATAATTCAGAATGTTCATCATGTTGAAACTGTATAGAACGTTGGAATTGACCGAATTCGTCAAATGGCAAGAGTATTCAAAGTGATCAGAGTGATAAAACCAGCTACAATAAGCAAAATAGCCTGAATGCCCAATAATTGAGAATGTTCATCATGTTGAAACTGAATAGAACGTTGGAATTGACCGAATTCGTCAAATGGCAAGAGTATTCAAAGTGATCAGAGTGATAAAACCAGCTACAATAAGCAAAATAGCCTGAATGCCCAATAATTGAGAACGTTCATCATGTTGAAACTGAATAGAACGTTGGAATTGACCGAATTCGTCAAATGGCAAGATTATCAAAGTGATCAGAGTGATAAAACCATCTACAATAATCAAAATAGCCTGAATGCCTAATAATTGAGAACGTTCATCATGTTGAAACTGAATAGAACGTTGGAATTGACCGAATTCGTCAAATGGCAAGATTATCAAAGTGATCAGAGTGATAAAACCAGCTACAATAAGCAAAATAGCCTGAATTCCCAATAATTCAGAATGTTCATCATGTTAAAACTGAATAGAACGTTGGAATTGACCGAATTCGTCAAATGGCAAGAGTATTCAAAGTGATCAGAGTGATAAAACCCGCCAGACTAATCAAAATAGCCTGAATGCCCAATAATTCAGAATGTTCATCATGTTGAAACTGAATAGAACGTTGGAATTGACCGAATTCGTCAAATGGCAAGAGTATTCAAAGTGATCAGAGTGATAAAACCAGCCAGACTAATCAAACTAGCCTGAATGCCCAATAATTCAGAATGTTCATCATGTTGAAACTGAATAGAACGTTGGAATTGACCGAATTCGTCAAATGGCAAGATTATCAAAGTGATCAGAGTGATAAAACCAGCTACAATAATCAAAATAGCCTGAATGCCCAATAATTAAGAACGTTCATCATGTTGAAACTGAATAGAACGTTGGAATTGACTGAATTCGTCAAATGGAAAGAGTATTCAAAGTGATCAGAGTGATAAAACCACCTACAATAGTCAAAATAGCCTGAATGACCAATAATTCAGAATGTTCATCATGTTGAAACTGAATAGAACGTTGGAATTGACCGAATTCGTCAAATGGCAAGAGTATTCAAAGTGATCAGAGTGATAAAACCAGCCAGACTAATCAAAATAGCCTGAATGTCCAATAATTCAGAATGTTCATCATGTTGAAATTGAATAGAACGTTGGAATTGACCGAATTCGTCAAATGGCAAGAGTATTCAAAGTGATCAGAGTGATAAAACCAGCTACAATAAGCAAAATAGCCTGAATGCCCAATAATTGAGAACGTTCATCATGTTGAAACTGAGTAGAACGTTGGAATTGACCGAATTCGTCAAATGGCAAGAGTATTCAAAGTGATCAGAGTGATAAAACCAGCCAGACTAATCAAAATAGCCTGAATGCCCAATAATTCAGAATGTTCATCATGTTCAAACTGAATAGAACGTTGGAATTGACCGAATTCGTTTAATGGCTAGAGTATTCAAAGTGATCACAGTGATAAAACCAGCCAGACTAATCAAAATAGCCTGAATGCCAAATAATTCAGAATGTTCATCATGTTGAAACTGAATAGAACGTTGGAATTGACCGAATTCGTCAAATCGCACGATTATCAAAGTGATCAGAGTGATAAAACCAGCTACAATAAGCAAAATAGCCTGAATGTCCAATAATTCAGAATGTTCATCATGTTGAAACTGAATAGAACGTTGGAATTGACCGAATTCGTCAAATGGCAAGAGTATTCAAAGTGATCAGAGTGATAAAACCAGGCAGACTAATCAAAATAGCCTGAATGCCCAATAATTCAGAATGTTCATCATGTTGAAACTGAATAGAACGTTGGAATTGACCGAATTCGTCAAATGGCAAGAGTATTCAAAGTGATCAGAGTGATAAAACCAGCCAAACTAATCAAAATAGCCTGAATGCCAAACAATTCAGAATGTTCATCATGTTGAAACTGAATAGAACGTTGGAATTGACCGAATTCGTCAAATGCAAGAGTATTCAAAGTGATCAGAGTGATAAAACCAGCCAGACTAATCAAAATAACCTGAATGCCCAATAATTCAGAATGTTGATAATGTTGAAACTGAATAGAACGTTGGAATTGACCGAATTCGTCAAATGGCAAGAGTATTCAAAGTGATCAGAGTGATAAAACCAGCCAGACTAATCAATATAGCCTGAATGCCCATTAATTCAGAATGTTCATCATGTTCAAACTGAATAGAACGTTGGAATTGACCGAATTCGTTTAATGGCTAGAGTACTCAAAGTGATCAGAGTGATAAAACCAGCTACAATAAGCAAAATAGCCTGAATGCCCAATAATTCAGAATGTTCATCAAGTTGAAACTGAATAGAACGTTGGAATTGACCGAATTCGTCAAATGGCAAGAGTATTCAAAGTGATCAGAGTGATAAAACCAGCTACAATAAGCAAAATAGCCTGAATGCCCAATAATTGAGAATGTTCATCATGTTGAAACTGAATAGAACGTTGGAATTGACCGAATTCGTCAAATGGCAAGAGTATTCAAAGTGATCAGAGTGATAAAACCAGGCAGACTAATCAAAATAGCCTGAATGCCCAATAATTCAGAATGTTCATCATGTTGAAACTGTATAGAACGTTGGAATTGACCGAATTCGTCAAATGGCAAGAGTATTCAAAGTGATCAGAGTGATAAAACCAGCTACAATAAGCAAAATAGCCTGAATGCCCAATAATTGAGAATGTTCATCATGTTGAAACTGAATAGAACGTTGGAATTGACCGAATTCGTCAAATGGCAAGAGTATTCAAAGTCATCAGAGTGATAAAACCAGCTACAATAAGCAAAATAGCCTGATTGCCCAATAATTGAGAACGATCATCATGTTGAAACTGAATAGAACGTTGGAATTGACCGAATTCGTCAAATGGCAAGATTATCAAAGTGATCAGAGTGATAAAACCATCTACAATAATCAAAATAGCCTGAATGCATAATAATTGAGAACGTTCATCATGTTGAAACTGAATAGAACGTTGGAATTGACCGAATTCGTCAAATGGCAAGATTATCAAAGTGATCAGAGTGATAAAACCAGCTACAATAAGCAAAATAGCCTGAATTCCCAATAATTCAGAATGTTCATCATGTTAAAACTGAATAGAACGTTGGAATTGACCGAATTCGTCAAATGGCAAGAGTATTCAAAGTGATCAGAGTGATAAAACCCGCCAGACTAATCAAAATAGCCTGAATGCCCAATAATTCAGAATGTTCATCATGTTGAAACTGAATAGAACGTTGGAATTGACCGAATTCGTCAAATGGCAAGAGTATTCAAAGTGATCAGAGTGATAAAACCAGCCAGACTAATCAAACTAGCCTGAATGCCCAATAATTCAGAATGTTCATCATGTTGAAACTGAATAGAACGTTGGAATTGACCGAATTCGTCAAATGGCAAGATTATCAAAGTGATCAGAGTGATAAAACCAGCTACAATAATCAAAATAGCCTGAATGCCCAATAATTGAGAACGTTCATCATGTTGAAACTGAATAGAACGTTGGAATTGACTGAATTCGTCAAATGGAAAGAGTATTCAAAGTGATCAGAGTGATAAAACCACCTACAATAGTCAAAATAGCCTGAATGACCAATAATTCAGAATGTTCATCATGTTGAAACTGAATAGAACGTTGGAATTGACCGAATTCGTCAAATGGCAAGAGTATTCAAAGTGATCAGAGTGATAAAACCAGCCAGACTAATCAAAATAGCCTGAATGTCCAATAATTCAGAATGTTCATCATGTTGAAATTGAATAGAACGTTGGAATTGACCGAATTCGTCAAATGGCAAGAGTATTCAAAGTGATCAGAGTGATAAAACCAGCTACAATAAGCAAAATAGCCTGAATGCCCAATAATTGAGAACGTTCATCATGTTGAAACTGAGTAGAACGTTGGAATTGACCGAATTCGTCAAATGGCAAGAGTATTCAAAGTGATCAGAGTGATAAAACCAGCCAGACTAATCAAAATAGCCTGAATGCCCAATAATTCAGAATGTTCATCATGTTCAAACTGAATAGAACGTTGGAATTGACCGAATTCGTTTAATGGCTAGAGTATTCAAAGTGATCACAGTGATAAAACCAGCCAGACTAATCAAAATAGCCTGAATGCCAAATAATTCAGAATGTTCATCATGTTGAAACTGAATAGAACGTTGGAATTGACCGAATTCGTCAAATCGCACGATTATCAAAGTGATCAGAGTGATAAAACCAGCTACAATAAGCAAAATAGCCTGAATGTCCAATAATTCAGAATGTTCATCATGTTGAAACTGAATAGAACGTTGGAATTGACCGAATTCGTCAAATGGCAAGAGTATTCAAAGTGATCAGAGTGATAAAACCAGGCAGACTAATCAAAATAGCCTGAATGCCCAATAATTCATCATGTTGAAACTGAATAGAACGTTGGAATTGACCGAATTCGTCAAATGGCAAGAGTATTCAAAGTGATCAGAGTGATAAAACCAGCCAAACTAATCAAAATAGCCTGAATGCCAAACAATTCAGAATGTTCATCATGTTGAAACTGAATAGAACGTTGGAATTGACCGAATTCGTCAAATGGCAAGAGTATTCAAAGTGATCAGAGTGATAAAACCAGCCAGACTAATCAAAATAGACTGAATGCCCAATAATTCAGAATGTTCATCATGTTCAAACTGAATAGAACGTTGGAATTGACCGAATTCGTTTAATGGCTAGATTATTCAAAGTTATCACAGTGATAAAACCAGCCAGACTAATCAAAATAACCTGAATGCCCAATAATTCAGAATGTTCATCATTTTGAAACTGAATAGAACGTTGGAATTGACCGAATTCGTCAAATGGCAAGAGTATTCAAAGTGATCAGAGTGATAAAACCATCTACAATAATCAAAATAGCCTGAATGCCTAATAATTGAGAACGTTCATCATGTTGAAACTGAATAGAACGTTGGAATTGACCGAATTCGTCAAATGGCAAGATTATCAAAGTGATCAGAGTGATAAAACCAGCCAGACTAATCAAAATAGCCTGAATGCCCAATAATTCAGAATGTTCATCATGTTGAAACTGAATAGAACGTTGGAATTGACCGAATTCGTCAAATGGCAAGAGTATTCAAAGTGATCAGAGTGATAAAACCCGCCAGACTAATCAAAATTGCCTGAATGCCCAATAATTCAGAATGTTCATCATGTTGAAACTGAATAGAACGTTGGAATTGACCGAATTCGTCAAATGGCAAGAGTATTCAAAGTGATCAGAGTGATAAAACCAGCTACAATAAGCAAAATAGCCTGAATGCCCAATAATTGAGAACGTTCATCATGTTGAAACTGAATAGAACGTTGGAATTGACCGAATTCGTCAAATGGCAAGAGTCTTCAAAGTAATCAGAGTGATAAAACCAGCCAGACTAATCAAACTAGCCTGAATGCCCAATAATTCAGAATGTTCATCATGTTGAAACTGAATAGAACGTTGGAATTGACCGAATTCGTCAAATGGCAAGATTATCAAAGTGATCAGAGTGATAAAACCAGCTACAATAATCAAAATAGCCTGAATGCCCAATAATTGAGAACGTTAAGCGCCCTGGTAGGCGAGTTGGTAGCGTGCTTGCCTATCAGCGTGGGGGTTGTGGGTTCGATTCCCACCAGAGGCTTTGGTCTGTCGCTGCAAAAAAATCAAGCCAAATAGTCTTTGTCACTCGGTTTATCCTTGGACCCAAAATTAGAATATAAATTTACTTTGTATTGTAATTAAATAAAATAAAATAAAATAAAATAAAATAAAATAAAAATAAAAATGAGAACGTTCATCATGTTGAAACTGAATAGAACGTTGGAATTGACTGAATTCGTCAAATGGCAAGAGTATTCAAAGTGATCAGAGTGATAAAACCACCTACAATAGTCAAAATAGCCTGAATGACCAATAATTCAGAATGTTCATCATGTTGAAACTGAATAGAACGTTGGAATTGACCGAATTCGTCAAATGGCAAGAGTATTCAAAGTGATCAGAGTGATAAATCCAGCTAGACTAATCAAAATAGCCTGAATGTCCAATAATTCAGAATGTTCATCATGTTGAAATTGAATAGAACGTTGGAATTGACCGAATTCGTCAAATGGCAAGAGTATTCAAAGTGATCAGAGTGATAAAACCAGCCAGACTAATCAAAATAGCCTGAATGCCCAATAATTCAGAATATTCATCATGTTGAAACTGAGTAGAACGTTGGAATTGACCGAATTCGTCAAATGGCAAGAGTATTCAAAGTGATCAGAGTGATAAAACCCGCCAGACTAATCAAAATAGCCTGAATGCCCAATAATTCAGAATGTTCATCATGTTGAAACTGAATAGAACGTTGGAATTGACCGAATTCGTCAAATGGCAAGAGTATTCAAAGTGATCAGAATGATAAAACCAGCCAGACTAATCAAAATAGCCTGAATGCCCAATAATTCAGAATATTCATCATGTTGAAACTGAGTAGAACGTTGGAATTGACCGAATTCGTCAAATGGCAAGATTATCAAAGTGATCAGAGTGATAAAACCAGCTACAATAAGCAAAATAGCCTGAATGCCCAATAATTCAGAATGTTCATCATGTTGAAACTGAATAGAACGCTGGAATTGACCGAATTCGTCAAATCGCACGATTATCAAAGTGATCAGAGTGATAAAACCAGCTACAATAAGCAAAATAGCCTGAATGTCCAATAATTCAGAATGTTCATCATGTTGAAACTGAATGGAACGTTGGAATTGACCGAATTCGTCAAATGCCAAGAGTATTCAAAGTGATCAGAGTGATAAAACCAGGCAGACTAATCAAAATAGCCTGAATGCCCAATAATTCAGAATGTTCATCATGTTGAAACTGAATAGAACGTTGGAATTGACCGAATTCGTCAAATGGCAAGAGTATTCAAAGTGATCAGAGTGATAAAACCAGCTACAATAAGCAAAATAGCCTGAATGCCCAATAATTGAGAACGTTCATCATGTTGAAACCGAATAGAACGTTGGAATTGACCGAATTCGTCAAATGGCAAGATTATCAAAGTGATCAGAGTGATAAAACCATCTACAATAATCAAAATAGCCTGAATGCCTAATAATTGAGAACGTTCATCATGTTGAAACTGAATAGAACGTTGGAATTGACCGAATTCGTCAAATGGCAAGATTATCAAAGTGATCAGAGTGATAAAACCAGCTACAATAAGCAAAATAGCCTGAATGCCCAATAATTCAGAATGTTCATCATGTTGAAACTGAATAGAACGTTGGAATTGACCGAATTCGTCAAATGGCAAGAGTATTCAAAGTGATCAGAGTGATAAAACCCGCCAGACTAATCAAAATAGCCTGAATGCCCAATAATTCAGAATGTTCATCATGTTGAAACTGAATAGAACGTTGGATTTGACCGAATTCGTCAAATGGCAAGAGTATTCAAAGTGATCAGAGTGATAAAACCAGCTACAATAAGCAAAATAGCCTGAATGCCCAATAATTGAGAACGTTCATCATGTTGAAACTGAATAGAACGTTGGAATTGACCGAATTCGTCAAATGGCAAGAGTATTCAAAGTGATCAGAGTGATAAAACCAGGCAGACTAATCAAAATAGCCTGAATGCCCAATAATTCAGAATGTTCATCATGTTGAAACTGAATAGAACGTTGGAATTGACCGAATTCGTCAAATGGCAAGATTATCAAAGTGATCAGAGTGATAAAACCAGCTACAATAATCAAAATAGCCTGAATGCCCAATAATTGAGAACGTTCATCATGTTGAAACTGAATAGAACGTTGGAATTGACTGAATTCGTCAAATGGAAAGAGTATTCAAAGTGATCAGAGTGATAAAACCACCTACAATAGTCAAAATAGCCTGAATGACCAATAATTCAGAATGTTCATCATGTTGAAACTGTATAGAACGTTGGAATTGACCGAATTCGTCAAATGGCAAGAGTATTCAAAGTGATCAGAGTGATAAAACCAGCCAGACTAATCAAAATAGCCTGAATGTCCAATAATTCAGAATGTTCATCATGTTGAAATTGAATAGAACGTTGGAATTGACCGAATTCGTCAAATGGCAAGAGTATTCAAAGTGATCAGAGTGATAAAACCAGCCAGACTAATCAAAATAGCCTGAATGCCCAATAATTCAGAATATTCATCATGTTGAAACTGAGTAGAACGTTGGAATTGACCGAATTCGTCAAATGGCAAGAGTATTCAAAGTTATCAGAGTGATAAAACCAGCCAGACTAATCAAAATAGCTTGAATGCCCAATAATTCAGAATATTCATCATGTTCAAACTGAATAGAACGTTGGAATTGACCAAATTCGTTTAATGGCTAGAGTATTCAAAGTGATCACAGTGATAAAACCAGCCAGAACGTTGGAATTGACTGAATTCGTCAAATGGAAAGAGTATTCAAAGTGATCAGAGTGATAAAACCACCTACAATAGTCAAAATAGCCTGAATGACCAATAATTCAGAATGTTCATCATGTTGAAACTGTATAGAACGTTGGAATTGACCGAATTCGTCAAATGGCAAGAGTATTCAAAGTGATCAGAGTGATAAAACCAGCCAGACTAATCAAAATAGCCTGAATGTCCAATAATTCAGAACGTTCATCATGTTGAAACTGAATAGAACGTTGGAATTGACCGAATTCGTCAAATGGCAAGAGTATTCAAAGTGATCAGAGTGATAAAACCAGCCAGACTAATCAAACTAGCCTGAATGCCCAATAATTCAGAATGTTCATCATGTTGAAACTGAATAGAACGTTGGAATTGACCGAATTCGTCAAATGGCAAGATTATCAAAGTGATCAGAGTGATAAAACCAGCTACAATAATCAAAATAGCCTGAATGCCCAATAATTGAGAACGTTCATCATGTTGAAACTGAATAGAACGTTGGAATTGACTGAATTCGTCAAATGGAAAGAGTATTCAAAGTGATCAGAGTGATAAAACCACCTACAATAGTCAAAATAGCCTGAATGACCAATAATTCAGAATGTTCATCATGTTGAAACTGAATAGAATGTTGGAATTGACCGAATTCGTCAAATGGCAAGAGTATTCAAAGTGATCAGAGTGATAAAACCAGCCAGACTAATCAAAATAGCTTGAATGTCCAATAATTCAGAATGTTCATCATGTTGAAATTGAATAGAACGTTGGAATTGACCGAATTCGTCAAATGGCAAGAGTATTCAAAGTGATCAGAGTGATAAAACCAGCCATACTAATCAAAATAGCCTGAATGCCCAATAATTCAGAATATTCATCATGTTGAAACTGAGTAGAACGTTGGAATTGACCGAATTCGTCAAATGGCAAGAGTATTCAAAGTTATCAGAGTGATAAAACCAGCCAGACTAATCAAAATAGCCTGAATGCCCAATAATTCAGAATATTCATCATGTTCAAACTGAATAGAACGTTGGAATTGACCAAATTCGTTTAATGGCTAGAGTATTCAAAGTGATCACAGTGATAAAACCAGCCAGACTAATCAAAATAGCCTGAATGCCAAATAATTCAGAATGTTCATCATGTTGAAACTGAATAGAACGTTGGAATTGACCGAATTCGTCAAATCGCACGATTATCAAAGTGATCAGAGTGATAAAACCAGCTACAATAAGCAAAATAGACTGAATGCCCAATAATTCAGAATGTTCATCATGTTCAAACTGAATAGAACGTTGGAATTGACCGAATTCGTTTAATGGCTAGATTATTCAAAGTGATCACAGTGATAAAACCAGCCAGACTAATCAAAATAGCCTGAATGCCCAATAATTCAGAATGTTCATCAAGTTGAAACTGAATAGAACGTTGGAATTGACCGAATTCGTCAAATGGCAAGAGTATTCAAAGTGATCAGAGTGATAAAACCAGCTACAATAAGCAAAATAGCCTGAATGCCCAATAATTGAGAATGTTCATCATGTTGAAACTGAATAGAACGTTGGAATTGACCGAATTCGTCAAATGGCAAGAGTATTCAAAGTGATCAGAGTGATAAAACCAGGCAGACTAATCAAAATAGCCTGAATGCCCAATAATTCAGAATGTTCATCATGTTGAAACTGAATAGAACGTTGGAATTGACCGAATTCGTCAAATGGCAAGAGTATTCAAAGTGATCAGAGTGATAAAACCAGCTACAATAATCAAAATAGCCTGAATGCCCAATAATTGAGAACGTTCATCATGTTGAAACTGAATAGAACGTTGGAATTGACTGAATTCGTCAAATGGCAAGAGTATTCAAAGTGATCAGAGTGATAAAACCAGCCAGACTAATCAAAATAGCTTGAATGTCCAATAATTCAGAATGTTCATCATGTTGAAATTGAATAGAACGTTGGAATTGACCGAATTCGTCAAATGGCAAGAGTATTCAAAGTGATCAGAGTGATAAAACCAGCCATACTAATCAAAATAGCCTGAATGCCCAATAATTCAGAATATTCATCATGTTGAAACTGAGTAGAACGTTGGAATTGACCGAATTCGTCAAATGGCAAGAGTATTCAAAGTTATCAGAGTGATAAAACCAGCCAGACTAATCAAAATAGCCTGAATGCCCAATAATTCAGAATATTCATCATGTTCAAACTGAATAGAACGTTGGAATTGACCAAATTCGTTTAATGGCTAGAGTATTCAAAGTGATCACAGTGATAAAACCAGCCAGACTAATCAAAATAGCCTGAATGCCAAATAATTCAGAATGTTCATCATGTTGAAACTGAATAGAACGTTGGAATTGACCGAATTCGTCAAATCGCACGATTATCAAAGTGATCAGAGTGATAAAACCAGCTACAATAAGCAAAATAGACTGAATGCCCAATAATTCAGAATGTTCATCATGTTCAAACTGAATAGAACGTTGGAATTAACCGAATTCGTTTAATGGCTAGATTATTCAAAGTGATCACAGTGATAAAACCAGCCAGACTAATCAAAATAGCCTGAATGCCCAATAATTCAGAATGTTCATCAAGTTGAAACTGAATAGAACGTTGGAATTGACCGAATTCGTCAAATGGCAAGAGTATTCAAAGTGATCAGAGTGATAAAACCAGCTACAATAAGCAAAATAGCCTGAATGCCCAATAATTGAGAATGTTCATCATGTTGAAACTGAATAGAACGTTGGAATTGACCGAATTCGTTTAATGGCTAGATTATTCAAAGTGATCACAGTGATAAAACCAGCCAGACTAATCAAAATAGCCTGAATGCCCAATAATTCAGAATGTTCATCAAGTTGAAACTGAATAGAACGTTGGAATTGACCGAATTCGTCAAATGGCAAGAGTATTCAAAGTGATCAGAGTGATAAAACCAGCTACAATAATCAAAATAGCCTGAATGCCCAATAATTGAGAACGTTCATCATGTTGAAACTGAATAGAACGTTGGAATTGACTGAATTCGTCAAATGGAAAGAGTATTCAAAGTGATCAGAGTGATAAAACCACCTACAATAGTCAAAATAGCCTGAATGACCAATAATTCAGAATGTTCATCATGTTGAAACTGAATAGAATGTTGGAATTGACCGAATTCGTCAAATGGCAAGAGTATTCAAAGTGATCAGAGTGATAAAACCAGCCAGACTAATCAAAATAGCTTGAATGTCCAATAATTCAGAATGTTCATCATGTTGAAATTGAATAGAACGTTGGAATTGACCGAATTCGTCAAATGGCAAGAGTATTCAAAGTGATCAGAGTGATAAAACCAGCCATACTAATCAAAATAGCCTGAATGCCCAATAATTCAGAATATTCATCATGTTGAAACTGAGTAGAACGTTGGAATTGACCGAATTCGTCAAATGGCAAGAGTATTCAAAGTTATCAGAGTGATAAAACCAGCCAGACTAATCAAAATAGCCTGAATGCCCAATAATTCAGAATATTCATCATGTTCAAACTGAATAGAACGTTGGAATTGACCAAATTCGTTTAATGGCTAGAGTATTCAAAGTGATCACAGTGATAAAACCAGCCAGACTAATCAAAATAGCCTGAATGCCAAATAATTCAGAATGTTCATCATGTTGAAACTGAATAGAACGTTGGAATTGACCGAATTCGTCAAATCGCACGATTATCAAAGTGATCAGAGTGATAAAACCAGCTACAATAAGCAAAATAGACTGAATGCCCAATAATTCAGAATGTTCATCATGTTCAAACTGAATAGAACGTTGGAATTGACCGAATTCGTTTAATGGCTAGATTATTCAAAGTGATCACAGTGATAAAACCAGCCAGACTAATCAAAATAGCCTGAATGCCCAATAATTCAGAATGTTCATCAAGTTGAAACTGAATAGAACGTTGGAATTGACCGAATTCGTCAAATGGCAAGAGTATTCAAAGTGATCAGAGTGATAAAACCAGCTACAATAAGCAAAATAGCCTGAATGCCCAATAATTGAGAATGTTCATCATGTTGAAACTGAATAGAACGTTGGAATTGACCGAATTCGTCAAATGGCAAGAGTATTCAAAGTGATCAGAGTGATAAAACCAGGCAGACTAATCAAAATAGCCTGAATGCCCAATAATTCAGAATGTTCATCATGTTGAAACTGAATAGAACGTTGGAATTGACCGAATTCGTCAAATGGCAAGAGTATTCAAAGTGATCAGAGTGATAAAACCAGCTACAATAAGCAAAATAGCCTGAATGCCCAATAATTGAGAATGTTCATCATGTTGAAACTGAATAGAACGTTGGAATTGACCGAATTCGTCAAATGGCAAGAGTATTCAAAGTGATCAGAGTGATAAAACCAGCTACAATAAGCAAAATAGCCTGAATGCCCAATAATTGAGAACGTTCATCATGTTGAAACTGAATAGAACGTTGGAATTGACCGAATTCGTCAAATGGCAAGATTATCAAAGTGATCAGAGTGATAAAACCATCTACAATAATCAAAATAGCCTGTATGCCTAATAATTGAGAACGTTCATCATGTTGAAACTGAATAGAACGTTGGAATTGACCGAATTCGTCAAATGGCAAGATTATCAAAGTGATCAGAGTGATAAAACCAGCTACAATAAGCAAAATAGCCTGAATTCCCAATAATTCAGAATGTTCATCATGTTAAAACTGAATAGAACGTTGGAATTGACCGAATTCGTCAAATGGCAAGAGTATTCAAAGTGATCAGAGTGATAAAACCCGCCAGACTAATCAAAATAGCCTGAATGCCCAATAATTCAGAATGTTCATCATGTTGAAACTGAATAGAACGTTGGAATTGACCGAATTCGTCAAATGGCAAGAGTATTCAAAGTGATCAGAGTGATAAAACCAGCCAGACTAATCAAACTAGCCTGAATGCCCAATAATTCAGAATGTTCATCATGTTGAAACTGAATAGAACGTTGGAATTGACTGAATTCGTCAAATGGAAAGAGTATTCAAAGTGATCAGAGTGATAAAACCACCTACAATAGTCAAAATAGCCTGAATGACCAATAATTCAGAATGTTCATCATGTTGAAACTGAATAGAACGTTGGAATTGACCGAATTCGTCAAATGGCAAGAGTATTCAAAGTGATCAGAGTGATAAAACCAGCTACAATAATCAAAATAGCCTGAATGCCCAATAATTGAGAACGTTCATCATGTTGAAACTGAATAGAACGTTGGAATTGACTGAATTCGTCAAATGGAAAGAGTATTCAAAGTGATCAGAGTGATAAAACCACCTACAATAGTCAAAATAGCCTGAATGACCAATAATTCAGAATGTTCATCATGTTGAAACTGAATAGAACGTTGGAATTGACCGAATTCGTCAAATGGCAAGATTATCAAAGTGATCAGAGTGATAAAACCAGCTACAATAATCAAAATAGCCTGAATGCCCAATAATTGAGAACGTTCATCATGTTGAAACTGAATAGAACGTTGGAATTGACTGAATTCGTCAAATGGAAAGAGTATTCAAAGTGATCAGAGTGATAAAACCACCTACAATAGTCAAAATAGCCTGAATGACCAATAATTCAGAATGTTCATCATGTTGAAACTGAATAGAACGTTGGAATTGACCGAATTCGTCAAATGGCAAGATTATCAAAGTGATCAGAGTGATAAAACCAGCTACAATAATCAAAATAGCCTGAATGCCCAATAATTGAGAACGTTCATCATGTTGAAACTGAATAGAACGTTGGAATTGACCGAATTCGTCAAATGGCAAGAGTATTCAAAGTGATCAGAGTGATAAAACCAGCCAGACTAATCAAAATAGCCTGAATGTCCAATAATTCAGAATGTTCATCATGTTGAAATTGAATAGAACGTTGGAATTGACCGAATTCGTCAAATGGCAAGAGTATTCAAAGTGATCAGAGTGATAAAACCAGCCATACTAATCAAAATAGCCTGAATGCCCAATAATTCAGAATATTCATCATGTTGAAACTGAGTAGAACGTTGGAATTGACCGAATTCGTCAAATGGCAAGAGTATTCAAAGTTATCAGAGTGATAAAACCAGCCAGACTAATCAAAATAGCCTGAATGCCCAATAATTCAGAATATTCATCATGTTCAAACTGAATAGAACGTTGGAATTGACCAAATTCGTTTAATGGCTAGAGTATTCAAAGTGATCACAGTGATAAAACCAGCCAGACTAATCAAAATAGCCTGAATGCCAAATAATTCAGAATGTTCATCATGTTGAAACTGAATAGAACGTTGGAATTGACCGAATTCGTCAAATCGCACGATTATCAAAGTGATCAGAGTGATAAAACCAGCTACAATAAGCAAAATAGACTGAATGCCCAATAATTCAGAATGTTCATCATGTTCAAACTGAATAGAACGTTGGAATTGACCGAATTCGTTTAATGGCTAGATTATTCAAAGTGATCACAGTGATAAAACCAGCCAGACTAATCAAAATAGCCTGAATGCCCAATAATTCAGAATGTTCATCAAGTTGAAACTGAATAGAACGTTGGAATTGACCGAATTCGTCAAATGGCAAGAGTATTCAAAGTGATCAGAGTGATAAAACCAGCTACAATAAGCAAAATAGCCTGAATGCCCAATAATTGAGAATGTTCATCATGTTGAAACTGAATAGAACGTTGGAATTGACCGAATTCGTTTAATGGCTAGATTATTCAAAGTGATCACAGTGATAAAACCAGCCAGACTAATCAAAATAGCCTGAATGCCCAATAATTCAGAATGTTCATCAAGTTGAAACTGAATAGAACGTTGGAATTGACCGAATTCGTCAAATGGCAAGAGTATTCAAAGTGATCAGAGTGATAAAACCAGCTACAATAATCAAAATAGCCTGAATGCCCAATAATTGAGAACGTTCATCATGTTGAAACTGAATAGAACGTTGGAATTGACTGAATTCGTCAAATGGAAAGAGTATTCAAAGTGATCAGAGTGATAAAACCACCTACAATAGTCAAAATAGCCTGAATGACCAATAATTCAGAATGTTCATCATGTTGAAACTGAATAGAATGTTGGAATTGACCGAATTCGTCAAATGGCAAGAGTATTCAAAGTGATCAGAGTGATAAAACCAGCCAGACTAATCAAAATAGCTTGAATGTCCAATAATTCAGAATGTTCATCATGTTGAAATTGAATAGAACGTTGGAATTGACCGAATTCGTCAAATGGCAAGAGTATTCAAAGTGATCAGAGTGATAAAACCAGCCATACTAATCAAAATAGCCTGAATGCCCAATAATTCAGAATATTCATCATGTTGAAACTGAGTAGAACGTTGGAATTGACCGAATTCGTCAAATGGCAAGAGTATTCAAAGTTATCAGAGTGATAAAACCAGCCAGACTAATCAAAATAGCCTGAATGCCCAATAATTCAGAATATTCATCATGTTCAAACTGAATAGAACGTTGGAATTGACCAAATTCGTTTAATGGCTAGAGTATTCAAAGTGATCACAGTGATAAAACCAGCCAGACTAATCAAAATAGCCTGAATGCCAAATAATTCAGAATGTTCATCATGTTGAAACTGAATAGAACGTTGGAATTGACCGAATTCGTCAAATCGCACGATTATCAAAGTGATCAGAGTGATAAAACCAGCTACAATAAGCAAAATAGACTGAATGCCCAATAATTCAGAATGTTCATCATGTTCAAACTGAATAGAACGTTGGAATTGACCGAATTCGTTTAATGGCTAGATTATTCAAAGTGATCACAGTGATAAAACCAGCCAGACTAATCAAAATAGCCTGAATGCCCAATAATTCAGAATGTTCATCAAGTTGAAACTGAATAGAACGTTGGAATTGACCGAATTCGTCAAATGGCAAGAGTATTCAAAGTGATCAGAGTGATAAAACCAGCTACAATAAGCAAAATAGCCTGAATGCCCAATAATTGAGAATGTTCATCATGTTGAAACTGAATAGAACGTTGGAATTGACCGAATTCGTCAAATGGCAAGAGTATTCAAAGTGATCAGAGTGATAAAACCAGGCAGACTAATCAAAATAGCCTGAATGCCCAATAATTCAGAATGTTCATCATGTTGAAACTGAATAGAACGTTGGAATTGACCGAATTCGTCAAATGGCAAGAGTATTCAAAGTGATCAGAGTGATAAAACCAGCTACAATAATCAAAATAGCCTGAATGCCCAATAATTGAGAACGTTCATCATGTTGAAACTGAATAGAACGTTGGAATTGACTGAATTCGTCAAATGGCAAGAGTATTCAAAGTGATCAGAGTGATAAAACCAGCCAGACTAATCAAAATAGCTTGAATGTCCAATAATTCAGAATGTTCATCATGTTGAAATTGAATAGAACGTTGGAATTGACCGAATTCGTCAAATGGCAAGAGTATTCAAAGTGATCAGAGTGATAAAACCAGCCATACTAATCAAAATAGCCTGAATGCCCAATAATTCAGAATATTCATCATGTTGAAACTGAGTAGAACGTTGGAATTGACCGAATTCGTCAAATGGCAAGAGTATTCAAAGTTATCAGAGTGATAAAACCAGCCAGACTAATCAAAATAGCCTGAATGCCCAATAATTCAGAATATTCATCATGTTCAAACTGAATAGAACGTTGGAATTGACCAAATTCGTTTAATGGCTAGAGTATTCAAAGTGATCACAGTGATAAAACCAGCCAGACTAATCAAAATAGCCTGAATGCCAAATAATTCAGAATGTTCATCATGTTGAAACTGAATAGAACGTTGGAATTGACCGAATTCGTCAAATCGCACGATTATCAAAGTGATCAGAGTGATAAAACCAGCTACAATAAGCAAAATAGACTGAATGCCCAATAATTCAGAATGTTCATCATGTTCAAACTGAATAGAACGTTGGAATTGACCGAATTCGTTTAATGGCTAGATTATTCAAAGTGATCACAGTGATAAAACCAGCCAGACTAATCAAAATAGCCTGAATGCCCAATAATTCAGAATGTTCATCAAGTTGAAACTGAATAGAACGTTGGAATTGACCGAATTCGTCAAATGGCAAGAGTATTCAAAGTGATCAGAGTGATAAAACCAGCTACAATAAGCAAAATAGCCTGAATGCCCAATAATTGAGAATGTTCATCATGTTGAAACTGAATAGAACGTTGGAATTGACCGAATTCGTTTAATGGCTAGATTATTCAAAGTGATCACAGTGATAAAACCAGCCAGACTAATCAAAATAGCCTGAATGCCCAATAATTCAGAATGTTCATCAAGTTGAAACTGAATAGAACGTTGGAATTGACCGAATTCGTCAAATGGCAAGAGTATTCAAAGTGATCAGAGTGATAAAACCAGCTACAATAATCAAAATAGCCTGAATGCCCAATAATTGAGAACGTTCATCATGTTGAAACTGAATAGAACGTTGGAATTGACTGAATTCGTCAAATGGAAAGAGTATTCAAAGTGATCAGAGTGATAAAACCACCTACAATAGTCAAAATAGCCTGAATGACCAATAATTCAGAATGTTCATCATGTTGAAACTGAATAGAATGTTGGAATTGACCGAATTCGTCAAATGGCAAGAGTATTCAAAGTGATCAGAGTGATAAAACCAGCCAGACTAATCAAAATAGCTTGAATGTCCAATAATTCAGAATGTTCATCATGTTGAAATTGAATAGAACGTTGGAATTGACCGAATTCGTCAAATGGCAAGAGTATTCAAAGTGATCAGAGTGATAAAACCAGCCATACTAATCAAAATAGCCTGAATGCCCAATAATTCAGAATATTCATCATGTTGAAACTGAGTAGAACGTTGGAATTGACCGAATTCGTCAAATGGCAAGAGTATTCAAAGTTATCAGAGTGATAAAACCAGCCAGACTAATCAAAATAGCCTGAATGCCCAATAATTCAGAATATTCATCATGTTCAAACTGAATAGAACGTTGGAATTGACCAAATTCGTTTAATGGCTAGAGTATTCAAAGTGATCACAGTGATAAAACCAGCCAGACTAATCAAAATAGCCTGAATGCCAAATAATTCAGAATGTTCATCATGTTGAAACTGAATAGAACGTTGGAATTGACCGAATTCGTCAAATCGCACGATTATCAAAGTGATCAGAGTGATAAAACCAGCTACAATAAGCAAAATAGACTGAATGCCCAATAATTCAGAATGTTCATCATGTTCAAACTGAATAGAACGTTGGAATTGACCGAATTCGTTTAATGGCTAGATTATTCAAAGTGATCACAGTGATAAAACCAGCCAGACTAATCAAAATAGCCTGAATGCCCAATAATTCAGAATGTTCATCAAGTTGAAACTGAATAGAACGTTGGAATTGACCGAATTCGTCAAATGGCAAGAGTATTCAAAGTGATCAGAGTGATAAAACCAGCTACAATAAGCAAAATAGCCTGAATGCCCAATAATTGAGAATGTTCATCATGTTGAAACTGAATAGAACGTTGGAATTGACCGAATTCGTCAAATGGCAAGAGTATTCAAAGTGATCAGAGTGATAAAACCAGGCAGACTAATCAAAATAGCCTGAATGCCCAATAATTCAGAATGTTCATCATGTTGAAACTGAATAGAACGTTGGAATTGACCGAATTCGTCAAATGGCAAGAGTATTCAAAGTGATCAGAGTGATAAAACCAGCTACAATAAGCAAAATAGCCTGAATGCCCAATAATTGAGAATGTTCATCATGTTGAAACTGAATAGAACGTTGGAATTGACCGAATTCGTCAAATGGCAAGAGTATTCAAAGTGATCAGAGTGATAAAACCAGCTACAATAAGCAAAATAGCCTGAATGCCCAATAATTGAGAACGTTCATCATGTTGAAACTGAATAGAACGTTGGAATTGACCGAATTCGTCAAATGGCAAGATTATCAAAGTGATCAGAGTGATAAAACCATCTACAATAATCAAAATAGCCTGTATGCCTAATAATTGAGAACGTTCATCATGTTGAAACTGAATAGAACGTTGGAATTGACCGAATTCGTCAAATGGCAAGATTATCAAAGTGATCAGAGTGATAAAACCAGCTACAATAAGCAAAATAGCCTGAATTCCCAATAATTCAGAATGTTCATCATGTTAAAACTGAATAGAACGTTGGAATTGACCGAATTCGTCAAATGGCAAGAGTATTCAAAGTGATCAGAGTGATAAAACCCGCCAGACTAATCAAAATAGCCTGAATGCCCAATAATTCAGAATGTTCATCATGTTGAAACTGAATAGAACGTTGGAATTGACCGAATTCGTCAAATGGCAAGAGTATTCAAAGTGATCAGAGTGATAAAACCAGCCAGACTAATCAAACTAGCCTGAATGCCCAATAATTCAGAATGTTCATCATGTTGAAACTGAATAGAACGTTGGAATTGACTGAATTCGTCAAATGGAAAGAGTATTCAAAGTGATCAGAGTGATAAAACCACCTACAATAGTCAAAATAGCCTGAATGACCAATAATTCAGAATGTTCATCATGTTGAAACTGAATAGAACGTTGGAATTGACCGAATTCGTCAAATGGCAAGAGTATTCAAAGTGATCAGAGTGATAAAACCAGCTACAATAATCAAAATAGCCTGAATGCCCAATAATTGAGAACGTTCATCATGTTGAAACTGAATAGAACGTTGGAATTGACTGAATTCGTCAAATGGAAAGAGTATTCAAAGTGATCAGAGTGATAAAACCACCTACAATAGTCAAAATAGCCTGAATGACCAATAATTCAGAATGTTCATCATGTTGAAACTGAATAGAACGTTGGAATTGACCGAATTCGTCAAATGGCAAGATTATCAAAGTGATCAGAGTGATAAAACCAGCTACAATAATCAAAATAGCCTGAATGCCCAATAATTGAGAACGTTCATCATGTTGAAACTGAATAGAACGTTGGAATTGACTGAATTCGTCAAATGGAAAGAGTATTCAAAGTGATCAGAGTGATAAAACCACCTACAATAGTCAAAATAGCCTGAATGACCAATAATTCAGAATGTTCATCATGTTGAAACTGAATAGAACGTTGGAATTGACCGAATTCGTCAAATGGCAAGATTATCAAAGTGATCAGAGTGATAAAACCAGCTACAATAATCAAAATAGCCTGAATGCCCAATAATTGAGAACGTTCATCATGTTGAAACTGAATAGAACGTTGGAATTGACCGAATTCGTCAAATGGCAAGAGTATTCAAAGTGATCAGAGTGATAAAACCAGCCAGACTAATCAAAATAGCCTGAATGTCCAATAATTCAGAATGTTCATCATGTTGAAATTGAATAGAACGTTGGAATTGACCGAATTCGTCAAATGGCAAGAGTATTCAAAGTGATCAGAGTGATAAAACCAGCTACAATAAGCAAAATAGCCTGAATGCCCAATAATTGAGAACGTTCATCATGTTGAAACTGAGTAGAACGTTGGAATTGACCGAATTCGTCAAATGGCAAGAGTATTCAAAGTGATCAGAGTGATAAAACCAGCCAGACTAATCAAAATAGCCTGAATGCCCAATAATTCAGAATGTTCATCATGTTCAAACTGAATAGAACGTTGGAATTGACCGAATTCGTTTAATGGCTAGAGTATTCAAAGTGATCACAGTGATAAAACCAGCCAGACTAATCAAAATAGCCTGAATGCCAAATAATTCAGAATGTTCATCATGTTGAAACTGAATAGAACGTTGGAATTGACCGAATTCGTCAAATCGCACGATTATCAAAGTGATCAGAGTGATAAAACCAGCCAGACTAATCAAAATAGCCTGAATGTCCAATAATTCAGAATGTTCATCATGTTGAAATTGAATAGAACGTTGGAATTGACCGAATTCGTCAAATGGCAAGAGTATTCAAAGTGATCAGAGTGATAAAACCAGCTACAATAAGCAAAATAGCCTGAATGCCCAATAATTGAGAACGTTCATCATGTTGAAACTGAGTAGAACGTCGGAATTGACCGAATTCGTCAAATGGCAAGAGTATTCAAAGTGATCAGAGTGATAAAACCAGCCAGACTAATCAAAATAGCCTGAATGCCCAATAATTCAGAATATTCATCATGTTGAAACTGAGTAGAACGTTGGAATTGACCGAATTCGTCAAATGGCAAGAGTATTCAAAGTGATCAGAGTGATAAAACCCGCCAGACTAATCAAAATAGCCTGAATGCCCAATAATTCAGAATGTTCATCATGTTGAAACTGAATAGAACGTTGGAATTGACCGAATTCGTCAAATGGCAAGAGTATTCAAAGTGATCAGAGTGATAAAACCAGCCAGACTAATCAAAATAGCCTGAATGCCCAATAATTCAGAATATTCATCATGTTGAAACTGAGTAGAACGTTAGAATTGACCGAATTCGTCAAATGGCAAGATTATCAAAGTGATCAGAGTGATAAAACCAGCTACAATAAGCAAAATAGCCTGAATGCCCAATAATTCAGAATGTTCATCATGTTGAAACTGAATAGAACGTTGGAATTGACCGAATTCGTCAAATCGCACGATTATCAAAGTGATCAGAGTGATAAAACCAGCTACAAAAAGCAAAATAGCCTGAATGTCCAATAATTCAGAATGTTCATCATGTTGAAACTGAATGGAACGTTGGAATTGACCGAATTCGTCAAATGCCAAGAGTATTCAAAGTGATCAGAGTGATAAAACCAGGCAGACTAATCAAAATAGCCTGAATGCCCAATAATTCAGAATGTTCATCATGTTGAAACTGAATAGAACGTTGGAATTGACCGAATTCGTCAAATGGCAAGAGTATTCAAAGTGATCAGAGTGATAAAACCAGCTACAATAAGCAAAATAGCCTGAATGCCCAATAATTGAGAACGTTCATCATGTTGAAACCGAATAGAACGTTGGAATTGACCGAATTCGTCAAATGGCAAGATTATCAAAGTGATCAGAGTGATAAAACCATCTACAATAATCAAAATAGCCTGAATGCCTAATAATTGAGAACGTTCATCATGTTGAAACTGAATAGAACGTTGGAATTGACCGAATTCGTCAAATGGCAAGATTATCAAAGTGATCAGAGTGATAAAACCAGCTACAATAAGCAAAATAGCCTGAATGCCCAATAATTCAGAATGTTCATCATGTTGAAACTGAATAGAACGTTGGAATTGACCGAATTCGTCAAATGGCAAGAGTATTCAAAGTGATCAGAGTGATAAAACCCGCCAGACTAATCAAAATAGCCTGAATGCCCAATAATTCAGAATGTTCATCATGTTGAAACTGAATAGAACGTTGGATTTGACCGAATTCGTCAAATGGCAAGAGTATTCAAAGTGATCAGAGTGATAAAACCAGCTACAATAAGCAAAATAGCCTGAATGCCCAATAATTGAGAACGTTCATCATGTTGAAACTGAATAGAACGTTGGAATTGACCGAATTCGTCAAATGGCAAGAGTATTCAAAGTGATCAGAGTGATAAAACCAGGCAGACTAATCAAAATAGCCTGAATGCCCAATAATTCAGAATGTTCATCATGTTGAAACTGAATAGAACGTTGGAATTGACCGAATTCGTCAAATGGCAAGATTATCAAAGTGATCAGAGTGATAAAACCAGCTGCAATAATCAAAATAGCCTGAATGCCCAATAATTGAGAACGTTCATCATGTTGAAACTGAATAGAACGTTGGAATTGACTGAATTCGTCAAATGGAAAGAGTATTCAAAGTGATCAGAGTGATAAAACCACCTACAATAGTCAAAATAGCCTGAATGACCAATAATTCAGAATGTTCATCATGTTGAAACTGTATAGAAGGTTGGAATTGACCGAATTCGTCAAATGGCAAGAGTATTCAAAGTGATCAGAGTGATAAAACCAGCCAGACTAATCAAAATAGCCTGAATGTCCAATAATTCAGAATGTTCATCATGTTGAAATTGAATAGAACGTTGGAATTGACCGAATTCGTCAAATGGCAAGAGTATTCAAAGTGATCAGAGTGATAAAACCAGCCAGACTAATCAAAATAGCCTGAATGCCCAATAATTCAGAATATTCATCATGTTGAAACTGAGTAGAACGTTGGAATTGACCGAATTCGTCAAATGGCAAGAGTATTCAAAGTTATCAGAGTGATAAAACCAGCCAGACTAATCAAAATAGCCTGAATGCCAAATAATTCAGAATGTTCATCATGTTGAAACTGAATAGAACGTTGGAATTGACCGAATTCGTTTAATGGCTAGAGTATTCAAAGTGATCACAGTGATAAAACCAGCCAGACTAATCAAAATAGCCTGAATGCCAAATAATTCAGAATGTTCATCATGTTGAAACTGAATAGAACGTTGGAATTGACCGAATTCGTCAAATCGCACGATTATCAAAGTGATCAGAGTGATAAAACCAGCTACAATAAGCAAAATAGCCTGAATGTCCAATAATTGAGAACGTTCATCATGTTGAAACTGAATAGAACGTTGGAATTGACCGAATTCGTCAAATGGCAAGAGTATTCAAAGTGATCAGAGTGATAAAACCAGCCAGACTAATCAAACTAGCCTGAATGCCCAATAATTCAGAATGTTCATCATGTTGAAACTGAATAGAACGTTGGAATTGACCGAATTCGTCAAATGGCAAGATTATCAAAGTGATCAGAGTGATAAAACCAGCTACAATAATCAAAATAGCCTGAATGCCCAATAATTGAGAACGTTCATCATGTTGAAACTGAATAGAACGTTGGAATTGACTGAATTCGTCAAATGGAAAGAGTATTCAAAGTGATCAGAGTGATAAAACCACCTACAATAGTCAAAATAGCCTGAATGACCAATAATTCAGAATGTTCATCATGTTGAAACTGAATAGAATGTTGGAATTGACCGAATTCGTCAAATGGCAAGAGTATTCAAAGTGATCAGAGTGATAAAACCAGCCAGACTAATCAAAATAGCCTGAATGTCCAATAATTCAGAATGTTCATCATGTTGAAATTGAATAGAACGTTGGAATTGACCGAATTCGTCAAATGGCAAGAGTATTCAAAGTGATCAGAGTGATAAAACCAGCCATACTAATCAAAATAGCCTGAATGCCCAATAATTCAGAATATTCATCATGTTGAAACTGAGTAGAACGTTGGAATTGACCGAATTCGTCAAATGGCAAGAGTATTCAAAGTTATCAGAGTGATAAAACCAGCCAGACTAATCAAAATAGCCTGAATGCCCAATAATTCAGAATATTCATCATGTTGAAACTGAATAGAACGTTGGAATTGACCAAATTCGTTTAATGGCTAGAGTATTCAAAGTGATCACAGTGATAAAACCAGCCAGACTAATCAAAATAGCCTGAATGCCAAATAATTCAGAATGTTCATCATGTTGAAACTGAATAGAACGTTGGAATTGACCGAATTCGTCAAATCGCACGATTATCAAAGTGATCAGAGTGATAAAACCAGCTACAATAAGCAAAATAGACTGAATGCCCAATAATTCAGAATGTTCATCATGTTCAAACTGAATAGAACGTTGGAATTGACCGAATTCGTTTAATGGCTAGATTATTCAAAGTGATCACAGTGATAAAACCAGCCAGACTAATCAAAATAGCCTGAATGCCCAATAATTCAGAATGTTCATCATGTTGAAACTGAATAGAACGTTGGAATTGACCGAATTCGTCAAATGGCAAGAGTATTCAAAGTGATCAGAGTGATAAAACCATCTACAATAATCAAAATAGCCTGAATGCCTAATAATTGAGAACGTTCATCATGTTGAAACTGAATAGAACGTTGGAATTGACCGAATTCGTCAAATGGCAAGATTATCAAAGTGATCAGAGTGATAAAACCAGCCAGACTAATCAAAATAGCCTGAATGCCCAATAATTCAGAATGTTCATCATGTTGAAACTGAATAGAACGTTGGAATTGACCGAATTCGTCAAATCGCACGATTATCAAAGTGATCAGAGTGATAAAACCAGCTACAATAAGCAAAATTGACTGAATGCCCAATAATTCAGAATGTTCATCATGTTCAAACTGAATAGAACGTTGGAATTGACCGAATTCGTTTAATGGCTAGATTATTCAAAGTGATCACAGTGATAAAACCAGCCAGACTAATCAAAATAGCCTGAATGCCCAATAATTCAGAATGTTCATCATGTTGAAACTGAATAGAACGTTGGAATTGACCGAATTCGTCAAATGGCAAGAGTATTCAAAGTGATCAGAGTGATAAAACCATCTACAATAATCAAAATAGCCTGAATGCCTAATAATTGAGAACGTTCATCATGTTGAAACTGAATAGAACGTTGGAATTGACCGAATTCGTCAAATGGCAAGAGTATTCAAAGTGATCAGAGTGATAAAACCCGCCAGACTAATCAAAATAGCCTGAATGCCCAATAATTCAGAATGTTCATCATGTTGAAACTGAATAGAACGTTGGAATTGACCGAATTCGTCAAATCGCACGATTATCAAAGTGATCAGAGTGATAAAACCAGCTACAATAAGCAAAATAGCCTGAATGTCCAATAATTCAGAATGTTCATCATGTTGAAACTGAATAGAACGTTGGAATTGACCGAATTCGTCAAATGGCAAGAGTATTCAAAGTGATCAGAGTGATAAAACCAGGCAGACTAATCAAAATAGCCTGAATGCCCAATAATTCAGAATGTTCATCATGTTGAAACTGAATAGAACGTTGGAATTGACCGAATTCGTCAAATGGCAAGAGTATTCAAAGTGATCAGAGTGATAAAACCAGCTACAATAAGCAAAATAGCCTGAATGCCCAATAATTGAGAACGTTCATCATGTTGAAACTGAATAGAACGTTGGAATTGACCGAATTCGTCAAATGGCAAGAGTATTCAAAGTGATCAGAGTGATAAAACCAGCCAGACTAATCAAACTAGCCTGAATGCCCAATAATTCAGAATGTTCATCATGTTGAAACTGAATAGAACGTTGGAATTGACCGAATTCGTCAAATGGCAAGATTATCAAAGTGATCAGAGTGATAAAACCAGCTACAATAATCAAAATAGCCTGAATGCCCAATAATTGAGAACGTTCATCATGTTGAAACTGAATAGAACGTTGGAATTGACTGAATTCGTCAAATGGAAAGAGTATTCAAAGTGATCAGAGTGATAAAACCACCTACAATAGTCAAAATAGCCTGAATGACCAATAATTCAGAATGTTCATCATGTTGAAACTGAATAGAACGTTGGAATTGACCGAATTCGTCAAATGGCAAGGGTATTCAAAGTGATCAGAGTGATAAAACCAGCCAGACTAAAAAAATAGCCTGAATGTCCAATAATTCAGAATGTTCATCATGTTGAAATTGAATAGAACGTTGGAATTGACCGAATTCGTCAAATGGCAAGAGTATTCAAAGTGATCAGAGTGATAAAACCAGCCAGACTAATCAAAATAGCCTGAATGCCCAATAATTCAGAATATTCATCATGTTCAAACTGAATAGAACGTTGGAATTGACCAAATTCGTTTAATGGCTAGAGTATTCAAAGTGATCACAGTGATAAAACCAGCCAGACTAATCAAAATAGCCTGAATGCCAAATAATTCAGAATGTTCATCATGTTGAAACTGAATAGAACGTTGGAATTGACCGAATTCGTCAAATGGCAAGAGTATTCAAAGTGATCAGAGTGATAAAACCAGGCAGACTAATCAAAATAGCCTGAATGCCCAATAATTCAGAATGTTCATCATGTTGAAACTGAATAGAACGTTGGAATTGACCGAATTCGTCAAATGGCAAGAGTATTCAAAGTGATCAGAGTGATAAAACCAGCCAGACTAATCAAAATAGCCTGAATGCCAAACAATTCAGAATGTTCATCATGTTGAAACTGAATAGAACGTTGGAATTGACCGAATTCGTCAAATGGCAAGAGTATTCAAAGTGATCAGAGTGATAAAACCAGCCAGACTAATCAAAATAGACTGAATGCCCAATAATTCAGAATGTTCATCATGTTCAAACTGAATAGAACGTTGGAATTGACCGAATTCGTTTAATGGCTAGATTATTCAAAGTGATCACAGTGATAAAACCAGCCAGACTAATCAAAATAGCCTGAATGCCCAATAATTCAGAATGTTCATCATGTTGAAACTGAATAGAACGTTGGAATTGACCGAATTCGTCAAATGGCAAGAGTATTCAAAGTGATCAGAGTGATAAAACCATCTACAATAATCAAAATAGCCTGAATGCCTAATAATTGAGAACGTTCATCATGTTGAAACTGAATAGAACGTTGGAATTGACCGAATTCGTCAAATGGCAAGATTATCAAAGTGATCAGAGTGATAAAACCAGCCAGACTAATCCAAATAGCCTGAATGCCCAATAATTCAGAATGTTCATCATGTTGAAACTGAATAGAACGTTGGAATGGACCGAATTCGTCAAATGGCAAGAGTATTCAAAGTGATCAGAGTGATAAAACCCGCCAGACTAATCAAAATAGCCTGAATGCCCAATAATTCAGAATGTTCATCATGTTGAAACTGAATAGAACGTTGGAATTGACCGAATTCGTCAAATGGCAAGAGTATTCAAATTGATCAGAGTGATAAAACCAGCTACAATAAGCAAAATAGCCTGAATGCCCAATAATTGAGAACGTTCATCATGTTGAAACTGAATAGAACGTTGGAATTGACTGAATTCGTCAAATGGCAAGATTGAATACTCGTTTAATGGCTAGATTATTCAAAGTGATCACAGTGATAAAACCAGCCAGACTAATCAAAATAGCCTGAATGCCCAATAATTCAGAATGTTCATCATGTTGAAACTGAATAGAACGTTGGAATTGACCGAATTCGTCAAATGGCAAGAGTATTCAAAGTGATCAGAGTGATAAAACCAGCCAGACTAATCCAAATAGCCTGAATGCCCAATAATTCAGAATGTTCATCATGTTGAAACTGAATAGAACGTTGGAATTGACCGAATTCGTCAAATGGCAAGAGTATTCAAAGTGATGAGAGTGATAAAACCCGCCAGACTAATCAAAATAGCCTGAATGCCCAATAATTCAGAATGTTCATCATGTTGAAACTGAATAGAACGTTGGAATTGACCGAATTCGTCAAATGGCAAGAGTATTCAAAGTGATGAGAGTGATAAAACCCGCCAGACTAATCAAAATAGCCTGAATGCCCAATAATTCAGAATGTTCATCATGTTGAAACTGAATAGAACGTTGGAATTGACCGAATACGTCAAATGGCAAGAGTATTCAAAGTGATCAGAGTGATAAAACCACCTACAATAGTCAAAATAGCCTGAATGACCAATAATTCAGAATGTTCATCATGTTGAAACTGAATAGAACGTTGGAATTGACCGAATTCGTCAAATGGCAAGAGTATTCAAAGTGATCAGAGTGATAAAACCAGCCAGACTAATCAAAATAGCCTGAATGTCCAATAATTCAGAATGTTCATCATGTTGAAATTGAATAGAACGTTGGAATTGACCGAATTCGTCAAATGCCAAGAGTATTCAAAGTGATCAGAGTGATAAAACCAGCCAGACTAATCAAAATAGCCTGAATGCCCAATAATTCAGAATATTCATCATGTTGAAACTGAGTAGAACGTTGGAATTGACCGAATTCGTCAAATGGCAAGAGTATTCAAAGTTATCAGAGTGATAAAACCAGCCAGACTAATCAAAATAGCCTGAATGCCCAATAATTCAGAATATTCATCATGTTCAAACTGAATAGAACGTTGGAATTGACCAAATTCGTTTAATGGCTAGAGTATTCAAAGTGATCACAGTGATAAAACCAGCCAGACTAATCAAAATAGCCTGAATGCCAAATAATTCAGAATGTTCATCATGTTGAAACTGAATAGAACGTTGGAATTGACCGAATTCGTCAAATCGCACGATTATCAAAGTGATCAGAGTGATAAAACCAGCTACAATAAGCAAAATAGCCTGAATGTCCAATAATTCAGAATGTTCATCATGTTGAAACTGAATAGAACGTTGGAATTGACCGAATTCGTCAAATGGCAAGAGTATTCAAAGTGATCAGAGTGATAAAACCAGGCAGACTAATCAAAATAGCCTGAATGCCCAATAATTCAGAATGTTCATCATGTTGAAACTGAATAGAACGTTGGAATTGACCGAATTCGTCAAATGGCAAGAGTATTCAAAGTGATCAGAGTGATAAAACCAGCTACAATAAGCAAAATAGCCTGAATGCCCAATAATTGAGAACGTTCATCATGTTGAAACTGAAGAGAACGTTGGAATTGACCGAATTCGTCAAATGGCAAGAGTATTCAAAGTGATCAGAGTGATAAAACCAGGCAGACTAATCAAAATAGCCTGAATGCCCAATAATTCAGAATGTTCATCATGTTGAAACTGAATAGAACGTTGGAATTGACCGAATTCGTCAAATGGCAAGAGTATTCAAAGTGATCAGAGTGATAAAACCAGCCAGACTAATCAAAATAGCCTGAATGCCAAACAATTCAGAATGTTCATCATGTTGAAACTGAATAGAACGTTGGAATTGACCGAATTCGTCAAATGGCAAGAGTATTCAAAGTGATCACAGTGATAAAACCAGCCAGACTAATCAAAATAGCCTGAATGCCCAATAATTCAGAATGTTCATCATGTTGAAACTGAATAGAACGTTGGAATTGACCGAATTCGTCAAATGGCAAGAGTATTCAAAGTGATCAGAGTGATAAAACCATCTACAATAATCAAAATAGCCTGAATGCCTAATAATTGAGAACGTTCATCATGTTGAAACTGAATAGAACGTTGGAATTGACTGAATTCGTCAAATGGCAAGATTATCAAAGTGATCAGAGTGATAAAACCAGCCAGACTAATCAAAATAGCCTGAATGCCCAATAATTCAGAATGTTCATCATGTTGAAACTGAATAGAACGTTGGAATTGACCGAATTCGTCAAATGGCAAGAGTATTCAAAGTGATCAGAGTGATAAAACCCGCCAGACTAATCAAAATAGCCTGAATGCCCAATAATTCAGAATGTTCATCATGTTGAAACTGAATAGAACGTTGGAATTGACCGAATTCGTCAAATGGCAAGAGTATTCAAAGTGATCAGAGTGATAAAACCAGCTACAATAAGCAAAATAGCCTGAATGCCCAATAATTGAGAACGTTCATCATGTTGAAACTGAATAGAACGTTGGAATTGACTGAATTCGTCAAATGGCAAGAGTATTCAAAGTGATCAGAGTGATAAAACCACCTACAATAGTCAAAATAGCCTGAATGACCAATAATTCAGAATGTTCATCATGTTGAAACTGAATAGAACGTTGGAATTGACCGAATTCGTCAAATGGCAAGAGTATTCAAAGTGATCAGAATGATAAAACCGGTCAGACTAATCAAAATAGCCTGAATGTCCAATAATTCAGAATGTTCATCATGTTGAAATTGAATAGAACGGTGGAATTGACCGAATTCGTCAAATGCCAAGAGTATTCAAAGTGATCAGAGTGATAAAACCAGCCAGACTAATCAAAATAGCCTGAATGCCCAATAATTCAGAATATTCATCATGTTGAAACTGAGTAGAACGTTGGAATTGACCGAATTCGTCAAATGGCAAGAGTATTCAAAGTTATCAGAGTGATAAAACCAGCCAGACTAATCAAAATAGCCTGAATGCCCAATAATTCAGAATATTCATCATGTTCAAACTGAATAGAACGTTGGAATTGACCAAATTCGTTTAATGGCTAGAGTATTCAAAGTGATCACAGTGATAAAACCAGCCAGACTAATCAAAATAGCCTGAATGCCAAATAATTCAGAATGTTCATCATGTTGAAACTGAATAGAACGTTGGAATTGACCGAATTCGTCAAATCGCACGATTATCAAAGTGATCAGAGTGATAAAACCAGCTACAATAAGCAAAATAGCCTGAATGTCCAATAATTCAGAATGTTCATCATGTTGAAACTGAATAGAACGTTGGAATTGACCGAATTCGTCAAATGGCAAGAGTATTCAAAGTGATCAGAGTGATAAAACCAGGCAGACTAATCAAAATAGCCTGAATGCCCAATAATTCAGAATGTTCATCATGTTGAAACTGAATAGAACGTTGGAATTGACCGAATTCGTCAAATGGCAAGAGTATTCGAAGTGATCAGAGTGATAAAACCAGCTACAATAAGCAAAATAGCCTGAATGCCCAATAATTGAGAACGTTCATCATGTTGAAACTGAATAGAACGTTGGAATTGACCGAATTCGTCAAATGGCAAGAGTATTCAAAGTGATCAGAGTGATAAAACCAGCCAGACTAATCAAACTAGCCTGAATGCCCAATAATTGAGAATGTTCATCATGTTGAAACGGAATAGAACGTTGGAATTGACCGAATTCGTCAAATGGCAAGAGTATTCGAAGTGATCAGAGTGATAAAACCAGCTACAATAAGCAAAATAGCCTGAATGCCCAATAATTCAGAATGTTCATCATGTTGAAACTGAATAGAACGTTGGAATTGACCGAATTCGTCAAATGGCAAGAGTATTCAAAGTGATCAGAGTGATAAAACCATCTACAATAATCAAAATAGCCTGAATGCCTAATAATTGAGAACGTTCATCATGTTGAAACTGAATAGAACGTTGGAATTGACTGAATTCGTCAAATGGCAAGATTATCAAAGTGATCAGAGTGATAAAACCAGCCAGACTAATCAAAATAGCCTGAATGCCCAATAATTCAGAATGTTCATCATGTTGAAACTGAATAGAACGTTGGAATTGACCGAATTCGTCAAATGGCAAGAGTATTCAAAGTGATCAGAGTGATAAAACCCGCCAGACTAATCAAAATAGCCTGAATGCCCAATAATTCAGAATGTTCATCATGTTGAAACTGAATAGAACGTTGGAGTTGACCGAATTCGTCAAATGGCAAGAGTATTCAAAGTGATCAGAGTGATAAAACCAGCTACAATAAGCAAAATAGCCTGAATGCCCAATAATTGAGAACGTTCATCATGTTGAAACTGAATAGAACGTTGGAATTGACTGAATTCGTCAAATGGCAAGAGTATTCAAAGTGATCAGAGTGATAAAACCACCTACAATAGTCAAAATAGCCTGAATGACCAATAATTCAGAATGTTCATCATGTTGAAACTGAATAGAACGTTGGAATTGACCGAATTCGTCAAATGGCAAGAGTATTCAAAGTGATCAGAGTGATAAAACCGGTCAGACTAATCAAAATAGCCTGAATGTCCAATAATTCAGAATGTTCATCATGTTGAAATTGAATAGAACGTTGGAATTGACCGAATTCGTCAAATGCCAAGAGTATTCAAAGTGATCAGAGTGATAAAACCAGCCAGACTAATCAAAATAGCCTGAATGCCCAATAATTCAGAATATTCATCATGTTGAAACTGAGTAGAACGTTGGAATTGACCGAATTCGTCAAATGGCAAGAGTATTCAAAGTTATCAGAGTGATAAAACCAGCCAGACTAATCAAAATAGCCTGAATGCCCAATAATTCAGAATATTCATCATGTTCAAACTGAATAGAACGTTGGAATTGACCAAATTCGTTTAATGGCTAGAGTATTCAAAGTGATCACAGTGATAAAACCAGCCAGACTAATCAAAATAGCCTGAATGCCAAATAATTCAGAATGTTCATCATGTTGAAACTGAATAGAACGTTGGAATTGACCGAATTCGTCAAATCGCACGATTATCAAAGTGATCAGAGTGATAAAACCAGCTACAATAAGCAAAATAGCCTGAATGTCCAATAATTCAGAATGTTCATCATGTTGAAACTGAATAGAACGTTGGAATTGACCGAATTCGTCAAATGGCAAGAGTATTCAAAGTGATCAGAGTGATAAAACCAGGCAGACTAATCAAAATAGCCTGAATGCCCAATAATTCAGAATGTTCATCATGTTGAAACTGAATAGAACGTTGGAATTGACCGAATTCGTCAAATGGCAAGAGTATTCGAAGTGATCAGAGTGATAAAACCAGCTACAATAAGCAAAATAGCCTGAATGCCCAATAATTGAGAACGTTCATCATGTTGAAACTGAATAGAACGTTGGAATTGACCGAATTCGTCAAATGGCAAGAGTATTCAAAGTGATCAGAGTGATAAAACCAGCCAGACTAATCAAACTAGCCTGAATGCCCAATAATTGAGAACGTTCATCATGTTGAAACTGAATAGAACGTTGGAATTGACTGAATTCGTCAAATGGAAAGAGTATTCAAAGTGATCAGAGTGATAAAACCACCTACAATAGTCAAAATAGCCTGAATGACCAATAATTCAGAATGTTCATCATGTTGAAACTGAATAGAACGTTGGAATTGACCGAATTCGTCAAATGGCAAGAGTATTCAAAGTGATCAGAGTGATAAAACCAGCCAGACTAATCAAAATAGCCTGAATGTCCAATAATTCAGAATGTTCATCATGTTGAAATTGAATAGAACGTTGGAATTGACCGAATTCGTCAAATGGCAAGAGTATTCAAAGTGATCAGAGTGATAAAACCAGCCAGACTAATCAAAATAGACTGAATGCCCAATAATTCAGAATATTCATCATGTTGAAACTGAGTAGAATGTTGGAATTGACCGAATTCGTCAAATGGCAAGAGTATTCAAAGTTATCAGAGTGATAAAACCAGCCAGACTAATCAAAATAGCCTGAATGCCCAATAATTCAGAATATTCATCATGTTCAAACTGAATAGAACGTTGGAATTGACCAAATTCGTTTAATGGCTAGAGTATTCAAAGTGATCACAGTGATAAAACCAGCCAGACTAATCAAAATAGCCTGAATGCCAAATAATTCAGAATGTTCATCATGTTGAAACTGAATAGAACGTTGGAATTGACCGAATTCGTCAAATCGCACGATTATCAAAGTGATCAGAGTGATAAAACCAGCTACAATAAGCAAAATAGCCTGAATGTCCAATAATTCAGAATGTTCATCATGTTGAAACTGAATAGAACGTTGGAATTGACCGAATTCGTCAAATGGCAAGAGTATTCAAAGTGATCAGAGTGATAAAACCAGGCAGACTAATCAAAATAGCCTGAATGCCCAATAATTCAGAATGTTCATCATGTTGAAACTGAATAGAACGTTGGAATTGACCGAATTCGTCAAATGGCAAGGGTATTCAAAGTGATCAGAGTGATAAAACCAGCCAGACTAATCAAAATAGCCTGAATGCCAAATAATTCAGAATGTTCATCATGTTGAAACTGAATAGAACGTTGGAATTGACCGAATTCGTCAAATGGCAAGAGTATTCAAAGTGATCAGAGTGATAAAACCAGCCATACTAATCAAAATAGACTGAATGCCCAATAATTCAGAATGTTCATCATGTTCAAACTGAATAGAACGTTGGAATTGACCGAATTCGTTTAATGGCTAGATTATTCAAAGTGATCACAGTGATAAAACCAGCCAGACTAATCAAAATAGCCTGAATGCCCAATAATTCAGAATGTTCATCATGTTGAAACTGAATAGAACGTTGGAATTGACCGAATTCGTCAAATGGCAAGAGTATTCAAAGTGATCAGAGTGATAAAACCATCTACAATAATCAAAATAGCCTGAATGCCTAATAATTGAGAACGTTCATCATGTTGAAACTGAATAGAACGTTGGAATTGACCGAATTCGTCAAATGGCAAGATTATCAAAGTGATCAGAGTGATAAAACCAGCCAGACTAATCAAAATAGCCTGAATGCCCAATAATTCAGAATGTTCATCATGTTGAAACTGAATAGAACGTTGGAATTGACCGAATTCGTCAAATGGCAAGAGTATTCAAAGTGATCAGAGTGATAAAACCCGCCAGACTAATCAAAATAGCCTGAATGCCCAATAATTCAGAATATTCATCATGTTGAAACTGAGTAGAACGTTGGAATTGACCGAATTCGTCAAATGGCAAGAGTATTCAAAGTTATCAGAGTGATAAAACCAGCCAGACTAATCAAAATAGCCTGAATGCCCAATAATTCAGAATATTCATCATGTTCAAACTGAATAGAACGTTGGAATTGACCAAATTCGTTTAATGGCTAGAGTATTCAAAGTTATCAGAGTGATAAAACCAGCCAGACTAATCAAAATAGCCTGAATGCCCAATAATTCAGAATATTCATCATGTTCAAACTGAATAGAACGTTGGAATTGACCAAATTCGTTTAATGGCTAGAGTATTCAAAGTGATCACAGTGATAAAACCAGCCAGACTAATCAAAATAGCCTGAATGCCAATAGTTCAGAATGTTCATCATGTTGAAACTGAATAGAACGTTGGAATTGACCGAATTCGTCAAATCGCACGATTATCAAAGTGATCAGAGTGATAAAACCAGCTACAATAAGCAAAATGGCAAGAGTATTCAAAGTGATCAGAGTGATAAAACCAGCTACAATAAGCAAAATAGACTGAATGCCCAATAATTGAGAACGTTCATCATATTGAAACTGAATAGAACGTTGGAATTGACTGAATTCGTCAAATGGCAAGAGTATTCAAAGTGATCAGAGTGATAAAACCACCTACAATAGTCAAAATAGCCTGAATGACCAATAATTCAGAATGTTCATCATGTTGAAACTGAATAGAACGTTGGAATTGACCGAATTCGTCAAATGGCAAGAGTATTCAAAGTGATCAGAGTGATAAAACCAGCCAGACTAATCAAAATAGCCTGAATGTCCAATAATTCAGAATGTTCATCATGTTGAAATTGAATAGAACGTTGGAATTGACCGAATTCGTCAAATGCCAAGAGTATTCAAAGTGATCAGAGTGATAAAACCAGCCAGACTAATCAAAATAGCCTGAATGCCCAATAATTCAGAATATTCATCATGTTGAAACTGAGTAGAACGTTGGAATTGACTGAATTCGTCAAATGGCAAGAGTATTCAAAGTGATCAGAGTGATAAAACCAGCCAGACTAATCAAAATAGCCTGAATGCCCAATAATTCAGAATGTTCATCATGTTCAAACTGAATAGAACGTTGGAATTGACCGAATTCGTTTAATGGCTAGAGTATTCAAAGTGATCACAGTGATAAAACCAGCCAGACTAATCAAAATAGCCTGAATGCCAAATAATTCAGAATGTTCATCATGTTGAAACTGAATAGAACGTTGGAATTGACCGAATTCGTCAAATGGCAAGAGTATTCAAAGTGATCAGAGTGATAAAACCAGCCAGACTAATCAAAATAGCCTGAATGCCTAATAATTAAGAACGTTCATCATGTTGAAACTGAATAGAACGTTGGAATTGACTGAATTCGTCAAATGGCAAGATTATCAAAGTGATCAGAGTGATAAAACCAGCTACAATAAGCAAAATAGCCTGAATGCCCAATAATTCAGAAGTTCATCATGGTGAAACTGAATAGAACGTTGGAATTGACTGAATTCGTCAAATGGCAAGAGTAGTCAAAGTGATCAGAGTGATAAAACCACCTACAATAGTCAAAATAGCCTGAATGACCAATAATTCAGAATGTTCATCATGTTGAAACTGAATAGAACGTTGGAATTGACCGAATTCGTCAAATGGCAAGAGTATTCAAAGTGATCAGAGTGATAAAACCAGCCAGACTAATCAAAATAGCCTGAATGTCCAATAATTCAGAATGTTCATCATGTTGAAATTGAATTTCGAATTCGTCAAATGGCAAGAGTATTCAAAGTGATCAGAGTGATAAAACCAGCCAGACTAATCAAAATAGCCTGAATGCCCAATAATTCAGAATATTGATCATGTTGAAACTGAGTAGAACGTTGGAATTGACCGAATTCATCAAATGGCAAGAGTATTCAAAGTGATCAGAGTGATAAAACCAGCCAGACTAATCAAAATAGCCTGAATGCCCAATAATTCAGAATGTTCATCATGTTGAAACTGAATAGAACGTTGGAATTGACCGAATTCGTTTAATGGCTAGAGTATTCAATGTGATCAGAGTGATAAAACCAGCCAGACTAATCAAAATAGCCTGAATGCCATATAATTCAGAATGTTCATCATGTTGAAACTGAATAGAACGTTGGAATTGACCGAATTCGCCAAATGGCAAGAGTATTCAAAGTGATCAGAGTGATAAAACCAGCCAGACTAATCAAAATAGACTGATTGCCAAATAATTCATAATGTTCATCATGTTGAAACTGAATAGAACGTTGGAATTGACCGAATTCGTCAAATCGCACGATTATCAAAGTGATCAGAGTGACAAAACCAGCTACAATAAGCAAAATAGCCTGAATGTCCAATAATTCAGAATGTTCATCATGTTGAAACTGAATAGAACGTTGGAATTGACCGAATTCGTCAAATGGCAAGAGTATTCAAAGTGATCAGAGTGATAAAACCAGGCAGACTAATCAAAATAGCCTGAATGCCCAATAATTCAGAATGTTCATCATGTTGAAACTGAATAGAACGTTGGAATTGACCGAATTCGTCAAATGGCAAGAGTATTCAATGTGATCAGAGTGATAAAACCAGCCAGACTAATCAAAATAGCCTGAATGCCATATAATTCAGAATGTTCATCATGTTGAAACTGAATAGAACGTTGGAATTGACCGAATTCGTCAAATGGCAAGAGTATTCAAAGTGATCAGAGTGATAAAACCAGCCAGACTAATCAAAATAGCCTGAATGTCCAATAATTCAGAATGTTCATCATGTTGAAATTGAATAGAACGTTGGAATTGACCGAATTCGTCAAATGCCAAGAGTATTCAAAGTGATCAGAGTGATAAAACCAGCCAGACTAATCAAAATAGCCTGAATGCCCAATAATTCAGAATATTCATCATGTTGAAACTGAGTAGAACGTTGGAATTGACTGAATTCGTCAAATGGCAAGAGTATTCAAAGTGATCAGAGTGATAAAACCAGCCAGACTAATCAAAATAGCCTGAATGCCCAATAATTCAGAATGTTCATCATGTTCAAACTGAATAGAACGTTGGAATTGACCGAATTCGTTTAATGGCTAGAGTATTCAAAGTGATCACAGTGATAAAACCAGCCAGACTAATCAAAATAGCCTGAATGCCAAATAATTCAGAATGTTCATCATGTTGAAACTGAATAGAACGTTGGAATTGACCGAATTCGTCAAATGGCAAGAGTATTCAAAGTGATCAGAGTGATAAAACCAGCCAGACTAATCAAAATAGCCTGAATGCCTAATAATTAAGAACGTTCATCATGTTGAAACTGAATAGAACGTTGGAATTGACTGAATTCGTCAAATGGCAAGATTATCAAAGTGATCAGAGTGATAAAACCAGCTACAATAAGCAAAATAGCCTGAATGCCCAATAATTCAGAAGTTCATCATGTTGAAACTGAATAGAACGTTGGAATTGACTGAATTCGTCAAATGGCAAGAGTAGTCAAAGTGATCAGAGTGATAAAACCACCTACAATAGTCAAAATAGCCTGAATGACCAATAATTCAGAATGTTCATCATGTTGAAACTGAATAGAACGTTGGAATTGACCGAATTCGTCAAATGGCAAGAGTATTCAAAGTGATCAGAGTGATAAAACCAGCCAGACTAATCAAAATAGCCTGAATGCCCAATAATTCAGAATGTTCATCATGTTGAAACTGAATAGAACGTTGGAATTGACCGAATTCGTTTAATGGCTAGAGTATTCAATGTGATCAGAGTGATAAAACCAGCCAGACTAATCAAAATAGCCTGAATGCCATATAATTCAGAATGTTCATCATGTTGAAACTGAATAGAACGTTGGAATTGACCGAATTCGTTTAATGGCTAGAGTATTCAATGTGATCAGAGTGATAAAACCAGCCAGACTATTCAAAATAGCCTGAATGCCATATAATTCAGAATGTTCATCATGTTGAAACTGAATAGAACGTTGGAATTGACCGAATTCGTCAAATGGCAAGAGTATTCAAAGTGATCAGAGTGATAAAACCAGCCAGACTAATCAAAATAGCCTGAATGCCCAATAATTCAGAATATTGATCATGTTGAAACTGAGTAGAACGTTGGAATTGACCGAATTCATCAAATGGCAAGAGTATTCAAAGTGATCAGAGTGATAAAACCAGCCAGACTAATCAAAATAGCCTGAATGCCCAATAATTCAGAATGTTCATCATGTTGAAACTGAATAGAACGTTGGAATTGACCGAATTCGTTTAATGGCTAGAGTATTCAATGTGATCAGAGTGATAAAACCAGCCAGACTAATCAAAATAGCCTGAATGCCATATAATTCAGAATGTTCATCATGTTGAAACTGAATAGAACGTTGGAATTGACCGAATTCGTCAAATGGCAAGAGTATTCAAAGTGATCAGAGTGATAAAACCAGCCAGACTAATCAAAATAGACTGAATGCCAAATAATTCATAATGTTCATCATGTTGAAACTGAATAGAACGTTGGAATTGACCGAATTCGTCAAATCGCACGATTATCAAAGTGATCAGAGTGATAAAACCAGCTACAATTAGCAAAATAGCCTGAATGTCCAATAATTCAGAATGTTCATCATGTTGAAACTGAATAGAACGTTGGAATTGACCGAATTCGTCAAATGGCAAGAGTATTCAAAGTGATCAGAGTGATAAAACCAGGCAGACTAATCAAAATAGCCTGAATGCCCAATAATTCAGAATGTTCATCATGTTGAAACTGAATAGAACGTTGGAATTGACCGAATTCGTCAAATGGCAAGAGTATTCAATGTGATCAGAGTGATAAAACCAGCCAGACTAATCAAAATAGCCTGAATGCCAAATAATTCAGAATGTTCATCATGTTGAAACTGAATAGAACGTTGGAATTGACCGAATTCGTCAAATGGCAAGAGTATTCAAAGTGATCAGAGTGATAAAACCAGCCAGACTAATCAAAATAGACTGAATGCCCAATAATTCAGAATGTTCATCATGTTGAAACTGAATAGAACGTTGGAATTGACCGAATTCGTTTAATGGCTAGATTATTCAAAGTGATCACAGTGATAAAACCAGCCAGACTAATCAAAATAGCCTGAATGCCTAATAATTCAGAATGTTCATCATGTTGAAACTGAATAGAACGTTGGAATTGACCGAATTCGGCAAATGGCAAGAGTATTCAAAGTGATCAGAGTGATAAAACCATCTACAATAATCAAAATAGCCTGAATGCCTAATAATTGAGAACGTTCATCATGTTGAAACTGAATAGAACGTTGGAATTGACCGAATTCGTCAAATGGCAAGATTATCAAAGTGATCAGAGTGATAAAACCAGCTACAATAAGCAAAATAGCCTGAATGCCTAACAATTGAGAACGTTCATCATGTTGAAACTGAATAGAACGTTGGAATTGACCGAATGCATTCAAAGTGATCAGAGTGATAAAACCAGCCAGACTAATCAAAATAGCCTGAATGCCCAATAATTCAGAATGTTCATCATGTTCAAACTGAATAGAACGTTGGAATTGACCGAATTCGTTTAATGGCTAGAGTATTCAAAGTGATCAGAGTGATAAAACCAGGCAGACTAATCAAAATAGCCTGAATGCCCAATAATTCAGAATGTTCATCATGTTGAAACTGAATAGAACGTTGGAATTGACCGAATTCGTCAAATGGCAAGATTATCAAAGTGATCAGAGTGATAAAACCAGCTACAATAATCAAAATAGCCTGAATGCCCAATAATTGAGAACGTTCATCATGTTGAAACTGAATAGAACGTTGGAATTGACTGAATTCGTCAAATGGAAAGAGTATTCAAAGTGATCAGAGTGATAAAACCAGCCAGACTAATCAAAATAGCCTGAATGCCCAATAATTCAGAATGTTCATCATGTTCAAACTGAATAGAACGTTGGAATTGACCGAATTCGTTTAATGGCTAGAGTATTCAAAGTGATCAGAGTGATAAAACCAGGCAGACTAATCAAAATAGCCTGAATGCCCAATAATTCAGAATGTTCATCATGTTGAAACTGAATAGAACGTTGGAATTGACCGAATTCGTCAAATGGCAAGATTATCAAAGTGATCAGAGTGATAAAACCAGCTACAATAATCAAAATAGCCTGAATGCCCAATAATTGAGAACGTTCATCATGTTGAAACTGAATAGAACGTTGGAATTGACTGAATTCGTCAAATGGAAAGAGTATTCAAAGTGATCAGAGTGATAAAACCACCTACAATAGTCAAAATAGCCTGAATGACCAATAATTCAGAATGTTCATCATGTTGAAACTGAATAGAACGTTGGAATTGACCGAATTCGTCAAATGGCAAGATTATCAAAGTGATCAGAGTGATAAAACCAGCTACAATAAGCAAAATAGCCTGAATGTCCAATAATTCAGAATGTTCATCATGTTGAAACTGAATAGAACGTTGGAATTGACCGAATTCGTCAAATGACAAGAGTATTCAAAGTGATCAGAGTGATAAAACCAGGCAGACTAATCAAAATAGCCTGAATGCCCAATAATTCAGAATGTTCATCATGTTGAAACTGAATAGAACGTTGGAATTGACCGAATTCGTCAAATGGCAAGAGTATTCAAAGTGATCAGAGTGATAAAACCAGCCAGACTAATCAAAATAGCCTGAATGCCAAATAATTCAGAATGTTCATCATGTTGAAACTGAATAGAACGTTGGAATTGACCGAATTCGTCAAATGGCAAGAGTATTCAAAGTGATCAGAGTGATAAAACCAGCCAGACTAATAAAAATAGATTGAATGCCCAATAATTCAGAATGTTCATCATGTTCAAACTGAATAGAACGTTGGAATTGACCGAATTCGTTTAATGGCTAGATTATTCAAAGTGATCACAGTGATAAAACCAGCCAGACTAATCAAAATAGCCTGAATGCCCAATAATTCAGAATGTTCATCATGTTGAAACTGAATAGAACGTTGGAATTGACCGAATTCGTCAAATGGCAAGATTATCAAAGTGATCAGAGTGATAAAACCAGCTACAATAAGCAAAATAGCCTGAATGCCCAATAATTGAGAACGTTCATCATGTTGAAACTGAATAGAACGTTGGAATTGACTGAATTCGTCAAATGGCAAGAGTATTCAAAGTGATCAGAGTGATAAAACCACCTACAATAGTCAAAATAGCCTGAATGACCAATAATTCAGAATGTTCATCATGTTGAAACTGAATAGAACGTTGGAATTGACCGAATTCGTCAAATGGCAAGAGTATTCAAAGTGATCAGAGTGATAAAACCAGCCAGACTAATCAAAATAATTCAGAAATAATTCCAATAATTCAGAATGTTCATCATGTTGAAATTGAATAGAACGTTGGAATTGACCGAATTCGTCAAATGGCAAGAGTATTCAAAGTGATCAGAGTGATAAAACCAGCCAGACTAATCAAAATAGCCTGAATGCCCAATAATTCAGAATATTCATCATGTTGAAACTGAGTAGAACGTTGGAATTGACCGAATTCGTCAAATGGCAAGAGTATTCGAAGTGATCAGAGTGATAAAACCAGCCAGACTAATCAAAATAGCCTGAATGCCCAATAATTCAGAATGTTCATCATGTTGAAACTGAATAGAACGTTGGAATTGACCGAATTCGTCAAATGACAAGAGTATTTAAAGTGATCAGAGTGATAAAACCATCTACAATAATCAAAATAGCCTGAATGCCTAATAATTAAGAACGTTCATCATGTTGAAACTGAATAGAACGTTGGAATTGAGCGAATTCGTCAAATGGCAAGATTATCAAAGTGATCAGAGTGATAAAACCAGCTACAATAAGCAAAATAGCCTGAATGCCCAATAATTCAGAATGTTCATCATGTTGAAACTGAATAGAACGTTGGAATTGAGCGAATACGTGAAATGGCAAGATTATCAAAGTGACCAGAGTGATAAAAACAGCTACAATAAGCAAAATAGCCTGAATGCCCAATAATTCAGAATGTTCATCATGTTGAAACTGAATAGAACGTTGGAATTGACCGAATTCGTCAAATGGCAAGAGTATTCAAAGTGATCAGAGTGATAAAACCAGCCAGACTAATCAAAATAGCCTGAATGCCCAATAATTCAGAATGTTCATCATGTTGAAACTGAATAGAACGTTGGAATTGACCGATTTCGTCAAATGGCAAGAGTATTCAAAGTGATCAGAGTGATAAAACCAGCCAGACTAATCAAAATAGCCTGAATGCCTAATAATTAAGAACGTTCATCATGTTGAAACTGAATAGAACGTTGGAATTGAGCGAATTCGTCAAATGGCAAGATTATCAAAGTGATCAGAGTGATAAAACCAGCTACAATAAGTAAAATAGCCTGAATGCCCAATAATTCAGAATGTTCATCATGTTGAAACTCAATAGAACGTTGGAATTGACCGAATTCGTCAAATGGCAAGAGTATTCAAAGTGATCAGAGTGATAAAACCAGCCAGACTAATCAAAATAGCCTGAATGTCCAATAATTCAGAATGTTCATCATGTTGAAACTGAATAGAACGTTGGAATTGACCGAATTCGTCAAATGGCAAGAGTATTCAAAGTGATCAGAGTGATAAAACCAGCCAGACTAATCAAAATAGCCTGAATGCCCAATAATTCAGAATGTTCATCATGTTGAAACTGAATAGAACGTTGGAATTGACCGAATTCGTCAAATGGCAAGATTATCAAAGTGATCAGAGTGATAAAACCAGCTACAATAAGCAAAATAGCCTGAATGCCCAATAATTGAGAACGTTCATCATGTTGAAACTGAATAGAACGTTGGAATTGACTGAATTCGTCAAATGGCAAGAGTATTCAAAGTGATCAGAGTGATAAAACCACCTACAATAGTCAAAATAGCCTGAATGACCAATAATTCAGAATGTTCATCATGTTGAAACTGAATAGAACGTTGGAATTGACCGAATTCGTCAAATGGCAAGAGTATTCAAAGTGATCAGAGTGATAAAACCAGCCAGACTAATCAAAATAATTCAGAAATAATTCCAATAATTCAGAATGTTCATCATGTTGAAATTGAATAGAACGTTGGAATTGACCGAATTCGTCAAATGGCAAGAGTATTCAAAGTGATCAGAGTGATAAAACCAGCCAGACTAATCAAAATAGCCTGAATGTCCAATAATTCAGAATGTTCATCATGTTGAAACTGAATAGAACGTTGGAATTGACCGAATTCGTCAAATGGCAAGAGTATTCAAAGTGATCAGAGTGATAAAACCAGCCAGACTAATCAAAATAGCCTGAATGCCCAATAATTCAGAATGTTCATCATGTTGAAACTGAATAGAACGTTGGAATTGACCGAATTCGTCAAATGGCAAGATTATCAAAGTGATCAGAGTGATAAAACCAGCTACAATAAGCAAAATTGCCTGAATGCCCAATAATTGAGAACGTTCATCATGTTGAAACTGAATAGAACGTTGGAATTGACTGAATTCGTCAAATGGCAAGAGTATTCAAAGTGATCAGAGTGATAAAACCACCTACAATAGTCAAAATAGCCTGAATGACCAATAATTCAGAATGTTCATCATGTTGAAACTGAATAGAACGTTGGAATTGACCGAATTCGTCAAATGGCAAGAGTATTCAAAGTGATCAGAGTGATAAAACCAGCCAGACTAATCAAAATAATTCAGAAATAATTCCAATAATTCAGAATGTTCATCATGTTGAAATTGAATAGAACGTTGGAATTGACCGAATTCGTCAAATGGCAAGAGTATTCAAAGTGATCAGAGTGATAAAACCAGCCAGACTAATCAAAATAGCCTGAATGCCCAATAATTCAGAATATTCATCATGTTGAAACTGAGTAGAACGTTGGAATTGACCGAATTCGTCAAATGGCAAGAGTATTCAAAGTGATCAGAGTGATAAAACCAGCCAGACTAATCAAAATAGCCTGAATGCCCAATAATTCAGAATGTTCATCATGTTGAAACTGAATAGAACGTTGGAATTGACCGAATTCGTCAAATGACAAGAGTATTTAAAGTGATCAGAGTGATAAAACCATCTACAATAATCAAAATAGCCTGAATGCCTAATAATTAAGAACGTTCATCATGTTGAAACTGAATAGAACGTTGGAATTGAGCGAATTCGTCAAATGGCAAGATTATCAAAGTGATCAGAGTGATAAAACCAGCTACAATAAGCAAAATAGCCTGAATGCCCAATAATTCAGAATGTTCATCATGTTGAAACTGAATAGAACGTTGGAATTGAGCGAATTCGTGAAATGGCAAGATTATCAAAGTGACCAGAGTGATAAAAACAGCTACAATAAGCAAAATAGCCTGAATGCCCAATAATTCAGAATGTTCATCATGTTGAAACTGAATAGAACGTTGGAATTGAGCGAATTCGTGAAATGGCAAGATTATCAAAGTGATCAGAGTGATAAAACCAGCTACAATAAGTAAAATAGCCTGAATGCCCAATAATTCAGAATGTTCATCATGTTGAAACTGAATAGAACGTTGGAATTGACCGAATTCGTCAAATGGCAAGAGTATTCAAAGTGATCAGAGTGATAAAACCAGCCAGACTAATCAAAATAGCCTGAATGTCCAATAATTCAGAATGTTCATCATGTTGAAACTGAATAGAACGTTGGAATTGACCGAATTCGTCAAATGGCAAGAGTATTCAAAGTGATCAGAGTGATAAAACCAGCCAGACTAATCAAAATAGCCTGAATGTCCAATAATTCAGAATGTTCATCATGTTGAAACTGAACAGAACGTTGGAATTGACCGAATTCGTCAAATGGCAAGAGTATTCAAAGTGATAAAACCAGCTACAATAGTCAAAATAGCCTGAATGCCCAATAATTCAGAATGTTCATCATGTTAAAACTGAATACAACGTTGGAATTGACCGATTTCGTCAAATGGCTAGAGTATTCAAAGTGATCAGAGTGATAAAACCAGCCAGACTAATCAAAGTAGCCTGAATGCCCAATAATTCAGAATGTTCATCATGTTGAAACTGAATAGAACGTTGGAATTGACCGAATTCGTCAAATGTCAAGAGTATTCAAAGTGATCAGAGTGATAAAACCAGCCATGCCCATACTAATCAAAATAGCCTGAATGCCCAATAATTCAGAATGTTCATCATGTTGAAACTGAATAGAACGTTGGAATTGACCGATTTCGTCAAATGGCAAGAGTATTCAAAGTGATCAGAGTGATAAAACCAGCCAGACTAATCAAAATAGCCTGAATGCCCAATAATTCAGAATGTTCATCATGTTGAAACTGAATAGAACGTTGGAATTGACCGAATTCGTCAAATGACAAGAGTATTCAAAGTGATCAGAGTGATAAAACCATCTACAATAATCAAAATAGCCTGAATGCCTAATAATTAAGAACGTTCATCATGTTGAAACTGAATAGAACGTTGGAATTGAGCGAATTCGTCAAATGGCAAGATTATCAAAGTGATCAGAGTGATAAAACCAGCTACAATAAGCAAAATAGCCTGAATGCCCAATAATTCAGAATGTTCATCATGTTGAAACTGAATAGAACGTTGGAATTGACCGAATTCGTCAAATCGCAAGAGTATTCAAAGTGATCAGAGTGATAAAACCAGCTACAATAAGTAAAATAGCCTGAATGCCCAATAATTCAGAATGTTCATCATGTTGAAACTGAATAGAACGTTGGAATTGACCGAATTCGTCAAATGGCAAGAGTATTCAAAGTGATCAGAGTGATAAAACCAGCCAGACTTATCAAAATAGCCTGAATGTCCAATAATTCAGAATGTTCATCATGTTGAAACTGAATAGAACGTTGGAATTGACCGAATTCGTCAAATGGCAAGAGTATTCAAAGTGATCAGAGTGATAAAACCAGCCAGACTAATCAAAGTAGCCTGAATGCCCAATAATTCAGAATGTTCATCATGTTGAAACTGAATAGAACGTTGGAATTGACCGAATTCGTCAAATGTCAAGAGTATTCAAAGTGATCAGAGTGATAAAACCATCTACAATAATCAAAATAGCCTGAATGCCTAATAATTAAGAACGTTCATCATGTTGAAACTGAATAGAACGTTGGAATTGAGCGAATTCGTCAAATGGCAAGATTATCAAAGTGATCAGAGTGATAAAACCAGCTACAATAAGCAAAATAGCCTGAATGCCCAATAATTCAGAATGTTCATCATGTTGAAACTGAATAGAACGTTGGAATTTAGCGAATTCGTCAAATGGCAAGATTATCAAAGTGATCAGAGTGATAAAACCAGCTACAATAAGCAAAATAGCCTGAATGCCCAATAATTCAGAATGTTCATCATGTTGAAACTGAATAGAACGTTGGAATTGACCGAATTCGTGAAATGGCAAGAGTATTCAAAGTGATCAGAGTGATAAAACCAGCCAGACTAATCAAACTAGCCTGAATGCCCAATAATTCAGAATGTTCATCATGTTGAAACTAAATAGAACGTTGGAATTGACCGAATTCGTCAAATGGCAAGATTATCAAAGTAATCAGAGTGATAAAACCAGCCAGACTAATCAAAATAGCCTGAATGCCCAATAATTGAGAACGTTCATCATGTTGAAACTGAATAGAACGTTGGAATTGACTGAATTCGTCAAATGGCAACAGTATTCAAAGTGATCAGAGTGATAAAACCACCTACAATAGTCAAAATAGCCTGAATGACCAATAATTCAGAATGTTCATCATGTTGAAACTGAATAGAACGTTGGAATTGACCGAATTCGTCAAATGGCAAGATTATTCAAAGTGATCAGAGTGATAAAACCAGCCAGTCTATTCAAAATAGCCTGAATGTCCAATAATTCAGAATGTTCATCATGTTGAAACTGAATAGAACGTTGGAATTGACCGAATTCGTCAATTGGTAAGAGTATTCAAAGTGATCAGAGTGATAAAACCAGCCAGACTAATCAAAATAGCCTGAATGCCCAATAATTCAGAATGTTGATCATGTTGAAACTGAATAGAACGTTGGAATTGACCGAATTCGTTAAATGGCAAGAGTATTCAAAGTGATAAAACCACCTACAATAGTCAAAATAGCCTGAATGACCAATAATTCAGAATGTTCATCATGTTGAAACTGAATAGAACGTTGGAATTGACCGAATTCGTCAAATCGCAAGAGTATTCAAAGTGATCAGAGTGATAAAACCAGCCAGTCTAATCAAAATAGCCTGAATGTCCAATAATTCAGAATGTTCATCATGTTGAAACTGAATAGAACGTTGGAATTGACCGAATTCGTCAAATGGCAAGAGTATTCAAAGTGATCAGAGTGATAAAACCAGCCAGACTAATCAAAGTAGCCTGAATGCCCAATAATTCAGAATGTTCATCATGTTGAAACTGAATAGAACGTTGGAATTGACCGAATTCGTCAAATGTCAAGAGTATTCAAAGTGATCAGAGTGATAAAACCAGCCAGACTAATCAAAATAGCCTGAATGCCCAATAATTCAGAATGTTCATCATGTTGAAACTGAATAGAACGTTGGAATTGACCGATTTTGTCAAATGGCAAGAGTATTCAAAGTGATCAGAGTGATAAAACAGAAAGACTAATCAAAATAGCCTGAATGTCCAATAATTCAGAATGTTCATCATGTTGAAACTGAATAGAACGTTGGAATTGACCGAATTCGTCAAATGACAAGAGTATTCAAAGTGATCAGAGTGATAAAACCATCTACAATAATCAAAATAGCCTGAATGCCTAATAATTAAGAACGTTCATCATGTTGAAACTGAATAGAACGTTGGAATTGAGCGAATTCGTCAAATGGCAAGATTATCAAATTGATCAGAGTGATAAAACCAGCTACAATAAGCAAAATAGCCTGAATGCTCAATAATTCAGAATGTTCATCATGTTGAAACTGAATAGAACGTTGGAATTGACCGAATTCGTCAAATCGCAAGAGTATTCAAAGTGATCAGAGTGATAAAACCAGCTACAATAAGTAAAATAGCCTGAATGCCCAATAATTCAGAATGTTCATCATGTTGAAACTGAATAGAACGTTGGAATTGACCGAATTCGTCAAATGGCAAGAGTATTCAAAGTGATCAGAGTGATAAAACCAGCCAGACTAATCAAAATAGCCTGAATGTCCAATAATTCAGAATGTTCATCATGTTGAAACTGAATAGAACGTTGGAATTGACCGAATTCGTCAAATGGCAAGAGTATTCAAAGTGATCAGAGTGATAAAACCAGCCAGACTAATCAAAGTAGCCTGAATGCCCAATAATTCAGAATGTTCATCATGTTGAAACTGAAACAGAGTGATAAAACCAACCAGACTAATCAAAGTAGCCTGAATGCCCAATAATTCAGAATGTTCATCATGTTGAAACTGAATAGAACGTTGGAATTGACCGAATTCGTCAAATGTCAAGAGTATTCAAAGTGATCAGAGTGATAAAACCATCTACAATAATCAAAATAGCCTGAATGCCTAATAATTAAGAACGTTCATCATGTTGAAACTGAATAGAACGTTGGAATTGAGCGAATTCGTCAAATGGCAAGATTATCAATGTGATCAGGGTGATAAAACCAGCTACAATAAGCAAAATAGCCTGAATGCCCAATAATTCAGAATGTTCATCATGTTGAAACTGAATAGAACGTTGGAATTGAGCGAATTCGTCAAATGGCAAGATTATCAAAGTGATCAGAGTGATAAAACCAGCTACAATAAGCAAAATAGCCTGAATGCCAAATAATTCAGAATGTTCATCATGTTGAAACTGACCGAATTCGTCAAATGGCAAGATTATCAAAGTAATCAGAGTGATAAAACCAGCCAGACTAATCAAAATAGCCTGAATGCCCAATAATTGAGAACGTTCATCATGTTGAAACGGAATAGAACGTTGGAATTGACCGAATTCGTCAAATGGCAAGAGTATTCAAAGTGATCAGAGTGATAAAACCAGCCAGTCTAATCAAAATAGCCTGAATGTCCAATAATTCAGAATGTTCATCATGTTGAAACTGAATAGAACGTTGGAATTGACCGAATTCGTCAAATGGCAAGAGTATTCAAAGTGATCAGAGTGATAAAACCAGCCAGTCTAATCAAAATAGCCTGAATGTCCAATAATTCAGAATGTTCATCATGTTGAAACTGAATAGAACGTTGGAATTGACCGAATTCGTCAAATGGTAAGAGTATTCAAAGTGATCAGAGTGATAAAACCAGCCAGACTAATCAAAATAGCCTGAATGCAAAATAATTCAGAATGTTGATCATGTTGAAACTGAATAGAACGTTGGAATTGACCGAATTCGTTAAATGGCAAGAGTATTCAAAGTGATCAGAGTGATAAAACCACCTACAATAGTCAAAATAGCCTGAATGACCAATAATTCAGAATGTTCATCATGTTGAAACTGAATAGAACGTTGGAATTGACCGAATTCGTCAAATGGTAAGAGTATTCAAAGTGATCAGAGTGATAAAACCAGCCAGACTAATCAAAATAGCCTGAATGCAAAATAATTCAGAATGTTGATCATGTTGAAACTGAATAGAACGTTGGAATTGACTGAATTCGTCAAATGGCAAGAGTATTCAAAGTGATCAGAGTGATAAAACCACCTACAATAGTCAAAATAGCCTGAATGACCAATAATTCAGAATGTTCATCATGTTGAAACTGAATAGAACGTTGGAATTGACCGAATTCGTCAAATGGCAAGAGTATTCAAAGTGATCAGAGTGATAAAACCAGCCAGTCTAATCAAAATAGCCTGAATGTCCAATAATTCAGAATGTTCATCATGTTGAAACTGAATAGAACGTTGGAATTGACCGAATTCGTCAAATGGTAAGAGTATTCAAAGTGATCAGAGTGATAAAACCAGCCAGACTAATCAAAATAGCCTGAATGCAAAATAATTCAGAATGTTGATCATGTTGAAACTGAATAGAACGTTGGAATTGACCGAATTCGTTAAATGGCAAGAGTATTCAAAGTGATCAGAGTGATAAAACCACCTACAATAGTCAAAATAGCCTGAATGACCAATAATTCAGAATGTTCATCATGTTGAAACTGAATAGAACGTTGGAATTGACCGAATTCGTTTAATGGCTAGAGTATTCAAAGTGATCACAGTGATAAAACCAGCCAGACTAATCAAAATAGCCTGAATGCCCAATAATTCAGAATGTTCATCATGTTGAAACTGAATAGAACGTTGGAATTGTGCGAATTCGTCAAATGGCAAGATTATCAAAGTGATCAGAGTGATAAAACCAGCTACAATAAGCAAAATAGCCTGAATGCCCAATAATTCAGAATGTTCATCATGTTGAAACTGAATAGAACGTTGGAATTGACCGAATTCGTCAAATCGCACGATTATCAAAGTGATCAGAGTGATAAAACCAGATACAATAAGCAAAATAGCCTGAATGTCCAATAATTCAGAATGTTCATCATGTTGAAACTGAATAGAACGTTGGAATTGACCGAATTCGTCAAATGGCAAGAGTATTCAAAGTGATCAGAGTGATAAAACCATCTACAATAATCAAAATAGCCTGAATGCCTAATAATTAAGAATGTTCATCATGTTGAAACTGAATAGAACGTTGGAATTGAGCGAATTCGTCAAATGGCAAGATTATCAAAGTGATCAGAGTGATAATACCAGCCAGACTAATCAAAATAGACTGAATGCCCAATAATTCAGAATGTTCATCATGTTGAAACTGAATAGAACGTTGGAATTGACCGAATTCGTCAAATCGCACGATTATCAAAGTGATCAGAGTGATAAAACCAGCTACAATAAGCAAAATAGCCTGAATGTCCAATAATTCAGAATGTTCATCATGTTGAAACTGAATAGAACGTTGGAATTGACCGAATTCGTCAAATGGCAAGAGTATTCAAAGTGATCAGAGTGATAAAACCATCTACAATAATCAAAATAGCCTGAATGCCTAATAATTATGAATGTTCATCATGTTGAAACTGAATAGAACGTTGGAATTGAGCGAATTCGTCAAATGGCAAGATTATCAAAGTGATCAGAGTGATAAAACCAGCTACAATAAGCAAAATAGCCTGAATGCCCAATAATTCAGAGTGTTCATCATGTTGAAACTGAATAGAACGTTGGAATTGACCGAATTCGTCAAATGGCAAGAGTATTCAAAGTGATCAGAGTGATAAAACCATCTACAATAATCAAAATAGCCTGAATGCCTAATAATTAAGAATGTTCATCATGTTGAAACTGAATAGAACGTTGGAATTGACCGAATTCGTTAAATGGCAAGAGTATTCAAAGTGATCAGAGTAATAAAACCACCTACAATAGTCAAAATAGCCTGAATGACCAATAATTCAGAATGTTCATCATGTTGAATCTGAATAGAACGTTGGAATTGACCGAATTCGTCAAATGGCAAGAGTATTCAAAGTGATCAGAGTGATAAAACCATCTACAATAATCAAAATAGCCTGAATGCCTAATAATTAAGAATGTTCATCATGTTGAAACTGAATAGAACGTTGGAATTGAGCGAATTCGTCAAATGGCAAGATTATCAAAGTGATCAGAGTGATAAAACCAGCTACAATAAGCAAAATAGCCTGAATGCCCAATAATTCAGAATGTTCATCATGTTGAAACTGAATAGAACGTTGGAATTGACCGAATTCGTCAAATGGCAAGAGTATTCAAAGTGATCAGAGTGATAAAACCATCTACAATAATCAAAATAGCCTGAATGCCTAATAATTAAGAACGTTCATCATGTTGAAACTGAATAGAACGTTGGAATTGAGCGAATTCGTCAAATGGCAAGATTATCAATGTGATCAGGGTGATAAAACCAGCTACAATAAGCAAAATAGCCTGAATGCCCAATAATTCAGAATGTTCATCATGTTGAAACTGAATAGAACGTTGGAATTGAGCGAATTCGTCAAATGGCAAGATTATCAAAGTGATCAGAGTGATAAAACCAGCTACAATAAGCAAAATAGCCTGAATGCCCAATAATTCAGAATGTTCATCATGTTGAAACTGACCGAATTCGTCAAATGGCAAGATTATCAAAGTAATCAGAGTGATAAAACCAGCCAGACTAATCAAAATAGCCTGAATGCCCAATAATTGAGAACGTTCATCATGTTGAAACGGAATAGAACGTTGGAATTGACTGAATTCGTCAAATGGCAAGAGTATTCAAAGTGATCAGAGTGATAAAACCACCTACAATAGTCAAAATAGCCTGAATGACCAATAATTCAGAATGTTCATCATGTTGAAACTGAATAGAACGTTGGAATTGACCGAATTCGTCAAATGGCAAGAGTATTCAAAGTGATCAGAGTGATAAAACCAGCCAGTCTAATCAAAATAGCCTGAATGTCCAATAATTCAGAATGTTCATCATGTTGAAACTGAATAGAACGTTGGAATTGACCGAATTCGTCAAATGGTAAGAGTATTCAAAGTGATCAGAGTGATAAAACCAGCCAGACTAATCAAAATAGCCTGAATGCAAAATAATTCAGAATGTTGATCATGTTGAAACTGAATAGAACGTTGGAATTGACCGAATTCGTTAAATGGCAAGAGTATTCAAAGTGATCAGAGTGATAAAACCACCTACAATAGTCAAAATAGCCTGAATGACCAATAATTCAGAATGTTCATCATGTTGAAACTGAATAGAACGTTGGAATTGACCGAATTCGTTTAATGGCTAGAGTATTCAAAGTGATCACAGTGATAAAACCAGCCAGACTAATCAAAATAGCCTGAATGCCCAATAATTCAGAATGTTCATCATGTTGAAACTGAATAGAACGTTGGAATTGAGCGAATTCGTCAAATGGCAAGATTATCAAAGTGATCAGAGTGATAAAACCAGCTACAATAAGCAAAATAGCCTGAATGCCCAATAATTCAGAATGTTCATCATGTTGAAACTGAATAGAACGTTGGAATTGACCGAATTCGTCAAATCGCACGATTATCAAAGTGATCAGAGTGATAAAACCAGATACAATAAGCAAAATAGCCTGAATGTCCAATAATTCAGAATGTTCATCATGTTGAAACTGAATAGAACGTTGGAATTGACCGAATTCGTCAAATGGCAAGAGTATTCAAAGTGATCAGAGTGATAAAACCATCTACAATAATCAAAATAGCCTGAATGCCTAATAATTAAGAATGTTCATCATGTTGAAACTGAATAGAACGTTGGAATTGAGCGAATTCGTCAAATGGCAAGATTATCAAAGTGATCAGAGTGATAATACCAGCCAGACTAATCAAAATAGACTGAATGCCCAATAATTCAGAATGTTCATCATGTTGAAACTGAATAGAACGTTGGAATTGACCGAATTCGTCAAATCGCACGATTATCAAAGTGATCAGAGTGATAAAACCAGCTACAATAAGCAAAATAGCCTGAATGTCCAATAATTCAGAATGTTCATCATGTTGAAACTGAATAGAACGTTGGAATTGACCGAATTCGTCAAATGGCAAGAGTATTCAAAGTGATCAGAGTGATAAAACCATCTACAATAATCAAAATAGCCTGAATGCCTAATAATTATGAATGTTCATCATGTTGAAACTGAATAGAACGTTGGAATTGAGCGAATTCGTCAAATGGCAAGATTATCAAAGTGATCAGAGTGATAAAACCAGCTACAATAAGCAAAATAGCCTGAATGCCCAATAATTCAGAGTGTTCATCATGTTGAAACTGAATAGAACGTTGGAATTGACCGAATTCGTCAAATGGCAAGAGTATTCAAAGTGATCAGAGTGATAAAACCATCTACAATAATCAAAATAGCCTGAATGCCTAATAATTAAGAATGTTCATCATGTTGAAACTGAATAGAACGTTGGAATTGACCGAATTCGTTAAATGGCAAGAGTATTCAAAGTGATCAGAGTAATAAAACCACCTACAATAGTCAAAATAGCCTGAATGACCAATAATTCAGAATGTTCATCATGTTGAATCTGAATAGAACGTTGGAATTGACCGAATTCGTCAAATGGCAAGAGTATTCAAAGTGATCAGAGTGATAAAACCATCTACAATAATCAAAATAGCCTGAATGCCTAATAATTAAGAATGTTCATCATGTTGAAACTGAATAGAACGTTGGAATTGAGCGAATTCGTCAAATGGCAAGATTATCAAAGTGATCAGAGTGATAAAACCAGCTACAATAAGCAAAATAGCCTGAATGCCCAATAATTCAGAATGTTCATCATGTTGAAACTGAATAGAACGTTGGAATTGACCGAATTCGTCAAATCGCACGATTATCAAAGTGATCAGAGTGATAAAACCAGCTACAATAAGCAAAATAGCCTGAATGTCCAATAATTCAGAATGTTCATCATGTTGAAACTGAATAGAACGTTGGAATTGACCGAATTCGTCAAATGGCAAGAGTATTCAAAGTGATCAGAGTGATAAAACCAGCCAGACTAATCAAAATAGCCTGAATGCCCAATAATTCAGAATGTTCATCATGTTGAAACTGAATAGAACGTTGGAATTGACCGATTTCGTCAAATGGCAAGAGTATTCAAAGTGATCAGAGTGATAAAACCAGCCAGACTAATCAAAATAGCCTGAATGCCCAATAATTCAGAATGTTCATCATGTTGAAACTGAATAGAACGTTGGAATTGACCGAATTCGTCAAATGGCAAGAGTATTCAAAGTGATCAGAGTGATAAAACCAGCCAGACTAATCAAAATAGACTGAATGCCCAATAATTCAGAATGTTCATCATGTTCAAACTGAATAGAACGTTGGAATTGACCGAATTCGTTTAATGGCTAGAGTATTCAAAGTGATCACAGTGATAAAACCAGCCAGACTAATCAAACTAGCCTGAATGCCCAATAATTCAGAATGTTCATCATGTTGAAACTGAATAGAACGTTGGAATTGACCGAATTCGTCAAATGGCAAGAGTATTCAAAGTGATCAGAGTGATAAAACCAGCCAGACTAATCAAAATAGACTGAATGCCCAATAATTCAGAATGTTCATCATGTTCAAACTGAATAGAACGTTGGAATTGACCGAATTCGTTTAAAGGCTAGAGTATTCAAAGTGATCACAGTGATAAAACCAGCCAGACTAATCAAAATAGCCTGAATGCCTAATAATTGAGAACGTTCATCATGTTGAAACTGAATAGAACGTTGGAATTGACCGAATTCGTCAAATGGCAAGATTATCAAAGTGATCAGAGTGATAAAACCAGCTACAATAAGCTAAATAGCCTGAATGCCCAATAATTTAGAATGTTCATCATGTTGAAACTGAATAGAACGTTGGAATTGACCGAACTCGTCAAATGGCAAGAGTATTCAAAGTGATCAGAGTGATAAAACCATCTACAATAATCAAAATAGCCTGTATGCCTAATAATTAAGAACGTTCATCATGTTGAAACTGAATAGAACGTTGGAATTGAGCGAATTCGTCAAATGGCAAGATTATCAATGTGATCAGGGTGATAAAACCAGCTACAATAAGCAAAATAGCCTGAATGCCCAATAATTCAGAATGTTCATCATGTTGAAACTGAATAGAACGTTGGAATTGAGCGGATTCGTCAAATGGCAACATTATCAAAGTGATCAGAGCCTGAATGCAAAATAATTCAGAATGTTGATCATGTTGAAACTGAATAGAACGTTGGAATTGACCGAATTCGTTAAATGGCAAGAGTATTCAAAGTGATCAGAGTGATAAAACCACCTACAATAGTCAAAATAGCCTGAATGACCAATAATTCAGAATGTTCATCATGTTGAAACTGAATAGAACGTTGGAATTGACCGAATTCGTTTAATGGCTAGAGTATTCAAAGTGATCACAGTGATAAAACCAGCCAGACTAATCAAAATAGCCTGAATGCCCAATAATTCAGAATGTTCATCATGTTGAAACTGAATAGAACGTTGGAATTGAGCGAATTCGTCAAATGGCAAGATTATCAAAGTGATCAGAGTGATAAAACCAGCTACAATAAGCAAAATAGCCTGAATGCCCAATAATTCAGAATGTTCATCATGTTGAAACTGAATAGAACGTTGGAATTGACCGAATTCGTCAAATCGCACGATTATCAAAGTGATCAGAGTGATAAAACCAGATACAATAAGCAAAATAGCCTGAATGTCCAATAATTCAGAATGTTCATCATGTTGAAACTGAATAGAACGTTGGAATTGACCGAATTCGTCAAATGGCAAGAGTATTCAAAGTGACCAGAGTGATAAAACCATCTACAATAATCAAAATAGCCTGAATGCCTAATAATTAAGAATGTTCATCATGTTGAAACTGAATAGAACGTTGGAATTGAGCGAATTCGTCAAATGGCAAGATTATCAAAGTGATCAGAGTGATAAAACCAGCCAGACTAATCAAAATAGACTGAATGCCCAATAATTCAGAATGTTCATCATGTTGAAACTGAATAGAACGTTGGAATTGACCGAATTCGTCAAATCGCACGATTATCAAAGTGATCAGAGTGATAAAACCAGCTACAATAAGCAAAATAGCCTGAATGTCCAATAATTCAGAATGTTCATCATGTTGAAACTGAATAGAACGTTGGAATTGACCGAATTCGTTAAATGGCAAGAGTATTCAAAGTGATCAGAGTGATAAAACCACCTACAATAGTCAAAATAGCCTGAATGCCCAATAATTCAGAATGTTCATCATGTTGAAACTGAATAGAACGTTGGAATTGAGCGAATTCGTCAAATGGCAAGATTATCAAAGTGATCAGAGTGATAAAACCAGCTACAATAAGCAAAATAGCCTGAATGCCCAATAATTCAGAATGTTCATCATGTTGAAACTGAATAGAACGTTGGAATTGACCGAATTCGTCAAATCGCACGATTATCAAAGTGATCAGAGTGATAAAACCAGCTACAATAAGCAAAATAGCCTGAATGTCCAATAATTCAGAATGTTCATCATGTTGAAACTGAATAGAACGTTGGAATTGACCGAATTCGTCAAATGGCAAGAGTATTCAAAGTGATCAGAGTGATAAAACCATCTACAATAATCAAAATAGCCTGAATGCCTAATAATTAAGAATGTTCATCATGTTGAAACTGAATAGAACGTTTGAATTGAGCGAATTCGTCAAATGGCAAGATTATCAAAGTGATCAGAGTGATAAAACCAGCTAAAATAAGCAAAATAGCCTGAATGCCCAATAATTCAGAATGTTCATCATGTTGAAACTGAATAGAACGTTGGAATTGACCGAATTCGTCAAATGGCAAGAGTATTCAAAGTGATCAGAGTGATAAAACCATCTACAATAATCAAAATAGCCTGAATGCCTAATAATTAAGAATGTTCATCATGTTGAAACTGAATAGAACGTTGGAATTGACCGAATTCGTTAAATGGCAAGAGTATTCAAAGTGATCAGAGTGATAAAACCACCTACAATAGTCAAAATAGCCTGAATGACCAATAATTCAGAATGTTCATCATGTTGAAACTGAATAGAACGTTGGAATTGACCGAATTCGTCAAATGGCAAGAGTATTCAAAGTGATCAGAGTGATAAAACCATCTACAATAATCAAAATAGCCTGAATGCCTAATAATTAAGAATGTTCATCATGTTGAAACTGAATAGAACGTTGGAATTGAGCGAATTCGTCAAATGGCAAGATTATCAAAGTGATCAGAGTGATAAAACCAGCTACAATAAGCAAAATAGCCTGAATGCCCAATAATTCAGAATGTTCATCATGTTGAAACTGAATAGAACGTTGGAATTGACCGAATTCGTCAAATCGCACGATTATCAAAGTGATCAGAGTGATAAAACCGAGTAGTAGTTTGTCTCCCGTCCGGTGCACACGCACTTTTTTGTCTGTCCGGTCGTTGTCGCGTTTGTCTATGTTCTGTCCGTTCAGTGTCATTAAAAACAACAACACAGAAAAATAAAAAAAAAAAATAAACATATTCACAAAACAGAAAAAAAAAAAAAACATTCACAAAACAGAAAAACAAAAATCCTAAAAACAATACACAAAGTGCACACCAACAATAACCAAGACCAACAATAAACAACAACAAATCTACAGCAGTCACAGCAGCCACAGCCATCTCACACATCTCGCTGCTCATCAACGCCAACACGAAGGGCTTTTTTATGCTCCCCTTCTCCTGTGTTCCCCCCTTCCTCTCCGCATCCCTTTTCGCATAAAACAAACGACTGTGCTCTCTTCATGTCGCTGCCTGACTCGTGTGGAAGATCTAACACTGAACACTTGTTGGGTCTAGCAGCGGCAAGAGGGGTGCACAGTTATTTGTATTTATGCTTTGATATTGTTTTGTGTTTCTGTATGTTACAATGGTAGGTTCATTTAAAACACATTTTGCGAACATACGAGGGCTGAAGGCAAATTTCTTTGCGGTATACACTCACGTTCAGTTCCATAGGCCAGATGTACTCGCTCTATGTGAGACCCAGGTGTGTGAGGGTTCTAATCCACAGAATTTTCACATTCCTGGATATCACACTCTTTCCTCTTTCTCTTCCCACAGAGGCCTTGTGGTATACATACGTAATGGTGTGGTGTTCCAGAGCCAGCAACATTTGGACTCACAAGATCCAGAATTTAACTTTCTTTGGGTTAAGTTCAGGATTGGATCACACCCATTACACTTCGGGTTTCTTTACAGAAGCCCAAATTTGGAAAGGGAGGCTACCCTAAACGGCTTCGACGCCCTTTCCGATTCTATATCTAAAGTTTTAGAAGATTGTCCGGACAGTGAAATTGTAGTTGCTGGGGATTTCAATGTCCATAATCAATCTTGGCTTTCCCATTCGAGCCACACTTCTCCGGAGGGACAGTACGCTGAGCTTTTCGCCGCGCATAATAACTTGACGCAACTAGTGAATGAACCAACACACATTCCGCGTGTTGAAGGGCAATATCATAATATTCTTGACCTTTTCCTAACCTCACACCCTGAAAAGTACGAGGTTAATATTCTTGCACCTCTTGGTAACTCGGATCATTGCACCATTTCAGCATCCTTTTCGTTCTCCGATCTTCGATCCACTTCTAAACCAGTCACGAAGCGGACTTTGTACATATACGAAAAGGCACGTTGGGCCGAGCTCAACAATTTCTATCAGCATTTTAATTGGAAATTATGTTTCCTAGACAATAATGTCGATGCTGCTGCTGAAATGGTCGAGAAAATAATTCTTCATGGAATAAACACGTTTATTCCATCGAAGACTACTTCGAATAAACCTTCAAAGAATTGTTGGTTTAATCAGACATGCAAAGAAGCTGTCAGATCCAAAGAGGAAGCGTTCAGAAATTGGCGTTTAAATAAAAACGTCACTACTGAGCTGCTACGTAAGCAGGCAAGATCCAATTGTGCCAGAGTGCTTAGGCGTGAAAAACTTCTCCACGAACAACGCCTTCGTGCTAAAGTTCTTTCTTCTCCCACGGGTAGTAAGAGCTTTTGGGCATTTGTTAAAAGAGTAAGGGACAATTCTTCATCTTCTATCCCAACTCTCGTTAACGATGACCAGATATTCACTGACCCGGTTGACAAAGCTAACCTTCTGGCTGAAATATTTGCAAAGAATTCATCTTTGCCAGACAGCAGTCAACCACTCCCCGTAATCGAAAACGTATCTACTTCGATGCCTCAGATATTTTTTCGAACACGTGGCGTTAAAAGGGTTCTTGCAGATCTCAATGTAAACAAAACTCCGGGCCCGGATGGCATTTCAGCACTTGTCCTATGTAAGTGCTCTTCGACGCTAGCTCGTCCATTGCGCAATCTTTTCAACATGTCGTACCGTGCTGGTATTTACCCTTCACGTTGGAAAGTTGCCAATGTTCAGCCGATCCCCAAGAAAGGTGAGGCTACTAATCCTGCGAATTACCGTCCAATTGCAATATGTTCTGCGCTCTCGAAGGTTATGGAGAGCATGGTTAACCACCATCTTGTTAAGTATTTAGAGTCTAACGGCCTTCTAAATGATCGACAGTATGGCTTCCGTAGAAATCGATCTACTGGAGACCTGATGGCGTTTCTTTCGGAGCGATGGAGTCGATCTATTCACGCCCTTGGTGAAAGTAAGGTCGTGGCTCTGGATATTTCCAAGGCGTTCGATAGGGTCTGGCACGGAGCACTCATATCAAAACTTATTGCTTTTGGTGTCGGTAATATCTTCTCTCGATTCATATCGAGTTTCCTCAGGGATCGCACTATACGAGTTGTTATAGATGGGGTCTCATCCAACGAGCATAGGTTGACCGCAGGAGTTCCACAAGGCTCTGTCCTCTCTCCCTCTCTATTTCTTATTTTCATTGACGACTTGTTGGGTCAGACTGTGAACCCGATCTACTCCTTTGCGGATGACAGCAATCTCTGTCATTCATACTCATTTGATCATCGGCCAGGTCCTCTGGAGGTCGAGGACAAAAGGCGAATGATGAATGACTCACTTAACCGCGATTTGGCGACGATTTGTGAGTGGGGCCAAATGAATAGAGTAGATTTTAATGCACAAAAGACCCAGTGCTGTTTGTTGTCACACAAACGTTCACCAGATTCAGCATCGTCGTCAATTTCTATGGGTGGTGTGGATATCGACGAATCAGACACTCTTGATGTTCTGGGCATGAAGATACAGGGTGATGCTCGCTGGGCTAGCCATATATTCGAAGTGTCGAAAGAAGCATTCAAGTGTTTAGGCTTTTTGAAGCGGTGCAAGAAATACTTCACTCCATCTGATCTCGTAAATATTTACACCACTTACATCCGGCCTAAAATGGAATACAACTCGCATATATGGGCAGGGGCTCCATTAACATCTTTGAAGCTTCTGGACCGTGTACAGAGGAGAGCGGTGGTGATGATAGGGGATGGTAGGGTATCCAGCTCTATTGTCTCCCTACAGCATCGCCGTAATGTGGGTTGTGTATCGCTATTCTATAGATATTTTAATGGTATCTGTTCGGAAGATATCCGTCGTCTGGTCCCTGACGTTAGAACATTTAGTCGGAATACACGGCTATCCAGGGTATCTCATCCGTTCATTGTGAAATGGCCGGTTGACCGGACGACGCACTATAGAGAAAATTCGTTCTTTAGCCGAACCGTTCGTATGTGGAATAATCTTCCAGCAAATGTGTTTCCTGCCAGTTGTGACATTCAGAAATTCAAAACAAATGTCAACAAACACTACTCCCTCTTTCCTCCTTCCGATACCCTAATTTCCTTCCGCTAACACAATGCATTGCATTTATAGGGGGCATCCCCTGAGTGTTGGCCAGCAAAAAAAAAAAAAAAAAAAAAAATGGCAAGAGTATTCAAAGTGATTAGAGTGATAAAACCAGCCAGACTAATCAAAATAGACTGAATGCCCAATAATTCAGAATGTTCATCATGTTCAAACTGAATAGAACGTTGGAATTGACCGAATTCGTTTAATGGCTAGAGTATTCAAAGTGATAACAGTGATAAAACCAGCCAGACTAATCAAACTAGCCTGAATGCCCAATAATTCAGAATGTTCATCATGTTGAAACTGAATAGAACATTGGAATTGACCGAATTCGTCAAATGGCAAGAGTATTCAAAGTGATCAGAGTGATAAAACCAGCCAGACTAATCAAAATAGACTGAATGCCCAATAATTCAGAATGTTCATCATGTTCAAACTGAATAGAACGTTGGAATTGACCGAATTCGTTTAATGGCTAGAGTATTCAAAGTGATCACAGTGATAAAACCAGCCAGACTAATCAAAATAGCCTGAATGCCTAATAATTGAGAACGTTCATCATGTTGAAACTGAATAGAACGTTGGAATTGACCGAATTCGTCAAGTGGCAAGATTATCAAAGTGATCAGAGTGATAAAACCAGCTACAATAAGCTAAATAGCCTGAATGCCCAATAATTCAGAATGTTCATCATGTTGAAACTGAATAGAACGTTGGAATTGACCGAACTCGTCAAATGGCAAGAGTATTCAAAGTGATCAGAGTGATAAAACCCGCCAGACTAATCAAAATAGCCTGAATGCCCAATAATTCAGAATGTTCATCATGTTGAAACTGAATAGAACGTTGGAATTGACCGAATTCGTCAAATGGCAAGAGTATTCAAAGTGATCAGAGTGATAAAACCAGCTACAATAAGCAAAATAGCCTGAATGACCAATAATTCAGAATGTTCATCATGTTGAAACTGAATAGAACGTTGGAATTGACCGAATTCGTCAAATGGCAAGAGTATTCAAAGTGATCAGAGTGATAAATCCAGCCAGACTAATCAAAATAGCCTGAATGTCCAATAATTCAGAATGTTCATCATGTTGAAATTGAATAGAACGTTGGAATTGACCGAATTCGTCAAATGGCAAGAGTATTCAAAGTGATCAGAGTGATAAAACCAGCCAGACTAATCAAAATAGCCTGAATGCCCAATAATTCAGAATGTTCATCATGTTGAAACTGAGTAGAACGTTGGAATTGACCGAATTCGTCAAATGGCAAGAGTATTCAAAGTGATCAGAGTGATAAAACCAGCCAGACTACTCAAAATAGCCTGAATGCCTAATAATTAAGAAAGTTCACTGAATAGAACTGAATAGAACGTTGGAATTGACAGAATTCGTCAAATGGCAAGAGTATTCAAAGTGATCAGAGTGATAAAACCAGCCAGACTACTCAAAATAGCCTGAATGCCTAATAATTAAGAAAGTTCATCATGTTGAAACTCAATAGAACGTTGGAATTGACCGAATTCGTCAAATGGCTAGATTATCAAAGTGATCAGAGTGATAAAAACAGCTACACTAAGCAAAATAGCCTGAATGCCCAATAATTCAGAATGTTCATCATGTTGAAACTGAATAGAACGTTGGAATTGAGCGAATTCGTGAAATTGCAAGATTATCAAAGTGACCAGAGTGATAAAACCAGCTACAATAAGCAAAATAGCCTGAATGCCCAATAATTCAGAATGTTCATCATGTTGAAACTGAAACTGGAATTGACCGAATTCGTCAAATCGCAAGAGGATTCAAAGTGATAAAACCAGCCAGACTAATCAAAATAGCCTGAATGCCCAATAATTCAGAATGTTCATCATGTTGAAACTGAATAGAACGTTGGAATTGACCGATTTCGTCAAATGGCAAGAGTATTCAAAGTGATCAGAGTGATAAAACCAGCCAGACTAATCAAAATAGCCTGAATGCCCAATAATTCAGAATGTTCATCATGTTGAAACTGAATAGAACGTTGGAATTGACCGAATTCGTCAAATGGCAAGAGTATTCAAAGTGATCAGAGTGATAAAACCATCTACAATAATCAAAATAGCCTGAATGCCTAATAATTAAGAACGTTCATCATGTTGAAACTGAATAGAACGTTGGAATTGACCGAATTCGTCAAATGGCAAGATTATCAAAGTGATCAGACTGATAAAACCAGCTACAATAAGCAAAATAGGCAAGAGTATTCAAAGTGATCAGAGTGATAAAACCAGCCAGACTAATCAAAATAGCCTGAATGTCCAATAATTCAGAATGTTCATCATGTTGAAACTGAATAGAACGTTGGAATTGACCGAATTCGTCAAATGGCAAGAGTATTCATAGTGATAAAACCAGCCAGACTAATCAAAATAGCCTGAATGCCCAATAATTCAGAATGTTGATCATGTTGAAACTGAATAGAACGTTGGAATTGACCGAATTCGTCAAATGGCAAGAGTATTCAAAGTGATCAGAGTGATAAAACCAGCCAGACTAATAAAAATAGCCTGAATGCCCAATAATTCAGAATGTTCATCATGTTCAAACTGAATAGAACGTTGGAATTGACCGAATTCGTTTAATGGCTAGAGTATTCAAAGTGATCACAGTGATAAAACTAGCCAGACTAATCAAAATAGCCTGAATGCCAAATAATTCAGAATGTTCATCATGTTGAAACTGAATAGAACGTTGGAATTGACCGAAATCGTCAAATGGCAAGAGTATTCAAAGTGATCAGAGTGATAAAACCAGCCAGACTAATCAAAATAGCCTGAATGCCTAATAATTAAGAACGTTCATCATGTTGAAACTGAATAGAACGTTGGAATTGAGCGAATTCGTGAAATGGCAAGATTATCAAAGTGACCAGAGTGATAAAACCAGCTACAATAAGCAAAATAGCCTGAATGACCAATAATTCAGAATGTTCATCATGTTGAAACTGAATAGAACGTTGGAATTGAACGAATTCGTCAAATCGCAAGAGGATTCAAAGTGATCAGAGTGTTAAAACCAGCCAGACTAATCAAAATAGCCTGAATGCCCAATAATTCAGAATGTTCATCATGTTGAAACTGAATAGAACGTTGGAATTGACCGAATTCGTCAAATGGCAAGAGTATTCAAAGTGATCAGAGTGATAAAACCAGCCAGACTAATCAAAATAGCCTGAATGTCCAATAATTCAGAATGTTCATCATGTTGAAATTGAATAGAACGTTGGAATTGATCGAATTCGTCAAATGGCAAGAGTATTCAAAGTGATCAGTGTGATAAAACCAGCCAGACTAATCAAAATAGACTGAATGCCCAATAATTCAGAATGTTCATCATGTTGAAACTGAATAGAACGTTGGAATTGACCGAATTCGTCAAATGGCAAGAGTATTCAAAGTGATCAGAGTGATAAAACCAGCCAGACTAATCAAACTAGCCTGAATACCCAATAATTCAGAATGTTCATCATGTTGAAACTGAATAGAACGTTGGAATTGACCGAATTCGTCAAATGGCAAGAGTATTCAAAGTGATCAGAGTGATAAAACCAGCCAGACTAATCAAAATAGACTGAATGCCCAATAATTCAGAATGTTCATCATGTTCAAACTGAATAGAACGTTGGAATTGACCGAATTCGTTTAATGGCTAGAGTATTCAAAGTGATCACAGTGATAAAACCAGCCAGACTAATCAAAATAGCCTGAATGCCTAATAATTGAGAACGTTCATCATGTTGAAACTGAATAGAACGTTGGAATTGACCGAATTCGTCAAATGGCAAGATTATCAAAGTGATCAGAGTGATAAAACCAGCTACAATAAGCTAAATAGCCTGAATGCCCAATAATTCAGAATGTTCATCATGTTGAAACTGAATAGAACGTTGGAATTGCCGAACTCGTCAAATGGCAAGAGTATTCAAAGTGATCAGAGTGATAAAACCAGCTACAATAAGCAAAATAGCCTGAATGACTAATAATTCAGAATGTTCATCATGTTGAAACTGAATAGAACGTTGGAATTGACCGAATTCGTCAAATGGCAAGAGTATTCAAAGTGATCAGAGTGATAAAACCAGCCAGACTAATCAAAATAGCCTGAATCTCCAATAATTCAGAATGTTCATCATGTTGAAATTGAATAGAACGTTGGAATTGACCGAATTCGTTAAATGGCAAGAGTATTCAAAGTGATCAGAGTGATAAAACCAGCCAGACTAATCAAAATAGCCTGAATGCCCAATAATTCAGAATGTTCATCATGTTGAAACTGAGTAGAACGTTGGAATTGACCGAATTCATTAAATGGCAAGAGTATTCAAAGTGATCAGAGTGATAAAACCAGCCAGACTAATCAAAATAGCCTGAATGCCTAATAATTAAGAACGTTCATCATGTTGAAACTGAATAGAACGTTGGAATTGACAGAATTCGTCAAATGGCAAGATTATCAAAGTGATCAGAGTGATAAAAACAGCTACAATAAGCAAAATAGCCAGAATGCCCAATAATTCAGAATGTTCATCATGTTGAAACTGAATAGAACGTTGGAATTGAGCGAATTCGTGAAATTGCAAGATTATCAAAGTGACCAGAGTGATAAAACCAGCTACAATAAGCAAAATAGCCTGAATGCCCAATAATTCAGAATGTTCATCATGTTGAAACTGAAACTGGAATTGACCGAATTCGTCAAATCGCAAGAGGATTCAAAGTGATCAGAGTGATAAAACCAGCCAGACTAATCAAAATAGCCTGAATGCCCAATAATTCAGAATGTTCATCATGTTGAAACTGAATAGAACGTTGGAATTGACCGATTTCGTCAAATGGCAAGAGTATTCAAAGTGATCAGAGTGATAAAACCAGCCAGACTAATCAAAATAGCCTGAATGCCCAATAATTCAGAATGTTCATCATGCTGAAACTGAATAGAACGTTGGAATTGACCGAATTCGTCAAATGGCAAGAGTATTCAAAGTGATCAGAGTGATAAAACCATCTACAATAATCAAAATAGCCTGAATGCCTAATAATTAAGAACGTTCATGATGTTGAAACTGAATAGAACGTTGGAATTGACCGAATTCGTCAAATGGCAAGATTATCAAAGTGATCAGAGTGATAAAACCAGCTACAATAAGGAAAATAGGCAAGAGTATTCAAAGTGATCAGAGTGATAAAACCAGCCAGACTAATCAAAATAGCCTGAATGTCCAATAATTCAGAATGTTCATCATGTTGAAACTGAATAGAACGTTGGAATTGACCGAATTCGTCAAATGGCAGGAGTATTCAAAGTGATCATAGTGATAAAACCAGCCAGACTAATCAAAATAGCCTGAATGCCCAATAATTCAGAATGTTGATCATGTTGAAACTGAATAGAACGTTGGAATTGACCGAATTCGTCAAATGGCAGGAGTATTCAAAGTGATCATAGTGATAAAACCAGCTACAATAAGCAAAATAGCCTGAATGCCCAATAATTCAGAATGTTCATCATGTTGAAACTGAATAGAACGTTGGAATTGAGCGAATTCGTGAAATGGCAAGATTATCAAAGTGACCAGAGTGATAAAACCAGCTACAATAAGGAAAATAGGCAAGAGTATTCAAAGTGATCAGAGTGATAAAACCAGCCAGACTAATCAAAATAGCCTGAATGTCCAATAATTCAGAATGTTCATCATGTTGAAACTGAATAGAACGTTGGAATTGAGCGAATTCGTGAAATGGCAAGATTATCAAAGTGACCAGAGTGATAAAACCAGCTACAATAAGCAAAATAGCCTGAATGCCCAATAATTCAGAATGTTGATCATGTTGAAACTGAATAGAACGTTGGAATTGACCGAATTCGTCAAATGGCAGGAGTATTCAAAGTGATCATAGTGATAAAACCAGCTACAATAAGCAAAATAGCCTGAATGCCCAATAATTCAGAATGTTCATCATGTTGAAACTGAATAGAACGTTGGAATTGAGCGAATTCGTGAAATGGCAAGATTATCAAAGTGACCAGAGTGATAAAACCAGCTACAATAAGCAAAATAGCCTGAATGCCCAATAATTCAGAATGTTGATCATGTTGAAACTGAATAGAACGTTGGAATTGACCGAATTCGTCAAATGGCAGGAGTATTCAAAGTGATCATAGTGATAAAACCAGCTACAATAAGCAAAATAGCCTGAATGCCCAATAATTCAGAATGTTGATCATGTTGAAACTGAATAGAACGTTGGAATTGACCGAATTCGTCAAATGGCAGGAGTATTCAAAGTGATCATAGTGATAAAACCAGCTACAATAAGCAAAATAGCCTGAATGCCCAATAATTCAGAATGTTCATCATGTTGAAACTGAATAGAACGTTGGAATTGAGCGAATTCGTGAAATGGCATGATTATCAAAGTGACCAGAGTGATAAAACCAGCCAGACTAATCAAAATAGCCTGAATGCCCAATAATTCAGAATGTTCATCATGCTGAAACTGAATAGAACGTTGGAATTGACCGAATTCGTCAAATGGCAAGAGTATTCAAAGTGATCAGAGTGATAAAACCAACTACAATAATCAAAATAGCCTGAATGCCTAATAATTAAGAACGTTCATGATGTTGAAACTGAATAGAACGTTGGAATTGACCGAATTCGTCAAATGGCAAGATTATCAAAGTGATCAGAGTGATAAAACCAGCTACAATAAGGAAAATAGGCAAGAGTATTCAAAGTGATCAGAGTGATAAAACCAGCCAGACTAATCAAAATAGCCTGAATGTCCAATAATTCAGAATGTTCATCATGTTGAAACTGAATAGAACGTTGGAATTGACCGAATTCGTGAAATGGCAGGAGTATTCAAAGTGATCATAGTGATAAAACCAGCCAGACTAATCAAAATAGCCTGAATGCCTAATAATTAAGAACGTTCATCATGTTGAAACTGAATAGAACGTTGGAATTGACTGAATTCGTCAAATGGCAAGATTATCAAAGTGATCAGAGTGATAAAACCAGCTACAATAAGCAAAATAGCCTGAATGCCCAATAATTCAGAATGTTCATCATGTTGAAACTGAATAGAACGTTGGAATTGAGCGAATTCGTGAAATGGCAAGATTATCAAAGTGACCAGAGTGATAAAACCAGCTACAATAAGCAAAATAGCCTGAATGCCCAATAATTCAGAATGTTCATCATGTTGAAACTGAATAGAACGTTGGAATTGAACGAATTCGTCAAATCGCAAGAGGATTCAAAGTGATCAGAGTGATAAAACCAGCCAGACTAATCAAAGTAGCCTGAATGCCCAATAATTCAGAATGTTCATCATGTTGAAACTGAATAGAACGTTGGAATTGACCGAATTCGTCAAATGGCAAGAGTATTCAAAGTGATCAGAGTGATAAAACCAGCCAGACTAATCAAAATAGCCTGAATGTCCAATAATTCAGAATGTTCATCATGTTGAAACTGAATAGAACGTTGGAATTGACCGAATTCGTCAAATGGCAAGAGTATTCAAAGTGATCAGAGTGATAAAACCAGCCAGACTAATCAAAATAGCCTGAATGCCCAATAATTCAGAATGTTCATCATGTTGAAACTGAATAGAACGTTGGAATTGACCGATTTCGTCAAATGGCAAGAGTATTCAAAGTGATCAGAGTGATAAAAACAGCCAGACTAATCAAAATTGCCTGAATGCCCAATAATTCAGAATGTTCATCATGTTGAAACTGAATAGAACGTTGGAATTGACCGATTTCTTCAAATGGCAAGAGTATTCAAAGTGATCAGAGTGATAAAACCAGCCAGACTAACCAAAATAGCCTGAATGTCCAATAATTCAGAATGTTCATCATGTTGAAACTGAATAGAACGTTGGAATTGACCGAATTCGTCAAATTGCAAGAGTATTCAAAGTGATCAGAGTGATAAAACCAGCCAGACTAATCAATATAGCCTGAATGCCCAATAATTCAGAATGTTCAAACTGAATAGAACGTTGGAATTGACCGAATTCGTTTAATGGCTAGAGTATTCAAAGTGATCACAGTGATAAAACCAGCCAGACTAATCAAAATAGCCTGAATGCCTAATAATTAAGAATGTTCATCATGTTGAAACTGAATAGAACGTTGCAATTGACCGAATTCGTCAAATGGCAAGATTATCAAAGTGATCAGAGTGATAAAACCAGCTACAATAAGCAAAATAGCCTGAATGCCCAATAATTCAGAATGTTCATCATGTTGAAACTGAATAGAACGTTGGAAATGACCGAATTCGTCAAATCGCACGATTATCAAAGTGATCAGATTGATAAAACCAGCTACAATAAACAAAATAGCCTGAATGTCCAATAATTCAGAATGTTCATCATGTTGAAACTGAATAGAACGTTGGAATTGACCGAATTCGTCAAATGGCAAGAGTATTCAAAGTGATCAGAGTGATAAAACCAGACAGACTAATCAAAATAGCCTGAATGCCCAATAATTCAGAATGTTCATCATGTTGAAACTGAATAGAACGTTGGAATTGACCGATTTCGTCAAATGGCAAGAGTATTCAAAGTGATCAGAGTGATAAAACCAGCCAGACTAATCAAAATAGCCTGAATGCCAAATAATTCAGAATGTTCATCATGTTGAAACTGAATAGAACGTTGGAATTGACCGAATTCGTCAAATTGCAAGAGTATTCAAAGTGATCAGAGTGATAAAACCAGCCAGACTAATCAAAATAGACTGAATGCCCAATAATTCAGAATGTTCATCATGTTGAAACTGAATAGAACGTTGGAATTGACCGAATTCGTTTAATGGCTAGAGTATTCAAAGTGATCACAGTGATAAAACCAGCCAGACTAATCAAAATAGCCTGAATGCCCAATAATTCAGAATATTCATCAAGTTGAATCTGAATAGAACGTTGGAATTGACCGAATTCGTCAAATGGCAAGAGTATTCAAAGTGATCAGAGTGATAAAACCATCTACAATAAGCAAAATAGCCTGAATGCCCAATAATTCAGAATGTTCATCATGTTGGAACTGAATAGAACGTTGGAATTGACCGAATTCGTCAAATGGCAAGAGTATTCAAAGTGATCAGAGTGATAAAACCCGCCAGACTAATCAAAATAGCCTGAATGCCCAATAATTCAGAATGTTCATCATGTTGAAACTGAATAGAACGTTGGAATTGACCGAATTCGTCAAATGGCAAGAGTATTCAAAGTGATCAGAGTGATAAAACCAGCTACAATAAGCAAAATAGCCTCAATGCCCAATAATTGAGAACGTTCATCATGTTGAAACTGAATAGAACGTTGGAATTGACCGAATTCGTCAAATGGCAAGAGTATTCAAAGTGATCAGAGTGATAAAACCACCTACAATAGTCAAAATAGTCTGAATGACCAATAATTCAGAATGTTCATCATGTTGAAGCTGAATAGAACGTTGGAATTGACAGAATTCGTTAAATGGCAAGAGTATTCAAAGTGATCAGAGTGATAAAACCAGCCAGACTAATCAAAATAGCCTGAATGTCCAATAATTCAGAATGTTCATCATGTTGAAATTGAATAGAACGTTGGAATTGACCGATTTCGTCAAATGGCAAGAGTATTCAAAGTGATCAGAGTGATAAAACCAGCCAGACTAATCAAAATAGCCTGAATGCCCAATAATTCAGAATATTCATCATGTTGAAACTGAGTAGAACGTTGGAATTGACCGAATTCGTCAAGTGGCAAGAGTATTCAAAGTGATCAGAGTGATAAAACCAGCCAGACTAATCAAAATAGACTGAATGCCCAATAATTCAGAATGTTCATCATGTTCAAACTAAATAGAACGTTGGAATTGACCGAATTCTTTTAATGGCTAGAGTATTCAAAGTGATCACAGTGATAAAACCAGCCAGACTAATCAAAATAGCCTGAATGCCAAATAATTCAGAATGTTCATCATGTTGAAACTGAACAGAACGTTGGAATTGACCGAATTCGTCAAATGGCAAGAGTATTCAAAGTGATAAAACCAGCCAGACTAATCAAAATAGCCTGAATGCCTAATAATTAAGAACGTTCATCATGTTGAAACAGAATAGAACGTTGGAATTGACTGAATTCGTCAAATGGCAAGATTATCAAAGTGATCAGAGTGATAAAACCAGCTACAATAAGCAAAATAGCCTGAATGCCCAATAATTTAGAATGTTCATCATGTTGAAACTGAATAGACAAGAGGCAAGAGTATTCAAAGTGATCAGAATGATAAAACCAGCTACAATAATCAAAATAGCCTGAATGCCCAATAATTCAGAATGTTCATCATGTTGAAACTGAATAGAACGTTGGAATTGAGCGAATTCGTCAAATGGCAAGATTATCAAAGTGATCAGAGTGATAAAACCAGCTACAATAAGCAAAATACACTGAATGCCCAATAATTCAGAATGTTCATCATGTTGAAACTGAATAGAACGTTGGAATTGACCGAATTCGTCAAATGGCAAGAGTATTCAAAGTGATCAGTGTGATAAAACCAGCCAGACTAATCAAAATAGCCGAATGCCCAATAATTCAGAATGTTCATCATGTTGAAACTGAATAGAACGTTGGAATTGAGCGAATTCGTCAAATGGCAAGATTATCAAAGTGACCAGAGTGATGAAACCAGCTACAATAATCAAAATAGCCTGAATGCCCAATAATTCAGAATGTTCATCATGTTGAAACTGAATAGAACGTTGGAATTGACCGAATTCGTCAAATCGCAAGAGTATTCAAAGTGATCAGAGTGATAAAACCAGCTACAATAAGCAAAATAGCCTCAATGCCCAATAATTGAGAACGTTCATCATGTTGAAACTGAATAGAACGTTGGAATTGACCGAATTCGTCAAATGGCAAGAGTATTCAAAGTGATCAGAGTGATAAAACCACCTACAATAGTCAAAATAGTCTGAATGACCAATAATTCAGAATGTTCATCATGTTGAAGCTGAATAGAACGTTGGAATTGACAGAATTCGTTAAATGGCAAGAGTATTCAAAGTGATCAGAGTGATAAAACCAGCCAGACTAATCAAAATAGCCTGAATGTCCAATAATTCAGAATGTTCATCATGTTGAAATTGAATAGAACGTTGGAATTGACCGATTTCGTCAAATGGCAAGAGTATTCAAAGTGATCAGAGTGATAAAACCAGCCAGACTAATCAAAATAGCCTGAATGCCCAATAATTCAGAATATTCATCATGTTGAAACTGAGTAGAACGTTGGAATTGACCGAATTCGTCAAGTGGCAAGAGTATTCAAAGTGATCAGAGTGATAAAACCAGCCAGACTAATCAAAATAGACTGAATGCCCAATAATTCAGAATGTTCATCATGTTCAAACTAAATAGAACGTTGGAATTGACCGAATTCTTTTAATGGCTAGAGTATTCAAAGTGATCACAGTGATAAAACCAGCCAGACTAATCAAAATAGCCTGAATGCCTAATAATTAAGAACGTTCATCATGTTGAAACTGAATAGAACGTTGGAATTGACTGAATTCGTCAAATGGCAAGATTATCAAAGTGATCAGAGTGATAAAACCAGCTACAATAAGCAAAATAGCCTGAATGCCCAATAATTTAGAATGTTCATCATGTTGAAACTGAATAGACAAGAGGCAAGAGTATTCAAAGTGATCAGAATGATAAAACCAGCTACAATAATCAAAATAGCCTGAATGCCCAATAATTCAGAATGTTCATCATGTTGAAACTGAATAGAACGTTGGAATTGAGCGAATTCGTCAAATGGCAAGATTATCAAAGTGATCAGAGTGATAAAACCAGCTACAATAAGCAAAATACACTGAATGCCCAATAATTCAGAATGTTCATCATGTTGAAACTGAATAGAACGTTGGAATTGACCGAATTCGTCAAATGGCAAGAGTATTCAAAGTGATCAGAGTGATAAAACCAGCCAGACTAATCAAAATAGCCGAATGCCCAATAATTCAGAATGTTCATCATGTTGAAACTGAATAGAACGTTGGAATTGAGCGAATTCGTCAAATGGCAAGATTATCAAAGTGACCAGAGTGATGAAACCAGCTACAATAATCAAAATAGCCTGAATGCCCAATAATTCAGAATGTTCATCATGTTGAAACTGAATAGAACGTTGGAATTGACCGAATTCGTCAAATCGCAAGAGTATTCAAAGTGATCAGAGTGATAAAACCAGCTACAATAAGTAAAATAGCCTGAATGCCCAATAATTCAGAATGTTCATCATGTTGAAACTGAATAGAACGTTGGAATTGACCGAATTCGTCAAATGGCAAGAGTATTCAATGTGATCAGAGTGATAAAACCAGCCAGACTAATCAAAATAGCCTGAATATCCAATAATTCAGAATGTTCATCATGTTGAAACTGAATAGAACGTTGGAATTGACCGAATTCGTCAAATGGCAAGAGTATTCAAAGTGATCAGAGTGATAAAACCAGCCAGGCTAATCAAAATAGCCTGAATGCCCAATAATTCAGAATGTTCATCATGTTGAAACTGAATAGAACGTTGGAATTGAGCGAATTCGTCAAATGGCAAGATTATCAAAGTGATCAGAGTGATAAAACCAGCTACAATAAGCAAAATAGCCTGAATGCCCAATAATTCAGAATGTTCATCATGTTGAAATTGAATAGAACGTTGGAATTGACCGAATTCGTCAAATCGCAAGATTATCAAAGTGATCAGAGTGATAAAACCAGCTACAATAAGCAAAATAGCCTGAATACCCAATAATTCAGAATGTTCATCATGTTGAAACTGAATAGAACGTTGGAATTGACCGAATTCGTTTAATGGCTAGAGTATTCAAAGTGATCACAGTGATAAAACCAGCCAGACTAATCAAAATAGCCTGAATGCCCAATAATTCAGAATATTCATCAAGTTGAATCTGAATAGAACGTTGGAATTGACCGAATTCGTCAAATGGCAAGAGTATTCAAAGTGATCAGAGTGATAAAACCATCTACAATAAGCAAAATAGCCTGAATGCCCAATAATTCAGAATGTTCATCATGTTGGAACTGAATAGAACGTTGGAATTGACCGAATTCGTCAAATGGCAAGAGTATTCAAAGTGATCAGAGTGATAAAACCCGCCAGACTAATCAAAATAGCCTGAATGCCCAATAATTCAGAATGTTCATCATGTTGAAACTGAATAGAACGTTGGAATTGACCGAATTCGTCAAATGGCAAGAGTATTCAAAGTGATCAGAGTGATAAAACCAGCTACAATAAGCAAAATAGCCTCAATGCCCAATAATTGAGAACGTTCATCATGTTGAAACTGAATAGAACGTTGGAATTGACCGAATTCGTCAAATGGCAAGAGTATTCAAAGTGATCAGAGTGATAAAACCACCTACAATAGTCAAAATAGTCTGAATGACCAATAATTCAGAATGTTCATCATGTTGAAGCTGAATAGAACGTTGGAATTGACAGAATTCGTTAAATGGCAAGAGTATTCAAAGTGATCAGAGTGATAAAACCAGCCAGACTAATCAAAATAGCCTGAATGTCCAATAATTCAGAATGTTCATCATGTTGAAATTGAATAGAACGTTGGAATTGACCGATTTCGTCAAATGGCAAGAGTATTCAAAGTGATCAGAGTGATAAAACCAGCCAGACTAATCAAAATAGCCTGAATGCCCAATAATTCAGAATATTCATCATGTTGAAACTGAGTAGAACGTTGGAATTGACCGAATTCGTCAAGTGGCAAGAGTATTCAAAGTGATCAGAGTGATAAAACCAGCCAGACTAATCAAAATAGACTGAATGCCCAATAATTCAGAATGTTCATCATGTTCAAACTAAATAGAACGTTGGAATTGACCGAATTCTTTTAATGGCTAGAGTATTCAAAGTGATCACAGTGATAAAACCAGCCAGACTAATCAAAATAGCCTGAATGCCAAATAATTCAGAATGTTCATCATGTTGAAACTGAACAGAACGTTGGAATTGACCGAATTCGTCAAATGGCAAGAGTATTCAAAGTGATAAAACCAGCCAGACTAATCAAAATAGCCTGAATGCCTAATAATTAAGAACGTTCATCATGTTGAAACAGAATAGAACGTTGGAATTGACTGAATTCGTCAAATGGCAAGATTATCAAAGTGATCAGAGTGATAAAACCAGCTACAATAAGCAAAATAGCCTGAATGCCCAATAATTTAGAATGTTCATCATGTTGAAACTGAATAGACAAGAGGCAAGAGTATTCAAAGTGATCAGAATGATAAAACCAGCTACAATAATCAAAATAGCCTGAATGCCCAATAATTCAGAATGTTCATCATGTTGAAACTGAATAGAACGTTGGAATTGAGCGAATTCGTCAAATGGCAAGATTATCAAAGTGATCAGAGTGATAAAACCAGCTACAATAAGCAAAATACACTGAATGCCCAATAATTCAGAATGTTCATCATGTTGAAACTGAATAGAACGTTGGAATTGACCGAATTCGTCAAATGGCAAGAGTATTCAAAGTGATCAGTGTGATAAAACCAGCCAGACTAATCAAAATAGCCGAATGCCCAATAATTCAGAATGTTCATCATGTTGAAACTGAATAGAACGTTGGAATTGAGCGAATTCGTCAAATGGCAAGATTATCAAAGTGACCAGAGTGATGAAACCAGCTACAATAATCAAAATAGCCTGAATGCCCAATAATTCAGAATGTTCATCATGTTGAAACTGAATAGAACGTTGGAATTGACCGAATTCGTCAAATCGCAAGAGTATTCAAAGTGATCAGAGTGATTAAACCAGCTACAATAAGCAAAATAGCCTCAATGCCCAATAATTGAGAACGTTCATCATGTTGAAACTGAATAGAACGTTGGAATTGACCGAATTCGTCAAATGGCAAGAGTATTCAAAGTGATCAGAGTGATAAAACCACCTACAATAGTCAAAATAGTCTGAATGACCAATAATTCAGAATGTTCATCATGTTGAAGCTGAATAGAACGTTGGAATTGACAGAATTCGTTAAATGGCAAGAGTATTCAAAGTGATCAGAGTGATAAAACCAGCCAGACTAATCAAAATAGCCTGAATGTCCAATAATTCAGAATGTTCATCATGTTGAAATTGAATAGAACGTTGGAATTGACCGATTTCGTCAAATGGCAAGAGTATTCAAAGTGATCAGAGTGATAAAACCAGCCAGACTAATCAAAATAGCCTGAATGCCCAATAATTCAGAATATTCATCATGTTGAAACTGAGTAGAACGTTGGAATTGACCGAATTCGTCAAGTGGCAAGAGTATTCAAAGTGATCAGAGTGATAAAACCAGCCAGACTAATCAAAATAGACTGAATGCCCAATAATTCAGAATGTTCATCATGTTCAAACTAAATAGAACGTTGGAATTGACCGAATTCTTTTAATGGCTAGAGTATTCAAAGTGATCACAGTGATAAAACCAGCCAGACTAATCAAAATAGCCTGAATGCCTAATAATTAAGAACGTTCATCATGTTGAAACTGAATAGAACGTTGGAATTGACTGAATTCGTCAAATGGCAAGATTATCAAAGTGATCAGAGTGATAAAACCAGCTACAATAAGCAAAATAGCCTGAATGCCCAATAATTTAGAATGTTCATCATGTTGAAACTGAATAGACAAGAGGCAAGAGTATTCAAAGTGATCAGAATGATAAAACCAGCTACAATAATCAAAATAGCCTGAATGCCCAATAATTCAGAATGTTCATCATGTTGAAACTGAATAGAACGTTGGAATTGAGCGAATTCGTCAAATGGCAAGATTATCAAAGTGATCAGAGTGATAAAACCAGCTACAATAAGCAAAATACACTGAATGCCCAATAATTCAGAATGTTCATCATGTTGAAACTGAATAGAACGTTGGAATTGACCGAATTCGTCAAATGGCAAGAGTATTCAAAGTGATCAGAGTGATAAAACCAGCCAGACTAATCAAAATAGCCGAATGCCCAATAATTCAGAATGTTCATCATGTTGAAACTGAATAGAACGTTGGAATTGAGCGAATTCGTCAAATGGCAAGATTATCAAAGTGACCAGAGTGATGAAACCAGCTACAATAATCAAAATAGCCTGAATGCCCAATAATTCAGAATGTTCATCATGTTGAAACTGAATAGAACGTTGGAATTGACCGAATTCGTCAAATCGCAAGAGTATTCAAAGTGATCAGAGTGATAAAACCAGCTACAATAAGTAAAATAGCCTGAATGCCCAATAATTCAGAATGTTCATCATGTTGAAACTGAATAGAACGTTGGAATTGACCGAATTCGTCAAATGGCAAGAGTATTCAATGTGATCAGAGTGATAAAACCAGCCAGACTAATCAAAATAGCCTGAATATCCAATAATTCAGAATGTTCATCATGTTGAAACTGAATAGAACGTTGGAATTGACCGAATTCGTCAAATGGCAAGAGTATTCAAAGTGATCAGAGTGATAAAACCAGCCAGGCTAATCAAAATAGCCTGAATGCCCAATAATTCAGAATGTTCATCATGTTGAAACTGAATAGAACGTTGGAATTGAGCGAATTCGTCAAATGGCAAGATTATCAAAGTGATCAGAGTGATAAAACCAGCTACAATAAGCAAAATAGCCTGAATGCCCAATAATTCAGAATGTTCATCATGTTGAAATTGAATAGAACGTTGGAATTGACCGAATTCGTCAAATCGCAAGATTATCAAAGTGATCAGAGTGATAAAACCAGCTACAATAAGCAAAATAGCCTGAATACCCAATAATTCAGAATGTTCATCATGTTGAAACTGAATAGAACGTTGGAATTGACCGAATTCGTCAAATGGCAAGAGTATTCAAAGTGATCAGAGTGATAAAACTAGCCAGACTAATCAAAATAGCCTGAATGCCCAATAATTCAGAATGTTCATCATGTTGAAACTGAATAGAACGTTGGAATTGACCGAATTCGTCAAATGGCAAGAGTATTCAAAGTGATCAGAGTGATAAAACCAGCCAGACTAATCAAAATAGCCTGAATTCTCAATAATTCAGAATGTTCATCATGTTGAAACTGAATAGAACGTTGGAATTGAGCGAATTCGTCAAATGGCAAGATTATCAAAGTGATCAGAGTGATAAAACCAGCTACAATAAGCAAAATAGCCTGAATGCCCAATAATTCAGAATGTTCATCATGTTGAAACTGAATAGAACGTTGGAATTGACCGAATTCGTCAAATGGCAAGAGTACTCAAAGTGATCAGAGTGATAAAACCAGCCAGACTAATCAAACTTGCCTGAATGCCCAATAATTCAGAATGTTCATCATGTTGAAACTGAATAGAACGTTGGAATTGACCGAATTCGTCAAATGGCAAGATTATCAAAGTAATCAGAGTGATAAAACCAGCCAGACTAATCAAAATAGCCTGAATGCCCAATAATTCAGAATGTTCATCATGTTGAAACTAATTAGAACGTTGGAATTGACCGAATTCGTCAAATGGCAAGAGTATTCAAAGTGATCAGAGTGATAAAACCAGCCAGACTAATCAAAATAGCCTGAATGCCCAATAATTCAGAATATTCATCATGTTGAAACTGAATAGAACGTTGGAATTGACCGAATTCGTTTAATGGCTAGAGTATTCAAAGTGATCACAGTGATAAAACCAGCCAGACTAATCAAAATAGCCTGAATGCCCAATAATTCAGAATATTCATCAAGTTGAATCTGAATAGAACGTTGGAATTGACCGAATTCGTCAAATGGCAAGAGTATTCAAAGTGATCAGAGTGATAAAACCATCTACAATAATCAAAATAGCCTGAATGCCTAATAATTGAGAACGTTCATCATGTTGAAACTGAATAGAACGTTGGAATTGACCGAATTCGTCAAATGGCAAGATTATCAAAGTGATCAGAGTGATAAAACCAGCTACAATAAGCAAAATAGCCTGAATGCCCAATAATTCAGAATGCTCATCATGTTGAAACTGAATAGAACGTTGGAATTGACCGAATTCGTCAAATGGCAAGAGTATTCAAAGTGATCAGAGTGATGAAACCCGCCAGACTAATCAAAATAGCCTGAATGCCCAATAATTCAGAATGTTCATCATGTTGAAACTGAATAGAACGTTGGAATTGACCGAATTCGTCAAATGGCAAGAGTATTCAAAGTGATCAGAGTGATAAAACCAGCTACAATAAGCAAAATAGCCTGAATGCCCAATAATTAAGAACGTTCATCATGTTGAAACTGAATAGAACGTTGGAATTGACCGAATTCGTCAAATGGCAAGAGTATTCAAAGTGATCAGAGTGATAAAACCACCTACAATAGTCAAAATAGTCTGAATGACCAATAATTCAGAATGTTCATCATGTTGAAGCTGAATAGAACGTTGGAATTGACAGAATTCGTCAAATGGCAAGAGTATTCAAAGTGATCAGGGTGATAAAACCAGCCAGACTAATCAAAATAGCCTGAATGTCCAATAATTCAGAATGTTCATCATGTTGAAATTGAATAGAACGTTGGAATTGACCGAATTCGTCAAATGGCAAGAGTATTCAAAGTGATCAGAGTGATAAAACCAGCCAGACTAATCAAAATAGCCTGAATGCCCAATAATTCAGAATATTCATCATGTTGAAACTGAGTAGAACGTTGGAATTGACCGAATTCGTCAAATGGCAAGAGTATTCAAAGTGATCAGAGTGATAAAACCAGCCAGACTAATCAAAATAGACTGAATGCCCAATAATTCAGAATGTTCATCATGTTCAAACTGAATAGAACGTTGGAATTGACCGAATTCTTTTAATGGCTAGAGTATTCAAAGTGATCACAGTGATAAAACCAGCCAGACTAATCAAAATAGCCTGAATGCCAAATATTTCAGAATGTTCATCATGTTGAAACTGAATAGAACGTTGGAATTGACCGAATTCGTCAAATGGCAAGAGTATTCAAAGTGATCAGAGTGATAAAACCAGCCAGACTAATCAAAATAGCCTGAATGCCTAATAATTAAGAACGTTCATCATGTTGAAACTGAATAGAACGTTGGAATTGACCGAATTCGTTTAATGGCTAGAGTATTCAAAGTGATCAGAGTGATAAAACCATCTACAATAATCAAAATAGCCTGATTGCCTAATAATTAAGAATGTCCATCATGTTGAAACTGAATAGAACTTTGGAATTGACCGATTTCGTCAAATGGCAAGAGTATTCAAAGTGATCAGAGTGATAAAACCAGCCAGACTAATCAAAATAGCCTGAATGCCCAATAATTCAGAATGTTCATCATGTTGAAACTGAATAGAACGTTGGAATTGACCGAATTCGTCAAATGGCAAGAGTATTCAAAGTGATCAGAGTGATAAAACCAGCCAGACTAATCAAAATAGCCTGAATGCCTAATAATTAAGAACGTTCATCATGTTGGAACTGAATAGAACGTTGGAATTGACCGAATTCGTCAAATGGCAAGATTATCAAAGTGATCAGAGTGATAAAAACAGCTACAATAAGCAAAATAGCCTGAATGCCCAATAATTCAGAATGTCCATCATGTTGAAACTGAATAGAACTTTGGAATTGACCGATTTCGTCAAATGGCAAGAGTATTCAAAGTGATCAGAGTGATAAAACCAGCCAGACTAATCAAAATAGCCTGAATGCCCAATAATTCAGAATGTTCATCATGTTGAAACTGAATAGAACGTTGGAATTGACCGAATTCGTCAAATGGCAAGAGTATTCAAAGTGATCAGAGTGATAAAACCATCTACAATAATCAAAATAGCCTGATTGCCTAATAATTAAGAACGTTCATCATGTTGGAACTGAATAGAACGTTGGAATTGACCGAATTCGTCAAATGGCAAGATTATCAAAGTGATCAGAGTGATAAAACCAGCTACAATAAGCAAAATAGCCTGAATGCCCAATAATTCAGAATGTTCATCATGTTGAAACTGAATAGACAAGAGGCAAGAGTATTCAAAGTGATCAGAGTAATAAAACCAGCTACAATAATCAAAATAGCCTGAATGCCCAATAATTCAGAATGTTCATCATGTTGAAACTGAATAGAACGTTGGAATTGAGCGAATTCGTCAAATGGCAAGATATCAAAGTGATCAGAGTGATAAAACCAGCTACAATAATCAATAATTCAGAATATTCATCATGTTGAAACTGAATAGAACGTTGGAATTGACCGAATTCGTCAAATCGCAAGAGTATTCAAAGTGATCAGAGTGATAAAACCAGCTACAATAAGTAAAATAGCCTGAATGCCCAATAATTCAGAATGTTCATCATGTTGAAACTGAATAGAACGTTGGAATTGACCGAATTCGTCAAATGGCAAGAGTATTCAAAGTGATCAGAGTGATAAAACCAGCCAGACTAATCAAAATAGCCTGAATGCCCAATAATTCAGAATGTTCATCATGTTGAAACTGAATAGAACGTTGGAATTGAGCGAATTCGTCAAATGGCAAGATTATCAAAGTGATCAGAGTGATAAAACCAGCTACAATAAGCAAAATACCCTGAATGCCCAATAATTCAGAATGTTCATCATGTTGAAACTGAATAGAACGTTGGAATTGACCGAATTCGTCAAATGGCAAGAGTATTCAAAGTGATCAGAGTGATAAAACCAGCCAGACTAATCAAAATAGCCTGAATGCCCAATAATTCAGAATGTTCATCATGTTGAAACTGAATAGAACGTTGGAATTGAGCGAATTCGTCAAATGGCAAGATTATCAAAGTGACCAGAATGATAAAACCAGCTACAATAATCAATAATTCAGAATATTCATCATGTTGAAACTGAATAGAACGTTGGAATTGACCGAATTCGTCAAATCGCAAGAGTATTCAAAGTGATCAGAGTGAGAAAACCAGCTACAATAAGTAAAATAGCCTGAATGCCCAATAATTCAGAATGTTCATCATGTTGAAACTGAATAGAACGTTGGAATTGACCGAATTCGTCAAATGGCAAGAGTATTCAATGTGATCAGAGTGATAAAACCAGCCAGACTAATCAAAATAGCCTGAATATCCAATAATTCAGAATGTTCATCATGTTGAAACTGAATAGAACGTTGGAATTGACCGAATTCGTCAAATGGCAAGAGTATTCAAAGTGATCAGAGTGATAAAACCAGCCAGGCTAATCAAAATAGCCTGAATGCCCAATAATTCAGAATGTTCATCATGTTGAAACTGAATAGAACGTTGGAATTGAGCGAATTCGTCAAATGGCAAGATTATCAAAGTGATCAGACTGATAAAACCAGCTACAATAAGCAATATAGCCTGAATACCCAATAATTCAGAATGTTCATCATGTTGAAACTGAATAGAACGTTGGAATTGACCGAATTCGTCAAATGGCAAGAGTATTCAAAGTGATCAGAGTGATTAAACCAGCTACAATAAGCAATATAGCCTGAATACCCAATAATTCAGAATGTTCATCATGTTGAAACTGAATAGAACGTTGGAATTGACCGAATTCGTCAAACGGCAAGAGTATTCAAAGTGATCAGAGTGATAAAACCAGCCAGACTAATCAAAATAGCCTGAATGCCCAATAATTCAGAATGTTCATCATGTTGAAACTGAATAGAACGTTGGAATTGACCGAATTCGTCTAATGGCAAGAGTATTCAAAGTGATCAGAGTGATAAAACCAGCCAGACTAATCAAAATAGCCTGAATTCCCAATAATTCAGAATGTTCATCATGTTCAAACTGAATAGAACGTTGGAATTGAGCGAATTCGTCAAATGGCAAGATTATCAAAGTGATCAGAGTGATAAAACCAGCTACAATAAGCAAAATAGCCTGAATGCCCAATAATTCAGAATGTTCATCATGTTGAAACTGAATAGAACGTTGGAATTGACCGAATTCGTCAAATGGCAAGAGTATTCAAAGTGATCAGAGTGATTAAACCAACTACAATAAGCAAAATAGCCTGAATGCCCAATAATTCAGAATGTTCATCATGTTGAAACTGAATAGAACGTTGGAATTGACCGAATTCGTCAAATGGCAAGAGTATTCAAAGTGATCAGAGTGATAAAACCAGCCAGACTAATCAAACTAGCCTGAATGCCCAATAATTCAGAATGTTCATCATGTTGAAACTGAATAGAACGTTGGAATTGACCGAATTCGTCAAATGGCAAGATTATCAAAGTAATCAGAGTGATAAAACCAGCCAGACTAATCAAAATAGCCTGAATGTCCAATAATTCAGAATGTTCATCATGTTGAAATTGAATAGAACGTTGGAATTGACCGAATTCGTCAAATCGCAAAATTATCAAAGTGATCAGAGTGATAAAACCAGCTACAATAAGCAATATAGCCTGAATACCCAATAATTCAGAATGTTCATCATGTTGAAACTGAATAGAACGTTGGAATTGACCGAATTCGTCAAATGGCAAGAGTATTCAAAGTGATAAAACCAGCCAGTCTAATCAAAATAGCCTGAATGCCCAATAATTGAGAACGTTCATCATGTTGAAACTGAATAGAACGTTGGAATTGACTGAATTCGTCAAATGGCAAGAGTATTCAAAGTGATCAGAGTGATAAAACCACCTACAATAGTCAAAATAGCCTGAATGACCAATAATTCAGAATGTTCATCATGTTGAAACTGAATAGAACGTTGGAATTGACCGAATTCGTCAAATGGCAAGAGTATTCAAAGTGATCAGAGTGATAAAACCAGCCAGACTAATCAAAATAGCCTGAATGTCCAATAATTCAGAATGTTCATCATGTTGAAACTGAATAGAACGATGGAATTGACCGAATTCATCAAATGGTAAGAGTATTCAAAGTGATCAGAGTGATAAAACCAGCCAGACTAATCAAAATAGCCTGAATGTCCAATAATTCAGAATGTTCATCATGTTGAAATTGAATAGAACGTTGGAATTGACCGAATTCGTCAAATCGCAAGATTATCAAAGTGATCAGAGTGATAAAACCAGCTACAATAAGCAATATAGCCTGAATACCCAATAATTCAGAATGTTCATCATGTTGAAACTGAATAGAACGTTGGAATTGACCGAATTCGTCAAATGGCAAGAGTATTCAAAGTGATAAAACCAGCCAGTCTAATCAAAATAGCCTGATTGCCCAATAATTGAGAACGTTCATCATGTTGAAACTGAATAGAACGTTGGAATTGACTGAATTCGTCAAATGGCAAGAGTATTCAAAGTGATCAGAGTGATAAAACCACCTACAATAGTCAAAATAGCCTGAATGCCCAATAATTCAGAATGTTGATCATGTTGAAACTGAATAGGACGTTGGAATTGACCGAATTCGTTAAATGGCAAGAGTATTCAAAGTGATCAGAGTGATAAAACCAGCCAGACTAATCAATATAGCCTGAATGCCCAATAATTCATAATGTTCATCATGTTCATCATGTTCAAACTGAATAGAACGTTGGAATTGACCGAATTCGTTTAATGGCTAGAGTATTCAAAGTGATCACAGTGATAAAACCAGCCAGACTAATCAAAATAGCCTGAATGCCCAATAATTCAGAATGTTCATCATGTTGAAACTGAATAGAACGTTGGAATTGACCGAATTCGTCAAATGGCAAGAGTATTCAAAGTGATCAGAGTGATAAAACCATCTACAATAATCAAAATAGCCTGAATGACTAATAATTAAGAATATTCATCATGTTGAAACTGAATAGGACGTTGGAATTGACCGAATTCGTTAAATGGCAAGAGTATTCAAAGTGATCAGAGTGATAAAACCAGCCAGACTAATCAATATAGCCTGAATGCCCAATAATTCATAATGTTCATCATGTTCATCATGTTCAAACTGAATAGAACGTTGGAATTGACCGAATTCGTTTAATGGCTAGAGTATTCAAAGTGATCACAGTGATAAAACCAGCTACAATAAGCAAAATAGCCTGAATGTCCAATAATTCAGAATGTTCATCATGTTGAAACTGAATAGAACGTTGGAATTGACCGAATTCGTCAAATGGCAAGAGTATTCAAAGTGATAAGAGTGATAAAACCAGCCAGACTAATCAAAATAGCCTGAATGCCCAATAATTCAGAATGTTCATCATGTTGAAACTGAATAGAACGTTGGAATTGACCAAAATCGCCAAATGGCAAGAGTATTCAAAGTGATCAGAGTGATAAAACCAGCCAGACTAATCAAAATAGACTGAATGCCCAATAATTCAGAATGTTCATCATGTTCAAACTGAATAGAACGTTGGAATTGACCGAATTCGTTTAATGGCTAGAGTATTCAAAGTGATCAGAGTGATAAAACCAGCTACAATAAGCAAAATAGCCTGAATGTCCAATAATTCAGAATGTTCATCATGTTGAAACTGAATAGAACGTTGGAATTGACCGAATTCGTCAAATGGTAAGAGTATTCAAAGTGATCAGAGTGATAAAACCAGCCAGACTAATCAAAATAGCCCGAATGCCCAATAATTCAGAATGTTCATCATGTTGAAACTGAATAGAACGTTGGAATTGACCGAATTCGTCAAATGGCAAGAGTATTCAAAGTGATCAGAGTGATAAAACCAGCCAGACTAATCAAAATAGACTGAATGCCCAATAATTCAGAATGTTCATCATGTTCAAACTGAATAGAACGTTGGAATTGACCGAATTCGTTTAATGGCTAGAGTATTCAAAGTGATCACAGTGATAAAACCAGCCAGACTAATCAAAATAGCCTGAATGCCTAATAATTGAGAACGTTCATCATGTTGAAACTGAATAGAACGTTGGAATTGACCGAATTCGTCAAATGGTAAGAGTATTCAAAGTGATCAGAGTGATAAAACCAGCCAGACTAATCAAAATAGCCCGAATGCCCAATAATTCAGAATGTTCATCATGTTGAAAGTGAATAGAACGTTGGAATTGACCGAATTCGTCAAATGGCAAGAGTATTCAAAGTGATCAGAGTGATAAAACCAGCCAGACTAATCAAAATAGACTGAATGCCCAATAATTCAGAATGTTCATCATGTTCAAACTGAATAGAACGTTGGAATTGACCGAATTCGTTTAATGGCTAGAGTATTCAAAGTGATCACAGTGATAAAACCAGCCAGACTAATCAAAATAGCCTGAATGCCTAATAATTGAGAACGTTCATCATGTTGAAACTGAATAGAACGTTGGAATTGACCGAATTCGTCAAATGGCAAGATTATCAAAGTGATAAAACCAGCTATAATAATCAAAATAGCCTGAATGCCCAATAATTGAGAACGTTCATCATGTTGAAACTGAATAGAACGTTGGAATTGACTGAATTCGTCAAATGGCAAGAGTATTCAAAGTGATCAGAGTGATAAAACCAGCTACAATAAGCAAAATAGCCTGAATGCCCAATAATTCAGAATGTTCAACATGTTGAAATTGAATAGAACGTTGGAATTGACCGAATTCGTCAAATCGCAAGATTATCAAAGTGATCAGAGTGATAAAACCAGCTACAATAAGCAAAATAGCCTGAATAATTCAGAATGTTCATCATGTTGAAACTGAATAGAACGTTGGAATTGACCGAATTCGTCAAATGGCAAGAGTATTCAAAGTGATCAGAGTGATAAAACTAGCCAGACTAATCAAAATAGCCTGAATGCCCAATAATTCAGAATGTTCATCATGTTGAAACTGAATAGAACGTTGGAATTGAGCGAATTCGTCAAATGGCAAGATTATCAAAGTGATCAGAGTGATAAAACCAGCTACAATAAGCAAAATAGCCTGAATGCCCAATAATTCAGAATGTTCATCATGTTGAAACTGAATAGAACGTTGGAATTGAGCGAATTCGTCAAACGGCAAGATTATCAAAGTGATCAGAGTGATAAAACCAGCTACAATAAGCAAAATAGCCTGAATGCCCAATAATTCAGAATGTTCATCATGTTGAAACTGAATAGAACGTTGGAATTGACCGAATTCGTCAAATGGCAAGAGTACTCAAAGTGATCAGAGTGATAAAACCAGCCAGACTAATCAAACTTGCCTGAATGCCCAATAATTCAGAATGTTCATCATGTTGAAACTGAATAGAACGTTGGAATTGACCGAATTCGTCAAATGGCAAGATTATCAAAGTAATCAGAGTGATAAAACCAGCCAGACTAATCAAGATAGCCTGAATGCCCAATAATTCAGAATGTTCATCATGTTGAAACTGAATAGAACGTTGGAATTGACCGAATTCGTCAAATGGCAAGAGTATTCAAAGTGATCAGAGTGATAAAACCAGCCAGACTAATCAAAATAGCCTGAATGCCCAATAATTCAGAATATTCATCATGTTGAAACTGAATAGAACGTTGGAATTGACCGAATTCGTTTAATGGCTAGAGTATTCAAAGTGATCACAGTGATAAAACCAGCCAGACTAATCAAAATAGCCTGAATGCCCAATAATTCAGAATATTCATCAAGTTGAATCTGAATAGAACGTTGGAATTGACCGAATTCGTCAAATGGCAAGAGTATTCAAAGTGATCAGAGTTATAAAACCATCTACAATAATCAAAATAGCCTGAATGCCTAATAATTGAGAACGTTCATCATGTTGAAACTGAATAGAACGTTGGAATTGACCGAATTCGTCAAATGGCAAGATTATCAAAGTGATCAGAGTGATAAAACCATCTACAATAAGCAAAATAGCCTGAATGCCCAATAATTCAGAATGCTCATCATGTTGAAACTGAATAGAACGTTGGAATTGACCGAATTCGTCAAATGGCAAGAGTATTCAAAGTGATCAGAGTGATGAAACCCGCCAGACTAATCAAAATAGCCTGAATGCCCAATAATTCAGAATGTTCATCATGTTGAAACTGAATTGAACGTTGGAATTGACCGAATTCGTCAAATGGCAAGAGTATTCAAAGTGATCAGAGTGATAAAACCAGCTACAATAAGCAAAATAGCCTGAATGCCCAATAATTAAGAACGTTCATCATGTTGAAACTGAATAGAACGTTGGAATTGACCGAATTCGTCAAATGGCAAGAGTATTCAAAGTGATCAGAGTGATAAAACCACCTACAATAGTCAAAATAGTCTGAATGACCAATAATTCAGAATGTTCATCATGTTGAAGCTGAATAGAACGTTGGAATTGACAGAATTCGTCAAATGGCAAGAGTATTCAAAGTGATCAGAGTGATAAAACCAGCCAGACTAATCAAAATAGCCTGAATGTCCAATAATTCAGAATGTTCATCATGTTGAAATTGAATAGAACGTTGGAATTGACCGAATTCGTCAAATGGCAAGAGTATTCAAAGTGATCAGAGTGATAAAACCAGCCAGACTAATCAAAATAGCCTGAATGCCCAATAATTCAGAATATTCATCATGTTGAAACTGAGTAGAACGTTGGAATTGACCGAATTCGTCAAATGGCAAGAGTATTCAAAGTGATCAGAGTGATAAAACCAGCCAGACTAATCAAAATAGACTGAATGCCCAATAATTCAGAATGTTCATCATGTTCCAACTGAATAGAACGTTGGAATTGACCGAATTCTTTTAATGGCTAGAGTATTCAAAGTGATCACAGTGATAAAACCAGCCAGACTAATCAAAATAGCCTGAATGCCAAATATTTCAGAATGTTCATCATGTTGAAACTGAATAGAACGTTGGAATTGACCGAATTCGTCAAATGGCAAGAGTATTCAAAGTGATCAGAGTGATAAAACCAGCCAGACTAATCAAAATAGCCTGAATGCCTAATAATTAAGAACGTTCATCATGTTGAAACTGAATAGAACGTTGGAATTGACCGAATTCGTTTAATGGCTAGAGTATTCAAAGTGATCACAGTGATAAAACCAGCCAGACTAATCAAAATAGCCTGAATGCCCAATAATTCAGAATGTTCATCATGTTGAAACTGAATAGAACGTTGGAATTGACCGAATTCGTCAAATGGCAAGAGTATTCAAAGTGATCAGAGTGATAAAACCATCTACAATAATCAAAATAGCCTGATTGCCTAATAATTAAGAACGTTCATCATGTTGGAACTGAATAGAACGTTGGAATTGACCGAATTCGTCAAATGGCAAGATTATCAAAGTGATCAGAGTGATAAAAACAGCTACAATAAGCAAAATAGCCTGAATGCCCAATAATTCAGAATGTCCATCATGTTGAAACTGAATAGAACTTTGGAATTGACCGATTTCGTCAAATGGCAAGAGTATTCAAAGTGATCAGAGTGATAAAACCAGCCAGACTAATCAAAATAGCCTGAATGCCCAATAATTCAGAATGTTCATCATGTTGAAACTGAATAGAACGTTGGAATTGACCGAATTCGTCAAATGGCAAGAGTATTCAAAGTGATCAGAGTGATAAAACCATCTACAATAATCAAAATAGCCTGATTGCCTAATAATTAAGAACGTTCATCATGTTGGAACTGAATAGAACGTTGGAATTGACCGAATTCGTCAAATGGCAAGATTATCAAAGGGATCAGAGTGATAAAACCAGCTACAATAAGCAAAATAGCCTGAATGCCCAATAATTCAGAATGTTCATCATGTTGAAACTGAATAGACAAGAGGCAAGAGTATTCAAAGTGATCAGAGTGATAAAACCAGCTACAATAATCAAAATAGACTGAATGACCAATAATTCAGAATGTTCATCATGTTGAAACTGAATAGAACGTTGGAATTGAGCGAATTCGTCAAATGGCAAGATATCAAAGTGATCAGAGTGATAAAACCAGCTACAATAAGCAAAATACCCTGAATGCCCAATAATTCAGAATGTTCATCATGTTGAAACTGAATAGAACGTTGGAATTGACCGAATTCGTCAAATGGCAAGAGTATTCAAAGTGATCAGAGTGATAAAACCAGCCAGACTAATCAAAATAGCCTGAATGCCCAATAATTCAGAATGTTCATCATGTTGAAACTGAATAGAACGTTGGAATTGAGCGAATTCGTCAAATGGCAAGATTATCAAAGTGACCAGAATGATAAAACCAGCTACAATAATTAATAATTCAGAATATTCATCATGTTGAAACTGAATAGAACGTTGGAATTGACCGAATTCGTCAAATCGCAAGAGTATTCAAAGTGATCAGAGTGATAAAACCAGCTACAATAAGTAAAATAGCCTGAATGCCCAATAATTCAGAATGTTCATCATGTTGAAACTGAATAGAACGTTGGAATTGACCGAATTCGTCAAATGGCAAGAGTATTCAATGTGATCAGAGTGATAAAACCAGCCAGACTAATCAAAATAGCCTGAATATCCAATAATTCAGAATGTTCATCATGTTGAAACTGAATAGAACGTTGGAATTGACCGAATTCGTCAAATGGCAAGAGTATTCAAAGTGATCAGAGTGATAAAACCAGCCAGGCTAATCAAAATAGCCTGAATGCCCAATAATTCAGAATGTTCATCATGTTGAAACTGAATAGAACGTTGGAATTGAGCGAATTCGTCAAATGGCAAGATTATCAAAGTGATCAGAGTGATAAAACCGGCTACAATAAGCAAAATAGCCTGAATGTCCAATAATTCAGAATGTTCATCATGTTGAAATTGAATAGAACGTTGGAATTGACCGAATTCGTCAAATCGCAAGATTATCAAAGTGATCAGAGTGATAAAACCAGCTACAATAAGCAATATAGCCTGAATACCCAATAATTCAGAATGTTCATCATGTTGAAACTGAATAGAACGTTGGAATTGACCGAATTCGTCAAACGGCAAGAGTATTCAAAGTGATCAGAGTGATAAAACCAGCCAGACTAATCAAAATAGCCTGAATGCCCAATAATTCAGAATGTTCATCATGTTGAAACTGAATAGAACGTTGGAATTGACCGAATTCGTCTAATGGCAAGAGTATTCAAAGTGATCAGAGTGATAAAACCATCCAGACTAATCAAAATAGCCTGAATTCCCAATAATTCAGAATGTTCATCATGTTGAAACTGAATAGAACGTTGGAATTGAGCGAATTCGTCAAATGGCAAGATTATCAAAGTGATCAGAGTGATAAAACCAGCTACAATAAGCAAAATAGCCTGAATGCCCAATAATTCAGAATGTTCATCATGTTGAAACTGAATAGAACGTTGGAATTGACCGAATTCGTCAAATGGCAAGAGTATTCAAAGTGATCAGAGTGATAAAACCAGCCAGACTAATCAAACTAGCCTGAATGCCCAATAATTCAGAATGTTCATCATGTTGAAACTGAATAGAACGTTGGAATTGACCGAATTCGTCAAATGGCAAGATTATCAAAGTAATCAGAGTGATAAAACCAGCCAGACTAATCAAAATAGCCTGAATGTCCAATAATTCAGAATGTTCATCATGTTGAAATTGAATAGAACGTTGGAATTGACCGAATTCGTCAAATCGCAAGATTATCAAAGTGATCAGAGTGATAAAACCAGCTACAATAAGCAATATAGCCTGAATACCCAATAATTCAGAATGTTCATCATGTTGAAACTGAATAGAACGTTGGAATTGACCGAATTCGTCAAATGGCAAGAGTATTCAAAGTGATAAAACCAGCCAGTCTAATCAAAATAGCCTGAATGCCCAATAATTGAGAACGTTCATCATGTTGAAACTGAATAGAACGTTGGAATTGACTGAATTCGTCAAATGGCAAGAGTATTCAAAGTGATCAGAGTGATAAAACCACCTACAATAGTCAAAATAGCCTGAATGACCAGTAATTCAGAATGTTCATCATGTTGAAACTGAATAGAACGTTGGAATTGACCGAATTCGTCAAATGGCAAGAGTATTCAAAGTGATCAGAGTGATAAAACCAGCCAGACTAATCAAAATAGCCTGAATGTCCAATAATTCAGAATGTTCATCATGTTGAAACTGAATAGAACGATGGAATTGACCGAATTCGTCAAATGGTAAGAGTATTCAAAGTGATCAGAGTGATAAAACCAGCCAGACTAATCAAAATAGCCTGAATGCCCAATAATTCAGAATGTTGATCATGTTGAAACTGAATAGGACGTTGGAATTGACCGAATTCGTTAAATGGCAAGAGTATTCAAAGTGATCAGAGTGATAAGACCAGCCAGACTAATCAATATAGCCTGAATGCCCACCATGTTCATCATGTTCAAACTGAATAGAACGTTGGAATTGACCGAATTCGTTTAATGGCTAGAGTATTCAAAGTGATCACAGTGATAAAACCAGCCAGACTAATCAAAATAGCCTGAATGCCCAATAATTCAGAATGTTGATCATGTTGAAATTGAATAGAACGTTGGAATTGACCGAATTCGTCAAATGGCAAGATTATCAAAGTGATCAGAGTGATAAAACCAGCTACAATAAGCAAAATAGCTTGAATGCCCAATAATTCAGAATGTTCATCATGTTGAAACTGAATAGAACGTTGGAATTGACCGAATTCGTCAAATCGCACGATTATCAAAGTGATCAGAGTGATAAAACCAGCTACAATAAGCAAAATAGCCTGAATGTCCAATAATTCAGAATGTTCATCATGTTGAAACTGAATAGAACGTTGGAATTGACCGAATTCGTCAAATGGCAAGAGTATTCAAAGTGATCAGAGTGATAAAACCAGCCAGACTAATCAAAATAGCCTGAATGCCCAATAATTCAGAATGTTCATCATGTTGAAACTGAATAGAACGTTGGAATTGACCGAATTCGTGTAATGGCTAGAGTATTCAAAGTGATCACAGTGATAAAACCAGCCAGACTAATCAAAATAGCCTGAATGCCCAATAATTCAGAATGTTCATCATGTTGAAACTGAATAGAACGTTGGAATTGACCGAATTCGTCAAATGGCAAGAGTATTCAAAGTGATCAGAGTGATAAAACCAGCCAGACTAATCAAAATAGCCTGAATGCCCAATAATTAAGAATATTCATCATGTTGAAACTGAATAGAACGTTGGAATTGACCGAATTCGTCAAATGGCAAGATTATCAAAGTGATCAGAGTGATAAAACCAGCTACAATAAGCAAAATAGCTTGAATGCCCAATAATTCAGAATGTTCATCATGTTGAAACTGAATAGAACGTTAGAATTGACCGAATTCGTCAAATCGCACGATTATCAAAGTGATCAGAGTGATAAAACCAGCTACAATAAGAAAAATAGCCTGAATGTCCAATAATTCAGAATGTTCATCATGTTGAAACTGAATAGAACGTTGGAATTGACCGAATTCGTCAAATGGCAAGAGTATTCAAAGTGATAAGAGTGATAAAACCAGCCAGACTAATCAAAATAGCCTGAATGCCCAATAATTCAGAATGTTCATCATGTTGAAACTGAATAGAACGTTGGAATTGACCAAAATCGTCAAATGGCAAGAGTATTCAAAGTGATCAGAGTGATAAAACCAGCCAGACTAATCAAAATAGACTGAATGCCCAATAATTCAGAATGTTCATCATGTTCAAACTGAATAGAACGTTGGAATTGACCGAATTCGTTTAATGGCTAGAGTATTCAAAGTGATCAGAGTGATAAAACCAGCTACAATAAGCAAAATAGCCTGAATGTCCAATAATTCAGAATGTTCATCATGTTGAAACTGAATAGAACGTTGGAATTGACCGAATTCGTCAAATGGTAAGAGTATTCAAAGTGATCAGAGTGATAAAACCAGCCAGACTAATCAAAATAGCCCGAATGCCCAATAATTCAGAATGTTCATCATGTTGAAACTGAATAGAACGTTGGAATTGACCGAATTCGTCAAATGGCAAGAGTATTCAAAGTGATCAGAGTGATAAAACCAGCCAGACTAATCAAAATAGACTGAATGCCCAATAATTCAGAATGTTCATCATGTTCAAACTGAATAGAACGTTGGAATTGACCGAATTCGTTTAATGGCTAGAGTATTCAAAGTGATCACAGTGATAAAACCAGCCAGACTAATCAAAATAGCCTGAATGCCTAATAATTGAGAACGTTCATCATGTTGAAACTGAATAGAACGTTGGAATTGACCGAATTCGTCAAATGGTAAGAGTATTCAAAGTGATCAGAGTGATAAAACCAGCCAGACTAATCAAAATAGCCCGAATGCCCAATAATTCAGAATGTTCATCATGTTGAAACTGAATAGAACGTTGGAATTGACCGAATTCGTCAAATGGCAAGAGTATTCAAAGTGATCAGAGTGATAAAACCAGCCAGACTAATCAAAATAGACTGAATGCCCAATAATTCAGAATGTTCATCATGTTCAAACTGAATAGAACGTTGGAATTGACCGAATTCGTTTAATGGCTAGAGTATTCAAAGTGATCACAGTGATAAAACCAGCCAGACTAATCAAAATAGCCTGAATGCCTAATAATTGAGAACGTTCATCATGTTGAAACTGAATAGAACGTTGGAATTGACCGAATTCGTCAAATGGCAAGATTATCAAAGTGGTCAGAGTGATAAAACCAGCTACAATAAGCTAAATAGCCTGAATGCCCAATAATTCAGAATGTTCATCATGTTGAAACTGAATAGAACGTTGGAATTGACCGAATTCGTCAAATGGCAAGAGTATTCAAAGTGATCAGAGTGATAAAACCAGCCAGACTAATCAAAATAGACTGAATGCCCAATAATTCAGAATGTTCATCATGTTCAAACTGAATAGAACGTTGGAATTGACCGAATTCGTTTAATGGCTAGAGTATTCAAAGTGATCACAGTGATAAAACCAGCCAGACTAATCAAAATAGCCTGAATGCCTAATAATTGAGAACGTTCATCATGTTGAAACTGAATAGAACGTTGGAATTGACCGAATTCGTCAAATGGCAAGATTATCAAAGTGATCAGAGTGATAAAACCAGCTACAATAAGCTAAATAGCCTGAATGCCCAATAATTCAGAATGTTCATCATGTTGAAACTGAATAGAACGTTGGAATTGACCGAATTCGTCAAATGGCAAGAGTATTCAAAGTGATCAGAGTGATAAAACCAGCCAGACTAATCAAACTAGCCTGAATGCCCAATAATTCAGAATGTTCATCATGTTGAAACTGAATAGAACGTTGAAATTGACCGAATTCGTCAAATGGCAAGATTATCAAAGTGATAAAACCAGCTATAATAATCAAAATAGCCTGAATGCCCAATAATTGAGAACGTTCATCATGTTGAAACTGAATAGAACGTTGGAATTGACTGAATTCGTCAAATGGCAAGAGTATTCAAAGTGATCAGAGTGATAAAACCAGCCAGACTAATCAAAATAGACTGAATGACCAATAATTCAGAATGTTCATCATGTTGAAACTGAATAGAACGTTGGAATTGACCGAATTCGTCAAATGGCAAGAGTATTCAAAGTGATCAGAGTGATAAAACCAGCCAGGCTAATCAAAATAGCCTGAATGTCCAATAATTCAGAATGTTCATCATGTTGAAATTGAATAGAACGTTGGAATTGACCGAATTCGTCAAATGGCAAGAGTATTCAAAGTGATCAGAGTGATAAAACGAGCCAGACTAATCAAAATAGCCTGAATGCCCAATAATTCAGAATGTTCATCATGTTGAAACTGAGTAGAACGTTGGAATTGACCGAATTCGTCAAATGGCAAGAGTATTCAAAGTGATCACAGTGATAAAACCAGCCAGACTAATCAAAATAGACTGAATGCCAAATAATTCAGAATGTTCATCATGTTGAAACTGAATAGAACGTTGGAATTTACCGAATTCGTCAAATGGCAAGAGTATTCAAAGTGATCAGAGTGATAAAACCAGCCCGACTAATCAAAATAGCCTGAATGCCTAATAATTAAGAACGTTCATCATGTTGAAACTGAATAGAACGTTGGAATTGACTGAATTCGTCAAATGGCAAGATTATCAAAATGATCAGAGTGATAAAACCAGCTACAATAAGCAAAATAGCCGGAATGCCCAATAATTCAGAATGTTCATCATGTTGAAACTGAATAGAACGTTGGAATTGAGCGAATTCGTGAAATGGCAAGATTATCAAAGTGACCAGAGTGATAAAACCAGCTACAATAAGCAAAATAGCCTGAATGCCCAATAATTCAGAATGTTCATCATGTTGAAACTGAATAGAACGTTGGAATTGACCGAATTCGTCAAATCGCAAGAGTATTCAAAGTGATCAGAGTGATAAAACCAGCCAGACTAATCAAAATAGCCTGAATGCCCAATAATTCAGAATGTTCATCATGTTGAAACTGAATAGAACGTTGGAATTGACCGAATTCGTCAAATGGCAAGAGTATTCAAAGTGATCAGAGTGATAAAACCAGCCAGACTAATCAAAATAGCCTGAATGTCCAATAATTCAGAATGTTCATCATGTTGAAACTGAATAGAACGTTGGAATTGACCGAATTCGTCAAATGGCAAGAGTATTCAAAGTGATCAGAGTGATAAAACCAGCCAGACTAATCAAAATAGCCTGAATGCCCAATAATTCAGAATGTTCATCATGTTGAAACTGAATAGAACGTTGGAATTGACCGATTTCGTCAAATGGCAAGAGTATTCAAAGTGATCAGAGTGATAAAACCAAATGGTAAGAGCATTCAAAGTGATCAGAGTGATAAAACCAGCCAGACTAATCAAAATAGCCTGAATGCCCAATAATTCAGAATGTTGATCATGTTGAAACTGAATAGAACGTTGGAATTGACCGAATTCGTCAAATGGCAAGAGTATTCAAAGTGATCAGAGTGATAAAACCAGCCAGACTAATCAAAATAGCCTGAATGCCCAATAATTCAGAATGTTCATCATGTTGAAACTGAATAGAACGTTGGAATTGACCGAATTCGTCAAATGGCAAGAGTATTCAAAGTGATCAGAGTGATAAAACCAGCCAGACTAATCAAAATAGCCTGAATGCCCAATAATTCAGAATGTTCATCATGTTGAAACTGAATAGAACGTTGGAATTGACCGATTTCGTCAAATGGCAAGAGTATTCAAAGTGATCAGAGTGATAAAACCAGCCAGACTAATCAAAATAGCCTGAATGCCCAATAATTCAGAATGTTCATCATGTTGAAACTGAATAGAACGTTGGAATTGACCGAATTCGTCAAATGGCAAGATTATCAAAGTGATCAGAGTGATAAAACCAGCTACAATAAGCAAAATAGGCAAGAGTATTCAAAGTGATCAGAGTGATAAAACCAGCCAGACTAATCAAAATAGCCTGAATATCCAATAATTCAGAATGTTCATCATGTTGAAACTGAATAGAACGTTAGAATTGACCGAATTCGTCAAATGGCAAGAGTATTCAAAGTGATCAGAGTGATAAAACCAGCCAGACTACTCAAAATAGCCTGAATGCCCAATAATTCAGAATGTTGATCATGTTGAAACTGAATAGAACGTTGGAATTGACCGAATTCGTCAAATGGCAAGAGTATTCAAAGTGATCAGAGTGATAAAACCAGCCAGACTAATCAATATAGCCTGAATGCCCAATAATTCAGAATGTTCATCATGTTCAAACTGAATAGAACGTTGGAATTGACCGAATTTGTTTAATGGCTAGAGTATTCAAAGTGATCACAGTGATAAAACCAGCCAGACTAATCAAAATAGCCTGAATGCCTAATAATTAAGAATGTTCATCATGTTGAAACTGAATAGAACGTTGGAATTGACCGAATTCGTCAAATGGCAAGATTATCAAAGTGATCAGAGTGATAAAACCAGCTACAATAAGCAAAATAGCCTGAATGCCCAATAATTCAGAATGTTCATCATGTTGAAACTGAATACAACGTTGGAATTGACCGAATTCGTCAAATGGCAAGAGTATTCAAAGTGATCAGAGTGATAAAACCCGCCAGACTAATCAAAATAGCCTGAATGCCCAATAATTCAGAATGTTCATCATGTTGAAACTGAATAGAACGTTGGAATTGACCGAATTCGTCAAATGGCAAGAGTATTCAAAGTGATCAGAGTGATAAAACCAGCTACAATAAGCAAAATAGCCTGAATGCCCAATAATTGAGAACGTTCATCATGTTGAAACTGAATAGAACGTTGGAATTGACCGAATTCGTCAAATGGCAAGAGTATTCAAAGTGATCAGAGTGATAAAACCAGCCAGACTAATCAAACTAGCCTGAATGCCCAATAATTCAGAATGTTCATCATGTCGAAACTGAATAGAACGTTGGAATTGACCGAATTCGTCAAATGGCAAGAGTATTCAAAGTGATCAGAGTGATAAAACCAGCCAGACTAATCAAAATAGCCTGAATGCCCAATAATTCAGAATGTTCATCATGTTGAAACTGAATAGAACGTTGGAATTGACCGATTTCGTCAAATGGCAAGAGTATTCAAAGTGATCAGAGTGATAAAACCAGCCAGACTAATCAAAATAGCCTGAATGCCCAATAATTCAGAATGTTCATCATGTTGAAACTGAATAGAACGTTGGAATTGACCGAATTCGTCAAATGGCAAGATTATCAAAGTGATCAGAGTGATAAAACCAGCTACAATAAGCAAAATAGGCAAGAGTATTCAAAGTAATCAGAGTGATAAAACCAGCCAGACTAATCAAAATAGCCTGAATATCCAATAATTCAGAATGTTCATCATGTTGAAACTGAATAGAACGTTGGAATTGACCGAATTCGTCAAATGGCAAGAGTATTCAAAGTGATCAGAGTGATAAAACCAGCCAGACTACTCAAAATAGCCTGAATGCCCAATAATTCAGAATGTTGATCATGTTGAAACTGAATAGAACGTTGGAATTGACCGAATTCGTCAAATGGCAAGAGTATTCAAAGTGATCAGAGTGATAAAACCAGCCAGACTAATCAATATAGCCTGAATGCCCAATAATTCAGAATGTTCATCATGTTCAAACTGAATAGAACGTTGGAATTGACCGAATTTGTTTAATGGCTAGAGTATTCAAAGTGATCACAGTGATAAAACCAGCCAGACTAATCAAAATAGCCTGAATGCCTAATAATTAAGAATGTTCATCATGTTGAAACTGAATAGAACGTTGGAATTGACCGAATTCGTCAAATGGCAAGATTATCAAAGTGATCAGAGTGATAAAACCAGCTACAATAAGCAAAATAGCCTGAATGCCCAATAATTCAGAATGTTCATCATGTTGAAACTGAATACAACGTTGGAATTGACCGAATTCGTCAAATGGCAAGAGTATTCAAAGTGATCAGAGTGATAAAACCCGCCAGACTAATCAAAATAGCCTGAATGCCCAATAATTCAGAATGTTCATCATGTTGAAACTGAATAGAACGTTGGAATTGACCGAATTCGTCAAATGGCAAGAGTATTCAAAGTGATCAGAGTTATAAAACCAGCTACAATAAGCAAAATAGCCTGAATGCCCAATAATTGAGAACGTTCATCATGTTGAAACTGAATAGAACGTTGGAATTGACCGAATTCGTCAAATGGCAAGAGTATTCAAAGTGATCAGAGTGATAAAACCAGCCAGACTAATCAAACTAGCCTGAATGCCCAATAATTCAGAATGTTCATCTTGTTGAAACTGAATAGAACGTTGGAATTGACCGAATTCGTCAAATGGCAAGATTATCAAAGTGATCAGAGTGATAAAACCAGCTACAATAATCAAAATAGCCTGAATGCCCAATAATTGAGAACGTTCATCATGTTGAAACTGAATAGAACGTTGGAATTGACTGAATTCGTCAAATGGCAAGAGTATTCAAAGTGATCAGAGTGATAAAACCACCTACAATAGTCAAAATAGCCTGAATGACCAATAATTCAGAATGTTCATCATGTTGAAACTGAATAGAACGTTGGAATTGACCGAATTCGTCAAATGGCAAGAGTATTCAAAGTGATCAGAGTGATAAAACCATCTACAATAATCAAAATAGCCTGAATGCCTAATAATTAAGAACGTTCATCATGTTGAAACTGAATAAAACGTTGGAATTGACCGAATTCGTCAAATGGCAAGATTATCAAAGTGATCAGAGTGATAAAACCAGCTACAATAAGCAAAATAGGCAAGAGTATTCAAAGTGATCAGAGTGATAAAACCAGCCAGACTAATCAAAATAGCCTGAATGTCCAATAATTCAGAATGTTCATCATGTTGAAACTGAATAGAACGTTGGAATTGACCGAATTCGTCAAATGGGAAGAGTATTCAAAGTGATCAGAGTGATAAAACCAGCCAGACTAATCAAAATAGCCTGAATGCCCAATAATTCAGAATGTTCATCATGTTGAAACTGAATAGAACGTTGGAATTGACCGATTTCGTCAAATGGCAAGAGTATTCAAAGTGATCAGAGTGATAAAACCAGCCAGACTAATCAAAATAGCCTGAATGCCCAATAATTCAGAATGTTCATCATGTTGAAACTGAATAGAACGTTGGAATTGACCGAATTCGTTTAATGGCTAGAGTATTCAAAGTGATCACAGTGATAAAACCAGCCAGACTAATCAAAATAGCCTGAATGCCTAATAATTAAGAATGTTCATCATGTTGAAACTGAATAGAACGTTGGAATTGACCGAATTCGTCAAATGGCAAGATTATCAAAGTGATCAGAGTGATAAAACCAGCTACAATAAGCAAAATAGGCAAGAGTATTCAAAGTGATCAGAGTGATAAAACCAGCCAGACTAATCAAAATAGCCTGAATGTCCAATAATTTAGAATGTTCATCATGTTGAAACTGAATAGAACGTTGGAATTGACCGAATTCGTCAAATGGCAAGAGTATTCAAAGTGATCAGAGTGATAAAACCAGCCAGACTAATCAAAATAGCCTGAATGACCAATAATTCAGAATGTTGATCATGTTGAAACTGAATAGAACGTTGGAATTGACCGAATTCGTCAAATGGCAAGAGTATTCAAAGTGATCAGAGTGATAAAACCAGCCAGACTAATCAATATAGCCTGAATGCCCAATAATTCAGAATGTTCATCATGTTCAAACTGAATAGAACGTTGGAATTGACCGAATTCGTTTAATGGCTAGAGTATTCAAAGTGATCACAGTGATAAAACCAGCCAGACTAATCAAAATAGCCTGAATGCCTAATAATTAAGAATGTTCATCATGTTGAAACTGAATAGAACGTTGGAATTGACCGAATTCGTCAAATGGCAAGATTATCAAAGTGATCAGAGTGATAAAACCAGCTACAATAAACAAAATAGCCTGAATGTCCAATAATTCAGAATGTTCATCATGTTGAAACTGAATAGAACGTTGGAATTGACCGAATTCGTTAAATGGCAAGAGTATTCAAAGTGATCAGAGTGATAAAACCAGCCAGACTAATCAAAATAGCCTGAATGCCCAATAATTCAGAATGTTCATCATGTTGAAACTGAATAGAACGTTGGAATTGACCGAATTCGTCAAATCGCACGATTATCAAAGTGATCAGAGTGATAAAACCAGCTACAATAAACAAAATAGCCTGAATGTCCAATAATTCAGAATGTTCATCATGTTGAAACTGAATAGAACGTTGGAATTGACCGAATTCGTTAAATGGCAAGAGTATTCAAAGTGATCAGAGTGATAAAACCAGCCAGACTAATCAAAATAGCCTGAATGCCCAATAATTCAGAATGTTCATCATGTTGAAACTGAATAGAACGTTGGAATTGACCGATTTCGTCGAATGGCAAGAGTATTCAAAGTGATCAGAGTGATAAAACCAGCCAGACTAATCAAAATAGCCTGAATGCCAAATAATTCAGAATGTTCATCATGTTGAAACTGAATAGAACGTTGGAATTGACCGAATTCGTCAAATGGAAAGAGTATTCAAAGTGATCAGAGTGATAAAACCATCTACAATAATCAAAATAGCCTGAATGCCTAATAATTAAGAACGTTCATCATGTTGAAACTGAATAGAACGTTGGAATTGACCGAATTCGTCAAATGGCAAGATTATCAAAGTGATCAGAGTGATAAAACCAGCTACAATAAGCAAAATAGGCAAGAGTATTCAAAGTGATCAGAGTGATAAAACCAGCCAGACTAATCAAAATAGCCTGAATGTCCAATAATTCAGAATGTTCATCATGTTGAAACTGAATAGAACGTTGGAATTGACCGAATTCGTCAAATGGCAAGAGTATTCAAAGTGATCAGAGTGATAAAACCATCTACAATAATCAAAATAGCCTGAATGCCTAATAATTAAGAACGTTCATTATGTTGAAACTGAATAGAACGTTGGAATTGACCGAATTCGTCAAATGGCAAGATTATCAAAGTGATCAGAGTGATAAAACCAGCTACAATAAGCAAAATAGGCAAGAGTATTCAAAGTGATCAGAGTGATAAAACCATCTACAATAATCAAAATAGCCTGAATGCCTAATAATTAAGAACGTTCATCATGTTGAAACTGAATAGAACGTTGGATTTGACCGAATTCGTCAAATGGCAAGATTATCAAAGTGATCAGAGTGATAAAACCAGCTACAATAAGCAAAATAGGCAAGAGTATTCAAAGTGATCAGAGTGATAGAACCAGCCAGACTAATCAAAATAGCCTGAATGTCCAATAATTCAGAATGTTCATCATGTTGAAACTGAATAGAACGTTGGAATTGACCGAATTCGTCAAATGGCAAGAGTATTCAAAGTGATCAGAGTGATAAAACCAGCCAGACTAATCAAAATAGCCTGAATGCCCAATAATTCAGAATGTTCATCATGTTGAAACTGAATAGAACGTTGGAATTGACCGATTTCGTCAAATGGCAAGAGTATTCAAAGTGATCAGAGTGATAAAACCAGCCAGACTAATCAAAATAGCCTGAATGCCCAATAATTCAGAATGTTCATCATGTTGAAACTGAATAGAACGTTGGAATTGACCGAATTCGTCAAATGGCAAGAGTATTCAAAGTGATCAGAGTGATAACACCATCTACAATAATCAAAATAGCCTGAATGCCTAATAATTAAGAACGTTCATCATGTTGAAACTGAATAGAACGTTGGAATTGACCGAATTCGTCAAATGGCAAGATTATCAAAGTGATCAGAGTGATAAAACCAGCTACAATAAGCAAAATAGGCAAGAGTATTCAAAGTGATCAGAGTGATAAAACCAGCCAGACTAATCAAAATAGCCTGAATGTCCAATAATTTAGAATGTTCATCATGTTGAAACTGAATAGAACGTTGGAATTGACCGAATTCGTCAAATGGCAAGAGTATTCAAAGTGATCAGAGTGATAAAACCAGCCAGACTAATCAAAATAGCCTGAATGCCCAATAATTGAGAATGTTGATCATGTTGAAACTGAATAGAACGTTGGAATTGACCGAATTCGTCAAATGGCAAGAGTATTCAAAGTGATCAGAGTGATAAAACCAGCCAGACTAATCAATATAGCCTGAATGCCCAATAATTCAGAATGTTCATCATGTTCAAACTGAATAGAACGTTGGAATTGACCGAATTCTTTTAATGGCTAGAGTATTCAAAGTGATCACAGTGATAAAACCAGCCAGACTAATCAAAATAGCCTGAATGCCTAATAATTAAGAATGTTCATCATGTTGAAACTGAATAGAACGTTGGAATTGACCGAATTCGTCAAATGGCAAGATTATCAAAGTGATCAGAGTGATAAAACCAGCTACAATAAGCAAAATAGCCTGAATGCCCAATAATTCAGAATGTTCATCATGTTGAAACTGAATAGAACGTTGGAATTGACCGAATTCGTCAAATGGCAAGAGTATTCAAAGTGATCAGAGTGATAAAACCAGCCAGACTAATCAAAATAGCCTGAATGCCCAATAATTCAGAATGTTCATCATGTTGAAACTGAATAGAACGTTGGAATTGACCGATTTCGTCAAATGGCAAGAGTATTCAAAGTGATCAGAGTGATAAAACCAGCCAGACTAATCAAAATAGCCTGAATGCCCAATAATTCAGAATGTTCATCATGTTGAAACTGAATAGAACGTTGGAATTGACCGAATTCGTCAAATGGCAAGAGTATTCAAAGTGATCAGAGTGATAAAACCATCTACAATAATCAAAATAGCCTGAATGCCTAATAATTAAGAACGTTCATCATGTTGAAACTGAATAGAACGTTGGAATTGACCGAATTCGTCAAATGGCAAGATTATCAAAGTGATCAGAGTGATAAAACCAGCTACAATAAGCAAAATAGGCAAGAGTATTCAAAGTGATCAGAGTGATAAAACCAGCCAGACTAATCAAAATAGCCTGAATGTCTAATAATTCAGAATGTTCATCATGTTGAAACTGAATAGAACGTTGGAATTGACCGAATTCGTCAAATGGCAAGATTATCAAAGTGATCAGAGTGATAAAACCAGCTACAATAAGCAAAATAGGCAAGAGTATTCAAAGTGATCAGAGTGATAAAACCAGCCAGACTAATCAAAATAGCCTGAATGTCCAATAATTCAGAATGTTCATCATGTTGAAACTGAATAGAACGTTGGAATTGGCCGATTTCGTCAAATGGCAAGAGTATTCAAAGTGATCAGAGTGATAAAACCAGCCAGACTAATCAAAATAGCCTGAATGCCCAATAATTCAGAATGTTCATCATGTTGAAACTGAATAGAACGTTGGAATTGACCGATTTCGTCAAATGGCAAGAGTATTCAAAGTGATCAGAGTGATAAAACCAGCCAGACTAATCAAAATAGCCTGAATGCCCAATAATTCAGAATGTTCATCATGTTGAAACTGAATAGAACGTTGGAATTGACCGAATTCGTCAAATGGCAAGAGTATTCAAAGTGATCAGAGTGATAACACCATCTACAATAATCAAAATAGCCTGAATGCCTAATAATTAAGAACGTTCATCATGTTGAAACTGAATAGAACGTTGGAATTGACCGAATTCGTCAAATGGCAAGATTATCAAAGTGATCAGAGTGATAAAACCAGCTACAATAAGCAAAATAGGCAAGAGTATTCAAAGTGATCAGAATGATAAAACCAGCCAGACTAATCAAAATAGCCTGAATGTCCAATAATTTAGAATGTTCATCATGTTGAAACTGAATAGAACGTTGGAATTGACCGAATTCGTCAAATGGCAAGAGTATTCAAAGTGATCAGAGTGATAAAACCAGCCAGACTAATCAAAATAGCCTGAATGCCCAATAATTGAGAATGTTGATCATGTTGAAACTGAATAGAACGTTGGAATTGACCGAATTCGTCAAATGGCAAGAGTATTCAAAGTGATCAGAGTGATAAAACCAGCCAGACTAATCAATATAGCCTGAATGCCCAATAATTCAGAATGTTCATCATGTTCAATCTGAATAGAACGTTGGAATTGACCGAATTCGTTTAATGGCTAGAGTATTCAAAGTGATCACAGTGATAAAACCAGCCAAAATAATCAAAATAGCCTGAATGCCTAATAATTAAGAATGTTCATCATGTTGAAACTGAATAGAACGTTGGAATTGACCGAATTCGTCAAATGGCAAGATTATCAAAGTGATCAGAGTGATAAAACCAGCTACAATAAGCAAAATAGCCTGAATGCCCAATAATTCAGAATGTTCATCATGTTGAAACTGAATAGAACGTTGGAATTGACCGAATTCGTCAAATGGCAAGAGTATTCAAAGTGATCAGAGTGATAAAACCAGCCAGACTAATCAAAATAGCCTGAATGCCCAATAATTCAGAATGTTCATCATGTTGAAACTGAATAGAACGTTGGAATTGACCGATTTCGTCAAATGGCAAGAGTATTCAAAGTGATCAGAGTGATAAAACCAGCCAGACTAATCAAAATAGCCTGAATGCCCAATAATTCAGAATGTTCATCATGTTGAAACTGAATAGAACGTTGGAATTGACCGAATTCGTCAAATGGCAAGAGTATTCAAAGTGATCAGAGTGATAAAACCATCTACAATAATCAAAATAGCCTGAATGCCTAATAATTAAGAACGTTCATCATGTTGAAACTGAATAGAACGTTGAAATTGACCGAATTCGTCAAATGGCAAGATTATCAAAGTGATCAGAGTGATAAAACCAGCTACAATAAGCAAAATAGGCAAGAGTATTCAAAGTGATCAGAGTGATAAAACCAGCCAGACTAATCAAAATAGCCTGAATGTCTAATAATTCAGAATGTTCATCATGTTGAAACTGAATAGAACGTTGGAATTGACCGAATTCGTCAAATGGCAAGATTATCAAAGTGATCAGAGTGATAAAACCAGCTACAATAAGCAAAATAGGCAAGAGTATTCAAAGTGATCAGAGTGATAAAACCAGCCAGACTAATCAAAATAGCCTGAATGTCCAATAATTCAGAATGTTCATCATGTTGAAACTGAATAGAACGTTGGAATTGACCGATTTCGTCAAATGGCAAGAGTATTCAAAGTGATCAGAGTGATAAAACCAGCCAGACTAATCAAAATAGCCTGAATGCCCAATAATTCAGAATGTTCATCATGTTGAAACTGAATAGAACGTTGGAATTTACCGATTTCGTCAAATGGCAAGAGTATTCAAAGTGATCAGAGTGATAAAACCAGCCAGACTAATCAAAATAGCCTGAATGCCCAATAATTCAGAATGTTCATCATGTTGAAACTGAATAGAACGTTGAAATTGACCGAATTCGTCAAATGGCAAGAGTATTCAAAGTGATCAGAGTGATAACACCATCTACAATAATCAAAATAGCCTGAATGCCTAATAATTAAGAACGTTCATCATGTTGAAACTGAATAGAACGTTGGAATTGACCGAATTCGTCAAATGGCAAGATTATCAAAGTGATCAGAGTGATAAAACCAGCTACAATAAGCAAAATAGGCAAGAGTATTCAAAGTGATCAGAGTGATAAAACCAGCCAGACTAATCAAAATAGCCTGAATGTCCAATAATTTAGAATGTTCATCATGTTGAAACTGAATAGAACGTTGGAATTGACCGAATTCGTCAAATGGCAAGAGTATTCAAAGTGATCAGAGTGATAAAACCAGCCAGACTAATCAAAATAGCCTGAATGCCCAATAATTGAGAATGTTGATCATGTTGAAACTGAATAGAACGTTGGAATTGACCGAATTCGTCAAATGGCAAGAGTATTCAAAGTGATCAGAGTGATAAAACCAGCCAGACTAATCAATATAGCCTGAATGCCCAATAATTCAGAATGTTCATCATGTTCAAACTGAATAGAACGTTGGAATTGACCGAATTCGTTTAATGGCTAGAGTATTCAAAGTGATCACAGTGATAAAACCAGCCAGACTAATCAAAATAGCCTGAATGCCTAATAATTAAGAATGTTCATCATGTTGAAACTGAATAGAACGTTGGAATTGACCGAATTCGTCAAATGGCAAGATTATCAAAGTGATCAGAGTGATAAAACCAGCTACAATAAGCAAAATAGCCTGAATGCCCAATAATTCAGAATGTTCATCATGTTGAAACTGAATAGAACGTTGGAATTGACCGAATTCGTCAAATGGCAAGAGTATTCAAAGTGATCAGAGTGATAAAACCAGCCAGACTAATCAAAATAGCCTGAATGCCCAATAATTCAGAATGTTCATCATGTTGAAACTGAATAGAACGTTGGAATTGACCGATTTCGTCAAATGGCAAGAGTATTCAAAGTGATCAGAGTGATAAAACCAGCCAGACTAATCAAAATAGCCTGAATGCCCAATAATTCAGAATGTTCATCATGTTGAAACTGAATAGAACGTTGGAATTGACCGAATTCGTCAAATGGCAAGAGTATTCAAAGTGATCAGAGTGATAAAACCATCTACAATAATCAAAATAGCCTGAATGCCTAATAATTAAGAACGTTCATCATGTTGAAACTGAATAGAACGTTGGAATTGACCGAATTCGTCAAATGGCAAGATTATCAAAGTGATCAGAGTGATAAAACCAGCTACAATAAGCAAAATAGGCAGGAGTATTCAAAGTGATCAGAGTGATAAAACCAGCCAGACTAATCAAAATAGCCTGAATGTCTAATAATTCAGAATGTTCATCATGTTGAAACTGAATAGAACGTTGGAATTGACCGAATTCGTCAAATGGCAAGAGTATTCAAAGTGATCAGAGTGATAAAACGAGCCAGACTAATCAAAATAGCCTGAATGCCCAATAATTCAGAATGTTCATCATGTTGAAACTGAATAGAACGTTGGAATTGACCGAATTCGTTTAATAGCTAGAGTATTCAAAGTGATCACAGTGATAAAACCAGCCAGACTAATCAAAATAGACTGAATGCCAAATAATTCAGAATGTTCATCATGTTGAAACTGAATAGAACGTTGGAATTTACCGAATTCGTCAAATGGCAAGAGTATTCAAAGTGATCAGAGTGATAAAACCGGCCCGACTAATCAAAATAGCCTGAATGCCTAATAATTAAGAACGTTCATCATGTTGAAACTGAATAGAACGTTGGAATTGACCGAATTCGTCAAATGGCAAGAGTATTCAAAGTGATCAGAGTGATAAAACCAGCCAGACTAATCAAAATAGCCTGAATGCCCAATAATTCAGAATGTTCATCATGTTCAAACTGAATAGAACGTTGGAATTGACCGAATTCGTTTAATGGCTAGAGTATTCAAAGTGATCACAGTGATAAAACCAGCCAGACTAATCAAAATAGACTGAATGCCAAATAATTCAGAATGTTCATCATGTTGAAACTGAATAGAACGTTGGAATTTACCGAATTCGTCAAATGGCAAGAGTATTCAAAGTGATCAGAGTGATAAAACCGGCCCGACTAATCAAAGTAGCCTGAATGCCTAATAATTAAGAACGTTCATCATGTTGAAACTGAATAGAACGTTGGAATTGACTGAATTCGTCAAATGGCAAGATTATCAAAGTGATCAGAGTGATAAAACCAGCTACAATAAGCAAAATAGCCTGAATGCCCAATAATTCAGAATGTTCATCATGTTGAAACTGAATAGAACGTTGGAATTGACCGAATTCGTCAAATCGCAAGAGTATTCAAAGTGATCAGAGTGAGAAAACCAGCCAGACTAATCAAAATAGCCTGAATGCCCAATAATTCAGAATGTTCATCATGTTGAAACTGAATAGAACGTTGGAATTGACCGAATTTGTCAAATCGCAAGAGTATTCAAAGTGATCAGAGTGATAAAACCAGCCAGACTAATCAAAATAGCCTGAATGCCCAATAATTCAGAATGTTCATCATGTTGAAACTGAATAGAACGTTGGAATTGACCGAATTCGTCAAATGGCAAGAGTATTCAAAGTTATCAGAGTGATAAAACCAGCCAGACTAATCAAAATAGCCTGAATGTCCAATAATTCAGAATGTTCATCATGTTGAAACTGAATAGAACGTTGGAATTGACCGAATTCGTCAAATGGCAAGAGTATTCAAAGTGATCAGAGAGATAAAAACCAGCCAGACTAATCAAAATAGCCTGAATGCCCAATAATTCAGAATGTTCATCATGTTGAAACTGAATAGAACGTTGGAATTGACCGATTTCGTCACATGGCAAGAGTATTCAAAGTGATCAGAGTGATAAAACCAGCCAGACTAATCAAAATAGCCTGAATGCCCAATAATTCAGAATGTTCATCATGTTGAAACTGAATAGAACGTTGGAATTGACCGAATTCGTCAAATGGCAAGAGTATTCAAAGTGATCAGAGTGATAACACCATCTACAATAATCAAAATAGCCTGAATGCCTAATAATTAAGAACGTTCATCATGTTGAAACTGAATAGAACGTTGGAATTGACCGAATTCGTCAAATGGCAAGATTATCAAAGTGATCAGAGTGATAAAACCAGCTACAATAAGCAAAATAGGCAAGAGTATTCAAAGTGATCAGAGTGATTAAACCAGCCAGACTAATCAAAATAGCCTGAATGTCCAATAATTCAGAATGTTCATCATGTTGAAACTGAATAGAACGTTGGAATTGACCGAATTCGTCAAATGGCAAGAGTATTCAAAGTGATCAGAGTGATAAAACCAGCCAGACTACTCAAAATAGCCTGAATGCCCAATAATTCAGAATGTTGATCATGTTGAAACTGAATAGAACGTTGGAATTGACCGAATTCGTCAAATGGCAAGAGTATTCAAAGTGATCAGAGTGATAAAACCAGCTACAATAAGCAAAATAGGCAAGAGTATTCAAAGTGATCAGAGTGATAAAACCAGCCAGACTAATCAAAATAGCCTGAATGTCCAATAATTCAGAATGTTCATCATGTTGAAACTGAATAGAACGTTGGAATTGACCGATTTCGTCAAATGGCAAGAGTATTCAAAGTGATCAGAGTGATAAAACCAGCCAGACTAATCAAAATAGCCTGAATGCCCAATAATTCAGAATGTTCATCATGTTGAAACTGAATAGAACGTTGGAATTTACCGATTTCGTCAAATGGCAAGAGTATTCAAAGTGATCAGAGTGATAAAACCAGCCAGACTAATCAAAATAGCCTGAATGCCCAATAATTCAGAATGTTCATCATGTTGAAACTGAATAGAACGTTGGAATTGACCGAATTCGTCAAATGGCAAGAGTATTCAAAGTGATCAGAGTGATAACACCATCTACAATAATCAAAATAGCCTGAATGCCTAATAATTAAGAACGTTCATCATGTTGAAACTGAATAGAACGTTGGAATTGACCGAATTCGTCAAATGGCAAGATTATCAAAGTGATCAGAGTGATAAAACCAGCTACAATAAGCAAAATAGGCAAGAGTATTCAAAGTGATCAGAGTGATAAAACCAGCCAGACTAATCAAAATAGCCTGAATGTCCAATAATTTAGAATGTTCGTCATGTTGAAACTGAATAGAACGTTGGAATTGACCGAATTCGTCAAATGGCAAGAGTATTCAAAGTGATCAGAGTGATAAAACCAGCCAGACTAATCAAAATAGCCTGAATGCCCAATAATTGAGAATGTTGATCATGTTGAAACTGAATAGAACGTTGGAATTGACCGAATTCGTCAAATGGCAAGAGTATTCAAAGTGATCAGAGTGATAAAACCAGCCAGACTAATCAATATAGCCTGAATGCCCAATAATTCAGAATGTTCATCATGTTCAAACTGAATAGAACGTTGGAATTGACCGAATTCGTTTAATGGCTAGAGTATTCAAAGTGATCACAGTGATAAAACCAGCCAGACTAATCAAAATAGCCTGAATGCCTAATAATTAAGAATGTTCATCATGTTGAAACTGAATAGAACGTTGGAATTGACCGAATTCGTCAAATGGCAAGATTATCAAAGTGATCAGAGTGATAAAACCAGCTACAATAAGCAAAATAGCCTGAATGCCCAATAATTCAGAATGTTCATCATGTTGAAACTGAATAGAACGTTGGAATTGACCGAATTCGTCAAATGGCAAGAGTATTCAAAGTGATCAGAGTGATAAAACCAGCCAGACTAATCAAAATAGCCTGAATGCCCAATAATTCAGAATGTTCATCATGTTGAAACTGAATAGAACGTTGGAATTGACCGATTTCGTCAAATGGCAAGAGTATTCAAAGTGATCAGAGTGATAAAACCAGCCAGACTAATCAAAATAGCCTGAATGCCCAATAATTCAGAATGTTCATCATGTTGAAACTGAATAGAACGTTGGAATTGACCGAATTCGTCAAATGGCAAGAGTATTCAAAGTGATCAGAGTGATAAAACCATCTACAATAATCAAAATAACCTGAATGCCTAATAATTAAGAACGTTCATCATGTTGAAACTGAATAGAACGTTGGAATTGACCGAATTCGTCAAATGGCAAGATTATCAAAGTGATCAGAGTGATAAAACCAGCTACAATAAGCAAAATAGGCAGGAGTATTCAAAGTGATCAGAGTGATAAAACCAGCCAGACTAATCAAAATAGCCTGAATGTCTAATAATTCAGAATGTTCATCATGTTGAAACTGAATAGAACGTTGGAATTGACCGAATTCGTCAAATGGCAAGAGTATTCAAAGTGATCAGAGTGATAAAACGAGCCAGACTAATCAAAATAGCCTGAATGCCCAATAATTCAGAATGTTCATCATGTTGAAACTGAATAGAACGTTGGAATTGACCGAATTCGTTTAATGGCTAGAGTATTCAAAGTGATCACAGTGATAAAACCAGCCAGACTAATCAAAATAGACTGAATGCCAAATAATTCAGAATGTTCATCATGTTGAAACTGAATAGAACGTTGGAATTTACCGAATTCGTCAAATGGCAAGAGTATTCAAAGTGATCAGAGTGATAAAACCAGCCCGACTAATCAAAATAGCCTGAATGCCTAATAATTAAGAACGTTCATCATGTTGAAACTGAATAGAACGTTGGAATTGACCGAATTCGTCAAATGGCAAGAGTATTCAAAGTGATCAGAGTGATAAAACCAGCCAGACTAATCAAAATAGCCTGAATGCCCAATAATTCAGAATGTTCATCATGTTCAAACTGAATAGAACGTTGGAATTGACCGAATTCGTTTAATGGCTAGAGTATTCAAAGTGATCACAGTGATAAAACCAGCCAGACTAATCAAAATAGACTGAATGCCAAATAATTCAGAATGTTCATCATGTTGAAACTGAATAGAACGTTGGAATTTACCGAATTCGTCAAATGGCAAGAGTATTCAAAGTGATCAGAGTGATAAAACCGGCCCGACTAATCAAAATAGCCTGAATGTCTAATAATTAAGAACGTTCATCATGTTGAAACTGAATAGAACGTTGGAATTGACTGAATTCGTCAAATGGCAAGATTATCAAAGTGATCAGAGTGATAAAACCAGCTACAATAAGCAAAATAGCCTGAATGCCCAATAATTCAGAATGTTCATCATGTTGAAACTGAATAGAACGTTGGAATTGACCGAATTCGTCAAATCGCAAGAGTATTCAAAGTGATCAGAGTGAGAAAACCAGCCAGACTAATCAAAATAGCCTGAATGCCCAATAATTCAGAATGTTCATCATGTTGAAACTGAATAGAACGTTGGAATTGACCGAATTTGTCAAATCGCAAGAGTATTCAAAGTGATCAGAGTGATAAAACCAGCCAGACTAATCAAAATAGCCTGAATGCCCAATAATTCAGAATGTTCATCATGTTGAAACTGAATAGAACGTTGGAATTGACCGAATTCGTCAAATGGCAAGAGTATTCAAAGTGATCAGAGTGATAAAACCAGCCAGACTAATCAAAATAGCCTGAATGTCCAATAATTCAGAATGTTCATCATGTTGAAACTGAATAGAACGTTGGAATTGACCGAATTCGTCAAATGGCAAGAGTATTCAAAGTGATCAGAGTGATAAAAACCAGCCAGACTAATCAAAATAGCCTGAATGCCCAATAATTCAGAATGTTCATCATGTTGAAACTGAATAGAACGTTGGAATTGACCGATTTCGTCACATGGCAAGAGTATTCAAAGTGATCAGAGTGATAAAACCAGCCAGACTAATCAAAATAGCCTGAATGCCCAATAATTCAGAATGTTCATCATGTTGAAACTGAATAGAACGTTGGAATTGACCGAATTCGTCAAATGGCAAGAGTATTCAAAGTGATCAGAGTGATAACACCATCTACAATAATCAAAATAGCCTGAATGCCTAATAATTAAGAACGTTCATCATGTTGAAACTGAATAGAACGTTGGAATTGACCGAATTCGTCAAATGGCAAGATTATCAAAGTGATCAGAGTGATAAAACCAGCTACAATAAGCAAAATAGGCAAGAGTATTCAAAGTGATCAGAGTGATAAAACCAGCCAGACTAATCAAAATAGCCTGAATGTCCAATAATTCAGAATGTTCATCATGTTGAAACTGAATAGAACGTTGGAATTGACCGAATTCGTCAAATGGCAAGAGTATTCAAAGTGATCAGAGTGATAACACCATCTACAATAATCAAAATAGCCTGAATGCCTAATAATTAAGAACGTTCATCATGTTGAAACTGAATAGAACGTTGGAATTGACCGAATTCGTCAAATGGCAAGATTATCAAAGTGATCAGAGTGATAAAACCAGCTACAATAAGCAAAATAGGCAAGAGTATTCAAAGTGATCAGAGTGATAAAACCAGCCAGACTAATCAAAATAGCCTGAATGTCCAATAATTCAGAATGTTCATCATGTTCAAACTGAATAGAACGTTGGAATTGACCGAATTCGTCAAATGGCAAGAGTATTCAAAGTGATCAGAGTGATAAAACCAGCCAGACTACTCAAAATAGCCTGAATGCCCAATAATTCAGAATGTTGATCATGTTGAAACTGAATAGAACGTTGGAATTGACCGAATTCGTCAAATGGCAAGAGTATTCAAAGTGATCAGAGTGATAAAACCAGCCAGGCTAATCAATATAGCCTGAATGCCCAATAATTCAGAATGTTCATCATGTTCAAACTGAATAGAACGTTGGAATTGACCGAATTCGTTTAATGGCTAGAGTATTCAAAGTGATCACAGTGATAAAACCAGCCAGACTAATCAAAATAGCCTGAATGCCTAATAATTAAGAATGTTCATCATGTTGAAACTGAATAGAACGTTGGAATTGACCGAATTCGTCAAATGGCAAGATTATCAAAGTGATCAGAGTGATAAAACCAGCTACAATAAGCAAAATAGCCTGAATGTCCAATAATTCAGAATGTTCATCATGTTGAAACTGAATAGAACGTTGGAATTGACCGAATTCGTCAAATGGCAAGAGTATTCAAAGTGATCAGAGTGATAAAACCAGCCAGACTAATCAAAATATCCTGAATGCCCAATAATTCAGAATGTTCATCATGTTGAAACTGAATAGAACGTTGGAATTGCCCGAATTCGTCAAATGGCAAGAGTATTCAAAGTGATCAGAGTGATAAAACCAGCCAGACTAATCAAAATAGACTGAATGCCCAATAATTCAGAATGTTCATCATGTTCAAACTGAATAGAACGTTGGAATTGACCGAATTCGTTTAATGGCTAGAGTATTCAAAGTGATCACAGTGATAAAACCAGCCAGACTAATCAAAATAGCCTGAATGCCCAATAATTCAGAATGTTCATCATGTTGAAACTGAATAGAACGTTGGAATTGACCGAATTCGTCAAATCGCACGATTATCAAAGTGATCAGAGTGATAAAACCAGCTACAATAAACAAAATAGCCTGAATGTCCAATAATTCAGAATGTTCATCATGTTGAAACTGAATAGAACGTTGGAATTGACCGAATTCGTTAAATGGCAAGAGTATTCAAAGTGATCAGAGTGATAAAACCAGCCAGACTAATCAAAATAGCCTGAATGCCCAATAATTCAGAATGTTCATCATGTTGAAACTGAATAGAACGTTGGAATTGACCGAATTCGTCGAATGGCAAGAGTATTCAAAGTGATCAGAGTGATAAAACCAGCCAGACTAATCAAAATAGCCTGAATGTCAAATAATTCAGAATGTTCATCATGTTGAAACTGAATAGAACGTTGGAATTGACCGAATTCGTCAAATGGCAAGAGTATTCAAAGTGATCAGAGTGATAAAACCAGCCAGACTAATCAAAATAGCCTGAATGCCCAATAATTCAGAATGTTCATCATGTTGAAACTGAATAGAACGTTGGAATTGACCGAATTCGTCAAATGGCAAGAGTATTCAAAGTGATCAGAGTGATAAAACCAGCCAGACTAATCAAAATAGACTGAATGCCCAATAATTCAGAATGTTCATCATGTTAAAACTGAATAGAACGTTGGAATTGACCGAATTCGTCAAATGGCAAGAGTATTCAAAGTGATCAGAGTGATAAAACCATCTACAATAATCAAAATAGCCTGAATGCCTAATAATTAAGAACGTTCATCATGTTGAAACTGAATAGAACGTTGGAATTGACCGAATTCGTCAAATGGCAAGATTATCAAAGTGATCAGAGTGATAAAACCAGCTACAATAAGCAAAATAGGCAAGAGTATTCAAAGTGATCAGAGTGATAAAACCAGCCAGACTAATCAAAATAGCCTGAATGTCCAATAATTCAGAATGTTCATCATGTTGAAACTGAATAGAACGTTGGAATTGACCGAATTCGTCAAATGGCAAGAGTATTCAAAGTGATCAGAGTGATAAAACCATCTACAATAATCAAAATAGCCTGAATGCCTAATAATTAAGAACGTTCATCATGTTGAAACTGAATAGAACGTTGGAATTGACCGAATTCGTCAAATGGCAAGATTATCAAAGTGATCAGAGTGATAAAACCAGCTACAATAAGCAAAATAGGCAAGAGTATTCAAAGTGATCAGAGTGATAAAACCATCTACAATAATCAAAATAGCCTGAATGCCTAATAATTAAGAACGTTCATCATGTTGAAACTGAATAGAACGTTGGAATTGACCGAATTCGTCAAATGGCAAGATTATCAAAGTGATCAGAGTGATAAAACCAGCTACAATAAGCAAAATAGGCAAGAGTATTCAAAGTGATCAGAGTGATAAAACCAGCCAGACTAATCAAAATAGCCTGAATGCCCAATAATTCAGAATGTTCATCATGTTGAAACTGAATAGAACGTTGGAATTGACCGATTTCGTCAAATGGCAAGAGTATTCAAAGTGATCAGAGTGATAAAACCAGCCAGACTAATCAAAATAGCCTGAATGCCCAATAATTCAGAATGTTCATCATGTTGAAACTGAATAGAACGTTGGAATTGACCGAATTCGTCAAATGGCAAGAGTATTCAAAGTGATCAGAGTGATAACACCATCTACAATAATCAAAATAGCCTGAATGCCTAATAATTAAGAACGTTCATCATGTTGAAACTGAATAGAACGTTGGAATTGACCGAATTCGTCAAATGGCAAGATTATCAAAGTGATCAGAGTGATAAAACCAGCTACAATAAGCAAAATAGGCAAGAGTATTCAAAGTGATCAGAGTGATAAAACCAGCCAGACTAATCAAAATAGCCTGAATGTCCAATAATTTAGAATGTTCATCATGTTGAAACTGAATAGAACGTTGGAATTGACCGAATTCGTTTAATGGCTAGAGTATTCAAAGTGATCACAGTGATAAAACCAGCCAGACTAATCAAAATAGCCTGAATGCCTAATAATTAAGAATGTTCATCATGTTGAAACTGAATAGAACGTTGGAATTGACCGAATTCGTCAAATGGCAAGATTATCAAAGTGATCAGAGTGATAAAACCAGCTACATTAAGCAAAATAGCCTGAATACCCAATAATTCAGAATGTTCATCATGTTGAAACTGAATAGAACGTTGGAATTGACCGAATTCGTCAAATGGCAAGAGTATTCAAAGTGATCAGAGTGATAAAACCAGCCAGACTAATCAAAATAGCCTGAATGCCCAATAATTCAGAATGTTCATCATGTTGAAACTGAATAGAACGTTGGAATTGACCGATTTCGTCAAATGGCAAGAGTATTCAAAGTGATCAGAGTGATAAAATCAGCCAGACTAATCAAAATAGCCTGAATGCCCAATAATTCAGAATGTTCATCATGTTGAAACTGAATAGAACGTTGGAATTGACCGAATTCGTCAAATGGCAAGAGTATTCAAAGTGATCAGAGTGATAACACCATCTACAATAATCAAAATAGCCTGAATGCCTAATAATTAAGAACGTTCATCATGTTGAAGCTGAATAGAACGTTGGAATTGACCGAATTCGTCAAATGGCAAGATTATCAAAGTGATCAGAGTGATAAAACCAGCTACAATAAGCAAAATAGGCAAGAGTATTCAAAGTGATCAGAGTGATAAAACCAGCCAGACTAATCAAAATAGCCTGAATGTCCAATAATTTAGAATGTTCATCATGTTGAAACTGAATAGAACGTTGGAATTGACCGAATTCGTCAAATGGCAAGAGTATTCAAAGTGATCAGAGTGATAAAACCAGCCAGACTAATCAAAATAGCCTGAATGCCCAATAATTCAGAATGTTGATCATGTTGAAACTGAATAGAACGTTGGAATTGACCGAATTCGTCAAATGGCAAGAGTATTCAAAGTGATCAGAGTGATAAAACCAGCCAGACTAATCAATATAGCCTGAATGCCCAATAATTCAGAATGTTCATCATGTTCAAACTGAATAGAACGTTGGAATTGACCGAATTCGTTTAATGGCTAGAGTATTCAAAGTGATCACAGTGATAAAACCAGCCAGACTAATCAAAATAGCCTGAATGCCTAATAATTAAGAATGTTCATCATGTTGAAACTGAATAGAACGTTGGAATTGACCGAATTCGTCAAATGGCAAGAGTATTCAAAGTGATCAGAGTGATAAAACCAGCCCGACTAATCAAAATAGCCTGAATGCCTAATAATTAAGAACGTTCATCATGTTGAAACTGAATAGAACGTTGGAATTGACTGAATTCGTCAAATGGCAAGATTATCAAAGTGATCAGAGTGATAAAACCAGCTACAATAAGCAAAATAGCCTGAATGATCAGAGTGATAAAACCAGCTACAATAAGCAAAATAGGCAAGAGTATTCAAAGTGATCAGAGTGATAAAACCATCTACAATAATCAAAATAGCCTGAATGCCTAATAATTAAGAACGTTCATCATGTTGAAACTGAATAGAACGTTGGAATTGACCGAATTCGTCAAATGGGAAGATTATCAAAGTGATCAGAGTGATAAAACCAGCTACAATAAGCAAAATAGGCAAGAGTATTCAAAGTGATCAGAGTGATAAAACCAGCCAGACTAAGCAAAATAGCCTGAATGCCCAATAATTCAGAATGTTCATCATGTTGAAACTGAATAGAACGTTGGAATTGACCGAATTCGTCAAATGGCAAGAGTATTCAAAGTGATCAGAGTGATAAAACCAGCCAGACTAATCAAAATAGCCTGAATGCCCAATAATTCAGAATGTTCATCATGTTGAAACTGAATAGAACGTTGGAATTGACCGATTTCGTCAAATGGCAAGAGTATTCAAAGTGATCAGAGTGATAAAACCAGCCAGACTAATCAAAATAGCCTGAATGCCCAACAATTCAGAATGTTCATCATGTTGAAACTGAATAGAACGTTGGAATTGACCGAATTCGTCAAATGGCAAGAGTATTCAAAGTGATCAGAGTGATAAAACCATCTACAATAATCAAAATAGCCTGAATGCCTAATAATTAAGAACGTTCATCATGTTGAAACTGAATAGAACGTTGGAATTGACCGAATTCGTCAAATGGCAAGATTATCAAAGTGATCAGAGTGATAAAACCAGCTACAATAAGCAAAATAGGCAAGAGTATTCAAAGTGATCAGAGTGATAAAACCAGCCAGACTAATCAAAATAGCCTGAATGTCTAATAATTCAGAATGTTCATCATGTTGAAACTGAATAGAACGTTGGAATTGACCGAATTCGTCAAATGGCAAGAGTATTCAAAGTGATCAGAGTGATAAAACGAGCCAGACTAATCAAAATAGCCTGAATGCCCAATAATTCAGAATGTTCATCATGTTGAAGCTGAGTAGAACGTTGGAATTGACCGAATTCGTCAAATGGCAAGAGTATTCAAAGTGATCAGAGTGATAAAACCAGCCAGACTAATCAAAATAGCCTGAATGCCCAATAATTCAGAATGTTCATCATGTTCAAACTGAATAGAACGTTGGAATTGACCGAATTCGTTTAATGGCTAGAGTATTCAAAGTGATCACAGTGATAAAACCAGCCAGACTAATCAAAATAGACTGAATGCCAAATAATTCAGAATGTTCATCATGTTGAAACTGAATAGAACGTTGGAATTTACCGAATTCGTCAAATGGCAAGAGTATTCAAAGTGATCAGAGTGATAAAACCAGCCCGACTAATCAAAATAGCCTGCATGCCTAATAATTAAGAACGTTCATCATGTTGAAACTGAATAGGACGTTGGAATTGACTGAATTCGTCAAATGGCAAGATTATCAAAGTGATCAGAGTGATAAAACCAGCTACAATAAGCAAAATAGCCTGAATGCCCAATAATTCAGAATGTTCATCATGTTGAAACTGAATAGAACGTTGGAATTGACCGAATTCGTCAAATCGCAAGAGTATTCAAAGTGATCAGAGTGAGAAAACCAGCCAGACTAATCAAAATAGCCTGAATGCCCAATAATTCAGAATGTTCATCATGTTGAAACTGAATAGAACGTTGGAATTGACCGAATTTGTCAAATCGCAAGAGTATTCAAAGTGATCAGAGTGATAAAACCAGCCAGACTAATCAAAATACCCTGAATGCCCAATAATTCAGAATGTTCATCATGTTGAAACTGAATAGAACGTTGGAATTGACCGAATTCGTCAAATGGCAAGAGTATTCAAAGTGATCAGAGTGATAAAACCAGCCAGACTAATCAAAATAGCCTGAATGTCCAATAATAATAATAAAATAGCCTGAATGGCAAGATTATCAAAGTGATCAGAGTGATAAAACCAGCTACAATAAGCAAAATAGCCTGAATGCCCAATAATTCAGAATGTTCATCATGTTGAAACTGAATAGAACGTTGGAATTGACCGAATTCGTCAAATCGCAAGAGTATTCAAAGTGATCAGAGTGAGAAAACCAGCCAGACTAATCAAAATAGCCTGAATGCCCAATAATTCAGAATGTTCATCATGTTGAAACTGAATAGAACGTTGGAATTGACCGATTTCGTCAAATGGCAAGAGTATTCAAAGTGATCAGAGTGATAAAACCAGCCAGACTAATCAAAATAGCCTGAATGCCCAATAATTCAGAATGTTCATCATGTTGAAACTGAATAGAACGTTGGAATTGACCGAATTCGTCAAATGGCAAGAGTATTCAAAGTGATCAGAGTGATAAAACCATCTACAATAATCAAAATAGCCTGAATGCCTAATAATTAAGAACGTTCATCATGTTGAAACTGAATAGAACGTTGGAATTGACCGAATTCGTCAAATGGCAAGATTATCAAAGTGATCAGAGTGATAAAACCAGCTACAATAAGCAAAATAGGCAAGAGTATTCAAAGTGATCAGAGTGATAAAACCAGCCAGACTAATCAAAATAGCCTGAATGTCCAATAGTTCAGAATGTTCATCATATTGAAACTGAATAGAACGTTGGAATTGACCGAATTCGTCAAATGGCAAGAGTATTCAAAGTGATCAGAGTGATAAAACCAGCCAGACTACTCAAAATAGCCTGAATGCCCAATAATTCAGAATGTTGATCATGTTGAAACTGAATAGAACGTTGGAATTGACCGAATTCGTCAAATGGCAAGAGTATTCAAAGTGATCAGAGTGATAAAACCAGCCAGACTAATCAATATAGCCTGAATGCCCAATAATTCAGAATGTTCATCATGTTCAAACTGAATAGAACGTTGGAATTGACCGAATTCGTCAAATGGCAAGAGTATTCAAAGTGATCAGAGTGATAAAACCAGCCAGACTAATCAAAATAGCCTGAATGCCTAATAATTGAGAACGTTCATCATGTTGAAACTGAATAGAACGTTGGAATTGACCGAATTCGTTTAATGGCTAGAGTATTCAAAGTGATCACAGTGATAAAACCAGCCAGACTAATCAAAATAGCCTGAATGCCTAATAATTAAGAATGTTCATCATGTTGAAACTGAATAGAACGTTGGAATTGACCGAATTCGTCAAATGGCAAGATTATCAAAGTGATCAGAGTGATAAAACCAGCTACAATAAGCAAAATAGCCTGAATGCCCAATAATTCAGAATGTTCATCATGTTGAAACTGAATAGAACGTTGGAATTGACCGAATTCGTCAAATCGCACGATTATCAAAGTGATCAGAGTGATAAAACCAGCTACAATAAGCAAAATAGCCTGAATGTCCAATAATTCAGAATGTTCATCATGTTGAAACTGAATAGAACGTTGGAATTGACCGAATTCGTCAAATGGCAAGAGTATTCAAAGTGATCAGAGTGATAAAACCAGCCAGACTAATCAAAATAGCCTGAATGCCCAATAATTCAGAATGTTCATCATGTTGAAACTGAATAGAACGTTGGAATTGACCGAATTCGTCAAATGGCAAGAGTATTCAAAGTGATCAGAGTGATAAAACCAGCCAGACTAATCAAAATAGACTGAATGCCCAATAATTCAGAATGTTCATCATGTTAAAACTGAATAGAACGTTGGAATTGACCGAATTCGTTTAATGGCTAGAGTATTCAAAGTGATCACAGTGATAAAACCAGCCAGACTAATCAAAATAGCCTGAATGCCCAATAATTCAGAATGTTCATCATGTTGAAACTGAATAGAACGTTGGAATTGACCGAATTCGTCAAATGGCAAGAGTATTCAAAGTGATCAGAGTGATAAAACCATCTACAATAATCAAAATAGCCTGAATGCCTAATAATTGAGAACGTTCATCATGTTGAAACTGAATAGAACGTTGGAATTGACCGAATTCGTCAAATGGCAAGATTATCAAAGTGATCAGAGTGATAAAACCAGCTACAATAAGCAAAATAGCCTGAATGCCCAATAATTCAGAATGTTCATCATGTTGAAACTGAATACAACGTTGGAATTGACCGAATTCGTCAAATGGCAAGAGTATTCAAAGTGATCAGAGTGATAAAACCCGCCAGACTAATCAAAATAGCCTGAATGCCCAATAATTCAGAATGTTCATCATGTTGAAACTGAATAGAACGTTGGAATTGACCGAATTCGTCAAATGGCAAGAGTATTCAAAGTGATCAGAGTGATAAAACCAGCTACAATAAGCAAAATAGCCTGAATGCCCAATAATTGAGAACGTTCATCATGTTGAAACTGAATAGAACGTTGGAACTGACCGAATTCGTCAAATGGCAAGAGTATTCAAAGTGATCAGAGTGATAAAACCACCTACAATAGTCAAAATAGCCTGAATGACCAATAATTCAGAATGTTCATCATGTTGAAACTGAATAGAACGTTGGAATTGACCGAATTCGTCAAATGGCAAGAGTATTCAAAGTGATCAGAGTGATAAAACCATCTACAATAATCAAAATAGCCTGAATGCCTAATAATTAAGAACGTTCATCATGTTGAAACTGAATAGAACGTTGGAATTGACCGAATTCGCCAAATGGCAAGATTATCAAAGTGATCAGAGTGATAAAACCAGCTACAATAAGCAAAATAGGCAAGAGTATTCAAAGTGATCAGAGTGATAAAACCAGCCAGACTAATCAAAATAGCCTGAATGTCCAATAATTCAGACGGTTCATCATGTTGAAACTGAATAGAACGTTGGAATTGACCGAATTCGTCAAATGGCAAGAGTATTCAAAGTGATCAGAGTGATAAAACCAGCCAGACTAATCAAAATAGCCTGAATGCCCAATAATTCAGAATGTTCATCATGTTGAAACTGAATAGAACGTTGGAATTGACCGATTTCGTCAAATGGCAAGAGAATTCAAAGTGATCAGAGTGATAAAACCAGCCAGACTAATCAAAATAGCCTGAATGCCCAATAATTCAGAATGTTCATCATGTTGAAACTGAATAGAACGTTGGAATTGACCGAATTCGTCAAATGGCAAGAGTATTCAAAGTGATCAGAGTGATAACACCATCTACAATAATCAAAATAGCCTGAATGCCTAATAATTAAGAACGTTCATCATGTTGAAACTGAATAGAACGTTGGAATTGACCGAATTCGTCAAATGGCAAAATTATCAAAGTGATCAGAGTGATAAAACCAGCTACAATAAGCAAAATAGGCAAGAGTATTCAAAGTGATCAGAGTGATAAAACCAGCCAGACTAATCAAAATAGCCTGAATGTCCAATAATTCAGAATGTTCATCATGTTGAAACTGAATAGAACGTTGGAATTGACCGAATTCGTCAAATGGCAAGAGTATTCAAAGTGATCAGAGTGATAAAACCAGCCAGACTACTCAAAATAGCCTGAATGCCCAATAATTCAGAATGTTGATCATGTTGAAACTGAATAGAACGTTGGAATTGACCGAATTCGTCAAATGGCAAGAGTATTCAAAGTGATCAGAGTGATAAAACCAGCCAGACTAATCAATATAGCCTGAATGCCCAATAATTCAGAATGTTCATCATGTTCAAACTGAATAGAACGTTGGAATTGACCGAATTCGTCAAATGGCAAGAGTATTCAAAGTGATCAGAGTGATAAAACCAGCCAGACTAATCAAAATAGCCTGAATGCCTAATAATTGAGAACGTTCATCATGTTGAAACTGAATAGAACGTTGGAATTGACCGAATTCGTTTAATGGCTAGAGTATTCAAAGTGATCACAGTGATAAAACCAGCCAGACTAATCAAAATAGCCTGAATGCCTAATAATTAAGAATGTTCATCATGTTGATACTGAATAGAACGTTGGAATTGACCGAATTCGTCAAATGGCAAGATTATCAAAGTGATCAGAGTGATAAAACCAGCTACAATAAGCAAAATAGCCTGAATGCCCAATAATTCAGAATGTTCATCATGTTGAAACTGAATAGAACGTTGGAATTGACCGAATTCGTCAAATCGCACGATTATCAAAGTGATCAGAGTGATAAAACCAGCTACAATAAGCAAAATAGCCTGAATGTCCAATAATTCAGAATGTTCATCATGTTGAAACTGAATAGAACGTTGGAATTGACCGAATTCGTCAAATGGCAAGAGTATTCAAAGTGATCAGAGTGATAAAACCAGCCAGACTAATCAAAATAGACTGAATGCCCAATAATTCAGAATGTTCATCATGTTCAAACTGAATAGAACGTTGGAATTGATCGAATTCGTTTAATGGCTAGAGTATTCAAAGTGATCACAGTGATAAAACCAGCCAGACTAATCAAAATAGCCTGAATGCCCAATAATTCAGAATGTTCATCATGTTGAAACTGAATAGAACGTTGGAATTGACCGAATTCGTCAAATGGCAAGAGTATTCAAAGTGATCAGAGTGATAAAACCATCTACAATAATCAAAATAGCCTGAATGCCTAATAATTGAGAACGTTCATCATGTTGAAACTGAATAGAACGTTGGAATTGACCGAATTCGTCAAATGGCAAGATTATCAAAGTGATCAGAGTGATAAAACCAGCTACAATAAGCAAAATAGCCTGAATGCCCAATAATTCAGAATGTTCATCATGTTGAAACTGAATACAACGTTGGAATTGACCGAATTCGTCAAATGGCAAGAGTATTCAAAGTGATCAGAGTGATAAAACCCGCCAGACTAATCAAAATAGCCTGAATGCCCAATAATTCAGAATGTTCATCATGTTGAAACTGAATAGAACGTTGGAATTGACCGAATTCGTCAAATGGCAAGAGTATTCAAAGTGATCAGAGTGATAAAACCAGCTACAATAAGCAAAATAGCCTGAATGCCCAATAATTGAGAACGTTTATCATGTTGAAACTGAATAGAACGTTGGAATTGACCGAATTCGTCAAATGGCAAGAGTATTCAAAGTGATCAGAGTGATAAAACCAGCCAGACTAATCAAAATAGCCTGAATGCCCAATAATTCAGAATGTTCATCATGTTGAAACTGAATAGAACGTTGGAATTGACCGAATTCGTCAAATGGCAAGAGTATTCAAAGTGATCAGAGTGATAAAACCAGCTACAATAAGCAAAATAGCCTGAATGCCCAATAATTGAGAACGTTCATCATGTTGAAACTGAATAGAACGTTGGAATTGACCGAATTCGTCAAATGGCAAGAGTATTCAAAGTGATCAGAGTGATAAAACCACCTACAATAGTCAAAATAGCCTGAATGACCAATAATTCAGAATGTTCATCATGTTGAAACTGAATAGAACGTTGGAATTGACCGAATTCGTCAAATGGCAAGAGTATTCAAAGTGATCAGAGTGATAAAACCATCTACAGTAATCAAAATAGCCTGAATGCCTAATAATTAAGAACGTTCATCATGTTGAAACTGAATAGAACGTTGGAATTGACCGAATTCGCCAAATGGCAAGATTATCAAAGTGATCAGAGTGATAAAACCAGCTACAATAAGCAAAATAGGCAAGAGTATTCAAAGTGATCAGAGTGATAAAACCAGCCAGACTAATCAAAATAGCCTGAATGTCCAATAATTCAGAATGTTCATCATGTTGAAACTGAATAGAACGTTGGAATTGACCGAATTCGTCAAATGGCAAGAGTATTCAAAGTGATCAGAGTGATAAAACCAGCCAGACTAATCAAAATAGCCTGAATGCCCAATAATTCAGAATGTTCATCATGTTGAAACTGAATAGAACGTTGGAATTGACCGATTTCGTCAAATGGCAAGAGTATTCAAAGTGATCAGAGTGATAAAACCAGCCAGACTAATCAAAATAGCCTGAATGTCCAATAATTCAGAATGTTCATCATGTTGAAACTGAATAGAACGTTGGAATTGACCGAATTCGTCAAATGGCAAGAGTATTCAAAGTGATCAGAGTGATAACACCATCTACAATAATCAAAATAGCCTGAATGCCTAATAATTAAGAACGTTCATCATGTTGAAACTGAATAGAACGTTGGAATTGACCGAATTCGTCAAATGGCAAGATTATCAAAGTGATCAGAGTGATAAAACCAGCTACAATAAGCAAAATAGGCAAGAGTATTCAAAGTGATCAGAGTGATAAAACCAGCCAGACTAATCAAAATAGCCTGAATGTCCAATAATTCAGAATGTTCATCATGTTGAAACTGAATAGAACGTTGGAATTGACCGAATTCGTCAAATGGCAAGAGTATTCAAAGTGATCAGAGTGATAAAACCAGCCAGACTAATCAAAATAGCCTGAATGCCCAATAATTCAGAAAGTTGATCATGTTGAAACTGAATAGAACGTTGGAATTGACCGAATTCGTCAAATGGCAAGAGTATTCAAAGTGATCAGAGTGATAAAACCAGCCAGACTAATCAATATAGCCTGAATGCCCAATAATTCAGAATGTTCATCATGTTCAAACTGAATAGAACGTTGGAATTGACCGAATTCGTTTAATGGCTAGAGTATTCAAAGTGATCACAGTGATAAAACCAGCCAGACTAATCAAAATAGCCTGAATGTCCAATAATTCAGAATGTTCATCATGTTGAAACTGAATAGAACGTTGGAATTGACCGAATTCGTCAAATGGCAAGATTATCAAAGTGATCAGAGTGATAAAACCAGCTACAATAAGCAAAATAGCCTGAATGCCCAATAATTCAGAATGTTCATCATGTTGAAACTGAATAGAACGTTGGAATTGACCGAATTCGTCAAATCGCACGATTATCAAAGTGATCAGAGTGATAAAACCAGCTACAATAAACAAAATAGCCTGAATGTCCAATAATTCTGAATGTTCATCATGTTGAAACTGAATAGAACGTTGGAATTGACCGATTTCGTCGAATGGCAAGAGTATTCAAAGTGATCAGAGTGATAAAACCAGCCCGACTAATCAAAATAGCCTGAATGCCAAATAATTCAGAATGTTCATCATGTTGAAACTGAATAGAACGTTGGAATTGACCGAATTCGTCAAATGGCAAGATTATCAAAGTGATCAGAGTGATAAAACCAGCTACAATAAGCAAAATAGCCTGAATGCCCAATAATTCCGAATGTTCATCATGTTGAAACTGAATAGAACGTTGGAATTGACCGAATTCGTCAAATGGCAAGATTATCAAAGTGATCAGAGTGATAAAACCAGCTACAATAAGCAAAATAGCCTGAATGCCCAACAATTCAGAATGTTCATCATGTTGGAACTGAATAGAACGTTGGAATTGACCGAATTCGTCAAATGGCAAGAGTATTCAAAGTGATCAGAGTGATAAAACCCGCCAGACTAATCAAAATAGTCTGAATGCCCAATAATTCAGAATGTTCATCATGTTGAAACTGAATAGAACGTTGGAATTGACCGAATTCGTCAAATGGCAAGATTATCAAAGTGATCAGAGTGATAAAACCAGCTACAATAATCAAAATAGCCTGAATGCCCAATAATTGAGAACGTTCATCATGTTGAAACTGAATAGAACGTTGGAATTGACTGAATTCGTCAAATGGCAAGAGTATTCAAAGTGATCAGAGTGATAAAACTACCTACAATAGTCAAAATAGCCTGAATGACCAATAATTCAGAATGTTCATCATGTTGAAACTGAATAGAACGTTGGAATTGACCGAATTCGTCAAATGGCAAGAGTATTCAAAGTGATCAGAGTGATAAAACCAGCCAGACTAATCAAAATAGCCTGAATGCCCAATAATTCAGAATGTTCATCATGTTCAAACTGAATAGAACGTTGAAATTGACCGAATTCGTTTAATGGCTAGAGTATTCAAAGTGATCACAGTGATAAAACCAGTCAGACTAATCAAAATAGCCTGAATGCCTAATAATTGAGAACATTCATCATGTTGAAACTGAATAGAACGTTGGAATTGACCGAATTCGTCAAATGGCAAGATTATCAAAGTGATCAGAGTGATAAAACAAGCTACAATAAGCTAAATAGCCTGAATGCCCAATAATTCAGAATGTTCATCATATAGAAACTGAATAGAACGTTGGAATTGACCGAATTCGTCAAATGGCAAGAGTATTCAAAGTGATCAGAGTGATAAAACCAGCCAGACTAATCAAAATAGCCTGAATGCCCAATAATTCAGAATGTTCATCATGTTGAAACTGCATAGAACGTTGGAATTGACCGAATTCGTCAAATGGCAAGAGTATTCAAAGTGATCAGAGTGATAAAACCAGCCAGACTAATCAAAATAGACTGAATGCCCAATAATTCAGAATGTTCATCATGTTCAAACTGAATAGAACGTTAGAATTGAGCGAATTCGTTTAATGGCTAGAGTATTCAAAGTGATCACAGTGATAAAACCAGCCAGACTAATCAAAATAGCCTGAATGCCCAATAATTCAGAATGTTCATCATGTTGAAACTGAATAGAACGTTGGAATTGACCGAATTCGTCAAATGGCAAGAGTATTCAAAGTGATCAGAGTGATAAAACCATCTACAATAATCAAAATAGACTGAATGCCCAATAATTCAGAAAGTTCATCATGTTGAAACTGAATAGAACGTTGGAATTGACTGAATTCGTCAAATGGCAAGAGTATTCAAAGTGATCAGAGTGATAAAACCACCTACAATAGTCAAAATAGCCTGAATGACCAATAATTCAGAATGTTCATCATGTTGAAACTGAATAGAACGTTGGAATTGACAGAATTCGTCAAATGGCAAGAGTATTCAAAGTGATCAGAGTGATAAAACCAGCCAGACTAATCAAAATAGCCTGAATGTCCAATAATTCAGAATGTTCATCATGTTGAAACTGCATAGAACGTTGGAATTGACCGAATTCGTCAAATGGCAAGAGTATTCAAAGTGATCAGAGTGATAAAACCAGCCAGACTAATCAAAATAGACTGAATGCCTAATAATTAAGAACGTTCATCATGTTGAAACTGAATAGAACGTTGGAATTGACCGAATTCGCCAAATGGCAAGATTATCAAAGTGATCAGAGTGATAAAACCAGCTACAATAAGCAAAATAGGCAAGAGTATTCAAAGTGATCAGAGTGATAAAACCAGCCAGACTAATCAAAATAGCCTGAATGTCCAATAATTCAGAATGTTCATCATGTTGAAACTGAATAGAACGTTGGAATTGACCGAATTCGTCAAATGGCAAGAGTATTCAAAGTGATCAGAGTGATAAAACCAGCCAGACTAATCAAAATAGCCTGAATGCCCAATAATTCAGAATGTTCATCATGTTGAAACTGAATAGAACGTTGGAATTGACCGATTTCGTCAAATGGCAAGAGTATTCAAAGTGATCAGAGTGATAAAACCAGCCAGACTAATCAAAATAGCCTGAATGTCCAATAATTCAGAATGTTCATCATGTTGAAACTGAATAGAACGTTGGAATTGACCGAATTCGTCAAATGGCAAGAGTATTCAAAGTGATCAGAGTGATAACACCATCTACAATAATCAAAATAGCCTGAATGCCTAATAATTAAGAACGTTCATCATGTTGAAACTGAATAGAACGTTGGAATTGACCGAATTCGTCAAATGGCAAGATTATCAAAGTGATCAGAGTGATAAAACCAGCTACAATAAGCAAAATAGGCAAGAGTATTCAAAGTGATCAGAGTGATAAAACCAGCCAGACTAATCAAAATAGCCTGAATGTCCAATAATTCAGAATGTTCATCATGTTGAAACTGAATAGAACGTTGGAATTGACCGAATTCGTCAAATGGCAAGAGTATTCAAAGTGATCAGAGTGATAAAACCAGCCAGACTAATCAAAATAGCCTGAATGCCCAATAATTCAGAAAGTTGATCATGTTGAAACTGAATAGAACGTTGGAATTGACCGAATTCGTCAAATGGCAAGAGTATTCAAAGTGATCAGAGTGATAAAACCAGCCAGACTAATCAATATAGCCTGAATGCCCAATAATTCAGAATGTTCATCATGTTCAAACTGAATAGAACGTTGGAATTGACCGAATTCGTTTAATGGCTAGAGTATTCAAAGTGATCACAGTGATAAAACCAGCCAGACTAATCAAAATAGCCTGAATGTCCAATAATTCAGAATGTTCATCATGTTGAAACTGAATAGAACGTTGGAATTGACCGAATTCGTCAAATGGCAAGATTATCAAAGTGATCAGAGTGATAAAACCAGCTACAATAAGCAAAATAGCCTGAATGCCCAATAATTCAGAATGTTCATCATGTTGAAACTGAATAGAACGTTGGAATTGACCGAATTCGTCAAATCGCACGATTATCAAAGTGATCAGAGTGATAAAACCAGCTACAATAAACAAAATAGCCTGAATGTCCAATAATTCTGAATGTTCATCATGTTGAAACTGAATAGAACGTTGGAATTGACCGATTTCGTCGAATGGCAAGAGTATTCAAAGTGATCAGAGTGATAAAACCAGCCCGACTAATCAAAATAGCCTGAATGCCAAATAATTCAGAATGTTCATCATGTTGAAACTGAATAGAACGTTGGAATTGACCGAATTCGTCAAATGGCAAGATTATCAAAGTGATCAGAGTGATAAAACCAGCTACAATAAGCAAAATAGCCTGAATGCCCAACAATTCAGAATGTTCATCATGTTGGAACTGAATAGAACGTTGGAATTGACCGAATTCGTCAAATGGCAAGAGTATTCAAAGTGATCAGAGTGATAAAACCCGCCAGACTAATCAAAATAGTCTGAATGCCCAATAATTCAGAATGTTCATCATGTTGAAACTGAATAGAACGTTGGAATTGACCGAATTCGTCAAATGGCAAGATTATCAAAGTGATCAGAGTGATAAAACCAGCTACAATAATCAAAATAGCCTGAATGCCCAATAATTGAGAACGTTCATCATGTTGAAACTGAATAGAACGTTGGAATTGACTGAATTCGTCAAATGGCAAGAGTATTCAAAGTGATCAGAGTGATAAAACTACCTACAATAGTCAAAATAGCCTGAATGACCAATAATTCAGAATGTTCATCATGTTGAAACTGAATAGAACGTTGGAATTGACCGAATTCGTCAAATGGCAAGAGTATTCAAAGTGATCAGAGTGATAAAACCAGCCAGACTAATCAAAATAGCCTGAATGCCCAATAATTCAGAATGTTCATCATGTTCAAACTGAATAGAACGTTGAAATTGACCGAATTCGTTTAATGGCTAGAGTATTCAAAGTGATCACAGTGATAAAACCAGTCAGACTAATCAAAATAGCCTGAATGCCTAATAATTGAGAACATTCATCATGTTGAAACTGAATAGAACGTTGGAATTGACCGAATTCGTCAAATGGCAAGATTATCAAAGTGATCAGAGTGATAAAACAAGCTACAATAAGCTAAATAGCCTGAATGCCCAATAATTCAGAATGTTCATCATGTTGAAACTGAATAGAACGTTGGAATTGACCGAATTCGTCAAATGGCAAGAGTATTCAAAGTGATCAGAGTGATAAAACCAGCCAGACTAATCAATATAGCCTGAATGCCCAATAATTCAGAATGTTCATCATGTTCAAACTGAATAGAACGTTGGAATTGACCGAATTCGTTTAATGGCTAGAGTATTCAAAGTGATCACAGTGATAAAACCAGCCAGACTAATCAAAATAGCCTGAATGTCCAATAATTCAGAATGTTCATCATGTTGAAACTGAATAGAACGTTGGAATTGACCGAATTCGTCAAATGGCAAGATTATCAAAGTGATCAGAGTGATAAAACCAGCTACAATAAGCAAAATAGCCTGAATGCCCAATAATTCAGAATGTTCATCATGTTGAAACTGAATAGAACGTTGGAATTGACCGAATTCGTCAAATCGCACGATTATCAAAGTGATCAGAGTGATAAAACCAGCTACAATAAACAAAATAGCCTGAATGTCCAATAATTCTGAATGTTCATCATGTTGAAACTGAATAGAACGTTGGAATTGACCGATTTCGTCGAATGGCAAGAGTATTCAAAGTGATCAGAGTGATAAAACCAGCCCGACTAATCAAAATAGCCTGAATGCCAAATAATTCAGAATGTTCATCATGTTGAAACTGAATAGAACGTTGGAATTGACCGAATTCGTCAAATGGCAAGATTATCAAAGTGATCAGAGTGATAAAACCAGCTACAATAAGCAAAATAGCCTGAATGCCCAATAATTCCGAATGTTCATCATGTTGAAACTGAATAGAACGTTGGAATTGACCGAATTCGTCAAATGGCAAGATTATCAAAGTGATCAGAGTGATAAAACCAGCTACAATAAGCAAAATAGCCTGAATGCCCAACAATTCAGAATGTTCATCATGTTGGAACTGAATAGAACGTTGGAATTGACCGAATTCGTCAAATGGCAAGAGTATTCAAAGTGATCAGAGTGATAAAACCCGCCAGACTAATCAAAATAGTCTGAATGCCCAATAATTCAGAATGTTCATCATGTTGAAACTGAATAGAACGTTGGAATTGACCGAATTCGTCAAATGGCAAGATTATCAAAGTGATCAGAGTGATAAAACCAGCTACAATAATCAAAATAGCCTGAATGCCCAATAATTGAGAACGTTCATCATGTTGAAACTGAATAGAACGTTGGAATTGACTGAATTCGTCAAATGGCAAGAGTATTCAAAGTGATCAGAGTGATAAAACTACCTACAATAGTCAAAATAGCCTGAATGACCAATAATTCAGAATGTTCATCATGTTGAAACTGAATAGAACGTTGGAATTGACCGAATTCGTCAAATGGCAAGAGTATTCAAAGTGATCAGAGTGATAAAACCAGCCAGACTAATCAAAATAGCCTGAATGCCCAATAATTCAGAATGTTCATCATGTTCAAACTGAATAGAACGTTGAAATTGACCGAATTCGTTTAATGGCTAGAGTATTCAAAGTGATCACAGTGATAAAACCAGTCAGACTAATCAAAATAGCCTGAATGCCTAATAATTGAGAACATTCATCATGTTGAAACTGAATAGAACGTTGGAATTGACCGAATTCGTCAAATGGCAAGATTATCAAAGTGATCAGAGTGATAAAACAAGCTACAATAAGCTAAATAGCCTGAATGCCCAATAATTCAGAATGTTCATCATATAGAAACTGAATAGAACGTTGGAATTGACCGAATTCGTCAAATGGCAAGAGTATTCAAAGTGATCAGAGTGATAAAACCAGCCAGACTAATCAAAATAGCCTGAATGCCCAATAATTCAGAATGTTCATCATGTTGAAACTGCATAGAACGTTGGAATTGACCGAATTCGTCAAATGGCAAGAGTATTCAAAGTGATCAGAGTGATAAAACCAGCCAGACTAATCAAAATAGACTGAATGCCCAATAATTCAGAATGTTCATCATGTTCAAACTGAATAGAACGTTAGAATTGAGCGAATTCGTTTAATGGCTAGAGTATTCAAAGTGATCACAGTGATAAAACCAGCCAGACTAATCAAAATAGCCTGAATGCCCAATAATTCAGAATGTTCATCATGTTGAAACTGAATAGAACGTTGGAATTGACCGAATTCGTCAAATGGCAAGAGTATTCAAAGTGATCAGAGTGATAAAACCATCTACAATAATCAAAATAGACTGAATGCCCAATAATTCAGAAAGTTCATCATGTTGAAACTGAATAGAACGTTGGAATTGACTGAATTCGTCAAATGGCAAGAGTATTCAAAGTGATCAGAGTGATAAAACCACCTACAATAGTCAAAATAGCCTGAATGACCAATAATTCAGAATGTTCATCATGTTGAAACTGAATAGAACGTTGGAATTGACAGAATTCGTCAAATGGCAAGAGTATTCAAAGTGATCAGAGTGATAAAACCAGCCAGACTAATCAAAATAGCCTGAATGTCCAATAATTCAGAATGTTCATCATGTTGAAACTGCATAGAACGTTGGAATTGACCGAATTCGTCAAATGGCAAGAGTATTCAAAGTGATCAGAGTGATAAAACCAGCCAGACTAATCAAAATAGACTGAATGCCCAATAATTCAGAATGTTCATCATGTTCAAACTGAATAGAACGTTAGAATTGACCGAATTCGTTTAATGGCTAGAGTATTCAAAGTGATCACAGTGATAAAACCAGCCAGACTAATCAAAATAGCCTGAATGCCTAATAATTGAGAACGTTCATCATGTTGAAACTGAATAGAACGTTGGAATTGACCGAATTCGTCAAATGGCAAGATTATTAAAGAGATCAGAGTGATAAAACCAGCTACAATAAGCTAAATAGCCTGAATGCCCAATAATTCAGAATGTTCATCATGTTGAAACTGAATAGAACGTTGGAATTGACCGAATTCGTCAAATGGCAAGAGTATTCAAAGTGATCAGAGTGATAAAACCCGCCAGACTAATCAAAATAGCCTGAATGCCCAATAATTCAGAATGTTCATCATGTTGAAACTGAATAGAACGTTGGAATTGACCGAATTCGTCAAATGGCAAGAGTATTCAAAGTGATCAGAGTGATAAAACCAGCCAGACTAATCAAACTAGCCTGAATACCCAATAATTCAGAATGTTCATCATGTTGAAACTGAATAGAACGTTGGAATTGACCGAATTCTTCAAATGGCAAGATTATCAAAGTGATCAGAGTGATAAAACCAGCTACAATAATCAAAATAGCCTGAATGCCCAATAATTGAGAACGTTCACAATGTTGAAACTGAATAGAACGTTGGAATTGACTGAATTCGTCAAATGGCAAGAGTATTCAAAGTGATCAGAGTGATAAAACCACCTACAATAGTCAAAATAGCCTGAATGACCAATAATTCAGAATGTTCATCATGTTGAAACTGAATAGAACGTTGGAATTGACAGAATTCGTCAAATGGCAAGAGTATTCAAAGTGATCAGAGTGATAAAACCAGCCAGACTAATCAAAATAGCCTGAATGTCCAATAATTCAGAATGTTCATCATGTTGAAACTGCATAGAACGTTGGAATTGACCGAATTCGTCAAATGGCAAGAGTATTCAAAGTCATCAGAGTGATAAAACCAGCCAGACTAATCAAAATAGACTGAATGCCCAATAATTCAGAATGTTCATCATGTTGAAACTGAATAGAACGTTGGAATTGACCGAATTCGTCAAATCGCACGATTATCAAAGTGATCAGAGTGATAAAACCAGCTACAATAAACAAAATAGCCTGAATGTCCAATAATTCAGAATGTTCATCATGTTGAAACTGAATAGAACGTTGGAATTGACCGAATTCGTTAAATGGCAAGAGTATTCAAAGTGATCAGAGTGATAAAACCAGCCAGACTAATCAAAATAGCCTGAATGCCCAATAATTCAGAATGTTCATCATGTTGAAACTGAATAGAACGTTGGAAGTGACCGATTTCGTCGAATGGCAAGAGTATTCAAAGTGATCAGAGTGATAAAACCAGCCAGACTAATCAAAATAGACTGAATGCCCAATAATTCAGAATGTTCATCATGTTCAAACTGAATAGAACGTTGGAATTGACCGAATTCGTTTAATGGCTAGAGTATTCAAAGTGATCACAGTGATAAAACCAGCCAGACTAATCAAAATAGCCTGAATGCCCAATAATTCCGAATGTTCATCATGTTGAAACTGAATAGAACGTTGGAATTGACCGAATTCGTCAAATGGCAAGATTATCAAAGTGATCAGAGTGATAAAACCAGCTACAATAAGCAAAATAGCCTGAATGTCCAATAATTCAGAATGTTCATCATGTTGAAACTGAATAGAACGTTGGAATTGACCGAATTCGTCAAATGGCAAGAGTATTCAAAGTGATCAGAGTGATAAAACCAGCCAGACTAATCAAAATAGCCTGAATGCCCAATAATTCAGAATGTTCATCATGTTCAAACTGAATAGAACGTTGAAATTGACCGAATTCGTTTAATGGCTAGAGTATTCAAAGTGATCACAGTGAAAAAACCAGTCAGACTAATCAAAATAGCCTGAATGCCTAATAATTGAGAACGTTCATCATGTTGAAACTGAATAGAACGTTGGAATTGACCAAATTCGTCAAATGGCAAGATTATCAAAGTGATCAGAGTGATAAAACCAGCTACAATAAGCTAAATAGCCTGAATGCCCAATAATTCAGAATGTTCATCATGTTGAAACTGAATAGAACGTTGGAATTGACGAATTCGTCAAAAGGCAAGAGTATTCAAAGTGATCAGAGTGATAAAACCAGCCAGACTAATCAAAATAGCCTGAATGCCCAATAATTCAGAATGTTCATCATGTTGAAACTGCATAGAACGTTGGAATTGACCGAATTCGTCAAATGGCAAGAGTATTCAAAGTGATCAGAGTGATAAAACCAGCCAGACTAATCAAAATAGACTGAATGCCCAATAATTCAGAATGTTCATCATGTTCAAACTGAATAGAACGTTGGAATTGACCGAATTCGTTTAATGGCTAGAGTATTCAAAGTGATCACAGTGATAAAACCAGCCAGACTAATCAAAATAGCCTGAATGCCCAATAATTCAGAATGTTCATCATGTTGAAACTGAATAGAACGTTGGAATTGACCGAATTCGTCAAATGGCAAGAGTATTCAAAGTGATCAGAGTGATAAAACCAGCCAGACTAATCAAAATAGACTGAATGCCCAATAATTCAGAATGTTCATCATGTTCAAACTGAATAGAACGTTGGAATTGACCGAATTCGTTTAATGGCTAGAGTATTCAAAGTGATCACAGTGATAAAACCAGCCAGACTAATCAAAATAGCCTGAATGCCCAATAATTCAGAATGTTCATCATGTTGAAACTGAATAGAACGTTGGAATTGACCGAATTCGTCAAATGGCAAGAGTATTCAAAGTGATCAGAGTGATAAAACCATCTACAATAATCAAAATAGACTGAATGCCCAATAATTCAGAATGTTCATCATGTTCAAACTGAATAGAACGTTGGAATTGACCGAATTCGTTTAATGGCTAGAGTATTCAAAGTGATCACAGTGATAAAACCAGCCAGACTAATCAAAATAGCCTGAATGTCCAATAATTCAGAATGTTCATCATGTTGAAACTGCATAGAACGTTGGAATTGACCGAATTCGTCAAATGGCAAGAGTATTCAAAGTGATCAGAGTGATAAAACCAGCCAGACTAATCAAAATAGATTGAATGCCCAATAATTCAGAATGTTCATCATGTTGAAACTGAATAGAACGTTGGAATTGACCGAATTCGTCAAATCGCACGATTATCAAAGTGATCAGAGTGATAAAACCAGCTACAATAAACAAAATAGCCTGAATGTCCAATAATTCAGAATGTTCATCATGTTGAAACTGAATAGAACGTTGGAATTGACCGAATTCGTTAAATGGGAAGAGTATTCAAAGTGATCAGAGTGATAAAACCAGCCAGACTAATCAAAATAGCCTCAATGCCCAATAATTCAGAATGTCCATCATGTTGAAACTGAATAGAACGTTGGAATTGACCGATTTCGTCGAATGGCAAGAGTATTCAAAGTGATCAGAGTGATAAACCCAGCCAGACTAATCAAAATAGCCTGAATGCCAAATAATTCAGAATGTTCATCATGTTGAAACTGAATAGAACGTTGGAATTGACCGAATTCGTCAAATGGCAAGATTATCAAAGTGATCAGAGTGATAAAACCAGCTACAATAAGCAAAATAGCCTGAATGCCCAATAATTCCGAATGTTCATCATGTTGAAACTGAATAGAACGTTGGAATTGACCGAATTCGTCAAATGGCAAGATTATCAAAGTGATCAGAGTGATAAAACCAGCTACAATAAGCAAAATAGCCTGAATGCCCAATAATTCAGAATGTTCATCATGTTGAAACTGAATAGAACGTTGGAATTGACCGAATTCGTCAAATGGCAAGAGTATTCAAAGTGATCAGAGTGATAAAACCCGCCAGACTAATCAAAATAGCCTGAATGACCAATAATTCAGAATGTTCATCATGTTGAAACTGAATAGAACGTTGGAATTGACCGAATTCGTCAAATGGCAAGAGTATTCAAAGTGATCAGAGTGATAAAACCAGCCAGACTAATCAAAATAGCCTGAATGCCCAATAATTCAGAATGTTCATCATGTTCAAATTGAATAGAACGTTGAAATTGACCGAATTCGTTTAATGGCTAGAGTATTCAAAGTGATCACAGTGAAAAAACCAGTCAGACTAATCAAAATAGCCTGAATGCCTAATAATTGAGAACGTTCATCATGTTGAAACTGAATAGAACGTTGGAATTGACCGAATTCGTCAAATGGCAAGATTATCAAAGTGATCAGAGTGATAAAACCAGCTACAATAAGCTAAATAGCCTGAATGCCCAATAATTCAGAATGTTCATCATGTTGAAACTGAATAGAACGTTGGAATTGACGAATTCGTCAAATGGCAAGAGTATTCAAAGTGATCAGAGTGATAAAACCAGCCAGACTAATCAAAATAGCCTGAATGCCCAATAATTTAGAATGTTCATCATGTTGAAACTGCATAGAACGTTGGAATTGACCGAATTCGTCAAATGGCAAGAGTATTCAAAGTGATCAGAGTGATAAAACCAGCCAGACTAATCAAAATAGACTGAATGCCCAATAATTCAGAATGTTCATCATGTTCAAACTGAATAGAACGTTGGAATTGACCGAATTCGTTTAATGGCTAGAGTATTCAAAGTGATCACAGTGATAAAACCAGCCAGACTAATCAAAATAGCCTGAATGCCCAATAATTCAGAATGTTCATCATGTTGAAACTGAATAGAACGTTGGAATTGACCGAATTCGTCAAATGGCAAGAGTATTCAAAGTGATCAGAGTGATAAAACCATCTACAATAATCAAAATAGACTGAATGCCCAATAATTCAGAATGTTCATCATGTTCAAACTGAATAGAACGTTGGAATTGACCGAATTCGTTTAATGGCTAGAGTATTCAAAGTGATCACAGTGATAAAACCAGCCAGACTAATCAAAATAGCCTGAATGCCTAATAATTGAGAACGTTCATCATGTTGAAACTGAATAGAACGTTGGAATTGACCGAATTCGTCAAATGGCAAGATTATCAAAGTGATCAGAGTGATAAAACCAGCTACAATAAGCTAAATAGCCTGAATGCCCAATAATTCAGAATGTTCATCATGTTGAAACTGAATAGAACGTTGGAATTGACCGAATTCGTCAAATGGCAAGAGTATTCAAAGTGATCAGAGTGATAAAACCCGCCAGACTAATCAAAATAGCCTGAATGCCCAATAATTCAGAATGTTCATCATGTTGAAACTGAATAGAACGTTGGAATTGACCGAATTCGTCAAATGGCAAGAGTATTCAAAGTGATCAGAGTGATAATACCAGCCAGACTAATCAAACTAGCCTGAATACCCAATAATTCAGAATGTTCATCATGTTGAAACTGAATAGAACGTTGGAATTGACCGAATTCGTCAAATGGCAAGATTATCAAAGTGATCAGAGTGATAAAACCAGCTACAATAATCAAAATAGCCTGAATGCCCAATAATTGAGAACGTTCATCATGTTGAAACTGAATAGAACGTTGGAATTGACTGAATTCGTCAAATGGCAAGAGTATTCAAAGTGATCAGAGTGATAAAACCACAATAGTCAAAATAGCCTGAATGACCAATAATTCAGAATGTTCATCATGTTGAAACTGAATAGAACGTTGGAATTGACCGAATTCGTCAAATGGCAAGAGTATTCAAAGTGATCAGAGTGATAAAACCAGCCAGACTAATCAAAATAGCCTGAATGTCCAATAATTCAGAATGTTCATCATGTTGAAATTGAATAGAACGTTGGAATTGACCGAATTCGTCAAATGGCAAGAGTATTCAAAGTGATCAGAGTGATAAAACCAGCCAGACTAATCAAAATAGCCTGAATGCCCAATAATTCAGAATGTTCATCAAGTTCAAACTGAATAGAACGTTGGAATTGACAGAATTCGTTTAATGGCTATTGTATTCAAAGTGATCACAGTGATAAAACCAGCCAGACTAATCAAAATAGCCTGAATACCAAATAATTCAGAATGTTCATCATGTTGAAACTGAATAGAACGTTGGAATTGACCGAATTCGTCAAATGGCAAGAGTATTCAAAGTGATCAGAGTGATAAAACCAGCCAGACTAATCAAAATAGCCTGAATGCCTAATAATTAAGAACGTTCATCATGTTGAATAGAACGTTGGAATTGACTGAATTCGTCAAATGGCAAGATTATCAAAGTGATCAGAGTGATAAAACCAGCTACAATAAGCAAAATAGCCTGAATGCCCAATAATTCAGAATGTTCATCATGTTGAAACTGAATAGAACGTTGGAATTGAGCGAATTCGTGAAATGGCAAGATTATCAAAGTGACCAGAGTGATAAAACCAGCTACAATAAGCAAAATAGCCTGAATGCCCAATAATTCAGAATGTTCATCATGTTGAAACTGAATAGAACGTTGGAATTGACCGAATTCGTCAAATCGCAAGAGCATTCAAAGTGATCAGAGTGATAAAACCAGCCAGACTAATCAAAATAGCCTGAATGCCCAATAATTCAGAATGTTCATCTTGTTGAAACTGAATAGAACGTTGGAATTGACCGAATTCGTCAAATGGCAAGAGTATTCAAAGTGATCAGAGTGATAAAACCAGCCAGACTAATCAAAATAGACTGAATGCCCAATAATTCAGAATGTTCATCATGTTGAAACTGAATAGAACGTTGGAATTGACCGAATTCGTAAAATGGCAAGATTATCAAAGTGATCAGAGTGATAAAACCAGCTACAATAATCAAAATAGCCTGAATGCCCAATAATTGAGAACGTTCATCATGTTGAAACTGAATAGAACGTTGGAATTGACTGAATTCGTCAAATGGCAAGAGTATTCAAAGTGATCAGAGTGATAAAACCAGCCAGACTAATCAAAATAGCCTGAATGTCCAATAATTCAGAATGTTCATCATGTTGAAATTGAATAGAACGTTGGAATTGATCGAATTCGTCAAATGGCAAGAGTATTCAAAGTGATCAGAGTGATAAAACCAGCCAGACTAATCAAAATAGCCTGAATGTCCAATAATTCAGAATGTTCATCATGTTGAAATTGAATAGAACGTTGGAATTGATCGAATTCGTCAAATGGCAAGAGTATTCAAAGTGATCAGAGTGATAAAACCAGCCAGAGTAATCAAAATAGCCTGAATGCCCAATAATTCAGAATGTTCATCATGTTGAAACTGAGTAGAACGTTGGAATTGACCGAATTCGTCAAATGGCAAGAGTATTCAAAGTGATCAGAGTGATAAAACCAGCCAGAGTAATCAAAATAGCCTGAATGTCCAATAATTCAGAATGTTCATCATGTTGAAATTGAATAGAACGTTGGAATTGATCGAATTCGTCAAATGGCAAGAGTATTCAAAGTGATCAGAGTGATAAAACCAGCCAGAGTAATCAAAATAGCCTGAATGCCCAATAATTCAGAATGTTCATCATGTTGAAACTGAGTAGAACGTTGGAATTGACCGAATTCGTCAAATGGCAAGAGTATTCAAAGTGATAAAACCAGCCAGACTAATCAAAATAGCCTGAATGCCCAATAATTCAGAATGTTCATCAAGTTCAAACTGAATAGAACGTTGGAATTGACCGAATTCGTTTAATGGCTAGAGTATTCAAAGTGATCACAGTGATAAAACCAGCCAGACTAATCAAAATAGCCTGAATGCCAAATAATTCAGAATGTTCATCATGTTGAAACTGAATAGAACGTTGGAATTGACCGAATTCGTTTAATGGCTAGAGTATTCAAAGTGATCACAGTGATAAAACCAGCCAGACTAATCAAAATAGCGTGAATGCCAAATAATTCAGAATGTTCATCATGTTGAAACTGAATAGAACGTTGGAATTGACCGAATTCGTCAAATGGCAAGAGTATTCAAAGTGATCAGAGTGATAAAACCAGCCAGACTAATCAAAATAGCCTGAATGCCTAATAATTAAGAAGTTCATCATGTTGAAACTGAATAGAACGTTGGAATTGACTGAAATCGTCAAATGGCAAGATTATCAAAGTGATCAGAGTGATAAAACCAGCTACAATAAGCAAAATAGCCTGAATGCCCAATAATTCAGAATGTTCATCATGTTGAAACTGAATAGAACGTTGGAATTGAGCGAATTCGTGAAATGGCAAGATTATCAAAGTGACCAGAGTGATAAAACCAGCTACAATAAGCAAAATAGCCTGAATGCCCAATAATTCAGAATGTTCGTCATGTTGAAACTGAATAAAACGTTGGAATTGACCGAATTCGTCAAATCGCAAGAGTATTCAAAGTGATCAGAGTGATAAAACCAGATAGACTAATCAAAATAGCCTGAATGCCCAATAATTCAGAATGTTCATCATGTTGAAACTGAATAGAACGTTGGAATTGACCGATTTCGTCAAATGGCAAGAGTATTCAAAGTGATCAGAGTGATAAAACCAGCCAGACTAATCAAAATAGCCTGAATGCCCAATAATTCAGAATGTTCATCATGTTGAAACTGAATAGAACGTTGGAATTGACCGAATTCGTGAAATGGCAAGAGTATTCAAAGTGATCAGAGTGATAAAACCAGCCAGACTAATCAATATAGCCTGAATGCCCAATAATTCAGAATGTTCATCATGTTCAAACTGAATAGAACGTTGGAATTGACCGAATTCGTTTAATGGCTAGAGTATTCAAAGTGATCACAGTGATAAAACCAGCCAGACTAATCAAAATAGCCTGAATGCCTAATAATTAAGAATGTTCATCATGTTGAAACTGAATAGAACGTTGGAATTGACCGAATTCGTCAAATGGCAAGATTATCAAAGTGATCAGAGTGATAAAACCAGCTACAATAAGCAAAATAGCCTGAATGCCCAATAATTCAGAATGTTCATCATGTTGAAACTGAATAGAACGTTGGAATTGACCGAATTCGTCAAATCGCACGATTATCAAAGTGATCAGAGTGATAAAACCAGCTACAATAAGCAAAATAGCCTGAATGTCCAATAATTCAGAATGTTCATCATGTTGAAACTGAATAGAACGTTGGAATTGACCGAATTCGTCAAATGGCAAGAGTATTCAAAGTGATCAGAGTGATAAAACCAGGCAGACTAATCAAAATAGCCTGAATGCCCAATAATTCAGAATGTTCATCATGTTGAAACTGAATAGAACGTTGGAATTGACCGAATTCGTCAAATGGCAAGAGTATTCAAAGTGATCAGAGTGATAAAACCCGCCAGACTAATCAAAATAGCCTGAATGCCCAATAATTCAGAATGTTCATCATGTTGAAACTGAATAGAACGTTGGAATTGACCGAATTCGTCAAATGGCAAGAGTTTCAAAGTGATCAGAGTGATAAAACCAGCTACAATAAGCAAAATAGCCTGAATGTCCAATAATTCAGAATGTTCATCATGTTGAAACTGAATAGAACGTTGGAATTGACCGAATTCGTCAAATGGCAAGAGTATTCAAAGTGATCAGAGTGATAAAACCAGGCAGACTAATCAAAATAGCCTGAATGCCCAATAATTCAGAATGTTCATCATGTTGAAACTGAATAGAACGTTGGAATTGACCGAATTCGTCAAATGGCAAGAGTATTCAAAGTGATCAGAGTGATAAAACCCGCCAGACTAATCAAAATAGCCTGAATGCCCAATAATTCAGAATGTTCATCATGTTGAAACTGAATAGAACGTTGGAATTGACCGAATTCGTCAAATGGCAAGAGTTTCAGAGTGATCAGAGTGATAAAACCAGCTACAATAAGCAAAATAGCCTGAATGCCCAATAATTGAGAACGTTCATCATGTTGAAACTGAATAGAACGTTGGAATTGACCGAATTCGTCAAATGGCAAGATTATCAAAGTGATCAGAGTGATAAAACCAGCTACAATAAGCAAAATAGCCTGAATGCCAAATAATTCAGAATGTTCATCATGTTGAAACTGAATAGAACGTTGGAATTGACCGAATTCGTCAAATGGCAAGATTATCAAAGTGATCAGAGTGATAAAACCAGCTACAATAAGCAAAATAGCATGAATGCCCAATAATTCAGAATGTTCATCATGTTGAAACTGAATAGAACGTTGGAATTGACCGAATTCGTCAAATCGCACGATTATCAAAGTGATCAGAGTGATAAAACCAGCTACAATAAGCAAAATAGCCTGAATGTCCAATAATTCAGAATGTTCATCATGTTGAAACTGAATAGAACGTTGGAATTGACCGAATTCGTCAAATGACAAGAGTATTCAAAGTGATCAGAGTGATAAAACCAGGCAGACTAATCAAAATAGCCTGAATGCCCAATAATTCAGAATGTTCATCATGTTGAAACTGAATAGAACGTTGGAATTGACCGAATTCGTCAAATGGCAAGAGTATTCAAAGTGATCAGAGTGATAAAACCCGCCAGACTAATCAAAATAGCCTGAATGCCCAATAATTCAGAATGTTCATCATGTTGAAACTGAACAGAACGTTGGAATTGACCGAATTCGTCAAATCGCACGATTATCAAAGTGATCAGAGTGATAAAACCAGCTACAATAAGCAAAATAGCCTGAATGTCCAATAATTCAGAATGTTCATCATGTTGAAACTGAATAGAACGTTGGAATTGACCGAATTCGTCAAATGGCAAGAGTATTCAAAGTGATCAGAGTGATAAAACCAGGCAGACTAATCAAAATAGCATGAATGCCCAATAATTCAGAATGTTCATCATGTTGAAACTGAATAGAACGTTGGAATTGACCGAATTCGTCAAATGGCAAGAGTATTCAAAGTGATCAGAGTGATAAAACCCGCCAGACTAATCAAAATAGCCTGAATGCCCAATAATTCAGAATGTTCATCATGTTGAAACTGAATAGAACGTTGGAATTGACCGAATTCGTCAAATGGCAAGAGTTTCAAAGTGATCAGTGATAAAACCAGCTACAATAAGCAAAATAGCCTGAATGCCCAATAATTGAGAACGTTCATCATGTTGAAACTGAATAGAACGTTGGAATTGACCGAATTCGTCAAATGGCAAGATTATCAAAGTGATCAGAGTGATAAAACCAGCTACAATAAGCAAAATAGCCTGAATGCCAAATAATTCAGAATGTTCATCATGTTGAAACTGAATAGAACGTTGGAATTGACCGAATTCGTCAAATGGCAAGATTATCAAAGTGATCAGAGTGATAAAACCAGCTACAATAAGCAAAATAGCATGAATGCCCAATAATTCAGAATGTTCATCATGTTGAAACTGAATAGAACGTTGGAATTGACCGAATTCGTCAAATGGCAAGAGTATTCAAAGTGATCAGAGTGATAAAACCAGCTACAATAAGCAAAATAGCCTGAATGCCCAATAATTGAGAACGTTCATCATGTTGAAACTGAATAGAACGTTGGAATTGACCGAATTCGTCAAATGGCAAGATTATCAAAGTGATCAGAGTGATAAAACCATCTACAATAATCAAAATAGCCTGAATGCCTAATAATTGAGAACGTTCATCATGTTGAAACTGAATAGAACGTTGGAATTGACCGAATTCGTCAAATGGCAAGATTATCAAAGTGATCAGAGTGATAAAACCAGCCAGACTAATCAATATAGCCTGAATGCCCAATAATTCAGAATGTTCATCATGTTCAAACTGAATAGAACGTTGGAATTGACCGAATTCGTCAAATGGCAAGAGTATTCAAAGTGATCAGAGTGATAAAACCAGCCAGACTAATCAAAATAGCCTGAATGCCCAATAATTCAGAATGTTGATCATGTTGAAACTGAATAGAACGTTGGAATTGACCGAATTCGTCAAATGGTTAGATTATCAAAGTGATCAGAGTGATAAAACCATCTACAATAATCAAAATATCCTGAATGCCTAATAATTAAGAACGTTCATCATGTTGAAACTGAATAGAACGTTGGAATTGACCGAATTCGTCAAATGGCAAGATTATCGAAGTGATCAGAGTGATAAAACCAGCTACAATAAGCAAAATAGGCAAGAGTATTCAAAGTGATCAGAGTGATAAAACCAGCCAGACTAATCAAAATAGCCTGAATGTCCAATAATTCAGAATGTTCATCGTGTTGAAACTGAATAGAACGTTGGAATTGACCGAATTCGTCAAATGGCAAGAGTATTCAAAGTGATCAGAGTGATAAAACCAGCCAGACTAATCAAAATAGCCTGAATGCCCAATAATTCAAAATGTTGATAATGTTGAAACTGAATAGAACGTTGGAATTGACCGAATTCGTCAAATGGCAAGAGTATTCAAAGTGATCAGAGTGATAAAACCCGCCAGACTAATCAAAATAGCCTGAATGCCCAATAATTCAGAATGTTCATCATGTTGAAACTGAATAGAACGTTGGAATTGACCGAATTCGTTAAATGGCAAGAGTATTCAAAGTGATCAGAGTGATAAAACCAGCCAGACTAATCAATATAGCCTGAATGCCCAATAATTCATAATGTTCATCATGTTCAAACTGAATAGAACGTTGGAATTGACCGAATTCGTTTAATGTCTAGAGTATTGAAAGTGATCACAGTGATAAAACTAGCCAGACTAATCAAAATAGCCTGAATGCCCAATAATTCAGAATGTTCATCATGTTGAAACTGAATAGAACGTTGGAATTGACCGAATTCGTCAAATGGCAGGATTATCAAAGTGATCAGAGTGATAAAACCAGCTACAATAAGCAAAATAGCCTGAATGCCCAATAATTCGGAATGTTCATCATGTTGAAACTGAATAGAACGTTGGAATTGACCGAATTCGTCAAATCGCACGATTATCAAAGTGATCAGAGTGATAAAACCAGCCACAATAAGCAAAATAGCCTGAATGCCCAATAATTCAGAATGTTCATCATGTTGAAACTGGATAGAACGTTGGAATTGACCGAATTCGTCAAATGGCAAGAGTATTCAAAGTGATCAGAGTGATAAAACCAGCCAGACTAATCAAAATAGCCTGAATGCCCAATAATTCAGAATGTTCATCAAGTTCAAACTGAATAGAACGTTGGAATTGACCGAATTCGTTTAATGGCTAGAGTATTCAAAGTGATCACAGTGATAAAACCAGCCCGACTAATCAAAATAGCCAGAATGCCCAATAATTCAGAATGTTCATCATGTTGAAACTGCATAGAACGTTGGAATTGACCGAATTCGTCAAATGGCAAGAGTATTCAAAGTGATCAGAGTGATAAAACCAGCCAGACTAATCAAAAGAGACTGAATGCCCAATAATTCAGAATGTTCATCATGTTCAAACTGAATAGAACGTTGGAATTGACCGAATTCGTTTAATGGCTAGAGTATTCAAAGTGATCACAGTGATAAAACCAGCCAGACTAATCAAAATAGCTTGAATGCCCAATAATTCAGAATGTTCATCATGTTGAAACTGAATAGAACGTTGGAATTGACCGAATTCGTCAAATGGCAAGAGTATTCAAAGTGATCAGAGTGATAAAACCAGCCAGACTAACCAAAATAGACTGAATGCCCAATAATTCAGAATGTTCATAATGTTCAAACTGAATAGAACGTTGGAATTGACCGAATTCGTCAAATGGCAAGATTATCAAAGTGATCAGAGTGATAAAACCAGCTACAATAAGCTAAATAGCCTGAATGCCCAATAATTCAGAATGTTCATCATGTTGAAACTGAATAGAACGTTGGAATTGACCGAATTCGTCAAATGGCAAGAGTATTCAAAGTGATCAGAGTGATAAAACCATCTACAATAATCAAAATAGCCTGAATGCCTAATAATTGAGAACGTTCATCATGTTGAAACTGAATAGAACGTTGGAATTGACCGAATTCGTCAAATGGCAAGATTATCAAAGTGATCAGAGTGATAAAACCAGCCAGACTAATCAAAATAGCCTGAATGCCCAATAATTCAGAATGTTCATCATGTTGAAACTGAATAGAACGTTGGAATTGACCGAATTCGTCAAATGCCCAATAATTCAGAATGTTCATCATGTTGAAACTGAGTAGAACGTTGGAATTGACCGAATTCGTCAAATGGCAAGAGTATTCAAAGTGATCAGAGTGATAAAACCAGCCAGACTAATCAAAATAGCTTGAATGCCCAATAATTCAGAATGTTCATCAAGTTCAAACTGAATAGAACGTTGGAATTGACCGAATTCGTTTAATGGCTAGAGTATTCAAAGTGATCACAGTGATAAAACCAGCCAGACTAATCAAAATAGCCTGAATGCCCAATAATTCAGAATGTTCATCATGTTCAAACTGAATAGAATGTTGGAATTGACCGAATTCGTTTAATGGCTAGAGTATTCAAAGTGATCACAGTGATAAAACCAGCCAGACTAATCAAAATAGCCTGAATGCCCAATAATTCAGAATGTTCATCATGTTGAAACTGAATAGAACGTTGGAATTGACCGAATTCGTCAAATGACAAGAGTATTCAAAGTGATCAGAGTGATAAAACCAGCCAGACTAATCAAAATAGACTGAATGCCCAATAATTCAGAATGTTCATCATGTTCAAACTGAATAGAACGTTGGAATTGACCGAATTCGTCAAATGGCAAGATTATCAAAGTGATCAGAGTGATAAAACCAGCTACAATAAGCTAAATAGCCTGAATGCCCAATAATTCAGAATGTTCATCATGTTGAAACTGAATAGAACGTTGGAATTGACCGAATTCGTCAAATGGCAAGAGTATTCAAAGTGATCAGAGTGATAAAACCCGCCAGACTAATCAAAATAGCCTGAATGCCCAATAATTCAGAATGTTCATCATGTTGAAACTGAATAGAACGTTGGAATTGACCGAATTCGTCAAATGGCAAGAGTATTCAAAGTGATCAGAGTGATAAAACCAGCCAGACTAATCAAACTAGCCTGAATGCCCAATAATTCAGAATGTTCATCATGTTGAAACTGAATAGAACGTTGGAATTGACCGAATTCGTCAAATGGCAAGATTTTCAAAGTGATCAGAGTGATAAAACCAGCTACAATAATCAAAATAGCCTGAATGCCCAATAATTGAGAACGTTCATCATGATGAAACTGAATAGAACGTTGGAATTGACTGAATTCGTCAAATGGCAAGAGTATTCAAAGTGATCAGAGTGATAAAACCACCTACAATAGTCAAAATAGCCTGAGTGACCAATAATTCAGAATGTTCATCATGTTGAAACTGAATAGAACGTTGGAATTTACCGAATTCGTCAAATGGCAAGAGTATTCAAAGTGATCAGAGTGATAAAACCAGCCAGACTAATCAAAATAGCCTGAATGCCAAATAATTCAGAATGTTCATCATGTTGAAACTGAATAGAACGTTGGAATTGACCGAATTCGTCAAATGGAAAGAGTATTCAAAGTGATCAGAGTGATAAAACCAGCCAGACTAATCAAAATAGCCTGAATGCCTAATAATTAAGAACGTTCATCATGTTGAAACTGAATAGAACGTTGGAATTGACTGAATTCGTCAAATGGCAAGATTATCAAAGTGATCAGAGTGATAAAACCAGCTACAATAAGCAAAATAGCCTGAATGTCCAATAATTCAGAATGTTCATCATGTTGAAACTGAATAGAACGTTGGAATTGACCGAATTCGTCAAATGGAAAAGAGTATTCAAAGTGATCAGAGTGATAAAACCAGCCAGACTAATAAAAATAGCCTGAATGGCCAATAATTCAGAATGTTCATCATGTTGAAACTGAATAGAACGTTGGAATTGACCGATTTCGTCAAATGGCAAGAGTATTCAAAGTGATCAGAGTGATAAAACCAGCCAGACTAACCAAAATAGCCTGAATGCCCAATAATTCAGAATGTTAATCATGTTGAAACTGCATACAACGTTGGAATTGACCGAATTCGTCAAATGGCAAGAGTATTCAAAGTGATCAGAGTGATAAAACCAGCTACAATAAGCTAAATAGCCTGAATGCCCAATAATTCAGAATGTTCATCATGTTGAAACTGAATAGAACGTTGGAATTGACCGAATTCGTCAAATGGCAAGAGTATTCAAAGTGATCAGAGTGATAACACCCGCCAGACTAATCAAAATAGCCTGAATGCCCAATAATTCAGAATGTTCATCATGTTGAAACTGAATAGAACGTTGGAATTGACCGAATTCGTCAAATGGCAAGAGTATTCAAAGTGATCAGAGTGATAAAACCAGCCAGACTAATCAAAATAGACTGAATGCCCAATAATTCAGAATGTTCATCATGTTCAAACTGAATAGAACGTTGGAATTGACCGAATTCGTTTAATGGCTAGAGTATTCAAAGTGATCACAGTGATAAAACCAGCCAGACTAATCAAAATAGCCTGAATGCCTAATAATTGAGAACGTTCATCATGTTGAAACTCAGTAGAACGTTGGAATTGACCGAATTCGTCAAATGGCAAGAGTATTCAAAGTGATCAGAGTGATAAAACCAGCCAGACTAATCAATATAGCCTGAATGCCCAATAATTCATAATGTTCATCATGTTCAAACTGAATAGAACGTTGGAATTGACCGAATTCGTTTAATGGCTAGAGTATTGAAAGTGATCACAGTGATAAAACTAGCCAGACTAATCAAAATAGCCTGAATGCCCAATAATTCAGAATGTTCATCATGTTGAAACTGAATAGAACGTTGGATTTGACCGAATTCGTCAAATGGCAAGATTATCAAAGTGATCAGAGTGATAAAACCAGCTACAATAAGCAAAATAGCCTGAATGCCCAATAATTCAGAATGTTCATCATGTTGAAACTGAATAGAACGTTGGAATTGACCGAATTCGTCAAATCGCACGATTATCAAAGTAATAAAACCAGCTACAATAAGCAAAATAGCCTGAATGCCCAATAATTCAGAATGTTCATCATGTTGAAACTGAGTAGAACGTTGGAATTGACCGAATTCGTCAAATGGCAAGAGTATTCAAAGTGATCAGAGTGATAAAACCAGCCAGACTAATCAAAATAGCCTGAATGCCCAATAATTCAGAATGTTCATCAAGTTCAAACTGAATAGAACGTTGGAATTGACCGAATTCGTTTAATGGCTAGAGTATTCAAAGTGATCACAGTGATAAAACCAGCCAGACTAATCAAAATAGCCTGAATGCCCAATAATTCAGAATGTTCATCATGTTGAAACTGCATAGAACGTTGGAATTGACCGAATTCGTCAAATGGCAAGAGTATTCAAAGTGATCAGAGTGATAAAACCAGCCAGACTAATCAAAAGAGACTGAATGCCCAATAATTCAGAATGTTCATCATGTTCAAACTGAATAGAACGTTGGAATTGACCGAATTCGTTTAATGGCTAGAGTATTCAAAGTGATCACAGTGATAAAACCAGCCAGACTAATCAAAATAGCCTGAATGCCCAATAATTCAGAATGTTAATCATGTTGAAACTGCATAGAACGTTGGAATTGACCGAATTCGTCAAATGGCAAGAGTATTCAAAGTGATCAGAGTGATAAAACCAGCCAGACTAATCAAAATAGACTGAATACCCAATAATTCAGAATGTTCATCATGTTCAAACTGAATAGAACGTTGGAATTGGCCGAATTCGTTTAATGGCTAGAGTATTCAAAGTGATCACAGTGATAAAACCAGCCAGACTAATCAAAATAGCCTGAATGCCCAATAATTCAGAATGTTCATCATGTTGAAACTGAATAGAACGTTGGAATTGACCGAATTCGTCAAATGGCAAAGTGATCAGAGTGATAAAACCAGCCAGACTAATCAAAATAGACTGAATGCCCAATAATTCAGAATGTTCATCATGTTCAAACTGAATAGAACGTTGGAATTGACCGAATTCGTTTAATGGCTAGAGTATTCAAAGTGATCACAGTGATAAAACCAGCCAGACTAATCAAAATAGCCTGAATGCCTAATAATTGAGAACGTTCATCATGTTGAAACTGAGTAGAACGTTGGAATTGACGGAATTCGTCAAATGGCAAGAGTATTCAAAGTGATCAGAGTGATAAAACCAGCCAGACTAATCAATATAGCCTGAATGCCCAATAATTCAGAATGTTCATCATGTTGAAACTGAATAGAACGTTGGAATTGACCGAATTCGTCAAATCGCAAGATTATCAAAGTGATCAGAGTGATAAAACCAGCTACAATAAGCAAAATACCCTGAATGCCCAATAATTCAGAATGTTCATCATGTTGAAACTGAATAGAACGTTGGAATTGAGCGAATTCGTCAAATGGCAAGATTATCAAAGTGATCAGAGTGATAAAACCAGCTACAATAAGCAAAATACCCTGAATGCCCAATAATTCAGAATGTTCATCATGTTGAAACTGAATAGAACGTTGGAATTGACCGAATTCGTCAAATGGCAAGAGTATTCAAAGTGATCAGAGTGATAAAACCAGCCAGACTAATCAATATAGCCTGAATGCCCAATAATTCATAATGTTCATCATGTTCAAACTGAATAGAACGTTGGAATTGACCGAATTCGTTTAATGGCTAGAGTATTGAAAGTGATCACAGTGATAAAACTAGCCAGACTAATCAAAATAGCCTGAATGCCCAATAATTCAGAATGTTCATCATGTTCAAACTGAATAGAACGTTGGAATTGACCGAATTCGTTTAATGGCTAGAGTATTCAAAGTGATCACAGTGATAAAACCAGCCAGACTAATCAAAATAGCCTGAATGCCTAATAATTGAGAACGTTCATCATGTTGAAACTCAGTAGAACGTTGGAATTGACCGAATTCGTCAAATGGCAAGAGTATTCAAAGTGATCAGAGTGATAAAACCAGCCAGACTAATCAATATAGCCTGAATGCCCAATAATTCAGAATGTTCATCATGTTGAAACTGAATAGAACGTTGGAATTGACCGAATTCGTCAAATGGCAAGAGTATTCAAAGTGATCAGAGTGATAAAACCAGCCAGACTAATCAAACTAGCCTGAATGCCCAATAATTCAGAATGTTCATCATGTTGAAACTGAATAGAACGTTGGAATTGACCGAATTCGTCAAATGGCAAGATTTTCAAAGTGATCAGAGTGATAAAACCAGCTACAATAATCAAAATAGCCTGAATGCCCAATAATTGAGAACGTTCATCATGATGAAACTGAATAGAACGTTGGAATTGACTGAATTCGTCAAATGGCAAGAGTATTCAAAGTGATCAGAGTGATAAAACCACCTACAATAGTCAAAATAGCCTGAGTGACCAATAATTCAGAATGTTCATCATGTTGAAACTGAATAGAACGTTGGAATTTACCGAATTCGTCAAATGGCAAGAGTATTCAAAGTGATCAGAGTGATAAAACCAGCCAGACTAATCAAAATAGCCTGAATGCCAAATAATTCAGAATGTTCATCATGTTGAAACTGAATAGAACGTTGGAATTGACCGAATTCGTCAAATGGAAAGAGTATTCAAAGTGATCAGAGTGATAAAACCAGCCAGACTAATCAAAATAGCCTGAATGCCTAATAATTAAGAACGTTCATCATGTTGAAACTGAATAGAACGTTGGAATTGACTGAATTCGTCAAATGGCAAGATTATCAAAGTGATCAGAGTGATAAAACCAGCTACAATAAGCAAAATAGCCTGAATGTCCAATAATTCAGAATGTTCATCATGTTGAAACTGAATAGAACGTTGGAATTGACCGAATTCGTCAAATGGAAAAGAGTATTCAAAGTGATCAGAGTGATAAAACCAGCCAGACTAATAAAAATAGCCTGAATGGCCAATAATTCAGAATGTTCATCATGTTGAAACTGAATAGAACGTTGGAATTGACCGATTTCGTCAAATGGCAAGAGTATTCAAAGTGATCAGAGTGATAAAACCAGCCAGACTAACCAAAATAGCCTGAATGCCCAATAATTCAGAATGTTAATCATGTTGAAACTGCATACAACGTTGGAATTGACCGAATTCGTCAAATGGCAAGAGTATTCAAAGTGATCAGAGTGATAAAACCAGCTACAATAAGCTAAATAGCCTGAATGCCCAATAATTCAGAATGTTCATCATGTTGAAACTGAATAGAACGTTGGAATTGACCGAATTCGTCAAATGGCAAGAGTATTCAAAGTGATCAGAGTGATAACACCCGCCAGACTAATCAAAATAGCCTGAATGCCCAATAATTCAGAATGTTCATCATGTTGAAACTGAATAGAACGTTGGAATTGACCGAATTCGTCAAATGGCAAGAGTATTCAAAGTGATCAGAGTGATAAAACCAGCCAGACTAATCAAAATAGACTGAATGCCCAATAATTCAGAATGTTCATCATGTTCAAACTGAATAGAACGTTGGAATTGACCGAATTCGTTTAATGGCTAGAGTATTCAAAGTGATCACAGTGATAAAACCAGCCAGACTAATCAAAATAGCCTGAATGCCTAATAATTGAGAACGTTCATCATGTTGAAACTCAGTAGAACGTTGGAATTGACCGAATTCGTCAAATGGCAAGAGTATTCAAAGTGATCAGAGTGATAAAACCAGCCAGACTAATCAATATAGCCTGAATGCCCAATAATTCATAATGTTCATCATGTTCAAACTGAATAGAACGTTGGAATTGACCGAATTCGTTTAATGGCTAGAGTATTGAAAGTGATCACAGTGATAAAACTAGCCAGACTAATCAAAATAGCCTGAATGCCCAATAATTCAGAATGTTCATCATGTTGAAACTGAATAGAACGTTGGATTTGACCGAATTCGTCAAATGGCAAGATTATCAAAGTGATCAGAGTGATAAAACCAGCTACAATAAGCAAAATAGCCTGAATGCCCAATAATTCAGAATGTTCATCATGTTGAAACTGAATAGAACGTTGGAATTGACCGAATTCGTCAAATCGCACGATTATCAAAGTAATAAAACCAGCTACAATAAGCAAAATAGCCTGAATGCCCAATAATTCAGAATGTTCATCATGTTCAAACTGAGTAGAACGTTGGAATTGACCGAATTCGTCAAATGGCAAGAGTATTCAAAGTGATCAGAGTGATAAAACCAGCCAGACTAATCAAAATAGCCTGAATGCCCAATAATTCAGAATGTTCATCAAGTTCAAACTGAATAGAACGTTGGAATTGACCGAATTCGTTTAATGGCTAGAGTATTCAAAGTGATCACAGTGATAAAACCAGCCAGACTAATCAAAATAGCCTGAATGCCCAATAATTCAGAATGTTCATCATGTTGAAACTGCATAGAACGTTGGAATTGACCGAATTCGTCAAATGGCAAGAGTATTCAAAGTGATCAGAGTGATAAAACCAGCCAGACTAATCAAAAGAGACTGAATGCCCAATAATTCAGAATGTTCATCATGTTCAAACTGAATAGAACGTTGGAATTGACCGAATTCGTTTAATGGCTAGAGTATTCAAAGTGATCACAGTGATAAAACCAGCCAGACTAATCAAAATAGCCTGAATGCCCAATAATTCAGAATGTTAATCATGTTGAAACTGCATAGAACGTTGGAATTGACCGAATTCGTCAAATGGCAAGAGTATTCAAAGTGATCAGAGTGATAAAACCAGCCAGACTAATCAAAATAGACTGAATACCCAATAATTCAGAATGTTCATCATGTTCAAACTGAATAGAACGTTGGAATTGGCCGAATTCGTTTAATGGCTAGAGTATTCAAAGTGATCACAGTGATAAAACCAGCCAGACTAATCAAAATAGCCTGAATGCCCAATAATTCAGAATGTTCATCATGTTGAAACTGAATAGAACGTTGGAATTGACCGAATTCGTCAAATGGCAAAGTGATCAGAGTGATAAAACCAGCCAGACTAATCAAAATAGACTGAATGCCCAATAATTCAGAATGTTCATCATGTTCAAACTGAATAGAACGTTGGAATTGACCGAATTCGTTTAATGGCTAGAGTATTCAAAGTGATCACAGTGATAAAACCAGCCAGACTAATCAAAATAGCCTGAATGCCTAATAATTGAGAACGTTCATCATGTTGAAACTGAGTAGAACGTTGGAATTGACGGAATTCGTCAAATGGCAAGAGTATTCAAAGTGATCAGAGTGATAAAACCAGCCAGACTAATCAATATAGCCTGAATGCCCAATAATTCATAATGTTCATCATGTTCAAACTGAATAGAACGTTGGAATTGACCGAATTCGTTTAATGGCTAGAGTATTGAAAGTGATCACAGTGATAAAACTAGCCAGACTAATCAAAATAGCCTGAATGCCCAATAATTCAGAATGTTCATCATGTTGAAACTGAATAGAACGTTGGATTTGACCGAATTCGTCAAATGGCAAGATTATCAAAGTGATCAGAGTGATAAAACCAGCTACAATAAGCAAAATAGCCTGAATGCCCAATAATTCAGAATGTTCATCATGTTGAAACTGAATAGAACGTTGGAATTGACCGAATTCGTCAAATCGCACGATTATCAAAGTGATCAGAGTGATAAAACCAGCTACAATAAGCAAAATAGCCTGAATGCCCAATAATTCAGAATGTTCATCATGTTGAAACTGAGTAGAACGTTGGAATTGACCGAATTCGTCAAATGTCAAGAGTATTCAAAGTGATCAGAGTGATAAAACCAGCCAGACTAATCAAAATAGACTGAATGCCTAATAATTCAGAATGTTCATCATGTTGAAACTGAATAGAACGTTGGAATTGACCGAATTCGTCAAATGGCAAGAGTATTCAAAGTGATCAGAGTGATAAAACCCGCCAGACTAATCAAAATAGCCTGAATGCCCAATAATTCAGAATGTTCATCATGTTGAAACTGAATAGAACGTTGGAATTGACCGAATTCGTCAAATGGCAAGAGTATTCAAAGTGATCAGAGTGATAAAACCAGCCAGACTAATCAAACTAGCCTGAATGCCCAATAATTCAGAATGTTCATCATGTTGAAACTGAATAGAACGTTGGAATTGACCGAATTCGTCAAATGGCAAGATTTTCAAAGTGATCAGAGTGATAAAACCAGCTACAATAATCAAAATAGCCTGAATGCCCAATAATTGAGAACGTTCATCATGATGAAACTGAATAGAACGTTGGAATTGACTGAATTCGTCAAATGGCAAGAGTATTCAAAGTGATCAGAGTGATAAAACCACCTACAATAGTCAAAATAGCCTGAGTGACCAATAATTCAGAATGTTCATCATGTTGAAACTGAATAGAACGTTTAATGGCTAGAGTATTGAAAGTGATCACAGTGATAAAACTAGCCAGACTAATCAAAATAGCCTGAATGCCCAATAATTCAGAATGTTCATCATGTTGAAACTGAATAGAACGTTGGATTTGACCGAATTCGTCAAATGGCAAGATTATCAAAGTGATCAGAGTGATAAAACCAGCTACAATAAGCAAAATAGCCTGAATGCCCAATAATTCAGAATGTTCATCATGTTGAAACTGAATAGAACGTTGGAATTGACCGAATTCGTCAAATCGCACGATTATCAAAGTGATCAGAGTGATAAAACCAGCTACAATAAGCAAAATAGCCTGAATGCCCAATAATTCAGAATGTTCATCATGTTGAAACTGAGTAGAACGTTGGAATTGACCGAATTCGTCAAATGGCAAGAGTATTCAAAGTGATCAGAGTGATAAAACCAGCCAGACTAATCAAAATAGACTGAATGCCTAATAATTCAGAATGTTCATCATGTTGAAACTGAATAGAACGTTGGAATTGACCGAATTCGTCAAATGGCAAGAGTATTCAAAGTGATCAGAGTGATAAAACCCGCCAGACTAATCAAAATAGCCTGAATGCCCAATAATTCAGAATGTTCATCATGTTGAAACTGAATAGAACGTTGGAATTGACCGAATTCGTCAAATGGCAAGAGTATTCAAAGTGATCAGAGTGATAAAACCACCCAGACTAATCAAACTAGCCTGAATGCCCAATAATTCAGAATGTTCATCATGTTGAAACTGAATAGAACGTTGGAATTGACCGAATTCGTCAAATGGCAAGATTTTCAAAGTGATCAGAGTGATAAAACCAGCTACAATAATCAAAATAGCCTGAATGCCCAATAATTGAGAACGTTCATCATGATGAAACTGAATAGAACGTTGGAATTGACTGAATTCGTCAAATGGCAAGAGTATTCAAAGTGATCAGAGTGATAAAACCACCTACAATAGTCAAAATAGCCTGAGTGACCAATAATTCAGAATGTTCATCATGTTGAAACTGAATAGAACGTTGGAATTTACCGAATTCGTCAAATGGCAAGAGTATTCAAAGTGATCAGAGTGATAAAACCAGCCAGACTAATCAAAATAGCCTGAATGCCAAATAATTCAGAATGTTCATCATGTTGAAACTGAATAGAACGTTGGAATTGACCGAATTCGTCAAATGGAAAGAGTATTCAAAGCGATCAGAGTGATAAAACCAGCCAGACTAATCAAAATAGCCTGAATGCCTAATAATTAAGAACGTTCATCATGTTGAAACTGAATAGAACGTTGGAATTGACTGAATTCGTCAAATGGCAAGATTATCAAAGTGATCAGAGAGATAAAACCAGCTACAATAAGCAAAATAGCCTGAATGTCCAATAATTCAGAATGTTCATCATGTTGAAACTGAATAGAACGTTGGAATTGACCGAATTCGTTTAATGGCTAGAGTATTCAAAGTGATCACAGTGATAAAACCAGCCAGACTAATCAAAATAGCCTGAATGCCTAATAATTGAGAACGTTCATCATGTTGAAACTGAGTAGAACGTTGGAATTGACCGAATTCGTCAAATGGCAAGAGTATTCAAAGTGATCAGAGTGATAAAACCATCTATAATAATCAAAATAGACTGAATGCCCAATAATTCAGAATGTTCATCATGTTGAAACTGAATAGAACGTTGGAATTGACCGATTTCGTCAAATGGCAAGAGTATTCAAAGTGATCAGAGTGATAAAACCAGCCAGACTAACCAAAATAGCCTGAATGCCCAATAATTCAGAATGTTAATCATGTTGAAACTGCATACAACGTTGGAATTGACCGAATTCGTCAAATGGCAAGAGTATTCAAAGTGATCAGAGTGATAAAACCAGCCAGACTAATCAAAATAGACTGAATGCCCAATAATTCAGAATGTTCATCATGTTCAAACTGAATAGAACGTTGGAATTGGCCGAATTCGTTTAATGGCTAGAGTATTCAAAGTGATCACAGTGATAAAACCAGCCAGACTAATCAAAATAGCCTGAATGCCCAATAATTCAGAATGTTCATCATGTTGAAACTGAATAGAACGTTGGAATTGACCGAATTCGTCAAATGGCAAGAGTATTCAAAGTGATCAGAGTGATAAAACCAGCCAGACTAATCAAAATAGACTGAATGCCCAATAATTCAGAATGTTCATCATGTTCAAACTGAATAGAACGTTGGAATTGACCGAATTCGTTTAATGGCTAGAGTATTCAAAGTGATCACAGTGATAAAACCAGCCAGACTAATCAAAATAGCCTGAATGCCTAATAATTGAGAACGTTCATCATGTTGAAACTGAGTAGAACGTTGGAATTGACCGAATTCGTCAAATGGCAAGAGTATTCAAAGTGATCAGAGTGATAAAACCAGCCAGACTAATCAATATAGCCTGAATGCCCAATAATTCATAATGTTCATCATGTTTAAACTGAATAGAACGTTGGAATTGACCGAATTCGTTTAATGGCTAGAGTATTGAAAGTGATCACAGTGATAAAACTAGCCAGACTAATCAAAATAGCCTGAATGCCCAATAATTCAGAATATTCATCATGTTGAAACTGAATAGAACGTTGGATTTGACCGAATTCGTCAAATGGCAAGATTATCAAAGTGATCAGAGTGATAAAACCAGCTACAATAAGCAAAATAGCCTGAATGCCCAATAATTCAGAATGTTCATCATGTTGAAACTGAATAGAACGTTGGAATTGACCGAATTCGTCAAATCGCACGATTATCAAAGTGATCAGAGTGATAAAACCAGCTACAATAAGCAAAATAGCCTGAATGCCCAAAAAATTCAGAATGTTCATCATGTTGAAACTGAGTAGAACGTTGGAATTGACCGAATTCGTCAAATGGCAAGAGTATTCAAAGTGATCAGAGTGATAAAACCAGCCAGACTAATCAAAATAGCCTGAATGCCCAATAATTCAGAATGTTCATCAAGTTCAAACTGAATAGAACGTTGGAATTGACCGAATTCGTTTAATGGCTAGAGTATTCAAAGTGATCACAGTGATAAAACCAGCCAGACTAATCAAAATAGCCTGAATGCCCAATAATTCAGAATGTTCATCATGTTGAAACTGCATAGAACGTTGGAATTGACCGAATTCGTCAAATGGCAAGAGTATTCAAAGTGATCAGAGTGATAAAACCAGCCAGACTAATCAAAAGAGACTGAATGCCCAATAATTCAGAATGTTCATCATGTTCAAACTGAATAGAACGTTGGAATTGACCGAATTCGTTTAATGGCTAGAGTATTCAAAGTGATCACAGTGATAAAACCAGCCAGACTAATCAAAATAGCCTGAATGCCCAATAATTCAGAATGTTAATCATGTTGAAACTGCATAGAACGTTGGAATTGACCGAATTCGTCAAATGGCAAGAGTATTAAAAGTGATCAGAGTGATAAAACCAGCCAGACTAATCAAAATAGACTGAATGCCCAATAATTCAGAATGTTCATCATGTTCAAACTGAATAGAACGTTGGAATTGGCCGAATTCGTTTAATGGCTAGAGTATTCAAAGTGATCACAGTGATAAAACCAGCCAGACTAATCAAAATAGCCTGAATGCCCAATAATTCAGAATGTTCATCATGTTGAAACTGAATAGAACGTTGGAATTGACCGAATTCGTCAAATGGCAAAGTGATCAGAGTGATAAAACCAGCCAGACTAATCAAAATAGACTGAATGCCCAATAATTCAGAATGTTCATCATGTTCAAACTGAATAGAACGTTGGAATTGACCGAATTCGTTTAATGGCTAGAGTATTCAAAGTGATCACAGTGATAAAACCGGCCAGACTAATCAAAATAGCCTGAATGCCTAATAATTGAGAACGTTCATCATGTTGAAACTGAGTAGAACGTTGGAATTGACCGAATTCGTCAAATGGCAAGAGTATTCAAAGTGATCAGAGTGATAAAACCAGCCAGACTAATCAATATAGCCTGAATGCCCAATAATTCATAATGTTCATCATGTTCAAACTGAATAGAACGTTGGAATTGACCGAATTCGTTTAATGGCTAGAGTATTGAAAGTGATCACAGTGATAAAACTAGCCAGACTAATCAAAATAGCCTGAATGCCCAATAATTCAGAATGTTCATCATGTTGAAACTGAATAGAACGTTGGATTTGACCGAATTCGTCAAATGGCAAGATTATCAAAGTGATCAGAGTGATAAAACCAGCTACAATAAGCAAAATAGCCTGAATGCCCAATAATTCAGAATGTTCATCATGTTGAAACTGAATAGAACGTTGGAATTGACCGAATTCGTCAAATCGCACGATTATCAAAGTGATCAGAGTGATAAAACCAGCTACAATAAGCAAAATAGCTTGAATGCCCAATAATTCAGAATGTTCATCATGTTGAAACTGAGTAGAACGTTGGAATTGACCGAATTCGTCAAATGGCAAGAGTATTCAAAGTGATCAGAGTGATAATACCAGCCAGACTAATCAAAATAGCCTGAATGCCCAATAATTCAGAATGTTCATCAAGTTCAAACTGAATAGAACGTTGGAATTGACCGAATTCGTTTAATGGCTAGAGTATTCAAAGTGATCACAGTGATAAAACCAGCCAGACTAATCAAAATAGCCTGAATGCCCAATAATTCAGAATGTTCATCATGTTGAAACTGCATAGAACGTTGGAATTGACCGAATTCGTCAAATGGCAAGAGTATTCAAAGTGATCAGAGTGATAAAACCAGCCAGACTAATCAAACTAGCCTGAATGCCCAATAATTCACAATGTTCATCATGTTCAAACTGAATAGAACGTTGGAATTGACCGAATTCGTCAAATGGCAAGATTATCAAAGTGATAAAACCAGCTACAATAAGCTAAATAGCCTGAATGCCCAATAATTCAGAATGTTCATCATGTTGAAACTGAATAGAACGTTGGAATTGACCGAATTCGTCAAATGGCAAGAGTATTCAAAGTGATCAGAGTGATAAAACCCGCCAGACTAATCAAAATAGCCTGAATGCCCAATAATTCAGAATGTTCATCATGTTGAAACTGAATAGAACGTTGGAGTTGACCGAATTCGTCAAATGGCAAGAGTATTCAAAGTGATCAGAGTGATAAAACCAGCCAGACTAATCAAACTAGCCTGAATGCCCAATAATTCAGAATGTTCATCATGTTGAAACTGAATAGAACGTTGGAATTGACCGAATTCGTCAATTGCCCAATAATTCAGAATGTTCATCATGTTGAAACTGAGTAGAACGTTGGAATTGACCGAATTCGTCAAATGGCAAGAGTATTCAAAGTGATCAGAGTGATAAAACCAGCCAGACTAATCAAAATAGCCTGAATGCCCAATAATTCAGAATGTTCATCAAGTTCAAACTGAATAGAACGTTGGAATTGACCGAATTCGTTTAATGGCTAGAGTATTCAAAGTGATCAGAGTGATAAAACCAGCCAGACTAATCAAACTAGCCTGAATGCCCAATAATTCAGAATGTTCATCATGTTGAAACTGAATAGAACGTTGGAATTGACCGAATTCGTCAATTGCCCAATAATTCAGAATGTTCATCATGTTGAAACTGCATAGAACGTTGGAATTGACCGAATTCGTCAAATGGCAAGAGTATTCAAAGTGATCAGAGTGATAAAACCAGCCAGACTAATCAAAAGAGACTGAATGCCCAATAATTCAGAATGTTCATCATGTTCAAACTGAATAGAATGTTGGAATTGACCGAATTCGTTTAATGGCTAGAGTATTCAAAGTGATCACAGTGATAAAACCAGCCAGACTAATCAAAATAGCTTGAATGCCCAATAATTCAGAATGTTCATCATGTTGAAACTGAATAGAACGTTGGAATTGACCGAATTCGTCGAATGGCAAGAGTATTCAAAGTGATCAGAGTGATAAAACCAGCCAGACTAATCAAAATAGACTGAATGCCCAATAATTCAGAATGTTCATCATGTTCAAACTGAATAGAACGTTGGAATTGACCGAATTCGTCAAATGGCAAGATTATCAAAGTGATCAGAGTGATAAAACCAGCTACAATAAGCTAAATAGCCTGAATGCCCAATAATTCAGAATGTTCATCATGTTGAAACTGAATAGAACGTTGGAATTGACAGAATTCGTCAAATGGCAAGAGTATTCAAAGTGATCAGAGTGATAAAACCCGCCAGACTAATCAAAATAGCCTGAATGCCCAATAATTCAGAATGTTCATCATGTTGAAACTGAATAGAACGTTGGAATTGACCGAATTCGTCAAATGGCAAGAGTATTCAAAGTGATCAGAGTGATAAAACCAGCCAGACTAATCAAACTAGCCTGAATGCCCAATAATTCAGAATGTTCATCATGTTCAAACTGAATAGAACGTTGGAATTGACTGAATTCGTCAAATGGCAAGAGTATTCAAAGTGATCAGAGTGATAAAACCACCTACAACAGTCAAAATAGCATGAATGACCAATAATTCAGAATGTTCATCATGTTGAAACTGAGTAGAACGTTGGAATTGACCGACTTCGTCAAATGGCAAGTGTATTCAAAGTGATCAGAGTGATAAAACCAGCCAGACTAATCAATATAGCCTGAATGCCCAATATTTCATAATGTTCATCATGTTCAAACTGAATAGAACGTTGGAATTGACCGAATTCGTTTAATGGCTAGAGTATTGAAAGTGATCACAGTGATAAAACTAGCCAGACTAATCAAAATAGCCTGAATGCCCAATAATTCAGAATGTTCATCATGTTGAAACTGAATAGAACGTTGGATTTGACCGAATTCGTCAAATGGCAAGATTATCAAAGTGATCAGAGTGATAAAACCAGCTACAATAAGCAAAATAGACTGAATGCCCAATAATTCAGAATGTTCATCATGTTGAAACTGAATAGAACGTTGGAATTGACCGAATTCGTCAAATCGCACGATTATCAAAGTGATCAGAGTGATAAAACCAGCTACAATAAGCAAAATAGCCTGAATGCCCAATAATTCAGAATGTTCATCATGTTGAAACTGAGTAGAACGTTGGAATTGACCGAATTCGTCAAATGGCAAGAGTATTCAAAGTGATCAGAGTGATAAAACCAGCCAGACTAATCAAAATAGCCTGATTGCCCAATAATTCAGAATGTTCATCAAGTTCAAACTGAATAGAACGTTGGAATTGACCGAATTCGTTTAATGGCTAGAGTATTCAAAGTGATCACAGTGATAAAACCAGCCAGACTAATCAAAATAGCCTGAATGCCCAATAATTCAGAATGTTCATCATGTTGAAACTGCATAGAACGTTGGAATTGACCGAATTCGTCAAATGGCAAGAGTATTCAAAGTGATCAGAGTGATAAAACCAGCCAGACTAATCAAAAGAGACTGAATGCCCAATAATTCAGAATGTTCATCATGTTCAAACTGAATAGAACGTTGGAATTGACCGAATTCGTTTAATGGCTAGAGTATTCAAAGTGATCACAGTGATAAAACCAGCCAGACTAATCAAAATAGCCTGAATGCCCAATAATTCAGAATGTTAATCATGTTGAAACTGCATAGAACGTTGGAATTGACCGAATTCGTCAAATGGCAAGAGTATTAAAAGTGATCAGAGTGATAAAACCAGCCAGACTAATCAAAATAGACTGAATGCCCAATAATTCAGAATGTTCATCATGTTCAAACTGAATAGAACGTTGGAATTGGCCGAATTCGTTTAATGGCTAGAGTATTCAAAGTGATCACAGTGATAAAACCAGCCAGACTAATCAAAATAGCCTGAATGCCCAATAATTCAGAATGTTCATCATGTTGAAACTGAATAGAACGTTGGAATTGACCGAATTCGTCAAATGGCAAAGTGATCAGAGTGATAAAACCAGCCAGACTAATCAAAATAGACTGAATGCCCAATAATTCAGAATGTTCATCATGTTCAAACTGAATAGAACGTTGGAATTGACCGAATTCGTTTAATGGCTAGAGTATTCAAAGTGATCACAGTGATAAAACCAGCCAGACTAATCAAAATAGCCTGAATGCCTAATAATTGAGAACGTTCATCATGTTGAAACTGAGTAGAACGTTGGAATTGACCGAATTCGTCAAATGGCAAGAGTATTCAAAGTGATCAGAGTGATAAAACCAGCCAGACTGATCAATATAGCCTGAATGCCCAATAATTCATAATGTTCATCATGTTCAAACTGAATAGAACGTTGGAATTGACCGAATTCGTTTAATGGCTAGAGTATTGAAAGTGATCACAGTGATAAAACTAGCCAGACTAATCAAAATAGCCTGAATGCCCAATAATTCAGAATGTTCATCATGTTGAAACTGAATAGAACGTTGGATTTGACCGAATTCGTCAAATGGCAAGATTATCAAAGTGATCAGAGTGATAAAACCAGCTACAATAAGCAAAATAGCCTGAATGCCCAATAATTCAGAATGTTCATCATGTTGAAACTGAATAGAACGTTGGAATTGACCGAATTCGTCAAATCGCACGATTATCAAAGTGATCAGAGTGATAAAACCAGCTACAATAAGCAAAATAGCTTGAATGCCCAATAATTCAGAATGTTCATCATGTTGAAACTGAGTAGAACGTTGGAATTGACCGAATTCGTCAAATGGCAAGAGTATTCAAAGTGATCAGAGTGATAATACCAGCCAGACTAATCAAAATAGCCTGAATGCCCAATAATTCAGAATGTTCATCAAGTTCAAACTGAATAGAACGTTGGAATTGACCGAATTCGTTTAATGGCTAGAGTATTCAAAGTGATCACAGTGATAAAACCAGCCAGACTAATCAAAATAGCCTGAATGCCCAATAATTCAGAATGTTCATCATGTTGAAACTGCATAGAACGTTGGAATTGACCGAATTCGTCAAATGGCAAGAGTATTCAAAGTGATCAGAGTGATAAAACCAGCCAGACTAATCAAACTAGCCTGAATGCCCAATAATTCAGAATGTTCATCATGTTCAAACTGAATAGAACGTTGGAATTGACCGAATTCGTCAAATGGCAAGATTATCAAAGTGATAAAACCAGCTACAATAAGCTAAATAGCCTGAATGCCCAATAATTCAGAATGTTCATCATGTTGAAACTGAATAGAACGTTGGAATTGACCGAATTCGTCAAATGGCAAGACTATTCAAAGTGATCAGAGTGATAAAACCCGCCAGACTAATCAAAATAGCCTGAATGCCCAATAATTCAGAATGTTCATCATGTTGAAACTGAATAGAACGTTGGAATTGACCGAATTCGTCAAATGGCAAGAGTATTCAAAGTGATCAGAGTGATAAAACCAGCCAGACTAATCAAACTAGCCTGAATGCCCAATAATTCAGAATGTTCATCATGTTGAAACTGAATAGAACGTTGGAATTGACCGAATTCGTCAATTGCCCAATAATTCAGAATGTTCATCATGTTGAAACTGAGTAGAACGTTGGAATTGACCGAATTCGTCAAATGGCAAGAGTATTCAAAGTGATCAGAGTGATAAAACCAGCCAGACTAATCAAAATAGCCTGAATGCCCAATAATTCAGAATGTTCATCAAGTTCAAACTGAATAGAACGTTGGAATTGACCGAATTCGTTTAATGGCTAGAGTATTCAAAGTGATCAGAGTGATAAAACCAGCCAGACTAATCAAACTAGCCTGAATGCCCAATAATTCAGAATGTTCATCAAGTTCAAACTGAATAGAACGTTGGAATTGACCGAATTCGTTTAATGGCTAGAGTATTCAAAGTGATCACAGTGATAAAACCAGCCAGACTAATCAAAATAGCCTGAATGCCCAATAATTCAGAATGTTCATCATGTTGAAACTGCATAGAACGTTGGAATTGACCGAATTCGTCAAATGGCAAGAGTATTCAAAGTGATCAGAGTGATAAAACCAGCCAGACTAATCAAAAGAGACTGAATGCCCAATAATTCAGAATGTTCATCATGTTCAAACTGAATAGAACGTTGGAATTGACCGAATTCGTTTAATGGCTAGAGTATTCAAAGTGATCACAGTGATAAAACCAGCCAGACTAATCAAAATAGCCTGAATGCCCAATAATTCAGAATGTTCATCATGTTGAAACTGAATAGAACGTTGGAATTGACCGAATTCGTCGAATGGCAAGAGTATTCAAAGTGATCACAGTGATAAAACCAGCCAGACTAATCAAAAGAGACTGAATGCCCAATAATTCAGAATGTTCATCATGTTCAAACTGAATAGAACGTTGGAATTGACCGAATTCGTTTAATGGCTAGAGTATTCAAAGTGATCAGAGTGATAAAACCAGCCAGACTAATCAAACTAGCCTGAATGCCCAATAATTCAGAATGTTCATCATGTTGAAACTGAATAGAACGTTGGAATTGACCGAATTCGTCAATTGCCCAATAATTCAGAATGTTCATCATGTTGAAACTGCATAGAACGTTGGAATTGACCGAATTCGTCAAATGGCAAGAGTATTCAAAGTGATCAGAGTGATAAAACCAGCCAGACTAATCAAAAGAGACTGAATGCCCAATAATTCAGAATGTTCATCATGTTCAAACTGAATAGAATGTTGGAATTGACCGAATTCGTTTAATGGCTAGAGTATTCAAAGTGATCACAGTGATAAAACCAGCCAGACTAATCAAAATAGCTTGAATGCCCAATAATTCAGAATGTTCATCATGTTGAAACTGAATAGAACGTTGGAATTGACCGAATTCGTCGAATGGCAAGAGTATTCAAAGTGATCAGAGTGATAAAACCAGCCAGACTAATCAAAATAGACTGAATGCCCAATAATTCAGAATGTTCATCATGTTCAAACTGAATAGAACGTTGGAATTGACCGAATTCGTCAAATGGCAAGATTATCAAAGTGATCAGAGTGATAAAACCAGCTACAATAAGCTAAATAGCCTGAATGCCCAATAATTCAGAATGTTCATCATGTTGAAACTGAATAGAACGTTGGAATTGACAGAATTCGTCAAATGGCAAGAGTATTCAAAGTGATCAGAGTGATAAAACCCGCCAGACTAATCAAAATAGCCTGAATGCCCAATAATTCAGAATGTTCATCATGTTGAAACTGAATAGAACGTTGGAATTGACCGAATTCGTCAAATGGCAAGAGTATTCAAAGTGATCAGAGTGATAAAACCAGCCAGACTAATCAAACTAGCCTGAATGCCCAATAATTCAGAATGTTCATCATGTTCAAACTGAATAGAACGTTGGAATTGACTGAATTCGTCAAATGGCAAGAGTATTCAAAGTGATCAGAGTGATAAAACCACCTACAACAGTCAAAATAGCATGAATGACCAATAATTCAGAATGTTCATCATGTTGAAACTGAGTAGAACGTTGGAATTGACCGAATTCGTCAAATGGCAAGAGTATTCAAAGTGATCAGAGTGATAAAACCAGCCAGACTAATCAAAATAGCCTGAATGCCCAATAATTCAGAATGTTCATCATGTTGAAACTGCATAGAACGTTGGAATTGACCGAATTCGTCAAATGGCAAGAGTATTCAAAGTGATCAGAGTGATAAAACCAGCCAGACTAATCAAAAGAGACTGAATGCCCAATAATTCAGAATGTTCATCATGTTCAAACTGAATAGAACGTTGGAATTGACCGAATTCGTTTAATGGCTAGAGTATTGAAAGTGATCACAGTGATAAAACTAGCCAGACTAATCAAAATAGACTGAATGCCCAATAATTCAGAATGTTCATCATGTTGAAACTGAATAGAACGTTGGAATTGACCGAATTCGTCAAATCGCACGATTATCAAAGTGATCAGAGTGATAAAACCAGCTACAATAAGCAAAATAGCCTGAATGCCCAATAATTCAGAATGTTCATCATGTTGAAACTGAGTAGAACGTTGGAATTGACCGAATTCGTCAAATGGCAAGAGTATTCAAAGTGATCAGAGTGATAAAACCAGCCAGACTAATCAAAATAGCCTGAATGCCCAATAATTCAGAATGTTCATCAAGTTCAAACTGAATAGAACGTTGGAATTGACCGAATTCGTTTAATGGCTAGAGTATTCAAAGTGATCACAGTGATAAAACCAGCCAGACTAATCAAAATAGCCTGAATGCCCAATAATTCAGAATGTTCATCATGTTGAAACTGCATAGAACGTTGGAATTGACCGAATTCGTCAAATGGCAAGAGTATTCAAAGTGATCAGAGTGATAAAACCAGCCAGACTAATCAAAAGAGACTGAATGCCCAATAATTCAGAATGTTCATCATGTTCAAACTGAATAGAACGTTGGAATTGACCGAATTCGTTTAATGGCTAGAGTATTCAAAGTGATCACAGTGATAAAACCAGCCAGACTAATCAAAATAGCCTGAATGCCCAATAATTCAGAATGTTAATCATGTTGAAACTGCATAGAACGTTGGAATTGACCGAATTCGTCAAATGGCAAGAGTATTCAAAGTGATCAGAGTGATAAAACCAGCCAGACTAATCAAAATAGACTGAATGCCCAATAATTCAGAATGTTCATCATGTTCAAACTGAATAGAACGTTGGAATTGGCCGAATTCGTTTAATGGCTAGAGTATTCAAAGTGATCACAGTGATAAAACCAGCCAGACTAATCAAAATAGCCTGAATGCCCAATAATTCAGAATGTTCATCATGTTGAAACTGAATAGAACGTTGGAATTGACCGAATTCGTCAAATGGCAAGAGTATTCAAAGTGATCAGAGTGATAAAACCAGCCAGACTAATCAAAATAGACTGAATGCCCAATAATTCAGAATGTTCATCATGTTCAAACAGAATAGAACGTTGGAATTGACCGAATTCGTTTAATGGCTAGAGTATTCAAAGTGATCACAGTGATAAAACCAGCCAGACTAATCAAAATAGCCTGAATGCCTAATAATTGAGAACGTTCATCATGTTGAAACTGAGTAGAACGTTGGAATTGACCGAATTCGTCAAATGGCAAGAGTATTCAAAGTGATCAGAGTGATAAAACCAGCCAGACTAATCAATATAGCCTGAATGCCCAATAATTCATAATGTTCATCATGTTCAAACTGAATAGAACGTTGGAATTGACCGAATTCGTTTAATGGCTAGAGTATTGAAAGTGATCACAGTGATAAAACCAGCCAGACTAATCAAAATAGCCTGAATGCCCAATAATTCAGAATGTTAATCATGTTGAAACTGCATAGAACGTTGGAATTGACCGAATTCGTCAAATGGCAAGAGTATTCAAAGTGATCAGAGTGATAAAACGAGCCAGACTAATCAAAATAGCCTGAATGCCCAATAATTCAGAATGTTCATCAAGTTGAAACTGAATAGAACGTTGGAATTGACCGAATTCGTCAAATGGCAAGAGTATTCAAAGTGATCAGAGTGATAAAACCAGCCAGACTAATCAAAATAGACTGAATGCCCAATAATTCAGAATGTTCATCATGTTCAAACTGAATAGAACGTTGGAATTGACCGAATTCGTTTAATGGCTAGAGTATTCAAAGTGATCAGAGTGATAAAACCAGCCAGACTAATCAAACTAGCCTGAATGCCCAATAATTCAGAATGTTCATCATGTTCAAACTGAATAGAACGTTGGAATTGACCGAATTCGTCAAATGGCAAGATTATCAAAGTGATAAAACCAGCTACAATAAGCTAAATAGCCTGAATGCCCAATAATTCAGAATGTTCATCATGTTGAAACTGAATAGAACGTTAGAATTGACCGAATTCGTCAAATGGCAAGAGTATTTAAAGTGATCAGAGTGATAAAACCCGCCAGACTAATCAAAATAGCCTGAATGCCCAATAATTCAGAATGTTCATCATGTTGAAACTGAATAGAACGTTGGAATTGACCGAATTCGTCAAATGCCAAGAGTATTCAAAGTGATCAGAGTGATAAAACCAGCCAGACTAATCAAACTAGCCTGAATGCCCAATAATTCAGAATGTTCATCATGTTGAAACTGAATAGAACGTTGGAATTGACCGAATTCGTCAATTGCCCAATAATTCAGAATGTTCATCATGTTGAAACTGAGTAGAACGTTGGAATTGACCGAATTCGTCAAATGGCAAGAGTATTCAAAGTGATCAGAGTGATAAAACCAGCCAGACTAATCAAAATAGCCTGAATGCCCAATAATTCAGAATGATCATCAAGTTGAAACTGAATAGAACGTTGGAATTGACCGAATTCGTTTAATGGCTAGAGTATTCAAAGTGATCAGAGTGATAAAACCAGCCAGACTAATCAAACTAGCCTGAATGCCCAATAATTCAGAATGTTCATCATGTTGAAACTGAATAGAACGTTGGAATTGACCGAATTCGTCAATTGCCCAATAATTCAGAATGTTCATCATGTTGAAACCGCATAGAACGTTGGAATTGACCGAATTCGTCAAATGGCAAGAGTATTCAAAGTGATCAGAGTGATAAAACCAGCCAGACTAATCAAAAGAGACTGAATGCCCAATAATTCAGAATGTTCATCATGTTCAAACTGAATAGAATGTTGGAATTGACCGAATTCGTTTAATGGCTAGAGTATTCAAAGTGATCAGAGTGATAAAACCACCTACAACAGTCAAAATAGCATGAATGACCAATAATTCAGAATGTTCATCATGTTGAAACTGAGTAGAACGTTGGAATTGACCGAATTCGTCAAATGGCAAGAGTATTCAAAGTGATCAGAGTGATAAAACCAGCCAGACTAATCAATATAGCCTGAATGCCCAATAATTCATAATGTTCATCATGTTCAAACTGAATAGAACGTTGGAATTGACCGAATTCGTTTAATGGCTAGAGTATTGAAAGTGATCACAGTGATAAAACTAGCCAGACTAATCAAAATAGCCTGAATGCCCAATAATTCAGAATGTTCATCATGTTGAAACTGAATAGAACGTTGGATTTGACCGAATTCGTCAAATGGCAAGATTATCAAAGTGATCAGAGTGATAAAACCAGCTACAATAAGCAAAATAGACTGAATGCCCAATAATTCAGAATGTTCATCATGTTGAAACTGAATAGAACGTTGGAATTGACCGAATTCGTCAAATCGCACGATTATCAAAGTGATCAGAGTGATAAAACCAGCTACAATAAGCAAAATAGCCTGAATGCCCAATAATTCAGAATGTTCATCATGTTGAAACTGAGTAGAACGTTGGAATTGACCGAATTCGTCAAATGGCAAGAGTATTCAAAGTGATCAGAGTGATAAAACCAGCCAGACTAATCAAAATAGCCTGAATGCCCAATAATTCAGAATGTTCATCAAGTTCAAACTGAATAGAACGTTGGAATTGACCGAATTCGTTTAATGGCTAGAGTATTCAAAGTGATCACAGTGATAAAACCAGCCAGACTAATCAAAATAGCCTGAATGCCCAATAATTCAGAATGTTCATCATGTTGAAACTGCATAGAACGTTGGAATTGACCGAATTCGTCAAATGGCAAGAGTATTCAAAGTGATCAGAGTGATAAAACCAGCCAGACTAATCAAAAGAGACTGAATGCCCAATAATTCAGAATGTTCATCATGTTCAAACTGAATAGAACGTTGGAATTGACCGAATTCGTTTAATGGCTAGAGTATTCAAAGTGATCACAGTGATAAAACCAGCCAGACTAATCAAAATAGCCTGAATGCCCAATAATTCAGAATGTTAATCATGTTGAAACTGCATAGAACGTTGGAATTGACCGAATTCGTCAAATGGCAAGAGTATTCAAAGTGATCAGAGTGATAAAACCAGCCAGACTAATCAAAATAGACTGAATGCCCAATAATTCAGAATGTTCATCATGTTCAAACTGAATAGAACGTTGGAATTGGCCGAATTCGTTTAATGGCTAGAGTATTCAAAGTGATCACAGTGATAAAACCAGCCAGACTAATCAAAATAGCCTGAATGCCCAATAATTCAGAATGTTCATCATGTTGAAACTGAATAGAACGTTGGAATTGACCGAATTCGTCAAATGGCAAGAGTATTCAAAGTGATCAGAGTGATAAAACCAGCCAGACTAATCAAAATAGACTGAATGCCCAATAATTCAGAATGTTCATCATGTTCAAACAGAATAGAACGTTGGAATTGACCGAATTCGTTTAATGGCTAGAGTATTCAAAGTGATCACAGTGATAAAACCAGCCAGACTAATCAAAATAGCCTGAATGCCCAATAATTCAGAATGTTCATCATGTTGAAACTGAATAGAACGTTAGAATTGACATAATTCGTCAAATGGCAAGAGTATTTAAAGTGATCAGAGTGATAAAACCCGCCAGACTAATCAAAATAGCCTGAATGCCCAATAATTCAGAATGTTCATCATGTTGAAACTGAATAGAACGTTGGAATTGACCGAATTCGTCAAATGCCAAGAGTATTCAAAGTGATCAGAGTGATAAAACCAGCCAGACTAATCAAACTAGCCTGAATGCCCAATAATTCAGAATGTTCATCATGTTGAAACTGAATAGAACGTTGGAATTGACCGAATTCGTCAATTGCCCAATAATTCAGAATGTTCATCATGTTGAAACTGAGTAGAACGTTGGAATTGACCGAATTCGTCAAATGGCAAGAGTATTCAAAGTGATCAGAGTGATAAAACCAGCCAGACTAATCAAAATAGCCTGAATGCCCAATAATTCAGAATGATCATCAAGTTCAAACTGAATAGAACGTTTAATGGCTAGAGTATTCAAAGTGATCAGAGTGATAAAACCAGCCAGACTAATCAAACTAGCCTGAATGCCCAATAATTCAGAATGTTCATCATGTTGAAACTGAATAGAACGTTGGAATTGACCGAATTCGTCAATTGCCCAATAATTCAGAATGTTCATCATATTGAAACTGCATAGAACGTTGGAATTGACCGAATTCGTCAAATGGCAAGAGTATTCAAAGTGATCAGAGTGATAAAACCAGCCAGACTAATCAAAAGAGACTGAATGCCCAATAATTCAGAATGTTCATCATGTTCAAACTGAATAGAATGTTGGAATTGACCGAATTCGTTTAACCGCTCGTTTGACCGCTAGAGTATTCAAAGTGATCAGAGTGATAAAACCACCTACAACAGTCAAAATAGCATGAATGACCAATAATTCAGAATGTTCATCATGTTGAAACTGAGTAGAACGTTGGAATTGACCGAATTCGTCAAATGGCAAGAGTATTCAAAGTGATCAGAGTGATAAAACCAGCCAGACTAATCAATATAGCCTGAATGGCCAATAATTCATAATGTTCATCATGTTCAAACTGAATAGAACGTTGGAATTGACCGAATTCGTTTAATGGCTAGAGTATTGAAAGTGATCACAGTGATAAAACTAGCCAGACTAATCAAAATAGCCTGAATGCCCAATAATTCAGAATGTTCATCATGTTGAAACTGAATAGAACGTTGGATTTGACCGAATTCGTCAAATGGCAAGATTATCAAAGTGATCAGAGTGATAAAACCAGCTACAATAAGCAAAATAGACTGAATGCCCAATAATTCAGAATGTTCATCATGTTGAAACTGAATAGAACGTTGGAATTGACCGAATTCGTCAAATCGCACGATTATCAAAGTGATCAGAGTGATAAAACCAGCTACAATAAGCAAAATAGCCTGAATGCCCAATAATTCAGAATGTTCATCATGTTGAAACTGAGTAGAACGTTGGAATTGACCGAATTCGTCAAATGGCAAGAGTATTCAAAGTGATCAGAGTGATAAAACCAGCCAGACTAATCAAAATAGCCTGAATGCCCAATAATTCAGAATGTTCATCAAGTTCAAACTGAATAGAACGTTGGAATTGACCGAATTCGTTTAATGGCTAGAGTATTCAAAGTGATCACAGTGATAAAACCAGCCAGACTAATCAAAATAGCCTGAATGCCCAATAATTCAGAATGTTCATCATGTTGAAACTGCATAGAACGTTGGAATTGACCGAATTCGTCAAATGGCAAGAGTATTCAAAGTGATCAGAGTGATAAAACCAGCCAGACTAATCAAAAGAGACTGAATGCCCAATAATTCAGAATGTTCATCATGTTCAAACTGAATAGAACGTTGGAATTGACCGAATTCGTTTAATGGCTAGAGTATTCAAAGTGATCACAGTGATAAAACCAGCCAGACTAATCAAAATAGCCTGAATGCCCAATAATTCAGAATGTTAATCATGTTGAAACTGCATAGAACGTTGGAATTGACCGAATTCGTCAAATGGCAAGAGTATTCAAAGTGATCAGAGTGATAAAACCAGCCAGACTAATCAAAATAGACTGAATGCCCAATAATTCAGAATGTTCATCATGTTCAAACTGAATAGAACGTTGGAATTGGCCGAATTCGTTTAATGGCTAGAGTATTCAAAGTGATCACAGTGATAAAACCAGCCAGACTAATCAAAATAGCCTGAATGCCCAATAATTCAGAATGTTCATCATGTTGAAACTGAATAGAACGTTGGAATTGACCGAATTCGTCAAATGGCAAGAGTATTCAAAGTGATCAGAGTGATAAAACCAGCCAGACTAATCAAAATAGACTGAATGCCCAATAATTCAGAATGTTCATCATGTTCAAACAGAATAGAACGTTGGAATTGACCGAATTCGTTTAATGGCTAGAGTATTCAAAGTGATCACAGTGATAAAACCAGCCAGACTAATCAAAATAGCCTGAATGCCTAATAATTGAGAACGTTCATCATGTTGAAACTGAGTAGAACGTTGGAATTGACCGAATTCGTCAAATGGCAAGAGTATTCAAAGTGATCAGAGTGATAAAACCAGCCAGACTAATCAATATAGCCTGAATGCCCAATAATTCATAATGTTCATCATGTTCAAACTGAATAGAACGTTGGAATTGACCGAATTCGTTTAATGGCTAGAGTATTGAAAGTGATCACAGTGATAAAACCAGCCAGACTAATCAAAATAGCCTGAATGCCCAATAATTCAGAATGTTAATCATGTTGAAACTGCATAGAACGTTGGAATTGACCGAATTCGTCAAATGGCAAGAGTATTCAAAGTGATCAGAGTGATAAAACGAGCCAGACTAATCAAAATAGCCTGAATGCCCAATAATTCAGAATGTTCATCAAGTTGAAACTGAATAGAACGTTGGAATTGACCGAATTCGTCAAATGGCAAGAGTATTCAAAGTGATCAGAGTGATAAAACCAGCCAGACTAATCAAAATAGACTGAATGCCCAATAATTCAGAATGTTCATCATGTTCAAACTGAATAGAACGTTGGAATTGACCGAATTCGTTTAATGGCTAGAGTATTCAAAGTGATCAGAGTGATAAAACCAGCCAGACTAATCAAACTAGCCTGAATGCCCAATAATTCAGAATGTTCATCATGTTCAAACTGAATAGAACGTTGGAATTGACCGAATTCGTCAAATGGCAAGATTATCAAAGTGATAAAACCAGCTACAATAAGCTAAATAGCCTGAATGCCCAATAATTCAGAATGTTCATCATGTTGAAACTGAATAGAACGTTAGAATTGACCGAATTCGTCAAATGGCAAGAGTATTTAAAGTGATCAGAGTGATAAAACCCGCCAGACTAATCAAAATAGCCTGAATGCCCAATAATTCAGAATGTTCATCATGTTGAAACTGAATAGAACGTTGGAATTGACCGAATTCGTCAAATGCCAAGAGTATTCAAAGTGATCAGAGTGATAAAACCAGCCAGACTAATCAAACTAGCCTGAATGCCCAATAATTCAGAATGTTCATCATGTTGAAACTGAATAGAACGTTGGAATTGACCGAATTCGTCAATTGCCCAATAATTCCGAATGTTCATCATGTTGAAACTGAGTAGAACGTTGGAATTGACCGAATTCGTCAAATGGCAAGAGTATTCAAAGTGATCAGAGTGATAAAACCAGCCAGACTAATCAAAATAGCCTGAATGCCCAATAATTCAGAATGATCATCAAGTTCAAACTGAATAGAACGTTGGAATTGACCGAATTCGTTTAATGGCTAGAGTATTCAAAGTGATCAGAGTGATAAAACCAGCCAGACTAATCAAACTAGCCTGAATGCCCAATAATTCAGAATGTTCATCATGTTGAAACTGAATAGAACGTTGGAATTGACCGAATTCGTCAATTGCCCAATAATTCAGAATGTTCATCATGTTGAAACTGCATAGAACGTTGGAATTGACCGAATTCGTCAAATGGCAAGAGTATTCAAAGTGATCAGAGTGATAAAACCAGCCAGACTAATCAAAAGAGACTGAATGCCCAATAATTCAGAATGTTCATCATGTTCAAACTGAATAGAATGTTGGAAATGACCGAATTCGTTTAATGGCTAGAGTATTCAAAGTGATCACAGTGATAAAACCAGCCAGACTAATCAAAATAGCTTGAATGCCCAATAATTCAGAATGTTCATCATGTTGAAACTGAATAGAACGTTGGAATTGACCGAATTCGTCGAATGGCAAGAGTATTCAAAGTGATCAGAGTGATAAAACCAGCCAGACTAATCAAAATAGACTGAATGCCCAATAATTCAGAATGTTCATCATGTTCAAACTGAATAGAACGTTGGAATTGACCGAATTCGTCAAATGGCAAGATTATCAAAGTGATCAGAGTGATAAAACCAGCTACAATAAGCTAAATAGCCTGAATGCCCAATAATTCAGAATGTTCATCATGTTGAAACTGAATAGAACGTTGGAATTGACCGAATTCGTCAAATGGCAAGAGTATTCAAAGTGATCAGAGTGATAAAACCCGCCAGACTAATCAAAATAGCCTGAATGCCCAATAATTCAGAATGTTCATCATGTTGAAACTGAATAGAACGTTGGAATTGACCGAATTCGTCAAATGGCAAGAGTATTCAAAGTGATCAGAGTGATAAAACCAGCCAGACTAATCAAACTAGCCTGAATGCCCAATAATTCAGAATGTTCATCATGTTCAAACAGAATAGAACGTTGGAATTGACTGAATTCGTCAAATGGCAAGAGTATTCAAAGTGATCAGAGTGATAAAACCACCTACAATAGTCAAAATAGCATGAATGACCAATAATTCAGAATGTTCATCATGTTGAAACTGAGTAGAACGTTGGAATTGACCGAATTCGTCAAATGGCAAGAGTATTCAAAGTGATCAGAGTGATAAAACCAGCCAGACTAATCAATATAGCCTGAATGCCCAATAATTCATAATGTTCATCATGTTCAAACTGAATAGAACGTTGGAATTGACCGAATTCGTTTAATGGCTAGAGTATTGAAAGTGATCACAGTGATAAAACTAGCCAGACTAATCAAAATAGCCTGAATGCCCAATAATTCAGAATGTTCATCATGTTGAAACTGAATAGAACGTTGGATTTGACCGAATTCGTCAAATGGCAAGATTATCAAAGTGATCAGAGTGATAAAACCAGCTACAATAAGCAAAATAGCCTGAATGCCCAATAATTCAGAATGTTCATCATGTTGAAACTGAATAGAACATTGGAATTGACCGAATTCGTCAAATCGCACGATTATCAAAGTGATCAGAGTGATAAAACCAGCTACAATAAGCAAAATAGCCTGAATGCCCAATAATTCAGAATGTTCATCATGTTGAAACTGAGTAGAACGTTGGAATTGACCGAATTCGTCAAATGGCAAGAGTATTCAAAGTGATCAGAGTGATAAAACCAGCCAGACTAATCAAAATAGCCTGAATGCCCAATAATTCAGAATGTTCATCAAGTTCAAACTGAATAGAACGTTGGAATTGACCGAATTCGTTTAATGGCTAGAGTATTCAAAGTGATCACAGTGATAAAACCAGCCAGACTAATCAAAATAGCCTGAATGCCCAATAATTCAGAATGTTCATCATGTTGAAACTGCATAGAACGTTGGAATTGACCGAATTCGTCAAATGGCAAGAGTATTCAAAGTGATCAGAGTGATAAAACCAGCCAGACTAATCAAAAGAGACTGAATGCCCAATAATTCAGAATGTTCATCATGTTCAAACTGAATAGAACGTTGGAATTGACCGAATTCGTTTAATGGCTAGAGTATTCAAAGTGATCACAGTGATAAAACCAGCCAGACTAATCAAAATAGCCTGAATGCCCAATAATTCAGAATGTTAATCATGTTGAAACTGCATAGAACGTTGGAATTGACCGAATTCGTCAAATGGCAAGAGTATTCAAAGTGATCAGAGTGATAAAACCAGCCAGACTAATCAAAATAGACTGAATGCCCAATAATTCAGAATGTTCATCATGTTCAAACTGAATAGAACGTTGGAATTGGCCGAATTCGTTTAATGGCTAGAGTATTCAAAGTGATCACAGTGATAAAACCAGCCAGACTAATCAAAATAGCCTGAATGCCCAATAATTCAGAATGTTCATCATGTTGAAACTGAATAGAACGTTGGAATTGACCGAATTCGTCAAATGGCAAGAGTATTCAAAGTGATCAGAGTGATAAAACCAGCCAGACTAATCAAAATAGACTGAATGCCCAATAATTCAGAATGTTCATCATGTTCAAACTGAATAGAACGTTGGAATTGACCGAATTCGTTTAATGGCTAGAGTATTCAAAGTGATCACAGTGATAAAACCAGCCAGACTAATCAAAATAGCCTGAATGCCTAATAATTGAGAACGTTCATCATGTTGAAACTTAGTAGAACGTTGGAATTGACCGAATTCGTCAAATGGCAAGAGTATTCAAAGTGATCAGAGTGATAAAACCAGCCAGACTAATCAATATAGCCTGAATAATGTTCATCATGTTCAAACTGAATAGAACGTTGGAATTGACCGAATTCGTTTAATGGCTAGATTATTGAAAGTGATCACAGTGATACAACCAGCCAGACTAATCAAAATAGCCTGAATGCCCAATAATTCAGAATGTTAATCATGTTGAAACTGCATAGAACGTTGGAATTGACCGAATTCGTCAAATGGCAAGAGTATTCAAAGTGATCAGAGTGATAAAACCAGCCAGACTAATCAAAATAGACTGAATGCCCAATAATTCAGAATGTTCATCATGTTCAAACTGAATAGAACGTTGGAATTGGCCGAATTCGTTTAATGGCTAGAGTATTCAAAGTGATCACAGTGATAAAACCAGCCAGACTAATCAAAATAGCCTGAATGCCCAATAATTCAGAATGTTCATCATGTTGAAACTGAATAGAACGTTGGAATTGACCGAATTCGTCAAATGGCAAGAGTATTCAAAGTGATCAGAGTGATAAAACCAGCCAGACTAATCAAAATAGACTGAATGCCCAATAATTCAGAATGTTCATCATGTTCAAACTGAATAGAACGTTGGAATTGACCGAATTCGTTTAATGGCTAGAGTATTCAAAGTGATCACAGTGATAAAACCAGCCAGACTAATCAAAATAGCCTGAATGCCTAATAATTGAGAACGTTCATCATGTTGAAACTGAGTAGAACGTTGGAATTGACCGAATTCGTCAAATGGCAAGAGTATTCAAAGTGATCAGAGTGATAAAACCAGCCAGACTAATCAATATAGCCTGAATGCCCAATAATTCATAATGTTCATCATGTTCAAACTGAATAGAACGTTGGAATTGACCGAATTCGTTTAATGGCTAGAGTATTGAAAGTGATCACAGTGATAAAACTAGCCAGACTAATCAAAATAGCCTGAATGCCCAATAATTCAGAATGTTCATCATGTTGAAACTGAATAGAACGTTGGATTTGACCGAATTCGTCAAATGGCAAGATTATCAAAGTGATCAGAGTGATAAAACCAGCTACAATAAGCAAAATAGCCTGAATGCCCAATAATTCAGAATGTTCATCATGTTGAAACTGAATAGAACGTTGGAATTGACCGAATTCGTCAAATCGCACGATTATCAAAGTGATCAGAGTGATAAAACCAGCTAGAATAAGCAAAATAGCCTGAATGCCCAATAATTCAGAATGTTCATCATGTTGAAACTGAATAGAACGTTGGATTTGACCGAATTCGTCAAATGGCAAGATTATCAAAGTGATCAGAGTGATAAAACCAGCTACAATAAGCAAAATAGCCTGAATGCCCAATAATTCAGAATGTTCATCATGTTGAAACTGAATAGAACGTTGGAATTGACCGAATTCGTCAAATCGCACGATTATCAAAGTGATCAGAGTGATAAAACCAGCTACAATAAGCAAAATAGCCTGAATGCCCAATAATTCAGAATGTTCATCATGTTGAAACTGAGTAGAACGTTGGAATTGACCGAATTCGTCAAATGGCAAGAGTATTCAAAGTGATCAGAGTGATAAAACCAGCCAGACTAATCAAAATAGCCTGAATGCCCAATAATTCAGAATGTTCATCAAGTTCAAACTGAATAGAACGTTGGAATTGACCGAATTCGTTTAATGGCTAGAGTATTCAAAGTGATCACAGTGATAAAACCAGCCAGACTAATCAAAATAGCCTGAATGCCCAATAATTCAGAATGTTCATCATGTTGAAACTGCATAGAACGTTGGAATTGACCGAATTCGTCAAATGGCAAGAGTATTCAAAGTGATCAGAGTGATAAAACCAGCCAGACTAATCAAAAGAGACTGAATGCCCAATAATTCAGAATGTTCATCATGTTCAAACTGAATAGAACGTTGGAATTGACCGAATTCGTTTAATGGCTAGAGTATTCAAAGTGATCACAGTGATAAAACCAGCCAGACTAATCAAAATAGCCTGAATGCCCAATAATTCAGAATGTTAATCATGTTGAAACTGCATAGAACGTTGGAATTGACCGAATTCGTCAAATGGCAAGAGTATTCAAAGTGATCAGAGTGATAAAACCAGCCAGACTAATCAAAATAGACTGAATGCCCAATAATTCAGAATGTTCATCATGTTCAAACTGAATAGAACGTTGGAATTGGCCGAATTCGTTTAATGGCTAGAGTATTCAAAGTGATCACAGTGATAAAACCAGCCAGACTAATCAAAATAGCCTGAATGCCCAATAATTCAGAATGTTCATCATGTTGAAACTGAATAGAACGTTGGAATTGACCGAATTCGTCAAATTGCAAGAGTATTCAAAGTGATCAGAGTGATAAAACCAGCCAGACTAATCAAAATAGACTGAATGCCCAATAATTCAGAATGTTCATCATGTTCAAACTGAATAGAACGTTGGAATTGACCGAATTCGTTTAATGGCTAGAGTATTCAAAGTGATCACAGTGATAAAACCAGCCAGACTAATCAAAATAGCCTGAATGCCTAATAATTGAGAACGTTCATCATGTTGAAACTGAGTAGAACGTTGGAATTGACCGAATTCGTCAAATGGCAAGAGTATTCAAAGTGATCAGAGTGATAAAACCAGCCAGACTAATCAATATAGCCTGAATGCCCAATAATTCATAATGTTCATCATGTTCAAACTGAATAGAACGTTGGAATTGACCGAATTCGTTTAATGGCTAGAGTATTGAAAGTGATCACAGTGATAAAACCAGCCAGACTAATCAAAATAGCCTGAATGCCCAATAATTCAGAATGTTAATCATGTTGAAACTGCATAGAACGTTGGAATTGACCGAATTCGTCAAATGGCAAGAGTATTCAAAGTGATCAGAGTGATAAAACCAGCCAGACTAATCAAAATAGACTGTATGCCCAATAATTCAGAATGTTCATCATGTTCAAACTGAATAGAACGTTGGAATTGGCCGAATTCGTTTAATGGCTAGAGTATTCAAAGTGATCACAGTGATAAAACCAGCCAGACTAATCAAAATAGCCTGAATGCCCAATAATTCAGAATGTTCATCATGTTGAAACTGAATAGAACGTTGGAATTGACTGAATTCGTCAAATGGCAAGAGTATTCAAAGTGATCAGAGTGATAAAACCAGCCAGACTAATCAAAATAGACTGAATGCCCAATAATTCAGAATGTTCATCATGTTCAAACTGAATAGAACGTTGGAATTGACCGAATTCGTTTAATGGCTAGAGTATTCAAAGTGATCACAGTGATAAAACCAGCCAGACTAATCAAAATAGCCTGAATGCCTAATAATTGAGAACGTTCATCATGTTGAAACTGAGTAGAACGTTGGAATTGACCGAATTCGTCAAATGGCAAGAGTATTCAAAGTGATCAGAGTGATAAAACCAGCCAGACTAATCAATATAGCCTGAATGCCCAATAATTCATAATGTTCATCATGTTCAAACTGAATAGAACGTTGGAATTGACCGAATTCGTTTAATGGCTAGAGTATTGAAAGTGATCACAGTGATAAAACTAGCCAGACTAATCAAAATAGCCTGAATGCCCAATAATTCAGAATGTTCATCATGTTGAAACTGAATAGAAAGTTGGATTTGACCGAATTCGTCAAATGGCAAGATTATCAAAGTGATCAGAGTGATAAAACCAGCTACAATAAGCAAAATAGCCTGAATGCCCAATAATTCAGAATGTTCATCATGTTGAAACTGAATAGAACGTTGGAATTGACCGAATTCGTCAAATCGCACGATTATCAAAGTGATCAGAGTGATAAAACCAGCTACAATAAGCAAAATAGCCTGAATGCCCAATAATTCAGAATGTTCATCATGTTGAAACTGAGTAGAACGTTGGAATTGACCGAATTCGTCAAATGGCAAGAGTATTCAAAGTGATCAGAGTGATAATACCAGCCAGACTAATCAAAATAGCCTGAATGCCCAATAATTCAGAATGTTCATCAAGTTCAAACTGAATAGAACGTTGGAATTGACCGAATTCGTTTAATGGCTAGAGTATTCAAAGTGATCACAGTGATAAAACCAGCCAGACTAATCAAAATAGCCTGAATGCCCAATAATTCAGAATGTTCATCATGTTGAAACTGCATAGAACGTTGGAATTGACCGAATTCGTCAAATGGCAAGAGTATTCAAAGTGATCAGAGTGATAAAACCAGCCAGACTAATCAAAAGAGACTGAATGCCCAATAATTCAGAATGTTCATCATGTTCAAACTGAATAGAACGTTGGAATTGACCGAATTCGTTTAATGGCTAGAGTATTCAAAGTGATCACAGTGATAAAACCAGCCAGACTAATCAAAATAGCTTGAATGCCCAATAATTCAGAATGTTCATCATGTTGAAACTGAATAGAACGTTGGAATTGACCGAATTCGTCAAATGGCAAGAGTATTCAAAGTGATCAGAGTGATAAAACCAGCCAGACTAATCAAAATATACTGAATGCCCAATAATTCAGAATGTTCATCATGTTCAAACTGAATAGAACGTTGGAATTGACCGAATTCGTCAAATGGCAAGATTATCAAAGTGATAAAACCAGCTACAATAAGCTAAATAGCCTGAATGCCCAATAATTCAGAATGTTCATCATGTTGAAACTGAATAGAACGTTGGAATTGACCGAATTCGTCAAATGGCAAGAGTATTCAAAGTGATCAGAGTGATAAAACCCGCCAGACTAATCAAAATAGCCTGAATGCCCAATAATTCAGAATGTTCATCATGTTGAAACTGAATAGAACGTTGGAATTGACCGAATTCGTCAAATGGCAAGAGTATTCAAAGTGATCAGAGTGATAAAACCAGCCAGACTAATCAAACTAGCCTGAATGCCCAATAATTCAGAATGTTCATCATGTTGAAACTGAATAGAACGTTGGAATTGACCGAATTCGTCAATTGCCCAATAATTCAGAATGTTCATCATGTTGAAACTGAGTAGAACGTTGGAATTGACCGAATTCGTCAAATGGCAAGAGTATTCAAAGTGATCAGAGTGATAAAACCAGCCAGACTAATCAAAATAGCCTGAATGCCCAATAATTCAGAATGTTCATCAAGTTCAAACTGAATAGAACGTTGGAATTGACCGAATTCGTTTAATGGCTAGAGTATTCAAAGTGATCAGAGTGATAAAACCAGCCAGACTAATCAAACTAGCCTGAATGCCCAATAATTCAGAATGTTCATCATGTTGAAACTGAATAGAACGTTGGAATTGACCGAATTCGTCAATTGCCCAATAATTCAGAATGTTCATCATGTTGAAACTGCATAGAACGTTGGAATTGACCGAATTCGTCAAATGGCAAGAGTATTCAAAGTGATCAGAGTGATAAAACCAGCCAGACTAATCAAAAGAGACTGAATGCCCAATAATTCAGAATGTTCATCATGTTCAAACTGAATAGAATGTTGGAATTGACCGAATTCGTTTAATGGCTAGAGTATTCAAAGTGATCACAGTGATAAAACCAGCCAGACTAATCAAAATAGCTTGAATGCCCAATAATTCAGAATGTTCATCATGTTGAAACTGAATAGAACGTTGGAATTGACCGAATTCGTCGAATGGCAAGAGTATTCAAAGTGATCAGAGTGATAAAACCAGCCAGACTAATCAAAATAGACTGAATGCCCAATAATTCAGAATGTTCATCATGTTCAAACTGAATAGAACGTTGGAATTGACCGAATTCGTCAAATGGCAAGATTATCAAAGTGATCAGAGTGATAAAACCAGCTACAATAAGCTAAATAGCCTGAATGCCCAATAATTCAGAATGTTCATCATGTTGAAACTGAATAGAACGTTGGAATTGACCGAATTCGTCAAATGGCAAGAGTATTCAAAGTGATCAGAGTGATAAAACCCGCCAGACTAATCAAAATAGCCTGAATGCCCAATAATTCAGAATGTTCATCATGTTGAAACTGAATAGAACGTTGGAATTGACCGAATTCGTCAAATGGCAAGAGTATTCAAAGTGATCAGAGTGATAAAACCAGCCAGACTAATCAAACTAGCCTGAATGCCCAATAATTCAGAATGTTCATCATGTTGAAACTGAATAGAACGTTGGAATTGACTGAATTCGTCAAATGGCAAGAGTATTCAAAGTGATCAGAGTGATAAAACCACCTACAATAGTCAAAATAGCATGAATGACCAATAATTCAGAATGTTCATCATGTTGAAACTGAATAGAACGTTGGAATTGACCGAATTCGTCAAATGGCGAGAGTATTCAAAGTGATCAGAGTAATAAAACCAGCCAGACTAATCAAACTAGCCTGAATGCCCAATAATTCAGAATGTTCATCATGTTGAAACTGAATAGAACGTTGGAATTGACCGAATTCGTCAATTGCCCAATAATTCAGAATGTTCATCATGTTGAAACTGAGTAGAACTTTGGAATTGACCGAATTCGTCAAATGGCAAGAGTATTCAAAGTGATCAGAGTGATAAAACCAGCCAGACTTATCAAAATAGCCTGAATGCCCAATAATTCAGAATGTTCATCATGTTGAAACTGAATAGAACGTTGGAATTGACCGAATTCGTCAATTGCCCAATAATTCAGAAGGTTCATCATGTTGAAACTGCATAGAACGTTGGAATTGGCCGAATTCGTCAAATGGCAAGAGTATTCAAAGTGATCAGAGTGATAAAACCAGCCAGACTAATCAAAAGAGACTGAATGCCCAATAATTCAGAATGTTCATCATGTTCAAACTGAATAGAATGTTGGAATTGACCGAATTCGTTTAATGGCTAGAGTATTCAAAGTGATCACAGTGATAAAACCAGCCAGACTAATCAAAATAGCTTGAATGCCCAATAATTCAGAATGTTCATCATGTTGAAACTGAATAGAACGTTGGAATTGACCGAATTCGTCGAATGGCAAGAGTATTCAAAGTGATCAGAGTGATAAAACCAGCCAGACTAATCAAAATAGACTGAATGCCCAATAATTCAGAATGTTCATCATGTTCAAACTGAATAGAACGTTGGAATTGACCGAATTCGTCAAATGGCAAGATTATCAAAGTGATCAGAGTGATAAAACCAGCTACAATAAGCTAAATAGCCTGAATGCCCAATAATTCAGAATGTTCATCATGTTGAAACTGAATAGAACGTTGGAATTGACCGAATTCGTCAAATGGCAAGAGTATTCAAAGTGATCAGAGTGATAAAACCCGCCAGACTAATCAAAATAGCCTGAATGCCCAATAATTCAGAATGTTCATCATGTTGAAACTGAATAGAACGTTGGAATTGACCGAATTCGTTTAATGGCTAGAGTATTCAAAGTGATCACAGTGATAAAACCAGCCAGACTAATCAAAATAGCCTGAATGCCAAATAATTCAGAATGTTCATCATGTTGAAACTGAATAGAACGTTGGAATTGACCGATTTCGTCAAATGGCAAGAGTATTCAAAGTGATCAGAGTGATAAAACCAGCCAGACTAATCAAAATAGCCTGAATGCCCAATAATTCAGAATGTTAATCATGTTGAAACTGCATAGAACGTTGGAATTGACTGAATTCGTCAAATGGCAAGATTATCAAAGTGATCAGAGTGATAAAACCAGCTACAATAAGCAAAATAGCCTGAATGTCCAATAATTCAGAATGTTCATCAAGTTCAAACTGAATAGAACGTTGGATTTGACCGAATTCGTTTAATGGCTAGAGTATTCAAAGTGATCACAGTGATAAAACCAGCCAGACTAATCAAAATAGCCTGAATGCCAAATAATTCAGAATGTTCATCATGTTGAAACTGAATAGAACGTTGGAATTGACCGAATTCGTCAAATGGCAAGAGTATTCAAAGTGATCAGAGTGATAAAACCAGCCAGACTAATCAAAATAGCCTGAATGCCTAATAATTAAGAACGTTCATCATGTTGAAACTGAATAGAACGTTGGAATTGACTGAATTCGTCAAATGGCAAGATTATCAAAGTGATCAGAGTGATAAAACCAGCTACAATAAGCAAAATGGCCTGAATGTCCAATAATTCAGAATGTTCATCATGTTGAAACTGAATAGAACGTTGGAATTGACCGAATTCGTCAAATGGCAAGAGTATTCAAAGTGATCAGAGTGATACAACCAGCCAGACTAATCAAAATAGCCTGAATGCCCAATAATTCAGAATGTTCATCATGTTGAAACTGAATAGAACGTTGGAATTGACCGAATTCGTCAATTGCCCAATAATTCAGAATGTTCATCATGTTGAAACTGCATAGAACGTTGGAATTGGCCGAATTCGTCAAATGGCAAGAGTATTCAAAGTGATCAGAGTGATAAAACCAGCCAGACTAATCAAAAGAGACTGAATGCCCAATAATTCAGAATGTTCATCATGTTCAAACTGAATAGAATGTTGGAATTGACCGAATTCGTTTAATGGCTAGAGTATTCAAAGTGATCAGAGTGATAAAACCAGCCAGACTAATCAAACTAGCCTGAATACCCAATAATTCAGAATGTTCATCATGTTGAAACTGAATAGAACGTTGGAATTGACCGAATTCGTCGAATGGCAAGAGTATTCAAAGTGATCAGAGTGATAAAACCAGCCAGACTAATCAAAATAGACTGAATGCCCAATAATTCAGAATGTTCATCATGTTCAAACTGAATAGAACGTTGGAATTGACCGAATTCGTCAAATGGCAAGATTATCAAAGTGATCAGAGTGATAAAACCAGCTACAATAAGCTAAATAGCCTGAATGCCCAATAATTCAGAATGTTCATCATGTTGAAACTGAATAGAACGTTGGAATTGACCGAATTCGTCAAATGGCAAGAGTATTCAAAGTGATCAGAGTGATAAAACCCGCCAGACTAATCAAAATAGCCTGAATGCCCAATAATTCAGAATGTTCATCATGTTGAAACTGAATAGAACGTTGGAATTGACCGAATTCGTTTAATGGCTAGAGTATTCAAAGTGATCACAGTGATAAAACCAGCCAGACTAATCAAAATAGCCTGAATGCCAAATAATTCAGAATGTTCATCATGTTGAAACTGAATAGAACGTTGGAATTGACTGAATTCGTCAAATGGCAAGAGTATTCAAAGTGATCAGAGTGATAAAACCACCTACAATAGTCAAAATAGCATGAATGACCAATAATTCAGAATGTTCATCATGTTGAAACTGAATAGAACGTTGGAATTGACCGAATTCGTCAAATGGCGAGAGTATTCAAAGTGATCAGAGTAATAAAACCAGCCAGACTAATCAAACTAGCCTGAATGCCCAATAATTCAGAATGTTCATCATGTTGAAACTGAATAGAACGTTGGAATTGACCGAATTCGTCAATTGCCCAATAATTCAGAATGTTCATCATGTTGAAACTGAGTAGAACTTTGGAATTGACCGAATTCGTCAAATGGCAAGAGTATTCAAAGTGATCAGAGTGATAAAACCAGCCAGACTTATCAAAATAGCCTGAATGCCCAATAATTCAGAATGTTCATCATGTTGAAACTGAATAGAACGTTGGAATTGACCGAATTCGTCAATTGCCCAATAATTCAGAAGGTTCATCATGTTGAAACTGCATAGAACGTTGGAATTGGCCGAATTCGTCAAATGGCAAGAGTATTCAAAGTGATCAGAGTGATAAAACCAGCCAGACTAATCAAAAGAGACTGAATGCCCAATAATTCAGAATGTTCATCATGTTCAAACTGAATAGAATGTTGGAATTGACCGAATTCGTTTAATGGCTAGAGTATTCAAAGTGATCACAGTGATAAAACCAGCCAGACTAATCAAAATAGCTTGAATGCCCAATAATTCAGAATGTTCATCATGTTGAAACTGAATAGAACGTTGGAATTGACCGAATTCGTCGAATGGCAAGAGTATTCAAAGTGATCAGAGTGATAAAACCAGCCAGACTAATCAAAATAGACTGAATGCCCAATAATTCAGAATGTTCATCATGTTCAAACTGAATAGAACGTTGGAATTGACCGAATTCGTCAAATGGCAAGATTATCAAAGTGATCAGAGTGATAAAACCAGCTACAATAAGCTAAATAGCCTGAATGCCCAATAATTCAGAATGTTCATCATGTTGAAACTGAATAGAACGTTGGAATTGACCGAATTCGTCAAATGGCAAGAGTATTCAAAGTGATCAGAGTGATAAAACCCGCCAGACTAATCAAAATAGCCTGAATGCCCAATAAATCAGAATGTTCATCATGTTGAAACTGAATAGAACGTTGGAATTGACCGAATTCGTTTAATGGCTAGAGTATTCAAAGTGATCACAGTGATAAAACCAGCCAGACTAATCAAAATAGCCTGAATGCCAAATAATTCAGAATGTTCATCATGTTGAAACTGAATAGAACGTTGGAATTGACCGATTTCGTCAAATGGCAAGAGTATTCAAAGTGATCAGAGTGATAAAACCAGCCAGACTAATCAAAATAGCCTGAATGCCCAATAATTCAGAATGTTAATCATGTTGAAACTGCATAGAACGTTGGAATTGACTGAATTCGTCAAATGGCAAGATTATCAAAGTGATCAGAGTGATAAAACCAGCTACAATAAGCAAAATAGCCTGAATGTCCAATAATTCAGAATGTTCATCAAGTTCAAACTGAATAGAACGTTGGATTTGACCGAATTCGTTTAATGGCTAGAGTATTCAAAGTGATCACAGTGATAAAACCAGCCAGACTAATCAAAATAGCCTGAATGCCAAATAATTCAGAATGTTCATCATGTTGAAACTGAATAGAACGTTGGAATTGACCGAATTCGTCAAATGGCAAGAGTATTCAAAGTGATCAGAGTGATAAAACCAGCCAGACTAATCAAAATAGCCTGAATGCCTAATAATTAAGAACGTTCATCATGTTGAAACTGAATAGAACGTTGGAATTGACTGAATTCGTCAAATGGCAAGATTATCAAAGTGATCAGAGTGATAAAACCAGCTACAATAAGCAAAATGGCCTGAATGTCCAATAATTCAGAATGTTCATCATGTTGAAACTGAATAGAACGTTGGAATTGACCGAATTCGTTTAATGGCTAGAGTATTCAAAGTGATCAGAGTGATAAAACCAGCCAGACTAATCAAACTAGCCTGAATACCCAATAATTCAGAATGTTCATCATGTTGAAACTGAATAGAACGTTGGAATTGACCGAATTCGTCGAATGGCAAGAGTATTCAAAGTGATCAGAGTGATAAAACCAGCCAGACTAATCAAAATAGACTGAATGCCCAATAATTCAGAATGTTCATCATGTTCAAACTGAATAGAACGTTGGAATTGACCGAATTCGTCAAATGGCAAGATTATCAAAGTGATCAGAGTGATAAAACCAGCTACAATAAGCTAAATAGCCTGAATGCCCAATAATTCAGAATGTTCATCATGTTGAAACTGAATAGAACGTTGGAATTGACCGAATTCGTCAAATGGCAAGAGTATTCAAAGTGATCAGAGTGATAAAACCCGCCAGACTAATCAAAATAGCCTGAATGCCCAATAATTCAGAATGTTCATCATGTTGAAACTGAATAGAACGTTGGAATTGACCGAATTCGTTTAATGGCTAGAGTATTCAAAGTGATCACAGTGATAAAACCAGCCAGACTAATCAAAATAGCCTGAATGCCAAATAATTCAGAATGTTCATCATGTTGAAACTGAATAGAACGTTGGAATTGACCGATTTCGTCAAATGGCAAGAGTATTCAATGTGATCAGAGTGATAAAACCAGCCAGACTAATCAAAATAGCCTGAATGCCCAATAATTCAGAATGTTAATCATGTTGAAACTGCATAGAACGTTGGAATTGACTGAATTCGTCAAATGGCAAGATTATCAAAGTGATCAGAGTGATAAAACCAGCTACAATAAGCAAAATAGCCTGAATGTCCAATAATTCAGAATGTTCATCAAGTTCAAACTGAATAGAACGTTGGATTTGACCGAATTCGTTTAATGGCTAGAGTATTCAAAGTGATCACAGTGATAAAACCAGCCAGACTAATCAAAATAGCCTGAATGCCAAATAATTCAGAATGTTCATCATGTTGAAACTGAATAGAACGTTGGAATTGACCGAATTCGTCAAATGGCAAGAGTATTCAAAGTGATCAGAGTGATAAAACCAGCCAGACTAATCAAAATAGCCTGAATGCCTAATAATTAAGAACGTTCATCATGTTGAAACTGAATAGAACGTTGGAATTGACTGAATTCGTCAAATGGCAAGATTATCAAAGTGATCAGAGTGATAAAACCAGCTACAATAAGCAAAATGGCCTGAATGTCCAATAATTCAGAATGTTCATCATGTTGAAACTGAATAGAACGTTGGAATTGACCGAATTCGTCAAATGGCAAGAGTATTCAAAGTGATCAGAGTGATACAACCAGCCAGACTAATCAAAATAGCCTGAATGCCCAATAATTCAGAATGTTCATCATGTTGAAACTGAATAGAACGTTGGAATTGACCGATTTCGTCAAATGGCAAGAGTATTCAAAGTGATCAGAGTGATAAAACCAGCCAGACTAATCAAAATAGCCTGAATGCCCAATAATTCAGAATGTTAATCATGTTGAAACTGAACGTTGGAATTGACCGAATTCGTCAAATGGCAAGAGTATTCAAAGTGATCAGAGTGATAAAACCAGCCAGACTAATCAAAATAGACTGAATGCCCAATAATTCAGAATGTTCATCATGTTCAAACTGAATAGAACGTTGGAATTGACCGAATTCGTTTAATGGCAAGAGTATTCAAAGTGATCAGAGTGATAAAACCAGCCAGACTAATCAAAATAGCCTGAATGCCCAATAATTCAGAATGTTAATCATGTTGAAACTGCATAGAACGTTGGAATTGACCGAATTCGTCAAATGGCAAGAGTATTCAAAATGATCAGAGTGATAAAACCAGCCAGACTAATCAAAATAGACTGAATGCCCAATAATTCAGAATGTTCATCATGTTCAAACTGAATAGAACGTTGGAATTGACCGAATTCGTTTAATGGCTAGAGTATTCAAAGTGATCAGAGTGATAAAACCAGCCAGACTAATCAAAATAGACTGAATGCCCAATAATTCAGAATGTTCATCATGTTCAAACTGAATAGAACGTTGGAATTGACCGAATTCGTTTAATGGCTAGAGTATTCAAAGTGATCACAGTGATAAAACCAGCCAGACTAATCAAAATAGCCTGAATGCCCAATAATTCAGAATGTTCATCATGTTGAAACTGAATAGAACGTTGGAATTGACCGAATTCGTCAAATGGCAATAGTATTCAAAGTGATCAGAGTGATAAAACCAGCCAGACTAATCAAAATAGACTGAATGCCCAATAATTCAGAATGTTCATCATGTTCAAACTGAATAGAACGTTGGAATTGACCGAATTCGTTTAATGGCTAGAGTATTCAAAGTGATCACAGTGATAAAACCAGCCAGACTAATCAAAATAGCCTGAATGCCTAATAATTGAGAACGTTCATCATGTTTAAACTGAATACAACGTTGGAATTGACCGAATTCGTCAAATGGCAAGATTATCAAAGTGATAAAACAAGCTACAATAAGCTAAATAGCCTGAATGCCCAATAATTCAGAATGTTCATCATGTTGAAACTGAACAGAACGTTGGAATTGACCGAATTCGTCAAATGGCAAGAGTATTCAAAGTGATCAGAGTGATAAAACCCGCCAGACTAATCAAAATAGCCTGAATGCCCAATAATTCAGAATGTTCATCATGTTGAAACTGAATAGAACGTTGGAAGTGACCGAATTCGTCAAATGGCAAGATTATCACAGTGATAAAACCAGCTACAATAATCAAAATAGCCTGAATGCCCAATAATTGAGAACGTTCATCATGTTGAAACTGAATAGAACGTTGGAATTGACTGAATTCGTCAAATGGCAAGAGTATTCAAAGTGATCAGAGTGATAAAACCAGCCAGACTAATCAAAATAGCCTGAATGCCAAATAATTCAGAATGTTAATCATGTTGAAACTGCATAGAACGTTGGAATTGACTGAATTCGTTAAATGGCAAGATTATCAAAGTGATCAGAGTGATAAAACCAGCTACAATAAGCAAAATAGCCTGAATGTCCAATAATTCAGAATGTTCATCAAGTTCAAACTGAATAGAACGTTGGATTTGACCGAATTCGTTTAATGGCTAGAGTATTCAAAGTGATCACAGTGATAAAACCAGCCAGACTAATCAAAATAGCCTGAATGCCAAATAATTCAGAATGTTCATCATGTTGAAACTGAATAGAACGTTGGAATTGACCGAATTCGTCAAATGGCAAGAGTATTCAAAGTGATCAGAGTGATAAAACCAGCCAGACTAATCAAAATAGCCTGAATGCCTAATAATTAAGAACGTTCATCATGTTGAAACTGAATAGAACGTTGGAATTGACTGAATTCGTCAAATGGCAAGATTATCAAAGTGATCAGAGTGATAAAACCAGCTACAATAAGCAAAATAGCCTGAATGTCCAATAATTCAGAATGTTCATCATGTTGAAACTGAATAGAACGTTGGAATTGACCGAATTCGTCAAATGGCAAGAGTATTCAAAGTGATCAGAGTGATACAACCAGCCAGACTAATCAAAATAGCCTGAATGCCCAATAATTCAGAATGTTCATCATGTTGAAACTGAATAGAACGTTGGAATTGACCGATTTCGTCAAATGGCAAGAGTATTCAAAGTGATCAGAGTGATAAAACCAGCCAGACTAATCAAAATAGCCTGAATGCCCAATAATTCAGAATGTTAATCATGTTGAAACTGCATAGAACGTTGGAATTGACCGAATTCGTCAAATGGCAAGAGTATTCAAAGTGATCAGAGTGATAAAACCAGCCAGACTAATCAAAATAGACTGAATGCCCAATAATTCAGAATGTTCATCATGTTCAAACTGAATAGAACGTTGGAATTGACCGAATTCGTTTAATGGCTAGAGTATTCAAAGTGATCACAGTGATAAAACCAGCCAGACTAATCAAAATAGCCTGAATGCCCAATAATTCAGAATGTTCATCATGTTGAAACTGAATAGAACGTTGGAATTGACCGAATTCGTCAAATGGCAATAGTATTCAAAGTGATCAGAGTGATAAAACCAGCCAGACTAATCAAAATAGACTGAATGCCCAATAATTCAGAATGTTCATCATGTTCAAACTGAATAGAACGTTGGAATTGACCGAATTCGTTTAATGGCTAGAGTATTCAAAGTGATCACAGTGATAAAACCAGCCAGACTAATCAAAATAGCCTGAATGCCTAATAATTGAGAACGTTCATCATGTTGAAACTGAATAGAACGTTGGAATTGACCGAATTCGTCAAATGGCAAGATTATCAAAGTGATAAAACAAGCTACAATAAGCTAAATAGCCTGAATGCCCAATAATTCAGAATGTTCATCATGTTGAAACTGAATAGAACGTTGGAATTGACCGAATTCGTCAAATGGCAAGAGTATTCAAAGTGATCAGAGTGATAAAACCCGCCAGACTAATCAAAATAGCCTGAATGCCCAATAATTCAGAATGTTCATCATGTTGAAACTGAATAGAACGTTGGAATTGACCGAATTCGTCAAATGGCAAGATTATCAAAGTGATAAAACCAGCTACAATAATCAAAATAGCCTGAATGCCCAATAATTGAGAACGTTCATCATGTTGAAACTGAATAGAACGTTGGAATTGACTGAATTCGTCAAATGGCAAGAGTATTCAAAGTGATCAGAGTGATAAAACCAGCCAGACTAATCAAAATAGCCTGAATGTCCAATAATTCAGAATGTTCATCATGTTGAAATTAAATAGAACGTTGGAATTGACCGAATTCGTCAAATGGCAAGAGTATTCAAAGTGATCAGAGTGATAAAACCAGCCAGACTAATCAAAATAGCCTGAATGCCCAATAATTCAGAATGTTCATCATGTTGAAATTGAATAGAACGTTGGAATTGACCGAATTCGTCAAATGGCAAGAGTATTCAAAGTGATCAGAGTGATAAAACCAGCCAGACTAATCAAAATAGACTGAATGCCCAATAATTCAGAATGTTCATCATGTTCAAACTGAATAGAACGTTGGAATTGACCGAATTCGTCAAATGGCAATAGTATTCAAAGTGATCAGAGTGATAAAACCAGCCAGACTAATCAAAATAGACTGAATGCCCAATAATTCAGAATGTTCATCATGTTCAAACTGAATAGAACGTTGGAATTGACCGAATTCGTTTAATGGCTAGAGTATTCAAAGTGATCACAGTGATAAAACCAGCCAGACTAATCAAAATAGCCTGAATGCCTAATAATTGAGAACGTTCATCATGTTGAAACTGTATAGAACGTTGGAATTGACCGAATTCGTCAAATGGCAAGATTATCAAAGTGATCAGAGTGATAAAACCAGCTACAATAATCAAAATAGCCTGAATGCCCAATAATTGAGAAATTTCATCATGTTGAAACTGAATAGAACGTTGGAATTGACCGATTTCGTCAAATGGCAAGAGTATTCAAAGTGATCAGAGTGATAAAACCAGCCAGACTAATCAAAATAGCCTGAATGCCTAATAATTGAGAACGTTCATCATGTTGAAACTGAATAGAACGTTGGAATTGACCGAATTCGTCAAATGGCAAGAGTATTCAAAGTGATCAGAGTGATAAAACCCGCCAGACTAATCAAAATAGCCTGAATGCCCAATAATTCAGAATGTTCATCATGTTGAAACTGAATAGAACGTTGGAATTGACCGAATTCGTGAAATGGCAAGAGTATTCAAAGTGATCAGAGTGATAAAACCAGCCAGACTAATCAAACTAGCCTGAATACCCAATAATTCAGAATGTTCATCATGTTGAAACTGAATAGAACGTTGGAATTGACCGAATTCGTCAAATGGCAAGATTATCAAAGTGATCAGAGTGATAAAACCAGCTACAATAATCAAAATAGCCTGAATGCCCAATAATTGAGAAATTTCATCATGTTGAAACTGAATAGAACGTTGGAATTGACTGAATTCGTCAAATGGCAAGAGTATTCAAAGTGATCAGAGTGATAAAACCACCTACAATAGTCAAAATAGCCTGAATGACCAATAATTCAGAATGTTAATCATGTTGAAACTTAATAGAACGTTGGAATTGACCGAATTCGTCAAATGGCAAGAGTATTCAAAGTGATCAGAGTGATAAAACCAGCCAGACTAATCAAAATAGCCTGAATGTCCAATAATTCAGAATGTTCATCATGTTGAAATTGAATAGAACGTTGGAATTGACCGAATTCGTCAAATGGCAAGAGTATTCAAAGTGATCAGAGTGATAAAACCAGCCAGACTAATCAAAATAGCCTGAATGCCCAATAATTCAGAATGTTCATCAAGTTCAAACTGAATAGAACGTTGGAATTGACCGAATTCGTTTAATGGCTAGAGTATTCAAGTGATCACAGTGATAAAACCAGCCAGACTAATCAAAATAGCCTGAATGCCGAATAATTCAGAATGTTCATCATGTTGAAACTGAATAGAACGTTGGAATTGACTGAATTCGTCAAATGGCAAGAGTATTCAAAGTGATCAGAGTGATAAAACCAGCCAGACTAATCAAAATAGCCTGAATGCCCAATAATTCAGAATGTTAATCATGTTGAAACTGCATAGAACGTTGGAATTGACCGAATTCGTCAAATGGCAAGAGTATTCAAAGTGATCAGAGTGATAAAACCAGCCAGACTAATCAAAATAGACTGAATGCCCAATAATTCAGAATGTTCATCATGTTCAAACTGAATAGAACGTTGGAATTGACCGAATTCGTTTAATGGCTAGAGTATTCAAAGTGATCACAGTGATAAAACCAGCCAGACTAATCAAAATAGCCTGAATGCCTAATAATTGAGAACGTTCATCATGTTGAAACTGAATAGAACGTTGGAATTGACCGAATTCGTCAAATGGCAAGATTAGCAAAGTGATCAGAGTGATAAAACCAGCTACAATAAGCTAAATAGCCTGAATGCCCAATAATTCAGAATGTTCATCATGTTGAAACTGAATAGAACGTTGGAATTGACCGAATTCGTCAAATGGCAAGAGTATTCAAAGTGATCAGAGTGATAAAACCCGCCAGACTAATCAAAATAGCCTGAATGCCCAATAATTCAGAATGTTCATCATGTTGAAACTGAATAGAACGTTGGAATTGACCGAATTCGTCAAATGGCAAGATTATCAAAGTGATAAAACCAGCTACAATAATTAAAATAGCCTGAATGCCCAATAATTGAGAACGTTCATCATGTTGAAACTGAATAGAACGTTGGAATTGACTGAATTCGTCAAATGGCAAGAGTATTCAAAGTGATCAGAGTGATAAAACCAGCCAGACTAATCAAAATAGCCTGAATGCCAAATAATTCAGAATGTTCATCATGTTGAAACTGAATAGAACGTTGGAATTGACCGATTTCGTCAAATGGCAAGAGTATTCAAAGTGATCAGAGTGATAAAACCAGCCAGACTAATCAAAATAGCCTGAATGCCAAATAATTCAGAATGTTAATCATGTTGAAACTGCATAGAACGTTGGAATTGACTGAATTCGTTAAATGGCAAGATTATCAAAGTGATCAGAGTGATAAAACCAGCTACAATAAGCAAAATAGCCTGAATGTCCAATAATTCAGAATGTTCATCAAGTTCAAACTGAATAGAACGTTGGATTTGACCGAATTCGTTTAATGGCTAGAGTATTCAAAGTGATCACAGTGATAAAACCAGCCAGACTAATCAAAATAGCCTGAATGCCTAATAATTAAGAACGTTCATCATGTTGAAACTGAATAGAACGTTGGAATTGACTGAATTCGTCAAATGGCAAGATTATCAAAGTGATCAGAGTGATAAAACCAGCTACAATAAGCAAAATAGCCTGAATGTCCAATAATTCAGAATGTTCATCATGTTGAAACTGAATAGAACGTTGGAATTGACCGAATTCGTCAAATGGCAAGAGTATTCAAAGTGATCAGAGTGATACAACCAGCCAGACTAATCAAAATAGCCTGAATGCCCAATAATTCAGAATGTTCATCATGTTGAAACTGAATAGAACGTTGGAATTGACCGAATTCGTCAAATGGCAAGATTATCAAAGTGATAAAACCAGCTACAATAATCAAAATAGCCTGAATGCCCAATAATTGAGAACGTTCATCATGTTGAAACTGAATAGAACGTTGCAATTGACTGAATTCGTCAAATGGCAAGAGTATTCAAAGTGATCAGAGTGATAAAACCAGCCAGACTAATCAAAATAGCCTGAATGCCAAATAATTCAGAATGTTCATCATGTTGAAACTGAATAGAACGTTGGAATTGACCGATTTCGTCAAATGGCAAGAGTATTCAAAGTGATCAGAGTGATAAAACCAGCCAGACTAATCAAAATAGCCTGAATGCCAAATAATTCAGAATGTTAATCATGTTGAAACTGCATAGAACGTTGGAATTGACTGAATTCGTTAAATGGCAAGATTATCAAAGTGATCAGAGTGATAAAACCAGCTACAATAAGCAAAATAGCCTGAATGTCCAATAATTAAGAATGTTCATCAAGTTCAAACTGAATAGAACGTTGGATTTGACCGAATTCGTTTAATGGCTAGAGTATTCAAAGTGATCACAGTGATAAAACCAGCCAGACTAATCAAAATAGCCTGAATGCCAAATAATTCAGAATGTTCATCATGTTGAAACTGAATAGAACGTTGGAATTGACCGAATTCGTCAAATGGCAATAGTATTCAAAGTGATCAGAGTGATAAAACCAGCCAGACTAATCAAAATAGCCTGAATGCCAAATAATTCAGAATGTTCATCATGTTGAAACTGAATAGAACGTTGGAATTGACCGATTTCGTCAAATGGCAAGAGTATTCAAAGTGATCAGAGTGATAAAACCAGCCAGACTAATCAAAATAGCCTGAATGCCAAATAATTCAGAATGTTAATCATGTTGAAACTGCATAGAACGTTGGAATTGACTGAATTCGTTAAATGGCAAGATTATCAAAGTGATCAGAGTGATAAAACCAGCTACAATAAGCAAAATAGCCTGAATGTCCAATAATTCAGAATGTTCATCAAGTTCAAACTGAATAGAACGTTGGATTTGACCGAATTCGTTTAATGTCTAGAGTATTCAAAGTGATCACAGTGATAAAACCAGCCAGACTAATCAAAATAGCCTGAATGCCAAATAATTCAGAATGTTCATCATGTTGAAACTGAATAGAACGTTGGAATTGACCGAATTCGTCAAATGGCAAGAGTATTCAAAGTGATCAGAGTGATAAAACCAGCCAGACTAATCAAAATAGCCTGAATGCCTAATAATTAAGAACGTTCATCATGTTGAAACTGAATAGAACGTTGGAATAGACTGAATTCGTCAAATGGCAAGATTATCAAAGTGATCAGAGTGATAAAACCAGCTACAATAAGCAAAATAGCCTGAATGTCCAATAATTCAGAATGTTCATCATGTTGAAACTGAATAGAACGTTGGAATTGACCGAATTCGTCAAATGGCAAGAGTATTCAAAGTGATCAGAGTGATACAACCAGCCAGACTAATCAAAATAGCCTGAATGCCCAATAATTCAGAATGTTCATCATGTTGAAACTGAATAGAACGTTGGAATTGACCGATTTCGTCAAATGGCAAGAGTATTCAAAGTGATCAGAGTGATAAAACCAGCCAGACTAATCAAAATAGCCTGAATGCCCAATAATTCAGAATGTTAATCATGTTGAAACTGCATAGAACGTTGGAATTGACCGAATTCGTCAAATGGCAAGAGTATTCAAAGTGATCAGAGTGATAAAACCAGCCAGACTAATCAAAATAGACTGAATGCCCAATAATTCAGAATGTTCATCATGTTCAAACTGAATAGAACGTTGGAATTGACCGAATTCGTTTAATGGCTAGAGTATTCAAAGTGATCACAGTGATAAAACCAGCCAGACTAATCAAAATAGCCTGAATGCCCAATAATTCAGAATGTTCATCATGTTGAAACTGAATAGAACGTTGGAATTGACCGAATTCGTCAAATGGCAATAGTATTCAAAGTGATCAGAGTGATAAAACCAGCCAGACTAATCAAAATAGACTGAATGCCCAATAATTCAGAATGTTCATCATGTTCAAACTGAATAGAACGTTGGAATTGACCGAATTCGTTTAATGGCTAGAGTATTCAAAGTGATCACAGTGATAAAACCAGCCAGACTAATCAAAATAGCCTGAATGCCTAATAATTGAGAACGTTCATCATGTTGAAACTGAATAGAACGTTGGAATTGACCGAATTCGTCAAATGGCAAGATTATCAAAGTGATAAAACAAGCTACAATAATCTAAATAGCCTGAATGCCCAATAATTCAGAATGTTCATCATGTTGAAACTGAATAGAACGTTGGAATTGACCGAATTCGTCAAATGGCAAGAGTATTCAAAGTGATCAGAGTGATAAAACCCGCCAGACTAATCAAAATAGCCTGAATGCCCAATAATTCAGAATGTTAATCATGTTGAAACTGAATAGAACGTTGGAATTGACCGAATTCGTCAAATGGCAAGATTATCAAAGTGATAAAACCAGCTACAATAATCAAAATAGCCTGAATGCCCAATAATTGAGAACGTTCATCATGTTGAAACTGAATATAACGTTGGAATTGACTGAATTCGTCAAATGGCAAGAGTATTCAAAGTGATCAGAGTGATAAAACCAGCCAGACTAATCAAAATAGCCTGAATGTCCAATAATTCAGAATGTTCATCATGTTGAAATTGAATAGAACGTTGGAATTGACCGAATTCGTCAAATGGCAAGAGTATTCAAAGTGATCAGAGTGATAAAACCAGCCAGACTAATCAAAATAGCCTGAATGCCCAATAATTCAGAATGTTCATCATGTTGAAATTGAATAGAACGTTGGAATTGACCGAATTCGTCAAATGGCAAGAGTATTCAAAGTGATCAGAGTGATAAAACCAGCCAGACTAATCAAAATAGACTGAATGCCCAATAATTCAGAATGTTCAAACTGAATAGAACGTTGGAATTGACCGAATTCGTCAAATGGCAATAGTATTCAAAGTGATCAGAGTGATAAAACCAGCCAGACTAATCAAAATAGACTGAATGCCCAATAATTCAGAATGTTCATCATGTTCAAACTGAATAGAACGTTGGAATTGACCGAATTCGTTTAATGGCTAGAGTATTCAAAGTGATCACAGTGATAAAACCAGCCAGACTAATCAAAATAGCCTGAATGCCTAATAATTGAGAACGTTCATCATGTTGAAACTGAATAGAACGTTGGAATTGACCGAATTCGTCAAATGGCAAGATTATCAAAGTGATCAGAGTGATAAAACCAGCTACAATAATCAAAATAGCCTGAATGCCCAATAATTGAGAAATTTCATCATGTTGAAACTGAATAGAACGTTGGAATTGACCGATTTCGTCAAATGGCAAGAGTATTCAAAGTGATCAGAGTGATAAAACCAGCCAGACTAATCAAAATAGCCTGAATGCCTAATAATTGAGAACGTTCATCATGTTGAAACTGAATAGAACGTTGGAATTGACCGAATTCGTCAAATGGCAAGAGTATTCAAAGTGATCAGAGTGATAAAACCCGCCAGACTAATCAAAATAGCCTGAATGCCCAATAATTCAGAATGTTCATCATGTTGAAACTGAATAGAACGTTGGAATTGACCGAATTCGTGAAATGGCAAGAGTATTCAAAGTGATCAGAGTGATAAAACCAGCCAGACTAATCAAACTAGCCTGAATACCCAATAATTCAGAATGTTCATCATGTTGAAACTGAATAGAACGTTGGAATTGACCGAATTCGTCAAATGGCAAGATTATCAAAGTGATCAGAGTGATAAAACCAGCTACAATAATCAAAATAGCCTGAATGCCCAATAATTGAGAAATTTCATCATGTTGAAACTGAATAGAACGTTGGAATTGACTGAATTCGTCAAATGGCAAGAGTATTCAAAGTGATCAGAGTGATAAAACCACCTACAATAGTCAAAATAGCCTGAATGACCAATAATTCAGAATGTTAATCATGTTGAAACTTAATAGAACGTTGGAATTGACCGAATTCGTCAAATGGCAAGAGTATTCAAAGTGATCAGAGTGATAAAACCAGCCAGACTAATCAAAATAGCCTGAATGTCCAATAATTCAGAATGTTCATCATGTTGAAATTGAATAGAACGTTGGAATTGACCGAATTCGTCAAATGGCAAGAGTATTCAAAGTGATCAGAGTGATAAAACCAGCCAGACTAATCAAAATAGCCTGAATGCCCAATAATTCAGAATGTTCATCAAGTTCAAACTGAATAGAACGTTGGAATTGACCGAATTCGTTTAATGGCTAGAGTATTCAAGTGATCACAGTGATAAAACCAGCCAGACTAATCAAAATAGCCTGAATGCCAAATAATTCAGAATGTTCATCATGTTGAAACTGAATAGAACGTTGGAATTGACTGAATTCGTCAAATGGCAAGAGTATTCAAAGTGATCAGAGTGATAAAACCAGCCAGACTAATCAAAATAGCCTGAATGCCCAATAATTCAGAATGTTAATCATGTTGAAACTGCATAGAACGTTGGAATTGACCGAATTCGTCAAATGGCAAGAGTATTCAAAGTGATCAGAGTGATAAAACCAGCCAGACTAATCAAAATAGACTGAATGCCCAATAATTCAGAATGTTCATCATGTTCAAACTGAATAGAACGTTGGAATTGACCGAATTCGTTTAATGGCTAGAGTATTCAAAGTGATCACAGTGATAAAACCAGCCAGACTAATCAAAATAGCCTGAATGCCCAATAATTCAGAATGTTCATCATGTTGAAACTGAATAGAACGTTGGAATTGACCGAATTCGTCAAATGGCAATAGTATTCAAAGTGATCAGAGTGATAAAACCAGCCAGACTAATCAAAATAGACTGAATGCCCAATAATTCAGAATGTTCATCATGTTCAAACTGAATAGAACGTTGGAATTGACCGAATTCGTTTAATGGCTAGAGTATTCAAAGTGATCACAGTGATAAAACCAGCCAGACTAATCAAAATAGCCTGAATGCCTAATAATTGAGAACGTTCATCATGTTGAAACTGAATAGAACGTTGGAATTGACCGAATTCGTCAAATGGCAAGATTATCAAAGTGATAAAACAAGCTACAATAAGCTAAATAGCCTGAATGCCCAATAATTCAGAATGTTCATCATGTTGAAACTGAATAGAACGTTGGAATTGACCGAATTCGTCAAATGGCAAGAGTATTCAAAGTGATCAGAGTGATAAAACCCGCCAGACTAATCAAAATAGCCTGAATGCCCAATAATTCAGAATGTTCATCATGTTGAAACTGAATAGAACGTTGGAATTGACCGAATTCGTCAAATGGCAAGATTATCAAAGTGATAAAACCAGCTACAATAATCAAAATAGCCTGAATGCCCAATAATTGAGAACGTTCATCATGTTGAAACTGAATAGAACGTTGGAATTGACTGAATTCGTCAAATGGCAAGAGTATTCAAAGTGATCAGAGTGATAAAACCAGCCAGACTAATCAAAATAGCCTGAATGCCAAATAATTCAGAATGTTCATCATGTTGAAACTGAATAGAACGTTGGAATTGACCGATTTCGTCAAATGGCAAGAGTATTCAAAGTGATCAGATTGATAAAACCAGCCAGACTAATCAAAATAGCCTGAATGCCAAATAATTCAGAATGTTAATCATGTTGAAACTGCATAGAACGTTGGAATTGACTGAATTCGTTAAATGGCAAGATTATCAAAGTGATCAGAGTGATAAAACCAGCTACAATAAGCAAAATAGCCTGAATGTCCAATAATTCAGAATGTTCATCAAGTTCAAACTGAATAGAACGTTGGATTTGACCGAATTCGTTTAATGGCTAGAGTATTCAAAGTGATCACAGTGATAAAACCAGCCAGACTAATCAAAATAGCCTGAATGCCAAATAATTCAGAATGTTCATCATGTTGAAACTGAATAGAACGTTGGAATTGACCGAATTCGTCAAATGGCAAGAGTATTCAAAGTGATCAGAGTGATAAAACCAGCCAGACTAATCAAAATAGCCTGAATGCCTAATAATTAAGAACGTTCATCATGTTGAAACTGAATAGAACGTTGGAATTGACTGAATTCGTCAAATGGCAAGATTATCAAAGTGATCAGAGTGATAAAACCAGCTACAATAAGCAAAATAGCCTGAATGTCCAATAATTCAGAATGTTCATCATGTTGAAACTGAATAGAACGTTGGAATTGACCGAATTCGTCAAATGGCAAGAGTATTCAAAGTGATCAGAGTGATACAACCAGCCAGACTAATCAAAATAGCCTGAATGCCCAATAATTCAGAATGTTCATCATGTTGAAACTGAATAGAACGTTGGAATTGACCGATTTCGTCAAATGGCAAGAGTATTCAAAGTGATCAGAGTGATAAAACCAGCCAGACTAATCAAAATAGCCTGAATGCCCAATAATTCAGAATGTTAATCATGTTGAAACTGCATAGAACGTTGGAATTGACCGAATTCGTCAAATGGCAAGAGTATTCAAAGTGATCAGAGTGATAAAACCAGCCAGACTAATCAAAATAGACTGAATGCCCAATAATTCAGAATGTTCATCATGTTCAAACTGAATAGAACGTTGGAATTGACCGAATTCGTTTAATGGCTAGAGTATTCAAAGTGATCACAGTGATAAAAGCAGCCAGACTAATCAAAATAGCCTGAATGCCCAATAATTCAGAATGTTCATCATGTTGAAATTGAATAGAACGTTGGAATTGACCGAATTCGTCAAATGGCAAGAGTATTCAAAGTGATCAGAGTGATAAAACCAGCCAGACTAATCAAAATAGACTGAATGCCCAATAATTCAGAATGTTCATCATGTTCAAACTGAATAGAACGTTGGAATTGACCGAATTCGTTTAATGGCTAGAGTATTCAAAGTGATCACAGTGATAAAACCAGCCAGACTAATCAAAATAGCCTGAATGCCCAATAATTCAGAATGTTCATCATGTTGAAACTGAATAGAACGTTGGAATTGACCGAATTCGTCAAATGGCAATAGTATTCAAAGTGATCAGAGTGATAAAACCAGCCAGACTAATCAAAATAGACTGAATGCCCAATAATTCAGAATGTTCATCATGTTCAAACTGAATAGAACGTTGGAATTGACCGAATTCGTTTAATGGCTAGAGTATTCAAAGTGATCACAGTGATAAAACCAGCCAGACTAATCAAAATAGCCTGAATGCCTAATAATTGAGAACGTTCATCATGTTGAAACTGAATAGAACGTTGGAATTGACCGAATTCGTCAAATGGCAAGATTATCAAAGTGATAAAACAAGCTACAATAAGCTAAATAGCCTGAATGCCCAATAATTCAGAATGTTCATCATGTTGAAACTGAATAGAACGTTGGAATTGACCGAATTCGTCAAATGGCAAGAGTATTCAAAGTGATCAGAGTGATAAAACCCGCCAGACTAATCAAAATAGCCTGAATGCCCAATAATTCAGAATGTTCATCATGTTGAAACTGAATAGAACGTTGGAATTGACCGAATTCGTCAAATGGCAAGATTATCAAAGTGATAAAACCAGCTACAATAATCAAAATAGCCTGAATGCCCAATAATTGAGAACGTTCATCATGTTGAAACTGAATAGAACGTTGGAATTGACTGAATTCGTCAAATGGCAAGAGTATTCAAAGTGATCAGAGTGATAAAACCAGCCAGACTAATCAAAATAGCCTGAATGCCAAATAATTCAGAATGTTCATCATGTTGAAACTGAATAGAACGTTGGAATTGACCGATTTCGTCAAATGGCAAGAGTATTCAAAGTGATCAGATTGATAAAACCAGCCAGACTAATCAAAATAGCCTGAATGCCAAATAATTCAGAATGTTAATCATGTTGAAACTGCATAGAACGTTGGAATTGACTGAATTCGTTAAATGGCAAGATTATCAAAGTGATCAGAGTGATAAAACCAGCTACAATAAGCAAAATAGCCTGAATGTCCAATAATTCAGAATGTTCATCAAGTTCAAACTGAATAGAACGTTGGATTTGACCGAATTCGTTTAATGGCTAGAGTATTCAAAGTGATCACAGTGATAAAACCAGCCAGACTAATCAAAATAGCCTGAATGCCAAATAATTCAGAATGTTCATCATGTTGAAACTGAATAGAACGTTGGAATTGACCGAATTCGTCAAATGGCAAGAGTATTCAAAGTGATCAGAGTGATAAAACCAGCCAGACTAATCAAAATAGCCTGAATGCCTAATAATTAAGAACGTTCATCATGTTGAAACTGAATAGAACGTTGGAATTGACTGAATTCGTCAAATGGCAAGATTATCAAAGTGATCAGAGTGATAAAACCAGCTACAATAAGCAAAATAGCCTGAATGTCCAATAATTCAGAATGTTCATCATGTTGAAACTGAATAGAACGTTGGAATTGACCGAATTCGTCAAATGGCAAGAGTATTCAAAGTGATCAGAGTGATACAACCAGCCAGACTAATCAAAATAGCCTGAATGCCCAATAATTCAGAATGTTCATCATGTTGAAACTGAATAGAACGTTGGAATTGACCGATTTCGTCAAATGGCAAGAGTATTCAAAGTGATCAGAGTGATAAAACCAGCCAGACTAATCAAAATAGCCTGAATGCCCAATAATTCAGAATGTTAATCATGTTGAAACTGCATAGAACGTTGGAATTGACCGAATTCGTCAAATGGCAAGAGTATTCAAAGTGATCAGAGTGATAAAACCAGCCAGACTAATCAAAATAGACTGAATGCCCAATAATTCAGAATGTTCATCATGTTCAAACTGAATAGAACGTTGGAATTGACCGAATTCGTTTAATGGCTAGAGTATTCAAAGTGATCACAGTGATAAAAGCAGCCAGACTAATCAAAATAGCCTGAATGCCCAATAATTCAGAATGTTCATCATGTTGAAACTGAATAGAACGTTGGAATTGACCGAATTCGTCAAATGGCAATAGTATTCAAAGTGATCAGAGTGATAAAACCAGCCAGACTAATCAAAATAGACTGAATGCCCAATAATTCAGAATGTTCATCATGTTCAAACTGAATAGAACGTTGGAATTGACCGAATTCGTTTAATGGCTAGAGTATTCAAAGTGATCACAGTGATAAAACCAGCCAGACTAATCAAAATAGCCTGAATGCCTAATAATTGAGAACGTTCATCATGTTGAAACTGAATAGAACGTTGGAATTGACCGAATTCGTCAAATGGCAAGATTATCAAAGTGATAAAACAAGCTACAATAAGCTAAATAGCCTGAATGCCCAATAATTCAGAATGTTCATCATGTTGAAACTGAATAGAACGTTGGAATTGACCGAATTCGTCAAATGGCAAGAGTATTCAAAGTGATCAGAGTGATAAAACCCGCCAGACTAATCAAAATAGCCTGAATGCCCAATAATTCAGAATGTTCATCATGTTGAAACTGAATAGAACGTTGGAATTGACCGAATTCGTCAAATGGCAAGATTATCAAAGTGATAAAACCAGCTACAATAATCAAAATAGCCTGAATGCCCAATAATTGAGAACGTTCATCATGTTGAAACTGAATAGAACGTTGGAATTGACTGAATTCGTCAAATGGCAAGAGTATTCAAAGTGATCAGAGTGATAAAACCAGCCAGACTAATCAAAATAGCCTGAATGTCCAATAATTCAGAATGTTCATCATGTTGAAATTGAATAGAACGTTGGAATTGACCGAATTCGTCAAATGGCAAGAGTATTCAAAGTGATCAGAGTGATAAAACCAGCCAGACTAATCAAAATAGCCTGAATGCCCAATAATTCAGAATGTTCATCATGTTGAAATTGAATAGAACGTTGGAATTGACCGAATTCGTCAAATGGCAAGAGTATTCAAAGTGATCAGAGTGATAAAACCAGCCAGACTAATCAAAATAGCCTGAATGTCCAATAATTCAGAATGTTCATCATGTTGAAATTGAATAGAACGTTGGAATTGACCGAATTCGTCAAATGGCAAGAGTATTCAAAGTGATCAGAGTGATAAAACCAGCCAGACTAATCAAAATAGCCTGAATGCCCAATAATTCAGAATGTTCATCATGTTGAAACTGAGTAGAACGTTGGAATTGACCGAATTCGTCAAATGGCAAGAGTATTCAAAGTGATCAGAGTGATAAAACCAGCCAGACTAATCAAAATAACCTGAATGCCTAATAATTGAGAACGTTCATCATGTTGAAACTGAATAGAACGTTGGAATTGACCGAATTCGTCAAATGGCAAGATTATCAAAGTGATCAGAGTGATAAAACCAGCTACAATAAGCTAAATAGCCTGAATGCCCAATAATTCAGAATGTTCATCATGTTGAAACTGAATAGAACGTTGGAATTGACCGAATTCGTCAAATGGCAAGAGTATTCAAAGTGATCAGAGTGATAAAACCCGCCAGACTACTCAAAATAGCCTGAATGCCCAATAATTCAGAATGTTCATCATGTTGAAACTGAATAGAACGTTGGAATTGACCGAATTCGTGAAATGGCAAGAGTATTCAAAAAACCAGCCAGACTAATCAAACTAGCCTGAATACCCAATAATTCAGAATGTTCATCATGTTGAAACTGAATAGAACGTTGGAATTGACCGAATTCGTCAAATGGCAAGATTATCAAAGTGATCACAGTGATAAAACCAGCTACAATAATCAAAATAGCCTGAATGCCCAATAATTGAGAAACTTCATCATGTTGAAACTGAATAGAACGTTGGAATTGACTGAATTCGTCAAATGGCAAGAGTATTCAAAGTGATCAGAGTGATAAAACCACCTACAATAGTCAAAATAGCCTGAATGACCAATAATTCAGAATGTTAATCATGTTGAAACTTAATAGAACGTTGGAATTGACCGAATTCGTCAAATGGCAAGAGTATTCAAAGTGATCAGAGTGATAAAACCAGCCAGACTAATCAAAATAGCCTGAATGTCCAATAATTCAGAATGTTCATCATGTTGAAATTGAATAGAACGTTGGAATTGACCGAATTCGTCAAATGGCAAGAGTATTCAAAGTGATCAGAGTGATAAAACCAGCCAGACTAATCAAAATAGCCTGAATGCCCAATAATTCAGAATGTTCATCAAGTTCAAACTGAATAGAACGTTGGAATTGACCGAATTCGTTTAATGGCTAGAGTATTCAAGTGATCACAGTGATAAAACCAGCCAGACTAATCAAAATAGCCTGAATGCCAAATAATTCAGAATGTTCATCATGTTGAAACTGAATAGAACGTTGGAATTGACTGAATTCGTCAAATGGCAAGAGTATTCAAAGTGATCAGAGTGATAAAACCAGCCAGACTAATCAAAATAGCCTGAATGCCCAATAATTCAGAATGTTAATCATGTTGAAACTGCATAGAACGTTGGAATTGACCGAATTCGTCAAATTGCAAGAGTATTCAAAGTGATCAGAGTGATAAAACCAGCCAGACTGATCAAAATAGACTGAATGCCCAATAATTCAGAATGTTCATCATGTTCAAACTGAATAGAACGTTGGAATTGACCGAATTCGTTTAATGGCTAGAGTATTCAAAGTGATCACAGTGATAAAACCAGCCAGACTAATCAAAATAGCCTGAATGCCTAATAATTGAGAACGTTCATCATGTTGAAACTGAATAGAACGTTGGAATTGACCGAATTCGTCAAATGGCAAGATTATCAAAGTGATCAGAGTGATAAAACCAGCCAGACTAATCAAAATAGCCTGAATGCCCAATAATTCAGAATGTTCATCTTGTTGAAACTGAATAGAACGTTGGAATTGACCGAATTCGTCAAATGGCAAGAGTATTCAAAGTGATCAGAGTGATAAAACCAGCCAGACTAATCAAAATAGACTGAATGCCCAATAATTCAGAATGTTCATCATGTTCAAACTGAATAGAACGTTGGAATTGACCGAATTCGTTTAATGGCTAGAGTATTCAAAGTGATCACAGTGATAAAACCAGCCAGACTAATCAAAATAGCCTGAATGCCTAATAATTGAGAACGTTCATCATGTTGAAACTGAATAGAACGTTGGAATTGACCGAATTCGTCAAATGGCAAGATTATCAAAGTGATCAGAGTGATAAAACCAGCCAGACTAATCAAAATAGCCTGAATGCCCAATAATTCAGAATGTTCATCATGTTGAAACTGAATAGAACGTTGGAATTGACCGAATTCGTCAAATGGCAAGAGTATTCAAAGTGATCAGAGTGATAAAACCATCTACAATAATCAAAATAGCCTGAATGCCTAATAATTAAGAACGTTCATCATGTTGAAACTGAATAGAACGTTGGAATTGACCGAATTCGTCAAATGGCAAGATTATCAAAGTGATCAGAGTGATAAAACCAGCCAGACTAATCAAAATAGCCTGAATGCCCAATAATTCAGAATGTTCATCATGTTGAAACTGAATAGAACGTTGGAATTGACCGAATTCGTCAAATGGCAAGAGTATTCAAAGTGATCAGAGTGATAAAACCATCTACAATAATCAAAATAGCCTGAATGCCTAATAATTAAGAACGTTCATCATGTTGAAACTGAATAGAACGTTGGAATTGACCGAATTCGTCAAATGGCAAGATTATCAAAGTGATCAGAGTAATAAAACCAGCTACAATAAGCAAAGTAGGCAAGAGTATTCAAAGTGATCAGAGTGATAAAACCAGCCAGACTAATCAAAATAGCCTGAATGTCCAATAATTCAGAATGTTCATCATGTTGAAACTGAATAGAACGTTGGAATTGACCGAATTCGTCAAATGGCAAGAGTATTCAAAGTGATCAGAGTGATAAAACCAGCCAGACTAATCAAAATAGCCTGAATGCCCAATAATTCAGAATGTTGATCATGTTGAAACTGAATAGAACGTTGGAATTGACCGAATTCGTCAAATGGCAAGATTATCAAAGTGATCAGAGTGATAAAACCAGCCAGACTAATCAAAATAGCCTGAATGCCCAATAATTCAGAATGTGCATCTTGTTGAAACTGAATAGAACGTTTGAATTGACCGAATTCGTCAAATGGCAAGAGTATTCAAAGTGATCAGAGTGATAAAACCAGCCAGACTAATCAAAATAGACTGAATGCCCAATAATTCAGAATGTTCATCATGTTCAAACTGAATAGAACGTTGGAATTGACCGAATTCGTTTAATGGCTAGAGTATTCAAAGTGATCACAGTGATAAAAGCAGCCAGACTAATCAAAATAGCCTGAATGCCCAATAATTCAGAATGTTCATCATGTTGAAACTGAATAGAACGTTGGAATTGACCGAATTCGTCAAATGGCAATAGTATTGAAAGTGATCAGAGTGATAAAACCAGCCAGACTAATCAAAATAGACTGAATGCCCAATAATTCAGAATGTTCATCATGTTCAAACTGAATAGAACGTTGGAATTGACCGAATTCGTTTAATGGCTAGAGTATTCAAAGTGATCACAGTGATAAAACCAGCCAGACTAATCAAAATAGCCTGAATGCCTAATAATTGAGAACGATCATCATGTTGAAACTGAATAGAACGTTGGAATTGACCGAATTCGTCAAATGGCAAGATTATCAAAGTGATAAAACAAGCTACAATAAGCTAAATAGCCTGAATGCCCAATAATTCAGAATGTTCATCATGTTGAAACTGAATAGAACGTTGGAATTGACCGAATTCGTCAAATGGCAAGAGTATTCAAAGTGATCAGAGTGATAAAACCCGCCAGACTAATCAAAATAGCCTGAATGCCCAATAATTCAGAATGTTCATCATGTTGAAACTGAATAGAACGTTGGAATTGACCGAATTCGTCAAATGGCAAGATTATCAAAGTGATAAAACCAGCTACAATAATCAAAATAGCCTGAATGCCCAATAATTGAGAACGTTCATCATGTTGAAACTGAATAGAACGTTGGAATTGACTGAATTCGTCAAATGGCAAGAGTATTCAAAGTGATCAGAGTGATAAAACCAGCCAGACTAATCAAAATAGCCTGAATGTCCAATAATTCAGAATGTTCATCATGTTGAAATTGAATAGAACGTTGGAATTGACCGAATTCGTCAAATGGCAAGAGTATTCAAAGTGATCAGAGTGATAAAACCAGCCAGACTAATCAAAATAGCCTGAATGCCCAATAATTCAGAATGTTCATCATGTTGAAATTGAATAGAACGTTGGAATTGACCGAATTCGTCAAATGGCAAGAGTATTCAAAGTGATCAGAGTGATAAAACCAGCCAGACTAATCAAAATAGCCTGAATGTCCAATAATTCAGAATGTTCATCATGTTGAAATTGAATAGAACGTTGGAATTGACCGAATTCGTCAAATGGCAAGAGTATTCAAAGTGATCAGAGTGATAAAACCAGCCAGACTAATCAAAATAGCCTGAATGCCCAATAATTCAGAATGTTCATCATGTTGAAACTGAGTAGAACGTTGGAATTGACCGAATTCGTCAAATGGCAAGAGTATTCAAAGTGATCAGAGTGATAAAACCAGCCAGACTAATCAAAATAACCTGAATGCCTAATAATTGAGAACGTTCATCATGTTGAAACTGAATAGAACGTTGGAATTGACCGAATTCGTCAAATGGCAAGATTATCAAAGTGATCAGAGTGATAAAACCAGCTACAATAAGCTAAATAGCCTGAATGCCCAATAATTCAGAATGTTCATCATGTTGAAACTGAATAGAACGTTGGAATTGACCGAATTCGTCAAATGGCAAGAGTATTCAAAGTGATCAGAGTGATAAAACCCGCCAGACTACTCAAAATAGCCTGAATGCCCAATAATTCAGAATGTTCATCATGTTGAAACTGAATAGAACGTTGGAATTGACCGAATTCGTGAAATGGCAAGAGTATTCAAAGTGATCAGAGTGATAAAACCAGCCAGACTAATCAAACTAGCCTGAATACCCAATAATTCAGAATGTTCATCATGTTGAAACTGAATAGAACGTTGGAATTGACCGAATTCGTCAAATGGCAAGATTATCAAAGTGATCACAGTGATAAAACCAGCTACAATAATCAAAATAGCCTGAATGCCCAATAATTGAGAAATTTCATCATGTTGAAACTGAATAGAACGTTGGAATTGACTGAATTCGTCAAATGGCAAGAGTATTCAAAGTGATCAGAGTGATAAAACCACCTACAATAGTCAAAATAGCCTGAATGACCAATAATTCAGAATGTTAATCATGTTGAAACTTAATAGAACGTTGGAATTGACCGAATTCGTCAAATGGCAAGAGTATTCAAAGTGATCAGAGTGATAAAACCAGCCAGACTAATCAAAATAGCCTGAATGTCCAATAATTCAGAATGTTCATCATGTTGAAATTGAATAGAACGTTGGAATTGACCGAATTCGTCAAATGGCAAGAGTATTCAAAGTGATCAGAGTGATAAAACCAGCCAGACTAATCAAAATAGCCTGAATGCCCAATAATTCAGAATGTTCATCAAGTTCAAACTGAATAGAACGTTGGAATTGACCGAATTCGTTTAATGGCTAGAGTATTCAAGTGATCACAGTGATAAAACCAGCCAGACTAATCAAAATAGCCTGAATGCCAAATAATTCAGAATGTTCATCATGTTGAAACTGAATAGAACGTTGGAATTGACTGAATTCGTCAAATGGCAAGAGTATTCAAAGTGATCAGAGTGATAAAACCAGCCAGACTAATCAAAATAGCCTGAATGCCCAATAATTCAGAATGTTCATCATGTTCAAACTGAATAGAACGTTGGAATTGACCGAATTCGTTTAATGGCTAGAGTATTCAAAGTGATCACAGTGATAAAACCAGCCAGACTAATCAAAATAGCCTGAATGCCTAATAATTGAGAACGTTCATCATGTTGAAACTGAATAGAACGTTGGAATTGACCGAATTCGTCAAATGGCAAGATTATCAAAGTGATCAGAGTGATAAAACCAGCCAGACTAATCAAAATAGCCTGAATGCCCAATAATTCAGAATGTTCATCTTGTTGAAACTGAATAGAACGTTGGAATTGACCGAATTCGTCAAATGGCAAGAGTATTCAAAGTGATCAGAGTGATAAAACCAGCCAGACTAATCAAAATAGACTGAATGCCCAATAATTCAGAATGTTCATCATGTTCAAACTGAATAGAACGTTGGAATTGACCGAATTCGTTTAATGGCTAGAGTATTCAAAGTGATCACAGTGATAAAACCAGCCAGACTAATCAAAATAGCCTGAATGCCTAATAATTGAGAACGTTCATCATGTTGAAACTGAATAGAACGTTGGAATTGACCGAATTCGTCAAATGGCAAGATTATCAAAGTGATCAGAGTGATAAAACCAGCCAGACTAATCAAAATAGCCTGAATGCCCAATAATTCAGAATGTTCATCATGTTGAAACTGAATAGAACGTTGGAATTGACCGAATTCGTCAAATGGCAAGAGTATTCAAAGTGATCAGAGTGATAAAACCATCTACAATAATCAAAATAGCCTGAATGCCTAATAATTAAGAACGTTCATCATGTTGAAACTGAATAGAACGTTGGAATTGACCGAATTCGTCAAATGGCAAGATTATCAAAGTGATCAGAGTGATAAAACCAGCCAGACTAATCAAAATAGCCTGAATGCCCAATAATTCAGAATGTTCATCATGTTGAAACTGAATAGAACGTTGGAATTGACCGAATTCGTCAAATGGCAAGAGTATTCAAAGTGATCAGAGTGATAAAACCATCTACAATAATCAAAATAGCCTGAATGCCTAATAATTAAGAACGTTCATCATGTTGAAACTGAATAGAACGTTGGAATTGACCGAATTCGTCAAATGGCAAGATTATCAAAGTGATCAGAGTAATAAAACCAGCTACAATAAGCAAAATAGGCAAGAGTATTCAAAGTGATCAGAGTGATAAAACCAGCCAGACTAATCAAAATAGCCTGAATGCCCAATAATTCAGAATGTTCATCATGTTGAAACTGAATAGAACGTTGGAATTGACCGAATTCGTCAAATGGCAAGAGTATTCAAAGTGATCAGAGTGATAAAACCATCTACAATAATCAAAATAGCCTGAATGTCCAATAATTCAGAATGTTCATCATGTTGAAACTGAATAGAACGTTGGAATTGACCGAATTCGTCAAATGGCAAGAGTATTCAAAGTGATCAGAGTGATAAAACCAGCCAGACTAATCAAAATAGCCTGAATGCCCAATAATTCAGAATGTTGATCATGTTGAAACTGAATAGAACGTTGGAATTGACCGAATTCGTCAAATGGCAAGATTATCAAAGTGATCAGAGTGATAAAACCAGCCAGACTAATCAAAATAGCCTGAATGCCCAATAATTCAGAATGTGCATCTTGTTGAAACTGAATAGAACGTTGGAATTGACCGAATTCGTCAAATGGCAAGAGTATTCAAAGTGATCAGAGTGATAAAACCAGCCAGACTAATCAAAATAGACTGAATGCCCAATAATTCAGAATGTTCATCATGTTCAAACTGAATAGAACGTTGGAATTGACCGAATTCGTCAAATGGCAAGATTATCAAAGTGATCAGAGTGATAAAACCAGCTACAATAAGCAAAATAGGCAAGAGTATTCAAAGTGATCAGAGTGATAAAACCAGCCAGACTAATCCAAATAGCCTGAATGTCCAATAATTCAGAATGTTCATCATGTTGAAACTGAATAGAACGTTGGAATTGACCGAATTCGTCAAATGGCAAGAGTATTCAAAGTGATCAGAGTGATAAAACCAGCCAGACTAATCAAAATAGCCTGAATGCCCAATAATTCAGAATGTTGATCATGTTGAAACTGAATAGAACGTTGGAATTGACCGAATTCGTCAAATGGCAAGAGTATTCAAAGTGATCAGAGTGATAAAACCAGCCAGACTAATCAATATAGCCTGAATGCCCAATAATTCAGAATGTTCATCATGTTCAAACTGAATAGAACGTTGGAATTGACCGAATTCGTTTAATGGCTAGAGTATTCAAAGTGATCACAGTGATAAAACCAGCCAGACTAATCAAAATAGCCTGAATGCCTAATAATTAAGAATGTTCATCATGTTGAAACTGAATAGAACGTTGGAATTGACCGAATTCGTCAAATGGCAAGATTATCAAAGTGATCAGAGTGATAAAACCAGCTACAATAAGCAAAATAGCCTGAATGCCCAATAATTCAGAATGTTCATCATGTTGAAACTGAATAGAACGTTGGAATTGACCGAATTCGTCAAATGGCAAGAGTATTCAAAGTGATCAGAGTTATAAAACCAGGCAGACTAATCAAAATAGCCTGAATGCCCAATAATTCAGAATGTTCATCATGTTCAAACTGAATAGAACGTTGGAATTGACCGAATTCGTTTAATGGCTAGAGTATTCAAAGTGATCACAGTGATAAAACCAGCCAGACTAATCAAAATAGCCTGAATGCCTAATAATTAAGAATGTTCATCATGTTGAAACTGAATAGAACGTTGGAATTGACCGAATTCGTCAAATGGCAAGATTATCAAAGTGATCAGAGTGATAAAACCAGCTACAATAAGCAAAATAGCCTGAATGCCCAATAATTCAGAATGTTGATCATGTTGAAACTGAATAGAACGTTGGAATTGACGGAATTCGTCAAATGGCAAGAGTATTCAAAGTGATCAGAGTGATAAAACCAGCCAGACTAATCAATATAGCCTGAATGCCCAATAATTCAGAATGTTCATCATGTTCAAACTGAATAGAACGTTGGAATTGACCGAATTCGTTTAATGGCTAGAGTATTCAAAGTGATCACAGTGATAAAACCAGCCAGACTAATCAAAATAGCCTGAATGCCCAATAATTCAGAATGTTCATCATGTTGAAAGTGAATAGAACGTTGGAATTGACCAAATTCGTCAAATCGCACGATTATCAAAGTGATCAGAGTGATAAAACCAGCTACAATAAGCAAAATAGCCTGAATGCCCAATAATTCAGAATGTTCATCATGTTGAAACTGAATAGAACGTTGGAATTGACCGAATTCGTCAAATGGCAAGAGTATTCAAAGTGATCAGAGTTATAAAACCAGGCAGACTAATCAAAATAGCCTGAATGCCCAATAATTCAGAATGTTCATCTTGTTGAAACTGAATAGAACGTTGGAATTGACCGAATTCGTCAAATGGCAAGAGTATTCAAAGTGATCAGAGTGATAAAACCAGCCAGACTAATCAAAATAGACTGAATGCCCAATAATTCAGAATGTTCATCATGTTCAAACTGAATAGAACGTTGGAATTGACCGAATTCGTTTAATGGCTAGAGTATTCAAAGTGATCACAGTGATAAAACCAGCCAGACTAATCAAAATAGCCTGAATGCCTAATAATTGAGAACGTTCATCATGTTGAAACTGAATAGAACGTTGGAATTGACCGAATTCGTCAAATGGCAAGATTATCAAAGTGATCAGAGTGATAAACCCAGCCAGACTAATCAAAATAGCCTGAATGCCCAATAATTCAGAATGTTCATCATGTTGAAACTGAATAGAACGTTGGAATTGACCGAATTCGTCAAATGGCAAGAGTATTCAAAGTGATCAGAGTGATAAAACCATCTACAATAATCAAAATAGCCTGAATGCCTAATAATTAAGAACGTTCATCATGTTGAAACTGAATAGAACGTTGGAATTGACCGAATTCGTCAAATGGCAAGATTATCAAAGTGATCAGAGTGATAAAACCAGCCAGACTAATCAAAATAGCCTGAATGCCCAATAATTCAGAATGTTCATCATGTTGAAACTGAATAGAACGTTGGAATTGACCGAATTCGTCAAATGGCAAGAGTATTCAAAGTGATCAGAGTGATAAAACCAGCCAGACTAATCAAAATAGCCTGAATGCCCAATAATTCAGAATGTTGATCATGTTGAAACTGAATAGAACGTTGGAATTGACCGAATTCGTCAAATGGCAAGAGTATTCAAAGTGATCAGAGTGATAAAACCAGCCAGACTAATCAATATAGCCTGAATGCCCAATAATTCAGAATGTTCATCATGTTCAAACTGAATAGAACGTTGGAATTGACCGAATTCGTTTAATGGCTAGAGTATTCAAAGTGATCACAGTGATAAAACCAGCCAGACTAATCAAAATAGCCTGAATGCCTAATAATTAAGAATGTTCATCATGTTGAAACTGAATAGAACGTTGGAATTGACCGAATTCGTCAAATGGCAAGATTATCAAAGTGATCAGAGTGATAAAACCAGCTACAATAAGCAAAATAGCCTGAATGCCCAATAATTCAGAATGTTCATCATGTTGAAAGTGAATGGAATTGACCAAATTCGTCAAATCGCACGATTATCAAAGTGATCAGAGTGATAAAACCAGCTACAATAAGCAAAATAGCCTGAATGCCCAATAATTCAGAATGTTCATCATGTTGAAACTGAATAGAACGTTGGAATTGACCGAATTCGTCAAATGGCAAGAGTATTCAAAGTGATCAGAGTTATAAAACCAGGCAGACTAATCAAAATAGCCTGAATGCCCAATAATTCAGAATGTTCATCATGTTGAAACTGAATAGAACGTTGGAATTGACCGAATTCGTCAAATGGCAAGATTATCAAAGTGATCAGAGTGATAAAACCAGCTACAATAAGCAAAATAGCCTGAATGTCCAATAATTCAGAATGTTCATCATGTTGAAACTGAATAGAACGTTGGAATTGACCGAATTCGTCAAATGGCAAGAGTATTCAAAGTGATCAGAGTTATAAAACCAGGCAGACTAATCAAAATAGCCTGAATGCCTAATAGTTAAGAATGTTCATCATGTTGAAACTGAATAGAACGTTGGAATTGACCGAATTCGTCAAATGGCAAGATTATCAAAGTGATCAGAGTGATAAAACCAGCTACAATAAGCAAAATAGCCTGAATGTCCAATAATTCAGAATGTTCATCATGTTGAAACTGAATAGAACGTTGGAATTGACCGAATTCGTCAAATGGCAAGAGTATTCAAAGTGATCAGAGTTATAAAACCAGGCAGACTAATCAAAATAGCCTGAATGCCCAATAATTCAGAATGTTCATCATGTTGAAACTGAATAGAACGTTGGAATTGACCGAATTCGTTTAATGGCTAGAGTATTCAAAGTGATCACAGTGATAAAACCAGCCAGACTAATCAAAATAGCCTGAATGCCTAATAATTAAGAATGTTCATCATGTTGAAACTGAATAGAACGTTGGAATTGACCGAATTCGTCAAATGGCAAGATTATCAAAGTGATCAGAGTGATAAAACCAGCTACAATAAGCAAAATAGCCTGAATGTCCAATAATTCAGAATGTTCATCATGTTGAAACTGAATAGAACGTTGGAATTGACCGAATTCGTCAAATGGCAAGAGTATTCAAAGTGATCAGAGTTATAAAACCAGGCAGACTAATCAAAATAGCCTGAATGCCCAATAATTCAGAATGTTCATCATGTTGAAACTGAATAGAACGTTGGAATTGACCGAATTCGTCAAATGGCAAGAGTATTCAAAGTGATCAGAGTGAAAAAACCCGCCAGACTAATCCAAAATAGCCTGAATGCCCAATAATTCAGAATGTTCATCATGTTGAAACTGAATAGAACGTTGGATTTGACCGAATTCGTCAAATGGCAAGATTATCCAAGTGATCAGAGTGATAAAACCAGCTACAATAATCAAAATAGCCTGAATGCCCAATAATTCAGAACGTTCATCATGTTGAAACTGAATAGAACGTTGGAATTGACTGAATTCGTCAAATGGCAAGAGTATTCAAAGTGATCAGAGTGATAAAACCACCTACAATAGTCAAAATAGCCTGAATGACCAATAATTCAGAATGTTCATCATGTTGAAACTGAATAGAACGTTGGAATTGACCGAATTCGTCAAATGGCAAGAGTATTCAAAGTGATCAGAGTGATAAAACCAGCCAGACTAATCAAAATAGCCTGAATGTCCAATAATTCAGAATGTTCATCATGTTGAAACTGAATAGAACGTTGGAATTGACCGAATTCGTCAAATGGCAAGAGTATTCAAAGTGATCAGAGTTATAAAACCAGGCAGACTAATCAAAATAGCCTGAATGCCCAATAATTCAGAATGTTCATCATGTTGAAACTGAGTAGAACGTTGGAATTGACCGAATTCGTCAAATGGCAAGAGTATTCAAAGTGATCAGAGTGATAAAACCAGCCAGACTAATCCAAATAGCCTGAATGTCCAATAATTCAGAATGTTCATCATGTTGAAACTGAATAGAACGTTGGAATTGACCGAATTCGTCAAATGGCAAGAGTATTCAAAGTGATCAGAGTGATAAAACCAGCCAGACTAATCAAAATAGCCTGAATGCCCAATAATTCAGAATGTTGATCATGTTGAAACTGAATAGAACGTTGGAATTGACCGAATTCGTCAAATGGCAAGAGTATTCAAAGTGATCAGAGTGATAAAACCAGCCAGACTAATCAATATAGCCTGAATGCCCAATAATTCAGAATGTTCATCATGTTCAAACTGAATAGAACGTTGGAATTGACCGAATTCGTTTAATGGCTAGAGTATTCAAAGTGATCACAGTGATAAAACCAGCCAGACTAATCAAAATAGCCTGAATGCCTAATAACTAAGAATGTTCATCATGTTGAAACTGAATAGAACGTTGGAATTGACCGAATTCGTCAAATGGCAAGATTATCAAAGTGATCAGAGTGATAAAACCAGCTACAATAAGCAAAATAGCCTGAATGCCCAATAATTCAGAATGTTCATCATGTTGAAACTGAATAGAACGTTGGAATTGACCGAATTCGTCAAATGGCAAGAGTATTCAAAGTGATCAGAGTCATAAAACCAGGCAGACTAATCAAAATAGCCTGAATGCCCAATAATTCAGAATGTTCATCATGTTCAAACTGAATAGAACGTTGGAATTGACCGAATTCGTTTAATGGCTAGAGTATTCAAAGTGATCACAGTGATAAAACCAGCCAGACTAATCAAAATAGCCTGAATGCCTAATAATTAAGAATGTTCATCATGTTGAAACTGAATAGAACGTTGGAATTGACCGAATTCGTCAAATGGCAAGATTATCAAAGTGATCAGAGTGATAAAACCAGCTACAATAAGCAAAATAGCCTGAATGCCCAATAATTCAGAATGTTGATCATGTTGAAACTGAATAGAACGTTGGAATTGACCGAATTCGTCAAATGGCAAGAGTATTCAAAGTGATCAGAGTGATAAAACCAGCCAGACTAATCAATATAGCCTGAATGCCCAATAATTCAGAATGTTCATCATGTTCAAACTGAATAGAACGTTGGAATTGACCGAATTCGTTTAATGGCTAGAGTATTCAAAGTGATCACAGTGATAAAACCAGCCAGACTAATCAAAATAGCCTGAATGCCCAATAATTCAGAATGTTCATCATGTTGAAAGTGAATAGAACGTTGGAATTGACCAAATTCGTCAAATCGCACGATTATCAAAGTGATCAGAGTGATAAAACCAGCTACAATAAGCAAAATAGCCTGAATGCCCAATAATTCAGAATGTTCATCATGTTGAAACTGAATAGAACGTTGGAATTGACCGAATTCGTCAAATGGCAAGAGTATTCAAAGTGATCAGAGTTATAAAACCAGGCAGACTAATCAAAATAGCCTGAATGCCCAATAATTCAGAATGTTCATCTTGTTGAAACTGAATAGAACGTTGGAATTGACCGAATTCGTCAAATGGCAAGAGTATTCAAAGTGATCAGAGTGATAAAACCAGCCAGACTAATCAAAATAGACTGAATGCCCAATAATTCAGAATGTTCATCATGTTCAAACTGAATAGAACGTTGGAATTGACCGAATTCGTTTAATGGCTAGAGTATTCAAAGTGATCACAGTGATAAAACCAGCCAGACTAATCAAAATAGCCTGAATGCCTAATAATTGAGAACGTTCATCATGTTGAAACTGAATAGAACGTTGGAATTGACCGAATTCGTCAAATGGCAAGATTATCAAAGTGATCAGAGTGATAAAACCAGCCAGACTAATCAAAATAGCCTGAATGCCCAATAATTCAGAATGTTCATCATGTTGAAACTGAATAGAACGTTGGAATTGACCGAATTCGTCAAATGGCAAGAGTATTCAAAGTGATCAGAGTGATAAAACCATCTACAATAATCAAAATAGCCTGAATGCCTAATAATTAAGAACGTTCATCATGTTGAAACTGAATAGAACGTTGGAATTGACCGAATTCGTCAAATGGCAAGATTATCAAAGTGATCAGAGTGATAAAACCAGCCAGACTAATCAAAATAGCCTGAATGCCCAATAATTCAGAATGTTCATCATGTTGAAACTGAATAGAACGTTGGAATTGACCGAATTCGTCAAATGGCAAGAGTATTCAAAGTGATCAGAGTGATAAAACCAGCCAGACTAATCAAAATAGCCTGAATGCCCAATAATTCAGAATGTTGATCATGTTGAAACTGAATAGAACGTTGGAATTGACCGAATTCGTCAAATGGCAAGAGTATTCAAAGTGATCAGAGTGATAAAACCAGCCAGACTAATCAATATAGCCTGAATGCCCAATAATTCAGAATGTTCATCATGTTCAAACTGAATAGAACGTTGGAATTGACCGAATTCGTTTAATGGCTAGAGTATTCAAAGTGATCACAGTGATAAAACCAGCCAGACTAATCAAAATAGCCTGAATGCCTAATAATTAAGAATGTTCATCATGTTGAAACTGAATAGAACGTTGGAATTGACCGAATTCGTCAAATGGCAAGATTATCAAAGTGATCAGAGTGATAAAACCAGCTACAATAAGCAAAATAGCCTGAATGCCCAATAATTCAGAATGTTCATCATGTTGAAAGTGAATAGAACGTTGGAATTGACCAAATTCGTCAAATCGCACGATTATCAAAGTGATCAGAGTGATAAAACCAGCTACAATAAGCAAAATAGCCTGAATGCCCAATAATTCAGAATGTTCATCATGTTGAAACTGAATAGAACGTTGGAATTGACCGAATTCGTCAAATGGCAAGAGTATTCAAAGTGATCAGAGTTATAAAACCAGGCAGACTAATCAAAATAGCCTGAATGCCCAATAATTCAGAATGTTCATCATGTTGAAACTGAATAGAACGTTGGAATTGACCGAATTCGTCAAATGGCAAGATTATCAAAGTGATCAGAGTGATAAAACCAGCTACAATAAGCAAAATAGCCTGAATGCCCAATAATTCAGAATGTTCATCATGTTGAAACTGAATAGAACGTTGGAATTGACCGAATTCGTCAAATGGCAAGAGTATTCAAAGTGATCAGAGTTATAAAACCAGGCAGACTAATCAAAATAGCCTGAATGCCTAATAATTAAGAATGTTCATCATGTTGAAACTGAATAGAACGTTGGAATTGACCGAATTCGTCAAATGGCAAGATTATCAAAGTGATCAGAGTGATAAAACCAGCTACAATAAGCAAAATAGCCTGAATGTCCAATAATTCAGAATGTTCATCATGTTGAAACTGAATAGAACGTTGGAATTGACCAAATTCGTCAAATGGCAAGAGTATTCAAAGTGATCAGAGTTATAAAACCAGGCAGACTAATCAAAATAGCCTGAATGCCCAATAATTCAGAATGTTCATCATGTTGAAACTGAATAGAACGTTGGAATTGACCGAATTCGTTTAATGGCTAGAGTATTCAAAGTGATCACAGTGATAAAACCAGCCAGACTAATCTAAATAGCCTGAATGCCTAATAATTAAGAATGTTCATCATGTTGAAACTGAATAGAACGTTGGAATTGACCGAATTCGTCAAATGGCAAGATTATCAAAGTGATCAGAGTGATAAAACCAGCTACAATAAGCAAAATAGCCTGAATGTCCAATAATTCAGAATGTTCATCATGTTGAAACTGAATAGAACGTTGGAATTGACCGAATTCGTCAAATGGCAAGAGTATTCAAAGTGATCAGAGTTATAAAACCAGGCAGACTAATCAAAATAGCCTGAATGCCCAATAATTCAGAATGTTCATCATGTTGAAACTGAATAGAACGTTGGAATTGACCGAATTCGTCAAATGGCAAGAGTATTCAAAGTGATCAGAGTGAAAAAACCCGCCAGACTAATCCAAAATAGCCTGAATGCCCAATAATTCAGAATGTTCATCATGTTGAAACTGAATAGAACGTTGGATTTGACCGAATTCGTCAAATGGCAAGATTATCAAAGTGATCAGAGTGATAAAACCAGCTACAATAATCAAAATAGCCTGAATGCCCAATAATTCAGAACGTTCATCATGTTGAAACTGAATAGAACGTTGGAATTGACTGAATTCGTCAAATGGCAAGAGTATTCAAAGTGATCAGAGTGATAAAACCACCTACAATAGTCAAAATAGCCTGAATGACCAATAATTCAGAATGTTCATCATGTTGAAACTGAATAGAACGTTGGAATTGACCGAATTCGTCAAATGGCAAGAGTATTCAAAGTGATCAGAGTGATAAAACCAGCCAGACTAATCAAAATAGCCTGAATGCCCAATAATTCAGAATGTTCATCATGTTGAAACTGAGTAGAACGTTGGAATTGACCGAATTCGTCAAATGGCAAGAGTATTCAAAGTGATCAGAGTGATAAAACCAGCCAGACTAATCAAAATAGCCTGAATGCCTAATAATTGAGAACGTTCATCATGTTGAAACTGAATAGAACGTTGGAATTGACCGAATTCGTCAAATGGCAAGATTATCAAAGTGATCAGAGTGATAAAACCAGCTACAATAAGCTAAATAGCCTGAATGCCCAATAATTCAGAATGTTCATCATGTTGAAACTGAATAGAACGTTGGAATTGACCGAATCCGTCAAATGGCAAGAGTATTCAAAGTGATCAGAGTGATAAAACCCGCCAGACTAATCAAAATAGCCTGAATGCCCAATAATTCAGAATGTTCATCATGTTGAAACTGAATAGAACGTTGGAATTGACCGAATTCGTCAAATGGCAAGATTATCAAAGTGATCAGAGTGATAGAACCAGCTACAATAATCAAAATAGCCTGAATGCCCAATAATTGAGAAATTTCATCATGTTGAAACTGAATAGAACGTTGGAATTGACTGAATTCGTCAAATGGCAAGAGTATTCAAAGTGATCAGAGTGATAAAACCACCTACAATAGTCAAAATAGCCTGAATGACCAATAATTCAGAATGTTCATCATGTTGAAACTGAATAGAACGTTGGAATTGACCGAATTCGTCAAATGGCAAGAGTATTCAAAGTGATCAGAGTGATAAAACCAGCCAGACTAATCAAAATAGCCTGAATGACCAATAATTCAGAATGTTCATCATGTTGAAACTGAATAGAACGTTGGAATTGACCGAATTCGTCAAATGGCAAGAGTATTCAAAGTGATCAGAGTAATAAAACCAGCCAGACTAATCAAAATAGCCTGAATGTCCAATAATTCAGAATGTTCATCATGTTGAAATTGAATAGAACGTTGGAATTGACCGAATTCGTCAAATGGCAAGAGTATTCAAAGTGATCAGAGTGATAAAACCAGCCAGACTAATCAAAATAGCCTGAATGCCCAATAATTCAGAATGTTCATCATGTTGAAACTGAGTAGAACGTTGGAATTGACCGAATTCGTCAAATGGCAAGATTATCAAAGTGATCAGAGTGATAAAACCAGCTACAATAAGCTAAATAGCCTGAATGCCCAATAATTCAGAATGTTCATCATGTTGAAACTGAATAGAACGTTGGAATTGACCGAATCCGTCAAATGGCAAGAGTATTCAAAGTGATCAGAGTGATAAAACCCGCCAGACTAATCAAAATAGCCTGAATGCCCAATAATTCAGAATGTTCATCATGTTGAAACTGAATAGAACGTTGGAATTGACCGAATTCGTCAAATGGCAAGATTATCAAAGTGATCAGAGTGATAGAACCAGCTACAATAATCAAAATAGCCTGAATGCCCAATAATTGAGAAATTTCATCATGTTGAAACTGAATAGAACGTTGGAATTGACCGAATCCGTCAAATGGCAAGAGTATTCAAAGTGATCAGAGTGATAAAACCCGCCAGACTAATCAAAATAGCCTGAATGCCCAATAATTCAGAATGTTCATCATGTTGAAACTGAATAGAACGTTGGAATTGACCGAATTCGTCAAATGGCAAGATTATCAAAGTGATCAGAGTGATAGAACCAGCTACAATAATCAAAATAGCCTGAATGCCCAATAATTGAGAAATTTCATCATGTTGAAACTGAATAGAACGTTGGAATTGACCGAATTCGTCAAATGGCAAGAGTATTCAAAGTGATCAGAGTTATAAAACCAGGCAGACTAATCAAAATAGCCTGAATGCCTAATAATTAAGAATGTTCATCATGTTGAAACTGAATAGAACGTTGGAATTGACCGAATTCGTCAAATGGCAAGATTATCAAAGTGATCAGAGTGATAAAACCAGCTACAATAAGCAAAATAGCCTGAATGTCCAATAATTCAGAATGTTCATCATGTTGAAACTGAATAGAACGTTGGAATTGACCGAATTCGTCAAATGGCAAGAGTATTCAAAGTGATCAGAGTTATAAAACCAGGCAGACTAATCAAAATAGCCTGAATGCCCAATAATTCAGAATGTTCATCATGTTGAAACTGAATAGAACGTTGGAATTGACCGAATTCGTTTAATGGCTAGAGTATTCAAAGTGATCACAGTGATAAAACCAGCCAGACTAATCAAAATAGCCTGAATGCCTAATAATTAAGAATGTTCATCATGTTGAAACTGAATAGAACGTTGGAATTGACCGAATTCGTCAAATGGCAAGATTATCAAAGTGATCAGAGTGATAAAACCAGCTACAATAAGCAAAATAGCCTGAATGTCCAATAATTCAGAATGTTCATCATGTTGAAACTGAATAGAACGTTGGAATTGACCGAATTCGTCAAATGGCAAGAGTATTCAAAGTGATCAGAGTTATAAAACCAGGCAGACTAATCAAAATAGCCTGAATGCCCAATAATTCAGAATGTTCATCATGTTGAAACTGAATAGAACGTTGGAATTGACCGAATTCGTCAAATGGCAAGAGTATTCAAAGTGATCAGAGTGAAAAAACCCGCCAGACTAATCCAAAATAGCCTGAATGCCCAATAATTCAGAATGTTCATCATGTTGAAACTGAATAGAACGTTGGATTTGACCGAATTCGTCAAATGGCAAGATTATCAAAGTGATCAGAGTGATAAAACCAGCTACAATAATCAAAATAGCCTGAATGCCCAATAATTCAGAACGTTCATCATGTTGCAACTGAATAGAACGTTGGAATTGACTGAATTCGTCAAATGGCAAGAGTATTCAAAGTGATCAGAGTGATAAAACCACCTACAATAGTCAAAATAGCCTGAATGACCAATAATTCAGAATGTTCATCATGTTGAAACTGAATAGAACGTTGGAATTGACCGAATTCGTCAAATGGCAAGAGTATTCAAAGTGATCAGAGTGATAAAACCAGCCAGACTAATCAAAATAGCCTGAATGTCCAATAATTCAGAATGTTCATCATGTTGAAATTGAATAGAACGTTGGAATTGACCGAATTCGTCAAATGGCAAGAGTATTCAAAGTGATCAGAGTGATAAAACCAGCCAGACTAATCAAAATAGCCTGAATGCCCAATAATTCAGAATGTTCATCATGTTGAAACTGAGTAGAACGTTGGAATTGACCGAATTCGTCAAATGGCAAGAGTATTCAACGTGATCAGAGTGATAAAACCAGCCAGACTAATCAAAATAGCCTGAATGCCTAATAATTGAGAACGTTCATCATGTTGAAACTGAATAGAACGTTGGAATTGACCGAATTCGTCAAATGGCAAGATTATCAAAGTGATCAGAGTGATAAAACCAGCTACAATAAGCTAAATAGCCTGAATGCCCAATAATTCAGAATGTTCATCATGTTGAAACTGAATAGAACGTTGGAATTGACCGAATCCGTCAAATGGCAAGAGTATTCAAAGTGATCAGAGTGATAAAACCCGCCAGATTAATCAAAATAGCCTGAATGCCCAATAATTCAGAATGTTCATCATGTTGAAACTGAATAGAACGTTGGAATTGACCGAATTCGTCAAATGGCAAGATTATCAAAGTGATCAGAGTGATAGAACCAGCTACAATAATCAAAATAGCCTGAATGCCCAATAATTGAGAAATTTCATCATGTTGAAACTGAATAGAACGTTGGAATTGACTGAATTCGTCAAATGGCAAGAGTATTCAAAGTGATCAGAGTGATAAAACCACCTACAATAGTCAAAATAGCCTGAATGACCAATAATTCAGAATGTTCATCATGTTGAAACTGAATAGAACGTTGGAATTGACCGAATTCGTCAAATGGCAAGAGTATTCAAAGTGATCAGAGTGATAAAACCAGCCAGACTAATCAAAATAGCCTGAATGTCCAATAATTCAGAATGTTCATCATGTTGAAGCTGAATAGAACGTTGGAATTGACCGAATTCGTCAAATGGCAAGAGTATTCAAAGTGATCAGAGTGATAAAACCAGCCAGACTAATCAAACTAGCCTGAATACCCAATAATTCAGAATGTTCATCATGTTGAAACTGTATAGAACGTTGGAATTGACCGAATTCGTCAAATGGCAAGAGTATTCAAAGTGATCAGAGTGATAAAACCAGCCAGACTAATCAAACTAGCCTGAATACCCAATAATTCAGAATGTTCATCATGTTGAAACTGAATAGAACGTTGGAATTGACCGAATTCGTCAAATGGCAAGATTATCAAAGTGATCAGAGTGATAAAACCAGCTACAATAATCAAAATAGCCTGAATGCCCAATAATTGAGAACGTTCATCATGTTGAAACTGAATAGAACGTTGGAATTGACTGAATTCGTCAAATGGAAAGAGTATTCAAAGTGATCAGAGTGATAAAACCACCTACAATAGTCAAAATAGCCTGAATGACCAATAATTCAGAATGTTCATCATGTTGAAACTGAATAGAACGTTGGAATTGACCGAATTCGTCAAATGGCAAGAGTATTCAAAGTGATCAGAGTGATAAAACCAGCCAGACTAATCAAAATAGCCTGAATGTCCAATAACTCAGAATGTTCATCATGTTGAAATTGAATAGAACGTTGGAATTGACCGAATTCGTCAAATGGCAAGAGTATTCAAAGTGATCAGAGTGATAAAACCAGCCAGACTAATCAAAATAGCCTGAATGCCCAATAATTCAGAATGTTCATCATGTTGAAACTGAGTAGAACGTTGGAATTGACCGAATTCGTCAAATGGCAAGAGTATTCAAAGTGATCAGAGTGATAAAACCAGCCAGACTAATCAAAATAGCCTGAATGCCTAATAATTGAGAACGTTCATCATGTTGAAACTGAATAGAACGTTGGAATTGACCGAATTCGTCAAATGGCAAGATTATCAAAGTGATCAGAGTGATAAAACCCGCTACAATAAGCTAAATAGCCTGAATGCCCAATAATTCAGAATGTTCATCATGTTGAAACTGAATAGAACGTTGGAATTGACCGAATTCGTCAAATGGCAAGAGTATTCAAAGTGATCAGAGTGATAAAACCCGCCAGACTAATCAAAATAGCCTGAATGCCCAATAATTCAGAATGTTCATCATGTTGAAACTGAATAGAACATTGGAATTGACCGAATTCGTCAAATGGCAAGATTATCAAAGTGATCAGAGTGATAAAACCAGCTACAATAATCAAAATAGCCTGAATGCCCAATAATTGAGAAATTTCATCATGTTGAAACTGAATAGAACGTTGGAATTGACTGAATTCGTCAAATGGCAAGAGTATTCAAAGTGATCAGAGTGATAAAACCACCTACAATAGTCAAAATAGCCTGAATGACCAATAATTCAGAATGTTCATTATGTTGAAACTGAATAGAACGTTGGAATTGACCGAATTCGTCAAATGGCAAGAGTATTCAAAGTGATCAGAGTGATAAAACCAGCCAGACTAATCAAAATAGCCTGAATGTCCAATAATTCAGAATGTTCATCATGTTGAAACTGAATAGAACGTTGGAATTGACCGAATTCGTCAAATGGCAAGAGTATTCAAAGTGATCAGAGTGATAAAACCAGCCAGACTAATCAAACTAGCCTGAATACCCAATAATTCAGAATGTTCATCATGTTGAAACTGAATAGAACGTTGGAATTGACCGAATTCGTCAAATGGCAAGATTATCAAAGTGATCAGAGTGATAAAACCAGCTACAATAATCAAAATAGCCTGAATGCCCAATAATTGAGAAATTTCATCATGTTGAAACTGAATAGAACGTTGGAATTGACTGAATTCGTCAAATGGCAAGAGTATTCAAAGTGATCAGAGTGATAAAACCACATACAATAGTCAAAATAGCCTGAATGACCAATAATTCAGAATGTTCATCATGTTGAAACTGAATAGAACGTTGGAATTGACCGAATTCGTCAAATGGCAAGAGTATTCAAAGTGATCAGAGTGATAAAACCCGCCAGACTAATCAAAATAGCCTGAATGCCCAATAATTCAGAATGTTCATCATGTTGAAACTGAATAGAACGTTGGAATTGACCGAATTCGTCAAATGGCAAGAGTATTCAAAGTGATCAGAGTGATAAAACCAGCCAGACTAATCAAAATAGCCTGAATGTCCAATAATTCAGATTGTTCATCATGTTGAAATTGAATAGAACGTTGGAATTGACCGAATTCGTCAAATGGCAAGAGTATTCAAAGTGATCAGAGTGATAAAACCAGCCAGACTAATCAAAATAGCCTGAATGCCCAATAATTCAGAATGTTCATCAAGTTCAAACTGAATAGAACGTTGGAATTGACCGAATTCGTTTAATGGCTAGAGTATTCAAAGTGATCACAGTGATAAAACCAGTCAGACTAATCAAAATAGCCTGAATGCCAAATAATTCAGAATGTTCATCATGTTGAAACTGAATAGAACGTTGGAATTGACCGAATTCGTCAAATGGCAAGAGTATTCAAAGTGATCAGAGTGATAAAACCCGCCAGACTAATCAAAATAGCCTGAATGCCCAATAATTCAGAATGTTCATCATGTTGAAACTGAATAGAACGTTGGAATTGACCGAATTCGTCAAATGGCAAGAGTATTCAAAGTGATCAGAGTGATAAAACCCGCCAGACTAATCAAAATAGCCTGAATGCCCAATAATTCAGAATGTTCATCATGTTGAAACTGAATAGAACATTGGAATTGACCGAATTCGTCAAATGGCAAGATTATCAAAGTGATCAGAGTGATAAAACCAGCTACAATAATCAAAATAGCCTGAATGCCCAATAATTGAGAAATTTCATCATGTTGAAACTGAATAGAACGTTGGAATTGACTGAATTCGTCAAATGGCAAGAGTATTCAAAGTGATCAGAGTGATAAAACCACCTACAATAGTCAAAATAGCCTGAATGACCAATAATTCAGAATGTTCATTATGTTGAAACTGAATAGAACGTTGGAATTGACCGAATTCGTCAAATGGCAAGAGTATTCAAAGTGATCAGAGTGATAAAACCAGCCAGACTAATCAAAATAGCCTGAATGTCCAATAATTCAGAATGTTCATCATGTTGAAACTGAATAGAACGTTGGAATTGACCGAATTCGTCAAATGGCAAGAGTATTCAAAGTGATCAGAGTGATAAAACCAGCCAGACTAATCAAACTAGCCTGAATACCCAATAATTCAGAATGTTCATCATGTTGAAACTGAATAGAACGTTGGAATTGACCGAATTCGTCAAATGGCAAGAGTATTCAAAGTGATCAGAGTGATAAAACCAGCCAGACTAATCAAACTAGCCTGAATACCCAATAATTCAGAATGTTCATCATGTTGAAACTGAATAGAACGTTGGAATTGACCGAATTCGTCAAATGGCAAGATTATCAAAGTGATCAGAGTGATAAAACCAGCTACAATAATCAAAATAGCCTGAATGCCCAATAATTGAGAAATTTCATCATGTTGAAACTGAATAGAACGTTGGAATTGACTGAATTCGTCAAATGGCAAGAGTATTCAAAGTGATCAGAGTGATAAAACCACATACAATAGTCAAAATAGCCTGAATGACCAATAATTCAGAATGTTCATCATGTTGAAACTGAATAGAACGTTGGAATTGACCGAATTCGTCAAATGGCAAGAGTATTCAAAGTGATCAGAGTGATAAAACCCGCCAGACTAATCAAAATAGCCTGAATGCCCAATAATTCAGAATGTTCATCATGTTGAAACTGAATAGAACGTTGGAATTGACCGAATTCGTCAAATGGCAAGAGTATTCAAAGTGATCAGAGTGATAAAACCAGCCAGACTAATCAAAATAGCCTGAATGTCCAATAATTCAGATTGTTCATCATGTTGAAATTGAATAGAACGTTGGAATTGACCGAATTCGTCAAATGGCAAGAGTATTCAAAGTGATCAGAGTGATAAAACCAGCCAGACTAATCAAAATAGCCTGAATGCCCAATAATTCAGAATGTTCATCAAGTTCAAACTGAATAGAACGTTGGAATTGACCGAATTCGTTTAATGGCTAGAGTATTCAAAGTGATCACAGTGATAAAACCAGCCAGACTAATCAAAATAGCCTGAATGCCAAATAATTCAGAATGTTCATCATGTTGAAACTGAATAGAACGTTGGAATTGACCGAATTCGTCAAATGGCAAGAGTATTCAAAGTGATCAGAGTGATAAAACCAGCCAGACTAATCAAAATAGCCTGAATGCCTAATAATTTAGAACGTTCATCATGTTGAAACTGAATAGAACGTTGGAATTGACTGAATTCGTCAAATGGCAAGATTATCAAAGTGATCAGAGTGATAAAACCAGCTACAATAAGCAAAATAGCCTGAATGCCCAATAATTCAGAATGTTCATCATGTTGAAACTGAATAGAACGTTGGAATTTAGCGAATTCGTGAAATGGCAAGATTATCAAAGTGACCAGAGTGATAAAACCAGCTACAATAAGCAAAATAGCCTGAATGCCCAATAATTCAGAATGTTCATCATGTTGAAACTGAATAGAACGTTGGAATTGACCGAATTCGTCAAATCGCAAGAGTATTCAAAGTGATCAGAGTGATAAAACCAGCCAGACTAATCAAAATAGCCTGAATGCCCAATAATTCAGAATGTTCATCATGTTGAAACTGAATAGAACGTTGGAATTGACCGATTTCGTCAAATGGCAAGAGTATTCAAAGTGATCAGAGTGATAAAACCAGCCAGACTAATCAAAATAGCCTGAATGCCCAATAATTCAGAATGTTCATCATGTTCAAACTGAATAGAACGTTGGAATTGACCGAATTCGTCAAATGGCAAGAGTATTCAAAGTGATCAGAGTGATAAAACCATCTACAATAATCAAAATAGCCTGAATGCCTAATAATTAAGAACGTTCATCATGTTGAAACTGAATAGAACGTTGGAATTGACCGAATTCGTCAAATGGCAAGATTATCAAAGTGATCAGAGTGATAAAACCAGCTACAATAAGCAAAATAGGCAAGAGTATTCAAAGTGATCAGAGTGATAAAACCAGCCAGACTAATCAAAATAGCCTGAATGTCCAATAATTCAGAATGTTCATCATGTTGAAACTGAATAGAACGTTGGAATTGACCGAATTCGTCAAATGGCAAGACTAATCAAAATAGCCTGAATGCCTAATAATTAAGAATGTTCATCATGTTGAAACTGAATAGAACGTTGGAATTGACCGAATTCGTCAAATGGCAAGATTATCAAAGTGATCAGAGTGATAAAACCAGCTACACTAAGCAAAATAGCCTAAATGCCCAATAATTCAGAATGTTCATCATGTTGAAAGTGAATAGAACGTTGGAATTGACCGAATTCGTCAAATCGCACGATTATCAAAGTGATCAGAGTGATAAAACCAGCTACAATAAGCAAAATAGCCTGAATGTCCAATAATTCAGAATGTTCATCATGTTGAAACTGAATAGAACGTTGGAATTGACCGAATTCGTCAAATGGCAAGAGTATTCAAAGTGATCAGAGTGATAAAACCCGCCAGACTAATCAAAATAGCCTGAATGCCCAATAATTCAGAATGTTCATCATGTTGAAACTGAATAGAACGTTGGAATTGACCGAATTCGTCAAATGGCAAGAGTATTCAAAGTGATCAGAGTGATAAAACCAGCTACAATAAGCAAAATAGCCTGAATGCCCAATAATTGAGAACGTCCATCATGTTGAAACTGAATTGAACGTTGGAATTGACCGAATTCGTCAAATGGCAAGATTATCAAAGTGATCAGAGTGATAAAACCAGCAACAATAAGCAAAATAGCCTGAATGCCCAATAATTCAGAATGTTCATCATGTTGAAACTGAATAGAACGTTGGAATTGACCGAATTCGTCAAATGGCAAGATTATCAAAGTGATCAGAGTGATAAAACCAGCTACAATAAGCAAAATAGCCTGAATGCCCAATAATTCAGAATGTTCATCATGTTGAAACTGAATAGAACGTTGGAATTGACCGAATTCGTCAAATGGCAAGAGTATTCAAAGTGATCAGAGTGATAAAACCAGCTACAATAAGCAAAATAGCCTGAATGCCCAATAATTGAGAACGTTCATCATGTTGAAACTGAATAGAACGTTGGAATTGACCGAATTCGTCAAATGGCAAGATTATCAAAGTGATCAGAGTGATAAAACCATCTACAATAATCAAAATAGCCTGAATGCCTAATAATTGAGAACGTTCATCATGTTGAAACTGAATAGAACGTTGGAATTGACCGAATTCGTCAAATGGCAAGATTATCAAAGTGATCAGAGTGATAAAACCAGCTACAATAAGCAAAATAGCCTGAATGCCCAATACTTCAGAATGTTCATCATGTTGAAACTGAATAGAACGTTGGAATTGACCGAATTCGTCAAATGGCAAGAGTATTCAAAGTGATCAGATTGATAAAACCATCTACAATAATCAAAATAGCCTGAATGCCTAATAATTAAGAACGTTCATCATGTTGAAACTGAATAGAACGTTGGAATTGACCGAATTCGTCAAATGGCAAGATTATCAAAGTGATCAGAGTGATAAAACCAGCTCCAATAAGCAAAATAGGCAAGAGTATTCAAAGTGATCAGAGTGATAAAACCAGCCAGACTAATCAAAATAGCCTGAATGTCCAATAATTCAGAATGTTCATCATGTTCAAACTGAATAGAACGTTGGAATTGACCGAATTCGTTTAATGGCTAGAGTATTCAAAGTGATCACAGTGATAAAACCAGCCAGACTAATCAAAATAGCCTGAATGCCTAATAATTAAGAATGTTCATCATGTTGAAACTGAATAGAACGTTGGAATTGACCGAATTCGTCAAATGGCAAGATTATCAAAGTGATCAGAGTGATAAAACCAGCTACAATAATCAAAATAGCCTGAATGCCTAATAATTAAGAACGTTCATCATGTTGAAACTGAATAGAACGTTGGAATTGACCGAATTCGTCAAATGGCAAGATTATCAAAGTGATCAGAGTGATAAAACCAGCTCCAATAAGCAAAATAGGCAAGAGTATTCAAAGTGATCAGAGTGATAAAACCAGCCAGACTAATCAAAATAGCCTGAATGTCCAATAATTCAGAATGTTCATCATGTTCAAACTGAATAGAACGTTGGAATTGACCGAATTCGTTTAATGGCAAGAGTATTCAAAGTGATCAGAGTGATAAAACCAGCCAGACTAATCAAAATAGCCTGAATGCCCAATAATTCAGAATGTTGATAATGTTGAAACTGAATAGAACGTTGGAATTGACCGAATTCGTCAAATGGCAAGAGTATTCAAAGTGATCAGAGTGATAAAACCAGCCAGACTAATCAATATAGCCTGAATGCCCAATAATTCAGAATGTTCATCATGTTCAAACTGAATAGAACGTTGGAATTGACCGAATTCGTTTAATGGCTAGAGTATTCAAAGTGATCACAGTGATAAAACCAGCCAGACTAATCAAAATAGCCTGAATGCCTAATAATTAAGAATGTTCATCATGTTGAAACTGAATAGAACGTTGGAATTGACCGAATTCGTCAAATGGCAAGATTATCAAAGTGATCAGAGTGATAAAACCAGCTACAATAAGCAAAATAGCCTGAATGCCCAATAATTCAGAATGTTCATCATGTTGAAACTGAATAGAACGTTGGAATTGACCGAATTCGTCAAATCGCACGATTATCAAAGTGATCAGAGTGATGAAACCAGCTACAATAAGCAAAATAGCCTGAATGTCCAAAAATTCAGAATGTTCATCATGTTGAAACTGAATAGAACGTTGGAATTGACCGAATTCGTCAAATGGCAAGAGTATTCAAAGTGATCAGAGTGATAAAACCAGGCAGACTAATCAAAATAGCCTGAATGCCCAATAATTCAGAATGTTCATCATGTTGAAACTGAATAGAACGTTGGAATTGACCGAATTCGTCAAATGGCAAGAGTATTCAAAGTGATCAGAGTGATAAAACCAGCTACAATAAGCAAAATAGCCTGAATGCCCAATAATTGAGAACGTTCATCATGTTGAAACTGAATAGAACGTTGGAATTGACCGAATTCGTCAAATGGCAAGATTATCAAAGTGATCAGAGTGATAAAACCAGCTACAATAAGCAAAATAGCCTGAATGCCCAATAATTCAGAATGTTCATCATGTTGAAACTGAGTAGAACGTTGGAATTGACCGAATTCGTCAAATGGCAAGATTATCAAAGTGATCAGAGTGATAAAACCAGCTACAATAAGCAAAATAGCCTGAATGCCCAATAATTCAGAATGTTCATCATGTTGAAACTGAATAGAACGTTGGAATTGACCGAATTCGTCAAATGGCAAGAGTATTCAAAGTGATCAGAGTGATTCAGTTTCAACATGATGAACGTTCTCAATTATTGGGCATTCAGGCTATTTTGATTATTGTAGCTGGTTTTATCACTCTGATCACTTTGATAATCTTGCCATTTGACGAATTCGGTCAATTCCAACGTTCTATTCAGCTACAATAAGCAAAATAGCCTGAATGCCCAATAATTCAGAATGTTCATCATGTTGAAACTGAATAGAACGTTGGAATTGACCGAATTCGTCAAATGGCAAGAGTATTCAAAGTGATCAGAGTGATAAAACCAGCTACAATAAGCAAAATAGCCTGAATGCCCAATAATTGAGAACGTTCATCATGTTGAAACTGAATAGAACGTTGGAATTGACCGAATTCGTCAAATGGCAAGATTATCAAAGTGATCAGAGTGATAAAACCATCTACAATAATCAAAATAGCCTGAATGCCTAATAATTGAGAACGTTCATCATGTTGAAACTGAATAGAACGTTGGAATTGACCGAATTCGTCAAATGGCAAGATTATCAAAGTGATCAGAGTGATAAAACCAGCTACAATAAGCAAAATAGCCTGAATGCCCAATAATTCAGAATGTTCATCATGTTGAAACTAAATAGAACGTTGGAATTGACCGAATTCGTCAAATGGCAAGAGTATTCAAAGTGATCAGAGTGATAAAACCCGCCAGACTAATCAAAATAGCCTGAATGCCCAATAATTCAGAATGTTCATCATGTTGAAACTGAATAGAACGTTGGAATTGACCGAATTCGTCAAATGGCAAGAGTATTCAAAGTGATCAGAGTGATAAAACCAGCTACAATAAGCAAAATAGCCTGAATGCCCAATAATTGAGAACGTTCATCATGTTGAAACTGAATAGAACGTTGGAATTGACTGAATTCGTCAAATGGAAAGAGTATTCAAAGTGATCAGAGTGATAAAACCACCTACAATAGTCAAAATAGCCTGAATGACCAATAATTCAGAATGTTCATCATGTTGAAACTGAATAGAACGTTGGAATTGACCGAATTCGTCAAATGGCAAGATTATCAAAGTGATCAGAGTGATAAAACCAGCTACAATAATCAAAATAGCCTGAATGCCCAATAATTGAGAACGTTCATCATGTTGAAACTGAGTAGAACGTTGGAATTGACCGAATTCGTCAAATGGCAAGAGTATTCAAAGTGATCAGAGTGATAAAACCAGCCAGACTAATCAAAATAGCCTGAATGCCCAATAATTCAGAATGTTCATCATGTTCAAACTGAATAGAACGTTGGAATTGACCGAATTCGTTTAATGGCTAGAGTATTCAAAGTGATCACAGTGATAAAACCAGCCAGACTTATCAAAATAGCCTGAATGCCAAATAATTCAGAATGTTCATCATGTTGAAACTGAATAGAACGTTGGAATTGACCGAATTCGTCAAATCGCACGATTATCAAAGTGATCAGAGTGATAAAACCAGCTACAATAAGCAAAATAGCCTGAATGTCCAATAATTCAGAATGTTCATCATGTTGAAACTGAATAGAACGTTGGAATTGACCGAATTCGTCAAATGGCAAGAGTATTCAAAGTGATCAGAGTGATAAAACCAGGCAGACTAATCAAAATAGCCTGAATGCCCAATAATTCAGAATGTTCATCATGTTGAAACTGAATAGAACGTTGGAATTGACCGAATTCGTCAAATGGCAAGAGTATTCAAAGTGATCAGAGTGATAAAACCAGCCAAACTAATCAAAATAGCCTGAATGCCCAATAATTCAGAATGTTCATCATGTTGAAACTGAATAGAACGTTGGAATTGACCGAATTCGTCAAATCGCACGATTATCAAAGTGATCAGAGTGATAAAACCAGCTACAATAAGCAAAATAGCCTGAATGTCCAATAATTCAGAATGTTCATCATGTTGAAACTGAATAGAACGTTGGAATTGACCGAATTCGTCAAATGGCAAGAGTATTCAAAGTGATCAGAGTGATAAAACCAGGCAGACTAATCAAAATAGCCTGAATGCCCAATAATTCAGAATGTTCATCATGTTGAAACTGAATAGAACGTTGGAATTGACCGAATTCGTCAAATGGCAAGAGTATTCAAAGTGATCAGAGTGATAAAACCCGCCAGACTAATCAAAATAGCCTGAATGCCCAATAATTCAGAATGTTCATCATGTTCAAACTGAATAGAACGTTGGAATTGACCGAATTCGTCAAATGGCAAGAGTATTCAAAGTGATCAGAGTGATAAAACCAGCTACAATAAGCAAAATAGCCTGAATGCCCAATAATTGAGAACGTTCATCATGTTGAAACTGAATTGAACGTTGGAATTGACCGAATTCGTCAAATGGCAAGATTATCAAAGTGATCAGAGTGATAAAACCAGCTACAATAAGCAAAATAGCCTGAATGCCCAATAATTCAGAATGTTCATCATGTTGAAACTGAATAGAACGTTGGAATTGACCGAATTCGTCAAATGGCAAGATTATCAAAGTGATCAGAGTGATAAAACCAGCTACAATAAGCAAAATAGCCTGAATGCCCAATAATTCAGAATGTTCATCAAGTTGAAACTGAATAGAACGTTGGAATTGACCGAATTCGTCAAATGGCAAGAGTATTCAAAGTGATAAGAGTGATAAAACCAGCAACAATAAGCAAAATAGCCTGAATGCCCAATAATTGAGAATGTTCATCATGTTGAAACTGAATAGAACGTTGGAATTGACCGAATTCGTCAAATGGCAAGAGTATTCAAAGTGATCAGAGTGATAAAACCATCTACAATAATCAAAATAGCCTGAATGCCTAATAATTAAGAACGTTCATCATCTTGAAACTGAATAGAACGTTGGAATTGACCGAATTCGTCAAATGGCAAGATTATCAAAGTGATCAGAGTGATAAAACCAGCTACAATAAGCAAAATAGCCTGAATGCCCAATAATTCAGAATGTTCATCATGTTGAAACTGAATAGAACGTTGGAATTGACCGAATTCGTCAAATGGCAAGAGTATTCAAAGTGATCAGAGTGATAAAACCATCTACAATAATCAAAATAGCCTGAATGCCTAATAATTAAGAACGTTCATCATCTTGAAACTGAATAGAACGTTGGAATTGACCGAATTCGTCAAATGGCAAGATTATCAAAGTGATCAGAGTGATAAAACCAGCTACAATAAGCAAAATAGGCAAGAGTATTCAAAGTGATCAGAGTGATAAAACCATCACTCTTGCCATTTGACGAATTCGGTCAATTCCAACGTTCTATTCAGTTTCAACATGATGAACATTCTGAATTATTGGACATTCAGGCTATTTTGCTTATTGTAGCTGGTTTTATCACTCTGATCACTTTGATAATCGTGCGATTTGACGAATTCGGTCAATTCCAACGTTCAAATCAAAATAGCCTGAATGTCCAATAATTCAGAATGTTCATCATGTTGAAACTGAATAGAACGTTGGAATTGACCGAATTCGTCAAATGGCAAGAGTATTCAAAGTGATCAGAGTGATAAAACCAGCCAGACTAATCAAAATAGCCTGAATGCCCAATAATTCAGAATGTTGATAATGTTGAAACTGAATAGAACGTTGGAATTGACCGAATTCGTCAAATGGCAAGAGTATTCAAAGTGATCAGAGTGATAAAACCAGCCAGACTAATCAATATAGCCTGAATGCCCAATAATTCAGAATGTTCATCATGTTCAAACTGAATAGAACGTTGGAATTGACCGAATTCGTTTAATGGCTAGAGTATTCAAAGTGATCACAGTGATAAAACCAGCCAGACTAATCAAAATAGCCTGAATGCCTAATAATTAAGAATGTTCATCATGTTGAAACTGAATAGAACGTTGGAATTGACCGAATTCGTCAAATCGCACGATTATCAAAGTGATCAGAGTGATAAAACCAGCTACAATAAGCAAAATAGCCTGAATGCCCAATAATTCAGAATGTTCATCATGTTGAAACTGAATAGAACGTTGGAATTGACCGAATTCGTCAAATCGCACGATTATCAAAGTGATCAGAGTGATAAAACCAGCTACAATAAGCAAAATAGCCTGAATGTCCAATAATTCAGGATGTTCATCATGTTGAAACTGAATAGAACGTTGGAATTGACCGAATTCGTCAAATGGCAAGAGTATTCAAAGTGATCAGAGTGATAAAACCAGGCAGACTAATCAAAATAGCCTGAATGTCCAATAATTCAGAATGTTCATCATGTTGAAACTGAATAGAACGTTGGAATTGACCGAATTCGTCAAATGGCAAGAGTATTCAAAGTGATCAGAGTGATAAAACCCGCCAGACTAATCAAAATAGCCTGAATGCCCAATAATTCAGAATGTTCATCATGTTGAAACTGAATAGAACGTTGGAATTGACCGAATTCGTCAAATGGCAAGAGAATTCAAAGTGATCAGAGTGATAAAACCAGCTACAATAAGCAAAATAGCCTGAATGCCCAATAATTGAGAACGTTCATCATGTTGAAACTGAATAGAACGTTGGAATTGACCGAATTCGTCAAATGGCAAGATTATCAAAGTGATCAGAGTGATAAAACCAGCTACAATAAGCAAAATAGCCTGAATGCCCAATAATTCAGAATGTTCATCATGTTGAAACTGAGTAGAACGTTGGAATTGACCGAATTCGTCAAATGGCAAGATTATCAAAGTGATCAGAGTGATAAAACCAGCTACAATAAGCAAAATAGCCTGAATGCCCAATAATTCAGAATGTTCATCATGTTGAAACTGAATAGAACGTTGGAATTGACCGAATTCGTCAAATGGCAAGAGTATTCAAAGTGATCAGAGTGATAAAACCAGCTACAATAAGCAAAATAGCCTGAATGCCCAATAATTGAGAACGTTCATCATGTTGAAACTGAATAGAACGTTGGAATTGACCGAATTCGTCAAATGGCAAGAGTATTCAAAGTGATCAGAGTGATAAAACCAGCCAGACTAATCAAACTAGCCTGAATGCCCAATAATTCAGAATGTTCATCATGTTGAAACTGAATAGAACGTTGGAATTGACCGAATTCGTCAAATGGCAAGATTATCAAAGTGATCAGAGTGATAAAACCAGCTACAATAATCAAAATAGCCTGAATGCCCAATAATTGAGAACGTTCATCATGTTGAAACTGAATAGAACGTTGGAATTGACTGAATTCGTCAAATGGAAAGAGTATTCAAAGTGATCAGAGTGATAAAACCACCTACAATAGTCAAAATAGCCTGAATGACCAATAATTCAGAATGTTCATCATGTTGAAACTGAATAGAACGTTGGAATTGACCGTATTCGTCAAATGGCAAGAGTATTCAAAGTGATCAGAGTGATAAAACCAGCCAGACTAATCAAAATAGCCTGAATGTCCAATAATTCAGAATGTTCATCATGTTGAAATTGAATAGAACGTTGGAATTGACCGAATTCGTCAAATGGCAAGAGTATTCAAAGTTATCAGAGTGATAAAACCAGCTACAATAAGCAAAATAGCCTGAATGCCCAATAATTGAGAACGTTCATCATGTTGAAACTGAGTAGAACGTTGGAATTGACCGAATTCGTCAAATGGCAAGAGTATTCAAAGTGATCAGAGTGATAAAACCAGCCATACTAATCAAAATAGCCTGAATGCCCAATAATTCAGAATGTTCATCATGTTCAAACTGAATAGAACGTTGGAATTGACCGAATTCGTTTAATGGCTAGAGTATTCAAAGTGATCACAGTGATAAAACCAGCCAGACTTATCAAAATAGCCTGAATGCCAAATAATTCAGAATGTTCATCATGTTGAAACTGAATAGAACCTTGGAATTGACCGAATTCGTCAAATCGCACGATTATCAAAGTGATCAGAGTGATAAAACCAGCTACAATAAGCAAAATAGCCTGAATGTCCAATAATTCAGAATGTTCATCATGTTCAAACTGAATAGAACGTTGGAATTGACCGAATTCGTCAAATGGCAAGAGTATTCAAAGTGATCAGAGTGATAAAACCAGGCAGACTAATCAAAATAGCCTGAATGCCCAATAATTCAGAATGTTCATCATGTTGAAACTGAATAGAACGTTGGAATTGACCGAATTCGTCAAATGGCAAGAGTATTCAAAGTGATCAGAGTGATAAAACCAGCCAAACTAATCAAAATAGCCTGAATGCCAAACAATTCAGAATGTTCATCATGTTGAAACTGAATAGAACGTTGGAATTGACCGAATTCGTCAAATGGCAAGAGTATTCAAAGTGATCAGAGTGATAAAACCAGCCAGACTAATCAAAATAGACTGAATGCCCAATAATTCAGAATGTTCATCATGTTCAAACGTTGGAATTGACCGAATTCGTTTAATGGCTAGATTATTCAAAGTGATCACAGTGATAAAACCAGCCAGACTAATAAAAATAGCCTGAATGCCCAATAATTCAGAATGTTCATCATGTTGAAACTGAATAGAACGTTGGAATTGACCCAATTCGTCAAATGGCAAGAGTATTCAAAGTGATCAGAGTTATAAAACCATCTACAATAATCAAAATAGCCTGAATGCCTAATAATTGAGAACGTTCATCATGTTGAAACTGAATAGAACGTTGGAATTGACCGAATTCGTCAAATGGCAAGATTATCAAAGTGATCAGAGTGATAAAACCAGCCAGACTAATCAAAATAGCCTAAATGCCCAATAATTCAGAATGTTCATCATGTTTAAACTGAATAGAACGTTGGAATTGACCGAATTCGTCAAATGGCAAGAGTATTCAAAGTGATCAGAGTGATAAAACCCGCCAGACTAATCAAAATAGCCTGAATGCCCAATAATTCAGAATGTTCATCATGTTGAAACTGAATAGAACGTTGGAATTGACCGAATTCGTCAAATGGCAAGAGTATTCAAAGTGATCAGAGTGATAAAACCAGCTACAATAATCAAAATAGCCTGAATGCCCAATAATTGAGAACTTTCATCATGTTGAAACTGAATAGAACGTTGGAATTGACCGAATTCGTCAAATGGCAAGATTATCAAAGTGATCAGAGTGATAAAACCAGCCAGACTAATCAAAATAGCCTGAATGCCCAATAATTCAGAATGTTCATCATGTTGAAACTGAATAGAACGTTGGAATTGACCGAATTCGTCAAATGGCAAGATTATCAAAGTGATCAGAGTGACAAAACCAGCTACAATAATCAAAATAGCCTGAATGCCCAATAATTGAGAACGTTCATCATGTTGAAACTGAATAGAACGTTGGAATTGACCGAATTCGTCAAATGGCAAGATTATCAAAGTGATCAGAGTGATAAAACCAGCCAGACTAATCAAAATAGCCTGAATGCCCAATAATTCAGAATGTTCATCATGTTGAAACTGAATAGAACGTTGGAATTGACCGAATTCGTCAAATGGCAAGATTATCAAAGTGATCAGAGTGACAAAACCTGCTACAATAATCAAAATAGCCTGAATGCCCAATAATTGAGAACGTTCATCATGTTGAAACTGAATAGAACGTTGGAATTGACCGAATTCGTCAAATGGCAAGAGTATTCAAAGTGATCAGAGTGATAAAACCAGCCAGACTAATCAAACTAGCCTGAATGCCCAATAATTCAGAATGTTCATCATGTTGAAACTGAATAGAACGTTGGAATTGACCGAATTCGTCAAATGGCAAGATTATCAAAGTGATCAGAGTGATAAAACCAGCTACAATAATCAAAATAGCCTGAATGCCCAATAATTGAGAACGTTCATCATGTTGAAACTGAATAGAACGTTGGAATTGACTGAATTCGTCAAATGGAAAGAGTATTCAAAGTGATCAGAGTGATAAAACCACCTACAATAGTCAAAATAGCCTGAATGACCAATAATTCAGAATGTTCATCATGTTGAAACTGAATAGAACGTTGGAATTGACCGTATTCGTCAAATGGCAAGAGTATTCAAAGTGATCAGAGTGATAAAACCAGCCAGACTAATCAAAATAGCCTGAATGTCCAATAATTCAGAATGTTCATCATGTTGAAATTGAATAGAACGTTGGAATTGACCGAATTCGTCAAATGGCAAGAGTATTCAAAGTTATCAGAGTGATAAAACCAGCTACAATAAGCAAAATAGCCTGAATGCCCAATAATTGAGAACGTTCATCATGTTGAAACTGAGTAGAACGTTGGAATTGACCGAATTCGTCAAATGGCAAGAGTATTCAAAGTGATCAGAGTGATAAAACCAGCCATACTAATCAAAATAGCCTGAATGCCCAATAATTCAGAATGTTCATCATGTTCAAACTGAATAGAACGTTGGAATTGACCGAATTCGTTTAATGGCTAGAGTATTCAAAGTGATCACAGTGATAAAACCAGCCAGACTTATCAAAATAGCCTGAATGCCAAATAATTCAGAATGTTCATCATGTTGAAACTGAATAGAACCTTGGAATTGACCGAATTCGTCAAATCGCACGATTATCAAAGTGATCAGAGTGATAAAACCAGCTACAATAAGCAAAATAGCCTGAATGTCCAATAATTCAGAATGTTCATCATGTTCAAACTGAATAGAACGTTGGAATTGACCGAATTCGTCAAATGGCAAGAGTATTCAAAGTGATCAGAGTGATAAAACCAGGCAGACTAATCAAAATAGCCTGAATGCCCAATAATTCAGAATGTTCATCATGTTGAAACTGAATAGAACGTTGGAATTGACCGAATTCGTCAAATGGCAAGAGTATTCAAAGTGATCAGAGTGATAAAACCAGCCAAACTAATCAAAATAGCCTGAATGCCAAACAATTCAGAATGTTCATCATGTTGAAACTGAATAGAACGTTGGAATTGACCGAATTCGTCAAATGGCAAGAGTATTCAAAGTGATCAGAGTGATAAAACCAGCCAGACTAATCAAAATAGACTGAATGCCCAATAATTCAGAATGTTCATCATGTTCAAACGTTGGAATTGACCGAATTCGTTTAATGGCTAGATTATTCAAAGTGATCACAGTGATAAAACCAGCCAGACTAATAAAAATAGCCTGAATGCCCAATAATTCAGAATGTTCATCATGTTGAAACTGAATAGAACGTTGGAATTGACCCAATTCGTCAAATGGCAAGAGTATTCAAAGTGATCAGAGTTATAAAACCATCTACAATAATCAAAATAGCCTGAATGCCTAATAATTGAGAACGTTCATCATGTTGAAACTGAATAGAACGTTGGAATTGACCGAATTCGTCAAATGGCAAGATTATCAAAGTGATCAGAGTGATAAAACCAGCCAGACTAATCAAAATAGCCTAAATGCCCAATAATTCAGAATGTTCATCATGTTTAAACTGAATAGAACGTTGGAATTGACCGAATTCGTCAAATGGCAAGAGTATTCAAAGTGATCAGAGTGATAAAACCCGCCAGACTAATCAAAATAGCCTGAATGCCCAATAATTCAGAATGTTCATCATGTTGAAACTGAATAGAACGTTGGAATTGACCGAATTCGTCAAATGGCAAGAGTATTCAAAGTGATCAGAGTGATAAAACCAGCTACAATAATCAAAATAGCCTGAATGCCCAATAATTGAGAACTTTCATCATGTTGAAACTGAATAGAACGTTGGAATTGACCGAATTCGTCAAATGGCAAGATTATCAAAGTGATCAGAGTGATAAAACCAGCCAGACTAATCAAAATAGCCTGAATGCCCAATAATTCAGAATGTTCATCATGTTGAAACTGAATAGAACGTTGGAATTGACCGAATTCGTCAAATGGCAAGATTATCAAAGTGATCAGAGTGACAAAACCAGCTACAATAATCAAAATAGCCTGAATGCCCAATAATTGAGAACGTTCATCATGTTGAAACTGAATAGAACGTTGGAATTGACCGAATTCGTCAAATGGCAAGATTATCAAAGTGATCAGAGTGATAAAACCAGCCAGACTAATCAAAATAGCCTGAATGCCCAATAATTCAGAATGTTCATCATGTTGAAACTGAATAGAACGTTGGAATTGACCGAATTCGTCAAATGGCAAGATTATCAAAGTGATCAGAGTGACAAAACCTGCTACAATAATCAAAATAGCCTGAATGCCCAATAATTGAGAACGTTCATCATGTTGAAACTGAATAGAACGTTGGAATTGACCGAATTCGTCAAATGGCAAGATTATCAAAGTGATCAGAGTGATAAAACCATCTACAATAATCAAAATAGCCTGAATGCCCAATAATTCAGAATGTTCATCATGTTGAAACTAAATAGAACGTTGGAATTGACCGAATTCGTCAAATGGCAAGAGTATTCAAAGTGATCAGAGTGATAAAACCCGCCAGACTAATCAAAATAGCCTGAATGCCCAATAATTCAGAATGTTCATCATGTTGAAACTGAATAGAACGTTGGAATTGACCGAATTCGTCAAATGGCAAGAGTATTCAAAGTGATCAGAGTGATAAAACCATCTACAATAAGCAAAATAGCCTGAATGCCCAATAATTGAGAACGTTCATCATGTTGAAACTGAATAGAACGTTGGAATTGACCGAATTCGTCAAATGGCAAGAGTATTCAAAGTGATCAGAGTGATAAAACCATCTACAATAAGCAAAATAGCCTGAATGCCCAATAATTGAGAACGTTCATCATGTTGAAACTGAATAGAACGTTGGAATTGACCGAATTCGTCAAATGGCAAGATTATCAAAGTGATCAGAGTGATAAAACCAGCTACAATAGTCAAAATAGCCTGAATGCCCAATAATTGAGAACGTTCATCATGTTGAAACTGAATAGAACGTTGGAATTGGCTGAATTCGTCAAATGGAAAGAGTATTCAAAGTGATCAGAGTGATAAAACCACCTACAATAGTCAAAATAGCCTGAATGACCAATAATTCAGAATGTTCATCATGTTGAAACTGAATAGAACGTTGGAATTGACCGTATTCGTCAAATGGCAAGAGTATTCAAAGTGATCAGAGTGATAAAACCAGCCAGACTAATCAAAATAGCCTGAATGTCCAATAATTCAGAATGTTCATCATGTTGAAATTTAATAACGTTGGAATTGACCGAATTCGTCAAATGGCAAGAGTATTCAAAGTGATCAGAGTGATAAAACCAGCTACAATAAGCAAAATAGCCTGAATGCCCAATAATTGAGAACGTTCATCATGTTGAAACTGAGTAGAACGTTGGAATTGACCGAATTCGTCAAATGGCAAGAGTATTCAAAGTGATCAGAGTGATAAAACCAGCCAGACTAATCAAAATAGCCTGAATGTCCAATAATTCAGAATGTTCATCATGTTGAAATTTAATAACGTTGGAATTGACCGAATTCGTCAAATGGCAAGAGTATTCAAAGTGATCAGAGTGATAAAACCAGCCATACTAATCAAAATAGCCTGAATGCCCAATAATTCAGAATGTTCATCATGTTCAAACTGAATAGAACGTTGGAATTGACCGAATTCGTTTAATGGCTAGAGTATTCAAAGTGATCACAGTGATAAAACCAGCCAGACTTATCAAAATAGCCTGAATGCCAAATAATTCAGAATGTTCATCATGTTGAAACTGAATAGAACGTTGGAATTGACCGAATTCGTCAAATCGCACCATTATCAAAGTGATCAGAGTGATAAAACCAGCTACAATAAGCAAAATAGCCTGAATGTCCAATAATTCAGAATGTTCATCATGTTGAAACTGAATAGAACGTTGGAATTGACCGAATTCGTCAAATGGCAAGAGTATTCAAAGTGATCAGAGTGATAAAACCAGGCAGACTAATCAAAATAGCCTGAATGCCCAATAATTCAGAATGTTCATCATGTTGAAACTGAATAGAACGTTGGAATTGACCGAATTCGTCAAATGGCAAGAGTATTCAAAGTGATCAGAGTGATAAAACCAGCCAAACTAATCAAAATAGCCTGAATGCCAAACAATTCAGAATGTTCATCATGTTGAAACTGAATAGAACGTTGGAATTGACCGAATTCGTCAAATGGCAAGAGTATTCAAAGTGATCAGAGTGATAAAACCAGCCAGACTAATCAAAATAGACTGAATGCCCAATAATTCAGAATGTTCATCATGTTCAAACTGAATAGAACGTTGGAATTGACCGAATTCGTTTAATGGCTAGAGTATTCAAAGTGATCACAGTGATAAAACCAGCCAGACTTATCAAAATAGCCTGAATGCCAAATAATTCAGAATGTTCATCATGTTGAAACTGAATAGAACGTTGGAATTGACCGAATTCGTCAAATCGCACGATTATCAAAGTGATCAGAGTGATAAAACCAGCTACAATAAGCAAAATAGCCTGAATGTCCAATAATTCAGAATGTTCATCATGTTGAAACTGAATAGAACGTTGGAATTGACCGAATTCGTCAAATGGCAAGAGTATTCAAAGTGATCAGAGTGATAAAACCAGCCAGACTAATCAAAATAGCCTGAATGTCCAATAATTCAGAATGTTCATCATGTTGAAATTTAATAACGTTGGAATTGACCGAATTCGTCAAATGGCAAGAGTATTCAAAGTGATCAGAGTGATAAAACCAGCTACAATAAGCAAAATAGCCTGAATGCCCAATAATTGAGAACGTTCATCATGTTGAAACTGAGTAGAACGTTGGAATTGACCGAATTCGTCAAATGGCAAGAGTATTCAAAGTGATCAGAGTGATAAAACCAGCCATACTAATCAAAATAGCCTGAATGTCCAATAATTCAGAATGTTCATCATGTTCAAACTGAATAGAACGTTGGAATTGACCGAATTCGTTTAATGGCTAGAGTATTCAAAGTGATCACAGTGATAAAACCAGCCAGACTTATCAAAATAGCCTGAATGCCAAATAATTCAGAATGTTCATCATGTTGAAACTGAATAGAACGTTGGAATTGACCGAATTCGTCAAATCGCACGATTATCAAAGTGATCAGAGTGATAAAACCAGCTACAATAAGCAAAATAGCCTGAATGTCCAATAATTCAGAATGTTCATCATGTTGAAACTGAATAGAACGTTGGAATTGACCGAATTCGTCAAATGGCAAGAGTATTCAAAGTGATCAGAGTGATAAAACCAGGCAGACTAATCAAAATAGCCTGAATGCCCAATAATTCAGAATGTTCATCATGTTGAAACTGAATAGAACGTTGGAATTGACCGAATTCGTCAAATGGCAAGAGTATTCAAAGTGATCAGAGTGATAAAACCAGCCAAACTAATCAAAATAGCCTGAATGCCAAACAATTCAGAATGTTCATCATGTTGAAACTGAATAGAACGTTGGAATTGACCGAATTCGTCAAATCGCAAGAGTATTCAAAGTGATCAGAGTGATAAAACCAGCCAGACTAATCAAAATAGACTGAATGCCAAATAATTCAGAATGTTCATCATGTTCAAACTGAATAGAACGTTGGAATTGACCGAATTCGTTTAATGGCTAGATTATTCAAAGTGATCACAGTGATAAAACCAGCCAGACTAATAAAAATAGCCTGAATGCCCAATAATTCAGAATGTTCATCATGTTGAAACTGAATAGAACGTTGGAATTGACCGAATTCGTCAAATGGCAAGAGTATTCAAAGTGATCAGAGTGATAAAACCAGCCAGACTAATCAAAATAGCCTGAATGCCTAATAATTGAGAACGTTCATCATGTTGAAACTGAATAGAACGTTGGAATTGACCGAATTCGTCAAATGGCAAGATTATCAAAGTGATCAGAGTGATAAAACCAGCCAGACTAATCAAAATAGCCTGAATGCCCAATAATTCAGAATGTTCATCATGTTGAAACTGAATAGAACGTTGGAATTGACCGAATTCGTCAAATGGCAAGAGTATTCAAAGTGATCAGAGTGATAAAACCCGCTACAATAATCAAAATAGCCTGAATGCCCAATAATTGAGAACTTTCATCATGTTGAAACTGAATAGAACGTTGGAATTGACCGAATTCGTCAAATGGCAAGATTATCAAAGTGATCAGAGTGATAAAACCAGCCAGACTAATCAAAATAGCCTGAATGCCCAATAATTCAGAATGTTCATCATGTTGAAACTGAATAGAACGTTGGAATTGACCGAATTCGTCAAATGGCAAGATTATCAAAGTGATCAGAGTGATAAAACCAGCTACAATAATCAAAATAGCCTGAATGCCCAATAATTGAGAACGTTCATCATGTTGAAACTGAATAGAACGTTGGAATTGACTGAATTCGTCAAATGGCAAGAGTATTCAAAGTGATCAGAGTGATAAAACCACCTACAATAGTCAAAATAGCCTGAATGACCAATAATTGAGAACGTTCATCATGTTGAAACTGAATAGAACGTTGGAATTGACTGAATTCGTCAAATGGCAAGAGTATTCAAAGTGATCAGAGTGATAAAACCACCTACAATAGTCAAAATAGCCTGAATGACCAATAATTCAGAATGTTCATCATGTTGAAACTGAATAGAACGTTGGAATTGACCGAATTCGTCAAATGGCAAGAGTATTCAAAGTGATCAGAGTGATAAAACCAGCCAGACTAATCAAAATAGCCTGAATGTCCAATAATTCAGAATGTTCATCATGTTGAAATTGAATAGAACGTTGGAATTGACCGAATTCGTCAAATGGCAAGAGTATTCAAAGTGATCAGAGTGATAAAACCAGCCAGACTAATCAAAATAGCCTGAATGCCCAATAATTCAGAATATTCATCATGTTGAAACTGAGTAGAACGTTGGAATTTACCGAATTCGTCAAATGGCAAGAGTATTCAAAGTGATCAGAGTGATAAAACCAGCCAGACTAATCAAAATAGCCTGAATGCCCAATAATTCAGAATATTCATCATGTTGAAACTGAGTAGAACGTTGGAATTGACCGAATTCGTCAAATGGCAAGATTATCAAAGTGATCAGAGTGATAAAACCAGCTACAATAAGCAAAATAGCCTGAATGTCCAATAATTCAGAATGTTCATCATGTTGAAACTGAATAGAACGTTGGAATTGACCGAATTCGTCAAATGGCAAGAGTATTCAAAGTGATCAGAGTGATAAAACCAGGCAGACGAAACAAAATAGCCTGAATGCCCAATAATTCAGAATGTTCATCATGTTGAAACTGAATAGAACGTTGGAATTGACCGAATTCGTCAAATGGCAAGAGTATTCAAAGTGATCAGAGTGATAAAACCCGCCAGACTAATCAAAATAGCCTGAATGCCCAATAATTCAGAATGTTCATCATGTTGAAGCTGAATAGAACGTTGGAATTGACCGAATTCGTCAAATGGCAAGAGTATTCAAAGTGATCAGAGTGATAAAACCAGCTACAATAAGCAAAATAGACTGAATGCCCAATAATTGAGAACGTTCATCATGTTGAAACTGAATAGAACGTTGGAATTGACCGAATTCGTCAAATGGCAAGATTATCAAAGTGATCAGAGTGATAAAACCAGCTACAATAAGCAAAATAGCCTGAATGCCCAATAATTCAGAATGTTCATCATGTTGAAACTGAATAGAACGTTGGAATTGACCGAATTCGTCAAATGGCAAGATTATCAAAGTGATCAGAGTGATAAAACCATCTACAATAATCAAAATAGCCTGAATGCCTAATAATTGAGAACGTTCATCATGTTGAAACTGAATAGAACGTTGGAATTGACCGAATTCGTCAAATGGCAAGATTATCAAAGTGATCAGAGTGATAAAACCAGCTACAATAAGCAAAATAGCCAGAATGCCCAATAATTCAGAATGTTCATCATGTTGAAACTGAATAGAACGTTGGAATTGACCGAATTCGTCAAATCGCACGATTATCAAAGTGATCAGAGTGATAAAACCAGCTACAATAAGCAAAATAGCCTGAATGTCCAATAATTCAGAATGTTCATCATGTTGAAACTGAATAGAACGTTGGAATTGACCGAATTCGTCAAATGGCAAGAGTATTCAAAGTGATCAGAGTGATAAAACCAGCCAGACTAATCAAAATAGACTGAATGCCCAATAATTCAGAATGTTCATCATGTTCAAACTGAATAGAACGTTGGAATTGACCGAATTCGTTTAATGGCTAGATTATTCAAAGTGATCACAGTGATAAAACCAGCCAGACTAATCAAAGTAGCCTGAATGCCCAATAATTCAGAATGTTCATCATGTTGAAACTGAATAGAACGTTGGAATTGACCGAATTCGTCAAATGGCAAGAGTATTCAAAGTGATCAGAGTGATAAAACCATCTACAATAATCAAAATAGCCTGAATGCCTAATAATTGAGGACGTTCATCATGTTGAAACTGAATAGAACGTTGGAATTGACCGAATTCGTCAAATGGCAAGATTATCAAAGTGATAAAACCAGCCAGACTAATCAAAATAGCCTGAATGCCCAATAATTCAGAATGTTCATCATGTTGAAACTGAATAGAACGTTGGAATTGACCGAATTCGTCAAATGGCAAGAGTATTCAAAGTGATCAGAGTGATAAAACCCGCCAGACTAATCAAAATAGCCTGAATGCCCAATAATTCAGAATGTTCATCATGTTGAAACTGAATAGAACGTTGGAATTGACCGAATTCGTCAAATGGCAAGAGTATTCAAAGTGATCAGAGTGATAAAACCAGCTACAATAAGCAAAATAGCCTGAATGCCCAATAATTGGGAACGTTCATCATGTTGAAACTGAATAGAACGTTGGAATTGACTGAATTCGTCAAATGGCAAGAGTATTCAAAGTGATCAGAGTGATAAAACCACCTACAATAGTCAAAATAGCCTGAATGACCAATAATTCAGAATGTTCATCATGTTGAAACTGAATAGAACGTTGGAATTGACCGAATTCGTCAAATGGCAAGAGTATTCAAAGTGATCAGAGTGATAAAACCAGCCAGACTAATCAAAATAGCCTGAATGTCCAATAATTCAGAATGTTCATCATGTTGAAATTGAATAGAACGTTGGAATTGACCGAATTCGTCAAATGCCCAGAGTATTCAAAGTGATCAGAGTGATAAAACCAGCCAGACTAATCAAAATAGCCTGAATGCCCAATAATTCAGAATGTTCATCATGTTCAAACTGAATAGAACGTTGGAATTGACCGAATTCGTTTAATGGCTAGAGTATTCAAAGTGATTACAGTGATAAAACCAGCCAGACTAATCAAAATAGCCTGAATGCCAAATAATTCAGAATGTTCATCATGTTGAAACTGAATAGAACGTTGGAATTGACCGAATTCGTCAAATGGCAAGAGTATTCAAAGTGATCAGAGTGATAAAACCAGCCAGACTAATCAAAATAGCCTGAATGCCTAATAATTCAGAATGTTCATCATGTTGAAACTGAATAGAACGTTGGAATTGACCGAATTCGTCAAATGGCAAGAGTATTCAAAGTGATCAGAGTGATAAAACCATCTACAATAATCAAAATAGCCTGAATGCCTAATAATTGAGGACGTTCATCATGTTGAAACTGAATAGAACGTTGGAATTGACTGAATTCGTCAAATGGCAAGATTATCAAAGTGATCAGAGTGATAAAACCAGCTACAATAAGCAAAATAGCCTGAATGCCCAATAATTCAGAATGTTCATCATGTTGAAACTGAATAGAACGTTGGAATTGAGCGAATTCGTCAAATGGCAAGATTATCAAAGTGACCAGAGTGATAAAACCAGCTACAATAATCAAAATAGCCTGAATGCCCAATAATTCAGAATGTTCATCATGTTGAAACTGAATAGAACGTTGGAATTGACCGAATTCGTCCAATCGCAAGAGTATTCAAAGTGATCAGAGTGATAAAACCAGCTACAATAAGTAAAATAGCCTGAATGCCCAATAATTCAGAATGTTCATCATGTTGAAACTGAATAGAACGTTGGAATTGACCGAATTCGTCAAATGGCAAGAGTATTCAAAGTGATCAGAGTGATAAAACCAGCCAGACTAATCAAAATAGCCTGAATGTCCAATAATTCAGAAGGTTCATCATGTTGAAACTGAATAGAACGTTGGAATTGACCGAATTATTGACCGACCCAATAATTGAGAACGTTCATCATGTTGAAACTGAATAGAACGTTGGAATTGACTGAATTCGTCAAATGGCAAGAGTATTCAAAGTGATCAGAGTGATAAAACCACCTACAATAGTCAAAATAGCCTGAATGACCAATAATTCAGAATGTTCATCATGTTGAAACTGAATAGAACGTTGGAATTGACCGAATTCGTCAAATGGCAAGAGTATTCAAAGTGATCAGAGTGATAAAACCAGCCAGACTAATCAAAATAGCCTGAATGTCCAATAATTCAGAATGTTCATCATGTTGAAATTGAATTTCGAATTCGTCAAATGGCAAGAGTATTCAAAGTGATCAGAGTGATAAAACCAGCCAGACTAATCAAAATAGCCTGAATGCCCAATAATTCAGAATATTCATCATGTTGAAACTGAGTAGAACGTTGGAATTGACCGAATTCATCATATGGCAAGATTATCAAAGTGATCAGAGTGATAAAACCATCTACAATAATCAAAATAGCCTGAATGCCCAATAATTCAGAATGTTCATCATGTTCAAACTGAATAGAACGTTGGAATTGACCGAATTCGTTTAATGGCTAGAGTATTCAAAGTGATCACAGTAATAAAACCAGCCAGACTAATCAAAATAGCCTGAATGCCAAATAATTCAGAATGTTCATCATGTTGAAACTGAATAGAACGTTGGAATTGACCGAATTCGTCAAATCGCACGATTATCAAAGTGATCAGAGTGATAAAACCAGCTACAATAAGCAAAATAGCCTGAATGTCCAATAATTCAGAATGTTCATCATGTTGAAACTGAATAGAACGTTGGAATTGACCGAATTCGTCAAATGGCAAGAGTATTCAAAGTGATCACAGTAATAAAACCAGCCAGACTAATCAAAATAGCCTGAATGCCAAATAATTCAGAATGTTCATCATGTTGAAACTGAATAGAACGTTGGAATTGACCGAATTCGTCAAATCGCACGATTATCAAAGTGATCAGAGTGATAAAACCAGCCAGACTAATCAAAATCGCCTGAATGCCAAATAATTCAGAATGTTCATCATGTTGAAACTGAATAGAACGTTGGAATTGACCGAATTCGTCAAATGGCAAGAGTATTCAAAGTGATCAGAGTGATAAAACCAGCCAGACTAATCAAAATAGACTGAATGCCCAATAATTCAGAATGTTCATCATGTTCAAACTGAATAGAACGTTGGAATTGACCGAATTCGTTTAATGGCTAGATTATTCAAAGTGATCATAGTGATAAAACCAGCCAGACTAATCAAAATAGCCTGAATGCCCAATAATTCAGAATGTTCATCATGTTGAAACTGAATAGAACGTTGGAATTGACCGAATTCGTCAAATGGCAAGAGTATTCAAAGTGATCAGAGTGATAAAACCATCTACAAAATAATCAAAATAGCCTGAATGCCTAATAATTGAGAACGTTCATCATGTTGAAACTGAATAGAACGTTGGAATTGACCGAATTCGTCAAATGGCAAGATTATCAAAGTGATCAGAGTGATAAAACCAGCTACAATAAGAAAAATAGCCTGAATGCCTAATAATTGAGAACGTTCATCATGTTGAAACTGAATAGAACGTTGGAATTGACCGAATTCATCAAATGGCAAGAGTATTCAAAGTGATCAGAGTGATAAAACCAGCCAGACTTATCAAAATAGCCTGAATGCCCAATAATTCAGAATGTTCATCATGTTCAAACTGAATAGAACGTTGGAATTGACCGAATTCGTTTAATGGCTAGAGTATTCAAAGTGATCACAGTGATAAAACCAGCCAGACTAATCAAAATAGCCTGAATGCCAAATAATTCAGAATGTTCATCATGTTGAAACTGAATAGAACGTTGGAATTGACCGAATTCGTCAAATCGCACGATTATCAAAGTGATCAGAGTGATAAAACCAGCTACAATAAGCAAAATAGCCTGAATGTCCAATAATTCAGAATGTTCATCATGTTGAAACTGAATAGAACGTTGGAATTGACCGAATTCGTCAAATGGCAAGAGTATTCAAAGTGATCAGAGTGATAAAACCAGGCAGACTAATCAAAATAGCCTGAATGCCCAATAATTCAGAATGTTCATCATGTTGAAACTGAATAGAACGTTGGAATTGACCGAATTCGTCAAATGGCAAGAGTATTCAAAGTGATCAGAGTGATAAAACCAGCCAGACTAATCAAAATAGCCTGAATGCCAAATAATTCAGAATGTTCATCATGTTGAAACTGAATAGAACGTTGGAATTGACCGAATTCGTCAAATGGCAAGAGTATTCAAAGTTATCAGAGTGATAAAACCAGCCAGACTAATAAAAATAGACTGAATGCCCAATAATTCAGAATGTTCATCATGTTCAAACTGAATAGAACGTTGGAATTGACCGAATTCGTTTAATGGCTAGATTATTCAAAGTGATCACAGTGATAAAACCAGCCAGACTAATCAAAATAGCCTGAATGCCCAATAATTCAGAATGTTCATCATGTTGAAACTGAATAGAACGTTGGAATTGACCGAATTCGTCAAATGGCAAGAGTATTCAAAGTGATCAGAGTGATAAAACCATCTACAATGATCAAAATAGCCTGACTGCCTAATAATTGAGAACGTTCATCATGTTGAAACTGAATAGAACGTTGGAATTGACCGAATTCGTCAAATGGCAAGATTATCAAAGTGATCAGAGTGATAAAACCAGCTACAATAAGCAAAATAGCCTGAATGCCCAATAATTCAGAATGTTCATCATGTTGAAACTGAATAGAACGTTGGAATTGACCGAATTCGTCAAATGGCAAGAGTATTCAAAGTGATCAGAGTGATAAAACCCGCCAGACTAATCAAAATAGTCTGAATGTCCAATAATTCAGAATGTTCATCATGTTGAAACTGAATAGAACGTTGGAATTGACCGAATTCGTCAAATGGCAAGAGTATTCAAAGTGATCAGAGTGATAAAACAAGCTACAATAAGCAAAATAGCCTGAATGCCCAATAATTGAGAACGTTCATCATGTTGAAACTGAATAGAACGTTGGAATTGACCGAATTCGTCAAATGGCAAGAGTATTCAAAGTGATCAGAGTGATAAAACCAGCCAGACTAATCAAAATAGCCTGAATGCCCAATTATTCAGAATATTCATCATGTTGAAACTGAGTAGAACGTTGGAATTGACCGAATTCGTCAAATGGCAAGAGTATTCAAAGTGATCAGAGTGATAAAACCAGCCAGACTAATCAAAATAGCCTGAATGACCAATAATTCAGAATGTTCATCATGTTGAAACTGAATAGAACGTTGGAATTGACCGAATTCGTCAAATGGCAGCCAGACTAATCAAAATAATTCAGAAATAATTCCAATAATTCAGAATGTTCATCATGCTGAAATTGAATAGAACGTTGGAATTGACCGAATTCGTCAAATGGCAAGAGTATTCAAAGTGATCAGAGTGATAAAACCAGCCAGACTAATCAAAATAGCCTGAATGCCCAATTATTCAGAATATTCATCATGTTGAAACTGAGTAGAACGTTGGAATTGACCGAATTCGTCAAATGGCAAGAGTATTCAAAGTGATCAGAGTGATAAAACCAGCCAGACTAATCAAAATAGCCTGAATGCCCAATAATTCAGAATGTTCATCATGTTCAAACTGAATAGAACGTTGGAATTGACCGAATTCGTTTAATGGCTAGAGTATTCAAAGTGATCAGAGTGATAAAACCAGCCAGACTAATCAAAATAGCCTGAATGCCCAATTATTCAGAATATTCATCATGTTGAAACTGAATAGAACGTTGGAATTGACCGAATTCGTCAAATGGCAAGAGTATTCAAAGTGATCAGAGTGATAAAACAAGCTACAATAAGCAAAATAGCCTGAATGCCCAATAATTGAGAACGTTCATCATGTTGAAACTGAATAGAACGTTGGAATTGACCGAATTCGTCAAATGGCAAGAGTATTCAAAGTGATCAGAGTGATAAAACCAGCCAGACTAATCAAAATAGCCTGAATGTCCAATAATTCAGAATGTTCATCATGTTGAAACTGAATAGAACGTTGGAATTGACCGAATTCGTCAAATGGCAGCCAGACTAATCAAAATAATTCAGAAATAATTCCAATAATTCAGAATGTTCATCATGCTGAAATTGAATAGAACGTTGGAATTGACCGAATTCGTCAAATGGCAAGAGTATTCAAAGTGATCAGAGTGATAAAACCAGCCAGACTAATCAAAATAGCCTGAATGCCCAATTATTCAGAATATTCATCATGTTGAAACTGAGTTGAACGTTGGAATTGACCGAATTCGTCAAATGGCAAGAGTATTCAAAGTGATCAGAGTGATAAAACCAGCCAGACTAATCAAAATAGCCTGAATGCCCAATAATTCAGAATGTTCATCATGTTCAAACTGAATAGAACGTTGGAATTGACCGAATTCGTTTAATGGCTAGAGTATTCAAAGTGATCACAGTGATAAAACCAGCCAGACTAATCAAAATAGCCTGAATGCCAAATAATTCAGAATGTTCATCATGTTGAAACTGAATAGAACGTTGGAATTGACCGAATTCGTCAAATGGCAAGAGTATTCAAAGTGATCAGAGTGATAAAACCAGCCAGACTAATCAAAATAGCCTGAATGCCTAATAATTAGGAACGTTCATCATGTTGAAACTGAATAGAACGTTGGAATTGACTGAATTCGTCAAATGGCAAGATTATCAAAGTGATCAGAGTGATAAAACCAGCTAGAATAAACAAAATAGCCTGAATGCCCAATAATTCAGAATGTTCATCATGTTGAAACTGAATAGAACGTTGGAATTGAGCGAATTCGTGAAATGGCAAGATTATCAAAGTGACCAGAGTGATAAAACCAGCTACAATAAGCAAAATAGCCTGAATGCCCAATAATTCAGAATGTTCATCATGTTGAAACTGAATAGAACGTTGGAATTGACCGAATTCGTCAAATGGCAAGAATATTCAAAGTGACCAGAGTGATAAAACCAGCCAGACTAATCAAAATAGCCTGAATGCCCAATAATTCAGAATGTTCATCATGTTGAAACTGAATAGAACGTTGGAATTGACCGATTTCGTCAAATGGCAAGAGTATTCAAAGTGATCAGAGTGATAAAACCAGCCAGACTAATCAAAATAGCCTGAATGCCCAATAATTCAGAATGTTCATCATGTTGAAACTGAATAGAACGTTGGAATTGACCGAATTCGTCAAATGACAAGAGTATTCAAAGTGATCAGAGTGATAAAACCAGCTACAATAAGCAAAATAGCCTGAATGCCCAATAATTCAGAATGTTCATCATGTTGAAACTGAATAGAACGTTGGAATTGACCGAATTCGTCAAATGGCAAGAGTATTCAAAGTGATCAGAGTGATAAAACCAGGCAGACTAACCAAAATAGCCTGAATGTCCAATAATTCAGAATGTTCATCATGTTGAAACTGAATAGAACGTTGGAATTGACCGAATTCGTCAAATGGCAAGAGTATTCAAAGTGATCAGAGTGATAAAACCAGCCAGACTAATCAAAGTAGCCTGAATGCCCAATAATTCAGAATGTTCATCATGTTGAAACTGAATAGAACGTTGGAATTGACCAAATTCGTCAAATGTCAAGAGTATTCAAAGTGATCAGAGTGATAAAACCAGCCAGACTAATCAAAATAGCCTGAATGCCCAATAATTCAGAATGTTCATCATGTTGAAACTGAATAGAACGTTGGAATTGACCGATTTCGTCAAATGGCAAGAGTATTCAAAGTGATCAGAGTGATAAAACCAGCCAGACTAATCAAAATAGCCTGAATGCCCAATAATTCAGAATGTTCATCATGTTGAAACTGAATAGAACGTTGGAATTGACCGAATTCGTCAAATGACAAGAGTATTCAAAGTGATCAGAGTGATAAAACCATCTACAATAATCAAAATAGCCTGAATGCCTAATAATTAAGAACGTTCATCATGTTGAAACTGAATAGAACGTTGGAATTGAGCGAATTCGTCAAATGGCAAGATTATCAAAGTGATCAGAGTGATAAAACCAGCTACAATAAGCAAAATAGCCTGAATGCCCAATAATTCAGAATGTTCATCATGTTGAAACTGAATAGAACGTTGGAATTGACCGAATTCGTCAAATCGCAAGAGTATTCAAAGTGATCAGAGTGATAAAACCAGCTACAATAAGTAAAATAGCCTGAATGCCCAATAATTCAGAATGTTCATCATGTTGAAACTGAATAGAACGTTGGAATTGACCGAATTCGTCAAATGGCAAGAGTATTCAAAGTGATCAGAGTGATAAAACCAGCCAGACTAATCAAAATAGCCTGAATGTCCAATAATTCAGAATGTTCATCATGTTGAAACTGAATAGAACGTTGGAATTGACCGAATTCGTCAAATGGCAAGAGTATTCAAAGTGATCAGAGTGATAAAACCAGCCAGACTAATCAAAGTAGCCTGAATGCCCAATAATTCAGAATGTTCATCATGTTGAAACTGAATAGAACGTTGGAATTGACCGAATTCGTCAAATGTCAAGAGTATTCAAAGTGATCAGAGTGATAAAACCATCTACAATAATCAAAATAGCCTGAATGCCTAATAATTAAGAACGTTCATCATGTTGAAACTGAATAGAACGTTGGAATTGAGCGAATTCGTCAAATGGCAAGATTATCAAAGTGATCAGAGTGATAAAACCAGCTACAATAAGCAAAATAGCCTGAATGCCCAATAATTCAGAATGTTCATCATGTTGAAACTGAATAGAACGTTGGAATTGAGCGAATTCGTCAAATGGCAAGATTATCAAAGTGATCAGAGTGATAAAACCAGCTACAATATGCAAAATAGCCTGAATGCCCAATAATTCAGAATGTTCATCATGTTGAAACTGAATAGAACGTTGGAATTGACCGAATTCGTGAAATGGCAAGAGTATTCAAAGTGATCAGAGTGATAAAACCAGCCAGACTAATCAAACTAGCCTGAATGCCCAATAATTCAGAATGTTCATCATGTTTTTTTTTTTTTTTTTTGCCAACACTCAGGGGATGCCCCCTATAAATGCAATGCATTGTGTTAGCGGAAGGAAATTAGGGTATCGGAAGGAGGAAAGAGGGAGTAGTGTTTGTTGACATTTGTTTTGAATTTCTGAATGTCACAACTGGCAGGAAACACATTTGCTGGAAGATTATTCCACATACGAACGGTTCGGCTAAAGAACGAATTTTCTCTATAGTGCGTCGTCCGGTCAACCGGCCATTTCACAATGAACGGATGAGATACCCTGGATAGCCGTGTATTCCGACTAAATGTTCTAACGTCAGGGACCAGACGACGGATATCTTCTGAACAGATACCATTAAAATATCTATAGAATAGCGATACACAACCCACATTTCGGCGATGCTGTAGGGAGACAATAGAGCTGGATACCCTACCGTCCCCTATCATCACCACCGCTCTCCTCTGTACACGGTCCAGAAGCTTCAAAGATGTTAATGGAGCCCCTGCCCATATATGCGAGTTGTATTCCATTTTAGGCCGGATGTAAGTGGTTTAAATATTTACGAGATCAGATGGAGTGAAGTATTTCTTGCACCGCTTCAAAAAGCCTAAACACTTGAATGCTTCTTTCGACACTTTGAATATATGGCTAGCCCAGCGAGCATCACCCTGTATCTTCATGCCCAGAACATCAAGAGTGTCTGATTCGTCGATATCCACACCACCCATAGAAATTGACGACGATGCTGGATCTGGTGAACGTTTGTGTGACAACAAACAGCACTGGGTCTTTTGTGCATTAAAATCTTCTCTATTCATTTGGCCCCACTCACAGATCGTCGCCAAATCGCGGTTAAGTGAGTCATTCATCATTCGCCTTTTGTCCTCGACCTCCAGAGGACCTGGCCAATGATCAAATGAGTATGAATGACAGAGATTGCTGTCATCCGCAAAGGAGTAGATCGGGTTCACAGTCTGACCCAACAAGTCGTCAATGAAAATAAGAAATAGAGAGGGAGAGAGGACAGAGCCTTGTGGAACTCCTGCGGTCAACCTATGCTCGTTGGATGAGACCCCATCTATAACAACTCGTATAGAGCGATCCCTGAGGAAACTCGATATGAATCGAGAGAAGATATTACCGACACCAAAAGCAATAAGTTTTGATACGAGTGCTCCGTGCCAGACCCTATCGAACGCCTTGGAAATATCCAGAGCCACGACCTTACTTTCACCAAGGGCGTGAATAGATCGACTCCATCGCTCCGAAAAGAACGCCATCAGGTCTCCAGTAGATCGATTTCTACGGAAGCCATACTGTCGATCATTTAGAAGGCCGTTAGACTCTAAATACTTAACAAGATGGTGGTTAACCATGCTCTCCATAACCTTCGAGAGCGCAGAACATATTGCAATTGGACGGTAATTCGCAGGATTAGTAGCCTCACCTTTCTTGGGGATCGGCTGAACATTGGCAACTTTCCAACGTGAAGGGTAAATACCAGCACGGTACGACATGTTGAAAAGATTGCGCAATGGACGAGCTAGCGTCGAAGAGCACTTACATAGGACAAGTGCTGAAATGCCATCCGGGCCCGGAGTTTTGTTTACATTGAGATCTGCAAGAACCCTTTTGACCCCACGTGATCGAAAAAATATCTGAGGCATCGAAGTAGATACATTTTCGATTACGGGGAGTGGTTGACTGCTGTCTGGCAAAGATGAATTCTTTGCAAATATTTCAGCCAGAAGGTTAGCTTTGTCAACCGGGTCAGTGAATATCTGGTCACCGTTAACGAGAGTTGGGATAGAAGATGAAGAATTGTCCCTTACTCTTTTAACAAATGCCCAAAAGCTCTTACTACCCCTGGGAGAAGAAAGAAGAAAGTTTTTCACGCCTAAGCACTCTGGCACAATTGGATCTTGCCTGCTTACGTAGCAGCTCAGTAGTGACGTTTTTATTTAAACGCTAATTCTTTTAATGGCTAGAGTATTCAAAGTGATCACAGTGATAAAACCAGCCAGACTAATCAAAATAGCCTGAATGCCAAATAATTCAGAATGTTCATCATGTTGAAACTGAATAGAACGTTGGAATTGACCGAATTCGTCAAATGGCAAGAGTATTCAAAGTGATCAGAGTGATAAAACCAGCCAGACTAATCAAAATAGCCTGAATGCCTAATAATTAAGAACGTTCATCATGTTGAAACTGAATAGAACGTTGGAATTGACTGAATTCGTCAAATGGCAAGATTATCAAAGTGATCAGAGTGATAAAACCAGCTAGAATAAACAAAATAGCCTGAATGCCCAATAATTCAGAATGTTCATCATGTTGAAACTGAATAGAACGTTGGAATTGAGCGAATTCGTGAAATGGCAAGATTATCAAAGTGACCAATGTGATAAAACCAGCTACAATAAGCAAAATAGCCTGAATGCCCAATAATTCAGAATGTTCATCATGTTGAAACTGAATAGAACGTTGGAATTGACCGAATTCGTCAAATGGCAAGAGTATTCAAAGTGACCAGAGTGATAAAACCAGCCAGACTAATCAAAATAGCCTGAATGCCCAATAATTCAGAATGTTCATCATGTTGAAACTGAATAGAACGTTGGAATTGACCGATTTCGTCAAATGGCAAGAGTATTCAAAGTGATCAGAGTGATAAAACCAGCCAGACTAATCAAAATAGCCTGAATGCCCAATAATTCAGAATGTTCATCATGTTGAAACTGAATAGAACGTTGGAATTGACCGAATTCGTCAAATGACAAGAGTATTCAAAGTGATCAGAGTGATAAAACCAGCTACAATAAGCAAAATAGCCTGAATGCCCAATAATTCAGAATGTTCATCATGTTGAAACTGAATAGAACGTTGGAATTGACCGAATTCGTCAAATGGCAAGAGTATTCAAAGTGATCAGATTGATAAAACCAGGCAGACTAACCAAAATAGCCTGAATGTCCAATAATTCAGAATGTTCATCATGTTGAAACTGAATAGAACGTTGGAATTGACCGAATTCGTCAAATGGCAAGAGTATTCAAAGTGATCAGAGTGATAAAACCAGCCAGACTAATCAAAGTAGCCTGAATGCCCAATAATTCAGAATGTTCATCATGTTGAAACTGAATAGAACGTTGGAATTGACCGAATTCGTCAAATGTCAAGAGTATTCAAAGTGATCAGAGTGATAAAACCAGCCAGACTAATCAAAATAGCCTGAATGCCCAATAATTCAGAATGTTCATCATGTTGAAACTGAATAGAACGTTGGAATTGACCGATTTCGTCAAATGGCAAGAGTATTCAAAGTGATCAGAGTGATAAAACCAGCCAGACTAATCAAAATAGCCTGAATGCCCAATAATTCAGAATGTTCATCATGTTGAAACTGAATAGAACGTTGGAATTGACCGAATTCGTCAAATGACAAGAGTATTCAAAGTGATCAGAGTGATAAAACCATCTACAATAATCAAAATAGCCTGAATGCCTAATAATTAAGAACGTTCATCATGTTGAAACTGAATAGAACGTTGGAATTGAGCGAATTCGTCAAATGGCAATATTATCAAAGTGATCAGAGTGATAAAACCAGCTACAATAAGCAAAATAGCCTGAATGCCCAATAATTCAGAATGTTCATCATGTTGAAACTGAATAGAACGTTGGAATTGACCGAATTCGTCAAATCGCAAGAGTATTCAAAGTGATCAGAGTGATAAAACCAGCTACAATAAGTAAAATAGCCTGAATGCCCAATAATTCAGAATGTTCATCATGTTGAAACTGAATAGAACGTTGGAATTGACCGAATTCGTCAAATGGCAAGAGTATTCAAAGTGATCAGAGTGATAAAACCAGCCAGACTAATCAAAATAGCCTGAATGTCCAATAATTCAGAATGTTCATCATGTTGAAACTGAATAGAACGTTGGAATTGACCGAATTCGTCAAATGGCAAGAGTATTCAAAGTGATCAGAGTGATAAAACCAGCCAGACTAATCAAAGTAGCCTGAATGCCCAATAATTCAGAATGTTCATCATGTTGAAACTGAATAGAACGTTGGAATTTACCGAATTCGTCAAATGTCAAGAGTATTCAAAGTGATCAGAGTGATAAAACCATCTACAATAATCAAAATAGCCTGAATGCCTAATAATTAAGAACGTTCATCATGTTGAAACTGAATAGAACGTTGGAATTGAGCGAATTCGTCAAATGGCAAGATTATCAAAGTGATCAGAGTGATAAAACCAGCTACAATAAGCAAAATAGCCTGAATGCCCAATAATTCAGAATGTTCATCATGTTGAAACTGAATAGAACGTTGGAATTGAGCGAATTCGTCAAATGGCAAGATTATCAAAGTGATCAGAGTGATAAAACCAGCTACAATATGCAAAATAGCCTGAATGCCCAATAATTCAGAATGTTCATCATGTTGAAACTGAATAGAACGTTGGAATTTACCGAATTCGTCAAATGTCAAGAGTATTCAAAGTGATCAGAGTGATAAAACCATCTACAATAATCAAAATAGCCTGAATGCCTAATAATTAAGAACGTTCATCATGTTGAAACTGAATAGAACGTTGGAATTTACCGAATTCGTCAAATGTCAAGAGTATTCAAAGTGATCAGAGTGATAAAACCATCTACAATAATCAAAGTAGCCTGAATGCCCAATAATTCAGAATGTTCATCATGTTGAAACTGAATAGAACGTTGGAATTTACCGAATTCGTCAAATGTCAAGAGTATTCAAAGTGATCAGAGTGATAAAACCATCTACAATAATCAAAATAGCCTGAATGCCTAATAATTAAGAACGTTCATCATGTTGAAACTGAATAGAACGTTGGAATTTACCGAATTCGTCAAATGTCAAGAGTATTCAAAGTGATCAGAGTGATAAAACCATCTACAATAATCAAAATAGCCTGAATGCCTAATAATTAAGAACGTTCATCATGTTGAAACTGAATAGAACGTTGGAATTGAGCGAATTCATCAAATGGCAAGATTATCAAAGTGATCAGAGTGATAAAACCAGCCAGACTAATCAAACTAGCCTGAATGCCCAATAATTCAGAATGTTCATCATGTTGAAACTGAATAGAACGTTGGAATTGACCGAATTCGTCAAATGGCAAGATTATCAAAGTAATCAGAGTGATAAAACCAGCCAGACTAATCAAAATAGCCTGAATGCCCAATAATTGAGAACGTTCATCATGTTGAAACGGAATAGAACGTTGGAATTGACTGAATTCGTCAAATGGCAAGAGTATTCAAAGTGATCAGAGTGATAAAACCACCTACAATAGTCAAAATAGCCTGAATGACCAATAATTCAGAATGTTCATCATGTTGAAACTGAATAGAACGTTGGAATTGACCGAATTCGTTTAATGGCTAGAGTATTCAAAGTGATCACAGTGATAAAACCAGCCAGACTAATCAAAATAGCCTGAATGCCCAATAATTCAGAATGTTCATCATGTTGAAACTGAATGGAACGTTGGAATTGACCGAATTCGTCAAATGGCAAGAGTATTCAAAGTGAATGTTCATCATGTTGAAACTGAATAGAACGTTGGAATTGAGCGAATTCGTCAAATGGCAAGATTATCAAAGTGATCAGAGTGATAAAACCAGCTACAATAAGCAAAATAGCCTGAATGCCCAATAATTCAGAATGTTCATCATGTTGAAACTGAATAGAACGTTGGAATTGACCGAATTCATCAAATCGCACGATTATCAAAGTGATCAGAGTGATAAAACCAGCTACAATAAGCAAAATAGCCTGAATGTCCAATAATTCAGAATGTTCATCATGTTGAAACTGAATAGAACGTTGGAATTGACCGAATTCGTCAAATGGCAAGAGTATTCAAAGTGATCAGAGTGATAAAACCAGCCAGACTAATCAAAATAGCCTGAATGCCCAATAATTCAGAATGTTCATCATGTTGAAACTGAATAGAACGTTGGAATTGACCGAATTCATCAAATGGCAAGAGTATTCAAAGTGATCAGAGTGATAAAACCACCTACAATAGTCAAAATAGCCTGAATGACCAATAATTCAGAATGTTCATCATGTTGAAACTGAATAGAACGTTGGAATTGACCGAATTCGTCAAATGGCAAGAGTATTCAAAGTGAATGTTCATCATGTTGAAACTGAATAGAACGTTGGAATTGAGCGAATTCGTCAAATGGCAAGATTATCAAAGTGATCAGAGTGATAAAACCAGCTACAATAAGCAAAATAGCATGAATGCCCAATAATTCAGAATGTTCATCATGTTGAAACTGAATAGAACGTTGGAATTGACCGAATTCATCAAATCGCACGATTATCAAAGTGATCAGAGTGATAAAACCAGCTACAATAAGCAAAATAGCCTGAATGTCCAATAATTCAGAATGTTCATCATGTTGAAACTGAATAGAACGTTGGAATTGACCGAATTCGTCAAATGGCAAGAGTATTCAAAGTGATCAGAGTGATAAAACCAGCCAGACTAATCAAAGTAGCCTGAATGCCCAATAATTCAGAATGTTCATCATGTTGAAACTGAATAGAACGTTGGAATTAACCGAATTCGTCAAATGTCAAGAGTATTCAAAGTGATCAGAGTGATAAAACCATCTACAATAATCAAAATAGCCTGAATGCCTAATAATTAAGAACGTTCATCATGTTGAAACTGAATAGAACGTTGGAATTGAGCGAATTCGTCAAATGGCAAGATTATCAAAGTGATCAGAGTGATAAAACCAGCTACAATAAGCAAAATAGCCTGAATGCCCAATAATTCAGAATGTTCATCATGTTGAAACTGAATAGAACGTTGGAATTGAGCGAATTCGTCAAATGGCAAGATTATCAAAGTGATCAGAGTGATAAAACCACCTACAATAGTCAAAATAGCCTGAATGACCAATAATTCAGAATGTTCATCATGTTGAAACTGAATAGAACGTTGGAATTGACCGAATTCGTTTAATGGCTAGAGTATTCAAAGTGATCACAGTGATAAAACCAGCCAGACTAATCAAAATAGCCTGAATGCCCAATAATTCAGAATGTTCATCATGTTGAAACTGAATAGAACGTTGGAATTGACCGAATTCGTCAAATGGCAAGAGTATTCAAAGTGAATGTTCATCATGTTGAAACTGAATAGAACGTTGGAATTGAGCGAATTCGTCAAATGGCAAGATTATCAAAGTGATCAGAGTGATAAAACCAGCTACAATAAGCAAAATAGCCTGAATGCCCAATAATTCAGAATGTTCATCATGTTGAAACTGAATAGAACGTTGGAATTGACCGAATTCATCAAATCGCACGATTATCAAAGTGATCAGAGTGATAAAACCAGCTACAATAAGCAAAATAGCCTGAATGTCCAATAATTCAGAATGTTCATCATGTTGAAACTGAATAGAACGTTGGAATTGACCGAATTCGTCAAATGGCAAGAGTATTCAAAGTGATCAGAGTGATAAAACCAGCCAGACTAATCAAAATAGCCTGAATGCCCAATAATTCAGAATGTTCATCATGTTGAAACTGAATAGAACGTTGGAATTGACCGAATTCATCAAATCGCACGATTATCAAAGTGATCAGAGTGATAAAACCAGCTACAATAAGCAAAATAGCCTGAATGTCCAATAATTCAGAATGTTCATCATGTTGAAACTGAATAGAACGTTGGAATTGAGCGAATTCGTCAAATGGCAAGATTATCAAAGTGATCAGAGTGATAAAACCAGCTACAATAAGCAAAATAGCCTGAATGCCCAATAATTCAGAATGTTCATCATGTTGAAACTGAATAGAACGTTGGAATTGACCGAATTCATCAAATCGCACGATTATCAAAGTGATCAGAGTGATAAAACCAGCTACAATAAGCAAAATAGCCTGAATGTCCAATAATTCAGAATGTTCATCATGTTGAAACTGAATAGAACGTTGGAATTGACCGAATTCGTCAAATGGCAAGAGTATTCAAAGTGATCAGAGTGATAAAACCAGCCAGACTAATCAAAGTAGCCTGAATGCCCAATAATTCACAATGTTCATCATGTTGAAACTGAATAGAACGTTGGAATTTACCGAATTCGTCAAATGTCAAGAGTATTCAAAGTGATCAGAGTGATAAAACCATCTACAATAATCAAAATAGCCTGAATGCCTAATAATTAAGAACGTTCATCATGTTGAAACTGAATAGAACGTTGGAATTGAGCGAATTCGTCAAATGGCAAGATTATCAAAGTGATCAGAGTGATAAAACCAGCTACAATAAGCAAAATAGCCTGAATGCCCAATAATTCAGAATGTTCATCATGTTGAAACTGAATAGAACGTTGGAATTGAGCGAATTCGTCAAATGGCAAGATTATCAAAGTGATCAGAGTGATAAAACCAGCTACAATATGCAAAATAGCCTGAATGCCCAATAATTCAGAATGTTCATCATGTTGAAACTGAATAGAACGTTGGAATTGACCGAATTCGTGAAATGGCAAGAGTATTCAAAGTGATCATAGTGATAAAACCAGCCGGACAAATCAAACTAGCCTGAATGTCCAATAATTCAGAATGTTCATCATGTTGAAACTGAATAGAACGTTGGAATTGACCGAATTCGTCAAATGGCAAGATTATCAAAGTAATCAGAGTGATAAAACCAGCCAGACTAATCAAAATAGCCTGAATGCCCAATAATTGAGAACGTTCATCATGTTGAAACGGAATAGAACGTTGGAATTGACTGAATTCGTCAAATGGCAAGAGTATTCAAAGTGATCAGAGTGATAAAACCACCTACAATAGTCAAAATAGCCTGAATGACCAATAATTCAGAATGTTCATCATGTTGAAACTGAATAGAACGTTGGAATTGACCGAATTCGTTTAATGGCTAGAGTATTCAAAGTGATCACAGTGATAAAACCAGCCAGACTAATCAAAATAGCCTGAATGCCCAATAATTCAGAATGTTCATCATGTTGAAACTGAATAGAACGTTGGAATTGACCGAATTCGTCAAATGGCAAGAGTATTCAAAGTGAATGTTCATCATGTTGAAACTGAATAGAACGTTGGAATTGAGCGAATTCGTCAAATGGCAAGATTATCAAAGTGATCAGAGTGATAAAACCAGCTACAATAAGCAAAATAGCCTGAATGCCCAATAATTCAGAATGTTCATCATGTTGAAACTGAATAGAACGTTGGAATTGACCGAATTCATCAAATCGCACGATTATCAAAGTGATCAGAGTGATAAAACCAGCTACAATAAGCAAAATAGCCTGAATGTCCAATAATTCAGAATGTTCATCATGTTGAAACTGAATAGAACGTTGGAATTGACCGAATTCGTCAAATGGCAAGAGTATTCAAAGTGATCAGAGTGATAAAACCAGCCAGGCTAATCAAAATAGCCTGAATGCCCAATAATTCAGAATGTTCATCATGTTGAAACTGAATAGAACGTTGGAATTGACCGATTTCATCAAATGGCAAGAGTATTCAAAGTGATCAGAGTGATAAAACCAGCCAGACTAATCAAAATAGCCTGAATGCCCAATAATTCAGAATGTTCATCATGTTGAAACTGAATAGAACGTTGGAATTGACCGAATTCGTCAAATGGCAAGAGTATTCAAAGTGATCAGAGTGATAAAACCAGCCAGACTAATCAAAATAGACTGAATGCCCAATAATTCAGAATGTTCATCATGTTGAAACTGAATAGAACGTTGGAATTGACCGAATTCGTCAAATGGCAAGAGTATTCAAAGTGATCAGAGTGATAAAACCAGCCAGACTAATCAAAATAGACTGAATGCCCAATACTTCAGAATGTTCATCATGTTCAAACTGAATAGAACGTTGGAATTGACCGAATTCGTTTAATGGCTAGAGTATTCAAAGTGATCACAGTGATAAAACCAGCCAGACTAATCAAAATAGCCTGAATGCCTAATAATTGAGAACGTTCATCATGTTGAAACTGAATAGAACGTTGGAATTGACCGAATTCGTCAAATGGCAAGATTATCAAAGTGATCAAAGTGATAAAACCAGCTACAGTAAGCTAAATAGCCTGAATGCCCAATAATTCAGAATGTTCATCATGTTGAAACTGAATAGAACGTTGGAATTGACCGAACTCGTCAAATGGCAAGAGTATTCAAAGTGATCAGAGTGATAAAACCCGCCGGACTAATCAAAATAGCCTGAATGCCCAATAATTCAGAATGTTCATCATGTTGAAACTGAATAGAACGTTGGAATTGACCGAATTCGTCAAATGGCAAGAGTATTCAAAGTGATAAAACCAGCTACAATAAGCAAAATAGCCTGAATGACCAATAATTCAGAATGTTCATCATGTTGAAATTGAATAGAACGTTGGAATTGACCGAATTCGTCAAATGGCAAGAGTATTCAAAGTGATCAGAGTGATAAAACCAGCCAGACTAATCAAAATAGCCTGAATGCCCAATAATTCAGAATGTTCATCATGTTGAAACTGAGTAGAACGTTGGAATTGACCGAATTCGTCAAATGGCAAGAGTATTCAAAGTGATCAGAGTGATAAAACCAGCCAGACTAATCAAAATAGCCTGAATGCCTAATAATTAAGAACGTTCATCATGTTGAAACTGAATAGAACGTTGGAATTGAGAGAATTCGTCAAATGGCAAGATTATCAAAGTGATCAGAGTGATAAAAACAGCTACAATAAGCAAAATAGCCTGAATGCCCAATAATTCAGAATGTTCATCATGTTGAAACTGAATAGAACGTTGGAATTGAGCGAATTCGTGAAATTGCAAGATTATCAAAGTGACCAGAGTGATAAAACCAGCTACAATAAGCAAAATAGCCTGAATGCCCAATAATTCAGAATGTTCATCATATTGAAACTGAAACTGGAATTGACCGAATTCGTCAAATCGCAAGAGGATTCAAAGTGATCAGAGTGATAAAACCAGCCAGACTAATCAAAATAGCCTGAATGCCCAATAATTCAGAATGTTCATCATGTTGAAACTGAATAGAACGTTGGAATTGACCGATTTCGTCAAATGGCAAGAGTATTCAAAGTGATCAGAGTGATAAAACCAGCCAGACTAATCAAAATAGCCTGAATGCCCAATAATTCAGAATGTTCATCATGTTGAAACTGAATAGAACGTTGGAATTGACCGAATTCGTCAAATGGCAAGAGTATTCAAAGTGATCAGAGTGATAAAACCATCTACTATAATCAAAATAGCCTGAATGCCTAATAATTAAGAACGTTCATCATGTTGAAACTGAATAGAACGTTGGAATTGACCGAATTCGTCAAATGGCAAGATTATCAAAGTGATCAGAGTGATAAAACCAGCTACAATAAGCAAAATAGGCAAGAGTATTCAAAGTGATCAGAGTGATAAAACCAGCCAGACTAATCAAAATAGCCTGAATGCCCAATAATTCAGAATGTTCATCATGTTGAAACTGAATAGAACGTTGGAATTGACCGAATTCGTCAAATGGCAAGAGTATTCAAAGTGATCAGAGTGATAAAACCATCTACTATAATCAAAATAGCCTGAATGCCTAATAATTAAGAACGTTCATCATGTTGAAACTGAATAGAACGTTGGAATTGACCGAATTCGTCAAATGGCAAGAGTATTCAAAGTGATCATAGTGATAAAACCAGCCAGACTAATCAAAATAGCCTGAATGCCCAATAATTCAGAATGTTGATCATGTTGAAACTGAATAGAACGTTGGAATTGACCGAATTCGTCAAATCGCAAGAGTATTCAAAGTGATCAGAGTGATAAAACCAGCAAGACTAATAAAAATAGCCTGAATGCCCAATAATTCAGAATGTTCATCATGTTCAAACTGAATAGAATGTTGGAATTGACCGAATTCGTTTAATGGCTAGAGTATTCAAAGTGATCACAGTGATAAAACTAGCCAGACTAATCAAAGTAGCCTGAATGCCAAAAAATTCAGAATGTTCATCATGTTGAAACTGAATAGAACGTTGGAATTGACCGAAATCGTCAAATGGCAAGAGTATTCAAAGTGATCAGAGTGATAAAACCAGCCAGACTAATCAAAATAGCCTGAATGCCTAATAATTAAGAACGTTCATCATGTTGAAACTGAATAGAACGTTGGAATTGACTGAATTCGTCAAATGGCAAGATTATCAAAGTGATCAGAGTGATAAAACCAGCTACAATAAGCAAAATAGCCTGAATGCCCAATAATTCAGAATGTTCATCATGTTGAAACTGAATAGAACGTTGGAATTGAGCGAATTCGTGAAATGGCAAGATTATCAAAGTGACCAGAGTGATAAAACCAGCTACAATAAGCAAAATAGCCTGAATGCCCAATAATTCAGAATGTTCATCATGTTGAAACTGAATAGAACGTTGGAATTGAACGAATTCGTCAAATCGCAAGAGGATTCAAAGTGATCAGAGTGATAAAACCAGCCAGACTAATCAAAATAGCCTGAATGCCCAATAATTCAGAATGTTCATCATGTTGAAACTGAATAGAACGTTGGAATTGACCGAATTCGTCAAATGGCAAGAGTATTCAAAGTGATCAGAGTGATAAAACCAGCCAGACTAATCAAAATAGCCTGAATGTCCAATAATTCAGAATGTTCATCATGTTGAAATTGAATAGAACGTTGGAATTGACCGAATTCGTCAAATGGCAAGAGTATTCAAAGTGATCAGAGTGATAAAACCAGCCAGACTAATCAAAATAGACTGAATGCCCAATAATTCAGAATGTTCATCATGTTCAAACTGAATAGAACGTTGGAATTGACCGAATTCGTTTAATGGCTAGAGTATTCAAAGTGATCACAGTGATAAAACCAGCCAGACTAATCAAACTAGCCTGAATGCCCAATAATTCAGAATGTTCATCATGTTGAAACTGAATAGAACGTTGGAATTGACCGAATTCGTCAAATGGCAAGAGTATTCAAAGTGATCAGAGTGATAAAACCAGCCAGACTAATCAAAATAGACTGAATGCCCAATAATTCAGAATGTTCATCATGTTCAAACTGAATAGAACGTTGGAATTGACCGAATTCGTTTAATGGCTAGAGTATTCAAAGTGATCACAGTGATAAAACCAGCCAGACTAATCAAAATAGCCTGAATGCCTAATAATTGAGAACGTTCATCATGTTGAAACTGAATAGAACGTTGGAATTGACCGAATTCGTCAAATGGCAAGATTATCAAAGTGATCAGAGTGATAAAACCAGCTACAATAAGCTAAATAGCCTGAATGCCCAATAATTCAGAATGTTCATCATGTTGAAACTGAATAGAACGTTGGAATTGACCGAACTCGTCAAATGGCAAGAGTATTCAAAGTGATCAGAGTGATAAAACCCGCCAGACTAATCAAAATAGCCTGAATGCCCAATAATTCAGAATGTTCATCATGTTGAAACTGAATAGAACGTTAGAATTTACCGAATTCGTCAAATGGCAAGAGTATTCAAAGTGATCAGAGTGATAAAACCAGCTACAATAAGCAAAATAGCCTGAATGACCAATAATTCAGAATGTTCATCATGTTGAAACTGAATAGAACGTTGGAATTGACCGAATTCGTCAAATGGCAAGAGTATTCAAAGTGATCAGAGTGATAAAACCAGCCAGACTAATTAAAATAGCCTGAATGTCCATTAATTCAGAATGTTCATCATGTTGAAATTGAATAGAACGTTGGAATTGACCGAATTCGTCAAATGGCAAGAGTATTCAAAGTGATCAGAGTGATAAAACCAGCCAGACTAATCAAAATAGCTTGAATGCCCAATAATTCAGAATGTTCATCATGTTGAAACTGAGTAGAACGTTGGAATTGACCGAATTCATCAAATGGCAAGAGTATTCAAAGTGATCAGAGTGATAAAACCAGCCAGACTAATCAAAATAGCCTGAATGCCCAATAATTCAGAATGTTCATCATGTTGAAACTGAATAGAACGTTGGAATTGACCGAATTCGTTTAATGGCTAGAGTATTCAAAGTGATCACAGTGATAAAACAGCCAGACTAATCAAAATAGCCTGAATGCCAAATAATTCAGAATGTTCATCATGTTGAAACTGAATAGAACGTTGGAATTGACCGAATTCGTCAAATGGCAAGAGTATTCAAAGTGATCAGAGTGATAAAACCAGCCAGACTAATCAAAATAGCCTGAATGCCTAATAATTAAGAACGTTCATCATGTTGAAACTGAATAGAACGTTGGAATTGACAGAATTCGTCAAATGGCAAGATTATCAAAGTGATCAGAGTGATAAAAACAGCTACAATAAGCAAAATAGCCTGAATGCCCAATAATTCAGAATGTTCATCATGTTGAAACTGAATAGAACGTTGGAATTGAGCGAATTCGTGAAATTGCAAGATTATCAAAGTGACCAGAGTGATAAAACCAGCTACAATAAGCAAAATAGCCTGAATGCCCAATAATTCAGAATGTTCATCATGTTGAAACTGAAAATGGAATTGACCGAATTCGTCAAATCGCAAGAGGATTCAAAGTGATCAGAGTGATAAAACCAGCCAGACTAATCAAAATAGCCTGAATGCCCAATAATTCAGAATGTTCATCATGTTGAAACTGAATAGAACGTTGGAATTGACCGATTTCGTCAAATGGCAAGAGTATTCAAAGTGATCAGAGTGATAAAACCAGCCAGACTAATCAAAATAGCCTGAATGCCCAATAATTCAAAATGTTCATCATGCTGAAACTGAATAGAACGTTGGAATTGACCGAATTCGTCAAATGGCAAGAGTATTCAAAGTGATCAGAGTGATAAAACCATCTACAATAATCAAAATAGCCTGAATGCCTAATAATTAAGAACGTTCATGATGTTGAAACTGAATAGAACGTTGGAATTGACCGAATTCGTCAAATGGCAAGATTATCAAAGTGATCAGAGTGATAAAACCAGCTACAATAAGGAAAATAGGCAGGAGTATTCAAAGTGATCAGAGTGATAAAACCAGCCAGACTAATCAAAATAGCCTGAATGTCCAATAATTCAGAATGTTCATCATGTTGAAACTGAATAGAACGTTGGAATTGACCGAATTCGTCAAATGGCAAGAGTATTCAAAGTGATCATAGTGATAAAACCAGCCAGACTAATCAAAATAGCCTGAATGCCCAATAATTCAGAATGTTGATCATGTTGAAACTGAATAGAACGTTGGAATTGACCGAATTCGTCAAATGGCAAGAGTATTCAAAGTGATCAGAGTGATAAAACCAGCCAGACTAATAAAAATAGCCTGAATGCCCAATAATTCAGAATGTTCAACATGTTCAAACTGAATAGAACGTTGGAATTGACCGAATTCGTTTAATGGCTAGAGTATTCAAAGTGATCACAGTGATAAAACCAGCCAGACTAATCAAAATAGCCTGAATGCCAAATAATTCAGAATGTTCATCATGTTGAAACTGAATAGAACGTTGGAATTGACCGAAATCGTCAAATGGCAAGAGTATTCAAAGTGATCAGAGTGATAAAACCAGCCAGACTAATCAAAATAGCCTGAATGCCTAATAATTAAGAACGTTCATCATGTTGAAACTGAATAGAACGTTGGAATTGACTGAATTCGTCAAATGGCAAGATTATCAAAGTGATCAGAGTGATAAAACCAGCTACAATAAGCAAAATAGCCTGAATGCCCAATAATTCAGAATGTTCATCATGTTGAAACTGAATAGAACGTTGGAATTGAGCGAATTCGTGAAATGGCAAGATTATCAAAGTGACCAGAGTGATAAAACCAGCTACAATAAGCAAAATAGCCTGAATGCCCAATAATTCAGAATGTTCATCATGTTGAAACTGAATAGAACGTTGGAATTGAACGAATTCGTCAAATCGCAAGAGGATTCAAAGTGATCAGAGTGATAAAACCAGCCAGACTAATAAAAATAGCCTGAATGCCCAATAATTCAGAATGTTCATCATGTTCAAACTGCATAGAACGTTGGAATTGACCGAATTCGTTTAATGGCTAGAGTATTCAAAGTGATCACAGTGATAAAACCAGCCAGACTAATCAAAATAGCCTGAATGCCCAATAATTCAGAATGTTCATCATGTTGAAACTGAATAGAACGTTGGAATTGACCGAATTCGTCAAATCTCACGATTATCAAAGTGACCAGAGTGATAAAACCAGCTACAATAAGCAAAATAGCCTGAATGCCCAATATTTCAGAATGTTCATCATGTTGAAACTGAAAATGGAATTGACCGAATTCGTCAAATCGCAAGAGGATTCAAAGTGATCAGAGTGATAAAACCAGCCAGACTAATCAAAATAGCCTGAATGCCCAATAATTCAGAATGTTCATCATGTTGAAACTGAATAGAACGTTGGAATTGACCGATTTCGTCAAATGGCAAGAGTATTCAAAGTGATCAGAGTGATAAAACCAGCCAGACTAATCAAAATAGCCTGAATGCCCAATAATTCAAAATGTTCATCATGCTGAAACTGAATAGAACGTTGGAATTGACCGAATTCGTCAAATGGCAAGAGTATTCAAAGTGATCAGAGTGATAAAACCATCTACAATAATCAAAATAGCCTGAATGCCTAATAATTAAGAACGTTCATGATGTTGAAACTGAATAGAACGTTGGAATTGACCGAATTCGTCAAATGGCAAGATTATCAAAGTGATCAGAGTGATAAAACCAGCTACAATAAGGAAAATAGGCAAGAGTATTCAAAGTGATCAGAGTGATAAAACCAGCCAGACTAATCAAAATAGCCTGAATGTCCAATAATTCAGAATGTTCATCATGTTGAAACTGAATAGAACGTTGGAATTGACCGAATTCGTCAAATGGCAAGAGTATTCAAAGTGATCATAGTGATAAAACCAGCCAGACTAATCAAAATAGCCTGAATGCCCAATAATTCAGAATGTTGATCATGTTGAAACTGAATAGAACGTTGGAATTGACCGAATTCGTCAAATGGCAAGAGTATTCAAAGTGATCAGAGTGATAAAACCAGCCAGACTAATAAAAATAGCCTGAATGCCCAATAATTCAGAATGTTTAACATGTTCAAACTGAATAGAACGTTGGAATTGACCGAATTCGTTTAATGGCTAGAGTATTCAAAGTGATCACAGTGATAAAACCAGCCAGATTAATCAAAATAGCCTGAATGCCAATATTCAACATGTTGAAACTGAGTAGAACGTTGGAATTGACCGAATTCGTCAAATGGCAAGAGTATTCAAAGTGATCAGAGTGATAAAACCAGCCAGACTAATCAAAATAGACTGAATGCCCAATAATTCAGAATGTTCATCATGTTCAAACTGAATAGAACGTTGGAATTGACCGAATTCTTTTAATGGCTAGAGTATTCAAAGTGATCACAGTGATAAAACCAGCCAGACTAATCAAAATAGCCTGAATGCCAAATAATTCAGAATGTTCATCATGTTGAAACTGAATAGAACGTTGGAATTGACCGAATTCGTCAAATGGCAAGAGTATTCAAAGTGATCAGAGTGATAAAACCAGCCAGACTAATCAAAATAGCCTGAATGCCTAATAATTAAGAACGTTCATCATGTTGAAACTGAATAGAACGTTGGAATTGACTGAATTCGTCAAATGGCAAGATTATCAAAGTGATCAGAGTGATAAAACCAGCTACAATAAGCAAAATAGCCTGAATGCCCAATATTTAGAATGTTCATCATGTTGAAACTGAATAGAACGTTGGAATTGAGCGAATTCATGAAATGGCAAGATTATCAAAGTGACCAGAGTGATAAAAACAGCTACAATAAGCAAAATAGCCTGAATGCCCAATAATTCAGAATATCCATCAAGTTGAAACTGAATAGAACGTTGGAATTGACCGATTTCGTCAAATGGCAAGAGTATTCAAAGTGATCAGAGTGATAAAACCAGCCAGACTAATCAAAATAGCCTGAATGCCCAATAATTCAGAATGTTCATCATGTTGAAACTGAATAGAACGTTGGAATTGACCGAATTCGTCAAATGGCAAGAGTATTCAAAGTGATCAGAGTGATAAAACCATCTACAATAATCAAAATAGCCTGAATGCCTAATAATTAAGAACGTGCATCATGTTGAAACTGAATAGAACGTTGGAATTGACCGAATTCGTCAAATGGCAAGAGTATTCAATGTGATCAGAGTGATAAAACCACCCAGACTAATCAAAATAGCCTGAATATCCAATAATTCAGAATGTTCATCATGTTGAAACTGAATAGAACGTTGGAATTGACCGAATTCGTCAAATGGCAAGAGTATTCAAAGTGATCAGAGTGATAAAACCAGCCAGGCTAATCAAAATAGGCTGAATGCCCAATAATTCAGAATGTTCATCATGTTGAAACTGAATAGAACGTTGGAATTGAGCGAATTCGTCAAATGGCAAGATTATCAAAGTGATCAGAGTGATAAAACCAGCTACAATAAGCAAAATAGCCTGAATACCCAATAATTCAGAATGTTCATCATGTTGAAACTGAATAGAACGTTGGAATTGACCGAATTCGTCAAATGGCAAGAGTATTCAAAGTGATCAGAGTGATAAAACCAGTCAGACTAATCAAAATAGCCTGAATTCCCAATAATTCAGAATGTTCATCATGTTGAAACTGAATAGAACGTTGGAATTGAGCGAATTCGTCAAATGGCAAGATTATCAAAGTGATCAGAGTGATAAAACCAGCTACAATAAGCAAAATAGCCTGAATGCCCAATAATTCAGAATGTTCATCATGTTGAAACTGAATAGAACGTTGGAATTGACCGAATTCGTCAAATGGCATGAGTATTCAAAGTGATCAGAGTGATAAAACCAGCCAGACTAATCAAACTAGCCTGAATGCCCAATAATTCAGAATGTTCATCATGTTGAAACTGAATAGAACGTTGGAATTGACCGAATTCGTCAAATGGCAAGAGTATTCAAAGTGATCAGAGTGATAAAACCACCTACAATAGTCAAAATAGTCTGAATGACCAATAATTCAGAATGTTCATCATGTTGAAACTGAATAGAACGTTGGAATTGAGCGAATTCGTCAAATGGCAAGATTATCAAAGTGATCAGAGTGATAAAACCAGCCAGACTAATCAAAATAGACTGAATGCCCAATAATTCAGAATGTTCATCATGTTCAAACTGAGTAGAACGTTGGAATTGACCGAATTCTTTCAATGGCTAGAGTATTCAAAGTGATCACAGTGATAAAACCAGCCAGACTAATCAAAATAGCCTGAATGCCAAATAATTCAGAATGTTCATCATGTTGAAACTGAATAGAATGTTGGAATTGACCGAATTCGTCAAATGGCAAGAGTATTCAAAGTGATCATAGTGATAAAACCAGCCAGACTAATCAAAATAGCCTGAATGCCCAATAATTCAGAATGTTGATCATGTTGAAACTGAATAGAACGTTGGAATTGACCGAATTCGTCAAATGGCAAGAGTATTCAAAGTGATCAGAGTGATAAAACCAGCCAGACTAATAAAAATAGCCTGAATGCCCAATAATTCAGAATGTTCAACATGTTCAAACTGAATAGAACGTTGGAATTGACCGAATTCGTTTAATGGCTAGAGTATTCAAAGTGATCACAGTGATAAAACCAGCCAGATTAATCAAAATAGCCTGAATGCCAATATTCATCATGTTGAAACTGAGTAGAACGTTGGAATTGACCGAATTCGTCAAATGGCAAGAGTATTCAAAGTGATCAGAGTGATAAAACCAGCCAGACTAATCAAAATAGACTGAATGCCCAATAATTCAGAATGTTCATCATGTTCAAACTGAATAGAACGTTGGAATTGACCGAATTCTTTTAATGGCTAGAGTATTCAAAGTGATCACAGTGATAAAACCAGCCAGACTAATCAAAATAGCCTGAATGCCAAATAATTCAGAATGTTCATCATGTTGAAACTGAATAGAACGTTGGAATTGACCGAATTCGTCAAATGGCAAGAGTATTCAAAGTGATCAGAGTGATAAAACCAGCCAGACTAATCAAAATAGCCTGAATGCCTAATAATTAAGAACGTTCATCATGTTGAAACTGAATAGAACGTTGGAATTGACTGAATTCGTCAAATGGCAAGATTATCAAAGTGATCAGAGTGATAAAACCAGCTACAATAAGCAAAATAGCCTGAATGCCCAATATTTAGAATGTTCATCATGTTGAAACTGAATAGAACGTTGGAATTGAGCGAATTCATGAAATGGCAAGATTATCAAAGTGACCAGAGTGATAAAAACAGCTACAATAAGCAAAATAGCCTGAATGCCCAATAATTCAGAATATCCATCAAGTTGAAACTGAATAGAACGTTGGAATTGACCGATTTCGTCAAATGGCAAGAGTATTCAAAGTGATCAGAGTGATAAAACCAGCCAGACTAATCAAAATAGCCTGAATGCCCAATAATTCAGAATGTTCATCATGTTGAAACTGAATAGAACGTTGGAATTGACCGAATTCGTCAAATGGCAAGAGTATTCAAAGTGATCAGAGTGATAAAACCATCTACAATAATCAAAATAGCCTGAATGCCTAATAATTAAGAACGTGCATCATGTTGAAACTGAATAGAACGTTGGAATTGACCGAATTCGTCAAATGGCAAGAGTATTCAATGTGATCAGAGTGATAAAACCACCCAGACTAATCAAAATAGCCTGAATATCCAATAATTCAGAATGTTCATCATGTTGAAACTGAATAGAACGTTGGAATTGACCGAATTCGTCAAATGGCAAGAGTATTCAAAGTGATCAGAGTGATAAAACCAGCCAGGCTAATCAAAATAGGCTGAATGCCCAATAATTCAGAATGTTCATCATGTTGAAACTGAATAGAACGTTGGAATTGAGCGAATTCGTCAAATGGCAAGATTATCAAAGTGATCAGAGTGATAAAACCAGCTACAATAAGCAAAATAGCCTGAATACCCAATAATTCAGAATGTTCATCATGTTGAAACTGAATAGAACGTTGGAATTGACCGAATTCGTCAAATGGCAAGAGTATTCAAAGTGATCAGAGTGATAAAACCAGTCAGACTAATCAAAATAGCCTGAATTCCCAATAATTCAGAATGTTCATCATGTTGAAACTGAATAGAACGTTGGAATTGAGCGAATTCGTCAAATGGCAAGATTATCAAAGTGATCAGAGTGATAAAACCAGCTACAATAAGCAAAATAGCCTGAATGCCCAATAATTCAGAATGTTCATCATGTTGAAACTGAATAGAACGTTGGAATTGACCGAATTCGTCAAATGGCAAGAGTATTCAAAGTGATCAGAGTGATAAAACCAGTCAGACTAATCAAAATAGCCTGAATTCCCAATAATTCAGAATGTTCATCATGTTGAAACTGAATAGAACGTTGGAATTGAGCGAATTCGTCAAATGGCAAGATTATCAAAGTGATCAGAGTGATAAAACCAGCTACAATAAGCAAAATAGCCTGAATGCCCAATAATTCAGAATGTTCATCATGTTGAAACTGAATAGAACGTTGGAATTGACCGAATTCGTCAAATGGCAAGAGTATTCAAAGTGATCAGAGTGATAAAACCACCTACAATAGTCAAAATAGTCTGAATGACCAATAATTCAGAATGTTCATCATGTTGAAACTGAATAGAACGTTGGAATTGAGCGAATTCGTCAAATGGCAAGATTATCAAAGTGATCAGAGTGATAAAACCAGCCAGACTAATCAAAATAGACTGAATGCCCAATAATTCAGAATGTTCATCATGTTCAAACTGAGTAGAACGTTGGAATTGACCGAATTCTTTCAATGGCTAGAGTATTCAAAGTGATCACAGTGATAAAACCAGCCAGACTAATCAAAATAGCCTGAATGCCAAATAATTCAGAATGTTCATCATGTTGAAACTGAATAGAATGTTGGAATTGACCGAATTCGTCAAATGGCAAGAGTATTCAAAGTGATCAGAGTGATAAAACCAGCCAGACTAATCAAAATAGCCTGAATGCCTAATAATTAAGAACGTTCATCATGTTGAAACTGAATAGAACGTTGGAATTGACTGAATTCGTCAAATGGCAAGATTATCAAAGTGATCAGAGTGATAAAACCAGCTACAATAAGCAAAATAGCCTGAATGCCCAATAATTTAGAATGTTCATCATGTTGAAACTGAATAGAACGTTGGAATTGAGCGAATTCGTGAAATGGCAAGATAATCAAAGTGACCAGAGTGATAAAAACAGCTACAATAAGCAAAATAGCCTGAATGCCCAATAATTCAGAATATCCATCAAGTTGAAACTGAATAGAACGTTGGAATTGACCGATTTCGTCAAATGGCAAGAGTATTCAAAGTGATCAGAGTGATAAAACCAGCCAGACTAATCAAAATAGACTGAATGCCCAATAATTCAGAATGTTCATCATGTTGAAACTGAATAGAACGTTGGAATTGACCGAATTCGTCAAATGGCAAGAGTATTCAAAGTGATCAGAGTGATAAAACCATCTACAATAATCAAAATAGCCTGAATGCCTAATAATTAAGAACGTTCATCATGTTGAAACTGAATAGAACGTTGGAATTGACCGAATTCGTCAAATGGCAAGATTATCAAAGTGATCAGAGTGATAAAACCAGCTACAATAAGCAAAATAGCCTGAATGCCCAATAATTCAGAATGTTCATAATGTTGAAACTGAATAGACAAGAGGCAAGAGTATTTAAAGTGATCAGAGTGATAAAACCAGCCAGACTAATCAAAATAGCCTGAATGCCCAATAATTCAGAATGTTCATCATGTTGGAACTGAATAGAACGTTGGAATTGAGCGAATTCGTCAAATGGCAAGATTATCAAAGTGACCAGAGTGATAAAACCAGCCAGACTAATCAAACTAGCCTGAATGCCCAATAATTCAGAATGTTCATCATGTTCAAACTGAATAGAACGTTGGAATTGACCGAATTCGTCAAATGGCAAGAGTATTCAAAGTGATCAGAGTGATAAAACCACCTACAATAGTCAAAATAGTCTGAATGACCAATAATTCAGAATGTTCATCATGTTGAAACTGAATAGAACGTTGGAATTGAGCGAATTCGTCAAATGGCAAGATTATCAAAGTGATCAGAGTGATAAAACCAGCCAGACTAATCAAAATAGACTGAATGCCCAATAATTCAGAATGTTCATCATGTTCAAACTGAGTAGAACGTTGGAATTGACCGAATTCTTTCAATGGCTAGAGTATTCAAAGTGATCACAGTGATAAAACCAGCCAGACTAATCAAAATAGCCTGAATGCCAAATAATTCAGAATGTTCATCATGTTGAAACTGAATAGAATGTTGGAATTGACCGAATTCGTCAAATGGCAAGAGTATTCAAAGTGATCAGAGTGATAAAACCAGCCAGACTAATCAAAATAGCCTGAATGCCTAATAATTAAGAACGTTCATCATGTTGAAACTGAATAGAACGTTGGAATTGACTGAATTCGTCAAATGGCAAGATTATCAAAGTGATCAGAGTGATAAAACCAGCTACAATAAGCAAAATAGCCTGAATGCCCAATAATTTAGAATGTTCATCATGTTGAAACTGAATAGAACGTTGGAATTGAGCGAATTCGTGAAATGGCAAGATAATCAAAGTGACCAGAGTGATAAAAACAGCTACAATAAGCAAAATAGCCTGAATGCCCAATAATTCAGAATATCCATCAAGTTGAAACTGAATAGAACGTTGGAATTGACCGATTTCGTCAAATGGCAAGAGTATTCAAAGTGATCAGAGTGATAAAACCAGCCAGACTAATCAAAATAGACTGAATGCCCAATAATTCAGAATGTTCATCATGTTGAAACTGAATAGAACGTTGGAATTGACCGAATTCGTCAAATGGCAAGAGTATTCAAAGTGATCAGAGTGATAAAACCATCTACAATAATCAAAATAGCCTGAATGCCTAATAATTAAGAACGTTCATCATGTTGAAACTGAATAGAACGTTGGAATTGACCGAATTCGTCAAATGGCAAGATTATCAAAGTGATCAGAGTGATAAAACCAGCTACAATAAGCAAAATAGCCTGAATGCCCAATAATTCAGAATGTTCATAATGTTGAAACTGAATAGACAAGAGGCAAGAGTATTTAAAGTGATCAGAGTGATAAAACCAGCCAGACTAATCAAAATAGCCTGAATGCCCAATAATTCAGAATGTTCATCATGTTGGAACTGAATAGAACGTTGGAATTGAGCGAATTCGTCAAATGGCAAGATTATCAAAGTGACCAGAGTGATAAAACCAGCCAGACTAATCAAACTAGCCTGAATGCCCAATAATTCAGAATGTTCATCATGTTCAAACTGAATAGAACGTTGGAATTGACCGAATTCGTCAAATGGCAAGAGTATTCAAAGTGATCAGAGTGATAAAACCACCTACAATAGTCAAAATAGTCTGAATGACCAATAATTCAGAATGTTCATCATGTTGAAACTGAATAGAACGTTGGAATTGAGCGAATTCGTCAAATGGCAAGATTATCAAAGTGATCAGAGTGATAAAACCACCTACAATAGTCAAAATAGTCTGAATGACCAATAATTCAGAATGTTCATCATGTTGAAACTGAATAGAACGTTGGAATTGAGCGAATTCGTCAAATGGCAAGATTATCAAAGTGATCAGAGTGATAAAACCAGCCAGACTAATCAAAATAGACTGAATGCCCAATAATTCAGAATGTTCATCGTGTTCAAACTGAATAGAACGTTGGAATTGACCGAATTCTTTTAATGGCTAGAGTATTCAAAGTGATCACAGTGATAAAACCAGCCAGACTAATCAAAATAGCCTGAATGCCAAATAATTCAGAATGTTCATCATGTTGAAACTGAATAGAACGTTGGAATTGAGCGAATTCGTCAAATGGCAAGATTATCAAAGTGATCAGAGTGATAAAACCAGCTACAATAAGCAAAATAGCCTGAATGCCCAATAATTCAGAATGTTCATCATGTTGAAACTGAATAGAACGTTGGAATTGACCGAATTCGTCAAATGGCAAGAGTATTCAAAGTGATCAGAGTGATAAAACCAGCCAGACTAATCAAACTAGCCTGAATGCCCAATAATTCAGAATGTTCATCATGTTGAAACTGAATAGAACGTTGGAATTGACCGAATTCGTCAAATGGCAAGAGTATTCAAAGTGATCAGAGTGATAAAACCACCTACAATAGTCAAAATAGTCTGAATGACCAATAATTCAGAATGTTCATCATGTTGAAACTGAATAGAACATTGGAATTGAGCGAATTCGTCAAATGGCAAGATTATCAAAGTGATCAGAGTGATAAAACCAGCCAGACTAATCAAAATAGACTGAATGCCCAATAACTCAGAATGTTCATCATGTTCAAACTGAATAGAACGTTGGAATTGACCGAATTCTTTTAATGGCTAGAGTATTCAAAGTGATCACAGTGATAAAACCAGCCAGACTAATCAAAATAGCCTGAATGCCAAATAATTCAGAATGTTCATCATGTTGAAACTGAATAGAATGTTGGAATTGACCGAATTCGTCAAATGGCAAGAGTATTCAAAGTGATCAGAGTGATAAAACCAGCCAGACTAATCAAAATAGCCTGAATGCCTAATAATTAATAACGTTCATCATGTTGAAACTGAATAGAACGTTGGAATTGACTGAATTCGTCAAATGGCAAGATTATCAAAGTGATCAGAGTGATAAAACCAGCTACAATAAGCAAAATAGCCTGAATGCCCAATAATTTAGAATGTTCATCATGTTGAAACTGAATAGAACGTTGGAATTGAGCGAATTCGTGAAATGGCAAGATTATCAAAGTGACCAGAGTGATAAAAACAGCTACAATAAGCAAAATAGCCTGAATGCCCAATAATTCAGAATATCCATCAAGTTGAAACTGAATAGAACGTTGGAATTGACCGATTTCGTCAAATGGCAAGAGTATTCAAAGTGATCAGAGTGATAAAACCAGCCAGACTAATCAAAATAGACTGAATGCCCAATAATTCAGAATGTTCATCATGTTGAAACTGAATAGAACGTTGGAATTGACCGAATTCGTCAAATGGCAAGAGTATTCAAAGTGATCAGAGTGATAAAACCATCTACAATAATCAAAATAGCCTGAATGCCTAATAATTAAGAACGTTCATCATGTTGAAACTGAATAGAACGTTGGAGTTGACCGAATTCGTCAAATGGCAAGATTATCAAAGTGATCAGAGTGATAAAACCAGCTACAATAAGCAAAATAGCCTGAATGCCCAATAATTCAGAATGTTCATAATGTTGAAACTGAATAGACAAGAGGCAAGAGTATTCAAAGTGATCAGAGTGATAAAACCAGCCAGACTAATCAAAATAGCCTGAATGCCCAATAATTCAGAATGTTCATCATGTTGGAACTGAATAGAACGTTGGAATTGAGCGAATTCGTCAAATGGCAAGATTATCAAAGTGACCAGAGTGATAAAACCAGCTACAATAATCAAAATAGCCTGAATGCCCAATAATTCAGAATGTTCATCATGTTGAAACTGAATAGAACGTTGGAATTGACCGAATTCGTCAAATCGCAAGAGTATTCAAAGTGATCAGAGTGATAAAACCAGCTACAATAAGTAAAATAGCCTGAATGTCCAATAATTCAGAATGTTCATCATGTTGAAACTGAATAGAACGTTGGAATTGACCGAATTCGTCAAATGGCAAGAGTATTCAATGTGATCAGAGTGATAAAACCAGCCAGACTAATCAAAATAGCCTGAATATTCAATAATTCAGAATGTTCATCATGTTGAAACTGAATAGAACGTTGGAATTGACCGAATTCGTCAAATGGCAAGAGTATTCAAAGTGATGAGAGTGATAAAACCAGCCAGGCTAATCAAAATAGGCTGAATGCCCAATAATTCAGAATGTTCATCATGTTGAAACTGAATAGATCGTTGGAATTGAGCGAATTCGTCAAATGGCAGGATTATCAAAGTGATCAGAGTGATAAAACCAGCTACAATAAGCAAAATAGCCTGAATGCCCAATAAGTCAGAATGTTCATCATGTTGAAATTGAATAGAACGTTGGAATTGACCGAATTCGTCAAATCGCAAGATTTTCAAAGTGATCAGAGTGATAAAACCAGCTACAATAAGCAAAATAGCCTGAATACCCAATAATTCAGAATGTTCATCATGTTGAAACTGAATAGAACGTTGGAATTGACCGAATTCGTCAAATGGCAAGAGTATTCAAAGTGATCAGAGTGATAAAACCAGCCAGACTAATCAAAATAGCCTCAATGCCCAATAATTCAGAATGTTCATCATGTGGAAACTGAATAGAACGTTGGAATTCACCGAATTCGTCAAATGGCAAGAGTATTCAAAGTGATCAGAGTGATAAAACCAGTCAGACTAATCAAAATAGCCTGAATTCCCAATAATTCAGAATGTTCATCATGTTGAAACTGAATAGAACGTTGGAATTGAGCGAATTCGTCAAATGGCAAGATTATCAAAGTGATCAGAGTGATAAAACCAGCTACAATAAGCAAAATAGCCTGAATGCCCAATAATTCAGAATGTTCATCATGTTGAAACTGAATAGAACGTTGGAATTGACCGAATTCGTCAAATGGCAAGAGTATTCAAAGTGATCAGAGTGATAAAACCAGCCAGACTAATCAAACTAGCCTGAATGCCCAATAATTCAGAATGTTCATCATGTTGAAACTGAATAGAACGTTGGAATTGACCGAATTCGTCAAATGGCAAGATTATCAAAGTAATCAGAGTCATAAAACCACCCAGACTAATCAAAATAGCCTGAATGCCCAATAATTCAGAATGTTCATCATGTTGAAACTGAATAGAACGTTGGAATTGACCGAATTCGTCAAATGGCAAGAGTATTCAAAGTGATCAGAGTGATAAAACCAGCCAGACTAATCAAAATAGCCTGAATGCCCAATAATTCAGAATATTCATCATGTTGAAACTGAATAGAACGTTGGAATTGACCGAATTCATTTAATGGTTAGAGTATTCAAAGTGATCACAGTGATAAAACCAGCCAGACTAATCAAACTAGCCTGAATGCCCAATAATTCAGAATGTTCATCATGTTGAAACTGAATAGAACGTTGGAATTGACAGAATTCGTCAAATGGCAAGATTATCAAAGTAATCAGAGTGATAAAACCAGCCAGACTAATCAAACTAGCCTGAATGCCCAATAATTCAGAATGTTCATCATGTTGAAACTGAATAGAACGTTGGAATTGACCGAATTCGTCAAATGGCAAGATTATCAAAGTAATCAGAGTGATAAAACCAGCCAGACTAATCAAAATAGCCTGAATGCCCAATAATTCAGAATATTCATCATGTTGAAACTGAATAGAACGTTGGAATTGACCGAATTCGTTTAATGGTTAGAGTATTCAAAGTGATCACAGTGATAAAACCAGCCAGACTAATCAAAATAGCCTGAATGCCCAATAATTCAGAATGTTCATCATGTTGAAGCTGAATAGAACGTTGGAATTGACAGAATTCGTCAAATGGCAAGAGTATTCAAAGTGATCAGAGTGATAAAACCAGCCAGACTAATCAAAAAAGCCTGAATGTCCAATAATTCAGAATGTTCATCATGTTCAAACTGAATAGAACGTTGGAATTGACCGAATTCGTTAAATGGCAAGATTATCAAAGTAATCAGAGTGATAAAACCAGCCAGACTAATCAAAATAGCCTGAATGCCCAATAATTCAGAATGTTCATCATGTTGAAGCTGAATAGAACGTTGGAATTGACAGAATTAGTCAAATGGCAAGAGTATTCAAAGTGATCAGAGTGATAAAACCAGCCAGACTAATCAAAATAGCCTGAATGCCCAATAATTCAGAATATTCATCATGTTGAAACTGAATAGAACGTTGGAATTGACCGAATTCGTTTAATGGTTAGAGTATTCAAAGTGATCACAGTGATAAAACCAGCCAGACTAATCAAACTAGCCTGAATGCCCAATAATTCAGAATGTTCATCATGTTGAAACTGAATAGAATGTTGGAATTGACAGAATTCGTCAAATGGCAAGATTATCAAAGTAATCAGAGTGATAAAACCAGCCAGACTAATCAAAATAGCCTGAATGCCCAATAATTCAGAATGTTCATCATGTTGAAGCTGAATAGAACGTTGGAATTGACCGAATTCGTCAAATGGCAAGATTATCAAAGTAATCAGAGTGATAAAACCAGCCAGACTAATCAAAATAGCCTGAATGCCCAATAATTCAGAATATTCATCATGTTGAAACTGAATAGAACGTTGGAATTGACCGAATTCGTTTAATGGTTAGAGTATTCAAAGTGATCACAGTGATAAAACCAGCCAGACTAATCAAAATAGCCTGAATGCCCAATAATTCAGAATATTCATCATGTTGAAACTGAATAGAACGTTGGAATTGACCGAATTCGTTTAATGGTTAGAGTATTCAAAGTGATCACAGTGATAAAACCAGCCAGACTAATCAAAATAGCCTGAATGCCCAATAATTCAGAATGTTCATCAAGTTGAATCTGAATAGAACGTTGGAATTGACCGAATTCGTCAAATGGCAAGAGTATTCAAAGTGATCAGAGTGATAAAACCATCTACAATAATCAAAATAGCCTGAATGCCTAATAATTGAGAACGTTCATCATGTTGAAACTGAATAGAACGTTGGAATTGACCGAATTCGTCAAATGGCAAGAGTATTCAAAGTGATCAGAGTGATGAAACCCGCCAGACTAATCAAAATAGCCTGAATGCCCAATAATTCAGAATGTTCATCAAGTTGAATCTGAATAGAACGTTGGAATTGACCGAATTCGTCAAATGGCAAGATTATCAAAGTGATCAGAGTGATAAAACCAGCTACAATAAGCAAAATAGCCTGAATGCCCAATAATTCAGAATGTTCATCATGTTGAAACTGAATAGAACGTTGGAATTGACCGAATTCGTCAAATGGCAAGAGTATTCAAAGTGATCAGAGTGATGAAACCCGCCAGACTAATCAAAATAGCCTGAATGCCCAATAATTCAGAATGTTCATCATGTTGAAACTGAATAGAACGTTGGAATTGACCGAATTCGTCAAATGGCAAGAGTATTCAAAGTGATCAGAGTGATAAAACCAGCTACAATAAGCAAAATAGCCTGAATGCCCAATAATTGAGAACGTTCATCATGTTGAAACTGAATAGAACGTTGGAATTGACCGAATTCGTCAAATGGCAAGAGTATTCAAAGTGATCAGAGTGATAAAACCACCTACAATAGTCAAAATAGTCTGAATGACCAATAATTCAGAATGTTCATCATGTTGAAGCTGAATAGAACGTTGGAATTGACAGAATTCGTCAAATGGCAAGAGTATTCAAAGTGATCAGAGTGATAAAACCAGCCAGACTAATCAAAATAGCCTGAATGCCCAATAATTCAGAATATTCATCATGTTGAAACTGAGTAGAACGTTGGAATTGACCGAATTCGTCAAATGGCAGGAGTATTCAAAGTGATCAGAGTGATAAAACCAGCCAGACTAATCAAAATAGACTGAATGCCCAATAATTCAGAATGTTCATCATGTTCAAACTGAATAGAACGTTGGAATTGACCGAATTCTTTTAATGGCTAGAGTATTCAAAGTGATCACAGTGATAAAACCAGCCAGACTAATCAAAATAGCCTGAATGCCAAATAATTCAGAATGTTCATCATGTTGAAACTGAATAGAACGTTGGAATTGACCGAATTCGTCAAATGGCAAGAGTATTCAAAGTGATCAGAGTGATAAAACCAGCCAGACTAATCAAAATAGCCTGAATGCCTAATAATTAAGAACGTTCATCATGTTGAAACTGAATAGAACGTTGGAATTGACTGAATTCGTCAAATGGCAAGATTATCAAAGTGATCAGAGTGATAAAACCAGCTACAATAAGCAAAATAGCCTGAATGCCCAACAATTTAGAATGTTCATCATGTTGAAACTGAATAGAACGTTGGAATTGAGCGAATTCGTGAAATGGCAAGATTATCAAAGTGACCAGAGTGATAAAAACAGCTACAATAAGCAAAATAGCCTGAATGCCCAATAATTCAGAATGTCCATCATGTTGAAACTGAATAGAACGTTGGAATTGACCGATTTCGTCAAATGGCAAGAGTATTCAAAGTGATCAGAGTGATAAAACCAGCCAGACTAATCAAAATAGCCTGAATGCCCAATAATTCAGAATGTTCATCATGTTGAAACTGAATAGAACGTTGGAATTGACCGAATTCGTCAAATGGCAAGAGTATTCAAAGTGATCAGAGTGATAAAACCATCTACAATAATCAAAATAGCCTGAATGCCTAATAATTAAGAACGTTCATCATGTTGAAACTGAATAGAACGTTGGAATTGACCGAATTCGTCAAATGGCAAGATTATCAAAGTGATCAGAGTGATAAAACCAGCTACAATAAGCAAAATAGCCTGAATGCCCAATAATTCAGAATGTTCATCATGTTGAAACTGAATAGAACGTTGGAATTGACCAAATTCGTCAAATGGCAAGAGTATTCAAAGTGATCAGAGTGATAAAACCAGCCAGACTAATCAAAATAGCCTGAATGCCCAATAATTCAGAATGTTCATCATGTTGAAACTGAATAGAACGTTGGAATTGAGCGAATTCGTCAAATGGCAAGATTATCAAAGTGACCAGAGTGATAAAACCAGCTACAATAATCAAAATAGCCTGAATGCCCAATAATTCAGAATGTTCATCATGTTGAAACTGAATAGAACGTTGGAATTGACCGAATTCGTCAAATCGCAAGATTATCAAAGTGATCAGAGTGATAAAACCAGCTACAATAAGCAAAATACCCTGAATGCCCAATAATTCAGAATGTTCATCATGTTGAAACTGAATAGAACGTTGGAATTGAGCGAATTCGTCAAATGGCAAGATTATCAAAGTGATCAGAGTGATAAAACCAGCTACAATAAGCAAAATACCCTGAATGCCCAATAATTCAGAATGTTCATCATGTTGAAACTGAATAGAACGTTGGAATTGACCGAATTCGTCAAATGGCAAGAGTATTCAAAGTGATCAGAGTGATAAAACCAGCTACAATAATCAAAATAGCCTGAATGCCCAATAATTCAGAATGTTCATCATGTTGAAACTGAATAGAACGTTGGAATTGAGCGAATTCGTCAAATGGCAAGATTATCAAAGTGATCAGAGTGATAAAACCAGCTACAATAAGCAAAATACCCTGAATGCCCAATAATTCAGAATGTTCATCATGTTGAAACTGAATAGAACGTTGGAATTGACCGAATTCGTCAAATGGCAAGAGTATTCAAAGTGATCAGAGTGATAAAACCAGCCAGACTAATCAAAATAGCCTGAATGCCCAATAATTCAGAATGTTCATCATGTTGAAACTGAATAGAACGTTGGAATTTAGCGAATTCGTCAAATGGCAAGATTATCAAAGTGACCAGAGTGATAAAACCAGCTACAATAATCAAAATAGCCTGAATGCCCAATAATTCAGAATGTTCATCATGTCGAAACTGAATAGAACGTTGGAATTGACCGAATTCGTCAAATCGCAAGAGTATTCAAAGTGATCAGAGTGATAAAACCAGCTACAATAAGTAAAATAGCCTGAATGCCCAATAATTCAGAATGTTCATCATGTTGAAACTGAATAGAACGTTGGAATTGACCGAATTCGTCAAATGGCAAGAGTATTCAATGTGATCAGTGTGATAAAACCAGCCAGACTAATCAAAATAGCCTGAATATCCAATAATTCAGAATGTTCATCATGTTGAAACTGAATAGAACGTTGGAATTGACCGAATTCGTCAAATGGCAAGAGTATTCAAAGTGATCAGAGTGATAAAACCAGCCAGGCTAATCAAAATAGCCTGAATGCCCAATAATTCAGAATGTTCATCATGTTGAAACTGAATAGAACGTTGGAATTGACCGAATTCGTCAAATCGCAAGATTATCAAAGTGATCAGAGTGATAAAACCAGCTACAATAAGCAAAATAGCCTGAATACCCAATAATTCAGAATGTTCATCATGTTGAAACTGAATAGAACGTTGGAATTGACCGAATTCGTCAAATGGCAAGAGTATTCAAAGTGATCAGAGTGATAAAACCAGCCAGACTAATCAAAATAGCCTGAATGCCCAATAATTCAGAATGTTCATCATGTTGAAACTGAATAGAACGTTGGAATTGATCGAATTCGTCAAATGGCAAGAGTATTCAAAGTGATCAGAGTGATAAAACCAGCCAGACTAATCAAAATAGCCTGAATTCCCAATAATTCAGAATGTTCATCATGTTGAAACAGAATAGAACGTTGGAATTGAGCGAATTCGTCAAATGGCAAGATTATCAAAGTGATCAGAGTGATAAAACCAGCTACAATAAGCAAAATAGCCTGAATGCCCAATAATTCAGAATGTTCATCATGTTGAAACTGAATAGAACGTTGGAATTGACCGAATTCGTCAAATGGCAAGAGTATTCAAAGTGATCAGAGTGATAAAACCAGCCAGACTAATCAAACTAGCCTGAATGCCCAATAACTCAGAATGTTCATCATGTTGAAACTGAATAGAACGTTGGAATTGACCGAATTCGTCAAATGGCAAGATTATCAAAGTAATCAGAGTGATAAAACCAGCCAGACTAATCAAAATAGCCTGAATGCCCAATAATTCAGAATGTTCATCATGTTGAAACTGAATAGAACGTTGGAATTGACCGAATTCGTCAAATGGCAAGAGTATTCAAAGTGATCAGAGTGATAAAACCAGCCAGACTAATCAAAATAGCCTGAATGCCCAATAATTCAGAATATTCATCAAGTTGAAACTGAATAGAACGTTGGAATTGACCGAATTCGTCAAATGGCAAGAGTATTCAAAGTGATCAGAGTGATGAAACCCGCCAGACTAATCCAAATAGACTGAATGCCCAATAATTGAGAACGTTCATCATGTTGAAACTGAATAGAACGTTGGAATTGACCGAATTCGTCAAATGGCAAGAGTATTCAAAGTGATCAGAGTGATAAAACCACCTACAATAGTCAAAATAGTCTGAATGACCAATAATTCAGAATGTTGATCATGTTGAAGCTGAATAGAACGTTGGAATTCACAGAATTCGTCAAATGGCAAGAGTATTCAAAGTGATAAGAGTGATAAAACCAGCCAGACTAATCAAAATAGCCTGAATGTCCAATAATTCAGAATGTTCATCATGTTGAAACTGAATAGAACGTTGGAATTTAGCGAATTCGTCAAATGGCAAGAGTATTCAAAGTGATCAGAGTGATAAAACCAGCCAGACTAATCAAAATAGCCTGAATTCCCAATAATTCAGAATGTTCATCATGTTGAAACTGAATAGAACGTTGGAATTGAGCGAATTCGTCAAATGGCAAGATTATCAAAGTGATCAGAGTGATAAAACCAGCTACAATAAGCAAAATAGCCTGAATGCCCAATAATTCAGAATGTTCATCATGTTGAAACTGAATAGAACGTTGGAATTGACCGAATTCGTCAAATGGCAAGAGTATTCAAAGTGATCAGAGTGATAAAACCAGCCAGGGTAATCAAAATAGCCTGAATGCCCAATAATTCAGAATGTTCATCATGTTGAAACTGAATAGAACGTTGGAATTGAGCGAATTCGTCAAATGGCAAGATTATCAAAGTGATCAGAGTGATAAAACCAGCTACAATAAGCAAAATAGCCTGAATGCCCAATAATTCAGAATGTTCATCATGTTGAAATTGAATAGAACGTTGGAATTGACCGAATTCGTCAAATCGCAAGATTATCAAAGTGATCAGAGTGATAAAACCAGCTACAATAAGCAAAATAGCCTGAATACCCAATAATTCAGAATGTTCATCATGTTGAAACTGAATAGAACGTTGGAATTGACCGAATTCGTCAAATGGCAAGAGTATTCAAAGTGATCAGAGTGATAAAACCAGTCAGACTAATCAAAATAGCCTGAATGCCCAATAATTCAGAATGTTCATCATGTTGAAACTGAATAGAACGTTGGAATTGAGCGAATTCGTCAAATGGCAAGATTATCAAAGTGATCAGAGTGATAAAACCAGCTACAATAAGCAAAATACCCTGAATGCCCAATAATTCAGAATGTTCATCATGTTGAAACTGAATAGAACGTTGGAATTGACCGAATTCGTCAAATGGCAAGAGTATTCAAAGTGATCAGAGTGATAAAACCAGCCAGACTAATCAAAATAGCCTGAATGCCCAATAATTCAGAATGTTCATCATGTTGAAACTGAATAGAACGTTGGAATTTAGCGAATTCGTCAAATGGCAAGATTATCAAAGTGACCAGAGTGATAAAACCAGCTACAATAATCAAAATAGCCTGAATGCCCAATAATTCAGAATGTTCATCATGTTGAAACTGAATAGAACGTTGGAATTGACCGAATTCGTCAAATCGCAAGAGTATTCAAAGTGATCAGAGTGATAAAACCAGCTACAATAAGTAAAATAGCCTGAATGCCCAATAATTCAGAATGTTCATCATGTTGAAACTGAATAGAACGTTGGAATTGAGCGAATTCGTGAAATGGCAAGATTATCAAAGTGACCAGAGTGATAAAAACAGCTACAATAAGCAAAATAGCCTGAATGCCCAATAATTCAGAATGTCCATCATGTTGAAACTGAATAGAACGTTGGAATTGACCGATTTCGTCAAATGGCAAGAGTATTCAAAGTGATCAGAGTGATAAAACCAGCCAGACTAATCAAAATAGCCTGAATGCCCAATAATTCAGAATGTTCATCATGTTGAAACTGAATAGAACGTTGGAATTGACCGAATTCGTCAAATGGCAAGAGTATTCAAAGTGATCAGAGTGATAAAACCATCTACAATAATCAAAATAGCCTGAATGCCTAATAATTAAGAACGTTCATCATGTTGAAACTGAATAGAACGTTGGAATTGACCGAATTCGTCAAATGGCAAGATTATCAAAGTGATCAGAGTGATAAAACCAGCTACAATAAGCAAAATAGCCTGAATGCCCAATAATTCAGAATGTTCATCATGTTGAAACTGAATAGAACGTTGGAATTGACCGAATTCGTCAAATGGCAAGAGTATTCAAAGTGATCAGAGTGATAAAACCAGCCAGACTAATCAAAATAGCCTGAATGCCCAATAATTCAGAATGTTCATCATGTTGAAACTGAATAGAACGTTGGAATTGAGCGAATTCGTCAAATGGCAAGATTATCAAAGTGACCAGAGTGATAAAACCAGCTACAATAATCAAAATAGCCTGAATGCCCAATAATTCAGAATGTTCATCATGTTGAAACTGAATAGAACGTTGGAATTGACCGAATTCGTCAAATGGCAAGAGTATTCAAAGTGATCAGAGTGATAAAACCAGCCAGACTAATCAAAATAGCCTGAATGCCCAATAATTCAGAATGTTCATCATGTTGAAACTGAATAGAACGTTGGAATTTAGCGAATTCGTCAAATGGCAAGATTATCAAAGTGACCAGAGTGATAAAACCAGCTACAATAATCAAAATAGCCTGAATGCCCAATAATTCAGAATGTTCATCATGTTGAAACTGAATAGAACGTTGGAATTGACCGAATTCGTCAAATGGCAAGAGTATTCAAAGTGATCAGAGTGATAAAACCAGCCAGACTAATCAAAATAGCCTGAATGCCCAATAATTCAGAATGTTCATCATGTTGAAACTGAATAGAACGTTGGAATTTAGCGAATTCGTCAAATGGCAAGATTATCAAAGTGACCAGAGTGATAAAACCAGCTACAATAATCAAAATAGCCTGAATGCCCAATAATTCAGAATGTTCATCATGTCGAAACTGAATAGAACGTTGGAATTGACCGAATTCGTCAAATCGCAAGAGTATTCAAAGTGATCAGAGTGATAAAACCAGCCAGACTAATCAAAATAGCCTGAATATCCAATAATTCAGAATGTTCATCATGTTGAAACTGAAAAGAACGTTGGAATTGACCGAATTCGTCAAATGGCAAGAGTATTCAAAGTGATCAGAGTGATAAAACCAGCCAGGCTAATCAAAATAGCCTGAATGCCCAATAATTCAGAATGTTCATCATGTTGAAACTGAATAGAACGTTGGAATTGACCGAATTCGTCAAATCGCAAGATTATCAAAGTGATCAGAGTGATAAAACCAGCTACAATAAGCAAAATAGCCTGAATACCCAATAATTCAGAATGTTCATCATGTTGAAACTGAATAGAACGTTGGAATTGACCGAATTCGTCAAATGGCAAGAGTATTCAAAGTGATCAGAGTGATAAAACCAGCCAGGGTAATCAAAATAGCCTGAATGCCCAATAATTCAGAATGTTCATCATGTTGAAACTGAATAGAACGTTGGAATTGAGCGAATTCGTCAAATGGCAAGATTATCAAAGTGATCAGAGTGATAAAACCAGCTACAATAAGCAAAATAGCCTGAATGCCCAATAATTCAGAATGTTCATCATGTTGAAACTGAATAGAACGTTGGAATTGACCGCATTCGTCAAATGGCAAGAGTATTCAAAGTGATCAGAGTGATAAAACCAGCCAGACTAATCAAAATAGCCTGAATGCCCAATAATTCAGAATGTTCATCATGTTGAAACTGAATAGAACGTTGGAATTGACCGAATTCGTCAAATCGCAAGATTATCAAAGTGATCAGAGTGATAAAACCAGCTACAATAAGCAAAATACCCTGAATGCCCAATAATTCAGAATGTTCATCATGTTGAAACTGAATAGAACGTTGGAATTGAGCGAATTCGTCAAATGGCAAGATTATCAAAGTGATCAGAGTGATAAAACCAGCTACAATAAGCAAAATACCCTGAATGCCCAATAATTCAGAATGTTCATCATGTTGAAACTGAATAGAACGTTGGAATTGACCGAATTCGTCAAATGGCAAGAGTATTCAAAGTGATCAGAGTGATAAAACCAGCTACAATAATCAAAATAGCCTGAATGCCCAATAATTCAGAATGTTCATCATGTTGAAACTGAATAGAACGTTGGAATTGAGCGAATTCGTCAAATGGCAAGATTATCAAAGTGATCAGAGTGATAAAACCAGCTACAATAAGCAAAATACCCTGAATGCCCAATAATTCAGAATGTTCATCATGTTGAAACTGAATAGAACGTTGGAATTGACCGAATTCGTCAAATGGCAAGAGTATTCAAAGTGATCAGAGTGATAAAACCAGCTACAATAATCAAAATAGCCTGAATGCCCAATAATTCAGAATGTTCATCATGTTGAAACTGAATAGAACGTTGGAATTGAGCAAATTCGTCAAATGGCAAGATTATCAAAGTGATCAGAGTGATAAAACCAGCTACAATAAGCAAAATACCCAGAATGCCCAATAATTCAGAATGTTCATCATGTTGAAACTGAATAGAACGTTGGAATTGACCGAATTCGTCAAATGGCAAGAGTATTCAAAGTGATCAGAGTGATAAAACCAGCCAGACTAATCAAAATAGCCTGAATGCCCAATAATTCAGAATGTTCATCATGTTGAAACTGAATAGAACGTTGGAATTTAGCGAATTCGTCAAATGGCAAGATTATCAAAGTGACCAGAGTGATAAAACCAGCTACAATAATCAAAATAGCCTGAATGCCCAATAATTCAGAATGTTCATCATGTCGAAACTGAATAGAACGTTGGAATTGACCGAATTCGTCAAATCGCAAGAGTATTCAAAGTGATCAGAGTGATAAAACCAGCTACAATAAGTAAAATAGCCTGAATGCCCAATAATTCAGAATGTTCATCATGTTGAAACTGAATAGAACGTTGGAATTGACCGAATTCGTCAAATGGCAAGAGTATTCAATGTGATCAGAGTGATAAAACCAGCCAGACTAATCAAAATAGCCTGAATATCCAATAATTCAGAATGTTCATCATGTTGAAACTGAATAGAACGTTGGAATTGACCGAATTCGTCAAATGGCAAGAGTATTCAAAGTGATCAGAGTGATAAAACCAGCCAGGCTAATCAAAATAGCCTGAATGCCCAATAATTCAGAATGTTCATCATGTTGAAACTGAATAGAACGTTGGAATTGACCGAATTCGTCAAACCGCAAGATTATCAAAGTGATCAGAGTGATAAAACCAGCTACAATAAGCAAAATAGCCTGAATACCCAATAATTCAGAATGTTCATCATGTTGAAACTGAATAGAACGTTGGAATTGACCGAATTCGTCAAATGGCAAGAGTATTCAAAGTGATCAGAGTGATAAAACCAGCCAGACTAATCAAAATAGCCTGAATGCCCAATAATTCAGAATGTTCATCATGTTGAAACTGAATAGAACGTTGGAATTGATCGAATTCGTCAAATGGCAAGAGTATTCAAAGTGATCAGAGTGATAAAACCAGCCAGACTAATCAAAATAGCCTGAATTCCCAATAATTCAGAATGTTCATCATGTTGAAACTGAATAGAACGTTGGAATTGAGCGAATTCGTCAAATAGCAAGATTATCAAAGTGATCAGAGTGATAAAACCAGCTACAATAAGCAAAATAGCCTGAATGCCCAATAATTCAGAATGTTCATCATGTTGAAACTGAATAGAACGTTGGAATTGACCGAATTCGTCAAATGGCAAGAGTATTCAAAGTGATCAGAGTGATAAAACCATCCAGACTAATCAAACTAGCCTGAATGCCCAATAACTCAGAATGTTCATCATGTTGAAACTGAATAGAACGTTGGAATTGACCGAATTCGTCAAATGGCAAGATTATCAAAGTAATCAGAGTGATAAAACCAGCCAGACTAATCAAAATAGCCTGAATGCCCAATAATTCAGAATGTTCATCATGTTGAAACTGAATAGAACGTTGGAATTGACCGAATTCGTCAAATGGCAAGAGTATTCAAAGTGATCAGAGTGATAAAACCAGCCAGACTAATCAAAATAGCCTGAATGCCCAATAATTCAGAATATTCATCAAGTTGAAACTGAATAGAACGTTGGAATTGACCGAATTCGTCAAATGGCAAGAGTATTCAAAGTGATCAGAGTGATGAAACCCGCCAGACTAATCAAAATAGACTGAATGCCCAATAATTGAGAACGTTCATCATGTTGAAACTGAATAGAACGTTGGAATTGACCGAATTCGTCAAATGGCAAGAGTATTCAAAGTGATCAGAGTGATAAAACCACCTACAATAGTCAAAATAGTCTGAATGACCAATAATTCAGAATGTTGATCATGTTGAAGCTGAATAGAACGTTGGAATTCACAGAATTCGTCAAATGGCAAGAGTATTCAAAGTGATAAGAGTGATAAAACCAGCCAGACTAATCAAAATAGCCTGAATGTCCAATAATTCAGAATGTTCATCATGTTGAAATTGAATAGAACGTTGGAATTGACCGAATTCGTCAAATGGCAAGAGTATTCAAAGTGATCAGAGTGATAAAACCAGCCAGGGTAATCAAAATAGCCTGAATGCCCAATAATTCAGAATGTTCATCATGTTGAAACTGAATAGAACGTTGGAATTGAGCGAATTCGTCAAATGGCAAGATTATCAAAGTGATCAGAGTGATAAAACCAGCTACAATAAGCAAAATAGCCTGAATGCCCAATAATTCAGAATGTTCATCATGTTGAAATTGAATAGAACGTTGGAATTGACCGAATTCGTCAAATCGCAAGATTATCAAAGTGATCAGAGTGATAAAACCAGCTACAATAAGCAAAATAGCCTGAATACCCAATAATTCAGAATGTTCATCATGTTGAAACTGAATAGAACGTTGGAATTGACCGAATTCGTCAAATGGCAAGAGTATTCAAAGTGATCAGAGTGATAAAACCAGCTACAATAATCAAAATAGCCTGAATGCCCAATAATTCAGAATGTTCATCATGTTGAAACTGAATAGAACGTTGGAATTGAGCGAATTCGTCAAATGGCAAGATTATCAAAGTGATCAGAGTGATAAAACCAGCTACAATAAGCAAAATACCCTGAATGCCCAATAATTCAGAATGTTCATCATGTTGAAACTGAATAGAACGTTGGAATTGACCGAATTCGTCAAATGGCAAGAGTATTCAAAGTGATCAGAGTGATAAAACCAGCCAGACTAATCAAAATAGCCTGAATGCCCAATAATTCAGAATGTTCATCATGTTGAAACTGAATAGAACGTTGGAATTTAGCGAATTCGTCAAATGGCAAGATTATCAAAGTGACCAGAGTGATAAAACCAGCTACAATAATCAAAATAGCCTGAATGCCCAATAATTCAGAATGTTCATCATGTTGAAACTGAATAGAACGTTGGAATTGACCGAATTCGTCAAATCGCAAGAGTATTCAAAGTGATCAGAGTGATAAAACCAGCTACAATAAGTAAAATAGCCTGAATGCCCAATAATTCAGAATGTTCATCATGTTGAAACTGAATAGAACGTTGGAATTGACCGAATTCGTCAAATGGCAAGAGTATTCAATGTGATCAGAGTGATAAAACCAGCCAGACTAATCAAAATAGCCTGAATATCCAATAATTCAGAATGTTCATCATGTTGAAACTGAATAGAACGTTGGAATTGACCGAATTCGTCAAATGGCAAGAGTATTCAAAGTGATCAGAGTGATAAAACCAGCCAGGCTAATCAAAATAGCCTGAATGCCCAATAATTCAGAATGTTCATCATGTTGAAACTGAATAGAACGTTGGAATTGACCGAATTCGTCAAATCGCAAGATTATCAAAGTGATCAGAGTGATAAAACCAGCTACAATAAGCAAAATAGCCTGAATACCCAATAATTCAGAATGTTCATCATGTTGAAACTGAATAGAACGTTGGAATTGACCGAATTCGTCAAATGGCAAGAGTATTCAAAGTGATCAGAGTGATAAAACCAGCCAGACTAATCAAAATAGCCTGAATGCCCAATAATTCAGAATGTTCATCATGTTGAAACTGAATAGAACGTTGGAATTGACCGAATTCGTCAAATGGCAAGAGTATTCAAAGTGATCAGAGTGATAAAACCAGCCAGACTAATCAAAATAGCCTGAATGACCAATAATTCAGAATGTTCATCATGTTCAAACTGAATAGAACGTTGGAATTGAGCGAATTCGTCAAATGGCAAGATTATCAAAGTGATCAGAGTGATAAAACCAGCTACAATAAGCAAAATATCCTGAATGCACAATAAGTCAGAATGTTCATCATGTTGAAACTGAATAGAACGTTGGAATTGACCGAATTCGTCAAATGGCAAGAGTATTCAAAGTGATCAGAGTGATAAAACCAGCCAGACTAATCAAACTAGCCTGAATGCCCAATAACTCAGAATGTTCATCATGTTGAAACTGAATAGAACGTTGGAATTGACCGAATTCGTCAAATGGCAAGATTATCAAAGTAATCAGAGTGATAAAACCAGCCAGACTAATCAAAATAGCCTGAATGCCCAATAATTCAGAATGTTCATCATGTTGAAACTGAATAGAACGTTGGAATTGACCGAATTCGTCAAATGGCAAGAGTATTCAAAGTGATCAGAGTGATAAAACCAGCCAGACTTATCAAAATAGCCTGAATGCCCAATAATTCAGAATATTCATCATGTTGAAACTGAATAGAACGTTGGAATTGACCGAATTCGTTTAATGGCTAGAGTATTCAAAGTGATCACAGTGATAAAACCAGCCAGACTAATCAAAATAGCCTGAATGCCCAATAATTCAGAATATTCATCAAGTTGAATCTGAATAGAACGTTGGAATTGACCGAATTCGTCAAATGGCAAGAGTATTCAAAGTGATCAGAGTGATAAAACCATCTACAATAATCAAAATAGCCTGAATGCGTAATAATTGAGAACGTTCATCATGTTGAAACTGAATAGAACGTTGGAATTGACCGAATTCGTCAAATGGCAAGATTATCAAAGTGATCAGAGTGATAAAACCAGCTACAATAAGCAAAATAGCCTGAATGCCCAATAATTCAGAATGTTCATCATGTTGAAACTGAATAGAACGTTGGAATTGACCGAATTCGTCAAATGGCAAGAGTATTCAAAGTGATCAGAGTGATGAAACCCGCCAGACTAATCAAAATAGACTGAATGCCCAATAATTCAGAATGTTGAAACTGAATAGAACGTTGGAATTGACCGAATTCGTCAAATGGCAAGAGTATTCAAAGTGATCAGAGTGATAAAACCAGCTACAATAAGCAAAATAGCCTGAATGCCCAATAATTGAGAACGTTCATCATGTTGAAACTGAATAGAACGTTGGAATTGACCGAATTCGTCAAATGGCAAGAGTATTCAAAGTGATCAGAGTGATAAAACCACCTACAATAGTCAAAATAGTCTGAATGACCAATAATTCAGAATGTTGATCATGTTGAAGCTGAATAGAACGTTGGAATTCACAGAATTCGTCAAATGGCAAGAGTATTCAAAGTGATAAGAGTGATAAAACCAGCCAGACTAATCAAAATAGCCTGAATGTCCAATAATTCAGAATGTTCATCATGTTGAAATTGAATAGAACGTTGGAATTGACCGAATTCGTCAAATGGCAAGAGTATTCAAAGTGATCAGAGTGATAAAACCCGCCAGACTAATCAAAATAGCCTGAATGCCCAATAATTCAGAATATTCATCATGTTGAAACTGAGTAGAACGTTGGAATTGACCGAATTCGTCAAATGGCAAGAGTATTCAAAGTGATCACAGTGATAAAACCAGCCAGACTAATCAAAATAGCCTGAATGCCAAATAATTCAGAATGTTCATCATGTTGAAACTGAATAGAACGTTGGAATTGACCGAATTCGTCAAATGGCAAGAGTATTCAAAGTGATCAGAGTGATAAAACCAGCCAGACTAATCAAAATAGCCTGAATGCCTAATAATTAAGAACGTTCATCATGTTGAAACTGAATAGAACGTTGGAATTGACTGAATTCGTCAAATGGCAAGAGTATTCAAAGTGATCAGAGTGATAAAACCATCTACAATAATCAAAATAGCCTGAATGCCTAATAATTAAGAACGTTCATCATGTTGAAACTGAATAGAACGTTGGAATTGAGCGAATTCGTGAAATGGCAAGATTATCAAAGTGATCAGAGTGATAAAACCAGCTACAATAAGCAAAATAGCCTGAATGCCCAATAATTCAGAATGTTCATCATGTTGAAACTGAATAGAACGTTGGAATTGACCGAATTCGTCAAATGGCAAGAGTATTCAAAGTGATCAGAGTGATAAAACCAGCCAGACTAATCAAAATAGCCTGAATGCCTAATAATTAAGAACGTTCATCATGTTGAAACTGAATAGAACGTTGGAATTGACTGAATTCGTCAAATGGCAAGAGTATTCAAAGTGATCAGAGTGATAAAACCATCTACAATAATCAAAATAGCCTGAATGCCTAATAATTCAGAATGTTCATCATGTTGAAACTGAATAGAACGTTGGAATTGAGCGAATTCGTCAAATGGCAAGATTATCAAAGTGATCAGAGTGATAAAACCAGCTACAATAAGCAAAATAGCCTGAATGCCCAATAATTCAGAATGTTCATCATGTTGAAACTGAATAGACAAGAGGCAAGAGTATTCAAAGTGATCAGAGTGATAAAACCAGCTACAATAATCAAAATAGCCTGAATGCCCAATAATTCAGAATGTTCATCATGTTGAAACTGAATAGAACGTTGGAATTGACCGAATTCGTCAAATGGCAAGAGTATTCAAAGTGATCAGAGTGATGAAACCCGCCAGACTAATCAAAATAGACTGAATGCCCAATAATTCAGAATGTTCATCATGTTGAAAATGAATAGAACGTTGGAATTGACCGAATTCGTCAAATGGCAAGAGTATTCAAAGTGATCAGAGTGATAAAACCACCTACAATAGTCAAAATAGTCTGAATGACCAATAATTCAGAATGTTGATCATGTTGAAGCTGAATAGAACGTTGGAATTCACAGAATTCGTCAAATGGCAAGAGTATTCAAAGTGATAAGAGTGATAAAACCAGCCAGACTAATCAAAATAGCCTGAATGTCCAATAATTCAGAATGTTCATCATGTTGAAATTGAATAGAACGTTGGAATTGACCGAATTCGTCAAATGGCAAGAGTATTCAAAGTGATCAGAGTGATAAAACCAGCCAGACTAATCAAAATAGCCTGAATGCCCAATAATTCAGAATATTCATCATGTTGAAACTGAGTAGAACGTTGGAATTGACCGCATTCGTCAAATGGCAAGAGTATTCAAAGTGATCACAGTGATAAAACCAGCCAGACTAATCAAAATAGCCTGAATGCCAAATAATTCAGAATGTTCATCATGTTGAAACTGAATAGAACGTTGGAATTGACCGAATTCGTCAAATGGCAAGAGTATTCAAAGTGATCAGAGTGATAAAACCAGCCAGACTAATCAAAATAGCCTGAATGCCTAATAATTAAGAACGTTCATCATGTTGAAACTGAATAGAACGTTGGAATTGACTGAATTCGTCAAATGGCAAGAGTATTCAAAGTGATCAGAGTGATAAAACCATCTACAATAATCAAAATAGCCTGAATGCCTAATAATTAAGAACGTTCATCATGTTGAAACTGAATAGAACGTTGGAATTGAGCGAATTCGTGAAATGGCAAGATTATCAAAGTGATCAGAGTGATAAAACCAGCTACAATAAGCAAAATAGCCTGAATGCCCAATAATTCAGAATGTTCATCATGTTGAAACTGAATAGACAAGAGGCAAGAGTATTCAAAGTGATCAGAGTGATAAAACCAGCTACAATAATCAAAATAGCCTGAATGCCCAATAATTCAGAATGTTCATCATGTTGAAACTGAATAGAACGTTGGAATTGAGCGAATTCGTCAAATGGCAAGATTATCAAAGTGATCAGAGTGATAAAACCAGCTACAATAAGCAGAATACCCTGAATGCCCAATAATTCAGAATGTTCATCATGTTGAAACTGAATAGAACGTTGGAATTGACCGAATTCGTCAAATGGCAAGAGTATTCAAAGTGATCAGAGTGATAAAACCAGCCAGACTAATCAAAATAGCCTGAATGCCCAATAATTCAGAATGTTCATCATGTTGAAACTGAATAGAACGTTGGAATTGACCGAATTCGTCAAATCGCAAGAGTATTCAAAGTGATCAGAGTGATAAAACCAGCTACAATAATCAAAATAGCCTGAATGCCTAATAATTAAGAACGTTCATCATGTTGAAACTGAATAGAACGTTGGAATTGAGCGAATTCGTGAAATGGCAAGATTATCAAAGTGATCAGAGTGATAAAACCAGCTACAATAAGCAAAATAGCCTGAATGCCCAATAATTCAGAATGTTCATCATGTTGAAACTGAATAGACAAGAGGCAAGAGTATTCAAAGTGATCAGAGTGATAAAACCAGCTACAATAATCAAAATAGCCTGAATGCCCAATAATTCAGAATGTTCATCATGTTGAAACTGAATAGAACGTTGGAATTGAGCGAATTCGTCAAATGGCAAGATTATCAAAGTGATCAGAGTGATAAAACCAGCTACAATAAGCAAAATAGCCTGAATGCCCAATAATTCAGAATGTTCATCATGTTGAAACTGAACAGACAAGAGGCAAGAGTATTCAAAGTGATAAGAGTGATAAAACCAGCCAGACTAATCAAAATAGCCTGAATGTCCAATAATTCAGAATGTTCATCATGTTGAAATTGAATAGAACGTTGGAATTGACCGAATTCGTCAAATGGCAAGAGTATTCAAAGTGATCAGAGTGATAAAACCTGCTACAATAATCAAAATAGCCTGAATGCCCAATAATTCAGAATGTTCATCATGTTGAAACTGAATAGAACGTTGGAATTGACCGAATTCGTCAAATCGCAAGAGTATTCAAAGTGATCAGAGTGATAAAACCAGCTACAATAATCAAAATAGCCTGAATGCCCAATAATTCAGAATATTCATCATGTTGAAACTGAGTAGAACGTTGGAATTGACCGAATTCGTCAAATGGCAAGAGTATTCAAAGTGATCACAGTGATAAAACCAGCCAGACTAATCAAAATAGCCTGAATGCCAAATAATTCAGAATGTTCATCATGTTGAAACTGAATAGAACGTTGGAATTGACCGAATTCGTCAAATGGCAAGAGTATTCAAAGTGATCAGAGTGATAAAACCAGCCAGACTAATCAAAATAGCCTGAATGCCTAATAATTAAGAACGTTCATCATGTTGAAACTGAATAGAACGTTGGAATTGACTGAATTCGTCAAATGGCAAGAGTTTTCAAAGTGATCAGAGTGATAAAACCATCTACAATAATCAAAATAGCCTGAATGCCTAATAATTAAGAACGTTCATCATGTTGAAACTGAATAGAACGTTGGAATTGAGCGAATTCGTGAAATGGCAAGATTATCAAAGTGATCAGAGTGATAAAACCAGCTACAATAAGCAAAATAGCCTGAATGCCCAATAATTCAGAATGTTCATCATGTTGAAACTGAATAGACAAGAGGCAAGAGTATTCAAAGTGATCAGAGAGATAAAACCAGCTACAATAATCAAAATAGCCTGAATGCCCAATAATTCAGAATGTTCATCATGTTGAAACTGAATAGAACGTTGGAATTGAGCGAATTCGTCAAATGGCAAGATTATCAAAGTGATCAGAGTGATAAAACCAGCTACAATAAGCAAAATAGCCTGAATGCCCAATAATTCAGAATGTTCATCATGTTGAAACTGAATAGACAAGAGGCAAGAGTATTCAAAGTGATCAGAGTGATAAAACCAGCTACAATAATCAAAATAGCCTGAATGCCCAATAATTCAGAATGTTCATCATGTTGAAACTGAATAGAACGTTGGAATTGACCGAATTCGTCAAATGGCAAGAGTATTCAAAGTGATCAGAGTGATGAAACCCGCCAGACTAATCAAAATAGACTGAATGCCCAATAATTCAGAATGTTCATCATGTTGAAACTGAATAGAACGTTGGAATTGACCGAATTCGTCAAATGGCAAGAGTATTCAAAGTGATCAGAGTGATAAAACCAGCTACAATAAGCAAAATAGCCTGAATGCCCAATAATTGAGAACGTTCATCATGTTGAAACTGAATAGAACGTTGGAATTGACCGAATTCGTCAAATGGCAAGAGTATTCAAAGTGATCAGAGTGATAAAACCACCTACAATAGTCAAAATAGTCTGAATGACCAATAATTCAGAATGTTGATCATGTTGAAGCTGAATAGAACGTTGGAATTCACAGAATTCGTCAAATGGCAAGAGTATTCAAAGTGATAAGAGTGATAAAACCAGCCAGACTAATCAAAATAGCCTGAATGTCCAATAATTCAGAATGTTCATCATGTTGAAATTGAATAGAACGTTGGAATTGACCGAATTCGTCAAATGGCAAGAGTATTCAAAGTGATCAGAGTGATAAAACCAGCCAGACTAATCAAAATAGCCTGAATGCCCAATAATTCAGAATATTCATCATGTTGAAACTGAGTAGAACGTTGGAATTGACCGCATTCGTCAAATGGCAAGAGTATTCAAAGTGATCACAGTGATAAAACCAGCCAGACTAATCAAAATAGCCTGAATGCCCAATAATTCAGAATGTTCATCATGTTGAAACTGAATAGAACGTTGGAATTGACCGAATTCGTCAAATGGCAAGAGTATTCAAAGTGATCAGAGTGATAAAACCACCTACAATAGTCAAAATAGTCTGAATGACCAATAATTCAGAATGTTGATCATGTTGAAGCTGAATAGAACGTTGGAATTCACAGAATTCGTCAAATGGCAAGAGTATTCAAAGTGATAAGAGTGATAAAACCAGCCAGACTAATCAAAATAGCCTGAATGTCCAATAATTCAGAACGTTCATCATGTTGAAATTGAATAGAACGTTGGAATTGACCGAATTCGTCAAATGACAAGAGTATTCAAAGTGATCAGAGTGATAAAACCCGCCAGACTAATCAAAATAGCCTGAATGCCCAATAATTCAGAATATTCATCATGTTGAAACTGAGTAGAACGTTGGAATTGACCGAATTCGTCAAATGGCAAGAGTATTCAAAGTGATCACAGTGATAAAACCAGCCAGACTAATCAAAATAGCCTGAATGCCAAATAATTCAGAATGTTCATCATGTTGAAACTGAATAGAACGTTGGAATTGACCGAATTCGTCAAATGGCAAGAGTATTCAAAGTGATCAGAGTGATAAAACCAGCCAGACTAATAAAAATAGCCTGAATGCCTAATAATTAAGAACGTTCATCATGTTGAAACTGAATAGAACGTTGGAATTGACTGAATTCGTCAAATGGCAAGAGTATTCAAAGTGATCAGAGTGATAAAACCATCTACAATAATCAAAATAGCCTGAATGCCTAATAATTAAGAACGTTCATCATGTTGAAACTGAATAGAACGTTGGAATTGAGCGAATTCGTGAAATGGCAAGATTATCAAAGTGACCAGCTACAATAAGCAAAATAGCCTGAATGCCCAATAATTCAGAATGTTCATCATGTTGAAACTGAATAGACAAGAGGCAAGAGTATTCAAAGTGATCAGAGTGATAAAACCAGCTACAATAATCAAAATAGCCTGAATGCCCAATAATTCAGAATGTTCATCATGTTGAAACTGAATAGAACGTTGGAATTGAGCGAATTCGTCAAATGGCAAGATTATCAAAGTGATCAGAGTGATAAAACCAGCTACAATAAGCAAAATAGCCTGAATGCCCAATAATTCAGAATGTTCATCATGTTGAAACTGAATAGACAAGAGGCAAGAGTATTCAAAGTGATCAGAGTGATAAAACCAGCTACAATAATCAAAATAGCCTGAATGCCCAATAATTCAGAATGTTCATCATGTTGAAACTGAATAGAACGTTGGAATTGACCGAATTCGTCAAATGGCAAGAGTATTCAAAGTGATCAGAGTGATGAAACCCGCCAGACTAATCAAAATAGACTGAATGCCCAATAATTCAGAATGTTCATCATGTTGAAACTGAATAGAACGTTGGAATTGACCGAATTCGTCAAATGGCAAGAGTATTCAAAGTGATCAGAGTGATAAAACCAGCCAGACTAATCAAAATAGCCTGAATGCCCAATAATTCAGAATATTCATCATGTTGAAACTGAGTAGAACGTTGGAATTGACCGCATTCGTCAAATGGCAAGAGTATTCAAAGTGATCAGAGTGATAAAACCAGCCAGACTAATCAAAATAGCCTGAATGCCCAATAATTCAGAATGTTCATCATGTTGAAACTGAATAGACAAGAGGCAAGAGTATTCAAAGTGATCAGAGTGATAAAACCACCTACAATAGTCAAAATAGTCTGAATGACCAATAATTCAGAATGTTGATCATGTTGAAGCTGAATAGAACGTTGGAATTCACAGAATTCGTCAAATGGCAAGAGTATTCAAAGTGATAAGAGTGATAAAACCAGCCAGACTAATCAAAATAGCCTGAATGTCCAATAATTCAGAATGTTCATCATGTTGAAATTGAATAGAACGTTGGAATTGACCGAATTCGTCAAATGGCAAGAGTATTCAAAGTGATCAGAGTGATAAAACCAGCCAGACTAATCAAAATAGCCTGAATGCCCAATAATTCAGAATATTCATCATGTTGAAACTGAGTAGAACGTTGGAATTGACCGCATTCGTCAAATGGCAAGAGTATTCAAAGTGATCACAGTGATAAAACCAGCCAGACTAATCAAAATAGCCTGAATGCCAAATAATTCAGAATGTTCATCATGTTGAAACTGAATAGAACGTTGGAATTGACCGAATTCGTCAAATGGCAAGAGTATTCAAAGTGATCAGAGTGATAAAACCAGCCAGACTAATCAAAATAGCCTGAATGCCTAATAATTAAGAACGTTCATCATGTTGAAACTGAATAGAACGTTGGAATTGACTGAATTCGTCAAATGGCAAGAGTATTCAAAGTGATCAGAGTGATAAAACCATCTACAATAATCAAAATAGCCTGAATGCCTAATAATTAAGAACGTTCATCATGTTGAAACTGAATAGAACGTTGGAATTGAGCGAATTCGTAAAATGGCAAGATTATCAAAGTGATCAGAGTGATAAAACCAGCTACAATAAGCAAAAATAGCCTGAATGCCCAATAATTCAGAATGTTCATCATGTTGAAACTGAATAGACAAGAGGCAAGAGTATTCAAAGTGATCAGAGTGATAAAACCAGCTACAATAATCAAAATAGCCTGAATGCCCAATAATTCAGAATGTTCATCATGTTGAAACTGAATAGAACGTTGGAATTGAGCGAATTCGTCAAATGGCAAGATTATCAAAGTGATCAGAGTGATAAAACCAGCTACAATAAGCAAAATACCCTGAATGCCCAATAATTCAGAATGTTCATCATGTTGAAACTGAATAGAACGTTGGAATTGACCGAATTCGTCAAATGGCAAGAGTATTCAAAGTGATCAGAGTGATAAAACCAGCCAGACTAATCAAAATAGCCTGAATGCCCAATAATTCAGAATGTTCATCATGTTGAAACTGAATAGAACGTTGGAATTGAGCGAATTCGTCAAATGGCAAGAGTATTCAAAGTGATCAGAGTGATAAAACCAGCCAGACTAATCAAAATAGCCTGAATGCCTAATAATTAAGAACGTTCATCATGTTGAAACTGAATAGAACGTTGGAATTGACTGAATTCGTCAAATGGCAAGAGTATTCAAAGTGATCAGAGTGATAAAACCATCTACAATAATCAAAATAGCCTGAATGACTAATAATTAAGAACGTTCATCATGTTGAAACTGAATAGAACGTTGGAATTGAGCGAATTCGTGAAATGGCAAGATTATCAAAGTGATCAGAGTGATAAAACCAGCTACAATAAGCAAAATAGCCTGAATGCCCAATAATTCAGAATGTTCATCATGTTGAAACTGAATAGACAAGAGGCAAGAGTATTCAAAGTGATCAGAGTGATAAAACCAGCTACAATAATCAAAATAGCCTGAATGCCCAATAATTCAGAATGTTCATCATGTTGAAACTGAATAGAACGTTGGAATTGAGCGAATTCGTCAAATGGCAAGATTATCAAAGTGATCAGAGTGATAAAACCAGCTACAATAAGCAAAATAGCCTGAATGCCCAATAATTCAGAATGTTCATCATGTTGAAACTGAATAGACAAGAGGCAAGAGTATTCAAAGTGATCAGAGTGATAAAACCAGCTACAATAATCAAAATAGCCTGAATGCCCAATAATTCAGAATGTTCATCATGTTGAAACTGAATAGAACGTTGGAATTGACCGAATTCGTCAAATGGCAAGAGTATTCAAAGTGATCAGAGTGATGAAACCCGCCAGACTAATCAAAATACACTGAATGCCCAATAATTCAGAATGTTCATCATGTTGAAACTGAATAGAACGTTGGAATTGACCGAATTCGTCAAATGGCAAGAGTATTCAAAGTGATCAGAGTGATAAAACCAGCTACAATAAGCAAAATAGCCTGAATGCCCAATAATTGAGAACGTTCATCATGTTGAAACTGAATAGAACGTTGGAATTGACCGAATTCGTCAAATGGCAAGAGTATTCAAAGTGATCAGAGTGATAAAACCACCTACAATAGTCAAAATAGTCTGAATGACCAATAATTCAGAATGTTGATCATGTTGAAGCTGAATAGAACGTTGGAATTCACAGAATTCGTCAAATGGCAAGAGTATTCAAAGTGATAAGAGTGATAAAACCAGCCAGACTAATCAAAATAGCCTGAATGTCCAATAATTCAGAATGTTCATCATGTTGAAATTGAATAGAACGTTGGAATTGACCGAATTCGTCAAATGGCAAGAGTATTCAAAGTGATCAGAGTGATAAAACCAGCCAGACTAATCAAAATAGCCTGAATGCCCAATAATTCAGAATATTCATCATGTTGAAACTGAGTAGAACGTTGGAATTGACCGCATTCGTCAAATGGCAAGAGTATTCAAAGTGATCACAGTGATAAAACCAGCCAGACTAATCAAAATAGCCTGAATGCCAAATAATTCAGAATGTTCATCATGTTGAAACTGAATAGAACGTTGGAATTGACCGAATTCGTCAAATGGCAAGAGTATTCAAAGTGATCAGAGTGATAAAACCAGCCAGACTAATCAAAATAGCCTGAATGCCTAATAATTAAGAACGTTCATCATGTTGAAACTGAATAGAACGTTGGAATTGACTGAATTCGTCAAATGGCAAGAGTATTCAAAGTGATCAGAGTGATAAAACCATCTACAATAATCAAAATAGCCTGAATGCCTAATAATTAAGAACGTTCATCATGTTGAAACTGAATAGAACGTTGGAATTGAGCGAATTCGTGAAATGGCAAGATTATCAAAGTGATCAGAGTGATAAAACCAGCTACAATAAGCAAAATAGCCTGAATGCCCAATAATTCAGAATGTTCATCATGTTGAAACTGAATAGACAAGAGGCAAGAGTATTCAAAGTGATCAGAGTGATAAAACCAGCTACAATAAGCAAAATAGCCTGAATGCCCAATAATTCAGAATGTTCATCATGTTGAAACTGAATAGAACGTTGGAATTGACCGAATTCGTCAAATGGCAACAGTATTCAAAGTGATCAGAGTGATAAAACCAGCCAGACTAATCAAAATAGCCTGAATGTCCAATAATTCAGAACGTTCATCATGTTGAAACTGAATAGAACGTTGGAATTGACCGAATTCGTCAAATGGCAAGAGTATTCAAAGTGATCAGAGTGATAAAACCAGCCAGACTAATCAAAATAGCCTGAATGCCTAATAATTAAGAACGTTCATCATGTTGAAACTGAATAGAACGTTGGAATTGACTGAATTCGTCAAATGGCAAGAGTATTCAAAGTGATCAGAGTGATAAAACCATCTACAATAATCAAAATAGCCTGAATGCCTAATAATTAAGAACGTTCATCATGTTGAAACTCAATAGAACGTTGGAATTGAGCGAATTCGTGAAATGGCAAGATTATCAAAGTGATCAGAGTGATAAAACCAGCTACAATAAGCAAAATAGCCTGAATGCCCAATAATTCAGAATGTTCATCATGTTGAAACTGAATAGACAAGAGGCAAGAGTATTCAAAGTGATCAGAGTGATAAAACCAGCTACAATAATCAAAATAGCCTGAATGCCCAATAATTCAGAATGTTCATCATGTTGAAACTGAATAGAACGTTGGAATTGAGCGAATTCGTCAAATGGCAAGATTATCAAAGTGATCAGAGTGATAAAACCAGCTACAATAAGCAAAATACCCTGAATGCCCAATAATTCAGAATGTTCATCATGTTGAAACTGAATAGAACGTTGGAATTGACCGAATTCGTCAAATGGCAAGAGTATTCAAAGTGATAAGAGTGATAAAACCAGTCAGACTAATCAAAATAGCCTGAATGTCCAATAATTCAGAATGTTCATCATGTTGAAATTGAATAGAACGTTGGAATTGACCGAATTCGTCAAATGGCAAGAGTATTCAAAGTGATCAGAGTGATAAAACCAGCCAGACTAATCAAAATAGCCTGAATGCCCAATAATTCAGAATATTCATCATGTTGAAACTGAGTAGAACGTTGGAATTGACCGCATTCGTCAAATGGCAAGAGTATTCAAAGTGATCACAGTGATAAAACCAGCCAGACTAATCAAAATAGCCTGAATGCCAAATAATTCAGAATGTTCATCATGTTGAAACTGAATAGAACGTTGGAATTGACCGAATTCGTCAAATGGCAAGAGTATTCAAAGTGATCAGAGTGATAAAACCAGCCAGACTAATCAAAATAGCCTGAATGCCTAATAATTAAGAACGTTCATCATGTTGAAACTGAATAGAACGTTGGAATTGACTGAATTCGTCAAATGGCAAGAGTATTCAAAGTGATCAGAGTGATAAAACCATCTACAATAATCAAAATAGCCTGAATGCCTAATAATTAAGAACGTTCATCATGTTGAAACTGAATAGAACGTTGGAATTGAGCGAATTCGTGAAATGGCAAGATTATCAAAGTGATCAGAGTGATAAAACCAGCTACAATAAGCAAAATAGCCTGAATGCCCAATAATTCAGAATGTTCATCATGTTGAAACTGAATAGACAAGAGGCAAGAGTATTCAAAGTGATCAGAGTGATAAAACCAGCTACAATAAGCAAAATAGCCTGAATGCCCAATAATTCAGAATGTTCATCATGTTGAAACTGAATAGAACGTTGGAATTGACCGAATTCGTCAAATGGCAAGAGTATTCAAAGTGATCAGAGTGATAAAACCAGCCAGACTAATCAAAATAGCCTGAATGTCCAATAATTCAGAATGTTCATCATGTTGAAACTGAATAGAACGTTGGAATTGACCGAATTCGTCAAATGGCAAGAGTATTCAAAGTGATCAGAGTGATAAAACCAGCCAGACTAATCAAAATAGCCTGAATGCCTAATAATTAAGAACGTTCATCATGTTGAAACTGAATAGAACGTTGGAATTGACTGAATTCGTCAAATGGCAAGAGTATTCAAAGTGATCAGAGTGATAAAACCATCTACAATAATCAAAATAGCCTGAATGCCTAATAATTAAGAACGTTCATCATGTTGAAACTGAATAGAACGTTGGAATTGAGCGAATTCGTGAAATGGCAAGATTATCAAAGTGATCAGAGTGATAAAACCAGCTACAATAAGCAAAATAGCCTGAATGCCCAATAATTCAGAATGTTCATCATGTTGAAACTGAATAGACAAGAGGCAAGAGTATTCAAAGTGATCAGAGTGATAAAACCAGCTACAATAATCAAAATAGCCTGAATGCCCAATAATTCAGAATGTTCATCATGTTGAAACTGAATAGAACGTTGGAATTGAGCGAATTCGTCAAATGGCAAGATTATCAAAGTGATCAGAGTGATAAAACCAGCTACAATAAGCAAAATACCCTGAATGCCCAATAATTCAGAATGTTCATCATGTTGAAACTGAATAGAACGTTGGAATTGACCGAATTCGTCAAATGGCAAGAGTATTCAAAGTGATCAGAGTGATAAAACCAGCCAGACTAATCAAACTAGCCTGAATGCCCAATAATTCAGAATGTTCATCATGTTGAAACTGAATAGAACGTTGGAATTGAGCGAATTCGTCAAATGGCAAGATTATCAAAGTGACCAGAGTCATAAAACCAGCTACAATAATCAAAATAGCCTGAATGCCCAATAATTCAGAATGTTCATCATGTTGAAACTGAATAGAACGTTGGAATTGACCGAATTCGTCAAATCGCAAGAGTATTCAAAGTGATCAGAGTGATAAAACCAGCTACAATAAGTAAAATAGCCTGAATGCCCAATAATTCAGAATGTTCATCATGTTGAAACTGAATAGAACGTTGGAATTGACCGAATTCGTCAAATGGCAAGAGTATTCAATATGATCAGAGTGATAAAACCAGCCAGACTAATCAAAATAGCCTGAATATCCAATAATTCAGAATGTTCATCATGTTGAAACTGAATAGAACGTTGGAATTGACCGAATTCGTCAAATGGCAAGAGTATTCAAAGTGATCAGAGTGATAAAACCAGCCAGGCTAATCAAAATAGCCTGAATGCCCAATAATTCAGAATGTTCATCATGTTGAAACTGAATAGCACGTTGGAACTGAGCGAATTCGTCAAATGGCAAGATTATCAAAGTGATCAGAGTGATAAAACCAGCTACAATAAGCAAAATAGCCTGAATGCCCAATAATTCAGAATGTTCATCATGTTGAAATTGAATAGAACGTTGGAATTGACCGAATTCGTCAAATCGCAAGATTATCAAAGTGATCAGAGTGATAAAACCAGCTACAATAAGCAAAATAGCCTGAATACCCAATAATTCAGAATGTTCATCATGTTGAAACTGAATAGAACGTTGGAATTGACCGAATTCGTCAAATGGCAAGAGTATTCAAAGTGATCAGAGTGATAAAACCAGCCAGACTAATCAAAATAGCCTGAATGCCCAATAATTCAGAATGTTCATCATGTTGAAACTGAATAGAACGGTGGAATTGACCGAATTCGTCAAATGGCAAGAGTATTCAAAGTGATCAGAGTGATAAAACCAGCTAGACTAATCAAAATAGCCTGAATTCCCAATAATTCAGAATGTTCATCATGTTGAAACTGAATAGAACGTTGGAATTGAGCAAATTTGTCAAATGGCAAGATTATCAAAGTGATCAGAGTGATAAAACCAGCTACAATAAGCAAAATAGCCTGAATGCCCAATAATTCAGAATGTTCATCATGTTGAAACTGAATAGAACGTTGGAATTGACCGAATTCGTCAAATGGCAAGAGTATTCAAAGTGATCAGAGTGATAAAACCAGCCAGAGTAATCAAAATAGCCTGAATGCCCAATAATTCAGAATGTTCATCATGTTGAAACTGAATAGAACGTTGGAATTGAGCGAATTCGTCAAATGGCAAAATTATCAAAGTGATCAGAGTGATAAAACCAGCTACAATAAGCAAAATAGCCTGAATGCCCAATAATTCAGAATGTTCATCATGTTGAAATTGAATAGAACGTTGGAATTGACCGAATTCGTCAAATCGCAAGATTATCAAAGTGATCAGAGTGATAAAACCAGCTACAATAAGCAAAATAGCCTGAATACCCAATAATTCAATATGTTCATCGTGTTGAAACTGAATAGAACGTTGGAATTGACCGAATTCGTCAAATGGCAAGAGTATTCAAAGTGATCAGAGTGATAAAACCAGCCAGACTAATCAAAATAGCCTGAATGCCCAATAATTCAGAATGTTCATCATGTTGAAACTGAATAGAACGTTGGAATTGACCGAATTCGTCAAATGGCAAGAGTATTCAAAGTGATCAGAGTGATAAAACCAGCCAGACTAATCAAAATAGCCTGAATTCCCAATAATTCAGAATGTTCATCATGTTGAAACTGAATAGAACCTTGGAATTGAGCGAATTCGTCAAATGGCAAGATTATCAAAGTGATCAGAGTGATAAAACCAGCTACAATAAGCAAAATAGCCTGAATGCCCAATAATTCAGAATGTTCATCATGTTGAAACTGAATAGAACGTTGGAATTGACCGAATTCGTCAAATGGCAAGAGTATTCAAAGTGATCAGAGTGATAAAACCAGCCAGACTAATCAAACTAGCCTGAATGCCCAATAATTCAGAATGTTCATCATGTTGAAACTGAATAGAACGTTGGAATTGACCGAATTCGTCAAATGGCAAGATTATCAAAGTAATCAGAGTGATAAAACCAGCCAGACTAATCAAAATAGCCTGAATGCCCAATAATTCAAAATGTTCATCATGTTGAAACTGAATAGAACGTTGGAATTGACCGAATTCGTTAAATGGCAAGAGTATTCAAAGTGATCAGAGTGATAAAACCAGCCAGTCTAATCAAAATAGCCTGAATGCCCAATAATTGAGAACGTTCATCATGTTGAAACTGAATAGAACGTTGGAATTGACTGAATTCGTCAAATGGCAAGAGTATTCAAAGTGATCAGAGTGATAAAACCACCTACAATAGTCAAAATAGCCTGAATGACCAATAATTCAGAATGTTCATCATGTTGAAACTGAATAGAACGTTGGAATTGACCGAATTCTTCAAATGGCAAGAGTATTCAAAGTGATCAGAGTGATAAAACCAGCCAGACTAATCAAAATAGCCTGAATGTCCAATAATTCAGAATGTTCATCATGTTGAAACTGAATAGAACGATGGAATTGACCGAATTCGTCAAATGGTAAGAGTATTCAAAGTGATCAGAGTGATAAAACCAGCCAGACTAATCAAAATAGCCTGAATGCCCAATAATTCAGAATGTTGATCATGTTGAAACTGAATAGAACGTTGGAATTGACCGAATTCGTTAAATGGCAAGAGTATTCAAAGTGATCAGAGTGATAAAACCAGCCAGACTAATCAAAATAGACTGAATGCCCAATAATTCAGAATGTTCATCATGTTCAAACTGAATAGAACGTTGGAATTGACCGAATTCGTCAAATGGCAAGAGTATTCAAAGTGATCAGAGTGATAAAACCAGCCAGACTAATCAAAATAGCCTGAATGCCCAATAATTCAGAATGTTGATAATGTTGAAACTGAATAGAACGTTGGAATTGACCGAATTCGTCAAATGGCAAGAGTATTCAAAGTGATCAGAGTGATAAAACCAGCCAGACTAATCAAAATAGCCTGAATGCCCAATAATTCAGAATGTTGATAATGTTGAAACTGAATAGAACGTTGGAATTGACCGAATTCGTCAAATGGCAAGAGTATTCAAAGTGATCAGAGTGATAAAACCAGCTACAATAAGCAAAATAGCTTGAATGCCCAATAATTCAGAATGTTCATCATGTTGAAACTGAATAGAACGTTGGAATTGACCGAATTCGTCAAATCGCACGATTATCAAAGTGATCAGAGTGATAAAACCATCTACTATAATCAAAATAGCCTGAATGCCTAATAATTAAGAATATTCATCATGTTGAAACTGAATAGAACGTTGGAATTGACCGAATTCGTCAAATGGCAAGATTATCAAAGTGATCAGAGTGATAAAACCAGCTACAATAAGCAAAATAGCTTGAATGCCCAATAATTCAGAATGTTCATCATGTTGAAACTGAATAGAACGTTGGAATTGACCGAATTCGTCAAATCGCACGATTATCAAAGTGATCAGAGTGATACAACCAGCTACAATAAGCAAAATAGCCTGAATGTCCAATAATTCAGAATGTTCATCATGTTGAAACTGAATAGAACGTTGGAATTGACCGAATTCGTCAAATGGCAAGAGTATTCAAAGTGATCAGAGTGATAAAACCAGACAGACTAATCAAAATAGCCTGAATGCCCAATAATTCAGAATGTTCATCATGTTGAAACTGAATAGAACGTTGGAATTGACCGAATTCGTTTAATGGCTAGAGTATTCAAAGTGATCACAGTGATAAAACCAGCCAGACTAATCAAAATAGCCTGAATGCCCAATAATTCAGAATGTTCATCATGTTGAAACTGAATAGAACGTTGGAATTGACCGAATTCGTCAAATGGCAAGAGTATTCAAAGTGATCAGAGTGATAAAACCATCTACAATAATCAAAATAGCCTGAATGCCTAATAATTAAGAATATTCATCATGTTGAAACTGAATAGAACGTTGGAATTGACCGAATTCGTCAAATGGCAAGATTATCAAAGTGATCAGAGTGATAAAACCAGCTACAATAAGCAAAATAGCTTGAATGCCCAATAATTCAGAATGTTCATCATGTTGAAACTGAATAGAACGTTGGAATTGACCGAATTGGTCAAATCGCACGATTATCAAAGTGATCAGTGTGATAAAACCAGCTACAATAAGCAAAATAGCCTGAATGTCCAATAATTCAGAATGTTCATCATGTTGAAACTGAATAGAGCGTTGGAATTGACCGAATTGGTCAAATGGCAAGAGTATTCAAAGTGATCAGAGTGATAAAACCAGCCAGACTAATCAAAATAGCCTGAATTCCCAATAATTCAGAATGTTCATCATGTTGAAACTGAATAGAACCTTGGAATTGAGCGAATTCGTCAAATGGCAAGATTATCAAAGTGATCAGAGTGATAAAACCAGCTACAATAAGCAAAATAGCCTGAATGCCCAATAATTCAGAATGTTCATCATGTTGAAACTGAATAGAACGTTGGAATTGACCGAATTCGTCAAATGGCAAGAGTATTCAAAGTGATCAGAGTGATAAAACCAGCCAGACTAATCAAACTAGCCTGAATGCCCAATAATTCAGAATGTTCATCATGTTGAAACTGAATAGAACGTTGGAATTGACCGAATTCGTCAAATGGCAAGATTATCAAAGTAATCAGAGTGATAAAACCAGCCAGACTAATCAAAATAGCCTGAATGCCCAATAATTCAGAATGTTCATCATGTTGAAACTGAATAGAACGTTGGAATTGACCGAATTGGTCAAATGGCAAGAGTATTCAAAGTGATCAGAGTGATAAAACCAGCCAGACTAATCAAAATAGCCTGAATTCCCAATAATTCAGAATGTTCATCATGTTGAAACTGAATAGAACCTTGGAATTGAGCGAATTCGTCAAATGGCAAGATTATCAAAGTGATCAGAGTGATAAAACCAGCTACAATAAGCAAAATAGCCTGAATGCCCAATAATTCAGAATGTTCATCATGTTGAAACTGAATAGAACGTTGGAATTGACCGAATTCGTCAAATGGCAAGAGTATTCAAAGTGATCAGAGTGATAAAACCAGCCAGACTAATCAAACTAGCCTGAATGCCCAATAATTCAGAATGTTCATCATGTTGAAACTGAATAGAACGTTGGAATTGACCGAATTCGTCAAATGGCAAGATTATCAAAGTAATCAGAGTGATAAAACCAGCCAGACTAATCAACATAGCCTGAATGCCCAATAATTCAGAATGTTCATCATGTTGAAACTGAATAGAACGTTGGAATTGACCGAATTCGTTAAATGGCAAGAGTATTCAAAGTGATCAGAGTGATAAAACCAGCCAGTCTAATCAAAATAGCCTGAATGCCCAATAATTGAGAACGTTCATCATGTTGAAACTGAATAGAACGTTGGAATTGACTGAATTCGTCAAATGGCAAGAGTATTCAAAGTGATCAGAGTGATAAAACCACCTACAATAGTCAAAATAGCCTGAATGACCAATAATTCAGAATGTTCATCATGTTGAAACTGAATAGAACGTTGGAATTGACCGAATTCTTCAAATGGCAAGAGTATTCAAAGTGATCAGAGTGATAAAACCAGCCAGACTAATCAAAATAGCCTGAATGTCCAATAATTCAGAATGTTCATCATGTTGAAACTGAATAGAACGATGGAATTGACCGAATTCGTCAAATGGTAAGAGTATTCAAAGTGATCAGAGTGATAAAACCAGCCAGACTAATCAAAATAGCCTGAATGCCCAATAATTCAGAATGTTGATCATGTTGAAACTGAATAGAACGTTGGAATTGACCGAATTCGTTAAATGGCAAGAGTATTCAAAGTGATCAGAGTGATAAAACCAGCTACAATAATCAAAATAGCATGAATGCCCAATAATTCAGAATGTTCATCATGTTGAAACTGAATAGAACGTTGGAATTGACCGAATTCGTCAAATGGCACGATTATCAAAGTGATCAGAGTGATAAAACCAGCTACAATAATCAAAATAGACTGAATGCCCAATAATTCAGAATGTTCATCATGTTCAAACTGAATAGAACGTTGGAATTGACCGAATTCGTTAAATGGCAAGAGTATTCAAAGTGATCAGAGTGATAAAACCAGCCAGACTAATCAAAATAGCCTGAATGCCCAATAATTCAGAATGTTGATAATGTTGAAACTGAATAGAACGTTGGAATTGACCGAATTCGTCAAATGGCAAGAGTATTCAAAGTGATCAGAGTGATAAAACCATCTACTATAATCAAAATAGCCTGAATGCCTAATAATTAAGAATATTCATCATGTTGAAACTGAATAGAACGTTGGAATTGACCGAATTCGTCAAATGGCAAGATTATCAAAGTGATCAGAGTGATAAAACCAGCTACAATAAGCAAAATAGCTTGAATACCCAATAATTCAGAATGTTCATCATGTTGAAACTGAATAGAACGTTGGAATTGACCGAATTCGTCAAATCGCACGATTATCAAAGTGATCAGAGTGATAAAACCAGCTACAATAAGCAAAATAGCCTGAATGTCCAATAATTCAGAATGTTCATCATGTTGAAACTGAATAGAACGTTGGAATTGACCGAATTCGTCAAATGGCAAGAGTATTCAAAGTGATCAGAGTGATAAAACCAGACAGACTAATCAAAATAGCCTGAATGCCCAATAATTCAGAATGTTCATCATGTTGAAACTGAGTAGAACGTTGGAATTGACCGAATTCGTTTAATGGCTAGAGTATTCAAAGTGATCACAGTGATAAAACCAGCCAGACTAATCAAAATAGCCTGAATGCCCAATAATTCAGAATGTTCATCATGTTGAAACTGAATAGAACGTTGGAATTGACCGAATTCGTCAAATGGCAAGAGTATTCAAAGTGATCAGAGTGATAAAACCATCTACAATAATCAAAATAGCCTGAATGCCTAATAATTAAGAATATTCATCATGTTGAAACTGAATAGAACGTTGGAATTGACCGAATTCGTCAAATGGCAAGAGTATTCAAAGTGATCAGAGTGATAAAACCAGACAGACTAATCAAAATAGCCTGAATGCCCAATAATTCAGAATGTTCATCATGTTGAAACTGAATAGAACGTTGGAATTGACCGAATTCGTTTAATGGCTAGAGTATTCAAAGTGATCACAGTGATAAAACCAGCCAGACTAATCAAAATAGCCTGAATGCCCAATAATTCAGAATGTTCATCATGTTGAAACTGAATAGAACGTTGGAATTGACCGAATTCGTCAAATGGCAAGAGTATTCAAAGTGATCAGAGTGATAAAACCATCTACTATAATCAAAATAGCCTGAATGCCTAATAATTAAGAATATTCATCATGTTGAAACTGAATAGAACGTTGGAATTGACCGAATTCGTCAAATGGCAAGATTATCAAAGTGATCAGAGTGATAAAACCAGCTACAATAAGCAAAATAGCCTGAATGCCTAATAATTAAGAATATTCATCATGTTGAAACTGAATAGAACGTTGGAATTGACCGAATTCGTTAAATGGCAAGAGTATTCAAAGTGATCAGAGTGATAAAACCAGCCAGTCTAATCAAAATAGCCTGAATGCCCAATAATTCAGAATGTTCATCATGTTGAAACTGAATAGAACGTTGGAATTGACCGAATTGGTCAAATCGCACGATTATCAAAGTGATCAGTGTGATAAAACCAGCTACAATAAGCAAAATAGCCTGAATGTCCAATAATTCAGAATGTTCATCATGTTGAAACTGAATAGAACGTTGGAATTGACCGAATTGGTCAAATGGCAAGAGTATTCAAAGTGATCAGAGTGATAAAACCAGCCAGACTAATCAAAATAGCCTGAATGCCCAATAATTCAGAATGTTCATCATGTTGAAACTGAATAGAACGTTGGAATTGACCGATTTCGTCAAATGGCAAGAGTATTCAAAGTGATCAGAGTGATAAAACCAGCCAGACTAATCAAAATAGCCTGAATGCCCAATAATTCAGAATGTTCATCATGTTGAAACTGAATAGAACGTTGGAATTGACCGAATTCGTCAAATGGCAAGAGTATTCAAAGTGATCAGAGTGATAAAACCAGCCAGACTAATCAAAATAGACTGAATGCCCAATAATTCAGAATGTTCATCATGTTGAAACTGAATAGAACGTTGGAATTGACCGAATTCGTCAAATGGCAAGAGTATTCAAAGTGATCAGAGTGATAAAACCAGCCAGACTAATCAAAATAGCCTGAATTCCCAATAATTCAGAATGTTCATCATGTTGAAACTGAATAGAACGTTGGAATTAAGCGAATTCGTCAAATGGCAAGATTATCAAAGTGATCAGAGTGATAAAACCAGCTACAATAGTCAAAATAGCCTGAATGACCAATAATTCAGAGTGTTCATCATGTTGAAACTGAATAGAACGTTGGAATTGACCGAATTCGTCAAATGGCAAGAGTATTCAAAGTGATCAGAGTGATAAAACCCGTCAGACTAATCAAAATAGCCTGAATGTCCAATAATTCAGAATGTTCATCATGTTGAAACTGAATAGAACGATGGAATTGACCGAATTCGTCAAATGGTAAGAGTATTCAAAGTGTTCAGAGTGATAAAACCAGCCAGACTAATCAAAATAGACTGAATGCCCAATAATTCAGAATGTTGATCATGTTGAAACTGAATAGAACGTTGGAATTGACCGAATTCGTTAAATGGCAAGAGTATTCAAAGTGATCAGAGTGATAAAACCAGCCAGACTAATCAAAATAGACTGAATGCCCAATAATTCAGAATGTTCATCATGTTCAAACTGAATAGAACGTTGGAATTGACCGAATTCGTTTAATGGCTAGAGTATTCAAAGTGATCACAGTGATAAAACCAGCCAGACTAATCAAAATAGCCTGAATGCCCAATAATTCAGAATGTTCATCATGTTGAAACTGAATAGAACGTTGGAATTGACCGAATTCGTCAAATGGCAAGAGTATTCAAAGTGATCAGAGTGATAAAACCTTCTGCTATAATCAAAATAGCCTGAATGCCTAATAATTAAGAATATTCATCATGTTGAAACTGAATAGAACGTTGGAATTGACCGAATTCGTCAAATGGCAAGATTATCAAAGTGATCAGAGTATTAAAACCAGCTACAATAAGCAAAATAGCTTGAATGCCCAATAATTCAGAATGTTCATCATGTTGAAACTGAATAGAACGTTGGAATTGACCGAATTCGTCAAATCGCACGATTGTCAAAGTGATCAGAGTGATAAAACCAGCTACAATAAGCAAAATAGCCTGAATGTCCAATAATTCAGAATGTTCATCATGTTGAAACTGAATAGAACGTTGGAATTGACCGAATTCGTCAAATGGCAAGAGTATTCAAAGTGATCAGAGTGATAAAACCAGCCAGACTAATCAAAATAGCCTGAATGCCCAATAATTCAGAATGTTCATCATGTTGAAACTGAATAGAACGTTGGAATTGACCGAATTCGTTTAATGGCTAGAGTATTCAAAGTGATCAGAGTGATAAAACCATCTACTATAATCAAAATAGCCTGAATGCCTAATAATTAAGAATATTCATCATGTTGAAACTGAATAGAACGTTGGAATTGACCGAATTCGTCAAATGGCAAGAGTATTCAAAGTGATCAGAGTGATAAAACCAGCCAGACTAATCAAAATAGCCTGAATGCCCAATAATTCAGAATGTTCATCATGTTGAAACTGAATAGAACGTTGGAATTGACCGAATTCGTCAAATGGCAAGATTATCAAAGTGATCAGAGTATTAAAACCAGCTACAATAAGCAAAATAGCTTGAATGCCCAATAATTCAGAATGTTCATCATGTTGAAACTGAATAGAACGTTGGAATTGACCGAATTCGTCAAATCGCACGATTGTCAAAGTGATCAGAGTGATAAAACCAGCTACAATAAGCAAAATAGCCTGAATGTCCAATAATTCAGAATGTTCATCATGTTGAAACTGAATAGAACGTTGGAATTGACCGAATTCGTCAAATGGCAAGAGTATTCAAAGTGATCAGAGTGATAAAACCAGCCAGACTAATCAAAATAGCCTGAATGCCCAATAATTCAGAATGTTCATCATGTTGAAACTGAATAGAACGTTGGAATTGACCGAATTCGTTTAATGGCTAGAGTATTCAAAGTGATCAGAGTGATAAAACCAGCCAGACTAATCAAAATAGACTGAATGCCCAATAATTCAGAATGTTCATCATGTTCAAACTGAATAGAACGTTGGAATTGACCGAATTCGTTTAATGGCTAGAGTATTCAAAGTGATCACAGTGATAAAACCATCTACTATAATCAAAATAGCCTGAATGCCTAATAATTAAGAATATTCATCATGTTGAAACTGAATAGAACGTTGGAATTGACCGAATTCGTCAAATGGCAAGAGTATTCAAAGTGATCAGAGTGATAAAACCAGCCAGACTAATCAAAATAGCCTGAATGCCCAATAATTCAGAATGTTCATCATGTTGAAACTAATAGAACGTTGGAATTGACCGAATTCGTTTAATGGCTAGAGTATTCAAAGTGATCACAGTGATAAAACCAGCCAGACTAATCAAAATAGCCTGAATGCCCAATAATTCAGAATGTTCATCATGTTGAAACTGAATAGAACGTTGGAATTGACCGAATTCGTCAAATGGCAAGAGTATTCAAAGTGATCAGAGTGATAAAACCATCTACTATAATCAAAATAGCCTGAATGCCTAATAATTAAGAATATTCATCATGTTGAAACTGAATAGAACGTTGGAATTGACCGAATTCGTCAAATGGCAAGATTATCAAAGTGATCAGAGTGATAAAACCAGCTACAATAAGCAAAATAGCTTGAATGCCCAATAATTCAGAATGTTCATCATGTTGAAACTGAATAGAACGTTGGAATTGACCGAATTCGTCAAATCGCACGATTATCAAAGTGATCAGAGTGATAAAACCAGCTACAATAAGCAAAATAGCCTGAATGTCCAATAATTCAGAATGTTCATCATGTTGAAACTGAATAGAACGTTGGAATTGACCGAATTCGTCAAATGGCAAGAGTATTCAAAGTGATCAGAGTGATAAAACCAGCCAGACTAATCAAAATAGCCTGAATGCCCAATAATTCAGAATGTTCATCATGTTGAAACTGAATAGAACGTTGGAATTGACCGAATTCGTTTAATGGCTAGAGTATTCAAAGTGATCACAGTGATAAAACCAGCCAGACTAATCAAAATAGCCTGAATGCCCAATAATTCAGAATGTTCATCATGTTGAAACTGAATAGAACGTTGGAATTGACCGAATTCGTCAAATGGCAAGAGTATTCAAAGTGATCAGAGTGATAAAACCATCTACAATAATCAAAATAGCCTGAATGCCTAAAAATTAAGAATATTCATCATGTTGAAACTGAATAGAACGTTGGAATTGACCGAATTCGTCAAATGGCAAGATTATCAAAGTGATCAGAGTGATAAAACCAGCTACAATAAGCAAAATAGCTTGAATGCCCAATAATTCAGAATGTTCATCATGTTGAAACTGAATAGAACGTTGGAATTGACCGAATTCGTCAAATCGCACGATTATCAAAGTGATCAGAGTGATAAAACCAGCTACAATAAGCAAAATAGCCTGAATGTCCAATAATTCAGAATGTTCATCATGTTGAAACTGAATAGAACGTTGGAATTGACCGAATTCGTCAAATGACAAGAGTATTCAAAGTGATCAGAGTGATAAAACCAGCCAGACTAATCAAAATAGCCTGAATGCCCAATAATTCAGAATGTTCATCATGTTGAAACTGAATAGAACGTTGGAATTGATCGAATTCGTCAAATGGCAAGAGTATTCAAAGTGATCAGAGTGATAAAACCAGCCAGACTAATCAAAATAGACTGAATGCCCAATAATTCAGAATGTTCATCATGTTCAAACTGAATAGAACGTTGGAATTGACCGAATTCGTTTAATGGCTAGAGTATTCAAAGTGATCAGAGTGATAAAACCAGCTACAATAAGCAAAATAGCCTGAATGTCCAATAATTCAGAATGTTCATCATGTTGAAACTGAATAGAACGTTGGAATTGACCGAATTCGTCAAATGGTAAGAGTATTCAAAGTGATCAGAGTGATAAAACCAGCCAGACTAATCAAAATAGCCCGAATGCCCAATAATTCAGAATGTTCATCATGTTGAAACTGAATAGAACGTTGGAATTGACCGAATTCGTCAAATGGCAAGAGTATTCAAAGTGATCAGACTGATAAAACCAGCCAGACTAATCAAAATAGACTGAATGCCCAATAATTCAGAATGTTCATCATGTTCAAACTGAATAGAACGTTGGAATTGACCGAATTCGTTTAATGGCTACAGTATTCAAAGTGATCACAGTGATAAAACCAGCCAGACTAATCAAAATAGCCTGAATGCCTAATAATTGAGAACGTTCATCATGTTGAAACTGAATAGAACGTTGGAATTGATCGAATTCGTCAAATGGCAAGATTATCAAAGTGATCAGAGTGATAAAACCAGCTACAATAAGCTAAATAGCCTGAATGCCCAATAATTCAGAATGTTCATCATGTTGAAACTGAATAGAACGTTGGAATTGACCGAATTCGTCAAATGGCAAGAGTATTCAAAGTGATCAGAGTGATAAAACCAGTCAGACTAATCAAAATAGCCTGAATGTCCAATAATTCAGAATGTTCATCATGTTGAAACTGAATAGAACGATGGAATTGACCGAATTCGTCAAATGGCAAGAGTATTCAAAGTGATCAGAGTGATAAAACCAGCCAGACTAATCAAAATAGACTGAATGCCCAATAATTCAGAATGTTGATCATGTTGAAACTGAATAGAACGTTGGAATTGACCGAATTCGTTAAATGGCAAGAGTATTCAAAGTGATCAGAGTGATAAAACCAGCCAGACTAATCAAAATAGACTGAATGCCCAATAATTCAGAATGTTCATCATGTTCAAACTGAATAGAACGTTGGAATTGACCGAATTCGTTTAATGGCTAGAGTATTCAAAGTGATCAGAGTGATAAAACCAGCCAGACTAATCAAAATAGCCTGAATGCCCAATAATTCAGAATGTTCATCATGTTGAAACTGAATAGAACGTTGGAATTGACCGAATTCGTCAAATGGCAAGAGTATTCAAAGTGATCAGAGTGATAAAACCAGCCAGACTAATCAAAATAGACTGAATGCCCAATAATTCAGAATGTTGATCATGTTGAAACTGAATAGAACGTTGGAATTGACCGAATTCGTCAAATGGCAAGAGTATTCAAAGTGATCAGAGTGATAAAACCAGTCAGACTAATCAAAATAGCCTGAATGTCCAATAATTCAGAATGTTCATCATGTTGAAACTGAATAGAACGATGGAATTGACCGAATTCGTCAAATGGTAAGAGTATTCAAAGTGATCAGAGTGATAAAACCAGCCAGACTAATCAAAATAGACTGAATGCCCAATAATTCAGAATGTTGATCATGTTGAAACTGAATAGAACGTTGGAATTGACCGAATTCGTTAAATGGCAAGAGTATTCAAAGTGATCAGAGTGATAAAACCAGCCAGACTAATCAAAATAGACTGAATGCCCAATAATTCAGAATGTTCATCATGTTCAAACTGAATAGAACGTTGGAATTGACCGAATTCGTTTAATGGCTAGAGTATTCAAAGTGATCAGAGTGATAAAACCAGCCAGACTAATCAAAATAGCCTGAATGCCCAATAATTCAGAATGTTCATCATGTTGAAACTGAATAGAACGTTGGAATTGACCGAATTCGTCAAATGGCAAGAGTATTCAAAGTGATGAGAGTGATAAAACCAGCCAGTCTAATCAAAATAGCCTGAATGCCCAATAATTGAGAACGTTCATCATGTTGAAACTGAATAGAACGTTGGAATTGACCGAATTCGTCAAATGGCAAGAGTATTCAAAGTGATCAGACTGATAAAACCAGCCAGACTAATCAAAATAGACTGAATGCCCAATAATTCAGAATGTTCATCATGTTCAAACTGAATAGAACGTTGGAATTGACCGAATTCGTTTAATGGCTACAGTATTCAAAGTGATCACAGTGATAAAACCAGCCAGACTAATCAAAATAGCCTGAATGCCTAATAATTGAGAACGTTCATCATGTTGAAACTGAATAGAACGTTGGAATTGATCGAATTCGTCAAATGGCAAGATTATCAAAGTGATCAGAGTGATAAAACCAGCTACAATAAGCTAAATAGCCTGAATGCCCAATAATTCAGAATGTTCATCATGTTGAAACTGAATAGAACGTTGGAATTGACCGAATTCGTCAAATGGCAAGAGTATTCAAAGTGATCAGAGTGATAAAACCAGTCAGACTAATCAAAATAGCCTGAATGTCCAATAATTCAGAATGTTCATCGTGTTGAAACTGAATAGAACGATGGAATTGACCGAATTCGTCAAATGGTAAGAGTATTCAAAGTGATCAGAGTGATAAAACCAGCCAGACTAATAAAAATAGACTGAATGCCCAATAATTCAGAATGTTGATCATGTTGAAACTGAATAGAACGTTGGAATTGACCGAATTCGTTAAATGGCAAGAGTATTCAAAGTGATCAGAGTGATAAAACCAGCCAGACTAATCAAAATAGACTGAATGCCCAATAATTCAGAATGTTCATCATGTTCAAACTGAATAGAACGTTGGAATTGACCGAATTCGTTTAATGGCTAGAGTATTCAAAGTGATCACAGTGATAAAACCAGCCAGACTAATCAAAATAGCCTGAATGCCCAATAATTCAGAATGTTCATCATGTTGAAACTGAATAGAACGTTGGAATTGACCGAATTCGTCAAATGGCAAGAGTATTCAAAGTGATGAGAGTGATAAAACCAGCCAGTCTAATCAAAATAGCCTGAATGCCCAATAATTGAGAACGTTCATCATGTTGAAACTGAATAGAACGTTGGAATTGACTGAATTCGTCAAATGGCAAGAGTATTCAAAGTGATCAGAGTGATAAAACCCCCTACAATAGTCAAAATAGCCTGAATGACCAATAATTCAGAATGTTCATCATGTTGAAACTGAATAGAACGTTGGAATTGACCGAATTCGTCAAATGGCAAGAGTATTCAAAGTGATCAGAGTGATAAAACCAGTCAGACTAATGAAAATAGCCTGAATGTCCAATAATTCAGAATGTTCATCATGTTTAAACTGAATAGAACGATGGAATTGACCGAATTCGTCAAATGGTAAGAGTATTCAAAGTGATCAGAGTGATAAAACCAGCCAGACTAATCAAAATAGACTGAATGCCCAATAATTCAGAATGTTGATCATGTTGAAACTGAATAGAACGTTGGAATTGACCGAATTCGTTAAATGGCAAGAGTATTCAAAGTGATCAGAGTGATAAAACCAGCCAGACTAATCAAAATAGACTGAATGCCCAATAATTCAGAATGTTCATCATGTTCAAACTGAATAGAACGTTGGAATTGACCGAATTCGTTTAATGGCTAGAGTATTCAAAGTGATCACAGTGATAAAACCAGCCAGACTAATCAAAATAGCCTGAATGCCCAATAATTCAGAATGTTCATCATGTTGAAACTGAATAGAACGTTGGAATTGACCGAATTCGTCAAATGGCAAGAGTATTCAAAGTGATCAGAGTGATAAAACCTTCTACTATAATCAAAATAGCCTGAATGCCTAATAATTAAGAATATTCATCATGTTGAAACTGAATAGAACGTTGGAATTGACCGAATTCGTCAAATGGCATGATTATCAAAGTGATCAGAGTGATAAAACCAGCTACAATAAGCAAAATAGCTTGAATGCCCAATAATTCAGAATGTTCATCATGTTGAAACTGAATAGAACGTTGGAATTGACCGAATTCGTCAAATCGCACGATTGTCAAAGTGATCAGAGTGATAAAACCAGCTACAATAAGCAAAATAGCCTGAATGTCCAATAATTCAGAATGTTCATCATGTTGAAACTGAATAGAACGTTGGAATTGACCGAATTCGTCAAATGGCAAGAGTATTCAAAGTGATCAGAGTGATAAAACCAGCCAGACTAATCAAAATAGCCTGAATGCCCAATAATTCAGAATGTTCATCATGTTGAAACAGAATAGAACGTTGGAATTGACCGAATTCGTTTAATGGCTAGAGTATTCAAAGTGATCACAGTGATAAAACCAGCCAGACTAATCAAAATAGACTGAATGCCCAATAATTCAGAATGTTCATCATGTTCAAACTGAATAGAACGTTGGAATTGACCGAATTCGTTTAATGGCTAGAGTATTCAAAGTGATCACAGTGATAAAACCATCTACTATAATCAAAATAGCCTGAATGCCTAATAATTAAGAATATTCATCATGTTGAAACTGAATAGAACGTTGGAATTGACCGAATTCGTCAAATGGCAAGAGTATTCAAAGTGATCAGAGTGATAAAACCAGCCAGACTAATCAAAATAGCCTGAATGCCCAATAATTCAGAATGTTCATCATGTTGAAACTAATAGAACGTTGGAATTGACCGAATTCGTTTAATGGCTAGAGTATTCAAAGTGATCACAGTGATAAAACCAGCCAGACTAATCAAAATAGCCTGAATGCCCAATAATTCAGAATGTTCATCATGTTGAAACTGAATAGAACGTTGGAATTGACCGAATTCGTCAAATGGCAAGAGTATTCAAAGTGATCAGAGTGATAAAACCATCTACTATAATCAAAATAGCCTGAATGCCTAATAATTAAGAATATTCATCATGTTGAAACTGAATAGAACGTTGGAATTGACCGAATTCGTCAAATGGCAAGATTATCAAAGTGATCAGAGTGATAAAACCAGCTACAATAAGCAAAATAGCTTGAATGCCCAATAATTCAGAATGTTCATCATGTTGAAACTGAATAGAACGTTGGAATTGACCGAATTCGTCAAATGGCAAGAGTATTCAAAGTGATCAGAGTGATAAAACCATCTACTATAATCAAAATAGCCTGAATGCCTAATAATTAAGAATATTCATCATGTTGAAACTGAATAGAACGTTGGAATTGACCGATTTCGTCAAATGGCAAGAGTATTCAAAGTGATCAGAGTGATAAAACCAGCCAGACTAATCAAAATAGCCTGAATGCCCAATAATTCAGAATGTTCATCATGTTGAAACTGAATAGAAAGTTGGAATTGACCGAATTCGTCAAATGACAAGAGTATTCAAAGTGATCAGAGTGATAAAACCAGCCAGACTAATCAAAATAGCCTGAATGCCCAATAATTCAGAATGTTCATCATGTTGAAACTGAATAGAACGTTGGAATTGACCGAATTCGTCAAATGGCAAGAGTATTCAAAGTGATCAGAGTGATAAAACCATCTACAATAATCAAAATAGCCTGAATGCCCAATAATTCAGAATGTTCATCATGTTGAAACTGAATAGAACGTTGGAATTGACCGAATTCGTCAAATGGCAAGAGTATTCAAAGTGATCAGAGTGATAAAACCATCTACAATAATCAAAATAGCCTGAATGCCTAATAATTAAGAATATTCATCATGTTGAAACTGAATAGAACGTTGGAATTGACCGAATTCGTCAAATGGCAAGATTATCAAAGTGATCAGAGTGATAAAACCAGCTACAATAAGCAAAATAGCTTGAATGCCCAATAATTCAGAATGTTCATCATGTTGAAACTGAATAGAACGTTGGAATTGACCGAATTCGTCAAATCGCACGATTATCAAAGTGATCAGAGTGATAAAACCAGCTACAATAAGCAAAATAGCCTGAATGTCCAATAATTCAGAATGTTCATCATGTTGAAACTGAATAGAACGTTGGAATTGACCGAATTCGTCAAATGGCAAGAGTATTCAAAGTGATCAGAGTGATAAAACCAGCCAGACTAATCAAAATAGCCTGAATGCCCAATAATTCAGAATGTTCATCATGTTGAAACTGAATAGAACGTTGGAATTGACCGAATTCGTTTAATGGCTAGAGTATTCAAAGTGATCACAGTGATAAAACCAGCCAGACTAATCAAAATAGACTGAATGCCCAATAATTCAGAATGTTCATCATGTTCAAACTGAATAGAACGTTGGAATTGACCGAATTCGTTTAATGGCTAGAGTATTCAAAGTGATCACAGTGATAAAACCATCTACTATAATCAAAATAGCCTGAATGCCTAATAATTAAGAATATTCATCATGTTGAAACTGAATAGAACGTTGGAATTGACCGAATTCGTCAAATGGCAAGAGTATTCAAAGTGATCAGAGTGATAAAACCAGCCAGACTAATCAAAATAGCCTGAATGCCCAATAATTCAGAATGTTCATCATGTTGCAACTAATAGAACGTTGGAATTGACCGAATTCGTTTAATGGCTAGAGTATTCAAAGTGATCACAGTGATAAAACCAGCCAGACTAATCAAAATAGCCTGAATGCCCAATAATTCAGAATGTTCATCATGTTGAAACTGAATAGAACGTTGGAATTGACCGAATTCGTCAAATGGCAAGAGTATTCAAAGTGATCAGAGTGATAAAACCATCTACTATAATCAAAATAGCCTGAATGCCTAATAATTAAGAATATTCATCATGTTGAAACTGAATAGAACGTTGGAATTGACCGAATTCGTCAAATGGCAAGATTATCAAAGTGATCAGAGTGATAAAACCAGCTACAATAAGCAAAATAGCTTGAATGCCCAATAATTCAGAATGTTCATCATGTTGAAACTGAATAGAACGTTGGAATTGACCGAATTCGTCAAATGGCAAGAGTATTCAAAGTGATCAGAGTGATAAAACCATCTACTATAATCAAAATAGCCTGAATGCCTAATAATTAAGAATATTCATCATGTTGAAACTGAATAGAACGTTGGAATTGACCGATTTCGTCAAATGGCAAGAGTATTCAAAGTGATCAGAGTGATAAAACCAGCCAGACTAATCAAAATAGCCTGAATGCCCAATAATTCAGAATGTTCATCATGTTGAAACTGAATAGAAAGTTGGAATTGACCGAATTCGTCAAATGACAAGAGTATTCAAAGTGATCAGAGTGATAAAACCAGCCAGACTAATCAAAATAGCCTGAATGCCCAATAATTCAGAATGTTCATCATGTTGAAACTGAATAGAACGTTGGAATTGACCGAATTCGTCAAATGGCAAGAGTATTCAAAGTGATCAGAGTGATAAAACCATCTACAATAATCAAAATAGCCTGAATGCCCAATAATTCAGAATGTTCATCATGTTGAAACTGAATAGAACGTTGGAATTGACCGAATTCGTCAAATGGCAAGAGTATTCAAAGTGATCAGAGTGATAAAACCATCTACAATAATCAAAATAGCCTGAATGCCTAATAATTAAGAATATTCATCATGTTGAAACTGAATAGAACGTTGGAATTGACCGAATTCGTCAAATGGCAAGATTATCAAAGTGATCAGAGTGATAAAACCAGCTACAATAAGCAAAATAGCTTGAATGCCCAATAATTCAGAATGTTCATCATGTTGAAACTGAATAGAACGTTGGAATTGACCGAATTCGTCAAATCGCACGATTATCAAAGTGATCAGAGTGATAAAACCAGCTACAATAAGCAAAATAGCCTGAATGTCCAATAATTCAGAATGTTCATCATGTTGAAACTGAATAGAACGTTGGAATTGACCGAATTCGTCAAATGGCAAGAGTATTCAAAGTGATCAGAGTGATAAAACCAGCCAGACTAATCAAAATAGCCTGAATGCCCAATAATTCAGAATGTTCATCATGTTGAAACTGAATAGAACGTTGGAATTGATCGAATTCGTCAAATGGCAAGAGTATTCAAAGTGATCAGAGTGATAAAACCAGCCAGACTAATCAAAATAGACTGAATGCCCAATAATTCAGAATGTTCATCATGTTCAAATTGAATAGAACGTTGGAATTGACCGAATTCGTTTAATGGCTAGAGTATTCAAAGTGATCAGAGTGATAAAACCAGCTACAATAAGCAAAATAGCCTGAATGTCCAATAATTCAGAATGTTCATCATGTTGAAACTGAATAGAACGTTGGAATTGACCGAATTCGTCAAATGGTAAGAGTATTCAAAGTGATCAGAGTGATAAAACCAGCCAGACTAATCAAAATAGCCCGAATGCCCAATAATTCAGAATGTTCATCATGTTGAAACTGAATAGAACGTTGGAATTGACCGAATTCGTCAAATGGCAAGAGTATTCAAAGTGATCAGACTGATAAAACCAGCCAGACTAATCAAAATAGACTGAATGCCCAATAATTCAGAATGTTCATCATGTTCAAACTGAATAGAACGTTGGAATTGACCGAATTCGTTTAATGGCTAGAGTATTCAAAGTGATCAGAGTGATAAAACCAGCTACAATAAGCAAAATAGCCTGAATGTCCAATAATTCAGAATGTTCATCATGTTGAAACTGAATAGAACGTTGGAATTGACCGAATTCGTCAAATGGTAAGAGTATTCAAAGTGATCAGAGTGATAAAACCAGCCAGACTAATCAAAATAGCCCGAATGCCCAATAATTCAGAATGTTCATCATGTTGAAACTGAATAGAACGTTGGAATTGGCCGAATTCGTCAAATGGCAAGAGTATTCAAAGTGATCAGACTGATAAAACCAGCCAGACTAATCAAAATAGCCTGAATGCCTAATAATTGAGAACGTTCATCATGTTGAAACTGAATAGAACGTTGGAATTGATCGAATTCGTCAAATGGCAAGATTATCAAAGTGATCAGAGTGATAAAACCAGCTACAATAAGCTAAATAGCCTGAATGCCCAATAATTCAGAATGTTCATCATGTTGAAACTGAATAGAACGTTGGAATTGACCGAATTCGTCAAATGGCAAGAGTATTCAAAGTGATCAGAGTGATAAAACCAGTCAGACTAATCAAAATAGCCTGAATGTCCAATAATTCAGAATGTTCATCATGTTGAAACTGAATAGAACGATGGAATTGACCGAATTCGTCAAATGGTAAGAGTATTCAAAGTGATCAGAGTGATAAAACCAGCCAGACTAATCAAAATAGACTGAATGCCCAATAATTCAGAATGTTGATCATGTTGAAACTGAATAGAACGTTGGAATTGACCGAATTCGTTAAATGGCAAGAGTATTCAAAGTGATCAGAGTGATAAAACCAGCCAGACTAATCAAAATAGACTGAATGCCCAATAATTCAGAATGTTCATCATGTTCAAACTGAATAGAACGTTGGAATTGACCGAATTCGTTTAATGGCTAGAGTATTCAAAGTGATCACAGTGATAAAACCAGCCAGACTAATCAAAATAGCCTGAATGCCCAATAATTCAGAATGTTCATCATGTTGAAACTGAATAGAACGTTGGAATTGACCGAATTCGTCAAATGGCAAGAGTATTCAAAGTGATGAGAGTGATAAAACCAGCCAGTCTAATCAAAATAGCCTGAATGCCCAATAATTGAGAACGTTCATCATGTTGAAACTGAATAGAACGTTGGAATTGACTGAATTCGTCAAATGGCAAGAGTATTCAAAGTGATCAGAGTGATAAAACCACCTACAATAGTCAAAATAGCCTGAATGACCAATAATTCAGAATGTTCATCATGTTGAAACTGAATAGAACGTTGGAATTGACCGAATTCGTCAAATGGCAAGAGTATTCAAAGTGATCAGAGTGATAAAACCAGTCAGACTAATCAAAATAGCCTGAATGTCCAATAATTCAGAATGTTCATCATGTTGAAACTGAATAGAACGATGGAATTGACCGAATTCGTCAAATGGTAAGAGTATTCAAAGTGATCAGAGTGATAAAACCAGCCAGACTAATCAAAATAGACTGAATGCCCAATAATTCAGAATGTTGATCATGTTGAAACTGAATAGAACGTTGGAATTGACCGAATTCGTTAAATGGCAAGAGTATTCAAAGTGATCAGAGTGATAAAACCAGCCAGACTAATCAAAATAGACTGAATGCCCAATAATTCAGAATGTTCATCATGTTCAAACTGAATAGAACGTTGGAATTGACCGAATTCGTTTAATGGCTAGAGTATTCAAAGTGATCACAGTGATAAAACCAGCCAGACTAATCAAAATAGCCTGAATGCCCAATAATTCAGAATGTTCATCATGTTGAAACTGAATAGAACGTTGGAATTGACCGAATTCGTCAAATGGCAAGAGTATTCAAAGTGATCAGAGTGATAAAACCTTCTACTATAATCAAAATAGCCTGAATGCCTAATAATTAAGAATATTCATCATGTTGAAACTGAATAGAACGTTGGAATTGACCGAATTCGTCAAATGGCATGATTATCAAAGTGATCAGAGTGATAAAACCAGCTACAATAAGCAAAATAGCTTGAATGCCCAATAATTCAGAATGTTCATCATGTTGAAACTGAATAGAACGTTGGAATTGACCGAATTCGTCAAATCGCACGATTGTCAAAGTGATCAGAGTGATAAAACCAGCTACAATAAGCAAAATAGCCTGAATGTCCAATAATTCAGAATGTTCATCATGTTGAAACTGAATAGAACGTTGGAATTGACCGAATTCGTTTAATGGCTAGAGTATTCAAAGTGATCACAGTGATAAAACCAGCCAGACTAATCAAAATAGACTGAATGCCCAATAATTCAGAATGTTCATCATGTTCAAACTGAATAGAACGTTGGAATTGACCGAATTCGTTTAATGGCTAGAGTATTCAAAGTGATCACAGTGATAAAACCATCTACTATAATCAAAATAGCCTGAATGCCTAATAATTAAGAATATTCATCATGTTGAAACTGAATACAACGTTGGAATTGACCGAATTCGTCAAATGGCAAGAGTATTCAAAGTGATCAGAGTGATAAAACCAGCCAGACTAATCAAAATAGCCTGAATGCCCAATAATTCAGAATGTTCATCATGTTGAAACTAATAGAACGTTGGAATTGACCGAATTCGTTTAATGGCTAGAGTATTCAAAGTGATCACAGTGATAAAACCAGCCAGACTAATCAAAATAGCCTGAATGCCCAATAATTCAGAATGTTCATCATGTTGAAACTGAATAGAACGTTGGAATTGACCGAATTCGTCAAATGGCAAGAGTATTCAAAGTGATCAGAGTGATAAAACCATCTACTATAATCAAAATAGCCTGAATGCCTAATAATTAAGAATATTCATCATGTTGAAACAGAATAGAACGTTGGAATTGACCGAATTCGTCAAATGGCAAGATTATCAAAGTGATCAGAGTGATAAAACCAGCTACAATAAGCAAAATAGCTTGAATGCCCAATAATTCAGAATGTTCATCATGTTGAAACTGAATAGAACGTTGGAATTGACCGAATTCGTCAAATCGCACGATTATCAAAGTGATCAGAGTGATAAAACCAGCTACAATAAGCAAAATAGCCTGAATGTCCAATAATTCAGAATGTTCATCATGTTGAAACTGAATAGAACGTTGGAATTGACCGAATTCGTCAAATGACAAGAGTATTCAAAGTGATCAGAGTGATAAAACCAGCCAGACTAATCAAAATAGCCTGAATGCCCAATAATTCAGAATGTTCATCATGTTGAAACTGAATAGAACGTTGGAATTGACCGAATTCGTCAAATGGCAAGAGTATTCAAAGTGATCAGAGTGATAAAACCAGCCAGACTAATCAAAATAGCCTGAATGCCCAATAATTCAGAATGTTCATCATGTTGAAACTGAATAGAACGTTGGAATTGATCGAATTCGTCAAATGGCAAGAGTATTCAAAGTGATCAGAGTGATAAAACCAGCCAGACTAATCAAAATAGACTGAATGCCCAATAATTCAGAATGTTCATCATGTTCAAACTGAATAGAACGTTGGAATTGACCGAATTCGTTTAATGGCTAGAGTATTCAAAGTGATCAGAGTGATAAAACCAGCTACAATAAGCAAAATAGCCTGAATGTCCAATAATTCAGAATGTTCATCATGTTGAAACTGAATAGAACGTTGGAATTGACCAAATTCGTCAAATGGTAAGAGTATTCAAAGTGATCAGAGTGATAAAACCAGCCAGACTAATCAAAATAGCCCGAATGCCCAATAATTCAGAATGTTCATCATGTTGAAACTGAATAGAACGTTGGAATTGACCGAATTCGTCAAATGGCAAGAGTATTCAAAGTGATCAGACTGATAAAACCAGCCAGACTAATCAAAATAGACTGAATGCCCAATAATTCAGAATGTTCATCATGTTCAAACTGAATAGAACGTTGGAATTGACCGAATTCGTTTAATGGCTACAGTATTCAAAGTGATCACAGTGATAAAACCAGCCAGACTAATCAAAATAGCCTGAATGCCTAATAATTGAGAACGTTCATCATGTTGAAACTGAATAGAACGTTGGAATTGATCGAATTCGTCAAATGGCAAGATTATCAAAGTGATCAGAGTGATAAAACCAGCTACAATAAGCTAAATAGCCTGAATGCCCAATAATTCAGAATGTTCATCATGTTGAAACTGAATAGAACGTTGGAATTGACCGAATTCGTCAAATGGCAAGAGTATTCAAAGTGATCAGAGTGATAAAACCCGCCAGACTAATCAAAATAGCCTGAATGCCCAATAATTCAGAATGTTCATCATGTTGAAACTGAATAGAACGTTGGAATTGACCGAATTCGTCAAATGGCAAGAGTATTCAAAGTGATCAGAGTGATAAAACCAGCCAGACTAATCAAACTAGCCTGAATGCCCAATTATTCAGAATGTTCATCATGTTGAAACTGAATAGAACGTTGGAATTGACCGAATTCGTCAAATGGCAAGATTATCAAAGTGATCAGAGTGATAAAACCAGCTATAATAATCAAAATAGCCTGAATGCCCAATAATTGAGAACGTTCATCATGTTGAAACTGAATAGAACGTTGGAATTGACTGAATTCGTCAAATGGCAAGAGTATTCAAAGTGATCAGAGTGATAAAACCACCTACAATAGTCAAAATAGCCTGAATGACCAATAATTCAGAATGTTCATCATGTTGAAACTGAATAGAACGTTGGAATTGACCGAATTCGTCAAATGGCAAGAGTATTCAAAGTGATCAGAGTGATAAAACCAGCCAGACTAATCAAAATAGCCTGAATGCCCAATAATTCAGAATGTTCATCATGTTGAAACTGAGTAGAACGTTGGAATTGACCGAATTCGTCAAATGGCAAGAGTATTCAAAGTGATCAGAGTGATAAAACCTTCTACTATAATCAAAATAGCCTGAATGCCCAATAATTCAGATTGTTCATCATGTTCAAACTGAATAGAACGTTGGAATTGACCGAATTCGTTTAATGGCTAGAGTATTCAAAGTGATCACAGTGATAAAACCAGCCAGACTAATCAAAATAGACTGAATGCCAAATAATTCAGAATGTTCATCATGTTGAAACTGAATAGAACGTTGGAATTTACCGAATTCGTCAAATGGCAAGAGTATTCAAAGTGATCAGAGTGATAAAACCAGCCCGACTAATCAAAATAGCCTGAATGCCTAATAATTAAGAACGTTCATCATGTTGAAACTGAATAGAACGTTGGAATTGACTGAATTCGTCAAATGGCAATATTATCAAAGTGATCACAGTGATAAAACCAGCTACAATAAGCAAAATAGCCTGAATGCCCAATAATTCAGAATGTTCATCATGTTGAAACTGAATAGAACGTTGGAATTGACCGAATTCGTCAAATCGCAAGAGTATTCAAAGTGATCAGAGTGATAAAACCAGCCAGACTAATCAAAATAGCCTGAATGCCCAATAATTCAGAATGTTCATCATGTTGAAACTGAATAGAACGTCGGAATTGACCGAATTCGTCAAATGGCAAGAGTATTCAAAGTGATCAGAGTGATAAAACCAGCCAGACTAATCAAAATAGCCTGAATGTCCAATAATTCAGAATGTTCATCATGTTGAAACTGAATAGAACGTTGGAATTGACCGAATTCGTCAAATGGCAAGAGTATTCAAAGTGATAAAACCAGCCAGACTAATCGAAATAGCCTGAATGCCCAATAATTCAGAATGTTCATCATGTTGAAACTGAATAGAACGTTGGAATTGACCGATTTCGTCAAATGGCAAGAGTATTCAAAGTGATCAGAGTGATAAAACCAGCCAGACTAATCAAAATAGCCTGAATGCCCAATAATTCAGAATGTTCATCATGTTGAAACTGAATAGAACGTAAGAATTGACCGAATTCGACAAATGGCAAGAGTATTCGAAGTGATCAGAGTGATAAAACCATCTACAATAATCAAAATAGCCTGAATGCCTAATAATTAAGAACGTTCATCATGTTGAAACTGAATAGAACGTTGGAATTGACCGAATTCGTCAAATGGCAAGATTATCAAAGTGATCAGAGTGATAAAACCAGCTACAATAAGCAAAATAGGCAAGAGTATTCAAAGTGTTCAGAGTGATAAAACCAGCTACAATAAGCTAAATAGCCTGAATGCCCAATAATTCAGAATGTTCATCATGTTGAAACTGAATAGAACGTTGGAATTGACCGAATTCGTCAAATGGCAAGAGTATTCAAAGTGATCAGAGTGATAAAACCCGCCAGACTAATCAAAATAGCCTGAATGCCCAATAATTCAGAATGTTCATCATGTTGAAACTGAATAGAACGTTGGAATTGACCGAATTCGTCAAATCGCACGATTGTCAAAGTGATCAGAGTGATAAAACCAGCTACAATAAGCAAAATAGCCTGAATGTCCAATAATTCAGAATGTTCATCATGTTGAAACTGAATAGAACGTTGGAATTGACCGAATTCGTCAAATCGCACGATTGTCAAAGTGATCAGAGTGATAAAACCAGCTACAATAAGCAAAATAGCCTGAATGTCCAATAATTCAGAATGTTCATCATGTTGAAACTGAATAGAACGTTGGAATTGACCGAATTCGTCAAATGGCAAGAGTATTCAAAGTGATCAGAGTGATAAAACCAGCCAGACTAATCAAAATAGCCTGAATGCCCAATAATTCAGAATGTTCATCATGTTGAAACTGAATAGAACGTTGGAATTGACCGAATTCGTTTAATGGCTAGAGTATTCAAAGTGATCACAGTGATAAAACCAGCCAGACTAATCAAAATAGACTGAATGCCCAATAATTCAGAATGTTCATCATGTTCAAACTGAATAGAACGTTGGAATTGACCGAATTCGTTTAATGGCTAGAGTATTCAAAGTGATCACAGTGATAAAACCATCTACTATAATCAAAATAGCCTGAATGCCTAATAATTAAGAATATTCATCATGTTGAAACTGAATAGAACGTTGGAATTGACCGAATTCGTCAAATGGCAAGAGTATTCAAAGTGATCAGAGTGATAAAACCAGCCAGACTAATCAAAATAGCCTGAATGCCCAATAATTCAGAATGTTCATCATGTTGAAACTGAATAGAACGTTGGAATTGACCGAATTCGTTTAATGGCTAGAGTATTCAAAGTGATCACAGTGATAAAACCAGCCAGACTAATCAAAATAGCCTGAATGCCCAATAATTCAGAATGTTCATCATGTTGAAACTGAATAGAACGTTGGAATTGACCGAATTCGTCAAATGGCAAGAGTATTCAAAGTGATCAGAGTGATAAAACCATCTACTATAATCAAAATAGCCTGAATGCCTAATAATTAAGAATATTCATCATGTTGAAACTGAATAGAACGTTGGAATTGACCGAATTCGTCAAATGGCAAGATTATCAAAGTGATCAGAGTGATAAAACCAGCTACAATAAGCAAAATAGCTTGAATGCCCAATAATTCAGAATGTTCATCATGTTGAAACTGAATAGAACGTTGGAATTGACCGAATTCGTCAAATCGCACGATTATCAAAGTGATCAGAGTGATAAAACCAGCTACAATAAGCAAAATAGCCTGAATGTCCAATAATTCAGAATGTTCATCATGTTGAAACTGAATAGAACGTTGGAATTGACCGAATTCGTCAAATGGCAAGAGTATTCAAAGTGATCAGAGTGATAAAACCACCTACAATAGTCAAAATAGCCTGAATGACCAATAATTCGGAATGTTCATCATGTTGAAACTGAATAGAACGTTGGAATTGACCGAATTCGTCAAATGGCAAGAGTATTCAAAGTGATCAGAGTGATAAAACCAGCCAGACTAATCAAACTAGCCTGAATGTCCAATAATTCAGAATGTTCATCATGTTGAAATTGAATAGAACGTTGGAATTGACCGAATTCGTCAAATGGCAAGAGTATTCAAAGTGATCAGAGTGATAAAACGAGCCAGACTAATCAAAATAGCCTGAATGCCCAATAATTCAGAATGTTCATCATGTTGAAACTGAGTAGAACGTTGGAATTGACCGAATTCGTCAAATGGCAAGAGTATTCAAAGTGATCATAGTGATAAAACCAGCCAGACTAATCAAAATAGCCTGAATGCCCAATAATTCAGAATGTTCATCATGTTCAAACTGAATAGAACGTTGGAATTGACCGAATTCGTTTAATGGCTAGAGTATTCAAAGTGATCACAGTGATAAAACCAGCCAGACTAATCAAAATAGACTGAATGCCAAATAATTCAGAATGTTCATCATGTTGAAACTGAATAGAACGTTGGAATTTACCGAATTCGTCAAATGGCAAGAGTATTCAAAGTGATCAGAGTGATAAAACCAGCCCGACTAATCAAAATAGCTTGAATGCCTAATAATTAAGAACGTTCATCATGTTGAAACTGAATAGAACGTTGGAATTGACTGAATTCGTCAAATGGCAAGATTATCAAAGTGATCAGAGTGATAAAACCAGCTACAATAAGCAAAATAGCCTGAATGCCCAATAATTCAGAATGTTCATCATGTTGAAACTGAATAGAACGTTGGAATTGACCGAATTCGTCAAATCGCAAGAGTATTCAAAGTGATAAAACCAGCCAGACTAATCAAAATAGCCTGAATGCCCAATAATTCAGAATGTTCATCATGTTGAAACTGAATAGAACGTTGGAATTGACCGAATTCGTCAAATGGCAAGAGTATTCAAAGTGATCAGAGTGATAAAACCAGCCAGACTAATCAAAATAGCCTGAATGTCCAATAATTCAGAATGTTCATCATGTTGAAACTGAATAGAACGTTGGAATTGACCGAATTCGTCAAATGGCAAGAGTATTCAAAGTGATAAAACCAGCCAGACTAATCAAAATAGCCTGAATGCCCAATAATTCAGAATGTTCATCATGTTGAAACTGAATAGAACGTTGGAATTGACCGATTTCGTCAAATGGCAAGAGTATTCAAAGTGATCAGAGTGATAAAACCAGCCAGACTAATCAAAATAGCCTGAATGCCCAATAATTCAGAATGTTCATCATGTTGAAACTGAATAGAACGTTGGAATTGACCGAATTCGACAAATGGCAAGAGTATTCGAAGTGATCAGAGTGATAAAACCATCTACAATAATCAAAATAGCCTGAATGCCTAATAATTAAGAACGTTCATCATGTTGAAACTGAATAGAACGTTGGAATTGACCGAATTCGTTAAATGGCAAGATTATCAAAGTGATCAGAGTGATAAAACCAGCTACAATAAGCAAAATAGGCAAGAGTATTCAAAGTGTTCAGAGTGATAAAACCAGCTACAATAAGCTAAATAGCCTGAATGCCCAATAATTCAGAATGTTCATCATGTTGAAACTGAATAGAACGTTGGAATTGACCGAATTCGTCAAATGGCAAGAGTATGCAAAGTGATCAGAGTGATAAAACCCGCCAGACTAATCAAAATAGCCTGAATGCCCAATAATTCAGAATGTTCATCATGTTGAAACTGAATAGAACGTTGGAATTGACCGAATTCGTCAAATCGCACGATTGTCAAAGTGATCAGAGTGATAAAACCAGCTACAATAAGCAAAATAGCCTGAATGTCCAATAATTCAGAATGTTCATCATGTTGAAACTGAATAGAACGTTGGAATTGACCGAATTCGTCAAATCGCACGATTGTCAAAGTGATCAGAGTGATAAAACCAGCCAGACTAATCAAAATAGCCTGAATGCCCAATAATTCAGAATGTTCATCATGTTCAAACTGAATAGAACGTTGGAATTGACCGAATTCGTTTAATGGCTAGAGTATTCAAAGTGATCACAGTGATAAAACCAGCCAGACTATTCAAAATAGACTGAATGCCAAATAATTCAGAATGTTCATCATGTTGAAACTGAATAGAACGTTGGAATTTACCGAATTCGTCAAATGGCAAGGGTATTCAAAGTGATCAGAGTGATAAAACCAGCCCGACTAATCAAAATAGCCTGAATGCCTAATAATTAAGAACGTTCATCATGTTGAAACTGAATAGAACGTTGGAATTGACTGAATTCGTCAAATGGCAAGATTATCAAAGTGATCAGAGTGATAAAACCAGCTACAATAAGCAAAATAGCCTGAATGCCCAATAATTCAGAATGTTCATCATGTTGAAACTGAATAGAACGTTGGAATTGACCGAATTCGTCAAATGGCAAGAGTATTCAAAGTGATCAGAGTGATAAAACCAGCCAGACTAATCAAAATAGCCTGAATGCCCAATAATTCAGAATGTTCATCATGTTGAAACTGAATAGAACGTTGGAATTGACCGAATTCGTCAAATGGCAAGAGTATTCAAAGTGATCAGAGTGATAAAACCAGCCAGACTAATCAAAATAGCCTGAATGTCCAATAATTCAGAATGTTCATCATGTTGAAACTGAATAGAACGTTGGAATTGACCGAATTCGTCAAATGGCAAGAGTATTCAAAGTGATAAAACCAGCCAGACTAATCAAAATAGCCTGAATGCCCAATAATTCAGAATGTTCATCATGTTGAAACTGAATAGAACGTTGGAATTGACCGATTTCGTCAAATGGCAAGAGTATTCAAAGTGATCAGAGTGATAAAACCAGCCAGACTAATCAAAATAGCCTGAATGCCCAATAATTCAGAATGTTCATCATGTTGAAACTGAATAGAACGTTGGAATTGACCGAATTCGACAAATGGCAAGAGTATTCGAAGTGATCAGAGTGATAAAACCATCTACAATAATCAAAATAGCCTGAATGCCTAATAATTAAGAACGTTCATCATGTTGAAACTGAATAGAACGTTGGAATTGACCGAATTCGTCAAATGGCAAGATTATCAAAGTGATCAGAGTGATAAAACCAGCTACAATAAGCAAAATAGGCAAGAGTATTCAAAGTGTTCAGAGTGATAAAACCAGCTACAATAAGCTAAATAGCCTGAATGCCCAATAATTCAGAATGTTCATCATGTTGAAACTGAATAGAACGTTGGAATTGACCGAATTCGTCAAATGGCAAGAGTATTCAAAGTGATCAGAGTGATAAAACCCGCCAGACTAATCAAAATAGCCTGAATGCCCAATAATTCAGAATGTTCATCATGTTGAAACTGAATAGAACGTTGGAATTGACCGGATTCGTCAAATCGCACGATTGTCAAAGTGATCAGAGTGATAAAACCAGCTACAATAAGCAAAATAGCCTGAATGTCCAATAATTCAGAATGTTCATCATGTTGAAACTGAATAGAACGTTGGAATTGACCGAATTCGTCAAATCGCACGATTGTCAAAGTGATCAGAGTGATAAAACCAGCTACAATAAGCAAAATAGGCAAGAGTATTCAAAGTGTTCAGAGTGATAAAACCAGCTACAATAAGCTAAATAGCCTGAATGCCCAATAATTCAGAATGTTCATCATGTTGAAACTGAATAGAACGTTGGAATTGACCGAATTCGTCAAATGGCAAGAGTATTCAAAGTGATCAGAGTGATAAAACCCGCCAGACTAATCAAAATAGCCTGAATGCCCAATAATTCAGAATGTTCATCATGTTGAAACTGAATAGAACGTTGGAATTGACCGGATTCGATAAAACCAGCTACAATAAGCAAAATAGCCTGAATGTCCAATAATTCAGAATGTTCATCATGTTGAAACTGAATAGAACGTTGGAATTGACCGAATTCGTCAAATGGCAAGAGTATTCAAAGTGATCAGAGTGATAAAACCAGCCAGACTAATCAAAATAGCCTGAATGCCCAATAATTCAGAATGTTCATCATGTTGAAACTGAATAGAACGTTGGAATTGACCGAATTCGTTAAATTGCTAGAGTATTCAAAGTGATCACAGTGATAAAACCAGCCAGACTAATCAAAATAGACTGAATGCCCAATAATTCAGAATGTTCATCATGTTCAAAATGAATAGAACGTTGGAATTGACCGAATTCGTTTAATGGCTAGAGTATTCAAAGTGATCACAGTGATAAAACCATCTACTATAATCAAAATAGCCTGAATGCCTAATAATTAAGAATATTCATCATGTTGAAACTGAATAGAACGTTGGAATTGACCGAATTCGTCAAATGGCTAGAGTATTCAAAGTGATCACAGTGATAAAACCAGCCAGACTAATCAAAATAGCCTGAATGCCCAATAATTCAGAATGTTCATCATGTTGAAACTGAATAGAACGTTGGAATTGACCGAATTCGTTTAATGGCTAGAGTATTCAAAGTGATCACAGTGATAAAACCAGCCAGACTAATCAAAATAGCCTGAATGCCCAATAATTCAGAATGTTCATCATGTTGAAACTGAATAGAACGTTGGAATTGACCGAATTCGTCAAATCGCACGATTGTCAAAGTGATCAGAGTGATAAAACCAGCTACAATAAGCAAAATAGCCTGAATGTCCAATAATTCAGAATGTTCATCATGTTGAAACTGAATAGAACGTTGGAATTGACCGAATTCGTCAAATCGCACGATTGTCAAAGTGATCAGAGTGATAAAACCAGCCAGACTAATCAAAATAGCCTGAATGCCCAATAATTCAGAATGTTCATCATGTTCAAACTGAATAGAACGTTGGAATTGACCGAATTCGTTTAATGGCTAGAGTATTCAAAGTGATCACAGTGATAAAACCAGCCAGACTAATCAAAATAGACTGAATGCCAAATAATTCAGAATGTTCATCATGTTGAAACTGAATAGAACGTTGGAATTTACCGAATTCGTCAAATGGCAAGAGTATTCAAAGTGATCAGAGTGATAAAACCAGCCCGACTAATCAAAATAGCCTGAATGCCTAATAATTAAGAACGTTCATCATGTTGAAACTGAATAGAACGTTGGAATTGACTGAATTCGTCAAATGGCAAGATTATCAAAGTGATCAGAGTGATAAAACCAGCTACAATAAGCAAAATAGCCTGAATGCCCAATAATTCAGAATGTTCATCATGTTGAAACTGAATAGAACGTTGGAATTGACCGAATTCGTCAAATGGCAAGAGTATTCAAAGTGATCAGAGTGATAAAACCAGCCAGACTAATCAAAATAGCCTGAATGCCCAATAATTCAGAATGTTCATCATGTTGAAACTGAATAGAACGTTGGAATTGACCGAATTCGTCAAATGGCAAGAGTATTCAAAGTGATCAGAGTGATAAAACCAGCCAGACTAATCAAAATAGCCTGAATGTCCAATAATTCAGAATGTTCATCATGTTGAAACTGAATAGAACGTTGGAATTGACCGAATTCGTCAAATGGCAAGAGTATTCAAAGTGATAAAACCAGCCAGACTAATCAAAATAGCCTGAATGCCCAATAATTCAGAATGTTCATCATGTTGAAACTGAATAGAACGTTGGAATTGACCGATTTCGTCAAATGGCAAGAGTATTCAAAGTGATCAGAGTGATAAAACCAGCCAGACTAATCAAAATAGCCTGAATGCCCAATAATTCAGAATGTTCATCATGTTGAAACTGAATAGAACGTTGGAATTGACCGAATTCGACAAATGGCAAGAGTATTCGAAGTGATCAGAGTGATAAAACCATCTACAATAATCAAAATAGCCTGAATGCCTAATAATTAAGAACGTTCATCATGTTGAAACTGAATAGAACGTTGGAATTGACCGAATTCGTCAAATGGCAAGATTATCAAAGTGATCAGAGTGATAAAACCAGCTACAATAAGCAAAATAGGCAAGAGTATTCAAAGTGTTCAGAGTGATAAAACCAGCTACAATAAGCTAAATAGCCTGAATGCCCAATAATTCAGAATGTTCATCATGTTGAAACTGAATAGAACGTTGGAATTGACCGAATTCGTCAAATGGCAAGAGTATTCAAAGTGATCAGAGTGATAAAACCCGCCAGACTAATCAAAATAGCCTGAATGCCCAATAATTCAGAATGTTCATCATGTTGAAACTGAATAGAACGTTGGAATTGACCGGATTCGTCAAATCGCACGATTGTCAAAGTGATCAGAGTGATAAAACCAGCTACAATAAGCAAAATAGCCTGAATGTCCAATAATTCCGAATGTTCATCATGTTGAAACTGAATAGAACGTTGGAATTGACCGAATTCGTCAAATCGCACGATTGTCAAAGTGATCAGAGTGATAAAACCAGCTACAATAAGCAAAATAGGCAAGAGTATTCAAAGTGTTCAGAGTGATAAAACCAGCTACAATAAGCTAAATAGCCTGAATGCCCAATAATTCAGAATGTTCATCATGTTGAAACTGAATAGAACGTTGGAATTGACCGAATTCGTCAAATGGCAAGAGTATTCAAAGTGATCAGAGTGATAAAACCCGCCAGACTAATCAAAATAGCCTGAATGCCCAATAATTCAGAATGTTCATCATGTTGAAACTGAATAGAACGTTGGAATTGACCGGATTCGATAAAACCAGCTACAATAAGCAAAATAGCCTGAATGTCCAATAATTCAGAATGTTCATCATGTTGAAACTGAATAGAACGTTGGAATTGACCGAATTCGTCAAATGGCAAGAGTATTCAAAGTGATCAGAGTGATAAAACCAGCCAGACTAATCAAAATAGCCTGAATGCCCAATAATTCAGAATGTTCATCATGTTGAAACTGAATAGAACGTTGGAATTGACCGAATTCGTTTAATGGCTAGAGTATTCAAAGTGATCACAGTGATAAAACCAGCCAGACTAATCAAAATAGACTGAATGCCCAATAATTCAGAATGTTCATCATGTTCAAAATGAATAGAACGTTGGAATTGACCGAATTCGTTTAATGGCTAGAGTATTCAAAGTGATCACAGTGATAAAACCATCTACTATAATCAAAATAGCCTGAATGCCTAATAATTAAGAATATTCATCATGTTGAAACTGAATAGAACGTTGGAATTGACCGAATTCGTCAAATGGCTAGAGTATTCAAAGTGATCACAGTGATAAAACCAGCCAGACTAATCAAAATAGCCTGAATGCCCAATAATTCAGAATGTTCATCATGTTGAAACTGAATAGAACGTTGGAATTGACCGAATTCGTTTAATGGCTAGAGTATTCAAAGTGATCACAGTGATAAAACCAGCCAGACTAATCAAAATAGCCTGAATGCCCAATAATTCAGAATGTTCATCATGTTGAAACTGAATAGAACGTTGGAATTGACCGAATTCGTCAAATCGCACGATTGTCAAAGTGATCAGAGTGATAAAACCAGCTACAATAAGCAAAATAGCCTGAATGTCCAATAATTCAGAATGTTCATCATGTTGAAACTGAATAGAACGTTGGAATTGACCGAATTCGTCAAATCGCACGATTGTCAAAGTGATCAGAGTGATAAAACCAGCCAGACTAATCAAAATAGCCTGAATGCCCAATAATTCAGAATGTTCATCATGTTCAAACTGAATAGAACGTTGGAATTGACCGAATTCGTTTAATGGCTAGAGTATTCAAAGTGATCACAGTGATAAAACCAGCCAGACTAATCAAAATAGACTGAATGCCAAATAATTCAGAATGTTCATCATGTTGAAACTGAATAGAACGTTGGAATTTACCGAATTCGTCAAATGGCAAGAGTATTCAAAGTGATCAGAGTGATAAAACCAGCCCGACTAATCAAAATAGCCTGAATGCCTAATAATTAAGAACGTTCATCATGTTGAAACTGAATAGAACGTTGGAATTGACTGAATTCGTCAAATGGCAAGATTATCAAAGTGATCAGAGTGATAAAACCAGCTACAATAAGCAAAATAGCCTGAATGCCCAATAATTCAGAATGTTCATCATGTTGAAACTGAATAGAACGTTGGAATTGACCGAATTCGTCAAATGGCAAGAGTATTCAAAGTGATCAGAGTGATAAAACCAGCCAGACTAATCAAAATAGCCTGAATGCCCAATAATTCAGAATGTTCATCATGTTGAAACTGAATAGAACGTTGGAATTGACCGAATTCGTCAAATGGCAAGAGTATTCAAAGTGATCAGAGTGATAAAACCAGCCAGACTAATCAAAATAGCCTGAATGTCCAATAATTCAGAATGTTCATCATGTTGAAACTGAATAGAACGTTGGAATTGACCGAATTCGTCAAATGGCAAGAGTATTCAAAGTGATAAAACCAGCCAGACTAATCAAAATAGCCTGAATGCCCAATAATTCAGAATGTTCATCATGTTGAAACTGAATAGAACGTTGGAATTGACCGATTTCGTCAAATGGCAAGAGTATTCAAAGTGATCAGAGTGATAAAACCAGCCAGACTAATCAAAATAGCCTGAATGCCCAATAATTCAGAATGTTCATCATGTTGAAACTGAATAGAATGTTGGAATTGACCGAATTCGACAAATGGCAAGAGTATTCGAAGTGATCAGAGTGATAAAACCATCTACAATAATCAAAATAGCCTGAATGCCTAATAATTAAGAACGTTCATCATGTTGAAACTGAATAGAACGTTGGAATTGACCGAATTCGTCAAATGGCAAGATTATCAAAGTGATCAGAGTGATAAAACCAGCTACAATAAGCAAAATAGGCAAGAGTATTCAAAGTGTTCAGAGTGATAAAACCAGCTACAATAAGCTAAATAGCCTTAATGCCCAATAATTCAGAATGTTCATCATGTTGAAACTGAATAGAACGTTGGAATTGACCGAATTCGTCAAATGGCAAGAGTATTCAAAGTGATCAGAGTGATAAAACCCGCGAGACTAATCAAAATAGCCTGAATGCCCAATAATTCAGAATGTTCATCATGTTGAAACTGAATAGAACGTTGGAATTGACCGGATTCGTCAAATCGCACGATTGTCAAAGTGATCAGAGTGATAAAACCAGCTACAATAAGCAAAATAGCCTGAATGTCCAATAATTCAGAATGTTCATCATGTTGAAACTGAATAGAACGTTGGAATTGACCGAATTCGTCAAATCGCACGATTGTCAAAGTGATCAGAGTGATAAAACCAGCTACAATAAGCAAAATAGGCAAGAGTATTCAAAGTGTTCAGAGTGATAAAACCAGCTACAATAAGCTAAATAGCCTGAATGCCCAATAATTCAGAATGTTCATCATGTTGAAACTGAATAGAACGTTGGAATTGACCGAATTCGTCAAATGGCAAGAGTATTCAAAGTGATCAGAGTGATAAAACCCGCCAGACTAATCAAAATAGCCTGAATGCCCAATAATTCAGAATGTTCATCATGTTGAAACTGAATAGAACGTTGGAATTGACCGGATTCGATAAAACCAGCTACAATAAGCAAAATAGCCTGAATGTCCAATAATTCAGAATGTTCATCATGTTGAAACTGAATAGAACGTTGGAATTGACCGAATTCGTCAAATGGCAAGAGTATTCAAAGTGATCAGAGTGATAAAACCAGCCAGACTAATCAAAATAGCCTGAATGCCCAATAATTCAGAATGTTCATCATGTTGAAACTGAATAGAACGTTGGAATTGACCGAATTCGTTTAATGGCTAGAGTATTCAAAGTGATCACAGTGATAAAACCAGCCAGACTAATCAAAATAGACTGAATGCCCAATAATTCAGAATGTTCATCATGTTCAAACTGAATAGAACGTTGGAATTGACCGAATTCGTTTAATGGCTAGAGTATTCAAAGTGATCACAGTGATAAAACCATCTACTATAATCAAAATAGCCTGAATGCCTAATAATTAAGAATATTCATCATGTTGAAACTGAATAGAACGTTGGAATTGACCGAATTCGTCAAATGGCTAGAGTATTCAAAGTGATCACAGTGATAAAACCAGCCAGACTAATCAAAATAGCCTGAATGCCCAATAATTCAGAATGTTCATCATGTTGAAACTGAATAGAACGTTGGAATTGACCGAATTCGTTTAATGGCTAGAGTATTCAAAGTGATCACAGTGATAAAACCAGCCAGACTAATCAAAATAGCCTGAATGCCTAATAATTAAGAATATTCATCATGTTGAAACTGAATAGAACGTTGGAATTGACCGAATTCGTCAAATGGCAAGATTATCAAAGTGATCAGAGTGATAAAACCAGCTACAATAAGCAAAATAGCTTGAATGCCCAATAATTCAGAATGTTCATCATGTTGAAACTGAATAGAACGTTGGAATTGACCGAATTCGTCAAATCGCACGATTATCAAAGTGATCAGAGTGATAAAACCAGCTACAATAAGCAAAATAGCCTGAATGTCCAATAATTCAGAATGTTCATCATGTTGAAACTGAATAGAACGTTGGAATTGACCGAATTCGTCAAATGGCAAGAGTATTCAAAGTGATCAGAGTGATAAAACCAGCCAGACTATTCAAAATAGCCTGAATGCCCAATAATTCAGAATGTTCATCATGTTGAAACTGAATAGAACGTTGGAATTGACCGAATTCGTTTAATGGCTAGAGTAATAAAACCAGTGATAAAACCAGCCAGACTAATCAAAATAGCCTGAATGCCCAATAATTCAGAATGTTCATCATGTTGAAACTGAATAGAACGTTGGAATTGACCGAATTCGTCAAATGGCAAGAGTATTCAAAGTGATCAGAGTGATAAAACCATCTACAATAATCAAAATAGCCTGAATGCCTAATAATTAAGAATATTCATCATGTTGAAACTGAATAGAACGTTGGAATTGACCGAATTCGTCAAATGGCACGATTATCAAAGTGATCAGAGTGATAAAACCAGCTACAATAAGCAAAATAGCCTGAATGTCCAATAATTCAGAATGTTCATCATGTTGAAACTGAATAGAACGTTGGAATTGACCGAATTCGTCAAATGGCAAGAGTATTCAAAGTGATCAGAGTGATAAAACCAGCCAGACTAATCAAAATAGCCTGAATGCCCAATAATTCAGAATGTTCATCATGTTGAAACTGAATAGAACGTTGGAATTGACCGAATTCGTTTAATGGCTAGAGTATTCAAAGTGATCACAGTGATAAAACCAGCCAGACTAATCAAAATAGCTTGAATGCCCAATAATTCAGAATGTTCATCATGTTGAAACTGAATAGAACGTTGGAATTGACCGAATTCGTCAAATGGCAAGAGTATTCAAAGTGATCAGAGTGATAAAACCATCTACAATAATCAAAATAGCCTGAATGCCTAATAATTAAGAATATTCATCATGTTGAAACTGAATAGAACGTTGGAATTGACCGAATTCGTCAAATGGCACGATTATCAAAGTGATCAGAGTGATAAAACCAGCTACAATAAGCAAAATAGCTTGAATGCCCAATAATTCAGAATGTTCATCATGTTGAAACTGAATAGAACGTTGGAATTGACCGAATTCGTCAAATCGCACGATTATCAAAGTGATCAGAGTGATAAAACCAGCTACAATAAGCAAAATAGCCTGAATGTCCAATAATTCAGAATGTTCATCATGTTGAAACTGAATAGAACGTTGGAATTGACCGAATTCGTCAAATGGCAAGAGTATTCAAAGTGATCAGAGTGATAAAACCAGCCAGACTAATCAAAATAGCCTGAATGCCCAATAATTCAGAATGTTCATCATGTTGAAACTGAATAGAACGTTGGAATTGATCGAATTCGTCAAATGGCAAGAGTATTCAAAGTGATCAGAGTGATAAAACCAGCCAGACTAATCAAAATAGACTGAATGCCCAATAATTCAGAATGTTCATCATGTTCAAACTGAATAGAACGTTGGAATTGACCGAATTCGTTTAATGGCTAGAGTATTCAAAGTGATCAGAGTGATAAAACCAGCTACAATAAGCAAAATAGCCTGAATGTCCAATAATTCAGAATGTTCATCATGTTGAAACTGAATAGAACGTTGGAATTGACCGAATTCGTCAAATGGTAAGAGTATTCAAAGTGATCAGAGTGATAAAACCAGCCAGACTAATCAAAATAGCCCGAATGCCCAATAATTCAGAATGTTCATCATGTTGAAACTGAATAGAACGTTGGAATTGACCGAATTCGTCAAATGGCAAGAGTATTCAAAGTGATCAGAGTGATAAAACCAGCCAGACTAATCAAAATAGACTGAATGCCCAATAATTCAGAATGTTCATCATGTTCAAACTGAATAGAACGTTGGAATTGACCGAATTCGTTTAATGGCTACAGTATTCAAAGTGATCACAGAGATAAAACCAGCCAGACTAATCAAAATAGCCTGAATGCCTAATAATTGAGAACGGTCATCATGTTGAAACTGAATAGAACGTTGGAATTGACCGAATTCGTCAAATGGCAAGATTATCAAAGTGATCAGAGTGATAAAACCAGCTACAATAAGCTAAATAGCCTGAATGCCCAATAATTCAGAATGTTCATCATGTTGAAACTGAATAGAACGTTGGAATTGACCGAATTCGTCAAATGGCAAGAGTATTCAAAGTGATCAGAGTGATAAAACCCGCCAGACTAATCAAAATAGCCTGAATGCCCAATAATTCAGAATGTTCATCATGTTGAAACTGAATAGAACGTTGGAATTGACCGAATTCGTCAAATGGCAAGAGTATTCAAAGTGATCAGAGTGATAAAACCAGCCAGACTAATCAAACTAGCCTGAATGCCCAATTATTCAGAATGTTCATCATGTTGAAACTGAATAGAACGTTGGAATTGACCGAATTCGTCAAATGGCAAGATTATCAAAGTGATCAGAGTGATAAAACCAGCTATAATAATCAAAATAGCCTGAATGCCCAATAATTGAGAACGTTCATCATGTTGAAACTGAATAGAACGTTGGAATTGACCGAATTCGTCAAATGGCAAGAGTATTCAAAGTGATCAGAGTGATAAAACCAGCCAGACTAATCAAACTAGCCTGAATGTCCAATAATTCAGAATGTTCATCATGTTGAAATTGAATAGAACGTTGGAATTGACCGAATTCGTCAAATGGCAAGAGTATTCAAAGTGATCAGAGTGATAAAACGAGCCAGACTAATCAAAATAGCCTGAATGCCCAATAATTCAAAAGTTCATCATGTTGAAACTGAGTAGAACGTTGGAATTGACAGAATTCGTCAAATGGCAAGAGTATTCAAAGTGATCAGAGTGATAAAACCAGCCAGACTAATCAAAATAGCCTGAATGCCCAATAATTCAGAATGTTCATCATGTTCAAACTGAATAGAACGTTGGAATTGACCGAATTCGTTTAATGGCTAGAGTATTCAAAGTGATCACAGTGATAAAACCAGCCAGACTAATCAAAATAGACTGAATGCCAAATAATTCAGAATGTTCATCATGTTCAAACTGAATAGAACGTTGGAATTTACCGAATTCGTCAAATGGCAAGAGTATTCAAAGTGATCAGAGTGATAAAACCAGCCCGACTAATCAAAATAGCCTGAATGCCTAATAATTAAGAACGTTCATCATGTTGAAACTGAATAGAACGTTGGAATTGACCGAATTCGTCAAATGGCAAGAGTATTCAAAGTGATCAGAGTGATAAAACCAGCCAGACTAATCAAAATAGCCTGAATGCCCAATAATTCAGAATGTTCATCATGTTGAAACTGAATAGAACGTTGGAATTGACCGAATTCGTCAAATGGCAAGAGTATTCAAAGTGATAAAACCAGCCAGACTAATCAAAATAGCCTGAATGCCCAATAATTCAGAATGTTCATCATGTTGAAACTGAATAGAACGTTGGAATTGACCGAATTCGTCAAATGGCAAAAGTATTCAAAGTGATCAGAGTGATAAAACCCGCCAGACTAATCAAAATAGCCTGAATGCCCAATAATTCAAAAGTTCATCATGTTGAAACTGAGTAGAACGTTGGAATTGACCGAATTCGTCAAATGGCAAGAGTATTCAAAGTGATCAGAGTGATAAAACCAGCCAGACTAATCAAAATAGCCTGAATGCCCAATAATTCAGAATGTTCATCATGTTCAAACTGAATAGAACGTTGGAATTTACCGAATTCGTCAAATGGCAAGAGTATTCAAAGTGATCAGAGTGATAAAACCAGCCCGACTAATCAAAATAGCCTGAATGCCTAATAATTAAGAACGTTCATCATGTTGAAACTGAATAGAACGTTGGAATTGACTGAATTCGTCAAATCGCAAGAGTATTCAAAGTGATCAGAGTGATAAAACCAGCCAGACTAATCAAAATAGCCTGAATGCCCAATAATTCAGAATGTTCATCATGTTGAAACTGAATAGAACGTTGGAATTGACCGAATTCGTCAAATGGCAAGAGTATTCAAAGTGATAAAACCAGCCAGACTAATCAAAATAGCCTGAATGCCCAATAATTCAGAATGTTCATCATGTTGAAACTGAATAGAACGTTGGAATTGACCGATTTCGTCAAATGGCAAGAGTATTCAAAGTGATCAGAGTGATAAAACCAGCCAGACTAATCAAAATAGCCTGAATGCCCAATAATTCAGAATGTTCATCATGTTGAAACTGAATAGAACGTTGGAATTGACCGAATTCGTCAAATGGCAAGAGTATTCGAAGTGATCAGAGTGATAAAACCATCTACAATAATCAAAATAGCCTGAATGCCTAATAATTAAGAACGTTCATCATGTTGAAACTGAATAGAACGTTGGAATTGACCGAATTCGTCAAATGGCAAGATTATCAAAGTGATCAGAGTGATAAAACCAGCTACAATAAGCTAAATAGCCTGAATGCCCAATAATTCAGAATGTTCATCATGTTGAAACTGAATAGAACGTTGGAATTGACCGAATTCGTCAAATGGCAAAAGTATTCAAAGTGATCAGAGTGATAAAACCCGCCAGACTAATCAAAATAGCCTGAATGCCCAATAATTCAGAATGTTCATCATGTTGAAACTGAATAGAACGTTGGAATTGACCGAATTCGTCAAATGGCAAGAGTATTCAAAGTGATCAGAGTGATAAAACCAGCCACACTAATCAAAATAGCCTGAATGCCCAATAATTCAGAATGTTCATCATGTTGAAACTGAATAGAACGTTGGAATTGACCGATTTCGTCAAATGGCAAGAGTATTCAAAGTGATCAGAGTGATAAAACCAGCCAGACTAATCAAAATAGCCTGAATGCCCAATAATTCAGAATGTTCATCATGTTGAAACTGAATAGAACGTTGGAATTGACCGAATTCGTCAAATGGCAAGAGTATTCAAAGTGATCAGAGTGATAAAACCATCTACAATAATCAAAATAGCCTGAATGCCTAATAATTAAGAACGTTCATCATGTTGAAACTGACTAGAACGTTGGAATTGACCGAATTCGTCAAATGGCAAGATTATCAAAGTGATCAGAGTGATAAAACCAGCTACAATAAGCAAAATAGGCAAGAGTATTCAAAGTGATCAGAGTGATAAAACCAGCCAGACTACTCAAAATAGCCTGAATGCCCAATAATTCAGAATGTTGATCATGTTGAAACTGAATAGAACGTTGGAATTGACCGAATTCGTCAAATGGCAAGAGTATTCAAAGTGATCAGAGTGATAAAACCAGCCAGACTAATCAATATAGCCTGAATGCCCAATAATTCAGAATGTTCATCATGTTCAAACTGAATAGAACGTTGGAATTGACCGAATTCGTTTAATGGCTAGAGTATTCAAAGTGATCACAGTGATAAAACCAGCCAGACTAATCAAAATAGCCTGAATGCCTAATAATTAAGAATGTTCATCATGTTGAAACTGAATAGAACGTTGGAATTGACCGAATTCGTCAAATGGCAAGATTATCAAAGTGATCAGAGTGATAAAACCAGCTACAATAAACAAAATAGCCTGAATGCCCAATAATTCAGAATGTTCATCATGTTGAAACTGAATAGAACGTTGGAATTGACCGAATTCGTCAAATCGCACGATTATCAAAGTGATCAGAGTGATAAAACCAGCTACAATAAGCAAAATAGCCTGAATGTCCAATAATTCAGAATGTTCATCATGTTGAAACTGAATAGAACGTTGGAATTGACCGAATTCGTCAAATGGCAAGAGTATTCAAAGTGATCAGAGTGATAAAACCAGCCAGACTAATCAAAATAGCCTGAATGCCCAATAATTCAGAATGCTCATCATGTTGAAACTGAATAGAACGTTGGAATTGACCAAATTCGTCAAATGGCAAGAGTATTCAAAGTGATCAGAGTGATAAAACCAGCCAGACTAATCAAAATAGCCTGAATGCCAAATAATTCAGAATGTTGATCATGTTGAAACTGAATAGAACGTTGGAATTGACCGAATTCGTCAAATGGCAAGAGTATTCAAAGTGATCAGAGTGATAAAACCAGCCAGACTAATCAAAATAGACTGAATGCCCAATAATTCAGAATGTTCATCATGTTCAAACTGAATAGAACGTTGGAATTGACCGAATTCGCTTAATGGCTAGAGTATTCAAAGTGATCACAGTGATAAAACCAGCCAGACTAATCAAAATAGCCTGAATGCCCAATAATTCAGAATGTTCATCATGTTGAAACTGAATAGAACGTTGGAATTGACCGAATTCGTCAAATGGCAAGAGTATTCAAAGTGATCAGAGTGATAAAACCATCTACAATAATCAAAATAGCCTGAATGCCTAATAATTGAGAACGTTCATCATGTTGAAACTGAATAGAACGTTGGAATTGACCGAATTCGTCAAATGGCAAGATTATCAAAGTGATCAGAGTGATAAAACCAGCTACAATAAGCAAAATAGCATGAATGCCCAATAATTCAGAATGTTCATCATGTTGAAACTGAATAGAACGTTGGAATTGACCGAATTCGTCAAATGGCAAGAGTATTCAAAGTGATCAGAGTGATAAAACCCGCCAGACTAATCCAAATAGCCTGAATGCCCAATAATTCAGAATGTTCATCATGTTGAAACTGAATAGAACGTTGGAATTGACCGAATTCGTCAAATGGCAAGAGTATTCAAAGTGATCAGAGAGATAAAACCAGCTACAATAAGCAAAATAGCCTGAATGCCCAATAATTGAGAACGTTCATCATGTTGAAACTGAATAGAACGTTGGAATTGACCGAATTCGTCAAATGGCAAGAGTATTCAAAGTGATCAGAGTGATAAAACCAGCTACAATAATCAAAATAGCCTGAATGCCCAATAATTGAGAACGTTCATCATGTTGAAACTGAATAGAACGTTGGAATTGACTGAATTCGTCAAATGGCAAGAGTATTCAAAGTGATCAGAGTGATAAAACCACCTACAATAGTCAAAATAGCCTGAATGCCCAATAATTCAGAATGTTCATCATGTTGAAACTGAATAGAACGTTGGAATTGACCGAATTCGTCAAATGGCAAGAGTATTCAAAGTGATCAGAGTGATAACACCATCTACAATAATCAAAATAGCCTGAATGCCTAATAATTAAGAACGTTCATCATATTGAAACTGAATAGAACGTTGGAATTGACCGAATTCGTCAAATGGCAAGATTATCAAAGTGATCAGAGTGATAAAACCAGCTACAATAAGCAAAATCGGCAAGAGTATTCAAAGTGATCAGAGTGATAAAACCAGCCAGACTAATCAAAATAGCCTGAATAATTCAGAATGTTCATCATGTTGAAACTGAATAGAACGTTGGAATTGACCGAATTCGTCAAATGGCAAGAGTATTCAAAGTGATCAGAGTGATAAAACCAGCCAGACTAATCAAAATAGCCTGAATGCCCAATAATTCAGAATGTTGATCATGTTGAAACTGAATAGAACGTTGGAATTGACCGAATTCGTCAAATGGCAAGATTATCAAAGTGATCAGAGTGATAAAACCAGCTACAATAAGCAAAATAGCCTGAATGCCCAATAATTCAGAATGTTCATCATGTTGAAACTGAATAGAACGTTGGAATTGACCGAATTCGTCAAATCCCACGATTATCAAAGTGATCAGAGTGATAAAACCAGCTACAATAAACAAAATAGCCTGAATGTCCAATAATTCAGAATGTTCATCATGTTGAAACTGAATAGAACGTTGGAATTGACCGAATTCGTTAAATGGCAAGAGTATTCAAAGTGATCAGAGTGATAAAACCAGCCAGACTAATCAAAATAGCCTGAATGCCCAATAATTCAGAATGTTCATCATGTTGAAACTGAATAGAACGTTGGAATTGACCGATTTCGTCGAATGGCAAGAGTATTCAAAGTGATCAGAGTGATAAAACCAGCCAGACTAATCAAAATAGCCTGAATGCCAAATAATTCAGTGTTCATCATGTTGAAACTGAATAGAACGTTGGTATTGACCGAATTCGTCAAATGGCAAGATTATCAAAGTGATCAGAGTGATAAAACCAGCTACAATAAGCAAAATAGCCTGAATGCCCAATAATTCCGAATGTTCATCATGTTGAAACAGAATAGAACGTTGGAATTGACCGAATTCGTCAAATGGCAAGATTATCAAAGTGATCAGAGTGATAAAACCAGCTACAATAAGCAAAATAGCCTGAATGCCCAATAATTCAGACTGTTCATCATGTTGAAACTGAATAGAACGTTGGAATTGACCGAATTCGTCAAATGGCAAGAGTATTCAAAGTGATCAGAGTGATAAAACCCGCCAGACTAATCAAAATAGCCTGAATGCCCAATAATTCAGAATGTTCATCATGTTGAAACTGAATAGAACGTTGGAATTGACCGAATTCGTCAAATGGCAAGATTATAAGTGATCAGAGTGATAAAACCAGCTGCAATAATCAAAATAGCCTGAATGCCCAATAATTCAGAATGTTCATCATGTTGAAACTGAATAGAACGTTGGAATTGACTGAATTCGTCAAATGGCAAGAGTATTCAAAGTGATCAGAGTGATAAAACCACCTACAATAGTCAAAATAGCCTGAATGCCCAATAATTCAGAATGTTCATCATGTTGAAACTGAATAGAACGTTGGAATTGACTGAATTCGTCAAATGGCAAGAGTATTCAAAGTGATCAGAGTGATAAAACCACCTACAATAGTCAAAATAGCCTGAATGACCAATAATTCAGAATGTTCATCATGTTGAAACTGAATAGAACGTTGGAATTGACCGATTTCGTCAAATGGCAAGAGTATTCAAAGTGATCAGAGTGATAAAACCAGCCAGACTAATCAAAATAGCCTGAATGCCCAATAATTCAGAATGTTCATCATGTTGAAACTGAATAGAACGTTGGAATTGACCGAATTCGTCAAATGGCAAGAGTATTCGAAGTGATCAGAGTGATAAAACCATCTACAATAATCAAAATAGCCTGAATGCCTAATAATTAAGAACGTTCATCATGTTGAAACTGAATAGAACGTTGGAATTGACCGAATTCGTCAAATGGCAAGATTATCAAAGTGATCAGAGTGATAAAACCAGCTACAATAAGCAAAATAGGCAAGAGTATTCAAAGTGATCAGAGTGATAAAACCAGCTACAATAAGCTAAATAGCCTGAATGCCCAATAATTCAGAATGTTCATCATGTTGAAACTGAATAGAACGTTGGAATTGACCGAATTCGTCAAATGGCAAGAGTATTCAAAGTGATCAGAGTGATAAAACCCGCCAGACTAATCAAAATAGCCTGAATGCCCAATAATTCAGAATGTTCATCATGTTGAAACTGAATAGAACGTTGGAATTGACCGAATTCGTCAAATGGCAAGAGTATTCAAAGTGATCAGAGTGATAAAACCAGCCAGACTAATCAAAATAGCCTGAATGCCCAATAATTCAGAATGTTCATCATGTTGAAACTGAATAGAGCGTTGGAATTGACCGATTTCGTCAAATGGCAAGAGTATTCAAAGTGATCAGAGTGATAAAACCAGCCAGACTAATCAAAATAGCCTGAATGCCCAATAATTCAGAATGTTCATCATGTTGAAACTGAATAGAACGTTGGAATTGACCGAATTCGTCAAATGGCAAGAGTATTCAAAGTGATCAGAGTGATAAAACCATCTACAATAATCAAAATAGCCTGAATGCCTAATAATTAAGAACGTTCATCATGTTGAAACTGACTAGAACGTTGGAATTGACCGAATTCGTCAAATGGCAAGATTATCAAAGTGATCAGAGTGATAAAACCAGCTACAATAAGCAAAATAGGCAAGAGTATTCAAAGTGATCAGAGTGATAAAACCAGCCAGACTACTCAAAATAGCCTGAATGCCCAATAATTCAGAATGTTGATCATGTTGAAACTGAATAGAACGTTGGAATTGACCGAATTCGTCAAATGGCAAGAGTATTCAAAGTGATCAGAGTGATAAAACCCGCCAGACTAATCAAAATAGCCTGAATGCCCAATAATTCAGAATGTTCATCATGTTGAAACTGAATAGAACGTTGGAATTGACCGAATTCGTCAAATGGCAAGAGTATTCAAAGTGATCAGAGTGATAAAACCAGCCAGACTAATCAAAATAGCCTGAATGCCCAATAATTCAGAATGTTCATCATGTTGAAACTGAATAGAACGTTGGAATTGACCGATTTCGTCAAATGGCAAGAGTATTCAAAGTGATCAGAGTGATAAAACCAGCCAGACTAATCAAAATAGCCTGAATGCCCAATAATTCAGAATGTTCATCATGTTGAAACTGAATAGAACGTTGGAATTGACCGAATTCGTCAAATGGCAAGAGTATTCAAAGTGATCAGAGTGATAAAACCATCTACAATAATCAAAATAGCCTGAATGCCTAATAATTAAGAACGTTCATCATGTTGAAACTGACTAGAACGTTGGAATTGACCGAATTCGTCAAATGGCAAGATTATCAAAGTGATCAGAGTGATAAAACCAGCTACAATAAGCAAAATAGGCAAGAGTATTCAAAGTGATCAGAGTGATAAAACCAGCCAGACTACTCAAAATAGCCTGAATGCCCAATAATTCAGAATGTTGATCATGTTGAAACTGAATAGAACGTTGGAATTGACCGAATTCGTCAAATGGCAAGAGTATTCAAAGTGATCAGAGTGATAAAACCAGCCAGACTAATCAATATAGCCTGAATGCCCAATAATTCAGAATGTTCATCATGTTCAAACTGAATAGAACGTTGGAATTGACCGAATTCGTTTAATGGCTAGAGTATTCAAAGTGATCACAGTGATAAAACCAGCCAGACTAATCAAAATAGCCTGAATGCCTAATAATTAAGAATGTTCATCATGTTGAAACTGAATAGAACGTTGGAATTGACCGAATTCGTCAAATGGCAAGATTATCAAAGTGATCAGAGTGATAAAACCAGCTACAATAAGCAAAATAGCCTGAATGCCCAATAATTCAGAATGTTCATCATGTTGAAACTGAATAGAACGTTGGAATTGACCGAATTCGTCAAATCGCACGATTATCAAAGTGATCAGAGTGATAAAACCAGCTACAATAAGCAAAATAGCCTGAATGTCCAATAATTCAGAATGTCCATCATGTTGAAACTGAATAGAACGTTGGAATTGACCGAATTCGTCAAATGGCAAGAGTATTCAAAGTGATCAGAGTGATAAAACCAGCCAGACTAATCAAAATAGCCTGAATGCCCAATAATTCAGAATGTTCATCATGTTGAAACTGAATAGAACGTTGGAATTGACCGAATTCGTCAAATGGCAAGAGTATTCAAAGTGATCAGAGTGATAAAACCAGCCAGACTAATCAAAATAGCCTGAATGCCAAATAATTCAGAATGTTGATCATGTTGAAACTGAATAGAACGTTGGAATTGACCGAATTCGTCAAATGGCAAGAGTATTCAAAGTGATCAGAGTGATAAAACCAGCCAGACTAATCAAAATAGACTGAATGCCCAATAATTCAGAATGTTCATCATGTTCAAACTGAATAGAACGTTGGAATTGACCGAATTCGCTTAATGGCTAGAGTATTCAAAGTGATCACAGTGATAAAACCAGCCAGACTAATCAAAATAGCCTGAATGCCCAATAATTCAGAATGTTCATCATGTTGAAACTGAATTGGAATTGACCGAATTCGTCAAATGGCAAGAGTATTCAAAGTGATCAGAGTGATAAAACCATCTACAATAATCAAAATAGCCTGAATGCCTAATAATTGAGAACGTTCATCATGTTGAAACTGAATAGAACGTTGGAATTGACCGAATTCGTCAAATGACAAGATTATCAAAGTGATCAGAGTGATAAAACCAGCTACAATAAGCAAAATAGCATGAATGCCCAATAATTCAGAATGTTCATCATGTTGAAACTGAATAGAACGTTGGAATTGACCGAATTCGTCAAATGGCAAGAGTATTCAAAGTGATCAGAGTGATAAAACCCGCCAGACTAATCAAAATAGCCTGAATGCCCAATAATTCAGAATATTCATCATGTTGAAACTGAATAGAACGTTGGAATTGACCGAATTCGTCAAATGGCAAGAGTATTCAAAGTGATCAGAGAGATAAAACCAGCTACAATAAGCAAAATAGCCTGAATGCCCAATAATTGAGAACGTTCATCATGTTGAAACTGAATAGAACGTTGGAATTGACCGAATTCGTCAAATGGCAAGAGTATTCAAAGTGATCAGAGTGATAAAACCAGCCAGACTAATCAAACTAGACTGAATGCCCAATAATTCAGAATGTTCATCATGTTGAAACTGAATAGAACGTTGGAATTGACCGAATTCGTCAAATGGCAAGATTGTCAAAGTGATCAGAGTGATAAAACCAGCTACAATAATCGAAATAGCCTGCATGCCCAATAATTGAGAACGTTCATCATGTTGAAACTGAATAGAACGTTGGAATTGACTGAATTCGTCAAATGGCAAGAGTATTCAAAGTGATCAGAGTGATAAAACCACCTACAATAGTCAAAATAGCCTGAATGCCCAATAATTCAGAATGTTCATCATGTTGAAACTGAATAGAACGTTGGAATTGACCGAATTCGTCAAATGGCAAGAGTATTCAAAGTGATCAGAGTGATAACACCATCTACAATAATCAAAATAGCCTGAATGCCTAATAATTAAGAACGTTCATCATATTGAAACTGAATAGAACGTTGGAATTGACCGAATTCGTCAAATGGCAAGATTATCAAAGTGATCAGAGTGATAAAACCAGCTACAATAAGCAAAATCGGCAAGAGTATTCAAAGTGATCAGAGTGATAAAACCAGCCAGACTAATCAAAATAGCCTGAATGTCCAATAATTCAGAATGTTCATCATGTTGAAATTGAATTTCGAATTCGTCAAATGGCAAGAGTATTCAAAGTGATCAGAGTGATAAAACCAGCCAGACTAATCAAAATAGCCTGAATGCCCAATAATTCAGAATGTTGATCATGTTGAAACTGAATAGAACGTTGGAATTGACCGAATTCGTCAAATGGCAAGAGTATTCAAAGTGATCAGAGTGATAAAACCAGCCAGACTAATCAATATAGCCTGAATGCCCAATAATTCAGAATGTTCATCATGTTCAAACTGAATACAACGTTGGAATTGACCGAATTCGTCAAATGGCAAGATTATCAAAGTGATCAGAGTGATAAAACCAGCTACAATAAGCAAAATAACCTGAATGCCCAATAATTCAGAATGTTCATCATGTTGAAACTGAATAGAACGTTGGAATTGACCGAATTCGTCAAATCCCACGATTATCAAAGTGATCAGAGTGATAAAACCAGCTACAATAAACAAAATAGCCTGAATGTCCAATAATTCAGAATGTTCATCATGTTGAAACTGAATAGAACGTTGGAATTGACCGAATTCGTTAAATGGCAAGAGTATTCAAAGTGATCAGAGTGATAAAACCAGCCAGACTAATCAAAATAGCCTGAATGCCCAATAATTCAGAATGTTCATCATGTTGAAACTGAATAGAACGTTGGAATTGACCGATTTCGTCGAATGGCAAGAGTATTCAAAGTGATCAGAGTGATAAAACCAGCCAGACTAATCAAAATAGCCTGAATGCCAAATAATTCACAATGTTCATCATGTTGAAACTGAATAGAACGTTGGAATTGACCGAATTCGTCAAATGGCAAGATTATCAAAGTGATCAGAGTGATAAAACCAGCTACAATAAGCAAAATAGCCTGAATGCCCAATAATTCCGAATGTTCATCATGTTGAAACAGAATAGAACGTTGGAATTGACCGAATTCGTCAAATGGCAAGATTATCAAAGTGATCAGAGTGATAAAACCAGCTACAATAAGCAAAATAGCCTGAATGCCCAATAATTCAGAATGTTCATCATGTTGAAACTGAATAGAACGTTGGAATTGACCGAATTCGTCAAATGGCAAGAGTATTCAAAGTGATCAGAGTGATAAAACCCGCCAGACTAATCAAAATAGCCTGAATGCCCAATAATTCAGAATGTTCATCATGTTGAAACTGAATAGAACGTTGGAATTGACCGAATTCGTCAAATGGCAAGATTATCAAAGTGATCAGAGTGATAAAACCAGCTACAATAAGCAAAATAGCCTGAATGCCCAATAATTCAGAATGTTCATCATGTTGAAACTGAATAGAACGTTGGAATTGACCGATTTCGTCGAATGGAAAGAGTATTCAAAGTGATCAGAGTGATAAAACCAGCCAGACTAATCAAAATAGCCTGAATGCCAAATAATTCACAATGTTCATCATGTTGAAACTGAATAGAACGTTGGAATTGACCGAATTCGTCAAATGGCAAGATTATCAAAGTGATCAGAGTGATAAAACCAGCTACAATAAGCAAAATAGCCTGAATGCCCAATAATTCCGAATGTTCATCATGTTGAAACAGAATAGAACGTTGGAATTGACCGAATTCGTCAAATGGCAAGATTATCAAAGTGATCAGAGTGATAAAACCAGCTACAATAAGCAAAATAGCCTGAATGCCCAATAATTCAGAATGTTCATCATGTTGAAACTGAATAGAACGTTGGAATTGACCGAATTCGTCAAATGGCAAGAGTATTCAAAGTGATCAGAGTGATAAAACCAGCCAGACTAATCAAACTAGACTGAATGCCCAATAATTCAGAATGTTCATCATGTTGAAACTGAATAGAACGTTGGAATTGACCGAATTCGTCAAATGGCAAGATTGTCAAAGTGATCAGAGTGATAAAACCAGCTACAATAATCGAAATAGCCTGCATGCCCAATAATTGAGAACGTTCATCATGTTGAAACTGAATAGAACGTTGGAATTGACTGAATTCGTCAAATGGCAAGAGTATTCAAAGTGATCAGAGTGATAAAACCACCTACAATAGTCAAAATAGCCTGAATGCCCAATAATTCAGAATGTTCATCATGTTGAAACTGAATAGAACGTTGGAATTGACCGAATTCGTCAAATGGCAAGAGTATTCAAAGTGATCAGAGTGATAACACCATCTACAATAATCAAAATAGCCTGAATGCCTAATAATTAAGAACGTTCATCATATTGAAACTGAATAGAACGTTGGAATTGACCGAATTCGTCAAATGGCAAGATTATCAAAGTGATCAGAGTGATAAAACCAGCTACAATAAGCAAAATCGGCAAGAGTATTCAAAGTGATCAGAGTGATAAAACCAGCCAGACTAATCAAAATAGCCTGAATGTCCAATAATTCAGAATGTTCATCATGTTGAAATTGAATTTCGAATTCGTCAAATGGCAAGAGTATTCAAAGTGATCAGAGTGATAAAACCAGCCAGACTAATCAAAATAGCCTGAATGCCCAATAATTCAGAATGTTGATCATGTTGAAACTGAATAGAACGTTGGAATTGACCGAATTCGTCAAATGGCAAGAGTATTCAAAGTGATCAGAGTGATAAAACCAGCCAGACTAATCAATATAGCCTGAATGCCCAATAATTCAGAATGTTCATCATGTTCAAACTGAATACAACGTTGGAATTGACCGAATTCGTCAAATGGCAAGATTATCAAAGTGATCAGAGTGATAAAACCAGCTACAATAAGCAAAATAACCTGAATGCCCAATAATTCAGAATGTTCATCATGTTGAAACTGAATAGAACGTTGGAATTGACCGAATTCGTCAAATCCCACGATTATCAAAGTGATCAGAGTGATAAAACCAGCTACAATAAACAAAATAGCCTGAATGTCCAATAATTCAGAATGTTCATCATGTTGAAACTGAATAGAACGTTGGAATTGACCGAATTCGTTAAATGGCAAGAGTATTCAAAGTGATCAGAGTGATAAAACCAGCCAGACTAATCAAAATAGCCTGAATGCCCAATAATTCAGAATGTTCATCATGTTGAAACTGAATAGAACGTTGGAATTGACCGATTTCGTCGAATGGCAAGAGTATTCAAAGTGATCAGAGTGATAAAACCAGCCAGACTAATCAAAATAGCCTGAATGCCAAATAATTCACAATGTTCATCATGTTGAAACTGAATAGAACGTTGGAATTGACCGAATTCGTCAAATGGCAAGATTATCAAAGTGATCAGAGTGATAAAACCAGCTACAATAAGCAAAATAGCCTGAATGCCCAATAATTCCGAATGTTCATCATGTTGAAACAGAATAGAACGTTGGAATTGACCGAATTCGTCAAATGGCAAGATTATCAAAGTGATCAGAGTGATAAAACCAGCTACAATAAGCAAAATAGCCTGAATGCCCAATAATTCAGAATGTTCATCATGTTGAAACTGAATAGAACGTTGGAATTGACCGAATTCGTCAAATGGCAAGAGTATTCAAAGTGATCAGAGTGATAAAACCCGCCAGACTAATCAAAATAGCCTGAATGCCCAATAATTCAGAATGTTCATCATGTTGAAACTGAATAGAACGTTGGAATTGACCGAATTCGTCAAATGGCAAGATTATCAAAGTGATCAGAGTGATAAAACCAGCTACAATAAGCAAAATAGCCTGAATGCCCAATAATTCAGAATGTTCATCATGTTGAAACTGAATAGAACGTTGGAATTGACCGATTTCGTCGAATGGAAAGAGTATTCAAAGTGATCAGAGTGATAAAACCAGCCAGACTAATCAAAATAGCCTGAATGCCAAATAATTCACAATGTTCATCATGTTGAAACTGAATAGAACGTTGGAATTGACCGAATTCGTCAAATGGCAAGATTATCAAAGTGATCAGAGTGATAAAACCAGCTACAATAAGCAAAATAGCCTGAATGCCCAATAATTCCGAATGTTCATCATGTTGAAACAGAATAGAACGTTGGAATTGACCGAATTCGTCAAATGGCAAGATTATCAAAGTGATCAGAGTGATAAAACCAGCTACAATAAGCAAAATAGCCTGAATGCCCAATAATTCAGAATGTTCATCATGTTGAAACTGAATAGAACGTTGGAATTGACCGAATTCGTCAAATGGCAAGAGTATTCAAAGTGATCAGAGTGATAAAACCCGCCAGACTAATCAAAATAGCCTGAATGCCCAATAATTCAGAATGTTCATCATGTTGAAACTGAATAGAACGTTGGAATTGACCGAATTCGTCAAATGGCAAGATTATCAAAGTGATCAGAGTGATAAAACCAGCTACAATAATCAAAATAGCCTGAATGCCCAATAATTGAGAACGTTCATCATGTTGAAACTGAATAGAACGTTGGAATTGACTGAATTCGTCAAATGGCAAGAGTATTCAAAGTGATCAGAGTGATAAAACCACCTACAATAGTCAAAATAGCCTGAATGACCAATAATTCAGAATGTTCATCATGTTGAAACTGAATAGAACGTTGGAATTGACCGAATTCGTCAAATGGCAAGAGTATTCAAAGTGATCAGAGTGATAAAACCAGCCAGACTAATCAAAATAGCCTGAATGTCAAATAATTCAGAATGTTCATCATGTTCAAACTGAATAGAACGTTGGAATTGACCGAATTCGTTTAATGGCTAGAGTATTCAGAGTGATAAAACCAGCCAGACTAATCAAAATAGCCTGAATGCCTAATAATTAAGAACGTTCATCATGTTGAAACTGAATAGAACGTTGGAATTGACTGAATTCGTCAAATGGCAAGATTATCAAAGTGATCAGAGTGATAAAAACAGCTACAATAGACAAGAGGCAAGAGTATTCAAAGTGATCAGAGTGATAAAACCACCTACAATAGTCAAAATAGCCTGAATGACCAATAATTCAGAATGTTCATCATGTTGAAACTGAATAGAACGTTGGAATTGACCGAATTCGTCAAATGGCAAGAGTATTCAAAGTGATCAGAGTGATAAAACCAGCCAGACTAATCAAAATAGCCTGAATGCCCAATAATTCAGAATGTTCATGAATAGAACGTTGGAATGGACCGAATTCGTCAAATGGCAAGAGTATTCAGAGTGATAAAACCAGCCAGACTAATCAAAATAGCCTGAATGCCTAATAATTAAGAACGTTCATCATGTTGAAACTGAATAGAACGTTGGAATTGACTGAATTCGTCAAATGGCAAGATTATCAAAGTGATCAGAGTGATAAAAACAGCTACAATAGACAAGAGGCAAGAGTATTCAAAGTGATCAGAGTGATAAAACCAGCTACAATAATCAAAATAGCCTGAATGCCCAATAATTCAGAATGTTCATCATGTTGAAACTGAGTAGAACGGTGGAATTGAGCGAATTCGTCAAATGGCAAGATTATCAAAGTGATCAGAGTGATAAAACCAGCTACAATAAGCAAAATAGCCTGAATGCCCAATAATTCAGAATGTTCATCATGTTGAAACTGAATAGAACGTTGGAATTGAGCGAATTCGTCAAATGGCAAGATTATCAAAGTGACCAGAGCGATAAAACCAGCTACAATAATCAAAATAGCCTGAATGCCCAATAATTCAGAATGTTCATCATGTTGAAACTGAATAGAACGTTGGAATTGACCGAATTCGTCAAATCGCAAGAGTATTCAAAGTGATCAGAGTGATAAAACCACCTACAATAGTCAAAATAGCCTGAATGCCCAATAATTCAGAATGTTCATCATGTTGAAACTGAATAGAACGTTGGAATTGACCGAATTCGTCAAATGGCAAGAGTATTCAAAGTGATCAGAGTGATAAAACCAGCCAGACTAATCAAAATAGCCTGAATGTCAAATAATTCAGAATGTTCATCATGTTCAAACTGAATAGAACGTTGGAATTGACCGAATTCGTTTAATGGCTAGAGTATTCAGAGTGATAAAACCAGCCAGACTAATCAAAATAGCCTGAATGCCTAATAATTAAGAACGTTCATCATGTTGAAACTGAATAGAACGTTGGAATTGACTGAATTCGTCAAATGGCAAGATTATCAAAGTGATCAGAGTGATAAAAACAGCTACAATAGACAAGAGGCAAGAGTATTCAAAGTGATCAGAGTGATAAAACCACCTACAATAGTCAAAATAGCCTGAATGACCAATAATTCAGAATGTTCATCATGTTGAAACTGAATAGAACGTTGGAATTGACCGAATTCGTCAAATGGCAAGAGTATTCAAAGTGATCAGAGTGATAAAACCAGCCAGACTAAACAAAATAGCCTGAATGCCCAATAATTCAGAATGTTCATGAATAGAACGTTGGAATTGACCGAATTCGTCAAATGGCAAGAGTATTCAGAGTGATAAAACCAGCCAGACTAATCAAAATAGCCTGAATGCCTAATAATTAAGAACGTTCATCATGTTGAAACTGAATAGAACGTTGGAATTGACTGAATTCGTCAAATGGCAAGATTATCAAAGTGATCAGAGTGATAAAAACAGCTACAATAGACAAGAGGCAAGAGTATTCAAAGTGATCAGAGTGATAAAACCAGCTACAATAATCAAAATAGCCTGAATGCCCAATAATTCAGAATGTTCATCATGTTGAAACTGAGTAGAACGGTGGAATTGAGCGAATTCGTCAAATGGCAAGATTATCAAAGTGATCAGAGTGATAAAACCAGCTACAATAAGCAAAATAGCCTGAATGCCCAATAATTCAGAATGTTCATCATGTTGAAACTGAATAGAACGTTGGAATTGAGCGAATTCGTCAAATGGCAAGATTATCAAAGTGACCAGAGCGATAAAACCAGCTACAATAATCAAAATAGCCTGAATGCCCAATAATTCAGAATGTTCATCATGTTGAAACTGAATAGAACGTTGGAATTGACCGAATTCGTCAAATCGCAAGAGTATTCAAAGTGATCAGAGTGATAAAACCAGCTACAATAAGTAAAATAGCCTGAATGCCCAATAATTCAGAATGTTCATCATGTTGAAACTGAATAGAACGTTGGAATTGACCGAATTCGTCAAATGGCAAGAGTATTCAAAGTGATCAGAGTGATAAAACCAGCCAGACTAATCAAAATAGCCTGAATGTCCAATAATTCAGAATGTTCATCATGTTGAAACTGAATAGAACGTTGGAATTGACCGAATTCGTCAAATGGCAAGAGTATTCAAAGTGATCAGAGTGATAAAACCAGCCAGACTAATCAAAATAGCCTGAATGTCCAATAATTCAGAATGTTCATCATTTTGAAACTGAATAGAACGTTGGAATTGACCGAATTCGTCAAATGGCAAGAGTATTCAAAGTGATCAGAGTGATAAAACCAGCCAGACTAATCAAAATAGCCTGAATGCCCAATAATTCAGAATGTTCATCATGTTGAAACTGAATAGAACGTTGGAATTGACCGAATTCGTCAAATGGCAAGAGTATTCAAAGTGATCAGAGTGATAAAACCAGCCAGACTAATCAAAATTGCCTGAATGCCCAATAATTCAGAATGTTCATCATGTTGAAACTGAATAGAACGTTGGAATTGAGCGAATTCGTTAAATGGCAAGATTATCAAAGTGATCAGAGTGATAAAACCAGCTACAATAAGCAAAATAGCCTGAATGCCCAATAATTCAGAATGTTCATCATGTTGAAACTGAATAGAACGTTGGAATTGAGCGAATTCGTGAAATGGCAAGATTATCAAAGTGACCAGAGTGATAAAAACAGCTACAATAAGCAAAATAGCCTGATTGCCCAATAATTCAGAATGTTCATCATGTTGAAACTGAATAGATCGTTGGAATTGACCGAATTCGTCAAATGGCAAGAGTATTCAAAGTGATCAGAGTGATAAAACCAGCCAGACTAATCAAAATAGCCTGAATGCCCAATAATTCAGAATGTTCATCATGTTGAAACTGAATAGAACGTTGGAATTGACCGATTTCGTCAAATGGCAAGAGTATTCAAAGTGATCAGAGTGATAAAACCAGCCAGACTAATCAAAATAGCCTGAATGCCCAATAATTCAGAATGTTCATCATGTTGAAACTGAATAGAACGTTGGAATTGACCGAATTCGTCAAATGGCAAGAGTATTCAAAGTGATCAGAGTGATAAAACCATCTACAATAATCAAAATAGCCTGAATGCCTAATAATTAAGAACGTTCATCATGTTGAAACTGAATAGACAAGAGGCAAGAGTATTCAAAGTGATCAGAGTGATAAAACCAGCTACAATAATCAAAATAGCCTGAATGCCCAATAATTCAGAATGTTCATCATGTTGAAACTGAATAGAACGTTGGAATTGAGAGAATTCGTCAAATGGCAAGATTATCAAAGTGATCAGAGTGATAAAACCAGCTACAATAAGCAAAATAGCCTGAATGCCCAATAATTCAGAATGTTCATCATGTTGAAACTGAATAGAATGTTGGAATTGAGCGAATTCGTCAAATGGCAAGATTATCAAAGTGACCAGAGTGATAAAACCAGCTACAATAATCAAAATAGCCTGAATGCCCAATAATTCAGAATGTTCATCATGTTGAAACTGAATAGAACGTTGGAATTGACCGAATTCGTCAAATCGCAAGAGTATTCAAAGTGATCAGAGTGATAAAACCAGCTACAATAAGTAAAATAGCCTTAATGCCCAATAATTCAGAATGTTCATCATGTTGAAACTGAATAGAACGTTGGAATTGACCGAATTCGTCAAATGGCAAGAGTATTCAAAGTGATCAGAGTGATAAAACCAGCCAGACTAATCAAAATAGCCTGAATGTCCAATAATTCAGAATGTTCATCATGTTGAAACTGAATAGAACGTTGGAATTGACCGAATTCGTCAAATGGCAAGAGTATTCAAAGTGATCAGAGTGATAAAACCAGCCAGACTAATCAAAATAGCCTGAATGCCCAATAATTCAGAATGTTCATCATGTTGAAACTGAATAGAACGTTGGAATTGAGCGAATTCGTCAAATGGCAAGATTATCAAAGTGATCAGAGTGATAAAACCAGCTACAATAAGCAAAATAGCCTGAATGCCCAATAATTCAGAATGTTCATCATGTTGAAACTGAATAGAACGTTGGAATTGACCGAATTCGTCAAATGGCAAGAGTATTCAAAGTGATCAGAGTGATAAAACCAGCCAGACTAATCAAAATTGCCTGAATGCCCAATAATTCAGAATGTTCATCATGTTGAAACTGAATAGAACGTTGGAATTGAGCGAATTCGTCAAATGGCAAGATTATCAAAGTGATCAGAGTGATAAAACCAGCTACAATAAGCAAAATAGCCTGAATGCCCAATAATTCAGAATGTTCATCATGTTTAAATTGAATAGAACGTTGGAATTGACCGAATTCGTCAAATCGCAAGATTATCAAAGTGATCAGAGTGATAAAACCAGCTACAATAAGCAAAATAGCCTGAATACCCAATAATTCAGAATGTTCATCATGTTGAAACTGAATAGAACGTTGGAATTGACCGAATTCGTCAAATGGCAAGAGTATTCAAAGTGATCAGAGTGATAAAACCAGCTACAATAAGCAAAATAGCCTGAATGCCCAATAATTCAGAATGTTCATCATGTTGAAACTGAATAGAACGTTGGAATTGACCGAATTCGTCAAATGGCAAGAGTATTCAAAGTGATCAGAGTGATAAAACCAGCCAGACTAATCAAAATAGCCTGAATGCCCAATAATTCAGAATGTTAATCATGTTGAAACTGAACAGAACGTTGGAATTGACCGAATTCGTCAAATGGCAAGAGTATTCAAAGTGATCAGAGTGATAAAACCAGCCAGACTAATCAAACTAGCCTGAATGCCCAATAATTCAGAATGTTCGTCATGTTGAAACTGAATAGAACGTTGGAATTGACCGAATTCGTCAAATGGCAAGATTATCAAAGTAATCAGAGTGATAAAACCAGTCAGACTAATCAAAATAGCCTGAATGCCCAATAATTCAGAATGTTTATCATGTTGAAACTGAATAGAACGTTGGAATTGACCGAATTCGTCAAATGGCAAGAGTATTCAAAGTGATCAGAGTGATAAAACCAGCCAGACTAATCAAAATAGCCTGAATGCCCAATAATTGAGAACGTTCATCATGTTGAAACTGAATAGAACGTTGGAATTGACTGAATTCGTCAAATGGCAAGAGTATTCAAAGTGATCAGAGTGATAAAACCACCTACAATAGTCAAAATAGCCTGAATGACCAATAATTCAGAATGTTCATCATGTTGAAACTGAATAGAACGTTGGAATTGACCGAATTCGTCAAATCGCAAGCTTATCAAAGTGATCAGAGTGATAAAACCAGCTACAATAAGCAAAATAGCCTGAATACCCAATAATTCAGAATGTTCATCATGTTGAAACTGAATAGAACGTTGGATTTGACCGAATTCGTCCAATGGCAAGAGTATTCAAAGTGATCAGAGTGATAAAACCAGCCAGACTAATCAAAATAGCCTGAATGCCCAATAATTCAGAACGTTCATCATGTTGAAACTGATTCTAATTTTGGGTCCAAGGATAAACCGAGTGACAAAGACTATTTGGCTTGATTTTTTGCAGCGACAGACCAAAGCCTCTGGTGGGAATCGAACCCACAACCCCCACGCTGATAGGCAAGCACGCTACCAACTCGCCTACCGGGGCGCTTAAAGTTGAAACTGAATAGAACGTTGGAATTGACCGAATTCGTCAAATGGCAAGAGTATTCAAAGTGATCAGAGTGATAAAACCAGCCAGACTAATCAAAATACCCTGAATGCCCAATAATTCAGAATTTTCATCATGTTGAAACTGAATAGAACGTTGGAATTGACCGAATTCGTCAAATGGCAAGAGTATTCAAAGTGATCAGAGTGATAAAACCAGCCAGACTAATCAAAATAGCCTGAATGCCCAATAATTCAGAATGTTCATCATGTTGAAACTGAATAGAACGTTGGAATTGACTGAATTCGTCAAATGGCAAGAGTATTCAAATTGATCAGAGTGATAAAACCACCTACAATAGTCAAAATACAGTATAATCCCGATAATTCGTACCCCGCTAATTCGTAAACCCCGCTTATTCGTAACAAAATCCCGGTCCCTTGAAAAAATCGCGATAATTCGTAAAAATCCCATACATTTCGGTCCCCTCGATAAATCGTAAATTTTTTTAGGGAAATGCCTAAAAACCTCTTATAATTCGTAATTTTTCGTTGAAAACCTCGATAATTCGCGACGCGTTTTTTGGAGGAAAAACGGTAAACCACTGACAAGTGATTCTATGCTCTCAAGTGGCGAAGCATTTTTTGTTGTTTATGTGTGTCTTTCTTTAACTCTCAGTGTTCTTACGTTGCTGTAAACTGGCATTGATCGGGCATATTCACATTTTTCTGCAGCTCAGTGAATTAAGTGGTGATTTTACTCCGTACACTTAATGAATTAAGTTTTTGTTTTTTGTTGTTGAAAATGAATTGATTTTAAGTTGCTTTGTTTTTAAAAAATAAATCATTATACATACATACATATGTACCTCGGTAATTCGTATTTTTTCTTTCTTCCCCCCGCTAATTCGAAAACCCCGCTAATTCGTAGAAAACGGTCGGTCCCTTGACATTACGAATTATCGGGATTTTACTGTAGCCTGAATGTCCAATAATTCAGAATGTTGATCATGTTGAAACTGAATAGAACGTTGGAATTGACCGAATTCGTTAAATGGCAAGAGTATTCAAAGTGATCAGAGTGATAAAACCAGCCAGACTAATCAAAATAGCCTGAATGCCCAATAATTCAGAATGTTCATCATGTTGAAGCTGAATAGAACGTTGGAATTGACCGATTTCGTCAAATGGCAAGAGTATTCAAAGTGATCAGAGTGATAAAACCAGCCAGACTAATCAAAATAGCCTGAATGCCCAATAATTCAGAATGTTCATCATGTTGAAGCTGAATAGAACGTTGGAATTGACCGATTTCGTCAAATGGCAAGAGTATTCAAAGTGATCAGAGTGATAAAACCAGCCAGACTAATCAAAATAGCCTGAATGCCCAATAATTCAGAATGTTCATCATGTTGAAGCTGAATAGAACGTTGGAATTGACCGAATTCGTCAAATGGCAAGAGTATTCAAAGTGATCAGAGTGATAAAACCAGCCAGACTAATGAAAATAGCCTGAATGCCCAATAATTCAGAATGTTCATCATGTTGAAACTGAATAGAACGTTGGAATTGACCGAATTCGTTAAATGGCAAGAGTATTCAAAGTGATCAGAGTGATAAAACCAGCCAGACTAATCAATATAGCCTGAATGCCCAATAATTCATAATGTTCATCATGTTCAAACTGAATAGAACGTTGGAATTGACCGAATTCGTTTAATGGCTAGAGTATTCAAAGTGATCACAGTGATAAAACCAGCCAGACTAATCAAAATAGCCTGAAAGCCCAATAATTCAGAATGTTCATCATGTTGAAACTGAATAGAACGTTGGAATTGACCGAATTCGTCAAATGGCAAGATTATCAAAGTGATCAGAGTGATAAAACCAGCTACAATAAGCAAAATAGCCTGAATGCCCAATAATTCAGAATGTTCATCATGTTGAAACTGCATAGAACGTTGGAATTGACCGAATTCGTCAAATCGCACGATTATCAAAGTGATCAGAGTGATAAAACCAGCTACAATAAGCAAAATAGCCTGAATGTCCAATAATTCAGAATGTTCATCATGTTGAAACTGAATAGAACGTTGGAATTGACCGAATTCGTCAAATGGCAAGAGTATTCAAAGTGATCAGAGTGATAAAACCAGCCAGAATGAAAATAGCCTGAATGCCCAATAATTCAGAATGTTCATCATGTTGAAACTGAATAGAACGTTGGAATTGACCGATTTCGTCAAATGGCAAGAGTATTCAAAGTGATCAGAGTGATAAAACCAGCCAGACTAATCAAAATAGCCTGAATGCCCAATAATTCAGAATGTTCATCATGTTGAAACTGAATAGAACGTTGGAATTGACCGAATTCGTCAAATGGCAAGAGTATTCAAAGTGATCAGAGTGATAGAACCAGCCAGACTAATCAAAATAGAGTATTAAAACCAGCCAGACTAATCAAAATAGACTGAATGCCCAATAATTCAGAATGTTCATCATGTTCAAACTGAATAGAACGTTGGAATTGACCGAATTCGTTTAATGGCTAGAGTATTCAAAGTGATCAGAGTGATAAAACCAGCCAGACTAATCAAAATAGACTGAATGCCCAATAATTCAGAATGTTCATCATGTTGAAACTAATTCTAATTTTGGGTCCAAGGATAAACCGAGTGACAAAGACTATTTGGCTTGATTTTTTGCAGCGACAGACCAAAGCCTCTGGTGGGAATCGAACCCACAACCCCCACGCTGAAAGGCAAGCACGCTACCAACTCGCCTACCGGGGCGCTTAAAGTTGAAACTGAATAGAACGTTGGAATTGACCGAATTCGTCAAATGGCAAGAGTATTCATAGTGATCAGAGTGATAAAACCAGCCAGACTAATCAAAATAGACTGAATGCCCAATAATTCAGAATGTTCATCATGTTCAAACTGAATAGAACGTTGGAATTGACCGAATTCGTTTAATGGCTAGAGTATTCAAAGTGATCAGAGTGATAAAACCAGCCAGACTAATCAAAATAGACTGAATGCCCAATAATTCAGAATGTTCATCATGTTGAAACTAATTCTAATTTTGGGTCCAAGGATAAACCGAGTGACAAAGACTATTTGGCTTGATTTTTTGCAGCGACAGACCAAAGCCTCTGGTGGGAATCGAACCCACAACCCCCACGCTGAAAGGCAAGCACGCTACCAACTCGCCTACCGGGGCGCTTAAAGTTGAAACTGAATAGAACGTTGGAATTGACCGAATTCGTCAAATCGCAAGATTATCAAAGTGATCAGAGTGATAAAACCAGCTACAATAAGCAAAATAGCCTGAATACCCAATAATTCAGAATGTTCATCATGTTGAAACTGAATAAAACGTTGGATTTGACCGAATTCGTCAAATGACAAGAGTATTCAAAGTGATCAGAGTGATAAAACCAGCCAGACTAACCAAAATAGCCTGAATGCCCAATAATTCAGAACGTTCATCATGTTGAAACTGAATAGAACGTTGGAATTGACCGAATTCGTCAAATGGCAAGAGTATTCAAAGTGATCAGAGTGATAAAACCAGCCAGACTAATCAAAATAGCCTGAATGCCCAATAATTCAGAATGTTCATCATGTTGAAACTGAATAGAACGTTGGAATTGACTGAATTCGTCAAATGGCAAGAGTATTCAAAGTGATCAGAGTGATAAAACCACCTACAATAGTCAAAATAGCCTGAATGCCCAATAATTCAGAATGTTGATCATGTTGAAACTGAATAGAACGTTGGAATAGACCGAATTCGTTAAATGGCAAGAGTATTCAAAGTGATCAGAGTGATAAAACCAGCCAGACTAATCAATATAGCCTGAATGCCCAATAACTCATAATGTTCATCATGTTCAAACTGAATAGAACGTTGGAATTGACCGAATTCGTTTAATGGCTAGAGTATTCAAAATGATCACAGTGATAAAACCAGCAAGACTAATCAAAATAGCCTGAAAGCCCAATAATTCGGAATGTTCATCATGTTGAAACTGAATAGAACGTTGGAATTGACTGAATTCGTCAAATGGCAAGAGTATTCAAAGTGATCAGAGTGATAAAACCACCTACAATAGTCAAAATAGCCTGAATGCCCAATAATTCAGAATGTTGATCATGTTGAAACTGAATAGAACGTTGGAATAGACCGAATTCGTTAAATGGCAAGAGTATTCAAAGTGATCAGAGTGATAAAACCAGCCAGACTAATCAAAATAGCCTGAATGCCCAATAATTCAGAATGTTCATCATGTTGAAACTGAATAGAACGTTGGAATTGACCGAATTCGTCAAATGGCAAGAGTATTCAAAGTAATCAGAGTGATAAAACCAGCCAGACTAATCAAAATAGCCTGAATGCCCAATAATTCAGAATGTTCATCATGTTGAAACTGAATAGAACGTTGGAATTGAGCGAATTCGTCAAATGGTAAGATTATCAAAGTGATCAGAGTGATAAAACCAGCTACAATAAGCAAAATAGCCTGAATGCCCAATAATTAAGAATGTTCATCATGTTGAAACTGAATAGAACTTTGGAATTGACCGAATTCGTCAAATGGCAAGAGTATTCAAAGTGATCAGAGTGATAAAACCAGCCAGACTAATCAAAATTGCCTGAATGCCCAATAATTCAGAATGTTCATCATGTTGAAACTGAATAGAACGTTGGAATTGAGCGAATTCGTCAAATGGCAAGATTATCAAAGTGATCAGAGTGATAAAACCAGCTACAATAAGCAAAATAGCCTGAATGCCCAATAATTCAGAATGTTCATCATGTTGAAACTGAATAGAACGTTGGAATTGACTGAATTCGTCAAATGGCAAGAGTATTCAAAGTGATCAGAGTGATAAAACCAGCCAGACTAATCAAAATAGCCTGAATGCCCAATAATTCAGAATGTTCATCATGTTGAAACTGAATAGAACGTTGGAATTGACCGAATTCGTCAAATGGCAAGAGTATTCAAAGTGATCAGAGTGATAAAACCAGCCAGACTAATCAAAATAGCCTGAATGCCCAATAATTCAGAATGTTCATCATGTTGAAACTGAATAGAACGTTGGAATTGACTGAATTCGTCAAATGGCAAGAGTATTCAAAGTGATCAGAGTGATAAAACCACCTACAATAGTCAAAATAGCCTGAATGACCAATAATTCAGAATGTTCATCATGTTGAAACTGAATAGAACGTTGGAATTGACCGAATTCGTCAAATGGCAAGAGTATTCAAAGTGATCAGAGTGATAAAACCAGCCAGACTAATCAAAATAGCCTGAATGTCAACTGAATAGAACGTTGGAATTGACCGAATTCGTTTAATGGCTAGAGTATTCAAAGTGATCACAGTGATAAAACCAGCCAGACTAATCAAAATAGCCTGAATGCCCAATAATTCAGAATGTTCATCATGTTCAAACTGAATAGAACGTTGGAATTGACCGAATTCGTTTAATGGCTAGAGTATTCAAAGTGATCACAGTGATAAAACCAGCCAGACTAATCAAAATAGCCTGAATGCCAAATAATTCAGAATGTTCATCATTTTGAAACTGAATAGAACGTTGGAATTGACCGAATTCGTCAAATGGCAAGAGTATTCAAAGTGATCAGAGTGATAAAACCAGCCAGACTAATCAAAATAGCCTGAATGCCCAATAATTCAGAATATTCATCATGTTGAAACTGAGTAGAACGTTGGAATTGACCGAATTCGTCAATGGCAAGAGTATTCAAAGTGATCAGAGTGATAAAACCAGCCAGACTAATCAAAATAGCCTGAATGCCCAATAATTCAGAATGTTCATCATGTTCAAACTGAATAGAACGTTGGAATTGACCGAATTCGTTTAATGGCTAGAGTATTCAAAGTGATCACACTGATAAAACCAGCCAGACTAATCAAAATAGCCTGAATGCCAAATAATTCAGAATGTTCATCATGTTGAAACTGAATAGAACGTTGGAATTGACCGAATTCGTCAAATGGCAAGAGTATTCAGAGTGATAAAACCAGCCAGACTAATCAAAATAGCCTGAATGCCTAATAATTAAGAACGTTCATCATGTTGAAACTGAATAGAACTTTGGAATTGACTGAATTCGTCAAATGGCAAGATTATCAAAGTGATCAGAGTGATAAAACCAGCTACAATAAGCAAAATAGCCTGAATGCCCAATAATTCAGAATGTTCATCATGTTGAAACTGAATAGAACGTTGGAATTGAGCGAATTCGTGAAATGGCAAGATTATCAAAGTGACCAGAGTGATAAAAACAGCTACAATAAGCAAAATAGCCTGATTGCCCAATAATTCAGAATGTTCATCATGTTGAAACTGAATAGAACGTTGGAATTGACCGATTTCGTCAAATGGCAAGAGTATTCAAAGTGATCAGAGTGATAAAACCAGCCAGACTAATCAAAATAGCCTGAATGCCCAATAATTCAGAATGTTCATCATGTTGAAACTGAATAGAACGTTGGAATTGACCGATTTCGTCAAATGGCAAGAGTATTCAAAGTGATCAGAGTGATAAAACCAGCTACAGTAACCAAAATAGCCTGAATGCCCAATAATTCAGAATGTTCATCATGTTGAAACTGAATAGAACGTTGGAATTGAGCGAATTCGTCAAATGGCAAGATTATCAAAGTGATCAGAGTGATAAAACCAGCTACAATAAGCAAAATAGCCTGAATGCCCAATAATTCAGAATGTTCATCATGTTGAAACTGAATAGAATGTTGGAATTGAGCGAATTCGTCAAATGGAAAGATTACAAAGTTACCAGAGTGATAAAACCAGCTACAATAATCAAAATAGCCTGAATGCCCAATAATTCAGAATGTTCATCATGTTGAAACTGAATAGAACGTTGGAATTGACCGAATTCGTCAAATCGCAAGAGTATTCAAAGTGATCAGAGTGATAAAACCAGCCAGACTAATCAAAATTGCCTGAATGCCCAATAATTCAGAATGTTCATCATGTTGAAACTGAATAGAACGTTGGAATTGAGCGAATTCGTCAAATGGCAAGATTATCAAAGTGATCAGAGTGATAAAACCAGCTACAATAAGCAAAATAGCCTGAATGCCCAATAATTCAGAATGTTCATCATGTTGAAACTGAATAGAACGTTGCAATTGAGCGAATTCGTCAAATGGCAAGATTATCAAAGTGATCAGAGTGATAAAACCAGCTACAATAAGCAAAATAGCCTGAATGCCCAATAATTCAGAATGTTCATCATGTTGAAACTGAATAGAACGTTGGAATTGACCGAATTCGTCAAATGGCAAGAGTATTCAAAGTGATCAGAGTGATAAAACCAGCCAGACTAATCAAAATTGCCTGAATGCCCAATAATTCAGAATGTTCATCATGTTGAAACTGAATAGAACGTTGGAATTGAGCGAATTCGTCAAATGGCAAGATTATCAAAGTGATCAGAGTGATAAAACCAGCTACAATAAGCAAAATAGCCTGAATGCCCAATAATTCAGAATGTTCATCATGTTGAAACTGAATAGAACGTTGCAATTGAGCGAATTCGTCAAATGGCAAGATTATCAAAGTGATCAGAGTGATAAAACCAGCTACAATAAGCAAAATAGCCTGAATGCCCAATAATTCAGAATGTTCATCATGTTGAAACTGAATAGAACGTTGGAATTGACCGAATTCGTCAAATGGCAAGAGTATTCAAAGTGATCAGAGTGATAAAACCAGCCAGACTAATCAAAATTGCCTGAATGCCCAATAATTCAGAATGTTCATCATGTTGAAACTGAATAGAACGTTGGAATTGAGCGAATTCGTCAAATGGCAAGATTATCAAAGTGATCAGAGTGATAAAACCAGCTACAATAAGCAAAATAGCCTGAATGCCCAATAATTCAGAATGTTCATCATGTTGAAATTGAATAGAACGTTGGAATTGACCGAATTCGTCAAATCGCAAGATTATCAAAGTGATCAGAGTGATAAAACCAGCTACAATAAGCAAAATAGCCTGAATACCCAATAATTCAGAATGTTCATCATGTTGAAACTGAATAGAACGTTGGAATTGACCGAATTCGTCAAATGGCAAGAGTATTCAAAGTGATCAGAGTGATAAAACCAGCTACAATAAGCAAAATAGCCTGAATGCCCAATAATTCAGAATGTTCATCATGTTGAAACTGAATAGAACGTTGGAATTGACCGAATTCGTCAAATGGCAAGAGTATTCAAAGTGATCAGAGTGATAAAACCAGCCAGACTAATCAAAATAGCCTGAATGCCCAATAATTCAGAATGTTCATCATGTTGAAACTGAATAGAACGTTGAAATTGACCGAATTCGTCAAATGGCAAGAGTATTCAAAGTGATCAGAGTGATAAAACCAGCCAGACTAATCAAACTAGCCTGAACGCCCAATAATTCAGAATGTTCATCATGTTGAAACTGAATAGAACGTTGGAATTGACCGAATTCGTCAAATGGCAAGATTATCAAAGTAATCAGAGTGATAAAACCAGTCAGACTAATCAAAATAGCCTGAATGCCCAATAATTCAGAATGTTTATCATGTTGAAACTGAATAGAACGTTGGAATTGACCGAATTCGTCAAATGGCAAGAGTATTCAAAGTGATCAGAGTGATAAAACCAGCCAGACTAATCAAAATAGCCTGAATGCCCAATAATTGAGAACGTTCATCATGTTGAAACTGAATAGAACGTTGGAATTGACTGAATTCGTCAAATGGCAAGAGTATTCAAAGTGATCAGAGTGATAAAACCACCTACAATAGTCAAAATAGCCTGAATGACCAATAATTCAGAATGTTCATCATGTTGAAACTGAATAGAACGTTGGAATTGACCGAATTCGTCAAATCGCAAGCTTATCAAAGTGATCAGAGTGATAAAACCAGCTACAATAAGCAAAATAGCCTGAATGCCCAATAATTCAGAATGTTCATCATGTTGAAATTGAATAGAACGTTGGAATTGACCGAATTCGTCAAATCGCAAGATTATCAAAGTGATCAGAGTGATAAAACCAGCTACAATAAGCAAAATAGCCTGAATACCCAATAATTCAGAATGTTCATCATGTTGAAACTGAATAGAACGTTGGAATTGACCGAATTCGTCAAATGGCAAGAGTATTCAAAGTGATCAGAGTGATAAAACCAGCTACAATAAGCAAAATAGCCTGAATGCCCAATAATTCAGAATGTTCATCATGTTGAAACTGAATAGAACGTTGGAATTGACCGAATTCGTCAAATGGCAAGAGTATTCAAAGTGATCAGAGTGATAAAACCAGCCAGACTAATCAAAATAGCCTGAATGCCCAATAATTCAGAATGTTCATCATGTTGAAACTGAATAGAACGTTGGATTTGACCGAATTCGTCAAATGGCAAGAGTATTCAAAGTGATCCGAGTGATAAAACCAGCCAGACTAATCAAAATAGCCTGAATGCCCAATAATTCAGAACGTTCATCATGTTGAAACTAATTCTAATTTTGGGTCCAAGGATAAACCGAGTGACAAAGACTATTTGGCTTGATTTTTTGCAGCGACAGACCAAAGCCTCTGGTGGGAATCGAACCCACAACCCTCACGCTGATAGGCAAGCACGCTACCAACTCGCCTACCGGGGCGCTTAAAGTTGAAACTGAATAGAACGTTGGAATTGACCGAATTCGTCAAATGGCAAGAGTATTCAAAGTGATCAGAGTGATAAAACCAGCCAGACTAATCAAAATACCCTGAATGCCCAATAATTCAGAATTTTCATCATGTTGAAACTGAATAGAACGTTGGAATTGACCGAATTCGTCAAATGGCAAGAGTATTCAAAGTGATCAGAGTGATAAAACCAGCCAGACTAATCAAAATAGCCTGAATGCCCAATAATTCAGAATGTTCATCATGTTGAAACTGAATAGAACGTTGGAATTGACTGAATTCGTCAAATGGCAAGAGTATTCAAATTGATCAGAGTGATAAAACCACCTACAATAGTCAAAATACAGTATAATCCCGATAATTCGTACCCCGCTAATTCGTAAACCCCGCTTATTCGTAACAAAATCCCGGTCCCTTGAAAAAATCGCGATAATTCGTAAAAATCCCATACATTTCGGTCCCCTCGATAAATCGTAAATTTTTTTTAGGGAAATGCCTAAAAACCTCTTATAATTCGTAATTTTTCGTTGAAAACCTCGATAATTCGCGACGCGTTTTTTGGAGGAAAAACGGTAAACCACTGACAAGTGATTCTATGCTCTCAAGTGGCGAAGCATTTTTTGTTGTTTATGTGTGTCTTTCTTTAACTCTCAGTGTTCTTACGTTGCTGTAAACTGGCATTGATCGGGCATATTCACATTTTTCTGCAGCTCAGTGAATTAAGTGGTGATTTTACTCCGTACACTTAATGAATTAAGTTTTTGTTTTTTGTTGTTGAAAATGAATTGATCTTAAGTTGCTTTGTTTTTAAAAAATAAATCATTATACATACATACATATGTACCTCGGTAATTCGTATTTTTTCTTTCTTCCCCCCGCTAATTCGAAAACCCCGCTAATTCGTAGAAAACGGTCGGTCCCTTGACATTACGAATTATCGGGATTTTACTGTAGCCTGAATGTCCAATAATTCAGAATGTTGATCATGTTGAAACTGAATAGAACGTTGGAATTGACCGAATTCGTTAAATGGCAAGAGTATTCAAAGTGATCAGAGTGATAAAACCAGCCAGACTAATCAAAATAGCCTGAATGCCCAATAATTCAGAATGTTCATCATGTTGAAGCTGAATAGAACGTTGGAATTGACCGAATTCGTCAAATGGCAAGAGTATTCAAAGTGATCAGAGTGATAAAACCAGCTACAATAAGCAAAATAGCCTGAATGCCCAATAATTCAGAATGTTCATCATGTTGAAACTGAATAGAACGTTGGAATTGACCGAATTCGTCAAATGGCAAGAGTATTCAAAGTGATCAGAGTGATAAAACCAGCCAGACTAATCAAAATAGCCTGAATGCCCAATAATTCAGAATGTTCATCATGTTGAAACTAATTCTAATTTTGGGTCCAAGGATAAACCGAGTGACAAAGACTATTTGGCTTGATTTTTTGCAGCGACAGACCAAAGCCTCTGGTGGGAATCGAACCCACAACCCTCACGCTGATAGGCAAGCACGCTACCAACTCGCCTACCGGGGCGCTTAAAGTTGAAACTGAATAGAACGTTGGAATTGACCGAATTCGTCAAATGGCAAGAGTATTCAAAGTGATCAGAGTGATAAAACCAGCCAGACTAATCAAAATACCCTGAATGCCCAATAATTCAGAATTTTCATCATGTTGAAACTGAATAGAACGTTGGAATTGACCGAATTCGTCAAATGGCAAGATTATCAAAGTGATCAGAGTGATAAAACCAGCTACAATAAGCAAAATAGCCTGAATACCCAATAATTCAGAATGTTCATCATGTTGAAACTGAATAGAACGTTGGAATTGACCGAATTCGTCAAATGGCAAGAGTATTCAAAGTGATCAGAGTGATAAAACCAGCTACAATAAGCAAAATAGCCTGAATGCCCAATAATTCAGAATGTTCATCATGTTGAAACTGAATAGAACGTTGGAATTGACCGAATTCGTCAAATGGCAAGAGTATTCAAAGTGATCAGAGTGATAAAACCAGCCAGACTAATCAAAATAGCCTGAATGCCCAATAATTCAGAATGTTCATCATGTTGAAACTGAATAGAACGTTGGATTTGACCGAATTCGTCAAATGGCAAGAGTATTCAAAGTGATCCGAGTGATAAAACCAGCCAGACTAATCAAAATAGCCTGAATGCCCAATAATTCAGAACGTTCATCATGTTGAAACTAATTCTAATTTTGGGTCCAAGGATAAACCGAGTGACAAAGACTATTTGGCTTGATTTTTTGCAGCGACAGACCAAAGCCTCTGGTGGGAATCGAACCCACAACCCTCACGCTGATAGGCAAGCACGCTACCAACTCGCCTACCGGGGCGCTTAAAGTTGAAACTGAATAGAACGTTGGAATTGACCGAATTCGTCAAATGGCAAGAGTATTCAAAGTGATCAGAGTGATAAAACCAGCCAGACTAATCAAAATACCCTGAATGCCCAATAATTCAGAATTTTCATCATGTTGAAACTGAATAGAACGTTGGAATTGACCGAATTCGTCAAATGGCAAGAGTATTCAAAGTGATCAGAGTGATAAAACCAGCCAGACTAATCAAAATAGCCTGAATGCCCAATAATTCAGAATGTTCATCATGTTGAAACTGAATAGAACGTTGGAATTGACTGAATTCGTCAAATGGCAAGAGTATTCAAATTGATCAGAGTGATAAAACCACCTACAATAGTCAAAATACAGTATAATCCCGATAATTCGTACCCCGCTAATTCGTAAACCCCGCTTATTCGTAACAAAATCCCGGTCCCTTGAAAAAATCGCGATAATTCGTAAAAATCCCATACATTTCGGTCCCCTCGATAAATCGTAAATTTTTTTTAGGGAAATGCCTAAAAACCTCTTATAATTCGTAATTTTTCGTTGAAAACCTCGATAATTCGCGACGCGTTTTTTGGAGGAAAAACGGTAAACCACTGACAAGTGATTCTATGCTCTCAAGTGGCGAAGCATTTTTTGTTGTTTATGTGTGTCTTTCTTTAACTCTCAGTGTTCTTACGTTGCTGTAAACTGGCATTGATCGGGCATATTCACATTTTTCTGCAGCTCAGTGAATTAAGTGGTGATTTTACTCCGTACACTTAATGAATTAAGTTTTTGTTTTTTGTTGTTGAAAATGAATTGATCTTAAGTTGCTTTGTTTTTAAAAAATAAATCATTATACATACATACATATGTACCTCGGTAATTCGTATTTTTTCTTTCTTCCCCCCGCTAATTCGAAAACCCCGCTAATTCGTAGAAAACGGTCGGTCCCTTGACATTACGAATTATCGGGATTTTACTGTAGCCTGAATGTCCAATAATTCAGAATGTTGATCATGTTGAAACTGAATAGAACGTTGGAATTGACCGAATTCGTTAAATGGCAAGAGTATTCAAAGTGATCAGAGTGATAAAACCAGCCAGACTAATCAAAATAGCCTGAATGCCCAATAATTCAGAATGTTCATCATGTTGAAGCTGAATAGAACGTTGGAATTGACCGATTTCGTCAAATGGCAAGAGTATTCAAAGTGATCAGAGTGATAAAACCAGCCAGACTAATCAAAATAGCCTGAATGCCCAATAATTCAGAATGTTCATCATGTTGAAGCTGAATAGAACGTTGGAATTGACCGATTTCGTCAAATGGCAAGAGTATTCAAAGTGATCAGAGTGATAAAACCAGCCAGACTAATCAAAATAGCCTGAATGCCCAATAATTCAGAATGTTCATCATGTTGAAGCTGAATAGAACGTTGGAATTGACCGAATTCGTCAAATGGCAAGAGTATTCAAAGTGATCAGAGTGATAAAACCAGCCAGACTAATCAAAATAGCCTGAATGCCCAATAATTCAGAATGTTCATCATGTTGAAACTGAATAGAACGTTGGAATTGACCGATTTCGTCAAATGGCAAGAGTATTCAAAGTGATCAGAGTGATAAAACCAGCCAGACTAATCAAAATAGACTGAATGCCCAATAATTCAGAATGTTCATCATCTTCAAACTGAATAGAACGTTGGAATTGACCGAATTCGTTTAATGGCTAGAGTATTCAAAGTGATCAGAGTGATAAAACCAGCCAGACTAATCAAAATAGACTGAATGCCCAATAATTCAGAATGTTCATCATGTTGAAACTGAATAGAACGTTGGAATTGACCGAATTCGTCAAATGGCAAGAGTATTCAAAGTGATCAGAGTGATAAAACCAGCCAGACTAATCAAAATAGCCTGAATGCCCAATAATTGATAACGTTCATCATGTTGAAACTGAATAGAACGTTGGAATTGACTGAATTCGTCAAATGGCAAGAGTATTCAAAGTGATCAGAGTGATAAAACCACCTACAATAGTCAAAATAGCCTGAATGACCAATAATTCAGAATGTTCATCACGTTGAAACTGAGTAGAACGTTGGAATTGACCGAATTCGTCAAATCGCAAGATTATCAAAGTGATCAGAGTGATAAAACCAGCTACAATAAGCAAAATAGCCTGAATACCCAATAATTCAGAATGTTCATCATGTTGAAACTGAATAGAACGTTGGATTTGACCGAATTCGTCAAATGGCAAGAGTATTCAAAGTGATCAGAGTGATAAAACCAGCCAGACTAATCAAAATAGCCTGAATGCCCAATAATTCAGAACGTTCATCATGTTGAAACTAATTCTAATTTTGGGTCCAAGGATAAACCGAGTGACAAAGACTATTTGGCTTGATTTTTTGCAGCGACAGACCAAAGCCTCTGGTGGGAATCGAACCCACAACCCCCACGCTGATAGGCAAGCACGCTACCAACTCGCCTACCGGGGCGCTTAAAGTTGAAACTGAATAGAACGTTGGAATTGACCGAATTCGTCAAATGGCAAGAGTATTCAAAGTGATCAGAGTGATAAAACCAGCCAGACTAATCAAAATAGCCTGAATGCCCAATAATTGAGAACGTTCATCATGTTGAAACTGAATAGAACGTTGGAATTGACTGAATTCGTCAAATGGCAAGAGTATTCAAAGTGATCAGAGTGATAAAACCACCTACAATAGTCAAAATAGCCTGAATGACCAATAATTCAGAATGTTCATCATGTTGAAACTGAGTAGAACGTTGGAATTGACCGAATTCGTCAAATCGCACGATTATCAAAGTGATCAGAGTGATAAAACCAGCTACAATAGTCAAAATAGCCTGAATAACCAATAATTCAGAACGTTCATCATGTTGAAACTGAATAGAACGTTGGAATTGACCGAATTCGTCAAATGGCAAGAGTATTCAAAGTGATCCGAGTGATAAAACCAGCCAGACTAATCAAAATAGCCTGATTGCCCAATAATTCAGAATGTTCATCATGTTGAAACTGAATAGAACGTTGGAATTGACTGAATTCGTCAAATGGCAAGAGTATTCAAAGTGATCAGAGTGATAAAACCACCTACAATAGTCAAAATAGCCTGAATGCCCAATAATTCAGAATGTTGATCATGTTGAAACTGAATAGAACGTTGGAATTGACCGAATTCGTTAAATGGCAAGAGTATTCAAAGTGATCAGAGTGATAAAACCAGCCAGACTAATCAATATAGCCTGAATGCCCAATTATTCATAATGTTCATCATGTTCAAACTGAATAGAACGTTGGAATTGACCGAATTCGTTTAATGGCTAGAGTATTCAAAGTGATCACAGTGATAAAACCAGCCAGACTAATCAAAATAGCCTGAAAGCCCAATAATTCAGAATGTTCATCATGTTGAAACTGAATAGAACGTTGGAATTGACCGAATTCGTCAAATGGCAAGATTATCAAAGTGATCAGAGTGATAAAACCAGCTACAATAAGCAAAATAGCCTGAATACCCAATAATTCAGAATGTTCATCATGTTGAAACTGAATAGAACGTTGGAATTGACCGAATTCGTCAAATGGCAAGAGTATTCAAAGTGATCAGAGTGATAAAACCAGCTACAATAAGCAAAATAGCCTGAATGCCCAATAATTCAGAATGTTCATCATGTTGAAACTGAATAGAACGTTGGAATTGACCGAATTCGTCAAATGGCAAGAGTATACAAAGTGATCAGAGTGATAAAACCAGCTACAATAAGCAAAATAGCCTGAATGCCCAATAATTCAGAATGTTCATCATGTTGAAATTGAATAGAACGTTGGAATTGACCGAATTCGTCAAATCGCAAGATTATCAAAGTGATCAGAGTGATAAAACCAGCTACAATAAGCAAAATAGCCTGAATACCCAATAATTCAGAATGTTCATCATGTTGAAACTGAATAGAACGTTGGAATTGACCGAATTCGTCAAATGGCAAGAGTATTCAAAGTGATCAGAGTGATAAAACCAGCTACAATAAGCAAAATAGCCTGAATGCCCAATAATTCAGAATGTTCATCATGTTGAAACTGAATAGAACGTTGGAATTGACCGAATTCGTCAAATGGCAAGAGTATTCAAAGTGATCAGAGTGATAAAACCAGCCAGACTAATCAAAATAGCCTGAATGCCCAATAATTCAGAATGTTCATCATGTTGAAACTGAATAGAACGTTGGAATTGACCGAATTCGTCAAATGGCAAGAGTATTCAAAGTGATCAGAGTGATAAAACCAGCCAGACTAATCAAACTAGCCTGAATGCCCAATAATTCAGAATGTTCATCATGTTGAAACTGAATAGAACGTTGGAATTGACCGAATTCGCCAAATGGCAAGATTATCAAAGTAATCAGAGTGATAAAACCAGTCAGACTAATCAAAATAGCCTGAATGCCCAATAATTCAGAATGTTTATCATGTTGAAACTGAATAGAACGTTGGAATTGACCGAATTCGTCAAATGGCAAGAGTATTCAAAGTGATCAGAGTGACAAAACCAGCCAGACTAATCAAAATAGCCTGAATGCCCAATAATTGAGAACGTTCATCATGTTGAAACTGAATAGAACGTTGGAATTGACTGAATTCGTCAAATGGCAAGAGTATTCAAAGTGATCAGAGTGATAAAACCACCTACAATAGTCAAAATAGCCTGAATGACCAATAATTCAGAATGTTCATCATGTTGAAACTGAATAGAACGTTGGAATTGACCGAATTCGTCAAATCGCAAGCTTATCAAAGTGATCAGAGTGATAAAACCAGCTACAATTAGCAAAATAGCCTGAATACCCAATAATTCAGAATGTTCATCATGTTGAAACTGAATAGAACGTTGGATTTGACCGAATTCGTCAAATGGCAAGAGTATTCAAAGTGATCAGAGTGATAAAACCAGCCAGACTAATCAAAATAGCCTGAATGCCCAATAATTCAGAACGTTCATCATGTTGAAACTAATTCTAATTTTGGGTCCAAGGATAAACCGAGTGACAAAGACTATTTGGCTTGATTTTTTGCAGCGACAGACCAAAGCCTCTGGTGGGAATCGAACCCACAACCCTCACGCTGATAGGCAAGCACGCTACCAACTCGCCTACCGGGGCGCTTAAAGTTGAAACTGAATAGAACGTTGGAATTGACCGAATTCGTCAAATGGCAAGAGTATTCAAAGTGATCAGAGTGATAAAACCAGCCAGACTAATCAAAATACCCTGAATGCCCAATAATTCAGAATTTTCATCATGTTGAAACTGAATAGAACGTTGGAATTGACCGAATTCGTCAAATGGCAAGAGTATTCAAAGTGATCAGAGTGATAAAACCAGCCAGACTAATCAAAATAGCCTGAATGCCCAATAATTCAGAATGTTCATCATGTTGAAACTGAATAGAACGTTGGAATTGACTGAATTCGTCAAATGGCAAGAGTATTCAAATTGATCAGAGTGATAAAACCACCTACAATAGTCAAAATACAGTATAATCCCGATAATTCGTACCCCGCTAATTCGTAAACCCCGCTTATTCGTAACAAAATCCCGGTCCCTTGAAAAAATCGCGATAATTCGTAAAAATCCCATACATTTCGGTCCCCTCGATAAATCGTAAATTTTTTTTAGGGAAATGCCTAAAAACCTCTTATAATTCGTAATTTTTCGTTGAAAACCTCGATAATTCGCGACGCGTTTTTTGGAGGAAAAACGGTAAACCACTGACAAGTGATTCTATGCTCTCAAGTGGCGAAGCATTTTTTGTTGTTTATGTGTGTCTTTCTTTAACTCTCAGTGTTCTTACGTTGCTGTAAACTGGCATTGATCGGGCATATTCACATTTTTCTGCAGCTCAGTGAATTAAGTGGTGATTTTACTCCGTACACTTAATGAATTAAGTTTTTGTTTTTTGTTGTTGAAAATGAATTGATTTTAAGTTGCTTTGTTTTTAAAAAATAAATCATTATACATACATACATATGTACCTCGGTAATTCGTATTTTTTCTTTCTTCCCCCCGCTAATTCGAAAACCCCGCTAATTCGTAGAAAACGGTCGGTCCCTTGACATTACGAATTATCGGGATTTTACTGTAGCCTGAATGTCCAATAATTCAGAATGTTGATCATGTTGAAACTGAATAGAACGTTGGAATTGACCGAATTCGTTAAATGGCAAGAGTATTCAAAGTGATCAGAGTGATAAAACCAGCCAGACTAATCAAAATAGCCTGAATGCCCAATAATTCAGAATGTTCATCATGTTGAAGCTGAATAGAACGTTGGAATTGACCGATTTCGTCAAATGGCAAGAGTATTCAAAGTGATCAGAGTGATAAAACCAGCCAGACTAATCAAAATAGCCTGAATGCCCAATAATTCAGAATGTTCATCATGTTGAAGCTGAATAGAACGTTGGAATTGACCGATTTCGTCAAACGGCAAGAGTATTCAAAGTGATCAGAGTGATAAAACCAGCCAGACTAATCAAAATAGCCTGAATGCCCAATAATTCAGAATGTTCATCATGTTGAAGCTGAATAGAACGTTGGAATTGACCGAATTCGTCAAATGGCAAGAGTATTCAAAGTGATCAGAGTGATAAAACCAGCCAGACTAATCAAAATAGCCTGAATGCCCAATAATTCAGAATGTTCATCATGTTGAAGCTGAATAGAACGTTGGAATTGACCGATTTCGTCAAATGGCAAGAGTATTCAAAGTGATCAGAGTGATAAAACCAGCCAGACTAATCAAAATAGACTGAATGCCCAATAATTCAGAATGTTCATCATGTTCAAACTGAATAGAACGTTGGAATTGACTGAATTCGTTTAATGGCTAGAGTATTCAAAGTGATCAGAGTGATAAAACCAGCCAGACTAATCAAAATAGACTGAATGCCCAATAATTTAGAATGTTCATCATGTTGAAACTGAATAGAACGTTGGAATTGACCGAATTCGTCAAATGGCAAGAGTATTCAAAGTGTTCAGAGTGATAAAACCAGCCAGACTAATCAAAATAGCCTGAATGCCCAATAATTGAGAACGTTCATCATGTTGAAACTGAATAGAACGTTGGAATTGACTGAATTCGTCAAATGGCAAGAGTATTCAAAGTGATCAGAGTGATAAAACCACCTACAATAGTCAAAATAGCCTGAATGACCAATAATTCAGAATGTTCATCATGTTGAAACTGAGTAGAACGTTGGAATTGACCGAATTCGTCAAATCGCAAGATTATCAAAGTGATCAGAGTGATAAAACCAGCTACAATAAGCAAAATAGCCTGAATACCCAATAATTCAGAATGTTCATCATGTTGAAACTGAATATAACGTTGGATTTGACCGAATTCGTCAAATGGCAAGAGTATTTAAAGTGATCAGAGTGATAAAACCAGCCAGACTAATCAAAATAGCCTGAATGCCCAATAATTCAGAACGTTCATCATGTTGAAACTAATTCTAATTTTGGGTCCAAGGATAAACCGAGTGACAAATACTATTTGGCTTGATTTTTTGCAGCGACAGACCAAAGCCTCTGGTGGGAATCGAACCCACAACCCCCACGCTGATAGGCAAGCACGCTACCAACTCGCCTACCGGGGCGCTTAAAGTTGAAACTGAATAGAACGTTGGAATTGACCGAATTCGTCAAATGGCAAGAGTATTCAAAGTGATCAGAGTGATAAAACCACCTACAATAGTCAAAATAGCCTGAATGACCAATAATTCAGAATGTTCATCATGTTGAAACTGAGTAGAACGTTGGAATTGACCGAATTCGTCAAATCGCACGATTATCAAAGTGATCAGAGTGATAAAACCAGCTACAATAGTCAAAATAGCCTGAATGACCAATAATTCAGAACGTTCATCATGTTGAAACTGAATAGAACGTTGGAATTGACCGAATTCGTCAAATGGCAAGAGTATTCAAAGTGATCCGAGTGATAAAACCAGCCAGACTAATCAAAATAGCCTGAATGCCCAATAATTCAGAATGTTCATCATGTTGAAACTGAATAGAACGTTGGAATTGACTGAATTCGTCAAATGGCAAGAGTATTCAAAGTGATCAGAGTGATAAAACCACCTACAATAGTCAAAATAGCCTGAATGCCCAATAATTCAGAATGTTGATCATGTTGAAACTGAATAGAACGTTGGAATTGACCGAATTCGTTAAATGGCAAGAGTATTCAAAGTGATCAGAGTGATAAAACCAGCCAGACTAATCAATATAGCCTGAATGCCCAATTATTCATAATGTTCATCATGTTCAAACTGAATAGAACGTTGGAATTGACCGAATTCGTTTAATGGCTAGAGTATTCAAAGTGATCACAGTGATAAAACCAGCCAGACTAATCAAAATAGCCTGAAAGCCCAATAATTCAGAATGTTCATCATGTTGAAACTGAATAGAACGTTGGAATTGACCGAATTCGTCAAATGGCAAGATTATCAAAGTGATCAGAGTGATAAAACCAGCTACAATAAGCAAAATAGCCTGAATGCCCAATAATTCAGAATGTTCATCATGTTGAAACTGCATAGAACGTTGGAATTGACCGAATTCGTCAAATCGCACGATTATCAAAGTGATCAGAGTGATAAAACCAGCTACAATAAGCAAAATAGCCTGAATGTCCAATAATTCAGAATGTTCATCATGTTGAAACTGAATAGAACGTTGGAATTGACCGAATTCGTCAAATGGCAAGAGTATTCAAAGTGATCAGAGTGATAAAACCAGCCAGACTAATCAAAATAGCCTGAATGCCCAATAATTCAGAATGTTCATCATGTTGAAAGTGAATAGAACGTTGGAATTGACCGATTTCGTCAAATGGCAAGAGTATTCAAAGTGATCAGAGTGATAAAACCAGCCAGACTAATCAAAATAGCCTGAATGCCCAATAATTCAGAATGTTCATCATGTTGAAACTGAATAGAACGTTGGAATTGACCGAATTCGTCAAATGGCAAGAGTATTCAAAGTGATCAGAGTGATAGAACCAGCCAGACTAATCAAAATAGCCTGAATGCCCAATAATTGGGAGCGTTCATCATGTTGAAACTGAATAGAACGTTGGAATTGACTGAATTCGTCAAATGGCAAGAGTATTCAAAGTGATCAGAGTGATAAAACCACCTACAATAGTCAAAATAGCCTGAATGACCAATAATTCAGAATGTTCATCATGTTGAAACTGAGTAGAACGTTGGAATTGACCGAATTCGTCAAATCGCAAGATTATCAAAGTGATCAGAGTGATAAAACCAGCTACAATAAGCAAAATAGCCTGAATACCCAATAATTCAGAATGTTCATCATGTTGAAACTGAATAGAACGTTGGATTTGACCGAATTCGTCAAATGGCAAGAGTATTCAAAGTGGTCAGAGTGATAAAACCAGCCAGACTAATCAAAATAGCCTGAATGCCCAATAATTCAGAACGTTCATCATGTTGAAACTAATTCTAATTTTGGGTCCAAGGATAAACCGAGTGACAAAGACTATTTGGCTTGATTTTTTGCAGCGACAGACCAAAGCCTCTGGTGGGAATCGAACCCACAACCCCCACGCTGATAGGCAAGCACGCTACCAACTCGCCTACCGGGGCGCTTAAAGTTGAAACTGAATAGAACGTTGGAATTGACCGAATTCGTCAAATGGCAAGAGTATTCAAAGTGATCAGAGTGATAAAACCAGCCAGACTAATCAAAATAGCCTGAATGCCCAATAATTCAGAACGTTCATCATGTTGAAACTGAATAGAACATTGGAATTGACCGAATTCGTCAAATGGCAAGAGTATTCAAAGTGATCAGAGTGATAAAACCAGCCAGACTAATCAAAATAGCCTGAATGACCAATAATTCAGAATGTTCATCATGTTGAAACTGAATAGAACGTTGGAATTGACTGAATTCGTCAAATGGCAAGAGTATTCAAAGTGATCAGAGTGATAAAACCACCTACAATAGTCAAAATAGCCTGAATGCCCAATAATTCAGAATGTTGATCATGTTGAAACTGAATAGAACGTTGGAATTGACCGAATTCGTTAAATGGCAAGAGTATTCAAAGTGATCAGAGTGATAAAACCAGCCAGACTAATCAATATAGTTTGAATGCCCAATAATTCATAATGTTCATCATGTTCAAACTGAATAGAACGTTGGAATTGACCGAATTCGTTTAATGGCTAGAGTATTCAAAGTGATCACAGTGATAAAACCAGCAAGACTAATCAAAATAGCCTGAAAGCCCAATAATTCAGAATGTTCATCATGTTGAAACTGAATAGAACGTTGGAATTGACCGAATTCGTCAAATGGCAAGATTATCAAAGTGATCAGAGTGATAAAACCAGCTACAATAAGCAAAATAGCCTGAATGCCCAATAATTCAGAATGTTCATCATGTTGAAACTGCATAGAACGTTGGAATTGACCGAATTCGTCAAATCGCACGATTATCAAAGTGATCAGAGTGATAAAACCAGCTACAATAAGCAAAATAGCCTGAATGTCCAATAATTCAGAATGTTCATCATGTTGAAACTGAATATAACGTTGGAATTGACCGAATTCGTCAAATGGCAAGAGTATTCAAAGTGATCAGAGTGATAAAACCAGCCAGACTAATCAAAATAGCCTGAATGCCCAATAATTCAGAATGTTCATCATGTTGAAACTGAATAGAACGTTGGAATTGACCGAATTCGTCAAATGGCAAGAGTATTCAAAGTGATCAGAGTGATAAAACCAGCCAGACTAATCAAAATAGCCTGAATGCCCAATAATTGAGAGCGTTCATCATGTTGAAACTGAATAGAACGTTGGAATTGACTGAATTCGTCAAATGGCAAGAGTATTCAAAGTGATCAGAGTGATAAAACCACCTACAATAGTCAAAATAGCCTGAATGACCAATAATTCAGAATGTTCATCATGTTGAAACTGAGTAGAACGTTGGAATTGACCGAATTCGTCAAATCGCAAGATTATCAAAGTGATCAGACTGATAAAACCAGCTACAATAAGCAAAATAGCCTGAATACCCAATAATTCAGAATGTTCATCATGTTGAAACTGAATAGAACGTTGGATTTGACCGAATTCGTCAAATGGCAAGAGTATTCAAAGTGATCAGAGTGATAAAACCAGCCAGACTAATCAAAATAGCCTGAATGCCCAATAATTCAGAACGTTCATCATGTTGAAACTGAATAGAACGTTGGAATTGACCGAATTCGTCAAATGGCAAGAGTATTCAAAGTGATCAGAGTGATAAAACCAGCCAGACTAATCAAAATAGCCTGAATGCCCAATAATTCAGAATGTTCATCATGTTGAAACTGAATAGAACGTTGGAATTGACTGAATTCGTCAAATGGCAAGAGTATTCAAAGTGATCAGAGTGATAAAACCACCTACAATAGTCAAAATAGCCTGAATGCCTAATAATTCAGAATGTTGATCATGTTGAAACTGTATAGAACGTTGGAATTGACCGAATTCGTTAAATGGCAAGAGTATTCAAAGTGATCAGAGTGATAAAACCAGCCAGACTAATCAATATAGCCTGAATGCCCAATAATTCATAATGTTCATCATGTTCAAACTGAATAGAACGTTGGAATTGACCGAATTCGTTTAATGGCTAGAGTATTCAAAGTGATCACAGTGATAAAACCAGCAAGACTAATCAAAATAGCCTGAAAGCCCAATAATTCAGAATGGTCATCATGTTGAAACTGAATAGAACGTTGGAATTGACCGAATTCGTCAAATGGCAAGATTATCAAAGTGATCAGAGTGATAAAACCAGCTACAATAAGCAAAATAGCCTGAATGCCCAATAATTCAGAATGTTCATCATGTTGAAACTGCATAGAACGTTGGAATTGACCGAATTCGTCAAATCGCACGATTATCAAAGTGATCAGAGTGATAAAACCAGCTACAATAAGCAAAATAGCCTGAATGTCCAATAATTCAGAATGTTCATCATGTTGAAACTGAATAGAACGTTGGAATTGACCGAATTCGTCAAATGGCAAGAGTATTCAAAGTGATCAGAGTGATAAAACCAGCCAGACTAATCAAAATAGCCTGAATGCCCAATAATTCAGAATGTTCATCATGTTGAAACTGAATAGAACGTTGGAATTGACCGAATTCGTCAAATGGCAAGAGTATTCAAAGTGATCACAGTGATAAAACCAGCCAGACTAATCAAAATAGCCTGAATGCCCAATAATTCAGAATGTTCATCATGTTGAAACTGAATAGAACGTTGGAATTGACCGAATTCGTCAAATGGCAAGAGTATTCAAAGTGATCAGAGTGATAAAACCAGCCAGACTAATCAAAATAGACTGAATGCCCAATAATTCAGAATGTTCATCATCTTCAAACTGAATAGAACGTTGGAATTGACCGAATTCGTCAAATGGCTAGAGTATTCAAAGTGATCACAGTGATAAAACCAGCCAGACTAATCAAAATAGCCTGAATGCCTAATAATTGAGAACGTTCATCATGTTGAAACTGAATAGAACGTTGGAATTGACCGAATTCGTCAAATGGCAAGATTATCAAAGTGATCAGAGTTATAAAACCAGCTACAATAAGCTAAATAGCCTGAATGCCCAATAATTCAGAATGTTCATCATGTTGAAACTGAATAGAACGTTGGAATTGACCGAATTCGTCAAATGGCAAGAGTATTCAAAGTGATCAGAGTGATAAAACCCGCCAGACTAATCAAAATAGCCTGAATGCCCAATAATTCAGAATGTTCATCATGTTGAAACTGAATAGTACGCTGGAATTGACCGAATTCGTCAAATGGCAAGAGTATTCAAAGTGATCAGAGTGATAAAACCAGCTACAATAAGCAAAATAGCCTGAATGCCCAATAATTGAGAACGTTCATCATGTTGAAACTGAATAGAACGTTGGAATTGACCGAATTCGTCAAATGGCAAGAGTATTCAAAGTGATCAGAGTGATAAAACCAGCCAGACTAATCAAACTAGCCTGAATGCCCAATAATTCAGAATGTTCATCATGTTGAAACTGAATAGAACGTTGGAATTGACCGAATTCGACAAATGGCAAAATTATCAAAGTGACCAGAGTGATAAAACCAGCTACAATAATCACAATAGCCTGAATGCCCAATAATTGAGAACGTTCATCATGTTGAAACTGAATAGAACGTTGGAATTGACTGAATTCGTCAAATGGCAAGAGTATTCAAAGTGATCAGAGTGATAAAACCACCTACAATAGTCAAAATAGCCTGAATGACCAATAATTCAGAATGTTCATCATGTTGAAACTGAATAGAACGTTGGAATTGACCGAATTCGTCAAATGGCAAGAGTATTCAAAGTGATCAGAGTGATAAAACCAGCCAGACTAATCAAAATAGCCTGAATGCTCAATAATTCAGAATGTTCATCATGTTGAAACTGAGTAGAACGTTGGAATTGACCGAATTCGTCAAATGGCAAGAGTATTCAAAGTGATCAGAGTGATAAAACCAGCCAGACTAATCAAAATAGCCTGAATGTCCAATAATTCAGAATGTTCATCATGTTGAAATTGAATAGAACGTTGGAATTGACCGAATTCGTCAAATGGCAAGAGTATTCAAAGTGATCAGAGTGATAAAACCAGCCAGACTAATCAAAATAGCCTGAATGCTCAATAATTCAGAATGTTCATCATGTTGAAACTGAGTAGAACGTTGGAATTGACCGAATTCGTCAAATGGCAAGAGTATTCAAAGTGATCAGAGTGATAAAACCAGCCAGACTAATCCAAATAGCCTGAATGCCCAATAATTCAGAATGTTCATCATGTTCAAACTGAATAGAACGTTGGAATTGACCGAATTCGTTTAATTGCTAGAGTATTCAAAGTGATCACAGTGATAAAACCAGCCAGACTAATCAAAATAGCCTGAATGCCAAATAATTCAGAATGTTCATCATGTTGAAACTGAATAGAACGTTGGAATTGACCGAATTCGTCAAATGGCAAGAGTATTCAAAGTGATCAGAGTGATAAAACCAGCCAGACTAATCAAAATAGCCTGAATGCCCAATAATTCAGAATGTTCATCATGTTGAAACTGAATAGAACGTTGGAATTGACTGAATTCGTCAAATGGCAAGAGCATTCAAAGTGATCAGAGTGATAAAACCACCTACAATAGTCAAAATAGCCTGAATGCCTAATAATTCAGAATGTTGATCATGTTGAAACTGAATAGAACGTTGGAATTGACCGAATTCGTTTAATGGCTAGAGTATTCAAAGTGATCACAGTGATAAAACCAGCAAGACTAATCAAAATAGCCTGAAAGCCCAATAATTCAGAATGTTCATCATGTTGAAACTGAATAGAACGTTGGAATTGACCGAATTCGTCAAATGGCAAGATTATCAAAGTGATCAGAGTGATAAAACCAGCTACAATAAGCAAAATAGCCTGAATGCCAAATAATTCAGAATGTTCATCATGTTGAAACTGAGTAGAACGTTGGAATTGACCGAATTCGTCAAATCGCAAGATTATCAAAGTGATCAGACTGATAAAACCAGCTACAATAAGCAAAATAGCCTGAATACCCAATAATTCAGAATGTTCATCATGTTGAAACTGAATAGAACGTTGGATTTGACCGAATTCGTCAAATGGCAAGAGTATTCAAAGTGATCAGAGTGATAAAACCAGCCAGACTAATCAAAATAGCCTGAATGCCCAATAATTCAGAACGTTCATCATGTTGAAACTGAATAGAACGTTGGAATTGACCGAATTCGTCAAATGGCAAGAGTATTCAAAGTGATCAGAGTGATAAAACCAGCCAGACTAATCAAAATAGCCTGAATGCCCAATAATTCAGAATGTTCATCATGTTGAAACTGAATAGAACGTTGGAATTGACTGAATTCGTCAAATGGCAAGAGTATTCAAAGTGATAAAACCACCTACAATAGTCAAAATAGCCTGAATGCCTAATAATTCAGAATGTTGATCATGTTGAAACTGAATAGAACGTTGGAATTGACCGAATTCGTTAAATGGCAAGAGTATTCAAAGTGATCAGAGTGATAAAACCAGCCAGACTAATCAATATAGCCTGAATGCCCAATAATTCATAATGTTCATCATGTTCAAACTGAATAGAACGTTGGAATTGACCGAATTCGTTTAATGGCTAGAGTATTCAAAGTGATCACAGTGATAAAACCAGCAAGACTAATCAAAATAGCCTGAAAGCCCAATAATTCAGAATGTTCATCATGTTGAAACTGAATAGAACGTTGGAATTGACCGAATTCGTCAAATGGCAAGATTATCAAAGTGATCAGAGTGATAAAACCAGCTACAATAAGCAAAATAGCCTGAATGCCCAATAATTCAGAATGTTCATCATGTTGAAACTGCATAGAACGTTGGAATTGACCGAATTCGTCAAATCGCACGATTATCAAAGTGATCAGAGTGATAAAACCAGCTACAATAAGCAAAATTGCCTGAATGTCCAATAATTCAGAATGTTCATCATGTTGAAACTGAATAGAACGTTGGAATTGACCGAATTCGTCAAATGGCAAGAGTATTCAAAGTGATCAGAGTGATAAAACCAGCCAGACTAATCAAAATAGCCTGAATGCCCAATAATTCAGAATGTTCATCATGTTGAAACTGAATAGAACGTTGGAATTGACCGAATTCGTCAAATGGAAAGAGTATTCAAAGTGATCACAGTGATAAAACCAGCCAGACTAATCAAAATAGCCTGAATGCCCAATAATTCAGAATGTTCATCATGTTGAAACTGAATAGAACGTTGGAATTGACTGAATTCGTCAAATGGCAAGAGTATTCAAAGTGATCAGAGTGATAAAACCACCTACAATAGTCAAAATAGCCTGAATGACTAATAATTCAGAATGTTGATCATGTTGAAACTGAACAGAACGTTGGAATTGACCGAATTCGTTAAATGGCAAGAGTATTCAAAGTGATCAGAGTGATAAAACCAGCCAGACTAATCAATATAGCCTGAATGCCCAATAATTCATAATGTTCATCATGTTCAAACTGAATAGAACGTTGGAATTGACCGAATTCGTTTAATGGCTAGAGTATTCAAAGTGATCACAGTGATAAAACCAGCAAGACTAATCAAAATAGCCTGAAAGCCCAATAATTCAGAATGTTCATCATGTTGAAACTGAATAGAACGTTGGAATTGACCGAATTCGTCAAATGGCAAGATTATCAAAGTGATCAGAGTGATAAAACCAGCTACAATAAGCAAAATAGCCTGAATGCTTAATAATTCAGAATGTTCATCATGTTGAAACTGCATAGAACGTTGGAATTGACCGAATTCGTCAAATCGCACGATTATCAAAGTGATCAGAGTGATAAAACCAGCTACAATAAGCAAAATAGCCTGAATGTCCAATAATTCAGAATGTTCATCATGTTGAAACTGAATAGAACGTTGGAATTGACCGAATTCGTCAAATGGCAAGAGTATTCAAAGTGATCAGAGTGATAAAACCAGCCAGACTAATCAAAATAGCCTGAATGCCCAATAATTCAGAATGTTCATCATGTTGAAACTGAATAGAACGTTGGAATTGACCGAATTCGTCAAATGGCAAGAGTATTCAAAGTGATCACAGTGATAAAACCAGCCAGACTAATCAAAATAGCCTGAATGCCCAATAATTCAGAATGTTCATCATGTTGAAACTGAATAGAACGTTGGAATTGACCGAATTCGTCAAATGGCAAGAGTATTCAAAGTGATCAGAGTGATAAAACCAGCCAGACTAATCAAAATAGACTGAATGCCCAATAATTCAGAATGTTCATCATCTTCAAACTGAATAGAACGTTGGAATTGACCGAATTCGTCAAATGGCTAGAGTATTCAAAGTGATCACAGTGATAAAACCAGCCAGACTAATCAAAATAGCCTGAATGCCTAATAATTGAGAACGTTCATCATGTTGAAACTGAATAGAACGTTGGAATTGACCGAATTCGTCAAATGGCAAGATTATCAAAGTGATCAGAGTTATAAAACCAGCTACAATAAGCTAAATAGCCTGAATGCCCAATAATTCAGAATGTTCATCATGTTGAAACTGAATAGAACGTTGGAATTGACCGAATTCGTCAAATGGCAAGAGTATTCAAAGTGATCAGTGTGATAAAACCCGCCAGACTAATCAAAATAGCCTGAATGCCCAATAATTCAGAATGTTCATCATGTTGAAACTGAATAGAACGCTGGAATTGACCGAATTCGTCAAATGGCAAGAGTATTCAAAGTGATCAGAGTGATAAAACCAGCTACAATAAGCAAAATAGCCTGAATGCCCAATAATTGAGAACGTTCATCATGTTGAAACTGAATAGAACGTTGGAATTGACCGAATTCGTCAAATGGCAAGAGTATTCAAAGTGATCAGAGTGATAAAACCAGCCAGACTAATCAAACTAGCCTGAATGCCCAATAATTCAGAATGTTCATCATGTTGAAACTGAATAGAACGTTGGAATTGACCGAATTCGACAAATGGCAAGATTATCAAAGTGACCAGAGTGATAAAACCAGCTACAATAATCACAATAGCCTGAATGCCCAATAATTGAGAACGTTCATCATGTTGAAACTGAATAGAACGTTGGAATTGACTGAATTCGTCAAATGGCAAGAGTATTCAAAGTGATCAGAGTGATAAAACCACCTACAATAGTCAAAATAGCCTGAATGACCAATAATTCAGAATGTTCATCATGTTGAAACTGAATAGAACGTTGGAATTGACCGAATTCGTCAAATGGCAAGAGTATTCAAAGTGATCAGAGTGATAAAACCAGCCAGACTAATCAAAATAGCCTGAATGTCCAATAATTCAGAATGTTCATCATGTTGAAATTGAATAGAACGTTGGAATTGACCGAATTCGTCAAACGGCAAGAGTATTCAAAGTGATCAGAGTGATAAAACCAGCCAGACTAATCAAAATAGCCTGAATGCTCAATAATTCAGAATGTTCATCATGTTGAAACTGAGTAGAACGTTGGAATTGACCGAATTCGTCAAATGGCAAGAGTATTCAAAGTGATCAGAGTGATAAAACCAGCCAGACCAATCCAAATAGCCTGAATGCCCAATAATTCAGAATGTTCATCATGTTCAAACTGAATAGAACGTTGGAATTGACCGAATTCGTTTAATTGCTAGAGTATTCAAAGTGATCACAGTGATAAAACCAGCCAGACTAATCAAAATAGCCTGAATGCCAAATAATTCAGAATGTTCATCATGTTGAAACTGAATAGAACGTTGGAATTGACCGAATTCGTCAAATGGCAAGAGTATTCAAAGTGATCAGAGTGATAAAACCAGCCAGACTAATCAAAATAGCCTGAATGCCTAATAATTAAGAACGTTCATCATGTTGAAACTGAATAGAACGTTGGAATTGACTGAATTCGTCAAATGGCAAGATTATCAAAGTGATCAGAGTGATAAAACCAGCTACAATAAGCAAAATAGCCTGAATGCCCAATAATTCAGAATGTTCATCATGTTGAAACTGAATAGAACGTTGGAATTGAGCGAATTCGTGAAATGGCAAGAGTATTCAAAGTGACCAGAGTGATAAAACCAGATACAATAAGCAAAATAGCCTGAATGCCCAATAATTCAGAATGTTCATCATGTTGAAACTGAATAGAACGTTGGAATTGACCGAATTCGTCAAATCGCAAGAGTATTCAAAGTGATCAGAGTGATAAAACCAGCCAGACTAATCAAAATAGACTGAAGGCCCAATAATTCAGAATGTTCATCATGTTCAAACTGAATAGAACGTTGGAATTCACCGAATTCGTCAAATGGCAAGAGTATTCAAAGTGATCAGAGTGATAAAACCAGCCAGACTAATCAAAATAGCCTGAATGCCCAATAATTGAGAACGTTCATCATGTTGAAACTGAATAGAACGTTGGAATTGACCGAATTCGTCAAATCGCAAGATTATCAAAGTGATCAGAGTGATAAAACCAGCTACAATAAGCAAAATAGCCTGAATACCCAATAATTCAGAATGTTCATCATGTTGAAACTGAATAGAACGTTGGATTTGACCGAATTCGTCAAATGGCAAGAGTATTCAAAGTGATCAGAGTGATAAAACCAGCCAGACTAATCAAAATAGCCTGAATGCCCAATAATTCAGAACGTTCATCATGTTGAAACTAATTCTAATTTTGGGTCCAAGGATAAACCGAGTGACAAAGACTATTTGGCTTGATTTTTTGCAGCGACAGACCAAAGCCTCTGGTGGGAATCGAACCCACAACCCCCACGCTGATAGGCAAGCACGCTACCAACTCGCTTACCGGGGCGCTTAACGTTGAAACTGAATAGAACGTTGGAATTGACCGAATTCGTCAAATGGCAAGAGTATTCAAAGTGATCAGAGTGATAAAACCAGCCAGACTAATCAAAATAGCCTGAATGCCCAATAATTGAGAACGTTCATCATGTTGAAACTGAATAGAACGTTGGAATTGACTGAATTCGTCAAATGGCAAGAGTATTCAAAGTGATCAGAGTGATAAAACCAGCCAGACTAATCAAAATAGCCTGAATGCCCAATAATTCAGAATGTTCATCATGTTGAAACTGAATAGAACGTTGGAATTGACTGAATTCGTCAAATGGCAAGAGTATTCAAAGTGATCAGAGTGATAAAACCACCTACAATAGTCAAAATAGCCTGAATGCTCAATAATTCAGAATGTTGATCATGTTGAAACTGAATAGAACGTTGGAATTGACCGAATTCGTTAAATGGCAAGAGTATTCAAAGTGATCAGAGTGATAAAACCAGCCAGACTAATCAATATAGCCTGAATGCCCAATAATTCATAATGTTCATCATGTTCAAACTGAATAGAACGTTGGAATTGACCGAATTCGTTTAATGGCTAGAGTATTCAAAGTGATCACAGTGATAAAACCAGCAAGACTAATCAAAATAGCCTGAAAGCCCAATAATTCAGAATGTTCATCATGTTGAAACTGAATAGAACGTTGGAATTGACCGAATTCGTCAAATGGCAAGATTATCAAAGTGATCAGAGTGATAAAACCAGCTACAATAAGCAAAATAGCCTGAATGCCCAATAATTCAGAATGTTCATCATGTTGAAACTGCATAGAACGTTGGAATTGACCGAATTCGTCAAATCGCACGATTATCAAAGTGATCAGAGTGATAAAACCAGCTACAATAAGCAAAATAGCCTGAATGTCCAATAATTCAGAATGTTCATCATGTTGAAACTGAATAGAACGTTGGAATTGACCGAATTCGTCAAATGGCAAGAGTATTCAAAGTGATCAGAGTGATAAAACCAGCCATACTAATCAAAATAGCCTGAATGCCCAATAATTCAGAATGTTCATCATGTTGAAACTGAATAGAACGTTGGAATTGACCGATTTCGTCAAATGGCAAGAGTATTCAAAGTGATCAGAGTGATAAAACCAGCCCGAAAATAAAATAGCCTGAATGCCCAATAATTCAGAATGTTCATCATGTTGAAACTGAATAGAACGTTGGAATTGACCGAATTTGTCAAATGGCAAGAGTATTCAAAGTGATCAGAGTGATAGAACCAGCCAGACTAATCAAAATAGACTGAATGCCCAATAATTCAGAATGTTCATCATGTTCAAACTGAATAGAACGTTGGAATTGACCGAATTCGTTTAATGGCTAGAGTATTCAAAGTGATCGCAGTGATAAAACCAGCCAGACTAATCAAAATAGCCTGAATGCCCAATAATTCAGAATGTTCATCATGTTGAAACTGAATAGAACGTTGGAATTGACCGAATTCGTCAAATGGCAAGAGTATTCAAAGTGATCAGAGTGATAAAACCAGCCAGACTAATCAAAATAGACTGAATGCTCAATAATTCAGAATGTTCATCATGTTCAAACTGAATAGAACGTTGGAATTGACCGAATTCGTTTAATGGCTAGAGTATTCAAAGTGATCACAGTGACAAAACCAGCCAGACTAATCAAAATAGCCTGAATGCCCAATAATTGAGAACGTTCATCATGTTGAAACTGAATAGAACGTTGGAATTGACCGAATTCGTCAAATGGCAAGATTATCAAAGTGATCAGAGTGATAAAACCAGCTACAATAAGCTAAATAGCCTGAATGCCCAATAATTCAGAATGTTCATCATGTTGAAACTGAATAGAACGTTGGAATTGACCGAATTCGTCAAATGGCAAGAGTATTCAAAGTGATCAGAGTGATAAAACACGCCAGACTAATCAAAATAGCCTGAATGCCCAATAATTCAGAATGTTCATCATGTTGAAACTGAATAGAACGTTGGAATTGACCGAATTCGTCAAATGGCAAGAGTATTCAAAGTGATCAGAGTGATAAAACCAGCTACAATAAGCAAAATAGCCTGAATGCCCAATAATTGAGAACGTTCATCATGTTGAAACTGAATAGAACGTTGGAATTGACCGAATTCGTCAAATGGCAAGAGTATTCAAAGTGATCAGAGTGATAAAACCAGCCAGACTAATCAAACTAGCCTGAATGCCCAATAATTCAGAATGTTCATCATGTTGAAACTGAATAGAACGTTGGAATTGACCGAATTCGACAAATGGCAAGATTATCAAAGTGATCAGAGTGATAAAACCAGCTACAATAATCACAATAGCCTGAATGCCCAATAATTGAGAACGTTCATCATGTTGAAACTGAATAGAACGTTGGAATTGACTGAATTCGTCAAATGGCAAGAGTATTCAAAGTGATCAGAGTGATAAAACCACCTACAATAGTCAAAATAGCCTGAATGTCCAATAATTCAGAATGTTCATCATGTTGAAACTGAATAGAACGTTGGAATTGACCGAATTCGTCAAATGGCAAGAGTATTCAAAGTGATCAGAGTGATAAAACCAGCCAGACTAATCAAAATAGCCTGAATGTCCAATAATTCAGAATGTTCATCATGTTGAAATTGAATAGAACGTTGGAATTGACCGAATTCGTCAAATGGCAAGAGTATTCAAAGTAATCAGAGTGATAAAACTAGCCAGACTAATCAAAATAGCCTGAATGCCCAATAATTCAGAATGTTCATCATGTTGAAACTGAGTAGAACGTTGGAATTGACCGAATTCGTCAAATGGCAAGAGTATTCAAAGTGATCAGAGTGATAAAACCAGCCAGACTAATCAAAATAGCCTGAATGTCCAATAATTCAGAATGTTCATCATGTTGAAATTGAATAGAACGTTGGAATTGACCGAATTCGTCAAATGGCAAGAGTATTCAAAGTGATCAGAGTGATAAAACCAGCCAGACTAATCAAAATAGCCTGAATGCATAATAATTAAGAACGTTCATCATGTTGAAACTGAATAGAACGTTGGAATTGACTGAATTCGTCAAATGGCAAGATTATCAAAGTGATCAGAGTGATAAAACCAGCTACAATAATCACAATAGCCTGAATGCCCAATAATTGAGAACGTTCATCATGTTGAAACTGAATAGAACGTTGGAATTGACTGAATTCGTCAAATGGCAAGAGTATTCAAAGTGATCAGAGTGATAAAACCACCTACAATAGTCAAAATAGCCTGAATGTCCAATAATTCAGAATGTTCATCATGTTGAAACTGAATAGAACGTTGGAATTGACCGAATTCGTCAAATGGCAAGAGTATTCAAAGTGATCAGAGTGATAAAACCAGCCAGACTAATCAAAATAGCCTGAATGTCCAATAATTCAGAATGTTCATCATGTTGAAATTGAATAGAACGTTGGAATTGACCGAATTCGTCAAATGGCAAGAGTATTCAAAGTAATCAGAGTGATAAAACCAGCCAGACTAATCCAAATAGCCTGAATGCCCAATAATTCAGAATGTTCAAACTGAATAGAACGTTGGAATTGACCGAATTCGTTTAATGGCTAGAGTATTCAAAGTGATCACAGTGATAAAACCAGCCAGACTAATCAAAATAGCCTGAATGCCAAATAATTCAGAATGTTCATCATGTTGAAACTGAACAGAACGTTGGAATTGACCGAATTCGTCAAATGGCAAGAGTATTCAAAGTGATCAGAGTGATAAAACCAGCCAGACTAATCAAAATAGCCTGAATGCATAATAATTAAGAACGTTCATCATGTTGAAACTGAATAGAACGTTGGAATTGACTGAATTCGTCAAATGGCAAGATTATCAAAGTGATCAGAGTGATAAAACCAGCTACAATAATCAAAATAGCCTGAATGCCCAATAATTCAGAATGTTCATCATGTTGAAACTGAATAGAACGTTGGAATTGACCGAATTCGTCAAATCGCAAGAGTATTCAAAGTGATCAGAGTGATAAAACCAGCCAGACTAATCAAAATAGCCTGAATGTCCAATAATTCAGAATGTTCATCATGTTGAAACTGAATAGAACGTTGGAATTGACCGAATTCGTCAAATGGCAAGAGTATTCAAAGTGATCAGAGTGATAAAACCAGCCAGACTAATCAAAATAGCCTGAATGCCCAATAATTCAGAATGTTGATCATGTTGAAACTGAATAGAACGTTGGAATTGACCGAATTCGGCAAATGACAAGAGTATTCAAAGTGATCAGAGTGATAAAACCAGCCAGACTAATCAATATAGCCTGAATGCCCAATAATTCAGAATGTTCATCATGTTCAAACTGAACAGAACGTTGGAATTGACCGAATTCGTTTAATGGCTAGAGTATTCAAAGTGATCACAGTGATAAAACCAGCCAGACTAATCAAAATAGCCTGAATGCCTAATAATTAAGAATGTTCATCATGTTGAAACTGAATAGAACGTTGGAATTGACCGAATTCGTCAAATGGCAAGATTATCAAAGTGATCAGAGTGATAAAACCAGCTACAATAAGCAAAATAGCCTGAATGCCCAATAATTCAGAATGTTCATCATGTTGAAACTGAATAGAACGTTGGAATTGACCGATTTCGTCAAATGGCAAGAGTATTCAAAGTGATCAGAGTGATAAAACCAGCCAGACTAATCAAAATAGCCTGAATGCCAAATAATTCAGAATGTTCATCATGTTGAAACTGAATATAACGTTGGAATTGACCGAATTCGTCAAATGGCAAGAGTATTCAAAGTGATCAGAGTGATAAAACCAGCCAGACTAATCAAAATAGACTGAATGCCCAATAATTCAGAATGTTCATCATGTTCAAACTGAATAGAACGTTGGAATTGACCGAATTCGTTTAATGGCTAGAGTATTCAAAGTGATCACAGTGATCACAGTGATAAAACCAGCCAGACTAATCAAAATAGCCTGAATGCCCAATAATTCAGAATGTTCATCATGTTGAAAGATTATCAAAGTGATCAGAGTGATAAAACCAGCTACAATAAGCAAAATAGCCTGAATGCCCAATAATTCAGAATGTTCATCATGTTGAAACTGAATAGAACGTTGGAATTGACCGAATTCGTCAAATCGCACGATTATCAAAGTGATCAGAGTGATAAAAGCATCTACAATAATCAAAATAGCCTGAATGCCTAATAATTGAGAACGTTCATCATGTTGAAACTGAATAGAACGTTGGAATTGACCGAATTCGTAAAATGGCAAGATTATCAAAGTGATCAGAGTGATAAAAACAGCTACAATAAGCAAAATAGCCCGAATGCCCAATAATTCAGAATGTTCATCATGTTGAAACTGAATAGAACGTTGGAATTGACCGAATTCGTCAAAAGGCAAGAGTATTCAAAGTGATCAGAGTGATAAAACCAGCTACAATAAGCAAAATAGCCTGAATGCCCAATAATTCAGAACGTTCATCATGTTGAAACTGAATAGAACTTTGGAATTGACCGAATTCGTCAAATGGCAAGAGTATTCAAAGTGACCAGAGTGATAAAACCAGCCAGACTAATCAAACTAGCCTGAATGCCCAATAATTCAGAATGTTCATCATGTTGAAACTGAATAGAACGTTGGAATTGACCGAATTCGTCAAATGGCAAGATTATCAAAGTGATCAGAGTGATAAAACCAGCTCATCATGTTGAAACTGAATAGAACGTTGGAATTGACTGAATTCGTCAAATGGCAAGAGTATTCAAAGTGATCAGAGTGATAAAACCACCTACAATAGTCAAAATAGCCTGAATGACCAATAATTCAGAATGTTCATCATGTTGAAACTGAATAGAACGTTGGAATTGACCGAATTCGTCAAATGGCAAGAGTATTCAAAGTGATCAGAGTGATAAAACCAGCCAGACTAATCAAAATAGCCTGAATGCCAAATAATTCAGAATGTTCATCATGTTGAAATTGAATAGAACGTTGGAATTGACCGAATTCGTCAAATGGCAAGAGTATTCAAAGTGATCAGAGTGATAAAACCAGCCAGACTAATCAAAATAGCCTGAATGCCCAATAATTCAGAATATTCATCATGTTGAAACTGAGTAGAACGTTGGAATTGACCGAATTCGTCAAATCGCACGATTATCAAAGTGATCAGAGTGATAAAACCATCTACAATAATCAAAATAGCCTGAATGCCTAATAATTGAGAACGTTCATCATGTTGAAACTGAATAGAACGTTGGAATTGACCGAATTCGTAAAATGGCAAGAGTATTCAAAGTGATCAGAGTGATAAAACCAGCCAGACTAATCAAAATAGAATGAATGCTCAATAATTCAGAATGTTCATCATGTTCAAACTGAATAGAACGTTGGAATTGACCGAATTCGTTTAATGGCTAGAGTATTCAAAGTGATCACAGTGACAAAACCAGCCAGACTAATCAAAATAGCCTGAATGCCTAATAATTGAGAACGTTCATCATGTTGAAACTGAATAGAACGTTGGAATTGACCGAATTCGTCAAATGGCAAGATTACCAAAGTGATCAGAGTGATAAAACCAGCTACAATAAGCTAAATAGCCTGAATGCCCAATAATTCAGAATGTTCATCATGTTGAAACTGAATAGAACGTTCGAATTGACCGAATTCGTCAAATGGCAAGAGTATTCAAAGTGATCAGAGTGATAAAACCCGCCAGACTAATCAAAATAGCCTGAATGCCCAATAATTCAGAATGTTCATCATGTTGAAACTGAATAGAACGTTGGAATTGACCGAATTCGTCAAATGGCAAGAGTATTCAAAGTGATCAGAGTGATAAAACCAGCCAGACTAATCAAAATAGCCTGAATGCATAATAATTAAGAACGTTCATCATGTTGAAACTGAATAGAACGTTGGAATTGACTGAATTCGTCAAATGGCAAGATTATCAAAGTGATCAGAGTGATAAAACCAGCTACAATAAGCAAAATAGCCTGAATGCCCAATAATTCAGAATGTTCATCATGTTGAAACTGAATAGAACGTTGGAATTGACCGATTTCGTCAAATGGCAAGAGTATTCAAAGTGATCAGAGTGATAAAACCAGCCAGACTAATCAAAATAGCCTGAATGCCAAATAATTCAGAATGTTCATCATGTTGAAACTGAATATAACGTTGGAATTGACCGAATTCGTCAAATGGCAAGAGTATTCAAAGTGATCAGAGTGATAAAACCAGCCAGACTAATCAAAATAGACTGAATGCCCAATAATTCAGAATGTTCATCATGTTCAAACTGAATAGAACGTTGGAATTGACCGAATTCGTTTAATGGCTAGAGTATTCAAAGTGATCACAGTGATCACAGTGATAAAACCAGCCAGACTAATCAAAATAGCCTGAATGCCCAATAATTCAGAATGTTCATCATGTTGAAAGATTATCAAAGTGATCAGAGTGATAAAACCAGCTACAATAAGCAAAATAGCCTGAATGCCCAATAATTCAGAATGTTCATCATGTTGAAACTGAATAGAACGTTGGAATTGACCGAATTCGTCAAATCGCACGATTATCAAAGTGATCAGAGTGATAAAAGCATCTACAATAATCAAAATAGCCTGAATGCCTAATAATTGAGAACGTTCATCATGTTGAAACTGAATAGAACGTTGGAATTGACCGAATTCGTCAAATGGCAAGATTATCAAAGTGATCAGAGTGATAAAACCAGCTACAATAAGCAAAATAGCCTGAATGCCCAATAATTCAGAATGTTCATCATGTTGAAACTGAATAGAACGTTGGAATTGACCGATTTCGTCAAATGGCAAGAGTATTCAAAGTGATCAGAGTGATAAAACCAGCCAGACTAATCAAAATAGCCTGAATGCCAAATAATTCAGAATGTTCATCATGTTGAAACTGAATATAACGTTGGAATTGACCGAATTCGTCAAATGGCAAGAGTATTCAAAGTGATCAGAGTGATAAAACCAGCCAGACTAATCAAAATAGACTGAATGCCCAATAATTCAGAATGTTCATCATGTTCAAACTGAATAGAACGTTGGAATTGAGATAAATTGACCTATATATTTTCCAAATTGAGAAGTAAATTGTCAGCGGGTTTGGATAAAATTCCTAATATTATTCTCAAGAAAATGCCATCGCCGATAATACTTGACTACTGCATTTTATTCAACAACATGCTAAATAATTCATACTTTCCAAATATTTGGAAAACGGCTAAAGTAGTAATTCTGCCAAAGAAAGATAGAGATTCTAGTAATCCCAATAATATACGTCCAATTAGTTTGCTCCCAAATATTGGCAAAGTATTTGAAATATGTATTAATAATAATATTAATTCATTAAGTTCCCAGATAAATTTGATGAACGAGAAACAGTTTGGGTTTAAATATAAGCATTCGAGAATAAATGCAGTTAATGTACTGACATCCAATATAAACTGGAATTGGAATAGGGGCTTATGCACCGGAGCATGTCTTATCGATTTGGAAAGAGCGTTTGATAGCATTTGGATACCAGGGCTGATAGTTAAACTAATCAGATATGAGTTCCCAATACACCTCATTGTATTAATTTTCAATATGATAAACGACAGGCAATTTTTGATATCGCACCAGCAAACACATCTATCAAATCCAAAATGGCTTACAACAGGGTACGGTTAACTCACCAACACTGTTTAACATTTTCCTAATGGAACTAGTTAACAAGATTGACAATATCATAGCTTTCGCAGACGATATAGTTATATATCATGCAGATAGAAAAATTGTAGATATAAACGAAAACCTACAAAGATCCTTCAATATAGTAGAACGATTTACCATAGATTGGAAACTAAAAATAAACACGAAAAAATGTGAATCAATCCTATTCAGACCACCAGTAGGGAAATGTAACAACGATGTGAGAAACAAATGGAAGTCATTTGGTATAAAATCAAATCTAGCAAATAACAGTATACCCAACAAACAAATAGTAAAATATTTAGGAATATACTTGGACAAATTTCTCTATTTTAATGATCATGTTAAAGAAATAATCTCCAAAGCAAGAAAGGCTTTCTTCATATATAGATCCCTATTTCATTCGAGGTATATAAAGCCTCGAGTTAAAATAATAATGTATCAATCGCTAATTCGTCCTGTAATTACATACGGTTGCCCCATTTGGTTTAACGTCTCGCCTTCCTACATGGAAAAATTACGTACATTCGAAAGAAAATGTTTAAGATCGTGCACATCACTTTACAGATCCCCAGAAAGCCAGTATACAAAATATGTCTCTAACAGACAATTATACATCAAGGCAAATATTATTCGAATTGATAACTTTATAATAAATCTGATAAGAAACCACATTTTGAGGAGCACGACGAATATGGAAAACAACCTAATAATGGCTCCGTATTACACAAATACGGAATACTTGAAGGCCACATTACAAACCGGGTTTGTGCCGCCAGAGACTTTCATATTCCTCGATACTCAAAACTATATTCAGAATCGAAATGGGATTCCTACCTTCTACCATATCTATAGAAGGGCAAATATTAAATCGGTGGATTGCTTAACATACACCATAAACGATTTTAGATTCAGCACGAGTGTTTCAAACAAAGATTTAAAACTTGCTTCAAAATACTCACAATTTTGGTGGCTATCTTAACATAACTTATACACAAACGTATGCGCCGCGAATATTTTCTTTCCTTTTTTATGTTCACAGACCTTTTTTTATTTATAACTAGAAAATAATACAAATGTCGTGGTTTTTGAATAATTTTCCATTACAATATTAACTTTAAACACAAATGTACTATTGATGTAACAAACAATAAATTAAAAAATTGTACAAATGCAAATAAAATTTCTTGTTGTAATATTATACTCGAGAGCCCGATCTAGGGACAGTGTGTATTATAATCTTGTTATATTTTTCTATTGTTTATTATAGTATGTAAGATGTTATCATTATTTGAATTCAATAAACAACTACAAAAAAAAAAAAAAAACGTTGGAATTGACCGAATTCGTTTAATGGCTAGAGTATTCAAAGTGATCACAGTGATCACAGTGATAAAACCAGCCAGACTAATCAAAATAGCCTGAATGCCCAATAATTCAGAATGTTCATCATGTTGAAAGATTATCAAAGTGATCAGAGTGATAAAACCAGCTACAATAAGCAAAATAGCCTGAATGCCCAATAATTCAGAATGTTCATCATGTTGAAACTGAATAGAACGTTGGAATTGACCGAATTCGTCAAATCGCACGATTATCAAAGTGATCAGAGTGATAAAAGCATCTACAATAATCAAAATAGCCTGAATGCCTAATAATTGAGAACGTTCATCATGTTGAAACTGAATAGAACGTTGGAATTGACCGAATTCGTAAAATGGCAAGATTATCAAAGTGATCAGAGTGATAAAAACAGCTACAATAAGCAAAATAGCCCGAATGCCCAATAATTCAGAATGTTCATCATGTTGAAACTGAATAGAACGTTGGAATTGACCGAATTCGTCAAAAGGCAAGAGTATTCAAAGTGATCAGAGTGATAAAACCAGCTACAATAAGCAAAATAGCCTGAATGCCCAATAATTCAGAACGTTCATCATGTTGAAACTGAATAGAACTTTGGAATTGACCGAATTCGTCAAATGGCAAGAGTATTCAAAGTGATCAGAGTGATAAAACCAGCCAGACTAATCAAACTAGCCTGAATGCCCAATAATTCAGAATGTTCATCATGTTGAAACTGAATAGAACGTTGGAATTGACCGAATTCGTCAAATGGCAAGATTATCAAAGTGATCAGAGTGATAAAACCAGCTCATCATGTTGAAACTGAATAGAACGTTGGAATTGACTGAATTCGTCAAATGGCAAGAGTATTCAAAGTGATCAGAGTGATAAAACCACCTACAATAGTCAAAATAGCCTGAATGACCAATAATTCAGAATGTTCATCATGTTGAAACTGAATAGAACGTTGGAATTGACCGAATTCGTCAAATGGCAAGAGTATTCAAAGTGATCAGAGTGATAAAACCAGCCAGACTAATCAAAATAGCCTGAATGCCAAATAATTCAGAATGTTCATCATGTTGAAATTGAATAGAACGTTGGAATTGACCGAATTCGTCAAATGGCAAGAGTATTCAAAGTGATCAGAGTGATAAAACCAGCCAGACTAATCAAAATAGCCTGAATGCCCAATAATTCAGAATATTCATCATGTTGAAACTGAGTAGAACGTTGGAATTGACCGAATTCGTCAAATCGCACGATTATCAAAGTGATCAGAGTGATAAAACCATCTACAATAATCAAAATAGCCTGAATGCCTAATAATTGAGAACGTTCATCATGTTGAAACTGAATAGAACGTTGGAATTGACCGAATTCGTAAAATGGCAAGAGTATTCAAAGTGATCAGAGTGATAAAACCAGCCAGACTAATCAAAATAGAATGAATGCTCAATAATTCAGAATGTTCATCATGTTCAAACTGAATAGAACGTTGGAATTGACCGAATTCGTTTAATGGCTAGAGTATTCAAAGTGATCACAGTGACAAAACCAGCCAGACTAATCAAAATAGCCTGAATGCCTAATAATTGAGAACGTTCATCATGTTGAAACTGAATAGAACGTTGGAATTGACCGAATTCGTCAAATGGCAAGATTACCAAAGTGATCAGAGTGATAAAACCAGCTACAATAAGCTAAATAGCCTGAATGCCCAATAATTCAGAATGTTCATCATGTTGAAACTGAATAGAACGTTGGAATTGACCGAATTCGTTTAATGGCTAGAGTATTCAAAGTGATCAGAGTGATAAAACCAGCCAGACTAATCAAAATAGCCTGAATGCCCAATAATTCAGAATGTTGATCATGTTGAAACTGAATTGAACGTTGGAATTGACCGAATTCGGCAAATGACAAGAGTATTCAAAGTGATCAGAGTGATAAAACCAGCCAGACTAATCAATATAGCCTGAATGCCCAATAATTCAGAATGTTCATCATGTTCAAACTGAACAGAACGTTGGAATTGACCGAATTCGTTTAATGGCTAGAGTATTCAATGTGATCACAGTGATAAAACCAGCCAGACTAATCAAAATAGCCTGAATGCCTAATAATTAAGAATGTTCATCATGTTGAAACTGAATAGAACGTTGGAATTGACCGAATTCGTCAAATGGCAAGATTATCAAAGTGGTCAGAGTGATAAAACCAGCTACAATAAGCAAAATAGCCTGAATGCCCAATAATTCAGAATGTTCATCATGTTGAAACTGAATAGAACGTTGGAATTGACCGATTTCGTCAAATGGCAAGAGTATTCAAAGTGATCAGAGTGATAAAACCAGCCAGACTAATCAAAATAGCCTGAATGCCAAATAATTCAGAGTGTTCATCATGTTGAAACTGAATATAACGTTGGAATTGACCGAATTCGTCAAATGGCAAGAGTATTCAAAGTGATCAGAGTGATAAAACCAGCCAGTCTAATCAAAATAGACTGAATGCCCAATAATTCAGAATGTTCATCATGTTCAAACTGAATAGAACGTTGGAATTGACCGAATTCGTTTAATGGCTAGAGTATTCAAAGTGATCACAGTGATAAAACCAGCCAGACTAATCAAAATAGCCTGAATGCCCAATAATTCAGAATGTTCATCATGTTGAAACTGAATAGAACGTTGGAATTGACCGAATTCGTCAAATGGCAAGATTATCAAAGTGATCAGAGTGATAAAACCAGCTACAATAAGCAAAATAGCCTGAATGCCCAATAATTCAGAATGTTCATCATGTTGAAACTGAATAGAACGTTGGAATTGACCGATTTCGTCAAATGGCAAGAGTATTCAAAGTGATCAGAGTGATAAAACCAGCCAGACTAATCAAAATAGCCTGAATGCCAAATAATTCAGAATGTTCATCATGTTGAAACTGAATAGAACGTTGGAATTGACCGAATTCGTCAAATGGCAAGAGTATTCAAAGTGATCAGAGTGATAAAACCAGCCAGACTAATCAAAATAGCCTGAATGCCCAATAATTCAGAATGTTGATCATGTTGAAACTGAATAGAACGTTGGAATTGACCGAATTCGGCAAATGACAAGAGTATTCAAAGTGATCAGAGTGATAAAACCAGCCAGACTAATCAATATAGCCTGAATGCCCAATAATTCAGAATGTTCATCATGTTCAAACTGAACAGAACGTTGGAATTGACCGAATTCGTTTAATGGCTAGAGTATTCAAAGTGATCACAGTGATAAAACCAGCCAGACTAATCAAAATAGCCTGAATGCCTAATAATTAAGAATGTTCATCATGTTGAAACTGAACAGAACGTTGGAATTGACCGAACTCGTCAAATGGCAAGATTATCAAAGTGATCAGAGTGATAAAACCAGCTACAATAAGCAAAATAGCCTGAATGCCCAATAATTCAGAATGTTCATCATGTTGAAACTGAATAGAACGTTGGAATTGACCGATTTCGTCAAATGGCAAGAGTATTCAAAGTGATCAGAGTGATAAAACCAGCCAGACTAATCAAAATAGCCTGAATGCCAAATAATTCAGAATGTTCATCATGTTGAAACTGAATATAACGTTGGAATTGACCGAATTCGTCAAATGGCAAGAGTATTCAAAGTGATCAGAGTGATAAAACCAGCCAGACTAATCAAAATAGACTGAATGCCCAATAATTCAGAATGTTCATCATGTTCAAACTGAATAGAACGTTGGAATTGACCGAATTTGTTTAATGGCTAGAGTATTCAAAGTGATCACAGTGATCACAGTGATAAAACCAGCCAGACTAATCAAAATAGCCTGAATGCCCAATAATTCAGAATGTTCATCATGTTGAAAGATTATCAAAGTGATCAGAGTGATAAAACCAGCTACAATAAGCAAAATAGCCTGAATGCCCAATAATTCAGAATGTTCATCATGTTGAAACTGAATAGAACGTTGGAATTGACCGAATTCGTCAAATCGCACGATTATCAAAGTGATCAGAGTGATAAAAGCATCTACAATAATCAAAATAGCCTGAATGCCTAATAATTGAGAACGTTCATCATGTTGAAACTGAATAGAACGTTGGAATTGACCGAATTCGTAAAATGGCAAGATTATCAAAGTGATCAGAGTGATAAAAACAGCTACAATAAGCAAAATAGCCCGAATGCCCAATAATTCAGAATGTTCATCATGTTGAAACTGAATAGAACGTTGGAATTGACCGAATTCGTCAAAAGGCAAGAGTATTCAAAGTGATCAGAGTGATAAAACCAGCTACAATAAGCAAAATAGCCTGAATGCCCAATAATTCAGAACGTTCATCATGTTGAAACTGAATAGAACTTTGGAATTGACCGAATTCGTCAAATGGCAAGAGTATTCAAAGTGATCAGAGTGATAAAACCAGCCAGACTAATCAAACTAGCCTGAATGCCCAATAATTCAGAATGTTCATCATGTTGAAACTGAATAGAACGTTGGAATTGACCGAATTCGTCAAATGGCAAGATTATCAAAGTGATCAGAGTGATAAAACCAGCTACAATAATCAAAATCGCCTAAATGCCCAATAATTGAGAACGTTCATCATGTTGAAACTGAATAGAACGTTGGAATTGACTGAATTCGTCAAATGGCAAGAGTATTCAAAGTGATCAGAGTGATAAAACCACCTACAATAGTCAAAATAGCCTGAATGACCAATAATTCAGAATGTTCATCATGTTGAAACTGAATAGAACGTTGGAATTGACCGAATTCGTCAAATGGCAAGAGTATTCAAAGTGATCAGAGTGATAAAACCAGCCAGACTAATCAAAATAGCCTGAATGCCAAATAATTCAGAATGTTCATCATGTTGAAATTGAATAGAACGTTGGAATTGACCGAATTCGTCAAATGGCAAGAGTATTCAAAGTGATCAGAGTGATAAAACCAGCCAGACTAATCAAAATAGCCTGAATGCCCAATAATTCAGAATATTCATCATGTTGAAACTGAGTAGAACGTTGGAATTGACCGAATTCGTCAAATCGCACGATTATCAAAGTGATCAGAGTGATAAAACCATCTACAATAATCAAAATAGCCTGAATGCCTAATAATTGAGAACGTTCATCATGTTGAAACTGAATAGAACGTTGGAATTGACCGAATTCGTAAAATGGCAAGAGTATTCAAAGTGATCAGAGTGATAAAACCAGCCAGACTAATCAAAATAGAATGAATGCTCAATAATTCAGAATGTTCATCATGTTCAAACTCAATAGAACGTTGGAATTGACCGAATTCGTTTAATGGCTAGAGTATTCAAAGTGATCACAGTGACAAAACCAGCCAGACTAATCAAAATAGCCTGAATGCCTAATAATTGAGAACGTTCATCATGTTGAAACTGAATAGAACGTTGGAATTGACCGAATTCGTCAAATGGCAAGATTATCAAAGTGATCAGAGTGATAAAACCAGCTACAATAAGCTAAATAGCCTGAATGCCCAATAATTCAGAATGTTCATCATGTTGAAACTGAATAGAACGTTGGAATTGACCGAATTCGTCAAATGGCAAGAGTATTCAAAGTGATCAGAGTGATAAAACCCGCCAGACTAATCAAAATAGCCTGAATGCCCAATAATTCAGAATGTTCATCATGTTGAAACTGAATAGAACGTTGGAATTGACCGAATTCGTCAAATGGCAAGAGTATTCAAAGTGATCAGAGTGATAAAACCAGCCAGACTAATCAAAATAGCCTGAATGCATAATAATTAAGAACGTTCATCATGTTGAAACTGAATAGAACGTTGGAATTGACTGAATTCGTCAAATGGCAAGATTATCAAAGTGATCAGAGTGATAAAACCAGCTACAATAAGCAAAATAGCCTGAATGCCCAATAATTCAGAATGTTCATCATGTTGAAACTGAATAGAACGTTGGAATTGAGCGAATTCGTGAAATGGCAAGATTATCAAAGTGACCAGAGTGATAAAACCAGCTACAATAAGCAAAATAGCCTGAATGCCCAATAATTCAGAAAGTTCATCATGTTGAAACTGAATAGAACGTTGGAATTGACCGAATTCGTCATATCGCAAGAGTATTCAAAGTGATCAGAGTGATAAAACCAGCCAGGCTAATCAAAATAGCCTGAATGTCCAATAATTCAGAATGTTCATCATGTTGAAACTGAATAGAACGTTGGAATTGACCGAATTCGTTTAATGGCTAGAGTATTCAAAGTGATCAGAGTGATAAAACCAGCCAGACTAATCAAAATAGCCTGAATGCCCAATAATTCAGAATGTTGATCATGTTGAAACTGAATAGAACGTTGGAATTGACCGAATTCGGCAAATGACAAGAGTATTCAAAGTGATCAGAGTGATAAAACCAGCCAGACTAATCAATATAGCCTGAATGCCCAATAATTCAGAATGTTCATCATGTTAAAACTGAACAGAACGTTGGAATTGACCGAATTCGTTTAATGGCTAGAGTATTCAAAGTGATCACAGTGATAAAACCAGCCAGACTAATCAAAATAGCCTGAATGCCTAATAATTAAGAATGTTCATCATGTTGAAACTGAATAGAACGTTGGAATTGACCGAATTCGTCAAATGGCAAGATTATCAAGGTGGTCAGAGTGATAAAACCAGCTACAATAAGCAAAATAGCCTGAATGCCCAATAATTCAGAATGTTCATCATGTTGAAACTGAATAGAACGTTGGAATTGACCGATTTCGTCAAATGGCAAGAGTATTCAAAGTGATCAGAGTGATAAAACCAGCCAGACTAATCAAAATAGCCTGAATGCCCAATAATTCAGAATGTTGATCATGTTGAAACTGAATAGAACGTTGGAATTGACCGAATTCGGCAAATGACAAGAGTATTCAAAGTGATCAGAGTGATAAAACCAGCCAGACTAATCAATATAGCCTGAATGCCCAATAATTCAGAATGTTCATCATGTTCAAACTGAACAGAACGTTGGAATTGACCGAATTCGTTTAATGGCTAGAGTATTCAAAGTGATCACAGTGATAAAACCAGCCAGACTAATCAAAATAGCCTGAATGCCTAATAATTAAGAATGTTCATCATGTTGAAACTGAATAGAACGTTGGAATTGACCGAATTCGTCAAATGGCAAGATTATCAAGGTGGTCAGAGTGATAAAACCAGCTACAATAAGCAAAATAGCCTGAATGCCCAATAATTCAGAATGTTCATCATGTTGAAACTGAATAGAACGTTGGAATTGACCGATTTCGTCAAATGGCAAGAGTATTCAAAGTGATCAGAGTGATAAAACCAGCCAGACTAATCAAAATAGCCTGAATGCCAAATAATTCAGAGTGTTCATCATGTTGAAACTGAATATAACGTTGGAATTGACCGAATTCGTCAAATGGCAAGAGTATTCAAAGTGATCAGAGTGATAAAACCAGCCAGACTAATCAAAATAGACTGAATGCCCAATAATTCAGAATGTTCATCATGTTCAAACTGAATAGAACGTTGGAATTGACCGAATTCGTTTAATGGCTAGAGTATTCAAAGTGATCACAGTGATAAAACCAGCCAGACTAATCAAAATAGCCTGAATGCCCAATAATTCAGAATGTTCATCATGTTGAAACTGAATAGAACGTTGGAATTGACCGAATTCGTCAAATGGCAAGATTATCAAAGTGATCAGAGTGATAAAACCAGCTACAATAAGCAAAATAGCCTGAATGCCCAATAATTCAGAATGTTCATCATGTTGAAACTGAATAGAACGTTGGAATTGACCGATTTCGTCAAATGGCAAGAGTATTCAAAGTGATCAGAGTGATAAAACCAGCCAGACTAATCAAAATAGCCTGAATGCCAAATAATTCAGAATGTTCATCATGTTGAAACTGAATATAACGTTGGAATTGACCGAATTCGTCAAATGGCAAGAGTATTCAAAGTGATCAGAGTGATAAAACCGCCAGACTAATCAAAATAGACTGAATGCCCAATAATTCAGAATGTTCATCATGTTCAAAGTGAATATGACATTGGAATTGACCGAATTCGCCAAATGGCATGAATAATCAACGCCATCAGAGAGATAAACCAGCCAGACTAATCAAATAGCCTGAATGTCCAGTAATACAGAATTTTCAGCAAGTTCAAAGTGAATATAACTTTGGAATTGACCGAATTAGCCAAATGGCATGAATATTCAAAGTGATCAGATTGATAAAACTAGCCAGACAAATCCAAATAGCCTGAATGCCCAATAATGCTGATTGTCCAGCATGTTCAAAGTGAATATAACATTGGAATTGACCGAATTCGCCAAATGGCATGAATATTCAAAGTTATCAGATTGATAAAACTAGCCAGACAAATCAAAATAGCCTGAATGTCCAGTAATTCAGAAAGTTCATCATGTTCAAAGTGAATATAACATTGGAATTGACCGAATTCGCCAAATGGCATGAATAATCAATGTGATTAGATTGATAAGACTAGCCAAACTAATCAAATAGCCTGAATGTCCAGTAATTCAAAAAGTTCATCATGTTCAAAGTGAATATAACGTTGGAATTGACCGAATTCGTCAAATCGCACGATTATCAAAGTGATCAGAGTGATAAAACCAGCTACAATAAGCAAAATAGCCTGAATGCCCAATAATTCAGAATGTTCATCATGTTGAAACTGAATAGAACGTTGGAATTGACCGAATTCGTCAAATCGCACGATTATCAAAGTGATCAGAGTGATAAAACCAGCTACAATAAGCAAAATAGCCCGAATGCCTAATAATTCAGAATGTTCATCATGTTGAAACTGAATAGAACGTTGGAATTGACCGAATTCGTCAAAAGGCAAGAGTATTCAAAGTGATCAGAGTGATAAAACCAGCCAGACTAATCAAAATAGCCTGAATGCCCAATAATTCAGAATGTTCATCATGTTGAAACTGAGTAGAACGTTGGAATTGACCGAATTCGTCAAATGGCAAGAGTATTCAAAGTGATCAGAGTGATAAAACCAGCCAGACTAATCAAAATAGCCTGAATGCCCAATAATTCAGAATGTCCATCATGCTCAAACTGAATAGAACGTTGGAATTGACCGAATTCGTTTAATGGCTAGAGTATTCAAAGTGATCACAGTGATAAAACCAGCCAAACTAATCAAAATAGCCTGAATGCCAAATAATTCAGAATGTTCATCATGTTGAAACTGAATAGAACGTTGGAATTGACCGAATTCGTCAAATGGCAAGAGTATTCAAAGTGATCAGAGTGATAAAACCAGCCAGACTAATCAAAATAGCCTGAATGCCTAATAATTAAGAACGTTCATCATGTTGAAACTGAATAGAACGTTGGAATTGACTGAATTCGTCAAATGACATGATTATCAAAGTGATCAGAGTGATAAAACCAGCTACAATAAGCAAAATAGCCTGAATGCCCAATAATTCAGAATGTTCATCATGTTGAAACTGAATAGAACGTTGGAATTGAGCGAATTCGTGAAATGGCAAGATTATCAAAGTGACCAGAGTCATAAAAACAGCTACAATAAGCAAAATAGCCTGAATGCCCAATAATTCAGAATGTTCATCATGTTGAAACTGAATAGAACGTTGGAATTGACCGATTTCGTCAAATGGCAAGAGTATTCAAAGTGATCAGAGTGATAAAACCAGCCAGACTAATCAAAATAGCCTGAATGCCCAATAATTCAGAATGTTCATCATGTTGAAACTGAATAGAACGTTGGAATTGACCGAATTCGTCAAATGGCAAGAGTATTCAAAGTGATCAGAGTGATAAAACCATCTACAATAATCAAAATAGCCTGAATGCCTAATAATTAAGAACGTTCATTATGTTGAAACTGAATAGAACGTTGGAATTGACCGAATTCGTCAAATGGCAAGATTATCAAAGTGATCAGAGTGATAAAACCAGCTACAATAAGCAAAATAGCCTGAATGCCCAATAATTCAGAATGTTCATCATGTTGAAACTGAATAGACAAGAGGCAAGAGTATTCAAAGTGATCAGAGTGATAAAACCCGCCAGACTTATCAAAATAGCCGGAATGCCCAATAATTCAGAATGTTCATCATGTTGAAACTGAATAGAACGTTGGAATTGACCGAATTCGTCAAATGACAAGAGTATTCAAAGTGATCAGAGTGAAAAAACCAGCTACAATAAGCAAAATAGCCTGAATGCCCAATAATTGAGAACGTTCATCATGTTGAAACTGAATAGAACGTTGGAATTGACCGAATTCGTCAAATGGCAAGAGTATTCAAAGTGATCAGAGTGATAAAACCAGCCAGACTAATCAAACTAGCCTGAATGCCCAATAATTCAGAATGTTCATCATGTTGAAACTGAATAGAACGTTGGAATTGACCGAATTCGTCAAACGGCAAGATTATCAATGTGATCAGAGTGATAAAACCAGCTACAATAATCAAAATAGCCTGAATGCTCAATAATTGAAAACGTTCATCATGTTGAAACTGAATAGAACGTTGGAATTGACCGAATTCGTCAAATGGCAAGAGTATTCAAAGTGATCAGAGTGATAAAACCAGCCAGACTAATCAAACTAGCCTGAATGCCCAATAATTCAGAATGTTCATCATGTTGAAACTGAATAGAACGTTGGAATTGACCGAATTCGTCAAATGGCAAGAGTATTCAAAGTGATCAGAGTGATAAAACCCGCCAGACTAATCAAAATAGCCTGAGTGCCCAATAATTCAGAATGTTCATCATGTTGAATATGAATAGAACGTTGGAATTGACCGAATTCGTCAAATGGCAAGAGTATTCAAAGTGATCAGAGTGATAAAACCAGCTACAATAAGCAAAATAGCCTGAATGCCCAATAATTGAGAACGTTCATCATGTTGAAACTGAATAGAACGTTGGAATTGACCGAACTCGTCAAATGGCAAGAGTATTCAAAGTGATCAGAGTGATAAAACCAGCCAGACTAATCAAACTAGCCTGAATGCCCAATAATTCAGAATGTTCATCATATTGAAACTGAATAGAACGTTGGAATTGACCGAATTCGTCAAATGGCAAGATTATCAAAGTGATCAGAGTGATAAAACCAGCTACAATAATCAAAATAGCCTGAATGCCCAATAATTGAGAACGTTCATCATGTTGAAACTGAATAGAACGTTGGAATTGACTGAATTCGTCAAATGGCAAGAGTATTCAAAGTGATCAGAGTGATAAAACCACCTACAATAGTCAAAATAGCCTGAATGACCAATAATTCAGAATGTTCATCATGTTGAAACTGAATAGAACGTTGGAATTGACCGAATTCGTCAAATGGCAAGAGTATTCAAAGTGATCAGAGTGATAAAACCAGCCAGACTAATCAAAATAGCCTGAATGTCCAATAATTCAGAATGTTCATCATGTTGAAATTGAATAGAACGTTGGAATTGACCGAATTCGTCAAATGGCAAGAGTATTCAAAGTGATAAAACCAGCCAGACTAATCAAAATAGCCTGAATGCCAAATAATTCAGAATGTTCATCATGTTGAAACTGAATAGAACGTTGGAATTGACCGAATTCGTCAAATGGCAAGAGTATTCAAAGTGATCAGAGTGATAAAACCAGCCAGACTAATCAAAATAGCCTGAATGCCTAATAATTAGAACGTTCATCATGGTGAAACTGAATAGAACGTTGGAATTGACTGAATTCGTCAAATGGCAAGATTATCAAAGTGATCAGAGTGATAAAACCAGCTACAATAAGCAAAATAGCCTGAATGCCCAATAATTCAGAATGTTCATCATGTTGAAACTGAATAGAACGTTGGAATTGACCGAATTCGTCAAATGGCAAGAGTATTCAAAGTGATCAGAGTGATAAAACCCGCCAGACTAATCAAAATAACCTGAATGCCCAATAATTCAGAATGTTCATCATGTTGAAACTGAATAGAACGTTGGAATTGACCGAATTCGTCAAATGGCAAGAGTATTCAAAGTGATCAGAGTGATAAAACCAGCTACAATAAGCAAAATAGCCTGAATGCCCAATAATTGAGAACGTTCATCATGTTGAAACTGAATAGAACGTTGGAGTTGACCGAATTCGTCAAATGGCAAGAGTATTCAAAGTGATCAGAGTGATAAAACCAGCCAGACTAATCAAAATAGCCTGAATGCTCAATAATTGAAAACGTTCATCATGTTGAAACTGAATAGAACGTTGGAATTGACCGAATTCGTCAAATGGCAAGAGTATTCAAAGTGATCAGAGTGATAAAACCAGCCAGACTAATCAAACTAGCCTGAATGCCCAATAATTCAGAATGTTCATCATGTTGAAACTGAATAGAACGTTGGAATTGACCGAATTCGTCAAATGGCAAGAGTATTCAAAGTGATCAGAGTGATAAAACCCGCCAGACTAATCAAAATAGCCTGAGTGCCCAATAATTCAGAATGTTCATCATGTTGAATATGAATAGAACGTTGGAATTGACCGAATTCGTCAAATGGCAAGAGTATTCAAAGTGATCAGAGTGATAAAACCAGCTACAATAAGCAAAATAGCCTGAATGCCCAATAATTGAGAACGTTCATCATGTTGAAACTGAATAGAACGTTGGAATTGACCGAACTCGTCAAATGGCAAGAGTATTCAAAGTGATCAGAGTGATAAAACCAGCCAGACTAATCAAACTAGCCTGAATGCCCAATAATTCAGAATGTTCATCATATTGAAACTGAATAGAACGTTGGAATTGACCGAATTCGTCAAATGGCAAGATTATCAAAGTGATCAGAGTGATAAAACCAGCTACAATAATCAAAATAGCCTGAATGCCCAATAATTGAGAACGTTCATCATGTTGAAACTGAATAGAACGTTGGAATTGACTGAATTCGTCAAATGGCAAGAGTATTCAAAGCGATCAGAGTGATAAAACCACCTACAATAGTCAAAATAGCCTGAATGACCAATAATTCAGAATGTTCATCATGTTGAAACTGAATAGAACGTTGGAATTGACCGAATTCGTCAAATGGCAAGAGTATTCAAAGTGATCAGAGTGATAAAACCAGCCAGACTAATCAAAATAGCCTGAATGTCCAATAATTCAGAATGTTCATCATGTTGAAATTGAATAGAACGTTGGAATTGACCGAATTCGTCAAATGGCAAGAGTATTCAAAGTGATCAGAGTGATAAAACCAGCCAGACTAATCAAAATAGCCTGAATGCCTAATAATTAAGAACGTTCATCATGTTGAAACTGAATAGAACGTTGGAATTGACCGAATTCGTCAAATGGCAAGAGTATTCAAAGTGATCAGAGTGATAAAACCAGCCAGACTAATCAAACTAGCCTGAATGCCCAATAATTCAGAATGTTCATCATGTTGAAACTGAATAGAACGTTGGAATTGACCGAATTCGTCAAATGGCAAGATTATCAAAGTGATCAGAATGATAAAACCAGCTACAATAATCAAAATAGCCTGAATGCCCAATAATTGAGAATGTTCATCATGTTGAAACTGAATAGAACGTTGGAATTGACCGAATTCGTCAAATGGCAAGAGTATTCAAGAGTATTCAAAGTGATAAAACCAGCCAGACTAATCAAAATAGCCTGAATGCCAAATAATTCAGAATGTTCATCATGTTGAAACTGAATAGAACGTTGGAATTGACCGAATTCGTCAAATGGCAAGAGTATTCAAAGTGATCAGAGTGATAAAACCAGCCAGACTAATCAAAATAGCCTGAATGCCTAATAATTAAGAACGTTCATCATGTTGAAACTGAATAGAACGTTGGAATTGACTGAATTCGTCAAATGGCAAGATTATCAAAGTGATCAGAGTGATAAAACCAGCTACAATAAGCAAAATAGCCTGAATGCCCAATAATTCAGAATGTTCATCATGTTGAAACTGAATAGAACGTTGGAGTTGACCGAATTCGTCAAATGGCAAGAGTATTCAAAGTGATCAGAGTGATAAAACCAGCCAGACTAATCAAAATAGCCTGAATGTCCAATAATTCAGAATGTTCATCATGTTGAAACTGAATAGAACGTTGGAATTGACCGATTTCGTCAAATGGCAAGAGTATTCAAAGTGATCAGAGTGATAAAACCCGCCAGACTAATCAAAATAACCTGAATGCCCAATAATTCAGAATGTTCATCATGTTGAAACTGAATAGAACATTGGAATTGACCGAATTCGTCAAATGGCAAGAGTATTCAAAGTGATCAGAGTGATAAAACCAGCTACAATAAGCAAAATAGCCTGAATGCCCAATAATTGAGAACGTTCATCATGTTGAAACTGAATAGAACGTTGGAATTGACCGAATTCGTCAAATGGCAAGAGTATTCAAAGTGATCAGAGTGATAAAACCAGCCAGACTAATCAAACTAGCCTGAATGCCCAATAATTCAGAATGTTCATCATGTTGAAACTGAATAGAACGTTGGAATTGACCGAATTCGTCAAATGGCAAGATTATCAAAGTGATCAGAATGATAAAACCAGCTACAATAATCAAAATAGCCTGAATGCCCAATAATTGAGAATGTTCATCATGTTGAAACTGAATAGAACGTTGGAATTGACCGAATTCGTCAAATGGCAAGAGTATTCAAAGTGATCAGAGTGATAAAACCCGCCAGACTAATCAAAATAACCTGAATGCCCAATAATTCAGAATGTTCATCATGTTGAAACTGAATAGAACGTTGGAATTGACCGAATTCGTCAAATGGCAAGAGTATTCAAAGTGATCAGAGTGATAAAACCAGCTACAATAAGCAAAATAGCCTGAATGCCCAATAATTCAGAATGTTCATCATGTTGAAACTGAATAGAACGTTGGAATTGACCGAATTCGTCAAATGGCAAGAGTATTCAAAGTGATCAGAGTGATAAAACCAGCCAGACTAATCAAACTAGCCTGAATGCCCAATAATTCAGAATGTTCATCATGTTGAAACTGAGTAGAACGTTGGAATTGACCGAATTCGTCAAATGGCAAGAGTATTCAAAGTGACCAGAGTGATAAAACCCGCCAGACTAATCAAAATAGCCTGAATGCCCAATAATTCAGAATGTTCATCATGTTGAAACTGAATAGAACGTTGGAATTGACCGAATTCGTCAAATGGCAAGAGTATTCAAAGTGATCAGAGTGATAAAACCAGCCAGACTAATCAAACTAGCCTGAATGCCCAATAATTCAGAATGTTCATCATGTTGAAACTGAATAGAACGTTGGAATTGACCGAATTCGTCAAATGGCAAGATTATCAAAGTGATCAGAGTGATAAAACCAGCTACAATAATCAAAATAGCCTGAATGCCCAATAATTGAGAACGTTCATCCTGTTGAAACTGAATAGAACGTTGGAATTGGCTGAATTCGTCAAATGGCAAGAGTATTCAAAGTGATCAGAGTGATAAAACCACCTACAATAGTCAAAATAGCCTGAATGACCAATAATTCAGAATGTTCATCATGTTGAAACTGAATAGAACGTTGGAATTGACCGAATTCGTCAAATGGTAAGAGTATTCAAAGTGATCTGAGTGATAAAACCAGCCAGACTAATCAAAATAGCCTGAATGTCCAATAATTCAGAATGTTCATCATGTTGAAATTGAATAGAACGTTGGAATTGACCGAATTCGTCAAATGGCAAGAGTATTCAAAGTGATCAGAGTGATAAAACCAGCCAGACTAATCAAAATAGCCTGAATGCCCAATAATTCAGAATATTCATCATGTTGAAACTGAGTAGAACGTTGGAATTGACCGAATTCGTCAAATGGCTAGAGTATTCAAAATGATCAGAGTGATAAAACCAGCCAGACTAATCAAAATAGCCTGAATGCCCAATTATTCAGAATGTCCATCATGTTCAAACTGAATAGAACGTTGGAATTGACCGAATTCGTTTAATGGCTAGAGTATTCAAAGTGATCACAGTGATAAAACCAGCGAGACTAATAAAAATAGCCTGAATGCCAAATAATTCAGAATGTTCATCATGTTGAAACTGAATAGAACGTTGGAATTGACCGAATTCGTCAAATGGCAAGAGTATTCAAAGTGATCAGAGTGATAAAACCAGCCAGACTAATCAAAATAGCCTGAATGCCTAATAATTAAGAACGTTCATCATGTTGAAACTGAATAGAACGTTGGAATTGACTGAATTCGTCAAATGGCAAGATTATCAAAGTGATCAGAGTGATAAAACCAGCTACAATAAGCAAAATAGCCTGAATGCCCAATAATTCAGAATGTTCATCATGCTGAAACTGAATAGAACGTTGGAATTGAGCGAATTCGTGAAATGGCAAGATTATCAAAGTGACCAGAGTGATAAAAACAGCTACAATAAGCAAAATAGCCTGAATGCCCAATAATTCAGAATGTTCATCATGTTGAAACTGAATAGAACGTTGGAATTGACCGAATTCGTCAAATGGCAAGAGTATTCAAAGTGATCAGAGTGATAAAACCCGCCAGACTAATCAAAATAACCTGAATGCCCAATAATTCAGAATGTTCATCATGTTGAAACTGAATAGAACGTTGGAATTGACCGAATTCGTCAAATGGCAAGAGTATTCAAAGTGATCAGAGTGATGAAACCAGCTACAATAAGCAAAATAGCCTGAATGCCCAATAATTGAGAACGTTCATTATGTTGAAACTGAATATAACATTGGAATTGACCGAATTCGTCAAATGGCAAGATTATCAAAGTGATCAGAGTGATAAAACCAGCTACAATAATCAAAATAGCCTGAATGCCCAATAATTGAGAACGTTCATCATGTTGAAACTGAATAGAACGTTGGAATTGACTGAATTCGTCAAATGGCAAGAGTATTCAAAGTGATCAGAGTGATAAAACCACCTACAATAGTCAAAATAGCCTGAATGACCAATAATTCAGAATTTTCATCATGTTGAAACTGAATAGAAAGTTGGAATTGACCGAATTCGTCAAATGGCGAGAGTATTCAAAGTGATCAGAGTGATAAAACCAGCCAGACTAATCAAAATAGCCTGAATGCCAAATAATTCAGAATGTTCATCATGTTGAAACTGAATAGAACGTTGGAATTGACCGAATTCGTCAAATGGCAAGAGTATTCAAAGTGATCAGAGTGATAAAACCAGCCAGACTAATCAAAATAGCCTGAATGCCTAATAATTAAGAACGTTCATCATGTTGAAACTGAATAGAACGTTGGAATTGACTGAATTCGTCAAATGGCAAGATTATCAAAGTGATCAGAGTGATAAAACCAGCTACAATAAGCAAAATAGCCTGAATGCCCAATAATTCAGAATGTTCATCATGTTGAAACTGAATAGAACGTTGGAATTGAGCGAATTCGTGAAATGGCAAGATTATCAAAGTGACCAGAGTGATAAAAACAGCTACAATAAGCAAAATAGCCTGAATGCCCAATAATTCAGAATGTTCATCATGTTGAAACTGAATAGAACGTTGGAATTGACCGAATTCGTCAAATGGCAAGAGTATTCAAAGTGATCAGAGTGATAAAACCCGCCAGACTAATCAAAATAACCTGAATGCCCAATAATTCAGAATGTTCATCATGTTGAAACTGAATAGAACGTTGGAATTGACCGAATTCGTCAAATGGCAAGAGTATTCAAAGTGATCAGAGTGATAAAACCAGCCAGACTAATCAAACTAGCCTGAATGCCCAATAATTCAGAATGTTCATCATGTTGAAACTGAATATAACGTTGGAATTGACCGAATTCGTCAAATGGCAAGATTATCAAAGTGATCAGAGTGATAAAACCAGCTACAATAATCAAAATAGCCTGAATGCCCAATAATTGAGAACGTTCATCATGTTGAAACTGAATAGAACGTTGGAATTGACTGAATTCGTCAAATGGCAAGAGTATTCAAAGTGATCAGAGTGATAAAACCACCTACTATAGTCAAAATAGCCTGAATGACCAATAATTCAGAATTTTCATCATGTTGAAACTGAATAGAAAGTTGGAATTGACCGAATTCGTCAAATGACGAGAGTATTCAAAGTGATCAGAGTGATAAAACCAGCCAGACTAATCAAAATAGCCTGAATGCCAAATAATTCAGAATGTTCATCATGTTGAAACTGAATAGAACGTTGGAATTGACCGAATTCGTCAAATGGCAAGAGTATTCAAAGTGATCAGAGTGATAAAACCAGCCAGACTAATCAAAATAGCCTGAATGCCTAATAATTAAGAACGTTCATCATGTTGAAACTGAATAGAACGTTGGAATTGACTGAATTCGTCAAATGGCAAGATTATCAAAGTGATCAGAGTGATAAAACCAGCTACAATAAGCAAAATAGCCTGAATGTCAAATAATTCAGAATGTTAATCATGTTGAAACTGAATAGAACGTTGGAATTGAGCGAATTCGTGAAATGGCAAGATTATCAAAGTGACCAGAGTGATAAAAACAGCTACAATAAGCAAAATAGCCTGAATGCCCAATAATTCAGAATGTTCATCATGTTGAAACTGAATAGAACGTTGGAATTGACCGAATTCGTCAAATGGCAAGAGTATTCAAAGTAATCAGAGTGAAAAAACCAGCCAGACTAATCAAAATAGCCTGAATGCCCAATAATTCAGAATGTTCATCATGTTGAAACTGAATAGTACGTTGGAATTGACCGATTTCGTCAAATGGCAAGAGTATTCAAAGTGATCAGAGTGATAAAACCAGCCAGACTAATCAAATTAGCCTGAATGCCCAATAATTCAGAATGTTCATCATGTTGAAACTGAATAGAACGTTGGAATTGACCGAATTCGTCAAATGGCAAGAGTATTCAAAGTGATCAGAGTGATCAGAGTGATAAAACCATCTACAATAATCAAAATAGCCTGAATGCCTAATAATTAAGAACGTTCATGTTGAAACTGAATAGAACGTTGGAATTGTGCGAATTCGTGAAATGGCAAGATTATCAAAGTGACCAGAGTGATAAAAACAGCTACAATAAGCAAAATAGCCTGAATGCCCAATAATTCAGAATGTTCATCATGTTGAAACTGAATAGAACGTTGGAATTGACCGAATTCGTCAAATGGCAAGAGTATTCAATGTGATCAGAGTGATAAAACCAGCCAGACTAATCAAAATAGCCTGAATGCCCAATAATTCAGAATGTTCATCATGTTGAAACTGAATAGAACGTTGGAATTGACCGATTTCGTCAAATGGCAAGAGTATTCAAAGTGATCAGAGTGATAAAACCAGCCAGACTAATCAAAATAGCCTGAATGCCCAATAATTCAGAATGTTCATCATGTTAAAACTGAATAGAACGTTGGAATTGACCGAATTCGTCAAATGGCAAGAGTATTCAAAGTGATCAGAGTGATAAAACCATCTACAATAATCAAAATAGCCTGAATGCCTAATAATTAAGAACGTTCATCATGTTGAAACTGAATAGAACGTTGGAATTGACCGAATTCGTCAAATGGCAAGATTATCAAAGTGATCAGAGTGATAAAACCAGCTACAATAAGCAAAATAGCCTGAATGCCCAATAATTCAGAATGTTCATCATGTTGAAACTGAATAGACTAGAGGCAAGAGTATTCAAAGTGATCAGAGTGATAAAACCAGCTACAATAAGCAAAATAGCCTGAATGCCCAATAATTCAGAATGTTCATCATGTTGAAACTGAATAGACAAGAGGCAAGAGTATTCAAAGTGATCAGAGTGATAAAACCAGCTATAATAATCAAAATAGCCTGAATGCCCAATAATTCAGAATGTTCATCATGTTGAAACTAATAGAACGTTGGAATTGACCGAATTCGTCAAATCGCACGATTATCAAAGTGATCAGAGTGATAAAACCAGCTACAATAAGCAAAATAGCCTGAATGTCCACTAATTCAGAATGTTCATCATGTTGAAACTGAATAGAACGTTGGAATTGACCGAATTCGTCAAATGGCAAGAGTATTCAAAGTGATCAGAGTGATAAAACCAGCCAGACTAATCAAAATAGCCTGAATGCCCAATAATTCAGAATGTTCATCATGTTGAAACTGAATAGAACGTTGGAATTGACCGATTTCGTCAAATGGCAAGAGTATTCAAAGTGATCAGAGTGATAAAACCAGGCAGACTAATCAAAATAGCCTGAATGCCAAATAATTCAGAATGTTCATCATGTTGAAACTGAATAGAACGTTGGAATTGACCGAATTCGTCAAATGGCAAGAGTATTCAAAGTGATCAGAGTGATAAAACCAGCCAGACTAATCAAAATAGACTGAATGCCCAATAATTCAGAATGTTCAACATGTTCAAACTGAATAGAACGTTGGAATTGACCGAATTCGTTTAATGGCTAGAGTATTCAAAGTGATCAGAGTGATAAAACCAGCCAGACTAATCAAAATATCCTGAATGCCCAATAATGCAGAATGTTCATCATGTTGAAACTGAATAGAACGTTGGAATTGACCGAATTCGTCAAATGGCAAGATTATCAAAGTGATAAAACCAGCTACAATAAGCAAAATAGCCTGAATGCCCAATAATTCAGAATGTTCATCATGTTGAAACTGAATAGACAAGAGGCAAGAGTATTCAAAGTGATCAGAGTGATAAAACCATCTACAATAATCAAAATAGCCTGAATGCCTAATAATTAAGAACGTTCATCATGTTGAAACTGAATAGACAAGAGGCAAGAGTATTCAAAGTGATCAGAGTGATAAAACCAGCTACAATAAGCAAAATAGCCTGAATGCCCAATAATTCAGAATGTTCATCATGTTGAAACTGAATAGACAAGAGGCAAGAGTATTCAAAGTGATCAGAGTGATAAAACCAGCTACAATAATCAAAATTGCCTGAATGCCCAATAATTCAGATTGTTCATCATGTTGAAACTGAATAGAACGTTGGAATTGGCCGAATTCGTCAAATGGCAAGATTATCAAAGTGATCAGAGTGATAAAACCAGCTACAATAAGCAAAATAGCCTGAATGCCCAATAATTCAGAATGTTCATCATGTTGAAACTGAATAGACAAGAGGCAAGAGTATTCAAAGTGATCAGAGTGATAAAACCAGCTACAATAATCAAAATTGCCTGAATGCCCAATAATTCAGATTGTTCATCATGTTGAAACTGAATAGAACGTTGGAATTGAGCGAATTCGTCAAATCGCACGATTATCAAAGTGATCAGAGTGATAAAACCAGCTACAATAAGCAAAATAGCCTGAATGCCCAATAATTCAGAATGTTCATCATGTTGAAACTGAATAGACAAGAGGCAAGAGTATTCAAAGTGATCAGAGTGATAAAACCAGCTATAATAATCAAAATAGCCTGAATGCCCAATAATTCAGAATGTTCATCATGTTGAAACTGAATAGAACGTTGGAATTGACCGAATTCGTCAAATCGCACGATTATCAAAGTGATCAGAGTGATAAAACCAGCTACAATAAGCAAAATAGCCTGAATGTCCACTAATTCAGAATGTTCATCATGTTGAAACTGAATAGAACGTTGGAATTGACCGAATTCGTCAAATGGCAAGAGTATTCAAAGTGATCAGAGTGATAAAACCAGCCAGACTAATCAAAATAGCCTGAATGCCCAATAATTCAGAATGTTCATCATGTTGAAACTGAATAGAACGTTGGAATTGACCGATTTCGTCAAATGGCAAGAGTATTCAAAGTGATCAGAGTGATAAAACCAGCCAGACTAATCAAAATAGCCTGAATGCCAAATAATTCAGAATGTTCATCATGTTGAAACTGAATAGAACGTTGGAATTGACCGAATTCGTCAAATGGCAAGAGTATTCAAAGTGATCAGAGTGATAAAACCAGCCAGACTAATCAAAATAGACTGAATGCCCAATAATTCAGAATGTTCAACATGTTCAAACTGAATAGAACGTTGGAATTGACCGAATTAGTTTAATGGCTAGAGTATTCAAAGTGATCACAGTGATAAAACGAGCCAGACTAATCAAAATAGCCTGAATGCCCAATAATTCAGAATGTTCATCATGTTGAAACTGAATAGAACGTTGGAATTGACCGAATTCGTCAAATGGCAAGATTATCAAAGTGATCAGAGTGATAAAACCAGCTACAATAAGCAAAATAGCCTGAATGCCTAATAATTGAGAACGTTCATCATGTTGAAACTGAATAGAACGTTGGAATTGACCGAATTCGTCAAATGGCAAGAGTATTCAAAGTGATCAGAGTGATAAAACCCGCCAGACTAATCAAAATAGCCTGAATGCCCAATAATTCAGAATGTTCATCATGTTGAAACTGAATAGAACGTTGGAATTGACCGAATTCGTCAAATGGCAAGAGTATTCAAAGTGATCAGAGTGATAAAACCAGCTACAATAATCAAAATAGCCTGAATGCCCAATAATTGAGAACGTTCATCATGTTGAAACTGAATAGAACGTTGGAATTGACCGAATTCGTCAAATGGCAAGAGTATTCAAAGTGATCAGAGTGATAAAACCAGCTACAATAAGCAAAATAGCCTGAATGCCCAATAATTGAGAACGTTCATCATGTTGAAACTGAATAGAACGTTGGAATTGACCGAATTCGTCAAATGGCAAGAGTATTCAAAGTGATCAGAGTGATAAAACCAGCCAGACTAATCAAACTAGCAGGAATGCCCAATAATTCAGAATGTTCATCATGTTGAAACTGAATAGAACGTTGGAATTGACCGAATTCGTCAAATGGCAAGAGTATTCAAAGTGATCAGAGTGATAAAACCCGCCAGACTAATCAAAATAGCCTGAATGCCCAATAATTCAGAATGTTCATCATGTTGAAACTGAATAGAACGTTGGAATTGACCGAATTCGTCAAATGGCAAGAGTATTCAAAGTGATCAGAGTGATAAAACCAGCTACAATAAGCAAAATAGCCTGAATGCCCAATAATTGAGAACGTTCATCATGTTGAAACTGAATAGAACGTTGGAATTGACCGAATTCGTCAAATGGCAAGAGTATTCAAAGTGATCAGAGTGATAAAACCAGCCAGACTAATCAAACTAGCAGGAATGCCCAATAATTCAGAACGTTCATCATGTTGAAACTGAATAGAACGTTGGAATTGACTGAATTCGTCAAATGGCAAGAGTATTCAAAGTGATAAAACCACCTACAATAGTCAAAATAGCCTGAATGACCAATAATTCAGAATGTTCATCATGTTGAAACTGAATAGAACATTGGAATTGACCGAATTCGTCAAATGGCAAGAGTATTCAAAGTGATCAGAGTGATAAAACCAGCCAGACTAATCAAAATAGCCTGAATGCCAAAAATTTCAGAATGTTCATCATGTTGAAACTGAATAGAACGTTGGAATTGACCGAATTCGTCAAATGGCAAGAGTATTCAAAGTGATCAGAGTGATAAAACCAGCCAGACTAATCAAAATAGCCTGAATGCCTAATAATTAAGAACGTTCATCATGTTGAAACTGAATAGAACGTTGGAATTGACTGAATTCGTCAAATGGCAAGATTATCAAAGTGATCAGAGTGATAAAACCAGCTACAATAAGCAAAATAGCCTGAATGCCAAATAATTCAGAATGTTAATCATGTTGAAACTGAATAGAACGTTGGAATTGAGCGAATTCGTGAAATGGCAAGATTATCAAAGTGACCAGAGTGATAAAAACAGCTACAATAAGCAAAATAATAATTCAGAATGTTCATCATGTTGAAACTGAATAGAACGTTGGAATTGACCGAATTCGTCAAATGGCAAGAGTATTCAAAGTGATCAGAGTGAAAAAACCAGCCAGACTAATCAAAATAGCCTGAATGCCCAATAATTCAGAATGTTCATCATGTTGAAACTGAATAGTACGTTGGAATTGACCGATTTCGTCAAATTGCAAGAGTATTCAAAGTGATCAGAGTGATAAAACCAGCCAGACTAATCAAATTAGCCTGAATGCCCAATAATTCAGAATGTTCATCATGTTGAAACTGAATAGAACGTTGGAATTGACCGAATTCGTCAAATGGCAAGAGTATTCAAAGTGATCAGAGTGATAAAACCAGCCAGACTAATCAAAATAGCCTGAATGCCCAATAATTCAGAATGTTCATCATGTTGAAACTGAATAGAACGTTGGAATTGACCGATTTCGTCAAATAGCAAGAGTATTCAAAGTGATCAGAGTGATAAAACCAGCCAGACTAATCAAAATAGCCTGAATGCCAAATAATTCAGAATGTTCATCATGTTGAAACTGAATAGAACGTTGGAATTGACCGAATTCGTCAAATGGCAAGAGTATTCAAAGTGATCAGAGTGATAAAACCAGCCAGACTAATCAAAATAGACTGAATGCCCAATAATTCAGAATGTTCAACATGTTCAAACTGAATAGAACGTTGGAATTGACCGAATTCGTTTAATGGCTAGAGTATTCAAAGTGATCACAGTGATAAAACCAGCCAGACTAATCAAAATAGCCTGAATGCCCAATAATTCAGAATGTTCATCATGTTGAAACTGAATAGAACGTTGGAATTGACCGAATTCGTCAAATGGCAAGATTATCAAAGTGATCAGAGTGATAAAACCAGCTACAATAAGCAAAATAGCCTGAATGCCTAATAATTGAGAACGTTCATCATGTTGAAACTGAATAGAACGTTGGAATTGACCGAATTCGTCAAATGGCAAGAGTATTCAAAGTGATCAGAGTGATAAAACCCGCCAGACTAATCAAAATAGCCTGAATGCCCAATAATTCAGAATGTTCATCATGTTGAAACTGAATAGAACGTTGGAATTGACCGAATTCGTCAAATGGCAAGAGTATTCAAAGTGATCAGAGTGATAAAACCAGCTACAATAATCAAAATAGCCTGAATGCCCAATAATTGAGAACGTTCATCATGTTGAAACTGAATAGAACGTTGGAATTGACCGAATTCGTCAAATGGCAAGAGTATTCAAAGTGATCAGAGTGATAAAACCAGCTACAATAAGCAAAATAGCCTGAATGCCCAATAATTGAGAACGTTCATCATGTTGAAACTGAATAGAACGTTGGAATTGACCGAATTCGTCAAATGGCAAGAGTATTCAAAGTGATCAGAGTGATAAAACCAGCCAGACTAATCAAAATAGACTGAATGCCCAATAATTCAGAATGTTCAACATGTTCAAACTGAATAGAACGTTGGAATTGACCGAATTCGTTTAATGGCTAGAGTATTCAAAGTGATCACAGTGATAAAACCAGCCAGACTAATCAAAATAGACTGAATGCCCAATAATTCAGAATGTTCAACATGTTCAAACTGAATAGAACGTTGGAATTGACCGAATTCGTTTAATGGCTAGAGTATTCAAAGTGATCACAGTGATAAAACCAGCCAGACTAATCAAAATAGCCTGAATGCCCAATAATTCAGAATGTTCATCATGTTGAAACTGAATAGAACGTTGGAATTGACCGAATTCGTCAAATGGCAAGATTATCAAAGTGATCAGAGTGATAAAACCAGCTACAATAAGCAAAATAGCCTGAATGCCTAATAATTGAGAACGTTCATCATGTTGAAACTGAATAGAACGTTGGAATTGACCGAATTCGTCAAATGGCAAGAGTATTCAAAGTGATCAGAGTGATAAAACCCGCCAGACTAATCAAAATAGCCTGAATGCCCAATAATTCAGAATGTTCATCATGTTGAAACTGAATAGAACGTTGGAATTGACCGAATTCGTCAAATGGCAAGAGTATTCAAAGTGATCAGAGTGATAAAACCAGCTACAATAATCAAAATAGCCTGAATGCCCAATAATTGAGAACGTTCATCATGTTGAAACTGAATAGAACGTTGGAATTGACCGAATTCGTCAAATGGCAAGAGTATTCAAAGTGATCAGAGTGATAAAACCAGCTACAATAAGCAAAATAGCCTGAATGCCCAATAATTGAGAACGTTCATCATGTTGAAACTGAATAGAACGTTGGAATTGACCGAATTCGTCAAATGGCAAGAGTATTCAAAGTGATCAGAGTGATAAAACCAGCCAGACTAATCAAACTAGCAGGAATGCCCAATAATTCAGAATGTTCATCATGTTGAAACTGAATAGAACGTTGGAATTGACCGAATTCGTCAAATGGCAAGAGTATTCAAAGTGATCAGAGTGATAAAACCCGCCAGACTAATCAAAATAGCCTGAATGCCCAATAATTCAGAATGTTCATCATGTTGAAACTGAATAGAACGTTGGAATTGACCGAATTCGTCAAATGGCAAGAGTATTCAAAGTGATCAGAGTGATAAAACCAGCTACAATAAGCAAAATAGCCTGAATGCCCAATAATTGAGAACGTTCATCATGTTGAAACTGAATAGAACGTTGGAATTGACCGAATTCGTCAAATGGCAAGAGTATTCAAAGTGATCAGAGTGATAAAACCAGCCAGACTAATCAAACTAGCAGGAATGCCCAATAATTCAGAACGTTCATCATGTTGAAACTGAATAGAACGTTGGAATTGACTGAATTCGTCAAATGGCAAGAGTATTCAAAGTGATAAAACCACCTACAATAGTCAAAATAGCCTGAATGACCAATAATTCAGAATGTTCATCATGTTGAAACTGAATAGAACGTTGGAATTGACCGAATTCGTCAAATGGCAAGAGTATTCAAAGTGATCAGAGTGATAAAACCAGCCAGACTAATCAAAATAGCCTGAATGCCAAAAATTTCAGAATGTTCATCATGTTGAAACTGAATAGAACGTTGGAATTGACCGAATTCGTCAAATGGCAAGAGTATTCAAAGTGATCAGAGTGATAAAACCAGCCACACTAATCAAAATAGCCTGAATGCCTAATAATTAAGAACGTTCATCATGTTGAAACTGAACAGAACGTTGGAATTGACTGAATTCGTCAAATGGCAAGATTATCAAAGTGATCAGAGTGATAAAACCAGCTACAATAAGCAAAATAGCCTGAATGCCAAATAATTCAGAATGTTAATCATGTTGAAACTGAATAGAACGTTGGAATTGAGCGAATTCGTGAAATGGCAAGATTATCAAAGTGACCAGAGTGATAAAAACAGCTACAATAAGCAAAATAGCCTGAATGCCCAATAATTCAGAATGTTCATCATGTTGAAACTGAATAGAACGTTGGAATTGACCGAATTCGTCAAATGGCAAGAGTATTCAAAGTGATCAGAGTGAAAAAACCAGCCAGACTAATCAAAATAGCCTGAATGCCCAATAATTCAGAATGTTCATCATGTTGAAACTGAATAGTACGTTGGAATTGACCGATTTCGTCAAATGGCAAGAGTATTCAAAGTGATCAGAGTGATAAAACCAGCCAGACTAATCAAATTAGCCTGAATGCCCAATAATTCAGAATGTTCATCATGTTGAAACTGAATAGAACGTTGGAATTGACCGAATTCGTCAAATGGCAAGAGTATTCAAAGTGATCAGAGTGATAAAACCATCTACAATAATCAAAATAGCCTGAATGCCTAATAATTAAGAACGTTCATCATGTTGAAACTGAATAGAACGTTGGAATTGACCGAATTCGTCAAATGGCAAGATTATCAAAGTGATCAGGGTGATAAAACCAGCTACAATAAGCAAAATAGCCTGAATGCCCAATAATTCAGAATGTTCATCATGTTGAAACTGAATAGAACGTTGGAATTGTGCGAATTCGTGAAATGGCAAGATTATCAAAGTGACCAGAGTGATAAAAACAGCTACAATAAGCAAAATAGCCTGAATGCCCAATAATTCAGAATGTTCATCATGTTGAAACTGAATAGAACGTTGGAATTGACCGAATTCGTCAAATGGCAAGAGTATTCAATGTGATCAGAGTGATAAAACCAGCCAGACTAATTAAAATAGCCTGAATGCCCAATAATTCAGAATGTTCATCATGTTGAAACTGAATAGAACGTTGGAATTGACCGATTTCGTCAAATGGCAAGAGTATTCAAAGTGATCAGAGTGATAAAACCAGCCAGACTAATCAAAATAGCCTGAATGCCCAATAATTCAGAATGTTCATCATGATGAAACTGAATAGAACGTTGGAATTGACCGAATTCGTCAAATGGCAAGAGTATTCAAAGTGATCAGAGTGATAAAACCATCTACAATAATCAAAATAGCCTGAATGCCTAATAATTAAGAACGTTCATCATGTTGAAACTGAATAGAACGTTGGAATTGACCGAATTCGTCAAATGGCAAGATTATCAAAGTGATCAGAGTGATAAAACCAGCTACAATAAGCAAAATAGCCTGAATGCCCAATAATTCAGAATGTTCATCATGTTGAAACTGAATAGACAAGAGGCAAGAGTATTCAAAGTGATCAGAGTGATAAAACCAGCTACAATAATCAAAATAGCCTGAATGCCCAATAATTCAGATTGTTCGTCATGTTGAAACTGAATAGAACGTTGGAATTGAGCGAATTCGTCAAATCGCACGATTATCAAAGTGATCAGAGCGATAAAACCAGCTACAATAAGCAAAATAGCCTGAATGCCCAATAATTCAGAATGTTCATCATGTTGAAACTGAATAGACAAGAGGCAAGAGTATTCAAAGTGATCAGAGTGATAAAACCAGCTATAATAATCAAAATAGCCTGAATGCCCAATAATTCAGAATGTTCATCATGTTGAAACTGAATAGACAAGAGGCAAGAGTATTCAAAGTGATCAGAGTGATAAAACCAGCAATAATAATCAAAATAGCCTGAATGCCCAATAATTCAGAATGTTCATCATGTTGAAACTGAATAGAACGTTGGAATTGACCGAATTCGTCAAATGGCAAGAGTATTCAATGTGATCAGAGTGATAAAACCAGCCAGACAAATCAAAATAGCCTGAATGCCCAATAATTCAGAATGTTCATCATGTTGAAACTGAATAGAACGTTGGAATTGACCGATTTCGTCAAATGGCAAGAGTATTCAAAGTGATCAGAGTGATAAAACCAGCCAGACTAATCAAAATAGCCTGAATGCCAAATAATTCAAAATGTTCATCATGCTGAAACTGAATACAACGTTGGAATTGACCGAATTCGTCAAATGGCAAGAGTATTAAAAGTGATCAGAGTGATAAAACCAGCCAGACTAATCAAAATAGACTGAATGCCCAATAATTCAGAATGTTCAACATGTTCAAACTGAATAGAACGTTGGAATTGACCGAATTCGTTTAATGGCTAGAGTATTCAAAGTGATCAGAGTGATAAAACCAGCCAAACTAATCAAAATAGCCTGAATGCCCAATAATTCAGAATGTTCATCATGTTGAAACTGAATAGAACGTTGGAATTGACCGAATTCATCAAATGGCAAGATTATCAAAGTGATCAGAGTGATAAAACCAGCTACAATAAGCAAAATAGCCTGAATGCCCAATAATTCAGAATGTTCATCATGTTGAAACTGAATAGACAAGAGGCAAGAGTATTCAAAGTGATCAGAGTGATAAAACCATCTACAATAATCAAAATAGCCTGAATGCCTAATAATTAAGAACGTTCATCATGTTGAAACTGAATAGAACGTTGGAATTGACCGAATTCGTCAAATGGCAAGATTATCAAAGTGATCAGAGTGATAAAACCAGCTACAATAAGCAAAATAGCCTGAATGCCCAATAATTCAGAATGTTCATCATGTTGAAACTGAATAGACAAGAGGCAAGAGTATTCAAAGTGATCAGAGTGATAAAACCAGCTACAATAATCAAAATAGCCTGAATGCCCAATAATTCAGATTGTTCATCATGTTGAAACTGAATAGAACAGACTAATCAAAATAGCCTGAATGCCCAATAATTCAGAATGTTCATCATGTTGAAACTGAATAGAACGTTGGAATTGACCGAATTCGTCAAATGGCAAGAGTATTCAAAGTGATCACAGTGATAAAACCAGCCAGACTAATCAAAATAGCCTGAATGCCCAATAATTCAGAATGTTCATCATGTTGAAACTGAATAGAACGTTGGAATTGACCGAATTCGTCAAATGGCAAGATTATCAAAGTGATCAGAGTGATAAAACCAGCTACAATAAGCAAAATAGCCTGAATGCCTAATAATTGAGAACGTTCATCATGTTGAAACTGAATAGAACGTTGGAATTGACCGAATTCGTCAAATGGCAAGAGTATTCAAAGTGATCAGAGTGATAAAACCCGCCAGACTAATCAAAATAGCCTGAATGCCCAATAATTCAGAATGTTCATCATGTTGAAACTGAATAGAACGTTGGAATTGACCGAATTCGTCAAATGGCAAGATTATCAAAGTGATCAGAGTGATAAAACCAGCTACAATAAGCAAAATAGCCTGAATGCCCAATAATTCAGAATGTTCATCATGTTGAAACTGAATAGACAAGAGGCAAGAGTATTCAAAGTGATCAGAGTGATAAAACCAGCTACAATAATCAAAATAGCCTGAATGCCCAATAATTCAGATTGTTCATCATGTTGAAACTGAATAGAACAGACTAATCAAAATAGCCTGAATGCCCAATAATTCAGAATGTTCATCATGTTGAAACTGAATAGAACGTTGGAATTGACCGATTTCGTCAAATGCAAGAGTATTCAAAGTGATCAGAGTGATAAAACCAGCCAGACTAATCAAAATAGCCTGAATGCCAAATAATTCAGAATGTTCATCATGTTGAAACTGAATAGAACGTTGGAATTGACCGAATTCGTCAAATGGCAAGAGTATTCAAAGTGATCAGAGTGATAAAACCAGCCAGACTAATCAAAATAGACTGAATGCCCAATAATTCAGAATGTTCAACATGTTCAAACTGAATAGAACGTTGGAATTGACCGAATTCGTTTAATGGCTAGAGTATTCAAAGTGATCACAGTGATAAAACCAGCCAGACTAATCAAAATAGCCTGAATGCCCAATAATTCAGAATGTTCATCATGTTGAAACTGAATAGAACGTTGGAATTGACCGAATTCGTCAAATGGCAAGATTATCAAAGTGATCAGAGTGATAAAACCAGCTACAATAAGCAAAATAGCCTGAATGCCTAATAATTGAGAACGTTCATCATGTTGAAACTGAATAGAACGTTGGAATTGACCGAATTCGTCAAATGGCAAGAGTATTCAAAGTGATCAGAGTGATAAAACCAGCCAGACTAATCAAAATAGCCTGAATGCCCAATAATTCAGAATGTCCATCATGTTCAAACTGAATAGAACGTTGGAATTGACCGAATTCGTTTAATGGCTAGAGTATTCAAAGTGATCACAGTGATAAAACCAGCCAGACTAATCAAAATAGCCTGAATGCCAAATAATTCAGAATGTTCATCATGTTGAAACTGACTAGAACGTTGGAATTGACCGAATTCGTCAAATGGCAAGAGTATTCAAAGTGATCAGAGTGATAAAACCAGCCAGACTAATCAAAATAGCCTGAATGCCTAATAATTAAGAACGTTCATCATGTTGAAACTGAATAGAACGTTGGAATTGACTGAATTCGTCAAATGGCAAGATTATCAAAGTGATCAGAGTGATAAAACCAGCTACAATAAGCAAAATAGCCTGAATGCCCAATAATTCAGAATGTTAATCATGTTGAAACTGAATAGAACGTTGGAATTGAGCGAATTCGTGAAATGGCAAGATTATCAAAGTGAGTGATAAAAACAGCTACAATAAGCAAAATAGCCTGAATGCCCAATAATTCAGAATGTTCATCATGTTGAAACTGAATAGAACGTTGGAATTGACCGAATTCGTCAAATGGCAAGAGTATTCCATATAATCAGAGTGAAAAAACCAGCCAGATTAATCAAAATAGCCTGAATGCCCAATAATTCAGAATGTTCATCATGTTGAAACTGAATAGAACGTTGGAATTGACCGATTTCGTCAAATGGCAAGAGTATTCAAAGTGATCAGAGTGATAAAACCAGCCAGACTAATCAAATTAGCCTGAATGCCCAATAATTCAGAATGTTCATCATGTTGAAACTGAATAGAACGTTGGAATTGACCGAATTCGTCAAATGGCGAGAGTATTCAAAGTGATCAGAGTGATAAAACCATCTACAATAATCAAAATAGCCTGAATGCCTAATAATTAAGAACGTTCATCATGTTGAAACTGAATAGAACGTTGGAATTGACCGAATTCGTCAAATGGCAAGATTATCAAAGTGATCAGAGTGATAAAACCAGCTACAATAAGCAAAATAGCCTGAATGCCCAATAATTCAGAATGTTCATCATGTTGAAACTGAATAGACAAGAGACAAGAGTATTCAAAGTGATCAGAGTGATAAAACCAGCTACAATAATCAAAATAGCCTGAATGCCCAATAATTCAGAATGTTCATCATGTTGAAACTGAATAGAACGTTGGAATTTACCGAATTCGTCAAATGGCAAGATTATCAAAGTGATCAGAGTGATAAAACCAGCTACAATAAGCAAAATAGCCTGAATGCCCAATAATTCAGAATGTTCATCATGTTGAAACTGAATAGAACGTTGGAATTGAGCGAATTCGTCAAATGGCAAGATTATCAAAGTGATCAGAGTGATAAAACCAGCTACAATAAGCAAAATAGCCTGAATGCCCAATAATTCAGAATGTTCATCATGTTGAAACTGAATAGACAAGAGGCAAGAGTATTCAAAGTGATCAGAGTGATAAAACCAGCCAGACTAATCAAAATAGCCTGAATGCCTAATAATTAAGAACGTTCATCATGTTGAAACTGAATAGAACGTTGGAATTGACTGAATTTGTCAAATGGCAAGATTATCAAAGTGATCAGAGTGATAAAACCAGCTACAATAAGCAAAATAGCCTGAATGCCCAATAATTCAGAATGTTCATCATGTTGAAACTGAATAGAACGTTGGAATTGAGCGAATTCGTCAAATGGCAAGATTATCAAAGTGATCAGAGTGATAAAACCAGCTACAATAAGCAAAATATCCTGAATGCCCAATAATTCAGAATGTTCATCATGTTGAAACTGAATAGACAAGAGGCAAGAGTATTCAAAGTGATCAGAGTGATAAAACCAGCCAGACTAATCAAAATAGCCTGAATGCCTAATAATTAAGAACGTTCATCATGTTGAAACTGAATAGAACGTTGGAATTGACTGAATTTGTCAAATGGCAAGATTATCAAAGTGATCAGAGTGATAAAACCAGCTACAATAAGCAAAATAGCCTGAATGCCCAATAATTCAGAATGTTCATCATGTTGAAACTGAATAGAACGTTGGAATTGAGCGAATTCGTGAAATGGCAAGATTATCAAAGTGACCAGAGTGATAAAAACAGCTACAATAAGCAAAATAGCCTGAATGCCCAATAATTCAGAATGTTCATCATGTTGAAACTGAATAGAACGTTGAAATTGACCGAATTCGTCAAATGGCAAGAGTATTCAAAGTGATCAGAGTGATAAAACCAGCCAGACTAATCAAAATAGCCTGAATGCCCAATAATTCAGAATGTTCATCATGTTGAAACTGAATAGAACGTTGAAATTGACCGAATTCGGCAAATGGCAAGAGTATTCAAAGTGATCAGAGTGATAAAACCAGCCAGACTAATCAAAATAGCCTGAATGTCCAATAATTCAGAATGTTCATCATGTTGAAACTGAACAGAACGTTGGAATTGAGCGAATTCGTCAAATGGCAAGATTATCAAAGCGATCAGAGTGATAAAACCAGCTACAATAAGCAAAATAGCCTGAATGCCCAATAATTCAGAATGTTCATCATGTTGAAACTGAATAGAACGTTGGAATTGACCGAATTCGTCAAATGGCAAGAGTATTCAAAGTGATCAGAGTGATAAAACCAGCCAGACTAATCAAAATAGCCTGAATGCCCAATAATTCAGAATGTTCATCATGTTGAAACTGAATAGAACGTTGGAATTGACCGAATTCGTCAAATGGCAAGAGTATTCAAAGTGATCAGAGTGATAAAACCAGCCAGACTAATCAAAATAGCCTGAATGCCCAATAATTCAGAATGTTCATCATGTTGAAACTGAATAGAACGTTGGAATTGAGCGAATTCGTCAAATGGCAAGATTATCAAAGTGACCAGAGTGATAAAACCAGCTACAATAATCAAAATAGCCTGAATGCCCAATAATTCAGAATGTTCATCATGTTGAAACTGAATAGAACGTTGGAATTGACCGAATTCGTCAAATCGCAAGAGTATTCAAAGTGATCAGAGTGATAAAACCAGCTACAATAAGTAAAATAGCCTGAATGCCCAATAATTCAGAATGTTCATCATGTTGAAACTGAATATAACGTTGGAATTGACCGAATTCGTCAAATGGCAAGAGTATTCAAAGTGATCAGAGTGATAAAACCAGCCAGACTAATCAAAATAGCCTGAATGTCCAATAATTCAGAATGTTCATCATGTTGAAACTGAATAGAACGTTGGAAATGACCGAATTCGTCAAATGGCAAGAGTATTCAAAGTGATCAGAGTGATAAAACCAGCCAGACTAATCAAAATAGCCTGAATGCCCAATAATTCAGAATGTTCATCATGTTGAAACAGAATAGAACGTTGGAATTGAGCGAATTCGTCAAATGGCAAGATTATCAAAGTGATCAGAGTGATAAAACCAGCTACAATAAGCAAAATAGCCTGAATGCCCAATAATTCAGAATGTTCATCATGTTGAAACTGAATAGAACGTTGGAATTGACCGAATTCGTCAAATGGCAAGAGTATTCAAAGTGATCAGAGTGATAAAACCAGCCAGACTAATCAAAATATCCTGAATGCCCAATAATTCAGAATGTTCATCATGTTGAAACTGAATAGAACGTTGGAATTGAGCGAATTCGTCAAATGGCAAGATTATCAAAGTGATCAGAGTGATAAAACCAGCTACAATAAGCCAAATAGCCTGAATGCCCAATAATTCAGAATGTTCATCATGTTGATATTCAATAGAATGTTGGAATTGACCGAATTCGTCAAATCGCAAGATTATCAAAGTGATCAGAGTGATAAAACCAGCTACAATAAGCAAAATAGCCTGAATGCCCAATAATTCAGAATGTTCATCATGTTGAAACTGAATAGAACGTTGGAATTGACCGATTTCGTCAAATGGCAAGAGTATTCAAAGTGATCAGAGTGATAAAACCAGCCAGACTAATCAAAATAGCCTGAATGCCAAATAATTCAGAATGTTCATCATGTTGAAACTGAATAGAACGTTGGAATTGACGGAATTCGTGAAATGGCAAGAGTATTCAAAGTGATCAGAGTGATAAAACCAGCCAGACTAATCAAAATAGCCTGAATGCCCAATAATTCAGAATGTTCATCATGTTGAAACTGAATAGAACGTTCGAATTGAGCGAATTCGTCAAATGGCAAGATTATCAAAGTGATCAGAGTGATAAAACCAGCTACAATAAGCAAAATAGCCTGAATGCCCAATAATTCAGAATGTTCATCATGTTGAAACTGAATAGAACGTTGGAATTGACCGAATTCGTCAAATGGCAAGAGTATTCAAAGTGATCAGAGTGATAAAACCAGCCAGACTAATCAAAATAGCCTGAATGCCCAATAATTCAGAATGTTCATCATGTTGAAACTGAATAGAACGTTGGAATTGACCGAATTCGTCAAATGGCAAGATTATCAAAGAAATCAGAGTGATAAAACCAGCCAGACTAATCAAAATAGCCTGAATGCCCAATAATTCAGAATGTTCATCATGTTGAAACTGAATAGAACGTTGGAATTGACCGAATTCGTCAAATGGCAAGAGTATTCAAAGTGATCAGAGTGATAAAACCAGCCAGACTAATCAAAATAGCCTGAATACCCAATAATTGAGAACGTTCATCATGTTGAAACTGAATAGAACGTTGGAATTGACTGAATTCGTCAAATGGCAAGAGTATTCAAAGTGATCAGAGTGATAAAACCACCTACAATAGTCAAAATAGCCTGAATGACCAATAATTCAGAATGTTCATCATGTTGAAACTGAATAGAACGTTGGAATTGACCGAATTCGTCAAATGGCAAGAGTATTGAAAGTGATCAGAGTGATAAAACCAGCCAGACTAATCAAAATAGCCTGAATGCCCAATAATTCAGAATGTTGATCATGTTGAAACTGAATAGAACGTTGGAATTGACCGAATTCGTTAAATGGCAAGAGTATTCAAAGTGATCAGAGTGATAAAACCAGCCAGACTAATCAATATAGCCTGAATGCCCAATAATTAATAATGTTCATCATGTTGAAACTGAATAGAACGTTGGAATTGAGCGAATTCGTTTAATGGCTAGAGAATTCAAAGTGATCACAGTGATAAAACCAGCCAGACTAATCAAAATAGCCTGAATGCCCAATAATTCAGAATGTTCATCATGTTGAAACTGAATAGAACGTTGGAATTGACCGAATTCGTCAAATGGCAAGAGTATTCAAAGTGATCAGAGTGATAAAACCATCTACAATAATCAAAATAGCCTGAATGCCTAATAATTAAGAATGTTCATCATGTTGAAACTGAATAGAACGTTGGAATTGACCGAATTCGTCAAATGGCAAGATTATCAAAGTGATCAGAGTGATAAAACCAGCTACAATAAGCAAAATAGCCTGAATGCCCAATAATTCAGAATGTTCATCATGTTGAAACTGAATAGAACGTTGGAATTGACCGAATTCGTCAAATCGCAAGATTATCAAAGTGATCAGAGTGATAAAACCAGCTACAATAAGCAAAATAGCCTGAATGTCCAATAATTCAGAATGTTCATCATGTTGAAACTGAATAGAACGTTGGAATTGACCGAATTCGTCAAATGGCAAGAGTATTCAAATTGATCAGAGTGATAAAACCAGCCAGACTAATCAAAATAGCCTGAATGCCCAATAATTCAGAATGTTCATCATGTTGAAACTGAATAGAACGTTGGAATTGACCGAATTCGTCAAATGGCGAGAGTATTCAAAGTGATCAGAGTGATAAAACCAGCCAGACTAATCAAAATAGCCTGAATGCCCAATAATTCAGAATGTTCATCATGTTGAAACTGAATAGAACGTTGGAATTGACCGAATTCGTCAAATGGCAAGATTATCAAAGAAATCAGAGTGATAAAACCAGCCAGACTAATCAAAATAGCCTGAATGCCCAATAATTCAGAATGTTCATCATGTTGAAACTGAATAGAACGTTGGAATTGACCGATTTCGTCAAATGGCAAGAGTATTCAAAGTGATCAGAGTGATAAAACCAGCCAGACTAATCAAAATAGCCTGAATGCCCAATAATTCAGAATGTTGATCATGTTGAAACTGAATAGAACGTTGGAATTGACCGAATTCGTTAAATGGCAAGAGTATTCAAAGTGATCAGAGTGATAAAACCAGCCAGACTAATCAAAATAGCCTGAATGCCCAATAATTCAGAATGTTGATCATGTTGAAACTGAATAGAACGTTGGAATTGACCGAATTCGTCAAATGGCAAGAGTATTCAAAGTGATCAGAGTGATAAAACCATCTACAATAATCAAAATAGCCTGAATGCCTAATAATTAAGAATGTTCATCATGTTGAAACTGAATAGAACGTTGGAATTGACCGAATTCGTCAAATGGCAAGATTATCAAAGTGATCAGAGTGATAAAACCAGCTACAATAAGCAAAATAGCCTGAATGCCCAATAATTCAGAATGTTCATCATGTTGAAACTGAATAGAACGTTGGAATTGACCGAATTCGTCAAATCGCACGATTATCAAAGTGATCAGAGTGATAAAACCAGCTACAATAAGCAAAATAGCCTGAATGTCCAATAATTCAGAATGTTCATCATGTTGAAACTGAATAGAACGTTGGAATTGACCGAATTCGTCAAATGGAAGAGTATTGAAAGTGATCAGAGTGATAAAACCAGCCAGACTAATCAAAATAGCCTGAATTCCCAATAATTCAGAATGTTGATCATGTTGAAACTGAATAGAACCTTGGAATTGACCGAATTCGTTAAATGGCAAGAGTATTCAAAGTGATCAGAGTGATAAAACCAGCCAGACTAATCAAAATAGCCTGAATGCCCAATAATTCAGAATGTTCATCATGTTGAAACTGAATAGAACGTTGGAATTGACCGAATTCGTCAAATGGCAAGATTATCAAAGAAATCAGAGTGATAAAACCAGCCAGACTAATCAAAATAGCCTGAATGCCCAATAATTCAGAATGTTCATCAAGTTGAAACTGAATAGAACGTTGGAATTGACTGAATTCGTCAAATGGCAAGAGTATTCAAAGTGATCAGAGTGATAAAACCACCTACAATAGTCAAAATAGCCTGAATGACCAATAATTCAGAATGTTCATCATGTTGAAACTGAATAGAACGTTGGAATTGACCGAATTCGTCAAATGGCAAGAGTATTGAAAGTGATCAGAGTGATAAAACCAGCCAGACTAATCAAAATAGCCTGAATGCCCAATAATTCAGAATGTTGATCATGTTGAAACTGAATAGAACGTTGGAATTGACCGAATTCGTTAAATGGCAAGAGTATTCAAAGTGATCAGAGTGATAAAACCAGCCAGACTAATCAATATAGCCTGAATGCCCAATAATTCATAATGTTCATCATGTTGAAACTGAATAGAACGTTGGAATTGACCGAATTCGTTTAATGGCTAGAGTATTCAAAGTGATCACAGTGATAAAACCAGCCAGACTAATCAAAATAGCCTGAATGCCCAATAATTCAGAATGTTCATCATGTTGAAACTGAATAGAACGTTGGAATTGACCGAATTCGTCAAATGGCAAGAGTATTCAAAGTGATCAGAGTGATAAAACCATCTACAATAATCAAAATAGCCTGAATGCCTAATAATTCAGAATGTTCATCATGTTGAAACTGAATAGAACGTTGGAATTGACCGAATTCGTCAAATGGCAAGATTATCACAGTGATCAGAGTGATAAAACCTGCTACAATAAGCAAAATAGCCTGAATGCCCAATAATTCAGAATGTTCATCATGTTGAAACTGAATAGAACGTTGGAATTGACCGAATTCGTCAAATCGCACGATTATCAAAGTGATCAGAGTGATAAAACCAGCTACAATAAGCAAAATAGCCTGAATGTCCAATAATTCAGAATGTTCATCATGTTGAAACTGAATAGAACGTTGGAATTGACCGAATTCGTCAAATGGCAAGAGTATTCAAAGTGATCAGAGTGATAAAACCAGCCAGACTAATCAAAATAGCCTGAATGCCCAATAATTCAGAATGTTCATCATGTTGAAACTGAATAGAACGTTGGAATTGACCGAATTCGTCAAATGACAAGAGTATTCAAAGTGATCAGAGTGATTAAACCAACTACAATAGTCAAAATAGCCTGAATGCCTTATAATTCAGAATGTTCATCATGTTCAAACTGAATAGAACGTTGGAATTGACCGAATTCGTCAAATGGCAAGAGTATTCAAAGTGATCAGAGTGATAAAACCAGCCAGACTAATCAAAATAGCCTGAATGTCCAATAATTCAGAATGTTCATCATGTTGAAACTGAATAGAACGTTGGAAATGACCGAATTCGTCAAATGGCAAGAGTATTCAAAGTGATCAGAGTGATAAAACCAGCCAGACTAATCAAAATTGCCTGAATGCCCAATAATTCAGAATGTTCATCATGTTGAAACTGAATAGAACGTTGGAATTGAGCGAATTCGTCAAATGGCAAGATTATCAAAGTGATCAGTGTGATAAAACCAGCTACAATAAGCAAAATAGCCTGAATGCCCAATAATTCAGAATGTTCATCATGTTGAAACTGAATAGAACGTTGGAATTGACCGAATTCGTCAAATGGCAAGAGTATTCAAAGTGATCAGAGTGATTAAACCAACTACAATAGTCAAAATAGCCTGAATGCCTAATAATTCAGAATGTTCATCATGTTGAAACTGAATAGAACGTTGGAATTGACCGAATTCGTCAAATGGCAAGAGTATTCAAAGTGATCAGAGTGATAAAACCAGCCAGACTAATCAAAATAGCCTGAATGTCCAATAATTCAGAATGTTCATCATGTTGAAACTGAATAGAACGTTGGAAATGACCGAATTCGTCAAATGGCAAGAGTATTCAAAGTGATCAGAGTGATAAAACCAGCTACAATAAGCAAAATAGCCTGAATACCCAATAATTTAGAATGTTCATCATGTTGAAACTGAATAGAACGTTGGAATTGACCGAATTCGTCAAATGGCAAGAGTATTCAAAGTGATCAGAGTGATAAAACCAGCCAGACTAATCAAAATAGCCTGAATGCCCAATAATTCAGAATGTTCATCATGTTGAAACTGAATAGAACGTTGGAATTGACCGAATTCGTCAAATGGCAAGAGTATTCAAAGTGATAAAACCAGCCAGACTAATCAAAATAGCCTGAATGCCCAATAATTCAGAATGTTCACCATGTTGAAACTGAATAGATCGTTGAAATTGAGCGAATTCGTCAAATGGCAAGATTATCAAAGTGATCAGAGTGATAAAACCAGCTACAATAAGCAAAATAGCCTGAATGCCCAATAATTCAGAATGTTCATCATGTTGAAATTGAATAGAATGTTGGAATTGACCGAATTCGTCAAATCGCAAGATTATCAAAGTGATCAGAGTGATAAAACCAGCTACAATAAGCAAAATAGCCTGAATACCCAATAATTTAGAATGTGCATCATGTTGAAACTGAATAGAACGTTGGAATTGACCGAATTCGTCAAATGGCAAGAGTATTCAAAGTGATAAAACCAGCCAGACTAATCAAAATAGCCTGAATGCCCAATAATTCAGAATGTTCATCATGTTGAAACTGAATAGAACGTTGGAATTGAGCGAATTCGTCAAATGGCAAGATTATCAAAGTGATCAGAGTGATAAAACCAGCTACAATAAGCAAAATAGCCTGAATGCCCAATAATTCAGAATGTTCATCATGTTGAAACTGAATAGAACGTTGGAATTGACCGAATTCGTCAAATGGCAAGAGTATTCAACGTGATCAGAGTGTCAAAACCAGCCAGACTAATCAAAATAGCCTGAATGCCCAATAATTCAGAATGTTCATTATGTTGAAACTGAATAGAACGTTGGAATTGACCGAATTCGTCAAATGGCAAGATTATCAAAGTAATCAGAGTGATAAAACCAGCCAGACTAATCAAAATAGCCTGAATGCCCAATAATTCAGAATGTTCATCATGTTGAAACTGAATAGAACGTTGGAATTGAGCGAATTCGTCAAATGGCAAGATTATCAAAGTGATCAGAGTGATAAAACCATCTACAATAATCAAAATAGCCTGAATGCCTAATAATTAAGAATGTTCATCATGTTGAAACTGAATAGAACGTTGGAATTGACCGAATTCGTCAAATGGCAAGATTATCAAAGTGATCAGAGTGATAAAACCAGCTACAATAAGCAAAATAGCCTGAATGCCCAATAATTCAGAATGTTCATCATGTTGAAACTGAATAGAACGTTGGAATTGACCGAATTCGTCAAATCGCACGATTATCAAAGTGATCAGAGTGATAAAACTAGCTACAATAAGCAAAATAGCCTGAATGTCCAATAATTCAGAATGTTCATCATGTTGAAACTGAATAGAACGTTGGAATTGACCGAATTCGTCAAATGGCAAGAGTATTCAAAGTGATCAGAGTGATAAAACCAGCCAGACTAATCAAAATAGCCTGAATGCCCAATAATTCAGAATGTTCATCATGTTGAAACTGAATAGAACGTTGGAATTGACCGATTTCGTCAAATGGCAAGAGTATTCAAAGTGATCAGAGTGATAAAACCAGCCAGACTAATCAAAATAGCCTGAATGCCCAATAATTCAGAATGTTCATCATGTTGAAACTGAATAGAACGTTGGAATTGACCGAATTCGTCAAATGGCAAGAGTATTCAAAGTGATCAGAGTGATAAAACCAGCCAGACTAATCAAAATAGACTGAATGCCCAATAATTCAGAATGTTCATCATGTTCAAACTGAATAGAACGTTGGAATTGACCGAATTCGTTTAATGGCTAGAGTATTCAAAGTGATCACAGTGATAAAACCAGCCAGACTAATCAAAATAGCCTGAATGCCCAATAATTCAGAATGTTCATCATGTTCAAACTGAATAGAACGTTGGAATTGACCAAATTCGTCAAATGGCAAGAGTATTCAAAGTGATAAAACCAGCCAGACTAATCAAAATAGCCTGAATGCCCAATAATTCAGAATGTTCATCATGTTGAAACTGAATAGAACGTTGGAATTGACCGAATTCGTCAAATGACAAGAGTATTCAAAGTGATCAGAGTGATTAAACCAACTACAATAGTCAAAATAGCCTGAATGCCTTATAATTCAGAATGTTCATCATGTTCAAACTGAATAGAACGTTGGAATTGACCGAATTCGTCAAATGGAAAGAGTATTCAAAGTGATCAGAGTAATAAAACCAGCTACAATAATCAAAATAGCCTGAATGCCTAATAATTCAGAATGTTCATCATGTTGAAACTGAATAGAACGTTGGAATTGACCGAATTCGTCAAATGGCAAGAGTATTCAAAGTGATCAGAGTGATAAAACCAGCCAGACTAATCAAAATAGCCTGAATGTCCAATAATTCAGAATGTTCATGATGTTGAAACTGAATAGAACGTTGGAAATGACCGAATTCGTCAAATGGCAAGAGTATTCAAAGTGATCAGAGTGATAAAACCAGCCAGACTAATCAAAATAGCCTGAATGCCCAATAATTCAGAATGTTCATCATGTTGAAACTGAATAGAACGTTGGAATTGAGCGAATTCGTCAAATGGCAAGATTATCAAAGTGATCAGAGTGATAAAACCAGCTACAATAAGCAAAATAGCCTGAATGCCTTATAATTCAGAATGTTCATCATGTTCAAACTGAATAGAACGTTGGAATTGACCGAATTCGTCAAATGGAAAGAGTATTCAAAGTGATCAGAGTAATAAAACCAGCTACAATAATCAAAATAGCCTGAATGCCTAATAATTCAGAATGTTCATCATGTTGAAACTGAATAGAACGTTGGAATTGACCGAATTCGTCAAATGGCAAGAGTATTCAAAGTGATCAGAGTGATAAAACTAGCCAGACTAATCAAAATAGCCTGAATGTCCAATAATTCAGAATGTTCATGATGTTGAAACTGAATAGAACGTTGGAAATGACCGAATTCGTCAAATGGCAAGAGTATTCAAAGTGATCAGAGTGATAAAACCAGCCAGACTAATCAAAATAGCCTGAATGCCCAATAATTCAGAATGTTCATCATGTTGAAACTGAATAGAACGTTGGAATTGAGCGAATTCGTCAAATGGCAAGATTATCAAAGTGATCAGAGTGATAAAACCAGCTACAATAAGCAAAATAGCCTGAATGCCCAATAATTCAGAATGTTCATCATGTTGAAACTGAATAGAACGTTGGAATTGACCGAATTCGTCAAATGGCAAGAGTATTCAAAGTGATCAGAGTGATTAAACCAACTACAATAGTCAAAATAGCCTGAATGCCTAATAATTCAGAATGTTCATCATGTTGAAACTGAATAGAACGTTGGAATTGACCGAATTCGTCAAATGGCAAGAGTATTCAAAGTGATCAGAGTGATAAAACCAGCCAGACTAATCAAAATAGCCTGAATGTCCAATAATTCAGAATGTTCATCATGTTGAAACTGAATAGAACGTTGGAAATGACCGAATTCGTCAAATGGCAAGAGTATTCAAAGTGATCAGAGTGATAAAACCAGCCAGACTAATCAAAATAGCCTGAATGCCCAATAATTCAGAATGTTCATCATGTTGAAACTGAATAGAACGTTGGAATTGAGCGAATTCGTCAAATGGCAAGATTATCAAAGTGATCAGAGTAATAAAACCAGCTACAATAAGCAAAATAGCCTGAATGCCCAATAATTCAGAATGTTCATCATGTTGAAACTGAATAGAACGTTGGAATTGACCGAATTCGTCAAATGGCAAGAGTATTCAAAGTGATCAGAGTGATAAAACCAGCCAGACTAATCAAAATAGCCTGAATGCCCAATAATTCAGAATGTTCATCATGTTGAAACTGAATAGAACGTTGAAATTGAGCGAATTCGTCAAATGGCAAGATTATCAAAGTGATCAGAGTGATAAAACCAGCTACAATAAGCAAAATAGCCTGAATGCCCAATAATTCAGAATGTTCATCATGTTGAAATTGAATAGAATGTTGTAATTGACCGAATTCGTCAAATCGCAAGATTATCAAAGTGATCAGAGTGATAAAACCAGCTACAATAAGCAAAATAGCCTGAATACCCAATAATTTAGAATGTTCATCATGTTGAATCTGAATAGAACGTTAGAATTGACCGAATTCGTCAAATGGCAAGAGTATTCAAAGTGATCAGAGTGATAAAACCAGCCAGACTAATCAAAATAGCCTGAATGCCCAATAATTCAGAATGTTCATCATGTTGAAACTGAATAGAACGTTGGAATTGACCGAATTCGTCAAATGGCAAGAGTATTCAAAGTGATAAAACCAGCCAGACTAATCAAAATAGCATGAATGCCCAATAATTCAGAATGTTCATCATGTTGAAACTGAATAGAACGTTGGAATTGAGCGAATTCGTCAAATGGCAAGATTATCAAAGTGATCAGAGTGATAAAACCAGCTACAATAAGCAAAATAGCCTGAATGCCCAATAATTCAGAATGTTCATCATGTTGAAACTGAATAGAACGTTGGAATTGACCGAATTCGTCAAATGGCAAGAGTATTCAAAGTGATCAGAGTGATAAAACCAGCCAGACTAATCAAAATAGCCTGAATGCCCAATAATTCAAAATGTTCATTATGTTGAAACTGAATAGAACGTTGGAATTGACCGAATTCGTCAAATGGCAAGATTATCAAAGTAATCAGAGTGATAAAACCAGCCAGACTAATCAAAATAGCCTGAATGCCCAATAATTCAGAATGTTCATCATGTTGAAACTGAATAGAACGTTGGAATTGACCGAATTCGTCAAATGGCAAGAGTATTCAAAGTGATCAGAGTGATAAAACCAGCCAGACTAATCAAAATAGCCTGAATGCCCAATAATTGAGAACGTTCATCATGTTGAAACTGAATAGAACGTTGGAATTGAGCGAATTCGTCAAATGGCAAGGTTATCAAAGTGATCAGAGTGATAAAACCAGCTACAATAAGCAAAATAGCCTGAATGCCCAATAATTCAGAATGTTCATCATGTTGAAACTGAATAGAACGTTGGAATTGACCGAATTCGTCAAATGGCAAGAGTATTCAAAGTGATCAGAGTGATTAAACCAACTACAATAGTCAAAATAGCCTGAATGCCTAATAATTCAGAATGTTCATCATGTTGAAACTGAATAGAACGTTGGAATTGACCGAATTCGTCAAATGGCAAGAGTATTCAAAGTGATCAGAGTGATAAAACCAGCCAGACTAATCAAAATAGCCTGAATGTCCAATAATTCAGAATGTTCATCATGTTGAAACTGAATAGAACGTTGGAAATGACCGAATTCGTCAAATGGCAAGAGTATTCAAAGTGATCAGAGTGATAAAACCAGCCAGACTAATCAAAATAGCCTGAATGCCCAATAATTCAGAATGTTCATCATGTTGAAACTGAATAGAACGTTGGAATTGAGCGAATTCGTCAAATGGCAAGATTATCAAAGTGATCAGAGTGATAAAACCAGCTACAATAAGCAAAATAGCCTGAATGCCCAATAATTCAGAATGTTCATCATGTTGAAACTGAATAGAACGTTGGAATTGACCGAATTCGTCAAATGGCAAGAGTATTCAAAGTGATCAGAGTGATAAAACCAGCCAGACTAATCAAAATAGCCTGAATGCCCAATAATTCAGAATGTTCATCATGTTGAAACTGAATAGAACGTTGAAATTGAGCGAATTCGTCAAATGGCAAGATTATCAAAGTGATCAGAGTGATAAAACCAGCTACAATAAGCAAAATAGCCTGAATGCCCAATAATTCAGAATGTTCATCATGTTGAAATTGAATAGAATGTTGGAATTGACCGAATTCGTCAAATCGCAAGATTATCAAAGTGATCAGAGTGATAAAACCAGCTACAATAAGCAAAATAGCCTGAATACCCAATAATTTAGAATGTTCATCATGTTGAAACTGAATAGAACGTTGGAATTGACCGAATTCGTCAAATGGCAAGAGTATTCAAAGTGATCAGAGTGATAAAACCAGCCAGACTAATCAAAATAGCCTGAATGCCCAATAATTCAGAATGTTCATCATGTTGAAACTGAATAGAACGTTGGAATTGACCGAATTCGTCAAATGGCAAGAGTATTCAAAGTGATAAAACCAGCCAGACTAATCAAAATAGCCTGAATGCCCAATAATTCAGAATGTTCATCATGTTGAAACTGAATAGAACGTTGGAATTGAGCGAATTCGTCAAATGGCAAGATTATCAAAGTGATCAGAGTGATAAAACCAGCTACAATAAGCAAAATAGCCTGAATGCCCAATAATTCAGAATGTTCATCATGTTGAAACTGAATAGAACGTTGGAATTGACCGAATTCGTCAAATGGCAAGAGTATTCAAAGTGATCAGAGTGATAAAACCAGCCAGACTAATCAAAATAGCCTGAATGCCCAATAATTCAGAATGTTCATTATGTTGAAACTGAATAGAACGTTGGAATTGACCGAATTCGTCAAATGGCAAGATTATCAAAGTAATCAGAGTGATAAAACCAGCCAGACTAATCAAAATAGCCTGAATGCCCAATAATTCAGAATGTTCATCATGTTGAAACTGAATAGAACGTTGGAATTGACCGAATTCGTCAAATGGCAAGAGTATTCAAAGTGATCAGAGTGATAAAACCAGCCAGACTAATCACAATAGCCTGAATGCCCAATAATTGAGAACGTTCATCATGTTGAAACTGAATAGAACGTTGGAATTGACTGAATTCGTCAAATGGCAAGAGTATTCAAAGTGATCAGAGTGATAAAACCACCTACAATAGACAAAATAGCCTGAATGACCAATAATTCAGAATGTTCATCATGTTGAAACTGAATAGAACGTTGGAATTGACCGAATTCGTCAAATGGCAAGAGTATTCAAAGTGATCAGAGTGATAAAACCAGCCAGACTAATCAAAATAGCCTGAATGTCCAATAATTCAGAATGTTCATCATGTTGAAACTGAATAGAACGTTGGAATTGACCGAATTCGTTAAATGGCAAGAGTATTCAAAGTGATCAGAGTGATAAAACCAGCCAGACTAATCAATATAGCCTGAATGCCCAATAATTCATAATGTTCATCATGTTCAAACTGAATAGAACGTTGGAATTGACCGAATTCGTTTAATGGCTAGAGTATTCAAAGTGATCACAGTGATAAAACCAGCCAGACTAATCAAAATAGCCTGAATGCCCAATAATTCAGAATGTTCATCATGTTGAAACTGAATAGAACGTTGGAATTGACCGAATTCGTCAAATGGCAAGAGTATTCAAAGTGATCAGAGTGATAAAACCATCTACAATAATCAAAATAGCCTGATTGCCTAATAATTAAGAATGTTCATCATGTTGAAACTGAATAGAACGTTGGAATTGACCGAATTCGTCAAATGGCAAGATTATCAAAGTGATCAGAGTGATAAAACCAGCTACAATAAGCAAAATAGCCTGAATGCCCAATAATTCAGAATGTTCATCATGTTGAAACTGAATAGAACGTTGGAATTGACCGAATTCGTCAACTCGCACGATTATCAAAGTGATCAGAGTGATAAAACCAGCTACAATAAGCAAAATAGCCTGAATGTCCAATAATTCAGAATGTTCATCATGTTGAAACTGAATAGAACGTTGGAATTGACCGAATTCGTCAAATGGCAAGAGTATTCAAAGTGATCAGAGTGATAAAACCAGCCAGACTAATCAAAATAGCCTGAATGCCCAATAATTCAGAATGTTCATCATGTTGAAACTGAATAGAACGTTGGAATTGACCGAATTCGTCAAATCGCACGATTATCAAAGTGATCAGAGTGATAAAACCAGCTACAATAAGCAAAATAGCCTGAATGCCCAATAATTCAGAATGTTCATCATGTTGAAACTGAATAGAACGTTGGAATTGACCGATTTCGTCAAATAGCAAGAGTATTCAAAGTGATCAGAGTGATAAAACCAGCCAGACTAATCAAAATAGCCTGAATGCCCAATAATTCAGAATGTTCATCATGTTGAAACTGAATAGAACGTTGGAATTGACCGAATTCGTCAAATGGCAAGAGTATTCAAAGTGATCAGAGTGATAAAACCAGCCAGACTAATCAAAATAGACTGAATGCCCAATAATTCAGAATGTTCATCATGTTCAAACTGAATAGAACGTTGGAATTGACCGAATTCGTTTAATGGCTAGAGTATTCAAAGTGATCACAGTGATAAAACCAGCCAGACTAATCAAAATAGCCTGAATGCCTAATAATTGAGAATGTTCATCATGTAGAAACTGAATAGAACGTTGGAATTGACCGAATTCGTCAAATGGCAAGAGTATTCAAAGTGATAAAACCAGCCAGACTAATCAAAATAGCCTGAATGCCCAATAATTCAGAATGTTCATCATGTAGAAACTGAATAGAACGTTGGAATTGACCGAATTCGTCAAATGGCAAGAGTATTCAAAGTGATCAGAGTGATAAAACCAGCCAGACTAATCAAAATAGCCTGAATGCCCAATAATTCAGAATGTTCATCATGTTGAAACTGAATAGAACGTTGGAATTGACCGAATTCGTCAAATGGCAAGAGTATTCAAAGTGATCAGAGTGATTAAACCAACTACAATAGTCAAAATAGCCTGAATGCCCAATAATTCAGAATGTTCATCATGTTGATATTCAGTTTCAACATGATGAACATTCTGAATTATTGGGCATTCAGGCTATTTTGAAGTTGGAATTGACCGAATTCGTAAAATGGCAAGAGTATTCAAAGTGATCAGAGTGATAGAACCAGCCAGACTAATCAAAAAAGCCTGCATGCCCAATAATTCAGAATGTTCATCATGTTCAAACTGAATAGAACGTTGGAATTGACCGAATTCGTCAAATGACAAGAGTATTCAAAGTGATCAGAGTGATTAAACCAACTACAATAGTCAAAATAGCCTGAATGCCTAATAATTCAGAATGTTCATCATGTTCAATCTGAATAGAACGTTGGAATTGACCGAATTCGTCAAATGGAAAGAGTATTCAAAGTGATCAGAGTGATAAAACCAGCTACAATAATCAAAATAGCCTAAATGCCCAATAATTCAGAATGTTCATCATGTTGAAACTGAATAGAACGTTGGATTTGACCGAATTCGTCAAATGGCAAGATTATCAAAGTGACCAGAGTGATAAAACCAGCTACAATAAGCAAAATAGCCTGAATGCCCAATAATTCAGAATGTTCATCATGTTGATATTCAGTTTCAACATGATGAACATTCTGAATTATTGGGCATTCAGGCTATTTTGACGTTGGAATTGACCGAATTCGTCAAATGGAAAGAGTATTCAAAGTGATCAGAGTGATAAAACCAGGCTAATCAAAATAGCCTGAATGCCCAATAATTCAGAATGTTCATCATGTTCAAACTGAATAGAACGTTGGAATTGACCGAATTCGTTTAATGGCTAGAGTATTCAAAGTGATCAGAGTGATAAAACCAGCTACAATAGTCAAAATAGCATGAATGCCCAATAATTCAGAATGTTCATCATGTTGAAACTGAACAGAACGTTGGAATTGAGCGAATTCGTCAAATGGCAAGAATAATCAAAGTGATCAGAGTGATAAAACCAGCTACAATAGTCAAAATAGCATGAATGCCTAATAATTGAGAACGTTCATCATGTTGAAACTGAATAGAACGTTGGAATTGACCGAATTCGTCAAATGGCAAGAGTATTCAAAGTGATCAGAGTGATAAAACCAGCCAGACTAATCAAAATAGCATGAATGCCCAATAATTCAGAATGTTCATCATGTTGAAACTGAATAGAACGTTGGAATTGACAGAATTCGTCAAATGGCAAGAGTATTCAAAGTGATCAGAGTGATAAAACCATCTACAATAATCAAAATAGCCTGAATGCCTAATAATTGAGAACGTTCATCATGTTGAAACTGAATAGAACGTTGGAATTGACCGCATTCGTCAAATGGCAAGAGTATTCAAAGTGATCAGAGTGATAAAACCAGCCAGACTAATCAAAATAGCATGAATGCCCAATAATTCAGAATGTTCATCATGTTGAAACTGAACAGAACGTTGGAATTGAGCGAATTCGTCAAATGGCAAGAATAATCAAAGTGATCAGAGTGATAAAACCAGCTACAATAGTCAAAATAGCATGAATGCCTCATAATTGAGAACGTTCATCATGTTGAAACTGAATAGAACGTTGGAATTGACCGAATTCGTCAAATGGCAAGAGTATTCAAAGTGATCAGAGTGATAAAACCAGCCAGACTAATCAAAATAGCATGAATGCCCAATAATTCAGAATGTTCATCATGTTGAAACTGAATAGAACGTTGGAATTGACCGAATTCGTCAAATGGCAAGAGTATTCAAAGTGATCAGAGTGATAAAACCATCTACAATAATCAAAATAGCCTGAATGCCTAATAATTGAGAACGTTCATCATGTTGAAACTGAATAGAACGTTGGAATTGACCGCATTCGTCAAATGGCAAGAGTATTAAAAGTGATCAGAGTGATAAAACCAGCCAGACTAATCAAAATAGCATGAATGCCCAATAATTCAGAATGTTCATCATGTTGAAACTGAATAGAACGTTGGAATTGAGCGAATTCGTCAAATGGCAAGATTATCAAAGTGATCAGAGTGATAAAACCAGCTACAATAAGCAAAATAGCCTGAATGCCCAATAATTCAGAATGTTCATCATGTAGAAACTGAATAGAACGTTGGAATTGACCGAATTCGTCAAATGGCAAGAGTATTCAAAGTGATCAGAGTGATAAAACCAGCCAGACTAATCAAACTAGCCTGAATGCCCAATAATTCAGTATGTTCATCATGTTGAAACTGAATAGAACGTTAGAATTGACCGAATTCGTCAAATGGCAAGAGTATTCAAAGTGAACGTTGGAATTGACCGCATTCGTCAAATGGCAAGAGTATTCAAAGTGATCAGAGTGATAAAACCATCTACAATAATCAAAATAGCCTGAATGCCTAATAATTGAGAACGTTCATCATGTTGAAACTGAATAGAACGTTGGAATTGACCGCATTCGTCAAATGGCAAGAGTATTCAAAGTGATCAGAGTGATAAAACCAGCCAGACTAATCAAAATAGCATGAATGCCCAATAATTCAGAATGTTCATCATGTTGAAACTGAATAGAACGTTGGAATTGACCGAATTCGTCAAATGGCAAGAGTATTCAAAGTGATCAGAGTGATAAAACCAGCTACAATAATCAAAATAGCCTGAATGCCCAATAATTCAGAATATTCATCATGTTGAAACTGAATAGAACGTTGGAATTGACCGATTTCGTCAAATGGAAAGAGTATTCAAAGTGATCAGAGTGATAAAACCAGCCAGACTAATCAAAATAGCCTGAATGCCCAATAATTCAGAATGTTCATCATGTTGAAACTGAATAGATCGTTGAAATTGACCGAGTTCGTTTAATGGCTAGAGTATTCAAAGTGATCAGAGTGATAAAACCAGCTAGACTAATCAAAATAGCCTGAATGCCCAATAATTCAGAATGTTCATCATATTGAAACTGAATAGAACGTTGGAATTGACCGAATTCGTCAAATGGCAAGATTATCAAAGTGACCAGAGTGATAAAACCAGCTACAATAAGCAAAATAGCCTGAATGACCAATAATTCAGAATGTTCGTCATGTTGAAACTGAATAGAACGTTGGAATTGAGCGAATTCGTCAAATGGCAAGATTATCAAAGTGACCAGAGTGATAAAACCAGCTACAATAAGCAAAATAGCCTGAATGCCCAATAATTCAGAATGTTCATCATGTTGAAACTGAATAGAACGTTGGAATTGACCGAATTCGTCAAACGGCAGGAGTATTCAAAGTGATCAGAGTGATAAAACCAGCTACAATAATCAAAATAGCCTGAATGACCAATAATTCAGAATGTTCGTCATGTTGAAACTGAATAGAACGTTGGAATTGACCGCATTCGTCAAATGGCAAGAGTATTCAAAGTGATCAGAGTGATAAAACCAGCCAGACTAATCAAAATAGCATGAATGCCCAATAATTCAGAATGTTCATCATGTTGAAACTGAATAGAACGTTGGAATTGAGCGAATTCGTCAAATGGCAAGATTATCAAAGTGATCAGAGTGATAAAACCAGCTACAATAAGCAAAATAGCCTGAATGCCCAATAATTCAGAATGTTCATCATGTAGAAACTGAATAGAACGTTGGAATTGACCGAATTCGTCAAATGGCAAGAGTATTCAAAGTGATCAGAGTGATAAAACCAGCCAGACTAATCAAACTAGCCTGAATGCCCAATAATTCAGAATGTTCATCATGTTGAAACTGAATAGAACGTTAGAATTGACCGAATTCATCAAATGGCAAGATTATCAAAGTGATCAGAGTGATAAAACCAGCTACAATAATCAAAATAGCCTGAATTCCCAATAATTGAGAACGTTCATCATGTTGAAACTGAATAGAACGTTGGAATTGACTGAATTCGTCAAATGGCAAGAGTATTCAAAGTGAACGTTGGAATTGACCGCATTCGTCAAATGGCAAGAGTATTAAAAGTGATCAGAGTGATAAAACCAGCCAGACTAATCAAAATAGCATGAATGCCCAATAATTCAGAATGTTCATCATGTTGAAACTGAATAGAACGTTGGAATTGAGCGAATTCGTCAAATGGCAAGATTATCAAAGTGATCAGAGTGATAAAACCAGCTACAATAAGCAAAATAGCCTGAATGCCCAATAATTCAGAATGTTCATCATGTAGAAACTGAATAGAACGTTGGAATTGACCGAATTCGTCAAATGGCAAGAGTATTCAAAGTGATCAGAGTGATAAAACCAGCCAGACTAATCAAACTAGCCTGAATGCCCAATAATTCAGAATGTTCATCATGTTGAAACTGAATAGAACGTTAGAATTGACCGAATTCGTCAAATGGCAAGATTATCAAAGTGATCAGAGTGATAAAACCAGCTACAATAATCAAAATAGCCTGAATTCCCAATAATTGAGAACGTTCATCATGTTGAAACTGAATAGAAAGTTGGAATTGACTGAATTCGTCAAATGGCAAGAGTATTCAAAGTGATCAGAGTGATAAAACCGCCTACAATAGTCAAAATAGCCTGAATGCCCAATAATTCAGAATGTTCATCATGTTGAAACTGAATAGAACGTTGGAATTAACCGATTTCGTCAAATGGCAAGAGTATTCAAAGTGATCAGAGTGATAAAACCAGATAGACTAATCAAAATAGCCTGAATGCCCAATAATTCAGAATGTTCATCATGTTGAAACTGAATAGAACGTTGGAATTGACCGAATTCGTCAAATGGCAAGATTATCAAAGTGACCAGAGTGATAAAACCAGCTACAATAAGCAAAATAGCCTGAATGACCAATAATTCAGAATGTTCGTCATGTTGAAACTGAATAGAACTTTGGAATTGAGCGAATTCGTCAAATGGCAAGATTATCAAAGTGACCAGAGTTATAAAACCAGCTACAATAAGCAAAATAGCCTGAATGCCCAATAATTCAGAATGTTCATCATGTTGAAACTGAATAGAACGTTGGAATTGACCGAATTCGTCAAATGGCAAGAGTATTCAAAGTGATCAGAGTGATAAAACGAGCTACAATAATCAAAATAGCCTGAATGCCCAATAATTCAGAATGTTCATCATGTTGAAACTGAATAGAACGTTGGAATTGACCGAATTCGTCAAATGGCAAGAGTTTCAAAGTGATCAGAGTTATAAAACCAGCCAGGCTAATCAAAATAGCCTGAATGCCCAATAATTAAGAATGTTCATCATGTTGAAACTGAATAGAACGCTGGAATTGACCGAATTCGTTTAATGGCTAGAGTATTCAAGGTGATCAGAGTGATAAAACCAGCTACAATAGTCAAAATAGCATGAATGCCCAATAATTCAGAATGTTCATCATGTTGAAACTGAATAGAACTTTGGAATTGAGCGAATTCGTCAAATGGCAAAAATAATCAAAGTGATCAGTGTGATAAAACCAGCTGCAATCGTCAAAATAGCATGAATGCCCAATAATTCAGAATCAGAGTGATAAAACCAGCCAGACTAATCAAAATAGCATGAATGCCCAATAATTCAGAATGTTCATCATGTTGAAACTGAATAGAACGTTGGAATTGAGCGAATTCGTCAAATGGCAAGATTATCAAAGTGATCAGAGTGATAAAACCAGCTACAATAAGCAAAATAGCCTGAATGCCCAATAATTCAGAATGTTCATCATGTAGAAACTGAATAGAACGTTGGAATTGACCGAATTCGTCAAATGGCAAGAGTATTCAAAGTGATCAGAGTGATAAAACCAGCCAGACTAATCAAACTAGCCTGAATGCCCAATAATTCAGAATGTTCATCATGTTGAAACTGAATAGAACGTTAGAATTGACCGAATTCGTCAAATGGCAAGATTATCAAAGTGATCAGAGTGATAAAACCAGCTACAATAATCAAAATAGCCTGAATTCCCAATAATTGAGAACGTTCATCATGTTGAAACTGAATAGAACGTTGGAATTGACTGAATTCGTCAAATGGCAAGAGTATTCAAAGTGATCAGAGTGATAAAACCGCCTACAATAGTCAAAATAGCCTGAATGCCCAATAATTCAGAATGTTCATCATGTTGAAACTGAATAGAACGTTGGAATTAACCGATTTCGTCAAATGGCAAGAGTATTCAAAGTGATCAGAGTGATAAAACCAGATAGACTAATCAAAATAGCCTGAATGCCCAATAATTCAGAATGTTCATCATGTTGAAACTGAATAGAACGTTGGAATTGACCGAATTCGTCAAATGGCAAGATTATCAAAGTGACCAGAGTGATAAAACCAGCTACAATAAGCAAAATAGCCTGAATGACCAATAATTCAGAATGTTCGTCATGTTGAAACTGAATAGAACTTTGGAATTGAGCGAATTCGTCAAATGGCAAGATTATCAAAGTGACCAGAGTTATAAAACCAGCTACAATAAGCAAAATAGCCTGAATGCCCAATAATTCAGAATGTTCATCATGTTGAAACTGAATAGAACGTTGGAATTGACCGAATTCGTCAAATGGCAAGAGTATTCAAAGTGATCAGAGTGATAAAACGAGCTACAATAATCAAAATAGCCTGAATGCCCAATAATTCAGAATGTTCATCATGTTGAAACTGAATAGAACGTTGGAATTGACCGAATTCGTCAAATGGCAAGAGTTTCAAAGTGATCAGAGTTATAAAACCAGCCAGGCTAATCAAAATAGCCTGAATGCCCAATAATTAAGAATGTTCATCATGTTGAAACTGAATAGAACGCTGGAATTGACCGAATTCGTTTAATGGCTAGAGTATTCAAGGTGATCAGAGTGATAAAACCAGCTACAATAGTCAAAATAGCATGAATGCCCAATAATTCAGAATGTTCATCATGTTGAAACTGAATAGAACTTTGGAATTGAGCGAATTCGTCAAATGGCAAAAATAATCAAAGTGATCAGTGTGATAAAACCAGCTGCAATCGTCAAAATAGCATGAATGCCCAATAATTCAGAATGTTCATCATGTTGAAACTGAATAGAACTTTGGAATTGACCGAATTCGTCAAATGGCAAGATTATCAAAGTGATCAGAGTGATAAAACCAGCTATAATAAGCAAAATAGATTGAATGCCCAATAATTCAGAATGTTCATCATGTTGAAACTGAATAGAACGTTGGAATTGAGCGAATTCGTCAAATGGCAAGATTATCAAAGTGATCAGAGTGATAAAACCAGCTACAATAATCAAAATAGTCTGAATGCCCAATAATTCAGAATGTTCATCATGTTCAAACTGAATAGAACGTTGGAATTGACCGAATTCGTCAAATGGCAAGAGTATTCAAAGTGATCATAGTGATAAAACCAGCCAGACTAATCAAACTTGCCTGAATGCCCAATAATTCAGAATGTTCATCATGTTGAAACTGAATAGAACGTTGGAATTGACCGAATTCGTCAAATGGCAAGAGTATTCAAAGTGATCAGAGTGATAAAACCAGCCAGACTAATCAAAATAGACTGAATGCCCAATAATTCAGAATGTTCATCATGTTCAAACTGAATAGAACGTTGGAATTGACCGAATTCGTTTAATGGCTAGAGTATTCAAAGTGATCACAGTGATAAAACCAGCCAGACTAATCAAAATAGCCTGAATGCCTAATAATTGAGAATGTTCATCATGTAGAAACTGAATAGAACGTTGGAATTGACCGAATTCGTCAAATGGCAAGAGTATTCAAAGTGATCAGAGTGATAAAACCAGCCAGACTAATCAAAATAGCTTGAATGCCCAATAATTCAGAATGTTCATCATGTAGAAACTGAATAGAACGTTGGAATTGACCGAATTCGTCAAATGGCAAGAGTATTCAAAGTGATAAAACCAGCCAGACTAATCAAAATAGCCTGAATGCCCAATAATTCAGAATGTTCATCATGTTGAAACTGAATAGAACGTTGGAATTGACCGAATTCGTCAAATGACAAGAGTATTCAAAGTGATCAGAGTGATTAAACCAACTACAATAGTCAAAATAGCCTGAATGCCTTATAATTCAGAATGTTCATCATGTTCAAACTGAATAGAACGTTGGAATTGACCGAATTCGTCAAATGGAAAGAGTATTCAAAGTGATCAGAGTAATAAAACCAGCTACAATAATCAAAATAGCCTGAATGCCTAATAATTCAGAATGTTCATCATGTTGAAACTGAATAGAATGTTGGAATTGACCGAATTCGTCAAATGGCAAGAGTATTCAAAGTGATCAGAGTGATAAAACCAGCCAGACTAATCAAAATAGCCTGAATGTCCAATAATTCAGAATGTTCATCATGTTGAAACTGAATAGAACGTTGGAAATGACCGAATTCGTCAAATGGCAAGAGTATTCAAAGTGATCAGAGTGATAAAACCAGCCAGAGTAATCAAAATAGCCTGAATGCCCAATAATTCAGAATGTTCATCATGTTGAAACTGAATAGAACGTTGGAATTGAGCGAATTCGTCAAATGGCAAGATTATCAAAGTGATCAGAGTGATAAAAACCAGCTACAATAAGCAAAATAGCCTGAATGCCCAATAATTCAGAATGTTCATCATGTTGAAACTGAATAGAACGTTGGAATTGACCGAATTCGTCAAATGGCAAGAGTATTCAAAGTGATCAGAGTGATTAAACCAACTACAATAGTCAAAATAGCCTGAATGCCTAATAATTCAGAATGTTCATCATGTTGAAACTGAATAGAACGTTGGAATTGACCGAATTCGTCAAATGGCAAGAGTATTCAAAGTGATCAGAGTGATAAAACCAGCCAGACTAATCAAAATAGCCTGAATGTCCAATAATTCAGAATGTTCATCATGTTGAAACTGAATAGAACGTTGGAAATGACCGAATTCGTCAAATGGCAAGAGTATTCAAAGTGATCAGAGTGATAAAACCAGCCAGACTAATCAAAATAGCCTGAATGCCCAATAATTCAGAATGTTCATCATGTTGAAACTGAATAGAACGTTGGAATTGAGCGAATTCGTCAAATGGCAAGATTATCAAAGTGATCAGAGTGATAAAACCAGCTACAATAAGCAAAATAGCCTGAATGCCCAATAATTCAGAATGTTCATCATGTTGAAACTGAATAGAACGTTGGAATTGACCGAATTCGTCAAATGGCAAGAGTATTCAAAGTGATCAGAGTGATAAAACCAGCCAGACTAATCAAAATAGCCTGAATGCCCAATAATTCAGAATGTTCATCATGTTGAAACTGAATAGAACGTTGAAATTGAGCGAATTCGTCAAATGGCAAGATTATCAAAGTGATCAGAGTGATAAAACCAGCTACAATAAGCAAAATAGCCTGAATGCCCAATAATTCAGAATGTTCATCATGTTGAAATTGAATAGAATGTTGTAATTGACCGAATTCGTCAAATCGCAAGATTATCAAAGTGATCAGAGTGATAAAACCAGCTACAATAAGCAAAATAGCCTGAATACCCAATAATTTAGAATGTTCATCATGTCGAAACTGAATAGAACGTTGGAATTGACCGAATTCGTCAAATGGCAAGAGTATTCAAAGTGATCAGAGTGATAAAACCAGCCAGACTAATCAAAATAGCCTGAATGCCCAATAATTCAGAATGTTCATCATGTTGAAACTGAATAGAACGTTGGAATTGACCGAATTCGTCAAATGGCAAGAGTATTCAAAGTGATAAAACCAGCCAGACTAATCAAAATAGCCTGAATGCCCAATAATTCAGAATGTTCATCATGTTGAAACTGAATAGAACGTTGGAATTGAGCGAATTCGTCAAATGGCAAGATTATCAAAGTGATCAGAGTGATAAAACCAGCTACAATAAGCAAAATAGCCTGAATGCCCAATAATTCAGAATGTTCATCATGTTGAAACTGAATAGAACGTTGGAATTGACCGAATTCGTCAAATGGCAAGAGTATTCAAAGTGATCAGAGTGATAAAACCAGCCAGACTAATCAAAATAGCCTGAATGCCCAATAATTCAGAATGTTCATTATGTTGAAACTGAATAGAACGTTGGAATTGACCGAATTCGTCAAATGGCAAGATTATCAAAGTAATCAGAGTGATAAAACCAGCCAGACTAATCAAAATAGCCTGAATGCCCAATAATTCAGAATGTTCATCATGTTGAAACTGAATAGAACGTTCGAATTGACCGAATTCGTCAAATGGCAAGAGTATTCAAAGTGATCAGAGTGATAAAACCAGCCAGACTAATCAAAATAGCCTGAATGCCCAATAATTGAGAACGTTCATCATGTTGAAACTGAATAGAACGTTGGAATTGAGCGAATTCGTCAAATGGCAAGATTATCAAAGTGATCAGAGTGATAAAACCGGCTACAATAAGCAAAATAGCCTGAATGCCTAATAATTCAGAATGTTCATCATGTTGAAACTGAATAGAACGTTGGAATTGACCGAATTCGTCAAATGGCAAGAGTATTCAAAGTGATCAGAGTGATAAAACCAGCCAGACTAATCAAAATAGCCTGAATGCCAAATAATTGAGAACGTTCATCATGTTGAAACTGAATAGAACGTTGGAATTGACCGAATTCGTCAAATGGCAAGAGTATTCAAAGTGATCAGAGTGATTAAACCAACTACAATAGTCAAAATAGCCTGAATGCCTAATAATTCAGAATGTTCATCATGTTGAAACTGAATAGAACGTTGGAATTGACCGAATTCGTCAAATGGCAAGAGTATTCAAAGTGATCAGAGTGATAAAACCAGCCAGACTAATCAAAATAGCCTGAATGTCCAATAATTCAGAATGTTCATCATGTTGAAACTGAATAGAACGTTGGAAATGACCGAATTCGTCAAATGGCAAGAGTATTCAAAGTGATCAGAGTGATAAAACCAGCCAGACTAATCAAAATAGCCTGAATGCCCAATAATTCAGAATGTTCATCATGTTGAAACTGAATAGAACGTTGGAATTGAGCGAATTCGTCAAATGGCAAGATTATCAAAGTGATCAGAGTGATAAAACCAGCTACAATAAGCAAAATAGCCTGAATGCCCAATAATTCAGAATGTTCATCATGTTGAAACTGAATAGAACGTTGGAATTCACCGAATTCGTCAAATGGCAAGAGTATTCAAAGTGATCAGAGTGATAAAACCAGCCAGACTAATCAAAATAGCCTGAATGCCCAATAATTCAGAATGTTCATCATGTTGAAACTGAATAGAACGTTGAAATTGAGCGAATTCGTCAAATGGCAAGATTATCAAAGTGATCAGAGTGATAAAACCAGCTACAATAAGCAAAATAGCCTGAATGCCCAATAATTCAGAATGTTCATCATGTTGAAATTGAATAGAATGTTGGAATTGACCGAATTCGTCAAATCGCAAGATTATCAAAGTGATCAGAGTGATAAAACCAGCTACAATAAGCAAAATAGCCTGAATACCCAATAATTTAGAATGTTCATCATGTTGAAACTGAATAGAACGTTGGAATTGACCGAATTCGTCAAATGGCAAGAGTATTCAAAGTGATCAGAGTGATAAAACCAGCCAGACTAATCAAAATAGCCTGAATGCCCAATAATTCAGAATGTTCATCATGTTGAAACTGAATAGAACGTTGGAATTGACCGAATTCGTCAAATGGCAAGAGTATTCAAAGTGATAAAACCAGCCAGACTAATCAAAATAGCCTGAATGCCCAATAATTCAGAATGTTCATCATGTTGAAACTGAATAGAACGTTGGAATTGAGCGAATTCGTCAAATGGCAAGATTATCAAAGTGATCAGAGTGATAAAACCAGCTACAATAAGCAAAATAGCCTGAATGCCCAATAATTCAGAATGTTCATCATGTTGAAACTGAATAGAACGTTGGAATTGACCGAATTCGTCAAATGGCAAGAGTATTCAAAGTGATCAGAGTGATAAAACCAGCCAGACTAATCAAAATAGCCTGAATGCCCAATAATTCAGAATGTTCATTATGTTGAAACTGAATAGAACGTTGGAATTGACCGAATTCGTCAAATGGCAAGATTATCAAAGTAATCAGAGTGATAAAACCAGCCAGACTAATCAAAATAGCCTGAATGCCCAATAATTCAGAATGTTCATCATGTTGAAACTGAATAGAACGTTGGAATTGAGCGAATTCGTCAAATGGCAAGATTATCAAAGTGATCAGAGTGATAAAACCAGCTACAATAAGCAAAATAGCCTGAATGCCCAATAATTCAGAATGTTCATCATGTTGAAACTGAATAGAACGTTGGAATTGACCGAATTCGTCAAATGGCAAGAGTATTCAAAGTGATCAGAGTGATAAAACCAGCCAGACTAATCACAATAGCCTGAATGCCCAATAATTGAGAACGTTCATCATGTTGAAACTGAATAGAACGTTGGAATTGACTGAATTCGTCAAATGGCAAGAGTATTCAAAGTGATCAGAGTGATAAAACCACCTACAATAGTCAAAATAGCCTGAATGACCAATAATTCAGAATGTTCATCATGTTGAAACTGAATAGAACGTTGGAATTGACCGAATTCGTCAAATGGCAAGAGTATTCAAAGTGATCAGAGTGATAAAACCAGCCAGACTAATCAAAATAGCCTGAATGTCCAATAATTCAGAATGTTCATCATGTTGAAACTGAATAGAACGTTGGAATTGACCGAATTCGTTAAATGGCAAGAGTATTCAAAGTGATCAGAGTGATAAAACCAGCCAGACTAATCAATATAGCCTGAATGCCCAATAATTCATAATGTTCATCATGTTCAAACTGAATAGAACGTTGGAATTGACCGAATTCGTTTAATGGCTAGAGTATTCAAAGTGATCACAGTGATAAAACCAGCCAGACTAATCAAAATAGCCTGAATGCCCAATAATTCAGAATGTTCATCATGTTGAAACTGAATAGAACGTTGGATTTGACCGAATTCGTCAAATGGCAAGAGTATTCAAAGTGATCAGAGTGATAAAACCATCTACAATAATCAAAATAGCCTGATTGCCTAATAATTAAGAATGTTCATCATGTTGAAACTGAATAGAACGTTGGATTTGACCGAATTCGTCAAATGGCAAGATTATCAAAGTGATCAGAGTGATAAAACCAGCTACAATAAGCAAAATAGCCTGAATGCCCAATAATTCAGAATGTTCATCATGTTGAAACTGAATAGAACGTTGGAATTGACCGAATTCGTCAAATCGCACGATTATCAAAGTGATCAGAGTGATAAAACCAGCTACAATAAGCAAAATAGCCTGAATGTCCAATAATTCAGAATGTTCATCATGTTGAAACTGAATAGAACGTTGGAATTGACCGAATTCGTCAAATGGCAAGAGTATTCAAAGTGATCAGAGTGATAAAACCAGCCAGACTAATCAAAATAGCCTGAATGCCCAATAATTCAGAATGTTCATTATGTTGAAACTGAATAGAACGTTGGAATTGACCGAATTCGTCAAATGGCAAGATTATCAAAGTAATCAGAGTGATAAAACCAGCTACAATAAGCAAAATAGCCTGAATACCCAATAATTTAGAATGTTCATCATGTTGAAACTGAATAGAACGTTGGAATTGACCGAATTCGTCAAATGGCAAGAGTATTCAAAGTGATCAGAGTGATAAAACCAGCCAGACTAATCAAAATAGCCTGAATGCCCAATAATTCAGAATGTTCATCATGTTGAAATTGAATAGAATGTTGGAATTGACCGAATTCGTCAAATCGCAAGATTATCAAAGTGATCAGAGTGATAAAACCAGCTACAATAAGCAAAATAGCCTGAATACCCAATAATTTAGAATGTTCATCATGTTGAAACTGAATAGAACGTTGGAATTGACCGAATTCGTCAAATGGCAAGAGTATTCAAAGTGATCAGAGTGATAAAACCAGCCAGACTAATCAAAATAGCCTGAATGCCCAATAATTCAGAATGTTCATCATGTTGAAACTGAATAGAACGTTGGAATTGACCGAATTCGTCAAATGGCAAGAGTATTCAAAGTGATAAAACCAGCCAGACTAATCAAAATAGCCTGAATGCCCAATAATTCAGAATGTTCATCATGTTGAAACTGAATAGAACGTTGGAATTGAGCGAATTCGTCAAATGGCAAGATTATCAAAGTGATCAGAGTGATAAAACCAGCTACAATAAGCAAAATAGCCTGAATGCCCAATAATTCAGAATGTTCATCATGTTGAAACTGAATAGAACGTTGGAATTGACCGAATTCGTCAAATGGCAAGAGTATTCAAAGTGATCAGAGTGATAAAACCAGCCAGACTAATCAAAATAGCCTGAATGCCCAATAATTCAGAATGTTCATTATGTTGAAACTGAATAGAACGTTGGAATTGACCGAATTCGTCAAATGGCAAGATTATCAAAGTAATCAGAGTGATAAAACCAGCCAGACTAATCAAAATAGCCTGAATGCCCAATAATTCAGAATGTTCATCATGTTGAAACTGAATAGAACGTTGGAATTGACCGAATTCGTCAAATGGCAAGAGTATTCAAAGTGATCAGAGTGATAAAACCAGCCAGACAAATCACAATAGCCTGAATGCCCAATAATTGAGAACGTTCATCATGTTGAAACTGAATAGAACGTTGGAATTGACTGAATTCGTCAAATGGCAAGAGTATTCAAAGTGATCAGAGTGATAAAACCACCTACAATAGTCAAAATAGCCTGAATGACCAATAATTCAGAATGTTCATCATGTTGAAACTGAATAGAACGTTGGAATTGACCGAATTCGTCAAATGGCAAGAGTATTCAAAGTGATCAGAGTGATAAAACCAGCCAGACTAATCAAAATAGCCTGAATGTCCAATAATTCAGAATGTTCATCATGTTGAAACTGAATAGAACGTTGGAATTGACCGAATTCGTTAAATGGCAAGAGTATTCAAAGTGATCAGAGTGATAAAACCAGCCAGACTAATCAATATAGCCTGAATGCCCAATAATTCATAATGTTCATCATGTTCAAACTGAATAGAACGTTGGAATTGACCGAATTCGTTTAATGGCTAGAGTATTCAAAGTGATCACAGTGATAAAACCAGCCAGACTAATCAAAATAGCCTGAATGCCCAATAATTCAGAATGTTCATCATGTTGAAACTGAATAGAACGTTGGAATTGACCGAATTCGTCAAATGGCAAGAGTATTCAAAGTGATCAGAGTGATAAAACCATCTACAATAATCAAAATAGCCTGATTGCCTAATAATTAAGAATGTTCATCATGTTGAAACTGAATAGAACGTTGGAATTGACCGAATTCGTCAAATGGCAAGATTATCAAAGTGATCAGAGTGATAAAACCAGCTACAATAAGCAAAATAGCCTCAATGCCCAATAATTCAGAATGTTCATCATGTTGAAACTGAATAGAACGTTGGAATTGACCGAATTCGTCAAATCGCACGATTATCAAAGTGATCAGAGTGATAAAACCAGCTACAATAAGCAAAATAGCCTGAATGTCCAATAATTCAGAATGTTCATCATGTTGAAACTGAATAGAACGTTGGAATTGACCGAATTCGTCAAATGGCAAGAGTATTCAAAGTGATCAGAGTGATAAAACCAGCCAGACTAATCAAAATAGCCTGAATGCCCAATAATTCAGAATGTTCATCATGTTGAAACTGAATAGAACGTTGGAATTGACCGAATTCGTCAAATCGCACGATTATCAAAGTGATCAGAGTGATAAAACCAGCTACCATAAGCAAAATAGCCTGAATGCCCAATAATTCAGAATGTTCATCATGTTGAAACTGAATAGAACGTTGGAATTGACCGATTTCGTCAAATGGCAAGAGTATTCAAAGTGATCAGAGTGATAAAACCAGCCAGACTAATCAAAATAGCCTGAATGCCCAATAATTCAGAATGTTCATCATGTTGAAACTGAATAGAACGTTGGAATTGACCGAATTCGTCAAATGGCAAGAGTATTCAAAGTGATCAGAGTGATAAAACCAGCCAGACTAATCAAAATAGACTGAATGCCCAATAATTCAGAATGTTCATCATGTTCAAACTGTATAGAACGTTGGAATTGACCGAATTCGTTTAATGGCTAGAGTATTCAAAGTGATCACAGTGATAAAACCAGCCAGACTAATCAAAATAGCCTGAATGCCTAATAATTGAGAATGTTCATCATGTAGAAACTGAATAGAACGTTGGAATTGACCGAATTCGTCAAATGGCAAGAGTATTCAAAGTGATAAAACCAGCCAGACTAATCAAAATAGCCTGAATGCCCAATAATTCAGAATGTTCATCATGTAGAAACTGAATAGAACGTTGGAATTGACCGAATTCGTCAAATGGCAAGAGTATTCAAAGTGATCAGAGTGATAAAACCAGCCAGACTAATCAAAATAGCCTGAATGCCCAATAATTCAGAATGTTCATCATGTTGAAACTGAATAGAACGTTGGAATTGACCGAATTCGTCAAATGGCAAGAGTATTCAAAGTGATCAGAGTGATTAAACCAACTACAATAGTCAAAATAGCCTGAATGCCCAATAATTCAGAATGTTCATCATGTTGATATTCAGTTTCAACATGATGAACATTCTGAATTATTGGGCATTCAGGCTATTTTGACGTTGGAATTGACCGAATTCGTAAAATGGCAAGAGTATTCAAAGTGATCAGAGTGATAGAACCAGCCAGACTAATCAAAAAAGCCTGCATGCCCAATAATTCAGAATGTTCATCATGTTCAAACTGAATAGAACGTTGGAATTGACCGAATTCGTCAAATGACAAGAGTATTCAAAGTGATCAGAGTGATTAAACCAACTACAATAGTCAAAATAGCCTGAATGCCTAATAATTCAGAATGTTCATCATGTTCAATCTGAATAGAACGTTGGAATTGACCGAATTCGTCAAATGGAAAGAGTATTCAAAGTGATCAGAGTGATAAAACCAGCTACAATAATCAAAATAGCCTAAATGCCCAATAATTCAGAATGTTCATCATGTTGAAACTGAATAGACGTTGGAGTTGACCGAATTCGTCAAATGGCAAGATTATCAAAGTGACCAGAGTGATAAAACCAGCTACAATAAGCAAAATAGCCTGAATGCCCAATAATTCAGAATGTTCATCATGTTGAAACTGAATAGAACGTTGGAATTGACCGAATTCGTCAAATGGAAAGAGTATTCAAAGTGATCAGAGTGATAAAACCAGGCTAATCAAAATAGCCTGAATGCCCAATAATTCAGAATGTTCATCATGTTCAAACTGAATAGAACGTTGGAATTGACCGAATTCGTTTAATGGCTAGAGTATTCAAAGTGATCAGAGTGATAAAACCAGCTACAATAGTCAAAATAGCATGAATGCCCAATAATTCAGAATGTTCATCATGTTGAAACTGAACAGAACGTTGGAATTGAGCGAATTCGTCAAATGGCAAGAATAATCAAAGTGATCAGAGTGATAAAACCAGCTACAATAGTCAAAATAGCATGAATGCCTAATAATTGAGAACGTTCATCATGTTGAAACTGAATAGAACGTTGGAATTGACCGAATTCGTCAAATGGCAAGAGTATTCAAAGTGATCAGAGTGATAAAACCAACCAGACTAATCAAAATAGCATGAATGCCCAATAATTCAGAATGTTCATCATGTTGAAACTGAATAGAACGTTGGAATTGACCGAATTCGTCAAATGGCAAGAGTATTCAAAGTGATCAGAGTGATAAAACCATCTACAATAATCAAAATAGCCTGAATGCCAAATAATTGAGAACGTTCATCATGTTGAAACTGAATAGAACGTTGGAATTGACCGCATTCGTCAAATGGCAAGAGTATTCAAAGTGATCAGAGTGATAAAACCAGCTAGACTAATCAAAATAGCCTGAATGCCCAATAATTCAGAATGTTCATCATGTTGAAACTGAATAGAACGTTGGAATTGAGCGAATTCGTCAAATGGCAAGATTATCAAAGTGACCAGAGTGATAAAACCAGCTACAATAAGCAAAATAGCCTGAATGCCCAATAATTCAGAATGTTCATCATGTTGAAACTGTATAGAACGTTGGAATTGACCGAATTCGTCAAATGGCAGGAGTATTCAAAGTGATCAGAGTGATAAAACCAGCTACAATAATCAAAATAGCCTGAATGACCAATAATTCAGAATGTTCGTCATGTTGAAACTGAATAGACCGTTGGAATTGACCGCATTCGTCAAATGGCAAGAGTATTCAAAGTGATCAGAGTGATAAAACCAGCCAGACTAATCAAAATAGCATGAATGCCCAATAATTCAGAATGTTCATCATGTTGAAACTGAATAGAACGTTGGAATTGAGCGAATTCGTCAAATGGCAAGAGTATTCAAAGTGATCAGAGTGATAAAACCAGCCAGACTAATCAAAATAGCCTGAATGTCCAATAATTCAGAATGTTCATCATGTTGAAACTGAATAGAACGTTGGAATTGACCGAATTCGTTAAATGGCAAGAGTATTCAAAGTGATCAGAGTGATAAAACCAGCCAGACTAATCACAATAGCCTGAATGCCCAATAATTGAGATCGTTCATCATGTTGAAACTGAATAGAACGTTGGAATTGACTGAATTCGTCAAATGGCAAGAGTATTCAAAGTGATCAGAGTGATAAAACCACCTACAATAGTCAAAATAGCCTGAATGACCAATAATTCAGAATGTTCATCATGTTGAAACTGAATAGAACGTTGGAATTGACCGAATTCGTCAAATGGCAAGAGTATTCAAAGTGATCAGAGTGATAAAACCAGCCAGACTATTCAAAATAGCCTGAATGTCCAATAATTCAGAATGTTCATCATGTTGAAACTGAATAGAACGTTGGAATTGACCGAATTCGTTAAATGGCAAGAGTATTCAAAGTGATCAGAGTGATAAAACCAGCCAGACTAATCAATATAGCCTGAATGCCCAATAATTCATAATGTTCATCATGTTCAAACTGAATAGAACGTTGGAATTGACCGAATTCGTTTAATGGCTAGAGTATTCAAAGTGATCACAGTGATAAAACCAGCCAGACTAATCAAAATAGCCTGAATGCCCAATAATTCAGAATGTTCATCATGTTGAAACTGAATAGAATGTTGGAATTGACCGAATTCGTAAAATGGCAAGAGTATTCAAAGTGATCAGAGTGATAAAACCATCTACAATAATCAAAATAGCCTGATTGCCTAATAATTAAGAATGTTCATCATGTTGAAACTGAATAGAACGTTGGAATTGACCGAATTCGTCAAATGGCAAGATTATCAAAGTGATCAGAGTGATAAAACCAGCTACAACAAGCAAAATAGCCTGAATGCCCAATAATTCAGAATGTTCATCATGTTGAAACTGAATAGAACGTTGGAATTGACCGAATTCGTCAAATCGCACGATTATCAAAGTGATCAGAGTGATAAAACCAGCTACAATAAGCAAAATAGCCTGAATGTCCAATAATTCAGAATGTTCATCATGTTGAAACTGAATAGAACGTTGGAATTGACCGAATTCGTCAAATGGCAAGAGTATTCAAAGTGATCAGAGTGATAAAACCAGCCAGACTAATCAAAATAGCCTGAATGCCCAATAATTCAGAATGTTCATCATGTTGAAACTGAATAGAACGTTGGAATTGACCGAATTCGTCAAATCGCACGATTATCAAAGTGATCAGAGTGATAAAACCAGCTACAATAAGCAAAATAGCCTGAATGCCCAATAATTCAGAATGTTCATCATGTTGAAACTGAATAGAACGTTGGAATTGACCGATTTCGTCAAATGGCAAGAGTATTCAAAGTGATCAGAGTGATAAAACCAGCCAGACTAATCAAAATAGCCTGAATGCCCAATAATTCAGAATGTTCATCATGTTGAAACTGAATAGAACGTTGGAATTGACCGAATTCGTCAAATGGCAAGAGTATTCAAAGTGATCAGAGTGATAAAACCAGCCAGACTAATCAAAATAGACTGAATGCCCAATAATTCAGAATGTTCATCATGTAGAAACTGAATAGAACGTTGGAATTGACCGAATTCGTCAAATGGCAAGAGTATTCAAAGTGATAAAACCACCCAGACTAATCAAAATAGCCTGAATGCCCAATAATTCAGAATGTTCATCATGTAGAAACTGAATAGAACGTTGGAATTGACCGAATTCGTCAAATGGCAAGAGTATTCAGTGTTAACAGAGTGATAAAACCAGCCAGACTAATCAAAATAGCCTGAATGCCCAATAATTGAGAATGTTCATCATGTTGAAACTGAATAGAACGTTGGAATTGACCGAATTCGTCAAATGGCAAGAGTATTCAGAGTGATCAGAGTGATTAAACCAACTACAATAGTCAAAATAGCCTGAATGCCCAATAATTCAGAATGTTCATCATGTTGATATTCAGTTTCAACATGATGAACATTCTGAATTATTGGGCATTCAGGCTATTTTGACGTTGGAATTGACCGAATTCGTAAAATGGCAAGAGTATTCAAAGTGATCAGAGTGATAGAACCAGCCAGACTAATCAAAAAAGCCTGCATGCCCAATAATTCAGAATGTTCATCATGTTCAAACTGAATAGAACGTTGGAATTGACCGAATTCGTCAAATGACAAGAGTATTCAAAGTGATCAGAGTGATTAAACCAACTACAATAGTCAAAATAGCCTGAATGCCTAATAATTCAGAATGTTCATCATGTTCAATCTGAATAGAACGTTGGAATTGACCGAATTCGTCAAATGGAAAGAGTATTCAAAGTGATCAGAGTGATAAAACCAGCTACAATAATCAAAATAGCCTAAATGCCCAATAATTCAGAATGTTCATCATGTTGAAACTGAATAGAACGTTGGAGTTGACCGAATTCGTCAAATGGCAAGATTATCAAAGTGACCAGAGTGATAAAACCAGCTACAATAAGCAAAATAGCCTGAATGCCCAATAATTCAGAATGTTCATCATGTTGAAACTGAATAGAACGTTGGAATTGACCGAATTCGTCAAATGGAAAGAGTATTCAAATTGATCACAGTGATAAAACCAGGCTAATCAAAATAGCCTGAATGCCCAATAATTCAGAATGTTCATCATGTTCAAACTGAATAGAACGTTGGAATTGACCGAATTCGTTTAATGGCTAGAGTATTCAAAGTGATCAGAGTGATAAAACCAGCTACAATAGTCAAAATAGCATGAATGCCCAATAATTCAGAATGTTCATCATGTTGAAACTGAACAGAACGTTGGAATTGAGCGAATTCGTCAAATGGCAAGAATAATCAAAGTGATCAGAGTGATAAAACCAGCTACAATAGTCAAAATAGCATGAATGCCTAATAATTGAGAACGTTCATCATGTTGAAACTGTATAGAACGTTGGAATTGACCGAATTCGTCAAATGGCAAGAGTATTCAAAGTGATCAGAGTGATAAAACCAACCAGACTAATCAAAATAGCATGAATGCCCAATAATTCAGAATGTTCATCATGTTGAAACTGAATAGAACGTTGGAATTGACCGAATTCGTCAAATGGCAAGAGTATTCAAAGTGATCAGAGTGATAAAACCATCTACAATAATCAAAATAGCCTGAATGCCTAATAATTGAGAACGTTCATCATGTTGAAACTGAATAGAACGTTGGAATTGACCGCATTCGTCAAATGGCAAGAGTATTCAAAGTGATCAGAGTGATAAAACCAGCCAGACTAATCAAAATAGCATGAATGCCCAATAATTCAGAATGTTCATCATGTTGAAACTGAACAGAACGTTGGAATTGAGCGAATTCGTCAAATGGCAAGAATAATCAAAGTGATCAGAGTCATAAAACCAGCTACAATAGTCAAAATAGCATGAATGCCTCATAATTGAGAACGTTCATCATGTTGAAACTGAATAGAACGTTGGAATTGACCGAATTCGTCAAATGGCAAGAGTATTCAAAGTGATCAGAGTGATAAAACCAGCCAGACTAATCAAAATAGCATGAATGCCCAATAATTCAGAATGTTCATCATGTTGAAACTGAATAGAACGTTGGAATTGACCGAATTCGTCAAATGGCAAGAGTATTCAAAGTGATCAGAGTGATAAAACCAGCCAGACTAATCAAAATAGCATGAATGCCCAATAATTCAGAATGTTCATCATGTTAAAACTGAACAGAACGTTGGAATTGAGCGAATTCGTCAAATGGCAAGAATAATCAAAGTGATCAGAGTGATAAAACCAGCTACAATAATCAAAATAGCCTGAATGCCTAATAATTGAGAACGTTCATCATGTTGAAACTGAATAGAACGTTGGAATTGACCGCATTCGTCAAATGGCAAGAGTATTCAAAGTGATCAGAGTGATAAAACCAGCCAGACTAATCAAAATAGCATGAATGCCCAATAATTCAGAATGTTCATCATGTTGAAACTGAATAGAACTTTGGAATTGACCGAATTCGTCAAATGGCAAGATTATCAAAGTGATCAGAGTGATAAAACCAGCTATAATAAGCAAAATAGATTGAATGCCCAATAATTCAGAATGTTCATCATGTTGAAACTGAATAGAATGTTGGAATTGAGCGAATTCGTCAAATGGCAAGAATAATCAAAGTGATCAGACTGATAAAACCAGCTACAATAATCAAAATAGCATGAATGCCCAATAATTCAGAATGTTCATCATGTTGAAACTGAATAGAACGTTGGAATTGAGCGAATTCGTCAAATGGCAAGATTATCAAAGTGATCAGAGTGATAAAACCAGCTACAATAATCAAAATAGTCTGAATGCCCAATAATTCAGAATGTTCATCATGTTCAAACTGAATAGAACGTTGGAATTGACCGAATTCGTTTAATGGCTAGAGTATTCAAAGTGATCAGAGTGATAAAACCAGCTAGACTAATCAAAATAGCCTGAATGCCCAATAATTCAGAATGTTCATCATGTTGAAACTGAATAGAACGTTGGAATTGAGCGAATTCGTCAAATGGCAAGATTATCAAAGTGACCAGAGTGATAAAACCAGCTACAATAAGCAAAATAGCCTGAATGCCCAATAATTCAGAATGTTCATCATGTTGAAACTGTATAGAACGTTGGAATTGGCCGAATTCGTCAAATGGCAGGAGTATTCAAAGTGATCAGAGTGATAAAACCAGCTACAATAATCAAAATAGCCTGAATGACCAATAATTCAGAATGTTCGTCATGTTGAAACTGAATAGAACGTTGGAATTGACCGCATTCGTCAAATGGCAAGAGTATTCAAAGTGATCAGAGTGATAAAACCAGCCAGACTAATCAAAATAGCATGAATGCCCAATAATTCAGAATGTTCATCATGTTGAAACTGAATAGAACGTTGGAATTGAGCGAATTCGTCAAATGGCAAGATTATCAAAGTGATCAGAGTGATAAAACCAGCTACAATAAGCAAAATAGCCTGAATGCCCAATAATTCAGAATGTTCATCATGTAGAAACTGAATAGAACGTTGGAATTGACCGAATTCGTCAAATGGCAAGAGTATTCAAAGTGATCAGAGTGATAAAACCAGCCAGACTAATCAAACTAGCCTGAATGCCCAATAATTCAGAATGTTCATCATGTTGAAACTGAATAGAACGTTAGAATTGACCGAATTCATCAAATGGCAAGATTATCAAAGTGATCAGAGTGATAAAACCAGCTACAATAATCAAAATAGCCTGAATTCCCAATAATTGAGAACGTTCATCATGTTGAAAATGAATAGAACGTTGGAATTGACTGAATTCGTCAAATGGCAAGAGTATTCAAAGTGAACGTTGGAATTGACCGCATTCGTCAAATGGCAAGAGTATTCAAAGTGATCAGAGTGATAAAACCAGCCAGACTAATCAAACTAGCCTGAATGCCCAATAATTCAGAATGTTCATCATGTTGAAACTGAATAGAACGTTAGAATTGACCGAATTCATCAAATGGCAAGATTATCAAAGTGATCAGAGTGATAAAACCAGCTACAATAATCAAAATAGCCTGAATTCCCAATAATTGAGAACGTTCATCATGTAGAAACTGAATAGAACGTTGGAATTGACCGAATTCGTCAAATGGCAAGAGTATTCAAAGTGATCAGAGTGATAAAACCAGCCAGACTAATCAAACTAGCCTGAATGCCCAATAATTCAGAATGTTCATCATGTTGAAACTGAATAGAACGTTGGAATTGAGCGAATTCGTCAAATGGCAAGATTATCAAAGTGATCAGAGTGATAAAACCAGCTACAATAAGCAAAATAGCCTGAATGCCCAATAATTCAGAATGTTCATCATGTAGAAACTGAATAGAACGTTGGAATTGACCGAATTCGTCAAATGGCAAGAGTATTCAAAGTGATCAGAGTGATTAAACCAGCCAGACTAATCAAACTAGCCTGAATGCCCAATAATTCAGAATGTTCATCATGTTGAAACTGAATAGAACGTTAGAATTGACCGAATTCGTCAAATGGCAAGATTATCAAAGTGATCAGAGTGATAAAACCAGCTACAATAATCAAAATAGCCTGAATTCCCAATAATTGAGAACGTTCATCATGTTGAAACTGAATAGAACGTTGGAATTGACTGAATTCGTCAAATGGCAAGAGTATTCAAAGTGATCAGAGTGATAAAACCACCTACAATAGTCAAAATAGCCTGAATGCCCAATAATTCAGAATGTTCATCATGTTGAAACTGAATAGAACGTTGGAATTGACCGAATTCGTCAAATGGCAAGATTATCAAAGTGACCAGAGTGATAAAACCAGCTACAATAAGCAAAATAGCCTGAATGACCAATAATTCAGAATGTTCGTCATGTTGAAACTGAATAGAACTTTGGAATTGAGCGAATTCGTCAAATGGCAAAATTATCAAAGTGACCAGAGTTATAAAACCAGCTACAATAAGCAAAATAGCCTGAATGCCCAATAATTCAGAATGTTCATCATGTTGAAACTGAATAGAACGTTGGAATTGACCGAATTCGTCAAATGGCAAGAGTATTCAAAGTGATCAGAGTGATAAAACGAGCTACAATAATCAAAATAGCCTGAATGCCCAATAATTCAGAATGTTCATCATGTTGAAACTGAATAGAACGTTGGAATTGACCGAATTCGTCAAATGGCAAGAGTTTCAAAGTGATCAGAGTTATAAAACCAGCCAGGCTAATCAAAATAGCCTGAATGCCCAATAATTAAGAATGTTCATCATGATGAAACTGAATAGAACGCTGGAATTGACCGAATTCGTTTAATGGCTAGAGTATTCAAGGTGATCAGAGTGATAAAACCAGCTACAATAGTCAAAATAGCATGAATGCCCAATAATTCAGAATGTTCATCATGTTGAAACTGAATAGAACTTTGGAATTGAGCGAATTCGTCAAATGGCAAGAATAATCAAAGTGATCAGAGTGATAAAACCAGCTACAATCGTCAAAATAGCATGAATGCCCAATAATTCAGAATGTTCATCATGTTGAAACTGAATAGAACTTTGGAATTGACCGAATTCGTCAAATGGCAAGATTATCAAAGTGATCAGAGTGATAAAACCAGCTATAATAAGCAAAATAGATTGAATGCCCAATAATTCAGAATGTTCATCATGTTGAAACTGAATAGAACGTTGGAATTGAGCGAATTCGTCAAATGGCAAGAATAATCAAAGTGATCAGACTGATAAAACCAGCTACAATAATCAAAATAGCATGAATGCCCAATAATTCAGAATGTTCATCATGTTGAAACTGAATAGAACGTTGGAATTGACCGAATTCGTCAAATGGCAAGATTATCAAAGTGATCAGAGTGATAAAACCAGCTACAATAATCAAAATAGTCTGAATGCCCAATAATTCAGAATGTTCATCATGTTCAAACTGAATAGAACGTTGGAATTGACCGAATTCGTCAAATGGCAAGAGTATTCAAAGTGATCATAGTGATAAAACCAGCCAGACTAATCAAACTTGCCTGAATGCCCAATAATTCAGAATGTTCATCAAGTTGAAACTGAATAGAACGTTGGAATTGACCGAATTCGTCAAATGGCAAGATTATCTAAGTTATCAGATTGATAAAACCAGCTACAATAATCAAAATAGCCTGAATGCCCAATAATTGAGAACTTTCATCATGTTGAAACCGAATAGAACGTTGGAATTGACCGAATTCGTCAAATGGCAAGATTATCAAAGTGATCAGAGTGATAAAACCAGCTACAATAATCAAAATAGCCTGAATGCCCAATAATTCAGAATGTTCATCATGTTCAAACTGAATAGAACGTTGGAATTGACCAAATTCGTCGAATGGCAAGAGTATTCAAAGTGATCAGAGTGATAAAACCAGCCAGACTAATCAAACTAGCCTGAATGCCCAATAATTGAGAACTTTCATCATGTTGAAACTGAATAGAACGTTGGAATTGACCGAATTCGTCAAATGGCAAGATTATCAAAGTGATCAGAGTGATAAAACCAGCTACAATAAGCAAAATAGCCTGAATGCCCAATAATTCAGAATGTTCATCATGTTGAAACTGAATAGAACGTTGGAATTGACTGAATTCGTCAAATGGCAAGAGTATTCAAAGTGATCAGAGTGATAAAACCAGCTACAATAAGCAAAATAGCCTGAATGCCCAATAATTCAGAATGTTCATCATGTTGAAACTGAATAGAACGTTGGAATTGACCGAATTCGTCAAATGGCAAGAGTATTCAAAGTGATCAGAGTGATAAAACTAGCCAGACTAATCAAAATAGCATGAATGCCCAATTATTCAGAATGTTCATCATGTTGAAACTGAATAGAACGTTGGAATTGACCGAATTCGTCAAATGGCAAGATTATGTGATAAAACCAGCCAGACTAATCGAAATAGCAAGATTATCAAAGTGATCAGAGTGATAAAACCAGCTACAATAAGCAAAATAGATTGAATGCCCAATAATTCAGAATGTTCATCATGTTGAAACTGAATAGAACGTTGGAATTGACCGAATTCGTCAAATGGCAAGAGTATTCAAAGTGATCAGAGTGATAAAACTAGCCAGACTAATCAAAATAGCATGAATGCCCAATTATTCAGAATGTTCATCATGTTGAAACTGAATAGAACGTTGGAATTGACCGAATTCGTCAAATGGCAAGATTATCAAAGTGATCAGAGTGATAAATCCAGCTATAATAAGCAAAATAGATTGAATGCCCAATAATTCAGAATGTTCATCATGTTGAAACTGAATAGAATGTTGGAATTGAGCGAATTCGTCAAATGGCAAGAATAATCAAAGTGATCAGACTGATAAAACCAGCTACAATAATCAAAATAGCATGAATGCCCAATAATTCAGAATGTTAATCATGTTGAAACTGAATAGAACGTTGGAATTGACCGAATTCGTCAAATGGCAAGATTATCAAAGTGATCAGATTGATAAAACCAGCTACAATAATCAAAATAGCCTGAATGCCCAATAATTCAGAATGTTCATCATGTTCAAACTGAATAGAACGTTGGAATTGACCAAATTCGTCGAATGGCAAGAGTATTCAAAGTGATCAGAGTGATAAAACCAGCCAGACTAATCAAACTAGCCTGAATGCCCATTAATTGAGAACTTTCATCATGTTGAAACTGAATAGAACGTTGGAATTGACCGAATTCGTCAAATGGCAAGAGTATTCAAAGTGATCAGAGTGATAAAACCAGCCAGACTAATCAAAATAGCCTGAATGCCCAATAATTCAGAATGTTCATCATGTTGAAACTGAATAGAACGTTGGAATTGACCGAATTCGTCAAATGGCAAGAGTATTCAAAGTGATCAGAGTATAAAACCAGCTACAATAAGCAAAATAGCCTGAATGCCCAATAATTCAGAATGTTCATCATGTTGAAACTGAATAGAACGTTGGAATTGACCGAATTCGTCAAATGGCAAGAGTATTCAAAGTGATCAGAGTGATAAAACTAGCCAGACTAATCAAAATAGTATGAATGCCCAATTATTCAGAATGTTCATCATGTTGAAACTGAATAGAACGTTGGAATTGACCGAATTCGTCAAATGGCAAGATTATCAAAGTGATCAGAGTGATAAAACCAGCCAGACTAATCGAAATAGCAAGATTATCAAAGTGATCAGAGTGATAAAACCAGCTACAATAAGCAAAATAGATTGATTGCCCAATAATTCAGAATGTTCATCATGTTGAAACTGAATAGAACGTTGGAATTGACCGAATTCGTCAAATGGCAAGAGTATTCAAAGTGATCAGAGTGATAAAACCAGCAAGACTAATCAACATAGCCTGAATGCCCAATAATTCAGAATGTTCATCATGTTGAAACTGAATAGAACGTTGGAATTGACCGATTTCGTCAAATGGCAAGATTATCAAAGTGATCAGAGTATAAAACCAGCTACAATAAGCAAAATAGCCTGAATGCCCAATAATTCAGAATGTTCATCATGTTGAAGCTGAATAGAACGTTGGAATTGACCGAATTCGTCAAATGGCAAGATTATCAAAGTGACCAGAGTGATAAAACCAGCTACAATAATCAAAATAGCCTGAATGCCCAATAATTCAGAATGTTCATCATGTTCAAACTGAATAGAACGTTGGAATTGACCGAATTCGTCAAATGGCAAGAGTATTTAAAGTGATCAGAGTGATAAAACCAGCCAGACTAATCGAAATAGCAAGATTATCAAAGTGATCAGAGTGATAAAACCGGCTACAATAAGCAAAATAGATTGAATGCCCAATAATTCAGAATGTTCATCATGTTCAAACTGAATAGAACGTTGGAATTGACCGATTTCGTCAAATGGCAAGATTATCAAAGTGATAAGAGTATAAAACCAGCTACAATAAGCAAAATAGCCTGAATGCCCAATAATTCAGAATGTTCATCATGTTGAAACTGAATAGAACGTTGGAATTGACCGATTTCGTCAAATGGCAAGATTATCAAAGTGATCAGAGTATAAAACCAGCTACAATAAGCAAAATAGCCTGAATGCCCAATAATTCAGAATGTTCATCATGTTGAAACTGAATAGAACGTTGGAATTGACCGAATTCGTCAAATGGCAAGATTATCAAAGTGACCAGAGTGATAAAACCAGCTACAATAATCAAAATAGCCTGAATGCCCAATAATTCAGAATGTTCATCATGTTGAAACTGAATAGAACGTTGGAATTGACCGAATTCGTCAAATGGCAAGATTATCTAAGTGATCAGAATGATAAAACCAGCTACAATAATCAAAATAGCCTGAATGCCCAATAATTGAGAACTTTCATCATGTTGAAACCGAATAGAACGTTGGAATTGACCGAATTCGTCAAATGGCAAGATTATCAAAGTGATCAGAGTGATAAAACCAGCCAGACTAATCAAACTAGCCTGAATGCCCAATAATTGAGAACTTTCATCATGTTGAAACTGAATAGAACGTTGGATTTGACCGAATTCGTCAAATGGCAAGATTATCAAAGTGATAAAACCAGCTACAATAAGCAAAATAGCCTGAATGCCCAATAATTCAGAATGTTCATCATGTTCAAACTGAATAGAACGTTGGAATTGACCAAATTCGTCGAATGGCAAGAGTATTCAAAGTGATCAGAGTGATAAAACCAGCCAGACTAATCAAACTAGCCTGAATGCCCATTAATTGAGAACTTTCATCATGTTGAAACTGAATAGAACGTTGGAATTGACCGAATTCGTCAAATGGCAAGAGTATTCAAAGTGATCAGAGTGATAAAACCAGCCAGACTAATCAAAATAGCCTGAATGCCCAATAATTCAGAATGTTCATCATGTTGAAACTGAATAGAACGTTGGAATTGAGCGAATTCGTCAAATGGCAAGATTATCAAAGTGATCAGAGTGATAAAACCAGCTACAATAAGCAAAATAGCCTGAATGCCCAATAATTCAGAATGTTCATCATGTTGAAACTGAATAGAACGTTGGAATTGACCGAATTCGTCAAATGGCAAGAGTATTCAAAGTGATCAGAGTGATTAAACCAACTACAATAGTCAAAATAGCCTGAATGCCTAATAATTCAGAATGTTCATCATGTTGAAACTGAATAGAACGTTGGAATTGACCGAATTCGTCCAATGGCAAGAGTATTCAAAGTGATCAGAGTGATAAAACCAGCCAGACTAATCAAAATAGCCTGAATGTCCAATAATTGAGAATGTCCATCATGTTGAAACTGAATAGAACGTTGGAAATGACCGAATTCGTCAAATGGCAAGAGTATTCAAAGTGATCAGAGTGATAAAACCAGCCAGACTAATCAAAATAGCCTGAATGCCCAATAATTCAGAATGTTCATCATGTTGAAACTGAATAGAACGTTGGAATTGAGCGAATTCGTCAAATGGCAAGATTATCAAAGTGATCAGAGTGATAAAACCAGCTACAATAAGCAAAATAGCCTGAATGCCCAATAATTCAGAATGTTCATCATGTTGAAACTGAATAGAACGTTGGAATTGACCGAATTCGTCAAATGGCAAGAGTATTCAAAGTGATCAGAGTGATAAAACCAGCCAGACTAATCAAAATAGCCTGAATGCCTAATAATTCAGAATGTTCATCATGTTGAAACTGAATAGAACGTTGGAATTGACCGAATTCGTCAAATGGCAAGATTATCAAAGTGATCAGAGTGATAAAACCAGCTACAATAAGCAAAATAGCCTGAATGCCCAATAATTCAGAATGTTCATCATGTTGAAACTGAATAGAACGTTGGAATTGACCGAATTCGTCAAATGGCAAGAGTATTCAAAGTGATCAGAGTGATTAAACCAACTACAATAGTCAAAATAGCCTGAATGCCTAATAATTCAGAATGTTCATCATGTTGAAACTGAATAGAACGTTGGAATTGACCGAATTCGTCAAATGGCAAGAGTATTCAAAGTGATCAGAGTGATAAAACCAGCCAGACTAATCAAAATAGCCTGAATGTCCAATAATTGAGAATGTCCATCATGTTGAAACTGAATAGAACGTTGGAATTGAGCGAATTCGTCAAATGGCAAGATTATCAAAGTGATCAGAGTGATAAAACCAGCTACAATAAGCAAAATAGCCTGAATGCCCAATAATTCAGAATGTTCATCATGTTGAAACTGAATAGAACGTTGGAATTGACCGAATTCGTCAAATGGCAAGAGTATTCAAAGTGATCAGAGTGATAAAACTAGCCAGACTAATCAAAATAGCATGAATGCCCAATTATTCAGAATGTTCATCATGTTGAAACTGAATAGAACGTTGGAATTGACCGAATTCGTCAAATGGCAAGATTATGTGATAAAACCAGCCAGACTAATCGAAATAGCAAGATTATCAAAGTGATCAGAGTGATAAAATCAGCTACAATAAGCAAAATAGATTGAATGCCCAATAATTCAGAATGTTCATCATGTTGAAACTGAATAGAACGTTGGAATTGACCGAATTCGTCAAATGGCAAGAGTATTCAAAGTGATCAGAGTGATAAAACCAGCTACAATAAGCAAAATAGATTGGATGCCCAATAATTCAGAATGTTCATCATGTTGAAACTGAATAGAACATTGGAATTGACCGAATTCGTTAAATGGCAAGAGTATTCAAAGTGATCAGAGTATAAAACCAGCTACAATAAGCAAAATATCCTGAATGCCCAATAATTCAGAATGTTCATCATGTTGAAACTGAATAGAACGTTGGAATTGACCGAATTCGTCAAATGGCAAGAGTATTCAAAGTGATCAGAGTGATAAAACTAGCCAGACTAATCAAAATAGCATGAATGCCCAATTATTCAGAATGTTCATCATGTTGAAACTGAATAGAACGTTGGAATTGACCGAATTCGTCAAATGGCAAGATTATCAAAGTGATCAGAGTGATAAAACCAGCTATAATAAGCAAAATAGATTGAATGCCCAATAATTCAGAATGTTCATCATGTTGAAACTGAATAGAATGTTGGAATTGAGCGAATTCGTCAAATGGCAAGAATAATCAAAGTGATCAGACTGATAAAACCAGATACAATAATCAAAATAGCATGAATGCCCAATAATTCAGAATGTTCATCATGTTGAAACTGAATAGAACGTTGGAATTGACCGAATTCGTCAAATGGCAAGATTATCAAAGTGATCAGAGTGATAAAACCAGCCAGACTAATCAAACTAGCCTGAATGCCCATTAATTGAGAACTTTCATCATGTTGAAACTGAATAGAACGTTGGAATTGACCGAATTCGTCAAATGGCAAGAGTATTCAAAGTGATCAGAGTGATAAAACCAGCCAGACTAATCAAAATAGCCTGAATGCCCAATAATTCAGAATGTTCATCATGTTGAAACTGAATAGAACGTTGGAATTGACCGAATTCGTCAAATGGCAAGAGTATTCAAAGTGATCAGAGTATAAAACCAGCTACAATAAGCAAAATAGCCTGAATGCCCAATAATTCAGAATGTTCATCATGTTGAAACTGAATAGAACGTTGGAATTGACCGAATTCGTCAAATGGCAAGAGTATTCAAAGTGATCAGAGTGATAAAACTAGCCAGACTAATCAAAATAGTATGAATGCCCAATTATTCAGAATGTTCATCATGTTGAAACTGAATAGAACGTTGGAATTGACCGAATTCGTCAAATGGCAAGATTATCAAAGTGATCAGAGTGATAAAACCAGCCAGACTAATCGAAATAGCAAGATTATCAAAGTGACCAGAGTGATAAAACCAGCTACAATAATCAAAATAGCCTGAATGCCCAATAATTCAGAATGTTCATCATGTTCAAACTGAATAGAACGTTGGAATTGACCGAATTCGTCAAATGGCAAGAGTATTTAAAGTGATCAGAGTGATAAAACCAGCCAGACTAATCGAAATAGCAAGATTATCAAAGTGATCAGAGTGATAAAACCAGCTACAATAAGCAAAATAGATTGAATGCCCAATAATTCAGAATGTTCATCATGTTCAAACTGAATAGAACGTTGGAATTGACCGATTTCGTCAAATGGCAAGATTATCAAAGTGATCAGAGTATAAAACCAGCTACAATAAGCAAAATAGCCTGAATGCCCAATAATTCAGAATGTTCATCATGTTGAAACTGAATAGAACGTTGGAATTGACCGATTTCGTCAAATGGCAAGATTATCAAAGTGATCAGAGTATAAAACCAGCTACAATAAGCAAAATAGCCTGAATGCCCAATAATTCAGAATGTTCATCATGTTGAAACTGAATAGAACGTTGGAATTGACCGAATTCGTCAAATGGCAAGATTATCAAAGTGACCAGAGTGATAAAACCAGCTACAATAATCAAAATAGCCTGAATGCCCAATAATTCAGAATGTTCATCATGTTGAAACTGAATAGAACGTTGGAATTGACCGAATTCGTCAAATGGCAAGATTATCTAAGTGATCAGAATGATAAAACCAGCTACAATAATCAAAATAGCCTGAATGCCCAATAATTGAGAACTTTCATCATGTTGAAACCGAATAGAACGTTGGAATTGACCGAATTCGTCAAATGGCAAGATTATCAAAGTGATCAGAGTGATAAAACCAGCCAGACTAATCAAACTAGCCTGAATGCCCAATAATTGAGAACTTTCATCATGTTGAAACTGAATAGAACGTTGGATTTGACCGAATTCGTCAAATGGCAAGATTATCAAAGTGATAAAACCAGCTACAATAAGCAAAATAGCCTGAATGCCCAATAATTCAGAATGTTCATCATGTTCAAACTGAATAGAACGTTGGAATTGACCAAATTCGTCGAATGGCAAGAGTATTCAAAGTGATCAGAGTGATAAAACCAGCCAGACTAATCAAACTAGCCTGAATGCCCATTAATTGAGAACTTTCATCATGTTGAAACTGAATAGAACGTTGGAATTGACCGAATTCGTCAAATGGCAAGAGTATTCAAAGTGATCAGAGTGATAAAACCAGCCAGACTAATCAAAATAGCCTGAATGCCCAATAATTCAGAATGTTCATCATGTTGAAACTGAATAGAACGTTGAAATTGAGCGAATTCGTCAAATGGCAAGATTATCAAAGTGATCAGAGTGATAAAACCAGCTACAATAAGCAAAATAGCCTGAATGCCCAATAATTCAGAATGTTCATCATGTTCAAACTGAATAGAACGTTGGAATTGACCAAATTCGTCGAATGGCAAGAGTATTCAAAGTGATCAGAGTGATAAAACCAGCCAGACTAATCAAACTAGCCTGAATGCCCATTAATTGAGAACTTTCATCATGTTGAAACTGAATAGAACGTTGGAATTGACCGAATTCGTCAAATGGCAAGAGTATTCAAAGTGATCAGAGTGATAAAACCAGCCAGACTAATCAAAATAGCCTGAATGCCCAATAATTCAGAATGTTCATCATGTTGAAACTGAATAGAACGTTGGAATTGAGCGAATTCGTCAAATGGCAAGATTATCAAAGTGATCAGAGTGATAAAACCAGCTACAATAAGCAAAATAGCCTGAATGCCCAATAATTCAGAATGTTCATCATGTTGAAACTGAATAGAACGTTGGAATTGACCGAATTCGTCAAATGGCAAGAGTATTCAAAGTGATCAGAGTGATTAAACCAACTACAATAGTCAAAATAGCCTGAATGCCTAATAATTCAGAATGTTCATCATGTTGAAACTGAATAGAACGTTGGAATTGACCGAATTCGTCAAATGGCAAGAGTATTCAAAGTGATCAGAGTGATAAAACCAGCCAGACTAATCAAAATAGCCTGAATGTCCAATAATTGAGAATGTCCATCATGTTGAAACTGAATAGAATGTTGGAATTGAGCGAATTCGTCTGAATGCCCAATAATTCAGAATGTTCATCATGTTGAAACTGAATAGAACGTTGGAATTGAGCGAATTCGTCAAATGGCAAGATTATCAAAGTGATCAGAGTGATAAAACCAGCTACAATAAGCAAAATAGCCTGAATGCCCAATAATTCAGAATGTTCATCATGTTGAAACTGAATAGAACGTTGGAATTGACCGAATTCGTCAAATGGCAAGAGTATTCAAAGTGATCAGAGTGATAAAACCAGCCAGACTAATCAAAATAGCCTGAATGCCCAATAATTCAGAATGTTCATCATGTTGAAACTGAATAGAACGTTGAAATTGAGCGAATTCGTCAAATGGCAAGATTATCAAAGTGATCAGAGTGATAAAACCAGCTACAATAAGCAAAATAGCCTGAATGCCCAATAATTCAGAATGTTCATCATGTTGAAATTGAATAGAATGTTGGAATTGACCGAATTCGTCAAATCGCAAGATTATCAAAGTGATCAGAGTGATAAAACCAGCTACAATAAGCAAAATAGCCTGAATACCCAATAATTTAGAATGTTCATCATGTTGAAACTGAATAGAACGTTGGAATTGACCGAATTCGTCAAATGGCAAGAGTATTCAAAGTGATCAGAGTGATAAAACCAGCCAGACTAATCAAAATAGCCTGAATGCCCAATAATTCAGAATGTTCATCATGTTGAAACTGAATAGAACGTTGGAATTGAGCGAATTCGTCAAATGGCAAGATTATCAAAGTGATCAGAGTGATAAAACCAGCTACAATAAGCAAAATAGCCTGAATGCCCAATAATTCAGAATGTTCATCATGTTGAAACTGAATAGAACGTTGGAATTGACCGAATTCGTCAAATGGCAAGAGTATTCAAAGTGATCAGAGTGATAAAACCAGCCAGACTAATCAAAATAGCCTGAATGCCCAATAATTCAGAATGTTCATTATGTTGAAACTGAATAGAACGTTGGAATTGACCGAATTCGTCAAATGGCAAGATTATCAAAGTAATCAGAGTGATAAAACCACCTACAATAGTCAAAATAGCCTGAATGACCAATAATTCAGAATGTTCATCATGTTGAAACTGAATAGAACGTTGGAATTGACCGAATTCGTCAAATGGCAAGAGTATTCAAAGTGATCAGAGTGATAAAACCAGCCAGACTAATCAAAATAGCCTGAATGTCCAATAATTCAGAATGTTCATCATGTTGAAACTGAATAGAACGTTGGAATTGACCGAATTCGTTAAATGGCAAGAGTATTCAAAGTGATCAGAGTGATAAAACCAGCCAGACTAATCACAATAGCCTGAATGCCCAATAATTGAGAACGTTCATCATGTTGAAACTGAATAGAACGTTGGAATTGACTGAATTCGTCAAATGGCAAGAGTATTCAAAGTGATCAGAGTGATAAAACCACCTACAATAGTCAAAATAGCCTGAATGACCAATAATTCAGAATGTTCATCATGTTGAAACTGAATAGAACGTTGGAATTGACCGAATTCGTCAAATGGCAAGAGTATTCAAAGTGATCAGAGTGATAAAACCAGCCAGACTAATCAAAATAGCCTGAATGTCCAATAATTCAGAATGTTCATCATGTTGAAACTGAATAGAACGTTGGAATTGACCGAATTCGTCAAATGGCAAGAGTTTTCAAAGTGATCAGAGTGATAAAACCATCTACAATAATCAAAATAGCCTGATTGCCTAATAATTAAGAATGTTCATCATGTTGAAACTGAATAGAACGTTGGAATTGACCGAATTCGTCAAATGGCAAGATTATCAAAGTGATCAGAGTGATAAAACCAGCTACAATAAGCAAAATAGCCTGAATGCCCAATAATTCAGAATGTTCATCATGTTGAAACTGAATAGAACGTTGGAATTGACCGAATTCGTCAAATCGCACGATTATCAAAGTGATCAGAGTGATAAAACCAGCTACAATAAGCAAAATAGCCTGAATGTCCAATAATTCAGAATGTTCATCATGTTGAAACTGAATAGAACGTTGGAATTGACCGAATTCGTCAAATGGCAAGAGTATTCAAAGTGATCAGAGTGATAAAACCAGCCAGACTAATCAAAATAGCCTGAATGCCCAATAATTCAGAATGTTCATCATGTTGAAACTGAATAGAACGTTGGAATTGACCGAATTCGTCAAATCGCACGATTATCAAAGTGATCAGAGTGATAAAACCAGCTACAATAAGCAAAATAGCCTGAATGCCCAATAATTCAGAATGTTCATCATGTTGAAACTGAATAGAACGTTGGAATTGACCGATTTCGTCAAATGGCAAGAGTATTCAAAGTGATCAGAGTGATAAAACCAGCCAGACTAATCAAAATAGACTGAATGCCCAATAATTCAGAATGTTCATCATGTTCAAACTGAATAGAACGTTGGAATTGACCGAATTCGTTTAATGGCTAGAGTATTCAAAGTGATCACAGTGATAAAACCAGCCAGACTAATCAAAATAGCCTGAATGCCTAATAATTGAGAATGTTCATCATGTAGAAACTGAATAGAACGTTGGAATTGACCGAATTCGTCAAATGGCAAGAGTATTCAAAGTGATAAAACCAGCCAGACTAATCAAAATAGCATGAATGCCCAATAATTCAGAATGTTCATCATGTAGAAACTGAATAGAACGTTGGAATTGACCGAATTCGTCAAATGGCAAGAGTATTCAAAGTGATCAGAGTGATAAAACCAGCCAGACTAATCAAAATAGCCTGAATGCCCAATAATTCAGAATGTTCATCATGTTGAAACTGAATAGAACGTTGGAATTGACCGAATTCGTCAAATGGCAAGAGTATTCAAAGTGATCAGAGTGATTAAACCAACTACAATAGTCAAAATAGCCTGAATGCCCAATAATTCAGAATGTTAATCATGTTGATATTCAGTTTCAACATGATGAACATTCTGAATTATTGGGCATTCAGGCTATTTTGACGTTGGAATTGACTGAATTCGTAAAATGGCAAGAGTATTCAAAGTGATCAGAGTGATAGAACCAGCCAGACTAATCAAAAAAGCCTGCATGCCCAATAATTCAGAATGTTCATCATGTTCAAACTGAATAGAACGTTGGAATTGACCGAATTCGTCAAATGACAAGAGTATTCAAAGTGATCAGAGTGATTAAACCAACTACAATAGTCAAAATAGACTGAATGCCTAATAATTCAGAATGTTCATCATGTTCAATCTGAATAGAACGTTGGAATTGACCGAATTCGTCAAATGGAAAGAGTATTCAAAGTGATCAGAGTGATAAAACCAGCTACAATAATCAAAATAGCCTAAATGCCCAATAATTCAGAATGTTCATCATGTTGAAACTGAATAGAACGTTGGAGTTGACCGAATTCGTCAAATGGCAAGATTATCAAAGTGACCAGAGTGATAAAACCAGCTACAATAAGCAAAATAGCCTGAATGCCCAATAATTCAGAATGTTCATCATGTTGAAACTGAATAGAACGTTGGAATTGACCGAATTCGTCAAATGGAAAGAGTATTCAAAGTGATCAGAGTGATAAAACCAGGCTAATCAAAATAGCCTGAATGCCCAATAATTCAGAATGTTCATCATGTTCAAACTGAATAGAACGTTGGAGTTGACCGAATTCGTCAAATGGCAAGATTATCAAAGTGATCAGAGTGATAAAACCAGCTACAATAATCAAAATAGCCTAAATGCCCAATAATTCAGAATGTTCATCATGTTGAAACTGAATAGAACGTTGGAGTTGACCGAATTCGTTTAATGGCTAGAGTATTCAAAGTGATCAGAGTGATAAAACCAGCTACAATAGTCAAAATAGCATGAATGCCCAATAATTCAGAATGTTCATCATGTTGAAACTGAACAGAACGTTGGAATTGAGCGAATTCGTCAAATGGCAAGAATAATCAAAGTGATCAGAGTGATAAAACCAGCTACAATAGTCAAAATAGCATGAATGCCTAATAATTGAGAACGTTCATCATGTTGAAACTGAATAGAACGTTGGAATTGACCGAATTCGTCAAATGGCAAGAGTATTCAAAGTGATCAGAGTGATAAAACCAACCAGACTAATCAAAATAGCATGAATGCCCAATAATTCAGAATGTTCATCATGTTGAAACTGAATAGAACGTTGGAATTGACCGCATTCGTCAAATGGCAAGAGTATTCAAAGTGATCAGAGTGATAAAACCAACCAGACTAATCAAAATAGCATGAATGCCCAATAATTCAGAATGTTCATCATGTTGAAACTGAACAGAACGTTGGAATTGAGCGAATTCGTCAAATGGCAAGAATAATCAAAGTGATCAGAGTGATAAAACCAGCTACAATAGTCAAAATAGCATGAATGCCTAATAATTGAGAACGTTCATCATGTTGAAACTGAATAGAACGTTGGAATTGACCGAATTCGTCAAATGGCAAGAGTATTCAAAGTGATCAGAGTGATAAAACCAACCAGACTAATCAAAATAGCATGAATGCCCAATAATTCAGAATGTTCATCATGTTGAAACTGAACAGAACGTTGGAATTGAGCGAATTCGTCAAATGGCAAGAATAATCAAAGTGATCAGAGTGATAAAACCAGCTACAATAATCAAAATAGCATGAATGCCTAATAATTGAGAACGTTCATCATGTTGAAACTGAATAGAACGTTGGAATTGACCGAATTCGTCAAATGGCAAGAGTATTCAAAGTGATCAGAGTGATAAAACCAGCCAGACTAATCAAAATAGCATGAATGCCCAATAATTCAGAATGTTCATCATGTTGAAACTGAATAGAACGTTGGAATTGACCGAATTCGTCAAATGGCAAGAGTATTCAAAGTGATCAGAGTGATAAAACCATCTACAATAATCAAAATAGCCTGAATGCCTAATAATTGAGAACGTTCATCATGTTGAAACTGAATAGAACGTTGGAATTGACCGCATTCGTCAAATGGCAAGAGTATTCAAAGTGATCAGAGTGATAAAACCAGCCAGACTAATCAAAATAGCATGAATGCCCAATAATTCAGAATGTTCATCATGTTGAAACTGAATAGATCGTTGGAATTGACCGAATTCGTTTAATGGCTAGAGTATTCAAAGTGATCAGAGTGATAAAACCAGCTAGACTAATCAAAATAGCCTGAATGCCCAATAATTCAGAATGTTCATCATATTGAAACTGAATAGAACGTTGGAATTGACCGAATTCGTCAAATGGCAAGATTATCAAAGTGACCAGAGTGATAAAACCAGCTACAATAAGCAAAATAGCCTGAATGCCTAATAATTGAGAACGTTCATCATGTTGAAACTGAACAGAACGTTGGAATTGAGCGAATTCGTCAAATGGCAAGAATAATCAAAGTGATCAGAGTGATAAAACCAGCTACAATAATCAAAATAGCCTGAATGCCTAATAATTGAGAACGTTCATCATGTTGAAACTGAACAGAACGTTGGAATTGACCGCATTCGTCAAATGGCAAGAGTATTCAAAGTGATCAGAGTGATAAAACCAGCCAGACTAATCAAAATAGCATGAATGCCTAATAATTGAGAACGTTCATCATGTTGAAACTGAATAGAACGTTGGAATTGACCGAATTCGTCAAATGGCAAGAGTATTCAAAGTGATCAGAGTGATAAAACCAGCCAGACTAATCAAAATAGCATGAATGCCCAATAATTCAGAATGTTCATCATGTTGAAACTGAATAGAACGTTGGAATTGACCGAATTCGTCAAATGGCAAGAGTATTCAAAGTGATCAGAGTGATAAAACCATCTACAATAATCAAAATAGCCTGAATGCCTAATAATTGAGAACGTTCATCATGTTGAAACTGAACAGAACGTTGGAATTGAGCGAATTCGTCAAATGGCAAGAATAATCAAAGTGATCAGAGTGATAAAACCAGCTACAATAATCAAAATAGCATGAATGCCTAATAATTGAGAACGTTCATCATGTTGAAACTGAATAGAACGTTGGAATTGACCGAATTCGTCAAATGGCAAGAGTATTCAAAGTGATCAGAGTGATAAAACCAGCCAGACTAATCAAAATAGCATGAATGCCCAATAATTCAGAATGTTCATCATATTGAAACTGAATAGAACGTTGGAATTGACCGAATTCGTCAAATGGCAAGATTATCAAAGTGACCAGAGTGATAAAACCAGCTACAATAAGCAAAATAGCCTGAATGACCAATAATTCAGAATGTTCGTCATGTTGAAACTGAATAGAACGTTGGAATTGAGCGAATTCGTCAAATGGCAAGATTATCAAAGTGACCAGAGTGATAAAACCAGCTACAATAAGCAAAATAGCCTGAATGCCCAATAATTCAGAATGTTCATCATGTTGAAACTGAATAGAACGTTGGAATTGACCGAATTCGTCAAATGGCAGGAGTATTCAAAGTGATCAGAGTGATAAAACCAGCTACAATAATCAAAATAGCCTGAATGACCAATAATTCAGAATGTTCGTCATGTTGAAACTGAATAGAACGTTGGAATTGACCGCATTCGTCAAATGGCAAGAGTATTCAAAGTGATCAGAGTGATAAAACCAGCCAGACTAATCAAAATAGCATGAATGCCCAATAATTCAGAATGTTCATCATGTTGAAACTGAATAGAAGGTTGGAATTGAGCGAATTCGTCAAATGGCAAGATTATCAAAGTGATCAGAGTGATAAAACCAGCTACAATAAGCAAAATAGCCTGAATGCCCAATAATTCAGAATGTTCATCATGTAGAAACTGAATAGAACGTTGGAATTGACCGAATTCGTCAAATGGCAAGAGTATTCAAAGTGATCAGAGTGATAAAACCAGCCAGACTAATCAAACTAGCCTGAATGCCCAATAATTCAGAATGTTCATCATGTTGAAACTGAATAGAACGTTAGAATTGACGAATTCATCAAATGGCAAGATTATCAAAGTGATCAGAGTGATAAAACCAGCTACAATAATCAAAATAGCCTGAATTCCCAATAATTGAGAACGTTCATCATGTTGAAACTGAATAGAACGTTGAAATTGACTGAATTCGTCAAATGGCAAGAGTATTCAAAGTGAACGTTGGAATTGACCGCATTCGTCAAATGGCAAGAGTATTCAAAGTGATCAGAGTGATAAAACCAGCCAGACTAATCAAAATAGCATGAATGCCCAATAATTCAGAATGTTCATCATGTTGAAACTGAATAGAACGGTGGTATTGAGCGAATTCGTCAAATGGCAAGATTATCAAAGGGATCAGAGTGATAAAACCAGCTACAATAAGCAAAATAGCCTGAATGCCCAATAATTCAGAATGTTCATCATGTAGAAACTGAATAGAACGTTGGAATTGACCGAATTCGTCAAATGGCAAGAGTATTCAAAGTGATCAGAGTGATAAAACCAGCCAGACTAATCAAACTAGCCTGAATGCCCAATAATTCAGAATGTTCATCATGTTGAAACTGAATAGAACGTTAGAATTGACCGAATTCGTCAAATGGCAAGATTATCAAAGTGATCAGAGTGATAAAACCAGCTACAATAATCAAAATAGCCTGAATTCCCAATAATTGAGAACGTTCATCATGTTGAAACTGAATAGAACGTTGGAATTGACTGAATTCGTCAAATGGCAAGAGTATTCAAAGTGATAAGAGTGATAAAACCACCTACAATAGTCAAAATAGCCTGAATGCCCAATAATTCAGAATGTTCATCATGTTGAAACTGAATAGAACGTTGGAATTAACCGATTTCGTCAAATGGCAAGAGTAATCAAAGTGATAAAACCAGATAGACTAATCAAAATAGCCTGAATGCCCAATAATTCAGAATGTTCATCATGTTGAAACTGAATAGAACGTTGGAATTGACCGAATTCGTCAAATGGCAAGATTATCAAAGTGACCAGAGTGATAAAACCAGCTACAATAAGCAAAATAGCCTGAATGACCAATAATTCAGAATGTTCGTCATGTTGAAACTGAATAGAACTTTGGAATTGAGCGAATTCGTCAAATGGCAAGATTATCAAAGTGACCAGAGTTATAAAACCAGCTACAATAAGCAAAATAGCCTGAATGCCCAATAATTCAGAATGTTCATCATGTTGAAACTGAATAGAACGTTGGAATTGACCGAATTCGTCAAATGGCAAGAGTATTCAAAGTGATCAGAGTGATAAAACGAGCTACAATAATCAAAATAGCCTGAATGCCCAATAATTCAGAATGTTCATCATGTTGAAACTGAATAGAACGTTGGAATTGACCGAATTCGTCAAATGACAAGAGTTTCAAAGTGATCAGAGTTATAAAACCAGCCAGGCTAATCAAAATAGCCTGAATGCCCAATAATTAAGAATGTTCATCATGTTGAAACTGAATAGAACGCTGGAATTGACCGAATTCGTTTAATGGCTAGAGTATTCAAGGTGATCAGAGTGATAAAACCAGCAACAATAGTCAAAATAGCATGAATGCCCAATAATTCAGAATGTTCATCATGTTGAAACTGAATAGAACTTTGGAATTGAGCGAATTCGTCAAATGGCAAGAATAATCAAAGTGATCAGAGTGATAAAACCAGCTACAATCGTCAAAATAGCATGAATGCCCAATAATTCAGAATGTTCATCATGTTGAAACTGAATACAACTTTGGAATTGACCGAATTCGTCAAATGGCAAGATTATCAAAGTGATCAGAGTGATAAAACCAGCTATAATAAACAAAATAGATTGAATGCCCAATAATTCAGAATGTTCATCATGTTGAAACTGAATAGAACGTTGGAATTGAGCGAATTCGTCAAATGGCAAGAATAATCAAAGTGATCAGACTGATAAAACCAGCTACAATAATCAAAATAGCATGAATGCCCAATAATTCAGAATGTTCATCATGTTGAAACTGAATAGAACGTTGGAATTGACCGAATTCGTCAAATGGCAAGATTATCAAAGTGATCAGAGTGATAAAACCAGCTACAATAATCAAAATAGTCTGAATGCCCAATAATTCAGAAAGTTCATCATGTTCAAACTGAATAGAACGTTGGAATTGACCGAATTCGTCAAATGGCAAGAGTATTCAAAGTGATCATAGTGATAAAACCAGCCAGACTAATCAAACTTGCCTGAATGCCCAATAATTCAGAATGTTCATCATGTTGAAACTGAATAGAACGTTGGAATTGACCGAATTCGTCAAATGGCAAGATTATCTAAGTGATCAGATTGATAAAACCAGCTACAATAATCAAAATAGCCTGAATGCCCAATAATTGAGAACTTTCATCATGTTGAAACCGAATAGAACGTTGGAATTGACAGAATTCGTCAAATGGCAAGATTATCAAAGTGATCAGAGTGATAAAACCAGCTACAATAATCAAAATAGCCTGAATGCCCAATAATTCAGAATGTTCATCATGTTCAAACTGAATAGAACGTTGGAATTGACCAAATTCGTCGAATGGCAAGAGTATTCAAAGTGATCAGAGTGATAAAACCAGCCAGACTAATCAAACTAGCCTGAATGCCCAATAATTGAGAACTTTCATCATGTTGAAACTGAATAGAACGTTGGAATTGACCGAATTCGTCAAATGGCAAGATTATCAAAGTGATCAGAGTGATAAAACCAGCTAAAATAAGCAAAATAGCCTGAATGCCCAATAATTCAGAATGTTCATCATGTTGAAACTGAATAGAACGTTGGAATTGACTGAATTCGTCAAATGGCAAGAGTATTCAAAGTGATCAGAGTGATAAAACCAGCTACAATAAGCAAAATAGCCTGAATGCCCAATAATTCAGAATGTTCATCATGTTGAAACTGAATAGAACGTTGGAATTGACCGAATTCGTCAAATGGCAAGAGTATTCAAAGTGATCAGAGTGATAAAACTAGCCAGACTAATCAAAATAGCATGAATGCCCAATTATTCAGAATGTTCATCATGTTGAAACTGAATAGAACGTTGGAATTGACCGAATTCGTCAAATGACAAGATTATGTGATAAAACCAGCCAGACTAATCGAAATAGCAAGATTATCAAAGTGATCAGAGTGATAAAACCAGCTACAATAAGCAAAATAGATTGAATGCCCAATAATTCAGAATGTTCATCATGTTGAAACTGAATAGAACGTTGGAATTGACCGAATTCGTCAAATGGCAAGAGTATTCAAAGTGATCAGAGTATAAAACCAGCTACAATAAGCAAAATATCCTGAATGCCCAATAATTCAGAATGTTCATCATGTTGAAACTGAATAGAACGTTGGAATTGACCGAATTCGTCAAATGGCAAGAGTATTCAAAGTGATCAGAGTGATAAAACTAGCCAGACTAATCAAAATAGCATGAATGCCCAATTATTCAGAATGTTCATCATGTTGAAACTGAATAGAATGTTGGAATTGACCGAATTCGTCAAATGGCAAGATTATCAAAGTGATCAGAGTGATAAAACCAGCTATAATAAGCAAAATAGATTGAATGCCCAATAATTCAGAATGTTCATCATGTTGAAACTGAATAGAACGTTGGAATTGAGCGAATTCGTCAAATGGCAAGAATAATCAAAGTGATCAGACTGATAAAACCAGCTACAATAATCAAAATAGCATGAATGCCCAATAATTCAGAATGTTCATCATATTGAAACTGAATAGAACGTTGGAATTGACCGAATTCGTCAAATGGCAAGATTATCAAAGTGATCAGATTGATAAAACCAGCTATAATAAGCAAAATAGATTGAATGCCCAATAATTCAGAATGTTCATCATGTTGAAACTGAATAGAACGTTGGAATTGAGCGAATTCGTCAAATGGCAAGAATAATCAAAGTGATCAGACTGATAAAACCAGCTACAATAGTCAAAATAGCCTGAATGCCCAATAATTCAGAATGTTCATCATGTTGAAACTGAATAGAACGTTGGAATTAACCGATTTCGTCAAATGGCAAGAGTATTCAAAGTGATCAGAGTGATAAAACCAGATAGACTAATCAAAATAGCCTGAATGCCCAATAATTCAGAATGTTCATCATGTTGAAACTGAATAGAACGTTGGAATTGACCGAATTCGTCAAATGGCAAGCTTATCAAAGTGACCAGAGTGATAAAACCAGCTACAATAAGCAAAATAGCCTGAATGACCAATAATTCAGAACGTTCGTCATGTTGAAACTGAATAGAACTTTGGAATTGAGCGAATTCGTCAAATGGCAAGAGTATTCAAAGTGATCAGAGTGATAAAACGAGCTACAATAATCAAAATAGCCTGAATGCCCAATAATTCAGAATGTTCATCATGTTGAAACTGAATAGAACGTTGGAATTGACCGAATTCGTCAAATGACAAGAGTTTCAAAGTGATCAGAGTTATAAAACCAGCCAGGCTAATCAAAATAGCCTGAATGCCCAATAATTAAGAATGTTCATCATGTTGAAACTGAATAGAACGCTGGAATTGACCGAATTCGTTTAATGGCTAGAGTATTCAAGGTGATCAGAGTGATAAAACCAGCTACAATAGTCAAAATAGCATGAATGCCCAATAATTCAGAATGTTCATCATGTTGAAACTGAATAGAACGTTGGAATTGACCGAATTCGTCAAATGGCAAGATTATCAAAGTGATCAGACTGATAAAACCAGCTACAATAATCAAAATAGCATGAATGCCCAATAATTCAGAATGTTCATCATATTGAAACTGAATAGAACGTTGGAATTGACCGAATTCGTCAAATGGCAAGATTATCAAAGTGATCAGATTGATAAAACCAGCTATAATAAGCAAAATAGATTGAATGCCCAATAATTCAGAATGTTCATCATGTTGAAACTGAATAGAACGTTGAAATTGAGCGAATTCGTCAAATGGCAAGATTATCAAAGTGATCAGAGTGATAAAACCAGCTACAATAAGCAAAATAGCCTGAATGCCCAATAATTCATAATGTTCATCATGTTGAAATTGAATAGAATGTTGGAATTGACCGAATTCGTCAAATCGCAAGATTATCAAAGTGATCAGAGTGATAAAACCAGCTACAATAAGCAAAATAGCCTGAATACCCAATAATTTAGAATGTTCATCATGTTGAAACTGAATAGAACGTTGGAATTGACCGAATTCGTCAAATGGCAAGAGTATTCAAAGTGATCAGAGTGATAAAACCAGCCAGACTAATCAAAATAGCCTGAATGCCCAATAATTCAGAATGTTCATCATGTTGAAACTGAATAGAACGTTGGAATTGACCGAATTCGTCAAATGGCAAGAGTATTCAAAGTGATAAAACCAGCCAGACTAATCAAAATAGCCTGAATGCCCAATAATTCAGAATGTTCATCATGTTGAAACTGAATAGAACGTTGGAATTGAGCGAATTCGTCAAATGGCAAGATTATCAAAGTGATCAGAGTGATAAAACCAGCTACAATAAGCAAAATAGCCTGAATGCCCAATAATTCAGAATGTTCATCATGTTGAAACTGAATAGAACGTTGGAATTGACCGAATTCGTCAAATGGCAAGAGTATTCAAAGTGATCAGAGTGATAAAACCAGCCAGACTAATCAAAATAGCCTGAATGCCCAATAATTCAGAATGTTCATTATGTTGAAACTGAATAGAACGTTGGAATTGACCGAATTTGTCAAATGGCAAGATTATCAAAGTAATCAGAGTGATAAAACCAGCCAGACTAATCAAAATAGCCTGAATGCCCAATAATTCAGAATGTTCATCATGTTGAAACTGAATAGAACGTTGGAATTGACCGAATTCGTCAAATGGCAAGAGTATTCAAAGTGGTCAGAGTGATAAAACCAGCCAGACTAATCACAATAGCCTGAATGCCCAATAATTGAGAACGTTCATCATGTTGAAACTGAATAGAACGTTGGAATTGACTGAATTCGTCAAATGGCAAGAGTATTCAAAGTGATCAGAGTGATAAAACCACCTACAATAGTCAAAATAGCCTGAATGACCAATAATTCAGAATGTTCATCATGTTGAAACTGAATAGAACGTTGGAATTGACCGAATTCGTCAAATGGCAAGAGTATTCAAAGTGATCAGAGTGATAAAACCAGCCAGACTAATCAAAATAGCCTGAATGTCCAATAATTCAGAATGTTCATCATGTTGAAACTGAATAGAACGTTGGAATTGACCGAATTCGTTAAATGGCAAGAGTATTCAAAGTGATCAGAGTGATAAAACCAGCCAGACTAATCACAATAGCCTGAATGCCCAATAATTGAGAACGTTCATCATGTTGAAACTGAATAGAACGTTGGAATTGACTGAATTCGTCAAATGGCAAGAGTATTCAAAGTGATCAGAGTGATAAAACCACCTACAATAGTCAAAATAGCCTGAATGACCAATAATTCAGAATGTTCATCATGTTGAAACTGAATAGAACGTTGGAATTGACCGAATTCGTCAAATGGCAAGAGTATTCAAAGTGATCAGAGTGATAAAACCAGCCAGACTAATCAAAATAGCCTGAATGTCCAATAATTCAGAATGTTCATCATGTTGAAACTGAATAGAACGTTGGAATTGACCGAATTCGTCAAATGGCAAGAGTATTCAAAGTGATCAGAGTGATAAAACCATCTACAATAATCAAAATAGCCTGATTGCCTAATAATTAAGAATGTTCATCATGTTGAAACTGAATAGAACGTTGGAATTGACCGAATTCGTCAAATGGCAAGATTATCAAAGTGATCAGAGTGATAAAACCAGCTACAATAAGCAAAATAGCCTGAATGCCCAATAATTCAGAATGTTCATCATGTTGAAACTGAATAGAACGTTGGAATTGACCGAATTCGTCAAATCGCACGATTATCAAAGTGATCAGAGTGATAAAACCAGCTACAATAAGCAAAATAGCCTGAATGTCCAATAATTCAGAATGTTCATCATGTTGAAACTGAATAGAACGTTGGAATTGACCGAATTCGTCAAATGGCAAGAGTATTCAAAGTGATCAGAGTGATAAAACCAGCCAGACTAATCAAAATAGCCTGAATGCCCAATAATTCAGAATGTTCATCATGTTGAAACTGAATAGAACGTTGGAATTGACCGAATTCGTCAAATCGCACGATTATCAAAGTGATCAGAGTGATAAAACCAGCTACAATAAGCAAAATAGCCTGAATGCCCAATAATTCAGAATGTTCATCATGTTGAAACTGAATAGAACGTTGGAATTGACCGATTTCGTCAAATGGCAAGAGTATTCAAAGTGATCAGAGTGATAAAACCAGCCAGACTAATCAAAATAGACTGAATGCCCAATAATTCAGAATGTTCATCATGTTCAAACTGAATAGAACGTTGGAATTGACCGAATTCGTTTAATGGCTAGAGTATTCAAAGTGATCACAGTGATAAAACCAGCCAGACTAATCAAAATAGCCTGAATGCCTAATAATTGAGAATGTTCATCATGTAGAAACTGAATAGAACGTTGGAATTGACCGAATTCGTCAAATGGCAAGAGTATTCAAAGTGATAAAACCAGCCAGACTAATCAAAATAGCCTGAATGCCCAATAATTCAGAATGTTCATCATGTAGAAACTGAATAGAACGTTGGAATTGACCGAATTCGTCAAATGGCAAGAGTATTCAAAGTGATCAGAGTGATAAAACCAGCCAGACTAATCAAAATAGCCTGAATGCCCAATAATTCAGAATGTTCATCATGTTGAAACTGAATAGAACGTTGGAATTGACCGAATTCGTCAAATGGCAAGAGTATTCAAAGTGATCAGAGTGATTAAACCAACTACAATAGTCAAAATAGCCTGAATGCCCAATAATTCAGAATGTTAATCATGTTGATATTCAGTTTCAACATGATGAACATTCTGAATTATTGGGCATTCAGGCTATTTTGACGTTGGAATTGACCGAATTCGTAAAATGGCAAGAGTATTCAAAGTGATCAGAGTGATAGAACCAGCCAGAATAATCAAAAAAGCCTGCATGCCCAATAATTCAGAATGTTCATCATGTTCAAACTGAATAGAACGTTGGAATTGACCGAATTCGTCAAATGACAAGAGTATTCAAAGTGATCAGAGTGATTAAACCAACTACAATAGTCAAAATAGACTGAATGCCTAATAATTCAGAATGTTCATCATGTTCAATCTGAATAGAACGTTGGAATTGACCGAATTCGTCAAATGGAAAGAGTATTCAAAGTGATCAGAGTGATAAAACCAGCTACACTAATCAAAATAGCCTAAATGCCCAATAATTCAGAATGTTCATCATGTTGAAACTGAATAGAACGTTGGAGTTGACCGAATTCGTCAAATGGCAAGATTATCAAAGTGACCAGAGTGATAAAACCAGCTACAATAAGCAAAATAGCCTGAATGCCCAATAATTCAGAATGTTCATCATGTTGAAACTGAATAGAACGTTGGAATTGACCGAATTCGTCAAATGGAAAGAGTATTCAAAGTGATCAGAGTGATAAAACCAGGCTAATCAAAATAGCCTGAATGCCCAATAATTCAGAATGTTCATCATGTTCAAACTGAATAGAACGTTGGAGTTGACCGAATTCGTCAAATGGCAAGATTATCAAAGTGATCAGAGTGATAAAACCAGCTACAATAATCAAAATAGCCTAAATGCCCAATAATTCAGAATGTTCATCATGTTGAAACTGAATAGAACGTTGGAGTTGACCGAATTCGTTTAATGGCTAGAGTATTCAAAGTGATCAGAGTGATAAAACCAGCTACAATAGTCAAAATAGCATGAATGCCCAATAATTCAGAATGTTCATCATGTTGAAACTGAACAGAACGTTGGAATTGAGCGAATTCGTCAAATGGCAAGAATAATCAAAGTGATCAGAGTGATAAAACCAGCTACAATAGTCAAAATAGCATGAATGCCTAATAATTGAGAACGTTCATCATGTTGAAACTGAATAGAACGTTGGAATTGACCGAATTCGTCAAATGGCAAGAGTATTCAAAGTGATCAGAGTGATAAAACCAACCAGACTAATCAAAATAGCATGAATGCCCAATAATTCAGAATGTTCATCATGTTGAAACTGAATAGAACGTTGGAATTGACCGCATTCGTCAAATGGCAAGAGTATTCAAAGTGATCAGAGTGATAAAACCAACCAGACTAATCAAAATAGCATGAATGCCCAATAATTCAGAATGTTCATCATGTTGAAACTGAACAGAACGTTGGAATTGAGCGAATTCGTCAAATGGCAAGAATAATCAAAGTGATCAGAGTGATAAAACCAGCTACAATAGTCAAAATAGCATGAATGCCTAATAATTGAGAACGTTCATCATGTTGAAACTGAATAGAACGTTGGAATTGACCGAATTCGTCAAATGGCAAGAGTATTCAAAGTGATCAGAGTGATAAAACCAACCAGACTAATCAAAATAGCATGAATGCCCAATAATTCAGAATGTTCATCATGTTGAAACTGAACAGACGTTGGAATTGAGCGAATTCGTCAAATGGCAAGAATAATCAAAGTGATCAGAGTGATAAAACCAGCTACAATAATCAAAATAGCATGAATGCCTAATAATTGAGAACGTTCATCATGTTGAAACTGAATAGAACGTTGGAATTGACCGAATTCGTCAAATGGCAAGAGTATTCAAAGTGATCAGAGTGATAAAACCAGCCAGACTAATCAAAATAGCATGAATGCCCAATAATTCAGAATGTTCATCATGTTGAAACTGAATAGAACGTTGGAATTGACCGAATTCGTCAAATGGCAAGAGTATTCAAAGTGATCAGAGTGATAAAACCATCTACAATAATCAAAATAGCCTGAATGCCTAATAATTGAGAACGTTCATCATGTTGAAACTGAATAGAACGTTGGAATTGACCGCATTCGTCAAATGGCAAGAGTATTCAAAGTGATCAGAGTGATAAAACCAGCCAGACTAATCAAAATAGCATGAATGCCCAATAATTCAGAATGTTCATCATGTTGAAACTGAATAGATCGTTGGAATTGACCGAATTCGTTTAATGGCTAGAGTATTCAAAGTGATCAGAGTGATAAAACCAGCTAGACTAATCAAAATAGCCTGAATGCCCAATAATTCAGAATGTTCATCATATTGAAACTGAATAGAACGTTGGAATTGACCGAATTCGTCAAATGGCAAGATTATCAAAGTGACCAGAGTGATAAAACCAGCTACAATAAGCAAAATAGCCTGAATGACCAATAATTCAGAATGTTCGTCATGTTGAAACTGAATAGAACGTTGGAATTGAGCGAATTCGTCAAATGGCAAGATTATCAAAGTGACCAGAGTGATAAAACCAGCTACAATAAGCAAAATAGCCTGAATGCCCAATAATTCAGAATGTTCATCATGTTGAAACTGAATAGAACGTTGGAATTGACCGAATTCGTCAAATGGCAGGAGTATTCAAAGTGATCAGAGTGATAAAACCAGCTACAATAATCAAAATAGCCTGAATGACCAATAATTCAGAATGTTCGTCATGTTGAAACTGAATAGAACGTTGGAATTGACCGCATTCGTCAAATGGCAAGAGTATTCAAAGTGATCAGAGTGATAAAACCAGCCAGACTAATCAAAATAGCATGAATGCCCAATAATTCAGAATGTTCATCATGTTGAAACTGAATAGAAGGTTGGAATTGAGCGAATTCGTCAAATGGCAAGATTATCAAAGTGATCAGAGTGATAAAACCAGCTACAATAAGCAAAATAGCCTGAATGCCCAATAATTCAGAATGTTCATCATGTAGAAACTGAATAGAACGTTGGAATTGACCGAATTCGTCAAATGGCAAGAGTATTCAAAGTGATCAGAGTGATAAAACCAGCCAGACTAATCAAACTAGCCTGAATGCCCAATAATTCAGAATGTTCATCATGTTGAAACTGAATAGAACGTTAGAATTGACCGAATTCATCAAATGGCAAGATTATCAAAGTGATCAGAGTGATAAAACCAGCTACAATAATCAAAATAGCCTGAATTCCCAATAATTGAGAACGTTCATCATGTTGAAACTGAATAGAACGTTGGAATTGACTGAATTCGTCAAATGGCAAGAGTATTCAAAGTGAACGTTGGAATTGACCGCATTCGTCAAATGGCAAGAGTATTCAAAGTGATCAGAGTGATAAAACCAGCCAGACTAATCAAAATAGCATGAATGCCCAATAATTCAGAATGTTCATCATGTTGAAACTGAATAGAACGGTGGTATTGAGCGAATTCGTCAAATGGCAAGATTATCAAAGGGATCAGAGTGATAAAACCAGCTACAATAAGCAAAATAGCCTGAATGCCCAATAATTCAGAATGTTCATCATGTAGAAACTGAATAGAACGTTGGAATTGACCGAATTCGTCAAATGGCAAGAGTATTCAAAGTGATCAGAGTGATAAAACCAGCCAGACTAATCAAACTAGCCTGAATGCCCAATAATTCAGAATGTTCATCATGTTGAAACTGAATAGAACGTTAGAATTGACCGAATTCGTCAAATGGCAAGATTATCAAAGTGATCAGAGTGATAAAACCAGCTACAATAATCAAAATAGCCTGAATTCCCAATAATTGAGAACGTTCATCATGTTGAAACTGAATAGAACGTTGGAATTGACTGAATTCGTCAAATGGCAAGAGTATTCAAAGTGATCAGAGTGATAAAACCACCTACAATAGTCAAAATAGCCTGAATGCCCAATAATTCAGAATGTTCATCATGTTGAAACTGAATAGAACGTTGGAATTAACCGATTTCGTCAAATGGCAAGAGTAATCAAAGTGATCAGAGTGATAAAACCAGATAGACTAATCAAAATAGCCTGAATGCCCAATAATTCAGAATGTTCATCATGTTGAAACTGAATAGAACGTTGGAATTGACCGAATTCGTCAAATGGCAAGATTATCAAAGTGACCAGAGTGATAAAACCAGCTACAATAAGCAAAATAGCCTGAATGACCAATAATTCAGAATGTTCGTCATGTTGAAACTGAATAGAACTTTGGAATTGAGCGAATTCGTCAAATGGCAAGATTATCAAAGTGACCAGAGTTATAAAACCAGCTACAATAAGCAAAATAGCCTGAATGCCCAATAATTCAGAATGTTCATCATGTTGAAACTGAATAGAACGTTGGAATTGACCGAATTCGTCAAATGGCAAGAGTATTCAAAGTGATCAGAGTGATAAAACGAGCTACAATAATCAAAATAGCCTGAATGCCCAATAATTCAGAATGTTCATCATGTTGAAACTGAATAGAACGTTGGAATTGACCGAATTCGTCAAATGACAAGAGTTTCAAAGTGATCAGAGTTATAAAACCAGCCAGGCTAATCAAAATAGCCTGAATGCCCAATAATTAAGAATGTTCATCATGTTGAAACTGAATAGAACGCTGGAATTGACCGAATTCGTTTAATGGCTAGAGTATTCAAGGTGATCAGAGTGATAAAACCAGCTACAATAGTCAAAATAGCATGAATGCCCAATAATTCAGAATGTTCATCATGTTGAAACTGAATAGAACTTTGGAATTGAGCGAATTCGTCAAATGGCAAGAATAATCAAAGTGATCAGAGTGATAAAACCAGCTACAATCGTCAAAATAGCATGAATGCCCAATAATTCAGAATGTTCATCATGTTGAAACTGAATACAACTTTGGAATTGACCGAATTCGTCAAATGGCAAGATTATCAAAGTGATCAGAGTGATAAAACCAGCTATAATAAGCAAAATAGATTGAATGCCCAATAATTCAGAATGTTCATCATGTTGAAACTGAATAGAACGTTGGAATTGAGCGAATTCGTCAAATGGCAAGAATAATCAAAGTGATCAGACTGATAAAACCAGCTACAATAATCAAAATAGCATGAATGCCCAATAATTCAGAATGTTCATCATGATGAAACTGAATAGAACGTTGGAATTGACCGAATTCGTCAAATGGCAAGATTATCAAAGTGATAAAACCAGCTACAATAATCAAAATAGTCTGAATGCCCAATAATTCAGAAAGTTCATCATGTTCAAACTGAATAGAACGTTGGAATTGACCGAATTCGTCAAATGGCAAGAGTATTCAAAGTGATCATAGTGATAAAACCAGCCAGACTAATCAAACTTGCCTGAATGCCCAATAATTCAGAATGTTCATCATGTTGAAACTGAATAGAACGTTGGAATTGACCGAATTCGTCAAATGGCAAGATTATCTAAGTGATCAGATTGATAAAACCAGCTACAATAATCAAAATAGCCTGAATGCCCAATAATTGAGAACTTTCATCATGTTGAAACCGAATAGAACGTTGGAATTGACAGAATTCGTCAAATGGCAAGATTATCAAAGTGATCAGAGTGATAAAACCAGCTACAATAATCAAAATAGCCTGAATGCCCAATAATTCAGAATGTTCATCATGTTCAAACTGAATAGAACGTTGGAATTGACCAAATTCGTCGAATGGCAAGAGTATTCAAAGTGATCAGAGTGATAAAACCAGCCAGACTAATCAAACTAGCCTGAATGCCCAATAATTGAGAACTTTCATCATGTTGAAACTGAATAGAACGTTGGAATTGACCGAATTCGTCAAATGGCAAGATTATCAAAGTGATCAGAGTGATAAAACCAGCTAAAATAAGCAAAATAGCCTGAATGCCCAATAATTCAGAATGTTCATCATGTTGAAACTGAATAGAACGTTGGAATTGACTGAATTCGTCAAATGGCAAGAGTATTCAAAGTGATCAGAGTGATAAAACCAGCTACAATAAGCAAAATAGCCTGAATGCCCAATAATTCAGAATGTTCATCATGTTGAAACTGAATAGAACGTTGGAATTGACCGAATTCGTCAAATGGCAAGAGTATTCAAAGTGATCAGAGTGATAAAACTAGCCAGACTAATCAAAATAGCATGAATGCCCAATTATTCAGAATGTTCATCATGTTGAAACTGAATAGAACGTTGGAATTGACCGAATTCGTCAAATGACAAGATTATGTGATAAAACCAGCCAGACTAATCGAAATAGCAAGATTATCAAAGTGATCAGAGTGATAAAACCAGCTACAATAAGCAAAATAGATTGAATGCCCAATAATTCAGAATGTTCATCATGTTGAAACTGAATAGAACGTTGGAATTGACCGAATTCGTCAAATGGCAAGAGTATTCAAAGTGATCAGAGTATAAAACCAGCTACAATAAGCAAAATATCCTGAATGCCCAATAATTCAAAATGTTCATCATGTTGAAACTGAATAGAACGTTGGAATTGACCGAATTCGTCAAATGGCAAGAGTATTCAAAGTGATCAGAGTGATAAAACTAGCCAGACTAATCAAAATAGCATGAATGCCCAATTATTCAGAATGTTCATCATGTTGAAACTGAATAGAATGTTGGAATTGACCGAATTCGTCAAATGGCAAGATTATCAAAGTGATCAGAGTGATAAAACCAGCTATAATAAGCAAAATAGATTGAATGCCCAATAATTCAGAATGTTCATCATGTTGAAACTGAATAGAACGTTGGAATTGAGCGAATTCGTCAAATGGCAAGAATAATCAAAGTGATCAGACTGATAAAACCAGCTACAATAATCAAAATAGCATGAATGCCCAATAATTCAGAATGTTCATCATATTGAAACTGAATAGAACGTTGGAATTGACCGAATTCGTCAAATGGCAAGATTATCAAAGTGATCAGATTGATAAAACCAGCTATAATAAGCAAAATAGATTGAATGCCCAATAATTCAGAATGTTCATCATGTTGAAACTGAATAGAACGTTGGAATTGAGCGAATTCGTCAAATGGCAAGAATAATCAAAGTGATCAGACTGATAAAACCAGCTACAATAGTCAAAATAGCCTGAATGCCCAATAATTCAGAATGTTCATCATGTTGAAACTGAATAGAACGTTGGAATTAACCGATTTCGTCAAATGGCAAGAGTATTCAAAGTGATCAGAGTGATAAAACCAGATAGACTAATCAAAATAGCCTGAATGCCCAATAATTCAGAATGTTCATCATGTTGAAACTGAATAGAACGTTGGAATTGACCGAATTCGTCAAATGGCAAGCTTATCAAAGTGACCAGAGTGATAAAACCAGCTACAATAAGCAAAATAGCCTGAATGACCAATAATTCAGAACGTTCGTCATGTTGAAACTGAATAGAACTTTGGAATTGAGCGAATTCGTCAAATGGCAAGAGTATTCAAAGTGATCAGAGTGATAAAACGAGCTACAATAATCAAAATAGCCTGAATGCCCAATAATTCAGAATGTTCATCATGTTGAAACTGAATAGAACGTTGGAATTGACCGAATTCGTCAAATGACAAGAGTTTCAAAGTGATCAGAGTTATAAAACCAGCCAGGCTAATCAAAATAGCCTGAATGCCCAATAATTAAGAATGTTCATCATGTTGAAACTGAATAGAACGCTGGAATTGACCGAATTCGTTTAATGGCTAGAGTATTCAAGGTGATCAGAGTGATAAAACCAGCTACAATAGTCAAAATAGCATGAATGCCCAATAATTCAGAATGTTCATCATGTTGAAACTGAATAGAACTTTGGAATTGAGCGAATTCGTCAAATGGCAAGAATAATCAAAGTGATCAGAGTGATAAAACCAGCTACAATCGTCAAAATAGCATGAATGCCCAATAATTCAGAATGTTCATCATGTTGAAACTGAATAGAACTTTGGAATTGACCGAATTCGTCAAATGGCAAGATTATCAAAGTGATCAGAGTGATAAAACCAGCTATAATAAGCAAAATAGATTGAATGCCCAATAATTCAGAATGTTCATCATGTTGAAACTGAATAGAACGTTGGAATTGAGCGAATTCGTCAAATGGCAAGAATAATCAAAGTGATCAGACTGATAAAACCAGCTACAATAATCAAAATAGCATGAATGCCCAATAATTCAGAATGTTCATCATGTTGAAACTGAATAGAACGTTGGAATTGACCGAATTCGTCAAATGGCAAGATTATCAAAGTGATCAGAGTGATAAAACCAGCTACAATAATCAAAATAGTCTGAATGCCCAATAATTCAGAATGTTCATCATGTTCAAACTGAATAGAACGTTGGAATTGACCGAATTCGTCAAATGGCAAGATTATCTAAGTGATCAGATTGATAAAACCAGCTACAATAATCAAAATAGCCTGAATGCCCAATAATTGAGAACTTTCATCATGTTGAAACCGAATAGAACGTTGGAATTGACAGAATTCGTCAAATGGCAAGATTATCAAAGTGATCAGAGTGATAAAACCAGCTACAATAATCAAAATAGCCTGAATGCCCAATAATTCAGAATGTTCATCATGTTCAAACTGAATAGAACGTTTGAATTGACCAAATTCGTCGAATGGCAAGAATATTCAAAGTGATCAGAGTGATAAAACCAGCCAGACTAATCAAACTAGCCTGAATGCCCAATAATTGAGAACTTTCATCATGTTGAAACTGAATAGAACGTTGGAATTGACCGAATTCGTCAAATGGCAAGATTATCAAAGTGATCAGAGTGATAAAACCAGCTACAATAATCAAAATAGCCTGAATTCCCAATAATTGAGAACGTTCATCATGTTGAAACCGAATAGAACGTTGGAATTGACAGAATTCGTCAAATGGCAAGATTATCAAAGTGATCAGAGTGATAAAACCAGCTACAATAATCAAAATAGCCTGAATGCCCAATAATTCAGAATGTTCATCATGTTCAAACTGAATAGAACGTTTGAATTGACCAAATTCGTCGAATGGCAAGAGTATTCAAAGTGATCAGAGTGATAAAACCAGCCAGACTAATCAAACTAGCCTGAATGCCCAATAATTGAGAACTTTCATCATGTTGAAACTGAATAGATCGTTGGAATTGACCGAATTCGTTTAATGGCTAGAGTATTCAAAGTGATCAGAGTGATAAAACCAGCTAGACTAATCAAAATAGCCTGAATGCCCAATAATTCAGAATGTTCATCATATTGAAACTGAATAGAACGTTGGAATTGACCGAATTCGTCAAATGGCAAGATTATCAAAGTGACCAGAGTGATAAAACCAGCTACAATAAGCAAAATAGCCTGAATGACCAATAATTCACAATGTTCGTCATGTTGAAACTGAATAGAACGTTGGAATTGAGCGAATTCGTCAAATGGCAAGATTATCAAAGTGACCAGAGTGATAAAACCAGCTACAATAATCAAAATAGCCTGAATGCCCAATAATTCAGAATGTTCATCATGTTGAAACTGAATAGAACGTTGGAATTGACCGAATTCGTCAAATGGCAGGAGTATTCAAAGTGATCAGAGTGATAAAACCAGCTACAATAATCAAAATAGCCTGAATGACCAATAATTCAGAATGTTCATCATGTAGAAACTGAATAGAACGTTGGAATTGACCGAATTCGTCAAATGGCAAGAGTATTCAAAGTGATCAGAGTGATAAAACCAGCCAGACTAATCAAACTAGCCTGAATGCCCAATAATTCAGAATGTTCATCATGTTGAAACTGAATAGAACGTTAGAATTGACCGAATTCATCAAATGGCAAGATTATCAAAGTGATCAGAGTGATAAAACCAGCTACAATAATCAAAATAGCCTGAATTCCCAATAATTGAGAACGTTCATCATGTTGAAACTGAATAGAACGTTGGAATTGACTGAATTCGTCAAATGGCAAGAGTATTCAAAGTGAACGTTGGAATTGACCGCATTCGTCAAATGGCAAGAGTATTCAAAGTGATCAGAGTGATAAAACCAGCCAGACTAATCAAAATAGCATGAATGCCCAATAATTCAGAATGTTCATCATGTTGAAACTGAATAGAACGGTGGTATTGAGCGAATTCGTCAAATGGCAAGATTATCAAAGGGATCAGAGTGATAAAACCAGCTACAATAAGCAAAATAGCCTGAATGCCCAATAATTCAGAATGTTCATCATGTAGAAACTGAATAGAACGTTGGAATTGACCGAATTCGTCAAATGGCAAGAGTATTCAAAGTGATCAGAGTGATAAAACCAGCCAGACTAATCAAACTAGCCTGAATGCCCAATAATTCAGAATGTTCATCATGTTGAAACTGAATAGAACGTTAGAATTGACCGAATTCGTCAAATGGCAAGATTATCAAAGTGATCAGAGTGATAAAACCAGCTACAATAATCAAAATAGCCTGAATTCCCAATAATTGAGAACGTTCATCATGTTGAAACTGAATAGAACGTTGGAATTGACTGAATTCGTCAAATGGCAAGAGTATTCAAAGTGATCAGAGTGATAAAACCACCTACAATAGTCAAAATAGCCTGAATGCCCAATAATTCAGAATGTTCATCATGTTGAAACTGAATAGAACGTTGGAATTAACCGATTTCGTCAAATGGCAAGAGTAATCAAAGTGATCAGAGTGATAAAACCAGATAGACTAATCAAAATAGCCTGAATGCCCAATAATTCAGAATGTTCATCATGTTGAAACTGAATAGAACGTTGGAATTGACCGAATTCGTCAAATGGCAAGATTATCAAAGTGACCAGAGTGATAAAACCAGCTACAATAAGCAAAATAGCCTGAATGACCAATAATTCAGAATGTTCGTCATGTTGAAACTGAATAGAACTTTGGAATTGAGCGAATTCGTCAAATGGCAAGATTATCAAAGTGACCAGAGTTATAAAACCAGCTACAATAAGCAAAATAGCCTGAATGCCCAATAATTCAGAATGTTCATCATGTTGAAACTGAATAGAACGTTGGAATTGACCGAATTCGTCAAATGGCAAGAGTATTCAAAGTGATCAGAGTGATAAAACGAGCTACAATAATCAAAATAGCCTGAATGCCCAATAATTCAGAATGTTCATCATGTTGAAACTGAATAGAACGTTGGAATTGACCGAATTCGTCAAATGACAAGAGTTTCAAAGTGATCAGAGTTATAAAACCAGCCAGGCTAATCAAAATAGCCTGAATGCCCAATAATTAAGAATGTTCATCATGTTGAAACTGAATAGAACGCTGGAATTGACCGAATTCGTTTAATGGCTAGAGTATTCAAGGTGATCAGAGTGATAAAACCAGCTACAATAGTCAAAATAGCATGAATGCCCAATAATTCAGAATGTTCATCATGTTGAAACTGAATAGAACTTTGGAATTGAGCGAATTCGTCAAATGGCAAGAATAATCAAAGTGATCAGAGTGATAAAACCAGCTACAATCGTCAAAATAGCATGAATGCCCAATAATTCAGAATGTTCATCATGTTGAAACTGAATACAACTTTGGAATTGACCGAATTCGTCAAATGGCAAGATTATCAAAGTGATCAGAGTGATAAAACCAGCTATAATAAGCAAAATAGATTGAATGCCCAATAATTCAGAATGTTCATCATGTTGAAACTGAATAGAACGTTGGAATTGAGCGAATTCGTCAAATGGCAAGAATAATCATAGTGATCAGACTGATAAAACCAGCTACAATAATCAAAATAGCATGAATGCCCAATAATTCAGAATGTTCATCATGTTGAAACTGAATAGAACGTTGGAATTGACCGAATTCGTCAAATGGCAAGATTATCAAAGTGATCAGAGTGATAAAACCAGCTACAATAATCAAAATAGTCTGAATGCCCAATAATTCAGAAAGTTCATCATGTTCAAACTGAATAGAACGTTGGAATTGACCGAATTCGTCAAATGGCAAGAGTATTCAAAGTGATCATAGTGATAAAACCAGCCAGACTAATCAAACTTGCCTGAATGCCCAATAATTCAGAATGTTCATCATGTTGAAACTGAATAGAACGTTGGAATTGACCGAATTCGTCAAATGGCAAGATTATCTAAGTGATCAGATTGATAAAACCAGCTACAATAATCAAAATAGCCTGAATGCCCAATAATTGAGAACTTTCATCATGTTGAAACCGAATAGAACGTTGGAATTGACAGAATTCGTCAAATGGCAAGATTATCAAAGTGATCAGAGTGATAAAACCAGCTACAATAATCAAAATAGCCTGAATGCCCAATAATTCAGAATGTTCATCATGTTCAAACTGAATAGAACGTTGGAATTGACCAAATTCGTCGAATGGCAAGAGTATTCAAAGTGATCAGAGTGATAAAACCAGCCAGACTAATCAAACTAGCCTGAATTCCCAATAATTGAGAACTTTCATCATGTTGAAACTGAATAGAACGTTGGAATTGACCGAATTCGTCAAATGGCAAGATTATCAAAGTGATCAGAGTGATAAAACCAGCTAAAATAAGCAAAATAGCCTGAATGCCCAATAATTCAGAATGTTCATCATGTTGAAACTGAATAGAACGTTGGAATTGACTGAATTCGTCAAATGGCAAGAGTATTCAAAGTGATCAGAGTGATAAAACCAGCTACAATAAGCAAAATAGCCTGAATGCCCAATAATTCAGAATGTTCATCATGTTGAAACTGAATAGAACGTTGGAATTGACCGAATTCGTCAAATGGCAAGAGTATTCAAAGTGATCAGAGTGATAAAACTAGCCAGACTAATCAAAATAGCATGAATGCCCAATTATTCAGAATGTTCATCATGTTGAAACTGAATAGAACGTTGGAATTGACCGAATTCGTCAAATGACAAGATTATGTGATAAAACCAGCCAGACTAATCGAAATAGCAAGATTATCAAAGTGATCAGAGTGATAAAACCAGCTACAATAAGCAAAATAGATTGAATGCCCAATAATTCAGAATGTTCATCATGTTGAAACTGAATAGAACGTTGGAATTGACCGAATTCGTCAAATGGCAAGAGTATTCAAAGTGATCAGAGTATAAAACCAGCTACAATAAGCAAAATATCCTGAATGCCCAATAATTCAGAATGTTCATCATGTTGAAACTGAATAGAACGTTGGAATTGACCGAATTCGTCAAATGGCAAGAGTATTCAAAGTGATCAGAGTGATAAAACTAGCCAGACTAATCAAAATAGCATGAATGCCCAATTATTCAGAATGTTCATCATGTTGAAACTGAATAGAATGTTGGAATTGACCGAATTCGTCAAATGGCAAGATTATCAAAGTGATCAGAGTGATAAAACCAGCTATAATAAGCAAAATAGATTGAATGCCCAATAATTCAGAATGTTCATCATGTTGAAACTGAATAGAACGTTGGAATTGAGCGAATTCGTCAAATGGCAAGAATAATCAAAGTGATCAGACTGATAAAACCAGCTACAATAATCAAAATAGCATGAATGCCCAATAATTCAGAATGTTCATCATATTGAAACTGAATAGAACGTTGGAATTGACCGAATTCGTCAAATGGCAAGATTATCAAAGTGATCAGATTGATAAAACCAGCTATAATAAGCAAAATAGATTGAATGCCCAATAATTCAGAATGTTCATCATGTTGAAACTGAATAGAACGTTGGAATTGAGCGAATTCGTCAAATGGCAAGAATAATCAAAGTGATCAGACTGATAAAACCAGCTACAATAGTCAAAATAGCCTGAATGCCCAATAATTCAGAATGTTCATCATGTTGAAACTGAATAGAACGTTGGAATTAACCGATTTCGTCAAATGGCAAGAGTATTCAAAGTGATCAGAGTGATAAAACCAGATAGACTAATCAAAATAGCCTGAATGCCCAATAATTCAGAATGTTCATCATGTTGAAACTGAATAGAACGTTGGAATTGACCGAATTCGTCAAATGGCAAGTTTATCAAAGTGACCAGAGTGATAAAACCAGCTACAATAAGCAAAATAGCCTGAATGACCAATAATTCAGAACGTTCGTCATGTTGAAACTGAATAGAACTTTGGAATTGAGCGAATTCGTCAAATGGCAAGAGTATTCAAAGTGATCAGGGTGATAAAACGAGCTACAATAATCAAAATAGCCTGAATGCCCAATAATTCAGAATGTTCATCATGTTGAAACTGAATAGAACGTTGGAATTGACCGAATTCGTCAAATGGCAAGAGTTTCAAAGTGATCAGAGTTATAAAACCAGCCAGGCTAATCAAAATAGCCTGAATGCCCAATAATTAAGAATGTTCATCATGTTGAAACTGAATAGAACGCTGGAATTGACCGAATTCGTTTAATGGCTAGAGTATTCAAGGTGATCAGAGTGATAAAACCAGCTACAATAGTCAAAATAGCATGAATGCCCAATAATTCAGAATGTTCATCATGTTGAAACTGAATAGAACTTTGGAATTGAGCGAATTCGTCAAATGGAAAGAATAATCAAAGTGATCAGAGTGATAAAACCAGCTACAATCGTCAAAATAGCATGAATGCCCAATAATTCAGAATGTTCATCATGTTGAAACTGAATAGAACTTTGGAATTGACCGAATTCGTCATATGGCAAGATTATCAAAGTGATCAGAGTGATAAAACCAGCTATAATAAGCAAAATAGATTGAATGCCCAATAATTCAGAATGTTCATCATGTTGAAACTGAATAGAACGTTGGAATTGAGCGAATTCGTCAAATGGCAAGAATAATCAAAGTGATCAGACTGATAAAACCAGCTACAATAATCAAAATAGCATGAATGCCCAATAATTCAGAATGTTCATCATGTTGAAACTGAATAGAACGTTGGAATTGACCGAATTCGTCAAATGGCAAGATTATCAAAGTGATCAGAGTAATAAAACCAGCTACAATAATCAAAATAGTCTGAATGCCCAATAATTCAGAATGTTCATCATGTTCAAACTGAATAGAACGTTGGAATTGACCGAATTCGTCAAATGGCAAGATTATCTAAGTGATCAGATTGATAAAACCAGCTACAATAATCAAAATAGCCTGAATGCCCAATAATTGAGAACTTTCATCATGTTGAAACCGAATAGAACGTTGGAATTGACAGAATTCGTCAAATGGCAAGATTATCAAAGTGATCAGAGTGATAAAACCAGCTACAATAATCAAAATAGCCTGAATGCCCAATAATTCAGAATGTTCATCATGTTCAAACTGAATAGAACGTTTGAATTGACCAAATTCGTCGAATGGCAAGAGTATTCAAAGTGATCAGAGTGATAAAACCAGCCAGACTAATCAAACTAGCCTGAATGCCCAATAATTGAGAACTTTCATCATGTTGAAACTGAATAGAACGTTGGAATTGACCGAATTCGTCAAATGGCAAGATTATCAAAGTGATCAGAGTGATAAAACCAGCTACAATAAGCAAAATAGCCTGAATGCCCAATAATTCAGAATGTTCATCATGTTGAAACTGAATAGAACGTTGGAATTGACTGAATTCGTCAAATGGCAAGAGTATTCAAAGTGATCAGAGTGATAAAACCAGCTACAATAAGCAAAATAGCCTGAATGCCCAATAATTCAGAATGTTCATCATGTTGAAACTGAATAGAACGTTGGAATTGACCGAATTCGTCAAATGGCAAGAGTATTCAAAGTGATCAGAGTGATAAAACTAGCCAGACTAATCAAAATAGCATGAATGCCCAATTATTCAGAATGTTCATCATGTTGAAACTGAATAGAACGTTGGAATTGACCGAATTCGTCAAATGACAAGATTATGTGATAAAACCAGCCAGACTAATCGAAATAGCAAGATTATCAAAGTGATCAGAGTGATAAAACCAGCTACAATAAGCAAAATAGATTGAATGCCCAATAATTCAGAATGTTCATCATGTTGAAACTGAATAGAACGTTGGAATTGACCGAATTCGTCAAATGGCAAGAGTATTCAAAGTGATCAGAGTATAAAACCAGCTACAATAAGCAAAATATCCTGAATGCCCAATAATTCAGAATGTTCATCATGTTGAAACTGAATAGAACGTTGGAATTGACCGAATTCGTCAAATGGCAAGAGTATTCAAAGTGATCAGAGTGATAAAACTAGCCAGACTAATCAAAATAGCATGAATGCCCAATTATTCAGAATGTTCATCATGTTGAAACTGAATAGAATGTTGGAATTGACCGAATTCGTCAAATGGCAAGATTATCAAAGTGATCAGAGTGATAAAACCAGCTATAATAAGCAAAATAGATTGAATGCCCAATAATTCAGAATGTTCATCATGTTGAAACTGAATAGAACGTTGTAATTGAGCGAATTCGTCAAATGGCAAGAATAATCAAAGTGATCAGACTGATAAAACCAGCTACAATAATCAAAATAGCATGAATGCCCAATAATTCAGAATGTTCATCATGTTGAAACTGAATAGAACGTTGGAATTGACCGAATTCGTCAAATGGCAAGATTATCAAAGTGATCAGATTGATAAAACCAGCTACAATAATCAAAATAGCCTGAATGCCCAATAATTCAGAATGTTCATCATGTTCAAACTGAATAGAACGTTGGAATTGACCAAATTCGTCGAATGGCAAGAGTATTCAAAGTGATCAGAGTGATAAAACCAGCCAGACTAATCAAACTAGCCTGAATGCCCATTAATTGAGAACTTTCATCATGTTGAAACTGAATAGAACGTTGGAATTGACCGAATTCGTCAAATGGCAAGAGTATTCAAAGTGATCAGAGTGATAAAACCAGCCAGACTAATCAAAATAGCCTGAATGCCCAATAATTCAGAATGTTCATCATGTTGAAACTGAATAGAACGTTGGAATTGACCGAATTCGTCAAATGGCAAGAGTATTCAAAGTGATCAGAGTATAAAACCAGCTACAATAAGCAAAATAGCCTGAATGCCCAATAATTCAGAATGTTCATCATGTTGAAACTGAATAGAACGTTGGAATTGACCGAATTCGTCAAATGGCAAGAGTATTCAAAGTGATCAGAGTGATAAAACTAGCCAGACTAATCAAAATAGTATGAATGCCCAATTATTCAGAATGTTCATGTTTCAAATGGCAAGGTTATCAAAGTGATCAGAGTGATAAAACCAGCCAGACTAATCGAAATAGCAAGATTATCAAAGTGATCAGAGTGATAAAACCAGCTACAATAAGCAAAATAGATTGAATGCCCAATAATTCAGAATGTTCATCATGTTGAAACTGAATAGAACGTTGGAATTGACCGAATTCGTCAAATGGCAAGAGTATTCAAAGTGATCAGAGTGATAAAACCAGCAAGACTAATCAACATAGCCTGAATGCCCAATAATGATAAAACCAGCAAGACTAATCAACATAGCCTGAATGCCCAATAATTCAGAATGTTCATCATGTTGAAACTGAATAGAACGTTGGAATTCACGGATTTCGTCAAATGGCAAGATTATCAAAGTGATCAGAGTATAAAACCAGCTACAATAAGCAAAATAGCCTGAATGCCCAATAATTCAGAATGTTCATCATGTTGAAACTGAATAGAACGTTGGAATTGACCGAATTCGTCAAATGGCAAGATTATCAAAGTGACCAGAGTGATAAAACCAGCTACAATAATCAAAATAGCCTGAATGCCCAATAATTCAGAACGTTCATCATGTTCAAACTGAATAGAACGTTGGAATTGACCGAATTCGTCAAATGGCAAGAGTATTTAAAGTGATCAGAGTGATAAAACCAGCCAGACTAATCGAAATAGCAAGATTATCAAAGTGATCAGAGTGATAAAACCAGCTACAATAAGCAAAATAGATTGAATGCCCAATAATTCAGAATGTTCATCATGTTCAAACTGAATAGAACGTTGGAATTGACCGATTTCGTCAAATGGCAAGATTATCAAAGTGATCAGAGTATAAAACCAGCTACAATAAGCAAAATAGCCTGAATGCCCAATAATTCAGAATGTTCATCATGTTGAAACTGAATAGAACGTTGGAATTGACCGATTTCGTCAAATGGCAAGATTATCAAAGTGATCAGAGTATAAAACCAGCTACAATAAGCAAAATAGCCTGAATGCCCAATAATTCAGAATGTTCATCATGTTGAAACTGAATAGAACGTTGGAATTGACCGAATTCGTCAAATGGCAAGATTATCAAAGTGACCAGAGTGATAAAACCAGCTACAATAATCAAACTAGCCTGAATGCCCAATAATTCAGAATGTTCATCATGTTGAAACTGAATAGAACGTTGGAATTGACCGAATTCGTCAAATGGCAAGATTATCTAAGTGATCAGAATGATAAAACCAGCTACAATAATCAAAATAGCCTGAATGCCCAATAATTGAGAACTTTCATCATGTTGAAACCGAATAGAACGTTGGAATTGACCGAATTCGTCAAATGGCAAGATTATCAAAGTGATCAGAGTGATAAAACCAGCCAGACTAATCAAACTAGCCTGAATGCCCAATAATTGAGAACTTTCATCATGTTGAAACTGAATAGAACGTTGGATTTGACCGAATTCGTCAAATGGCAAGATTATCAAAGTGATAAAACCAGCTACAATAAGCAAAATAGCCTGAATGCCCAATAATTCAGAATGTTCATCATGTTCAAACTGAATAGAACGTTGGAATTGACCAAATTCGTCGAATGGCAAGAGTATTCAAAGTGATCAGAGTGATAAAACCAGCCAGACTAATCAAACTAGCCTGAATGCCCATTAATTGAGAACTTTCATCATGTTGAAACTGAATAGAACGTTGGAATTGACCGAATTCGTCAAATGGCAAGAGTATTCAAAGTGATCAGAGTGATAAAACCAGCCAGACTAATCAAAATAGCCTGAATGCCCAATAATTCAGAATGTTCATCATGTTGAAACTGAATAGAACGTTGGAATTGACCGAATTCGTCAAATGGCAAGAGTATTCAAAGTGATCAGAGTATAAAACCAGCTACAATAAGCAAAATAGCCTGAATGCCCAATAATTCAGAATGTTCATCATGTTGAAACTGAATAGAACGTTGGAATTGACCGAATTCGTCAAATGGCAAGAGTATTCAAAGTGATCAGAGTGATAAAACTAGCCAGACTAATCAAAATAGTATGAATGCCCAATTATTCAGAATGTTCATCATGTTGAAACTGAATAGAACGTTGGAATTGACCGAATTCGTCAAATGGCAAGATTATCAAAGTGATCAGAGTGATAAAACCAGCCAGACTAATCGAAATAGCAAGATTATCAAAGTGATCAGAGTGATAAAACCAGCTACAATAAGCAAAATAGATTGAATGCCCAATAATTCAGAATGTTCATCATGTTGAAACTGAATAGAACGTTGGAATTGACCGAATTCGTCAAATGGCAAGAGTATTCAAAGTGATCAGAGTGATAAAACCAGCAAGACTAATCAAGATAGCCTGAATGCCCAATAATTCAGAATGTTCATCATGTTGAAACTGAATAGAACGTTGGAATTGACCGATTTCGTCAAATGGCAAGATTATCAAAGTGATCAGAGTATAAAACCAGCTACAATAAGCAAAATAGCCTGAATGCCCAATAATTCAGAATGTTCATCATGTTGAAACTGAATAGAACGTTGGAATTGACCGAATTCGTCAAATGGCAAGATTATCAAAGTGACCAGAGTGATAAAACCAGCTACAATAATCAAAATAGCCTGAATGCCCAATAATTCAGAATGTTCATCATGTTCAAACTGAATAGAACGTTGGAATTGACCGAATTCGTCAAATGGCAAGAGTATTCAAAGTGATCAGAGTGATAAAACCAGCCAGACTAATCGAAATAGCAAGATTATCAAAGTGACCAGAGTGATAAAACCAGCTACAATAAGCAAAATAGATTGAATGCCCAATAATTCAGAATGTTCATCATGTTGAAACTGAATAGAACGTTGGAATTGACCGATTTCGTCAAATGGCAAGATTATCAAAGTGATCAGAGTATAAAACCAGCTACAATAAGCAAAATAGCCTGAATGCCCAATAATTCAGAATGTTCATCATGTTGAAACTGAATAGAACGTTGGAATTGACCGATTTCGTCAAATGGCAAGATTATCAAAGTGATCAGAGTATAAAACCAGCTACAATAAGCAAAATAGCCTGAATGCCCAATAATTCAGAATGTTCATCATGTTGAAACTGAATAGAACGTTGGAATTGACCGAATTCGTCAAATGGCAAGATTATCAAAGTGACCAGAGTGATAAAACCAGCTACAATAATCAAAATAGCCTGAATGCCCAATAATTCAGAATGTTCATCATGTTGAAACTGAATAGAACGTTGGAATTGACCGAATTCGTCAAATGGCAAGATTATCTAAGTGATCAGAGTGATAAAACCAGCTACAATAAGCAAAATAGCCTGAATGCCCAATAATTCAGAATGTTCATCATGTTGAAACTGAATAGAACGTTGGAATTGACCGAATTCGTCAAATGGCAAGAGTATTCAAAGTGATCAGAGTGATAAAACTAGCCAGACTAATCAAAATAGCATGAATGCCCAATTATTCAGAATGTTCATCATGTTGAAACTGAATAGAACGTTGGAATTGACCGAATTCGTCAAATGACAAGATTATGTGATAAAACCAGCCAGACTAATCGAAATAGCAAGATTATCAAAGTGATCAGAGTGATAAAACCAGCTACAATAAGCAAAATAGATTGAATGCCCAATAATTCAGAATGTTCATCATGTTGAAACTGAATAGAACGTTGGAATTGACCGAATTCGTCAAATGGCAAGAGTATTCAAAGTGATCAGAGTATAAAACCAGCTACAATAAGCAAAATATCCTGAATGCCCAATAATTCAGAATGTTCATCATGTTGAAACTGAATAGAACGTTGGAATTGACCGAATTCGTCAAATGGCAAGAGTATTGAAAGTGATCAGAGTGATAAAACTAGCCAGACTAATCAAAATAGCATGAATGCCCAATTATTCAGAATGTTCATCATGTTGAAACTGAATAGAATGTTGGAATTGACCGAATTCGTCAAATGGCAAGATTATCAAAGTGATCAGAGTGATAAAACCAGCTATAATAAGCAAAATAGATTGAATGCCCAATAATTCAGAATGTTCATCATGTTGAAACTGAATAGAACGTTGGAATTGAGCGAATTCGTCAAATGGCAAGAATAATCAAAGTGATCAGACTGATAAAACCAGCTACAATAATCAAAATAGCATGAATGCCCAATAATTCAGAATGTTCATCATGTTGAAACTGAATAGAACGTTGGAATTGACCGAATTCGTCAAATGGCAAGATTATCAAAGTGATCAGATTGATAAAACCAGCTACAATAATCAAAATAGCCTGAATGCCCAATAATTCAGAATGTTCATCATGTTCAAACTGAATAGAACGTTGGAATTGACCAAATTCGTCGAATGGCAAGAGTATTCAAAGTGATCAGAGTGATAAAACCAGTCAGACTAATCAAAGTAGCCTGAATGCCCATTAATTGAGAACTTTCATCATGTTGAAACTGAATAGAACGTTGGAATTGACCGAATTCGTCAAATGGCAAGAGTATTCAAAGTGATCAGAGTGATAAAACCAGCCAGACTAATCAAAATAGCCTGAATGCCCAATAATTCAGAATGTTCATCATGTTCAAATTGAATAGAACGTTGGAATTGACCGAATTCGTCAAATGGCAAGAGTATTCAAAGTGATCAGAGTGATAAAACTAGCCAGACTAATCAAAATAGTATGAATGCCCAATTATTCAGAATGTTCATCATGTTGAAACTGAATAGAACGTTGGAATTGACCGAATTCGTCAAATGGCAAGGTTATCAAAGTGATCAGAGTGATAAAACCAGCCAGACTAATCGAAATAGCAAGATTATCAAAGTGATCAGAGTGATAAAACCAGCTACAATAAGCAAAATAGATTGAATGCCCAATAATTCAGAATGTTCATCATGTTGAAACTGAATAGAACGTTGGAATTGACCGAATTCGTCAAATGGCAAGAGTATTCAAAGTGATCAGAGTGATAAAACTAGCCAGACTAATCAAAATAGTATGAATGCCCAATTATTCAGAATGTTCATCATGTTGAAACTGAATAGAACGTTGGAATTGACCGAATTCGTCAAATGGCAAGGTTATCAAAGTGATCAGAGTGATAAAACCAGCCAGACTAATCGAAATAGCAAGATTATCAAAGTGATCAGAGTGATAAAACCAGCTACAATAAGCAAAATAGATTGAATGCCCAATAATTCAGAATGTTCATCATGTTGAAACTGAATAGAACGTTGGAATTGACCGAATTCGTCAAATGGCAAGAGTATTCAAAGTGATCAGAGTGATAAACCCAGCCAGACTAATCAAAATAGCATGAATGCCCAATAATTCAGAATGTTCATCATGTTGAAACTGAATAGAACGTTGGAATTGACCGAATTCGTCAAATGGCAAGATTATCAAAGTGACCAGAGTGATAAAACCAGCTACAATAATCAAAATAGCCTGAATGCCCAATAATTCAGAATGTTCATCATGTTGAAACTGAATAGAACGTTGGAATTGACCGAATTCGTCAAATGGCAAGATTATCTAAGTGATCAGAGTGATATAACCAGCTACAATAAGCAAAATAGCCTGAATGCCCAATAATTCAGAATGTTCATCATGTTGAAACTGAATAGAACGTTGGAATTGACCGAATTCGTCAAATGGCAAGAGTATTCAAAGTGATCAGAGTGATAAAACTAGCCAGACTAATCAAAATAGCATGAATGCCCAATTATTCAGAATGTTCATCATGTTGAAACTGAATAGAACGTTGGAATTGACCGAATTCGTCAAATGACAAGATTATGTGATAAAACCAGCCAGACTAATCGAAATAGCAAGATTATCAAAGTGATCAGAGTGATAAAACCAGCTACAATAAGCAAAATAGATTGAATGCCCAATAATTCAGAATGTTCATCATGTTGAAACTGAATAGAACGTTGGAATTGACCGAATTCGTCAAATGGCAAGAGTATTCAAAGTGATCAGAGTATAAAACCAGCTACAATAAGCAAAATATCCTGAATGCCCAATAATTCAGAATGTTCATCATGTTGAAACTGAATAGAACGTTGGAATTGACCGAATTCGTCAAATGGCAAGAGTATTGAAAGTGATCAGAGTGATAAAACTAGCCAGACTAATCAAAATAGCATGAATGCCCAATTATTCAGAATGTTCATCATGTTGAAACTGAATAGAATGTTGGAATTGACCGAATTCGTCAAATGGCAAGATTATCAAAGTGATCAGAGTGATAAAACCAGCTATAATAAGCAAAATAGATTGAATGCCCAATAATTCAGAATGTTCATCATGTTGAAACTGAATAGAACGTTGGAATTGAGCGAATTCGTCAAATGGCAAGAATAATCAAAGTGATCAGACTGATAAAACCAGCTACAATAATCAAAATAGCATGAATGCCCAATAATTCAGAATGTTCATCATGTTGAAACTGAATAGAACGTTGGAATTGACCGAATTCGTCAAATGGCAAGATTATCAAAGTGATCAGATTGATAAAACCAGCTACAATAATCAAAATAGCCTGAATGCCCAATAATTCAGAATGTTCATCATGTTCAAACTGAATAGAACGTTGGAATTGACCAAATTCGTCGAATGGCAAGAGTATTCAAAGTGATCAGAGTGATAAAACCAGTCAGACTAATCAAAGTAGCCTGAATGCCCATTAATTGAGAACTTTCATCATGTTGAAACTGAATAGAACGTTGGAATTGACCGAATTCGTCAAATGGCAAGAGTATTCAAAGTGATCAGAGTGATAAAACCAGCCAGACTAATCAAAATAGCCTGAATGCCCAATAATTCAGAATGTTCATCATGTTGAAACTGAATAGAACGTTGGAATTGACCGAATTCGTCAAATGGCAAGAGTATTCAAAGTGATCAGAGTGATAAAACTAGCCAGACTAATCAAAATAGTATGAATGCCCAATTATTCAGAATGTTCATCATGTTGAAACTGAATAGAACGTTGGAATTGACCGAATTCGTCAAATGGCAAGGTTATCAAAGTGATCAGAGTGATAAAACCAGCCAGACTAATCGAAATAGCAAGATTATCAAAGTGATCAGAGTGATAAAACCAGCTACAATAAGCAAAATAGATTGAATGCCCAATAATTCAGAATGTTCATCATGTTGAAACTGAATAGAACGTTGGAATTGACCGAATTCGTCAAATGGCAAGAGTATTCAAAGTGATCAGAGTATAAAACCAGCTACAATAAGCAAAATATCCTGAATGCCCAATAATTCAGAATGTTCATCATGTTGAAACTGAATAGAACGTTGGAATTGACCGAATTCGTCAAATGGCAAGAGTATTGAAAGTGATCAGAGTGATAAAACTAGCCAGACTAATCAAAATAGCATGAATGCCCAATTATTCAGAATGTTCATCATGTTGAAACTGAATAGAATGTTGGAATTGACCGAATTCGTCAAATGGCAAGATTATCAAAGTGATCAGAGTGATAAAACCAGCTATAATAAGCAAAATAGATTGAATGCCCAATAATTCAGAATGTTCATCATGTTGAAACTGAATAGAACGTTGGAATTGAGCGAATTCGTCAAATGGCAAGAATAATCAAAGTGATCAGACTGATAAAACCAGCTACAATAATCAAAATAGCATGAATGCCCAATAATTCAGAATGTTCATCATGTTGAAACTGAATAGAACGTTGGAATTGACCGAATTCGTCAAATGGCAAGATTATCAAAGTGATCAGATTGATAAAACCAGCTACAATAATCAAAATAGCCTGAATGCCCAATAATTCAGAATGTTCATCATGTTCAAACTGAATAGAACGTTGGAATTGACCAAATTCGTCGAATGGCAAGAGTATTCAAAGTGATCAGAGTGATAAAACCAGTCAGACTAATCAAAGTAGCCTGAATGCCCATTAATTGAGAACTTTCATCATGTTGAAACTGAATAGAACGTTGGAATTGACCGAATTCGTCAAATGGCAAGAGTATTCAAAGTGATCAGAGTGATAAAACCAGCCAGACTAATCAAAATAGCCTGAATGCCCAATAATTCAGAATGTTCATCATGTTCAAATTGAATAGAACGTTGGAATTGACCGAATTCGTCAAATGGCAAGAGTATTCAAAGTGATCAGAGTGATAAAACTAGCCAGACTAATCAAAATAGTATGAATGCCCAATTATTCAGAATGTTCATCATGTTGAAACTGAATAGAACGTTGGAATTGACCGAATTCGTCAAATGGCAAGGTTATCAAAGTGATCAGAGTGATAAAACCAGCCAGACTAATCGAAATAGCAAGATTATCAAAGTGATCAGAGTGATAAAACCAGCTACAATAAGCAAAATAGATTGAATGCCCAATAATTCAGAATGTTCATCATGTTGAAACTGAATAGAACGTTGGAATTGACCGAATTCGTCAAATGGCAAGAGTATTCAAAGTGATCAGAGTGATAAAACTAGCCAGACTAATCAAAATAGTATGAATGCCCAATTATTCAGAATGTTCATCATGTTGAAACTGAATAGAACGTTGGAATTGACCGAATTCGTCAAATGGCAAGGTTATCAAAGTGATCAGAGTGATAAAACCAGCCAGACTAATCGAAATAGCAAGATTATCAAAGTGATCAGAGTGATAAAACCAGCTACAATAAGCAAAATAGATTGAATGCCCAATAATTCAGAATGTTCATCATGTTGAAACTGAATAGAACGTTGGAATTGACCGAATTCGTCAAATGGCAAGAGTATTCAAAGTGATCAGAGTGATAAACCCAGCCAGACTAATCAAAATAGCATGAATGCCCAATAATTCAGAATGTTCATCATGTTGAAACTGAATAGAACGTTGGAATTGACCGAATTCGTCAAATGGCAAGATTATCAAAGTGACCAGAGTGATAAAACCAGCTACAATAATCAAAATAGCCTGAATGCCCAATAATTCAGAATGTTCATCATGTTGAAACTGAATAGAACGTTGGAATTGACCGAATTCGTCAAATGGCAAGATTATCTAAGTGATCAGAGTGATATAACCAGCTACAATAAGCAAAATAGCCTGAATGCCCAATAATTCAGAATGTTCATCATGTTGAAACTGAATAGAACGTTGGAATTGACCGAATTCGTCAAATGGCAAGAGTATTCAAAGTGATCAGAGTGATAAAACTAGCCAGACTAATCAAAATAGCATGAATGCCCAATTATTCAGAATGTTCATCATGTTGAAACTGAATAGAACGTTGGAATTGACCGAATTCGTCAAATGACAAGATTATGTGATAAAACCAGCCAGACTAATCGAAATAGCAAGATTATCAAAGTGATCAGAGTGATAAAACCAGCTACAATAAGCAAAATAGATTGAATGCCCAATAATTCAGAATGTTCATCATGTTGAAACTGAATAGAACGTTGGAATTGACCGAATTCGTCAAATGGCAAGAGTATTCAAAGTGATCAGAGTATAAAACCAGCTACAATAAGCAAAATATCCTGAATGCCCAATAATTCAGAATGTTCATCATGTTGAAACTGAATAGAACGTTGGAATTGACCGAATTCGTCAAATGGCAAGAGTATTGAAAGTGATCAGAGTGATAAAACTAGCCAGACTAATCAAAATAGCATGAATGCCCAATTATTCAGAATGTTCATCATGTTGAAACTGAATAGAATGTTGGAATTGACCGAATTCGTCAAATGGCAAGATTATCAAAGTGATCAGAGTGATAAAACCAGCTATAATAAGCAAAATAGATTGAATGCCCAATAATTCAGAATGTTCATCATGTTGAAACTGAATAGAACGTTGGAATTGAGCGAATTCGTCAAATGGCAAGAATAATCAAAGTGATCAGACTGATAAAACCAGCTACAATAATCAAAATAGCATGAATGCCCAATAATTCAGAATGTTCATCATGTTGAAACTGAATAGAACGTTGGAATTGACCGAATTCGTCAAATGGCAAGATTATCAAAGTGATCAGATTGATAAAACCAGCTACAATAATCAAAATAGCCTGAATGCCCAATAATTCAGAATGTTCATCATGTTCAAACTGAATAGAACGTTGGAATTGACCAAATTCGTCGAATGGCAAGAGTATTCAAAGTGATCAGAGTGATAAAACCAGTCAGACTAATCAAAGTAGCCTGAATGCCCATTAATTGAGAACTTTCATCATGTTGAAACTGAATAGAACGTTGGAATTGACCGAATTCGTCAAATGGCAAGAGTATTCAAAGTGATCAGAGTGATAAAACCAGCCAGACTAATCAAAATAGCCTGAATGCCCAATAATTCAGAATGTTCATCATGTTGAAACTGAATAGAACGTTGGAATTGACCGAATTCGTCAAATGGCAAGAGTATTCAAAGTGATCAGAGTGATAAAACTAGCCAGACTAATCAAAATAGTATGAATGCCCAATTATTCAGAATGTTCATCATGTTGAAACTGAATAGAACGTTGGAATTGACCGAATTCGTCAAATGGCAAGGTTATCAAAGTGATCAGAGTGATAAAACCAGCCAGACTAATCGAAATAGCAAGATTATCAAAGTGATCAGAGTGATAAAACCAGCTACAATAAGCAAAATAGATTGAATGCCCAATAATTCAGAATGTTCATCATGTTGAAACTGAATAGAACGTTGGAATTGACCGAATTCGTCAAATGGCAAGAGTATTCAAAGTGATCAGAGTGATAAAACTAGCCAGACTAATCAAAATAGTATGAATGCCCAATTATTCAGAATGTTCATCATGTTGAAACTGAATAGAACGTTGGAATTGACCGAATTCGTCAAATGGCAAGGTTATCAAAGTGATCAGAGTGATAAAACCAGCCAGACTAATCGAAATAGCAAGATTATCAAAGTGATCAGAGTGATAAAACCAGCTACAATAAGCAAAATAGATTGAATGCCCAATAATTCAGAATGTTCATCATGTTGAAACTGAATAGAACGTTGGAATTGACCGAATTCGTCAAATGGCAAGAGTATTCAAAGTGATCAGAGTGATAAAACCAGCAAGACTAATCAACATAGCCTGAATGCCCAATAATTCAGAATGTTCATCATGTTGAAACTGAATAGAACGTTGGAATTCACGGATTTCGTCAAATGGCAAGATTATCAAAGTGATCAGAGTATAAAACCAGCTACAATAAGCAAAATAGCCTGAATGCCCAATAATTCAGAATGTTCATCATGTTGAAACTGAATAGAACGTTGGAATTGACCGAATTCGTCAAATGGCAAGATTATCAAAGTGACCAGAGTGATAAAACCAGCTACAATAATCAAAATAGCCTGAATGCCCAATAATTCAGAACGTTCATCATGTTCAAACTGAATAGAACGTTGGAATTGACCGAATTCGTCAAATGGCAAGAGTATTTAAAGTGATCAGAGTGATAAAACCAGCCAGACTAATCGAAATAGCAAGATTATCAAAGTGATCAGAGTGATAAAACCAGCTACAATAAGCAAAATAGATTGAATGCCCAATAATTCAGAATGTTCATCATGTTCAAACTGAATAGAACGTTGGAATTGACCGATTTCGTCAAATGGCAAGATTATCAAAGTGATCAGAGTATAAAACCAGCTACAATAAGCAAAATAGCCTGAATGCCCAATAATTCAGAATGTTCATCATGTTGAAACTGAATAGAACGTTGGAATTGACCGATTTCGTCAAATGGCAAGATTATCAAAGTGATCAGAGTATAAAACCAGCTACAATAAGCAAAATAGCCTGAATGCCCAATAATTCAGAATGTTCATCATGTTGAAACTGAATAGAACGTTGGAATTGACCGAATTCGTCAAATGGCAAGATTATCAAAGTGACCAGAGTGATAAAACCAGCTACAATAATCAAACTAGCCTGAATGCCCAATAATTCAGAATGTTCATCATGTTGAAACTGAATAGAACGTTGGAATTGACCGAATTCGTCAAATGGCAAGATTATCTAAGTGATCAGAATGATAAAACCAGCTACAATAATCAAAATAGCCTGAATGCCCAATAATTGAGAACTTTCATCATGTTGAAACCGAATAGAACGTTGGAATTGACCGAATTCGTCAAATGGCAAGATTATCAAAGTGATCAGAGTGATAAAACCAGCCAGACTAATCAAACTAGCCTGAATGCCCAATAATTGAGAACTTTCATCATGTTGAAACTGAATAGAACGTTGGATTTGACCGAATTCGTCAAATGGCAAGATTATCAAAGTGATAAAACCAGCTACAATAAGCAAAATAGCCTGAATGCCCAATAATTCAGAATGTTCATCATGTTCAAACTGAATAGAACGTTGGAATTGACCAAATTCGTCGAATGGCAAGAGTATTCAAAGTGATCAGAGTGATAAAACCAGCCAGACTAATCAAACTAGCCTGAATGCCCATTAATTGAGAACTTTCATCATGTTGAAACTGAATAGAACGTTGGAATTGACCGAATTCGTCAAATGGCAAGAGTATTCAAAGTGATCAGAGTGATAAAACCAGCCAGACTAATCAAAATAGCCTGAATGCCCAATAATTCAGAATGTTCATCATGTTGAAACTGAATAGAACGTTGGAATTGACCGAATTCGTCAAATGGCAAGAGTATTCAAAGTGATCAGAGTATAAAACCAGCTACAATAAGCAAAATAGCCTGAATGCCCAATAATTCAGAATGTTCATCATGTTGAAACTGAATAGAACGTTGGAATTGACCGAATTCGTCAAATGGCAAGAGTATTCAAAGTGATCAGAGTGATAAAACTAGCCAGACTAATCAAAATAGTATGAATGCCCAATTATACAGAATGTTCATCATGTTGAAACTGAATAGAACGTTGGAATTGACCGAATTCGTCAAATGGCAAGATTATCAAAGTGATCAGAGTGATAAAACCAGCCAGACTAATCGAAATAGCAAGATTATCAAAGTGATCAGAGTGATAAAACCAGCTACAATAAGCAAAATAGATTGAATGCCCAATAATTCAGAATGTTCATCATGTTGAAACTGAATAGAACGTTGGAATTGACCGAATTCGTCAAATGGCAAGAGTATTCAAAGTGATCAGAGTGATAAAACCAGCAAGACTAATCAACATAGCCTGAATGCAAAATAATTCAGAATGTTCATCATGTTGAAACTGAATAGAACGTTGGAATTGACCGATTTCGTCAAATGGCAAGATTATCAAAGTGATCAGAGTATAAAACCAGCTACAATAAGCAAAATAGCCTGAATGCCCAATAATTCAGAATGTTCATCATGTTGAAACTGAATAGAACGTTGGAATTGACCGAATTCGTCAAATGGCAAGATTATCAAAGTGACCAGAGTGATAAAACCAGCTACAATAATCAAAATAGCCTGAATGCCCAATAATTCAGAATGTTCATCATGTTCAAACTGAATAGAACGTTGGAATTGACCGAATTCGTCAAATGGCAAGAGTATTCAAAGTGATCAGAGTGATAAAACCAGCCAGACTAATCGAAATAGCAAGATTATCAAAGTGATCAGAGTGATAAAACCAGCTACAATAAGCAAAATAGATTGAATGCCCAATAATTCAGAATGTTCATCATGTTGAAACTGAATAGAACGTTGGAATTGACCGATTTCGTCAAATGGCAAGATTATCAAAGTGATCAGAGTATAAAACCAGCTACAATAAGCAAAATAGCCTGAATGCCCAATAATTCAGAATGTTCATCATGTTGAAACTGAATAGAACGTTGGAATTGACCGATTTCGTCAAATGGCAAGATTATCAAAGTGATCAGAGTATAAAACCAGCTACAATAAGCAAAATAGCCTGAATGCCCAATAATTCAGAATGTTCATCATGTTGAAACTGAATAGAACGTTGGAATTGACCGAATTCGTCAAATGGCAAGATTATCAAAGTGACCAGAGTGATAAAACCAGCTACAATAATCAAAATAGCCTGAATGCCCAATAATTCAGAATGTTCATCATGTTGAAACTGAATAGAACGTTGGAATTGACCGAATTCGTCAAATGGCAAGATTATCTAAGTGATCAGAATGATAAAACCAGCTACAATAATCAAAATAGCCTGAATGCCCAATAATTGAGAACTTTCATCATGTTGAAACCGAATAGAACGTTGGAATTGACCGAATTCGTCAAATGGCAAGATTATCAAAGTGATCAGAGTGATCAAACCAGCCAGACTAATCAAACTAGCCTGAATGCCCAATAATTGAGAACTTTCATCATGTTGAAACTGAATAGAACGTTGGATTTGACCGAATTCGTCAAATGGCAAGATTATCAAAGTGATAAAACCAGCTACAATAAGCAAAATAGCCTGAATGCCCAATAATTCAGAATGTTCATCATGTTGAATCTGAATAGAACGTTGGAATTGACTGAATTCGTCAAATGGCAAGAGTATTCAAAGTGATAAGAGTGATAAAACCAGCAAAATAGCCTGAATGCCCAATAATTCAGAATGTTCATCATGTTAAAAAACTGAATAGAACGTTGGAATTGACCGAATTCGTCAAATGGCAAGAGTATTCAAAGTGATCAGAGTGATAAAACCAGCTACAATAATCAAAATAGCCTGAATGCCCAATAATTCAGAATGTTCATCATGTTGAAACTGAATAGAACGTTGGAATTGACCGAATTCGTCAAATGGCAAGAGTATTCAAAGTGATCAGAGTGATAAAACTAGCAAGACTAATCAAAATAGCCTGAATGCCCAATAATTCAGAATGTTCATCATGTTGAAACTGAATAGAACGTTGGAATTGACCGATTTCGTCAAATGGCAAGATTATCAAAGTGATCAGAGTATAAAACCAGCTACAATAAGCAAAATAGCCTGAATGCCCAATAATTCAGAATGTTTATCATGTTGAAATTGAATAGAACGTTGGAATTGACCGAATTCGTCAAATGGCAAGAGTATTCAAAGTGATCAGAGTGATAAAACCAGCCAGACTAATCAAAATAGCATGAATGCCCAATAATTCAGAATGTTCATCATGTTGAAACTGATTAGAACGTTGGAATTGAGCGAATTCGTCAAATGGCAAGAATAATCAAAGTGATCAGAGTGATGAAACCAGCTACAATAGTCAAAATAGCATGAATGTCCAATAATTCAGCATGTTCATCATGTTGAAACTGAATAGAACGTTGGAATTGAGCGAATTCGTCAAATGGCAAGAATAATCAAAGTGATCAGAGTGATAAAACCAGCTACAATAATCAAAATAGCATGAATGCCCAATAATTCAGCATGTTCATCATGTTGAAACTGAATAGAACGTTGGAATTGACCGAATTCGTCAAATGGAAAGATTATCAAAGTGATCAGAGTGATAAAACCAGCTACAATAATCAAAATAGTCTGAATGCCCAATAATTCAGAATGTTCATCATGTTCAAACTGAATAGAACGTTGGAATTGACCGAATTCGTCAAATGGCAAGAGTATTCAAAGTTATCATAGTGATAAAACCAGCCAGACTAATCAAACTTGCCTGAATGCCCAATAATTCAGAATGTTCATCATGTTGAAACTGAATAGAACGTTGGAATTGACCGAATTCGTCAAATGGCAAGATTATCTAAGTGATCAGATTGATAAAACCAGCTACAATAATCAAAATAGCCTGAATGCCCAATAATTGAGAACTTTCATCATGTTGAAACCGAATAGAACGTTGGAATTGACCGAATTCGTCAAATGGCAAGATTATCAGAGTGATAAAACCAGCTACAATAATCAAAATAGCCTGAATGCCCAATAATTCAGAATGTTCATCATGTTGAAACTGAATAGAACGTTGGAATTGACTGAATTCGTCAAATGGCAAGAGTATTCAAAGTGATCAGAGTTATAAAACCAGCTACAATAAGCAAAATAGCCTGAATGCCCAATAATTCAGAATGTTCATCATGTTGAAACTGAATAGAACGTTGGAATTGACCGAATTCGTCAAATGGCAAGAGTATTCAAAGTGATCAGAGTGATAAAACTAGCCAGACTAATCAAAATAGCATGAATGCCCAATTATTCAGAATGTTCATCATGTTGAAACTGAATAGAACGTTGGAATTGACCGAATTCGTCAAATGGCAAGATTATGTGATAAAACCAGCCAGACTAATCGAAATAGCAAGATTATCAAAGTGATCAGAGTGATAAAACCAGCTACAATAAGCAAAATAGATTGAATGCCCAATAATTCAGAATGTTCATCATGTTGAAACTGAATAGAACGTTGGAATTGACCGAATTCGTCAAATGGCAAGAGTATTCAAAGTGATCAGAGTATAAAACCAGCTACAATAAGCAAAATATCCTGAATGCCCAATAATTCAGAATGTTCATCATGTTGAAACTGAATAGAACGTTGGAATTGACCGAATTCGTCAAATGGCAAGAGAATTCAAAGTGATCAGAGTGATAAAACTAGCCAGACTAATCAAAATAGCATGAATGCCCAATTATTCAGAATGTTCATCATGTTGAAACTGAATAGAACGTTGGAATTGACCGAATTCGTCAAATGGCAAGATTATCAAAGTGATCAGAGTGATAAAACCAGCTATAATAAGCAAAATAGATTGAATGCCCAATAATTCAGAATGTTCATCATGTTGAAACTGAATAGAACGTTGGAATTGAGCGAATTCGTCAAATGGCAAGAATAATCAAAGTGATCAGACTAATAAAACCAGCTACAATAATCAAAATAGCATGAATGCCCAATAATTCAGAATGTTCATCATGTTGAAACTGAATAGAACGTTGGAATTGACCGAATTCGTCAAATGGCAAGATTATCAAAGTGATCAGAGTGATAAAACCAGCTACAATAATCAAAATAGCCTGAATGCCCAATAATTCAGAATGTTCATCATGTTCAAACTGAATAGAACGTTGGAATTGACCAAATTCGTCGAATGGCAAGAGTATTCAAAGTGATCAGAGTGATAAAACCAGCCAGACTAATCAAACTAGCCTGAATGCCCATTAATTGAGAACTTTCATCATGTTGAAACTGAATAGAACGTTGGAATTGACCGAATTCGTCAAATGGCAAGAGTATTCAAAGTGATCAGAGTGATAAAACCAGCCAGACTAATCAAAATAGCCTGAATGCCCAATAATTCAGAATGTTCATCATGTTGAAACTGAATAGAACGTTGGAATTGACCGAATTCGTCAAATGGCAAGAGTATTCAAAGTGATCAGAGTATAAAACCAGCTACAATAAGCAAAATAGCCTGAATGCCCAATAATTCAGAATGTTCATCATGTTGAAACTGAATAGAACGTTGGAATTGACCGAATTCGTCAAATGGCAAGAGTATTCAAAGTGATCAGAGTGATAAAACTAGCCAGACTAATCAAAATAGTATGAATGCCCAATTATTCAGAATGTTCATCATGTTGAAACTGAATAGAACGTTGGAATTTACCGAATTCGTCAAATGGCAAGATTATCAAAGTGATCAGAGTGATAAAACCAGCCAGACTAATCGAAATAGCAAGATTATCAAAGTGATCAGAGTGATAAAACCAGCTACAATAAGCAAAATAGATTGAATGCCCAATAATTCAGAATGTTTATCATGTTGAAACTGAATAGAACGTTGGAATTGACCAAATTCGTCAAATGGCAAGAGTATTCAAAGTGATCAGAGTGATAAAACCAGCAAGACTAATCAACATAGCCTGAATGCCCAATAATTCAGAATGTTCATCATGTTCAAACTGAATAGAACGTTGGAATTGACCGAATTCGTCAAATGGCAAGAGTATTCAAAGTGATCAGAGTGATAAAACCAGCCAGACTAATCAAACTTGCCTGAATGCCCAATAATTCAGGATGTTCATCATGTTGAAACTGAATAGAACGTTGGAATTGACCGAATTCGTCAAATGGCAAGAGTATTCAAAGTGATCAGAGTGATAAAACCAGCCAGACTAATCAAACTTGCCTGAATGCCCAATAATTCAGAATGTTCATCATGTTGAAACTGAATAGAACGTTGGAATTGACCGAATTCGTCAAATGGCAAGATTATCAAAGTGATCAGAGTATAAAACCAGCTACAATAAGCAAAATAGCCTGAATGCCCAATAATTCAGAATGTTCATCATGTTGAAACTCAATAGAACGTTGGAATTGACCGAATTCGTCAAATGGCAAGATTATCAAAGTGATCAGAGTGATAAAACCAGCTACAATAAGCAAAATAGCCTGAATGCCCAATAATTCAGAATGTTCATCATGTTGAAACTGAATAGAACGTTGGAATTGACCGAATTCGTCAAATGGCAAGATTATCAAAGTGATCAGAGTGATAAAACCAGCCAGACTAATCAAAATAGCATGAATGCCCAATAATTCAGAATGTTCATCATGTTGAAACTGAATAGAACGTTGGAATTGACCGAATTCGTCAAATGGCAAGAGTATTCAAAGTGATCAGAGTGATAAAACCAGCCAGACTAATCAAAATAGCATGAATGCCCAATAATTCAGAATGTTCATCATGTTGAAACTGAATAGAACGTTGGAATTGACCGAATTCGTCAAATGGCAAGATTATCTAAGTGATCAGAATGATAAAACCAGCTACAATAATCAAAATAGCCTGAATGCCCAATAATTGAGAACTTTCATCATGTGGAAACCGAATAGAACGTTGGAATTGACCGAATTCGTCAAATGGCAAGATTATCAAAGTGATCAGAGTGATAAAACCAGCCAGACTAATCAAACTAGCCTGAATGCCCAATAATTCAGAATGTTCATCATGTTCAAACTGAATAGAACGTTGGAATTGACCGAATTCGTCAAATGGCAAGAGTATTCAAAGTGATCAGAGTGATAAAACCAGCCAGACTAATCGAAATAGCAAGATTATCAAAGTGATCAGAGTGATAAAACCAGCTACAATAAGCAAAATAGATTGAATGCCCAATAATTCAGAATGTTCATCATGTTGAAACTGAATAGAACGTTGGAATTGACCGAATTCGTCAAATGGCAAGATTATCAAAGTGATCAGAGTGATAAAACCAGCCAGACTAATCAAACTAGCCTGAATGCCCAATAATTCAGAATGTTCATCATGTTCAAACTGAATAGAACGTTGGAATTGACCGAATTCGTCAAATGGCAAGAGTATTCAAAGTGATCAGAGTGATAAAACCAGCCAGACTAATCGAAATAGCAAGATTATCAAAGTGATCAGAGTGATAAAACCAGCTACAATAAGCAAAATAGATTGAATGCCCAATAATTCAGAATGTTCATCATGTTGAAACTGAATAGAACGTTGGAATTGACCGATTTCGTCAAATGGCAAGATTATCAAAGTGATCAGAGTATAAAACCAGCTACAATAAGCAAAATAGCCTGAATGCCCAATAATTCAGAATGTTCATCATGTTGAAACTGAATAGAACGTTGGAATTGACCGAATTCGTCAAATGGCAAGATTATCAAAGTGATCAGAGTGATAAAACCAGCCAGACTAATCAAACTAGCCTGAATGCCCAATAATTCAGAATGTTCATCATGTTCAAACTGAATAGAACGTTGGAATTGACCGAATTCGTCAAATGGCAAGAGTATTCAAAGTGATCAGAGTGATAAAACCAGCCAGACTAATCAAACTTGCCTGAATGCCCAATAATTCAGAATGTTCATCATGTTGAAACTGAATAGAACGTTGGAATTGACCGAATTCGTCAAATGGCAAGATTATCTAAGTGATCAGAATGATAAAACCAGCTACAATAATCAAAATAGCCTGAATGCCCAATAATTGAGAACTTTCATCATGTGGAAACCGAATAGAACGTTGGAATTGACCGAATTCGTCAAATGGCAAGATTATCAAAGTGATCAGAGTGATAAAACCAGCCAGACTAATCAAACTAGCCTGAATGCCCAATAATTGAGAACTTTCATCATGTTGAAACTGAATAGAACGTTGGATTTGACCGAAATCGTCAAATGGCAAGATTATCAAAGTGATAAAACCAGCTACAATAAGCAAAATAGCCTGAATGCCCAATAATTCAGAATGTTCATCATGTTGAAACTGAATAGAACGTTGGAATTGACTGAATTCGTCAAATGGCAAGAGTATTCAAAGTGATAAGAGTGATAAAACCAGCAAAATAGCCTGAATGCCCAATAATTCAGAATGTTCATCATGTTGAAACTGAATAGAACGTTGGAATTGACCGATTTCGTCAAATGGCAAGATTATCAAAGTGATCAGAGTATAAAACCAGCTACAATAAGCAAAATAGCCTGAATGCCCAATAATTCAGAATGTTTATCATGTTGAAATTGAATAGAACGTTGGAATTGACCGAATTCGTCAAATGGCAAGAGTATTCAAAGTGATCAGAGTGATAAAACCAGCCAGACTAATCAAAATAGCATGAATGCCCAATAATTCAGAATGTTCATCATGTTGAAACTGAATAGAACGTTGGAATTGAGCGAATTCGTCAAATGGCAAGAATAATCAAAGTGATCAGAGTGATGAAACCAGCTACAATAGTCAAAATAGCATGAATGTCCAATAATTCAGCATGTTCATCATGTTCAAACTGAATAGAACGTTGGAATTGAGCGAATTCGTCAAATGGCAAGAACAATAAAAGTGATCAGAGTGATAAAACCAGCTACAATAATCAAAATAGCATGAATGCCCAATAATTCAGCATGTTCATCATGTTGAAACTGAATAGAACGTTGGAATTGACCGAATTCGTCAAATGGCAAGATTATCAAAGTGATCAGAGTGATAAAACCAGCTACAATAATCAAAATAGCCTGAATACCCAATAATTCAGAATGTTCATCATGTTCAAACTGAATAGAACGTTGGAATTGACCGAATTCGTCGAATGGCAAGAGTATTCAAAGTGATCAGAGTGATAAAACCAGCCAGACTAATCAAACTAGCCTGAATGCCCAATAATTGAGAACTTTCATCATGTTGAAACTGAATAGAACGTTGGAATTGACCGAATTCGTCAAATGGCAAGATTATCAAAGTGATCAGAGTGATAAAACCAGCTACAATAAGCAAAATAGCCTGAATGCCCAATAATTCAGAATGTTCATCATGTTGAAACTGAATAGAACGTTGGAGTTGACTGAATTCGTCAAATGGCAAGAGTATTCAAAGTGATAAGAGTGATAAAACCAGTAAAATAGCCTGAATGCCCAATAATTCAGAATGTTCATCATGTTGAAACTGAATAGAACGTTGGAATTGACCGAATTCGTCAAATGGCAAGAGTATTCAAAGTGATCAGAGTGATAAAACCAGCTACAATAATCAAAATAGCCTGAATGCCCAATAATTCAGAATGTTCATCATGTTGAAACTGAATAGAACGTTGGAATTGACCGAATACGTCAAATGGCAAGAGTATTCAAAGTGATCAGAGTGATAAAACCAGCAATACTAATCAAAATAGCCTGAATGCCCAATAATTGAGAACTTTCATCATGTTGAAACTGAATAGAACGTTGGAATTGACCGAATTCGTCAAATGGCAAGATTATCAAAGTGATCAGAGTGATAAAACCAGCTACAATAAGCAAAATAGCCTGAATGCTCAATAATTCAGAATGTTCATCATGTTGAAACTGAATAGAACGTTGGAATTGACTGAATTCGTCAAATGGCAAGAGTATTCAAAGTGATAAGAGTGATAAAACCAGCAAAATAGCCTGAATGCCCAATAATTCAGAATGTTCATCATATTGAAACTGAATAGAACGTTGGAATTGACCGAATTCGTCAAATGGCAAGATTATCAAAGTGATCAGAGTGATAAAACCAGCCAGACTAATCAAACTAGCCTGAATGCCCAATAATTCAGAATGTTCATCATGTTGAAACTGTATAGAACTTTGGAATTGACCGAATTCGTCAAATGGCAAGATTATCTAAGTGATCAGATTGATAAAACCAGCTACAATAATCAAAATAGCATGAATGCCCAATAATTGAGAACTTTCATCATGTTGAAACTGAATAGAACGTTGGAATTGACCGAATTCGTCAAATGGCAAGATTATCAAAGTGATCAGAGTGATAAAACCAGCTACAATAATCAAAATAGCCTGAATGCCCAATAATTCAGAATGTTCATCATGTTCAAACTGAATAGAACGTTGGAATTGACCGAATTCGTCGAATGGCAAGAGTATTCAAAGTGATCAGAGTGATAAAACCAGCCAGACTAATCAAAATAGCATGAATGCCTAATAATTCAGAATGTTCATCATGTTGAAACTGAATAGAACGTTGGAATTGACCGAATTCGTCAAATGGCAAGATTATCAAAGTGATCAGAGTGATAAAACCAGCCAGACTAATCAAACTAGCCTGAATGCCCAATAATTCAGAATGTTCATCATGTTGAAACTGAATAGAACGTTGGAATTGACCGAATTCGTCAAATGGCAAGAGTATTCAAAGTGATCAGAGTGATAAAACCAGCTACAATAATCAAAATAGCCTGAATGCCCAATAATTCAGAATGTTCATCATGTTGAAACTGAATAGAACGTTGGAATTGACCGAATTCGTCAAATGGCAAGAGTATTCAAAGTGATCAGAGTGATAAAACCAGCTACAATAATCAAAATAGCCTGAATGCCCAATAATTCAGAATGTTCATCATATTGAAACTGAATAGAACGTTGGAATTGACCGAATTCGTCAAATGGCAAGAGTATTCAAAGTGATCAGAGTGATAAAACCAGCTACAATAATCAAAATAGCCTGAATGCCCAATAATTCAGAATGTTCATCATGTTGAAACTGAATAGAACGTTGGAATTGACCGAATTCGTCAAATGGCAAGAGTATTCAAAGTGATCAGAGTGATAAACCCAGCCAGACTAATCAAAATAGCATGAATGCCTAATAATTCAGAATGTTCATCATGTTGAAACTGAATAGAACGTTGGAATTGACCGAATTCGTCAAATGGCAAGATTATCAAAGTGATCAGAGTGATAAAACCAGCCAGACTAATCAAACTAGCCTGAATGCCCAATAATTCAGAATGTTCATCATGTTGAAACTGAATAGAACTTTGGAATTGACCGAATTCGTCAAATGGCAAGATTATCTAAGTGATCAGATTGATAAAACCAGCTACAATAATCAAAATAGCATGAATGCCCAATAATTGAGAACTTTCATCATGTTGAAACTGAATAGAACGTTGGAATTGACCGAATTCGTCAAATGGCAAGATTATCAAAGTGATCAGAGTGATAAAACCAGCTACAATAATCAAAATAGCCTGAATGCCCAATAATTCAGAATGTTCATCATGTTCAAACTGAATAGAACGTTGGAATTGACCGAATTCGTCGAATGGCAAGAGTATTCAAAGTGATCAGAGTGATAAAACCAGCCAGACTAATCAAACTAGCCTGAATGTCCAATAATTGAGAACTTTCATCATGTTGAAACTGAATAGAACGTTGGATTTGACCGAATTCGTCAAATGGCAAGATTATCAAAGTGATAAAACCAGCTACAATAAGCAAAATAGCCTGAATGCCCAATAATTGAGAATGTTCATCATGTTGAAACTGACTAGAACGTTGGAATTGACTGAATTCGTCAAATGGCAAGAGTATTCAAAGTGATAAGAGTGATAAAACCAGCTACAATAATCAAAATAGCCTGAATGCCCAATAATTCAGAATGTTCATCATGTTGAAACTGAATAGAACGTTGGAATTGACCGAATTCGTCAAATGGCAAGAGTATTCAAAGTGATCAGAGTGATAAAACCAGCAAGACTAATCAAAATAGCCTGAATGCCCAATAATTCAGAATGTTCATCATGTTGAAACTGAATAGAACGTTGGAATTGACCGATTTCGTCAAATGGCAAGATTATCAAAGTGATCAGAGTATAAAACCAGCTACAATAAGCAAAATAGCCTGAATGCCCAATAATTCAGAATGTTCATCATGTTGAAACTGAATAGAACGTTGGAATTGACCGAATTCGTCAAATGGCAAGAGTATTCAAAGTGATCAGAGTGATAAAACCAGCCAGACTAATCAAAATAGCATGAATGCCCAATAATTCAGAATGTTCATCATGTTGAAACTGAATAGAACGTTGGAATTGAGCGAATTCGTCAAATGGCAAGAATAATCAAAGTGGTCAGAGTGATAAAACCAGCTACAATAGTCAAAATAGCATGAATGCCCAATAATTCAGCATGTTCATCATGTTGAAACTGAATAGAACGTTGGAATTGAGCGAATTCGTCAAATGGCAAGAATAATCAAAGTGATCAGAGTGATAAAACCAGCTACAATAGTCAAAATAGCATGAATGCCCAATAATTCAGCATGTTCATCATGTTGAAACTGAATAGAACGTTGGAATTGACCGAATTCGTCAAATGGCAAGAGTATTCAAAGTGATCAGAGTGATAAAACCAGCCAGACTAATCAAACTAGCCTGAATGGCCAATAATTGAGAAGTTTCATCATGTTGAAACTGAATAGAACGTTGGATTTGACCGAATTCGTCAAATGGCAAGATTATCAAAGTGATCAGAGTGATAAAACCAGCTACAATAATCAAAATAGCCTGAATGCCCTATAATTCAGAATGTTCATCATGTTCAAACTGAAAAGAACGTTGGAATTGACCGAATTCGTCGAATGGCAAGAGTATTCAAAGTGATCAGAGTGATAAAACCAGCCAGGCTAATCAAACTAGCCTGAATGCCCAATAATTGAGAACTTTCATCATGTTGAAACTGAATAGAACGTTGGAATTGACCGAATTCGTCAAATGGCAAGATTATCAAAGTGATCAGAGTGATAAAACCAGCTACAATAATCAAAATAGCCTGAATACCCAATAATTCAGAATGTTCATCATGTTCAAACTGAATAGAACGTTGGAATTGACCGAATTCGTCGAATGGCAAGAGTATTCAAAGTGATCAGAGTGATAAAACCAGCCAGACTAATCAAACTAGCCTGAATGCCCAATAATTGAGAACTTTCATCATGTTGAAACTGAATAGAACGTTGGAATTGACCGAATTCGTCAAATGGCAAGATTATCAAAGTGAACAGAGTGATAAAACCAGCTACAATAAGCAAAATAGCCTGAATGCCCAATAATTCAGAATGTTCATCATGTTGAAACTGAATAGAACGTTGGAGTTGACTGAATTCGTCAAATGGCAAGAGTATTCAAAGTGATAAGAGTGATAAAACCAGTAAAATAGCCTGAATGCCCAATAATTCAGAATGTTCATCATGTTGAAACTGAATAGAACGTTGGAATTGACCGAATTCGTCAAATGGCAAGAGTATTCAAAGTGATCAGAGTGATAAAACCAGCTACAATAATCAAAATAGCCTGAATGCCCAATAATTCAGAATGTTCATCATGTTGAAAATGAATAGAACGTTGGAATTGACCGAATTCGTCAAATGGCAAGATTATCAAAGTGATCAGAGTGATAAAACCAGCTACAATAAGCAAAATAGCCTGAATGCCCAATAATTCAGAATGTTCATCATGTTGAAACTGGATAGAACGTTGGAATTGACTGAATTCGTCAAATGGCAAGAGTATTCAAAGTGATAAGAGTGATAAAACCAGCAAAATAGCCTGAATGCCCAATAATTCAGAATGTTCATCATATTGAAACTGAATAGAACGTTGGAATTGACCGAATTCGTCAAATGGCAAGAGTATTCAAAGTGATCAGAGTGATAAAACCAGCTACAATAATCAAAATAGCCTGAATGCCCAATAATTCAGAATGTTCATCATGTTGAAACTGAATAGAACGTTGGAATTGACCGAATTCGTCAAATGGCAAGAGTATTCAAAGTGATCAGAGTGATAAACCCAGCCAGACTAATCAAAATAGCATGAATGCCTAATAATTCAGAATGTTCATCATGTTGAAACTGAATAGAACGTTGGAATTGACCGAATTCGTCAAATGGCAAGATTATCAAAGTGATCAGAGTGATAAAACCAGCCAGACTAATCAAACTAGCCTGAATGCCCAATAATTCAGAATGTTCATCATGTTGAAACTGAATAGAACTTTGGAATTGACCGAATTCGTCAAATGGCAAGATTATCTAAGTGATTAGATTGATAAAACCAGCTACAATAATCAAAATAGCATGAATGCCCAATAATTGAGAACTTTCATCATGTTGAAACTGAATAGAACGTTGGAATTGACCGAATTCGTCAAATGGCAAGATTATCAAAGTGATCAGAGTGATAAAACCAGCTACAATAATCAAAATAGCCTGAATGCCCAATAATTCAGAATGTTCATCATGTTCAAACTGAATAGAACGTTGGAATTTACCGAATTCGTCGAATGGCAAGAGTATTCAAAGTGATCAGAGTGATAAAACCAGCCAGACTAATCAAACTAGCCTGAATGTCCAATAATTGAGAACTTTCATCATGTTGAAACTGAATAGAACGTTGGATTTGACCGAATTCGTCAAATGGCAAGATTATCAAAGTGATAAAACCAGCTACAATAAGCAAAATAGCCTGAATGCCCAACAATTGAGAATGTTCATCATGTTGAAACTGACTAGAACGTTGGAATTGACTGAATTCGTCAAATGGCAAGAGTATTCAAAGTGATAAGAGTGATGAAACCAGCAAAATAGCCTGAATGCCCAATAATTCAGAATGTTCATCATGTTAAAAAACTGAATAGAACGTTGGAATTGACCGAATTCGTCAAATGGCAAGAGTATTCAATGTGATCAGAGTGATAAAACCAGCTACAATAATCAAAATAGCCTGAATGCCCAATAATTCAGAATGTTCATCATGTTGAAACTGAATAGAACGTTGGAATTGAGCGAATTCGTCAAATGGCAAGAATAATCAAAGTGGTCAGAGTGATAAAACCAGCTACAATAGTCAAAATAGCATGAATGCCCAATAATTCAGCATGTTCATCATGTTGAAACTGAATAGAACGTTGGAATTGAGCGAATTCGTCAAATGGCAAGAATAATCAAAGTGATCAGAGTGATAAAACCAGCTACAATAGTCAAAATAGCATGAATGCCCAATAATTCAGCATGTTCATCATGTTGAAACTGAATAGAACGTTGGAATTGACCGAATTCGTCAAATGGCAAGAGTATTCAAAGTGATCAGAGTGATAAAACCAGCCAGACTAATCAAACTAGCCTGAATGGCCAATAATTGAGAAGTTTCATCATGTTGAAACTGAATAGAACGTTGGATTTGACCGAATTCGTCAAATGGCAAGATTATCAAAGTGATCAGAGTGATAAAACCAGCTACAATAATCAAAATAGCCTGAATGCCCAATAATTCAGAATGTTCATCATGTTCAAACTGAAAAGAACGTTGGAATTGACCGAATTCGTCGAATGGCAAGAGTATTCAAAGTGATCAGAGTGATAAAACCAGCCAGGCTAATCAAACTAGCCTGAATGCCCAATAATTGAGAACTTTCATCATGTTGAAACTGAATAGAACGTTGGAATTGACCGAATTCGTCAAATGGCAAGATTATCAAAGTGATCAGAGTGATAAAACCAGCTACAATAATCAAAATAGCCTGAATACCCAATAATTCAGAATGTTCATCATGTTCAAACTGAATAGAACGTTGGAATTGACCGAATTCGTCGAATGGCAAGAGTATTCAAAGTGATCAGAGTGATAAAACCAGCCAGACTAATCAAACTAGCCTGAATGCCCAATAATTGAGAACTTTCATCATGTTGAAACTGAATAGAACGTTGGAATTGACCGAATTCGTCAAATGGCAAGATTATCAAAGTGAACAGAGTGATAAAACCAGCTACAATAAGCAAAATAGCCTGAATGCCCAATAATTCAGAATGTTCATCATGTTGAAACTGAATAGAACGTTGGAGTTGACTGAATTCGTCAAATGGCAAGAGTATTCAAAGTGATAAGAGTGATAAAACCAGTAAAATAGCCTGAATGCCCAATAATTCAGAATGTTCATCATGTTGAAACTGAATAGAACGTTGGAATTGACCGAATTCGTCAAATGGCAAGAGTATTCAAAGTGATCAGAGTGATAAAACCAGCTACAATAATCAAAATAGCCTGAATGCCCAATAATTCAGAATGTTCATCATGTTGAAAATGAATAGAACGTTGGAATTGACCGAATTCGTCAAATGGCAAGAGTATTCAAAGTGATCAGAGTGATAAAACCAGCAAGACTAATCAAAATAGCCTGAATGCCCAATAATTGAGAACTTTCATCATGTTCAAACTGAATAGAACGTTGGAATTGACCGAATTCGTCAAATGGCAAGATTATCAAAGTGATCAGAGTGATAAAACCAGCTACAATAAGCAAAATAGCCTGAATGCCCAATAATTCAGAATGTTCATCATGTTGAAACTGGATAGAACGTTGGAATTGACTGAATTCGTCAAATGGCAAGAGTATTCAAAGTGATAAGAGTGATAAAACCAGCAAAATAGCCTGAATGCCCAATAATTCAGAATGTTCATCATATTGAAACTGAATAGAACGTTGGAATTGACCGAATTCGTCAAATGGCAAGAGTATTCAAAGTGATCAGAGTGATAAAACCAGCTACAATAATCAAAATAGCCTGAATGCCCAATAATTCAGAATGTTCATCATGTTGAAACTGAATAGAACGTTGGAATTGACCGAATTCGTCAAATGGCAAGAGTATTCAAAGTGATCAGAGTGATAAACCCAGCCAGACTAATCAAAATAGCATGAATGCCTAATAATTCAGAATGTTCATCATGTTGAAACTGAATAGAACGTTGGAATTGACCGAATTCGTCAAATGGCAAGATTATCAAAGTGATCAGAGTGATAAAACCAGCCAGACTAATCAAACTAGCCTGAATGCCCAATAATTCAGAATGTTCATCATGTTGAAACTGAATAGAACTTTGGAATTGACCGAATTCGTCAAATGGCAAGATTATCTAAGTGATCAGATTGATAAAACCAGCTACAATAATCAAAATAGCATGAATGCCCAATAATTGAGAACTTTCATCATGTTGAAACTGAATAGAACGTTGGAATTGACCGAATTCGTCAAATGGCAAGATTATCAAAGTGATCAGAGTGATAAAACCAGCTACAATAATCAAAATAGCCTGAATGCCCAATAATTCAGAATGTTCATCATGTTCAAACTGAATAGAACGTTGGAATTTACCGAATTCGTCGAATGGCAAGAGTATTCAAAGTGATCAGAGTGATAAAACCAGCCAGACTAATCAAACTAGCCTGAATGTCCAATAATTGAGAACTTTCATCATGTTGAAACTGAATAGAACGTTGGATTTGACCGAATTCGTCAAATGGCAAGATTATCAAAGTGATAAAACCAGCTACAATAAGCAAAATAGCCTGAATGCCCAACAATTGAGAATGTTCATCATGTTGAAACTGACTAGAACGTTGGAATTGACTGAATTCGTCAAATGGCAAGAGTATTCAAAGTGATAAGAGTGATGAAACCAGCAAAATAGCCTGAATGCCCAATAATTCAGAATGTTCATCATGTTAAAAAACTGAATAGAACGTTGGAATTGACCGAATTCGTCAAATGGCAAGATTATCAAAGTGATCAGAGTGATAAAACCAGCTACAATAGTCAAAATAGCATGAATGCCCAATAATTCAGCATGTTCATCATGTTGAAACTGAATAGAACGTTGGAATTGACCGAATTCGTCAAATGGCAAGAGTATTCAAAGTGATCAGAGTGATAAAACCAGCCAGACTAATCAAAATAGCATGAATGCCCAATAATTCAGAATGTTCATCATGTTGAAACTGAATAGAACGTTGGAATTGACCGAATTCGTCAAATGGCAAGAGTATTCAAAGTGATCAGAGTGATAAAACCAGCAAGACTAAGCAAAATAGCCTGAATGCCCAATAATTCAGAATGTTCATCATGTTGAAAATGAATAGAACGTTGGAATTGACCGATTTCGTCAAATGGCAAGATTATCAAAGTGATCAGAGTGATAAAACCAGCTACAATAGTCAAAATAGCATGAATGCCCAATAATTCAGCATGTTCATCATGTTGAAACTGAATAGAACGTTGGAATTGACCGAATTCGTCAAATGGCAAGAGTATTCAAAGTGATCAGAGTGATAAAACCAGCCAGACTAATCAAAATAGCATGAATGCCCAATAATTCAGAATGTTCATCATGTTGAAACTGAATAGAACGTTGGAATTGAGCGAATTCGTCAAATGGCAAGAGTATTCAAAGTGATCAGAGTGATAAAACCAGCCAGACTAATCAAACTAGCCTGAATGCCCAATAATTGAGAACTTTCATCATGTTGAAACTGAATAGAACGTTGGATTTGACCGAATTCGTCAAATGGCAAGATTATCAAAGTGATCAGAGTGATAAAACCAGCTACAATAATCAAAATAGCCCGAATGCCCAATAATTCAGAATGTTCATCATGTTCAAACTGAAAAGAACGTTGGAATTGACCGAATTCGTCGAATGGCAAGAGTATTCAAAGTGATCAGAGTGATAAAACCAGCCAGGCTAATCAAACTAGCCTGAATGCCCAATAATTGAGAACTTTCATCATGTTGAAACTGAATAGAACGTTGGAATTGACCGAATTCGTCAAATGGCAAGATTATCAAAGTGATCAGAGTGATAAAACCAGCTAAAATAAGCAAAATAGCCTGAATGCCCAATAATTCAGAATGTTCATCATGTTGAAACTGAATAGAACGTTGGAATTGACTGAATTCGTCAAATGGCAAGAGTATTCAAAGTGATAAGAGTGATAAAACCAGCAAAATAGCCTGCCCAATAATTCAGAATGTTCATCATGTTGAAACTGAATAGAACGTTGGAATTGACCGAATTCGTCAAATGGCAAGAGTATTCAAAGTGATCAGAGTGATAAAACCAGCTACAATAATCAAAATAGCCTGAATGCCCAATAATTCAGAATGTTGATCATGTTGAAACTGAATAGAACGTTGAAATTGACCGAATTCGTCAAATGGCAAGAGTATTCAAAGTGATCAGAGTGATAAAACCAGCAAGACTAATCAAAATAGCCTGAATGCCCAATAATTCAGAATGTTCATCATGTTGAAACTGAATAGAACGTTGGAATTGACCGAATTCGTCAAATGGCAAGATTATCAAAGTGATCAGAGTGATAAAACCAGCCAGACTAATCAAACTAGCCTGAATGCCCAATAATTCAGAATGTTCATCATGTTGAAACTGAATAGAACGTTGGAATTGACCGAATTCGTCAAATGGCAAGAGTATTCAAAGTGATCAGAGTGATAAAACCAGCTACAATAATCAAAATAGCCTGAATGCCCAATAATTCAGAATGTTCATCATGTTGAAACTGAATAGAACGTTGGAATTGACCGAATTCGTCAAATGGCAAGAGTATTCAAAGTGATCAGAGTGATAAAACCAGCAAGACTAATCAAAATAGCCTGAATGCCCAATAATTGAGAACTTTCATCATGTTGAAACCGAATAGAACGTTGGAATTGACCGAATTCGTCAAATGGCAAGATTATCAAAGTGATCAGAGTGATAAAACCAGCTACAATAAGCAAAATAGCCTGAATGCCCAATAATTCAGAATGTTCATCATGTTGAAACTGAATAGAACGTTGGAATTGACTGAATTCGTCAAATGGCAAGAGTATTCAAAGTGATAAGAGTGATAAAACCAGCAAAATAGCCTGCCCAATAATTCAGAATGTTCATCATGTTGAAACTGAATAGAACGTTGGAATTGACCGAATTCGTCAAATGGCAAGAGTATTCAAAGTGATCAGAGTGATAAAACCAGCTACAATAATCAAAATAGCCTGAATGCCCAATAATTCAGAATGTTGATCATGTTGAAACTGAATAGAACGTTGAAATTGACCGAATTCGTCAAATGGCAAGAGTATTCAAAGTGATCAGAGTGATAAAACCAGCAAGACTAATCAAAATAGCCTGAATGCCCAATAATTCAGAATGTTCATCATGTTGAAACTGAATAGAACGTTGGAATTGACCGAATTCGTCAAATGGCAAGATTATCAAAGTGATCAGAGTGATAAAACCAGCCAGACTAATCAAACTAGCATGAATGCCCAATAATTGAGAACTTTCATCATGTTGAAACTGAATAGAACGTTGGAATTGACCGAATTCGTCAAATGGCAAGATTATCAAAGTGATCAGAGTGATAAAACCAGCTACAATAATCAAAATAGCCTGAATGCCCAATAATTCAGAATGTTCATCATGTTCAAACTGAATAGAACGTTGGAATTGACCGAATTCGTCAAATGGCAAGAGTATTCAAAGTGATCAGAGTGATAAAACCAGCAAGACTAATCAAAATAGCCTGAATGCCCAATAATTCAGAATGTTCATCATGTTGAAACTGAATAGAACGTTGGAATTGACCGATTTCGTCAAATGGCAGGATTATCAAAGTGATCAGAGTATAAAACCAGCTACAATAAGCAAAATAGCCTGAATGCCCAATAATTCAGAATGTTCATCATGTTGAAACTGAATAGAACGTTGGAATTGACCGAATTCGTCAAATGGCAAGAGTATTCAAAGTGATCAGAGTGATAAAACCAGCCAGACTAATCAAAATAGCATGAATGCCCAATAATTCAGAATGTTCATCATGTTGAAACTGAACAGAACGTTGGAATTGACCGAATTCGTCAAATGGCAAGATTATCAAAGTGATCAGAGTTATAAAACCAGCCAGACTAATCGAAATAGCAAGATTATCAAAGTGATCAGAGTGATAAAACCAGCTACAATAAGCAAAATAGATTGAATGCCCAATAATTCAGAATGTTCATCATGTTGAAACTGAATAGAACGTTGGAATTGAGCGAATTCGTCAAATGGCAAGAATAATCAAAGTGATCAGAGTGATAAAACCAGCTACAATAGTCAAAATAGCATGAATGCCCAATAATTCAGAATGTTCATCATGTTGAAACTGAATAGAACGTTGGAATTGACCGAATTCGTCAAATGGCAAGATTATCAAAGTGATCAGAGTGATAAAACCAGCTACAATAATCAAAATAGCCTGAATGCCCAGTAATTCAGAATGTTCATCATGTTCAAACTGAATAGAAGGTTGGAATTGACCGAATTCGTCAAATGGCAAAAGTATTCAAAGTGATCAGAGTGATAAAACCAGCCAGACTAATCAAACTTGCCTGAATGCCCAATAATTCAGAATGTTCATCATGTTGAAACTGAATAGAACGTTGGAATTGACCGAATTCGTCAAATGGCAAGATTATCAAAGTGATCAGAGTGATAAAACCAGCTACAATAAGCAAAATAGCCTGAATGCCCAATAATTCAGAATGTTCATCATGTTGAAACTGAATAGAACGTTGGAATTGACTGAATTCGTCAAATGGCAAGAGTATTCAAAGTGATAAGAGTGATAAAACCAGCAAAATAGCCTGAATGCCCAATAATTCAGAATGTTCATCATGTTGAAACAGAATAGAACGTTGGAATTGACCGAATTCGTCAAATGGCAAGAGTATTCAAAGTGATCAGAGTGATAAAACCAGCTACAATAATCAAAATAGCCTGAATGCCCAATAATTCAGAATGTTCATCATGTTGAATAGAACGTTGAAATTGACCGAATTCGTCAAATGGCAAGATTATCAAAGTGATCAGAGTGATAAAACCAGCCAGACTAATCAAAATAGCCTGAATGCCCAATAATTCAGAATGTTCATCATGTTGAAACTGAATAGAACTATGGAATTGACCGAATTCGTCAAATGGCAAGATTATCTAAGTGATCAGATTGATAAAACCAGCTACAATAATCAAAATAGCATGAATGCCCAATAATTGAGAACTTGCATCATGTTGAAACTGAATAGAACGTTGGAATTGACCGAATTCGTCAAATGGCAAGATTATCAAAGTGATCAGAGTGATAAAACCAGCTACAATAATCAAAATAGCCTGAATGCCCAATAATTCAGAATGTTCATCATGTTCAAACTGAATAGAACGTTGGAATTGACCGAATTCGTCAAATGGCAAGAGTATTCAAAGTGATCAGAGTGATAAAACCAGCAAGACTAATCAAAATAGCCTGAATGCCCAATAATTCAGAATGTTCATCATGTTGAAACTGAATAGAACGTTGGAATTGACCGATTTCGTCAAATGGCAGGATTATCAAAGTGATCAGAGTATAAAACCAGCTACAATAAGCAAAATAGCCTGAATGCCCAATAATTCAGAATGTTCATCATGTTGAAACTGAATAGAACGTTGGAATTGACCGAATTTGTCAAATGGCAAGAGTATTCAAAGTGATCAGAGTGATAAAACCAGCCAGACTAATCAAAATAGCATGAATGCCCAATAATTCAGAATGTTCATCATGTTGAAACTGAATAGAACGTTGGAATTGACCGAATTCGTCAAATGGCAATATTATCAAAGTGATCAGAGTGATAAAACCAGCCAGACTAATCGAAATAGCAAGATTATCAAAGTGATCAGAGTGATAAAACCAGCTACAATAAGCAAAATAGATTGAATGCCCAATAATTCAGAATGTTCATCATGTTGAAACTGAATAGAACGTTGGAATTGAGCGAATTCGTCAAATGGCAAGAATAATCAAAGTGATCAGAGTGATAAAACCAGCTACAATAGTCAAAATAGCATGAATGCCCAATAATTCAGAATGTTCTTCATGTTGAAACTGAATAGAACGTTGGAATTGACCGAATTCGTCAAATGGCAAGATTATCAAAGTGATCAGAGTGATAAAACCAGCTACAATAATCAAAATAGCCTGAATGCCCAGTAATTCAGAATGTTCATCATGTTCAAACTGAATAGAAGGTTGGAATTGACCGAATTCGTCAAATGGCAAAAGTATTCAAAGTGATAAAACCAGCCAGACTAATCAAACTTGCCTGAATGCCCAATAATTCAGAATGTTCATCATGTTGAAACTGAATAGAACGTTGGAATTGACCGAATTCGTCAAATGGCAAGATTATCGAAGTGATCAGAGTGATAAAACCAGCTACAATAAGCAAAATAGCCTGAATGCCCAATAATTCAGAATGTTCATCATGTTGAAACTGAATAGAACGTTGGAATTGACTGAATTCGTCAAATGGCAAGAGTATTCAAAGTGATAAGAGTGATAAAACCAGCAAAATAGCCTGAATGCCCAATAATTCAGAATGTTCATCATGTTGAAACTGAATAGAACGTTGGAATTGTCCGAATTCGACAAATGGCAAGAGTATTCAAAGTGATCAGAGTGATAAAACCAGCTACAATAAAAATAGCCTGAATGCCCAATAATTCAGAATGTTCATCATGTTGAAACTGAATAGAACGTTGGAATTGAGCGAATTCGTCAAATGGCAAGATTATCAAAGTGATCAGAGTGATAAAACCAGCTACAATAATCAAAATAGCCTGAATGCCCAGTAATTCAGAATGTTCATCATGTTGAAACTGAATAGAACGTTGGAATTGACCGAATTCGTCAAATGGCAAGATTATCAAAGTGATCAGAGTGATAAAACCAGCTACAATAATCAAAATAGCCTGAATGCCCAGTAATTCAGAAAGTTCATCATGTTGAAACTGAATAGAACGTTGGAATTGACCGAATTCGTCAAATGGCAAAAGTATTCAAAGTGATCAGAGTGATAAAACCAGCCAGACTAATCAATCTTGCCTGAATGCCCAATAATTCAGAATGTTCATCATGTTGAAACTGAATAGAACGTTGGAATTGACCGAATTCGTCAAATGGCAAGATTATCAAAGTGATCAGAGTGATAAAACCAGCTGCAATAGTCAAAATAGCATGAATGCCCAATAATTCAGAATGTTCATCATGTTGAAACTGAATAGAACGTTGGAATTGACCGAATTCGTCAAATGGCAAGATTATCAAAGTGATCAGAGTGATAAAACCAGCTACAATAATCAAAATAGCCTGAATGCCCAGTTATTCAGAATGTTCATCATGTTGAAACTGAATAGAACGTTGGAATTGACCGAATTCGACAAATGGCAAGAATAATCAAAGTGATCAGAGTGATAAAACCAGCTACAATAGTCAAAATAGCATGAATGCCCAATAATTCAGAATGTTCATCATGTTGAAACTGAATAGAACGTTGGAATTGACCGAATTCGTCAAATGGCAAGATTATCAAAGTGATCAGAGTGATAAAACCAGCTACAATAAGCAAAATAGCCTGAATGCCCAATAATTCAGAATGTTCATCATGTTGAAACTGAATAGAACGTTGGAATTGACTGAATTCGTCAAATGGCAAGAGTATTCAAAGTGATAAGAGTGATAAAACCAGCAAAATAGCCTGAATGCCCAATAATTCAGAATGTTCATCATGTTGAAACTGAATAGAACGTTGGAATTGACCGAATTCGACAAATGGCAAGAATAATCAAAGTGATCAGAGTGATAAAACCAGCTACAATAGTCAAAATAGCATGAATGCCCAATAATTCAGAATGTTCATCATGTTGAAACTGAATAGAACGTTGGAATTGACCGAATTCGTCAAATGGCAAGATTATCAAAGTGATCAGAGTGATAAAACCAGCTACAATAATCAAAATAGCCTGAATGCCCAGTAATTCAGAATGTTCATCATGTTCAAACTGAATAGAAGGTTGGAATTGACCGAATTCGTCAAATGGCAAAAGTATTCAAAGTGATCAGAGTGATAAAACCAGCCAGACTAATCAAACTTGCCTGAATGCCCAATAATTCAGAATGTTCATCATGTTGAAACTGAATAGAACGTTGGAATTGACCGAATTCGTCAAATGGCAAGATTATCAAAGTGATCAGAGTGATAAAACCAGCTACAATAAGCAAAATAGCCTGAATGCCCAATAATTCAGAATGTTCATCATGTTGAAACTGAATAGAACGCTGGAATTGACTGAATTCGTCAAATGGCAAGAGTATTCAAAGTGATAAGAGTGATAAAACCAGCAAAATAGCCTGAATGCCCAATAATTCAGAATGTTCATCATGTTGAAACTGAATAGAACGTTGGAATTGACCGAATTCGACAAATGGCAAGAGTATTCAAAGTGATCAGAGTGATAAAACCAGCTACAATAAAAATAGCCTGAATGCCCAATAATTCAGAATGTTCATCATGTTGAAACTGAATAGAACGTTGGAATTGACCGAATTCGTCAAATGGCAAGAGAATTCAAAGTGATCAGAATGATAAAACCAGCAAGACTAATCAAAATAGCCTGAATGCCCAATAATTAAGAACTTTCATCATGTTGAAACTGAATAGAACGTTGGAATTGTCCGAATTCGTCAAATGGCAAGATTATCAAAGTGATCAGAGTGATAAAACCAGCTACAATAAGCAAAATAGCCTGAATGCCCAATAATTCAAAATGTTCATCATGTTGAAACTGAATAGAACGTTGGAATTGACTGAATTCGTCAAATGGCAAGAGTATTCAAAGTGATAAGAGTGATAATACCAGCAAAATAGCCTGAATGCCCAATAATTCAGAATGTTCATCATGTTGAAACTGAATAGAACGTTGGAATTGACCGAATTCGTCAAATGGCAAGAGTATTCAAAGTGATCAGAGTGATAAAACCAGCTACAATAAGCAAAATAGATTGATTGCCCAATAATTCAGAATGTTCATCATGTTGAAACTGAATAGAACGTTGGAATTGAGCGAATTCGTCAAATGGCAAGAATAATCAAAGTGATCAGAGTGATAAAACCAGCTACAATAGTCAAAATAGCATGAATGCCCAATAATTCAGAATGTTCATCATGTTGAAACTGAATAGAACGTTGGAATTGACCGAATTCGTCAAATGGCAAGATTGTCAAAGTGATCAGAGTGATAAAACCAGCTACAATAATCAAAATAGCCTGAATGCCCAATAATTCAGAATGTTCATCATGTTCAAACTGAATAGAAGGTTGGAATTGACCGAATTCGTCAAATGGCAAAAGTATTCAAAGTGATCAGAGTGATAAAACCAGCCAGACTAATCAAACTTGCCTGAATGCCCAATAATTCAGAATGTTCATCATGTTGAAACCGAATAGAACGTTGGAATTGACCGAATTCGTCAAATGGCAAGATTATCATAGTGATCAGAGTGATAAACCAGCTACAATAATCAAAATAGCCTGAATGCCCAATAATTGAGAACTTTCATCATGTTGAAACTGAATAGAACGTTGGAATTGACCGAATTCGTCAAATGGCAAGATTATCAAAGTGATCAGAGTGATAAAACCAGCTACAATAAGCAAAATAGCCTGAATGCCCAATAATTGAGAATGTTCATCATGTTGAAACTGAATAGAACGTTGGAATTGACCGAATTCGACAAATGGCAAGAGTATTCAAAGTGATCAGAGTGATAAAACCAGCTACAATAATCAAAATAGCCTGAATGCCCAATAATTCAGAATGTTCATCATGTTGAAACTGAATAGAACGTTGGAATTGACCGAATTCGACAAATGGCAAGAGTATTCAAAGTGATAAGAGTGATAAAACCAGCAAAATAGCCTGAATGCCCAATAATTCAGAATGTTCATCATGTTGAAACTGAATAGAACGTTGGAATTGACCGAATTCGTCAAATGGCAAGATTATCTAAGTGATCAGATTGATAAAACCAGCTACAATAATCAAAATAGCATGAATGCCCAATAATTGAGAACTTTCATCATGTTGAAACTGAATAGAACGTTGGAATTGACCGAATTCGTCAAATGGCAAGATTATCAAAGTGATCAGAGTGATAAAACCAGCTACAATAATCAAAATAGCCTGAATGCCCAATAATTCAGAATGTTCATCATGTTCAAACTGAATAGAACGTTGGAATTGACCGAATTCGTCAAATGGCAAGAGTATTCAAAGTGATCAGAGTGATAAAACCAGCAAGACTAATCAAAATAGCCTGAATGCCCAATAATTCAGAATGTTCATCATGTTGAAACTGAATAGAACGTTGGAATTGACCGATTTCGTCAAATGGCAGGATTATCAAAGTGATCAGAGTATAAAACCAGCTACAATAAGCAAAATAGCCTGAATGCCCAATAATTCAGAATGTTCATCATGTTGAAACTGAATAGAACGTTGGAATTGACCGAATTCGTCAAATGGCAAGAGTATTCAAAGTGATCAGAGTGATAAAACCAGCCAGACTAATCAAAATAGCATGAATGCCCAATAATTCAGAATGTTCATCATGTTGAAACTGAATAGAACGTTGGAATTGACCGAATTCGTCAAATGGCAAGATTATCAAAGTGATCAGAGTGATAAAACCAGCCAGACTAATCGAAATAGCAAGATTATCAAAGTGATCAGAGTGATAAAACCAGCTACAATAAGCAAAATAGATTGAATGCCCAATAATTCAGAATGTTCATCATGTTGAAACTGAATAGAACGTTGGAATTGAGCGAATTCGTCAAATGGCAAGAATAATCAAAGTGATCAGAGTGATAAAACCAGCTACAATAGTCAAAATAGCATGAATGCCCAATAATTCAGAATGTTCATCATGTTGAAACTGAATAGAACGTTGGAATTGACCGAATTCGTCAAATGGCAAGATTATCAAAGTGATCAGAGTGATAAAACCAGCTACAATAATCAAAATAGCCTGAATGCCCAGTAATTCAGAATGTTCATCATGTTCAAACTGAATAGAAGGTTGGAATTGACCGAATTCGTCAAATGGCAAAAGTATTCAAAGTGATCAGAGTGATAAAACCAGCCAGACTAATCAAACTTGCCTGAATGCCCAATAATTCAGAATGTTCATCATGTTGAAACTGAATAGAACGTTGGAATTGACCGAATTCGTCAAATGGCAAGATTATCAAAGTGATCAGAGTGATAAAACCAGCTACAATAAGCAAAATAGCCTGAATGCCCAATAATTCAGAATGTTCATCATGTTGAAACTGAATAGAACGCTGGAATTGACTGAATTCGTCAAATGGCAAGAGTATTCAAAGTGATAAGAGTGATAAAACCAGCAAAATAGCCTGAATGCCCAATAATTCAGAATGTTCACCATGTTGAAACTGAATAGAACGTTGGAATTGACCGAATTCGACAAATGGCAAGAGTATTCAAAGTGATCAGAGTGATAAAACCAGCTACAATAAAAATAGCCTGAATGCCCAATAATTCAGAATGTTCATCATGTTGAAACTGAATAGAACGTTGGAATTGACCGAATTCGTCAAATGGCAAGATTGTCAAAGTGATCAGAGTGATAAAACCAGCTACAATAATCAAAATAGCCTGAATGCCCAATAATTCAGAATGTTCATCATGTTCAAACTGAATAGAAGGTTGGAATTGACCGAATTCGTCAAATGGCAAACGTATTCAAAGTGATCAGAGTGATAAAACCAGCCAGACTAATCAAACTTGCCTGAATGCCCAATAATTCAGAATGTTCATCATGTTGAAACCGAATAGAACGTTGGAATTGACCGAATTCGTCAAGTGGCAAGATTATCATAGTGATCAGAGTGATAAAACCAGCTACAATAATCAAAATAGCCTGAATGCCCAATAATTGAGAACTTTCATCATGTTGAAACTGAATAGAACGTTGGAATTTACCGAATTCGTCAAATGGCAAGATTATCAAAGTGGTCAGAGTGATAAAACCAGCTACAATAAGCAAAATAGCCTGAATGCCCAATAATTGAGAATGTTCATCATGTTGAAAGTAGTATTCAAAGTGATAAGAGTGATAAAACCAGCAAAATAGCCTGAATGCCCAATAATTCAGAATGTTCACCATGTTGAAACTGAATAGAACGTTGGAATTGACCGAATTCGACAAATGGCAAGAGTATTCAAAGTGATCAGAGTGATAAAACCAGCTACAATAATCAAAATAGCCTGAATGCCCAATAATTCAGAATGTTCATCATGTTGAAACTGAATAGAACGTTGGAATTGACCGAATTCGACAAATGGCAAGAGTATTCAAAGTGATAAGAGTGATAAAACCAGCAAAATAGCCTGAATGCCCAATAATTCAGAATGTTCATCATGTTGAAACTGAATAGAACGTTGGAATTGACCGAATTCGACAAATGGCAAGAGTATTCAAAGTGATCAGAGTGATAAAACCAGCTACAATAATCAAAATAGCCTGAATGCCCAATAATTCAGAATGTTCATCATGTTGAAACTGAATAGAACGTTGGAATTGACCGAATTAGTCAAATGGCAAGAGTATTCAAAGTGATCAGAGTGATAAAACCAGCAAGACTAATCAAAATAGCCTGAATGCCCAATAATTAAGAACTTTCATCATGTTGAAACTGAATAGAACGTTGGAATTGACCGAATTCGTCAAATGGCAAGATTATCAAAGTGATCAGAGTGATAAAACCAGCTACAATAAGCAAAATAGCCTGAATGCCCAATAATTCAGAATGTTCATCATGTTGAAACTGAATAGAACATTGGAATTGACTGAATTCGTCAAATGGCAAGAGTATTCAAAGCGATAAGAGTGATAAAACCAGCAAAATAGCCTGAATGCCCAATAATTCAGAATGTTCATCATGTTCAAACTGAATAGAACGTTGGACTTGACCGAATTCGTCAAGTGGCAAGAGTATTCAAAGTGATCAGAGTGATAAAACCAGCTACAATAATCAAAATAGCCTGAATGCCCAATAATTCAGAATGTTCATCATGTTGAAACTGAATAGAACGTTGGAATTGACCGAATTCGTCAAATGGCAAGAGTATTCAAAGTGATCAGAGTGATAAAACCAGCAAGACTAATCAAAATAGCCTGAATGCCCAATAATTCAGAATGTTCATCATGTTGAAACTGAATAGATCGTTGGAATTGACCGAATTCGTCAAATGGCAAGAGTATTCAAAGTGATAAGAGTGATAAAACCAGCAAAATAGCCTGAATGCCCAATAATTCAGAATGTTCATCATGTTGAAACTGAATAGAACGTTGGAATTGTCCGAATTCGTCAAGTGGCAAGAGTATTCAAAGTGATCAGAGTGATAAAACCAGCTACAATAATCAAAATAGCCTGAATGCCCAATAATTCAGAATGTTCATCATGTTGAAACTGAATAGAACGTTGGAATTGACCGAATTCGTCAAATGGCAAGAGTATTCAAAGTGATCAGAGTGATAAAACCAGCCAGACTAATCAAAATAGCATGAATGCCCAATAATTCAGAATGTTCATCATGTTGAAACTGAATAGAACGTTGGAATTGACCGAATTCGTCAAATGGCAAGATTATCAAAGTGATCAGAGTGATAAAACCAGCCAGACTAATCAAACTAGCCTGAATGCCCAATAATTTAGAATGTTCATCATGTTGAAACTGAATAGAACTTTGGAATTGACCGAATTCGTCAAATGGCAAGATTATCAAAGTGATCAGAGTATAAAACCAGCTACAATAAGCAAAATAGACTGAATGACCAATAATTCAGAATGTTCATCATGTTGAAACTGAATAGAACGTTGGAATTGAGCGAATTCGTCAAATGGCAAGATTATCAAAGTGACCAGAGTGATAAAACCAGCTACAATAAGCAAAATAGCCTGAATGCCAAATAATTCAGAATGTTCATCATGTTGAAACTGAATAGAACGTAGCAATTTACCGAATTCGTCAAATGGCAAGAGTATTCAAAGTGATCAGAGTGATAAAACCAGCTACAATAATCAAAATAGCCTGAATGCCCAATAATTCAGAATCTTCATCATGTTGAAACTGAATAGAACGTTGGAATTGACCGAATTCGACAAATGGCAAGAGTATTCAAAGTGATAAGAGTGATAAAACCAGCAAAATAGACTGAATGCCCAATAATTCAGAATGTTCATCATGTTGAAACTGAATAGAACGTTGGAATTGACCGAATTCGTCAAATGGCAAGAGTATTCAAAGGGATCAGAGTGATAAAACCAGCAAGACTAATCAAAATAGTCTGAATGCCCAATAATTCAGAATGTTCATCATGTTGAAACTGAATAGAACGTTGGAATTGACCGAATTCGTCAAATGGCAAGAGTATTCAAAGTGATCAGAGTGATAAAACCAGCCAGACTAATCAAAATAGCATGAATGCCCAATAATTCAGAATGTTCATCATGATGAAACTGAATAGAACGTTGGAATTGACCGAATTCGTCAAATGGCAAGATTATCAAAGTGATCAGAGTGATAAAACCAGCCAGAATAATCAAACTAGCCTGAATGCCCAATAATTCAGAATGTTCATCATGTTGAAACTGAATAGAACTTTGGAATTGACCGAATTCGTCAAATGGCAAGATTATCAAAGTTATCAGAGTGATAAAACCAGCTACAATAATCAAAATAGCCTGAATGCCCAATAATTCAGAATGTTCATCATGTTCAAACTGAAAAGAACGTTGGAATTGACCGAATTCGTCAAATGGCAAGAGTATTCAAAGGGATCAGAGTGATAAAACCAGCAAGACTAATCAAAATAGTCTGAATGCCCAATAATTCAGAATGTTCATCATGTTGAAACTGAATAGAACGTTGGAATTGACCGAATTCGTCAAATGGCAAGAGTATTCAAAGTGATCAGAGTGATAAAACCAGCCAGACTAATCAAAATAGCATGAATGCCCAATAATTCAGAATGTTCATCATGATGAAACTGAATAGAACGTTGGAATTGACCGAATTCGTCAAATGGCAAGAGTATTCAAAGTGATCAGAGTGATAAAACCAGCCAGACTAATCAAAATAGCATGAATGCCCAATAATTCAGAATGTTCATCATGATGAAACTGAATAGAACGTTGGAATTGACCGAATTCGTCAAATGGCAAGATTATCTAAGTGATCAGATTGATAAAACCAGCTACAATAATCAAAATAGCATGAATGCCCAATAATTGAGAACTTTCATCATGTTGAAACTGAATAGAACGTTGGAATTGACCGAATTCGTCAAATGGCAAGATTATCAAAGTTATCAGAGTGATAAAACCAGCTACAATAATCAAAATAGCCTGAATGCCCAATAATTCAGAATGTTCATCATGTTCAAACTGAAAAGAACGTTGGAATTGACCGAATTCGTCAAATGGCAAACGTATTCAAAGTGATCAGAGTGATAAAACCAGCCAGACTAATCAAACTTGCCTGAATGCCCAATAATTCAGAATGTTCATCATGTTGAAACCGAATAGAACGTTGGAATTGACCGAATTCGTCAAATGGCAAGATTATCAAAGTGATCAGAGTGATAAAACCAGCCAGAATAATCAAACTAGCCTGAATGCCCAATAATTCAGAATGTTCATCATGTTGAAACTGAATAGAACTTTGGAATTGACCGAATTCGTGAAATGGCAAGATTATCTAAGTGATCAGATTGATAAAACCAGCTACAATAATCAAAATAGCATGAATGCCCAATAATTGAGAACTTTCATCATGTTGAAACTGAATAGAACGTTGGAATTGACCGAATTCGTCAAATGGCAAGATTATCAAAGTTATCAGAGTGATAAAACCAGCTACAATAAGCAAAATAGCCTGAATGCCGAATAATTCAGAATGTTCATCATGTTGAAACTGAATAGAACGTTGAAATTGACTGAATTCGTCAAATGGCAAGAGTATTCAAAGTGATCAGAGTGATAAAACCAGCTACAATAAGCAAAATAGCCAGAATGCCCAATAATTCAGAATGTTCATCATGTTCAAACTGAAAAGAACGTTGGAATTGACCGAATTCGTCAAATGGCAAACGTATTCAAAGTGATCAGAGTGATAAAACCAGCCAGACTAATCAAACTTGCCTGAATGCCCAATAATTCAGAATGTTCATCATGTTGAAACCGAATAGAACGTTGGAATTGACCGAATTCGTCAAGTGGCAAGATTATCATAGTGATCAGAGTGATAAAACCAGCTACAATAATCAAAATAGCCTGAATGCCCAATAATTGAGAACTTTCATCATGTTGAAACTGAATAGAACGTTGGAATTTACCGAATTCGTCAAATGGCAAGATTATCAAAGTGGTCAGAGTGATAAAACCAGCTACAATAAGCAAAATAGCCTGAATGCCCAATAATTGAGAATGTTCATCATGTTGAAACTGAATAGAACGTTGGAATTGACCGAATTCGACAAATGGCAAGAGTATTCAAAGTGATCAGAGTGATAAAACCAGCTACAATAATCAAAATAGCCTGAATGCCCAATAATTCAGAATGTTCATCATGTTGAAACTGAATAGAACGTTGGAATTGACCGAATTCGACAAATGGCAAGAGTATTCAAAGTGATAAGAGTGATAAAACCAGCAAAATAGCCTGAATGCCCAATAATTCAGAATGTTCATCATGTTGAAACTGAATAGAACGTTGGAATTGACCGAATTCGACAAATGGCAAGAGTATTCAAAGTGATCAGAGTGATAAAACCAGCTACAATAATCAAAATAGCCTGAATGCCCAATAATTCAGAATGTTCATCATGTTGAAACTGAATAGAACGTTGGAATTGACCGAATTAGTCAAATGGCAAGAGTATTCAAAGTGATCAGAGTGATAAAACCAGCAAGACTAATCAAAATAGCCTGAATGCCCAATAATTAAGAACTTTCATCATGTTGAAACTGAATAGAACGTTGGAATTGACCGAATTCGTCAAATGGCAAGATTATCAAAGTGATCAGAGTGATAAAACCAGCTACAATAAGCAAAATAGCCTGAATGCCCAATAATTCAGAATGTTCATCATGTTGAAACTGAATAGAACATTGGAATTGACTGAATTCGTCAAATGGCAAGAGTATTCAAAGCGATAAGAGTGATAAAACCAGCAAAATAGCCTGAATGCCCAATAATTCAGAATGTTCATCATGTTCAAACTGAATAGAACGTTGGAATTGACCGAATTCGTCAAGTGGCAAGAGTATTCAAAGTGATCAGAGTGATAAAACCAGCTACAATAATCAAAATAGCCTGAATGCCCAATAATTCAGAATGTTCATCATGTTGAAACTGAATAGAACGTTGGAATTGACCGAATTCGTCAAATGGCAAGAGTATTCAAAGTGATCAGAGTGATAAAACCAGCAAGACTAATCAAAATAGCCTGAATGCCCAATAATTCAGAATGTTCATCATGTTGAAACTGAATAGATCGTTGGAATTGACCGAATTCGTCAAATGGCAAGAGTATTCAAAGTGATAAGAGTGATAAAACCAGCAAAATAGCCTGAATGCCCAATAATTCAGAATGTTCATCATGTTGAAACTGAATAGAACGTTGGAATTGACCGAATTCGTCAAGTGGCAAGAGTATTCAAAGTGATCAGAGTGATAAAACCAGCTACAATAATCAAAATAGCCTGAATGCCCAATAATTCAGAATGTTCATCATGTTGAAACTGAATAGAACGTTGGAATTGACCGAATTCGTCAAATGGCAAGAGTATTCAAAGTGATCAGAGTGATAAAACCAGCCAGACTAATCAAAATAGCATGAATGCCCAATAATTCAGAATGTTCATCATGTTGAAACTGAATAGAACGTTGGAATTGACCGAATTCGTCAAATGGCAAGATTATCAAAGTGATCAGAGTGATAAAACCAGCCAGACTAATCAAACTAGCCTGAATGCCCAATAATTTAGAATGTTCATCATGTTGAAACTGAATAGAACTTTGGAATTGACCGAATTCGTCAAATGGCAAGATTATCAAAGTGATCAGAGTATAAAACCAGCTACAATAAGCAAAATAGACTGAATGACCAATAATTCAGAATGTTCATCATGTTGAAACTGAATAGAACGTTGGAATTGAGCGAATTCGTCAAATGGCAAGATTATCAAAGTGACCAGAGTGATAAAACCAGCTACAATAAGCAAAATAGCCTGAATGCCAAATAATTCAGAATGTTCATCATGTTGAAACTGAATAGAACGTAGCAATTTACCGAATTCGTCAAATGGCAAGAGTATTCAAAGTGATCAGAGTGATAAAACCAGCTACAATAATCAAAATAGCCTGAATGCCCAATAATTCAGAATGTTCATCATGTTGAAACTGAATAGAACGTTGGAATTGACCGAATTCGACAAATGGCAAGAGTATTCAAAGTGATAAGAGTGATAAAACCAGCAAAATAGACTGAATGCCCAATAATTCAGAATGTTCATCATGTTGAAACTGAATAGAACGTTGGAATTGACCGAATTCGTCAAATGGCAAGAGTATTCAAAGGGATCAGAGTGATAAAACCAGCAAGACTAATCAAAATAGTCTGAATGCCCAATAATTCAGAATGTTCATCATGTTGAAACTGAATAGAACGTTGGAATTGACCGAATTCGTCAAATGGCAAGAGTATTCAAAGTGATCAGAGTGATAAAACCAGCCAGACTAATCAAAATAGCATGAATGCCCAATAATTCAGAATGTTCATCATGATGAAACTGAATAGAACGTTGGAATTGACCGAATTCGTCAAATGGCAAGAGTATTCAAAGTGATAAGAGTGATAAAACCAGCAAAATAGCCTGAATGCCCAATAATTCAGAATGTTCATCATGTTGAAACTGAATAGAACGTTGGAATTGACCGAATTCGTCAAGTGGCAAGAGTATTCAAAGTGATCAGAGTGATAAAACCAGCTACAATAATCAAAATAGCCTGAATGCCCAATAATTCAGAATGTTCATCATGTTGAAACTGAATAGAACGTTGGAATTGACCGAATTCGTCAAGTGGCAAGAGTATTCAAAGTGATCAGAGTGATAAAACCAGCTACAATAATCAAAATAGCCTGAATGCCCAATAATTCAGAATGTTCATCATGTTCAAACTGAATAGAACGTTGGAATTGACCGAATTCGTCAAGTGGCAAGAGTATTCAAAGTGATCAGAGTGATAAAACCAGCTACAATAATCAAAATAGCCTGAATGCCCAATAATTCAGAATGTTCATCATGTTGAAACTGAATAGAACGTTGGAATTGACCGAATTCGTCAAATGGCAAGAGTATTCAAAGTGATCAGAGTGATAAAACCAGCAAGACTAATCAAAATAGCCTGAATGCCCAATAATTCAGAATGTTCATCATGTTGAAACTGAATAGATCGTTGGAATTGACCGAATTCGTCAAATGGCAAGAGTATTCAAAGTGATAAGAGTGATAAAACCAGCAAAATAGCCTGAATGCCCAATAATTCAGAATGTTCATCATGTTGAAACTGAATAGAACGTTGGAATTGACCGAATTCGTCAAGTGGCAAGAGTATTCAAAGTGATCAGAGTGATAAAACCAGCTACAATAATCAAAATAGCCTGAATGCCCAATAATTCAGAATGTTCATCATGTTGAAACTGAATAGAACGTTGGAATTGACCGAATTCGTCAAATGGCAAGAGTATTCAAAGTGATCAGTGTGATAAAACCAGCCAGACTAATCAAAATAGCATGAATGCCCAATAATTCAGAATGTTCATCATGTTGAAACTGAATAGAACGTTGGAATTGACCGAATTCGTCAAATGGCAAGATTATCAAAGTGATCAGAGTGATAAAACCAGCCAGACTAATCAAACTAGCCTGAATGCCCAATAATTTAGAATGTTCATCATGTTGAAACTGAATAGAACTTTGGAATTGACCGAATTCGTCAAATGGCAAGATTATCAAAGTGATCAGAGTATAAAACCAGCTACAATAAGCAAAATAGACTGAATGACCAATAATTCAGAATGTTCATCATGTTGAAACTGAATAGAACGTTGGAATTGAGCGAATTCGTCAAATGGCAAGATTATCAAAGTGACCAGAGTGATAAAACCAGCTACAATAAGCAAAATAGCCTGAATGCCAAATAATTCAGAATGTTCATCATGTTGAAACTGAATAGAACGTAGCAATTTACCGAATTCGTCAAATGGCAAGAGTATTCAAAGTGATCAGAGTGATAAAACCAGCTACAATAATCAAAATAGCCTGAATGCCCAATAATTCAGAATGTTCATCATGTTGAAACTGAATAGAACGTTGGAATTGACCGAATTCGACAAATGGCAAGAGTATTCAAAGTGATAAGAGTGATAAAACCAGCAAAATAGACTGAATGCCCAATAATTCAGAATGTTCATCATGTTGAAACTGAATAGAACGTTGGAATTGACCGAATTCGTCAAATGGCAAGAGTATTCAAAGGGATCAGAGTGATAAAACCAGCAAGACTAATCAAAATAGTCTGAATGCCCAATAATTCAGAATGTTCATCATGTTGAAACTGAATAGAACGTTGGAATTGACCGAATTCGTCAAATGGCAAGAGTATTCAAAGTGATCAGAGTGATAAAACCAGCCAGACTAATCAAAATAGCATGAATGCCCAATAATTCAGAATGTTCATCATGATGAAACTGAATAGAACGTTGGAATTGACCGAATTCGTCAAATGGCAAGATTATCAAAGTGATCAGAGTGATAAAACCAGCCAGAATAATCAAACTAGCCTGAATGCCCAATAATTCAGAATGTTCATCATGTTGAAACTGAATAGAACTTTGGAATTGACCGAATTCGTCAAATGGCAAGATTATCTAAGTGATCAGATTGATAAAACCAGCTACAATAATCAAAATAGCATGAATGCCCAATAATTGAGAACTTTCATCATGTTGAAACTGAATAGAACGTTGGAATTGACCGAATTCGTCAAATGGCAAGATTATCAAAGTTATCAGAGTGATAAAACCAGCTACAATAATCAAAATAGCCTGAATGCCCAATAATTCAGAATGTTCATCATGTTCAAACTGAATAGAACGTTGGAATTGACCGAATTCGTCAAATGGCAAGAGTATTCAAAGTGATCAGAGTGATAAAACCAGCCAGACTAATCAAACTAGCCTGAATGCCCAATAATTCAGAATGTTCATCATGTTGAAACTGAATAGAACGTTGGAATTGACCGATTTCGTCAAATGGCAAGATTATCTAAGTGATCAGATTGATAAAACCAGCTACAATAATCAAAATAGCATGAATGCCCAATAATTGAGAACTTTCATCATGTTGAAACTGAATAGAACGTTGGAATTGACCGAATTCGTCAAATGGCAAGATTATCAAAGTGATCAGAGTGATAAAACCAGCTACAATAATCAAAATAGCCTGAATGCCCAATAATTGAGAACTTTCATCATGTTGAAACTGAATAGAACGTTGGAATTGACCGAATTCGTCAAATGGCATGATTATCAAAGTGATCAGAGTGATAAAACCAGCTACAATAAGCAAAATAGCCTGAATGCCGAATAATTCAGAATGTTCATCATGTTGAAACTGAATAGAACGTTGAAATTGACTGAATTCGTCAAATGGCAAGAGTATTCAAAGTGATCAGAGTGATAAAACCAGCTACAATAAGCAAAATAGCCTGAATGCCCAATAATTCAGAATGTTCATCATGTTGAAACTGAATAGAACGTTGGAATTGACCGAATTCGTCAAATGGCAAGAGTATTCAAAGTGATCAGTGTGATAAAACCAGCTACAATAATCAAAATAGCCTGAATGCCCAATAATTCAGAATGTTCATCATGTTGAAACTGAATAGAACGTTGGAATTGACCGAATTCGTCAAATGGCAAGAGTATTCAAAGTGATCAGAGTGATAAAACCAGCCGGACTAATCAAAATAGCCTGAATGCCCAATAATTCAGAATGTTCAACATGTTGAAACTGAATAGAATGTTGGAATTGACCGATTTCGTCAAATGGCAAGATTATCAAAGTGATCAGAGTATAAAACCAGCTACAATAAGCAAAATAGACTGAATGACCAATAATTCAGAATGTTCATCATGTTGAAACTGAATAGAACGTTGGAATTGAGCGAATTCGTCAAATGGCAAGATTATCAAAGTGACCAGAGTGATAAAACCAGCTACAATAAGCAAAATAGCCTGAATGCCCAATAATTCAGAATGTTCATCATATTGAAACTGAATAGAACGTTGAAATTGACCGATTTCGTCAAATGGCAAGAGTATTCAAAGTGATCAGAGTGATAAAACCAGCCAGACTAATCAAAATAGCCTGAATGCCAAATAATTCAGAATGTTCATCATGTTGAAACTGAATAGAACGTAGGAATTGACCGAATTCGTCAAATGGCAAGAGGCTAATCAAAATAGCCTGAATGCCCAATAATTCAGAATGTTCATCATGTTCAAACTGAATAGAACGTTGGAATTGACCGAATTCGTTTAATGGCAAGAGTATTCAAAGTGATCAGAGTGATAAAACCAGCTACACTAATCAAAATAGCCTGAATGCCCAATAATTCAGAATGTTCATCATGTTGAAACTGAATAGAACGTTGGAATTGACCGAATTCGTCAAATGGCAAGATTATCAAAGTGATCAGAGTGATAAAAAAGGTACAATAATCAAAATAGCCTGAATGCCCAATAATTCAGAATGTTCATCATGTTGAAACTGAATAGAACGTTGAAATTGACCGATTTCGTCAAATGGCAAGAGTATTCAAAGTGATCAGAGTGATAAAACCAGCCAGACTAATCAAAATAGCCTGAATGCCAAATAATTCAGAATGTTCATCATGTTGAAACTGAATAGAACGTTGAAATTGACCGATTTCGTCAAATGGCAAGAGTATTCAAAGTGATCAGAGTGATAAAACCAGCCAGACTAATCAAAATAGCCTGAATGCCAAATAATTCAGAATGTTCATCATGTTGAAACTGAATAGAACGTAGGAATTGACCGAATTCGTCAAATGGCAAGAGGCTAATCAAAATAGCCTGAATGCCCAATAATTCAGAATGTTCATCATGTTCAAACTGAATAGAACGTTGGAATTGACCGAATTCGTTTAATGGCAAGAGTATTCAAAGTGATCAGAGTGATAAAACCAGCTACACTAATCAAAATAGCCTGAATGCCCAATAATTCAGAATGTTCATCATGTTGAAACGTTGAAATTGACCGAATTCGTCAAATGACAAGCGTATTCAAAGTGATCAGAGTGATAAAACCAGCTAGAATAATCAAAATAGCCTGAATGCCTAATAATTCAGAATGTTCATCATGTTGAAACTGAATAGAACGTAGGAATTGAGCGAATTCGTCAAATGGCTAGAATAATCAAAGTGATCAGAGTGATAAAACCAGCTACAATAGTCAAAATAGCATGAATGCCCAATAATTCAGAATGTTTATCATGTTGAAACTGAATAGAACGTTGGAATTGACCGAATTCGTCAAATGGCAAGAGTATTCAAAGTGATCAGAGTGATAAAACCAGCCAGACTAATCAAACTAGCCTGAATGCCCAACAATTCAGAATGTTCATCATGTTGAAACTGAATAGAACATTGGAATTGACCGAATTCGTCAAATGGCAAGAGTATTCAAAGTGATCAGAGTGATAAAACCAGCCAGACTAATCAAACTAGCCTGAATGCCCAACAATTCAGAATGTTCATCATGTTGAAACTGAATAGAACATTGGAATTGACCGAATTCGTCAAATGGCAAGATTATCAAAGTGATCAGAGTGATAAAACCAGCTACAATAATCAAACTAGCCTGAATGCCCAATAATTCAGAATGTTCATCATGTTGAAACTGAATAGAACGTTGGAATTGACCGAATTCGTCAAATGGCAAGAGTATTCAAAGTGATCAGAGTGATAAAACCAGCCAGACTAATCAAACTAGCCTGAATGCCCAACAATTCAGAATGTTCATCATGTTGAAACTGAATAGAACATTGGAATTGACCGAATTCGTCAAATGGCAAGATTATCAAAGTGATCAGAGTTATAAAACCAGCTACAATAAGCAAAATAGCCTGAATGCCCAATAATTCAGAATGTTCATCATGTTGAAACTGAATAGAACGTTGGAATTGACTGAATTCGTCAAATGGCAAGAGTATTCAAAGTGATCAGAGTGATAAAACCAGCCAGACTAATCAAAATAGCCTGAATGCCCAATAATTCAGAATGTTCATCATGTTGAAACTGAATAGAACGTTGGAATTGACCGATTTCGTCAAATGGCAAGAGTATTCAAAGTGATCAGTGTGATAAAACCAGCCAGACTAATCAAAATAGCCTGAATGCCCAATAATTCAGAATGTTCATCATGTTGAAACTGAATAGAACGTAGGAATTGACCGAATTCGTCAAATGGCAAGATGTTAATCAAAATAGCCTGAATGCCCAATAATTCAGAATGTTCATCATGTTCAAACTGAATAGAACGTTGGAATTGACCGAATTCGTTTAATGGCTAGAGTATTCAAAGTGATCAGAGTGATAAAACCAGCTAGACTAATCAAAATAGCCTGAATGCCCAATAATTCAGAATGTTCATCATGTTGAAACTGAATAGAACGTTGGAATTGACCGAATTCGTCAAATGGCAAGAGTATTCAAAGTGATCAGAGTGATAAAACCAGCTACAATAATCAAAATAGCCTGAATGCCTAATAATTCAGAATTTTCATCATGTTGAAACTGAATAGATCGTAGGAATTGACCGAATTCGTCAAATGGCAAGATTATCAAAGTGATCAGAGTGATAAAACCAGCTACAATAATCAAAATAGCCTGAATGCCCAATAATTCAGAATGTTCAGCATGTTCAAACTGAATAGAACGTTGGAATTGACCGAATTCGTCAAATGGCAAGAGTATTCAAAGTGATCAGAGTGATAAAACCAGCCAGACTAATCAAACTAGCCTGAATGCCCAATAATTCAGAATGTTCATCATGTTGAAACTGAATAGAACGTTGGAATTGACCGAATTCGTCAAATGGCAAGATTATCTAAGTGATCAGATTGATAAAACCAGCTACAATAATCAAAATAGCCTGAATGCCCAATAATTCAGAATGTTCATCATGTTGAAACTGAATAGAACATTGGAATTGACTGAATTCGTCAAATGGCCAGAGCATTCAAAGTGATCAGAGTGATAAAACCACCTACAATAGTCAAAATAGCCTGAATGCCCAATAATTCAGAATGTTCATCATGTTGAAACTGAATAGAACATTGGAATTGACCGAATTCGTCAAATGGCAAGAGCATTCAAAGTGATCAGAGTGATAAAACCAGCTACAATAATCAAAATAGCCTGAATGCCCAATAATTCAGAATGTTCATCATGTTGAAACTGAATAGAACATTGGAATTGACTGAATTCGTCAAATGGCAAGAGCATTCAAAGTGATAAAACCACCTACAATAGTCAAAATAGCCTGAATGCCCAATAATTCAGAATGTTCATCATGTAGAATAGAATAGAATAGAACGTTGGAATTGACCGAATTCGTCAAATGGCAAGATTATCAAAGTGATGAGAGTGATAAAACCAGCTACAATAATCAAAATAGCCTGAATGCCCAATAATTCAGAATGTTCATCATGTTCCAACTGAATAGAACGTTGGAATTGACCGAATTCGTCAATTGGCAAGAGTATTCAAAGTGATCAGAGTGATAAAACCAGCTACAATAATCAGAATAGCCTGAATGCCCAATAATTCAGAATGTTCATCATGTTCAAACTGAATAGAACGTTGGAATTGACCGAATTCGTCAAATGGCAAGAGTATTCAAAGTGATCAGAGTGATAAAACCAGCCAGACTAATCAAACTAGCCTGAATGCCGAATAATTCAGAATGTCCATCATGTTGAAACTGAATAGAACGTTGGAATTGACCGAATTCGTCAAATGGCAAGAGTATTCAAAGTGATCAGAGTGATAAAACCAGCTACAATAATCAGAATAGCCTGAATGCCCAATAATTCAGAATGTTCATCATGTTCAAACTGAATAGAACGTTGGAATTGACCGAATTCGTCAAATGGCAAGAGTATTCAAAGTGATCAGAGTGATAAAACCAGCCAGACTAATCAAACTAGCCTGAATGCCCAATAATTCAGAATGTTCATCATGTTGAAACTGAATAGAACGTTGGAATTGACCGAATTCGTCAAATGGCAAGATTATCTAAGTGATCAGATTGATAAAACCAGCTACAATAATCAAAATAACCTGAATGCCCAATAATTCAGAATGTTCATCATGTTGAAACTGAATAGAACATTGGAATTGACTGAATTCGTCAAATGGCAAGAGCATTCAAAGTGATCAGAGTGATTAAACCACCTACAATAGTCAAAATAGCCTGAATGCCCAATAATTCAGAATGTTCATCATGTTGAAACTGAATAGAACATTGGAATTGACTGAATTCGTCAAATGGCAAGAGTATTCAAAGTGATCAGAGTGATAAAACCAGCCAGACTAATCAAACTAGCCTGAATGCCCAATAATTCAGAATGTTCATCATGTTGAAACTGAATAGAACGTTGGAATTGACCGAATTCGTCAAATGGCAAGAGTATTCAAAGTGATCAGAGTGATCAGAGTGATAAAACCAGCTACAATAATCAGAATAGCCTGAATGCCCAATAATTCAGAATGTTCATCATGTTGAAACTGAATAGAACGTTGGAATTGACCGAATTCGTCAAATGGCAAGAGTATTCAAAGTGATCAGAGTGATAAAACCAGCTACAATAATCAGAATAGCCTGAATGCCCAATAATTCAGAATGTTCATCATGTTCAAACTGAATAGAACGTTGGAATTGACCGAATTCGTCAAATGGCAAGAGTATTCAAAGTGATCAGAGTGATAAAACCAGCCAGACTAATCAAACTAGCCTGAATGCCCAATAATTCAGAATGTTCATCATGTTGAAACTGAATAGAACATTGGAATTGACCGAATTCGTCAAATGGCAAGATTATCTAAGTGATCAGAGTTATAAAACCAGCTACAATAATCAAAATAGCCTGAATGCCCAATAATTCAGAATGTTCATCATGTTGAAACTGAATAGAACATTGGAATTGACTGAATTCGTCAAATGGCAAGAGCATTCAAAGTGATCAGAGTGATAAAACCACCTACAATAGTCAAAATAGCCTGAATGTCCAATAATTCAGAATGTTCATCATGTTGAAACTGAGTAGAACGTTGGAATTGACCGAATTCGTCAAATGGCAAGAGTATTCAAAGTGATCAGAGTGATAAAACCAGCCAGACTAATCAAACTAGCCTGAATGCCCAATAATTCAGAATGTTCATCATGTTGAAACTGAATAGAACGTTGGAATTGACCGAATTCGTCAAATGGCAAGAGTATTCAAAGTGATCAGAGTGATAAAACCAGCTACAATAATCAGAATAGCCTGAATGCCCAATAATTCAGAATGTTCACCATGTTCAAACTGAATAGAACGTTGGAATTGACCGAATTCGTCAAATGGCAAGAGTATTCAAAGTGATCAGAGTGATAAAACCAGCCAGACTAATCAAACTAGCCTGAATGCCCAATAATTCAGAATGTTCATCATGTTGAAACTGAATAGAACGTTGGAATTGACCGAATTCGTCAAATGGCAAGATTATCTAAGTGATCAGATTGATAAAACCAGCTACAATAATCAAAATAGCCTGAATGCCCAATAATTCAGAATGTTCATCATGTTGAAACTGAATAGAACATTGGAATTGACCGAATTCGTCAAATGGCAAGAGTATTCAAAGTGATCAGAGTGATAAAACCAGCTACAATAATCAGAATAGCCTGAATGCCCAATAATTCAGAATGTTCATCATGTTCAAACTGAATAGAACGTTGGAATTGACCGAATTCGTCAAATGGCAAGAGTATTCAAAGTGATCAGAGTGATAAAACCACCTACAATAGTCAAAATAGCCTGAATGTCCAATAATTCAGAATGTTCATCATGTTGAAACTGAGTAGAACGTTGGAATTGACCGAATTCGTCAAATGGCAAGATTATCTAAGTGATCAGATTGATAAAACCAGCTACAATAATCAAAATAGCCTGAATGCCCAATAATTCAGAATGTTCATCATGTTGAAACTGAATAGAACATTGGAATTGACCGAATTCGTCAAATGGCAAGAGTATTCAAAGTGATCAGAGTGATAAAACCAGCTACAATAATCAGAATAGCCTGAATGCCCAATAATTCAGAATGTTCATCATGTTCAAACTGAATAGAACGTTGGAATTGACCGAATTCGTCAAATGGCAAGATTATCTAAGTGATCAGATTGATAAAACCAGCTACAATAATCAAAATAGCCTGAATGCAAAATAATTCAGAATGTTCATCATGTTGAAACTGAATAGAACATTGGAATTGACTGAATTCGTCAAATGGCAAGAGCATTCAAAGTGATCAGAGTGATAAAACCACCTACAATAGTCAAAATAGCCTGAATGCCCAATAATTCAGAATGTTCATCATGTTGAAACTGAATAGAACATTGGAATTGACCGAATTCGTCAAATGGCAAGAGCATTCAAAGTGATCAGAGTGATAAAACCAGCTACAATAATCAGAATAGCCTGAATGCCCAATAATTCAGAATGTTCATCATGTTCAAACTGAATAGAACGTTGGAATTGACCGAATTCGTCAAATGGCAAGAGTATTCAAAGTGATCAGAGTGATAAAACCAGCCAGACTAATCAAACTAGCCTGAATGCCCAATAATTCAGAATGTTCATCATGTTGAAACTGAGTAGAACGTTGGAATTGACCGAATTCGTCAAATGGCAAGATTATCTAAGTGATCAGATTGATAAAACCAGCTACAATAATCAAAATAGCCTGAATGCCCAATAATTCAGAATGTTCATCATGTTGAAACTGAGTAGAACGTTGGAATTGACCGAATTCGTCAAATGGCAAGAGTATTCAAAGTGATCAGAGTGATAAAACCAGCCAGACTAATCAAACTAGCCTGAATGCCCAATAATTCAGAATGTTCATCAAGTTGAAACTGAATAGAACGTTGGAATTGACCGAATTCGTCAAATGGCAAGATTATCTAAGTGATCAGATTGATAAAACCAGCTACAATAATCAAAATAGCCTGAATGCCCAATAATTCAGAATGTTCATCATGTTGAAACTGAATAGAACATTGGAATTGACCGAATTCGTCAAATGGCAAGAGCATTCAAAGTGATCAGAGTGATAAAACCAGCTACAATAATCAGAATAGCCTGAATGCCCAATAATTCAGAATGTTCATCATGTTCAAACTGAATAGAACGTTGGAATTGACCGAATTCGTCAAATGGCAAGAGTATTCAAAGTGATCAGAGTGATAAAACCACCTACAATAGTCAAAATAGCCTGAATGTCCAATAATTCAGAATGTTCATCATGTTGAAACTGAGTAGAACGTTGGAATTGACCGAATTCGTCAAATGGCAAGATTATCTAAGTGATCAGATTGATAAAACCAGCTACAATAATCAAAATAGCCTGAATGCCCAATAATTCAGAATGTTCATCATGTTGAAACTGAATAGAACATTGGAATTGACCGAATTCGTCAAATGGCAAGAGTATTCAAAGTGATCAGAGTGATAAAACCAGCTACAATAATCAGAATAGCCTGAATGCCCAATAATTCAGAATGTTCATCATGTTCAAACTGAATAGAACGTTGGAATTGACCGAATTCGTCAAATGGCAAGATTATCTAAGTGATCAGATTGATAAAACCAGCTACAATAATCAAAATAGCCTGAATGCAAAATAATTCAGAATGTTCATCATGTTGAAACTGAATAGAACATTGGAATTGACTGAATTCGTCAAATGGCAAGAGCATTCAAAGTGATCAGAGTGATAAAACCACCTACAATAGTCAAAATAGCCTGAATGCCCAATAATTCAGAATGTTCATCATGTTGAAACTGAATAGAACATTGGAATTGACCGAATTCGTCAAATGGCAAGAGCATTCAAAGTGATCAGAGTGATAAAACCAGCTACAATAATCAGAATAGCCTGAATGCCCAATAATTCAGAATGTTCATCATGTTCAAACTGAATAGAACGTTGGAATTGACCGAATTCGTCAAATGGCAAGAGTATTCAAAGTGATCAGAGTGATAAAACCAGCCAGACTAATCAAACTAGCCTGAATGCCCAATAATTCAGAATGTTCATCATGTTGAAACTGAGTAGAACGTTGGAATTGACCGAATTCGTCAAATGGCAAGATTATCTAAGTGATCAGATTGATAAAACCAGCTACAATAATCAAAATAGCCTGAATGCCCAATAATTCAGAATGTTCATCATGTTGAAACTGAATAGAACATTGGAATTGACTGAATTCGTCAAATGGCAAGAGCATTCAAAGTGATCAGAGTGATTAAACCACCTACAATAGTCAAAATAGCCTGAATGCCCAATAATTCAGAATGTTCATCATGTTGAAACTGAATAGAACATTGGAATTGACTGAATTCGTCAAATGGCAAGAGTATTCAAAGTGATCAGAGTGATAAAACCAGCCAGACTAATCAAACTAGCCTGAATGCCCAATAATTCAGAATGTTCATCATGTTGAAACTGAATAGAACGTTGGAATTGACCGGATTCGTCAAATGGCAAGAGTATTCAAAGTGATCAGAGTGATAAAACCAGCTACAATAATCAGAATAGCCTGAATGCCCAATAATTCAGAATGTTCGTCATGTTCAAACTGAATAGAATGTTGGAATTGACCGAATTCGTCAAATGGCAAGAGTATTCAAAGTGATCAGAGTGATAAAACCAGCCAGACTAATCAAACTAGCCTGAATGCCCAATAATTCAGAATGTTCATCATGTTGAAACTGAATAGAACGTTGGAATTGACTGAATTCGTCAAATGGCAAGAGCATTCAAAGTGATCAGAGTGATTAAACCACCTACAATAGTCAAAATAGCCTGAATGCCCAATAATTCAGAATGTTCATCATGTTGAAACTGAATAGAACATTGGAATTGACTGAATTCGTCAAATGGCAAGAGCATTCAAAGTGATCAGAGTGATAAAACCACCTACAGTAGTCAAAATAGCCTGAATGTCCAATAATTCAGAATGTTCATCATGTTGAAACTGAATAGAACGTTGGAATTGACCGAATTCGTCAAATGGCAAGAGTATTCAAAGTGATCGGAGTGATAAAACCAGCTACAATAATCAGAATAGCCTGAATGCCCAATAATTCAGAATGTTCATCATGTCCAAACTGAATAGAACGTTGGAATTGACCGAATTCGTCAAATGGCAAGAGTATTCAAAGTGATCAGAGTGATAAAACCAGCCAGACTAATCAAACTAGCCCGAATGCCCAATAATTCAGAATGTTCATCATGTTGAAACTGAATAGAACGTTGGAATTGACCGAATTCGTCAAATGGCAAGAGTATCAAAGTGATCAGAGTGATAAAACCAGCCAGACTAATCAAACTAGCCTGAATGCCCAATAATTCAGAATGTTCATCATGTTGAAACTGAATAGAACATTGGAATTGACTGAATTCGTCAAATGGCAAGAGCATTCAAAGTGATCAGAGTGATAAAACCACCTACAATAGTCAAAATAGCCTGAATGTCCAATAATTCAGAATGTTCATCATGTTGAAACTGAGTAGAACGTTGGAATTGACCGAATTCGTCAAATGGCAAGAGTATTCAAAGTGATCAGAGTGATAAAACCAGCCAGACTAATCAAACTAGCCTGAATGCCCAATATTTCAGAATGTTCATCATGTTGAAACTGAATAGAACGTTGGAATTGACCGAATTCGTCAAATGGCAAGATTATCAAAGTGATCAGAGTTATAAAACCAGCTACAATAAGCAAAATAACCTGAATGCCCAATAATTCAGAATGTTCATCATGTTGAAACTGAATAGAACATTGGAATTGACCGAATTCGTCAAATGGCAAGAGCATTCAAAGTGATCAGAGTGATAAAACCAGCTACAATAATCAAAATAGCCTGAATGCCCAATAATTCAGAATGTTCATCATGTTGAAACTGAATAGAACATTGGAATTGACCGAATTCGTCAAATGGCAAAGCATTCAAAGTGATCAGAGTGATAAAACCAGCTACAATAATCAAAATAGCCTGAATGCCCAATAATTCAGAATGTTCATCATGTTGAAACTGAGTAGAACGTTGGAATTGACCGAATTCGTCAAATGGCAAGAGTATTCAAAGTGATCAGAGTGATAAAACCAGCCAGACTAATCAAACTAGCCTGAATGCCCAATATTTCAGAATGTTCATCATGTTGAAACTGAATAGAACATTGGAATTGACTGAATTCGTCAAATAGCCAGAGCATTCAAAGTGATCAGAGTGATAAAACCACCTACAATAGTCAAAATAGCCTGAATGCCCAATAATTCAGAATGTTCATCATGTTGAAACTGAATAGAACATTGGAATTGACCGAATTCGTCAAATGGCAAGAGCATTCAAAGTGATCAGAGTGATAAAACCAGCTACAATAATCAAAATAGCCTGAATGCCCAATAATTCAGAATGTTCATCATGTAGAATAGAACGTTGGAATTGACCGAATTCGTCAAATGGCAAGATTATCAAAGTGATCAGAGTGATAAAACCAGCTACAATAATCAAAATAGCCTGAATGCCCAATAATTCAGAATGTTCATCATGTTCAAACTGAATAGAACGTTGGAATTGACCGAATTCGTCAAATGGCAAGAGTATTCAAAGTGATCAGAGTGATAAAACCAGCTACAATAATCAGAATAGCCTGAATGCCCAATAATTCAGAATGTTCATCATGTTCAAACTGAATAGAACGTTGGAATTGACCGAATTCGTCAAATGGCAAGAGTATTCAAAGTGATCAGAGTGATAAAACCAGCTACAATAATCAGAATAGCCTGAATGCCCAATAATTCAGAATGTTCATCATGTTCAAACTGAATAGAACGTTGGAATTGACCGAATTCGTCAAATGGCAAGAGTATTCAAAGTGATCAGAGTGATAAAACCAGCCAGACTAATCAAACTAGCCTGAATGCCCAATAATTCAGAATGTTCATCATGTTGAAACTGAATAGAACGTTGGAATTGACCGAATTCGTCAAATGGCAAGATTATCTAAGTGATCAGATTGATAAAACCAGCTACAATAATCAAAATAGCCTGAATGCCCAATAATTCAGAATGTTCATCATGTTGAAACTGAATAGAACATTGGAATTGACTGAATTCGTCAAATGGCAAGAGCATTCAAAGTGATCAGAGTGATAAAACCACCTACAATAGTCAAAATAGCCTGAATGTCCAATAATTCAGAATGTTCATCATGTTGAAACTGAGTAGAACGTTGGAATTGACCGAATTCGTCAAATGGCAAGAGTATTCAAAGTGATCAGAGTGATAAAACCAGCCAGACTAATCAAACTAGCCTGAATGCCCAATAATTCAGAATGTTCATCATGTTGAAACTGAATAGAACGTTGGAATTGACCGAATTCGTCAAATGGCAAGAGTATTCAAAGTTATCAGAGTGATAAAACCAGCCAGACTAATCAAACTAGCCTGAATGCCCAATAATTCAGAATGTTCATCATGTTGAAACTGAGTAGAACGTTGGAATTGACCGAATTCGTCAAATGGCAAGATTATCTAAGTGATCAGATTGATAAAACCAGCTACAATAATCAAAATAGCCTGAATGCCCAATAATTCAGAATGTTCATCATGTTGAAACTGAATAGAACATTGGAATTGACTGAATTCGTCAAATGGCAAGAGCATTCAAAGTGATCAGAGTGATTAAACCACCTACAATAGTCAAAATAGCCTGAATGCCCAATAATTCAGAATGTTCATCATGTTGAAACTGAATAGAACATTGGAATTGACTGAATTCGTCAAATGGCAAGAGTATTCAAAGTGATCAGAGTGATAAAACCAGCCAGACTAATCAAACTAGCCTGAATGCCCAATAATTCAGAATGTTCATCATGTTGAAACTGAATAGAACGTTGGAATTGACCGAATTCGTCAAATGGCAAGAGTATTCAAAGTGATCAGAGTGATAAAACCAGCTACAATAATCAGAATAGCCTGAATGCCCAACAATTCAGAATGTTCATCATGTCCAAACTGAATAGAATGTTGGAATTGACCGAATTCGTCAAATGGCAAGAGTATTCAAAGTGATCAGAGTGATAAAACCAGCCAGACTAATCAAACTAGCCTGAATGCCCAATAATTCAGAATGTTCATCATGTTGAAACTGAATAGAACGTTGGAATTGACTGAATTCGTCAAATGGCAAGAGCATTCAAAGTGATCAGAGTGATTAAACCACCTACAATAGTCAAAATAGCCTGAATGCCCAATAATTCAGAATGTTCATCATGTTGAAACTGAATAGAACATTGGAATTGACTGAATTCGTCAAATGGCAAGAGCATTCAAAGTGATCAGAGTGATAAAACCACCTACAGTAGTCAAAATAGCCTGAATGTCCAATAATTCAGAATGTTCATCATGTTGAAACTGAGTAGAACGTTGGAATTGACCGAATTCGTCAAATGGCAAGAGTATTCAAAGTGATCAGAGTGATAAAACCAGCCAGACTAATCAAACTAGCCTGAATGCCCAATATTTCAGAATGTTCATCATGTTGAAACTGAATAGAACGTTGGAATTGACCGAATTCGTCAAATGGCAAGATTATCAAAGTGATCAGAGTTATAAAACCAGCTACAATAAGCAAAATAGCCTGAATGCCCAATAATTCAGAATGTTCATCATGTTGAAACTGAATAGAACGTTGGAATTGACTGAATTCGTCAAATGGCAAGAGTATTCAAAGTGATCACAGTGATAAAACCACCTACAATTGTCAAAATAGCCTGAATGCCCAATAATTCAGAATGTTCATCATGTTGAAACTGAATAGAACATTGGAATTGACCGAATTCGTCAAATGGCAAGATTATAAAAGTGATCAGAGTGATAAAACCAGCTACAATAAGCAAAATAGCCTGAATGCCCAATAATTCAGAATGTTCATCATGTTGAAACTGAATAGAACGTTGGAATTGACTGAATTCGTCAAATGGCAAGAGCATTCAAAGTGATCAGAGTGAAAAACCAGCCAGACTAATCAAAATAGCCTGAATGCCCAATAATTCAGAATGTTCATCATGTTGAAACTGAATAGAACGTTGGAATTGACCGAATTCGTCAAATGGCAAGATTATCAAAGTGATCAGAGTGATAAAAAAGGTACAATAATCAAAATAGCCTGAATGCCCAATAATTGAGAACGTTCATCATGTTGAAACTGAATAGAACGTTGGAATTGACCGAATTCGTCAAATAGCAAGAGTATTCAAAGTGATCAGAGTGATAAAACCACCCAGACTAATCAAACTAGCCGGAATGCCCAATAATTCAGAATGTTCATCATGTTGAAACTGAATAGAACATTGGAATTGACCGAATTCGTCAAATGGCAAGATTATCAAAGTGATCAGAGTGATAAAACCAGCTACAATAAGCAAAATAGCCTGAATGCCCAATAATTCATAATGTTCATCATGTTGATACTGAACAGAACGTTGGAATTGACTGAATTCGTCAAATGGCAAGAGCATTCAAAGTGATCAGAGTGATAAAACCAGCCAGACTAATCAAAATAGCCTGAATGCCCAATAATTCAGAATGTTCATCATGTTGAAACTGAATAGAACGTTGGAATTGACCGAATTCGTCAAATGGCAAGATTATCAAAGTGATCAGACTGATAAACCAGGTACAATAATCAAAATAGCCTGAATGCCCAATAATTGAGAACGTTCATCATGTTGAAACTGAATAGAACGTTGGAATTGACCGAATTCGTCAAATAGCAAGAGTATTCAAAGTCATCAGAGTGATAAAACCACCCAGACTAATCAAACTAGCCGGAATGCCCAATAATTCAGAATGTTCATCATGTTGAAACTGAATAGAACGTTGGAATTGACCGAATTCGTCAAATGGCAAGATTATCAAAGTGAGCAGAGTAATAAAACCAGCTACAATAAGCAAAATATCCTGAATGCCCAATAATTCAGAATGTTCATCATGTTGAAACTGTATAGAACGTTGGAATTGACCGAATTCGTCAAATGGCAAGAGTATTCAAAGTGATCAGAGTGATAAAACCAGCTACAATAATCAGAATAGCCTGAATGCCCAATAATTCAGAATGTTCATCATGTTCAAACTGAATAGAACGTTGGAATTGACCGAATTCGTCAAATGGCAAGAGTATTCAAAGCGATCAGAGTGATAAAACCAGCCAGACTAATCAAACTAGCCTGAATGCCCAATAATTCAGAATGTTCATCATGTTGAAACTGAATAGAACGTTGGAATTGACCGAATTCGTCAAATGGCAAGATTATCTAAGTGATCAGATTGATAAAAACAGCTACAATAATCAAAATAGCCTGAATGCCCAATAATTCAGAATGTTCATCATGTTGAAACTGAGTAGAACGTTGGAATTGACCGAATTCGTCAAATGGCAAGATTATCAAAGTGATCAGAGTGATAAACCAGGTACAATAATCAAAATAGCCTGAATGCCCAATAATTGAGAACGTTCATCATGTTGAAACTGAATACAACGTTGGAATTGACCGAATTCGTCAAATAGCAAGAGTATTCAAAGTGATCAGAGTGATAAAACCACCCAGACTAATCAAACTAGCCGGAATGCCCAATAATTCAGAATGTTCATCATGTTGAAACTGAATAGAACGTTGGAATTGACCGAATTCGTCAAATGGCAAGATTATCAAAGTGATCAGAGTCATAAAACCAGCTACAATAAGCAAAATAGCCTGAATGCCCAATAATTCAGAATGTTCATCATGTTGAAACTGTATAGAACGTTGGAATTGACCGAATTCGTCAAATGGCAAGAGTATTCAAAGTGATCAGAGTGATAAAACCAGCTACAATAATCAGAATAGCCTGAATGCCCAATAATTCAGAATGTTCATCATGTTCAAACTGAATAGAACGTTGGAATTGACCGAATTCGTCAAATGGCAAGAGTATTCAAAGTGATCAGGGTGATAAAACCAGCCAGACTAATCAAACTAGCCTGAATGCCCAATAATTCAGAATGTTCATCATGTTGAAACTGAATAGAACGTTGGAATTGACCGAATTCGTCAAATGGCAAGATTATCTAAGTGATCAGATTGATAAAACCAGCTACAATAATCAAAATAGCCTGAATGCCCAATAATTCAGAATGTTCATCATGTTGAAACTGAATAGAACATTGGAATTGACTGAATTCGTCAAATGGCAAGAGCATTCAAAGTGATCAGAGTGATAAAACCACCTACAATAGTCAAAATAGCCTGAATGCCCAATAATTCAGAATGTTCATCATGTTGAAACTGAATAGAACATTGGAATTTACCGAATTCGTCAAATGGCAAGAGCATTCAAAGTGATCAGAGTGATAAAACCAGCCAGGCTAATCAAAATAGCCTGAATGTCCAATAATTCAGAATGTTCATCATGTTGAAACTGAGTAGAACGTTGGAATTGACCGAATTCGTCAAATGGCAAGAGTATTCAAAGTGATCAGAGTGATAAAACCAGCCAGACTAATCAAACTAGCCTGAATGCCCAATAATTCAGAATGTTCATCATGTTGAAACTGAATAGAACATTGGAATTGACTGAATTCGTCAAATGGCAAGAGCATTCAAAGTGATCAGAGTGATAAAACCAGCCAGGCTAATCAAAATAGCCTGAATGTCCAATAATTCAGAATGTTCATCATGTTGAAACTGAATAGAACGTTGGAATTGACCGAATTCGTCAAATGGCAAGATTATCAAAGTGGTCAGAGTTATAAAACCAGCTACAATAAGCAAAATAGCCTGAATGCCCAATAATTCAGAATGTTCATCATATTGAAACTGAATAGAACGTTGGAATTGACTGAATTCGTCAAATGGCAAGAGTATTCAAAGTGATCAGAGTGATAAAACCAGCCAGGCTAATCAAAATAGCCTGAATGTCCAATAATTCAGAATGTTCATCATGTTGAATCTGAATAGAACGTTGGAATTGACCGAATTCGTCAAATGGCAAGATTATCAAAGTGGTCAGAGTTATAAAACCAGCTACAATAAGCAAAATAGCCTGAATGCCCAATAATTCAGAATGTTCATCATGTTGAAACTGAATAGAACGTTGGAATTGACTGAATTCGTCAAATGGCAAGAGTATTCAAAGTGATCAGAGTGATAAAACCACCTACAATAGTCAAAATAGCCTGAATGCCCAATAATTCAGAATGTTCATCATGTTGAAACTGAATAGAACATTGGAATTGACCGAATTCGTCAAATGGCAAGATTATCAAAGTGGTCAGAGTTATAAAACCAGCTACAATAGTCAAAATAGCCTGAATGCCCAATAATTCAGAATGTTCATCATGTTGAAACTGAATAGAACGTTGGAATTGACTGAATTCGTCAAATGGCAAGATTATCAAAGTGGTCAGAGTTATAAAACCAGCTACAATAAGCAAAATAGCCTGAATGCCCAATAATTCAGAATGTTCATCATGTTGAAACTGAATAGAACGTTGGAATTGACTGAATTCGTCAAATGGCAAGAGTATTCAAAGTGGTCAGAGTTATAAAACCACCTACAATAGTCAAAATAGCCTGAATGCCCAATAATTCAGAATGTTCATCATGTTGAAACTGAATAGAACATTGGAATTGACCGAATTCGTCAAATGGCAAGATTATCAAAGTGGTCAGAGTTATAAAACCAGCTACAATAGTCAAAATAGCCTGAATGCCCAATAATTCAGAATGTTCATCATGTTGAAACTGAATAGAACGTTGGAATTGACTGAATTCGTCAAATGGCAAGAGTATTCAAAGTGATCAGAGTGATAAAACCACCTACAATAGTCAAAATAGCCTGAATGCCCAATAATTCAGAATGTTCATCATGTTGAAACTGAATAGAACATTGGAATTGACCGAATTCGTCAAATGGCAAGATTATCAAAGTGGTCAGAGTTATAAAACCAGCTACAATAGTCAAAATAGCCTGAATGCCCAATAATTCAGAATGTTCATCATGTTCAAACTGAATAGAACGTTGGAATTGACCAAATTCGTCGAATGGCAAGAGTATTCAAAGTGATCAGAGTGATAAAACCAGCCAGACTAATCAAACTAGCCTGAATGCCCATTAATTGAGAACTTTCATCATGTTGAAACTGAATAGAACGTTGGAATTGACCGAATTCGTCAAATGGCAAGAGTATTCAAAGTGATCAGAGTGATAAAACCAGCCAGACTAATCAAAATAGCCTGAATGCCCAATAATTCAGAATGTTCATCATGTTGAAACTGAATAGAACGTTGGAATTGACCGAATTCGTCAAATGGCAAGAGTATTCAAAGTGATCAGAGTATAAAACCAGCTACAATAAGCAAAATAGCCTGAATGCCCAATAATTCAGAATGTTCATCATGTTGAAACTGAATAGAACGTTGGAATTGACCGAATTCGTCAAATGGCAAGAGTATTCAAAGTGATCAGAGTGATAAAACTAGCCAGACTAATCAAAATAGTATGAATGCCCAATTATTCAGAATGTTCATCATGTTGAAACTGAATAGAACGTTGGAATTTACCGAATTCGTCAAATGGCAAGATTATCAAAGTGATCAGAGTGATAAAACCAGCCAGACTAATCGAAATAGCAAGATTATCAAAGTGATCAGAGTGATAAAACCAGCTACAATAAGCAAAATAGATTGAATGCCCAATAATTCAGAATGTTTATCATGTTGAAACTGAATAGAACGTTGGAATTGACCAAATTCGTCAAATGGCAAGAGTATTCAAAGTGATCGGAGTGATAAAACCAGCAAGACTAATCAACATAGCCTGAATGCCCAATAATTCAGAATGTTCATCATGTTCAAACTGAATAGAACGTTGGAATTGACCGAATTCGTCAAATGGCAAGAGTATTCAAAGTGATCAGAGTGATAAAACCAGCCAGACTAATCAAACTTGCCTGAATGCCCAATAATTCAGGATGTTCATCATGTTGAAACTGAATAGAACGTTGGAATTGACCGAATTCGTCAAATGGCAAGAGTATTCAAAGTGATCAGAGTGATAAAACCAGCCAGACTAATCAAACTTGCCTGAATGCCCAATAATTCAGAATGTTCATCATGTTGAAACTGAATAGAACGTTGGAATTGACCGAATTCGTCAAATGGCAAGATTATCAAAGTGATCAGAGTATAAAACCAGCTACAATAAGCAAAATAGCCTGAATGCCCAATAATTCAGAATGTTCATCATGTTGAAACTGAATAGAACGTTGGAATTGACCGAATTCGTCAAATGGCAAGATTATCAAAGTGATCAGAGTGATAAAACCAGCTACAATAAGCAAAATAGCCTGAATGCCCAATAATTCAGAATGTTCATCATGTTGAAACTGAATAGAACGTTGGAATTGACCGAATTCGTCAAATGGCAAGATTATCAAAGTGATCAGAGTGATAAAACCAGCCAGACTAATCAAACTAGCCTGAATGCCCAATAATTCAGAATGTTCATCATGTTCAAACTGAATAGAACGTTGGAATTGACCGAATTCGTCAAATGGCAAGAGTATTCAAAGTGATCAGAGTGATAAAACCAGCCAGACTAATCAAAATAGCATGAATGCCCAATAATTCAGAATGTTCATCATGTTGAAACTGAATAGAACGTTGGAATTGACCGAATTCGTCAAATGGCAAGATTATCTAAGTGATCAGAATGATAAAACCAGCTACAATAATCAAAATAGCCTGAATGCCCAATAATTGAGAACTTTCATCATGTGGAAACCGAATAGAACGTTGGAATTGACCGAATTCGTCAAATGGCAAGATTATCAAAGTGATCAGAGTGATAAAACCAGCCAGACTAATCAAACTAGCCTGAATGCCCAATAATTCAGAATGTTCATCATGTTCAAACTGAATAGAACGTTGGAATTGACCGAATTCGTCAAATGGCAAGAGTATTCAAAGTGATCAGAGTGATAAAACCAGCCAGACTAATCGAAATAGCAAGATTATCAAAGTGATCAGAGTGATAAAACCAGCTACAATAAGCAAAATAGATTGAATGCCCAATAATTCAGAATGTTCATCATGTTGAAACTGAATAGAACGTTGGAATTGACCGAATTCGTCAAATGGCAAGATTATCAAAGTGATCAGAGTGATAAAACCAGCCAGACTAATCAAACTAGCCTGAATGCCCAATAATTCAGAATGTTCATCATGTTCAAACTGAATAGAACGTTGGAATTGACCGAATTCGTCAAATGGCAAGAGTATTCAAAGTGATCAGAGTGATAAAACCAGCCAGACTAATCGAAATAGCAAGATTATCAAAGTGATCAGAGTGATAAAACCAGCTACAATAAGCAAAATAGATTGAATGCCCAATAATTCAGAATGTTCATCATGTTGAAACTGAATAGAACGTTGGAATTGACCGATTTCGTCAAATGGCAAGATTATCAAAGTGATCAGAGTATAAAACCAGCTACAATAAGCAAAATAGCCTGAATGCCCAATAATTCAGAATGTTCATCATGTTGAAACTGAATAGAACGTTGGAATTGACCGAATTCGTCAAATGGCAAGATTATCAAAGTGATCAGAGTGATAAAACCAGCCAGACTAATCAAACTAGCCTGAATGCCCAATAATTCAGAATGTTCATCATGTTCAAACTGAATAGAACGTTGGAATTGACCGAATTCGTCAAATGGCAAGAGTATTCAAAGTGATCAGAGTGATAAAACCAGCCAGACTAATCAAACTTGCCTGAATGCCCAATAATTCAGAATGTTCATCATGTTGAAACTGAATAGAACGTTGGAATTGACCGAATTCGTCAAATGGCAAGATTATCTAAGTGATCAGAATGATAAAACCAGCTACAATAATCAAAATAGCCTGAATGCCCAATAATTGAGAACTTTCATCATGTGGAAACCGAATAGAACGTTGGAATTGACCGAATTCGTCAAATGGCAAGATTATCAAAGTGATCAGAGTGATAAAACCAGCCAGACTAATCAAACTAGCCTGAATGCCCAATAATTGAGAACTTTCATCATGTTGAAACTGAATAGAACGTTGGATTTGACCGAAATCGTCAAATGGCAAGATTATCAAAGTGATAAAACCAGCTACAATAAGCAAAATAGCCTGAATGCCCAATAATTCAGAATGTTCATCATGTTGAAACTGAATAGAACGTTGGAATTGACTGAATTCGTCAAATGGCAAGAGTATTCAAAGTGATAAGAGTGATAAAACCAGCAAAATAGCCTGAATGCCCAATAATTCAGAATGTTCATCATGTTGAAACTGAATAGAACGTTGGAATTGACCGATTTCGTCAAATGGCAAGATTATCAAAGTGATCAGAGTATAAAACCAGCTACAATAAGCAAAATAGCCTGAATGCCCAATAATTCAGAATGTTTATCATGTTGAAATTGAATAGAACGTTGGAATTGACCGAATTCGTCAAATGGCAAGAGTATTCAAAGTGATCAGAGTGATAAAACCAGCCAGACTAATCAAAATAGCATGAATGCCCAATAATTCAGAATGTTCATCATGTTGAAACTGAATAGAACGTTGGAATTGAGCGAATTCGTCAAATGGCAAGAATAATCAAAGTGATCAGAGTGATGAAACCAGCTACAATAGTCAAAATAGCATGAATGTCCAATAATTCAGCATGTTCATCATGTTCAAACTGAATAGAACGTTGGAATTGAGCGAATTCGTCAAATGGCAAGAACAATAAAAGTGATCAGAGTGATAAAACCAGCTACAATAATCAAAATAGCATGAATGCCCAATAATTCAGCATGTTCATCATGTTGAAACTGAATAGAACGTTGGAATTGACCGAATTCGTCAAATGGCAAGATTATCAAAGTGATCAGAGTGATAAAACCAGCTACAATAATCAAAATAGCCTGAATACCCAATAATTCAGAATGTTCATCATGTTCAAACTGAATAGAACGTTGGAATTGACCGAATTCGTCGAATGGCAAGAGTATTCAAAGTGATCAGAGTGATAAAACCAGCCAGACTAATCAAACTAGCCTGAATGCCCAATAATTGAGAACTTTCATCATGTTGAAACTGAATAGAACGTTGGAATTGACCGAATTCGTCAAATGGCAAGATTATCAAAGTGATCAGAGTGATAAAACCAGCTACAATAAGCAAAATAGCCTGAATGCCCAATAATTCAGAATGTTCATCATGTTGAAACTGAATAGAACGTTGGAGTTGACTGAATTCGTCAAATGGCAAGAGTATTCAAAGTGATAAGAGTGATAAAACCAGTAAAATAGCCTGAATGCCCAATAATTCAGAATGTTCATCATGTTGAAACTGAATAGAACGTTGGAATTGACCGAATTCGTCAAATGGCAAGAGTATTCAAAGTGATCAGAGTGATAAAACCAGCTACAATAATCAAAATAGCCTGAATGCCCAATAATTCAGAATGTTCATCATGTTGAAACTGAATAGAACGTTGGAATTGACCGAATTCGTCAAATGGCAAGAGTATTCAAAGTGATCAGAGTGATAAAACCAGCAATACTAATCAAAATAGCCTGAATGCCCAATAATTGAGAACTTTCATCATGTTGAAACTGAATAGAACGTTGGAATTGACCGAATTCGTCAAATGGCAAGATTATCAAAGTGATCAGAGTGATAAAACCAGCTACAATAAGCAAAATAGCCTGAATGCTCAATAATTCAGAATGTTCATCATGTTGAAACTGAATAGAACGTTGGAATTGACTGAATTCGTCAAATGGCAAGAGTATTCAAAGTGATAAGAGTGATAAAACCAGCAAAATAGCCTGAATGCCCAATAATTCAGAATGTTCATCATGTTGAAACTGAATAGAACTTTGGAATTGACCGAATTCGTCAAATGGCAAGATTATCTAAGTGATCAGATTGATAAAACCAGCTACAATAATCAAAATAGCATGAATGCCCAATAATTGAGAACTTTCATCATGTTGAAACTGAATAGAACGTTGGAATTGACCGAATTCGTCAAATGGCAAGATTATCAAAGTGATCAGAGTGATAAAACCAGCTACAATAATCAAAATAGCCTGAATGCCCAATAATTCAGAATGTTCATCATGTTCAAACTGAATAGAACGTTGGAATTGACCGAATTCGTCGAATGGCAAGAGTATTCAAAGTGATCAGAGTGATAAAACCAGCCAGACTAATCAAAATAGCATGAATGCCTAATAATTCAGAATGTTCATCATGTTGAAACTGAATAGAACGTTGGAATTGACCGAATTCGTCAAATGGCAAGATTATCAAAGTGATCAGAGTGATAAAACCAGCCAGACTAATCAAACTAGCCTGAATGCCCAATAATTCAGAATGTTCATCATGTTGAAACTGAATAGAACGTTGGAATTGACCGAATTCGTCAAATGGCAAGAGTATTCAAAGTGATCAGAGTGATAAAACCAGCTACAATAATCAAAATAGCCTGAATGCCCAATAATTCAGAATGTTCATCATGTTGAAACTGAATAGAACGTTGGAATTGACCGAATTCGTCAAATGGCAAGAGTATTCAAAGTGATCAGAGTGATAAAACCAGCTACAATAATCAAAATAGCCTGAATGCCCAATAATTCAGAATGTTCATCATATTGAAACTGAATAGAACGTTGGAATTGACCGAATTCGTCAAATGGCAAGAGTATTCAAAGTGATCAGAGTGATAAAACCAGCTACAATAATCAAAATAGCCTGAATGCCCAATAATTCAGAATGTTCATCATGTTGAAACTGAATAGAACGTTGGAATTGACCGAATTCGTCAAATGGCAAGAGTATTCAAAGTGATCAGAGTGATAAACCCAGCCAGACTAATCAAAATAGCATGAATGCCTAATAATTCAGAATGTTCATCATGTTGAAACTGAATAGAACGTTGGAATTGACCGAATTCGTCAAATGGCAAGATTATCAAAGTGATCAGAGTGATAAAACCAGCCAGACTAATCAAACTAGCCTGAATGCCCAATAATTCAGAATGTTCATCATGTTGAAACTGAATAGAACTTTGGAATTGACCGAATTCGTCAAATGGCAAGATTATCTAAGTGATCAGATTGATAAAACCAGCTACAATAATCAAAATAGCATGAATGCCCAATAATTGAGAACTTTCATCATGTTGAAACTGAATAGAACGTTGGAATTGACCGAATTCGTCGAATGGCAAGAGTATTCAAAGTGATCAGAGTGATAAAACCAGCCAGACTAATCAAAATAGCCTGAATGCCCAATAATTCAGAATGTTCATCATGTTGAAACTGAATAGAACGTTGGAATTGACCGATTTCGTCAAATGGCAAGATTATCAAAGTGATCAGAGTATAAAACCAGCTACAATAAGCAAAATAGCCTGAATGCCCAATAATTCAGAATGTTCATCATGTTGAAACTGAATAGAACTTTGGAATTGACCGAATTCGTCAAATGGCAAGATTATCTAAGTGATCAGATTGATAAAACCAGCTACAATAATCAAAATAGCATGAATGCCCAATAATTCAGAATGTTCATCATGTTGAAACTGAATAGAACGTTGGAATTGACCGAATTCGTCAAATGGCAAGATTATCAAAGTGATCAGAGTGATAAAACCAGCTACAATAATCAAAATAGCCTGAATGCCCAATAATTCAGAATGTTCATCATGTTCAAACTGAATAGAACGTTGGAATTGACCGAATTCGTCGAATGGCAAGAGTATTCAAAGTGATCAGAGTGATAAAACCAGCCAGACTAATCAAAATAGCCTGAATGCCCAATAATTCAGAATGTTCATCATGTTGAAACTGAATAGAACGTTGGAATTGACCGATTTCGTCAAATGGCAAGAGTATTCAAAGTGATCAGAGTGATAAAACCAGCTACAATAATCAAAATAGCCTGAATGCCCAATAATTCAGAATGTTCATCATGTTCAAACTGAATAGAACGTTGGAATTGACCGAATTCGTCGAATGGCAAGAGTATTCAAAGTGATCAGAGTGATAAAACCAGCTACAATAATCAAAATAGCCTGAATGCCCAATAATTCAGAATGTTCATCATGTTGAAACTGAATAGAACGTTGGAATTGACCGAATTCGTCAAATGGCAAGAGTATTCAAAGTGATCAGAGTGATAAAACCAGCAAGACTAATCAAAATAGCCTGAATGCCCAATAATTCAGAATGTTCATCATGTTGAAACTGAATAGAACGTTGGAATTGACCGATTTCGTCAAATGGCAAGATTATCAAAGTGATCAGAGTATAAAACCAGCTACAATAAGCAAAATAGCCTGAATGCCCAATAATTCAGAATGTTCATCATGTTGAAACTGAATAGAACGTTGGAATTGACCGAATTCGTCAAATGGCAAGAGTATTCAAAGTGATCAGAGTGATAAAACCAGCCAGACTAATCAAAATAGCATGAATGCCCAATAATTCAGAATGTTCATCATGTTGAAACTGAATAGAACGTTGGAATTGAGCGAATTCGTCAAATGGCAAGAATAATCAAAGTGGTCAGAGTGATAAAACCAGCTACAATAGTCAAAATAGCATGAATGCCCAATAATTCAGCATGTTCATCATGTTGAAACTGAATAGAACGTTGGAATTGAGCGAATTCGTCAAATGGCAAGAATAATCAAAGTGATCAGAGTGATAAAACCAGCTACAATAGTCAAAATAGCATGAATGCCCAATAATTCAGCATGTTCATCATGTTGAAACTGAATAGAACGTTGGAATTGACCGAATTCGTCAAATGGCAAGAGTATTCAAAGTGATCAGAGTGATAAAACCAGCCAGACTAATCAAACTAGCCTGAATGGCCAATAATTGAGAAGTTTCATCATGTTGAAACTGAATAGAACGTTGGATTTGACCGAATTCGTCAAATGGCAAGATTATCAAAGTGATCAGAGTGATAAAACCAGCTACAATAATCAAAATAGCCTGAATGCCCAATAATTCAGAATGTTCATCATGTTCAAACTGAAAAGAACGTTGGAATTGACCGAATTCGTCGAATGGCAAGAGTATTCAAAGTGATCAGAGTGATAAAACCAGCCAGGCTAATCAAACTAGCCTGAATGCCCAATAATTGAGAACTTTCATCATGTTGAAACTGAATAGAACGTTGGAATTGACCGAATTCGTCAAATGGCAAGATTATCAAAGTGATCAGAGTGATAAAACCAGCTACAATAATCAAAATAGCCTGAATACCCAATAATTCAGAATGTTCATCATGTTCAAACTGAATAGAACGTTGGAATTGACCGAATTCGTCGAATGGCAAGAGTATTCAAAGTGATCAGAGTGATAAAACCAGCCAGACTAATCAAACTAGCCTGAATGCCCAATAATTGAGAACTTTCATCATGTTGAAACTGAATAGAACGTTGGAATTGACCGAATTCGTCAAATGGCAAGATTATCAAAGTGAACAGAGTGATAAAACCAGCTACAATAAGCAAAATAGCCTGAATGCCCAATAATTCAGAATGTTCATCATGTTGAAACTGAATAGAACGTTGGAGTTGACTGAATTCGTCAAATGGCAAGAGTATTCAAAGTGATAAGAGTGATAAAACCAGTAAAATAGCCTGAATGCCCAATAATTCAGAATGTTCATCATGTTGAAACTGAATAGAACGTTGGAATTGACCGAATTCGTCAAATGGCAAGAGTATTCAAAGTGATCAGAGTGATAAAACCAGCTACAATAATCAAAATAGCCTGAATGCCCAATAATTCAGAATGTTCATCATGTTGAAAATGAATAGAACGTTGGAATTGACCGAATTCGTCAAATGGCAAGAGTATTCAAAGTGATCAGAGTGATAAAACCAGCAAGACTAATCAAAATAGCCTGAATGCCCAATAATTGAGAACTTTCATCATGTTCAAACTGAATAGAACGTTGGAATTGACCGAATTCGTCAAATGGCAAGATTATCAAAGTGATCAGAGTGATAAAACCAGCTACAATAAGCAAAATAGCCTGAATGCCCAATAATTCAGAATGTTCATCATGTTGAAACTGGATAGAACGTTGGAATTGACTGAATTCGTCAAATGGCAAGAGTATTCAAAGTGATAAGAGTGATAAAACCAGCAAAATAGCCTGAATGCCCAATAATTCAGAATGTTCATCATATTGAAACTGAATAGAACGTTGGAATTGACCGAATTCGTCAAATGGCAAGAGTATTCAAAGTGATCAGAGTGATAAAACCAGCTACAATAATCAAAATAGCCTGAATGCCCAATAATTCAGAATGTTCATCATGTTGAAACTGAATAGAACGTTGGAATTGACCGAATTCGTCAAATGGCAAGAGTATTCAAAGTGATCAGAGTGATAAACCCAGCCAGACTAATCAAAATAGCATGAATGCCTAATAATTCAGAATGTTCATCATGTTGAAACTGAATAGAACGTTGGAATTGACCGAATTCGTCAAATGGCAAGATTATCAAAGTGATCAGAGTGATAAAACCAGCCAGACTAATCAAACTAGCCTGAATGCCCAATAATTCAGAATGTTCATCATGTTGAAACTGAATAGAACTTTGGAATTGACCGAATTCGTCAAATGGCAAGATTATCTAAGTGATCAGATTGATAAAACCAGCTACAATAATCAAAATAGCATGAATGCCCAATAATTGAGAACTTTCATCATGTTGAAACTGAATAGAACGTTGGAATTGACCGAATTCGTCAAATGGCAAGATTATCAAAGTGATCAGAGTGATAAAACCAGCTACAATAATCAAAATAGCCTGAATGCCCAATAATTCAGAATGTTCATCATGTTCAAACTGAATAGAACGTTGGAATTTACCGAATTCGTCGAATGGCAAGAGTATTCAAAGTGATCAGAGTGATAAAACCAGCCAGACTAATCAAACTAGCCTGAATGTCCAATAATTGAGAACTTTCATCATGTTGAAACTGAATAGAACGTTGGATTTGACCGAATTCGTCAAATGGCAAGATTATCAAAGTGATAAAACCAGCTACAATAAGCAAAATAGCCTGAATGCCCAACAATTGAGAATGTTCATCATGTTGAAACTGACTAGAACGTTGGAATTGACTGAATTCGTCAAATGGCAAGAGTATTCAAAGTGATAAGAGTGATGAAACCAGCAAAATAGCCTGAATGCCCAATAATTCAGAATGTTCATCATGTTAAAAAACTGAATAGAACGTTGGAATTGACCGAATTCGTCAAATGGCAAGAGTATTCAAAGTGATCAGAGTGATAAAACCAGCCAGACTAATCAAACTAGCCTGAATGGCCAATAATTGAGAAGTTTCATCATGTTGAAACTGAATAGAACGTTGGATTTGACCGAATTCGTCAAATGGCAAGAGTATTCAATGTGATCAGAGTGATAAAACCAGCTACAATAATCAAAATAGCCTGAATGCCCAATAATTCAGAATGTTCATCATGTTGAAACTGAATAGAACGTTGGAATTGAGCGAATTCGTCAAATGGCAAGAATAATCAAAGTGGTCAGAGTGATAAAACCAGCTACAATAGTCAAAATAGCATGAATGCCCAATAATTCAGCATGTTCATCATGTTGAAACTGAATAGAACGTTGGAATTGAGCGAATTCGTCAAATGGCAAGAATAATCAAAGTGATCAGAGTGATAAAACCAGCTACAATAGTCAAAATAGCATGAATGCCCAATAATTCAGCATGTTCATCATGTTGAAACTGAATAGAACGTTGGAATTGACCGAATTCGTCAAATGGCAAGAGTATTCAAAGTGATCAGAGTGATAAAACCAGCCAGACTAATCAAACTAGCCTGAATGGCCAATAATTGAGAAGTTTCATCATGTTGAAACTGAATAGAACGTTGGATTTGACCGAATTCGTCAAATGGCAAGATTATCAAAGTGATCAGAGTGATAAAACCAGCTACAATAATCAAAATAGCCTGAATGCCCAATAATTCAGAATGTTCATCATGTTCAAACTGAAAAGAACGTTGGAATTGACCGAATTCGTCGAATGGCAAGAGTATTCAAAGTGATCAGAGTGATAAAACCAGCCAGGCTAATCAAACTAGCCTGAATGCCCAATAATTGAGAACTTTCATCATGTTGAAACTGAATAGAACGTTGGAATTGACCGAATTCGTCAAATGGCAAGATTATCAAAGTGATCAGAGTGATAAAACCAGCTACAATAATCAAAATAGCCTGAATACCCAATAATTCAGAATGTTCATCATGTTCAAACTGAATAGAACGTTGGAATTGACCGAATTCGTCGAATGGCAAGAGTATTCAAAGTGATCAGAGTGATAAAACCAGCCAGACTAATCAAACTAGCCTGAATGCCCAATAATTGAGAACTTTCATCATGTTGAAACTGAATAGAACGTTGGAATTGACCGAATTCGTCAAATGGCAAGATTATCAAAGTGAACAGAGTGATAAAACCAGCTACAATAAGCAAAATAGCCTGAATGCCCAATAATTCAGAATGTTCATCATGTTGAAACTGAATAGAACGTTGGAGTTGACTGAATTCGTCAAATGGCAAGAGTATTCAAAGTGATAAGAGTGATAAAACCAGTAAAATAGCCTGAATGCCCAATAATTCAGAATGTTCATCATGTTGAAACTGAATAGAACGTTGGAATTGACCGAATTCGTCAAATGGCAAGAGTATTCAAAGTGATCAGAGTGATAAAACCAGCTACAATAATCAAAATAGCCTGAATGCCCAATAATTCAGAATGTTCATCATGTTGAAAATGAATAGAACGTTGGAATTGACCGAATTCGTCAAATGGCAAGAGTATTCAAAGTGATCAGAGTGATAAAACCAGCAAGACTAATCAAAATAGCCTGAATGCCCAATAATTGAGAACTTTCATCATGTTCAAACTGAATAGAACGTTGGAATTGACCGAATTCGTCAAATGGCAAGATTATCAAAGTGATCAGAGTGATAAAACCAGCTACAATAAGCAAAATAGCCTGAATGCCCAATAATTCAGAATGTTCATCATGTTGAAACTGGATAGAACGTTGGAATTGACTGAATTCGTCAAATGGCAAGAGTATTCAAAGTGATAAGAGTGATAAAACCAGCAAAATAGCCTGAATGCCCAATAATTCAGAATGTTCATCATATTGAAACTGAATAGAACGTTGGAATTGACCGAATTCGTCAAATGGCAAGAGTATTCAAAGTGATCAGAGTGATAAAACCAGCTACAATAAGCAAAATAGCCTGAATGCCCAATAATTCAGAATGTTCATCATGTTGAAACTGGATAGAACGTTGGAATTGACTGAATTCGTCAAATGGCAAGAGTATTCAAAGTGATAAGAGTGATAAAACCAGCAAAATAGCCTGAATGCCCAATAATTCAGAATGTTCATCATATTGAAACTGAATAGAACGTTGGAATTGACCGAATTCGTCAAATGGCAAGAGTATTCAAAGTGATCAGAGTGATAAAACCAGCTACAATAATCAAAATAGCCTGAATGCCCAATAATTCAGAATGTTCATCATGTTGAAACTGAATAGAACGTTGGAATTGACCGAATTCGTCAAATGGCAAGAGTATTCAAAGTGATCAGAGTGATAAACCCAGCCAGACTAATCAAAATAGCATGAATGCCTAATAATTCAGAATGTTCATCATGTTGAAACTGAATAGAACGTTGGAATTGACCGAATTCGTCAAATGGCAAGATTATCAAAGTGATCAGAGTGATAAAACCAGCCAGACTAATCAAACTAGCCTGAATGCCCAATAATTCAGAATGTTCATCATGTTGAAACTGAATAGAACTTTGGAATTGACCGAATTCGTCAAATGGCAAGATTATCTAAGTGATCAGATTGATAAAACCAGCTACAATAATCAAAATAGCATGAATGCCCAATAATTGAGAACTTTCATCATGTTGAAACTGAATAGAACGTTGGAATTGACCGAATTCGTCAAATGGCAAGATTATCAAAGTGATCAGAGTGATAAAACCAGCTACAATAATCAAAATAGCCTGAATGCCCAATAATTCAGAATGTTCATCATGTTCAAACTGAATAGAACGTTGGAATTTACCGAATTCGTCGAATGGCAAGAGTATTCAAAGTGATCAGAGTGATAAAACCAGCCAGACTAATCAAACTAGCCTGAATGTCCAATAATTGAGAACTTTCATCATGTTGAAACTGAATAGAACGTTGGATTTGACCGAATTCGTCAAATGGCAAGATTATCAAAGTGATAAAACCAGCTACAATAAGCAAAATAGCCTGAATGCCCAACAATTGAGAATGTTCATCATGTTGAAACTGACTAGAACGTTGGAATTGACTGAATTCGTCAAATGGCAAGAGTATTCAAAGTGATAAGAGTGATGAAACCAGCAAAATAGCCTGAATGCCCAATAATTCAGAATGTTCATCATGTTAAAAAACTGAATAGAACGTTGGAATTGACCGAATTCGTCAAATGGCAAGAGTATTCAATGTGATCAGAGTGATAAAACCAGCTACAATAATCAAAATAGCCTGAATGCCCAATAATTCAGAATGTTCATCATGTTGAAACTGAATAGAACGTTGGAATTGACCGAATTCGTCAAATGGCAAGAGTATTCAAAGTGATCAGAGTGATAAAACCAGCAAGACTAAGCAAAATAGCCTGAATGCCCAATAATTCAGAATGTTCATCATGTTGAAAATGAATAGAACGTTGGAATTGACCGATTTCGTCAAATGGCAAGATTATCAAAGTGATCAGAGTGATAAAACCAGCTACAATAGTCAAAATAGCATGAATGCCCAATAATTCAGCATGTTCATCATGTTGAAACTGAATAGAACGTTGGAATTGACCGAATTCGTCAAATGGCAAGAGTATTCAAAGTGATCAGAGTGATAAAACCAGCCAGACTAATCAAAATAGCATGAATGCCCAATAATTCAGAATGTTCATCATGTTGAAACTGAATAGAACGTTGGAATTGAGCGAATTCGTCAAATGGCAAGAGTATTCAAAGTGATCAGAGTGATAAAACCAGCCAGACTAATCAAACTAGCCTGAATGCCCAATAATTGAGAACTTTCATCATGTTGAAACTGAATAGAACGTTGGATTTGACCGAATTCGTCAAATGGCAAGATTATCAAAGTGATCAGAGTGATAAAACCAGCTACAATAATCAAAATAGCCCGAATGCCCAATAATTCAGAATGTTCATCATGTTCAAACTGAAAAGAACGTTGGAATTGACCGAATTCGTCGAATGGCAAGAGTATTCAAAGTGATCAGAGTGATAAAACCAGCCAGGCTAATCAAACTAGCCTGAATGCCCAATAATTGAGAACTTTCATCATGTTGAAACTGAATAGAACGTTGGAATTGACCGAATTCGTCAAATGGCAAGATTATCAAAGTGATCAGAGTGATAAAACCAGCTAAAATAAGCAAAATAGCCTGAATGCCCAATAATTCAGAATGTTCATCATGTTGAAACTGAATAGAACGTTGGAATTGACTGAATTCGTCAAATGGCAAGAGTATTCAAAGTGATAAGAGTGATAAAACCAGCAAAATAGCCTGCCCAATAATTCAGAATGTTCATCATGTTGAAACTGAATAGAACGTTGGAATTGACCGAATTCGTCAAATGGCAAGAGTATTCAAAGTGATCAGAGTGATAAAACCAGCTACAATAATCAAAATAGCCTGAATGCCCAATAATTCAGAATGTTGATCATGTTGAAACTGAATAGAACGTTGAAATTGACCGAATTCGTCAAATGGCAAGAGTATTCAAAGTGATCAGAGTGATAAAACCAGCAAGACTAATCAAAATAGCCTGAATGCCCAATAATTCAGAATGTTCATCATGTTGAAACTGAATAGAACGTTGGAATTGACCGAATTCGTCAAATGGCAAGATTATCAAAGTGATCAGAGTGATAAAACCAGCCAGACTAATCAAACTAGCCTGAATGCCCAATAATTCAGAATGTTCATCATGTTGAAACTGAATAGAACGTTGGAATTGACCGAATTCGTCAAATGGCAAGAGTATTCAAAGTGATCAGAGTGATAAAACCAGCTACAATAATCAAAATAGCCTGAATGCCCAATAATTCAGAATGTTCATCATGTTGAAACTGAATAGAACGTTGGAATTGACCGAATTCGTCAAATGGCAAGAGTATTCAAAGTGATCAGAGTGATAAAACCAGCAAGACTAATCAAAATAGCCTGAATGCCCAATAATTGAGAACTTTCATCATGTTGAAACCGAATAGAACGTTGGAATTGACCGAATTCGTCAAATGGCAAGATTATCAAAGTGATCAGAGTGATAAAACCAGCTACAATAAGCAAAATAGCCTGAATGCCCAATAATTCAGAATGTTCATCATGTTGAAACTGAATAGAACGTTGGAATTGACTGAATTCGTCAAATGGCAAGAGTATTCAAAGTGATAAGAGTGATAAAACCAGCAAAATAGCCTGCCCAATAATTCAGAATGTTCATCATGTTGAAACTGAATAGAACGTTGGAATTGACCGAATTCGTCAAATGGCAAGAGTATTCAAAGTGATCAGAGTGATAAAACCAGCTACAATAATCAAAATAGCCTGAATGCCCAATAATTCAGAATGTTGATCATGTTGAAACTGAATAGAACGTTGAAATTGACCGAATTCGTCAAATGGCAAGAGTATTCAAAGTGATCAGAGTGATAAAACCAGCAAGACTAATCAAAATAGCCTGAATGCCCAATAATTCAGAATGTTCATCATGTTGAAACTGAATAGAACGTTGGAATTGACCGAATTCGTCAAATGGCAAGATTATCAAAGTGATCAGAGTGATAAAACCAGCCAGACTAATCAAACTAGCCTGAATGCCCAATAATTCAGAATGTTCATCATGTTGAAACTGAATAGAACTATGGAATTGACCGAATTCGTCAAATGGCAAGATTATCTAAGTGATCAGATTGATAAAACCAGCTACAATAATCAAAATAGCATGAATGCCCAATAATTGAGAACTTTCATAATGTTGAAACTGAATAGAACGTTGGAATTGACCGAATTCGTCAAATGGCAAGATTATCAAAGTGATCAGAGTGATAAAACCAGCTACAATAATCAAAATAGCCTGAATGCCCAATAATTCAGAATGTTCATCATGTTCAAACTGAATAGAACGTTGGAATTGACCGAATTCGTCAAATGGCAAGAGTATTCAAAGTGATCAGAGTGATAAAACCAGCAAGACTAATCAAAATAGCCTGAATGCCCAATAATTCAGAATGTTCATCATGTTGAAACTGAATAGAACGTTGGAATTGACCGATTTCGTCAAATGGCAGGATTATCAAAGTGATCAGAGTATAAAACCAGCTACAATAAGCAAAATAGCCTGAATGCCCAATAATTCAGAATGTTCATCATGTTGAAACTGAATAGAACGTTGGAATTGACCGAATTCGTCAAATGGCAAGAGTATTCAAAGTGATCAGAGTGATAAAACCAGCCAGACTAATCAAAATAGCATGAATGCCCAATAATTCAGAATGTTCATCATGTTGAAACTGAATAGAACGTTGGAATTGACCGAATTCGTCAAATGGCAAGATTATCAAAGTGATCAGAGTTATAAAACCAGCCAGACTAATCGAAATAGCAAGATTATCAAAGTGATCAGAGTGATAAAACCAGCTACAATAAGCAAAATAGATTGAATGCCCAATAATTCAGAATGTTCATCATGTTGAAACTGAATAGAACGTTGGAATTGAGCGAATTCGTCAAATGGCAAGAATAATCAAAGTGATCAGAGTGATAAAACCAGCTACAATAGTCAAAATAGCATGAATGCCCAATAATTCAGAATGTTCATCATGTTGAAACTGAATAGAACGTTGGAATTGACCGAATTCGTCAAATGGCAAGATTATCAAAGTGATCAGAGTGATAAAACCAGCTACAATAATCAAAATAGCCTGAATGCCCAGTAATTCAGAATGTTCATCATGTTCAAACTGAATAGAAGGTTGGAATTGACCGAATTCGTCAAATGGCAAAAGTATTCAAAGTGATCAGAGTGATAAAACCAGCCAGACTAATCAAACTTGCCTGAATGCCCAATAATTCAGAATGTTCATCATGTTGAAACTGAATAGAACGTTGGAATTGACCGAATTCGTCAAATGGCAAGATTATCAAAGTGATCAGAGTGATAAAACCAGCTACAATAAGCAAAATAGCCTGAATGCCCAATAATTCAGAATGTTCATCATGTTGAAACTGAATAGAACGTTGGAATTGACTGAATTCGTCAAATGGCAAGAGTATTCAAAGTGATAAGAGTGATAAAACCAGCAAAATAGCCTGAATGCCCAATAATTCAGAATGTTCATCATGTTGAAACAGAATAGAACGTTGGAATTGACCGAATTCGTCAAATGGCAAGAGTATTCAAAGTGATCAGAGTGATAAAACCAGCTACAATAATCAAAATAGCCTGAATGCCCAATAATTCAGAATGTTCATCATGTTGAATAGAACGTTGAAATTGACCGAATTCGTCAAATGGCAAGATTATCAAAGTGATCAGAGTGATAAAACCAGCCAGACTAATCAAAATAGCCTGAATGCCCAATAATTCAGAATGTTCATCATGTTGAAACTGAATAGAACTATGGAATTGACCGAATTCGTCAAATGGCAAGATTATCTAAGTGATCAGATTGATAAAACCAGCTACAATAATCAAAATAGCATGAATGCCCAATAATTGAGAACTTTCATCATGTTGAAACTGAATAGAACGTTGGAATTGACCGAATTCGTCAAATGGCAAGATTATCAAAGTGATCAGAGTGATAAAACCAGCTACAATAATCAAAATAGCCTGAATGCCCAATAATTCAGAATGTTCATCATGTTCAAACTGAATAGAACGTTGGAATTGACCGAATTCGTCAAATGGCAAGAGTATTCAAAGTGATCAGAGTGATAAAACCAGCAAGACTAATCAAAATAGCCTGAATGCCCAATAATTCAGAATGTTCATCATGTTGAAACTGAATAGAACGTTGGAATTGACCGATTTCGTCAAATGGCAGGATTATCAAAGTGATCAGAGTATAAAACCAGCTACAATAAGCAAAATAGCCTGAATGCCCAATAATTCAGAATGTTCATCATGTTGAAACTGAATAGAACGTTGGAATTGACCGAATTTGTCAAATGGCAAGAGTATTCAAAGTGATCAGAGTGATAAAACCAGCCAGACTAATCAAAATAGCATGAATGCCCAATAATTCAGAATGTTCATCATGTTGAAACTGAATAGAACGTTGGAATTGACCGAATTCGTCAAATGGCAATATTATCAAAGTGATCAGAGTGATAAAACCAGCCAGACTAATCGAAATAGCAAGATTATCAAAGTGATCAGAGTGATAAAACCAGCTACAATAAGCAAAATAGATTGAATGCCCAATAATTCAGAATGTTCATCATGTTGAAACTGAATAGAACGTTGGAATTGAGCGAATTCGTCAAATGGCAAGAATAATCAAAGTGATCAGAGTGATAAAACCAGCTACAATAGTCAAAATAGCATGAATGCCCAATAATTCAGAATGTTCTTCATGTTGAAACTGAATAGAACGTTGGAATTGACCGAATTCGTCAAATGGCAAGATTATCAAAGTGATCAGAGTGATAAAACCAGCTACAATAATCAAAATAGCCTGAATGCCCAGTAATTCAGAATGTTCATCATGTTCAAACTGAATAGAAGGTTGGAATTGACCGAATTCGTCAAATGGCAAAAGTATTCAAAGTGATAAAACCAGCCAGACTAATCAAACTTGCCTGAATGCCCAATAATTCAGAATGTTCATCATGTTGAAACTGAATAGAACGTTGGAATTGACCGAATTCGTCAAATGGCAAGATTATCGAAGTGATCAGAGTGATAAAACCAGCTACAATAAGCAAAATAGCCTGAATGCCCAATAATTCAGAATGTTCATCATGTTGAAACTGAATAGAACGTTGGAATTGACTGAATTCGTCAAATGGCAAGAGTATTCAAAGTGATAAGAGTGATAAAACCAGCAAAATAGCCTGAATGCCCAATAATTCAGAATGTTCATCATGTTGAAACTGAATAGAACGTTGGAATTGTCCGAATTCGACAAATGGCAAGAGTATTCAAAGTGATCAGAGTGATAAAACCAGCTACAATAAAAATAGCCTGAATGCCCAATAATTCAGAATGTTCATCATGTTGAAACTGAATAGAACGTTGGAATTGAGCGAATTCGTCAAATGGCAAGATTATCAAAGTGATCAGAGTGATAAAACCAGCTACAATAATCAAAATAGCCTGAATGCCCAGTAATTCAGAATGTTCATCATGTTGAAACTGAATAGAACGTTGGAATTGACCGAATTCGTCAAATGGCAAGATTATCAAAGTGATCAGAGTGATAAAACCAGCTACAATAATCAAAATAGCCTGAATGCCCAGTAATTCAGAATGTTCATCATGTTGAAACTGAATAGAACGTTGGAATTGACCGAATTCGTCAAATGGCAAAAGTATTCAAAGTGATCAGAGTGATAAAACCAGCCAGACTAATCAATCTTGCCTGAATGCCCAATAATTCAGAATGTTCATCATGTTGAAACTGAATAGAACGTTGGAATTGACCGAATTCGTCAAATGGCAAGATTATCAAAGTGATCAGAGTGATAAAACCAGCTACAATAGTCAAAATAGCATGAATGCCCAATAATTCAGAATGTTCATCATGTTGAAACTGAATAGAACGTTGGAATTGACCGAATTCGTCAAATGGCAAGATTATCAAAGTGATCAGAGTGATAAAACCAGCTACAATAATCAAAATAGCCTGAATGCCCAGTTATTCAGAATGTTCATCATGTTGAAACTGAATAGAACGTTGGAATTGACCGAATTCGACAAATGGCAAGAATAATCAAAGTGATCAGAGTGATAAAACCAGCTACAATAGTCAAAATAGCATGAATGCCCAATAATTCAGAATGTTCATCATGTTGAAACTGAATAGAACGTTGGAATTGACCGAATTCGTCAAATGGCAAGATTATCAAAGTGATCAGAGTGATAAAACCAGCTACAATAAGCAAAATAGCCTGAATGCCCAATAATTCAGAATGTTCATCATGTTGAAACTGAATAGAACGTTGGAATTGACTGAATTCGTCAAATGGCAAGAGTATTCAAAGTGATAAGAGTGATAAAACCAGCAAAATAGCCTGAATGCCCAATAATTCAGAATGTTCATCATGTTGAAACTGAATAGAACGTTGGAATTGACCGAATTCGACAAATGGCAAGAATAATCAAAGTGATCAGAGTGATAAAACCAGCTACAATAGTCAAAATAGCATGAATGCCCAATAATTCAGAATGTTCATCATGTTGAAACTGAATAGAACGTTGGAATTGACCGAATTCGTCAAATGGCAAGATTATCAAAGTGATCAGAGTGATAAAACCAGCTACAATAATCAAAATAGCCTGAATGCCCAGTAATTCAGAATGTTCATCATGTTCAAACTGAATAGAAGGTTGGAATTGACCGAATTCGTCAAATGGCAAAAGTATTCAAAGTGATCAGAGTGATAAAACCAGCCAGACTAATCAAACTTGCCTGAATGCCCAATAATTCAGAATGTTCATCATGTTGAAACTGAATAGAACGTTGGAATTGACCGAATTCGTCAAATGGCAAGATTATCAAAGTGATCAGAGTGATAAAACCAGCTACAATAAGCAAAATAGCCTGAATGCCCAATAATTCAGAATGTTCATCATGTTGAAACTGAATAGAACGCTGGAATTGACTGAATTCGTCAAATGGCAAGAGTATTCAAAGTGATAAGAGTGATAAAACCAGCAAAATAGCCTGAATGCCCAATAATTCAGAATGTTCATCATGTTGAAACTGAATAGAACGTTGGAATTGACCGAATTCGACAAATGGCAAGAGTATTCAAAGTGATCAGAGTGATAAAACCAGCTACAATAAAAATAGCCTGAATGCCCAATAATTCAGAATGTTCATCATGTTGAAACTGAATAGAACGTTGGAATTGACCGAATTCGTCAAATGGCAAGAGAATTCAAAGTGATCAGAATGATAAAACCAGCAAGACTAATCAAAATAGCCTGAATGCCCAATAATTAAGAACTTTCATCATGTTGAAACTGAATAGAACGTTGGAATTGTCCGAATTCGTCAAATGGCAAGATTATCAAAGTGATCAGAGTGATAAAACCAGCTACAATAAGCAAAATAGCCTGAATGCCCAATAATTCAAAATGTTCATCATGTTGAAACTGAATAGAACGTTGGAATTGACTGAATTCGTCAAATGGCAAGAGTATTCAAAGTGATAAGAGTGATAATACCAGCAAAATAGCCTGAATGCCCAATAATTCAGAATGTTCATCATGTTGAAACTGAATAGAACGTTGGAATTGACCGAATTCGTCAAATGGCAAGAGTATTCAAAGTGATCAGAGTGATAAAACCAGCTACAATAAGCAAAATAGATTGATTGCCCAATAATTCAGAATGTTCATCATGTTGAAACTGAATAGAACGTTGGAATTGAGCGAATTCGTCAAATGGCAAGAATAATCAAAGTGATCAGAGTGATAAAACCAGCTACAATAGTCAAAATAGCATGAATGCCCAATAATTCAGAATGTTCATCATGTTGAAACTGAGTAGAACGTTGGAATTGACCGAATTCGTCAAATGGCAAGATTGTCAAAGTGATCAGAGTGATAAAACCAGCTACAATAATCAAAATAGCCTGAATGCCCAATAATTCAGAATGTTCATCATGTTCAAACTGAATAGAAGGTTGGAATTGACCGAATTCGTCAAATGGCAAAAGTATTCAAAGTGATCAGAGTGATAAAACCAGCCAGACTAATCAAACTTGCCTGAATGCCCAATAATTCAGAATGTTCATCATGTTGAAACCGAATAGAACGTTGGAATTGACCGAATTCGTCAAATGGCAAGATTATCATAGTGATCAGAGTGATAAACCAGCTACAATAATCAAAATAGCCTGAATGCCCAATAATTGAGAACTTTCATCATGTTGAAACTGAATAGAACGTTGGAATTGACCGAATTCGTCAAATGGCAAGATTATCAAAGTGATCAGAGTGATAAAACCAGCTACAATAAGCAAAATAGCCTGAATGCCCAATAATTGAGAATGTTCATCATGTTGAAACTGAATAGAACGTTGGAATTGACCGAATTCGACAAATGGCAAGAGTATTCAAAGTGATCAGAGTGATAAAACCAGCTACAATAATCAAAATAGCCTGAATGCCCAATAATTCAGAATGTTCATCATGTTGAAACTGAATAGAACGTTGGAATTGACCGAATTCGACAAATGGCAAGAGTATTCAAAGTGATAAGAGTGATAAAACCAGCAAAATAGCCTGAATGCCCAATAATTCAGAATGTTCATCATGTTGAAACTGAATAGAACGTTGGAATTGACCGAATTCGTCAAATGGCAAGATTATCTAAGTGATCAGATTGATAAAACCAGCTACAATAATCAAAATAGCATGAATGCCCAATAATTGAGAACTTTCATCATGTTGAAACTGAATAGAACGTTGGAATTGACCGAATTCGTCAAATGGCAAGATTATCAAAGTGATCAGAGTGATAAAACCAGCTACAATAATCAAAATAGCCTGAATGCCCAATAATTCAGAATGTTCATCATGTTCAAACTGAATAGAACGTTGGAATTGACCGAATTCGTCAAATGGCAAGAGTATTCAAAGTGATCAGAGTGATAAAACCAGCAAGACTAATCAAAATAGCCTGAATGCCCAATAATTCAGAATGTTCATCATGTTGAAACTGAATAGAACGTTGGAATTGACCGATTTCGTCAAATGGCAGGATTATCAAAGTGATCAGAGTATAAAACCAGCTACAATAAGCAAAATAGCCTGAATGCCCAATAATTCAGAATGTTCATCATGTTGAAACTGAATAGAACGTTGGAATTGACCGAATTCGTCAAATGGCAAGAGTATTCAAAGTGATCAGAGTGATAAAACCAGCCAGACTAATCAAAATAGCATGAATGCCCAATAATTCAGAATGTTCATCATGTTGAAACTGAATAGAACGTTGGAATTGACCGAATTCGTCAAATGGCAAGATTATCAAAGTGATCAGAGTGATAAAACCAGCCAGACTAATCGAAATAGCAAGATTATCAAAGTGATCAGAGTGATAAAACCAGCTACAATAAGCAAAATAGATTGAATGCCCAATAATTCAGAATGTTCATCATGTTGAAACTGAATAGAACGTTGGAATTGAGCGAATTCGTCAAATGGCAAGAATAATCAAAGTGATCAGAGTGATAAAACCAGCTACAATAGTCAAAATAGCATGAATGCCCAATAATTCAGAATGTTCATCATGTTGAAACTGAATAGAACGTTGGAATTGACCGAATTCGTCAAATGGCAAGATTATCAAAGTGATCAGAGTGATAAAACCAGCTACAATAATCAAAATAGCCTGAATGCCCAGTAATTCAGAATGTTCATCATGTTCAAACTGAATAGAAGGTTGGAATTGACCGAATTCGTCAAATGGCAAAAGTATTCAAAGTGATCAGAGTGATAAAACCAGCCAGACTAATCAAACTTGCCTGAATGCCCAATAATTCAGAATGTTCATCATGTTGAAACTGAATAGAACGTTGGAATTGACCGAATTCGTCAAATGGCAAGATTATCAAAGTGATCAGAGTGATAAAACCAGCTACAATAAGCAAAATAGCCTGAATGCCCAATAATTCAGAATGTTCATCATGTTGAAACTGAATAGAACGCTGGAATTGACTGAATTCGTCAAATGGCAAGAGTATTCAAAGTGATAAGAGTGATAAAACCAGCAAAATAGCCTGAATGCCCAATAATTCAGAATGTTCACCATGTTGAAACTGAATAGAACGTTGGAATTGACCGAATTCGACAAATGGCAAGAGTATTCAAAGTGATCAGAGTGATAAAACCAGCTACAATAAAAATAGCCTGAATGCCCAATAATTCAGAATGTTCATCATGTTGAAACTGAATAGAACGTTGGAATTGACCGAATTCGTCAAATGGCAAGATTGTCAAAGTGATCAGAGTGATAAAACCAGCTACAATAATCAAAATAGCCTGAATGCCCAATAATTCAGAATGTTCATCATGTTCAAACTGAATAGAAGGTTGGAATTGACCGAATTCGTCAAATGGCAAACGTATTCAAAGTGATCAGAGTGATAAAACCAGCCAGACTAATCAAACTTGCCTGAATGCCCAATAATTCAGAATGTTCATCATGTTGAAACCGAATAGAACGTTGGAATTGACCGAATTCGTCAAGTGGCAAGATTATCATAGTGATCAGAGTGATAAAACCAGCTACAATAATCAAAATAGCCTGAATGCCCAATAATTGAGAACTTTCATCATGTTGAAACTGAATAGAACGTTGGAATTTACCGAATTCGTCAAATGGCAAGATTATCAAAGTGGTCAGAGTGATAAAACCAGCTACAATAAGCAAAATAGCCTGAATGCCCAATAATTGAGAATGTTCATCATGTTGAAACTGAATAGAACGTTGGAATTGACCGAATTCGACAAATGGCAAGAGTATTCAAAGTGATCAGAGTGATAAAACCAGCTACAATAATCAAAATAGCCTGAATGCCCAATAATTCAGAATGTTCATCATGTTGAAACTGAATAGAACGTTGGAATTGACCGAATTCGACAAATGGCAAGAGTATTCAAAGTGATAAGAGTGATAAAACCAGCAAAATAGCCTGAATGCCCAATAATTCAGAATGTTCATCATGTTGAAACTGAATAGAACGTTGGAATTGACCGAATTCGACAAATGGCAAGAGTATTCAAAGTGATCAGAGTGATAAAACCAGCTACAATAATCAAAATAGCCTGAATGCCCAATAATTCAGAATGTTCATCATGTTGAAACTGAATAGAACGTTGGAATTGACCGAATTAGTCAAATGGCAAGAGTATTCAAAGTGATCAGAGTGATAAAACCAGCAAGACTAATCAAAATAGCCTGAATGCCCAATAATTAAGAACTTTCATCATGTTGAAACTGAATAGAACGTTGGAATTGACCGAATTCGTCAAATGGCAAGATTATCAAAGTGATCAGAGTGATAAAACCAGCTACAATAAGCAAAATAGCCTGAATGCCCAATAATTCAGAATGTTCATCATGTTGAAACTGAATAGAACATTGGAATTGACTGAATTCGTCAAATGGCAAGAGTATTCAAAGCGATAAGAGTGATAAAACCAGCAAAATAGCCTGAATGCCCAATAATTCAGAATGTTCATCATGTTCAAACTGAATAGAACGTTGGAATTGACCGAATTCGTCAAGTGGCAAGAGTATTCAAAGTGATCAGAGTGATAAAACCAGCTACAATAATCAAAATAGCCTGAATGCCCAATAATTCAGAATGTTCATCATGTTGAAACTGAATAGAACGTTGGAATTGACCGAATTCGTCAAATGGCAAGAGTATTCAAAGTGATCAGAGTGATAAAACCAGCAAGACTAATCAAAATAGCCTGAATGCCCAATAATTCAGAATGTTCATCATGTTGAAACTGAATAGATCGTTGGAATTGACCGAATTCGTCAAATGGCAAGAGTATTCAAAGTGATAAGAGTGATAAAACCAGCAAAATAGCCTGAATGCCCAATAATTCAGAATGTTCATCATGTTGAAACTGAATAGAACGTTGGAATTGACCGAATTCGTCAAGTGGCAAGAGTATTCAAAGTGATCAGAGTGATAAAACCAGCTACAATAATCAAAATAGCCTGAATGCCCAATAATTCAGAATGTTCATCATGTTGAAACTGAATAGAACGTTGGAATTGACCGAATTCGTCAAATGGCAAGAGTATTCAAAGTGATCAGAGTGATAAAACCAGCCAGACTAATCAAAATAGCATGAATGCCCAATAATTCAGAATGTTCATCATGTTGAAACTGAATAGAACGTTGGAATTGACCGAATTCGTCAAATGGCAAGATTATCAAAGTGATCAGAGTGATAAAACCAGCCAGACTAATCAAACTAGCCTGAATGCCCAATAATTTAGAATGTTCATCATGTTGAAACTGAATAGAACTTTGGAATTGACCGAATTCGTCAAATGGCAAGATTATCAAAGTGATCAGAGTATAAAACCAGCTACAATAAGCAAAATAGACTGAATGACCAATAATTCAGAATGTTCATCATGTTGAAACTGAATAGAACGTTGGAATTGAGCGAATTCGTCAAATGGCAAGATTATCAAAGTGACCAGAGTGATAAAACCAGCTACAATAAGCAAAATAGCCTGAATGCCAAATAATTCAGAATGTTCATCATGTTGAAACTGAATAGAACGTAGCAATTTACCGAATTCGTCAAATGGCAAGAGTATTCAAAGTGATCAGAGTGATAAAACCAGCTACAATAATCAAAATAGCCTGAATGCCCAATAATTCAGAATGTTCATCATGTTGAAACTGAATAGAACGTTGGAATTGACCGAATTCGACAAATGGCAAGAGTATTCAAAGTGATAAGAGTGATAAAACCAGCAAAATAGACTGAATGCCCAATAATTCAGAATGTTCATCATGTTGAAACTGAATAGAACGTTGGAATTGACCGAATTCGTCAAATGGCAAGAGTATTCAAAGGGATCAGAGTGATAAAACCAGCAAGACTAATCAAAATAGTCTGAATGCCCAATAATTCAGAATGTTCATCATGTTGAAACTGAATAGAACGTTGGAATTGACCGAATTCGTCAAATGGCAAGAGTATTCAAAGTGATCAGAGTGATAAAACCAGCCAGACTAATCAAAATAGCATGAATGCCCAATAATTCAGAATGTTCATCATGATGAAACTGAATAGAACGTTGGAATTGACCGAATTCGTCAAATGGCAAGATTATCAAAGTGATCAGAGTGATAAAACCAGCCAGAATAATCAAACTAGCCTGAATGCCCAATAATTCAGAATGTTCATCATGTTGAAACTGAATAGAACTTTGGAATTGACCGAATTCGTCAAATGGCAAGATTATCTAAGTGATCAGATTGATAAAACCAGCTACAATAATCAAAATAGCATGAATGCCCAATAATTGAGAACTTTCATCATGTTGAAACTGAATAGAACGTTGGAATTGACCGAATTCGTCAAATGGCAAGATTATCAAAGTTATCAGAGTGATAAAACCAGCTACAATAATCAAAATAGCCTGAATGCCCAATAATTCAGAATGTTCATCATGTTCAAACTGAAAAGAACGTTGGAATTGACCGAATTCGTCAAATGGCAAACGTATTCAAAGTGATCAGAGTGATAAAACCAGCCAGACTAATCAAACTTGCCTGAATGCCCAATAATTCAGAATGTTCATCATGTTGAAACCGAATAGAACGTTGGAATTGACCGAATTCGTCAAATGGCAAGATTATCAAAGTGATCAGAGTGATAAAACCAGCCAGAATAATCAAACTAGCCTGAATGCCCAATAATTCAGAATGTTCATCATGTTGAAACTGAATAGAACTTTGGAATTGACCGAATTCGTCAAATGGCAAGATTATCTAAGTGATCAGATTGATAAAACCAGCTACAATAATCAAAATAGCATGAATGCCCAATAATTGAGAACTTTCATCATGTTGAAACTGAATAGAACGTTGGAATTGACCGAATTCGTCAAATGGCAAGATTATCAAAGTTATCAGAGTGATAAAACCAGCTACAATAAGCAAAATAGCCTGAATGCCGAATAATTCAGAATGTTCATCATGTTGAAACTGAATAGAACGTTGAAATTGACTGAATTCGTCAAATGGCAAGAGTATTCAAAGTGATCAGAGTGATAAAACCAGCTACAATAAGCAAAATAGCCCGAATGCCCAATAATTCAGAATGTTCATCATGTTCAAACTGAAAAGAACGTTGGAATTGACCGAATTCGTCAAATGGCAAACGTATTCAAAGTGATCAGAGTGATAAAACCAGCCAGACTAATCAAACTTGCCTGAATGCCCAATAATTCAGAATGTTCATCATGTTGAAACCGAATAGAACGTTGGAATTGACCGAATTCGTCAAGTGGCAAGATTATCATAGTGATCAGAGTGATAAAACCAGCTACAATAATCAAAATAGCCTGAATGCCCAATAATTGAGAACTTTCATCATGTTGAAACTGAATAGAACGTTGGAATTTACCGAATTCGTCAAATGGCAAGATTATCAAAGTGGTCAGAGTGATAAAACCAGCTACAATAAGCAAAATAGCCTGAATGCCCAATAATTGAGAATGTTCATCATGTTGAAACTGAATAGAACGTTGGAATTGACCGAATTCGACAAATGGCAAGAGTATTCAAAGTGATCAGAGTGATAAAACCAGCTACAATAATCAAAATAGCCTGAATGCCCAATAATTCAGAATGTTCATCATGTTGAAACTGAATAGAACGTTGGAATTGACCGAATTCGACAAATGGCAAGAGTATTCAAAGTGATAAGAGTGATAAACCCAGCAAAATAGCCTGAATGCCCAATAATTCAGAATGTTCATCATGTTGAAACTGAATAGAACGTTGGAATTGACCGAATTCGACAAATGGCAAGAGTATTCAAAGTGATCAGAGTGATAAAACCAGCTACAATAATCAAAATAGCCTGAATGCCCAATAATTCAGAATGTTCATCATGTTGAAACTGAATAGAACGTTGGAATTGACCGAATTAGTCAAATGGCAAGAGTATTCAAAGTGATCAGAGTGATAAAACCAGCAAGACTAATCAAAATAGCCTGAATGCCCAATAATTAAGAACTTTCATCATGTTGAAACTGAATAGAACGTTGGAATTGACCGAATTCGTCAAATGGCAAGATTATCAAAGTGATCAGAGTGATAAAACCAGCTACAATAAGCAAAATAGCCTGAATGCCCAATAATTCAGAATGTTCATCATGTTGAAACTGAATAGAACATTGGAATTGACTGAATTCGTCAAATGGCAAGAGTATTCAAAGCGATAAGAGTGATAAAACCAGCAAAATAGCCTGAATGCCCAATAATTCAGAATGTTCATCATGTTCAAACTGAATAGAACGTTGGAATTGACCGAATTCGTCAAGTGGCAAGAGTATTCAAAGTGATCAGAGTGATAAAACCAGCTACAATAATCAAAATAGCCTGAATGCCCAATAATTCAGAATGTTCATCATGTTGAAACTGAATAGAACGTTGGAATTGACCGAATTCGTCAAATGGCAAGAGTATTCAAAGTGATCAGAGTGATAAAACCAGCAAGACTAATCAAAATAGCCTGAATGCCCAATAATTCAGAATGTTCATCATGTTGAAACTGAATAGATCGTTGGAATTGACCGAATTCGTCAAATGGCAAGAGTATTCAAAGTGATAAGAGTGATAAAACCAGCAAAATAGCCTGAATGCCCAATAATTCAGAATGTTCATCATGTTGAAACTGAATAGAACGTTGGAATTGACCGAATTCGTCAAGTGGCAAGAGTATTCAAAGTGATCAGAATGTTAAAACCAGCTACAATAATCAAAATAGCCTGAATGCCCAATAATTCAGAATGTTCATCATGTTGAAACTGAATAGAACGTTGGAATTGACCGAATTCGTCAAATGGCAAGAGTATTCAAAGTGATCAGAGTGATAAAACCAGCCAGACTAATCAAAATAGCATGAATGCCCAATAATTCAGAATGTTCATCATGTTGAAACTGAATAGAACGTTGGAATTGACCGAATTCGTCAAATGGCAAGATTATCAAAGTGATCAGAGTGATAAAACCAGCCAGACTAATCAAACTAGCCTGAATGCCCAATAATTTAGAATGTTCATCATGTTGAAACTGAATAGAACTTTGGAATTGACCGAATTCGTCAAATGGCAAGATTATCAAAGTGATCAGAGTATAAAACCAGCTACAATAAGCAAAATAGACTGAATGACCAATAATTCAGAATGTTCATCATGTTGAAACTGAATAGAACGTTGGAATTGAGCGAATTCGTCAAATGGCAAGATTATCAAAGTGACCAGAGTGATAAAACCAGCTACAATAAGCAAAATAGCCTGAATGCCAAATAATTCAGAATGTTCATCATGTTGAAACTGAATAGAACGTAGCAATTTACCGAATTCGTCAAATGGCAAGAGTATTCAAAGTGATCAGAGTGATAAAACCAGCTACAATAATCAAAATAGCCTGAATGCCCAATAATTCAGAATGTTCATCATGTTGAAACTGAATAGAACGTTGGAATTGACCGAATTCGACAAATGGCAAGAGTATTCAAAGTGATAAGAGTGATAAAACCAGCAAAATAGACTGAATGCCCAATAATTCAGAATGTTCATCATGTTGAAACTGAATAGAACGTTGGAATTGACCGAATTCGTCAAATGGCAAGAGTATTCAAAGGGATCAGAGTGATAAAACCAGCAAGACTAATCAAAATAGTCTGAATGCCCAATAATTCAGAATGTTCATCATGTTGAAACTGAATAGAACGTTGGAATTGACCGAATTCGTCAAATGGCAAGAGTATTCAAAGTGATCAGAGTGATAAAACCAGCCAGACTAATCCAAATAGCATGAATGCCCAATAATTCAGAATGTTCATCATGATGAAACTGAATAGAACGTTGGAATTGACCGAATTCGTCAAATGGCAAGATTATCAAAGTGATCAGAGTGATAAAACCAGCCAGAATAATCAAACTAGCCTGAATGCCCAATAATTCAGAATGTTCATCATGTTGAAACTGAATAGAACTTTGGAATTGACCGAATTCGTCAAATGGCAAGATTATCTAAGTGATCAGATTGATAAAACCAGCTACAATAATCAAAATAGCATGAATGCCCAATAATTGAGAACTTTCATCATGTTGAAACTGAATAGAACGTTGGAATTGACCGAATTCGTCAAATGGCAAGATTATCAAAGTTATCAGAGTGATAAAACCAGCTACAATAATCAAAATAGCCTGAATGCCCAATAATTCAGAATGTTCATCATGTTCAAACTGAATAGAACGTTGGAATTGACCGAATTCGTCAAATGGCAAGAGTATTCAAAGTGATCAGAGTGATAAAACCAGCCAGACTAATCAAACTAGCCTGAATGCCCAATAATTCAGAATGTTCATCATGTTGAAACTGAATAGAACGTTGGAATTGACCGATTTCGTCAAATGGCAAGATTATCTAAGTGATCAGATTGATAAAACCAGCTACAATAATCAAAATAGCATGAATGCCCAATAATTGCGTCAAATGGCAAGATTATCAAAGTGATCAGAGTGATAAAACCAGCTACAATAATCAAAATAGCCTGAATGCCCAATAATTGAGAACTTTCATCATGTTGAAACTGAATAGAACGTTGGAATTGACCGAATTCGTCAAATGGCATGATTATCAAAGTGATCAGAGTGATAAAACCAGCTACAATAAGCAAAATAGCCTGAATGCCGAATAATTCAGAATGTTCATCATGTTGAAACTGAATAGAACGTTGAAATTGACTGAGTTCGTCAAATGGCAAGAGTATTCAAAGTGATCAGAGTGATAAAACCAGCTACAATAAGCAAAATAGCCTGAATGCCCAATAATTCAGAATGTTCATCATGTTGAAACTGAATAGAACGTTGGAATTGACCGAATTCGTCAAATGGCAAGAGTATTCAAAGTGATCAGTGTGATAAAACCAGCTACAATAATCAAAATAGCCTGAATGCCCAATAATTCAGAATGTTCATCATGTTGAAACTGAATAGAACGTTGGAATTGACCGAATTCGTCAAATGGCAAGAGTATTCAAAGTGATCAGAGTGATAAAACCAGCCGGACTAATCAAAATAGCCTGAATGCCCAATAATTCAGAATGTTCAACATGTTGAAACTGAATAGAATGTTGGAATTGACCGATTTCGTCAAATGGCAAGATTATCAAAGTGATCAGAGTATAAAACCAGCTACAATAAGCAAAATAGACTGAATGACCAATAATTCAGAATGTTCATCATGTTGAAACTGAATAGAACGTTGGAATTGAGCGAATTCGTCAAATGGCAAGATTATCAAAGTGACCAGAGTGATAAAACCAGCTACAATAAGCAAAATAGCCTGAATGCCCAATAATTCAGAATGTTCATCATATTGAAACTGAATAGAACGTTGAAATTGACCGATTTCGTCAAATGGCAAGAGTATTCAAAGTGATCAGAGTGATAAAACCAGCCAGACTAATCAAAATAGCCTGAATGCCAAATAATTCAGAATGTTCATCATGTTGAAACTGAATAGAACGTAGGAATTGACCGAATTCGTCAAATGGCAAGAGGCTAATCAAAATAGCCTGAATGCCCAATAATTCAGAATGTTCATCATGTTCAAACTGAATAGAACGTTGGAATTGACCGAATTCGTTTAATGGCAAGAGTATTCAAAGTGATCAGAGTGATAAAACCAGCTACACTAATCAAAATAGCCTGAATGCCCAATAATTCAGAATGTTCATCATGTTGAAACTGAATAGAACGTTGGAATTGACCGAATTCGTCAAATGGCAAGATTATCAAAGTGATCAGAGTGATAAAAAAGGTACAATAATCAAAATAGCCTGAATGCCCAATAATTCAGAATGTTCATCATGTTGAAACTGAATAGAACGTTGAAATTGACCGATTTCGTCAAATGGCAAGAGTATTCAAAGTGATCAGAGTGATAAAACCAGCCAGACTAATCAAAATAGCCTGAATGCCAAATAATTCAGAATGTTCATCATGTTGAATCTGAATAGAACGTTGAAATTGACCGATTTCGTCAAATGGCAAGAGTATTCAAAGTGATCAGAGTGATAAAACCAGCCAGACTAATCAAAATAGCCTGAATGCCAAATAATTCAGAATGTTCATCATGTTGAAACTGAATAGAACGTAGGAATTGACCGAATTCGTCAAATGGCAAGAGGCTAATCAAAATAGCCTGAATGCCCAATAATTCAGAATGTTCATCATGTTCAAACTGAATAGAACGTTGGAATTGACCGAATTCGTTTAATGGCAAGAGTATTCAAAGTGATCAGAGTGATAAAACCAGCTACACTAATCAAAATAGCCTGAATGCCCAATAATTCAGAATGTTCATCATGTTGAAACGTTGAAATTGACCGAATTCGTCAAATGACAAGCGTATTCAAAGTGATCAGAGTGATAAAACCAGCTAGAATAATCAAAATAGCCTGAATGCCTAATAATTCAGAATGTTCATCATGTTGAAACTGAATAGAACGTAGGAATTGAGCGAATTCGTCAAATGGCTAGAATAATCAAAGTGATCAGAGTGATAAAACCAGCTACAATAGTCAAAATAGCATGAATGCCCAATAATTCAGAATGTTTATCATGTTGAAACTGAATAGAACGTTGGAATTGACCGAATTCGTCAAATGGCAAGAGTATTCAAAGTGATCAGAGTGATAAAACCAGCCAGACTAATCAAACTAGCCTGAATGCCCAACAATTCAGAATGTTCATCATGTTGAAACTGAATAGAACATTGGAATTGACCGAATTCGTCAAATGGCAAGAGTATTCAAAGTGATCAGAGTGATAAAACCAGCCAGACTAATCAAACTAGCCTGAATGCCCAACAATTCAGAATGTTCATCATGTTGAAACTGAATAGAACATTGGAATTGACCGAATTCGTCAAATGGCAAGATTATCAAAGTGATCAGAGTGATAAAACCAGCTACAATAATCAAACTAGCCTGAATGCCCAATAATTCAGAATGTTCATCATGTTGAAACTGAATAGAACGTTGGAATTGACCGAATTCGTCAAATGGCAAGAGTATTCAAAGTGATCAGAGTGATAAAACCAGCCAGACTAATCAAACTAGCCTGAATGCCCAACAATTCAGAATGTTCATCATGTTGAAACTGAATAGAACATTGGAATTGACCGAATTCGTCAAATGGCAAGATTATCAAAGTGATCAGAGTTATAAAACCAGCTACAATAAGCAAAATAGCCTGAATGCCCAATAATTCAGAATGTTCATCATGTTGAAACTGAATAGAACGTTGGAATTGACTGAATTCGTCAAATGGCAAGAGTATTCAAAGTGATCAGAGTGATAAAACCAGCCAGACTAATCAAAATAGCCTGAATGCCCAATAATTCAGAATGTTCATCATGTTGAAACTGAATAGAACGTTGGAATTGACCGATTTCGTCAAATGGCAAGAGTATTCAAAGTGATCAGTGTGATAAAACCAGCCAGACTAATCAAAATAGCCTGAATGCCCAATAATTCAGAATGTTCATCATGTTGAAACTGAATAGAACGTAGGAATTGACCGAATTCGTCAAATGGCAAGATGTTAATCAAAATAGCCTGAATGCCCAATAATTCAGAATGTTCATCATGTTCAAACTGAATAGAACGTTGGAATTGACCGAATTCGTTTAATGGCTAGAGTATTCAAAGTGATCAGAGTGATAAAACCAGCTAGACTAATCAAAATAGCCTGAATGCCCAATAATTCAGAATGTTCATCATGTTGAAACTGAATAGAACGTTGGAATTGACCGAATTCGTCAAATGGCAAGAGTATTCAAAGTGATCAGAGTGATAAAACCAGCTACAATAATCAAAATAGCCTGAATGCCTAATAATTCAGAATTTTCATCATGTTGAAACTGAATAGATCGTAGGAATTGACCGAATTCGTCAAATGGCAAGATTATCAAAGTGATCAGAGTGATAAAACCAGCTACAATAATCAAAATAGCCTGAATGCCCAATAATTCAGAATGTTCAGCATGTTCAAACTGAATAGAACGTTGGAATTGACCGAATTCGTCAAATGGCAAGAGTATTCAAAGTGATCAGAGTGATAAAACCAGCCAGACTAATCAAACTAGCCTGAATGCCCAATAATTCAGAATGTTCATCATGTTGAAACTGAATAGAACGTTGGAATTGACCGAATTCGTCAAATGGCAAGATTATCTAAGTGATCAGATTGATAAAACCAGCTACAATAATCAAAATAGCCTGAATGCCCAATAATTCAGAATGTTCATCATGTTGAAACTGAATAGAACATTGGAATTGACTGAATTCGTCAAATGGCCAGAGCATTCAAAGTGATCAGAGTGATAAAACCACCCAGACTAATCAAACTAGCCTGAATGCCCAATAATTCAGAATGTTCATCATGTTGAAACTGAATAGAACATTGGAATTGACCGAATTCGTCAAATGGCAAGAGCATTCAAAGTGATCAGAGTGATAAAACCAGCTACAATAATCAAAATAGCCTGAATGCCCAATAATTCAGAATGTTCATCATGTTGAAACTGAATAGAACATTGGAATTGACTGAATTCGTCAAATGGCAAGAGCATTCAAAGTGATAAAACCACCTACAATAGTCAAAATAGCCTGAATGCCCAATAATTCAGAATGTTCATCATGTAGAATAGAATAGAATAGAACGTTGGAATTGACCGAATTCGTCAAATGGCAAGATTATCAAAGTGATGAGAGTGATAAAACCAGCTACAATAATCAAAATAGCCTGAATGCCCAATAATTCAGAATGTTCATCATGTTCCAACTGAATAGAACGTTGGAATTGACCGAATTCGTCAATTGGCAAGAGTATTCAAAGTGATCAGAGTGATAAAACCAGCTACAATAATCAGAATAGCCTGAATGCCCAATAATTCAGAATGTTCATCATGTTCAAACTGAATAGAACGTTGGAATTGACCGAATTCGTCAAATGGCAAGAGTATTCAAAGTGATCAGAGTGATAAAACCAGCCAGACTAATCAAACTAGCCTGAATGCCGAATAATTCAGAATGTCCATCATGTTGAAACTGAATAGAACGTTGGAATTGACCGAATTCGTCAAATGGCAAGAGTATTCAAAGTGATCAGAGTGATAAAACCAGCTACAATAATCAGAATAGCCTGAATGCCCAATAATTCAGAATGTTCATCATGTTCAAACTGAATAGAACGTTGGAATTGACCGAATTCGTCAAATGGCAAGAGTATTCAAAGTGATCAGAGTGATAAAACCAGCCAGACTAATCAAACTAGCCTGAATGCCCAATAATTCAGAATGTTCATCATGTTGAAACTGAATAGAACGTTGGAATTGACCGAATTCGTCAAATGGCAAGATTATCTAAGTGATCAGAGTGATAAAACCAGCTACAATAATCAGAATGGCCTGAATGCCCAATAATTCAGAATGTTCATCATGTTCAAACTGAATAGAACGTTGGAATTGACTGAATTCGTCAAATGGCAAGAGTATTCAAAGTGATCAGAGTGATAAAACCAGCCAGACTAATCAAACTAGCCTGAATGCCCAATAATTCAGAATGTTCATCATGTTGAAACTGAATAGAACGTTGGAATTGACCGAATTCGTCAAATGGCAAGAGTATTCAAAGTGATCAGAGTGATCAGAGTGATAAAACCAGCTACAATAATCAGAATAGCCTGAATGCCCAATAATTCAGAATGTTCATCATGTTGAAACTGAATAGAACGTTGGAATTGACCGAATTCGTCAAATGGCAAGAGTATTCAAAGTGATCAGAGTGATAAAACCAGCTACAATAATCAGAATAGCCTGAATGCCCAATAATTCAGAATGTTCATCATGTTCAAACTGAATAGAACGTTGGAATTGACCGAATTCGTCAAATGGCAAGAGTATTCAAAGTGATCAGAGTGATAAAACCAGCCAGACTAATCAAACTAGCCTGAATGCCCAATAATTCAGAATGTTCATCATGTTGAAACTGAATAGAACGTTGGAATTGACCGAATTCGTCAAATGGCAAGATTATCTAAGTGATCAGAGTTATAAAACCAGCTACAATAATCAAAATAGCCTGAATGCCCAATAATTCAGAATGTTCATCATGTTGAAACTGAATAGAACATTGGAATTGACTGAATTCGTCAAATGGCAAGAGCATTCAAAGTGATCAGAGTGATAAAACCACCTACAATAGTCAAAATAGCATGAATGTCCAATAATTCAGAATGTTCATCATGTTGAAACTGAGTAGAACATTGGAATTGACCGAATTCGTCAAATGGCAAGAGTATTCAAAGTGATCAGAGTGATAAAACCAGCCAGACTAATCAAACTAGCCTGAATGCCCAATAATTCAGAATGTTCATCATGTTGAAACTGAATAGAACGTTGGAATTGACCGAATTCGTCAAATGGCAAGAGTATTCAAAGTGATCAGAGTGATAAAACCAGCTACAATAATCAGAATAGCCTGAATGCCCAATAATTCAGAATGTTCACCATGTTCAAACTGAATAGAACGTTGGAATTGACCGAATTCGTCAAATGGCAAGAGTATTCAAAGTGATCAGAGTGATAAAACCAGCCAGACTAATCAAACTAGCCTGAATGCCCAATAATTCAGAATGTTCATCATGTTGAAACTGAATAGAACGTTGGAATTGACCGAATTCGTCAAATGGCAAGATTATCTAAGTGATCAGATTGATAAAACCAGCTACAATAATCAAAATAGCCTGAATGCCCAATAATTCAGAATGTTCATCATGTTGAAACTGAATAGAACATTGGAATTGACCGAATTCGTCAAATGGCAAGAGTATTCAAAGTGATCAGAGTGATAAAACCAGCTACAATAATCAGAATAGCCTGAATGCCCAATAATTCAGAATGTTCATCATGTTCAAACTGAATAGAACGTTGGAATTGACCGAATTCGTCAAATGGCAAGAGTATTCAAAGTGATCAGAGTGATAAAACCACCTACAATAGTCAAAATAGCCTGAATGTCCAATAATTCAGAATGTTCATCATGTTGAAACTGAGTAGAACGTTGGAATTGACCGAATTCGTCAAATGGCAAGATTATCTAAGTGATCAGATTGATAAAACCAGCTACAATAATCAAAATAGCCTGAATGCCCAATAATTCAGAATGTTCATCATGTTGAAACTGAATAGAACATTGGAATTGACCGAATTCGTCAAATGGCAAGAGTATTCAAAGTGATCAGAGTGATAAAACCAGCTACAATAATCAGAATAGCCTGAATGCCCAATAATTCAGAATGTTCATCATGTTCAAACTGAATAGAACGTTGGAATTGACCGAATTCGTCAAATGGCAAGAGTATTCAAAGTGATCAGAGTGATAAAACCAGCCAGACTAATCAAATTAGCCTGAATGCCCAATAATTCAGAATGTTCATCATGTTGAAACTGAATAGAACGTTGGAATTGACCGAATTCGTCAAATGGCAAGATTATCTAAGTGATCAGATTGATAAAACCAGCTACAATAATCAAAATAGCCTGAATGCAAAATAATTCAGAATGTTCATCATGTTGAAACTGAATAGAACATTGGAATTGACTGAATTCGTCAAATGGCAAGAGTATTCAAAGTGATCAGAGTGATAAAACCAGCCAGACTAATCAAACTAGCCTGAATGCCCAATAATTCAGAATGTTCATCATGTTGAAACTGAATAGAACGTTGGAATTGACCGAATTCGTCAAATGGCAAGAGTATTCAAAGTGATCAGAGTGATAAAACCAGCTACAATAATCAGAATAGCCTGAATGCCCAATAATTCAGAATGTTCATCACGTTGAAACTGAATAGAACGTTGGAATTGACCGAATTCGTCAAATGGCAAGAGTATTCAAAGTGATCAGAGTGATAAAACCAGCTACAATAATCAGAATAGCCTGAATGCCCAATAATTCAGAATGTTCATCATGTTCAAACTGAATAGAACGTTGGAATTGACCGAATTCGTCAAATGGCAAGAGTATTCAAAGTGATCAGAGTGATAAAACCAGCCAGACTAATCAAACTAGCCTGAATGCCCAATAATTCAGAATGTTCATCATGTTGAAACTGAATAGAACGTTGGAATTGACCGAATTCGTCAAATGGCAAGATTATCTAAGTGATCAGATTGATAAAACCAGCTACAATAATCAAAATAGCCTGAATGCCCAATAATTCAGAATGTTCATCATGTTGAAACTGAATAGAACATTGGAATTGACTGAATTCGTCAAATGGCAAGAGCATTCAAAGTGATCAGAGTGATAAAACCACCTACAATAGTCAAAATAGCCTGAATGTCCAATAATTCAGAATGTTCATCATGTTGAAACTGAGTAGAACGTTGGAATTGACCGAATTCGTCAAATGGCAAGAGTATTCAAAGTGATCAGAGTGATAAAACCAGCCAGACTAATCAAACTAGCCTGAATGCCCAATATTTCAGAATGTTCATCATGTTGAAACTGAATAGAACGTTGGAATTGACCGAATTCGTCAAATGGCAAGATTATCAAAGTGATCAGAGTTATAAAACCAGCTACAATAAGCAAAATAGCCTGAATGCCCAATAATTCAGAATGTTCATCATGTTGAAACTGAATAGAACATTGGAATTGACCGAATTCGTCAAATGGCAAGAGCATTCAAAGTGATCAGAGTGATAAAACCAGCTACAATAATCAAAATAGCCTGAATGCCCAATAATTCAGAATGTTCATCATGTTGAAACTGAATAGAACATTGGAATTGACCGAATTCGTCAAATGGCAAGAGCATTCAAAGTGATCAGAGTGATAAAACCAGCTACAATAATCAAAATAGCCTGAATGCCCAATAATTCAGAATGTTCATCATGTTGAAACTGAGTAGAACGTTGGAATTGACCGAATTCGTCAAATGGCAAGAGTAGTCAAAGTGATCAGAGTGATAAAACCAGCCAGACTAATCAAACTAGCCTGAATGCCCAATATTTCAGAATGTTCATCATGTTGAAACTGAATAGAACATTGGAATTGACTGAATTCGTCAAATAGCCAGAGCATTCAAAGTGATCAGAGTGATAAAACCACCTACAATAGTCAAAATAGCCTGAATGCCCAATAATTCAGAATGTTCATCATGTTGAAACTGAATAGAACATTGGAATTGACCGAATTCGTCAAATGGCAAGAGCATTCAAAGTGATCAGAGTGATAAAACCAGCTACAATAATCAGAATAGCCTGAATGCCCAATAATTCAGAATGTTCATCATGTTCAAACTGAATAGAACGTTGGAATTGACCGAATTCGTCAAATGGCAAGAGTATTCAAAGTGATCAGAGTGATAAAACCAGCCAGACTAATCAAACTAGCCTGAATGCCCAATAATTCAGAATGTTCATCATGTTGAAACTGAGTAGAACGTTGGAATTGACCGAATTCGTCAAATGACAAGATTATCTAAGTGATCAGATTGATAAAACCAGCTACAATAATCAAAATAGCCTGAATGCCCAATAATTCAGAATGTTCATCATGTTGAAACTGAATAGAACATTGGAATTGACTGAATTCGTCAAATGGCAAGAGCATTCAAAGTGATCAGAGTGATTAAACCACCTACAATAGTCAAAATAGCCTGAATGCCCAATAATTCAGAATTTTCATCATGTTGAAACTGAATAGAACATTGGAATTGACTGAATTCGTCAAATGGCAAGAGTATTCAAAGTGATCAGAGTGATAAAACCAGCCAGACTAATCAAACTAGCCTGAATGCCCAATAATTCAGAATGTTCATCATGTTGAAACTGAATAGAACGTTGGAATTGACCGGATTCGTCAAATGGCAAGAGTATTCAAAGTGATCAGAGTGATAAAACCAGCTACAATAATCAGAATAGCCTGAATGCCCAATAATTCAGAATGTTCGTCATGTTCAAACTGAATAGAATGTTGGAATTGACCGAATTCGTCAAATGGCAAGAGTATTCAAAGTGATCAGAGTGATAAAACCAGCCAGACTAATCAAACTAGCCTGAATGCCCAATAATTCAGAATGTTCATCATGTTGAAACTGAATAGAACGTTGGAATTGACTGAATTCGTCAAATGGCAAGAGCATTCAAAGTGATCAGAGTGATTAAACCACCTACAATAGTCAAAATAGCCTGAATGCCCAATAATTCAGAATGTTCATCATGTTGAAACTGAATAGAACATTGGAATTGACTGAATTCGTCAAATGGCAAGAGCATTCAAAGTGATCAGAGTGATAAAACCACCTACAGTAGTCAAAATAGCCTGAATGTCCAATAATTCAGAATGTTCATCATGTTGAAACTGAATAGAACGTTGGAATTGACCGAATTCGTCAAATGGCAAGAGTATTCAAAGTGATCGGAGTGATAAAACCAGCTACAATAATCAGAATAGCCTGAATGCCCAATAATTCAGAATGTTCATCATGTTCAAACTGAATAGAACGTTGGAATTGACCGAATTCGTCAAATGGCAAGAGTATTCAAAGTGATCAGAGTGATAAAACCAGCCAGACTAATCAAACTAGCCCGAATGCCCAATAATTCAGAATGTTCATCATGTTGAAACTGAATAGAACGTTGGAATTGACCGAATTCGTCAAATGGCAAGAGTATCAAAGTGATCAGAGTGATAAAACCAGCCAGACTAATCAAACTAGCCTGAATGCCCAATAATTCAGAATGTTCATCATGTTGAAACTGAATAGAACATTGGAATTGACTGAATTCGTCAAATGGCAAGAGCATTCAAAGTGATCAGAGTGATAAAACCACCTACAATAGTCAAAATAGCCTGAATGTCCAATAATTCAGAATGTTCATCATGTTGAAACTGAGTAGAACGTTGGAATTGACCGAATTCGTCAAATGGCAAGAGTATTCAAAGTGATCAGAGTGATAAAACCAGCCAGACTAATCAAACTAGCCTGAATGCCCAATATTTCAGAATGTTCATCATGTTGAAACTGAATAGAACGTTGGAATTGACCGAATTCGTCAAATGGCAAGATTATCAAAGTGATCAGAGTTATAAAACCAGCTACAATAAGCAAAATAACCTGAATGCCCAATAATTCAGAATGTTCATCATGTTGAAACTGAATAGAACATTGGAATTGACCGAATTCGTCAAATGGCAAGAGCATTCAAAGTGATCAGAGTGATAAAACCAGCTACAATAATCAAAATAGCCTGAATGCCCAATAATTCAGAATGTTCATCATGTTGAAACTGAATAGAACATTGGAATTGACCGAATTCGTCAAATGGCAAAGCATTCAAAGTGATCAGAGTGATAAAACCAGCTACAATAATCAAAATAGCCTGAATGCCCAATAATTCAGAATGTTCATCATGTTGAAACTGAGTAGAACGTTGGAATTGACCGAATTCGTCAAATGGCAAGAGTATTCAAAGTGATCAGAGTGATAAAACCAGCCAGACTAATCAAACTAGCCTGAATGCCCAATATTTCAGAATGTTCATCATGTTGAAACTGAATAGAACATTGGAATTGACTGAATTCGTCAAATAGCCAGAGCATTCAAAGTGATCAGAGTGATAAAACCACCTACAATAGTCAAAATAGCCTGAATGCCCAATAATTCAGAATGTTCATCATGTTGAAACTGAATAGAACATTGGAATTGACCGAATTCGTCAAATGGCAAGAGCATTCAAAGTGATCAGAGTGATAAAACCAGCTACAATAATCAAAATAGCCTGAATGCCCAATAATTCAGAATGTTCATCATGTTGAAACTGAATAGAACATTGGAATTGACTGAATTCGTCAAATGGCAAGAGCAGTCAAAGTGATAAAACCACCTACAATAGTCAAAATAGCCTGAATGCCCAATAATTCAGAATGTTCATCATGTAGAATAGAACGTTGGAATTGACCGAATTCGTCAAATGGCAAGATTATCAAAGTGATCAGAGTGATAAAACCAGCTACAATAATCAAAATAGCCTGAATGCCCAATAATTCAGAATGTTCATCATGTTCAAACTGAATAGAACGTTGGAATTGACCGAATTCGTCAAATGGCAAGAGTATTCAAAGTGATCAGAGTGATAAAACCAGCTACAATAATCAGAATAGCCTGAATGCCCAATAATTCAGAATGTTCATCATGTTCAAACTGAATAGAACGTTGGAATTGACCGAATTCGTCAAATGGCAAGAGTATTCAAAGTGATCAGAGTGATAAAACCAGCCAGACTAATCAAACTAGCCTGAATGCCCAATAATTCAGAATGTTCATCATGTTGAAACTGAATAGAACGTTGGAATTGACCGAATTCGTCAAATGGCAAGATTATCTAAGTGATCAGATTGATAAAACCAGCTACAATAATCAAAATAGCCTGAATGCCCAATAATTCAGAATGTTCATCATGTTGAAACTGAATAGAACATTGGAATTGACTGAATTCGTCAAATGGCAAGAGCATTCAAAGTGATCAGAGTGATAAAACCACCTACAATAGTCAAAATAGCCTGAATGTCCAATAATTCAGAATGTTCATCATGTTGAAACTGAGTAGAACGTTGGAATTGACCGAATTCGTCAAATGGCAAGAGTATTCAAAGTGATCAGAGTGATAAAACCAGCCAGACTAATCAAACTAGCCTGAATGCCCAATAATTCAGAATGTTCATCATGTTGAAACTGAATAGAACGTTGGAATTGACCGAATTCGTCAAATGGCAAGAGTATTCAAAGTTATCAGAGTGATAAAACCAGCCAGACTAATCAAACTAGCCTGAATGCCCAATAATTCAGAATGTTCATCATGTTGAAACTGAGTAGAACGTTGGAATTGACCGAATTCGTCAAATGGCAAGATTATCTAAGTGATCAGATTGATAAAACCAGCTACAATAATCAAAATAGCCTGAATGCCCAATAATTCAGAATGTTCATCATGTTGAAACTGAATAGAACATTGGAATTGACTGAATTCGTCAAATGGCAAGAGCATTCAAAGTGATCAGAGTGATTAAACCACCTACAATAGTCAAAATAGCCTGAATGCCCAATAATTCAGAATGTTCATCATGTTGAAACTGAATAGAACATTGGAATTGACTGAATTCGTCAAATGGCAAGAGTATTCAAAGTGATCAGAGTGATAAAACCAGCCAGACTAATCAAACTAGCCTGAATGCCCAATAATTCAGAATGTTCATCATGTTGAAACTGAATAGAACGTTGGAATTGACCGAATTCGTCAAATGGCAAGAGTATTCAAAGTGATCAGAGTGATAAAACCAGCTACAATAATCAGAATAGCCTGAATGCCCAATAATTCAGAATGTTCATCATGTCCAAACTGAATAGAATGTTGGAATTGACCGAATTCGTCAAATGGCAAGAGTATTCAAAGTGATCAGAGTGATAAAACCAGCCAGACTAATCAAACTAGCCTGAATGCCCAATAATTCAGAATGTTCATCATGTTGAAACTGAATAGAACGTTGGAATTGACTGAATTCGTCAAATGGCAAGAGCATTCAAAGTGATCAGAGTGATTAAACCACCTACAATAGTCAAAATAGCCTGAATGCCCAATAATTCAGAATGTTCATCATGTTGAAACTGAATAGAACATTGGAATTGACTGAATTCGTCAAATGGCAAGAGCATTCAAAGTGATCAGAGTGATAAAACCACCTACAGTAGTCAAAATAGCCTGAATGTCCAATAATTCAGAATGTTCATCATGTTGAAACTGAGTAGAACGTTGGAATTGACCGAATTCGTCAAATGGCAAGAGTATTCAAAGTGATCAGAGTGATAAAACCAGCCAGACTAATCAAACTAGCCTGAATGCCCAATATTTCAGAATGTTCATCATGTTGAAACTGAATAGAACGTTGGAATTGACCGAATTCGTCAAATGGCAAGATTATCAAAGTGATCAGAGTTATAAAACCAGCTACAATAAGCAAAATAGCCTGAATGCCCAATAATTCAGAATGTTCATCATGTTGAAACTGAATAGAACGTTGGAATTGACTGAATTCGTCAAATGGCAAGAGTATTCAAAGTGATCACAGTGATAAAACCACCTACAATTGTCAAAATAGCCTGAATGCCCAATAATTCAGAATGTTCATCATGTTGAAACTGAATAGAACATTGGAATTGACCGAATTCGTCAAATGGCAAGATTATCAAAGTGATCAGAGTGATAAAACCAGCTACAATAAGCAAAATAGCCTGAATGCCCAATAATTCAGAATGTTCATCATGTTGAAACTGAATAGAACGTTGGAATTGACTGAATTCGTCAAATGGCAAGAGCATTCAAAGTGATCAGAGTGAAAAACCAGCCAGACTAATCAAAATAGCCTGAATGCCCAATAATTCAGAATGTTCATCATGTTGAAACTGAATAGAACGTTGGAATTGACCGAATTCGTCAAATGGCAAGATTATCAAAGTGATCAGAGTGATAAAAAAGGTACAATAATCAAAATAGCCTGAATGCCCAATAATTGAGAACGTTCATCATGTTGAAACTGAATAGAACGTTGGAATTGACCGAATTCGTCAAATAGCAAGAGTATTCAAAGTGATCAGAGTGATAAAACCACCCAGACTAATCAAACTAGCCGGAATGCCCAATAATTCAGAATGTTCATCATGTTGAAACTGAATAGAACATTGGAATTGACCGAATTCGTCAAATGGCAAGATTATCAAAGTGATCAGAGTGATAAAACCAGCTACAATAAGCAAAATAGCCTGAATGCCCAATAATTCATAATGTTCATCATGTTGATACTGAACAGAACGTTGGAATTGACTGAATTCGTCAAATGGCAAGAGCATTCAAAGTGATCAGAGTGATAAAACCAGCCAGACTAATCAAAATAGCCTGAATGCCCAATAATTCAGAATGTTCATCATGTTGAAACTGAATAGAACGTTGGAATTGACCGAATTCGTCAAATGGCAAGATTATCAAAGTGATCAGACTGATAAACCAGGTACAATAATCAAAATAGCCTGAATGCCCAATAATTGAGAACGTTCATCATGTTGAAACTGAATAGAACGTTGGAATTGACCGAATTCGTCAAATAGCAAGAGTATTCAAAGTCATCAGAGTGATAAAACCACCCAGACTAATCAAACTAGCCGGAATGCCCAATAATTCAGAATGTTCATCATGTTGAAACTGAATAGAACGTTGGAATTGACCGAATTCGTCAAATGGCAAGATTATCAAAGTGAGCAGAGTAATAAAACCAGCTACAATAAGCAAAATATCCTGAATGCCCAATAATTCAGAATGTTCATCATGTTGAAACTGTATAGAACGTTGGAATTGACCGAATTCGTCAAATGGCAAGAGTATTCAAAGTGATCAGAGTGATAAAACCAGCTACAATAATCAGAATAGCCTGAATGCCCAATAATTCAGAATGTTCATCATGTTCAAACTGAATAGAACGTTGGAATTGACCGAATTCGTCAAATGGCAAGAGTATTCAAAGCGATCAGAGTGATAAAACCAGCCAGACTAATCAAACTAGCCTGAATGCCCAATAATTCAGAATGTTCATCATGTTGAAACTGAATAGAACGTTGGAATTGACCGAATTCGTCAAATGGCAAGATTATCTAAGTGATCAGATTGATAAAAACAGATACAATAATCAAAATAGCCTGAATGCCCAATAATTCAGAATGTTCATCATGTTGAAACTGAGTAGAACGTTGGAATTGACCGAATTCGTCAAATGGCAAGATTATCAAAGTGATCAGAGTGATAAACCAGGTACAATAATCAAAATAGCCTGAATGCCCAATAATTGAGAACGTTCATCATGTTGAAACTGAATACAACGTTGGAATTGACCGAATTCGTCAAATAGCAAGAGTATTCAAAGTGATCAGAGTGATAAAACCACCCAGACTAATCAAACTAGCCGGAATGCCAAATAATTCAGAATGTTCATCATGTTGAAACTGAATAGAACGTTGGAATTGACCGAATTCGTCAAATGGCAAGATTATCAAAGTGATCAGAGTCATAAAACCAGCTACAATAAGCAAAATAGCCTGAATGCCCAATAATTCAGAATGTTCATCATGTTGAAACTGTATAGAACGTTGGAATTGACCGAATTCGTCAAATGGCAAGAGTATTCAAAGTGATCAGAGTGATAAAACCAGCTACAATAATCAGAATAGCCTGAATGCCCAATAATTCAGAATGTTCATCATGTTCAAACTGAATAGAACGTTGGAATTGACCGAATTCGTCAAATGGCAAGAGTATTCAAAGTGATCAGGGTGATAAAACCAGCCAGACTAATCAAACTAGCCTGAATGCCCAATAATTCAGAATGTTCATCATGTTGAAACTGAATAGAACGTTGGAATTGACCGAATTCGTCAAATGGCAAGATTATCTAAGTGATCAGATTGATAAAACCAGCTACAATAATCAAAATAGCCTGAATGCCCAATAATTCAGAATGTTCATCATGTTGAAACTGAATAGAACATTGGAATTGACTGAATTCGTCAAATGGCAAGAGCATTCAAAGTGATCAGAGTGATAAAACCACCTACAATAGTCAAAATAGCCTGAATGCCCAATAATTCAGAATGTTCATCATGTTGAAACTGAATAGAACATTGGAATTTACCGAATTCGTCAAATGGCAAGAGCATTCAAAGTGATCAGAGTGATAAAACCAGCCAGGCTAATCAAAATAGCCTGAATGTCCAATAATTCAGAATGTTCATCATGTTGAAACTGAGTAGAACGTTGGAATTGACCGAATTCGTCAAATGGCAAGAGTATTCAAAGTGATCAGAGTGATAAAACCAGCCAGACTAATCAAACTAGCCTGAATGCCCAATAATTCAGAATGTTCATCATGTTGAAACTGAATAGAACATTGGAATTGACTGAATTCGTCAAATGGCAAGAGCATTCAAAGTGATCAGAGTGATAAAACCAGCCAGGCTAATCAAAATAGCCTGAATGTCCAATAATTCAGAATGTTCATCATGTTGAAACTGAATAGAACGTTGGAATTGACCGAATTCGTCAAATGGCAAGATTATCAAAGTGGTCAGAGTTATAAAACCAGCTACAATAAGCAAAATAGCCTGAATGCCCAATAATTCAGAATGTTCATCATATTGAAACTGAATAGAACGTTGGAATTGACTGAATTCGTCAAATGGCAAGAGTATTCAAAGTGATCAGAGTGATAAAACCAGCCAGGCTAATCAAAATAGCCTGAATGTCCAATAATTCAGAATGTTCATCATGTTGAAACTGAATAGAACGTTGGAATTGACCGAATTCGTCAAATGGCAAGATTATCAAAGTGGTCAGAGTTATAAAACCAGCTACAATAAGCAAAATAGCCTGAATGCCCAATAATTCAGAATGTTCATCATGTTGAAACTGAATAGAACGTTGGAATTGACTGAATTCGTCAAATGGCAAGAGTATTCAAAGTGATCAGAGTGATAAAACCACCTACAATAGTCAAAATAGCCTGAATGCCCAATAATTCAGAATGTTCATCATGTTGAAACTGAATAGAACATTGGAATTGACCGAATTCGTCAAATGGCAAGATTATCAAAGTGGTCAGAGTTATAAAACCAGCTACAATAGTCAAAATAGCCTGAATGCCCAATAATTCAGAATGTTCATCATGTTGAAACTGAATAGAACGTTGGAATTGACTGAATTCGTCAAATGGCAAGATTATCAAAGTGGTCAGAGTTATAAAACCAGCTACAATAAGCAAAATAGCCTGAATGCCCAATAATTCAGAATGTTCATCATGTTGAAACTGAATAGAACGTTGGAATTGACTGAATTCGTCAAATGGCAAGAGTATTCAAAGTGGTCAGAGTTATAAAACCACCTACAATAGTCAAAATAGCCTGAATGCCCAATAATTCAGAATGTTCATCATGTTGAAACTGAATAGAACATTGGAATTGACCGAATTCGTCAAATGGCAAGATTATCAAAGTGGTCAGAGTTATAAAACCAGCTACAATAAGCAAAATAGCCTGAATGCCCAATAATTCAGAATGTTCATCATGTTGAAACTGAATAGAACGTTGGAATTGACTGAATTCGTCAAATGGCAAGAGTATTCAAAGTGATCAGAGTGATAAAACCACCTACAATAGTCAAAATAGCCTGAATGCCCAATAATTCAGAATGTTCATCATGTTGAAACTGAATAGAACATTGGAATTGACCGAATTCGTCAAATGGCAAGATTATCAAAGTGGTCAGAGTTATAAAACCAGCTACAATAGTCAAAATAGCCTGAATGCCCAATAATTCAGAATGTTCATCATGTTGAAACTGAATAGAACGTTGGAATTGACTGAATTCGTCAAATGGCAAGATTATCAAAGTGGTCAGAGTTATAAAACCAGCTACAATAAGCAAAATAGCCTGAATGCCCAATAATTCAGAATGTTCATCATGTTGAAACTGAATAGAACGTTGGAATTGACTGAATTCGTCAAATGGCAAGAGTATTCAAAGTGGTCAGAGTTATAAAACCACCTACAATAGTCAAAATAGCCTGAATGCCCAATAATTCAGAATGTTCATCATGTTGAAACTGAATAGAACATTGGAATTGACTGAATTCGTCAAATGGCAAGATTATCAAAGTGGTCAGAGTTATAAAACCAGCTACAATAAGCAAAATAGCCTGAATGCCCAATAATTCAGAATGTTCATCATGTTGAAACTGAATAGAACGTTGGAATTGACTGAATTCGTCAAATGGCAAGAGTATTCAAAGTGATCAGAGTGATAAAACCACCTACAATAGTCAAAATAGCCTGAATGCCCAATAATTCAGAATGTTCATCATGTTGAAACTGAATAGAACATTGGAATTGACCGAATTCGTTAAATGGCAAGATTATCAAAGTGATCAGAGTGATAAAACCAGCTACAATAAGCAAAATAGCCTGAATGCCCAATAATTCAGAATGTTCATATGTTGAAACTGAATAGAACGTTGGAATTGACTGAATTCGTCAAATGGCAAGAGCATTCAAAGTGATCAGAGTGATAAAACCAGCCAGACTAATCTAAATAGCCTGAATTTTCATCATGTTGAAACTGAATAGAACATTGGAATTGACCGAATTCGTCAAATGGCAAGAGCATTCAAAGTGATCAGAGTGATAAAACCACCTACAATAGTCAAAATAGCCTGAATGCCCAATAATTCAGAATGTTCATCATGTTGAAACTGAATAGAACATTGGAATTGACTGAATTCGTCAAATGGCAAGAGCATTCAAAGTGATCAGAGTGATAAAACCACCTACAATAGTCAAAATAGCCTGAATGCCCAATAATTCAGAATGTTCATCATGTTGAAACTGAATAGAACATTGGAATTGACCGAATTCGTCAAATGGCAAGAGTATTCAAAGTGATCAGAGTGATAAAACCAGCCAGACTAATCAAACTAGCCTGAATGCCCAATAATTCAGAATGTTCATCATGTTGAAACTGAATAGAACATTGGAATTGACTGAATTCGTCAAATGGCAAGAGCATTCAAAGTGATCAGAGTGATAAAACCACCTACAATAGTCAAAATAGCCTGAATGCCCAATAATTCAGAATGTTCATCATGTTGAAACTGAATAGAACATTGGAATTGACTGAATTCGTCAAATGGCAAGAGCATTCAAAGTGATCAGAGTGATAAAACCACCTACAATAGTCAAAATAGCCTGAATGCCCAATAATTCAGAATGTTCATCATGTTAAAACTGAATAGAACATTGGAATTGACCGAATTCGTCAAATGGCAAGAATATACAAAGTGATCAGAGTGATAAAACCAGCCAGACTAATCAAACTAGCCTGAATGCCCAATAATTCAGAATGTTCATCATGTTGAAACTGAATAGAACGTTGGAATTGACCGAATTCGTCAAATGGCAAGAGTATTCAAAGTGATCAGAGTGATAAAACCAGCTACAATAATCAGAATAGCCTGAATGCCCAATAATTCAGAATGTTCATCATGTTCAAACTGAATAGAACGTTGGAATTGACCGAATTCGTCAAATGGCAAGAGTATTCAAAGTGATCAGAGTGATAAAACCAGCCAGACTAATCAAAATCACAATCTCTCAATCAAACTAAAAAAAATCAAAGTGATCAGAGTTATAAAACCAGCTACAATAAGCAAAATAGCCTGAATGCCCAATAATTCAGAATGTTCATCATGTTGAAACTGAATAGATCGTTGGAATTGACCGAATTCGTCAAATGGCAAGATTATCTAAGTGATCAGATTGATAAAACCAGCTACAATAATCAAAATAGCCTGAATGCCCAATAATTCAGAATGTTCATCATGTTGAAACTGAATAGAACATTGGAATTGACTGAATTCGTCAAATGGCAAGAGCATTCAAAGTGATCAGAGTGATAAAACCACCTACAATAGTCAAAATAGCCTGAATGCCCAATAATTCAGAATGTTCATCATGTTGAAACTGAATAGAACATTGGAATTGACCGAATTCGTCAAATGGCAAGAGCATTCAAAGTGATCAGAGTGATAAAACCAGCCAGGCTAATCAAAATAGCCTGAATGTCCAATAATTCAGAATGTTCATCATGTTGAAACTGAGTAGAACGTTGGAATTGACCGAATTCGTCAAATGGCAAGAGTATTCAATGTGATCAGAGTGATAAAACCAGCCAGACTAATCAAACTAGCCTGAATGCCCAATAATTCAGAATGTTCATCTTGTTGAAACTGAATAGAACGTTGGAATTGACCGAATTCGTCAAATGGCAAGATTATCAAAGTGATCAGAGTTATAAAACCAGCTACAATAAGCAAAATAGGCTGAATGCCCAATAATTCAGAATGTTCATCATGTTGAAACTGAATAGAACGTTGGAATTGACTGAATTCGTCAAATGGCAAGAGTATTCAAAGTGATCAGAGTGATAAAACCAGCTACAATAGTCAAAATAGCCTGAATGCCCAATAATTCAGAATGTTCATCATGTTGAAACTGAATAGAACGTTGGAATTGACCGAATTCGTCAAATGGCAAGAGCATTCAAAGTGATCAGAGTGATAAAACCAGCCAGACTAATCAAAATAGCCTGAATGCCCAATAATTCAGAATGTTCATCATGTTGAAACTGAATAGAACGTTGGAATTGACCGAATTCGTCAAATGGCAAGATTATCAAAGTGATCAGAGTGATAAAACCAGCTACAATAAGCAAAATAGCCTGAATGCCCAATAATTCAGAATGTTCATCTTGTTGAAACTGAATAGAACGTTGGAATTGACCGAATTCGTCAAATGGCAAGATTATCAAAGTGATCAGAGTGATAAAACCACCTACAATAGTCAAAATAGCCTGAATGCCCAATAATTCAGAATGTTCATCATGTTGAAACTGAATAGAACATTGGAATTGACCGAATTCGTCAAATGGCAAGATTATCAAAGTGATCAGAGTGATAAAACCAGCTACAATAAGCAAAATAGCCTGAATGCCCAATAATTCAGAATGTTCATCATGTTGAAACTGAATAGAACGTTGGAATTGACTGAATTCGTCAAATGGCAAGAGCATTCAAAGTGATCAGAGTGATAAAACCAGCCAGACTAATCAAAATAGCCTGAATGCCCAATAATTCAGAATGTTCATCATGTTGAAACTGAATAGAACGTTGGAATTGACCGAATTCGTCAAATGGCAAGAGTATTCAAAGTGATCAGAGTGATAAAACCACCCAGACTAATCAAACTAGCCGGAATGCCCAATAATTCAGAATGTTCATCATGTTGAAACTGAATAGAACGTTGGAATTGACCGAATTCGTTGGAACTGACCGAATTCGTCAAATAGCAAGAGTATTCAAAGTGATCAGAGTGATAAAACCACCCAGACTAATCAAACTAGCCGGAATGCCCAATAATTCAGAATGTACATCATGTTGAAACTGAATAGAACGTTGGAATTGACCGAATTCGTCAAATGGCAAGATTATCAGAGTGACCAGAGTGATAAAACCAGCTACAATAAGCAAAATAGCCTGAATGCCCAATAATTCATAATGTTCATCATGTTGAAACTGAATAGAACGTTGGAATTGACTGAATTCGTCAAATGGCAAGAGCATTCAAATTGATCAGAGTGATAAAACCAGCCAGACTAATCAAAATAGCCTGAATGCCCAATAATTCAGAATGTTCATCATGTTGAAACTGAATAGAACGTTGGAATTGACCGAATTCGTCAAATGGCAAGATTATCAAAGTGATCAGAGTGATAAACCAGGTACAATAATCAAAATAGCCTGAATGCCCAATAATTCAGAATGTTCATCATGTTGAAACTGTATAGAACGTTGGAATTGACCGAATTCGTCAAATGGCAAGATTATCAAAGTAATCAGAGTGATAAAACCAGCTACAATAATCAAAATAGCCTGAATGTCCAATAATTGAGAATGTTCATCATGTTGAAACTGTATAGAACGTTGGAATTGACCGAATTCGTCAAATGGCAAGATTATCAAAGTAATCAGAGTGATAAAACCAGCTACAATAATCAAAATAGCCTGAATGTCCAATAATTGAGAACGTTCATCATGTTGAAACTGTATAGAACGTTGGAATTGACCGAATTCGTCAAATGGCAAGATTATCAAAGTAATCAGAGTGATAAAACCAGCTACAATAATCAATATAGCCTGAATGTCCAATAATTGAGAACGTTCATCATGTTGAAACTGTATAGAACGTTGGAATTGACCGAATTCGTCAAATGGCAAGATTATCAAAGTAATCAGAGTGATAAAACCAGCCAGACTAATCAAAATAGCCTGAATGTCCAATAATTCAGAATGTTCATCATGTTGAAACTGAATAGAACGTTGGAATTGACCGAATTCGTCAAATAGCAAGAGTATTCAAAGTGATCAGAGTGATAAAACCACCCAGACTAATCAAACTAGCCGGAATGCCCAATAATTCAGAATGTTCATCATGTTGAAACTGAATAGAACGTTGGAATTGACCGAATTCGTCAAATGGCAAGATTATCAAAGTGATCAGAGTGATAAAACCAGCTACAATAAGCAAAATAGCCTGAATGCCCAATAATTCAGAATGTTCATCATGTTGAAACTGAATAGAACGTTGGAATTGACCGAATTCGTCAAATAGCAAGAGTATTCAAAGTGATCAGAGTGATAAAACCACCCAGACTAATCAAACTAGCCGGAATGCCCAATAATTCAGAATGTTCATCATGTTGAAACTGAATAGAACGTTGGAATTGACCGAATTCGTCAAATGGCAAGATTATCAAAGTGATCAGAGTGATAAAACCAGCTACAATAAGCAAAATAGCCTGAATGCCCAATAATTCAGAATGTTCATCATGTTGAAACTGTATAGAACGTTGGAATTGACCGAATTCGTCAAATGGCAAGATTATCAAAGTAATCAGAGTGATAAAACCAGCTACAATAATCAAAATAGCCTGAATGTCCAATAATTGAGAACGTTCATCATGTTGAAACTGAATAGAACGTTGGAATTGACCGAATTCGTCAAATGGCAGGAGTATTCAAAGTGATCAGAGTGATAAAACCAGCTACAATAGTCAAAATAGCCTGAATGCCCAATAATTCAGAATGTTCATCATGTTGAAACTGAATAGAACATTGGAATTGACCGAATTCGTCAAATGGCAAGAGCATTCAAAGTGATCAGAGTGATAAAACCAGCCAGACTAATCAAAATAGCCTGAATGTCCAATAATTCAGAATGTTCATCATGTTGAAACTGAATAGAACGTTGGAATTGACCGAATTCGTCAAATGGCAAGATTATCAAAGTGATCAGAGTGATAAAACCAGCTACAATAATCAAAATAGCCTGAATGCCCAATAATTGAGAACGTTCATCATGTTGAAACTGAATAGAACGTTGGAATTGACCGAATTCGTCAAATGGCAAGAGTATTCAAAGTGATCAGAGTGATAAAACCAGCTACAATAGTCAAAATAGCCTGAATGCCCAATAATTCAGAATGTTCATCATGTTGAAACTGAATAGAACATTGGAATTGACCGAATTCGTCAAATGGAAAGAGCATTCAAAGTGATCAGAGTGATAAAACCAGCCAGACTAATCAAAATAGCCTGAATGTCCAATAATTCAGAATGTTCATCATGTTGAAACTGAATAGAACGTTGGAATTGACCGAATTCGTCAAATGGCAAGAGTATTCAAAGTGATCAGAGTGATAAAACCAGCTACAATAGTCAAAATAGCCTGAATGCCCAATAATTCAGAATGTTCATCATGTTGAAACTGAATAGAACATTGGAATTGACCGAATTCGTCAAATGGCAAGAGCATTCAAAGTGATCAGAGTGATAAAACCAGCCAGACTAATCAAAATAGCCTGAATGTCCAATAATTCAGAATGTTCATCATGTTGAAACTGAATAGAACGTTGGAATTGACTGAATTCGTCAAATGGCAAGAGTATTCAAAGTGATCAGACTGATAAAACCACCTACAATAGTCAAAATAGCCTGAATGACCAATAATTCAGAATGTTCTTCATGTTGAAACTGAATAGAACGTTGGAATTGACCGAATTCGTCAAATGGCAAGAGTATTCAAAGTGATCAGAGTGATAAAACCAGCCAGATTAATCAAAATAGCCTGAATGCCCAATATTTCAGAATGTTCATCATGTTCAAACTGAATAGAACGTTGGAATTGACCGAATTCGTTTAATGGCTATAGTATTCAAAGTGATCAGAGTGATAAAACCAGCCAGACTAATCAAAATATCCTGAATGCCCAATAATTCAGAATGTTCATCATGTTGAAACTGAATAGAACGTTGGAATTGAGCGAATTCGTCAAATGTCAAGAATAATCAAAGTGATCAGAGTGATAAAACCAGCTACAATACTCAAAATAGCATGAATGCCCAATAATTCAGAATGTTCATCATGTTGAAACTGAATAGAACGTTGGAATTGACCGAATTCGTCAAATGGCAAGATTATCAAAGTGATCAGAGTGATAAAACCAGCTACAATAAGTAAAATAGATTGAATGCCCAATAATTCAGAATGTTCATCATGTTGAAACTGAATAGAACGTTGGAATTGACCGAATTCGTCAAATGGCAAGAGTATTCAAAGTGATCAGAGTGATAAAACCAGCCAGACTAATCAAACTAGCCTGAATGCCCAATAATTCAGAATGTTCATCATGTTGAAACTGAATAAAACGTTGGAATTGACCAAATTCGTCAAATGGCAAGATTATCAAAGTGATCAGAGTGATAAAACCAGCTACAATAAGCAAAGTTGATTGAATGCCCAATAATTCAGAATGTTCATCATGTTAAAACTGAATAGAACGTTGGAATTGACCGAATTCGTCAAATGGCAAGAGTATTCAAAGTGATCAGAGTGATAAAACCAGCTACAATAGTCAAAATAGCCTGAATGCCCAATAATTCAGAATGTTCATCATGTTGAAACTGAATAGAACGTTGGAATTGACTGAATTCGTCAAATGGCAAGAGTATTCAAAGTGATCAGAGTGATAAAACCACCTACAATAGTCAAAATAGCCTGAATGCCCAAAAATTGAGAACGGTCATCATGTTGAACCTGAATAGAACGTTGGAATTGACCGAATTCGTCAAATGGCAAGAGTATTCAAAGTGATCAGAGTGATAAAACCAGCCAGACTAATCAAACTAGCCTGAATGCCCAATAATTGAGAATGTTCATCATGTTGAAACTGAATAGAACGTTGGAATTGACCGAATTCGTCAAATGGCAAGAGTATTCAAAGTGATCAGAGTGATAAAACCAGCTACATTAATCAAAATAGCCTGAATGCCTAATAATTGAGAACGGTCATCATGTTGAACCTGAATAGAACGTTGGAATTGACCGAATTCGTCAAATGGCAAGAGCATTCAAAGTGATCAGAGTGATTAAACTAGCTACAATAGTCAAACTAGCCTGAATGCCCAATAATTCAGAATGTTCATCATGTTGAAACTGAATAGAACGTTGGAATTGACCGAATTCGTCAAATGGCAAGAGTATTCAAAGTGATCAGAGTGATAAAACCAGCTACAATAATCAAAATAGCCTGAATGCCCAATAATTCAGAATGTTCATCATGTTGAAACTGAATAGAACGTTGGAAAATAGCCTGAATGCCCAATAATTCAGAATGTTCATCATGTTGAAACTGAATAGAACGTTGGAATTGACCGAATTCGTCAAATGGCAAGAGTATTCAAAGTGATCAGAGTGATAAAACCAGCTACAATAATCAAAATAGCCTGAATGCCTAATAATTGAGAACGTTCATCATGTTGAAACTGAATAGAACGTTGGAATTGACCGAATTCGTCAAATGGCAAGATTATCAAAGTGATCAGAGTGATAAAACCAGCTACAATAATCAAAATAGCCTGAATCAAAATAGCCAATAATTCAGAATGTTCATCATGTTCAAACTGAATAGAACGTTGGAATTGACCGAATTCGTCAAATGGCAAGATTATCAAAGTGATCAGAGTGATAAAACCAGCTACAATAATCAAAATAGCCTGAATGCCCAATAATTCAGAATGTTCATCATGTTCAAACTGAATAGAACGTTGGAATTGACCGAATTCGTCAAATGGCAAGAGTATTCAAAGTGATCAGAGTGATAAAACCAGCCAGACTAATCAAACTAGCCTGAATGCCCAATAATTCAGAATGTTCATCATGTTGAAACTGAATAGAACGTTGGAATTGACCGAATTCGTCAAATGGCAAGAGTATTCAAAGTGATCAGAATGATAAAACCAGCTACAATAATCAAAATAGCCTGAATGCCCAATAATTCAGAATGTTCATCATGTTGAAACTGAATAGAACGTTGGAATTGACCGAATTCGTCAAATGGCAAGAGTATTCAAAGTGATCAGAGTGATAAAACCAGCTACAATAATTAAAATAGCCTGACTGCCCAATAATTCAGAATGTTCATCATGTTGAAACTGAATAGAACGTTGGAAAATAGCCTGAATGCCCAATAATTCAGAATGTTCATCATGTTGAAACTGAATAGAACGTTGGAATTGACCGAATTCGTCAAATGGCAAGAGTATTCAAAGTGATCAGAGTGATAAAACCAGCTACAATAATCAAAATAGCCTGAATGCCCAATAATTCAGAATGTTCATCATGTTGAAACTGAATAGAACGTTGGAAAATAGCCTGAATGCCCAATAATTCAGAATGTTCATCATGTTGAAACTGAATAGAACGTTGGAATTGACCGAATTCGTCAAATGGCAAGAGTATTCAAAGTGATCAGAGTGATAAAACCAGCTACAATAATCAAAATAGCCTGAATGCCCAATAATTCAGAATGTTCATCATGTTGAAACTGAATAGAACGTTGGAAAATAGCCTGAATGCCCAATAATTCAGAATGTTCATCATGTTGAAACTGAATAGAACGTTGGAATTGACCGAATTCGTCAAATGGCAAGAGTGTTCAAAGTGATCAGAGTGATAAAACCAGCTACAATAATCAAAATAGCCTGAATGCCTAATAATTGAGAACGTTCATCATGTTGAAACTGAATAGAACGTTGGAATTGACCGAATTCGTCAAATGGCAAGATTATCAAAGTGATCAGAGTGATAAAACCAGCTACAATAATCAAAATAGCCTGAATCAAAATAGCCAATAATTCAGAATGTTCATCATGTTCAAACTGAATAGAACGTTGGAATTGACCGAATTCGTCAAATGGCAAGATTATCAAAGTGATCAGAGTGATAAAACCAGCTACAATAATCAAAATAGCCTGAATGCCCAATAATTCAGAATGTTCATCATGTTCAAACTGAATAGAACGTTGGAATTGACCGAATTCGTCAAATGGCAAGAGTATTCAAAGTGATCAGAGTGATAAAACCAGCCAGACTAATCAAACTAGCCTGAATGCCCAATAATTCAGAATGTTCATCATGTTGAAACTGAATAGAACGTTGGAATTGACCGAATTCGTCAAATGGCAAGAGTATTCAAAGTGATCAGAATGATAAAACCAGCTACAATAATCAAAATAGCCTGAATGCCCAATAATTCAGAATGTTCATCATGTTGAAACTGAATAGAACGTTGGAATTGACCGAATTCGTCAAATGGCAAGAGTATTCAAAGTGATCAGAGTGATAAAACCAGCTACAATAATTAAAATAGCCTGACTGCCCAATAATTCAGAATGTTCATCATGTTGAAACTGAATAGAACGTTGGAAAATAGCCTGAATGCCCAATAATTCAGAATGTTCATCATGTTGAAACTGAATAGAACGTTGGAATTGACCGAATTCGTCAAATGGCAAGAGTATTCAAAGTGATCAGAGTGATAAAACCAGCTACAATAATCAAAATAGCCTGAATGCCTAATAATTGAGAACGTTCATCATGTTGAAACTGAATAGAACGTTGGAATAGACCGAATTCCTCAAATGGCAAGATTATCAAAGTGATCAGAGTGATAAAACCAGCTACAATAATCAAAATAGCCTGAATCAAAATAGCCAATAATTCAGAATGTTCATCATGTTCAAACTGAATAGAACGTTGGAATTGACCGAATTCGTCAAATGGCAAGATTATCAAAGTGATCAGAGTGATAAAACCAGCTACAATAATCAAAATAGCCTGAATGAATTCGTCAAATGGCAAGATTATCAAAGTGATCAGAGTGATAAAACCAGCTACAATAATCAAAATAGCCTGAATGCCCAATAATTCAGAATGTTTATCATGTTCAAACTGAATAGAACGTTGGAATTGACCGAATTCGTCAAATGGCAAGAGTATTCAAAGTGATCAGAGTGATAAAACCAGCCAGACTAATCAAACTAGCCTGAATGCCCAATAATTCAGAATTTTCATCATGTTGAAACTGAATAGAACGTTGGAATTGACCGAATTCGTCAAATGGCAAGAGTATTCAAAGTGATCAGAATGATAAAACCAGCTACAATAATCAAAATAGCCTGAATGCCTAATAATTGAGAACGTTCATCATGTTGAAACTGAATAGAACGTTGTATTTGACCGAATTCGTCAAATGGCAAGAGCATTCAAAGTGATCAGAGTGATAAAACCAGCTACAATAGTCAAAATAGCCTGAATGCCCAATAATTCAGAATGTTCATCATGTTGAAACTGAATAGAACATTGGAATTGACCGAATTCGTCAAATGGCAAGAGCATTCAAAGTGATCAGAGTGATAAAACCAGCCAGACTAATCAAAATAGCCTGAATGTCCAATAATTCAGAATGTTCATCATGTTGAAACTGAATAGAACGTTGGAATTGACTGAATTCGTCAAATGGCAAGAGTATTCAAAGTGATCAGCCTGATAAAACCACCTACAATAGTCAAAATAGCCTGAATGACCAATAATTCAGAATGTTCTTCATGTTGAAACTGAATAGAACGTTGGAATTGACCGAATTCGTTTAATGGCTATAGTATTCAAAGTGATCAGAGTGATAAAACCAGCCAGACTAATCAAAATATCCTGAATGCCCAATAATTCAGAATGTTCATCATGTTGAAACTGAATAGAACGTTGGAATTGACCGAATTCGTTTAATGGCTATAGTATTCAAAGTGATCAGAGTGATAAAACCAGCCAGATTAATCAAAATAGCCTGAATGCCCAATATTTCAGAATGTTCATCATGTTCAAACTGAATAGAACGTTGGAATTGACCGAATTCGTTTAATGGCTATAGTATTCAAAGTGATCAGAGTGATAAAACCAGCCAGACTAATCAAAATATCCTGAATGCCCAATAATTCAGAATGTTCATCATGTTGAAACTGAATAGAACGTTGGAATTGAGCGAATTCGTCAAATGGCAAGAATAATCAAAGTGATCAGAGTGATAAAACCAGCTACAATAGTCAAAATAGCATGAATGCCCAATAATTCAGAATGTTCATCATGTTGAAACTGAATAGAACGTTGGAATTGACCGAATTCGTCAAATGGCAAGATTATCAAAGTGATCAGAGTGATAAAACCAGCTACAATAAGTAAAATAGATTGAATGCCCAATAATTCAGAATGTTCATCATGTTGAAACTGAATAGAACGTTGGAATTGACCGAATTCGTCAAATGGCAAGAGTATTCAAAGTGATCAGAGTGATAAAACCAGCCAGACTAATCAAACTAGCCTGAATGCCCAATAATTCAGAATGTTCATCATGTTGAAACTGAATAAAACGTTGGAATTGACCAAATTCGTCAAATGGCAAGATTATCAAAGTGATCAGAGTGATAAAACCAGCTACAATAAGCAAAGTTGATTGAATGCCCAATAATTCAGAATGTTCATCATGTTGAAACTGAATAGAACGTTGGAATTGACCGAATTCGTCAAATGGCAAGAGTATTCAAAGTGATCAGAGTGATAAAACCAGCTACAATAGTCAAAATAGCCTGAATGCCCAATAATTCAGAATGTTCATCATGTTGAAACTGAATAGAACGTTGGAATTGACTGAATTCGTCAAATGGCAAGAGTATTCAAGTGATCAGAGTGATAAAACCACCTACAATAGTCAAAATAGCCTGAATGCCCAATAATTCAGAATGTTCATCATGTTGAAACTGAATAGAACGTTGGAATTGACCGAATTCGTCAAATGGCAAGAGTATTCAAAGTGATCAGAGTGATAAAACCAGCCAGACTAATCAAACTAGCCTGAATGCCCAATAATTGAGAATGTTCATCATGTTGAAACTGAATAGAACGTTGGAATTGACCGAATTCGTCAAATGGCAAGAGTATTCAAAGTGATCAGAGTGATAAAACCAGCTACATTAATCAAAATAGCCTGAATGCCTAATAATTGAGAACGGTCATCATGTTGAACCTGAATAGAACGTTGGAATTGACCGAATTCGTCAAATGGCAAGAGCATTCAAAGTGATCAGAGTGATTAAACTAGCTACAATAGTCAAAATAGCCTGAATGCCCAATAATTCAGAATGTTCATCATGTTGAAACTGAATAGAACGTTGGAATTGACCGAATTCGTCAAATGGCAAGAGTATTCAAAGTGATCAGAGTGATAAAACCAGCTACAATAATCAAAATAGCCTGAATGCCCAATAATTCAGAATGTTCATCATGTTGAAACTGAATAGAACGTTGGAAAATAGCCTGAATGCCCAATAATTCAGAATGTTCATCATGTTGAAACTGAATAGAACGTTGGAATTGACCGAATTCGTCAAATGGCAAGAGTACTCAAAGTGATCAGAGTGATAAAACCAGCTACAATAATCAAAATAGCCTGAATGCCTAATAATTGAGAACGTTCATCATGTTGAAACTGAATAGAACGTTGGAATTGACCGAATTCGTCAAATGGCAAGATTATCAAAGTGATCAGAGTGATAAAACCAGCTACAATAATCAAAATAGCCTGAATCAAAATAGCCAATAATTCAGAATGTTCATCATGTTCAAACTGAATAGAACGTTGGAATTGACCGAATTCGTCAAATGGCAAGATTATCAAAGTGATCAGAGTGATAAAACCAGCTACAATAATCAAAATAGCCTGAATGCCCAATAATTCAGAATGTTCATCATGTTCAAACTGAATAGAACGTTGGAATTGACCGAATTCGTCAAATGGCAAGATTATCAAAGTGATCAGAGTGATAAAACCAGCTACAATAATCAAAATAGCCTGAATGCCCAATAATTCAGAATGTTCATCATGTTGAAACTGAATAGAACGTTGGAATTGACCGAATTCGTCAAATGGCAAGAGTATTCAAAGTGATCAGAGTGATAAAACCAGCCAGACTAATCAAACTAGCCTGAATGCCCAATAATTCAGAATGTTCATCATGTTGAAACTGAATAGAACGTTGGAATTGACCGAATTCGTCAAATGGCAAGAGTATTCAAAGTGATCAGAATGATAAAACCAGCTACAATAATCAAAATAGCCTGAATGCCCAATAATTCAGAATGTTCATCATGTTGAAACTGAATAGAACGTTGGAATTGACCGAATTCGTCAAATGGCAAGAGTATTCAAAGTGATCAGAGTGATAAAACCAGCTACAATAATCAAAATAGCCTGAATGCCCAATAATTCAGAATGTTCATCATGTTGAAACTGAATAGAACGTTGGAAAATAGCCTGAATGCCCAATAATTCAGAATGTTCATCATGTTGAAACTGAATAGAACGTTGGAATTGACCGAATTCGTCAAATGGCAAGAGTATTCAAAGTGATCAGAATGATAAAACCAGCTACAATAATCAAAATAGCCTGAATGCCCAATAATTCAGAATGTTCATCATGTTGAAACTGAATAGAACGTTGGAATTGACCGAATTCGTCAAATGGCAAGAGTATTCAAAGTGATCAGAGTGATAAAACCAGCTACAATAATCAAAATAGCCTGAATGCCTAATAATTGAGAACGTTCATCATGTTGAAACTGAATAGAACGTTGGAATTGACCGAATTCGTCAAATGGCAAGATTATCAAAGTGATCAGAGTGATAAAACCAGCTACAATAATCAAAATAGCCTGAATCAAAATAGCCAATAATTCAGAATGTTCATCATGTTCAAACTGAATAGAACGTTGGAATTGACCGAATTCGTCAAATGGCAAGATTATCAAAGTGATCAGAGTGATAAAACCAGCTACAATAATCAAAATAGCCTGAATGCCCAATAATTCAGAATGTTCATCATGTTCAAACTGAATAGAACGTTGGAATTGACCGAATTCGTCAAATGGCAAGATTATCAAAGTGATCAGAGTGATAAAACTAGCTACAATAATCAAAATAGCCTGAATGCCCAATAATTCAGAATGTTCATCATGTTGAAACTGAATAGAACGTTGGAATTGACCGAATTCGTCAAATGGCAAGAGTATTCAAAGTGATCAGAGTGATAAAACCAGCCAGACTAATCAAACTAGCCTGAATGCCCAATAATTCAGAATGTTCATCATGTTGAAACTGAATAGAACGTTGGAATTGACCGAATTCGTCAAATGGCAAGAGTATTCAAAGTGATCAGAATGATAAAACCAGCTACAATAATCAAAATAGCCTGAATGCCCAATAATTCAGAATGTTCATCATGTTGAAACTGAATAGAATGTTGGCAAATAGCCTGAATGCCCAATAATTCAGAATGTTCATCATGTTGAAACTGAATAGAACGTTGGAATTGACCGAATTCGTCAAATGGCAAGAGTATTCAAAGTGATCAGAGTGATAAAACCAGCTACAATAATCAAAATAGCCTGAATGCCTAATAATTGAGAACGTTCATCATGTTGAAACTGAATAGAACGTTGGAATAGACCGAATTCCTCAAATGGCAAGATTATCAAAGTGATCAGAGTGATAAAACCAGCTACAATAATCAAAATAGCCTGAATCAAAATAGCCAATAATTCAGAATGTTCATCATGTTCAAACTGAATAGAACGTTGGAATTGACCGAATTCGTCAAATGGCAAGATTATCAAAGTGATCAGAGTGATAAAACCAGCTACAATAATCAAAATAGCCTGAATGCCCAATAATTCAGAATGTTCATCATGTTCAAACTGAATAGAACGTTGGAATTGACCGAATTCGTCAAATGGCAAGATTATCAAAGTGATCAGAGTGATAAAACCAGCTACAATAATCAAAATAGCCTGAATGCCCAATAATTCAGAATGTTCATCATGTTGAAACTGAATAGAACGTTGGAATTGACCGAATTCGTCAAATGGCAAGAGTATTCAAAGTGATCAGAGTGATAAAACCAGCCAGACTAATCAAACTAGCCTGAATGCCCAATAATTCAGAATGTTCATCATGTTGAAACTGAATAGAACGTTGGAATTGACCGAATTCGTCAAATGGCAAGAGTATTCAAAGTGATCAGAATGATAAAACCAGCTACAATAATCAAAATAGCCTGAATGCCCAATAATTCAGAATGTTCATCATGTTGAAACTGAATAGAACGTTGGAATTGACCGAATTCGTCAAATGGCAAGAGTATTCAAAGTGATCAGAGTGATAAAACCAGCTACAATAATCAAAATAGCCTGAATGCCCAATAATTCAGAATGTTCATCATGTTGAAACTGAATAGAACGTTGGAAAATAGCCTGAATGCCCAATAATTCAGAATGTTCATCATGTTGAAACTGAATAGAACGTTGGAATTGACCGAATTCGTCAAATGGCAAGAGTATTCAAAGTGATCAGAATGATAAAACCAGCTACAATAATCAAAATAGCCTGAATGCCCAATAATTCAGAATGTTCATCATGTTGAAACTGAATAGAACGTTGGAATTGACCGAATTCGTCAAATGGCAAGAGTATTCAAAGTGATCAGAGTGATAAAACCAGCTACAATAATCAAAATAGCCTGAATGCCTAATAATTGAGAACGTTCATCATGTTGAAACTGAATAGAACGTTGGAATTGACCGAATTCGTCAAATGGCAAGATTATCAAAGTGATCAGAGTGATAAAACCAGCTACAATAATCAAAATAGCCTGAATCAAAATAGCCAATAATTCAGAATGTTCATCATGTTCAAACTGAATAGAACGTTGGAATTGACCGAATTCGTCAAATGGCAAGATTATCAAAGTGATCAGAGTGATAAAACCAGCTACAATAATCAAAATAGCCTGAATGCCCAATAATTCAGAATGTTCATCATGTTCAAACTGAATAGAACGTTGGAATTGACCGAATTCGTCAAATGGCAAGATTATCAAAGTGATCAGAGTGATAAAACCAGCTACAATAATCAAAATAGCCTGAATGCCCAATAATTCAGAATGTTCATCATGTTGAAACTGAATAGAACGTTGGAATTGACCGAATTCGTCAAATGGCAAGAGTATTCAAAGTGATCAGAGTGATAAAACCAGCCAGACTAATCAAACTAGCCTGAATGCCCAATAATTCAGAATGTTCATCATGTTGAAACTGAATAGAACGTTGGAATTGACCGAATTCGTCAAATGGCAAGAGTATTCAAAGTGATCAGAATGATAAAACCAGCTACAATAATCAAAATAGCCTGAATGCCCAATAATTCAGAATGTTCATCATGTTGAAACTGAATAGAACGTTGGAAAATAGCCTGAATGCCCAATAATTCAGAATGTTCATCATGTTGAAACTGAATAGAACGTTGGAATTGACCGAATTCGTCAAATGGCAAGAGTATTCAAAGTGATCAGAGTGATAAAACCAGCTACAATAATCAAAATAGCCTGAATGCCTAATAATTGAGAACGTTCATCATGTTGAAACTGAATAGAACGTTGGAATAGACCGAATTCCTCAAATGGCAAGATTATCAAAGTGATCAGAGTGATAAAACCAGCTACAATAATCAAAATAGCCTGAATCAAAATAGCCAATAATTCAGAATGTTCATCATGTTCAAACTGAATAGAACGTTGGAATTGACCGAATTCGTCAAATGGCAAGATTATCAAAGTGATCAGAGTGATAAAACCAGCTACAATAATCAAAATAGCCTGAATGAATTCGTCAAATGGCAAGATTATCAAAGTGATCAGAGTGATAAAACCAGCTACAATAATCAAAATAGCCTGAATGCCCAATAATTCAGAATGTTTATCATGTTCAAACTGAATAGAACGTTGGAATTGACCGAATTCGTCAAATGGCAAGAGTATTCAAAGTGATCAGAGTGATAAAACCAGCCAGACTAATCAAACTAGCCTGAATGCCCAATAATTCAGAATTTTCATCATGTTGAAACTGAATAGAACGTTGGAATTGACCGAATTCGTCAAATGGCAAGAGTATTCAAAGTGATCAGAATGATAAAACCAGCTACAATAATCAAAATAGCCTGAATGCCTAATAATTGAGAACGTTCATCATGTTGAAACTGAATAGAACGTTGTAATTGACCGAATTCGTCAAATGGCAAGAGCATTCAAAGTGATCAGAGTGATTAAACCAGCTACAATAGTCAAAATAGCCTGAATGCCCAATAATTCAGAATGTTCATCATGTTGAAACTGAATAGAACGTTGGAATTGACCGAATTCGTCAAATGACAAGAGTATTCAAAGTGATCAGAGTGATAAAACCAGCCAGACTAATCAAACTAGCCTGAATGCCCAATAATTCAGAATGTTCATCATGTTGAAACTGAATAGAACGTTGGAATTGACCGAATTCGTCAAATGGCAAGAGTATTCAAAGTGATCAGAGTCATAAAACCAGCTACATTAATCAAAATAGTCTGAATAGCATTCAAAGTGATCAGAGTGATTAAACTAGCTACAATAGTCAAAATAGCCTGAATGCCCAATAATTCAGAATGTTCATCATGTTGAAAATGTACAGAACGTTGGAATTGACCGAATTCGTCAAATGGCAAGAGTATTCAAAGTGATCAGAGTGATAAAACCAGCCAGACTAATCAAACTGGCCTGAATGCCCAATAGTTCAGAATGTTCATCATGTTGAAACTGAATAGAACGTTGGAATTGACCGAATTCGTCAAATGGCAAGAGTATTCAAAGTGATCAGAGTGATAAAACCAGCTACAATAATCAAAATAGCCTGAATGCCTAATAATTGAGAACGTTCATCATGTTGAAACTGAATAGAACGTTGGAATTGACCGAATTCGTCAAATGGCAAGATTATCAAAGTGATCAGAGTGATAAAACCAGCTACAATAATCAAAATAGCCTGAATGAATTCGTCAAATGGCAAGATTATCAAAGTGATCAGAGTGATAAAACCAGCTACAATAATCAAAATAGCCTGAATGCCCAATAATTCAGAATGTTTATCATGTTCAAACTGAATAGAACGTTGGAATTGACCGAATTCGTCAAATGACAAGAGTATTCAAAGTGATCAGAGTGATAAAACCAGCCAGACTAATCAAACTAACCTGAATGCCCAATAATTCAGAATGTTCATCATGTTGAAACTGAATAGAACGTTGGAATTGACCGAATTCGTCAAATGGCAAGAGTATTCAAAGTGATCAGAGTCATAAAACCAGCTACATTAATCAAAATAGTCTGAATAGCATTCAAAGTGATCAGAGTGATTAAACTAGCTACAATAGTCAAAATAGCCTGAATGCCCAATAATTCAGAATGTTCATCATGTTGAAACTGTATAGAACGTTGGAATTGACCGAATTCGTCAAATGGCAAGAGTATTCAAAGTGATCAGAGTGATAAAACCAGCCAGACTAATCAAACTGGCCTGAATGCCCAATAGTTCAGAATGTTCATCATGTTGAAACTGAATAGAACGTTGGAATTGACCGAATTCGTCAAATGGCAAGAGTATTCAAAGTGATCAGAGTGATAAAACCAGCTACAATAATCAAAATAGCCTGAATGCCTAATAATTGAGAACGTTCATCATGTTGAAACTGAATAGAATGTTGGAATTGACCGAATTCGTCAAATGGCAAGATTATCAAAGTGATCAGAGTGATAAAACCAGCTACAATAAGCAAAGTAGCCCGAATGCCCAATAATTCAGAATGTTCATCATGTTGAAACTGAATAGAACGTTGGAATTGACCGAATGCCCAATAATTCAGAATGTTCATCATGTTGAAACTGAATAGAACGTTGGAATTGACCGCATTCGTCAAATGGCAAGAGTATTCAAAGTGATAAAACCAGCTACAATAATCAAAATAGCCTGAATCAAAATAGCCAATAATTCAGAATGTTCATCATGTTGAAACTGAATAGAACATTGGAATTGACCGAATTCGTCAAATGGCAAGAGTATTCAAAGTGATCAGAGTGATAAAACCAGCTACAATAATCAAAATAGCCTGAATGCCTAATAATTGAGAACGTTCATCATGTTGAAACTGAATAGAACGTTGGAATTGACCGAATTCGTCAAATGGCAAGAGCATTCAAAGTGATCAGAGTGATTAAACCAGCTACAATAGTCAAAATAGCCTGAATGCCCAATAATTCAGAATGTTCATGTTGAAACTGAATAGAACGTTGGAATTGACCGAATTCGTCAAATGACAAGAATATTCAAAGTGATCAGAGTGATAAATCCAGCCAGATTAATCAAACTAGCCTGAATGCCCAATAATTCAGAATGTTCATCATGTTGAAACTGAATAGAACGTTGGAATTGACCGAATTCGTCAAATGGCAAGAGTATTCAAAGTGATCAGAGTGATAAAAACAGCTACAATAATCAAAATAGCCTGAATGCCTAATAATTGAGAACGTTCATCATGTTGAAACTGAATAGAACGTTGGAATTGACCGAATTCGTCAAATGGCAAGATTATCAATGTGATCAGAGTGATAAAACCAGCTACAATAATCAAAATAGCCTGAATGCTTAATAATTGAGAACGTTCATCATGTTGAAACTGAATAGAACGTTGGAATTGACCGAATTCGTCAAATGGCAACATTATCAAAGTGATCAGAGTGATAAAACCAGCTACAATAATCAAAATAGCCTGAATGCCTAATAATTGAGAACGTTCATCATGTTGAAACTGAATAGAACGTTGGAATTGACCGAATTCGTCAAATGGCAAGAGTATTCAAAGTGATCAGAGTGATAAAAACAGAATAGAACTGAATAGAACGTTGGAATTGACCGAATTCGTCAAATGGCAAGATTATCAAAGTGATCAGAGTGATAAAACCACCTACAATAGTCAAAATAGCCTGAATGCCCAATAATTCAGAATGTTCATCATGTTGAAACTGAATCGAACATTGGAATTGACCGAATTCGTCAAATGGCAAGAGCATTCAAAGTGATCAGAGTGATTAAACCAGCTACAATAGTCAAAATAGCCTGAATGCCTAATAATTGAGAACGTTCATCATGTTGAAACTGAAAAGAACGTTGGAATTGACCGAATTCGTCAAATGGCAAGATTATCAAAGTGATCAGAGTGATAAAACCAGCTACAATAAGCAAAGTAGCCTGAATGCCCAATATTTCAGAATGTTCATCATGTTGAAACTGAATAGAACGTTGGAATTGACCGAATTCGTCAAATGGCAAGAGTATTCAAAGTGATAAAACCAGCTACAATAATCAAAATAGCCTGAATGCCCAATAATTCAGAATGTTCATCATGAGCGAATTCGTCAAATGGCAAGAATAATCAAAGTGATCAGAGTGATAAAACCAGCTGCAATAGTCAAAATAGCATGACTGCCCAATAATTCAGAATGTTCATCATGTTGAAACTGAATAGAACGTTGGAATTGACCGAATTCGTCAAATGGCAAGACTATCAAAGTGATCAGAGTGATTAAACCAGCTACAATAGTCAAAATAGCCTGAATGCCCAATAATTCAGAATGTTCATCATGTTGAAACTGAATAGAACGTTGGAATTGACCGAATTCGTCAAATGACAAGAGTATTCAAAGTGATCAGAGTGATAAAACCAGCCAGACTAATCAAACTAGCCTGAATGCCCAATAATTCAGAATGTTCATCATGTTGAAACTGAATAGAACGTTGGAATTGACCGAATTCGTCAAATGGCAAGATTATCAAAGTGATCAGAGTCATAAAACCAGCTACATTAATCAAAATAGTCTGAATAGCATTCAAAGTGATCAGAGTGATTAAACTAGCTACAATAGTCAAAATAGCCTGAATGCCCAATAATTCAGAATGTTCATCATGTTGAAACTGTATAGAACGTTGGAATTGACCGAATTCGTCAAATGGCAAGAGTATTCAAAGTGATCAGAGTGATAAAACCAGCCAGACTAATCAAACTGGCCTGAATGCCCAATAGTTCAGAATGTTCATCATGTTGAAACTGAATAGAACGTTGGAATTGACCGAATTCGTCAAATGGCAAGAGTATTCAAAGTGATCAGAGTGATAAAACCAGCTACAATAATCAAAATAGCCTGAATGCCTAATAATTGAGAACGTTCATCATGTTGAAACTGAATAGAACGTTGGAATTGACCGAATTCGTCAAATGGCAAGATTATCAAAGTGATCAGAGTGATAAAACCAGCTATAATAATCAAAATAGCCTGAATGAATTCGTCAAATGGCAAGATTATCAAAGTGATCAGAGTGATAAAACCAGCTACAATAATCAAAATAGCCTGAATGCCCAATAATTCAGAATGTTTATCATGTTCAAACTGAATAGAACGTTGGAATTGACCGAATTCGTCAAATGACAAGAGAATTCAAAGTGATCAGAGTGATAAAACCAGCCAGACTAATCAAACTAACCTGAATGCCCAATAATTCAGAATGTTCATCATGTTGAAACTGAATAGAACGTTGGAATTGACCGAATTCGTCAAATGGCAAGAGTATTCAAAGTGATCAGAGTCATAAAACCAGCTACATTAATCAAAATAGTCTGAATAGCATTCAAAGTGATCAGAGTGATTAAACTAGCTACAATAGTCAAAATAGCCTGAATGCCCAATAATTCAGAATGTTCATCATATTGAAACTGTATAGAACGTTGGAATTGACCGAATTCGTCAAATGGCAAGAGTATTCAAAGTGATCAGAGTGATAAAACCAGCCAGACTAATCAAACTGGCCTGAATGCCCAATAGTTCAGAATGTTCATCATGTTGAAACTGAATAGAACGTTGGAATTGACCGAATTCGTCAAATGGCAAGAGTATTCAAAGTGATCAGAGTGATAAAACCAGCTACAATAATCAAAATAGCCTGAATGCCTAATAATTGAGAACGTTCATCATGTTGAAACTGAATAGAACGTTGGAATTGACCGAATTCGTCAAATGGCAAGATTATCAAAGTGATCAGAGTGATAAAACCAGCTACAATAAGCAAAGTAGCCCGAATGCCCAATAATTCAGAATGTTCATCATGTTGAAACTGAATAGAACGTTGGAATTGACCGAATGCCCAATAATTCAGAATGTTCATCATGTTGAAACTGAATAGAACGTTGGAATTGACCGAATTCGTCAAATGGCAAGAGTATTCAAAGTGATAAAACCAGCTACAATAATCAAAATAGCCTGAATCAAAATAGCCAATAATTCAGAATGTTCATCATGTTGAAACTGAATAGAACGTTGGAATTGACCGAATTCGTCAAATGGCAAGAGTATTCAAAGTGATCAGAGTGATAAAACCAGCTACAATAATCAAAATAGCCTGAATGCCTAATAATTGAGAACGTTCATCATGTTGAAACTGAATAGAACGTTGGAATTGACCGAATTCGTCAAATGGCAAGAGCATTCAAAGTGATCAGAGTGATTAAACCAGCTACAATAGTCAAAATAGCCTGAATGCCCAATAATTCAGAATGTTCATGTTGAAACTGAATAGAACGTTGGAATTGACCGAATTCGTCAAATGACAAGAGTATTCAAAGTGATCAGAGTGATAAAACCAGCCAGACTAATCAAACTAGCCTGAATGCCCAATAATTCAGAATGTTCATCATGTTGAAACTGAATAGAACGTTGGAATTGACCGAATTCGTCAAATGGCAAGAGTATTCAAAGTGATAAAAACAGCTACAATAATCAAAATAGCCTGAATGCCTAATAATTGAGAACGTTCATCATGTTGAAACTGAATAGAACGTTGGAATTGACCGAATTCGTCAAATGGCAAGATTATCAATGTGATCAGAGTGATAAAACCAGCTACAATAATCAAAATAGCCTGAATGCTTAATAATTGAGAACGTTCATCATGTTGAAACTGAATAGAACGTTGGAATTGACCGAATTCGTCAAATGGCAAGATTATCAAAGTGATCAGAGTGATAAAACCAGCTACAATAATCAAAATAGCCTGAATGCCTAATAATTGAGAACGTTCATCATGTTGAAACTGAATAGAACGTTGGAATTGACCGAATTCGTCAGATGGCAAGAGTATTCAAAGTGATCAGAGTGATAAAAACAGAATAGAACTGAATAGAACGTTGGAATTGACCGAATTCGTCAAATGGCAAGATTATCAAAGTGATCAGAGTGACAAAACCACCTACAATAGTCAAAATAGCCTGAATGCCCAATAATTCAGAATGTTCATCATGTTGAAACTGAATCGAACATTGGAATTGACCGAATTCGTCAAATGGCAAGAGCATTCAAAGTGATCCGAGTGATTAAACCAGCTACAATAGTCAAAATAGCCTGAATGCCTAATAATTGAGAACGTTCATCATGTTGAAACTGAAAAGAACGTTGGAATTGACCGAATTCGTCAAATGGCAAGATTATCAAAGTGATCAGAGTGATAAAACCAGCTACAATAAGCAAAGTAGCCTGAATGCCCAATAATTCAGAATGTTCATCATGTTGAAACTGAATAGAACGTTGGAATTGACCGAATTCGTCAAATGGCAAGAGTATTCAAAGTGATAAAACCAGCTACAATAATCAAAATAGCCTGAATGCCCAATAATTCAGAATGTTCATCATGTTGAAACTGAATAGAACGTTGGAATTGAGCGAATTCGTCAAATGGCAAGAATAATCAAAGTGATCAGAGTGATAAAACCAGCTACAATAGTCAAAATAGCATGACTGCCCAATAATTCAGAATGTTCATCATGTTGAAACTGAATAGAACGTTGGAATTGACCGAATTCGTCAAATGGCAAGACTATCAAAGTGATCAGAGTGATAAAACCAGCTACAATAATCAAAATAGCCTGAATGACCAATAATTCAGAATGTTCATCATGTTGAAACTGAATAGAACGTTGGAATTGACCGATTTCGTCAAATGGCAAGAGTATTCAAAGTGATCAGAGTGATAAAACCAGCTACAATAATCAAAATAGCCTGAATGCCTAATAATTGAGAATGTTCATCATGTTGAAACTGAATAGAACGTTGGAATTGACCGATTTCGTCAAATGGCAAGAGTATTCAAAGTGATCAGAGTGATAAAACCAGCTACAATAATCAAAATAGCCTGAATGACCAATAATTCAGAATGTTCATCATGTTGAAACTGAATAGAACGTTGGAATTGACCGAATTCGTCAAATGGCAAGATTATCAAAGTGATCAGAGTGATAAAGCCAGCTACAATAAGCAAAATAGCCTGAATGCCCAATAATTCAGAATGTTCATCATGTTGAAACTGAATAGAACGTTGGAATTGACCGAATTCGTCAAATGGCAATAGTATTCAAAGTGATCAGAGTGATAAAACCACCTACAATAGTCAAAATAGCCTGAATGCCCAATAATTCAGAATGTTCATCATGTTGAAACTGAATAGAACGTTGGAATTGACCGAATTCGTCAAATGGCAAGAGTATTCTAAGTGATCAGAGTGATAAAACCAGCCAGACTTATCAAAATAGCCTGAATGCACAATAATTCAGAATGTTCATCATGTTCAAACTGAATAGAACGTTGGAATTGACCGAATTCGTCAAATGACAAGAGTATTCAAAGTGATCAGAGTGATAAAACCAGCTACAATAATCAAAATAACCTGAATGTCTAATAATTGAGAACGTTCATCATGTTGAAACTGAATAGAACGTTGGAATTGACCGAATTCGTCAAAGTGATCAGAGTGATAAAACCACCTACAATAGTCAAAATAGCCTGAATGCCCAATAATTCAGAATGTTCATCATGTTGAAACTGAATAGAACATTGGAATTGACCGAATTCGTCAAATGGCAAGAGCATTCAAAGTGATCAGAGTGATTAAACCAGCTACAATAGTCAAAATAGCCTGAATGCCCAATAATTCAGAATGTTCATCATGTTGAAACTAAATAGAAGTTTGTAATTGACCGAATTCGTCAAATGGCATGAGTATGCAAAGTGATCAGAGTGATAAAACCACCTACAATAGTCAAAATAGCCTGAATGCCCAATAATTCAGAACGTTCATCATGTTGAAACTGAATAGAACGTTGGAATTGACCGAATTCGTCAAATGGCAAGATTATCAAAGTGATCAGATTGATAAAACCAGATACAATAAGCAAAGTAGCCCGAATGCCCAATAATTCAGAATGTTCATCATGTTGAAACTGAATAGAACGTTGGAATTGACCGAATTCGTCAAATGGCAAGAGTATTCAAAGTGATCAGAGTGATAAAACCAGCTACAATAATCAAAATAGCCTGAAAGCCTAATAATTGAGAACGTTCATCATGTTGAAACTGAATAGAACGTTGGAATTGACCGAATTCGTCAAATGGCAAGAGCATTCAAAGTGATCAGAGTGATTAAACCAGCTACAATAGTCAAAATAGCCTGAATGCCCAATAATTCAGAATGTTCATGTTGAAACTGAATAGAACGTTGGAATTGACCGAATTCGTCAAATGACAAGAGTATTCAAAGTGATCAGAGTGATAAAACCAGCCAGACTAATCAAACTAGCCTGAATGCCCAATAATTCAGAATGTTCATCATGTTGAAACTGAATAGAACGTTGGAATTGACCGAATTCGTCAAATGGCAAGAGTATTCAAAGTGATCAGAGTGATAAAAACAGCTACAATAATCAAAATAGCCTGAATGCCTAATAATTGAGAACGTTCATCATGTTGAAACTGAATAGAACGTTGGAATTGACCGAATTCGTCAAATGGCAAGATTATCAATGTGATCAGAGTGATAAAACCAGCTACAATAATCAAAATAGCCTGAATGCTTAATAATTGAGAACGTTCATCATGTTGAAACTGAATAGAACGTTGGAATTGACCGAATTCGTCAAATGGCAAGAATAATCAAAGTGATCAGAGTGATAAAACCAGCTACAATAGTCAAAATAGCATGACTGCCCAATAATTCAGAATGTTCATCATGTTGAAACTGAATAGAACGTTGGAATTGACCGAATTCGTCAAATGGCAAGACTATCAAAGTGATCAGAGTGATAAAACCAGCTACAATAATCAAAATAGCCTGAATGACCAATAATTCAGAATGTTCATCATGTTGAAACTGAATAGAACGTTGGAATTGACCGATTTCGTCAAATGGCAAGAGTATTCAAAGTGATCAGAGTGATAAAACCAGCTACAATAATCAAAATAGCCTGAATGCCTAATAATTGAGAATGTTCATCATGTTGAAACTGAATAGAACGTTGGAATTGACCGATTTCGTCAAATGGCAAGAGTATTCAAAGTGATCAGAGTGATAAAACCAGCTACAATAATCAAAATAGCCTGAATGACCAATAATTCAGAATGTTCATCATGTTGAAACTGAATAGAACGTTGGAATTGACCGAATTCGTCAAATGGCAAGATTATCAAAGTGATCAGAGTGATAAAGCCAGCTACAATAAGCAAAATAGCCTGAATGCCCAATAATTCAGAATGTTCATCATGTTGAAACTGAATAGAACGTTGGAATTGACCGAATTCGTCAAATGGCAATAGTATTCAAAGTGATCAGAGTGATAAAACCACCTACAATAGTCAAAATAGCCTGAATGCCCAATAATTCAGAATGTTCATCATGTTGAAACTGAATAGAACGTTGGAATTGACCGAATTCGTCAAATGGCAAGAGTATTCTAAGTGATCAGAGTGATAAAATCAGCCAGACTTATCAAAATAGCCTGAATGCACAATAATTCAGAATGTTCATCATGTTCAAACTGAATAGAACGTTGGAATTGACCGAATTCGTCAAATGACAAGAGTATTCAAAGTGATCAGAGTGATAAAACCAGCTACAATAATCAAAATAACCTGAATGTCTAATAATTGAGAACGTTCATCATGTTGAAACTGAATAGAACGTTGGAATTGACCGAATTCGTCAAAGTGATCAGAGTGATAAAACCACCTACAATAGTCAAAATAGCCTGAATGCCCAATAATTCAGAATGTTCATCATGTTGAAACTGAATAGAACATTGGAATTGACCGAATTCGTCAAATGGCAAGATCATTCAAAGTGATCAGAGTGATTAAACCAGCTACAATAGTCAAAATAGCCTGAATGCCCAATAATTCAGAATGTTCATCATGTTGAAACTAAATAGAAGTTTGTAATTGACCGAATTCGTCAAATGGCATGAGTATGCAAAGTGATCAGAGTGATAAAACCACCTACAATAGTCAAAATAGCCTGAATGCCCAATAATTCAGAACGTTCATCATGTTGAAACTGAATAGAACGTTGGAATTGACCGAATTCGTCAAATGGCAAGATTATCAAAGTGATCAGATAGATAAAACCAGATACAATAAGCAAAGTAGCCCGAATGCCCAATAATTCAGAATGTTCATCATGTTGAAACTGAATAGAACGTTGGAATTGACCGAATTCGTCAAATGGCAAGAGTATTCAAAGTGATCAGAGTGATAAAACCAGCTACAATAATCAAAATAGCCTGAAAGCCTAATAATTGAGAACGTTCATCATGTTGAAACTGAATAGAACGTTGGAATTGACCGAATTCGTCAAATGGCAAGAGCATTCAAAGTGATCAGAGTGATTAAACCAGCTACAATAGTCAAAATAGCCTGAATGCCCAATAATTCAGAATGTTCATGTTGAAACTGAATAGAACGTTGGAATTGACCGAATTCGTCAAATGACAAGAGTATTCAAAGTGATCAGAGTGATAAAACCAGCCAGACTAATCAAACTAGCCTGAATGCCCAATAATTCAGAATGTTCATCATGTTGAAACTGAATAGAACGTTGGAATTGACCGAATTCGTCAAATGGCAAGAGTATTCAAAGTGATCAGAGTGATAAAAACAGCTACAATAATCAAAATAGCCTGAATGCCTAATAATTGAGAACGTTCATCATGTTGAAACTGAATAGAACGTTGGAATTGACCGAATTCGTCAAATGGCAAGATTATCAATGTGATCAGAGTGATAAAACCAGCTACAATAATCAAAATAGCCTGAATGCTTAATAATTGAGAACGTTCATCATGTTGAAACTGAATAGAACGTTGGAATTGACCGAATTCGTCAAATGGCAAGAGTATTCAAAGTGATCAGAGTGATAAAACCAGCTACAATAATCAAAATAGCCTGAATGACCAATAATTCAGAATGTTCATCATGTTGAAACTGAATAGAACGTTGGAATTGACCGAATTCGTCAAATGGCAAGATTATCAAAGTGATCAGAGTGATAAAGCCAGCTACAATAAGCAAAATAGCCTGAATGCCCAATAATTCAGAATGTTCATCATGTTGAAACTGAATAGAACGTTGGAATTGACCGAATTCGTCAAATGGCAATAGTATTCAAAGTGATCAGAGTGATAAAACCACCTACAATAGTCAAAATAGCCTGAATGCCCAATAATTCAGAATGTTCATCATGTTGAAACTGAATAGAACGTTGGAATTGACCGAATTCGTCAAATGGCAAGAGTATTCTAAGTGATCAGAGTGATAAAACCAGCCAGACTTATCAAAATAGCCTGAATGCACAATAATTCAGAATGTTCATCATGTTCAAACTGAATAGAACGTTGGAATTGACCGAATTCGTCAAATGGCAAGAGCATTCAAAGTGATCAGAGTGATTAAACCAGCTACAATAGTAAAATAGCCTGAATGCCCAATAATTCAGAATGTTCATCATGTTGAAACTAAATAGAAGTTTGTAATTGACCGAATTCGTCAAATGGCATGAGTATGCAAAGTGATCAGAGTGATAAAACCACCTACAATAGTCAAAATAGCCTGAATGCCCAATAATTCAGAACGTTCATCATGTTGAAACTGAATAGAACGTTGGAATTGACCGAATTCGTCAAATGGCAAGATTATCAAAGTGATCAGATTGATAAAACCAGATACAATAAGCAAAGTAGCCCGAATGCCTAATAATTCAGAATGTTCATCATGTTGAAACTGAATAGAACGTTGGAATTGACCGAATTCGTCAAATGGCAAGAGTATTCAAAGTGATCAGAGTGATAAAACCAGCTACAATAATCAAAATAGCCTGAAAGCCTAATAATTGAGAACGTTCATCATGTTGAAACTGAATAGAACGTTGGAATTGACCGAATTCGTCAAATGGCAAGAGCATTCAAAGTGATCAGAGTGATTAATCCAGCTACAATAGTCAAAATAGCCTGAATGCCCAATAATTCAGAATGTTCATGTTGAAACTGAATAGAACGTTGGAATTGACCGAATTCGTCAAATGACAAGAGTATTCAAAGTGATCAGAGTGATAAAACCAGCCAGACTAATCAAACTAGCCTGAATGCCCAATAATTCAGAATGTTCATCATGTTGAAACTGAATAGAACGTTGGAATTGACCGAATTCGTCAAATGGCAAGAGTATTCAAAGTGATCAGAGTGATAAAAACAGCTACAATAATCAAAATAGCCTGAATGCCTAATAATTGAGAACGTTCATCATGTTGAAACTGAATAGAACGTTGGAATTGACCGAATTCGTCAAATGGCAAGATTATCAATGTGATCAGAGTGATAAAACCAGCTACAATAATCAAAATAGCCTGAATGCTTAATAATTGAGAACGTTCATCATGTTGAAACTGAATAGAACGTTGGAATTGACCGAATTCGTCAAATGGCAAGATTATCAAAGTGATCAGAGTGATAAAACCAGCTACAATAATCAAAATAGCCTGAATGCCTAATAATTGAGAACGTTCATCATGTTGAAACTGAATAGAACGTTGGAATTGACCGAATTCGTCAAATGGCAAGAGTATTCAAAGTGATCAGAGTGATAAAAACAGAATAGAACTGAATAGAACGTTGGAATTGACCGAATTCGTCAAATGGCAAGATTATCAAAGTGATCAGAGTGATAAAACCACCTACAATAAGCAAAGTAGCCTGAATGCCCAATAATTCAGAATGTTCATCATGTTGAAACTGAATAGAACGTTGGAATTGACCGAATTCGTCAAATGGCAAGAGTATTCAAAGTGATAAAACCAGCTACAATAATCAAAATAGCCTGAATGCCCAATAATTCAGAATGTTCATCTTGTTGAAACTGAATAGAACGTTGGAATTGAGCGAATTCGTCAAATGGCAAGAATAATCAAAGTGATCAGAGTGATAAAACCAGCTACAATAGTCAAAATAGCATGACTGCCCAATAATTCAGAATGTTCATCATGTTGAAACTGAATAGAACGTTGGAATTGACCGAATTCGTCAAATGGCAAGACTATCAAAGTGATCAGAGTGATAAAACCAGCTACAATAATCAAAATAGCCTGAATGACCAATAATTCAGAATGTTCATCATGTTGAAACTGAATAGAACGTTGGAATTGACCGATTTCGTCAAATGGCAAGAGTATTCAAAGTGATCAGAGTGATAAAACCAGCTACAATAATCAAAATAGCCTGAATGCCTAATAATTGAGAATGTTCATCATGTTGAAACTGAATAGAACGTTGGAATTGACCGAATTCGTCAAATGGCAAGATTATCAATGTGATCAGAGTGATAAAACCAGCTACAATAAGCAAGTAGCCCGAATGCCCAATAATTCAGAATGTTCATCATGTTGTAGTGTGTTTGACTTATCGTAGTTACCATGCCGTCTGCATGTAACTAAATACTCACACCTTGTTGAGTATTTGTCCACACGCGCTGTAGCTGGCAGGCATGTATTATGCTTAGCCAGCAATTTCCCATAGTAGAATTAGTATTTATGTATTAAGATACTTTTAGGTAGTTTTAAGTAACTCAAGTTTATCACAGATAACAAATAAACGTGGAATAGTAAAGTCGTTAAAGCGGCTATTGAAAAGAATACTAAAGTGATTTTTATTTAATTACATGGCGATCCTGCCAGGAGTCGTAAAAAAAAAAAAAAAAAAAAAAAAAAAAAATCGTAACGACATTTGGATTTGAAGACAGGGGAAAACTAACTTTAATGTCGAAATTTGATTTGGAAATTTTTAATGATTTAATCAAAAAATTTATGGTTATAACCACGAAACGGTGGCTTTCGTTATGTATATATATACGGTAACAAGTGAAAAAAAAACACAAACATTCTTTCCAAATTCCAAAAAAAAAAAAATAAAATAAAAAAAAAACAAGCAAACAGAAATCCTTAACCAAAACAAAAAATTTTTATTTTAAATATGGAATAAAAAGAAACAAATGATTTGTTTCAATAAACACGCAAATCAAATAACTTTGTTAAAAGGGAAGCAACAACAATACATGCATTCCAAATTCCATACCATTCCAAGTGAAAAAAAAATTACATAGAATTGGAAAAGAAAGAAAAACAAAGATCGGAAAGAGATAGAATTACAAATCTACAAAACAAAGACAAAACAAAAACAAAGATTGGGAAATGAGAGAATTAAAAATTTACGAAAAATAACAACTATGTAAACAACAATGACCACCTGCAAGAATTAAAAGAAAGTAAAACTCCATCTATCTGCAAACACAACAAAATCGTATTTCACAAATGAGACAACAAAGCAGAATCAACTTTAAACGCAACGGCGCACAGTGTCGTGATTTCATACAAACGGTGGCCAAAAATAGAAGGAGTTAACATAGAAAGATGAAAATTGGTACACATTGCTTTTATACATAGGAAAGAAAAAAAACGAAGTTTTGTGAAAATCGGTCAAAGGACTCGCCTACCTCCCATATATCCTGAAACGAAAAAAGGTTATATTTTCCAAAATTGTTGTTGGAATTGAACTATATTTGACTCGATTTGTCTCCAATATATTACTGATAACTGTGGTGATTTATATGGAATTATCTCAAAGGACACGCCCACCTCCCATATATCCTGAAATGAAAAAAACATATAGTTTCCAAAATTGTTGTTGGAATTGAACCAAATTTGGCTAGATTTGTCTCTGATATATAACTGATAACTGTGTTAAGTTATATGCAATTATCTCAAAGGACACGCATACCTCCCATATATAATCCCATATATATAAGTTTATTATATTTAATTTAAAATTATATTGGTCTTTAAGCAAAATATTAAAAAAACATTATTTAAAATAACATTATTTTCCGCACCAAATTCCAACTTATTTAAAATGCTATTTGCGGTTTTATCCAAAATTGCCTGTAATGGAACATGTGCTTCCGTTTCTGAAACTTTAATTCCATCTGGAATTATTTTTTTTTTTGCTTCTACGATAGAATAATAGGACGGAAAACAATTTTTATGCACAGCATTCACAACGTTTCTCATCATATTGTATTGCCTAAAAGAGAGATCCATATCCACGTACAATGCGAGGGCTTTTTCCACTGAAATAGTTCCACTGTTACTTGTTTCGGAAATTTTTTCTGCTGCTTTTGTAATAGCTTCTGCAGATGTTGACGCAACAAGTTCATCAACACGTCTTCGCTTAGTTCGATGTGATGCTTGGTCGAAAGACAAACGTGGCCTACCTTTAACAGAACTTGAACTTGGTTCCTAAAAAAACAATAGAGTTGTTTTATCTCTGATTGATGCCAAGAACAGTGTCACGGCAGTGGCCAAAAATGATATAAGTGAACATTAAAATTTTATAATTTTTTTTTCTTTATTTACAAGTAAACACTTATATTAGATGAAATATAAAATTTTTTCTGGATATGTGGACTAGATTTTGTTTTATAGAAGCTCAATTGTGATAGTTGTTAAGCCAGTGGTACATCATTGCCAAATGTAGAACTTTATATATTTTAGAAATGCTGTTATTTCAAATACATAATGTAACTGTCGGTATAAATTACATATAAATGTCAAATTTGAGTTGCATTTAATATGGCAACACTGGTTTTGTTGATAAATATGTATCACATGGAAAGTACCGTTAGCTGAAACATATATCTAAAGATGTGTCAAAGTGAATGTGAACCGCATGTTGTGAAGACTTAAAAAAAAAAATACATCAAAATACTACTCTAATTTTTGGATATTTAGTTCACAATAGTGTGTATTTTAACATATCTAAATTTCAGCTGCGCCAGAGTGCTCTTTTATTTTTTATGAATATTTTTCAGTGTCTACTCCATTGAAGATACGCGAAATATTTAATATATGGTTAGAGGTGAAGCACAACAAAAACACCATAATCGAGTGTAAAATAAAAGAATTTGTGGAAAATCATTTGGATCGAGAATTAGACGACTCTGAGAAAAAACAAATTCACTTTACGCTTTGGAAATTTAGCAGTAATTGGAAAAAATATGGATGGAAAAAGGCTTCGTTTGAAAAAGCCGTTAGTAGCTGGTTGGATAGTGAAATATTGCATGGGGATCCAACTTCTGCTGTAAGTTATTAGTACTAATATTATTAAACTAGTAAGTTGTAAGAAAGTATTTGTTACTTAATTTTAAAAATTTTGTAAAAAATATTTTGAGAAAACTATTTTGTAAAAAAAAAATGTCGAAAAAAAAAATTTTGTGAAAAAAAAAATTTTTGCTGAAAAAAAAATTTTGTTGAAAAAAAAATTTTGTTGAAAAAAAAAATTTCTTGAAAAAAAAAAATTTGAAAAAAAAAAAATTTGTAAGAAAAAAAAAATTTGGAAAAAAAATTTTGGTAAAAAAAAATTTGGGGAAAACACAATTTCTGTACAAAAAAAATATAATTTTTTTTATTATTATTATTTATAGAATTATTATAGAATGCCTATTTAAATTCCTACGTACTGCGTGACAGAGTCAGTGAATCAGTGAATCAGGGAATCAGTGAATCAGTGTCGAGGGTAAATATATATTAAGATTTTAGACAATAAAATGACTTTGTTTTCCTAAATATATTTCTATTAATTTAATTAATTCGTTAAGTGAAAATTGTCATTATGGGGGCAACAGAGTCCAAGTTGGAAAAACCAAACGCAAATGTGATAACGAACGTTGAATTAATAGATCACACTGCGAAACTTGACTCATTATGGATCCTTATTTTGTGCCTGACACTTATAAGCGGAGCTAATCTGCTGCTCAAGATTTACTTAATGCACAAACGGTCATTACGTAAAAGGTACGCGAGTAGGAACGATAATCTTGATAAAATTTAAACAAATTATGAGAATTTAGGTTTGTTTAATTATTTTGTTTTGTGGTAACTAAATTGTTTAATTTGATTGGATAGGAGAATTTTGTATGGACTGGCAGCAGATTGTAGTGAAATTGATCATGAGTGATCACAGACCACTAACTTATTTGTTTTCAATGAAAAACCCTTCATCCAAATTAACGCGTATGAGACTCGACTTGGAGGAGTATGACTTTGCGATTGAGTATATCAGGGGAAAAGAAAACTACGCGGCGGATGCGCTGTCGCGAATCGAGTTCTCCGATATACAGAACTCGGATACCAACACAATTTTTAGGGTTACCACCAGACTGCAGTCACGGAAAGGTCGTGAGAAATTGGACGATAAGGTTACAGTGACGGAATCAGTGACATCAGATGATGTCAGGGTATATGAGGCCATTAATGCCTCAGAGTACAATAAAATGCCACGATTATACACTTCCACGGATAATTTTTTTATCCGAAGAGGAAAAAATACTATTTATAGTGGCAAGTTGAAAGACCATGTTATTAATGGAATTATCGATTTAGATCGATTTCTTCCACAGCTTGAAAAAGTAGCTGATAAAATGAGTCTCTCAACCATACAATTATCATTAAAGGATAATTTGTTCAATAATGTGCACATTGAAAAATTTAAAGAAACCGGAAACAAGACCCTTAAGGGGCTGAGAATTGTACTCGTACCCGCATTATTAAAGATTGATTCCACTTCCGATAGGGCCAAGATCATACGGAAGTATCACGATGATCCAATTTGGGGTGGACACCCTGGAACGACCCGGTTATTAAGAAAAATTCGCCAAAGATACCATTGGAAGAATATGACAAGGGATATTTCTCGGTACGTGAGAAGCTGCGATCAGTGCCAGAGGAGTAAATCAGGGGTCAAGGGCAAGGAACCCTTTGTTATAACTCCGACTCCGACAAAGGCATTTGATATCGTGATAGTTGACACAATCGGACCGTTACCCAGGTCCGAAGCTGGAAGCGAATACGCAGTCACGGTAATGTGTGATTTGACGAAGTATTTGATTACAATACCCATCAGAGACAAATCTGCTAAATCCGTAGCAAGAGCTATTATGGAAGGATTTGTTTTGATATATGGACCGATGACCAAAGTGGTTACGGACATGGGTACCGAATACATGAACCAGGTGTTAGTAGAACTTTGTGCATTATTGAAAATAGAGAAATTAAACTCCACACCATACCACCACGAGACCGTTGGTACTGTTGAACGTTCACATAGAACGTGTAATGAATATTTAAGAACTTACATATCATCAGACAGGTCTGACTGGGACGTATGGATACAATTTTTCGTATATTGCTATAATACTACACCTTCGACCACACATGGCTATTGCCCATTTGAACTTGTCTTTGGCAAAATCCCACCAACATTAGACTTTATAGACGATAAGGCTATAGAACCTCTCTATAATGTAGAATCATACCGAAGCGAAGTTAAATTTAGACTTCAGGTAGCTCAGCGACGAGCAGCGAGCATGCTGGAGAGCGCTAAATTTAAAAGACAGGAGAATTCTCAAAGATTTTCCAAACAAGTAAATGTAAATATAGGTGATTTAGTTTTAGTCCGCGATGAAGCTGGACATAAATTAGATAAACTCTATAAGGGTCCATTTAGAGTAGAGGAAATAGATAATATGAATAATATATTAATAAGGGATATGAATAATAAATCCATGCGGATACATAGAAATAGGTTAAAAATATATAAGCATGATTGAAAAGGAAAACAGGAAAACAAAATAGTTTAATTAAACATTATATTATAAATACAAATGTAGTTAATTAATTTGTTATAAATACCATTAGTTTGTAATTAAAATTTTAAGTAAATGGGGAAGGGAAGAACTCCCCTTAAATACAAATAATTTAATTTTAATTGTACCATTAGTTTGTAATTAAAATTTTAAGTAAATGGGGAAGGGAAGAACTCCCCTTAAATACAAATATTTTAATTTTAATTAAATTTAGAGAATACATTTAAAGAATGATCAACTTAGGGTTGATCACTCTTTTCTTGAAAAGGGAGGTGTAGTGTGTTTGACTTATCGTAGTTACCATGCCGTCTGCATGTAACTAAATACTCATTCAAAGTGATCAGAGTGATTAAACCAGCTACAATAGTCAAAATAGCCTGAATGCCCAATAATTCAGAATGTTCATCATGTTGAAACTAAATAGAAGTTTGTAATTGACCGAATTCGTCAAATGGCATGAGTATGCAAAGTGATCAGAGTGATAAAACCACCTACAATAGTCAAAATAGCCTGAATGCCCAATAATTCAGAACGTTCATCATGTTGAAACTGAATAGAACGTTGGAATTGACCGAATTCGTCAAATGGCAAGATTATCAAAGTGATCAGAGTGATAAAACCAGCTACAATAAGCAAAGTAGCCCGAATGCCCAATAATTCAGAATGTTCATCATGTTGAAACTGAATAGAACGTTGGAATTGACCGAATTCGTCAAATGGCAAGAGTATTCAAAGTGATAAAACCAGCTACAATAATCAAAATAGCCTGAATCAAAATAGCCAATAATTCAGAATGTTCATCATGTTGAAACTGAATAGAACGTTGGAATTGACCGAATTCGTCAAATGGCAAGAGTATTCAAAGTGATCAGAGTGATAAACCAGCTACAATAATCAAAATACCTGAATGCCTAATAATTGAGAACGTTCATCATGTTGAAACTGAATAGAACGTTGGAATTGACCGAATTCGTCAAATGGCAAGAGCGTTCAAAGTGATCAGAGTGATTAAACCAGCTACAATAGTCAACATAGCCTGAATGCCCAATAATTCAGAATGTTCATGTTGAAACTGAATTGAACGTTGGAATTGACCGAATTCGTCAAATGACAAGAGTATTCAAAGTGATCAGAGTGATAAAACCAGCCAGACTAATCAAACTAGCCTGAATGCCCAATAATTCAGAATGTTCATCATGTTGAAACTGAATAGAACGTTGGAATTGACCGAATTCGTCAAATAGCAAGAGTATTCAAAGTGATCAGAGTGATAAAACCACCTACAATAGTCAAAATAGCATGAATGCCCAATAATTCAGAATGTTCATCATGTTGAAACTGAATCGAACATTGGAATTGACCGAATTCGTCAAATGGCAAGAGCATTCAAAGTGATCAGAGTGATTAAACCAGCTACAATAGTCAAAATAGCCTGAATGCCTAATAATTGAGAACGTTCATCATGTTGAAACTGAATAGAACGTTGGAATTGACCGAATTCGTCAAATGGCAAGATTATCAAAGTGATCAGAGTGATAAAACCAGCTACAATAAGCAAAGTAGCCTGAATGCCCAATAATTCAGAATGTTCATCATGTTGAAACTGAATAGAACGTTGGAATTGACCGAATTCGTCAAATGGCAAGAGTATTCAAAGTGATAAAACCAGCTACAATAATCAAAATAGCCTGAATGCCCAATAATTCAGAATGTTCATCATGTTGAAACTGAATAGAACGTTGGAATTGAGCGAATTCGTCAAATGGCAAGAATAATCAAAGTGATCAGAGTGATAAAACCAGCTACAATAGTCAAAATAGCATGACTGCCCAATAATTCAGAATGTTTATCATGTTGATACTGAATAGAACGTTGGAATTGACCGATTTCGTCAAATGACAAGAGTATTCAAAGTGATCAGAGTGATAAAACCAGCTACAATAATCAAAATAGCCTGAATGCCTAATAATTGAGAATGTTCATCATGTTGAAACTAAATAGAACGTTGGAATTGACCGAATTCGTCAAATGGCAAGATTATCAAAGTGATCAGAGTGATAAAACCAGCTACAATAAGCAAAGTAGCCCGAATGCCCAATAATTCAGAATGTTCATCATGTTGAAACTGAATAGAACGTTGGAATTGACCGAATTCGTCAAATGGCAAGAGTATTCAAAGTGATAAAACCAGCTACAATAATCAAAATAGCCTGAATCAAAATAGCCAATAATTCAGAATGTTCATCATGTTGAAACTGAATAGAACGTTGGAATTGACCGAATTCGTCAAATGGCAAGAGTATTCAAAGTGATCAGAGTGATAAAACCAGCTACAATAATCAAAATAGCCTGAATGCCTAATAATTGAGAACGTTCATCATGTTGAAACTGAATAGAACGTTGGAATTGACCGAATTCGTCAAATGGCAAGAGCATTCAAAGTGATCAGAGTGATTAAACCAGCTACAATAGTCAACATAGCCTGAATGCCCAATAATTCAGAATGTTCATGTTGAAACTGAATAGAACGTTGGAATTGACGGAATTCGTCAAATGACAAGAGTATTCAAAGTGATCAGAGTGATAAAACCAGCCAGACTAATCAAACTAGCCTGAATGCCCAATAATTCAGAATGTTCATCATGTTGAAACTGAATAGAACGTTGGAATTGACCGAACTCGTCAAATGGCAAGAGTATTCAAAGTGATCAGAGTGATAAAACCACCTACAATAGTCAAAATAGCATGAATGCCCAATAATTCAGAAAGTTCATCATGTTGAAACTGAATCGAACATTGGAATTGACCGAATTCGTCAAATGGCAAGAGCATTCAAAGTGATCAGAGTGATTAAACCAGCTACAATAGTCAAAATAGCCTGAATGCCTAATAATTGAGAACGTTCATCATGTTGAAACTGAATACAACGTTGGAATTGACCGAATTCGTCAAATGGCAAGATTATCAAAGTGATCAGAGTGATTAAACCAGCTACAATAGTCAAAGTAGCCTGAATGCCCAATAATTCAGAATGTTCATCATGTTGAAACTGAATAGAACGTTGGAATTGACCGAATTCGTCAAATGGCAAGAGTATTCAAAGTGATAAAACCAGCTACAATAATCAAAATAGCCTGAATGCCCAATAATTCAGAAAGTTCATCATGTTGAAACTGAATCGAACATTGGAATTGACCGAATTCGTCAAATGGCAAGAGCATTCAAAGTGATCAGAGTGATTAAACCAGCTACAATAGTCAAAGTAGCCTGAATGCCCAATAATTCAGAATGTTCATCATGTTGAAACTGAATAGAACGTTGGAATTGACCGAATTCGTCAAATGGCAAGAGTATTCAAAGTGATAAAACCAGCTACAATAATCAAAATAGCCTGAATGCCCAATAATTCAGAATGTTCATCATGTTGAAACTGAATAGAACGTTGGAATTGAGCGAATTCGTCAAATGGCAAGAATAATCAAAGTGATCAGAGTGATAAAACCAGCTACAATAGTCAAAATAGCATGACTGCCCAATAATTCAGAATGTTTATCATGTTGATACTGAATAGAACGTTGGAATTGACCGATTTCGTCAAATGACAAGAGTATTCAAAGTGATCAGAGTGATAAAACCAGCTACAATAATCAAAATAGCCTGAATGCCTAATAATTGAGAATGTTCATCATGTTGAAACTGAATAGAACGTTGGAATTGACCGATTTCGTCAAATGGCAAGAGTATTCAAAGTGATCAGAGTGATAAAACCAGCTACAATAATCAAAATAGCCTGAATGACCAATAATTCAGAATGTTCATCATGTTGAAACTGAATAGAACGTTGGAATTGACCGAATACGTCAAATGGCAAGATTATCAAAGTGATCAGAGTGATAAAACCAGCTACAATAATCAAAATAGCCTGAATGCCTAATAATTGAGAACGTTCATCATGTTGAAACTGAATAGAAGGTTGGAATTGACCGAATTCGTCAAATGGCAAGATTATCAAAGTGATCAGAGTGATAAAACCACCTACAATAGTCAAAATAGCCTGAAGGCCCAATAATTCAGAATGTTCATCATGTTGAAACTGAATAGAACGTTGGAATTGACCGAATTCGTCAAATGGCAAGATTATCAAAGTGATCAGAGTGATAAAGCCAGCTACAATATGCAAAATAGCCTGAATGCCTAATAATTGAGAACGTTCATCATGTTGAAACTGAATAGAACGTTGGAATTGACCGAATTCGTCAAATGGCAAGAGCATTCAAAGTGATCAGAGTGATTAAACCAGCTACAATAGTCAAAATAGCCTGAATGCCAAATAATTCAGAATGTTCATCATGTTGAAACTGAATAGAACGTTGGAATTGACCGAATTCGTCAAATGGCAAGATTATCAAAGTGATCAGAGTGATAAAACCAGCTACAACAATCAAAATAGCCTGAATGCCTAATAATTGAGAACGTTCATCATGTTCAAACTGAATAGAAGGTTGGAATTGACCGAATTCGTCAAATGGCAAGATTATCAAAGTGATCAGAGTGATAAAACCACCTACAATAGTCAACATAGCTGACTGCCCAATAATTCAGAATGTTTATCATGTTGATACTGAATAGAACGTTGGAATTGACCGATTTCGTCAAATGGCAAGAGTATTCAAAGTGATCAGAGTGATAAAACCAGCCAGACTAATCAAAATAGCCTGAATGCCCAATAATTCAGAATGTTCATCATGTTGAAACTGAATAGAACGTTGGAATTGACCGAATTCGTCAAATGGCAAGATTATCAAAGTGATCAGAGTGATAAAACCAGCTACAACAATCAAAATAGCCTGAATGCCTAATAATTGAGAACGTTCATCATGTTGAAACTGGATAGAACGTTGGAATTGACCGAATTCGTCAAATGGCAAGATTATCAAAGTGATCAGAGTGATAAAACCACCTACAATAGTCAAAATAGCCTGAATGCCCAATAATTCAGAATGTTCATCATGTTGAAACTGAATAGAACATTGGAATTGACCGAATTCGTCAAATGGCAAGAGCATTCAAAGTGATCAGAGTGATTAAACCAGCTACAATAGTCAAAATAGCCTGAATGCCAAATAATTCAGAATGTTCATCATGTTGAAACTGAATAGAACGTTGGAATTGACCGAATTCGTCAAATGGCAAGATTATCAAAGTGATCAGAGTGATAAAGCCAGCTACAATAAGCAAAATAGCCTGAATGCCCAATAATTCAGAATGTTCATCATGTTGAAACTGAATAGAACGTTGGAATTGACCGAATTCGTCAAATGGCAAGTGTATTCTAAGTGATCAGAGTGATAAAACCAGCCAGACTAATCAAAATAGCCTGAATGCCCAATAATTCAGAATGTTCATCATGTTCAAACTGAATAGAACGTTGGAATTGACCGAATTCGTCAAATGACAAGAGTATTCAAAGTGATCAGAGTGATAAAACCAGCTACAATAATCAAAATAGCCTGAATGTCTAATAATTGAGAACGTTCATCATGTTGAAACTGAATAGAACGTTGGAATTGACCGAATTCGTCAAATGGCAAGATTATCAAAGTGATCAGAGGGATAAAAACAGCTACAATAAGCAAAATAGCATGAATGCCCAATAATTCAGAATGTTCATCATGTTGAAACTGAATAGAACGTTGGAATTGACCGAATTCGTCAAATGGCAAGAGTATTCAAAGGGATCAGAGTGATAAAACCAGCTACTATAATCAAAATAGCCTGAATGCCTAATAATTGAGAACGTTCATCATGTTGAAACTAAATAGAACGTTGGAATTGACCGAATTCGTCAAATTGCATGAGTATGCAAAGTGATCAGAGTGATAAAACCACCTACAATAGTCAAAATAGCCTGAATGCCCAATAATTCAGAATGTTCATCATGTTGAAACTGAATAGAACATTGGAATTGACCGAATTCGTCAAATGGCAAGAGCATTCAAAGTGATCAGAGTGATTAAACCAGCTACAATAGTCAAAATAGCCTGAATGCCCAATAATTCAGAATGTTCATCATGTTGAAACTGAATAGAACATTGGAATTGACCGAATTCGTGATCAGAGTGATAAAACCAGCTACAATAATCAAAATAGCCTGAATGCCTAATAATTGAGAACGTTCATCATGTTGAAACTGAATAGAACGTTGGAATTGACCGAATTCGTCAAATGGCAAGATTATCAAAGTGATCAGAGTGATAAAACCACCTACAATAGTCAAAATAGCCTGAATGCCCAATAATTCAGAATGTTCATCATGTTGAAACTGAATAGAACATTGGAATTGACCGAATTCGTCAAATGGCAAGAGCATTCAAAGTGATCAGAGTGATTAAACCAGCTACAATAGTCAAAATAGCCTGAATGCCAAATAATTCAGAATGTTCATCATGTTGAAACTGAATAGAACGTTGGAATTGACCGAATTCGTCAAATGGCAAGATTATGAAAGTGATCAGAGTGATAAAACCAGCTACAATAAGCAAAATAGCCTGAATGCCCAATAATTCAGAATGTTCATCATGTTGAAACTGAATAGAACGTTGGAATTGACCGAATTCGTCAAATGGCAATAGTATTCAAAGTGATCAGAGTGATAAAACCACCTACAATAGTCAAAATAGCCTGAATGCCCAATAATTCAGAATGTTCATCATGTTGAAACTGAATAGAACGTTGGAATTGACCGAATTCGTCAAATGGCAAGAGTATTCAAAGTGATCAGAGTGATAAAACCAGCCAGACTAATCAAAATAGCCTGAATGCCCAATAATTCAGATTGTTCATCATGTTCAAACTGAATAGAACGTTGGAATTGACCGAATTCGTCAAATGACAAGAGTATTCAAAGTGATCACAGTGATAAAACCAGCTACAATAATCAAAATAGCCTGAATGTCTAATAATTGAGAACGTTCATCATGTTGAAACTGAATAGAACGTTGGAATTGACCGAATTCGTCAAATGGCAAGATTATCAAAGTGATCAGAGTGATAAAACCAGCTACAATAAGCAAAATAGCCTGAATGCCCAATAATTAAGAATGTTCATCATGTTGAAACTGAATAGAACGTTGGAATTGACCGAATTCGTCAAATGGCAAGAGTATTCAAAGTGATCAGAGTGATAAAACCAGCTACAATAATCAAAATAGCCTGAATGCCTAATAATTGAGAACGTTCATCATGTTGAAACTAAATAGAACATTGGAATTGACCGAATTCGTCAAATGGCAAGAGCATTCAAAGTGATCAGAGTGATTAAACCAGCTACAATAGTCAAAATAGCCTGAATGCCCAATAATTCAGAATGTTCATCATGTTGAAACTAAATAGAACGTTGGAATTGACCGAATTCGTCAAATGGCATGAGTATGCAAAGTGATCAGAGTGATAAAACCACCTACAATAGTCAAAATAGCCTGAATTCTAAATAATTCAGAATGTTCATCATGTTGAAACTGAATAGAACATTGGAATTGACCGAATTCGTCAAATGGCAAGAGCATTCAAAGTGATCAGAGTGATTAAACCAGCTACAATAGTCAAAATAGCCTGAATGCCCAATAATTCAGAATGTTCATCATGTTGAAACTGAATAGAACGTTGGAATTGACCGAATTCGTCAAATGGCAAGATTATCAAAGTGATCAGAGTGATAAAACCAGCTACAATAATCAAAATAGCCTGAATGCCTAATAATTGAGAACGTTCATCATGTTGAAACTGAATAGAACGTTGGAATTGACCGAATTCGTCAAATGGCATGAGTATGCAAAGTGATCAGAGTGATAAAACCACCTACAATAGTCAAAATAGCCTGAATGCCCAATAATTCAGAATGTTCATCATGTTGAAACTAAATAGAACATTGGAATTGACCGAATTCGTCAAATGGCAAGAGCATTCAAAGTGATCAGAGTGATTAAACCAGCTACAATAGTCAAAATAGCCTGAATGCCCAATAATTCAGAATGTTCATCATGTTGAAGTTGAATAGAACGTTAGAATTGACCGAATTCGTCAAATGACAAGAGTATTCAAAGTGATAAAACCAGCTACAATAATCAAAATAGCCTGAATGCCTAATAATTGAGAACGTTCATCATGTTGAAACTGAATAGAACGTTGGAATTCGTCAAATGGCAAGATTATCAAAGTGATCAGAGTGATAAAACCAGCTACAATAGTCAAAATAGCCTGAATGCCCAATAATTCAGAATGTTCATCATGTTGAAGTTGAATAGAACGTTGGAATTGACCGAATTCGTCAAATGACAAGAGTATTCAAAGTGATAAAACCAGCTACAACAATCAAAATAGCCTGAATGCCTAATAATTGAGAACGTTCATCATGTTGAAACTGAATAGAACGTTGGAATTCGTCAAATGGCAAGATTATCAAAGTGATCAGAGTGATAAAACCACCTACAATAGTCAAAATAGCCTGAATGCCCAATAATTCAGAATGTTCATCATGTTGAAGTTGAATAGAACGTTGGAATTGACCGAATTCGTCAAATGACAAGAGTATTCAAAGTGATAAAACCAGCTACAATAATCAAAATAGCCTGAATGCCTAATAATTGAGAACGTTCATCATGTTGAAACTGAATAGAAGGTTGGAATTGACCGAATTCGTCAAATGGCAAGATTATCAAAGTGATCAGAGTGATAAAACCAGCTACAATAGTCAAAATAGCATGACTGCCCAATAATTCAGAATGTTTATCATGTTGATACTGAATAGAACGTTGGAATTGACCGATTTCGTCAAATGGCAAGAGTATTCAAAGTGATCAGAGTGATAAAACCAGCCAGACTAATCAAAATAGCCTGATTGCCCAATAATTCAGAATGTTCATCATGTTGAAACTGAATAGAACGTTGGTATTGACCGAATACGTCAAATGGCAAGATTATCAAAGTGATCAGAGTGATAAAACCAGCTACAACAATCAAAATAGCCTGAATGCCTAATAATTGAGAACGTTCATCATGTTGAAACTGAATAGAACGTTGGAATTCGTCAAATGGCAAGATTATCAAAGTGATCAGAGTGATAAAACCACCTACAATAGTCAAAATAGCCTGATTGCCCAATAATTCAGAATGTTCATCATGTTGAAACTGAATAGAACATTGGAATTGACCGAATTCGTCAAATGGCAAGAGCATTCAAAGTGATCAGAGTGATTAAACAAGCTACAATAGTCAAAATAGCCTGAATGCCAAATAATTCAGAATGTTCATCATGTTGAAACTGAATAGAACGTTGGAATTGACCGAATTCGTCAAATGGCAAGATTATCAAAGTGATCAGAGTGATAAAGCCAGCTACAATAAGCAAAATAGCCTGAATGCCCAATAATTCAGAATATTCATCATGTTGAAACTGAATAGAACGTTGGAATTGACCGAATTCGTCAAATGGCAATAGTATTCAAAGTGATCAGAGTGATAAAACCACCTACAATAGTCAAAATAGCCTGAATGCCCAATAATTCAGAATGTTCATCATGTTGAAACTGAATAGAACGTTGGAATTGACCGAATTCGTCAAATGGCAAGTGTATTCTAAGTGATCAGAGTGATAAAACCAGCCAGACTAATCAAAATAGCCTGAATGTCCAATAATTCAGAATGTTCATCATGTTCAAACTGAATAGAACGTTGGAATTGACCGAATTCGTCAAATGGCAAGAGCATTCAAAGTGATCAGAGTGATTAAACCAGCTACAATAGTCAAAATAGCCTGAATGCCAAATAATTCAGAATGTTCATCATGTTGAAACTGAATAGAACGTTGGAATTGACCGAATTCGTCAAATGGCAAGATTATCAAAGTGATCAGAGTGATAAAGCCAGCTACAATAAGCAAAATAGCCTGAATGCCCAATAATTCAGAATATTCATCATGTTGAAACTGAATAGAACGTTGGAATTGACCGAATTCGTCAAATGGCAATAGTATTCAAAGTGATCAGAGTGATAAAACCACCTACAATAGTCAAAATAGCCTGAATGCCCAATAATTCAGAATGTTCATCATGTTGAAACTGAATAGAACGTTGGAATTGACCGAATTCGTCAAATGGCAAGTGTATTCTAAGTGATCAGAGTGATAAAACCAGCCAGACTAATCAAAATAGCCTGAATGTCCAATAATTCAGAATGTTCATCATGTTCAAACTGAATAGAACGTTGGAATTGACCGAATTCGTCAAATGGCAAGAGCATTCAAAGTGATCAGAGTGATAAAGCCAGCTACAATAAGCAAAATAGCCTGAATGCCCAATAATTCAGAATATTCATCATGTTGAAACTGAATAGAACGTTGGAATTGACCGAATTCGTCAAATGGCAATAGTATTCAAAGTGATCAGAGTGATAAAACCACCTACAATAGTCAAAATAGCCTGAATGCCCAATAATTCAGAATGTTCATCATGTTGAAACTGAATAGAACGTTGGAATTGACCGAATTCGTCAAATGGCAAGTGTATTCTAAGTGATCAGAGTGATAAAACCAGCCAGACTAATCAAAATAGCCTGAATGTCCAATAATTCAGAATGTTCATCATGTTCAAACTGAATAGAACGTTGGAATTGACCGAATTCGTCAAATGGCAAGAGCATTCAAAGTGATCAGAGTGATTAAACCAGCTACAATAGTCAAAATAGCCTGAATGCCAAATAATTCAGAATGTTCATCATGTTGAAACTGAATAGAACGTTGGAATTGACCGAATTCGTCAAATGGCAAGATTATCAAAGTGATCAGAGTGATAAAACCAGCTACAATAATCAAAATAGCCTGAATGCCTAATAATTGAGAACGTTCATCATGTTGAAACTGAATAGAACGTTGGAATTGACCGAATTCGTCAAATGGCATGAGTATGCAAAGTGATCAGAGTGATAAAACCACCTACAATAGTCAAAATAGCCTGAATGCCCAATAATTCAGAATGTTCATCATGTTGAAACTAAATAGAACATTGGAATTGACCGAATTCGTCAAATGGCAAGAGCATTCAAAGTGATCAGAGTGATTAAACCAGCTACAATAGTCAAAATAGCCTGAATGCCCAATAATTCAGAATGTTCATCATGTTGAAGTTGAATAGAACGTTGGAATTGACCGAATTCGTCAAATGACAAGAGTATTCAAAGTGATAAAACCAGCTACAATAATCAAAATAGCCTGAATGCCTAATAATTGAGAACGTTCATCATGTTGAAACTGAATAGAACGTTGGAATTCGTCAAATGGCAAGATTATCAAAGTGATCAGAGTGATAAAACCAGCTACAATAGTCAAAATAGCCTGAATGCCCAATAATTCAGAATGTTCATCATGTTGAAGTTGAATAGAACGTTGGAATTGACCGAATTCGTCAAATGACAAGAGTATTCAAAGTGATAAAACCAGCTACAATAATCAAAATAGCCTGAATGCCTAATAATTGAGAACGTTCATCATGTTGAAACTGAATAGAAGGTTGGAATTGACCGAATTCGTCAAATGGCAAGATTATCAAAGTGATCAGAGTGATAAAACCAGCTACAATAGTCAAAATAGCATGACTGCCCAATAATTCAGAATGTTTATCATGTTGATACTGAATAGAACGTTGGAATTGACCGATTTCGTCAAATGGCAAGAGTATTCAAAGTGATCAGAGTGATAAAACCAGCCAGACTAATCAAAATAGCCTGATTGCCCAATAATTCAGAATGTTCATCATGTTGAAACTGAATAGAACGTTGGAATTGACCGAATTCGTCAAATGGCAAGATTATCAAAGTGATCAGAGTGATAAAACCAGCTACAACAATCAAAATAGCCTGAATGCCTAATAATTGAGAACGTTCATCATGTTGAAACTGAATAGAACGTTGGAATTCGTCAAATGGCAAGATTATCAAAGTGATCAGAGTGATAAAACCACCTACAATAGTCAAAATAGCCTGAATGCCCAATAATTCAGAATGTTCATCATGTTGAAACTGAATAGAACATTGGAATTGACCGAATTCGTCAAATGGCAAGAGCATTCAAAGTGATCAGAGTGATTAAACAAGCTACAATAGTCAAAATAGCCTACATGCCAAATAATTCAGAATGTTCATCATGTTGAAACTGAATAGAACGTTGGAATTGACCGAATTCGTCAAATGGCAAGATTATCAAAGTGATCAGAGTGATAAAGCCAGCTACAATAAGCAAAATAGCCTGAATGCCCAATAATTCAGAATATTCATCATGTTGAAACTGAATAGAACGTTGGAATTGACCGAATTCGTCAAATGGCAATAGTATTCAAAGTGATCAGAGTGATAAAACCACCTACAATAGTCAAAATAGCCTGAATGCCCAATAATTCAGAATGTTCATCATGTTGAAACTGAATAGAACGTTGGAATTGACCGAATTCGTCAAATGGCAAGTGTATTCTAAGTGATCAGAGTGATAAAACCAGCCAGACTAATCAAAATAGCCTGAATGCCCAATAATTCAGAATGTTCATCATGTTCAAACTGAATAGAACGTTGGAATTGACCGAATTCGTCAAATGGCAAGAGCATTCAAAGTGATCAGAGTGATTAAACCAGCTACAATAGTCAAAATAGCCTGAATGCCCAATAATTCAGAATGTTCATCATGTTGAAACTGAATAGAACATTGGAATTGACCGATTTCGTCAAATGGCAAGAGTATTCAAAGTGATCAGAGTGATAAAACCAGCTACAATAATCCAAATAGCCTGAATGACCAATAATTCAGAATGTTCATCATGTTGAAGTTGAATAGAACGTTGGAATTGACCGAATTCGTCAAATGACAAGAGTATTCAAAGTGATAAAACCAGCTACAATAATCAAAATAGCCTGAATGCCTAATAATTGAGAACGTTCATCATGTTGAAACTGAATAGAAGGTTGGAATTGACCGAATTCGTCAAATGGCAAGATTATCAAAGTGATCAGTGTGATAAAACCAGCTACAATAGTCAAAATAGCATGACTGCCCAATAATTCAGAATGTTTATCATGTTGATACTGAATAGAACGTTGGAATTGACCGATTTCGTCAAATGGCAAGAGTATTCAAAGTGATCAGAGTGATAAAACCAGCCAGACTAATCAAAATAGCCTGATTGCCCAATAATTCAGAATGTTCATCATGTTTAAACTGAATAGAACGTTGGAATTGACCGAATTCGTCAAATGGCAAGATTATCAAAGTGATCAGAGTGATAAAACCAGCTACAACAATCAAAATAGCCTGAATGCCTAATAATTGAGAACGTTCATCATGTTGAAACTGAATAGAACGTTGGAATTCGTCAAATGGCAAGATTATCAAAGTGATCAGAGTGATAAAACCACCTACAATAGTCAAAATAGCCTGAATGCCCAATAATTCAGAATGTTCATCATGTTGAAACTGAATAGAACATTGGAATTGACCGAATTCGTCAAATGGCAAGAGCATTCAAAGTGATCAGAGTGATTAAACCAGCTACAATAGTCAAAATAGCCTGAATGGCAAATAATTCAGAATGTTCATCATGTTGAAACTGAATAGAACGTTGGAATTGACCGAATTCGTCAAATGGCAAGATTATCAAAGTGATCAGAGTGATAAAGCCAGCTACAATAAGCAAAATAGCCTGAATGCCCAATAATTCAGAATGTTCATCATGTTGAAGCTGAATAGAACGTTGGAATTGACCGAATTCGTCAAATGGCAATAGTATTCAAAGTGATCAGAGTGATAAAACCACCTACAATAGTCAAAATAGCCTGAATGCCCAATAATTCAGAATGTTCATCATGTTGAAACTGAATAGAACGTTGGAATTGACCGAATTCGTCAAATGGCAAGTGTATTCTAAGTGATCAGAGTGATAAAACCAGCCAGACTAATCAAAATAGCCTGAATGCCCAATAATTCAGAATGTTCATCATGTTCAAACTGAATAGAACGTTGGAATTGACCGAATTCGTCAAATGACAAGAGTATTCAAAGTGATCAGAGTGATAAAACCAGCTACAATAATCAAAATAGCCTGAATGTCTAATAATTGAGAACGTTCATCATGTTGAAACTGAATAGAACGTTGGAATTGACCGAATTCGTCAAATGGCAAGATTATCAAAGTGATCAGAGTGATAAAACCAGCTACAATAAGCAAAATAGCCTGAATGCCCAATAATTCAGAATGTTCATCATGTTGAAACTGAATAGAACGTTGGAATTGACCGAATTCGTCAAATGGCAAGAGTATTCAAAGTGATCAGAGTGATAAAACCAGCTACAATAATCAAAATAGCCTGAATGCCTAATAATTGAGAACGTTCATCATGTTGAAACTAAATAGAACGTTGGAATTGACCGAATTCGTCAAATTGCATGAGTATGCAAAGTGATCAGAGTGATAAAACCACCTACAATAGTCAAAATAGCCTGAATGCCCAATAATTCAGAATGTTCATCATGTTGAAACTGAATAGAACATTGGAATTGACCGAATTCGTCAAATGGCAAGAGCATTCAAAGTGATCAGAGTGATTAAACCAGCTACAATAGTCAAAATAGCCTGAATGCCCAATAATTCAGAATGTTCATCATGTTGAAACTGAATAGAACATTGGAATTGACCGAATTCGTCAAATGGCAAGAGCATTCAAAGTGATCAGAGTGATAAAACCAGCTACAATAATCAAAATAGCCTGAATGCCTAATAATTGAGAACGTTCATCATGTTGAAACTGAATAGAACGTTGGAATTGACCGAATTCGTCAAATGGCAAGATTATCAAAGTGATCAGAGTGATAAAACCACCTACAATAGTCAAAATAGCCTGAATGCCCAATAATTCAGAATGTTCATCATGTTGAAACTGAATAGAACATTGGAATTGACCGAATTCGTCAAATGGCAAGAGCATTCAAAGTGATCAGAGTGATTAAACCAGCTACAATAGTCAAAATAGCCTGAATGCCAAATAATTCAGAATGTTCATCATGTTGAAACTGAATAGAACGTTGGAATTGACCGAATTCGTCAAATGGCAAGATTATGAAAGTGATCAGAGTGATAAAACCAGCTACAATAAGCAAAATAGCCTGAATGCCCAATAATTCAGAATGTTCATCATGTTGAAACTGAATAGAACGTTGGAATTGACCGAATTCGTCAAATGGCAATAGTATTCAAAGTGATCAGAGTGATAAAACCACCTACAATAGTCAAAATAGCCTGAATGCCCAATAATTCAGAATGTTCATCATGTTGAAACTGAATAGAACGTTGGAATTGACAGAATTCGTCAAATGGCAAGAGTATTCAAAGTGATCAGAGTGATAAAACCAGCCAGACTAATCAAAATAGCCTGAATGCCCAATAATTCAGATTGTTCATCATGTTCAAACTGAATAGAACGTTGGAATTGACCGAATTCGTCAAATGACAAGAGTATTCAAAGTGATCACAGTGATAAAACCAGCTACAATAATCAAAATAGCCTGAATGTCTAATAATTGAGAACGTTCATCATGTTGAAACTGAATAGAACGTTGGAATTGACCGAATTCGTCAAATGGCAAGATTATCAAAGTGATCAGAGTGATAAAACCAGCTACAATAAGCAAAATAGCCTGAATGCCCAATAATTAAGAATGTTCATCATGTTGAAACTGAATAGAACGTTGGAATTGACCGAATTCGTCAAATGGCAAGAGTATTCAAAGTGATCAGAGTGATAAAACCAGCTACAATAATCAAAATAGCCTGAATGCCTAATAATTGAGAACGTTCATCATGTTGAAACTAAATAGAACATTGGAATTGACCGAATTCGTCAAATGGCAAGAGCATTCAAAGTGATCAGAGTGATTAAACCAGCTACAATAGTCAAAATAGCCTGAATGCCCAATAATTCAGAATGTTCATCATGTTGAAACTAAATAGAACGTTGGAATTGACCGAATTCGTCAAATGGCATGAGTATGCAAAGTGATCAGAGTGATAAAACCACCTACAATAGTCAAAATAGCCTGAATTCTAAATAATTCAGAATGTTCATCATGTTGAAACTTAATAGAACATTGGAATTGACCGAATTCGTCAAATGGCAAGAGCATTCAAAGTGATCAGAGTGATTAAACCAGCTACAATAGTCAAAATAGCCTGAATGCCCAATAATTCAGAATGTTCATCATGTTGAAACTGAATAGAACATTGGAATTGACCGAATTCTCAAATGGCAAGAGCATTCAAAGTGATCAGAGTGATTAAACCAGCTACAATAGTCAAAATAGCCTGAATGCCCAATAATTCAGAATGTTCATCATGTTGAAACTGAATAGAACGTTGGAATTGACCGAATTCGTCAAATGGCAAGTGTATTCTAAGTGATCAGAGTGATAAAACCAGCCAGACTAATCAAAATAGCCTGAATGCCCAATAATTCAGAATGTTCATCATGTTCAAACTGAATAGAACGTTGGAATTGACCGAATTCGTCAAATGACAAGAGTATTCAAAGTGATCAGAGTGATAAAACCAGCTACAATAATCAAAATAGCCTGAATGTCTAATAATTGAGAACGTTCATCATGTTGAAACTGAATAGAACGTTGGAATTGACCGAATTCGTCAAATGGCAAGATTATCAAAGTGATCAGAGTGATAAAACCAGCTACAATAAGCAAAATAGCCTGAATGCCCAATAATTCAGAATGTTCATCATGTTGAAACTGAATAGAACGTTGGAATTGACCGAATTCGTCAAATGGCAAGAGTATTCAAAGTGATCAGAGTGATAAAACCAGCTACAATAATCAAAATAGCCTGAATGCCTAATAATTGAGAACGTTCATCATGTTGAAACTAAATAGAACGTTGGAATTGACCGAATTCGTCAAATTGCATGAGTATGCAAAGTGATCAGAGTGATAAAACCACCTACAATAGTCAAAATAGCCTGAATGCCCAATAATTCAGAATGTTCATCATGTTGAAACTGAATAGAACATTGGAATTGACCGAATTCGTCAAATGGCAAGAGCATTCAAAGTGATCAGAGTGATTAAACCAGCTACAATAGTCAAAATAGCCTGAATGCCCAATAATTCAGAATGTTCATCATGTTGAAACTGAATAGAACATTGGAATTGACCGAATTCGTCAAATGGCAAGAGCATTCAAAGTGATCAGAGTGATAAAACCAGCTACAATAATCAAAATAGCCTGAATGCCTAATAATTGAGAACGTTCATCATGTTGAAACTGAATAGAACGTTGGAATTGACCGAATTCGTCAAATGGCAAGATTATCAAAGTGATCAGAGTGATAAAACCACCTACAATAGTCAAAATAGCCTGAATGCCCAATAATTCAGAATGTTCATCATGTTGAAACTGAATAGAACATTGGAATTGACCGAATTCGTCAAATGGCAAGAGCATTCAAAGTGATCAGAGTGATTAAACCAGCTACAATAGTCAAAATAGCCTGAATGCCAAATAATTCAGAATGTTCATCATGTTGAAACTGAATAGAACGTTGGAATTGACCGAATTCGTCAAATGGCAAGATTATGAAAGTGATCAGAGTGATAAAACCAGCTACAATAAGCAAAATAGCCTGAATGCCCAATAATTCAGAATGTTCATCATGTTGAAACTGAATAGAACGTTGGAATTGACCGAATTCGTCAAATGGCAATAGTATTCAAAGTGATCAGAGTGATAAAACCACCTACAATAGTCAAAATAGCCTGAATGCCCAATAATTCAGAATGTTCATCATGTTGAAACTGAATAGAACGTTGGAATTGACAGAATTCGTCAAATGGCAAGAGTATTCAAAGTGATCAGAGTGATAAAACCAGCCAGACTAATCAAAATAGCCTGAATGCCCAATAATTCAGATTGTTCATCATGTTCAAACTGAATAGAACGTTGGAATTGACCGAATTCGTCAAATGACAAGAGTATTCAAAGTGATCACAGTGATAAAACCAGCTACAATAATCAAAATAGCCTGAATGTCTAATAATTGAGAACGTTCATCATGTTGAAACTGAATAGAACGTTGGAATTGACCGAATTCGTCAAATGGCAAGATTATCAAAGTGATCAGAGTGATAAAACCAGCTACAATAAGCAAAATAGCCTGAATGCCCAATAATTAAGAATGTTCATCATGTTGAAACTGAATAGAACGTTGGAATTGACCGAATTCGTCAAATGGCAAGAGTATTCAAAGTGATCAGAGTGATAAAACCAGCTACAATAATCAAAATAGCCTGAATGCCTAATAATTGAGAACGTTCATCATGTTGAAACTAAATAGAACATTGGAATTGACCGAATTCGTCAAATGGCAAGAGCATTCAAAGTGATCAGAGTGATTAAACCAGCTACAATAGTCAAAATAGCCTGAATGCCCAATAATTCAGAATGTTCATCATGTTGAAACTAAATAGAACGTTGGAATTGACCGAATTCGTCAAATGGCATGAGTATGCAAAGTGATCAGAGTGATAAAACCACCTACAATAGTCAAAATAGCCTGAATTCTAAATAATTCAGAATGTTCATCATGTTGAAACTTAATAGAACATTGGAATTGACCGAATTCGTCAAATGGCAAGAGCATTCAAAGTGATCAGAGTGATTAAACCAGCTACAATAGTCAAAATAGCCTGAATGCCCAATAATTCAGAATGTTCATCATGTTGAAACTGAATAGAACATTGGAATTGACCGAATTCTCAAATGGCAAGAGCATTCAAAGTGATCAGAGTGATTAAACCAGCTACAATAGTCAAAATAGCCTGAATGCCCAATAATTCAGAATGTTCATCATGTTGAAGTTGAATAGAACGTTGGAATTGACCGAATTCGTCAAATGACAAGAGTATTCAAAGTGATAAAACCAGCTACAATAATCAAAATAGCCTGAATGCCTAATAATTGAGAACGGTCATCATGTTGAAACTGAATAGAACGTTGGAATTGACCGAATTCGTCAAATGGCAAGATTATCAAAGTGATCAGAGTGATAAAACCAGCTACAATAAGCAAAATAGCCTGAATGCCCAATAATTCAGAATGTTCATCATGTTGAAACTGAATAGAACGTTGGAATTGACCGAATTCGTCAAATGGCATGAGTATGCAAAGTGATCAGAGTGATAAAACCACCTACAATATTCAAAATAGCCTGAATGCCCAATAATTCAGAATGTTCATCATGTTGAAACTGAATAGAACATTGGAATTGACCGAATTCGTCAAATGGCATGAGTATGCAAAGTGATCAGAGTGATAAAACCACCTACAATAGTCAAAATAGCCTGAATGCCCAATAATTGAGAACGTTCATCATGTTGAAACTGAATAGAACGTTGGAATTGACCGAATTCGTCAAATGGCAAGATTATCATAGTGATCAGAGTGATAAAACCACCTACAATAGTCAAAATAGCCTGAATGCCCAATAATTCAGAATGTTCATCATGTTGAAACTAAATAGAACGTTGGAATTGACCGAATTCGTCAAATGGCATGAGTATGCAAAGTGATCAGAGTGATAAAACCACCTACAATAGTCAAAATAGCCTGAATGCCCAATAATTCAGAATGTTCATCATGTTGAAACTGAATAGAACATTGGAATTGACCGAATTCGTCAAATGGTAAGAGCATTCAAAGTGATCAGAGTGATTAAACCAGCTACAATAGTCAAAATAGCCTGAATGCCCAATAATTCAGAATGTTCATCATGTTGAAACTGAATAGAACATTGGAATTGACCGAATTCGTCAAATGGCAAGAGCATTCAAAGTGATCAGAGTGATAAAACCACCTACAATAATCAAAATAGCCTGAATGAATAATAATTGAGAATGTTCATCATGTTGAAACTGAATAGAACGTTGGAATTGACCGATTTCGTCAAATGGCAAGAGTATTCAAAGTGATCAGAGTGATAAAACCAGCTACAATAATCAAAATAGCCTGCATGACCAATAATTCAGAATGTTCATCATGTTGAAACTGAATAGAACGTTGGAATTGACCGAATTCGTCAAATGGCAAGATTATCAAAGTGATCAGAGTGATAAAACCAGCTACTATAATCAAAATAGCCTGAATGCCTAATAATTGAGAACGTTCATCATGTTGAAACTGAATAGAAGTTTGGAATTGACCGAATTCGTCAAATGGCAAGATTATCAAAGTGATCAGAGTGATAAAACCACCTACAATAGTCAAAATAGCCTGAATGCCCAATAATTCAGAATGTTCATCATGTTGAAACTGAATAGAACGTTGGAATTGACCGATTTCGTCAAATGGCAAGAGTATTCAAAGTGATCAGAGTGATAAAACCAGCCAGACTAATCAAAATAGCCTGAATGCCCAATAATTCAGAATGTTCATCATGTTGAAACTGAATAGAACGCTGGAATGGACCGAATTCGTCAAATGGCAAGATCATCAAAGTGATCAGAGTGATAAAACCAGCTACAATAATCAAAATAGCCTGAATGCCTAATAATTGAGAACGTTCATCATGTTGAAACTGAATAGAACGTTGGAATTGACCGAATTCGTCAAATGGCAAGATTATCAAAGTGATCAGAGTGATAAAACCGCCTACAATAGTCAAAATAGCCTGAATGCCCAATAATTCAGAATGTTCATCATGTTGAAACTGAATAGAACATTGGAATTGACCGAATTCGTCAAATGGCAAGAGCATTCAAAGTGATCAGAGTGATTAAACCAGCTACAATAGTCAAAATAGCCTGAATGCCAAATAATTCAGAATGTTCATCTTGTTGAAACTGAATAGAACGTTGGAATTGACCGATTTCGTCAAATGGCAAGAGTATTCAAAGTGATCAGAGTGATAAAACCAGCCAGACTAATCAAAATAGCCTGAATACCCAATAATTCAGAATGTTCATCATGTTGAAACTGAATAGAACATTGGAATTGACCGAATTCGTCAAATGGCAAGAGCATTCAAAGTGATCAGAGTGATAAAACCACCTACAATAATCAAAATAGCCTGAATGCCTAATAATTGAGAATGTTCATCATGTTGAAACTGAATAGAACGTTGGAATTGACCGAATTCGTCAAATGGCAAGATTATCAAAGTGATCAGAGTGATAAAACCAGCTACAATAATCAAAATAGCCTGAATGCCTGAATGCCTAAACTGAATAGAAGGTTGGAATTGACCGAATTCGTCAAATGGCAAGATTATCAAAGTGATCAGAGTGATAAAACCAGCTACAATAATCAAAATAGCCTGAATGCCTGAATGCCTAAACTGAATAGAAGGTTGGAATTGACCGAATTCGTCAAATGGCAAGATTATCAAAGTGATCAGAGTGATAAAACCACCCACAATAGTCAAAATAGCCTGAATGCCCAATAATTCAGAATGTTCATCATGTTGAAACTGAATAGAACGTTGGAATTGACCGATTTCGTCAAATGGCAAGAGTATTCAAAGTGATCAGAGTGATAAAACCAGCCAGACTAATCAAAATAGCCTGAATGCCCAATAATTCAGAATGTTCATCATGTTGGAATGGACCGAATTCGTCAAATGGCAAGATCATCAAAGTGATCAGAGTGATAAAACCAGCTACAATAATCAAAATAGCCTGAATGCCTAATAATTGAGAACGTTCATCATGTTGAAACTGAATAGAACGTTGGAATTGACCGAATTCGTCAACTGGCAAGATTATCAAAGTGATCAGAGTGATAAAACCACCTACAATAGTCAAAATAGCCTGAATGCCCAATAATTCAGAATGTTCATCATGTTGAAACTGAATAGAACATTGGAATTGACCGAATTCGTCAAATGGCAAGAGCATTCAAAGTGATCAGAGTGATTAAACCAGCTACAATAGTCAAAATAGCCTGAATGCCAAATAATTCAGAATGTTCATCTTGTTGAAACTGAATAGAACGTTGGAATTGACCGATTTCGTCAAATGGCAAGAGTATTCAAAGTGATCAGAGTGATAAAACCAGCCAGACTAATCAAAATAGCCTGAATGCCCAATAATTCAGAATGTTCATCATGTTGAAACTGAATAGAACATTGGAATTGACCGAATTCGTCAAATGGCAAGAGCATTCAAAGTGATCAGAGTGATAAAACCACCTACAATAATCAAAATAGCCTGAATGCCTAATAATTGAGAATGTTCATCATGTTGAAACTGAATAGAACGTTGGAATTGACCGATTTCGTCAAATGGCAAGAGTATTCAAAGTGATCAGAGTGATAAAACCAGCTACAATAATCAAAATAGCCTGAATGCCCAATAATTCAGAATGTTCATCATGTTGAAACTGAATAGAACATTGGAATTGACCGAATTCGTCAAATGGCAAGAGCATTCAAAGTGATCAGAGTGATTAAACCCGCTACAATAGTCAAAATAGCCTGAATGCCAAATAATTCAGAATGTTCATCATGTTGAAACTGAATAGAACGTTGGAATTGACCGAATTCGTCAAATGGCAAGATTATGAAAGTGATCAGAGTGATAAAACCAGCTACAATAAGAAAAAAAGGCCTGAATGCCCAATAATTCAGAATGTTTATCATGTTGAAACTGAATAGAACATTGGAATTGACCGAATTCGTCAAATGGCAATAGTATTCAAAGTGATCAGAGTGATAAAACCACCTAAAATAGTCAAAATAGCCTGAATGCCCAATAATTCAGAATGTTCATCATGTTGAAACTGAATAGAACGTTGGAATTGACCGAATTCGTCAAATGGCAAGAGTATTCAAAGTGATCAGAGTGATAAAACCAGCCAGACTAATCAAAATAGCCTGAATGCCCAATAATTCAGAATGTTCATCATGTTGAAACTGAATAGAACATTGGAATTGACCGAATTCGTCAAATGGCAAGAGCATTCAAAGTGATCAGAGTGATAAAACCACCTACAATAATCAAAATAGCCTGAATGCCTAATAATTGAGAATGTTCATCATGTTGAAACTGAATAGAACGTTGGAATTGACCGATTTCGTCAAATGGCAAGAGTATTCAAAGTGATCAGAGTGATAAAACCAGCTACAATAATCAAAATAGCCTGAATGACCAATAATTCAGAATGTTCATCATGTTGAAACTGAATAGAACGTTGGAATTGACCGAATTCGTCAAATGGCAAGATTATCAAAGTGATCAGAGTGATAAAACCAGCTACAATAATCAAAATAGCCTGAATGCCTGAATGCCTAAACTGAATAGAAGGTTGGAATTGACCGAATTCGTCAAATGGCAAGATTATCAAAGTGATCAGAGTGATAAAACCACCCACAATAGTCAAAATAGCCTGAATGCCCAATAATTCAGAATGTTCATCATGTTGAAACTGAATAGAACGTTGGAATTGACCGATTTCGTCAAATGGCAAGAGTATTCAAAGTGATCAGAGTGATAAAACCAGCCAGACTAATCAAAATATCCTGAATGCCCAATAATTCAGAATGTTCATCATGTTGGAATGGACCGAATTCGTCAAATGGCAAGATCATCAAAGTGATCAGAGTGATAAAACCAGCTACAATAATCAAAATAGCCTGAATGCCTAATAATTGAGAACGTTCATCATGTTGAAACTGAATAGAACGTTGGAATTGACCGAATTCGTCAACTGGCAAGATTATCAAAGTGATCAGAGTGATAAAACCACCTACAATAGTCAAAATAGCCTGAATGCCCAATAATTCAGAATGTTCATCATGCTGAAACTGAATAGAACATTGGAATTGACCGAATTCGTCAAATGGCAAGAGCATTCAAAGTGATCAGAGTGATAAAACCAGCCAGACTAATCAAACTAGCCTGAATGCCCAATAATTCAGAATGTTCATCATGTTGAAACTGAATAGAACGTTGGAATTGACCGAATTCGTCAAATGGCAAGATTATCAAAGTGATCAGAGTTATAAAACCAGCTACAATAAGCAAAATAGCCTGAATGCCCAATAATTCAGAATGTTCATCATGTTGAAACTGAATAGAACGTTGGAATTGACTGAATTCGTCAAATGGCAAGAGCATTCAAAGTGATCAGAGTGATAAAACCAGCCAGACTAATCAAAATAGCCTGAATGCCCAATAATTCAGAATGTTCATCATGTTGAAACTGAGTAGAACGTTGGAATTGACCGAATTCGTCAAATGGCAAGATTATCAAAGTGATCAGAGTGATAAACCAGGTACAATAATCAAAATAGCCTGAATGCCCAATAATTGAGAATGTTCATCATGTTGGAATTGACCGAATTCGTCAAATGGCAAGATTATCAAAGTGATCAGAGTCATAAAACCAGCTACAATAAGCAAAATAGCCTGAATGCCCAATAATTCAGAATGTTCATCATGTTGAAACTGTATAGAACGTTGGAATTGACCGAATTCGTCAAATGGCAAGAGTATTCAAAGTGATCAGAGTGATAAAACCAGCTACAATAATCAGAATAGCCTGAATGCCCAATAATTCAGAATGTTCATCATGTTCAAACTGAATAGAACGTTGGAATTGACCGAATTCGTCAAATGGCAAGAGTATTCAAAGTGATCAGAGTGATAAAACCACCCAGACTAATCAAACTAGCCGGAATGCCCAATAATTCAGAATGTTCATCATGTTGGAATTGACCGAATTCGTCAAATGGCAAGATTATCAAAGTGATCAGAGTCATAAAACCAGCTACAATAAGCAAAATAGCCTGAATGCCCAATAATTCAGAATGTTCATCATGTTGAAACTGTATAGAACGTTGGAATTGACCGAATTCGTCAAATGGCAAGAGTATTCAAAGTGATCAGAGTGATAAAACCAGCTACAATAATCAGAATAGCCTGAATGCCCAATAATTCAGAATGTTCATCATGTTCAAACTGAATAGAACGTTGGAATTGACCGAATTCGTCAAATGGCAAGAGTATTCAAAGTGATCAGGGTGATAAAACCAGCCAGACTAATCAAACTAGCCTGAATGCCCAATAATTCAGAATGTTCATCATGTTGAAACTGAATAGAACGTTGGAATTAACCGAATTCGTCAAATGGCAAGATTATCTAAGTGATCAGATTGATAAAACCAGCTACAATAATCAAAATAGCCTGAATGCCCAATAATTCAGAATGTTCATCATGTTGAAACTGAATAGAACATTGGAATTGACTGAATTCGTCAAATGGCAAGAGCATTCAAAGTGATCAGAGTGATAAAACCACCTACAATAGTCAAAATAGCCTGAATGCCCAATAATTCAGAATGTTCATCATGTTGAAACTGAATAGAACATTGGAATTTACCGAATTCGTCAAATGGCAAGAGCATTCAAAGTGATCAGAGTGATAAAACCAGCCAGGCTAATCAAAATAGCCTGAATGTCCAATAATTCAGAATGTTCATCATGTTGAAACTGAGTAGAACGTTGGAATTGACCGAATTCGTCAAATGGCAAGAGTATTCAAAGTGATCAGAGTGATAAAACCAGCCAGACTAATCAAACTAGCCTGAATGCCCAATAATTCAGAATGTTCATCATGTTGAAACTGAATAGAACATTGGAATTGACTGAATTCGTCAAATGGCAAGAGCATTCAAAGTGATCAGAGTGATAAAACCAGCCAGGCTAATCAAAATAGCCTGAATGTCCAATAATTCAGAATGTTCATCATGTTGAAACTGAATAGAACGTTGGAATTGACCGAATTCGTCAAATGGCAAGATTATCAAAGTGGTCAGAGTTATAAAACCAGCTACAATAAGCAAAATAGCCTGAATGCCGAATAATTCAGAATGTTCATCATGTTGAAACTGAATAGAACGTTGGAATTGACTGAATTCGTCAAATGGCAAGAGTATTCAAAGTGATCAGAGTGATAAAACCAGCCAGGCTAATCAAAATAGCCTGAATGTCCAATAATTCAGAATGTTCATCATGTTGAAACTGAATAGAACGTTGGAATTGACCGAATTCGTCAAATGGCAAGATTATCAAAGTGGTCAGAGTTATAAAACCAGCTACAATAAGCAAAATAGCCTGAATGCCCAATAATTCAGAATGTTCATCATGTTGAAACTGAATAGAACGTTGGAATTGACTGAATTCGTCAAATGGCAAGAGTATTCAAAGTGATCAGAGTGATAAAACCACCTACAATAGTCAAAATAGCCTGAATGCCCAATAATTCAGAATGTTCATCATGTTGAAACTGAATAGAACATTGGAATTGACCGAATTCGTCAAATGGCAAGATTATCAAAGTGGTCAGAGTTATAAAACCAGCTACAATAGTCAAAATAGCCTGAATGCCCAATAATTCAGAATGTTCATCATGTTGAAACTGAATAGAACATTGGAATTTACCGAATTCGTCAAATGGCAAGAGCATTCAAAGTGATCAGAGTGATAAAACCAGCCAGGCTAATCAAAATAGCCTGAATGTCCAATAATTCAGAATGTTCATCATGTTGAAACTGAATAGAACGTTGGAATTGACCGAATTCGTCAAATGGCAAGATTATCAAAGTGGTCAGAGTTATAAAACCAGCTACAATAAGCAAAATAGCCTGAATGCCCAATAATTCAGAATGTTCATCATGTTGAAACTGAATAGAACGTTGGAATTGACTGAATTCGTCAAATGGCAAGAGTATTCAAAGTGATCAGAGTGATAAAACCACCTACAATAGTCAAAATAGCCTGAATGCCCAATAATTCAGAATGTTCATCATGTTAAAACTGAATAGAACATTGGAATTGACCGAATTCGTCAAATGGCAAGATTATCAAAGTGATCAGAGTGATAAAACCAGCTACAATAAGCAAAATAGCCTGAATGCCCAATAATTCAGAATGTTCATATGTTGAAACTGAATAGAACGTTGGAATTGACTGAATTCGTCAAATGGCAAGAGCATTCAAAGTGATCAGAGTGATAAAACCAGCCAGACTAATCTAAATAGCCTGAATTTTCATCATGTTGAAACTGAATAGAACATTGGAATTGACCGAATTCGTCAAATGGCAAGAGCATTCAAAGTGATCAGAGTGATAAAACCACCTACAATAGTCAAAATAGCCTGAATGCCCAATAATTCAGAATGTTCATCATGTTGAAACTGAATAGAACATTGGAATTGACTGAATTCGTCAAATGGCAAGAGCATTCAAAGTGATCAGAGTGATAAAACCACCTACAATAGTCAAAATAGCCTGAATGCCCAATAATTCAGAATGTTCATCATGTTGAAACTGAATAGAACATTGGAATTGACCGAATTCGTCAAATGGCAAGAGTATTCAAAGTGATCAGAGTGATAAAACCAGCCAGACTAATCAAACTAGCCTGAATGCCCAATAATTCAGAATGTTCATCATGTTGAAACTGAATAGAACATTGGAATTGACTGAATTCGTCAAATGGCAAGAGCATTCAAAGTGATCAGAGTGATAAAACCACCTACAATAGTCAAAATAGCCTGAATGCCCAATAATTCAGAATGTTCATCATGTTGAAACTGAATAGAACATTGGAATTGACTGAATTCGTCAAATGGCAAGAGCATTCAAAGTGATCAGAGTGATAAAACCACCTACAATAGTCAAAATAGCCTGAATGCCCAATAATTCAGAATGTTCATCATGTTGAAACTGAATAGAACATAGGAATTGACCGAATTCGTCAAATGGCAAGAGTATACAAAGTGATCAGAGTGATAAAACCAGCCAGACTAATCAAACTAGCCTGAATGCCCAATAATTCAGAATGTTCATCATGTTGAAACTGAATAGAACGTTGGAATTGACCGAATTCGTCAAATGGCAAGAGTATTCAAAGTGATCAGAGTGATAAAACCAGCTACAATAATCAGAATAGCCTGAATGCCCAATAATTCAGAATGTTCATCATGTTCAAACTGAATAGAACGTTGGAATTGACCGAATTCGTCAAATGGCAAGAGTATTCAAAGTGATCAGAGTGATAAAACCAGCCAGACTAATCAAAATCACAATCTCTTAATCAAACTAAAAAAAATCAAAGTGATCAGAGTTATAAAACCAGCTACAATAAGCAAAATAGCCTGAATGCCCAATAATTCAGAATGTTCATCATGTTGAAACTGAATAGATCGTTGGAATTGACCGAATTCGTCAAATGGCAAGATTATCTAAGTGATCAGATTGATAAAACCAGCTACAATAATCAAAATAGCCTGAATGCCCAATAATTCAGAATGTTCATCATGTTGAAACTGAATAGAACATTGGAATTGACTGAATTCGTCAAATGGCAAGAGCATTCAAAGTGATCAAAGTGATAAAACCACCTACAATAGTCAAAATAGCCTGAATGCCCAATAATTCAGAATGTTCATCATGTTGAAACTGAATAGAACATTGGAATTGACCGAATTCGTCAAATGGCAAGAGCATTCAAAGTGATCAGAGTGATAAAACCAGCCAGGCTAATCAAAATAGCCTGAATGTCCAAAAATTCAGAATGTTCATCATGTTGAAACTGAGTAGAACGTTGGAATTGACCGAATTCGTCAAATGGCAAGAGTATTCAAAGTGATCAGAGTGATAAAACCAGCCAGACTAATCAAACTAGCCTGAATGCCCAATAATTCAGAATGTTCATCTTGTTGAAACTGAATAGAACGTTGGAATTGACCGAATTCGTCAAATGGCAAGATTATCAAAGTGATCAGAGTTATAAAACCAGCTACAATAAGCAAAATAGCCTGAATGCCCAATAATTCAGAATGTTCATCATGTTGAAACTGAATAGAACGTTGGAATTGACTGAATTCGTCAAATGGCAAGAGTATTCAAAGTGATCAGAGTGATAAAACCAGCTACAATAGTCAAAATAGCCTGAATGCCCAATAATTCAGAATGTTCATCATGTTGAAACTGAATAGAACGTTGGAATTGACCGAATTCGTCAAATGGCAAGAGCATTCAAAGTGATCAGAGTGATAAAACCAGCCAGACTAATCAAAATAGCCTGAATGCCCAATAATTCAGAATGTTCATCATGTTGAAACTGAATAGAACGTTGGAATTGACCGAATTCGTCAAATGGCAAGATTATCAAAGTGATCAGAGTGATAAAACCAGCTACAATAAGCAAAATAGCCTGAATGCCCAATAATTCAGAATGTTCATCTTGTTGAAACTGAATAGAACGTTGGAATTGACCGAATTCGTCAAATGGCAAGATTATCAAAGTGATCAGAGTGATAAAACCACCTACAATAGTCAAAATAGCCTGAATGCCCAATAATTCAGAATGTTCATCATGTTGAAACTGAATAGAACATTGGAATTGACCGAATTCGTCAAATGGCAAGATTATCAAAGTGATCAGAGTGATAAAACCAGCTACAATAAGCAAAATAGCCTGAATGCCCAATAATTCAGAATGTTCATCATGTTGAAACTGAATAGAACGTTGGAATTGACTGAATTCGTCAAATGGCAAGAGCATTCAAAGTGATCAGAGTGATAAAACCAGCCAGACTAATCAAAATAGCCTGAATGCCCAATAATTCAGAATGTTCATCATGTTGAAACTGAATAGAACGTTGGAATTGACCGAATTCGTCAAATGGCAAGAGTATTCAAAGTGATCAGAGTGATAAAACCACCCAGACTAATCAAACTAGCCGGAATGCCCAATAATTCAGAATGTTCATCATGTTGAAACTGAATAGAACGTTGGAATTGACCGAATTCGTCAAATGGCAAGATTATCAGAGTGACCAGAGTGATAAAACCAGCTACAATAAGCAAAATAGCCTGAATGCCCAATAATTCATAATGTTCATCATGTTGAAACTGAATAGAACGTTGGAATTGACCGAATTCGTCAAATAGCAAGAGTATTCAAAGTGATCAGAGTGATAAAACCACCCAGACTAATCAAACTAGCCGGAATGCCCAATAATTCAGAATGTTCATCATGTTGAAACTGAATAGAACGTTGGAATTGACCGAATTCGTCAAATGGCAAGATTATCAGAGTGACCAGAGTGATAAAACCAGCTACAATAAGCAAAATAGCCTGAATGCCCAATAATTCATAATGTTCATCATGTTGAAACTGAATAGAACGTTGGAATTGACTGAATTCGTAAAATGGCAAGAGCATTCAAAGTGATCAGAGTGATAAAACCAGCCAGACTAATCAAAATAGCCTGAATGCCCAATAATTCAGAATGTTCATCATGTTGAAACTGAATAGAACGTTGGAATTGACCGAATTCGTCAAATGGCAAGATTATCAAAGTGATCAGAGTGATAAACCAGGTACAATAATCAAAATAGCCTGAATGCCCAATAATTGAGAACGTTCATCATGTTGAAACTGAATAGAACGTTGGAATTGACCGAATTCGTCAAATAGCAAGAGTATTCAAAGTGATCAGAGTGATAAAACCACCCAGACTAATCAAACTAGCCGGAATGCCCAATAATTCAGAATGTTCATCATGTTGAAACTGAATAGAACGTTGGAATTGACCGAATTCGTCAAATGGCAAGATTATCAAAGTGATCAGAGTGATAAAACCAGCTACAATAAGCAAAATAGCCTGAATGCCCAATAATTCAGAATGTTCATCATGTTGAAACTGTATAGAACGTTGGAATTGACCGAATTCGTCAAATGGCAAGATTATCAAAGTAATCAGAGTGATAAAACCAGCTACAATAATCAAAATAGCCTGAATGTCCAATAATTGAGAACGTTCATCATGTTGAAACTGTATAGAACGTTGGAATTGACCGAATTCGTCAAATGGCAAGATTATCAAAGTAATCAGAGTGATAAAACCAGCTACAATAATCAAAATAGCCTGAATGTCCAATAATTGAGAACGTTCATCATGTTGAAACTGAATAGAACGTTGGAATTGACCGAATTCGTCAAATGGCAGGAGTATTCAAAGTGATCAGAGTGATAAAACCAGCTACAATAGTCAAAATAGCCTGAATGCCCAATAATACAGAATGTTCATCATGTTGAAACTGAATAGAACATTGGAATTGACCGAATTCGTCAAATGGCAAGAGCATTCAAAGTGATCAGAGTGATAAAACCAGCCAGACTAATCAAAATAGCCTGAATGTCCAATAATTCAGAATGTTCATCATGTTGAAACTGAATAGAACGTTGGAATTGACCGAATTCGTCAAATGGCAAGATTATCAAAGTGATCAGAGTGATAAAACCAGCTACAATAATCAAAATAGCCTGAATGCCCAATAATTGAGAACGTTCATCATGTTGAAACTGAATAGAACGTTGGAATTGACCGAATTCGTCAAATGGCAAGAGTATTCAAAGTGATCAGAGTGATAAAACCAGCTACAATAGTCAAAATAGCCTGAATGCCCAATAATTCAGAATGTTCATCATGTTGAAACTGAATAGAACATTGGAATTGACCGAATTCGTCAAATGGAAAGAGCATTCAAAGTGATCAGAGTGATAAAACCAGCCAGACTAATCAAAATAGCCTGAATGTCCAATAATTCAGAATGTTCATCATGTTGAAACTGAATAGAACGTTGGAATTGACCGAATTCGTCAAATGGCAAGAGTATTCAAAGTGATCAGAGTGATAAAACCAGCTACAATAGTCAAAATAGCCTGAATGCCCAATAATTCAGAATGTTCATCATGTTGAAACTGAATAGAATATTGGAATTGACCGAATTCGTCAAATGGCAAGAGCATTCAAAGTGATCAGAGTGATAAAACCAGCCAGACTAATCAAAATAGCCTGAATGTCCAATAATTCAGAATGTTCATCATGTTGAAACTGAATAGAACGTTGGAATTGACTGAATTCGTCAAATGGCAAGAGTATTCAAAGTGATCAGACTGATAAAACCACCTACAATAGTCAAAATAGCCTGAATGACCAATAATTCAGAATGTTCTTCATGTTGAAACTGAATAGAACGTTGGAATTGACCGAATTCGTCAAATGGCAAGAGTATTCAAAGTGATCAGAGTGATAAAACCAGCCAGATTAATCAAAATAGCCTGAGTGCCCAATATTTCAGAATGTTCATCATGTTCAAACTGAATAGAACGTTGGAATTGACCGAATTCGTTTAATGGCTATAGTATTCAAAGTGATCAGAGTGATAAAACCAGCCAGACTAATCAAAATATCCTGAATGCCCAATAGTTCAGAATGTTCATCATGTTGAAACTGAATAGAACGTTGGAATTGAGCGAATTCGTCAAATGGCAAGAATAATCAAAGTGATCAGAGTGATAAAACCAGCTACAATAGTCAAAATAGCATGAATGCCCAATAATTCAGAATGTTCATCATGTTGAAACTGAATAGAACGTTGGAATTGACCGAATTCGTCAAATGGCAAGATTATCAAAGTGATCAGAGTGATAAAACCAGCTACAATAAGTAAAATAGATTGAATGCCCAATAATTCAGAATGTTCATCATGTTGAAACTGAATAGAACGTTGGAATTGACCGAATTCGTCAAATGGCAAGAGTATTCAAAGTGATCAGAGTGATAAAACCAGCCAGACTAATCAAACTAGCCTGAATGCCCAATAATTCAGAATGTTCATCATGTTGAAACTGAATAGAACGTTGGAATTGACCGAATTCGTCAAATGGCAAGAGTATTCAAAGTGATCAGAGTGATAAAACCAGCTACAATAATCAAAATAGCCTGAATGCCCAAAAATTGAGAACGTTCATCATGTTGAAACTGAATAGAACGTTGGAATTGACCGAATTCGTCAAATGGCAAGAGTATTCAAAGTGATCAGAGTGATAAAACCAGCTACAATAGTCAAAATAGCCTGAATGCCCAATAATTCAGAATGTTCATCATGTTGAAACTGAATAGAACATTGGAATTGACCGAATTCGTCAAATGGAAAGAGCATTCAAAGTGATCAGAGTGATAAAACCAGCCAGACTAATCAAAATAGCCTGAATGTCCAATAATTCAGAATGTTCATCATGTTGAAACTGAATAGAACGTTGGAATTGACCGAATTCGTCAAATGGCAAGAGTATTCAAAGTGATCAGAGTGATAAAACCAGCTACAATAGTCAAAATAGCCTGAATGCCCAATAATTCAGAATGTTCATCATGTTGAAACTGAATAGAACATTGGAATTGACCGAATTCGTCAAATGGCAAGAGCATTCAAAGTGATCAGAGTGATAAAACCAGCCAGACTAATCAAAATAGCCTGAATGTCCAATAATTCAGAATGTTCATCATGTTGAAACTGAATAGAACGTTGGAATTGACTGAATTCGTCAAATGGCAAGAGTATTCAAAGTGATCAGACTGATAAAACCACCTACAATAGTCAAAATAGCCTGAATGACCAATAATTCAGAATGTTCATCATGTTGAAACTGAATAGAACGTTGGAATTGACCGAATTCGTCAAATGGCAAGAGTATTCAAAGTGATCAGAGTGATAAAACCAGCCAGATTAATCAAAATAGCCTGAATGCCCAATATTTCCGAATGTTCATCATGTTCAAACTGAATAGAACGTTGGAATTGACCGAATTCGTTTAATGGCTATAGTATTCAAAGTGATCAGAGTGATAAAACCAGCCAGACTAATCAAAATATCCTGAATGCCCAATAATTCAGAATGTTCATCATGTTGAAACTGAATAGAACGTTGGAATTGAGCGAATTCGTCAAATGGCAAGAATAATCAAAGTGATCAGAGTGATAAAACCAGCTACAATAGTCAAAATAGCATGAATGCCCAATAATTCAGAATGTTCATCATGTTGAAACTGAATAGAACGTTGGAATTGACCGAATTCGTCAAATGGCAAGATTATCAAAGTGATCAGAGTGATAAAACCAGCTACAATAAGTAAAATAGATTGAATGCCCAATAATTCAGAATGTTCATCATGTTGAAACTGAATAGAACGTTGGAATTGACCGAATTCGTCAAATGGCAAGAGTATTCAAAGTGATCAGAGTGATAAAACCAGCCAGACTAATCAAACTAGCCTGAATGCCCAATAATTCAGAATGTTCATCATGTTGAAACTGAATAAAACGTTGGAATTGACCAAATTCGTCAAATGGCAAGATTATCAAAGTGATCAGAGTGATAAAACCAGCTACAATAAGCAAAATTGATTGAATGCCCAATAATTCAGAATGTTCATCATGTTGAAACTGAATAGAACGTTGGAATTGACCGAATTCGTCAAATGGCAAGAGTATTCAAAGTGATCAGAGTGATAAAACCAGCTACAATAGTCAAAATAGCCTGAATGCCCAATAATTCAGAATGTTCATCATGTTGAAACTGAATAGAACGTTGGAATTGACTGAATTCGTCAAATGGCAAGAGTATTCAAAGTGATCAGAGTGATAAAACCACCTACAATAGTCAAAATAGCCTGAATGCCCAATAATTCAGAATGTTCATCATGTTGAAACTGAATAGAACGTTGGAATTGACCGAATTCGTCAAATGGCAAGAGTATTCAAAGTGATCAGAGTGATAAAACCAGCCAGACTAATCAAACTAGCCTGAATGCCCAATAATTGAGAATGTTCATCATGTTGAAACTGAATAGAACGTTGGAATTGACCGAATTCGTCAAATGGCAAGAGTATTCAAAGTGATCAGAGTGATAAAACCAGCTACATTAATCAAAATAGCCTGAATGCCTAATAATTGAGAACGGTCATCATGTTGAACCTGAATAGAACGTTGGAATTGACCGAATTCGTCAAATGGCAAGAGCATTCAAAGTGATCAGAGTGATTAAACTAGCTACAATAGTCAAAATAGCCTGAATGCCCAATAATTCAGAATGTTCATCATGTTGAAACTGAATAGAACGTTGGAATTGACCGAATTCGTCAAATGGCAAGAGTATTCAAAGTGATCAGAGTGATAAAACCAGCTACAATAATCAAAATAGCCTGAATGCCCAATAATTCAGAATGTTCATCATGTTGAAACTGAATAGAACGTTGGAAAATAGCCTGAATGCCCAATAATTCAGAATGTTCATCATGTTGAAACTGAATAGAACGTTGGAATTGACCGAATTCGTCAAATGGCAAGAGTATTCAAAGTGATCAGAGTGATAAAACCAGCTACAATAATCAAAATAGCCTGAATGCCTAATAATTGAGAACGTTCATCATGTTGAAACTGAATAGAACATTGGAATTGACCGAATTCGTCAAATGGCAAGATTATCAAAGTGATCAGAGTGATAAAACCAGCTACAATAATCAAAATAGCCTGAATCAAAATAGCCAATAATTCAGAATGTTCATCATGTTCAAACTGAATAGAACGTTGGAATTGACCGAATTCGTCAAATGGCAAGATTATCAAAGTGATCAGAGTGATAAAACCAGCTACAATAATCAAAATAGCCTGAATGCCCAATAATTCAGAATGTTCATCATGTTCAAACTGAATAGAACGTTGGAATTGACCGAATTCGTCAAATGGCAAGAGTATTCAAAGTGATCAGAGTGATAAAACCAGCCAGACTAATCAAACTAGCCTGAATGCCCAATAATTCAGAATGTTCATCATGTTGAAACTGAATAGAACGTTGGAATTGACCGAATTCGTCAAATGGCAAGAGTATTCAAAGTGATCAGAATGATAAAACCAGCTACAATAATCAAAATAGCCTGAATGCCCAATAATTCAGAATGTTCATCATGTTGAAACTGAATAGAACGTTGGAATTGACCGAATTCGTCAAATGGCAAGAGTATTCAAAGTGATCAGAGTGATAAAACCAGCTACAATAATCAAAATAGCCTGAATGCCCAATAATTCAGAATGTTCATCATGTTGAAACTGAATAGAACGTTGGAAAATAGCCTGAATGCCCAATAATTCAGAATGTTCATCATGTTGAAACTGAATAGAACGTTGGAATTGACCGAATTCGTCAAATGGCAAGAGTATTCAAAGTGATCAGAGTGATAAAACCAGCTACAATAATCAAAATAGCCTGAATGCCTAATAATTGAGAACGTTCATCATGTTGAAACTGAATAGAACGTTGGAATAGACCGAATTCCTCAAATGGCAAGATTATCAAAGTGATCAGAGTGATAAAACCAGCTACAATAATCAAAATAGCCTGAATCAAAATAGCCAATAATTCAGAATGTTCATCATGTTCAAACTGAATAGAACGTTGGAATTGACCGAATTCGTCAAATGGCAAGATTATCAAAGTGATCAGAGTGATAAAACCAGCTACAATAATCAAAATAGCCTGAATGAATTCGTCAAATGGCAAGATTATCAAAGTGATCAGAGTGATAAAACCAGCTACAATAATCAAAATAGCCTGAATGCCCAATAATTCAGAATGTTTATCATGTTCAAACTGAATAGAACGTTGGAATTGACCGAATTCTTCAAATGGCAAGAGTATTCAAAGTGATCAGAGTGATAAAACCAGCCAGACTAATCAAACTAGCCTGAATGCCCAATAATTCAGAATTTTCATCATGTTGAAACTGAATAGAACGTTGGAATTGACCGAATTCGTCAAATGGCAAGAGTATTCAAAGTGATCAGAATGATAAAACCAGCTACAATAATCAAAATAGCCTGAATGCCTAATAATTGAGAACGTTCATCATGTTGAAACTGAATAGAACGTTGTAATTGACCGAATTCGTCAAATGGCAAGAGCATTCAAAGTGATCAGAGTGATAAAACCAGCTACAATAGTCAAAATAGCCTGAATGCCCAATAATTCAGAATGTTCATCATGTTGAAACTGAATAGAACATTGGAATTGACCGAATTCGTCAAATGGCAAGAGCATTCAAAGTGATCAGAGTGATAAAACCAGCCAGACTAATCAAAATAGCCTGAATGTCCAATAATTCAGAATGTTCATCATGTTGAAACTGAATAGAACGTTGGAATTGACTGAATTCGTCAAATGGCAAGAGTATTCAAAGTGATCAGACTGATAAAACCACCTACAATAGTCAAAATAGCCTGAATGACCAATAATTCAGAATGTTCTTCATGTTGAAACTGAATAGAACGTTGGAATTGACCGAATTCGTCAAATGGCAAGAGTATTCAAAGTGATCAGAGTGATAAAACCAGCCAGATTAATCAAAATAGCCTGAATGCCCAATATTTCAGAATGTTCATCATGTTCAAACTGAATAGAACGTTGGAATTGACCGAATTCGTTTAATGGCTATAGTATTCAAAGTGATCAGAGTGATAAAACCAGCCAGACTAATCAAAATATCCTGAATGCCCAATAATTCAGAATGTTCATCATGTTGAAACTGAATAGAACGTTGGAATTGAGCGAATTCGTCAAATGGCAAGAATAATCAAAGTGATCAGAGTGATAAAACCAGCTACAATAGTCAAAATAGCATGAATGCCCAATAATTCAGAATGTTCATCATGTTGAAACTGAATAGAACGTTGGAATTGACCGAATTCGTCAAATGGCAAGATTATCAAAGTGATCAGAGTGATAAAACCAGCTACAATAAGTAAAATAGATTGAATGCCCAATAATTCAGAATGTTCATCATGTTGAAACTGAATAGAACGTTGGAATTGACCGAATTCGTCAAATGGCAAGAGTATTCAAAGTGATCAGAGTGATAAAACCAGCCAGACTAATCAAACTAGCCTGAATGCCCAATAATTCAGAATGTTCATCATGTTGAAACTGAATAAAACGTTGGAATTGACCAAATTCGTCAAATGGCAAGATTATCAAAGTGATCAGAGTGATAAAACCAGCTACAATAAGCAAAGTTGATTGAATGCCCAATAATTCAGAATGTTCATCATGTTGAAACTGAATAGAACGTTGGAATTGACCGAATTCGTCAAATGGCAAGAGTATTCAAAGTGATCAGAGTGATAAAACCAGCTACAATAGTCAAAATAGCCTGAATGCCTAATAATTCAGAATGTTCATCATGTTGAAACTGAATAGAACGTTGGAATTGACTGAATTCGTCAAATGGCAAGAGTATTCAAAGTGATCAGAGTGATAAAACCACCTACAATAGTCAAAATAGCCTGAATGCCCAATAATTCAGAATGTTCATCATGTTGAAACTGAATAGAACGTTGGAATTGACCGAATTCGTCAAATGGCAAGAGTATTCAAAGTGATCAGAGTGATAAAACCAGCCAGACTAATCAAACTAGCCTGAATGCCCAAAAATTGAGAATGTTCATCATGTTGAAACTGAATAGAACGTTGGAATTGACCGAATTCGTCAAATGGCAAGAGTATTCAAAGTGATCAGAGTGATAAAACCAGCTACATTAATCAAAATAGCCTGAATGCCTAATAATTGAGAACGGTCATCATGTTGAACCTGAATAGAACGTTGGAATTGACCGAATTCGTCAAATGGCAAGAGCATTCAAAGTGATCAGAGTGATTAAACTAGCTACAATAGTCAAAATAGCCTGAATGCCCAATAATTCAGAATGTTCATCATGTTGAAACTGAATAGAACGTTGGAATTGACCGAATTCGTCAAATGGCAAGAGTATTCAAAGTGATCAGAGTGATAAAACCAGCTACAATAATCAAAATAGCCTGAATGCCCAATAATTCAGAATGTTCATCATGTTGAAACTGAATAGAACGTTGGAAAATAGCCTGAATGCCCAATAATTCAGAATGTTCATCATGTTGAAACTGAATAGAACGTTGGAATTGACCGAATTCGTCAAATGGCAAGAGTATTCAAAGTGATCAGAGTGATAAAACCAGCTACAATAATCAAAATAGCCTGAATGCTTAATAATTGAGAACGTTCATCATGTTGAAACTGAATAGAACGTTGGAATTGACCGAATTCGTCAAATGGCAAGATTATCAAAGTGATCAGAGTGATAAAACCAGCTACAATAATCAAAATAGCCTGAATCAAAATAGCCAATAATTCAGAATGTTCATCATGTTCAAACTGAATAGAACGTTGGAATTGACCGAATTTGTCAAATGGCAAGATTATCAAAGTGATCAGAGTGATAAAACCAGCTACAATAATCAAAATAGCCTGAATGCCCAATAATTCAGAATGTTCATCATGTTCAAACTGAATAGAACGTTGGAATTGACCGAATTCGTCAAATGGCAAGATTATCAAAGTGATCAGAGTGATAAAACCAGCTACAATAAGCAAAGTTGATTGAATGCCCAATAATTCAGAATGTTCATCATGTTGAAACTGAATAGAACGTTGGAATTGAGCGAATTCGTCAAATGGCAAGAATAATCAAAGTGATCAGAGTGATAAAACCAGCTACAATAGTCAAAATAGCATGAATGCCCAATAATTCAGAATGTTCATCATGTTGAAACTGAATAGAACGTTGGAATTGACCGAATTCGTCAAATGGCAAGATTATCAAAGTGATCAGAGTGATAAAACCAGCTACAATAAGTAAAATAGATTGAATGCCCAATAATTCAGAATGTTCATCATGTTGAAACTGAATAGAACGTTGGAATTGACCGAATTCGTCAAATGGCAAGAGTATTCAAAGTGATCAGAGTGATAAAACCAGCCAGACTAATCAAACTAGCCTGAATGCCCAATAATTCAGAATGTTCATCATGTTGAAACTGAATAAAACGTTGGAATTGACCAAATTCGTCAAATGGCAAGATTATCAAAGTGATCAGAGTGATAAAACCAGCTACAATAAGCAAAGTTGATTGAATGCCCAATAATTCAGAATGTTCATCATGTTGAAACTGAATAGAACGTTGGAATTGACCGAATTCGTCAAATGGCAAGAGTATTCAAAGTGATCAGAGTGATAAAACCAGCTACAATAGTCAAAATAGCCTGAATGCCCAATAATTCAGAATGTTCATCATGTTGAAACTGAATAGAACGTTGGAATTGACTGAATTCGTCAAATGGCAAGAGTATTCAAAGTGATCAGAGTGATAAAACCACCTACAATACTCACAATAGCCTGAATGCCCAATAATTCAGAATGTTCATCATGTTGAAACTGAATAGAACGTTGGAATTGACCGAATTCGTCAAATGGCAAGAGTATTCAAAGTGATCAGAGTGATAAAACCAGCCAGACTAATCAAACTAGCCTGAATGCCCAATAATTGAGAATGTTCATCATGTTGAAACTGAATAGAACGTTGGAATTGACCGAATTCGTCAAATGGCAAGAGTATTCAAAGTGATCAGAGTGATAAAACCAGCTACATTAATCAAAATAGCCTGAATGCCTAATAATTGAGAACGGTCATCATGTTGAACCTGAATAGAACGTTGGAATTGACCGAATTCGTCAAATGGCAAGAGCATTCAAAGTGATCAGAGTGATTAAACTAGCTACAATAGTCAAAATAGCCTGAATGCCCAATAATTCAGAATGTTCATCATGTTGAAACTGAATAGAACGTTGGAATTGACCGAATTCGTCAAATGGCAAGAGTATTCAAAGTGATCAGAGTGATAAAACCAGCTACAATAATCAAAATAGCCTGAATGCCCAATAATTCAGAATGTTCATCATGTTGAAACTGAATAGAACGTTGGAAAATAGCCTGAATGCCCAATAATTCAGAATGTTCATCATGTTGAAACTGAATAGAACGTTGGAATTGACCGAATTCGTCAAATGGCAAGAGTATTCAAAGTGATCAGAGTGATAAAACCAGCTACAATAATCAAAATAGCCTGAATGCCTAATAATTGAGAACGTTCATCATGTTGAAACTGAATAGAACGTTGGAATTGACCGAATTCGTCAAATGGCAAGATTATCAAAGTGATCAGAGTGATAAAACCAGCTACAATAATCAAAATAGCCTGAATCAAAATAGCCAATAATTCAGAATGTTCATCATGTTCAAACTGAATAGAACGTTGGAATTGACCGAATTCGTCAAATGGCAAGATTATCAAAGTGATCAGAGTGATAAAACCAGCTACAATAATCAAAATAGCCTGAATGCCCAATAATTCAGAATGTTCATCATGTTCAAACTGAATAGAACGTTGGAATTGACCGAATTCGTCAAATGGCAAGATTATCAAAGTGATCAGAGTGATAAAACCAGCTACAATAATCAAAATAGCCTGAATGCCCAATAATTCAGAATGTTCATCATGTTGAAACTGAATAGAACGTTGGAATTGACCGAATTCGTCAAATGGCAAGAGTATTCAAAGTGATCAGAGTGATAAAACCAGCCAGACTAATCAAACTAGCCTGAATGCCCAATAATTCAGAATGTTCATCATGTTGAAACTGAATAGAACGTTGGAATTGACCGAATTCGTCAAATGGCAAGAGTATTCAAAGTGATCAGAATGATAAAACCAGCTACAATAATCAAAATAGCCTGAATGCCCAATAATTCAGAATGTTCATCATGTTGAAACTGAATAGAACGTTGGAATTGACCGAATTCGTCAAATGGCAAGAGTATTCAAAGTGATCAGAGTGATAAAACCAGCTACAATAATCAAAATAGCCTGAATGCCCAATAATTCAGAATGTTCATCATGTTGAAACTGAATAGAACGTTGGAATTGACCGAATTCGTCAAATGGCAAGAGTATTCAAAGTGATCAGAGTGATAAAACCAGCTACAATAATCAAAATAGCCTGAATGCCTAACAATTGAGAACGTTCATCATGTTGAAACTGAATAGAACGTTGGAATAGACCGAATTCCTCAAATGGCAAGATTATCAAAGTGATCAGAGTGATAAAACCAGCTACAATAATCAAAATAGCCTGAATCAAAATAGCCAATAATTCAGAATGTTCATCATGTTCAAACTGAATAGAACGTTGGAATTGACCGAATTCGTCAAATGGCAAGATTATCAAAGTGATCAGAGTGATAAAACCAGCTACAATAATCAAAATAGCCTGAATGAATTCGTCAAATGGCAAGATTATCAAAGTGATCAGAGTGATAAAACCAGCTACAATAATCAAAATAGCCTGAATGCCCAATAATTCAGAATGTTTATCATGTTCAAACTGAATAGAACGTTGGAATTTACCGAATTCGTCAAATGGCAAGAGTATTCAAAGTGATCAGAGTGATAAAACCAGCCAGACTAATCAAACTAGCCTGAATGCCCAATAATTCAGAATTTTCATCATGTTGAAACTGAATAGAACGTTGGAATTGACCGAATTCGTCAAATGGCAAGAGTATTCAAAGTGATCAGAATGATAAAACCAGCTACAATAATCAAAATAGCCTGAATGCCTAATAATTGAGAACGTTCATCATGTTGAAACTGAATAGAACGTTGTAATTGACCGAATTCGTCAAATGGCAAGAGCATTCAAAGTGATCAGAGTGATTAAACCAGCTACAATAGTCAAAATAGCCTGAATGCCCAATAATTCAGAATGTTCATCATGTTGAAACTGAATAGAACGTTGGAATTGACCGAATTCGTCAAATGACAAGAGTATTCAAAGTGATCAGAGTGATAAAACCAGCCAGACTAATCAAACTAGCCTGAATGCCCAATAATTCAGAATGTTCATCATGTTGAAACTGAATAGAACGTTGGAATTGACCGAATTCGTCAAATGGCAAGAGTATTCAAAGTGATCAGAGTCATAAAACCAGCTACATTAATCAAAATAGTCTGAATAGCATTCAAAGTGATCAGAGTGATTAAACTAGCTACAATAGTCAAAATAGCCTGAATGCCCAATAATTCAGAATGTTCATCATGTTGAAAATGTACAGAACGTTGGAATTGACCGAATTCGTCAAATGGCAAGAGTATTCAAAGTGATCAGAGTGATAAAACCAGCCAGACTAATCAAACTGGCCTGAATGCCCAATAGTTCAGAATGTTCATCATGTTGAAACTGAATAGAACGTTGGAATTGACCGAATTCGTCAAATGGCAAGAGTATTCAAAGTGATCAGAGTGATAAAACCAGCCAGACTAATCAAACTAGCCTGAATGCCCAATAATTCAGAATTTTCATCATGTTGAAACTGAATAGAACGTTGGAATTGACCGAATTCGTCAAATGGCAAGAGTATTCAAAGTGATCAGAATGATAAAACCAGCTACAATAATCAAAATAGCCTGAATGAATTCGTCAAATGGCAAGATTATCAAAGTGATCAGAGTGATAAAACCAGCTACAATAATCAAAATAGCCTGAATGCCCAATAATTCAGAATGTTTATCATGTTCAAACTGAATAGAACGTTGGAATTGACCGAATTCGTCAAATGACAAGAGTATTCAAAGTGATCAGAGTGATAAAACCAGCCAGACTAATCAAACTAACCTGAATGCCCAATAATTCAGAATGTTCATCATGTTGAAACTGAATAGAACGTTGGAATTGACCGAATTCGTCAAATGGCAAGAGTATTCAAAGTGATCAGAGTGATAAAACCAGCCAGACTAATCAAACTAGCCTGAATGCCCAATAATTCAGAATTTTCATCATGTTGAAACTGAATAGAACGTTGGAATTGACCGAATTCGTCAAATGGCAAGAGTATTCAAAGTGATCAGAATGATAAAACCAGCTACAATAATCAAAATAGCCTGAATGCCTAATAATTGAGAACGTTCATCATGTTGAAACTGAATAGAACGTTGTAATTGACCGAATTCGTCAAATGGCAAGAGCATTCAAAGTGATCAGAGTGATTAAACCAGCTACAATAGTCAAAATAGCCTGAATGCCCAATAATTCAGAATGTTCATCATGTTGAAACTGAATAGAACGTTGGAATTGACCGAATTCGTCAAATGACAAGAGTATTCAAAGTGATCAGAGTGATAAAACCAGCCAGACTAATCAAACTAGCCTGAATGCCCAATAATTCAGAATGTTCATCATGTTGAAACTGAATAGAACGTTGGAATTGACCGAATTCGTCAAATGACAAGAGTATTCAAAGTGATCAGAGTGATAAAACCAGCCAGACTAATCAAACTAGCCTGAATGCCCAATAATTCAGAATGTTCATCATGTTGAAACTGAATAGAACGTTGGAATTGACCGAATTCGTCAAATGGCAAGAGTATTCAAAGTGATCAGAGTGATAAAACCAGCTACAATAATCAAAATAGCCTGAATGCCTAACAATTGAGAACGTTCATCATGTTGAAACTGAATAGAACGTTGGAATAGACCGAATTCCTCAAATGGCAAGATTATCAAAGTGATCAGAGTGATAAAACCAGCTACAATAATCAAAATAGCCTGAATCAAAATAGCCAATAATTCAGAATGTTCATCATGTTCAAACTGAATAGAACGTTGGAATTGACCGAATTCGTCAAATGGCAAGATTATCAAAGTGATCAGAGTGATAAAACCAGCTACAATAATCAAAATAGCCTGAATGCCCAATAATTCAGAATGTTCATCATGTTGAAACTGAATAGAACGTTGGAATTGACCGAATTCGTCAAATGGCAAGAGTATTCAAAGTGATCAGAGTGATAAAACCAGCCAGACTAATCAAACTAGCCTGAATGCCCAATAATTCAGAATGTTCATCATGTTGAAACTGAATAGAACGTTGGAATTGACCGAATTCGTCAAATGGGAAGAGTATTCAAAGTGATCAGAATGATAAAACCAGCTACAATAATCAAAATAGCCTGAATGCCCAATAATTCAGAATGTTCATCATGTTGAAACTGAATAGAACGTTGGAATTGACCGAATTCGTCAAATGGCAAGAGTATTCAAAGTGATCAGAGTGATAAAACCAGCTACAATAATCAAAATAGCCTGAATGCCCAATAATTCAGAATGTTCATCATGTTGAAACTGAATAGAACGTTGGAATTGACCGAATTCGTCAAATGGCAAGAGTATTCAAAGTGATCAGAGTGATAAAACCAGCTACAATAATCAAAATAGCCTGAATGCCTAACAATTGAGAACGTTCATCATGTTGAAACTGAATAGAACGTTGGAATAGACCGAATTCCTCAAATGGCAAGATTATCAAAGTGATCAGAGTGATAAAACCAGCTACAATAATCAAAATAGCCTGAATCAAAATAGCCAATAATTCAGAATGTTCATCATGTTCAAACTGAATAGAACGTTGGAATTGACCGAATTCGTCAAATGGCAAGATTATCAAAGTGATCAGAGTGATAAAACCAGCTACAATAATCAAAATAGCCTGAATGAATTCGTCAAATGGCAAGATTATCAAAGTGATCAGAGTGATAAAACCAGCTACAATAATCAAAATAGCCTGAATGCCCAATAATTCAGAATGTTTATCATGTTCAAACTGAATAGAACGTTGGAATTTACCGAATTCGTCAAATGGCAAGAGTATTCAAAGTGATCAGAGTGATAAAACCAGCCAGACTAATCAAACTAGCCTGAATGCCCAATAATTCAGAATTTTCATCATGTTGAAACTGAATAGAACGTTGGAATTGACCGAATTCGTCAAATGGCAAGAGTATTCAAAGTGATCAGAATGATAAAACCAGCTACAATAATCAAAATAGCCTGAATGCCTAATAATTGAGAACGTTCATCATGTTGAAACTGAATAGAACGTTGTAATTGACCGAATTCGTCAAATGGCAAGAGCATTCAAAGTGATCAGAGTGATTAAACCAGCTACAATAGTCAAAATAGCCTGAATGCCCAATAATTCAGAATGTTCATCATGTTGAAACTGAATAGAACGTTGGAATTGACCGAATTCGTCAAATGACAAGAGTATTCAAAGTGATCAGAGTGATAAAACCAGCCAGACTAATCAAACTAGCCTGAATGCCCAATAATTCAGAATGTTCATCATGTTGAAACTGAATAGAACGTTGGAATTGACCGAATTCGTCAAATGGCAAGAGTATTCAAAGTGATCAGAGTCATAAAACCAGCTACATTAATCAAAATAGTCTGAATAGCATTCAAAGTGATCAGAGTGATTAAACTAGCTACAATAGTCAAAATAGCCTGAATGCCCAATAATTCAGAATGTTCATCATGTTGAAAATGTACAGAACGTTGGAATTGACCGAATTCGTCAAATGGCAAGAGTATTCAAAGTGATCAGAGTGATAAAACCAGCCAGACTAATCAAACTGGCCTGAATGCCCAATAGTTCAGAATGTTCATCATGTTGAAACTGAATAGAACGTTGGAATTGACCGAATTCGTCAAATGGCAAGAGTATTCAAAGTGATCAGAGTGATAAAACCAGCCAGACTAATCAAACTAGCCTGAATGCCCAATAATTCAGAATTTTCATCATGTTGAAACTGAATAGAACGTTGGAATTGACCGAATTCGTCAAATGGCAAGAGTATTCAAAGTGATCAGAATGATAAAACCAGCTACAATAATCAAAATAGCCTGAATGAATTCGTCAAATGGCAAGATTATCAAAGTGATCAGAGTGATAAAACCAGCTACAATAATCAAAATAGCCTGAATGCCCAATAATTCAGAATGTTTATCATGTTCAAACTGAATAGAACGTTGGAATTGACCGAATTCGTCAAATGACAAGAGTATTCAAAGTGATCAGAGTGATAAAACCAGCCAGACTAATCAAACTAACCTGAATGCCCAATAATTCAGAATGTTCATCATGTTGAAACTGAATAGAACGTTGGAATTGACCGAATTCGTCAAATGGCAAGAGTATTCAAAGTGATCAGAGTGATAAAACCAGCCAGACTAATCAAACTAGCCTGAATGCCCAATAATTCAGAATTTTCATCATGTTGAAACTGAATAGAACGTTGGAATTGACCGAATTCGTCAAATGGCAAGAGTATTCAAAGTGATCAGAATGATAAAACCAGCTACAATAATCAAAATAGCCTGAATGCCTAATAATTGAGAACGTTCATCATGTTGAAACTGAATAGAACGTTGTAATTGACCGAATTCGTCAAATGGCAAGAGCATTCAAAGTGATCAGAGTGATTAAACCAGCTACAATAGTCAAAATAGCCTGAATGCCCAATAATTCAGAATGTTCATCATGTTGAAACTGAATAGAACGTTGGAATTGACCGAATTCGTCAAATGACAAGAGTATTCAAAGTGATCAGAGTGATAAAACCAGCCAGACTAATCAAACTAGCCTGAATGCCCAATAATTCAGAATGTTCATCATGTTGAAACTGAATAGAACGTTGGAATTGACCGAATTCGTCAAATGACAAGAGTATTCAAAGTGATCAGAGTGATAAAACCAGCCAGACTAATCAAACTAGCCTGAATGCCCAATAATTCAGAATGTTCATCATGTTGAAACTGAATAGAACGTTGGAATTGACCGAATTCGTCAAATGGCAAGAGTATTCAAAGTGATCAGAGTGATAAAACCAGCTACAATAATCAAAATAGCCTGAATGCCTAACAATTGAGAACGTTCATCATGTTGAAACTGAATAGAACGTTGGAATAGACCGAATTCCTCAAATGGCAAGATTATCAAAGTGATCAGAGTGATAAAACCAGCTACAATAATCAAAATAGCCTGAATCAAAATAGCCAATAATTCAGAATGTTCATCATGTTCAAACTGAATAGAACGTTGGAATTGACCGAATTCGTCAAATGGCAAGATTATCAAAGTGATCAGAGTGATAAAACCAGCTACAATAATCAAAATAGCCTGAATGAATTCGTCAAATGGCAAGATTATCAAAGTGATCAGAGTGATAAAACCAGCTACAATAATCAAAATAGCCTGAATGCCCAATAATTCAGAATGTTTATCATGTTCAAACTGAATAGAACGTTGGAATTTACCGAATTCGTCAAATGGCAAGAGTATTCAAAGTGATCAGAGTGATAAAACCAGCCAGACTAATCAAACTAGCCTGAATGCCCAATAATTCAGAATTTTCATCATGTTGAAACTGAATAGAACGTTGGAATTGACCGAATTCGTCAAATGGCAAGAGTATTCAAAGTGATCAGAATGATAAAACCAGCTACAATAATCAAAATAGCCTGAATGCCTAATAATTGAGAACGTTCATCATGTTGAAACTGAATAGAACGTTGTAATTGACCGAATTCGTCAAATGGCAAGAGCATTCAAAGTGATCAGAGTGATTAAACCAGCTACAATAGTCAAAATAGCCTGAATGCCCAATAATTCAGAATGTTCATCATGTTGAAACTGAATAGAACGTTGGAATTGACCGAATTCGTCAAATGACAAGAGTATTCAAAGTGATCAGAGTGATAAAACCAGCCAGACTAATCAAACTAGCCTGAATGCCCAATAATTCAGAATGTTCATCATGTTGAAACTGAATAGAACGTTGTAATTGACCGAATTCGTCAAATGGCAAGAGTATTCAAAGTGATCAGAGTCATAAAACCAGCTACATTAATCAAAATAGTCTGAATAGCATTCAAAGTGATCAGAGTGATTAAACTAGCTACAATAGTCAAAATAGCCTGAATGCCCAATAATTCAGAATGTTCATCATGTTGAAAATGTACAGAACGTTGGAATTGAGCGAATTCGTCAAATGGCAAGAGTATTCAAAGTGATCAGAGTGATAAAACCAGCCAGACTAATCAAACTGGCCTGAATGCCCAATAGTTCAGAATGTTCATCATGTTGAAACTGAATAGAACGTTGGAATTGACCGAATTCGTCAAATGGCAAGAGTATTCAAAGTGATCAGAGTGATAAAACCAGCTACAATAATCAAAATAGCCTGAATGCCTAATAATTGAGAACGTTCATCATGTTGAAACTGAATAGAACGTTGGAATTGACCGAATTCGTCAAATGGCAAGATTATCAAAGTGATCAGAGTGATAAAACCAGCTACAATAATCAAAATAGCCTGAATGAATTCGTCAAATGGCAAGATTATCAAAGTGATCAGAGTGATAAAACCAGCTACAATAATCAAAATAGCCTGAATGCCCAATAATTCAGAATGTTTATCATGTTCAAACTGAATAGAACGTTGGAATTGACCGAATTCGTCAAATGGCAAGAGTATTCAAAGTGATCAAAGTCATAAAACCAGCTACATTAATCAAAATAGTCTGAATAGCATTCAAAGTGATCAGAGTGATTAAACTAGCTACAATAGTCAAAATAGCCTGAATGCCCAATAATTCAGAATGTTCATCATGTTGAAACTGTATAGAACGTTGGAATTGACCGAATTCGTCAAATGGCAAGAGTATTCAAAGTGATCAGAGTGATAAAACCAGCCAGACTAATCAAACTGGCCTGAATGCCCAATAGTTCAGAATGTTCATCATGTTGAAACTGAATAGAACGTTGGAATTGACCGAATTCGTCAAATGGCAAGAGTATTCAAAGTGATCAGAGTGATAAAACCAGCTACAATAATCAAAATAGCCTGAATGCCTAATAATTGAGAACGTTCATCATGTTGAAACTGAATAGAACGTTGGAATTGACCGCATTCGTCAAATGGCAAGAGTATTCAAAGTGATAAAACCAGCTACAATAATCAAAATAGCCTGAATCAAAATAGCCAATAATTCAGAATGTTCATCATGTTGAAACTGAATAGAACGTTGGAATTGACCGAATTCGTCAAATGGCAAGAGTATTCAAAGTGATCAGAGTGATAAAACCAGCTACAATAATCAAAATAGCCTGAATGCCTAATAATTGAGAACGTTCATCATGTTGAAACTGAATAGAACGTTGTAATTGACCGAATTCGTCAAATGGCAAGAGCATTCAAAGTGATCAGAGTGATTAAACCAGCTACAATAGTCAAAATAGCCTGAATGCCCAATAATTCAGAATGTTCATCATGTTGAAACTGAATAGAACGTTGGAATTGACCGAATTCGTCAAATGACAAGAGTATTCAAAGTGATCAGAGTGATAAAACCAGCCAGACTAATCAAACTAGCCTGAATGCCCAATAATTCAGAATGTTCATCATGTTGAAACTGAATAGAACGTTGGAATTGACCGAATGCCCAATAATTCAGAATGTTCATCATGTTGAAACTGAATAGAACGTTGGAATTGACCGCATTCGTCAAATGGCAAGAGTATTCAAAGTGATAAAACCAGCTACAATAATCAAAATAGCCTGAATCAAAATAGCCAATAATTCAGAATGTTCATCATGTTGAAACTGAATAGAACGTTGGAATTGACCGAATTCGTCAAATGGCAAGAGTATTCAAAGTGATCAGAGTGATAAAACCAGCTACAATAATCAAAATAGCCTGAATGCCTAATAATTGAGAACGTTCATCATGTTGAAACTGAATAGAACGTTGGAATTGACCGAATTCGTCAAATGGCAAGAGCATTCAAAGTGATCAGAGTGATTAAACCAGCTACAATAGTCAAAATAGCCTGAATGCCCAATAATTCAGAATGTTCATGTTGAAACTGAATAGAACGTTGGAATTGACCGAATTCGTCAAATGACAAGAGTATTCAAAGTGATCAGAGTGATAAAACCAGCCAGATTAATCAAACTAGCCTGAATGCCCAATAATTCAGAATGTTCATCATGTTGAAACTGAATAGAACGTTGGAATTGACCGAATTCGTCAAATGGCAAGAGTATTCAAAGTGATCAGAGTGATAAAACCAGCCAGACTAATCAAACTGGCCTGAATGCCCAATAGTTCAGAATGTTCATCATGTTGAAACTGAATAGAACGTTGGAATTGACCGAATTCGTCAAATGGCAAGATTATCAATGTGATCAGAGTGATAAAACCAGCTACAATAATCAAAATAGCCTGAATGCCTAATAATTGAGAACGTTCATCATGTTGAAACTGAATAGAACGTTGGAATTGACCGCATTCGTCAAATGGCAAGAGTATTCAAAGTGATAAAACCAGCTACAATAATCAAAATAGCCTGAATCAAAATAGCCAATAATTCAGAATGTTCATCATGTTGAAACTGAATAGAACGTTGGAATTGACCGAATTCGTCAAATGGCAAGAGTATTCAAAGTGATCAGAGTGATAAAACCAGCTACAATAATCAAAATAGCCTGAATGCCTAATAATTGAGAACGTTCATCATGTTGAAACTGAATAGAACGTTGTAATTGACCGAATTCGTCAAATGGCAAGAGCATTCAAAGTGATCAGAGTGATTAAACCAGCTACAATAGTCAAAATAGCCTGAATGCCCAATAATTCAGAATGTTCATCATGTTGAAACTGAATAGAACGTTGGAATTGACCGAATTCGTCAAATGACAAGAGTATTCAAAGTGATCAGAGTGATAAAACCAGCCAGACTAATCAAACTAGCCTGAATGCCCAATAATTCAGAATGTTCATCATGTTGAAACTGAATAGAACGTTGGAATTGACCGAATGCCCAATAATTCAGAATGTTCATCATGTTGAAACTGAATAGAACGTTGGAATTGACCGCATTCGTCAAATGGCAAGAGTATTCAAAGTGATAAAACCAGCTACAATAATCAAAATAGCCTGAATCAAAATAGCCAATAATTCAGAATGTTCATCATGTTGAAACTGAATAGAACGTTGGAATTGACCGAATTCGTCAAATGGCAAGAGTATTCAAAGTGATCAGAGTGATAAAACCAGCTACAATAATCAAAATAGCCTGAATGCCTAATAATTGAGAACGTTCATCATGTTGAAACTGAATAGAACGTTGGAATTGACCGAATTCGTCAAATGGCAAGAGCATTCAAAGTGATCAGAGTGATTAAACCAGCTACAATAGTCAAAATAGCCTGAATGCCCAATAATTCAGAATGTTCATGTTGAAACTGAATAGAACGTTGGAATTGACCGAATTCGTCAAATGACAAGAGTATTCAAAGTGATCAGAGTGATAAAACCAGCCAGATTAATCAAACTAGCCTGAATGCCCAATAATTCAGAATGTTCATCATGTTGAAACTGAATAGAACGTTGGAATTGACCGAATTCGTCAAATGGCAAGAGTATTCAAAGTGATCAGAGTGATAAAAACAGCTACAATAATCAAAATAGCCTGAATGCCTAATAATTGAGAACGTTCATCATGTTGAAACTGAATAGAACGTTGGAATTGACCGAATTCGTCAAATGGCAAGATTATCAATGTGATCAGAGTGATAAAACCAGCTACAATAATCAAAATAGCCTGAATGCTTAATAATTGAGAACGTTCATCATGTTGAAACTGAATAGAACGTTGGAATTGACCGAATTCGTCAAATGGCAACATTATCAAAGTGATCAGAGTGATAAAACCAGCTACAATAATCAAAATAGCCTGAATGCCTAATAATTGAGAACGTTCATCATGTTGAAACTGAATAGAACGTTGGAATTGACCGAATTCGTCAAATGGCAAGAGTATTCAAAGTGATCAGAGTGATAAAAACAGAATAGAACTGAATAGAACGTTGGAATTGACCGAATTCGTCAAATGGCAAGATTATCAAAGTGATCAGAGTGATAAAACCACCTACAATAGTCAAAATAGCCTGAATGTCCAATAATTCAGAATGTTCATCATGTTGAAACTGAATCGAACATTGGAATTGACCGAATTCGTCAAATGGCAAGAGCATTCAAAGTGATCAGAGTGATTAAACCAGCTACAATAATCAAAATAGCCTGAATGCCCAATAATTCAGAATGTTCATCATGTTGAAACTGAATAGAACGTTGGAAAATAGCCTGAATGCCCAATAATTCAGAATGTTCATCATGTTGAAACTGAATAGAACGTTGGAATTGACCGAATTCGTCAAATGGCAAGAGTATTCAAAGTGATCAGAGTGATAAAACCAGCTACAATAATCAAAATAGCCTGAATGCCTAACAATTGAGAACGTTCATCATGTTGAAACTGAATAGAACGTTGAATAGACCGAATTCCTCAAATGGCAAGATTATCAAAGTGATCAGAGTGATAAAACCAGCTACAATAATCAAAATAGCCTGAATCAAAATAGCCAATAATTCAGAATGTTCATCATGTTCAAACTGAATAGAACGTTGGAATTGACCGAATTCGTCAAATGGCAAGATTATCAAAGTGATCAGAGTGATAAAACCAGCTACAATAATCAAAATAGCCTGAATGAATTCGTCAAATGGCAAGATTATCAAAGTGATCAGAGTGATAAAACCAGCTACAATAATCAAAATAGCCTGAATGCCCAATAATTCAGAATGTTTATCATGTTCAAACTGAATAGAACGTTGGAATTGACCGAATTCGTCAAATGGCAAGAGTATTCAAAGTGATCAGAGTGATAAAACCAGCCAGACTAATCAAACTAGCCTGAATGCCCAATAATTCAGAATTTTCATCATGTTGAAACTGAATAGAACGTTGGAATTGACCGAATTCGTCAAATGGCAAGAGTATTCAAAGTGATCAGAATGATAAAACCAGCTACAATAATCAAAATAGCCTGAATGCCTAATAATTGAGAACGTTCATCATGTTGAAACTGAATAGAACGTTGTAATTGACCGAATTCGTCAAATGGCAAGAGCATTCAAAGTGATCAGAGTGATTAAACCAGCTACAATAGTCAAAATAGCCTGAATGCCCAATAATTCAGAATGTTCATCATGTTGAAACTGAATAGAACGTTGGAATTGACCGAATTCGTCAAATGACAAGAGTATTCAAAGTGATCAGAGTGATAAAACCAGCCAGACTAATCAAACTAGCCTGAATGCCCAATAATTCAGAATGTTCATCATGTTGAAACTGAATAGAACGTTGGAATTGACCGAATTCGTCAAATGGCAAGAGTATTCAAAGTGATCAGAGTCATAAAACCAGCTACATTAATCAAAATAGTCTGAATAGCATTCAAAGTGATCAGAGTGATTAAACTAGCTACAATAGTCAAAATAGCCTGAATGCCCAATAATTCAGAATGTTCATCATGTTGAAAATGTACAGAACGTTGGAATTGACCGAATTCGTCAAATGGCAAGAGTATTCAAAGTGATCAGAGTGATAAAACCAGCCAGACTAATCAAACTGGCCTGAATGCCCAATAGTTCAGAATGTTCATCATGTTGAAACTGAATAGAACGTTGGAATTGACCGAATTCGTCAAATGGCAAGAGTATTCAAAGTGATCAGAGTGATAAAACCAGCTACAATAATCAAAATAGCCTGAATGCCTAATAATTGAGAACGTTCATCATGTTGAAACTGAATAGAACGTTGGAATTGACCGAATTCGTCAAATGGCAAGATTATCAAAGTGATCAGAGTGATAAAACCAGCTACAATAATCAAAATAGCCTGAATGAATTCGTCAAATGGCAAGATTATCAAAGTGATCAGAGTGATAAAACCAGCTACAATAATCAAAATAGCCTGAATGCCCAATAATTCAGAATGTTTATCATGTTCAAACTGAATAGAACGTTGGAATTGACCGAATTCGTCAAATGACAAGAGTATTCAAAGTGATCAGAGTGATAAAACCAGCCAGACTAATCAAACTAACCTGAATGCCCAATAATTCAGAATGTTCATCATGTTGAAACTGAATAGAACGTTGGAATTGACCGAATTCGTCAAATGGCAAGAGTATTCAAAGTGATCAGAGTGATAAAACCAGCTACAATAATCAAAATAGCCTGAATGCCTAATAATTGAGAACGTTCATCATGTTGAAACTGAATAGAACGTTGGAATTGACCGCATTCGTCAAATGGCAAGAGTATTCAAAGTGATAAAACCAGCTACAATTATCAAAATAGCCTGAATCAAAATAGCCAATAATTCAGAATGTTCATCATGTTGAAACTGAATAGAACGTTGGAATTGACCGAATTCGTCAAATGGCAAGAGTATTCAAAGTGATCAGAGTGATAAAACCAGCTACAATAATCAAAATAGCCTGAATGCCTAATAATTGAGAACGTTCATCATGTTGAAACTGAATAGAACGTTGTAATTGACCGAATTCGTCAAATGGCAAGAGCATTCAAAGTGATCAGAGTGATTAAACCAGCTACAATAGTCAAAATAGCCTGAATGCCCAATAATTCAGAATGTTCATCATGTTGAAACTGAATAGAACGTTGGAATTGACCGAATTCGTCAAATGACAAGAGTATTCAAAGTGATCAGAGTGATAAAACCAGCCAGACTAATCAAACTAGCCTGAATGCCCAATAATTCAGAATGTTCATCATGTTGAAACTGAATAGAACGTTGGAATTGACCGAATGCCCAATAATTCAGAATGTTCATCATGTTGAAACTGAATAGAACATTGGAATTGACCGCATTCGTCAAATGGCAAGAGTATTCAAAGTGATCAGAGTGATAAAACCAGCTACAATAATCAAAATAGCCTGAATGCCTAATAAATGAGAACGTTCATGTTGAAACTGAATAGAACGTTGGAATTGACCGAATTCGTCAAATGACAAGAGTATTCAAAGTGATCAGAGTGATAAAACCAGCCAGATTAATCAAACTAGCCTGAATGCCCAATAATTCAGAATGTTCATCATGTTGAAACTGAATAGAACGTTGGAATTGACCGAATTCGTCAAATGGCAAGAGTATTCAAAGTGATCAGAGTGATAAAAACAGCTACAATAATCAAAATAGCCTGAATCAAAATAGCCAATAATTCAGAATGTTCATCATGTTGAAACTGAATAGAACGTTGGAATTGACCGAATTCGTCAAATGGCAAGAGTATTCAAAGTGATCAGAGTGATAAAACCAGCTACAATAATCAAAATAGCCTGAATGCCTAATAAATGAGAACGTTCATCATGTTGAAACTGAATAGAACGTTGGAATTGACCGAATTCGTCAAATGGCAAGAGCATTCAAAGTGATCAGAGTGATTAAACCAGCTACAATAGTCAAAATAGCCTGAATGCCCAATAATTCAGAATGTTCATGTTGAAACTGAGTAGAACGTTGGAATTGACCGAATTCGTCAAATGACAAGAGTATTCAAAGTGATCAGAGTGATAAAACCAGCCAGATTAATCAAACTAGCCTGAATGCCCAATAATTCAGAATGTTCATCATGTTGAAACTGAATAGAACGTTGGAATTGACCGAATTCGTCAAATGGCAAGAGTATTCAAAGTGATCAGAGTGATAAAAACAGCTACAATAATCAAAATAGCCTGAATGCCTAATAATTGAGAACGTTCATCATGTTGAAACTGAATAGAACGTTGGAATTGACCGAATTCGTCAAATGGCAAGATTATCAATGTGATCAGAGTGATAAAACCAGCTACAATAATCAAAATAGCCTGAATGCTTAATAATTGAGAACGTTCATCATGTTGAAACTGAATAGAACGTTGGAATTGACCGAATTCGTCAAATGGCAACATTATCAAAGTGATCAGAGTGATAAAACCAGCTACAATAATCAAAATAGCCTGAATGCCTAATAATTGAGAACGTTCATCATGTTGAAACTGAATAGAACGTTGGAATTGACCGAATTCGTCAAATGGCAAGAGTATTCAAAGTGATCAGAGTGATAAAAACAGAATAGAACTGAATAGAACGTTGGAATTGACCGAATTCGTCAAATGGCAAGATTATCAAAGTGATCAGAGTGATAAAACCACCTACAATAGTCAAAATAGCCTGAATGTCCAATAATTCAGAATGTTCATCATGTTGAAACTGAATCGAACATTGGAATTGACCGAATTCGTCAAATGGCAAGAGCATTCAAAGTGATCAGAGTGATTAAACCAGCTACAATAGTCAAAATAGCCTGAATGCTTAATAATTGAGAACGTTCATCATGTTGAAACTGAAAAGAACGTTGGAATTGACCGAATTCGTCAAATGGCAAGATTATCAAAGTGATCAGAGTGATAAAACCAGCTACAATAAGCAAAGTAGCCTGAATGCCCAAAAATTCAGAATGTTCATCATGTTGAAACTGAATAGAACGTTGGAATTGACCGAATTCGTCAAATGGCAAGAGTATTCAAAGTGATAAAACCAGCTACAATAATCAAAATAGCCTGAATGCCCAATAATTCAGAATGTTCATCATGAGCGAATTCGTCAAATGGCAAGAATAATCAAAGTGATCAGAGTGATAAAACCAGCTGCAATAGTCAAAATAGCATGACTGCCCAATAATTCAGAATGTTCATCATGTTGAAACTGAATAGAACGTTGGAATTGACCGAATTCGTCAAATGGCAAGACTATCAAAGTGATCAGAGTGATAAAACCAGCTACAATAATCAAAATAGCCTGAATGACCAATAATTCAGAATGTTCATAATGTTGAAACCGAATAGAACGTTGTAATTGACCGAATTCGTCAAATGGCAAGAGCATTCAAAGTGATCAGAGTGATTAAACCAGCTACAATAGTCAAAATAGCCTGAATGCCCAATAATTCAGAATGTTCATCATGTTGAAACTGAATAGAACGTTGGAATTGACCGAATTCGTCAAATGACAAGAGTATTCAAAGTGATCAGAGTGATAAAACCAGCCAGACTAATCAAACTAGCCTGAATGCCCAATAATTCAGAATGTTCATCATGTTGAAACTGAATAGAACGTTGGAATTGACCGAATTCGTCAAATGGCAAGAGTATTCAAAGTGATCAGAGTCATAAAACCAGCTACATTAATCAAAATAGTCTGAATAGCATTCAAAGTGATCAGAGTGATTAAACTAGCTTCAATAGTCAAAATAGCCTGAATGCCCAATAATTCAGAATGTTCATCATGTTGAAACTGTATAGAACGTTGGAATTGACCGAATTCGTCAAATGGCAAGAGTATTCAAAGTGATCAGAGTGATAAAACCAGCCAGACTAATCAAACTGGCCTGAATGCCCAATAGTTCAGAATGTTCATCATGTTGAAACTGAATAGAACGTTGGAATTGACCGAATTCGTCAAATGGCAAGAGTATTCAAAGTGATCAGAGTGATAAAACCAGCTACAATAATCAAAATAGCCTGAATGCCTAATAATTGAGAACGTTCATCATGTTGAAACTGAATAGAACGTTGGAATTGACCGAATTCGTCAAATGGCAAGATTATCAAAGTGATCAGAGTGATAAAACCAGCTATAATAATCAAAATAGCCTGAATGAATTCGTCAAATGGCAAGATTATCAAAGTGATCAGAGTGATAAAACCAGCTACAATAATCAAAATAGCCTGAATGCCCAATAATTCAGAATGTTTATCATGTTCAAACTGAATAGAACGTTGGAATTGACCGAATTCGTCAAATGACAAGAGTATTCAAAGTGATCAGAGTGATAAAACCAGCCAGACTAATCAAACTAACCTGAATGCCCAATAATTCAGAATGTTCATCATGTTGAAACTGAATAGAACGTTGGAATTGACCGAATTCGTCAAATGGCAAGAGTATTCAAAGTGATCAGAGTCATAAAACCAGCTACATTAATCAAAATAGTCTGAATAGCATTCAAAGTGATCAGAGTGATTAAACTAGCTACAATAGTCAAAATAGCCTGAATGCCCAATAATTCAGAATGTTCATCATGTTGAAACTGTATAGAACGTTGGAATTGACCGAATTCGTCAAATGGCAAGAGTATTCAAAGTGATCAGAGTGATAAAACCAGCCAGACTAATCAAACTGGCCTGAATGCCCAATAGTTCAGAATGTTCATCATGTTGAAACTGAATAGAACGTTGGAATTGACCGAATTCGTCAAATGGCAAGAGTATTCAAAGTGATCAGAGTGATAAAACCAGCTACAATAATCAAAATAGCCTGAATGCCTAATAATTGAGAACGTTCATCATGTTGAAACTGAATAGAACGTTGGAATTGACCGAATTCGTCAAATGGCAAGATTATCAAAGTGATCAGAGTGATAAAACCAGCTACAATAAGCAAAGTAGCCCGAATGCCCAATAATTCAGAATGTTCATCATGTTGAAACTGAATAGAACGTTGGAATTGACCGAATGCCCAATAATTCAGAATGTTCATCATGTTGAAACTGAATAGAACGTTGGAATTGACCGAATTCGTCAAATGGCAAGAGTATTCAAAGTAATAAAACCAGCTACAATAATCAAAATAGCCTGAATCAAAATAGCCAATAATTCAGAATGTTCATCATGTTGAAACTGAATAGAACGTTGGAATTGACCGAATTCGTCAAATGGCAAGAGTATTCAAAGTGATCAGAGTGATAAAACCAGCTACAATAATCAAAATAGCCTGAATGCCTAATAATTGAGAACGTTCATCATGTTGAAACTGAATAGAACGTTGGAATTGACCGAATTCGTCAAATGGCAAGAGCATTCAAAGTGATCAGAGTGATTAAACCAGCTACAATAGTCAAAATAGCCTGAATGCCCAATAATTCAGAATGTTCATGTTGAAACTGAATAGAACGTTGGAATTGACCGAATTCGTCAAATGACAAGAGTATTCAAAGTGATCAGAGTGATAAAACCAGCCAGACTAATCAAACTAGCCTGAATGCCCAATAATTCAGAATGTTCATCATGTTGAAACTGAATAGAACGTTGGAATTGACCGAATTCGTCAAATGGCAAGAGTATTCAAAGTGATAAAAACAGCTACAATAATCAAAATAGCCTGAATGCCTAATAATTGAGAACGTTCATCATGTTGAAACTGAATAGAACGTTGGAATTGACCGAATTCGTCAAATGGCAAGATTATCAATGTGATCAGAGTGATAAAACCAGCTACAATAATCAAAATAGCCTGAATGCTTAATAATTGAGAACGTTCATCATGTTGAAACTGAATAGAACGTTGGAATTGACCGAATTCGTCAAATGGCAAGATTATCAAAGTGATCAGAGTGATAAAACCAGCTACAATAATCAAAATAGCCTGAATGCCTAATAATTGAGAACGTTCATCATGTTGAAACTGAATAGAACGTTGGAATTGACCGAATTCGTCAAATGGCAAGAGTATTCAAAGTGATCAGAGTGATAAAAACAGAATAGAACTGAATAGAACGTTGGAATTGACCGAATTCGTCAAATGGCAAGATTATCAAAGTGATCAGAGTGATAAAACCACCTACAATAGTCAAAATAGCCTGAATGCCCAATAATTCAGAATGTTCATCATGTTGAAACTGAATCGAACATTGGAATTGACCGAATTCGTCAAATGGCAAGAGCATTCAAAGTGATCCGAGTGATTAAACCAGCTACAATAGTCAAAATAGCCTGAATGCCTAATAATTGAGAACATTCATCATGTTGAAACTGAAAAGAACGTTGGAATTGACCGAATTCGTCAAATGGCAAGATTATCAAAGTGATCAGAGTGATAAAACCAGCTACAATAAGCAAAGTAGCCTGAATGCCCAATAATTCAGAATGTTCATCATGTTGAAACTGAATAGAACGTTGGAATTGACCGAATTCGTCAAATGGCAAGAGTATTCAAAGTGATAAAACCAGCTACAATAATCAAAATAGCCTGAATGCCCAATAATTCAGAATGTTCATCATGTTGAAACTGAATAGAACGTTGGAATTGAGCGAATTCGTCAAATGGCAAGAATAATCAAAGTGATCAGAGTGATAAAACCAGCTACAATAGTCAAAATAGCATGACTGCCCAATAATTCAGAATGTTCATCATGTTGAAACTGAATAGAACGTTGGAATTGACCGAATTCGTCAAATGGCAAGACTATCAAAGTGATCAGAGTGATAAAACCAGCTACAATAATCAAAATAGCCTGAATGACCAATAATTCAGAATGTTCATCATGTTGAAACTGAATAGAACGTTGGAATTGACCGATTTCGTCAAATGGCAAGAGTATTCAAAGTGATCAGAGTGATAAAACCAGCTACAATAATCAAAATAGCCTGAATGCCTAATAATTGAGAATGTTCATCATGTTGAAACTGAATAGAACGTTGGAATTGACCGATTTCGTCAAATGGCAAGAGTATTCAAAGTGATCAGAGTGATAAAACCAGCTACAATAATCAAAATAGCCTGAATGACCAATAATTCAGAATGTTCATCATGTTGAAACTGAATAGAACGTTGGAATTGACCGAATTCGTCAAATGGCAAGATTATCAAAGTGATCAGAGTGATAAAGCCAGCTACAATAAGCAAAATAGCCTGAATGCCCAATAATTCAGAATGTTCATCATGTTGAAACTGAATAGAACGTTGGAATTGACCGAATTCGTCAAATGGCAATAGTATTCAAAGTGATCAGAGTGATAAAACCACCTACAATAGTCAAAATAGCCTGAATGCCCAATAATTCAGAATGTTCATCATGTTGAAACTGAATAGAACGTTGGAATTGACCGAATTCGTCAAATGGCAAGAGTATTCTAAGTGATCAGAGTGATAAAACCAGCCAGACTTATCAAAATAGCCTGAATGCACAATAATTCAGAATGTTCATCATGTTCAAACTGAATAGAACGTTGGAATTGACCGAATTCGTCAAATGACAAGAGTATTCAAAGTGATCAGAGTGATAAAACCAGCTACAATAATCAAAATAACCTGAATGTCTAATAATTGAGAACGTTCATCATGTTGAAACTGAATAGAACGTTGGAATTGACCGAATTCGTCAAAGTGATCAGAGTGATAAAACCACCTACAATAGTCAAAATAGCCTGAATGCCCAATAATTCAGAATGTTCATCATGTTGAAACTGAATAGAACATTGGAATTGACCGAATTCGTCAAATGGCAAGAGCATTCAAAGTGATCAGAGTGATTAAACCAGCTACAATAGTCAAAATAGCCTGAATGCCCAATAATTCAGAATGTTCATCATGTTGAAACTAAATAGAAGTTTGTAATTGACCGAATTCGTCAAATGGCATGAGTATGCAAAGTGATCAGAGTGATAAAACCAGCTACAATAATCAAAATAGCCTGAATGACCAATAATTCAGAATGTTCATCATGTTGAAACTGAATAGAACGTTGGAATTGACCGAATTCGTCAAATGGCAAGAGTATTCAAAGTGATCAGAGTGATAAAACCAGCTACAATAATCAAAATAGCCTGAAAGCCTAATAATTGAGAACGTTCATCATGTTGAAACTGAATAGAACGTTGGAATTGACCGAATTCGTCAAATGGCAAGAGTATTCAAAGTGATCAGAGTGATTAAACCAGCTACAATAGTCAAAATAGCCTGAATGCCCAATAATTCAGAATGTTCATGTTGAAACTGAATAGAACGTTGGAATTGACCGAATTCGTCAAATGACAAGAGTATTCAAAGTGATCAGAGTGATAAAACCAGCCAGACTAATCAAACTAGCCTGAATGCCCAATAATTCAGAATGTTCATCATGTTGAAACTGAATAGAACGTTGGAATTGACCGAATTCGTCAAATGGCAAGAGTATTCAAAGTGATCAGAGTGATAAAAACAGCTACAATAATCAAAATAGCCTGAATGCCTAATAATTGAGAACGTTCATCATGTTGAAACTGAATAGAACGTTGGAATTGACCGAATTCGTCAAATGGCAAGATTATCAATGTGATCAGAGTGATAAAACCAGCTACAATAATCAAAATAGCCTGAATGCTTAATAATTGAGAACGTTCATCATGTTGAAACTGAATAGAACGTTGGAATTGACCGAATTCGTCAAATGGCAAGATTATCAAAGTGATCAGAGTGATAAAACCAGCTACAATAATCAAAATAGCCTGAATGCCTAATAATTGAGAACGTTCATCATGTTGAAACTGAATAGAACGTTGGAATTGACCGAATTCGTCAAATGGCAAGAGTATTCAAAGTGATCAGAGTGATAAAAACAGAATAGAACTGAATAGAACGTTGGAATTGACCGAATTCGTCAAATGGCAAGATTATCAAAGTGATCAGAGTGATAAAACCACCTACAATAAGCAAAGTAGCCTGAATGCCCAATAATTCAGAATGTTCATCATGTTGAAACTGAATAGAACGTTGGAATTGACCGAATTCGTCAAATGGCAAGAGTATTCAAAGTGATAAAACCAGCTACAATAATCAAAATAGCCTGAATGCCCAATAATTCAGAATGTTCATCATGTTGAAACTGAATAGAACGTTGGAATTGAGCGAATTCGTCAAATGGCAAGAATAATCAAAGTGATCAGAGTGATAAAACCAGCTACAATAGTCAAAATAGCATGACTGCCCAATAATTCAGAATGTTCATCTTGTTGAAACTGAATAGAACGTTGGAATTGACCGAATTCGTCAAATGGCAAGACTATCAAAGTGATCAGAGTGATAAAACCAGCTACAATAATCAAAATAGCCTGAATGACCAATAATTCAGAATGTTCATCATGTTGAAACTGAATAGAACGTTGGAATTGACCGATTTCGTCAAATGGCAAGAGTATTCAAAGTGATCAGAGTGATAAAACCAGCTACAATAATCAAAATAGCCTGAATGCCTAATAATTGAGAATGTTCATCATGTTGAAACTGAATAGAACGTTGGAATTGACCGAATTCGTCAAATGGCAAGATTATCAATGTGATCAGAGTGATAAAACCAGCTACAATAAGCAAGTAGCCCGAATGCCTAATAATTCAGAATGTTCATCATGTTGTAGTGTGTTTGACTTATCGTAGTTACCATGCCGTCTGCATGTAACTAAATAATCACACCTTGTTGAGTATTTGTCCACACGCGCTGTAGCTGGCAGGCATGTATTATGCTTAGCCAGCAATTTCCCATAGTAGAATTAGTATTTATGTATTAAGATACTTTTAGGTAGTTTTAAGTAACTCAAGTTTATCACAGATAACAAATAAACGTGGAATAGTAAAGTCGTTAAAGCGGCTATTGAAAAGAATACTAAAGTGATTTTTATTTAATTACATGGCGATCCTGCCAGGAGTCGTAAAAAAAAAAAAAAAAAAATCGTAACGACATTTGGATTTGAAGACAGGGGAAAACTAACTTTAATGTCGAAATTTGATTTGGAAATTTTTAATGATTTAATCAAAAAATTTATGGTTATAACCACGAAACGGTGGCTTTCGTTATGTATATATATACGGTAACAAGTGAAAAAAAAACACAAACATTCTTTCCAAATTCCAAAAAAAAAAAAATAAAATAAAAAAAAAACAAGCAAACAGAAATCCTTAACCAAAACAAAAAATTTTTATTTTAAATATGGAATAAAAAGAAACAAATGATTTGTTTCAATAAACACGCAAATCAAATAACTTTGTTAAAAGGGAAGCAACAACAATACATGCATTCCAAATTCCATACCATTCCAAGTGAAAAAAAAATTACATAGAATTGGAAAAGAAAGAAAAACAAAGATCGGAAAGAGATAGAATTACAAATCTACAAAACAAAGACAAAACAAAAACAAAGATTGGGAAATGAGAGAATTAAAAATGTACGAAAAATAACAACTATGTAAACAACAATGACCACCTGCAAGAATTAAAAGAAAGTAAAACTCCATCTATCTGCAAACACAACAAAATCGTATTTCACAAATGAGACAACAAAGCAGAATCAACTTTAAACGCAACGGCGTTCTCGAACACAACCAAAGCGGCAGCGGCGAGTTTAGTACTAATATTATTAAACTAGTAAGTTGTAAGAAAGTATTTGTTACTTAATTTTAAAAATTTTGTAAAAAATATTTTGAGAAAACTATTTTGTAAAAAAAAAAATGTCGAAAAAAAAAAAATTTGTGAAAAAAAAAATTTTTGCTGAAAAAAAAATTTTGTTGAAAAAAAAATTTTGTTGAAAAAAAAACTTTTTTGAAAAAAAAAATTTCTTGAAAAAAAAAAATTTGAAAAAAAAAAATTTGGAAAAAAAAATTTGGGGAAAACACAATTTCTGTACAAAAAAAATATAATTTTTTTTATTATTATTATTTATAGAATTATTATAGAATGCCTATTTAAATTCCTACGTACTGCGTGACAGAGTCAGTGAATCAGTGAATCAGGGAATCAGGGAATCAGTGTCGAGGGTAAATATATATTAAGATTTTAGACAATAAAATGACTTTGTTTTCCTAAATATATTTCTATTAATTTAATTAATTCGTTAAGTGAAAATTGTCATTATGGGGGCAACAGAGTCCAAGTTGGAAAAACCAAACGCAAATGTGATAACGAACGTTGAATTAATAGATCACACTGCGAAACTTGACTCATTATGGTTCCTTATTTTGTGCCTGACACTTATAAGCGGAGCTAATCTGCTGCTCAAGATTTACTTAATGCACAAACGGTCATTACGTAAAAGGTACGCGAGTAGGAACGATAATCTTGATAAAATTTAAACAAATTATGAGAATTTAGGTTTGTTTAATTATTTTGTTTTGTGGTAACTAAATTGTTTAATTTGATTGGATAGGAGAATTTTGTATGGACTGGCAGCAGATTGTAGTGAAATTGATCAGGAGTGATCACAGACCACTAACTTATTTGTTTTCAATGAAAAACCCTTCATCCAAATTAACGCGTATGAGACTCGACTTGGAGGAGTATGACTTTGCGATTGAGTATATCAGGGGAAAAGAAAACTACGCGGCGGATGCGCTGTCGCGAATCGAGTTCTCCGATATACAGAACTCGGATACCAACACAATTTTTAGGGTTACCACCAGACTGCAGTCACGGAAAGGTCGTGAGAAATTGGACGATAAGGTTACAGTGACGGAATCAGTGACATCAGATGATGTCAGGGTATATGAGGCCATTAATGCCTCAGAGTACAATAAAATGCCACGATTATACACTTCCACGGATAATTTTTTTATCCGAAGAGGAAAAAATACTATTTATAGTGGCAAGTTGAAAGACCATGTTATTAATGGAATTATCGATTTAGATCGATTTCTTCCACAGCTTGAAAAAGTAGCTGATAAAATGAGTCTCTCAACCATACAATTATCATTAAAGGATAATTTGTTCAATAATGTGCACATTGAAAAATTTAAAGAAACCGGAAACAAGACCCTTAAGGGGCTGAGAATTGTACTCGTACCCGCATTATTAAAGATTGATTCCACTTCCGATAGGGCCAAGATCATACGGAAGTATCACGATGATCCAATTTGGGGTGGACACCCTGGAACGACCCGGTTATTAAGAAAAATTCGCCAAAGATACCATTGGAAGAATATGACAAGGGATATTTCTCGGTACGTGAGAAGCTGCGATCAGTGCCAGAGGAGTAAATCAGGGGTCAAGGGCAAGGAACCCTTTGTTATAACTCCGACTCCGACAAAGGCATTTGATATCGTGATAGTTGACACAATCGGACCGTTACCCAGGTCCGAAGCTGGAAGCGAATACGCAGTCACGGTAATGTGTGATTTGACGAAGTATTTGATTACAATACCCATCAGAGACAAATCTGCTAAATCCGTAGCAAGAGCTATTATGGAAGGATTTGTTTTGATATATGGACCGATGACCAAAGTGGTTACGGACATGGGTACCGAATACATGAACCAGGTGTTAGTAGAACTTTGTGCATTATTGAAAATAGAGAAATTAAACTCCACACCATACCACCACGAGACCGTTGGTACTGTTGAACGTTCACATAGAACGTGTAATGAATATTTAAGAACTTACATATCATCAGACAGGTCTGACTGGGACGTATGGATACAATTTTTCGTATATTGCTATAATACTACACCTTCGACCACACATGGCTATTGCCCATTTGAACTTGTCTTTGGCAAAATCCCACCAACATTAGACTTTATAGACGATAAGGCTATAGAACCTCTCTATAATGTAGAATCATACCGAAGCGAAGTTAAATTTAGACTTCAGGTAGCTCAGCGACGAGCAGCGAGCATGCTGGAGAGCGCTAAATTTAAAAGACAGGAGAATTCTCAAAGATTTTCCAAACAAGTAAATGTAAATATAGGTGATTTAGTTTTAGTCCGCGATGAAGCTGGACATAAATTAGATAAACTCTATAAGGGTCCATTTAGAGTAGAGGAAATAGATAATATGAATAATATATTAATAAGGGATATGAATAATAAATCCATGCGGATACATAGAAATAGGTTAAAAATATATAAGCATGATTGAAAAGGAAAACAGGAAAACAAAATAGTTTAATTAAACATTATATTATAAATACAAATGTAGTTAATTAATTTGTTATAAATACCATTAGTTTGTAATTAAAATTTTAAGTAAATGGGGAAGGGAAGAACTCCCCTTAAATACAAATAATTTAATTTTAATTGTACCATTAGTTTGTAATTAAAATTTTAAGTAAATGGGGAAGGGAAGAACTCCCCTTAAATACAAATATTATAATTTTAATTAAATTTAGAGAATACATTTAAAGAATGATCAACTTAGGGTTGATCACTCTTTTCTTGAAAAGGGAGGTGTAGTGTGTTTGACTTATCGTAGTTACCATGCCGTCTGCATGTAACTAAATACTCATTCAAAGTGATCAGAGTGATTAAACCAGCTACAATAGTCAAAATAGCCTGAATGCCCAATAATTCAGAATGTTCATCATGTTGAAACTAAATAGAAGTTTGTAATTGACCGAATTCGTCAAATGGCATGAGTATGCAAAGTGATCAGAGTGATAAAACCACCTACAATAGTCAAAATAGCCTGAATGCCCAATAATTCAGAACGTTCATCATGTTGAAACTGAATAGAACGTTGGAATTGACCGAATTCGTCAAATGGCAAGATTATCAAAGTGATCAGAGTGATAAAACCAGCTACAATAAGCAAAGTAGCCCGAATGCCCAATAATTCAGAATGTTCATCATGTTGAAACTGAATAGAACGTTGGAATTGACCGAATTCGTCAAATGGCAAGAGTATTCAAAGTGAAAAAACCAGCTACAATAATCAAAATAGCCTGAATCAAAATAGCCAATAATTCAGAATGTTCATCATGTTGAAACTGAATAGAACGTTGGAATTGACCGAATTCGTCAAATGGCAAGAGTATTCAAAGTGATCAGAGTGATTAAACCAGCTACAATAGTCAACATAGCCTGAATGCCCAATAATTCAGAATGTTCATGTTGAAACTGAATTGAACGTTGGAATTGACCGAATTCGTCAAATGACAAGAGTATTCAAAGTGATCAGAGTGATAAAACCAGCCAGACTAATGAAACTAGCCTGAATGCCCAATTATTCAGAATGTTCATCATGTTGAAACTGAATAGAACGTTGGAATTGACCGAATTCGTCAAATGGCAAGAGTATTCAAAGTGATCAGAGTGATAAAACCACCTACAATAGTCAAAATAGCATGAATGCCCAATAATTCAGAATGTTCATCATGTTGAAACTGAATCGAACATTGGAATTGACCGAATTCGTCAAATGGCAAGAGCATTCAAAGTGATCAGAGTGATTAAACCAGCTACAATAGTCAAAATAGCCTGAATGCCTAATAATTGAGAACGTTCATCATGTTGAAACTGAATAGAACGTTGGAATTGACCGAATTCGTCAAATGGCAAGATTATCAAAGTGATCAGAGTGATAAAACCAGCTACAATAAGCAAAGTAGCCTGAATGCCCAATAATTCAGAATGTTCATCATGTTGAAACTGAATAGAACGTTGGAATTCACCGAATTCGTCAAATGGCAAGAGTATTCAAAGTGATAAAACCAGCTACAATAATCAAAATAGCCTGAATGCCCAATAATTCAGAATGTTCATCATGTTGAAACTGAATAGAACGTTGGAATTGAGCGAATTCGTCAAATGGCAAGAATAATCAAAGTGATCAGAGTGATAAAACCAGCTACAATAGTCAAAATAGCATGACTGCCCAATAATTCAGAATGTTTATCATGTTGATACTGAATAGAACGTTGGAATTGACCGATTTCGTCAAATGACAAGAGTATTCAAAGTGATCAGAGTGATAAAACCAGCTACAATAATCAAAATAGCCTGAATGCCTAATAATTGAGAATGTTCATCATGTTGAAACTGAATAGAACGTTGGAATTGACCGAATTCGTCAAATGGCAAGATTATCAAAGTGATCAGAGTGATAAAACCAGCTACAATAAGCAAAGTAGCCCGAATGCCCAATAATTCAGAATGTTCATCATGTTGAAACTGAATAGAACGTTGGAATTGACCGAATTCGTCAAATGGCAAGAGTATTCAAAGTGATAAAACCAGCTACAATAATCAAAATAGCCTGAATCAAAATAGCCAATAATTCAGAATGTTCATCATGTTGAAACTGAATAGAACGTTGGAATTGACCGAATTCGTCAAATGGCAAGAGTATTCAAAGTGATCAGAGTGATAAAACCAGCTACAATAATCAAAATAGCCTGAATGCCTAATAATTGAGAACGTTCATCATGTTGAAACTGAATAGAACGTTGGAATTGACCGAATTCGTCAAATGGCAAGAGCATTCAAAGTGATCAGAGTGATTAAACCAGCTACAATAGTCAACATAGCCTGAATGCCCAATAATTCAGAATGTTCATGTTGAAACTGAATAGAACGTTGGAATTGACCGAATTCGTCAAATGGCAAGAGCATTCAAAGTGATCAGAGTGATTAAACCAGCTACAATAATCAAAATAGCCTGAATGCCCAATAATTCAGAATGTTCATCATGTTGAAACTGAATAGAACGTTGGAATTGAGCGAATTCGTCAAATGGCAAGAATAATCAAAGTGATCAGAGTGATAAAACCAGCTACAATAGTCAAAATAGCATGACTGCCCAATAATTCAGAATGTTTATCATGTTGATACTGAATAGAACGTTGGAATTGACCGATTTCGTCAAATGACAAGAGTATTCAAAGTGATCAGAGTGATCAGAGTGATAAAACCAGCTACAATAATCAAAATAGCCTGAATGCCTAATAATTGAGAATGTTCATCATGTTGAAACTGAATAGAACGTTGGAATTGACCGATTTCGTCAAATGGCAAGAGTATTCAAAGTGATCAGAGTGATAAAACCAGCTACAATAATCAAAATAGCCTGAATGACCAATAATTCAGAATGTTCATCATGTTGAAACTGAATAGAACGTTGGAATTGACCGAATTCGTCAAATGGCAAGATTATCAAAGTGATCAGAGTGATAAAACCAGCTACAATAATCAAAATAGCCTGAATGCCTAATAATTGAGAACGTTCATCATGTTGAAACTGAATAGAAGGTTGGAATTGACCGAATTCGTCAAATGGCAAGATTTTCAAAGTGATCAGAGTGATAAAACCACCTACAATAGTCAAAATAGCCTGAAGGCCCAATAATTCAGAATGTTCATCATGTTGAAACTGAATAGAACGTTGGAATTGACCGAATTCGTCAAATGGCAAGATTATCAAAGTGATCAGAGTGATAAAGCCAGCTACAATAAGCAAAATAGCCTGAATGCCTAATAATTGAGAACGTTCATCATGTTGAAACTGAATAGAACGTTGGAATTGACCGAAGTCGTCAAATGGCAAGAGCATTCAAAGTGATCAGAGTGATTAAACCAGCTACAATAGTCAAAATAGCCTGAATGCCAAATAATTCAGAATGTTCATCATGTTGAAACTGAATAGAACGTTGGAATTGACCGAATTCGTCAAATGGCAAGATTATCAAAGTGATCAGAGTGATAAAACCAGCTACAACAATCAAAATAGCCTGAATGCCTAATAATTGAGAACGTTCATCATGTTCAAACTGAATAGAAGGTTGGAATTGACCGAATTCGTCAAATGGCAAGATTATTAAAGTGATCAGAGTGATAAAACCACCTACAATAGTCAAAATAGCCTGAATGCCCAATAATTCAGAATGTTCATCATGTTGAAACTGAATAGAACGTTGGAATTGACCGAATTCGTCAAATGGCAAGATTATCAAAGTGATCAGAGTGATAAAACCAGCTACAATAGTCAACATAGCTGACTGCCCAATAATTCAGAATGTTTATCATGTTGATACTGAATAGAACGTTGGAATTGACCGATTTCGTCAAATGGCAAGAGTATTCAAAGTGATCAGAGTGATAAAACCAGCCAGACTAATCAAAATAGCCTGAATGCCCAATAATTCAGAATGTTCATCATGTTGAAACTGAATAGAACGTTGGAATTGACCGAATTCGTCAAATGGCAAGATTATCAAAGTGATCAGAGTGATAAAACCAGCTACAACAATCAAAATAGCCTGAATGCCTAATAATTGAGAACGTTCATCATGTTGAAACTGAATAGAACGTTGGAATTGACCGAATTCGTCAAATGGCAAGATTATCAAAGTGATCAGAGTGATAAAACCACCTACAATAGTCAAAATAGCCTGAATGCCCAATAATTCAGAATGTTCATCATGTTGAAACTGAATAGAACATTGGAATTGACCGAATTCGTCAAATGGCAAGAGCATTCAAAGTGATCAGAGTGATTAAACCAGCTACAATAGTCAAAATAGCCTGAATGCCAAATAAGTCAGAATGTTCATCATGTTGAAACTGAATAGAACGTTGGAATTGACCGAATTCGTCAAATGGCAAGATTATCAAAGTGATCAGAGTGATAAAGCCAGCTACAATAAGCAAAATAGCCTGAATGCCCAATAATTCAGAATGTTCATCATGTTGAAACTGAATAGAACGTTGGAATTGACCGAATTCGTCAAATGGCAAGTGTATTCTAAGTGATCAGAGTGATAAAACCAGCCAGACTAATCAAAATAGCCTGAATGCCCAATAATCCAGAATGTTCATCATGTTCAAACTGAATAGAACGTTGGAATTGACCGAATTCGTCAAATGACAAGAGTATTTAAAGTGATCAGAGTGATAAAACCAGCTACAATAATCAAAATAGCCTGAATGTCTAATAATTGAGAACGTTCATCATGTTGAAACTGAATAGAACGTTGGAATTGACCGAATTCGTCAAATGGCAAGATTATCAAAGTGATCAGAGGGATAAAAACAGCTACAATAAGCAAAGTAGCCTGAATGCCCAATAATTCAGAATGTTCATCATGTTGAAACTGAATAGAACGTTGGAATTGACCGAATTCGTTAAATGGCAAGAGTATTCAAAGTGATCAGAGTGATAAAACCAGCTACAATAATCAAAATAGCCTGAATGCCCAATAATTCAGAATGTTCATCATGTTGAAACTGAATAGAACATTGGAATTGACCGAATTTGTCAAATGGCAAGAGCATTCAAAGTGATCAGAGTGATTAAACCAGCTACAATAGTCAAAATAGCCTGAATGCCCAATAATTCAGAATGTTCATCATGTTGAAACTGAATAGAACATTGGAATTGACCGAATTCGTCAAATGGCAAGAGCATTCAAAGTGATCAGAGTGATAAAACCAGCTACAATAACCAAAATAGCCTGAATGCCTAATAATTGAGAACGTTCATCATGTTGAAACTGAATAGAACGTTGGAATTGACCGAATTCGTCAAATGGCAAGATTATCAAAGTGATCAGAGTGATAAAACCACCTACAATAGTCAAAATAGCCTGAATGCCCAATAATTCAGAATGTTCATCATGTTGAAACTGAATAGAACATTGGAATTGACCGAATTCGTCAAATGGCAAGAGCATTCAAAGTGATCAGAGTGATTAAACCAGCTACAATAGTCAAAATAGCCTGAATGCCAAATAATTCAGAATGTTCATCATGTTGAAACTGAATAGAACGTTGGAATTGACCGAATTCGTCAAATGGCAAGATTATGAAAGTGATCAGAGTGTAATAAGTTTTGTTTTATTTATTTTTGTGAGGGCCTGCCTATTGAGGTGCAGGCGCTTAATAACGCCACTGGCAAAAAAAATAAAAGGTGGTTGCTTTTGCAGGCACTCAAAAGCGCCAATGCAAATTTATATTTAGCACTTTATAGCGCTATACAAAAAAATGAATAAATTATGCCAATGGTTCGGCTAGTTCAATTTTTACTGATCCTTTATTTCATGTTTTCCATTGTTTATAAACAAAACTAACGGTATACTTAATTCTAGTTTTTCTTACATCTATATCCTTAAAAGTAAACAATGATTCTTAGTACTAAACAGCTGTTTATCAGCTGTTACAAAAATTAGGGATGTTATCCTATCGATAACACTACACCCTCACCGTTTAAAAAAAAAATAATTTTTATACAAAAGAGGAAAAATTATTTTTTAGTATTTAATTTAAGTAACAATTAACAATTTTCATTATTCCATTTCTTTAACATGTTGTTATGATACTTTTTTAATTTCCCATCTACATTAATAATAGAATTTACCCCTTCTCTATCTACGATTCTATACGGTCCTCGATACGGTGCCTGATGCTTTTTTCTATCCATAACCCTCAAGAGTACTTGATCTCCTACCTTCAAATTAAGTGGATTTAAGTTTTCGTTTTGGAGTGTTCTTTTTATCTTTGCTTTCTCCAAGAATTCCTTGGCTTTTTGCAGAGAAAATTTTAATCTTTGTTTGATTTCAGAGGCATAATTTTCTGTATTATAGAATTGCCTCTCTTTAATAATTTCGTCACCCGGTAAGTAGGGAAGTTTACCAAATACTAACTCATAAGGAGAATAGCCAGTATCAACATGTGGCGTTGTATTGTAAGCAAATGTAAAATATGGTATCCAAAACTCCCATTCATCATCTTTGGAAAAATTTAATAAAAATTCATTTAGTACTCTATGACTTCGTTCAATCGAGCCCAAGGTTTCATGATGATACGGCGCACTAAAAATCTGCTTGATATCTAATAACCTACATATTTCCGACATTAACTGGTTCGTAAATTCCGTGCCTTTATCTGACTTAAGCCTTTTAAAATTTCCATATATTAGTATAAATTGTTCAACCAAAGTTTTCGCGACCGTCTTTGCATCTTTCGTTTCCATAGGATAAGCTACAATCACATTGTATCGTGAGTACATATCGATAATGATTAGATAACCTCAGCGGACCTACTGTATCAATCGATACCGTCTCGAAGCTTGTTCCCGGCGTGTCCGTTAAAGTATATGGTTCTTTCGTATGTCTTGTCTGTTTATTGATTTTGCACTGTGGGCAATCTAGTACATAATCCTTGATCATTCTGTACATGTTCTTCCAAATATATCTCTGTTTTAACCTCAATGTTGTTTTTCTGACACCCAAGTGTCCCCCGTGTGCTGAATCGTGGTAATCAGCTATTAACCCCAACTGTGTATCCCGACAAAGTATTCTCTTCGGTTCCTCATATAATAAAATTTTCAAATCTGTCTTTTTTTTATGTTGTATTCTATTAAAAACTGTTTTAAACTCTTCCATTGTCATTGTTTTAAATATATCATCATTTTTGTTCAATGCTAACTCGCGTATCCCTAAATCACGCATCTTTGATGTCAGTTTCTCCAAGGACAACTTAGTGTTCGATGGATTATCGCTGAATCCCGCCGTAATAAAACGATCTTCAATTATAATTTGTAACTTTTTACCCTCCGTTTGAGGCGTAAACTTAAGTTTTCTCGTGTTCCGTATATCTGTTATTGATGTACAATCCCATATAAAAAGTTGATTGGGCTTTCCGTTGTTCATGTATTTAGCACTGTTATTCGTATCTGTGTCTTTATTAACTGTTTTCTCTTTCTGCATACTCCTTGTGATCGCTAAAATCATTTCATCTCTTTCAGTCTTACTGTCTTTATTGGCGCGAATATCCAGAGGCAGAATAATTTCCGACCTCGCAGGTACTACCCTACTAATCTGAGATACAGGTCTCGAATTCATAGGTAGAACAATATCATTGTCAGCAACATTAAACGTTATGGTAAATGTTTCGAAGTCTATTTTGCACATACGCTGTGTCAAAATATCTCTTCCAATTATGCCATCGGTTGGGATTGGGAAATCCCTTTCAACAATATAGAAATCGTGTGCTATCGTTGCTGATTCAACCGACAATTCCAATTTTGTAGCGCCAATATACTGTACCGCATCCTCTGTTATTCCGGTTAGTCTAGCAGATATATTTTCATTTATATTAGTAAAATTCTGATCTTTGCAAATCGACACGTCTGCCCCCGTATCTATTAAAAATTTTAAACTTCTGTTAATGTTGTTGCAGTTGAGAGTTATAAACGCGCTAGATTTAGCTGATATATTAAAAATCCTTATATTTGGCCTTCCTGGACAACGTCTTCCGTCATCCGGCCATCTGAGTTTTCCGACTCCTCCGCGTAGGGAAAAGCTCTGAAGTTTCTGTTCCTCTGGTTGTTATACCCGCGATCTCTTGGACCATAATCTGATTCGATTGTACCACGCGCGTAACCATTATTACCTCTAGATTGGTTGTTCTGATAGCTCCCTCTGGAATTTCCGTAATTATAACTTGCATTGTTTGCAAATTGGTCTCGGTAGTCTCTCCTAGGATTATTGCCATTGTAACTGGCACTATTTCCAGCTTGATTATTCCGGGTGTTTCCTCTGAAATTATCGTTGTTGTAATTCCGGTTGTCCCTGTCGTAATTGTTTCTATGGTTATCGTATCTATTTCCGTAATTGTTTCTGTCACCGTTATTATATCTACCACCACCGTTATGTCTATTCCCTTCGGAACGCCTATCCGTTCTATGAACCGGAAATAAATTTTTGCTTTCAAAACCAAAGCTTTTCTCGGCTGTTACGCACCTTTGTGCTGCCTCATTTAAAGTGTTTGGCATATTTGCCAATAAAAGCGGTTGATACTCCGAATTTACTCCCTTTATAAAAACATTAAGCGCCATACTTTCGCTAACTTTATAAATTGCATCCTTAGTTTCCTCAGAGGGGTTTGTTAAGTTACCTATTTCAAATAAACTTAATTGATCAGAAAGCTCTGAAACCTTCTCCCTAAATTCTGTTATGCTCGACTCTCCTTGTTTTGTAGTTCCTAGCTCCGTTAATGTTTGTTGTAACGTCCTAGGATTTGGATAAGCGTCTTCCAGACATTTCTTCAAACCAGCGAATGTAGTCGGTCTGTTTGAACGACCTAAAATGCTACGTACTTGGGCAGATAACTTGAAGTTATACACGTACTTAATGAATATTTCTTTATCCTCATTCCTTAATAAATCATGCAGCAACTCAGTCTGCGCAATAAAATCTTCCAAATACTTGAATGTGCCTTTGAATACTTGTAGGTTTTTACCCACCATTGAAATGTCAAATTGAGCCATGCTTGGTAAATTTCTCTCCTGCGTTTTTAAATTTTTCAAAAATTCTTCTATTTCTCCACGAAGTTTCTCAAATCTTAATTTGCAGGTAGCAATATCTTCCTCAGAGGTGATTTTAACTACTTCACTTGATTCTTCTTCTTTCCCTACTCCTTCACTTTTTGGAAATATTTTATCCACCGTACCTTGTAAAAATCCTAACCTCTCTAGCTTTTCCTCTACGTATTTGTTCGCAAAAACTCTATTCTTACTTTTCTTTAAATTTACTTTTAATTTTTCCAATTCATCAATACATTCATTAATTAACTCCATTAATTTGAAATTTTTAAATCACTTTGTACAGAACAGTATTAAAAATAGTGTGAACAATATTAACTAAATAGTGTAAAATTCGTATAGTGTGAAACGCTCCCAATTAATTTCCTTAAAAATGGTTCGTATAGTGTGAACGCACCTAAATGCAACCCTGTACTAGCATATATGGTTGTACCGGGTCCTTGAGTAACCGGATATTCGTTAACCTATTTATACAACGAGCGGTTGTCAACCAGTGTTTATTTATTCGCCGACATTTTGTTACGTGTTGTTTTTGTGTAATTTGCGAAAAATAAACTTTAACTTCAATTCCAATCTAATTAAATTAATTTATGTGCAAAATATGTATAAAATTCATATGTTATTTATATTTAAATTGTTTTTCTTTTAAAATAAATAAATAAAATATGTGTTGTGTTTTATTGTTTAATTGTGCATAGTGTTAGGTTTTTTTTTTAGCTGTGCTTCAATAGCTTCTATTCGTTCCCACATCTTTAATGCACTTTGGTATGGTGGTGGGGGATCGTTATTTATTGTTGCCTTTAAATCAGCCAGTTGTCTTCGGAGCCGCACAATTCTGCCACCTCTCCTGTGTTTCGGTTTCTGGGTAGGGGGAATCCGTGTGAGCTTCTCTTCCTTTCGTTGTTGTTGCCGCTGCAAATATTGTTGAATTGTTGTAGGCTTCGGTTGTTGGTAGTTTGTTGTCGGACAAGAGGTCTCCACTGGAACGTTGTTGTTGTTTGGCAGGATCGCCATGTAATAAGTTTTGTTTTATTTATTTTTGTGAGGGCCTGCCTATTGAGGTGCCGGCGCTTAATAACGCCACTGGCAAAAAAAATAAAAGGTGGTTGCTTTTGCAGGCACTCAAAAGCGCCAATGCAAATTTATATTTAGCACTTTATAGCGCTATACAAAAAAATGAATAAATTATGCCAATGGTTCGGCTAGTTCAATTTTTACTGATCCTTTATTTCATGTTTTCCATTGTTTATAAACAAAACTAACGGTATACTTAATTCTAGTTTTTCTTACATCTATATCCTTAAAAGTAAACAATGATTCTTAGTACTAAACAGCTGTTTATCAGCTGTTACAAAAATTAGGGATGTTATCCTATCGATAACACTACAAGAGTGATAAAACCAGCTACAATAAGCAAAATAGCCTGAATGCCCAATTATTCAGAATGTTCATCATGTTGAAACTGAATAGAACGTTGGAATTGACCGAATTCGTCAAATGGCAATAGTATTCAAAGTGATCAGAGTGATAAAACCACCTACAATAGTCAAAATAGCCTGAATGCCCAATAATTCAGAATGTTCATCATGTTGAAACTGAATAGAACGTTGGAATTGACCGAATTCGTCAAATGGCAAGAGTATTCAAAGTGATCAGAGTGATAAAACCAGCCAGACTAATCAAAATAGCCTGAATGCCCAATAATTCAGATTGTTCATCATGTTCAAACTGAATAGAACGTTGGAATTGACCGAATTCGTCAAATGACAAGAGTATTCAAAGTGATCACAGTGATAAAACCAGCTACAATAATCAAAATAGCCTGAATGTCTAATAATTGAGAACGTTCATCATGTTGAAACTGAATAGAACGTTGGAATTGACCGAATTCGTCAAATGGCAAGATTATCAAAGTGATCACAGTGATAAAACCAGCTACAATAAGCAAAATAGCCTGAATGCCCAATAATTAAGAATGTTCATCATGTTGAAACTGAATAGAACGTTGGAATTGACCGAATTCGTCAAATGGCAAGAGTATTCAAAGTGATCAGAGTGATAAAACCAGCTACAATAATCAAAATAGCCTGAATGCCTAATAATTGAGAACGTTCATCATGTTGAAACTAAATAGAACGTTGGAATTGACCGAATTCGTCAAATGGCATGAGTATGCAAAGTGATCAGAGTGATAAAACCACCTACAATAGTCAAAATAGCCTGAATGCCCAATAATTCAGAATGTTCATCATGTTGAAACTAAATAGAACATTGGAATTGACCGAATTCGTCAAATGGCAAGAGCATTCAAAGTGATCAGAGTGATTAAACCAGCTACAATAGTCAAAATAGCCTGAATGCCCAATAATTCAGAATGTTCATCATGTTGAAACTAAATAGAACGTTGGAATTGACCGAATTCGTCAAATGGCATGAGTATGCAAAGTGATCAGAGTGATAAAACCACCTACAATAGTCAAAATAGCCTGAATTCTAAATAATTCAGAATGTTCATCATGTTGAAACTGAATAGAACATTGGAATTGACCGAATTCGTCAAATGGCAAGAGCATTCAAAGTGATCAGAGTGATTAAACCAGCTACAATAGTCAAAATAGCCTGAATGCCCAATAATTCAGAATGTTCATCATGTTGAAACTGAATAGAACATTGGAATTGACCGAATTCTCAAATGGCAAGAGCATTCAAAGTGATCAGAGTGATTAAACCAGCTACAATTGTCAAAATAGCCTGAATGCCCAATAATTCAGAATGTTCATCATGTTGAAGTTGAATAGAACGTTGGAATTGACCGAATTCGTCAAATGACAAGAGTATTCAAAGTGATAAAACCAGCTACAATAATCAAAATAGCCTGAATGCCTAATAATTGAGAACGTTCATCATGTTGAAACTGAATAGAACGTTGGAATTCGTCAAATGGCAAGATTATCAAAGTGATCAGAGTGATAAAACCAGCTACAATAGTCAAAATAGCCTGAATGCCCAATAATTCAGAATGTTCATCATGTTGAAGTTGAATAGAACGTTGGAATTGACCGAATTCGTCAAATGACAAGAGTATTCAAAGTGATAAAACCAGCTACAATAATCAAAATAGCCTGAATGCCTAATAATTGAGAACGTTCATCATGTTGAAACTGAATAGAAGGTTGGAATTGACCGAATTCGTCAAATGGCAAGATTATCAAAGTGATCAGAGTGATAAAACCAGCTACAATAGTCAAAATAGCATGACTGCCCAATAATTCAGAATGTTTATCATGTTGATACTGAATAGAACGTTGGAATTGACCGATTTCGTCAAATGGCAAGAGTATTCAAAGTGATCAGAGTGATAAAACCAGCCAGACTAATCAAAATAGCCTGATTGCCCAATAATTCAGAATGTTCATCATGTTGAAACTGAATAGAACGTTGGAATTGACCGAATTCGTCAAATGGTAAGATTATCAAAGTGATCAGAGTGATAAAACCAGCTACAACAATCAAAATAGCCTGAATGCCTAATAATTCAGAATGTTCATCATGTTGAAACTAAATAGAACATTGGAATTGACCGAATTCGTCAAATGGCAAGAGCATTCAAAGTGATCAGAGTGATTAAACCAGCTACAATAGTCAAAATAGCCTGAATGCCCAATAATTCAGAATGTTCATCATGTTGAAACTGAATAGAACATTGGAATTGACCGAATTCTCAAATGGCAAGAGCATTCAAAGTGATCAGAGTGATTAAACCAGCTACAATAGTCAAAATAGCCTGAATGCCCAATAATTCAGAATGTTCATCATGTTGAAGTTGAATAGAACGTTGGAATTGACCGAATTCGTCAAATGACAAGAGTATTCAAAGTGATAAAACCAGCTACAATAATCAAAATAGCATGACTGCCCAATAATTCAGAATGTTTATCATGTTGATACTGAATAGAACGTTGGAATTGACCGATTTCGTCAAATGGCAAGAGTATTCAAAGTGATCAGAGTGATAAAACCAGCCAGACTAATCAAAATAGCCTGATTGCCCAATAATTCAGAATGTTCATCATGTTGAAACTGAATAGAACGTTGGAATTGACCGAATTCGTCAAATGGCAAGAGCATTCAAAGTGATCAGAGTGATAAAACCAGCTACAATAGTCAAAATAGCATGACTGCCCAATAATTCAGAATGTTTATCATGTTGATACTGAATAGAACGTTGGAATTGACCGATTTCGTCAAATGGCAAGAGTATTCAAAGTGATCAGAGTGATAAAACCAGCCAGACTAATCAAAATAGCCTGATTGCCCAATAATTCAGAATGTTCATCATGTTGAAACTGAATAGAACGTTGGAATTGACCGAATTCGTCAAATGGCAAGAGCATTCAAAGTGATCAGAGTGATTAAACCAGCTACAATAGTCAAAATAGCCTGAATTCTAAATAATTCAGAATGTTCATCATGTTGAAACTGAATAGAACATTGGAATTGACCGAATTCGTCAAATGGCAAGAGCATTCAAAGTGATCAGAGTGATTAAACCAGCTACAATAGTCAAAATAGCCTGAATGCCCAATAATTCAGAATGTTCATCATGTTGAAACTGAATAGAACATTGGAATTGACCGAATTCTCAAATGGCAAGAGCATTCAAAGTGATCAGAGTGATTAAACCAGCTACAATAGTCAAAATAGCCTGAATGCCCAATAATTCAGAATGTTCATCATGTTGAAGTTGAATAGAACGTTGGAATTGACCGAATTCGTCAAATGACAAGAGTATTCAAAGTGATAAAACCAGCTACAATAATCAAAATAGCCTGAATGCCTAATAATTGAGAACGTTCATCATGTTGAAACTGAATAGAACGTTGGAATTCGTCAAATGGCAAGATTATCAAAGTGATCAGAGTGATAAAACCAGCTACAATAGTCAAAATAGCCTGAATGCCCAATAATTCAGAATGTTCATCATGTTGAAGTTGAATAGAACGTTGGAATTGACCGAATTCGTCAAATGACAAGAGTATTCAAAGTGATAAAACCAGCTACAACAATCAAAATAGCCTGAATGCCTAATAATTGAGAACGTTCATCATGTTGAAACTGAATAGAACGTTGGAATTCGTCAAATGGCAAGATTATCAAAGTGATCAGAGTGATAAAACCACCTACAATAGTCAAAATAGCCTGAATGCCCAATAATTCAGAATGTTCATCATGTTGAAGTTGAATAGAACGTTGGAATTGACCGAATTCGTCAAATGACAAGAGTATTCAAAGTGATAAAACCAGCTACAATAATCAAAATAGCCTGAATGCCTAATAATTGAGAACGTTCATCATGTTGAAACTGAATAGAAGGTTGGAATTGACCGAATTCGTCAAATGGCAAGATTATCAAAGTGATCAGAGTGATAAAACTAGCTACAATAGTCAAAATAGCATGACTGCCCAATAATTCAGAATGTTTATCATGTTGATACTGAATAGAACGTTGGAATTGACCGATTTCGTCAAATGGCAAGAGTATTCAAAGTGATCAGAGTGATAAAACCAGCCAGACTAATCAAAATAGCCTGATTGCCCAATAATTCAGAATGTTCATCATGTTGAAACTGAATAGAACGTTGGAATTGACCGAATTCGTCAAATGGCAAGATTATCAAAGTGATCAGAGTGATAAAACCAGCTACAACAATCAAAATAGCCTGAATGCCTAATAATTGAGAACGTTCATCATGTTGAAACTGAATAGAACGTTGGAATTCGTCAAATGGCAAGATTATCAAAGTGATCAGAGTGATAAAACCACCTACAATAGTCAAAATAGCCTGAATGCCCAATAATTCAGAATGTTCATCATGTTGAAACTGAATAGAACATTGGAATTGACCGAATTCGTCAAATGGCAAGAGCATTCAAAGTGATCAGAGTGATTAAACCAGCTACAATAGTCAAAATAGCCTGAATGCCAAATAATTCAGAATGTTCATCATGTTGAAACTGAATAGAACGTTGGAATTGACCGAATTCGTCAAATGGCAAGATTATCAAAGTGATCAGAGTGATAAAACCAGCTACAATAAGCAAAATAGCCTGAATGCCCAATAATTCAGAATATTCATCATGTTGAAACTGAATAGAACGTTGGAATTGACCGAATTCGTCAAATGGCAATAGTATTCAAAGTGATCAGAGTGATAAAACCACCTACAATAGTCAAAATAGCCTGAATGCCCAATAATTCAGAATGTTCATCATGTTGAAACTGAATAGAACGTTGGAATTGACCGAATTCGTCAAATGGCAAGTGTATTCTAAGTGATCAGAGTGATAAAACCAGCCAGACTAATCAAAATAGCCTGAATGCCCAATAATTCAGAATGTTCATCATGTTCAAACTGAATAGAACGTTGGAATTGACCGAATTCGTCAAATGGCAAGAGCATTCAAAGTGATCAGAGTGATAAAACCAGCTACAACAATCAAAATAGCCTGAATGCCTAATAATTGAGAACGTTCATCATGTTGAAACTGAATAGAACGTTGGAATTCGTCAAATGGCAAGATTATCAAAGTGATCAGAGTGATAAAACCACCTACAATAGTCAAAATAGCCTGAATGCCCAATAATTCAGAATGTTCATCATGTTGAAACTGAATAGAACATTGGAATTGACCGAATTCGTCAAATGGCAAGAGCATTCAAAGTGATCAGAGTGATTAAACCAGCTACAATAGTCAAAATAGCCTGAATGCCAAATAATTCAGAATGTTCATCATGTTGAAACTGAATAGAACGTTGGAATTGACCGAATTCGTCAAATGGCAAGATTATCAAAGTGATCAGAGTGATAAAACCAGCTACAATAAGCAAAATAGCCTGAATGCCCAATAATTCAGAATATTCATCATGTTGAAACTGAATAGAACGTTGGAATTGACCGAATTCGTCAAATGGCAATAGTATTCAAAGTGATCAGAGTGATAAAACCACCTACAATAGTCAAAATAGCCTGAATGCCCAATAATTCAGAATGTTCATCATGTTGAAACTGAATAGAACGTTGGAATTGACCGAATTCGTCAAATGGCAAGTGTATTCTAAGTGATCAGAGTGATAAAACCAGCCAGACTAATCAAAATAGCCTGAATGCCCAATAATTCAGAATGTTCATCATGTTCAAACTGAATAGAACGTTGGAATTGACCGAATTCGTCAAATGGCAAGAGCATTCAAAGTGATCAGAGTGATTAAACCAGCTACAATAGTCAAAATAGCCTGAATGCCCAATAATTCAGAATGTTCATCATGTTGAAACTGAATAGAACATTGGAATTGACCGATTTCGTCAAATGGCAAGAGTATTCAAAGTGATCAGAGTGATAAAACCAGCTACAATAATCCAAATAGCCTGAATGACCAATAATTCAGAATGTTCATCATGTTGAAGTTGAATAGAACGTTGGAATTGACCAAATTCGTCAAATGACAAGAGTATTCAAAGTGATAAAACCAGCTACAATAATCAAAATAGCCTGAATGCCTAATAATTGAGAACGTTCATCATGTTGAAACTGAATAGAAGGTTGGAATTGACCGAATTCGTCAAATGGCAAGATTATCAAAGTGATCAGTGTGATAAAACCAGCTACAATAGTCAAAATAGCAGGACTGCCCAATAATTCAGAATGTTTATCATGTTGATACTGAATAGAACGTTGGAATTGACCGATTTCGTCAAATGGCAAGAGTATTCAAAGTGATCAGAGTGATAAAACCACCTACAATAGTCAAAATAGCCTGAATGCCCAATAATTCAGAATGTTCATCATGTTGAAACTGAATAGAAGGTTGGAATTGACCGAATTCGTCAAATGGCAAGATTATTCAAAGTGATAAAACCAGCTACAATAATCAAAATAGCCTGAATGCCTAATAATTGAGAACGTTCATCATGTTGAAACTGAATAGAAGGTTGGAATTGACCGAATTCGTCAAATGGCAATAGTATTCAAAGTGATCAGAGTGATAAAACCACCTACAATAATCAAAATAGCCTGAATGCCTAATAATTGAGAACGTTCATCATGTTGAAACTGAATAGAAGGTTGGAATTGACCGAATTCGTCAAATGGCAAGATTATCAAAGTGATCAGTGTGATAAAACCAGCTACAATAGTCAAAATAGCAGGACTGCCCAATAATTCAGAATGTTTATCATGTTGATACTGAATAGAACGTTGGAATTGACCGATTTCGTCAAATGGCAAGAGTATTCAAAGTGATCAGAGTGATAAAACCACCTACAATAGTCAAAATAGCCTGAATGCCCAATAATTCAGAACGTTCATCATGTTGAAACTGAATAGAACGTTGGAATTGACCGAATTCGTCAAATGGCAATAGTATTCAAAGTGATCAGAGTGATAAAACCACCTACAATAGTCAAAATAGCCTGAATGCCCAATAATTCAGAATGTTCATCATGTTGAAACTGAATAGAACGTTGGAATTGACCGAATTCGTCAAATGGCAAGTGTATTCTAAGTGATCAGAGTGATAAAACCACCTACAATAGTCAAAATAGCCTGAATGCCCAATAATTCAGAACGTTCATCATGTTGAAACTGAATAGAACGTTGGAATTGACCGAATTCGTCAAATGGCAATAGTATTCAAAGTGATCAGAGTGATAAAACCACCTACAATAGTCAAAATAGCCTGAATGCCCAATAATTCAGAACGTTCATCATGTTGAAACTGAATAGAACGTTGGAATTCGTCAAATGGCAAGATTATCAAAGTGATCAGAGTGATAAAACCACCTACAATAGTCAAAATAGCCTGAATGCCCAATAATTCAGAATGTTCATCATGTTGAAACTGAATAGAACGTTGGAATTGACCGAATTCGTCAAATGGCAATAGTATTCAAAGTGATCAGAGTGATAAAACCACCTACAATAGTCAAAATAGCCTGAATGCCCAATAATTCAGAATGTTCATCATGTTGAAACTGAATAGAACGTTGGAATTGACCGAATTCGTCAAATGGCAAGTGTATTCTAAGTGATCAGAGTGATAAAACCAGCCAGACTAATCAAAATAGCCTGAATGCCCAATAATTCAGAATGTTCATCATGTTCAAACTGAATAGAACGTTGGAATTGACCGAATTCGTCAAATGACAAGAGTATTCAAAGTGATCAGAGTGATAAAACCAGCTACAATAATCAAAATAGCCTGAATGTCTAATAATTGAGAACGTTCATCATGTTGAAACTGAATAGAACGTTGGAATTGACCGAATTCGTCAAATGGCAAGATTATCAAAGTGATCAGAGTGATAAAACCAGCTACAATAAGCAAAATAGCCTGAATGCCCAATAATTCAGAATGTTCATCATGTTGAAACTGAATAGAACGTTGGAATTGACCGAATTCGTCAAATGGCAAGAGTATTCAAAGTGATCAGAGTGATAAAACCAGCTACAATAATCAAAATAGCCTGAATGCCTAATAATTGAGAACGTTCATCATGTTGAAACTAAATAGAACGTTGGAATTGACCGAATTCGTCAAATTGCATGAGTATGCAAAGTGATCAGAGTGATAAAACCACCTACAATAGTCAAAATAGCCTGAATGCCCAATAATTCAGAATGTTCATCATGTTGAAACTGAATAGAACTTTGGAATTGACCGAATTCGTCAAATGGCAAGAGCATTCAAAGTGATCAGAGTGATTAAACCAGCTACAATAGTCAAAATAGCCTGAATGCCCAATAATTCAGAATGTTCATCATGTTGAAACTGAATAGAACATTGGAATTGACCGAATTCGTCAAATGGCAAGAGCATTCAAAGTGATCAGAGTGATAAAACCAGCTACAATAATCAAAATAGCCTGAATGCCTAATAATTGAGAACGTTCATCATGTTTAAACTGAATAGAACGTTGGAATTGACCGAATTCGTCAAATGGCAAGATTATCAAAGTGATCAGAGTGATAAAACCACCTACAATAGTCAAAATAGCCTGAATGCCCAATAATTCAGAATGTTCATCATGTTGAAACTGAAAAGAACATTGGAATTGACCGAATTCGTCAAATGGCAAGAGCATTCAAAGTGATCAGAGTGATTAAACCAGCTACAATAGTCAAAATAGCCTGAATGCCCAATAATTCAGAATGTTCATCATGTTGAAACTGAATAGAACGTTGGAATTGACCGAATTCGTCAAATGGCAAGATTATGAAAGTGATCAGAGTGATAAAACCAGCTACAATAAGCAAAATAGCCTGAATGCCCAATAATTCAGAATGTTCATCATGTTGAAACTGAATAGAACGTTGGAATTGACCGAATTCGTCAAATGGCAATAGTATTCAAAGTGATCAGAGTGATAAAACCACCTACAATAGTCAAAATAGCCTGAATGCCCAATAATTCAGAATGTTCATCATGTTGAAACTGAATAGAACGTTGGAATTGACAGAATTCGTCAAATGGCAAGAGTATTCAAAGTGATCAGAGTGATAAAACCAGCCAGACTAATCAAAATAGCCTGAATGCCCAATAATTCAGATTGTTCATCATGTTCAAACTGAATAGAACGTTGGAATTGACCGAATTCGTCAAATGACAAGAGTATTCAAAGTGATCACAGTGATAAAACCAGCTACAATAATCAAAATAGCCTGAATGTCTAATAATTGAGAACGTTCATCATGTTGAAACTGAATAGAACGTTGGAATTGACCGAATTCGTCAAATGGCAAGATTATCAAAGTGATCAGAGTGATAAAACCAGCTACAATAAGCAAAATAGCCTGAATGCCCAATAATTAAGAATGTTCATCATGTTGAAACTGAATAGAACGTTGGAATTGACCGAATTCGTCAAATGGCAAGAGTATTCAAAGTGATCAGAGTGATAAAACCAGCTACAATAATCAAAATAGCCTGAATGCCTAATAATTGAGAACGTTCATCATGTTGAAACTAAATAGAACGTTGGAATTGACCGAATTCGTCAAATGGCATGAGTATGCAAAGTGATCAGAGTGATAAAACCACCTACAATAGTCAAAATAGCCTGAATGCCCAATAATTCAGAATGTTCATCATGTTGAAACTAAATAGAACATTGGAATTGACCGAATTCGTCAAATGGCAAGAGCATTCAAAGTGATCAGAGTGATTAAACCAGCTACAATAGTCAAAATAGCCTGAATGCCCAATAATTCAGAATGTTCATCATGTTGAAACTAAATAGAACGTTGGAATTGACCGAATTCGTCAAATGGCATGAGTATGCAAAGTGATCAGAGTGATAAAACCACCTACAATAGTCAAAATAGCCTGAATTCTAAATAATTCAGAATGTTCATCATGTTGAAACTGAATAGAACATTGGAATTGACCGAATTCGTCAAATGGCAAGAGCATTCAAAGTGATCAGAGTGATTAAACCAGCTACAATAGTCAAAATAGCCTGAATGCCCAATAATTCAGAATGTTCATCATGTTGAAACTGAATAGAACATTGGAATTGACCGAATTCTCAAATGGCAAGAGCATTCAAAGTGATCAGAGTGATTAAACCAGCTACAATAGTCAAAATAGCCTGAATGCCCAATAATTCAGAATGTTCATCATGTTGAAGTTGAATAGAACGTTGGAATTGACCGAATTCGTCAAATGACAAGAGTATTCAAAGTGATAAAACCAGCTACAATAATCAAAATAGCCTGAATGCCTAATAATTGAGAACGGTCATCATGTTGAAACTGAATAGAACGTTGGAATTGACCGAATTCGTCAAATGGCAAGATTATCAAAGTGATCAGAGTGATAAAACCAGCTACAATAAGCAAAATAGCCTGAATGCCCAATAATTCAGAATGTTCATCATGTTGAAACTGAATAGAACGTTGGAATTGACCGAATTCGTCAAATGGCAATAGTATTCAAAGTGATCAGAGTGATAAAACCACCTACAATAGTCAAAATAGCCTGAATGCCCAATAATTCAGAATGTTCATCATGTTGAAACTGAATAGAACATTGGAATTGACCGAATTCGTCAAATGGCATGAGTATGCAAAGTGATCAGAGTGATAAAACCACCTACAATATTCAAAATAGCCTGAATGCCCAATAATTCAGAATGTTCATCATGTTGAAACTGAATAGAACATTGGAATTGACCGAATTCGTCAAATGGCATGAGTATGCAAAGTGATCAGAGTGATAAAACCACCTACAATAGTCAAAATAGCCTGAATGCCCAATAATTGAGAACGTTCATCATGTTGAAACTGAATAGAACGTTGGAATTGACCGAATTCGTCAAATGGCAAGATTATCATAGTGATCAGAGTGATAAAACCACCTACAATAGTCAAAATAGCCTGAATGCCCAATAATTCAGAATGTTCATCATGTTGAAACTAAATAGAACGTTGGAATTGACCGAATTCGTCAAATGGCATGAGTATGCAAAGTGATCAGAGTGATAAAACCACCTACAATAGTCAAAATAGCCTGAATGCCCAATAATTCAGAATGTTCATCATGTTGAAACTGAATAGAACATTGGAATTGACCGAATTCGTCAAATGGTAAGAGCATTCAAAGTGATCAGAGTGATTAAACCAGCTACAATAGTCAAAATAGCCTGAATGCCCAATAATTCAGAATGTTCATCATGTTGAAACTGAATAGAACATTGGAATTGACCGAATTCGTCAAATGGCAAGAGCATTCAAAGTGATCAGAGTGATAAAACCACCTACAATAATCAAAATAGCCTGAATGAATAATAATTGAGAATGTTCATCATGTTGAAACTGAATAGAACGTTGGAATTGACCGATTTCGTCAAATGGCAAGAGTATTCAAAGTGATCAGAGTGATAAAACCAGCTACAATAATCAAAATAGCCTGCATGACCAATAATTCAGAATGTTCATCATGTTGAAACTGAATAGAACGTTGGAATTGACCGAATTCGTCAAATGGCAAGATTATCAAAGTGATCAGAGTGATAAAACCAGCTACTATAATCAAAATAGCCTGAATGCCTAATAATTGAGAACGTTCATCATGTTGAAACTGAATAGAAGTTTGGAATTGACCGAATTCGTCAAATGGCAAGATTATCAAAGTGATCAGAGTGATAAAACCACCTACAATAGTCAAAATAGCCTGAATGCCCAATAATTCAGAATGTTCATCATGTTGAAACTGAATAGAACATTGGAATTGACCGAATTTGTCAAATGGCAAGAGCATTCAAAGTGATCAGAGTGATTAAACCAGCTACAATAGTCAAAATAGCCTGAATGCCAAATAATTCAGAATGTTCATCTTGTTGAAACTGAATAGAACGTTGGAATTGACCGATTTCGTCAAATGGCAAGAGTATTCAAAGTGATCAGAGTGATAAAACCAGCCAGACTAATCAAAATAGCCTGAATGCCCAATAATTCAGAATGTTCATCATGTTGAAACTGAATAGAACATTGGAATTGACCGAATTCGTCAAATGGCAAGAGCATTCAAAGTGATCAGAGTGATAAAACCACCTACAATAATCAAAATAGCCTGAATGCCTAATAATTGAGAATGTTCATCATGTTGAAACTGAATAGAACGTTGGAATTGACCGATTTCATCAAATGGCAAGAGTATTCAAAGTGATCAGAGTGATAAAACCAGCTACAATAATCAAAATAGCCTGAATGACCAATAATTCAGAATGTTCATCATGTTGAAACTGAATAGAACGTTGGAATTGACCGAATTCGTCAAATGGCAAGATTATCAAAGTGATCAGAGTGATAAAACCAGCTACAATAATCAAAATAGCCTGAATGCCTGAATGCCTAAACTGAATAGAAGGTTGGAATTGACCGAATTCGTCAAATGGCAAGATTATCAAAGTGATCAGAGCGATAAAACCACCCACAATAGTCAAAATAGCCTGAATGCCCAATAATTCAGAATGTTCATCATGTTGAAACTGAATAGAACGTTGGAATTGACCGATTTCGTCAAATGGCAAGAGTATTCAAAGTGATCAGAGTGATAAAACCAGCCAGACTAATCAAAATAGCCTGAATGCCCAATAATTCAGAATGTTCATCATGTTGAAACTGAATAGAACGTTGGAATGGACCGAATTCGTCAAATGGCAAGATCATCAAAGTGATCAGAGTGATAAAACCAGCTACAATAATCAAAATAGCCTGAATGCCTAATAATTGAGAACGTTCATCATGTTGAAACTGAATAGAACGTTGGAATTGACCGAATTCGTCAAATGGCAAGATTATCAAAGTGATCAGAGTGATAAAACCACCTACAATAGTCAAAATAGCCTGAATGCCCAATAATTCAGAATGTTCATCATGTTGAAACTGAATAGAACATTGGAATTGACCGAATTCGTCAAATGGCAAGAGCATTCAAAGTGATCAGAGTGATTAAACCAGCTACAATAGTCAAAATAGCCTGAATGCCAAATAATTCAGAATGTTCATCATGTTGAAACTGAATAGAACGTTGGAATTGACCGAATTCGTCAAATGGCAAGATTATGAAAGTGATCAGAGTGATAAAACCAGCTACAATAAGCAAAATAGCCTGAATGCCCAATAATTCAGAATGTTCATCATGTTGAAACTGAATAGAACATTGGAATTGACCGAATTCGTCAAATGGCAATAGTATTCAAAGTGATCAGAGTGATAAAACCACCTACAATAGTCAAAATAGCCTGAATGCCCAATAATTCAGAATGTTCATCATGTTGAAACTGAATAGAACGTTGGAATTGACCGAATTCGTCAAATGGCAAGAGTATTCAAAGTGATCAGAGTGATAAAACCAGCCAGACTAATCAAAATAGCCTGAATGCCCAATAATTCAGAATGTTCATCATGTTGAAACTGAATAGAACATTGGAATTGACCGAATTCGTCAAATGGCAAGAGCATTCAAAGTGATCAGAGTGATAAAACCACCTACAATAATCAAAATAGCCTGAATGCCTAATAATTGAGAATGTTCATCATGTTGAAACTGAATAGAACGTTGGAATTGACCGATTTCGTCAAATGGCAAGAGTATTCAAAGTGATCAGAGTGATAAAACCAGCTACAATAATCAAAATAGCCTGAATGACCAATAATTCAGAATGTTCATCATGTTGAAACTGAATAGAACGTTGGAATTGACCGAATTCGTCAAATGGCAAGATTATCAAAGTGATCAGAGTGATAAAACCAGCTACAATAATCAAAATAGCCTGAATGCCTGAATGCCTAAACTGAATAGAAGGTTGGAATTGACCGAATTCGTCAAATGGCAAGATTATCAAAGTGATCAGAGTGATAAAACCACCCACAATAGTCAAAATAGCCTGAATGCCCAATAATTCAGAATGTTCATCATGTTGAAACTGAATAGAACGTTGGAATTGACCGATTTCGTCAAATGGCAAGAGTATTCAAAGTGATCAGAGTGATAAAACCAGCCAGACTAATCAAAATAGCCTGAATGCCCAATAATTCAGAATGTTCATCATGTTGGAATGGACCGAATTCGTCAAATGGCAAGATCATCAAAGTGATCAGAGTGATAAAACGAGCTACAATAATCAAAATAGCCTGAATGCCTAATAATTGAGAACGTTCATCATGTTGAAACTGAATAGAACGTTGGAATTGACCGAATTCGTCAACTGGCAAGATTATCAAAGTGATCAGAGTGATAAAACCACCTACAATAGTCAAAATAGCCTGAATGCCCAATAATTCAGAATGTTCATCATGTTGAAACTGAATAGAACATTGGAATTGACCGAATTCGTCAAATGGCAAGATCATCAAAGTGATCAGAGTGATGAAACCAGCTACAATAATCAAAATAGCCTGAATGCCTAATAATTGAGAACGTTCATCATGTTGAAACTGAATAGAACGTTGGAATTGACCGAATTCGTCAAATGGCAAGACTATCAAAGTGATCATAGTGATAAAACCGCCTACAATAGTCAAAATAGCCTGAATGCCCAATAATTCAGAATGTTCATCATGTTGAAACTGAATAGAACATTGGAATTGACCGAATTCGTCAAATGGCAAGAGCATTCAAAGTGATCAGAGTGATTAAACCAGCTACAATAGTCAAAATAGCCTGAATGCCAAATAATTCAGAATGTTCATCTTGTTGAAACTGAATAGAACGTTGGAATTGACCGATTTCGTCAAATGGCAAGAGTATTCAAAGTGATCAGAGTGATAAAACCAGCCAGACTAATCAAAATAGCCCGAATGCCCAATAATTCAGAATGTTCATCATGTTGAAACTGAATAGAACATTGGAATTGACCGAATTCGTCAAATGGCAAGAGCATTCAAAGTGATCAGAGTGATAAAACCACCTACAATAATCAAAATAGCCTGAATGCCTAATAATTGAGAATGTTCATCATGTTGAAACTGAATAGAACGTTGGAATTGACCGATTTCGTCAAATGGCAAGAGTATTCAAAGTGATCAGAGTGATAAAACCAGCTACAATAATCAAAATAGCCTGAATGACCAATAATTCAGAATGTTCATCATGTTGAAACTGAATAGAACGTTGGAATTGACCGAATTCGTCAAATGGCAAGATTATCAAAGTGATCAGAGTGATAAAACCAGCTACAATAATCAAAATAGCCTGAATGCCTGAATGCCTAAACTGAATAGAAGGTTGGAATTGACCGAATTCGTCAAATGGCAAGATTATCAAAGTGATCAGAGTGATAAAACCGCCTACAATAGTCAAAATAGCCTGAATGCCCAATAATTCAGAATGTTCATCATGTTGAAACTGAATAGAACATTGGAATTGACCGAATTCGTCAAATGGCAAGAGCATTTAAAGTGATCAGAGTGATTAAACCAGCTACAATAGTCAAAATAGCCTGAATGCCAAATAATTCAGAATGTTCATCTTGTTGAAACTGAATAGAACGTTGGAATTGACCGATTTCGTCAAATGGCAAGAGTATTCAAAGTGATCAGAGTGATAAAACCAGCCAGACTAATCAAAATAGCCTGAATGCCCAATAATTCAGAATGTTCATCATGTTGAAACTGAATAGAACATTGGAATTGACCGAATTCGTCAAATGGCAAGAGCATTCAAAGTGATCAGAGTGATAAAACCACCTACAATAATCAAAATAGCCTGAATGCCTAATAATTGAGAATGTTCATCATGTTGAAACTGAATAGAACGTTGGAATTGACCGATTTCGTCAAATGGCAAGAGTATTCAAGTGATCAGAGTGATAAAACCAGCCAGACTAATCAAAATAGCCTGAATGCCCAATAATTCAGAATGTTCATCATGTTGAAACTGAATAGAACATTGGAATTGACCGAATTCGTCAAATGGCAAGAGCATTCAAAGTGATCAGAGTGATTAAACCAGCTACAATAGTCAAAATAGCCTGAATGCCAAATAATTCAGAATGTTCATCATGTTGAAACTGAATAGAACGTTGGAATTGACCGAATTCGTCAAATGGCAAGATTCTGAAAGTGATCAGAGTGATAAAACCAGCTACAATAAGCAAAATAGCCTGAATGCCCAATAATTCAGAATGTTCATCATGTTGAAACTGAATAGAACATTGGAATTGACCGAATTCGTCAAATGGCAATAGTATTCAAAGTGATCAGAGTGATAAAACCACCTACAATAGTCAAAATAGCCTGAATGCCCAATAATTCAGAATGTTCATCATGTTGAAACTGAATAGAACGTTGGAATTGACCGAATTCGTCAAATGGCAAGAGTATTCAAAGTGATCAGAGTGATAAAACCAGCCAGACTAATCAAAATAGCCTGAATGCCCAATAATTCAGAATGTTCATCATGTTGAAACTGAATAGAACATTGGAATTGACCGAATTCGTCAAATGGCAAGATTATCAAAGTGATCAGAGTGATAAAACCACCTACAATAATCAAAATAGCCTGAATGCCCAATAATTCAGAATGTTCATCATGTTGAAACTGAATAGAACGTTGGAATGGACCGAATTCGTCAAATGGCAAGAGCATTCAAAGTGATCAGAGTGATTAAACCAGCTACAATAGTCAAAATAGCCTGAATGCCAAATAATTCAGAATGTTCATCATGTTGAAACTGAATAGAACGTTGGAATTGACCGAATTCGTCAAATGGCAAGATTATGAAAGTGATCAGAGTGATAAAACCAGCTACAATAAGCAAAATAGCCTGAATGCCCAATAATTCAGAATGTTCATCATGTTGAAACTGAATAGAACATTGGAATTGACCGAATTCGTCAAATGGCAATAGTATTCAAAGTGATCAGAGTGATAAAACCACCTACAATAGTCAAAATAGCCTGAATGCCCAATAATTCAGAATGTTCATCATGTTGAAACTGAATAGAACGTTGGAATGGACCGAATTCGTCAAATGGCAAGATCATCAAAGTCATCAGAGTGATAAAACCAGCTACAATAATCAAAATAGCCTGAATGCCTAATAATTGAGAACGTTCATCATGTTGAAACTGAATAGAACGTTGGAATTGACCGAATTCGTCAAATGGCAAGATTATCAAAGTGATCAGAGTGATAAAACCGCCTACAATAGTCAAAATAGCCTGAATGCCCAATAATTCAGAATGTTCATCATGTTGAAACTGAATAGAACATTGGAATTGACCGAATTCGTCAAATGGCAAGAGCATTCAAAGTGATCAGAGTGATTAAACCAGCTACAATAGTCAAAATAGCCTGAATGCCAAATAATTCAGAATGTTCATCTTGTTGAAACTGAATAGAACGTTGGAATTGACCGATTTCGTCAAATGGCAAGAGTATTCAAAGTGATCAGAGTGATAAAACCAGCCAGACTAATCAAAATAGCCTGAATGCCCAATAATTCAGAATGTTCATCATGTTGAAACTGAATAGAACATTGGAATTGACCGAATTCGTCAAATGGCAAGAGCATTCAAAGTGATCAGAGTGATAAAACCACCTACAATAATCAAAATAGCCTGAATGCCTAATAATTGAGAATGTTCATCATGTTGAAACTGAATAGAACGTTGGAATTGACCGATTTCGTCAAATGGCAAGAGTATTCAAGTGATCAAAATGATAAAACCAGCCAGACTAATCAAAATAGCCTGAATGCCCAATAATTCAGAATGTTCATCATGTTGAAACTGAATAGAACGTTGGAATGGACCGAATTCGTCAAATGGCAAGATCATCAAAGTCATCAGAGTGATAAAACCAGCTACAATAATCAAAATAGCCTGAATGCCTAATAATTGAGAACGTTCATCATGTTGAAACTGAATAGAACGTTGGAATTGACCGAATTCGTCAAATGGCAAGATTATCAAAGTGATCAGAGTGATAAAACCACCTACAATAGTCAAAATAGCCTGAATGCCCAATAATTCAGAATGTTCATCATGTTGAAACTGAATAGAACATTGGAATTGACCGAATTCGTCAAATGGCAAGAGCATTCAAAGTGATCAGAGTGATTAAACCAGCTACAATAGTCAAAATAGCCTGAATGCCAAATAATTCAGAATGTTCATCATGTTGAAACTGAATAGAACGTTGGAATTGACCGAATTCGTCAAATGGCAAGATTATGAAAGTGATCAGAGTGATAAAACCAGCTACAATAAGCAAAATAGCCTGAATGCCCAATAATTCAGAATGTTCATCATGTTGAAACTGAATAGAACATTGGAATTGACCGAATTCGTCAAATGGCAATAGTATTCAAAGTGATCAGAGTGATAAAACCACCTACAATAGTCAAAATAGCCTGAATGCCCAATAATTCAGAATGTTCATCATGTTGCAACTGAATAGAACGTTGGAATTGACCGAATTCGTCAAATGGCAAGAGTATTCAAAGTGATCAGAGTGATAAAACCAGCCAGACTAATCAAAATAGCCTGAATGCCCAATAATTCAGAATGTTCATCATGTTGAAACTGAATAGAACATTGGAATTGACCGAATTCGTCAAATGGCAAGAGCATTCAAAGTGATCAGAGTGATAAAACCACCTACAATAATCAAAATAGCCTGAATGCCTAATAATTGAGAATGTTCATCATGTTGAAACTGAATAGAACGTTGGAATTGACCGATTTCGTCAAATGGCAAGAGTATTCAAAGTGATAAAACCAGCTACAATAATCAAAATAGCCTGAATGACCAATAATTCAGAATGTTCATCATGTTGAAACTGAATAGAACGTTGGAATTGACCGAATTCGTCAAATGGCAAGATTATCAAAGTGATCAGAGTGATAAAACCAGCTACAATAATCAAAATAGCCTGAATGCCTGAATGCCTAAACTGAATAGAAGGTTGGAATTGACCGAATTCGTCAAATGGCAAGATTATCAAAGTGATCAGAGTGATAAAACCACCCACAATAGTCAAAATAGCCTGAATGCCCAATAATTCAGAATGTTCATCATGTTGAAACTGAATAGAACGTTGGAATTGACCGATTTCGTCAAATGGCAAGAGTATTCAAAGTGATCAGAGTGATAAAACCAGCCAGACTAATCAAAATAGCCTGAATGCCCAATAATTCAGAATGTTCATCATGTTGGAATGGACCGAATTCGTCAAATGGCAAGATCATCAAAGTGATCAGAGTGATAAAACCAGCTACAATAATCAAAATAGCCTGAATGCCTAATAATTGAGAACGTTCATCATGTTGAAACTGAATAGAACGTTGGAATTGACCGAATTCGTCAACTGGCAAGATTATCAAAGTGATCAGAGTGATAAAACCACCTACAATAGTCAAAATAGCCTGAATGCCCAATAATTCAGAATGTTCATCATGCTGAAACTGAATAGAACATTGGAATTGACCGAATTCGTCAAATGGCAAGAGCATTCAAAGTGATCAGAGTGATTAAACCAGCTACAATAGTCAAAATAGCCTGAATGCCAAATAATTCAGAATGTTCATCATGTTGAAACTGAATAGAACGTTGGAATTGACCGAATTCGTCAAATGGCAAGATTATGAAAGTGATCAGAGTGATAAAACCAGCTACAATAAGCAAAATAGCCTGAATGCCCAATAATTCAGAATGTTCATCATGTTGAAACTGAATAGAACGTTGGAATTGACCGAATTCGTCAAATGGCAATAGTATTCAAAGTGATCAGAGTGATAAAACCACCTACAATAGTCAAAATAGCCTGAATGCCCAATAATTCAGAATGTTCATCATGTTGAAACTGAATAGAACGTTGGAATTGACCGAATTCGTCAAATGGCAAGAGTATTCAAAGTGATCAGAGTGATAAAACCAGCCAGACTAATCAAAATAGCCTGAATGCCCAATAATTCAGAATGTTCATCATGTTCAAACTGAATAGAACGTTGGAATTGACCGAATTCGTCAAATGGCAAGAGTATTCAAAGTGATCAGAGTGATAAAACTAGCTACAATAATCAAAATAGCCTGAATGTCTAATAATTGAGAACGTTCATCATGTTGAAACTGAATAGAACGTTGGAATTGACCGAATTCGTCAAATGGCAAGATTATCAAAGTGATCAGAGTGATAAAACCAGCTACAATAAGCAAAATAGCCTGAATGCCCAATAATTCAGAATGTTCATCATGTTGAAACTGAATAGAACGTTGGAATTGACCGAATTCGTCAAATGGCAAGAGTATTCAAAGTGATCAGAGTGATAAAACCAGCTACAATAATCAAAATAGCCTGAATGCCTAATAATTGAGAACGTTCATCATGTTGAAACTGAATAGAACGTTGGAATTGACCGAATTCGTCAAATGGCAAGATTATCAAAGTGATCAGAGTGATAAAACCACCTACAATAGTCAAAATAGCCTGAATGCCCAATAATTCAGAATGTTCATCATGTTGAAACTGAATAGAACATTGGAATTGACCGAATTCGTCAAATGGCAAGAGCATTCAAAGTGATCAGAGTGATTAAACCAGCTACAATAGTCAAAATAGCCTGAATGCCAAATAATTCAGAATGTTCATCATGTTGAAACTGAATAGAACGTTGGAATTGACCGATTTCGTCAAATGGCAAGAGTATTCAAAGTGATCAGAGTGATAAAACCAGCCAGACTAATCAAAATAGCCTGAATGCCCAATAATTCAGAATGTTCATCATGTTGAAACTGAATAGAACGTTGGAATTGACCGAATTCGTCAAATGGCAAGATTATCAAAGTGATCAGAGTGATAAAACCACCTACAATAGTCAAAATAGCCTGAATGCCCAATAATTCAGAATGTTCATCATGTTGAAACTGAATAGAACGTTGGAATTGACCGAATTCGTCAAATGGCAAGAGTATTCAAAGTGATCAGAGTGATAAAACCAGCTACAATAATCAAAATAGCCTGAATGCCTAATAATTGAGAATGTTCATCATGTTGAAACTGAATAGAACGTTGGAATTGACCGATTTCGTCAAATGGCAAGAGTATTCAAAGTGATCAGAGTGATAAAACCAGCCAGACTAATCAAAATAGCCTGAATGCCCAATAATTCAGAATGTTCATCATGTTGAAACTGAATAGAACGTTGGAATTGACCGAATTCGTCAAATGGCAAGATTATCAAAGTGATCAGAGTGATAAAACCACCTACAATAGTCAAAATAGCCTGAATGCCCAATAATTCAGAATGTTCATCATGTTGAAACTGAATAGAACGTTGGAATTGACCGAATTCGTCAAATGGCAAGATTATCAAAGTGATCAGAGTGATAAAACCACCTACAATAGTCAAAATAGCCTGAATGCCCAATAATTCAGAATGTTCATCATGTTGAAACTGAATAGAACGTTGGAATTGACCGAATTCGTCAAATGGCAAGAGCATTCAAAGTGATCAGAGTGATAAAACCACCTACAATAATCAAAATAGCCTGAATGCCTAATAATTGAGAATGTTCATCATGTTGAAACTGAATAGAACGTTGGAATTGACCGATTTCGTCAAATGGCAAGAGTATTCAAAGTGATAAAACCAGCTACAATAATCAAAATAGCCTGAATGACCAATAATTCAGAATGTTCATCATGTTGAAACTGAATAGAACGTTGGAATTGACCGAATTCGTCAAATGGCAAGATTATCAAAGTGATCAGAGTGATAAAACCAGCTACAATAATCAAAATAGCCTGAATGCCTGAATGCCTAAACTGAATAGAAGGTTGGAATTGACCGAATTCGTCAAATGGCAAGATTATCAAAGTGATCAGAGTGATAAAACCACCCACAATAGTCAAAATAGCCTGAATGCCCAATAATTCAGAATGTTCATCATGTTGAAACTGAATAGAACGTTGGAATTGACCGATTTCGTCAAATGGCAAGAGTATTCAAAGTGATCAGAGTGATAAAACCAGCCAGACTAATCAAAATAGCCTGAATGCCCAATAATTCAGAATGTTCATCATGTTGGAATGGACCGAATTCGTCAAATGGCAAGATCATCAAAGTGATCAGAGTGATAAAACCAGCTACAATAATCAAAATAGCCTGAATGCCTAATAATTGAGAACGTTCATCATGTTGAAACTGAATAGAACGTTGGAATTGACCGAATTCGTCAACTGGCAAGATTATCAAAGTGATCAGAGTGATAAAACCACCTACAATAGTCAAAATAGCCTGAATGCCCAATAATTCAGAATGTTCATCATGCTGAAACTGAATAGAACATTGGAATTGACCGAATTCGTCAAATGGCAAGAGCATTCAAAGTGATCAGAGTGATTAAACCAGCTACAATAGTCAAAATAGCCTGAATGCCAAATAATTCAGAATGTTCATCATGTTGAAACTGAATAGAACGTTGGAATTGACCGAATTCGTCAAATGGCAAGATTATGAAAGTGATCAGAGTGATAAAACCAGCTACAATAAGCAAAATAGCCTGAATGCCCAATAATTCAGAATGTTCATCATGTTGAAACTGAATAGAACGTTGGAATTGACCGAATTCGTCAAATGGCAATAGTATTCAAAGTGATCAGAGTGATAAAACCACCTACAATAGTCAAAATAGCCTGAATGCCCAATAATTCAGAATGTTCATCATGTTGAAACTGAATAGAACGTTGGAATTGACCGAATTCGTCAAATGGCAAGAGTATTCAAAGTGATCAGAGTGATAAAACCAGCCAGACTAATCAAAATAGCCTGAATGCCCAATAATTCAGAATGTTCATCATGTTCAAACTGAATAGAACGTTGGAATTGACCGAATTCGTCAAATGGCAAGAGTATTCAAAGTGATCAGAGTGATAAAACTAGCTACAATAATCAAAATAGCCTGAATGTCTAATAATTGAGAACGTTCATCATGTTGAAACTGAATAGAACGTTGGAATTGACCGAATTCGTCAAATGGCAAGATTATCAAAGTGATCAGAGTGATAAAACCAGCTACAATAAGCAAAATAGCCTGAATGCCCAATAATTCAGAATGTTCATCATGTTGAAACTGAATAGAACGTTGGAATTGACCGAATTCGTCAAATGGCAAGAGTATTCAAAGTGATCAGAGTGATAAAACCAGCTACAATAATCAAAATAGCCTGAATGCCTAATAATTGAGAACGTTCATCATGTTGAAACTGAATAGAACGTTGGAATTGACCGAATTCGTCAAATGGCAAGATTATCAAAGTGATCAGAGTGATAAAACCACCTACAATAGTCAAAATAGCCTGAATGCCCAATAATTCAGAATGTTCATCATGTTGAAACTGAATAGAACATTGGAATTGACCGAATTCGTCAAATGGCAAGAGCATTCAAAGTGATCAGAGTGATTAAACCAGCTACAATAGTCAAAATAGCCTGAATGCCAAATAATTCAGAATGTTCATCATGTTGAAACTGAATAGAACGTTGGAATTGACCGATTTCGTCAAATGGCAAGAGTATTCAAAGTGATCAGAGTGATAAAACCAGCCAGACTAATCAAAATAGCCTGAATGCCCAATAATTCAGAATGTTCATCATGTTGAAACTGAATAGAACGTTGGAATTGACCGAATTCGTCAAATGGCAAGATTATCAAAGTGATCAGAGTGATAAAACCACCTACAATAGTCAAAATAGCCTGAATGCCCAATAATTCAGAATGTTCATCATGTTGAAACTGAATAGAACGTTGGAATTGACCGAATTCGTCAAATGGCAAGAGTATTCAAAGTGATCAGAGTGATAAAACCAGCTACAATAATCAAAATAGCCTGAATGCCTAATAATTGAGAATGTTCATCATGTTGAAACTGAATAGAACGTTGGAATTGACCGATTTCGTCAAATGGCAAGAGTATTCAAAGTGATCAGAGTGATAAAACCAGCCAGACTAATCAAAATAGCCTGAATGCCCAATAATTCAGAATGTTCATCATGTTGAAACTGAATAGAACGTTGGAATTGACCGAATTCGTCAAATGGCAAGATTATCAAAGTGATCAGAGTGATAAAACCACCTACAATAGTCAAAATAGCCTGAATGCCCAATAATTCAGAATGTTCATCATGTTGAAACTGAATAGAACGTTGGAATTGACCGAATTCGTCAAATGGCAAGATTATCAAAGTGATCAGAGTGATAAAACCACCTACAATAGTCAAAATAGCCTGAATGCCCAATAATTCAGAATGTTCATCATGTTGAAACTGAATAGAACGTTGGAATTGACCGAATTCGTCAAATGGCAAGAGCATTCAAAGTGATCAGAGTGATAAAACCACCTACAATAATCAAAATAGCCTGAATGCCTAATAATTGAGAATGTTCATCATGTTGAAACTGAATAGAACGTTGGAATTGACCGATTTCGTCAAATGGCAAGAGTATTCAAAGTGATCAGAGTGATAAAACCAGCTACAATAATCAAAATAGCCTGAATGACCAATAATTCAGAATGTTCATCATGTTGAAACTGAATAGAACGTTGGAATTGACCGAATTCGTCAAATGGCAAGATTATCAAAGTGATCAGAGTGATAAAACCAGCTACAATAATCAAAATAGCCTGAATGCCTGAATGCCTAAACTGAATAGAAGGTTGGAATTGACCGAATTCGTCAAATGGCAAGATTATCAAAGTGATCAGAGTGATAAAACCACCTACAATAGTCAAAATAGCCTGAATGCCCAATAATTCAGAATGTTCATCATGTTGAAACTGAATAGAACGTTGGAATTGACCGATTTCGTCAAATGGCAAGAGTATTCAAAGTGATCAGAGTGATAAAACCAGCCAGACTAATCAAAATAGCCTGAATGCCCAATAATTCAGAATGTTCATCATGTTGAAACTGAATAGAACGTTGTAATGGACCGAATTCGTCAAATGGCAAGATCATCAAAGTGATCAGAGTGATAAAACCAGCTACAATAATCAAAATAGCCTGAATGCCTAATAATTGAGAACGTTCATCATGTTGAAACTGAATAGAACGTTGGAATTGACCGAATTCGTCAAATGGCAAGATTATCAAAGTGATCAGAGTGATAAAACCACCTACAATAGTCAAAATAGCCTGAATGCCCAATAATTCAGAATGTTCATCATGTTGAAACTGAATAGAACGTTGGAATTGACCGAATTCGTCAAATGGCAAGAGTATTCAAAGTGATCAGAGTGATAAAACCAGCTACAATAATCAAAATAGCCTGAATGCCTAATAATTGAGAACGTTCATCATGTTGAAACTGAATAGAACGTTGGAATTGACCGAATTCGTCAAATGGCAAGATTATCAAAGTGATCAGAGTGATAAAACCACCTACAATAGTCAAAATAGCCTGAATGCCCAATAATTCAGAATGTTCATCATGTTGAAACTGAATAGAACATTGGAATTGACCGAATTCGTCAAATGGCAAGAGCATTCAAAGTGATCAGAGTGATTAAACCAGCTACAATAGTCAAAATAGCCTGAATGCCAAATAATTCAGAATGTTCATCATGTTGAAACTGAATAGAACGTTGGAATTGACCGATTTCGTCAAATGGCAAGAGTATTCAAAGTGATCAGAGTGATAAAACCAGCCAGACTAATCAAAATAGCCTGAATGCCCAATAATTCAGAATGTTCATCATGTTGAAACTGAATAGAACATTGGAATTGACCGAATTCGTCAAATGGCAAGAGCATTCAAAGTGATCAGAGTGATAAAACCACCTACAATAATCAAAATAGCCTGAATGCCTAATAATTGAGAATGTTCATCATGTTGAAACTGAATAGAACGTTGGAATTGACCGATTTCGTCAAATGGCAAGAGTATTCAAAGTGATCAGAGTGATAAAACCAGCTACAATAATCAAAATAGCCTGAATGACCAATAATTCAGAATGTTCATCATGTTGAAACTGAATAGAACGTTGGAATTGACCGAATTCGTCAAATGGCAAGATTATCAAAGTGATCAGAGTGATAAAACCAGCTACAATAATCAAAATAGCCTGAATGCCTGAATGCCTAAACTGAATAGAAGGTTGGAATTGACCGAATTCGTCAAATGGCAAGATTATCAAAGTGATCAGAGTGATAAAACCACCTACAATAGTCAAAATAGCCTGAATGCCCAATAATTCAGAATGTTCATCATGTTGAAACTGAATAGAACGTTGGAATTGACCGATTTCGTCAAATGGCAAGAGTATTCAAAGTGATCAGAGTGATAAAACCAGCCAGACTAATCAAAATAGCCTGAATGCCCAATAATTCAGAATGTTCATCATGTTGAAACTGAATAGAACGTTGGAATGGACCGAATTCGTCAAATTGCAAGATCATCAAAGTGATCAGAGTGATAAAACCAGCTACAATAATCAAAATAGCCTGAATGCCTAATAATTGAGAACGTTCATCATGTTGAAACTGAATAGAACGTTGGAATTGACCGAATTCGTCAAATGGCAAGATTATCAAAGTGATCAGAGTGATAAAACCACCTACAATAGTCAAAATAGCCTGAATGCCCAATAATTCAGAATGTTCATCATGTTGAAACTGAATAGAACGTTGGAATTGACCGATTTCGTCAAATGGCAAGAGTATTCAAAGTGATCAGAGTGATAAAACCAGCCAGACTAATCAAAATAGCCTGAATGCCCAATAATTCAGAATGTTCATCATGTTGAAACTGAATAGAACGTTGGAATGGACCGAATTCGTCAAATGGCAAGATCATCAAAGTGATCAGAGTGATAAAACCAGCTACAATAATCAAAATAGCCTGAATGCCTAATAATTGAGAACGTTCATCATGTTGAAACTGAATAGAACGTTGGAATTGACCGAATTCGTCAAATGGCAAGATTATCAAAGTGATCAGAGTGATAAAACCACCTACAATAGTCAAAATAGCCTGAATGCCCAATAATTCAGAATGTTCATCATGTTGAAACTGAATAGAACGTTGGAATTGACCGAATTCGTCAAATGGCAAGAGTATTCAAAGTGATCAGAGTGATAAAACCAGCTACAATAATCAAAATAGCCTGAATGCCTAATAATTGAGAACGTTCATCATGTTGAAACTGAATAGAACGTTGGAATTGACCGAATTCGTCAAATGGCAAGATTATCAAAGTGATCAGAGTGATAAAACCACCTACAATAGTCAAAATAGCCTGAATGCCCAATAATTCAGAATGTTCATCATGTTGAAACTGAATAGAACATTGGAATTGACCGAATTCGTCAAATGGCAAGAGCATTCAAAGTGATCAGAGTGATTAAACCAGCTACAATAGTCAAAATAGCCTGAATGCCAAATAATTCAGAATGTTCATCATGTTGAAACTGAATAGAACGTTGGAATTGACCGATTTCGTCAAATGGCAAGAGTATTCAAAGTGATCAGAGTGATAAAACCAGCCAGACTAATCAAAATAGCCTGAATGCCCAATAATTCAGAATGTTCATCATGTTGAAACTGAATAGAACATTGGAATTGACCGAATTCGTCAAATGGCAAGAGCATTCAAAGTGATCAGAGTGATAAAACCACCTACAATAATCAAAATAGCCTGAATGCCTAATAATTGAGAATGTTCATCATGTTGAAACTGAATAGAACGTTGGAATTGACCGATTTCGTCAAATGGCAAGAGTATTCAAAGTGATCAGAGTGATAAAACCAGCTACAATAATCAAAATAGCCTGAATGACCAATAATTCAGAATGTTCATCATGTTGAAACTGAATAGAACGTTGGAATTGACCGAATTCGTCAAATGGCAAGATTATCAAAGTGATCAGAGTGATAAAACCAGCTACAATAATCAAAATAGCCTGAATGCCTGAATGCCTAAACTGAATAGAAGGTTGGAATTGACCGAATTCGTCAAATGGCAAGATTATCAAAGTGATCAGAGTGATAAAACCACCTACAATAGTCAAAATAGCCTGAATGCCCAATAATTCAGAATGTTCATCATGTTGAAACTGAATAGAACGTTGGAATTGACCGATTTCGTCAAATGGCAAGAGTATTCAAAGTGATCAGAGTGATAAAACCAGCCAGACTAATCAAAATAGCCTGAATGCCCAATAATTCAGAATGTTCATCATGTTGAAACTGAATAGAACGTTGGAATGGACCGAATTCGTCAAATGGCAAGATCATCAAAGTGATCAGAGTGATAAAACCAGCTACAATAATCAAAATAGCCTGAATGCCTAATAATTGAGAACGTTCATCATGTTGAAACTGAATAGAACGTTGGAATTGACCGAATTCGTCAAATGGCAAGATTATCAAAGTGATCAGAGTGATAAAACCACCTACAATAGTCAAAATAGCCTGAATGCCCAATAATTCAGAATGTTCATCATGTTGAAACTGAATAGAACATTGGAATTGACCGAATTCGTCAAATGGCAAGAGCATTCAAAGTGATCAGAGTGATTAAACCAGCTACAATAGTCAAAATAGCCTGAATGCCAAATAATTCAGAATGTTCATCATGTTGAAACTGAATAGAACGTTGGAATTGACCGAATTCGTCAAATGGCAAGATTATGAAAGTGATCAGAGTGATAAAACCAGCTACAATAAGCAAAATAGCCTGAATGCCCAATAATTCAGAATGTTCATCATGTTGAAACTGAATAGAACGTTGGAATTGACCGAATTCGTCAAATGGCAATAGTATTCAAAGTGATCAGAGTGATAAAACCACCTACAATAGTCAAAATAGCCTGAATGCCCAATAATTCAGAATGTTCATCATGTTGAAACTGAATAGAACGTTGGAATTGACCGAATTCGTCAAATGGCAAGAGTATTCAAAGTGATCAGAGTGATAAAACCAGCCAGACTAATCAAAATAGCCTGAATGCCCAATAATTCAGAATGTTCATCATGTTCAAACTGAATAGAACGTTGGAATTGACCGAATTCGTCAAATGACAAGAGTATTCAAAGTGATCAGAGTGATAAAACTAGCTACAATAATCAAAATAACCTGAATGTCTAATAATTGAGAACGTTCATCATGTTGAAACTGAATAGAACGTTGGAATTGACCGAATTCGTCAAATGGCAAGATTATCAAAGTGATCAGAGTGATAAAACCAGCTACAATAAGCAAAATAGCCTGAATGCCCAATAATTCAGAATGTTCATCATGTTGAAACTGAATAGAACGTTGGAATTGACCGAATTCGTCAAATGGCAAGAGTATTCAAAGTGATCAGAGTGATAAAACCAGCTACAATAATCAAAATAGCCTGAATGCCTAATAATTGAGAACGTTCATCATGTTGAAACTAAATAGAACGTTGGAATTGACCGAATTCGTCAAATGGCATGAGTATGCAAAGTGATCAGAGTGATAAAACCACCTACAATAGTCAAAATAGCCTGAATGCCCAATAATTCAGAATGTTCATCATGTGGAAACTGAATAGAACATTGCAATTGACCGAATTCGTCAAATGGCAAGAGCATTCAAAGTATTCAAAGTGATAAAACCAGCTACAATAATCAAAATAGCCTGAATGCCTAATAATTGAGAACGTTCATCATGTTGAAACTGAATAGAACGTTGGAATTGACCGAATTCGTCAAATGGCAAGATTATCAAAATGATCAGAGTGATAAAACCAGCTACAATAAGCAAAATAGCCTGAATGCCCAATAATTCAGAATGTTCATCATGTTGAAACTGAATAGAACGTTCGAATTGACCGAATTCGTCAAATGGCAAGAGTATTCAAAGTGATCAGAGTGATAAAACCAGCTACAATAATCAAAATAGCCTGAATGCCTAATAATTGAGAACGTTCATCATGTTGAAACTAAATAGAACGTTGGAATTGACCGAATTCGTCAAATTGCATGAGTATGCAAAGTGATCAGAGTGATAAAACCACCTACAATAGTCAAAATAGCCTGAATGCCCAATAATTCAGAATGTTCATCATGTTGAAACTGAATACAACATTGGAATTGACCGAATTCGTCAAATGGCATGAGTATGCAAAGTGATCAGAGTGATAAAACCACCTACAATAGTCAAAATAGCCTGAATGCCCAATAATTCAGAATGTTCATCATGTTGAAACTGAATAGAACGTTGGAATTGACCGATTTCGTCAAATGGCAAGAGTATTCAAAGTGATCAGAGTGATAAAACCAGCCAGACTAATCAAAATAGCCTGAATGCCCAATAATTCAGAATGTTCATCATGTTGAAACTGAATAGAACGTTGGAATTGACCGATTTCGTCAAATGGCAAGAGTATTCAAAGTGATCAGAGTGATAAAACCAGCCAGACTAATCAAAATAGCCTGAATGCCCAATAATTCAGAATGTTCATCATGTTCAAACTGAATAGAACGTTGGAATTGACCGAATTCGTCAAATTGCAAGATTATCAAAGTGATAAAACCAGCTACAATAGGCAAAATAGCCTGAATGCCCAATAATTCAGAATGTTCATCATGTTGAAACTGAATAGAACGTTGGAATTAATCGAATTCGTCAAATGGCAAGAGTATTCAAAGTGATCAGAGTGATAAAACCAGCCAGACTAATCAAAATAGTCTGAATGCCCAATAATTCAGAATGTTCATCATGTTGAAACTGAATAGAACGTTGGAATTGACCGATTTCGTCAAATGGCAAGAGTATTCAAAGTGATCAGAGTGATAAAACCAGCCAGACTAATCAAAATAGCCTGAATGCCCAATAATTCAGAATGTTCATCATGTTCAAACTGAATAGAACGTTGGAATTGACCGAATTCGTCAAATGGCAAGAGCATTCAAAGTGATCAGAGTGATTAAACCAGCTACAATAGTCAAAATAGCCTGAATGCCCAATAATTCAGAATGTTCATCATGTTGAAACTGAATAGAACATTGGAATTGACCGAATTCGTCAAATGGCATGAGTATGCAAAGTGATCAGAGTGATAAAACCAGCTACAATAAGCAAAATAGCCTGAATGCCCAATAATTCACAATGTTCATCATGTTGAAACTGAATAGAACGTTGGAATTAATCGAATTCGTCAAATGGCAAGAGTATTCAAAGTGATCAGAGTGATAAAACCAGCCAGACTAATCAAAATAGCCTGAATGCCCAATAATTCAGAATGTTCATCATGTTGAAACTGAATAGAACGTTGGAATTGACCGATTTCGTCAAATGGCAAGAGTATTCAAAGTGATCAGAGTGATAAAACCAGCCAGACTAATCAAAATAGCCTGAATGCCCAATAATTCAGAATGTTCATCATGTTGAAACTGAATAGAACGTTGGAATTGACCGAATTCGTCAAATGACAAGAGTATTCAAAGTGATCAGAGTGATAAAACCAGCTACAATAATCAAAATAGCCTGAATGTCTAATAATTGAGAACGTTCATCATGTTGTAACTGAATAAAACGTTGGAATTGACCGAATTCGTCAAATGGCAAGATTATCAAAGTGATCAGAGTGATAAAACCAGCTACAATAAGCAAAATAGCCTGAATGCCCAATAATTCAGAATGTTCATCATGTTGAAACTGAATAGAACGTTGGAATTAATCGAATTCGTCAAATGGCAAGAGTATTCAAAGTGATCAGAGTGATAAAACCAGCCAGACTAATCAAAATAGCCTGAATGCCCAATAATTCAGAATGTTCATCATGTTGAAACTGAATAGAACGTTGGAATTGACCGATTTCGTCAAATGGCAAGAGTATTCAAAGTGATCAGAGTGATAAAACCAGCCAGACTAATCAAAATAGCCTGAATGCCCAATAATTCAGAATGTTCATCATGTTGAAACTGAATAGAACGTTGGAATTGACCGAATTCGTCAAATGGCAAGAGTATTCAAAGTGATCAGAGTGATAAAACCAGCCAGACTAATCAAAATAGCCTGAATGCCCAATAATTCAGAATGTTTATCATGTTGAAACTGAATAGAACGTTGGAATTGACCGATTCGTCAAATGGCAAGATTATCAAAGTGATCAGAGTGATAAAACCAGCTACAATAATCAAAATAACCTGAATGCCCAATAATTCAGAATGTTCATCATGTTCAAACTGAATAGAACGTTGGAATTGACCGAATTCGTCAAATGACAAGAGTATTCAAAGTGATAAAACCAGCTACAATAATCAAAATAGCCTGAAAGTCTAATAATTGAGAACGTTAATCATGTTGAAACTGAATAGAACGTTGGAATTGACCGAATTCGTCAAATGGCAAGATTATCAAAATGATCAGAGTGATAAAACCAGCTACAATAAGCAAAATAGCCTGAATGCCCAATAATTCAGAATGTTCGTCATGTTGAAACTGAATAGAACGTTGGAATTGACCGAATTCGTCAAAGGGCAAGATTATCAAAGTGATCAGAGTGATAGAACCAGCTACAATAAGCAAAATAGCCTGAATGCCCAATAATTCAGAATGTTCATCATGTTGAAACTGAATAGAACATTGGAATTGACCGAATTCGTCAAATGGCAAGAGCATTCAAAGTGATCAGAGTGATTAAACCAGCTACAATAATCAAAATAGCCTGAATGCCTAATAATTGAGAACGTTCATCATGTTGAAACTGAATTGAACGTTGGAATTGACCGAATTCGTCAAATGGCAAGAGTATTCAAAGTGATCAGAGTGATAAAACCAGCCAGACTAATCAAAATAGCCTGAATGCCCAATAATTCAGAATGTTCATCATGTTGAAACTGAATAGAACGTTGGAATGGACCGAATTCGTCAAATGGCAAGATCATCAAAGTGATCAGAGTGATAAAACCAGCTACAATAATCAAAATAGCCTGAATGCCTAATAATTCAGAACGTTCATCATGTTGAAACTGAATAGAACGTTGGAATTGACCGAATTCGTCAAATGGCAAGATTATCAAAGTGATCAGAGTGATAAAACCACCTACAATAGTCAAAATAGCCTGAATGCCCAATAATTCAGAATGTTCATCATGTTGAAACTGAATAGAACATTGGAATTGACCGAATTCGTCAAATGGCAAGAGCATTCAAAGTGATCAGAGTGATTAAACCAGCTACAATAGTCAAAATAGCCTGAATGCCAAATAATTCAGAATGTTCATCATGTTGAAACTGTATAGAACGTTGGAATTGACCGAATTCGTCAAATGGCAAGATTATGAAAGTGATCAGAGTGATAAAACCAGCTACAATAAGCAAAATAGCCTGAATGCCCAATAATTCAGAATGTTCATCATGTTGAAACTGAATAGAACGTTGGAATTGACCGAATTCGTCAAATGGCAATAGTATTCAAAGTGATCAGAGTGATAAAACCACCTACAATAGTCAAAATAGCCTGAATGCCCAATAATTCAGAATGTTCATCATGTTGAAACTGAATAGAACGTTGGAATTGACCGAATTCGTCAAATGGCAAGAGTATTCAAAGTGATCAGAGTGATAAAACCAGCCAGACTAATCAAAATAGCCTGAATGCCCAATAATTCAGAATGTTCATCATGTTCAAACTGAATAGAACGTTGGAATTGACCGAATTCGTCAAATGACAAGAGTATTCAAAGTGATCAGAGTGATAAAACTAGCTACAATAATCAAAATAACCTGAATGTCTAATAATTGAGAACGTTCATCATGTTGAAACTGAATAGAACGTTGGAATTGACCGAATTCGTCAAATGGCAAGATTATCAAAGTGATCAGAGTGATAAAACCAGCTACAATAAGCAAAATAGCCTGAATGCCCAATAATTCAGAATGTTCATCATGTTGAAACTGAATAGAACGTTGGAATTGACCGAATTCGTCAAATGGCAAGAGTATTCAAAGTGATCAGAGTGATAAAACCAGCTACAATAATCAAAATAGCCTGAATGCCTAATAATTGAGAACGTTCATCATGTTGAAACTAAATAGAACGTTGGAATTGACCGAATTCGTCAAATGGCATGAGTATGCAAAGTGATCAGAGTGATAAAACCACCTACAATAGTCAAAATAGCCTGAATGCCCAATAATTCAGAATGTTCATCATGTGGAAACTGAATAGAACATTGCAATTGACCGAATTCGTCAAATGGCAAGAGCATTCAAAGTATTCAAAGTGATAAAACCAGCTACAATAATCAAAATAGCCTGAATGCCTAATAATTGAGAACGTTCATCATGTTGAAACTGAATAGAACGTTGGAATTGACCGAATTCGTCAAATGGCAAGATTATCAAAATGATCAGAGTGATAAAACCAGCTACAATAAGCAAAATAGCCTGAATGCCCAATAATTCAGAATGTTCATCATGTTGAAACTGAATAGAACGTTGGAATTGACCGAATTCGTCAAATGGCATGAGTATGCAAAGTGATCAGAGTGATAAAACCACCTACAATAGTCAAAATAGCCTGAATGCCCAATAATTCAGAATGTTCATCATGTTGAAACTGAATAGAACGTTGGAAGTGACCGAATTCGTCAAATGGCAAGATTATCAAAGTGATAAAACCAGCTACAATAGGCAAAATAGCCTGAATGCCCAATAATTCAGAATGTTCATCATGTTGAAACTGAATAGAACGTTGGAATTAATCGAATTCGTCAAATGGCAAGAGTATTCAAAGTGATCAGAGTGATAAAACCAGCCAGACTAATCAAAATAGTCTGAATGCCCAATAATTCAGAATGTTCATCATGTTGAAACTGAATAGAACGTTGGAATTGACCGATTTCGTCAAATGGCAAGAGTATTCAAAGTGATCAGAGTGATAAAACCAGCCAGACTAATCAAAATAGCCTGAATGCCCAATAATTCAGAATGTTCATCATGTTCAAACTGAATAGAACGTTGGAATTGACCGAATTCGTCAAATGGCAAGAGCATTCAAAGTGATCAGAGTGATTAAACCAGCTACAATAGTCAAAATAGCCTGAATGCCCAATAATTCAGAATGTTCATCATGTTGAAACTGAATAGAACATTGGAATTGACCGAATTCGTCAAATGGCATGAGTATGCAAAGTGATCAGAGTGATAAAACCAGCTACAATAAGCAAAATAGCCTGAATGCCCAATAATTCACAATGTTCATCATGTTGAAACTGAATAGAACGTTGGAATTAATCGAATTCGTCAAATGGCAAGAGTATTCAAAGTGATCAGAGTGATAAAACCAGCCAGACTAATCAAAATAGCCTGAATGCCCAATAATTCAGAATGTTCATCATGTTGAAACTGAATAGAACGTTGGAATTGACCGATTTCGTCAAATGGCAAGAGTATTCAAAGTGATCAGAGTGATAAAACCAGCCAGACTAATCAAAATAGCCTGAATGCCCAATAATTCAGAATGTTCATCATGTTGAAACTGAATAGAACGTTGGAATTGACCGAATTCGTCAAATGACAAGAGTATTCAAAGTGATCAGAGTGATAAAACCAGCTACAATAATCAAAATAGCCTGAATGTCTAATAATTGAGAACGTTCATCATGTTGAAACTGAATAAAACGTTGGAATTGACCGAATTCGTCAAATGGCAAGATTATCAAAGTGATCAGAGTGATAAAACCAGCTACAATAAGCAAAATAGCCTGAATGCCCAATAATTCAGAATGTTCATCATGTTGAAACTGAATAGAACGTTGGAATTAATCGAATTCGTCAAATGGCAAGAGTATTCAAAGTGATCAGAGTGATAAAACCAGCCAGACTAATCAAAATAGCCTGAATGCCCAATAATTCAGAATGTTCATCATGTTGAAACTGAATAGAACGTTGGAATTGACCGATTTCGTCAAATGGCAAGAGTATTCAAAGTGATCAGAGTGATAAAACCAGCCAGACTAATCAAAATAGCCTGAATGCCCAATAATTCAGAATGTTCATCATGTTGAAACTGAATAGAACGTTGGAATTGACCGAATTCGTCAAATGGCAAGAGTATTCAAAGTGATCAGAGTGATAAAACCAGCCAGACTAATCAAAATAGCCTGAATGCCCAATAATTCAGAATGTTTATCATGTTGAAACTGAATAGAACGTTGGAATTGACCGATTCGTCAAATGGCAAGATTATCAAAGTGATCAGAGTGATAAAACCAGCTACAATAATTAAAATAACCTGAATGCCCAATAATTCAGAATGTTCATCATGTTCAAACTGAATAGAACGTTGGAATTGACCGAATTCGTCAAATGACAAGAGTATTCAAAGTGATAAAACCAGCTACAATAATCAAAATAGCCTGAATGTCTAATAATTGAGAACGTTAATCATGTTGAAACTGAATAGAACGTTGGAATTGACCGAATTCGTCAAATGGCAAGATTATCAAAATGATCAGAGTGATAAAACCAGCTACAATAAGCAAAATAGCCTGAATGCCCAATAATTCAGAATGTTCATCATGTTGAAACTGAATAGAACGTTGGAATTGACCGAATTCGTCAAAGGGCAAGATTATCAAAGTGATCAGAGTGATAGAACCAGCTACAATAAGCAAAATAGCCTGAATGCCCAATAATTCAGAATGTTCATCATGTTGAAACTGAATAGAACATTGGAATTGACCGAATTCGTCAAATGGCAAGAGCATTCAAAGTGATCAGAGTGATTAAACCAGCTACAATAGTCAAAATAGCCTGAATGCCCAATAATTCAGAATGTTCATCATGTTGAAACTGAATAGAACATTGGAATTGACCGAATTCGTCAAATGGCATGAGTATGCAAAGTGATCAGAGTGATAAAACCACCTACAATAGTCAAAATAGCCTGAATGCCCAATAATTCAGAATGTTCATAATGTTGAAACTGAATAGAACGTTGGAATTGACCGAATTCGTCAAATGGCAAGATTATCAAAGTGATCAGAGTGATAAAACCAGCTACAATAAGCAAAATAGCCTGAATGCCCAATAATTCAGAATGTTCATCATGTTGAAACTGAATAGAACGTTGGAATTAATCGAATTCGTCAAATGGCAAGAGTATTCAAAGTGATCAGAGTGATAAAACCAGCCAGACTAATCAAAATAGCCTGAATGCCCAATAATTCAGAATGTTCATCATGTTGAAACTGAATAGAACGTTGGAATTGACCGAATTCGTCAAATGACAAGAGTATTCAAAGTGATCAGAGTGATAAAACCAGCTACAATAATCAAAATAGCCTGAATGTCTAATAATTGAGAACGTTCATCATGTTGAAACTGAATAAAACGTTGGAATTGACCGAATTCGTCAAATGGCAAGATTATCAAAGTGATCAGAGTGATAAAACCAGCTACAATAAGCAAAATAGCCTGAATGCCCAATAATTCAGAATGTTCATCATGTTGAAACTGAATAGAACGTTGGAATTGACCGAATTCGTCAAATGGCAAGAGTGTTCAAAGTGATCAGAGTGATAAAACCAGCTACAATAATCAAAATAGCCTGAATGCCCAATAATTCAGAATGTTCATCATGTTGAAACTAAATAGAACGTTGGAATTGACCGAATTCGTCAAATGGCATGAGTATGCAAAGTGATCAGAGTGATAAAACCACCTACAATAGTCAAAATAGCCTGAATGCCCAATAATTCAGAATGTTCATCATGTTGAAACTGAATAGAACGTTGGAATTAATCGAATTCGTCAAATGGCAAGAGTATTCAAAGTGATCAGAGTGATAAAACCAGCCAGACTAATCAAAATAGCCTGAATGCCCAATAATTCAGAATGTTCATCATGTTGAAACTGAATAGAACGTTGGAATTGACCGAATTCGTCAAATGGCAAGAGTATTCAAAGTGATCAGAGTGATAAAACCAGCTACAATAATCAAAATAGCCTGAATGCCTAATAATTGAGAACGTTCATCATGTTGAAACTAAATAGAACGTTGGAATTGACCGAATTCGTCAAATTGCATGAGTATGCAAAGTGATCAGAGTGATAAAACCACCTACAATAGTCAAAATAGCCTGAATGCCCAATAATTCAGAATGTTCATCATGTTGAAACTGAATAGAACATTGGAATTGACCGAATTCGTCAAATGGCAAGAGCATTCAAAGTGATCAGAGTGATTAAACCAGCTACAATAGTCAAAATAGCCTGAATGCCCAATAATTCAGAATGTTCATCATGTTGAAACTAAATAGAACGTTGGAATTGACCGAATTCGTCAAATGGCATGAGTATGCAAAGTGATCAGAGTGATAAAACCACCTACAATAGTCAAAAAAGCCTGAATGCCCAATAATTCAGAATGTTCATCATGTTGAAACTGAATAGAACATTGGAATTGACCGAATTCGTCAAATGGCAAGAGCATTCAAAGTGATCAGAGTGATTAAACCAGCTACAATAGTCAAAATAGCCTGAATGCCCAATAATTCAGAATGTTCATCATGTTGAAACTGAATAGAACATTGGAATTGACCGAATTCGTCAAATGGCAAGAGCATTCAAAGTGATCAGAGTGATAAAACCACCTACAATAATCAAAATAGCCTGAATGCCTAATAATTGAGAATGTTCATCATGTTGAAACTGAATAGAACGTTGGAATTGACCGATTTCGTCAAATGGCAAGAGTATTCAAAGTGATCAGAGTGATAAAACCAGCTACAATAATCCAAATAGCCTGAATGACCAATAATTCAGAATGTTCATCATGTTGAAACTGAATAGAACGTTGGAATTGACCGAATTCGTCAAATGGCAAGATTATCAAAGTGATCAGAGTGATAAAACCAGCTACAATAATCAAAATAGCCTGAATGCCTAATAATTGAGAACGTTCATCATGTTGAAACTGAATAGAACGTTGGAATTGACCGAATTCGTCAAATGGCAAGATTATCAAAGAGATCAGAGTGATAAAACCAGCCAGACTAATCAAAATAGCCTGAATGCCCAATAATTCAGAATGTTCATCATGTTGAAACTGAATAGAACGTTGGAATTGACCGAATTCGTCAAATGGCAAGATTATCAAAGTGATCAGAGTGATAAAACCAGCTACAATAATCAAAATAGCCTGAATGCCTAATAATTGAGAACGTTCATCATGTTGAAACTGAATAGAACGTTGGAATTGACCGAATTCGTCAAATGGCAAGATTATCAAAGTGATCAGAGTGATAAAACCACCTACAATAGTCAAAATAGCCTGAATGCCCAATAATTCAGAATGTTCATCATGTTGAAACTGAATAGAACATTGGAATTGACCGAATTCGTCAAATGGCAAGAGCATTCAAAGTGATCAGAGTGATTAAACCAGCTACAATAGTCAAAATAGCCTGAATGCCAAATAATTCAGAATGTTCATCATGTTGAAACTGAATAGAACGTTGGAATTGACCGAATTCGTCAAATGGCAAGATTATGAAAGTGATCAGAGTGATAAAACCAGCTACAATAAGCAAAATAGCCTGAATGCCCAATAATTCAGAATGTTCATCATGTTGAAACTGAATAGAACGTTGGAATTGACCGAATTCGTCAAATGGCAATAGTATTCAAAGTGATCAGAGTGATAAAACCACCTACAATAGTCAAAATAGCCTGAATGCCCAATAATTCAGAATGTTCATCATGTTGAAACTGAATAGAACGTTGGAATTGACCGAATTCGTCAAATGGCAAGATTATCAAAGTGATCAGAGTGATAAAACCAGCTACAATAATCAAAATAGCCTGAATGCCTAATAATTGAGAACGTTCATCATGTTGAAACTGAATAGAACGTTGGAATTGACCGATTTCGTCAAATGGCAAGAGTATTCAAAGTGATCAGAGTGATAAAACCAGCTACAATAATCCAAATAGCCTGAATGACCAATAATTCAGAATGTTCATCATGTTGAAACTGAATAGAACGTTGGAATTGACCGAATTCGTCAAATGGCAAGATTATCAAAGTGATCAGAGTGATAAAACCAGCTACAATAATCAAAATAGCCTGAATGCCTAATAATTGAGAACGTTCATCATGTTGAAACTGAATAGAACGTTGGAATTGACCGAATTCGTCAAATGGCAAGATTATCAAAGAGATCAGAGTGATAAAACCAGCCAGACTAATCAAAATAGCCTGAATGCCCAATAATTCAGAATGTTCATCATGTTGAAACTGAATAGAACGTTGGAATTGACCGAATTCGTCAAATGGCAAGATTATGAAAGTGATCAGAGTGATAAAACCAGCTACAATAAGCAAAATAGCCTGAATGCCCAATAATTCAGAATGTTCATCATGTTGAAACTGAATAGAACGTTGGAATTGACCGATTTCGTCAAATGGCAAGAGTATTCAAAGTGATCAGAGTGATAAAACCAGCCAGACTAATCAAAATAGCCTGAATGCCCAATAATTCAGAATGTTCATCATGTTGAAACTGAATAGAACGTTGGAATTGACCGAATTCGTCAAATGGCAAGAGTATTCAAAGTGATCAGAGTGATAAAACCAGCCAGACTAATCAAAATAGCCTGAATGCCCAATAATTCAGAATGTTTATCATGTTGAAACTGAATAGAACGTTGGAATTGACCGATTCGTCAAATGGCAAGATTATCAAAGTGATCAGAGTGATAAAACCAGCTACAATAATTAAAATAACCTGAATGCCCAATAATTCAGAATGTTCATCATGTTCAAACTGAATAGAACGTTGGAATTGACCGAATTCGTCAAATGACAAGAGTATTCAAAGTGATAAAACCAGCTACAATAATCAAAATAGCCTGAATGTCTAATAATTGAGAACGTTAATCATGTTGAAACTGAATAGAACGTTGGAATTGACCGAATTCGTCAAATGGCAAGATTATCAAAATGATCAGAGTGATAAAACCAGCTACAATAAGCAAAATAGCCTGAATGCCCAATAATTCAGAATGTTCATCATGTTGAAACTGAATAGAACGTTGGAATTGACCGAATTCGTCAAAGGGCAAGATTATCAAAGTGATCAGAGTGATAGAACCAGCTACAATAAGCAAAATAGCCTGAATGCCCAATAATTCAGAATGTTCATCATGTTGAAACTGAATAGAACATTGGAATTGACCGAATTCGTCAAATGGCAAGAGCATTCAAAGTGATCAGAGTGATTAAACCAGCTACAATAGTCAAAATAGCCTGAATGCCCAATAATTCAGAATGTTCATCATGTTGAAACTGAATAGAACATTGGAATTGACCGAATTCGTCAAATGGCATGAGTATGCAAAGTGATCAGAGTGATAAAACCACCTACAATAGTCAAAATAGCCTGAATGCCCAATAATTCAGAATGTTCATAATGTTGAAACTGAATAGAACGTTGGAATTGACCGAATTCGTCAAATGGCAAGATTATCAAAGTGATCAGAGTGATAAAACCAGCTACAATAAGCAAAATAGCCTGAATGCCCAATAATTCAGAATGTTCATCATGTTGAAACTGAATAGAACGTTGGAATTAATCGAATTCGTCAAATGGCAAGAGTATTCAAAGTGATCAGAGTGATAAAACCAGCCAGACTAATCAAAATAGCCTGAATGCCCAATAATTCAGAATGTTCATCATGTTGAAACTGAATAGAACGTTGGAATTGACCGAATTCGTCAAATGACAAGAGTATTCAAAGTGATCAGAGTGATAAAACCAGCTACAATAATCAAAATAGCCTGAATGTCTAATAATTGAGAACGTTCATCATGTTGAAACTGAATAAAACGTTGGAATTGACCGAATTCGTCAAATGGCAAGATTATCAAAGTGATCAGAGTGATAAAACCAGCTACAATAAGCAAAATAGCCTGAATGCCCAATAATTCAGAATGTTCATCATGTTGAAACTGAATAGAACGTTGGAATTGACCGAATTCGTCAAATGGCAAGAGTGTTCAAAGTGATCAGAGTGATAAAACCAGCTACAATAATCAAAATAGCCTGAATGCCCAATAATTCAGAATGTTCATCATGTTGAAACTAAATAGAACGTTGGAATTGACCGAATTCGTCAAATGGCATGAGTATGCAAAGTGATCAGAGTGATAAAACCACCTACAATAGTCAAAATAGCCTGAATGCCCAATAATTCAGAATGTTCATCATGTTGAAACTGAATAGAACGTTGGAATTAATCGAATTCGTCAAATGGCAAGAGTATTCAAAGTGATCAGAGTGATAAAACCAGCCAGACTAATCAAAATAGCCTGAATGCCCAATAATTCAGAATGTTCATCATGTTGAAACTGAATAGAACGTTGGAATTGACCGAATTCGTCAAATGGCAAGAGTATTCAAAGTGATCAGAGTGATAAAACCAGCTACAATAATCAAAATAGCCTGAATGCCTAATAATTGAGAACGTTCATCATGTTGAAACTAAATAGAACGTTGGAATTGACCGAATTCGTCAAATTGCATGAGTATGCAAAGTGATCAGAGTGATAAAACCACCTACAATAGTCAAAATAGCCTGAATGCCCAATAATTCAGAATGTTCATCATGTTGAAACTGAATAGAACATTGGAATTGACCGAATTCGTCAAATGGCAAGAGCATTCAAAGTGATCAGAGTGATTAAACCAGCTACAATAGTCAAAATAGCCTGAATGCCCAATAATTCAGAATGTTCATCATGTTGAAACTAAATAGAACGTTGGAATTGACCGAATTCGTCAAATGGCATGAGTATGCAAAGTGATCAGAGTGATAAAACCACCTACAATAGTCAAAAAAGCCTGAATGCCCAATAATTCAGAATGTTCATCATGTTGAAACTGAATAGAACATTGGAATTGACCGAATTCGTCAAATGGCAAGAGCATTCAAAGTGATCAGAGTGATTAAACCAGCTACAATAGTCAAAATAGCCTGAATGCCCAATAATTCAGAATGTTCATCATGTTGAAACTGAATAGAACATTGGAATTGACCGAATTCGTCAAATGGCAAGAGCATTCAAAGTGATCAGAGTGATAAAACCACCTACAATAATCAAAATAGCCTGAATGCCTAATAATTGAGAATGTTCATCATGTTGAAACTGAATAGAACGTTGGAATTGACCGATTTCGTCAAATGGCAAGAGTATTCAAAGTGATCAGAGTGATAAAACCAGCTACAATAATCCAAATAGCCTGAATGACCAATAATTCAGAATGTTCATCATGTTGAAACTGAATAGAACGTTGGAATTGACCGAATTCGTCAAATGGCAAGATTATCAAAGTGATCAGAGTGATAAAACCAGCTACAATAATCAAAATAGCCTGAATGCCTAATAATTGAGAACGTTCATCATGTTGAAACTGAATAGAACGTTGGAATTGACCGAATTCGTCAAATGGCAAGATTATCAAAGAGATCAGAGTGATAAAACCAGCCAGACTAATCAAAATAGCCTGAATGCCCAATAATTCAGAATGTTCATCATGTTGAAACTGAATAGAACGTTGGAATTGACCGAATTCGTCAAATGGCAAGATTATCAAAGTGATCAGAGTGATAAAACCAGCTATAATAATCAAAATAGCCTGAATGCCTAATAATTGAGAACGTTCATCATGTTGAAACTGAATAGAACGTTGGAATTGACCGAATTCGTCAAATGGCAAGATTATCAAAGTGATCAGAGTGATAAAACCACCTACAATAGTCAAAATAGCCTGAATGCCCAATAATTCAGAATGTTCATCATGTTGAAACTGAATAGAACATTGGAATTGACCGAATTCGTCAAATGGCAAGAGCATTCAAAGTGATCAGAGTGATTAAACCAGCTACAATAGTCAAAATAGCCTGAATGCCAAATAATTCAGAATGTTCATCATGTTGAAACTGAATAGAACGTTGGAATTGACCGAATTCGTCAAATGGCAAGATTATGAAAGTGATCAGAGTGATAAAACCAGCTACAATAAGCAAAATAGCCTGAATGCCCAATAATTCAGAATGTTCATCATGTTGAAACTGAATAGAACGTTGGAATTGACCGAATTCGTCAAATGGCAATAGTATTCAAAGTGATCAGAGTGATAAAACCACCTACAATAGTCAAAATAGCCTGAATGCCCAATAATTCAGAATGTTCATCATGTTGAAACTGAATAGAACGTTGGAATTGACCGAATTCGTCAAATGGCAACAGTATTCAAAGTGATCAGAGTGATAAAACCAGCCAGACTAATCAAAATAGCCTGAATGCCCAATAATTCAGAATGTTCATCATGTTCAAACTGAATAGAACGTTGGAATTGACCGAATTCGTCAAATGACAAGAGTATTCAAAGTGATCAGAGTGATAAAACCAGCTACAATAATCAAAATAGCCTGAATGTCTAATAATTGAGAACGTTCATCATGTTGAAACTGAATAGAACGTTGGAATTGACCGAATTCGTCAAATGGCAAGATTATCAAAGTGATCAGAGTGATAAAACCAGCTACAATAAGCAAAATAGCCTGAATGCCCAATAATTCAGAATGTTCATCATGTTGAAACTGAATAGAACGTTGGAATTGACCGAATTCGTCAAATGGCAAGATTATGAAAGTGATCAGAGTGATAAAACCAGCTACAATAAGCAAAATAGCCTGAATGCCCAATAATTCAGAATGTTCATCATGTTGAAACTGAATAGAACGTTGGAATTGACCGAATTCGTCAAATGGCAATAGTATTCAAAGTGATCAGAGTGATAAAACCACCTACAATAGTCAAAATAGCCTGAATGCCCAATAATTCAGAATGTTCATCATGTTGAAACTGAATAGAACGTTGGAATTGACCGAATTCGTCAAATGACAAGAGTATTCAAAGTGATCAGAGTGATAAAACCAGCTACAATAATCAAAATAGCCTGAATGCCTAATAATTGAGAACGTTCATCATGTTGAAACTAAATAGAACGTTGGAATTGACCGAATTCGTCAAATGGCATGAGTATGCAAAGTGATCAGAGTGATAAAACCACCTACAATAGTCAAAATAGCCTGAATGCCCAATAATTCAGAATGTTCATCATGTTGAAACTGAATAGAACATTGGAATTGACCGAATTCGTCAAATGGCAAGAGCATTCAAAGTGATCAGAGTGATAAAACCAGCTACAATAGTCAAAATAGCCTGAATGCCCAATAATTCAGAATGTTCATCATGTTGAAACTAAATAGAACGTTGGAATTGACCGAATTCGTCAAATGGCATGAGTATGCAAAGTGATCAGAGTGATAAAACCACCTACAATAGTCAAAATAGCCTGAATGCCCAATAATTCAGAATGTTCATCATGTTGAAACTGAATAGAACATTGGAATTGACCGAATTCGTCAAATGGCAAGAGCATTCAAAGTGATCAGAGTGATTAAACCAGCTACAATAGTCAAAATAGCCTGAATGCCCAATAATTCAGAATGTTCATCATGTTGAAACTGAATAGAACATTGGAATTGACCGAATTCTCAAATGGCAAGAGCATTCAAAGTGATCAGAGTGATTAAACCAGCTACAATAGTCAAAATAGCCTGAATGCTCAATAATTCAGAATGTTCATCATGTTGAAGTTGAATAGAACGTTGGAATTGACCGAATTCGTCAAATGACAAGAGTATTCAAAGTGATAAAACCAGCTACAATAATCAAAATAGCCTGAATGCCTAATAATTGAGAACGGTCATCATGTTGAAACTGAATAGAACGTTGGAATTGACCGAATTCGTCAAATGGCAAGATTATCAAAGTGATCAGAGTGATAAAACCAGCTACAATAAGCAAAATAGCCTGAATGCCCAATAATTCAGAATGTTCATCATGTTGAAACTGAATAGAACGTTGGAATTAATCGAATTCGTCAAATGGCAAGAGTATTCAAAGTGATCAGAGTGATAAAACCAGCCAGACTAATCAAAATAGCCTGAATGCCCAATAATTCAGAATGTTCATCATGTTGAAACTGAATAGAACGTTGGAATTGACCGATTTCGTCAAATGGCAAGAGTATTCAAAGTGATCATAGTGATAAAACCAGCCAGACTAATCAAAATAGCCTGAATGCCCAATAATTCAGAATGTTCATCATGTTCAAACTAAATAGAACGTTGGAATTGACCGAATTCGTTTAATGGCTACAGTATTCAAAGTGATCAGAGTGATAAAACCAGCCAGACTAATCAAAATAGCCTGAATGCCCAATAATTCAGAATGTTCATCATGTTGAAACTGAATAGAACGTTGGAATTGACCGAATTCGTCAAATGGCAAGAGTATTCAAAGTGATCAAAGTGATAAATCCAGCTACAATAATCAAAATAGCCTGAATGCCTAATAATTGAGAACGTTCATCATGTTGAAACTGAATAGAACGTTGGAATTGACCAAATTCGTCAAATGGCAAGATTATCAAAGTGATCAGAGTGGTAAAACCAGCTACAATAAGCAAAATAGCCTGAATGCCCAATAATTCAGAATGTTCATCATGTTGAAACTGAATAGAACGTTGGAATTGACCGAATTCGTCAAATGGCAAGAGTATTCAAAGTGATCAGAGTGATAAAACCAGCTACAATAATCAAAATAGCCTGAATGCCCAATAATTCAGAATGTTCATCATGTTGAAACTGAATAGAACGTTAGAATTGAGCGAATTCATCAAATCGCAAGAATAATCAAAGTGATCAGAGTGATACAACCAGCTACAATAGTTAAAATAGCATGACTGCTCTTCATTATGTTCATCCTGTTCAAACTGAATAGAACGTTGGAATTGACCGAATTCGTCAAATGGCAAGATTATCAAAGTGATCAGAGTGATAAAACCAGCTACAATAAGCAAAATAGCCTGAATGCCCAATAATTCAGAATGTTCATCATGTTGAAACTGAATAGAACGTTGGAATTAATCGAATTCGTCAAATGGCAAGAGTATTCAAAGTGATCAGAGTGATAAAACCAGCCAGACTAATCAAAATAGCCTGAATGCCCAATAATTCAGAATGTTCATCATGTTGAAACTGAATAGAACGTTGGAATTGACCGATTTCGTCAAATGGCAAGAGTATTCAAAGTGATCAGAGTGATAAAACCAGCCAGACTAATCAAAATAGCCTGAATGCCCAATAATTCAGAATGTTCATCATGTTCAAACTAAATAGAACGTTGGAATTGACCGAATTCGTCAAATGGCATGAGTATGCAAAGTGATCAGAGTGATAAAACCACCTACAATAGTCAAAATAGCCTGAATGCCCAATAATTCAGAATGTTCATCATGTTGAAACTGAATAGAACATTGGAATTGACCGAATTCGTCAAATGGCAAGAGCATTCAAAGTATTCAAAGTGATAAAACCAGCTACAATAATCAAAATAGCCTGAATGCCTAATAATTTAGAACGTTCATCATGTTGAAACTGAATAGAACGTTGGAATTGACCGAATTCGTCAAATGGCAAGATTATCAAAATGATCAGAGTGATAAAACCAGCTACAATAAGCAAAATAGCCTGAATGCCCAATAATTCAGAATGTTCATCATGTTGAAACTGAATAGAACGTTGGAATTGACCGAATTCGTCAAATGGCAAGAGTATTCAAAGTGATCAGAGTGATAAAACCAGCTACAATAATCAAAATAGCCTGAATGCCTAATAATTGAGAACGTTCATCATGTTGAAACTGAATAGAACGTTGGAATTGACCGAATTCGTCAAATTGCATGAGTATGCAAAGTGATCAGAGTGATAAAACCACCTACAATAGTCAAAATAGCCTGAATGCCCAATAATTCAGAATGTTCATCATGTTGAAACTGAATACAACATTGGAATTGACCGAATTCGTCAAATGGCATGAGTATGCAAAGTGATCAGAGTGATAAAACCACCTACAATAGTCAAAATAGCCTGAATGCCCAATAATTCAGAATGTTCATCATGTTGAAACTGAATAGAACGTTGGAATTGACCGAATTCGTCAAATGGCAAGATTATCAAAGTGATAAAACCAGCTACAATAGGCAAAATAGCCTGAATGCCCAATAATTCAGAATGTTCATCATGTTGAAACTGAATAGAACGTTGGAATTAATCGAATTCGTCAAATGGCAAGAGTATTCAAAGTGATCAGAGTGATAAAACCAGCCAGACTAATCAAAATAGTCTGAATGCCCAATAATTCAGAATGTTCATCATGTTGAAACTGAATAGAACGTTGGAATTGACCGATTTCGTCAAATGGCAAGAGTATTCAAAGTGATCAGAGTGATAAAACCAGCCAGACTAATCAAAATAGCCTGAATGCCCAATAATTCAGAATGTTCATCATGTTCAAACTGAATAGAACGTTGGAATTGACCGAATTCGTCAAATGGCAAGAGCATTCAAAGTGATCAGAGTGATTAAACCAGCTACAATAGTCAAAATAGCCTGAATGCCCAATAATTCAGAATGTTCATCATGTTGAAACTGAATAGAACATTGGAATTGACCGAATTCGTCAAATGGCATGAGTATGCAAAGTGATCAGAGTGATAAAACCACCTACAATAGTCAAAATAGCCTGAATGCCCAATAATTCAGAATTTTCATCATGTTGAAACTGAATAGAACGTTGGAATTGACCGAATTCGTCAAAGGGCAAGATTATCAAAGTGATCAGAGTGATAAAACCACCTACAATAGTCAAAATAGCCTGAATGCCCAATAATTCAGAATGTTCATAATGTTGAAACTGAATAGAACGTTGGAATTGACCGAATTCGTCAAATGGCAAGATTATCAAAGTGATCAGAGTGATAAAACCAGCTACAATAAGCAAAATAGCCTGAATGCCCAATAATTCAGAATGTTCATCATGTTGAAACTGAATAGAACGTTGGAATTAATCGAATTCGTCAAATGGCAAGAGTATTCAAAGTGATCAGAGTGATAAAACCAGCCAGACTAATCAAAATAGCCTGAATGCCCAATAATTCAGAATGTTCATAATGTTGAAACTGAATAGAACGTTGGAATTGACCGAATTCGTCAAATGGCAAGATTATGCAAAGTGATCAGAGTGATAAAACCACCTACAATAGTCAAAATAGCCTGAATGCCCAATAATTCAGAATGTTCATCATGTTGAAACTGAATAGAACATTGGAATTGACCGAATTCGTCAAATGGCATGAGTATGCAAAGTGATCAGAGTGATAAAACCACCTACAATAGTCAAAATAGCCTGAATGCCCAATAATTCAGAATGTTCATAATGTTGAAACTGAATAGAACGTTGGAATTGACCGAATTCGTCAAATGGCAAGATTATCAAAGTGATCAGAGTGATAAAACCACCTACAATAGTCAAAATAGCCTGAATGCCCAATAATTCAGAATGTTCATAATGTTGAAACTGAATAGAACGTTGGAATTGACCGAATTCGTCAAATGGCAAGATTATGCAAAGTGATCAGAGTGATAGAACCAGCTACAATAAGCAAAATAGCCTGAATGCCCAATAATTCAGAATGTTCATCATGTTGAAACTGAATAGAACATTGGAATTGACCGAATTCGTCAAATGGCATGAGTATGCAAAGTGATCAGAGTGATAAAACCACCTACAATAGTCAAAATAGCCTGAATGCCCAATAATTCAGAATGTTCATAATGTTGAAACTGAATAGAACGTTGGAATTGACCGAATTCGTCAAATGGCAAGATTATCAAAGTGATCAGAGTGATAAAACCAGCTACAATAAGCAAAATAGCCTGAATGCCCAATAATTCAGAATGTTCATAATGTTGAAACTGAATAGAACGTTGGAATTGACCGAATTCGTCAAATGGCAAGATTATCAAAGTGATCAGAGTGATAAAACCAGCTACAATAAGCAAAATAGCCTGAATGCCCAATAATTCAGAATGTTCATCATGTTGAAACTGAATAGAACATTGGAATTGACCGAATTCGTCAAATGGCATGAGTATGCAAAGTGATCAGAGTGATAAAACCACCTACAATAGTCAAAATAGCCTGAATGCCCAATAATTCAGAATGTTCATAATGTTGAAACTGAATAGAACGTTGGAATTGACCGAATTCGTCAAATGGCAAGATTATCAAAGTGATCAGAGTGATAAAACCACCTACAATAGTCAAAATAGCCTGAATGCCCAATAATTCAGAATGTTCATAATGTTGAAACTGAATAGAACGTTGGAATTGACCGAATTCGTCAAATGGCAAGATTATCAAAGTGATCAGAGTGATAAAACCAGCTACAATAAGCAAAATAGCCTGAATGCCCAATAATTCAGAATGTTCATCATGTTGAAACTGAATAGAACGTTGGAATTGACCGAATTCGTCAAATGACAAGAGTGATCAGAGTGATAAAACCAGCTACAATAATCAAAATAGCCTGAATGTCTAATAATTGAGAACGTTAATCATGTTGAAACTGAATAGAACGTTGGAATTGACCGAATTCGTCAAATGGCAAGATTATCAAAATGATCAGAGTGATAAAACCAGCTACAATAAGCAAAATAGCCTGAATGCCCAATAATTCAGAACGTTCATCATGTTGAAACTAAATAGAACGTTGGAATTGACCGAATTCGTCAAATGGCAAGAGTATTCAAAGTGATCAGAGTGATAAAACCAGCTACAATAATCAAAATAGCCTGAATGCCTAATAATTGAGAACGTTCATCATGTTGAAACTAAATAGAACGTTGGAATTGACCGAATTCGTCAAATTGCATGAGTATGCAAAGTGATCAGAGTGATAAAACCACCTACAATAGTCAAAATAGCCTGAATGCCCAATAATTCAGAATGTTCATCATGTTGAAACTGAATAGAACATTGGAATTGATCGAATTCGTCAAATGGCATGGGTATGCAAAGTGATCAGAGTGATAAAACCAGCCAGACTAATCAAAATAGTCTGAATGCCCAATAATTCAGAATGTTCATCATGTTGAAACTGAATAGAACGTTGGAATTGACCGATTTCGTCAAATGGCAAGAGTATTCAAAGTGATCAGAGTGATAAAACCAGCCAGACTAATCAAAATAGCCTGAATGCCCAATAATTCAGAATGTTCATCATGTTCAAACTTAATAGAACGTTGGAATTGACCGAATTCGTCAAATGGCAAGAGCATTCAAAGTGATCAGAGTGATTAAACCAGCTACAATAGTCAAAATAGCCTGAATGCCCAATAATTCAGAATGTTCATCATGTTGAAACTGAATAGAACATTTGAATTGACCGAATTCGTCAAATGGCATGAGTATGCAAAGTGATCAGAGTGATAAAATCACCTACAATAGTCAAAATAGCCTGAATGCCCAATAATTCAGAATGTTCATCATGTTGAAACTGAATAGAACGTTGGAATTGACCGAATTCGTCAAAGGGCAAGATTATCAAAGTGATCAGAGTGATAGAACCAGCTACAATAAGCAAAATAGCCTGAATGCCCAATAATTCAGAATGTTCATCATGTTGAAACTGAATAGAACATTGGAATTGACCGAATTCGTCAAATGGCAAGAGCATTCAAAGTGATCAGAGTGATTAAACCAGCTACAATAGTCAAAATAGCCTGAATGCCCAATAATTCAGAATGTTCATCATGTTGAAACTGAATAGAACGTTGGAATTGACCGAATTCGTCAAATGGCAAGAGTATTCAAAGTGATCAGAGTGATAAAACCAGCTACAATAATCAAAATAGCCTGAATGCCCAATAATTCAGAATGTTCATCATGTTGAAACTGAATAGAACATTGGAATTGACCGAATTCGTCAAATGGCATGAGTATGCAAAGTGATCAGAGTGATAAAACCACCTACAATAGTCAAAATAGCCTGAATGCCCAATAATTCAGAATGTTCATAATGTTGAAACTGAATAGAACGTTGGAATTGACCGAATTCGTCAAATGGCAAGATTATCAAAGTGATCGGAGTGATAAAACCAGCCAGACTAATCAAAATAGCCTGAATGCCCAATAATTCAGAATGTTCATCATGTTGAAACTGAATAGAACGTTGGAATTGACCGAATTCGTCAAATGGCAAGAGTATTCAAAGTGATCAGAGTGATAAAACCAGCTACAATAATCAAAATAGCCTGAATGCCCAATAATTCAGAATGTTCATCATGTTGAAACTGAATAGAACGTTGGAATTAATCGAATTCGTCAAATGGCAAGAGTATTCAAAGTGATCAGAGTGATAAAACCAGCCAGACTAATCAAAATAGCCTGAATGCCCAATAATTCAGAATGTTCATCATGTTGAAACTGAATAGAAGGTTGGAATTGACCGAATTCGTCAAATGGCAAGAGTATTCAAAGTGATCAGAGTGATAAAACCAGCTACAATCATCAAAATAGCCTGAATGCCTAATAATTGAGAACGTTCATCATGTTGAAACTAAATAGAACGTTGGAATTGACCGAATTCGTCAAATTGCATGAGTATGCAAAGTGATCAGAGTGATAAAACCACCTACAATAGTCAAAATAGCCTGAATGCCCAATAATTCAGAATGTTCATCATGTTGAAACTGAATAGAACATTGGAATTGACCGAATTCGTCAAATGGCAAGAGCATTCAAAGTGATCAGAGTGATTAAACCAGCTACAATAGTCAAAATAGCCTGAATGCCCAATAATTCAGAATGTTCATCATGTTGAAACTAAATAGAACGTTGGAATTGACCGAATTCGTCAAATGGCATGAGTATGCAAAGTGATCAGAGTGATAAAACCACCTACAATAGTCAAAAAAGCCTGAATGCCCAATAATTCAGAATGTTCATCATGTTGAAACTGAATAGAACATTGGAATTGACCGAATTCGTCAAATGGCAAGAGCATTCAAAGTGATCAGAGTGATTAAACCAGCTACAATAGTCAAAATAGCCTGAATGCCCAATAATTCAGAATGTTCATCATGTTGAAACTGAATAGAACATTGGAATTGACCGAATTCGTCAAATGGCAAGAGCATTCAAAGTGATCAGAGTGATAAAACCAGCTACAATAATCAAAATAGCCTGAATGCTTAATAATTGAGAACGTTCATCATGTTGAAACCGAATAGAAGGTTGGAATTGACCGAATTCGTCAAATGGCAAGATTATCAAAGTGATCAGAGTGATAAAACCACCTACAATAGTCAAAATAGCCTGAATGCCCAATAATTCAGAATGTTCATCATGTTGAAACTGAATAGAACGTTGGAATTGACCGATTTCGTCAAATGGCATGAGTATGCAAAGTGATCAGAGTGATAAAACCACCTACAATAGTCAAAAAAGCCTGAATGCCCAATAATTCAGAATGTTCATCATGTTGAAACTAAATAGAACGTTGGAATTGACCGAATTCGTCAAATGGCATGAGTATGCAAAGTGATCAGAGTGATAAAACCACCTACAATAATCCAAATAGCCTGAATGACCAATAATTCAGAATGTTCATCATGTTGAAACTGAATAGAACGTTGGAATTGACCGAATTCGTCAAATGGCAAGATTATCAAAGTGATCAGAGTGATAAAACCAGCTACAATAATCAAAATAGCCTGAATGCTTAATAATTGAGAACGTTCATCATGTTGAAACCGAATAGAAGGTTGGAATTGACCGAATTCGTCAAATGGCAAGATTATCAAAGTGATCAGAGTGATAAAACCACCTACAATAGTCAAAATAGCCTGAATGCCCAATAATTCAGAATGTTCATCATGTTGAAACTGAATAGAACGTTGGAATTGACCGATTTCGTCAAATGGCAAGAGTATTCAAAGTGATCAGAGTGATAAAACCAGCCAGACTAATCAAAATAGCCTGAATGCCCAATAATTCAGAATGTTCATCATGTTGAAACTGAATAGAACGTTGGAATTGACCGAATTCGTCAAATGGCAAGATTATCAAAGTGATCAGAGTGATAAAACCAGCTACAATAATCAAAATAGCCTGAATGCCTAATAATTGAGAACGTTCATCATGTTGAAACTGAATAGAACGTTGGAATTGACCGAATTCGTCAAATGGCAAGATTATCAAAGTGATCAGAGTGATAAAACCACCTACAATAGTCAAAATAGCCTGAATGCCCAATAATTCAGAATGTTCATCATGTTGAAACTGAATAGAACATTGGAATTGACCGAATTCGTCAAATGGCAAGAGCATTCAAAGTGATCAGAGTGATTAAACCAGCTACAATAGTCAAAATAGCCTGAATGCCAAATAATTCAGAATGTTCATCATGTTGAAACTGAATAGAACGTTGGAATTGACCGAATTCGTCAAATGGCAAGATTATGAAAGTGATCAGAGTGATAAAACCAGCTACAATAAGCAAAATAGCCTGAATGCCCAATAATTCAGAATGTTCATCATGTTGAAACTGAATAGAACGTTGGAATTGACCGAATTCGTCAAATGGCAATAGTATTCAAAGTGATCAGAGTGATAAAACCACCTACAATAGTCAAAATAGCCTGAATGCCCAATAATTCAGAATGTTCATCATGTTGAAACTGAATAGAACGTTGGAATTGACCGAATTCGTCAAATGGCAAGAGTATTCAAAGTGATCAGAGTGATAAAACCAGCCAGACTAAACAAAATAGCCTGAATGCCCAATAATTCAGAATGTTCATCATGTTCAAACTGAATAGAACGTTGGAATTGACCGAATTCGTCAAATGACAAGAGTATTCAAAGTGATCAGAGTGATAAAACCAGCTACAATAATCAAAATAGCCTGAATGTCTAATAATTGAGAACGTTCATCATGTTGAAACTGATTAGAACGTTGGAATTGACCGAATTCGTCAAATGGCAAGATTATCAAAGTGATCAGAGTGATAAAACCAGCTACAATAAGCAAAATAGCCTGAATGCCCAATAATTCAGAATGTTCATCATGTTGAAACTGAATAGAACGTTGAAATTGACCGAATTCGTCAAATGGCAAGAGTATTCAAAGTGATCAGAGTGATAAAACCAGCTACAATAATCAAAATAGCCTGAATGCCTAATAATTGAGAACGTTCATCATGTTGAAACTAAATAGAACGTTGGAATTGACCGAATTCGTCAAATGGCATGAGTATGCAAAGTGATCAGAGTGATAAAACCACCTACAATAGTCAAAATAGCCTGAATGCCCAATAATTCAGAATGTTCATCATGTTGAAACTGAATAGAACATTGGAATTGACCGAATTCGTCAAATGGCAAGAGCATTCAAAGTGATCAGAGTGATAAAACCACCTACAATAGTCAAAATAGCCTGAATGCCCAATAATTCAGAATGTTCATCATGTTGAAACTGAATAGAACATTGGAATTGACCGAATTCGTCAAATGGCAAGAGCATTCAAAGTGATCAGAGTGATTAAACCAGCTACAATAGTCAAAATAGCCTGAATGCCCAATAATTCAGAATGTTTATCATGTTGAAACTGAATAGAACATTGGAATTGACCGAATTCTCAAATGGCAAGAGCATTCAAAGTGATCAGAGTGATTAAACCAGCTACAATAGTCAAAATAGCCTGAATGCCCAATAATTCAGAATGTTTATCATGTTGAAGTTGAATAGAACGTTGGAATTGACCGAATTCGTCAAATGACAAGAGTATTCAAAGTGATAAAACCAGCTACATTAATCAAAATAGCCTGAATGCCTAATAATTGAGAACGGTCATCATGTTGAAACTGAATAGAACGTTGGAATTGACCGAATTCGTCAAATGGCAAGATTATCAAAGTGATCAGAGTGATAAAACCAGCTACAATAAGCAAAATAGCCTGAATGCCCAATAATTCAGAATGTTCATCATGTTGAAACTGAATAGAACGTTGGAATTAATCGAATTCGTCAAATGGCAAGAGTATTAAAAGTGATCAGAGTGATAAAACCAGCTACAATAATCAAAATAGCCTGAATGCCCAATAATTCAGAATGTTCATCATGTTGAAACTGAATAGAACGTTGGAATTGACCGATTTCGTCAAATGGCAAGAGTATTCAAAGTGATCAGGGTAATAAAACCAGCCAGACTAATCAAAATAGCCTGAATGCCCAATAATTCAGAATGTTCATCATGTTCAAACTAAATAGAACGTTGGAATTGACCGAATTCGTTTAATGGCTACAGTATTCAAAGTGATCAGAGTGATAAAACCAGCCAGACTAATCAAAATAGCCTGAATGCCCAATAATTCAGAATGTTCATCATGTTGAAACTGAATAGAACGTTGGAATTGACCGAATTCGTCAAATGGCAAGAGTATTCAAAGTGATCAAAGTGATAAAACCAGCTACAATAATCAAAATAGCCTGAATGCCTAATAATTGAGAACGTTCATCATGTTGAAACTGAATAGAACGTTGGAATTGACCGAATTCGTCAAATGGCAAGATTATCAAAGTGATCAGAGTGGTAAAACCAGCTACAATAAGCAAAATAGCCTGAATGCCCAATAATTCAGAATGTTCATCATGTTGAAACTGAATAGAACGTTGGAATTGGCCGAATTCGTCAAATGGCAAGAGTATTCAAAGTGATCAGAGTGATAAAACCAGCTACAATAATCAAAATAGCCTGAATGCCCAATAATTCAGAATGTTCATCATGTTGAAACTGAATAGAACGTTAGAATTGAGCGAATTCATCAAATCGCAAGAATAATCAAAGTGATCAGAGTGATACAACCAGCTACAATAGTCAAAATAGCAAGACTGCTCTTCATTATGTTCATCCTGTTCAAACTGAATAGAACGTTGGAATTGACCGAATTCGTCAAATGGCAAGATTATCAAAGTGATCAGAGTGATAAAACCAGCTACAATAAGCAAAATAGCCTGAATGCCCAATAATTCAGAATGTTCATCATGTTGAAACTGAATAGAACGTTGGAATTAATCGAATTCGTCAAATGGCAAGAGTATTCAAAGTGATCAGAGTGATAAAACCAGCCAGACTAATCAAAATAGCCTGAATGCCCAATAATTCAGAATGTTCATCATGTTGAAACTGAATAGAACGTTGGAATTGACCGATTTCGTCAAATGGCAAGAGTATTCAAAGTGATCAGAGTGATAAAACCAGCCAGACTAATCAAAATAGCCTGAATGCCCAATAATTCAGAATGTTCATCATGTTCAAACTAAATAGAACGTTGGAATTGACCGAATTCGTTTAATGGCTACAGTATTCAAAGTGATCAGAGTGATAAAACCAGCCAGACTAATCACAATAGCCTGAATGCCCAATAATTCAGAATGTTCATCATGTTGAAACTGAATAGAACGTTGGAATTGACCGAATTCGTCAAATGGCAAGAGTATTCAAAGTGATCAAAGTGATAAAACCAGCTACAATAATCAAAATAGCCTGAATGCCTAATAATTGAGAACGTTCAACATGTTGAAACTGAATAGAACGTTGGAATTGACCGAATTCGTCAAATGGCAAGATTATCAAAGTGATCAGAGTGGTAAAACCAGCTACAATAAGCAAAATAGCCTGTATGCCCAATAATTCAGAATGTTCATCATGTTGAAACTGAATAGAACGTTGGAATTGACCGAATTCGTCAAATGGCAAGAGTATTCAAAGTGATCCGAGTGGTAAAACCAGCTACAATAATCAAAATAGCCTGAATGCCCAATAATTCAGAATGTTCATCATGTTGAAACTGAATAGAACGTTAGAATTGAGCGAATTCGTCAAATCGCAAGAATAATCAAAGTGATCAGAGTGATACAACCAGCTACAATAGTCAAAATAGCATGACTGCCCTTCATTATGTTCATCCTGTTCAAACTGAATAGAACGTTGGAATTGACCGAATTCGTCAAATGGCAAGAGTATTCAAAGTGATCAGAGTGAAAAAACCAGCCAGACTAATCAAAATAGCCTGAATGCCCAAACATTCAGAATGCTCATCATGTTGAAACTGAATAGAACGTTGGAATTGACCGAATTCGTCAAATGGCAAGAGTATTCAAAGTGATCAGAGTGATAAAACCAGCCAGACTAATCAAAATAGCCTGAATGCCCAATAATTCAGAATGTTCATCATGTTGAAACTGAATAGAACGTTGGAATTGACCGAATTCGTCAAATGGCATGAGTATGCAAAGTGATCAGAGTGATAAAACCAGCTACAATAGTCAAAATAGACTGAATGCCCAATAATTCAGAATGTTCATCATGTTGAAACTGAATAGAACGTTGGAATTAATCGAATTCATAAAATGGCAAGAGTATTCAAAGTGATCAGAGTGATTAAACCAGCCAGACTAATCAAAATAGCCTGAATGCCCAATAATTCAGAATGTTCATCATGTTGAAACTGAATAGAACGTTGGAATTGACCGAATTCGTCAAATGGCAAGAGCATTCAAAGTGATCAGAGTGATTAAACCAGCTACAATAGTCAAAATAGCCTGAATGCCCAATAATTCAGAATGTTCATCATGTTGAAACTAAGTAGAACGTTGGAATGGACCGAATTCGTCAAATGGCATGAGTATGCAAAGTGATCAGAGTGATAAAACCACCTACAATAGTCAAAATAGCCTGAATGCCCAATAATTCAGAATGTTCATCATGTTGAAACTGAATAGAACATTGGAATTGACCGAATTCGTCAAATGGCAAGAGCATTCAAAGTGATCAGAGTGATTAAACCAGCTACAATAGTCAAAATAGCCTGAATGCCCAATAATTCAGAATGTTCATCATGTTGAAACTGAATAGAACATTGGAATTGACCGAATTCGTCAAATGGCAAGAGCATTCAAAGTGATCAGAGTGATTAAACCAGCTACAATAGTCAAAATAGCCTGAATGCCCAATAATTCAGAATGTTCATCATGTTGAAATTGAATAGAACGTTGGAATTGACCGAATTCGTCAAATGACAAGAGTATTCAAAGTGATAAAACCAGCTACAATAATCAAAATAGCCTGAATGCCTAATAATTGAGAACGGTCATCGTGTTGAAACTGAATAGAACGTTCGAATTAATCGAATTCGTCAAATGGCAAGAGTATTCAAAGTGATCAGAGTGATAAAACCAGCCAGACTAATCAAAATAGCCTGAATGCCCAATAATTCAGAATGTTCATCATGTTGAAACTGAATAGAACGTTAGAATTGAGCGAATTCGTCAAATGGCAAGATTATCAAAGTGATCAGAGTGATAAAACCAGCTGCAATAAGCAAAATAGCCTGAATGCCCAATAATTCAGAATGTTCATCATGTTGAAACTGAATAGAACGTTCGAATTAATCGAATTCGTCAAATGGCAAGAGTATTCAAAGTGATCAGAGTGATAAAACCAGCCAGACTAATCAAAATAGCCTGAATGCCCAATAATTCAGAATGTTCATCATGTTGAAACTGAATAGAACGTTAGAATTGAGCGAATTCGTCAAATGGCAAGAATAATCAAAGTGATCAGAGTGATACAACCAGCTACAATAGTCAAAATAGCATGACTGCCCAATAATTCATTATGTTCATCCTGTTCAAACTGAATAGAACGTGGGAATTGACCCAATTCGTTTAATGGCTAGAGTATTCAAAGTGATCAGAGTGATAAAACCAGCTACAATAATCAAAATAGCCTGAATGCCCAATAATTCAGAATGTTCATCATGTTGAAACTGAATAGAACGTTAGAATTGAGCGAATTCATCAAATCGCAAGAATAATCAAAGTGATCAGAGTGATACAACCAGCTACAATAGTCAAAATAGCATGACTGCTCTTCATTATGTTCATCCTGTTCAAACTGAATAGAACGTTGGAATTGACCGAATTCGTCAAATGGCAAGATTATCAAAGTGATCAGAATGATAAAACCAGCTACAATAAGCAAAATAGCCTGAATGCCCAATAATTCAGAATGTTCATCATGTTGAAACTGAATAGAACGTTGGAATTAATCGAATTCGTCAAATGGCAAGAGTATTCAAAGTGATAAAACCAGCTACAATAAGCAAAATAGCCTGAATTCCCAATAATTCAGAATGTTCATCATGTTGAAACTGAATAGAACGTTGGAATTGACCGAATTCGTCAAATGGCAAGAGTATTCAAAGTGATCAGAGTGATAAAACCAGCTACAATAATCAAAATAGCCTGAATGCCCAATAATTCAGAATGTTCATCATGTTGAAACTGAATAGAACGTTAGAATTGAGCGAATTCATCAAATCGCAAGAATAATCAAACTGATCAGAGTGATACAACCAGCTACAATAGTCAAAATAGCATGACTGCTCTTCATTATGTTCATCCTGTTCAAACTGAATAGAACGTTGGAATTGACCGAATTCGTCAAATGGCAAGATTATCAAAGTGATCAGAGTGATAAAACCAGCTACAATAAGCAAAATAGCCTGAATGCCCAATAATTCAGAATGTTCATCATGTTGAAACTGAATAGAACGTTGGAATTAATCGAATTCGTCAAATGGTAAGAGTATTCAAAGTGATCAGAGTGATAAAACCAGCCAGACTAATCAAAATAGCCTGAATGCCCAATAATTCAGAATGTTCATCATGTTGAAACTGAATAGAACGTTGGAATTGACCGATTTCGTCAAATGGCAAGAGTATTCAAAGTGATCAGAGTGATAAAACCAGCCAGACTAATCAAAATAGCCTGAATGCCCAATAATTCAGAATGTTCATCATGTTCAAACTAAATAGAACGTTGGAATTGACCGAATTCGTTTAATGGCTACAGTATTCAAAGTGATCAGAGTGATAAAACCAGCCAGACTAATCACAATAGCCTGAATGCCCAATAATTCAGAATGTTCATCATGTTGAAACTGAATAGAACGTTGGAATTGACCGAATTCGTCAAATGGCAAGAGTACTCAAAGTGATCAAAGTGATAAAACCAGCTACAATAATCAAAATAGCCTGAATGCCTAATAATTGAGAACGTTCAACATGTTGAAACTGAATAGAACGTTGGAATTGACCGAATTAGTCAAATGGCAAGATTATCAAAGTGATCAGAGTGGTAAAACCAGCTACAATAAGCAAAATAGCCTGTATGCCCAATAATTCAGAATGTTCATCATGTTGAAACTGAATAGAACGTTGGAATTGACCGAATTCGTCAAATGGCAAGAGTATTCAAAGTGATCCGAGTGATAAAACCAGCTACAATAATCAAAATAGCCTGAATGCCCAATAATTCAGAATGTTCATCATGTTGAAACTGAATAGAACGTTAGAATTGAGCGAATTCGTCAAATCGCAAGAATAATCAAAGTGATCAGAGTGATACAACCAGCTACAATAGTCAAAATAGCATGACTGCCCTTCATTATGTTCATCCTGTTCAAACTGAATAGAACGTTGGAATTGACCGAATTCGTCAAATGGCAAGAGTATTCAAAGTGAAAAAACCAGCCAGACTAATCAAAATAGCCTGAATGCCCAAACATTCAGAATGTTCATCATGTTGAAACTGAATAGAACGTTGGAATTGACCGAATTCGTCAAATGGCATGAGTATGCAAAGTGATCAGAGTGATAAAACCACCAACAATAGTCAAAATAGCCTCAATGCCCAATAATTCAGAATGTTCATCATGTTGAAACTGAATAGAACGTTGGAATTGACCGAATTCGTCAAATGGCAAGAGTATTCAAAGTGATCAAAGTGATAAAACCAGCTACAATAATCAAAATAGCCTGAATGCCTAATAATTGAGAACGTTCAACATGTTGAAACTGAATAGAACGTTGGAATTGACCGAATTAGTCAAATGGCAAGATTATCAAAGTGATCAGAGTGGTAAAACCAGCTACAATAAGCAAAATAGCCTGTATGCCCAATAATTCAGAATGTTCATCATGTTGAAACTGAATAGAACGTTGGAATTGACCGAATTCGTCAAATGGCAAGAGTATTCAAAGTGATCCGAGTGGTAAAACCAGCTACAATAATCAAAATAGCCTCAATGCCCAATAATTCAGAATGTTCATCATGTTGAAACTGAATAGAACGTTGGAATTGACCGAATTCGTCAAATGGCAAGAGTATTCAAAGTGATCAAAGTGATAAAACCAGCTACAATAATCAAAATAGCCTGAATGCCTAATAATTGAGAACGTTCAACATGTTGAAACTGAATAGAACGTTGGAATTGACCGAATTCGTCAAATGGCAAGAGCATTCAAAGTGATCAGAGTGATTAAACCAGCTACAATAGTCAAAATAGCCTGAATGCCCAATAATTCAGAATGTTCATCATGTTGAAACTGAATAGAACATTGGAATTGACCGAATTCGTCAAATGGCAAGAGCATTCAAAGTGATCAGAGTGATTAAACCACCCACAATAGTCAAAATAGCCTGAATGCCCAATAATTCAGAATGTTCATCATGTTGAAATTGAATAGAACGTTGGAATTGACCGAATTCGTCAAATGACAAGAGTATTCAAAGTGATAAAACCAGCTACAATAATCAAAATAGCCTGAATGCCTAATAATTGAGAACGGTCATCGTGTTGAAACTGAATAGAACGTTGGAATTGACCGAATTCGTCAAATGGCAAGATTATCAAAGTGATCAGAGTGATAAAACCAGCTACAATAAGCAAAATAGCCTGAATGCCCAATAATTCAGAATGTTCATCATGTTGAAACTGAATAGAACGTTCGAATTAATCGAATTCGTCAAATGGCAAGAGTATTCAAAGTGATCAGAGTGATAAAACCAGCCAGACTAATCAAAATAGCCTGAATGCCCAATAATTCAGAATGTTCATCATGTTGAAACTGAATAGAACGTTGGAATTGACCGATTTCGTCAAATGGCAAGAGTATTCAAAGTGATCAGAGTGATAAAACCAGCCAGACTAATCAAAATAGCCTGAATGCCCAATAATTCAGAATGTTCATCATGTTCAAACTGAATAGAACGTTGGAATTGACCGATTTCGTCAAATGGCAAGAGTATTCAAAGTGATCAGAGTGATAAAACCAGCCAGACTAATCAAAATAGCCTGAATGCCCAATAATTCAGAATGTTCATCATGTTCAAACTAAATAGAACGTTGGAATTGACCGAATTCGTTTAATGGCTACAGTATTCAAAGTGATCAGAGTGATAAAACCAGCCAGACTAATCACAATAGCCTGAATGCCCAATAATTCAGAATGTTCATCATGTTGAAACTGAATAGAACGTTGGAATTGACCGAATTCGTCAAATGGCAAGAATAATCAAAGTGATCAGAGTGATACAACCAGCTACAATAGTCAAAATAGCATGACTGCCCAATAATTCATTATGTTCATCCTGTTCAAACTGAATAGAACGTTGGAATTGACCGAATTCGTTTAATGGCTAGAGTATTCAAAGTGATCAGAGTGATAAAACCAGCTACAATAATCAAAATAGCCTGAATGCCCAATAATTCAGAATGTTCATCATGTTGAAACTGAATAGAACGTTAGAATTGAGCGAATTCATCAAATCGCAAGAATAATCAAAGTGATCAGAGTGATACAACCAGCTACAATAGTCAAAATAGCATGACTGCTCTTCATTATGTTCATCCTGTTCAAACTGAATAGAACGTTGGAATTGACCGAATTCGTCAAATGGCAAGATTATCAAAGTGATCAGAATGATAAAACCAGCTACAATAAGCAAAATAGCCTGAATGCCCAATAATTCAGAATGTTCATCATGTTGAAACTGAATAGAACGTTGGAATTAATCGAATTCGTCAAATGGCAAGAGTATTCAAAGTGATAAAACCAGCTACAATAATCAAAATAGCCTGAATGCCTAATAATTGAGAACGTTCATCATGTTGAAACTGAATAGAACGTTGGAATTGACCGAATTCGTCAAATGGCAAGATTATCAAAGTGATCAGAGTGGTAAAACCAGCTACAATTAGCAAAATAGCCTGAATGCCCAATAATTCAGAATGTTCATCATGTTGAAACTGAATAGAACGTTGGAATTGACCGAATTCGTCAAATGGCAAGAGTATTCAAAGTGATCAGAGTGATAAAACCAGCTACAATAATCAAAATAGCCTGAATGCCCAATAATTCAGAATGTTCATCATGTTGAAACTGAATAGAACGTTAGAATTGAGCGAATTCGTCAAATCGCAAGAATAATCAAAGTGATCAGAGTGATACAACCAGCTACAATAGTCAAAATAGCATGACTGCTCTTCATTATGTTCATCCTGTTCAAACTGAATAGAACGTTGGAATTGACCGAATTCGTCAAATGGCAAGATTATCAAAGTGATCAGAGTGATAAAACCAGCTACAATAAGCAAAATAGCCTGAATGCCCAATAATTCAGAATGTTCATCATGTTGAAACTGAATAGAACGTTGGAATTAATCGAATTCGTCAAATGGCAAGAGTATTCAAAGTGATCAGAGTGATAAAACCAGCCAGACTAATCAAAATAGCCTGAATGCCCAATAATTCAGAATGTTCATCATGTTGAAACTGAATAGAACGTTGGAATTGACCGATTTCGTCAAATGGCAAGAGTATTCAAAGTGATCAGAGTGATAAAACCAGCCAGACTAATCAAAATAGCCTGAATGCCCAATAATTCAGAATGTTCATCATGTTCAAACTAAATAGAACGTTGGAATTGACCGAATTCGTTTTTATGGCTACAGTGTTCAAAGTGATCAGAGTGATAAAACCAGCCAGACTAATCACAATAGCCTGAATGCCCAATAATTCAGAATGTTCATCATGTTGAAACTGAATAGAACGTTGGAATTGACCGAATTCGTCAAATGGCAAGAGTATTCAAAGTGATAAAACCAGCTACAATAATCAAAATAGCCTGAATGCCTAATAATTGAGAACGTTCAACATGTTGAAACTGAATAGAACGTTGGAATTGACCGAATTAGTCAAATGGCAAGATTATCAAAGTGATCAGAGTGGTAAAACCAGCTACAATAAGCAAAATAGCCTGTATGCCCAATAATTCAGAATGTTCATCATGTTGAAACTGAATAGAACGTTGGAATTGACCGAATTCGTCAAATGGCAAGAGTATTCAAAGTGATCCGAGTGGTAAAACCAGCTACAATAATCAAAATAGCCTGAATGCCCAATAATTCAGAATGTTCATCATGTTGAAACTGAATAGAACGTTAGAATTGAGCGAATTCGTCAAATCGCAAGAATAATCAAAGTGATCAGAGTGATACAACCAGCTACAATAGTCAAAATAGCATGACTGCCCTTCATTATGTTCATCCTGTTCAAACTGAATAGAACGTTGGAATTGACCGAATTCGTCAAATGGCAAGAGTATTCAAAGTGATCAGAGTGAAAAAACCAGCCAGACTAATCAAAATAGCCTGAATGCCCAAACATTCAGAATGTTCATCATGTTGAAACTGAATAGAACGTTGGAATTGACCGAATTCGTCAAATGGCATGAGTATGCAAAGTGATCAGAGTGATAAAACCACCAACAATAGTAAAAAAAGGCTCAATGCCCAATAATTCAGAATGTTCATCATGTTGAAACTGAATAGAACGTTGGAATTGACTGAATTCGTCAAATGGCAAGAGTATTCAAAGTGATCAGAGTGATAAAACCAGCTACAATAATCAAAATAGCCTGAATGCCCAATAATTCAGAATGTTCATCATGTTGAAACTGAATAGAACGTTAGAATTGAGCGAATTCGTCAAATCGCAAGAATAATCAAAGTGATCAGAGTGATACAACCAGCTACAATAGTCAAAATAGCATGACTGCTAATTCATTATGTTCATCCTGTTCAAACTGAATAGAACGTTGGAATTGACCGAATTCGTCAAATGGCAAGTGTATTCAAAGTGATCAGAGTGATAAAACCAGCCAGACTAATCAAAATAGCCTGAATGCCCAATAATTCAGAATGTTCATCATGTTGAAACTGAATAGAACGTTGGAATTGACCGAATTCGTCAAATGGCAAGAGTATTCAAAGTGATCAGAGTGATAAAACCAGCCAGACTAATCAAAATAGCCTGAATGCCCAATAATTCAGAATGTTCATCATGTTGAAACTGAATAGAACGTTGGAATTGACCGAATTCGTCAAATGGCATGAGTATGCAAAGTGATCAGAGTGATAAAACCAGCTACAATAGTCAAAATAGACTGAATGCCCAATAATTCAGAATGTTCATCATGTTGAAACTGAATAGAACGTTGGAATTAATCGAATTCATAAAATGGCAAGAGTATTCAAAGTGATCAGAGTGATTAAACCAGCCAGACTAATCAAAATAGCCTGAATGCCCAATAATTCAGAATGTTCATCATGTTGAAACTGAATAGAACGTTGGAATTGACCGAATTCGTCAAATGGCAAGAGCATTCAAAGTGATCAGAGTGATTAAACCAGCTACAATAGTCAAAATAGCCTGAATGCCCAATAATTCAGAATGTTCATCATGTTGAAACTAAATAGAACGTTGGAATGGACCGAATTCGTCAAATGGCATGAGTATGCAAAGTGATCAGAGTGATAAAACCACCTACAATAGTCAAAATAGCCTGAATGCCCAATAATTCAGAATGTTCATCATGTTGAAACTGAATAGAACATTGGAATTGACCGAATTCGTCAAATGGCAAGAGCATTCAAAGTGATCAGAGTGATTAAACCAGCTACAATAGTCAAAATAGCCTGAATGCCCAATAATTCAGAATGTTCATCATGTTGAAACTGAATAGAACATTGGAATTGACCGAATTCGTCAAATGGCAAGAGCATTCAAAGTGATCAGAGTGATTAAACCAGCTACAATAGTCAAAATAGCCTGAATGCCCAATAATTCAGAATGTTCATCATGTTGAAATTGAATAGAACGTTGGAATTGACCGAATTCGTCAAATGACAAGAGTATTCAAAGTGATAAAACCAGCTACAATAATCAAAATAGCCTGAATGCCTAATAATTGAGAACGGTCATCATGTTGAAACTGAATAGAACGTTGGAATTGACCGAATTCGTCAAATGGCAAGATTATCAAAGTGATCAGAGTGATAAAACCAGCTACAATAAGCAAAATAGCCTGAATGCCCAATAATTCAGAATGTTCATCATGTTGAAACTGAATAGAACGTTCGAATTAATCGAATTCGTCAAATGGCAAGAGTATTCAAAGTGATCAGAGTGATAAAACCAGCCAGACTAATCAAAATAGCCTGAATGCCCAATAATTCAGAATGTTCATCATGTTGAATAGAACGTTAGAATTGAGCGAATTCGTCAAATGGCAAGAATAATCAAAGTGATCAGAGTGATACAACCAGCTACAATAGTCAAAATAGCATGACTGCTCAATAATTCATTATGTTCATCCTGTTCAAACTGAATAGAACGTTGGAATTGACCGAATTCGTTTAATGGCTAGAGTATTCAAAGTGATCAGAGTGATAAAACCAGCCAGACTAATCAAAATAGCCTGAATGCCCAATAATTCAGAATGTTCATCATGTTGAAACTGAATAGAACGTTGGAATTGACCGAATTCGTCAAATGGCAAGATTATCAAAGTGATCAGAGTGATAAAACCAGCTACAATAAGCAAAATAGCCTGAATGCCCAATAATTTAGAATGTTCATCATGTTGAAACTGAATATAACGTTGGAATTGACCGAATTCGTCAAATGGCAAGATTATCAAAGTGATCAGAGTGATAAAACCAGCTACAATAATCAAAATAGCCTGAATGCCCAATAATTCATTATGTTCATCCTGTTCAAACTGAATAGAACGTTGGAACTGACCGAATTCGTCAAATGGCAAGAGTATTCAAAGTGATCAGAGTGATAAAACCAGCCAGACTAATCAAACTAGCCTGAATGCCCAATAATTCAGAATGTTCATCATGTTGAAACTGAATAGAACGTTGGAATTGACCGAATTCGTCAAATGGCAATATTATCAAAGTGATCAGAGTGATAAAACCAGCAACAATAATCAAGATAGCCTGAATGCCTAATAATTGAGAACGTTCATCATGTTGAAACTGAATAGAACGTTGGAATTGACCGAATTCGTCAAATGGCAAGATTATCAAAGTGATCAGAGTGATAAAACCAGCTACAATAAGCAAAATAGCCTGAATGCCCAATAATTCAGAATGTTCATCATGTTGAAACTGAATAGAACGTTGGAATTGACCGAATTCGTCAAATGGCAAGAGTATTCAAAGTGATCAGAGTGATAAAACCAGCCAGACTAATCAAAATAGCCTGAATGCCCAATAATTCAGAATGTTTATCATGTTGAAACTGAATAGAACGTTGGAATTGACCGATTCGTCAAATGGCAAGATTATCAAAGTGATCAGAGTGATAAAACCAGCTACAATAATCAAAATAGCCTGAATGCCCAATAATTCAGAATGTTCATCATGTTCAAACTGAATAGAACGTTGGAATTGACCGAATTCGTCAAATGGCAAGACTATTCAAAGTGATCAGAGTGATTAAACCAGCTACAATAGTCAAAATAGCCTGAATGCCCAATAATTCAGAATGTTCATCATGTTGAAACTGAATAGAACGTTGGAATTGACCGAATTCGTCAAATGGCAAGAGTATTCAAAGTGATAAAACCAGCCAGACTAATCAAACTAGCCTGAATGCCCAATAATTCAGAATGTTCATCATGTTGAAACTGAATAGAACGTTGGAATTGACCGAATTCGTCAAATGGCAAGATTATCAAAGTGATCAGAGTGATAAAACCAGCTACAATAATCAAGATAGCCTGAATGCCTAATAATTGAGAACGTTCATCATGTTGAAACTGAATAGAACGTTGGAATTGACCGAATTCGTCAAATGGCAAGATTATCAAAGTGATCAGAGTGATAAAACCAGCTACAATAAGCAAAATAGCCTGAATGCCCAATAATTCAGAATGTTCATCATGTTGAAACTGAATAGAACGTTGGAATTGACCGAATTCGTCAAATGGCAAGAGTATTCAAAGTGATCAGAGTGATAAAACCAGCCAGACTAATCAAAATAGCCTGAATGCCCAATAATTCAGAATGTTTATCATGTTGAAACTGAATAGAACGTTGGAATTGACCGATTCGTCAAATGGCAAGATTATCAAAGTGATCAGAGTGATAAAACCAGCTACAATAATCAAAATAACCTGAATGCCCAATAATTCAGAATGTTCATCATGTTCAAACTGAATAGAACGTTGGAATTGACCGAATTCGTCAAATGGCAAGACTATTCAAAGTGATCAGAGTGATAAAACCAGCCACACTAATCAAAATAGCCTGAATGCCCAATAATTCAGAACGTTCATCATGTTGAAACTGAATAGAACGTTGGAATTGACCGAATTCGTCAAATGGCAAGATTATCAAAGTGATCAGAGTGATAAAACCAGCTACAATAAGCAAAATAGCCTGAATGCCTAATAATTGAGAACGTTCATCATGTTGAAACTAAATAGAACGTTGGAATTGACCGAATTCGTCAAATGGCATGAGTATGCAAAGTGATCAGAGTGATAAAACCACCTACAATAGTCAAAATAGCCTGAATGCCCAATAATTCAGAATGTTCATCATGTTGAAACTGAATAGAACATTGGAATTGACCGAATTCGTCAAATGGCAAGAGCATTCAAAGTGATCAGAGTGATAAAACCAGCTACAATAGTCAAAATAGCCTGAATGCCCAATAATTCAGAATGTTCATCATGTTGAAACTAAATAGAACGTTGGAATTGACCGAATTCGTCAAATGGCATCAGTATGCAAAGTGATCAGAGTGATAAAACCACCTACAATAGTCAAAATAGCCTGAAAGCCCAATAATTCAGAATGTTCATCATGTTGAAACTGAATAGAACATTGGAATTGACCGAATTCGTCAAATGGCAAGAGCATTCAAAGTGATCAGAGTGATTAAACCAGCTACAATAGTCAAAATAGCCTGAATGCCCAATAATTCAGAATGTTTATCATGTTGAAACTGAATAGAACATTGGAATTGACCGAATTCTCAAATGGCAAGAGCATTCAAAGTGATCAGAGTGATTAAACCAGCTACAATAGTCAAAATAGCCTGAATGCTCAATAATTCAGAATGTTCATCATGTTGAAGTTGAATAGAACGTTGGAATTGACCGAATTCGTCAAATGACAAGAGTATTCAAAGTGATAAAACCAGCTACAATAATCAAAATAGCCTGAATGCCTAATAATTGAGAACGGTCATCATGTTGAAACTGAATAGAACGTTGGAATTGACCGAATTCGTCAAATGGCAAGAGAATTCAAAGTGATCAGAGTAATAAAACCAGCCAGACTAATCAAAATAGCCTGAATGCCCAATAATTCAGAATGTTCATCATGTTCAAACTAAATAGAACGTTGGAATTGACCGAATTCGTTTAATGGCTACAGTATTCAAAGTGATCAGAGTGATAAAACCAGCCAGACTAATCAAAATAGCCTGAATGCCCAAAAATTCAGAATGTTCATCATGTTGAAACTGAATAGAACGTTGGAATTGACCGAATTCGTCAAATGGCAAGAGTATTCAAAGTGATCAGAGTGATTAAACCAGCTACAATAGTCAAAATAGCCTGAATGCTCAATAATTCAGAATGTTCATCATGTTGAAACTGAATAGAACATTGGAATTGACCGAATTCGTCAAATGGCAAGAGCATTCAAAGTGATCAGAGTGATTAAACCAGCTACAATAGTCAAAATAGCCTGAATGCCCAATAATTCAGAATGTTTATCATGTTGAAACTGAATAGAACATTGGAATTGACCGAATTCTCAAATGGCAAGAGCATTCAAAGTGATCAGAGTGATTAAACCAGCTACAATAGTCAAAATAGCCTGAATGCTCAATAATTCAGAATGTTCATCATGTTGAAGTTGAATAGAACGTTGGAATTGACCGAATTCGTCAAATGACAAGAGTATTCAAAGTGATAAAACCAGCTACAATAATCAAAATAGCCTGAATGCCTAATAATTGAGAACGGTCATCATGTTGAAACTAAATAGAACGTTGGAATTGACCGAATTCGTCAAATGGCAAGATTATCAAAGTGATCAGAGTGGTAAAACCAGCTACAATAAGCAAAATAGCCTGAATGCCCAATAATTCAGAATGTTCATCATGTTGAAACTGAATAGAACGTTGGAATTGACCGAATTCGTCAAATGGCAAGAGTATTCAAAGTGATCAGAGTGATAAAACCAGCTACAATAATCAAAATAGCCTGAATGCCCAATAATTCAGAATGTTCATCATGTTGAAACTGAATAGAACGTTAGAATTGAGCGAATTCATCAAATCGCAAGAATAATCAAAGTGATCAGAGTGATACAACCAGCTACAATAGTCAAAATAGCATGACTGCTCTTCATTATGTTCATCCTGTTCAAACTGAATAGAACGTTGGAATTGACCGAATTCGTCAAATGGCAAGATTATCAAAGTGATCAGAGTGATAAAACCAGCTACAATAAGCAAAATAGCCTGAATGCCCAATAATTCAGAATGTTCATCATGTTGAAACTGAATAGAACGTTGGAATTAATCGAATTCGTCAAATGGCAAGAGTATTCAAAGTGATCAGAGTGATAAAACCAGCCAGACTAATCAAAATAGCCTGAATGCCCAATAATTCAGAATGTTCATCATGTTGAAACTGAATAGAACGTTGGAATTGACCGATTTCGTCAAATGGCAAGAGTATTCAAAGTGATCAGAGTGATAAAACCAGCCAGACTAATCAAAATAGCCTGAATGCCCAATAATTCAGAATGTTCATCATGTTCAAACTAAATAGAACGTTGGGATTGACCGAATTCGTTTAATGGCTACAGTATTCAAAGTGATCAGAGTGATAAATCCAGCCAGACTAATCACAATATCCTGAATGCCCAATAATTCAGAATGTTCATCATGTTGAAACTGAATAGAACGTTGGAATTGACCGAATTCGTCAAATGGCAAGAGTATTCAAAGTGATCAGAGTGGTAAAACCAGCTACAATAAGCAAAATAGCCTGTATGCCCAATAATTCAGAATGTTCATCATGTTGAAACTGAATAGAACGTTGGAATTGACCGAATTCGTCAAATGGCAAGAGTATTCAAAGTGATCCGAGTGGTAAAACCAGCTACAATAATCAAAATAGCCTGAATGCCTAATAATTGAGAACGTTCAACATGTTGAAACTGAATAGAACGTTGGAATTGACCGAATTCGTCAAATGGCAAGATTATCAAAGTGATCAGAGTGGTAAAACCAGCTACAATAAGCAAAATAGCCTGTATGCCCAATAATTCAGAATGTTCATCATGTTGAAACTGAATAGAACGTTGGAATTGACCGAATTCGTCAAATGGCAAGAGTATTCAAAGTGATCCGAGTGGTAAAACCAGCTGCAATAATCAAAATAGCCTGAATGCCCAATAATTCAGAATGTTCATCATGTTGAAACTGAATAGAACGTTAGAATTGAGCGAATTCGTCAAATCGCAAGAATAATCAAAGTGATCAGAGTGATACAACCAGCTACAATAGTCAAAATAGCATGACTGCCCTTCATTATGTTCATCCTGTTCAAACTGAATAGAACGTTGGAATTGACCGAATTCGTCAAATGGCAAGAGTATTCAAAGTGATCAGAGTGAAAAAACCAGCCAGACTAATCAAAATAGCCTGAATGCCCAAACATTCAGAATGTTCATCATGTTGAAACTGAATAGAACGTTGGAATTGACCGAATTCGTCAAATGGCATGAGTATGCAAAGTGATCAGAGTGATAAAACCACCAACAATAGTCAAAATAGCCTCAATGCCCAATAATTCAGAATGTTCATCATGTTGAAACTGAATAGAACGTTGGAATTGACTGAATTCGTCAAATGGCAAGAGTATTCAAAGTGATCAGAGTGATAAAACCAGCTACAATAATCAAAATAGCCTGAATGCCCAATAATTCAGAATGTTCATCATGTTGAAACTGAATAGAACGTTAGAATTGAGCGAATTCGTCAAATCGCAAGAATAATCAAAGTGATCAGAGTGATACAACCAGCTACAATAGTCAAAATAGCATGACTGCTAATTCATTATGTTCATCCTGTTCAAACTGAATAGAACGTTGGAATTGACCGAATTCGTCAAATGGCAAGTGTATTCAAAGTGATCAGAGTGATAAAACCAGCCAGACTAATCAAAATAGCCTGAATGCCCAATAATTCAGAATGTTCATCATGTTGAAACTGAATAGAACGTTGGAATTGACCGAATTCGTCAAATGGCAAGAGTATTCAAAGTGATCAGAGTGATAAAACCAGCCAGACTAATCAAAATAGCCTGAATGCCCAATAATTCAGAATGTTCATCATGTTGAAACTGAATAGAACGTTGGAATTGACCGAATTCGTCAAATGGCATGAGTATGCAAAGTGATCAGAGTGATAAAACCAGCTACAATAGTCAAAATAGACTGAATGCCCAATAATTCAGAATGTTCATCATGTTGAAACTGAATTGAACGTTGGAATTAATCGAATTCATAAAATGGCAAGAGTATTCAAAGTGATCAGAGTGATTAAACCAGCCAGACTAATCAAAATAGCCTGAATGCCCAATAATTCAGAATGTTCATCATGTTGAAACTGAATAGAACGTTGGAATTGACCGAATTCGTCAAATGGCAAGAGCATTCAAAGTGATCAGAGTGATTAAACCAGCTACAATAGTCAAAATAGCCTGAATACCCAATAAATCAGAATGTTCATCATGTTGAAACTAAATAGAACGTTGGAATGGACCGAATTCGTCAAATGGCATGAGTATGCAAAGTGATCAGAGTGATAAAACCACCTACAATAGTCAAAATAGCCTGAATGCCCAATAATTCAGAATGTTCATCATGTTGAAACTGAATAGAACATTGGAATTGACCGAATTCGTCAAATGGCAAGAGCATTCAAAGTGATCAGAGTGATTAAACCAGCTACAATAGTCAAAATAGCCTGAATGCCCAATAATTCAGAATGTTCATCATGTTGAAACTGAATAGAACATTGGAATTGACCGAATTCGTCAAATGGCAAGAGCATTCAAAGTGATCAGAGTGATTAAACCAGCTACAATAGTCAAAATAGCCTGAATGCCCAATAATTCAGAATGTTCATCATGTTGAAATTGAATAGAACGTTGGAATTGACCGAATTCGTCAAATGACAAGAGTATTCAAAGTGATAAAACCAGCTACAATAATCAAAATAGCCTGAATGCCTAATAATTGAGAACGGTCATCATGTTGAAACTGAATAGAACGTTGGAATTGACCGAATTCGTCAAATGGCAAGATTATCAAAGTGATCAGAGTGATAAAACCAGCTACAATAAGCAAAATAGCCTGAATGCCCAATAATTCAGAATGTTCATCATGTTGAAACTGAATAGAACGTTCGAATTAATCGAATTCGTCAAATGGCAAGAGTATTCAAAGTGATCAGAGTGATAAAACCAGCCAGACTAATCAAAATAGCCTGAATGCCCAATAATTCAGAATGTTCATCATGTTGAAACTGAATAGAACGTTGGAATTGACCGATTCGTCAAATGGCAAGATTATCAAAGTGATCAGAGCTACAATAATCAAAATAGCCTGAATGCCCAATAATTCAGAATGTTCATCATGTTCAAACTGAATAGAACGTTGGAATTGACCGAATTCGTCAAATGGCAAGACTATTCAAAGTGATCAGAGTGATACAACCAGCTACAATAGTCAAAATAGCATGACTGCCCAATAATTCATTATGTTCATCCTGTTCAAACTGAATAGAACGTTGGAATTGACCGAATTCGTTTAATGGCTAGAGTATTCAAAGTGATCAGAGTGATAAAACCAGCCAGACTAATCAAAATAGCCTGAATGCCCAATAATTCAGAATGTTCATCATGTTCAAACTGAATAGAACGTTAGAATTGAGCGAATTCGTCAAATGGCAAGAATAATCAAAGTGATCAGAGTGATACAACCAGCTACAATAATCAAAATAGCATGACTGCCCAATAATTCATTATGTTCATCCTGTTCAAACTGAATAGAACGTTGGAATTGACCGAATTCGTTTAATGGCTAGAGTATTCAAAGTGATCAGAGTGATAAAACCAGCCAGACTAATCAAAATAGACTGAATGCCCAATAATTCAGAATGTTCATCATGTTGAAACTGAATAGAACGTTGGAATTGACCGAATTCGTCAAATGGCAAGATTATCAAAGTGATCAGAGTGATAAAACCAGCTACAATAAGCAAAATAGCCTGAATGCCCAATAATTTAGAATGTTCATCATGTTGAAACTGAATATAACGTTGGAATTGACCGAATTCGTCAAATGGCAAGATTATCAAAGTGATCAGAGTGATAAAACCAGCTACAATAATCAAAATAGCCTGAATGCCCAATAATTCATTATGTTCATCCTGTTCAAACTGAATAGAACGTTGGAACTGACCGAATTCGTCAAATGGCAAGAGTATTCAAAGTGATCAGAGTGATAAAACCAGCCAGACTAATCAAACTAGCCTGAATGCCCAATAATTCAGAATGTTCATCATGTTGAAACTGAATAGAACGTTGGAATTGACCGAATTCGTCAAATGGCAAGATTATCAAAGTGATCAGAGTGATAAAACCAGCTACAATAATCAAGATAGCCTGAATGCCTAATAATTGAGAACGTTCATCATGTTGAAACTGAACAGAACGTTGGAATTGACCGAATTCGTCAAATGGCAAGATTATCAAAGTGATCAGAGTGATAAAACCAGCTACAATATGCAAAATAGCCTGAATGCCCAATAATTCAGAATGTTCATCATGTTGAAACTGAATAGAACGTTGGAATTGACCGAATTCGTCAAATGGCAAGAGTATTCAATGTGATCAGAGTGATAAAACCAGCCAGACTAATCAAAATAGCCTGAATGCCCAATAATTCAGAATGTTTATCATGTTGAAACTGAATAGAACGTTGGAATTGACCGATTCGTCAAATGGCAAGATTATCAAAGTGATCAGAGTGATAAAACCAGCTACAATAATCAAAATAGCCTGAATGCCCAATAATTCAGAATGTTCATCATGTTCAAACTGAATAGAACGTTGGAATTGACCGAATTCGTCAAATGGCAAGACTATTCAAAGTGATCAGAGTGATTAAACCAGCTACAATAGTCAAAATAGCCTGAATGCCCAATAATTCAGAATGTTCATCATGTTGAAACTGAATAGAACGTTGGAATTGACCGAATTCGTCAAATGGCAAGAGTATTCAAAGTGATAAAACCAGCCAGACTAATCAAACTAGCCTGAATGCCCAATAATTCAGAATGTTCATCATGTTGAAACTGAATAGAACGTTGGAATTGACCGAATTCGTCAAATGGCAAGATTATCAAAGTGATCAGAGTGATAAAACCAGCTACAATAATCAAGATAGCCTGAATGCCTAATAATTGAGAACGTTCATCATGTTGAAACTGAATAGAACGTTGGAATTGACCGAATTCGTCAAATGGCAAGATTGTCAAAGTGATCAGAGTGATAAAACCAGCTACAATAAGCAAAATAGCCTGAATGCCCAATAATTCAGAATGTTCATCATGTTGAAACTGAATAGAACGTTGGAATTGACCGAATTCGTCAAATGGCAAGAGTATTCAAAGTGATCAGAGTGATGAAACCAGCCAGACTAATCACAATAGCCTGAATGCCCAATAATTCAGAATGTTTATCATGTTGAAACTGAATAGAACGTTGGAATTGACCGATTCGTCAAATGGCAAGATTATCAAAGTGATCAGAGTGATAAAACCAGCTACAATTATCAAAATAGCCTGAATGCCCAATAATTCAGAATGTTCATCATGTTCAAACTGAATAGAACGTTGGAATTGACCGAATTCGTCAAATGGCAAGACTATTCAAAGTGATCAGAGTGATTAAACCAGCTACAATAGTCAAAATAGCCTGAATGCCCAATAATTCAGAATGTTCATCATGTTGAAACTGAATAGAACGTTGGAATTGACCGAATTCGTCAAATGGCAAGAGTATTCAAAGTGATCAGAGTGATAAAACCAGCTACAATAATCAAAATAGCCTGAATGCCTAATAATTGAGAACGTTCATCATGTTGAAACTGAATAGAAGGTTGGAATTGACCGAATTCGTCAAATGGCAAGATTATCAAAGAGATCAGAGTATTAAACCAGATACAATAATCAAAATAGCCTGAATGCCCAATAATTCAGAATGTTCATCATGTTGAAACTGAATAGAACGTTGGAATTGAGCGAATTCGTCAAATCGCAAGAATAATCAAAGTGATCAGAGTGATAAAACCAGCTACAATAGTCAAAATAGCATGACTGCCCAATAATTCAGAATGTTCATCATGTTCAAACTGAATAGAACGTTGGAATTGACCGAATTCGTAAAATGGCAAGACTATTCAAAGTGATCAGAGTGATAAAACCAGCTACAATAATCAAAATAACCTGAATGCCTAATAATTGAGAACGTTCATCATGTTGAAACTGAATAGAACGTTGGAATTGACCGAATTCGTCAAATGGCAAGATTATCAAAGTGATCAGAGTGATAAAACCAGCTACAATAATCAAAATAGCCTGAATGACCAATAATTCAGAATGTTCATCATGTTGAAACTGAATAGAACGTTGGAATTGACCGAATTCGTCAAATGGCAAGATTATCAAAGTGATCAGAGTGATAAAACCAGCTACAATAATCAAAATAGACTGAATGCCTAATAATTAAGAACGTTCATCATGTTGAAACTGAATAGAACGTTGGACTTAATCGAATTCGTCAAATGGCAAGAATAATCAAAGTGATCAGAGTGATAAAACCACCTACAATAGTCAAAATAGCCTGAATGCCCAATAATTCAGAATGTTCATCATGTTGAAACTGAATAGAACATTGGAATTGACCGTATTCGTCAAATGGCAAGAGCATTCAAAGTGATCAGAGTGATTAAACCAGCTACAATAGTCAAAATAGCCTGAATTCCCAATAATTCAGAATGTTCATCATGTTGAAACTGAATAGAACGTTGGAATTGACCGAATTCGTCAAATGGCAAGATTATCAAAGTGATCAGAGTGATAAAACCAGCTACAATAATCAAAATAGACTGAATGCCTAATAATTAAGAACGTTCATCATGTTGAAACTGAATAGAACGTTGGACTTAATCGAATTCGTCAAATGGCAAGAATAATCAAAGTGATCAGAGTGATAAAACCACCTACAATAGTCAAAATAGCCTGAATGCCCAATAATTCAGAATGTTCATCATGTTGAAACTGAATAGAACATTGGAATTGACCGTATTCGTCAAATGGCAAGAGCATTCAAAGTGATCAGAGTGATTAAACCAGCTACAATAGTCAAAATAGCCTGAATTCCCAATAATTCAGAATGTTCATCATGTTGAAACTGAATAGAACGTTGGAATTGACCGAATTCGTCAAATGGCAAGATTATCAAAGTGATCAGAGTGATAAAACCAGCTACAATAAGCAAAATAGCCTGAATGCCCAATAATTCAGAATGTTCATCATGTTGAAACTGAATAGAACGTTGGAATTGACCGAATTCGTCAAATGGCAAGATTATCAAAGTGATCAGAGTGATAAAACCAGCTACAATAAGCAAAATAGCCTGAATGCCCAATAATTCAGAATGTTCATCATGTTGAAACTGAATAGAACGTTGGAATTAATCGAATTCGTCAAATGGCATGAATAATCAAAGTGATCAGAGTGATAAAACCAGCTACAATAGTCAAAATAGCATGAATGCCCAATAATTCAGAATGTTCATCATGTTCAAACTGAATAGAACGTTGGAATTGAGCGAATTCGTCAAATGGCAAGAATAATCAAAGTGATCAGAGTGATAAAACCAGCTACAATAGTCAAAATAGCATGAATGCCCAATAATTCAGAATGTTCATCATGTTGAAACTGAATAGAACGTTGGAATGGACCGAATTCGTCAAATGTCATGAGTATGCAAAGTGATCAGAGTGATAAAAATACCTACAATAGTCAAAATAGCCTGAATGCCCAATAATTCAGAATGTTCATCATGTTGAAACTGAATAGAACATTGGAATTGACCGAATTCGTCAAATGGCAAGAGCATTCAAAGTGATCAGAGTGATAAAACCAGCCAGACTAATCAAAATAGCCTGAATGCCCAATAATTCAGAATGTTCATCATGTTGAAACTGAATAGAACGTTAGAATTGAGCGAATTCGTCAAATCGCAAGAATAATCAAAGTGATCAGAGTGATATAACCAGCTACAATAGTCAAAATAGCATGACTGCCCAATAATTCATTATGTTCATCCTGTTCAAACTGAATAGAACGTTGGAATTGACCGAATTCGTTTAATGGCTAGAGTATTCAAAGTGATCAGAGTGATAAAACCAGCCAGACTAATCAAAATAGCCTGAATGACCAATAATTCAGAATGTTCATCATGTTGAAACTGAATAGAACGTTGGAATTGACCGAATTCGTCAAATGGCAAGATTATCAAAGTGATCAGAGTGATAAAACCAGCTACAATAATCAAAATAGCCTGAATGCCTAATAATTGAGAACGTTCATCATGTTGAAACTGAATAGAACGTTGGAATTGACCGAATTCGTCAAATGGCAAGATTATCAAAGTGATCAGAGTGGTAAAACCAGCTACAATAATCAAAATAGCCTGAATGCCCAATAATTCATTATGTTCATCCTGTTCAAACTGAATAGAACGTTGGAATTGACCGAATTCGTCAAATGGCAAGAGTATTCAAAGTGATCAGAGTGATAAAACCAGCCAGACTAATCAAACTAGCCTGAATGCCCAATAATTCAGAATGTTCATCATGTTGAAACTGAATAGAACGTTGGAATTGAGCGAATTCGTCAAATCGCAAGAATAATCAAAGTGATCAGAGTGATAAAACCAGCTACAATAGTCAAAATAGCATGACTGCCCAATAATTCAGAATGTTCATCATGTTCAAACTGAATAGAACGTTGGAATTGACAGAATTCGTAAAATGGCAAGACTATTCAAAGTGATCAGAGTGATAAAACCAGCTACAATAATCAAAATAGCCTGAATGACCAATAATTCACAATGTTCATCATGTTGAAACTGAATAGAACGTTGGAATTGACCGAATTCGTCAAATGGCAAGATTATCAAAGTGATCAGAGTGATAAAACCAGCTACAATAATCAAAATAGCCTGAATGCCTAATAATTGAGAACGTTCATCATGTTGAAACTGAATAGAACGTTGGAATTGACCGAATTCGTCAAATGGCAAGATTATCAAAGTGATCAGAGTGATAAAATCACCTACAATAATCAAAATAGCCTGAATGACCAATAATTCAGAATGTTCATCATGTTCAAACTGAATAGAACGTTGGAATTGACCGAATTCGTCAAATGGCAAGATTATCAAAGTGATCAGAGTGATAAAACCAGCTACAATAATCAAAATAGCCTGAATGCCTAATAATTGAGAACGTTCATCATGTTGAAACTGAATAGAACGTTGGAATTGACCGAATTCGTCAAATGGCAAGATTATCAAAGTGATCAGAGTGATAAAACCACCTACAATAGTCAGAATAGCCTGGATGCCCAATAATTCAGAATGTTCATCATGTTGAAACTGAATAGAACGTTGAAATTTACCGAATTCGTCAAATGGCAAGATTATCAAAGTGATCAGAGTGATAAAACCAGCTACAATAATCAAAATAGCCTGAATGCCCAATAATTCATTATGTTCATCCTGTTCAAACTGAATAGATCGTTGGAATTGACCGAATTCGTCAAATGGCAAGAGTATTCATAGTGATCAGAGTGATAAAACCAGCCAGACTAATCAAACTAGCCTGAATGCCCAATAATTCAGAATGTTCATCATGTTGAAACTGAATAGAACGTTGGAATTGACCGAATTCGTCAAATGGCAAGATTATCAAAGTGATCAGAGTGATAAAACCAGATACAATAATCAAGATAGCCTGAATGCCCAATAATTGAGAACGTTCATCATGTTGAAACTGAATAGAACGTTGGAATTGACCGAATTCGTCAAATGGCAAGATTATCAAAGTGATCAGAGTGGTAAAACCAGCTACAATAAGCAAAATAGCCTGAATGCCCAATAATTCAGAATGTTCATCATGTTGAAACTGAATAGAACGTTGGAATTGACCGAATTCGTCAAATGGCAAGATTATCAAAGTGATCAGAGTGATAAAACCAGCTTCAATAATCAAAATAGCCTGAATGCCCAATAATTCAGAATGTTCATCATGTTGAAACTGAATAGAACGTTGGAATTGACCGAATTCGTCAAATGGCAAGATTATCAAAGTGATCAGAGTGATAAAACCAGCTACAATAATCAAAATAGCCTGAATGCCCAATAATTCAGAATGTTCATCATGTTCAAACTGAATAGAACGTTGGAATTGACCGAATTCGTCAAATGGCAAGATTATCAAAGTGATCAGAGTGATAAAACCAGCTACAATAATCAAAATAGCCTGAATGCCCAATAATTCAGAATGTTCATCATGTTCAAACTGAATAGAACGTTGGAATTGACCGAATTCGTAAAATGGCAAGACTATTCAAATTGATCAGAGTGATTAAACCAGCTACAATAGTCAAAATAGCCTGAATGCCCAATAATTCAGAATGTTCATCATGTTGAAACTGAATAGAACGGTGGAATTGACCGAATTCGTCAAATGGCAAGAGTATTCAAAGTGATCAGAGTGATAAAACCAGCTACAATAATCAAAATAGCCTGAATGCCTAATAATTGAGAACGTTCATCATGTTGAAACTGAATAGAAGGTTGGAATTGACCGAATTCGTCAAATGGCAAGATTATCAAAGAGATCAGAGTGATAAAACCAGCTACAATAATCAAAATAGCCTGAATGCCCAATAATTCAGAATGTTCATCATGTTGAAACTGAATAGAACGTTGGAATTGACCGAATTCGTCAAATGGCAAGATTATCAAAGTGATCAGAGTGATAAAACCAGCTACAATAATCAAAATAGCCTGAATGCCCAATAATTCAGAATGTTCATCATGTTCAAACTGAATAGAACGTTGGAATTGACCGAATTCGTAAAATGGCAAGACTATTCAAAGTGATCAGAGTGATTAAACCAGCTACAATAGTCAAAAAAACCGTGAATGCCTAATAATTCAGAATGTTCATCATGGTGAAACTGAATAGAACGTTGGAATTGACCGAATTCGTCAAATGGCAAGATTATCAAAGTGATCAGAGTGATAAAACCAGCTACAATAATCAAAAGAGCCTGAATGCCTAATAATTGAGAACGTTCATCATGTTGAAACTGAATAGAACGTTGGACTAATCAAAATAGCCTGAATGCCCAATAATTCAGAATGTTCATCATGTTGAAACTGAATAGAACGTTGGAATTGACCGAATTCGTCAAATGGCAAGATTATCAAAGTGATCAGAGTGATAAAACCAGCTACAATAATCAAAATAGCCTGAATGCCCAATAATTCAGAATGTTCATAATGTTCAAACTGAATAGAACGTTGGAATTGACCGAATTCGTCAAATGGCAAGACTATTCAAAGTGATCAGAGTGATTAAACCAGCTACAATAGTCAAAATAGCCTGAATGCCCAATAATTCAGAATGTTCATCATGTTGAAACTGAATAGAAGGTTGGAATTGACCGAATTCGTCAAATGGCAAGATTATCAAAGAGATCAGAGTGATAAAACCAGCTACAATAATCAAAATAGCCTGAATGCCCAATAATTCAGAATGTTCATCATGTTGAAACTGAATAGAACGTTGGAATTGAGCGAATTCGTCAAATCGCAAGAATAATCAAAGTGATCAGAGTGATAAAACCAGCTACAATAGTCAAAATAGCATGACTACCCAATAATTCAGAATGTTCATCATGTTGAAACTGAATAGAACGTTGGAATTGACCGAATTCGTCAAATGGCAAGATTATCAAAGTGATCAGAGTGATAAAACCAGCTACAATAATCAAAATAGCCTGAATGCCCAATAATTCAGAATGTTCATCATGTTCAAACTGAATAAAACGTTGGAATTGACCGAATTCGTAAAATGGCAAGACTATTCAAAGTGATCAGAGTGATTAAACCAGCTACAATAGTCAAAATAGCCTGAATGCCCAATAATTCAGAATGTTCATCATGTTGAAACTGAATAGAATGTTGGAATTGACCGAATTCGTCAAATGGCAAGGTTATCAAAGTGATCAGAGTGATAAAACCAGATACAATAATCAAGATAGCCTGAATGCCCAATAATTGAGAACGTTCATCATGTTGAAACTGAATAGAACGTTGGAATTGACCGAATTCGTCAAATGGCAAGATTATCAAAGTGATCAGAGTGATAAAACCAGCTACAATAATCAAAATAGCCTGAATGCCCAATAATTCAGAATGTTCATCATGTTGAAACTGAATAGAACGTTGGAATTGACCGAATTCGTAAAATGGCAAGACTATTCAAAGTGATCAGAGTGATTAAACCAGCTACAATAGTCAAAAAAACCGTGAATGCCTAATAATTCAGAATGTTCATCATGGTGAAACTGAATAGAACGTTGGAATTGACCGAATTCGTCAAATGGCAAGATTATCAAAGTGATCAGAGTGATAAAACCAGCTACAATAATCAAAATAGCCTGAATGCCTAATAATTGAGAACGTTCATCATGTTGAAACTGAATAGAACGTTGGACTAATCAAAATAGCCTGAATGCCCAATAATTCAGAATGTTCATCATGTTGAAACTGAATAGAATGTTGGAATTGACCGAATTCGTCAAATGGCAAGATTATCAAAGTGATCAGAGTGATAAAACCAGCTACAATAATCAAAATAGCCTGAATGCCCAATAATTCAGAATGTTCATCATGTTCAAACTGAATAGAACGTTGGAATTGACCGAATTCGTCAAATGGCAAGACTATTCAAAGTGATCAGAGTGATTAAACCAGCTACAATAGTCAAAATAGCCTGAATGCCCAATAATTCAGAATGTTCATCATGTTGAAACTGAATAGAAGGTTGGAATTGACCGAATTCGTCAAATGGCAAGATTATCAAAGAGATCAGAGTGATAAAACCAGCTACAATAATCAAAATAGCCTGAATGCCCAATAATTCAGAATGTTCATCATGTTGAAACTGAATAGAACGTTGGAATTGAGCGAATTCGTCAAATCGCAAGAATAATCAAAGTGATCAGAGTGATAAAACCAGCTACAATAGTCAAAATAGCATGACTACCCAATAATTCAGAATGTTCATCATGTTGAAACTGAATAGAACGTTGGAATTGACCGAATTCGTCAAATGGCAAGTGTATCAAAGTGATCAGAGTGATAAAACCAGCTACAATAATCAAAATAGCCTGAATGCCCAATAATTCAGAATGTTCATCATGTTCAAACTGAATAGAACGTTGGAATTGACCGAATTCGTAAAATGGCAAGACTATTCAAAGTGATCAGAGTGATTAAACCAGCTACAATAGTCAAAATAGCCTGAATGCCCAATAATTCAGAATGTTCATCATGTTGAAACTGAATAGAACGTTGGAATTGACCGAATTCGTCAAATGGCAAGATTATCAAAGTGATCAGAGTGATAAAACCAGATACAATAATCAAGATAGCCTGAATGCCCAATAATTGAGAACTTTCATCATATTGAAACTGAATAGAACGTTGGAATTGACCGAATTCGTCAAATGGCAAGATTATCAAAGTGATCAGAGTGGTAAAACCAGCTACAATAAGCAAAATAGCCTGAATGCCCAATAATTCAGAATGTTCATCATGTTGAAACTGAATAGAACGTTGGAATTGACCGAATTCGTCAAATGGCAAGATTATCAAAGTGATCAGAGTGATAAAACCAGCTACAATAATCAAAATAGCCTGAATGCCCAATAATTCAGAATGTTCATCATGTTGAAACTGAATAGAACGTTGGAATTGACCGAATTCGTCAAATGGCAAGATTATCAAAGTGATCAGAGTGATAAAACCAGCTACAATAATCAAAATAGCCTGAATGCCCAATAATTCAGAATGTTCATCATGTTGAAACTGAATAGAACGTTGGAATTGACCGAATTCGTCAAATGGCAAGATTATCAAAGTGATCAGAGTGATAAAACCAGCTACAATAATCAAAATAGCCTGAATGCCCAATAATTCAGAATGTTCATCATGTTCAAACTGAATAGAACGTTGGAATTGACCGAATTCGTGAAATGGCAAGACTATTCAAAGTGATCAGAGTGATTAAACCAGCTACAATAGTCAAAATAGCCTGAATGCCTAATAATTGAGAACGTTCATCATGTTGAAACTGAATAGAAGGTTGGAATTGACCGAATTCGTCAAATGGCAAGATTATCAAAGAGATCAGAGTGATAAAACCAGCTACAATAATCAAAATAGCCTGAATGCCCAATAATTCAGAATGTTCATCATGTTGAAACTGAATAGAACGTTGGAATTGACCGAATTCGTCAAATGGCAAGATTATCAAAGTGATCAGAGTGATAAAACCAGCTACAATAATCCAAATAGCCTGAATGCCCAATAATTCAGAATGTTCATCATGTTCAAACTGAATAGAACGTTGGAATTGACCGAATTCGTCAAATGGCAAGACTATTCAAAGTGATCAGAGTGATTAAACCAGCTACAATAGTCAAAATAGCCTGAATGCCCAATAATTCAGAATGTTCATCATGTTGAAACTGAATAGAAGGTTGGAATTGACCGAATTCGTCAAATGGCAAGAGTATTCAAAGTGATCAGAGTGATTAAACCAGCCAGACTAATCAAAATAGCCTGAATGCCCAATAATTCAGAATGTTCATCATGTTGAAACTGAATAGAACGTTGGAATTGACCGAATTCGTCAAATGGCAAGATTATCAAAGTGATCAGAGTGATAAAACCAGCTACAATAATCAAAATAGCCTGAATGCCCAATAATTCAGAATGTTCATCATGTTCAAACTGAATAGAACGTTGGAATTGACCGAATTCGTAAAATGGCAAGACTATTCAAAGTGATCAGAGTGATTAAACCAGCTACAATAGTCAAAAAAACCGTGAATGCCTAATAATTCAGAATGTTCATCATGGTGAAACTGAATAGAACGTTGGAATTGACCGAATTCGTCAAATGGCAAGATTATCAAAGTGATCAGAGTGATAAAACCAGCTACAATAATCAAAAGAGCCTGAATGCCTAATAATTGAGAACGTTCATCATGTTGAAACTGAATAGAACGTTGGACTAATCAAAATAGCCTGAATGCCCAATAATTCAGAATGTTCATCATGTTGAAACTGAATAGAACGTTGGAATTGACCGAATTCGTCAAATGGCAAGATTATCAAAGTGATCAGAGTGATAAAACCAGCTACAATAATCAAAATAGCCTGAATGCCCAATAATTCAGAATGTTCATAATGTTCAAACTGAATAGAACGTTGGAATTGACCGAATTCGTCAAATGGCAAGACTATTCAAAGTGATCAGAGTGATTAAACCAGCTACAATAGTCAAAATAGCCTGAATGCCCAATAATTCAGAATGTTCATCATGTTGAAACTGAATAGAAGGTTGGAATTGACCGAATTCGTCAAATGGCAAGATTATCAAAGAGATCAGAGTGATAAAACCAGCTACAATAATCAAAATAGCCTGAATGCCCAATAATTCAGAATGTTCATCATGTTGAAACTGAATAGAACGTTGGAATTGAGCGAATTCGTCAAATCGCAAGAATAATCAAAGTGATCAGAGTGATAAAACCAGCTACAATAGTCAAAATAGCATGACTACCCAATAATTCAGAATGTTCATCATGTTGAAACTGAATAGAACGTTGGAATTGACCGAATTCGTCAAATGGCAAGATTATCAAAGTGATCAGAGTGATAAAACCAGCTACAATAATCAAAATAGCCTGAATGCCCAATAATTCAGAATGTTCATCATGTTCAAACTGAATAAAACGTTGGAATTGACCGAATTCGTAAAATGGCAAGACTATTCAAAGTGATCAGAGTGATTAAACCAGCTACAATAGTCAAAATAGCCTGAATGCCCAATAATTCAGAATGTTCATCATGTTGAAACTGAATAGAATGTTGGAATTGACCGAATTCGTCAAATGGCAAGGTTATCAAAGTGATCAGAGTGATAAAACCAGATACAATAATCAAGATAGCCTGAATGCCCAATAATTGAGAACGTTCATCATGTTGAAACTGAATAGAACGTTGGAATTGACCGAATTCGTCAAATGGCAAGATTATCAAAGTGATCAGAGTGATAAAACCAGCTACAATAATCAAAATAGCCTGAATGCCCAATAATTCAGAATGTTCATCATGTTGAAACTGAATAGAACGTTGGAATTGACCGAATTCGTAAAATGGCAAGACTATTCAAAGTGATCAGAGTGATTAAACCAGCTACAATAGTCAAAAAAACCGTGAATGCCTAATAATTCAGAATGTTCATCATGGTGAAACTGAATAGAACGTTGGAATTGACCGAATTCGTCAAATGGCAAGATTATCAAAGTGATCAGAGTGATAAAACCAGCTACAATAATCAAAATAGCCTGAATGCCTAATAATTGAGAACGTTCATCATGTTGAAACTGAATAGAACGTTGGACTAATCAAAATAGCCTGAATGCCCAATAATTCAGAATGTTCATCATGTTGAAACTGAATAGAATGTTGGAATTGACCGAATTCGTCAAATGGCAAGATTATCAAAGTGATCAGAGTGATAAAACCAGCTACAATAATCAAAATAGCCTGAATGCCCAATAATTCAGAATGTTCATCATGTTCAAACTGAATAGAACGTTGGAATTGACCGAATTCGTCAAATGGCAAGACTATTCAAAGTGATCAGAGTGATAAAACCAGCTACAATAGTCAAAATAGCATGACTACCCAATAATTCAGAATGTTCATCATGTTGAAACTGAATAGAACGTTGGAATTGACCGAATTCGTCAAATGGCAAGTGTATCAAAGTGATCAGAGTGATAAAACCAGCTACAATAATCAAAATAGCCTGAATGCCCAATAATTCAGAATGTTCATCATGTTCAAACTGAATAGAACGTTGGAATTGACCGAATTCGTAAAATGGCAAGACTATTCAAAGTGATCAGAGTGAATAAACCAGCTACAATAGTCAAAATAGCCTGAATGCCCAATAATTCAGAATGTTCATCATGTTGAAACTGAATAGAACGTTGGAATTGACCGAATTCGTCAAATGGCAAGATTATCAAAGTGATCAGAGTGATAAAACCAGATACAATAATCAAGATAGCCTGAATGCCCAATAATTGAGAACTTTCATCATATTGAAACTGAATAGAACGTTGGAATTGACCGAATTCGTCAAATGGCAAGATTATCAAAGTGATCAGAGTGGTAAAACCAGCTACAATAAGCAAAATAGCCTGAATGCCCAATAATTCAGAATGTTCATCATGTTGAAACTGAATAGAACGTTGGAATTGACCGAATTCGTCAAATGGCAAGATTATCAAAGTGATCAGAGTGATAAAACCAGCTACAATAATCAAAATAGCCTGAATGCCCAATAATTCAGAATGTTCATCATGTTGAAACTGAATAGAACGTTGGAATTGACCGAATTCGTCAAATGGCAAGATTATCAAAGTGATCAGAGTGATAAAACCAGCTACAATAATCAAAATAGCCTGAATGCCCAATAATTCAGAATGTTCATCATGTTGAAACTGAATAGAACGTTGGAATTGACCGAATTCGTCAAATGGCAAGAGTATTCAAAGTGATCAGAGTGATAAAACCAGCTACAATAATCAAAATAGCCTGAATGCCTAATAATTGAGAACGTTCATCATGTTGAAACTGAATAGAAGGTTGGAATTGACCGAATTCGTCAAATGGCAAGATTATCAAAGAGATCAGAGTGATAAAACCAGCTACAATAATCAAAATAGCCTGAATGCCCAATAATTCAGAATGTTCATCATGTTGAAACTGAATAGAACGTTGGAATTGACCGAATTCGTCAAATGGCAAGATTATCAAAGTGATCAGAGTGATAAAACCAGCTACAATAATCAAAATAGCCTGAATGCCCAATAATTCAGAATGTTCATCATGTTCAAACTGAATAGAACGTTGGAATTGACCGAATTCGTGAAATGGCAAGACTATTCAAAGTGATCAGAGTGATTAAACCAGCTACAATAGTCAAAATAGCCTGAATGCCTAATAATTGAGAACGTTCATCATGTTGAAACTGAATAGAAGGTTGGAATTGACCGAATTCGTCAAATGGCAAGATTATCAAAGAGATCAGAGTGATAAAACCAGCTACAATAATCAAAATAGCCTGAATGCCCAATAATTCAGAATGTTCATCATGTTGAAACTGAATAGAACGTTGGAATTGACCGAATTCGTCAAATGGCAAGATTATCAAAGTGATCAGAGTGATAAAACCAGCTACAATAATCCAAATAGCCTGAATGCCCAATAATTCAGAATGTTCATCATGTTCAAACTGAATAGAACGTTGGAATTGACCGAATTCGTCAAATGGCAAGACTATTCAAAGTGATCAGGGTGATTAAACCAGCTACAATAGTCAAAATAGCCTGAATGCCCAATAATTCAGAATGTTCATCATGTTGAAACTGAATAGAACGTTGGAATTGACCGAATTCGTCAAATGGCAAGAGTATTCAAAGTGATCAGAGTGATAAAACCAGCTACAATAATCAAAATAGCCTGAATGCCTAATAATAAAGGAAGTTCATCATGTTGAAACTGAATAGAAGGTTGGAATTGACCGAATTCGCAAATGGCAAGATTATCAAAGAGATCAGAGTGATAAAACCAGCTACAATAATCAAAATAGCCTGAATGCCCAATAATTCAGAATGTTCATCATGTTGAAACTGAATAGAACGTTGGAATTGAGCGAATTCGTCAAATCGCAAGAATAATCAAAGTGATCAGAGTGATAAAACCAGCTACAATAGTCAAAATAGCATGACTACCCAATAATTCAGAATGTTCATCATGTTGAAACTGAATAGAACGTTGGAATTGACCGAATTCGTCAAATGGCAAGATTATCAAAGTGATCAGAGTGATAAAACCAGCTACAATAATCAAAATAGCCTGAATGCCCAATAATTCAGAATGTTCATCACGTTCAAACTGAATAGAACGTTGGAATTGACCGAATTCGTAAAATGGCAAGACTATTCAAAGTGATCAGAGTGATTAAACCAGCTACAATAGTCAAAATAGCCTGAATGCCCAATAATTCAGAATGTTCATCATGTTGAAACTGAATAGAACGTCGGAATTGACCGAATTCGTCAAATGGCAAGAGTATTCAAAGTGATCAGAGTGATAAAACCAGCCAGACTAATCCAAATAGCCTGAATGCCCAATAATTCAGAATGTTCATCATGTTGAAACTGAATAGAACGTTAGAATTGAGCGAATTCGTCAAATCTTTGAATAATCAAAGTGATCAGAGTGATACAACCAGCTACAATAGTCAAAATAGCATGACTGCACAATAATTCATTATGTTCATCCTGTTCAAACTGAATAGAACGTTGGAATTGACCGAATTCGTCAAATGGCAAGATTATCAAAGTGATCAGAGTGATAAAACCAGCTACAATAATCAAAATAGCCTGAATGCCTAATAATTGAGAATGTTCATCATGTTGAAACTGAATAGAACGTTGGAATTGACCGAATTCGTCAAATGGCAAGATTATCAAAGTGATCAGAGTGATAAAACCACCTACAATAGTCAAAATAGCCTGAATGCCCAATAATTCTGAATGTTCATCATGTTGAAACTGAATAGAACATTGCAATTGACCGTATTCGTCAAATGGCAAGAGCATTCAAAGTGATCAGAGTGATTAAACCAGCTACAATAGTCAAAATAGCCTGAATGCCCAATAATTCAGAATGTTCATCATGTTGAAACTGAATAGAACGTTGGAATTGACCGAATTCGTCAAATGGCAAGATTATCAAAGTGATCAGAGTGATAAAACCAGCTACAATAAGCAAAATAGCCTGAATGCCCAATAATTCAGAATGTTCATCACGTTGAAACTGAATAGAACGTTGGAATTGACCGAATTCGTTTAATGGCTAGAGTATTCAAAGTGATCAGAGTGATAAAACCAGCCAGACTAATCAAAATAGCCTGAATGCCCAATAATTCAGAAAGTTCATCATGTTGAAACTGAATAGAACGTTGGAATTGACCGAATTCGTCAAATGGCAAGATTATCAAAGTGATCAGAGTGATAAAACCAGCTACAATAATCAAAATAGCCTGAATGCCTAATAATTGAGACCGTTCATCATGTTGAAACTGAATAGAACGTTGGAATTGACCGAATTCGTCAAATGGCAAGATTATCAAAGTGATCAGAGTGGTAAAACCAGCTACAGTAAGCAAAATAGCCTGAATGCCCAATAATTCAGAATGTTCATCATGTTGAAACTGAATAGAACGTTGGAATTGACCGAATTCGTCAAATGGCAAGATTATCAAAGTGATCAGAGTGATAAAACCAGCTACAATAATCAAAATAGCCTGAATGCCCAATAATTCAGAATGTTCATCATGTTGAAACTGAATAGAAGGTTGGAATTGACCGAATTCGTCAAATGGCAAGATTATCAAAGAGATCAGAGTGATAAAACCAGCTACAATAATCAAAATAGCCTGAATGCCCAATAATTCAGAATGTTCATCATGTTGAAACTGAATAGAACGTTGGAATTGAGCGAATTCGTCAAATCGCAAGAATAATCAAAGTGATCAGAGTGATAAAACCAGCTACAATAGTCAAAATAGCATGACTACCCAATAATTAAGAATGTTCATCATGTTGAAACTGAATAGAACGTTGGAATTGACCGAATTCGTCAAATGGCAAGATTATCAAAGTGATCAGAGTGATAAAACCAGCTACAATAATCAAAATAGCCTGAATGCCCAATAATTCAGAATGTTCATCATGTTCAAACTGAATAGAACGTTGGAATTGACCGAATTCGTAAAATGGCAAGATTATCAAAGTGATCAGAGTGATAAAACCAGATACAATAAGCAAAATAGCCCGAATGCCCAATAATTCAGAATGTTCATCATGTTGAAACTGAATAGAACGTTGGAATTGACCGAATTCGTCAAATGGCAAGATTATCAAAGTGATCAGAGTGATAAAACCAGCTACAATAATCAAAATAGCCTGAATGCCCAATAATTCAGAATGTTCGTCATGTTGAAACTGAATAGAACGTTGGAATTGACCGAATTCGTCAAATGACAAGATTATCAAAGTGATCAGAGTGATAAAACCAGCTACAATAATCAAAATCGCCTGAATGCCCAATAATTCAGAATGTTCATCATGTTGAAACTGAGTTGGAATTGACCGAATTCGTCAAATGGCAAGACTATTCAAAGTGATCAGGGTGATTAAACCAGCTACAATAGTCAAAATAGCCTGAATGCCCAATAATTCAGAATGTTCATCATGTTGAAACTGAATAGAACGTTGGAATTGACCGAATTCGTCAAATGGCAAGAGTATTCAAAGTGATCAGAGTGATAAAACCAGCTACAATAATCAAAATAGCCTGAATGCCTAATAATTGAGAACGTTCATCATGTTGAAACTGAATAGAAGGTTGGAATTGACCGAATTCGTCAAATGGCAAGATTATCAAAGAGATCAGAGTGATAAAACCAGATACAATAATCAAAATAGCCTGAATGCCCAATAATTCAGAATGTTCATCATGTTGAAACTGAATAGAACGTTGGAATTGAGCGAATTCGTCAAATCGCAAGAATAATCAAAGTGATCAGAGTGATAAAACCAGCTACAATAGTCAAAATAGCATGACTACCCAATAATTCAGAATGTTCATCATGTTGAAACTGAATAGAACGTTGGAATTGACCGAATTCGTCAAATGGCAAGATTATCAAAGTGATCAGAGTGATAAAACCAGCTACAATAATCAAAATAGCCTGAATGCCCAATAATTCAGAATGTTCATCACGTTCAAACTGAATAGAACGTTGGAATTGACCGAATTCGTAAAATGGCAAGACTATTCAAAGTGATCAGAGTGATTAAACCAGCTACAATAGTCAAAATAGCCTGAATGCCCAATAATTCAGAATGTTCATCATGTTGAAACTGAATAGAACGTCGGAATTGACCGAATTCGTCAAATGGCAAGAGTATTCAAAGTGATCAGGGTGATAAAACCAGCCAGACTAATCCAAATAGCCTGAATGCCCAATAATTCAGAATGTTCATCATGTTGAAACTGAATAGAACGTTGGAATTGACCGAATTCGTCAAATCGCAAGAATAATCAAAGTGATCAGAGTGATACAACCAGCTACAATAGTCAAAATAGCATGACTGCACAATAATTCATTATGTTCATCCTGTTCAAACTGAATAGAACGTTGGAATTGACCGAATTCGTCAAATGGCAAGATTATCAAAGTGATCAGAGTGATAAAACCAGCTACAATAATCAAAATAGCCTGAATGCCTAATAATTGAGAATGTTCATCATGTTGAAACTGAATAGAACGTTGGAATTGACCGAATTCGTCAAATGGCAAGATTATCAAAGTGATCAGAGTGATAAAACCACCTACAATAGTCAAAATAGCCTGAATGCCCAATAATTCAGAATGTTCATCATGTTGAAACTGAATAGAACATTGCAATTGACCGTATTCGTCAAATGGCAAGAGCATTCAAAGTGATCAGAGTGATTAAACCAGCTACAATAGTCAAAATAGCCTGAATGCCCAATAATTCGAATGTTCATCATGTTGAAACTGAATAGAACGTTGGAATTGACCGAATTCGTCAAATGGCAAGATTATCAAAGTGATCAGAGTGATAAAACCAGCTACAATAAGCAAAATAGCCTGAATGCCCAATAATTCAGAATGTTCATCATGTTGAAACTGAATAGAACGTTGGAATTAATCGAATTCGTCAAATGGCAAGAGTATTCAAAGTGATCAGAGTGATAAAACCAGCTACAATAGTCAAAATAGCATGACTACCCAATAATTCAGAATGTTCATCATGTTGAAACTGAATAGAACGTTGGAATTGACCGAATTCGTCAAATGGCAAGATTATCAAAGTGATCAGAGTGATAAAACCATCTACAATAATCAAAATAGCATGACTACCCAATAATTCAGAATGTTCATCATGTTGAAACTGAATAGAACGTTGGAATTGACCGAATTCGTCAAATGGCAAGATTATCAAAGTGATCAGAGTGATAAAACCAGCTACAATAATCAAAATAGCATGACTACCCAATAATTCAGAATGTTCATCATGTTGAAACTGAATAGAACGTTGGAATTGACCGAATTCGTCAAATGGCAAGATTATCAAAGTGATCAGAGTGATAAAACCAGCTACAATAATCAAAATAGCCTGAATGCCCAATAATTCAGAATGTTCATCATGTTCAAACTGAATAGAACGTTGGAATTGACCGAATTCGTAAAATGGCAAGACTATTCAAAGTGATCAGAGTGACTAAACCAGCTACAATAGTCAAAATAGCCCGAATGCCCAATAATTCAGAATGTTCATCATGTTGAAACTGAATAGAACGTTGGAATTGACCGAATTCGTCAAATGGCAAGATTATCAAAGTGATCAGAGTGATAAAACCAGATACAATAATCAAGATAGCCTGAATGCCCAATAATTGAGAACGTTCATCATATTGAAACTGAATAGAACGTTGGAATTGACCGAATTCGTCAAATGGCAAGATTATCAAAGTGATCAGAGTGGTAAAACCAGCTACAATAAGCAAAATAGCCTGAATGCCCAATAATTCAGAATGTTCATCATGTTGAAACTGAATAGAACGTTGGAATTGACCGAATTCGTCAAATGGCAAGATTATCAAAGTGATCAGAGTGATAAAACCAGCTACTATAATCAAAATAGCCTGAATGCCCAATAATTCAGAATGTTCATCATGTTGAAACTGAATAGAACGTTGGAATTGACCGAATTCGTCAAATGGCAAGATTATCAAAGTGATCAGAGTGATAAAACCAGCTACAATAATCAAAATCGCCTGAATGCCCAATAATTCAGAATGTTCATCATGTTGAAACTGAATAGAACGTTGGAATTGACCGAATTCGTCAAATGGCAAGAGTATTCAAAGTGATCAGAGTGATAAAACCAGCTACAATAATCAAAATAGCCTGAATGCCTAATAATTGAGAACGTTCATCATGTTGAAACTGAATAGAAGGTTGGAATTGACCGAATTCGTCAAATGGCAAGATTATCAAAGAGATCAGAGTGATAAAACCAGCTACAATAATCAAAATAGCCTGAATGCCCAATAATTCAGAATGTTCATCATGTTGAAACTGAATAGAACGTTGGAATTGACCGAATTCGTCAAATGGCAAGATTATCAAAGTGATCAGAGTGATAAAACCAGCTACAATAATCAAAATAGCCTGAATGCCCAATAATTCAGAATGTTCATCATGTTCAAACTGAATCGAACGTTGGAATTGACCGAATTCGTAAAATGGCAAGACTATTCAAAGGGATCAGAGTGATTAAACGAGCTACAATAGTCAAAATAGCCTGAATGCCTAATAATTGAGAACATTCATCATGTTGAAACTGAATAGAAGGTTGGAATTGACCGAATTCGTCAAATGGCAAGATTATCAAAGAGATCAGAGTGATAAAACCAGCTACAATAATCAAAATAGCCTGAATGCCCAATAATTCAGAATGTTCATCATAATGAAACTGAATAGAACGTTGAAATTGACCGAATTCGTCAAATGGCAAGATTATCAAAGTGATCAGAGTGATAAAACCAGCTACAATAATCAAAATAGCCTGAATGCCCAATAATTCAGAATGTTCATCATGTTCAAACTGAATAGAACGTTGGAATTGACCGAATTCGTCAAATGGCAAGACTATTCAAAGTGATCAGGGTGATTAAACCAGCTACAATAGTCAAAATAGCCTGAATGCCCAATAATTCAGAATGTTCATCATGTTGAAACTGAATAGAACGTTGGAATTGACCGAATTCGTCAAATGGCAAGAGTATTCAAAGTGATCAGAATGATAAAACCAGCTACAATAATCAAAATAGCCTGAATGTCCAATAATTCAGAATGTTCATCACGTTCAAACTGAATAGAACGTTGGAATTGACCGAATTCGCAAAATGGCAAGACTATTCAAAGTGATCAGAGTGATTAAACCAGCTACAATAGTCAAAATAGCCTGAATGCCCAATAATTCAGAATGTTCATCATGTTGAGACTGAATAGAACGTCGGAATTGACCGAATTCGTCAAATGGCAAGAGTATTCAAAGTGATCAGGGTGATAAAACCAGCCAGACTAATCCAAATAGCCTGAATGCCCAATAATTCAGAATGTTCATCATGTTGAAACTGAATAGAAGGTTGGAATTGACCGAATTCGTCAAATGGCAAGATTATCAAAGAGATCAGAGTGATAAAACCAGATACAATAATCAAAATAGCCTGAATGCCCAATAATTCAGAATGTTCATCATGTTGAAACTGAATAGAACGTTGGAATTGAGCGAATTCGTCAAATCGCAAGAATAATCAAAGTGATCAGAGTGATAAAACCAGCTACAATAGTCAAAAAAACATGACTACCCAATAATTCAGAATGTTCATCATGTTGAAACTGAATAGAACGTTGGAATTGACCGAATTCGTCAAATGACAAGATTATCAAAGTGATCAGAGTGATAAAACCAGCTACAATAATCAAAATAGCCTGAATGCCCAATAATTCAGAATGTTCATCACGTTCAAACTGAATAGAACGTTGGAATTGACCGAATTCGTAAAATGGCAAGACTATTCAAAGTGATCAGAGTGATTAAACCAGCTACAATAGTCAAAATAGCCTGAATGCCCAATAATTCAGAATGTTCATCATGTTGAAACTGAATAGAACGTCGGAATTGACCGAATTCGTCAAATGGCAAGAGTATTCAAAGTGATCAGGGTGATAAAACCCGCCAGACTAATCCAAATAGCCTGAATGCCCAATAATTCAGAATGTTCATCATGTTGAAACTGAATAGAACGTTGGAATTGACCGAATTCGTCAAATCGCAAGAATAATCAAAGTGATCAGAGTGATACAACCAGCTACAATAGTCAAAATAGCATGACTGCACAATAATTCATTATGTTCATCCTGTTCAAACTGAATAGAACGTTGGAATTGACCGAATTCGTCAAATGGCAAGATTATCAAAGTGATCAGAGTGATAAAACCAGCTACAATAATCAAAATAGCCTGAATGCCTAATAATTGAGAATGTTCATCATGTTGAAACTGAATAGAACGTTGGATTGACCGAATTCGTCAAATGGCAAGATTATCAAAGTGATCAGAGTGATAAAACCACCTACAATAGTCAAAATAGCCTGAATGCCCAATAATTCGGATGTTCATCATGTTGAAACTGAATAGAACATTGCAATTGACCGTATTCGTCAAATGGCAAGAGCATTCAAAGTGATCAGAGTGATTAAACCAGCTACAATAGTCAAAATAGCCTGAATGCCCAATAATTCAGAATGTTCATCATGTTGAAACTGAATAGAACGTTGGAATTGACCGAATTCGTCAAATGGCAAGATTATCAAAGTGATCAGAGTGATAAAACCAGCTACAATAAGCAAAATAGCCTGAATGCCCAATAATTCAGAATGTTCATCATGTTGAAACTGAATAGAACGTTGGAATTAATCGAATTCGTCAAATGGCAAGAGTATTCAAAGTGATCAGAGTGATAAAACCAGCCAGACTAATCAAAATAGCCTGAATGCCCAATAATTCAGAATGTTCATCATGTTGAAACTGAATAGAACGTTAGAATTGAGCGAATTCGTCAAATCGCAAGAATAATCAAAGTGATCAGAGTGATACAACCAGCTACAATAGTCAAAATAGCATGACTGCCCAATAATTCATTATGTTCATCCTGTTCAAACTGAATAGAACGTTGGAATTGACCGAATTCGTTTAATGGCTAGAGTATTCAAAGTGATCAGAGTGATAAAACCAGCCAGTCTAATCAAAATAGCCTGAATGCCCAATAATTCAGAATGTTCATCATGTTGAAACTGAATAGAACGTTGGAATTGACCGAATTCGTCAAATGGCAAGATTATCAAAGTGATCAGAGTGATAAAACCAGCTACAATAATCAAAATAGCCTGAATGCCTAATAATTGAGAACGTTCATCATGTTGAAACTGAATAGAACGTTGGAATTGACCGAATTCGTCAAATGGCAAGATTATCAAAGTGATCAGAGTGGTAAAACCAGCTACAATAACCAAAATAGCCTGAATGCCCAATAATTCAGAATGTTCATCATGTTGAAACTGAATAGAACGTTGGAATTGACCGAATTCGTCAAATGGCAAGATTATCAAAGTGATCAGAGTGATAAAACCAGCTACAATAATCAAAATAGCCTGAATGCCCAATATTTCATTATGTTCATCCTGTTGAAACTGAATAGAACGTTGGAATTGACCGAATTCGTCAAATGGCAAGAGTATTCAAAGTGATCAGAGTGATAAAACCAGCCAGACTAATCAAACTAGCCTGAATGCCCAATAATTCAGAATGTTCATCATGTTGAAACTGAATAGAACGTTGGAATTGACCGAATTCGTCAAATGGCAAGATTATCAAAGTGATCAGAGTGATAAAACCAGCTACAATAATCAAGATAGCCTGAATGCCTAATAATTGAGAACGTTCATCATGTTCAAACTGAATAGAACGTTGGAATTGACCGAATTCGTCAAATGGCAAGATTATCAAAGTGATCAGAGTGATAACACCAGCTACAATAAGCAAAATAGCCTGAATGCCCAATAATTCAGAATGTTCATCATGTTGAAACTGAATAGAAAGTTGGAATTGACCGAATTCGTCAAATGGCAAGAGTATTCAAAGTGATCAGAGTGATAAAACCAGCCAGACTAATCAAACTAGCCTGAATGCCCAATAATTCAGAATGTTCATCATGTTGAAACTGAATAGAACGTTGGAATTGACCGAATTCGTCAAATGGCAAGATTATCAAAGTGATCAGAGTGATAAAACCAGCTACAATAATCAAGATAGCCTGAATGCCTAATAATTGAGAACGTTCATCATGTTCAAACTGAATAGAACGTTGGAATTGACCGAAGTCGTCAAATGGCAAGATTATCAAAGTGATCAGAGTGATAAAACCAGCTACAATAATCAAGATAGCCTGAATGCCTAATAATTGAGAACGTTCATCATGTTCAAACTGAATAGAACGTTGGAATTGACCGAATTCGTCAAATGGCAAGATTATCAAAGTGATCAGAGTGATTAAACCAGCTACAATAGTCAAAATAGCCTGAATGCCCAATAATTCAGAATGTTCATCATGTTGAAACTGAATAGAACGTTGGAATTGACCGAATTCGTCAAATGGCAAGATTATCAAAGTGATCAGAGTGATAAAACCAGCTACAATAAGCAAAATAGCCTGAATGCCCAATAATTCAGAATGTTCATCATGTTGAAACTGAATAGAACGTTGGAATTAATCGAATTCGTCAAATGGCAAGAGTATTCAAAGTGATCAGAGTGATAAAACCAGCCAGACTAATCAAAATAGCCTGAATGCCCAATAATTCAGAATGTTCATCATGTTGAAACTGAATAGAACGTTAGAATTGAGCGAATTCGTCAAATCGCAAGAATAATCAAAGTGATCAGAGTGATACAACCAGCTACAATAGTCAAAATAGCATGACTGCCCAATAATTCATTATGTTCATCCTGTTCAAACTGAATAGAACGTTGGAATTGACCGAATTCGTTTAATGGCTAGAGTATTCAAAGTGATCAGAGTGATAAAACCAGCCAGACTAATCAAAATAGCCTGAATGCCCAATAATTCAGAATGTTCATCATGTTGAAACTGAATAGAACGTTGGAATTGACCGAATTCGTCAAATCGCAAGATTATCAAAGTGATCAGAGTGATAAAACCAGCTACAATAATCAAAATAGCCTGAATGCCTAATAATTGAGAACGTTCATCATGTTGAAACTGAATAGAACGTTGGAATTGACCGAATTCGTCAAATGGCAAGAGTATTCAAAGTGATAAGAGTGATAAAACCAGCCAGACTAATCAAAATAGCCTGAATGCCCAATAATTCAGAATGTTCATCATGTTGAAACTGAATAGAACGTTAGAATTGAGCGAATTCGTCAAATCGCAAGAATAATCAAAGTGATCAGAGTGATACAACCAGCTACAATAGTCAAAATAGCATGACTGCCCAATAATTCATTATGTTCATCCTGTTCAAACTGAATAGAACGTTGGAATTGACCGAATTCGTTTAATGGCTAGAGTATTCAAAGTGATCAGAGTGATAAAACCAGCCAGACTAATCAAAATAGCCTGAATGCCCAATAATTCAGAATGTTCATCATGTTGAAACTGAATAGAACGTTGGAATTGACCGAATTCGTCAAATGGCAAGATTATCAAAGTGATCAGAGTGATAAAACCAGCTACAATAATCAAAATAGCCTGAATGCCTAATAATTGAGAACGTTCATCATGTTGAAACTGAATAGAACGTTGGAATTGACCGAATTCGTCAAATGGCAAGATTATCAAAGTGATCAGAGTGGTAAAACCAGCTACAATAACCAAAATAGCCTGAATGCCCAATAATTCAGAATGTTCATCATGTTGAAACTGAATAGAACGTTGGAATTGACCGAATTCGTCAAATGGCAAGATTATCAAAGTGATCAGAGTGATAAAACCAGCTACAATAATCAAAATAGCCTGAATGCCCAATATTTCATTATGTTCATCCTGTTCAAACTGAATAGAACGTTGGAATTGACCGAATTCGTCAAATGGCAAGAGTATTCAAAGTGATCAGAGTGATAAAACCAGCCAGACTAATCAAACTAGCCTGAATGCCCAATAATTCAGAATGTTCATCATGTTGAAACTGAATAGAACGTTGGAATTGACCGAATTCGTCAAATGGCAAGATTATCAAAGTGATCAGAGTGTTAAAACCAGCTACAATAATCAAGATAGCCTGAATGCCTAATAATTGAGAACGTTCATCATGTTCAAACTGAATAGAACGTTGGAATTGACCGAATTCGTCAAATGGCAAGAGTATTCAAAGTGATCAGAGTGATAAAACCAGCCAGACTAATCAAACTAGCCTGAATGCCCAATAATTCAGAATGTTCATCATGTTGAAACTGAATAGAACGTTGGAATTGACCGAATTCGTCAAATGGCAAGAGTATTCAAAGTGATCAGAGTGATAAAACCAGCCAGACTAATCAAACTAGCCTGAATGCCCAATAATTCAGAATGTTCATCATGTTGAAACTGAATAGAACGTTGGAATTGACCGAATTCGTCAAATGGCAAGATTATCAAAGTGATCAGAGTGATAAAACCAGCTACAATAATCAAGATAGCCTGAATGCCTAATAATTGAGAACGTTCATCATGTTGAAACTGAATAGAACGTTGGAATTGACCGAATTCGTCAAATGGCAAGATTATCAAAGTGATCAGAGTGATGAAACCAGCTACAATAAGCAAAATAGCCTGAATGCCCAATAATTCAGAATGTTCATCATGTTGAAACTGAATAGAACGTTGGAATTGACCGAATTCGTCAAATGGCAAGAGTATTCAAAGTGATCAGAGTGATAAAACCAGCCAGACTAATCAAACTAGCCTGAATGCCCAATAATTCAGAATGTTCATCATGTTGAAACTGAATAGAACGTTGGAATTGACCGAATTCGTCAAATGGCAAGATTATCAAAGTGATCAGAGTGATAAAACCAGCTACAATAGTCAAGATAGCCTGAATGCCTAATAATTGAGAACGTTCATCATGTTGAAACTGAAAAGGACGTTGGAATTGACCGAATTCGTCAAATGGCAAGATTATCAAAGTGATCAGAGTGATAAAACCAGCTACAATAAGCAAAATAGCCTGAATGCCCAATAATTCAGAATGTTCATCATGTTGAAACTGAATAGAACGTTGGAATTGACCGAATTCGTCAAATGGCAAGAGTATTCAAAGTGATCAGAGTGATAAAACCAGCCAGACTAATCAAAATAGCCTGAATGCCCAATAATTCAGAATGTTCATCATGTTGAAACTGAATAGAACGTTGGAATTGACAGAATTCGTCAAATGGCAAGATTATCAAAGTGATCAGAGTGATAAAACCAGCTACAATAATCAAAATAGCCTGAATGCCCAATAATTCAAAATGTTCATCATGTTCAAACTGAATAGAACGTTGGAATTGACCGAATTCGTCAAATGGCAAGACTATTCAAAGTGATCAGAGTGATAAAACCGGCTACAATAAGCAAAATAGCCTGAATGCCCAATAATTCAGAATGTTCATCATGTTCAAACTGAATAGAACGTTGGAATTGACCGAATTCGTCAAATGGCAAGACTATTCAAAGTGATCGGAGTGATAAAACCAGCTACAATAATCAAAATAGCCTGAATGACCAATAATTCAGCATGTTCATCATGTTGAAACTGAATAGAACGTTGGAATTGACCGAATTCGTCAAATGGCAAGATTATCAAAGTGATCAGAGTGATAAAACCAGCTACAGTAATCAAAATAGCCTGAATGCCTAATAATTGAGAACGTTCATCATGTTGAAACTGAATAGAACGTTGGAATTGACCGAATTCGTCAAATGGCAAGACTATTCAAAGTGATCAGAGTGATAAAACCGGCTACAATAAGCAAAATAGCCTGAATGACCAATAATTCAGCATGTTCATCATGTTGAAACTGAATAGAACGTTGGAATTGACCGAATTCGTCAAATGGCAAGATTATCAAAGTGATCAGAGTGATAAAACCAGCTACAATAATCAAAATAGCCTGAATGCCCAATAATTCAAAATGTTCATCATGTTCAAACTGAATAGAACGTTGGAATTGACCGAATTCGTCAAATGGCAAGACTATTCAAAGTGATCAGAGTGATAAAACCGGCTACAATAAGCAAAATAGCCTGAATGCCCAATAATTCAGAATGTTCATCATGTTCAAACTGAATAGAACGTTGGAATTGACCGAATTCGTCAAATGGCAAGACTATTCAAAGTGATCGGAGTGATAAAACCAGCTACAATAATCAAAATAGCCTGAATGCCCAATAATTCAGAATGTTCATCATGTTGAAACTGAATAGAACGTTGGAATTGACCGAATTCGTCAAATGGCAAGATTATCAAAGTGATCAGAGTGATAAAACCAGCTACAGTAATCAAAATAGCCTGAATGCCTAATAATTGAGAACGTTCATCATGTTGAAACTGAATAGAACGTTGGAATTGACCGAATTCGTCAAATGGCAAGAGTATTCAAAGTGATCAGAGTGATAAAACCAGCCAGACTAATCAAACTAGCCTGAATGCCCAATAACTCAGAATGTTCATCATGTTGAAACTGAATAGAACGTTTGAATTGACCGAATTCGTCAAATGGCAAGATTATCAAAGTGATCAGAGTGATAAAACCAGCTACAATAATCAAGATAGCCTGAATGCCTAATAATTGAGAACGTTCATCATGTTGAAACTGAATAGAACGTTGGAATTGAGCGAATTCGTCAAATCGCAAGAATAATCAAAGTGATCAGAGTGATAAAACCAGCTACAATAGTCAAAATAGCATGACTGCCCAATAGTTCAGAATGTTCATCATGTTGAAACTGAATAGAACGTTGGAATTGACCGAATTCGTCAAATGGCAAGATTATCAAAGTGATCAGAGTGATAAAACCAGCTACAATAATCAAAATAGCCTGAATGCCCAATAATTCAAAATGTTCATCATGTTCAAACTGAATAGAACGTTGGAATTGACCGAATTCGTCAAATGGCAAGAGTATTCAAAGAGATCAGAGTGATAAAACCAGCTACAATAATCATAATAGCCTGAATGCCCAATAATTCAGAATGTTCATCATGTTCAAACTGAATAGAACGTTGGAATTGACCGAATTCGTAAAATGGCAAGACTATTCAAAGTGATCAGAGTGATTAAACCAGCTACAATAGTCAAAATAGCCTGAATGCCCAATAATTCAGAATGTTCATCATGTTCAAACTGAATAGAACGTTGGAATTGACCGAATTCGTCAAATGGCAAGATTATCAAAGTGGTCAGAGTGATAAAACCAGCTACAATAATCAAAATAGCCTGAATGCCCAATAATTCAGAATGTTCATCATGTTCAAACTGAATAGAACGTTGGAATTGACCGAATTCGTAAAATGGCAAGACTATTCAAAGTGATCAGAGTGATTAAACCAGCTACAATAGTCAAAATAGCCTGAATGCCCAATAATTCAGAATGTTCATCATGTTCAAACTGAATAGAACGTTGGAATTGACCGAATTCGTCAAATGGCAAGATTATCAAAGTGATCAGAGTGATAAAACCAGCTACAATAATCAAAATAGCCTGAATGCCTAATAATTGAGAACGTTCATCATGTTGAAACTGAATAGAACGTTGGAATTGACCGAATTCGTCAAATGGCAAGATTATCAAAGTGATCAGAGTGATAAAACCACCTACAATAGTCAAAATAGCCTGAATGCCCAATAATTCAGAATGTTCATCATGTTGAAACTGAATAGAACATTGGAATTGACCGTATTCGTCAAATGGCAAGAGCATTCAAAGTGATCAGAGTGATTAAACCAGCTACAATAGTCAAAATAGCCTGAATGCCCAATAATTCAGAATGTTCATCATGTTGAAACTGAATAGAACGTTGGAATTGACCGAATTCGTCAAATGGCAAGATTATCAAAGTGATCAGAGTGATAAAACCAGCTACAATAAGCAAAATAGCCTGAATGCCTAATAATTGAGAACGTTCATGATGTTGAAACTGAATAGAACGTTGGAATTGACCGAATTCGTCAAATGGCAAGAGTATTCAAAGTGATCAGAGTGATAAAACCAGCTACAATAATCAAAATAGCCTGAATTCCCAATAATTCAGAATGTTCATCATGTTGAAACTGAATAGAACGTTGGAATTGACCGAATTCGTCAAATGGCAAGATTATCAAAGTGATCAGAGTGATAAAACCAGCTACAATAAGCAAAATAGCCTGAATGCCCAATAATTCAGAATGTTCATCATGTTGAAACTGAATAGAACGTTGGAATTGACCGATTTCGTCAAATGGCAAGAGGATTCAAAGTGATCAGAGTGATAAAACAAGCCAGACTAATCAAAATAGCCTGAATGCCCAATAATTCAGAATGTTCATCATGTTCAAACTAAATAGAACGTTGGAATTGACCGAATTCGTTTAATGGCTAGAGTATGCAAAGTGATCAGAGTGATAAATCCAGCCAGACTAATCAAAATAGCGTGAATGCCCAATAATTCAGAATGTTCATCATGTTCAAACTGAATAGAACGTTGGAATTGACCCAATTCGTCAAATGGCAAGACTATTCAAAGTGATCGGAGTGATAAAACCAGCTACAATAATCAAAATAGCCTGAATGCCTAATAATTGAGAACGTTCATCATGTTGCAAGTGAATAGAACGTTGGAATTGACCGAATTCGTCAAATGGCAAGATTATCAAAGTGATCAGAGTGATAAAACCACCTACAATAGTCAAAATAGCCTGAATGCCCAATAATTCAGAATGTTCATCATGTTGAAACTGAATAGAACATTGGAATTGACCGTATTCGTCAAATGGCAAGAGCATTCAAAGTGATCAGAGTGATTAAACCAGCTACAATAGTCAAAATAGCCTGAATGCCCAATAATTCAGAATGTTCATCATGTTGAAACTGAATAGAACGTTGGAATTGACCGAATTCGTCAAATGGCAAGATTATCAAAGTGATCAGAGTGATAAAACCAGCTACAATAAGCAAAATAGCCTGAATGCCTAATAATTGAGAACGTTCATGATGTTGAAACTGAATAGAACGTTGGAATTGACCGAATTCGTCAAATGGCAAGAGTATTCAAAGTGATCAGAGTGATAAAACCAGCTACAATAATCAAAATAGCCTGAATTCCCAATAATTCAGAATGTTCATCATGTTGAAACTGAATAGAATGTTGGAATTGACCGAATTCGTCAAATGGCAAGATTATCAAAGTGATCAGAGTGATAAAACCAGCTACAATAAGCAAAATAGCCTGAATGCCCAATAATTCAGAATGTTCATCATGTTGAAACTGAATAGAACGTTGGAATTGACCGATTTCGTCAAATGGCAAGAGGATTCAAAGTGATAAAACAAGCCAGACTAATCAAAATAGCCTGAATGCCCAATAATTCAGAATGTTCATCATGTTCAAACTAAATAGAACGTTGGAATTGACCGAATTCGTTTAATGGCTAGAGTATGCAAAGTGATCAGAGTGATAAAACCAGCCAGACTAATCAAAATAGCGTGAATGCCCAATAATTCAGAATGTTCATCATGTTGAAACTGAATAGAACGTTGGAATTGACCGAATTCGTCAAATGGCAAGAGTATTCAAAGTGATCAGAGTGATAAAACCAGCCAGACTAATGAAAATAGCCTGAATGCCCAATAGTTCAGAATGTTCATCATGTTGAAACCGAATAGAACGTTGGAATTGACCGAATTCGTCAAATGGCAAGATTATCAAAGTGATCAGAGTGATAAAACCAGCTACAATAGTCAAAATAGCATGACTGCCCAATAATTCAGAATGTTCATCATGTTGAAACTGAATAGAACGTTGGAATTGACCGAATTCGTCAAATGGCAAGATTATCAAAGTGATCAGAGTGATAAAACCAGCTACAATAATCAAAATAGCCTGAATGCCTAATAATTGAGAACGTTCATCATGTTGAAACTGAATAGAACATTGGAATTGACCGAATTCGTCAAATGGCAAGATTATCAAAGTTATCAGAGTGATAAAACCAGCTACAATAAGCAAAATAGCCTGAATGCCCAATAATTCAGAATGTTCATCATGTTGAAACTGAATAGAACATTGGAATTGACCGATTTCGTCAAATGGCAAGAGTATTCAAAGTGATCAGAGTGATAAAGCAAGCTACAATAATCAAAATAGCCTGAATGCCCAATAATTCAGAATGTTCATCATGTTGAAACTGAATAGAACGTTGGAATTGACCGAATTCGTTTAATGGCTAGAGTATACAAAGTGATCAGAGTGATAAAACCAGCTACAATAAGCAAAATAGCCTGAATGCCCAATAATTCAGAATGTTCATCATGTTGAAACTGAATAGAACGTTGGAATTGAGCGAATTCGTCAAATGGCAAGATTATCAAAGTGATCAGAGTGATAAAACCAGCCAGACTAATCAAAATAGCCTGAATGCCCAATAATTCAGAATGTTCATCATGTTGAAACTGAATAGAACGTTGGAATTGACCGATTTCGTCAAATGGCAAGAGTATTCAAAGTGATCAGAGTGATAAAACCAGCCAGACTAATCAAAATAGCCTGACTGCCCAATAATTCAGAATGTTCATCATGTTCAAACTAAATAGAACGTTGGAATTGACCGAATTCGTTTAATGGCTAGAGTATTCAAAGTGATCAGAGTGATAAAACCAGCCAGACTAATCAAAATAGCCTGAATGCCCAATAATTCAGAATGTTCATCATGTTGAAACTGAATAGAACGTTGGAATTGACCGAATTCGTCAAATGGCAAGATTATCAAAGTGATCAGAGTGATAAAACCAGCTACAATAAGCAAAATAGCCTGAATGCCTAATAATTGAGAACGTTCATCATGTTGAAACTGAATAGAACGTTGGAATTGACCGAATTCGTCAAATGGCAAGAGCATTCAAAGTGATCAGAGTGATTAAACCAGCTACAATAGTCAAAATAGCCTGAAAGCCCAATAATTCAGAATGTTCATTGTTGAAACTGAATAGAACGTTGGAATTGACCGAATTCGTCAAATGTCAAGATTATCAAAGTGATCAGATTGATAAAAACAGCCAGACTAATCAAAATAGCCTGAATGCCCAATAATTCAGAATGTTCATCATGTTGAAACTGAATAGAACGTTGGAATTGACCGAATTCGTCAAATGGCAAGAGCATTCAAAGTGATCAGAGTGATTAAACCAGCTACAATAGTCAAAATAGCCTGAATGCCCAATAATTCAGAATGTTCATTGTTGAAACTGAATAGAACGTTGGAATCGACCGAATTCGTCAAATGGTGAGATTATCAAAGTGATCAGAGTGATAAAACCAGCCAGACTAATCAAAATAGACTGAATTCCCAATAATTGAGAATGTTCATCATGTTCAAACTAAATAGAACGTTGGAATTGACCGAATTCGTTTAATGGCTAGAGTATTCAAAGTGATCAGAGTGATAAAACCAGCCAGACTAATCAAAATAGCCTGAATGCCCAATAATTCAGAATGTTCATCATGTTGAAACTGAATAGAACGTTGGAATTGACCGAATTCGTCAAATGGCAGGAGTATTCAAAGTTATCAGAGTGATAAAACCAGCCAGACTAATCAAAATAGCCTGAATGCCCAATAATTCAGAATGTTCATCATGTTCAAACTAAATAGAACGTTGAAATTGACCGAATTCGTTTAATGGCAAGAGCATTCAAAGTGATCAGAGTGATTAAACCAGCTACAATAGTCAAAATAGCCTGAATGCCCAATAATTCAGAATGTTCATCATGTTGAAACTGAATAGAACGTTGGAATCGACCGAATTCGTCAAATGGTGAGATTATCAAAGTGATCAGAGTGATAAAACCAGCCAGACTAATCAAAATAGACTGAATTCCCAATAATTGAGAATGTTCATCATGTTCAAACTAAATAGAACGTTGGAATTGACCGAATTCGTTTAATGGCTAGAGTATTCAAAGTGATCAGAGTGATAAAACCAGCCAGACTAATCAAAATAGCCTGAATGCCCAATAATTCAGAATGTTCATCATGTTGAAACTGAATAGAACGTTGGAATTGACCGAATTCGTCAAATGGCAAGATTATCAAAGTGATCAGAGTGATAAAACCAGCTACAATAAGCAAAATAGCCTGAATGCCTAATAATTGAGAACGTTCATCATGTTGAAACTGAATAGAACGATGGAATTGACCGAATTCGTCAAATGTCAAGATTATCAAAGTGATCAGAGTGATAAAACCACCTACAATAGTCAAAATAGCCTGAATGCCCAATAATTCAGAATGTTCATCATGTTGAAACTGAATAGAACATTGGAATTGACCGAATTCGTCAAATGGCAAGATTATCAAAGTGATCAGAGTGATAAAACCAGCTACAATAATCAAAATAGCCTGAATGCATAATAATTGAGAACGTTCATCATGTTGAAACTGAATAGAACGTTGGAATTGACCGAATTCGTCAAATGGCAAGATTATCAAAGTGATCAGAGTGATAAAACCAGCTACAATAAGCAAAATAGCCTGAATGCCTAATAATTCAGAATGTTCATTGTTGAAACTGAATAGAACGTTGGAATTGACCGAATTCGTCAAATGGCGAGATTATCAAAGTGATCAGAGTGATAAAACCAGCCAGACTAATCAAAATAGCCTGAATGCCCAATAATTCAGAATGTTCATCATGTTCAAACTAAATAGAACGTTGAAATTGACCGAATTCGTTTAATGGCAAGAGCATTCAAAGTGATCAGAGTGATTAAACCAGCTACAATAGTCAAAATAGCCTGAATGCCCAATAATTCAGAATGTTCATCATGTTGAAACTGAATAGAACGTTGGAATCGACCGAATTCGTCAAATGGTGAGATTATCAAAGTGATCAGAGTGATAAAACCAGCCAGACTAATCAAAATAGACTGAATTCCCAATAATTGAGAATGCTCATCATGTTCAAACTAAATAGAACGTTGGAATTGACCGAATTCGTTTAATGGCTAGAGTATTCAAAGTGATCAGAGTGATAAAACCAGCCAGACTAATCAAAATAGCCTGAATGCCCAATAATTCAGAATGTTCATCATGTTGGAATTGACCGAATTCGTCAAATGGCAAGATTATCAAAGTGATCAGAGTGATAAAACCAGCTACAATAAGCAAAATAGCCTGAATGCCCAATAATTCAGAATGTTCATCATGTTGAAACTGAATAGAACGTTGGAATTGACCGAATTCGTCAAATGGCAAGATTATCAAAGTGATCAGAGTGATAAAACCAGCTACAATAATCAAAATAGCCTAAATGCCCAATAATTCAGAATGTTCATCATGTTGAAACTGAATAGAACGTTGGAATTGACCGAATTCGTCAAATGGCAAGAGTATTCAAAGTGATCAGAGTCATAAAACCAGCCAGACTAATCAAAATAGCCTGAATGCCCAATAATTCAGAATGTTCATCATGTTGAAACTGAATAGAACGTTGGAGTTGGCCGAATTCGTCAAATGGCAAGAGTATTCAAAGTGATCAGAGTGATTAAACCAGCTAAAATAGTCACAATAGCCTGAATGCCCAATAATTCAGTGATAAAACCAGCCAGATTAATCAAAATAGCCTGAATGCCCAATAATTCAGAATGTTCATCATGTTCAAACTGAACAGAACGTTGGAATCGACCGAATTCGTCAAATGGCAAGAGTATTCAAAGTGATCAGAGTGATAAAACCAGCTACAATAGTCAAAATAGCCTGAATGCCCAATAATTAATGTCCATCATGTTCAAACTGAATAGAACGTTGGAATTGACCGAATTCGTCAAATGGAACGAGTATTCAAAGTGATTAGAGTGATAAAACCAGCTAAAATAGTAAAAATAGGCTGAATGCCCAATAATTCAGAATGTTCATCATGTTCAAACTGAATAGAATGTTGGAATTGACCGAATTCGCTAGAGTATTCAAAGTGATCAGAGTGATAAAACCAGCCAGACTAATCAAAATAGCCTGAATGCCCAATAATTCAGAATGTTCATCATGTTGAAACTGAATAGAACGTTGGAATTGACCGAATTCGTCAAATGGCAAGAGTATTCAAAGTGATCAGAGTGATAAAACCTGCTACAATAGTCAAAATAGCCTGAATGCCCAATAATTCAGTGATAAAACCAGCCAGACTAATCAAAATAGCCTGAATGCCCAATAATTCAGAATGTTCATCATGTTGAAACTGAGAAGAACGTTGGAATTGACCGAATTCGTCAAATGGCAAGAGTATTCAAAGTGATCAGAGTGATAAAACCAGCCAGACTAATCAAAATAGCCTGAATGCCCAATAATTCAGAATGCTCATCATGTTGAAACTGAATAGAACGTTGGAATTGACAGAATTCGTCAAATAGCTAGAGTATTCAAAGTGATCAGAGTGATAAAACCAGCCAGACTAATCAAAATAGCCCGAATGCCCAATAATTCAGTATGTTCATCATGTTGAAACTGAATAGAACGTTGGAAGTGACCGAATTCGTCAAATGGCAAGAGTATTCAAAGTGATCAGAGTGATAAAACCAGCCAGACTAATCAAAATAGCCTGAATGCCCAATAATTCAGAATGTTCATCATGTTCAAACTGAATAGAACGTTGGAATTGACCGAATTCGTCAAATGGCAAGATTATCAAAGTGATCAGAGTGATAAAACCAGCTACAATAATCAAAATAGCCTGAATGCCCAATAATTCAGAATGTTCATCATGTTGAAACTGAATAGAACGTTGGAATTGACCGAATTCGTCAAATGGCAAGAGTATTCAAAGTGATCAGAGTGATAAAACCAGTCAGACTAATCAAAATAGCCTGAATGCCCAATAATTCAGAATGTTCATCATGTTGAAACTGAATAGAACGTTGGAGTTGGCCGAATTCGTCAAATGACAAGAGTATTCAAAGTGATAAAACCAGCTACAATAGTCAAAATAGCCTGAATGCCCAATAATTCATGTTCATCATGTTCAAACTGAATAGAACGTTGGAATTGACCGAATTCGTCAAATGACAAGAGTATTCGGAGTGATTAAACCAGCTACAATAGTCAAAATAGCCTGAATGCCCAATAATTCAGTGATAAAACCAGCCAGATTAATCAAAATAGCCTGAATGCCCAATAATTCAGAATGTTCATCATGTTCAAACTGAACAGAACGTTGGAATTGACCGAATTCGTCAAATGGCAAGAGTATTCAAAGTGATAAAACCAGCTACAATAGTCAAAATAGCCTGAATGCCCAATAATTCATGTTCATCATGTTCAAACTGAATAGAACGTTGGAATTGACCGAATTCGTCAAATGGAACGAGTATTCAAAGTGATTAGAGTGATAAAACCTGCTACAATAGTCAAAATAGGCTGAATGCCCAATAATTCAGAATGTTCATCATGTTCAAACTGAATAGTATGTTGGAATTGACCGAATTCGCTAGAGTATTCAAAGTAATCAGAGTGATAAAACCAGCCAGACTAATCAAAATAGCCTGAATGCCCAATAATTCAGAATGTTCATCATGTTGAAACTGAATAGAACGTTGGAGTTGGCCGAATTCGTCAAATGGCAAGAGTATTCAAAGTGATCAGAGTGATTAAACCAGCTACAATAGTCAAAATAGCCTGAATGCCCAATAATTCAGTGATAAATCCAGCCAGACTAATCAAAATAGCCTGAATGCCCAATAATTCAGAATGTTCATCATTTTCAAACTGAATAGAACGTTGGAATTGACCGAATTCGTCAAATGGCTAGATTATTCAAAGTGATCAGAATGATAAAAACAGCCAGACTAATCAAAATAGCATGAATGCCCAATAATTCAGAATGTTCATCATGTTGAAACTGAATAGAACGTTGGAATTGACCGAATTCGTTTAATGGCAAGAGTATTCAAAGTGATCAGAGTGATAAAACCAGCCAGACTAATCAAAATAGCCTGAATGCTCAATAATTCAGAATGTTCATCATATTCAAACTGAATAGAACGTTGGAATTGATGTTCATCGTTGGAATTGATGTTCATCATGTTCAAACTGAATAGAACGTTGGAATTGCCCAAATTCGTCAAATGGAACGAGTATTCAAAGTGATCAGAGTGATAAAACCAGCTACAATAGTAAAAATAGGCTGAATGCCCAATAATTCAGAATGTTCATCATGTTCAAACTGAATAGAATGTTGGAATTGACCGAATTCGCTAGAGTATTCAAAGTGATCAGAGTGATAAAACCAGCCAGACTAATCAAAATAGCCTGAATGCCCAATAATTCAGAATGTTCATCATGTTGAAACTGAATAGAACGTTGGAATTGACCGAATTCGTCAAATGGCAAGAGTATTCAAAGTGATCAGAGTGATAAAACCTGCTACAATAGTCAAAATAGCCTGAATGCCCAATAATTCAGTGATAAAACCAGCCAGACTAATCAAAATAGCCTGAATGCCCAATAATTCAGAATGTTCATCATGTTGAAACTGAGAAGAACGTTGGAATTGACCGAATTCGTCAAATGGCAAGAGTATTCAAAGTGATCAGAGTGATAAAACCAGCCAGACTAATCAAAATAGCCTGAATGCCCAATAATTCAGAATGCTCATCATGTTGAAACTGAATAGAACGTTGGAATTGACAGAATTCGTCAAATAGCTAGAGTATTCAAAGTGATCAGAGTGATAAAACCAGCCAGACTAATCAAAATAGCCCGAATGCCCAATAATTCAGTATGTTCATCATGTTGAAACTGAATAGAACGTTGGAAGTGACCGAATTCGTCAAATGGCAAGAGTATTCAAAGTGATCAGAGTGATAAAACCAGCCAGACTAATCAAAATAGCCTGAATGCCCAATAATTCAGAATGTTCATCATGTTCAAACTGAATAGAACGTTGGAATTGACCGAATTCGTCAAATGGCAAGATTATCAAAGTGATCAGAGTGATAAAACCAGCTACAATAATCAAAATAGCCTGAATGCCCAATAATTCAGAATGTTCATCATGTTGAAACTGAATAGAACGTTGGAATTGACCGAATTCGTCAAATGGCAAGAGTATTCAAAGTGATCAGAGTGATAAAACCAGTCAGACTAATCAAAATAGCCTGAATGCCCAATAATTCAGAATGTTCATCATGTTGAAACTGAATAGAACGTTGGAGTTGGCCGAATTCGTCAAATGACAAGAGTATTCAAAGTGATAAAACCAGCTACAATAGTCAAAATAGCCTGAATGCCCAATAATTCATGTTCATCATGTTCAAACTGAATAGAACGTTGGAATTGACCGAATTCGTCAAATGACAAGAGTATTCAGAGTGATTAAACCAGCTACAATAGTCAAAATAGCCTGAATGCCCAATAATTCAGTGATAAAACCAGCCAGATTAATCAAAATAGCCTGAATGCCCAATAATTCAGAATGTTCATCATGTTCAAACTGAACAGAACGTTGGAATTGACCGAATTCGTCAAATGGCAAGAGTATTCAAAGTGATAAAACCAGCTACAATAGTCAAAATAGCCTGAATGCCCAATAATTCATGTTCATCATGTTCAAACTGAATAGAACGTTGGAATTGACCGAATTCGTCAAATGGAACGAGTATTCAAAGTGATTAGAGTGATAAAACCTGCTACAATAGTCAAAATAGGCTGAATGCCCAATAATTCAGAATGTTCATCATGTTCAAACTGAATAGTATGTTGGAATTGACCGAATTCGCTAGAGTATTCAAAGTAATCAGAGTGATAAAACCAGCCAGACTAATCAAAATAGCCTGAATGCCCAATAATTCAGAATGTTCATCATGTTGAAACTGAATAGAACGTTGGAGTTGGCCGAATTCGTCAAATGGCAAGAGTATTCAAAGTGATCAGAGTGATTAAACCAGCTACAATAGTCAAAATAGCCTGAATGCCCAATAATTCAGTGATAAATCCAGCCAGACTAATCAAAATAGCCTGAATGCCCAATAATTCAGAATGTTCATCATTTTCAAACTGAATAGAACGTTGGAATTGACCGAATTCGTCAAATGGCTAGATTATTCAAAGTGATCAGAATGATAAAAACAGCCAGACTAATCAAAATAGCATGAATGCCCAATAATTCAGAATGTTCATCATGTTGAAACTGAATAGAACGTTGGAATTGACCGAATTCGTTTAATGGCAAGAGTATTCAAAGTGATCAGAGTGATAAAACCAGCCAGACTAATCAAAATAGCCTGAATGCTCAATAATTCAGAATGTTCATCATATTCAAACTGAATAGAACGTTGGAATTGATGTTCATCGTTGGAATTGATGTTCATCATGTTCAAACTGAATAGAACGTTGGAATTGCCCAAATTCGTTAAATGGCAAGAGTATTCAAAGTGATCAGAGTGATAAAACCTGCTACAATAGTCAAAATTGCCTGAATGCCCAATAATTCAGTGATAAAACCAGCCAGACTAATCAAAATAGCCTGAATGCCCAATAATTCAGAATGTTCATCATGTTGAAACTGAATAGAACGTTGGAAGTGACCGAATTCGTCAAATGGCAAGAGTATTCAAAGTGATCAGAGTGATAAAACCAGCCAGACTAATCAAAATAGCCTGAATGCCCAATAATTCAGAATGTTCATCATGTTCAAACTGAATAGAACGTTGGAATTGACCGAATTCGTCAAATGGCAAGATTATCAAAGTGATCAGAGTGATAAAACCAGCTACAATAATCAAAATAGCCTGAATGCCCAATAATTCAGAATGTTCATCATGTTGAAACTGAATAGAACGTTGGAATTGACCGAATTCGTCAAATGGCAAGAGTATTCAAAGTGATCAGAGTGATAAAACCCGTCAGACTAATCAAAATAGCCTGAATGCCCAATAATTCAGAATGTTCATCATGTTGAAACTGAATAGAACGTTGGAGTTGGCCGAATTCGTCAAATGACAAGAGTATTCAAAGTGATCAGAGTGATTAAACCAGCTACAATAGTCAAAATAGCCTGAATGCCCAATAATTCAGTGATAAAACCAGCCAGATTAATCAAAATAGCCTGAATGCCCAATAATTCAGAATGTTCATCATGTTCAAACTGAACAGAACGTTGGAATTGACCGAATTCGTCAAATGGCAAGAGTATTCAAAGTGATAAAACCAGCTACAATAGTCAAAATAGCCTGAATGCCCAATAATTCATGTTCATCATGTTCAAACTGAATAGAACGTTGGAATTGACCGAATTCGTCAAATGGAACGAGTATTCAAAGTGATTAGAGTGATAAAATCTGCTACAATAGTCAAAATAGGCTGAATGCCCAATAATTCAGAATGTTCATCATGTTCAAACTGAATAGTATGTTGGAATTGACCGAATTCGCTAGAGTATTCAAAGTAATCAGAGTGATAAAACCAGCCAGACTAATCAAAATAGCCTGAATGCCCAATAATTCAGAATGTTCATCATGTTGAAACTGAATAGAACGTTGGAGTTGGCCGAATTCGTCAAATGGCAAGAGTATTCAAAGTGATCAGAGTGATTAAACCAGCTACAATAGTCAAAATAGCCTGAATGCCCAATAATTCAGTGATAAAACCAGCCAGACTAATCAAAATAGCCTGAATGCCCAATAATTCAGAATGTTCATCATTTTCAAACTGAATAGAACGTTGGAATTGACCGAATTCGTCAAATGGCTAGAGTATTCAAAGTGATCAGAATGATAAAAACAGCCAGACTAATCAAAATAGCATGAATGCCCAATAATTCAGAATGTTCATCATGTTGAAACTGAATAGAACGTTGGAATTGACCGAATTCGTTTAATGGCAAGAGTATTCAAAGTGATCAGAGTGATAAAACCAGCCAGACTAATCAAAATAGCCTGAATGCTCAATAATTCAGAATGTTCATCATATTCAAACTGAATAGAACGTTGGAATTGATGTTCATCGTTGGAATTGATGTTCATCATGTTGAAACTGAATAGAACGTTGGAATTGACCGAATTCGTTTAATGGCTAGAGTATTCAAAGTGATCAGAGTGATTAAACCAGCTACAATAGTCAAAATAGCCTGAATGCCCAATAATTCAGAATGTTCATCATGTTGAAACTGAATAGAACGTTGGAATTGACCGAATTCGTCAAATGGCAAAAGTATTCAAAGTGATCAGAGTGATAAAACCAGCTACAATAATCGAAATAGCCTGAATGCCCAATAATTCAGAAAGTTCATCATGTTGAAACTGAATAGAACGTTGGAATTTACCGAATTCGTCACATGGCAAGAGTATTCAAAGTAATCAGAGTGATAAAACCAGCCAGACTAATCAAAATAGCCTGAATGCCCAATAATTCAGAATGTTCATCATGTTCAAAATGAATAGAATGTTGGAATTGACCGAATTCGTTTAATGGCTAGAGTATTCAAAGTGAATAGAGTGATAAAACCAGCCAGACTAATCAAAATAGCCTGAATGCCCAATAATTCAGAATGTTCATCATGTTGAATAGAACGTTGGAATTGACCGAATTCGTCAAATGGCAAGAGTATTCAAAGTGATCAGAGTGATAAAACCTGCTACAATAGTCAAAATAGCCTGAATGCCCAATATCTCAGAATGTTCATCATGTTGAAACTGAATAGAACGTTGGAGTTGGCCGAATTCGTCAAATGGCAAGAGTATTCAAAGTGATCAGAGTGATTAAACCAGCTAAAATAGTCACAATAGCCTGAATGCCCAATAATTCAGTGATAAAACCAGCCAGATTAATCAAAATAGCCTGAATGCCCAATAATTCAGAATGTTCATCATGTTCAAACTGAACAGAACGTTGGAATCGACCGAATTCGTCAAATGGCAAGAGTATTCAAAGTGATCAGAGTGATAAAACCAGCTACAATAGTCAAAATAGCCTGAATGCCCAATAATTAATGTCCATCATGTTCAAACTGAATAGAACGTTGGAATTGACCGAATTCGTCAAATGGAACGAGTATTCAAAGTGATTAGAGTGATAAAACCAGCTACAATAGTAAAAATAGGCTGAATGCCCAATAATTCAGAATGTTCATCATGTTCAAACTGAATAGAATGTTGGAATTGACCGAATTCGCTAGAGTATTCAAAGTGATCAGAGTGATAAAACCAGCCAGACTAATCAAAATAGCCTGAATGCCCAATAAATCAGAATGTTCATCATGTTGAAACTGAATAGAACGTTGGAATTGACCGAATTCGTCAAATGGCAAGAGTATTCAAAGTGATCAGAGTGATAAAACCTGCTACAATAGTCAAAATAGCCTGAATGCCCAATAATTCAGTGATAAAACCAGCCAGACTAATCAAAATAGCCTGAATGCCCAATAATTCAGAATGTTCATCATGTTGTAACTGAGAAGAACGTTGGAATTGACCGAATTCGTCAAATGGCAAGAGTATTTAAAGTGATCAGAGTGATAAAACCAGCCAGACTAATCAAAATAGCCTGAATGCCCAATAATTCAGAATGCTCATCATGTTGAAACTGAATAGAACGTTGGAATTGACCGAATTCGTCAAATAGCTAGAGTATTCAAAGTGATCAGAGTGATAAAACCAGCCAGACTAATCAAAATAGCCCGAATGCCCAATAATTCAGAATGTTCATCATGTTGAAACTGAATAGAACGTTGGAAGTGACCGAATTCGTCAAATTGCAAGAGTATTCAAAGTGATCAGAGTGATAAAACCAGCCAGACTAATCAAAATAGCCTGAATGCCCAATAATTCAGAATGTTCATCATGTTCAAACTAAATAGAACGTTGGAATTGACCGAATTCGTCAAATGGCAAGATTATCAAAGTGATCAGAGTGATAAAACCAGCTACAATAATCAAAATAGCCTGAATGCCCAATAATTCAGAATGTTCATCATGTTGAAACTGAATAGAACGTTGGAATTGACCGAATTCGTCAAATGGCAAGACTACTCAAAGTGATCAGAGTGATAAAACCAGCCAGACTAATCAAAATAGCCTGAATGCCCAATAATTAAGAATGTTCATCATGTTGAAACTGAATAGAACGTTGGAGTTGGCCGAATTCGTCAAATGACAAGAGTATTCAAAGTGATCAGAGTGATTAAACCAGCTACAATAGTCAAAATAGCCTGAATGCCCAATAATTCAGTGATAAAACCAGCCAGATTAATCAAAATAGCCTGAATGCCCAATAATTCAGAATGTTCATCATGTTCAAACTGAACAGAACGTTGGAATTGACCGAATTCGTCAAATGGCAAGAGTATTCAAAGTGATAAAACCAGCTACAATAGTCAAAATAGCCTGAATGCCCAATAATTCATGTTCATCATGTTCAAACTGAATAGAACGTTGGAATTGACCGAATTCGTCAAATGGAACGAGTATTCAAAGTGATTAGAGTGATAAAACCTGCTACAATAGTCAAAATAGGCTGAATGCCCAATAATTCAGAATGTTCATCATGTTCAAACTGAATAGTATGTTGGAATTGACCGAATTCGCTAGAGTATTCATAGTAATCAGAGTGATAAAACCAGCCAGACTAATCAAAATAGCCTGAATGCCCAATAATTCAGAATGTTCATCATGTTGAAACTGAATAGAACGTTGGAGTTGGCCGAATTCGTCAAATGGCAAGAGTATTCAAAGTGATCAGAGTGATTAAACCAGCTACAATAGTCAAAATAGCCTGAATGCCCAATAATTCAGTGATAAAACCAGCCAGACTAATCAAAATAGCCTGAATGCCCAATAATTCAGAATGTTCATCATTTTCAAACTGAATAGAACGTTGGAATTGACCGAATTCGTCAAATGGCTAGAGTATTCAAAGTGATCAGAATGATAAAAACAGCCAGACTAATCAAAATAGCATGAATGCCCAATAATTCAGAATGTTCATCATGTTGAAACTGAATAGAACGTTGGAATTGACCGAATTCGTTTAATGGCAAGAGTATTCAAAGTGATCAGAGTGATAAAACCAGCCAGACTAATCAAAATAGCCTGAATGCTCAATAATTCAGAATGTTCATCATATTCAAACTGAATAGAACGTTGGAATTGATGTTCATCGTTGGAATTGATGTTCATCATGTTCAAACTGAATAGAACGTTGGAATTGCCCGAATTCGTTAAATGGCAAGAGTATTCAAAGTGATCAGAGTGATTAAACCAGCTACAATAGTCAAAATAGCCTGAATGCCCAATAATTCAGAATGTTCATCATGTTGAAACTGAATAGAACGTTGGAATTGACCGAATTCGTCAAATGGCAAAAGTATTCAAAGTGATCAGAGTGATAAAACCAGCTACAATAATCGAAATAGCCTGAATGCCCAATAATTCAGAAAGTTCATCATGTTGAAACTGAATAGAACGTTGGAATTTACCGAATTCGTCACATGGCAAGAGTATTCAAAGTGATCAGAGTCATAAAACCAGCCAGACTAATCAAAATAGACTGAATGCCCAATAATTCAGAATGTTCATCATGTTCAAAATTAATAAAATGTTGGAATTGACCGAATTCGTTTAATGGCTAGAGTATTCAAAGTGATCAGAGTGATAAAACCAGCCAGACTAATCAAAATAGCCTGAATGCCCAATAATTCAGAATGTTCATCATGTTGAATAGAACGTTGGAATTGACCGAATTCGTCAAATGGCAAGAGTATTCAAAGTGATCAGAGTGATAAAACCTGCTACAATAGTCAAAATAGCCTGAATGGCCAATAATTCAGAATGTTAATCATGTTAAAACTGAATAGAACGTTGGAATTGACCGAATTCGTCAAATGGCTAGAGTATTCAAAGTGATCAGAGTGATAAAACCAGCCAGACTAATCAAAATAGCATGAATGCCCAATAATTCAGAATGTTGAAACTGAATAGAACGTTGGAATTGACCGAATTCGTTTAATGGCAAGAGTATTCAAAGTGATCAGAGTGATAAAACCAGCCAGACTAATCAAAATAGCCTCAATGCTCAATAATTCAGAATGTTCATCATATTCAAACTGAATAGAACGTTGGAATTGATGTTCATCGTTGGAATTGATGTTGAATTGATGTTCATCATGTTCAAACTGAATAGAACGTTGGAATTGACCGAATTCGTTAAATGGCGAGAGTATTCCAAGTGATCAGAGTGATAAAACCAGCCAGACCAATCAAAATAGCCTGAATGCCCAATAATTCAGAATGTTCATCATGTTGAAACTGAATAGAACGTTGGAATTGACCGAATTCGTCAAATGGCAAGAGTATTCAAAGTGATCAGAGTGATAAAACCAGCTACAATAATCAAAATAGCCTGAATGCCCAATAATTCAGAATGTTCATCATGTTGAAACTGAATAGAACGTTGGAATTGACCGAATTCGTCAAATGGCAAGAGTATTCAAAGTGATCAGAGTGATAAAACCAGCCAGACCAATCAAAATAGCCTGAATGCCCAATAATTCAGAATGTTCATCATGTTGAAACTGAATAGAACGTTGGAATTGACCGAATTCGTCAAATGGCAAGAGTATTCAAAGTGATCAGAGTGATAAAACAAGCTACAATAATCAAAATAGCCTGAATGCCCAATAATTCAGAATGTTCATCATGTTGAAACTGAGAAGAACGTTGGAATTGACCGAATTCGTCAAATGGCAAGAGTATTCAAAGTGATCAGAGTGATAAAACCAGCTAGACTAATCAAAATAGCCTGAATGCCCAATAATTCAGAATGCTCATCATGTTGAAACTAAATAGAACGTTGGAATTGACCGAATTCGTCAAATGGCAAGAGTATTCAAAGTGATCAGAGTGATAAAACCAGCTACAATAATCAAAATAGCCTGAATGCCCAATAATTCAGAATGTTCATCATGTTGAAACTGAGAAGAACGTTGGAATTGACCGAATTCGTCAAATGGCTAGAGTATTCAAAGTGATCAGAGTGATAAAACCAGCCAGACTAATCAAAATAGCATGAATGCCCAATAATTCAGAATGTTGAAACTGAATAGAACGTTGGAATTGACCGAATTCGTTTAATGGCAAGAGTATTCAAAGTGATCAGAGTGATAAAACCAGCCAGACTAATCAAAATAGCCTCAATGCTCAATAATTCAGAATGTTCATCATATTCAAACTGAATAGAACGTTGGAATTGATGTTCATCGTTGGAATTGATGTTCATCATGTTCAAACTGAATAGAACGTTGGAATTGACCGAATTCGTTAAATGGCAAGATTATTCCAAGTGATCAGAGTGATAAAACCAGCCAGACCAATCAAAATAGCCTGAATGCCCAATAATTCAGAATGTTCATCATGTTGAAACTGAATAGAACGTTGGAATTGACCGAATTCGTCAAATGGCAAGAGTATTCAAAGTGATCAGAGTGATAAAACAAGCTACAATAATCAAAATAGCCTGAATGCCCAATAATTCAGAATGTTCATCATGTTGAAACTGAGAAGAACGTTGGAATTGACCGAATTCGTCAAATGGCAAGAGTATTCAAAGTGATCAGAGTGATAAAACCAGCTACAATAGTCAAAATAGCCTGAATGCCCAATAATTAATGTCCATCATGTTCAAACTGAATAGAACGTTGGAATTGACCGAATTCGTCAAATGGAACGAGTATTCAAAGTGATTAGAGTGATAAAACCAGCTACAATAGTCAAAATAGGCTGAATGCCCAATAATTCAGAATGTTCATCATGTTCAAACTGAATAGAATGTTGGAATTGACCGAATTCGCTAGAGTATTCAAAGTGATCAGAGTGATAAAACCAGCCAGACTAATCAAAATAGCCTGAATGCCCAATAATTCAGAATGTTCATCATGTTGAAACTGAGAAGAACGTTGGAATTGACCGAATTCGTCAAATGGCAAGAGTATTCAAAGTGATCAGAGTGATAAAACCAGCCAGACTAATCAAAATAGCCTGAGTGCCCAATAATTCAGAATGCTCATCATGTTGAAACTGAATAGAACGTTGGAATTGACCGAATTCGTCAAATGGCAACATTATCAAAGTGATCAGAGTGATAAAACCAGCTACAATAATCAAAATAGCCTGAATGCCCAATAATTCAGAATGTTCATCATGTTGAAACTGAATAGAACGTTGGAGTTGGCCGAATTCGTCAAATGGCAAGAGTATTCAAAGTGATCAGAGTGATAAAACCAGCTACAATAATCAAAATAGCCTGAATGCCCAATAATTCAGAATGTTCATCATGTTGAAACTAAATAGAACGTTGGAATTGACCGAATTCGTCAAATGGCAAGAGTATTCAAAGTGATCAGAGTGATAAAACCAGCTACAATAATCAAAATAGCCTGAATGCCCAATAATTCAGAATGTTCATCATGTTGAAACTGAATAGAACGTTGGAATTGACCGAATTCGTCAAATGGCAAGAGTATTCAAAGTGATCAGAGTGATAAAACCAGCTACAATAATCAAAATAGCCTGAATGCCCAATAATTCAGAATGTTCATCATGTTGAAACTGAATAGAACGTTGGAATTGACCGAATTCGTCAAATGGCAAGAGTATTCAAAGTGATCAGAGTGATAAAACCAGCTACAATAATCAAAATAGCCTGAATGCCCAATAATTCAGAATGTTCATCATGTTGAAACTGAATAGAACGTTGGAATTGACCGAATTCGTCAAATGGCAAGAGTATTCAAAGTGATCAGAGTGATAAAACCAGCCAGACCAATCAAAATAGCCTGAATGCCCAATAATTCAGAATGTTCATCATGTTGAAACTAAATAGAACGTTGGAATTGACCGAATTCGTCAAATGGCAAGAGTATTCAAAGTGATCAGAGTGATAAAACCAGCTACAATAATCAAAATAGCCTGAATACCCAATAATTCAGAATGTTCATCATGTTGAAACTGAATAGAACGTTGGAATTGACCGAATTCGTCAAATGGCAAGAGTATTCAAAGTGATCAGAGTGATAAAACCAGCCAGACCAATCAAAATAGCCTGAATGCCCAATAATTCAGAATGTTCATCATGTTGAAACTGAATAGAACGTTGGAATTGACCGAATTCGTCAAATGGCAAGAGTATTCAAAGTGATCAGAGTGATAAAACAAGCTACAATAATCAAAATAGCCTGAATGCCCAATAATTCAGAATGTTCATCATGTTGAAACTGAGAAGAACGTTGGAATTGACCGAATTCGTCAAATGGCAAGAGTATTCAAAGTGATCAGAGTGATAAAACCAGCTAGACTAATCAAAATAGCCTGAATGCCCAATAATTCAGAATGCTCATCATGTTGAAACTAAATAGAACGTTGGAATTGACCGAATTCGTCAAATGGCAAGAGTATTCAAAGTGATCAGAGTGATAAAACCAGCTACAATAATCAAAATAGCCTGAATGCCCAATAATTCAGAATGTTCATCATGTTGAAACTGAGAAGAACGTTGGAATTGACCGAATTCGTCAAATGGCAAGAGTATTCAAAGTGATCAGAGTGATAAAACCAGCCGGACTAATCAAAATATCCTGAATGCCCAATAATTCAGAATGTTCATCATGTTGAAACTGAATAGAACGTTGGAATTGACCGAATTCGTCAAATGGCAAGAGTATTCAAAGTGATCAGAGTGATAAAACCAGCTACAATAATCAAAATAGCCTGAATGCCCAATAATTCAGAATGTTCATCATGTTGAAACTGAGAAGAACGTTGGAATTGACCGAATTCGTCAAATGGCAAGAGTATTCAAAGCGATCAGAGTGATAAAACCAGCCAGACTAATCAAAATAGCCTGAATGCCCAATAATTCAGAATGCTCATCATGTTGAAACTGAATAGAACGTTGGAATTGACCGAATTCGTCAAATGGCAAGAGTATTCAAAGTGATCAGAGTGATAAAACCAGCTACAATAATCAAAATAGCATGAATGCCCAATAATTCAGAATGTTCATCATGTTGAAACTGAATAGAACGTTGGAATTGACCGAATTCGTTTAATGGCAAGAGTATTCAAAGTGATCAGAGTGATAAAACCAGCCAGACTAATCAAAATAGCCTGAATGCTCAATAATTCAGAATGTTCATCATATTCAAAATGAATAGAACGTTGGAATTGATGTTCATCGTTGGAATTGATGTTGAATTGATGTTCATCATGTTCAAACTGAATAGAACGTTGGAATTGACCGAATTCGTTAAATGGTAAGAGTATTCCAAGTGATCAGAGTGATTAAACCAGCTACAATAGTCCAAATAGCCTGAATGCCCAATAATTCAGAATGTTCATCATGTTGAAACTGAATAGAACGTTGGAATTGACCGAATTCGTCAAATGGCAAGAGTATTCAAAGTGATCAGAGTGATAAAACCAGCCAGACTAATCAAAATAGCCTGAATGCCCAATAATTCAGAATGTTCATCATGTTAAAACTGAATAGAACGTTGGAATTGACCGAATTCGTCAAATGGCTAGAGTATTCAAAGTGATCAGAGTGATAAAACCAGCCAGACTAATCAAAATAGCATGAATGCCCAATAATTCAGAATGTTCATCATGTTGAAACTGAATAGAACATTGGAATTGACCGAATTCTTTTAATGGCAAGAGTATTCAATGTGATCAGAGTGATAAAACCAGCCAGACTAATCAAAATAGCATGAATGCCCAATAATTCAGAATGTTCATATTGTTGAAACTGAATAGAACGTTGGAATTGACCGAATTCGCCAAATGGAACTAGTATTCAGAGTGATTAGAGTGATAAAACCAGCTACAATAGTCAAAATAGCCTGAATGCCCAATAATTCAGAATGTTCATCATGTTCAAACTGAATAGAATGTTGGAATTGACCGAATTCGTTTAATGGCTAGAGTATTCAAAGTGATCAGAGTGATAAAACCAGCCAGACTAATCAAAATAGCCTGAATGCCCAATAATTCAGAATGTTCATCATGTTGAAACTGAATAGAACGTTGGAATTGACCGAATTCGTCAAATGGCAAGAGGATTCAAAGTGATCAGAGTGATAAAACCAGCTACAATAATCAAAATAGCCTGAATGCCCAATAATTCAGAATGTTCATCATGTTGCAACTGAGTAGAACGTTGGAAGTGACCGAATTCGTCAAATGGCAAGAGTATTCAAAGTGATCAGAGTGATAAAACCAGCCAGACTAATCAAAATAGCCTGAATGCCCAATAATTCAGAATGTTCATCATGTTGAAACTGAATAGAACGTTGGACTTGGCCGAATTCGTCAAATGGCAAGAGTATTCAAAGTGATCAGAGTGATTAAACCAGCTAAAATAGTCAAAATAGCCTGAATGCCCAATAATTAATGTCCATCATGTTCAAACTGAATAGAACGTTGGAATTGACCGAATTCGTCAAATGGCAAGAGTATTCAAAGTGATCAGAGTGATAAAACCAGCTACAATAGTCAAAATAGCCTGAATGCCCAATAATTAATGTCCATCATGTTCAAACTGAATAGAACGTTGGAATTGACCGAATTCGTCAAATGGCAAGAGTATTCAAAGTGATCAGAGTGATAAAACCAGCCAGACTAATCAAAATAGCCTGAATGCCCAATAATTCAGAATGTTCATCATGTTGAAACTGAATAGAACGTTGGAGTTGGCCGAATTCGTCAAATGGCAAGAGTATTCAAAGTGATCAGAGTGTTTAAACCAGCTAAAATAGTCAAAATAGCCTGAATGCCCAATAATTCAGTGATAAAACCAGACAGATTAATCAAAATAGCCTGAATGCCCAATAATTCAGAATGTTCATCATGTTGAAACTGAGTAGAACGTTGGAATTGACCGAATTCGTCAAATGGCAAGAGTATTCAAAGTGATCAGAGTGATAAAACCAGCCAGACTAATCAAAATAGCCTGAATGCCCAATAATTCAGAATGCTCATCATGTTGAAACTGAATAGAACGTTGGAATTGACCGAATTCGTCAAATGGCAAGAGTATTCAAAGTGATCAGAGTGATTAAACCAGCTAAAATAGTCAAAATAGCCTGAATGCCCAATAATTAATGTCCATCATGTTCAAACTGAATAGAACGTTGGAATTGACCGAATTCGTCAAATGGCAAGAGTATTCAAAGTGATCAGAGTGATAAAACCAGCTACAATAGTCAAAATAGCCTGAATGCCCAATAATTAATGTCCATCATGTTCAAACTGAATAGAACGTTGGAATTGACCGAATTCGTCAAATGGCAAGAGTATTCAAAGTGATCAGAGTGATAAAACCAGCCAGACTAATCAAAATAGCCTGAATGCCCAATAATTCAGAATGCTCATCATGTTGAAACTGAATAGAACGTTGGAGTTGGCCGAATTCGTCAAATGGCAAGAGTATTCAAAGTGATCAGAGTGTTTAAACCAGCTAAAATAGTCAAAATAGCCTGAATGCCCAATAATTAATGTCCATCATGTTCAAACTCAATAGAACGTCAAATGGCAAGAGTATTCAAAGTGATCAGAGTGATAAAACCAGCCAGACTAATCAAAATAGCCTGAATGCCCAATAATTCAGAATGTTCATCATGAATAGAACGTCAAATGGCAAGAGTATTCAAAGTGATCAGAGTGATAAAACCAGCCAGACTAATCAAAATAGCCTGAATGCCCAATAATTCAGAATGTTCATCATGTTGAAAATGAATAGAACGTTGGAGTTGGCCGAATTCGTCAAATGGCAAGAGTATTCAAAGTGATCAGAGTGTTTAAACCAGCTAAAATAGTCAAAATAGCCTGAATGCCCAATAATTAATGTCCATCATGTTCAAACTGAATAGAACGTTGGAATTGACCGAATTCGTCAAATGGCAAGAGTATTCAAAGTGATCAGAGTGATAAAACCAGCCAGACTAATCAAAATAGCCTGAATGCCCAATAATTCAGAATGTTCATCATGTTGAAACTGAATAGAACGTTGGAGTTGGCCGAATTCGTCAAATGGCAAGAGTATTCAAAGTGATCAGAGTGTTTAAACCAGCTAAAATAGTCAAAATAGCCTGAATGCCCAATAATTCAGAATGTTCATCATGTTGAAACTGAATAGAACGTTGGAGTTGGCCGAATTCGTCAAATGGCAAGAGTATTCAAAGTGATCAGAGTGTTTAAACCAGCTAAAATAGTCAAAATAGCCTGAATGCCCAATAATTAATGTCCATCATGTTCAAACTGAATAGAACGTTGGAATTTACCGAATTCGTCAAATGGCAAGAGTATTCAAAGTGATCAGAGTGATAAAACCAGCCAGACTAATCAAAATAGCCTGAATGCCCAATAATTCAGAATGTTCATCATGTTGAAACTGAATAGAACGTTGGAGTTGGCCGAATTCGTCAAATGGCAAGAGTATTCAAAGTGATCAGAGTGTTTAAACCAGCTAAAATAGTCAAAATAGCCTGAATGCCCAATAATTAATGTCCATCATGTTCAAACTGAATAGAACGTTGGAGTTGGCCGAATTCGTCAAATGGCAAGAGTATTCAAAGTGATCAGAGTGATAAAACCAGCCAGACTAATCAAAATAGCCTGAATGCCCAATAATTCAGAATGTTCATCATGTTGAAACTGAATAGAACGTTGGAATTGCCCGAATTCGTTAAATGGCAAGAGTATTCCAAGTGATCAGAGTGATTAAACCAGCTACAATAGTCAAAATAGCCTGAATGCCCAATAATTCAGAATGTTCATCATGTTGAAACTGAATAGAAAGTTGGAATTGACCGAATTCGTTTAATGGCTAGAGTATTCAAAGTGATCAGAGTGATTAAACCAGCTACAATAGTCAAAATAGCCTGAATGCCCAATAATTCAGAATGTTCATCATGTTGAAACTGAATAGAACGTTGGAATTGACCGAATTCGTCAAATGGCAAGAGTATTCAAAGTGATCAGAGTGATAAAACCAGCTACAATAGTCAAAATAGCCTGAATGCCCAATAATTAATGTCCATCATGTTCAAACTGAATAGAACGTTGGAATTGACCGAATTCGTCAAATGGCAAGAGTATTCAAAGTGATCAGAGTGATAAAACCAGCCAGACTAATCAAAATAGCCTGAATGCCCAATAATTCAGAATGTTCATCATGATGAAACTGAATAGAACGTTGGAGTTGGCCGAATTCGTCAAATGGCAAGAGTATTCAAAGTGATCAGAGTGTTTAAACCAGCTAAAATAGTCAAAATAGCCTGAATGCCCAATAATTCAGTGATAAAACCAGCCAGATTAATCAAAATAGCCTGAATGCCCAATAATTCAGAATGTTCATCATGTTGAAACTGAGTAGAACGTTGGAATTGACCGAATTCGTCAAATGGCAAGAGTATTCAAAGTGATCAGAGTGATAAAACCAGCCAGACTAATCAAAATAGCCTGAATGCCCAATAATTCAGAATGCTCATCATGTTGAAACTGAATAGAACGTTGGAATTGACCGAATTCGTCAAATGGCAAGAGTATTCAAAGTGATCAGAGTGATAAAACCAGCTACAATAATCAAAATAGCCTGAATGCCCAATAATTCAGAATGTTCATCATGTTGAAACTGAGAAGAACGTTGGAATTGACCGAATTCGTCAAATGGCAAGAGTATTCAAAGTGATCAGAGTGATAAAACCAGCCAGACTAATCAAAATAGCCTGAATGCCCAATAATTCAGAATGCTCATCATGTTGAAACTGAATAGAACGTTGGAATTGACCGAATTCGTCAAATAGCTAGAGTATTCAAAGTGATCAGAGTGATAAAACCAGCTACAATAAGCAAAATAGCCTGAATGCCCAATAATTGAGAACGTTCATCATGTTGAAACTGAATAGAACGTTGGAATTGACCGAATTCGTCAAATGGCAAGAGTATTCAAAGTGATCAGAGTGATAAAACCAGCTACAATAGTCAAAATAGCCTGAATGCCCAATAATTAATGTCCATCATGTTCAAACTGAATAGAACGTTGGAATTGACCGAATTCGTCAAATGGCAAGAGTATTCAAAGTGATCAGAGTGATAAAACCCGCCAGACTAATCAAAATTGCCTGAATGCCCAATAATTCAGAATGTTCATCATGTTGAAACTGAATAGAACGTTGGAATTGACCGAATTCGTCAAATGGCAAGAGTATTCAAAGTGATCAGAGTGATAAAACCAGCTACAATAAGCAAAATAGCCTGAATGCCCAATAATTGAGAACGTTCATCATGTTGAAACTGAATAGAACGTTGGAATTGACCGAATTCGTCAAATGGCAAGAGTATTTAAAGTGATCAGAGTGATAAAACCAGCCAGACTAATCAAAATAGCCTGAATGCCCAATAATTCAGAATGTTCATCATGTTCAAACTGAATAGAACGTTGGAATTGACCGAATTCGTCAAATGGCAAGATTATCAAAGTGATCAGAGTGATAAAACCAGCTACAATAATCAAAATAGCCTGAATGCCCAATAATCCAGAATGTTCATGATGTTGAAACTAAATAGAACGTTGGAATTGACCGAATTCGTCAAATGGCAAGAGTATTCAAAGTGATCAGAGTGATAAAACCAGTCAGACTAATCAAAATAGCCTGAATGCCCAATAATTCAGAATGTTCATCATGTTGAAACTGAATAGAACGTTGGAGTTGGCCGAATTCGTCAAATGACAAGAGTATTCAAAGTGATCAGAGTGATAAAACCAGCTACAATAATCAAAATAGCCTGAATGCCCAATAATTCAGAATGTTCATCATGTTGAAACTGAGAAGAACGTTGGAATTGACCGAATTCGTCAAATGGCAAGAGTATTCAAAGTGATCAGAGTGATAAAACCAGCCAGACTAATCAAAATAGCCTGAATGCCCAATAATTCAGAATGCTCATCATGTTGAAACTGAATAGAACGTTGGAATTGACCGAATTCGTCAAATAGCTAGAGTATTCAAAGTGATCAGAGTGATAAAACCAGCCAGACTAATCAAAATAGCCCGAATGCCCAATAATTCAGAATGTTCATCATGTTGAAATTGAATAGAACGTTGGAAGTGACCGAATTCGTCTAATGGCAAGAGTATTTAAAGTGATCAGAGTGATAAAACCAGCCAGACTAATCAAAATAGCCTGAATGCCCAATAATTCAGAATGTTCATCATGTTCAAACTGAATAGAACGTTGGAATTGACCGAATTCGTCAAATGGTAAGATTATTAAAGTGATCAGAGTGATAAAACCAGCTACAATAATCAAAATAGCCTGAATGCCCAATAATTCAGAATGTTCATCATGTTGAAACTAAATAGAACGTTGGAATTGACCGAATTCGTCAAATGGCAAGAGTATTCAAAGTGATCAGAGTGATAAAACCAGTCAGACTAATCAAAATAGCCTGAATGCCCAACAATTCAGAATGTTCATCATGTTGAAACTGAATAGAACGTTGGAGTTGGCCGAATTCGTCAAATGACAAGAGTATTCAAAGTGATCAGATTGATTAAACCAGCTACAATAGTCAAAATAGCCTGAATGCCCAATAATTCAGTGATAAAACCAGCCAGACTAATCAAAATAGCCTGAATGCCCAATAATTCAGAATGTTCATCATTTTCAAACTGAATAGAACGTTGGAATTGACCGTTGGAATCGTCAAATGGCTAGAGTATTCAAAGTGATCAGAATGATAAAAACAGCCAGACTAATCAAAATAGCATGAATGCCCAATAATTCAGAATGTTCATCATGTTGAAACTGAATAGAACGTTGGAATTGACCGAATTCGTCAAATGGCAAGAGTATTCAAAGTGATAAAACCAGCTACAATATTCAAAATAGCCTGAATGCCCAATAATTCATGTTCATCATGTTCAAACTGAATAGAACGTTGGAATTGACCGAATTCGTCAAATGGAACGAGTATTCAAAGTGATTAGAGTGATAAAACCTGCTACAATAGTCAAAATAGGCTGAATGCCCAATAATTCAGAATGTTCATCATGTTCAAACTGAATAGTATGTTGGAATTGACCGAATTCGCTAGAGTATTCAAAGTAATCAGAGTGATAAAACCAGCCAGACTAATCAAAATAGCCTGAATGCCCAATAATTCAGAATGTTCATCATGTTGAAACTGAATAGAACGTTGGAGTTGGCCGAATTCGTCAAATGGCAAGAGTATTCAAAGTGATCAGATTGATTAAACCAGCTACAATAGTCAAAATAGCCTGAATGCCCAATAATTCAGTGATAAAACCAGCCAGACTAATCAAAATAGCCTGAATGCCCAATAATTCAGAATGTTCATCATTTTCAAACTGAATAGAACGTTGGAATTGACCGTTGGAATCGTCAAATGGCTAGAGTATTCAAAGTGATCAGAATGATAAAAACAGCCAGACTAATCAAAATAGCATGAATGCCCAATAATTCAGAATGTTCATCATGTTGAAACTGAATAGAACGTTGGAATTGACCGAATTCGTTTAATGGCAAGAGTATTCAAAGTGATCAGAGTGATAAAATCTGCCAGACTAATCAAAATAGCCTGAATGCTCAATAATTCAGAATGTTAATCATATTCAAACTGAATAGAACGTTGGAATTGATGTTCATCGTTGGAATTGATGTTGAATTGATGTTCATCATGTTCAAACTGAATAGAACGTTGGAATTGCCCGAATTCGTTAAATGGCAAGAGTATTCCAAGTGATCAGAGTGATTAAACCAGCTACAATAGTCAAAATAGCCTGAATGCCCAATAATTCAGAATGTTCATCATGTTGAAACTGAATAGAACGTTGGAATTGACCGAATTCGTCAAATGGCAAAAGTATTCAAAGTGATAAAACCAGCTACAATAATCGAAATAGCCTGAATGCCCAATAATTCAGAAAGTTCATCATGTTGAAACTGAATAGAACGTTGGAATTTACCGAATTCGTCACATGGCAAGAGTATTCAAAGTGATCAGAGTGATAAAACCAGCCAGACTAATCAAAATAGCCTGAATGCCCAATAATTCAGAATGTTCATCATGTTCAAAATGAATAGAATGTTGGAATTGACCGAATTCGTTTAATGGCTAGAGTATTCAAAGTGATCAGAGTGATAAATCCAGCCAGACTAATCAAAATATCCTGAATGCCCAATAATTCAGAATGTTCATCATGTTGAATAGAACGTTGGAATTGACCGAATTCGTCAAATGGCAAGAGTATTCAAAGTGATCAGAGTGATAAAACCTGCTACAATAGTCAAAATAGCCTGAATGCCCAATAATTCAGACTGTTCATCATGTTAAAACTGAATAGAACGTTGGAATTGACCGAATTCGTCAAATGGCTAGAGTATTCAAAGTGATCAGAGTGATAAAACCAGCCAGACTAATCAAAATAGCATGAATGCCCAATAATTCAGAATGTTCATCATGTTGAAACTGAATAGATCGTTGGAATTGACCGAATTCGTTTAATGGCAAGAGTATTCAAAGTGATCAGAGTGATAAAACCAGCCAGACTAATCAAAATAGCCTCAATGCTCAATAATTCAAAATGTTCATCATATTCAAACTGAATAGAACGTTGGAATTGATGTTCATCGTTGGAATTGATGTTGAATTGATGTTCATCATGTTCAAACTGACCGAATTCGTTAAATGGCAAGAGTATTCCAAGTGATCAGAGTGATTAAACCAGCTACAATAGTCAAAATAGCCTGAATGCCCAATAATTCAGAATGTTCATCATGTTGAAACTGAATAGAACGTTGGAATTGACCGAATTCGTCAAATGGCAAGAGTATTCAAAGTGATCAGAGTGATAAAACCAGCCAGACCAATCAAAATAGCCTGAATGCCCAATAATTCAGAATGTTCATCATGTTGAAACTGAATAGAACGTTGGAATTGACCGAATTCGTCAAATGGCAAGAGTATTCATAGTGATCAGAGTGATAAAACAAGCTACAATAATCAAAATAGCCTGAATGCCCAATAATTCAGAATGTTCATCATGTTGAAACTGAGTAGAACGTTGGAATTGACCGAATTCGTCAAATGGCAAGAGTATTCAAAGTGATCAGAGTGATAAAACCAGCCAGACTAATCAAAATAGCCTGAATGCCCAATAATTCAGAATGCTCATCATGTTGAAACTAAATAGAACGTTGGAATTGCCCGAATTCGTCAAATTGCAAGAGTATTCAAAGTGATCAGAGTGATAAAACCAGCTACAATAATCAAAATAGCCTGAATGCCCAATAATTCAGAATGTTCATCATGTTGAAACTGAGAAGAACGTTGGAATTGACCGAATTCGTCGAATGGCAAGAGTATTCAAAGTGATCAGAGAGATAAAACCAGCCGGACTAATCAAAATATCCTGAATGCCCAATAATTCAGAATGTTCATCATGTTGAAACTAAATAGAACGTTGGAATTGACCGAATTCGTCAAATGGCAAGAGTATTCAAAGTGATCAGAGTGATAAAACCAGCTACAATAATCAAAATAGCCTGAATGCCCAATAATTCAGAATGTTCATCATGTTGAAACTGAGAAGAACGTTGGAATTGACCGAATTCGTCAAATGGCAAGAGTATTCAAAGTGATCAGAGTGATAAAACCAGCCAGACTAAACAAAATAGCCTGAATGCCCAATAATTCAGAATGCTCATCATGTTGAAACTGAATAGAACGTTGGAATTGACCGAATTCGTCAAATGGCAAGAGTATTCAAAGTGATCAGAGTGATAAAACCAGCTACAATAATCAAAATAGCATGAATGCCCAATAATTCAGAATGTTCATCATGTTGAAACTGAATAGAACGTTGGAATTGACCGAATTCGTTTAATGGCAAGAGTATTCAAAGTGATCAGAGTGATAAAACCAGCCAGACTAATCAAAATAGCCTGAATGCTCAATAATTCAGAATGTTCATCATATTCAAACTGAATAGAACGTTGGAATTGATGTTCATTGTTGGAATTGATGTTCATCATGTTCAAACTGAATAGAACGTTGGAATTGACCGAATTCGTTAAATGGCAAGAGTATTCCAAGTGATCAGAGTGATTAAACCAGCTACAATAGTCCAAATAGCCTGAATGCCCAATAATTCAGAATGTTCATCATGTTGAAACTGAATAGAACGTTGGAATTGACCGAATTCGTTTAATGGCTAGAGTATTCAAAGTGATCAGAGTGATAAAACCAGCCAGACTAATCAAAATAGCCTGAATGCCCAATAATTCAGAATGCTCATCATGTTGAAACTAAATAGAACGTTGGAATTGCCCGAATTCGTCAAATTGCAAGAGTATTCAAAGTGATCAGAGTGATAAAACCAGCTACAATAATCAAAATAGCCTGAATGCCCAATAATTCAGAATGTTCATCATGTTGAAACTGAGAAGAACGTTGGAATTGACCGAATTCGTCGAATGGCAAGAGTATTCAAAGTGATCAGAGAGATAAAACCAGCCGGACTAATCAAAATATCCTGAATGCCCAATAATTCAGAATGTTCATCATGTTGAAACTAAATAGAACGTTGGAATTGACCGAATTCGTCAAATGGCAAGAGTATTCAAAGTGATCAGAGTGATAAAACCAGCTACAATAATCAAAATAGCCTGAATGCCCAATAATTCAGAATGTTCATCATGTTGAAACTGAGAAGAACGTTGGAATTGACCGAATTCGTCAAATGGCAAGAGTATTCAAAGTGATCAGAGTGATAAAACCAGCCAGACTAAACAAAATAGCCTGAATGCCCAATAATTCAGAATGCTCATCATGTTGAAACTGAATAGAACGTTGGAATTGACCGAATTCGTCAAATGGCAAGAGTATTCAAAGTGATCAGAGTGATAAAACCAGCTACAATAATCAAAATAGCATGAATGCCCAATAATTCAGAATGTTCATCATGTTGAAACTGAATAGAACGTTGGAATTGACCGAATTCGTTTAATGGCAAGAGTATTCAAAGTGATCAGAGTGATAAAACCAGCCAGACTAATCAAAATAGCCTGAATGCTCAATAATTCAGAATGTTCATCATATTCAAACTGAATAGAACGTTGGAATTGATGTTCATTGTTGGAATTGATGTTCATCATGTTCAAACTGAATAGAACGTTGGAATTGACCGAATTCGTTAAATGGCAAGAGTATTCCAAGTGATCAGAGTGATTAAACCAGCTACAATAGTCCAAATAGCCTGAATGCCCAATAATTCAGAATGTTCATCATGTTGAAACTGAATAGAACGTTGGAATTGACCGAATTCGTTTAATGGCTAGAGTATTCAAAGTGATCAGAGTGATTAAACCAGCTACAATAGTCAAAATAGCCTCAATGCCCAATAATTCAGAATGTTCATCATGTTGAAACTGAATAGAACGTTGGAATTGACCGAATTCGTCAAATGGCAAGAGTATTCAAAGTGATCAGAGTGATAAAACCAGCTACAATAATCGGAATAGCCTGAATGCCCAATAATTCAGAATGTTCATCATGTTGAAACTGAATAGAACGTTGGAATTGACCGAATTCGTTTAATGGCAAGAGTATTCAAAGTGATCAGAGTGATAAAACCAGCCAGACTTATCAAAATAGCCTGAATGCCCAATAATTCAGAATGTTCATCATGTTAAAACTGAATAGAACGTTGGAATTGACCGAATTCGTCAAATGGCAAGAGTATTCAAAGTGATCAGAGTGATAAAACCAGCTACAATAATCAAAATAGCATGAATGCCCAATAATTCAGAATGTTCATCATGTTGAAACTGAATAGAACGTTGGAATTGACCGAATTCGTTTAATGGCAAGAGTATTCAAAGTGATCAGAGTGATAAAACCAGCCAGACTAATCAAAATAGCCTGAATGCTCAATAATTCAGAATGTTCATCATATTCAAACTGTATAGAACGTTGGAATTGATGTTCATCGTTGGAATTGATGTTGAATTGATGTTCATCATGTTCAAACTGAATAGAACGTTGGAATTGACCGAATTCGTTAAATGGCAAGAGTATTCCAAGTGATCAGAGTGATTAAACCAGCTACAATAGTCCAAATAGCCTGAATGCCCAATAATTCAGAATGTTCATCATGTTGAAACTGAATAGAACGTTGGAATTGACCGAATTCATTTAATGGCTAGAGTATTCAAAGTGATCAGAGTGATTAAACCAGCTACAATAGTCAAAATAGCCTGAATGCCCAATAATTCAGAATGTTCATCATGTTGAAACTGAATAGAACGTTGGAATTGACCGAATTCGTCAAATGGCAAGAGTATTCAAAGTGATCAGAGTGATAAAACCAGCTACAATAATCGGAATAGCCTGAATGCCCAACAATTCAGAAAGTTCATCATGTTGAAACTGAATAGAACGTTGGAATTTACCGAATTCGTTAAATGGCAAGAGTATTCAAAGTGATCAGAGTGATAAAACCAGCCAGACTAATCAAAATAGCATGAATGCCCAATAATTCAGAATGTTCATCATGTTGAAACTGAATAGAACATTGGAATTGACCGAATTCTTTTAATGGCAAGAGTATTCAATGTGATCAGAGTGATAAAACCAGCCAGACTAATCAAAATAGCATGAATGCCCAATAATTCAGAATGTTCATCTTGTTGAAACTGAATAGAACGTTGGAATTGACCGAATTCGTTTAATGGAACTAGTATTCAAAGTGATTAGAGTGATAAAACCAGCTACAATAGTCAAAGTAGCCTGATTGCCCAATAATTCAGAATGTTCATCATATTCAAACTGAATAGAACGTTGGAATTGATGTTCATCGTTGGAATTGATGTTGAATTGATGTTCATCATGTTCAAACTGAATAGAACGTTGGAATTGACCGAATTCTTTTCATGGCAAGAGTATTCCAAGTGATCAGAGTGATTAAACCAGCTACAATAGTCAAAATAGCCTGAATGCCCAATAATTCAGAATGTTCATCATATTCAAACTGAATAGAACGTTGGAATTGATGTTCATCGTTGGAATTGATGTTGAATTGATGTTCATCATGTTCAAACTGAATAGAACGTTGGAATTGACCGAATTCGTTAAATGGCAAGAGTATTCCAAGTGATCAGAGTGATTAAACCAGCTACAATAGTCAAAATAGCCTGAATGCCCAATAATTCAGAATGTTCATCATGTTGAAACTGAATAGAACGTTGGAATTGACCGAATTCGTCAAATGGAACTAGTATTCAAAGTGATTAGAGTGATAAAACCAGCTACAATAGTCAAAATAGCCTGAATGCCCAATAATTCAGAATGTTCATCATGTTCAAACTGAATAGAATGTTGGAATTGACCGAATTCGTTTAATGGCTAGAGTATTCAAAGTGATCAGAGTGATAAAACCAGCTAGACTAATCAAAATAGCCTGAATGCCCAATAATTCAGAATGTTCATCATGTTGAAACTGAATAGAACGTTGTAGTTGGCGGAATTCTGAATAGAACGTTGGAATTGACCGAATTCGTCAAATGGCAAGAGTATTCAAAGTGATCAGAGTGATTAAACCAGCTAAAATAGTCAAAATAGCCTGAATGCCCAATAATTCAGTGATAAAACCAGACAGATTAATCAAAATAGCCTGAATGCCCAATAATTCAGAATGTTCATCATGTTCAAACTGAACAGAACGTTGGAATCGACCGAATTCGTCAAATGGCAAGAGTATTCAAAGTGATCAGAGTGATAAAACCAGCTACAATAGTCAAAATAGCCTGAATGCCCAATAATTAATGTCCATCATGTTCAAACTGAATAGAACGTTGGAATTGACCGAATTCGTCAAATGGAACGAGTATTCAAAGTGATTAGAGTGATAAAACCAGCTACAATAGTCAAAATAGGCTGAATGCCCAATAATTCAGAATGTTCATCATGTTCAAACTGAATAGAATGTTGGAATTGACCGAATTCGCTAGAGTATTCAAAGTGATCAGAGTGATAAAACCAGCCAGACTAATCAAAATAGCCTGAATGCCCAATAATTCAGAATGTTCATCATGTTGAAACTGAATAGAACGTTGGAATTGACCGAATTCGTCAAATGGCAAGAGTATTCAAAGTGGTCAGAGTGATAAAACCTGCTACAATAGTCAAAATAGCCTGAATGCCCAATAATTCAGAATGTTCATCATGTTGAAACTGAGTAGAACGTTGGAATTGACCGAATTCGTCAAATAGCAAGAGTATTCAAAGTGATCAGAGTGATAAAACCAGCCAGACTAATCAAAATAGCCTGAATGCCCAATAATTCAGAATGCTCATCATGTTGAAACTGAATAGAACGTTGGAATTGACCGAATTCGTCAAATGGCAAGAGTATTCAAAGTGATCAGAGTGATAAAACCAGCTACAATAATCAAAATAGCCTGAATGCCCAATAATTCAGAATGTTCATCATGTTGAAACTGAGAAGAACGTTGGAATTGACCGAATTCGTCAAATGGCAAGAGTATTCAATGGCAAGAGTATTCAAAGTGATCAGAGTGATAAAACCAGCCAGACTAATCAAAATAGCCTGAATGCCCAATAATTCAGAATGCTCATCATGTTGAAACTAAATAGAACGTTGGAATTGACCGAATTCGTCAAATGGCAAGAGTATTCAAAGTGATCAGAGTGATAAAACCAGCTACAATAATCAAAATAGCCTGAATGCCCAATAATTCAGAATGTTCATCATGTTGAAACTGAGAAGAACGTTGGAATTGACCGAATTCGTCGAATGGCAAGAGTATTCAAAGTGATCAGAGTGATAAAACCAGCCGGACTAATCAAAATATCCTGAATGCCCAATAATTCAGAATGTTCATCATGTTGAAACTGAATAGAACGTTGGAATTGACCGAATTCGTCAAATGGAACTAGTATTCAAAGTGATTAGAGTGATAAAACCAGCTACAATAGTCAAAATAGCCTGAATGCCCAATAATTCAGAATGTTCATCATGTTCAAACTGAATAGAATGTTGGAATTGACCGAATTCGTTTAATGGCTAGAGTATTCAAAGTGATCAGAGTGATAAAACCAGCTAGACTAATCAAAATAGCCTGAATGCCCAATAATTCAGAATATTCATCATGTTGAAACTGAATAGAACGTTGGAGTTGGCGGAATTCTGAATAGAACGTTGGAATTGACCGAATTCGTCAAATGGCAAGAGTATTCAAAGTGATCAGAGTGATTAAACCAGCTAAAATAGTCAAAATAGCCTGAATGCCCAATAATTCAGTGATAAAACCAGACAGATTAATCAAAATAGCCTGAATGCCCAATAATTCAGAATGTTCATCATGTTCAAACTGAACAGAACGTTGGAATCGACCGAATTCGTCAAATGGCAAGAGTATTCAAAGTGATCAGAGTGATAAAACCAGCTACAATAGTCAAAATAGCCTGAATGCCCAATAATTAATGTCCATCATGTTCAAACTGAATAGGACGTTGGAATTGACCGAATTCGTCAAATGGAACGAGTATTCAAAGTGATTAGAGTGATAAAACCAGCTACAATAGTCAAAATAGGCTGAATGCCCAATAATTCAGAATGTTCATCATGTTCAAACTGAATAGAATGTTGGAATTGACCGAATTCGCTAGAGTATTCAAAGTGATCAGAGTGATAAAACCAGCCAGACTAATCAAAATAGCCTGAATGCCCAATAATTCAGAATGTTCATCATGTTGAAACTGAATAGAACGTTGGAATTGACCGAATTCGTCAAATGGCAAAAGTATTCAAAGTGGTCAGAGTGATAAAACCTGCTACAATAGTCAAAATAGCCTGAATGCCCAATAATTCAGAATGTTCATCATGTTGAAACTGAGTAGAACGTTGGAATTGACCGAATTCGTCAAATAGCAAGAGTATTCAAAGTGATCAGAGTGATAAAACCAGCCAGACTAATCAAAATAGCCTGAATGCCCAATAATTCAGAATGCTCATCATGTTGAAACTGAATAGAACGTTGGAATTGACCGAATTCGTCAAATGGCAAGAGTATTCAAAGTGATCAGAGTGATAAAACCAGCTACAATAATCAAAATAGCCTGAATGCCCAATAATTCAGAATGTTCATCATGTTGAAACTGAGAAGAACGTTGGAATTGACCGAATTCGTCAAATGGCAAGAGTATTCAATGGCAAGAGTATTCAAAGTGATCAGAGTGATAAAACCAGCCAGACTAATCAAAATAGCCTGAATGCCCAATAATTCAGAATGCTCATCATGTTGAAACTAAATAGAACGTTGGAATTGACCGAATTCGTCAAATGGCAAGAGTATTCAAAGTGATCAGAGTGATTAAACCAGCTAAAATAGTCAAAATAGCCTGAATGCCCAATAATTCAGTGATAAAACCAGACAGATTAATCAAAATAGCCTGAATGCCCAATAATTCAGAATGTTCATCATGTTCAAACTGAACAGAACGTTGGAATCGACCGAATTCGTCAAATGGCAAGAGTATTCAAAGTGATCAGAGTGATAAAACCAGCTACAATAGTCAAAATAGCCTGAATGCCCAATAATTAATGTCCATCATGTTCAAACTGAATAGAACGTTGGAATTGACCGAATTCGTCAAATGGAACGAGTATTCAAAGTGATTAGAGTGATAAAACCAGCTACAATAGTCAAAATAGGCTGAATGCCCAATAATTCAGAATGTTCATCATGTTCAAACTGAATAGAATGTTGGAATTGACCGAATTCGCTAGAGTATTCAAAGTGATCAGAGTGATAAAACCAGCCAGACTAATCAAAATAGCCTGAATGCCCAATAATTCAGAATGTTCATCATGTTGAAACTGAATAGAACGTTGGAATTGACCGAATTCGTCAAATGGCAAGAGTATTCAAAGTGGTCAGAGTGATAAAACCTGCTACAATAGTCAAAATAGCCTGAATGCCCAATAATTCAGAATGTTCATCATGTTGAAACTGAGTAGAACGTTGGAATTGACCGAATTCGTCAAATAGCAAGAGTATTCAAAGTGATCAGAGTGATAAAACCAGCCAGACTAATCAAAATAGCCTGAATGCCCAATAATTCAGAATGCTCATCATGTTGAAACTGAATAGAACGTTGGAATTGACCGAATTCGTCAAATGGCAAGAGTATTCAAAGTGATCAGAGTGATAAAACCAGCTACAATAATCAAAATAGCCTGAATGCCCAATAATTCAGAATGTTCATCATGTTGAAACTGAGAAGAACGTTGGAATTGACCGAATTCGTCAAATGGCAAGAGTATTCAATGGCAAGAGTATTCAAAGTGATCAGAGTGATAAAACCAGCCAGACTAATCAAAATAGCCTGAATGCCCAATAATTCAGAATGCTCATCATGTTGAAACTAAATAGAACGTTGGAATTGACCGAATTCGTCAAATGGCAAGAGTATTCAAAGTGATCAGAGTGATAAAACCAGCTACAATAATCAAAATAGCCTGAATGCCCAATAATTCAGAATGTTCATCATGTTGAAACTGAGAAGAACGTTGGAATTGACCGAATTCGTCGAATGGCAAGAGTATTCAAAGTGATCAGAGTGATAAAACCAGCCGGACTAATCAAAATATCCTGAATGCCCAATAATTCAGAATGTTCATCATGTTTAAACTGAATAGAACGTTGGAATTGACCGAATTCGTCAAATGGCAAGAGTATTCAAAGTGATCAGAGTGATAAAACCAGCTACAATAATCAAAATAGCCTGAATGCCCAATAATTCAGAATGTTCATCATGTTGAAACTGAGAAGAACGTTGGAATTGACCGAATTCGTCAAATGGCAAGAGTATTCAAAGTGATAATAGTGATAAAACCAGCCAGACTAATCAAAATAGCCTGAAAGCCCAATAATTCAGAATGCTCATCATGTTGAAACTGAATAGAACGTTGGAATTCGTCAAATGACAAGAGTATTCAAAGTGATCAGAGTGATAAAACCAGCTACAATAATCAAAATAGCATGAATGCCCAATAATTCAGAATGTTCATCATGTTGAAATTGAATAGAACGTTGGAATTGACCGAATTCGTTTAATGGCAAGAGTATTCAAAGTGATCAGAGTGATAAAACCAGCCAGACTAATCAAAATAGCCTGAATGCTCAATAATTCAGAATGTTCATCATATTCAAACTGAATAGAACGTTGGAATTGATGTTCATCGTTGGAATTGATGTTCATCATGTTCAAACTGAATAGAACGTTGGAATTGACCGAATTCGTTAAATGGCAAGAGTATTCCAAGTGATCAGAGTGATTAAACCAACTACAATAGTCCAAATAGCCTGAATGCCCAATAATTCAGAATGTTCATCATGTTGAAACTGAATAGAACGTTGGAATTGACCGAATTCGTTTAATGGCTAGAGTATTCAAAGTGATCAGAGTGATTAAACCAGCTACAATAGTCAAAATAGCCTGAATGCCCAATAATTCAGAATATTCATCATGTTGAAACTGAATAGGACGTTGGAATTGACCGAATTCGTCAAATGGCAAGAGTATTCAAAGTGATCAGAGTGATAAAACCAGCTACAATAATCGGAATAGCCTGAATGCCCAACAATTCAGAAAGTTCATCATGTTGCAACTGAATAGAACGTTGGAATTTACCGAATTCGTTAAATGGCAAGAGTATTCAAAGTGATCAGAGTGATAAAACCAGCCAGACTAATCAAAATAGCCTGAATGCTCAATAATTCAGAATGGTCATCATATTCAAACTGAATAGAAAGTTGGAATTAATGTTCATCGTTGGAATTGATGTTGAATTGATGTTCATCATGTTCAAACTGAATAGAACGTTGGAATTGACCGAATTCGTTAAATGGCAAGAGTATTCCAAGTGATCAGAGTGATTAAACCAGCTACAATAGTCCAAATAGCCTGAATGCCCAATAATTCAGAATGTTCATCATGTTGAAACTGAATAGAACGTTGGAATTGACCGAATTCGTTTAATGGCTAGAGTATTCAAAGTGATCAGAGTGATAAAACCAGCCAGACTAATCAAAATAGCCTGAATGCTCAATAATTCAGAATGTTCATCATATTCAAACTGAATAGAACGTTGGAATTGATGTTCATCGTTGGAATTGATGTTCATCATGTTCAAACTGAATAGAACGTTGGAATTGACCGAATTCGTTAAATGGCAAGAGTATTCAAAGTGATCAGAGTGATAAAACCAGCCAGACTTATCAAAATAGCCTGAATGCCCAATAATTCAGAATGTTCATCATGTTAAAACTGAATAGAACGTTGGAATTGACCGAATTCGTTTAATGGCAAGAGTATTCAAAGTGATCAGAGTGATAAAACCAGCCAGACTAATCAAAATAGCCTGAATGCTCAATAATTCAGAATGTTCATCATATTCAAACTGAATAGAACGTTGGAATTGATGTTCATCGTTGGAATTGATGTTCATCGTTGGAATTGATGTTGAATTGATGTTCATCATGTTCAAACTGAATAGAACGTTGGAATTGACCGAATTCGTTAAATGGCAAGAGTATTCCAAGTGATCAGAGTGATTAAACCAGCTACAATAGTCCAAATAGCCTGAATGCCCAATAATTCAGAATGTTCATCATGTTGAAACTGAATAGAACGTTGGAATTGACCGAATTCGTTTAATGGCTAGAGTATTCAAAGTGATCAGAGTGATTAAACCAGCTACAATAGTCAAAATAGCCTGAATGCCCAATAATTCAGAATGTTCATCATGTTGAAACTGAATAGAACGTTGGAATTGACCGAATTCGTTTAATGGCAAGAGTATTCAAAGTGATCAGAGTGATAAAACCAGCCAGACTAATCAAAATAGCCTGAATGCTCAATAATTCAGAATGTTCATCATATTCAAACTGAATAGAACGTTGGAATTGATGTTCATCGTTGGAATTGATGTTGAATTGATGTTCATCATGTTCAAACTGAATAGAACGTTGGAATTGACCGAATTCGTCAAATGGCAAGAGTATTCAAAGTGATCAGAGTGATAAAACCAGCTACAATAATCAAAATAGCATGAATGCCCAATAATTCAGAATGTTCATCATGTTGAAACTGAATAGAACGTTGGAATTGACCGAATTCGTTTAATGGCAAGAGTATTCAAAGTGATCAGAGTGATAAAACCAGCCAGACTAATCAAAATAGCCTGAATGCTCAATAATTCAGAATGTTCATCATATTCAAACTGAATAGAACGTTGGAATTGATGTTCATCGTTGGAATTGATGTTCATCGTTGGAATTGATGTTGAATTGATGTTCATCATGTTCAAACTGAATAGAACGTTGGAATTGACCGAATTCGTTAAATGGCAAGAGTATTCCAAGTGATCAGAGTGATTAAACCAGCTACAATAGTCCAAATAGCCTGAATGCCCAATAATTCAGAATGTTCATCATGTTGAAACTGAATAGAACGTTGGAATTGACCGAATTCGTTTAATGGCTAGAGTATTCAAAGTGATCAGAGTGATTAAACCAGCTACAATAGTCAAAATAGCCTGAATGCCCAATAATTCAGAATGTTCATCATGTTGTAACTGAATAGAACGTTGGAATTGACCGAATTCGTCAAATGGCAAGAGTATTCAAAGTGATCAGAGTGATAAAACCAGCTACAATAATAGGAATAGCCTGAATGCCCAACAATTCAGAAAGTTCATCATGTTGAAACTGAATAGAACGTTGGAATTTACCGAATTCGTTAAATGGCAAGAGTATTCAAAGTGATCAGAGTGATAAAACCAGCCAGACTAATCAAAATAGCATGAGTGCCCAATAATTCAGAATGTTCATCATATTCAAACTGAATAGAACGTTGGAATTGATGTTCATCGTTGGAATTGATGTTGAATTGATGTTCATCATGTTCAAACTGAATAGAACGTTGGAATTGACCGAATTCGTTAAATGGCAAGAGTATTCCAAGTGATCAGAGTGATTAAACCAGCTACAATAGTCAAAATAGCCTGAATGCCCAATAATTCAGAATGTTCATCATGTTGAAACTGAATAGAACGTTGGAATTGACCGAATTCGTCAAATGGAACTAGTATTCAAAGTGATTAGAGTGATAAAACCAGCTACAATAGTCAAAATAGCCTGAATGCCCAATAATTCAGAATGTTCATCATGTTCAAACTGAATAGAATGTTGGAATTGACCGAATTCGTTTAATGGCTAGAGTATTCAAAGTGATCAGAGTGATAAAGCCAGTCAGACTAATCAAAATAGCCTGAATGCCCAATAATTCAGAATGTTCATCATGTTGAAACTGAATAGAACGTTGGAGTTGGCGGAATTCTGAATAGAACGTTGGAATTGACCGAATTCGTCAAATGGCTAGAGTATTCAAAGTGATCAGAGTGATAAAACCAGCCAGACTAATCAAAATAGCCTGAATGCCCAATAATTCAGAATGTTCATCATGTTGAAACTGAATAGAACGTTGGAATTGACCGAATTCGTCAAATGGCAAGAGTATTCAAAGTGATCAGAGTGATAAAACCAGCTACAATAATCAAAATAGCCTGAATGCCCAATAATTCAGAATGTTCATCATGTTGAAACTGAGTAGAACGTTGGAAGTGACCGAATTCGTTAAATGGCAAGAGTATTCCAAGTGATCAGAGTGATTAAACCAGCTACAATAGTCCAAATAGCCTGAATGCCCAATAATTCAGAATGTTCATCATGTTGAAACTGAATAGAACGTTGGAATTGACCGAATTCGTTTAATGGCTAGAGTATTCAAAGTGATCAGAGTGATTAAACCAGCTACAATAGTCAAAATAGCCTGAATGCCCAATAATTCAGAATGTTCATCATGTTGAAACTGAATAGAACGTTGGAATTGACCGAATTCGTCAAATGGCAAGAGTATTCAAAGTGATCAGAGTGATAAAACCAGCTACAATAATAGGAATAGCCTGAATGCCCAACAATTCAGAAAGTTCATCATGTTGAAACTGAATAGAACGTTGGAATTTACCGAATTCGTTAAATGGCAAGAGTATTCAAAGTGATCAGAGTGATAAAACCAGCCAGACTAATCAAAATAGCATGAGTGCCCAATAATTCAGAATGTTCATCATATTCAAACTGAATAGAACGTTGGAATTGATGTTCATCGTTGGAATTGATGTTCATCATGTTCAAACTGAATAGAACGTTGGAATTGACCGAATTCGTTAAATGGCAAGAGTATTCCAAGTGATCAGAGTGATTAAACCAGCTACAATAGTCAAAATAGCCTGAATGCCCAATAATTCAGAATGTTCATCATGTTGAAACTGAATAGAACGTTGGAATTGACCGAATTCGTCAAATGGAACTAGTATTCAAAGTGATTAGAGTGATAAAACCAGCTACAATAGTCAAAATAGCCTGAATGCCCAATAATTCAGAATGTTCATCATGTTCAAACTGAATAGAATGTTGGAATTGACCGAATTCGTTTAATGGCTAGAGTATTCAAAGTGATCAGAGTGATAAAGCCAGTCAGACTAATCAAAATAGCCTGAATGCCCAATAATTCAGAATGTTCATCATGTTGAAACTGAATAGAACGTTGGAGTTGGCGGAATTCTGAATAGAACGTTGGAATTGACCGAATTCGTCAAATGGCTAGAGTATTCAAAGTGATCAGAGTGATAAAACCAGCCAGACTAATCAAAATAGCCTGAATGCCCAATAATTCAGAATGTTCATCATGTTGAAACTGAATAGAACGTTGGAATTGACCGAATTCGTCAAATGGCAAGAGTATTCAAAGTGATCAGAGTGATAAAACCAGCTACAATAATCAAAATAGCCTGAATGCCCAATAATTCAGAATGTTCATCATGTTGAAACTGAGTAGAACGTTGGAAGTGACCGAATTCGTCAAATGGCAAGAGTATTCAAAGTGATCAGAGTGATAAAACCAGCCAGACTAATCAAAATAGCCTGAATGCCCAATAATTCAGAATGTTCATCATGTTGAAACTGAATAGAACGTTGGAATTGACCGAATTCGTCAAATGGCAAGATTATCAAAGTGATCAGAGTGATCAAACCAGCTACAATAATCAAAATAGCCTAAATGCCCAATAATTCAGAATGTTCATCATGTTGAAACTGAATAGAACGTTGGAATTGACCGAATTCGTCAAATGGCAAGAGTATTCAAAGTGATCAGAGTGATAAAACCAGCCAGACTAATCAAAATAGCCTGAATGCCCAATAATTCAGAATGTTCATCATGTTGAAACTGAATAGAACGTTGGAGTTTGCCGAATTCGTCAAATGGCAAGAGTATTCAAAGTGATCAGAGTGATTAAACCAGCTAAAATAGTCAAAATAGCCTGAATGCCCAATAATTCAGTGATAAAACCAGCCAGATTAATCAAAATAGCCTGAATGCCCAATAATTCAGAATGTTCATCATGTTCAAACTGAACAGAACGTTGGAATCGACCGAATTCGTCAAATGGCAAGAGTATTCAAAGTGATCAGAGTGATAAAACCAGCTACAATAGTCAAAATAGCCTGAATGCCCAATAATTAATGTCCATCATGTTCAAACTGAATAGAACGTTGGAATTGACCGAATTCGTCAAATGGAACGAGTATTCAAAGTGATTAGAGTGATAAAACCAGCTACAATAGTCAAAATAGGCTGAATGCCCAATAATTCAGAATGTTCATCATGTTCAAACTGAATAGAATGTTGGAATTGACCGAATTCGCTAGAGTATTCAAAGTGATCAGAGTGATAAAACCAGCCAGACTAATCAAAATAGCCTGAATGCCCAATAATTCAGAATGTTCATCATGTTGAAACTGAATAGAACGTTGGAATTGACCGAATTCGTCAAATGGCAAGAGTATTCAAAGTGATCAGAGTGATAAAACCTGCTACAATAGTCAAAATAGCCTGAATGCCCAATAATTCAGAATGTTCATCATGTTGAAACTGAGTAGAACGTTGGAATTGACCGAATTCGTCAAATGGCAAGAGTATTCAAAGTGATCAGAGTGATAAAACCAGCCAGACTAATCAAAATAGCCTGAATGCCCAATAATTCAGAATGCTAATCATGTTGAAACTGAATAGAACGTTGGAATTGACCGAATTCGTCAAATGGCAAGATTATCAAAGTGATCAGAGTGATAAAACCAGCTACAATAATCAAAATAGCCTGAATGCCCAATAATTCAGAATGTTCATCATGTTGAAACTGAGAAGAACGTTGGAATTGACCGAATTCGTCAAATGGCAAGAGTATTCAAAGTGATCAGAGTGATAAAACCAGCCAGACTAATCAAAATAGCCTGAGTGCCCAATAATTCAGAATGCTCATCATGTTGAAACTGAATAGAACGTTGGAATTGACCGAATTCGTCAAATGGCAACATTATCAAAGTGATCAGAGTAATAAAACCAGCTACAATAATCAAAATAGCCTGAATGCCCAATAATTCAGAATGTTCATCATGTTGAAACTGAATAGAACGTTGGAGTTGGCCGAATTCGTCAAATGGCAAGAGTATTCAAAGTGATTAAATCAGCTACAATAGTCAAAATAGCCTGAATGCCCAATAATTAATGTCCATCATGTTCAAACTGAATAGAACGTTGGAATTGACCGAATTCGTCAAATGGAACGAGTATTCAAAGTGATTAGAGTGATAAAACCAGCCAGATTAATCAAAATAGCCTGAATGCCCAATAATTCAGAATGTTCATCATGTTCAAACTGAACAGAACGTTGGAATCGACCGAATTCGTCAAATGGCAAGAGTATTCAAAGTGATCAGAGTGATAAAACCAGCTACAATAGTCAAAATAGCCTGAATGCCCAATAATTAATGTCCATCATGTTCAAACTGAATAGAACGTTGGAATTGACCGAATTCGTCAAATGGAACGAGTATTCAAAGTGATTAGAGTGATAAAACCAGCTACAATAGTCAAAATAGGCTGAATGCCCAATAATTCAGAATGTTCATCATGTTCAAACTGAATAGAATGTTGGAATTGACCGAATTCGCTAGAGTATTCAAAGTGATCAGAGTGATAAAACCAGCCAGACTAATCAAAATAGCCTGAATGCCCAATAATTCAGAATGTTCATCATGTTGAAACTGAATAGAACGTTGGAATTGACCGAATTCGTCAAATGGCAAGAGTATTCAAAGTGATCAGAGTGATAAAACCTGCTACAATAGTCAAAATAGCCTGAATGCCCAATAATTCAGAATGTTCATCATGTTGAAACTGAGTAGAACGTTGGAATTGACCGAATTCGTCAAATGGCAAGAGTATTCAAAGTGATCAGAGTGATAAAACCAGCCAGACTAATCAAAATAGCCTGAATGCCCAATAATTCAGAATGCTAATCATGTTGAAACTGAATAGAACGTTGGAATTGACCGAATTCGTCAAATGGCAAGATTATCAAAGTGATCAGAGTGATAAAACCAGCTACAATAATCAAAATAGCCTGAATGCCCAATAATTCAGAATGTTCATCATGTTGAAACTGAATAGAACGTTGGAATTGACCGAATTCGTCAAATGGAACGAGTATTCAAAGTGATTAGAGTGATAAAACCAGCTACAATAGTCAAAACAGCCTGAATGCCCACTAATTCAGAATGTTCATCATGTTCAAACTGAATACAATGTTGGAATTGACCGAATTCGTTTAATGGCTAGAGTATTCAAAGTGATCAGAGTGATAAAACCAGCCAGACTAATCAAAATAGCCTGAATGCCCAATAATTCAGATTGTTCATCATGTTGAAACTGAATAGAACGTTGGAGTTGGCCGAATTCGTCAAATGGCAAGAGTATTCAAAGTGATTAAATCAGCTACAATAGTCAAAATAGCCTGAATGCCCAATAATTCAGAATGTTCATCATGTTGAAACTGAATAGAACGTTGGAATTGACTGAATTCGTCAAATGGCAAGAGTATTCAAAATGATCAGAGTGATAAAACCAGCTACAATAGTCAAAATAGCCTGAATGCCCAATAATTAATGTCCATCATGTTCAAACTGAATAGAACGTTGGAATTGACCGAATTCGTCAAATGGAACGAGTATTCAAAGTGATAAGAGTGATAAAACCAGCTACAATAGTCAAAATAGGCTGAATGCCCAATAATTCAGAATGTTCATCATGTTCAAACTGAATAGAATGTTGGAATTGACCGAATTCGCTAGAGTATTCAAAGTGATCAGAGTGATAAAACCAGCCAGACTAATCAAAATAGACTGAATGCCCAATAATTCAGAATGTTCATCATGTTGAAACTGAGAAGAACGTTGGAATTGACCGAATTCGTCAAATGGCAAGAGTATTCAAAGTGATCAGAGTGATAAAACCAGCCAGACTAATCAAAATAGCCTGAGTGCCCAATAATTCAGAATGCTCATCATGTTGAAACTGAATAGAACGTTGGAATTGACCGAATTCGTCAAATGGCAACATTATCAAAGTGATCAGAGTGATAAAACCAGCTACAATAATCAAAATAGCCTGAATGCCCAATAATTCAGAATGTTCATCATGTTCAAACTGAATAGAACGTTGGAGTTGGCCGAATTCGTCAAATGGCAAGAGTATTCAAAGTGATTAAATCAGCTACAATAGTCAAAATAGCCTGAATGCCCAATAATTCAGAATGTTCATCATGTTGAAACTGAATAGAACGTTGGAATTGACCGAATTCGTCAAATGGCAAGAGTATTCATAGTGATCAGAGTGATAAAACCAGCTACAATAGTCAAAATAGCCTGAATGCCCAATAATTAATGTCCATCATGTTCAAACTGAATAGAACGTTGGAATTGACCGAATTCGTCAAATGGAACGAGTATTCTAAGTGATTAGAGTGATAAAACCAGCTACAATAGTCAAAATAGGCTGAATGCCCAATAATTAATGTCCATCATGTTCAAACTGAATAGAACGTTGGAATTGACCGAATTCGTCAAATGGCAAGAGTATTCAAAGTGATCAGAGTGATAAAATTAGCCAGACTAATCAAAATAGCCTGAATGCCCAATAATTCAGAATGTTCATCATGTTGAAACTGAATAGAACGTTGGAATTGACCGAATTCGTCAAATGGCAAGAGTATTCATAGTGATCAGAGTGATAAAACCAGCTACAATAGTCAAAATAGCCTGAATGCCCAATAATTAATGTCCATCATGTTCAAACTGAATAGAACGTTGGAATTGACCGAATTCGTCAAATGGCAAGAGTATTCAAAGTGATCAGAGTGATAAAATTAGCCAGACTAATCAAAATAGCCTGAATGCCCAATAATTCAGAATGTTCATCATGTTCAAACTGAATAGAACGTTGGAATTGACCGAATTCGTCAAATGGCAAGAGTATTCAAAGTGATCAGAGTGATAAAACCAGCCAGACTAATCACAATAGCCTGAATGCCCAATAATTCAGAATGCTCATCATGTTGAAACTGAGTAGAACGTTGGAAGTGACCGAATTCGTCAAATGGCAAGAGTATTCACAGTGATCAGAGTGATAAAACCAGCCAGACTAATCAAAATAGCCTGAATGCCCAATAATTCAGAATGTTTATCATGTTGAAACTGAATAGAACGTTGGAATTGACCGAATTCGTCAAATGGCAAGATTATCAAAGTGATCAGAGTGATCAAACCAGCTACAATAATCAAAATAGCCTAAATGCCCAATAATTCAGAATGTTCATCATGTTGAAACTGAATAGAACGTTGGAATTGACCGAATTCGTCAAATAGCAAGAGTATTCAAAGTGATCAGAGTGATAAAACCAGCCAGACTAATCAAAATAGCCTGAATGCCCAATAATTCAGAATGTTCATCATGTTGAAACTGAATAGAACGTTGGAGTTTGCCGAATTCGTCAAATGGCAAGAGTATTCAAAGTGATCAGAGTGATTAAACCAGCTAAAATAGTCAAAATAGCCTGAATGCCCAATAATTCAGTGATAAAACCAGCCAGATTAATCAAAATAGCCTGAATGCCCAATAATTCAGAATGTTCATCATGTTCAAACTGAACAGAACGTTGGAATCGACCGAATTCGTCAAATGGCAAGAGTATTCAAAGTGATCAGAGTGATAAAACCAGCTACAATAGTCAAAATAGCCTGAATGCCCAATAATTAATGTCCATCATGTTCAAACTGAATAGAACGTTGGAATTGACCGAATTCGTCAAATGGAACGAGTATTCAAAGTGATTAGAGTGATAAAACCAGCTACAATAGTCAAAATAGGCTGAATGCCCAATAATTCAGAATGTTCATCATGTTGAAACTGAGTAGAACGTTGGAAGTGACCGAATTCGTCAAATGGCAAGAGTATTCAAAGTGATCAGAGTGATAAAACCAGCCAGACTAATCAAAATAGCCTGAATGCCCAATAATTCAGAATGTTCATCATGTTGAAACTGAATAGAACGTTGGAGTTGACCGAATTCGTCAAATGGCAAGATTATCAAAGTGATCAGAGTGATCAAACCAGCTACAATAATCAAAATAGCCTAAATGCCCAATAATTCAGAATGTTCATCATGTTGAAACTGAATAGAACGTTGGAATTGACCGAATTCGTCAAATGGCAAGAGTATTCAAAGTGATCAGAGTGATAAAACCAGCCAGACTAATCAAAATAGCCTGAATGCCCAATAATTCAGAATGTTCATCATGTTGAAACTGAATAGAACGTTGGAATTGACCAAATTCGTCAAATGGCAAGAGTATTCAAAGTGATCAGAGTGATAAAACCTGCTACAATAATCAAAATAGCCTGAATGCCCAATAATTCAGAATGTTCATCATGTTGAAACTGAGTAGAACGTTGGAATTGACCGAATTCGTCAAATGGCAAGAGTATTCAAAGTGATCAGAGTGATAAAACCAGCCAGACTAATCAAAATAGCCTGAATGCCCAATAATTCAGAATGCTCATCATGTTGAAACTGAATAGAACGTTGGAATTGACCGAATTCGTCAAATGGCAAGAGTATTCAAAGTGATCAGAGTGATAAAACCAGCTACAATAATCAAAATAGCCTGAATGCCCAATAATTCAGAATGTTCATCATGTTGAAACTGAGAAGAACGTTGGAATTGACCGAATTCGTCAAATGGCAAGAGTATTCAAAGTGATCAGAGTGATAAAACCAGCCAGACTAATCAAAATAGCCTGAATGCCCAATAATTCAGAATGCTCATCATGTTGAAACTGAATAGAACGTTGGAATTGACCGAATTCGTCAAATGGCAAGATTATCAAAGTGATCAGAGTGATAAAACCAGCTGCAATAGTCAAAACAGCCTGAATGCCCACTAATTCAGAATGTTCATCATGTTCAAACTGAATACAATGTTGGAATTGACCGAATTCGTTTAATGGCTAGAGTATTCAAAGTGATCAGAGTGATAAAACCAGCCAGACTAATCAAAATAGCCTGAATGCCCAATAATTCAGATTGTTCATCATGTTGAAACTGAATAGAACGTTGGAGTTGGCCGAATTCGTCAAATGGCATGAGTATTCAAAGTGATTAAATCAGCTACAATAGTCAAAATAGCCTGAATGCCCAATAATTCAGAATGTTCATCATGTTGAAACTGAATAGAACGTTGGAATTGACCGAATTCGTCAAATGGCAAGAGTATTCAAAGTGATCAGAGTGATAAAACCAGCTACAATAGTCAAAATAGCCTGAATGCCCAATAATTAATGTCCATCATGTTCAAACTGAATAGAACGTTGGAATTGACCGAATTCGTCAAATGGAACGAGTATTCAAAGTGATTAGAGTGATAAAACCAGCTACAATAGTCAAAATAGGCTGAATGCCCAATAATTCAGAATGTTCATCATGTTCAAACTGAATAGAATGTTGGAATTGACCGAATTCGCTAGAGTATTCAAAGTGATCAGAGTGATAAAACCAGCCAGACTTATCAAAATAGCCTGAATGCCCAATAATTCAGAATGTTCATCATGTTGAAACTGAGAAGAATGTTGGAATTGACCGAATTCGTCAAATGGCAAGAGTATTCAAAGTGATCAGAGTGATAAAACCAGCCAGACTAATCAAAATAGCCTGAGTGCCCAATAATTCAGAATGCTCATCATGTTGAAACTGAATAGAACGTTGGAATTGACCGAATTCGTCAAATGGCAACATTATCAAAGTGATCAGAGTGATAAAACCAGCTACAATAATCAAAATAGCCTGAATGCCCAATAATTCAGAATGTTCATCATGTTGAAACTGAATAGAACGTTGGAGTTGGCCGAATTCGTCAAATGGCAAGAGTATTCAAAGTGATTAAATCAGCTACAATAGTCAAAATAGCCTGAATGCCCAATAATTCAGAATGTTCATCATGTTGAAACTGAATAGAACGTTGGAATTGACCGAATTCGTCAAATGGCAAGAGTATTCATAGTGATCAGAGTGATAAAACCAGCTACAATAGTCAAAATAGCCTGAATGCCCAATAATTAATGTCCATCATGTTCAAACTGAATAGAACGTTGGAATTGACCAAATTCGTCAAATGGAACGAGTATTCTAAGTGATTAAAGTGATAAAACCAGCTACAATAGTCAAAATAGGCTGAATGCCCAATAATTCAGAATGTTCATCATGTTCAAACTGAATAGAACGTTGGAATTGACCGAATTCGTCAAATGGCAAGAGTATTCAAAGTGATCAGAGTGATAAAACCTGCTACAATAGTCAAAATAGCCTGAATGCCCAATAATTCAGAATGTTCATCATGTTGAAACTGAGAAGAACGTTGGAATTGACCGAATTCGTCAAATGGCAAGAGTATTCAAAGTGATCAGAGTGATAAAACCAGCCAGACTAATCAAAATAGCCTGAATGCCCAATAATTCAGAATGCTCATCATGTTGAAACTGAATAGAACGTTGGAATTGACCGAATTCGTCAAATGGCAAGAGTATTCAAAGTGATCAGAGTGATAAAACCAGCTACAATAATCAAAATAGCCTGAATGCCCAATAATTCAGAATGTTCATCATGTTGAAACTGAGGAGAACGTTGGAATTGACCGAATTTGTCAAATGGCAAGAGTAATCAAAGTGATCAGAGTGATAAAACCAGCCAGACTAATCAAAATAGCCTGAGTGCCCAATAATTCAGAATGCTCATCATGTTGAAATTGAATAGAACGTTGGAATTGACCGAATTCGTCAAATGGCAACATTATCAAAGTGATCAGAGTGATAAAACCAGCTACAATAATCAAAATAGCCTGAATGCCCAATAATTCAGAATGTTCATCATGTTGAAACTGTATAGAACGTTGGAATTTACCGAATTCGTCAAATGTCAAGAGTATTCAAAGTGATCAGAGTGATAAAACCAGCTACAATAGTCAAAATAGCCTGAATGCCCACTAATTCAGAATGTTCATCATGTTCAAACTGAATAGAATGTTGGAATTGACCGAATTCGTTTAATGGCTAGAGTATTCAAAGTGATCAGAGTGATAAAACCAGCCAGACTAATCAAAATAGCCTGAATGCCCAATAATTCAGAATGTTCATCATGTTGAAACTGAATAGAACGTTGGAGTTGGCCGAATTCGTCAAATGGCAAGAGTATTCAAAGTGATTAAATCAGCTACAATAGTCAAAATAGCCTGAATGCCCAATAATTCAGAATGTTCATCATGTTGAAACTGAATAGAACGTTGGAATTGACCGAATTCGTCAAATGGAACTAGTATTCAAAGTGATTAGAGTGATAAAACCAGCTACAATAGTCAAAATAGCCTGAATGCCCACTAATTCAGAATGTTCATCATGTTCAAACTGAATAGAATGTTGGAATTGACCGAATTCGTTTAATGGCTAGAGTATTCAAAGTGATCAGAGTGATAAAACCAGCCAGACTAATCAAAATAGCCTGAATGCCCAATAATTCAGAATGTTCATCATGTTGAAACTGAATAGAACGTTGGAATTGACCGAATTCGTCAAATGGCAAGATTATCAAAGTGATCAGAGTGATAAAACCAGCCAGACTAATCAAAATAGCCTGAATGCCCAATAATTCAGAATGTTCATCATGTTGAAACTGAATAGAACGTTGGAATTGACCGAATTCGTCAAATGGCAAGAGTATTCAAAGTGATCAGAGTGATAAAACCAGCTACAATAATCAAAATAGCCTGAGTGCCCAATAATTCAGAATGTTCATCATGTTGAAACTGAGTAGAACGTTGGAAGTGACCGAATTCGTCAAATGGCAAGAGTATTCAAAGTGATCAGACTGATAAAACCAGCCAGACTAATCAAAATAGCCTGAATGCCCAATAATTCAGAATGTTCATCATGTTGAAACTGAATAGAACGTTGGAATTGACCGAATTCGTCAAATGGCAAGAGTATTCAAAGTGATCAGAGTGATAAAACCATCTACAATAATCAAAATAGCCTGAATGCCCACTAATTCAGAATGTTCATCATGTTCAAACTGAATAGAATGTTGGAATTGACCGAATTCGTTTAATGGCTAGAGTATTCAAAGTGATCAGAGTGATAAAACCAGCCAGACTAATCAAAATAGCCTGAATGCCCAATAATTCAGAATGTTCATCATGTTGAAACTGAATAGAACGTTGGAATTGACCGAATTCGTCAAATGGCAAGATTATCAAAGTGATCAGAGTGATAAAACCAGCCAGACTAATCAAAATAGCCTGAATGCCCAATAATTCAGAATGTTCATCATGTTGAAACTGAATAGAACGTTGGAGTTGGCCGAATTCGTCAAATGGCAAGAGTATTCAAAGTGATTAAATCAGCTACAATAGTCAAAATAGCCTGAATGCCCTATAATTCAGAATGTTCATCATGTTGAAACTGAATAGAACGTTGGAATTGACCGAATTCGTCAAATGGACCTAGTATTCAAAGTGATTAGAGTGATAAAACCAGCTACAATAGTCAAAATAGCCTGAATGCCAACTAATTCAGAATGTTCATCATGTTCAAACTGAATAGAATGTTGGAATTGACCGAATTCGTTTAATGGCTAGAGTATTCAAAGTGATCAGAGTGATAAAACCAGCCAGACTAATCAAAATAGCCTGAATGCCCAATAATTCAGAATGTTCATCATGTTGAAACTGAATAGAACGTTGGAATTGACCGAATTCGTCAAATGGCAAGATTATCAAAGTGATCAGAGTGATAAAACCAGCCAGACTAATCAAAATAGCCTGAATGCCCAATAATTCAGAATTTTCATCATGTTGAAACTGAATAGAACGTTGGAATTGACCGAATTCGTCAAATGGCAAGAGTATTCAAAGTGATCAGAGTGATAAAACCAGCTACAATAATCAAAATAGCCTGAGTGCCCAATAATTCAGAATGTTCATCATGTTGAAACTGAATAGAACGTTGGAATTGACCGAATTCGTCAAATGGCAAGAGTATTCAAAGTGATCAGAGTGATAAAACCAGCCAGACTAATCAAAATAGCCTGAATGCCCAATAATTCAGAATGTTCATCATGTTGAAACTGAATAGAACGTTGGAGTTGGCCGAATTCGTCAAATGGCAAGAGTATTCAAAGTGATCAGAGTGATAAAACCAGCTACAATAATCAAAATAGCCTGAATGCCCAATAATTCAGAATGTTCATCATGTTGAAACTGAGTAGAACGTTGGAAGTGACCGAATTCGTCAAATGGCAAGAGTATTCAAAGTGATCAGAGTGATAAAACCAGCCAGACTAATCAAAATAGCCTGAATGCCCAATAATTCAGAATGTTCATCATGTTGAAACTGAATAGAACGTTGGAGTAGGCGGAATTCTGAATAGAACGTTGGAATTGACCGAATTCGTCAAATGGCTAGAGTATTCAAAGTGATAAGAGTGATAAAACCAGCCAGACTAATCAAAATAGCCTGAATGCCCAATAATTCAGAATGTTCATCATGTTGAAACTGAATAGAACGTTGGAATTGACCGAATTCGTCAAATGGCAAGAGTATTCAAAGTGATCAGAGTGATAAAACCAGCTACAATAATCAAAATAGCCTGAATGCCCAATAATTCAGAATTTTCATCATGTTGAAACTGAGTAGAACGTTGGAAGTGACCGAATTCGTCAAATGGCAAGAGTATTCAAAGTGATAAGAGTGATAAAACCAGCCAGACTAATCAAAATAGCCTGAATGCCCAATAAATCAGAATGTTCATCATGTTGAAACTGAATAGAACGTTGGAGTTGGCGGAATTCTGAATAGGACGTTGGAATTGACCGAATTCGTCAAATGGCTAGAGTATTCAAAGTGATAAGAGTGATAAAACCAGCCAGACTAATCAAAATAGCCTGAATGCCCAATAATTCAGAATGTTCATCATGTTGAAACTGAATAGAACGTTGGAATTGACCGAATTCGTCAAATGGCTAGAGTATTCAAAGTGATAAAACCAGCCAGACTAATCAAAATAGCCTGAATGCCCAATAATTCAGAATGTTCATCATGTTGAAACTGAATAGAACGTCGGAATTGACCGAATTCGTCAAATGGCAAGAGTATTCAAAGTGATCAGAGTGATAAAACCAGCTACAATAATCAAAATAGCCTGAATGCCCAATAATTCAGAATTTTCATCATGTTGAAACTGAGTAGAATGTTGGAAGTGACCGAATTCGTCAAATGGCAAGAGTGTTCAAAGTGATCAGAGTGATAAAACCAGCCAGACTAATCAAAATAGCCTGAATGCCCAATAATTCAGAATGTTCATCATGTTGAAACTGAATAGAACGTTGGAATTGAGCGAATTCGTCAAATGGCAAGAGTATTCAAAGTGATCAGAGTGATAAAACCAGCCAGACTAATCAAAATAGCCTGAATGCCCAATAATTCAGAATGTTCATCATGTTGAAACTGAATAGAACGTTGGAGTTGGCCGAATTCGTCAAATGGCAAGAATATTCAAAGTGATCAGAGTGATTAAACCAGCTAAAATAGTCAAAATAGCCTGAATGCCCAATAATTCAGTGATAAAACCAGCCAGATTAATCAAAATAGCCTGAATGCCCAATAATTCAGAATGTTCATCATGTTCAAACTGAACAGAACGTTGGAATTGACCGAATTCGTCAAATGGCAAGAGTATTCAAAGTGATCAGAGTGATAAAACCAGCTACAATAGTCAAAATAGGCTGAATGCCCAATAATTCAGAATGTTCATCATGTTCAAACTGAATAGAATGTTGGAATTGACCGAATTCGCTAGAGTATTCAAAGTGATCAGAGTGATAAAACCAGCCAGACTAATCAAAATAGCCTGAATGCCCAATAATTCAGAATGTTCATCATGTTGAAACTGAATAGAACGTTGGAATTGACCGAATTCGTCAAATGGCAAGAGTATTCAAAGTGATCAGAGTGATAAAACCAGCTACAATAGTCAAAATAGCCTGAATGTCCAATAATTAATGTCCATCATGTTCAAACTGAATAGAACGTTGGAATTGACCGAATTCGTCAAATGGAACGAGTATTCAAAGTGATTAGAGTGATAAAACCAGCTACAATAGTCAAAATAGGCTGAATGCCCAATAATTCAGAATGTTCATCATGTTCAAACTGAATAGAATGTTGGAATTGACCGAATTCGCTAGAGTATTCAAAGTGATCAGAGTGATAAAACCAGCCAGACTAATCAAAATAGCCTGAATGCCCAATAATTCAGAATGTTCATCATGTTGAAACTGAAGAGAACGTTGGAATTGACCGAATTCGTCAAATGGCAAGAGTATTCAAAGTGATCAGAGTGATAAAACCAGCTACAATAATCAAAATAGCCTGAATAATTCAGAATGTTCATCATGTTGAAACTGAATAGAACGTTGGAATTGACCGAATTCGTCAAATGGCAAGAGTATTCAAAGTGATCAGAGTGATAAAACCAGCCAGACTAATCAAAATAGCCTGAATGCCCAATAATTCAGAATGTTCATCATGTTGAAACTAAATAGAACGTTGGAATTGACCGAATTCGTCAAATGGCATGAGTATTCAAAGTGATCAGAGTGATTAAACCAACTACAATAGTCAAAATAGCCTGAATGGCCAATAATTCAGAATGTTCATCATGTTGAAACTGAATAGAACGTTGGAATTGACCGAATTCGTCAAATGGCAAGAGTATTCAATGTGATCAGAGTGATAAAACCAGCTACAATAGTCAAAATAGCCTGAATGCCCAATAATTCAGAATGTTCATCATGTTAAAACTGAATAGAACGTTGGAATTGACCGAATTCGTCAAATGGCTGGAGTATTCAAAGTGATCAGAGTGATAAAACCAGCCAGACTAATCAAAATAGCCTGAATGCCCAATAATTCAGAATGTGCATCATGTTGAAACTGAATAGAACGTTGGAATTGGCCGAATTCGTCAAATGGCAAGAGTATTCAAAGTGATCAGAGTGATAAAACCAGCCAGACTAATCAAAATAGCCTGAATGCCCAATAATTCAGAATGTTCATCATGTTGAAACTGAATAGAACGTTGGAATTGACCGAATTCGTCAAATGGAACGAGTATTCAAAGTGATTAGAGTGATAAAACCAGCTACAATAGTCAAAATAGCCTGAATGCCCAATAATTCAGAATGTTCATCATGTTCAAGCTGAATAGAACGTTGGAATTGACCGAATTCGTCAAATGGAACGAGTATTCAAAGTGATTAGAGTGATAAAACCAGCTACAATAGTCAAAATAGCCTGAATGCCCAATAATTCAGAATGTTCATCATGTTCAAACTGAATAGAACGTTGGAATTGACCGAATTCGTCAAATGGCAAGAGTATTCAAAGTGATCAGAGTGATAAAACCAGCTACAATAGTCAAAATAGCCTGAATGCCCAATAATTCAGAATGTTCATCATGTTAAAACTGAATATAACGTTGGAATTGACCGAATTCGTCAAATGGCAAGATTATCAAAGTGATCAGAGTGATAAAACTAGCTACAATAATCAAAATAGCCTGAATGCCCAATAATTCAGAATGTTCATCATGTTGAAACTGAATAGAACGTTGGAATTGACCGAATTCGTCAAATGGAACTAGTATTCAAAGTGATCAGAGTGATAAAACAAGCCAGACTAATCAAAATAGCCTGAAGGCCCAATAATTCAGAATGTTCATCATGTTGAAACTGAGTAGAACGTTGGAAGTGACCGAATTCGTCAAATGGCAAGAGTATTCAAAGTGATCAGAGTGATAAAACCAGCCAGACTAATCAAAATAGACTGAATGCCCAATAATTCAGAATGTTCATCATGTTCAAAGTGAAGAGAAATTGGAATTGACCGAATTCGTCAAATGGCAAGATTATCAAAGTGATCAGAGTGATAAAACTAGCTACAATAATCAAAATAGCCTGAATGCCCAATAATTCAGAATGTTCATCATGTTGAAACTGAATAGAACGTTGGAATTGACCGAATTCGTCAAATGGCAAGAGTATTCAAAGTGATCAGAGTAATAAAACCAGCCAGACTAATCAAAATAGCCTGAATGCCCAATAAATCAGAATGTTCATCATGTTGAAACTGAATAGAACGTTGGAATTGGCCGAATTCGTCAAATGGCAAGAGTATTCAAAGTGATCAGAGTGATAAAACCAGCCGGACTAATCAAAAAAGCCTGAATGCCCAATAATTCAGAAAGTTCATCATGTTGAAACTGAATAGAACGTTGGAATTTACCGAATTCGTCAAATGGCAAGAGTATTCAAAGTGATCAGATCGTTAAAACCAGCCAGACTAATCAAAATAGCCTGAATGCCCAATAATTCAGAATGTTCATCATGTTCAAACTGAATAGAACGTTGGAATTGACCGAATTCGTCAAATGGAACGAGTATTCAAAGTGATTAGAGTGATAAAACCAGCCATACAATAGACAAAATAGCCTGAATGCCCAATAATTCAGAATGTTCATCATGTTCAAACTGAATAGAACGTTGGAATTGACCGAATTCGTCAAATGGAAAGAGTATTCAAAGTGATCAGAGCGTTAAAATCAGCCAGACTAATCAAAATAGCCTGAATGCCCAATAATTCAGAATGTTCATCATGTTCAAACTGAATAGAACGTTGTAATTGACCGAATTCGTCAAATGGAATTAGTATTCAAAGTGATTAGAGTGATAAAACCAGCTACAATAGTCAAAATAGCCTGAATGCCCAATAATTCAGAATGTTCATCATGTTAAAACTGAATATAACGTTTGAATTGACCGAATTCGTCAAATGGCAAGATTATCAAAGTGATCAGTGTGATAAAACTAGCTACAATAATCAAAATAGCCTGAATGCCCAATAATTCAGAATATTCATCATGTTGAAACTGAATAGAACGTTGGAATTGACCGAATTCGTCAAATGGCAAGAGTATTCAAAGTGATCAGAGTGATAAAACCAGCCAGACTAATCAAAATAGCCTGAATGCCCAATAATTCAGAATGTTCATCATGTTCAAACTGAATAGAACGTTGGAATTGACCGAATTCGTCAAATGGAACCAGTATTCAAAGTGATTAGAGTGATAAAACCAGCTACAATAGTCAAAATAGCCTGAATGCCCAATAATTCAGAATGTTCATTATGTTCAAACTGAATAGAACGTTGGAATTGACCGAATTCGTCAAATGGCAAGAGTATTCAAAGTGATCAGAGTGATAAAACCAGCTACAATAGTCAAAATAGCCTGAATGCCCAATAATTCAGAATGTTCATCATGTTAAAACTGAATACAACGTTGGAATTGACCGAATTCGTCAAATGGCAAGATTATCAAAGTGATCAGAGTGATAAAACTAGCTACAATAATCAAAATAGCCTGAATGCCCAATAATTCAGAATGTTCATCATGTTGAAACTGAATAGAACGTTGGAATTGACCGAATTCGTCAAATGGAACTAGTATTCAAAGTGATCAGAGTGATAAAACAAGCCAGACTAATCAAAATAGCCTGAAGGCCCAATAATTCAGAATGTTCATCATGTTGAAACTGAGTAGAACGTTGGAAGTGACCGAATTCGTCAAATGGCAAGAGTATTCAAAGTTATCAGAGTGATAAAACCAGCCAGACTAATCAAAATAGACTGAATGCCCAATAATTCAGAATGTTCATCATGTTCAAAGTGAATAGAAATTGGAATTGACCGAATTCGTCAAATGGCAAGATTATCAATGTGATCAGAGTGATAAAACTAGCTACAATAATCAAAATAGCCTGAATGCCCAATAATTCAGAATGTTCATCATGTTGAAACTGAATAGAACGTTGGAATTGACCGAATTCGTCAAATGGCAAGAGTATTCAAAGTGATCAGAGTAATAAAACCAGCCAGACTAATCAAAATAGCCTGAATGCCCAATAAATCAGAATGTTCATCATGTTGAAACTGAATAGAACGTTGGAATTGGCCGAATTCGTCAAATGGCAAGAGTATTCAAAGTGATCAGAGTGATAAAACCAGCCGGACTAATCAAAATAGCCTGAATGCCCAATAATTCAGAAAGTTCATCATGTTGAAACTGAATAGAACGTTGGAATTTACCGAATTCGTCAAATGGCAAGAGTATTCAAAGTGATCAGATCGTTAAAACCAGCCAGACTAATCAAAATAGCCTGAATGCCCAATAATTCAGAATGTTCATCATGTTCAAACTGAATAGAACGTTGGAATTGACCGAATTCGTCAAATGGAACGAGTATTCAAAGTGATTAGAGTGATAAAACCAGCTACAATAGTCAAAATAGCCTGAATGCCCAATAATTCAGAATGTTCATCATGTTCAAACTGAATAGAACGTTGGAATTGACCGAATTCGTCAAATGGAACGAGTATTCAAAGTCATCAGAGCGTTAAAATCAGCCAGACTAATCAAAATAGCCTGAATGCCCAATAATTCAGAATGTTCATCATGTTCAAACTGAATAGAACGTTGTAATTGACTTAATTCGTCAAATGGAACGAGTATTCAAAGTGATTAGAGTGATAAAACCAGCTACAATAGTCAAAATAGCCTGAATGCCCAATAATTCAGAATGTTCATCATGTTAAAACTGAATATAACGTTTGAATTGACCGAATTCGTCAAATGGCAAGATTATCAAAGTGATCAGTGTGATAAAACTAGCTACAATAATCAAAATAGCCTGAATGCCCAATAATTCAGAATATTCATCATGTTGAAACTGAATAGAACGTTGGAATTGACCGAATTCGTCAAATGGCAAGAGTATTCAAAGTGATCAGAGTGATAAAACCAGCCAGACTAATCAAAATAGCCTGAATGCCCAATAATTCAGAATGTTCATCATGTTGAAACTGAATAGAACGTTGGAATTGACCGAATTCGTCAAATGGAACGAGTATTCAAAGTGATTAGAGTGATAAAACCAGCTACAATAGTCAAAATAGCCTGAATGCCCAATAATTCAGAATGTTCATCATGTTAAAACTGAATATAACGTTTGAATTGACCGAATTCGTCAAATGGCAAGATTATCAAAGTGATCAGAGTGATAAAACCAGCCAGACTAATCAAAATAGCCTGAATGCCCAATAATTCAGAATGTTCATCATGTTGAAACTGAGTAGAACGTTGGAAGTGACCGAATTCGTCAAATGGCAAGAGTATTCAAAGTGATCAGAGTGATAAAACCAGCCAGACCAATCAAAATAGCCTGAATGCCCAATAATTCAGAATGTTCACCATGTTAAAACTGAATAGAACGTTGGAATTGACCGAATTCTTCAAATGGAACTAGTATTCAAAGTGATCAGAGTGATAAAACAAGCCAGACTAATCAAAATAGCCTGAAGGCCCAATAATTCAGAATGTTCATCATGTTGAAACTGAGTAGAACGTTGGAAGTGACCGAATTCGTCAAATGGCAAGAGTATTCAAAGTGATCAGAGTGATAAAACCAGCCAGACTAATCAAAATAGACTGAATGCCCAATAATTCAGAATGTTCATCATGTTCAAAGTGAATAGAAGTTGGAATTGACCGAATTCGTCAAATGGCAAGATTATCAAAGTGATCAGAGTGATAAAACTAGCTACAATAATCAAAATAGCCTGAATGCCCAATAATTCAGAATGTTCATCATGTTGAAACTGAACAGAACGTTGGAATTGACCGAATTCGTCAAATGGCAAGAGTATTCAAAGTGATCAGAGTAATAAAACCAGCCAGACTAATCAAAATAGCCTGAATGCCCAATAAATCAGAATGTTCATCATGTTGAAACTGAATAGAACGTTGGAATTGGCCGAATTCGTCAAATGGCAAGAGTATTCAAAGTGATCAGAGTGATAAAACCAGCCAGACTAATCAAAATAGCCTAAATGCCCAATAATTCAGAATTTTCATCATGTTCAAACTGAACAGAACGTTGGAATTGACCGAATTCGTCAAATGGCAAGAGTATTCAAAGTGATCAGAGTGATAAAACCAGCTACAATAGTCAAAATAGCCTGAATGCCCAATAATTCAGAATGTTCATCATGTTAAAACTGAATAAAACGTTGGAATTGACCGAATTCGTCAAATGGCTAGAGTATTCAAAGTGATCAGAGTGATAAAACCAGCTACAATAATCAAAATAGCCTGATATCCCAATAATTCAGAATGTTCATCATGTTGAAACTGAGTAGAACGTTGGAAGTGACCGAATTCGTCAAATGGCAAGAGTATTCAAAGTGATCAGAGTGATAAAACCAGCCAGACTAATCAAAATAGCCTGAATGCCCAATAATTCAGAAAGTTCATCATGTTGAAACTGAACAGAACGTTGGAATTGACCGAATTCGTCAAATGGCAAGAGTATTCAAAGTGATCAGAGTGATAAAACCAGCTACAATAGTCAAAATAGCCTGAATGTCCAATAATTCAGAATGTTCATCATGTTAAAACTGAATAAAACGTTGGAATTGACCGAATTCGTCAAATGGCTAGAGTATTCAAAGTGATCAGAGTGATAAAACCAGACAGACTAATCAAAATAGCCTGAATGCCCAATAATTCAGAATGTTCATCATGTTGAAACTGAATAGAACGTTGGAATTGACCGAATTCGTCAAATGGCAAGAATATTCAAAGTGATCAGAGTGATAAAACCAGCTACAATAATCAAAATAGCCTGATATCCCAATAATTCAGAATGTTCATCATGTTGAAACTGAGTAGAACGTTGGAAGTGACCGAATTCGTCAAATGGCAAGAGTATTCAAAGTGATCAGAGTGATAAAACCAGCCAGACTAATCAAAATAGCCTGAATGCCCAATAATTCAGAATGTTCATCATGTTCAAACTGAATAGAACGTTGGAATTGACCGAATTCGTCAAATGGAACGAGTATTCAAAGTGATTAGAGTGATAAAACCAGCTACAATAGTCAAAATAGCCTGAATGCCCAATAATTCAGTGATAAAACCAGCCAGACTAATCAAAATAGCCTGAATGCCCAATAATTCAGAATTTTTATCATGTTCAAACTGAACAGAACGTTGGAATTGACCGAATTCGTCAAATGGCAAGAGTATTCAAAGTGATCAGAGTGATAAAACCAGCTACAATAATCAAAATAGCCTGAATGCCCAATAATTCAGAATGTTCATCATGTTGAAACTGAATAAAACGTTGGAATTGACCGAATTCGTCAAATGGCTAGAGTATTCAAAGTGATCAGAGTGATAAAACCAGACAGACTAATCAAAATAGCCTGAATGCCCAATAATTCAGAATGTTCATCATGTTGAAACTGAATAGAACGTTGGAATTGACCGAATTCGTCAAATGGCAAGAATATTCAAAGTGATCAGAGTGATAAAACCAGCTACAATAATCAAAATAGCCTGATATCCCAATAATTCAGAATGTTCATCATGTTAAAACTGAATATAACGTTTGAATTGACCGAATTCGTCAAATGGCAAGATTATCAAAGTGATCAGTGTGATAAAACTAGCTACAATAATCAAAATAGCCTGAATGCCCAATAATTCAGAATGTTCATCATGTTGAAACTGAATAGAACGTTGGAATTGACCGAATTCGTCAAATGGTAAGAGTATTCAAAGTGATCAGAGTGATAAAACCAGCCAGACTAATCAAAATAGCCTGAATGCCCAATAATTCAGAATGTTCATCATGTTGAAACTGAATAGAACGTTGGAATTGGCCGAATTCGTCAAATGGCAAGAGTATTCAAAGTGATCAGAGTGATTAAACCAGCTACAATAGTCAAAATAGCCTGAATGCCCAATAATTCAGTGATAAAACCAGCCAGACTAATCAAAATAGCCTGAATGCCCAATAATTCAGAATTTTTATCATGTTCAAACTGAACAGAACGTTGGAATTGACCGAATTCGTCAAATGGCAAGAGTATTCAAAGTGATCAGAGTGATAAAACCAGCTACAATAGTCAAAATAGCCTGAATGCCCAATAATTCAGAATGTTCATCATGTTAAAACTGAATAGAACGTTGGAATTGACCGAATTCGTCAAATGGCTAGAGTATTCAAAGTGATCAGAGTGATAAAAATAGCCAGACTAATCAAAATAGCCTGAATGCCCAATAATTCAGAATGTTCATCATGTTGAAACTGAATAGAACGTTGGAATTGACCGAATTCGTCAAATGGCAAGAGTATTCAAGAGTGATAAAACCAGCCAGACTAATCAAAATAGCCTGAATGCCCAATAATTCAGAATGTTCACCATGTTAAAACTGAATAGAACGTTGGAATTGACCGAATTCGTCAAATGGCTAGAGTATTCAAAGTGATCAGAGTGATAAAACCAGCCAGACTAATCAAAATAGCCTGAATGCCCAATAATTCAGAATGTTCATCATGTTGAAACTGAATAGAACGTTGGAATTGGCAGAATTCGTCAAATGGCAAGAGTATTCAAAGTGATCAGAGTGATTAAACCAGCTACAATAGTCAAAATAGCCAGAATGCCCAATAATTCAGAATGTTCATCATGTTAAAACTGAATAGAACGTTGGAATTGACCGAATTCGTCAAATGGCAAGAGTATTCAAGAGTGATAAAACCAGCCAGACTAATCAAAATAGCCTGAATGCCCAATAATTCAGAATGTTCACCATGTTAAAACTGAATAGAACGTTGGAATTGACCGAATTCGTCAAATGGCTAGAGTATTCAAAGTGATCAGAGTGATAAAACCAGCCAGACTAATCAAAATAGCCTGAATGCCCAATAATTCAGAATGTTCACCATGTTAAAACTGAATAGAACGTTGGAATTGACCGAATTCGTCAAATGGCTAGAGTATTCAAAGTGATCAGAGTGATAAAACCAGCCAGACTAATCAAAATAGCCTGAATGCCCAATAATTCAGAATGTTCATCATGTTGAAACTGAATAGAACGTTGGAATTGGCAGAATTCGTCAAATGGCAAGAGTATTCAAAGTGATCAGAGTGATTAAACCAGCTACAATAGTCAAAATAGCCTGAATGCCCAATAATTCAGAATGTTCATCATGTTAAAACTGAATAGAACGTTGGAATTGACCGAATTCGTCAAATGGCTAGAGTATTCAAAGTGATCAGAGTGATAAAAATAGCCAGACTAATCAAAATAGCCTGAATGCCCAATAATTCAGAATGTTCATCATGTTGAAACTGAATAGAACGTTGGAATTGACCGAATTCGTCAAATGGCAAGAGTATTCAAGAGTGATAAAACCAGCCAGACTAATCAAAATAGCCTGAATGCCCAATAATTCAGAATGTTCACCATGTTAAAACTGAATAGAACGTTGGAATTGACCGAATTCGTCAAATGGCTAGAGTATTCAAAGTGATCAGAGTGATAAAACCAGCCAGACTAATCAAAATAGCCTGAATGCCCAATAATTCAGAATGTTCATCATGTTGAAACTGAATAGAACGTTGGAATTGGCAGAATTCGTCAAATGGCAAGAGTATTCAAAGTGATCAGAGTGATTAAACCAGCTACAATAGTCAAAATAGCCAGAATGCCCAATAATTCAGAATGTTCATCATGTTAAAACTGAATAGAACGTTGGAATTGACCGAATTCGTCAAATGGCTAGAGTATTCAAAGTGATCAGAGTGATACAAATAGAAAGACTAATCAAAATAGCCTGAATGGCCAATAATTCAGAATTTTTATCATGTTCAAACTGAACAGAACGTTGGAATTGACCGAATTCGTCAAATGGCAAGAGTATTCAAAGTGATCAGAGTGATAAAACCAGCTACAATAGTCAAAATAGCCTGAATGCCCAATAATTCAGAATGTTCATCATGTTAAAACTGAATAGAACGTTGGAATTGACCGAATTCGTCAAATGGCTAGAGTATTCAAAGTGATCAGAGTGATAAAAATAGCCAGACTAATCAAAATAGCCTGAATGCCCAATAATTCAGAATGTTCATCATGTTGAAACTGAATAGAACGTTGGAATTGACCGAATTCGTCAAATGGCAAGAGTATTCAAGAGTGATAAAACCAGCCAGACTAATCAAAATAGCCTGAATGCCCAATAATTCAGAATGTTCACCATGTTAAAACTGAATAGAACGTTGGAATTGACCGAATTCGTCAAATGGCTAGAGTATTCAAAGTGATCAGAGTGATAAAACCAGCCAGACTAATCAAAATAGCCTGAATGCCCAATAATTCAGAATGTTCATCATGTTGAAACTGAATAGAACGTTGGAATTGGCAGAATTCGTCAAATGGCAAGATTATTCAAAGTGATCAGAGTGATTAAACCAGCTACAATAGTCAAAATAGCCAGAATGCCCAATAATTCAGAATGTTCATCATGTTAAAACTGAATAGAACGTTGGAATTGACCGAATTCGTCAAATGGCTAGAGTATTCAAAGTGATCAGAGTGATAAAAATAGAAAGACTAATCAAAATAGCCTGAATGGCCAATAATTCAGAATGTTCATCATGTTGAAACTGAGTAGAACGTTGGAAGTGACCGAATTCGTCAAATGGCAAGAGTATTCAAGAGTGATAAAACCAGCCAGACTAATCAAAATAGCCTGAATGCCCAATAATTCAGAATGTTCACCATGTTAAAACTGAATAGAACGTTGGAATTGACCGAATTCGTCAAATGGCTAGAGTATTCAAAGTGATCAGAGTGATAAAACCAGCCAGACTAATCAAAATAGCCTGAATGCCCAATAATTCAGAATGTTCATCATGTTGAAACTGAATAGAACGTTGGAATTGGCAGAATTCGTCAAATGGCAAGAGTATTCAAAGTGATCAGAGTGATTAAACCAGCTACAATAGTCAAAATAGCCTGAATGCCCAATAATTCAGTGATAAAACCAGCCAGACTAATCAAAATAGCCTGAATGCCCAATAATTCAGAATGTTCATCATGTTCAAACTGAACAGAACGTTGGAATTGACCGAATTCGTCAAATGGCAAGAGTATTCAAAGTGATCAGAGTGATAAAACCAGCCAGACTAATCAAAATAGCCTGAATGCCCAATAATTCAGAATGTTCATCATGTTGAAACTGAATAGAACGTTGGAATTGACCGAATTCGTCAAATGGCTAGAGTATTCAAAGTGATCAGAGTGATAAAACCAGCCAGACTAATCAAAATAGCCTGAATGCCCAATAATTCAGAATGTTCATCATGTTGAAACTGAATAGAACGTTGGAATTGACCGAATTCGTCAAATGGCTAGAGTATTCAAAGTGATCAGAGTGATACAAATAGAAAGACTAATCAAAATAGCCTGAATGGCCAATAATTCAGAATTTTTATCATGTTCAAACTGAACAGAACGTTGGAATTGACCGAATTCGTCAAATGGCAAGAGTATTCAAAGTGATCAGAGTGATAAAACCAGCTACAATAGTCAAAATAGCCTGAATGCCCAATAATTCAGAATGTTCATCATGTTAAAACTGAATAGAACGTTGGAATTGACCGAATTCGTCAAATGGCTAGAGTATTCAAAGTGATCAGAGTGATAAAAATAGCCAGACTAATCAAAATAGCCTGAATGCCCAATAATTCAGAATGTTCATCATGTTGAAACTGAATAGAACGTTGGAATTGACCGAATTCGTCAAATGGCAAGAGTATTCAAGAGTGATAAAACCAGCCAGACTAATCAAAATAGCCTGAATGCCCAATAATTCAGAATGTTCACCATGTTAAAACTGAATAGAACGTTGGAATTGACCGAATTCGTCAAATGGCTAGAGTATTCAAAGTGATCAGAGTGATAAAACCAGCCAGACTAATCAAAATAGCCTGAATGCCCAATAATTCAGAATGTTCATCATGTTGAAACTGAATAGAACGTTGGAATTGGCAGAATTCGTCAAATGGCAAGAGTATTCAAAGTGATCAGAGTGATTAAACCAGCTACAATAGTCAAAATAGCCAGAATGCCCAATAATTCAGAATGTTCATCATGTTAAAACTGAATAGAACGTTGGAATTGACCGAATTCGTCAAATGGCTAGAGTATTCAAAGTGATCAGAGTGATAAAACCAGCTACAATAGTCAAAATAGCCTGAATGCCCAATAATTCAGAATGTTCATCATGTTAAAACTGAATAGAACGTTGGAATTGACCGAATTCGTCAAATGGCTAGAGTATTCAAAGTGATCAGAGTGATAAAAATAGCCAGACTAATCAAAATAGCCTGAATGCCCAATAATTCAGAATGTTCATCATGTTGAAACTGAATAGAACGTTGGAATTGACCGAATTCGTCAAATGGCAAGAGTATTCAAGAGTGATAAAACCAGCCAGACTAATCAAAATAGCCTGAATGCCCAATAATTCAGAATGTTCACCATGTTAAAACTGAATAGAACGTTGGAATTGACCGAATTCGTCAAATGGCTAGAGTATTCAAAGTGATCAGAGTGATAAAACCAGCCAGACTAATCAAAATAGCCTGAATGCCCAATAATTCAGAATGTTCATCATGTTGAAACTGAATAGAACGTTGGAATTGGCAGAATTCGTCAAATGGCAAGAGTATTCAAAGTGATCAGAGTGATTAAACCAGCTACAATAGTCAAAATAGCCAGAATGCCCAATAATTCAGAATGTTCATCATGTTAAAACTGAATAGAACGTTGGAATTGACCGAATTCGTCAAATGGCTAGAGTATTCAAAGTGATCAGAGTGATAAAAATAGAAAGACTAATCAAAATAGCCTGAATGGCCAATAATTCAGAATGTTCATCATGTTGAAACTGAGTAGAACGTTGGAAGTGACCGAATTCGTCAAATGGCAAGAGTATTCAAGAGTGATAAAACCAGCCAGACTAATCAAAATAGCCTGAATGCCCAATAATTCAGAATGTTCACCATGTTAAAACTGAATAGAACGTTGGAATTGACCGAATTCGTCAAATGGCTAGAGTATTCAAAGTGATCAGAGTGATAAAACCAGCCAGACTAATCAAAATAGCCTGAATGCCCAATAATTCAGAATGTTCATCATATTGAAACTGAATAGAACGTTGGAATTGGCAGAATTCGTCAAATGGCAAGAGTATTCAAAGTGATCAGAGTGATTAAACCAGCTACAATAGTCAAAATAGCCTGAATGCCCAATAATTCAGTGATAAAACCAGCCAGACTAATCAAAATAGCCTGAATGCCCAATAATTCAGAATGTTCATCATGTTCAAACTGAACAGAACGTTGGAATTGACCGAATTCGTCAAATGGCAAGAGTATTCAAAGTGATCAGAGTGATAAAACCAGCCAGACTAATCAAAATAGCCTGAATGCCCAATAATTCAGAATGTTCATCATGTTGAAACTGAATAGAACGTTGGAATTGACCGAATTCGTCAAATGGCTAGAGTATTCAAAGTGATCAGAGTGATAAAACCAGCCAGACTAATCAAAATATCCTGAATGCCCAATAATTCAGAATTTTCATCATGTTGAAACTGAATAGAACGTTGGAATTGACCGAATTCGTCAAATGGCAAGATTATCAAAGTGATCAGAGTAATAAAACTAGCTACAATAATCAAAATAGCCTGAATGCCCAATAATTCAGAATGTTCATCATGTTAAAACTGAATAGAACGTTGGAATTTACCGAATTCGTCAAATGGCTAGAGTATTCAAAGTGATCAGAGTGATAAAACCAGCCAGACTAAACAAAATAGCCTGAATGCCCAATAATTCAGAATGTTCATCATGTTGAAACTGAATAGAACGTTGGAATTGACCGAATTCGTCAAATGGCTAGAGTATTCAAAGTGATCAGAGTGATAAAACCAGCCAGACTAATCAAAATATCCTGAATGCCCAATAATTCAGAATGTTCATCATGTTAAAACTGAATAGAACGTTGGAATTGACCGAATTCGTCAAATGGCTAGAGTATTCAAAGTGATCAGAGTGATAAAACCAGCCAGACTAATCAAAATAGCCTGAATGCCCAATAATTCAGAATGTTCATCATGTTGAAACTGAATAGAACGTTGGAATTGGCAGAATTCGTCAAATGGCAAGAGTATTCAAAGTGATCAGAGTGATTAAACCAGCTACAATAGTCAAAATAGCCTGAATGCCCAATAATTCAGTGATGAAACCAGCCAGACTAAACAAAATAGCCTGAATGCCCAATAATTCAGAATGTTCATCATGTTCAAACTGAACAGAACGTTGGAATTGACCGAATTCGTCAAATGGCAAGAGTATTCAAAGTGATCAGAGTGATAAAACCAGCCAGAGTAATCAAAATAGCCTGAATGCCCAATAATTCAGAATGTTCATCATGTTGAAACTGAATAGAACGTTGGAATTGACCGAATTCGTCAAATGGCTAGAGTATTCAAAGTGATCAGAGTGATAAAACCAGCCAGACTAATCAAAATATCCTGAATGCCCAATAATTCAGAATGTTCATCATGTTAAAACTGAATAGAACGTTGGAATTGACCGAATTCGTCAAATGGCTAGAGTATTCAAAGTGATCAGAGTGATAAAACCAGCCAGACTAATCAAAATAGCCTGAATGCCCAATAATTCAGAATGTTCATCATGTTGAAACTGAATATAACGTTGGAATTGAACGAATTCGTCAAATGGCAAGATTATCAAAGTGATAAGAGTGATAAAACTAGCTACAATAATCAAAATAGCCTGAATGCCCAATAATTCAGAATGTTCATCATGTTAAAACTGAATAGAACGTTGGAATTGGCCGAATTCGTCAAATGGCTAGAGTATTCAAAGTGATCAGAGTGATAAAACCAGCCAGACTAATCAAAATAGCCTGAATGCCCAATAATTCAGAATGTTCATCATGTTGAAACTGAATAGAACGTTGGAATTGACCGAATTCGTCAAATGGCAAGATTATCAAAATGATCAGAGTGATAAAACCAGCTACAATAATCAAAATAGCCTGAATGGCCAATAATTCAGAATGTTCATCATGTTAAAACTGAATAGAACGTTGGAATTGACCGAATTCGTCAAATGGCTAGAGTATTCAAAGTGATCAGAGTGATAAAACCAGCCAGACTAATCAAAATAGCCTGAATGCCCAATAATTTAGAATGTTCATCATGTTGAAACTGAATAGAACGTTGGAATTGACCGAATTCGTCAAATGGCAAGATTATCAAAGTGATCAGAGTGATAAAACTAGCTACAATAATCAAAATAGCCTGAATGCCCAATAATTCAGAATGTTCATCATGTTAAAACTGAATAGAACGTTGGAATTGACCGAATTCGTCAAATGGCTAGAGTATTCAAAGTGATCAGAGTGATAAAATCAGCCAGACTAATCAAAATAGCCTGAATGCCCAATAATTCAGAACGTTCATCATGTTAAAACTGAATAGAACGTTGGAATTGACCGAATTCGTCAAATGGCAAGATTATCAAAGTGATCAGAGTGATAAAACTATCTACAATAATCAAAATAGCCTGAATGCCCAATAATTCAGAATGTTCATCATGTTAAAACTGAATAGAACGTTGGAATTGACCGAATTCGTCAAATGGCTAGAGTATTCAAAGTGATCAGAGTGATAAAACCAGCCAGACTAATCAAAATAGCCTGAATGCCCAATAATTCAGAATGTTCATCATGTTGAAACTGAATAGAACGTTGGAATTAACCGAATTCGTCAAATGGCAAGAGTATTCAAAGTAATCAGAGTGATAAAACCAGCTACAATAATCAAAATAGCCTGAACGGCCAATAATTCAGAATGTTCATCATGTTGAAACTGAGTAGAACGTTGGAAGTGACCGAATTCGTCAAATGGCAAGATTATCAAAGTGATCAGAGTGATAAAACCAGCTTCAATAATCAAAATAGCCTGAATGCCCAATAATTCAGAATGTTCATCATGTTGAAACTGAATAGAACGTTGGAATTGACCGAATTCGTCAAATGGCAAGAGTATTCAAAGTGATCAGAGTGATAAAACCAGCCAGACTATTCAAAATAGCCTGAATGCCCAATAATTCAGAATGTTCATCATGTTGAAACTGAACAGAATTTTGGAATTGGCCGAATTCGTCAAATGGCAAGAGTAATCAAAGTGATCAGAGTGATAAAACAAGCCAGACTAATCAAAATAGCCTGAATGCCCAATAATTTAGAATGTTCATCATGTTGAAACTGAATGGAACATTGGAATTGACCGAATTCGTCAAATGGCAAGAGTATTCAAAGTGATCAGAGTGATAAAACCAGCTACAATAATCAAAATAGCCTGAATGCCCAATAATTCAGAATGTTCATCATGTTCAAACTGAATAGAAAGTTGGAATTGACCGAATTCGTCAAATGGCAAGATTATCAAAGTGATCAGAGTGATAAAACCAGCTACAATAATCAAAATACCCTGAATGCCCAAAATTTCAGAATGTTCATCATGTTGAAACTGGATAGAACGTTGGAATTGACCGAATTCGTCAAATGGCAAGAGTATTCAAAGTGATCAGAGTGATAAAACCAGCCAGACTATTCAAAATAGCCTGAATGCCCAATAATTCAGAATGTTCATCATGTTCAAACTGAATAGAACGTTGGAATTGACCGAATTCGTCAAATGGCAAGATTATCAAAGTGATCAGAGTGATAAAACCAGCTACAATAATCAAAATGGCCTGAATGCCCAATAATTCAGAATGTTCATCATGTTGAAACTGGATAGAACGTTGGAATTGACCGAATTCGTCAAATGGCAAGAGTATTCAAAGTGATCAGAGTGATAAAACCAGCCAGACTATTCAAAATAGCCTGAATGCCCAATAATTTAGAATGTTCATCATGTTGAAACTGAATAGAACGTTGGAATTGACCGAATTCGTCAAATGGCAGGAGCATACAAAGTGATCAGAGTGATAAAACCAGCCAGACTATTCAAAATAGCCTGAATGCCCAATAATTCAGAATGTTCATCATGTTCAAACTGAATAGAACGTTGGAATTGACCGAATTCGTCAAATGGCAAGAGTATTCAAAGTGATCAGAGTGATAAAACCAGCCAGACTATTGAAAATAGCCTGAATGCCCAATAATTCAGAATGTTCATCATGTTCAAACTGAATAGAACGTTGGAATTGACCGAATTCGTCGAATGGCAAGATTATCAAAGTGATCAGAGTGATAAAACCAGCTACAATAATCAAAATGGCCTGAATGCCCAATAATTCAGAATGTTCATCATGTTGAAACTGGCTAGAACGTTGGAATTGACCGAATTCGTCAAATGGCAAGATTATCAAAGTGATCAGAGTGATAAAACCAGCTACAATAATCAAAATGGCCCGAATGCCCAATAATTCAGAATGTTCATCATGTTGAAACTGGATAGAACGTTGGAATTGACCGAATTGGTCAAATGGCAAGAGCATTCAAAGTGATCAGAGTGATAAAACCAGCCAGACTAATCAAAATAGCCTGAATGCCCAATAATTCAGAATGTTCAAACTGAATAGAACGTTGGAATTGACCGAATTCGTCAAATGGCAAGATTATCAAAGTGATCAGAGTGATAAAACCAGCTACAATAATCAAAATAGCCTGAATGCCCAATAATTCAGAATGTTCATCATGTTGAAACTGGATAGAACGTTGGAATTGACCGAATTCGTCAAATGGCAAGAGTATTCAAAGTGATCAGAGTGATAAAACCAGCCAGACTATTCAAAATAGCCTGAATGCCCAATAATTCAGAATGTTCATCATGTTGAAACTGAGTAGAACGTTGGAAGTGACCGAATTCGTCAAATGGCAAGATTATCAAAGTGATCAGAGTGATAAAACCAGCTACAATAATCAAAATAGCCTGAATGCCCAATAATTCAGAATGTTCATCATGTTGAAACTGAATAGAACGTTGAAATTGACCGAATTCGTCAAATGGCAAGAGTATTCAAAGTGATCAGAGTGATTAAACCAGCTACAATAGTCAAAATAGCCTGAATGCCCAATAATTCAGTGATAAAACCAGCCAGACTAATCAAAATAGCCTGAATGCCCAATAATTCAGAATGTTCATCATGTTGAAACTGAATAGAACGTTGAAATTGACCGAATTCGTCAAATGGCAAGAATAATCAAATTGATCAGAGTGATAAAACCAGCTACAATAGTCAAAATAGCCCGAATGCCCAATAATTCAGAATGTTCATCATGTTGAAACTGAATAGAACGTGGAAATTGACCGAATTCGTCAAATGGCAAGATTATCAAAGTGATCAGAGTGATAAAACCAGGTACAATAATCAAAATAGCCTGAATGCCCAATAATTCAGAATGTTCATCATGTTCATCATGTTCAAACTAAATAGAACATTGGAATTGACCGAATTCGTCAAATGGCAAGAATAATCAAATTGATCAGAGTGATAAAACCAGCTACAATAATCAAAATAGCCTGAACGCCCAATAATTCAGAATGTTCATCATGTTGAAACTGAATAGAACGTTGGAATTGACCGAATTCGTCAAATGGCAAGATTATCAAAGTGATCACAATGATAAAACCAGCTACAATAATCAAAATAGCCTGAATGCCCAATAATTCAGTGATAAAACCAGCCAGACTAATCAAAATAGCCTGAATGCCCAATAATTCAGAATGTTCATCATGTTGAAACTGAATAGAACATTGAAATTGACCGAATTCGTCAAATGGCAAGAATAATCAAATTGATCAGAGTGATAAAACCAGCTACAATAGTCAAAATAGCCCGAATGCCCAATAGTTCAGAATGTTCATCATGTTGAAACTGAATAGAACGTTGGAATTGATGTTCATCATTGGAATTGATGTTGAATTTTATGTTCATCATGTTCAAACTGAATAGAACGTTGGAATTGACCGAATTCGTTAAATGGCAAGAGTATTCCAAGTGATCAGAGTGATTAAACCAGCTACAATAGTCAAAATAGCCTGAATGCCCAATAATTCAGAATGTTAATCATGTTGAAACTGAATAGAACGTTGAAATTGACCGAATTCGTCAAATGGCAAGATTATCAAAGTGATCAGAGTGATAAAACCAACTACAATAATCAAAATAGCCTGAATGCCCAATAATTCAGAATGTTCATCATATTGAAACTGAATAGAACGTTGGAATTGACCGAATTCGTCAAATGGCAAGAATAATCAAAGTGATCAGAGTGATAAAACCAGCTACAATAGTCAAAATAGACTGAATGCCCAATAATTCAGAATGTTCATCATGTTCAAACTGAATAGAACGTTGGAATTGACCGAATTCGTCAAATGGCAAGAGTATTCAAAGTGATCAGAGTGATAAAACCAGCTACAATAATCAAAATAGCCTGAATGCCCAATAATTCAGAATGTTCATCATGTTAAAACTGAATAGAACGTTGGAATTGACCGAATTCGTCAAATGGCAAGATTATCAAAGTGATCAGAGTGATAAAACCAGCTACAATAATCAAAATAGCCTGAATGCCCAATAATTCAGAATGTTCATCATGTTGAAACTGAATAGAACGTTGAAATTGACCGAATTCGTCAAATGGCAAGAATAATCAAATTGATCAGAGTGATAAAACCAGCTACAATAGTCAAAATAGCCCGAATGCCCAATAATTCAGAATGTTCATCATGTTGAAACTGAATAGAACGTTGGAATTGATGTTCATCATTGGAATTGATGTTGAATTGATGTTCATCATGTTGAAACTGAATAGAACGTTGAAATTGACCGAATTCGTCAAATGGCAAGAATAATCAAATTGATCAGAGTGATAAAACCAGCTACAATAGTCAAAATAGCCCGAATGCCCAATAATTCAGAATGTTCATCATGTTGAAACTGAATAGAACGTTGAAATTGACCGAATTCGTCAAATGGCAAGATTATCAAAGTGATCAGAGTGATAAAACCAGCTACAATAATCAAAATAGCCTGAATGCCCAATAATTCAGAATGTTCATCATATTGAAACTGAATAGAACGTTGGAATTGACCGAATTCGTCAAATGGCAAGAATAATCAAAGTGATCAGAGTGATAAAACCAGCTACAATAGTCAAAATAGACTGAATGCCCAATAATTCAGAATGTTCATCATGTTCAAACTAAATAGAACGTTGGAATTGACCGAATTCGTCAAATGGCAAGAGTATTCAAAGTGATCAGAGTGATAAAACCAGCTACAATAATCAAAATAGCCTGAATGCCCAATAATTCAGAATGTTCATCATGTTGAAACTGAATAGAACGTTGGAATTGACCGAATTCGTCAAATGGCAAGATTATCAAAGTGATCAGAGTGATAAAACCAGCTACAACAATTGGACAAATAGTAAGTTCGGCCGGGCCGAATCTTATATACCCTCCATCATGGATCCTTAAAAAGTCAATAAATAAGAAAACCAGGGAAAAATTGCAGTCGGGTAAACCGACTTATATATACCCTCACCCTCATTAAAAACATACAAGTCTCATATTTCAAAGTATCGGAAAGTTAAATGTGTGAGTAGCTACCATCATTTGATGTAACATCTGATGAAAAGTCATAATAGCAACCTAGAATACCGAATGTTTTAGAAAAATATTGTATTACATGATTTTACAAAAAGGACGGAATATAAAGCAGAGTTTTTACTAGAAAATTGTATGTAGTTAAAGCTTTACTAAATATAGAGTTTCGGAAAGAATCGTTGATCGAGTTTATATAATTACACGATTTCTAAAGTGGGTGCAATGGTACATTTGTATGGGAGGTACCAGAAAAGGAGTTGCCAGACTGCCAAGTTTTTGTCCAAAACTTAGTCCAGTTATACCATTACTAAATACGGAATTTGGGCAGATCGCGTTGGTCGTATTGAAAGTATTACACGGTTTATAATGGGTGGAATGGTAAATTTGTATGACAGGTACCAGAAGGGGAGTTGCCAGACTTCCAAGTTTTTGTCTAAAAATTTGTCTAGCTATACTTTTACTAAATACAAAATTTGGGCAAAATGTCGTTGGGCGTATTGGTGTTATTATACGATTTCTAAGGCAGGCGGGATGGTACATTCGTATGGGAGGTACCTGAAGAGGAGTTGCCAGACAGCCAAGATTTTGTCGGAAACTTTGTCCGGTTATACCTTTACTAACTACGGATTTTGGACAAGATCGAACTTGCAAGTGTTGATATTATTACACGATTTATAAAGTGGGCGAAATAGCAGATTTGTATGGGAGGTACCCGAAGGAGAGTTGCCAGACTGCCAACTTTTTGTCCAAAACTTAGTCTAACTCTACTTTTACTAAATACAAAATTTGGGCAAGATCGCGTTGGGCATATTGGTGTTATTACACGATTTCTAAGGTAGGCGGGATGGCACATTTGTATGGCATGTACCAGAAGGGGATTTGCCAGACTGCCAACTTTTTGTCCAAAACTTAGTCTAACTCTACTTTTACTAAATACAAAATTTGGGGAAGATCCAACTAGGCGTGTTGATATTATTATACGATTTCTAAAGTGGGCGAAATAGCAGATTTGTATGGGAGGTACCCGAAGGGGTGTGGCCATATAGCCCATTTGCTATCCCATAAGCAGTTTTGGGAAAATATTAAGCCATGCCAAATTTCAGAGTGATTGCTTAACTCTTTCGAAAGTTATCGTGCGTACCAGCAGGACAGACGGACGGACAGACGGACATGGCTCAAACGATTCAGAAAGTCATAAAACGAATTTGGTTCAAAGACACCTGGGGTCTAATGTGGATATTTCTATGTGTTACACTTTTGAGCCGTATCAAATGATATATACCATCCCACCGTAGGATGAGGGTATAACTAACTGAGTTTTTGGGCCGCTCGTGACCCGATAGTCCAGGAACCCGATCACAAATTTTATCCAAATCATGAAAATAAATGCATATTTGGGTTCGCGAGAAAATTTCGTTGCATTTCGATACCCATATGTCCATGTTTGTCAAGGGACGGTTTTTGGACCGCTGGAGACCCGATAGTCCCAGACACCGGATCAAAAAATTTAGGCAAATCATGAAAATAAAGGCATATTTGGGTTCGTGAGTAAATTTCGTTGCACTTCGATACCCATATGCGCATGTTTATCATGGGCCCTTTTTTGGGCCCCAAGGGTCCACGGTACCCATGAGCACGCCCATTTTTGGGATTTTTTCCCCATCTATAAATTATATAAACTTAGAACTTAGATGTAGTGAAAAAAAATATTTTAAAAATTTGATTATGGCCAGAATATATTTAGTCCCGTAAAGGGGAACTTTTTCCCCTTTGGTCCGATATGGCCCATTCTCGAACTTAACCTGCTTATGGGCAAAAAACATCTTCCTGCAAAATTTCAGCTTGTTAGCGTTGGTCGTTCGCACTCTATCGTGATTTCAACAGACGGACGGACGGACAGACGGACATCGCTAGAATGTCTTAGAATGTTACACTGACCAATAATATATATACTTTATAGGGTCGCAGATCACTCTTTCGAGGTGTTGCAAACGGAATGACAAACTTAGTATATACTCCATCCTATGATGGAGTGTATAATAATCAAAATAGCCTGAATGCCCAATAATTCAGAATGTTCATCATGTTGAAACTGAATAGAACGTTGGAATTGACAGAATTCGTCAAATGGCAAGAGTATTCAAAGTGATAAAACCAGCCAGACTAATAAAAATAGCCTGAATGCCCAATAATTCAGAATGTTCATCATGTCGAAACTGAATAGAACGTTGGAATTGACCGAATTCGTCAAATGGCAAAAGTATTCAAAGTGATCAGAGTGATTAAACCAACTACAATAGTCAAAATAGCCTGAATGGCCAATAATTCAGAATGTTCATCATGTTCAAACTGAATAGAACGTTGGAATTGACCGAATTCATCAAATGGCAAGATTATCAAAGTGATCAGAGTGATAAAACCAGCTACAATAGTCAAAATAGACTGAATGCCCAATAATTCAGAATGTTCATCATGTTCAAACTGAATAGAACGTTGGAATTGACCGAATTCGTCAAATGGCAAGAGTATTCAAAGTGATCAGAGTGATAAAACCAGCTACAATAATCAAAATAGCCTGAATGCCCAATAATTCAGAATGTTCATCATGTTGAAACTGAATAGAACGTTGGAATTGACCGAATTCGTCAAATGGCACGATTATCAAAGTGATCAGAGTGATAAAACCAGCTACAATAATCAAAATAGCCTGAATGCCCAATAATTCAGAATGTTCATCATGTTTAAACTGAATAGAACGTTGGAATTGACCGAATTCGTCAAATGGAACGAGTATTCAAAGTGATTAGAGTGATAAAACCAGCTACAATAATCAAAATAGCCTGAATGCCAAATAATTCAGAATGTTCATCATGTTGAAACTGAATAGAACGTTGGAATTGACCGAATTCGTCAATTGGCAAGAATAATCAAAGTGATCAGAGTGATAAAACCAGCTACAATCGTCAAAATAGCCTGAATGCCCAATAATTCAGAATGTTCATCATGTTCAAACTGAATAGAACGTTGGAATTGACCGAATTCGTCAAATGGCAAGATTATCAAAGTGATCAGAGTGATAAAACCAGCTACAATAATCAAAATAGCCTGATTTCCCAATAATTCAGAATGTTCATCATGTTCAAACTGAATAGAACGTTGGAATTGACCGAATTCGTCAAATGGAACGAGTATTCAAAGTGATTAGAGTGATAAAACCAGCTACAATCGTCAAAATAGCCTGAATGCCCAATAATTCAGAATGTTCATCATGTTCAAACTGAATAGAACGTTGGAATTGACCGAATTCGTCAAATGGCAAGAATAATCAAAGTGATCAGAGTGATAAAACCAGCTACAATAGTCAAAATAGCCTGAATGCCAAATAATTCAGAATGTTCATCATGTTGAAACTGAATAGAACGTTGGAATTGACCGAATTCGTCAAATGGCAAGAATAATCAAAGTGATCAGAGTGATAAAACCAGCAACAATCGTCAAAATAGCCTGAATGCCCAATAATTCAGAATGTTCATCATGTTCAAACTGAATAGAACGTTGGAATTGACTGAATTCGTCAAATGGCAAGACTATTCAAAGTGATCAGAGTGATAAAACCAGCCAGACTAATCAAAATAGCCTGAATGCCCAATAATTCAGAATGTTCATCATGTTGAAACTGAATAGAACGTTGGAATTGACCGAATTCGTCAAATGGCAAGAATAATCAAAGTGATCAGAGTGATTAAACCAGTCAGACTAATCACAATATACTGAATGTCCAATAATTAAGAATGTTCATCATGTTCAAACTGAATAGAACGTTGGAATTGACCGAATTCGTCAAATGGCAAGATTATCAAAGTGATCAGAGTGATAAAAACAGCTACAATAATCAAAATAGCCTGAATGCCCAATAATTCAGAATGTTCATCATGTTCAAACTGAATAGAACGTTGGAATTGACCGAATTCGTCAAATGGCAAGATTATAAAAGTGATCAGAGTGATAAAACCAGCAACAATCGTCAAAATAGCCTGAATGCCCAATAATTCAGAATGTTCATCATGTTCAAACTGAATAGAACGTTGGAATTGACCGAATTCGTCAAATGGCAAGAGTATTCAAAGTGATCAGAGTGATAAAACCAGCTACAATAATCAAAATAGCCTGAATGCCCAATAATTCAGAATGTTCATCATGTTGAAACTGAATAGAACGTTGGAATTGACCGAATTCGTCAAATGGCACGATTATCAAAGTGATCAGAGTGATAAAACCAGCTACAATAATCAAAATAGCCTGAATGCCCAATAATTCAGAATGTTCATCATGTTTAAACTGAATAGAACGTTGGAATTGACCGAATTCGTCAAATGGAACGAGTATTCAAAGTGATTAGAGTGATAAAACCAGCTACAATAATCAAAATAGCCTGAATGCCAAATAATTCAGAATGTTCATCATGTTGAAACTGAATAGAACGTTGGAATTGACCGAATTCGTCAATTGGCAAGAATAATCAAAGTGATCAGAGTGATAAAACCAGCTACAATCGTCAAAATAGCCTGAATGCCCAATAATTCAGAATGTTCATCATGTTCAAACTGAATAGAACGTTGGAATTGACCGAATTCGTCAAATGGCAAGAATAATCAAAGTGATCAGAGTGATAAAACCAGCTACAATAGTCAAAATAGCCTGAATGCCAAATAATTCAGAATGTTCATCATGTTGAAACTGAATAGAACGTTGGAATTGACCGAATTCGTCAAATGGCAAGAATAATCAAAGTGATCAGAGTGATAAAACCAGCAACAATCGTCAAAATAGCCTGAATGCCCAATAATTCAGAATGTTCATCATGTTCAAACTGAATAGAACGTTGGAATTGACCGAATTCGTCAAATGGCAAGATTATCAAAGTGATCAGAGTGATAAAACCAGCTACAATAATCAAAATAGCCTGATTTCCCAATAATTCAGAATGTTCATCATGTTCAAACTGAATAGAACGTTGGAATTGACCGAATTCGTCAAATGGAACGAGTATTCAAAGTGATTAGAGTGATAAAACCAGCTACAATCGTCAAAATAGCCTGAATGCCCAATAATTCAGAATGTTCATCATGTTCAAACTGAATAGAACGTTGGAATTGACCGAATTCGTCAAATGGCAAGAATAATCAAAGTGATCAGAGTGATAAAACCAGCTACAATAGTCAAAATAGCCTGAATGCCAAATAATTCAGAATGTTCATCATGTTGAAACTGAATAGAACGTTGGAATTGACCGAATTCGTCAAATGGCAAGAATAATCAAAGTGATCAGAGTGATAAAACCAGCAACAATCGTCAAAATAGCCTGAATGCCCAATAATTCAGAATGTTCATCATGTTCAAACTGAATAGAACGTTGGAATTGACTGAATTCGTCAAATGGCAAGACTATTCAAAGTGATCAGAGTGATAAAACCAGCCAGACTAATCAAAATAGCCTGAATGCCCAATAATTCAGAATGTTCATCATGTTGAAACTGAATAGAACGTTGGAATTGACCGAATTCGTCAAATGGCAAGAATAATCAAAGTGATCAGAGTGATTAAACCAGTCAGACTAATCACAATATACTGAATGTCCAATAATTAAGAATGTTCATCATGTTCAAACTGAATAGAACGTTGGAATTGACCGAATTCGTCAAATGGCAAGATTATCAAAGTGATCAGAGTGATAAAAACAGCTACAATAATCAAAATAGCCTGAATGCCCAATAATTCAGAATGTTCATCATGTTCAAACTGAATAGAACGTTGGAATTGACCGAATTCGTCAAATGGCAAGATTATAAAAGTGATCAGAGTGATAAAACCAGCAACAATCGTCAAAATAGCCTGAATGCCCAATAATTCAGAATGTTCATCATGTTCAAACTGAATAGAACGTTGGAATTGACCGAATTCGTCAAATGGCAAGAGTATTCAAAGTGATCAGAGTGATAAAACCAGCTACAATAATCAAAATAGCCTGAATGCCCAATAATTCAGAATGTTCATCATGTTGAAACTGAATAGAACGTTGGAATTGACCGAATTCGTCAAATGGCACGATTATCAAAGTGATCAGAGTGATAAAACCAGCTACAATAATCAAAATAGCCTGAATGCCCAATAATTCAGAATGTTCATCATGTTTAAACTGAATAGAACGTTGGAATTGACCGAATTCGTCAAATGGAACGAGTATTCAAAGTGATTAGAGTGATAAAACCAGCTACAATAATCAAAATAGCCTGAATGCCAAATAATTCAGAATGTTCATCATGTTGAAACTGAATAGAACGTTGGAATTGACCGAATTCGTCAATTGGCAAGAATAATCAAAGTGATCAGAGTGATAAAACCAGCTACAATCGTCAAAATAGCCTGAATGCCCAATAATTCAGAATGTTCATCATGTTCAAACTGAATAGAACGTTGGAATTGACCGAATTCGTCAAATGGCAAGAATAATCAAAGTGATCAGAGTGATAAAACCAGCTACAATAGTCAAAATAGCCTGAATGCCAAATAATTCAGAATGTTCATCATGTTGAAACTGAATAGAACGTTGGAATTGACCGAATTCGTCAAATGGCAAGAATAATCAAAGTGATCAGAGTGATAAAACCAGCAACAATCGTCAAAATAGCCTGAATGCCCAATAATTCAGAATGTTCATCATGTTCAAACTGAATAGAACGTTGGAATTGACCGAATTCGTCAAATGGCAAGATTATCAAAGTGATCAGAGTGATAAAACCAGCTACAATAATCAAAATAGCCTGATTTCCCAATAATTCAGAATGTTCATCATGTTCAAACTGAATAGAACGTTGGAATTGACCGAATTCGTCAAATGGAACGAGTATTCAAAGTGATTAGAGTGATAAAACCAGCTACAATCGTCAAAATAGCCTGAATGCCCAATAATTCAGAATGTTCATCATGTTCAAACTGAATAGAACGTTGGAATTGACCGAATTCGTCAAATGGCAAGAATAATCAAAGTGATCAGAGTGATAAAACCAGCTACAATAGTCAAAATAGCCTGAATGCCAAATAATTCAGAATGTTCATCATGTTGAAACTGAATAGAACGTTGGAATTGACCGAATTCGTCAAATGGCAAGAATAATCAAAGTGATCAGAGTGATAAAACCAGCAACAATCGTCAAAATAGCCTGAATGCCCAATAATTCAGAATGTTCATCATGTTCAAACTGAATAGAACGTTGGAATTGACTGAATTCGTCAAATGGCAAGACTATTCAAAGTGATCAGAGTGATAAAACCAGCCAGACTAATCAAAATAGCCTGAATACCCAATAATTCAGAATGTTCATCATGTTGAAACTGAATAGAACGTTGGAATTGACCGAATTCGTCAAATGGCAAGAATAATCAAAGTGATCAGAGTGATTAAACCAGTCAGACTAATCACAATATACTGAATGTCCAATAATTAAGAATGTTCATCATGTTCAAACTGAATAGAACGTTGGAATTGACCGAATTCGTCAAATGGCAAGATTATCAAAGTGATCAGAGTGATAAAAACAGCTACAATAATCAAAATAGCCTGAATGCCCAATAATTCAGAATGTTCATCATGTTCAAACTGAATAGAACGTTGGAATTGACCGAATTCGTCAAATGGCAAGATTATAAAAGTGATCAGAGTGATAAAACCAGCAACAATCGTCAAAATAGCCTGAATGCCCAATAATTCAGAATGTTCATCATGTTCAAACTGAATAGAACGTTGGAATTGACTGAATTCGTCAAATGGCAAGACTATTCAAAGTGATCAGAGTGATAAAACCAGCCAGACTAATCAAAATAGCCTGAATGCCCAATAATTCAGAATGTTCATCATGTTGAAACTGAATAGAACGTTGGAATTGACCAAATTCGTCAAATGGCAAAAGTATTCAAAGTGATCAGAGTGATTAAACCAACTACAATAGTCAAAATAGCCTGAATGGCCAATAATTCAGAATGTTCATCATGTTTAAACTGAATAGAACGTTGGAATTGACCGAATTCGTCAAATGTCAAGAGTATTCAAAGTGATCAGAGTGATAAAACCAGCTACAATAGTCAAAATAGCCTGAATGCCCAATAATTCAGAATGTTCATCATGTTGAAACTGAATAGAACGCTGGAATTGACCGAATTCGTTTAATAGCTAGAGTATTCAAAGTGATCCGAGTGATAAAACCAGCCAGACTAATCAAAATGGCCTGAATGCCCAATAATTCAGAATGTTCATCATGATGAAACTGAATAGAACGTTGGAATTGACCGAATTCGTCAAATGGCAAGAGTATTCAAAGTGATCAGAGTGATTAAACCAGCCAGAGTAATCAAAATAGCCTGAATGCCCAATAATTCAGAATGTTCATCATGTTGAAACTGAATAGATCGTTGGAATTGACCGAATTCGTCAAATGGCAAGAGTATTCAAAGTGATCAGAGTGATAAAACCAGCCAGACTAATCAAAATAGCCTGAATGCCCAATAATTCAGAATGTTCATCATGTTGAAACTGAATAGAACGTTGGAATTGACCGAATTCGTCAAATGGCAAGAGTATTCAAAGTGATCAGAGTGATTAAACTAGCTACAATAGTCAAAATGGCCTGAATGTCCAATAATTCAGAATGTTCATCATGTTGAAACTAAATAGAACGTTGGAATTGACCGAATTCATCAAATGGCAAGAGTATTCAAAGTGATCAGAGTGATAAAACCAGCCAGACTAATCAAAATAGCCTGCATGCCCAATAATTCAGAATGTTCATCATGTTGAAACTGAATAGAACGTTGGAATTGACCGAATTCGCCAAATGGCAAGAGTATTCATAGTGATCAGAGTGATTAAACCAACTACAATAGTCAAAATAGCCTGAATGGCCAATAATTCGGAATGTTCATCATGTTGAAACTGAATAGAACGTTGGAATTGACCGAATTCGTCAAATGGCAAGAGTATTCAAAGTGATAAAACCAGCCAGACTAATAAAAATAGCCTGAATGCCCAATAATTCAGAATGTTCATCATGTTCAAACTGCATAGAAAGTTGGAATTGACCGAATTCGTCAAATGGCAGGAGTATTCAAAGTGATCAGAGTGATAAAACCAGACAGACTAATCAAAATAGCCTGAATGCGCAATAATTTAGAATGTTCATCATATTGAAACTGAATAGAACGTTGGAATTGACCGAATTCGTCAAATGGCAAGAGTATTCAAAGTGATCAGAGTGATTAAACTAGCTACAATAGTCAAAATGGCCTGAATGTCCAATAATTCAGAATGTTCATCATGTTGAAACTAAATAGAACGTTGGAATTGACCGAATTCGCCAAATGGCAAGAGTATTCATAGTGATCAGAGTGATTAAACCAACTACAATAGTCAAAATAGCCTGAATGGCTAATAATTCGGAATGTTCTTCATGTTGAAACTGAATAGAACGTTGGAATTGACCGACTAATAAAAATAGCCTGAATGCCCAATAATTCAGAATGTTCATCATGTTCAAACTGAATAGAAAGTTGGAATTGACCGAATTCGTCAAATGGCAGGAGTATTCAAAGTGATCAGAGTGATAAAACCAGACAGGCTAATCAAAATAGCCTGAATGCGCAATAATTTAGAATGTTCATCATGTTGAAACTGAATAGAACGTTGGAATTGACCGAATTCGTCAAATGGCAGGAGTATTCAAAGTTATCAGAGTGATAAAACCAGCCAGACTAATCAAAATAGCCTGAATGCTCAATAATTCAGAATGTTCATCATGTTGAAACTGAATAGAACGTTGGAATTGACCGAATTCGTCAAATGGCAAAAGTATTCAAAGTGATCAGAGTGATTAAACCAACTACAATAGTCAAAATAGCCTGAATGGCCAATAATTCAGAATGTTCATCATGTTCAAACTGAATAGAACGTTGGAATTGACCGAATTCGTCAAATAGCAAGATTATAAAAGTGATCAGAGTGATAAAACCAGCAACAATCGTCAAAATAGCCTGAATGCCCAATAATTCAGAATGTTCATCATGTTCAAACTGAATAGAACGTTGGAATTGACTGAATTCGTCAAATGGCAAGACTATTCAAAGTGATCAGAGTGATAAAACCAGCCAGACTAATAAAAATAGCCTGAATGCCCAATAATTCAGAATGTTCATCATGTTCAAACTGCATAGAATGTTGGAATTGACCGAATTCGTCAAATGGCAGGAGTATTCAAAGTGATCAGAGTGATAAAACCAGACAGACTAATCAAAATAGCCTGAATGCGCAATAATTTAGAATGTTCATCATGTTGAAACTGAATAGAACGTTGGAATTGACCGAATTCGTCAAATGGCAAGAGTATTCAAAGTGATCAGAGTGATTAAACTAGCTACAATAGTCAAAATGGCCTGAATGTCCAATAATTCAGAATGTTCATCATGTTGAAACTAAATAGAACGTTGGAATTGACCGAATTCGCCAAATGGCAAGAGTATTCATAGTGATCAGAGTGATTAAACCAACTACAATAGTCAAAATAGCCTGAATGGCTAATAATTCGGAATGTTCTTCATGTTGAAACTGAATAGAACGTTGGAATTGACCGAATTCGTCAAATGGCAAGAGTATTCAAAGTGATAAAACCAGCCAGACTAATAAAAATAGCCTGAATGCCCAATAATTCAGAATGTTCATCATGTTCAAACTGAATAGAAAGTTGGAATTGACCGAATTCGTCAAATGGCAGGAGAATTCAAAGTGATCAGAGTGATAAAACCAGACAGACTAATCAAAATAGCCTGAATGCGCAATAATTTAGAATGTTCATCATGTTGAAACTGAATAGAACGTTGGAATTGACCGAATTCGTCAAATGGCAGGAGTATTCAAAGTTATCAGAGTGATAAAACCAGCCAGACTAATCAAAATAGCCTGAATGCTCAATAATTCAGAATGTTCATCATGTTGAAACTGAATAGAACGTTGGAATTGACCGAATTCGTCAAATGGCAAAAGTATTCAAAGTGATCAGAGTGATTAAACCAACTACAATAGTCAAAATAGCCTGAATGGCCAATAATTCAGAATGTTCATCATGTTCAAACTGAATAGAACGTTGGAATTGACCGAATTCGTCAAATGGCAAGATTATAAAAGTGATCAGAGTGATAAAACCAGCAACAATCGTCAAAATAGCCTGAATGCCCAATAATTCAGAATGTTCATCATGTTCAAACTGAATAGAACGTTGGAATTGACTGAATTCGTCAAATGGCAAGACTATTCAAAGTGATCAGAGTGATAAAACCAGCCAGACTAATCAAAATAGCCTGAATGCCCAATAATTCAGAATGTTCATCATGTTGAAACTGAATAGAACGTTGGAATTGACCGAATTCGTCAAATGGCAAAAGTATTCAAAGTGATCAGAGTGATTAAACCAACTACAATAGTCAAAATAGCCTGAATGGCCAATAATTCAGAATGTTCATCATGTTTAAACTGAATAGAACGTTGGAATTGACCGAATTCGTCAAATGGCAAGAGTATTCAAAGTGATCAGAGTGATAAAACCAGCTACAATAGTCAAAATAGCCTGAATGCCCAATAATTCAGAATGTTCATCATGTTGAAACTGAATAGAACGCTGGAATTGACCGAATTCGTTTAATAGCTAGAGTATTCAAAGTGATCCGAGTGATAAAACCAGCCAGACTAATCAAAATGGCCTGAATGCCCAATAATTCAGAATGTTCATCATGATGAAACTGAATAGAACGTTGGAATTGACCGAATTCGTCAAATGGCAAGAGTATTCAAAGTGATCAGAGTGATTAAACCAGCCAGACTAATCAAAATAGCCTGAATGCCCAATAATTCAGAATGTTCATCATGTTGAAACTGAATAGATCGTTGGAATTGACCGAATTCGTCAAATGGCAAGAGTATTCAAAGTGATCAGAGTGATAAAACCAACCAGACTAATCAAAATAGCCTGCATGCCCAATAATTCAGAAAGTTCATCATGTTGAAACTGAATAGAACGTTGGAATTGACCGAATTCGTCAAATGGCAAAAGTATTCAAAGTGATCAGAGTGATTAAACCAACTACAATAGTCAAAATAGCCTGAATGGCCAATAATTCAGAATGTTCATCATGTTTAAACTGAATAGAACGTTGGAATTGACCGAATTCGTCAAATGGCAAGAGTATTCAAAGTGATCAGAGTGATTAAACTAGCTACAATAGTCAAAATGGCCTGAATGTCCAATAATTCAGAATGTTCATCATGTTGAAACTAAATAGAACGTTGGAATTGACCGAATTCGCCAAATGGCAAGAGTATTCATAGTGATCAGAGTGATTAAACCAACTACAATAGTCAAAATAGCCTGAATGGCTAATAATTCGGAATGTTCTTCATGTTGAAACTGAATAGAACGTTGGAATTGACCGAATTCGTCAAATGGCAAGAGTATTCAAAGTGATAAAACCAGCCAGACTAATAAAAATAGCCTGAATGCCCAATAATTCAGAATGTTCATCATGTTCAAACTGAATAGAAAGTTGGAATTGACCGAATTCGTCAAATGGCAGGAGAATTCAAAGTGATCAGAGTGATAAAACCAGACAGACTAATCAAAATAGCCTGAATGCGCAATAATTTAGAATGTTCATCATGTTGAAACTGAATAGAACGTTGGAATTGACCGAATTCGTCAAATGGCAGGAGTATTCAAAGTTATCAGAGTGATAAAACCAGCCAGACTAATCAAAATAGCCTGAATGCTCAATAATTCAGAATGTTCATCATGTTGAAACTGAATAGAACGTTGGAATTGACCGAATTCGTCAAATGGCAAAAGTATTCAAAGTGATCAGAGTGATTAAACCAACTACAATAGTCAAAATAGCCTGAATGGCCAATAATTCAGAATGTTCATCATGTTCAAACTGAATAGAACGTTGGAATTGACCGAATTCGTCAAATGGCAAGATTATAAAAGTGATCAGAGTGATAAAACCAGCAACAATCGTCAAAATAGCCTGAATGCCCAATAATTTAGAATGTTCATCATGTTCAAACTGAATAGAACGTTGGAATTGACTGAATTCGTCAAATGGCAAGACTATTCAAAGTGATCAGAGTGATAAAACCAGCCAGACTAATCAAAATAGCCTGAATGCCCAATAATTCAGAATGTTCATCATGTTGAAACTGAATAGAACGTTGGAATTGACCGAATTCGTCAAATGGCAAAAGTATTCAAAGTGATCAGAGTGATTAAACCAACTACAATAGTCAAAATAGCCTGAATGGCCAATAATTCAGAATGTTCATCATGTTTAAACTGAATAGAACGTTGGAATTGACCGAATTCGTCAAATGGCAAGAGTATTCAAAGTGATCAGAGTGATAAAACCAGCTACAATAGTCAAAATAGCCTGAATGCCCAATAATTCAGAATGTTCATCATGTTGAAACTGAATAGAACGCTGGAATTGACCGAATTCGTTTAATAGCTAGAGTATTCAAAGTGATCCGAGTGATAAAACCAGCCAGACTAATCAAAATGGCCTGAATGCCCAATAATTCAGAATGTTCATCATGATGAAACTGAATAGAACGTTGGAATTGACCGAATTCGTCAAATGGCAAGAGTATTCAAAGTGATCAGAGTGATTAAACCAGCCAGACTAATCAAAATAGCCTGAATGCCCAATAATTCAGAATGTTCATCATGTTGAAACTGAATAGATCGTTGGAATTGACCGAATTCGTCAAATGGCAAGAGTATTCAAAGTGATCAGAGTGATAAAACCAGCCAGACTAATCAAAATAGCCTGCATGCCCAATAATTCAGAAAGTTCATCATGTTGAAACTGAATAGATCGTTGGAATTGACCGAATTCGTTTAATAGCTAGAGTATTCAAAGTGATCCGAGTGATAAAACCAGCCAGACTAATCAAAATGGCCTGAATGCCCAATAATTCAGAATGTTCATCATGATGAAACTGAATAGAACGTTGGAATTGACCGAATTCGTCAAATGGCAAGAGTATTCAAAGTGATCAGAGTGATTAAACCAGCCAGACTAATCAAAATAGCCTGAATGCCCAATAATTCAGAATGTTCATCATGTTGAAACTGAATAGATCTTTGGAATTGACCGAATTCGTCAAATGGCAAGAGTATTCAAAGTGATCAGAGTGATAAAACCAGCCAGACTAATCAAAATAGCCTGAATGCCCAATAATTCAGAATGTTCATCATGTTGAAACTGAATAGAACGTTGGAATTGACCGAATTCGTCAAATGGCAAGAGTATTCAAAGTGATCAGAGTGATTAAACTAGCTACAATAGTCAAAATGGCCTAAATGTCCAATAATTCAGAATGTTCATCATGTTGAAACTAAATAGAACGTTGGAATTGACCGAATTCATCGAATGGCAAGAGTATTCAAAGTGATCAGAGTGATAAAACCAGCCAGACTAATCAAAATAGCCTGCATGCCCAATAATTCAGAAAGTTCATCATGTTGAAACTGAATAGATCGTTGGAATTGACCGAATTCGTTTAATAGCTAGAGTATTCAAAGTGATCCGAGTGATAAAACCAGCCAGACTAATCAAAATGGCCTGAATGCCCAATAATTCAGAATGTTCATCATGATGAAACTGAATAGAACGTTGGAATTGACCGAATTCGTCAAATGGCAAGAGTATTCAAAGTGATCAGAGTGATTAAACCAGCCAGACTAATCAAAATAGCCTGAATGCCCAATAATTCAGAATGTTCATCATGTTGAAACTGAATAGATCTTTGGAATTGACCGAATTCGTCAAATGGCAAGAGTATTCAAAGTCATCAGAGTGATAAAACCAGCCAGACTAATCAAAATAGCCTGCATGCCCAATAATTCAGAATGTTCATCATGTTGAAACTGAATAGAACGTTGGAATTGACCGAATTCGCCAAATGGCAAGAGTATTCATAGTGATCAGAGTGATTAAACCAACTACAATAGTCAAAATAGCCTGAATGGCCAATAATTCGGAATGTTCATCATGTTGAAACTGAATAGAACGTTGGAATTGACCGAATTCGTCAAATGGCAAGAGTATTCAAAGTGATAAAACCAGCCAGACTAATAAAAATAGCCTGAATGCCCAATAATTCAGAATGTTCATCATGTTCAAACTGAATAGAAAGTTGGAATTGACCGAATTCGTCAAATGGCAGGAGTATTCAAAATGATCAGAGTGATAAAACCAGACAGACTAATAAAAATAGCCTGAATGTGCAATAATTTAGAATGTTCATCATGTTGAAACTGAATAGAACGTTGGAATTGACCGAATTCGTCAAATGGCAAGAGTATTCAAAGTGATCAGAGTGATTAAACTAGCTACAATAGTCAAAATGGCCTGCATGTCCAATAATTCAGAATGTTCATCATGTTGAAACTGAATAGAACGTTGGAATTGACCGAATTCGTCAAATGGCAAGAGTATTCAAAGTGATAAAACCAGCCAGACTAATAAAAATAGCCTGAATGCCCAATAATTCAGAATGTTCATCATGTTCAAACTGAATAGAAAGTTGGAATTGACCGAATTCGTCAAATGGCAGGAGTATTCAAAATGATCAGAGTGATAAAACCAGACAGACTAATCAAAATAGCCTGAATGTGCAATAATTTAGAATGTTCATCATGTTGAAACTGAATAGAACGTTGGAATTGACCGAATTCATCAAATGGCAAGAGTATTCAAAGTGATCAGAGTGATAAAACCAGCCAGACTAATCAAAATAGCCTGCATGCCCAATAATTCAGAATGTTCATCATGTTGAAACTGAATAGAACGTTGGAATTGACCGAATTCGCCAAATGGCAAGAGTATTCATAGTGATCAGAGTGATTAAACCAACTACAATAGTCAAAATAGCCTGAATGGCCAATAATTCGGAATGTTCATCATGTTGAAACTGAATAGAACGTTGGAATTGACCGAATTCGTCAAATGGCAAGAGTATTCAAAGTGATAAAACCAGCCAGACTAATAAAAATAGCCTGAATGCCCAATAATTCAGAATGTTCATCATGTTCAAACTGAATAGAAAGTTGGAATTGACCGAATTCGTCAAATGGCAGGAGTATTCAAAGTGATCAGAGTGATAAAACCAGACAGACTAATCAAAATAGCCTGAATGCGCAATAATTTAGAATGATCATCATGTTGAAACTGAATAGAACGTTGGAATTGACCGAATTCGTCAAATGGCAGGAGTATTCAAAGTTATCAGAGTGATAAAACCAGCCAGACTAATCAAAACAGCCTGAATGCTCAATAATTCAGAATGTTCATCATGTTGAAACTGAATAGAACGTTGGAATTGACCGAATTCGTCAAATGGCAAAAGTATTCAAAGTGATCAGAGTGATTAAACCAACTACAATAGTCAAAATAGCCTGAATGGCCAATAATTCAGAATGTTCATCATGTTTAAACTGAATAGAACGTTGGAATTGACCGAATTCGTTAAATGGCAAAAGTATTCAAAGTGATCAGAGTGATAAAACCAGCTACAATAGTCAAAATAGCCTGAATGCCCAATAATTCAGAATGTTCATCATGTTGAAACTGAATAGAACGCTGGAATTGACCGAATTCGTTTAATAGCTAGAGTATTCAAAGTGATCCGAGTGATAAAACCAGCCAGACTAATCAAAATGGCCTGAATGTCCAATAATTCAGAATGTTCATCATGATGAAACTGAATAGAACGTTGGAATTGACCGAATTCGTCAAATGGCAAGAGTATTCAAAGTGATCAGAGTGATTAAACCAGGCAGACTAATCAAAATAGCCTGAATGCCCAATAATTCAGAATGTTCATCATGTTGAAACTGAATAGAACGTTGGAATTGACCGAATTCGTCAAATGGCAAGAGTATTCAAAGTGATCAGAGTTATAAAACCAGCCAGACTAATCAAAATAGCCTGAATGCCCAATAATTCAGAATGTTCATCATGTTGAAACTGAATAGAACGTTGGAATTGACCAAAAAAAAAAAAATTCAGAATGTTCATCATGTTGAAACTAAATAGAAAGTTGGAATTGACCGAATTCGTCAAATGGCAAGAGTATTCAAAGTGATCAGAGTGATTAAACCAGGCAGACTAATCAAAATAGCCTGAATGCCCAATAATTCAGAATGTTCATCATGTTGAAACTGAATAGAACGTTGGAATTGACCGAATTCGTCAAATGGCAAGAGTATTCAAAGTTATCAGAGTGATAAAACCAGCCAGACTAATCAAAACAGCCTGAATGCTCAATAATTCAGAATGTTCATCATGTTGAAACTGAATAGAACGTTGGAATTGACCGAATTCGTCAAATGGCAAAAGTATTCAAAGTGATCAGAGTGATTAAACCAACTACAATAGTCAAAATAGCCTGAATGGCCAATAATTCAGAATGTTCATCATGTTGAAACTGAATAGAACGTTGGAATTGACCGAATTCGCCAAATGGCAAGAGTATTCATAGTGATCAGAGTGATTAAACCAACTACAATAGTCAAAATAGCCTGAATGGCCAATAATTCGGAATGTTCATCATGTTGAAACTGAATAGAACGTTGGAATTGACCGAATTCGTCAAATGGCAAGAGTATTCAAAGTGATAAAACCAGCCAGACTAATAAAAATAGCCTGAATGCCCAATAATTCAGAAAGTTCATCATGTTGAAACTGAATAGATCGTTGGAATTGACCGAATTCGTTTAATAGCTAGAGTATTCAAAGTGATCCGAGTGATAAAACCAGCCAGACTAATCAAAATGGCCTGAATGCCCAATAATTCAGAATGTTCATCATGATGAAACTGAATAGAACGTTGGAATTGACCGAATTCGTCAAATGGCAAGAGTATTCAAAGTGATCAGAGTGATTAAACCAGCCAGACTAATCAAAATAGCCTGAATGCCCAATAATTCAGAATGTTCATCATGTATTCAAAGTGATCAGAGTGATAAAACCAGCCAGACTAATCAAAATAGCCTGCATGCCCAATAATTCAGAAAGTTCATCATGTTGAAACTGAATAGAACGTTGGAATTGACCGAATTCGTCAAATGGCAAAAGTATTCAAAGTGATCAGAGTGATTAAACCAACTACAATAGTCAAAATAGCCTGAATGGCCAATAATTCAGAATGTTCATCATGTTTAAACTGAATAGAACGTTGGAATTGACCGAATTCGTCAAATGGCAAGAGTATTCAAAGTGATCAGAGTGATTAAACTAGCTACAATAGTCAAAATGGCCTGAATGTCCAATAATTCAGAATGTTCATCATGTTGAAACTAAATAGAACGTTGGAATTGACCGAATTCGCCAAATGGCAAGAGTATTCATAGTGATCAGAGTGATTAAACCAACTACAATAGTCAAAATAGCCTGAATGGCTAATAATTCGGAATGTTCTTCATGTTGAAACTGAATAGAACGTTGGAATTGACCGAATTCGTCAAATGGCAAGAGTATTCAAAGTGATAAAACCAGCCAGACTAATAAAAATAGCCTGAATGCCCAATAATTCAGAATGTTCATCATGTTCAAACTGAATAGAAAGTTGGAATTGACCGAATTCGTCAAATGGCAGGAGAATTCAAAGTGATCAGAGTGATAAAACCAGACAGACTAATCAAAATAGCCTGAATGCGCAATAATTTAGAATGTTCATCATGTTGAAACTGAATAGAACGTTGGAATTGACCGAATTCGTCAAATGGCAGGAGTATTCAAAGTTATCAGAGTGATAAAACCAGCCAGACTAATCAAAATAGCCTGAATGCTCAATAATTCAGAATGTTCATCATGTTGAAACTGAATAGAACGTTGGAATTGACCGAATTCGTCAAATGGCAAAAGTATTCAAAGTGATCAGAGTGATTAAACCAACTACAATAGTCAAAATAGCCTGAATGGCCAATAATTCAGAATGTTCATCATGTTCAAACTGAATAGAACGTTGGAATTGACCGAATTCGTCAAATGGCAAGATTATAAAAGTGATCAGAGTGATAAAACCAGCAACAATCGTCAAAATAGCCTGAATGCCCAATAATTCAGAATGTTCATCATGTTCAAACTGAATAGAACGTTGGAATTGACTGAATTCGTCAAATGGCAAGACTATTCAAAGTGATCAGAGTGATAAAACCAGCCAGACTAATCAAAATAGCCTGAATGCCCAATAATTCAGAATGTTCATCATGTTGAAACTGAATAGAACGTTGGAATTGACCGAATTCGTCAAATGGCAAGAGTATTCAAAGTGATCAGAGTGATAAAACCAGCTACAATAGTCAAAATAGCCTGAATGCCCAATAATTCAGAATGTTCATCATGTTGAAACTGAATAGAACGCTGGAATTGACCGAATTCGTTTAATAGCTAGAGTATTCAAAGTGATCCGAGTGATAAAACCAGCCAGACTAATCAAAATGGCCTGAATGCCCAATAATTCAGAATGTTCATCATGATGAAACTGAATAGAACGTTGGAATTGACCGAATTCGTCAAATGGCAAGAGTATTCAAAGTGATCAGAGTGATTAAACCAGCCAGACTAATCAAAATAGCCTGAATGCCCAATAATTCAGAATGTTCATCATGTTGAAACTGAATAGATCGTTGGAATTGACCGAATTCGTCAAATGGCAAGAGTATTCAAAGTGATCAGAGTGATAAAACCAGCCAGACTAATCAAAATAGCCTGCATGCCCAATAATTCAGAAAGTTCATCATGTTGAAACTGAATAGATCGTTGGAATTGACCGAATTCGTTTAATAGCTAGAGTATTCAAAGTGATCCGAGTGATAAAACCAGCCAGACTAATCAAAATGGCCTGAATGCCCAATAATTCAGAATGTTCATCATGATGAAACTGAATAGAACGTTGGAATTGACCGAATTCGTCAAATGGCAAGAGTATTCAAAGTGATCAGAGTGATTAAACCAGCCAGACTAATCAAAATAGCCTGAATGCCCAATAATTCAGAATGTTCATCATGTTGAAACTGAATAGATCTTTGGAATTGACCGAATTCGTCAAATGGCAAGAGTATTCAAAGTGATCAGAGTGATAAAACCAGCCAGACTAATCAAAATAGCCTGAATGCCCAATAATTCAGAATGTTCATCATGTTGAAACTGAATAGATCGTTGGAATTGACCGAATTCGTCAAATGGCAAGAGTATTCAAAGTGATCAGAGTGATTAAACTAGCTACAATAGTCAAAATGGCCTAAATGTCCAATAATTCAGAATGTTCATCATGTTGAAACTAAATAGAACGTTGGAATTGACCGAATTCATCGAATGGCAAGAGTATTCAAAGTGATCAGAGTGATAAAACCAGCCAGACTAATCAAAATAGCCTGCATGCCCAATAATTCAGAATGTTCATCATGTTGAAACTGAATAGAACGTTGGAATTGACCGAATTCGCCAAATGGCAAGAGTATTCATAGTGATCAGAGTGATTAAACCAACTACAATAGTCAAAATAGCCTGAATGGCCAATAATTCGGAATGTTCATCATGTTGAAACTGAATAGAACGTTGGAATTGACCGAATTCGTCAAATGGCAAGAGTATTCAAAGTGATAAAACCAGCCAGACTAATAAAAATAGCCTGAATGCCCAATAATTCAGAATGTTCATCATGTTCAAACTGAATAGAAAGTTGGAATTGACCGAATTCGTCAAATGGCAGGAGTATTCAAAATGATCAGAGTGATAAAACCAGACAGACTAATAAAAATAGCCTGAATGTGCAATAATTTAGAATGTTCATCATGTTGAAACTGAATAGAACGTTGGAATTGACCGAATTCGTCAAATGGCAAGAGTATTCAAAGTGATCAGAGTGATTAAACTAGCTACAATAGTCAAAATGGCCTGCATGTCCAATAATTCAGAATGTTCATCATGTTGAAACTGAATAGAACGTTGGAATTGACCGAATTCGTCAAATGGCAAGAGTATTCAAAGTGATAAAACCAGCCAGACTAATAAAAATAGCCTGAATGCCCAATAATTCAGAATGTTCATCATGTTCAAACTGAATAGAAAGTTGGAATTGACCGAATTCGTCAAATGGCAGGAGTATTCAAAATGATCAGAGTGATAAAACCAGACAGACTAATCAAAATAGCCTGAATGTGCAATAATTTAGAATGTTCATCATGTTGAAACTGAATAGAACGTTGGAATTGACCGAATTCATCAAATGGCAAGAGTATTCAAAGTGATCAGAGTGATAAAACCAGCCAGACTAATCAAAATAGCCTGCATGCCCAATAATTCAGAATGTTCATCATGTTGAAACTGAATAGAACGTTGGAATTGACCGAATTCGCCAAATGGCAAGAGTATTCATAGTGATCAGAGTGATTAAACCAACTACAATAGTCAAAATAGCCTGAATGGCCAATAATTCGGAATGTTCATCATGTTGAAACTGAATAGAACGTTGGAATTGACCGAATTCGTCAAATGGCAAGAGTATTCAAAGTGATAAAACCAGCCAGACTAATAAAAATAGCCTGAATGCCCAATAATTCAGAATGTTCATCATGTTCAAACTGAATAGAAAGTTGGAATTGACCGAATTCGTCAAATGGCAGGAGTATTCAAAGTGATCAGAGTGATAAAACCAGACAGACTAATCAAAATAGCCTGAATGCGCAATAATTTAGAATGATCATCATGTTGAAACTGAATAGAACGTTGGAATTGACCGAATTCGTCAAATGGCAGGAGTATTCAAAGTTATCAGAGTGATAAAACCAGCCAGACTAATCAAAACAGCCTGAATGCTCAATAATTCAGAATGTTCATCATGTTGAAACTGAATAGAACGTTGGAATTGACCGAATTCGTCAAATGGCAAAAGTATTCAAAGTGATCAGAGTGATTAAACCAACTACAATAGTCAAAATAGCCTGAATGGCCAATAATTCAGAATGTTCATCATGTTTAAACTGAATAGAACGTTGGAATTGACCGAATTCGTTAAATGGCAAAAGTATTCAAAGTGATCAGAGTGATAAAACCAGCTACAATAGTCAAAATAGCCTGAATGCCCAATAATTCAGAATGTTCATCATGTTGAAACTGAATAGAACGCTGGAATTGACCGAATTCGTTTAATAGCTAGAGTATTCAAAGTGATCCGAGTGATAAAACCAGCCAGACTAATCAAAATGGCCTGAATGTCCAATAATTCAGAATGTTCATCATGATGAAACTGAATAGAACGTTGGAATTGACCGAATTCGTCAAATGGCAAGAGTATTCAAAGTGATCAGAGTGATTAAACCAGGCAGACTAATCAAAATAGCCTGAATGCCCAATAATTCAGAATGTTTATCATGTTGAAACTGAATAGAACGTTGGAATTGACCGAATTCGTCAAATGGCAAGAGTATTCAAAGTGATCAGAGTTATAAAACCAGCCAGACTAATCAAAATAGCCTGAATGCCCAATAATTCAGAATGTTCATCATGTTGAAACTGAATAGAACGTTGGAATTGACCAAAAAAAAAATAATAAAAAAAAAAAAAAATTCAGAATGTTCATCATGTTGAAACTAAATAGAACGTTGGAATTGACCGAATTCGTCAAATGGCAAGAGTATTCAAAGTGATCAGAGTGATTAAACCAGGCAGACTAATCAAAATAGCCTGAATGCCCAATAATTCAGAATGTTCATCATGTTGAAACTGAATAGAACGTTGGAATTGACCGAATTCGTCAAATGGCAAGAGTATTCAAAGTTATCAGAGTGATAAAACCAGCCAGACTAATCAAAACAGCCTGAATGCTCAATAATTCAGAATGTTCATCATGTTGAAACTGAATAGAACGTTGGAATTGACCGAATTCGTCAAATGGCAAAAGTATTCAAAGTGATCAGAGTGATTAAACCAACTACAATAGTCAAAATAGCCTGAATGGCCAATAATTCAGAATGTTCATCATGTTGAAACTGAATAGAACGTTGGAATTGACCGAATTCGCCAAATGGCAAGAGTATTCATAGTGATCAGAGTGATTAAACCAACTACAATAGTCAAAATAGCCTGAATGGCCAATAATTCGGAATGTTCATCATGTTGAAACTGAATAGAACGTTGGAATTGACCGAATTCGTCAAATGGCAAGAGTATTCAAAGTGATAAAACCAGCCAGACTAATAAAAATAGCCTGAATGCCCAATAATTCAGAATGTTCATCATGTTCAAACTGAATAGAAAGTTGGAATTGACCGAATTCGTCAAATGGCAGGAGTATTCAAAGTGATCAGAGTGATAAAACCAGACAGACTAATCAAAATAGCCTGAATGCGCAATAATTTAGAATGATCATCATGTTGAAACTGAATAGAACGTTGGAATTGACCGAATTCGTCAAATGGCAGGAGTATTCAAAGTTATCAGAGTGATAAAACCAGCCAGACTAATCAAAACAGCCTGAATGCTCAATAATTCAGAATGTTCATCATGTTGAAACTGAATAGAACGTTGGAATTGACCGAATTCGTCAAATGGCAAAAGTATTCAAAGTGATCAGAGTGATTAAACCAACTACAATAGTCAAAATAGCCTGAATGGCCAATAATTCAGAATGTTCATCATGTTTAAACTGAATAGAACGTTGGAATTGACCGAATTCGTTAAATGGCAAAAGTATTCAAAGTGATCAGAGTGATAAAACCAGCTACAATAGTCAAAATAGCCTGAATGCCCAATAATTCAGAATGTTCATCATGTTGAAACTGAATAGAACGCTGGAATTGACCGAATTCGTTTAATAGCTAGAGTATTCAAAGTGATCCGAGTGATAAAACCAGCCAGACTAATCAAAATGGCCTGAATGTCCAATAATTCAGAATGTTCATCATGATGAAACTGAATAGAACGTTGGAATTGACCGAATTCGTCAAATGGCAAGAGTATTCAAAGTGATCAGAGTGATTAAACCAGGCAGACTAATCAAAATAGCCTGAATGCCCAATAATTCAGAATGTTTATCATGTTGAAACTGAATAGAACGTTGGAATTGACCGAATTCGTCAAATGGCAAGAGTATTCAAAGTGATCAGAGTTATAAAACCAGCCAGACTAATCAAAATAGCCTGAATGCCCAATAATTCAGAATGTTCATCATGTTGAAACTGAATAGAACGTTGGAATTGACCAAAAAAAAAATAATAAAAAAAAAAAAAAATTCAGAATGTTCATCATGTTGAAACTAAATAGAACGTTGGAATTGACCGAATTCGTCAAATGGCAAGAGTATTCAAAGTGATCAGAGTGATTAAACCAGGCAGACTAATCAAAATAGCCTGAATGCCCAATAATTCAGAATGTTCATCATGTTGAAACTGAATAGAACGTTGGAATTGACCGAATTCGTCAAATGGCAAGAGTATTCAAAGTTATCAGAGTGATAAAACCAGCCAGACTAATCAAAACAGCCTGAATGCTCAATAATTCAGAATGTTCATCATGTTGAAACTGAATAGAACGTTGGAATTGACCGAATTCGTCAAATGGCAAAAGTATTCAAAGTGATCAGAGTGATTAAACCAACTACAATAGTCAAAATAGCCTGAATGGCCAATAATTCAGAATGTTCATCATGTTGAAACTGAATAGAACGTTGGAATTGACCGAATTCGCCAAATGGCAAGAGTATTCATAGTGATCAGAGTGATTAAACCAACTACAATAGTCAAAATAGCCTGAATGGCCAATAATTCGGAATGTTCATCATGTTGAAACTGAATAGAACGTTGGAATTGACCGAATTCGTCAAATGGCAAGAGTATTCAAAGTGATAAAACCAGCCAGACTAATAAAAATAGCCTGAATGCCCAATAATTCAGAATGTTCATCATGTTCAAACTGAATAGAAAGTTGGAATTGACCGAATTCGTCAAATGGCAGGAGTATTCAAAGTGATCAGAGTGATAAAACCAGACAGACTAATCAAAATAGCCTGAATGCGCAATAATTTAGAATGATCATCATGTTGAAACTGAATAGAACGTTGGAATTGACCGAATTCGTCAAATGGCAGGAGTATTCAAAGTTATCAGAGTGATAAAACCAGCCAGACTAATCAAAACAGCCTGAATGCTCAATAATTCAGAATGTTCATCATGTTGAAACTGAATAGAACGTTGGAATTGACCGAATTCGTCAAATGGCAAAAGTATTCAAAGTGATCAGAGTGATTAAACCAACTACAATAGTCAAAATAGCCTGAATGGCCAATAATTCAGAATGTTCATCATGTTTAAACTGAATAGAACGTTGGAATTGACCGAATTCGTTAAATGGCAAAAGTATTCAAAGTGATCAGAGTGATAAAACCAGCTACAATAGTCAAAATAGCCTGAATGCCCAATAATTCAGAATGTTCATCATGTTGAAACTGAATAGAACGCTGGAATTGACCGAATTCGTTTAATAGCTAGAGTATTCAAAGTGATCCGAGTGATAAAACCAGCCAGACTAATCAAAATGGCCTGAATGTCCAATAATTCAGAATGTTCATCATGATGAAACTGAATAGAACGTTGGAATTGACCGAATTCGTCAAATGGCAAGAGTATTCAAAGTGATCAGAGTGATTAAACCAGGCAGACTAATCAAAATAGCCTGAATGCCCAATAATTCAGAATGTTCATCATGTTGAAACTGAATAGAACGTTGGAATTGACCGAATTCGGCAAATGGCAAGAGTATTCAAAGTGATCAGAGTTATAAAACCAGCCAGACTAATCAAAATAGCCTGAATGCCCAATAATTCAGAATGTTCATCATGTTGAAACTGAATAGAACGTTGGAATTGACCAAAAAAAAAAATAATAAAAAAAAAAAAAAATTCAGAATGTTCATCATGTTGAAACTAAATAGAACGTTGGAATTGACCGAATTCGTCAAATGGCAAGAGTATTCAAAGTGATCAGAGTGATTAAACCAGGCAGACTAATCAAAAGAGCCTGAATGCCCAATAATTCAGAATGTTCATCATGTTGAAACTGAATAGAACGTTGGAATTGACCGAATTCGTCAAATGGCAAGAGTATTCAAAGTTATCAGAGTGATAAAACCAGCCAGACTAATCAAAACAGCCTGAATGCTCAATAATTCAGAATGTTCATCATGTTGAAACTGAATAGAACGTTGGAATTGACCGAATTCGTCAAATGGCAAAAGTATTCAAAGTGATCAGAGTGATTAAACCAACTACAATAGTCAAAATAGCCTGAATGGCCAATAATTCAGAATGTTCATCATGTTGAAACTGAATAGAACGTTGGAATTGACCGAATTCGCCAAATGGCAAGAGTATTCATAGTGATCAGAGTGATTAAACCAACTACAATAGTCAAAATAGCCTGAATGGCCAATAATTCGGAATGTTCATCATGTTGAAACTGAATAGAACGTTGGAATTGACCGAATTCGTCAAATGGCAAGAGTATTCAAAGTGATAAAACCAGCCAGACTAATAAAAATAGCCTGAATGCCCAATAATTCAGAATGTTCATCATGTTCAAACTGAATAGAAAGTTGGAATTGACCGAATTCGTCAAATGGCAGGAGTATTCAAAATGATCAGAGTGATAAAACCAGACAGACTAATCAAAATAGCCTGAATGTGCAATAATTTAGAATGTTCATCATGTTGAAACTGAATAGAACGTTGGAATTGACCGAATTCGTCAAATGGCAAGAGTATTCAAAGTGATCAGAGTGATTAAACTAGCTACAATAGTCAAAATGGCCTGAATGTCCAATAATTCAGAATGTTCATCATGTTGAAACTGAATAGAACGTTGGAATTGACCGAATTCGTCAAATGGCAAGAGTATTCAAAGTGATAAAACCAGCCAGACTAATAAAAATAGCCTGAATGCCCAATAATTCAGAATGTTCATCATGTTCAAACTGAATAGAAAGTTGGAATTGACCGAATTCGTCAAATGGCAGGAGTATTCAAAATGATCAGAGTGATAAAACCAGACAGACTAATCAAAATAGCCTGAATGTGCAATAATTTAGAATGTTCATCATGTTGAAACTGAATAGAACGTTGGAATTGACCGAATTCATCAAATGGCAAGAGTATTCAAAGTGATCAGAGTGATAAAACCAGCCAGACTAATCAAAATAGCCTGCATGCCCAATAATTCAGAATGTTCATCATGTTGAAACTGAATAGAACGTTGGAATTGACCGAATTCGCCAAATGGCAAGAGTATTCATAGTGATCAGAGTGATTAAACCAACTACAATAGTCAAAATAGCCTGAATGGCCAATAATTCGGAATGTTCATCATGTTGAAACTGAATAGAACGTTAGAATTGACCGAATTCGTCAAATGGCAAGAGTATTCAAAGTGATAAAACCAGCCAGACTAATAAAAATAGCCTGAATGCCCAATAATTCAGAATGTTCATCATGTTCAAACTGAATAGAAAGTTGGAATTGACCGAATTCGTCAAATGGCAGGAGTATTCAAAATGATCAGAGTGATAAAACCAGACAGACTAATCAAAATAGCCTGAATGTGCAATAATTTAGAATGTTCATCATGCTGAAACTGAATAGAACGTTGGAATTGACCGAATTCATCAAATGGCAAGAGTATTCAAAGTGATCAGAGTGATAAAACCAGCCAGACTAATCAAAATAGCCTGAATGCTCAATAATTCAGAATGTTCATCATGTTGAAACTGAATAGAACGTTGGAATTGACCGAATTCGTCAAATGGCAAAAGTATTCAAAGTGATCAGAGTGATTAAACCAACTACAATAGTCAAAATAGCCTGAATGGCCAATAATTCGGAATGTTCATCATGTTGAAACTGAATAGAACGTTAGAATTGACCGAATTCGTCAAATGGCAAGAGTATTCAAAGTGATAAAACCAGCCAGACTAATAAAAATAGCCTGAATGCCCAATAATTCAGAATGTTCATCATGTTCAAACTGAATAGAAAGTTGGAATTGACCGAATTCGTCAAATGGCAGGAGTATTCAAAGTGATCAGAGTGATAAAACCAGACAGACTAATCAAAATAGCCTGAATGCGCAATAATTTAGAATGATCATCATGTTGAAACTGAATAGAACGTTGGAATTGACCGAATTCGTCAAATGGCAGGAGTATTCAAAGTTATCAGAGTGATAAAACCAGCCAGACTAATCAAAACAGCCTGAATGCTCAATAATTCAGAATGTTCATCATGTTGAAACTGAATAGAACGTTGGAATTGACCGAATTCGTCAAATGGCAAAAGTATTCAAAGTGATCAGAGTGATTAAACCAACTACAATAGTCAAAATAGCCTGAATGGCCAATAATTCAGAATGTTCATCATGTTTAAACTGAATAGAACGTTGGAATTGACCGAATTCGTCAAATGGCAAAAGTATTCAAAGTGATCAGAGTGATTAAACCAACTACAATAGTCAAAATAGCCTGAATGGCCAATAATTCGGAATGTTCATCATGTTGAAACTGAATAGAACGTTGGAATTGACCGAATTCGTCAAATGGCAAGAGTATTCAAAGTGATCAGAGTGATTAAACCAGCCAGACTAATCAAAATAGCCTGAATGCCCAATAATTCAGAATGTTCATCATGTTGAAACTGAATAGAACGCTGGAATTGACCGAATTCGTTTAATAGCTAGAGTATTCAAAGTGATCCGAGTGATAAAACCAGCCAGACTAATCAAAATGGCCTGAATGCCCAATAATTCAGAATGTTCATCATGATGAAACTGAATAGAACGTTGGAATTGACCGAATTCGTCAAATGGCAAGAGTATTCAAAGTGATCAGAGTGATTAAACCAGCCAGACTAATCAAAATGGCCTGAATGCCCAATTATTCAGAATGTTCATCATGATGAAACTGAATAGAACGTTGGAATTGACCGAATTCGTCAAATGGCAAGAGTATTCAAAGTGATCAGAGTGATAAAACCAGCCAGACTAATCAAAATAGCCTGCATGCCCAATAATTCAGAATGTTCATCATGTTGAAACTGAATAGAACGTTGGAATTGACCGAATTCGCCAAATGGCAAGAGTATTCAAAGTTATCAGAGTGATAAAACCAGCCAGACTAATCAAAATAGCCTGCATGCCCAATAATTCAGAATGTTCATCATGTTGAAACTGAATAGAACGTTGGAATTGACCGAATTCGCCAAATGGCAAGAGTATTCAAAGTTATCAGAGTGATAAAACCAGCCAGACTAATCAAAATATCCTGAATTCCCAATAATTCAGAATGTTCATCATGTTTAAACTGAATAGAACGTTGGAATTGACCGAATTCGTCAAATGGCAAAAGTATTCAAAGTGATCAGAGTGATAAAACCAGCTACAATAGTCAAAATAGCCTGAATGCCCAATAATTCAGAATGTTCATCATGTTGAAACTGAATAGAACGCTGGAATTGACCGAATTCGTTTAATAGCTAGAGTATTCAAAGTGATCCGAGTGATAAAACCAGCCAGACTAATCAAAATGGCCTGAATGTCCAATAATTCAGAATGTTCATCATGATGAAACTGAATAGAACGTTGGAATTGACCGAATTCGTCAAATGGCAAGAGTATTCAAAGTGATCAGAGTGATTAAACCAGGCAGACTAATCAAAATAGCCTGAATGCCCAATAATTCAGAATGTTCATCATGTTGAAACTGAATAGAACGTTGGAATTGACCGAATTCGTCAAATGGCAAGAGTATTCAAAGTGATCAGAGTTATAAAACCAGCCAGACTAATCAAAATAGCCTGAATGCCCAATAATTCAGAATGTTCATCATGTTGAAACTGAATAGAACGTTGGAATTGACCGAATTCGTCAAATGGCAAGAGTATTCAAAGTGATCAGAGTGATTAAACCAGCTACAATAGTCAAAATGGCCTGAATGTCCAATAATTCAGAATGTTCATCATGTTGAAACTAAATAGAACGTTGGAATTGACCGAATTCGTCAAATGGCAAGAGTATTCAAAGTGATCAGAGTGATAAAACTAGCCAGACTAATCAAAATAACCTGCATGCCCAATAATTCAGAATGTTCATCATGTTGAAACTGAATAGAACGCTGGAATTGACCGAATTCGTTTAATAGCTAGAGTATTCAAAGTGATCCGAGTGATAAAACCAACCAGACTAATCAAAATGGCCTGAATGCCCAATAATTCAGAATGTTCATCATGATGAAATTGAATAGAGCGTTGGAATTGACCGAATTCGTCAAATGGCAAGAGTATTCAAAGTGATCAGAGTGATTAAACCAGCCAGACTAATCAAAATAGCCTGAATGCCCAATAATTCAGAATGTTCATCATGTTGAAACTGAATAGATCGTTGGAATTGACCGAATTCGTCAAATGGCAAGAGTATTCAAAGTGATCCGAGTGATAAAACCAGCCAGACTAATCAAAATGGCCTGAATGCCCAATAATTCAGAATGTTCATCATGTTGAAACTGAATAGATCGTTGGAATTGACCGAATTCGTCAAATGGCAAGAGTATTCAAAGTGATCAGAGTGATAAAACCAGCCAGACTAATCAAAATAGCCTGAATGCCCAATAATTCAGAATGTTCATCATGTTGAAACTGAATAGAACGTTGGAATTGACCGAATTCGCCAAATGGCAAGAGTATTCATAGTGATCAGAGTGATTAAACCAACTACAATAGTCAAAATAGCCTGAATGGCCAATAATTCGGAATGTTCATCATGTTGAAACTGAATAGAACGTTTGAATTGACCGAATTCGTCGAATGGCAAGAGTATTCAAAGTGATCAGAGTGATAAAACCAGCCAGACTAATCAAAATAGCCTGCATGCCCAATAATTCAGAATGTTCATCATGTTGAAACTGAATAGAACGTTGGAATTGACCGAATTCGCCAAATGGCAAGAGTATTCATAGTGATCAGAGTGATTAAACCAACTACAATAGTCAAAATAGCCTGAATGGCCAATAATTCAGAATGTTCATCATGTTGAAACTGAATAGAACGTTTGAATTGACCGAATTCGTCAAATGGCAAGAGTATTCAAAGTGACAAAACCAGCCAGACTAATAAAAATAGCCTGAATGCCCAATAATTCAGAATGTTCATCGTGTTCAAACTGAATAGAAAGTTGGAATTGACCGAATTCGTCAAATGGCAGTAGTATTCAAAGTGATCAGAGTGATAAAACCAGACAGACTAATCAAAATAGCCTGAATGCGCAATAATTTAGAATGTTCATCACGTTGAAACTGAATAGAACGTTGGAATTGACCGAATTCGTCAAATGGCAAGAGTATTCAAAGTGATCAGAGTGATAAAACCAGCCAGACTAATCAAAATGGCCTGAATGCCCAATAATTCAGAATGTTCATCATGTTCAAACTGAATAGAACGTTGGAATTGACTGAATTCGTCAAATGGCAAGACTATTCAAAGTGATCAGAGTGATAAAACCAGCCAGACTAATCAAAATAGCCTGAATGCCCAATAATTCAGAATGTTCATCATGTTGAAACTGAATAGAACGTTGGAATTGACCGAATTCGTCAAATGGCAAAAGTATTCAAAGTGATCAGAGTGATTAAACCAACTACAATAGTCAAAATAGCCTGAATGGCCAATAATTCAGAATGTTCATCATGTTTAAACTGAATAGAACGTTGGAATTGACCGAATTCGTCAAATGGCAAGAGTATTCAAAGTGATGAGAGTGATAAAACCAGCTACAATAGTCAAAATAGCCTGAATGCCCAATAATTCAGAATGTTCATCATGTTGAAACTGAATAGAACGCTGGAATTGACCGAATTCGTTTAATAGCTAGAGTATTCAAAGTGATCCGAGTGATAAAACCAGCCAGACTAATCAAAATGGCCTGAATGCCCAATAATTCAGAATGTTCATCATGATGAAACTGAATAGAACGTTGGAATTGACCGAATTCGTCAAATGGCAAGAGTATTCAAAGTGATCAGAGTGATTAAACCAGCCAGACTAATCAAAATAGCCTGAATGCCCAATAATTCAGAATGTTCATCATGTTGAAACTGAATAGATCGTTGGAATTGACCGAATTCGTCAAATGGCAAGAGTATTCAAAGTGATCAGAGTGATAAAACCAGCCAGACTAATCAAAATAGCCTGCATGCCCAATAATTCAGAAAGTTCATCATGTTGAAACTGAATAGATCGTTGGAATTGGCCGAATTCGTTTAATTCGTATTCAAAGTGATCCGAGTGATAAAACCAGCCAGACTAATCAAAATGGCCTGAATGCCCAATAATTCAGAATGTTCATCATGATGAAACTGAATAGAACGTTGGAATTGACCGAATTCGTCAAATGGCAAGAGTATTCAAAGTGATCAAAGTGATTAAACCAGCCAGACTAATCAAAATAGCCTGAATGCCCAATAATTCAGAATGTTCATCATGTTGAAACTGAATAGATCGTTGGAATTGACCGAATTCGTCAAATGGCAAGAGTATTCAAAGTGATCAGAGTGATAAAACCAGCCAGACTAATCAAAATAGCCTGAATGCCCAATAATTCAGAATGTTCATCATGTTGAAACTGAATAGAACGTTGGAATTGACCGAATTCGTCAAATGGCAAGAGTATTCAAAGTGATCAGAGTGATTAAACTAGCTACAATAGTCAAAATGGCCTAAATGTCCAATAATTCAGAATGTTCATCATGTTGAAACTAAATAGAACGTTGGAATTGACCGAATTCATCGAATGGCAAGAGTATTCAAAGTGATCAGAGTGATAAAACCAGCCAGACTAATCAAAATAGCCTGCATGCCCAATAATTCAGAATGTTCATCATGTTGAAACTGAATAGAACGTTGGAATTGACCGAATTCGCCAAATGGCAAGAGTATTCATAGTGATCAGAGTGATTAAACCAACTACAATAGTCAAAATAGCCTGAATGGCCAATAATTCGGAATGTTCATCATGTTGAAACTGAATAGAACGTTGGAATTGACCGAATTCGTCAAATGGCAAGAGTATTCAAAGTGATCAGAGTGATAAAACCAGCCAGACTAATCAAAATAGCCTGCATGCCCAATAATTCAGAATGTTCATCATGTTGAAACTGAATAGAAAGTTGGAATTGACCGAATTCGTCAAAACCAGACAGACTAATCAAAATAGCCTGAATGTGCAATAATTTAGAATGTTCATCATGTTGAAACTGAATAGAACGTTGGAATTGACCGAATTCGTCAAATGGCAAGAGTATTCAAAGTGATAAAACCAGCCAGACTAATAAAAATAGCCTGAATGCCCAATAATTCAGAATGTTCATCATGTTCAAACTGAATAGAAAGTTGGAATTGACCGAATTCGTCAAAACCAGACAGACTAATCAAAATAGCCTGAATGTGCAATAATTTAGAATGTTCATCATGTTGAAACTGAATAGAACGTTGGAATTGACCGAATTCATCAAATGACAAGAGTATTCAAAGTGATCAGAGTGGTAAAACCAGCCAGACTAATCAAAATAGCCTGCATGCCCAATAATTCAGAATGTTCATCATGTTGAAACTGAATAGAACGTTGGAATTGACCGAATTCGCCAAATGGCAAGAGTATTCATAGTGATCAGAGTGATTAAACCAACTACAATAGTCAAAATAGCCTGAATGGCCAATAATTCGGAATGTTCATCATGTTGAAACTGAATAGAACGTTGGAATTGACCGAATTCGTCAAATGGCAAGAGTATTCAAAGTGATAAAACCAGCCAGACTAATAAAAATAGCCTGAATGCCCAATAATTCAGAATGTTCATCATGTTCAAACTGAATAGAAAGTTGGAATTGACCGAATTCGTCAAAACCAGACAGACTAATCAAAATAGCCTGAATGTGCAATAATTTAGAATGTTCATCATGTTGAAACTGAATAGAACGTTGGAATTGACCGAATTCATCAAATGGCAAGAGTATTCAAAGTGATCAGAGTGATAAAACCAGCCAGACTAATCAAAATAGCCTGCATGCCCAATAATTCAGAATGTTCATCATGTTGAAACTGAATAGAACGTTGGAATTGACCGAATTCGCCAAATGGCAAGAGTATTCATAGTGATCAGAGTGATTAAACCAACTACAATAGTCAAAATAGCCTGAATGGCCAATAATTCGGAATGTTCATCATGTTGAAACTGAATAGAACGTTGGAATTGACCGAATTCGTCAAATGGCAAGAGTATTCAAAGTGATAAAACCAGCCAGACTAATAAAAATAGCCTGAATGCCTAATAATTCAGAATGTTCATCATGTTCAAACTGAATAGAAAGTTGGAATTGACCGAATTCGTCAAATGGCAGGAGTATTCAAAGTGATCAGAGTGATAAAACCAGACAGACTAATCAAAATAGCCTGAATGCGCAATAATTTAGAATGATCATCATGTTGAAACTGAATAGAACGTTGGAATTGACCGAATTCGTCAAATGGCAGGAGTATTCAAAGTTATCAGAGTGATAAAACCAGCCAGACTAATCAAAACAGCCTGAATGCTCAATAATTCAGAATGTTCATCATGTTGAAACTGAATAGAACGTTGGAATTGACCGAATTCGTCAAATGGCAAAAGTATTCAAAGTGATCAGAGTGATTAAACCAACTACAATAGTCAAAATAGCCTGAATGGCCAATAATTCAGAATGTTCATCATGTTTAAACTGAATAGAACGTTGGAATTGACCGAATTCGTTAAATGGCAAAAGTATTCAAAGTGATCAGAGTGATAAAACCAGCTACAATAGTCAAAATAGCCTGAATGCCCAATAATTCAGAATGTTCATCATGTTGAAACTGAATAGAACGCTGGAATTGACCGAATTCGTTTAATAGCTAGAGTATTCAAAGTGATCCGAGTGATAAAACCAGCCAGACTAATCAAAATGGCCTGAATGTCCAATAATTCAGAATGTTCATCATGATGAAACTGAATAGAACGTTGGAATTGACCGAATTCGTCAAATGGCAAGAGTATTCAAAGTGATCAGAGTGATTAAACCAGGCAGACTTATCAAAATAGCCTGAATGCCCAATAATTCAGAATGTTCATCATGTTGAAACTGAATAGAACGTTGGAATTGACCGAATTCGTCAAATGGCAAGAGTATTCAAAGTGATCAGAGTTATAAAACCAGCCAGACTAATCAAATTAGCCTGAATGCCCAATAATTCAGAATGTTCATCATGTTGAAACTGAATAGAACGTTGGAATTGACCAAAAAAAAAAAATAATAAAAAAAAAAAAAAATTCAGAATGTTCATCATGTTGAAACTAAATAGAACGTTGGAATTGACCGAATTCGTCAAATGGCAAGAGTATTCAAAGTGATCAGAGTGATTAAACCAGGCAGACTAATCAAAATAGCCTGAATGCCCAATAATTCAGAATGTTCATCATGTTGAAACTGAATAGAACGTTGGAATTGACCGAATTCGTCAAATGGCAAGAGTATTCAAAGTTATCAGAGTGATAAAACCAGCCAGACTAATCAAAACAGCCTGAATGCTCAATAATTCAGAATGTTCATCATGTTGAAACTGAATAGAACGTTGGAATTGACCGAATTCGTCAAATGGCAAAAGTATTCAAAGTGATCAGAGTGATTAAACCAACTACAATAGTCAAAATAGCCTGAATGGCCAATAATTCAGAATGTTCATCATGTTTAAACTGAATAGAACGTTGGAATTGACCGAATTCGCCAAATGGCAAGAGTATTCATAGTGATCAGAGTGATTAAACCAACTACAATAGTCAAAATAGCCTGAATGGCCAATAATTCGGAATGTTCATCATGTTGAAACTGAATAGAACGTTGGAATTGACCGAATTCGTCAAATGGCAAGAGTATTCAAAGTGATAAAACCAGCCAGACTAATAAAAATAGCCTGAATGCCCAATAATTCAGAATGTTCATCATCTTCAAACTGAATAGAATGTTGGAATTGACCGAATTCGTCAAATGGCAGGAGTATTCAAAATGATCAGAGTGATAAAACCAGACAGACTAATCAAAATAGCCTGAATGTGCAATAATTTAGAATGTTCATCATGTTGAAACTGAATAGAACGTTGGAATTGACCGAATTCGTCAAATGGCAAGAGTATTCAAAGTGATCAGAGTGATTAAACTAGCTACAATAGTCAAAATGGCCTGAATGTCCAATAATTCAGAATGTTCATCATGTTGAAACTGAATAGAACGTTGGAATTGACCGAATTCGTCAAATGGCAAGAGTATTCAAAGTGATAAAACCAGCCAGACTAATAAAAATAGCCTGAATGCCCAATAATTCAGAATGTTCATCATGTTCAAACTGAATAGAAAGTTGGAATTGACCGAATTCGTCAAATGGCAGGAGTATTCAAAACGATCAGAGTGATAAAACCAGACAGACTAATCAAAATAGCCTGAATGTGCAATAATTTAGAATGTTCATCATGTTGAAACTGAATAGAACGTTGGAATTGACCGAATTCATCAAATGGCAAGAGTATTCAAAGTGATCAGAGTGATAAAACCAGCCAGACTAATCAAAATAGCCTGCATGCCCAATAATTCAGAATGTTCATCATGTTGAAACTGAATAGAACGTTGGAATTGACCGAATTCGCCAAATGGCAAGAGTATTCATAGTGATCAGAGTGATTAAACCAACTACAATAGTCAAAATAGCCTGAATGGCCAATAATTCGGAATGTTCATCATGTTGAAACTGAATAGAACGTTAGAATTGACCGAATTCGTCAAATGGCAAGAGTATTCAAAGTGATAAAACCAGCCAGACTAATAAAAATAGCCTGAATGCCCAATAATTCAGAATGTTCAAACTGAATAGAAAGTTGGAATTGACCGAATTCGTCAAATGGCAGGAGTATTCAAAGTGATCAGAGTGATAAAACCAGACAGACTAATCAAAATAGCCTGAATGCGCAATAATTTAGAATGTTCATCATGATGAAACTGAATAGAACGTTGGAATTGACCGAATTCGTCAAATGGCAAAAGTATTCAAAGTGATCAGAGTGATTAAACCAACTACAATAGTCAAAATAGCCTGAATGGCCAATAATTCAGAATGTTCATCATGTTTAAACTGAATAGAACGTTGGAATTGACCGAATTCGTCAAATGGCAAAAGTATTCAAAGTGATCAGAGTGATTAAACCAACTACAATAGTCAAAATAGCCTGAATGGCCAATAATTCGGAATGTTCATCATGTTGAAACTGAATAGAACGTTGGAATTTACCGAATTCGTCAAATGGCAAGAGTATTCAAAGTGATCAGAGTGATTAAACCAGCCAGACTAATCAAAATAGCCTGAATGCCCAATAATTCAGAATGTTCATCATGTTGAAACTGAATAGAACGCTGGAATTGACCGAATTCGTTTAATAGCTAGAGTATTCAAAGTGATCCGAGTGATAAAACCAGCCAGACTAATCAAAATGGCCTGAATGCCCAATAACTCAGAATGTTCATCATGATGAAACTGAATAGAACGTTGGAATTGACCGAATTCGTCAAATGGCAAAAGTATTCAAAGTGATCAGAGTGATTAAACCAACTACAATAGTCAAAATAGCCTGAATGGCCAATAATTCAGAATGTTCATCATGTTTAAACTGAATAGAACGTTGGAATTGACCGAATTCGTCAAATGGCAAAAGTATTCAAAGTGATCAGAGTGATTAAACCAACTACAATAGTCAAAATAGCCTGAATGGCCAATAATTCGGAATGTTCATCATGTTGAAACTGAATAGAACGTTGGAATTTACCGAATTCGTCAAATGGCAAGAGTATTCAAAGTGATCAGAGTGATTAAACCAGCCAGACTAATCAAAATAGCCTGAATGCCCAATAATTCAGAATGTTCATCATGTTGAAACTGAATAGAACGCTGGAATTGACCGAATTCGTTTAATAGCTAGAGTATTCAAAGTGATCCGAGTGATAAAACCAGCCAGACTAATCAAAATGGCCTGAATGCCCAATTATTCAGAATGTTCATCATGATGAAACTGAATAGAACGTTGGAATTGACCGAATTCGTCAAATGGCAAGAGTATTCAAAGTGATCAGAGTGATAAAACCAGCCAGACTAATCAAAATAGCCTGCATGCCCAATAATTCAGAATGTTCATCATGTTGAAACTGAATAGAACGTTGGAATTGACCGAATTCGCCAAATGGCAAGAGTATTCAAAGTTATCAGAGTGATAAAACCAGCCAGACTAATCAAAATAGCCTGAATTCCCAATAATTCAGAATGTTCATCATGTTTAAACTGAATAGAACGTTGGAATTGACCGAATTCGTCAAATGGCAAAAGTATTCAAAGTGATCAGAGTGATAAAACCAGCTACAATAGTCAAAATAGCCTGAATGCCCAATAATTCAGAATGTTCATCATGTTGAAACTGAATAGAACGCTGGAATTGACCGAATTCGTTTAATAGCTAGAGTATTCAAAGTGATCCGAGTGATAAAACCAGCCAGACTAATCAAAATGGCCTGAATGTCCAATAATTCAGAATGTTCATCATGATGAAACTGAATAGAACGTTGGAATTGACCGAATTCGTCAAATGGCAAGAGTATTCAAAGTGATCAGAGTGATTAAACCAGGCAGACTAATCAAAATAGACTGAATGCCCAATAATTCAGAATGTTCATCATGTTGAAACTGAATAGAACGTTGGAATTGACCGAATTCGTCAAATGGCAAGAGTATTCAAAGTGATCAGAGTTATAAAACCAGCCAGACTAATCAAAATAGCCTGAATGCCCAATAATTCAGAATGTTCATCATGTTGAAACTGAATAGAACGTTGGAATTGACCGAATTCGTCAAATGGCAAGAGTATTCAAAGTGATCAGAGTGATTAAACCAGCTACAATAGTCAAAATGGCCTGAATGTCCAATAATTCAGAATGTTCATCATGTTGAAACTAAATAGAACATTGGAATTGACCGAATTCGTCAAATGGCAAGAGTATTCAAAGTGATCAGAGTGATAAAACTAGCCAGACTAATCAAAATAACCTGCATGCCCAATAATTCAGAATGTTCATCATGTTGAAACTGAATAGAACGCTGGAATTGACCGAATTCGTTTAATAGCTAGAGTATTCAAAGTGATCCGAGTGATAAAACCAACCAGACTAATCAAAATGGCCTGAATGCCCAATAATTCAGAATGTTCATCATGATGAAACTGAATAGAGCGTTGGAATTGACCGAATTCGTCAAATGGCAAGAGTATTCAAAGTGATCAGAGTGATTAAACCAGCCAGACTAATCAAAATAGCCTGAATGCCCAATAATTCAGAATGTTCATCATGTTGAAACTGAATAGATCGTTGGAATTGACCGAATTCGTCAAATGGCAAGAGTATTCAAAGTGATCCGAGTGATAAAACCAGCCAGACTAATCAAAATGGCCTGAATGCCCAATAATTCAGAATGTTCATCATGTTGAAACTGAATAGATCGTTGGAATTGACCGAATTCGTTTAATAGCTAGAGTATTCAAAGTGATCCGAGTGATAAAACCAGCCAGACTAATCAAAATGGCCTGAATGCCCAATTATTCAGAATGTTCATCATGATGAAACTGAATAGAACGCATGCCCAATAATTCAGAATGTTCATCATGTTGAAACTGAATAGAACGTTGGAATTGACCGAATTCGCCAAATGGCAAGAGTATTCAAAGTTATCAGAGTGATAAAACCAGCCAGACTAATCAAAATAGCCTGAATTCCCAATAATTCAGAATGTTCATCATGTTTAAACTGAATAGAACGTTGGAATTGACCGAATTCGTCAAATGGCAAAAGTATTCAAAGTGATCAGAGTGATAAAACCAGCTACAATAGTCAAAATAGCCTGAATGCCCAATAATTCAGAATGTTCATCATGTTGAAACTGAATAGAACGCTGGAATTGACCGAATTCGTTTAATAGCTAGAGTATTCAAAGTGATCCGAGTGATAAAACCAGCCAGACTAATCAAAATGGCCTGAATGTCCAATAATTCAGAATGTTCATCATGATGAAACTGAATAGAACGTTGGAATTGACCGAATTCGTCAAATGGCAAGAGTATTCAAAGTGATCAGAGTGATTAAACCAGGCAGACTAATCAAAATAGACTGAATGCCCAATAATTCAGAATGTTCATCATGTTGAAACTGAATAGAACGTTGGAATTGACCGAATTCGTCAAATGGCAAGAGTATTCAAAGTGATCAGAGTTATAAAACCAGCCAGACTAATCAAAATAGCCTGAATGCCCAATAATTCAGAATGTTCATCATGTTGAAACTGAATAGAACGTTGGAATTGACCGAATTCGTCAAATGGCAAGAGTATTCAAAGTGATCAGAGTGATTAAACCAGCTACAATAGTCAAAATGGCCTGAATGTCCAATAATTCAGAATGTTCATCATGTTGAAACTAAATAGAACGTTGGAATTGACCGAATTCGTCAAATGGCAAGAGTATTCAAAGTGATCAGAGTGATAAAACTAGCCAGACTAATCAAAATAACCTGCATGCCCAATAATTCAGAATGTTCATCATGTTGAAACTGAATAGAACGCTGGAATTGACCGAATTCGTTTAATAGCTAGAGTATTCAAAGTGATCCGAGTGATAAAACCAACCAGACTAATCAAAATGGCCTGAATGCCCAATAATTCAGAATGTTCATCATGATGAAACTGAATAGAGCGTTGGAATTGACCGAATTCGTCAAATGGCAAGAGTATTCAAAGTGATCAGAGTGATTAAACCAGCCAGACTAATCAAAATAGCCTGAATGCCCAATAATTCAGAATGTTCATCATGTTGAAACTGAATAGATCGTTGGAATTGACCGAATTCGTCAAATGGCAAGAGTATTCAAAGTGATCCGAGTGATAAAACCAGCCAGACTAATCAAAATGGCCTGAATGCCCAATAATTCAGAATGTTCATCATGTTGAAACTGAATAGATCGTTGGAATTGACCGAATTCGTCAAATGGCAAGAGTATTCAAAGTGATCAGAGTGATAAAACCAGCCAGACTAATCAAAATAGCCTGAATGCCCAATAATTCAGAATGTTCATCATGTTGAAACTGAATAGAACGTTGGAATTGACCGAATTCGCCAAATGGCAAGAGTATTCATAGTGATCAGAGTGATTAAACCAACTACAATAGTCAAAATAGCCTGAATGGCCAATAATTCGGAATGTTCATCATGTTGAAACTGAATAGAACGTTTGAATTGACCGAATTCGTCAAATGGCAAGAGTATTCAAAGTGATCAGAGTGATAAAACCAGCCAGACTAATCAAAATAGCCTGCATGCCCAATAATTCAGAATGTTCATCATGTTGAAACTGAATAGAACGTTGGAATTGACCGAATTCGCCAAATGGCAAGAGTATTCATAGTGATCAGAGTGATTAAACCAACTACAATAGTCAAAATAGCCTGAATGGCCAATAATTCAGAATGTTCATCATGTTGAAACTGAATAGAACGTTTGAATTGACCGAATTCGTCAAATGGCAAGAGTATTCAAAGTGACAAAACCAGCCAGACTAATAAAAATAGCCTGAATGCCCAATAATTCAGAATGTTCATCGTGTTCAAACTGAATAGAAAGTTGGAATTGACCGAATTCGTCAAATGGCAGTAGTATTCAAAGTGATCAGAGTGATAAAACCAGACAGACTAATCAAAATAGCCTGAATGCGCAATAATTTAGAATGTTCATCACGTTGAAACTGAATAGAACGTTGGAATTGACCGAATTCGTCAAATGGCAAGAGTATTCAAAGAGATCAGAGTGATTAAACCAGCCAGACTAACCAAAATAGCCTGAATGCCCAATAATTCAGAATGTTCATCATGTTGAAACTGAATAGAACGCTGGAATTGACCGAATTCGTCAAATGGCAAGAGTATTCAAAGTGATCAGAGTGATTAAACCAGCCAGACTAATCAAAATAGCCTGAATGCCCAATAATTCAGAATGTTCATCATGTTGAAACTGAATAGAACGTTGGAATTGACCGAATTCGTCAAATGGCAAGAGTATTCAAAGTGATCAAAGTGATAAAACCAGCCAGACTAATCAAAATAGCCTGAATGCCCAATAATTCAGAATGTTCATCATGTTGAAACTAAATAGAACGTTGGAATTGACCGAATTCATCAAATGGCAAGAGTATTCAAAGTGATCAGAGTGATAAAACCAGCCAGACTAATCAAAATAGCCTGCATGCCCAATAATTCAGAATGTTCATCATGTTGAAACTGAATAGAACGTTGGAATTGACCGAATTCGCCAAATGGCAAGAGTATTCATAGTGATCAGAGTGATTAAACCAACTACAATAGTCAAAATAGCCTGAATGGCCAATAATTCGGAATGTTCATCATGTTGAAACTGAATAGAACGTTTGAATTGACCGAATTCGTCAAATGGCAAGAGTATTCAAAGTGATAAAACCAGCCAGACTAATAAAAATAGCCTGAATGCCCAATAATTCAGAATGTTCATCATGTTCAAACTGAATAGAAAGTTGGAATTGACCGAATTCGTCAAATGGCAGGAGTATTCAAAGTGATCAGAGTGATAAAACCAGACAGACTAATCAAAATAGCCTGAATGCGAAATAATTTAGAATGTTCATCATGTTGAAACTGAATAGAAAGTTGGAATTGACCGAATTCGTCAAATGGCAGGAGTATTCAAAGTTATCAGAGTGATAAAACCAGCCAGACTAATCAAAATAGCCTGAATGCCCAATAATTCATTATGTTCATCATGTTGAAACTGAATAGAACGTTGGAATTGACCGAATTCGTCAAATGGCAAAAGTATTCAAAGTGATCAGAGTGATAAAACCAGACAGACTAATCAAAATAGCCTGAATGCGCAATAATTTAGAATGTTCATCACGTTGAAACTGAATAGAACGTTGGAATTGACCGAATTCGTCAAATGGCAGGAGTATTCAAAGTTATCAGAGTGATAAAACCAGCCAGACTAATCAAAATGGCCTGAATGCCCAATAATTCAGAATGTTCATCATGTTGAAACTGAATAGAACGTTGGAATTGACCGAATTCGTCAAATGGCAAAAGTATTCAAAGTGATCAGAGTGATTAAACCAACTACAATAGTCAAAATAGCCTGAATGGCCAATAATTCAGAATGTTCATCATGTTTAAACTGAATAGAACGTTGGTATTGACCGAATTCGTCAAATGGCAAGAGTATTCAAAGTGATCAGTGTGATAAAACCAGCTACAATAGTCAAAATAGCCTGAATGCCCAATAATTCAGAATGTTCATCATGTTGAAACTGAATAGAACGCTGGAATTGACCGAATTCATCAAATGGCAAGAGTATTCAAAGTGATCAGAGTGATAAAACCAGCCAGACTAATCAAAATAGCCTGCATGCCCAATAATTCAGAATGTTCATCATGTTGAAACTGAATAGAACGTTGGAATTGACCGAATTCGTCAAATGGCAAAAGTATTCAAAGTGATCAGAGTGATTAAACCAACTACAATAGTCAAAATAGCCTGAATGGCCAATAATTCAGAATGTTCATCATGTTTAAACTGAATAGAACGTTGGAATTGACCGAATTCGTCAAATGGCAAGAGTATTCAAAGTGATCAGTGTGATAAAACCAGCTACAATAGTCAAAATAGCCTGAATGCCCAATAATTCAGAATGTTCATCATGTTGAAACTGAATAGAACGCTGGAATTGACCGAATTCATCAAATGGCAAGAGTATTCAAAGTGATCAGAGTGATAAAACCAGCCAGACTAATCAAAATAGCCTGCATGCCCAATAATTCAGAATGTTCATCATGTTGAAACTGAATAGAACGTTGGAATTGACCGAATTCGCCAAATGGCAAGAGTATTCATAGTGATCAGAGTGATTAAACCAACTACAATAGTCAAAATAGCCTGAATGGCCAATAATTCGGAATGTTCATCATGTTGAAACTGAATAGAACGTTTGAATTGACCGAATTCGTCAAATGGCAAGAGTATTCAAAGTGATAAAACCAGCCAGACTAATAAAAATAGCCTGAATGCCCAATAATTCAGAATGTTCATCATGTTGAAACTGAATAGAACGTTGGAATTGACCGAATTCGTCAAATGGCAGGAGTATTCAAAGTTATCAGAGTGATAAAACCAGCCAGACTAATCAAAATGGCCTGAATGCCCAATAATTCAGAATGTTCATCATGTTGAAACTGAATAGAACGTTGGAATTGACCGAATTCGTCAAATGGCAAAAGTATTCAAAGTGATCAGAGTGATAAAACCAGACAGACTAATCAAAATAGCCTGAATGCGAAATAATTTAGAATGTTCATCATGTTGAAACTGAATAGAAAGTTGGAATTGACCGAATTCGTCAAATGGCAGGAGTATTCAAAGTTATCAGAGTGATAAAACCAGCCAGACTAATCAAAATAGCCTGAATGCCCAATAATTCAGAATGTTCATCATGTTGAAACTGAATAGAACGTTGGAATTGACCGAATTCGTCAAATGGCAAAAGTATTCAAAGTGATCAGAGTGATAAAACCAGACAGACTAATCAAAATAGCCTGAATGCGCAATAATTTAGAATGTTCATCACGTTGGAACTGAATAGAACGTTGGAATTGACCGAATTCGTCAAATGGCAGGAGTATTCAAAGTTATCAGAGTGATAAAACCAGCCAGACTAATCAAAATGGCCTGAATGCCCAATAATTCAGAATGTTCATCATGTTGAAACTGAATAGAACGTTGGAATTGACCGAATTCGTCAAATGGCAAAAGTATTCAAAGTGATCAGAGTGATTAAACCAACTACAATAGTCAAAATAGCCTGAATGGCCAATAATTCAGAATGTTCATCATGGTTAAACTGAATAGAACGTTGGAATTGACCGAATTCGTCAAATGGCAAGAGTATTCAAAGTGATCAGTGTGATAAAACCAGCTACAATAGTCAAAATAGCCTGAATGCCCAATAATTCAGAATGTTCATCATGTTGAAACTGAATAGAACGCTGGAATTGACCGAATTCGTTTAATAGCTAGAGTATTCAAAGTGATCCGAGTGATAAAACCAGCCAGACTAATCAAAATGGCCTGAATGTCCAATAATTCAGAATGTTCATCATGATGAAACTGAATAGAACGTTGGAATTGACCGAATTCGTCAAATGGCAAGAGTATTCAAAGTGATCAGAGTGATTAAACCAGGCAGACTAATCAAAATAGCCTGAATGCCCAATAATTCAGAATGTTCATCATGTTGAAACTGAATAGAACGTTGGAATTGACCGAATTCGTCAAATGGCAAGAGTATTCAAAGTGATCAGAGTTATAAAACCAGCCAGACTAATCAAAATAGCCTGAATGCCCAATAATTCAGAATGTTCATCATGTTGAAACTGAATAGAACGTTGGAATTGACCGAATTCGCCAAATGGCAAGAGTATTCATAGTGATCAGAGTGATTAAACCAACTACAATAGTCAAAATAGCCTGAATGGCCAATAATTCGGAATGTTCATCATGTTGAAACTGAATAGAACGTTTGAATTGACCGAATTCGTTTAATAGCTAGAGTATTCAAAGTGATCCGAGTGATAAAACCAGCCAGACTAATCAAAATGGCCTGAATGTCCAATAATTCAGAATGTTCATCATGATGAAACTGAATAGAACGTTGGAATTGACCGAATTCGTCAAATGGCAAGAGTATTCAAAGTGACAAAACCAGCCAGACTAATAAAAATAGCCTGAATGCCCAATAATTCAGAATGTTCATCGTGTTCAAACTGAATAGAAAGTTGGAATTGACCGAATTCGTCAAATGGCAGTAGTATTCAAAGTGATCAGAGTGATAAAACCAGACAGACTAATCAAAATAGCCTGAATGCGCAATAATTTAGAATGTTCATCACGTTGAAACTGAATAGATCGTTGGAATTGACCGAATTCGTCAAATGGCAAGAGTATTCAAAGTGATCAGAGTGATAAAACCAGCCAGACTAATCAAAATAGCCTGAATGCCCAATAATTCAGAATGTTCATCATGTTGAAACTAAATAGAACGTTGGAATTGACCGAATTCGCCAAATGGCAAGAGTATTCATAGTGATCAGAGTGATTAAACCAACTACAATAGTCAAAATAGCCTGAATGGCCAATAATTCGGAATGTTCATCATGTTGAAACTGAATAGAACGTTTGAATTGACCGAATTCGTCAAATGGCAAGAGTATTCAAAGTGATCAGAGTGATAAAACCAGCCAGACTAATCAAAATAGCCTGCATGCCCAATAATTCAGAATGTTCATCATGTTGAAACTGAATAGAACGTTGGAATTGACCGAATTCGCCAAATGGCAAGAGTATTCATAGTGATCAGAGTGATTAAACCAACTACAATAGTCAAAATAGCCTGAATGGCCAATAATTCAGAATGTTCATCATGTTGAAACTGAATAGAACGTTTGAATTGACCGAATTCGTCAAATGGCAAGAGTATTCAAAGTGACAAAACCAGCCAGACTAATAAAAATAGCCTGAATGCCCAATAATTCAGAATGTTCATCGTGTTCAAACTGAATAGAAAGTTGGAATTGACCGAATTCGTCAAATGGCAGTAGTATTCAAAGTGATCAGAGTGATAAAACCAGACAGACTAATCAAAATAGCCTGAATGCGCAATAATTTAGAATGTTCATCACGTTGAAACTGAATAGAACGTTGGAATTGACCGAATTCGTCAAATGGCAAGAGTATTCAAAGAGATCAGAGTGATTAAACCAGCCAGACTAACCAAAATAGCCTGAATGCCCAATAATTCAGAATGTTCATCATGTTGAAACTGAATAGAACGCTGGAATTGACCGAATTCGTCAAATGGCAAGAGTATTCAAAGTGATCAGAGTGATTAAACCAGCCAGACTAATCAAAATAGCCTGAATGCCCAATAATTCAGAATGTTCATCATGTTGAAACTGAATAGAACGTTGGAATTGACCGAATTCGTCAAATGGCAAGAGTATTCAAAGTGATCAAAGTGATAAAACCAGCCAGACTAATCAAAATAGCCTGAATGCCCAATAATTCAGAATGTTCATCATGTTGAAACTAAATAGAACGTTGGAATTGACCGAATTCATCAAATGGCAAGAGTATTCAAAGTGATCAGAGTGATAAAACCAGCCAGACTAATCAAAATAGCCTGCATGCCCAATAATTCAGAATGTTCATCATGTTGAAACTGAATAGAACGTTGGAATTGACCGAATTCGCCAAATGGCAAGAGTATTCATAGTGATCAGAGTGATTAAACCAACTACAATAGTCAAAATAGCCTGAATGGCCAATAATTCGGAATGTTCATCATGTTGAAACTGAATAGAACGTTTGAATTGACCGAATTCGTCAAATGGCAAGAGTATTCAAAGTGATAAAACCAGCCAGACTAATAAAAATAGCCTGAATGCCCAATAATTCAGAATGTTCATCATGTTCAAACTGAATAGAAAGTTGGAATTGACCGAATTCGTCAAATGGCAGGAGTATTCAAAGTGATCAGAGTGATAAAACCAGACAGACTAATCAAAATAGCCTGAATGCGAAATAATTTAGAATGTTCATCATGTTGAAACTGAATAGAAAGTTGGAATTGACCGAATTCGTCAAATGGCAGGAGTATTCAAAGTTATCAGAGTGATAAAACCAGCCAGACTAATCAAAATAGCCTGAATGCCCAATAATTCATTATGTTCATCATGTTGAAACTGAATAGAACGTTGGAATTGACCGAATTCGTCAAATGGCAAAAGTATTCAAAGTGATCAGAGTGATAAAACCAGACAGACTAATCAAAATAGCCTGAATGCGCAATAATTTAGAATGTTCATCACGTTGAAACTGAATAGAACGTTGGAATTGACCGAATTCGTCAAATGGCAGGAGTATTCAAAGTTATCAGAGTGATAAAACCAGCCAGACTAATCAAAATGGCCTGAATGCCCAATAATTCAGAATGTTCATCATGTTGAAACTGAATAGAACGTTGGAATTGACCGAATTCGTCAAATGGCAAAAGTATTCAAAGTGATCAGAGTGATTAAACCAACTACAATAGTCAAAATAGCCTGAATGGCCAATAATTCAGAATGTTCATCATGTTTAAACTGAATAGAACGTTGGAATTGACCGAATTCGTCAAATGGCAAGAGTATTCAAAGTGATCAGTGTGATAAAACCAGCTACAATAGTCAAAATAGCCTGAATGCCCAATAATTCAGAATGTTCATCATGTTGAAACTGAATAGAACGCTGGAATTGACCGAATTCATCAAATGGCAAGAGTATTCAAAGTGATCAGAGTGATAAAACCAGCCAGACTAATCAAAATAGCCTGCATGCCCAATAATTCAGAATGTTCATCATGTTGAAACTGAATAGAACGTTGGAATTGACCGAATTCGTCAAATGGCAAAAGTATTCAAAGTGATCAGAGTGATTAAACCAACTACAATAGTCAAAATAGCCTGAATGGCCAATAATTCAGAATGTTCATCATGTTTAAACTGAATAGAACGTTGGAATTGACCGAATTCGTCAAATGGCAAGAGTATTCAAAGTGATCAGTGTGATAAAACCAGCTACAATAGTCAAAATAGCCTGAATGCCCAATAATTCAGAATGTTCATCATGTTGAAACTGAATAGAACGCTGGAATTGACCGAATTCATCAAATGGCAAGAGTATTCAAAGTGATCAGAGTGATAAAACCAGCCAGACTAATCAAAATAGCCTGCATGCCCAATAATTCAGAATGTTCATCATGTTGAAACTGAATAGAACGTTGGAATTGACCGAATTCGCCAAATGGCAAGAGTATTCATAGTGATCAGAGTGATTAAACCAACTACAATAGTCAAAATAGCCTGAATGGCCAATAATTCGGAATGTTCATCATGTTGAAACTGAATAGAACGTTTGAATTGACCGAATTCGTCAAATGGCAAGAGTATTCAAAGTGATAAAACCAGCCAGACTAATAAAAATAGCCTGAATGCCCAATAATTCAGAATGTTCATCATGTTGAAACTGAATAGAACGTTGGAATTGACCGAATTCGTCAAATGGCAGGAGTATTCAAAGTTATCAGAGTGATAAAACCAGCCAGACTAATCAAAATGGCCTGAATGCCCAATAATTCAGAATGTTCATCATGTTGAAACTGAATAGAACGTTGGAATTGACCGAATTCGTCAAATGGCAAAAGTATTCAAAGTGATCAGAGTGATAAAACCAGACAGACTAATCAAAATAGCCTGAATGCGAAATAATTTAGAATGTTCATCATGTTGAAACTGAATAGAAAGTTGGAATTGACCGAATTCGTCAAATGGCAGGAGTATTCAAAGTTATCAGAGTGATAAAACCAGCCAGACTAATCAAAATAGCCTGAATGCCCAATAATTCAGAATGTTCATCATGTTGAAACTGAATAGAACGTTGGAATTGACCGAATTCGTCAAATGGCAAAAGTATTCAAAGTGATCAGAGTGATAAAACCAGACAGACTAATCAAAATAGCCTGAATGCGCAATAATTTAGAATGTTCATCACGTTGAAACTGAATAGAACGTTGGAATTGACCGAATTCGTCAAATGGCAGGAGTATTCAAAGTTATCAGAGTGATAAAACCAGCCAGACTAATCAAAATGGCCTGAATGCCCAATAATTCAGAATGTTCATCATGTTGAAACTGAATAGAACGTTGGAATTGACCGAATTCGTCAAATGGCAAAAGAATTCAAAGTGATCAGAGTGATTAAACCAACTACAATAGTCAAAATAGCCTGAATGGCCAATAATTCAGAATGTTCATCATGTTTAAACTGAATAGAACGTTGGAATTGACCGAATTCGTCAAATGGCAAAAGTATTCAAAGTGATCAGAGTGATAAAACCAGACAGACTAATCAAAATAGCCTGAATGCGCAATAATTTAGAATGTTCATCACGTTGAAACTGAATAGAACGTTGGAATTGACCGAATTCGTCAAATGGCAGGAGTATTCAAAGTTATCAGAGTGATAAAACCAGCCAGACTAATCAAAATGGCCTGAATGCCCAATAATTCAGAATGTTCATCATGTTGAAACTGAATAGAACGTTGGAATTGACCGAATTCGTCAAATGGCAAAAGAATTCAAAGTGATCAGAGTGATTAAACCAACTACAATAGTCAAAATAGCCTGAATGGCCAATAATTCAGAATGTTCATCATGTTTAAACTGAATAGAACGTTGGAATTGACCGAATTCGTCAAATGGCAAGAGTATTCAAAGTGATCAGTGTGATAAAACCAGCTACAATAGTCAAAATAGCCTGAATGCCCAATAATTCAGAATGTTCATCATGTTGAAACTGAATAGAACGCTGGAATTGACCGAATTCGTTTAATAGCTAGAGTATTCAAAGTGATCCGAGTGATAAAACCAGCCAGACTAATCAAAATGGCCTGAATGTCCAATAATTCAGAATGTTCATCATGATGAAACTGAATAGAACGTTGGAATTGACCGAATTCGTCAAATGGCAAGAGTATTCAAAGTGATCAGAGTGATTAAACCAGGCAGACTAATCAAAATAGCCTGAATGCCCAATAATTCAGAATGTTCATCATGTTGAAACTGAATAGAACGTTGGAATTGACCGAATTCGTCAAATGGCAAGAGTATTCAAAGTGATCAGAGTTATAAAACCAGCCAGACTAATCAAAATAGCCTGAATGCCCAATAATTCAGAATGTTCATCATGTTGAAACTGAATAGAACGTTGGAAGTGACCGAATTCGTCAAATGGCAAGAGTATTCAAAGTGATCAGAGTGATTAAACCAGCTACAATAGTCAAAATGGCCTGAATGTCCAATAATTCAGAATGTTCATCATGTTGAAACTAAATAGAACGTTGGAATTGACCGAATTCGTCAAATGGCAAGAGTATTCAAAGTGATCAGAGTGATAAAACCAGCCAGACTAATCAAAATAGCCTGCATGCCCAATAATTCAGAATGTTCATCATGTTGAAACTGAATAGAACGTTGGAATTGACCGAATTCGTCAAACGGCAAGAGTATTCAAAGTGATCAGAGTGATTAAACCAACTACAATAGTCAAAATAGCCTGAATGGCCAATAATTCAGAATGTTCATCATGTTTAAACTGAATAGAACGTTGGAATTGACCGAATTCGTCAAATGGCAAGAGTATTCAAAGTGATCAGTGTGATAAAACCAGCTACAATAGTCAAAATAGCCTGAATGCCCAATAATTCAGAATGTTCATCATGTTGAAACTGAATAGAACGTTGGAATTGACCGAATTCGTCAAATGGCAAGAGTATTCAAAGTGATAATAGTGATTAAACCAGCCAGACTAACCAAAATAGCCTGAATGCCCAATAATTCAGAATGTTCATCATGTTGAAACTGAATAGAACGCTGGAATTGACCGAATTCGTCAAATGGCAAGAGTATTCAAAGTGATCAGAGTGATTAAACCAGCCAGACTAATCAAAATAGCCTGAATGCCCAATAATTCAGAATGTTCATCATGTTGAAACTGAATAGAACGTTGGAATTGACCGAATTCGTCAAATGGCAAGAGTATTCAAAGTGATCAGAGTGATAAAACCAGCCAGACTAATCAAAATAGCCTGAGTGCCCAATAATTCAGAATGTTCATCATGTTGAAACTAAATAGAACGTTGGAATTGACCGAATTCATCAAATGGCAAGAGTATTCAAAGTGATCAGAGTGATAAAACCAGCCAGACTAATCAAAATAGCCTGCATGCCCAATAATTCAGAATGTTCATCATGTTGAAACTGAATAGAACGTTGGAATTGACCGAATTCGCCAAATGGCAAGAGTATTCATAGTGATCAGAGTGATTAAACCAACTACAATAGTCAAAATAGCCTGAATGGCCAATAATTCGGAATGTTCATCATGTTGAAACTGAATAGAACGTTTGAATTGACCGAATTCGTCAAATGGCAAGAGTATTCAAAGTGATAAAACCAGCCAGACTAATAAAAATAGCCTGAATGCCCAATAATTCAGAATGTTCATCATGTTCAAACTGAATAGAAAGTTGGAATTGACCGAATTCGTCAAATGGCAGGAGAATTCAAAGTGATCAGAGTGATAAAACCAGACAGACTAATCAAAATAGCCTGAATGCGAAATAATTTAGAATGTTCATCATGTTGAAACTGAATAGAACGTTGGAATTGACCGAATTCGTCAAATGGCAGGAGTATTCAAAGTTATCAGAGTGATAAAACCAGCCAGACTAATCAAAATAGCCTGAATGCCCAATAATTCAGAATGTTCATCATGTTGAAACTGAATAGAACGTTGGAATTGACCGAATTCGTCAAATGGCAAAAGTATTCAAAGTGATCAGAGTGATAAAACCAGACAGACTAATCAAAATAGCCTGAATGCGCAATAATTTAGAATGTTCATCACGTTGAAACTGAATAGAACGTTGGAATTGACCGAATTCGTCAAATGGCAGGAGTATTCAAAGTTATCAGAGTGATAAAACCAGCCAGACTAATCAAAATGGCCTGAATGCCCAATAATTCAGAATGTTCATCATGTTGAAACTGAATAGAACGTTGGAATTGACCGAATTCGTCAAATGGCAAAAGTATTCAAAGTGATCAGAGTGATTAAACCAACTACAATAGTCAAAATAGCCTGAATGGCCAATAATTCAGAATGTTCATCATGTTTAAACTGAATAGAACGTTGGAATTGACCGAATTCGTCAAATGGCAAGAGTATTCAAAGTGATCAGTGTGATAAAACCAGCTACAATAGTCAAAATAGCCTGAATGCCCAATAATTCAGAATGTTCATCATGTTGAAACTGAATAGAACGTTGGAATTGACCGAATTCGTCAAATGGCAAGAGTATTCAAAGTGATCAGAGTTATAAAACCAGCCAGACTAATCAAAATAGCCTGAATGCCCAATAATTCAGAATGTTCATCATGTTGAAACTGAATAGAAAGTTGGAATTGACCGAATTCGTCAAATGGCAGGAGAATTCAAAGTGATCAGAGTGATAAAACCAGACAGACTAATCAAAATAGCCTGAATGCGAAATAATTTAGAATGTTCATCATGTTGAAACTGAATAGAACGTTGGAAGTGACCGAATTCGTCAAATGGCAAGAGTATTCAAAGTGATCAGAGTGATTAAACCAGCTACAATAGTCAAAATGGCCTGAATGTCCAATAATTCAGAATGTTCATCATGTTGAAACTAAATAGAACGTTGGAATTGACCGAATTCGTCAAATGGCAAGAGTATTCAAAGTGATCAGAGTGATAAAACCAGCCAGACTAATCAAAATAGCCTGCATGCCCAATAATTCAGAATGTTCATCATGTTGAAACTGAATAGAACGTTGGAATTGACCGAATTCGTCAAATGGCAAGAGTATTCAAAGTGATCAGAGTGATAAAACCAGCCAGACTAATCAAAATAGCCTGCATGCCCAATAATTCAGAATGTTCATCATGTTGAAACTGAATAGAACGTTGGAATTGACCGAATTCGTCAAACGGCAAGAGTATTCAAAGTGATCAGAGTGATTAAACCAACTACAATAGTCAAAATAGCCTGAATGGCCAATAATTCAGAATGTTCATCATGTTTAAACTGAATAGAACGTTGGAATTGACCGAATTCGTCAAATGGCAGGAGAATTCAAAGTGATCAGAGTGATAAAACCAGACAGACTAATCAAAATAGCCTGAATGCGAAATAATTTAGAATGTTCATCATGTTGAAACTGAATAGAACGTTGGAATTGACCGAATTCGTCAAATGGCAGGAGTATTCAAAGTTATCAGAGTGATAAAACCAGCCAGACTAATCAAAATAGCCTGAATGCCCAATAATTCAGAATGTTCATCATGTTGAAACTGAATAGAACGTTGGAATTGACCGAATTCGTCAAATGGCAGGAGTATTCAAAGTTATCAGAGTGATAAAACCAGCCAGACTAATCAAAATAGCCTGAATGCCCAATAATTCAGAATGTTCATCATGTTGAAACTGAATAGAACGTTGGAATTGACCGAATTCGTCAAATGGCAAAAGTATTCAAAGTGATCAGAGTGATAAAACCAGACAGACTAATCAAAATAGCCTGAATGCGCAATAATTTAGAATGTTCATCACGTTGAAACTGAATAGAACTTTGGAATTGACCGAATTCGTCAAATGGCAGCAGTATTCAAAGTTATCAGAGTGATAAAACCAGCCAGACTAATCAAAATGGCCTGAATGCCCAATAATTCAGAATGTTCATCATGTTGAAACTGAATAGAACGTTGGAAGTGACCGAATTCGTCAAATGGCAAGAGTATTCAAAGTGATCAGAGTGATTAAACCAGCTACAATAGTCAAAATGGCCTGAATGTCCAATAATTCAGAATGTTCATCATGTTGAAACTAAATAGAACGTTGGAATTGACCGAATTCGTCAAATGGCAAGAGTATTCAAAGTGATCAGAGTGATAAAACCAGCCAGACTAATCAAAATAGCCTGCATGCCCAATAATTCAGAATGTTCATCATGTTGAAACTGAATAGAACGTTGGAATTGACCGAATTCGTCAAACGGCAAGAGTATTCAAAGTGATCAGAGTGATTAAACCAACTACAATAGTCAAAATAGCCTGAATGGCCAATAATTCAGAATGTTCATCATGTTTAAACTGAATAGCACGTTGGAATTGACCGAATTCGTCAAATGGCAAGAGTATTCAAAGTGATCAGTGTGATAAAACCAGCTACAATAGTCAAAATAGCCTGAATGCCCAATAATTCAGAATGTTCATCATGTTGAAACTGAATAGAACGTTGGAATTGACCGAATTCGTCAAATGGCAAGAGTATTCAAAGTGATCATAGTGATTAAACCAGCCAGACTAACCAAAATAGCCTGAATGCCCAATAATTCAGAATGTGCATCATGTTGAAACTGAATAGAACGCTGGAATTGACCGAATTCGTCAAATGGCAAGAGTATTCAAAGTGATCAGAGTGATTAAACCAGCCAGACTAATCAAAATAGCCTGAATGCCCAATAATTCAGAATGTTCATCATGTTGAAACTGAATAGAACGTTGGAATTGACCGAATTCGTCAAATGGCAAGAGTATTCAAAGTGATCAGAGTGATAAAACCAGCCAGACTAATCAAAATAGCCTGAATGCCCAATAATTCAGAATGTTCATCATGTTGAAACTAAATAGAACGTTGGAATTGACCGAATTCATCAAATGGCAAGAGTATTCAAAGTGATCAGAGTGATAAAACCAGCCAGACTAATCAAAATAGCCTGCATGCCCAATAACTCAGAATGTTCATCATGTTGAAACTGAATAGAACGTTGGAATTGACCGAATTCGCCAAATGGCAAGAGTATTCATAGTGATCAGAGTGATAAAACCAACTACAATAGTCAAAATAGCCTGAATGGCCAATAATTCGGAATGTTCATCATGTTGAAACTGAATAGAACGTTTGAATTGACCGAATTCGTCAAATGGCAAGAGTATTCAAAGTGATAAAACCAGCCAGACTAATAAAAATAGCCTGAATGCCCAATAATTCAGAATGTTCATCATGTTCAAACTGAATAGAAAGTTGGAATTGACCGAATTCGTCAAATGGCAGGAGAATTCAAAGTGATCAGAGTGATAAAACCAGACAGACTAATCAAAATAGCCTGAATGCGAAATAATTTAGAATGTTCATCATGTTGAAACTGAATAGAACGTTGGAATTGACCGAATTCGTCAAATGGCAGGAGTATTCAAAGTTATCAGAGTGATAAAACCAGCCAGACTAATCAAAATAGCCTGAATGCCCAATAATTCAGAATGTTCATCATGTTGAAACTGAATAGAACGTTGGAATTGACCGAATTCGTCAAATGGCAAAAGTATTCAAAGTGATCAGAGTGATAAAACCAGACAGACTAATCAAAATAGCCTGAATGCGCAATAATTTAGAATGTTCATCACGCTGAAACTGAATAGAACGTTGGAATTGACCGAATTCGTCAAATGGCAGGAGTATTCAAAGTTATCAGAGTGATAAAACCAGCCAGACTAATCAAAATAGCCTGCATGCCCAATAACTCAGAATGTTCATCATGTTGAAACTGAATAGAACGTTGGAATTGACCGAATTCGCCAAATGGCAAGAGTATTCATAGTGATCAGAGTGATTAAACCAACTACAATAGTCAAAATAGCCTGAATGGCCAATAATTCGGAATGTTCATCATGTTGAAACTGAATAGAACGTTTGAATTGACCGAATTCGTCAAATGGCAAGAGTATTCAAAGTGATAAAACCAGCCAGACTAATAAAAATGGCCTGAATGCCCAATAATTCAGAATGTTCATCATGTTGAAACTGAATAGAACGTTGGAATTGACCGAATTCGTCAAATGGCAAAAGTATTCAAAGTGATCAGAGTGATTAAACCAACTACAATAGTCAAAATAGCCTGAATGGCCAATAATTCAGAATGTTCATCATGTTTAAACTGAATAGAACGTTGGAATTGACCGAATTCGTCAAATGGCAAGAGTATTCAAAGTGATCAGTGTGATAAAACCAGCTACAATAGTCAAAATAGCCTGAATGCCCAATAATTCAGAATGTTCATCATGTTGAAACTGAATAGAACGTTGGAATTGACCGAAATTCGTCAAATGGCAAGAGTATTCAAAGTGATAAAACCAGCCAGACTAATAAAAATAGCCTGAATGCCCAATAATTCAGAATGTTCATCATGTTCAAACTGAATAGAAAGTTGGAATTGACCGAATTCGTCAAATGGCAGGAGTATTCAAAGTTATCAGAGTGATAAAACCAGCCAGACTAATCAAAATAGCCTGAATGTCCAATAATTCAGAATGTTCATCATGTTCAAACTGAATAGAACGTTGGAATTGACCGAATGGCAGGAGTATTCAAAGTTATCAGAGTGATAAAACCAGCCAGACTAATCAAAATAGCCTGAATGTCCAATAATTCAGAATGTTCATCATGTTGAAACTGAATAGAACGTTGGAATTGACCGAATGGCAGGAGTATTCAAAGTTATCAATGAGATAAAACCAGCCAGACTAATCAAAATAGCCTGAATGTCCAATAATTAGAATGTTCATCACGTTCAAACTGAATAGAACGTTGGAATTGACCGAATTCGTCAAATGGCAAAAATATTCAAAGTGATCAGAGTGATTAAACCAACTACAATAGTCAAAATAGCCTGAATGGCCAATAATTCAGAATGTTCATCATGTTTAAACTGAATAGAACGTTGGAATTGACCGAATTCGTCAAATGGCAAGAGTATTCAAAGTGATCAGTGTGATAAAACCAGCTACAATAGTCAAAATAGCCTGAATGCCCAATAATTCAGAATGTTCATCATGTTGAAACTGAATAGAACGTTGGAATTGACCGAATTCGTCAAATGGCAAGAGTATTCAAAGTGATCAGAGTTATAAAACCAGCCAGACTAATCAAAATAGCCTGAATGCCCAATAATTCAGAATGTTCATCATGTTGAAACTGAATAGAACGTTGGAAGTGACCGAATTCGTCAAATGGCAAGAGTATTCAAAGTGATCAGAGTGATTAAACCAGCTACAATAGTCAAAATGGCCTGAATGTCCAATAATTCAGAATGTTCATCATGTTGAAACTAAATAGAACGTTGGAATTGACCGAATTCGTCAAATGGCAAGAGTATTCAAAGTGATCAGAGTGATAAAACCAGCCAGACTAATCAAAATAGCCTGCATGCCCAATAATTCAGAATGTTCATCATGTTGAAACTGAATAGAACGTTGGAATTGACCGAATTCGTCAAACGGCAAGAGTAGTCATAGTGATCAGAGTGATTAAACCAACTACAATAGTCAAAATAGCCTGAATGGCCAATAATTCAGAATGTTCATCATGTTGAAACTGAATAGAACGTTGGAATTGACCGAATTCGTCAAATGGCAAGAGTATTCAAAGTGATAAAACCAGCCAGACTAATAAAAATAGCCTGAATGCCCAATAATTCAGAATGTTCATCATGTTCAAACTGAATAGAAAGTTGGAATTGACCGAATTCGTCAAATGGCAGGAGTATTCAAAGTTATCAGAGTGATAAAACCAGCCAGACTAATCAAAATAGCCTGAATGTCCAATAATTCAGAATGTTCATCATGTTCAAACTGAATAGAACGTTGGAATTGACCGAATGGCAGGAGTATTCAAAGTTATCAATGAGATAAAACCAGCCAGACTAGTCAAAATAGCCTGAATGTCCAATAATTCAGAATGTTCATCATGTTCAAACTGAATAGAACGTTGGAATTGACCGAATTCGTCAAATGGCAAGAGTATTCAAAGTGATAAGAGTGATAAAACCAGTTACAAAAGTCAAAATAGCTTGAATGCCCAATAATTCAGAATGTTCATCATGTTGAAACTGAATAGAACGTTGGAATTGACCGAATTCGTCAAATGGCAAGAGTATTCAAAGTTATCAGAGTGATAAAACCAGCCAGAAAAATCAAAATAGCCTGAATGCCCAATAATTCAGAATGTTCATCATGTTGAAACTGAATAGAACGTTGGAATTGACCGAATTCGTCAAATGGCAAGAGTATTCAAAGTGATCAGAGTGATAAAACCAGCCAGACTTATCAAAATGGCCTGAATGCCCAATAATTCAGAATGTTCATCATGTTCAAACTGAATAGAACGTTGGAATTGACCGAATTCGTCAAATGGCAAGATTATCAAAGTGATCAGAGTGATAAAACCAGCTACAATAATCAAAATAGCCTGAATGCCCAATAATTCAGAATGTTCATCATGTTGAAACTGAATAGAACGTTGGAATTGACCGAATTCGTCAAATGGCAAGAGTATTCAAAGTGATCAGAGTGATAAAACCAGCTACAATAATCAAATTCAGAATGTTCATCATGTTCAAACTGAATAGAACGTTGGAATTGACCGAATTCGTCAAATGGCAAGAGTATTCAAAGTGATCAGAGTGATAAAACCAGCTACAATAATCAAAATAGCCTGAATTCCCAATAATTCAGAATGTTCATCATGTTGAAACTGGATAGAACGTTGGAATTGACCGAATTCGTCAAATGGCAAGAGTATTCAAAGTGATCAGAGTGATAAAACCAGCCAGACTTATCAAAATAGCATGAATGCCCAATAATTCAGAATGTTCATCATATTGAAACTGAATAGAACGTTGGAATTGACCGAATTCGTCAAATGGCAGGAGTATTCAAAGTTATCAGAGTGATAAAACCAGCCAGACTAATCAAAATAGCCTGAATGTCCAATAATTCAGAATGTTCAACCTGAATAGTACGTTGGAATTGACCGAATTCGTCAAATGGCAAGAGTATGCAAAGTGATCAGAGTGATAAAACCAGCTACAATAATCAAAATAGCCTAAATGCCCAATAATTCAAAATGTTCATCATGTTCAAACTGAATAGAACGTTGGAATTGACCGAATTCGTCAAACGGCAAGAGTATTCAAAGTGATCAGAGTGATTAAACCAACTACAATAGTCAAAATAGCCTGAATGGCCAATAATTCAGAATGTTCATCATGTTTAAACTGAATAGCACGTTGGAATTGACCGAATTCGTCAAATGGCAAGAGTATTCAAAGTGATCAGTGTGATAAAACCAGCTACAATAGTCAAAATAGCCTGAATGCCCAATAATTCAGAATGTTCATCATGTTGAAACTGAATAGAACGTTGGAATTGACCGAATTCGTCAAATGGCAAGAGTATTCAAAGTGATCATAGTGATTAAACCAGCCAGACTAACCAAAATAGCCTGAATGCCCAATAATTCAGAATGTTCATCATGTTGAAACTGAATAGAACGCTGGAATTGACCGAATTCGTCAAATGGCAAGAGTATTCAAAGTGATCAGAGTGATTAAACCAGCCAGACTAATCAAAATAGCCTGAATGCCCAATAATTCAGAATGTTCATCATGTTGAAACTGAATAGAACGTTGGAATTGACCGAATTCGTCAAATGGCAAGAGTATTCAAAGTGATCAGAGTGATAAAACCAGCCAGACTAATCAAAATAGCCTGAATGCCCAATAATTCAGAATGTTCATCATGTTCAAACTGAATAGAACGTTGGAACTGACCGAATTCGTCAAATGGCAAGAGTATTCAAAGTGATCAGAGTGATAAAACCAGCTACAATAGTCAAAATAGCCTGAATGCCCAATAATTCAGAATGTTCATCATGTTGAAACTGAATAGAACGCTGGAATTGACCGAATTCGTTTAATAGCTAGAGTATTCAAAGTGATCAGAGTGATAAAACCAGCCAGACTAATCAAAATAGCCTGAATGGCCAATAATTCAGAATGTTCATCATGATGAAACTTAATAGAACGTTGGAATTGACCGAATTCGTCAAATGGCAAGAGTATTCAAAGTGATCAGAGTGATAAAACCAGCCAGACTAATCAAAATAGCCTGAATGCCCAATAATTCAGAATGTTCATCATGTTAAAACTGAGTAGAACGTTGGAATTGACCGAATCGTCAAATGGCAAGAGTATTCAAAGTGATAAAACCAGCCAGACTAATAAAAATAGCCTGCATGCCCAATAATTCAGAATGTTCATCATGTTGAAACTGAATAGAACGTTGGAATTGGCCGAATTCGTCAAATGGCAAGAGTATTCAAAGTGATCAGAGTGATTAAACCAGCTACAATAGTCAAAATAGCCTGAATGCCCAATAATTCAGTGATAAAACCAGCCAGACTAATCAAAATAGCCTGAATGCCCAATAATTCAGAATGTTCATCATGTTGAAACTGAATAGAACGTTGGAATTGACCGAATTCGTCAAATGGCAAGAGTATTCAAAGTGATAAAACCAGACAGACTAATCAAAATAGCCTGAATGCGCAATAATTTAGAATGTTCATCATGTTGAAACTGAATAGAACGTTGGAATTGACCGAATTCGTCAGGAGTATTCAAAGTGATAAAACCAGCCAGACTAATAAAAATAGCCTGCATGCCCAATAATTCAGAATGTTCATCATGTTGAAACTGAATAGAACGTTGGAATTGACCGAATTCGTCAAATGGCAAGAGTATTCAAAGTGATAAAACCAGACAGACTAATCAAAATAGCCTGAATGCGCAATAATTTAGAATGTTCATCATGTTGAAACTGAATAGAACGTTGGAATTGACCTAATTCGTCAAATGGCAGGAGTATTCAAAGTTATCAGAGTGATAAAACCAGCCAGACTAATCAAAATAGCCTGAATGCCCAATAATTCAGAATGTTCATCATGTTGAAACTGAATAGAACGTTGGAATTGACCGAATTCATCAAATGGCAAGAGTATTCAAAGTGATCAGAGTGATAAAACCAGCCAGACAATTAAAATAGCCTGAATGCCCAATAATTCAGAATGTTCATCCTGTTCAAACTGAATAGAACGTTGGAATTGACCGAATTCGTCAAATGGCAAGAGTATTCAAAGTGATCAGAGTGATAAAACCAGCTACAATAATCAAAATAGCCTGAATGCCCAATAATTCAGAATGTTCATCATGTTGAAACTGGATAGAACGTTGGAATTGACCGAATTCGTCAAATGGCAAGAGTATTCAAAGTGATCAGAGTGATAAAACCAGCCAGACTAATCAAAATAGCCTGAATGCCCAATAATTCAGAATGTTCATCATATTGAAACTGAATAGAACGTTGGAATTGACCGAATTCGTCAAATGGCAGGAGTATTCAAAGTTATCAGAGTGATAAAACCAGCCAGACTAATCAAAATAGCCTGAATGTCCAATAATTCAGAATGTTCATCATGTTCAAACTGAATAGAACGTTGGAATTGACCGAATTCGTCAAATGGCAAGAGTATTCAAAGTGATCAGAGTGATAAAACCAGCTACAATAATCAAAATAGCCTAAATGCCCAATAATTCAAAATGTTCATCATGTTCAAACTGAATAGAACGTTGGAATTCGCCGAATTCGTCAAATGGCAAGAGTATTCAAAGTGATCAGAGTGATAAAACCAGCCAGACTAATCCAAATAGCCTGAATGCCCAATAATTCAGAATGTTCATCATGTTCAAACTGAATAGAACGTTGGAACTGACCGAATTCGTCAAATGGCAAGAGTATTCAAAGTGATCAGAGTGATAAAACCAGCTACAATAGTCAAAATAGCCTGAATGCCCAATAATTCAGAATGTTCATCATGTTGAAACTGAATAGAACGCTGGAATTGACCGAATTCGTTTAATAGCTAGAGTATTCAAAGTGATCAGAGTGATTAAACCAGCTACTATAGTCAAAATAGCCTGAATGTCCAATAATTCAGAATGTTCATCATGTTGAAACTGAATAGAACGTTGGAATTGACCGAATTCGTCAAATGGCAAGAGTATTCAAAGTGATCAGATTGATAAAATCAGCCAGACTAATCAAAATAGCCTGCATGCCCAATAATTCAGAATGTTCATCATGTTGAAACTGAATAGAACGTTGGAATTGACCGAATTCGTTAAATGGCAAGAGTATTCAAAGTGATCAGAGTGATAAAACCAGCCAGACTAATCAAAATAGACTGCATGCCCAATAATTCAGAATGTTCATCATGTTGAAACTGAATAGAACGTTGGAATTGACCGAATTCGTCAAATGGCAAGAGTATTCAAAGTGATCAGAGTGATTAAACCAGCTACAATAGTCAAAATAGCCTGAATGTCCAATAATTCAGAATGTTCATCATGTTGAAACTGAATAGAACGTTGGAATTGACCGAATTCGTCAAATGGCAAGAGTATTCAAAGTGATCAGAGTGATAAAACCAGCAACAATAATCAAAATAGCCTGAATGCCCAATAATTCAGAAAGTTCATCATGCTGAAACTGAATAGAACGTTGGAATTTACTGAATTCGTCAAATGGCAAGAGTATTCAAAGTGATCAGAGCGACAAAACCAGCCAGACTAATCAAAATAGCCTGAATGCCCAATAATTCAGAATGTTCATCATGTTGAAACTGAATAGAACGTTGGAATTGACCGAATTCGTCAAATGGCAAGAGTATTCAAAGTGATCAGAGTGATTAAACCAGCTACAATAGTCAAAATAGCCTGAATGTCCAATAATTCAGAATTTTCATCATGTTGAAACTGAATAGAACGTTGGAATTGAGCGAATTCGTCAAATGGCAAGAGTATTCAAAGTGATCAGAGTGATAAAACCAGCCAGACTAATCAAAATAGCCTGAATGCCCAATAATTCAGAATGTTCATCATGTTCAAACTGAATAGAACGTTGGAATTGACCGAATTCGTCAAATGGCAAGAGTATTCAAAGTGATCAGAGTGACAAAACCAGCCAGACTAATCAAAATAGCCTGAATGCCCAATAATTCAGAATGTTCATCATGTTGAAACTGAATAGAACGTTGGAATTGACCGAATTCGTCAAATGGCAAGAGTATTCAAAGTGATCAGAGTGATTAAACCAGCTACAATAGTCAAAATAGCCTGAATGTCCAATAATTCAGAATGTTCATCATGTTGAAACTGAATAGAACGTTGGAATTGACCGAATTCGTCAAATGGCAAGAGTATTCAAAGTGATCAGAGTGATAAAACCAGCCAGACTAATCAAAATAGCCTGCATGCCCAATAATTCAGAATGTTCATCATGTTGAAACTGAATAGAACGTTGGAATTGACCGAATTCGTCAAATGGCAAGAGTATTCAAAGTGATCAGAGTGATTAAACCCGCTACAATAGTCAAAATAGCCTGAATGTCCAATAATTCAGAATTTTCATCATGTTGAAACTGAATAGAACGTTGGAATTGAGCGAATTCGTCAAATGGCAAGAGTATTCAAAGTGATCAGACTGATTAAACCAGCCAGACTAATCAAAATAGCCTGAATGCCCAATAATTCAGAACTTTCATCATGTTCAAACTGAATAGAACGTTGGAATTGACCGAATTCGTCAAATGGCAAGAGTATTCAAAGTGATCAGAGTGACAAAACCAGCCAGACTAATCAAAATAGCCTGAATGCCCAATAATTCGGAATGTTCATCATGTTGAAACTGAATAGAACGTTGGAATTGACCGAATTCGTCAAATGGCAAGAGTATTCAAAGTGATCAGAGTGATTAAACCAGCTACAATAGTCAAAATAGCCTGAATGTCCAATAATTCAGAATTTTCATCATGTTGAAACTGAATAGAACGTTGGAATTGAGCGAATTCGTCAAATGGCAAGAGTATTCAAAGTGATCAGAGTGATAAAACCAGCCAGACTAATCAAAATAGCCTGAATGCCCAATAATTCAGAATGTTCATCATGTTCAAACTGAATAGAACGTTGGAATTGACCGAATTCGTCAAATGGCAAGATTATCAAAGTGATAAAACCAGCTACAATAATCAAAATAGCCTGAATGCCCAATAATTCAGAATGTTCATCATGTTCAAACTGAATAGAACGTTGGAATTGACCGAATTCGTCAAATGGCAAGAGTATTCAAAGTGATCAGAGCGACAAAACCAGCCAGACTAATCAAAATAGCCTGAATGCCCAATAATTCAGAATGTTCATCATGTTGAAACTGAATAGAACGTTGGAATTGACCGAATTCGTCAAATGGCAAGAGTATTCAAAGTGATCAGAGTGATTAAACCAGCTACAATAGTCAAAATAGCCTGAATGTCCAATAATTCAGAATTTTCATCATGTTGAAACTGAATAGAACGTTGGAATTGAGCGAATTCGTCAAATGGCAAGAGTATTCAAAGTGATCAGAGTGATAAAACCAGCCAGACTAATCAAAATAGCCTGAATGCCCAATAATTCAGAATGTTCATCATGTTCAAACTGAATAGAACGTTGGAATTGACCGAATTCGTCAAATGGCAAGAGTATTCAAAGTGATCAGAGTGACAAAACCAGCCAGACTAATCAAAATAGCCTGAATGCCCAATAATTCAGAATGTTCATCATGTTGAAACTGAATAGAACGTTGGAATTGACCGAATTCGTCAAATGGCAAGAGTATTCAAAGTGATCAGAGTGATTAAACCAGCTACAATAGTCAAAATAGCCTGAATGTCCAATAATTCAGAATGTTCATCATGTTGAAACTGAATAGAACGTTGGAATTGACCGAATTCGTCAAATGGCAAGAGTATTCAAAGTGATCAGAGTGATAAAACCAGCCAGACTAATCAAAATAGCCTGCATGCCCAATAATTCAGAATGTTCATCATGTTGAAACTGAATAGAACGTTGGAATTGACCGAATTCGTCAAATGGCAAGAGTATTCAAAGTGATCAGAGTGATTAAACCCGCTACAATAGTCAAAATAGCCTGAATGTCCAATAATTCAGAATTTTCATCATGTTGAAACTGAATAGAACGTTGGAATTGAGCGAATTCGTCAAATGGCAAGAGTATTCAAAGTGATCAGACTGATTAAACCAGCCAGACTAATCAAAATAGCCTGAATGCCCAATAATTCAGAACTTTCATCATGTTCAAACTGAATAGAACGTTGGAATTGACCGAATTCGTCAAATGGCAAGAGTATTCAAAGTGATCAGAGTGACAAAACCAGCCAGACTAATCAAAATAGCCTGAATGCCCAATAATTCAGAATGTTCATCATGTTGAAACTGAATAGAACGTTGGAATTGACCGAATTCGTCAAATGGCAAGAGTATTCAAAGTGATCAGAGTGATTAAACCAGCTACAATAGTCAAAATAGCCTGAATGTCCAATAATTCAGAATTTTCATCATGTTGAAACTGAATAGAACGTTGGAATTGAGCGAATTCGTCAAATGGCAAGAGTATTCAAAGTGATCAGAGTGATAAAACCAGCCAGACTAATCAAAATAGCCTGAATGCCCAATAATTCAGAATGTTCATCATGTTCAAACTGAATAGAACGTTGGAATTGACCGAATTCGTCAAATGGCAAGATTATCAAAGTGATCAGAGTGATAAAACCAGCTACAATAATCAAAATAGCCTGAATGCCCAATAATTCAGAATGTTCATGATGTTCAAACTGAATAGAACGTTGGAATTGACCGAATTCGTTTAATGGCTAGAGTATTCATAGTGATCAGAGTGATTAAACCAGCTACAATAGTCAAAATAGCCTGAATGCCCAATAATTCAGAATGTTCATCATGTTGAAACTGAATAGAACGTTGGAATTGACCGAATTCGTCAAATGGCAAGATTATCAAAGTGATCAGAGTGATAAAACCAGCTACAATAATCAAAATAGCCTGAATGCCCAATAATTCAGAATGTTCATCATGTTCAAACTGAATAGAACGTTGGAATTGACCGAATTCGTCAAATGGCAAGAGTATTCAAAGTGATCAGAGTGATAAAACCAGCCAGACTAATCAAAATAGCCTGCATGCCCAATAATTCAGAATGTTCATCATGTTGAAACTGAATAGAACGTTGGAATTGACCGAATTCGTCAAATGGCAAGATTATCAAAGTGATCAGAGTGATAAAACCAGCTACAATAATCAAAATAGCCTGAATGCCCAATAATTCAGAATGTTCATCATGTTCAAACTGAATAGAACGTTGGAATTGACCGAATTCGTCAAATGGCAAGAGTATTCAAAGTGATCAGAGTGATAAAACCAGCCAGACTAATCAAAATAGCCTGAATGCCCAATAATTCAGAATGTTCATCATGTTCAAACTGAATAGAACGTTGGAATTGACCGAATTCGTCAAATGGCAAGAGTATTCAAAGTGATCAGAGTGATTAAACCCGCTACAATAGTCAAAATAGCCTGAATGTCCAATAATTCAGAATTTTCATCATGTTGAAACTGAATAGAACGTTGGAATTGACCGAATTCGTCAAATGGCAAGAGTATTCAAAGTGATCAGAGTGACAAAACCAGCCAGACTAATCAAAATAGCCTGAATGCCCAATAATTCAGAATGTTCATCATGTTCAAACTGAATAGAACGTTGGAATTGACCGAATTCGTCAAATGGCAAGAGTATTCAAAGTGATCAGACTGATTAAACCAGCCAGACTAATCAAAATAGCCTGAATGCCCAATAATTCAGAACTTTCATCATGTTCAAACTGAATAGAACGTTGGAATTGACCGAATTCGTCAAATGGCAAGAGTATTCAAAGTGATCAGAGTGATTAAACCAGCTACAATAGTCAAAATAGCCTGAATGTCCAATAATTCAGAATTTTCATCATGTTGAAACTGAATAGAACGTTGGAATTGAGCGAATTCGTCAAATGGCAAGAGTATTCAAAGTGATCAGAGTGATAAAACCAGCCAGACTAATCAAAATAGCCTGAATGCCCAATAATTCAGAATGTTCATCATGTTCAAACTGAATAGAACGTTGGAATTGACCGAATTCGTCAAATGGCAAGATTATCAAAGTGATCAGAGTGATAAAACCAGCTACAATAATCAAAATAGCCTGAATGCCCAATAATTCAGAATGTTCATCATGTTCAAACTGAATAGAACGTTGGAATTGACCGAATTCGTCAAATGGCAAGAGTATTCAAAGTGATCAGAGCGACAAAACCAGCCAGACTAATCAAAATAGCCTGAATGCCCAATAATTCAGAATGTTCATCATGTTGAAACTGAATAGAACGTTGGAATTGACCGAATTCGTCAAATGGAAAGAGTATTCAAAGTGATCAGAGTGATTAAACCAGCTACAATAGTCAAAATAGCCTGAATGTCCAATAATTCAGAATTTTCATCATGTTGAAACTGAATAGAACGTTGGAATTGACCGAATTCGTCAAATGGCAAGAGTATTCAAAGTGATCAGAGTGATAAAACCAGCCAGACTAATCAAAATAGCCTGAATGCCCAATAATTCAGAATGTTCATCATGTTCAAACTGAATAGAACGTTGGAATTGACCGAATTCGTCAAATGGCAAGAGTATTCAAAGTGATCAGAGTGACAAAACCAGCCAGACTAATCAAAATAGCCTGAATGCCCAATAATTCAGAATGTTCATCATGTTGAAACTGAATAGAACGTTGGAATTGACCGAATTCGTCAAATGGCAAGAGTATTCAAAGTGATCAGAGTGATTAAACCAGCTACAATAGTCAAAATAGCCTGAATGTCCAATAATTCAGAATGTTCATCATGTTGAAACTGAATAGAACGTTGGAATTGACCGAATTCGTCAAATGGCAAGAGTATTCAAAGTGATCAGAGTGATAAAACCAGCCAGACTAATCAAAATAGCCTGCATGCCCAATAATTCAGAATGTTCATCATGTTGAAACTGAATAGAACGTTGGAATTGACCGAATTCGTCAAATGGCAAGAGTATTCAAAGTGATCAGAGTGATTAAACCCGCTACAATAGTCAAAATAGCCTGAATGTCCAATAATTCAGAATTTTCATCATGTTGAAACTGAATAGAACGTTGGAATTGAGCGAATTCGTCAAATGGCAAGAGTATTCAAAGTGATCAGACTGATTAAACCAGCCAGACTAATCAAAATAGCCTGAATGCCCAATAATTCAGAACTTTCATCATGTTCAAACTGAATAGAACGTTGGAATTGACCGAATTCGTCAAATGGCAAGAGTATTCAAAGTGATCAGAGTGACAAAACCAGCCAGACTAATCAAAATAGCCTGAATGCCCAATAATTCAGAATGTTCATCATGTTGAAACTGAATAGAACGTTGGAATTGACCGAATTCGTCAAATGGCAAGAGTATTCAAAGTGATCAGAGTGATTAAACCAGCTACAATAGTCAAAATAGCCTGAATGTCCAATAATTCAGAATTTTCATCATGTTGAAACTGAATAGAACGTTGGAATTGAGCGAATTCGTCAAATGGCAAGAGCATTCAAAGTGATCAGAGTGATAAAACCAGCCAGACTAATCAAAATAGCCTGAATGCCCAATAATTCAGAATGTTCATCATGTTCAAACTGAATAGAACGTTGGAATTGACCGAATTCGTCAAATGGCAAGATTATCAAAGTGATCAGAGTGATAAAACCAGCTACAATAATCAAAATAGCCTGAATGCCCAATAATTCAGAATGTTCATCATGTTCAAACGTTGGAATTGACCGAATTCGTTTAATGGCTAGAGTATTCATAGTGATCAGAGTGATTAAACCAGCTACAATAGTCAAAATAGCCTGAATGCCCAATAATTCAGAATGTTCATCATGTTGAAACTGAATAGAACGTTGGAATTGACCGAATTCGTTAAATGGCAAGAGTATTCAAAGTGATCAGAGTGATAAAACCAGCTACAATAATCAAAATAGCCTGAATACCCAATAATTCAGAAAGTTCATCATGTTGAAACTGAATAGAACGTTGGAATTTACCGAATTCGTCAAATGGCAAGAGTATTCAAAGTGATCAGAGCGTTAAAACCAGCCAGACTAATCAAAATAGCCTCAATGCCCAATAATTCAGAATGTTCATCATGTTCAAACTGAATAGAACGTTGGAATTGACCAAATTCGTCAAATGGAACGAGTATTCAAAGTGATTAGAGTGATAAAACCAGCTACAATAGTCAAAATAGCCTGAATGCCCAATAATTCAGAATGTTCATCATGTTGAAACTGAATAGAACGTTGGAATTGACCGAATTCGTCAAATGGAACGAGTATTCAAAGTGATTAGAGTGATAAAACCAGCTACAATAATCAAAATAGCCTGAATGCCGAATAATTCAGAACGTTCATCACGTTGAAACTGAATAGAACGTTGGAATTGACCGAATTCGTCAAATGGCAAGAGTATTCAAAGTGATCAGAGTGATAAAACCAGCTACAATAGTCAAAATAGCCTGAATGCCCAATAATTCAGAATGTTCATCATGTTAAAACTGAATAGAACGTTGGAATTGACCGAATTCGTCAAATGGCTAGAGTATTCAAAGTGATCAGAGTGATAAAATCAGCCAGACTAATCAAAATAGCCTGAATGCCCAATAATTCAGAATGTTCATCATGTTGAAACTGAATAGAACGTTGGAATTGACCGAATTCGTCAAATGGCAAGAGTATTCAAAGTGATCAGAGTGATAAAACCAGCTACAATAATCAAAATAGCCTGAATGCCCAATAATTCAGAATGTTCATCATGTTGAAACTGAGTAGAACGTTGGAAGTGACCGAATTCGTCAAATGGCAAGAGTATTCAAAGTGATCAGAGTGATAAAACCAGCCAGACTAATCAAAATAGCCTGAATGCCCAATAATTCAGAATGTTCATCATGTTCAAACTGAATAGAACGTTGGAATTGACCGAATTCGTCAAATGGCAAGATTATCAAAGTGATCAGAGTGATGAAACTAGCTACAATAATCAAAATAGCCTGAATGCCCAATAAATATGCGGGGGGTGAATAAAATAATTTTACCCAAACAAATGAAAAGAAAACAAGAAATTAGATTTTCTAAATTTAAAGTTTCGGGGTTTTATTGAAAACGTACCTCCCTGATGCACCTTAATTGTAACAGCTGTTTGGTTATCTTCTGCAGTTGAAAACACCTGAGATTTTTTAGTAGTATCTTCTGTAAAGGATACCTGAGTCGTATGCACTTTCACAGAACGGGTTTCCAGATTTGTCATGATTCTGAATGTCTGTTTGGGCCATTCCGTGCGAGGAAGGCTTAACCAATTGGGACCTTTCCACCAAAGGTTGTGTGATTTTAAATCTCGTGCTAAAATACCACGAGATGCAATATTAGGCTGGTTGTCGTGGGAGACGACATGATGCCAGTTTTCAGTACCAACTTTATTCTGAATTTTTGAGACTCTGTTAGCTACAAAAGTGGGCCAAGTACACGGGGGCTTTTGAAGCCAAGATAAGACAATTGTCGAATCTGTCCAATAAAACACTTCCAGCGAGTTGAGACACATCTCTTCGCGAAGCGTATGCACCATTTCGGCAAGTAGAGTTGCACCACACAGCTCTAATCTGGGTAAGGATTCAACCTTAATTGGCGCCACTTTGGTTTTTGCAGCAATTAAACGGGTGGTGATATCACCAATCGGGTTCTGGATTCGAATATACAGATTGGCCGCGTATGCTCTTTCAGAAGCATCACAAAACGCATGAAGTTCGACTTCATGGTCAGGATTAAAACCAACCCATCGGGGGATCTCAATCCTTTCTATCTCAGAATAATCATCCAAGAAGGCGAGCCATCTGTTTAGAGTCAAGGGTTTCAAACAGTCGTCCCAACCAATCTTATCCTTCCAGATTTGCTGCATTATTATCTTTGCAACGATAATTTTCGGGGCCAGCCAACCTGCTGGATCAAACAACTTAGCAATTTCAGATAAGACGGCTCGTTTGGTGACGACGGATTTATTGGGCGTGGAAGCAAGCTTGAAAAAGAAAACATCTTTTCCAGCGTTCCAACGCAAACTCAAAGTTTTGGCAGTACTAGCATCCGAAATTTTCAGAAATTCAGAATCTAATAGATAGTCAGCGGATAAATCCTCTAGCAGATTTTGACTGTTCGCAGTCCATTTTCGCAGACTCATTCCAGCAGAAGATAGAACTGTAATAAGTTGATCGCGACCTCTGGTCGCTTCTTCGATGCTATGAGCTCCGGCCAAGACGTCATCGACGTACATTTGTGATTTAATAATCTGGGCTGCTAGAGGATATTGCGTTTCGGAATCATCAGCTATCTGGATCAAAGTTCTAATAGCTAAATACGGGGCACAATTCACTCCAAAAGTGACTGTGTTCAATTCGAAATCGCAAATTTCATGTTTCGGGTCCTTGCGGAAAACTAATCGCTGATATGCTGTTTGATCTGGGTGTACCAGGATTTGTCTGTAAATTTTTTCGATATCGGCATTGAAGACATACCGGAAGAGTCTCCAGCGGAGAATCAAAATCATTAAATCTGATTGTAATACGGGTCCGGTGTACAATATATTATTTGAACTTATGCCATTAGAAGTTGGGTACGAGGCATTAAAAACTACTCGAAGTTTGGTAGTTAAACTGTCAGGCTTCAAAACAGCGTGATGTGGTAGATAGTATATAGGTCTCGAAGGCGTTGGGTTTTCATTTTCAACTTCGGACATCTGTCCCAAAGAATAATATTCTTCTATGACAGAGTCATATTGAGCCTTGAGAGCGGGGGTTTTCAACAAACGGGTTTCATTTCTCATAAATTGGGAAACAGCACCCTTTCGAGATTGAGCTAACTGTAGCTCTAAGGGGTATTCACGCTTAAAAGGGAGAGAAACAACGTATCTACCATCAGAATTTCGGTATGTGGTGTCACGATATAACTTTTCTTGGCACTTCTTCAATCTCCCAAAAGCGAGACAGTGTGTCATTCAACTCCAGATGGTTGTAAAATATCACGACAGATTGTAATGGTTTGGGTTGGGAGATCTTACCGGTGACTATCCAGCCGAACACGGTTTTCTGTGCGATAAGGTCGCCGCTAGGATGTTTGTGAACATCGGTTAGCATAATTTTGGAGTATATGTCTCCACCTAATAGCAAATCCATATGAGAACATTTTAGATCGTTCATGGAAATTTCAGGTTAATGAGAATCTAAAAATTGGGCCAACTAATATGTTGGTAGACGACCGGTGAGCTTTTCGACAACATAAGCTTCGGTGGTCACTTCAAATTGGGGGTCAATGGGAGAACCAATAGAAATTCGGCATATCTTAGTCGATCTTGCTGCAATAGCACCATTAAGGCCAATAATTTTGGCTGTAGGAGCACTAAATGTTGGTAAGGAAAGTTTTCTTTGTAACTTTCGCGAAATGAAAGTCGCTTGAGATGCCGGGTCAATTAGAGCTCTTGCAGAACATCTAAGTTTATGTACGCACATATCCACTACGGTCGTCCCTAAAAGGACCGTGGAGTACATACTAGATTGCATTTGGGTTGCAAAAGTCTGAAAAGAGCGGGTACCAGTCGATGTAGAAGGGCCATCATCATTTAAATTCGATTGTTGGTGAGAGGATCGAGGGTCTGAATTTGACGAGAAGTTAACGGGTGTGTTAATAGAAACATGGGTGTACGAGTTCCGTTGCGTCGAAATATCTTTTCGATGCAACATCGAATGGTGTTTCTGTTTGCAGAAACAGCACACATTAGAACTCGTACAATTACTATATGTGTGACCGGTCGCTAAACAATTCGAGCAGAATTTAAATCTTTTTACCACTTCCAGACGTTCTGATAGGAGAAAATGCCGGGTTATGAGCTCCTCGAATGTCGAATACCGATTCAAGAGTTTGATATCTCGAAGTCAGAAATTTGTCCATGTTTGCCCATTTTGGAAGATCAGAACTTGTGCCTTGGCTCTGTTCCGAGAGTGTTCCGAGAGTGACTTCAGGAAGTCGTGTCGAACAGATGAATACAAAAATTGCATCCCAGTTCGTCGTTTCAATGCCAAGTAAAGCAAGATTCGTGATGCAATCGTTCAACGTACGTTGCAATTTCTTTAGAGTGGGACCAGATTCTTTCACGATAGGGGCTAAATTAAATAACGTCTTAAGTTGAGCGTTAACCAGAATTCGCTTATTTTCATATCTGTCAACTAAGTTTTGCCAGGCCATGGCGAAGCCATCATTTGTCATCGGACAAGTTTTTATAATATCTCGGGCTTCACCCTTAGTTTTCTGCATCAGATAATACATTTTTTGAATGTCACTGATGTGGGTGTTTTCTTTGTAAATAGCTGAAAACATGCTCTAAACGTTGGCCATTTTTTATAATCACCGGTAAAAACTTCGGTGTCACAAGGGGGAAGATTAATGGGAATGTGCGAACTATTCGACCTTTTCTTAGCGTTGATCTTTTCAATATGATCTTCTATATACGCTAATGCCCGGGAATATGTTTTATATATCGAAATATAATTATTTTTAATTTCCGCAATATTTGAGGCCTTTTTGTCTAAAGAATCCGATAATTCTTCATAACAATTGCGGAAAGTTTCCCACAAACGTTCCATTTCTTTCTTATGGGTGTTGAGAGAATGAACTGTGTGCTCTTCGTCTTTCATAGAAGTTACTAAGAACTCGAAATCTACGATACGGTCGCCGCTTCTAATAAGGGTAGTTAGAGCAGACATCTTTGTTTGTTTAACGGGCGTTGAAATATTCAAAAAACGATCAATAAATTGTAAAAATCTCTGGAAAAATTATTGTTCCCTTTCGATTTGGACAAAAATTCAACGGACTTTAGACGGATTTGAGAGCAAACGCGATGTAAATGTTGTAGAAACTTATCAAAATGGCTAATAAATCGAAAACGATACCTAAAAATTCCACAAATTGAATTTCTAAGTATGTATTTATAGGGTCGAAATCAATATTAAATTTAAAAATCGAAATCAAAATAAAAAAAGCAACCAAAAACTAAATAAATATTATATATTTTATTTATGTAAATAAAAATCGACAAATGTGAAAGAAAATATTTTCACAATTGTGCCCAACCAATACCACTGTGCTATATAAAACACGTTACAGTGTGCAAGAAAAATCACTTTTTTATACCGGGTCGAAACTATCGAATATAGTTCGAAAACAATTTATTGCGATATGAAACTGTGTGAAACAAAAAATAAATATCAATATTAATGTGCCGAGTGCTTATTTATTGCGTTATTAACAATTTCGGATTTAATTGTAAATAAATTACATCGACCAGTTTTTGGTCAGTACGGGCCCACTGTGCACAAAACAAATGGAAGAAACAACGAAAATAACAAAACGCGCTCAAATGAACAGAGTACCTGTTGTTGTTGTTATTTATGATTTTGTGTTTATGTTGGTGGATGACGCTGTACACACAAACTACGTACGCACTAAGTGGGGATCAAAGCGAGGAATAGAGACTTCGAGTTTTGTTGTTGTAAAATGTACGTTTGTACGTAAAACGAAACGCGAAACAACAAAGCAACAATTTTAACAAACTAAAACGCGCACTGCACTGATATTTATTATTTTGTTTATTTTGCACACACACTATATTCAAAGAACCTACCTTGTTTCTTGTTGGGTATATTGGGGTTTAGGGGATGATTACAACCTTTTTATTTCGGGTATCCAAACTGCAACTTAGTCGGGATCTGTAATAAAGTCGTTCGGGTAAAATTTATTTTATTTTTTAAATAGAACAACGGCTCGAAAATCCGGTTCGAAGGACCAATAAATATGCGGGGGTGAATAAAATAATTTTACCCAAACAAATGAAAAGAAACCAACAAATTAGTTTTTCTAAATTTAAAGTTTCGGGGTTTTATTGAAAACGTACCTTCGGGTATTTCTACGGGTTTGTAATTGTTTATCTTATTTGTGCCTGAAGTTGGCTTTAATTCGTGTCCTTTTGGTTCTTTTCTTCTTCGTTATAATTTTTAGTGTTGTATTTCAAGTTAATTCACAATAATAATTAAACTAAGCTTACAACTAGGGTGCCTAGCGTAGACATCCCGCCCCACTTGCAGGAATGCAAATCAAGGAGAGGCAGGAGCTAGTCTGGGTAGGAAAAATTGCATTTCATAGATAGAGGGGGTAGGGGTCTTAACAATTAACCGTAATGTTAATGTTTGGTGGCAATCCGCCATTGTTGCGGAGATTGTTGGTGCCGCGTCGGTTGCTGCTGCTGTTGTCGCCCAGGTTGATGTTGCGACCATGCCGGCTACGAGTCTGGACGTGACTGTAGTCCCGATTGTTGTTGTGGGTGTTGTTGGATCTATTGGCGTTGCTCCTGGTGTTGCCGGTGTCGCGGTTGCGACGATGCGGGTTCCGGTTTCGACGGTTGGGAAAGAAGCAACGAAAAGGAAAAAAAAATAATAAAAAAAACGTGTTAGTGGTGTTCGGGGTTGGGTAGCAGTACGAGTTTCACTACTCGCCGCGAGACGACGCCGTTTGCGGTCCGTACATCAGCCACTCGTACTTTGAAATCTGATCCTATATAAACTTTTACGACCCTGCCAATATTCCACTCATTTGGAGGCAAATTGTCTTTTTTAATGACGACCAAATCATTTACAGCTACATGGCGCTGAGGGTACTTCCACTTATTCCGTTTGTGGAGTTCGACTAAATACTCATCTTTCCATCTTCTAGCGAAAAAGTGATGTAGAACCTTTAGTTTTTGGCAACGGTTTTGGTAACTTAACTTTTCTGAGTTAACATCAGGTTCTGGGGGAGAAAGCAAAGCATTTCCTATCAAAAAGTGTCCAGGAGTCAACGGGTTTAAATCACTCGGATCATCATTCATCGGACTAAGGGGCCTGGAATTCAAACATGCTTCGATTCTTGCTAACATGGTAGTAAATTCTTCAAAGGTGAACATCTGGGCATTGGAAACCTTTTTTAGATGAGTTTTGAAGCTTTTGACTCCAGCTTCCCAGAGACCACCCATATGTGGAGCTCCGGGTGGAATAAAATGCCATTCCATCAATTGAAAAGCATTGAGATTTAAGATTTGGCGTTTTACGTCGAGAAATTGGGTCTGATCTTTTTTGAAAATATTGGATGCTCCAAAAAAGGTAGTTCCATTATCAGAAAACATTTTTGAGGGGCATCCTCGACGAGAGAAAAAACGGGTAAACGCAGCAATGAAGCAATTTGTCGACAAATCATTTATGGCTTCAAGATGTATAGCCTTTGTTGCGAAACAGACAAAGACCAAAACGTATCCCTTTGTGATTCGACAACCTCTGCCGATATAGGATTTTATTTCAAAGGGTCCTGCAAAGTCAACGCAGGTGCAAGTAAAAGGACGAGATAGTGAAGTTCTCTCAGGGGGAAGAGCGGCCATAATCTGCTCGGCAGATTTCTTTTTCTGCAGGACACACTCACGACAATTGTGTATCACAGTTCGCACTAGATTTTTGAGTTTTGGGACCCAAAATTGGAGTCGCATAAGTCGTAACATTAACGAGTTCTCTCCATGTATAGAGTACTGATGAACATATTCTAAGTAGAGTTTTGTAAAACGACCGCTATATGGGAGAATTTTCGGGAAACGCTCATCGTACGTAAGCGTCTGAGATCGGCTTAATCTGCCATTCATTCGTAGAAAGCCATTCGAATCTATAAGGGGGTTAAAACACAAAAGGGGGCTTTTACGGGAGACTTCAACTCCTTGCTCGAGGAAGGAGTATTCGGGAAAATGTGTTCGTTGGCACAAAATTACCAAACGACCTTTAACGAAGTTGATTTTACCTTGACCAAGTTCCAAGGTAGAATGCGAGTGGGTCGACTTGAATTTTGATAACGATAGGTGGTAAAAACGGAAAATATACGATATCACCCTCATACCTCGAGGGAGACTGGAAAATCGCGATAAAATACCTTCTGTAAAGGATACCTGAGTCGTATGCACTTTCACAGAACGGGTTTCCAGATTTGACATGATTCTGAATGTCTGTTTGGGCCATTCCGTGCGAGGAAGGCTTAACCAATTGGGACCTTTCCACCAAAGGTTGTGTGATTTTAAATCTCGTGCTAAAATACCACGAGATGCAATATCAGGCTGGTTGTCGTGGGAGACGACATGATGCCAGTTTTCAGTACCAACTTTATTCTGAATTTTTGAGACTCTGTTAGCTACAAAAGTGGGCCAAGTACACGGGGGCTTTTGAAGCCAAGATAAGACAATTGTCGAATCTGTCCAATAAAACACTTCCAGCGAGTTGAGACACATCTCTTCGCGAAGCGTATGCACCATTTCGGCAAGTAGATTTGCACCACACAGCTCTAATCTGGGTAAGGATTCAACCTTAATTGGCGCCACTTTGTCTGTACATTTTTTCGATATCGGCATTGAAGACATACCGGAAGAGTCTCCAGCGGAGAATCAAAATCATTAAATCTGATTGTAATACGGGTCCGGTGTACAATACATTATTTAAACTTATGCCATTAGAAGTTGGGTACGAGGCATTAAAAACTACTCGAAGTTTGGTAGTTAAACTGTCAGGCTTCAAAACAGCGTGATGTGGTAGATAGTATATAGGTCTCGAAGGCGTTGGGTTTTCATTTTCAACTTTGGACATCTGTCCCAAAGAATAATATTCTTCTATGACAGAGTCATATTGAGCCTTGAGAGCGGGGGTTTTCAACAAACGGGTTTCATTTCTCATAAATTGGGAAACAGCACCCTTTCGAGATTGAGCTAACTGTAGCTCTAAGGGGTATTCACGCTTAAAAGGGAGAGAAACAACGTATCTACCATCCGAATTTCGGTATGTGGTGTCACGATATAACTTTTCGCAGAAGTTATCTTCGTCTGAAAGAATTCTCACCTTGGGCACTTCTTCAATCTCCCAAAAGCGAGACAGTGTGTCATTCAACTCCAGATGGTTGTAAAATATCACGACAGATTGTAATGGTTTGGGTTGGGAGATCTTACTGGTGACTATCCAGCCGAACACGGTTTTCTGTGCGATAAGGTCGCCGCTAGGATGTTTGTGAACATCGGTTAGCATAATTTTGAAGTATATGTCTCCACCTAATAGCAAATCCATATGAGAACATTTTAGATCGTTCATGGAAATTTCAGGTAAATGAGAATCTAAAAATTGGGCCAACTAATATGTTGGTAGACGACCGGTGAGCTTTTCGACAACATAAGCTTCGGTGGTCACTTCAAATTGGGGGTCAATGGGAGAACCAATAGAAATTCGGCATATCTTAGTCGATCTTGCTGCAATAGCACCATTAAGGCCAATAATTTTGGCTGTAGGAGCACTAAATGTTGGTAAGGAAAGTTTTCTTTGTAACTTTCGCGAAATGAAAGTCGCTTGAGATGCCGGGTCAATTAGAGCTCTTGCAGAACATCTAAGTTTATGTACGCACATATCCACTACGGTCGTCCCTAAAAGGACCGTGGAGTACATACTAGATTGCATTTGGGTTGCAAAAGTCTGAAAAGAGCGGGTACCAGTCGATGTAGAAGGGCCATCATCATTTAAATTCGATTGTTGGTGAGAGGATCGAGGGTCTGAATTTGACGAGAAGTTAACGGGTGTGTTAATAGAAACATGGGTGTACGAGTTCCGTTGCGTCGAAATATCTTTTCGATGCAACATCGAATGGTGTTTCTGTTTGCAGAAACAGCACACATTAGAACTCGTACAATTACTATATGTGTGACCGGTCGCTAAACAATTCGAGCAGAATTTAAATCTTTTTACCACTTCCAGACGTTCTGATAGGAGAAAATGCCGGGTTATGAGCTCCTCGAATGTCGAATACCGATTCAAGAGTTTGATATCTCGAAGTCAGAAATTTGTCCATGTTTGCCCATTTTGGAAGATCAGAACTTGTGCCTTGGCTCTGTTCCGAGAGTGTTCCGAGAGTGACTTCAGGAAGTCGTGTCGAACAGATGAATACAAAAATTGCATCCCAGTTCGTCGTTTCAATGCCAAGTAAAGCAAGATTCGTGATGCAATCGTTCAACGTACGTTGCAATTTCTTTAGAGTGGGACCAGATTCTTTCACGATAGGGGCTAAATTAAATAACGTCTTAAGTTGAGCGTTAACCAGAATTCGCTTATTTTCATATCTGTCAACTAAGTTTTGCCAGGCCATGGCGAAGCCATCATTTGTCATCGGACAAGTTTTTATAATATCTCGGGCTTCACCCTCAGTTTTCTGCATCAGATAATACATTTTTAGAATGTCACTGATGTGGGTGTTTTCTTTGTAAATAGCTGAAAACATGCTCTAAACGTTGGCCATTTTTTATAATCACCGGTAAAAACTTCGGTGTCACAAGGGGGAAGATTAATGGGAATGTGCGAACTATTCGACCTTTTCTTAGCGTTGATCTTTTCAATATGATCTTCTATATACGCTAATGCCCGGGAATATGTTTTATATATCGAAATATAATTATTTTTAATTTCCGCAATATTTGAGGCCTTTTTGTCTAAAGAATCCGATAATTCTTCATAACAATTGCGGAAAGTTTCCCACAAACGTTCCATTTCTTTCTTATGGGTGTTGAGAGAATGAACTGTGTGCTCTTCGTCTTTCATAGAAGTTACTAAGAACTCGAAATCTACGATACGGTCGCCGCTTCTAATAAGGGTAGTTAGAGCAGACATCTTTGTTTGTTTAACGGGCGTTGAAATATTCAAAAAACGATCAATAAATTGCAAAAATCTCTGGAAAAATTACTGTTCCCTTTCGATTTGGACAAAAATTCAACGGACTTTAGACGGATTTGAGAGCAAACGCGATGTAAATGTTGTAGAAACTTATCAAAATGGCTAATAAATCGAAAACGATACCTAAAAATTCCACAAATTGAATTTCTAAGTATGTATTATAGCGTCGAAATCAATATTAAATTTAAAAATCGAAATCAAAATAAAAAAGCAACCAAAAACTAAATAAATATTATATATTTTATTTATGTAAATAAAAATCGACAAATGTGAAAGAAAATATTTTCACAATTGTGCCCAACCAATACCACTGTGCTATATAAAACACGTTACAGTGTGCAAGAAAAATCACTTTTTTATACCGGGTCGAAACTATCGAATATAGTTCGAAAACAATTTATTGCGATATGAAACTGTGTGAAACAAAAAATAAATATCAATATTAATGTGCCGAGTGCTTATTTATTGCGTTATTAACAATTTCGGATTTAATTGTAAATAAATTACATCGACCAGTTTTTGGTCAGTACGGGCCCACTGTGCACAAAACAAATGGAAGAAACAACGAAAATAACAAAACGCGCTCAAATGAACAGAGTACCTGTTGTTGTTGTTATTTATGATTTTGTGTTTATGTTGGTGGATGACGCTGTACACACAAACTACGTACGCACTAAGTGGGGATCAAACCGAGGAATAGAGACTTCGAGTTTTGTTGTTGTAAAATGTACGTTTGTACGTAAAACGAAACGCGAAACAACAAAGCAACAATTTTAACAAACTAAAACGCGCACTGCACTGATATTTATTATTTTGTTTATTTTGCACACACACTATATTCAAAGAACCTACCTTGTTTCTTGTTGGGTATATTGGGGTTTAGGGGATGATTACAACCTTTTTATTTCGGGTATCCAAACTGCAACTTAGTCGGGATCTGTAATAAAGTCGTTCGGGTAAAATTTATTTTATTTTTTAAATAGAACAACGGCTCGAAAATCCGGTTCGAAGGACCAATAAATATGCGGGGGTGAATAAAATAATTTTACCCAAACAAATGAAAAGAAACCAACAAATTAGTTTTTCTAAATTTAAAGTTTCGGGGTTTTATTGAAAACGTACCCTCGGGTATTTCTACGGGTTTGTAATTGTTTATCTTATTTGTGCCTGAAGTTGGCTTTAATTCGTGTCCTTTTGGTTCTTTTCTTCTTCGTTATAATTTTTGGTGTTATATTTCAAGTTAATTCACAATAATAATTAAACTAAGCTTACAACTAGGGTGCCAGCGTAGACACCCAATAATTCAGAATGTTCATTATGTTGAAACTGAATAGAACGTTGGAATTGGCCGAATTCGTCAAATGGCAAGAGTATTCAAAGTGATAAAACCAGCTACAATAATCAAAATAATTCAGAATGTTCATCATGTTGAAACTGAATAGAACGTTGGAATTTACCGAATTCGTCAAATGGCAAGAGTATTCAAAGTGATCAGAGCGTTAAAACCAGCCAGACTAATCAAAATAGCCTGAATGCCCAATAATTCAGAATGTTCATCATGTTCAAACTGAATAGAACGTTGGAATTGACCGAATTCGTCAAATGGAACGAGTATTCAAAGTGATTAGAGTGATAAAACCAGCCAGACTAATCAAAATAGCCTGAATGCCCAATAATTCAGAATGTTCATCATGTTCAAACTGAATAGAACGTTGGAATCGACCGAATTCGTCAAATGGAACGAGTATTCAAAGTGATCAGAGCGTTAAAATCAGCCAGACTAATCAAAATAGCCTGAATGCCCAATAATTCAGAATGTTCATCATGTTCAAACTGAATAGAACGTTGGAATTGACCGAATTCGTCAAATGGAACGAGTATTCAAAGTGATTAGAGTGATAAAACCAGCCAGACTAATAAAAATAGACTGAATGCCCAATAATTCAGAATGTTCATCATGTTCAAACTGAAAAGAACGTTGGAATTGACCGAATTCGTCAAATGGAACGAGTATTCAAAGTGATTAGAGTGATAAAACCAGCCAGACTAATCAAAATAGACTGAATGCCCAATAATTCAGAATGTTCATCATGTTCAAACTGAATAGAACGTTGGAATTGACCGAATTCGTCAAATGGAACGAGTATTCAAAGTGATTAGAGTGATAAAACCAGCTACAATAATCAAAATAGCCTGAATGCCCAATAATTCAGAATGTTCATCATGTTCAAACTGAATAGAACGTTGGAATTGACCGAATTCGTCAAATGGAACGAGTATTCAAAGTGATCAGAGCGTTAAAATCAGCCAGACTAATCAAAATAGCCTGAATGCCCAATAATTCAGAATGTTCATCATGTTCAAACTGAATAGAACGTTGGAATTGACCGAATTCGTCAAATGGAACGAGTATTCAAAGTGATTAGAGTGATAAAACCAGCCAGACTAATCAAAATAGCCTGAATGCCCAATAATTTAGAATTTTCATCATGTTCAAACTGAATAGAACGTTGGAATTGACCGAATTCGTCAAATGGCTAGAGTATTCAAAGTGATCAGAGTGATAAAACTAGCCAGACTAATCAAAATAGCCTGAATGCCCAATAATTCAGAATGTTCATCATGTTGAAACTGAATAGAACGTTAGAATTGACCGAATTCGTCAAATGGCAAGAGTATTCAAAGTGATCAGAGTGATAAAACCAGCTACAATAATCAAAATAGCCTGATATCCCAATAATTCAGAATGTTCATCATGTTGAAACTGAGTAGAACGTTGGAAGTGACCGAATTCGTCAAATGGCAAGAGTATTCAAAGTGATCAGAGTGATAAAACCAGCCAGACTAATCAAAATAGCCTGAATGCCCAATAATTCAGAAAGTTCATCATGTTGAAACTGAATAGAACGTTGGAATTGACCGAATTCGTCAAATGGAACGAGTATTCAAAGTGATTAGAGTGATAAAACCAGCTACAATAGTCAAAATAGCCTGAATGCCCAATAATTCAGAATCTTCATCATGTTCAAACTGAATAGAACGTTGGAATTCACCGAATTCGTCAAATGGAACGAGTATTCAAAGTGATTAGAGTGATAAAACCAGCTACAATAGTCAAAATAGCCTGAATGCCCAATAATTCAGAATGTTCATCATGTTCAAACTGAATAGAACGTTGGAATTGACCGAATTCGTCAAATGGAACGAGTATTCAAAGTGATCAGAGCGTTAAAATCAGCCAGACTAATCAAAATAGCCTGAATGCCCAATAATTCAGAATGTTCATCATGTTCAAACTGAATAGAACGTTGTAATTGACCGAATTCGTCAAATGGAACGAGTATTCAAAGTGATTAGAGCGTTAAAATCAAAATAGACTAATTAAAATAGCCTGACTGCCCAATAATTCAGAATGTTCATCATGTTCAAACTGAATAGAACGTTGGAATTGACCGAATTCGTCAAATGGAACGAGTATTCAAAGTGATTAGAGTGATAAAACCAGCTACAATAGTCAAAAAAGCCTGAATGCCCAATAATTCAGAATGTTCATCATGTTCAAACTGAATAGAACGTTGGAATTGACCGAATTTGTCAAATGGAACGAGTATTCAAAGTGATTAGAGTGATAAAACCAGCTACAATAGTCAAAATAGCCTGAATGCCCAATAATTCAGAATGTTCATCATGTTCAAACTGAATAGAACGTTGGAATTGACCGAATTCGTCAAATGGAACGAGTATTCAAAGTGATCAGAGCGTTAAAATCAGCCAGACTAATCAAAATAGCCTGAATGCCCAATAATTCAGAATGTTCATCATGTTCAAACTGAATAGAACGTTGTAATTGACCGAATTCGTCAAATGGAACGAGTATTCAAAGTGATTAGAGTGATAAAACCAGCTACAATAGTCAAAATAGCCTGAATGCCCAATAATTCAGAATGTTCATCATGTTCAAACTGAACAGAACGTTGGAATTGACCGAATTCGTCAAATGACAAGAGTATTCAAAGTGATCAGAGTGGTAAAACCAGCTGCAATAGTCAAAATAGCCTAAATGCCCAATAATTCAGAATGTTCATCATGTTAAAACTGAATATAACGTTGGAATTGACCGAATTCGTTAAATGGCAAGATTATCAAAGTGATCAGAGTGATAAAACTAGCTACAATAATCAAAATAGCCTGAATGCCCAATAATTCAGAATGTTCATCATGTTGAAACTGAATAGAACGTTGGAATTGACCGAATTCGTCAAATGGCAAGAGTATTCAAAGTGATAAAACCAGCTACAATAATCAAAATAATTCAGAAAGTTCATCATGTTGAAACTGAATAGAACGTTGGAATTTACCGAATTCGTCAAATGGCAAGAGTATTCAAAGTGATCAGAGCGTTAAAACCAGCCAGACTAATCAAAATAGCCTGAATGCCCAATAATTCAGAATGTTCAAACTGAATAGAACGTTGGAATTGACCGAATTCGTCAAATGGAACGAGTATTCAAAGTGATTAGAGTGATAAAACCAGCTACAATAGTCAAAATAGCCTGAATGCCCAATAATTCAGAATGTTCATCATGTTCAAACTGAATAGAACGTTGGAATTGACCGAATTCGTCAAATGGAACGAGTATTCAAAGTGATTAGAGCTACAGCTACAATAATCAAAATAGCCTGAATGCCCAATAATTCAGAATGTTCATCATGTTCAAACTGAATAGAACGTTGGAATTGACCGAATTCGTCAAATGGAACGAGTATTCAATGTGATCAGAGCGTTAAAATCAGCCAGACTAATCAAAATAGCCTGAATGCCCAATAATTCAGAATGTTCATCATGTTCAAACTGAATAGAACGTTGGAATTTACCGAATTCGTCAAATGGAACGAGTATTCAAAGTGATTAGAGTGATAAAACCAGCCAGACTAATCAAAATAGACTGAATGCCCAATAATTCAGAATGTTCATCATGTTCAAAGTGAATAGAAGTTGGAATTGACCGAATTCGTCAAATGGCAAGATTATCAAAGTGATCAGAGTGATAAAACTAGCTACAATAATCAAAATAGCCTGAATGCCCAATAATTCAGAATGTTCATCATGTTGAAACTGAATAGAACGTTGGAATTGACCGAATTCGTCAAATGGCAAGAGTATTCAAAGTGATCAGAGTAATAAAACCAGCCAGACTAATCAAAATAGCCTGAATGCCCAATAATTCAGAAAGTTCATCATGTTGAAACTGAATAGAACGTTGGAATTTACCGAATTCGTCAAATGGCAAGAGTATTCAAAGTGATCAGAGCGTTAAAACCAGCCAGTCTAATCAAAATAGCCTGAATGCCCAATAATTCAGAATGTTCATCATGTTCAAACTGAATAGAACGTTGGAATTGACCGAATTCGTCAAATGGAACGAGTATTCAAAGTGATTAGAGTGATAAAACCAGCTACAATAGTCAAAATAGCCTGAATGCCCAATAATTCAGAATGTTCATCATGTTCAAACTGAATAGAACGTTGGAATTGACCGAATTCGTCAAATGGAACGAGTATTCAAAGTGATTAGAGTGATAAAACCAGCTACAATAGTCAAAATAGCCTGAATGCCCAATAATTCAGAATGTTCATCATGTTCAAACTGAATAGAACGTTGGAATTGACCTAATTCGTCAAATGGAACGAGTATTCAAAGTGATCAGAGCGTTAAAATCAGCCAGACTAATCAAAATAGCCTGAATGCCCAATAATTCAGAATGTTCATCATGTTCAAACTGAATAGAACGTTGTAATTGACCGAATTCGTCAAATGGCAAGATTATCAAAGTGATCAGAGTGATAAAACTAGCTACAATAATCAAAATAGCCTGAATGCCCAATAATTCAGAATGTTCATCATGTTGAAACTGAATAGAACGTTGGAATTGACCGAATTCGTCAAATGGCAAGAGTATTCAAAGTGATCAGAGTAATAAAACCAGCCAGACTAATCAAAATAGCCTGAATGCCCAATAATTCAGAATGTTCATCATGTTGAAACTGAATAGAACGTTGGAATTGGCCGAATTCGTCAAATGGCAAGAGTATTCGAAGTGATAAAACCAGCTACAATAATCAAAATAGCCTGATATCCCAATAATTCAGAATGTTCATCATGTTGAAACTGAGTAGAACGTTGGAAGTGACCGAATTCGTCAAATGGCAAGAGTATTCAAAGTGATCATAGTGATAAAACCAGCCAGACTAATCAAAATAGCCTGAATGCCCAATAATTCAGAATTTTTATCATGTTCAAACTGAACAGAACGTTGGAATTGACCGAATTCATCAAATGGCAAGAGTATTCAAAGTGATAAAACCAGCTACAATAATCAAAATAGCCTGATATCCCAATAATTCAGAAAGTTCATCATGTTGAAACTGAATAGAACGTTGGAATTTACCGAATTCGTCAAATGGCAAGAGTATTCAAAGTGATCAGAGCGTTAAAACCAGCCAGACTAATCAAAATAGCCTGAATGCCCAATAATTCAGAATGTTTATCATGTTCAAACTGAATAGAACGTTGGAATTGACCGAATTCGTCAAATGGAACGAGTATTCAAAGTGATTAGAGTGATAAAACCAGCTACAATAATCAAAATAGCCTGAATGGCCAATAATTCAGAATGTTCATCATGTTCAAACTGAATAGAACGTTGGAATTGACCGAATTCGTCAAATGGAAGGAGTATTCAAAGTGATCAGAGGGATAAAACCAGCCAGACTAATCAAAATAGCCTGAATGCCCAATAATTCAGAATGTTCATCATGTTGAAACTGAATAGAACGTTGGAATTGACCGAATTCGTCAAATGGCAAGAGTATTCAAAGTGATCAGAGTGATAAAACCAGCTACAATAATCAAAATAGCCTGATATCCCAATAATTCAGAATGTTCATCATGTTGAAACTGAGTAGAACGTTGGAAGTGACCGAATTCGTCAAATGGCAAGAGTATTCAAAGTGATCAGAGTGATAAAACCAGCCAGACTAATCAAAATAGCCTGAATGCCCAATAATTCAGAACGTTCATCATGTTGAAACTGAATAGAACGTTGGAATTTACCGAATTCGTCAAATGGAACGAGTATTCAAAGTGATCAGAGTGATAAAACCAGCCAGACTAATCAAAATAGCCTGAATGCCCAATAATTCAGAATGTTCATCATGTTGAAACTGAATAGAACGTTGGAATTGACCGAATTCGTCAAATGGCAAGAGTATTCAAAGTGATCAGAGTGATAAAACCAGCCAGACTAATCAAAATAGCCTGATATCCCAATAATTCAGAATGTTCATCATGTTGAAACTGAATAGAACGTTGGAATTTACCGAATTCGTCAAATGGAACGAGTATTCAAAGTGATCAGAGTGATAAAACCAGCCAGACTAATCAAAATAGCCTGAATGCCCAATAATTCAGAATGTTCATCATGTTGAAACTGAATAGAACGTTGGAATTTACCGAATTCGTCAAATGGCAAGAGTATTCAATGTGATCAGAGTGATAAAACCAGCTACAATAATCAAAATAGCCTGAATGCCCAATAATTCAGAATGTTCATCATGTTCAAACTGAATAGAACGTTGGAATTGACCGAATTCGTCAAATGGAACGAGTATTCAAAGTGATTAGAGTGATAAAACCAGCTACAATAGTCAAAATAGCCTAAATGCCCAATAATTCAGAATGTTCATCATGTTCAAAGTGAATAGAACGTTGGAATTGACCGAATTCGTCAAATGGAACGAGTATTCAAAGTGATTAGAGTGATAAAACCAGCTACAATAGTCAAAATAGCCTGAATGCCCAATAATTCAGAATGTTCATCATGTTCAAACTGAATAGAACGTTGGAATTGACCTAATTCGTCAAATGGAACGAGTATTCAAAGTGATCAGAGCGTTAAAATCAGCCAGACTAATCAAAATAGCCTGAATGTCCAATAATTCAGAATGTTCATCATGTTCAAACTGAATAGAACGTTGTAATTGACCGAATTCGTCAAATGGAACGAGTATTCAAAGTGATTAGAGCGTTAAAATCAAAATAGACTAAGCAAAATAGCCTGACTGCCCAATAATTCAGAATGTTCATCATGTTCAAACTGAATAGAACGTTGGAATTGACCGAATTCGTCAAATGGAACGAGTATTCAAAGTGATTAGAGTGATAAAACCAGCTACAATAGTCAAAATAGCCTGAATGCCCAATAATTCAGAATGTTCATCATGTTCAAACTGAATAGAACGTTGGAATTGACCGAATTCGTCAAATGGAACGAGTATTCAAAGTGATTAGAGTGATAAAACCAGCTACAATAGTCAAAATAGCCTGAATGCCCAATAATTCAGAATGTTCATCATGTTGAAACTGAATAGAACGTTGGAATTGACCGAATTCGTCAAATGGCAAGAGTATTCAAAGTGATCAGAGTGATAAAACCAGCTACAATAATCAAAATAGCCTGATATCCCAATAATTCAGAATGTTCATCATGTTGAAACTGAGTAGAACGTTGGAATTGACCGAATTCGTCAAATGGAACGAGTATTCAAACTGATCAGAGCGTTAAAATCAGCCAGACTAATCAAAATAGCCTGAATGCCCAATAATTCAGAATGTTCATCATGTTCAAACTGAATAGAACGTTGTAATTGACCGAATTCGTCAAATGGAACGAGTATTCAAAGTGATTAGAGTGATAAAACCAGCTACAATAGTCAAAATAGCCTGAATGCCCAATAATTCAGAATGTTCATCATGTTCAAACTGAACAGAACGTTGGAATTGACCGAATTCGTCAAATGGAACGAGTATTCAAACTGATCAGAGCGTTAAAATCAGCCAGACTAATCAAAATAGCCTGAATGCCCAATAATTCAGAATGTTCATCATGTTCAAACTGAATAGAACGTTGTAATTGACCGAATTCGTCAAATGGCAAGAGTATTCAAAGTGATCAGAGTAATAAAACCAGCCAGACTAATCAAAATAGCCAGAATGCCCAATAATTCAGAATGTTCATCATGTTGAAACTGATAAGAACGTTGGAATTGGCCGAATTCGTCAAATGGCAAGAGTATTCGAAGTGATAAAACCAGCTACAATAATCAAAATAGCCTGATATCCCAATAATTCAGAATGTTCATCATGTTGAAACTGAGTAGAACGTTGGAAGTGACCGAATTCGTCAAATGGCAAGAGTATTCAAAGTGATCATAGTGATAAAACCAGCCAGACTAATCAAAATAGCCTGAATGCCCAATAATTCAGAATTTTTATCATGTTCAAACTGAACAGAACGTTGGAATTGACCGAATTCGTCAAATGGCAAGAGTATTCAAAGTGATAAAACCAGCTACAATAATCAAAATAGCCTGATATCCCAATAATTCAGAATGTTCATCATGTTGAAACTGAGTAGAACGTTGGAAGTGACCGAATTCGTCAAATGGCAAGAGTATTCAAAGTGATCAGAGCGTTAAAACCAGCCAGACTAATCAAAATAGCCTGAATGCCCAATAATTCAGAATGTTCATCATGTTCAAACTGAATAGAACGTTGGAATTGACCGAATTCGTCAAATGGAACGAGTATTCAAAGTGATTAGAGTGATAAAACCAGCTACAATAATCAAAATAGCCTGAATGGCCAATAATTCAGAATGTTCATCATGTTCAAACTGAATAGAACGTTGGAATTGACCGAATTCGTCAAATGGAAGGAGTATTCAAAGTGATCAGAGTGATAAAACCAGCCAGACTAATCAAAATAGCCTGAATGCCCAATAATTCAGAATGTTCATCATGTTGAAACTGAATAGAACGTTGGAATTGACCGAATTCGTCAAATGGCAAGAGTATTCAAAGTGATCAGAGTGATAAAACCAGCTACAATAATCAAAATAGCCTGATATCCCAATAATTCAGAATGTTCATCATGTTGAAACTGAGTAGAACGTTGGAAGTGACCGAATTCGTCAAATGGCAAGAGTATTCAAAGTGATCAGAGTGATAAAACCAGCCAGACTAATCAAAATAGCCTGAATGCCCAATAATTCAGAACGTTCATCATGTTGAAACTGAATAGAACGTTGGAATTTACCGAATTCGTCAAATGGAACGAGTATTCAAAGTGATCAGAGTGATAAAACCAGCCAGACTAATCAAAATAGCCTGAATGCCCAATAATTCAGAATGTTCATCATGTTGAAACTGAATAGAACGTTGGAATTTACCGAATTCGTCAAATGGCAAGAGTATTCAATGTGATCAGAGTGATAAAACCAGCTACAATAATCAAAATAGCCTGATATCCCAATAATTCAGAATGTTCATCATGTTGAAACTGAGTAGAACGTTGGAAGTGACCGAATTCGTCAAATGGCAAGAGTATTCAAAGTGATCAGAGTGATAAAACCAGCCAGACTAATCAAAATAGCCTGAATGCCCAATAATTCAGAAAGTTCATCAAGTTGAAACTGAATAGAACGTTGGAATTTACCGAATTCGTCAAATGGCAAGAGTATTCAAAGTGATCAGAGCGTTAAAACCAGCCAGTCTAATCAAAATAGCCTGAATGCCCAATAATTCAGAATGTTCATCATGTTCAAACTGAATAGAACGTTGGAATTGACCGAATTCGTCAAATGGAACGAGTATTCAAAGTGATTAGAGTGATAAAACCAGCTACAATAGTCAAAATAGCCTGAATGCCCAATAATTCAGAATGTTCATCATGTTCAAAGTGAATAGAACGTTGGAATTGACCGAATTCGTCAAATGGAACGAGTATTCAAAGTGATTAGAGTGATAAAACCAGCTACAATACTCAAAATAGCCTGAATGCCCAATAATTCAGAATGTTCATCATGTTCAAACTGAATAGAACGTTGGAATTGACCTAATTCGTCAAATGGAACGAGTATTCAAAGTGATCAGAGCGTTAAAATCAGCCAGACTAATCAAAATAGCCTGAATGTCCAATAATTCAGAATGTTCATCATGTTCAAACTGAATAGAACGTTGTAATTGACCGAATTCGTCAAATGGAACGAGTATTCAAAGTGATTAGAGCGTTAAAATCAAAATAGACTAAGCAAAATAGCCTGACTGCCCAATAATTCAGAATGTTCATCATGTTCAAACTGAATAGAACGTTGGAATTGACCGAATTCGTCAAATGGAACGAGTATTCAAAGTGATTAGAGTGATAAAACCAGCTACAATAGTCAAAATAGCCTGAATGCCCAATAATTCAGAATGTTCATCATGTTCAAACTGAATAGAACGTTGGAATTGACCGAATTCGTCAAATGGAACGAGTATTCAAAGTGATTAGAGTGATAAAACCAGCTACAATAGTCAAAATAGCCTGAATGCCCAATAATTCAGAATGTTCATCATGTTGAAACTGAATAGAACGTTGGAATTGACCGAATTCGTCAAATGGCAAGAGTATTCAAAGTGATCAGAGTGATAAAACCAGCTACAATAATCAAAATAGCCTGATATCCCAATAATTCAGAATGTTCATCATGTTGAAACTGAGTAGAACGTTGGAATTGACCGAATTCGTCAAATGGAACGAGTATTCAAACTGATCAGAGCGTTAAAATCAGCCAGACTAATCAAAATAGCCTAAATGCCCAATAATTCAGAATGTTCATCATGTTCAAACTGAACAGAACGTTGGAATTGACCGAATTCGTCAAATGACAAGAGTATTCAAAGTGATCAGAGTGGTAAAACCAGCTGCAATAGTCAAAATAGCCTGAATGCCCAATAATTCAGAATGTTCATCATGTTAAAACTGAATATAACGTTGGAATTGACCGAATTCGTCAAATGGCAAGATAATCAAAGTGATCAGAGTGATAAAACTAGCTACAATAATCAAAATAGCCTGAATGCCCAATAATTCAGAATGTTCATCATGTTGAAACTGAATAGAACGTTGGAATTGACCGAATTCGTCAAATGGCAAGAGTATTCATAGTGATAAAACCAGCTACAATAATCAAAATAATTCAGACAGTTCATCATGTTGAAACTGTATAGAACGTTGGAATTTACCGAATTCGTCAAATGGCAAGAGTAGTCAAAGTGATCAGAGCGTTAAAACCAGCCAGACTAATCAAAATAGCCTGAATGCCCAATAATTCAGAATGTTCAAACTGAATAGAACGTTGGAATTGACCGAATTCGTCAAATGGAACGAGTATTCAAAGTGATTAGAGTGATAAAACCAGCTACAATAGTCAAAATAGCCTGAATGCCCAATAATTCAGAATGTTCATCATGTTCATACTGAATAGAACGTTGGAATTGACCGAATTCGTCAAATGGAACGAGTATTCAAAGTGATTAGAGCTACAGCTACAATAATCAAAATAGCCTGAATGCCCAATAATTCAGAATGTTCATCATGTTCAAACTGAATAGAACGTTGGAATTGACCGAATTCGTCAAATGGAACGAGTATTCAAAGTGATTAGAGTGATAAAACCAGCTACAATAGTCAAAATAGCCTGAATGCCCAATAATTCAGAAAGTTCATCAAGTTGAAACTGAATAGAACGTTGGAATTTACCCAATTCGTCAAATGGCAAGAGTATTCAAAGTGATCAGAGCGTTAAAACCAGCCAGTCTAATCAAAATAGCCTGAATGCCCAATAATTCAGAATGTTCATCATGTTCAAACTGAATAGAACGTTGGAATTGACCGAATTCGTCAAATGGAACGAGTATTCAAAGTGATTAGAGTGATAAAACCAGCTACAATAGTCAAAATAGCCTGAATGCCCAATAATTCAGAATGTTCATCATGTTCAAAGTGAATAGAACGTTGGAATTGACCGAATTCGTCAAATGGAACGAGTATTCAAAGTGATTAGAGTGATAAAACCAGCTACAATAGTCAAAATAGCCTGAATGCCCAATAATTCAGAATGTTCATCATGTTCAAACTGAATAGAACGTTGGAATTGACCGAATTCGTCAAATGGAACGAGTATTCAATGTGATCAGAGCGTTAAAATCAGCCAGACTAATCAAAATAGCCTGAATGCCCAATAATTCAGAATGTTCATCATGTTCAAACTGAATAGAACGTTGGAATTTACCGAATTCGTCAAATGGAACGAGTATTCAAAGTGATTAGAGTGATAAAACCAGCCAGACTAATCAAAATAGACTGAATGCCCAATAATTCAGAATGTTCATCATGTTCAAAGTGAATAGAAGTTGGAATTGACCGAATTCGTCAAATGGCAAGATTATCAAAGTGATCAGAGTGATAAAACTAGCTACAATAATCAAAATAGCCTGAATGCCCAATAATTCAGAATGTTCATCATGTTGAAACTGAATAGAACGTTGGAATTGACCGAATTCGTCAAATGGCAAGAGTATTCAAAGTGATCAGAGTAATAAAATCAGCCAGACTAATCAAAATAGCCTGAATGCCCAATAATTCAGAATGTTCATCATGTTCAAACTGAACAGAACGTTGGAATTGACCGAATTCGTCAAATGACAAGAGTATTCAAAGTGATCAGAGTGGTAAAACCAGCTGCAATAGTCAAAATAGCCTGAATGCCCAATAATTCAGAATGTTCATCATGTTAAAACTGAATATAACGTTGGAATTGACCGAATTCGTCAAATGGCAAGATAATCAAAGTGATCAGAGAGATAAAACTAGCTACAATAATCAAAATAGCCTGAATGCCCAATAATTCAGAATGTTCATCATGTTGAAACTGAATAGAACGTTGGAATTGACCGAATTCGTCAAATGGCAAGAGTATTCATAGTGATAAAACCAGCTACAATAATCAAAATAATTCAGACAGTTCATCATGTTGAAACTGTATAGAACGTTGGAATTTACCGAATTCGTCAAATGGCAAGAGTAGTCAAAGTGATCAGAGCGTTAAAACCAGCCAGACTAATCAAAATAGCCTGAATGCCCAATAATTCAGAATGTTCAAACTGAATAGAACGTTGGAATTGACCGAATTCGTCAAATGGAACGAGTATTCAAAGTGATTAGAGTGATAAAACCAGCTACAATAGTCAAAATAGCCTGAATGCCCAATAATTCAGAATGTTCATCATGTTCATACTGAATAGAACGTTGGAATTGACCGAATTCGTCAAATGGAACGAGTATTCAAAGTGATTAGAGCTACAGCTACAATAATCAAAATAGCCTGAATGCCCAATAATTCAGAATGTTCATCATGTTCAAACTGAATAGAACGTTGGAATTGACCGAATTCGTCAAATGGAACGAGTATTCAAAGTGATTAGAGTGATAAAACCAGCTACAATAGTCAAAATAGCCTGAATGCCCAATAATTCAGAAAGTTCATCAAGTTGAAACTGAATAGAACGTTGGAATTGACCGAATTCGTCAAATGGCAAGAGTATTCAAAGTGATCAGAGCTTTAAAACCAGCCAGTCTAATCAAAATAGCCTGAATGCCCAATAATTCAGAATGTTCATCATGTTCAAACTGAATAGAACGTTGGAATTGACCGAATTCGTCAAATGGAACGAGTATTCAAAGTGATTAGAGTGATAAAACCAGCTACAATAGTCAAAATAGCCTGAATGCCCAATAATTCAGAATGTTCATCATGTTCAAAGTGAATAGAACGTTGGAATTGACCGAATTCGTCAAATGGAACGAGTATTCAAAGTGATTAGAGTGATAAAACCAGCTACAATAGTCAAAATAGCCTGAATGCCCAATAATTCAGAATGTTCATCATGTTCATACTGAATAGAACGTTGGAATTGACCGAATTCGTCAAATGGAACGAGTATTCAAAGTGATTAGAGCTACAGCTACAATAATCAAAATAGCCTGAATGCCCAATAATTCAGAATGTTCATCATGTTCAAACTGAATAGAACGTTGGAATTGACCGAATTCGTCAAATGGCAAGAGTATTCAAAGTGATCAGAGTGACAAAACCAGCCAGACTAATCAAAATAGCCTGAATGCCCAATAATTCAGAATGTTCATCATGTTGAAACTGAATAGAACGTTGGAATTGACCGAATTCGTCAAATGGCAAGAGTATTCAAAGTGATCAGAGCGTTAAAACCAGCCAGTCTAATCAAAATAGCCTGAATGCCCAATAATTCAGAATGTTCATCATGTTCAAACTGAATAGAACGTTGGAATTGACCGAATTCGTCAAATGGAACGAGTATTCAAAGTGATTAGAGTGATAAAACCAGCTACAATAGTCAAAATAGCCTGAATGCCCAATAATTCAGAATGTTCATCATGTTCAAACTGAATAGAACGTTGGAATTGACCGAATTCGTCAAATGGAACGAGTATTCAAAGTGATTAGAGTGATAAAACCAGCTACAATAGTCAAAATAGCCTGAATGCCCAATAATTCAGAATGTTCATCATGTTGAAACTGAATAGAACGTTGGAATTGACCGAATTCGTCAAATGGCAAGAGTATTCAAAGTGATCAGAGTGATAAAACCAGCTACAATAATCAAAATAGCCTGATATCCCAATAATTCAGAATGTTCATCATGTTGAAACTGAGTAGAACGTTGGAATTGACCGAATTCGTCAAATGGAACGAGTATTCAAACTGATCAGAGCGTTAAAATCAGCCAGACTAATCAAAATAGCCTAAATGCCCAATAATTCAGAATGTTCATCATGTTCAAACTGAACAGAACGTTGGAATTGACCGAATTCGTCAAATGACAAGAGTATTCAAAGTGATCAGAGTGGTAAAACCAGCTGCAATAGTCAAAATAGCCTGAATGCCCAATAATTCAGAATGTTCATCATGTTAAAACTGAATATAACGTTGGAATTGACCGAATTCGTCAAATGGCAAGATAATCAAAGTGATCAGAGTGATAAAACTAGCTACAATAATCAAAATAGCCTGAATGCCCAATAATTCAGAATGTTCATCATGTTGAAACTGAATAGAACGTTGGAATTGACCGAATTCGTCAAATGGCAAGAGTATTCATAGTGATAAAACCAGCTACAATAATCAAAATAATTCAGACAGTTCATCATGTTGAAACTGTATAGAACGTTGGAATTTTCCGAATTCGTCAAATGGCAAGAGTAGTCAAAGTGATCAGAGCGTTAAAACCAGCCAGACTAATCAAAATAGCCTGAATGCCCAATAATTCAGAATGTTCAAACTGAATAGAACGTTGGAATTGACCGAATTCGTCAAATGGAACGAGTATTCAAAGTGATTAGAGTGATAAAACCAGCTACAATAGTCAAAATAGCCTGAATGCCCAATAATTCAGAATGTTCATCATGTTCATACTGAATAGAACGTTGGAATTGACCGAATTCGTCAAATGGAACGAGTATTCAAAGTGATTAGAGCTACAGCTACAATAATCAAAATAGCCTGAATGCCCAATAATTCAGAATGTTCATCATGTTCAAACTGAATAGAACGTTGGAATTGACCGAATTCGTCAAATGGAACGAGTATTCAAAGTGATTAGAGTGATAAAACCAGCTACAATAGTCAAAATAGCCTGAATGCCCAATAATTCAGAAAGTTCATCAAGTTGAAACTGAATAGAACGTTGGAATTTACCCAATTCGTCAAATGGCAAGAGTATTCAAAGTGATCAGAGCGTTAAAACCAGCCAGTCTAATCAAAATAGCCTGAATGCCCAATAATTCAGAATGTTCATCATGTTCAAACTGAATAGAACGTTGGAATTGACCGAATTCGTCAAATGGAACGAGTATTCAAAGTGATTAGAGTGATAAAACCAGCTACAATAGTCAAAATAGCCTGAATGCCCAATAATTCAGAATGTTCATCATGTTCAAAGTGAATAGAACGTTGGAATTGACCGAATTCGTCAAATGGAACGAGTATTCAAAGTGATTAGAGTGATAAAACCAGCTACAATAGTCAAAATAGCCTGAATGCCCAATAATTCAGAATGTTCATCATGTTCAAACTGAATAGAACGTTGGAATTGACCGAATTCGTCAAATGGAACGAGTATTCAATGTGATCAGAGCGTTAAAATCAGCCAGACTAATCAAAATAGCCTGAATGCCCAATAATTCAGAATGTTCATCATGTTCAAACTGAATAGAACGTTGGAATTTACCGAATTCGTCAAATGGAACGAGTATTCAAAGTGATTAGAGTGATAAAACCAGCCAGACTAATCAAAATAGACTGAATGCCCAATAATTCAGAATGTTCATCATGTTCAAAGTGAATAGAAGTTGGAATTGACCGAATTCGTCAAATGGCAAGATTATCAAAGTGATCAGAGTGATAAAACTAGCTACAATAATCAAAATAGCCTGAATGCCCAATAATTCAGAATGTTCATCATGTTGAAACTGAATAGAACGTTGGAATTGACCGAATTCGTCAAATGGCAAGAGTATTCAAAGTGATCAGAGTAATAAAATCAGCCAGACTAATCAAAATAGCCTGAATGCCCAATAATTCAGAATGTTCATCATGTTCAAACTGAACAGAACGTTGGAATTGACCGAATTCGTCAAATGACAAGAGTATTCAAAGTGATCAGAGTGGTAAAACCAGCTGCAATAGTCAAAATAGCCTGAATGCCCAATAATTCAGAATGTTCATCATGTTAAAACTGAATATAACGTTGGAATTGACCGAATTCGTCAAATGGCAAGATAATCAAAGTGATCAGAGTGATAAAACTAGCTACAATAATCAAAATAGCCTGAATGCCCAATAATTCAGAATGTTCATCATGTTGAAACTGAATAGAACGTTGGAATTGACCGAATTCGTCAAATGGCAAGAGTATTCATAGTGATAAAACCAGCTACAATAATCAAAATAATTCAGACAGTTCATCATGTTGAAACTGTATAGAACGTTGGAATTTACCGAATTCGTCAAATGGCAAGAGTAGTCAAAGTGATCAGAGCGTTAAAACCAGCCAGACTAATCAAAATAGCCTGAATGCCCAATAATTCAGAATGTTCAAACTGAATAGAACGTTGGAATTGACCGAATTCGTCAAATGGAACGAGTATTCAAAGTGATTAGAGTGATAAAACCAGCTACAATAGTCAAAATAGCCTGAATGCCCAATAATTCAGAATGTTCATCATGTTCATACTGAATAGAACGTTGGAATTGACCGAATTCGTCAAATGGAACGAGTATTCAAAGTGATTAGAGCTACAGCTACAATAATCAAAATAGCCTGAATGCCCAATAATTCAGAATGTTCATCATGTTCAAACTGAATAGAACGTTGGAATTGACCGAATTCGTCAAATGGAACGAGTATTCAAAGTGATTAGAGTGATAAAACCAGCTACAATAGTCAAAATAGCCTGAATGCCCAATAATTCAGAAAGTTCATCAAGTTGAAACTGAATAGAACGTTGGAATTGACCGAATTCGTCAAATGGCAAGAGTATTCAAAGTGATCAGAGCTTTAAAACCAGCCAGTCTAATCAAAATAGCCTGAATGCCCAATAATTCAGAATGTTCATCATGTTCAAACTGAATAGAACGTTGGAATTGACCGAATTCGTCAAATGGAACGAGTATTCAAAGTGATTAGAGTGATAAAACCAGCTACAATAGTCAAAATAGCCTGAATGCCCAATAATTCAGAATGTTCATCATGTTCAAAGTGAATAGAACGTTGGAATTGACCGAATTCGTCAAATGGAACGAGTATTCAAAGTGATTAGAGTGATAAAACCAGCTACAATAGTCAAAATAGCCTGAATGCCCAATAATTCAGAATGTTCATCATGTTCATACTGAATAGAACGTTGGAATTGACCGAATTCGTCAAATGGAACGAGTATTCAAAGTGATTAGAGCTACAGCTACAATAATCAAAATAGCCTGAATGCCCAATAATTCAGAATGTTCATCATGTTCAAACTGAATAGAACGTTGGAATTGACCGAATTCGTCAAATGGCAAGAGTATTCAAAGTGATCAGAGTGACAAAACCAGCCAGACTAATCAAAATAGCCTGAATGCCCAATAATTCAGAATGTTCATCATGTTGAAACTGAATAGAACGTTGGAATTGACCGAATTCGTCAAATGGCAAGAGTATTCAAAGTGATCAGAGCGTTAAAACCAGCCAGTCTAATCAAAATAGCCTGAATGCCCAATAATTCAGAATGTTCATCATGTTCAAACTGAATAGAACGTTGGAATTGACAGAATTCGTCAAATGGAACGAGTATTCAAAGTGATTAGAGTGATAAAACCAGCTACAATAGTCAAAATAGCCTGAATGCCCAATAATTCAGAATGTTCATCATGTTCAAAGTGAATAGAACGTTGGAATTGACCGAATTCGTCAAATGGAACGAGTATTCAAAGTGATTAGAGTGATAAAACCAGCTACAATAGTCAAAATAGCCTGAATGCCCAATAATTCAGAATGTTCATCATGTTCAAACTGAATAGAACGTTGGAATTGACCGAATTCGTCAAATGGAACGAGTATTCAATGTGATCAGAGCGTTAAAATCAGCCAGACTAATCAAAATAGCCTGAATGCCCAATAATTCAGAATGTTCATCATGTTCAAACTGAATAGAACGTTGGAATTTACCGAATTCGTCAAATGGAACGAGTATTCAAAGTGATTAGAGTGATAAAACCAGCCAGACTAATCAAAATAGACTGAATGCCCAATAATTCAGAATGTTCATCATGTTCAAAGTGAATAGAAGTTGGAATTGACCGAATTCGTCAAATGGCAAGATTATCAAAGTGATCAGAGTGATAAAACTAGCTACCATAATCAAAATAGCCTGAATGCCCAATAATTCAGAATGTTCATCATGTTGAAACTGAATAGAACGTTGGAATTGACCGAATTCGTCAAATGGCAAGAGTATTCAAAGTGATCAGAGTAATAAAACCAGCCAGACTAATCAAAATAGCCTGAATGCCCAATAATTCAGAAAGTTCATCATGTTGAAACTGAATAGAACGTTGGAATTTACCGAATTCGTCAAATGGCAAGAGTATTCAAAGTGATCAGAGCGTTAAAACCAGCCAGTCTAATCAAAATAGCCTGAATGCCCAATAATTCAGAATGTTCATCATGTTCAAACTGAATAGAACGTTGGAATTGACCGAATTCGTCAAATGGAACGAGTATTCAAAGTGATTAGAGTGATAAAACCAGCTACAATAGTCAAAATAGCCTGAATGCCCAATAATTCAGAATGTTCATCATGTTCAAACTGAATAGAACGTTGGAATTGACCGCATTCGTCAAATGGAACGAGTATTCAAAGTGATTAGAGTGATAAAACCAGCTACAATAGTCAAAATAGCCTGAATGCCCAATAATTCAGAATGTTCATCATGTTCAAACTGAATAGAACGTTGGAATTGACCTAATTCGTCAAATGGAACGAGTATTCAAAGTGATCAGAGCGTTAAAATCAGCCAGACTAATCAAAATAGCCTGAATGCCCAATAATTCAGAATGTTCATCATGTTCAAACTGAATAGAACGTTGTAATTGACCGAATTCGTCAAATGGCAAGATTATCAAAGTGATCAGAGTGATAAAACTAGCTACAATAATCAAAATAGCCTGAATGCCCAATAATTCAGAATGTTCATCATGTTGAAACTGAATAGAACGTTGGAATTGACCGAATTCGTCAAATGGCAAGAGTATTCAAAGTGATCAGAGTAATAAAACCAGCCAGACTAATCAAAATAGCCTGAATGCCCAATAATTCAGAATGTTCATCATGTTGAAACTGAATAGAACGTTGGAATTGGCCGAATTCGTCAAATGGCAAGAGTATTCGAAGTGATAAAACCAGCTACAATAATCAAAATAGCCTGATATCCCAATAATTCAGAATGTTCATCATGTTGAAACTGAGTAGAACGTTGGAAGTGACCGAATTCGTCAAATGGCAAGAGTATTCAAAGTGATCATAGTGATAAAACCAGCCAGACTAATCAAAATAGCCTGAATGCCCAATAATTCAGAATTTTTATCATGTTCAAACTGAACAGAACGTTGGAATTGACCGAATTCGTCAAATGGCAAGAGTATTCAAAGTGATAAAACCAGCTACAATAATCAAAATAGCCTGATATCCCAATAATTCAGAATGTTCATCATGTTGAAACTGAGTAGAACGTTGGAAGTGACCGAATTCGTCAAATGGCAAGAGTATTCAAAGTGATCATAGTGATAAAACCAGCCAGACTAATCAAAATAGCCTGAATGCCCAATAATTCAGAAAGTTCATCATGTTGAAACTGAATAGAACGTTGGAATTTACCGAATTCGTCAAATGGCAAGAGTATTCAAAGTGATCAGAGCGTTAAAACCAGCCAGACTAATCAAAATAGCCTGAATGCCCAATAATTCAGAATGTTCATCATGTTCAAACTGAATAGAACGTTGGAATTGACCGAATTCGTCAAATGGAACGAGTATTCAAAGTGATTAGAGTGATAAAACCAGCTACAATAATCAAAATAGCCTGAATGGCCAATAATTCAGAATGTTCATCATGTTCAAACTGAATAGAACGTTGGAATTGACCGAATTCGTCAAATGGAAGGAGTATTCAAAGTGATCAGAGTGATAAAACCAGCCAGACTAATCAAAATAGCCTGAATGCCCAATAATTCAGAATGTTCATCATGTTGAAACTGAATAGAACGTTGGAATTGACCGAATTCGTCAAATGGCAAGAGTATTCAAAGTGATCAGAGTGATAAAACCAGCTACAATAATCAAAATAGCCTGATATCCCAATAATTCAGAATGTTCATCATGTTGAAACTGAGTAGAACGTTGGAAGTGACCGAATTCGTCAAATGGCAAGAGTATTCAAAGTGATCAGAGTGATAAAACCAGCCAGACTAATCAAAATAGCCTGAATGCCCAATAATTCAGAACGTTCATCATGTTGAAACTGAATAGAACGTTGGAATTTACCGAATTCGTCAAATGGAACGAGTATTCAAAGTGATCAGAGTGATAAAACCAGCCAGACTAATCAAAATAGCCTGAATGCCCAATAATTCAGAATGTTCATCATGTTGAAACTGAATAGAACGTTGGAATTGACCGAATTCGTCAAATGGCAAGAGTATTCAAAGTGATCAGAGTGATAAAACCAGCTACAATAATCAAAATAGCCTGATATCCCAATAATTCAGAATGTTCATCATGTTGAAACTGAGTAGAACGTTGGAAGTGACCGAATTCGTCAAATGGCAAGAGTATTCAAAGTGATCAGAGTGATAAAACCAGCCAGACTAATCAAAATAGCCTGAATGCCCAATAATTCAGAAAGTTCATCAAGTTGAAACTGAATAGAACGTTGGAATTTACCGAATTCGTCAAATGGCAAGAGTATTCAAAGTGATCAGAGCGTTAAAACCAGCCAGTCTAATCAAAATAGCCTGAATGCCCAATAATTCAGAATGTTCATCATGTTCAAACTGAATAGAACGTTGGAATTGACCGAATTCGTCAAATGGAACGAGTATTCAAAGTGATTAGAGTGATAAAACCAGCTACAATAGTCAAAATAGCCTGAATGCCCAATAATTCAGAATGTTCATCATGTTCAAAGTGAATAGAACGTTGGAATTGACCGAATTCGTCAAATGGAACGAGTATTCAAAGTGATTAGAGTGATAAAACCAGCTACAATAGTCAAAATAGCCTGAATGCCCAATAATTCAGAATGTTCATCATGTTCAAACTGAATAGAACGTTGGAATTGACCTAATTCGTCAAATGGAACGAGTATTCAAAGTGATCAGAGCGTTAAAATCAGCCAGACTAATCAAAATAGCCTGAATGTCCAATAATTCAGAATGTTCATCATGTTCAAACTGAATAGAACGTTGTAATTGACCGAATTCGTCAAATGGAACGAGTATTCAAAGTGATTAGAGCGTTAAAATCAAAATAGACTAAGCAAAATAGCCTGACTGCCCAATAATTCAGAATGTTCATCATGTTCAAACTGAATAGAACGTTGGAATTGACCGAATTCGTCAAATGGAACGAGTATTCAAAGTGATTAGAGTGATAAAACCAGCTACAATAGTCAAAATAGCCTGAATGCCCAATAATTCAGAATGTTCATCATGTTCAAACTGAATAGAACGTTGGAATTGACCGAATTCGTCAAATGGAACGAGTATTCAAAGTGATTAGAGTGATAAAGCCAGCTACAATAGTCAAAATAGCCTGAATGCCCAATAATTCAGAATGTTCATCATGTTGAAACTGAATAGAACGTTGGAATTGACCGAATTCGTCAAATGGCAAGAGTATTCAAAGTGATCAGAGTGATAAAACCAGCTACAATAATCAAAATAGCCTGATATCCCAATAATTCAGAATGTTCATCATGTTGAAACTGAGTAGAACGTTGGAATTGACCGAATTCGTCAAATGGAACGAGTATTCAAACTGATCAGAGCGTTAAAATCAGCCAGACTAATCAAAATAGCCTGAATGCCCAATAATTCAGAATGTTCATCATGTTCAAACTGAATAGAACGTTGTAATTGACCGAATTCGTCAAATGGAACGAGTATTCAAAGTGATTAGAGTGATAAAACCAGCTACAATAGTCAAAATAGCCTGAATGCCCAATAATTCAGAATGTTCATCATGTTCAAACTGAACAGAACGTTGGAATTGACCGAATTCGTCAAATGACAAGAGTATTCAAAGTGATCAGAGTGGTAAAACCAGCTGCAATAGTCAAAACAGCCTGAATGCCCAATAATTCAGAATGTTCATCATGTTAAAACTGAATATAACGTTGGAATTGACCGAATTCGTCAAATGGCAAGATAATCAAAGTGATCAGAGTGATAAAACTAGCTACAATAGTCAAAATAGCCTGAATGCCCAATAATTCAGAATGTTCATCATGTTGAAACTGAATAGAACGTTGGAATTGACCGAATTCGTCAAATGGCAAGAGTATTCATAGTGATAAAACCAGCTACAATAATCAAAATAATTCAGACAGTTCATCATGTTGAAACTGTATAGAACGTTGGAATTTACCGAATTCGTCAAATGGCAAGAGTAGTCAAAGTGATCAGAGCGTTAAAACCAGCCAGACTAATCAAAATAGCCTGAATGCCCAATAATTCAGAATGTTCAAACTGAATAGAACGTTGGAATTGACCGAATTCGTCAAATGGAACGAGTATTCAAAGTGATTAGAGTGATAAAACCAGCTACAATAGTCAAAATAGCCTGAATGCCCAATAATTCAGAATGTTCATCATGTTCATACTGAATAGAACGTTGGAATTGACCGAATTCGTCAAATGGAACGAGTATTCAAAGTGATTAGAGCTACAGCTACAATAATCAAAATAGCCTGAATGCCCAATAATTCAGAATGTTCATCATGTTCAAACTGAATAGAACGTTGGAATTGACCGAATTCGTCAAATGGAACGAGTATTCAAAGTGATTAGAGTGATAAAACCAGCTACAATAGTCAAAATAGCCTGAATGCCCAATAATTCAGAATGTTCATCATGTTCAAACTGAACAGAACGTTGGAATTGACCGAATTCGTCAAATGACAAGAGTATTCAAAGTGATCAGAGTGGTAAAACCAGCTGCAACAGTCAAAATAGCCTGAATGCCCAATAATTCAGAATGTTCATCATGTTAAAACTGAATATAACGTTGGAATTGACCGAATTCGTCAAATGGCAAGATAATCAAAGTGATCAGAGTGATAAAACTAGCTACAATAATCAAAATAGCCTGAATGCCCAATAATTCAGAATGTTCATCATGTTGAAACTGAATAGAACGTTGGAATTGACCGAATTCGTCAAATGGCAAGAGTATTCATAGTGATAAAACCAGCTACAATAATCAAAATAATTCAGACAGTTCATCATGTTGAAACTGTATAGAACGTTGGAATTTACCGAATTCGTCAAATGGCAAGAGTAGTCAAAGTGATCAGAGCGTTAAAACCAGCCAGACTAATCAAAATAGCCTGAATGCCCAATAATTCAGAATGTTCAAACTGAATAGAACGTTGGAATTGACCGAATTCGTCAAATGGAACGAGTATTCAAAGTGATTAGAGTGATAAAACCAGCTACAATAGTCAAAATAGCCTGAATGCCCAATAATTCAGAATGTTCATCATGTTCATACTGAATAGAACGTTGGAATTGACCGAATTCGTCAAATGGAACGAGTATTCAAAGTGATTAGAGCTACAGCTACAATAATCAAAATAGCCTGAATGCCCAATAATTCAGAATGTTCATCATGTTCAAACTGAATAGAACGTTGGAATTGACCGAATTCGTCAAATGGAACGAGTATTCAATGTGATCAGAGCGTTAAAATCAGCCAGACTAATCAAAATAGCCTGAATGCCCAATAATTCAGAATGTTCATCATGTTCAAACTGAATAGAACGTTGGAATTGACCGAATTCGTCAAATGGAACGAGTATTCAAAGTGATTAGAGTGATAAAACCAGCCAGACTAATCAAAATAGACTGAATGCCCAATAATTCAGAATGTTCATCATGTTCAAAGTGAATAGAAGTTGGAATTGACCGAATTCGTCAAATGGCAAGATTATCAAAGTGATCAGAGTGATAAAACTAGCTACAATAATCAAAATAGCCTGAATGCCCAATAATTCAGAATGTTCATCATGTTGAAACTGAATAGAACGTTGGAATTGACCGAATTCGTCAAATGGAACGAGTATTCAAAGTGATCAGAGTAATAAAACCAGCCAGACTAATCAAAATAGCCTGAATGCCCAATAATTCAGAATGTTCATCATGTTGAAACTGAATAGAACGTTGGAATTTGCCGAATTCGTCAAATGGCAAGAGTATTCAAAGTGATCAGAGTGATTAAACCAGCTACAATAGTCAAAATAGCCTGAATGCCCAATAATTCAGTGATAAAACCAGCCAGACTAATCAAAATAGCCTGAATGCCCAATAATTCAGAATTTTTATCATGTTCAAACTGAACAGAACGTTGGAATTGACCGAATTCGTCAAATGGCAAGAGTATTCAAAGTGATCAGAGTGATAAAACCAGCTACAATAGTCAAAATAGCCTGAATGCCCAATAATTCAGAATGTTCATCATGTTAAAACTGAATAGAACGTTGGAATTGACCGAATTCGTCAAATGGCAAGAGTATTCATAGTGATAAAACCAGCTACAATAATCAAAATAATTCAGACAGTTCATCATGTTGAAACTGTATAGAACGTTGGAATTTACCGAATTCGTCAAATGGCAAGAGTAGTCAAAGTGATCAGAGCGTTAAAACCAGCCAGACTAATCAAAATAGCCTGAATGCCCAATAATTCAGAATGTTCAAACTGAATAGAACGTTGGAATTGACCGAATTCGTCAAATGGAACGAGTATTCAAAGTGATTAGAGTGATAAAACCAGCTACAATAGTCAAAATAGCCTGAATGCCCAATAATTCAGAATGTTCATCATGTTCATACTGAATAGAACGTTGGAATTGACCGAATTCGTCAAATGGAACGAGTATTCAAAGTGATTAGAGCTACAGCTACAATAATCAAAATAGCCTGAATGCCCAATAATTCAGAATGTTCATCATGTTCAAACTGAATAGAACGTTGGAATTGACCGAATTCGTCAAATGGAACGAGTATTCAAAGTGATTAGAGTGATAAAACCAGCTACAATAGTCAAAATAGCCTGAATGCCCAATAATTCAGAATGTTCATCATGTTCAAACTGAACAGAACGTTGGAATTGACCGAATTCGTCAAATGACAAGAGTATTCAAAGTGATCAGAGTGGTAAAACCAGCTGCAACAGTCAAAATAGCCTGAATGCCCAATAATTCAGAATGTTCATCATGTTAAAACTGAATATAACGTTGGAATTGACCGAATTCGTCAAATGGCAAGATAATCAAAGTGATCAGAGTGATAAAACTAGCTACAATAATCAAAATAGCCTGAATGCCCAATAATTCAGAATGTTCATCATGTTGAAACTGAATAGAACGTTGGAATTGACCGAATTCGTCAAATGGCAAGAGTATTCATAGTGATAAAACCAGCTACAATAATCAAAATAATTCAGACAGTTCATCATGTTGAAACTGTATAGAACGTTGGAATTTACCGAATTCGTCAAATGGCAAGAGTAGTCAAAGTGATCAGAGCGTTAAAACCAGCCAGACTAATCAAAATAGCCTGAATGCCCAATAATTCAGAATGTTCAAACTGAATAGAACGTTGGAATTGACCGAATTCGTCAAATGGAACGAGTATTCAAAGTGATTAGAGTGATAAAACCAGCTACAATAGTCAAAATAGCCTGAATGCCCAATAATTCAGAATGTTCATCATGTTCATACTGAATAGAACGTTGGAATTGACCGAATTCGTCAAATGGAACGAGTATTCAAAGTGATTAGAGCTACAGCTACAATAATCAAAATAGCCTGAATGCCCAATAATTCAGAATGTTCATCATGTTCAAACTGAATAGAACGTTGGAATTGACCGAATTCGTCAAATGGAACGAGTATTCAATGTGATCAGAGCGTTAAAATCAGCCAGACTAATCAAAATAGCCTGAATGCCCAATAATTCAGAATGTTCATCATGTTCAAACTGAATAGAACGTTGGAATTGACCGAATTCGTCAAATGGAACGAGTATTCAAAGTGATTAGAGTGATAAAACCAGCCAGACTAATCAAAATAGACTGAATGCCCAATAATTCAGAATGTTCATCATGTTCAAAGTGAATAGAAGTTGGAATTGACCGAATTCGTCAAATGGCAAGATTATCAAAGTGATCAGAGTGATAAAACTAGCTACAATAATCAAAATAGCCTGAATGCCCAATAATTCAGAATGTTCATCATGTTGAAACTGAATAGAACGTTGGAATTGACCGAATTCGTCAAATGGAACGAGTATTCAAAGTGATCAGAGTAATAAAACCAGCCAGACTAATCAAAATAGCCTGAATGCCCAATAATTCAGAATGTTCATCATGTTGAAACTGAATAGAACGTTGGAATTTGCCGAATTCGTCAAATGGCAAGAGTATTCAAAGTGATCAGAGTGATTAAACCAGCTACAATAGTCAAAATAGCCTGAATGCCCAATAATTCAGTGATAAAACCAGCCAGACTAATCAAAATAGCCTGAATGCCCAATAATTCAGAATTTTTATCATGTTCAAACTGAACAGAACGTTGGAATTGACCGAATTCGTCAAATGGCAAGAGTATTCAAAGTGATCAGAGTGATAAAACCAGCTACAATAGTCAAAATAGCCTGAATGCCCAATAATTCAGAATGTTCATCATGTTAAAACTGAATAGAACGTTGGAATTGACCGAATTCGTCAAAGGGCTAGAGTATTCAAAGTGATCAGAGTGATAAAACCAGCCAGACTAATCAAAATAGCCTGAATGCCCAATAATTCATAATGTTCATCATGTTGAAACTGAATAGAACGTTGGAATTGACCGAATTCGTCAAATGGCAAGAGTATTCAAAGTGATCAGAGTGATAAAACCAGCTACAATAATCAAAATAGCCTGATATCCCAATAATTCAGAATGTTCATCATGTTGAAACAGAGTAGAAAGTTGGAAGTGACCGAATTCGTCAAATGGCAAGAGTATTCAAAGTGATTAGAGTGATAAAACCAGCCAGACTAATCAAAATAGCCTGAATGCCCAATAATTCAGAAAGTTCATCATGTTGAAACTGAATAGAACGTTGGAATTTACCGAATTTGTCAAATGGCAAGAGTATTCAAAGTGATCAGAGCGTTAAAACCAGCCAGACTAATCAAAATAGCCTGAATGCCCAATAATTCAGAATGTTCATCATGTTCAAACTGAATAGAACGTTGGAATTGACCGAATTCGTCAAATGGAACGAGTATTCAAAGTGATTAGAGTGATAAAACCAGCTACAATAGTCAAAATAGCCCGAATGCCCAATAATTCAGAATGTTCATCATGTTCAAACTGAATAGAACGTTGGAATTGACCGAATTCGTCAAATGGAACGAGTATTCAAAGTGATCAGAGTGATAAAACCAGCCAGACTAATCAAAATAGCCTGAATGCCCAATAATTCAGAATGTTCATCATGTTGAAACTGAATAGAACGTTGGAATTGACCGAATTCGTCAAATGGCAAGAGTATTCAAAGTGATCAGAGTGATAAAACCAGCTACAATAATCAAAATAGCCTGATATCCCAATAATTCAGAATGTTCATCATGTTGAAACTGAGTAGAACGTTGGAAGTGACCGAATTCGTCAAATGGCAAGAGTATTCAAAGTGATCAGAGTGATAAAACCAGCCAGACTAATCAAAATAGCCTGAATGCCCAATAATTCAGAAAGTTCATCATGTTGAAACTGAATAGAACGTTGGAATTTACCGAATTCGTCAAATGGCAAGAGTATTCAAAGTGATCAGAGCGTTAAAACCAGCCAGACTAATCAAAATAGACTGAATGCCCAATAATTCAGAATGTTCATCATGTTCAAAGTGAATAGAAGTTGGAATTGACCGAATTCGTCAAATGGCAAGATTATCAAAGTGATCAGAGTGATAAAACTAGCTACAATAATCAAAATAGCCTGAATGCCCAATAATTCATCAAAATAATTCAGAAAGTTCATCATGTTGAAACTGAATAGAACGTTGGAATTTACCGAATTCGTCAAATGGCAAGAGTATTCAAAGTGATCAGAGCGTTAGAACCAGCCAGACTAATCAAAATAGCCTGAATGCCCAATAATTCAGAATGTTCAAACTGAATAGAACGTTGGAATTGACCGAATTCGTCAAATGGAACGAGTATTCAAAGTGATTAGAGTGATAAAACCAGCTACAATAGTTAAAATAGCCTGAATGCCCAATAATTCAGAATGTTCATCATGTTCAAACTGAATAGAATGTTGGAATTGACCGAATTCGTCAAATGGAACGAGTATTCAAAGTGATTAGAGTGATAAAACCAGCTACAATAGTTAAAATAGCCTGAATGCCCAATAATTCAGAATGTTCATCATGTTAAAACTGAATAGAACGTTGGAATTGACCGAATTCGTCAAAGGGCTAGAGTATTCAAAGTGATCAGAGTGATAAAACCAGCCAGACTAATCAAAATAGCCTGAATGCCCAATAATTCATAATGTTCATCATGTTGAAACTGAATAGAACGTTGGAATTGACCGAATTCGTCAAATGGCAAGAGTATTCAAAGTGATCAGAGTGATAAAACCAGCTACAATAATCAAAATAGCCTGATATCCCAATAATTCAGAATGTTCATCATGTTGAAACAGAGTAGAAAGTTGGAAGTGACCGAATTCGTCAAATGGCAAGAGTATTCAAAGTGATTAGAGTGATAAAACCAGCCAGACTAATCAAAATAGCCTGAATGCCCAATAATTCAGAAAGTTCATCATGTTGAAACTGAATAGAACGTTGGAATTTACCGAATTTGTCAAATGGCAAGAGTATTCAAAGTGATCAGAGCGTTAAAACCAGCCAGACTAATCAAAATAGCCTGAATGCCCAATAATTCAGAATGTTCATCATGTTCAAACTGAATAGAACGTTGGAATTGACCGAATTCGTCAAATGGAACGAGTATTCAAAGTGATTAGAGTGATAAAACCAGCTACAATAGTCAAAATAGCCCGAATGCCCAATAATTCAGAATGTTCATCATGTTCAAACTGAATAGAACGTTGGAATTGACCGAATTCGTCAAATGGAACGAGTATTCAAAGTGATCAGAGTGATAAAACCAGCCAGACTAATCAAAATAGCCTGAATGCCCAATAATTCAGAATGTTCATCATGTTGAAACTGAATAGAACGTTGGAATTGACCGAATTCGTCAAATGGCAAGAGTATTCAAAGTGATCAGAGTGATAAAACCAGCTACAATAATCAAAATAGCCTGATATCCCAATAATTCAGAATGTTCATCATGTTGAAACTGAGTAGAACGTTGGAAGTGACCGAATTCGTCAAATGGCAAGAGTATTCAAAGTGATCAGAGTGATAAAACCAGCCAGACTAATCAAAATAGCCTGAATGCCCAATAATTCAGAAAGTTCATCATGTTGAAACTGAATAGAACGTTGGAATTTACCGAATTCGTCAAATGGCAAGAGTATTCAAAGTGATCAGAGCGTTAAAACCAGCCAGACTAATCAAAATAGACTGAATGCCCAATAATTCAGAATGTTCATCATGTTCAAAGTGAATAGAAGTTGGAATTGACCGAATTCGTCAAATGGCAAGATTATCAAAGTGATCAGAGTGATAAAACTAGCTACAATAATCAAAATAGCCTGAATGCCCAATAATTCATCAAAATAATTCAGAAAGTTCATCATGTTGAAACTGAATAGAACGTTGGAATTTACCGAATTCGTCAAATGGCAAGAGTATTCAAAGTGATCAGAGCGTTAGAACCAGCCAGACTAATCAAAATAGCCTGAATGCCCAATAATTCAGAATGTTCAAACTGAATAGAACGTTGGAATTGACCGAATTCGTCAAATGGAACGAGTATTCAAAGTGATTAGAGTGATAAAACCAGCTACAATAGTTAAAATAGCCTGAATGCCCAATAATTCAGAATGTTCATCATGTTCAAACTGAATAGAATGTTGGAATTGACCGAATTCGTCAAATGGAACGAGTATTCAAAGTGATTAGAGCTACAGCTACAATAATCAAAATAGCCTGAATGCCCAATAATTCAGAATGTTCATCATGTTCAAACTGAATAGAACGTTGGAATTCACCGAATTCGTCAAATGGAACGAGTATTCAATGTGATCAGAGCGTTAAAATCAGCCGTTAAAATCAGCCAGCCAAAATCGTCAAATGGCAAGAGTATTCAAAGTGATCAGAGCGTTAAAACCAGCCAGACTAATCAAAATAGACTGAATGCCCAATAATTCAGAATGTTCATCATGTTCAAAGTGAATAGAAGTTGGAATTGACCGAATTCGTCAAATGGCAAGATTATCAAAGTGATCAGAGTGATAAAACTAGCTACAATAATCAAAATAGCCTGAATGCCCAAAAATTCATCAAAATAATTCAGAAAGTTCATCATGTTGAAACTGAATAGAACGTTGGAATTTACCGAATTCGTCAAATGGCAAGAGTATTCAAAGTGATCAGAGCGTTAGAACCAGCCAGACTAATCAAAATAGCCTGAATGCCCAATAATTCAGAATGTTCAAACTGAATAGAACGTTGGAATTGACCGAATTCGTCAAATGGAACGAGTATTCAAAGTGATTAGAGTGATAAAACCAGCTACAATAGTTAAAATAGCCTGAATGCCCAATAATTCAGAATGTTCATCATGTTCAAACTGAATAGAATGTTGGAATTGACCGAATTCGTCAAATGGAACGAGTATTCAAAGTGATTAGAGCTACAGCTACAATAATCAAAATAGCCTGAATGCCCAATAATTCAGAATGTTCATCATGTTCAAACTGAATAGAACGTTGGAATTCACCGAATTCGTCAAATGGAACGAGTATTCAATGTGATCAGAGCGTTAAAATCAGCCAGACTAATCAAAATAGCCTGAATGCCCAATAATTCAGAATGTTCATCATGTTCAAACTGAATAGAACGTTGGAATTGACCGAATTAGTCAAATGGAACGAGTATTCAAAGTGATTAGAGTGATAAAACCAGCCAGACTAATCAAAATAGACTGAATGCCCAATAATTCAGAATGTTCATCATGTTCAAAGTGAATAGAAGTTGGAATTGACCGAATTCGTCAAATGGCAAGATTATCAAAGTGATCAGAGTGATAAAACTAGCTACAATAATCAAAATAGCCTGAATGCCCAATAATTCAGAATGTTCATCATGTTGAAACTGAATAGAACGTTGGAATTGACCGAATTCGTCAAATGGCAAGAGTATTCAAAGTGATCAGAGTAATAAAACCAGCCAGACTAATCAAAATAGCCTGAATGCCCAATAATTCAGAATGTTCATCATGTTCAAACTGAATAGAACGTTGGAATTGGCCGAATTCGTCAAATGGCAAGAGTATTCAAAGTGATCAGAGTGATTAAACCAGCTACAATAGTCAAAATAGCCTGAATGCCCAATAATTCAGTGATAAAACCAGCCAGACTAATCAAAATAGCCTGAATGCCCAATAATTCAGAATTTTTATCATGTTCAAACTGAACAGAACGTTGGAATTGACCGAATTCGTCAAATGGCAAGAGTATTCAAAGTGATCAGAGTGATAAAACCAGCTACAATAGTCAAAATAGCCTGAATGCCCAATAATTCAGAATGTTAATCATATTAAAACTGAATAGAACGTTGGAATTGACCGAATTCGTCAAATGGCTAGAGTATTCAAAGTGATCAGAGTGATAAAACCAGCCAGACTAATCAAAATAGCCTGAATGCCCAATAATTCAGAATGTTCATCATGTTGAAACTGAATAGAACGTTGGAATTGACCGAATTCGTCAAATGGCAAGAGTATTCAAAGTGATCAGAGTGATAAAACCAGCTACAATAATCAAAATAGCCTGATATCCCAATAATTCAGAATGTTCATCATGTTGAAACTGAGTAGAACGTTGGAAGTGACCGAATTCGTCAAATGGCAAGAGTATTCAAAGTGATCATAGTGATAAAACCAGCCAGACTAATCAAAATAGCCTGAATGCCCAATAATTCAGAAAGTTCATCATGTTGAAACTGAATAGAACGTTGGAATTTACCGAATTCGTCAAATGGAACGAGTATTCAAAGTGATCAGAGCGTTAAAACCAGCCAGACTAATCAAAATAGCCTGAATGCCCAATAATACAGAATGTTCATCATGTTCAAACTGAATAGAACGTTGGAATTGACCGAATTCGTCAAATGGAACGAGTATTCAAAGTGATTAGAGTGATAAAACCAGCTACAATAGTCAAAATAGCCTGAATGCCCAATAATTCAGAATGTTCATCATGTTCAAACTGAATAGAACGTTGGAATTGACCGAATTCGTCAAATGGAACGAGTATTCAAAGTGATTAGAGTGATAAAACCAGCTACAATAGTCAAAATAGCCTGAATGCAAAATAATTCAGAATGTTCATCATGTTCAAACTGAATAGAACGTTGGAATTGACCGAATTCGTCAAATGGAACGAGTATTCAAAGTGATCAGAGTGATAAAACCAGCCAGACTAATCAAAATAGCCTGAATGCCCAATAATTCAGAATGTTCATCATGTTGAAACTGAATAGAACGTTGGAACGTTGACCGAATTCGTCAAATGACAAGAGTATTCAAAGTGAACAGAGTGGTAAAACCAGCTGCAATAGTCAAAATAGCCTGAATGCCCAATAATTCAGAATGTTCATCATGTTAAAACTGAATATAACGTTGGAATTGACCGAATTCGTCAAATGGCAAGATTATCAAAGTGATCAGAGTGATAAAACTAGCTACAATAATCAAAATAGCCTGAATGCCCAATAATTCAGAATGTTCATCATGTTGAAACTGAATAGAACGTTGGAATTGACTGAATTCGTCAAATGGCAAGAGTATTCAAAGTGATAAAACCAGCAACAATAATCAAAATAATTCAGAAAGTTCATCATGTTGAAACTGAATAGAACGTTGGAATTTACCGAATTCGTCAAATGGCAAGAGTATTCAAAGTGATCAGAGCGTTAAAACCAGCCAGACTAATCAAAATAGCCTGAATGCCCAATAATCCAGAATGTTCATCATGTTCAAACTGAATAGAACGTTGGAATTGACCGAATTCGTCAAATGGAACGAGTATTCAAAGTGATTAGAGTGATAAAACCAGCTACAATAGTCAAAATAGCCTGAATGCCCAATAATTCAGAATGTTCATCATGTTCACTCTGAATAGAACGTTAGAATTGACCGAATTCGTCAAATGGAACGAGTATTCAAAGTGATTAGAGCTACAGCTACAATAATCAAAATAGCCTGAATGCCCAATAATTCAGAATGTTCATCATGTTCAAACTGAATAGAACGTTGGAATTGACCGAATTCGTCAAATGGAACGAGTATTCAATGTGATCAGAGCGTTAAAATCAGCCAGACTAATCAAAATAGCCTGAATGCCCAATAATTCAGAATGTTCATCATGTTCAAAGTGAATAGAAGTTGGAATTGACCGAATTCGTCAAATGGCAAGATTATCAAAGTGATCAGAGTGATAAAACTAGCTACAATAATCAAAATAGCCTGAATGCCCAATAATTCAGAATGTTCATCATGTTGAAACTGAATAGAACGTTGGAATTGACCGAATTCGTCAAATGGCAAGAGTATTCAAAGTGATCAGAGTAATAAAACCAGCCAGACTAATCAAAATAGCCTGAATGCCCAATAATTCAGAATGTTCATCATGTTGAAACTGAATAGAACGTTGGAATTGGCCGAATTCGTCAAATGGCAAGAGTATTCAAAGTGATCAGAGTGATTAAACCAGCTACTATAGTCAAAATAGCCTGAATGCCCAATAATTCAGTGATAAAACCAGCCAGACTAATCAAAATAGCCTGAATGCCCAATAATTCAGAATTTTTATCATGTTCAAACTGAACAGAACGTTGGAATTGACCGAATTCGTCAAATGGCAAGAGTATTCAAAGTGATCAGAGTGATAAAACCAGCTACAATAGTCAAAATAGCCTGAATGCCCAATAATTCAGAATGTTCATCATGTTAAAACTGAATAGAACGTTGGAATTGACCGAATTCGTCAAATGGCTAGAGTATTCAAAGTGATCAGAGTGATAAAACCAGCCAGACTAAACAAAATAGCCTGAATGCCCAATAATTCAGAATGTTCATCATGTTGAAACTGAATAGAACGTTGGAATTGACCGAATTCGTCAAATGGCAAGAGTATTCAAAGTGATCAGAGTGATAAAACCAGCTACAATAATCAAAATAGCCTGATATCCCAATAATTCAGAATGTTCATCATGTTGAAACTGAGTAGAACGTTGGAAGTGACCGAATTCGTCAAATGGCAAGAGTATTCAAAGTGATCAGAGTGATAAAACCAGCCAGACTAATCAAAATAGCCTGAATGCCCAATAATTCAGAAAGTTCATCATGTTGAAACTGAATAGAACGTTGGAATTTACCGAATTCGTCAAATGGCAAGAGTATTCAAAGTGATCAGAGCGTTAAAACCAGCCAGACTAATCAAAATAGCCTGAATGCCCAGTAATTCAGAATGTTCATCATGTTCAAACTGAATAGAACGTTGGAATTGACCGAATTCGTCAAATGGAACGAGTATTCAAAGTGATTAGTGTGATAAAACCAGCTACAATAGTCAAAATAGCCTGAATGCCCAATAATTCAGAATGTTCATCATGTTCAAACTGAATATAACGTTGGAATTGACCGAATTCGTCAAATGGAACGAGTATTCAAAGTGATTAGAGTGATAAAACCAGCTACAATAGTCAAAATAGCCTGAATGCCCAAAAATTCAGAATGTTCATCATGTTCAAACTGAATAGAACGTTGGAATTGACCGAATTCGTCAAATGGAACGAGTATTCAAAGTGATCAGAGCGTTAAAATCAGCCAGACTAATCAAAATAGCCTGAATGCCCAATAATTCAGAATGTTCATCATGTTCAAACTGAATAGAACATTGTAATTGACCGAATTCGTCAAATGGAACGAGTATTCAAAGTGATTAGAGCGTTAAAATCAGCCAGACTAATCAAAATAGCCTGAATGCCCAATAATTCAGAATGTTCATCATGTTCAAACTGAATAGAACGTTGGAATTGACCGAATTCGTCAAATGGAACGAGTATTCAAAGTGATTAGAGTGATAAAACCAGCTACAATAGTCAAAATAGCCTGAATGCCCAATAATTCAGAATGTTCATCATGTTCAAACTGAATAGAACTTTGGAATTGACCGAATTCGTCAAATGGAACGAGTATTCAAAGTGATCAGAGCGTTAAAATCAGCCAGACTAATCAAAATAGCCTGAATGCCCAATAATTCAGAATGTTCATCATGTTCAAACTGAATAGAACGTTGGAATTGACCGAATTCGTCAAATGGAACGAGTATTCAAAGTGATTAGAGTGATAAAACCAGCTACAATAGTCAAAATAGCCTGAATGCCCAATAATTCAGAATGTTCATCATGTTCAAACTGAATAGAACGTTGGAATTGACCGAATTCGTCAAATGGAACGAGTATTCAAAGTGATCAGAGCGTTAAAATCAGCCAGACTAATCAAAATAGCCTGAATGCCCAATAATTCAGAATGTTCATCATGTTCAAACTGAATAGAACGTTGGAATTGACCGAATTCGTCAAATGGAACGAGTATTCAAAGTGATTAGAGTGATAAAACCAGCTACAATAGTCAAAATAGCCTGAATGCCCAATAATTCAGAATGTTCATCATGTTCAAACTGAATAGAACGTTGGAATTGACCGAATTCGTCAAATTGAACGAGTATTCAAAGTGATCAGAGTGATAAAACCAGCCAGACTAATCAAAATAGCCTGAATTCAGAATGTTCATCATGTTGAAACTGAATAGAACGTTGGAATTGACCGAATTCGTCAAATAGCAAGAGTATTCAAAGTGATCAGAGTGATAAAACCAGCTACAATAATCAAAATAGCCTGATATCCCAATAATTCAGAATGTTCATCATGTTGAAACTGAGTAGAACATTGGAAGTGACCGAATTCGTCAAATGGCAAGAGTATTCAAAGTGATCAGAGTGATAAAACCAGCCAGACTAATCAAAATAGCCTGAATGCCCAATAATTCAGAAAGTTCATCATGTTGAAACTGAATAGAACGTTGGAATTTACCGAATTCGTCAAATGGCAAGAGTATTCGAAGTGATCAGAGCGTTAAAACCAGCCAGACTAATCAAAATTGCCTGAATGCCCAATAATTCAGAATGTTCATCATGTTCAAACTGAATAGAACGTTGGAATTGACCGAATTCGTCAAATGGAACGAGTATTCAAAGTGATTAGAGTGATAAAACATGCTACAATAGTCAAAATAGCCTGAATGCCCAATAATTCAGAATGTTCATCATGTTCAAACTGAATAGAACGTTGGAATTGACCGAATTCGTCAAATGGAACGAGTATTCAAAGTGATTAGAGTGATAAAACCAGCTACAATAGTCAAAATAGCCTGAATGCCCAATAATTCAGAATGTTCATCATGTTCAAACTGAATAGAACGTTGGAATTGACCGAATTCGTCAAATGGAACGAGTATTCAAAGTGATCAGAGCGTTAAAATCAGCCAGACTAATCAAAATAGCCTGAATGCCCAATAATTCAGAATGTTCATCATGTTCAAACTGAATAGAACGTTGTAATTGACCGAATTCGTCAAATGGAACGAGTATTCAAAGTGATTAGAGCGTTAAAATCAGCCAGACTAATCAAAATAGCCTGAATGCCCAATAATTCAGAATGTTCATCATGTTCAAACTGAATAGAACGTTGGAATTGACCGAATTCGTCAAATGGAACGAGTATTCAAAGTGATTAGAGTGATAAAACCAGCTACAATAGTCAAAATAGCCTGAATGCTCAATAATTCAGAATGTTCATCATGTTCAAACTGAATAGAACGTTGGAATTGACCAAATTCGTCAAATGGAACGAGTATTCAAAGTGATCAGAGCGTTAAAATCAGCCAGACTAATCAAAATAGCCTGAATGCCCAATAATTCAGAATGTTCATCATGTTCAAACTGAATAGAACGTTGGAATTGACCGAATTCGTCAAATGGAACGAGTATTCAAAGTGATTAGAGTGATAAAACCAGCTACAATAGTCAAAATAGCCTGAATGCCCAATAATTCAGAATGTTCATCATGTTCAAACTGAATAGAACGTTGGAATTGACAGAATTCGTCAAATGGAACGAGTATTCAAAGTGATCAGAGCGTTAAAATCAGCCAGACTAATCAAAATAGCCTGAATGCCCAATAATTCAGAATGTTCATCATGTTCAAACTGAATAGAACGTTGGAATTGACCGAATTCGTCAAATGGAACGAGTATTCAAAGTGATTAGAGTGATAAAACCAGCTACAATAGTCAAAATAGCCTGAATGCCCAATAATTCAGAATGTTCATCATGTTCAAACTGAATTGAACGTTGGAATTGACCGAATTCGTCAAATGGAACGAGTATTCAAAGTGATCAGAGTGATAAAACCAGCTACAATAATCAAAATTGCCTGATATCCCAATAATTCAGAATGTTCATCATGTTGAAACTGAGTAGAACGTTGGAAGTGACCGAATTCGTCAAATGGCAAGAGTATTCAAAGTGATCAGAGTGATAAAACCAGCCAGACTAATGAAAATAGCCTGAATGCCCAATAATTCAGAAAGTTCATCATGTTGAAACTGAATAGAACGTTGGAATTTACCGAATTCGTCAAATGGCAAGAATATTCAAAGTGATCAGAGCGTTAAAACCAGCCAGACTAATCAAAATAGCCTGAATGCCCAATAATTCAGAATGTTCATCATGTTGAAACTGAATAGAACGTTGGAATTGACCGAATTCGTCAAATGGCAAGAGTATTCAAAGTGATCAGAGTGATAAAACCAGCTACAATAATCAAAATAGCCTGATATCCCAATAATTCAGAATGTTCATCATGTTGAAACTGAGTAGAACGTTGGAAGTGACCGAATTCGCCAAATGGCAAGAGTATTCAAAGTGATCAGAGTGATAAAACCAGCCAGACTAATCAAAATAGCCTGAATGCCCAATAATTCATGTTGAAACTGAATAGAACGTTGGAATTTACCGAATTCGTCAAATGGCAAGAGTATTCAAAGTGATCAGAGCGTTAAAACCAGCCAGACTAATCAAAATAGCCTGAATGCCCAATAATTCAGAATGTTCATCATGTTCAAACTGAATAGAACGTTGGAATTGACCGAATTCGTCAAATGGAACGAGTATTCAAAGTGATTAGAGTGATAAAACCAGCTACAATAGTCAAAATAGCCTGAATGCCCAATAATTCAGAATGTTCATCATGTTCAAACTGAATAGAACGTTGGAATTGACCGAATTCGTCAAATGGAACGAGTATTCAAAGTGATTAGAGTGATAAAACCAGCTACAATAGTCAAAATAGCCTGAATGCCCAATAATTCAGAATGTTCATCATGTTCAAACTGAATAGAACGTTGGAATTGACCGAATTCGTCAAATGTTACGAGTATTCAAAGTGATCAGAGCGTTAAAATCAGCCAGACTAATCAAAATAGCCTGAATGCCCAATAATTCAGAATGTTCATCATGTTCAAACTGAATAGAACGTTGTAATTGACCGAATTCGTCAAATGGAACGAGTATTCAAAGTGATTAGAGCGTTAAAATCAGCCAGACTAATCAAAATAGCCTGAATGCCCAATAATTCAGAATGTTCATCATGTACAAACTGAATAGAACGTTGGAATTGACCGAATTCGTCAAATGGAACGAGTATTCAAAGTGATTAGAGTGATAAAACCAGCTACAATAGTCAAAATAGCCTGAATGCCCAATAATTCAGAATGTTCATCATGTTCAAACTGAATAGAACGTTGGAATTGACCGAATTCGTCAAATGGAACGAGTATTCAAAGTGATTAGAGTGATAAAACCAGCTACAATAGTCAAAATAGCCTGAATGCCCAATAATTCAGAATGTTCATCATGTTCAAACTGAATAGAACGTTGGAATTGACCGAATTCGTCAAATGTTACGAGTATTCAAAGTGATCAGAGCGTTAAAATCAGCCAGACTAATCAAAATAGCCTGAATGCCCAATAATTCAGAATGTTCATCATGTTCAAACTGAATAGAACGTTGTAATTGACCGAATTCGTCAAATGGAACGAGTATTCAAAGTGATTAGAGCGTTAAAATCAGCCAGACTAATCAAAATAGCCTGAAAGCCCAATAATTCAGAATGTTCATCATGTTCAAACTGAATAGAACGTTGGAATTGACCGAATTCGTCAAATGACAAGAGTATTCAAAGTGATCAGAGTGATAAAACCAGCTGCAATAGTCAAAATAGCCTGAATGCCCAATAATTCAGAATGTTCATCATGTTAAAACTGAATATAACGTTGGAATTGACCGAATTCGTCAAATGGAACGAGTATTCAAAGTGATCAGAGTGATAAAACCAGCTACAATAGTCAAAATAGCCTGAATGCCCAATAATTCAGAATGTTCATCATGTTCAAACTGAATAGAACGTTGGAATTGACCGAATTCGTCAAATGGAACGAGTATTCAAAGTGAGTAGAGTGATAAAACCAGCTACAATAGTCAAAATAGCCTGAATGCCCAATAATTCAGAATGTTCATCATGTTCAAACTGAATAGAACGTTGGAATTGACCGAATTCGTCAAATGGCAAGAGTATTCAAAGTGATTAGAGTGATAAAACCAGCTACAATAGTCAAAATAGCCTGAATGCCCAATAATTCAGAATGTTCATCATGTTCAAACTGAATAGAACGTTGGAATTGACCGAATTCGTCAAATGGAACGAGTATTCAAAGTGATCAGAGCGTTAAAATCAGCCAGACTAATCAAAATAGCCTGAATGCCCAATAATTCAGAATGTTCATCATGTTCAAACTGAATAGAACGTTGGAATTGACCGAATTCGTCAAATGACAAGAGTATTCAAAGTGATCAGAGTGATAAAACCAGCTGCAATAGTCAAAATAGCCTGAATGCCCAATAATTCAGAATGTTCATCATGTTAAAACTGAATATAACGTTGGAATTGACCGAATTCGTCAAATGCAAGATTATCAAAGTGATCAGAGTGATAAAACTAGCTACAATAATCAAAATAGCCTGAATGCCCAATAATTTAGAATGTTCATCAAGTTGAAACTGAAAGAACGTTGGAATTGACCGAATTCGTCAAATGGCAAGAGTATTCAAAGTGATAAAACCAGCTACAATAATCAAAATAATTCAGAAAGTTCATCATGTTGAAACTGAATAGAACGTTGGAATTTACCGAATTCGTCAAATGGCAAGAGTATTCAAAGTGATCAGAGCGTTAAAACCAGCCAGACTAATCAAAATAGCCTGAATGCCCAATAATTCAGAATGTTCATCATGTTCAAACTGAAGAGAACGTTGGAATTGACCGAATTCGTCAAATGGAACGAGTATTCAAAGTGATTAGAGTGATAAAACCAGCTACAATAGTCAAAATAGCCTGAATGTCCAATAATTCAGAATGTTCATCATGTTCAAACTGAATAGAACGTTGGAATTGACCGAATTCGTCAAATGGAACGAGTATTCAAAGTGATCAGAGCGTTAAAATCAGCCAGACTAATCAAAATAGCCTGAATGCCCAATAATTCAGAATGTTCATCATGTTCAAACTGAATAGAACGTTGTAATCGACCGAATTCGTCAAATGGAACGAGTATTCAAAGTGATTAGAGTGATAAAACCAGCTACAATAGTCAAAATAGCCTGAATGCCCAATAATTCAGAATGTTCATCATGTTCAAACTGAATAGAACGTTGGAATTGACCGAATTCGTCAAATGACAAGAGTATTCAAAGTGATCAGAGTGATAAAACCAGCTGCAATAGTCAAAATAGCCTGAATGCCCAATAATTCAGAATGTTCATCATGTTAAAACTGAATATAACGTTGGAATTGACCGAATTCGTCAAATGGCAAGATTATCAAAGTGATCAGAGTGATAAAACTAGCTACAATAATCAAAATAGCGTGAATGCCCAATAATTCAGAATGTTCATCAAGTTGAAACTGAAAGAACGTTGGAATTGACCGAATTCGTCAAATGGCAAGAGTATTCAAAGTGATAAAACCAGCTACAATAATCAAAATAATTCAGAAAGTTCATCATGTTGGAACTGAATAGAACGTTGGAATTTACCGAATTCGTCAAATGGCAAGAGTATTCAAAGTGATCAGAGCGTTAAAACCAGCCAGACTAATCAAAATAGCCTGAATGCCCAATAATTCAGAATGTTCATCATGTTCAAACTGAAGAGAACGTTGGAATTGACCGAATTCGTCAAATGGAACGAGTATTCAAAGTGATTAGAGTGATAAAACCAGCTACAATAGTCAAAATAGCCTGAATGTCCAATAATTCAGAATGTTCATCATGTTCAAACTGAATAGAACGTTGGAATTGACCGAATTCGTCAAATGGAACGAGTATTCAAAGTGATCAGAGCGTTAAAATCAGCCAGACTAATCAAAATAGCCTGAATGCCCAATAATTCAGAATGTTCATCATGTTCAAACTGAATAGAACGTTGTAATCGACCGAATTCGTCAAATGGAACGAGTATTCAAAGTGATTAGAGTGATAAAACCAGCTACAATAGTCAAAATAGCCTGAATGCCCAATAATTCAGAATGTTCATCATGTTCAAACTGAATAGAACGTTGGAATTGACCGAATTCGTCAAATGACAAGAGTATTCAAAGTGATCAGAGTGATAAAACCAGCTGCAATAGTCAAAATAGCCTGAATGCCCAATAATTCAGAATGTTCATCATGTTAAAACTGAATATAACGTTGGAATTGACCGAATTCGTCAAATGGCAAGATTATCAAAGTGATCAGAGTGATAAAACTAGCTACAATAATCAAAATAGCGTGAATGCCCAATAATTCAGAATGTTCATCATGTTGAAACTGAATAGAACGTTGGAATTGACCGAATTCGTCAAATGGCAAGAGTATTCAAAGTGATAAAACCAGCTACAATAATCAAAATAATTCAGAAAGTTCATCATGTTGAAACTGAATAGAACGTTGGAATTTACCGAATTCGTCAAATGGCAAGAGTATTCAAAGTGATCAGAGCGTTAAAACCAGCCAGACTAATCAAAATAGCCTGAATGCCCAATAATTCAGAATGTTCATCATGTTCAAACTGAATAGAACGTTGGAATTGACCGAATTCGTCAAATGGAACGAGTATTCAAAGTGATTAGAGTGATAAAACCAGCTACAATAGTCAAAATAGCCTGAATGCCCAATAATTCAGAATGTTCATCATGTTCAAACTGAATAGAACGTTGGAATTGACCGAATTCGTCAAATGGAACGAGTATTCAAAGTGATTAGAGTGATAAAACCAGCTACAATAATCAAAATAGCCTGAATGCCCAATAATTCAGAATGTTCATCATGTTCCTGAATAGAACGTTGGAATTGACCGAATTCGTCAAATGGAACGAGTATTCAAAGTGATCAGAGCGTTAAAATCAGCCAGACTAATCAAAATAGCCTGAATGCCCAATAATTCAGAATGTTCATCATGTTCAAACTGAATAGAACGTTGGAATTGACCGAATTCGTCAAATGGAACGAGTATTCAAAGTGATCAGAGCGTTAAAATGAGCCAGACTAATCAAAATAGCCTGAATGCCCAATAATTCAGAATGTTCATCATGTTCAAACTGAATAGAACGTTGGAATTGACCGAATTCGTCAAATGGAACGAGTATTCAAAGTGACTAGAGTGATAAAACCAGCCAAACTAATCAAAATAGCCTGAATGCCCAATAATTCAGAATGTTCATCATGTTAAAACTGAATATAACGTTGGAATTGACCGAATTCGTCAAATGGAACGAGTATTCAAAGTGATTAGAGTGATAAAACCAGCTACAATAGTCAAAATAGCCTGAATGCCCAATAATTCAGAATGTTCATCATGTTCAAACTGAATAGAACGTTGGAATTGACCGAATTCGTCAAATGGAACGAGTATTCAAAGTGATTAGAGTGATAAAACCAGCTACAATAGTCAAAATAGCCTGAATGCCCAATAATTCAGAATGTTCATCATGTTCAAACTGAATAGAACGTTGGAATTGACCGAATTCGTCAAATGGCAAGAGTATTCAAAGTGATTAGAGTGATGAAACCAGCTACAATAGTCATAATAGCCTGAATGCCCAATAATTCAGAATGTTCATCATGTTCAAACTGAATAGAACGTTGGAATTGACCGAATTCGTCAAATGGAACGAGTATTCAAAGTGATCAGAGCGTTAAAATCAGCCAGACTAATCAAAATAGCCTGAATGCCTAATAATTCAGAATGTTCATCATGTTCAAACTGAATAGAAAGTTGTAATTGACCGAATTCGTCAAATGGAACGAGTATTCAAAGTCATTAGAGTGATAAAACCAGCTACAATAGTCAAAATAGCCTGAATGCCCAATAATTCAGAATGTTCATCATGTTCAAACTGAATAGAACGTTGGAATTGACCGAATTCGTCAAATGGCAAGAGTATTCAAAGTGATTAGAGTGATAAAACCAGCTACAATAGTCAAAATAGCCTGAATGCCCAATAATTCAGAATGTTCATCATGTTCAAACTGAATAGAACGTTGGAATTGACCGAATTCGTCAAATGGAACGAGTATTCAAAGTGATCAGAGCGTTAAAATCAGCCAGACTAATCAAAATAGCCTGAATGCCCAATAATTCAGAATGTTCAAACTGAATAGAACGTTGTAATTGACCGAATTCGTCAAATGGAACGAGTATTCAAAGTCATTAGAGTGATAAAACCAGCTACAATAGTCAAAATAGCCTGAATGCCCAATAATTCAGAATGTTCATCATGTTCAAACTGAATAGAACGTTGGAATTGACCGAATTCGTCAAATGACAAGAGTATTCAAAGTGATCAGAGTGATAAAACCAGCTGCAATAGTCAAAATAGCCTGAATGCCCAATAATTCAGAATGTTCATCATGTTAAAACTGAATATAACGTTGGAATTGACCGAATTCGTCAAATGGCAAGATTATCAAAGTGATCAGAGTGATAAAACTAGCTACAATAATCAAAATAGCCTGAATGCCCAATAATTCAGAATGTTCATCATGTTGAAACTGAATAGAACGTTGGAATTGACCGAATTCGTCAAATGGCAAGAGTATTCAAAGTGATAAAACCAGCTACAATAATCAAAATAATTAAGAAAGTTCATCATGTTGAAACTGAATAGAACGTTGGAATTTACCGAATTCGTCAAATGGCAAGAGTATTCAAAGTGATCAGAGCGTTAAAACCAGCCAGACTAATCAAAATAGCCTGAATGCCCAATAATTCAGAATGTTCATCATGTTCAAACTGAATAGAACGTTGGAATTGACCGAATTCGTCCAATGGAACGAGTATTCAAAGTGATTAGAGTGATAAAACCAGCTACAATAGTCAAAATAGCCTGAATGCCCAATAATTCAGAATGTTCATCATGTTCAAACTGAATAGAACGTTGGAATTGACCGAATTCGTCAAATGGAACGAGTATTCAAAGTGATTAGAGTGATAAAACCAGCTACAATAATCAAAATAGCCTGAATGCCCAATAATTCAGAATGTTCATCATGTTCAAACTGAATAGAACGTTGTAATTGACCGAATTCGTCAAATGGAACGAGTATTCAAAGTCATTAGAGTGATAAAACCAGCTACAATAGTCAAAATAGCCTGAATGCCCAATAATTCAGAATGTTCATCATGTTCAAACTGAATAGAACGTTGGAATTGACCGAATTCGTCAAATGACAAGAGTATTCAAAGTGATCAGAGTGATAAAACCAGCTGCAATAGTCAAAATAGCCTGAATGCCCAATAATTCAGAATGTTCATCATGTTAAAACTGAATATAACGTTGGAATTGACCGAATTCGTCAAATGGCAAGAGTATTCAAAGTGATAAAACCAGCTACAATAATCAAAATAATTCAGAAAGTTCATCATGTTGAAACTGAATAGAACGTTGGAATTTACCGAATTCGTCAAATGGCAAGAGTATTCAAAGTGATCAGAGCGTTAAAACCAGCCAGACTAATCAAAATAGCCTGAATGCCCAATAATTCAGAATGTTCATCATGTTCAAACTGAATAGAACGTTGGAATTGACCGAATTCGTCAAATGGAACGAGTATTCAAAGTGATTAGAGTGATAAAACCAGCTACAATAGTCAAAATAGCCTGAATGCCCAATAATTCAGAATGTTCATCATGTTCAAACTGAATAGAACGTTGGAATTGACCGAATTCGTCAAATGGAACGAGTATTCAAAGTGATTAGAGTGATAAAACCAGCTACAATAGTCAAAATAGCCTGAATGCCCAATAATTCAGAATGTTCATCATGTTCAAACTGAATAGAACGTTGGAATTGACCGAATTCGTCAAATGGAACGAGTATTCAAAGTGATAAGAGCGTTAAAATCAGCCAGACTAATCAAAATAGCCTGAATGCCCAATAATTCAGAATGTTCATCATGTTCAAACTGAATAGAACGTTGTAATTGACCGAATTCGTCAAATGGAACGAGTATTCAAAGTGATTAGAGTGATAAAACCAGCTACAATAGTCAAAATAGCCTGAATGCCCAATAATTCAGAATGTTCATCATGTTCAAACTGAATAGAACGTTGGAATTGACCGAATTCGTCAAATGACAAGAGTATTCAAAGTGATCAGAGTGATAAAACCAGCTGCAATAGTCAAAATAGCCTGAATGCCCAATAATTCAGAATGTTCATCATGTTAAAACTGAATATAATGTTGGAATTGACCGAATTCGTCAAATGGCAAGATTATCAAAGTGATCAGAGTGATAAAACTAGCTACAATAATCAAAATAGCCTGAATGCCCAATAATTCAGAATGTTCATCATGTTGAAACTGAATAGAACGTTGTAATTGACCGAATTCGTCAAATGGCAAGAGTATTCAAAGTGATAAAACCAGCTACAATAATCAAAATAATTCAGAAAGTTTATCATGTTGAAACTGAATAGAACGTTGGAATTTACCGAATTCGTCAAATGGCAAGAGTATTCAAAGTGATCAGAGCGTTAAAACCAGCCAGACTAATCAAAATAGCCTGAATGCCCAATAATTCAGAATGTTCATCATGTTCAAACTGAATAGAACGTTGGAATTGACCGAATTCGTCAAATGGAACGAGTATTCAAAGTGATTAGAGTGATAAAACCAGCTACAATAGTCAAAATAGCCTGAATGCCCAATAATTCAGAATGTTCATCATGTTCAAACTGAATAGAACGTTGGAATTGACCGAATTCGTCAAATGGAACGAGTATTCAAAGTGATTAGAGTGATAAAACCAGCTACATAATCAAAATAGCCTGAATGCCCAATAATTCAGAATGTTCATCATGTTCCAACTGAATAGAACGTTGGAATTGACCGAATTCGTCAAATGGAACGAGTATTCAAAGTGATCAGAGCGTTAAAATCAGCCAGACTAATCAAAATAGCCTGAATGCCCAATAATTCAGAATGTTCATCATGTTCAAACTGAATAGAACGTTGGAATTGACCGAATTCGTCAAATGGAACGAGTATTCAAAGTGATTAGAGTGATAAAACCAGCCAGACTAATCAAAATAGACTGAATGCCCAATAATTCAGAATGTTCATCATGTTCAAACTGAATAGAAGTTGGAATTGACCGAATTCGTCAAATGGCAAGATTATCAAAGTGATCAGAGTGATAAAACTAGCTACAATAATCAAAATAGCCTGAATGCCCAATAATTCAGAATGTTCATCATGTTCAAACTGAATAGAACGTTGGAATTGACCGAATTCGTCAAATGGAACGAGTATTCAAAGTGATCAGAGCGTTAAAATCAGCCAGACTAATCAAAATAGCCTGAATGCCCAATAATTCAGAATGTTCATCATGTTCAAACTGAATAGAACGTTGGAATTGACCGAATTCGTCAAATGGAACGAGTATTCAAAGTGATTAGAGTGATAAAACCAGCCAGACTAATCAAAATAGCCTGAATGCCCAATAATTCAGAATGTTCATCATGTTCAAACTGAATAGAACGTTGGAATTGACCGAATTCGTCAAATGGAACGAGTATTCAAAGTGATTAGAGTGATAAAACCAGCTACAATAGTCAAAATAGCCTGAATGCCCAATAATTCAGAATGTTCATCATGTTCAAACTGAATAGAACGTTGGAATTGACCGAATTCGTCAAATGGAACGAGTATTCAAAGTGATTAGAGTGATAAAACCAGCTACAATAATCAAAATAGCCTGAATGCCCAATAATTCAGAATGTTCATCATGTTCAAACTGAATAGAACGTTGGAATTGTCCGAATTCGTCAAATGGAACGAGTATTCAAAGTGATCAGAGCGTTAAAATCAGCCAGACTAATCAAAATAGCCCGAATGCCCAATAATTCAGAATGTTCATCATGTTCAAACTGAATAGAACGTTGGAATTGACCGAATTCGTCAAATGGAACGAGTATTCAAAGTGATCAGAGCGTTAAAATCAGCCAGACTAATCAAAATAGCCTGAATGCCCAATAATTCAGAATGTTCATCATGTTGAAACTGAATAGAACGTTGGAATTGACCGAATTCGTCAAATGGCAAGAGTATTCAAAGTGATCAGAGTAATAAAACCAGCCAGACTAATCAAAATAGCCTGAATGCCAAATAATTCAGAATGTTCATCATGTTGAAACTGAATAGAAGGTTGGAATTGGCCGAATTCGTCAAATGGCAAGAGTATTCAAAGTGATCAGAGTGATTAAACCAGCTACAATAGTCAAAATAGCCTGAATGCCCAATAATTCAGTGATAAAACCAGCCAGACTAATCAAAATAGCCTGAATGCCCAATAATTCAGAATTTTCATCATGTTCAAACTGAACAGAACGTTGGAATTGACCGAATTCGTCAAATGGCAAGAGTATTCAAAGTGATCAGAGTGATTAAACCAGCTACAATAGTCAAAATAGCCTGAATGCCCAATAATTCAGTGATAAAACCAGCCAGACTAATCAAAATAGCCTGAATGCCCAATAATTCAGAATGTTCATCATGTTCAAACTGAATAGAACGTTGGAATTGACCGAATTCGTCAAATGGAACGAGTATTCAAAGTGATTAGAGTGATAAAACCAGCTACAATAATCAAAATAGCCTGAATGCCCAATAATTCAGAATGTTCATCATGTTCAAACTGAATAGAACGTTGGAATTGTCCGAATTCGTCAAATGGAACGAGTATTCAAAGTGATCAGAGCGTTAAAATCAGCCAGACTAATCAAAATAGCCCGAATGCCCAATAATTCAGAATGTTCATCATGTTCAAACTGAATAGAACGTTGGAATTGACCGAATTCGTCAAATGGAACGAGTATTCAAAGTGATCAGAGCGTTAAAATCAGCCAGACTAATCAAAATAGCCTGAATGCCCAATAATTCAGAATGTTCATCATGTTGAAACTGAATAGAACGTTGGAATTGACCGAATTCGTCAAATGGCAAGAGTATTCAAAGTGATCAGAGTAATAAAACCAGCCAGACTAATCAAAATAGCCTGAATGCCAAATAATTCAGAATGTTCATCATGTTGAAACTGAATAGAAGGTTGGAATTGGCCGAATTCGTCAAATGGCAAGAGTATTCAAAGTGATCAGAGTGATTAAACCAGCTACAATAGTCAAAATAGCCTGAATGCCCAATAATTCAGTGATAAAACCAGCCAGACTAATCAAAATAGCCTGAATGCCCAATAATTCAGAATTTTCATCATGTTCAAACTGAACAGAACGTTGGAATTGACCGAATTCGTCAAATGGCAAGAGTATTCAAAGTGATCAGAGTGATAAAACCAGCTACAATAGTCAAAATAGCCTGAATGCCCAATAATGCAGAATGTTCATCATGTTAAAACTGAATAGAACGTTGGAATTGACCGAATTCGTCAAATGGCTAGAGTATTCAAAGTGATCAGAGTGATAAAACCAGCCAGACTAATCAAAATAGCCTGAATCCCCAATAATTCAGAATGTTCATCATGTTGAAACTGAATAGAACGTTGGAATTGACCGAATTCGTCAAATGGCAAGAGTATTCAAAGTGATCAGAGTGATAAAACCAGCTACAATAATCAAAATAGCCTGATATCCCAATAATTCAGAATGTTCATCATGTTGAAACTGAGTAGAACGTTGGAAGTGACCGAATTCGTCAAATGGCAAGAGTATTCAAAGTGATCAGAGTGATAAAACCAGCCAGAGTAATCAAAATAGCCTGAATGCCCAATAATTCAGAAAGTTCATCATGTTGAAACTGAATAGAACGTTGGAATTTACCGAATTCGTCAAATGGCAAGAGTATTCAAAGTGATCAGAGCGTTAAAACCAGCCAGACTAATCAAAATAGCCTGAATGCCCAATAATTCAGAATGTTCATCATGTTCAAACTGAATAGAACGTTGGAATTGACCGAATTCGTCAAATGGAACGAGTATTCAAAGTGATTAGAGTGATAAAACCAGCTACAATAGTCAAAATAGACTGAATGCCCAATAATTCAGAATGTTCATCATGTTGAAACTGAATAGAACGTTGGAATTGACCGAATTCGTCAAATGGCAAGAGTATTCAAAGTGATCAGAATGATAAAACCAGCCAGACTAATCAAAATAGCCTGAATGCCCAATAACTCAGAATGTTCATCATGTTGAAACTGAATAGAACGTTGGAATTGACCGAATTCGTCAAATGGAACGAGGAACGTCAATGGAAAGTGATCAGAGTGATAAAACCAGCCAGACTAATTAAAATAGCCTGAATGCCCAATAATTCAGAATGTTCATCATTTTGAAACTGAGTAGAACGTTGGAAGTGACCGAATTCGTCAAATGGCAAGAGTATTCAAAGTGATCAGAGTGATAAAACCAGCCAGACTAATCAAAATAGCCTGAATGCCCAATAATTCAGAATGTTCAAAGTGAATAGAAGTTGGAATTGACCGAATTCGTCAAATGGCAAGATTATCAAAGTGATCAGAGTGATAAAACTAGCTACAATAATCAAAATAGCCTGAATGCCCAATAATTCAGAATGTTCATCATGTTCAAACTGAATAGAACGTTGGAATTGACCGAATTCGTCAAATGGAACGAGTATTAAAAGTGATTAGAGTGATAAAACCAGTTACAATAGTCAAAATAGCCTGAATGCCCAATAATTCAGAATGTTCATCATGTTCAAACTGAATAGAACATTGGAATTGACCGAATTCGTCAAATGGAACGAGTATTCAAAGTGATTAGAGTGATAAAACCAGCTACAATTGTCAAAATAGACTGAATGCCCAATAATTCAGAATGTTCATCATGTTGAAACTGAATAGAACGTTGGAATTGACCGAATTCGTCAAATGGCAAGAGTATTCAAAGTGATCAGAATGATAAAACCAGCCAGACTAATCAAAATAGCCTGAATGCCCAATAACTCAGAATGTTCATCATGTTGAAACTGAATAGAACGTTGGAATTGACCGAATTCGTCAAATGGAACGAGGAACGTCAATGGAAAGTGATCAGAGTGATAAAACCAGCCAGACTAATCAAAATAGCCTGAATGCCCAATAATTCAGAATGTTCATCATTTTGAAACTGAGTAGAACGTTGGAAGTGACCGAATTCGTCAAATGGCAAGAGTATTCAACGTGATCAGAGTGATAAAATCAGCCAGACTAATCAAAATAGCCTGAATGCCCAATAATTCAGAATGTTCAAAGTGAATAGAAGTTGGAATTGACCGAATTCGTCAAATGGCAAGATTATCAAAGTGATCAGAGTGATAAAACTAGCTACAATAATCAAAATAGCCTGAATGCCCAATAATTCAGAATGTTCATCATGTTGAAACTGAATAGAACGTTGGAATTGACCGAATTCGTCAAATGACAAGAGTATTCAAAGTGATCAGAGTGATAAAACCAGCCAGACTAATCAAAATAGCCTGAATGTCCAATAATTCAGAATGTTCATCATGTTGAAACTGAATAGAACGTTGGAATTGGCCGAATTCGTCAAATGGCAAGAGTATTCAAAGTGATCAGAGTGATTAAACCAGCTACAATAGTCAAAATAGCCTGAATGCCTAATAATTCAGTGATAAAACCAGCCAGACTAATCAAAATAGCCTGAATGCCCAATAATTCAGAATTTTCATCATGTTCAAACTGAAAAGAACGTTGGAATTGACCGAATTCGTCAAATGACAAGAGTATTCAAAGTGATCAGAGTGATAAAACCAGCTGCAATAGTCAAAATAGCCTGAATGCCCAATAATTCAGAATGTTCATCATGTTAAAACTGAATATAACGTTGGAATTGACCGAATTCGTCAAATGGCAAGATTATCAAAGTGATCAGAGTGATAAAACTAGCTACAATAATCAAAATAGCCTGAATGCCCAATAATTCAGAATGTTCATCATGTTGAAACTGAATATAACGTTGGAATTGACCGAATTCGTCAAATGGCAAGAGTATTCAAAGTGATCAGAATGATAAAACCAGCCAGACTAATCAAAATAGCCTGAATGCCCAATAATTCAGAATGTTCATCATGTTGAAACTGAATAGAACGTTGGAATTGACCGAATTCGTCAAATGGATCGAGGAACGTCAATGGAAAGTGATCAGAGTGATAAAACCAGCCAGACTAATCAAAATAGCCCGAATGCCCAATAATTCAGAATGTTCATCATTTTGAAACTGAGTAGAACGTTGGAAGTGACCGAATTCGTCAAATGGCAAGAGTATTCAAAGTGATCAGAGTGATAAAACCAGACAGACTAATCAAACTAGCCTGAATGCCCAATAATTCAGAATGTTCATCATGTTGAAACTGAATAGAACGTTGGAATTGACCGAATTCGTCAAATGGAACGAGGAACGTCAATGGAAAGTGATCAGAGTGATAAAACCAGCCAGACTAATTAAAATAGCCTGAATGCCCAATAATTCAGAATGTTCATCATTTTGAAACTGAGTAGAACGTTGGAAGTGACCGAATTCGTCAAATGGCAAGAGTATTCAAAGTGATCAGAGTGATAAAACCAGACAGACTAATCAAACTAGCCTGAATGCCCAATAATTCAGAATGTTCATCATGTTGAAACTGAATAGAACGTTGGAATTGACCGAATTCGTGAAATGGCAAGAGTATTCAAAGTGATAAAACCAGCTACAATAATCAAAATAATTCAGAAAGTTCATCATGTTGAAACTGAATAGAAGGTTGGAATTTACCGAATTCGTCAAATGGCAAGAGTATTCAAAGTGATCAGAGCGTTAAAACCAGCCTGACTAATCAAAATAGCCTGAATGGCCAATAATTCAGAATGTTCATCATGTTCAAACTGAATAGAACGTTGGAATTGACCGAATTCGTCAAATGGAACGAGTATTCAAAGTGATTAGAGTGATAAAACCAGCTACACTAGTCAAAATAGCCTGAATGCACAATAATTCAGAATGTTCATCATGTTCAAACTGAATAGAACGTTGGAATTGACCGAATTCGTCAAATGGAACGAGTATTCAAAGTGATTAGAGTGATAAAACCAGCTACAATAATCAAAATAGCCTGAATGCCCAATAATTCAGAATGTTCATCATGTTCAAACTGAATAGAACGTTGGAATTGACCGAATTCGTCAAATGGAACGAGTATTCAAAGTGATCAGAGCGTTAAAATCAGCCAGACTAATCAAAATAGCCTGAATGCCCAATAATTCAGAATGTTCATCATGTTCAAACTGAATAGAACGTTGGAATTGACCGAATTCGTCAAATGGAACGAGTATTCAAAGTGATTAGAGTGATAAAACCAGCCAGACTAATCAAAATAGACTGAATGCCCAATAAATCAGAATGTTCATCATGTTCAAAGTGAATAGAAGTTGGAATTGACCGAATTCGTCAAATGGCAAGATTATCAAAGTGATCAGAGTGATAAAACTAGCTACAAAAATCAAAATAGCCTGAATGCCCAATAATTCAGAATGTTCATCATGTTGAAACAGAATAGAACGTTGGAATTGACCGAATTCGTCAAATGGCAAGAGTATTCAAAGTTATCAGAGTAATAAAACCAGCCAGACTAATCAAAATAGCCTGAATGCCGAATAATTCAGAATGTTCATCATGTTGAAACTGAATAGAACGTTGGAATTGGCCGAATTCGTCAAATGGCAAGAGTATTCAAAGTGATCAGAGTGATTAAACCAGCTACAATAGTCAAAATAGCCTGAATGCCCAATAATTCAGTGATAAAACCAGCCAGACTAATCAAAATAGCCTGAATGCCCAATAATTCAGAATTTTCATCATTTTGAAACTGAGTAGAACGTTGGAAGTGACCGAATTCGTCAAATGGCAAGAGTATTCAAAGTGATCAGAGTGATAAAACCAGCCAGACTAATCAAAATAGCCTGAATGCCCAATAATTCAGAATGTTCATCATGTTGAAACTGAATAGAATGTTGGAATTGACCGAATTCGTCAAATGGATCGAGGAACGTCAATGGAAAGTGATCAGAGTGATAAAACCAGCCAGACTAATCAAAATAGCCTGAATGCCCAATAATTCAGAATGTTCATCATTTTAAAACTGAGTAGAACGTTGGAAGTGACCGAATTCGTCAAATGGCAAGAGTATTCAAAGTGATCAGAGTGATAAAACCAGCCAGACTAATCAAAATAGCCTGAGTGCCCAATAATTCAGAATGTTCATCATGTTGAAACTGAATAGAACGTTGGAATTGACCGAATTCGTCAAATGGCAAGAGTATTCAAAGTGATCAGAATGATAAAACTAGCTACAATAATCAAAATAGCCTGAATGCCCAATAATTCAGAATGTTCATCATGTTGAAACTGAATAGAACGTTGGAATTGACCGAATTCGTCAAATGGATCGAGGAACGTCAATGGAAAGTGATCAGAGTGATAAAACCAGCCAGACTAATCAAAATAGCCTGAATGCCCAATAATTCAGAATGATCATCATGTTGAAACTGAATAGAACGTTGGAATTGACCGAATTCGTCAAATGGATCGAGGAACGTCAATGGAAAGTGATCAGAGTGATAAAACCAGCCAGACTAATCAAAATAGCCTGAATGCCCAATAATTCAGAATGATCATCATGTTGAAACTGAATAGAACGTTGGAATTGACCGAATTCGTCAAATGGCTAGAGTATTCAAAGTGATCAGAGTGATAAAACTAGCTACAATAATCAAAATAGCCTGAATGCCCAATAATTCAGAATGTTCATCATTTTGAAACTGAGTAGAACGTTGGAAGTGACCGAATTCGTCAAATGGCAAGAGTATTCAAAGTGATCAGAGTGATAAAACCAGCCAGACTAATCAAACTAGCCTGAATGCCCAATAATTCAGAATGATCATCATGTTGAAACTGAATAGAACGTTGGAATTGACCGAATTCGTCAAATGGCTAGAGTATTCAAAGTGATCAGAGTGATAAAACTAGCTACAATAATCAAAATAGCCTGAATGCCCAATAATTCAGAATGTTCATCATGTTGAAACTGAATAGAACGTTGGAATTGACCGAATTCGTCAAATGGCAAGAGTATTCAAAGTGATCAGAATGATAAAACCAGCCAGACTAATCAAAATAGCCTGAATGCCCAATAATTCAGAATGTTCATCATGTTGAAACTGAATAGAACGTTGGAATTGACCGAATTCGTCAAATGGATCGAGGAACGTCAATGGAAAGTGATCAGAGTGATAAAACCAGCCAGACTAATCAAACTAGCCTGAATGCCCAATAATTCAGAATGTTCATCATGTTGAAACTGAATAGAACGTTGGAATTGACCGAATTCGTCAAATGGCTAGAGTATTCAAAGTGATCAGAGTGATAAAACTAGCTACAATAATCAAAATAGCCTGAATGCCCAATAATTCAGAATGTTCATCATGTTGAAACTGAATAGAACGTTGGAATTGACCGAATTCGTCAAATGGCAAGAGTATTCAAAGTGATCAGAATGATAAAACCAGCCAGACTAATCAAAATAGCCTGAATGCCCAATAATGCAGAATGTTCATCATGTTAAAACTGAATAGAACGTTGGAATTGACCGAATTCGTCAAATGGCTAGAGTATTCAAAGTGATCAGAGTGATAAAACTAGCTACAATAATCAAAATAGCCTGAATGCCCAATAATTCAGAATGTTCATCATGTTGAAACTGAATAGAACGTTGGAATTGACCGAATTCGTCAAATGGCAAGAGTATTCAAAGTGATCAGAATGATAAAACCAGCCAGACTAATCAAAATAGCCTGAATGCCCAATAATTCAGAATGTTCATCATGTTGAAACTGAATAGAACGTTGGAATTGACCGAATTCGTCAAAGGGATCGAGGTACGTCAATGGAAAGTGATCAGAGTGATAAAACCAGCCAGACTAATCAAAATAGCCTGAATGCCCAATAATTCAGAATGTTCATCATTTTGAAACTGAGTAGAACGTTGGAAGTGACCGAATTCGTCAAATGGCAAGAGTATTCAAAGTGATCAGAGTGATAAAACCAGCCAGACTAATCAAACTAGCCTGAATGCCCAATAATTCAGAATGTTCATCATGTTGAAACTGAATAGAACGTTGGAATTGACCGAATTCGTCAAATGGAACGAGGAACGTCAATGGAAAGTGATCAGAGTGATAAAACCAGCCAGACTAATCAAAATAGCCTGAATGCCCAATAATTCAGAATGTTCATCATTTTAAAACTGAGTAGAACGTTGGAAGTGACCGAATTCGTCAAATGGCAAGAGTATTCAAAGTGATCAGAGTGATAAAACCAGCCAGACTAATCAAACTAGCCTGAATGCCCAATAATTCAGAATGTTCATCATGTTGAAACTGAATAGAACGTTGGAATTGACCGAATTCGTCAAATGGCAAGAGTATTCAAAGTGATAAAACCAGCTACAATAATCAAAATAATTCAGAAAGTTCATCATGTTGAAACTGAATAGAACGTTGGAATTTACCGAATTCGTCAAATGGCAAGAGTATTCAAAGTGATCAGAGCGTGAAAACCAGCCAGACTAATCAAAATAGCCTGAATGCCCAATAATTCAGAATGTTCATCATGTTCAAACTGAATAGAACGTTGGAATTGATCGAATTCGTCAAATGGAACGAGTATTCAAAGTGATTAGAGTGATAAAACCAGCTACACTAGTCAAAATAGCCTGAATGCCCAATAATTCAGAATGTTCATCATGTTCAAACTGAATAGAACGTTGGAATTGACCGAATTCGTCAAATGGAACGAGTATTCAAAGTGATTAGAGTGATAAAACCAGCTACAATAATCAAAATAGCCTGAATGCCCAATAATTCAGAATGTTCATCATGTTCAAACTGAATAGAACGTTGGAATTGACCGAATTCGTCAAATGGCAAGAGTATTCAAAGTGATCAGAGTAATAAAACCAGCCAGACTAATCAAAATAGCCTGAATGCCGAATAATTCAGAATGTTCATCATGTTGAAACTGAATAGAACGTTGGAATTGGCCGAATTCGTCAAATGGCAAGAGTATTCAAAGTGATCAGAGTGATTAAACCAGCTACAATAGTCAAAATAGCCTGAATGCCCAATAATTCAGTGATAAAACCAGCCAGACTAATCAAAATAGCCTGAATGCCCAATAATTCAGAAAGTTCATCATGTTGAAACTGAATAGAACGTTGGAATTTACCGAATTCGTCAAATGGCAAGAGTATTCAAAGTGATCAGAGCGTTAAAACCAGCCAGACTAATCAAAATAGCCTGAATGCCCAATAATTCAGAATGTTCATCATGTTCAAACTGAACAGAACGTTGGAATTGACCGAATTCGTCAAATGGCAAGAGTATTCAAAGTGATCAGAGTGATAAAACCAGCTACAATAGTCAAAATAGCCTGAATGCCCAATAATGCAGAATGTTCATCATGTTAAAACTGAATAGAATGTTGGAATTGACCGAATTCGTCAAATGGCTAGAGTATTCAAAGTGATCAGAGTGATAAAACCAGCCAGACTAATCAGAATAGCCTGAATGCCCAATAATTCAGAATGTTCATCATGTTGAAACTGAATAGAACGTTGGAATTGACCGAATTCGTCAAATGGCAAGAGTATTCAAAGTGATCAGAGTGATAAAACCAGCTACAATAATCAAAATAGCCTGATATCCCAATAATTCAGAATGTTCATCATGTTGAAACTGAATAGAACGTTGGAAGTGACCGAATTCGTCAAATGGCAAGAGTATTCAAAGTGATCAGAGTGATAAAACCAGCCAGACTAATCAAAATAGCCTGAATGCCCAATAATTCAGAAAGTTCATCATGTTGAAACTGAATAGAACGTTGGAATTTACCGAATTCGTCAAATGGCAAGAGTATTCAAAGTGATCAGAGCGTTAAAACCAGCCAGACTAATCAAAATAGCCTGAATGCCCAATAATTCAGAATGTTCATCATGTTCAAACTGAATAGAACGTTGGAATTGACCGAATTCGTCAAATGAAACGAGTATTCAAAGTGATTAGAGTGATAAAACCAGCTACAATAGTCAAAATAGCCTGAATGCCCTATAATTCAGAATGTTCATCATGTTCAAACTGAATAGAACGTTGGAATTGACCGAATTCGTCAAATGGAACGAGTATTCAAAGTGATTAGAGTGATAAAACCAGCTACAATAGTCAAAATAGCCTGAATGCCCAATAATTCAGAATGTTCATCATGTTCAAACTGATTAGAACGTTGGAATTGACCGAATTCGTCAAATGGAACGAGTATTCAAAGTGATCAGAGCGTTAAAATCAGCCAGACTAATCAAAATAGCCTGAATGCCCAATAATTCAGAATGTTCATCATGTTCAAACTGAATATAACGTTGGAATTGACCGAATTCGTCAAATGGCAAGATTATCAAAGTGATCAGAGTGATAAAACTAGCTACAATAATCAAAATAGCCTGAATGCCCAATAATTCAGAATGTTCATCATGTTGAAACTGAATAGAACGTTGGAATTGACCGAATTCGTCAAATGGCAAGAGTATTCAAAGTGATCAGAATGATAAAACCAGCCAGACTAATCAAAATAGCCTGAATGCCCAATAATTCAGAATGTTCATCATGTTGAAACTGAATAGAACGTTGGAATTGACCGAATTCGTCAAATGGAACGAGGAACGTCAATGGAAAGTGATCAGAGTGATAAAACCAGCCAGACTAATCAAAATAGCCTGAATGCCCAATAATTCAGAATGTTCATCATTTTGAAACTGAGTAGAACGTTGGAAGTGACCGAATTCGTCAAATGGCAAGAGTATTCAAAGTGATCAGAGTGATAAAACCAGCCAGACTAATCAAAATAGCCTGAATGCCCAATAATTCAGAATGTTCATCATGTTCAAAGTGAATAGAAGTTGGAATTGACCGAATTCGTCAAATGGCAAGATTATCAAAGTGATCAGAGTGATAAAACTAGCTACAATAATCAAAATAGCCTGAATGCCCAATAATTCAGAATGTTCATCATGTTGAAACTGAATAGAACGTTGGAATTGACCGAATTCGTCAAATGGCAAGAGTATTCAAAGTGATCAGAGTGATAAAACCAGCCAGTCTAATCAAAATAGCCTGAATGCCCAATAATTCAGAATGTTCATCATGTTGAAACTGAATAGAACGTTGGAATTGGCCGAATTCTTCAAATGGCAAGAGTATTCAAAGTGATCAGAGTGATTAAACCAGCTACAATAGTCAAAATAGCCTGAATGCCCAATAATTCAGTGATAAAACCAGCCAGACTAATCAAAATAGCCTGAATGCCCAATAATTCAGAATTTTCATCATGTTCAAACTGAACAGAACGTTGGAATTGACCGAATTCGTCAAATGGCTAGAGTATTCAAAGTGATCAGAGTGATAAAACCAGCCAGACTAATCAAAATAGCCTGAATGCCCAATAATTCAGAATGTTCATCATGTTGAAACTGAATAAAACGTTGGAATTGACCGAATTCGTCAAATTGCAAGAGTATTCAAAGTGATCAGAGTGATAAAACCAGCTACAATAATCAAAATAGCCTGAATGGCCAATAATTCAGAATGTTCATCATGTTGAAACTGAGTAGAACGTTGGAAGTGACCGAATTCGTCAAATGGCAAGAGTATTCAAAGTGATCAGAGTGATAAAACCAGCCAGACTAATCAAAATAGCCTGAATGCCCAATAATTCAGAATGTTCATCATGTTAAAACTGAATAGAACGTTGGAATTGACCCAATTCGTCAAATGGCTAGAGTATTCAAAGTGATCAGAGTGATAAAACCAGCCTGACTAATCAAAATAGCCTGAATGCTCAATAATTCAGAATGTTCATCATGTTCAAACTGAACAGAACGTTGGAATTGACCGAATTCGTCAAATGGCAAGACAAAGTGATCAGAGTGATAAAACTAGCTACAATAATCAAAATAGCCTGAATGCCCAATAATTCAGAATGTTCATCATGTCAAAACTGAGTAGAACGTTGGAAGTGACCGAATTCGTCAAATGGCAAGAGTATTCAAAGTGATCAGAGTGATAAAACCAGCCAGACTAATCAAAATAGCCAGAATGCCCAATAATTCAGAATGTTCATCATGTTCAAAGTGAATAGAAGTTGGAATTGACCGAATTCGTCAAATGGCAAGATTATCAAAGTGATCAGAGTGATAAAACTAGCTACAATAATCAAAATAGCCTGAATGCCCAATAATTCAGAATGTTCATCATGTTGAAACTGAATAGAACGTTGGAATTGACCGAATTCGTCAAATGGCAAGAGTATTCAAAGTGATCAGAGTGATAAAACCAGCCAGACTAATCAAAATAGCCTGAATGCCCAATAATTCAGAATGTTCATCATGTTGAAACTGAATAGAACGTTGGAATTGGCCGAATTCGTAAAATGGCAAGAGTATTCAAAGTGATCAGAGTGATTAAACCAGCTACAATAGTCAAAATAGCCTGAATGCCCAATAATTCAGTGATAAAACCAGCCAGACTAATCAAAATAGCCTGAATGCCCAATAATTCAGAATTTTCATCATGTTCAAACTGAACAGAACGTTGGAATTGACCGAATTCGTCAAATGGCTAGAGTATTCAAAGTGATCAGAGTGATAAAACCAGCCAGACTAATCAAAATAGCCTGAATGCCCAATAATTCAGAATGTTCATCATGTTCAAACTGAATAGAACGTTGGAATTGACCGAATTCGTCAAATTGCAAGAGTATACAAAGTGATCAGAGTGATAAAACCAGCTACAATAATCAAAATAGCCTGAATGGCCAATAATTCAGAATGTTCATCATGTTGAAACTGAGTAGAACGTGGGAAGTGACCGAATTCGTCAAATGGCAAGAGTATTCAAAGTGATCAGAGTGATAAAACCAGCCAGACTAATCAAAATAGCCTGAATGCCCAATAATTCAGAATGTTCATCATGTTAAAACTGAATAGAACGTTGGAATTGACCGAATTCGTCAAATGGCTAGAGTATTGAAAGTGATCAGAGTGATAAAACCAGCCAGACTAATCAAAATAGCCTGAATGCTCAATAATTCAGAATGTTCATCATGTTCAAACTGAACAGAACGTTGGAATTGACCGAATTCGTCAAATGGCAAGACAAAGTGATCAGAGTGATAAAACTAGCTACAATAATCAAAATAGCCTGAATGCCCAATAATTCAGAATGTTTATCATGTTAAAACTGAATAGAACGTTGGAATTGACCGAATTCGTCAAATGGCTAGAGTATTCAAAGTGATCAGAGTGATAAAACCAGCCAGACTAATCAAAATAGCCTGAATGCCCAATAATTCAGAATGTTCATCATGTTGAAACTGAATAGAACGTTGGAATTGACCGAATTCGTCAAATGGCAAGATTATCAAAGTGATCAGAGTGATAAAACTAGCTACAATAATCAAAATAGCCTGAATGCCCAATAATTCAGAATGTTCATCATGTTAAAACTGAATAGAACGTTGGAATTGACCGAATTCGTCAAATGGCAAGATTATCAAAGTGATCAGAGTAATAAAACTAGCTACAATAATCAAAATAGCCTGAATGCCCAATAATTCAGAATGTTCATCATGTTAAAACTGAATAGAACGTTGGAATTGACCGAATTCGTCAAATGGCTAGAGTATTCAAAGTGATCAGAGTGATAAAACCAGCCAGACTAATCAAAATAGCCTGAATGCCCAATAATTCAGAATGTTCATCATGTTGAAACTGAATAGAACGTTGGAATTGACCGAATTCGTCAAATGGCAAGATTATCAAAGTGATCAGAGTGATAAAACCAGCCAGACTAATCAAAATAGCCTGAATGCCCAATAATTCAGAATGTTCATCATGTTAAAACTGAATAGAACGTTGGAATTGACCGAATTCGTCAAATGGCAAGATTATCAAAGTGATCAGAGTAATAAAACTAGCTACAATAATCAAAATAGCCTGAATGCCCAATAATTCAGAATGTTCATCATGTTAAAACTGAATAGAACGTTGGAATTGACCGAATTCGTCAAATGGCTAGAGTATTCCAAGTGATCAGAGTGATAAAACCAGCCAGACTAATCAAAATAGCCTGAATGCCCAATAATTCAGAATGTTCATCATGTTGAAACTGAATAGAACGTTGGAATTGACCGAATTCGTCAAATGGCAAGATTATCAAAGTGATCAGAGTGATAAACTAGCTACAATAATCAAAATAGCCTGAATGCCCAATAATTCAGAATGTTCATCATGTTAAAACTGAATAGAACGTTGGAATTGACCGAATTCGTCAAATGGCTAGAGTATTCAAAGTGATCAGAGTGATAAAACCAGCCAGACTAATCAAAATAGCCTGAATGCCCAATAATTCAGAATTTTCATCATGTTCAAACTGAATAGAACGTTGGAATTGACCGAATTCGTCAAATGGCAAGATTGTCAAAGTGATCAGAGTAATAAAACTAGCTACAATAATCAAAATAGCCTGAATGCCCAATAATTCAGAATGTTCATCATGTTAAAACTGAATAGAACGTTGGAATTGACCGAATTCGTCAAATGGCTAGAGTATTCAAAGTGATCAGAGTGATAAAACCAGCCAGACTAATCAAAATAGCCTGAATGCCCAATAATTCAGAATTTTCATCATGTTCAAACTGAATAGAACGTTGGAATTGACCGAATTCGTCAAATGGCAAGATTGTCAAAGTGATCAGAGTAATAAAACTAGCTACAATAATCAAAATAGCCTGAATGCCCAATAATTCAGAATGTTCATCATGTTAAAACTGAATAGAACATTGGAATTGACCGAATTCGTCAAATGGCAAGATTATCAAAGTGATCAGAGTAATAAAACTAGCTACAATAATCAAAATAGCCTGAATGCCCAATAATTCAGAATGTTCATCATGTTAAAACTGAATAGAACGTTGGAATTGACCGAATTCGTCAAATGGCTAGAGTATTCCAAGTGATCAGAGTGATAAAACCAGCCAGACTAATCAAAATAGCCTGAATGCCCAATAATTCAGAATGTTCGTCATGTTGAAACTGAATAGAACGTTGGAATTGACCGAATTCGTCAAATGGCAAGAGTATTCAAAGTGATCAGAGTGATTAAACCAGCTACAATAATCAAAATAGCCTTAATGGCCAATAATTCAGAATGTTCATCATGTTAAAACTGAATAGAACGTTGGAATTGACCGAATTCGTCAAATGGCTAGAGTATTCAAAGTGATCAGAGTGATAAAACCAGCCAGACTAATCAAAATAGCCTGAATGCCCAATAATTCAGAATGTTCATCATGTTGAAACTGGATAGAACGTTGGAATTGACCGAATTCGTCAAATGGCAAGATTATCAAAGTGATCAGAGTGATAAACTAGCTACAATAATCAAAATAGCCTGAATGCCCAATAATTCAGAATGTTCATCATGTTAAAACTGAATAGAACGTTGGAATTGACCGAATTCGTCAAATGGCTAGAGTATTCAAAGTGATCAGAGTGATAAAACCAGCCAGACTAATCAAAATAGCCTGAATGCCCAATAATTCAGAATTTTCATCATGTTCAAACTGAACAGAACGTTGGAATTGACCGAATTCGTCAAATGGCAAGATTATCAAAGTGATCAGAGTGTTAACTAGCTACAATAATCAAAATAGCCTGAATGCCCAATAATTCAGAATGTTCATCATGTTAAAACTGAATAAAACGTTGGAATTGACCGAATTCGTCAAATGGCTAGAGTATTCCAAGTGATCAGAGTGATAAAACCAGCCAGACTAATCAAAATAGCCTGAATGCCCAATAATTCAGAATGTTCATCATGTTGAAACTGAATAGAACGTTGGAATTGACCGAATTCGTCAAATGGCAAGAGTATTCAAAGTGATCAGAGTGATTAAACCAGCTACAATAATCAAAATAGCCTTAATGGCCAATAATTCAGAATGTTCATCATGTTAAAACTGAATAGAACGTTGGAATTGACCGAATTCGTCAAATGGCTAGAGTATTCAAAGTGATCAGAGTGATAAAACCAGCCAGACTAATCAAAATAGCCTGAATGCCCAATAATTCAGAATGTTCATCATGTTGAAACTGAATAGAACGTTGGAATTGACCGAATTCGTCAAATGGCAAGATTATCAAAGTGATCAGAGTGATAAAACTAGCTACAATAATCAAAATAGCCTGAATGCCCAATAATTCAGAATGTTCATCATGTTAAAACTGAATAGAATTGGAATTGACCGAATTCGTCAAATGGCTAGAGTATTCAAAGTGATCAGAGTGATAAAACCAGCCAGACTAATCAAAATAGCCTGAATGCCCAATAATTCAGAATTTTCATCATGTTCAAACTGAACAGAACGTTGGAATTGACCGAATTCGTCAAATGGCAAGATTATCAAAGTGATCAGAGTGATAAAACTAGCTACAATAATCAAAATAGCCTGAATGCCCAATAATTCAGAATGTTCATCATGTTAAAACTGAATAGTACGTTGGATTTGACCGAATTCGTCAAATGGCTAGAGTATTCAAAGTGATCAGAGTGATAAAACCAGCCAGACTAATCAAAATAGCCTGAATGCCCAATAATTCAGAATGTTCATCATGTTGAAACTGAATAGAACGTTGGAATTGACCGAATTCGTCAAATGGCAAGATTATCAAAGTGATCAGAGTGATAAACTAGCTACAATAATCAAAATAGCCTGAATGCCCAATAATTCAGAATGTTCATCATGTTAAAACTGAATAGAACGTTGGAATTGACCGAATTCGTCAAATGGCTAGAGTATTCAAAGTGATCAGAGTGATAAAACCAGCCAGACTAATCAAAATAGCCTGAATGCCCAATAATTCAGAATTTTCATCATGTTCAAACTGAACAGAACGTTGGAATTGACCGAATTCGTCAAATGGCAAGATTATCAAAGTGATCAGAGTGATAAAACTAGCTGCAATAATCAAAATAGCCTGAATGCCCAATAATTCAGAATGTTCATCATGTTAAAACTGAATAGAACGTTGGAATTGACCGAATTCGTCAAATGGCAAGAGTATTCAAAGTGATCAGAGTGATAAAACCAGCTACAATAATCAAAATAGCCTGAATGGCCAATAATTCAGAATGTTCATCATGTTGAAACTGAGTAGAACGTTGGAAGTGACCGAATTCGTCAAATGGCAAGAGTATTCAAAGTGATCAGAGTGATAAAACCAGCCAGACTAATCAAAATAGCCTGAATGCCCAATAATTCAGAATGTTCATCATGTTCAAACTGAATAGAACGTTGGAATTGACCGAATTCGTCAAATGGCAAGATTATCAAAGTGATCAGAGTGATAAAATCAGCTACAATAATCAAAATAGCCTGAATGCCCAATAATTCAGAATGTTCATCATGTTGAAACTGAATAGAACGTTGGAATTGACCGAATTCGTCAAATGGCAAGAGTATTCAAAGTGATCAGAGTGATTAAACCAGCTACAATAGTCAGAGTGATAAAACAAGCTACAATAATCAAAATAGCCTGAATGCCCAATAATTCAGAATGTTCATCATGTTGAAACTGAGTAGAACGTTGGAAGTGACCGAATTCGTCAAATGGCAAGAGTATTCAAAGTGATCAGAGTGATAAAACCAGCCAGACTAATCAAAATAGCCTGAATGCCCAATAATTCAGAATGTTCATCATGATGAAACTGAATAGAACGTTGGAATTGACCGAATTCGTCAAATGGCAAGAGTATTCAAAGTGATCAGAGTGATAAAACCAGCCAGACTAATCAAAATAGCCTGAATGCCCAATAATTCAGAATGTTCATCATGTTGAAACTGAACAGAACGTTGGAATTGACCGAATTCGTCAAATGGCAAGAGTATTCACAGTGATAAAACCAGCTACAATAGTCAAAATAGCCTGAATGCCCAATAATTCAGTGATAAAACCAGCCAGACTAATCAAAATAGCCTGAATACCCAATAATTCAGAATGTTCATCATGTTCAAACTGAACAGAACGTTGGAATTGACCGAATTCGTCAAATGGCAAGAGTATTCAAAGTGATAAAACCAGCCAGACTAATCAAAATAGCCTGAATGCCCAATAATTCAGAATGTTCATCATGTTGAAACTGAACAGAACGTTGGAATTGACCGAATTCGTCAAATGGCAAGAGTATTCAAAGTGATAAAACCAGCTACAATAGTCAAAATAGCCTGAATGCCCAATAATTCAGTGATAAAACCAGCCAGACTAATCAAAATAGCCTGAATACCCAATAATTCAGAATGTTCATCATGTTCAAACTGAACAGAACGTTGGAATTGACCGAATTCGTCAAATGGCAAGATTATCAAAGTGATCAGAGTGATAAAACTAGCTACAATAATCAAAATAGCCTGAATGCCCAATAATTCAGAATGTTCATCATGTTAAAACTGAATAGAACGTTGGAATTGACCGATTTCGTCAAATGGCTAGAGTATTCAAAGTGATCAGAGTGATTAAACCAGCCAGACTAATCAAAATAGCCTGAATGCCCAATAATTTAGAATGTTCATCATGTTGAAACTGAATAGAACGTTGGAATTGACCGAATTCGTCAAATGGCAAGAGTATTCAAAGTGATCAGAGTGATAAAACCAGCTACAATAATCAAAATAGCCTGAATGCCCAATAATTCAGAATGTTCATCATGTTGAAACTGAGTAGAACGTTGGAAGTGACCGAATTCGTCAAATGGCAAGAGCATTCAAAGTGATCAGAGTGATAAAACCAGCCAGACTAATCAAAATAGCCTGAATGCCCAAAAATTCAGAATGTTCATCATGTTCAAACTGAATAGAACGTTGGAATTGACCGAATTCGACAAATGGCAAGATTATCAAAGTGATCAGAGTGATAAAACCAGCTAGAATAATCAAAATAGCCTGAATGCCCAATAATTCAGAATGTTCATCATGTTGAAACTGGATAGAACGTTGGAATTGACCGAATTCGTCAAATGGCAAGAGTATTCAAAGTGAACAGAGTGATAAAACCAGCCAGACTATTCAAAATAGCCTGAATGCCCAATAATTCAGAATGTTCATCATGTTGAAACTGTATAGAATGTTGGAATTGGTCGAATTCGTCAAATGGCAAGAGTATTCAAAGTGATCAGAGTGATTAAACCAGCTACAATAGTCAAAATAGCCTGAATGCCCAATAATTCAGTGATAAAACCAGCCAGACTAATCAAAATAGCCTGAATGCCCAATAATTCAGAATGTTCATCATGTTGAAACTGAATAGAACGTTGAAATTGACCGAATTCGTCAAATGGGAAGAATAATCAAATTGATCAGAGTGATAAAACCAGCTACAATAGTCAAAATAGCCCGAATGCCCAATAATTCAAAAGGTTCATCATGTCGAAACTGAATACAACGTTGGAATTGACCGAATTCGTCAAATGGCAAAAGTATTCAAAGTGATCAGAGTGATTAAACCAACTACAATAGTCAAAATAGCCTGAATGGCCAATAATTCAGAATGTTCATCATGTTCAAACTAAATAGAACGTTGGAATTGACCGAATTCGTCAAATGGCAATAGTATTCAAAGTGATAAAACCAGCTACAATAATCAAAATAGCCTGAATGCCCAATAATTCAGAATGTTCATCGTGTTGAAACTGAATAGAACGTTGGAATTGACCGAATTCGTCAAATGGCAAGAGTATTCAAAGTGATCAGAGTGATAAAACCAGCCAGACTATTCAAAATAGCCTGAATGTCCAATAATTCAGAATGTTCATCATGTTGAAACTGAATAGAACGTTGAAATTGACCGAATTCGTCAAATGGGAAGAATAATCAAATTGATCAGAGTGATAAAACCAGCTACAATAGTCAAAATAGCCCGAATGCCCAATAATTCAGAATGTTCATCATGTCGAAACTGAATAGAACGTTGGAATTGACCGAATTCGTCAAATGGCAAAAGTATTCAAAGTGATCAGAGTGATTAAACCAACTACAATAGTCAAAATAGACTGAATGGCCAATAATTCAGAATGTTCATCATGTTCAAACTGAATAGAACGTTGGAATTGACCGAATTCGTCAAATGGCAAGATTATCAAAGTGATCAGAGTGATAAAACCAGCTACAATAATCAAAATAGCCTGAATGCCCAATAATTCAGAATGTTCATCATGTTGAAACTGGATAGAACGTTGGAATTGACCGAATTCGTCAAATGGCAAGAGTATTCAAAGTGATAAAACCAGCCAGACTATTCAAAATAGCCTGAATGCCCAATAATTCAGAATGTTCATCATGTTGAAACTGAATAGAATTTTGGAATTGGCCGAATTCGTCAAATGGCAAGAGTATTCAAAGTGATCAGAGTGATTAAACCAGCTACAATAGTCAGAGTGATAAAACAAGCTACAATAATCAAAATAGCCTGAATGCCCAATAATTCAGAATGTTCATCATGTTGAAACTGAATAGAACGTTGGAATTGACCGAATTCGTCAAATGGCAAGAGTATTCAAAGTCATCAGAGTGATAAAACCAGCTACAATAATCAAAATAGCCTGAATGCCCAATAATTCAGAATGTTCATCATGTTGAAACTGAGTAGAACGTTGGAAGTGACCGAATTCGTCAAATGGCAAGAGTATTCAAAGTGATAAAACCAGCCAGACTATTCAAAATAGCCTGAATGCCCAATAATTCAGAATGTTCATCATGTTGAAACTGAATAGAATTTTGGAATTGGCCGAATTCGTCAAATGGCAAGAGTATTCAAAGTGATCAGAGTGATAAAACCAGCTACAATAGTCAGAGTGATAAAACAAGCTACAATAATCAAAATAGCCTGAATGCCCAATAATTCAGAATGTTCATTATGTTGAAACTGAATAGAACGTTGGAATTGACCGAATTCGTCAAATGGCAAGAGCATTCAAAGTGATCAGAGTGATAAAACCAGCTACAATAATCAAAATAGCCTGAATGCCCAATAATTCAGAATGTTCATCATGTTGAAACTGAATAGAGCGTTGGAATTGACCGAATTCGTCAAATGGCAAGAGTATTCAAAGTGATAAGAGTGATAAAACCAGCCAGACTATTGAAAACCAGACATGTTGAAACTGAATAGAACGTTGAAATTGACCGAATTCGTCAAATGGGAAGAATAATCAAATTGATCAGAGTGATAAAACCAGCTACAATAGTCAAAATAGCCTGAATGCCCAATAATTCAGAATGTTCATCATGTTGAAACTGGATAGAACGTTGGAATTGGCCGAATTCGTCAAATGGCAAGAGTATTCAAAGTGATCAGAGTGATTAAACCAGCTACAATAGTCAGAGTGATAAAACAAGCTACAATAATCAAAATAGCCTGAATGCCCAATAATTCAGAATGTTCATCATGTTGAAACTGAATAGAACGTTGGAATTGACCGAATTCGTCAAATGGCAAGAGTATTCAAAGTGATAAAACCAGCCAGACTATTCAAAATAGCCTGAATGCCCAATAATTCAGAATGTTCATCATGTTGAAACTGAATAGAACGTTGGAATTGACCGAATTCGTCAAATGGCAAGAGCATTCAAAGTGATCAGAGTGATAAAACCAGCTGCAATAATCAAAATAGCCTGAATGCCCAATAATTCAGAATGTTCATCATGTTGAAACTGGATAGAACGTTGGAATTGACCGAATTCGTCAAATGGCAAGAGTATTCAAAGTGATAAAACCAGCCAGACTATTCAAAATAGCCTGAATGCCCAATAATTCAGAATGTTCATCATGTTGAAACTGAATAGAATTTTGGAATTGGCCGAATTCGTCAAATGGCAAGAGTATTCAAAGTGATAAAACCAGCCAGACTATTCAAAATAGCCTGAATGCCCAATAATTCAGAATGTTCATCATGTTGAAACAGAATAGAATTTTGGAATTGGCCGAATTCGTCAAATGGCAAGAGTATTCAAAGTGATCAGAGTGATTAAACCAGCTACAATAGTCAGAGTGATAAAACAAGCTACAATAATCAAAATAGCCTGAATGCCCAATAATTCAGAATGTTCATCATGTTGAAACTGAATAGAACGTTGGAATTGACCGAATTCGTCAAATGGCAAGAGCATTCAAAGTGATCAGAGTGATAAAACCAGCTACAATAATCAAAATAGCCTGAATGCCCAATAATTCAGAATGTTCATCATGTTGAAACTGGATAGAACGTTGGAATTGACCGAATTCGTCAAATGGCAAGAGTATTCAAAGTGATAAAACCAGCCAGACTATTCAAAATAGCCTGAATGCCCAATAATTCAGAATGTTCATCATGTTGAAACTGAATAGAATTTTGGAATTGGCCGAATTCGTCAAATGGCAAGAGTATTCAAAGTGATCAGAGTGATTAAACCAGCTACAATAGTCAGAGTGATAAAACAAGCTACAATAATCAAAATAGCCTGAATGCCCAATAATTCAGAATGTTCATCATGTTGAAACTGAATAGAACGTTGGAATTGACCGAATTCGTCAAATGGCAAGAGCATTCAAAGTGATCAGAGTGATAAAACCAGCCAGACTAATCAAAATAGCCTGAATGCCCAATAATTCAGAATGTTCATCATGTTCAAACTGAATAGAACGTTGGAATTGACCGAATTCGTCAAATGGCAAGATTATCATAGTGATCAGAGTGATAAAACCAGCTAGAATAATCAAAATAGCCTGAATGCCCAATAATTCAGAATGTTCATCATGTTGAAACTGGATAGAACGTTGGAATTGACCGAATTCGTCAAATGGCAAGAGTATTCAAAGTGATCAGAGTGATAAAACCAGCCAGAGTATTCAAAATAGCCTGAATGCCCAATAATTCAGAATGTTCATCATGTTGAAACTGTATAGAATGTTGGAATTGGTCGAATTCGTCAAACGGCAAGAGTATTCAAAGTGATCAGAGTGATTAAACCAGCTACAATAGTCAAAATAGCCTGAATGCCCAATAATTCAGTGATAAAACCAGCCAAACTAATCAAAATAGCCTGAATGTCCAATAATTCAGAATGTTCATCATGTTGAAACTGAATAGAACGTTGAAATTGACCGAATTCGTCAAATGGGAAGAATAATCAAATTGATCAGAGTGATAAAACCAGCTACAATAGTCAAAATAGCCCGAATGCCCAATAATTCAGAATGTTCATCATGTCGAAACTGAATAGAACGTTGGAATTGACCGAATTCGTCAAATGGCAAAAGTATTCAAAGTGATCAGAGTGATTAAACCAACTACAATAGTCAAAATAGCCTGAATGGCCAATAATTCAGAATGTTCATCATGTTCAAACTGAATAGAACGTTGGAATTGACCGAATTCGTCAAATGGCAAGAGTATTCAAAGTGATAAAACCAGCCAGACTATTCAAAATAGCCTGAATGCCCAATAATTCAGAATGTTCATCATGTTGAAACTGAATAGAATTTTGGAATTGGCCGAATTCGTCAAATGGCAAGAGTATTCAAAGTGATCAGAGTGATTAAACCAGCTACAATAGTCAGAGTGATAAAACAAGCTACAATAATCAAAATAGCCTGAATGCCCAATAATTCAGAATGTTCATCATGTTGAAACTGAATAGAACGTTGGAATTGACCGAATTCGTCAAATGGCAAGAGTATTCAAAGTGATCAGAGTGATAAAACCAGCTACAATAATCAAAATAGCCTGAATGCCCAATAATTCAGAATGTTCATCATGTTGAAACTGAATAGAACGTTGGAATTGACCGAATTCGTCAAATGGCAAGAGTATTCAAAGTGATCAGAGTGATAAAACCAGCTACAATAATCAAAATAGCCTGAATGCCCAATAATTCAGAATGTTCATCATGTTGAAACTGAATAGAACGTTGGAATTGACCGAATTCGTCAAATGGCAAGAGTATTCAAAGTGATCAGAGTGATAAAACCAGCTACAATAATCAAAATAGCCTGAATGCCCAATAATTCAGAATGTTCATCATGTTGAAACTGAATAGAACGTTGGAATTGACCGAATTCGTCAAATGGCAAGAGTATTCAAAGTGATCAGAGTGATAAAACCAGCTACAATAATCAAAATAGCCTGAATGCCCAATAATTCAGAATGTTCATCATGTTGAAACTGAGTAGAACGTTGGAATTGACCGAATTCGTCAAATGGCAAGAGTATTCAAAGTGATCAGAGTGATAAAACCAGCTACAATAATCAAAATAGCCTGAATGCCCAATAATTCAGAATGTTCATCATGTTGAAACTGAATAGAATTTTGGAATTGGCCGAATTCGTCAAATGGCAAGAGTATTCAAAGTGATCAGAGTGATTAAACCAGCTACAATAGTCAGAGTGATAAAACAAGCTACAATAATCAAAATAGCCTGAATGCCCAATAATTCAGAATGTTCATCATGTTGAAACTGAATAGAACGTTGGAATTGACCGAATTCGTCAAATGGGAAGAATAATCAAATTGATCAGAGTGATAAAACCAGCTACAATAGTCAAAATAGCCCGAATGCCCAATAATTCAGAATGTTCATCATGTCGAAACTGAATAGAACGTTGGAATTGACCGAATTCGTCAAATGGCAAAAGTATTCAAAGTGATCAGAGTGATTAAACCAACTACAATAGTCAAAATAGCCTGAATGGCCAATAATTCAGAATGTTCATCATGTTCAAACTGAATAGAACGTTGGAATTGACAGCTACAATAATCAAAATAGCCTGAATGCCCAATAATTCAGAATGTTCATCATGTTGAAACTGGATAGAACGTTGGAATTGACCGAATTCGTCAAATGGCAAGAGTATTCAAAGTGATAAAACCAGCCAGACTATTCAAAATAGCCTGAATGCCCAATAATTCAGAATGTTCATCATGTTGAAACTGAATAGAATTTTGGAATTGGCCGAATTCGTCAAATGGCAAGAGTATTCAAAGTGATCAGAGTGATTAAACCAGCTACAATAGTCAGAGTGATAAAACAAGCTACAATAATCAAAATAGCCTGAATGCCCAATAATTCAGAATGTTCATCATGTTGAAACTGAATAGAACGTTGGAATTGACCGAATTCGTCAAATGGCAAGAGTATTCAAAGTGATCAGAGTGATAAAACCAGCTACAATAATCAAAATAGCCTGAATGCCCAATAATTCAGAATGTTCATCATGTTGAAACTGAATAGAATTTTGGAATTGGCCGAATTCGTCAAATGGCAAGAGTATTCAAAGTGATCAGAGTGATTAAACCAGCTACAATAGTCAGAGTGATAAAACAAGCTACAATAATCAAAATAGCCTGAATGCCCAATAATTCAGAATGTTCATCATGTTGAAACTGAATAGAACGTTGGAATTGACCGAATTCGTCAAATGGCAAGAGCATTCAAAGCGATCAGAGTGATAAAACCAGCCAGACTAATCAAAATAGCCTGAATGCCCAATAATTCAGAATGTTCATCATGTTCAAACTGAATAGAACGTTGGAATTGACCGAATTCGTCAAATGGCAAGATTATCAAAGTGATCAGAGTGATAAAACCAGCTAGAATAATCAAAATAGCCTGAATGCCCAATAATTCAGAATGTTCATCATGTTGAAACTGGGTAGAACGTTGGAATTGACCGAATTCGTCAAATGGCAAGAGTATTCAAAGTGATCAGAGTGATAAAACCAGCCAGAGTATTCAAAATAGCCTGAATGCCAAATAATTCAGAATGTTCATCATGTTGAAACTGTATAGAATGTTGGAATTGGTCGAATTCGTCAAATGGCAAGAGTATTCAAAGTGATCAGAGTGATTAAACCAGCTACAATAGTCAAAATAGCCTGAATGCCCAATAATTCAGTGATAAAACCAGCCAAACTAATCAAAATAGCCTGAATGCCCAATAATTCAGAATGTTCATCATGTTGAAACTGAATAGAACGTTGAAATTGACCGAATTCGTCAAATGGGAAGAATAATCAAATTACTCAGAGTGATAAAACCAGCTACAATAGTCAAAATAGCCTGAATGCCCAATAATTCAGAATGTTCATCATGTCGAAACTGAATAGAACGTTGGAATTGACCGAATTCGTCAAATGGCAAAAGTATTCAAAGTGATCAGAGTGATTAAACCAACTACAATAGTCAAAATAGCCTGAATGGCCAATAATTCAGAATGTTCATCATGTTCAAACTAAATAGAACGTTGGAATTGACCGAATTCGTCAAATGGCAATAGTATTCAAAGTGATAAAACCAGCTACAATAATCAAAATAGCCTGAATGCCCAATAATTCAGAATGTTCATCGTGTTGAAACTGAATAGAACGTTGGAATTGACCGAATTCGTCAAATGGCTAGAGTATTCAAAGTGATCAGAGTGATAAAACCAGCCAGACTATTCAAAATAGCCTGAATGTCCAATAATTCAGAATGTTCATCATGTTGAAACTGAATAGAACGTTGAAATTGACCGAATTCGTCAAATGGGAAGAATAATCAAATTGATCAGAGTGATAAAACCAGCTACAATAGTCAAAATAGCCCGAATGCCCAATAATTCAGAATGTTCATCATGTCGAAACTGAATAGAACGTTGGAATTGACCGAATTCGTCAAATGGCAAAAGTATTCAAAGTGATCAGAGTGATTAAACCAACTACAATAGTCAAAATAGCCTGAATGGCCAATAATTCAGAATGTTCATCATGTTCAAACTGAATAGAACGTTGGAATTGACCGAATTCGTCAAATGGCAAGATTATCAAAGTGATCAGAGTGATAAAACCAGCTACAATAATCAAAATAGCCTGAATGCCCAATAATTCAGAATGTTCATCATGTTGAAACTGGATAGAACGTTGGAATTGACCGAATTCGTCAAATGGCAAGAGTATTCAAAGTGATAAAACCAGCCAGACTATTCAAAATAGCCTGAATGCCCAATAATTCAGAATGTTCATCATGTTGAAACTGAATAGAATTTTGGAATTGGCCGAATTCGTCAAATGGCAAGAGTATTCAAAGTGATCAGAGTGATTAAACCAGCTACAATAGTCAGAGTGATAAAACAAGCTAAAATAATCAAAATAGCCTGAATGCCCAATAATTCAGAATGTTCATCATGTTGAAACTGAATAGAACGTTGGAATTGACCGAATTCGTCAAATGGCAAGAGTATTCAAAGTGATCAGAGTGATAAAACCAGCTACAATAATCAAAATAGCCTGAATGCCCAATAATTCAGAATGTTCATCATGTTGAAACTGAGTAGAACGTTGGAAGTGACCGAATTCGTCAAATGGCAAGAGTATTCAAAGTGATAAGAGTGATAAAACCAGCCAGACTATTGAAAACCAGACATGTTGAAACTGAATAGAACGTTGAAATTGACCGAATTCGTCAAATGGGAAGAATAATCAAATTGATCAGAGTGATAAAACCAGCTACAATAGTCAAAATAGCCCGAATGCCCAATAATTCAGAATGTTCATCATGTCGAAACTGAATAGAACGTTGGAATTGACCGAATTCGTCAAATGGCAAAAGTATTCAAAGTGATCAGAGTGATTAAACCAACTACAATAGTCAAAATAGCCTGAATGGCCAATAATTCAGAATGTTCATCATGTTCAAACTGAATAGAACGTTGGAATTGACAGCTACAATAATCAAAATAGCCTGAATGCCCAATAATTCAGAATGTTCATCATGTTGAAACTGGATAGAACGTTGGAATTGACCGAATTCGTCAAATGGCAAGAGTATTCAAAGTGATAAAACCAGCCAGACTATTCAAAATAGCCTGAATGCCCAATAATTCAGAATGTTCATCATGTTGAAACTGAATAGAATTTTGGAATTGGCCGAATTCGTCAAATGGCAAGAGTATTCAAAGTGATCAGAGTGATTAAACCAGCTACAATAGTCAGAGTGATAAAACAAGCTTCAATAATCAAAATAGCCTGAATGCCCAATAATTCAGAATGTTCATCATGTTGAAACTGAATAGAACGTTGGAATTGACCGAATTCGTCAAATGGCAAGAGTATTCAAAGTGATCAGAGTGATAAAACCAGCTACAATAATCAAAATAGCCTGAATGCCCAATAATTCAGAATGTTCATCATGATGAAACTGAATAGAACGTTGGAAGTGACCGAATTCGTCAAATGGCAAGAGTATTCAAAGTGATCAGAGTGATAAAACCAGCCAGACTATTCAAAATAGCCTGAATGCCCAATAATTCAGAATGTTCATCATGTTGAAACTGAATAGAACGTTGAAATTGACCGAATTCGTCAAATGGGAAGAATAATCAAATTGATCAGAGCGATAAAACCAGCTACAATAGTCAAAATAGCCCGAATGCCCAATAATTCAGAATGTTCATCATGTCGAAACTGAATAGAACTTTGGAATTGACCGAATTCGTCAAATGGCAAAAGTATTCAAAGTGATCAGAGTGATTAAACCAACTACAATAGTCAAAATAGCCTGAATGGCCAATAATTCAGAATGTTCATCATGTTCAAACTGAATAGAACGTTGGAATTGACCGAATTCGTCAAATGGCAAGAGTATTCAAAGTGATAATACCAGCCAGACTATTCAAAATAGCCTGAATGCCCAATAATTCAGAATGTTCATCATGTTGAAACTGAATAGAATTTTGGAATTGGCCGAATTCGTCAAATGGCAAGAGTATTCAAAGTGATCAGAGTGATTAAACCAGCTACAATAGTCAGAGTGATAAAACAAGCTACAATAATCAAAATAGCCTGAATGCCCAATAATTCAGAATGTTCATCATGTTGAAACTGAATAGAACGTTGGAATTGACCGAATTCGTCAAATGGCAAAAGTATTCAAAGTGATCAGAGTGATAAAACCAGCTACAATAATCAAAATAGCCTGAATGCCCAATAATTCAGAATGTTCATCATGTTGAAACTGAGTAGAACGTTGGAAGTGACCGAATTCGTCAAATGCCAAGAGTATTCAAAGTGATCAGAGTGATAAAACCAGCCAGACTAATCAAAATAGCCTGAATGCCCAATAATTCAGAATGTTCATCATGTTGAAACTGAATAGAACGTTGGAATTGACCGAATTCGTCAAATGGCAAGAGTACTCAAAGTGATCAGAGTGATAAAACCAGCCAGACTAATCAAAATAGCCTGAATGCCCAATAATTCAGAATGTTCATCATGTTGAAACTGAATAGAACGTTAGAATTGGCAGAATTCGTCAAATGGCAAGAGTATTCAAAGTGATCAGAGTGATTAAACCAGCTACAATAGTCAAAATAGCCTGAATGCCCAATAATTCAGTGATAAAACCAGCCAGACTAATCAAAGTAGCCTGAATACCCAATAATTCAGAATGTTCATCATGTTCAAACTGAACAGAACGTTGGAATTGACCGAATTCGTCAAATGGCAAGAGTATTCAAAGTGATAAAACCAGCTACAATAGTCAAAATAGCCTGAATGCCCAATAATTCAGAATGTTCATCATGTTAAAACTGAATACAACGTTGGAATTGACCGATTTCGTCAAATGGCTAGAGTATTCGAAGTGGTCAGAGTGATAAAACCAGCCAGACTAATCAAAATAGCCTGAATGCCCAATAATTCAGAATGTTCATCATGTTGAAACTGAGTAGAACGTTGGAAGTGACCGAATTCGTCAAATGGCAAGAGCATTCAAAGTGATCAGAGTGATAAAACCAGCCAGACTAATCAAAATAGCCTGAATGCCCAATAATTCAGAATGTTCATCATGTTCAAACTGAATAGAACGTTGGAATTGACCGAATTCGTCAAATGGCAAGATTATCAAAGTGATCAGAGTGATAAAACCAGCTACAATAATCAAAATAGCCTGAATGCCCAATAATTCAGAATGTTCATCATGTTGAAACTGGATAGAACGTTGGAATTGACCGAATTCGTCAAATGGCAAGAGTATTCAAAGTGATCAGAGTGATAAAACCAGCCAGACTATTCAAAATAGCCTGAATGCCCAATAATTCAGAATGTTCATCATGTTGAAACTGTATAGAATGTTGGAATTGGCCGAATTCGTCAAATGGCAAGAGTATTCAAAGTGATCAGAGTGATTAAACCAGCTACAATAGTCAAAATAGCCTGAATGCCCAATAATTCAGTGATAAAACCAGCCAGACTAATCAAAATAGCCTGAATGCCCAATAATTCAGAATGTTCATCATGTTGAAACTGAATGAACGTTGGAATTGGCAGAATTCGTCAAATGGCAAGAGTATTCAAAGTGATCAGAGTGATTAAACCAGCTACAATAGTCAAAATAGCCTGAATGCCCAATAATTCAGAATGTTCATCGTGTTGAAACTGAATAGAACATTGGAATTGACCGAATTCGTCAAATGGCAAGATTATCAAAGTGATCAGAGTGATAAAACCAGCTACAATAATCAAAACAGCCTGAATGCCCAATAATTCAGAATGTTCATCATGTTCAAACTGAATAGAACGTTGGAATTGACCGAATTCGTCAAATGGCAAGAGTATTCAAAGTGATCAGAGTGATAAAACCAGCCAGACTAATCAAAATAGCCTGAATGCCCAATAATTCAGAATGTTCATCATGTTGAAACTGAATAGAACGTTGGAATTGACCGAATTCGTCAAATGGCAAAAGTATTCAAAGTGATCAGAGTGGTTAAACCAACTACAATAGTCAAAATAGCCTGAATGGCCAATAATTCAGAATGTTCATCATGTTGAAACTGAATAGAACGTTGGAATTGACCGAATTCGTCAAATGGCTAGAGTATTCAAAGTGATCAGAGTGATAAAACCAGCCAGACTAATCAAAATAGCCTGAATGCCCAATAATTCAGAATGTTCATCATGTTCAAACTGAATAGAACGTTGGAATTGACCGAATTCGTCAAATGGAACGAGTATTCAAAGTGATTAGAGTGATAAAACCAGCTACAATAATCAAAATAGCCTGAATGCCCAATAATTCAGAATGTTCATCATGTTGAAACTGAATAGAACGTTGGAATTGACCGAATTCGTCAAATGGAACGAGTATTCAAAGTGATTAGAGTGATAAAACCAGCTACAGTAGTCAAAATAGCCTGAATGCCAAATAATTGAGAATGTTCATCATGTTCAAACTGAATAGAACGTTGGAATTGACCGAATTCGTCAAATGGCAAGAGCATTCAAAGTGATCAGAGTGATAAAACCAGCTACAATAATCAAAATAGCCTGAATGCCCAATAATTCAGAATGTTCATCATGTTGAAACTGAATAGAACGTTAGAATTGACCGAATTCGTCAAATGGCAAGAATAATCAAAGTGATCAGAGTGATAAAACCAGCTACAATAGTCAAAATGGCCTGAATGTCCAATAATTCAGAATGTTCATCATGTTCAAACTGAATAGAAAGTTGGAATTGACCGAATTCGTCAAATGGCAAGAGTATTCAAAGTGATCAGAGTGATAAAACCAGCTACAATAATCAAAATAGCCTGAATGCCCAATAATTCAGAATGTTCATCATGTTGAAACTGAATAGAACGTTGGAATTGACCGAATTCGTCAAATGGCACGATTATCAAAGTGATCAGAGTGATAAAACCAGCTACAATAATCAAAATAGCCTGAATGCCCCATAATTCAGAATGTTCATCATGTTCAAACTGAATAGAACGTTGGAATTGACCGAATTCGTCAAATGGAACGAGTATTCAAAGTGATTAGAGTGATAAAACCAGCTACAATAGTCAAAATAGCCTGAATGCCAAATAATTCAGAATGTTCATCATGTTGAAACTGAATAGAACGTTGGAATTGACCGAATTCGTCAAATGGCAAGAATAATCAAAGTGATCTGAGTGATAAAACCAGCTACAATAGTCAAAATAGCCTGAATGCCCAATAATTCAGAATGTTCATCATGTTCAAACTGAATAGAACGTTGGAATTGACCGAATTCGTCAAATGGCAAGATTATCAAAGTGATCAGAGTGATAAAACCAGCTACAATAATCAAAATAGCCTGAATGCCCAATAATTCAGAATGTTCATCATGTTCAAACTGAATAGAACGTTGGAATTGACCGAATTCGTCAAATGGCAAGAGTATTCAAAGTGATCAGAGTGATAAAACCAGTCAGACTAATCAAAATAGCCTGAATGCCCAATAATTCAGAATGTTCATCATGTTGAATGCGCAATAATTCAGAATGTTCATCATGTTGAAACTGAATAGAACGTTGGAATTGACCGAATTCGTCAAATGGCAAGAGTATTCAAAGTGATAAAACCAGCCAGACTAATAAAAATAGCCTGAATGCCCAATAATTCAGAATGTTCATCATGTTTAAACTGAATAGAACGTTGGAATTGACCGAATTCGTCAAATGGCAAGAGTATTCAAAGTGATCAGAGTGATTAAACCAGCCAGACTAATCAAAATAGCCTGAATGCCCAATAATTCAGAATGTTCATCATGTTGAAACTGAATAGGTCGTTGGAATTGACCGAATTCATCAAATGGCAAGAGTATTCAAAGTGATCAGAGTGATAAAACCAGCCAGACTAATCAAAATAGCCTGAATGCCCAATAATTCAGAATGTTCATCATGTTGAAACTGAATAGAACGTTGGAATTGACCGAATTCGTCAAATGGCAAGAGTATTCAAAGTGATCAGAGTGATTAAACCAGCTACAATAGTCAAAATGGCCTGAATGTCCAATAATTCAGAATGTTCATCATGTTGAAACTAAATAGAACGTTGGAATTGACCGAATTCGTCAAATGGCAAGAGTATTCAAAGTGATCAGAGTGATAAAACCAGCCAGACTAATCAAAATAGCCTGCATGCCCAATAATTCAGAATGTTCATCATGTTGAAACTGAATAGAACGTTGGAATTGACCGAATTCGTCAAATTGCAAGAGTATTCATAGTGATCAGAGTGATTAAACCAACTACAATAGTCAAAATAGCCTGAATGGCCAATAATTCAGAATGTTCATCATGTTGAAACTGAATAGAACGTTGGAATTGACCGAATTCGTCAAATGGCAAGAGTATTCAAAGTGATAAAACCAGCCAGACTAATAAAAATAGCCTGAATTCCCAATAATTCAGAATGTTCATCATGTTCAAACTGAATAGAAAGTTGGAATTGACCGAATTCGTCAAATGGCAAGGGTATTCAAAGTGACCAGAGTGATAAAACCAGACAGACTAATCAAAATAGCCTGAATGCGCAATAATTTAGAATGTTCATCATGTTCAAACTGAATAGAACGTTGGAATTGACCGAATTCGTCAAATGGCAAGAGTATTCAAAGTGATCAGAGTGATAAAACCAGCTACAATAGTCAAAATAGCCTGAATGCCCAATAATTCAGAATGTTCATCATGTTGAAACTGAATAGAACGTTGGAATTGACCGAATTCGTCAAACGGCAAGAGTATTCAAAGTTATCAGAGTGATAAAACCAGCCAGACTAATCAAAATAGCCTGAATGCCCAATAATTCAGAATGTTCATCATGTTGAAACTGAATAGAACGTTGGAATTGACCGAATTCGTCAAATGGCAAGAGTATTCAAAGTGATCAGAGTGATAAAACCAGCCAGACTTATCAAAATAGCCTGAATGCCCAATAATTCAGAATGTTCATCATGTTCAAACTGAATAGAACGTTGGAATTGACCGAATTCGTCAAATGGCAAGATTATCAAAGTGATCAGAGTGATAAAACCAGCTACAATAATCAAAATAGCCTGAATGCCCAATAATTCAGATTGTTCATCATGTTGAAACTGAATAGAACGTTGGAATTGACCGAATTCGTCAAATGGCAGGAGTATTCAAAGTTATCAGAGTGATAAAACCAGCTACAATAATCAAAATAGCCTAAATGCCCAATAATTCAGAATGTTCATCATGTTGAAACTGAATAGAACGTTGGAATTTACCGAATTCGTCAAATGGCAAGATTATCAAAGTGATCAGAGTGATAAAACCAGCTACAATAATCAAAATAGCCTGAATGCCCAATAATTCAGAATGTTCATCATGTTCAAACTGAATAGAACGTTGGAATTGACCGAATTCGTCAAATGGAACGAGTATTCAAAGTGATTAGAGTGATAAAACCAGCTACAATAGTCAAAATAGCCTGAATGCCAAATAATTCAGAATGTTCATCATGTTGAAACTGAATAGCACGTTGGAATTGACCGAATTCGTCAAATGGCAAGAATAATCAAAGTGATCAGAGTGATAAAACCAGCTACAATCGTCAAAATAGCCTGAATGCCCAATAATTCAGAATGTTCATCATGTTGAAACTGAATAGAACGTTGGAATTGACCGAATTCGTCAAATGGCAAGAGTATTCAAAGTGATCAGAGTGATAAAACCAGCCAGACTTATCAAAATAGCCTGAATGCCCAATAATTCAGAATGTTCATCATGTTCAAACTGAATAGAACGTTGGAATTGACCGAATTCGTCAAATGGCAAGATTATCAAAGTGATCAGAGTGATAAAACCAGCTACAATAATCAAAATATACTGAATGCCCAATAATTCAGAATGTTCATCATGTTCAAACTGAATAGAAAGTTGGAATTGACCGAATTCGTCAAATGGCAAGATTATCAAAGTGATCAGAGTGATAAAACCAGCTACAATAATCAAAATAGCCTAAATGCCCAATAATTCAGAATGTTCATCATGTTGAAACTGAATAGAACGTTGGAATTGACCGAATTCGTCAAATGGCAAGATTATCAAAGTGATCAGAGTGATAAAACCAGCTACAATAATCAAAATAGCCTGAATGCCCAATAATTCAGAATGTTCATCATGTTCAAACTGAATAGAATGTTGGAATTGACCGAATTCGTCAAATGGCTAGAGTATTCAAAGTGATCAGAGTGATAAAACCAGCCAGACTAATCAAAATAGACTGAATGCCCAATAATTCAGAATGTTCATCATGTTCAAACTGAATAGAACGTTGGAATTGACCGAATTCGTCAAATGGCAAGATTATCAAAGTGATCAGAGTGATAAAACCAGCTACAATAATCAAAATAGCCTGAATGCCCAATAATTCAGAATGTTCATCATGTTGAAACTGAATAGAACGCTGGAATTGACCGAATTCGTTTAATAGCTAGAGTATTCAAAGTGATCCGAGTGATTAAACCAGCTACAATAGTCAAAATGGCCTGAATGCCCAATAATTCAGAATGTTCATCATGATGGAATTGACCGAATTCGTCAAATGGCAAGAGTATTCAAAGTGATTAGAGTGATTAAACCAGCCAGACTAATCAAAATAGCCTGAATGTCCTATAATTCAGAATGTTCATCATGTTCAAACTGAATAGAACGTTGGAATTGACCGAATTCGTCAAATGGCAAGAGTATTCAAAGTGATCAGAGTGATTAAACCAGCTACATTAGTCAAAATGGTCTGAATGTCCAATAATTCAGAATGTTCATCATGTTGAAACTAAATAGAACGTTGGAATTGACCGAATTCGTCAAATGGCAAGAGTATTCAAAGTGATAAAACCAGCCAGACTAATAAAAATAGCCTGAATGCCCAATAATTCAGAATGATCATCATGTTCAAACTGAATAGAAAGTTGGAATTGACCGAATTCGTCAAATGGCAGGAGTATTCAAAGTGATCAGAGTGATAAAACCAGACAGACTAATCAAAATAGCCTGAATGCGCAATAATTTAGAATGTTCATCATGTTGAAACTCAATAGAACGTTGGAATTGACCGAATTCGTCAAATGGCAGGAGTATTCAAAGTTATCGGAGTGATAAAACCAGCCAGACTAATCAAAATAGCCTGAATGCTCAATAATTCAGAATGTTCATCATGTTGAAACTGAATAGAACGTTGGAATTGACCGAATTCGTCAAATGGCAAAAGTATTCAAAGTGATCAGAGTGATTAAACCAACTACAATAGTCAAAATAGCCTGAATTTCCAATAATTCAGAATTTTCATCATGTTTAAACTGAATAGAACGTTGGAATTGACCGAATTCGTCAAATGGCAAGAGTATTCAAAGTGATCAGAGTGATTAAACCAGCTACAATAGTCAAAATGGCCTGAATGTCAAATAATTCAGAATGTTCATCATGTTGAAACTGAATAGAACGTTGGAATTGACCGAATTCGTCAAATGGCAAGAGTATTCAAAGTGATCAGAGTGATTAAACCAGCCAGACTAATCAAAATAGCCTGAATGCCCAATAATTCAGAATGTTCATCATGTTGAAACTGAATAGAATGTTGGAATTGGCCGAATTCGTCAAATGGCAAGAGTATTCAAAGTGATCAGAGTGATAAAACCAGCCAGACTAATCAAAATAGCCTGAATGCCCAATAATTCAGAATGTTCATCATGTTGAAACTGAATAGAACGTTGGAATTGACCGAATTCGTCAAATGGCAAGAGTATTCAAAGTGATCAGAGTGATTAAACCAGCTACAATAGTCAAAATGGCCTGAATGTCCAATAATTCAGAATGTTCATCATGTTGAAACTAAATAGAACGTTGGAATTGACCGAATTCGTCAAATGGCGAGAGTATTCAAAGTGATCAGAGTGATAAAACCAGCCAGACTAATCAAAATAGCCTGCATGCCCAATAATTCAGAATGTTCATCATGTTGAAACTGAATAGAACGTTGGAATTGACCGAATTCGTCAAATGGCAAGAGTATTCATAGTGATCAGAGTGATTAAACCAACTACAATAGTCAAAATAGCCTGAATGGCCAATAATTCAGAATGTTCATCATGTTGAAACTGAATAGAACGTTGGAATTGACCGAATTCGTCAAATGGCAAGAGTATTCAAAGTGATAAAACCAGCCAGACTAATAAAAATAGCCTGAATTCCCAATAATTCAGAATGTTCATCATGTTCAAACTGAATAGAAAGTTGGAATTGACCGAATTCGTCAAATGGCAAGGGTATTCAAAGTGATCAGAGTGATAAAACCAGACAGACTAATCAAAATAGCCTGAATGCGCAATAATTTAGAATGTTCATCATGTTGAAACTGAAAAGAACGTTGGAATTGACCGAATTCGTCAAATGGCAGGAGTATTCAAAGTTATCAGAGTGATAAAACCAGCCAGACTAATCAAAATCGCCTGAATGTCCAATAATTCAGAATGTTCATCATGTTCAAACTGAATAGAACGTTGGAATTGACCGAATTCGTCAAATGGCAAGAGTATTCAAAGTGATCAGAGTGATAAAACCAGCTACAATAGTCAAAATAGCCTGAATGCCCAATAATTCAGAATGTTCATCATGTTGAAACTGAATAGAACGTTGGAATTGACCGAATTCGTCAAATGGCAAGAGTATTCAAAGTTATCAGAGTGATAAAACCAGCCAGACTAATCAAAATAGCCTGAATGCCCAATAATTCAGAATGTTCATCATGTTGGAACTGAATAGAATGTTGGAATTGACCGAATTCGTCAAATGGCAAAAGTATTCAAAGTGATCAGAGTGATTAAACCAACTACAATAGTCAAAATAGCCTGAATGGCCAATAATTCAGAATGTTCATCATGTTGAAACTGAATAGAACGTTGGAATTGACCGAATTCGTCAAATGACAAGAGTATTCAAAGTGATAAAACCAGCCAGACTAATAAAAATAGCCTGAATTCCCAATAATTCAGAATGTTCATCATGTTCAAACTAAATAGAAAGTTGGAATTGACCGAATTCGTCAAATGGCAAGAGTATTCAAAGTGATAAAACCAGCCAGACTAATAAAAATAGCCTGAATGCCCAATAATTCAGAATGATCATCATGTTCAAACTGAATAGAAAGTTGGAATTGATCGAATTCGTCAAATGGCAAGAGTATTCAAAGTGATCAGAGTGATAAAACCAGACAGACTAATCAAAATAGCCTGAATGCGTAATAATTTAGAATGTTCATCATGTTGAAACTGAATAGAACGTTGGAATTGACCGAATTCGTCAAATGGCAGGAGTATTCAAAGTTATCGGAGTGATAAAACCAGCCAGACTAATCAAAATAGCCTGAATGCTCAATAATTCAGAATGTTCATCATGTTGAAACTGAATAGAACGTTGGAATTGACCGAATTCGTCAAATGGCAAAAGTATTCAAAGTGATCAGAGTGATTAAACCAACTACAATAGTCAAAATAGCCTGAATGGCCAATAATTCAGAATGTTCATCATGTTTAAACTGAATAGAACGTTGGAATTGACCGAATTCGTCAAATGGCAACAGTATTCAAAGTGATCAGAGTGATTAAACCAGCTACAATAGTCAAAATGGCCTGAATGTCCAATAATTCAGAATGTTCATCATGTTGAAACTGAATAGAACGTTGGAATTGACCGAATTCGTCAAATGGCAAGAGTATTCAATGTGATCAGAGTGATTAAACCAGCCAGACTAATCAAAATAGCCTGAATGCCCAATAATTCAGAATGTTCATCATGTTGAAACTGAATAGAACGTTGGAATTGACCGAATTCGTCAAATGGCAAGAGTATTCAAAGTGATCAGAGTGATTAAACCAGCTACAATAGTCAAAATGGCCTGAATGTCCAATAATTCAGAATGTTCATCATGTTGAAACTAAATAGAACGTTGGAATTGACCGAATTCGTCAAATGGCGAGAGTATTCAAAGTGATCAGAGTGATAAAACCAGCCAGACTAATCAAAATAGCCTGCATGCCCAATAATTCAGAATGTTCATCATGTTGAAACTGAATAGAACGTTGGAATTGACCGAATTCGTCAAATGGCAAGAGTATTCATAGTGATCAGAGTGATTAAACCAACTACAATAGTCAAAATAGCCTGAATGGCCAATAATTCAGAATGTTCATCATGTTGAAACTGAATAGAACGTTGGAATTGACCGAATTCGTCAAATGGCAAGGGTATTCAAAGTGATCAGAGTGATAAAACCAGACAGACTAATCAAAATAGCCTGAATGCGCAATAATTTAGAATGTTCATCATGTTGAAACTGAAAAGAACGTTGGAATTGACCGAATTCGTCAAATGGCAGGAGTATTCAAAGTTATCAGAGTGATAAAACCAGCCAGACTAATCAAAATCGCCTGAATGTCCAATAATTCAGAATGTTCATCATGTTCAAACTGAATAGAACGTTGGAATTGACCGAATTCGTCAAATGGCAAGGGTATTCAAAGTGATCAGAGTGATAAAACCAGACAGACTAATCAAAATAGCCTGAATGCGCAATAATTTAGAATGTTCATCATGTTGAAACTGAAAAGAACGTTGGAATTGACCGAATTCGTCAAATGGCAGGAGTATTCAAAGTTATCAGAGTGATAAAACCAGCCAGACTAATCAAAATCGCCTGAATGTCCAATAATTCAGAATGTTCATCATGTTCAAACTGAATAGAACGTTGGAATTGACCGAATTCGTCAAATGGCAAGAGTATTCAAAGTGATCAGAGTGATAAAACCAGCTACAATAGTCAAAATAGCCTGAATGCCCAATAATTCAGAATGTTCATCATGTTGAAACTGAATAGAACGTTGGAATTGACCGAATTCGTCAAATGGCAAGAGTATTCAAAGTTATCAGAGTGATAAAACCAGCCAGACTAATCAAAATAGCCTGAATGCCCAATAATTCAGAATGTTCATCATGTTGGAACTGAATAGAATGTTGGAATTGACCGAATTCGTCAAATGGCAAAAGTATTCAAAGTGATCAGAGTGATTAAACCAACTACAATAGTCAAAATAGCCTGAATGGCCAATAATTCAGAATGTTCATCATGTTTAAACTGAATAGAACGTTGGAATTGACCGAATTCGTCAAATGGCAAGAGTATTCAAAGTGATCAGAGTGATTAAACCAGCCAGACTAATCAAAATAGCCTGAATGCCCAATAATTCAGAATGTTCATCATGTTGAAACTGAATAGAACGTTGGAATTGACCGAATTCGTCAAATGGCAAGAGTATTCAAAGTGATCAGAGTGATAAAACCAGCCAGACTAATCAATATAGCCTGAATGCCCAATAATTCAGAATGTTCATCATGTTGAAACTGAATAGAACGTTGGAATTGACCGAATTCGTCAAATGGCAAGAGTATTCAAAGTGATCAGAGTGATTAAACCAGCCAGACTAATCAAAATAGCCTGAATGCCCAATAATTCAGAATGTTCATCATGTTGAAACTGAATAGAACGTTGGAATTGACCGAATTCGTCAAATGGCAAGAGTATTCAAAGTGATCAGAGTGATTAAACCAGCTACAATAGTCAAAATGGCCTGAATGTCCAATAATTCAGAATGTTCATCATGTTGAAACTAAATAGAACGTTGGAATTGACCGAATTCGTCACATGGCAAGAGTATTCAAAGTGATCAGAGTGATAAAACCAGCCAGACTAATCAAAATAGCCTGCATGCCCAATAATTCAGAATGTTCATCATGTTGAAACTGAATAAAACGTTGGAATTGACCGAATTCGTCAAATGGCAAGAGTATTCATAGTGATCAGAGTGATTAAACCAACTACAATAGTCAAAATAGCCTGAATGGCCAATAATTCAGAATGTTCATCATGTTGAAACTGAATAGAACGTTGGAATTTACCGAATTCGTCAAATGGCAAGAGTATTCAAAGTGATAAAACCAGCCAGACTAATAAAAATAGCCTGAATTCCCAATAATTCAGAATGTTCATCATGTTCAAACTGAATAGAAAGTTGGAATTGACCGAATTCGTCAAATGGCAAGGGTATTCAAAGTGATCAGAGTGATAAAACCAGACAGACTAATCAAAATAGCCTGAATGCGCAATAATTTAGAATGTTCATCATGTTGAAACTGAATAGAACGTTGGAATTGACCGAATTCGTCAAATGGCAAGATTATCAAAGTGATCAGAGTGATAAAACCAGCTACAATAAGCAAAATAGCCTGAATGCCCAATAATTCAGAATGTTCATCATGTTGAAACTGAATAGAACGTTGGAATTGACCGAATTCGTCAAATGGCAAGAGTATTCAAAGTGATCAGAGTGATAAAACCAGCCAGACTAATCAAAATAGCCTGAATGCCCAATAATTCAGAATGTTCATCATGTTGAAACTGAATAGAACGTTGGAATTGACCGAATTCGTCAAATGGCAAGATTATCAAAGTGATCAGAGTGATAAAACCAGCTACAATAATCAAAATAGCCTGAATGCCAAATAATTCAGAATGTTCATCATGTTCAAACTGAATAGAACGTTGGAATTGACCGAATTCGTCAAATGGATAGAGTATTCAAAGTGATCAGAGTGATAAAACCAGACAGACTAATCAAAATAGCCTGAATGCGCAATAATTTAGAATGTTCATCATGTTCAAACTGAATAGAACGTTGGAATTGACCGAATTCGTCAAATGGCAAGAGTATTCAAAGTGATCAGAGTGATAAAACCAGCTACAATAGTCAAAATAGCCTGAATGCCCAATAATTCAGAATGTTCATCATGTTGAAACTGAATAGAACGTTGGAATTGACCGAATTCGTCAAACGGCAAGAGTATTCAAAGTTATCAGAGTGATAAAACCAGCCAGACTAATCAAAATAGCCTGAATGCCCAATAATTCAGAATGTTCATCATGTTGAAACTGAATAGAACCTTGGAATTGACCGAATTCGTCAAATGGCAAGAGTATTCAAAGTGATCAGAGTGATAAAACCAGCCAGACTTATCAAAATAGCCTGAATGCCCAATAATTCAGAATGTTCATCATGTTCAAACTGAATAGAACGTTGGAATTGACCGAATTCGTCAAATGGCAAGATTATCAAAGTGATCAGAGTGATAAAACCAGCTACAATAATCAAAATAGCCTGAATGCCCAATAATTCAGATTGTTCATCATGTTGAAACTGAATAGAACGTTGGAATTGACCGAATTCGTCAAATGGCAGGAGTATTCAAAGTTATCAGAGTGATAAAACCAGCTACAATAATCAAAATAGCCTAAATGCCCAATAATTCAGAATGTTCATCATGTTGAAACTGAATAGAACGTTGGAATTGACCGAATTCGTCAAATGGCAAGATTATCAAAGTGATCAGAGTGATAAAACCAGCTACAATAATCAAAATAGCCTGAATGCCCAATAATTCAGAATGTTCATCATGTTCAAACTGAATAGAACGTTGGAATTGACCGAATTCGTCAAATGGAACGAGTATTCAAAGTGATTAGAGTAATAAAACCAGCTACAATAGTCAAAATAGCCTGAATGCCAAATAATTCAGAATGTTCATCATATTGAAACTGAATAGCACGTTGGAATTGACCGAATTCGTCAAATGGCAAGAAAAATCAAAGTGATCAGAGTGATAAAACCAGCTACAATCGTCAAAATAGCCTGAATGCCCAATAATTCAGAATGTTCATCATGTTGAAACTGAATAGAACGTTGGAATTGACCGAATTCGTCAAATGGCAAGAGTATTCAAAGTGATCAGAGTGATAAAACCAGCCAGACTTATCAAAATAGCCTGAATGCCCAATAATTCAGAATGTTCATCATGTTCAAACTGAATAGAACGTTGGAATTGACCGAATTCGTCAAATGGCAAGATTATCAAAGTGATCAGAGTGATAAAACCAGCTACAATAATCAAAATAGACTGAATGCCCAATAATTCAGAATGTTCATCATGTTCAAACTGAATAGAACGTTGGAATTGACCGAATTCGTCAAATGGCAAGATTATCAAAGTGATCAGAGTGATAAAACCAGCTACAATAATCAAAATAGCCTAAATGCCCAATAATTCAGAATGTTCATCATGTTGAAACTGAATAGAACGTTGGAATTGACCGAATTCGTCAAATGGCAAGATTATCAAAGTGATCAGAGTGATAAAACCAGCTACAATAATCAAAATAGCCTGAATGCCCAATAATTCAGAATGTTCATCATGTTCAAACTGAATAGAACGTTGGAATTGACCGAATTCGTCAAATGGAACGAGTATTCAAAGTGATTAGAGTGATAAAACCAGCTACAATAGTCAAAATATCCTGAATGCCAAATAATTCAGAATGTTCATCATGTTGAAACTGAATAGAACGTTGGAATTGACCGAATTCGTCAAATGGCAAGAATAATCAAAGTGATCAGAGTGATAAAACCTGCTACAATCGTCAAAATAGCCTGAATGCCCAATAATTCAGAATGTTCATCATGTTCAAACTGAATAGAACGTTGGAATTGACCGAATTCGTCAAATGGCAAGATTATCAAAGTGATCAGAGTGATAAAACCAGCTACAATAATCAAAATAGCCTGAATGCCAAATAATTCAGAATGTTCATCATGTTCAAACTGAATAGAACGTTGGAATTGACCGAATTCGTCAAATGGCTAGAGTATTCAAAGTGATCAGAGTGATAAAACCAGCCAGACTAATCAAAATAGACTGAATGCCCAATAATTCAGAATGTTCATCATGTTGAAACTGAATAGAACGTTGGAATTGACCGAATTCGTCAAATGGCAAGAGTATTCAAAGTGATCAGAGTGATTAAACCAGCCAGACTAATCAAAATAGCCTGAATGCCCAATAATTCAGAATGTTCATCATGTTGAAACTGAATAGAATGTTGGAATTGACCGAATTCGTCAAATGGCAAGAGTATTCAAAGTGATCAGAGTGATAAAACCAGCCAGACTAATCAAAATAGCCTGAATGCCCAATAATTCAGAATGTTCATCATGTTGAAACTGAATAGAACGTTGGAATTGACCGAATTCGTCAAATGGCAAGAGTATTCAAAGTGATCAGAGTGATTAAACCAGCTACAATAGTCAAAATGGCCTGAATGTCCAATAATTCAGAATGTTCATCATGTTGAAACTAAATAGAACGTTGGAATTGACCGAATTCGTCAAATGGCGAGAGTATTCAATGTGATCAGAGTGATAAAACCAGCCAGACTAATCAAAATAGCCTGCATGCCCAATAATTCAGAATGTTCATCATGTTGAAACTGAATAGAACGTTGGAATTGACCGAATTCGTCAAATGGCAAAAGTATTCAAAGTGATCAGAGTGATTAAACCAGCTACAATAGTCAAAATAGCCTGAATGCCCAATAATTCAGAATGTTCATCATGTTGAAACTGAATAGAACGCAGGAATTGACCGAATTCGTTTAATAGCTAGAGTATTCAAAGTGATCCGAGTGATAAAACCAGCCAGACTAATCAAAATAGCCTGAATGCCCAATAATTCAGAATGTTCATCATGATGGAATTGACCGAATTCGTCAAATGGCAAGAGTATTCAAAGTGATCAGAGTGATTGAACCAGCCAGACTAATCAAAATAGCCTGAATGTCCTATAATTCAGAATGTTCATCATGTTCAAACTGAATAGAACGTTGGAATTGACCGAATTCGTCAAATGGCAAGAGTATTCAAAGTGATCAGAGTGATTAAACCAGCTACATTAGTCAAAATGGCCTGAATGTCCAATAATTCAGAATGTTCATCATGTTGAAACTAAATAGAACGTTGGAATTGACCGAATTCGTCAAATGGCAAGAGTATTCAAAGTGATAAAACCAGCCAGACTAATAAAAAATAGCCTGAATGCCCAATAATTCAGAATGTTCATCATGTTGAAACTAAATAGAACGTTGGAATTGACCGAATTCGTCAAATGGCAAGAGTATTCAAAGTGATAAAACCAGACAGACTAATCAAAATAGCCTGAATGCGCAATAATTTAGAATGTTCATCATGTTGAAACTGAATAGAACGTTGGAATTGACCGAATTCGTCAAATGGCAGGAGTATTCAAAGTTATCGGAGTGATAAAACCAGCCAGACTAATCAAAATAGCCTGAATGCTCAATAATTCAGAATGTTCATCATGTTGAAACTGAATAGAACGTTGGAATTGACCGAATTCGTCAAATGGCAAAAGTATTCAAAGTGATCAGAGTGATTAAACCAACTACAATAGTCAAAATAGCCTGAATTTCCAATAATTCAGAATTTTCATCATGTTTAAACTGAATAGAACGTTGGAATTGACCGAATTCGTCAAATGGCAAGAGTATTCAAAGTGATCAGAGTGATTAAACCAGCTACAATAGTCAAAATGGCCTGAATGTCCAATAATTCAGAATGTTCATCATGTTGAAACTGAATAGAACGTTGGAATTGACCGAATTCGTCAAATGGCAAGAGTATTCAAAGTGATCAGAGTGATTAAACCAGCCAGACTAATCAAAATAGCCTGAATGCCCAATAATTCAGAATGTTCATCATGTTGAAACTGAATAGAATGTTGGAATTGACCGAATTCGTCAAATGGCAAGAGTATTCAAAGTGATCAGAGTGATAAAACCAGCCAGACTAATCAAAATAGCCTGAATGCCCAATAATTCAGAATGTTCATCATGTTGAAACTGAATAGAACGTTGGAATTGACCGAATTCGTCAAATGGCAAGAGTATTCAAAGTGATCAGAGTGATTAAACCAGCTACAATAGTCAAAATGGCCTGAATGTCCAATAATTCAGAATGTTCATCATGTTGAAACTAAATAGAACGTTGGAATTGACCGAATTCGTCAAATGGCGAGAGTATTCAATGTGATCAGAGTGATAAAACCAGCCAGACTAATCAAAATAGCCTGCATGCCCAATAATTCAGAATGTTCATCATGTTGAAACTGAATAGAACGTTGGAATTGACCGAATTCGTCAAATGGCAAGAGTATTCATAGTGATCAGAGTGATTAAACCAACTACAATAGTCAAAATAGCCTGAATGGCCAATAATTCAGAATGTTCATCATGTTGAAACTGAATAGAACGTTGGAATTGACCGAATTCGTCAAATGGCAAGAGTATTCAAAGTGATAAAACCAGCCAGACTAATAAAAATAGCCTGAATTCCCAATAATTCAGAATGTTCATCATGTTCAAACTGAATAGAAAGTTGGAATTGACCGAATTCGTCAAATGGCAAGGGTATTCAAAGTGATCAGAGTGATAAAAACAGCTACAATAGTCAAAATAGCCTGAATGCCCAATAATTCAGAATGTTCATCATGTTGAAACTGAATAGAACGTTGGAATTGACCGAATTCGTCAAATGGCGAGAGTATTCAATGTGATCAGAGTGATAAAACCAGCCAGACTAATCAAAATAGCCTGCATGCCCAATAATTCAGAATGTTCATCATGTTGAAACTGAATAGAACGTTGGAATTGACCGAATTCGTCAAATGGCAAGAGTATTCATAGTGATCAGAGTGATTAAACCAACTACAATAGTCAAAATAGCCTGAATGGCCAATAATTCAGAATGTTCATCATGTTGAAACTGAATAGAACGTTGGAATTGACCGAATTCGTCAAATGGCAAGAGTATTCAAAGTGATAAAACCAGCCAGACTAATAAAAATAGCCTGAATTCCCAATAATTCAGAATGTTCATCATGTTCAAACTAAATAGAAAGTTGGAATTGACCGAATTCGTCAAATGGCAAGAGTATTCAAAGTGATAAAACCAGCCAGACTAATAAAAATAGCCTGAATGCCCAATAATTCAGAATGATCATCATGTTCAAACTGAATAGAAAGTTGGAATTGATCGAATTCGTCAAATGGCAGGAGTATTCAAAGTGATCAGAGTGATAAAACCAGACAGACTAATCAAAATAGCCTGAATGCGTAATAATTTAGAATGTTCATCATGTTGAAACTGAATAGAACGTTGGAATTGACCGAATTCGTCAAATGGCAGGAGTATTCAAAGTTATCGGAGTGATAAAACCAGCCAGACTAATCAAAATAGCCTGAATGCTCAATAATTCAGAATGTTCATCATGTTGAAACTGAATAGAACGTTGGAATTGACCGAATTCGTCAAATGGCAAAAGTATTCAAAGTGATCAGAGTGATTAAACCAACTACAATAGTCAAAATAGCCTGAATGGCCAATAATTCAGAATGTTCATCATGTTTAAACTGAATAGAACGTTGGAATTGACCGAATTCGTCAAATGGCAAGAGTATTCAAAGTGATCAGAGTGATTAAACCAGCTACAATAGTCAAAATGGCCTGAATGTCCAATAATTCAGAATGTTCATCATGTTGAAACTGAATAGAACGTTGGAATTGACCGAATTCGTCAAATGGCAAGAGTATTCAAAGTGATCAGAGTGATTAAACCAGCCAGACTAATCAAAATAGCCTGAATGCCCAATAATTCAGAATGTTCATCATGTTGAAACTGAATAGAACGATGGAATTGACCGAATTCGTCAAATGGCAAGAGTATTCAAAGTGATCAGAGTGATAAAACCAGCCAGACTAATCAAAATAGCCTGAATGCCCAATAATTCAGAATGTTCATCATGTTGAAACTGAATAGAACGTTGGAATTGACCGAATTCGTCAAATGGCAAGAGTATTCAAAGTGATCAGAGTGATTAAACCAGCTACAATAGTCAAAATGGCCTGAATGTCCAATAATTCAGAATGTTCATCATGTTGAAACTGAATAGAACGTTGGAATTGACCGAATTCGTCAAATGGCAAGGGTATTCAAAGTGATCAGAGTGATAAAACCAGACAGACTAATCAAAATAGCCTGAATGCGCAATAATTTAGAATGTTCATCATGTTGAAACTGAAAAGAACGTTGGAATTGACCGAATTCGTCAAATGGCAGGAGTATTCAAAGTTATCAGAGTGATAAAACCAGCCAGACTAATCAAAATCGCCTGAATGTCCAATAATTCAGAATGTTCATCATGTTCAAACTGAATAGAACGTTGGAATTGACCGAATTCGTCAAATGGCAAGGGTATTCAAAGTGATCAGAGTGATAAAACCAGACAGACTAATCAAAATAGCCTGAATGCGTGATCAGAGTGATTAAACCAGCCAGACTAATCAAAATAGCCTGAATGCCCAATAATTCAGAATGTTCATCATGTTGAAACTGAATAGAACGTTGGAATTGACCGAATTCGTCAAATGGCAAGAGTATTCAAAGTGATCAGAGTGATAAAACCAGCCAGACTAATCAAAATAGCCTGAATGCCCAATAATTCAGAATGTTCATCATGTTGAAACTGAATAGAACGTTGGAATTGACCGAATTCGTCAAATGGCAAGAGTATTCAAAGTGATCAGAGTGATTAAACCAGCTACAATAGTCAAAATGGCCTGAATGTCCAATAATTCAGAATGTTCATCATGTTGAAACTAAATAGAACGTTGGAATTGACCGAATTCGTCAAATGGCGAGAGTATTCAAAGTGATCAGAGTGATAAAACCAGCCAGACTAATCAAAATAGCCTGCATGCCCAATAATTCAGAATGTTCATCATGTTGAAACTGAATAGAACGTTGGAATTGTCCGAATTCGTCAAATGGCAAGAGTATTCATAGTGATCAGAGTGATTAAACCAACTACAATAGTCAAAATAGCCTGAATGGCCAATAATTCAGAATGTTCATCATGTTGAAACTGAATAGAACGTTGGAATTGACCGAATTCGTCAAATGGCAAGGGTATTCAAAGTGATCAGAGTGATAAAACCAGACAGACTAATCAAAATAGCCTGAATGCGCAATAATTTAGAATGTTCATCATGTTGAAACTGAAAAGAACGTTGGAATTGACCGAATTCGTCAAATGGCAGGAGTATTCAAAGTTATCAGAGTGATAAAACCAGCCAGACTAATCAAAATCGCCTGAATGTCCAATAATTCAGAATGTTCATCATGTTCAAACTGAATAGAACGTTGGAATTGACCGAATTCGTCAAATGGCAAGGGTATTCAAAGTGATCAGAGTGATAAAACCAGACAGACTAATCAAAATAGCCTGAATGCGCAATAATTTAGAATGTTCATCATGTTGAAACTGAAAAGAACGTTGGAATTGACCGAATTCGTCAAATGGCAGGAGTATTCAAAGTTATCAGAGTGATAAAACCAGCCAGACTAATCAAAATCGCCTGAATGTCCAATAATTCAGAATGTTCATCATGTTCAAACTGAATAGAACGTTGGAATTGACCGAATTCGTCAAATGGCAAGAGTATTCAAAGTGATCAGAGTGATAAAACCAGCTACAATAGTCAAAATAGCCTGAATGCCCAATAATTCAGAATGTTCATCATGTTGAAACTGAATAGAACGTTGGAATTGACCGAATTCGTCAAATGGCAAGAGTATTCAAAGTTATCAGAGTGATAAAACCAGCCAGACTAATCAAAATAGCCTGAATGCCCAATAATTCAGAATGTTCATCATGTTGGAACTGAATAGAATGTTGGAATTGACCGAATTCGTCAAATGGCAAAAGTATTCAAAGTGATCAGAGTGATTAAACCAACTACAATAGTCAAAATAGCCTGAATGGCCAATAATTCAGAATGTTCATCATGTTTAAACTGAATAGAACGTTGGAATTGACCGAATTCGTCAAATGGCAAGAGTATTCAAAGTGATCAGAGTGATTAAACCAGCCAGACTAATCAAAATAGCCTGAATGCCCAATAATTCAGAATGTTCATCATGTTGAAACTGAATAGAACGTTGGAATTGACCGAATTCGTCAAATGGCAAGAGTATTCAAAGTGATCAGAGTGATAAAACCAGCCAGACTAATCAATATAGCCTGAATGCCCAATAATTCAGAATGTTCATCATGTTGAAACTGAATAGAACGTTGGAATTGACCGAATTCGTCAAATGGCAAGAGTATTCAAAGTGATCAGAGTGATTAAACCAGCCAGACTAATCAAAATAGCCTGAATGCCCAATAATTCAGAATGTTCATCATGTTGAAACTGAATAGAACGTTGGAATTGACCGAATTCGTCAAATGGCAAGAGTATTCAAAGTGATCAGAGTGATTAAACCAGCTACAATAGTCAAAATGGCCTGAATGTCCAATAATTCAGAATGTTCATCATGTTGAAACTAAATAGAACGTTGGAATTGACCGAATTCGTCAAATGGCAAGAGTATTCAAAGTGATCAGAGTGATAAAACCAGCCAGACTAATCAAAATAGCCTGCATGCCCAATAATTCAGAATGTTCATCATGTTGAAACTGAATAGAACGTTGGAATTGACCGAATTCGTCAAATGGCAAGAGTATTCATAGTGATCAGAGTGATTAAACCAACTACAATAGTCAAAATAGCCTGAATGGCCAATAATTCAGAATGTTCATCATGTTGAAACTGAATAGAACGTTGGAATTTACCGAATTCGTCAAATGGCAAGAGTATTCAAAGTGATAAAACCAGCCAGACTAATAAAAATAGCCTGAATTCCCAATAATTCAGAATGTTCATCATGTTCAAACTGAATAGAAAGTTGGAATTGACCGAATTCGTCAAATGGCAAGGGTATTCAAAGTGATCAGAGTGATAAAACCAGACAGACTAATCAAAATAGCCTGAATGCGCAATAATTTAGAATGTTCATCATGTTGAAACTGAATAGAACGTTGGAATTGACCGAATTCGTCAAATGGCAGGAGTATTCAAAGTTATCAGAGTGATAAAACCAGCCAGACTAATCAAAATCGCCTGAATGTCCAATAATTCAGAATGTTCATCATGTTCAAACTGAATAGAACGTTGGAATTGACCGAATTCGTCAAATGGCAAGAGTATTCAAAGTGATCAGAGTGATTAAACCAGCCAGACTAATCAAAATAGCCTGAATGCCCAATAATTCAGAATGTTCATCATGTTGAAACTGAATAGAACGTTGGAATTGACCGAATTCGTCAAATGGCAAGAGTATTCAAAGTGATCAGAGTGATTAAACCAGCTACAATAGTCAAAATGGCCTGAATGTCCAATAATTCAGAATGTTCATCATGTTGAAACTAAATAGAACGTTGGAATTGACCGAATTCGTCAAATGGCAAGAGTATTCAAAGTGATCAGAGTGATTAAACCAACTACAATAGTCAAAATAGCCTGAATGCCCAATAATTCAGAATGTTCATCATGTTGAAACTGAATAGAACGTTGAAATTGACCGAATTCGTCAAATGGCAAGAGTATTCAAAGTGATCCGAGTGATAAAACCAGCCAGACTAATCAAAATAGCCTGAATGCCCAATAATTCAGAATGTTCATCATGATGGAATTGACCGAATTCGTCAATTGGCAAGAGTATTCAAAGTGATCAGAGTGATTAAACCAGCCAGACTAATCAAAATAGCCTGAATGCCCAATAATTCAGAATGTTCATCATGTTGAAACTGAATAGAACGTTGGAATTCACCGAATTCGTCAAATGGGAAGAGTATTCAAAGTGATCAGAGTGATTAAACCAGCTACATTAGTCAAAATGGCCTGAATGTCCAATAATTCAGAATGTTCATCATGTTGAAACTGAATAGAACGTTGGAATTGACCGAATTCGTCAAATGGCAAGAGTATTCAAAGTGATAAAACCAGCCAGACTAATAAAAATAGCCTGAATGCCCAATAATTCAGAATGTTCATCATGTTCAAACTGAATAGAAGGTTGGAATTGACCGAATTCGTCAAATGGCAGGAGTATTCAAAGTGATCAGAGTGATAAAACCAGACAGACTAATCAAAATAGCCTGAATGCGCAATAATTTAGAATGTTCATCATGTTGAAACTGAATAGAACGTTGGAATTGACCGAATTCGTCAAATGGCAGGAGTATTCAAAGTTATCGGAGTGATAAAACCAGCCAGACTAATCAAAATAGCCTGAATGCCCAATAATTCAGAATGTTCATCATGTTGAAACTGAATAGAACGTTGGAATTGACCGAATTCGTCAAATGGCAAAAGTATTCAAAGTGATCAGAGTGATTAAACCAACTACAATAGTCAAAATAGCCTGAATGGCCAATAATTCAGAATGTTCATCATGTTTAAACTGAATAGAACGTTGGAATTGACCGAATTCGTCAAATGGCAAGAGTATTCAAAGTGATCAGAGTGATTAAACCAGCTACAATAGTCAAAATGGCCTGAATGTCCAATAATTCAGAATGTTCATCATGTTGAAACTGAATAGAACGTTGGAATTGACCGAATTCGTCAAATGGCAAGAGTATTCAAAGTGATCAGAGTGATTAAACCAGCCAGACTAATCAAAATAGCCTGAATGCCCAATAATTCAGAATGTTCATCATGTTGAAACTGAATAGAACGTTGGAATTGACCGAATTCGTCAAATGGCAAGAGTATTCAAAGTGATCAGAGTGATAAAACCAGCCAGACTAATCAAAATAGCCTGAATGCCCAATAATTCAGAATGTTCATCATGTTGAAACTGAATAGAACGTTGGAATTGACCGAATTCGTCAAATGGCAAGAGTATTCAAAGTGATCAGAGTGATTAAACCAACTACAATAGTCAAAATAGCCTGAATGGCCAATAATTCAGAATGTTCATCATGTTGAAACTGAATAGAACGTTGGAATTGACCGAATTCGTCAAATGGCAAGAGTATTCAAAGTGATAAAACCAGCCAGACTAATCAAAATAGCCTGCATGCCCAATAATTCAGAATGTTCATCATGTTGAAACTGAATAGAACGTTGGAATTGACCGAATTCGTCAAATGGCAAGAGTATTCAAAGTGATCAGAGTGATTAAACCAGCTACAATAGTCAAAATGGCCTGAATGTCCAATATTTCAGAATGTTCATCATGTTGAAACTGAATAGAACGTTGGAATTGACCGAATTCGTCAAATGGCAAGAGTATTCAAAGTGATCAGAGTGATTAAACCAACTACAATAGTCAAAATAGCCTGAATGGCCAATAATTCAGAATGTTCATCATGTTGAAACTGAATAGAACGTTGGAATTGACCGAATTCGTCAAATGGCAAGAGTATTCAAAGTGATAAAACCAGCCAGACTAATCAAAATAGCCTGCATGCCCAATAATTCAGAATGTTCATCATGTTGAAACTGAATAGAACGTTGGAATTGACCGAATTCGTCAAATGGCAAGAGTATTCAAAGTGATCAGAGTGATAAAACCAGCCAGACTAATCAAAATAGCCTGCATGCCCAATAATTCAGAATGTTCATCATGTTGAAACTGAATAGAACGTTGGAATTGACCGAATTCGTCAAATGGCAAGAGTATTCATAGTGATCAGAGTGATTAAACCAACTACAATAGTCAAAATAGCCTGAATGGCCAATAATTCAGAATGTTCATCATGTTGAAACTGAATAGAACGTTGGAATTGACCGAATTCGTCAAATGGCAAGAGTATTCAAAGTGATAAAACCAGCCAGACTAATCAAAATAGCCTGCATGCCCAATAATTCAGAATGTTCATCATGTTGAAACTGAATAGAACGTTGGAATTGACCGAATTCGTCAAATGGCAAGAGTATTCAAAGTGATCAGAGTGATAAAACCAGCCAGACTAATCAAAATAGCCTGCATGCCCAATAATTCAGAATGTTCATCATGTTGAAACTGAATAGAACGTTGGAATTGACCGAATTCGTCAAATGGCAAGAGTATTCATAGTGATCAGAGTGATTAAACCAACTACAATAGTCAAAATAGCCTGAATGGCCAATAATTCAGAATGTTCATCATGTTGAAACTGAATAGAACGTTGGAATTGACCGAATTCGTCAAATGGCAAGAGTATTCAAAGTGATAAAACCAGCCAGACTAATCAAAATAGCCTGCATGCCCAATAATTCAGAATGTTCATCATGTTGAAACTGAATAGAACGTTGGAATTGATCAAAATCAAAATAGCCTGCATGCCCAATAATTCAGAATGTTCATCATGTTGAAACTGAATAGAACGTTGGAATTGACCGAATTCGTCAAATGGCAAGAGTATTCATAGTGATCAGAGTGATTAAACCAACTACAATAGTCAAAATAGCCTGAATGGCCAATAATTCAGAATGTTCATCATGTTGAAACTGAATAGAACGTTGGAATTGACCGAATTCGTCAAATGGCAAGAGTATTCAAAGTGATAAAACCAGCCAGACTAATCAAAATAGCCTGCATGCCCAATAATTCAGAATGTTCATCATGTTGAAACTGAATAGAACGTTGGAATTGACCGAATTCGTCAAATGGCAAGAGTATTCAAAGTGATCAGAGTGATAAAACCAGCCAGACTAATCAAAATAGCCTGCATGCCCAATAATTCAGAATGTTCATCATGTTGAAACTGAATAGAACGTTGGAATTGACCGAATTCGTCAAATGGCAAGAATATTCATAGTGATCAGAGTGATTAAACCAACTACAATAGTCAAAATAGCCTGAATGGCCAATAATTCAGAATGTTCATCATGTTGAAACTGAATAGAACGTTGGAATTGACCGAATTCGTCAAATGGCAAGAGTATTCAAAGTGATAAAACCAGCCAGACTAATCAAAATAGCCTGCATGCCCAATAATTCAGAATGTTCATCATGTTGAAACTGAATAGAACGTTGGAATTGACCGAATTCGTCAAATGGCAAGAGTATTCAAAGTGATCAGAGTGATTAAACCAGCTACAATAGTCAAAATGGCCTGAATGTCCAATATTTCAGAATGTTCATCATGTTGAAACTAAATAGAACGTTGGAATTGACCGAATTCGTCAAATGGCAAGAGTATTCATAGTGATCAGAGTGATTAAACCAACTACAATAGTCAAAATAGCCTGAATGGCCAATAATTCAGAATGTTCATCATGTTGAAACTGAATAGAACGTTGGAATTGACCGAATTCGTTAAATGGCGAGAGTATTCAAAGTGATCAGAGTGATAAAACCAGCCAGACTAATCAAAATAGCCTGCATGCCCAATAATTCAGAATGTTCATCATGTTGAAACTGAATAGAACGTTGGAATTGACCGAATTCGTCAAATGGCAAGAGTATTCATAGTGATCAGAGTGATTAAACCAATTACAATAGTCAAAATAGCCTGAATGGCCAATAATTCAGAATGTTCATCATGTTCAAACTGAATAGAAAGTTGGAATTGACCGAATTCGTCAAATGGCAAGGGTATTCAAAGTGATCAGAGTGATAAAACCAGACAGACTAATCAAAATAGCCTGAATGCGCAATAATTTAGAATGTTCATCATGTTGAAACTGAAAAGAACGTTGGAATTGACCGAATTCGTCAAATGGCAGGAGTATTCAAAGTTATCAGAGTGATAAAACCAGACAGACTAATCAAAATCGCCTGAATGTCCAATAATTCAGAATGTTCATCATGTTGAAACTGAATAGAACGTTGGAATTGACCGAATTCGTCAAATGGCAAGAGTATTCAAAGTTATCGGAGTGATAAAAACAGCCAGACTAATCAAAATAGCCTGAATGCCCAATAATTCAGAATGTTCATCATGTTGGAACTGAATAGAACGTTGGAATTGACCGAATTCGGCAAATGGCAAAAGTATTCAAAGTGATCAGAGTGATTAAACCAACTACAATAGTCAAAATAGCCTGAATGGCCAATAATTCAGAATGTTCATCATGTTTAAACTGAATAGAACGTTGGAATTGACCGAATTCGTCAAATGGCAAGAGTATTCAAAGTGATCAGAGTGATTAAACCAGCCAGACTAATCAAAATAGCCTGAATGCCCAATAATTCAGAATGTTCATCATGTTGAAACTGAATAGAACGTTGGAATTGACCGAATTCGTCAAATGGCAAGAGTATTCAAAGTGATCAGAGTGATAAAACCAGCCAGACTAATCAATATAGCCTGAATGCCCAATAATTCAGAATGTTCATCATGTTGAAACTGAATAGAACGTTGGAATTGACCGAATTCGTCCAATGGCAAGAGTATTCAAAGTGATCAGAGTGATTAAACCAGCCAGACTAATCAAAATAGCCTGAATGCCCAATAATTCAGAATGTTCATCATGTTGAAACTGAATAGAACGTTGGAATTGACCGAATTCGTCAAATGGCAAGAGTATTCAAAGTGATCAGAGTGATAAAACCAGCCAGACTAATCAAAATAGCCTGAATGCCCAATAATTCAGAATGTTCATCATGTTGAAACTGAATAGAACGTTGGAATTGACCGAATTCGTCAAATGGCAAGAGTATTCAAAGTGATCAGAGTGATTCAACCAGCTACAATAGTCAAAATGGCCTGAATGTCCAATAATTCAGAATGTTCATCATGTTGAAACTAAATAGAACGTTGGAATTGACCGAATTCGTCAAATGGCAAGAGTATTCAAAGTGATCAGAGTGATAAAACCAGCCAGACTAATCAAAATAGCCTGCATGCCCAATAATTCAGAATGTTCATCATGTTGAAACTGAATAGAACGTTGGAATTGACCGAATTCGTCAAATGGCAAGAGTATTCATAGTGATCAGAGTGATTAAACCAACTACAATAGTCAAAATAGCCTGAATGGCCAATAATTCAGAATGTTCATCATGTTGAAACTGAATAGAACGTTGGAATTGACCGAATTCATCAAATGGCAAGAGTATTCAAAGTGATAAAACCAGCCAGACTAATAAAAATAGCCTGAATTCCCAATAATTAAGAATGTTCATCATGTTCAAACTGAATAGAAAGTTGGAATTGACCGAATTCGTCAAATGGCAAGGGTATTCAAAGTGATCAGAGTGATAAAACCAGACAGACTAATCAAAATAACCTGAATGCGCAATAATTTAGAATGTTCATCATGTTGAAACTGAATAGAACGTTGGAATTGACCGAATTCGTCAAATGGCAGGAGTATTCAAAGTTATCAGAGTGATAAAACCAGCCAGACTAATCAAAATCGCCTGAATGTACAATAATTCAGAATGTTCATCATGTTCAAACTGAATAGAACGTTGGAATTGACCGAATTCGTCAAATGGCAAGAGTATTCAAAGTGATCAGAGTGATAAAACCAGCTACAATAGTCAAAATAGCCTGAATGCCCAATAATTCAGAATGTTCATCATGTTGAAAATGAATAGAACGTTGGAATTGACCGAATTCGTCAAATGGCAAGAGTATTCAAAGTGATAAAACCAGCCAGACTAATCAAAATAGCCTGAATGCCCAATAATTCAGAATGTTCATCATGTTGAAACTGAATAGAACGTTGGAATTGACCGAATTCATCAAATGGCAAGAGTATTCAAAGTGATCAGAGTGATAAAACCAGCCAGACTAATTAAAATAGCCTGCATGCCCAATAATTCAGAATGTTCATCATGTTGAAACTGAATAGAACGTTGGAATTGACCGAATTCGTCAAATGGCAAGAGTATTCAAAGTGATCAGAGTGATAAAACCAGACAGACTAATCAAAATAGCCTGAATGCGCAAAAATTTAGAATGTTCATCATGTTGAAACTGAATAGAACGTTGGAATTGACCGAATTCGTCAAATGGCAAGAGTATTCAAAGTGATCAGAGTGATAAAACCAGACAGACTAATCAAAATAGCCTGCATGCCCAATAGTTCAGAATGTTCATCATGTTGAAACTGAATAGAACGTTGGAAATGACCGAATTCATCAAATGGCAAGAGTATTCAAAGTGATCAGAGTGATAAAACCAGACAGACTAATCAAAATAGCCTGAATGCGCAATAATTTAGAATGTTCATCATGTTGAAACTGAATAGAACGTTGGAATTGACCGAATTCATCAAATGGCAAGAGTATTCAAAGTGATCAGAGTGATAAAACCGGACAGACTAATCAAAATAGCCTGAATGCGCAATAATTCAGAATGTTCATCATGTTGAAACTGAATAGAACGTTGGAATTGACCGAATTCATCAAATGGCAAGAGTATTCAAAGTGATCAGAGTGATACAACCAGCCAGACTAATTAAAATAGCCTGAATGCCCAATAATTCAGAATGTTCATCATGTTGAAACTGAATAGAACGTTGGAATTGACCAAATTCGTCAAATGGCAAGAGTATTCAAAGTGATCAGAGTGATAAAACCAGACAGACTAATCAAAACAGCCTGAATGCGCATTAATTTAGAATGTTCATCATGTTGAAACTGAATAGAACGTTGGAATTGACCGAATTCGTCAAATGGCAGGAGTATTCAAAGTTATCAGAGTGATAAAACCAGCCAGACTAATCAAAATAGCCTGAATGCCCAATAATTCAGAATGTCCATCATGTTGAAACTGAATAGAACGTTGGAATTGACCGAATTCAACAAATGGCAAGAGTATTCAAAGTGATCAGAGTGATAAAACCAGCCAGACTAATTAAAATAGCCTGCATGCCCAATAATTCAGAATGTTCATCATGTTGAAACTGAATAGAACGTTGGAATTGACCGAATTCGTCAAATGGCAAGAGTATTCAAAGTGATCAGAGTGATAAAACCAGACAGACTAATCAAAATAGCCTGAATGCGCAAAAATTTAGAATGTTCATCATGTTGAAACTGAATAGAACGTTGGAATTGACCGAATTCGTCAAATGGCAAGAGTATTCAAAGTGATCAGAGTGATAAAACCAGCTACAATAGTCAAAATAGCCTGAATGCCCAATAATTCAGAATGTTCATCATGTTGAAACGGAATAGAACGTTGGAATAGACCGAATTCGTCAAATGGCAAGAGTATTCAAAGTGATCAGAGTGATAAAACCAGCCAGACTAATCAAAATAGCCTGAATGCCCAATAATTCAGAATGTTCATCATGTTGAAACTGAATAGAACGTTGGAATTGACCGAATTCGTCAAATGGCAAGAGTATTCAAAGTGATAAAACCAGCCAGACTAATAAAAATAGCCTGCATGCCCAATAGTTCAGAATGTTCATCATGTTGAAACTGAATAGAACGTTGGAATTGACCGAATTCATCAAATGGCAAGAGTATTCAATGTGATCAGAGTGATAAAACCAGACAGACTAATCAAAATAGCCTGAATGCCCAATAATTTAGAATGTTCATCATGTTGAAACTGAATAGAACGTTGGAATTGACCGAATTCGTCAAATGGCAGGAGTATTCAAAGTTATCAGAGTGATAAAACCAGCCAGACTAATCAAAATAGCCTGAATGCCCAATAATTCAGAATGTTCATCATGTTGAAACTGAATAGAACGTTGCAATTGACCGAATTCATCAAATGGCAAGAGTATTCAAAGTGATCAGAGTGATAAAACCAGACAGACTAATCAAAATAGCCTGAATGCGCAATAATTCAGAATGTTCATCATGTTGAAACTGAATAGAACGTTGGAATTGACCGAATTCATCAAATGGCAAGAGTATTCAAAGTGATCAGAGTGATAAAACCAGACAGACTAATCAAAATAGCCTGAATGCGCAATAATTCAGAATGTTCATCATGTTGAAACTGAATAGAACGTTGGAATTGACCGAAATCATCAAATGGCAAGAGTATTCAAAGTGATCAGAGTGATAAAACCAGCCAGACTAATTAAAATAGCCTGAATGCCCAATAATTCAGAATGTTCATCATGTTGAAACTGAATAGAACGTTGGAATTGACCGAATTCGTCAAATGGCAAGAGTATTCAAAGTGATCAGAGTGATAAAACCAGACAGACTAATCAAAACAGCCTGAATGCGCATTAATTTAGAATGTTCATCATGTTGAAACTGAATAGAACGTTGGAATTGACCGAATTCGTCAAATGGCAGGAGTATTCAAAGTTATCAGAGTGATAAAACCAGCCAGACTAATCAAAATAGCCTGAATGGCCAATAATTCAGAATGTTCATCATGTTGAAACTGAATAGACCGTTGGAATTGACCGAATTCATCAAATGGCAAGAGTATTCAAAGTGATCAGAGTGATAAAACCAGCCAGACTAATTAAAATAGCCTGCATGCCCAATAATTCAGAATGTTCATCATGTTGAAACTGAATAGAACGTTGGAATTGACCGAATTCGTCAAATGGCAAGAGTATTCAAAGTGATCAGAGTGATAAAACCAGACAGACTAATCAAAATAGCCTGAATGCGCAAAAATTTAGAATGTTCATCATGTTGAAACTGAATAGAACGTTGGAATTGACCGAATTCGTCAAATGGCAAGAGTATTCAAAGTGATCAGAGTGATAAAACCAGACAGACTAATCAAAATAGACTGCATGCCCAATAGTTCAGAATGTTCATCATGTTGAAACTGAATAGAACGTTGGAATTGACCGAATTCATCAAATGGCAAGAGTATCCAAAGGGATCAGAGTGATAAAACCAGACAGACTAATCAAAATAGCCTGAATGCGCAATAATTTAGAATGTTCATCATGTTGAAACTGAATAGAACGTTGGAATTGACCGAATTCATCAAATGGCAAGAGTATTCAAAGTGATCAGAGTGATAAAACCGGACAGACTAATCAAAATAGCCTGAATGCGCAATAATTCAGAATGTTCATCATGTTGAAACTGAATAGAACGTTGGAATTGACCGAATTCATCAAATGGCAAGAGTATTCAAAGTGATCAGAGTGATACAACCAGCCAGACTAATTAAAATAGCCTGAATGCCCAATAATTCAGAATGTTCATCATGTTGAAACTGAATAGAACGTTGGAATTGATCGAATTCGTCAAATGGCAAGAGTATTCAAAGTGATCAGAGTGATAAAACCAGACAGACTAATCAAAACAGCCTGAATGCGCATTAATTTAGAATGTTCATCATGTTGAAACTGAATAGAACGTTGGAATTGACCGAATTCGTCAAATGGCAGGAGTATTCAAAGATATCAGAGTGATAAAACCAGCCAGACTAATCAAAATAGCCTGAATGCCCAATAATTCAGAATGTCCATCATGTTGAAACTGAATAGAACGTTGGAATTGACCGAATTCATCAAATGGCAAGAGTATTCAAAGTGATCAGAGTGATAAAACCAGCCAGACTAATTAAAATAGCCTGCATGCCCAATAATTCAGAATGTTCATCATGTTGAAACTGAATAGAACGTTGGAATTGACCGAATTCGTCAAATGGCAAGAGTATTCAAAGTGATCAGAGTGATAAAACCAGACAGCCTAATCAAAATAGCCTGAATGCGCAAAAATTTAGAATGTTCATCGTGTTGAAACTGAATAGAACGTTGGAATTGACCGAATTCGTCAAATGGCAAGAGTATTCAAAGTGATCAGAGTGATAAAACCAGCTACAATAGTCAAAATAGCCTGAATGCCCAATAATTCAGAATGTTCATCATGTTGAAACTGAATAGAACGTTGGAATAGACCGAATTCGTCAAATGGCAAGAGTATTCAAAGTTATCAGAGTGATAAAACCAGCCAGACTAATCAAAATAGCCTGAATGCCCAATAATTCAGAATGTTCATCATGTTGAAACTGAATAGAACGTTGGAATTGACCGAATTCATCAAATGGCAAGAGTATTCAAAGTGATCAGAGTGATAAAACCAGCCAGACTAATTAAAATAGCCTGAATGCCCAATAATTCAGAATGTTCACCATGTTCAAACTGAATAGAACGTTGGAATGGACCGAATTCGTCAAATGGCAAGATTATCAAAGTGATCAGAGTGATAAAACCAGCTACAATCATCAAAATAGCCTGAATGCCCAATAATTCAGAATGTTCATCATGTTGAAGCTGAATAGAACGTTGGAATTGACCGAATTCGTCAAATGGCAAGAGTATTCAAAGTGATCAGAGTGATAAAACCAGCTACAATAGTCAAAATAGCCTAAATGCCCAATAATTCAGAATGTTCATCATGTTGAAACTGAATAGAACGTTGGAATTGACCGAATTCGTCAAATGGCAAGAGTATTCAAAGTGATCAGAGTGATAAAACCAGCTACAATAGTCAAAATAGCCTGAATGCCCAATAATTCAGAATGTTCATCATGTTGAAACTGAATAGAACGTTGGAATTGACCGGATTCGTCAAATGGCAAGAGTATTCAAAGTGATCAGAGTGATAAAACCAGCTACAATAGTCAAAATAGCCTGAATGCCCAATAATTCAGAATGTTCATCATGTTGAAACTGAATAGAACGCTGGAATTGACCGAATTCGTTTAATAGCTAGAGTATTCAAAGTGATCAGAGTGATAAAACCAGCCAGACTAATCAAAATAGCCTGAATGCCCAATAATTCAGAATGTTCATCATGATGAAACTGAATAGAACGTTGGAATTGACCGAATTCGTCAAATGGCAAGAGTATTCAAAGTGATCAGAGTGATAAAACCAGCCAGACTAATCAAAATAGCCTGAATGCCCAATAATTCAGAATGTTCATCATGTTCAAACTGAATAGAACGTTGGAATTGACGAATTCGTCAAATGGCGAGAGTATTCAAAGTGATCAGAGTTATAAAACCAGACAGACTAATCAAAATAGCCTGAATGCGCAATAATTTAGAATGTTCATCATGTTGAAACTGAATAGAACGTTGGAATTGACCGAATTCGTCAAATGGCAGGAGTATTCAAAGTTATCAGAGTGATAAAACCAGACAGACTAATCAAAATAGCCTGAATGCGCAATAATTTAGAATGTTCATCATGTTGAAACTGAATAGAACGTTGGAATTGACCGAATTCGTCAAATGGCAAGAGTATTCAAAGTGATCAGAGTGATAAAACCAGCCAGACTAATTAAAATAGCCTGAATGCCCACTAATTCAGAATGTTCATCATGTTGAAACTGAATAGAACGTTGAAATTGACCGAATTCGTCAAATGGCAAGAGTATTTAAAGTGATCAGAGTGATAAAACCAGACAGACTAATCAAAATAGCCTGAATGCCCAATAATTCAGAATGTTCATCATGATGAAACTGAATAGAACGTTGGAATTGACCGAATTCGTCAAATGGCAAGAGTATTCAAAGTGATCAGAGTGATAAAACCAGCCAGACTAATCAAAATAGCCTGAATGCCCAATAATTCAGAATGTTCATCATGTTGAAACTGAATAGAACGTTGGAATTGACCGAATTCCCCAAATGGCAAGAGTATTCAAAGTGATCAGAGTGATAAAACCAGACAGACTAATCAAAATAGCCTGAATGCCCAATAATTCAGAATGTTCATCATGATGAAACTGAATAGAACGTTGGAATTGACCGAATTCGTCAAATGGCAAGAGTATTCAAAGTGATCAGAGTGATAAAACCAGCCAGACTAATCAAAATAGCCTGAATGCCCAATAATTCAGAATGTTCATCATGTTGAAACTGAATAGAACGTTGGAATTGACCGAATTCGTCAAATGGCAAGAGTATTCAAAGTGATTAGAGTGATAAAACCAGCCAGACTAATCAAAATAGCCTGAATGCCCAATAATTCAGAATGTTCATCATGTTGAAACTGAATAGAACGTTGGAATTGACCGAATTCGTCAAATGGCAAGAGTATTCAAAGTGATCAGAGTGATTAAACCAACTACAATAGTCAAAATAGCCTGAATGCCCAATAATTCAGAATGTTCATCATGTTGAAACTGAATAGAACGTTGGAATTGACCGAATTCGTCAAATGGCAAGAGTATTCAAAGTGATCAGAGTGATAAAACCAGACAGACTAATCAAAATAGCCTGAATGCGCAATAATTTAGAATGTTCATCATGTTGAAACTGAATAGAACGTTGGAATTGACCGAATTCGTCAAATTGCAGGAGTATTCAAAGTTATCAGAGTGATAAAACCAGCCAGACTAATCAAAATAGCCTGAATGCCCAATAATTCAGAATGTTCATCATGTTGAAACTGAATAGAACGTTGGAATTGACCGAATTCGTCAAATGGCAGGAGTATTCAAAGTTATCAGAGTGATAAAACCAGACAGACTAATCAAAATAGCCTGAATGCGCAATAATTTAGAATGTTCATCATGTTGAAACTGAATAGAACGTTGGAATTGACCGAATTCGTCAAATGGCAAGAGTATTCAAAGTGATCAGAGTGATAAAACCAGCCAGACTAATTAAAATAGCCTGAATGCCCAATAATTCAGAATGTTCATCATGTTGAAACTGAATAGAACGTTGGAATTGACCGAATTCGTCAAATGGCAAGAGTATTCAAAGTGATCAGAGTGATAAAACCAGACAGACTAATCAAAACAGCCTGAATGCGCATTAATTTAGAACAGGGGTGCCCAAAACCTTCTTATGGAAGCGCAAACACCAATACGTATACACTTTATCAACACACACAAGGAAAAACAAAAATATTTCATTATGTACACTGGTAAAAAAAAATTGAATTTCATTTTTATAAAATTTATATGTGGCAAATATAATAAAAACAAAAGATAATTTATTATAGAATATAATAAAATATATAAAAAATAAACAAAAAATAATTCATTATGGATCCTAAATGAACCAAAAAGACTTTTTAAACTCCGCAACTAACTGAACTCTTGACCCACCTGTTGTCATATCAGCAATATTTAATCGTCTTGATTATTTGAAAGCAAATCATACATTGAGATTGATTCTCAAAATTTTGAGCGAAGAAAAATCGCTTTCCCACGTGTCATTCATTCTGCAAAATAATCTATCCGCTTTAAACTCACAACACATAATGATTTCTGCAAGTGCTTCTCATTCCACGAAATCATTCAAAAAATAGCAACAAAATTTACGATGCGAGCGCCTGGCACCAATGTGTACCAACAAAGCATGCGTTCTTGTTGCTGTGTATATGAAAGTGTTGTTGCTTTGAACTTGGGTATGTGTGTATTTCATACAAACAGTTGTATGTGCATAGTAAGATGCTCAGCCTATGCTAAGGGCTTTTACAAAAACAAAAGCGCACCAAGCGCATAGGCCGTGGGCACCCCTGATTTAGAATGTTCATCATGTTGAAACTGAATAGAACGTTGGAATTGACCGAATTCGTCAAATGGCAGGAGTATTCAAAGTTATCAGAGTGATAAAACCAGCCAGACTAATCAAAATAGCCTGAATGCCCAATAATTCAGAATGTTCATCATGTTGAAACTGAATAGAACGTTGGAATTGACCGAATTCATCAAATGGCAAGAGTATTCAAAGTGATCAGAGGATAAAACCAGCCAGACTAATTAAAATAGCCTGCATGCCCAATAATTCAGAATGTTCATCATGTTGAAACTGAATAGAACGTTGGAATTGACCGAATTCGTCAAATGGCAAGAGTATTCAAAGTGATCAGAGTGATAAAACCAGAGAGACTAATCAAAATAGCCTGAATGCGCAAAAATTTAGAATGTTCATCATGTTGAAACTGAATAGAACGTTGGAATTGACCGAATTCGTCAAATGGCAAGAGTATTCAAAGTGATCAGAGTGATAAAACCAGCTACAATAGTCAAAATAGCCTGAATGCCCAATAATTCAGAATGTTCATCATGTTGAAACTGAATAGAACGTTGGAATAGACCGAATTCGTCAAATGGCAAGAGTATTCAAAGTTATCAGAGTGATAAAACCAGCCAGACTAATCAAAATAGCCTGAATGTCCAATAATTCAGAATGTTCATCATGTTCAAACTGAATAGAACGTTGGAATTGACCGAATTCGTCAAATGGCAAGAGTATTCAAAGTGATCAGAGAGATAAAACCAGCTACAATAGTCAAAATAGCCTGAATGCCCAATAATTCAGAATGTTCATCATGTTGAAACTGAATAGAACGTTGGAATTGACCGAATTCGTCAAATGGCAGGAGTATTCAAAGTTATCAGAGTGATAAAACCAGCCAGACTAATCAAAATAGCCTGAATGCCCAATAATTCAGAATGTTCATCATGTTGAAACTGAATAGAACGTTGGAATTGACCGAATTCATCAAATGGCAAGAGTATTCAAAGTGATCAGAGTGATAAAACCAGACAGACTAATCAAAATAGCCTGAATGCGCAATAATTCAGAATGTTCATCATGTTGAAACTGAATAGAACGTTGGAATTGACCGAATTCATCAAATGGCAAGAGTATTCAAAGTGATCAGAGTGATAAAACCAGACAGACTAATCAAAATAGCCTGAATGCGCAATAATTCAGAATGTTCATCATGTTGAAACTGAATAGAACGTTGGAATTGACCGAATTCATCAAATGGCAAGAGTATTCAAAGTGATCAGAGTGATAAAACCAGCCAGACTAATTAAAATAGCCTGAATGCCCAATAATTCAGAATGTTCATCATGTTGAAACTGAATAGAACGTTGGAATTGACCGAATTCGTCAAATGGCAAGAGTATTCAAAGTGATCAGAGTGATAAAACCAGAGAGACTAATCAAAATAGCCTGAATGCGCAAAAATTTAGAATGTTCATCATGTTGAAACTGAATAGAACGTTGGAATTGACCAAATTCGTCAAATGGCAAGAGTATTCAAAGTGATCAGAGTGATAAAACCAGCCAGACTAATCAAAATAGCCTGCATGCCCAATAATTCAGAATGTTCATCATGTTGAAACTGAATAGAACGTTGGAATTGACCGAATTCGTCAAATGGCAGGAGTATTCAAAGTTATCAGAGTGATAAAACCAGCCAGACTAATCAAAATAGCCTGAATGCCCAATAATTCAGAATGTTCATCATGTTGAAACTGAATAGAACGTTGCAATTGACCGAATTCATCAAATGGCAAGAGTATTCAAAGTGATCAGAGTGATAAAACCAGACAGACTAATCAAAATAGCCTGAATGCGCAATAATTCAGAATGTTCATCATGTTGAAACTGAATAGAACGTTGGAATTGACCGAATTCATCAAATGGCAAGAGTATTCAAAGTGATCAGAGTGATAAAACCAGACAGACTAATCAAAATAGCCTGAATGCGCAATAATTCAGAATGTTCATCATGTTGAAACTGAATAGAACGTTGGAATTGACCGAATTCATCAAATGGCAAGAGTATTCAAAGTGATCAGAGTGATAAAACCAGCCAGACTAATTAAAATAGCCTGAATGCCCAATAATTCAGAATGTTCATCATGTTGAAACTGAATAGAACGTTGGAATTGACCGAATTCGTCAAATGGCAAGAGTATTCAAAGTGATCAGAGTGATAAAACCAGACAGACTAATCAAAATAGCCTGAATGCGCAATAATTCAGAATGTTCATCATGTTGAAACTGAATAGAACGTTGGAATTGACCGAATTCATCAAATGGCAAGAGTATTCAAAGTGATCAGAGGATAAAACCAGCCAGACTAATTAAAATAGCCTGCATGCCCAATAATTCAGAATGTTCATCATGTTGAAACTGAATAGAACGTTGGAATTGACCGAATTCGTCAAATGGCAAGAGTATTCAAAGTGATCAGAGTGATAAAACCAGAGAGACTAATCAAAATAGCCTGAATGCGCAAAAATTTAGAATGTTCATCATGTTGAAACTGAATAGAACGTTGGAATTGACCGAATTCGTCAAATGGCAAGAGTATTCAAAGTGATCAGAGTGATAAAACCAGCCAGACTAATTAAAATAGCCTGAATGCCCAATAATTCAGAATGTTCATCATGTTGAAACTGAATAGAACGTTGGAATAGACCGAATTCGTCAAATGGCAAGAGTATTCAAAGTGATCAGAGTGATAAAACCAGTCAGACTAATCAAAATAGCCTGAATGCCCAATAATTCAGAATGTTCATCATGTTGAAACTGAATAGAACGTTGGAATTGACCGAATTCGTCAAATGGCAAGAGTATTCAAAGTGATCAGAGTGATAAAACCAGCTACAATAGTCAAAATAGCCTGAATGCCCAATAATTCAGAATGTTCATCATGTTGAAACTGAATAGAACGCTGGAATTGACCGAATTCGTTTAATAGCTAGAGTATTCAAAGTGATCAGAGTGATAAAACCAGCCAGACTAATCAAAATAGCCTGAATGCCCAATAATTCAGAATGTTCATCATGATGAAACTGAATAGAACGTTGGAATTGACCGAATTCGTCAAATGGCAAGAGTATTCAAAGTGATCAGAGTGATAAAACCAGCCAGACTAATCAAAATAGCCTGAATGCCCAATAATTCAGAATGTTCATCATGTTGAAACTGAATAGAACGTTGGAATTGAGCGAATTCGTCAGATGGCAAGAGTATTCAAAGTGATCAGAGTGATAAAACCAGACAGACTAATCAAAATAGCCTGAATGCGCAATAATTTAGAATGTTCATCATGTTGAAACTGAATAGAACGTTGGAATTGACTGAATTCGTCAAATGGCAAGAGTATTCAAAGTGATCAGAGTGATAAAACCAGCCAGACTAATTAAAATAGCCTGAATGCCCAATAATTCAGAATGTTCATCATGTTGAAACTGAATAGAACGTTGGAATTGACCGAATTCATCAAATGGCAAGAGTATTCAAAGTGATCAGAGTGATAAAACCAGACAGACTAATCAAAATAGCCTGAATGCCCAATAATTCAGAATGTTCATCATGATGAAACTGAATAGAACGTTGGAATTGACCGAATTCGTCAAATGGCAAGAGTATTCAAAGTGATCAGAGTGATAAAACCAGCCAGACTAATCAAAATAGCCTGAATGCCCAATAATTCAGAATGTTCATCATGTTGAAACTGAATAGAACGTTGGAATTGACCGAATTCCCCAAATGGCAAGAGTATTCAAAGTGATCAGAGTGATAAAACCAGACAGACTAATCAAAATAGCCTGAATGTCCAATAATTCAGAATGTTCATCATGATGAAACTGAATAGAACGTTGGAATTGACCGAATTCGTCAAATGGCAAGAGTATTCAAAGTGATCAGAGTGATAAAACCAGCCAGACTAATCAAAATAGCCTGAATGCCCAATAATTCAGAATGTTCATCATGTTGAAACTGAATAGAACGTTGGAATTGACCGAATTCCCCAAATGGCAAGAGTATTCAAAGTGATCAGAGTGATAAAACCAGACAGACTAATCAAAATAGCCTGAATGTCCAATAATTCAGAATGTTCATCATGTTGAAACTGAATAGAACGTTGGAATTGACCGAATTCGTCAAATGGCAAGAGTATTCAAAGTGATCAGAGTGATAAAACCAGACAGACTAATCAAAATAGCCTGAATGCGCAATAATTTAGAATGTTCATCATGTTGAAACTGAATAGAATGTTGGAATTGACCGAATTCGTCAAATGGCAGGAGTAATCAAAGTGATCAGAGTGATAAAACCAGCTACAATAAGCAAAATAGCCTGAATGCCCAATAATTCAGAATGTTCATCATGTTGAAACTGAATAGAACGTTGGAATTGACCGAATTCGTCAAATGGCAGGAGTATTCAAAGTTATCAGAGTGATAAAACCAGCCAGACTAATCAAAATAGCCTGAATGCCCAATAATTCAGAATGTTCATCATGTTGAAAGCCAGACTAATCAAAATAGCCTGAATGCCCAATAATTCAGAATGTTCATCATGTTGAAACTGAATAGAACGTTGGAATTGAGCGAATTCGTCAAATGGCAAGAGTATTCAAAGTGATCAGAGTGATAAAACCAGACAGACTAATCAAAATAGCCTGAATGCGCAATAATTTAGAATGTTCATCATGTTGAAACTGAATAGAACGTTGGAATTGACCGAATTCGTCAAATGGCAAGAGTATTCAAAGTGATCAGAGTGATAAAACCAGCCAGACTAATTAAAATAGCCTGAATGCCCAATAATTCAGAATGTTCATCATGTTGAAACTGAATAGAACGTTGGAATTGACCGAATTCATCAAATGGCAAGAGTATTCAAAGTGATCAGAGTGATAAAACCAGACAGACTAATCAAAATAGCCTGAATGCCCAATAATTCAGAATGTTCATCATGATGAAACTGAATAGAACGTTGGAATTGACCGAATTCGTCAAATGGCAAGAGTATTCAAAGTGATCAGAGTGATAAAACCAGCCAGACTAATCAAAATAGCCTGAATGCCCAATAATTCAGAATGTTCATCATGTTGAAACTGAATAGAACGTTGGAATTGACCGAATTCCCCAAATGGCAAGAGTATTCAAAGTGATAAAACCAGACAGACTAATCAAAATAGCCTGAATGCCCAATAATTCAGAATGTTCATCATGATGAAACTGAATAGAACGTTGGAATTGACCGAATTCGTCAAATGGCAAGAGTATTCAAAGTGATCAGAGTGATAAAACCAGCCAGACTAATCAAAATAGCCTGAATGCCCAATAATTCAGAATGTTCATCATGTTGAAACTGAATAGAACGTTGGAATTGACCGAATTCGTCAAATGGCAAGAGTATTCAAAGTGATCAGAGTGATAAAACCAGACAGACTAATCAAAATAGCCTGAATGCGCAATAATTTAGAATGTTCATCATGTTGAAACTGAATAGAATGTTGGAATTGACCGAATTCGTCAAATGGCAGGAGTAATCAAAGTGATCAGAGTGATAAAACCAGCTACAATAAGCAAAATAGCCTGAATGCCCAATAATTCAGAATGTTCATCATGTTGAAACTGAATAGAACGTTGGAATTGACCGAATTCGTCAAATGGCAAGAGTATTCAAAGTTATCAGAGTGATAAAACCAGACAGACTAATCAAAATAGCCTGAATGCGCAATAATTTAGAATGTTCATCATGTTGAAACTGAATAGAACGTTGGAATTGACCGAATTCGTCAAATGGCAAGAGTATTCAAAGTGATCAGAGTGATAAAACCAGCCAGACTAATTAAAATAGCCTGAATGCCCAATAATTCAGAATGTTCATCATGTTGAAACTGAATAGAACGTTGGAATTGACCGAATTCGTCAAATGGCAAGAGTATTCAAAGTGATCAGAGTGATAAAACCAGACAGACTAATCAAAACAGCCTGAATGCGCATTAATTTAGAATGTTCATCATGTTGAAACTGAATAGAACGTTGGAATTGACCGAATTCGTCAAATGGCAGGAGTATTCAAAGTTATCAGAGTGATAAAACCAGCCAGACTAATCAAAATAGCCTGAATGCCCAATAATTCAGAATGTTCATCATGTTGAAACTGAATAGAACGTTGGAATTGACCGAATTCATCAAATGGCAAGAGTATTCAAAGTGATCAGAGGATAAAACCAGCCAGACTAATTAAAATAGCCTGCATGCCCAATAATTCAGAATGTTCATCATGTTGAAACTGAATAGAACGTTGGAATTGACCGAATTCGTCAAATGGAAAGAGTATTCAATGTGATCAGAGTGATAAATCCAGAGAGACTAATCAAAATAGCCTGAATGCGCAAAAATTTAGAATGTTCATCATGTTGAAACTGAATAGAACGTTGGAATTGACCGAATTCGTCAAATGGCAAGAGTATTCAAAGTGATCAGAGTGATAAAACCAGCTACAATAGTCAAAATAGCCTGAATGCCCAATAATTCAGAATGTTCATCATGGTGAAACTGAATAGAACGTTGGAATTGACCGAATTCGTCAAATGGCAAGAGTATTCAAAGTTATCAGAGTGATAAAACCAGCCAGACTAATCAAAATAGCCTGAATGCCCAATAATTCAGAATGTTCATCATGTTGAAACTGAATAGAACGTTGGAATTGACCGAATTCATCAAATGGCAAGAGTATTCAAAGTGATCAGAGTGATAAAACCAGCCAGACTAATTAAAATAGCCTGAATGCCCAATAATTCAGAATGTTCACCATGTTCAAACAAAATAGAACGTTGGAATTGACCGAATTCGTCAAATGGCAAGATTATCAAAGTGATCAGAGTGATAAAACCAGCTACAATCATCAAAATACCCTGAATACCCAATAATTCAGAATGTTCATCATGTTGAAACTGAATAGAACGTTGGAATTGACCGAATTCGTCAAATGGCAGGAGTATTCAAAGTTATCAGAGTGATAAAACCAGCCAGACTAATCAAAATAGCCTGAATGTCCAATAATTCAGAATGTTCATCATGTTCAAACTGAATAGAACGTTGGAATTGACCGAATTCGTCAAATGGCAAGAGTATTCAAAGTGATCAGAGTGAAAAAACCAGCCAGACTAATCAAAATAGCCTGAATGCCCAAGAATTCAGAATGTTCATCATGATGAAACTGAATAGAACGTTGGAATTGACCGAATTCGTCAAATGGCAAGAGTATTCAAAGTGATCAGAGTGATAAAACCAGCCAGACTAATCAAAATAGCCTGAATGCCCAATAATTCAGAATGTTCATCATGTTGAAACTGAATAGAACGTTGGAATTGACCGAATTCGTCAAATGGCAAGAGAATTCAAAGTGATCAGAGTGATAAAACCAGCTACAATAGTCAAAATAGCCTGAATGCCCAATAATTCAGAATGTTCATCATGTTGAAACTGAATAGAACGTTGGAATTGACCGAATTCGTCAAATGGCAGGAGTATTCAAAGTTATCAGAGTGATAAAACCAGCCAGACTAATCAAAATAGCCTGAATGTCCAATAATTCAAAATGTTCATCATGTTCAAACTGAATAGAACGTTGGAATTGACCGAATTCGTCAAATGGCAGGAGTATTCAAAGTTATCAGAGTGATAAAACCAGCCAGACTAATCAAAATAGCCTGAATGCCCAATAATTCAGAATGTTCATCATGTTGAAACTGAATAGAACGTTGGAATTGACCGAATTCATCAAATGGCAGGAGTATTCAAAGTTATCAGAGTGATAAAACCAGCCAGACTAATCAAAATAGCCTGAATGCCCAATAATTCAAAATGTTCATCATGTTCAAACTGAATAGAACGTTGGAATTGACCGAATTCGTCAAATGGCAGGAGTATTCAAAGTTATCAGAGTGATAAAACCAGCCAGACTAATCAAAATAGCCTGAATGCCCAATAATTCAGAATGTTCATCATGTTGAAACTGAATAGAACGTTGGAATTGACCAAATTCGTCAAATGGCAAGAGTATTCAAAGTGATCAGAGTGATAAAACCAGCCAGACTAATCAAAATAGCCTGCATGCCCAATAATTCAGAATGTTCATCATGTTGAAACTGAATAGAACGTTGGAATTGACCGAATTCGTCAAATGGCAAGAGTATTCAAAGTGATCAGAGTGATAAAACCAGACAGACTAATCAAAATAGCCTGAATGCGCAATAATTTAGAATGTTCATCATGTTGAAACTGAATAGAACGTTGGAATTGACCGAATTCGTCAAATGGCAGGAGTATTCAAAGTTATCAGAGTGATAAAACCAGCCAGACTAATCAAAATAGCCTGAATGCCCAATAATTCAGAATGTTCATCATGTTGAAACTGAATAGAACGTTGGAATTGACCGAATTCATCAAATGGCAAGAGTATTCAAAGTGATCAGAGTGATAAAACCAGCCAGACTAATTAAAATAGCCTGAATGCCCAATAATTCAGAATGTTCATCATGTTGAAACTGAATAGAACGTTGGAATTGACCGAATTCATCAAATGGCAAGAGTATTCAAAGTGATCAGAGTGATAAAACCAGACAGACTAATCAAAACAGCCTGAATGCGCATTAATTTAGAATGTTCATCATGTTGAAACTGAATAGAACGTTGGAATTGACCGAATTCATCAAATGGCAAGAGTATTCAAAGTGATCAGAGTGATAAAACCAGCCAGACTAATTAAAATAGCCTGAATGCCCAATAATTCAGAATGTTCATCATGTTGAAACTGAATAGAACGTTGGAATTGACCGAATTCATCAAATGGCAAGAGTATTCAAAGTGATCAGAGTGATAAAACCAGCCAGACTAATTAAAATAGCCTGCATGCCCAATAATTCAGAATGTTCATCATGTTGAAACTGAATAGAACGTTGGAATTGACCGAATTCATCAAATGGCAAGAGTATTCAAAGTGATCAGAGTGATAAAACCAGCCAGACTAATTAAAATAGCCTAAATGCCCAATAATTCAGAATGTTCATCATGTTGAAACTGAATAGAACGTTGGAATTGACCGAATTCATCAAATGGCAAGAGTATTCAAAGTGATCAGAGTGATAAAACCAGACAGACTAATCAAAACAGCCTGAATGCGCATTAATTTAGAATGTTCATCATGTTGAAACTGAATAGAACGTTGGAATTGACCGAATTCGTCAAATGGCAGGAGTATTCAAAGTTATCAGAGTGATAAAACCAGCCAGACTAATCATAATAGCCTGAATGCCCAATAATTCAGAATGTTCATCATGTTGAAACTGAATAGAACGTTGGAATTGACCGAATTCGTCAAATGGCAAGAGTATTCAAAGTGATCAGAGTGATAAAACCAGAGAGATTAATCAAAATAGCCTGAATGCGCAAAAATTTAGAATGTTCATCATGTTGAAACTGAATAGAACGTTGGAATTGACCGAATTCGTCAAATGGCAAGAGTATTCAAAGTGATCAGAGTGATAAAACCAGACAGACTAATCAAAATAGCCTGAATGCGCAAAAATTTAGAATGTTCATCATGCTACAATAGTCAAAATAGCCTGAATGCCCAGTAATTCAGAATGTTCATCATGTTGAAACTGAATAGAACGTTGGAATTGACCGAATTCATCAAATGGCAAGAGTATTCAAAGTGATCAGAGTGATAAAACCAGCCAGACTAATTAAAATAGCCTGAATGCCCAATAATTCAGAATGTTCACCATGTTCAAACTGAATAGAACGTTGGAATTGACCGAATTCGTCAAATGGCAAGATTATCAAAGTGATCAGAGTGATAAAACCAGCTACAATCATCAAAATAGCCTGAATGCCCAATAATTCAGAATGTTCATCATGTTGAAACTGAATAGAACGTTGGAATTGGCCGAATTCGTCAAATGGCAAGAGTATTCAAAGTGATCAGAGTGATAAAACCAGCTACAATAGTCAAAATAGCCTGAATGCGCAATAATTCAGAATGTTCATCATGTTGAAACTGAATAGAACGTTGGAATTGACCGAATTCGTCAAATGGCAGGAGTATTCAAAGTTATCAGAGTGATAAAACCAGCCAGACTAATCAAAATAGCCTGAATGTCCAATAATTCAGAATGTTCATCATGTTCAAACTGAATAGAACGTTGGAATTGACCGAATTCGTCAAATGGCAAGAGTATTCAAAGTGATCAGAGTGATAAAACCAGCTACAATAGTCAAAATAGCCTGAATGCCCAATAATTCAGAATGTTCATCATGTTGAAACTGAATAGAACGTTGGAATTGACCGAATTCGTCAAATGGCAAGAGTATTCAAAGTGATCAGAGTGATAAAACCAGCTACAATACTCAAAATAGCCTGAATGCCCAATAATTCAGAATGTTCATCATGTTGAAACTGAATAGAACGCTGGAATTGACCGAATTCGTTTAATAGCTAGAGTATTCAAAGTGATCAGAGTGATAAAACCAGCCAGACTAATCAAAATAGCCTGAATGCCCAATAATTCAGAATGTTCATCATGATGAAACTGAATAGAACGTTGGAATTGACCGAATTCGTCAAATGGCAAGAGTATTCAAAGTGATCAGAGTGATAAAACCAGCCAGACTAATCAAAATAGCCTGAATGCCCAATAATTCAGAATGTTCATCATGTTAAAACTGAATAGAACGTTGGAATTTACCGAATTCGTCAAATGGCAAGAGCATTCAAAGTGATCAGAGTGATAAAACCAGCCAGACTAATTAAAAAAGCCTGAATGCCCAATAATTCAGAATGTTCATCATGTTGAAACTGAATAGAACGTTGGAATTGACCGAATTCGTCAAATGGCAAGAGTATTCAAAGTGATCAGAGTGATTAAACCAAGTACAATAGTCAAAATAGCCTGAATGCCCAATAATTCAGAATGTTCATCATGTTGAAACTGAATAGAACGTTGGAATTGACCGAATTCGTTTAATAGCTAGAGTATTCAAAGTGATCAGAGTGATAAAACCAGCCAGACTAATCAAAATAGCCTGAATGCCCAATAATTCAGAATGTTCATCATGATGAAACTGAATAGAACGTTGGAATTGACCGAATTCGTCAAATGGCAAGAGTATTCAAAGTGATCAGAGTGATAAAACCAGCCAGACTAATCAAAATAGCCTAAATGCCCAATAATTCAGAATGTTCATCATGTTGAAACTGAATAGAACGTTGAAATTGAGCGAATTCGTCAAATGGCAAGAGTATTCAAAGTGATCAGAGTGATAAAACCAGCCAGACTAATCAAAATAGCCTGAATGCCCAATAATTCAGAATGTTCATCATGGTGAAACTGAATAGAACGTTGGAATTGACCGAATTCGTCAAATGGCAAGAGTATTCAAAGTTATCAGAGTGATAAAACCAGCCAGACTAATCAAAATAGCCTGAATGCCCAATAATTCAGAATGTTCATCATGTTGAAACTGAATAGAACGTTGGAATTGACCGAATTCATCAAATGGCAAGAGTATTCAAAGTGATCAGAGTGATAAAACCAGCCAGACTAATTAAAATAGCCTGAATGCCCAATAATTCAGAATGTTCACCATGTTCAAACAAAATAGAACGTTGGAATTGACCGAATTCGTCAAATGGCAAGATTATCAAAGTGATCAGAGTGATAAAACCAGCTACAATCATCAAAATACCCTGAATACCCAATAATTCAGAATGTTCATCATGTTGAAACTGAATAGAACGTTGGAATTGACCGAATTCGTCAAATGGCAGGAGTATTCAAAGTTATCAGAGTGATAAAACCAGCCAGACTAATCAAAATAGCCTGAATGTCCAATAATTCAGAATGTTCATCATGTTCAAACTGAATAGAACGTTGGAATTGACCGAATTCGTCAAATGGCAAGAGTATTCAAAGTGATCAGAGTGAAAAAACCAGCCAGACTAATCAAAATAGCCTGAATGCCCAAGAATTCAGAATGTTCATCATGATGAAACTGAATAGAACGTTGGAATTGACCGAATTCGTCAAATGGCAAGAGTATTCAAAGTGATCAGAGTGATAAAACCAGCCAGACTAATCAAAATAGCCTGAATGCCCAATAATTCAGAATGTTCATCATGTTGAAACTGAATAGAACGTTGGAATTGACCGAATTCGTCAAATGGCAAGAGAATTCAAAGTGATCAGAGTGATAAAACCAGCTACAATAGTCAAAATAGCCTGAATGCCCAATAATTCAGAATGTTCATCATGTTGAAACTGAATAGAACGTTGGAATTGACCGAATTCGTCAAATGGCAGGAGTATTCAAAGTTATCAGAGTGATAAAACCAGCCAGACTAATCAAAATAGCCTGAATGTCCAATAATTCAAAATGTTCATCATGTTCAAACTGAATAGAACGTTGGAATTGACCGAATTCGTCAAATGGCAGGAGTATTCAAAGTTATCAGAGTGATAAAACCAGCCAGACTAATCAAAATAGCCTGAATGCCCAATAATTCAGAATGTTCATCATGTTGAAACTGAATAGAACGTTGGAATTGACCGAATTCATCAAATGGCAGGAGTATTCAAAGTTATCAGAGTGATAAAACCAGCCAGACTAATCAAAATAGCCTGAATGCCCAATAATTCAAAATGTTCATCATGTTCAAACTGAATAGAACGTTGGAATTGACCGAATTCGTCAAATGGCAGGAGTATTCAAAGTTATCAGAGTGATAAAACCAGCCAGACTAATCAAAATAGCCTGAATGCCCAATAATTCAGAATGTTCATCATGTTGAAACTGAATAGAACGTTGGAATTGACCAAATTCGTCAAATGGCAAGAGTATTCAAAGTGATCAGAGTGATAAAACCAGCCAGACTAATCAAAATAGCCTGCATGCCCAATAATTCAGAATGTTCATCATGTTGAAACTGAATAGAACGTTGGAATTGACCGAATTCGTCAAATGGCAAGAGTATTCAAAGTGATCAGAGTGATAAAACCAGACAGACTAATCAAAATAGCCTGAATGCGCAATAATTTAGAATGTTCATCATGTTGAAACTGAATAGAACGTTGGAATTGACCGAATTCGTCAAATGGCAGGAGTATTCAAAGTTATCAGAGTGATAAAACCAGCCAGACTAATCAAAATAGCCTGAATGCCCAATAATTCAGAATGTTCATCATGTTGAAACTGAATAGAACGTTGGAATTGACCGAATTCATCAAATGGCAAGAGTATTCAAAGTGATCAGAGTGATAAAACCAGCCAGACTAATTAAAATAGCCTGAATGCCCAATAATTCAGAATGTTCATCATGTTGAAACTGAATAGAACGTTGGAATTGACCGAATTCATCAAATGGCAAGAGTATTCAAAGTGATCAGAGTGATAAAACCAGACAGACTAATCAAAACAGCCTGAATGCGCATTAATTTAGAATGTTCATCATGTTGAAACTGAATAGAACGTTGGAATTGACCGAATTCATCAAATGGCAAGAGTATTCAAAGTGATCAGAGTGATAAAACCAGCCAGACTAATTAAAATAGCCTGAATGCCCAATAATTCAGAATGTTCATCATGTTGAAACTGAATAGAACGTTGGAATTGACCGAATTCATCAAATGGCAAGAGTATTCAAAGTGATCAGAGTGATAAAACCAGCCAGACTAATTAAAATAGCCTGCATGCCCAATAATTCAGAATGTTCATCATGTTGAAACTGAATAGAACGTTGGAATTGACCGAATTCATCAAATGGCAAGAGTATTCAAAGTGATCAGAGTGATAAAACCAGCCAGACTAATTAAAATAGCCTAAATGCCCAATAATTCAGAATGTTCATCATGTTGAAACTGAATAGAACGTTGGAATTGACCGAATTCATCAAATGGCAAGAGTATTCAAAGTGATCAGAGTGATAAAACCAGACAGACTAATCAAAACAGCCTGAATGCGCATTAATTTAGAATGTTCATCATGTTGAAACTGAATAGAACGTTGGAATTGACCGAATTCGTCAAATGGCAGGAGTATTCAAAGTTATCAGAGTGATAAAACCAGCCAGACTAATCATAATAGCCTGAATGCCCAATAATTCAGAATGTTCATCATGTTGAAACTGAATAGAACGTTGGAATTGACCGAATTCGTCAAATGGCAAGAGTATTCAAAGTGATCAGAGTGATAAAACCAGAGAGATTAATCAAAATAGCCTGAATGCGCAAAAATTTAGAATGTTCATCATGTTGAAACTGAATAGAACGTTGGAATTGACCGAATTCGTCAAATGGCAAGAGTATTCAAAGTGATCAGAGTGATAAAACCAGACAGACTAATCAAAATAGCCTGAATGCGCAAAAATTTAGAATGTTCATCATGCTACAATAGTCAAAATAGCCTGAATGCCCAGTAATTCAGAATGTTCATCATGTTGAAACTGAATAGAACGTTGGAATTGACCGAATTCATCAAATGGCAAGAGTATTCAAAGTGATCAGAGTGATAAAACCAGCCAGACTAATTAAAATAGCCTGAATGCCCAATAATTCAGAATGTTCACCATGTTCAAACTGAATAGAACGTTGGAATTGACCGAATTCGTCAAATGGCAAGATTATCAAAGTGATCAGAGTGATAAAACCAGCTACAATCATCAAAATAGCCTGAATGCCCAATAATTCAGAATGTTCATCATGTTGAAACTGAATAGAACGTTGGAATTGGCCGAATTCGTCAAATGGCAAGAGTATTCAAAGTGATCAGAGTGATAAAACCAGCTACAATAGTCAAAATAGCCTGAATGCGCAATAATTCAGAATGTTCATCATGTTGAAACTGAATAGAACGTTGGAATTGACCGAATTCGTCAAATGGCAGGAGTATTCAAAGTTATCAGAGTGATAAAACCAGCCAGACTAATCAAAATAGCCTGAATGTCCAATAATTCAGAATGTTCATCATGTTCAAACTGAATAGAACGTTGGAATTGACCGAATTCGTCAAATGGCAAGAGTATTCAAAGTGATCAGAGTGATAAAACCAGCTACAATAGTCAAAATAGCCTGAATGCCCAATAATTCAGAATGTTCATCATGTTGAAACTGAATAGAACGTTGGAATTGACCGAATTCGTCAAATGGCAAGAGTATTCAAAGTGATCAGAGTGATAAAACCAGCTACAATACTCAAAATAGCCTGAATGCCCAATAATTCAGAATGTTCATCATGTTGAAACTGAATAGAACGCTGGAATTGACCGAATTCGTTTAATAGCTAGAGTATTCAAAGTGATCAGAGTGATAAAACCAGCCAGACTAATCAAAATAGCCTGAATGCCCAATAATTCAGAATGTTCATCATGATGAAACTGAATAGAACGTTGGAATTGACCGAATTCGTCAAATGGCAAGAGTATTCAAAGTGATCAGAGTGATAAAACCAGCCAGACTAATCAAAATAGCCTGAATGCCCAATAATTCAGAATGTTCATCATGTTGAAACTGAATAGAACGTTGGAATTTACCGAATTCGTCAAATGGCAAGAGCATTCAAAGTGATCAGAGTGATAAAACCAGCCAGACTAATTAAAAAAGCCTGAATGCCCAATAATTCAGAATGTTCATCATGTTGAAACTGAATAGAACGTTGGAATTGACCGAATTCGTCAAATGGCAAGAGTATTCAAAGTGATCAGAGTGATTAAACCAAGTACAATAGTCAAAATAGCCTGAATGCCCAATAATTCAGAATGTTCATCATGTTGAAACTGAATAGAACGTTGGAATTGACCGAATTCGTTTAATAGCTAGAGTATTCAAAGTGATCAGAGTGATAAAACCAGCCAGACTAATCAAAATAGCCTGAATGCCCAATAATTCAGAATGTTCATCATGATGAAACTGAATAGAACGTTGGAATTGACCGAATTCGTCAAATGGCAAGAGTATTCAAAGTGATCAGAGTGATAAAACCAGCCAGACTAATCAAAATAGCCTAAATGCCCAATAATTCAGAATGTTCATCATGTTGAAACTGAATAGAACGTTGAAATTGAGCGAATTCGTCAAATGGCAAGAGTATTCAAAGTGATCAGAGTGATAAAACCAGCCAGACTAATCAAAATAGCCTGAATGCCCAATAATTCAGAATGTTCATCATGTTGAAACTGAATAGAACGTTGGTATTGACCGAATTCGTCAAATGGCAAGAGTATTCAAAGTGATCAGAGTGATAAAACCAGCTACAATAGTCAAAATAGCCTGAATGCCCAATAATTCAGAATGTTCATCATGTTGAAACTGAATAGAACGTTGGAATTGACCGAATTCGTCAAATGGCAAGAGTATTCAAAGTGATCAGAGTGATAAAACCAGCTACAATAGTCAAAATAGCCTGAATGCCCAATAATTCAGAATGTTCATCATGTTGAAACTGAATGGAACGTTGGAATTGACCGAATTCGTCAAATGGCAGGAGTATTCAAAGTTATCAGAGTGATAAAACCAGCCAGACTAATCAAAATAGCCTGAATGTCCTATAATTCAGAATGTTCATCATGTTCAAACTGAATAGAACGTTGGAATTGACCGAATTCGTCAAATGGCAAGAGTATTCAAAGTGATCAGAGTGATAAAACCAGCTACAATAGTCAAAATAGCCTGAATGCCCAATAATTCAGAATGTTCATCATGTTGAAACTGAATAGAACGTTGGAATTGACCGAATTCGTCAAATGGCAAGAGTATTCAAAGTTATCAGAGTTATAAAACCAGCCAGACTAATCAAAATAGCCTGAATGCCCAATAATTGAGAATGTTCATCATGTTGAAACTGAATAGAACGCTGTTATTGACCGAATTCGTCAAATGGCAAGAGTATTCGAAGTGATAAAACCAGCCAGACTAATAAAAATAGCCTGCATGCCCAATAATTCAGAATGTTCATCATGTTGAAACTGAATAGAACGTTGGAATTGAGCGAATTCGTCAAATGGCAAGAGTATTCAAAGTGATCAGAGTGATAAAACCAGCCAGACTAATCAAAATAGCCTAAATGCCCAATAATTCAGAATGTTCATCATGTTGAAACTGAATAGAACGTTGAAATTGAGGGAATTCGTCAAATGGTAAGAGTATTCAAAGTGATCAGAGTGATAAAACCAGCCAGACTAATCAAAATAGCCTGAATGTCCAATAATTCAGAATGTTCATCATGTTCAAACTGAATAGAACGTTGGAATTGACCGAATTCGTCAAATGGCAAGAGTATTCAAAGTGATCAGAGTGATAAAACCAGCTACAATAGTCAAAATAGCCTGAATGCCCAATAATTCAGAATGTTCATCATGTTGAAACTGAATAGAACGTTGGAATTGACCGAATTCGTCAAATGGCAAGAGTATTCAAAGTGATCAGAGTGATAAAACCAGCTACAATACTCAAAATAGCCTGAATGCCCAATAATTCAGAATGTTCATCATGTTGAAACTGAATAGAACGCTGGAATTGACCGAATTCGTTTAATAGCTAGAGTATTCAAAGTGATCAGAGTGATAAAACCAGCCAGACTAATCAAAATAGCCTGAATGCCCAATAATTCAGAATGTTCATCATGATGAAACTGAATAGAACGTTGGAATTGACCGAATTCGTCAAATGGCAAGAGTATTGAAAGTGATCAGAGTGATAAAACCAGCCAGACTAATCAAAATAGCCTGAATGCCCAATAATTCAGAATGTTCATCATGTTGAAACTGAATAGAACGTTGGAATTTACCGAATTCGTCAAATGGCAAGAGCATTCAATGTGATCAGAGTGATAAAACCAGCCAGACTAATTAAAAAAGCCTGAATGCCCAATAATTCAGAATGTTCATCATGTTGAAACTGAATAGAACGTTGGAATTGACCGAATTCGTCAAATGGCAAGAGTATTCAAAGTGATCAGAGTGATTAAACCAAGTACAATAGTCAAAATAGCCTGAATGCCCAATAATTCAGAATGTTCATCATGTTGAAACTGAATAGAACGTTGGAATTGACCGAATTCGTTTAATAGCTAGAGTATTCAAAGTGATCAGAGTGATAAAACCAGCCAGACTAATCAAAATAGCCTGAATGCCCAATAATTCAGAATGTTCATCATGATGAAACTGAATAGAACGTTGGAATTGACCGAATTCGTCAAATGGCAAGAGTATTCAAAGTGATCAGAGTGATAAAACCAGCCAGACTAATCAAAATAGCCTAAATGCCCAATAATTCAGAATGTTCATCATGTTGAAACTGAATAGAACGTTGAAATTGAGCGAATTCGTCAAATGGCAAGAGTATTCAAAGTGATCAGAGTGATAAAACCAGCCAGACTAATCAAAATAGCCTGAATGCCCAATAATTCAGAATGTTCATCATGTTGAAACTGAATAGAACGTTGGTATTGACCGAATTCGTCAAATGGCAAGAGTATTCAAAGTGATCAGAGTGATAAAACCAGCTACAATAGTCAAAATAGCCTGAATGCCCAATAATTCAGAATGTTCATCATGTTGAAACTGAATAGAACGTTGGAATTGACCGAATTCGTCAAATGGCAAGAGTATTCAAAGTGATCAGAGTGATAAAACCAGCTACAATAGTCAAAATAGCCTGAATGCCCAATAATTCAGAATGTTCATCATGTTGAAACTGAATGGAACGTTGGAATTGACCGAATTCGTCAAATGGCAGGAGTATTCAAAGTTATCAGAGTGATAAAACCAGCCAGACTAATCAAAATAGCCTGAATGTCCTATAATTCAGAATGTTCATCATGTTCAAACTGAATAGAACGTTGGAATTGACCGAATTCGTCAAATGGCAAGAGTATTCAAAGTGATCAGAGTGATAAAACCAGCTACAATAGTCAAAATAGCCTGAATGCCCAATAATTCAGAATGTTCATCATGTTGAAACTGAATAGAACGTTGGAATTGACCGAATTCGTCAAATGGCAAGAGTATTCAAAGTTATCAGAGTTATAAAACCAGCCAGACTAATCAAAATAGCCTGAATGCCCAATAATTGAGAATGTTCATCATGTTGAAACTGAATAGAACGCTGTTATTGACCGAATTCGTCAAATGGCAAGAGTATTCGAAGTGATAAAACCAGCCAGACTAATAAAAATAGCCTGCATGCCCAATAATTCAGAATGTTCATCATGTTGAAACTGAATAGAACGTTGGAATTGAGCGAATTCGTCAAATGGCAAGAGTATTCAAAGTGATCAGAGTGATAAAACCAGCCAGACTAATCAAAATAGCCTAAATGCCCAATAATTCAGAATGTTCATCATGTTGAAACTGAATAGAACGTTGAAATTGAGGGAATTCGTCAAATGGTAAGAGTATTCAAAGTGATCAGAGTGATAAAACCAGCCAGACTAATCAAAATAGCCTGAATGCCCAATAATTCAGAATGTTCATCATGTTGAAACTGAATAGAACGTTGGTATTGACCGAATTCGTCAAATGGCAAGAGTATTCAAAGTGATCAGAGTGATAAAACCAGCTACAATAGTCAAAATAGCCTGAATGCCCAATAATTCAGAATGTTCAACATGTTGAAACTGAATAGAACGTTGGAATTGACCGAATTCGTCAAATGGCAAGAGTATTCAAAGTGATCAGAGTGATAAAACCAGCTACAATAGTCAAAATAGCCTGAATGCCCAATAATTCAGAATGTTCATCATGTTGAAACTGAATGGAACGTTGGAATTGACCGAATTCGTCAAATGGCAGGAGTATTCAAAGTTATCAGAGTGATAAAACCAGCCAGACTAATCAAAATAGCCTGAATGTCCTATAATTCAGAATGTTCATCATGTTCAAACTGAATAGAACGTTGGAATTGACCGAATTCGTCAAATGGCAAGAGTATTCAAAGTGATCAGAGTGATAAAACCAGCTACAATAGTCAAAATAGCCTGAATGCCCAATAATTCAGAATGTTCATCATGTTGAAACTGAATAGAACGTTGGAATTGACCGAATTCGTCAAATGGCAAGAGTATTCAAAGTTATCAGAGTGATAAAACCAGCCAGACTAATCAAAATAGCCTGAATGCCCAATAATTGAGAATGTTCATCATGTTGAAACTGAATAGAACGCTGGTATTGACCGAATTCGTCAAATGGCAAGAGTATTCAAAGTGATAAAACCAGCCAGACTAATATAAATAGCCTGCATGCCCAATAATTCAGAATGTTCATCATGTTGAAACTGAATAGAACGTTGGAATTGAGCGAATTCGTCAAATGGCAAGAGTATTCAAAGTGATCAGAGTGATAAAACCAGCCAGACTAATCAAAATAGCCTGAATGCCCAATAATTCAGAATGTTCATCATGTTGAAACTGAATAGAACGTTAGAATTGACCGAATTCGTCAAATGGCAAGAGTATTCAAAGTTATCAGAGTGATAAAACCAGCTACAATCATCAAAATAGCCTGAATGCCCAATAATTCAGAATGTTCATCATGTTGAAACTGAATAGAACGTTGGAATTGACCGAATTCGTCAAATGGCAAGAGAATTCAAAGTGATCAGAGTGATAAAACCAGCTACAATAGTCAAAATAGCCTGCATGCCCAATAATTCAGAATGTTCATTATGTTGAAACTGAATAGAACGCTGGAATTGACCGAATTCGTTTAATAGCTAGAGCATTCAAAGTGATCAGAGTGATAGAACCAGCTACAATAGTCAAAAAAGCCTGAATGCCCAATAATTCAGAATGTTCATCATGTTGAAACTGAATAGAACGTTGGAATTGACCGAATTCGCCAAATGGCAAGAGTATTCAAAGTTATCAGAGTGATAAAACCAGCCAGACTAATAAAAATAGCCTGAATGCCCAATAATTCAGAATGTTCATCATGTTCAAACTGAATAGAACGTTGGAATTGACCGAATTCGTCAAATGGCAAGATTATCAAAGTGATCAGAGTGATAAAACCAGCTACAATCATCAAAATAGCCTGAATGCCCAATAATTCAGAATGTTCATCATGTTGAAACTGAATAGAACGTTGGAATTGACCGAATTCGCCAAATGGCAAGAGTATTCAAAGTTATCAGAGTGATAAAACCAGCCAGACTAATCAAAATAGCCTGAATGCCCAATAATTCAGAATATTCATCATGTTCAAACTGAATAGAACGTTGGAATTGACCGAATTCGTCAAATGGCAAGATTATCAAAGTGATCAGAGTGATAAAACCAGCTACAATCATCAAAATAGCCTGAATGCCCAATAATTCAGAATGTTCATCATGTTGAAACTGAATAGAACGTTGGAATTGACCGAATTCGTCAAATGGCAAGAGAATTCAAAGTGATCAGAGTGATAAAACCAGCTACAATAGTCAAAATAGCCTGAATGCCCAATAATTCAGAATGTTCATCATGTTGAAACTGAATAGAACGTTGGAATTGACCGAATTCGTCAAATGGCAGGAGTATTCAAAGTTATCAGAGTGATAAAACCAGCCAGACTAATCAAAATAGCCTGAATGTCCAATAATTCAAAATGTTCATCATGTTCAAACTGAATAGAACGTTGGAATTGACCGAATTCGTCAAATGGCAAGAGTATTCAAAGTGATCAGAGTGATAGAACCAGCTACAATAGTCAAAAAAGCCTGAATGCCCAATAATTCAGAATGTTCATCATGTTGAAACTGAATAGAACGTTGGAATTGACCGAATTCGCCAAATGGCAAGAGTATTCAAAGTTATCAGAGTGATAAAACCAGCCAGACTAATAAAAATAGCCTGAATGCCCAATAATTCAGAATGTTCATCATGTTGAAACCGAATAGAACGTTGGAATTGACCGAATTCAACAAATGGCAAGAGTATTCAAAGTGATCAGAGTGATAAAACCAGCCAGACTAATTAAAATAGCCTGAATGCCCAATAATTCAGAATGTTCATCATGTTCAAACTGAATAGAACGTTGGAATTGACCGAATTCGTCAAATGGCAGGAGTATTCAAAGTGATCAGAGTGATAAAACCAGCTACAATCATCAAAATAGCCTGAATGCCCAATAATTCAGAATGTTCATCATGTTGAAACTGAATAGAACGTTGGAATTGACCGAATTCGTCAAATGGCAAGAGTATTCAAAGTGATCAGAGTGATAAAACCAGCCAGACTAATCAAAATAGCCTGAATGCCCAATAATTCAGAATGTTCATCATGTTGAAACTGAATAGAACGTTGGAATTGACCGAATTCGTCAAATGGCAAGAGTATTCAAAGTGATCAGAGTGATTAAACCAGCCAGACTAATCAAAATAGCCTGCATGCCCAATAATTGAGAATGTTCATCATGTTGAAACTGAATAGAACGTTGGAATTGACCGAATTCGTCAAATGGCAAGAGTATTCAAAGTGATCAGAGTGATAAAACCAGACAGACTAATCAAAATAGCCTGAATGCGCAATAATTTAGAATGTTCATCATGTTGAAACTGAATAGAACGTTGGAATTGACCGAATTCGTCAAATGGCAGGAGTATGCAAAGTTATCAGAGTGATAATACCAGCCAGACTAATCAAAATAGCCTGAATGTCCAATAATTCAGAATTTTCATCATGTTCAAACTGAATAGAACGTTGGAATTGACCGAATTCGTCAAATGGCAAGAGTATTCAAAGTTATCAGAGTGATAAAACCAGCCAGACTAATCAAAATAGCCTGAATGCCCAATAATTCAGAATTTTCATCATGTTCAAACTGAATAGAACGTTGGAATTGACCGAATTCGTCAAATGGCAAGATTATCAATGTGATCAGAGTGATAAAACCAGCTACAATCATCAAAATAGCCTGAATGCCCAATAATTCAGAATGTTCATCATGTTGAAACTGAATAGAACGTTGGAATTGACCGAATTCGTCAAAAGGCAAGAGTATTCAAAGTGATCAGAGTGATAAAACCAGCTACAATAGTCAAAATAGCCTGAATGCCCAATAATTCAGAATGTTCATCATGTTGAAACTGAATAGAACGTTGGAATTTACCGAATTCGTCAAATGGCAAGAGCATTCAAAGTGATCAGAGTGATAAAACCAGACAGACTAATCAAAATAGCCTGAATGCCCAATAATTCAGAATGTTCATCATGTTGAAACTGAATAGAACGTTGGAATTGACCGAATTCGTTTAATAGCTAGAGTATTCAAAGTGATCAGAGTGATAAAACCAGCCAGACTAATCAAAATAGCCTGAATGCCCAATAATTCAGAATGTTCATCATGATGAAACTGAATAGAACGTTGGAATTGACCGAATTCGTCAAATGGCAAGAGTATTCAAAGTGATCAGAGTGATAAAACCAGCCAGACTAATCAAAATAGCCTAAATGCCCAATAATTCAGAATGTTCATCATGTTGAAACTGAATAGAACGTTGGAATTGACCGAATTCGTCAAATGGCAAGAGTATTCAAAGTGATCAGAGTGATAAAACCAGACAGACTAATCAAAATAGCCTGAATGCGCAATAATTTAGAATGTTCATCATGATGAAACTGAATAGAACGTTGGAATTGACCGAATTCGTCAAATGGCAAGAGTATTCAAAGTGATCAGAGTGATAAAACCAGCCAGACTAATCAAAATAGCCTAAATGCCCAATAATTCAGAATGTTCATCATGTTGAAACTGAATAGAACGTTGAAATTGAGCGAATTCGTCAAATGGCAAGAGTATTCAAAGTGATCAGTGTGATAAAACCAGCTACAATAGTCAAAATAGCCTGAATGCCCAATAATTCAGAATGTTCATCATGTTGAAACTGAATAGAACGCTGGAATTGACCGAATTCGTTTAATAGCTAGAGTATTCAAAGTGATCCGAGTGATAAAACCAGCTACAATAGTCAAAATAGCCTGAATGCCCAATAATTCAGAATGTTCATCATGTTGAAACTGAATGGAACGTTGGAATTGACCGAATTCGTCAAAAGGCAAGAGTATTCAAAGTGATCAGAGTGATAAAACCAGCTACAATAGTCAAAATAGCCTGAATGCCCAATAATTCAGAATGTTCATCATGTTGAAACTGAATAGAACGTTGGAATTTACCGAATTCGTCAAATGGCAAGAGCATTCAAAGTGATCAGAGTGATAAAACCAGACAGACTAATCAAAATAGCCTGAATGCCCAATAATTCAGAATGTTCATCATGTTGAAACTGAATAGAACGTTGGAATTGACCGAATTCGTTTAATAGCTAGAGTATTCAAAGTGATCAGAGTGATAAAACCAGCCAGACTAATCAAAATAGCCTGAATGCCCAATAATTCAGAATGTTCATCATGATGAAACTGAATAGAACGTTGGAATTGACCGAATTCGTCAAATGGCAAGAGTACTCAAAGTGATCAGAGTGATAAAACCAGCCAGACTAATCAAAATAGCCTGAATGCCCAATAATTCAGAATGTTCATCATGTTGAAACTGAATAGAACGTTGGTATTGACCGAATTCGTCAAATGGCAAGAGTATTCAAAGTGATCAGAGTGATAAAACCAGCTACAATAGTCAAAATAGCCTGAATGCCCAATAATTCAGAATGTTCATCATGTTGAAACTGAATAGAACGTTGGAATTGACCGAATTCGTCAAATGGCAAGAGTATTCAAAGTGATCAGAGTGATAAAACCAGCTACAATAGTCAAAATAGCCTGAATGCCCAATAATTCAGAATGTTCATCATGTTGAAACTGAATGGAACGTTGGAATTGACCGAATTCGTCAAATGGCAGGAGTATTCAAAGTTATCAGAGTGATAAAACCAGCCAGACTAATCAAAATAGCCTGAATGTCCTATAATTCAGAATGTTCATCATGTTCAAACTGAATAGAACGTTGGAATTGACCGAATTCGTCAAATGGCAAGAGTATTCAAAGTGATCAGAGTGATAAAACCAGCTACAATAGTCAAAATAGCCTGAATGCCCAATAATTCAGAATGTTCATCATGTTGATACTGAATAGAACGTTGGAATTGACCGAATTCGTCAAATGGCAAGAGTTTTCAAAGTTATCAGAGTGATAAAACCAGCCAGACTAATCAAAATAGCCTGAATGCCCAATAATTGAGAATGTTCATCATGTTGAAACTGAATAGAACGCTGTTATTGACCGAATTCGTCAAATGGCAAGAGTATTCGAAGTGATAAAACCAGCCAGACTAATAAAAATAGAATGCATGCCCAATAATTCAGAATGTTCATCATGTTGAAACTGAATAGAACGTTGGAATTGAGCGAATTAGTCAAATGGCAAGAGTATTCAAAGTGATCAGAGTGATAAAACCAGCCAGACTAATCAAAATAGCCTAAATGCCCAATAATTCAGAATGTTCACCATGTTGAAACTGAATAGAACGTTGAAATTGAGGGAATTCGTCAAATGGCAAGAGTATTCAAAGTGATCAGAGTGATAAAACCAGCCAGACTAATCAAAATAGCCTGAATGCCCAATAATTCAGAATGTTCATCATGTTGAAACTGAATAGAACGTTGGTATTGACCGAATTCGTCAAATGGCAAGAGTATTCAAAGTGATCAGAGTGATAAAACCAGCTACAATAGTCAAAATAGCCTGAATGCCCAATAATTCAGAATGTTCATCATGTTGAAACTGAATAGAACGTTGGAATTGACCGAATTCGTCAAATGGCAAGAGTATTCAAAGTGATCAGAGTGATAAAACCAGCTACAATAGTCAAAATAGCCTGAATGCCCAATAATTCAGAATGTTCATCTTGTTGAAACTGAATGGAACGTTGGAATTGACCGAATTCGTCAAATGGCAGGAGTATTCAAAGTTATCAGAGTGATAAAACCAGCCAGACTAATCAAAATAGCCTGAATGTCCTATAATTCAGAATGTTCATCATGTTCAAACTGAATAGAACGTTGGAATTGACCGAATTCGTCAAATGGCAAGAGTATTCAAAGTGATCAGAGTGATAAAACCAGCTACAATAGTCAAAATAGCCGGAATGCCCAATAATTCAGAATGTTCATCATGTTGAAACTGAATAGAACGTTGGAATTGACCGAATTCGTCAAATGGCAAGAGTATTCAAAGTGATCAGAGTGATAAAACCAGACAGACTAATCAAAATAGCCTGAATGCGCAATAATTTAGAATGTTCATCATGTTGAAACTGAATAGAACGTTGGAATTGACCGAATTCGTCAAATGGCAGGAGTATTCAAAGTTATCAGAGTGATAATACCAGCCAGACTAATCAAAATAGCCTGAATGTCCAATAATTCAGAATGTTCATCATGTTCAAACTGAATAGAACGTTGGAATTGACCGAATTCGTCAAATGGCAAGAGTATTCAAAGTTATCAGAGTGATAAAACCAGCCAGACTAATCAAAATAGCCTGAATGCCCAATAATTCAGAATTTTCATCATGTTCAAACTGAATAGAACGTTGGAATTGACCGAATTCGTCAAATGGCAAGATTATCAATGTGATCAGAGTGATAAAACCAGCTACAATCATCAAAATAGCCTGAATGCCCAATAATTCAGAATGTTCATCATGTTGAAACTGAATAGAACGTTGGAATTGACCGAATTCGTCAAAAGGCAAGAGTATTCAAAGTGATCAGAGTGATAAAACCAGCTACAATAGTCAAAATAGCCTGAATGCCCAATAATTCAGAATGTTCATCATGTTGAAACTGAATAGAACGTTGGAATTGACCGAATTCGTCAAATGGCAAGAGTATTCAAAGTTATCAGAGTGATAAAACCAGCCAGACTAATCAAAATAGCCTGAATGCCCAATAATTCAGAATGTTCATTATGTTGAAACTGAATAGAACGCTGGAATTGACCGAATTCGTTTAATAGCTAGAGCATTCAAAGTGATCAGAGTGATAAAACCAGCCAGACTAATCAAAATAGCCTGAATGCCCAATAATTCAGAATATTCATCATGTTCAAACTGAATAGAACGTTGGAATTGACCGAATTCGTCAAATGGCAAGATTATCAAAGTGATCAGAGTGATAAAACCAGCTACAATCATCAAAATAGCCTGAATGCCCAATAATTCAGAATGTTCATCATGTTGAAACTGAATAGAACGTTGGAATTGACCGAATTCGTCAAATGGCAAGAGAATTCAAAGTGATCAGAGTGATAAAACCAGCTACAATAGTCAAAATAGCCTGAATGCCCAATAATTCAGAATGTTCATCATGTTGAAACTGAATAGAACGTTGGAATTGACCGAATTCGTCAAATGGCAGGAGTATTCAAAGTTATCAGAGTGATAAAACCAGCCAGACTAATCAAAATAGCCTGAATGTCCAATAATTCAAAATGTTCATCATGTTCAAACTGAATAGAACGTTGGAATTGACCGAATTCGTCAAATGGCAAGAGTATTCAAAGTGATCAGAGTGATAGAACCAGCTACAATAGTCAAAAAAGCCTGAATGCCCAATAATTCAGAATGTTCATCATGTTGAAACTGAATAGAACGTTGGAATTGACCGAATTCGCCAAATGGCAAGAGTATTCAAAGTTATCAGAGTGATAAAACCAGCCAGACTAATAAAAATAGCCTGAATGCCCAATAATTCAGAATGTTCATCATGTTGAAACCGAATAGAACGTTGGAATTGACCGAATTCAACAAATGGCAAGAGTATTCAAAGTGATCAGAGTGATAAAACCAGCCAGACTAATTAAAATAGCCTGAATGCCCAATAATTCAGAATGTTCATCATGTTCAAACTGAATAGAACGTTGGAATTGACCGAATTCGTCAAATGGCAGGAGTATTCAAAGTGATCAGAGTGATAAAACCAGCTACAATAGTCAAAATAGCCTGAATGCCCAATAATTCAGAATGTTCATCATGTTGAAACTGAATAGAACGTTGGAATTGACCGAATTCGTCAAATGGCAAGAGAATTCAAAGTGATCAGAGTGATAAAACCAGCTACAATAGTCAAAATAGCCTGAATGCCCAATAATTCAGAATGTTCATCATGTTGAAACCGAATAGAACGTTGGAATTGACCGAATTCAACAAATGGCAAGAGTATTCAAAGTGATCAGAGTGATAAAACCAGCCAGACTAATTAAAATAGCCTGAATGCCCAATAATTCAGAATGTTCATCATGTTCAAACTGAATAGAACGTTGGAATTGACCGAATTCGTCAAATGGCAGGAGTATTCAAAGTTATCAGAGTGATAATACCAGCCAGACTAATCAAAATAGCCTGAATGTCCAATAATTCAGAATGTTCATCATGTTCAAACTGAATAGAACGTTGGAATTGACCGAATTCGTCAAATGGCAAGAGTATTCAAAGTTATCAGAGTGATAAAACCAGCCAGACTAATCAAAATAGCCTGAATGCCCAATAATTCAGAATTTTCATCATGTTCAAACTGAATAGAACGTTGGAATTGACCGAATTCGTCAAATGGCAAGATTATCAATGTGATCAGAGTGATAAAACCAGCTACAATCATCAAAATAGCCTGAATGCCCAATAATTCAGAATGTTCATCATGTTGAAACTGAATAGAACGTTGGAATTGACCGAATTCGTCAAAAGGCAAGAGTATTCAAAGTGATAAAACCAGCTACAATAGTCAAAATAGCCTGAATGCCCAATAATTCAGAATGTTCATCATGTTGAAACTGAATAGAACGTTGGAATTGACCGAATTCGTTTAATAGCTAGAGCATTCAAAGTGATCAGAGTGATAAAACCAGCCAGACTAATTAAAATAGCCTGAATGCCCAATAATTCAGAATGTTCATCATGTTCAAACTGAATAGAACGTTGGAATTGACCGAATTCGTCAAATGGCAAGAGTATTCAAAGTTATCAGAGTGATAAAACCAGCCAGACTAATCAAAATAGCCTGAATGCCCAATAATTCAGAATGTTCATTATGTTGAAACTGAATAGAACGCTGGAATTGACCGAATTCGTTTAATAGCTAGAGCATTCAAAGTGATCAGAGTGATAAAACCAGCCAGACTAATCAAAATAGCCTGAATGCCCAATAATTCAGAATATTCATCATGTTCAAACTGAATAGAACGTTGGAATTGACCGAATTCGTCAAATGGCAAGATTATCAAAGTGATCAGAGTGATAAAACCAGCTACAATCATCAAAATAGCCTGAATGCCCAATAATTCAGAATGTTCATCATGTTGAAACTGAATAGAACGTTGGAATTGACCGAATTCGTCAAATGGCAAGAGAATTCAAAGTGATCAGAGTGATAAAACCAGCTACAAAAGTCAAAATAGCCTGAATGCCCAATAATTCAGAATGTTCATCATGTTGAAACTGAATAGAACGTTGGAATTGACCGAATTCGTCAAATGGCAGGAGTATTCAAAGTTATCAGAGTGATAAAACCAGCCAGACTAATCAAAATAGCCTGAATGTCCAATAATTCAAAATGTTCATCATGTTCAAACTGAATAGAACGTTGGAATTGACCGAATTCGTCAAATGGCAAGAGTATTCAAAGTGATCAGAGTGATAGAACCAGCTACAATAGTCAAAAAAGCCTGAATGCCCAATAATTCAGAATGTTCATCATGTTGAAACTGAATAGAACGTTGGAATTGACCGAATTCGCCAAATGGCAAGAGTATTCAAAGTTATCAGAGTGATAAAACCAGCCAGACTAATAAAAATAGCCTGAATGCCCAATAATTCAGAATGTTCATCATGTTGAAACCGAATAGAACGTTGGAATTGACCGAATTCAACAAATGGCAAGAGTATTCAAAGTGATCAGAGTGATAAAACCAGCCAGACTAATTAAAATAGCCTGAATGCCCAATAATTCAGAATGTTCATCATGTTCAAACTGAATAGAACGTTGGAATTGACCGAATTCGTCAAATGGCAGGAGTATTCAAAGTGATCAGAGTGATAAAACCAGCTACAATCATCAAAATAGCCTGAATGCCCAATAATTCAGAATGTTCATTATGTTGAAACTGAATAGAACGTTGGAATTGACCGAATTCGTCAAATGGCAAGAGTATTCAAAGTGATCAGAGTGATAAAACCAGCCAGACTAATCAAAATAGCCTGAATGCCCAATAATTCAGAATGTTCATCATGTTGAAACTGAATAGAACGTTGGAATTGACCGAATTCGTCAAATGGCAAGAGTATTCAAAGTGATCAGAGTGATTAAACCAGCCAGACTAATCAAAATAGCCTGCATGCCCAATAATTGAGAATGTTCATCATGTTGAAACTGAATAGAACGTTGGAATTGACCGAATTCGTCAAATGGCAAGAGTATTCAAAGTGATCAGAGTGATAAAACCAGACAGACTAATCAAAATAGCCTGAATGCGCAATAATTTAGAATGTTCATCATGTTGAAACTGAATAGAACGTTGGAATTGACCGAATTCGTCAAATGGCAGGAGTATTCAAAGTTATCAGAGTGATAATACCAGCCAGACTAATCAAAATAGCCTGAATGTCCAATAATTCAGAATGTTCATCATGTTCAAACTGAATAGAACGTTGGAATTGACCGAATTCGTCAAATGACAAGAGTATTCAAAGTTATCAGAGTGATAAAACCAGCCAGACTAATCAAAATAGCCTGAATGCCCAATAATTCAGAATTTTCATCATGTTCAAACTGAATAGAACGTTGGAATTGACCGAATTCGTCAAATGGCAAGATTATCAATGTGATCAGAGTGATAAAACCAGCTACAATCATCAAAATAGCCTGAATACCCAATAATTCAGAATGTTCATCATGTTGAAACTGAATAGAACGTTGGAATTGACCGAATTCGTCAAAAGGCAAGAGTATTCAAAGTGATCAGAGTGATAAAACCAGCTACAATAGTCAAAATAGCCTGAATGCCCAATAATTCAGAATGTTCATCATGTTGAAACTGAATAGAACGTTGGAATTTACCGAATTCGTCAAATGGCAAGAGCATTCAAAGTGATCAGAGTGATAAAACCAGACAGACTAATCAAAATAGCCTGTATGCCCAATAATTCAGAATGTTCATCATGTTGAAACTGAATAGAACGTTGGAATTGACCGAATTCGTTTAATAGCTAGAGTATTCAAAGTGATCAGAGTGATAAAACCAGCCAGACTAATCAAAATAGCCTGAATGCCCAATAATTCAGAATGTTCATCATGATGAAACTGAATAGAACGTTGGAATTGACCGAATTCGTCAAATGGCAAGAGTATTCAAAGTGATCAGAGTGATAAAACCAGCCAGACTAATCAAAATAGCCTAAATGCCCAATAATTCAGAATGTTCATCATGTTGAAACTGAATAGAACGTTGAAATTGAGCGAATTCGTCAAATGGCAAGAGTATTCAAAGTGATCAGAGTGATAAAACCAGCCAGACTAATCAAAATAGCCTGAATGCCCAATAATTCAGAATGTTCATCATGTTGAAACTGAATAGAACGTTGGTATTGACCGAATTCGTCAAATGGCAAGAGTATTCAAAGTGATCAGAGTGATAAAACCAGCTACAATAGTCAAAATAGCCTGAATGCCCAATAATTCAGAATGTTCATCATGTTGAAACTGAATAGAACGTTGGAATTGACAGAATTCGTCAAATGGCAAGAGTATTCAAAGTGATCAGAGTGATAAAACCAGCTACAATAGTCAAAATAGCCTGAATGCCCAATAATTCAGAATGTTCATCATGTTGAAACTGAATGGAACGTTGGAATTGACCGAATTCGTCAAATGGCAGGAGTATTCAAAGTTATCAGAGTGATAAAACCAGCCAGACTAATCAAAATAGCCTGAATGTCCTATAATTCAGAATGTTCATCATGTTCAAACTGAATAGAACGTTGGAATTGACCGAATTCGTCAAATGGCAAGAGTATTCAAAGTGATCAGAGTGATAAAACCAGCTACAATAGTCAAAATAGCCTGAATGCCCAATAATTCAGAATGTTCATCATGTTGATACTGAATAGAACGTTGGAATTGACCGAATTCGTCAAATGGCAAGAGTATTCAAAGTTATCAGAGTGATAAAACCAGCCAGACTAATCAAAATAGCCTGAATGCCCAATAATTGAGAATGTTCATCATGTTGAAACTGAATAGAACGCTGTTATTGACCGAATTCGTCAAATGGCAAGAGTATTCGAAGTGATAAAACCAGCCAGACTAATAAAAATAGAATGCATGCCCAATAATTCAGAATGTTCATCATGTTGAAACTGAATAGAACGTTGGAATTGAGCGAATTCGTCAAATGGCAAGAGTATTCAAAGTGATCAGAGTGATAAAACCAGCCAGACTAATCAAAATAGCCTAAATGCCCAATAATTCGGAATGTTCATCATGTTGAAACTGAATAGAACGTTGAAATTGAGGGAATTCGTCAAATGGCAAGAGTATTCAAAGTGATCAGAGTGATAAAACCAGCCAGACTAATCAAAATAGCCTGAATGCCCAATAATTCAGAATGTTCATCATGTTGAAACTGAATAGAACGTTGGTATTGACCGAATTCGTCAAATGGCAAGAGTATTCAAAGTGATCAGAGTGATAAAACCAGCTACAATAGTCAAAATAGCCTGAATGCCCAATAATACAGAATGTTCATCATGTTGAAACTGAATAGAACGTTGGAATTGACCGAATTCGTCAAATGGCAAGAGTATTCAAAGTGATCAGAGTGATAAAACCAGCTACAATAGTCAAAATAGCCTGAATGCCCAATAATTCAGAATGTTCATCATGTTGAAACTGAATGGAACGTTGGAATTGACCGAATTCGTCAAATGGCAGGAGTATTCAAAGTTATCAGAGTGATAAAACCAGCCAGACTAATCAAAATAGCCTGAAGGTCCTATAATTCAGAATGTTCAAACTGAATAGAACGTTGGAATTGACCGAATTCGTCAAATGGCAAGAGTATTCAAAGTGATCAGAGTGATAAAACCAGCTACAATAGTCAAAATAGCCGGAATGCCCAATAATTCAGAATGTTCATCATGTTGAAACTGAATAGAACGTTGGAATTGACCGAATTCGTCAAATGGCAAGAGTATTCAAAGTTATCAGAGTGATAAAACCAGCCAGACTAATCAAAATAGCCTGAATGCCCAATGTTCATCATGTTGAAACTGAATAGAACGCTGGTATTGACCGAATTCGTCAAATGGCAAGAGTATTCAAAGTGATAAAACCAGCCAGACTAATAAAAATAGCCTGCATTCCCAATAATTCAGAATGTTCATCATGTTGAAACTGAATAGAACGTTGGAATTGAGCGAATTCGTCAAATGGCAAGAGTATTCAAAGTGATCAGAGTGATAAAACCAGCCAGACTAATCAAAATAGCCTGAATGCCCAATAATTCAGAATGTTCATCATGTTGAAACTGAATAGAACGTTGGAATTGACCGAATTCGTCAAATGGCAAGAGTATTCAAAGTTATCAGAGTGATAAAACCAGCCAGACTAATCAAAATAGCCTGAATGCCCAATAATTCAGAATGTTCATTATGTTGAAACTGAATAGAACGCTGGAATTGACCGAATTCGTTTAATAGCTAGAGCATTCAAAGTGATCAGAGTGATAAAACCAGCCAGACTAATCAAAATAGCCTGAATGCCCAATAATTCAGAATATTCATCATGTTCAAACTGAATAGAACGTTGGAATTGACCGAATTCGTCAAATGGCAAGATTATCAAAGTGATCAGAGTGATAAAACCAGCTACAATCATCAAAATAGCCTGAATGCCCAATAATTCAGAATGTTCATCATGTTGAAACTGAATAGAACGTTGGAATTGACCGAATTCGTCAAATGGCAAGAGAATTCAAAGTGATCAGAGTGATAAAACCAGCTACAATAGTCAAAATAGCCTGAATGCCCAATAATTCAGAATGTTCATCATGTTGAAACTGAATAGAACGTTGGAATTGACCGAATTCGTCAAATGGCAGGAGTATTCAAAGTTATCAGAGTGATAAAACCAGCCAGACTAATCAAAATAGCCTGAATGTCCAATAATTCAAAATGTTCATCATGTTCAAACTGAATAGAACGTTGGAATTGACCGAATTCGTCAAATGGCAAGAGTATTCAAAGTGATCAGAGTGATAGAACCAGCTACAATAGTCAAAATAGCCTGAATGGCCAATAATTCAGAATGTTCATCATGTTGAAACTGAATAGAACGTTGGAATTGACCGAATTCGCCAAATGGCAAGAGTATTCAAAGTTATCAGAGTGATAAAACCAGCCAGACTAATAAAAATAGCCTGAATGCCCAATAATTCAGAATGTTCATCATGTTGAAACTGAATAGAACGTTGGAATTGACCGAATTCAACAAATGGCAAGAGTATTCAAAGTGATCAGAGTAATAAAACCAGCCAGACTAATTAAAATACCCTGAATGCCCAATAATTCAGAATGTTCATCATGTTCAAACTGAATAGAACGTTGGAATTGACCGAATTCGTCAAATGCAGGAGTATTCAAAGTGATCAGAGTGATAAAACCAGCTACAATCATCAAAATAGCCTGAATGCCCAATAATTCAGAATGTTCATCATGTTGAAACTGAATAGAACGTTGGAATTGACCGAATTCGTCAAATGGCAAGAGTATTCAAAGTGATCAGAGTGATAGAACCAGCTAGAATAGTCAAAATAGCCTGAATGCCCAATAATTCAGAATGTTCATCATGTTGAAACTGAATAGAACGTTGGAATTGACCGAATTCGCCAAATGGCAAGAGTATTCAAAGTTATCAGAGTGATAAAACCAGCCAGACTAATAAAAATAGCCTGAATGCCCAATAATTCAGAATGTTCATCATGTTGAAACTGAATAGAACGTTGGAATTGACCGAATTCAACAAATGGCAAGAGTATTCAAAGTGATCAGAGTGATAAAACCAGCCAGACTAATTAAAATACCCTGAATGCCCAATAATTCAGAATGTTCATCATGTTCAAACTGAATAGAACGTTGGAATTGACCGAATTCGTCAAATGCAGGAGTATTCAAAGTGATCAGAGTGATAAAACCAGCTACAATCATCAAAATAGCCTGAATGCCCAATAATTCAGAATGTTCATCATGTTGAAACTGAATAGAACGTTGGAATTGACCGAATTCGTCAAATGGCAAGAGTATTCAAAGTGATCAGAGTGATAAAACCAGCCAGACTTATCAAAATAGCCTGAATGCCCAATAATTCAGAATGTTCATCATGTTGAAACTGAATAGAACGTTGGAATTGACCGAATTCGTCAAATGGCAAGAGTATTCAAAGTGATCAGAGTGATTAAACCAGCCAGACTAATCAAAATAGCCTGCATGCCCAATAATAGAGAATGTTCATCATGTTGAAGCTGAATAGAACGTTGGAATTGACCGAATTCGTCAAATGGCAAGAGTATTCAAAGTGATCAGAGTGATAAAACCAGACAGACTAATCAAAATAGCCTGAATGCGCAATAATTTAGAATGTTCATCATGTTGAAACTGAATAGAACGTTGGAATTGACCGAATTCGTCAAATGGCAGGAGTATTCAAAGTTATCAGAGTGATAATACCAGCCAGACTAATCAAAATAGCCTGAATGTCCAATAATTCAGAATGTTCATCATGTTCAAACTGAATAGAACGTTGGAATTGACCGAATTCGTCAAATGGCAAGAGTATTCAAAGTGATCAGAGTGATAAAACCAGCTACAATAGTCAAAATAGCCTGAATGCCCAATAATTCAGAATGTTTATCATGTTGAAACTGAATAGAACGTTGGAATTGACCGAATTCGTCAAATGGCAAGAGTATTCAAAGTGATCAGAGTGATAAAACCAGCTACAATAGTCAAAATAGCCTGAATGCCCAATAATTCAGAATGTTCATCATGTTGAAACTGAATATAACGTTGGAATTGACCGAATTCGTCAAATGGCAGGAGTATTCAAAGTTATCAGAGTGATAAAACCAGCCAGACTAATCAAAATAGCCTGAATGCCCATTAATTCAGAATGTTCATCACGTTGAAACTGAATAGAACGTTGGTATTGACCGAATTCGTCAAATGGCAAGAGTATCCAAAGTGATCAGAGTGATAAAACCAACTACAATAGTCAAAATAGCCTGAATGCCCAATAATTCAGAATGTTCATCATGTTGAAACTGAATATAACGTTGGAATTGACCGAATTCGTCAAATGGCAAGAGTACTCAAAGTTTTCAGAGTGATAAAACCAGCTACAATAGTCAAAATAGCCTGAATGCCCAATAATTCAGAATGTTCATCATGTTGAAACTGAATAGAACGTTGGAATTGACCGAATTCATCAAATGGCAAGAGTATTCAAAGTTATCAGAGTGATAAAACCAGCCAGACTAATCAAAATAGCCTGAATGCCCAATAATTCAGAATGTTCATCATGTTGAAACTAAATAGAACGTTGGAATTGACCGAATTCGTCAAATGGCAAGAGTATTCAAAGTGATCAGAGTGATAAAACCAGCCAGACTAATCAAAATAGCCTAAATGCCCAATAATTCAGAATGTTCATCATGTTGAAACTGAATAGAACGTTGGAATTGACCGAATTCGTCAAATGGCAGGAGTATTCAAAGTTATCAGAGTGATAAAACCAGCCAGACTAATCAAAATAGCCTGAATGTCCAATAATTCAGAATGTTCATCATGTCCAAACTGAATAGAACGTTGGAATTGACCGAATTCGTCAAATGGCAAGAGTATTCAAAGTGATCAGAGTGATAAAACCAGCTACAATAGTCAAAATAGCCTGAATGCCCAATAATTCAGAATGTTCATCATGTTGAAACTGAATAGAACGTTGGAATTGACCGAATTCGTCAAATGGCAAGAGTATTCAAAGTTATCAGAGTGATAAAACCAGCCAGACTAATCAAAATAGCCTGAATGCCCAATAATTCAGAATGTTCATCATGTTGAAACTGAATAGAACGTTGGAATTTACCGAATTCGTCAAATGGCAAGAGCATTCAAAGTGATCAGAGTGATAAAACCAGCCAGACTAATCAAAATAGCCTGAATGCCCAATAATTCAGAATGTTCATCATGTTGAAACTGAATAGAACGTTGGAATTGACCGAATTCGTCAAATGGCAAGAGTATTCAAAGTGATCAGAGTGATTAAACCAACTACAATAGTCAAAATAGCCTAAATGCCCAATAATTCAGAATGTTCATCATGTTCAAACTGAATAGAACGTTGGAATTGACCGAATTCGTCAAATGGCAAGAGTATTCAAAGTGATCAGAGTGATTAAACCAGCTACAATAGTCAAAATAGCCTGAATGCCCAATAATTCAGAATGTTCATCATGTTGAAACTGAATAGAACGTTGGAATTGACCGAATTCGTCAAATGGCAAGATTATCAAAGTGATCAGAGTGATAAAACCAGCTACAATAATAGCCTGAATGCCCAATAATTCAGAATGTTCATCATGTTCAAACTGAATAGAACGTTGGAATTGACCGAATTCGTTTAATGGCTAGAGTATTCAAAGTGATCAGAGTGATAAAACCAGCCAGACTAATCAAAATAGCCTGAATGCCCAATAATTCAGAATATTCATCATGTTCAAACTGAATAGAACGTTGGAATTGACCGAATTCATCAAATGGCAAGATTATCAAAGTGATCAGAGTGATAAAACCAGCTACAATCATCAAAATAGCCTGAATGCCCAATAATTCAGAATGTTCATCATGTTGAAACTGAATAGAACGTTGGAATTGACCGAATTCGTCAAATGGCAAGAGAATTCAAAGTGATCAGAGTGATAAAACCAGCTACAATAGTCAAAATAGCCTGAATGCCCAATAATTCAGAATGTTCATCATGTTGAAACTGAATAGAACGTTGGAATTGACCGAATTCGTCAAATGGCAGGAGTATTCAAAGTTATCAGAGTGATAAAACCAGCCAGACTAATCAAAATAGCCTGAATGTCCAATAATTCAAAATGTTCATCATGTTCAAACTGAATAGAACGTTGGAATTGACCGAATTCGTTTAATGGCTAGAGTATTCAAAGTGATCAGAGTGATAAAACCAGCCAGACTAATCAAAATAGCCTGAATGCCCAATAATTCAGAATGTTCATTATGTTGAAACTGAATAGAACGCTGGAATTGACCGAATTCGTTTAATAGCTAGAGCATTCAAAGTGATCAGAGTGATAAAACCAGCCAGACTAATCAAAATAGCCTGAATGCCCAATAATTCAGAATATTCATCATGTTCAAACTGAATAGAACGTTGGAATTGACCGAATTCGTTTAATGGCTAGAGTATTCAAAGTGATCAGAGTGATAAAACCAGCCAGACTAATCAAAATAGCCTGAATGCCCAATAATTCAGAATGTTCATTATGTTGAAACTGAATAGAACGCTGGAATTGACCGAATTCGTTTAATAGCTAGAGCATTCAAAGTGATCAGAGTGATAAAACCAGCCAGACTAATCAAAATAGCCTGAATGCCCAATAATTCAGAATATTCATCATGTTCAAACTGAATAGAACGCTGGAATTGACCGAATTCGTTTAATAGCTAGAGCATTCAAAGTGATCAGAGTGATAAAACCAGCCAGACTAATCAAAATAGCCTGAATGCCCAATAATTCAGAATATTCATCATGTTCAAACTGAATAGAACGTTGGAATTGACCGAATTCGTTTAATGGCTAGAGTATTCAAAGTGATCAGAGTGATAAAACCAGCCAGACTAATCAAAATAGCCTGAATGCCCAATAATTCAGAATGTTCATTATGTTGAAACTGAATAGAACGCTGGAATTGACCGAATTCGTTTAATAGCTAGAGCATTCAAAGTGATCAGAGTGATAAAACCAGCCAGACTAATCAAAATAGCCTGAATGCCCAATAATTCAGAATATTCATCATGTTCAAACTGAATAGAACGTTGGAATTGACCGAATTCGTCAAATGGCAAGATTATCAAAGTGATCAGAGTGATAAAACCAGCTACAATCATCAAAATAGCCTGAATGCCCAATAATTCAGAATGTTCATCATGTTGAAACTGAATAGAACGTTGGAATTGACCGAATTCGTTTAATGGCTAGAGTATTCAAAGTGATCAGAGTGATAAAACCAGCCAGACTAATCAAAATAGCCTGAATGCCCAATAATTCAGAATGTTCATTATGTTGAAACTGAATAGAACGCTGGAATTGACCGAATTCGTTTAATAGCTAGAGCATTCAAAGTGATCAGAGTGATAAAACCAGCCAGACTAATCAAAATAGCCTGAATGCCCAATAATTCAGAATATTCATCATGTTCAAACTGAATAGAACGTTGGAATTGACCGAATTCGTCAAATGGCAAGATTATCAAAGTGATCAGAGTGATAAAACCAGCTACAATCATCAAAATAGCCTGAATGCCCAATAATTCAGAATGTTCATCATGTTCAAACTGAATAGAACGTTGGAATTGACCGAATTCGTTTAATGGCTAGAGTATTCAAAGTGATCAGAGTGATAAAACCAGCCAGACTAATCAAAATAGCCTGAATGCCCAATAATTCAGAATGTTCATTATGTTGAAACTGAATAGAACGCTGGAATTGACCGAATTCGTTTAATAGCTAGAGCATTCAAAGTGATCAGAGTGATAAAACCAGCCAGACTAATCAAAATAGCCTGAATGCCCAATAATTCAGAATATTCATCATGTTCAAACTGAATAGAACGTTGGAATTGACCGAATTCGTCAAATGGCAAGATTATCAAAGTGATCAGAGTGATAAAACCAGCTACAATCATCAAAATAGCCTGAATGCCCAATAATTCAGAATGTTCATCATGTTGAAACTGAATAGAACGTTGGATTTGACCGAATTCGTCAAATGGCAGGAGTATTCAAAGTTATCAGAGTGATAAAACCAGCCAGACTAATCAAAATAGCCTGAATGTCCAATAATTCAAAATGTTCATCATGTTCAAACTGAATAGAACGTTGGAATTGACCGAATTCGTCAAATGGCAAGAGTATTCAAAGTGATCAGAGTGATAGAACCAGCTACAATAGTCAAAATAGCCTGAATGCCCAATAATTCAGAATGTTCATCATGTTGAAACTGAATAGAACGTTGGAATTGACCGAATTCGCCAAATGGCAAGAGTATTCAAAGTTATCAGAGTGATAAAACCAGCCAGACTAATAAAAATAGCCTGAATGCCCAATAATTCAGAATGTTCATCATGTTGAAACTGAATAGAACGTTGGAATTGACCGAATTCAACAAATGGCAAGAGTATTCAAAGTGATCAGAGTGATAAAACCAGCCAGACTAATTAAAATACCCTGAATGCCCAATAATTCAGAATGTTCATCATGTTCAAACTGAATAGAACGTTGGAATTGACCGAATTCGTCAAATGCAGGAGTATTCAAAGTGATCAGAGTGATAAAACCAGCTACAATCATCAAAATAGCCTGAATGCCCAATAATTCAGAATGTTCATCATGTTGAAACTGAATAGAACGTTGGAATTGACCGAATTCGTCAAATGGCAAGAGTATTCAAAGTGATCAGAGTGATAGAACCAGCTAGAATAGTCAAAATAGCCTGAATGCCCAATAATTCAGAATGTTCATCATGTTGAAACTGAATAGAACGTTGGAATTGACCGAATTCGCCAAATGGCAAGAGTATTCAAAGTTATCAGAGTGATAAAACCAGCCAGACTAATAAAAATAGCCTGAATGCCCAATAATTCAGAATGTTCATCATGTTGAAACTGAATAGAACGTTGGAATTGACCGAATTCAACAAATGGCAAGAGTATTCAAAGTGATCAGAGTGATAAAACCAGCCAGACTAATTAAAATACCCTGAATGCCCAATAATTCAGAATGTTCATCATGTTCAAACTGAATAGAACGTTGGAATTGACCGAATTCGTCAAATGCAGGAGTATTCAAAGTGATCAGAGTGATAAAACCAGCTACAATCATCAAAATAGCCTGAATGCCCAATAATTCAGAATGTTCATCATGTTGAAACTGAATAGAACGTTGGAATTGACCGAATTCGTCAAATGGCAAGAGTATTCAAAGTGATCAGAGTGATAAAACCAGCCAGACTTATCAAAATAGCCTGAATGCCCAATAATTCAGAATGTTCATCATGTTGAAACTGAATAGAACGTTGGAATTGACCGAATTCGTCAAATGGCAAGAGTATTCAAAGTGATCAGAGTGATTAAACCAGCCAGACTAATCAAAATAGCCTGCATGCCCAATAATTGAGAATGTTCATCATGTTGAAACTGAATAGAACGTTGGAATTGACCGAATTCGTCAAATGGCAAGAGTATTCAAAGTGATCAGAGTGATAAAACCAGACAGACTAATCAAAATAGCCTGAATGCGCAATAATTTAGAATGTTCATCATGTTGAAACTGAATAGAACGTTGGAATTGACCGAATTCGTCAAATGGCAGGAGTATTCAAAGTTATCAGAGTGATAATACCAGCCAGACTAATCAAAATAGCCTGAATGTCCAATAATTCAGAATGTTCATCATGTTCAAACTGAATAGAACGTTGGAATTGACCGAATTCGTCAAATGGCAAGAGTATTCAAAGTGATCAGAGTGATAAAACCAGCTACAATAGTCAAAATAGCCTGAATGCCCAATAATTCAGAATGTTTATCATGTTGAAACTGAATAGAACGTTGGAATTGACCGAATTCGTCAAATGGCAAGAGTATTCAAAGTGATCAGAGTGATAAAACCAGCTACAATAGTCAAAATAGCCTGAATGCCCAATAATTCAGAATGTTCATCATGTTGAAACTGAATATAACGTTGGAATTGACCGAATTCGTCAAATGGCAGGAGTATTCAAAGTTATCAGAGTGATAAAACCAGCCAGACTAATCAAAATAGCCTGAATGCCCATTAATTCAGAATGTTCATCACGTTGAAACTGAATAGAACGTTGGTATTGACCGAATTCGTCAAATGGCAAGAGTATCCAAAGTGATCAGAGTGATAAAACCAACTACAATAGTCAAAATAGCCTGAATGCCCAATAATTCAGAATGTTCATCATGTTGAAACTGAATATAACGTTGGAATTGACCGAATTCGTCAAATGGCAAGAGTACTCAAAGTTTTCAGAGTGATAAAACCAGCTACAATAGTCAAAATAGCCTGAATGCCCAATAATTCAGAATGTTCATCATGTTGAAACTGAATAGAACGTTGGAATTGACCGAATTCATCAAATGGCAAGAGTATTCAAAGTTATCAGAGTGATAAAACCAGCCAGACTAATCAAAATAGCCTGAATGCCCAATAATTCAGAATGTTCATCATGTTGAAACTAAATAGAACGTTGGAATTGACCGAATTCGTCAAATGGCAAGAGTATTCAAAGTGATCAGAGTGATAAAACCAGCCAGACTAATCAAAATAGCCTAAATGCCCAATAATTCAGAATGTTCATCATGTTGAAACTGAATAGAACGTTGGAATTGACCGAATTCGTCAAATGGCAGGAGTATTCAAAGTTATCAGAGTGATAAAACCAGCCAGACTAATCAAAATAGCCTGAATGTCCAATAATTCAGAATGTTCATCATGTCCAAACTGAATAGAACGTTGGAATTGACCGAATTCGTCAAATGGCAAGAGTATTCAAAGTGATCAGAGTGATAAAACCAGCTACAATAGTCAAAATAGCCTGAATGCCCAATAATTCAGAATGTTCATCATGTTGAAACTGAATAGAACGTTGGAATTGACCGAATTCGTCAAATGGCAAGAGTATTCAAAGTTATCAGAGTGATAAAACCAGCCAGACTAATCAAAATAGCCTGAATGCCCAATAATTCAGAATGTTCATCATGTTGAAACTGAATAGAACGTTGGAATTTACCGAATTCGTCGAATGGCAAGAGCATTCAAAGTGATCAGAGTGATAAAACCAGCCAGACTAATCAAAATAGCCTGAATGCCCAATAATTCAGAATGTTCATCATGTTGAAACTGAATAGAACGTTGGAATTGACCGAATTCGTCAAATGGCAAGAGTATTCAAAGTGATCAGAGTGATTAAACCAACTACAATAGTCAAAATAGCCTGAATGCCCAATAATTCAGAATGTTCATCATGTTGAAACTGAACAGAACGTTGGAATTGACCGAATTCGTCAAATGGCAAGATTATCAAAGTGATCAGAGTGATAAAACCAGCTACAATAATAGCCTGAATGCCCAATAATTCAGAATGTTCATCATGTTCAAACTGAATAGAACGTTGGAATTGACCGAATTCGTTTAATGGCTAGAGTATTCAAAGTGATCAGAGTGATAAAACCAGCCAGACTAATCAAAATAGCCTGAATGCCCAATAATTCAGAATGTTCATCATGTTGAAACTGAATAGAACGTTGGAATTTACCGAATTCGTCAAATGGCAAGAGTATTCAAAGTGATCAGAGTAATAAAACCAGCCAGACTAATCAAAATAGCCTGAATGCCCAATAATTCAGAATGTTCATCATGTTGAAACTGAATAGAACGTTGGAATTGACCGAATTCGTCAAATGGCAAGAGTATTCAAAGTGATCAGAGTGATTAAACCAACTACAATAGTCAAAATACCCTGAATGGCCTATAATTCAGAATGTTCATCATGTTGAAACTGAATAGAACGTTGGAATTGACCGAATTCGTCAAATGGCAAGAGTATTCAAAGTGATCAGAGTGATAAAACCAGCCAGACTAATCAAAATAGCCTGAATGCCCAATAATTCAGAATGTTCATCATGTTGAAACTGAATAGAACGTTGGAATTGAGCGAATTCGTCAAATGGCAAGAGTATTCAAAGTGATCAGAGTGATAAAACCAGCCAGACTAATCAAAATAGCCTGAATGCCCAATAATTCAGAATGTTCATCATGTTGAAACTGAATAGAACGTTGGTATTGACCGAATTCGTCAAATGGCAAGAGTATTCAAAGTGATCAGAGTGATTAAACCAGCTACAATAGTCAAAATAGCCTGAATGCCCAATAATTCAGAATGTTCATCATGTTGGAACTGAATAGAACGTTGGAATTGACCGAATTCGTCAAATGGCAAGAGTATTCAAAGTGATCAGAGTGATTAAACCAACTACAATAGTCAAAATAGACTGAATGGCCAATAATTCAGAATGTTCATCAGGTTGAAACTGAATAGAACGTTGGAATTGACCGAATTCGTCAAATGGCAAGAGTATTCAATGTGATAAAACCAGCCAGACTAATCAAAATAGCCTGAATGCCCAATAATTCAGAATGTTCATCATGTTCAAACTGAATAGAAAGTTGGAATTGAGCGAATTCGTCAAATGGCAAGAGTATTCAAAGTGATCAGAGTGATAAAACCAGCCAGACTAATCAAAATAGCCTGAATGCCCAATAATTCAGAATGTTCATCATGTTGAAACTGAATAGAACGTTGGAATTGACCGAATTCGTCAAATGGCAAGAGTATTCAAAGTGATCAGAGTGATAAAACCAGCCAGACTAATCAAAATAGCCTGAATGCCCAATAATTCAGAATGTTCATCATGTTGAAACTGAATAGAACGTTGGAATTGAGCGAATTCGTCAAATGGCAAGAGTATTCAAAGTGATCAGAGTGATAAAACCAGCCAGACTAATCAAAATAGCCTGAATGCCCAATAATTCAGAATGTTCATCATGTTGAAACTGAATAGAACGTTGGTATTGACCGAATTCGTCAAATGGCAAGAGTATTCAAAGTGATCAGAGTGATTAAACCAGCTACAATAGTCAAAATAGCCTGAATGCCCAATAATTCAGAATGTTCATCATGTTGAAACTGAATAGAACGTTGGAATTGACCGAATTCGTCAAATGGCAAGAGTATTCAAAGTGATCAGAGTGATTAAACCAACTACAATAGTCAAAATAGCCTTAATGGCCAATAATTCAGAATGTTCATCAGGTTGAAACTGAATAGAACGTTGGAATTGACCGAATTCGTCAAATGGCAAGAGTATTCAATGTGATAAAACCAGCCAGACTAATCAAAATAGCCTGAATGCCCAATAATTCAGAATGTTCATCATGTTCAAACTGAATAGTAAGTTGGAATTGAGCGAATTCGTCAAATGGCAAGAGTATTCAAAGTGATCAGAGTGATAAAACCAGCCAGACTAATCAAAATAGCCTGAATGCCCAATAATTCAGAATGTTCATCATGTTGAAACTGAATAGAACGTTGGAATTGACCGAATTCGTCAAATGGCAAGAGTATTCAAAGTGATCAGAGTGATAAAACCAGCTACAATAGTCAAAATAGCCTGAATGCCCAATAATTCAGAATGTTCATCATGTTGAAACTGAATAGAACGTTGGAATTGACCGAATTCGTTTAATAGCTAGAGTATTCAAAGTGATCAGAGTGATAAAACCAGCCAGACTAATCAAAATAGCCTGAATGCCCAATAATTCAGAATGTTCATCATGATGAAACTGAATAGAACGTTGGAATTGACCGAATTCGTCAAATGGCAAGAGTATTCAAAGTGATCAGAGTGATTAAACCAACTACAATAGTCAAAATACCCTGAATGGCCTATAATTCAGAATGTTCATCATGTTGAAACTGAATAGAACGTTGGAATTGACCGAATTCGTTTAATAGCTAGAGTATTCAAAGTGATCAGAGTGATAAAACCAGAAAGACTAATCAAAATAGCCTGAATGCCCAATAATTCAGAATGAAACTGAATAGAACGTTGGAATTGACCGAATTCGTCAAATGGCAAGAGTATTCAATGTGATAAAACCAGCCAGACTAATCAAAATAGCCTGAATGCCCAATAATTCAGAATGTTCATCATGTTCAAACTGAATAGAAAGTTAAAATTGACCGAATTCGTCAAATGGCAAGATTATCAAAGTGAACAGAGTGATAAAACCAGTTACAATAACCAAATAGCCTGAATGCCCAATAATTCAGAATGTTCATCATGATGAAACTGAATAGAACGTTGGAATTGACCGAATTCGTCAAATGGCAAGAGTATGCAAAGTGATAAAACCAGCCAGACTAATCAAAATTGCCTGAATGTCCAATAATAAAGTGATCAGAGTGATTAAACCAACTACAATAGTCAAAATAGCCTGAATGCCCAATAATTCAGAATGTTCATCATGTTGATACTGAATAGAACGTTGGAACTGACCGAATTCGCCAAATGGCAAGAGTATTCAAAGTGATCAGAGTGATAAAACCAGCCAGACTAATCAAAATAGCCTGAATGCCCAATAATTCAGAATGTTCATCATGTTCAAACTGAATAGAAAGTTGGAATTGACCGAATTCGTCAAATGGCAAGATTATCAAAGTGATCAGAGTGATAAAACCAGCTACAATAATCAAAATAGCCTGAATGCCCAATAATTCAGAATGTTCATCATGTTGAAACTGAATAGAACGTTGGAATTGACCGAATTCGTTTAATAGCTAGAGTATTCAAAGTGATCAGAGTGATAAAACCAGCCAGACTAATCAAAATAGCCTGAATGCCCAATAATTCAGAATGTTCATCATGATGAAACTGAATAGAACGTTGGAATTGACCGAATTCGTCAAATGGTAAGAGTATTCAAAGTGATCAGAGTGATTAAACCAACTACAATAGTCAAAATAGCCTGAATGGCCAATAATTCAGAATGTTCATCATGCTGAAACTGAATAGAACGTTGGAATTGACCGAATTCGTCAAATGGCAAGAGTATTCAAAGTGATCAGAGTGATAAAACCAGCCAGACTAATCAAAATAGCCTGAATGCCCAATAATTCAGAAAGTTCATCATGTTGAAACTGAATAGAACGTTGGAATTGACCGAATTCGTTTAATAGCTAAAGTATTCAAAGTGATCAGAGTGATAAAACCAGCCAGACTAATCAAAATAGCCTGAATGCCCAATAATTCAGAAAGTTCATCATGTTGAAACTGAATAGAACGTTGGAATTGACCGAATTCGTTTAATAGCTAGAGTATTCAAAGTGATCAGAGTGATAAAACCAGCCAGACTAATCAAAATAGCCTGAATGCCCAATAATTCAGAATGTTCATCATGATGAAACTGAATAGAACGTTGGAATTGACCGAATTCGTCAAATGGCAAGAGTATTCAAAGTGATCAGAGTGATAAAACCAGCCAGACTAATCAAAATAGCCTAAATGCAAAATCATTCAGAATGTTCATCATGTTGAAACTGAATAGAACGTTGGAATTGAGCGAATTCGTCAAATGGCAAGAGTATTCAAAGTGATCAGAGTGATAAAACCAGCCAGACTAATCAAAATAGCCTGAATGCCCAATAATTCAGAATGTTCATCATGTTGAAACTGAATAGAACGTTGGAATTGAGCGAATTCGTCAAATGGCAAGAGTATTCAAAGTGATCAGAGTGATAAAACCAGCCAGACTATTCAAAATAGCCTGAATGCCCAATAATTCAGAATGTTCATCATGTTGAAACTGAATAGAACGTTGGAATTGAGCGAATTCGTCAAATGGCAAGAGTATTCAAAGTGATCAGAGTGATAAAACCAGCCAGACTAATCAAAATAGCCTGAATGCCCAATAATTCAGAATGTTCATCATGTTGAAACTGAATAGAACGTTGGAATTGAGCGAATTCGTCAAATGGCAAGAGTATTCAAAGTGATCAGAGTGATAAAACCAGCTACAATAGTCAAAATAGCCTGAATGCCCAATAATTCAGAATGTTCATCATGTTGATACTGAATAGAACGTTGGAATTGACCGAATTCGTCAAATGGCAAGAGTATTCAAAGTTATCAGAGTGATAAAACCAGCCAGACTAATCAAAATAGCCTGAATGCCCAATAATTGACAATGTTCATCATGTTGAAACTGAATAGAACGCTGTTATTGACCGAATTCGTCAAATGGCAAGAGTATTCGAAGTGATAAAACCAGCCAGACTAATAAAAATAGAATGCATGCCCAATAATTCAGAATGTTCATCATGTTGAAACTGAATAGAACGTTGAAATTGAGGGAATTCGTCAAATGGCAAGAGTATTCAAAGTGATCAGAGTGATAAAACCAGCCAGACTAATCAAAATAGCCTGAATGCCCAATAATTCAGAATGTTCATCATGTTGAAACTGAATAGAACGTTGGTATTGACCGAATTCGTCAAATGGCAAGAGTATTCAAAGTGATCAGAGTGATAAAACCAGCTACAATAGTCAAAATAGCCTGAATGCCCAATAATACAGAATGTTCATCATGTTGAAACTGAATAGAACGTTGGAATTGACCGAATTCGTCAAATGGCAAGAGTATTCAAAGTGATCAGAGTGATAAAACCAGCTACAATAGTCAAAATAGCCTGAATGCCCAATAATTCAGAATGTTCATCATGTTGAAACTGAATGGAACGTTGGAATTGACCGAATTCGTCAAATGGCAGGAGTATTCAAAGTTATCAGAGTGATAAAACCAGTCAGACTAATCAAAATAGCCTGAATGTCCTATAATTCAGAATGTTCATCATGTTCAAACTGAATAGAACGTTGGAATTGACCGAATTCGTCAAATGGCAAGAGTATTCAAAGTGATCAGAGTGATAAAACCAGCTACAATAGTCAAAATAGCCGGAATGCCCAATAATTCAGAATGTTCATCATGTTGAAACTGAATAGAACGTTGGAATTGACCGAATTCGTCAAATGGCAAGAGAATTCAAAGTGATCAGAGTGATAAAACCAGCTACAATAGTCAAAATAGCCTGAATGCCCAATAATTCAGAATGTTCATCATGTTGAAACTGAATAGAACGTTGGAATTGACCGAATTCGTCAAATGGCAGGAGTATTCAAAGTTATCAGAGTGATAAAACCAGCCAGACTAATCAAAATAGCCTGAATGTCCAATAATTCAAAATGTTCATCATGTTCAAACTGAATAGAACGTTGGAATTGACCGAATTCGTCAAATGGCAAGAGTATTCAAAGTGATCAGAGTGATAGAACCAGCTACAATAGTCAAAATAGCCTGAATGCCCAATAATTCAGAATGTTCATCATGTTGAAACTGAATAGAACGTTGGAATTGACCGAATTCAACAAATGGCAAGAGTATTCAAAGTGATCAGAGTGATAAAACCAGCCAGACTAATTAAAATACCCTGAATGCCCAATAATTCAGAATGTTCATCATGTTCAAACTGAATAGAACGTTGGAATTGACCGAATTCGTCAAATGCAGGAGTATTCAAAGTGATCAGAGTGATAAAACCAGCTACAATCATCAAAATAGCCTGAATGCCCAATAATTCAGAATGTTCATCATGTTGAAACTGAATAGAACGTTGGAATTGAGCGAATTCGTCAAATGGCAAGAGTATTCAAAGTGATCAGAGTGATAAAACTAGCCAGACTAATCAAAATAGCCTGAATGCCCAATAATTCAGAATGTTCATCATGTTCAAACTGAATAGAACGTTGGAATTGACCGAATTCGTCAAATGGCAAGAGTATTCAAAGTGATCAGAGTGATAAAACCAGCTACAATAGTCAAAATAGCCTGAATGCCCAATAATTCAGAATGTTCATCATGTTGATACTGAATAGAACGTTGGAATTGACCGAATTCGTCAAATGGCAAGAGTATTCAAAGTTATCAGAGTGATAAAACCAGCCAGACTAATCAAAATAGCCTGAATGCCCAATAATTGACAATGTTCATCATGTTGAAACTGAATAGAACGCTGTTATTGACCGAATTCGTCAAATGGCAAGAGTATTCGAAGTGATAAAACCAGCCAGACTAATAAAAATAGAATGCATGCCCAATAATTCAGAATGTTCATCATGTTGAAACTGAATAGAACGTTGGAATTGAGCGAATTCGTCAAATGGCAAGAGTATTCAAAGTGATCAGAGTGATAAAACCAGCCAGACTAATCAAAATAGCCTAAATGCCCAATAATTCAGAATGTTCATCATGTTGAAACTGAATAGAACGTTGAAATTGAGACAACTCGTCAAATGGCAAGAGTATTCAAAGTGATCAGAGTGATAAAACCAGCTACAATAGTCAAAATAGCCGGAATGCCCAATAATTCAGAATGTTCATCATGTTGAAACTGAATAGAACGTTGGAATTGACCGAATTCGTCAAATGGCAAGAGTATTCAAAGTTATCAGAGTGATAAAACCAGCCAGACTAATCAAAATAGCCTGAATGCCCAATAATTGAGAATGTTCATCATGTTGAAACTGAATAGAACGCTGGTATTGACCGAATTCGTCAAATGGCAAGAGTATTCAAAGTGATAAAACCAGCCAGACTAATAAAAATAGCCTGCATTCCCAATAATTCAGAATGTTCATCATGTTGAAACTGAATAGAACGTTGGAATTGAGCGAATTCGTCAAATGGCAAGAGTATTCAAAGTGATCAGAGTGATAAAACCAGCCAGACTAATCAAAATAGCCTGAATGCTCAATAATTCAGAATGTTCATCATGTTGAAACTGAATAGAACGTTGGAATTGACCGAATTCGTCAAATGGCAAGAGTATTCAAAGTTATCAGAGTGATAAAACCAGCCAGACTAATCAAAATAGCCTGAATGCCCAATAATTCAGAATGTCCATTATGTTGAAACTGAATAGAACGCTGGAATTGACCGAATTCGTTTAATAGCTAGAGCATTCAAAGTGATCAGAGTGATAAAACCAGCCAGACTAATCAAAATAGCCTGAATGCCCAATAATTCAGAATATTCATCATGTTCAAACTGAATAGAACGTTGGAATTGACCGAATTCGTCAAATGGCAAGATTATCAAAGTGATCAGAGTGATAAAACCAGCTACAATCATCAAAATAGCCTGAATGCCCAATAATTCAGAATGTTCATCATGTTGAAACTGAATAGAACGTTGGAATTGACCGAATTCGTCAAATGGCAAGAGAATTCAAAGTGATCAGAGTGATAAAACCAGCTACAATAGTCAAAATAGCCTGAATGCCCATAATTCAGAATGTTCATCATGTTGAAACTGAATAGAACGTTGGAATTGACCGAATTCGTCAAATGGCAGGAGTATTCAAAGTTATCAGAGTGATAAAACCAGCCAGACTAATCAAAATAGCCTGAATGTCCAATAATTCAAAATGTTCATCATGTTCAAACTGAATAGAACGTTGGAATTGACCGAATTCGTCAAATGGCAAGAGTATTCAAAGTGATCAGAGTGATAGAACCAGCTACAATAGTCAAAATAGCCTGAATGCCCAATAATTCAGAATGTTCATCATGTTGAAACTGAATAGAACGTTGGAATTGACCGAATTCAACAAATGGCAAGAGTATTCAAAGTGATCAGAGTGATAAAACCAGCCAGACTAATTAAAATACCCTGAATGCCCAATAATTCAGAATGTTCATCATGTTCAAACTGAATAGAACGTTGGAATTGACCGAATTCGTCAAATGCAGGAGTATTCAAAGTGATCAGAGTGATAAAACCAGCTACAATCATCAAAATAGCCTGAATGCCCAATAATTCAGAATGTTCATCATGTTGAAACTGAATAGAACGTTGGAATTGACCGAATTCGTCAAATGGCAAGAGTATTCAAAGTGATCAGAGTGATAGAACCAGCTACAATAGTCAAAATAGCCTGAATGCCCAATAATTCAGAATGTTCATCATGTTGAAACTGAATAGAACGTTGGAATTGACCGAATTCGCCAAATGGCAAGAGTATTCAAAGTTATCAGAGTGATAAAACCAGCCAGACTAATAAAAATAGCCTGAATGCCCAATAATTCAGAATGTTCATCATGTTGAAACTGAATAGAACGTTGGAATTGACCGAATTCGTCAAATGGCAAGAGTATTCAAAGTGATCAGAGTGATTAAACCAGTCAGACTAATTAAAATACCCTGAATGCCCAATAATTCAGAATGTTCATCATGTTGAAACTGAATAGAACGTTGGAATTGACCGAATTCGTCAAATGGCAAGAGTATTCAAAGTGATCAGAGTGATAAAACCAGACAGACTAATCAAAATAGCCTGAATGCGCAATAATTTAGAATGTTCATCATGTTGAAACTGAATAGAACGTTGGAATTGACCGAATTCGTCAAATGGCAGGAGTATTCAAAGTTATCAGAGTGATAATACCAGCCAGACTAATCAAAATAGCCTGAATGTCCAATAATTCAGAATGTTCATCATGTTCAAACTGAATAGAACGTTGGAATTGACCGAATTCGTCAAATGGCAAGAGTATTCAAAGTGATCAGAGTGATAAAACCAGCTACAATAGTCAAAATAGCCTGAATGCCCAATAATTCAGAATGTTTATCATGTTGAAACTGAATAGAACGTTGGAATTGACCGAATTCGTCAAATGGCAAGAGTATTCAAAGTGATCAGAGTGATAAAACCAGCTACAATAGTCAAAATAGCCTGAATGCCCAATAATTCAGAATGTTCATCATGTTGAAACTGAATATAACGTTGGAATTGACCGAATTCGTCAAATGGCAGGAGTATTCAAAGTTATCAGAGTGATAAAACCAGCCAGACTAATCAAAATAGCCTGAATGCCCATTAATTCAGAATGTTCATCACGTTGAAACTGAATAGAACGTTGGTATTGACCGAATTCGTCAAATGGCAAGAGTATCCAAAGTGATCAGAGTGATAAAACCAGCTACAATAGTCAAAATAGCCTGAATGCCCAATAATTCAGAATGTTCATCATGTTGAAACTGAATATAACGTTGGAATTGACCGAATTCGTCAAATGGCAAGAGTACTCAAAGTTTTCAGAGTGATAAAACCAGCTACAATAGTCAAAATAGCCTGAATGCCCAATAATTCAGAATGTTCATCATGTTGAAACTGAATAGAACGTTGGAATTGACCGAATTCGTCAAATGGCAAGAGTATTCAAAGTTATCAGAGTGATAAAACCAGCCAGACTAATCAAAATAGCCTGAATGCCCAATAATTCAGAATGTTCATCATGTTGAAACTAAATAGAACGTTGGAATTTACCGAATTCGTCAAATGGCAAGAGTATTCAAAGTGATCAGAGTGATAAAACCAGCCAGACTAATCAAAATAGCCTAAATGCCCAATAATTCAGAATGTTCATCATGTTGAAACTGAATAGAACGTTGGAATTGACCGAATTCGTCAAATGGCAGGAGTATTCAAAGTTATCAGAGTGATAAAACCAGCCAGACTAATCAAAATAGCCTGAATGTCCAATAATTCAGAATGTTCATCATGTTGAAACTGAATAGAACGTTGGAATTGACCGAATTCGTCAAATGGCAAGAGTATTCAAAGTGATCAGAGTGATAAAACCAGCTACAATAGTCAAAATAGCCTGAATGCCCAATAATTCAGAATGTTCATCATGTTGAAACTGAATAGAACGTTGGAATTGACCGAATTCGTCAAATGGCAGGAGTATTCAAAGTTATCAGAGTGATAAAACCAGCCAGACTAATCAAAATAGCCTGAATGTCCAATAATTCAGAATGTTCATCATGTCCAAACTGAATAGAACGTTGGAATTGACCGAATTCGTCAAATGGCAAGAGTATTCAAAGTGATCAGAGTGATAAAACCAGCTACAATAGTCAAAATAGCCTGAATGCCCAATAATTCAGAATGTTCATCATGTTGAAACTGAATAGAACGTTGGAATTGACCGAATTCGTCAAATGGCAAAGTTATCAGAGTGATAAAACCAGCCAGACTAATCAAAATAGCCTGAATGCCCAATAATTCAGAATGTTCATCATGTTGAAACTGAATAGAACGTTGGAATTTACCGAATTCGTCAAATGGCAAGAGCATTCAAAGTGATCAGAGTGATAAAACCAGCCAGACTAATCAAAATAGCCTGAATGCCCAATAATTCAGAATGTTCATCATGTTGAAACTGAATAGAACGTTGGAATTGACCGAATTCGTCAAATGGCAAGAGTATTCAAAGTGATCAGAGTGATTAAACCAACTACAATAGTCAAAATAGCCTAAATGCCCAATAATTCAGAATGTTCATCATGTTCAAACTGAATAGAACGTTGGAATTGACCGAATTCGTCAAATGGCAAGAGTATTCAAAGTGATCAGAGTGATTAAACCAGCTACAATAGTCAAAATAGCCTGAATGCCCAATAATTCAGAATGTTCATCATGTTGAAACTGAATAGAACGTTGGAATTGACCGAATTCGTCAAATGGCAAGATTATCAAAGTGATCAGAGTGATAAAACCAGCTACAATAATAGCCTGAATGCCCAATAATTCAGAATGTTCATCATGTTCAAACTGAATAGAACGTTGGAATTGACCGAATTCGTTTAATGGCTAGAGTATTCAAAGTGATCAGAGTGATAAAACCAGCCAGACTAATCAAAATAGCCTGAACGCCCAATAATTCAGAATGTTCATCATGTTGAAACTGAATAGAACGTTGGAATTTACCGAATTCGTCAAATGGCAAGAGTATTCAAAGTGATCAGAGTAATAAAACCAGCCAGACTAATCAAAATAGCCTGAATGCCCAATAATTCAGAATGTTCATCATGTTGAAACTGAATAGAACGTTGGAATTGACCGAATTCGTCAAATGGCAAGAGTATTCAAAGTGATCAGAGTGATTAAACCAACTACAATAGTCAAAATACCCTGAATGGCCTATAATTCAGAATGTTCATCATGTTGAAACTGAATAGAACGTTGGAATTGACCGAATTCGTCAAATGGCAAGAGTATTCAAAGTGATCAGAGTGATAAAACCAGCCAGACTAATCAAAATAGCCTGAATGCCCAATAATTCAGAATGTTCATCATGTTGAAACTGAATAGAACGTTGGAATTGAGCGAATTCGTCAAATGGCAAGAGTATTCAAAGTGATCAGAGTGATAAAACCAGCCAGACTAATCAAAATAGCCTGAATGCCCAATAATTCAGAATGTTCATCATGTTGAAACTGAATAGAACGTTGGTATTGACCGAATTCGTCAAATGGCAAGAGTATTCAAAGTGATCAGAGTGATTAAACCAGCTACAATAGTCAAAATAGCCTGAATGCCCAATAATTCAGAATGTTCATCATGTTGAAACTGAATAGAACGTTGGAATTGACCGAATTCGTCAAATGGCAAGAGTATTCAAAGTGATCAGAGTGATTAAACCAACTACAATAGTCAAAATAGACTGAATGGCCAATAATTCAGAATGTTCATCAGGTTGAAACTGAATAGAACGTTGGAATTGACCGAATTCGTCAAATGGCAAGAGTATTCAATGTGATAAAACCAGCCAGACTAATCAAAATAGCCTGAATGCCCAATAATTCAGAATGTTCATCATGTTCAAACTGAATAGAAAGTTGGAATTGAGCGAATTCGTCAAATGGCAAGAGTATTCAAAGTGATCAGAGTGATAAAACCAGCCAGACTAATCAAAATAGCCTGAATGCCCAATAATTCAGAATGTTCATCATGTTGAAACTGAATAGAACGTTGGAATTGACCGAATTCGTCAAATGGCAAGAGTATTCAAAGTGATCAGAGTGATAAAACCAGCCAGACTAATCAAAATAGCCTGAATGCCCAATAATTCAGAATGTTCATCATGTTGAAACTGAATAGAACGTTGGAATTGAGCGAATTCGTCAAATGGCAAGAGTATTCAAAGTGATCAGAGTGATAAAACCAGCCAGACTCATCAAAATAGCCTGAATGCCCAATAATTCAGAATGTTCATCATGTTGAAACTGAATAGAACGTTGGTATTGACCGAATTCGTCAAATGGCAAGAGTATTCAAAGTGATCAGAGTGATTAAACCAGCTACAATAGTCAAAATAGCCTGAATGCCCAATAATTCAGAATGTTCATCATGTTGAAACTGAATAGAACGTTGGAATTGACCGAATTCGTCAAATGGCAAGAGTATTCAAAGTGATCAGAGTGATTAAACCAACTACAATAGTCAAAATAGCCTGAATGGCCAATAATTCAGAATGTTCATCAGGTTGAAACTGAATAGAACGTTGGAATTGACCGAATTCGTCAAATGGCAAGAGTATTCAATGTGATAAAACCAGCCAGACTAATCAAAATAGCCTGAATGCCCAATAATTCAGAATGTTCATCATGTTCAAACTGAATAGTAAGTTGGAATTGAGCGAATTCGTCAAATGGCAAGAGTATTCAAAGTGATCAGAGTGATAAAACCAGCCAGACTAATCAAAATAGCCTGAATGCCCAATAATTCAGAATGTTCATCATGTTGAAACTGAATAGAACGTTGGAATTGACCGAATTCGTCAAATGGCAAGAGTATTCAAAGTGATCAGAGTGATAAAACCAGCTACAATAGTCAAAATAGCCTGAATGCCCAATAATTCAGAATGTTCATCATGTTGAAACTGAATAGAACGTTGGAATTGACCGAATTCGTTTAATAGCTAGAGTATTCAAAGTGATCAGAGTGATAAAACCAGCCAGACTAATCAAAATAGCCTGAATGCCCAATAATTCAGAATGTTCATCATGATGAAACTGAATAGAACGTTGGAATTGACCGAATTCGTCAAATGGCAAGAGTATTCAAAGTGATCAGAGTGATTAAACCAACTACAATAGTCAAAATACCCTGAATGGCCTATAATTCAGAATGTTCATCATGTTGAAACTGAATAGAACGTTGGAATTGACCGAATTCGTTTAATAGCTAGAGTATTCAAAGTGATCAGAGTGATAAAACCAGAAAGACTAATCAAAATAGCCTGAATGCCCAATAATTCAGAATGAAACTGAATAGAACGTTGAAATTGACCGAATTCGTCAAATGGCAAGAGTATTCAATGTGATAAAACCAGCCAGACTAATCAAAATAGCCTGAATGCCCAATAATTCAGAATGTTCATCATGTTCAAACTGAATAGAAAGTTAAAATTGACCGAATTCGTCAAATGGCAAGATTATCAAAGTGAACAGAGTGATAAAACCAGTTACAATAACCAAATAGCCTGAATGCCCAATAATTCAGAATGTTCATCATGATGAAACTGAATAGAACGTTGGAATTGACCGAATTCGTCAAATGGCAAGAGTATGCAAAGTGATAAAACCAGCCAGACTAATCAAAATTGCCTGAATGTCCAATAATAAAGTGATCAGAGTGATTAAACCAACTACAATAGTCAAAATAGCCTGAATGCCCAATAATTCAGAATGTTCATCATGTTGATACTGAATAGAACGTTGGAACTGACCGAATTCGCCAAATGGCAAGAGTATCCAAAGTGATCAGAGTGATAAAACCAGCCAGACTAATCAAAATAGCCTGAATGCCCAATAATTCAGAATGTTCATCATGTTCAAACTGAATAGAAAGTTGGAATTGACCGAATTCGTCAAATGGCAAGATTATCAAAGTGATCAGAGTGATAAAACCAGCTACAATAATCAAAATAGCCTGAATGCCCAATAATTCAGAATGTTCATCATGTTGAAACTGAATAGAACGTTGGAATTGACCGAATTCGTCAAATGGTAAGAGTATTCAAAGTGATCAGAGTGATTAAACCAACTACAATAGTCAAAATAGCCTGAATGGCCAATAATTCAGAATGTTCATCATGCTGAAACTGAATAGAACGTTGGAATTGACCGAATTCGTCAAATGGCAAGAGTATTCAAAGTGATCAGAGTGATAAAACCAGCCAGACTAATCAAAATAGCCTGAATGCCCAATAATTCAGAAAGTTCATCATGTTGAAACTGAATAGAACGTTGGAATTGACCGAATTCGTTTAATAGCTAAAGTATTCAAAGTGATCAGAGTGATAAAACCAGCCAGACTAATCAAAATAGCCTGAATGCCCAATAATTCAGAAAGTTCATCATGTTGAAACTGAATAGAACGTTGGAATTGACCGAATTCGTTTAATAGCTAGAGTATTCAAAGTGATCAGAGTGATAAAACCAGCCAGACTAATCAAAATAGCCTGAATGCCCAATAATTCAGAATGTTCATCATGATGAAACTGAATAGAACGTTGGAATTGACCGAATTCGTCAAATGGCAAGAGTATTCAAAGTGATCAGAGTGATAAAACCAGCCAGACTAATCAAAATAGCCTAAATGCAAAATCATTCAGAATGTTCATCATGTTGAAACTGAATAGAACGTTGGAATTGAGCGAATTCGTCAAATGGCAAGAGTATTCAAAGTGATCAGAGTGATAAAACCAGCCAGACTAATCAAAATAAGCTGAATGCCCAATAATTCAGAATGTTCATCATATTGAAACTGAATAGAACGTTGGTATTGACCGAATTCGTCAAATGGCAAGAGTATTCAAAGTGGTCAGAGTGATTAAACCAGCTACAATAGTCAAAATAGCCTGAATGGCCAATAATTCAGAATGTTCATCATGCTGAAACTGAATAGAACGTTGGAATTGACCGACTTCGTCAAATGGCAAGAGTATTCAAAGTGATCAGAGCGATAAAACCAGCCAGACTAATCAAAATAGCCTGAATGCCCCATAATTCAGAATGTTCATCATGCAGAAACTGAATAGAACGTTGGAATTGACCGAATTCGTCAAATGGCAAGATTATCAAGTGATCAGAGTGATAAAACAAGCTACAATAATCAAAATAGCCTGAATGCCCAATAATTCAGAATGTTCATCATGTTCAAACTGAATAGAACGTTGAAATTGACCGAATTCGTCAAATGGCAAGAGTATTCAAAGTGATCAAAGTGATCAGAGTGATAATACCAGCCAGACTAATCAAAATAGCCTGAATGCCCAATAATTCAGAATGTTCATCATGTTCAAACTGAATAAAACGTTGGAATTGACCGAATTCGTCAAATGGCAAGAGTATTCAAAGTGATCAGAGTGATTAAACCAACTACAATAGTCAAAATAGCCTGAATGGCCAATAATTCAGAATGTTCATCATGTTGAAACTGAATCGAACGTTGGAATTGACCGAATTCGTCAAATGGCAAGAGTATTCAAAGTGATCAGAGTGATAAAACCAGCTACAATAGTCAAAATAGCCTGAATGCCCAATAATTCAGAATGTTCATCATGTTGAAACTGAATAGAACGTTGGAATTGACCGAATTCGTTTAATGGCAAGATTATCAAAGTGATCAGAGTGATAAAACCAGCTACAATAATCAAAATAGCCTGAATGCCCAATAATTCAGAATGTTCATCATGTTGAAACTGAATCGAACGTTGGAATAGACCGAATTCGTCAAATGGCAAGAGTATTCAAAGTGATCAGAGTGATAAAACCAGCCAGACTAATCAAAATAGCCTGAATGCCCAATAATTCAGAATGTTCATCATGTTCAAACTGAATAGAACCTTGGAATTGACCGAATTCGTCAAATGGCAAGATTATCAAAGTGATCAGAGTGATAAAACCAGCTACAATAATCGAAATAGCCTGAATGCCCAATAATTGAGAAAGTTCATCATGTTTAAACTGAATAGAACGTTGGAATTTACCGAATTCGTCAAATGACAAGAGTATTCAAAGTGATCAGAGTGATAAAACCAGCCAGACTAATCAAAATGGCCTGAATGCCCAATAATTCAGAATGTTCATCATGTTGAAACTGAATAGAACGTTGGAATTTACCGAATTCGTCAAATGGCAAGAGTATTCAAAGTGATCAGAGTGATAAAACCAGCCAGACTAATCAAAATAGCCTGAATGCCCTATAATTCAGAATGTTCATCATGTTGAAACTCAATAGAACGTTGGAATTGACCGAATTCGTTTAATGGCTAGAGTATTCAAAGTGATCAGAGTGATAAAACCAGCTACAATAATCAAAATAGCCCGAATGCCCAATAATTCAGAATGTTCATCATGTTGAAACTGAATAGAACGTTGGAATTGACAGAATTCGTCAAATGGCAAGAGTATTCAAAGTGATCAGAGTGATAAAACCAGCCATACTAATCAAAATATCCTGAATGCCCAATAATTCAGAATGTTCATCATGTTCAAACTGAATAGAACGTTGGAATTGACCGAATTCGTCAAATGGCAAGAGTATTCAAAGTGATCAGAGTGATAAAACCAGCTACAACAATCGAAATAGCCTGAATGCCCAATAATTCAGAATGTTCATCATGTTGAAACTGAATAGAACGTTGGAATTGAACGAATTCGTTTAATGGCTAGAGTATTCAAAGTGATCAGAGTGATAAAACCAGCCAGACTAATCATAATTACGTGAATGTCCAATAATTCAGAATGTTCATCATGTTGAAACTGAATAGAACGTTGGAATTGACCGAATTCGTCAAATGGCAAGAGTATTCAAAGTGATCAGAGTGATAAAACCAGCCAGACTAATCAAAATAGCCTGAATGCCCAATAATTCAGAATGTTCATCATGTTGAAACTGAACAGAACGTTGGAGTTGACCGAATTCGTCAAATGGCAAGAGTATTCAAAGTGATCAGAGTGATAAAACCAGCTACAATAGTCAAAATAGCCTGAATGCCCAATAATTCAGAATGTTCATCATGTTAAAACTGAATAGAACGTTGGAATTGACCGAATTCGTCAAATGGCTAGAGTATTCAAAGTGATAAGAGTGATAAAACCAGCTACAATAGTCAAAATAGCCTGAATGCCCAATAATTCAGAATGTTCATCATGTTGAAACTGAATAGAACGTTGGAATTGATGTTCATCGTTGGAATTGACCGAATTCGTCAAATGGCAAGAGTATTCAAAGTGATCAGAGTGATAAAACCAGCTACAATAGTCAAAATAGCCTGAATGCCCAATAATTCAGAATGTTCATCATGTTAAAACTGAATAGAACGTTGGAATTGACCGAATTCGTTTAATGGCTAGAGTATTCAAAGTGATCAGAGTGATAAAACCAGCCAGACTAATCATAATTACGTGAATGTCCAATAATTCAGAATGTTCATCATGTTGAAACTGAATAGAACGTTGGAATTGACCGAATTCGTCAAATGGCAAGAGTATTCAAAGTGATCAGAGTGATAAAACCAGCCAGACTAATCAAAATAGCCTGAATGCCCAATAATTCAGAATGTTCATCATGTTGAAACTGAATAGAACGTTGGAATTGACCGAATTCGTCAAATGGCAAGAGTATTCAAAGTGATCAGAGTGATAAAACCAGCTACAATAGTCAAAATAGCCTGAATGCCCAATAATTCAGAATGTTCATCATGTTAAAACTGAATAGAACGTTGGAATTGACCGAATTCGTCAAATGGCTAGAGTATTCAAAGTTATCAGAGTGATAAAACCAGCCAGACTAATCAAAATAGCATGAATGCCCAATAATTCAGAATGTTCATCATGTTGAAACTGAATAGAACGTTGGAATTGATGTTCATCGTTGGAATTGACCGAATTCGTCAAATGGCAAGAGTATTCAAAGTGATCAGAGTGATAAAACCAGCTACAATAGTCAAAATAGCCTGAATGCCCAATAATTCAGAATGTTCATCATGTTAAAACTGAATAGAACGTTGGAATTGACCGAATTCGTCAAATGGCTAGAGTATTCAAAGTTATCAGAGTGATAAAACCAGCCAGACTAATCAAAATAGCATGAATGCCCAATAATTCAGAATGTTCATCATGTTAAAACTGAATAGAACGTTGGAATTGACCGAATTCGTCAAATGGCAAGAGTATTCAAAGTGATCAGAGTGATAAAACCAGCCAGACTAATCAAAATAGCATGAATGCCCAATAATTCAGAATGTTGATCATGTTGAAACTGAATAGAACGTTGGAATTGACCGAATTCGTTTAATGGCAAGAGTATTCAAAGTGATCAGAGTGATAAAACCAGCCAGACTAATCAAAATAGCCTGAATGCCCAATAATTCAGAATGTTCATCATGTTAAAACTGACTAGAACGTTGGAATTGACCGAATTCGTCAAATGGCTAGAGTACTCAAAGTGATCAGAGTGATAAAACCAGCCAGACTAATCAAAATAGCCTGAATGCCCAATAATTCAGAATGTTCATCATGTTGAAACTGAGTAGAACGTTGGAATTGACCGAATTCGTCAAATGGCAAGAGTATTTTATTTATTTATTTATTAATTACAATACAAAGTAAATTTTTTTTTTATATTATAATTTTTGGTCCAAGGGTAAACCGGGTGACAAAGACCATTTGGCTTGATTTTTGCAACGACAGACCAAAGCCTCTGGTGGGAATCGAACCTACAACCCCCACGCTGATAGGCAAGCACGCTACCAACTCGCCTACCGGGGCGCTTAATGGCAAGAGTATTCAAAGTGATCAGAGTGATTAAACAAGCCAGACTAATCAAAATAGCCTGAATGCCCAATAATTCAGAATGTTCATCATGTTAAAACTGAATAGAACGTTGGAATTGACCGAATTCGTCAAATGGCTAGAGTATTCAAAGTGATCAGAGTGATAAAACCAGCCAGACTAATCAAAATAGCATGAATGCCCAATAATTCAGAATGTTCATCATGTTCAAACTGAATAGAAAGTTGGAATTGACCGAATTCGTTAAATGGCAAGAGTATTCCAAGTGATCAGAGTGATAAAACCAGCTACAATAATCAAAATAGCCTGAATGCCCAATAATTCAGAATGTTCATCATGTTGAAACTGAATAGAACGTTGTAATTGACCGAATTCGTCAAATGGCTAGAGTATTCAAAGTGATCAGAGTGATAAAACCAGCCAGACTAATCAAAATAGCATGAATGCCCAATAATTCAGAATGTTCATCATGTTCAAACTGAATAGAACGTTGGAATTGACCGAATTCGTCAAATGGAAAGAGTATTCAAAGTAATCAGAGTGATTAAACCAACTACAATAGTCAAAATAGCCTGAATGGCCAATAATTCAGAATGTTCATCATGTTCAAACTGAATAGAACGTTGGAATTGACCGAATTCGTCAAATGGCTAGAGTATTCAAAGTGATCAGAGTGATAAAATCAGCTACAATAATCAAAATAGCCTGAATGCCTAATAATTCAGAATGTTCATCATGTTGAAACTGAATAGAACGTTGGAATTGACCGAATTCGTCAAATGGCAAGAGTATTCAAAGTGATCAGAGTGATAAAACCAGCTACAATAATCAAAATAGCCTGAATAATTCAGAATGTTCATCATGTTAAAACTGACTAGAACGTTGGAATTGACCGAATTCGTCAAATGGCTAGAGTATTCAAAGTGATCAGAGTGATAAAATCAGCCAGACTAATCAAAATAGCATGAATGCCCAATAATTCAGAATGTTCATCATGTTCAAACTGAATAGAACGTTGGAATTGACCGAATTCGTTAAATGGCAAGAGTATTCAAAGTGATCAGAGTGATTAAACCAACTACAATAGTCAAAATAGCCTGAATGGCCAATAATTCAGAATGTTCATCATGTTCAAACTGAATAGAACGTTGGAATTGACCGAATTCGTCAAATGGCAAGAGTATTCAAAGTGATCAGAGTGATAAAACCAGCTACAATAATCAAAATAGCCTGAATGCCCAATAATTCAGAATGTTCATCATGTTCAAACTGAATAGAACGTTGGAATTGACCGAATTCGTCAAATGGCAAGAGTATTCAAAGTGATCAGAGTGATAAAACCAGCCAGACTAATCAAAATAGCCTGAATGCCCAATAATTCAGAATGTTCATCATGTTCAAACTGAATAGAACGTTGGAATTGACCGAATTCGTCAAATGGCAAGAGTATTCAAAGTGATCAGAGTGATAAAACCAGCCAGACTAATCAAAATAGCCTGAATGGCCAATAATTCAGAATGTTCATCATGTTGAAACTGAATAGAACGTTGGAATTGACCGAATTCATCAAATGGCAAGAGTATTCAAAGTGATCAGTGTGATTAAACCAACTACAATAGTCAAAATAGCCTGAATGCCCAATAATTGATCACTTTGAATACTTTGATCACTTTGAATACTCTTGCCATTTGACGAATTCGGTCAATTCCAACGTTCTATTCAGTTTCAACATGATGAACACTCTGAATTATTGGCCATTCAGGCTATTTTGACTATTGTAGTTGGTTTAATCACTCTGATCACTTTGAATACTCTTGCCATTTGACGAATTCGGTTAATTCCAACATTCTATTCAGTTTCAACATGATGAACATTCTGAATTATTGGGCATTCAGGCTATTTTGACTATTGTAGCTGGTTTAATCACTCTGATCACTTTGAATACTCTTGCCATTTGACGAATTCGGTCAATTCCAACATTCTATTCAGTTTCAACATGATGAACATTCTGAATTATTGGGCATTCAGGCTATTTTGATTAGTCTGGCTGGTTTTATCACTCTGATCACTTTGAATACTCTTGCCATTTGACGAATTCGGTCAATTCCAACGTTCCATTCAGTTTGAACATGATGAACATTCTGAATTATTGGGCATTCAGGCTATTTTGATTAGTCTGGCTGGAATGGCAAGAGAATTCAAAGTGATCAGAGTGATAAAACCAGCCAGACTAATCAAAATAGCCTGAATGCCCAATAATTCAGACTGTTCATCATGTTGAAACTGAATAGAACGTTGGAATTGACCGAATTCGTCAAATGGCAAGAGTATTCAAAGTGATCAGAGTGATAAAACCAGCTACAATAATCAAAATAGCCTGAATGTCCAATAATTCAGAATGTTCGTCATGTTGAAACTGGATAGAACGTTGGAATTGACCGAATTCGTCAAATGGCAAGAGTATTCAAAGTGATCAGAGTGATAAAACCAGCCAGACTAATCAAAATAGCCTGAATGGCCAATAATTCAAAATGTTCATCATGTTGAAACTGAATAGAACGTTGGAATTGACCGAATTCGTCAAATGGCAAGAGTATTCAAAGTGATCAGAGTGATAAAACCAGCCAGACTAATCAAAATAGCCTGAATGCCCAATAATTCAGAATGTTCATCATGTTGAAACTGAATAGAACGTTGGAATTAACCGAATTCGTCAAATGGCAAGAGTATTCAAAGTGATCAGAGTGATAAAACCAGCCAGACTAATCAAAATAGCCTGAATGCTCAATAATTCAGAATGTTCATCATGTTGAAACTGAATAGAATGTTGGAATTGACCGAATTCGTCAAATGGCAAGAGTATTCAAAGTGATCAGAGTGATTAAACCAGCTACAATAGTCAAAATAGCCTGAATGCCCAATAATTCAGAATGTTCATCATGTTGAAACTGAATAGAACGTTGGAATTAACCGAATTCGTCAAATGGCAAGAGTATTCAAAGTGATCAGAGTGATAAAACCAGCCAGACTAATCAAAATAGCCTGAATGCCCAATAATTCAGAATGTTCATCATGTTGAAACTGAATAGAATGTTGGAATTGACCGAATTCGTCAAATGGCAAGAGTATTCAAAGTGATCAGAGTGATTAAACCAGCTACAATAGTCAAAATAGCCTGAATGCCCAATAATTCAGAATGTTCATCATGTTGAAACTGAATAGAATGATGGAATTGACCGAATTCGTCAAAAGGCAAGAGTATTCAAAGTGATCAGAGTGATAAAACCAGCCAGACTAATCAAAATAGCCTGAATGCCCAATAATTCAGAATGTTCATCATGTTGAAACTGAATAGAATGTTGGAATTGACCGAATTCGTCAAATGGCAAGAGTATTCAAAGTGATCAGAGTGATTAAACCAGCTACAATAGTCAAAATAGCCTGAATGCCCTATAATTCAGAATGTTCATCATGTTGAAACTGAATAAAACGTTGGAATTAACCGAATTCGTCAAATGGCAAGAGTATTAAACGTAATCAGAGTGATAAAACCAGCTACAATAATCAAAATAGCCTGAATGCCCAATAATTCAGAATGTTCATCATGTTGAAACTGAATAGAATGTTGGAATCGACCGAATTCGTCAAATGGAACGAGTATTCAAAGTGATTAGAGTGATAAAACCAGCCAGACTAATCAAAAAAGCCTGAATGCCCAATAATTCAGAATGTTCATCATGTTCAAACTGAATAGAACGTTGGAATTGACCGAATTCGTCAAATGGCAAGAGTATTCAAAGTGATCAGAGTGATAAAACCAGCTACAAAAATCAAAATAGCCTGCATGCCCAATAATTCAGAATGTTCATCATGTTGAAACTGAATAGAACGTTGGAATTGACCGAATTCGTTTAATGGCTAGAGTATTCAAAGTGATCAGAGTGATAAAACCAGCCAGACTAATCAAAATAGCCTGAATGCCCAATAATTTAGAATGTTCATCATGTTGAAACTGAATAGAATGTTGGAATTGACCGAATTCGTCAAATGGCAAGAGTATTCAAAGTGATCAGAGTGATTAAACCAGCTACAATAGTCAAAATAGCCTGAATGCCCAATAATTCAGAATGTTCATCATGTTGAAACTGAATAGAACGTTGGAATTAACCGAATTCGTCAAATGGCAAGAGTATTCAAAGTGATAAAACCAGCCATACTAATCAAAATAGCCTGAATGCCCAATAATTCAGAATGTTCATCATGTTGAAACTGAATAGAATGTTGGAATTGACCGAATTCGTTTAATGGCTAGAGTATTCAAAGTGATCAGAGTGATAAAACCAGCCAGACTAATCAAAATAGCCTGAATGCCCAGCCAGACTAATCAAAATAGCCTGAATGCCCAATAATTCAGAATGTTCATCATGTTCAAACTGAATAGAACGTTGGAATTGACCGAATTCGTCAAATGGCAAGAGTATTCAAAGTGATCAGAGTGATAAAACCAGCTACAAAAATCAAAATAGCCTGCATGCCCAATAATTCAGAATGTTCATCATGTTGAAACTGAATAGAACGTTGGAATTGACCGAATTCGTTTAATGGCTAGAGTATTCAAAGTGATCAGAGTGATAAAACCAGCCAGACTAATCAAAATAGCCTGAATGCCCAATAATTTAGAATGTTCATCATGTTGAAACTGAATAGAATGTTGGAATTGACCGAATTCGTCAAATGGCAAGAGTATTCAAAGTGATCAGAGTGATTAAACCAGCTACAATAGTCAAAATAGCCTGAATGCCCAATAATTCAGAATGTTCATCATGTTGAAACTGAATAGAACGTTGGAATTAACCGAATTCGTCAAATGGCAAGAGTATTCAAAGTGATAAAACCAGCCATACTAATCAAAATAGCCTGAATGCCCAATAATTCAGAATGTTCATCATGTTGAAACTGAATAGAATGTTGGAATTGACCGAATTCGTTTAATGGCTAGAGTATTCAAAGTGATCAGAGTGATAAAACCAGCCAGACTAATCAAAATAGCCTGAATGCCCAATGATTTTAGAATGTTTATCATGTTCAAACTGAAGAGAATGTTGGAATTGACTGAATTCGTCAGATGGCAACAGTTATCAAAGTGATCAGAGTGATAAAACCAGTCAGACTAATCAAAATAGCCTGAATGCCCAATGATTCAGAATGTTCATCATGTTGAAACTGAATAGAACGTTGGAATTGACCGAATTCGTCAAATGGCAAGAGTATTCAAAGTGATCAGAGTGATAAAACCAGTCAGACTAATCAAAATAGCGTGAATGCCCAATAATTCAGAATGTTCATCATGTTGAAACTGAATAGAACGTTGGAATTGACCGAATTCGTCAAATGGCAAGAGTATTCAAAGTGATCAGAGTGATAAAACCAGCTACAATAATCAAAATAGCCTGAATGCCCAATAATTCAGAATGTTCATCATGTTGAAACTGAATAGAACGTTGGAATTAACCGAATTCGTCAAATGGCAAGAGTATTCAAAGTGATCAGAGTGATAAAAAGAGCCAGACTAATCAAAATAGCCTGAATGCCCAATGATTCAGAATGTTCATCATGTTGAAACTGAATAGAACGTTGGAATTGACCGAATTCGTCAAATGGCAAGAGTATTCAAAGTGATCAGAGTGATAAAACCAGTCAGACTAATCAAAATAGCCTGAATGCCCAATAATTCAGAATGTTCATCATGTTGAAACTGAATAGAACGTTGGAATTGACCGAATTCGTCAAATGGCAAGAGTATTCAAAGTGATCAGAGTGATAAAACCAGCTACAATAATCAAAATAGCCTGAATGCCCAATGATTCAGAATGTTCATCATGTTGAAACTGAATAGAACGTTGGAATTGACCGAATTCGTCAAATGGCAAGAGTATTCAAAGTGATCAGAGTGATAAAACCAGCCAGACTAATCAAAATAGCCTGAATGCCCAATAATTCAGAATGTTCATCATGTTGAAACTGAATAGAATGTTGGAATTGACCGAATTCGTCAAATGGCAAGAGTATTCAAAGTGATCAGAGTGATTAAACCAGCTACAATAGTCAAAATAGCCTGAATGCCCAATAATTCAGAATGTTCATCATGTTGAAACTGAATAGAACGTTGGAATTAACCGAATTCGTCAAATGGCAAGAGTATTCAAAGTGATCAGAGTTATAAAACCAGCCAGACTAATCAAAATAGCCTGAATGCCCAATAATTCAGAATGTTCATCATGTTGAAACTGAATAGAACGTTGGAATTGACCGAATTCGTCAAATGGCAAGAGTATTCAAAGTGATCAGAGTGATAAAACCAGCTACAATAATCAAAATAGCCTGAATGCCCAATAATTCAGAATGTTGATCATGTTGAAACTGAATAGAACGTTGGAATTGACCGAATTCGTCAAATGGCAAGAGTATTCAAAGTGATCAGAGTTATAAAACCAGCCAGACTAATCAAAATAGCCTGAATGCCCAATAATTCAGAATGTTCATCATGTTGAAACTGAATAGAACGTTGGAATTGACCGAATTCGTCAAATGGCAAGAGTATTCAAAGTGATCAGAGTGATAAAACCAGCTACAATAATCAAAATAGCCTGAATGCCCAATAATTCAGAATGTTGATCATGTTGAAACTGAATAGAACGTTGGAATTGACCGAATTCGTCAAATGGCAAGAGTATTCAAAGTGATCAGAGTGATAAAACCAGCCAGACTAATCAAAATAACCTGAATGCCCAATAATTCAGAATGTTCATCATGTTGAAACTGAAAAGAATGTTGGAATTGACTGAATTCGTCAAATGGCAAGAGTATTCAAAGTGATCAGAGTGATAAAACCAGCCAGACTAATCAAAATAGCCTGAATGCCCAATGATTCAGAATGTTCATCATGTTGAAACTGAATAGAACGTTGGAATTGACCGAATTCGTCAAATGGCAACAGTTATCAAAGTGATCAGAGTGATAAAACCAGCCAGACTAATCAAAATAGCCTGAATGCCCAATGGAATTGACCGAATTCGTCAAATGGCAAGAGTATTCAAAGTGATCAGAGTGATAAAACCAGCCAGACTAATCAAAATAGCCTGAATGCCCAATAATTCAGAATGTTCATCATGTTGAAACTGAATAGAATGTTGGAATTGACTGAATTCGTCAAATGGCAAGAGTATTCAAAGTAGTCAGAGTGATAAAACCAGCCAGACAAGTCAAAATAGCCTGAATGTCCAATCCTTCGGAATGTTTATCATGTTCAAACTGAAGAGAATGTTGAAATTTACTGAAGTCGTCAAATGGCAAGAATAATCAAAGTGATCAAAGTGATAAAAACCAGCCTGACTAATCAAATAGCCTGAATGTCCAATGATTCAGAATGTTCATCATGTTCAAACTGAAGAGAACGTTGGAATTAGCCGAATTCGTCATATGGCAAGAGTATTCAAAGTGATCAGAGTGATTAAACCAGTCAGACTAATCAAATAACCTGAATGTCAAATAACTCAAAATGTTCATCATGTTCAAAGTGAATAGAACGTTGTAATTGACCGAAATCGTTAAATGGCAAGAGTATTAATATTTTTCAGAGTGATTAAACCAGTCAGACTAATCAAATAACCTGAATGTCAAATAACTCAAAATCTTCATCATGTTCAAATTGAATATAATGTTGTTATTGACCGAATTCGTCAAATGGCAAGAGTATTCAACGTGATCAGAGTGATAAAACCAGCCAGACTAATCAAAATAGCCTGAATGTCCAATACTTCGAAATGTTCATCATGTTCATAGTGAATATAACGTTGTAATTGACCGAATTCGTCAAATGGCAAGAATAATCAATGTGATCAGAGTGATAAAACCAGCTACAATAATCAAAATAGCCTGAATGTCAAATAACTCAAAATGTTCATCATGTTCAAAGTGAATAGATCGTTGTAATTGACCGAAATCGTTAAATGGCAAGAGTATTCAAATTTATCAGAGTGATTAAATCAGTCAGACTAATAAAGTAGCCTGAATGTCAAATAACTCAAAATGTGCATCATGCTCAAAGTGAATATAACGTTGTAATTGACCGAATTCGTCAAATGACAATAGTATTCAAATTTATCAGAGTGATTAAAACAGTCAGACTGATCAAGTAGCCTGAATGTGAAGTAACTCAAAATGTTCATCATGTTCAAAGTAAATATAACGTTGTTATTGTCCGAATTCGTCAAATGGCAAGAGTATTCAACGTGATCAGAGTGATTAAACCAGCCAGACTAATCAAATAGCCTGAATGTCAAATAGCTCAAAATGTTCATCATGTTGAAACTGAATAGAACGTTGGAATTGACCGAATTCGTCAAATGGCAAGAGTATTCAAAGTGATCAGAGTGATAAAACCAGCCAGACAAGTCAAAATAGCCTGAATGTCCAATCCTTCGGAATGTTTATCATGTTCAAACTGAAGAGAATGTTGAAATTTACTGAAGTCGTCAAATGGCAAGAATAATCAAAGTGATAAAAACCAGCCTGACTAATCAAATAGCCTGAATGTCCAATGATTCAGAATGTTCATCATGTTCAAACTGAAGAGAACGTTGGAATTAGCCGAATTCGTCATATGGCAAGAGTATTCAAAGTGATCAGAGTGATTAAATCAGTCAGACTAATAAAGTAGCCTGAATGTCAAATAACTCAAAATGTTCATCATGTTCAAAGTGAATAGAACGTTGTAATTGACCGAAATCATTAAATGGCAAGAGTATTAATATTTTTCAGAGTGATTAAACCAGTCAGACTAATCAAATAACCTGAATGTCAAATAACTCAAAATGTTCATCATGTTCAAAGTGAATAGAACGTTGTAATTGACCGAAATCATTAAATGGCAAGAGTATTAATATTTTTCAGAGTGATTAAACCAGTCAGACTAATCAAATAACCTGAATGTCAAATAACTCAAAATCTTCATCATGTTCAAATTGAATATAATGTTGTTATTGACCGAATTCGTCAAAATTTACTGAAGTCGTCAAATGGCAAGAATAATCAAAGTGATCAAAGTGATAAAAACCAGCCTGACTAATCAAATAGCCTGAATGTCCAATGATTCAGAATGTTCATCATGTTCAAACTGAAGAGAACGTTGGAATTAGCCGAATTCGTCATATGGCAAGAGTATTCAAAGTGATCAGAGTGATTAAATCAGTCAGACTAATAAAGTAGCCTGAATGTCAAATAACTCAAAATGTTCATCATGTTCAAAGTGAATAGATCGTTGTAATTGACCGAAATCGTTAAATGGCAAGAGTATTCAAATTTATCAGAGTGATTAAATCAGTCAGACTAATAAAGTAGCCTGAATGTCAAATAACTCAAAATGTTCATCATGTTCAAAGTGAATAGAACGTTGTAATTGACCGAAATCATTAAATGGCAAGAGTATTAATATTTTTCAGAGTGATTAAACCAGTCAGACTAATCAAATAACCTGAATGTCAAATAACTCAAAATCTTCATCATGTTCAAATTGAATATAATGTTGTTATTGACCGAATTCGTCAAAATTTACTGAAGTCGTCAAATGGCAAGAATAATCAAAGTGATCAAAGTGATAAAAACCAGCCTGACTAATCAAATAGCCTGAATGTCCAATGATTCAGAATGTTCATCATGTTCAAACTGAAGAGAACGTTGGAATTAGCCGAATTCGTCATATGGCAAGAGTATTCAAAGTGATCAGAGTGATTAAACCAGTCAGACTAATCAAATAACCTGAATGTCAAATAACTCAAAATGTTCATCATGTTCAAAGTGAATAGAACGTTGTAATTGACCGAAATCGTTAAATGGCAAGAGTATTAATATTTTTCAGAGTGATTAAACCAGTCAGACTAATCAAATAACCTGAATGTCAAATAACTCAAAATCTTCATCATGTTCAAATTGAATATAATGTTGTTATTGACCGAATTCGTCAAATGGCAAGAGTATTCAACGTGATCAGAGTGATAAAACCAGCCAGACTAATCAAAATAGCCTGAATGTCCAATACTTCGAAATGTTCATCATGTTCATAGTGAATATAACGTTGTAATTGACCGAATTCGTCAAATGGCAAGAATAATCAATGTGATCAGAGTGATAAAACCAGCTACAATAATCAAAATAGCCTGAATGTCAAATAACTCAAAATGTTCATCATGTTCAAAGTGAATAGATCGTTGTAATTGACCGAAATCGTTAAATGGCAAGAGTATTCAAATTTATCAGAGTGATTAAATCAGTCAGACTAATAAAGTAGCCTGAATGTCAAATAACTCAAAATGTGCATCATGCTCAAAGTGAATATAACGTTGTAATTGACCGAATTCGTCAAATGACAATAGTATTCAAATTTATCAGAGTGATTAAAACAGTCAGACTGATCAAGTAGCCTGAATGTCAAGTAACTCAAAATGTTCATCATGTTCAAAGTAAATATAACGTTGTTATTGTCCGAATTCGTCAAATGGCAAGAGTATTCAACGTGATCAGAGTGATTAAACCAGCCAGACTAATCAAATAGCCTGAATGTCAAATAGCTCAAAATGTTCATCATGTTGAAACTGAATAGAACGTTGGAATTGACCGAATTCGTCAAATGGCAAGAGTATTCAAAGTGATCAGAGTGATAAAACCAGCCAGACAAGTCAAAATAGCCTGAATGTCCAATCCTTCGGAATGTTTATCATGTTCAAACTGAAGAGAATGTTGAAATTTACTGAAGTCGTCAAATGGCAAGAATAATCAAAGTGATAAAAACCAGCCTGACTAATCAAATAGCCTGAATGTCCAATGATTCAGAATGTTCATCATGTTCAAACTGAAGAGAACGTTGGAATTAGCCGAATTCGTCATATGGCAAGAGTATTCAAAGTGATCAGAGTGATTAAACCAGTCAGACTAATCAAATAACCTGAATGTCAAATAACTCAAAATGTTCATCATGTTCAAAGTGAATAGAACGTTGTAATTGACCGAAATCGTTAAATGGCAAGAGTATTAATATTTTTCAGAGTGATTAAACCAGTCAGACTAATCAAATAACCTGAATGTCAAATAACTCAAAATCTTCATCATGTTCAAATTGAATATAATGTTGTTATTGACCGAATTCGTCAAATGGCAAGAGTATTCAACGTGATCAGAGTGATAAAACCAGCCAGACTAATCAAAATAGCCTGAATGTCCAATACTTCGAAATGTTCATCATGTTCATAGTGAATATAACGTTGTAATTGACCGAATTCGTCAAATGGCAAGAATAATCAATGTGATCAGAGTGATAAAACCAGCTACAATAATCAAAATAGCCTGAATGTCAAATAACTCAAAATGTTCATCATGTTCAAAGTGAATAGAACGTTGTAATTGACCGAAATCGTTAAATGGCAAGAGTATTCAAATTTATCAGAGTGATTAAATCAGTCAGACTAATAAAGTAGCCTGAATGTCAAATAACTCAAAATGTGCATCATGCTCAAAGTGAATATAACGTTGTAATTGACCGAATTCGTCAAATGACAATAGTATTCAAATTTATCAGAGTGATTAAAACAGTCAGACTGATCAAGTAGCCTGAATGTCAAGTAACTCAAAATGATCATCATGTTCAAAGTAAATATAACGTTGTTATTGTCCGAATTCGTCAAATGGCAAGAGTATTCAACGTGATCAGAGTGATTAAACCAGCCAGACTAATCAAATAGCCTGAATGTCAAATAGCTCAAAATGTTCATCATGTTGAAACTGAATAGAACGTTGGAATTGACCGAATTCGTCAAATGGCAAGAGTATTCAAAGTGATCAGAGTGATAAAACCAGCCAGACTAATCAAAATAGCCTGAATGCCCAATAATTCAGAATGTTCATCATGTTGAAACTGAATAGAATGTTGGAATTGACCGAATTCGTCAGATGGCAAGAGTATTCAAAGTGATCAGAGCGATTAAACCAGCTACAATAGTCAAAATAGCCTGAATGCCCAATAATTCAGAATGTTCATCATGTTGAAAAGGAATAGAACGTTGGAATTAACCGAATTCGTCAAATGGCAAGAGCATTCAAAGTGATCAGAGTTATAAAACCAGCCAGACTAATCAAAATAGCCTGAATGCCCAATAATTCAGAATGTTCATCATGTTGAAACTGAATAGAACGTTGGAAATGACCGAATTCGTCAAATGGCAAGAGTATTCAAAGTGATCAGAGTGATAAAACCAGCTACAATAATCAAAATAGCCTGAATGTCCAATAATTCAGAATGTTCATCATGTTGAAACTGAATAGAACGTTGGAATTGGCCGAATTCGTCAAATGGCAAGAGTATTCAAAGTGATCAGAGTGATAAAACCAGCCAGACTAATCAAAATAGCCTGAATGCCCAATGATTCAGAATGTTCATCATGTTCAAACTGAAGAGAATGTTGGAATTGACTGAATTCGTCAGATGGCAACAGTTATCAAAGTGATCAGAGTGATAAAACCAGTCAGACTAATCAAAATAGCCTGAATGCAAAATGATTCATAATGTTCATCATGTTCAAACTGAAGAGAATTTTGGAATTGACTGATTTCGTCAAATGGCAAGAGTATTCAAAGTAGTCAGAGTGATAAAACCAGCCAGACAAGTCAAAATAGCCTGAATGTCCAATGATTCAGAATGTTCATCATGTTCAAACTGAAGAGAACGTTGGAATTGGCCGAATTCGTCATATGGCAAGAGTATTCAAAGTGATCAGAGTGATTAAACCAGTCAGACTAATCAAATAACCTGAATGTCAAATAACTCAAAATGTTCATCATGTTCAAAGTGAATATAATTTTGTTATTGACCGAATTCGTCAAATGGCAAGAGCATTCAACGTGATCAGAGTGATAAAACCAGCCAGACTAATCAAATAGCCTGAATATCAAATAACTCAAAATTTTCATCATGTTCAAAGTGAATAGAACGTTGTAATTGACCGAAATCGTTAAATGGCAAGAGTATTAATATTTTTCAGAGTGATTAAACCAGTCAGACTAATCAAATAACCTGAATGTCAAATAACTCAAAATCTTCATCATGTTCAAATTGAATATAATGTTGTTATTGACCGAATTCGTCAAATGGCAAGAGTATTCAACGTGATCAGATTGATAAAACCAGCCAGACTAATCAAAATAGCCTGAATGTCCAATACTTCGAAATGTTCATAGTGAATATAACGTTGTAATTGACCGAATTCGTCAAATGGCAAGAATAATCAACGTGATCAGAGTGATAAAACCAACTACAATAATCAAAATAGCCTGAATGTCAAATTACTCAAAATGTTCATCATGTTCAAAGTGAATAGAACGTTGTAAATGACCGAAATCGTTAAATGGCAAGAGTATTCAAATTTATCAGAGTGATTAAACCAGTCAGACTAATAAAGTAGCCTGAATGTCAAATAACTCAAAATGTGCATCATGCTCAAAGTGAATATAACGTTGTAATTGACCGAATTCGTCAAATGACAATAGTAGTCAAATTTATCAGAGTGATTAAAACAGTCAGACTGATCAAGTAGCCTGAATGTCAAGTAACTCAAAATGTTCATCATGTTCAAAGTAAATATAACGTTGTTATTGTCCGAATTCGTCAAATGGCAAGAGTATTCAACGTGATCAGAGTGATAAAACCAGCCAGACTAATCAAATAGCCTGAATGTCAAATAGCTCAAAATGTTCATCATGTTCAAAGTGAATAGAACGTTGTAATTGACCGAATTCGTCAAATGGCAAGAGTATTCAAATTTATCAGAGTGATTAAACCAGTCAGACTAATTATGTAGCCTGAATGTCAAATAACTCAAAATGTGCATCATGTTCAAAGTGAATATAACGTTGGATTTGACCGAATTCGTGAAATGGCAAGAGTATTCAAAGTGATCAGAGTGAAAAACCAGCCAGACAAATCAAAATAGCCCGAATGTCCAATAATTCAGAATGTTCATCATGTTCAAACTGAATAGAACGTTGAACCGAATTCGTCAAATGGCAAGAATAATCAAAGTGATCAGAGTGAAAAAACCAGCCAGACAAATCACAATATCCTGAATGTCCAATAATTCAGAAAAATTCATCATGTTCAAACTGAATAGAACGTTGGACCGAATTCGTCAAATGGCAAGAATAATCAAAGTGATCAGAGTGAAAAACCAGCCAGACAAATCAAAATAGCCCGAATGTCCAATAATTCAGAATGTTCATCATGTTCAAACTGAATATAACGTTGTAATTGACCGAATTCGTCAAATGACAAGAATAATCAAAGTGATCAGAGTGATAAAACCGGCTGCAAAAATCAAAATAGCCTGAATGTCCAATAATTCAGAATGTTAATCATGTTCAAGCTGAATAGAACGTTGGACCGAATTCGTCAAATGGCAAGAATAATCAAAGCGATCAGAGTGAAAAAACCAGCCCGACAAATCACAATATCCTGAATGTCCAATAATTCAGAATGTTAATCATGTTCAAGCTGAATAGAACGTTGGACCGAATTCGTCAAATGGCAAGAATAATCAAAGTGATCAGAGAGAAAAAACCAGCCTGAATGTCCAATAATTCAGAATGTTCATCATGTTCAAACGTTGGAATTGACCGAATTCGTCAAATGGCAAGAGTATTCAAAGTGATCAGAGTAATAAAACCAGCCAGACTAATCAAATAGACTGAATGCCCAATAATTCAAAATGTGCATCATGTTCAAAGTGAATATAACGTTGGAATTGACCGAATTCGTCAAATGGCAAGAATAATCCAAGTGATCAGAGTGAAAAAACCAGCCAGACAAATCACAATATCCTGAATGTCCAATAATTCAGAATGTTCATCATGTTCAAGGTGAATAGAACGTTGGACCGAATTCGTCAAATGGCAAGAATAATCAAAGTGATCAGAGTGATAAAACCAGCTGCAATAATAAAAAAAAGCCTGAATGTCCAATAATTCAGAATGTTCATCATGTTCAGACTGAATAGAACGTCGTCATTGACCGAATTAGTCAAATGGCAAGAATAATCAAAGTGATCAGAGTGAAAAAACCAGCCAGACTAATCAAATAGCCTGAATATCAAATAACTCAAAATGTTCATCATGTTCAAAGTGAATAGAACGTTGGAATTGAAAGAAGTCGTCAAATGGCAAGAGTATTCAAATTGATCAGAGTGATTAACCTAATCAGACTAATCAAATAGACTGAATGTCAAATAACTCAAAATGTTCATCATGATCAAAGTTAATATAACGTTGTAATTGACCGAATTCGTCAAATGACAAGAGTATTCAAAGTGATCAGAGTGATAAAACCAGCCAGACTAATCAAATAGCCTGAATGTAAAATAACAAAAAATGTTCATCATCTTCAAAGAGAATAGAACGTTGTAATTGACCGAAATCGTCAAATGGCAAGAGGATTCAAATTTATCAGAGTGATTAAACCAGTCAGACTAATCAAATAACCTGAATGTCAAATAACTCAAAATGTTCATCATGTTCAAACTGAATAGAACGTTGGACCGAATTCGTCAAATGGCAATAATAATCAAAGTGATAAAACCAGCCAGACTAATCAAATAGCCTGAATATCAAATAACTCAAAATGTTCATCATGTTCAAAGTGAATTGAACGATGTAATTAACCGAAATCGTTAAATGGCAAGAATAATCAAAGTGATCAGAGTGATAAAACCAGCCAGACAAATCAAAATAGCCTGAATGTCCAATAATTCAGAATGTTCATCATGTCAAATGGCAAGAGTATTCAAATTGAACAGAGTGATTAAACTAGTCAGACTAATCAAATAGACTGAATGTCAAATAACTCAAAATGTTCATCATGTTCAAACTGAATAGAACGTTGGACCGAATTCGTCAAATGGCAATAATAATCAAAGTGATCAGAGTGATTAAAACAGTCAGACTGATCAAGTAGCCTGAATGTCAAGTAACTCAAAATGTTCATCATGTTTAAAGTGAATATAACGTTGTTATTGACATAATTCGTCAAATGGCAAGAGGATTAAAATTTATCAGAGTGATTAAACCAGTCAGACTAATCAAATAACCTGAATGTCAAGTAACTCAAAATGTTCATCATGTTCAAAGTGAATATAACGTTGTTATTGACATAATTCGTCAAATGACAAGAGTATTCAACGTGATCAGAGTGATAAAACCAGCCAGACTAATCAAATAACCTGAATATCAAATAACTCAAAATGTTCATCATGTTCAAACTGAATAGAACATTGGACCGATTTCGTCAAATGGCAATAATAATCAAAGTGATCAGAGTGATAAAACCAGCCAGACTAATCAAATAGCCTGAATATCAAATAACTCAAAATGTTCATCATGTTCAAAGTGAATAGAACGTTGTAATTGACCGAAATCGTTAAATGGCAAGAATAATCAAAGTGATCAGAGTGATTAAACCAGTCAGACTAATCAAAACACCTGAATGTCAAATAACTCAAAATGTTCATCATGTTCAAACTGAATATAACGGTGTAATTGACCGAATTCATCAAATAGCAAAGAGTATTCAAATTGATCAGAGTGATTAAAACAGTCAGACTAATAAAGTTGCCTGAATGTCAAATAACTCAAAATGTGCATCATGTTCAAAGTGAATATAACGTTGGAATTGACCGAATTCGTCAAATGGCAAGAGCATTCAAAGTGATCAGAGTGATAAATCCAGCCAGACTAATCAAATAGCCTGAATGTCCAATAATTCAAAATGTTCATCATGTTCAATGTGAATATAACGTTGTAATTGACCGAATTCGTCAAATAGCAAGAATAATCAAAGTGATCAGAGTGAAAAAACCAGCCAGACAAATCACAATAGCCTGAATGTCCAATAATTCAGAATGTTCATCATGTTCAATGTGAATATAACGTTGTAATTGACCGAATTCGTCAAATAGCAAGAATAATCAAAGTGATCAGAGTGAAAAAACCAGCCAGACAAATCACAATAGCCTGAATGTGCAATAATTCAGAATGTTCATCATGTCAAATGGCAAGAGTATTCAAATTGAACAGAGTGATTAAACTAGTCAGACTAATCAAATAGACTGAATGTCAAATAACTCAAAATGTTCATCATGTTCAAACTGAATAGAACGTTGGACCGATTTCGTCAAATGGCAATAATAATCAAAGTGATCAGAGTGATAAAACCAGCCAGACTAATCAAATAGCCTGAATGTCAAGTAACTCAAAATGTTCATCATGTTCAAAGTGAATATAACGTTGATATTGACATAATTCGTCAAATGGCAAGAGGTCTAAAATTTATCAGAGTGATTAAACCAGTCAGACTAATCAAATAACCTGAATGTCAAGTAACTCAAAATGTTCATCATGTTCAAAGTAAATATAACGTTGTTATTGACATAATTCGTCAAATGGCAAGAGTATTCAACGTGATCAGAGTGATAAAACCAGCCAGACTAATCAAATAACCTGAATGTCAAATAACTCAAAATGTTCATCATGTTCAAACTGAATAGAACGTTGTACCGATTTCGTCAAATGGCAAGAGGATTCAAATTTATCAGAGTGATTAAACCAGTCAGACTAATCAAATAACCTGAATGTCAGGTAACTCAAAATGTTCATCATGTTCAAAGTGAATATAACGTTGGAATTGACCGAATTCGTCAAATGGCAAGAGTATTCAAAGTGATCAGAGTGATAAAACCAGCTGCAATAATAAAAAAAAGCATGAATGTCCAATAATTCAGAATGTTCATCATGTTCAAACTGAATAGAACGTCGTCATTGACCGAATTAGTCAAATGGCAAGAATAATCAAAGTGATCAGAGTGATAAAACCAGCCAGACAAATCAAAATAGCCTGAATGTCCAATAATTCAGAATGTTCATCATGTCAAATGGCAAGAGTATTCAAATTGAACAGAGTGATTAAACTAGTCAGACTAATCAAATAGACTGAATGTCAAATAACTCAAAATGTTCATCATGTTCAAACTGAATAGAACGTTGGACCGATTTCGTCAAATGGCAATAATAATCAAAGTGATCAGAGTGATAAAACCAGCCAGACTAATCAAATAGCCTGAATGTCAAGTAATTCAAAATGTTCATCATGTTCAAAGTGAATATAACGTTGATATTGACATAATTCGTCAAATGGCAAGAGGACTAAAATTTATCAGAGTGATTAAACCAGTGAGACTAATCAAATAACCTGAATGTCAAGTAACTCAAAATGTTCATCATGTTCAAAGTGAATATAACGTTGTTATTGACATAATTCGTCAAATGGCAAGAGTATTCAACGTGATCAGAGTGATAAAACCAGCCAGACTAATCAAATAACCTGAATGTCAAATAACTCAAAATGTTCATCATGTTCAAACTGAATAGAACGTTGGACCGATTTCGTCAAATGGCAAGAGTATTCAAATTGATCAGAGTGATTAACCTAGTCAGACTAATCAAATAGACTGGATGTCAAATAACTCAAAATGTTCATCATGTTCAAAGTGAATAGAACGTTGTAATTGACCGAAATCGTTAAATGGCAAGAATAATCAAAGTGATCAGAGTGAAAAAACCAGCCAGACAAATCACAATATCCTGAATGTCCAATAATTCAGAATGTTCATCATGTTCAAACGTTGGAATTGACCGAATTCGTCAAATGGCAAGAGTATTCAAAGTGATCAGAGTAATAAAACCAGCCAGACTAATCAAATAGACTGAATGCCCAATAATTCAAAATGTGCATCATGTTCAAAGTGAATATAACGTTGGAATTGACCGAATTCGTCAAATGGCAAGAATAATCCAAGTGATCAGAGTGAAAAAACCAGCCAGACAAATCACAATATCCTGAATGTCCAATAATTCAGAATGTTCATCATGTTCAAGGTGAATAGAACGTTGGACCGAATTCGTCAAATGGCAAGAATAATCAAAGTGATCAGAGTGATAAAACCAGCTGCAATAATAAAAAAAAGCCTGAATGTCCAATAATTCAGAATGTTCATCATGTTCAAACTGAATAGAACGTCGTCATTGACCGAATTAGTCAAATGGCAAGAATAATCAAAGTGATCAGAGTGAAAAAACCAGCCCGACAAATCACAATATCCTGAATGTCCAATAATTCAGAATGTTCATCATGTTCAAACTGAATAGAACGTTGGAATTGAAAGAAGTCGTCAAATGGCAAGAGTATTCAAATTGATCAGAGTGATTAACCTAATCAGACTAATCAAATAGACTGAATGTCAAATAACTCAAAATGTTCATCATGATCAAAGTTAATATAACGTTGTAATTGACCGAATTCGTCAAATGACAAGAGTATTCAAAGTGATCAGAGTGATAAAACCAGCCAGACTAATCAAATAGCCTGAATGTAAAATAACACAAAATGTTCATCATCTTCAAAGAGAATAGAACGTTGTAATTGACCGAAATCGTCAAATGGCAAGAGGATTCAAATTTATCAGAGTGATTAAACCAGTCAGACTAATCAAATAACCTGAATGTCAAATAACTCAAAATGTTCATCATGTTCAAACTGAATAGAACGTTGGACCGAATTCGTCAAATGGCAATAATAATCAAAGTGATAAAACCAGCCAGACTAATCAAATAGCCTGAATATCAAATAACTCAAAATGTTCATCATGTTCAAAGTGAATTGAACGATGTAATTAACCGAAATCGTTAAATGGCAAGAATAATCAAAGTGATCAGAGTGATAAAACCAGCCAGACAAATCAAAATAGCCTGAATGTCCAATAATTCAGAATGTTCATCATGTCAAATGGCAAGAGTATTCAAATTGAACAGAGTGATTAAACTAGTCAGACTAATCAAATAGACTGAATGTCAAATAACTCAAAATGTTCATCATGTTCAAACTGAATAGAACGTTGGACCGAATTCGTCAAATGGCAATAATAATCAAAGTGATCAGAGTGATTAAAACAGTCAGACTGATCAAGTAGCCTGAATGTCAAGTAACTCAAAATGTTCATCATGTTTAAAGTGAATATAACGTTGTTATTGACATAATTCGTCAAATGGCAAGAGGATTAAAATTTATCAGAGTGATTAAACCAGTCAGACTAATCAAATAACCTGAATGTCAAGTAACTCAAAATGTTCATCATGATCAAAGTGAATATAACGTTGTTATTGACATAATTCGTCAAATGACAAGAGTATTCAACGTGATCAGAGTGATAAAACCAGCCAGACTAATCAAATAACCTGAATATCAAATAACTCAAAATGTTCATCATGTTCAAACTGAATAGAACATTGGACCGATTTCGTCAAATGGCAATAATAATCAAAGTGATCAGAGTGATAAAACCAGCCAGACTAATCAAATAGCCTGAATATCAAATAACTCAAAATGTTCATCATGTTCAAAGTGAATAGAACGTTGTAATTGACCGAAATCGTTAAATGGCAAGAATAATCAAAGTGATCAGAGTGATTAAACCAGTCAGACTAATCAAAACACCTGAATGTCAAATAACTCAAAATGTTCATCATGTTCAAACTGAATATAACGGTGTAATTGACCGAATTCATCAAATAGCAAAGAGTATTCAAATTGATCAGAGTGATTAAAACAGTCAGACTAATAAAGTTGCCTGAATGTCAAATAACTCAAAATGTGCATCATGTTCAAAGTGAATATAACGTTGGAATTGACCGAATTCGTCAAATGGCAAGAGCATTCAAAGTGATCAGAGTGATAAAACCAGCCAGACTAATCAAATAGCCTGAATGTCCAATAATTCAAAATGTTCATCATGTTCAATGTGAATATAACGTTGTAATTGACCGAATTCGTCAAATAGCAAGAATAATCAAAGTGATCAGAGTGAAAAAACCAGCCAGACAAATCACAATAGCCTGAATGTCCAATAATTCAGAATGTTCATCATGTTCAATGTGAATATAACGTTGTAATTGACCGAATTCGTCAAATAGCAAGAATAATCAAAGTGATCAGAGTGAAAAAACCAGCCAGACAAATCACAATAGCCTGAATGTCCAATAATTCAGAATGTTCATCATGTCAAATGGCAAGAGTATTCAAATTGAACAGAGTGATTAAACTAGTCAGACTAATCAAATAGACTGAATGTCAAATAACTCAAAATGTTCATCATGTTCAAACTGAATAGAACGTTGGACCGAATTCGTCAAATGGCAATAATAATCAAAGTGATCAGAGTGATTAAAACAGTCAGACTGATCAAGTAGCCTGAATGTCAAGTAACTCAAAATGTTCATCATGTTCAAAGTGAATATAACGTTGTTATTGACATAATTCGTCAAATGGCAAGAGGATTCAAATTTATCAGAGTGATTAAACCAGTCAGACTAATCAAATAACCTGAATGTCAGGTAACTCAAAATGTTCATCATGTTCAAAGTGAATATAACGTTGGAATTGACCGAATTCGTCAAATGGCAAGAGTATTCAAAGTGATCAGAGTGATAAAACCAGCCAGACTAATCAAATAGCCTGAATGTCCAATAATTCAAAATGTTCATCATGTTCAATGTGAATATAACGTTGGAATTGACCGAATTCGTCAAATGGCAAGAATAATCCAAGTAATCAGAGTGAAAAAACCAGCCAGACAAATCACAATATCCTGAATGTCCAATAATTCAGAATGTTCATCATGTTCAAGCTGAATAGAACGTTGGACCGAATTCGTCAAATGGCAAGAATAATCAAAGTGATCAGAGTGAAAAAACCAGCCAAATCAAAATAGCCTGAATGTCCAATAATTCAGAATGTTCATCATGTCAAATGGCAAGAGTATTCAAATTGAACAGAGTGATTAAACTAGTCAGACTAATCAAATAGACTGAATGTCAAATAACTCAAAATGTTCATCATGTTCAAACTGAATAGAACGTTGGACCGAATTCGTCAAATGGCAAGAATAATCAAAGTGATCAGAGTGAAAAAACCAGCCAGACAAATCAAAATAGCCTGAATGTCAAGTAACTCAAAATGTTCATCATGTTCAAAGTGAATATAACGTTGTTATTGACATAATTCGTCAAATAGCAAGAGGATTCAAATTTATCAGAGTGATTAAACCAGTCAGACTAATCAAATAACCTGAATGTCAAGTAACTCAAAATGTGAATCATGTTCAAAGTGAATATACCGTTGTTATTGACATAACTCGTCAAATGGCAAGAGTATTCAACGTGATCAGAGTGATAAAACCAGCCAGACTAATCAAATAGCCTGAATGTCCAATAATTCAATATGTTCATCATGTTCAATGTGAATATAACGTTGTAATTGACCGAATTCGTCAAATAGCAAGAATAATCAAAGTGATCAGAGTGAAAAAACCAGCCAGACAAATCACAATATCCTGAATGTCCAATAATTCAGAATGTTCATCATGTTCAAGCTGAATAGAACGTTGGACCGAATTCGTCAAATGGCAAGAATAATCAAAGTGATCAGAGTGATAAAACCAGCCAGACAAATCAAAATAGCCTGAATGTCCAATAATTCAGAATGTTCATCATGTCAAATGGCAAGAGTATTCAAATTGAACAGAGTGATTAAACTAGTCAGACTAATCAAATAGACTGAATGTCAAATAACTCAAAATGTTCATCATGTTCAAACTGAATAGAACGTTGGACCGAATTCGTCAAATGGCAATAATAATCAAAGTGATCAGAGTGATTAAAACATTCAGACTGATCAAGTAGCCTGAATGTCAAGTAACTCAAAATGTTCATCATGTTCAAAGTAAATATAACGTTGTTATTGACATAATTCGTCAAATGGCAAGAGGATTCAAATTTATCAGAGTGATTAAACCAGTCAGACTAATCAAATAACCTGAATGTCAAGTAACTCAAAATGTTCATCATGTTCAAAGTGAATATAACGTTGTTATTGACATAACTCGTCAAATGGCAAGAGTATTCAACGTGATCAGAGTGATAAAACCAGCCAGACTAATCAAATAGCCTGAATGTCAAATAACTCAAAATGTTCATCATGTTCAAAGTGCATAGAACGTTGTAATTGACCGAAATCGTCAAATGGCAAGAGTATTCAAATTTATCAGAGTGATTAAACCAGTCAGACTAATAAAGTAGCCTGAATGTCAAATAACTCAAAATGTGAATCTGTTCAAAGTGAATATAACGTTGGAATTAACCGAATTCGTCAAATGGCAAGAGTATTCAAAGTGATCAGAGTGATAAAACCAGCCAGACTAATCAAATAGCCTGAATGTCCAATAATTCGAAATGTTCATTATGTTCAATGTGAATATAACGTTGGAATTGACCGAATTCGTCAAATGGCAAGAATAATCCAAGTGATCAGAGTGAAAAAACCAGCCAGACAAATCACAATATCCTGAATGTCCAATAATTCAGAATGTTCAAGCTGAATAGAACGTTGGACCGAATTCGTCAAATGGCAAGGATAATCAAAGTGATCAGAGTGATAAAACCAGCTGCAATAATAAAAAAAAGCCTGAATGTCCAATAATTCAGAATGTTCATCATGTTCAAACTGAATAGAACGTCGTCATTGACCGAATTGGTCAAATGGCAAGAATAATCAAAGTGATCAGAGTGAAAAAACCAGCCCGACAAATCACAATATCCTGAATGTCCAATAATTCAGAATGTTCATCATGTTCAAACTGAATAGAACGTTGGAATTGAAAGAAGAAGTCAAATGGCAATAGTATTCAAATTGATCAGAGTGATTAACCTAATCAGACTAATCAAATAGACTGAATGTCATATAACTAAAAATGTTCATCATGATCAAAGTTAATATAACATTGTAATTGACCGAATTCGTCAAATGACAAGAGTATTCAAAGTGATCAGAGTGATAAAACCAGCCAGACTAATCAAATAGCCTGAATGTCAAATAACTCAAAATGTGCATCATGTTCAATGTGAATATAACGTTGTAATTGACCGAATTCGTCAAATAGCAAGAATAATCAAAGTGATCAGAGTGAAAAAACCAGCCAGACAAATCACAATAGCCTGAATGTCCAATAATTCAGAATGTTCATCATGTCAAATGGCAAGAGTATTCAAATTGAACAGAGTTATTAAACTAGTCAGACTAATCAAATAGACTGAATGTCAAATAACTCAAAATGTTCATCATGTTCAAAGTGAATATAACGTTGTTATTGACATAATTCGTCAAATGGCAAGAGGATTCAAATTTATCAGAGTGATCAGACTAATCAAATAACCTGAATGTCAAGTAACTCAAAATGTTCATCATGTTCAAAGTGAATATAACGTTGGAATTGACCGAATTCGTCAAATGGCAAGAGTATTCAAAGTGATCAGAGTGATAAAACCAGCCAGACTAATCAAATAGCCTGAATGTCCAATAATTCAAAATGTACATCATGTTCAATGTGAATATAACGTTGGAATTGACCGAATTCGTCAAATGGCAAGAATAATCCTAGTGATCAGAGTGAAAAAACCAGCCAAACAAATCACAATGTCCTGAATGTCCAATAATTCAGAATGTTAATCATGTTCAAGCTATATGGAACGTTGGACCGAATTCGTCAAATGGCAAGAATAATCAAAGTGATAAGAGTGAAAAAACCAGCCAGACAAATCAAAATAGCCTGAATGTCCAATAATTCAGAATGTTCATCATGTCAAATGGCAAGAGTATTCAAATTGAACAGAGTGATTAAACTAGTCAGACTAATCAAATAGACTGAATGTCAAATAACTCAAAATGTTCATCATGTTCAAACTGAATAGAACGTTGGACCGAATTCGTCAAATGGCAATAATAATCAAAGTGATCAGAGTGATTAAAACATTCAGACTGATCAAGTAGCCTGAATGTCAAGTAACTCAAAATGTTCATCATGTTCAAAGTGAATATAACGTTGTTATTGACATAATTCGTCAAATGGCAAGAGTATTCAAATTTATCAGAGTGATTAAACCAGTCAGACTAATCAAATAACCTGAATGTCAAGTAACTCAAAATGTTCATCATGTTCAAAGTGAATATAACGTTGTTATTGACATAACTCGTCAAATGGCAAGAGTATTCAACGTGATCAGAGTGATAAAACCAGCCAGACTAATCAAATAGCCTGAATGTCAAATAACTCAAAATGTTCATCATGTTCAAAGTGAATAGAACGTTGTAATTGACCGAAATCGTCAAATGGCAAGAGTATTCAAATTTATCAGAGTGATTAAACCAGTCAGACTAATAAAGTAGCCTGAATGTCAAATAACTCAAAATGTGAATCATGTTCAAAGTGAATAGAACGTTGGACCGAATTCGTCAAATGGCAAGAATAATCAAAGTGATCAGAGTGATAAAACCAATTGCAATAATAAAAAAAAGCCTGAATGTCCAATAATTCAGAATGTTCATCATGTTCAAACTGAATAGAACGTCGTCATTGACCGAATTGGTCAAATGGCAAGAATAATCAAAGTGATCAGAGTGAAAAAACCAGCCCGACAAATCACAATATCCTGAATGTCCAATAATTCAGCATGTTCATCATGTTCAAACTGAATATAACGTTGGAATTGAAAGAAGTCGTCAAATGGCAATAGTATTCAAATTGATCAGAGTGATTATCCTAATCAGACTAATCAAATAGACTGAATGTCAAATAACTAAAAATGTTCATCATGATCAAAGTTAATATAACGTTGTAATTGACTGAATTCGTCAAATGACAAGAGTATTCAAAGTGATCAGAGTGATAAAACCAGCCAGACTAATCAAATAGCCTGAATGTAAAATAACACAAAATGTTCATCATCTTCAAAGAGAATAGAACGTTGTAATTGACCGAAATCGTCAAATGGCAAGAGGATTCAAATTTATCAGAGTGATTAAACCAGTCAGACTAATCAAATAACCTGAATGTCAAATAACTCAAAATGTTCATCATGTTCAAACTGAATATAACGTTGGACCGAATTCGTCAAATGGCAATAATAATCAAAGTGATCAGAGTGATAAAACCAGCCAGACTAATCAAATAGCCTGAATATCAAATAACTCAAAATGTTCATCATGTTCAAAGTGAATAGAACGTTGTAATTGACCGAAATCGTTAAATGGCAAGAATAATCAAAGTGATCAGAGTGATAAAACCAGCCAGACTAATCAAATAGCCTGAATGTCAAATAACTCAAAATGTGCATCATGTTCAAAGTGAATATAACGGTGTAATTGACCGAATTCATCAAATAGCAAAGAGTATTCAAATTGATCAGAGTGATTAAAACAGTCAGACTAATAAAGTAGCCGGAATGTCCAATAATTCAGAATGTTCATCATGTCAAATGGCAAGAGTATTCAAATTGAACAGAGTGATTAAACTAGTCAAACTAATCAAATAGACTGAATGTCAAATAACTCAAAATTTTCATCATGTTCAAACTGAATAGAACGTTGGACCGAATTCGTCAAATGGCAATAATAATCAAAGTGATCAGAGTGATTAAAACAGTCAGACTGATCAAGTAGCCTGAATGTCAAGTAACTCAAAATGTTCATCATGTTCAAAGTGAATATAACGTTGTTATTGACATAATTCGTCAAATGGCAAGAGGATTCAAATTTATCAGAGTGATTAAACCAGTCAGACTAATCAAATAACCTGAATGTCAAGTAACTCAAAATGTTCATCATGTTCAAAGTGAATATAACGTTGTTATTGGCATAATTCGTCAAATGGCAAGAGTATTCAACGTGATCAGAGTGATAAAACCAGCCAGACTAATCAAATAGCCTGAATGTCAAATAACTCAAAATGTTCATCATGTTCAAAGTGCACAGAACGTTGTAATTGACGGAAATCGTCAAATGGCAAGAGTATTCAAATTTATCAGAGTGATTAAACCAGTCAGACTAATAAAGTAGCCTGAATGTCAAATAACTCAAAATGTGAATCATGTTCAAAGTGAATATAACGTTGGAATTAACCGAATTCGTCAAATGGCAAGAGTATTCAAAGTGATCAGAGTGATAAAACCAGCCAGACTAATCAAATAGCCTGAATGTCCAATAATTCAAAATGTTCATTATGTTCAATGTGAATATAACGTTGGAATTGACCGAATTCGTCAAATGGCAAGAATAATCCAAGTGATCAGAGTGAAAAAACCAGCCAGACAAATCACAATATCCTGAATGTCCAATAATTCAGAATGTTCAAGCTGAATAGAACGTTGGACCGAATTCGTCAAATGGCAAGGATAATCAAAGTGATCAGAGTGATAAAACCAGCTGCAATAATAAAAAAAAGCCTGAATGTCCAATAATTCAGAATGTTCATCATGTTCAAACTGAATAGAACGTCGTCATTGACCGAATTGGTCAAATGGCAAGAATAATCAAAGTGATCAGAGTGAAAAAACCAGCCCGAGAAATCACAATATCCTGAATGTCCAATAATTCAGAATGTTCATCATGTTCAAACTGAATAGAACGTTGGAATTGAAAGAAGTAGTCAAATGGCAATAGTATTCAAATTGATCAGAGTGATTAACCTAATCAGACTAATCAAATAGACTGAATGTCATATAACTAAAAATGTTCATCATGATCAAAGTTAATATAACATTGTAATTGACCGAATTCGTCAAATGACAAGAGTATTCAAAGTGATCAGAGTGATAAAACCAGCCAGACTAATCAAATCGCCTGAATGTAAAATAACACAAAATGTTCATCATCTTCAAAGAGAATAGAACGTTGTAATTGACCGAAATCGTCAAATGGCAAGAGGATTCAAATTTATCAGAGTGATTAAACCAGTCAGACTAATCAAATAACCTGAATGTCAAATAACTCAAAATGTTCATCATGTTCGAACTGAATATAACGTTGGACCGAGTTCGTCAAATGGCAATAATAATCAAAGTGATCAGAGTGATAAAACCAGCCAGACTAATGAAATAGCCTGAATATCAAATAACTCAAAATGTTCATCATGTTCAAAGTGAATAGAACGTTGTAATTGACCGAAATCGTTAAATGGCAAGAATAATCAAAGTGATCAGAGTGATAAAACCAGCCAGACTAATCAAATAGCCTGAATGTCAAATAACTCAAAATGTGCATCATGTTCAATGTGAATATAACGTTGTAATTGACCGAATTCGTCAAATAGCAAGAATAATCAAAGTGATCAGAGTGAAAAAACCAGCCAGACAAATCACAATAGCCTGAATGTCCAATAATTCAGAATGTTCATCATGTCAAATGGCAAGAGTATTCAAATTGAACAGAGTTATTAAACTAGTCAGACTAATCAAATAGACTGAATGTCAAATAACTCAAAATGTTCATCATGTTCAAAGTGAATATAACGTTGTTATTGACATAATTCGTCAAATGGCAAGAGGATTCAAATTTATCAGAGTGATTAAACCAGTCAGACTAATCAAATAACCTGAATGTCAAGTAACTCAAAATGTTCATCATGTTCAAAGTGAATATAACGTTGGAATTGACCGAATTCGTCAAATGGCAAGAGTATTCAAAGTGATCAGAGTGATAAAACCAGCCAGACTAATCAAATAGCCTGAATGTCCAATAATTCAAAATGTTCATCATGTTCAATGTGAATATAACGTTGGAATTGACCGAATTCGTCAAATGGCAAGAATAATCCTAGTGATCAGAGTGAAAAAACCAGCCAGACAAATCACAATGTCCTGAATGTCCAATAATTCAGAATGTTAATCATGTTCAAGCTATATGGAACGATGGACCGAATTCGTCAAATGGCAAGAATAATCAAAGTGATAAGAGTGAAAAAACCAGCCAGACAAATCAAAATAGCCTGAATGTCCAATAATTCAGAATGTTCATCATGTCAAATGGCAAGAGTATTCAAATTGAACAGAGTGATTAAACTAGTCAGACTAATCAAATAGACTGAATGTCAAATAACTCAAAATGTTCATCATGTTCAAACTGAATAGAACGTTGGACCGAATTCGTCAAATGGCAATAATAATCAAAGTGATCAGAGTGATTAAAACATTCAGACTGATCAAGTAGCCTGAATGTCAAGTAACTCAAAATGTTCATCATGTTCAAAGTGAATATAACGTTGTTATTGACATAATTCGTCAAATGGCAAGAGGATTCAAATTTATCAGAGTGATTAAACCAGTCAGACTAATCAAATAACCTGAATGTCAAGTAACTCAAAATGTTCATCATGTTCAAAGTGAATATAACGTTGTTATTGACATAACTCGTCAAATGGCAAGAGTATTCAACGTGATCAGAGTGATAAAACCAGCCAGACTAATCAAATAGCCTGAATGTCAAATAACTCAAAATGTTCATCATGTTCAAAGTGAATAGAACGTTGTAATTGACCGAAATCGTCAAATGGCAAGAGTATTCAAATTTATCAGAGTGATTAAACCAGTCAGACTAATAAAGTAGCCTGAATGTCAAATAACTCAAAATGTTCATCATGTTCAAAGTGAATATAACGTTGGAATTAACCGAATTCGTCAAATGGCAAGAGTATTCAAAGTGATCAGAGTGATAAAACCAGCCAGACTAATCAAATAGCCTGAATGTCCAATAATTCAAAATGTTCATCATGTTCAATGTGAATATAACGTTGGAATTGACCGAATTCGTCAAATGGCAAGAATAATCCAAGTGATCAGAGTGAAAAAACCAGCCAGACAAATCACAATATCCTGAATGTCCAATAATTCAGAATGTTCATCATGTTCAAGCTGAATAGAACGTTGGACCGAATTCGTCAAATGGCAAGAATAATCAAAGTGATCAGAGTGATAAAACCAGCTGCAATAATAAAAAAAAGCCTGAATGTCCAATAATTCAGAATGTTCATCATGTTCAAACTGAATAGAACGTCGTCATTGACCGAATTGGTCAAATGGCAAGAATAATCAAAGTGATCAGAGTGAAAAAACCAGCCCGACAAATCACAATATCCTGAATGTCCAATAATTCAGCATGTTCATCATGTTCAAACTGAATATAACGTTGGAATTGAAAGAAGTCGTCAAATGGCAATAGTATTCAAATTGATCAGAGTGATTATCCTAATCAGACTAATCAAATAGACTGAATGTCAAATAACTAAAAATGTTCATCATGATCAAAGTTAATATAACGTTGTAATTGACTGAATTCGTCAAATGACAAGAGTATTCAAAGTGATCAGAGTGATAAAACCAGCCAGACTAATCAAATAGCCTGAATGTAAAATAACACAAAATGTTCATCATCTTCAAAGAGAATAGAACGTTGTAATTGACCGAAATCGTCAAATGGCAAGAGGATTCAAATTTATCAGAGTGATTAAACCAGTCAGACTAATCAAATAACCTGAATGTCAAATAACTCAAAATGTTCATCATGTTCAAACTGAATATAACGTTGGACCGAATTCGTCAAATGGCAATAATAATCAAAGTGATCAGAGTGATAAAACCAGCCAGACTAATCAAATAGCCTGAATATCAAATAACTCAAAATGTTCATCATGTTCAAAGTGAATAGAACGTTGTAATTGACCGAAATCGTTAAATGGCAAGAATAATCAAAGTGATCAGAGTGATAAAACCAGCCAGACTAATCAAATAGCCTGAATGTCAAATAACTCAAAATGTGCATCATGTTCAAAGTGAATATAACGGTGTAATTGACCGAATTCATCAAATAGCAAAGAGTATTCAAATTGATCAGAGTGATTAAAACAGTCAGACTAATAAAGTAGCCGGAATGTCCAATAATTCAGAATGTTCATCATGTCAAATGGCAAGAGTATTCAAATTGAACAGAGTGATTAAACTAGTCAAACTAATCAAATAGACTGAATGTCAAATAACTCAAAATGTTCATCATGTTCAAACTGAATAGAACGTTGGACCGAATTCGTCAAATGGCAATAATAATCAAAGTGATCAGAGTGATTGAAACAGTCAGACTGATCAAGTAGCCTGAATGTCAAGTAACTCAAAATGTTCATCATGTTCAAAGTGAATATAACGTTGTTATTGACATAATTCGTCAAATGGCAAGAGGATTCAAATTAATCAGAGTGATTAAACCAGTCAGACTAATCAAATAACCTGAATGTCAAGTAACTCAAAATGTTCATCATGTTCAAAGTGAATATAACGTTGTTATTGGCATAATTCGTCAAATGGCAAGAGTATTCAACGTGATCAGAGTGATGAAACTAGCCAGACTAATCAAATAGCCTGAATGTCAAATAACTCAAAATGTTCATCATGTTCAAAGTGAATTGAACGTTGTAATTGACCGAAATCGTCAAATGGCAAGAGTATTCAAATTTATCAGAGTGATTAAACCAGTCAGACTAATAAAGTAGCCTGAATGTCAAATAACTCAAAATGTGAATCATGTTCAAAGTGAATATAACGTTGGAATTGACCGAATTCGTCAAATGGCAAGAGTATTCAAAGTGATCAGAGTGATAAAACCAGCCAGACTAATCAAATAGCCTGAATGTCCAATAATTCAAAATGTTCATCATGTTCAATGTGAATATAACGTTGTAATTGACCGAATTCGTCAAATAGCAAGAATAATCAAAGTGATCAGAGTGAAAAAACCAGCCAGACAAATGAAAATAGCCTGAATGTCCAATAATTCAGAATGTTCATCATGTCAAATGGCAAGAGTATTCAAATTGAACAGAGTGATTAAACTAGTCAGACTAATCAAATAGACTGAATGTCAAATAACTCAAAATGTTCATCATGATCAAAGTGAATATAACGCTGTTATTGACCGAATTCGTCAAATGGCAAGAGTATTCACCGTGATGAGAGTGATAAAACCAGCCAGACTAATCAGATAGCCTGAATGTCAAATAACTCAAAATGTTCATCATGATCAAAGTGAATAGAACGTTGTAATTGACCGAAATCGTTAAATGGCAAGAGCATTCAAATTTATCAGAGTGATTAAACCAGTCAGACTAATAAAGTAGCCTGAATGTCAAATAACTCAAAATGTGCATCATGTTCAAAGTGAATATAACGTTGTAATTGACCGAATTCGTCAAATGGCAATAGTATGCAAATTTATCAGAGTGATTAAACTAGTCAGACTAATGAAATAGCCTGAATTCCAATAATTCAAAATGCTCATCATGTTCATAGTGAATATAACGTTGTTATTGACCGCATTCGTCAAATGGCAAGAGTATTCAAATTTATCAAAGTGATTAAACCAGTCAGACTAATAAAGTAGCCTGAATGTCCAATAATCCAGAATGTTCATCATGTTCAAACTGAATAGAACGTTGGAATTGACCGAATTCATCAAATAGCAAAGAGTATTGATCAGAGTAATTAAAACAGTCAGACTGATCAAGTAGCCTGAATGTCAAATAACTCAACATGTTCATCATGTTCAAAGTGAATAGAACGTTGTAATTGACCAAAATCGTCAAATGACAAGAATAATCAAAGTGATCAAAGTGATTAAACCAGTCAGACTAATAAAGTAGCCTGAATGTCAAATAACTCAAAATGTGCATCATGTTCAAAGTGAATATAACGTTGGAATTGACCGAATTCGTCAAATGGCAAGAGTATTCAACGTGATCAGAGTGATAAAACCAGCCAGACTAATCAAATAGCCTGAATGTCAAATAACTCAAAATGTTCATCATGTTCAAAGTGAATAGAACGTTGTAATTGACCGAAATCGTCAAATGGCAAGAGTATTCAAATTTATCAAAGTGATTAAACCAGTCAGACTAATAAAGTAGCCTGAATGTCCAATAATCCAGAATGTTCATCATGTTCAAACTGAATAGAACGTTGGAATTGACCGAATTCATCAAATAGCAAAGAGTATTGATCAGAGTAATTAAAACAGTCAGACTGATCAAGTAGCCTGAATGTCAAATAACTCAACACGTTCGTCATGTTCAAAGTGAATAGAACGTTGTAATTGACCAAAATCGTCAAATGACAAGAATAATCAAAGTGATCAAAGTGATTAAACCAGTCAGACTAATAAAGTAGCCTGAATGTCAAGTAACTCAAAATGTTCATCATGTTCAAAGTGAATATAACGTTGGAATTGACCGAATTCGTCAAATGGCAAGAGTATTCAAAGTGATCAGAGTGATAAAACCAGCCAGACTAATCAAATAGCCTGAATGTCCAATAATTCAAAATGTTCATCATGTTCAATGTGAATATAACGTTGGAATTGACCGAATTCGTCAAATGGCAAGAATAATCCTAGTGATCAGAGTGAAAAAACCAGCCAGACAAATCACAATATCCTGAATGTCCAATAATTCAGAATGTTAATCATGTTCAAGCTATATGGAACGTTGGACCGAATTCGTCAAATGGCAAGAATAATCAAAGTGATAAGAGTGAAAAAACCAGCCAGACAAATCAAAATAGCCTGAATGTCCAATAATTCAGAATGTTCATCATGTCAAATGGCAAGAGTATTCAAATTGAACAGAGTGATTAAACTAGTCAGACTAATCAAATAGACTGAATGTCAAATAACTCAAAATGTTCATCATGTTCAAACTGAATAGAACGTTGGACCGAATTCGTCAAATGGCAATAATAATCAAAGTGATCAGAGTGATTAAAACATTCAGACTGATCAAGTAGCCTGAATGTCAAGTAACTCAAAATGTTCATCATGTTCAAAGTGAATATAACGTTGTTATTGACCGAATTCGTCAAATGGCAAGAATAATCAATGTGATCAGAGTGATAAAACCAGCTACAATAATCAAAATAGCCTGAATGTCAAATAACTCAAAATGTTCATCATGTTCAAAGTGAATAGATCGTTGTAATTGACCGAAATCGTCAAATGGCAAGAGTATTCAAATTTATCAGAGTGATTAAACCAGTCAGACTAATAAAGTAGCCTGAATGTCAAATAACTCAAAATGTGAATCATGTTCAAAGTGAATATAACGTTGGAATTAACCGAATTCGTCAAATGGCAAGAGTATTCAAAGTGATCAGAGTGATAAAACCAGCCAGACTAATCAAATAGCCTGAATGTCCAATAATTCAAAATGTTCATTATGTTCAATGTGAATATAACGTTGGAATTGACCGAATTCGTCAAATGGCAAGAATAATCCAAGTGATCAGAGTGAAAAAACCAGCCAGACAAATCACAATATCCTGAATGTCCAATAATTCAGAATGTTCATCATGTTCAAGCTGAATAGAACGTTGGACCGAATTCGTCAAATGGCAAGAATAATCAAAGTGATCAGAGTGATAAAACCAGCTGCAATAATAAAAAAAGCCTGAATGTCCAATAATTCAGAATGTTCATCATGTTCAAACTGAATAGAACGTCGTCATTGACCGAATTGGTCAAATGGCAAGAATAATCAAAGTGATCAGAGTGAAAAAACCAGCCCGACAAATCACAATATCCTGAATGTCCAATAATTCAGCATGTTCATCATGTTCAAACTGAATATAACGTTGGAATTGAAAGAAGTCGTCAAATGGCAATAGTATTCAAATTGATCAGAGTGATTATCCTAATCAGACTAATCAAATAGACTGAATGTCAAATAACTAAAAATGTTCATCATGATCAAAGTTAATATAACGTTGTAATTGACTGAATTCGTCAAATGACAAGAGTATTCAAAGTGATCAGAGTGATAAAACCAGCCAGACTAATCAAATAGCCTGAATGTAAAATAACACAAAATGTTCATCATCTTCAAAGAGAATAGAACGTTGTAATTGACCGAAATCGTCAAATGGCAAGAGGATTCAAATTTATCAGAGTGATTAAACCAGTCAGACTAATCAAATAACCTGAATGTCAAATAACTCAAAATGTTCATCATGTTCAAACTGAATATAACGTTGGACCGAATTCGTCAAATGGCAATAATAATCAAAGTGATCAGAGTGATAAAACCAGCCAGACTAATCAAATAGCCTGAATATCAAATAACTCAAAATGTTCATCATGTTCAAAGTGAATAGAACGTTGTAATTGACCGAAATCGTTAAATGGCAAGAATAATCAAAGTGATCAGAGTGATAAAACCAGCCAGACTAATCAAATAGCCTGAATGTCAAATAACTCAAAATGTGCATCATGTTCAAAGTGAATATAACGGTGTAATTGACCGAATTCATCAAATAGCAAAGAGTATTCAAATTGATCAGAGTGATTAAAACAGTCAGACTAATAAAGTAGCCGGAATGTCCAATAATTCAGAATGTTCATCATGTCAAATGGCAAGAGTATTCAAATTGAACAGAGTGATTAAACTAGTCAAACTAATCAAATAGACTGAATGTCAAATAACTCAAAATGTTCATCATGTTCAAACTGAATAGAACGTTGGACCGAATTCGTCAAATGGCAATAATAATCAAAGTGATCAGAGTGATTAAAACCAGCCAGACTAATCAAATAGCCTGAATATCAAATAACTCAAAATGTTCATCATGTTCAAAGTGAATAGAACGTTGTAATTGACCGAAATCGTTAAATGGCAAGAATAATCAAAGTGATCAGAGTGATAAAACCAGCCAGACTAATCAAATAGCCTGAATGTCAAATAACTCAAAATGTGCATCATGTTCAAAGTGAATATAACGGTGTAATTGACCGAATTCATCAAATAGCAAAGAGTATTCAAATTGATCAGAGTGATTAAAACAGTCAGACTAATAAAGTAGCCGGAATGTCCAATAATTCAGAATGTTCATCATGTCAAATGGCAAGAGTATTCAAATTGAACAGAGTGATTAAACTAGTCAAACTAATCAAATAGCCTGAATGTAAAATAACACAAAATGTTCATCATCTTCAAAGAGAATAGAACGTTGTAATTGACCGAAATCGTCAAATGGCAAGAGGATTCAAATTTATCAGAGTGATTAAACCAGTCAGACTAATCAAATAACCTGAATGTCAAATAACTCAAAATGTTCATCATGTTCAAACTGAATATAACGTTGGACCGAATTCGTCAAATGGCAATAATAATCAAAGTGATCAGAGTGATAAAACCAGCCAGACTAATCAAATAGCCTGAATGTCAAATAACTCAAAATGTTCATCATGTTCAAAGTGAATAGAACGTTGTAATTGACCGAAATCGTCAAATGGCAAGAGTATTCAAATTTATCAGAGTGATTAAACCAGTCAGACTAATAAAGTAGCCTGAATGTCAAATAACTCAAAATGTGAATCATGTTCAAAGTGAATATAACGTTGGAATTAACCGAATTCGTCAAATGGCAAGAGTATTCAAAGTGATCAGAGTGATAAAACCAGCCAGACTAATCAAATAGCCTGAATGTCCAATAATTCAAAATGTTCATTATGTTCAATGTGAATATAACGTTGGAATTGACCGAATTCGTCAAATGGCAAGAATAATCCAAGTGATCAGAGTGAAAAAACCAGCCAGACAAATCACAATATCCTGAATGTCCAATAATTCAGAATGTTCATCATGTTCAAGCTGAATAGAACGTTGGACCGAATTCGTCAAATGGCAAGAATAATCAAAGTGATCAGAGTGATAAAACCAGCTGCAATAATAAAAAAAGCCTGAATGTCCAATAATTCAGAATGTTCGTCATGTTCAAACTGAATAGAACGTCGTCATTGACCGAATTGGTCAAATGGCAAGAATAATCAAAGTGATCAGAGTGAAAAAACCAGCCCGACAAATCACAATATCCTGAATGTCCAATAATTCAGCATGTTCATCATGTTCAAACTGAATATAACGTTGGAATTGAAAGAAGTCGTCAAATGGCAATAGTATTCAAATTGATCAGAGTGATTATCCTAATCAGACTAATCAAATAGACTGAATGTCAAATAACTAAAAATGTTCATCATGATCAAAGTTAATATAACGTTGTAATTGACTGAATTCGTCAAATGACAAGAGTATTCAAAGTGATCAGAGTGATAAAACCAGCCAGACTAATCAAATAGCCTGAATGTAAAATAACACAAAATGTTCATCATCTTCAAAGAGAATAGAACGTTGTAATTGACCGAAATCGTCAAATGGCAAGAGGATTCAAATTTATCAGAGTGATTAAACCAGTCAGACTAATCAAATAACCTGAATGTCAAATAACTCAAAATGTTCATCATGTTCAAACTGAATATAACGTTGGACCGAATTCGTCAAATGGCAATAATAATCAAAGTGATCAGAGTGATAAAACCAGCCAGACTAATCAAATAGCCTGAATATCAAATAACTCAAAATGTTCATCATGTTCAAAGTGAATAGAACGTTGTAATTGACCGAAATCGTTAAATGGCAAGAATAATCAAAGTGATCAGAGTGATAAAACCAGCCAGACTAATCAAATAGCCTGAATGTCAAATAACTCAAAATGTGCATCATGTTCAAAGTGAATATAACGGTGTAATTGACCGAATTCATCAAATAGCAAAGAGTATTCAAATTGATCAGAGTGATTAAAACAGTCAGACTAATAAAGTAGCCGGAATGTCCAATAATTCAGAATGTTCATCATGTCAAATGGCAAGAGTATTCAAATTGAACAGAGTGATTAAACTAGTCAAACTAATCAAATAGACTGAATGTCAAATAACTCAAAATGTTCATCATGTTCAAACTGAATAGAACGTTGGACCGAATTCGTCAAATGGCAATAATAATCAAAGTGATCAGAGTGATTAAAACAGTCAGACTGATCAAGTAGCCTGAATGTCAAGTAACTCAAAATGTTCATCATGTTCAAAGTGAATATAACGTTGTTATTGACATAATTCGTCAAATGGCAAGAGGATTCAAATTTATCAGAGTGATTAAACCAGTCAGACTAATCAAATAACCTGAATGTCAAGTAACTCAAAATGTTCATCATGTTCAAAGTGAATATAACGTTGTTATTGGCATAATTCGTCAAATGGCAAGAGTATTCAACGTGATCAGAGTGATGAAACTAGCCAGACTAATCAAATAGCCTGAATGTCAAATAACTCAAAATGTTCATCATGTTCAAAGTGAATAGAACGTTGTAATTGACCGAAATCGTCAAATGGCAAGAGTATTCAAATTTATCAGAGTGATTAAACCAGTCAGACTAATAAAGTAGCCTGAATGTCAAATAACTCAAAATGTGAATCATGTTCAAAGTGAATATAACGTTGGAATTGACCGAATTCGTCAAATGGCAAGAGTATTCAAAGTGATCAGAGTGATAAAACCAGCCAGACTAATCAAATAGCCTGAATGTCCAATAATTCAAAATGTTCATCATGTTCAATGTGAATATAACGTTGTAATTGACCGAATTCGTCAAATAGCAAGAATAATCAAAGTGATCAGAGTGAAAAAACCAGCCAGACAAATGAAAATAGCCTGAATGTCCAATAATTCAGAATGTTCATCATGTCAAATGGCAAGAGTATTCAAATTGAACAGAGTGATTAAACTAGTCAGACTAATCAAATAGACTGAATGTCAAATAACTCAAAATGTTCATCATGATCAAAGTGAATATAACGCTGTTATTGACCGAATTCGTCAAATGGCAAGAGTATTCAACGTGATGAGAGTGATAAAACCAGCCAGACTAATCAGATAGCCTGAATGTCAAATAACTCAAAATGTTCATCATGATCAAAGTGAATAGAACGTTGTAATTGACCGAAATCGTTAAATGGCAAGAGCATTCAAATTTATCAGAGTGATTAAACCAGTCATACTAATAAAGTAGCCTGAATGTCAAATAACTCAAAATGTGCATCATGTTCAAAGTGAATAAAACGTTGTTATTGACCGCATTCGTCAAATGGCAAGAGTATTCAAATTTATCAAAGTGATTAAACCAGTCAGACTAATAAAGTAGCCTGAATGTCCAATAATCCAGAATGTTCATCATGTTCAAACTGAATAGAACGTTGGAATTGACCGAATTCATCAAATAGCAAAGAGTATTGATCAGAGTAATTAAAACAGTCAGACTGATCAAGTAGCCTGAATGTCAAATAACTCAACATGTTCATCATGTTCAAAGTGAATAGAACGTTGTAATTGACCAAAATCGTCAAATGACAAGAATAATCAAAGTGATCAAAGTGATTAAACCAGTCAGACTAATAAAGTAGCCTGAATGTCAAATAACTCAAAATGTGCATCATGTTCAAAGTGAATATAACGTTGGAATTGACCGAATTCGTCAAATGGCAAGAGTATTCAACGTGATCAGAGTGATAAAACCAGCCAGACTAATCAAATAGCCTGAATGTCAAATAACTCAAAATGTTCATCATGTTCAAAGTGAATAGAACGTTGTAATTGACCGAAATCGTCAAATGGCAAGAGTATTCAAATTTATCAGAGTGATTAAACCAGTCAGACTAATAAAGTAGCCTGAATGTCAAAAAAACTCAAAATGTGCATAATGTTCAAAGTAAATATAACGTTGTTATTGACATAATTCGTCAAATGGCAAGAGTATTTAACGTGATCAGAGTGATAAAACCAGCCAGACTAATCAAATAGCCTGAATGTCCAATAATTCAAAATGTTCATCATGTTCAAAGTGAAAATAACGTTGGAATTGACCGAATTCGTCAAATGGCAAGAATAATCCAAGTGATCAGAGTGAAAAAACCAGCCAGACAGATCAAAATAGCCTGACTGTCCAATAATTCAGAATGTTCATCATGTTCAAACTGAATAGATCGTTGGAAATGACCGAATTCGTCAAATGGCAAGAGTATTCAAAGTGATCAGAGTGATAAAACCAGCCAGACTAATCAAATAGCCTGAATGTCCAATAATTCAAAATGTTCATCATGTTCAAAGTGAAAATAAAGTTGGAATTGACCGAATTCGTCAAATGGCAAGAGTATTCAACGTGATCAGAGTGATAAAACCAGCCAGACTAATCAAATAGCCTGAATGTCAAATAACTCAAAATGTTCATCATGTTCAAAGTGAATAGAACGTTGTAATTGACCGAAATCGTCAAATGGCAAGAGTATTCAAATTTATCAGAGTGATTAAACCAGTCAGACTAATAAAGTAGCCTGAATGTCAAAAAAACTCAAAATGTGCATAATGTTCAAAGTAAATATAACGTTGTTATTGACATAATTCGTCAAATGGCAAGAGTATTTAACGTGATCAGAGTGATAAAACCAGCCAGACTAATCAAATAGCCTGAATGTCCAATAATTCAAAATGTTCATCATGTTCAAAGTGAAAATAACGTTGGAATTGACCGAATTCGTCAAATGGCAAGAATAATCCAAGTGATCAGAGTGAAAAAACCAGCCAGACAGATCAAAATAGCCTGACTGTCCAATAATTCAGAATGTTCATCATGTTCAAACTGAATAGATCGTTGGAAATGACCGAATTCGTCAAATGGCAAGAGTATTCAAAGTGATCAGAGTGAAAAAACCAGCCAGACAAATCACAATATCCTGAATGTCCAATAATTCAGAATGTTCATCATGTTCAAACAGAATAGAACGTTGGACCGAATACGTCAAATGGCAAGAATAATCAAAGTGATCAGAGAGAAAAAACCAGCCAGACAAATCACAATATCCTGAATATCCAATAATTCAGAATGTTCATCATGTTCAAACTGAATAGAACGTTGAAATTGACTGAATTCGTGAAATGGCAAGAGTATTCAAATTGATCAGAGTGATTAAACTAGTCAGACTAATCAAATAGACTGAATGTCAAATAACTCAAAATGTTCTAAGTTAATATAACGTTGTAATTGACCGAATTCGTCAAATGGCAAGAATAATCAAAGTGATCAGAGAGAAAAAACCAGCCAGACAAATCAAAATAGCCTGAATGTCCAATAATTGAGAATGTTCATCATGTTCAAACGTTGGAATTGACCGAATTCGTCAAATGGCAAGAGTATTCAAAGTGATCAGAGTAATAAAACCAGCCAGACTAATCAAATAGCCGGAATATCCAATAATTCAAAATGTTCATCATGTTCAAAGTGAATGTAACGTAGGAATTGACCGAATTCGTCAAATGGCAAGAATAATCCAAGTGATCAGAGTGAAAAAACCAGCCAGACAAATCACAATATCCTGAATGTCCAATAATTCAGAATGTTCATCATTTTCAAACTGAATAGAACGTTGTAATTGACCGAATTGGTCAAATGGAAAGAATAATCAAAGTGATCAGAGTGAAAAAACCAGCCCGACAAATCACAATATCCTGAATGTCCAATTATTCAGAATGTTCATCATGTTCAAATTGAATAGAACGTTGGAATTGACCCTGAGCCTGAATGTCCAATAATTGAGAATGTTCATCATGTTCAAACGTTGGAATTGACCGAATTCGTCAAAAGGCAAGAGTATTCAAAGTGATCAGAGTAATAAAACGAGCCAGACTAATCAAATAGCCGGAATGTCCAATAATTCAAAATGTTCATCATGTTCAAAGTGAATGTAACGTAAGAATTGACCGAATTCGTCAAATGGCAAGAATAATCCAAGTGATCAGAGTGAAAAAACCAGCCAGACAAATCACAATATCCTAAATGTCCAATAATTCAGAATGTTCATCATGTTCAAACTGAATAGAACGTTGGACCGAATTCGTCACATGGAAAGAATAATCAAAGTGATGAGAGTGATAAAACCAGCCAGACTAATCAAATAGCCTGAATGTCCAATAATTCAGAAGGTTCATCATGTTGAAACTGAATAGAACGTTGGAATTGACCGAATTCGTCAAATGGCAAGAGAATTCACAGTGATCAGAGTGAAAAAACCAGCCAGACAAATCAAAACAGCCTGAATGTCCAATAATTCAGAATGTTCATCATGTTCAAACTGAATATAACGTTGTAATTAACCGAATTCGTCAAATGGCAATAGTATTCAAATTTATCAGAGTGATTAAACTAGTCAGACTAATCAAATAGCCTGAATGTCCAATAATTCAGAATGTTCATCATGTTGAAACTGAATAGAACGTTGTAATTGACCGAATTCGTCAAATGGCAAGAGTATTCAAAGTGATCAAACCAGCCAGACTAATCAAATAGCCTGAATGTCCAATAATTCAAAATGTTCATCATGTTCAAACTGAATAGAACGTTGGACCGAATTCGTCAAATGGCAAGAATAATCAAAGTGATCAGAGTGAAAAAACCAGCCAGGCAAATCAAAACAGCCTGAATGTCCAATAATTCAGAATGTTCATCATGTTCAAACTGAATATAACGTTGTAATTGACCGAATTCGTCAAATGGCATGAGTATTCAAAGTGATCAAACCAGCCAGACTAATCAAATAGCCTGAATGTTCAATAATTCAAAATGTTCATCATGTTCAAAGTGAATATAACATTGGAATTGACCGAATTCGTCAAATGGCAAGAATAATCCAAGTGATCAGAGTGATAAAACCAGCCAGACTAAACAAATAGCCTGAATGTCCAATAATTCAAAATGTTCATCATGTTCAAACTGAATAGAACGTTGGACCGAATTCGTCAAATGGCAAGAATAATCAAAGTGATCAGAGTGAAAAAACCAGCCAGACAAATCAAAACAGCCTGAATGTCCAATATTTCAGAATGTTCATCATGTTCAAACTGAATATAACGTTGTAATTAACCGAATTCGTCAAATGGCAATAGTATTCAAATTTATCAGAGTGATTAAACTAGTCAGACTAATAAAATAGCCTGAATGTCCAATAAGTCAGAATGTTCATCATGTTCAAACTAAGTAGAACGTTGGAATTGACCGAATTCATCAAATAGCAAAGAGTATTGATCAGAGTGATTAAAACAGTCAGACTGATCAAGTAGCCTGAATGTCAAGTACCTCAAAATGTTCATCATGTTCAAAGTGAATAGAACGTTGGACCGAATTCGTCAAATGGCAAGAATAATCAAAGTGATCAGAGTAATAAAACGAGCCAGACTAATCAAATAGCCGGAATGTCCAATAATTCAAAATGTTAATCATGTTCAAAGTGAATGTAACGTAGGAATTGACCGAATTCGTCAAATGGCAAGAATAATCAAAGTGATCAGAGTGAAAAAACCAGCCCGACAAATCACAATATCCTGAATGTCCAATAATTCAGAATGTTCATCATGTTCAAATTGAATAGAACGTTGGAATTGACCCTGAGCCTGAATGTCCAATAATTGAGAATGTTCATCATGTTCAAACGTTGGAATTGACCGAATTCGTCAAAAGGCAAGAGTATTCAAAGTGATCAGAGTAATAAAACGAGCCAGACTAATCAAATAGCCGGAATGTCCAATAATTCAAAATGTTCATCATGTTCAAAGTGAATGTAACGTAGGAATTGACCGAATTCGTCAAATGGCAAGAATAATCAAAGTGATCAGAGTGAAAAAACCAGCCAGACAAATCAAAACAGCCTGAATGTCCAATAATTCAGAATGTTCATCATGTTCAAACTGAATATAACGTTGTAATTAACCGAATTCGTCAAATGGCAATAGTATTCAAATTTATCAGAGTGATTAAACTAGTCAGACTAATCAAATAGCCTGAATGTCCAATAATTCAGAATGTTCATCATGTTGAAACTGAATAGAACGTTGTAATTGACCGAATTCGTGAAATGGCAAGAGTATTCAAAGTGATCAAACCAGCCAGACTAATCAAATAGCCTGAATGTCCAATAATTCAAAATGTTCATCATGTTCAAACTGAATAGAACGTTGGACCGAATTCGTCAAATTTCAAGAATAATTAAAGTGATCAGAGTGAAAAAACCAGCCAGACAAATCAAAACAGCCTGAATGTCCAATAATTCAGAATGTTCATCATGTTCAAACTGAATATAACGTTGTAATTGACCGAATTCGTCAAATGGCAAGAGTATTCAAAGTGATCAAACCAGCCAGACTAATCAAATAGCCTGAATGTTCAATAATTCAAAATGTTCATCATGTTCAAAATGAATGTAACGTTGGAATTGACCGAATTCGTCAAATGGCAAGAATAATCCAAGTGATCAGAGTGATAAAACCAGCCAGACTAAACAAATAGCCTGAATGTCCAATAATTCAAAATGTTCATCATGTTCAAACTGAATAGAACTTTGGACCGAATTCGTCAAATGGCAAGAATAATCAAAGTGATCAGAGTGAAAAAACCAGCCAGACAAATCAAAACAGCCGGAATGTCCAATAATTCAGAATGTTCATCATGTTCAAACTGAATATAACGTTGTAATTAACCGAATTCGTCAAATGGCAATAGTATTCAAATTTATCAGAGTGATTAAACTAGTCAGACTAATAAAATAGCCTGAATGTCCAATAAGTCAGAATGTTCATCATGTTCAAACTAAGTAGAACGTTGGAATTGACCGAATTCATCAAATAGCAAAGAGTATTGATCAGAGTGATTAAAACAGTCAGACTGATCAAGTAGCCTGAATGTCAAGTACCTCAAAATGTTCATCATGTTCAAAGTGAATAGAACGTTGGACCGAATTCGTCAAATGGCAAGAATAATCAAAGTGATCAGAGTAATAAAACGAGCCAGACTAATCAAATAGCCGGAATGTCCAATAATTCAAAATGTTAATCATGTTCAAAGTGAATGTAACGTAGGAATTGACCGAATTCGTCAAATGGCAAGAATAATCAAAGTGATCAGAGTGAAAAAACCAGCCCGACAAATCACAATATCCTGAATGTCCAATAATTCAGAATGTTCATCATGTTCAAATTGAATAGAACGTTGGAATTGACCCTGAGCCTGAATGTCCAATAATTGAGAATGTTCATCATGTTCAAACGTTGGAATTGACCGAATTCGTCAAAAGGCAAGAGTATTCAAAGTGATCAGAGTAATAAAACGAGCCAGACTAATCAAATAGCCGGAATGTCCAATAATTCAAAATGTTCATCATGTTCAAAGTGAATGTAACGTAGGAATTGACCGAATTCGTCAAATGGCAAGAATAATCAAAGTGATCAGAGTGAAAAAACCAGCCAGACAAATCAAAACAGCCTGAATGTCCAATAATTCAGAATGTTCATCATGTTCAAACTGAATATAACGTTGTAATTAACCGAATTCGTCAAATGGCAATAGTATTCAAATTTATCAGAGTGATTAAACTAGTCAGACTAATCAAATAGCCTGAATGTCCAATAATTCAGAATGTTCATCATGTTGAAACTGAATAGAACGTTGTAATTGACCGAATTCGTGAAATGGCAAGAGTATTCAAAGTGATCAAACCAGCCAGACTAATCAAATAGCCTGAATGTCCAATAATTCAAAATGTTCATCATGTTCAAACTGAATAGAACGTTGGACCGAATTCGTCAAATTTCAAGAATAATTAAAGTGATCAGAGTGAAAAAACCAGCCAGACAAATCAAAACAGCCTGAATGTCCAATAATTCAGAATGTTCATCATGTTCAAACTGAATATAACGTTGTAATTGACCGAATTCGTCAAATGGCAAGAGTATTCAAAGTGATCAAACCAGCCAGACTAATCAAATAGCCTGAATGTTCAATAATTCAAAATGTTCATCATGTTCAAAATGAATGTAACGTTGGAATTGACCGAATTCGTCAAATGGCAAGAATAATCCAAGTGATCAGAGTGATAAAACCAGCCAGACTAAACAAATAGCCTGAATGTCCAATAATTCAAAATGTTCATCATGTTCAAACTGAATAGAACTTTGGACCGAATTCGTCAAATGGCAAGAATAATCAAAGTGATCAGAGTGAAAAAACCAGCCAGACAAATCAAAACAGCCGGAATGTCCAATAATTCAGAATGTTCATCATGTTCAAACTGAATATAACGTTGTAATTAACCGAATTCGTCAAATGGCAATAGTATTCAAATTTATCAGAGTGATTAAACTAGTCAGACTAATCAAATAGCCTGAATGTCCAATAAGTCAGAATGTTCATCATGTTCAAACTAAATAGAACGTTGGAATTGGCCGAATTCATCAAATAGCAAAGAGTATTGATCAGAGTGATTAAAACAGTCAGACTGATCAAGTAGCCTGAATGTCAAGTAACTCAAAATGTTCATCATGTTCAAACTGAATAGAACGTTGTAATTGACCGAATTGGTCAAATGGCAAGAATAATCAAAGTGATCAGAGGAAAAAACCAGCCCGACAAATCACAATATCCTGAATGTCCAATAATTTAGAATGTTCATCATGTTCAAATTGAATAGAACGTTGGAATTGACCGAATTCGTCAAATGGCAAGAGTATTCAAATTGATCAGAGTGATTATACTAGTCAGACTAATCAAATAGACTGAATGTCAAATAACTCAAAATGTTCATCATGATCAAAGTTAATATAACGTTGTAATTGACCGAATTCGTCAAATGGCAAGAATAATCAAAGTTATCAGAGAGAAAAAACCAGACAAATAAAAATAGCCTGAATGTCCAATAATTCAGAATGTTCATCATGTTCAAACGTTGGAATTGACCGAATTCGTCAAATGGCAAGAGTATTCAAATTGATCAGAGTAATAAAACCAGCCAGACTAATCAAATAGCCTGAATGTCCAATAATTCAGAATGTTCATCATGTTCAAACTGTATAGAACGTTGGACCGAATTCGTCAAATGGCAAGAATAATCAAAGTGATGAGAGTGAAAAAACCAGCCAGACAAATCAAAATAGCCTGACTGTCCAATAATTCAGAATGTTCATCATGTTCAAACTGAATAGATCGTTGGAAATGACCGAATTCGTCAAATGGCAAGAATTATCCAAGTGATCAGAGTGAAAAAACCAGCCAGACAAATCACAATATCCTGAATGTACAATAACTCAAAATGTTCATCATGTTCAAGGTGAATAGAACGTTGGACCGAATTCGTCAAATGGCAAGAATAATCAAAGTGATCAGAGTGAAAAAACCAGCCAGACAAATCAAAATAGCCTGAATGTCTAATAATTCAGAATGTTCATCATGTTCAAACTGAATAGAACGTTGAAATTGACCGAATTGGTCAAATGGCAAGAATAAGCAAAGTGATCAGAGTGAAAAAACCAGCCCGACAAATCACAATATCCTGAATGTCCAATAATTCAGAATGTTCAAACTGAATAGAACGTTGTAATTGACCGAATTGGTCAAATGGCAAGAATAAGCAAAGTGATCAGAGTGAAAAAACCAGCCCGACAAATCACAATATCCTGAATGTCCAATAATTCAGAATGTTCATCATGTTCAAATTGAATAGAACGGTGGAATTGACCGAATTCGTCAAATGGCAAGAGTATTCAAAGTGATCAGAGTGATAAAACCAGCCAGACTAATGAAATAGCCTGAATGTCCAATAATTCAAAATGTTCATCATGTTCAAACTGAATAGAACGTTGAAATTGACTGAATTCGTGAAATGGCAACGGTATTCAAATTGATCAGAGTGATTAAACTAGTCAGACTATTCAAATAGACTGAATGTCAAATAACTCAAAATGTTCATCATGATCAAAGTTAATATAACGTTGTAATTGACCGAATTCGTCAAATGGCAAGAATAATCAAAGTGATCAGAGAGAAAAAACCAGCCACACAAATCAAAATAGCATGAATGTCCAGTAATTGAGAATGTTCATCATGTTCAAAGTGAAAATAACGTTGGAATTGACCGAATTCGTCAAATGGCAAGAATAATCCAAGTGATCAGAGTGAAAAAACCAGCCAGACAAATCACAATATCCTGAATGTCCAATAATTCAGAATGTTCATCATGTTCAAACTGTATAGAACGTTGGACCGAATTCGTCAAATGGCAAGAATAATCAAAGTGATGAGAGTGAAAAAACCAGCCAGACAGATTAAAATAGCCTGGCTGTCCAATAATTCAGAATGTTCATCATGTTCAAACTGAATAGATCGTTGGAAATGACCGAATTCGTCAAATGGCAAAAGTATTCAAAGTGATCAGAGTGATAAAACCAGCCAGACTAATGAAATAGCCTGAATGTCCAATAATTCAAAATGTTCATCATGTTCAAACTTAATAGAACGTTGAAATTGACTGAATTCGTGAAATGGCAAGAGTATTCAAATTGATCAGAGTGATTAAACTAGTCAGACTATTCAAATAGACTGAATGTCAAATAACTCAAAATGTTCATCATGATCAAAGTTAATATAACGTTGTAATTGACCGAAATCGTCAAATGGCAAGAATAATCAAAGTGATCAGAGAGAAAAAAACCAGCCAGACAAATCAAAATAGCCTGAATGTCCAATAATTGAGAATGTTCATCATGTTCAAACGTTGGAATTGACCGAATTCGTCAAATGGCAAGAGTATTCAGAGTGATCAGAGTAATAAAACCAGCCAGACTAATCAAATAGCCGGAATGTCCAATAATTCAAAATGTTCATCATGTTCAAAGTGAATGTAACGTAGGAATTGACCGAATTCGACAAATGGCAAGAATAATCCAAGTGATCAGAGTGAAAAAAACCAGCCATACAAATCACAATATCCTGAATTTTCAGAATGTTCATCAAGTTCAAACTGTATAGAACGTTGGACCGAATTCGTCAAATGGCAAGAATAATCAAAGTGATGAGAGTGAAAAAACCAGCCAGACAGATCAAAATAGCCTGACTGTCCAATAATTCAGAATGTTCATCATGTTCAAAATGAATAGATCGTTGGAAATGACCGAATTCGTCAAATGGCAAGAGTATTCAAAGTGATCAGAGTGATAAAACCAGCCAGACTAATCAAATAGCCTGAATGTCCAATAATTCAGAAGGTTCATCATGTTGAAACTGAATAGAACGTTGGAATTGACCGAATTCGTCAACTGGCAAGTATAATCAAAGTGATGAGAGTGATAAAACCAGCCAGACTAATCAAATAGCCTGAATGTCCAATAATTCAGAAGGTTCATCATGTTGAAACTGAATAGAACGTTGGAATTGACCGAATTCGTCAACTGGCAAGTATAATCCAAGTGATCAGAGTGAAAAAACCAGCCAGACTACATCATGTTCAAAGTGAATAGATCGTTGGAAATGACCGAATTCGTCAAATGGCAAGAGTATTCAAAGTGATCAGAGTGATAAAACCAGCCAGACTAATGAAATAGCCTGAATGTCCAATAATTCAAAATGTTCATCATGTTCAAACTGAATAGAACGTTGAAATTGACTGAATTCGTGAAATGGCAAGAGTATTCAAATTGATCAGAGTGATTAAACTAGTCAGACTATTCAAATAGACTGAATGTCAAATAACTCAAAATGTTCATCATGATCAAAGTTAATATAACGTTGTAATTGACCGAATTCGTCAAATGGCAAGAATAATCAAAGTGATCAGAGAGAAAAAACCAGCCAGACAAATCAAAATAGCCTGAATGTCCAATAATTGAGAATGTTCATCATGTTCAAACGTTGGAATTGACCGAATTCGTCAAATGGCAAGAGTATTCAGAGTGATCAGAGTAATAAAACCAGCCAGACTAATCAAATAGCCGGAATGTCCAATAATTCAAAATGTTCATCATGTTCAAAGTGAATGTAACGTAGGAATTGACCGAATTCGACAAATGGCAAGAATAATCCAAGTGATCAGAGTGAAAAAAACCAGCCAGACAAATCACAATATCCTGAATGTCCAATAATTCAGAATGTTCATCATGTTCAAACTGAATAGAACGTTGGACCGAATTCGTCACATGGAAAGAATAATCAAAGTGATGAGAGTGATAAAACCAGCCAGACTAATCAAATAGCCTGAATGTCCAATAATTCAGAAGGTTCATCATGTTGAAACTGAATAGAACGTTGGAATTCAAACTGAATATAACGCTGTAATTGACCGAATGTCCAATAATTGAGAATGTTCATCATGTTCAAACGTTGGAATTGACCGAATTCGTCAAATGGCAAGAGTATTCAGAGTGATCAGAGTAATAAAACCAGCCAGACTAATCAAATAGCCGGAATGTCCAATAATTCAAAATGTTCATCATGTTCAAAGTGAATGTAACGTAGGAATTGACCGAATTCGACAAATGGCAAGAATAATCCAAGTGATCAGAGTGAAAAAAACCAGCCATACAAATCACAATATCCTGAATGTCCAATAATTCAGAATGTTCATCAAGTTCAAACTGTATAGAACGTTGGACCGAATTCGTCAAATGGCAAGAATAATCAAAGTGATGAGAGTGAAAAAACCAGCCAGACAGATCAAAATAGCCTGACTGTCCAATAATTCAGAATGTTCATCATGTTCAAAATGAATAGATCGTTGGAAATGACCGAATTCGTCAAATGGCAAGAGTATTCAAAGTGATCAGAGTGATAAAACCAGCCAGACTAATCAAATAGCCTGAATGTCCAATAATTCAGAAGGTTCATCATGTTGAAACTGAATAGAACGTTGGAATTGACCGAATTCGTCAACTGGCAAGTATAATCAAAGTGATGAGAGTGATAAAACCAGCCAGACTAATCAAATAGCCTGAATGTCCAATAATTCAGAAGGTTCATCATGTTGAAACTGTATAGAACGTTGGAATTGACCGAATTCGTCAACTGGCAAGTATAATCCAAGTGATCAGAGTGAAAAAACCAGCCAGACTACATCATGTTCAAAGTGAATAGATCGTTGGAAATGACCGAATTCGTCAAATGGCAAGAGTATTCAAAGTGATCAGAGTGATAAAACCAGCCAGACTAATGAAATAGCCTGAATGTCCAATAATTCAAAATGTTCATCATGTTCAAACTGAATAGAACGTTGAAATTGACTGAATTCGTGAAATGGCAAGAGTATTCAAATTGATCAGAGTGATTAAACTAGTCAGACTATTCAAATAGACTGAATGTCAAATAACTCAAAATGTTCATCATGATCAAAGTTAATATAACGTTGTAATTGACCGAATTCGTCAAATGGCAAGAATAATCAAAGTGATCAGAGAGAAAAAACCAGCCAGACAAATCAAAATAGCCTGAATGTCCAATAATTGAGAATGTTCATCATGTTCAAACGTTGGAATTGACCGAATTCGTCAAATGGCAAGAGTATTCAGAGTGATCAGAGTAATAAAACCAGCCAGACTAATCAAATAGCCGGAATGTCCAATAATTCAAAATGTTCATCATGTTCAAAGTGAATGTAACGTAGGAATTGACCGAATTCGACAAATGGCAAGAATAATCCAAGTGATCAGAGTGAAAAAAACCAGCCAGACAAATCACAATATCCTGAATGTCCAATAATTCAGAATGTTCATCATGTTCAAACTGAATAGAACGTTGGACCGAATTCGTCACATGGAAAGAATAATCAAAGTGATGAGAGTGATAAAACCAGCCAGACTAATCAAATAGCCTGAATGTCCAATAATTCAGAAGGTTCATCATGTTGAAACTGAATAGAACGTTGGAATTCAAACTGAATATAACGCTGTAATTGACCGAATTCGTCAAATGGCAAGATTATTCAAAGTGATCAAACCAGCCAGACTAATCAAATAGCCTGAATGTCCAATAATTCAAAATGTTCATCATGTTCAAACTGAATGTAACGTTGGAACGAATTCGTCAAATGGCAAGAATAATCAAAGTGATCAGAGTGAAAAAACCAGCCAGACAAATCAAAACAGACTGAATGTCCAATAATTCAGAATGTTCATCATGTTCAAACTGAATATAACGTTGTAATTAACCGAATTCGTCAAATGACAATAGTTTTCAAATTTATCAGAGTGATTAAACTAGTCAGACTAAACAAATAGCCTGAATGTCCAATAATTCAAAATGTTCATCATGTTCAAACTGAATATAACGTTGGACCGAATTCGTCAAATGGCAAGTATAATCCAAGTGATCAGAGTGAAAAAACCAGCCAGACAAATCAAAATAGACTGAACTCCAATAATTCAGAATGTTCATCATGTTGAAACTGAATAGAACGTTGTAATTGACCGAATTCGTCAAATGGCAAGAGTATTCAAAGTGATCAAACCAGCCAGACTAATCAAATAGCCTGAATGTCCAATAATTCAAAATGTTCATCATGTTCAAACTGAATATAACGTTGGACCGAATTCGTCAAATGGCAAGAATAATCAAAGTGATCAGAGTGAAAAAACCAGCCAGACAAATCAAAACAGACTGAATGTCCAATAATTCAGAATGTTCATCATGTTCAAACTGAATAGAACGTTGGAATTGACCGAATTCGTCAAATGGCAAGAATAATACATGTGATCAGAGTGATAAAACCAGCCATACTAAACAAATAGCCTGAATGTCCAATAATTCAAAATGTTCATCATGTTCAAACTGAATATAACGTTGGACCGAATTCGTCAAATGGCAAGAATAATCAAAGTGATCAGAATGAAAAAACCAGCCAGACAAATCAAAACAGACTGAATGTCCAATAATTCAGAATGTTCATCATGTTCAAACTGAATATAACGTTGTAATTAACCGAATTCGTCAAATGGCAATAGTTTTCAAATTTATCAGAGTGATTAAACTAGTCAGACTAATCAAATAGCCTGAATGTCCAATAATTCAGAATGTTCATCATGTTCAAACTGAATAGAACGTTTGAATTGACCGAATTCATCAAATAGCAAAGATTATTCAAATTGATCAGAGTGATAAAACCAGCTACAATAATCAAAATAGCCTGAATGTCCAATAATTCAGAATGTTCATCATGTTCAAACTAAATAGAACGTTGGAATTGACCGAATTCATCAAAAAGAGTATTGATCAGAGTGATTAAAACAGTCAGACTGATCAAGTAGCCTGAATGTCAAGTAACTCAAAATGTTCATCATGTTCAAAGTGAATATAACGTTGTTATTGACCGAATTCGTCAAATAGCAAGAGTATTCAACGTGATCAGAGTGATAAAACCAGCCAGACTAATGTCAAATAACTCAAAATGTTCATCATGTTTAAAGTGAATAGAACGTTGTATTGACCGAAATCGTCAAATGGCAAGAGTATTCAAATTTATCAGAGTGATTAAACCAGTCATACTAATAAAGTAGCCTGAATGTCAAATAACTCAAAATGTGCATCATGTTCAAAGTGAATAGAACGTTGGATTTGACCGAATTCGTCAAATGGCAAGAGTATTCAAAGTGATCAGAGAGAAAAAACCAGCCAGACAAATCAAAATAGACTGAACTCAATAATTCAGAATGTTCATCATGTTCAAACTGAATATAACGTTGTAATTGACCGAATTCGTCAAATGGCAAGAGTATTCAAAGTGATCAAACCAGCCAGACTAATCAAATAGCCTGAATGTCCAATAATTCAAAATGTTCATCATGTTCAAAGTGAATATAACGTTGGAGTTGACCGAATTCGTCAAATGGCAAGAATAATACAAGTGATCAGAGTGATAAAACCAGCCAGACTAAACAAATAGCCTGAATGTCCAATAATTCAAAATGTTCATCATGTTCAAACTGAATAGAACGTTGGACCGAATTCGTCAAATGGCAAGAATAATCAAAGTGATCAGAGTGAAAAAACCAGCCAGACAAATCAAAACAGACTGAATGTCCAATAATTCAGAATGTTCATCATGTTCAAACTGAATATAACGTTGTAATTAACCGAATTCGTCAAATGGCAATAGTTTTCAAATTTATCAGAGTGATTAAACTAGTCAGACTAATCAAATAGCCTGAATGTCCAATAATTCAGAATGTTCATCATGTTCAAACTGAATAGAACATTTGAATTGACCGAATTCATCAAATAGCAAAGAGTATTCAAATTGATCTGAGTGATAAAACCAGCTACAATAATCAAAATAGCCTGAATGTCCAATAATTCAGAATGTTCATCATGTTCAAACTAAATAGAACGTTGGAATAGACCGAATTCATCAAATAGCAAAGAGTATTGATAAGAGTGATTAAAACAGTCAGACTGATCAAGTAGCCTGAATGTCAAGTAACTCAAAATGTTCATCATGTTCAAAGTGAATATAACGTTGTTATTGACCGAATTCGTCAAATAGCAAGAGTATTCAACGTGATCAGAGTGATAAAACCAGCCAGACTAATGTCAAATAACTCAAAATGTTCATCATGTTTAAAGTGAATAGAACGTTGTATTGACCGAAATCGTCAAATGGCAAGAGTATTCAAATTTATCAGAGTGATTAAACCAGTCAGACTAATAAAGTAGCCTGAATGTCAAATAACTCAAAATGTGCATCATGTTCAAAGTGAATAGAACGTTGGATTTGACCGAATTCGTCAAATGGCAAGAGTATTCAAAGTGATCAGAGTGATAAAGCCAGCCAAACTAATCACAATATCCTGAATGTCCAATAATTCAGAATGTTCATCATGTTCAAACTGAATAGAACGTTGGACCGAATTCGTCAAATGGCAAGAATAATCAAAGTGATCAGAGAGAAAAAACCAGCCAGACAAATCAAAATAGCCTGAATGTCCAATAATTCAGAAGGTTCATCATGTTGAAACTGAATAGAACCTTGGAATTGACCGAATTCGTCAAATGGCAAGTATAATCCAAGTGATCAGAGTGAAAAAACAAGCCAGACAAATCAAAATAGACTGAACTCCAATAATTCAGAATGTTCATCATGTTCAAACTGAATATAACGTTGTAATTGACCGAATTCGTCAAATGGCAAGAGTATTCAAAGTGATCAAACCAGCCAGACTAATCAAATAGCCTGAATGTCCAATAATTCAAAAGATTCATCATGTTCAAAGTGAATATAACGTTGGAATTGACCGAATTCGTCAAATGGCAAGAATAATACAAGTGATCAGAGTGATAAAACCAGCCAGACTAAACAAATAGCCGGAATGTCCAATAATTCAAAATGTTCATCATGTTCAAAGTGAATGTAACATAGGAATTGACCGAATTCGACAAATGGCAAGAATAATCCAAGTGATCAGAGTGAAAAAAACCAGCCAGACAAATCACAATATCCTGAATGTCCAATAATTGAGAATGTTCATCATGTTCAAACGTTGGAATTGACCGAATTCGTCAAATGGCAAGAGTATTCAGAGTGATCAGAGTAATAAAACCAGCCAGACTAATCAAATAGCCGGAATGTCCAATAATTCAAAATGTTCATCATGTTCAAAGTGAATGTAACGTAGGAATTGACCGAATTCGACAAATGGCAAGAATAATCCAAGTGATCAGAGTGAAAAAAACCAGCCAGACAAATCACAATATCCTGAATGTCCAATAATTCAGAATGTTCATCATGTTGAAACTGAATAGAACCTTGGAATTGACCGAATTCGTCAAATGGCAAGTATAATCCAAGTGATCAGAGTGAAAAAACAAGCCAGACAAATCAAAATAGACTGAACTCCAATAATTCAGAATGTTCATCATGTTCAAACTGAATATAACGTTGTAATTGACCGAATTCGTCAAATGGCAAGAGTATTCAAAGTGATCAAACCAGCCAGACTAATCAAATAGCCTGAATGTCCAATAATTCAAAATGTTCATCATGTTCAAAGTGAATATAACGTTGGAATTGACCGAATTCGTCAAATGGCAAGAATAATACAAGTGATCAGAGTGATAAAACCAGCCAGACTAAACAAATAGCCTGAATGTCCAATAATTCAAAATGTTCATCATGTTCAAACTGAATAGAACGTTGGACCGAATTCGTCAAATGGCAAGAATAATCAAAGTGATCAGAGTGAAAAAACCAGCCAGACAAATCAAAACAGACTGAATGTCCAATAATTCAGAATGTTCATCATGTTCAAACTGAATATAACGTTGTAATTAACCGAATTCGTCAAATGGCAATAGTTTTCAAATTTATCAGAGTGATTAAACCAGCCAGACTAATCAAATAGCCTGAATGTCCAATAATTCAAAATGTTCATCATGTTCAAAGTGAATATAACGTTGGAATTGACCGAATTCGTCAAATGGCAAGAATAATACAAGTGATCAGAGTGATAAAACCAGCCAGACTAAACAAATAGCCGGAATGTCCAATAATTCAAAATGTTCATCATGTTCAAAGTGAATGTAACATAGGAATTGACCGAATTCGACAAATGGCAAGAATAATCCAAGTGATCAGAGTGAAAAAAACCAGCCAGACAAATCACAATATCCTGAATGTCCAATAATTGAGAATGTTCATCATGTTCAAACGTTGGAATTGACCGAATTCGTCAAATGGCAAGAGTATTCAGAGTGATCAGAGTAATAAAACCAGCCAGACTAATCAAATAGCCGGAATGTCCAATAATTCAAAATGTTCATCATGTTCAAAGTGAATGTAACGTAGGAATTGACCGAATTCGACAAATGGCAAGAATAATCCAAGTGATCAGAGTGAAAAAAACCAGCCAGACAAATCACAATATCCTGAATGTCCAATAATTCAGAATGTTCATCATGTTCAAACTGAATAGAACGTTGGACCGAATTCGTCACATGGAAAGAATAATCAAAGTGATGAGAGTGATAAAACCAGCCAGACTAATCAAATAGCCTGAATGTCCAATAATTCAGAAGGTTCATCATGTTGAAACTGAATAGAACCTTGGAATTGACCGAATTCGTCAAATGGCAAGTATAATCCAAGTGATCAGAGTGAAAAAACAAGCCAGACAAATCAAAATAGACTGAACTCCAATAATTCAGAATGTTCATCATGTTCAAACTGAATATAACGTTGTAATTGACCGAATTCGTCAAATGGCAAGAGTATTCAAAGTGATCAAACCAGCCAGACTAATCAAATAGCCTGAATGTCCAATAATTCAAAATGTTCATCATGTTCAAAGTGAATATAACGTTGGAATTGATCGAATTCGTCAAATGGCAAGAATAATACAAGTGATCAGAGTGATAAAACCAGCCAGACTAAACAAATAGCCTGAATGTCCAATAATTCAAAATGTTCATCATGTTCAAACTGAATAGAACGTTGGACCGAATTCGTCAAATGGCAAGAATAATCAAAGTGATCAGAGTGAAAAAACCAGCCAGACAAATCAAAACAGACTGAATGTCCAATAATTCAGAATGTTCATCATGTTCAAACTGAATATAACGTTGTAATTAACCGAATTCGTCAAATGGCAATAGTTTTCAAATTTATCAGAGTGATTAAACTAGTCAGACTAATCAAATAGCCTGAATGTCCAATAATTCAGAATGTTCATCATGTTCAAACTGAATAGAACGTTTGAATTGACCGAATTCATCAAATAGCAAAGAGTATTCAAATTGATCAGAGTGATAAAACCAGCTACAATAATCAAAATAGCCTGAATGTCCAATAATTCAGAATGTTCATCATGTTCAAACTAAATAGAACGTTGGAATTGACCGAATTCATCAGAAAGAGTATTGATCAGAGTGATTAAAACAGTCAGACTGATCAAGTAGCCTGAATGTCAAGTAACTCAAAATGTGCATCATGTTCAAAGTGAATAGAACGTTGGATTTGACCGAATTCGTCAAATGGCAAGAGTATTCAAAGTGATCAGAGTGATAAAGCCAGCCAAACTAATCACAATATCCTGAATGTCCAATAATTCAGAATGTTCATCATGTTCAAACTGAATAGAACGTTGGACCGAATTCGTCAAATGGCAAGAATAATCAAAGTGATCAGAGTGAAAAAACCAGCCAGACAAATCAAAATAGCCTGAATGTCCAATAATTCAGAATGTTCATCATGTTCAAACTGAATAGGACGTTTGAATTGACCGAATTCGTCAAATGGCAAGAGTATTCAAATTTATCAGAGTGATTAAACCAGTCAGACTAATAAAGTAGCCTGAATGTCAAATAACTCAAAATGTGCATCATGTTCAAAGTGAATAGAACGTTGGATTTGACCGAATTCGTCAAATGGCAAGAGTATTCAAAGTGATCAGAGTGATAAAGCCAGCCAAACTAATCACAATATCCTGAATGTCCAATAATTCAGAATGTTCATCATGTTCAAACTGATTAGAACGTTGTATTGACCGAAATCGTCAAATGGCAAGAGTATTCAAATTTATCAGAGTGATTAAACCAGTCAGACTAATAAAGTAGCCTGAATGTCAAATAACTCAAAATGTGCATCATGTTCAAAGTGAATAGAACGTTGGATTTGACCGAATTCGTCAAATGGCAAGAGTATTCAAAGTGATCAGAGTGATAAAGCCAGCCAAACTAATCACAATATCCTGAATGTCCAATAATTCAGAATGTTCATCATGTTCAAACTGAATAGAACGTTGGACCGAATTCGTCAAATGGCAAGAATAATCAAAGTGATCAGAGTGAAAAAACCAGCCAGACAAATCAAAATAGCCTGAATGTCCAATAATTCAGAATGTTCATCATGTTCAAACTGAATAAAACGTTTGAATTGACCGAATTCGTCAAATGGCAAGAGTATTCAATGTGATCAGAGTGATAAAACCAGCTGCAATAATAAAAAAAAGCCTGAATGTCCAATAATTCAGAATGTTCATCATGTTCAAACTGAATAGAACGTTGTAATTGACCGAATTGGTCAAATGGCAAGAATAATCAAAGTGATCAGAGAGAAAAAACCAGCCAGACAAATCAAAATAGCCTGAATGTCCAATAATTGAGAATGTTCATCATGTTCAAACGTTGGAATTGACCGAATTCGTCAAATGGCAAGAGTATTCAGAGTGATCAGAGTAATAAAACCAGCCAGACTAATCAAATAGCCGGAATGTCCAATAATTCAAAATGTTCATCATGTTCAAAGTGAATGTAACGTAGGAATTGACCGAATTCGACAAATGGCAAGAATAATCCAAGTGATCAGAGTGAAAAAAACCAGCCAGACAAATCACAATATCCTGAATGTCCAATAATTCAGAATGTTCATCATGTTCAAACTGAATAGAACGTTGGACCGAATTCGTCACATGGAAAGAATAATCAAAGTGATGAGAGTGATAAAACCAGCCAGACTAATCAAATAGCCTGAATGTCCAATAATTCAGAATGTTCATCATGTTCAAACTAAATAGAACGTTGGAATTGACCGAATTCATCAGAAAGAGTATTGATCAGAGTGATTAAAACAGTCAGACTGATCAAGTAGCCTGAATGTCAAGTAACTCAAAATGTTCATCATGTTCAAAGTGAATATAACGTTGTTATTGACCGAATTCGTCAAATAGCAAGAGTATTCAACGTGATCAGAGTGATAAAACCAGCCAGACTAATGTCAAATAACTCAAAATGTTCATCATGTTTAAAGTGAATAGAACGTTGTATTGACCGAAATCGTCAAATGGCAAGAGTATTCAAATTTATCAGAGTGATTAAACCAGTCAGACTAATAAAGTAGCCTGAATGTCAAATAACTCAAAATGTGCATCATGTTCAAAGTGAATAGAACGTTGGATTTGACCGAATTCGTCAAATGGCAAGAGTATTCAAAGTGATCAGAGTGATAAAGCCAGCCGAACTAATCACAATATCCTGAATGTCCAATAATTCAGAATGTTCATCATGTTCAAACTGAATAGAACGTTGGACCGAATTCATCAAATGGCAAGAATAATCAAAGTGATCAGAGAGAAAAAACCAGCCAGACAAATCAAAATAGCCTGAATGTCCAATAATTGAGAATGTTCATCATGTTCAAACGTTGGAATTGACCGAATTCGTCAAATGGCAAGAGTATTCAGAGTGATCAGAGTAATAAAACCAGCCAGACTAATCAAATAGCCGGAATGTCCAATAATTCAAAATGTTCATCATGTTCAAAGTGAATGTAACGTAGGAATTGACCGAATTCGACAAATGGCAAGAATAATCCAAGTGATCAGAGTGAAAAAAACCAGCCAGACAAATCACAATATCCTGAATGTCCAATAATTCAGAATGTTCATCATGTTCAAACTGAATAGAACGTTGGACCGAATTCGTCACATGGAAAGAATAATCAAAGTGATGAGAGTGATAAAACCAGCCAGACTAATCAAATAGCCTGAATGTCCAATAATTCAGAAGGTTCATCATGTTGAAACTGAATAGAACCTTGGAATTGACCGAATTCGTCAAATGGCAAGTATAATCCAAGTGATCAGAGTGAAAAAACAAGCCAGACAAATCAAAATAGACTGAACTCCAATAATTCAGAATGTTCATCATGTTCAAACTGAATATAACGTTGTAATTGACCGAATTCGTCAAATGGCAAGAGTATTCAAAGTGATCAAACCAGCCAGACTAATCAAATAGCCTGAATGTCCAATAATTCAAAATGTTCATCATGTTCAAAGTGAATATAACGTTGGAATTGACCGAATTCGTCAAATGGCAAGAATAATACAAGTGATCAGAGTGATAAAACCAGCCAGACTAAACAAATAGCCTGAATGTCCAATAATTCAAAATGTTCATCATGTTCAAACTGAATAGAACGTTGGACCGAATTCGTCAAATGGCAAGAATAATCAAAGTGATCAGAGTGAAAAAACCAGCCAGACAAATCAAAACAGACTGAATGTCCAATAATTCAGAATGTTCATCATGTTCAAACTGAATATAACGTTGTAATTAACCGAATTCGTCAAATGGCAATAGTTTTCAAATTTATCAGAGTGATTAAACTAGTCAGACTAATCAAATAGCCTGAATGTCCAATAATTCAGAATGTTCATCATGTTCAAACTGAATAGAACGTTTGAATTGACCGAATTCATCAAATAGCAAAGAGTATTCAAATTGATCAGAGTGATAAAACCAGCTACAATAATCAAAATAGCCTGAATGTCCAATAATTCAGAATGTTCATCATGTTCAAACTAAATAGAACGTTGGAATTGACCGAATTCATCAGAAAGAGTATTGATCAGAGTGATTAAAACAGTCAGACTGATCAAGTAGCCTGAATGTCAAGTAACTCAAAATGTGCATCATGTTCAAACTGATTAGAACGTTGTATTGACCGAAATCGTCAAATGGCAAGAGTATTCAAATTTATCAGAGTGATTAAACCAGTCAGACTAATAAAGTAGCCTGAATGTCAAATAACTCAAAATGTGCATCATGTTCAAAGTGAATAGAACGTTGGATTTGACCGAATTCGTCAAATGGCAAGAGTATTCAAAGTGATCAGAGTGATAAAGCCAGCCAAACTAATCACAATATCCTGAATGTCCAATAATTCAGAATGTTCATCATGTTCAAACTGAATAGAACGTTGGACCGAATTCGTCAAATGGCAAGAATAATCAAAGTGATAAGAGTGAAAAAACCAGCCAGACAAATCAAAATAGCCTGAATGTCCAATAATTCAGAATGTTCATCATGTTCAAACTGAATAGAACGTTTGAATTGACCGAATTCGTCAAATGGCAAGAGTATTCAATGTGATCAGAGTGATAAAACCAGCTGCAATAATAAAAAAAAAGCCTGAATGTCCAATAATTCAGAATGTTCATCATGTTCAAACTGAATAGAACGTTGTAATTGACCGAATTGGTCAAATGGCAAGAATAATCAAAGTGATCAGAGAGAAAAAACCAGCCAGACAAATCAAAATAGCCTGAATGTCCAATAATTGAGAATGTTCATCATGTTCAAACGTTGGAATTGACCGAATTCGTCAAATGGCAAGAGTATTCAGAGTGATCAGAGTAATAAAACCAGCCAGACTAATCAAATAGCCGGAATGTCCAATAATTCAAAATGTTCATCATGTTCAAAGTGAATGTAACGTAGGAATTGACCGAATTCGACAAATGGCAAGAATAATCCAAGTGATCAGAGTGAAAAAAACCAGCCAGACAAATCACAATATCCTGAATGTCCAATAATTCAGAATGTTCATCATGTTCAAACTGAATAGAACGTTGGACCGAATTCGTCACATGGAAAGAATAATCAAAGTAATGAGAGTGATAAAACCAGCCAGACTAATCAAATAGCCTGAATGTCCAATAATTCAGAATGTTCATCATGTTCAAACTAAATAGAACGTTGGAATTGACCGAATTCATCAGAAAGAGTATTGATCAGAGTGATTAAAACAGTCAGACTGATCAAGTAGCCTGAATGTCAAGTAACTCAAAATGTTCATCATGTTCAAAGTGAATATAACGTTGTTATTGACCGAATTCGTCAAATAGCAAGAGTATTCAACGTGATCAGAGTGATAAAACCAGCCAGACTAATGTCAAATAACTCAAAATGTTCATCATGTTTAAAGTGAATAGAACGTTGTATTGACCGAAATCGTCAAATGGCAAGAGTATTCAAATTTATCAGAGTGATTAAACCAGTCAGACTAATAAAGTAGCCTGAATGTCAAATAACTCAAAATGTGCATCATGTTCAAAGTGAATAGAACGTTGGATTTGACCGAATTCGTCAAATGGCAAGAGTATTCAAAGTGATCAGAGTGAAAAAGCCAGCCGAACTAATCACAATATCCTGAATGTCCAATAATTCAGAATGTTCATCATGTTCAAACTGAATAGAACGTTGGACCGAATTCATCAAATGGCAAGAATAATCAAAGTGATCAGAGAGAAAAAACCAGCCAGACAAATCAAAATAGCCTGAATGTCCAATAATTGAGAATGTTCATCATGTTCAAACGTTGGAATTGACCGAATTCGTCAAATGGCAAGAGTATTCAGAGTGATCAGAGTAATAAAACCAGCCAGACTAATCAAATAGCCGGAATGTCCAATAATTCAAAATGTTCATCATGTTCAAAGTGAATGTAACGTAGGAATTGACCGAATTCGACAAATGGCAAGAATAATCCAAGTGATCAGAGTGAAAAAAACCAGCCAGACAAATCACAATATCCTGAATGTCCAATAATTCAGAATGTTCATCATGTTCAAACTGAATAGAACGTTGGACCGAATTCGTCACATGGAAAGAATAATCAAAGTGATGAGAGTGATAAAACCAGCCAGACTAATCAAATAGCCTGAATGTCCAATAATTCAGAAGGTTCATCATGTTGAAACTGAATAGAACCTTGGAATTGACCGAATTCGTCAAATGGCAAGTATAATCCAAGTGATCAGAGTGAAAAAACAAGCCAGACAAATCAAAATAGACTGAACTCCAATAATTCAGAATGTTCATCATGTTCAAACTGAATATAACGTTGTAATTGACCGAATTCGTCAAATGGCAAGAGTATTCAAAGTGATCAAACCAGCCAGACTAATCAAATAGCCTGAATGTCCAATAATTCAAAATGTTCATCATGTTCAAAGTGAATATAACGTTGGAATTGACCGAATTCGTCAAATGGCAAGAATAATACAAGTGATCAGAGTGATAAAACCAGCCAGACTAAACAAATAGCCTGAATGTCCAATAATTCAAAATGTTCATCATGTTCAAACTGAATAGAACGTTGGACCGAATTCGTCAAATGGCAAGAATAATCAAAGTGATCAGAGTGAAAAAACCAGCCAGACAAATCAAAACAGACTGAATGTCCAATAATTCAGAATGTTCATCATGTTCAAACTGAATATAACGTTGTAATTAACCGAATTCGTCAAATGGCAATAGTTTTAAAATTTATCAGAGTGATTAAACTAGTCAGACTAATCAAATAGCCTGAATGTCCAATAATTCAGAATGTTCATCATGTTCAAACTGAATAGAACGTTTGAATTGACCGAATTCATCAAATAGCAAAGAGTATTCAAATTGATCAGAGTGATAAAACCAGCTACAATAATCAAAATAGCCTGAATGTCCAATAATTCAGAATGTTCATCATGTTCAAACTAAATAGAACGTTGGAATTGACCGAATTCATCAGAAAGAGTATTGATCAGAGTGATTAAAACAGTCAGACTGATCAAGTAGCCTGAATGTCAAGTAAGTCAAAATGTGCATCATGTTCAAAGTGAATAGAACGTTGGATTTGACCGAATTCGTCAAATGGCAAGAGTATTCAAAGTGATCAGAGTGATAAAGCCAGCCAAACTAATCACAATATCCTGAATGTCCAATAATTCAGAATGTTCATCATGTTCAAACTGAATAGAACGTTGGACCGAATTCGTCAAATGGCAAGAATAATCAACGTGATCAGAGTGAAAAAACCAGCCAGACAAATCAAAATAGCCTGAATGTCCAATAATTCAGAATGTTCATCATGTTCAAACTGAATAGAACGTTGTAATTGACCGAATTGGTCAAATGGCAAGAATAATCAAAGTGATCAGAGTGAAAAAACCAGCCCGACCAATCACAATATCCTGAATGTCAAATAACTCAAAATGTTCATCATGTTGAAACTGAATAGAACGTTGGAATTGACCGAATTCGTCAAATGGCAAGAGAATTCAAAGTGATCAGAGTGAAAAAACCAGCCAGACTAATCAAAATAGACTGAACTCCAATAATTCAGAATGTTCATCATGTTCAAACTGAATATAACGTTGTAATTGACCGAATTCGTCAAACGGCAAGAGTATTCAAAGTGATAAAACCAGCCAGACTAATCGAATAGCCTGAATGTCCAATAATTCAAAATGTTCATCATATTCAAACTGAATAGAACGTTGGACCGAATTCGTCAAATGGCAAGAATAATCAAAGTGATCAGAGTGAAAGCACCAGCCAGACAAATCAAAACAGCCTGAATGTCCAATAATTCAGAATGTTCATCATGTTCAAACGTTGGAATTGAACGAATTCGTCAAATGGCAAGAGTATTCAAAGTGATCAGTGTAATAAAACGAGCCAGACTAATCAAATAGCCGGAATGTCCAATAATTCAAAATGTTGATCATGTTCAACGTGAATATAACGTTGTAATTGACCGAATTCGTCAAATGGCAAGAATAATCAAAGTGATCAGAGAGAAAAAACCAGCCAGACAAATCAAAATAGCCTGTATGTCCAACAATTGAGAATGTTCATCATGTTCAAACGTTGGAATTGAACGAATTCGTCAAATGGCAAGAGTATTCAAAGTGATCAGTGTAATAAAACGAGCCAGACTAATCAAATAGCCGGAATGTCCAATAATTCAAAATGTTGATCATGTTCAACGTGAATGTAACGTAGGAATTGACCGAATTCGTCAAATGGCAAGAATAATGTAAGTGATCAGTGTGAAAAAACCAGCCAGACAAATCACAATATCCTGAATGTCCAATAATTCAGAATGTTCATCATGTTCAAACTGAATAGAACGTTGGACTGAATTCGTCACATGGAAAGAATAATCAAAGTGATGAGAGTGATAAAACCAGCCAGACTAATCTAATAGCCTGAATGTCCAATAATTCAGAATGTTCATCATGTTGAAACTGAATATAACGTTGGAATTGACCGAATTCGTCAAATGGCAAGAGAATTCAAAGTGATCAGAGTGAAAAAACCAGCCAGACTAATCAAAATTGACTGAACTCCAATAATTCAGAATGTTCATCATGTTCAAACTGAATATAACGTTGTAATTGACCGAATTCGTCAAATGGCAAGAGTATTCAAAGTGATCAAACCAGCCAGACTAATCGAATAGCCTGAATGTCCAATAATTCAAAATGTTCATCATATTCAAACTGAATAGAACGTTGGACCGAATTCGTCAAATGGCAAGAATAATCAAAGTGATCAGAGTGAAAAAACCAGCCAGACAAATCAAAACAGCCTGAATGTCCAATAATTCAGAATGTTCATCATGTTCAAACTAAATAGAACGTTGGAATTGACCGAATTCATCAAATAGCAAAGAGTATTGATCAGAGTGATTAAAACAGTCAGACTGATCAAGGAGCCTGAATGTCAAGTAACTCAAAATGTTCATCATGTTCAAAGTGAATATAACGTTGTTATTGACCGAATTCGTCAAATGGCAAGAGTATTCAACGTGATCAGAGTGATAAAACCCGCCAGACTAATCAAATAGCCAGAATGTCAAATAACTCAAAATGTTCATCATGTTCAAAGTGAATAGAACGTTGTAATTGAGCGAAATCGCCAAATCGCAAGAGTATTCAAATTTATCAGAGTGATTAACCCAGTCAGACTAATAAAGTAGCCTGAATGTCAAATAACTCAAAATGTGCATCATGTTCAAAGTGAATATAACATTGGAATTGACCGAAATCGTCAAATGGCAAGAGTATTAAAATTTATCAGAGTGATTAAACCAGTCAGACTATAAAGTAGCCTGAATGTCAAATAACTCAAAATGTGCATCATGTTCAAAGTGAATATAACATTGGAATTGACCGAATTCGTCAAATGGCAAGAGTATTCAAAGTGATCAGAGTGATAAAACCAGCCAGACTAATCAAATAGCCTGAATGTCAAATAACTCAAAATGTTCATCATGTTCAAAGTGAATAGAACGTTGTAATTGACCGAAATCGTCAAATGGCAAGAGTATTCAAATTTATCAGAGTGATTAAACCAGTCAGACTAATAAAGTAGCCTGAATGTCAAATAACTCAAAATGTGCATCATGTTCAAAGTGAATATAACATTGGAATTGACCGAAATCGTCAAATGGCAAGAGTATTCAAATTTATCAGAGTGATTAAACCAGTCAGACTATAAAGTAGCCTGAATGTCAAATAACTCAAAATGTGCATCATGTTCAAAGTGAATATAACATTGGAATTGACCGAATTCGTCAAATGGCAAGTGTATTCAAAGTGATCAGAGTGATAAAACCAGCCAGACTAATCAAATAGCCTGAATGTCCAATAATTCAAAATGTTCATCATGTTCAATGTGAATATAACGTTGTAATTGACCGAATTCGTCAAATAGCAAGAATAATCAAAGTGATCAGAGTGAAAAAACCAGCCAGACAAATCAAAATAGCCTGAATGTCCAATAATTCAGAATGTTCATCATGTTCAAACTGAATACAACGTTGTAATTGACCGAATTCGTCAAATGACAAGAATAATCAAAGTGATCAGAGTGATAAAACCGGATGCAAAAATCAAAATAGCCTGAATGTCCAATAATTCAGAATGTTCATCATGTTCAAACTGAATAGAACGTTTGAATTGACCGAATTCGTCAAATGGCAAGAGTATTCAATGTGATCATAGTAATAAAACCAGCTGCAATAATGAAAAAAAGCCTGAATGTCCAATAATTCAGAATGTTCATCATGTTCAAACTGAATAGAACGTTGTAATTGACCGAATTGGTCAAATGGCAAGAATAATCAAAGTGATCAGAGTGAAAAAACCAGCCCGACCAATCACAATATCCTGAATGTCAAATAACTCAAAATGTTCATCATGATCAAAGTTAATATAACGTTGTAATTGACCGAATTCGTCAAATGGCAAGAATAATCAAAGTGATCAGAGAGAAAAAACCAGCCAGACAAATCAAAAAGCCTGAATGTCCAATAATTGAGAATCTTCATCATGTTCAAACGTTGGAATTGACCGAATTCGTCAAATGTAAAGAGTATTCAAAGTGATCAGAGTAATAAAACCAGCCAGACTAATCAAATAGCCTGAATGTCCAGTAATTCAAAATGTTCATCATGTTCAAAGTGAATATAACGTTGGAAATGACCGAATTCGTCAAATGGCAAGTATAATCCAAGTGATCAGAGTGAAAAAACCAGCCAGACAAATCGCAATATCCTGAATGTCCAATAATTCAGAATGTTCATCATGTTGAAACTGAATAGAACGTTGGACCGAATGCGTCACATGGAAAGAATAATCAAAGTGATGAGAGTGATAAAACCAGCCAGACTAATCAAATAGCCTCAATGTCCAATAATTCAGAATGTTCATCATGTTGAAACTGAATAGAACGTTGGAATTGACCGAATTCGTCAAATGGCAAGAGAATTCAAAGTGATCAGAGTGAAAAAACCAGCCAGACTAATCAAATAGCCTGAATGTCCAGTAATTCAAAATGTTCATCATGTTCAAAGTGAATATAACGTTGGAAATGACCGAATTCGTCAAATGGCAAGTATAATCCAAGTGATCAGAGTGAAAAAACCAGCCAGACAAATCAAAATAGACTGAACTCCAATAATTCAGAATGTTCATCATGTTCAAACTGAATATAACGTTGTAATTGACCGAATTCGTCAAATGGCAAGAGTATTCAAAGTGATCAAACCAGCCAGACTAATCAAATAGCCTGAATGTCCAATAATTCAAAATGTTCATCATGTTCAAAGTGAATATAACGTTGGAATTGACCGAATTCGTCAAATGGCAAGAATAATCCAAGTGATCAGAGTGATAAAACCAGCCAGACTAAACAAATAGCCTGAATGTCCAGTAATTCAAAATGTTCATCATATTCAAACTGAATAGAACGTTGGACCGAATTCGTCAAATGGCAAGAATAATGAAAGTGATCAGAGTGATTAACCCAGTCAGACTAATAAAGTAGCCTGAATGTCAAATAACTCAAAATGTGCATCATGTTCAAAGTGAATATAATGTTGGAATTGACCGAATTCGTCAAATGGCAAGAGTACTCAAAGTGATCAGAGTGATAAAGCCAGCCAGACTAATCAAAACAGCCTGAATGTCCAATAATTCAGAATGTTCATCATGTTCAAACTGAATATAACGTTGTAATTAACCGAATTCGTCAAATGGCAATAGTATTCAAATTTATCAGAGTGATTAAACTAGTCAGACTAATCAAATAGCCTTAATGTCCAATAATTCAGAATGTTCATCATGTTCAAAGTGAATATAACGTTGGAATTGACCGAATTCGTCAAATGGCAAGAATAATCCAAGTGATCAGAGTGATAAAACCAGCCAGACTAAACAAATAGCCTGAATGTCCAGTAATTCAAAATGTTCATCATATTCAAACTGAATAGAACGTTGGACCGAATTCGTCAAATGGCAAGAATAATGAAAGTGATCAGAGTGATTAACCCAGTCAGACTAATAAAGTAGCCTGAATGTCAAATAACTCAAAATGTGCATCATGTTCAAAGTGAATATAACGTTGGAATTGACCGAATTCGTCAAATGGCAAGAGTACTCAAAGTGATCAGAGTGATAAAGCCAGCCAGACTAATCAAAACAGCCTGAATGTCCAATAATTCAGAATGTTCATCATGTTCAAACTGAATATAACGTTGTAATTAACCGAATTCGTCAAATGGCAATAGTATTCAAATTTATAAGAGTGATTAAACTAGTCAGACTAATCAAATAGCCTGAATGTCCAACAATTCAGAATGTTCATCATGTTCAAACTGAATACAACGTTGTAATTGACCGAATTCGTCAAATGACAAGAATAATCAAAGTGATCAGAGTGATAAAACCGGATGCAAAAATCAAAATAGCCTGAATGTCCAATAATTCAGAATGTTCATCATTTTCAAACTGAATAGACCGTTTGAATTGACCGAATTCGTCAAATGGCAAGAGTTTTCAATGTGATCAGAGTGATAAAACCAGCTGCAATAATAAAAAAGCATGAATGTCCAATAATTCAGAATGTTCATCATGTTCAAACTGAATAGAACGTTGTAATTGACCGAATTGGTCAAATGGCAAGAATAATCAAAGTGATCAGAGTGAAAAAACCAGCCCGACAAATCACAATATCCTGAATGTCCAATAATTCAGAATGTTCATCATGTTCAAACTGAATAGAACGTTGTAATTGACCGAATTGGTCAAATGGCAAGAATAATCAAAGTGATCAGAGTGAAAAAACCAGCCCGACAAATCACAATATCCTCAATGTCCAATAATTCAGAATGTTCATCGTGTTCAAACTGAATAGAACGTTTGAATTGACCGAATTCATCAAATAGCAAAGAGTATTCAAATTGATCAGAGTGATAAAACCAGCTGCAATAATAAAAAAAAGCCTGAATGTCCAATAACTCAGAATGTGCATCATGTTCAAACTGAATAGAACGTTGTAATTGACCGAATTGGTCAAATGGCAAGAATAATCAAAGTGATCAGAGTGATAAAACCAGCCAGACTAATCAAATAGCCAGAATGTCCAATAATTCAGAATGTTCATCATGTTCAAACTGAATAGAACGTTGTAATTGACCGAATTGGTCAAATGGCAAGAATAATCAAAGTGATCAGAGTGAAAAAACCAGCCCGACAAATCACAATATCCTCAATGTCCAATAATTCAGAATGTTCATCGTGTTCAAACTGAATATAACGTTGGAATTGACCGAATTCGTCAAATGGCAAGAATAATCCAAGTGATCAGAGTGATAAAACATTCAGGCTATTTTGACTAAACAAATAGCCTGAATGTCCAGTAATTCAAAATGTTCATCATATTCAAACTGAATAGAACGTTGGACCGAATTCGTCAAATGGCAAGAATAATGAAAGTGATCAGAGTGATTAACCCAGTCAGACTAATAAAGTAGCCTGAATGTCAAATAACTCAAAATGTGCATCATGTTCAAAGTGAATATAACGTTGGAATTGACCGAATTCGTCAAATGGCAAGAGTACTCAAAGTGATCAGAGTGATAAAGCCAGCCAGACTAATCAAAACAGCCTGAATGTCCAATAATTCAGAATGTTCATCATGTTCAAACTGAATATAACGTTGTAATTAACCGAATTCGTCAAATGGCAATAGTATTCAAATTTATCAGAGTGATTAAACTAGTCAGACTAATCAAATAGCCTGAATGTCCAACAATTCAGAATGTTCATCATGTTCAAACTGAATACAACGTTGTAATTGACCGAATTCGTCAAATGACAAGAATAATCAAAGTGATCAGAGTGATAAAACCGGATGCAAAAATCAAAATAGCCTGAATGTCCAATAATTCAGAATGTTCATCATTTTCAAACTGAATAGACCGTTTGAATTGACCGAATTCGTCAAATGGCAAGAGTTTTCAATGTGATCAGAGTGATAAAACCAGCTGCAATAATAAAAAAGCATGAATGTCCAATAATTCAGAATGTTCATCATGTTCAAACTGAATAGAACGTTGTAATTGACCGAATTGGTCAAATGGCAAGAATAATCAAAGTGATCAGAGTGAAAAAACCAGCCCGACAAATCACAATATCCTGAATGTCCAATAATTCAGAATGTTCATCATGTTCAAACTGAATAGAACGTTGTAATTGACCGAATTCGTCAAATGGCAAGAATAATCCAAGTGATCAGAGTGATAAAACATTCAGGCTATTTTGACTAAACAAATAGCCTGAATGTCCAGTAATTCAAAATGTTCATCATATTCAAACTGAATAGAACGTTGGACCGAATTCGTCAAATGGCAAGAATAATGAAAGTGATCAGAGTGATTAACCCAGTCAGACTAATAAAGTAGCCTGAATGTCAAATAACTCAAAATGTGCATCATGTTCAAAGTGAATATAACGTTGGAATTGACCGAATTCGTCAAATGGCAAGAGTACTCAAAGTGATCAGAGTGATAAAGCCAGCCAGACTAATCAAAACAGCCTGAATGTCCAATAATTCAGAATGTTCATCATGTTCAAACTGAATATAACGTTGTAATTAACCGAATTCGTCAAATGGCAATAGTATTCAAATTTATCAGAGTGATTAAACTAGTCAGACTAATCAAATAGCCTGAATGTCCAACAATTCAGAATGTTCATCATGTTCAAACTGAATACAACGTTGTAATTGACCGAATTCGTCAAATGACAAGAATAATCAAAGTGATCAGAGTGATAAAACCGGATGCAAAAATCAAAATAGCCTGAATGTCCAATAATTCAGAATGTTCATCATTTTCAAACTGAATAGACCGTTTGAATTGACCGAATTCGTCAAATGGCAAGAGTTTTCAATGTGATCAGAGTGATAAAACCAGCTGCAATAATAAAAAAGCATGAATGTCCAATAATTCAGAATGTTCATCATGTTCAAACTGAATAGAACGTTGTAATTGACCGAATTGGTCAAATGGCAAGAATAATCAAAGTGATCAGAGTGAAAAAACCAGCCCGACAAATCACAATATCCTGAATGTCCAATAATTCAGAATGTTCATCATGTTCAAACTGAATAGAACGTTGTAATTGACCGAATTGGTCAAATGGCAAGAATAATCAAAGTGATCAGAGTGAAAAAACCAGCCCGACAAATCACAATATCCTCAATGTCCAATAATTCAGAATGTTCATCGTATTCAAACTGAATAGAAACCAGCCCGACAAATCACAATATCCTCAATGTCCAATAATTCAGAATGTTCATCGTATTCAAACAGAATGTTCATCGTGTTCAAACGTTAACGTTGGAATTGACCGAATTCGTCAAATGGCAAGAATAATCCAAGTGATCAGAGTGATAAAACATTCAGGCTATTTTGACTAAACAAATAGCCTGAATGTCCAGTAATTCAAAATGTTCATCATATTCAAACTGAATAGAACGTTGGACCGAATTCGTCAAATGGCAAGAATAATGAAAGTGATCAGAGTGATTAACCCAGTCAGACTAATAAAGTAGCCTGAATGTCAAATAACTCAAAATGTGCATCATGTTCAAAGTGAATATAACGTTGGAATTGACCGAATTCGTCAAATGGCAAGAGTACTCAAAGTGATCAGAGTGATAAAGCCAGCCAGACTAATCAAAACAGCCTGAATGTCCAATAATTCAGAATGTTCATCATGTTCAAACTGAATATAACGTTGTAATTAACCGAATTCGTCAAATGGCAATAGTATTCAAATTTATCAGAGTGATTAAACTAGTCAGACTAATCAAATAGCCTGAATGTCCAACAATTCAGAATGTTCATCATGTTCAAACTGAATACAACGTTGTAATTGACCGAATTCGTCAAATGACAAGAATAATCAAAGTGATCAGAGTGATAAAACCGGATGCAAAAATCAAAATAGCCTGAATGTCCAATAATTCAGAATGTTCATCATTTTCAAACTGAATAGACCGTTTGAATTGACCGAATTCGTCAAATGGCAAGAGTTTTCAATGTGATCAGAGTGATAAAACCAGCTGCAATAATAAAAAAGCATGAATGTCCAATAATTCAGAATGTTCATCATGTTCAAACTGAATAGAACGTTGTAATTGACCGAATTGGTCAAATGGCAAGAATAATCAAAGTGATCAGAGTGAAAAAACCAGCCCGACAAATCACAATATCCTGAATGTCCAATAATTCAGAATGTTCATCATGTTCAAACTGAATAGAACGTTGTAATTGACCGAATTGGTCAAATGGCAAGAATAATCAAAGTGATCAGAGTGAAAAAACCAGCCCGACAAATCACAATATCCTCAATGTCCAATAATTCAGAATGTTCATCGTATTCAAACTGAATAGAACGTTTGAATTGACCGAATTCATTAAATAGCAAAGAGTATTCAAATTGATCAGAGTGATAAAACCAGCTGCAATAATAAAAAAAAGCCTGAATGTCCAATAACTCAGAATGTTCATCATGTTCAAACTGAATAGAACGTTGTAATTGACCGAATTGGTCAAATGGCAAGAATAATCATCACTTTGATTATTCTTGCCATTTGAGAGTGATAAAACCAGCCAGACTAATCAAATAGCCAGAATGTCAAATAACTCAAAATGTTCGTCATGTTCAAAGTGAATAGAACGTTATAATTGACCGCAATCGTCAAATGGCAAGAGTATTCAAATTTATCAGAGTGATTAACCCAGTCAGACTAATAAAGTAGCCTGAATGTCAAATAACTCAAAATGTGCATCATGTTCAAAGTGAATATAACGTTGGAATTGACCGAATTCGTCAAATGGCAAGAGTACTCAAAGTGATCAGAGTGATAAAGCCAGCCAGACTAATCAAAACAGCCTGAATGTCCAATAATTCAGAATGTTCATCATGTTCAAACTGAATATAACGTTGTAATTAACCGAATTCGTCAAATGGCAATAGTATTCAAATTTATCAGAGTGATTTAACTAGTCAGACTAATCAAATAGCCTGAATGTCCAATAATTCAGAATGTTCATCATGTTCAAAGTGAATATAACGTTGGAATTGACCGAATTCGTCAAATGGCAAGAATAATCCAAGTGATCAGAGTGATAAAACCAGCCAGACTAAACAAATAGCCTGAATGTCCAATAATTCAAAATGTTCATCATATTCAAACTGAATAGAACGTTGGACCGAATTCGTCAAATGGCAAGAATAATGAAAGTGATCAGAGCGAAAAAACCAGCCAGACAAATCAAAACAGCCTGAATGTCCAATAATTCAGAATGTTCATCATGTTCAAACTGAATACAACGTTGTAATTGACCGAATTCGTCAAATGACAAGAATAATCAAAGTGATCAGAGTGATAAAACCGGATGCAAAAATCAAAATAGCCTGAATGTCCAATAATTCAGAATGTTCATCATTTTCAAACTGAATAGACCGTTAGAATTGACCGAATTCGTCAAATGGCAAGAGTATTCAATGTGATCAGAGTGATAAAACCAGCTGCAATAATAAAAAAGCATGAATGTCCAATAATTCAGAATGTTCATCATGTTCAAACTGAATAGAACGTTGTAATTGACCGAATTGGTCAAATGGCAAGAATAATCAAAGTGATCAGAGTGAAAAAACCAGCCCGACAAATCACAATATCCTGAATGTCCAATAATTCAGAATGTTCATCATGTTCAAACTGAATAGAACGTTGTAATTGACCGAATTGGTCAAATGGCAAGAATAATCAAAGTGATCAGAGTGAAAAAACCAGCCCGACAAATCACAATATCCTCAATGTCCAATAATTCAGAATGTTGATCATGTTCAAACTGAATAGAACGTTGGAATTGACCGAATTCGTCAAATGGCAAGAGTATTCAAAGTGATCAGAGTGATAAAACCAGCCAGACTAATCAAATAGCCTGAATGTCAAATAACTCAAAATGTTCATCATGTTCAATGTGAATAGAACGTTGTAATTGACCGAAATCGTCAAATGGCAAGAGTATTCAAATTTATCAGAGTGGTTAAACCAGTCAGACTAATAAAGTAGCCTGAATGTCAAATAACTCAAAATGTGCATCATGTTCAAAGTGAATATAACATTGGAATTGACCGAATTCGTCAAATGGCAAGAGTATTCAATGTGATCAGAGTGATAAAACCAGCTGCAATAATAAAAAAGCATGAATGTCAAATAACTCAAAATGTGCATCATGTTCAAAGTGAATATAACGTTGTAATTGACCGAATTCGTCAAATGCCAAGAGTATTCAACGTGATCAGAGTGATAAAACCAGCCAGACTAATCAGGCAGGCAAATAAATCAAAATGTTCATCATGATCAAAGTGAATAGAACGTTGTAATTGACCGAAATCGTTAAATGGCAAGAGTATTCAAATTTATCAGAGTGATTAAACCAGTGAGACTAATAAAGTAGCCTGAATGTCAAATAACTCAAAATGTGCATCATGTTCAAAGTGAATATAACGTTGTAATTGACAGAATTCGTCAAATGGCAATAGTATTCAAATTTATCAGAGTGATTAAACTAGTCAGACTAATCAAATAGCCTGAATGTCCAATAATTCAGAATGTTCATCATGTTCAAACTGAATAGAACGTTTGAATTGACCGAGTTCATCAAATAGCAAAGAATATTCAAATTGATCAGAGTGATAAAACCAGCTACAATAATCAAAATAGCCTGAATGTCCAATAAGTCAGAATGTTCATCATGTTCAAACTAAATAGAACGTTGGAATAGACCGAATTCATCAAATAGCAAAGAGTATTGATAAGAGTGATTAAAACAGTCAGACTGATCAAGTAGCCTGAATGTCAAGTAACTCAAAATGTTCATCATGTTCAAAGTGAATATAACGTTGTTATTGACCAAATTCGTCAAATGGCAAGAGTATTCAATGTGATCAGAGTGATAAAACCAGCCAGACTAATCAAATAGCCAGAATGTCAAATAACTCAAAATGTTCATCATGTTCAAAGTCAATAGAACGTTGTAATTGACCGTAATCGTCAACTGGCAAGAGTATTCAAATTTATCAGAGTGATTAAACCAGTCAGACTAATAAAGTAGCCTGAATGTCAAATAAATCAAAATGTGCATCATGTTCAAAGTGAATATAACGTTGTAATTGACCGAATTGGTCAAATGGCAAGAATAATCAAAGTGATCAGAGTGAAAAAACCAGCCCGACAAATCACAATATCCTGAATGTCAAATAACTCAAAATGTTCATCATGTTCAAAGTCAATAGAACGTTGTAATTGACCGTAATCGTCAAATGGCAAGAATATTCAAATTTATCAGAGTGATTAAACCAGGCAGACTAATAAAGTAGCCTGAATGTCCAATAATTCAGAATGTTCATCATGTTCAAATTGAATAGAACGTTGTAATTGACCGAATTCGTCAAATGGCAAGAGAATTCAAATTGATCAGAGTGATTAAACTAGTCAGACTAATCAAATAGACTGAATGTCAAATAACTCAAAATGTTCATCATGATCAAAGTTAATATAACGTTGTAATTGACCGAATTCGTCAAATGGCAAAAATAATCAAAGTTATCAGAGACAAAAAACCAGACAAATAAAAATAGCCAGAATGTCCAATAATTCAGAATGTTCATCATGTTCAAACTGAATAGAACGTTGGAAATGACCGAATTCGTCAAATGGCAAGAGTATTCAAAGTGATCAGAGTGATAAAACCAGCCAGACTAATCAAATAGCCTGAATGTCCAATAATTCAGAATGTTCATCATGTTCAAATAGAATAGAACGTTGGAATTGACCGAATTCGTCAAATGGCAAGAGTATTTAAAGTGATCAGAGTGATAAAACCAGCCAGACTAATCAAATAGCCTGAATGTCCAATAATTCAGAATGTTCATCATGTTCAAACTGAATAGAACGTTGGACCGAATTCGTCAAATGGCAAGAATAATCAAAGTGATGAGAGTGAAAAAACCAGCCATACAGATCAAAATAGCCTGAATGTCCAATAATTCAAAATGTTCATCATGTTCAAACTGAATAGAACGTTGGAATTGACCGAATTCGTCAAATGGCAAGAGTATTCAAAGTGATCAGAGTGATAAAACCAGCCAGACTAATCAAATAGCCTGAATGTCCAATAATTCAGAATGTTCATCATGTTCAAATAGAATAGAACGTTGGAATTGACCGAATTCGTCAAATGGCAAGAGTATTTAAAGTGATCAGAGTGATAAAACCAGCCAGACTAATCAAATAGCCTGAATGTCCAATAATTGAAAATGTAAATCATGTTCAAAGTGAATATAACGTTGGAATTGACCGAATTCGTCAAATGGCAAGAATAATCCAAGTGATCAGAGAGAAAAAACCAGCCAGACAAATCACAATATCCTGAATATCCAATAATTCAGAATTTTCATCATGTTCAAACTGAATAGAACGTTGAAATTGACTGAATTCGTGAAATGGCAAGAGTATTCAAATTGATCAGAGTGATTAAACTAGCCAGACTAATCAAATAGACTGAATGTCAAATAACTCAAAATGTTCATCATGTTCAAAGTTAATATAACGTTGTAATTGACCGAATTCGTCAAATGGCAACAATAATCAAAGTGATCAGAGAGAAAAAACCAGCCAGACAAATCAAAATAGACTGAATGTCCAATAATTGAGAATGTTCATCATGTTCAAACGTTGGAATTGACCGAATTCGTCAAATGGCAAGAGTATTCAAAGTGATCAGAGTAATAAAACCAGCCAGACTAATCAAATAGCCGGAATGTCCAATAATTCAAAATGTTCATCATGTTCAAACTGAATAGAACGTTGGACCGAATTCGTCAAATGGCAAGAATAATCAAAGTGATGAGAGTGATAAAACCAGCCAGACTAATCAAATAGCCTGAATGTCCAATAATTTAGAATGTTCATCATGTTGAAACTGAATAGAACGTTGGAATTGGACGTATTATTCGTCAAATTGCAAGAATAATACAAGTGATCAGAGTGAAAAAACCAGCCAGACAAATCACAATATCCTGAATGTCCAATAATTCAGAATGTTCATCATGTTCAAACTGAATAGAACGTTGGACCGAATTCGTCAAATGGCAAGAATAATCAAAGTGATGAGAGTGATAAAACCAGCCAGACTAATCAAATAGCCTGAATGTCCAATAATTTAGAATGTTCATCATGTTGAAACTGAATAGAACGTTGGAATTGACCGAATTCGTCAAATGGCAAGAGAATTCAAAGTGATCAGAGTGAAAAAAACAGCCAGACTAATCAAATAGCCTGTATGTCCAGTAATTCAAAATGTTTATCATGTTTAAAGTGAATATAACGTTGGAATTGACCGAATTCGTCAAATGGCAAGTATAATCCAAGTGATCAGAGTGAAAAAACCAGCCAGACTAATCAAATAGCCTGAATGTCCAGTAATTCAAAATGTTCATCATGTTTAAAGTGAATATAACGTTGGAATTGACTGAATTCGTCAAATGGCAAGTATAATCCAAGTGATCAGAGTGAAAAAACCAGCCAGACAAATCAAAATTCACTGAACGTCCAATAATTCAGAATGTTCATCATGTTCAAACTGAATAGAACGTTGGACCGAATGCGTCAAATGGCAAGCATAATCAAAGTGATCAGAGTGAAAAAACCAGCCAGACAAATCAAAATAGCCTGAATGTCCAATAATTCAGAATGTTCATCATGTTCAAACTGAATATAACGTTGTAATTGACCGAATTTGTCAAATGGCAAGAGTATTCAAAGTGATCGAACCAGCCAGACTAATCAAATAGCCTGAATGTCCAGTAATTCAAAATGTTCATCATGTTTAAAGTGAATATAACGTTGGAATTGACTGAATTCGTCAAATGGCAAGTATAATCCAAGTGATCAGAGTGAAAAAACCAGCCAGACAAATCAAAATTCACTGAACGTCCAATAATTCAGAATGTTCATCATGTTCAAACTGAATAGAACGTTGGACCGAATGCGTCAAATGGCAAGCATAATCAAAGTGATCAGAGTGAAAAAACCAGCCAGACAAATCAAAATAGCCTGAATGTCCAATAATTCAGAATGTTCATCATGTTCAAAGTGAATATAACGTTGGAATTGACCGAATTCGTCAAATGGCAAGAATAATCCAAGTGATCAGAGTGAAAAACCAGCCAGACTAAACTAATAGCCTGAATGTCCAATAATTCAAAATGTTGATCATGTTCAAACTGAATAGAACGGTGGACCGAATTCGTCAAATGGCAAGAATAATCAAAGTGATCAGAGTGAAAAAACCAGCCAGACAAAACAAAATAGCCTGAATGTCCAATAATTCAGAATGTTCATCATATTCAAACTGAATATAACGTTGTAATTGACCGAATTCGTCAAATGGCAATAGTATTCAAATTTATCAGAGTGATTAAACTAGTCAGACTAATCAAATAGACTGAATGTCCAATAATTCAGAATGTTCATCATGTTCAAACTATAGAATAGAACGTTTGAATTGACCGAATTCATCAAATAGCAAAGAGTATTCAAATTGATCAGAGTGATAAAACCAGCTACAATAATCAAAATAGCCTGAATATCCAATAATTCAGAATGTTCATCATGTTCAAACTAAATAGAACGTTGGAATTGACCGAATTCATCAAATAGCTAAGAGTATTGATCAGAGTGATTAAAACAGTCAGACTGATCAAGTAGCCTGAATGTCAAGTAACTCAAAATGTTCATCATGTTCAAAGTGAATATAACGTTGTTATTGACCGAATTCGTCAAATGGCAAGAGTATTCAACGTGATCAGAGTGATAAAACCAGCCAGACTAACCAAATAGCCAGAATGTCAAATAACTCAAAATGTTCATCATGTTCAAAGTGAATATAACGATGGAATTGGCCGAATTCGTCAAATGGCAAGAATAATCCAAGTGATCAGAGAGAAAAAACCAGCCAGACAAATCACAATATCCTGAATATCCAATAATTCAGAATGTTCATCATGTTCAAACTGAATAGAACGTTGAAATTGACTGAATTCGTGAAATGGCAGGAGTATTCAAATTGATCAGAGTGATAAAACTAGTCAGACTAATCAAATAGACTGAATGTCAAATAACTCAAAATGTTCATCATGATCAAACTGAATAGAACGTTGAAATTGACTGAATTCGTGAAATGGCAAGAATAATCAAAGTGATCAGAGAGAAAAAACGAGCCAGACAAATCAAAATAGCCTGAATGTCCAATAATTGAGAATGTTCATCATGTTCAAACGTTGGAATTGACCGAATTCGTCAAATGGCAAGAGTATTCAAAGTTATCAGAGTAATAAAACCAGCCAGACTAATCAAATAGCCGGAATGTCCAATAATTCAAAATGTTCATCATGTTCAAAGTGAATGTAACGTAGGAATTGACCGAATTCGTCAAATGGCAAGAGTATTCAAAGTGATCAGAGTAATAAAACCAGCCAGACTAATCAAATAGCCGGAATGTCCAATAATTCAAAATGTTCATCATGTTCAAAGTGAATGTAACGTTGGAATTGACCGAATTCGTCAAATGGCAAGAGTATTCAAAGTTATCAGAGTAATAAAACCAGCCAGACAAATCACAATATCCTGAATATCCAATTATTCAGAATGTTCATCATGTTCAAACCGAATAGAACGTTGAAATTGACTGAATTCGTGAAATGGCAAGAGTATTCAAAGTGATAAAACCAGACAGACTAATCAAATAGCCTGAATGTCCAATAATTCAAAATGTTCATCATGTTCAAAGTGAATGTATCGTAGGAATTGACCGAATTCGTCAAATGGCAAGAGTATTCAAAGTGATCAGAGTAATAAAACCAGCCAGACTAATCAAATAGCCGGAATGTCCAATAATTCAAAATGTTCATCATGTTCAAAGTGAATGTTACGTAGGAATTGACCGAATTCGTCAAATGGCAAGAATAATCCAAGTGATCAGAGTGAAAAAAACCAGCCAGACAAATCACAATATCCTGAATGTCCAATAATTCAGAATGTTCATCATGTTCAAACTGAATAGAACGTTGGACCGAATTCGTCAAATGGCAAGAATAATCAAAGTGATGAGAGTGATAAAACCAGCCAGACTAATCAAAATAGCCTGAATATCCAATAATTCAGAATGTTCATCATGTTCAAACTAAATAGAACGTTGGAATTGACCGAATTCATCAAATAGCAAAGAGACTAATCAAATAGCCGGAATGTCCAATAATTCAAAATGTTCATCATGTTCAAAGTGAATGTTACGTAGGAATTGACCGAATTCGTCAAATGGCAAGAATAATCCAAGTGATCAGAGTGAAAAAAACCAGCCAGACAAATCACAATATCCTGAATGTCCAATAATTCAGAATGTTCATCATGTTCAAACTGAATAGAACGTTGGACCGAATTCGTCAAATGGCAAGAATAATCAAAGTGATGAGAGTGATAAAACCAGCCAGACTAATCAAAATAGCCTGAATATCCAATAATTCAGAATGTTCATCATGTTCAAACTAAATAGAGCGTTGGAATTGACCGAATTCATCAAATAGCAAAGAGTATTGATCAGAGTGATTAAAACAGTCAGACTGATCAAGTAGCCTGAATGTCAAGTAACTCAAAATGTTCATCATGTTCAAAGTGAATATAACGTTGTTATTGACCGAATTCGTCAAATGGCAAGAGAATTCAAAGTGATCAGAGTGAAAAAACCAGCCAGACTAATCAAATAGCCTAAATGTCCGGTAATTCAAAATGTTCATCATGTTCAAACTGAATATAACGTTGTAATTGACCGAATTCGTCAAATGGCAAGAATATTCAAAGTGATCAGAGTAATAAAACCAGCCAGACTAATCAAATAGCCGGAATGTCCAATAATTCAAAATGTTCATCATGTTCAAAGTGAATGTAACGTAGGAATTGACCGAATTCGTCAAATGGCAAGAGTATTCAAAGTGATCAGAGTAATAAAACCAGCCAGACTAATCAAATAGCCGGAATGTCCAATAATTCAAAATGTTCAGCATGTTCAAAGTGAATGTTACGTAGGAATTGACCGAATTCGTCAAATGGCAAGAATAATCCAAGTGATCAGAGTGAAAAAACCAGCCAGACAAATCACAATATCCTGAATATCCAATTATTCAGAATGTTCATCATGTTCAAACTGAATAGAACGTTGAAATTGACTGAATTCGTGAAATGGCAAGAGTATTCAAAGTGATAAAACCAGACAGACTAATCAAATAGCCTGAATGTCCAATAATTCAAAATGTTCATCATGTTCAAAGTGAATGTAACGTAGGAATTGACCGAATTCGTCAAATGGCAAGAGTATTCAAAGTGATCAGAGTAATAAAACCAGCCAGACTAATCAAATAGCCGGAATGTCCAATAATTCAAAATGTTCATCATGTTCAAAGTGAATGTTACGTAGGAATTGACCGAATTCGTCAAATGGCAAGAATAATCCAAGTGATCAGAGTGAAAAAACCAGCCAGACAAATCACAATATCCTGAATGTCCAATAATTCAGAATGTTCAAACTGAATAGAACGTTGGACCGAATTCGTCAAATGGCAAGAATAATCAAAGTGATGAGAGTGATAAAACCAGCCAGACTAATCAAAATAGCCTGAATATCCAATAATTCAGAATGTTCATCATGTTCAAACTAAATAGAACGTTGGAATTGACCGAATTCATCAAATAGCAAAGAGTATTGATCAGAGTGATTAAAACAGTCAGACTGATCAAGTAGCCTGAATGTCAAGTAACTCAAAATGTTCATCATGTTCAAAGTGAATATAACGTTGTTATTGACCGAAATCGTCAAATGGCAAGAGAATTCAAAGTGATCAGAGTGAAAAAACCAGCCAGACTAATCAAATAGCCTGAATGTCCGGTAATTCAAAATGTTCATCATGTTCAAACTGAATATAACGTTGTAATTGACCGAATTCGTCAAATGGCAAGAATAATCAAAGTGATCAGAGAGAAAAAACCAGCCAGACAAATCACAATATCCTGAATATCCAATAATTGAGAATGTTCATCATGTTCAAACGTTGGAATTGACCGAATTCGTCAAATGGCAAGAGTATTCAAAGTGATCAGAGTGATAAAACCGCCAGACTAATCAAATAGCCTGAATGTCCAATAATTGAAAATGTTCATCATGTTCAAAGTGAATATAACGTTGGAATTGACCGAATTCGTCAAATGGCAAGAATAATCCAAGTGATCAGAGTGATAAAACCAGCCAGCCTAAACAAATAGCCTGAATGTCCAATAATTCAAAATGTTCATCATGTTCAAAGTGAATGTAACGTAGGAATTGACCGAATTCGTCAAATGGCAAGAGTATTCAAAGTGATCAGAGTAATAAAACCAGCCAGACTAATCAAATAGCCGGAATGTCCAATAATTCAAAATGTTCATCATGTTCAAAGTGAATGTAACGTAGGAATTGACCGAATTCGTCAAATGGCAAGAATAATCAGAATGGCAAGAATGATCAGAGTGAAAAAACCAGGCAGACAAATCACAATATCCTGAATGTCCAATAATTCAGAATGTTCATCATGTTCAAACTGAATAGAACGTTGGACCCAATTTGTCAAATGGCAAGAATAATCAAAGTGATGAGAGTGATAAAACCAGCCAGACTAATCAAATAGCCTGAATGTCCAATAATTGAGAATGTTCATCATGTTCAAACGTTGGAATTGACCGAATTCGTCAAATGGCAAGAGTATTCAAAGTGATCAGAGTGATAAAACCAGCCAGACTAATCAAATAGCCTGAATGTCAAATAACTCTAAATCATCATGATCAAAGTTAATATAACGTTGTAATTGACCTAATTCGTCAAATGGCAAGAATAATCAAAGTGATCAGAGAGAAAAAACCAGCCAGACAAATCAAAATAGCTTGAATGTCCAATAATTGAGAATGTTCATCATGTTCAAACGTTGAAATTGACCGAATTCGTCAAATGGCAAGAGTATTCAAAGTGATCAGAGTGATAAAACCAGCCAGACTAATCAAATAGCCTGAATGTCCAATAATTGAAAATGTTCATCATGTTCAAAGTGAATATAACGTTGGAATTGACCTAATTCGTCAAATGGCAAGAATAATCAAAGTGATCAGAGAGAAAAAACCAGCCAGACAAATCAAAATAGCCTGAATGTGCAATAATTGAGAATGTTCATCATGTTCAAACGTTGGAATTGACCGAATTCGCCAAATGGCAAGAATAATCCAAGTGATCAGAGTGAAAAAACCAGCCAGACTAATCAAATAGCCTGAATGTCCGGTAATTCAAAATGTTCATCATGTTCAAACTGAATATAACGTTGTAAGAGAAGAGAGAAAAAACCAGCCAGACAAATCACACTATCCTGAATATCCAATAATTGAGAATGTTCATCATGTTCAAACGTTGGAATTGACCGAATTCGTCAAATGGCAAGAGTATTCAAAGTGATCAGAGTGATAAAACCAGCCAGACTAATCAAATAGCCTGAATGTCCAATAATTGAGAATGTTCATCATGTTCAAACGTTGGAATTGACAGAATTCGTCAAATGGCAAGAGTATTCAAAGTGATCAGAGTGATAAAACCAGCCAGACTAATCAAATAGCCTGAATGTCCAATAATTGAAAATGTTCATCATGTTCAAACTGAATAGAACGTTGGACCGAATTCGTCAAATGGCAAGAATAATCAAAGTGATGAGAGTGATTAAACCAGCCAGACTAATCAAATAGCCTGAATGTCCAATAATTCAGAATGTTCATCATGTTGAAACTGAATAGAACGTTGGAATTGACCGAATTCGTCAAATGGCAAGAGAATTCAGCCAGACAAATCAAAATAGCCTGAATGTCCAATAATTCAGAATGTTCATCATATTCAAACTGAATATAACGTTGTAATTGACCGAATTCGTCAAATGGCAATAGTATTCAAATTTATCAGAGTGATTAAACTAGTCAGACTAATCAAATTGCCTGAATGTCCAATAATTCAGAATGTTCATGATGTTCAAACGTTGGAATTGACCGAATTCGTCAAATGACAAGAATAATCCAAGTGATCAGAGTCATAAAACCAGCCAGACTAATCAAATAGCGGTAATGTCCAATAATTCAAAATGTTCATCATGTTCAAAGTGAATGTAACGTAGGAATTGACCGAATTCGTCAAATGGCAAGAATAATCAAAGTGATCAGAGAGAAAAAACCAGCCAGACAAATCAAAATAGCCTGAATGTCCAATAATTGAGAATGTTCATCATCACCAGCCAGACTAATCAAATAGACTGAATGTCAAATAACTCAAAATGTTCATCATGATCAAAGTTAATATAACGTTGTAATTGACCTAATTCGTCAAATGGCAAGAATAATCAAAGTGATCAGAAAGAAAAAACCAGCCAGACAAATCAAAATAGCCTGAATGTCCAATAATTGAGAATGTTCATCATGTTCAAACGTTGGAATTGACCGAATTCGTCAAATGGCAAGAGTATTCAAAGTGATCAGAGTGATCAGAGTGATAAAACCAGCCAGACTAATCAAATAGACTGAATGTCAAATAACTCAAAATGTTCATCATGATCAAAGTTAATATAACGTTGTAATTGACCTAATTCGTCAAATGGCAAGAATAATCAAAGTGATCAGAAAGAAAAAACCAGCCAGACAAATCAAAATAGCCTGAATGTCCAATAATTGAGAATGTTCATCATGTCAAACGTTCGAATTGACCGAATTCGTCAAATGGCAAGAGTATTCAAAGTGATCAGAGTGATAAAACCAGCCAGACAAATCACAATATCCTGAATATCCAATAATTCAGAATGTTCATCATGTTCAAACTGAATAGAACGTTGAAAATTCGTGAAATGGCAAGAGTATTCAAAGTGATCAAACCAGCCAGACTAATCAAATAGCCTGAATGTCCAATAATTCAAAATTTTCATCATGTTCAAAGTGAATATAACGTTGGAATTGACCGAATTCGTCAAATGGCAAGAATAATCCAAGTGATCAGAGTGATAAAACCAGCCAGACTAAAAAAATAGCCTGAATGTCCAATAATTCAAAATGTTCATCATGTTTAAACTGAATAGAACGTTGGACCGAATTCGTCAAATGGCAAGAGTATTCAAAGCGATCAGAGTAATAAAACCAGCCAGACTAATCAAATAGCCGGAATGTCCAATAATTCAAAATGTTCATCATGTTCAAAGTGAATGTAACGTAGGAATTGACCGAATTCGTCAAATGGCAAGAATAATCCAAGTGATCAGAGAGAAAAAACCAGCCATACAAACCAAAATAGCCTGAATGTCCAATAATTCAGAATGTTCATCATGTTCATCATGTTCAAACTGAATAGAACGTTGGACCGAATTCGTCAAATGGCAAGAATAATCAAAGTGATCAGAGTGAAAAAACCAGCCCGACAAATCACAATATCCTGAATGTCCAATAATTCAGAATGTTCATCATGTTCAAACTAAATAGAACGTTGGAATTGACCGAATTCATCAAATAGCAAAGAGTATTGATCAGAGTGATTAAAACAGTCAGACTGATCAAGTAGCCTGAATGTCAAGTAACTCAAAATGTTCATCATGTTCAAAGTGAATATAACGTTGTTATTGACCGAATTCGTCAAATGGCAAGAGTATTCAACGTGATCAGAGTGATAAAACCAGCCAGACTAATCAAATAGCCTGAATGTCAAATAACTCAAAATGTGCATCATGTTCAAAGTCAAATGGCAAAGTATTCAAAGTGATCAGAGTGATAAAACCAGCCAGACAAATCACAATATCCTGAATATCCAATAATTCAGAATGTTCATCATGTTCAAACTGAATAGAACGTTGGACCGAATTCGTCAAATGGCAAGAATAATCAAAGTGATGAGAGTGATAAAACCAGCCAGACTAATCAAATAGCCAGAATGTCCAATAATTCAGAATGTTCATCATGTTGAAACTGAATAGAACGTTGGAATTGACCGAATTCGTCAAATGGCAAGAGAATTCAAAGTGATCAGAGTGAAAAAACCAGCCAGACTAATCAAATAGCCTGAATGTCCAATAATTCAGAATGTTCATCATGTTCAAAGTGAATATAACGTTGTAATTCACCGAATTCGTCAAATGGCAAGAGTAATCAAAGTGATCGGAGTGATAAAACCAGCCAGACTAATCAAATAGCCTGAATGTCCAATAATTGAAAATGATCATCATGTTCAAAGTGAATATAACGTTGGAATTGACCGAATTCGTCAAATGACAAGAATAATCCAAGTGATCAGAGAGAGAAAACCAGCCAGACATATCACAAAATCCTGAATATCCAATAATTCAGAATGTTCATCATGTTCAAACTGAATAGAACGTTGAAATTGACTAAATTCGTGAAATGGCAAGAGTATTCAAAGTGATCAAACCAGCCAGACTAATCAAATAGCCTGAATGTCCAATAATTCAAAATTTTCATCATGTTCAAAGTGAATATAACGTTGGAATTGACCGAATTCGTCAAATGGCAAGAATAATCCAAGTGATCAGAGTGATAAAACCAGCCAGACTAATCAAATAGCCGGAATGTCCAATAATTCAAAATGTTCATCATGTTCAAAGTGAATGTAACGTAGGAATTGACCGAATTCGTCAAATGGCAAGAATAATCCAAGTGATCGGAGTGATAAAACCAGCCAGACTAATCAAATAGCCTGAATGTCCAATAATTGAAAATGGTCATCATGTTCAAAGTGAATATAACGTTGGAATTGACCGAATTCGTCAAATGACAAGAATAATCCAAGTGATCAGAGAGAGAAAACCAGCCAGACATATCACAATATCCTGAATATCCAATAATTCAGAATGTTCATCATGTTCAAACTGAATAGAACGTTGGACCGAATTCGTCAAATGACAAGAGTATTCAAAGCGATCAGAGTAATAAAACCAGCCAGACTAATCAAATAGCCGGAATGTCCAATAATTCAAAATGTTCATCATGTTCAAAGTGAATGTAACGTAGGAATTGACCGAATTCGTCAAATGGCAAGAATAATCCAAGTGATCAGAGAGAAAAAACCAGCCATACAAACCAAAATAGCCTGAATGTTGTAACGTCCATCTCACTTATTTTTGTAATGTTCAACGCAAAGGTTTTCACACGAGCTAGTAGGATGTTCTTATTCATAATTCCTTATGGTTACATGATGAACTTGGATTGTAGCGATAGGTGGAAATTGGTTAAATAGTAGTTGACGAACAAAAAAGACAATGGGAGCCATTGATACGCTAGCTAGCAGTCGGGCGGGGGGTTCGGGTCTTCTTTGAACTCGAAATCTAAACAACCCAATACACAAACAAAAATTATTGTAGACTCCCTATTTTTTTAACACGAAAAGAAAAACTAAATTTGGATGGACTGAGTTTCTGACCAAAACATCTAATGCCCCAGTCTGGTCATTTTGAGGGTGAATATAAAAAGAAGTATCAGTCGATGTGTACCGTAGAGAGGAATCTCCAGATGTTGTTGGAGCTTCAGCCTCTTAACCCAAACCCTACCTTGGTCCTAGTGGCCTTAAGATTTCTAGGACCCCAATTCCAATAATATTACCTCATATTACCTTACCACCGTAAAAGAAATTATCTGCACTTTAAATCTTCATATTAATATTCAAAACTTAAGAGAATTCTTTATTTTAAAAAAAAAAGTCATAATCAGGTTGCTATTGATCCCTGCTACAAAAATTCATTGAAGTGAATCTATCTAGATATTGTATTGTACAGCGAATACGAAAATGTATATATACAAACTAACATTATGGAGACTGTGATATTTTATGTTATCGCGTTAACAGAGTGTTAACATAAGCAGTGAAGAATGTGAGATTTTATGTTATCGCGTTAACAGAATGTTAACATAAGCAGATCATGTGTTTAACAGAGAAAAATTAGTATTTACAGAAGGTTAATATAACGAAAATTTGGTTCTGCTCCTTTAAAATAATGAGAAGTGAATAGTAGTCTATATTTTAATTTAACAAGGAAATTGGAAAAATAATGGTTTCATTATTTTTGGAGTTAGCTTTTGAATTCAAAAAAAAAAAAAGTAATAAATAAGTAAATGTTACTATTATCTAATTTTCATAATAATTGAAGATTTCAAATTCGTAACTTTCATTAATAAACAGGTAAATCAGCAAAATGTCAATGACGGAAATAAACTCTTATAAAAATATACCACTCACCAATTTTCAGGATAAATTACAGATGTACTCCGAGGCCTCGATGAACATTTTCCTGTTGTGATATTCTTGCTGTTAAAATTAGAATTTCATTAAGATTTTGCTGAGAATTAATGAATTGAATAATGTGAAATCTTATCTGTTTTTCCTTATTTATGTAAAAATTACAACTAGGGATTAGATGTGTAGAGCATAATTATTGGTATTGTTTCTTCTGATGTTGCATGGTCGATGCTGCAGTTTCCATAGGGACAAAATTTAAAATAACCCGATTGGATTACGCATTATTTGTATGCGATTGTATTATAGAAACCGTCTTGACATCTATTGGTTGTCAGGATATTAGTACACGTGCGGCGAAGATTTTCCGATGCGGGACAACTTATGGTCGTGCACGTATCTCCAAATCGGCCAACTGCCTTAATTCCTGTCCACTTTAGAATGTGCGTCACTTAATAGGGTTTTCAGGATATAATTTATATAGTCCTCATTCCCATTGATTCATCCGAATTCCACAGAAATGAGGACGTAAACGTAATTCTTTCACGGAATTTGTCACGCTTTTTCTTCGTTATTTATAGCACTAGACGGTGGAAAAGTACTCGGTAAATTTATTGGACAGACGGGAAGTTACATTCCTTACCTGAAGGAAATATTCCTGGATTCAGGAAATGGTCACTTCTAGTTTCTAATGACACTAAAATCCGAGAACAAGTTGACTCTGAGTTGGTTCAGCGCCTGCACAAAATTTGATTAAAGTCGATAAAATTCACATATTATACAAAAATTTACCCGACAGTGGTTGGTTTTCTTCGGAATTTAATCAATTTGTATATAATTGGAGATCTAGTCAATCGGATGTACTAGATTTATTCCGATTACAATTGATCCCTTTAATTTCATCAACTTAAACACTTGGTACTTTTTGCTTTCACTTTTATAAAAAAAAACTTTGTGTAATTACCGAGCGATTTGATGTGCGTTGTGCTGTTATCAAAAACCAAAAGAAAGATCTTGCCCTTCTTCTATGATAAAGAAGTCAAACGTAGGCCAGTTAATATTGGAAGGTGTTTTTTCGCCGCCCTTTCCATACATAGCCCTCGTTGCATTCTAATTAACATCCATACATACTCGGCATTAGTATATATGTAGATTCAGCAATAGAATGTTACAACAACGACATCAACAAAAAAAAAAGAGTCATAAAAAACCTGTTAACTTGCATTGGAAGTACAAGTGCAGTTCTAAAAATAGAACTCGCACATGTGACGTACTAACGAATTTAAAAAAAAAAAAAAGAAGAGAAAAAAAAAATATAATGACCGAGTGGGGGGTTGAACCTGGGTTCCTGGCATCCGCGTCGCCAACGCAACCGTTGTGCCATGCTAAGCCTGGCTTGTGGTGCGGCTAAGTTATGTTTTGAATCCATTCATATGTATTGGAACAATTGACATAAAAAATACTAAAATTATCATATTCATAAGTAGAAAGATATGCAATGACCAAATTGCAATCTTCAAAGAAGATAAGCATCCCAGCAAACAAAATGGTATATCAGTTAAAACAAAAATATTGTCAAACCAAAATACATGAAATAGAAATCCACAATAAGAAGGAATCGTCCATTACAAACCGGATAATATTGGTCATTTGGACAACAATATTAGCAGGAAAGACGATTTATGGTCTTATGTCCTTTGCATGATAGGTACCCATAAGATTGCTCTGCAAATCTTCCAATTCATAATAATTGTTTCCAACCTTTCTCCGGACTCTTGCCTGAATAAAGACAGGTGCCAACTTGGCATTAAATTTCTTTTCCATGCTACTCTGAGCAAAGTTTCTTCGGTATACGATCTGTCCCACTGAGTATGAATTGGGTCGAGTACGTAGATTATAATGCTCCTTATTGGTATCATAAGCTTTTGCAATATGTTTTCTCAATTCTTTCCTCATGAGCTGCAACTGATCTTCCCTGTTCAAGTGAATATTCGGTTCTTCCAACAGTCGCATTGTCCTCAAAAGAGCGTATGAGTCCCCATGAGTAATCATGTTAATACCAAAGGTTGCGAAATAAGGGGAACATTTTATAGCCTGATGCACTGAATTTCTCAGGGCACAACTAATCGCACTCAGATGCTCATCCCACATTCGGTGATCATTTTTCAAATATGCTCGAATACCTGCAATAATTGACCTATTTACGCGTTCGGACGCATTCGATTGAGGTGAATACAGTGCGGTATAGATATGTTTAATACCCAATTTGGTCAAAAATGCACTGAACTCGTTAGCCTTAAATTGGGAACCATTGTCACTGACAATCTGCTCCGGTACACCGTAAGTATGAAAAATCTGTTTCAATAAATAATCCTGAATTACAGCAGAAGTGAATTTTTTTAACGGACACAACCAGTGAAATTTGGTCAAATGGTCAAGAACTATCAATATGCCAATAAATCCGTTTTTAGATCGTGGATATGGTCCTAAAATATCAATATACAATCTCTGGAATGGTCGAAGTGTCACCACAAGTCTTCCCATTTCAGGTTTCAGTACAATATTAGGATGTTTGGTGGTTTTGCACGTATCGCATTGACGCACGAAATTGCGTACATCAGTCACCATACCAGGCCAATAGAAACTTCGACGAATCAATTCGAGAGTTTTCCCCATCCCACCATGTGCAGCTACGGGAGAGTTATGGAATCGGAATATAATTGAATTCCTCAAGTTTTCCGGTATCCATAGCTTCCAAGCAAGGTTCTCTTGTTCCTCATCTCCCGTATAATGATCCGTTCGAATATATACAAAGTTTTCCAAAATTTTTATATCGGGGTATTTAGAAGTATTTTCACCAATTTTCACTCGCAAAGCTTGATAGTCTGGGTCTTCAAAGGCCGGAGAAGTTAAATCAATCTCTGGTTCCATGAGTTCTAGTGCTGAAATATCATCCGTATGAATTCTAGACAAGGCATCAGGTACAACGTGGTCTTTTCCTTTTCGATGGCTTATGGAAAATTTATAAGGCTGCAGCTTAAAAACCCATCGGGCTAGCCTACCAGTAAGATCTGGTTGCTTCATCAACCACATGAGTGATGAATGATCCGTAATGACTTCGAAATCCTGCAATTCTAGGTAACACCTGAATCGTTTTATTGCTTCTATCGCCGCAAGACATTCTCTCTCGGTTACGCTATAATTTCTCTGAGCAGAGTTTAATTTCTTCGACATATAAGCAATGGGTTTTTCGTTTCCTAGATCATCCAGTTGCACCAATACTGCCCCAATTCCAAAATCGGATGCGTCACAATGCAAGAAAAACTTCTTGGAGAAATCCGGATTGGATAAAACGGGTGCAGTGGTAAGGAGGGTTTTTACTATATCAAAGGATTTTTGTGCTTCTGGAGTCCATTTAAATTTATTTTTAGTCGATAATGTTTCAGTGATAGGCCATGTTACTGATGAAAAGTTTTCGATAAAACGTCGGTACCAACCGGCAAGACCTAAAAATCCTCGAACCTGCTTAATATTTTTCGGAATCGGCCATTTCATGATAGAATCGATTTTTTCTGGATCCGTCTTTATACCACCATTTCCAATTATGTAGCCCAGATATTTAACCTGAGTCACACAAAAGTGGCTCTTTTCCACATTAAGAGTTAAGTTAGCTCTACGAAATTCTTCTGCGATGCGTACTAATACCGAGAGGTGGCTTGGAAAATCTTCTGAAATAATTACCAAATCATCGAGATAGCCGAACACACAGTATCTCAAGTCGGCCGGAATAATTTGGTCTATGAGACGACACATTGTCTGAGGCGCGGTACAGAGACCAAATGGCATCACGACAAATTGATATAGTGGTCGCCCTGGTACGGTAAATGCTGTCAAGGCTTTCGCTTCCTCGGTCAAACCTATCTGCCAGTATGCATCCTTAAGGTCAAGCTTAGAGATAATATTTGCCTTAGGCAATCTTGCAAATATTCCCTCTATGCTTGGAAGTGGGTAGGCATCTTTTTTCGTCACCTGGTTAAGTTTTCTTGCGTCTAAGCATAAACGAATTTTATTAGGTTTTAACACCAGTCTCATAGGCGAACTCCATGGTGATGTAGACGGTTCAATAACTCCTAATGCTAGCATACGATCTACTTCTTGGAACATTAAATTCTCCACTGCAGGAGACACAGGGTAAAATCGTTGCTTAATGGGCCGAGAATTTCCTACATCTATGTCATGCTTTATCAAGCTGGTTCTTCCCAGTCCTTGTATAGCAAAGTTGGGAAATAGTTCTATAATAGTTTTCAATTGGGCGTATTGGCCGGAAGTTAACGGATATTTCATATCTTTTACATCAGCAGATTTTTTAATATTTTCAGACAGAAGGACGGACGAATCTATAACAGACACATCTGACGGATTTCCGGACATTTTCAGTTGGAATAAAGGGTTAGCAATAACAGCGGATTCAAATACATCTGGTGCAAGGCTAAATGTTTTCCAAAAATCCAAACCTAATATAAGTCTCTGAGTAATAGATGGAACTATTAAGAGTTTCAAACAATGGATTTCGTTCCGAAAAGTAATGCTCACTTTTATGAATCCGGTCGTTTTCTGTATGCTCCCGTCTGCTGTTTTCACGCAGGTCTTCGCGGAAACAAAGCTGTCAAAATTGGAAAAATCGTAATTTGCCAAATCAGAACCGATGCAGGAAATATTAGCACCGGTATCTAATAAGCCATATTCAGTAAAATGTAAGAATGTTACTTTCGCATAATATCTTTTATCGGACGGGCAATTTATTATGGCGGAAACAACATATTTGGAATTGCTCCTTCTCAGTTTATAAAACCTTCTCAAGCGACGAGTAGATCTTTTGGGTCGCTTGGTAGCTTCAGAAATAACTCCAGACACGGAGAAGATTTCATTTCGTCTTGCAATGTAGTTCCTGTATCGCTCATGGTATGGACGAATAGGAAATAAAATTCGATTAGAAGGTTCTGCAGTTGAAATTTCACGGTTTAAGACTATAATTTTGGAAGATTTAGATTCGACATTGTTCGTATTATCTGTTGAAGGGGTAGTTATGGGAGATTTGATAATGGGTCTTGGCGCTGGTAGTTTTTTGACTGGGCGGACGATTTTCTGTTAGCGCAACGGGTACACTGTGGCTTATACACTTTTTTCGTACCGCATCCATAGCAAAAGATAGTGCGATCTTGCACACAATCATCCCAAAAATGTCCTGGTTCGTCACAGTTCCAGCATTTTGGAATCATCGGACCTTTATTCATGGCATCCACATAAGCAGGAGTGGTTGTCACTTCGGAAGTTTCATCATCATATTGAATTTCGGCTACATTCCGTCGAACGTTCATATGTGATGGAATGTTTGGTTTGGTTGCCAGATTTCTTCTATATGGTTCCTCACTTAACAAATGTTCTCGCATCTGTACGAGTTTTCTCAGATGTGCTATGGTATAAATTGGAACATATAACAGTTCATGTCGAATTTCTGGTCTCAAATTGCGAACTAAAATTTCAACGAGCTCATCTTCCGGCATCGGTTGTTGAAGTCGATCCACTAATGAGGAAATTTCGTCATAAAACGACTCGAATGATTCGCCAGACTTCATTTTTCTATTTCGAATTGACTCTTTAAGGTCAAAATTGGAACGCATATCTTTGTATTGGCAACGTAAAGCAGAGCAAAATTCATTCCATTGTACGGAGTCTACTTGTTTATGGTATCTCCAGTACCATTCTCTAGCTTTCCCGGAAAGGAGTACAGGAAGATTCTTACAAATAATATCGAAATTGTCGTCAAAATGTTCAAAAGTCAATGACTTTAGACGGTACAAAAACTCGTCGACGGTAAGACCAGAACTGGATCCGTCAAATTTCACATTCCAGTTCTGAATCACTGAGGTGATTCTGTCCGGCCGTATCGAATGAGAATGTTCTATGGTACCATTGGTAACATTAGAACTACTGCGCCGAGCATTGTTTGTCTGAAGAGGGGTCTGAGAATTCGGTGGTAATGTATGTTCTTGAGGGGGTATGGTTTGATATTGAGGTATGTGTTGCCGTTGGCCTTGCCCCGTATTGGATCCTAAATTCAAGTTTTGTAAAATTCCTAAAACATTTTCCCTGATCATTCGATTAATTATTGAGTAATCAACATTTGAATTTTGGATAGTTTGTCGGGAAGACACTTGATCATTAAGAACACGAGGAGAATTCTGATATGCATCTGCATCGGGTTGGCGTTCATGAGGAGATAAATCCTCACCAACATCCTCCAAAGTAGGAACAGCATTAAGGCTTAAATCCATATTCGAATTCACATGTTCAGCAAATAAATTTCTACTTAAACTCCTAGTGTGTGGTCGATTTGCCATTGCTCCTCGAGCCTTACCGCGAATAGGAGGTCGGGTTTTTCTGTAGGTCTCAGTCTGAGTAGCGATCTCACTCGAAACTGGGGGAATAAATGGGTATTTCCTTAGATTGGTTAATTCACATGGCGTCTTACAACTCGGACACTGAGAAGCAGTTGTCAAAGCATGTTCAATACAATTCTTGTGAAAAATGTGATCACAAGTGGATATAATAAAACATTCTTGAATAGCAAAGTTCATATCCTCATTGCAGGAAGGACATTTAAATTCATTGTCGAATGAATGAACGGACGATCTCGGCGGAGGACTACGTACTGTTGCCATTTTACGCGAGAATCAAGGGTATCCGTATACAAAAATAATCCAAATGGTTGTATAGATCTTATTGGGTAATAAGGTTAAATATACGTAACTTAGAAATACAAGAATCACATAAGTTCTCTTACATTGGTGGTTAAGGTAAAGGTAATATTTTCGGTAGGTATACAGGACTGATATAGAAGAAAAAAAAAACTGGGCTATGGAGTAGGAGATTTCATTATAAAATGAGTTGTGATTAACAAACCAGTATTCTTTTTTTTTTTTTTTCTGAACTGAAGACTTTAGACTTTAAAATGCAAACAGCAGAATTAAAGTAATTCCAGAAGAATTCAGGATACTGATGACACAGCCACATCAGTCATTCAAAATATATGAAATAGCTACTATAGAAATTTAACAAATCTTATGTAAATATTCGGTTCGAACTGAAAGTCTTGTTAAGGGACATATCGGTCAGTGTACCCGAGCCGATCAGGTAACTGAATTTCCAGATAGCCTCAACAAGTATTCAACCACAAGCTTCACACTTACAAAAGTATTTGAGAGAAATCATATTAGTGAACTCTAGACAAAGGTAATTAATCATTCGGAGCAAAAGTGATCCGTAAGGAATCACCTTCGTGCCCCACGTTGGGCGCCATCTTGTTTTATGTAACGTCCATCTCACTTATTTTTGTAATGTTCAACGCAAAGGTTTTCACACGAGCTAGTAGGATGTTCTTATTCATAATTCCTTATGGTTACATGATGAACTTGGATTGTAGCGATAGGTGGAAATTGGTTAAATAGTAGTTGACGAACAAAAAAGACAATGGGAGCCATTGATACGCTAGCTAGCAGTCGGGCGGGGGGTTCGGGTCTTCTTTGAACTCGAAATCTAAACAACCCAATACACAAACAAAAATTATTGTAGACTCCCTATTTTTTTAACACGAAAAGAAAAACTAAATTTGGATGGACTGAGTTTCTGACCAAAACATCTAATGCCCCAGTCTGGTCATTTTGAGGGTGAATATAAAAAGAAGTATCAGTCGATGTGTACCGTAGAGAGGAATCTCCAGATGTTGTTGGAGCTTCAGCCTCTTAACCCAAACCCTACCTTGGTCCTAGTGGCCTTAAGATTTCTAGGACCCCAATTCCAATAATATTACCTCATATTACCTTACCACCGTAAAAGAAATTATCTGCACTTTAAATCTTCATATTAATATTCAAAACTTAAGAGAATTCTTTATTTTAAAAAAAAAAGTCATAATCAGGTTGCTATTGATCCCTGCTACAAAAATTCATTGAAGTGAATCTATCTAGATATTGTATTGTACAGCGAATACGAAAATGTATATATACAAACTAACATTATGGAGACTGTGATATTTTATGTTATCGCGTTAACAGAGTGTTAACATAAGCAGTGAAGAATGTGAGATTTTATGTTATCGCGTTAACAGAATGTTAACATAAGCAGATCATGTGTTTAACAGAGAAAAATTAGTATTTACAGAAGGTTAATATAACGAAAATTTGGTTCTGCTCCTTTAAAATAATGAGAAGTGAATAGTAGTCTATATTTTAATTTAACAAGGAAATTGGAAAAATAATGGTTTCATTATTTTTGGAGTTAGCTTTTGAATTCAAAAAAAAAAAAAGTAATAAATAAGTAAATGTTACTATTATCTAATTTATTACTTTTTTTTTGGTTCCTGGGTTCCTGGCATCCGCGTCGCCAACGCAACCGTTGTGCCATGCTAAGCCTGGCTTGTGGTGCGGCTAAGTTATGTTTTGAATCCATTCATATGTATTGGAACAATTGACATAAAAAATACTAAAATTATCATATTCATAAGTAGAAAGATATGCAATGACCAAATTGCAATCTTCAAAGAAGATAAGCATCCCAGCAAACAAAATGGTATATCAGTTAAAACAAAAATATTGTCAAACCAAAATACATGAAATAGAAATCCACAATAAGAAGGAATCGTCCATTACAATGTCCAATAATTCAGAATGTTCATCATGTTCAAACTGAATAGAACGTTGGACCGAATTCGTCAAATGGCAAGAATAATCAAAGTGATCAGAGTGAAAAAACCAGCCCGACAAATCACAATATCCTGAATGTCCAATAATTCAGAATGTTCATCATGTTCAAACTAAATAGAACGTTGGAATTGACCGAATTCATCAAATAGCAAAGAGTATTGATCAGAGTGATTAAAACAGTCAGACTGATCAAGTAGCCTGAATGTCAAGTAACTCAAAATGTTCATCATGTTCAAAGTGAATATAACGTTGTTATTGACCGAATTCGTCAAATGGCAAGAGTATTCAACGTGATCAGAGTGATAAAACCAGCCAGACTAATCAAATAGCCTGAATGTCAAATAACTCAAAATGTGCATCATGTTCAAAGTCAAATGGCAAGAGTATTCAAAGTGATCAGAGTGATAAAACCAGCCAGACAAATCACAATATCCTGAATATCCAATAATTCAGAATGTTCATCATGTTCAAACTGAATAGAACGTTGGACCGAATTCGTCAAATGGCAAGAATAATCAAAGTGATGAGAGTGATAAAACCAGCCAGACTAATCAAATAGCCAGAATGTCCAATAATTCAGAATGTTCATCATGTTGAAACTGAATAGAACGTTGGAATTGACCGAATTCGTCAAATGGCAAGAGAATTCAAAGTTATCAGAGTGAAAAAACCAGCCAGACTAATCAAATAGCCTGAATGTCCAATAATTCAGAATGTTCATCATGTTCAAAGTGAATATAACGTTGTAATTCACCGAATTCGTCAAATGGCAAGAGTAATCAAAGTGATCGGAGTGATAAAACCAGCCAGACTAATCAAATAGCCTGAATGTCCAATAATTGAAAATGATCATCATGTTCAAAGTGAATATAACGTTGGAATTGACCGAATTCGTCAAATGACAAGAATAATCCAAGTGAACAGAGAGAGAAAACCAGCCAGACATATCACAAAATCCTGAATATCCAATAATTCAGAATGTTCATCATGTTCAAACTGAATAGAACGTTGAAATTGACTAAATTCGTGAAATGGCAAGAGTATTCAAAGTGATCAAACCAGCCAGACTAATCAAATAGCCTGAATGTCCAATAATTCAAAATTTTCATCATGTTCAAAGTGAATATAACGTTGGAATTGACCGAATTCGTCAAATGGCAAGAATAATCCAAGTGATCAGAGTGATAAAACCAGCCAGACTAAAAAAATAGCCTGAATGTCCAATAATTCAAAATGTTCATCATGTTCAAACTGAATAGAACGTTGGACCGAATTCGTCAAATGGCAAGAGTATTCAAAGCGATCAGAGTAATAAAACCAGCCAGACTAATCAAATAGCCGGAATGTCCAATAATTCAAAATGTTCATCATGTTCAAAGTGAATGTAACGTAGGAATTGACCGAATTCGTCAAATGGCAAGAATAATCCAAGTGATCAGAGAGAAAAAACCAGCCATACAAACCAAAATAGCCTGAATGTCCAATAATTCAGAATGTTCATCATGTTCAAACTGAATAGAACGTTGGACCGAATTCGTCAAATGGCAAGAATAATCAAAGTGATCAGAGTGAAAAAACCAGCCCGACAAATCACAATATCCTGAATGTCCAATAATTCAGAATGTTCATCATGTTCAAACTAAATAGAACGTTGGAATTGACCGAATTCATCAAATAGCAAAGAGTATTGATCAGAGTGATTAAAACAGTCAGACTGATCAAGTAGCCTGAATGTCAAGTAACTCAAAATGTTCATCATGTTCAAAGTGAATATAACGTTGTTATTGACCGAATTCGTCAAATGGCAAGAGTATTCAACGTGATCAGAGTGATAAAACCAGCCAGACTAATCAAATAGCCTGAATGTCAAATAACTCAAAATGTGCATCATGTTCAAAGTCAAATGGCAAGAGTATTCAAAGTGATCAGAGTGATAAAACCAGCCAGACAAATCACAATATCCTGAATATCCAATAATTCAGAATGTTCATCATGTTCAAACTGAATAGAACGTTGGACCGAATTCGTCAAATGGCAAGAATAATCAAAGTGATGAGAGTGATAAAACCAGCCAGACTAATCAAATAGCCAGAATGTCCAATAATTCAGAATGTTCATCATGTTGAAACTGAATAGAACGTTGGAATTGACCGAATTCGTCAAATGGCAAGAGAATTCAAAGTTATCAGAGTGAAAAAACCAGCCAGACTAATCAAATAGCCTGAATGTCCAATAATTCAGAATGTTCATCATGTTCAAAGTGAATATAACGTTGTAATTCACCGAATTCGTCAAATGGCAAGAGTAATCAAAGTGATCGGAGTGATAAAACCAGCCAGACTAATCAAATAGCCTGAATGTCCAATAATTGAAAATGATCATCATGTTCAAAGTGAATATAACGTTGGAATTGACCGAATTCGTCAAATGACAAGAATAATCCAAGTGAACAGAGAGAGAAAACCAGCCAGACATATCACAAAATCCTGAATATCCAATAATTCAGAATGTTCATCATGTTCAAACTGAATAGAACGTTGAAATTGACTAAATTCGTGAAATGGCAAGAGTATTCAAAGTGATCAAACCAGCCAGACTAATCAAATAGCCTGAATGTCCAATAATTCAAAATTTTCATCATGTTCAAAGTGAATATAACGTTGGAATTGACCGAATTCGTCAAATGGCAAGAATAATCCAAGTGATCAGAGTGATAAAACCAGCCAGACTAAAAAAATAGCCTGAATGTCCAATAATTCAAAATGTTCATCATGTTCAAACTGAATAGAACGTTGGACCGAATTCGTCAAATGGCAAGAGTATTCAAAGCGATCAGAGTAATAAAACCAGCCAGACTAATCAAATAGCCGGAATGTCCAATAATTCAAAATGTTCATCATGTTCAAAGTGAATGTAACGTAGGAATTGACCGAATTCGTCAAATGGCAAGAATAATCCAAGTGATCAGAGAGAAAAAACCAGCCATACAAACCAAAATAGCCTGAATGTCCAATAATTCAGAATGTTCATCATGTTCAAACTGAATAGAACGTTGGACCGAATTCGTCAAATGGCAAGAATAATCAAAGTGATCAGAGTGAAAAAACCAGCCCGACAAATCACAATATCCTGAATGTCCAATAATTCAGAATGTTCATCATGTTCAAACTAAATAGAACGTTGGAATTGACCGAATTCATCAAATAGCAAAGAGTATTGATCAGAGTGATTAAAACAGTCAGACTGATCAAGTAGCCTGAATGTCAAGTAACTCAAAATGTTCATCATGTTCAAAGTGAATATAACGTTGTTATTGACCGAATTCGTCAAATGGCAAGAGTATTCAACGTGATCAGAGTGATAAAACCAGCCAGACTAATCAAATAGCCTGAATGTCAAATAACTCAAAATGTGCATCATGTTCAAAGTCAAATGGCAAGAGTATTCAAAGTGATCAGAGTGATAAAACCAGCCAGACAAATCACAATATCCTGAATATCCAATAATTCAGAATGTTCATCATGTTCAAACTGAATAGAACGTTGGACCGAATTCGTCAAATGGCAAGAATAATCAAAGTGATGAGAGTGATAAAACCAGCCAGACTAATCAAATAGCCAGAATGTCCAATAATTCAGAATGTTCATCATGTTGAAACTGAATAGAACGTTGGAATTGACCGAATTCGTCAAATGGCAAGAGAATTCAAAGTGATCAGAGTGAAAAAACCAGCCAGACTAATCAAATAGCCTGAATGTCCAATAATTCAGAATGTTCATCATGTTCAAAGTGAATATAACGTTGTAATTCACCGAATTCGTCAAATGGCAAGAGTAATCAAAGTGATCGGAGTGATAAAACCAGCCAGACTAATCAAATAGCCTGAATGTCCAATAATTGAAAATGATCATCATGTTCAAAGTGAATATAACGTTGGAATTGACCGAATTCGTCAAATGACAAGAATAATCCAAGTGATCAGAGAGAGAAAACCAGCCAGACATATCACAAAATCCTGAATATCCAATAATTCAGAATGTTCATCATGTTCAAACTGAATAGAACGTTGAAATTGACTAAATTCGTGAAATGCAAGAGTATTCAAAGTGATCAAACCAGCCAGACTAATCAAATAGCCTGAATGTCCAATAATTCAAAATTTTCATCATGTTCAAAGTGAATATAACGTTGGAATTGACCGAATTCGTCAAATGGCAAGAATAATCCAAGTGATCAGAGTGATAAAACCAGCCAGACTAAAAAAATAGCCTGAATGTCCAATAATTCAAAATGTTCATCATGTTCAAACTGAATAGAACGTTGGACCGAATTCGTCAAATGGCAAGAGTATTCAAAGCGATCAGAGTAATAAAACCAGCCAGACTAATCAAATAGCCGGAATGTCCAATAATTCAAAATGTTCATCATGTTCAAAGTGAATGTAACGTAGGAATTGACCGAATTCGTCAAATGGCAAGAATAATCCAAGTGATCAGAGAGAAAAAACCAGCCATACAAACCAAAATAGCCTGAATGTCCAATAATTCAGAATGTTCATCATGTTCAAACTGAATAGAACGTTGGACCGAATTCGTCAAATGGCAAGAATAATCAAAGTGATCAGAGTGAAAAAACCAGCCCGACAAATCACAATATCCTGAATGTCCAATAATTCAGAATGTTCATCATGTTCAAACTAAATAGAACGTTGGAATTGACCGAATTCATCAAATAGCAAAGAGTATTGATCAGAGAGATTAAAACAGTCAGACTGATCAAGTAGCCTGAATGTCAAGTAACTCAAAATGTTCATCATGTTCAAAGTGAATATAACGTTGTTATTGACCGAATTCGTCAAATGGCAAGAGTATTCAACGTGATCAGAGTGATAAAACCAGCCAGACTAATCAAATAGCCAGAATGTCAAATTACTCAAAATGTGCATCATGTTCAAAGTGAATATAACGTTGGAATTGACCGAATTCGTCAAATGGCAAGAGTATTCAAAGTGATCAGAGTGATAAAGCCAGCCAGACTAATCACAATATCCTGAATGTCCAATAATTCAGAATGTTCATCATGTTCAAACTGAATAGAACGTTGGACCGAATTCGTCAAATGGCAAGAATAATCAAAGTGATCAGAGTGAAAAAACCAGCCCGACAAATCACAATATCCTGAATGTCCAATAATTCAGAATGTTCATCATGTCCAAATTGAATAGAACGTTGGAATTGACCGAATTCGTGAAATGGCAAGAGTATTCAAATTGATCAGAGTGATTAAACTAGTCAGACTAATCAAATAGACTGAATGTCAAATAACTCAAAATGTTCATCATGATCAAAGTTAATATAACGTTGTAATTGACCTAATTCGTCAAATGGCAAGAATAATCAAAGTGATCGAAGCGCCCCGGTAGGCGAGTTGGTAGCGTGCTTGCCTATCAGCGCGGGGGTTGTGGGTTCGATTCCCACCAGAGGCTTTGGTCTGTCGCTGCAAAAATCAAGCCAAATGGTCTTTGTCACCCGGTTTACCCTTGGACCCAAAATTATAATATAAATTTACTTTGTATTGTAATTAATAAATAAATAAATAAAATCAAAGTGATCAGAAAGAAAAAACCAGCCAGACAAATCAAAATAGCCTGAATGTCCAATAATTGAGAATGTTCATCATGTTCAAACGTTGGAATTGACCGAATTCGTCAAATGGCAAGAGTATTCAAAGTGATCAGAGTGATAAAATCAGGCAGACAAATCACAATATCCTGAATATCCAATAATTCAGAATGTTCATCATGTTCAAACTGAATAGAACGTTGAAATTGACTGAATTCGTGAAATGGCAGGAGTATTCAAATTGATCAGAGTGATTAAACTAGTCAGACTAATCAAATAGACTGAATGTCAAATAACTCAAAATGTTCATCATGATCAAAGTTAATATAACGTTGTAATTGACCGAATTCGTCAAATGGCAAGAATAATCAAAGTGATCAGAGAGAAAAAACCAGCCAGACAAATCAAAATAGCCTGAATGTCCAATAATTGAGAATGTTCATCATGTTCAAACGTTGGAATTGACCGAATTCGTCAAATGGCAAGAGTATTCAAAGTGATCAGAGTAATAAAACCAGCCAGACTAATCAAATAGCCTGAATGTTCAATAATTGAAAATGTTCATCATGTTCAAAGTGAATATAACGTTGGAATTGAACGAATTCGTCAAATGGCAAGAATAATCCAAGTGATCAGAGAGAAAAATCCAGCCAGACAAATCACAATATACTGAATATCCAATAATTCAGAATGTTCATCATGTTCAAACTGAATAGAACGTTGAAATTGACTGAATTCGTGAAATGGCAGGAGTATTCAAATTGATCAGAGTGATGAAACTAGTCAGACTAATCAAATAGACTGAATGTCAAATAACTCAAAATGTTCATCATGATCAAAGTTAATATAACGTTGTAATTGACCGAATTCGTCAAATGGCAAGAATAATCAAAGTGATCAGAGAGAAAAAACCAGCCAGACAAATCAAAATAGCCTGAATGTCCAATAATTGAGAATGTTCATCATGTTCAAACGTTGGAATTGACCGAATTCGTCAAATGGCAAGAGTATTCAAAGTGATCAGAGTAATAAAACCAGCCAGACTAATCAAATAGCGGGAATGTCCAATAATTCAAAATGTTCATCATGTTCAAAGTGAATGAACCGTAGGAATTGACCGAATTCTTCAAATGGCAAGAATAATCCAAGTGATCAGAGTGAAAAATCCAGCCAGACAAATCACAATATCCTGAATGTCCAATAATTCAGAATGTTCATCATGTTCAAACTGAATAGAACGTTGAAATTGACTGAATTCGTGAAATGGCAAGAGTATCCAAAGTGATCAAACCATCCAGACTAATCAAATAGCCTGAATGTCCAACAATTCAAAATGTTCATCATGTTCAAAGTGAATGTAACGTAGGAATTGACCGAATTCGTCAAATGGCAAGAATAATCCAAGTGATCAGAGAGAAAAAACCAGCCATACAAACCAAAATAGCCTGAATGTCTAATAATTCAGAATGTTCATCATGTTCAAACTGAATAGAACGTTGGACCGAATTCGTCAAATGGCAAGAATAATCAAAGTGATCAGAGTGAAAAAACCAGCCCGACAAATCACAATATCCTGAATGTCCAATAATTCAGAATGTTCATCATGTTCAAACTAAATAGAACGTTGGAATTGACCGAATTCATCAAATAGCAAAGAGTATTGATCAGAGTGATTAAAACAGTCAGACTGATCAAGTAGCCTGAATGTCAAGTAACTCAAAATGTTCATCATGTTCAAAGTGAATATAACGTTGTTATTGACCGAATTCGTCAAATGGCAAGAGTATTCAACGTGATCAGAGTGATAAAACCAGCCAGACTAATCAAATAGCCAGAATGTCAAATAACTCAAAATGTGCATCATGTTCAAAGTGAATATAACGTTGGAATTGACCGAATTCGTCAAATGGCAAGAGTATTCAAAGTGATCAGAGTGATAAAGCCAGCCAGACTAATCACAATATCCTGAATGTCCAATAATTCAGAATGTTCATCATGTTCAAACTGAATAGAACGTTGGACCGAATTCGTCAAATGGCAAGAATAATCAAAGTGATCAGAGTGAAAAAACCAGCCCGACAAATCACAATATCCTGAATGTCCAATAATTCAGAATGTTTATCATGTTCAAATTGAATAGAACGTTGGAATTGACCGAATTCGTGAAATGGCAAGAGTATTCAAATTGATCAGAGTGATTAAACTAGTCAGACTAATAAAATAGCCTGAATGTTCAATAATTGAAAATGTTCATCATGTTCAAAGTGAATATAACGTTGGAATTGACCGAATTCGTCAAATGGCAAGAATAATCCAAGTGATCGATGCGCCCCGGTAGGCGAGTTGGTAGCGTGCTTGCCTATCAGCGCGGGGTTGTGGGTTCGATTCCCACCAGAGGCTTTGGTCTGTCGCTGCAAAAATCAAGCCAAATGGTCTTTGTCACCCGGTTTACCCTTGGACCCAAAATTATAATATAAATTTACTTTGTATTGTAATTAATAAATAAATAAATAAAATCAAAGTGATCAGAAAGAAAAAACCAGCCAGACAAATCAAAATAGCCTGAATGTCCAATAATTGAGAATGTTCATCATGTTCAAACGTTGGAATTGACCGAATTCGTCAAATGTCAAGAGTATTCAAAGTGATCAGAGTGATAAAATCAGGCAGACAAATCACAATATCCTGAATGTCCAATAATTGAGAATGTTCATCATGTTCAAATTGAATAGAACGTTGGAATTGACCGAATTCGTGAAATGGCAAGAGTATTCAAATTGATCAGAGTGATTAAACTAGTCAGACTAATCAAATAGACTGAATGTCAAATAACTCAAAATGTTCATCATGATCAAAGTTAATATAACGTTGTAATTGACCGAATTCGTCAAATGGCAAGAATAATCAAAGTGATCAGAGAGAAAAAACCAGCCAGACAAATCAAAATAGCCTGAATGTCCAATAATTGAGAATGTTCATCATGTTCAAACGTTGGAATTGACCGAATTCGTCAAATGGCAAGAGTATTCAAAGTGATCAGAGTGATTAAACCAGCTACAATAGTCAAAATGGCCTGAATGTCCAATAATTCAGAATGTTCATCATGTTGAAACTAAATAGAACGTTGGAATTGACCGAATTCGTCAAATGGCGAGAGTATTCAAAGTGATCAGAGTGATAAAACCAGCCAGACTAATCAAAATAGCCTGCATGCCCAATAATTCAGAATGTTCATCATGTTGAAACTAAATAGAACGTTGGAATTGACCGAATTCGTCAAATGGCGAGAGTATTCAAAGTGATCAGAGTGATAAAACCAGCCAGACTAATCAAAATAGCCTGCATGCCCAATAATTCAGAATGTTCATCATGTTGAAACTGAATAGAACGTTGGAATTGACCGAATTCATCAAATAGCAAAGAGTATTGATCAGAGTGATTAAAACAGTCAGACTGATCAAGTAGCCTGAATGTCAAGTAACTCAAAATGTTCATCATGTTCAAAGTGAATATAACGTTGTAATTGACCGAATTCGTCAAATGGCAAGAGTATTCAACGTGATCAGAGTGATAAAACCAGCCAGACTAATCAAATAGCCAGAATGTCAAATAACTCAAAATGTGCATCATGTTCAAAGTGAATATAACGTTGGAATTGACCGAATTCGTCAAATGGCAAGAGTATTCAAAGTGATCAGAGTGATAAAGCCAGCCAGACTAATCACAATATCCTGAATGTCCAATAATTCAGAATGTTCATCATGTTCAAACTGAATAGAACGTTGGACCGAATTCGTCAAATGGCAAGAATAATCAAAGTGATCAGAGTGAAAAAACCAGCCCGACAAATCACAATATCCTGAATGTCCAATAATTCAGAATGTTTATCATGTTCAAATTGAATAGAACGTTGGAATTGACCGAATTCGTGAAATGGCAAGAGTATTCAAATTGATCAGAGTGATTAAACTAGTCAGACTAATAAAATAGCCTGAATGTTCAATAATTGAAAATGTTCATCATGTTCAAAGTGAATATAACGTTGGAATTGACCGAATTCGTCAAATGGCAAGAATAATCAAAGTGATCAGAGAGAAAAAACCAGCCAGACAAATCAAAATAGCCTGAATGTCCAATAATTGAGAATGTTCATCATGTTCAAACGTTGGAATTGACCGAATTCGTCAAATGGCAAGAGTATTCAAAGTGATCAGAGTAATAAAACCAGCCAGACTAATAAAATAGCCTGAATGTTCAATAATTGAAAATGTTCATCATGTTCAAAGTGAATATAACATTGGAATTGACCGAATTCGTCAAATGGCAAGAATAATCAAAGTGATCAGAGAGAAAAAACCAGCCAGACAAATCAAAATAGCCTGAATGTCCAATAATTGAGAATGTTCATCATGTTCAAACGTTGGAATTGACCGAATTCGTCAAATGGCAAAAGTATTCAAAGTGATCAGAGTGATTAAACCAACTACAATAGTCAAAATAGCTTGAATGGCCAATAATTCAGAATGTTCATCATGTTGAAACTGAATAGAACGTTGGAATTGACCGAATTCGTCAAATGGCAAGAGTATTCAAAGTGATCAGAGTGATTAAACCAGCCAGACTAATCAAATAGACTGAATGTCAAATAACTCAAAATGTTCATCATGATCAAAGTTAATATAACGTTGTAATTGACCGAATTCGTCAAATGGCAAGAATAATCAAAGTGATCACAGAGAAAAAACCAGCCAGACAAATCAAAATAGCCTGAATGTCCAATAATTGAGAATGTTCATCATGTTCAAACGTTGGAATTGACCGAATTCGTCAAATGGCAAGAGTATTCAAAGTGATCAGAGTAATAAAACCAGCCAGACTAATAAAATAGCCTGAATGTTCAATAATTGAAAATGTTCATCATGTTCAAAGTGAATATAACGTTGGAATTGACCGAATTCGTCAAATGGCAAGAATAATCCAAGTGATCAGAGAGAAAAAACCAGCCAGACAAATCACAATATACTGAATATCCAATAATTCAGAATGTTCATCATGTTCAAACGTTGGAATTGACCGAATTCGTCAAATGGCAAGAGTATTCAAAGTGATCAGAGTGATTAAACCAGCTACAATAGTCAAAATGGCCTGAATGTCCAATAATTCAGAATGTTCATCATGTTGAAACTAAATAGAACGTTGGAATTGACCGAATTCGTCAAATGGCAAGAGTATTCAAATTGATCAGAGTGATTAAACTAGTCAGACTAATCAAATAGACTGAATGTCAAATAACTCAAAATGTTCATCATGATCAAAGTTAATATAACGTTGTAATTGACCGAATTCGTCAAATGGCAAGAATAATCAAAGTGATCACAGAGAAAAAACCAGCCAGACAAATCAAAATAGCCTGAATGTCCAATAATTGAGAATGTTCATCATGTTCAAACGTTGGAATTGACCGAATTCGTCAAATGGCAAGAGTATTCAAAGTGATCAGAGTAATAAAACCAGCCAGACTAATAAAATAGCCTGAATGTTCAATAATTGAAAATGTTCATCATGTTCAAAGTGAATATAACGTTGGAATTGACCGAATTCGTCAAATGGCAAGAGTATTCAAAGTGATCAGAGTGATAAAGCCAGCCAGACTAATCACAATATCCTGAATGTCCAATAATTCAGAATGTTCATCATGTTCAAACTGAATAGAACGTTGGACCGAATTCGTCAAATGGCAAGAATAATCAAAGTGATCAGAGTGAAAAAACCAGCCCGACAAATCACAATATCCTGAATGTCCAATAATTCAGAATGTTTATCATGTTCAAATTGAATAGAACGTTGGAATTGACCGAATTCGTGAAATGGCAAGAGTATTCAAATTGATCAGAGTGATTAAACTAGTCAGACTAATAAAATAGCCTGAATGTTCAATAATTGAAAATGTTCATCATGTTCAAAGTGAATATAACGTTGGAATTGACCGAATTCGTCAAATGGCAAGAATAATCAAAGTGATCAGAGAGAAAAAACCAGCCAGACAAATCAAAATAGCCTGAATGTCCAATAATTGAGAATGTTCATCATGTTCAAACGTTGGAATTGACCGAATTCGTCAAATGGCAAGAGTATTCAAAGTGATCAGAGTAATAAAACCAGCCAGACTAATAAAATAGCCTGAATGTTCAATAATTGAAAATGTTCATCATGTTCAAAGTGAATATAACATTGGAATTGACCGAATTCGTCAAATGGCAAGAATAATCAAAGTGATCAGAGAGAAAAAACCAGCCAGACAAATCAAAATAGCCTGAATGTCCAATAATTGAGAATGTTCATCATGTTCAAACGTTGGAATTGACCGAATTCGTCAAATGGCAAAAGTATTCAAAGTGATCAGAGTGATTAAACCAACTACAATAGTCAAAATAGCTTGAATGGCCAATAATTCAGAATGTTCATCATGTTGAAACTGAATAGAACGTTGGAATTGACCGAATTCGTCAAATGGCAAGAGTATTCAAAGTGATCAGAGTGATTAAACCAGCCAGACTAATCAAATAGACTGAATGTCAAATAACTCAAAATGTTCATCATGATCAAAGTTAATATAACGTTGTAATTGACCGAATTCGTCAAATGGCAAGAATAATCAAAGTGATCACAGAGAAAAAACCAGCCAGACAAATCAAAATAGCCTGAATGTCCAATAATTGAGAATGTTCATCATGTTCAAACGTTGGAATTGACCGAATTCGTCAAATGGCAAGAGTATTCAAAGTGATCAGAGTAATAAAACCAGCCAGACTAATAAAATAGCCTGAATGTTCAATAATTGAAAATGTTCATCATGTTCAAAGTGAATATAACGTTGGAATTGACCGAATTCGTCAAATGGCAAGAATAATCCAAGTGATCAGAGAGAAAAAACCAGCCAGACAAATCACAATATACTGAATATCCAATAATTCAGAATGTTCATCATGTTCAAACGTTGGAATTGACCGAATTCGTCAAATGGCAAGAGTATTCAAAGTGATCAGAGTGATTAAACCAGCTACAATAGTCAAAATGGCCTGAATGTCCAATAATTCAGAATGTTCATCATGTTGAAACTAAATAGAACGTTGGAATTGACCGAATTCGTCAAATGGCAAGAGTATTCAAATTGATCAGAGTGATTAAACTAGTCAGACTAATCAAATAGACTGAATGTCAAATAACTCAAAATGTTCATCATGATCAAAGTTAATATAACGTTGTAATTGACCGAATTCGTCAAATCGCAAGAATAATCAAAGTGATCAGAGAGAAAAAACCAGCCAGACAAATCAAAATAGCCTGAATGTCCAATAATTGAGAATGTTCATCATGTTCAAACGTTGGAATTGACCGAATTCGTCAAATGGCAAGAGTATTCAAATTGATCAGAGTGATTAAACTAGTCAGACTAATCAAATAGACTGAATGTCAAATAACTCAAAATGTTCATCATGATCAAAGTTAATATAACGTTGTAATTGACCTAATTCGTCAAATGGCAAGAATAATCCAAGTGATCGAAGCGCCCCGGTAGGCGAGTTGGTAGCGTGCTTGCCTATCAGCGTGGGGTTGTGGGTTCGATTCCCACCAGAGGCTTTGGTCTGTCGCTGCAAAAATCAAGCCAAATGGTCTTTGTCACCCGGTTTACCCTTGGACCCAAAATTATAATATAAATTTACTTTGTATTGTAATTAATAAATAAATAAATAAAATCAAAGTGATCAGAAAGAAAAAACCAGCCAGACAAATCAAAATAGCCTGAATGTCCAATAATTGAGAATGTTCATCATGTTCAAACGTTGGAATTGACCGAATTCGACAAATGGCAAGAGTATTCAAAGTGATCAGAGTGATAAAATCAGGCAGACAAATCACAATATCCTGAATGTCCAATAATTGAGAATGTTCATCATGTTCAAATTGAATAGAACGTTGGAATTGACCGAATTCGTGAAATGGCAAGAGTATTCAAATTGATCAGAGTGATTAAACTAGTCAGACTAATCAAATAGACTGAATGTCAAATAACTCAAAATGTTCATCATGATCAAAGTTAATATAACGTTGTAATTGACCGAATTCGTCAAATGGCAAGAATAATCAAAGTGATCAGAGAGAAAAAACCAGCCAGACAAATCAAAATAGCCTGAATGTCCAATAATTGAGAATGTTCATCATGTTCAAACGTTGGAATTGACCGAATTCGTCAAATGGCAAGAGTATTCAAAGTGATCAGAGTGATTAAACCAGCTACAATAGTCAAAATGGCCTGAATGTCCAATAATTCAGAATGTTCATCATGTTGAAACTAAATAGAACGTTGGAATTGACCGAATTCGTCAAATGGCAAGAGTATTCATAGTGATCAGAGTGATTAAACCAACTACAATAGTCAAAATAGCCTGAATGGCCAATAATTCAGAATGTTCATCATGTTGAAACTGAATAGAACGTTGGAATTGACCGAATTCGTGAAATGGCAAGAGTATTCAAATTGATCAGAGTGATTAAACTAGTCAGACTAATCAAATAGACTGAATGTCAAATAACTCAAAATGTTCATCATGATCAAAGTTAATATAACGTTGTAATTGACCGAATTCGTCAAATGGCAAGAATAATCAAAGTGATCAGAGAGAAAAAACCAGCCAGACAAATCAAAATAGCCTGAATGTCCAATAATTGAGAATGTTCATCATGTTCAAACGTTGGAATTGACCGAATTCGTCAAATGGCGAGAGTATTCAAAGTGATCAGAGTGATAAAACCAGCCAGACTAATCAAAATAGCCTGCATGCCCAATAATTCAGAATGTTCATCATGTTGAAACTGAATAGAACGTTGGAATTGACCGAATTCGTCAAATGGCAAGAGTATTCATAGTGATCAGAGTGATTAAACCAACTACAATAGTCAAAATAGCCTGAATGGCCAATAATTCAGAATGTTCATCATGTTGAAACTGAATAGAACGTTGGAATTGACCGAATTCGTCAAATGGCAAGAGTATTCAAAGTGATAAAACCAGCCAGACTAATAAAAATAGCCTGAATTCCCAATAATTCAGAATGTTCATCATGTTCAAACTGAATAGAAAGTTGGAATTGACCGAATTCGTCAAATGGCAAGGGTATTCAAAGTGATCAGAGTGATAAAACCAGACAGACTAATCAAAATAGCCTGAATGCGCAATAATTTAGAATGTTCATCATGTTGAAACTGAAAAGAACGTTGGAATTGACCGAATTCGTCAAATGGCAGGAGTATTCAAAGTTATCAGAGTGATAAAACCAGCCAGACTAATCAAAATCGCCTGAATGTCCAATAATTCAGAATGTTCATCATGTTCAAACTGAATAGAACGTTGGAATTGACCGAATTCGTCAAATGGCAAGAGTATTCAAAGTGATCAGAGTGATAAAACCAGCTACAATAGTCAAAATAGCCTGAATGCCCAATAATTCAGAATGTTCATCATGTTGAAACTGAATAGAACGTTGGAATTGACCGAATTCGTCAAATGGCAAGAGTATTCAAAGTTATCAGAGTGATAAAACCAGCCAGACTAATCAAAATAGCCTGAATGCCCAATAATTCAGAATGTTCATCATGTTGGAACTGAATAGAACGTTGGAATTGACCGAATTCGTCAAATGGCAAAAGTATTCAAAGTGATCAGAGTGATTAAACCAACTACAATAGTCAAAATAGCTTGAATGGCCAATAATTCAGAATGTTCATCATGTTGAAACTGAATAGAACGTTGGAATTGACCGAATTCGTCAAATGGCAAGAGTATTCAAAGTGATCAGAGTGATTAAACCAGCCAGACTAATCAAATAGACTGAATGTCAAATAACTCAAAATGTTCATCATGATCAAAGTTAATATAACGTTGTAATTGACCGAATTCGTCAAATGGCAAGAATAATCAAAGTGATCAGAGAGAAAAAACCAGCCAGACAAATCAAAATAGCCTGAATGTCCAATAATTGAGAATGTTCATCATGTTCAAACGTTGGAATTGACCGAATTCGTCAAATGGCAAGAGTATTCAAAGTGATCAGAGTAATAAAACCAGCCAGACTAATAAAATAGCCTGAATGTTCAATAATTGAAAATGTTCATCATGTTCAAATTGAATATAACGTTGGAATTGACCGAATTCGTCAAATGGCAAGAATAATCCAAGTGATCAGAGAGAAAAAACCAGCCAGACAAATCACAATATACTGAATATCCAATAATTCAGAATGTTCATCATGTTCAAACGTTGGAATTGACCGAATTCGTCAAATGGCAAGAGTATTCAAAGTGATCAGAGTGATTAAACCAGCTACAATAGTCAAAATGGCCTGAATGTCCAATAATTCAGAATGTTCATCATGTTGAAACTAAATAGAACGTTGGAATTGACCGAATTCGTCAAATGGCAAGAGTATTCAAATTGATCAGAGTGATTAAACTAGTCAGACTAATCAAATAGACTGAATGTCAAATAACTCAAAATGTTCATCATGATCAAAGTTAATATAACGTTGTAATTGACCGAATTCGTCAAATCGCAAGAATAATCAAAGTGATCAGAGAGAAAAAACCAGCCAGACAAATCAAAATAGCCTGAATGTCCAATAATTGAGAATGTTCATCATGTTCAAACGTTGGAATTGACCGAATTCGTCAAATGGCAAGAGTATTCAAATTGATCAGAGTGATTAAACTAGTCAGACTAATCAAATAGACTGAATGTCAAATAACTCAAAATGTTCATCATGATCAAAGTTAATATAACGTTGTAATTGACCTAATTCGTCAAATGGCAAGAATAATCAAAGTGATCGAAGCGCCCCGGTAGGCGAGTTGGTAGCGTGCTTGCCTATCAGCGCGGGGGTTGTGGGTTCGATTCCCACCAGAGGCTTTGGTCTGTCGCTGCAAAAATCAAGCCAAATGGTCTTTGTCACCCGGTTTACCCTTGGACCCAAAATTATAATATAAATTTACTTTGTATTGTAATTAATAAATAAATAAATAAAATCAAAGTGATCAGAAAGAAAAAACCAGCCAGACAAATCAAAATAGCCTGAATGTCCAATAATTGAGAATGTTCATCATGTTCAAACGTTGGAATTGACCGAATTCGTCAAATGGCAAGAGTATTCAAAGTGATCAGAGTGATAAAATCAGACAGACAAATCACAATATCCTGAATATCCAATAATTCAGAATGTTCATCATGTTCAAACTGAATAGAACGTTGAAATTGACTGAATTCGTGAAATGGCAGGAGTATTCAAATTGATCAGAGTGATTAAACTAGTCAGACTAATCAAATAGACTGAATGTCAAATAACTCAAAATGTTCATCATGATCAAAGTTAATATAACGTTGTAATTGACCGAATTCGTCAAATGGCAAGAATAATCAAAGTGATCAGAGAGAAAAAACCAGCCAGACAAATCAAAATAGCCTGAATGTCCAATAATTGAGAATGTTCATCATGTTCAAACGTTGGAATTGACCGAATTCGTCAAATGGCAAGAGTATTCAAAGTGATCAGAGTAATAAAACCAGCCAGACTAATCAAAATCGCCTGAATGTCCAATAATTGAAAATGTTCATCATGTTCAAAGTGAATATAACGTTGGAATTGACCGAATTCGTCAAATGGCAAGAATAATCCAAGTGATCAGAGAGAAAAAACCAGCCAGACAAATCACAATATACTGAATATCCAATAATTCAGAATGTTCATCATGTTCAAACTGAATAGAACGTTGAAATTGACTGAATTCGTGAAATGGCAGGAGTATTCAAATTGGTCAGAGTGATTAAACTAGTCAGACTAATCAAATAGACTGAATGTCAAATAACTCAAAATGTTCATCATGATCAAAGTTAATATAACGTTGTAATTGACCGAATTCGTCAAATGGCAAGAATAATCAAAGTGATCAGAGAGAAAAAACCAGCCAGACAAATCAAAATAGCCTGAATGTCCAATAATTGAGAATGTTCATCATGTTCAAACTTTGGAATTGACCGAATTCGTCAAATGGCAAGAGTATTCAAAGTGATCAGATTAATAAAACCAGCCAGACTAATCAAATAGCGGGAATGTCCAATAATTCAAAATGTTCATCATGCCAGCCAGACAAATCACAATATCCTGAATGTCCAATAATTCAGAATGTTCATCATGTTCAAACTGAATAGAACGTTGAAATTGACTGAATTCGTGAAATGGCAAGAGTATCCAAAGTGATCAAACCAGCCAGACTAATCAAATAGCCTGAATGTCCAATAATTCAAAATGTTCATCATGTTCAAAGTGAATGTAACGTAGGAATTGACCGAATTCGTCAAATGGCAAGAATAATCCAAGTGATCAGAGAGAAAAAACCAGCCATACAAACCAAAATAGCCTGAATGTCCAATAATTCAGAATGTTCATCATGTTCAAACTGAATAGAACGTTGGACCGAATTCGTCAAATGGCAAGAATAATCAAAGTGATCAGAGTGAAAAAACCAGCCCGACAAATCACAATATCCTGAATGTCCAATAATTCAGAATGTTCATCATGTTCAAACTAAATAGAACGTTGGAATTGACCGAATTCATCAAAAAGCAAAGAGTATTGATCAGAGTGATTAAAACAGTCAGACTGATCAAGTAGCCTGAATGTCAAGTAACTCAAAATGTTCATCATGTTCAAAGTGAATATAACGTTGTTATTGACCGAATTCGTCAAATGGCAAGAGTATTCAACGTGATCAGAGTGATAAAACCAGCCAGACTAATCAAATAGCCAGAATGTCAAATAACTCAAAATGTGCATCATGTTCAAAGTGAATATAACGTTGGAATTGACCGAATTCGTCAAATGGCAAGAGTATTCAAAGTGATCAGAGTGATAAAGCCAGCCAGACTAATCACAATATCCTGAATGTCCAATAATTCAGAATGTTCATCATGTTCAAACTGAATAGAACGTTGGACCGAATTCGTCAAATGGCAAGAATAATCAAAGTGATCAGAAAGAAAAAACCAGCCAGACAAATCAAAATAGCCTGAATGTCCAATAATTGAGAATGTTCATCATGTTCAAACGTTGGAATTGACCGAATTCGTCAAATAGCAAGAGTATTCAAAGTGATCAGAGTGATAAAATCAGCCAGACAAATCACAATATCCTGAATATCCAATAATTCAGAATGTTCATCATGTTCAAACTGAATAGAACGTTGAAATTGACTGAATTCGTGAAATGGCAGGAGTATTCAAATTGATCAGAGTGATTAAACTAGTCAGACTAATCAAATAGACTGAATGTCAAATAACTCAAAATGTTCATCATGATCAAAGTTAATATAACGTTGTAATTGACCGAATTCGTCAAATGGCAAGAATAATCAAAGTGATCAGAGAGAAAAAACCAGCCAGACAAATCAAAATAGCCTGAATGTCCAATAATTGAGAATGTTCATCATGTTCAAATTGAATAGAACGTTGGAATTGACCGAATTCGTGAAATGGCAAGAGTATTCAAATTGATCAGAGTGATTAAACTAGTCAGACTAATCAAATAGACTGAATGTCAAATAACTCAAAATGTTCATCATGATCAAAGTTAATATAACGTTGTAATTGACCGAATTCGTCAAATGGCAAGAATAATCAAAGTGATCAGAGAGAAAAAACCAGCCAGACAAATCAAAATAGCCTGAATGTCCAATAATTGAGAATGTTCATCATGTTCAAACGTTGGAATTGACCGAATTCGTCAAATGGCAAGAGTATTCAAAGTGATCAGAGTGATTAAACCAGCTACAATAGTCAAAATGGCCTGAATGTCCAATAATTCAGAATGTTCATCATGTTGAAACTAAATAGAACGTTGGAATTACCGAATTCGTCAAATGGCGAGAGTATTCAAAGTGATCAGAGTGATAAAACCAGCCAGACTAATCAAAATAGCCTGCATGCCCAATAATTCAGAATGTTCATCATGTTGAAACTGAATAGAACGTTGGAATTGACCGAATTCGTCAAATGGCAAGAGTATTCATAGTGATCAGAGTGATTAAACCAACTACAATAGTCAAAATAGCCTGAATGGCCAATAATTCAGAATGTTCATCATGTTGAAACTGAATAGAACGTTGGGATTGACCGAATTCGTCAAATGGCAAGAGTATACAAAGTGATAAAACCAGCCAGACTAATAAAAATAGCCTGAATTCCCAATAATTCAGAATGTTCATCATGTTCAAACTGAATAGAAAGTTGGAATTGACCGAATTCGTCAAATGGCAAGGGTATTCAAAGTGATCAGAGTGATAAAACCAGACAGACTAATCAAAATAGCCTGAATGCGCAATAATTTAGAATGTTCATCATGTTGAAACTGAAAAGAACGTTGGAATTGACCGAATTCGTCAAATGGCAGGAGTATTCAAAGTTATCAGAGTGATAAAACCAGCCAGACTAATCAAAATCGCCTGAATGTCCAATAATTCAGAATGTTCATCATGTTCAAAGTAAATATAACGTTGGAATTGACCGAATTCGTCAAATGGCAAGAATAATCCAAGTGATCAGAGAGAAAAAACCAGCCAGACAAATCACAATATACTGAATATCCAATAATTCAGAATGTTCATCATGTTCAAACGTTGGAATTGACCGAATTCGTCAAATGGCAAGAGTATTCAAAGTGATCAGAGTGATTAAACCAGCTACAATAGTCAAAATGGCCTGAATGTCCAATAATTCAGAATGTTCATCATGTTGAAACTAAATAGAACGTTGGAATTGACCGAATTCGTCAAATGGCAAGAGTATTCAAATTGATCAGAGTGATTAAACTAGTCAGACTAATCAAATAGACTGAATGTCAAATAACTCAAAATGTTCATCATGATCAAAGTTAATATAACGTTGTAATTGACCGAATTCGTCAAATGGCAAGAATAATCAAAGTGATCAGAGAGAAAAAACCAGCCAGACAAATCAAAATAGCCTGAATGTCCAATAATTGAGAATGTTCATCATGTTCAAACTTTGGAATTGACCGAATTCGTCAAATGGCAAGAGTATTCAAAGTGATCAGAGTAATAAAACCAGCCAGACTAATCAAATAGCCTTTATGTCCAATAATTCAGAATGTTCATCATGTTCAAACTGAATAGAACGTTGAAATTGACTGAATTCGTGAAATGGCAGGAGTATTCAAATTGGTCAGAGTGATTAAACTAGTCAGACTAATCAAATAGACTGAATGTCAAATAACTCAAAATGTTCATCATGATCAAAGTTAATATAACGTTGTAATTGACCGAATTCGTCAAATGGCAAGAATAATCAAAGTGATCAGAGAGAAAAATCCAGCCAGACAAATCACAATATCCTGAATGTCCAATAATTCAGAATGTTCATCATGTTCAAACTGAATAGAACGTTGAAATTGACTGAATTCGTGAAATGGCAAGAATATCCTAAGTGATCAAACCAGCCAGACTAATCAAATAGCCTGAATGTCCAATAATTCAAAATGTTCATCATGTTCAAAGTGAATGTAACGTAGGAATTGACCGAATTCGTCAAATGGCAAGAATAATCCAAGTGATCAGATTGAAAAAACCAGCCAGACAAATCACAATATCCTGAATGTCCAATAATTCAGAATGTTCATCATGTTCAAACTGTATAGAACGTTGGACCGAATTCGTCAAATGGCAAGAATAATCAAAGTGATGAGAGTGAAAAAACCAGCCAGACAAATCACAATATCCTGAATGTCCAATAAATCAGAATGTTCATCATGTTCAAACTGTATAGAACGTTGGACCGAATTCGTCAAATGGCAAGAATAATCCAAGTGATCAGAGAGAAAAAACCAGCCAGACAAATCACAATATCCTGAATATCCAATAGTTCAGAATGTTCATCATGTTCAAACTGAATAGAACGTTGGAGATGACCGAATTCGTGAAATGGCAGGAGTATTCAAATGGATCAGAGTGATTAAACTAGTCAGACTAATCAAATAGACGGAATGTCAAATAACTCAAAATGTTCATCATGATCAAAGTTAATATAACGTTGTAATTGACCGAATTCGTCAAATGGCAAGAATAATAGAGGTGATCAGAGAGAAAAAACCAGCCAGACAAATCAAAATAGCCTGAATGTCCAATAATTGAGAATGTTCATCATGTTCAAACGTTGGAATTGACCGAATTCTTCAAATGGCAAGAGTATTCAAAGTGATCAGAGTAATAAAACCAGCCAGACTAATCAAATAGCGGGAATGTCCAATAATTCAAAATGTTCATCATGTTCAAAGTGAATGTAACGTAGGAATTGACCGAATTCGTCAAATGGCAAGAATAATCCAAGTGATCAGAGTGAAAAATCCAGCCAGACAAATCACAATATCCTGAATGTCCAATAATTCAGAATGTTCATCATGTTCAAACTGAATAGAATGTTGGAGATGACCGAATTCGTCAAATGGCAAGAGTATTCAAAGTGATCAGAGTAATAAAACCAGCCAGACTAATAAAATAGCCTGAATGTTCAATAATTGAAAATGTTCATCATGTTCAAATTGAATATAACGTTGGAATTGACCGAATTCGTCAAATGGCAAGAATAATCCAAGTGATCAGAGAGAAAAAACCAGCCAGACAAATCACAATATCCTGAATATCCAATAATTCAGAATGTTCATCATGTTCAAACTGAATAGAACGTTGGAGATGACCGAATTCGTCAAATGGCAAGAGTATTCAAAGTGATCAGAGTAATAAAACCAGCCAGACTAATAAAATAGCCTGAATGTTCAATAATTGAAAATGTTCATCATGTTCAAAGTGAATATAACGTTGGAATTGACCGAATTCGTCAAATGGCAAGAATAATCCAAGTGATCAGAGAGAAAAAACCAGCCAGACAAATCACAATATCCTGAATATCCAATAATTCAGAATGTTCATCATGTTCAAACTGAATAGAACGTTGAAATTGACTGAATTCGTGAAATGGCAGGAGTATTCAAATTGATCAGAGTGATTAAACTAGTCAGACTAATCAAATAGACTGAATGTCAAATAAATCAAAATGTTCATCATGATCAAAGTTAATATAACGTTGTAATTGACCGAATTCGTCAAATGGCAAGAGTATTCAAAGTGATCAGAGTAATAAAACCAGCCAGACTAATCAAATAGCGGGAATGTCCAATAATTCAAAATGTTCATCATGTTCAAAGTGAATGTAACGTAGGAATTTACCGAATTCGTCAAATGGGAAGAATAATCCAAGTGATCAGAGTGAAAAATCCAGCCAGACAAATCACAATATCCTGAATGTCCAATAATTCAGAATGTTCATCATGTTCAAACTGAATAGAACGTTGGACCGAATTCGTCAAATGGCAAGAATAATCAAAGTGATCAGAGTGAAAAAACCAGCCAGACAAATCACAATATCCTGAATGTCCAATAATTCAGAATGTTCATCATGTTCAAACTGAATAGAACGTTGAAATTGACTGAATTCGTGAAATGGCAAGAGTATCCAAAGTGATCAAACCAGCCAGACTAATCAAATACCCTGAATCTCCAATAATTCAAAATGTTCATCATGTTCAAAGTGAATGTAACGTAGGAATTGACCGAATTCGTCAAATGGCAAGAATAATCCAAGTGATCAGAGTGAAAAAACCAGCCAGACAAATCACAATATCCTGAATGTCCAATAATTCAGAATGTTCATCATGTTCAAACTGTATAGAACGTTGGACCGAATTCGTCAAATGGCAAGAATAATCAAAGTGATGAGAGTGAAAAAACCAGCCAGACAGATCAAAATAGCCTGACTGTCCAATAATTCAGAATGTTCATCATGTTCAAACTGAATAGAACGTTGGAGATGACCGAATTCGTCAAATGGCAAGAGTATTCAAAGTGATCAGAGTGATAAAACCAGCCAGACTAATGAAATAGCCTGAATGTCCAATAATTCAAAATGTTCATCATGTCCACAGTGAATATAACGTTGGAATTGACCGAATTCGTCAAATGGCAAGAATAATCCAAGTGATGAGAGTGAAACAACCAGCCAGACAGATCAAAATAGCCTGACTGTCCAATAATTCAGAATGTTCATCATGTTCAAACTGAATAGAACGTTGGAGATGACCGAATTCGTCAAATGGCAAGAGTATTCAAAGTGATCAGAGTGATAAAACCAGCCAGACTAATGAAATAGCCTGAATGTTCAATAATTGAAAATGTTCATCATGTTCAAAGTGAATATAACGTTGGAATTGACCGAATTCGTCAAATGGCAAGAATAATCCAAGTGATCAGAGAGAAAAAACCAGCCAGACAAATCACAATATCCTGAATATCCAATAATTCAGAATGTTCATCATGTTCAAACTGAATAGAACGTTGAAATTGACTGAATTCGTGAAATGGCAGGAGTATTCAAATTGATCAGAGTGATTAAACTAGTCAGACTAATCAAATAGACTGAATGTCAAATAACTCAAAATGTTCATCATGATCAAAGTTAATATAACGTTGTAATTGACCGAATTCGTCAAATGGCAAGAATAATCAAAGTGATCAGAGAGAAAAAACCAGCCAGACAAATCAAAATAGCCTGAATGTCCAATAATTGAGAATGTTCATCATGTTCAAACGTTGGAATTGACCGAATTCGTCAAATGGCAAGAATAATCAAAGTGATCAGAGAGAAAAATCCAGCCAGACAAATCACAATATCCTGAATGTCCAATAATTCAGAATGTTCATCATGTTCAAACTGAATAGAACGTTGAAATTGACTGAATTCGTGAAATGGCAAGAATATCCTAAGTGATCAAACCAGCCAGACTAATCAAATAGCCTGAATGTCCAATAATTCAAAATGTTCATCATGTTCAAAGTGAATGTAACGTAGGAATTGACCGAATTCGTCAAATGGCAAGAATAATCCAAGTGATCAGAGTGAAAAAACCAGCCAGACAAATCACAATATCCTGAATGTCCAATAATTCAGAATGTTCATCATGTTCAAACTGTATAGAACGTTGGACCGAATTCGTCAAATGGCAAGAATAATCAAAGTGATGAGAGTGAAAAAACCAGCCAGACAAATCACAATATCCTGAATGTCCAATAAATCAGAATGTTCATCATGTTCAAACTGTATAGAACGTTGGACCGAATTCGTCAAATGGCAGGAATAATCAAAGTGATGAGAGTGAAAAAACCAGCCAGACAGATCAAAATAGCCTGACTGTCCAATAATTGAAAATGTTCATCATGTTCAAAGTGAATATAACGTTGGAATTGACCGAATTCGTCAAATGGCAAGAATAATCCAAGTGATCAGAGAGAAAAAACCAGCCAGACAAATCACAATATCCTGAATATCCAATAGTTCAGAATGTTCATCATGTTCAAACTGAATAGAACGTTGGAGATGACCGAATTCGTGAAATGGCAGGAGTATTCAAATGGATCAGAGTGATTAAACTAGTCAGACTAATCAAATAGACGGAATGTCAAATAACTCAAAATGTTCATCATGATCAAAGTTAATATAACGTTGTAATTGACCGAATTCGTCAAATGGCAAGAATAATAGAGGTGATCAGAGAGAAAAAACCAGCCAGACAAATCAAAATAGCCTGAATGTCCAATAATTGAGAATGTTCATCATGTTCAAACGTTGGAATTGACCGAATTCTTCAAATGGCAAGAGTATTCAAAGTGATCAGAGTAATAAAACCAGCCAGACTAATCAAATAGCGGGAATGTCCAATAATTCAAAATGTTCATCATGTTCAAAGTGAATGTAACGTAGGAATTGACCGAATTCGTCAAATGGAAAGAATAATCCAAGTGATCAGAGTGAAAAATCCAGCCAGACAAATCACAATATCCTGAATGTCCAATAATTCAGAATGTTCATCATGTTCAAACTGAATAGAACGTTGAAATTGACTGAATTCGTGAAATGGCAGGAGTATTCAAATTGATCAGAGTGATTAAACTAGTCAGACTAATCAAATAGACTGAATGTCAAATAAATCAAAATGTTCATCATGATCAAAGTTAATATAACGTTGTAATTGACCGAATTCGTCAAATGGCAAGAGTATTCAAAGTGATCAGAGTAATAAAACCAGCCAGACTAATAAAATAGCCTGAATGTTCAATAATTGAAAATGTTCATCATGTTCAAAGTGAATATAACGTTGGAATTGACCGAATTCGTCAAATGGCAAGAATAATCCAAGTGATCAGAGAGAAAAAACCAGCCAGACAAATCACAATATCCTGAATATCCAATAATTCAGAATGTTCATCATGTTCAAACTGAATAGAACGTTGAAATTGACTGAATTCGTGAAATGGCAGGAGTATTCAAATTGATCAGAGTGATTAAACTAGTCAGACTAATCAAATAGACTGAATGTCAAATAAATCAAAATGTTCATCATGATCAAAGTTAATATAACGTTGTAATTGACCGAATTCGTCAAATGGCAAGAGTATTCAAAGTGATCAGAGTAATAAAACCAGCCAGACTAATAAAATAGCCTGAATGTTCAATAATTGAAAATGTTCATCATGTTCAAAGTGAATATAACGTTGGAATTGACCGAATTCGTCAAATGGCAAGAATAATCCAAGTGATCAGAGAGAAAAAACCAGCCAGACAAATCACAATATCCTGAATATCCAATAATTCAGAATGTTCATCATGTTCAAACTGAATAGAACGTTGAAATTGACTGAATTCGTGAAATGGCAGGAGTATTCAAATGGATCAGAGTGATTAAACTAGTCAGACTAATCAAATAGACGGAATGTCAAATAACTCAAAATGTTCATCATGATCAAAGTTAATATAACGTTGTAATTGACCGAATTCGTCAAATGGCAAGAATAATAGAGGTGATCAGAGAGAAAAAACCAGCCAGACAAATCAAAATAGCCTGAATGTCCAATAATTGAGAATGTTCATCATGTTCAAACGTTGGAATTGACCGAATTCTTCAAATGGCAAGAGTATTCAAAGTGATCAGAGTAATAAAACCAGCCAGACTAATCAAATAGCGGGAATGTCCAATAATTCAAAATGTTCATCATGTTCAAAGTGAATATAACGTTGGAATTGACCGAATTCGTCAAATGGCAAGAATAATCCAAGTGATCAGAGAGAAAAAACCAGCCAGACAAATCACAATATCCTGAATATCCAATAATTCAGAATGTTCATCATGTTCAAACTGAATAGAACGTTGAAATTGACTGAATTCGTGAAATGGCAGGAGTATTCAAATTGATCAGAGTGATTAAACTAGTCAGACTAATCAAATAGACTGAATGTCAAATAAATCAAAATGTTCATCATGATCAAAGTTAATATAACGTTGTAATTGACCGAATTCGTCAAATGGCAAGAGTATTCAAAGTGATCAGAGTAATAAAACCAGCCAGACTAATAAAATAGCCTGAATGTTCAATAATTGAAAATGTTCATCATGTTCAAAGTGAATATAACGTTGGAATTGACCGAATTCGTCAAATGGCAAGAATAATCCAAGTGATCAGAGAGAAAAAACCAGCCAGACAAATCACAATATCCTGAATATCCAATAATTCAGAATGTTCATCATGTTCAAACTGAATAGAACGTTGAAATTGACTGAATTCGTGAAATGGCAGGAGTATTCAAATTGATCAGAGTGATTAAACTAGTCAGACTAATCAAATAGACTGAATGTCAAATAAATCAAAATGTTCATCATGATCAAAGTTAATATAACGTTGTAATTGACCGAATTCGTCAAATGGCAAGAGTATTCAAAGTGATCAGAGTAATAAAACCAGCCAGACTAATCAAATAGCGGGAATGTCCAATAATTCAAAATGTTCATCATGTTCAAAGTGAATGTAACGTAGGAATTTACCGAATTCGTCAAATGGGAAGAATAATCCAAGTGATCAGAGTGAAAAATCCAGCCAGACAAATCACAATATCCTGAATGTCCAATAATTCAGAATGTTCATCATGTTCAAACTGAATAGAACGTTGGACCGAATTCGTCAAATGGCAAGAATAATCAAAGTGATCAGAGTGAAAAAACCAGCCAGACAAATCACAATATCCTGAATGTCCAATAATTCAGAATGTTCATCATGTTCAAACTGAATAGAACGTTGGACCGAATTCGTCAAATGGCAAGAATAATCAAAGTGATCAGAGTGAAAAAACCAGCCAGACAAATCACAATATCCTGAATGTCCAATAATTCAGAATGTTCATCATGTTCAAACTGAATAGAACGTTGAAATTGACTGAATTCGTGAAATGGCAGGAGTATTCAAATTGATCAGAGTGATTAAACTAGTCAGACTAATCAAATAGACTGAATGTCAAATAAATCAAAATGTTCATCATGATCAAAGTTAATATAACGTTGTAATTGACCGAATTCGTCAAATGGCAAGAGTATTCAAAGTGATCAGAGTAATAAAACCAGCCAGACTAATCAAATAGCGGGAATGTCCAATAATTCAAAATGTTCATCATGTTCAAAGTGAATGTAACGTAGGAATTTACCGAATTCGTCAAATGGGAAGAATAATCCAAGTGATCAGAGTGAAAAATCCAGCCAGACAAATCACAATATCCTGAATGTCCAATAATTCAGAATGTTCATCATGTTCAAACTGAATAGAACGTTGGACCGAATTCGTCAAATGGCAAGAATAATCAAAGTGATCAGAGTGAAAAAACCAGCCAGACTAATCAAATAGACTGAATGTCAAATAAATCAAAATGTTCATCATGATCAAAGTTAATATAACGTTGTAATTGACCGAATTCGTCAAATGGCAAGAATAATCAAAGTGATCAGAGTGAAAAAACCAGCCAGACTAATCAAATACCCTGAATCTCCAATAATTCAAAATGTTCATCATGTTCAAAGTGAATGTAACGTAGGAATTGACCGAATTCGTCAAATGGCAAGAATAATCCAAGTGATCAGAGTGAAAAAACCAGCCAGACAAATCACAATATCCTGAATGTCCAATAATTCAGAATGTTCATCATGTTCAAACTGTATAGAACGTTGGACCGAATTCGTCAAATGGCAAGAATAATCAAAGTGATGAGAGTGAAAAAACCAGCCAGACAGATCAAAATAGCCTGACTGTCCAATAATTCAGAATGTTCATCATGTTCAAACTGAATAGAACGTTGGAGATGACCGAATTCGTCAAATGGCAAGAGTATTCAAAGTGATCAGAGTGATAAAACCAGCCAGACTAATGAAATAGCCTGAATGTCCAATAATTCAAAATGTTCATCATGTCCACAGTGAATATAACGTTGGAATTGACCGAATTCGTCAAATGGCAAGAATAATCCAAGTGATGAGAGTGAAACAACCAGCCAGACAGATCAAAATAGCCTGACTGTCCAATAATTCAGAATGTTCATCATGTTCAAACTGAATAGAACGTTGGAGATGACCGAATTCGTCAAATGGCAAGAGTATTCAAAGTGATCAGAGTAATAAAACCAACCAGACTAATAAAATAGCCTGAATGTTCAATAATTGAAAATGTTCATCATGTTCAAAGTGAATATAACGTTGGAATTGACCGAATTCGTCAAATGGAAAGAATAATCCAAGTGATCAGAGAGAAAAAACCAGCCAGACAAATCACAATATCCTGAATATCCAATAATTCAGAATGTTCATCATGTTCAAACTGAATAGAACGTTGAAATTGACTGAATTCGTGAAATGGCAGGAGTATTCAAATTGATCAGAGTGATTAAACTAGTCAGACTAATCAAATAGACTGAATGTCAAATAACTCAAAATGTTCATCATGATCAAAGTTAATATAACGTTGTAATTGACCGAATTCGTCAAATGGCAAGAATAATCAAAGTGATCAGAGAGAAAAAACCAGCCAGACAAATCAAAATAGCCTGAATGTCCAATAATTGAGAATGTTCATCATGTTCAAACGTTGGAATTGACCGAATTCGTCAAATGGCAAGAATAATCAAAGTGATCAGAGTGAAAAAACCAGCCAGACAAATCACAATATCCTGAATGTCCAATAATTCAGAATGTTCATCATGTTCAAACTGAATAGAACGTTGAAATTGACTGAATTCGTGAAATGGCAAGAGTATCCAAAGTGATCAAACCAGCCAGACTAATCAAATAGCCTGAATGTCCAATAATTCAAAATGTTCATCATGTTCAAAGTGAATGTAACGTAGGAATTGACCCAATTCGTCAAATGGCAAGAATAATCCAAGTGATCAGAGTGAAAAAACCAGCCAGACAAATCACAATATCCTGAATGTCCAATAATTCAGAATGTTCATCATGTTCAAACTGTATAGAACGTTGGACCGAATTCGTCAAATGGCAAGAATAATCAAAGTGATGAGAGTGAAAAAACCATCCAGACAGATCAAAATAGCCTGACTGTCCAATAATTCAGAATGTTCATCATGTCCACAGTGAATATAACGTTGGAATTGACCGAATTCGTCAAATGGCAAGAATAATCCAAGTGATGAGAGTGAAAAAACCAGCCAGACAGATCAAAATTGCCTGACTGTCCAATAATTCAGAATGTTCATCATGTTCAAACTGAATAGAACGTTGGAGATGACCGAATCCGTCAAATGGCAAGAGTATTCAAAGTGATCAGAGTAATAAAACCAGCCAGACTAATAAAATAGCCTGAATGTTCAATAATTGAAAATGTTCAAAGTGAATATAACGTTGGAATTGACCGAATTCGTCAAATGGCAAGAATAATCCAAGTGATCAGAGAGAAAAAACCAGCCAGACAAATCACAATATCCTGAATATCCAATAATTCAGAATGTTCATCATGTTCAAACTGAATAGAACGTTGAAATTGACTGAATTCGTGAAATGGCAGGAGTATTCAAATTGATCAGAGTGATTAAACTAGTCAGACTAATGAAATAGACTGAATGTCAAATAACTCAAAATGTTCATCATGATCAAAGTTAATATAACGTTGTAATTGACCGAATTCGTCAAATGGCAAGAATAATCAAAGTGATCAGAGAGAAAAAACCAGCCAGACAAATCAAAATAGCCTGAATGTCCAATAATTGAGAATGTTCATCATGTTCAAACGTTGGAATTGACCGAATTCGTCAAATGGCAAGAGTATTCAAAGTGATCAGAGTAATAAAACCAGCCAGACTAATCAAATAGCGGGAATGTCCAATAATTCAAAATGTTCATCATGTTCAAAGTGAATGTAACGTAGGAATTGAACGAATTCGTCAAATGGCAAGAATAATCCAAGTGATCAGAGTGAAAAATCCAGCCAGACAAATCACAATATCCTGAATGTCCAATAATTCAGAATGTTCATCATGTTCAAACTGAATAGAACGTTGGACCGAATTCGTCAAATGGCAAGAATAATCAAAGTGATCAGAGTGAAAAAACCAGCCAGACAAATCACAATATCCTGAATGTCCAATAATTCAGAATGTTCATCACATTCAAACTGAAAAGAACGTTGAAATTGACTGAATTCGTGAAATGGCAAGAGTATCCAAAGTGATCAAACCAGCCAGACTAATCAAATAGCCTGAATGTCCAATAATTCAAAATGTTCATCATGTTCAAAGTGAATGGTACGTAGGAATTGACCGAATTCGTGAAATGGCAAGAATAATCCAAGTGATCAGAGTGAAAAAACCAGCCAGACAAATCACAATATCCTGAATGTCCAATAATTCAGAATGTTCATCATGTTCAAACTGTATAGAACGTTGGACCGAATTCGTCAAATGGCAAGAATAATCAAAGTGATGAGAGTGAAAAAACCAGCCAGACAGATCAAAATAGCCTGACTGTCCAATAATTCAGAATGTTCATCATGTTCAAACTGAATAGAACGTTGGAGATGACCGAATTCGTCAAATGGCAAGAGTATTCAAAGTGATCAGAGTGATAAAACCAGCCAGACTAATGAAATAGCCTAAATGTCCAATAATTCAGAATGTTCATCATGTTCAAACTGAATAGAACGTTGAAATTGACTGAATTCGTGAAATGGCAAGAGTATCCAAAGTGATCAAACCAGCCAGACTAATCAAATAGCCTGAATGTCCAATCATTCAAAATGTTCATCATGTTCAAAGTGAATGTAACGTAGGAATTGACCGAATTCGTCAAATGGCAAGAATAATCAAAGTGATGAGAGTGAAAAAACCAGCCAGACAGATCAAAATAGCCTGACTGTCCAATAATTCAGAATGTTCATCATGTTCAAACTGAATAGAACGTTGGAGATGACCGAATTCGTCAAATGGCAAGAGTATTCAAAGTGATCAGAGTGATAAAACCAGCCAGACTAATGAAATAGCCTGAATGTCCAATAATTCAAAATGTTCATCATGTCCACAGTGAATATAACGTTGGAATTGACCGAATTCGTCAAATGGCAAGAATAATCCAAGTGATGAGAGTGAAAAATCCAGCCAGACAGATCAAAATTGCCTGACTGTCCAATAATTCAGAATGTTCATCATGTTCAAACTGAATAGAACGTTGGAGATGACCGAATTCGTCAAATGGCAAGAGTATTCAAAGTGATCAGAGTAATAAAACCAGCCAGACTAATAAAATAGCCTGAATGTTCAATAATTGAAAATGTTCATCATGTTCAAAGTGAATATAACGTTGGAATTGACCGAATTCGTCAAATGGCAAGAATAATCAAAGTGATCAGAGAGAAAAAACCAGCCAGACAAATCACAATATCCTGAATATCCAATAATTCAGAATGTTCATCATGTTCAAACTGAATAGAACGTTGAAATTGACTGAATTCGTGAAATGGCAAGAGTATCCAAAGTGATCAAACCAGCCAGACTAATCAAATAGCCTGAATGTCCAATCATTCAAAATGTTCATCATGTTCAAAGTGAATGTAACGTAGGAATTGACCGAATTCGTCAAATGGCAAGAATAATCAAAGTGATGAGAGTGAAAAAACCAGCCAGACAGATCAAAATAGCCTGACTGTCCAATAATTCAGAATGTTCATCATGTTCAAACTGAATAGAACGTTGGAGATGACCGAATTCGTCAAATGGCAAGAGTATTCAAAGTGATCAGAGTGATAAAACCAGCCAGACTAATGAAATAGCCTGAATGTCCAATAATTCAAAATGTTCATCATGTCCACAGTGAATATAACGTTGGAATTGACCGAATTCGTCAAATGGCAAGAATAATCCAAGTGATGAGAGTGAAACAACCAGCCAGACAGATCAAAATAGCCTGACTGTCCAATAATTCAGAATGTTCATCATGTTCAAACTGAATAGAACGTTGGAGATGACCGAATTCGTCAAATGGCAAGAGTATTCAAAGTGATCAGAGTAATAAAACCAACCAGACTAATAAAATAGCCTGAATGTTCAATAATTGAAAATGTTCATCATGTTCAAAGTGAATATAACGTTGGAATTGACCGAATTCGTCAAATGGAAAGAATAATCCAAGTGATCAGAGAGAAAAAACCAGCCAGACAAATCACAATATCCTGAATATCCAATAATTCAGAATGTTCATCATGTTCAAACTGAATAGAACGTTGAAATTGACTGAATTCGTGAAATGGCAGGAGTATTCAAATTGATCAGAGTGATTAAACTAGTCAGACTAATCAAATAGACTGAATGTCAAATAACTCAAAATGTTCATCATGATCAAAGTTAATATAACGTTGTAATTGACCGAATTCGTCAAATGGCAAGAATAATCAAAGTGATCAGAGAGAAAAAACCAGCCAGACAAATCAAAATAGCCTGAATGTCCAATAATTGAGAATGTTCATCATGTTCAAACGTTGGAATTGACCGAATTCGTCAAATGGCAAGAATAATCAAAGTGATCAGAGTGAAAAAACCAGCCAGACAAATCACAATATCCTGAATGTCCAATAATTCAGAATGTTCATCATGTTCAAACTGAATAGAACGTTGAAATTGACTGAATTCGTGAAATGGCAAGAGTATCCAAAGTGATCAAACCAGCCAGACTAATCAAATAGCCTGAATGTCCAATAATTCAAAATGTTCATCATGTTCAAAGTGAATGTAACGTAGGAATTGACCCAATTCGTCAAATGGCAAGAATAATCCAAGTGATCAGAGTGAAAAAACCAGCCAGACAAATCACAATATCCTGAATGTCCAATAATTCAGAATGTTCATCATGTTCAAACTGTATAGAACGTTGGACCGAATTCGTCAAATGGCAAGAATAATCAAAGTGATGAGAGTGAAAAAACCATCCAGACAGATCAAAATAGCCTGACTGTCCAATAATTCAGAATGTTCATCATGTCCACAGTGAATATAACGTTGGAATTGACCGAATTCGTCAAATGGCAAGAATAATCCAAGTGATGAGAGTGAAAAAACCAGCCAGACAGATCAAAATTGCCTGACTGTCCAATAATTCAGAATGTTCATCATGTTCAAACTGAATAGAACGTTGGAGATGACCGAATCCGTCAAATGGCAAGAGTATTCAAAGTGATCAGAGTAATAAAACCAGCCAGACTAATAAAATAGCCTGAATGTTCAATAATTGAAAATGTTCAAAGTGAATATAACGTTGGAATTGACCGAATTCGTCAAATGGCAAGAATAATCCAAGTGATCAGAGAGAAAAAACCAGCCAGACAAATCACAATATCCTGAATATCCAATAATTCAGAATGTTCATCATGTTCAAACTGAATAGAACGTTGAAATTGACTGAATTCGTGAAATGGCAGGAGTATTCAAATTGATCAGAGTGATTAAACTAGTCAGACTAATGAAATAGACTGAATGTCAAATAACTCAAAATGTTCATCATGATCAAAGTTAATATAACGTTGTAATTGACCGAATTCGTCAAATGGCAAGAATAATCAAAGTGATCAGAGAGAAAAAACCAGCCAGACAAATCAAAATAGCCTGAATGTCCAATAATTGAGAATGTTCATCATGTTCAAACGTTGGAATTGACCGAATTCGTCAAATGGCAAGAGTATTCAAAGTGATCAGAGTAATAAAACCAGCCAGACTAATCAAATAGCGGGAATGTCCAATAATTCAAAATGTTCATCATGTTCAAAGTGAATGTAACGTAGGAATTGAACGAATTCGTCAAATGGCAAGAATAATCCAAGTGATCAGAGTGAAAAATCCAGCCAGACAAATCACAATATCCTGAATGTCCAATAATTCAGAATGTTCATCATGTTCAAACTGAATAGAACGTTGGACCGAATTCGTCAAATGGCAAGAATAATCAAAGTGATCAGAGTGAAAAAACCAGCCAGACAAATCACAATATCCTGAATGTCCAATAATTCAGAATGTTCATCACATTCAAACTGAAAAGAACGTTGAAATTGACTGAATTCGTGAAATGGCAAGAGTATCCAAAGTGATCAAACCAGCCAGACTAATCAAATAGCCTGAATGTCCAATAATTCAAAATGTTCATCATGTTCAAAGTGAATGGTACGTAGGAATTGACCGAATTCGTGAAATGGCAAGAATAATCCAAGTGATCAGAGTGAAAAAACCAGCCAGACAAATCACAATATCCTGAATGTCCAATAATTCAGAATGTTCATCATGTTCAAACTGTATAGAACGTTGGACCGAATTCGTCAAATGGCAAGAATAATCAAAGTGATGAGAGTGAAAAAACCAGCCAGACAGATCAAAATAGCCTGACTGTCCAATAATTCAGAATGTTCATCATGTTCAAACTGAATAGAACGTTGGAGATGACCGAATTCGTCAAATGGCAAGAGTATTCAAAGTGATCAGAGTGATAAAACCAGCCAGACTAATGAAATAGCCTAAATGTCCAATAATTCAGAATGTTCATCATGTTCAAACTGAATAGAACGTTGAAATTGACTGAATTCGTGAAATGGCAAGAGTATCCAAAGTGATCAAACCAGCCAGACTAATCAAATAGCCTGAATGTCCAATCATTCAAAATGTTCATCATGTTCAAAGTGAATGTAACGTAGGAATTGACCGAATTCGTCAAATGGCAAGAATAATCAAAGTGATGAGAGTGAAAAAACCAGCCAGACAGATCAAAATAGCCTGACTGTCCAATAATTCAGAATGTTCATCATGTTCAAACTGAATAGAACGTTGGAGATGACCGAATTCGTCAAATGGCAAGAGTATTCAAAGTGATCAGAGTGATAAAACCAGCCAGACTAATGAAATAGCCTGAATGTCCAATAATTCAAAATGTTCATCATGTCCACAGTGAATATAACGTTGGAATTGACCGAATTCGTCAAATGGCAAGAATAATCCAAGTGATGAGAGTGAAAAATCCAGCCAGACAGATCAAAATTGCCTGACTGTCCAATAATTCAGAATGTTCATCATGTTCAAACTGAATAGAACGTTGGAGATGACCGAATTCGTCAAATGGCAAGAGTATTCAAAGTGATCAGAGTAATAAAACCAGCCAGACTAATAAAATAGCCTGAATGTTCAATAATTGAAAATGTTCATCATGTTCAAAGTGAATATAACGTTGGAATTGACCGAATTCGTCAAATGGCAAGAATAATCAAAGTGATCAGAGAGAAAAAACCAGCCAGACAAATCACAATATCCTGAATATCCAATAATTCAGAATGTTCATCATGTTCAAACTGAATAGAACGTTGAAATTGACTGAATTCGTGAAATGGCAGGAGTATTCAAATTGATCAGATTAAACTAGTCAGACTAATCAAATAGACTGAATGTCAAATAACTCAAAATGTTCATCATGATCAAAGTTAATATAACGTTGTAATTGACCGAATTCGTCAAATGGCAAGAATAATCAAAGTGATCAGAGAGAAAAAACCAGCCAGACAAATCAAAATAGCCTGAATGTCCAATAATTGAGAATGTTCATCATGTTCAAACGTTGGAATTGACCGAATTCGTCAAATGGCAAGAGTATTCAAAGTGATCAGAGTAATAAAACCAGCCAGACTAATCAAATAGCGGGAATGTCCAATAATTCAAAATGTTCATCATGTTCAAAGTGAATGTAACGTAGGAATTGACCGAATTCGTCAAATGGCAAGAATAATCAAAGTGATCAGAGTGAAAAATCCAGCCAGACAAATCACAATATCCTGAATGTCCAATAATGTCATGTTCAAACTGAATAGAACGTTGGACCGAATTCGTCAAATGGCAAGAATAATCAAAGTGATCAGAGTGAAAAAACCAGCCAGACAAATCACAATATCCTGAATGTCCAATAATTCAGAATGTTCATCATATTCAAACTGAATAGAACGTTGAAATTGACTGAATTCGTGAAATGGCAAGAGTATCCAAAGTGATCAAACCAGCCAGACTAATCAAATAGCCTGAATGTCCAATAATTCAAAATGTTCATCATGTTCAAAGTGAATGGTACGTAGGAATTGACCGAATTCGTCAAATGGCAAGAATAATCAAAGTGATGAGAGTGAAAAAACCAGCCAGACAGATCAAAATAGCCTGACTGTCCAATAATTCAGAATGTTCATCATGTTTAAACTGAATAGAACGTTGGACATGACCGAATTCCTCAAATGGCAAAAGTATTCAAAGTGATCAAAGTGATAAAACCAGCCAGACTAATGAAATAGCCTGAATGTCCAATAATTCAAAATGTTCATCATGTCCACAGTGAATATAACGTTGGAATTTACCGAATTCGTCAAATGGCAAGAATAATCCAAGTGATGAGAGTGAAAAAACTAGTCAGACTAATCAAATAGACTGAATGTCAAATAACTCAAAATGTTCATCATGATCAAAGTTAATATATCGTTGTAATTGACCTAATTCGTCAAATGGCAAGAATAATCAAAGTGATCAGAGAGAAAAAACCAGCCATACAAACCAAAATAGCCTGAATGTCCAATAATTCAGAATGTTCATCATGTTCAAACTAAATAGAACGTTGGAATTGGCCGAATTCATCAAATAGCAAAGAGTATTGATCAGAGTGATTAAAACAGTCAGACTGATCAAGTAGCCTGAATGTCAAGTAACTCAAAATGTTCGTCATGATCAAAGTTAATATAACGTTGTTATTGACCGAATTCGTCAAATGGCAAGAGTATTCAACGTGATCAGAGTGATAAAACCAACCAGAATAATCACAATATCCTGAATGTCCAATAATTCAGAATGTTCATCATGTTCAAACTGAATAGAACGTTGGACCGAATTCGTCAAATGGCAAGAATAATCAAAGTGATCAGAGTGAAAAAACCAGCCCGACAAATTACAATATCCTGAATGTCCAATAATTCAGAATGTTCATCATGTTCAAATTGAATAGAACGTTGGAATTGACCGAATTCGTGAAATGGCAAGAGTATTCAAATTGATCAGAGTGATTAAACTAGTCAGACTAATCAAATAGACTAAATGTCAAATAACTCAAAATGTTCATCATGATCAAAGTTAATATAACGTTGTAATTGACCTAATTCGTCAAATGGCAAGAATAATCAAAGTGATCAGAAAGAAAAAACCAGCCAGACAAATCAAAATAGCCTGAATGTCCAATAATTGAGAATGTTCATCATGTTCAAACGTTGGAATTGACCGAATTCGTCAAATGGCAAGAGTATTCAAAGTGATCAGAGTGTTAAAACCAGCCAGACAAATCACAATATCCTGAATATCCAATAATTCAGAATGTTCATCATGTTCAAACTGAATAGAACGTTGAAATTGACTGAATTCGTGAAATGGCAGGAGTATTCAAATTGATCAGAGTGATTAAACTAGTCAGACTAATCAAATAGACTGAATGTCAAATAACTCAAAATGTTCATCATGTACAAAGTTAATATAACGTTGTAATTGACCGAATTCGTCAAATGGCAAGAATAATCAAAGTGATCAGAGAGAAAAAACCAGCCAGACAAATCAAAATAGCCTGAATGTCCAATAATTGAGAATGTTCATCATGTTCAAACGTTGGAATTGACCGAATTCGTCAAATGGCAAGAGTATTCAAAGTGATCAGAGTAATAAAACCAGCCAGACTAATAAAATAGCCTGAATGTTCAATAATTGAAAATGTTCATGATGTTCAAAGTGAATATAACGTTGGAATTGACCGAATTCGTCAAATGGCAAGAATAATCCAAGTGATCAGAGAGAAAAAACCAGCCAGACAAATCACAATATCCTGAACATCCAATAATTCAGAATGTTCATCATGTTCAAACTGAATAGAACGTTGAAATTGACTGAATTCGTGAAATGGCAGGAGTATTCAAATTGATCAGAGTGATTAAACTAGTCAGACTAATCAAATAGACTGAATGTCAAATAACTCAAAATGTTCGTCATGATCAAAGTTAATATAACGTTGTAATTGACCGAATTCGTCAAATGGCAAGAAAAATCAAAGTGATCAGAGAGAAACAACCAGCCAGACAAATCAAAATTCTGAATGTCCAATAATTGAGAATGTTGGAATTGACCGAATTCGTCAAATGGCAAGAGTATTCAAAGTGATCAGAGTGATAAAACCAGCCAGACTAATGAAATAGCCTGAATGTCCAATAATTCAAAATGTTCATCATGTTCAAACTGTATAGAAGGTTGGACCGAATTCGTCAAATGGCAAGAATAATCCAAGTGATCAGAGTGAAAAATCCAGCCAGTCAAATCACAATATCCTGAATGTCCAATAATTCAGAATGTTCATCATGTTCAAACTGAATAGAACGTTGGACCGAATTCGTCAAATGGCAAGAATAATCAAAGTGATCAGAGTGAAAAAACAAGCCAGACAAATAACAATATCCTGAATGTCCAATAATTCAGAATGTTCATCATGTTCAAACTGAATAGAACGTTGAAATTGACTGAATTCGTGAAATGGCAAGAGTATCCAAAGTGATCAAACCAGCCAGACTTATCAAATAGCCTGAATGTCCAATAATTCAAAATGTTCATCATGTTCAAAGTGAATGTAACGTAGGAATTGACCGAATTCGTCAAATGGCAAGAATAATCCAAGTGATCAGAGTGAAAAAACCAGCCAGACAAATCACAATATCCTGAATGTCCAATAATTCAGAATGTTCATCATGTTCAAACTGTATAGAACGTTGGACCGAATTCGTCAAATGGCAAGAATAATCAAAGTGATCAGAGTGAAAAAACCAGCCAAACAAATAACAATATCCTGAATGTCCAATAATTCAGAATGTTCATCATGTTCAAACTGAATAGAACGTTGAAATTGACTGAATTCGTGAAATGGCAAGAGTATCCAAAGTGATCAAACCAGCCAGACTTATCAAATAGCCTGACTGTCCAATAATTCAGAATGTTCATCATGTTCAAACTGAATAGAACGTTGGAGATGACCGAATTCGTCAAATGGCAAGATTATTCAAAGTGATCAGAGTGATAAAACCAGCCAGACTAATGAAATAGCCTGAATGTCCAATAATTCAAAATGTTCATCATGTCCACAGTGAATATAACGTTGGAATTGACCGAATTCGTCAAATGGCAAGAATAATCCAAGTGATCAGAGTGAAAAAACCAGCCAGACAAATCACAATATCCTAAATGTCCAATAATTCAGAATGTTCATCATGTTCAAACTGAATAGAACGTTGGAATTGACCGCATTCGTCAAATGGCAAGAGTATTCAAAGTGATCAGAGTGATAAAACCAGCCAGACTAATCAAATAGCCTGAATGTCCAATAATTCAGAATGTTCATCATGTTCAAACTGAATAGAACGTTGGAATTGACCGAATTCGTCAAATGGCAAGAGTATTCAAAGTGATCAGAGTGATAAAACCAGCCAGACTAATCAAATAGCCTGAATGTCCAATAATTGAAAATGTTCATCATGTTCAAAGTGAATATAACGTTGGAATTGACCGAATTTGTCAAATGGCAAGAATAATCAAAGTGATGAGAGTGAAAAAACCAGCCAGACTGACTAATCAAATAGCCTGAATGTCCAATAATTCAGAATGTTCATCATGTTCAAACTGAATAGAACGTTGGAATTGACCGAATTCGTCAAATGGCAAGAGTATTCAAAGTGATCAGAGTGATAAAACCAGCCGGACTAATCAAATAGCCTGAATGTCCAATAATTGAAAATGTTCATCATGTTCAAAGTGACGTTGTAATTGACCAAATTCGTCAAATGGCAATAGTATTCAAATTTATCAGAGTGATTAAACTAGTCAGACTAATCACAATAGCCTGAATGTCCAATAATTCAGAATGTTCATCATGTTCAAACTGAATATAACGTTGTAATTGACCGAATTCGTCAAATGGCAAGAGTATTTAAAGTGATCAAACCAGCCAGACTAAACAAATAGCCTGAATTTCCAATAATTCAAAATGTTCATCATGTTCAAACTGAATAGAACGTTGGACCGAATTCGTCAAATGGCAAGAATGATCAAAGTGATCAGAGTGAAAAAACCAGCCAGACAAATCAAAATAGCCTGAATGTCCAATAATTCAGAATGTTCATCATGTTCAAACTGAATATAACGTTGGAATTGACCGAATTCGTCAAATGGCAAGAGTATTCAAGGAGATCAGAGTGATTAAACTAGTCAGACTAATCAAATAGACTGAATGTCAAATAACTCAAAATGTTCAACATGATCAAAGTTAATATAACGTTGTAATTGACCGAATTCGTCAAATGGCAAGAATAATCAAAGTTATCAGAGAGAGAAAACTAGGCAAATAAAAATAGCCTGAATGTCCAATAATTCAGAATGTTCATCATGTTCAAACTGAATAGAACGTTGTAATTGTCCGAATTGGTCAAATGGCAAGAATAATCAAAGTGATCAGAGTGAAAAAACCAGCCCGACAAATCACAATATCCTGAATGTCCAATAATTCAGAATGTTCATCATGTTCAAATTGAATAGAACGTTGGATTTGACCGAATTCGTCAAATGGCAAGAGTATTCAAATTGATCAGAGTGATTAAACTAGTCAGACTAATCAAATAGACTGAATGTCAAATAACTCAAAATGTTCAACATGATCAAAGTTAATATAACGTTGTAATTGACCGAATTCGTCAAATGGCAAGAATAATCAAAGTTATCAGAGAGAGAAAACTAGGCAAATAAAAATAGCCTGTATGTCCAATAATTCAGAATGTTAATCATGTTCAAACGTTGGAATTGACCGAATTGGTCAAATGGCAAGAGTATTCAAAGTGATCAGATTAATAAAACCAGCCAGACTAATCAAATAGACTGAATGTCAAATAACTCAAAATGTTCATCATGATCAAACTGAATAGAACGTTGAAATTGACTGAATTCGTGAAATGGCAAGAATAATCAAAGTGATCAGAGAGAAAAAACCAGCCAGACAAATCAAAATAGCCTGAATGTCCAATAATTGAGAATGTTCATCATGTTCAAACGTTGGAATTGACCGAATTCGTCAAATGGCAAGAGTATTCAAAGTGATCAGAGTAATAAAACCAGCCAGACTAATCAAATAGCGGGAATGTCCAATAATTCAAAATGTTCATCATGTTCAAAGTGAATGTAACGTAGGAATTGACCGAATTCGTCAAATGGCAAGAATAATCCAAGTGATCAGAGTGAAAAATCCAGCCAGACAAATCACAATATCCTGAATGTCCAATAATGTCATGTTCAAACTGAATAGAACGTTGGACCGAATTCGTCAAATGGCAAGAATAATCAAAGTGATCAGAGTGAAAAAACCAGCCAGACAAATCACAATATCCTGAATGTCCAATAATTCAGAATATTCATCATATTCAAACTGAATAGAACGTTGAAATTGACTGAATTCGTGAAATGGCAAGAGTATCCAAAGTGATCAAACCAGCCAGACTAATCAAATAGCCTGAATGTCCAATAATTCAAAATGTTCATCATGTTCAAAGTGAATGGTACGTAGGAATTGACCGAATTCGTCAAATGGCAAGAATAATCAAAGTGGTGAGAGTGAAAAAACCAGCCAGACAGATCAAAATAGCCTGACTGTCCAATAATTCAGAATGTTCATCATGTTCAAACTGAATAGAACGTTGGACATGACCGAATTCGTCAAATGGCAAAAGTATTCAAAGTGATAAAACCAGCCAGACTAATGAAATAGCCTGAATGTCCAATAATTCAAAATGTTCATCATGTCCACAGTGAATATAACGTTGGAATTGACCGAATTCGTCAAATGGCAAGAATAATCCAAGTGATGAGAGTGAAAAAACTAGTCAGACTAATCAAATAGACTGAATGTCAAATAACTCAAAATGTTCATCATGATCAAAGTTAATATATCGTTGTAATTGACCTAATTCGTCAAATGGCAAGAATAATCAAAGTGATCAGAGAGAAAAAACCAGCCATACAAACCAAAATAGCCTGAATGTCCAATAATTCAGAATGTTCATCATGTTCAAACTAAATAGAACGTTGGAATTGTCCGAATTCATCAAATAGCAAAGAGTATTGATCAGAGTGATTAAAACAGTCAGACTGATCAAGTAGCCTGAATGTCAAGTAACTCAAAATGTTCGTCATGATCAAAGTTAATATAACGTTGTTATTGACCGAATTCGTCAAATGGCAAGAGTATTCAACGTGATCAGAGTGATAAAACCAACCAGAATAATCACAATATCCTGAATGTCCAATAATTCAGAATGTTCATCATGTTCAAACTGAATAGAACGTTGGACCGAATTCGTCAAATGGCAAGAATAATCAAAGTGATCAGAGTGAAAAAACCAGCCCGACAAATTACAATATCCTGAATGTCCAATAATTCAGAATGTTCATCATGTTCAAATTGAATAGAACGTTGGAATTGACCGAATTCGTGAAATAGCAAGAGTATTCAAATTGATCAGAGTGATTAAACTAGTCAGACTAATCAAATAGACTGAATGTCAAATAACTCAAAATGTTCATCATGATCAAAGTTAATATAACGTTGTAATTGACCTAATTCGTCAAATGGCAAGAATAATCAAAGTGATCAGAAAGAAAAAACCAGCCAGACAAATCAAAATAGCCTGAATGTCCAATAATTGAGAATGTTCATCATGTTCAAACGTTGGAATTGACCGAATTCGTCAAATGGCAAGAGTATTCAAAGTGATCAGAGTGATAAAACCAGCCAGACAAATCACAATATCCTGAATATCCAATAATTCAGAATGTTCATCATGTTCAAACTGAATAGAACGTTGAAATTGACTGAATTCGTGAAATGGCAGGAGTATTCAAATTGATCAGAGTGATTAAACTAGTCAGACTAATCAAATAGACTGAATGTCAAATAACTCAAAATGTTCATCATGTACAAAGTTAATATAACGTTGTAATTGACCGAATTCGTCAAATGGCAAGAATAATCAAAGTGATCAGAGAGAAAAAACCAGCCAGACAAATCAAAATAGCCTGAATGTCCAATAATTGAGAATGTTCATCATGTTCAAACGTTGGAATTGACCGAATTCGTCAAATGGCAAGAGTATTCAAAGTGATCAGAGTAATAAAACCAGCCAGACTAATAAAATAGCCTGAATGTTCAATAATTGAAAATGTTCATGATGTTCAAAGTGAATATAACGTTGGAATTGACCGAATTCGTCAAATGGCAAGAATAATCCAAGTGATCAGAGAGAAAAAACCAGCCAGACAAATCACAATATCCTGAACATCCAATAATTCAGAATGTTCATCATGTTCAAACTGAATAGAACGTTGAAATTGACTGAATTCGTGAAATGGCAGGAGTATTCAAATTGATCAGAGTGATTAAACTAGTCAGACTAATCAAATAGACTGAATGTCAAATAACTCAAAATGTTCGTCATGATCAAAGTTAATATAACGTTGTAATTGACCGAATTCGTCAAATGGCAAGAAAAATCAAAGTGATCAGAGAGAAACAACCAGCCAGACAAATCAAAATTCTGAATGTCCAATAATTGAGAATGTTGGAATTGACCGAATTCGTCAAATGGCAAGAGTATTCAAAGTGATCAGAGTGATAAAACCAGCCAGACTAATGAAATAGCCTGAATGTCCAATAATTCAAAATGTTCATCATGTTCAAACTGTATAGAAGGTTGGACCGAATTCGTCAAATGGCAAGAATAATCCAAGTGATCAGAGTGAAAAATCCAGCCAGTCAAATCACAATATCCTGAATGTCCAATAATTCAGAATGTTCATCATGTTCAAACTGAATAGAACGTTGGACCGAATTCGTCAAATGGCAAGAATAATCAAAGTGATCAGAGTGAAAAAACCAGCCAGACAAATAACAATATCCTGAATGTCCAATAATTCAGAATGTTCATCATGTTCAAACTGAATAGAACGTTGAAATTGACTGAATTCGTGAAATGGCAAGAGTATCCACAGTGATCAAACCAGCCAGACTTATCAAATAGCCTGAATGTCCAATAATTCAAAATGTTCATCATGTTCAAAGTGAATGTAACGTAGGAATTGACCGAATTCGTCAAATGGCAAGAATAATCCAAGTGATCAGAGTGAAAAAACCAGCCAGACAAATCACAATATCCTGAATGTCCAATAATTCAGAATGTTCATCATGTTCAAACTGTATAGAACGTTGGACCGAATTCGTCAAATGGAAGAATAATCAAAGTGATGAGAGTGAAAAATCCAGCCAGACAGATCAAAATAGCCTGACTGTCCAATAATTCAGAATGTTCATCATGTTCAAACTGAATAGAACGTTGGAGATGACCGAATTCGTCAAATGGCAAGATTATTCAAAGTGATCAGAGTGATAAAACCAGCCAGACAAATCACAATATCCTAAATGTCCAATAATTCAGAATGTTCATCATGTTCAAACTGAATAGAACGTTGGAATTGACCGAATTCGTCAAATGGCAAGAGTATCCACAGTGATCAAACCAGCCAGACTTATCAAATAGCCTGAATGTCCAATAATTCAAAATGTTCATCATGTCCACAGTGAATATAACGTTGGAATTGACCGAATTCGTCAAATGGCAAGAATAATCCAAGTGATCAGAGTGAAAAAACCAGCCAGACAAATCACAATATCCTAAATGTCCAATAATTCAGAATGTTCATCATGTTCAAACTGAATAGAACGTTGGAATTGACCGAATTCGTCAAATGGCAAGAGTATTCAAAGTGATCAGAGTGATAAAACCAGCCAGACTAATCAAATAGCCTGAATGTCCAATAATTCAGAATGTTCATCATGTTCAAACTGAATAGAACGTTGGAATTGACCGAATTCATCAAATGGCAAGAGTATTCAAAGTGATCAGAGTGATAAAACCAGCCAGACTAATCAAATAGCCTGAATGTCCAATAATTGAAAATGTTCATCATGTTCAAAGTGAATATAACGTTGGAATTGACCGAATTTGTCAAATGGCAAGAATAATCAAAGTGATGAGAGTGAAAAAACCAGCCAGACTGACTAATCAAATAGCCTGAATGTCCAATAATTCAGAATGTTCATCATGTTCAAACTGAATAGAACGTTGAAATTGACTGAATTCGTGAAATGGCAAGAGTATCCAAAGTGATCAAACCAGCCAGACTTATCAAATAGCCTGAATGTCCAATAATTCAAAATGTTCATCATGTTCAAAGTGAATGTAACGTAGGAATTGACCGAATTCGTCAAATGGCAAGAATAATCCAAGTGATCAGAGTGAAAAAACCAGCCAGACAAATCACAATATCCTGAATGTCCAATAATTCAGAATGTTCATCATGTTCAAACTGAATAGAACGTTGGACCGAATTCGTCAAATGGCAAGAATAATCAAAGTGATGAGAGTGAAAAATCCAGCCAGACAGATCAAAATAGCCTGACTGTCCAATAATTCAGAATGTTCATCATGTTCAAACTGAATAGAACGTTGGAGATGACCGAATTCGTCAAATGGCAAGATTATTCAAAGTGATCAGAGTGATAAAACCAGCCAGACTAATGAAATAGCCTGAATGTCCAATAATTCAAAATGTTCATCATGTCCACAGTGAATATAACGTTGGAATTGACCGAATTCGTCAAATGGCAAGAATAATCCAAGTGATCAGAGTGAAAAAACCAGCCAGACAAATCACAATATCCTAAATGTCCAATAATTCAGAATGTTCATCATGTTCAAACTGAATAGAACGTTGGAATTGACCGAATTCGTCAAATGGCAAGAGTATTCAAAGTGATCAGAGTGAAAAAACCAGCCAGACAAATCACAATATCCTGAATGTCCAATAATTCAGAATGTTCATCATGTTCAAACTGAATAGAACGTTGGAATTGACCGAATTCGTCAAATGGCAAGAGTATTCAAAGTGATCAGAGTGAAAAAACCAGCCAGACAAATCACAATATCCTAAATGTCCAATAATTCAAAATGTTCATCATGTCCACAGTGAATATAACGTAGGAATTGACCGAATTCGTCAAATGGCAAGAATAATCCAAGTGATCAGAGTGAAAAAACCAGCCAGACAAATCACAATATCCTGAATGTCCAATAATTCAGAATGTTCATCATGTTCAAACTGTATAGAACGTTGGACCGAATTCGTCAAATGGCAAGAATAATCAAAGTGATCAGAGTGAAAAAACCAGCCAAACAAATAACAATATCCTGAATGTCCAATAATTCAGAATGTTCATCATGTTCAAACTGAATAGAACGTTGAAATTGACTGAATTCGTGAAATGGCAAGAGTATCCAAAGTGATCAAACCAGCCAGACTTATCAAATAGCCTGACTGTCCAATAATTCAGAATGTTCATCATGTTCAAACTGAATAGAACGTTGGAGATGACCGAATTCGTCAAATGGCAAGATTATTCAAAGTGATCAGAGTGATAAAACCAGCCAGACTAATGAAATAGCCTGAATGTCCAATAATTCAAAATGTTCATCATGTCCACAGTGAATATAACGTTGGAATTGACCGAATTCGTCAAATGGCAAGAATAATCCAAGTGATCAGAGTGAAAAAACCAGCCAGACAAATCACAATATCCTAAATGTCCAATAATTCAGAATGTTCATCATGTTCAAACTGAATAGAACGTTGGAATTGACCGAATTCGTCAAATGGCAAGAGTATTCAAAGTGATCAGAGTGATAAAACCAGCCAGACTAATCAAATAGCCTGAATGTCCAATAATTCAGAATGTTCATCATGTTCAAACTGAATAGAACGTTGGAATTGACCGAATTCGTCAAATGGCAAGAGTATTCAAAGTGATCAGAGTGATAAAACCAGCCAGACTAATCAAATAGCCTGAATGTCCAATAATTGAAAATGTTCATCATGTTCAAAGTGAATATAACGTTGGAATTGACCGAATTTGTCAAATGGCAAGAATAATCAAAGTGATGAGAGTGAAAAAACCAGCCAGACTGACTAATCAAATAGCCTGAATGTCCAATAATTCAGAATGTTCATCATGTTCAAACTGAATAGAACGTTGGAATTGACCGAATTCGTCAAATGGCAAGAGTATTCAAAGTGATCAGAGTGATAAAACCAGCCGGACTAATCAAATAGCCTGAATGTCCAATAATTGAAAATGTTCATCATGTTCAAAGTGACGTTGTAATTGACCAAATTCGTCAAATGGCAATAGTATTCAAATTTATCAGAGTGATTAAACTAGTCAGACTAATCACAATAGCCTGAATGTCCAATAATTCAGAATGTTCATCATGTTCAAACTGAATATAACGTTGTAATTGACCGAATTCGTCAAATGGCAAGAGTATTTAAAGTGATCAAACCAGCCAGACTAAACAAATAGCCTGAATTTCCAATAATTCAAAATGTTCATCATGTTCAAACTGAATAGAACGTTGGACCGAATTCGTCAAATGGCAAGAATGATCAAAGTGATCAGAGTGAAAAAACCAGCCAGACAAATCAAAATAGCCTGAATGTCCAATAATTCAGAATGTTCATCATGTTCAAACTGAATATAACGTTGGAATTGACCGAATTCGTCAAATGGCAAGAGTATTCAAGGAGATCAGAGTGATAAAGCCAGCCAGACTAATCACAATATCCTGAATGTCCAATAATTCAGAATGTTCATCATGTTCAAACTGAATAGAACGTTGTAATTGTCCGAATTGGTCAAATGGCAAGAATAATCAAAGTGATCAGAGTGAAAAAACCAGCCCGACAAATCACAATATCCTGAATGTCCAATAATTCAGAATGTTCATCATGTTCAAATTGAATAGAACGTTGGATTTGACCGAATTCGTCAAATGGCAAGAGTATTCAAATTGATCAGAGTGATTAAACTAGTCAGACTAATCAAATAGACTGAATGTCAAATAACTCAAAATGTTCAACATGATCAAAGTTAATATAACGTTGTAATTGACCGAATTCGTCAAATGGCAAGAATAATCAAAGTTATCAGAGAGAGAAAACTAGGCAAATAAAAATAGCCTGTATGTCCAATAATTCAGAATGTTAATCATGTTCAAACGTTGGAATTGACCGAATTGGTCAAATGGCAAGAGTATTCAAAGTGATCAGATTAATAAAACCAGCCAGACTAATCAAATAGACTGAATGTCAAATAACTCAAAATGTTCATCATGATCAAACTGAATAGAACGTTGAAATTGACTGAATTCGTGAAATGGCAAGAATAATCAAAGTGATCAGAGAGAAAAAACCAGCCAGACAAATCAAAATAGCCTGAATGTCCAATAATTGAGAATGTTCATCATGTTCAAACGTTGGAATTGACCGAATTCGTCAAATGGCAAGAGTATTCAAAGTGATCAGAGTAATAAAACCAGCCAGACTAATCAAATAGCGGGAATGTCCAATAATTCAAAATGTTCATCATGTTCAAAGTGAATGTAACGTAGGAATTGACCGAATTCGTCAAATGGCAAGAATAATCCAAGTGATCAGAGTGAAAAATCCAGCCAGACAAATCACAATATCCTGAATGTCCAATAATGTCATGTTCAAACTGAATAGAACGTTGGACCGAATTCGTCAAATGGCAAGAATAATCAAAGTGATCAGAGTGAAAAAACCAGCCAGACAAATCACAATATCCTGAATGTCCAATAATTCAGAATGTTCATCATATTCAAACTGAATAGAACGTTGAAATTGACTGAATTCGTGAAATGGCAAGAGTATCCAAAGTGATCAAACCAGCCAGACTAATCAAATAGCCTGAATGTCCAATAATTCAAAATGTTCATCATGTTCAAAGTGAATGGTACGTAGGAATTGACCGAATTCGTCAAATGGCAAGAATAATCAAAGTGATGAGAGTGAAAAAACCAGCCAGACAGATCAAAATAGCCTGACTGTCCAATAATTCAGAATGTTCATCATGTTCAAACTGAATAGAACGTTGGACATGACCGAATTCGTCAAATGGCAAAAGTATTCAAAGTGATAAAACCAGCCAGACTAATGAAATAGCCTGAATGTCCAATAATTCAAAATGTTCATCATGTCCACAGTGAATATAACGTTGGAATTGACCGAATTCGTCAAATGGCAAGAATAATCCAAGTGATGAGAGTGAAAAAACTAGTCAGACTAATCAAATAGACTGAATGTCAAATAACTCAAAATGTTCATCATGATCAAAGTTAATATATCGTTGTAATTGACCTAATTCGTCAAATGGCAAGAATAATCAAAGTGATCAGAGAGAAAAAACCAGCCATACAAACCAAAATAGCCTGAATGTCCAATAATTCAGAATGTTCATCATGTTCAAACTAAATAGAACGTTGGAATTGTCCGAATTCATCAAATAGCAAAGAGTATTGATCAGAGTGATTAAAACAGTCAGACTGATCAAGTAGCCTGAATGTCAAGTAACTCAAAATGTTCGTCATGATCAAAGTTAATATAACGTTGTTATTGACCGAATTCGTCAAATGGCAAGAGTATTCAACGTGATCAGAGTGATAAAACCAACCAGAATAATCACAATATCCTGAATGTCCAATAATTCAGAATGTTCATCATGTTCAAACTGAATAGAACGTTGGACCGAATTCGTCAAATGGCAAGAATAATCAAAGTGATCAGAGTGAAAAAACCAGCCCGACAAATTACAATATCCTGAATGTCCAATAATTCAGAATGTTCATCATGTTCAAATTGAATAGAACGTTGGAAGTGACCGAATTCGTGAAATGGCAAGAGTATTCAAATTGATCAGAGTGATTAAACTAGTCAGACTAATCAAATAGACTGAATGTCAAATAACTCAAAATGTTCATCATGATCAAAGTTAATATAACGTTGTAATTGACCTAATTCGTCAAATGGCAAGAATAATCAAAGTGATCAGAAAGAAAAAACCAGCCAGACAAATCAAAATAGCCTGAATGTCCAATAATTGAGAATGTTCATCATGTTCAAACGTTGGAATTGACCGAATTCGTCAAATGGCAAGAGTATTCAAAGTGATCAGAGTGATAAAACCAGCCAGACAAATCACAATATCCTGAATATCCAATAATTCAGAATGTTCATCATGTTCAAACTGAATAGAACGTTGAAATTGACTGAATTCGTGAAATGGCAGGAGTATTCAAATTGATCAGAGTGATTAAACTAGTCAGACTAATCAAATAGACTGAATGTCAAATAACTCAAAATGTTCATCATGTACAAAGTTAATATAACGTTGTAATTGACCGAATTCGTCAAATGGCAAGAATAATCAAAGTGATCAGAGAGAAAAAACCAGCCAGACAAATCAAAATAGCCTGAATGTCCAATAATTGAGAATGTTCATCATGTTCAAACGTTGGAATTGACCGAATTCGTCAAATGGCAAGAGTATTCAAAGTGATCAGAGTAATAAAACCAGCCAGACTAATAAAATAGCCTGAATGTTCAATAATTGAAAATGTTCATGATGTTCAAAGTGAATATAACGTTGGAATTGACCGAATTCGTCAAATGGCAAGAATAATCCAAGTGATCAGAGAGAAAAAACCAGCCAGACAAATCACAATATCCTGAACATCCAATAATTCAGAATGTTCATCATGTTCAAACTGAATAGAACGTTGAAATTGACTGAATTCGTGAAATGGCAGGAGTATTCAAATTGATCAGAGTGATTAAACTAGTCAGACTAATCAAATAGACTGAATGTCAAATAACTCAAAATGTTCGTCATGATCAAAGTTAATATAACGTTGTAATTGACCGAATTCGTCAAATGGCAAGAATAATCCAAGTGATCAGAGTGAAAAATCCAGCCAGTCAAATCACAATATCCTGAATGTCCAATAATTCAGAATGTTCATCATGTTCAAACTGAATAGAACGTTGGACCGAATTCGTCAAATGGCAAGAATAATCAAAGTGATCAGAGTGAAAAAACCAGCCAGACAAATAACAATATCCTGAATGTCCAATAATTCAGAATGTTCATCATGTTCAAACTGAATAGAACGTTGAAATTGACTGAATTCGTGAAATGGCAAGAGTATCCACAGTGATCAAACCAGCCAGACTTATCAAATAGCCTGAATGTCCAATAATTCAAAATGTTCATCATGTTCAAAGTGAATGTAACGTAGGAATTGACCGAATTCGTCAAATGGCAAGAATAATCCAAGTGATCAGAGTGAAAAAACCAGCCAGACAAATCACAATATCCTGAATGTCCAATAATTCAGAATGTTCATCATGTTCAAACTGTATAGAACGTTGGACCGAATTCGTCAAATGGCAAGAATAATCAAAGTGATGAGAGTGAAAAATCCAGCCAGACAGATCAAAATAGCCTGACTGTCCAATAATTCAGAATGTTCATCATGTTCAAACTGAATAGAACGTTGGAGATGACCGAATTCGTCAAATGGCAAGATTATTCAAAGTGATCAGAGTGATAAAACCAGCCAGACTAATGAAATAGCCTGAATGTCCAATAATTCAAAATGTTCATCATGTCCACAGTGAATATAACGTTGGAATTGACCGAATTCGTCAAATGGCAAGAATAATCCAAGTGATCAGAGTGAAAAAACCAGCCAGACAAATCACAATATCCTAAATGTCCAATAATTCAGAATGTTCATCATGTTCAAACTGAATAGAACGTTGGAATTGACCGAATTGGTCAAATGGCAAGAGTATTCAAAGTGATCAGAGTGATAAAACCAGCCAGACTAATCAAATAGCCTGAATGTCCAATAATTCAGAATGTTCATCATGTTCAAACTGAATAGAACGTTGGAATTGACCGAATTCATCAAATGGCAAGAGTATTCAAAGTGATCAGAGTGATAAAACCAGCCAGACTAATCAAATAGCCTGAATGTCCAATAATTGAAAATGTTCATCATGTTCAAAGTGAATATAACGTTGGAATTGACCGAATTTGTCAAATGGCAAGAATAATCAAAGTGATGAGAGTGAAAAAACCAGCCAGACTGACTAATCAAATAGCCTGAATGTCCAATAATTCAGAATGTTCATCATGTTCAAACTGAATAGAACGTTGGAATTGACCGAATTCGTCAAATGGCAAGAGTATTCAAAGTGATCAGAGTGATAAAACCAGCCGGACTAATCAAATAGCCTGAATGTCCAATAATTGAAAATGTTCAAAGTGAATATAACGTTGGAATTGACCGAATTCGTCAAATGGCAAGAATAATCCAAGTGATCAGAGAGAAAAAACCAGCCAGACAAATCACAATATCCTGAATATCCAATAATTCAGAATGTTCATCATGTTTAAACTGAATAGAACGTTGAAATTGACTGAATGGCAAGAATAATCCAAGTGATCAGAGAGAAAAAACCAGCCAGACAAATCACAATATCCTGAATATCCAATAATTCAGAATGTTCATCATGTTCAAACTGAAAAAACCAGCCAGACAAATCAAAATAGACTGAACGTCCAATAATTCAGAATGTTCATCATGTTCAAACTGAATAGAACGTTGGACCGAATTCGTCAAATGGCAAGCATAATCAATATGATCAGAGTGAAAAAACCAGCCAGACAAATCAAAATAGCCTGAATGTTCAATAATTCAGAATGTTCATCATGTTCAAACTGAATAGAACGTTGGAACTGACCGAATTCGTCAAATGGCAAGAGTATTCAAAGTGATCAGAGTGATAAAACCAGCCAGACTAATCAAATAGCCTGAATGTCCAATAATTGAAAATGTTCATCATGTTCAAAGTGAATATAACGTTGTAATTGACCAAATTCGTCAAATGGCAAGAGTATTCAAAGTGATCAGAGTGATAAAACCAGCCAGACTAATCAAATAGCCTGAATGTCCAATAATTGAAAATGTTCATCATGTTCAAACTGAATATAACGTTGTAATTGACCGAATTCGTCAAATGGCAAGAGTATTTAAAGTGATCAAACCAGCCAGACTAAACAAATAGCCTGAATTTCCAATAATTCAAAATGTTCATCATGTTCAAACTGAATAGAACGTTGGACCGAATTCGTCAAATGGCAAGAATGATCAAAGTGATCAGAGTGAAAAAACCAGCCAGACAAATCAAAATAGCCTGAATGTCCAATAATTCAGAATGTTCATCATGTTCAAACTGAATATAACGTTTGAATTGACCGAATTCGTCAAATGGCAAGAGTATTCAAAGAGATCAGAGTGATAAAGCCAGCCAGACTAATCACAATATCCTGAATGTCCAATAATTCAGAATGTTCATCATGTTCAAACTGAATAGAACGATGGACCGAATTCGTCAAATGGCAAGAGTAATCAAAGTGATCAGAATGAAAAAACCAGCCAGACAAATCAAAATAGCCTGAATGTCCAATAATTCAGAATGTTCATCATGTTCAAACTGAATAGAACGTTGTAATTGTCCGAATTGGTCAAATGGCAAGAATAATCAAAGTGATCAGAGTGAAAAAACCAGCCCGACAAATCACAATATCCTGAATGTCCAATAATTCAGAATGTTCATCATGTTCAAATTGAATAGAACGTTGGATTTGACCGAATTCGTCAAATGGCAAGAGTATTCAAATTGATCAGAGTGATTAAACTAGTCAGACTAATCAAATAGACTGAATGTCAAATAACTCAAAATGTTCAACATGATCAAAGTTAATATAACGTTGTAATTGACCGAATTCGTCAAATGGCAAGAATAATCAAAGTTATCAGAGAGAGAAAACTAGGCAAATAAAAATAGCCTGTATGTCCAATAATTCAGAATGTTAATCATGTTCAAACGTTGGAATTGACCGAATTGGTCAAATGGCAAGAGTATTCAAAGTGATCAGATTAATAAAACCAGCCAGACTAATCAAATAGACTGAATGTCAAATAACTCAAAATGTTCATCATGATCAAACTGAATAGAACGTTGAAATTGACCGAATTCGTCAAATGGCAAGAATAATCCAAGTGATCAGAGAGAAAAAACCAGCCAGACAAATCACAATATCCTGAATATCCAATTATTCAGAATGTTCATCATGTTCAAACTGAATAGAACGTTGAAATTGACTGAATTCGTGAAATGGAAAGAGTATTCAAAGTGATAAAACCAGCCAGACTAATCAAATAGCCTGAATGTCCACAGTGAATATAACGTTGGAATTGACCGAATTCGTCAAATGGCAAGAATAATCCAAGTGATGAGAGTGAAAAAACTAGTCAGACTAATCAAATAGACTGAATGTCAAATAACTCAAAATGTTCATCATGATCAAAGTTAATATATCGTTGTAATTGACCTAATTCGTCAAATGGCAAGAATAATCAAAGTGATCAGAGAGAAAAAACCAGCCATACAAACCAAAATAGCCTGAATGTCCAATAATTCAGAATGTTCATCATGTTCAAACTAAATAGAACGTTGGAATTGTCCGAATTCATCAAATAGCAAAGAGTATTGATCAGAGTGATTAAAACAGTCAGACTGATCAAGTAGCCTGAATGTCAAGTAACTCAAAATGTTCGTCATGATCAAAGTTAATATAACGTTGTTATTGACCGAATTCGTCAAATGGCAAGAGTATTCAACGTGATCAGAGTGATAAAACCAACCAGAATATTCACAATATCCTGAATGTCCAATAATTCAGAATGTTCATCATGTTCAAACTGAATAGAACGTTGGACCGAATCAGAGTGAATCAGAGTGAATCAAAGTGATCAGAGTGAAAAAACCAGCCCGACAAATTACAATATCCTGAATGTCCAATAATTCAGAATGTTCATCATGTTCAAATTGAATAGAACGTTGGAATTGACCGAATTCGTGAAATGGCAAGAGTATTCAAATTGATCAGAGTGATTAAACTAGTCAGACTAATCAAATAGACTGAATGTCAAATAACTCAAAATGTTCATCATGATCAAAGTTAATATAACGTTGTAATTGACCTAATTCGTCAAATGGCAAGAATAATCAAAGTGATCAGAAAGAAAAAACCAGCCAGACAAATCAAAATAGCCTGAATGTCCAATAATTGAGAATGTTCATCATGTTCAAACGTTGGAATTGACCGAATTCGTCAAATGGCAAGAGTATTCAAAGTGATCAGAGTGATAAAACCAGCCAGACAAATCACAATATCCTGAATATCCAATAATTCAGAATGTTCATCATGTTCAAACTGAATAGAACGTTGAAATTGACTGAATTCGTGAAATGGCAGGAGTATTCAAATTGATCAGAGTGATTAAACTAGTCAGACTAATCAAATAGACTGAATGTCAAATAACTCAAAATGTTCATCATGTACAAAGTTAATATAACGTTGTAATTGACCGAATTCGTCAAATGGCAAGAATAATCAAAGTGATCAGAGAGAAAAAACCAGCCAGACAAATCAAAATAGCCTGAATGTCCAATAATTGAGAATGTTCATCATGTTCAAACGTTGGAATTGACCGAATTCGTCAAATGGCAAGAGTATTCAAAGTGATCAGAGTAATAAAACCAGCCAGACTAATAAAATAGCCTGAATGTTCAATAATTGAAAATGTTCATGATGTTCAAAGTGAATATAACGTTGGAATTGACCGAATTCGTCAAATGGCAAGAATAATCCAAGTGATCAGAGAGAAAAACCAGCCAGACAAATCACAATATCCTGAACATCCAATAATTCAGAATGTTCATCATGTTCAAACTGAATAGAACGTTGAAATTGACTGAATTCGTGAAATGGCAGGAGTATTCAAATTGATCAGAGTGATTAAACTAGTCAGACTAATCAAATAGACTGAATGTCAAATAACTCAAAATGTTCGTCATGATCAAAGTTAATATAACGTTGTAATTGACCGAATTCGTCAAATGGCAAGAAAAATCAAAGTGATCAGAGAGAAACAACCAGCCAGACAAATCAAAATTCTGAATGTCCAATAATTGAGAATGTTGGAATTGACCGAATTCGTCAAATGGCAAGAGTATTCAAAGTGATCAGAGTGATAAAACCAGCCAGACTAATGAAATAGCCTGAATGTCCAATAATTCAAAATGTTCATCATGTTCAAACTGTATAGAAGGTTGGACCGAATTCGTCAAATGGCAAGAATAATCCAAGTGATCAGAGTGAAAAATCCAGCCAGTCAAATCACAATATCCTGAATGTCCAATAATTCAGAATGTTCATCATGTTCAAACTGAATAGAACGTTGGACCGAATTCGTCAAATGGCAAGAATAATCAAAGTGATCAGAGTGAAAAAACCAGCCAGACAAATAACAATATCCTGAATGTCCAATAATTCAGAATGTTCATCATGTTCAAACTGAACAGAACGTTGAAATTGACTGAATTCGTGAAATGGCAAGAGTATCCAAAGTGATCAAACCAGCCAGACTTATCAAATAGCCTGAATGTCCAATAATTCAAAATGTTCATCATGTTCAAAGTGAATGTAACGTAGGAATTGACCGAATTCGTCAAATGGCAAGAATAATCCAAGTGATCAGAGTGAAAAAACCAGCCAGACAAATCACAATATCCTGAATGTCCAATAATTCAGAATGTTCATCATGTTCAAACTGTATAGAACGTTGGACCGAATTCGTCAAATGGCAAGAATAATCAAAGTGATGAGAGTGAAAAATCCAGCCAGACAGATCAAAATAGCCTGACTGTCCAATAATTCAGAATGTTCATCATGTTCAAACTGAATAGAACGTTGGAGATGACCGAATTCGTCAAATGGCAAGATTATTCAAAGTGATCAGAGTGATAAAACCAGCCAGACTAATGAAATAGCCTGAATGTCCAATAATTCAGAATGTTCATCATGTTCAAACTGAATAGAACGTTGGAATTGACCGAATTCATCAAATGGCAAGAGTATTCAAAGTGATCAGAGTGATAAAACCAGCCAGACTAATCAAATAGCCTGAATGTCCAATAATTCAGAATGTTCATCATGTTCAAACTGAATAGAACGTTGGAATTGACCGAATTCATCAAATGGCAAGATTATTCAAAGTGATCAGAGTGATAAAACCAGCCAGACTAATGAAATAGCCTGAATGTCCAATAATTCAGAATGTTCATCATGTTCAAACTGAATAGAACGTTGGAATTGACCGAATTCATCAAATGGCAAGAGTATTCAAAGTGATCAGAGTGATAAAACCAGCCAGACTAATCAAATAGCCTGAATGTCCAATAATTCAAAATGTTCATCATGTCCACAGTGAATATAACGTTGGAATTGACCGAATTCGTCAAATGGCAAGAATAATCCAAGTGATCAGAGTGAAAAATCCAGCCAGACAAATCACAATATCCTAAATGTCCAATAATTCAGAATGTTCATCATGTTCAAACTGAATAGAACGTTGGAATTGACCGAATTCGTCAAATGGCAAGAGTATTCAAAGTGATCAGAGTGATAAAACCAGCCAGACTAATCAAATAGCCTGAATGTCCAATAATTCAGAATGTTCATCATGTTCAAACTGAATAGAACGTTGGAATTGACCGAATTCATCAAATGGCAAGAGTATTCAAAGTGATCAGAGTGATAAAACCAGCCAGACTAATCAAATAGCCTGAATGTCCAATAATTGAAAATGTTCATCATGTTCAAAGTGAATATAACGTTGGAATTGACCGAATTTGTCAAATGGCAAGAATAATCAAAGTGATGAGAGTGAAAAAACCAGCCAGACTGACTAATCAAATAGCCTGAATGTCCAATAATTCAGAATGTTCATCATGTTCAAACTGAATAGAACGTTGGAATTGACCGAATTCGTCAAATGGCAAGAGTATTCAAAGTGATCAGAGTGATAAAACCAGCCGGACTAATCAAATAGCCTGAATGTCCAATAATTGAAAATGTTCATCATGTTCAAAGTGAATATAACGTTGGAATTGACCGAATTCGTCAAATGGCAAGAATAATCCAAGTGATCAGAGAGAAAAAACCAGCCAGACAAATCACAATATCCTGAATATCCAATAATTCAGAATGTTCATCATGTTTAAACTGAATAGAACGTTGAAATTGACTGAATGGCAAGAATAATCCAAGTGATCAGAGAGAAAAAACCAGCCAGACAAATCACAATATCCTGAATATCCAATAATTCAGAATGTTCATCATGTTCAAACTGAAAAAACCAGCCAGACAAATCAAAATAGACTGAACGTCCAATAATTCAGAATGTTCATCATGTTCAAACTGAATAGAACGTTGGACCGAATTCGTCAAATGGCAAGCATAATCAATATGATCAGAGTGAAAAAACCAGCCAGACAAATCAAAATAGCCTGAATGTTCAATAATTCAGAATGTTCATCATGTTCAAACTGAATAGAACGTTGGAACTGACCGAATTCGTCAAATGGCAAGAGTATTCAAAGTGATCAGAGTGATAAAACCAGCCAGACTAATCAAATAGCCTGAATGTCCAATAATTGAAAATGTTCATCATGTTCAAAGTGAATATAACGTTGTAATTGACCAAATTCGTCAAATGGCAATAGTATTCAAATTTATCAGAGTGATTAAACTAGTCAGACTAATCACAATAGCCTGAATGTCCAATAATTCAGAATGTTCATCATGTTCAAACTGAATATAACGTTGTAATTGACCGAATTCGTCAAATGGCAAGAGTATTTAAAGTGATCAAACCAGCCAGACTAAACAAATAGCCTGAATTTCCAATAATTCAAAATGTTCATCATGTTCAAACTGAATAGAACGTTGGACCGAATTCGTCAAATGGCAAGAATGATCAAAGTGATCAGAGTGAAAAAACCAGCCAGACAAATCAAAATAGCCTGAATGTCCAATAATTCAGAATGTTCATCATGTTCAAACTGAATGTAACGTTGGAATTGACCGAATTCGTCAAATGGCAAGAGTATTCAAAGAGATCAGAGTGATAAAGCCAGCCAGACTAATCACAATATCCTGAATGTCCAATAATTCAGAATGTTCATCATGTTCAAACTGAATAGAACGATGGACCGAATTCGTCAAATGGCAAGAGTAATCAAAGTGATCAGAATGAAAAAACCAGCCAGACAAATCAAAATAGCCTGAATGTCCAATAATTCAGAATGTTCATCATGTTCAAACTGAATAGAACGTTGTAATTGTCCGAATTGGTCAAATGGCAAGAATAATCAAAGTGATCAGAGTGAAAAAACCAGCCCGACAAATCACAATATCCTGAATGTCCAATAATTCAGAATGTTCATCATGTTCAAATTGAATAGAACGTTGGATTTGACCGAATTCGTCAAATGGCAAGAGTATTCAAATTGATCAGAGTGATTAAACTAGTCAGACTAATCAAATAGACTGAATGTCAAATAACTCAAAATGTTCAACATGATCAAAGTTAATATAACGTTGTAATTGACCGAATTCGTCAAATGGCAAGAATAATCAAAGTTATCAGAGAGAGAAAACTAGGCAAATAAAAATAGCCTGTATGTCCAATAATTCAGAATGTTAATCATGTTCAAACGTTGGAATTGACCGAATTGGTCAAATGGCAAGAGTATTCAAAGTGATCAGATTAATAAAACCAGCCAGACTAATCAAATAGACTGAATGTCAAATAACTCAAAATGTTCATCATGATCAAACTGAATAGAACGTTGAAATTGACCGAATTCGTCAAATGGCAAGAATAATCCAAGTGATCAGAGAGAAAAAACCAGCCAGACAAATCACAATATCCTGAATATCCAATTATTCAGAATGTTCATCATGTTCAAACTGAATAGAACGTTGAAATTGACTGAATTCGTGAAATGGAAAGAGTATTCAAAGTGATAAAACCAGCCAGACTAATCAAATAGCCTGAATGTCCAATAATTCAAAATTTTCATCATGTTCAAAGTGAATATAACGTTGGAATTGACCGAATTCGTCAAATGGCAAGAAGATTCCAAGTGATCAGAGTCATAAAACCAGCCAGACTAAACAAATAGCCTGAATGTCCAATAATTCAAAATGTTCATCATGTTCAAACTGAATAGAACGTTGGACCGAATTCGTCAAATGGCAAGAATAATCAAATTTATCAGAGTGATTAAACTAGTCAGACTAATCAAATAGCCTGAATGTGCAATAATTCAGAATGTTCATGATGTTCAAACTGAGTAGAACGTTTGAATTGACCGAATTCATCAAATAGCAAAGAGTATTCAAATTGATCAGAGTGATAAAACCAGCTACAATAATCAAAATAGCCTGAATGTCCAATAATTCAGAATGTTCATCATGTTCAAACTAAATAGAACGTTGGAATTGACCGAATTCATCAAATAGCAAAGAGTATTGATCAGAGTGATTAAAACAGTCAGACTGATCAAGTAGACTGAATGTCAAGTAACTCAAAATGTTCATCATGTTCAAAGTGAATATAACGTTGGAATTGACCGAATTCGTCAAATGGCAAGAATAATCCAAGTGATCAGAGTGAAAAAAAACCAGCCAGACAAATCAAAATAGCCTGAATGTCCAATAATTCAGAATGTTCAAACTGAATATAACGTTGTAATTGACCGAATTCGTCAAATGGCAATAGTATTCAAATTTATCAGAGTGATTAAACTAGTCAGACTAATCAAATAGCCTGAATGTCCAATAATTCAGAATGTTCATGATGTTCAAACTGAGTAGAACGTTTGAATTGACCGAATTCATCAAATAGCAAAGAGTATTCAAACTGATCAGAGTGATAAAACCAGCTACAATAATCAAAATAGCCTGAATGTCCAATAATTCAGAATGTTCATCATGTTCAAACTAAATAGAACGTTGGAATTGACCGAATTCATCAAATAGCAAAGAGTATTCAAATTGATCAGAGTGATAAAACCAGCTACAATAATCAAAATAGCCTGAATGTCCAATAATTCAAAATGTTCATCATGTTCAAACTGAATAGAACGTTGGACCGAATTCGTCAAATGGCAAGAATAATCAAATTTATCAGAGTGATTAAACTAGTCAGACTAATCAAATAGCCTGAATGTCCAATAATTCAGAATGTTCATGATGTTCAAACTGAGTAGAACGTTTGAATTGACCGAATTCATCAAATAGCAAAGAGTATTCAAATTGATCAGAGTGATAAAACCAGCTACAATAATCAAAATAGCCTGAATGTCCAATAATTCAGAATGTTCATCATGTTCAAACTGAATATAACGTTGTAATTGACCGAATTCGTCAAATGGCAATAGTATTCAAATTTATCAGAGTGATTAAACTAGTCAGACTAATCAAATAGCCTGAATGTCCAATAATTCAGAATGTTCATGATGTTCAAACTGAGTAGAACGTTTGAATTGACCGAATTCATCAAATAGCAAAGAGTATTCAAATTGATCAGAGTGATAAAACCAGCTACAATAATCAAAATAGCCTGAATGTCCAATAATTCAAAATGTTCATCATGTTCAAACTGAATAGAACGTTGGACCGAATTCGTCAAATGGCAAGAATAATCAAATTTATCAGAGTGATTAAACTAGTCAGACTAATCAAATAGCCTGAATGTGCAATAATTCAGAATGTTCATGATGTTCAAACTGAGTAGAACGTTTGAATTGACCGAATTCATCAAATAGCAAAGAGTATTCAAATTGATCAGAGTGATAAAACCAGCTACAATAATCAAAATAGCCTGAATGTCCAATAATTCAGAATGTTCATCATGTTCAAACTAAATAGAACGTTGGAATTGACCGAATTCATCAAATAGCAAAGAGTATTGATCAGAGTGATTAAAACAGTCAGACTGATCAAGTAGCCTGAATGTCAAGTAACTAAAAATGTTCATCATGTTCAAAGTGAATATAACGTTGTTATTGACCGAATTCGTCAAATGGCAAGAGAATTCAACGTGATCAGAGTTAAAAAAGCCAGCCAGACTAATCACAATATCCTGAATGTCCAATAATTCAGAATATTCATCATGTTCAAACTGAATAGAACGTTGGACCGAATTCGTCAAATGGCAAGAATAATCAAAGTGATCAGAGTGAAAAAACCAGCCCGACAAATCACAATATCCTGAATGTCCAATAAATCAGAATGTTCATCATGTTCAAATTGAATAGAACGTTGGAATTCACCGAATTCGTCAAATGGCAAGAGTAATCAAAGTGATCAGAAAGAAAAAACGAGCCAGACAAATCAAAATAGCCTGAATGTCCAATAATTGAGAATGTTCATCATGTTCAAACGTTGGAATTGACCGAATTCGTCAAATGGCAAGAGTATTCAATGTGAACAGAGTGATAAAACCAGCCAGTCTAATCAAATAGCCTGAATGTTCAATAATTGAAAATGTTCATCATGTTCAATGTGAATATAACGTTGGAATTGACCGAATTCGTCAAATGGCAAGAATAATCCAAGTGATCAGAGAGAAAAAACCAGCCAGACAAATCACAATATCCTGAATATCCAATAATTCAGAATGTTCATCATGTTCAAACTGAATAGAACGTTGAAATTGACTGAATTCGTGAAATGGCAGGAGTATTCAAATTGATCAGAGTGATTAAACTAGTCAGACTAATCAAATAGACTGAATGTCAAATAACTCAAAATGTTCATCATAATCAAAGTTAATATAACATTGTAATTGACCGAATTCGTCAAATGGCAAGAATAATCAAAGTGATCAGAGAGAAAAAACCAGCCATACAAATCAAAATAGCCTGAATGTCCAATAATTGAGAATGTTCATCATGTTCAAACGTTGGAATTGACCGAATTCGTCAAATGGCAAGAGTATTCAAAGTGATCAGAGTAATAAAACCAGCCAGACTAATCAAATAGCCTGAATGTTCAATAATTGAAAATGTTCATCATGTTCAAAGTGAATATAACGTTGGAATTGACCGAATTCGTCAAATGGCAAGAATAATCCAAGTGATCAGAGAGAAAAAACCAGCCAGACAAATAATAATATCCTGAATATCCAATAATTCAGAATGTTCATCATGTTCAAACTGAATAGAACGTTGAAATTGACTGAATTCGTGAAATGGCAGGAGTATTCAAATTTACCAGAGTGATTAAACTAGTCAGACTAATCAAATAGACTGAATGTTCAATAATTGAAAATGTTCATCATGTTCAAAGTGAATATAACGTTGGAATTGACCGAATTCGTCAAATGGCAAGAATAATCCAAGTGATCAGAGAGAAAAAACCAGCCAGACAAATCACAATATCCTGAATATCCAATAATTCAGAATGTTCATCATGTTCAAACTGAATAGAACGTTGAAATTGACTGAATTCGTGAAATGGCAGGAGTATTCAAATTGATCAGAGTGATTAAACTAGTCAGACTAATCAAATAGACTGAATGTCAAATAACTCAAAATGTTCATCATAATCAAAGTTAATATAACATTGTAATTGACCGAATTCGTCAAATGGCAAGAATAATCAAAGTGATCAGAGAGAAAAAACCAGCCAGACAAATCAAAATAGCCTGAATGTCCAATAATTGAGAATGTTCATCATGTTCAAACGTTGGAATTGACCGAATTCGTCAAATGGCAAGAGTATTCAAAGTGATCAGAGTAATAAAACCAGCCAGACTAATCAAATAGCGGGAATGTCCAAATGTTCATCATGTTCAAAGTGAATGTAACGTAGGAATTGACCGAATTCGTCAAATGGCAAGAATAATCCAAGTGATCAGAGTGAAAAAACCAGCCAGACAAATCACAATATCCTGAATGTCCAATAATTCAGAATGTTCATCATGTTCAAACTGAATAGAACGTTGGACCGAATTCGTCAAATGGCAAGAATAATCAAAGTGATGAGAGTGATAAAACCAGCCAGACTAATCAAATAGCCTGAATGTCCAATAATTCAGAATGTTCATCATGTTGAAACTGAATAGAACGTTGGAATTGACCGAATTCGTCAAATGGCAAGAGAATTCAAAGTGATCAGAGTGAAAAAACCAGCCAGACTAATCAAATAGCCTGAATGTCCAGTAATTCAAAATGTTCATCATGTTCAAAGTGAATATAACGTTGGAATTGACCGAATTCGTCAAATGGCAAGAATAATCCAAGTGACCAGAGAGAGAAAACCAGCCAGACAAATCACAATATCCTGAATATCCAATTATTCAGAATGTTCATCATGTTCAAACTGAATGGAACTTTGCAATTGACTAAATTCGTGAAATGGCAAGAGTATTCAAAGTGATCAAACCAGCCACACTAATCAAATAGCCTGAATGTCCAATAATTCAAAATTTTCATCATGTTCAAAGTGAATATAACGTTGGAATTGACCGAATTCGTCAAATGGCAAGAATAATCCAAGTGATCAGAGTGATAAAACCAGCCAGACTAAAAAAATAGCCTGAATGTCCAATAATTCAAAATGTTCATCATGTTCAAACTGAATAGAACGTTGGTATTCAAAGTGATCAGAGTAATAAAACCAGCCATACTAATCAAATAGCCGGAATGTCCAATAATTCAAAATGTTCATCATGTTCAAAGTGACTGTAACGTAGGAATTGACCGAATTCGTCAAATGGCAAGAATAATCCAAGTGATCAGAGTGAAAAAACCAGCCAGATCACAATATCCTGAATGTCCAACAATTCAGAATGTTCATCATGTTCAAACTGTATAGAACGTTGGACCGAATTCGTCAAATGGCAAGAATAATCAAAGTGATGAGAGTGAAAAAACCAGCCAGACAGATTAAAATAGCCTGACTATCCAATAATTCAGAATGTTCATCATGTTCAAACTGAATAGAACGTTGGAATTTACCGAATTCGTCAAATGGCAAGAGTATTCAAAGTGATCAGAGTGATAAAACCAGCCAGACTAATCAAATAGCCTGAATGTCCAATACTTCAGAATGTTCATCATGTTCAAACTGAATAGAACGTTGGAATTTACCGAATTCGTCAAATGGCAAGAGTATTCAAAGTGATCAGAGTGATAAAACCAGCCAGACTAATCAAATAGACTGAATGTCAAATAACTCAAAATTTTCATCATGATCAAAGTTAATATAACGTTGTAATTGACCTAATTCGTCAAATGGCAAGAATTATCAAAGTGATCAGAGAGAAAAAACCAGCCATACAAACCAAAATAGCCTGAATGTCCAATAATTCAGAATGTTCATCATGTTCAAACTAAATAGAACGTTGGAATTGACCGAATTCATCAAATAGCAAAGAGTATTGATCAGAGTGATTAAAACAGTCAGACTGATCAAGTAGCCTGAATGTCAAGTAACTCAAAATGTTCATCATGTTCAAAGTGAATATAACGTTGTTATTGACCGAATTCGTCAAATGGCAAGAGTATTCAACTTGATCAGAGTGATAAAACCAGCCAGACTAATCAAATAACCAGAATGTCAAATAACTCAAAATGTGCATCATGTTCAAAGTGAATATAACGTTGGAATTGACCGAATTCGTCAAATGGCAAGAGTATTCAAAGTGATCAGAGTGATAAAGCCAGCCAGACTAATCACAATATCCTGAATGTCCAATAATTCAGAATGTTCATCATGTTCAAACTGAATAGAACGTTGGACCGAATTCGTCAAATGGCAAGAATAATCAAAGTGATCAGAGTGAAAAAACCAGCCCGACAAATCACAATATCCTGAATGTCCAATAATTCAGAATGTTCATCATGTTCAAATTGAATAGAACGTTGGAATTGACCGAATTCGTGAAATGGCAAGAGTATTCAAATTGATCAGAGTGAATAAACTAGTCAGACTAATCAAATAGACTGAATGTCAAATAACTCAAAATGTTCATCATGATCAAAGTTAATATAACGTTGTAATTGACCTAATTCGTCAAATGGCAAGAATAATCAAAGTGATCAGAAAGAAAAAACCAGCCAGACAAATCAAAATAGCCTGAATGTCCAATAATTGATAATGTTCATCATGTTCAAACGTTGGAATTGACCGAATTCGTCAAATGGCAAGAGTATTCAAAGTGATCAGAGTGATAAAACCAGCCAGACTAATCAAATAGCCTGAATGTTCAATAATTGAAAATGTTCATCATGTTCAAAGTGAATATAACGTTGGAATTGACCGAATTCGTCAAATGGCAAGAATAATCCAAGTGATCAGAGAGAAAAAACCAGCCAGACAAATCACAATATCCTTAATATCCAATAATTCAGAATGTTCATCATGTTCAAACCGAATAGAACGTTTAAATTGACTGAATTCGTGAAATGGCAGGAGTATTCAAATTGATCAGAGTGATTAAACTAGTCAGACTAATCAAATAGACTGAATGTCAAATAACTCAAAATGTTCATCATGATCAAAGTTAATATAACGTTGTAATTGACCGAATTCGTCAAATGGCAAGAATAATCAAAGTGATCAGAGAGAAAAAACCAGCCAGACAAATCAAAATAGCCTGAATGTCCAATAATTGAGAATGTTCATCATGTTCAAACGTTGGAATTGACCGAATTCGTCAAATGGCAAGAGTATTCAAAGTGATCAGAGTAATAAAACCAGCCAGACTAATCAAATAGCCGGAATGTCCAATAATTCAAAATGTTCATCATGTTCAAAGTGAATGTAACGTAGGAATTGACCGAATTCGTCAAATGGCAAGAATAATCCAAGTGATCAGAGTGAAAAAACCAGCCAGACAAATCACAATACCCTGAATGTCCAATAATTCAGAATGTTCATCATGTTCAAACTGTATAGAACGTTGGACCGAATTCGTCAAATGGCAAGAATAATCAAAGTGATGAGAGTGAAAAAACCAGCCAGACAGATCAAAATAGCCTGACTGTCCAATAATTCAGAATGTTCATCATGTTCAAACTGAATAGAACGTTGGAGATGACCGAATTCGTCAAATGGCAAGAGTATTCAAAGTGATCAGAGTGATAAAACCAGCCAGACTAATGAAATAGCCTGAATGTCCAATAATTCAAAATGTTCATCATGTCCAAAGTGAAAATAACGTTGGAATTGACCGAATTCGTCAAATGGCAAGAATAATCCAAGTGATCAGAGTGAAAAAACCAGCCAGACAAATCACAATATCCTGAATGTCCAATAATTCAGAATGTTCATCATGTTCAAACTGAATAGAACGTTGGACCGAATTTGTCAAATGGCAAGAATAATCAAAGTGATGAGAGTGAAAAAACCAGTCAGACAGATCAAAATAGCCTGAATGTCCAATAATTCAGAATGTTCATCATGTTCAAACTGAATAGAACGTTGGAATTGACCGAATTCGTCAAATGGCAAGAGTATTCAAAGTGATCAGAGTGATAAAACCAGCCAGACTAATCAAATAGCCTGAATGTCCAATAATTCAGAATGGTCATCATGTTCAAACTGAATAAAACGTTGGAATTGACCGAATTCGTCAAATGGCAAGAGTATTCAAAGTGATCAGGTTGGTTGGTTGGTTGGTTTAAGTGGCCGCTCCAGGGACTCAGGAGCGTCAAGTAGCGTCTAGTGACACCGTTTTGAATTGTTTATTTTACCACATCACTCTGAAACCGCCTGTTGTCATGTTAGCTCATATCCAGTTCGTCAGATTGAGGAATTTAATGATGCCGCTTAGTTCGATATTCGATATCTCCGAGATATCATCCAGGAACCTTGCGCGCATTGCCATTAGTCGTCGGTTCATCAGTGCGGGGCATTCGCAAAGGAAATGTTCAACCGTCTCTTCTTCGTCTGCGTCGTCGCAGCTGCGGCAGTGGTCGTTATACTGTAGATTCAGGCTGCCGATCAGCCAGTGTCCTGTGAGTACGGATATCAGTATATATATCCTTCCTGCTGTATGCGATGAGAGATCTAGATCGTCTCTGGTTGAATTCAGGCCATGTTTTCCTTGAGATTCGACATGAATCTAGAACTCTCCATCTGGAGTTGGCCTGTGATATATAGTGTTGAAAAACTTTCCTTTTTATGGACCCTATTGGTACGGATACATGTACTGTATCGAGTCGTAGGTTGGTAGATCCGGTCCTTGCTAGTTCGTCAGCCCGTTCGTTCCCGTAGAAATTCCTGTGGCCAGGTATCCACACAAAGGTTACCTCTGACAAGTGACTAAGTCTTGCCAGTACCTCCTTGCATTCCTTCACCAAAGCCGAGGAGGTCACCCAGGATTTTACAGAGAGTAAGGCTGCTTGGCTGTCAACGCAAATACAGATGCGTCCAGAAATGTGTAGATCTATTAATAGCACGCAGGCTTCTTTTATGGCAAATACTTCTGCCAGGAAGACACTGGAGCCATTCGGGAGACGGTAGTAGTGTTGCAGGTTGGCTTCCCTAGAGAATATCCCCGAGCCAACTCCGCAATCCATTTTGGAGCCATCAGTGTATACTTTCACGTCATAATCAGAGAGAATGTGCCCTCGGTTCCATTCCGTTCTGGATGGAAAAATTACTTCGAAGAGTCGACCGAAGCTAAGATGAGGGATCCTGTAGTCTGTGGTTATCTTAAGTTCATCTGGAATGGTCTGTAGGATGCGCATATGCCCATATTTATCCTTCCTCCAATTACCAGTTGAGTGTAAACGAATAGCGCTCCGAGCCGCCATAGCTGTAATATGCAGGTCAATTGGGATCAGGTGTAGTATAGCATTCAGGGCCTCCGTACGACAAGTGCGGATTGCTCCCGATATACCAATACATGCTGACCTTTGGGTTTTTTCCAGGAGTTTTGCAGTGGTTGACTTCTTAGTCGCCGTCCACCACACAAGTGCCCCATATGTTAGAATCGGTCTAATAACTGATGTGTACAGCCATAGTACCATCTTTGGATTAAGACCCCAGTGACGGCCAAACATTTTGCGACAGGTATAGTAAGCCACTGTGGCTTTCTGTATCCGGTGCTCTACATTGCGCCTCCATGATAGTTTTGAATCGAGGATCACACCTAGGAACTTCGCGTGATCCGATAAGAGTAGTTCCTTACCGCCTAGACATGGCGGGTTAAAAGCCGGGATTTTGTATCTTCTAGTGAACAGAACCAGTTCTGTTTTACTAGGGTTTACTCCTAGTCCATTGCTTATGGCCCATGAGTTGATTGAGCAGAGAGTGTGACTCGTGATGTCGCTAAGTACCTGAGGGAACATCCCCGATATCAGTATGATTAGATCATCGGCATATGCAACTACTTTAATGCCATTGTTGTCAAGTGAATCAAGAATAGTGTTAATTACAAAGAGCCATAATAGAGGGGAGATAACACCCCCCTGAGGTGTCCCTCTGTTAACACTCTTTGACCTTTCAGAATTACCTAGTTTCGCGGTAACAATTCTGTTTTTAAGCATGGTGATTATCCAATTCCGTATGAAATTTTCCACACCTATTTTTTTCATGGCGTTGTCTATTGCTAGCGTGATCTGTTAGTCAACGTAGGCATGTTGACTAACAGATAGAGTGGTCGAGTCCACCAGAAGGGATCGAATATGGGCGTCAACGAGTCTTTCCAAAACCTTCAATAAGAACGAGGATAGACTGATTGAAGTCCTTTGCCGTCTCATGAATACGCTTCCCAGCCTTGGGGATGAAAACGACTTTAACTTTCCTCCATCCTGAAGGGATGTAGTTGAGTATGAGACACATTTTATAAATGTGAGCCAACCATGGTATGATTTTCGTCTCCGCACTTTGAAGCATCATTGGTATGATGCCGTCCGGTCCTGGAGATTTGTAGGGGGAAAAGCTTCTGATGGCCCATGACAGCTTATCCTCATCAATGACCTTGCTAACTTCATAGCTGTTAGCAGTTTCTAACAGTGGTTGAGTTTCTGTGTTCTCGAAGTCCATACATCCCGGAAAGTGAGTTTTCAGGAGTATTTCGAGAGTTTCATCTGAAGTTTCTGACCATGTCTCATCCTCCAGTCTTACATATGTGGGATTAGAGTGTCCTTTGGCCTTTATTTTACTTATACGGCTGCCAGGACTTGCTTCTGTAGCTTGAGTTGTAAATCCTACGCGATTCTTTACGTAGTATAGATAGCTCCGCAGACCACCAAGGTGGGTAAGTTTTCTTAGAGCGAGTTATTGGACACGACACTTTAAAAGCTGTATCTAGGGATTTTTCCAGAGAGGACACAAGAGTCTCCACTGAGGACGTTGACGTTTGTGTACAGTCGGGATCCCGCAGTTTACTTCCCAGAACTGTGTTGAATCTCTTCCAATTAGTCCTTTTGGGGTTGCGGTAGCAATTGCGAGTAGGACAATCACTTTTTATATTGAAGCGTATCCAATTATGATCAGAGAAAGATCTCTTACTGGACACATGCCAATTATCTAAAGTCAGAGAAGTTTTATCAGAGATAAGAGTCAAGTCGATGACATCTTCCCACCCCCTAAAATTATCCGAACTCGGAAAAACAAAGGTTGGTTTGGAACCCCTGTTACATATTGTTAGATTGTTAGTGTTGATAAAATCGAGAATAGACTCACCTCGGTCATTTACCTCTGAGCTGCCCCATATTGTATGCCTGGAATTTGCATCGTACCCAAGAATAATAGTATTACCCGGGTGAACAGATTCAAGCACTGACCACACCTTCCTAGGTGGGGCCTCCTCGTCGTGTGCCATGTAGCTGGAGGCGAGAAAGAAGGAGTTGCCGCCTTGCAACTCTATCCTAGCTACCGTGAGGTCCGGTGTACTGTATTGAGGGCAGAGGAAAATCTGTAGACTATTTTTAGCAACTATACATGATCTGGGCTTACCTCCGTTCTTTAAATAAATAGTCTTGTATTGGCTATCCTGGAACCCTTTAACTTCTTCGACCGCAACAAACGGTTCCTGGATGATGCACAGTTCCAGATCCTGCTCAGCTAGCAGGATCCGCAGATTGTGGCTACCCGTGAGTGCCTCAGATTGATCTGCACAACCTTGAGCATCATTTGGTGTCTGGAGTAGAAGGAGAGGGACCCTCCAACTGCATCTGGTCAAGCAGTTGGTTAGCAGTGTCGAGCGCCTCATCGTCACACTCAGGTCCTTTGGTCGGAAGACTTTCACCTTGGCCTCTCTCACACCAAAGAAGAGCTTACTGTCCGCTTTTTGTAGAGCGGACGCACCTTCCTCGGTTATGGCCATAAGGAGAGTCATCGAATTATTTAGTGGTTGTTCGATCTTGATGACCGTCCATTCGGCCATCGGTATGGTAGGGTTCTGCTCCTTGAGCAGCTCCAGAATTCGTCCACTATCCACCTCCATCCCGGGCAACCAAATTCTGGCACGGGGTCTCAGTGGAATATCCTTGGCAGGCATCAGCACCAGGCTTAGCCCTTTAAATGCATCACGAAGCTTCGTGATACACCCGCCAAGGAATTCTTTTGATGGTCCGTCCATACATTTGATCACCCTGTAACCCCGGTGTATCTCACTGGAGTCGAAGCGTGGAACTGGAGAGCCCTTATTGGAGAGTACGTGTTCCATCACTAACTCAGCCAATTTGGACTCTACAGATCCCCACTCCGTGGAAACAGGCGATAAAGAACCTGATCTGTCATTTGAAAGGGCCACACACAGATCGTCCTTAACGACCTCGTTGAATGGCCGCTTAGCAGAAGAAGAAGGCAGTGTGTTGTCTTTTTTCCTTGAGTGATCAAAGTGATCAGAGTGATAAAACCAGCCAGACTAATCAAATAGCCTGAATGTCCAATAATTGAAAATGTTCATCATGTTCAAAGTGAATATAACGTTGGAATTGACCGAATTCGTCAAATGGCAAGAATAATCCAAGTGATCAGAGAGAGAAAACCAGCCAGACAAATCACAATATCCTGAATATCCAATAATTCAGAATGTTCATCATGTTTAAACTGAATAGAACGTTGAAATTGACTGAATTCGTGAAATGGCAAGAGTATTCAAATTGATCAGAGTGATTAAACTAGTCAGACTAATCAAATAGACTGCAAATAACTCAAAATGTTCATCATGATCAAAGTTAATATGACGTTGTAATTGACCGAATTCGTCAAATGGCAAGAATAATCAAAGTGATCAGAGAGAAAAAACCAGCCAGACAAATCAAAATAGCCTGAATGTCCAATAATTGAGAATGTTCATCATGTTCAAACGTTGGAATTGACCGAATTCGTCAAATGGCAAGAGTATTCAAAGTGATCAGAGTGATAAAACCAGCCAGACTAATCAAATAGCCTGAATGTCCAATAATTGAAAATGTTCATCATGTTCAAAGTGAATATAACGTTGGAATTGACCGAATTCGTCAAATGGCAAGAATAATCCAAGTGATCAGAGAGAAAAAAAACATAATATCCTGAATATCCAATAATTCAGAATGTTCATCATGTTCAAACTGAAAAAACCAGCCAGACAAATCAAAATAGACTGAACGTCGAATAATTCAGAATGTTCATCATGTTCAAACTGAAAAGAACGTTGGACCGAATTCGTCAAATGGCAAGCATAATCAATATGATCAGAGTGAAAAAACCAGTCAGACAAATCAAAATAGCCTGAATGTCCAATAATTCAGAATGTTCATCATGTTCAAACTGAATATAACGTTGTAATTGACCGTATTCGTCAAATGGCAAGAGTATTTAAAGTGATCAGAGTGATAAAACCAGCCCGACTAATGAAATAGCCAGAATGTCAAATAACTCAAAATGTTCATCATGTTCAAAGTGAATAGAACGTTGTAATTGACCGAAATCGTCAAATGGCAAGAGTATTCAAATTTATCAGAGTGATTAAACCAGTCAGACTAATAAAGTAGCCTGAATGTCAAATAACTCAAAATGTGCATCATGTTCAAAGTGAATATAACGTTGGAATTGACCGAATTCGTCAAATAGCAAGAGTATTCAAAGTGATCAGAGTGATAAAGCCAGCCAGACTAATCACAATATCCTGAATGTCCAATAATTCAGAATGTTCATCATGTTCAAACTGAATAGAACGTTGGACCGAATTCGTCAAATGGCAAGAATAATCAAAGTGATCAGAATGAAAAAACCAGCCAGACAAATCAAAATAGCCTGAATGTCCAATAATTCAAAATGTTCATCATGTTCAAACTGAATAGAACGTTGGACCGAATTCGTCAAATGGCAAGAATAATCAAAGTGATCGGAGTGAAAAAACCAGCCAGACAAATCACAATAGAATGAATGTCCAATAATTCAGAATGTTCATCATGTTCAAACTGAATATAACGTTAGAATTGACCAAATTCGTCAAATGGCAATAGTATTCAAATTTATCAGAGTGATTAAACTAGTCAGACTAATCACAATAGCCTGAATGTCCAATAATTCAGAATGTTCATCATGTTCAAACTGAATATAACGTTGGACTTGACCGAATTCATCAAATAGCAAAGAGTATTGATCAGAGTGATTAAAACAGTCAGACTGATCAAGTAGCCTGAATGTCAAGTAACTCCAAATGTTCATCATGTTCAAAGTGAATATAACGTTGTTATTGACCGAATTCGTCAAATGGCAAGAGTATTCAAATTTATCAGAGTGATTAAACCAGTCAGACTAATAAAGTAGCCTGAATGTCAAATAACTCAAAATGTGCATCATGTTCAAAGTGAATATAACGTTGGAATTGACCGAATTCGTCAAATGGCAAGAGTATTCAAAGTGATCAGAGTGATAAAGCCAGCCAGACTAATCACAATATCCTGAATGTCCAATAATTCAGAATGTTCATCATGTTCAAACTGAATAGAACGTTGGACCGAATTCGTCAAATGGCAAGAATAATCAAAGTGATCAGAATGAAAAAACCAGCCAGACAAATCAAAATAGCCTGAATGTCCAATAATTCAGAATGTTCATCATGTTCAAACTGTATAGAACGTTGGACCGAATTCGTCAAATGGCAAGAATAATCAAAGTGATGAGAGTGAAAAAACCCGCTGCAATAATAAAAAAAAGCCTGAATGTCCAATAATTCAGAATGTTCATCATGTTCAAACTGAATAGAACATTTGAATTGACCGAATTCGTCAAATGGCAAGAGTATTCAATGTGATCAGAGTGATAAAACCAGCTGCAATAATAAAAAAAAGCCTGAATGTCCAATAATTCAGAATGTTCATCATGTTCAAACTGAATAGAACGTTGTAATTGACCGAATTGGTCAAATGGCAAGAATAATCAAAGTGATCAAAGTGAAAAAACCAGCCCGACAAATCACAATATCCTGAATGTCCAATAATTCAGAATGTTCATCATGTTCAAATTGAATAGAACGTTGGATTTGACCGAATTCGTCAAATGGCAAGAGTATTCAAATTGATCAGAGTGATTAAACTAGTCAGACTAATCAAATAGACTGAATGTCAAATAACTCAAAATGTTCATCATGATCAAAGTTAATATAACGCTGTAATTGACCGAATTCGTCAAATGGGAAGAATAATCAAAGTTATCAGAGAGAAAAAACCAGACAAATAAAAATAGCCTGAATGTCCAATAATTCAGAATGTTAATCATGTTCAAACGTTGGAATTAACCGAATTGTCAAATGGCAAGAGTATTCAAATTTATCAGAGTGATTAAACCAGTCAGACTAATAAAGTAGCCTGAATGTCAAATAACTCAAAACGTGCATCATGTTCAAAGTGAATATAACGTTGGAATTGACCGAATTCGTCAAATGGCAAGAGTATTCAAAGTGATCAGAGTGATAAAGCCAGCCAGACTAATCACAATATCCTGAATGTCCAATAATTCAGAATGTTCATCATGTTCAAACTGAATAGAACGTTGGACCGAATTCGTCAAATGGCAAGAATAATCAAAGTGATCAGAATGAAAAAACCAGCCAGACAAATCAAAATAGCCTGAATGTCCAATAATTCAGAATGTTCATCATGTTCAAACTGTATAGAACGTTGGACCGAATTCGTCAAATGGCAAGAATAATCAAAGTGATGAGAGTGAAAAAACCCGCTGCAATAATAAAAAAAAGCCTGAATGTCCAATAATTCAGAATGTTCATCATGTTCAAACTGAATAGAACGTTTGAATTGACCGAATTCGTCAAATGGCAAGAGTATTCAATGTGATCAGAGAGATAAAACCAGCTGCAATAATAAAAAAAAAGCCTGAATGTCCAATAATTCAGAATGTTCATCATGTTCAAACTGAATAGAACGTTGTAATTGACCGAATTGGTCAAATGGCAAGAATAATCAAAGTGATCAAAGTGAAAAAACCAGCCCGACAAATCACAATATCCTGAATGTCCAATAATTCAGAATGTTCATCATGTTCAAATTGAATAGAACGTTGGATTTGACCGAATTCGTCAAATGGCAAGAGTATTCAAATTGATCAGAGTGATTAAACTAGTCAGACTAATCAAATAGACTGAATGTCAAATAACTCAAAATGTTCATCATGATCAAAGTTAATATAACGTTGTAATTGACCGAATTCGTCAAATGGCAAGAATAATCAAAGTTATCAGAGAGAAAAAACCAGACAAATAAAAATAGCCTGAATGTCCAATAATTCAGAATGTTAATCATGTTCAAACGTTGGAATTAACCGAATTGTCAAATGGCAAGAGTATTCAAAGTGATCAGAGTAATAAAACCAGCCAGACTAATCAAATAGCCTGAATGTCCAATAATTCAAAATGTTCATCATGTTCAAAGTGAATAGAACGTTGTAATTGACCGAAATCGTCAAATGGCAAGAGTATTCAAATTTATCAGAGTGATTAAACCAGTCAGACTAATAAAGTAGCCTGAATGTCAAATAACTCAAAATGTGCATCATGTTCAAAGTGAATATAACGTTTGAATTGACCGAATTCGTCAAATGGCAAGAGTATTCAATGTGATCAGAGTGATAAAACCAGCTGCAATAATAAAAAAAAGCCTGAATGTCCAATAATTCAGAATGTTCATCATGTTCAAACTGAATAGAACGTTGTAATTGACCGAATTGGTCAAATGGCAAGAATAATCAAAGTGATCAAAGTGAAAAAACCAGCCCGACAAATCACAATATCCTGAATGTCCTATAATTCAGAATGTTCATCATGTTCAAATTGAATAGAACGTTGGATTTGACCGAATTCGTCAAATGGCAAGAGTATTCAAATTGATCAGAGTGATTAAACTAGTCAGACTAATCAAATAGACTGAATGTCAAATAACTCAAAATGTTCATCATGATCAAAGTTAATATAACGTTGTAATTGACCGAATTCGTCAAATGGCAAGAATAATCAAAGTTATCAGAGAGAAAAAACCAGACAAATAAAAATAGCCTGAATGTCCAATAATTCAGAATGTTAATCATGTTCAAACGTTGGAATTAACCGAATTGTCAAATGGCAAGAGTATTCAAAGTGATCAGAGTAATAAAACCAGCCAGACTAATCAAATAGCCTGAATGTCCAATAATTCAAAATGTTCATCATGTTCAAAGTGAATGTAACGTTGGAATTGACCGAATTCGTCAAATGGCAAGAATAATCCAAGTGTTCAGAGTGAAAAAACCAGCCAGACAAATCACAATATCCTGAATGTCCAATAATTGAGAATGTTCATCATGTTCAAACTGTATAGAACGTTGGACCGAATTCGTCAAATGGCAAGAATAATCAAAGTGATGAGAGTGAAAAAACGCGCTGCAATAATAAAAAAAAGCCTGAATGTCCAATAATTCAGAATGTTCATCATGTTCAAACTGAATATAACGTTGTAATTGACCGAATTCGTCAAATGGCAAGATTATTCAAAGTGATCAAACCAGCCAGACTAATCAAATAGCCTGAATGTCCAATAATTCAAAATGTTCATCATGTTCAAAGTGAATATAACGTTGGAGTTGACCGAATTCGTCAAATGGCAAAAATAATCCAAGTGATCAGAGTGATAAAACCAGCCAGACTAAACAAATAGCCTGAATGTCCAATAATTCAAAATGTTCATCATGTTCAAAGTGAATATAACGTTGGAATTGACCGAATTCGTCAAATGGCAAAAATAATCCAAGTGATCAGAGTGATAAAACCAGCCAGACTAAACAAATAGCCTGAATGTCCAATAATTCAAAATGTTCATCATGTTCAAACTGTATAGAACGTTGGACCGAATTCGTCAAATGGCAAGAATAATCAAAGTGATCAGAGTGAAAAAACCAGCCAGACAAATCAAAATAGCCTGAATGTCCAATAATTCAGAATGTTCATCATGTTCAAACTGAATATAACGTTGTAATTGACCGAATTCGTCAAATGACAAGAATAATTAATGTGATCAGAGTGATAAAACCGGCTGCAATAATCAAAATAGCCTGAATGTCCAATAATTCAGAATGTTCAAACTTAATAGAACGTTTGAATTTACCGAATTCGTCAAATGGCAAAAATAATCAAAGTGATCAGAGTGATAAAACCAGCTGCAATAATAAAAAAAAGCCTGAATGTCCAATAATTCAGAATGTTCATCATGTTTAAACTGAATAGAACGTTGGACCGAATTCGTCAAATGGCAAGAATACTCAAAGTGATCAGAGTGAAAAAACCAGCCAGACAAATCAAAATAGCCTGAATGTCCAATAATTCAGAATGTTCATCATGTTCAAACTTAATAGAACGTTTGAATTTACCGAATTCGTCAAATGGCAAAAATAATCAAAGTGATCAGAGTGATAAAACCAGCTACAATAATCAAAATAGCCTGAATGTCCAATAATTCAGAATGTTCATCATGTTCATAGTGAATATTACGTTGTAATTGACCGAATTCGTCAAATGGCAAGAATAATCAAAGTGATCGGGGTGAAAAAACCAGCCCGACAAATCACAATATCCTGAATGTCCAATAATTCAGAATGTTCATCATGTTCAAACTGAATTGAACGTTAGAATTGACCGAATTCGTCAAATGGCAAGAGTATTCAAAGTGATCAGAGTGATTATACCAGTCAGACTAACCAGAATATCCTGAATGTCCAATAATTAAGAATGTTCATCATGTTCAAACTGAATAGAACATTGGAATTGACCGAATTCGTCAAATGGCAAGAGTATTCAAACTGATCAGTGTGATAAAACCAGTCAGACTAACCAGAATATCCTGAATGTCCAATAATTAAGAATGTTCATCATGTTCAAACTGAATAGAACATTGGAATTGACCGAATTCGTCAAATGGCAAGAGTATTCAAAGTGATCAGAGTGAAAAAACCAGCCCGACTAATCACAATATCCTGAATGTTCACTAATTCAGAATGTTCATCATGTTCAAACTGAATAGAACGTTGGACCGAATTCGTCAAATGGCAAGAATAATAAAGTGATCAGAATGAAAAAACCAGCCAGACAAATCAAAATAGCCTGAATGTCCAATAATTCAGAATGTTCATCATGTTCAAACTGAATAGAACGTTTGAATTGACCGAATTCGTCAAATGGCAAGAGTATTCAATGTGATCAGAGTGATAAAACCAGTCAGACTAATCACAATATACTGAATGTCCAATAATTAAGAATGTTCATCATGTTCAAACTGAATAGAACGTTGGAATTGACCGAATTCGTCAAATGGCAAGAGTATTCAAAGTGATCAGAGTGATAAAACCAGCCAGACTAATCAAATAGCCTCAATGTCAAATAACTCAAAATGTTCATCATGTTCAAACTGAATAGAGCGTTGGAATTGACCGAATTCGTCAAATGGCAAGAGTATTCAAAGTGATCAGAGTGAAAAAACCAGCCCGACTAATCACAATATCCTGAATGTCCAATAATTCAGAATGTTCATCATGTTCAAACTGAATAGAACGTTGGACCGAATTCGTCAAATGGCAAGAATACTCAAAGTGATCAGAGTGAAAAAACCAGCCCGAGAAATCACAATATCCTGAATGTCCAATAATTCAGAATGTTCATCATGTTCAAACTGAACTGAACGTTAGAATTGACCGAATTCGTCAAATGGTAAGAGTATTCAAAGTGATCAGAGTGATTAAACCAGTCAGACTAATCGCAATATACTGAATGTCCAATAATTAAGAATGTTCATCATGTTCAAACTGAATAGAACGTTGGAATTGACCGAATTCGTCAAATGGCAAGAGTATTCAAAGTGATCAGAGTGATAAAACCAGCCAGACTAATCAAATAGCCTGAATGTTCAATAATTGAAAATGTTCATCATGTTCAAAGTGAATATAACGTTGGAATTGACCGAATTCGTCAAATGGCAAGAATAATCCAAGTGATCAGAGAGAAAAAACCAGCCCGACTAATCACAATATCCTGAATGTCCAATAATTCAGAATGTTCATCATGTTCAAACTGAATAGAACGTTGGACCGAATTCGTCAAATGGCAAGAATAATCAAAGTGATCAGAAAGAAAAAACCAGCCAGACAAATCAAAATAGCCTGAATGTCCAATAATTCAGAATGTTCATCATGTTCAAACTGAACTGAACGTTGGAATTGACCGAATTCGTCAAATGGCAAGAGTATTCAAAGTGATCAGAGTGATAAAACCAGCCAGACTAATCAAATAGCCTCAATGTCAAATAACTCAAAATGTTCATCATGTTCAAACTGAATAGAGCGTTGGAATTGACCGAATTCGTCAAATGGCAAGAGTATTCAAAGTGATCAGAGTGAAAAAACCAGCCCGACTAATCACAATATCCTGAATGTCCAATAATTCAGAATGTTCATCATGTTCAAACTGAATAGAACGTTGGACCGAATTCGTCAAATGGCAAGAATACTCAAAGTGATCAGAGTGAAAAAACCAGCCCGAGAAATCACAATATCCTGAATGTCCAATAATTCAGAATGTTCATCATGTTCAAACTGAACTGAACGTTAGAATTGACCGAATTCGTCAAATGGTAAGAGTATTCAAAGTGATCAGAGTGATTAAACCAGTCAGACTAATCGCAATATACTGAATGTCCAATAATTAAGAATGTTCATCATGTTCAAACTGAATAGAACGTTGGAATTGACCGAATTCGTCAAATGGCAAGAGTATTCAAAGTGATCAGAGTGATAAAACCAGCCAGACTAATCAAATAGCCTCAATGTCAAATAACTCAAAATGTTCATCATGTTCAAACTGAATAGAGCGTTGGAATTGACCGAATTCGTCAAATGGCAAGAGTATTCAAAGTGATCAGAGTGAAAAAACCAGCCCGACTAATCACAATATCCTGAATGTCCAATAATTCAGAATGTTCATCATGTTCAAACTGAATAGAACGTTGGACCGAATTCGTCAAATGGCAAGAATACTCAAAGTGATCAGAGTGAAAAAACCAGCCCGAGAAATCACAATATCCTGAATGTCCAATAATTCAGAATGTTCATCATGTTCAAACTGAACTGAACGTTAGAATTGACCGAATTCGTCAAATGGTAAGAGTATTCAAAGTGATCAGAGTGATTAAACCAGTCAGACTAATCGCAATATACTGAATGTCCAATAATTCAGAATGTTCATCATGTTCAAACTGAATAGAACGTTGGACCGAATTCGTCAAATGGCAAGAATAATCAAAGTGATCAGAAAGAAAAAACCAGCCAGACAAATCAAAATAGCCTGAATGTCCAATAACTCAAAATGTTCATCATGTTCAAACTGAATAGAGCGTTGGAATTGACCGAATTCGTCAAATGGCAAGAGTATTCAAAGTGATCAGAGTGAAAAAACCAGCCCGACTAATCACAATATCCTGAATGTCCAATAATTCAGAATGTTCATCATGTTCAAACTGAATAGAACGTTGGACCGAATTCGTCAAATGGCAAGAATAATCAAAGTGATCAGAAAGAAAAAACCAGCCAGACAAATCAAAATAGCCTGAATGTCCAATAATTCAGAATGTTCATCATGTTCAAACTGAATAGAACGTTTGAATTGACCGAATTCGTCAAATGGCAAGAGTATTCAATGTGATCAGAGTGATAAAACCAGCTGCAATAATAAAAAAAAGCCTGAATGTCCAATAATTCTGAATGTTCATCATGTTCAAACTGAATAGAACGTTGTAATTGACCGAATTGGTCAAATGGCAAGAATAATCAAAGTGATCAGAGTGAAAAAACCAGCCCGACAAATCACAATATCCTGAATGTCCAATAATTCAGAATGTTCATCATGTTCAAATTGAATAGAACGTTGGATTTGACCGAATTCGTCAAATGGCAAGAGTATTCAAATTGATCAGAGTGATTAAACTAGTCAGACTAATCAAATAGACTGAATGTCAAATAACTCAAAATGTTCATCATGATCAAAGTTAATATAACGTTGTAATTGACCGAATTCGTCAAATGGCAAGAATAATCAAAGTGATGAGAGTGAAAAAACCAGCTGCAATAATAAAAAAAAGCCTGAATGTCCAATAATTCAGAATGTTCATCATGTTCAAACTGAATAGAACGTTGGAATTGACCGAATTCGTCAAATGGTAAGAATAATCCAAGTGATCAGAGTGAAAAAACCAGCCCGACAAATCACAATATCCTGAATGTCCAATAATTCAGAATGTTCATCATGTTCAAATTGAATAGAACGTTGGATTTGACCGAATTCGTCAAATGGCAAGAGTATTCAAATTGATCAGAGTGATTAAACTAGTCAGACTAATCAAATAGACTGAATGTCAAATAACTCAAAATGTTCATCATGATCAAAGTTAATATAACGTTGTAATTGACCGAAGTCGTCAAATGGCAAGAATAATCAAAGTTATAAGAGAGAAAAAACCAGACAAATAAAAATAGCCTGAATGTCCAATAATTCAGAATGTTAATCATGTTCAAACGTTGGAATTGACCGAATTGGTCAAATGGCAAGAGTATTCAAAGTGATCAGAGTAGTAAAACCAGCCAGACTAATCAAATAGCCTGAATGTCCAATAATTCAAAATGTTCATCATGTTCAAAGTGAAAATAACGTTGGAATTGACCGAATTCGTCAAATGGCAAGAATAATCCAAGTGATCAGAGTGAAAAAACCAGCCAGACAAATCAAAATAGACTGAACGTCCAATAATTCAGAATGTTCATCATGTTCAAACTGAATAGAACGTTGGACCGAATTCGTCAAATGGCAAGCATAATCCAAGTGATCAGAGTGAAAAACACCAGCCAGACAAATCAAAATAGCCTGAATGTCCAATAATTCAGAATGTTCATCATGTTCAAACTGAATATAACGTTGTAATTGACCGAATTCGTCAAATGGCAAGATTATTCAAAGTGATCAGAGTAGTAAAACCAGCCAGACTAATCAAATAGCATGAATGTCCAATAATTCAAAATGTTCATCATGTTCAAAGTGAATATAACGTTGGAATTGACCGAATTCGTCAAATGGCAAAAATAATCCAAGTGATCAGAGTGAAAAAACCAGCCAGACAAATCAAAATATCCTGAATGTCCAATAATTCAGAATGTTCATCATGTTCAAATTGAATAGAACGTTGGATTTGACCGAATTCGTCAAATGGCAAGAGTATTCAAATTGATCAGAGTGATTAAACTAGTCAGACTAATCAAATAGACTGAATGTCAAATAACTCAAAATGTTCATCATGATCAAAGTTAATATAACGTTGTAATTGACCGAAGTCGTCAAATGGCAAGAATAATCAAAGTTATAAGAGAGAAAAAACCAGACAAATAAAAATAGCCTGAATGTCCAATAATTCAGAATGTTAATCATGTTCAAACGTTGGAATTGACCGAATTGGTCAAATGGCAAGAGTATTCAAAGTGATCAGAGTAGTAAAACCAGCCAGACTAATCAAATAGCCTGAATGTCCAATAATTCAAAATGTTCATCATGTTCAAAGTGAAAATAACGTTGGAATTGACCGAATTCGTCAAATGGCAAGAATAATCCAAGTGATCAGAGTGAAAAAACCAGCCAGACAAATCAAAATAGACTGAACGTCCAATAATTCAGAATGTTCATCATGTTCAAACTGAATAGAACGTTGGACCGAATTCGTCAAATGGCAAGCATAATCCAAGTGATCAGAGTGAAAAACACCAGCCAGACAAATCAAAATAGCCTGAATGTCCAATAATTCAGAATGTTCATCATGTTCAAACTGAATATAACGTTGTAATTGACCGAATTCGTCAAATGGCAAGATTATTCAAAGTGATCAGAGTAGTAAAACCAGCCAGACTAATCAAATAGCATGAATGTCCAATAATTCAAAATGTTCATCATGTTCAAAGTGAATATAACGTTGGAATTGACCGAATTCGTCAAATGGCAAAAATAATCCAAGTGATCAGAGTGAAAAAACCAGCCAGACAAATCAAAATAGCCTGAATGTCCAATAATTCAGAATGTTCATCATGTTCAAACTGAATATAACGTTGTAATTGACCGAATTCGTCATATGACAAGAATAATCAATGTGATCAGAGTGATAAAACCGGCTGCAATAATCAAAATATCATGAATGTCCAATTATTCAGAATGTTCATCATGTTCAAACTGAATAGAACGTTGGACCGAATTCGTCAAATGGCAAGAATAATCAAAGTGATCAGAATGAAAAAACCAGCCAGACAAATCAAAATAGCCTGAATGTCCAATAATTCAAAATGTTCATCATGTTCAAAGTGAATATAACGTTGGAATTGACCGAATTCGTCAAATGGCAAAAATAATCCAAGTGATCAGAGTGATAAAACCAGCCAGACTAAACAAATAGCCTGAATGTCCAATAATTCAAAATGTTCATCATGTTCAAAGTGAATATAACGTTGGAATTGACCGAATTCGTCAAATGGCAAAAATAATCCAAGTGATCAGAGTGATAAAACCAGCCAGACTAAACAAATAGCCTGAATGTCCAATAATTCAAAATGTTCATCATGTTCAAACTGTATAGAACGTTGGACCGAATTCGTCAAATGGCAAGAATAATCAAAGTGATCAGAGTGAAAAAACCAGCCAGACAAATCAAAATAGCCTGAATGTCCAATAATTCAGAATGTTCATCATGTTCAAACTGAATATAACGTTGTAATTGACCGAATTCGTCAAATGACAAGAATAATCAATGTGATCAGAGTGATAAAACCGGCTGCAATAATCAAAATAGCCTGAATGTCCAATAATTCAGAATGTTCAAACTTAATAGAACGTTTGAATTTACCGAACTCGTCAAATGGCAAAAATAATCAAAGTGATCAGAGTGATAAAACCAGCTGCAATAATAAAAAAAAGCCTGAATGTGCAATAATTCAGAATGTTCATCATGTTTAAACTTAATAGAACGTTGGACCGAATTCGTCAAATGGCAAGACCACTCAAAGTGATCAGAGTGAAAAAACCAGCCAGACAAATCAAAATAGCCTGAATGTACAATAATTCAGAATGTTCATCATGTTCAGACTTAATAGAACGTTTGAATTTACCGAATTCGTCAAATGGCAAAAATAATCAAAGTGATCAGAGTGATAAAACCAGCTACAATACTCAAAATAGCCTGAATGTCCAATAATTCAGAATGTTCATCATGTTCATAGTGAATATTACGTTGTAATTGACCGAATTCGTCAAATGGTAAGAGTATTCAAAGTGATCAGAGTGATTAAACCAGTCAGACTAATCACAATATACTGAATGTCCAATAATTAAGAATGTTCATCATGTTCAAACTGAATAGAACGTTGGAATTGACCGAATTCGTCAAATGGCAAGAGTATTCAAAGTGATCAGAGTGATAAAACCAGCCAGACTAATCAAATAGCATGAATGTCCAATAATTCAAAATGTTCATCATGTTCAAAGTGAATATAACGTTGGAATTGACCGAATTCGTCAAATGGCAAAAATAATCCAAGTGATCAGAGTGATAAAACCAGCCAGACTAAACAAATAGCCTGAATGTCCAATAATTCAAAATGTTCATCATATTCAAACTGTATAGATCGTTGGACCGAATTCGTCAAATGGCAAGAATAATCAAAGTGATCAGAGTGAAAAAACCAGCCAGACAAATCAAAATAGCCTGAATGTCCAATAATTCAGAATGTTCATCATGTTCAAACTGAATATAACGTTGTAATAGACCGAATTCGTCAAATGGCAAGATTATTCAAAGTGATCAAACCAGCCAGACTAATCAAATAGCCTGAATGTCCAATAATTCAAAATGTTCATCATGTTCAAAGTGAATATAACGTTGGAATTGACCGAATTCGTCAAATGGCAAAAATAATCCAAGTGATCAGAGTGATAAAACCAGCCAGACTAAACAAATAGCCTGAATGTCCAATAATTCAAAATGTTCATCATGTTCAAACTGTATAGAACGTTGGACCGAATTCGTCAAATGGCAAGAATAATCAAAGTGATCAGAGTGAAAAAACCAGCCAGACAAATCAAAATAGCCTGAATGTCCAATAATTCAGAATGTTCATCATGTTCAAACTGAATATAACGTTGTAATTGACCGTATTCGTCAAATGACAAGAATAATCAATGTGATCAGAGTGATAAAACCGGCTGCAATAATCAAAATAGCCTGAATGTCCAATAATTCAGAATGTTCAAACTTAATAGAACGTTTGAATTTACCGAACTCGTCAAATGGCAAAAATAATCAAAGTGATCAGAGTGATAAAACCAGCTGCAATAATAAAAAAAAGCCTGAATGTGCAATAATTCAGAATGTTCATCATGTTTAAACTTAATAGAACGTTGGACCGAATTCGTCAAATGGCAAGACCACTCAAAGTGATCAGAGTGAAAAAACCAGCCAGACAAATCAAAATAGCCTGAATGTACAATAATTCAGAATGTCCATCATGTTCAAACTTAATAGAACGTTTGAATTTACCGAATTCGTCAAATGGCAAAAATAATCAAAGTGATCAGAGTGATAAAACCAGCTACAATAATCAAAATAGCCTGAATGTCCAATAATTCAGAATGTTCATCATGTTCATAGTGAATATTACGTTGTAATTGACCGAATTCGTCAAATGGCAAGAATAATCAAAGTGATCAGGGTGAAAAAACCAGCCCGACAAATCACAATATCCTGAATGTCCAATAATTCAGAATGTTCATCATGTTCAAACTGAATTGAACGTTAGAATTGACCGAATTCGTCAAATGGCAAGAGTATTCAAAGTGATCAGAGTGATTAAACCAGTCAGACTAATCACAATATCCTGAATGTCCAATAATTAAGAATGTTCATCATGTTCAAACTGAATAGAACATTGGAATTGACCGAATTCGTCAAATGGCAAGAGTATTCAAACTGATCAGTGTGATAAAACCAGCCAGACTAATCAAATAGCCTGAATGTCAAATAACTCAAAATGTTCATCATGATCAAACTGAATAGAACGTTGGACCGAATTCGTCAAATGGCAAGAGTATTCAAAGTGATCAGAGTGAAAAAACCAGCACGACTAATCACAATATCCTGAATGTCCAATAATTCAGAATGTTCATCATGTTCAAACTGAATAGAACGTTGGACCGAATTCGTCAAATGGCAAGAATAATCAAAGTGATCAGAATGAAAAAACCAGCCAGACAAATCAAAATAGCCTGAATGTCCAATAATTCAGAATGTTCATCATGTTCAAACTGAATAGAACGTTTGAATTGACCGAATTCGTCAAATGGCAAGAGTATTCAATGTGATCAGAGTGATAAAACAAGTCAGACTAATCACAATATACTGAATGTCCAATAATTAAGAATGTTCATCATGTTCAAACTGAATAGAACGTTGGAATTGACCGAATTCGTCAAATGGCAAGAGTATTCAAAGTGATCAGAGTGATAAAACCAGCCAGACTAATCAAATAGCCTCAATGTCAAATAACTCAAAATGTTCATCATGTTCAAACTGAATAGAGCGTTGGAATTGACCGAATTCGTCAAATGGCAAGAGTATTCAAAGTGATCAGAGTGAAAAAACCAGCCCGACTAATCACAATATCCTGAATGTCCAATAATTCAGAATGTTCATCATGTTCAAACTGAATAGAACGTTGGACCGAATTCGTCAAATGGCAAGAATACTCAAAGTGATCAGAGTGAAAAAACCAGCCCGAGAAATCACAATATCCTGAATGTCCAATAATTCAGAATGTTCATCATGTTCAAACTGAATTGAACGTTAGAATTGACCGAATTCGTCAAATGGTAAGAGTATTCAAAGTGATCATAGTGATTAAACCAGTCAGACTAATCACAATATACTGAATGTCCAATAATTAAGAATGTTCATCATGTTCAAACTGAATAGAACGTTGGAATTGACCGAATTCGTCAAATGGCAAGAGTATTCTAAGTGATCAGAGTGATAAAACCAGCCAGACTAATCAAATAGCCTCAATGTCAAATAACTCAAAATGTTCATCATGTTCAAACTGAATAGACCGTTGGAATTGACCGAATTCGTCAAATGGCAAGAGCATTCAAAGTGATCAGAGTGAAAAAACCAGCCCGACTAATCACAATATCCTGAATGTCCAATAATTCAGAATGTTCATCATGTTCAAACTGAATAGAACGTTGGACCGAATTCGTCAAATGGCAAGAATAATCTAAGTGATCAGAATGAAAAAACCAGCCAGACAAATCAAAATAGCCTGAATGTCCAATAATTCAGAATGTTCATCATGTTCAAACTGAATAGAACGTTTGAATTGACCGAAATCGTCAAATGGCAAGAGTATTCAATGTGATCAGAGTGATAAAACCAGCTGCAATAATAAAAAAAAAGCCTGAATGTCCAATAATTCAACATGTTCATCATGTTCAAAGGGAATATAACGTTGTAATTGACCGAATTCGTCAAATGGCGAGAATAATCAAAGTGATCAGAGTGAAAAAACCAGCCCGACTAATCACAATATCCTGAATGTCCAATAATTCAGAATGTTCATCATGTTCAAACTGAATAGAACGTTGGACCGAATTCGTCAAATGGCAAGAATAATCTAAGTGATCAGAATGAAAAAACCAGTCAGACTCATCAAAATTGCCTGAATGTCCAATAATTCAGAATATTCATTATGTTCAAACTGAATAGAACGTTGGAATTGGCCGAATTCGTCAAATGGCAAGAGTATTCAAAGTGATCAGAGTGATTAAACCAGTCAGACTAATCAAATAGCCTGAATATCCAATAACTCACAATGTTCATCATGTTCAAACTGAATAGAACGTTGTAATTGACCGAATTCGTCAAATGGCAAGAGTATTCAAAGTGATCAGAGTGATAAAACCAGCCAGACTAATCAAATAGCCTGAATGTCAAATAACTCAACATGTTCATAATGTCAAAGGGAATATAACGTTGTAATTGACCGAATTCGTCAAATGGCAAGAATAATCAAAGTGATCAGAGTGAAAAAACCAGCCAGACAAATCAAAATAGCCTTAATGTCCAATAATTCAAAATGTTCATTATGTTCAAAGTGAAAATAACGTTGGAATTGAACGAATTCGTCAAATGGCAAGAATATTCAATTTGATCAGAGTGATTATACCACTAGACTAATCAAATAGCCTGAATGTCCAATAATTCAGAATATTCATCATGTTCAAACTGAATAGAACGTTGGAATTGACCGAATTCGTCAAATGGCAAGAGTATTCAAATTGATCAGAGTGATTAAACCAGTCAGACATATCAAATAGCCTGAATGTCAAATAACTCAACATGTTCATCATGTTCAAAGTGATGACGTTGCAATTGACCGAATTCGTCAAATGGCAAGAATAATCAAAGTGATCAGAGTGAAAAACCAGCCAGACAAATCAAAATAGCCTGAATGTCCAATAATTCAGAATTTTCATCATGTTCAAAGTGAATATAACGTTGTAATTGACCGAATTCGTCAAATGGCAAGAATAATCAAAGTGATCAGAGTGAAAAAACCAGCCAGACAAATCAGAATAGCCTTAATGTCCAATAATTCAGAATGTTCATCATGTTCAAACTGAATAGAACGTTGGAATTGGCCGAATTCGTCAAATGGCAAGAGTATTCAAATTGATCAGAGTGATTAAACCAGTCAGACATATCAAATAGCCTGAATGTCAAATAACTCAACATGTTCATCATGTTCAAAGTGATGACGTTGCAATTGACCGAATTCGTCAAATGGCAAGAATAATCAAAGTGATCAAAGTGAAAAAACCAGCCAGACAAATCAAAATAGCCTTAATGTCCAATAATTCAGAATGTTCATCATGTTCAAACTGAATAGAACGTTGGAATTGGCCGAATTCGTCAAATGGCAAGAGTATTCAAATTGATCAGAGTGATTAAACCAGTCAGACATATCAAATAGCCTGAATGTCAAATAACTCAACATGTTCATCATGTTCAAAGTGATGACGTTGCAATTGACCGAATTCGTCAAATGGCAAGAATAATCAAAGTGATCAGAGTGAAAAACCAGCCAGACAAATCAAAATAGCCTGAATGTCCAATAATTCAGAATTTTCATCATGTTCAAAGTGAATATAACGTTGTAATTGACCGAATTCGTCAAATGGCAAGAGTATTAAAAATTGATCAGAGTGCAAAAACCAGCCAGACAAATCAAAATAGCCTGAATGTCAAATAATTCAGAATGTTCATCATGTTCAAACTGAATAGAACGTTGGAATTGGCAGAATTCGTCAAATGGCAAGAGTATTCAAAGTGATCAGAGTGATTAAACCAGTCAGACTAATCAAATAGCCTGAATGTCAAATAACTCAAAATGTTCAAAGTGATGACGTTGGAATTGGCCGAATTCGTCAAATGGCAAGAGAATTCAAATTGATCAGAGTGATTTAACCAGTCAGACATATCAAATAGCCTGAATGTCAAATAACTCAACATGTTCATCATGTTCAAAGTGAATATAACGTTGTAATTGACCGAATTCGTAAAATGGCAAGAGTATTAAAAATTGATCAGGGTGAAAAAACCAGCCAGACAAATCAAAATAGCCTGAATGTCAAATAATTCAGAATGTTCATCATGTTCAAAGTGAATATAACGTTGTAATTGACCGAATTCGCCAAATGGCAAGAATAATCAAAGTGATCAGAGCGATAAAACCAGCTACAATAATCCAAATAGCCTGAATGTCCATCAATTCAGAATGTTCATCCTGTTCAAACTGATTAGAACGTGGGAGCGAATTCGTCAAATAGCAAGAGTATTCAAAGTGATCAGAGTGATAAAACCAGCCAGACTAATCAAATAGCCTGAATGTCAAATAACTCAACATGTTCATCATGTTCAAAGGGAATATAACGTTGTAATTGACCAAATTCGTCAAATGGCAAGAATAATCAAAGTGATCAGAGTGAAAAAACCAGCCAGACAAATCAAAATAGCCTTAATGTCCAATAATTCAAAATGTTCAAAATGAATAGAACGTTGGAATTGACCGAATTCGTCAAATGGCAAGAGTATTTAAAGTGATCAGAGCGATAAAACCTGCTACAATAATCAAAATATGAATTTCCAATAATTCAAAATGTTCATCATGTTCAAACTGACTAGAACGTTGGAATTGGCCGAATTCGTCAAATGGCAAGAGTATTCAAAGTGATCAGAGTGATTAAACCAGTCAGACTCATCAAAATTGCCTGAATGTCCAATAACTCAAAATGTTCATCCTGTTCAAAGTCAATATAATGTTGTAATTGACCGAATTCGTCAAATGGCAAGAATTATCAAAGTGATCAGAGCGATAAAACCAGCTACTATAATCCAAATAGCCTGAATGTCCATCAATTCAGAATGTTCATCCTGTTCAAACTGATTAGAACGTGGGACCGAATTCGTCAAATAGCAAGAGTATTCAAAGTAATCAGAGTGTTAAAACCTGCTACAAAAATCAAAATAGACTGAATGCGAAATAATTCAGAATGTTCATCATATTCATAGTGAAAATTACGTTGTAATTGACCGAATTCGTCAAATGGCAAGAGTATTCAAAGTGATCAGAGTGATTAAACCAGTCAGACTAATCAAATAGCCTGAATGTCAAATAACTCAAAATGTTCATCCTGTTCAAAGTCAATATAATGTTGTAATTGACCGATTTCGTCAAATGGCAAGAATTATCAAAGTGATCAGAGCGATAAAACCAGCTACTATAATCCAAATAGCCTGAATGTCCATCAATACAGAATGTTCATCCTGTTCAAACTGATTAGAACGTGGGACCGAATTCGTCAAATAGCAAGAGTATTCAAAGTGATCAGAGTGATAAAACCAGCCAGACTAATCATATAGCCTGAATGTCAAATAACTCAACATGTTCATCATGTTCAAAGGGAATATAACGTTGTAATTGACCGAATTCGTCAAATGGCAAGAATAATCAAAGTGATCAGAATGAAAAAACCAGCCAGACAAATCAAAATAGCCTTAATGTCCAATAATTCAGAATGTTCATCATGTTCAAACTGAATAGAATGTTGGAATTGGCCGAATTCGTCAAATGGCAAGAGTATTCAAAGTGATCAGAGTGATTAAACCAGTCAGACTCATCAAAATTGCCTGAATGTCCAATAATTCTGAATATTCATTATGTTCAAACTGAATAGATCGAATTCGTCAAATGGCAAAAATAATCAAAGTGATCAGAGTGATAAAACCAGCCAGACTAATCAAGTAGCCTGAATGTCCAATAATTCAAAATGTTCATTATGTTCAAAGTGAAAATAACGTTGGAATTGAAAGAATTCGTCAAATGGCAAGAATATTCAATTTGATCAGAGTGATTATACCAGTAGGCTAATCAAATAGCCTGAATGTCTAATAATTCAGAATATTCATCATGTTCAAACTGAATAGAACGTTGGAATTGACCGAATTCGTCAAATGGCAAAAATAATCAAAGTGATCAGAGTGATAAAACCAGCCAGACAAATCAAAATAGCCTGAATGTCCAATAATTCAAAATGTTCATCATATTCAATGTGAATATAACGTTGTAATTGACCGAATTCGTCAAATGGCAAGAATAATCAAAGTGATCAGAGTGAAAAAACCCGCCAGACAAATCAAAATAGCCTTAATGTCCAATAATTCAGAATGTTCATCATGTTCAAACTGAATAGAACGTTGGAATTGGCCGAATTCTTCAAATGGCAAAAATAATCAAAGTGATCAGAGTGATAAAACCAGCCAGACTAATCAAGTAGCCTGAATGTCCAATAATTCAAAATGTTCATCATGTTCAAAGTGAAAATAACGTTGGAATTGAACGAATTCGTCAAATGGCAATAATATTCAATTTGATCAGAGTGATTATACAAGTAGACTAATCAAATAGCCTGAATGTCAAATAACTCAACATGTTCATCATGTTCAAAGGGAATATAACGTTGTAATTGACCGAATTCGTCAAATGGCAGGAATAATCAAAGTGAAAAAATCAGCCAGACAAATCACAATAGCCTGAATGTCCAATAATTCAGAATGTTCATCATGTTCAAACTGAATAGAACGTTGGAATTGACCGAATTCGTCAAATGGCAAGAATAATCAAAGTGATCAGAGTGATAAAACCTGCTACAAAAATCAAAATAGACTGAATGCGAAATAATTCAGAATGTTCATCATATTCATAGTGAAAATTACGTTGTAATTGACCGAATTCGTCAAATGGCAGGAATAATCATGGTGATCACAGTGAAAAAAACAGCCAGAAAAATCAAAATAGCCAGAATGTCCAATAATTCAGAATGTTAATCATGTTCAAACTGAATAGAACTTTAAAATTGACGGAATTCGTCAAATGGCAAGAGAATATATATCGTTGTAATTGACCGAATTCGTCAATTAGCAAGAATAATCAAAGTGATCAGAGTGATAAAACCAGCCAAACTAATCAAGTAGCCTGAATGTCCAATAATTCAAAATGTTCATCATGTTCAAAGTGAAAATAACGTTGGAATTGAACGAATTCGTCAAATTGCAAGAATAATCAAAGTGACCAGAATCCTGAATGTCCAATAATTCAAAATGTTCATCAAGTTCAAAATGAATAAAACGTTGGAATTGACCGAATTCGTCAAATGGCAAGAGTATTTAAAGTGATCAGAGTGATAAAACCTGCTACAATAATCAAAATATGAATTTCCAATAATTCAAAATGTTTATCATGTTGAAACTAAATGGAATGTTGGAATTGAACGATTTCGTCAAATGGCAAGAATAATCCAAGTGATCAGAATGAAAAAACCAGCCAGACAAATCAAAATAGCCAGAATGTCCAATAATTCAGAATGTTAATCATGTTCAAACTGAATAGAACTTTGGAATTGACCGAATTCGTAAAATAGCAAGAATAATTAAAGTGATCAAAGTCATTAAACCAGTCAGACTAATCAAATAACCTAAATGTCAAATAATTAAAAATGTTCATCACTAATCAAATAGGCTGACTAATCAAGTAGCCTGAATGTCCAATAATTCAAAATGTTCATCATGTTCAAAGTGAAAATAACGTTGGAATTGAACGAATTCGTCAAATTGAAAGAATAATCAAAGTGATCAGAATCCTGAATGTCCAATAATTCAAAATGTTCATCATGTTCAAACTGAATAGAACTTTGGAATTGACCGAATTCGTCAATTAGCAAGAATAATCAAAGTGATCAGAGTGATAAAACCAGCCAAACTAATCAAGTAGCCTGAATGTCCAATAATTCAAAATGTTCATCATGTTCAAAGTGAAAATAACGTTGGAATTGAACGAATTCGTCAAATTGCAAGAGTATATATATCGTTGTAATTGACCGAATTCGTCAAATGGCAAGAATAATCAAAGTGATCAGAGCGATAAAACCTGCTACAAAAATCAAAATAGACTGAATGCGAAATAATTCAGAATGTTCATCATATTCATAGTGAAAATTGCGTTGTAATTGACCGAATTCGTCAAATGGCAAGAGTATTCAAAGTGATCAGAGTGATTAAACCAGTCAGACTAATCAAATAGTTCAAAATGTTCATCCTGTTCAAAGTCAATATAATGTTGTAATTGACCGAATTCGTCAAATGGCAAGAATAATCAAAGTGATCAGAGTGATAAAACCTGCTACAAAAATCAAAATAGACTGAATGCGAAATAATTCAGAATGTTCATCATATTCATAGTGATAATTACGTTGTAATTGACCGAATTCGTCAAATGGCAGGAATAATCATGGTGATCAGAGTGAAAAAAACAGCCAGAAAAATCACAATAGCCTGAACCAATAATTCAGAATGTTCATCATGTTCAAACTGAATAGAACGTGGGAATTGACCGAATTCCTCAAATGGCAAGAATAATCAAAGTGATCAGAATCCTGAATGTCCAATAATTCAAAATGTTCATCATGTTCAAAATGCATAGAACGTTGGAATTGACCGAATTCGTCAAATGGCAAGAGTATTTAAAGTGATCAGAGTGATAAAACCTGCTACAATAATCAAAATATGAATTTCCAATAATTCAAAATGTTCATCATGTTGAAACTAAATGGAATGTTGGAATTGAACGATTTCGTCAAATGGCAAGAATAATCCAAGTGATCAGAATGAAAAAACCAGCCAGACAAATCAAAATAGCCAGAATATCCAATAATTCAGAATGATAATCATGTTCAAACTGAATAGAACTTTGGAATTGACCGAATTCGTAAAATAGCAAGAATAATTAAAGTGATCAGAGTCATTAAACCAGTCAGACAAATCAAAATAGTCTGAATGCCCAATAATTCAGAATGTTCATCATGTTCAAACTGAATAGAACGTTGGAATTGACCGAATTCGTCAAATGGCAAGAATAATCAAAGTGATCAGAGTGATAAAACCTGCTACAAAAATCAAAATAGACTGAATGCGAAATAATTCAGAATGTTCATCATATTCATAGTGAAAATTACGTTGTAATTGACCGAATTCGTCAAATGGCAAGAATAATCATGGTGATCAGAGTGAAAAAAAACAGCCAGAAAAATCACAATAGCCTAAACCAATAATTCAGAATGTTCATCATGTTCAAACTGAATAGAACGTTGGAATTGACCGAATTCCTCAAATGGCAAGAATAATCAAAGTGAAAAAATCAGCCAGACAAATCACAATAGCCTGAATGTCCAATAATTCAGAATGTTCATCATGTTCAAACTGAATAGAACGTTGGAATTGACCGAATTCGTCAAATGGCAAGAATAATCAAAGTGATCATAGTGATAAAACCTGCTACAAAAATCAAAATAGACTGAATGCGAAATAATTCAGAATGTTCATCATATTCATAGTGAAAATTACGTTGTAATTGACCGAATTCGTCAAATGGCAAGAATAATCAAAGTGATCAGAGTGATAAAACCAGCCAGACAAATCAAAATAGCCTGAATGCCCAATAATTCAGAATGTTCATCATGTTCAAACTGAATAGAACGTTGGAATTGACCGAATTCGTCAAATGGCAAGAATAATCAAAGTGATCAGAGTGATAAAACCTGCTACAAAAATCAAAATAGACTGAATGCGAAATAATTCAGAATGTTCATCATATTCATAGTGAAAATTACGTTGTAATTGACCGAATTCGTCAAATGGCAAGAATAATCATGGTGATCAGAGTGAAAAAAAACAGCCAGAAAAATCACAATAGCCTAAACCAATAATTCAGAATGTTCATCATGTTCAAACTGAATAGAACGTTGGAATTGACCGAATTCCTCAAATGGCAAGAATAATCAAAGTGAAAAAATCAGCCAGACAAATCACAATAGCCTGAATGTCCAATAATTCAGAATGTTCATCATGTTCAAACTGAATAGAACGTTGGAATTGACCGTATTCGTCAAATGGCAAGAATAATCAAAGTGATCAAAGTGATAAAACCTGCTACAAAAATCAAAATAGACTGAATGCGAAATAATTCAGAATGTTCATCCTATTCATAGTGAAAATTACGTTGTAATTGACCGAATTCGTCAAATGGCAAGAATAATCATGGTGATCAGAGTGAAAAAAACAGCCAGAAAAATCACAATAGCCTGAACCAATAATTCAGAATGTTCATCATGTTCAAACTGAATAGAACGTTGGAATTGACCGAATTCGTCAAATGGCAAGAATAATCAAATTGATCATAGTGATAAAACCTGCTACAAAAATCAAAATAGACTGAATGCGAAATAATTCAGAATGTTCATCGTATTCATAGTGAAAATTACGTTGTAATTGACCGAATTCGTCAAATGGCAAGATTAATCATGGTGATCAGAGTGAAAAAAACAGCCAGAAAAATAACAATAGCCTGAACCAATAATTCAAAATGTTCATCATGTTCAAAATGAATAGAACGTTGGAATTGACCGAATTCGTCAAATGGCAAGAGTATTTAAAGTGATCAGAGTGATAAAACCTGCTACAATAATCAAAATATGAATTTCCAATAATTCAAAATGTTCATGATGTTCAAACTAAATGGAATGTTGGAATTGAACGAATTCGTCAAATGGCAAGAATAATCCAAGTGATCAGAGTGAAAAAAACAGCCAGACAAATCAAAATAGACAGAATGTCCAATAACTCAACATGTTCATCATGTTCAAACTGAATAGAACTTTGTAATTGACCGAATTCGTAAAATAGCAAGAATAATTAAAGTGATCAGAGTGATTAAACCAGTCAGACTAATCAAATAACCTAAATGTCAAATAATTCAAAATGTTCATCACTAATCAAATAGGCTGACTAATCAAATTGCCTGAATGTAAAATAATTCAGAATGTTCATCATGTTCAAACTGAATAGAACTTTAAAATTGACGGAATTCGTCAAATGGCAAGAGTATATATATCGTTGTAATTGACCGAATTCGTCACATAGCAAGAATAATCAAAGTGATCAGAGAGATAAAACCAGCCAGACTAATCAAATAGCCTGAATGTCCAATAATTCGAAATATTTATCATGTTCAAAGTGAAAATAACGTTGGAATTGAACGAATTCGTCAAATGGCAAGAGTATATATATCGTTGTAATTGACCGAATTCGTCAAATAGCAAGAATAATCAAAGTGATCAGAGTGATAAAACCAGCCAGACTAATCAAGTAGCCTGAATGTCCAATAATTCAAAATGTTCATCATGTTCAAAGTGAAAATAACGTTGGAATTGAACGAATTCGTCAAATGGCAAGAGTATTCAAAGTGATCAGAGTGATAAAACCTGCTACAAAAATCAAAATAGACTGAATGTGAAATAATTCAGAATGTTCATCATATTCATAGTGAAAATTACGTTGTAATTGACCGAATTCGTCAAATGGCAAGAATAATCATGGTTGTTTACGCCCAGAATGAATTACTCCACTTTAAATGTAATAATTACTTCATCAGTCACTGTACTTTATTTCTACTATCATAAAGCTCTCTCCCGTTCTAGCAGAACAATTGACATTCGAAGTTACATGAATGACATTCGAAGTTACAAGAATGAGATGCTTCTAATGATACTCTTTTTTTAGTCGTCATATACCTTCCACGGAATAAAGTCATCATTGAACTAAGTCAAACAGGTGTTTTATTATTTGATACTTGAAAGTTGGACAACTTCTATTAATACCCCAACTCAATTCTTTGGAGAATATTCGCATTTCCCCCCTCCGCCTAATCATTTTTGGTCCTGTCGAACCGGATAAGCGAATATTCCAACCCGAGAATTTATTTACAGAATAGTGACGTCAGCTAACAAATCCCTAAAGTTAGTCACCAATTGTGCGGATTATTTGTGGATAATTGTTCGAGAAATCACATCACATACTCAGAAATACATACAAGTCAAGTAAGCCGTTGAATTAAGGTATGTTTCATATTGATCTTTGTATATCATCAAGCAAAAACAAATCGTATTGCTCTATGTAAAACTCTCGAACGGTAAAACTGACTGAAGTTCTGCGGATAAAAAATTTCCCTCCTTAATGATAACATGATCCACAGTCCATAAACGAGATCGAACTTGAATATACATATGTTGTGTCGTGGTTGTGACGTTTGCTCATTGCTATGATATTGTATGTCAGATCTTTCAAACGTGTCGAGTTCGATTTGAAGTTTCTAAACATTTTATCTTTCAAACGTGTCGAGTTCGATGTTTGATTTGAAGTTTCTAAACATTTTATCGATTTCCACACAAAAAGAGTAGGAGCTCGAAACTAAGCAGATAAGTGCACGAGCCACGAGAATTTAAGCACAAATCAAACTCTCTTTCTCTTATACATATTCCCCTTTCTATTACAAGCACATAAAACTACTTATGCTGAGGTCTCGTCTTAATCTCTTCTTCATCATCTACGCAGTTAAACGGGAACAAGGGAAGAGTAACAATACAATATATACAGTCAAGCAGAAAGTGTGAGCATCGTGTATAAGAAGCACGTTTATTAACTACCGGTCTTTTACAATTAGTTCACACTTGTTTCGTTTGTGGAACGAATGACCGTATCGATGATTTTAGTGAATATATAATTTATTAGCCACATATTTTCTCCTCCCCCCGCCAGTGTTCAACACAACCCAATAACAATATATACAATTTATCAAGAGTGATCCCCTTTTCAAAAGAATTCGTTTCTAGTACGAGTATGCCCCAGCTAATTAAGTTCATAAGAGCATCCGATAGAGTGGTTGAATTTCATGCATATTTTATATCAATTCCTGAATCAGAGCACACTATACATTCCTTAGAAGTTCAGAAGGATGAAATTGTGCATTTGTGGAGTTCTTTACGGACCGCTTATGATCTCCTACTGAGTACGTTGCCATCTTCAGGGACAGATGATACTGAGAATGGGGAGGCCGCAGAAGTGGAGCTCGAGAGTATTAGGAAGAAATTTTTTGTGGCCTACAACGCTCATCTCAATTGCCTATCGGCAGCAAATGAATGCGTGGATAAGTTGAAGATGGAAGTACATAACCATCGTAAAGATTCAGTCAAAAGTGACGACTCGCGATCAGACGCAATTCCTAATATCTCGCTAACAGTATCACAGGACTGATCTTTTCTATGGAGATTATGTATCTTGGCCCTCATTCCGAGATATGTTCTCGGCCTTGTATCGGAACAATCCCGGCTGAGAAATTATGCCACCTACTTAAAAAAACGCAGGGAGAGGCGAGAGCTATTTTGAAAACTTGCCCGCTAACAAACGATGGATTTGAGTTAGCTTGGAAGAACCTAGTTGAAAGATATGAAAACACCAGGGTTCTCATCAACGCACAGCTTAAAATTCTTTTAAATCTGTCACCCCTTTCGAAAGAATCGGGGCCACATATTAAAACATTGCAGCTTGTATTGCTAACCTTTCCCTTCTTAAGATCGACACGAGCAGCTGGAATATCTTATTTGTCCACATTTGTTCAACATGTCTTCCTGGCCATACGCTTCATCTTTGGGAACAAACTCTTCAGAATAACGCGATATTACCAACATGGAAAGAAATGGATTCTTTCCTGACCTCCAGATTCCACACCTTACAGTCGGTCGCCGATATACGATCATCTTCAGATTCTATTAAAGTAAATCCGAGGTCTTTCAATCCTACCCCTCAAAGTCAACGCGACACAAAGAGATTAAATGTCTACCACAACAAAGTAGCGACTAAGCAGAAGATATGCTCTCTCTGTGCGGGGTTACATCCCCTCCGATTGTGCCCTGAATTTCTTAAAATGTCGGTTGATAATCGATACGCCACAGTGAAAGCTCAAAGGCGATGTACCAATTGTTTGGCCACATCACATGAATATAATAAGTGTAAGAGCACCTTCTCCTGTTTCCTGTGTGATCAAAGACATCATTCTCTCCTTCATCGGAACGAAACAGCCGTGAACTTTGATCAAGCGGGGGAGATCCCAGAGACCCATCCCACATCTTCAACAGCAAATGCCTCACCTTTTACCGAAATCGATGAAGCGGCATCATTATCTGCAAACATAACCCGGTTTCGTGAGTCGTATTCTACTCGTATACAGTCCACTCAATTCTCCACTATTATCCTAGGTACAGCGTTAGTAGACATCCGCATCAGCGATACAAAGCATACAGTACGCGCCCTAATTGACCCTGCATCCGAAGCTTCATTCCTCACGAAATCCCTTCAACGAAAGTTAGCTCTGCCTACGAAATCGTCACTAACAGGAATTATTGGTCTCAACGGTTCTTTAACAGCCACCTCGAACAAAATCTGTTCTGTTACTATAGGTTCACCGGTCGACAAGAGTTTCAAAGCTGAAGTCGAAATGTTTGTTGTGAGGAAACTCACTGGTCAACTTGCATATCAATCTCTTTTTCCTATCATAGAAGCCAATTTGGAGACATTCAAATGGCTGATTTCGGTCCACATGATAATTTGTCTGTCGATGTCCTTCTGGGCGGGGATATATACCCACAAATACTCTTAGACGTAGTTCAACGTACACCAGATCAACTACTTGTAGCACAAAAAACTGTTTTTGGTTGGATCGTCACTGGGAAAGTGACCACACAGAACCGTTCTCCCAATGTTTCGTCCTTTTATAATGAAGTAACCCTCAATGCTCAATTAAGACGTTTCTGGGAATTGGAAGAAGTCCCTGAAAAATTGCACAAGTCAGAAAATGACGTTTATTGTGAAAACTTGTACCAGGCAACAACTTTTCGCAATAACACTGGACGCTTTGTCGTATCTCTACCATTTAAGCGAGACTTTCCTTTACATATTCCCCTCGGCGATTCTCGTGGAAACGCAATATCTCAATATCAGCGAAACGAGTTCCGTTTAAGCAAAAACCCCCAGAATAAGACCAATTATGACAAGGTTATTAATGAATCATATGACTAAGGTCACCCCGATACATCTGCTAATAGTACCACCTATTACCTCCCCCATCATGCTGTATTGAAGCCTGAGAGCACTACCACAAAATTACGGGTTGTGTTCAATGCCTCGTGTCCCTCTTCTAATGGCAGAAGTCTAAATGACGTGTTGCATCCGGGACCAGTATTGCAAACTGATCTAACGACTCTACTTCTTCGGTGGAGACTATTCAGATACGTATTTAACGCAGATATAGAGAAAATGTATCGACAAATTCTCGTAAACCCCGATCACACCCCATTTCAACGGATCATATTCCGTGATAACCCCCGCCATAACATAATGGATTACGAGTTAAACACAGTTACCTTTGGGATAAACTGTGCCCCTTATCTGGCGATTAGAACATTGCTTGAACTGGCTAAGCAATGCGAGTCAGAACACCCCGCCGTTTCTGATATCCTCAGAAACTATATGTATGTTGATGACGTCTTGGGTGGCGCCCATGATCTTCCAACAGCTACTCATATTCAAAAGACACTTGTACAGTTTTTAAATTCGGCAGGATTTCCACTAAGGAAATGGACAGCGAATCACGAATGCCTTTTGCAAGATGTACCCCCTGAGCATCTACTTGATTCTGGTTTCCTGAAGTTATCTGACTCTAGCACTACGAAGACTTTAGGCTTAAGATGGAATGCTGGAAGTGACTTCTTCTACTTCAAACCCGCTAGTCATTCTACTAGCACACTTATGTCGAAACGAGAAGTTTTATCTGAAATAGCAAAATTATTTGACCCTGTTGGTTGGCTAGCTCCCAAGATTATTGTGGCAAAAATCATAATGCAACAAATTTGGAAAGATAAAACCGATTGGGATGATCATCTTAAACCTGCGACGTCGATACAGTGGAAACATTTTCTTGAAGATTACCCAACTATTGAGAGAATACGCATACCACGATTTGTGGACTACCATCCTTTCAATTCTATCGAAATGCACGGTTTTTGCGACGCCTCCGAAAAGGCATCTGCAGCAGCGCTATATATCAGAGTGGAAACTGCGAACGGGCAAGTTCGGACTCATTTACTTGCTGCAAAGTCGAAGATGGCTCCTGTGAACTTTGTCACACTACCCCGAAAGGAGCTTTGTGGAGCAGAGTTGATGTCGAGATTGATAAATTCTTTGCGAGTTAATCTAAACATTGTTAATCATCGCATTTTTCTATGGACCGACTCCACCATAGTTCTTGCGTGGATGCGAAAATCGCCCTGTCAATGGAACACGTTCGTGGCGAATTGGGTAGCCTCGACAAAGGAATGAGTTGGTAACCGAAATTGGTCCCATGTTCAGTCACACGATAACCCAGCGGATCTCGCATCGCGCGGTATATCCGCGAGTGGCCTTATCGAAAATGACTTGTGGTGGAAAGGCCCACCTTGGCTAGAACTCCCACATTCCCAGTGGCCCTTGCGACCATCAAACTTTGATACTCAGGAAGAACTTCGTCCGGTCAAAACACTTTTTAACCATTTAACTGACGATATCTTGACCAGATTTTCAGATCTTCCTAGAGCTATGCGTGTAATATCTTATATCTACCGTTTCTTCCATTTAACACACCCTGATCATAGAAATACGACAAGGTATACCTCCTTTGAATTGAGTCAAGCTGAAGTTAACCCTCTAGTTCCCACGACCGCCTCTAGGCGGTCTAAGTTTAGTACACGGTCAATCATGGTTCTAATTAGGTTTTGCTTTTTTTTTTCGTTTCATCTGTTTTGGGGAATCCCAAATTTTCATATTGGTGCTTTTGCAGCTTGCGCTAGTACGAAAGTCAGTTGTCAATGTCATTTGAATGCAGAAGTTTGTGAAAATCACCAAAAATAATTATTTTGCGCGGAGTGCGAAAATCAAATAATTAAAATAAATATTATTAATAAACGTAGGTGAAAAAAAAAAATTATCTGTGTGTTGCTGCATATCTTTATTTAACAAAAAGTCATTTAATTATAAAAGGAACGTGTTTGTGAGCTTTTTAGCTGTGTGCACAGGTAACCCGCCTACAGGCGGTATTGGGATAGCTTGTCAAAAAAATATTTCAAAGTAAGTATCAAAAGTGGGTTATTATATATGAATCGTTTTATTTTAAAAGACCTTTCCTTAGCCATGGATCGTAAACAAACTCTTAAACTATCATCGTTATCTGATGATGACATCATAAAAGTTTTAAATATGATAGATTTTGATGGCGACACGGATAATGAAGAAGAAAATGAAGACGATTTAGATGAAGATCCTTGTGAGTATAATGAAATCGATATGGGGATAAACGAGGTTGTCGGAATCAGTACTTCAGTCAGCGATTTGCTTAGATGGCAGTACGGCTTCAATGTTATCACCATCAACTTCGAACACTTCAAATAATTCTCCGATACCGAAACGTCCGCTTGCTATCATTGACCCTAAAAATATAACAAAGAATAAAGGCGCATTTGAAAGTCGTGTCAGTAGACGTCATGCCACTGATAATGAGACTACAGAAAACAACGTAAATGATGATGGTGCATTTGTAGGATCAGTTCTGGATATAAATCCGAAATCAGAGGCGTTCAAAAAGATATTATGGCGTCAAAAAAATCTTGTGCTAAATAAATCGGCTATCTCATTTTGTGATCCCGATCTGGAAGAATTTAAAAGTTTCGACACACCATATAAATGCTTTAAATATTTTCTAAATGACGAAATAATAACTCACATCGTTCAGCAGACCAACATTTATGCCGCCCAAAAAAACATTGCGACTACATTTACTACATTTACAACTGGGAAATGCGTCAATTTATTGGCATTCTGATTTTTATGTCAGTATTTAACTATCCAAGTATCCGTTCTTATTGGAGCAATTATGCATTTCAAAGCATCCAAGACACAATGTCGAGAAATCGTTTTGACCAAATTCGAAGCAATATACATTTTAATGATAATAGCAAATTGCCTGCCAAAAACTCTTCGGACTTCGATCCTTTGTACAAAATCCGTCCGATTACCAAACATTTTAATGAAAAGTTCCAGTCTGTGCCAATGCCTCAGTATCTGTGTGTAGACGAACAAATGTGCGCAACAAAAATGAAGTCCTTTCTTCGGCAGTACATGCCAGATAAGCCACATAAATGGGGAGTGAAACTATTCGTCCGGTTTCTGTTACAACTTTGAAGTATATGGTGGTGCTGGCGACAATGTCATTCAACCTGTTGCACCAGATCTTGGAGCGTCGTCAAACGTAGTCGTTCGATTGTCACGTATTGTGCCAGCATTCAAAAACCATATTATAATTTTCGACGTTACCAAAGGTGCTGGACGTCCACGCGCAGCTCCTCAAAACAAAGGTCATGGTAAAATGACTTGTTTACCGCCTGTAGATATTCGCTTTGATGGAGTTGAACATTTTCCAGAATTTTTGCCACGAAATGGGGGAAAAAGACTTGTAAAAATCCAGGATGCGCTTCTGAAACGCAAGTTATGTGCCGAAAATGCAAAATAAATCTTTGTTTTTCCCAGCAAAAAGATTGTTTCTTTGATTTTCATCACAAATGAACTTTTCTTCATCAATTTCTTATATTATTTTATGTTGAAACTATTGGAATAGTCCCTTTTTGTTTACCGAATATGTACTTTTTTGTTCAGTTTTAGAATTATTTTTTTAAGAAAATTAAAAATGTATGAATTTTACCCACTTTTTTTATGTTAATAAACAAAAAAATAAAATTTTATGTATCGTAAATTTTTTTGGCTTTATTTCCCAAGACCGCCTGTAGGCGGGGTAAGTATTTGACGCTATAAATCCAAATTCTCTAAGAATATAAAATTTTTCCAGAACAAACATTTCATTTTGAGGCGAAACCAACACAAAAATAATTTTTTTTTTTTAAAAAATTTGGGAACTAGAGGGTTAAGCTTGTAAAGTCACGTCTTATAGTGTTATGTCAAGCAAATTACTTTTCTGAATACTCGATTATTTCCCAAAGTCGCATATCACCACGTAAGAGTGAACTTTTAACTCTCAATCCATTTATTGATTCAAACGGCTGTATGCGCGTTAACGGTAGGGTTTCTAAATCTCCAATGTTATCATACGACGAGAAGTTTCCTAAGATTCTTCCATATGCCGCTAGATTCACTAGATTATATCTGGAACACATTCATAAATATTCCATACATGGGGGAAATGCTGTTCTCTTGCAGTTAATGCGACTTGAATTTTGGGTCCCGAAATTGAAGAATTTAATAAAAACTGTTATATTCAACTGCAAGACATGTGTGATCCAAAAGCATAAAAGGAGCCAACAAATCATGGCTGCGTTACCTCCGGAAAGAATCTCCCTGTCTCGTTCGTTCACTAATACCGGTGTTGATTTTGCCGGTCCTTACGACGTTAAATCTTACGCAGGACGGGGCACCAGGATAACGAAAGGTTATGTACGAGTATTTGTTTGTTTCGCTACAAAAGCAATTCACTTGGAAGTTATAAGTGAAATCACAACACAGGCTTTCTTGGCAGCATTTTCACGATTCTTCTCCCGCCGCGGTTCTCCGAGTGTCATATACTCCGATAATGGAACAGCATTCGTTGGTGCAGCCAACCTCATTTCCAAAGACCAATCACGAATACTTCCTCTTATTCGACAAGAACTTATGTCAGAGCATGCCTTCCAATCGATAGAATGGCGTTTTATTCCTCCTGGTGCACCTCACATGGGCGGTTTGTGGGAGGCGGGGGTAAAGAGTTTTAAAACTCATCTTAAAAAAGTCACCCACTCACAAACTCTAACATATGAAGAATTTTACACCATGCTTACCCGAATAGAGGCATGTTTAAACTCGCGACCAATCAGTCCTATTAGCGACAATCCCTCTGATATTGGTGCTTTAACGCCAGGTCATCTCCTTATCGGAACCTCTCTTCTGACACCCGCAGAACCTGACTGTTCTCAGGAATCCTTTAGTTACGTCAATCGCTGGCAAAAGTTAAAATTACTTCACTATCAACTAGCAATCAGATGGAAAAATTAATATCTTAAGGAATTGCATAAAAGAACGAAATGGCAATACCCTCAACGAGATTTTGCAGTGGGAGATCTCGTCGTCGTTCGAGGTGATAATCTCCCTCCCAACCAATGGCGACTTGGCCGAGTCGAAAATGTTGTACACGGATCAGATTCAAAAGTTAGAGTTGCCGAAATCAGAACCCAAAACGGGCTTATTACCAGGCCAATAGTGAAATTAGTGTTGCTACCGAATACTGAACCGAATTAATAATAATATTACTTTACAGGCTAATATGTCTCCACCACCTCGACGTCTAAGAAGGAACCGCAACCCCATTGAACACAACAACAGACGCCTTCAACCTACATATTCTAAGCGCAAAACCGATGACAACAACTTCCGACAACTTCAACTTTCATCAAGGCAGCCACGAACGGTTAAAGATTGCAGATATTGTGAGAGAGACCACCCCATCAGAAAATGCTTTCGTTTTCTTCAGCTTGCCGCAGCCGTGTTCGGTGCAAAACTTGCCATGGAAAGCACCACACCCTTTTACACATAAATAAGATCGATAAACAACAACGTGCGACTCCACGAACTCAATTTTTAAGTAACAACATCAATATCCCACGCGCTGGTACCATTATATTACATATCAACTCCAGATAAAATCTAAGAATAAGAAAATCTCAACTATGAGTTTACATAAGTCATTTCCTAATGTGAATTTCGAATAATACAATCTTTAGAATTTCAAACAGATTGAATTGTAGATAAGATACGACCTTAGAGTATAAGTATAAAAAAAAACATAATTGAATTATTTCCTCTTGTAAAACATTGCACTCCTGCAAGGGCGGCGGGATGTTTACGCCCAGAATGAATTACTCCACTTTAAATGTAATAATTACTTCATCAGTCACTGTACTTTATGTCTACTATCATAAAGCTCTCTCCCGTTCTAGCAGAACAATTGACATTCGAAGTTACATGAGTAACATTCGAAGTTACAAGAATGAGATGCTTCTAATGATACTCTTTTTTTAGTCGTCATATACCTTCCACGGAATAAAGTCATCATTGAACGAAGTCAAACAGGTGTTTTATTATTTGATACTTGAAAGTTGGACAACTTCTATTAATACCCCAACTCAATTCTTTGGAGAATATTCGCATTTCCCCCCTCCGCCTAATCAATGGTGATCAGAGTGAAAAAACCAGCCAGAAAAATTACAATAGTCTGAATGTCCAATAATTCAGAATCTTCATCATGTTCAAACTGAATAGAACGTTGGAATTGACCGAATTCCTCAAATGGCAAGAATAGTCAAAGTGATCAGAATCCTGAATGTCCAATAATTCAAATGTTCATCATGTTCAAAATGAATAGAACGATGGAATTGACCGAATTCGTAAAATGGCAAGAATAATCAAAGTGATCAGAGTGATAAAACCAGCCAGACAAATCAAAATAGCCTGAATGTCCAATGTTCAAACTGAATAGAACGTTGAAATTGACCGAATTCGTCAAATGGCAAGAGTATATATATCGTTGTAATTGATCGAATTCGTCAAATAGCAAGAATAATCAAAGTGATCAGAGTGATAAAACCAGCCAGACTAATCAAATAGCCTGAATGTCCAATAATTCAGAATATTCATCCAATCTTCATCATGTTCAAACTGAATAGAACGTTGGAATTGACCGAATTCCTCAAATGGCAAGAATAGTCAAAGTGATCAGAATCCTGAATGTCCAATAATTCAAATGTTCATCATGTTCAAAATGAATAGAACGTTGGAATTGACCGAATTCGTCAAATGCCAAGAATAATCAAAGTGATCAGAGTGATAAAACCAGCCAGACAAATCAAAATAGCCTGAATGCCCAATAATTCAGAATGTTCATCATGTTCAAACTGAATAGAACGTTGGAATTGACCGAATTCGTCAAATGGCAAGAATAATCAAAGTGATCAGAGTGATAAAACCTGCTACAAAAATCAAAATAGACTGAATGCGAAATAATTCAGAATGTTCATCATATTCATAGTGAAAATTACGTTGTAATTGACCGAATTCGTCAAATGGCAAGAATAATCATGGTGATCAGAGTGAAAAAAACAGCCAGAAAAATCACAATAGCCTGAACCAATAATTCAGAATGTTCATCATGTTGAACTGAATAGAACGTTGGAATTGACCGAATTCCTCAAATGGCAAGAATAATCAAAGTGATCAAAGTGAAAAAATCAGCCAGACAAATCACAATAGCCTGAATGTCCAATAATTCAGAATGTTCATCATGTTCAAACAGAATAGAACGTTGGAATTGACCGAATTCGTCAAATGGCAAGAATAATCAAAGTGATCAGAGTGATAAAACCTGCTACAAAAATCAAAATAGACTGAATGCGAAATAATTCAGAATGTTCATCATATTCATAGTGAAAATTACGTTGTAATTGACCGAATTCGTCAAATGACAAGAATAATCATGGTGATCAGAGTGAAAAAAACAGCCAGAAAAATCACAAAAGCCTGAACCAATAATTCAAATGTTCATCATGTTCAAACTGAATAGAACGAATTCCTCAAATGGCAAGAATAATCAAAGTGATCAGAATCCTGAATGTCCAATAATTAAAAATGTTCATCATGTTCAAAATGAATAGAACGTTGGAATTGACCGAATTCGTCAAATGGCAAGAGTATTTAAAGTGATCAGAGTGATAAAACCTGCTACAATAATCAAAATATGAATTTCCAATAATTCAAAATGTTCATGATGTTCAAACTAAATGGAATGTTGGAATTGAACGAATTCGTCAAATGGCAAGAATAATGCAAGTGATCAGAGTGAAAAAAAACAGCCAGACAAATCAAAATAGCCAGAATGTCCAATAATTCAGAATGTTCATCATGTTCAAACTGAATAGAACTTTGGAATTGACCGAATTCGTAAAATAGCAAGAATAATTAAAGTGATCAGAGTGATTAAACCAGTCAGACTAATCAAATAAACTAAATGCCAAATAATTCAAAATGTTCATCACTAATCAAATAGGCTGACTAATCAAATTGCCTGAATGTAAAATAATTCAGAATGTTCATCATGTTCAAACTGAATAGAACTTTAAAATTGACGGAATTCGTCAAATGGCAAGAGTATATATATCGTTGTAATTGACCGAATTCGTCAAATAGCAAGAATAATCAAAGTGATCAGAGAGATAAAACCAGCCAGACTAATAAAATAGCCTGAATGTCCAACAATTCGAAATATTTATCATGTTCAAAGTGAAAATAACGTTGGAATTGAACGAATTCGTCAAATGGCAAGAGTATATATATCGTTGTAATTGACCGAATTCGTCAAATAGCAAGAATAATCAAAGTGATCAGAGAGATAAAACCAGCCAGACTAATAAAATAGCCTGAATGTCCAATAATTCGAAATATTTATCATGTTCAAACTGAATAGAACGTTAAAATTGACCGAATTCGTCAAATGGCAAGAGTATATATATCGTTGTAATTGACCGAATTCGTCAAATGGCAAGAATAATCAAAGTGATCAGAGTTATTATACCAGTAGACTAATCAAATAGCCTGAATGTCCAATAATTCAGAATATTCATCCAATCTTCATCATGTTCAAACTGAACAGAACTTTGGAATTGACCGAATTCCTCAAATGGCAAGAATAGTCAAAGTGATCAGAATCCTGAATGTCCAATAATTCAAATGTTCATCATGTTCAAAATGAATAGAACGTTGGAATTGACCGAATTCGTCAAATTGCAAGAATAATCAAAGTGATCAGAGTGATAAAACCAGCCAGACAAATCAAAATAGCCTGAATGCCCAATAATTCAGAATGTTCATCATGTTTAAACTGAATAGAACGTTGGAATTGACCGAATTCGTCAAATGGCAAGAATAATCAAAGTGATCAGAGTGATAAAACCTGCTACAAAAATCAAAATAGACTGAATGCGAAATAATTCAGAGTGTTCATCATATTCATAGTGAAAATTACGTTGTAATTGACCGAATTCGTCAAATGGCAAGAATAATCATGGTGATCAGAGTGAAAAAAACAGCCAGAAAAATCACAATAGCCTGAACCAATAATTCAGAATTGACCGAATTCCTCAAATGGCAAGAATAATCAAAGTGATCAAAGTGAAAAAATCAGCCAGACAATTCACAATAGCCTGAATGCCCAATAATTCAGAATGTTCATCATGTTCAAACTGAATAGAACGTTGGAATTGACCGAATTCGTCAAATGGCAAGAATAATCAAAGTGATCAGAGTGATAAATCCTGCTACAAAAATCAAAATAGACTGAATGCGAAATAATTCAGAGTGTTCATAATATTCATAGTGAAAATTACGTTGTAATTGACCGAATTCGTCAAATGGCAAGAATAATCATGGTGATCAGAGTGAAAAAAACAGCCAGAAAAATCACAATAGCCTGAACCAATAATTCAGAATGTTCATCATGTTCAAACTGAATAGAACGTTGGAATTGACCGAATTCCTCAAATGGCAAGAATAATCCAAGTGATCAGAGTGAAAAAAACAGCCAGACAAATCAAAATAGCCTGAATGTCCAATAATTCAGAATGTTCATCATGTTCAAACTGAATAGAACTTTGGAATTGACCGAATTCGTAAAATAGCAAGAATAATTAAAGTGATCAGAGTGATTAAACCAGTCAGACTAATCAAATAACCTAAATGTCAAATAATTCAAAATGTTCATCACTAATCAAATAGGCTGACTAATCAAATTGCCTGAATGTAAAATAATTCAGAATGTTCATCATGTTCAAACTGAATAGAACTTTAAAATTTACGGAATTCGTCAAATGGCAAGAGTATATATATCGTTGTAATTGACCGAATTCGTCAAATAGCAAGAATAATCAAAGTGATCAGAGAGATAAAACCAGCCAGACTAATAAAATAGCCTGAATGTCCAACAATTCGAAATATTTATCATGTTCAAAGTGAAAATAACGTTGGAATTGAACGAATTCGTCAAATGGCAAGAGTATATATATCGTTGTAATTGACCGAATTCGTCAAATAGCAAGAATAATCAAAGTGATCAGAGAGATAAAACCAGCCAGACTAATAAAATAGCCTGAATGTCCAATAATTCGAAATATTTATCATGTTCAAACTGAATAGAACGTTAAAATTGACCGAATTCGTCAAATGGCAAGAGTATATATATCGTTGTAATTGACCGAATTCGTCAAATGGCAAGAATAATCAAAGTGATCAGAGTTATTATACCAGTAGACTAATCAAATAGCCTGAATGTCCAATAATTCAGAATATTCATCCAATCTTCATCATGTTCAAACTGAACAGAACTTTGGAATTGACCGAATTCCTCAAATGGCAAGAATAGTCAAAGTGATCAGAATCCTGAATGTCCAATAATTCAAATGTTCATCATGTTCAAAATGAATAGAACGTTGGAATTGACCGAATTCGTCAAATTGCAAGAATAATCAAAGTGATCAGAGTGATAAAACCAGCCAGACAAATCAAAATAGCCTGAATGCCCAATAATTCAGAATGTTCATCATGTTTAAACTGAATAGAACGTTGGAATTGACCGAATTCGTCAAATGGCAAGAATAATCAAAGTGATCAGAGTGATAAAACCTGCTACAAAAATCAAAATAGACTGAATGCGAAATAATTCAGAGTGTTCATCATATTCATAGTGAAAATTACGTTGTAATTGACCGAATTCGTCAAATGGCAAGAATAATCATGGTGATCAGAGTGAAAAAAACAGCCAGAAAAATCACAATAGCCTGAACCAATAATTCAGAATTGACCGAATTCCTCAAATGGCAAGAATAATCAAAGTGATCAAAGTGAAAAAATCAGCCAGACAATTCACAATAGCCTGAATGCCCAATAATTCGGAATGTTCATCATGTTCAAACTGAATAGAACGTTGGAATTGACCGAATTCGTCAAATGGCAAGAATAATCAAAGTGATCAGAGTGATAAAACCTGCTACAAAAATCAAAATAGACTGAATGCGAAATAATTCAGAGTGTTCATAATATTCATAGTGAAAATTACGTTGTAATTGACCGAATTCGTCAAATGGCAAGAATAATCATGGTGATCAGAGTGAAAAAAACAGCCAGAAAAATCACAATAGCCTGAACCAATAATTCAGAATGTTCATCATGTTCAAACTGAATAGAACGTTGGAATTGACCGAATTCCTCAAATGGCAAGAATAATCCAAGTGATCAGAGTGAAAAAAACAGCCAGACAAATCAAAATAGCCTGAATGTCCAATAATTCAGAATGTTCATCATGTTCAAACTGAATAGAACTTTGGAATTGTCCGAATTCGTAAAATAGCAAGAATAATTAAAGTGATCAGAGTGATTAAACCAGTCAGACTAATCAAATAACCTAAATGTCAAAAAATTCAAAATGTTCATCACTAATCAAATAGGCTGACTAATCAAATTGCCTGAATGTAAAATAATTCAGAATGTTCATCATGTTCAAACTGAATAGAACTTTAAAATTTACGGAATTCGTCAAATGGCAAGAGTATATATATCGTTGTAATTGACCGAATTCGTCAAATAGCAAGAATAATCAAAGTGATCAGAGAGATAAAACCAGCCAGACTAATCAAATAGCCTGAATGTCCAATAATTCGAAATATTTATCATGTTCAAAGTGAAAATAACGTTGGAATTGAACGAATTCGTCAAATGGCAAGAGTATATATATCGTTGTAATTGACCGAATTCGTCAAATAGCAAGAATAATCAAAGTGATCAGAGTGATAAAACCAGCCAGACTAATCAAGTAGCCTGAATGTCCAATAATTCAAAATGTTCATCATGTTCAAAGTGAAAATAACGTTGGAATTGAACGAATTCGTCAAATGGCAAGAGTATTCAAAGTGATCAGAGTGATAAAACCTGCTACAAAAATCAAAATAGACTGAATGTGAAATAATTCAGAATGTTCATCATATTCATAGTGAAAATTACGTTGTAATTGACCGAATTCGTTAAATGGCAAGAATAATCATGGTGATCAGAGTGAAAAAACCAGCCAGAAAAATTACAATAGCCTGAATGTCCAATAACTAAGAATCTTCATCATGTTCAAACTGAATAGAACGTTGGAATTGACCGAATTCCTCAAATGGCAAGAATAGTCAAAGTGATCAGAATCCTGAATGTCCAATAATTCAAATGTTCATCAATGTTCATTCAAAGTGAATAGAACGTTGGAATTGACCGAATTCGTCAAATGGCAAGAATAATCAAACTGATCAGAGTGATAAAACCAGCCAGACAAATCAAAAAAGCCTGAATGTCCAATGTTCAAACTGAATAGAACGTTGAAATTTACCGAATTCCTCAAATGGCAAGAGTATTCAAATTGATTAGAGTGATTAAACCAGTCAAATAGCATGAATGTCAAATAACTCAAAATGTTCATCATGTTCAAACTGAATAGAGCGTTGGAATTGACCTATTTCGTGAAATGGCAAGAGTATTCAAATTGATCAGAGTGATTCAACCAGTCAGACTAATCAAATAGCCTGAATGTCCAATAATTCGAAATATTTATCATGTTCAAACTGAATAGAACGTTAAAATTGACCGAATTCGTCAAATGGCAAGAGTATATATATCGTTGTAATTGACCGAATTCGTCAAATGGCAAGAATAATCAAAGTGATCAGAGTTATTATACCAGTAGACTAATCAAATAGCCTGAATGTCCAATAATTCAGAATATTCATCCAATCTTCATCATGTTCAAACTGAACAGAACTTTGGAATTGACCGAATTCCTCAAATGGCAAGAATAGTCAAAGTGATCAGAATCCTGAATGTCCAATAATTCAAATGTTCATCATGTTCAATATGAATAGAACGTTGGAATTGACCGAATTCGTCAAATTGCAAGAATAATCAAAGTGATCAGAGTGATAAAACCAGCCAGACAAATCAAAATAGCCTGAATGTCCAATAATTCAGAATATTCATCCAATCTTCATCATGTTCAAACTGAACAGAACTTTGGAATTGACCGAATTCCTCAAAATGGCAAGAATAGTCAAAGTGATCAGAATCCTGAATGTCCAATAATTCAAATGTTCATCATATTCATAGTGAAAATTACGTTGTAATTGACCGAATTCGTCAAATGGCAAGAATAATCATGGTGATCAGAGTGAAAAAAACAGCCAGAAAAATCACAATAGCCTGAACCAATAATTCAGAATTGACCGAATTCCTCAAATGGCAAGAATAATCAAAGTGATCAAAGTGAAAAAATCAGCCAGACAATTCACAATAGCCTGAATGCCCAATAATTCAGAATGTTCATCATGTTCAAACTGAATAGAACGTTGGAATTGACCGAATTCGTCAAATGGCAAGAATAATCAAAGTGATCAGAGTGATAAAACCTGCTACAAAAATCAAAATAGACTGAATGCGAAATAATTCAGAGTGTTCATCATATTCATAGTGAAAATTACGTTGTAATTGACCGAATTCGTCAAATGGCAAGAATAATCATGGTGATCAGAGTGAAAAAAAACAGCCAGAAAAATCACAATAGCCTGAACCAATAATTCAGAATGTTCATCATGTTCAAACTGAATAGAACGTTGGAATTGACGGAATTCCTCAAATGGCAAGAATAATCCAAGTGATCAGAGTGAAAAAAACAGCCAGACAAATCAAAATAGCCTGAATGTCCAATAATTCAGAATGTTCATCATGTTCAAACTGAATAGAACTTTGGAATTGACCGAATTCGTAAAATAGCAAGAATAATTAAAGTGATCAGAGTAATTAAACCAGTCAGACTAATCAAATAACCTAAATGTCAAATAATTCAAAATGTTCATCACTAATCAAATAGGCTGACTAATCAAATTGCCTGAATGTAAAATAATTCAGAATGTTCATCATGTTCAAACTGAATAGAACTTTAAAATTGACGGAATTCGTCAAATGGCAAGAGTATATATATCGTTGTAATTGACCGAATTCGTCAAATAGCAAGAATAATCAAAGTGATCAGAGAGATAAAACCAGCCAGACTAATCAAATAGCCTGAATGTCCAATAATTCGAAATATTTATCATGTTCAAAGTGAAAATAACGTTGGAATTGAACGAATTCGTCAAATGGCAAGAGTATATATATAGTTGTAATTGACCGAATTCGTCAAATAGCAAGAATAATCAAAGTGATCAGAGTGATAAAACCAGCCAGACTAATCAAGTAGCCTGAATGTCCAATAATTCAAAATGTTCATCATGTTCAAAGTGAAAATAACGTTGGAATTGAACGAATTCGTCAAATGGCAAGAGTATTCAAAGTGATCAGAGTGATAAAACCTGCTACAAAAATCAAAATAGACTGAATGTGAAATAATTCAGAATGTTCATCATATTTAATGGTGCCAACTGTATCTGAGTGAAATGCAGTATATTTTGTATTAGAACCCCTAAAAAGCAAGTAGAATGCAGTATCTACACACAAAAATGCAGTATATTTATTTGAAAAAGTCAAAACAACAAAAATTGAATTACTGCAATTCGAATCATCAAACTGAACAGACATGGGACCATCATTAACTTGCTTCGGTTTTTTGAAATCATATTTGTCTTCTGAGGAGATTTTTCGCAGCAAATCTGGACGAGTTTTCAAAAATTTGAAAAAATCGATACAATCCCAATCCATGTTGCATTTGACTTGCAAAAGAGCACCAAGAGAACCAACTTGGAGATTGGAAGATTCTTGTTTCCAATTTTTTTTTCCTTTTGCGAAAACTCGTTCGACGGGAGACGACGTGCCGGCCAAACATTGAACAAATTCAATTATTTGTGCAAATTCAGCAAAGGCAACATGATTATTTTCCATATGGGAAAAAATCTCGGCCCATCGTTTGTCAGTGGGCAGTTTGCTGGAACGCCATTCTTCCAGTTTGGCAACCGAGCAGTAATTCTTGATATATCCGAATTGTTCGAATACTGCTGAGGATTTAACGACCACATCGAACGATCCTAGCTCTCCGACTTTGTCTACAGAATTCTTTACTGTTGGCCAATTTGGAAAATGATCCAGAACAACCCAAGAGAAAATTCGAAACAATTCGAAATGTTCCGTCCACGTGCCAATATAGTCAATTGCATTATCTGAGAAAACGATCAAATAAATGAATTTATTCAACCGATTGTTTGTCAATAACCAGAATTACAAAATTACCGAAAAATTCGCTGAAATATTCTTCAATTATTTCTCTTTCAAATTCTCCAGTCGTACTTGTTAGCTCAATCAATTCAGCTTCTGTTTTTGGATCCAAATATTTTTCTGACAGCTGTCAATGTTCCTGGTTAGTGTTGAAAAGAGGTCTGAGTCGATACAAAAAAGTCGGCGGCGGCGGATGGGCAAACAATGGTCGGCGGCGGCTCTAAGCCGGCATGAGCCGAAGATTTTTCTTACACAAGACCTCTGAGCAGCACATACATATTAACGAAAAAACTGCTTAAAAAATAAAATTCATGCATTCACCCGCAATTTTCGAAAATGCAGTATCTTTTAGCATGCAATATCTTCGCAGTATCTTCGCAGTATCTTCGCAGTATCTTCGCAGTATCCTGAGCTCAAATCAAGTATAGTACTTGAAAATCCAGTACAGTTGGCACCATTAATCATATTCGTAGTGAAAATTACGTTGTAATTGACTGAATTCATCAAATGGCAAGAATAATCATGGTGATCAGAGTGAAAAAACCAGCCAGAAAAATTACAATAGCCTGAATGTCCAATAATTCAGAATCTTCATCATGTTCAAAATGAATAGAACGTTGGAATTGACCGAATTCGTCAAATGGCAAGAGTATATATATCGTTGTAATTGACCGAATTCGTCAAATGGCAAGAATAATCAAAGTGATCAGAGTGATAAAACCAGCCAGACAAATCAAAATAGGCTGAATGTCCAATGTTCAAACTGAATAGAACGTTGAAATTGACCGAATTCGTCAAATGGCAAGAGTATATATATCGTTGTAATTGACCGAATTCGTCAAATGGCAAGAATAATCAAAGTGATCAGAGTTATTATACCAGTAGACTAATCAAATAGCCTGAATGTCCAATAATTCGAAATATTTATCATGTTCAAACTGAATAGAACGTTAAAATTTACCGAATTCGTCAAATGGCAAGAGTATATATATCGTTGTAATTAACCGAATTCGTCAAATGGCAAGAATAATCAAAGTGATCAGAGTTATTATACCAGTAGACTAATCAAATAGCATGAATGTCCAATAATTCAGAATATTCATCATGTTCAAACTGAATAGAACGTTGGAATTGACCGAATTCGTCAAATGGCAAAAATAATCAAAGTGATCAGAGTGATAAAACCAGCCAGACAAATCAAAATAGCCTGAACGTCCAATGTTCAAACTGAATAGAACGTTGGAATTAAACGAATTCGTCAAATGGCAAGAATAATCAAAGTGATCAGAGTGATACAACCAGCCAGACAAATCAAAATAGCCTGAATGTCCAATAATTCAAAATGTTCATCATATTCAATGTAAATATAACGTTGTAATTGACCGAATTCGTCAAATGGCAAGAATAATCAAAGTGATCAGAGTGAAAAAACCAGCCAGACAAATCAATCTGTTTTTGGATCCAAATATTTTTCTGACAGCTGTCAATGTTCCTGGTTAGTGTTGAAAAGAGGTCTGAGTCGATACAAAAAAGTCGGCGGCGGCGGATGGGAAAACAATGGTCGGCGGCGGCTCTAAGCCGGCATGAGCCGAAGATTTTTCTTACACAAGACCTCTGAGCAGCACATACATATTAACGAAAAAACTGCTTAAAAAATAAAATTCATGCATTCACCCGCAATTTTCGAAAATGCAGTATCTTTTAGCATGCAATATCTTCGCAGTATCCTGAGCTCAAATCAAGTATAGTACTTGAAAATCCAGTACAGTTGGCACAATTAATCATATTCATAGTGAAAATTACGTTGTAATTGACTGAATTCATCAAATGGCAAGAATAATCATGGTGATCAGAGTGAAAAAACCAGCCAGAAAAATTACAATAGCCTGAATGTCCAATAATTCAGAATCTTCATCATGTTCAAACTGAATAGAACGTTGGAATTGACCGAATTCCTCAAATGGCAAGAATAGTCAAAGTGATCAGAATCCTGAATGTCCAATAATTCAAATGTTCATCATGTTCAAAATGAATAGAACGTTGGAATTGACCGAATTCGTCAAATGGCAAGAATAATCAAAGTGATCAGAGTGATAAAACCAGCCAGACAAATCAAAATAGCCTGAATGTCCAATGTTCAAACTGAATAGAACGTTGTAATTGACCGAATTCGTCAAATGGCAAGAATAATCAAAGTGATCAGAGTGAAAAAACCAGCCAGACAAATCAAAATAGACTGAATGTCCAATAATTCAAAATGTTCATCATATTCAATGTTTATATAACGTTGTAATTGACCGAATTCGTCAAATGGCAAGAATAATCAAAGTGGTCAGAGTGAAAAAACCAGCCAGACAAATCACAATAGCGTGAATGTCCAATAATTCAGAATGTTCATCATGAATAGAACATTGGAATTGACCGAAATCGTCATATGGCAGGAATAATAAAAATAATCAGAGTGATAAAACCAGCTACAATAATCAAAATAGCCTGAATGTCCAATAATTCAGAATATTCATTATGTTCAAACTGAATAGAACATTGGAATTGACCGAATTCGTCAAATGGCAAGAGTATTCAAAGTGATCAGAGTGATAAAACCTGCTACAACAATCAAAATAGCCTGAATGTCAAATAATTCAGAACGTTCATCATATTCATAGTGAAAATTACATTGTAATTGACCGAATTCGTCAAATGGCAAGAATAATCAAAGTGAAAAAATCAGCCAGACAAATCACAATAGCCTAAATGTCCCATAATTCAAAATGTTCATCATGTTCAAACTGAATAGAACGTTGGAATTGACCGAATTCGTCAAATGGCAAGAATAATCAAAGTGATCAGGGTGATAAAACCAGCTACAATAATCAAAATATCCTGAATAGAACGTTGGAATTGACCGAATTCGTCAAATGGCAAGAGTATACAAAGTGATCAGAGCGATAAAACCTGCTACAAAAATCAAAATAGACTGAATGTGAAATAATTCAGAATGTTCATCATATTCATAGTGAAAATTACGTTGTAATTGACCGAATTCGTCAAATGGCAAGAATAATCATGGTGATCAGAGTGAAAAAACCAGCCAGAAAAATTACAATAGCCTACAATACAATAATTCAGAATGTTCATCATGTTCAAACTGAATAGAACGTTGGAATTGACCGAATTCCTCAAATGGCAAGAATAATCAAAGTGATCAGAATCCTGAATGTCCAATAATTCAAAATGAATAGAACGTTGGAATTGACCGAATTCGTCAAATGGCAAGAAGTGAGTGAAAAAACCAGCCAGACAAATCAAAATAGCCTGAATGTCCAATAATTCAGAATGTTCATCCTGTTCAAACTGAATAGAACTTTGGAATTGACCGAATTCGTAAAATAGCAAGAATAATTAAAGTGATCAGAGTGATTAAACCAGTCAGACTAATCAAATAACCTACATGTAAAATAATTCAAAATGTTCATCACTAATCAAATAGGCTGACTAATCAAATTGCCTGAATGTAAAATAATTCAGAATGTTCATCATGTTCAAACTGAATAGAACGTTGTAATTGACCGAATTCGTCAAATAGCAAGAATAATCAAAGTGATCAGAGTGATAAAACCAGCCAGACTAATCAAATAGCCTGAATGTCCAATAATTCGAAATATTTATCATGTTCAAACTGAATAGAATGTTGGACCGAATTCGTCAAATGGCAAGTGTATTCAAAGTGATCAGATTGATAGAACCAGCCAGACTAATCAAATAGCCTGAATGTCCAATAATTCAAAATATTTTTCATGTTCAAAGTGAATAGAACTTTGGAATTGACCGAATTCGTTAAATGGCAAGAGTATTCAATTTGATCAGAGTGATTAAACTTGCCAGACTAATAAAAGAGCCTGAATGTCCAATAATTCAGAATGTTCATCATGTTCAAACTGAACATATCGTTGGAATTCACCGAATTCGTCAAATGGCAAGAATAATCAAAGTGATCAGAGTGAAAAAACCAGCCAGACAAATCAAAATAGCCTGAATGTCCAATAATTCAGAATGTTCATCATGTTCAAACTGAATAGAACTTTGGAATTGACCGAATTCGAAAAATAGCAAGAATAATTAAAGTGATCAGAGTGATTAAACCAGTCAGACTAATCAAATGACCTAAATGTCAAATAATTCAAAATGTTCATCACTAATCAAATAGGCTGACTAATCAAATTCCCTGAATGTAAAATAATTTAGAATGTTCATCATGTTCATACTGAATAGAACGTTAAAATTTACCGAATTCGTCAAATGGCAAGAGTATATATATCGCTGTAATTGACCGAATTCGTTAAATAGCAAGAATAATCAAAGTGATCAGAGTGATAAAACCAGCCAGACTAATCAAATAGCCTGAATGTCCAATAATTCGAAATATTTATCATGTTCAAACTGAATAGAACGTTGGACCGAATTCGTCAAATAGCAAGAGTATTCAAAGTGATCAGATTGATAAAACAAGCCAGACTAATCAAATAGCCTGAATGTCGAATAATTCAGAATGTTCATCATGTTCAAACTGAATAGAACGTTAGAATTGACCGAATTTGTCAAATTGCAAGAAAATATATAACGTTGTAATTGACCGAATTCGTCAAATGGCAAGAATAATGAAAGTGATCAGAGTGATAAAACCAGCCAGACTAATCAAATAGCCTGAATGTCCAATAATTCGAAATATTTATCATGTTCAAACTGAATAGAACGTTGGACCGAATTCGTCAAATAGCAAGAGTATTCAAAGTGATCAGATTGATAAAACCAGCCAGACTAATCAAATAGCCTGAATGTCCAATAATTCAGAATGTTCATCATGTTCAAACTGAATAGAACGTTAAAATTGACCGAATTTGTCAAATTGCAAGAAAATATATAACGTTGTAATTGACCGAATTCGTCAAATGGCAAGAATAATCAAAGTGATCAGAGTGATAAAACCAGCCAGACTAATCAAATAGCCTGAATGTCCAATAATTTGAAATATTTATCATGTTCAAACTGAATAGAACGTTGCACCGAATTCGTCAAATAGCAAGAGTGCTCTAAGTGATCAGATTGATAAAACCAGCCAGACTAATCAAAAAGCCTGAATATCCAATAATTCAAAATATTTGTCATGTTCAAAGTGAATATAACGTTGGAATTGACCCAATTCATTAAATGGCAAGAGTATTCAATTTGATCAGAGTGATTAAACCTGTCAGACTAATCAAATAGCCTGAATGTCCAACAATTCAGAATGTTCATCATGTTCAAACTGAACAGATCGTTGGAATTCACCGAATTCGTCAAATGGCAAGAATAATCAAAGTGTTCAGAGTGAAAAAAAAACAGCCAGACAAATCAAATAGCCTGAATGTCCAATAATTCAAAATATTTGTCATGTTCATAGTGAATATAACGTTGGAATTGACCGAATTCGTCAAATGGAAAGAGTATTCAAATTTATCAGAGTGAAAAAACCAGCCAGACAAATCATAATAGCCTGAATGTGCAATAGTTCAGAATGTTCAAACTGAATAGAACGATGGACCTAATTCGTCAAATAGAAAGAGTATTCAAAGTGATCAGAGTGATTAAACCAGTCAGACTAATCAAATAAACTGAATGTCAAATAATTCAAAATGTTCATCATGTTCAAACTGTATAGAACGTTAGAATTGACCGAATTCGTCAAATGGCAAGAGTGTATATAACGTTGTATTTGACCGAATTCGTAAAATAGCAAGAATAATCAAAGTTATCAGAGTGATTAAACCAGTCAGACTAATCAAATAGCCTGAATGTCCAATAATTCAGAATGTTCATCATGTCCAAAGTGAATATAACTTTGTAATTGGCCGAATTCGTCAAATGGCAAAAATAAGTAAAGTGATCAGAGTGATAAAACCTGCTACAATAATCAAAATATGAATTTCCAATAATTCAGAATGTTCAAACTGTATAGAACGTTGGAAATGATCGAATTCGTAAAATAGCAAGAATAATCAAAGTGATCAGAGTGATTAAACCAGTCAGACTAATCAAATAGCCTGAATGTCCAATAATTCAGAATGTTCATCATGTCCAAAGTGAATATAACTTTGTAATTGGCCGAATTCGTCAAATGGCAAAAATAAGTAAAGTGATCAGAGTGATAAAACCTGCTACAATAATCAAAATATGAATTTCCAATAATTCAGAATGTTCAAACTGTATAGAACGTTGGAAATGATCGAATTCGTAAAATAGCAAGAATAATCAAAGTGATCAGAGTGATTAAACCAGTCAGACTAATCAAATAGCCTGAATGTCCAATAATTCAGAATGTTCATCATGTCCAAACTGAATAGAAGTTTGAACTGACCGAATTCGTCAAATGGCAAGAGTATATATAACGTTGTAATTGACCGAATTCGTCAAATGGCAAGAATAATCAAAGTGATCAGAGTGATAAATCCAGCTACAATAATCAAAATAGCCTGAATGTCCAATAATTCAGAATGTTCATCATGTTCAAACTGAATAGATCGTTGGACCTAATTCGTCAAATAGAAAGAGTATTCAAAGTGATCATAGTGATAAACCAGCTACAATAATCAAAATAGCCTGAAGGCCCAATAATTCAGAATGTTCATCATGTTCAAACTGAATAGAACGTTGGAAATGAAAGAATTCGTAAAATAGCAAGAATAATAAAAGTGATCAGAGCGATTAAACCAGTCAGACTAATTAAATAACCTGAATTTCAAATAATTCAAAATGTTCAATACTAATCAAATAGCCTGAATGTCCAATAATTCAGAATGTTCATCAAGTTCAAACTGAATAGAACGTTAGAATTGACCGAATTCGCCAAATGGCAAGAATAATCAAAGTGATCAGAGTAATAAAACCAGCTACAATAATCAAAATACCCTGAATGCCCAATAATTCAGAATGTTCATCATGTTCAAACTGAATAGAACGTTGGACAGAATTCGTCAAATAGAAAGAGTATTCATATTGATCACAGTATTTATACCAGTCAGACTAATCAAAGTTGAATATAACGTTGTAATTGACCGAATTCGTCAAATGGCAACAATAATCAAAGTGATCAGAGTGATAAAACCAGCTACAATAATCAAAATAGCCTGAATGCCCAATAATTCAGACTGTTCATCATGTTCAAAACAAATGTTCGAGTTTTGTATCGTAAGAGGTATCAAAAGTCCTGAATGCCCAATAGTTCAGAATGTTCATCATGTTCAAAATGAATAGAACGTTGGAATTGACCGAATTCGTCAAATGGCAAGAGTATTCAAAGTGATCAGAGTGATGAAACCAGCAATAGAGTGTCCCGTCCATGTACGTGGGAAAACAAATGTTCGAGTTGTGTATCGTAAGAGGTATCAAAAGTCCTGAATGTCCAATAGTTCAAAATGTACATCATGTTCAAACTGAATAGAACGTTGGAATTGATCGAATTCGTCAAATGGCAAGGGTATTCAAAGTGATCAGAATGATGAAACCAGCAATAGAGTGTCACGTCCATGTATGGGGGAAAACAAATGTTCGAGTTTTGTATCGTAAGAGGTATCAAAAGTCCGGAATGTCCAATAATTCAGAATGTTCATCAAGTTCAAACTGAATAGAACGTTAGAATTGACCTAATTCGTCAAATGGCAAGAGTATATATGACGTTGTAATTGGCCGAATTCGTCAAATGGCAAGAATAATCAAAGTGATCAGAGTGATAAAACCAGCTACAAAATAGCCTGAATGCCCAATAATTCAGAATGTTCATCATGTTCAAACTGAATAGAACGTTGGACCGAATTCGTCAAATAGCAAGAGTATTCATATTGATCACAGTATTTATACCAGTCAGACTAATCAAATAGCCTGAATGTCAAATAATTCAAAATGTTCATCATGTTCTAAGTGAATATGACGTTGGATTGACCGAATTCGTCAAATGGCAGGAGTATTCAAAGTGATAAACCAGATACAATAATCAAAATAGCCTGAATGTCCAATAGTTCAGATTGTTCATCATGTTCAAACTGAATAGAACGTTGGACCGAATTCGTCAAATAGCAAGAGTATTCATATTGATCACAGTATTTATACCAGTCAGACTAATCAAATAACCTGAATGTCAAATAATTCAAAAGTGAATATAACGTTGTAATTGATCGAATTCGTCAAATGGCAAGAGTATATATAACGTTGTAATTGATCGAATTCGTCAAATGGCAAGAGTATATATAACGTTGTAATTGACCGAATTCGTCAAATAGCAAGAATAATCAAAGTGATCAGAGTGATAAAACCAGCTACAAAATAGCCTGAATGCCCAATAATTCAGAATGTTCATCATGTTCAAACTGAATAGAACGTTGGACCGAATTCGTCAAATAGCAAGAGTATTCATATTGATCACAGTATTTATACCAGTCAGACTAATCAAATAGCCTGAATGTCAAATAATTCAAAATGTTCATCATGTTCTAAGTGAATATGACGTTGGATTGACCGAATTCGTCAAATGGCAGGAGTATTCAAAGTGATAAACCAGATACAATAATCAAAATAGCCTGAATGTCCAATAGTTCAGATTGTTCATCATGTTCAAAATGAATAGAACGTTGGAATTGACCGAATTCGTCAAATGGCAAGAGTATTCAAAGTGATCAGAGTGATGAAACGAGCAATAGAGTGTCCCGTCCATGTATGGGGGAAAACAAATGTTCGAGTTTTGTATCGTAAGAGGTATAGCCTGAATGCTCAATAATTCAGAATGTTCATCATGTTCAAACTGAATAGAACGTTGGACCGAATTCGTCAAATAGCAAGAGTATTCATATTGATCACAGTATCTAAACCAGTCAGACTAATCAAATAACCTGAATGTCAAATAATTCAATAGTGAATATAAAGCTGTAATTGACCGAATTCGTAATCAAATAACCTGAATGTCAAATAATTCAGAATGTTCATCATGTCCAAACTGAATAGAAGTTTGAATTGACCGAATTCGTCAAATGGCAAGAGTATATATAACGTTGTAATTGACCGAATTCGTCAAATGGCAAGAATAATCAAAGTGATCAGAGTGATAAATCCAGCTACAATAATCAAAATAGCCTGAATGTCCAATAATTCAGAATGTTCATCATGTTCAAACTGAATATAACGTTGGAAATAACCGAATTCGTAAAATAGCAAGAATAATAAAAGTGATCAGAGTGATTAAACCAGTCAGACTAATCAAATAACCTGAATGTCAAATAATTCAAAATGTTCAATACTAATCAAATAGCCTGAATGTCCAATAATTCAGAATGTTCACCAAGTTCAAACTGAATAGAACGTTAGAATTGACCGAATTCGCCAAATGGCAAGAGTATATATAACGTTACAATTGACCGAATTCGTCAAATGGCAAGAATAATCAAAGTGATCAGAGTAATAAAACCAGCTACAATAATCAAAATAGCCTGAAGGCCCAATAATTCAGAATGTTCATCATGTTCAAACTGAATAGAACGTTGGACCGAATTCGTCAAATAGCAAGAGTATTCGTATTGATCACGGTATTTATACCAGTCAGACTAATCAAATAACCTGAATGTCAAATAATTCAAAAGTGAATATAACGTTGTAATTGACCGAATTCGTCAAATGGCAACAATAATCAAAGTGATCAGAGTGATAAAACCAGCTACAATAATCAAAATAGCCTGAATGCCCAATAATTCAGACTGTTCATCATGTTCAAAACAAATGTTCGAGTTTTGTATCAAGTTCAAACTGAATAGAACGTTATGTTTATAAAAGACGAATTTGTCTATTATAAGTTGTTTGTTTTTGTCTTTGTCTTAAGGCTTGTTTGCCCTTTTGATATTTTTTGTTATCGAGGTGATTCACCAAGATAATGAATATTTTAACACAAGCACTTGTAACTTGGTTAATGGGTGTAAAAGAAGAAAGCAACTCAACGGTTTGGATGTTTCTCAAAGTTTCTTGATTTTATTGTGTCTTATATACTATTTAAATGCTGAATTACATTTTATAGTGTGCCAATTCTTTATTTTGATTATTGATTACATTGCAAGACTGTGGCATACTTTATATACTTTATGCTCATCATGTTCTAAGTGAATATGACGTTGGATTGACCGAATTCGTCAAATGGCAGGAGTATTCAAAGTGATAAACCAGATACAATAATCAAAATAGCCTGAATGTCCAATAGTTCAGATTGTTCATCATGTTCAAACTGAATAGAACGTTGGACCGAATTCGTCAAATAGCAAGAGTATTCATATTGATCACAGTATTTATACCAGTCAGACTAATCAAATAACCTGAATGTCAAATAATTCAAAAGTGAATATAACGTTGTAATTGATCGAATTCGTCAAATGGCAAGAGTATATATAACGTTGTAATTGATCGAATTCGTCAAATGGCAAGAGTATATATAACGTTGTAATTGACCGAATTCGTCAAATGGCAAGAATAATCAAAGTGATCAGAGTGATAAAACCAGCTACAAAATAGCCTGAATGCCCAATAATTCAGAATGTTCATCATGTTCAAACTGAATAGAACGTTGGACCGAATTCGTCAAATAGCAAGAGTATTCATATTGATCACAGTATTTATACCAGTCAGACTAATCAAATAGCCTGAATGTCAAATAATTCAAAATGTTCATCATGTTCTAAGTGAATATGACGTTGGATTGACCGAATTCGTCAAATGGCAGGAGTATTCAAAGTGATAAACCATATACAATAATCAAAATAGCCTGAATGTCCAATAGTTCAGATTGTTCATCATGTTCAAAATGAATAGAACGTTGGAATTGACCGAATTCGTCAAATGGCAAGAGTATTCAAAGTGATCAGAGTGATGAAACCAGCAATAGAGTGTCCCGTCCATGTATGGGGGAAAACAAATGTTCGAGTTTTGTATCGTAAGAGGTATAGCCTGAATGCTCAATAATTCAGAATGTTCATCATGTTCAAACTGAATAGAACGTTGGACCGAATTCGTCAAATAGCAAGAGTATTCATATTGATCACAGTATCTAAACCAGTCAGACTAATCAAATAACCTGAATGTCAAATAATTCAATAGTGAATATAAAGCTGTAATTGACCGAATTCGTAATCAAATAACCTGAATGTCAAATAATTCAGAATGTTCATCATGTCCAAACTGAATAGAAGTTTGAATTGACCGAATTCGTCAAATGGCAAGAGTATATATAACGTTGTAATTGACCGAATTCGTCAAATGGCAAGAATAATCAAAGTGATCAGAGTGATAAATCCAGCTACAATAATCAAAATAGCCTGAATGTCCAATAATTCAGAATGTTCATCATGTTCAAACTGAATATAACGTTGGAAATAACCGAATTCGTAAAATAGCAAGAATAATAAAAGTGATCAGAGTGATTAAACCAGTCAGACTAATCAAATAACCTGAATGTCAAATAATTCAAAATGTTCAATACTAATCAAATAGCCTGAATGTCCAATAATTCAGAATGTTCACCAAGTTCAAACTGAATAGAACGTTAGAATTGACCGAATTCGCCAAATGGCAAGAGTATATATAACGTTACAATTGACCGAATTCGTCAAATGGCAAGAATAATCAAAGTGATCAGAGTAATAAAACCAGCTACAATAATCAAAATAGCCTGAAGGCCCAATAATTCAGAATGTTCATCATGTTCAAACTGAATAGAACGTTGGACCGAATTCGTCAAATAGCAAGAGTATTCGTATTGATCACGGTATTTATACCAGTCAGACTAATCAAATAACCTGAATGTCAAATAATTCAAAAGTGAATATAACGTTGTAATTGACCGAATTCGTCAAATGGCAACAATAATCAAAGTGATCAGAGTGATAAAACCAGCTACAATAATCAAAATAGCCTGAATGCCCAATAATTCAGACTGTTCATCATGTTCAAAACAAATGTTCGAGTTTTGTATCAAGTTCAAACTGAATAGAACGTTATGTTTATAAAAGACGAATTTGTCTATTATAAGTTGTTTGTTTTTGTCTTTGTCTTAAGGCTTGTTTGCCCTTTTGATATTTTTTGTTATCGAGGTGATTCACCAAGATAATGAATATTTTAACACAAGCACTTGTAACTTGGTTAATGGGTGTAAAAGAAGAAAGCAACTCAACGGTTTGGATGTTTCTCAAAGTTTCTTGATTTTATTGTGTCTTATATACTATTTAAATGCTGAATTACATTTTTTAGTGTGCCAATTCTTTATTTTGATTATTGATTACATTGCAAGACTGTGGCATACTTTATATTAATGGTAAACTGTAGCAAACAATTGCTGTCGCAATAGCAATTTTTATTCATACGTATATATGTGTATGTTTTGACTGTGAAGGTTTGAACATGCACCCCGCTGTGAGCTGTGCTCACAAACAAAAAAAAAATTAAAAAATAATGTGCTGACATGACAGATTTGAATTGCTACGGTTTCTCATTAATGTTATTATTTTGCTTAAAGTGACGTACAACTATGGTTTTGGTTATTTAGTCTAAGATTATTGCTGACTGGAAAAACATCTCAGCAAAACTGTATCGTACAAATGTATTATAAAATATTTATTGAGTAGGTTATGAATAATATTATGTAAGTTATTGATGTACTAAATGTTTCCTGATTTCTAGGTCAATCTGTGGCATCGTTCATATTTCATGTGACAGTCACCTCAAATTCTGCTGGTTGTACGTTTTGACGAACTGCTGGACATGGATGTTGTTGGTTTATTCTCATCTTTCGCTGTCGAGTGCGTTTGTATATCATGATCATAATAGTTCCAATTGCGAGGGTAAGGGCTGCATAAGCAATAGTTGCGTGATGGTATTTGATGTATCGGATTTGCAACGGCAAATCTGTCAATACTCGTTGGTGCAACTTGACCTGGATATCTGATATATTTCGAAGCTGGTCAGAGTAGTTCTTCGGATGGAAATTGTTCAGCAGTGACTCCACTTCAATTGGATGCATGACATTGCTTATATTTGTAGTGGCAGTGTATGATGTGTAGATTGATGATGAATGTATTTGATGACCTTGTATAACGAAGGACTTGTGTTTTAGCGTGCAATTTGGACTTATCTTCAGAAGACCAGAGTCCTTTAAAGTCAGTTGAGAGTGCTCTTGTCCGCATACAGCGTTTATTCGGGTTGAGTTTTTCATTGTGTATAACCAGTGATTCTTGTGTCCCAATTGTATAAAAGAGGTGGTATCTATGGTTGGTGCAATATTACAATCAGCGTGGCTGTCATTATTAATAAGTGAAATTTCACACAAGCACCTGTCTGCGTCCGCATTGTACTTGAATTGCATGTTTCTACATAAAAACTCATCTTCGGATAGGGTCATGCATGACATCCACTGTCTTTCAGTTAAGATAAAATATTGATCCCTGTGCGTGTTAATAGCTATTAAATCACTGCATGTTTGGATTTTAAGCATTGTGTTCTTAGCTCGATATGGAATTGGATGTGGTTTGAAAAGTTCAAAAGTTTCCGGACCACATAGAGGAATTGTTATGTGAAAGATGACATGGTCTTCAGTTACTCCACCTCTCACATGCAATATCTTGTAGAGCTGCAGAATATTGTCCTGGTTGACCGGCAATTGCTGAGATACGGAAAAGTGATTCCTCACTTGCACTAGCTCTGATTCAAGTTGAGCAGGTGTTAGTAATAATGGGCTGATTTTTCCGTGGTGCGAGTCGGATAATACCGAAATTATTGTTGACTGAATTCGATGTAATCTGGCGGAAATCATAGAAAGCTGAACTGAGAGGGATATGAAGATTTGGAAGAGTTTTGCCTGATGACTCTCCTGTTCATCCGTGTGTAGCCTTGATACGATTTCGGATAATTCAGCATCTAAGTTTTCGAACTTTTCCTTTATTGTGATCTCGTCCTGTTTGAACACGTTCAATGTCGCGTCAATAATTGATGTTTGATTTCTTAAGATCAGTTTAAGTTTGTTTTCATCCTCCTTTATTGTGCTGATGGTGTTCGACATTTGTTCCGCATAAGTAGAGTCTAACACGCCGAAAAGTGAATTAGCGATGTTGCCGACAACGTCTACTGCACCACGTTTCGTCCTTTTGCCTTTTAGTAGCATATTTTCATTCTTTAGGTCTGCCAATCTGAATTCAAGTGTTTTTAATGTATTCATACAAGTTGTCTTTTGAGTTATCAGATTACATAAATGCTTTAATGCGATGGTTCCATTCGTGAATGCAGCCATCTCTCGCCAATATGGTTGTAATGCATAGTAGCTTACAAGATTCCAATCGGATTGTGATATTTTAGTGTTTCCAATCCCCTCGAAGTGTATGCCGATGTTTGGTTCAAATTCCGTTATTTCCACATTTCCTGCGAACACAAGTGGAAATGCGAGTAGTGTTATAAGCAGTATGGGCATGCTGGGATATGTTGAAATTCTTTGCCTTTTGTTCGATGGACTTCCGTCAGGTGGAGAGTTGTGCTTCATCATTATCGGTTGATGTGTTAGACTGCTGATTTGTGTTGATCCGACATTCTTCCATATCATCATTCATTCTCGGAAGTGGTGCTAGGTATCGAATTGCCCGTTTAAATACACCGGACGCAGTTTTGACATCTGCAACTCTTACAATGTTGTCGTCACCCTTATAAGTTTTTATCACCCGTCCTAAAGGCCATTTCATGACTGGAACGTTATCTTCTTTGACAATAACGATATTACCTTCCTTGATGTTTTTTGACTGTTCTTGCCATTTATTTCGGTATTGCAGTTCGTTGAGATAGTCCCGCGACCACCTGCTCCAAAATTTCAGACGAGAAACTAACTTCCATCTGGTTTCCAAGCTAGTGTTCGTGGATTTAGCCTGTGCGTCAATTTGGGCTATGAGAGGTTCTCCGATTAAAAAATGTGCTGGAGTAAGTGCAGCTATATCATTCGGATCATTTGACATCGGTGAAATAGGTCTTGAATTCAGTATTGCCTCAATTTCAATTACCAATGTTTCCAGCTCTTCATATGTCAACGATGCATTTCCAAGACTTCTTACTAGAAGATGTTTTGCGGATTTTACGGCTGCTTCCCATAGCCCAACAAAATGTGGCGCTCTTGGCGGTATACAATTGAACTGTATACCCCTTTTTGTGCATTCATTAGTAATTGTTTTTTGTGAGTCGGAAGAGTATATTATGCTTGACAGCTCAGGTAACTTATTTTTTGCTCCTACAAAGTTTGTCGCATTGTCACAATACAAGTTTTGACAGTGGCCACGGCGACCGATGAATCTTTTAAGGGCCCCAAGAAATGCGTCGGTTGTGAGATCACTGACAAGCTCCAAATGTACAGCTTTCGTTGCGAAACTGCAAAAAACTGCGATGTATGCCTTGTGCGGTCTTTTCCCTCGAATTTTGTAGTGCACGGTTATTGGACCACAATAGTCGACTCCAGCATTTACAAATGCTCGGGCTGGAGTGACTCGCGTGGAAGGCAAATTTCCCATTATTTGATTGAATAGGACAGGTTTGGCTTTACTACATCTGGCACATCGATGTATTGTAGCTCGAGCCATAATTTTCCCTTTTATTGGCCAAAACCTTTGTCGAACAATTCCTAGTAGTGTTTGTGCACCACAATGTTTATTGTCTTTATGACCCATTTCAAATATTAATTTTGAAATTGGATCATTGTATGGAATGAGCAGCTGGTGCTTTGAATCATACGCCAGTGATGAAGCTTCAAGTCGACCGCCAACACGAATCAGTCCATTTTTGTCCAAAAATGGTGAAAGATTGCTTAAACAGCTTGATCCTCGTAGCTCATTGTATCTTCTTAGCAACTGTACCTCTTCCTTAAAATCGGATGTTTGCATTTGCCTGATAATTGGAACTAGTGCATTATCTAATTCCTCCGTCGTGAGTGATATCAGAGTCTTTCGCTGCTCCCTCCGACACCTGGTATGTTGTATAATTCGATGGAAAAAATTTTTGTGGTTGATTTGGTATACGAAGTCAAGCTCATTTACCGCTGCTACAAGTGACTCGGGTGCCTTCTTTTTCCTTTCCAAATTGTTAGAGCAGGAACTTGGGCTGAATTTTGGAGGCCAGACACTTTCCTTGCCATGTAAAAATAATGGCCCACAGAACCACAGAGTACACTTTAAGGCTTTAGGTGACATACCTCTAGATAGAACGTCTGCTGGATTATTTTTTGAGCTAACGTGACGCCATTGTTCTGCTTGTGTTGTTTCCTGGATGCGTGAAATCCGATTTGCCACAAAGGTATTGTATAGTGTTGAGGGTGAGTGTATCCATGACAAAACAATTTCGGAATCTGTCCAAAACCATATTGGGCTCGTAACTTGAAGGTCCGTCGCGATTTTGGCTGCTAATTTTGCTCCTAGTTCTGCCGCACAGAGTTCCAAGCGCGGTATTGTTTGTTTCTTGAGTGGGGCTACGCGAGATTTGGCACATAACAATCGAGTTATAATGGCGCCATCTTTGAACACTGATCGAATATATGCCGCTGCTCCATAAGCTTTTTCCGATGCATCAGAGAAAATGTGTAATTGAGTTTTTTTTTTTTTTTTTTGACTAACACTCAGGGGATGCCCCCTATAAATGCAATGCACTGTGTTAGCGATGGGAAATAAGGGTATTGGAGGGAGGAAAGAGGGAGTAGTGTTTGTTGACGTTGGCCTTGAATTTGGTAATGTCATAGCAGGCAGGAAAAACACTCTCAGGAAGATTATTCCACAAACGAACAGTCCGGCTAAAGAACGAATTTTCTCTATAGTGCGTCGTCCGGTCAACCGGCCATTTGACAATGAACGGATGAGAGACCCTGGATAGCCGAGTATTCCGGCTAAATGTTCTAACGTCAGGGACCAGACGACGGATATCTTCTGAACAGATACATTAAAATATCTATAGAATAGCGATACACAACCCACATTTCGGCGATGCTGTAGGGAGACAATAGAGCTGGATACCCTACCATCCCCTATCATCACCACCGCTCTCCTCTGTACACGGTCCAGAAGCTTCAAAGATGTTAATGGAGCCCCTGCCCATATATGGGAGTTGTATTCCATTTTAGGCCGGATGTAAGTGGTGTAAATATTTACGAGATCAGATGGGGTGAAGTATTTCTTGCACCGCATTAAAAAGCCTAAACACTTGAATGCTTCTTTCAACACTTCGAATATATGGCTAGCCCAACGAGCATCACCCTGTATCTTCATGCCCAGAACATCAAGAGTGTCTGATTCGTCGATATCCACACCACCCATAGAAATTGACGACGATGCTGGATCTGGTGAACGTTTGTGTGACAACAAACAGCACTGGGTCTTTTGTGCATTAAAATCTACTCTGTTCATTTGGCCCCACTCACAAATCGTCGCCAAATCGCGGTTAAGTGAGTCGTTCATCGTTCGCCTTTTTTCCTCCACTTCCAGAGGACCTGGCCGATGATCAAATGAGTACGAATGACAGAGGTTGCTGTCATCTGCAAAGGAGTAGATTGGGTTCACAGTCTGACCCAACAGGTCGTCAATGAAAATAAGAAACAGAGAAGGAGAGAGGACAGAGCCTTGTGGCACTCCTGCGGTCAACCTATGCTCGTTGGATGAGACCCCATCTATAACAACTCGTATAGAGCGATCCCTGAGAAAACTCGATATGAATCGAGAGAAGGTATTACCGACACCAAATGCAATAAGTTTTGATATGAGTGCTCCGTGCCAGACCCTATCGAACGCCTTGGAAATATCCAGAGCCACGACCTTGCTTTCGCCAAGTCGGTGAATGGATCGACTCCATCGTTCCGAAAGGAACGCCATCAGGTCTCCAGTAGATCGATTTCTACGGAAGCCATACTGTCGATCATTGAGAAGGCCGTTAGACTCTAAACTTTTGCACGAAGACGCTGTTCGTGAAGAAGTTTTTCGCGCCTAAGTACTCTGGCACAATTTGATCTTGCCTGCTTGCGTAGCAGTTCAGTAGTGGTATTTTTATTTAAACGCCATTTTCTGAATGCTTCCTCTTTGGATCTGACAGCTTCTTTGCATGTCTGATTAAATCAACAATTTCTTGGAGGTTTAATCGAAGTAGTCTTCGAGGGAATAAACATGTTTATGCCAAGAAGAATTATTTTCTCAACCATTTCAGCAGTATGGCTCGAATGGGAAAGCCAAGAATTATTATGGACATTGAAATCCCCAGCAACTACAATTTCACTGTCCGGATAATCTTCTAAGACTTTAGAAATAGAGTCGGAAAGGGCGTCGAAGCCATTTAGGGTAGCCTCCCTTTCCAAGTTTGGACTTCTATAAAGAAACCCGAAGTGTAATAGATGTGTTCCAATCCTGAATTTAACCCAGAGAGAGTTAAATTCTGGATCTTGTGAGTTCAAATGTTGCTGACTCTGGAATACAACACCATTACGTATATATATCACAAGGCCTCTGTGAGAAGAGAAAGAGGAGAGAGTGTGATAACCAGGAATGTGAAAATCCTGTGGATCAGAATCCTCACACACCTGGGTCTCACATAGAGCGAGCACATCCGGGCTATGGAAATTAGTGTGTGCGTATACCGCAAAAAAATTCGTTCTTAACCCGCGAATGTTCGCAAAGTGAATAAATCTACCTACCATAACACTACCAAAAACAAAACAACATCAAAGCAAAACACAAATAACTCTGCACCCCTCCCGCCGCTGTTATTTCTGTTAGTTGTTCAGTGTTATACCTACAACAACTAACAGAACAGCGACAAGAAGAATGCAGAACTATTTCTGATATGCGAAGGGATTAGGGAAGGGGGAACACTTGTGCAAGACAATGAGGGGGCATAAAAAAGCCCTTAGTGTTGTCTGTTTTGTGTTGATGCGTGGAGCTGGTTATTATTGCTGTTGTTGACGTGTGCGCGCGGTTTGGTTATTGTTTGTTTGTTTGCGTCGTTTGGGTATTGCTGTTGTTATTATGTTGTGGTTATTGTAATGTTATATTCTCTCTTTTTTTTTTTTTTTTTTCTATTTTGTTTTGTTTAATTTGTGTTGCACATTATATTGTTAATTTTATTTGTTGGTAATTGTTGATTAGTTGTTTATAATTTTAGCATTTTTTTTTTAGAGAGGGAAAAAAAACACTGAAAACACGAAAACGCGACGGACGGACAAAATGTGCGTGTGCACGGAACAAAAGACAAACACTCTTGATATCTGAAGCGTTCTCAACACATTTAAGTGCGAGCGGAATGTGAGCCATTTTGTATGAAGCTCTTCAGGTAGAGATTGATCCCAATCCAATTTTAACTGCCACAAATTCTGGATTAGGATTTTGGCCGATACTATGATGGGTGCAAGCATTCCCAATGGATCGAACAGTCTCGAGAGATCTGAAGTAATAGTGCGTTTAGTGATTCTTTTGACTGCTTCGACATTAACCTTAACACACAGCTTATCGTCCTTTGGGAGCCAGGTGAGTCCTAATGTTTTTATGGAGTCGGCGTGAGAATTTTCAAAATCTAAATTTACTTCTAGATCTCCTTGTGGAATATTTCTGAGCAGTTGCGGGTGATTTGCACACCATTTCCGTAAATTAAACCCACTTTCCTTCATTATTTCCGTTAGCTGTTCTTGCAATTGTATTGCGGTAATTAAGCTATCTGCTCCGTCCAGACCATCATCTACGTAGAAGTTTTCTTGGAGAAATTTCGAAGCCAGCGGGTAACGAAAGCTGTTGTCTTTTGCAAGTTGTTGTAGACACCTTGTTGCTAAATACGGAGCAGCTCTGGTTCCATATGTAACAGTGTTAAGCTGGTAGTATGATATGGGTTGATCGACGTGATTTCTCCAGATAATCAGTTGAAATCGACGATCTTCGGGGGATATCATGACTTGTCTGTACATCTTTTCGACATCAGTAGTAAAAACGAATCTGGGAAATCGAAATCGTAACAGTATGGAGAAGATCTCGCTTTGCACAGTCGGGCCTGTGTACATAAGGCCATTAAGTGAGTATCCTGATGATGTTTTTGCTGACGCATCGTATACTACGCGCAGTTTAGTGGTAGAGCTTTCAGGACGTAATACGCAGTGATGTGGAATAAAGTAGTTCGGTGAGGTAATTGAATCCGAAGATATTTTTGTCATGTGCCCCATTGATTCGTATTCATGCATAAAAGCATTGTATGCTGTTCTCACTTCAGGATTTGTTTGCAGTCGCCGCTCAAGTGATAAGAATCTGTTAAGAGCAACTCGATGTGATTTGCCTAGCGCCTCAGGACTTTGGTGAAACGGTATCTTCACTACAAATCGATTATCTTGGTTCTTCGAGGTGTGTCGAGTGAAGTGTTCTTCACACTGCCTTTCTGTTATCGAGAGCAATTTATCGCTGGTTTTAATATCATCTAATTCCCATAAGCGAGATATGGATTGTTCAAGACTTTCATCAGTGGTGCTGACACAGCATGCCACATTTGAGCTATGCGCTTCCTCAAGTTTACCTGAGACAATCCACCCGAATGTAGTATTTTGCAATATCGGTAGTTGCTCAGACAATTTAATTTGCCCAACTGATAGGAGCTGATGATAATGTTCCGCACCTAATAGTATGTCGATTCTGTCGGGGCGGTTAAATGATGGATCGGCCAGCACCAGATTTTTGGGTAACGACCAATTATCCGTGTTGATAAATTGTGATGGTTGCGGAGAAATGATGCGAGGCAGTACCAATGCTTCAAGTGGAGTTGAAAATCCATTAATGCGAGAGTGTAATGCCACATTTACTCGATGCTGTGTCCTGGTATTAGTTGTTCCAATTCCGTTAATGTTTATTGAGGCTGGCTTCATTGATAAACCAAGTTGTTTTACTAGACGTTCAGTGACGAAATTGACTTGAGATCCAGAATCTAGCAAGGCACTGCACTCAACTTCTGCATGGTCACTCTTAACCTTTACCACTGCTGTGCTGAGTAACACGTATGAATTTGACGATTGTTTATTGGCTGCAGCGAGTGAAGTGGCTTCTACTTTATTTGGTGGACAAGAAATTGTTGCATTTGGCATATTGCTTGTTAATGGTGCAGCTGTAGATGCTCTCTTGGAGTTAAATTTTTGATCGCTCCCTTGATATGATAATGCTTTTGATGGCTCCAAATGTAACATTGTGTTATGTTTTTTATTGCATTTGGTGCATGATCGCGATGTGCAATTTTTGGTCACATGGCTTGATTTTAAGCAATTGCAGCATAACTTGTGTTTTTGTGTGAAATTTAGACGTTCCGATGGTGTTAGTTGTTGAAACTGTTGACACCGATATAACGGATGAGCGCCATTTTTGCAGAGTATACATACATCTTTATTTAGATTGGCTGAAGCCGCAGAGGCACATACCTTTGGACTCGGCTTTTCTTTCTGGCCCATTGCTTCTATTGATTGAAAACGGGTCTCCAGGAATGTCAAGAAATGTTTGAGTCGTGGCAGTTCTTTTGGATCCGTTAATGATCGTTCATAAAGAACATGTGTGCCACGATCAAGTTTTTTAACTAATAGGTGCAATAAAAGAGGATCCCAAGAGCTTGTGTCGACCCCAATATTTTGTAATGCATGCAGGCATTCTCGTGTGACGTCATGCAGTTGCTCAATGGCCATTGCTGATGACCCGCCTGATGGTTGATCAGTTAGTTGCTGCATCAGAGTTGTGACAAGAACTCGCTTATTGTCGTATCGCTCTTGTAGCAACTTCCATGCTGTATCATAGTTGTCCGCTGTAGCTGAAAGATGACATATTAGTTTTCCAGCTTCTCCGATGACGTTTGATTTAAGGTACCACATCTTCTGTACCATAGGAATTTGTTGATTGTCTACGAGTTGTGAGAACATGTCAAAAAAGGTTCTCCACTTAAGGTAGTCTCCATTGAATTGAGGGAGAGTCACTTTTGGTAGAGGTAACGCGTTGCTCTGCTCTGTTTGGGATTTTCTTTCTGGTGTGGTATTTGACGACAGCTTAAAATTGTTAAGGGTTCATGGGGGTGTATGTCATAAGGTAAAGTTTCTGATCGGTTCAACTTGGTGAACCCAGTGCGATCCTTATCGACTACATCTCAAGTCGTCTTCACAGACCTCCACGTGGTAACTCCTGGGCAACGGCGTTTTTGGCAACCGCCAAGACGACGGCTAACGTGTGAGCGGCGAACCTTCCTCAGGTTAAGAGGTTGGAGTTGGGCTTGTAACCCGCTTCCCAAAAAAAAACAACAATGAAAGCTAAGAAAAATGATAAAATACGGACTCCCCCTAATGTTGACGACCACCGCAAACGTTTAAAGGACCATGATTTACGGATATGCACTTGGCATGTACGAACACTTCTCAGACCAGGTGCCTCTATCCAACTGGCGGATGTCCTCGAAGAATACAGAGCTGACATCACCGCAATTCAGGAGATAAGATGGAAAGGGCACGGCGTAAATAAAATGAGAAACTGCGATATTTATTACAGCTGCCATGAAAGCAAGCACCAGTTTGGATGCGGATTTGTTGTGAACAAAAGAGTACGTCACCTTGTCGCCGGTTTCACACCAGTGGATGAACGGCTGGCCACAATCCGCATCAAGGCTAAGTTTTTCTATATTAGCCTGATTTGTGCTCACGCGCCGACGGAAGAGAAAGACGAAGAGACCAAAGATAAGTTTTACGAGCGCCTAGAGCAAACATACGACCGTTGTCCCGGCCATGACATTAAAATTGTTCTCGGGGATTTTAATGGCAAAGTAGGCAGGGAAAACATCTTTGGTCCCACCGTCGGTAATTTCAGCCTCCACAATGACACCTCCGATAACGGAATGAGGCTGATCGATTTCGCCGCCGCAAGGAATATAGTTATCAGCAGCACCAGGTTTAAGCATCGCGAAACCCATAAGGCAACATGGCTGTCACCTGATGGAAAGACGAAAAACCAAATCGATCATGTTGTGATAGACGGAAGGCATGCATCGAGCGTGCTGGACGTACGGACTTTCCGAACTGCAAATATTGATTCGGACCACTACCTTGTAGCAGCCAAGGTACGCACCCGTTTAAGTGCAGCAAAACCCGTACGTAACAGCACCAAACGAAAGCTAGACGTCGAAAAGCTGCAATTGCAACCGACAGCACAAGCCTACTCCGCGAAGCTATCTCATCTCCTCCTGCTAAACCCTCCTCCTCCCGATGATATCAGCGAACAATGGCAACACATATACAACTCCATGACGAAGGCCGCCGAAGAAGAAATTGGTTACCGAAAGCGGCAACAAAGGAACCAATGGTACGATGAGGAGTGTAAAGCCGCCACTGAAGTTAAGAACGTTGCATATAGGGCGACACTCGCGCCGATGGCAACGCGAGCTGTGTTGGAGCGATACCGAGAGTTGAGGAGGGAGGAAAATCGTCTATTCCGAAGAAAGAAAAAAGAGATGGAAAGACGGAAATGTGAGGAGATTGAGTTCTATGGAAATAGAAATGATGCCAGAAAATTCTACCAACGAGTAAGACATCAAAGCCAAGACTCGTCTACTGGCATAACTTCGTGTAGAGATGAAAATGGGAACCTGGTGACAGACACGTCGAGTGTGCTGAGGATTTGGAAGAAACATTTCGCCAGCCTGTTAGCGGCTGAAGAATCCGGCGAAGAAAACATCCCGCAACCAATCTTAGATGATGGTGTTGAATGTCCACCCCCTAACCCAGATGAGGTCAAAGCAGCAATATCCCGGCTTAAGAACAACAAGGCCGCAGGTGCTGATGGAATACCAGCAGAGCTGTATAAGACCGGAGGTGAACAGCTGATAAGGTGCATGCATCAGCTAGTCTGCACCATCTGGGAGAATGAATGCATGCCTAATGATTGGAACCTCAGCGTACTATGCCCAATTCACAAGAAAGGAGACAAAACCGTTTGCGCCAACTACCGCGGAATAAGTCTCTTATCCATCTCATATAAAATACTATCTAGCATATTGTGTGAAAGATTGAAGCCAAAACTCGAAGAACTGATTCAGCCCTATCAGTGTGGCTTCAGGCCGAATAAATCCACCGTCGACCAAATCTTCCCACTTCGCCAGATCCTGGAAAAGACCCATGAAATGCAAAGCGATACATACCATCTATTCATCGACTATAAAGCCGCCTTCGACACGCCGATAAGAGAAAAATTGTTTGAAACCATGTCTGCGTATGAGATCCCATCGAAACTTGTACGCCTCTGTAGAATGACTCTGAGTGACACGAGATCCTCAGTAAAAATAGGAAGCGACCTCTCCGAACCATTCACTACAACAAGAGGTCTTCGACAAGGTGACAGCTTATCGTGCAACTTCTTCAATATATTAATGGAGAAAATATTGGAAAAAGCCGAAGTTAACAAAACAGGCACAGTGAACACCAAAGGCCACATACTACTCGCATATGCAGACGACATTGACATCGTCGGTAAGATAGAGCGAGATGTAACTGGTGCTTTTTCCAGAATTGAGAAGGAATCAGCGAAGATGGGTCTAATTGTGAACGAGGACAAAACAAAATTTATGCTTGCCACTGCTAGGCAAACGTCGCGGCGAAAGAAAGGCGACATAGTGAAGGCCGGCAATTGCAACGTCGAGGTAGTGGAAGAATTTGTATACCTCGGCTCCGCCATTAATAGAAATAATAATGTCAGCATCGAAATAAAGCGAAGGATCGTGCTGGCAAATAGATGTTATTTCGGGCTCAACAAACAATTCAGGAACAGAGCCCTCTCTCGTCGAACTAAAATAACACTGTACAACACTCTTATTCTGCCTGTGCTTCTTTATGGCGCTGAAGCATGGGTACTGGCGAAAGCAGATGAAGCTGTGCTGGGTATTTTTGAGAGAAAAATCCTTCGAAAAATCTATGGCCCGATCTGTGTTAACGAGGAGTATAGACGTCGAACGAACCGTGAACTGTATGAGCTATATCCCGACATGAACGTAGTCAAGCGCATCAAAATACAGCGATTGCGCTGGCTGGGTCATGTCGGTCGAATGAATACAAACGCTCCAGCCAGAAAGGCGTTGGACGACAACTACCACGGAAAGCGCAGACAGGGAAGACCGAGACTCCGGTGGAGGGACCAAGTGGAAGAAGACATGAAAATCCTTGGTATCACGAACTGGAGAAGACAAGCAGAAGACCGAAATGCTTGGAAATCATTTATTAAGCAGGCCAAGACTAACAACAGGTTGTAGAGCCAACTTAAGTAAGTAAGTAAAGTTGTTAATGATCAGTTGTTCAAGATTTGTGTATGACTCCATATCGTATCCTTCTGCTTGTGGATCTTGACTGCATTCCCATATTGAGAAATGCAAATTCTGGACTTGCTCCCACAACTTTTCCTTAAGAGCCATATTTGCCGCTGTCGGATCCATGATAAGCAATCGTCTCAGCGATGCCATCATCACATTTTGTCTTCTAATTGATGAATTAGTAGAGGAAACCCTTAGCGCCGCTGGATCCCTATTAGTCACTGTTGTTCTAAGTGACACAGATGGCTTGTCGTCAGCATGCTTTTGTCTTGTTTCTACTTCGGGTTCATTAGATGATTCCATCATTGCTGTCTCGAAAATGTCCCGGTACTTTAAAGTAAGTTCCGATATTTTCTCATAATACTTCTCGGTGAAATATTTGTGGTCAGTTGGAATATTTTCAAGGCACCGTATTTTGTTGTCGGTGGTCTCGAACTCAGAACATGCCGTATCCAATCGTCTGAAACGTTCCTCATAATACGGGACTGTTTTTCTCGAAGCTCCATCCTTTTTGACGTTTCGGATAATGCTCTCAATGACATCGCCAGTCGCTTGTTGGGACTCTAGTAGTTGGCTAAATAATGTCATATTGAAGTCTTTTTGGTTTTTTTTTGGGCTCTGATCATTGTAGACTCAGCTGACGTTTCTTGTCCTCAGGCTATTGTACAACTGTAGCCTTGGGAGTGTCGCTTCTGTGCCAGGGTACAGAACTAAAATTTTTTGAGGAAATGCAGCGAATGCCGTCCTATGCCAAATAAAAGGATATGCAATTTCTTTATGATGAAGAGTTGCCGTAGACTTGATCCTGTGCCAAGTTGCAGGATATCGGGCTGAACTACGTAAATGGGGTGCCACTGGTGTCTTCCTGTGTGCTGCAGCTCGCCAAGAGTATTCCGAGTTCCTTACCACTGGTGGGGGGAAACTGGAATTCAAATCACGTCGGGGTCACCAAAATGTTTATAAAAGACGAATTTGTCTATTATAAGTTGTTTGTTTTTGTCTTTGTCTTAAGGCTTGTTTGCGCTTTTGATATTTTTTTTTATCGAGGTGATTCACCAAGATAATGAATATTTTAACACAAGCACTTGTAACTTGGTTAATGGGTGTAAAAAAGAAGAAAGCAACTCAACGGTTTGGATGTTTCTCAAAGTTTCTTGATTTTATTGTGTCTTATATACTATTTAAATGCTGAATTAAATTTTTTAGTGTGCCAATTCTTTATTTTGATTATTGATTACATTGCAAGACTGTGGCATACTTTATATTAATGGTAAACTGTAGCAAACAATTGCTGTCGCAATAGCAATTTTTATTCATACGTATATATGTGTATGTTTTGACTGTGAAGGTTTGAACACGTTAGAATTGACCGAATTCGTCAAATAGCAAGAGTATATATAACGTTGTAATTGACCGAATTCGTCAAATGGCAAGAATAATCAAAGTGATCAGAGTGATAAAACCAGCTACAATAATCAAAATAGCCTGAATGCCCAATAATTCAGAATGTTCATCATGTTCAAATTGAATAGAACGTTGGACCGAATTCGTCAAATAGCAAGAGTATTCATATTGATCACAGTATTTATACCAGTCAGACTAATCAAATAACCTGAATGTCAAATAATTCAAAAGTGAATATAACGTTGTAATTGATCGAATTCGTCAAATGGCAAGAGTATATATAACGTTGTAATTGACCGAATTCTTCAAATGGCAAGAATAATCAAAGTGATCAGAGTGATAAAACCAGCTACAATAATCAAAATAGCCTGAATGTCCAATAATTCAAAATGTTCAAACTGAATAGAACGTTGGACCGAATTCGTCAAAAGCAATTGATCAGAGTGATTAAACCAGTCAGACTAATCAAATAGCCTGAATGTCAAATAATTCAAAATGTTCAGCATGTTCAAAATGAATAGAACGTTGGAATTGACCGAATTCGTCAAATGGCAGGAGTATTCAAAGTGATAAACCAGATACAATAATCAAAATAGCCTGAATGTCCAATAATTCAGAATGTTCAAACTGAATAGAACGTTGGACCGAATTCGTCAAAAGCAATTGATCAGAGTGATTAAACCAGTCAGACTAATCAAATAGCCTGAATGTCAAATAATTCAAAATGTTCAGCATGTTCAAAATGAATAGAACGTTGGAATTGACCGAATTCGTCAAATGGCAAGAGTATTCAAAGTGATCAAAGTGATGAAACCATCAATAGAGTGTCCCGTCCATGTATGGGGGAAAACAAACGAGTTTTGTATCGTAAGAGGTATCAAAAGTCCTGAATGGCCAATAGATCAGAATGTTCATCATGTTCAAAATGAATAGAACGTTGGAATTCACCGAATTCGTCAAATGGCAAGAGTATTCAAAGTGATCAGAGTGATAAAACCAGCAATAGAGTGTCCCGTCCATGTATGGGGGAAAACAAATGTTCGACTTTTGTATCGTAAGAGGTATCAAAAGGTATCCGCGTTGACGAGTAGATTAAGAAAATGTACTTACTTTTTTATTTGGATATAACTTTTGGGCCTCTACCAACGGTTTTAAATATAAAAAAAAATAATTCTTAAACATTCATATTTTATGTTATTTTTTATTAATCCAATTCATTTTTTTTAGTTTAATTAAAGTTATCTGTTATTTATAAAGTTTAAAATGGTTCTAAAAAAAAAAAAAAATTACGGAAGCCGAAAACGTTTAAAAACAGTTATGTTTACATTTTAAATTGACTCTTGAAGTTGAAAGAAGGCATTTTATTTCTGGATTCAATCTTGCTCTTTATGAGTACATTCCTTGATTTGGTTCCGATGACGCACTGGCTAGCTTCAGTCACAGATTTAATACATCTTTCAATACTTTGGAATCCTGAATTTTCAGTTCGTTCTTACCGTGCAGCAATGAAAGGTCCTCGTCAGAAAAATCTTGCAAGACAGATGGAGAAGTTATATGACATTCATTACAAAGAAGTATGTCAATATACTCCGTAGCAGTAAAGTTTATTTTTGGCGGTTTAAGGATTGATGTGATGTCATGCCTTGCTTTAAAAATTCGTTTAAGAGCAAGCTCTTTGACATAATTCCTTTTATCGAAAAGCATTGCAACCAAAATGTTCTCGGGGTGTTCAAAAAAGGCGTTTCTTTGAATTACTGGATCGATTATTGATTTTAAATTCTGTGGCAACCATCTTGAGAGAAAAATCAATTCAAATACGTTATTTGCTCCATCTATCAATAACGGTCTGTTTTTAATTGAAAACCATACTGGTGCGTATACTTTGACACGTATTCAACAAGAACTTTTAGATTTTCAGATGGATCACTGGATCCTACATAAGTCTTAATATTCTGTTCGCAGTGGAGACCCATCTTGAGTGTGCCATTTTCCCAGGCTGTCGATTTGCTAATACGGGAGCACAGTAACCTGATTTGATCGCTTGACACATTTCAAAGGGATATTTTTGTTCGGTACTCAATTGATCTACCATTCTTTGCTCAATCTCAGGTACGTTTCCGGCAACAGGTGCAAATTGCGCAACAGTGGTATTTTCACAATCATCTAGTGCCTTCCGATCGGGCCAGAATACTCAAAGTTGATCCATCCAAGTGGGTGAAAAGGTGTCTTAGTGGCAATTAATTTGCGTGGAGTAAACATATGGCCCACTGTAAAGGTCGACATAGCTCCTTTTACATATAAGATATAACACCTCCTTTCCAACCAGTATTTGTTGCAGTGCCATCACATCCAATGCAGACAATAGATTTCAAATCGAATTCTTTGTTTTTTAAAAAGTGTAGTATTGAGCAACTTATTTATTTTCCTGTCCCACTTATCGGAGTTATATGGCAGTGATATACAGTGATTCTGGTTCAGCAAGAATTGAAATAAATTCTTCAAGAACCTCCTTCCGATAATTACCTCCATTCATTGTTTCGGAAGCAAGGGTCTTATCTTTTCGTCCATCAAAATATATACTGTGGACTAAGACACCATTGTATTGGTTTGAAAGACTGTCTCTTGACTTTGACAAGGCTCGATGAATTTTATTTTTGTCAATAACAAGAGTAGTATTATTAATGTCGTTTACAAGACCAACGTCCTGAAGCACGGCCGAAGCAACTGCTGCAGCAGAACGAACAGAAAGCCCATACCTGTTGTCGAAGCAGATCGCCTAATTACATTATTAATTTTTATATATGTAAATTTTTATATATTTTTAGAATTATTTATTTGTATTTATATTTATCCTTAATTCTTCGGACCACTCTAATGTTCTTGATCGTAGGGCCACCCTTATATATATTTTCATCATAACAGAAACATACAAACAATATTGTATGTTTCGTTTTGTTATTCTTTTGATATTGTTAGAAAAGAAAGCAGCAACAATGCAACAGAAATTATTTTCTGTTGCTTTGTAGAGCGTTTTGTATGTATGTACACACATGCATATCATTAACGGTCGTTGCTTTCGTCTCTCAATTGTTTTTGTCATTTTTGTTTTGGAGAATTTGGAGACCAAAACAATAACAACAACAATACGTATGAAGTTTGGTTTGACCATACGTGTTGTTGTTGTTGTTCTATTTGTCGCTTCTTTTATGTTGTGGTCCATAGAAGAAATAGAATTTTTTGAAGTCAGTTGTTAAGTGACCGGCAAATAAACATAAACATTAAATTAAAACCCTTTCGGTTTTCTTGTTTTCGGGCGAAATATAATTAATTATTTCACAAACTGTTGCTACAGATGGAAGAGCAAGTAAATTTTGCTTACCTCTTGACGTAGAGGGTTCCGTGACTTGTGGGTCAAACGTCTCAGCTGGCTGAACTAAATCTGTAGTTTCGACTAATTCCGATGTATCGACTGTCTCAACTAAAATTGGTAACACATTAGAGGCTCGACATTTATCACGTTCTCTTCGAGCAAGGCGCTTTTCAATTTTCACTGTTTCAAGTTTATCAACATTGCCGATTGGGCACCGGCATTTGCAATATATTGTTGTTTCAATAAGCAAAGGAAGACAATGCGACGCGTTGTTGAGCAATTGCAGATGCGTTGTTGAAATGAACGATTGCAACAACAAAATTAATATAAATATTTCTGATATGGGATAGTGAAGGGAACTAGATAGATCCGTTATATTTTTTTGAAATACGAAAAAGGAATCTTTCGCTATTCAAGTAATAATATTGCGGTAAATTAGTTAGGTAAGTGTATATTGTATGCGGCTGAGATTAATGAAACAAATAGACGAACTTAAAATGCAATATTCGCGTCATTATGCTTGTACGAGTAGTTATGATAATGGTAATTTTTTTGTATCTCTGTGAGAACGTAAGTTACACATTAAAACGGTACAAATGGTATAATTAATATGAGTTAACAACAGAAAACGAAATAAACTTGATCGGAAAATAAAAAATAAAAATATATTCACTTATTTTTCAAAATTTCTACGGCTGGTAGAGGCCCAAAAGTACCCTAGAATATTTTTTTAGTATTTTTCCCGTAATGTGCTATTGAATACGCAACGTTTAAGAGGCCTTACGTGAGGATACTCCACAAAAAAATTTGACGCGACACTCTAATATGGGCATTTCGTTGCATTTCGATACCCATATGTCCATGTTTGTCAAGGGACGGTTTTTGGGCCGCTGGTGACCCGATAGTCCCAGAAACCGGATCAAAAAATTTAGGCAAATCATGAAAATAAAGGCATATTTGGGTTCGTGAGTAAATTTCGTTGCACTTCGATACCCATATGCGTATGTTTATCATGGGCCCTTTTTTGGGCCCCAAGGGTCCACGGAACCCATGAGCACGCCCATTTTTGGGATTTTTTCCCCATCTATAAATTATATAAACTTAGAACAATTTTACCAAAAAAAATCAGATGTAGTAAAAAAAAATATTTGAAAAATTTGATTTTGGCCGGGATATATTTAGTCCCGTAAAGGGGAACTTTTTCCCCTTTCGTCCGATATTGCCCATTCACGAACTTAACCTGCTTATGGGCAAAAAACATCTTCCTACAGCTTTTCAGCTTCTTAGCGTTGGTCGTTCGCACTCTATCGTGATTTCAACAGACGGACAGACGGACATCGGTAGAATGTCTTAGAATGTTACACTGACCGATAATATATATATACTTTATAGGGTCGCAGATCACTCTTTCGAGGTTTTGCAAACGGAATGACAAACTTAGTATATACTCCATCCTATGATGGAGTGTATAAAAAGGCATACCTCAGATGGCCTCTAATAGGTTACAGCGAATTGTTTTGTTTTTGTCTGGTTATAGTTATGACGTGTGTCTTGTGAAATCAAGCGGTAATGTTGTAGACTATTTTCCAGATTCCCGAGAAATTCGGTGGACAATTTCCATAACAATGTTGATGAAATTTACATTAATTTTTTACGGCAATTGCCAGTAGGCCGCAAATTTTTAAATTTCGATACAATATAGACTTTAACGGGGTCGGATATGCTACTACAATCGGTTTGGCCAACAAAGTGCTCCGAATCGGAATTACGTCCGTTTTTCCTAAAGAGGTCAGAATTGTCCGAAGAGGGAGTTTGTGTTTTTGGGGGTACAGGGTGGTTATACCACAAGCTTTGTAGAAAAACATTACAATTGTTGCATACGACTCATGTAGAAAGAGTTTTTAGAATTGAATGGCATTGACCACAGAACAACTCCAGCGGGTCTCCCAGCAACTAATGGCCGCGCCGAAAATATTGCCAATACTGTAAAAATCGCGTTGGAGCACAACATCTACAATACACCATTGGCGTATTCAAAAATGTATTAAGTCGTTTTTTATTAGATACGTCACACTCTAATACTGGAGTTGCGCCAGCTTATATTATGTTCAACGAACGAATATCAAGCACAAGATAAGATTTAATTAACAAATTAATTAACTCCAGACGACAAGTTAAACAACTTAGTAATAACATGGCAAAATACTCCGTTGAAAACCATCAGGAAACTCAAAAGACATTTTACAGGAGATCTAAAAATGCGATATTTGAGACTAATATGCCAGTTATGGTAAAAGATTATTCCAAACTGACAAAAGTCAGTTGGACTTTTGTTATAACTAAAAAAATTGGAAACAGAAATGTTTAGTTCAAACTATTGATAATACTTGTTGGAAGAGACAGGCTAATCAAATAATAACTTTTAGAGCCTTTGCAAAAATTAGACTATAAACCACCTACAAATGCTAACCTTGAATTTAATTCGGAAACGAATAAGTCATGTACACCAACTTAAGATAAAGAAAACAAAAAGATTATCGTTTCATTTTTTTGGACTAACACTCAGGGGATGCCCCCTATAAATGCAATGCACTGTGTTAGCGATAGGAAAGACGGGTATTGGAAGGAGGAAAGAGGGAGTAGTGTTTGTTGATGTTTGCCTTCAATTTGGTAATGTCATAGCAGGCAGGAAAAATACATGCTGGAAGATTATTCCACATATGAACAGTTCGGCTGAAGAACGAATTATCTCTATAGTGTGTCGTCCGGTCAACCGGCCATTTGACAATAAACGGATGAGACTCCCTGGATAGCCGAGTATTCCGGCTAAATGTTCTAACTTCAGGGACCAGATACCATTGAAGTATCTATAGAACAGCGATACACAACCCATGTTCCGGCGATGATGTAGGGAGACAATAAAGTTGGATACCCTATCATCACCACCGCTCACCTATATACACGATCCAGAAGCTGCAAAGATGACTTTGGAGCCCCCGACCATACATGGGAGTTATATTACATTTTAGGCCGGATGTAGGTGGTGTAAATATTTACGTGATCAGAGGGGGTGAAGTATTTCTTCCACCGCTTTAAAAAGCCTAATCACTTGAATGGTTCTATCGACACTTCAAATACGTGGTTAGCCCATCGAGCATCACCCTGTATCTTCATGCCCAGAACATCACGATTACCTGATACGTCTATATCCACACCATTCATAGATATTGACGACGATGTTAGATCAGTGGAACGTTTGTGTGACAACAAACAGCACTGGATGTTTTGTGCATTAAAATCTACTCTGTTCATTTGGCCCCACTCACAAATCGTCGCCAAATTGCGGTTAAGTGAGTCATTCATCGTTCGCCTTTTGTCCTCGACCTCCAGAGGACCTGGCCGATGTTCCAATGAGTACGAATCTATAACAACTCGTATAGATCGATCTCTGAGAAAACTCGATATAAATCGAGAGAAGCTATTACCGACACCAAATGCAACAAGTTTTGATATGAGTGCTTCGAGCCAGACCCTATCGAACGCCTTGGAAATATCCAGAGCCACGACCTTGCTTTCACCAAGGCGGTGAATGGAATAGAAGAATAGAAGATGAAGAATGGTTCCTTACCCTTTTAACTAATGACCAATAGCTCTGACTTCCCCTGGGAGAAGAAAGAACTTTAGCACGAAGACGCTGTTCGTAGAGAAGTTTTTCGCGTCTAAGTACTCTGGCACAATTTGATCTTGCCTGCTTACGTAGCAGCTCAGTAGTGACGTTTTTATTTAAACGTCAGTTTCTGCATGTTTCCTCTTTGGATCTGACAGCTTCCCTGCATGTCTGATTAAACCAACAGTTCTTTGAAGGTTTAATCGAAGTAGTCTTCGAGGGAATAAATGTGTTTATGCCTAGAAGAATGATTTTCTCTACCATTTCAGCAGCAGCATCGACATTGTTGTCTAGGAAACATAATTTCCAATTGAATTGCTAATCGAAATTGTTGAGCTCGGCCCAACGTGCCTTTTCGTATATGTACATTGTCCGCTTCGTGACTGGTATAGAAGTGGATAGAAGACCGGGTAACGAAAAGGATGCTGAAATGGTGCAATGATCCGAGTTACCAAGAGGTGCAAGAATGTTAACCTCGTACTTTTCAGGGTGCGAGGTTAAGAAAAGGTTAAGAATATTTTGTTGTTTCCCTTCAACAGGTGGAATGTGTGTTGGTTCATTCACTAATTGCGCCAAGTCATTGTGCGCGGCAAATAACTCAGTGTATTGACCCTCCGGAGATGTATGGCTCGAATGGGAAAGCCTGTGGATCATCCTCACACACCAGGGTCTCACAAAGAGCGAGGACATCCGGCCTATAGAAACTAACGTGCGAGTATACCGCAAAATAATTCGACGTCAGCCCGCGAATGTTCGCAAAGTGAATTTTAAACATACCTACCATGACACCACCAAAAAACAAGACAACATCGAAGCAAAATCACAAATACCAATGCACCCTTCCCGCCGCTGGTGTTTCTGTTAGTTGTTCAGTGTTATACCTACAACAACTAACAGAACAGCGACAAGAAGACAAACAAACACTGATAAACAAAAAATGTTGCAGACTATTTTTCTAGATTCCCGAGAAATTCGGTGGACAATTTCCATAACAATATTGATATTGATGTTTGCCCGGTTCGATATGTCAAAGACTATGGTGTCCGATAATGGCACGTCATTTGTATCAAAAGAGTTTTTAGAATTGAATGGCATTGACCACAGAACAAATCCAGCGGGTCACCCAGCAACTAATGGCCACGCCGAAAATATTGCCAATACTGTAAAAATCGCGTTGGAGCACAACATCTACAATACACCATTGGCGGAATTCAAAAATGTATTAAGTCGTTTTTTATTAGATACGAAATACGTCACACTCTAATACCGGAGTTGCGCCAGCTTATATAATATTCAACGAACGAATATAAAGAACAAGATTAGATTTAATTAAGAAATTAATTAACTCCAGTCGACAAGTAAAACAACTTAGTAATAACATGACAAAATACTCCGTTGATAACCATCAGGAAACTCAAAAGAAATTTTACAAGAGATCTAAAAATGTGATATTTGAGACTAATATGCCAGTTATAGTAAAAGATTATTCCAAACCGACAAAAGTCAGTTGGAAAATAGCTGTTATAACTAAAAAACTTGTAAACTGAAATGCTTAGTTCAAACTATTGATAACTAGTAAGTTGTAACGCGCCTATGGCGCCGGTTAATTTGCTTGAGAAAGTATTTGTTACTTAATTTTAAAAATTTTGTAAAAAATATTTTGAGAAAACTATTTTGTAAAAAAAATTTCGGAAAAAAATAAAATTGGAAAAAAAAAAATATATGGAAAAAAAATTTTTGCTGAAAAAAAAATTTTTGTTGAAAAAATTTTTGCTGAACAAAAAATTTTTGTTGAAAAAAAAAAATTTTGTTGAAAAAAAAATTTTTTGTTGAAAAAAAAAAATTTTGTGGAAAAAAAAATATTTTGTTGAAAAAAAAAATGTTTGTTGAAAAAAAAATTTTTGTTGAAAAAAAAAAATGTTTGCTGAAAAAAAAAAATTTTGTTGAAAAAAAAAAATTTGGCGAAAAAAAAAATTTTGTTGAAAAAAAAAAAAAATTGTAAAAAAAAAAAAAATTTTTGTAAAAAAATTTGGGGAAAACACAATTTCTGTACAAAAAAAAAATATTATTTTTTTTATTATTATTATTTCTCATAAAATGCCCTTATTGTTCTCATAAACATTTCTGTGTTAGCGAGTACAGCTGTTTTTATGTGCATATCCACATATGTATTCGTATGTATGTAGATGATAGCAATAAGTTTGATATCGATAACATACATATTAAAAATTTACATAGTTACCATAGTCTTCTTCTTCTAATTTATCACCTCATATGTAAGTTAATATATATGTATGTAATGTAATGTACATATTCGATTACTACGCTTCTGTTGGTTACTATAAGGCAACGAAGTAAGACCTTCTTAAAATAAACGTGCAAATAGATAAAAGAAACCTGTTTTTTATTGATAATTCCAATAAATATCTTGAAAATGATGGCATCACGTAACTTTGTCCTTTCTATCGTTTCCGAATTATCAAACACATTGATGTCTACCTTGGAGACAATCGGTGCCTACTGTTTACTAGGTTTTTCAGAATACAACCGGTATCATTGGAAACAAAATAATACCGTATAAATTGTTCAGCAATTATCGCCAGATTTTAAATGACTATGCCGACAAGCAATTAATTCATCACATTCAGCTAGAGATGTCGTATCACAGACACTATGCGATATACTCTTTGCTGCACTTTACCTGTTTTTATACACTCCATCATAGGATGGAGTATATACTAAGTTTGTCATTCCGTTTGCAACACCTCGAAAGAGTGATCTGCGACCCTATAAAGTATATATATTATCGGTCAGTGTAACATTCTAAGACATTCTAGCGATGTCCGTCTGTCCGTCCGTCTGTTGTCTGTTGAAATCACGATAGAGTGCGAACGACCAACGCTAAGAAGCTGAAATTTTGTAGAAAGATGTTTTTTGCCCATAATCAGGTTAAGTTCGAGAATGGGCTATATCGGACCAAAGGGGAAAAAGTTCCCCTTTACGGGACTAAATATATCCCGGCCATAATCAAATTTTTCAAATATTTTTTTTGGTAAAATTGTTCTAAGTTTATATAATTTATAGATGGGGAAAAAAATCCCAAAAATGCGCGTGCTCATGGGTTCCGTGGACCCTTGGGGCCCAAAAAAAGGGCCCATGATAAACATGCGCATATGGGTATCGAAGTGCCACGAAATCTACTCACGAACCCAAATATGCCTTTATTTTCATGATTTTCCTAAATTTTTTGATCCGGTTTCTGGGACTATCGGGTCACCAGCGGCCCAAAAACCGTCCCTTGACAAACATGGACATATGGGTATCGAAATGCAACGAAATTTTCTCGCGAACCCAAATATGCATTTATTTTCATGATTTGGATAAAATTTGTGATCGGGTTCCTGGGACTATCGGGTCACGAGCGGCCCAAAAACCGGCCCCTGACAAACATGGACATATGGATATCGAAATGCAACGAAATTTTCTCACAAATCCGAGGGATTTCAAGGATTTTCATGAACTATATATATAAACAATTTAAAATTATGTTAAATTTAAATAAATGTTAACACTTCAAAGCACTTACTTTCTTCATAGTTTTCTTATTTATTGACTTTTTAAGGATCCATGATGGAGGGTATATAAGATTCGGCCCGGCCGAACTTACTATTTGTCCACTTGTTTATTTATAATTATTTTTATTTCGAGAGTCAACTTCGCGAACTCGATTGCGGTCAAGTTTAATTTGTTTAGAATTCACGCCGCTATAACTTTCTTTCAACTATTTGGTCTATCTAACACAGTCTTTTTTTTGAACAGACTCAAAGAGACATATGCAATGGCAACCTCAAAAGAGGCATATATCCAAATAGAGAATTTGGGATTAACTGTATATTTATTGTTTCATCACCAGTTTTGTTACACTATACACATATTAAAAACCAACAATATTTATCATTGAAATGAATTGGGAAATAGATAAAGTTACATAAAAACATACATGCGTTTAAGATACAAGTATTTAAAAATAATATATATATTATCTAGGCATAAACAAGCGTATTCGTGAAAAATTGGCATATTCTCGTCACAGAGTTATTGCAAATGGTTTCTGTTATGATTTGTCCAGCTAACGTTGGTGTATATCAGTGATATGTTAATATAATTTCATTGAGGTCGTGAAAACTGTCTATGTACTTTCTAATACTATTCACATTATTTTCTGGAACTATCCCGGAGTGAGCGAGTTGAGGGTAATGTATTTAAACCTTTTTCAATACTATCAGCATCCCCCGCTGAAAATCTATACACATTGTGGCAAGCGGACGGTAATTTAATGTTATAGGGGTGATTTGTTGTTAAGCTGTTACTATTGCTTATCAATTTTTGGTCTTCTGAAGGTGCCTCCTTAGTAAATATGTTTGCAATATTAGCAGTGCATAACGATGACACAGGCATTGTTTCAGTAACGGCCTCAGGTGTAAATTCATGTTTTCTTGGCAAAGGATGTGATGTTTTTCCATTCTGATCGGACTCTGTGCATACCGATGAAGACATTTTAAGAGGGTGAGCTGAATCAAGACAGCTATTACTTATTTTGCTGGGCAAACTGACAGTGCGTTTGTACCCCATGCCATTTTTTTGTCGTTCTAATATATTCTTTGTATTTATAGAATATTGGTGGTAACAAACGTTTGAAGGGTAAATCGATTCCCCAGTCTGCAATATAGTTTCCGTAGATAGGCAATAACTTTTGCAACTGCAGGACAAGTTAAAAGTAGCGTTTTCATTACTCATGATGGAGGGATAGCAATTTGCATGATTGATGTCGCTGACACCAGCTGCAGTTGACTGTACCTTATCGATATTATTCAATGCGCATAATCGCAATGGTTGTTTTTCCATGTTATTTTCGACCTCAGGGTTTTTATTCGTGTCGATACCTAGCATACCAAGTACTAGGCGTGGATTTGCGACGACAAAGCGCTCAATTACATCAAGATTCATTTTTTTAAATTTTGTTTTAGATAAGTCTTTCTGTGATGCAGTTGTGGAACTATTTGTTGAAAGTTTAATTTGTAATTTGTTATTAATTTCCGGTGATATGTTTTGAAATTCGCGTCCCCATATCTCAGGTGGATGTGATGAACTACGCTGAAGTACTGACTCCTCACTGCTAATGGACGGACAATTTTTTCCGGCAGCCATTGTTGAACTAATATTTGGGATAGATCGGCCCGATGGAAATTTCAAACTTGTCTCAGAAGCCATTGTCGAAAACGTAATTTCTTGTAAAGCTTGCAGAGCATTACGAACTTCTAAACTTAGTTGAGTCATATTCTGATGAAGTGTCGATACTTGCGAGTCCAGCCTTTCAAGTGAATGCCTTTTAAAAGTCCTATATTCACTTTGCCCTGCTTCGTCATCATTAGGGTTATCTTGCAATGAAGTAGTATCAACACTTGATGTATTCATCGAGCGTTGGCGTTCAACACGCTCTCGAAGTGTGATCAGTGAACGACCCCGTTGGTGCAATTTTTGCAATCGGGGACTATTCACACCTAGAAGTGGCGAACGACCAGGAAGTGGTGAGGGAGTAGAAAAACTGTGATGTGGTGATACAGTCCTACACGTGGCAACATCATTATCAATGGCATCTGGATTGCCTTCACCGTCTTGCTGATTTTCATCATCTTCACTTATGCTTGGTAGTGGAAATGTAGGTCCAATGTCAGAATCCTGGCATTCGTAGCCCTCTCGTAAATTGAAGGTCAAGTCATGTTGAATATCATTAGCGAACTGTTGCTGGTATTCGGGATATAGGCGCAAAACTTCAACAAGTCCTCCCATGTGCACACATTTCAAATCGCAATATGTGAGTGCCTGAAAATATAGATAGCATAAAAAAAAACTCTAAAAATAAAGTTTGTATTTTGGTATACCGTTTCGGAAATATAAGAAAGCCAATAGAGTATCGGAATATATAAATATTATAAACTGTATATATATTATTTAATCTGCAAGACAAAGGAAAAGAAATAAAGATTGCAATATAAAACAGTAAAAAGAAAAGGTTTTGGTTTTTTTATTTTTAATTGTTTTAACAAACCACCAGCCTCTGCTCTTGTTTTCCCCTCCTGAAGGACGTTTCAACATGGGATCGTTATAAAAACAAATTAAGTGTTTTACAATTGCATTTAGTTGTTTTTATTTAGCGGAAGCATGGTCCCAATAATAAAGTTGGCCACATTTTTGGAAGAATTGTGATGCAAAAGAAAGATGTTCATAATGCCAAAAGCTGTGACTTGAACCAAAAGCTGTGAATTTCAAACTTGATTATATACAGTTTGAGAGTCATTGACACGGTTTGGTCAAAACCATTATTACGGGCGATAATTTAAATCTTCCGTAATCTAATCTTTATAAAAAAAAAATCAACATATTTTGTCACACTGACAAATAAAATGGTCACAATCACAGGACTTTTATCACAATTAGGTTTAATAATATTGGAATTTCAACAAAACCGAAAATGGAAGTAAGGTTATTCATCTCAATTTATTTTCCATGTTATTTTTTTGTTGGCACCACATATGTAATGAAAATGTACTCCTGTTTAATTTGCATCGTATTTATTCCCTTGGGTATTTATTTAAAAATTATATAATTTAATTTCAAATAGTTAATTTTCCAAAAATATAAATTTTTAAAAAAGGTTTCAAGCTTGTGTTTGCTTTCATTGCAGGCAAGGTATACGGATCCTTTTCGGAAGCTATCACACTTCCTCATCGGTACCCATTTGCAATGATTTCTGCTACAAATTATTGGTCTAATATACGCATAGTTCTCACAAGTGCATAGTAGCCCATATCCACAAAATTAGCAGTAAACAAACAAAGCAAACACATACGTTGAAACCCTTTTGTTGTGTGTAATTGCCGTTTGCTTTGGTAGCTTCCGAAACGGATCCGTGTACCTTGCCTGCAATCAAAGCAAATACAAGCTTGAAAACTTTTTTCCCTATTTTTGGAAAAAAAAAACAGTGAAAAAGTAGCAGTCGGGTAAACCGACTTATATGCACCCTCACCCTCAGTAAAGACATACACGTCTCATACTCCATAATAGCAAACTCTAAATACCGAATTTTATAGAAAACCACCATCAGTAAAAATATATTCTAAAGTATCGGAAAGTCAAAAGTGAGCGTGGCTACCACCATTGGATGTCTGATGAAATGTCATAATAGCAACCTCGAAATACCGAATGTTACAGAAATTATGAATTTATGGTGAATTTATATAATTACACGATTTCTAAAGTGGGTGGAATGGTACAAAAAAATTTTCAATTATAGATTTACTAAATACAAAATGTGGGCAAGGTCACGTTGGGCATATTGGTAGTTTTACTCGATTTCTAAGGGGCGGGATGGTACATATGTATAGTAGGTACCAGTAGTGGAGTTGCCAGTCTTCCAAGTTTTTGTCCAAAAATTTCTGTAACTATAGATTTACTAAATTCAAAATTTGATATTATTACACGATTTCTAAGGTATGGGGAAGGGGAGTTGCCAGACTTCCAAGTTTTTTTCCAAAACCTTTTCCAGCCATAGCTTTACTAAATACAGATATTGTCAAGATCGCGTTGGTTATATTGATAGTATTAAACGGTTCGGGATGGTACATTTGTATCGGAGGCACCAGAAGGGGAGTTGCCAGACTTCCAAGTTTTTGTTGGAATCTTTGCCCAGTTATACCTAAACTAAATACAGAATTTGGCCAAGATCGACGTGGACGTATTGATGTTATTACACGATTTCTAAAGTGTGCGAAATAGCAGATTTGTATGGGAGGTACCCGAAGGGGTGTGGCCATATAGCCCATATGCAATCCCAGAAGCAGTTTTGGGAAAATATTAAGCCATGCCATATTTCAGAGTCATTGTTTAACTCTTACAAAAGATATCATGCGTACCAGCAGGACAGACAGACGGACATGGCTCAAACGATTTAGAAACGATTTGGAGTGTAATTTGAATATTTCTGTGTTACACTTTTGAGCCGTATCAAGTGATATAACCTTCTACCCGTAGGTTGAGAGTATATAGATATATTAATTGATCTCGAACTCGAATAACACAAACAAACTGAATAAAGAATATAGATCGACAAAAACATATACAAAATTAATAGTTAATTTTCAACAAGAATCTTTGTTTTGAAATACGTTAGTTGTTTTCATTTTGAACTATTTAGTTTATTATTATATTTTTATACCAATAACAGTAATGTTTTCTAAAGTCATCTGAAATCATATAATATTTGGTGAGGCCCGAAAGTAGGTAAATGGATAACCGGTATGGGTTTAACAGGAAGGGCGAGCAAACCTTTTGGTAGTTAACATACTCGTAGTTATTTCTTTCATATCCACGTACGTGCCATCTTTTAAAATTTCATTGTAGCTAATAATTCGGTAGCAAGATCCCACCCCACCGACGAGAAATAAAGCTGGTAAATTACGTGCTTCTGCTATGGCTAACCAATGAAGTTCTAAGCAGAATATTGCATGAGGATTAGACGCACAGGGTTAAACGTTGCTATTGGGCAACTCTTGGAGCAGCGTTCTTGCGGTGCGCTCTGATGAAAATGTGTCTGCCGTAGTCGAAAGTGTGCGACATCGAACTCAAAAAGTTTAGCATGAAGACATTATTTATCTACAAGGTCCAACTGACACGGAAAATTGCCTAATTTTTCTTTGAAAATTCAGCTGAAAACGTCATGTCTGTTAATAATGCAGTACGTATGACAAACCGTTTTTTGGAGCTGGAGTTTGAAGACATGGACTTGGGCGATCTATGGTTTCAGCAGGATGCCAGACATTTCACACCTCAATCCATTATTTTATAATTTTAGTTCCGTAATCTCCGTTTGTAATGGCGTCCTCAATTTAACCTCGTTAGACTATTTTGTTGGGGAACCCTAAATGGAGGATTTGCGGGTCACAGTCGCTTATGTTACATTCATCGAACAACAACCGTGCCCTTTTTCATTTGTGTGATCTAACGATCATGCTTTGATTTCATAAAGAGACAATATAAGGGTCTAGTATTGGATCCCAGTGAAGTGAGCAGTGCAACCGTTGGAGTACGTTATTACCAGTGGCTCTTCACCACAACAACTTCTACAGTGCCAGCAGACCATTTCGTTGAGCTTTTTCCTTTTGGCTCTATAAACAAGTTACAACATGTGCCGGTCACCGTAACATTTGATCCGCGGAAATAAATCGAGACGCCAGCCGCTGGAACAGATAATTCGGTACAGGCAGAAAATTACGGTATGTTAATCCATGTTTGACAAAGCGTAAAATAAAATAAATAATTTCTCAGGCAAGGACGGACATAGTTATTTCGAACTCCTTGACGTTACAAAATCAAAGGCGCAAATTGAAAAAGAAAATCGAACTGTGTACGCATTCCCGTTAAGCAAACGGTTCGTTCGTTTCGGATTTGCTATATTTAAATTTTTCTCTTGCATCTGGTGCACGTTTAATTGGTTTTTGTATTCGACCGGCGCTTTTATTGGTAAAACACATGTATGTATGCACATGTATGACTCGCGCGATTCGCCTTCGATCAATTTGTTGCTGTCGCGGTGTCAACTTGTTTCGCGGTCGAGGATGATCTGTTGGCGGTCGTGGATAATCTGTCTGAGCGAACAATAGAATTAAAGGAGAAAGGTGCTCGATCATATTCTTGTGACGTCATAAATGTTGACTTATGATTTGCGTAGCACAATGGATTTTTTTATGTCTTGTGCGGGGAACTTATATTTGTCGATAAAAATAAATAATTGGATCCGTGCTGACATGTGCTGTACTTGTAAATTTCGAGCACAGTGAGCAAAAGTTATTTGGATTGGAAAATTTAAAAATTGATTGGCTCCACAAGAAATCTGAACAAAGAATTGTATGTTGGCCCAGTTCATCAGGACGACATCGTGTCTCTCATCGTAAACTGGTAACTACACAAATTTGTCTTTAACGCAGACATTTCAAAGAGGCAAGTCCTAATAAACTCAAAATATGCCAAACGTATTTCCCGCTGAAAATCGTAACTTTCGGTGTCGATTGTGCTCCATAATTAAGCTCTTCGATCACTTCACAGTTGGCTGATGACGAAAAGGATCGGCTTCCAATTGGCTCAGAGATTTTGGGGACGATGTATTGGTCGGCGCACATTCCGTTTCAGAAGCTAGGGAAGAGTTGACAGCAATTTTAAGAGCTGGAGGCTTCGAATAGAGAAAGTTTACATTAAATACCAAATTTATATTAAGAGGTATGCCACGAGAGCATCTGCTAAGGGAAGAATTTTTAGAATTTGATGACAAAAGTTCCGCAAAGACGCTAGGGATACGATGGAACGCTACGAGTGACTCGTTTTATTTTGTGACAGAGAAACTTCAAGAAAAAACTTCATTTAGCAAAAGAGAGATGATATCGATAATAACAAAAATGTTCGAGCATTTAAGAGGTTTCTCCTGTCATAATTACGGCAAAACTGGAAATTATGTTTCCTAGACAACAATGGCGATGATGCTGCTGAAATGGTCGAGAAAAAAATTCTTCTTGGTATAATTACATTTATTCCCTCGAAGACTACTTCGATTAAACCTCCAAAAAATTGTTGAACATACATGCAAAGAAGCTGTCAGATCCAAAGAGGAAGCGTTTAGAAACTGGCGTTTAAATAAAAACGTCACTACTGAGCTGCTACGTAAGCAGGCAAGATCTAATTGTGCCAGAGTGCTTAGGCGCGAAAAACTTCTCCACGAACAGCGCCTTCGTGCTAAAGTTCTTTCTTCTCCCAGGGGAAGTAAGAGCTTTTGGTCAATCGTTAAAAGGGTAAGGAACAATTCTTCATCTTCTATTTCAACCCTTGTTAACGGTGACCAGATATTCACTCCCCGTGATCGAAAACGTATCTAGTTCGATGCCTCAGATATTTTTTCGAACACGTGGCGTTAAAAGGGTTCTTTCAGATCTCAACGTAAATAAAACTCCGGGCCCGGATGGTATTTCCGCACTTGTCCTATGTAAGTGCTCCTCGACGCTAGCTCGTCCATTGCGCAATCTTTTCAACATATCGTACCGTGCTGGTATTTACCCTTCACGTTGGAAAGTTGCCAATGTTCAGCCGATCCCCAAGAACCGCCTTGGTGAAAGTAAGGTCGTGGTTCTGGATATTTCCAAGGCGTTCGATAGAGTGTGGCACGGAGCACTCATATCAAAACGTATTGCATTTGGCGTCGGTAATACCTTCTCTCGATTCATATCGAGTTTTCTCAGGGATCGCTCTATACGAGTTGTTATAGATGGGGTCTCATCCAACGAGCATAGGTTGACCGCAGGAGTGCCACAAGGCTCTGTCCTCTCTCCTTCTCTATTTCTTATTTTCATTGACGACCTGTTGGGGCAGACTGTGAACCCAATCTACTCCTTTGCGGATGACAGCAACCTCTGTCATTCGTACTCATTTGATCATCGGCCAGGTCCTCTGGAGGTCGAGGACAAAAGGCGAACGATGAATGACTCACTTAACCGCAATTTGGCGACGATTTTTGAGTGGGGCCAAATGAACAGAGTAGATTTTAATGCACAAAAGACCCAGTGCTCTTTGTTGTCACACAAACGTTCCACTGATCCAGCATCGCCGTCAATATCTATGGGTGGTGTGGATATCGACGAATCAGACACTCTTGATGTTCTGGGCATGAAGATACAGGGTGATGCTCGCTGGGCTAGCCATATATTCGAAGTGTCGAAAGAAGCATTCAAGTGTTTAGGCTTTTTAAAGCGGTGCAAGAAATACTTCACCCCATCTGACCTCGTAAATATTTACACCACATACATCCGGCCTAAAATGGAATACAACTCGCATATATGGGCAGGGGCTCCATTAACATCTTTGAAGCTTCTGGACTGTGTACAGAGGAGATGATAGGGGATGGTAGGGTATCCAGCTCTATTGTCTCCCTACAGCATCGCCGAAATGTGGGTGGTGTATCGCTATTCTATAGATATTTTAATGGTATCTGTTCAGAAGATATCCGTCGACTGGTCCCTGACGTTAGAACATTTAGCCGGAATACTCGGCTATCCAGGGTCTCTCATCCGTTCATTGTCAAATGGCCGGTTGACCGGACGACGCACTATAGAGAAAATTCGTTCTTCAGCCGGACTGTTCGTTTGTGGAATAATCTTCCTGCAAGTGTTTTTCCTGCCTGCTATGACATTACCAAATTCAAGGCCAACGTCAACTAATACTACTCCCTCTTTTCTCCCTCCAATAACCTTATTTCCCATCGCTAACACAGTGCATTGCATTTATAGGGGGCATCCCCTGAGTATTAATCAAAAAAAAAAAACTTTAAAATCTTACAAAAGCTGTTTATCATTGATTTGATGTCAGTGACCACTGGTACAAATATTGGTGGAGGTTTTGGTTCCCTAATTTGCTTGTCATCCTCTTTATCGTTTTCATCGTCATCAGGCTGCAATCCGATTCTTACCCATTTTGTTGTTTTCTTCATTCATCAGTCAATCATTAACTGTGGGGCTGTTGGTAGTGTTGTTGTTGTTCACACTTGCTTTTTTTTAGGTAGTTGGCTCGTTGTCGGTGGTTGATTCTTTAATGCGTGGGTCCTTGCAGAATTGTTATTGTGCATTATTGCTTGGTTCGCTTTGCTTTGTACGTTGCTGAAGACGGTTGGATCATTGTTGTTGATGTTTTGCTTATTGTATGGAAATATTTGTGGAGATTTTGTTTGGCGACGTTTGTTTGACTTTGGCGAGGTTACTACCTGCCAATTTACTTCACTTTCGTCACTAGACTCAGTGTCGTCACTCATTATAAGTGAATGTTTATTGTTCTTCTTTTCTTTCTGTTGGTTTAGAAAAAAAAAATATTGGTTTTGATTTAAACTTTGTACTTTGTACAACAGTTTAGAGTCAATGGCATCGTACCCAACAGTTAGCAGTTACAATAACAACATAAATAAATGTCGTACCGCAATAACTACCAGCAACGTAAACATTTTCTGGTGTAATCTAATTTTATTGGATAAGGAGTTTATCAGTTTGCGAGTTTCGAAGGAAACAAATGCTGTTGTCGTCCTCATACATGTTTGTAAGGTAACGAAGATGCATCAAAACATGTTATCTCTTATCTCCCTACGAATGGAATACATATTTTTTAATTTTATTTATTTTTTGTGGGCGGCCGTGGTGTGATTTGTACAGTGTGCGACTATCACACAGGTAAACCCAGGTTCAACACTGGGTGAGACCATCAAAACATTTCTCTGCGGCTGTTTTTCACCTTGTAAATGATGGCGACCTTACGAGTAAGAGAGTAATATCTAAGCCATGTGCAACTTCTCTAAAAGGCATTAGACGTTCGGTGGCGACTTTAACCAGTAGGTACAGGACAGTGAGTATACACAACTCGCGCACAAGTCACCGATTCGAGAAAAGCTCACCGTCTGTTTTTCATGGAATGTCTATCTATGTCTATAAATAGTATGTGTGGGACTTATGGCCCCCTAAACCGATGTATCTTTTTGATGAAATTTTCATGATTCAACTTATGACAGCGGGTAATATTGGCATGTTTTTTTTTACAAAATTTGATCTGTGGGCGTATCAAAAGTGTTTCTAGAGCTATAATGAGTACATCGAATGCACGGGTGTTTCCGTCAGTACCAGTGGTTCTTTGGCATGGACTTGTTCTTCTGACAAAGTTCACATTTTGTCACGTAATTTCGTATATCCTTGGATATACATTTCCAATAATATTTTGATTTCATTTTTAACGTCATTCTATTGACTCCAGATTGACCTACAGTTATTGGATTAATGTGATATGTTTCAAGGTGTTTCTGATCGTCATCAGAAATTATACTCAGTATTTGGCCCAGAAATATTCTTATATTCCTTAAAACTTTGTTCGCAATTGCTTTGAACGCGTTCACATTAATTGATTTGAAAATATCATAATTCAGATGTAGTTGTAACTGATAAACTTTATTATTGTCGGCTATGTTTTCAAGCCTAGGAAAGAATTGATCTACATCAAGTATTCCATTAACAATATCATTCTCTAATGATATTTTATCTAAAGTCGTTTTTCCTTTCACCAGATAACACCTTGGTAATTTACCTTCGAAGCTTAGTTGAACTTTAGGCGAACAAGTTTTTTAATCTCCTTGTAACTTATTACCTTGAGCTTTTCTTTCTCATGTTTAAAGTGTGAATCTTTGTCCCTCGGCGATTCTATGTTTCTAGATTCCGTTCTAGTTATGACCTCAAAAAGTTTATGCCATCGAAACTCATCCTCGATAGCGCATCCGGTCCACAAACACCGTTCCATTTACATACTCAATGTCAAAATCATATTCTTCAAGATCGAGACACATTCTGGTTATCTTTAAAGATAGATTATTCATTGAGTACGTTAATAGGCGGTTGCCACTTTTCACCAAAAATTTCTTTCCATATATGTACGGTCGGAAAAATTGTATGGCCCAGTGCACCAAGCTCCTGTTCAATGACAGATTTGCTGCTCTCGCCTTTCGTGAATGATCTTGACGCACACGAAACAGGCAGCTGTACTCCACCATATTCCTGGCTAAACATTGCTCCGCACGCGTATTTGCAAAACATTTTTTTAATATCGGGATATTGTAGAATTTTTGGGCTTAACAGTGATTTTTCAAATGCTGAGAAGCATTGGGAATATTGAGCAAAATTTGCAATGAAGCGCCTATAGTAATTACAGAATGTTACGAATCTTTTCACCTCGTCAGCATTCTTTGGTTTCGGATAATTTTCTATGATTTCATATTTGCTACTATCGGCAAGAATTCCCATGTTAGTACATTTGTGACCAAGATACGTTACTTCATGACGAAAAAATTTACATTTGTCGGGATGAAGCATCAAATTATTCTTTCTACATAATTCAAACACGGATCGCAAATTGGTTAACATATGCTTCTCTGAAAAGCCTATTATAGGGTTAACCATTTCGTGGTTCCAATGTATAGGGCTGAAATTCGATATCTGTTAAACTAAGTTATTTAACCAGTTGGAAGTCTGACGAAAATAGATCGCTTAACTATCCTTAACTACTACAAAAATGGTGATTCTGCCACAGCTACATATCGTTCTTTAAGATGAGATTATGGTTATGAAGCACATTTCTCACTCGGTGGGTATGTTGATAAACAAAATTGTCATTTTTGGGGTTCTGAGAATCCTCAAGTAATTGAAGAGAGGCCATTACATCGACAACAACAAGTGTTCCAAAATTACCTCAAGACAATCAATGCTTGCAAAACTTCGCGTGGTAGTCATTTAAATGATGTAGTATTTCACACATAATGTGAACGTTCAAACTTTAAAATAAAAAAGAAATATCACGAAAAAAAAATATTTTATATGTGTTTTAAAAAGCATAATGGATAACCCTTTACAACTAAGTCATCCATATAAAGGAAAGCTTGAGAAGGGGTCAATCCAGAAAATGCTATTGACATCATTCTCTGAAAAGACTTCGGTGCTATCTTGATACCATATGGTAGCCTTTTGAAACGGAAGGAACCTTCTTGAGAGGAGAAGAATGTTATATCCCTCGATTCATCTGATGAAATCCTCTATTCAAGTCAAAGCACGAAAAGTTTTCGCACGACCCAATCCGTAAAGCTAAACATAGAAACTCGGTTACGGGCTGAAGTATCTTATTGATATTCTTGGACGATGTTGTTGAATCAAATAACAAGTCTTTAATTTTTGAAGAATGTGGTATTTCCTCGTTGAGCGTAAGTGGTAGTTCTCGCAAATGTTCCTTCGGACAAAACATTAAAAAGCTAACCACGAATGTCAGTAAAAAAAATATCATTATTATCATTGTCAGTATAAAAATTATCATGTACATTAAAAATTATCCTAATTTCTTCAAGGCAACCAAAAAGGATTTCCTGGTGTTTCCCCACGGTTCCCTCCATGGTGAGCCTGTCGGTAATTACTGATTTATATGACTTATTGAACCGATCCTTGACCAGTCTAAGTATCGCAATTATTTGCTGCCATTCCATAAAGACATCAACTATTTTCGCAAAAGAAAAAGTCAAACATATAAATAACTATTCTGTTAATACCCTAGATCACATCCGCAGACGGTGCCATTGTCATGTATTTCGTTCTCAAATTATTCTTATGCATCTTGTAAATAATCAAAAGTTGCAGAATTAAGATAATGCAAATGACAGTTAATAGCGTCTCAATAGTATCGGTATTCACTGTTAATTTCTCATCCATCGTGATATCATTAATCACGTTCGCATTTCGCCTATCTAACATAGAATTTGTGCCACCCGTTACAAAAAAAAATTATCTTAACACATTTTCCTTATTACATTTTATGTCCTTTTCTTAAGAGAAAAAATATGCTATCTCTACCAATTTAATGTGACGCACTCTAACGTCCAAACATCTACATCTATAGATACATATTAGTATGTATAACAATTATTCTCCTTAAATCATACAAAAAATAATAATTAAGAGCTTATATGTACTTAGCTTAATAAAATCCCATTTCATCACTCCTTTGATTTCCTCTTGTTCTTGTCGGCTGCTTATATCCTCTGCACTCAGCTTCCCTCCTTATCTCTTCTCTTTTTCAGCAGAATTGCACCGGCACACACTATTCAACAGTGTTATGGAAGGTAGGTTTCAAATTCACTTCGCGAATATTCGCGGGTTAATGTCATTTTTTTGCGGTATACTCGCACATTCGTTTCGATAGACGGGATGTCCTTGCCCTATGTGAGACCCAGGTATGTGAGGATTCTGATCCACAGTATTTTCACATTCCTGGTTATTACACTCTATCCTCTTTCTCAGAATTGGACAGGTCCTTATATTCTTCAGGTTTCCTTATAGAAGTCCTAATTTGGAATGGGAGGTTACCCTAAACGGCTCCGACGCCCTTTACGATTCAATTTCAAAATTCGCAGAAGTTTATCCGGACACTGAAATTGTAGTTGCGGGGATTTCAATGACCGCAATAATTCTTGGCTTTCCCATTCGAGTCACACATCTCCGGAGGGTCAATACGCTGAACTTTTTGCCGCGCATAACGAGTTGGCGCAATTAGTGAATAAACCAACACACATTTGGAGTGTTGAAGGGCAACAACAAAATATTCTTGACATTTTGTTAACCTCACACCCTGAAAATAACGAGGTTAACATTCTTGCACCTCTTGGTAACTCGGATCATTGCACCATTTCAGCATCCTTTTCGATAACCGATCATCGAGCCACTTCTAAACCAGTTACGAAGCTGACAATGTATATATACGAAAAGGCTCGTTGGGCCGAGCTCAAAAATTTTACCAGGAATTTAAATGGAAATTATGTTTCCTAGACAATAATGTCGATGCTGCTGCTGAAATAGTTGAGAAATTAATTCTTCTTGGAATTAACACGTTGATTCCCTCCAAGACTACTTAAATGAAACCTTTAAAGAATTGTTGGTTTAATCAGTCATGCAAAGAAGCTGTCAGATCCAAAGAGGAAGCGTTCAGAATTTGTCGTTTAAATAAAAATGACAATACTGAGCTGCTACGCAAACAGGCAAGATCATCGTGTGCCAGAGTACTTAGGCGCGAAAAACTTCTTTACGAACAGCATCTTCGTGCTAAAGTTCTCTTTTCTCCCAGGGGAGTAAGAGCTTTTGGTCATTCGTAAAAATGGTAAGGGACATTTCTTCATCTTCTATCCCAAATCTCGTTAACGATGACCAAATATTCACTGACCCGGTCGTCAAAACTAACCTTCTGACTGATATTTTTGCAAAGAATTCATCTTTGCCAGAAAGCATTCAACCACTCCCCGTGATCGGTTACTTATCTAGATCAATGCGCCAGATATTTTTTCGAACGCGTTAAAAGGGTTCTTGCAGATCTTAATGTAAATAAAACTCCGTGCCTGGATGGTAGTTCAGCACTTGCCGTATGCAATTACTCGTCCATTGCGCAATCTTTTCAACATGTCGTACCGTGCTGGTATTTACCCTTCACGTTGGAAAGTTGCCAATGTTCAGCCGATCCCCAAGAACCGCCTTGGTGAAAGTAAGGTCGTGGTTCTGGATATTTCCAAGGCGTTCGATAGGGTGTGGCACGGAGCACTCATATCAAAACTTATTACATTGGGTGTCGATCTCAGGGATCGCTCTATCCGAGTTGTTATAAATAGGGTGTCATCCATCGAGCATAGGCGTAAATATTTACACCACCTACATCCGACCTAAAATGGAATACCACTCCCATATGTGGGCAGCGGCTCCAATGACTGGAGCTTCTGGACCGTGTACAGAGGAGAGCGGTGGTGATGATTGGGGATAGTAGGGAAACATGTACCGATGGGGGACCCTCTGATTCTTCTTGCGGGAAATATTCGCAAAACGACGCCCGTCAAATCCAGCGTTATATTTAAGACTTTCTGGGAAAGGTATTCTCAAATAACCAGCAACTACAAAATATCAGAATGGCTGTGCACAAGTGCAATTTTAGCACCCAAAATGTTGTGGTTCACAAGATAAATTAACAAATTAAATTAAACCTGTAACCGTGTTACAATCCCATCAATAACCAGCCGAGCACCCCTTTTCTCGAAATGGGGATAATCGCCGTTCATAATATTCGAAAAATAATAATCCTTTCAGTCGAAGCGAAAATCGGAAGGTAAATATGGAAAAGACGTATTTTTTTTGGTAAAGAAGCCATCATCACTCCCGCTGGAGTATGCGCCAGCTCAAAAAAGATGGAAGCCATTAAAAATATTTTACCTTCGCGGAGTTTTAACGATTCGAAAAGTTTCGTATTAAAGGACATTTATTTAGACTATGCCAAGATGGCTAAGCCTTTAAGTACTTTGATTATAGATAAAAGCAAATGCGTCAAGTAAGGTAAGAATTGAGCTTGGAGAAAATGTTCTGGATACTTTCCGTGATTTGAAAAACTATTGCTGTACATCGATGTCTTAACTTTTCCAGTATCTGTTATCAAGGAAACCTTGAGTCTGAATGCAATAATCTGCATAAAATCCAGAAAACCACATATACACAGCATACTCCCATTCATATTAGCATGAAGTAGATGACTGCCCCTGTGACCACGGCTACGACATTTGCCACAAAGGATAACAAACCTTGCTTCACGAGATCAAGGAAGGGAGAGAAAGGTGGCTGCAGATGACAGCCACTATTCATGGGCTGGTAAACGACCCTACAATGGTACGGGTTTTGATGGACCCGACTTAGGGACTGACTAAGGACATATTTCTATGTCAGGTCCCGTCTCCGGACATGTTGGCTCAATCATGAACTCCTCTGTTGAAGAATTCATATCCGTGAATTAAAACTTTTGTTGGCTCAAAAAATTGATGTCCACCGGAGGCGTCATTACAGCAAGTGCCGCTAAGAAAAGGTACGGTACAAGTGCAAGGTACAGTGGTCACCCTAGACTTATTAAATGTGGGGCTAATGACAACACTGAAACAGCGAAAGATGCGGTGACCCATCAGCTTCAGCAAAGGGGATCGGGAGTCAGAGAGTTTTTCACAAAGGTGAATCACCAGAACTCACTCATTTATCTATATCTATAAAAATATCCATCTCCAAACACTTCGAAAGAATGTATAATAGTGCCCTTCGTGTTATGCCAACAAAGACCAAGAGGTCGGATGGTCGATGCAACCTTCAACATCAATCAGAAAGTGCCGAAGTCATCCGTACTGTTCTCGACTGTGGAGAAGATGAATTACCCCATAAAATGCAAATCGTATATTCCGTACGGCAAGTTTGATATGGTTACCCGAACTGGGAAAATCGTCAAGGACTTGCTGATATCGGCCGCTACGCCCTGTACCGCTTCCCACGCTCGCAGGAGGCAAACCCCCTAATCGATGTACCAAATTTCGCATTGGCGTTGTTGCAGTAGGCATATTTGCACGTTGCGTGCGTCGGCCATAAATTGCACCGGCAGAAAGTTGAACTCATTAGTTTGTCCTTCCTACTTTCCTTTTGTTTTAATTTGAATATTATCCTTGTTTTAGTACTTTTTTGTATAATAAGTTTTTTGTTTTTACCGCAGGAAGCGGTCTCTTTTGTGGCCGACCAAGTCAGTCGCAATCCATCCTCCAATAAAACAAATTCGGTAAATTCTAGTGATATTCGTTAAGTATTTTTTGTTGTAAGACCAGGAGCCGCATTAATTAAGTTTTCTTAAATTGTTCCCGAAACAAAATATGAAAAAACTAACTATATTTTACCCGGCCTATCAAATGTTGGCTATGACTCTAAAAAGAAATTGCAAGAAACAGCTGTTAAATATAAACAATGCAACTATCGAAACCAAAAAAAGTGGAAAGTCGTAAGCCACCTTTTCATAGTCCGGGTCACATATTTTCCTTCTCTATCGAACTAAACGTAGATAAAGTGAGTATACACAACTCGCGCACAACTCGAGAGAAGCTCACCACCTGCTGTTTCTTGGAATGTTAAGGCAAATCTATCTATCTAAGTATATCTATAATAAACTAGCTGACCCGGTAGACTTCGTCCTACCCAGAAAAATTTTGACTTAGCTGACACGGCCCGGATGGCTGATCCTCGCGTAGCTGTACTTTTAGACCTGTAGCTGTGGATATATCCTTATACATGTTTGCATACGAAAAGTAGTTACGTGCATTCAATCGAAACAAATTGGAATTTCTAATTTTGAAAAAAATTTGCATATGATTTAATGCACTTATCGCAAAGATTGCTGATAAACAAACTTGTTTGTCTCTTCTGCCGGAGCAACGTGAAAAGCGCCGACGATTTACCGGCTGTCGAGCATGTCCATGGGAAAAACAGGGAAATTCTAGGTTTATTCCACAGTCTTTCAATGATTGTCCTTGCGATTTATTAATCGTCATTACGAATTCAAGGCGAACTGAAAACTGGACGCGCTTGAATTGGAATGCCAAGCTGGTTGAAATCATTGTTATCCTTAGAATCAGTTTCTTTATCTGTTTTTTTAACAGCTAGTCCTGTTCCATTGCAAATACTTGGTTTGTTCAGATTGGGTAACCGACCCTACTTTAAACTGCAAATTGTACTGCGGCAATCCTGGAAAATCCCGTGAGTTAAAGAATTCAGTTGGATCTGTAATAGAATCGATCGACTGAAATAAATACAATTGATCACCGATTTGAATTGACATTTTTGTTTTAATAATTTGCTTCAATACAAAGGAAAATCTTCTGTTGACGTTGTGAATTGCAAAAAAAAAAATGTAGGTGGAAGCGACAACTGACATTTCCCCATTCTCAATGTCCAACAATTGTTTCGAAAACACATCCGCTGATTGACAATTTAGATACTCGACCAGTAACTAAATCTTTGGCAGCAGACTCCCAAAGATACATCGGAACCTACACCTGCACCCCCATGTAAAAGAATCCGCTCTACACAGGAGGAATCTGCCGAAGCTGCAACAGCGAAGAGAAAGAGCTTGTTGACATCAGGTAGGACAAAATCTTCCAATCCGAAACCAAAAGAAGTCTCTAAGCAGAATTCTGGGGTTAGTAAGAAGGAAGGTCGAAATCCTACCACGACGTCGGACAACTTGCCGCCTCAAGGAAAGGCGACCTATATCTCGTATATCTCTACAAATTCGATGACTTTCAGCACGCGTTTCTGGCAAAATGGTAAGTCGGACGACATTGTTTGTATTTCCTCCTGCAGAACGCATTTTTTTCGAATTTCCGAATAGCGAATAGATAAATAATTTGCGACATTTCAACATATGATTGTCCTCGTTTTGACGAATCACCAAACAAATTCATATAGATGACATTTGTGTTAGTTTCCTTTACGTATATATTGATGACGACACTTACTGATTTTATCATTAGAGTTTTCAAGGAAGGAAATATCAAAAAACTTCTGGTCAGCATTCACTGGTGGCAGCAATGTTCCTGCACGATGGTAAATTTGTCCTTGAATCTGTAAATTTAATAACAAATTCTCGAACAATATCCTCGAAGGTAGACATTATTTCGTAGCGGAGAAACGTTATGAATCCTAGATGTGGATTTGTACGAGGTGTTTGTGAGTGGCAGAAATAAGTTACTTAATAGGCAAAATATCGCGTTTAAAACAATTATTTTTGACAAATGTTGTTTTGTTATTATATAAAGTTGCCCCAAACTATGAAACTTAAAGTCACACATTGTCATTTGTTCAAGTCAAGACTATTATTGTGATGTAAATTTTTCAAAAACCGCGCAAACCTTACGAAGTTTATTCGCGTTAAACATGATTCGTTTTTTGAATTGTCTCAGTTTTTCACTACGATTTTGTAATTTTTCAATTTGAAACGTCATTCTCACAAAAGAAATGACATTGACATGAAAAAAAATTTAAAACATTCGAAATATTATTTGGTATTGTTAAACTAACAAAAAAAAAAAGAGTAAAATTTTAGTTAAAATCTTCCAGGATTTTATATTTTTCTGGAAATTGTCCAACATCCTATGTCCTTCCTTGGGCCAACACGAATTCATCAAGCCCAAAATCGTGAAAATCGGACGATCCGTTATAAAGTTATGCGTGTTCACACGGACGGCATTCTCTTTTATAAATATAGAAGAAGATAATGTATGTATGTATGTGTGGGACTTATGGCGTCCTAAACCGATGTACTATTTTGATGAAATTTTCATGATTCAACTTATCACAGCGGGTAATATTGACATGTTTTTTTTACAAAATTTGGTCTGCGGGCATGGCAAAAGTGTTTCTAGAGCTAGATGACTGAAAATTGGCACATATAAAGTATTGATGACGAGGAATATAATTTTTAAGGCGGATTTTAGATTTTATGTTTGTGGGTGGAAAGTGGGAAAACTGTTTTTAGAGCTATTGAAAACTGGGAATATCAGTTTATTCAGGATTTTTTTTTAATTTCGATTTTCTGGTGACGGGAAAGATCAATTTAAAGCTGTAGTTTGGTTTTCAACAGGTGGTTTGAGCAGGCGAAGCAAAAGTATTTTTCTGCAATTATAGGCGGAAATCTTGAATACATGTTGTACTGACGACGGGGAACGTTGTGGCCATCGTGACAACAGTGGAAGAGTGCGATTCTTCCAATCTGAAATTGCCGCGTGGTACTGACATAATATCACATTAAAAATTGCACTTTTCATCATTGTTACCAGTTTCAACTTCATCCGAACACACTTTCATACATTATACATTAGATTGCACAAGGTTCCGAGGATAAAGCAAACGGTTCATAATAAATGCACACAAATCAAACTACCAATATTGAAGCGGTATATAGCGGAGGATAATGACGGTATAACTTCATGAATATACATTCTCACACGTTATCAGGCTAAACATGATGCTAAAATTAGCATTCGGATAACCTGAGAATGATGAACGACGACAGTAGATTCCCGCTGTTGGCGGATACATGCAGAATAAGAAGATAAATGAACTAGCTCAGCTACCTCGAAACTGTTGCAACAACAAATAATTTTTAAGATGCTGTTGGAAAAACTGTATTGTCTTTGGATCCGCTGCAAATTTCTGTGAAAGAATCTCCACTTCAAATGCGGCTGAACAAGGGGATTTTTCGAAATCACCAATTTGACATAAACCAGAAACAACATTATGTGGAAACTCAGTCAATACTTATAGTTCCTGATCAAAAAAGCCCTACTGCAGTGTTCTGTGCTTTGTATATTGTGCACGCACAATTTCTTTTGTTTCGTCCGCATCCCGTTTGTCGGGATGGTACATTTGTATGGTAGGTACCAGAAGGAGAGTTGCTACATTTCCAAGTTTGTGTCCAAAACTTTGTCTAGCTAGAGATTTACTAAATACAGATTTTGGGAAAGATCGCGTTAGTCATATTGACAATATTACACGGATGGCACATTTGTATTGGAGGAGTCGCCAGACTTCCAAGTTTTTGCCCGGAACATAACCACGTCGTGTTCTGTGCTTTGTCCATTGTCCACTTTTGTATTGTCTGTCTTTGTCTAACTAATGAAAACAACAACAAAAAATAAAATAAACTTAAACAAGAACTTTAAAATAAGAAACAATAGACTGAAACTCCAAAATGTAATACCAAAAGAAATAATAAAAAAAGAATAATTATATCAATAGTGCAATAACAAAACTATGTGAAACAGCACTAAGCGCTTTTTTTATGCACCCCTCGTTGTGTTGCACTAGTGTTCCCCCTTCCCCAATTTCTTTCGCATATTACAAATAATTCTGCATTATTCGTGTCGCTGTTCTGAACAACTAACAGAAATAACAGCGGCGGGAGCGGTGCAGCATTATTTGTGATGTTGCTTTGACGGTGTCTTGTTATTTGGTAGTGTTATGGAAGGTAGGTTTAAGATTCACTTCGTGGGTTGATGTCGAATTTTTTTGCGGTATACTCGCACATTCGTTTCGATAGGCGGGATGTCCTCGCTCTATGTGAGACCCAGGTATGTGAGGATTCTGATCCACAGTATTTTCATATTCCTGGCAATCACACTCTATCCTATTTTTGTGTGGTGTGCCAGAGTCAGCAACATATATACTCACAAGATCCAGAATTTAACTCCCTTTGGGTAAAGTTCGGGATTCGAGCAAACATTTTAAATTTCGGGTTTCTTTACAGAAACCCAAATTTGGAAAGGGAGGCTACCCATGGAATTAACACGTTAATTCCCTCGAAGACTTCTTCAATTAAACCTTCAAAGAGTTGTTGGTTTAATCAGTCATGCTCAGAAGCTGTCAGATCCAAAGAGGTAATTGGTGTTTAAATAAAAATGTCAATACTGAGCTGCTACGCAAACAGGCAAGATCATCGTGTGCCAGAGTACTTAGGCGCGAAAAACTAACTAACCTTCTGGCTGATATTTTTGCAAAGAATTCATCTTTGCCAGAAAGCATTCAACCATTCCCCGTGATCGGAAACTTATCTAGTTCAATGCGCCAGATATTTTTTCGAACGCGTGGTGTTAAAAGGGTTCTTGCAGATCGTAACGTAAATAAAACTCCGTGCCTGGATGGTTGTTCAGCACTTGCCGTATGCAATTACTCGTCCATTGCGCAATCTTTTCAACATGTCGTACCGTGCTGGTATTTACCCTTCACGTTGGAAAGTTGCCAATGTACAGCCGTTCCCAAGAAAGGTAAGGCCACAAATCCTGCAAATACCGTCTAATTCCAAAAGTTTCTGCGCTCTCGAAGGTCTTGTTAAGTATTTAGAGTCTAACGGCCTTTTTAATGATGATGACTTCCGTAGAAATCGATCTACTGGAGACCTGATGGCGTTCCTTTCGGAGCGATGGAGTCGATCCATTCACCGCCTTGGTGAAAGAAAGGTCGTAGCTCTGGATATTTCCAAGGCGTTCGATAGGGTTTGGCACGGAGCACATCAAAACTTATTGCATTTGGTGTCGATAGTACCTTCTCTCGATTCATATCGAGTTTGCTCAGGGATAGCTATACGAGTTGTTATAGATGGGGTCTCATCAAAAGAGCACTGGCTGACCGCAGGAGTGCCGCAAGAATCTGTCCTCTCTCCTTCTCTATTTCTTATTTTCATTGATGACCTGTTGGGGCAGACCATCTACTCCTTTGCGGATGATAACAACCTCTATCATTCGGTACTCATTTGAACATCAGCCAAGTCCCTCGGAGGTAGAGGACTAAAGGCAAACGATGAATGAATCACTCAACAGCGATTTGGTGACGATTTGTGAGTGGGGCCAAATAAACAGAGTCGATTTTAATGCACAAAAGACCCAGTGCTGTTTGTTGTCACACAAACGTTCCACTAATCCGGAACAGTCGTCAATATCTATAGGTGGTGTGGATATGGTTTAGGCTTTTTAAAGCGGTGAAAAAAATACTTCACCCCCTCTGATCACGTAAATATTTACACCACCTACATCCGACCTAAAATGGAATACAACTCCCATATATGGGCAGGGGCTCCAATGACATCTTTGCAGCTTCTGGACCGTCTACAGAGTGGAGCGGTGGTGATGATAGGGGATGAAGAGTATCCAACTCTATTGTCTCCCTACAGCATCGCCGGAATTTGGGTTCTATATCGCTGTTCTATAGATATTTTAACGGTATCTGTTCGTCATATCCAGGGAGTCTCGTCCGTTCATTGTCAAATGGACGGTTGACCGGACGACGCACTATAGAGAAAATTTGTTCTTCTGCCGGATTGTTCGTATGTGTAATAATCTTCCTACAAGTGTTTTTTCTGCATGTTGTGACATTATCAAATTTAAGGCCAACGTCAACAAACACTACTGTCTCTTTCCCCCTCCAATAACCCTCCTTCCTATCGTTAACACAGTTTATTGCATTTATAGGGGGCATACCCTGAGTGTTAGTCAAAAATAAAAATACAGAATTTGGCCAAGAGGGCGAAAAGCAGATTTGTATGGGAGGTACCCAAAAGGGTGTGGCCATATAGCCCATATGCAATCCCGTAGGCTGTTTTGGGAAAATATTAACCCATGCCAAATTTCAAAGCGATTGTTTAACTCTTTCGAAAGTTAGACAGGCGGACATGGCTCAAACGATTTAGAAAGGCATGAATCGAATTTGGTGCAAAGACACCTGGGGTGTAATGTGAATATTTCTATGTGTTGCCGTATCAAATGATATGTACCCTCCTACCCGTAGGGTGCGGGTATAAATATTGTATCACACGTTTTTACAAAAAGGCGGAATATAAAGTTTTTTCTCGAAAATTGTTTGTACTTAAAACTTTACTAAATATAGAATTTCGGAACGATTCGTTGAGCGAATTTATATAATTACACGATTTCTAAAGTGAGTGGAATGGTACATTTGTAAGAAGCGTGACTAGACTGCCAAGTTTTTGTCCAAACTTTGTCTAGCTATAGTTTACTGAATACAGAATTTGGACAAGGTCGCGTTGGGTGTATTTATATTATTCGACGATTTCTAAAGTAGGCGGGATGGTACAAATTTCAGAGTGATTGTTTAACTCTTGCGAAAGTTATCGTGCGCACCAGCAGGACATACGGACATGGCTTATACGGTTTAGAAAGTCACGAATCGAATTTGGTTCAAAGGTGTTATGTGAATATTTCTATGTGTTACTCTTTTGGGTCGTATCAAATGATATATATCGTCCAACCCGCAGTGTGAGGGTATAAACATATTGTATTACGCGTTTTTTCAACAAGGGCGGATTGTTTGTAGTTAAAACTTTACTGAATATAGAATTTCGGAAAGATTCGATGTGCGAATTTATATAATTACACGATTTCTAAAGTGGGTGGAATGGTACATTTGTATGGGATGTACCAGAATAAGCCTGACCGGACTTCCAAGTTTTTTCCGAAACTTTGTAGGTTTACTAAGTACATAATTTGGCAATATCGCGTTGCGCATATTGGTATTATTACGCGGTTTCTAAGGGGCGGGATGGTACATTTATATGGGAGGTATCAGAAAGTGAGTTGTCACATTTCCAAGTATCTGTCCAAAACTTTGTCTTACTGAATACAGAATTTGGACAAGATCCAAGTTTTTGTCCAAACCTTTATCTAGCTCTAGCTTTACTAAATACAGAGTTTGGGCAAGATCGCGTTGGCTACATTGATAATATTACACGGTTTATAAATGCCGGGATGGAACATTTGTGTGGGAGGTACCAGAAGGGGAGTAGTCAGCCTTCCAAGTTTTTGTCCGAAACTTTTTCCAGACATTGCTATACAACATACAGAATGTGGGCGTTGGGCATATTGATATTATTACACAATTTCTAAGGGGGCCGGATGGTATATTTGTATGGGAGATACCAGAAGGGGAGTTGCAAGACTTCATAGTTTTTGTCCAAAACTTTGTCTAGATATATATTTACTAAATACAGAATTTGGGCAAGATCGCGTTGGTCATACTGATAATATTAAACGGTCTACAAAGGGCTGGATGGTACATTTGTATGGAAGGTACCAGAAGGGGAGTTGCCAGACTTCTATGTTTTTGTCTACAACTTTGTCTAGCTATAGGTTAACTAAATACAAAATTTGGGCAAGATAGCGTTTGGGATATTGATATTATTACACGATTTCTAAGGAAGACGGGATGGTACATTTGTATGGGAGGTACCAGATGGGGAGTTGCCAGACTGCGAAGTTTTTAGATATACTAAATACAAAATTTGGGTAAGATCGCGTTATGCATATTGGTATTATAACACGATTTCTAAGGGGCGGAATGGTACATATGTATGGCAGGAATCAGAAGGGAAGTTGTCAGACTTCCAAGTTTTTGTCTGAAACTTTTTCCAGACATAGCTATACTAAATACAGAATTTGAGCAAGATTGCGTTGGTCATATTGATAATATTACACGGATTATAAGGGGAGGGATGGAACATTTGTATGGGAGGTACCAGAGGGAGAGTAGTACTTCAAAGATTTTGTCCGAAACTTTGTAGCTTTAATAAATACAGATTTTGGCCAAGATCGCGTTGGTAATATTGATATTATTACACGATGTCTAAAGTTGGCGAAATAGCAGATGTGCAGGACTGACAGACGTACAGATGTACAGACGGACATTGCTCATACGATTTAGAACGTCATGATTCGAATTCAGTTCAAAGACACCGGGGGAGTAATGTGAATATTTCTATATGTTACACTTTTGAGCCGTATCAAATGATATAAAATGTATTACACAATATTGTATTACACGTTTTTAAGAAATGGGCGGAACATAAAGCAGAATTTTTTCTCGAAAACTTTATGTAGTTAAAACTTTACTAAATATAGAAGTTCGGAAAGATTCGTTTAGCGAATTTATATAATTACACGATTTATAATGTGGATGGAATGGTACATTTGTATGGGAGGTACCAGAAGGGAGTCGAGAGACTTGCAGGTACCATAAGGAGAGTTGCCAGACTTCCAAGTTTTGTCCAAAATAATGTCAAGCTATAGGTTTACTAAATACAGAATTTGACAAGATCGCGTTGGTCATAATGATAGTATTACATGGTTTATAAGGGGCGGGATGGTACATTTGTATGGGAGGTACCAAAAGGGGAGTTGTCAGTCTTCCAAGTTTTTGTCCAAAACTTTGTCTGGCTATAGATTTACTTAATTTACTAAATACAGAATTTGAGCAAGTTCGCGTTGGTTATATTGATAATATTACACGGTTTATAAGGGGCGGGATGGTATATTTATATGGGAGGTATCAGAAAGTGAGTTGTCACATTTCCAAGTTTTTGTCCGAAACTTTGTCTAACTATAGATTTACTAAATACAGAATTTGGGTAAGTTCGCGTTGGTCACGGTACCAGAAGGGGACCGACTAGCGGTTCAATTCTGGAAAGCTTAACATGTTTATAGATTTAGAAAATACGGAATTTGGGTAAGATCGCATAGAGCGTAGTGATATTACACGATTTCTAAGGGTGCGGGATGGTACATTTATATCGGAGGTATCAGAAAGGGAGGTACCATTAAAATATCTATAGAATAGCGATACACAACCCACATTTCGGCGATGCTGTAGGGAGACAATAGAGCTGGATACCCTACCATCCCCTATCATCACCACCGCTCTCCTCTGTACACGGTCCAGAAGCTTCAAAGATGTTAATGGAGCCCCTGCCCATATATGCGAGTTGTATTCCATTTTAGGCCGGATGTAAGTGGTGTAAATATTTACGAGATCAGATGGAGTGAAGTATTTCTTGCACCGCTTCAAAAAGCCTAAACACTTGAATGCTTCTTTCGACACTTCGAATATATGGCTAGCCCAGCGAGCATCACCCTGTATCTTCATGCCCAGAACATCAAGAGTGTCTGATTCGTCGATATCCACACCACCCATAGATATTGACGGCGATGCTGGATCAGTGGAACGTTTGTGTGACAACAAACAGCACTGGGTCTTTTGTGCATTAAAATCTACTCTATTCATTTGGCCCCACTCACAGATCGTCGCCAAATCGCGGTTAAGTGAGTCATTCATCATTCGCCTTTTGTCCTCGACCTCCAGAGGACCTGGCCGATGATCAAATGAGTATGAATGACAGAGATTGCTGTCATCCGCAAAGGAGTAGATCGGGTTCACAGTCTGACCCAACAAGTCGTCAATGAAAATAAGAAATAGAGAGGGAGAGAGGACAGAGCCTTGTGGAACTCCTGCGGTCAACCTATGCTCGTTGGATGATGGTACATTTGTATGGGAGGTACCAAAAGGGGAGTTGTCAGTCTTCCAAGTTTTTGTCCAAAACTTTGTCTGGCTATAGATTTACTTAATTTACTAAATACAGAATTTGAGCAAGTTCGCGTTGGTTATATTGATAATATTACACGGTTTATAAGGGGCGGGATGGTATATTTATATGGGAGGTATCAGAAAGTGAGTTGTCACATTTCCAAGTTTTTGTCCGAAACTTTGTCTAACTATAGATTTACTAAATACAGAATTTGGGTAAGTTCGCGTTGGTCACGGTACCAGAAGGGGACCGACTAGCGGTTCAATTCTGGAAAGCTTAACATGTTTATAGATTTAGAAAATACGGAATTTGGGTAAGATCGCATAGAGCGTAGTGATATTACACGATTTCTAAGGGTGCGGGATGGTACATTTATATCGGAGGTATCAGAAAGTGAGTTGACACATTTCCAAGTTTTTGTCAAAAACTTTGTCTGGCTATAGACTTACTTAATACAATATTTGGGCAAGATCGTGTTGGGTATATTGATAGAATTACGCGATTCCTAAGGGTGCGGGATGGTATATTTATATGGGAGGTATCAGAAAGTGAGTTGCCACATTTCAAAGTTTTTGTCAAAAACTTTGGCTGGCTATAGACTTACTTAATACAATATTTGAGCAAGATCGCGTTAGGTATATTGATATTATTACACAATTCCTATGGGTGCGGGATGGTATATTTGTATTGGAGGTGCAGAAGGGGAGTTCCCAGACTTCCAAGTTTTTGTCCGAAAAGTTGCCTAGCTAAAGCTTTACTAAAAACAAAATTTGGGCAAGATCACGTTGGGCATATTGATAATATTACACGGTGTATAAGGGTGGGATGATATATTTGTATGGGAGGTACCAGAAGGGAGTTGCCAGACTTCAAAGTTTTTACCAAAATAATGTCTTGCTATAGATTTACTAAATACAGAATTTGGGCAAGTTCGCGTTGGTTATATTGATAATATTACACGCTTTATAAGGGTGCTGGATGGTATAATTGTATGGGACGTATCAGAAAGGAAGTTGGCAGACATCCAAGATTTTTCGCAAAACGTTTTTTAGCTTTAGCTATACTGAATACACAATTTGGGCAAGATCGCGTTGGTCATAATGATTGTATTACATGGTTTATAAGGGGCGGGATGGTACTTTTGTATGGGAGGTACCAAAAGGGGAGTTGCCAGTCTTCCAAGTTTTTGTCCAAAACTTTGTCTGGCTATAGACTTACTAAATACAACATTTGGGCAAGATCGCGTTAGGTCTATTGATATTAGTACACGACTTCTAAGGGTGCGGGATGGTATATTTGTATTGGAGGTACCAGAAGGGGAGTTGTCAATCTTTGATCAGTTATAGCTTTACTAAATGCAGAATTTGGAAAAGAATTTGGACACATTTCCAAGTTTTTGTCAAAAACTTTGTCTGGCTATAGACTTACTAAATACAATATTTGGGCAAGATCGTGTTGGGTATATTGATATTATTACTCGATTTCTAATGGTGCGGGATGGTATATTTGTATGGGAGGTATCAGAAAGTGAGTTGTCACATTTCCAAGTTTTTGTCAAAAACTTTGGCTGGCTATAGACTTACTAAATACAACATTTGGGCAAGATCGCGTTAGGTCTATTGATATTAGTACACGACTTCTAAGGATGCGGGATGGTATATTTGTATTGGAGGTACCAGAAGGGGAGTTGGCAGACTTCCAAGTTTTTTTCCGAACTTTGTCTAACAACAGATTTACTAAATACAGAATTTGGGCAAGTTCGCGTTGGTCATATTGATATTATTACGCGATTTCTGAGGGTGCGGGATGGTATATTTGTATGAGAGGTACCAGAAGGGACCAGACTTCCAAGATTTTTCCGAACTTTGTCTAACTATAGATTTACTAAATACAGAATTTGGGCAAGTTCGCGTTGGTCATATTGATAATATTACACGCTTTATAAAGGTGGGATGGTATATTTGTATGGGAGGTACCAGAGGGGGAGTTGCCAGACTTCCAAGTTTTTGTCCGAAACGTTTGGGAGGGTTGCATTGGCCATATTGATAATATTACACAGTTTATAAGGGGCGGGATGGCGCATTTGTATGGGAGGTACCAGAAGGGGAGTTGCCAGACTTCCAAGTTTTGACCAAAATAATGTCTAGCTATAGATTTACTAAAAACAAAATTGGGGCAAGATCGCGTTGGGCATATTGATATTATTACACGATTTCTGATGGTGGGCTGGTATATTTGTATGGGAGTTACCAGAAGGGGAGTTGCCAGACTTCCAAATTTTGTCGATTCAGAATTTGTGCAAGATTGCGTTGGTCATATTGATAATATTACACCGTTTATAAGAGTGGGATGGTATATTTGTATGGGAGGTACCAGAGGGGGAGTTGCCAGACTTCCAAGTTTTTGTCCAAAATATTGTCTAGCTATAGATTTACTAAATACAGAATTTTGGCAATATCGCGATGGTCATAATGATAGTATTACACGGTTTTTAAGGGCAGGATGGTTCATTTGTATGGAAGTTACCAGAAGGGGAGTTTCCAGAATTCCAAGTCTTTGTCCGAAATGTTGACCAGTTATAGCTTTACTAAATACAGAATTTGGGCAAGATCGCGTTGCGCATATTTACAGTAGGACACGATTTCTAAGGGGTTGTGATGGCATATTTGTATGGGAGGTACCAGAAGGGGAGTTTCCAGACTTCCAAGTTTTTGTCCGAAACGTTGCCTGTCTAAAGCTTTACTAAATTCAGAATTTGTGCAAGATTGCGTTGGTCATATTGATAATATTACACCGTTTATAAAGGTGGGATGGTATATTTGTATGGGAGGTACCAGAGGGGGAGTTGCCAGACTTCCAAGTTTTTGTCCGAAACGTTTGGGAGGGTTGCATTGGCCATATTGATAATATTACACAGTTTATAAGGGGCGGGATGGCGCATTTGTATGGGAGGTACCAGAAGGGGAGTTGCCAGACTTCCAAGTTTTTGTCCGAAACGTTGCCTGTCTAAAGCTTTACTAAATTCAGAATTTGTGCAAGATTGCGTTGGTCATAATGATAGTATTACACGGTTTATAAGGGCGGGATGGTTCATTTGTACGGAAGTTACCAGAAGGGGAGTTTCCAGACATCCAAGTTTTTGTGCGAAACGTTTGGTAGGGTTGCATTGGCCATATTGATAATATTACACAGTTTATAAGGGACAGGATGGCGCATTTGTATGGGAGGTACCAGAAGGGGAGTTTCCAGACTTCCAAGTTTTTGTCCAAAATATTGTCTAGCTATAGATTTACTAAATACAGAATTTGGGCAATATCGCGTTGGTCATAATGATAGTATTACACGGTTTATAAGGGCGGGATGGTTCATTTGTACTGAAGTTACCAGAAGGGGAGTTTCCAGACATCCAAGTTTTTGTCCGAAACGTTTGGTAGGGTTGCATTGGCCATATTGATAATATTACACAGTTTATAAGGGGCAGGATGGCGCATTTGTATGGGAGGTACCAGAAGGGGAGTTGGCAGACTTTGACAAGTTATAGCTTTACTGAATAAATAATTTGGACAAGTTCGCGTTGGGTATATTGATATTATTACGCGATTTCTAAGGGTGCGGGATGGTATATTTGATTGGAGGTATCAGAAAGTGAGTTGTCACATTTCCAAGTTTTTGTTTAAAACTTTGGCTGGCTATAGACTTACTTAATACAACATTGGGGCAAGATCGCGTTAGGTCTATTGATATTATTACACGACTTCTAAGGGTGCGGGATGGTATATTTGTATTGGAGGTACCAGAAGGGGAGTTTCCAGACTTCCAAGTTTTTGTCCAAAATATTGTCTAGCTATAGATTTACTAAATACAGAATTTGGGCAATATCGCGTTGGTCATAATGATAGTATTACACGGTTTATAAGGGCGGGATGGTTCATTTGTACGGAAGTTACCAGAAGGGGAGTTTCCAGACATCCAAGTTTTTGTCCGAAACGTTTGGTAGGGTTGCATTGGCCATATTGATAATATTACACAGTTTATAAGGGGCAGGATGGCGCATTTGTATGGGAGGTACCAGAAGGGGAGTTTCCAGACTTCCAAGTTTTTGTCCGAAACGTTGCCTGTCTAAAGCTTTACTAAATTCAGAATTTCTGCAAGATTGCGTTGGTCATATTGATAATATTACACCGTTTATAAAGGTGGGATGGTTCATTTGTACGGAAGTTACCAGAAGGGGAGTTTCCAGACATCCAAGTTTTTGTCCGAAATGTTTGGTAGGGTTGCATTGGCCATATTGATAATATTACACAGTTTATAAGGGGCAGGATGGCGCATTTGTATGGGAGGTACCAGAAGGGGAGTTGCCAGACTTCCAAGATTTTTCCCAAAACGTTTTGTAGCTTTAGCTTTACTAAAAACAAAATTTGGGCAAGATCGCGTTGGTCATATTGATAATAATACACGGTTTATAAGGGTCCGGGATGGTATATTTGTATGGAAGGAATCAGAAAGGAAGTTGCCAGACTTCCAAGTTTTAATTAAAAACAAAATTTGGGCAAGATCGCGTTGGTCATATTGATATTATTACACGATTTCTAAGGGCGGTGGAATGGTACATTTGTATGGAAGTTAAAAGAAGGGGAGTTGCCAGACTTCCAAGTCTTTGTCCGAAATGTTGACCAGTTATAGCTTTAGTAAATACAGATTTTGGGCAAGATCGCGTTGGGTATATGGATATTATTACGCGATTTCTTAGGATACGGGATGTTATATTTGTATGGGAGGTATCAGAAAGTGAGTTGTCACATTTCCAAGTGTTTGTCCAAAACTTTGTCTGGCTATAGACTTACTTATGACAATATTTGGGCAAGATCGCGTTGGTCATATATGGTCATATAAGGGTCCAGGATGGTATATTTGTATGGGAGGTATCAAAAAGGAAGTTCTCAGAATTCCAAGTTTTTCCCCAAAACGTTTTGTAGCTTTAGCTTTACTAAATACAGAATTTGGACAAGATCGCGTTGGGTATATTGATGTTATTACACGATTTCTAAGGGTGCGGGATGGTATATTTGTATTGGAGGTACCAGAAGGGGAGTTTCCAGACTTCCAAGTCTTTGTCCGAAATGTTGACCAGTTATAGCTTTACTAAATACAGAATTTGGACAAGATCGCGTTGGGTATATTGATGTTATTACACGATTTCTAAGGGTGCGGGATGGTATATTTGTATTGGAGGTACCAGAAGGGGAGTTTCCAGACTTCCAAGTCTTTGTCCGAAATGTTGACCAGTTATAGCTTTACTAAATACAGAATTTGGACAAGATCGCGTTGGGTATATTGATGTTATTACACGATTTCTAAGGGTGCGGGATGGTATATTTGTATTGGAGGTACCAGAAGGGGAGTTTCCAGACTTCCAAGTCTTTGTCCGAAATGTTGACCAGTTATAGCTTTACTAAATACAGAATTTGGGCAAGATCGCGTTGGTCATATTGATAATATTACACGATTTCTAAGGGGGCGGGATGGTATATTTGTATGGCAGGTACCAGAAGGGGAGTTGCCAGACTTCCAAGATTTTGTCCGAAACGTTGCCTAGCTGAAGCTTTACATTGTCACATTTCCAAGTGTTTGTCCAAAACTTTGTCTGGCTATAGACTTACTTAATACAATATTTGGCAAGATCGCGTTGGATATATTATTACACGACTTCTAAGGAAAGCGACATGGTACATTTGTATCGGATGTACCAGATGGGAGTCGCCATACATGCACGTTTTTGTCCGAAACTTTTTCCAGCCTTAGCTGTTCTGAATACATAATTTGGGCAAGTTCGCGTTGGACATATTGATAATATTACACGGTTTATAAGGGTCCGAGATGGTATATTTGTATTGGAGGTATCAGAAAGGAAGTTGCCAGACTTCCAACTTTTTTCCCAAAACGTTTTGTAGCTTTAGCTTTACTAAATACAGAATTTGGACAAGATCGCGTTGGGTATATTGATATTATTTTACGATTTCTAAGGTTGCGGGATGGTATATTTGTATTGGAGGTACCAGAAGGGGAGTTGCCAGACTCCCAAGTTTTGTCCACAATAATGTCTAGCTATAGATTTACTAAATACAGAATTTATTCAAGATCGCGTTGGCCATAGTCATAGTATTACACGGTTTATAAGGGGGCGGGATGGTATATTTGTATGGGAGGTACCAGAAGGGGAGTTGCCAGACTTCCAAGTTTTGTCCACAATAATGACTAGCTATAGATTTACTAAATACAGAATTTAGGCAAGATGGCGTTGGCCATAATGATAGTATTACACGATTTCTAAGGGGGCGGGATGGTATATTTGTATGGGAGGTACCAGAAGGGGAGTTGCCAGACTTCCAAGTTTTTGTCCAAAATATTGTCTAGCTATAGATTTACTAAATACAGAATTTGGGCAAGATCGCGTTGCGCATATTGATATTATTACACGATTTCTAAGGGGGCGGGATGTTATATTTGTATTTGAGGTACCTGAAGGGGAGTTGCCAGACTTCCAAGTTTTTGTCCACAATATTGTCTAGCTATAGATTTACTAAGTACAGAATTTGGGCAAGATAGCGCTGGTCATAATGATAGTATTACACGATTTCTATGTGTGTGGGATTTCTATGACTGGGAGTTGCCAGACTTCCAAGTTTTTGTCCAAAATATTGTCTAGCTATAGATTTACTAAATACAGAATTTGGGCAAGATCGCGTTGCGCATATTGATAATATTACACGGTTTATAAGGGTCCGAGATGGTATATTTGTATTGGAGGTATCAGAAAGGAAGTTGCCAGACTTCCAAGTTTTTTCCCAAAACGTTTTGTAGCTTTAGCTTTACTAAATACAGAATTTGGACAAGATCGCGTTGGGTATATTGATATTATATTACGATTTCTAAGGTTGCGGGATGGTATATTTGTATTGGAGGTACCAGAAGGGGAGTTGCCAGACTTCCAAGTTTTTGTCCAAAATATTGTCTAGCTATAGATTTACTAAATACAGAATTTGGGCAAGATCGCGTTGCGCATATTGATATTATTACTCGATTTCTAAGGGCGGTGGAATGGTACATTTGTATGGAAGGTGCCAGAAGGGGAGTGCCAGATTTCCAAGTTTTTGTCCGAAATGTTGACCAGTTATAGCATTAGTAAATACAGAATTTGGGCAAGATCGCGTTGCGCATATTGATATTATTCCAAAATATTGTCTAGCTATAGATTTACTAAATATAGAATTTGGGCAAGATCGCGTTGGGAATATTGATATTATTACACTATTTCTAAGGGCGGTGGAATGGTACATTTGTATGGAAGGTACCAGAAGGGGAGTTGCCAGACTTCCAAATTTTTTTTCCGCACTTTGTCTTACTATAGATTAACTAAAAACAAAATTTGGGCAAGATCGCGTTGGGCATATTGGTATTATTACACGATTTCTAAGGGCGGTTGAATGGTACATTTGTATGGAAGGTACCAGAAGGGGAGAGCCAGATTTCCAAGTCTTTGTCCGAAATGATGACTAAATTTACTAAATACAGAATTTGGGCAAGATCGCGTTGGTCATAATGATAGTATTACACGGTTTATAATAGTTGGGATAGTTCATTTGAATGGAAGGTACCAGAAGGGGAGTTGCCAGACTTCCAAGATTTTGTCCAAAATATTGCCTAGCTATAGATTTATTTTACGAATTTAACCTTGATTTACATATATTTCTAATTTAGCTAGGGGTTTGAGTCTCCAGGTACCCTCTACAAATATTATTAGGTATCGTTTTATGAAAAAACACATTAAAAAAAACAAGAAACAAAATTTATGTGGATTTTTTCATCTATACATCGTATACGTAGAGCATGTATCTGGCCAGATACACGCACATTTTCTAAAAAGAGCACTGTACTTTATTGGTATTTGGGATGGTGATTGGGTTGTCGATGCAGATGAAGTGTTTGGTAGTGACGATAGTGACTACCAGAGTAACCATCTTGACGCGATGCGAGGGCTTAAGTGCTTCTTGTGGGTTTTAGGCTTGTGCAAGGACTTTAAATCACTTAACTGGTCTGGTCCATGTAGAAGCCTAATGCTATAAAAAGATACACAACCAAGAGTTACTCACGCTTGTCATGAGTCCTATGGGAGTTCAGTAACTTATGCCCTCGCATCCGGCCAATTGACATATATGATACGAAACTACGTCCACGGTTCGCTCCTTTTTCCCTTGGGGCTTTACCTCTTAGTAGTCACGTTATAGATGCACTTTTAAGGTCAAGATGGTTGGTAGCAGTGTCGAGGACCTGCATGGTTAGTAAGTGCCTAAATAAAACTAATCGCTAACAGCTCCCCTCCGCTGCCAGGGCACGGACCGGTTGTAATCTTTTTGCCTAGTCCGCGTAAGCTGTCACTGTGCGCGATGGTCCTTTCCCTTTACTAGCATACTCGTGGGATCTACATGGAACAATTAACATACAAAACAAACACAACAACAAACACAACAACAAACACAACAACAAGCACAAAAACAAACACAATAACAAATACAAACTCAAACAAAAACAAACGCACTAAAACGAATACTAAAACACGGAAAAGAGGCAGCTCCAGCGTTAGTGAGGATGCTGCGAGGACTGGACTACCAGACAGAGTGGGACACACCGCTCAGGGAGGTAACTGTGGTCTGGACAGTGAACTGGACGAACTAAACGAACGACTTTTCGAACAGGACAGACAGATAAGAATTGACTTCGACGAGTTGGAAGAGCTTCAGGGGCTGTCTAGGGACTCATTCGCGGATACCGATGACGCCGTCAATAGACTGGAGGAGCTCGCCCTGCTCTCTGATGAGGGTGAACATGATGTCACCATGATTCATGGCCCTGGTCAGAGAGTAGGGGGATCCTCTCCAGACTCTGACGACCCGGAGAAACGGATGGGTCCCGCAACGCCTAGCGAAGGTCTCCCAACTGGCTCTGAAAGGAGCAAAGTAGTTCGGCAACAGGCCGTGGATTCGCCGGGTATGGATCCGGAAGGTACCGCGCCTACAGACAGATCAGGGGAGTAACTGGTTTAGACATCTCCAGATCGACACAAGGCGCAATCACTGGAAAGTCCATACCCATGGAAGAAGCGACCGAAGGCCGAACTAAGGAGGAGAAGGCGAGGAACGGTACGAGGAAGTCGCTGATCTTTCTCAAAAAGATAGGTCAGCGGGATCCCTCGTCAATTACCGTTAGGGAGAGGCAGCTTATCAGGAAGCACCGGAGGGATGTCCGGAAATTTGAAAAATTTTACGGCACCACCAAGGACCTCCTGAAGGCTGACTCTCCCGAAACAGTCGGTACTGGACCAGCAGACACATCCAGGAAAACTCCTGGAGTTAAGGATGCGACTGCTGGCCCTGTAAAGGCTGTTAAAAATTATGTTGTTGGCGCTTCTGGTGCTGTCCCCACTCCGGATAGGACAACGGACCCAGCTCCGGAAGAGTCAACAACTTCAAGGAATGTGAGTGGTGCGAAAGTACCACCCACAAGCATGAAGGAAGGGGAGAAGCCATGCAGCTCTAGGGGCGGTCTCTCGGCTAGAGGGGTCACAGCCAACAGGGCAAGGTCTGGCGACGAACCTTCCTCAAAAAGCAAGAAGGCAAAGCAGTCGAGCAGCAGTGGTCGGATAGACCACCGTCAACTCGCTGTCATCGATCGATCTGATCAGGATGGTAAGATCAGTGTCGATCGCTGGCAGCTTATTGAGGGAATGCTGATCGACCGCATTGCAGTCTTCAAGGGCGAGAGAAACGAAATTTCCTTTAAGGGTGCAGACTGGTCAAAGGGAGTTAAGATCGTCAACTGTGGAAATGAGAAGTCGGCTAGATTTCTCACCGAAACAGTTGAAGGTCTTAGTGAACTCTGGCCAGGAGCAAAACTTGAGGTAATTCCGTCCTCTTGCCTCCCGCTTCGATCAATGGTGACAGTATGGATTCCACCACCGATAAGGCTGGTGGAAACCATACTGTCGGTATTGGAGAAGCAAAACGAGGATCTCCTTACGAGTCAATGGAAGCTGGTAGCTTCAATGGCTTGTAAGGGGAACCAGGGAAGGGATTACAGATTCGCTGTGGATCTGAAATCTCTTGCGCGATTGAGACTCGGTGAGGGTGTTATGAACTTCGGTTTAGGTACCATCAGGTTCAGGCTGCCGAAACCTGAAAGGACCTACGAGGCTGCGAGTAGTGCAAATAAACCTGCACCATTGTGAAGCAGCCTCGGCCGACCTCATAACATTCCTCACTGAATCCAACACCGACGTGGCGCTGGTCCAGGAGCCTTGGATTAATAAAAACAAGGTATGCGGACTTAGTGCCAATGGTTTTACCCTTTTCGCTCCTTCCGGGGACGAAAAGGTTAGGACATGTATTGCAGCTAAAAATGAGCTTAATCTAATTATGTCTCACAATTTTAGCTCTGGTGACATCACGGTAGTAAGCAGGGAGGTTCACGGTAAATCTAAGTTACTGTTGGCCTCAGCTTATCTACCGTATGAAGCTGCCGACCCACCTGGCCTGGATGTAAGAAGAGTCACGGAGTACGCCAAAAGGATGAATTTGGACCTGGTACTGGGTTGTGACGCCAATGCACATCATAGTCAATGGGGAAGCAGGGACATCAATAAAAGAGGTGAGTAAGTTTTTGATTTTATAATAAACTACGACCTTACGATCTGTAACAGGGGCAATACGCCGACGTTTCAGACTAGGGACAGAGAGACGATTATAGATCTAACACTGACCAACAGCAAAAGTCATATAGTGGAAAAGTGGAGGGTGTCCCCGGTCTGTTCCTTTTCAGACCATAAAAGGATCATCTTCAATCTAAACTTCACTAGTAGTGCGAGAGATCCTTACAAGAATCCGAGACGAACTAATTGGGTTGAATTTAGTGCGAACTTAGAGTCCAGGATGCCGAACACATCTCGGGGAGGAGATATGTTCCTGGAAGTGGACAAACAACTAGAAACACAAGTTGAAGAGCTTACTTCAAGCATGAGGGAATGTTATGATAGGGCGTGTCCGACAATATTCCCTGGCAAAAGAAAACAACCAAATTGGTGGAATACTGATCTTAGAGATCTGAGAAAAACCACTAGGAGGTTATACAACAGGGCACATCAGACCAAAAACTCAGAAGACTGGGGGAAATACAAAGTAAGCTTCAATAACTATAAGGGAGAGCTCAAAAGGGCTAAACGGACCTCATGGACCACGTTTGTAGAGGCCATTGATTCTGTCAATGAAACATCCAGATTTAGGCGAATCTTATCCAAAGACCCTAAGGTACCTGGATATATTCAGAAATCTGATGGTACATGGACAGAGTCCAGCTCTGAGACACTCTCTTTACTTATGGAAACTCACTTTCCAGGGTGTAGTGATACAGGGGATGAGGTCACGGACCGAACCAGCATCTTGGTATCCTCCACGCAGCTAGAGAAGCATATAATTAGAGATATAGTTTCATTGGACAGATTAGCATGGGAAATTAGTACCTTCAAACCGTACAAATCAGCAGGGCCAGATGGCATCTTCCCTGCATTGCTGCAGCACTGTCCAAAAACAGTGCTATCAATTTTAATTGATATCTATAGTGAGTGCCTACTGATCGGGTATGTACCAAAAAGGTGGAGGGAAGTCAGGGTGGTTTTCATACCGAAGGCCGGCAAGGCTAGCCACGTTACTCCCAAGGATTTCAGGCCTATCAGTCTATCGTCTTTTCTATTGAAAACACTGGAACGACTGATAGATCTGTATATTAGGAACACAATTGATATGCGCTTCATAAGTGGGGCTCAACATGCCTACCTCAAGGGTAAATCTGTTGAGAGTGCACTTCATGAAGTTGTGGGTTGTATAGAAAGAAACCTGGCTAGCAAGGAATACACGCTCGCAGCTTTTTTTAGATATAGAGGGAGCTTTCAACAATATCAAAAGAAGAGCTATCAGGGAATCTTTAGAGGAACTCTTTGTACCAAACTTCCTGGTAAGCTGGATAGATAATATGCTGGGCAGCAGAATTATCAATTTCAGCCTAGGCTCAGGGAATTCAAGGAAGCTAGCCACCAGGGGAACACCATAAGGGGGAGTCCTATCTCCACTTCTGTGGCTTCTAGCGGTGAATACTATTCTCAGGGAATTCGAGCTAAGAGGAAGGAAGATTGTAGCTTATGCTGATGACGTGGTAATACCGGTATCCGGGAAATTTCTCCCAACCATCAGTGAGGTCATGAATTCGGCACTGGAAGAGCTATCGTCGTGGGACGGAACTGGTTCTCTTTACCAGAAGGTATAAGATAGAGAAATTTAGACTACCGTGGCTGGATGGAGTGGAGCTCAAACTAGCTACGGAAGCTAAATACCTAGGGTTATTTCTGGACAGTAAACTTTCCTGGAAAAGAAATACAAAAGAAAGACTCAGAAAGGGACTTAATGCGGGTACTCGATTGACTAACAGACTTACATTAACATTACACCATGGACTCTCACATGTTTTCCTCTCTTTCCTATATACTTTCTACGCTGTCAATAGAAGGGATTCACAATGGACCCGATGGGTCTCCGAGTGGAGGTGCATCTTAGGATGTACCACCCTTCCTAACCTAACTTAACCTGACGATAGTGACGACGATGAAGAAATTGAAGAACAGAATGCTACTGAAGATTCTTTTCTTGGTAAGGACGGTACTATATGGTGTAAAAAAGAACCAAATATTGGAGTTCGTTTACGTCATCACAATATCATGCGTTTTCGACCTGGTCCGAAGGAACAAAGCAGTGTTCCAATTGAGGTGTTAAAAAAATTTTCACACCAAATATATCATTAATTATCTTTTCTGAAACGAATCGCCACGGAACAGCTGTAGTCGAGAAGTGGAATGCAGCTAATCCCAGTAAAAAACAAAAAGGTTGGGCAGATTTGACCGCAACTGAATTAGACGCATTTGTCGGCATTCTTTTGGCAGCTGGTTATTCCCACAATAATATGCACACCACAAAAGCTTTGTGGCAGTCGAATAATCTACCCATATTCAGAGCAGCCATGTCTTTTATAGCTTTACTAAATATAGAATTTGTGCAAGACCGCGTTGGGCATATTGATATTATTACGCGATTTTTAAGTGTGCGGGATGGTATATATTTATGGGAGGTATCAGAAAGGGAGTTGTCAGATTTCCAAGTTTTTTTTTCCAAAACTTTGTCTGGCTATATATTTACTTAATACAGAATTTGGGCAAGACCGCGTTGGTTATATTGATAATATTACACGGTGTATAAGGGGCGGGATGGTTCATTTGTATATGAGGTACCAGAAGGGGAGGTGCCAGACTTCCAAGTTTTTGTCTGAAACTTTTTCCAGACATAGCTATACTAAATACAGAATTTGAGCAAGATTGCGTTGGTCATATTGATAATATTACACGGATTATAAGAGGAGGGATGGAACATTTGTATGGGAGGTACCAGAAGGAGAGTAGTACTTTCAAGATTTTGTCCGAAACTTTATAGCTTTAATAAATACAGATTTTGGCCAAGATCGCTTTGGAAATATTGATATTATTACACGATTTCTAAGGCGGTGGGATGGTGTATTTGTATGGGAGGTACCAGAAGTGGAGATGCCAGACTTTCAACTTTTTGGCAAAAATATTGTCTAGCTATAGATTTACTAAATACAGAATTTGGGCAAGATCGCGTTGGTCATAATGATAGTATTACACGGTTTATAAGGGCGGGATGGTTCATGTGTATGGAAGTTACCAGAAGGGGAGTTGCCAGACATCCAAGTTTTTTCCGAACTTTGTCTAACTATAGATTTACTAAATACAGAATTTGGGCAAGTTCGCGTTGGTCATATTGATAATTTTACACGGTTTATAAGGAGCGGGATAGTACATTTGTATGGGAGGTATCAGAAGGAGAGTTGCCAGACTTTGACAAGTTATAGCTGTACTGAATACAAAATTTGGGCAAGATCGCGTTGGTCATATATGATATTACACGGTTTATAAGGGTCCAGGATGGTATATTTGTATGGGAGGTATCAAAAAGGAAGTTGCCAGACTTCCAAGTTTTTCCCCAAAACGTTTTGTAGCTTTAGCTTTACTAAATACAGAATTTGGACAAGATCGCGTTGGGTATATTGATGTTATTACACGATTTCTAAGGGTGTGGGATGGTATATTTGTATTGGAGGTACCAGAAGGGGAGTTTCCAGACTTCCAAGATTTTTCCAAAAACGTGTTGTAGCTTTAGCTTTACTAAAAACAAAATTTGGGCAAGATCGCGTTGGTCATATTGATATTATTACACGGTTTCTAAGGTGGTGGGATGGTATATTTGTATGGGAGGTACCAGAAGTGGAGATGCCAGACTTTCAAGTTTTTGTCCAAAATATTGTCTAGCTATAGATTTACTAAATACAGAATTTGGGAAAGATCGCGTTGGTCATAATGATAGTATTACACGGTTTATAAGGGTTGGGATGGTTCATTTGTATAGAAGGTACCAGAAGGGGAGTTGCCAGACTTCCAAGATTTTTCCAAAAACGTGTTGTAGCTTTAGCTTTACTAAAAACAAAATTTGGGCAAGATCGCGTTGGTCATATTGATATTATTACACGGTTTATGAGGGTGGGATAGTACATTTGTGTGGGAGGTACCAGAAAGGGTGTTGCCAGACTTTTTACCAGTTATAGCTTTTCTAAATACAGAATTTGAGCAAGACCGGGTATTTGATATGATAACACGATTTCTCAAGTGCATTTGTATGGGAGATACCAGAACGGGACCGACTAGGGGTCCAATTTTATCTGGAGAGCTTTACATGTTTATAAATTTAGAAAAGGCGGAATTTGGGTAAGATCGCGTAGTAGCGTAGCACTATTATTACCCGATTTCTAAAGTGGGTGTAATGGGACATTTGTATGGGAGATACCAGAATGGGAGTTTCCAGACTTCCAAGTTTTTGTCCGAAACGTTGCCTGTCTAAAGCTTTACTAAATTCAGAATTTGTGCAAGATTGCGTTGGTCATATTGATAATATTACACCGTTTATAAAGGTGGGATGGTATATTTGTATGGGAGGTACCAGAGGGGGAGTTGCCAGACTTCCAAGTTTTTGTCCGAAACGTTTGGGAGGGTTGCATTGGCCATATTGATAATATTACACAGTTTAAAAGGGGCGGGATGGCGCATTTGTATGGGAGGTACCAGAAGGGGACTTGCCAGACTTTGACAAGTTATAGCTTTACTGAATACATAATTTGGACAAGATCGCGTTGGGTATATTGATATTATTACGCGATTTCTAAGGGTGCGGGATGGTATATTTGATGGGAGGTATCAGAAAGTGAGTTGTCACATTTCCAAGTTTTTGTTCAAAACTTTGTCTGGCTATAGACTTACTTAATACAACATTTGGGCAAGATCGCGTTAGGTCTATTGATATTATTACACGACTTCTAAGGGTGCGGGATGGTATATTTGTATTGGAGGTACCAGAAGGGGAGTTTCCAGACTTCCAAGTTTTTGTCCAAAATATTGTCTAGCTATAGATTTACTAAATACAGAATTTGGGCAATATCGCGTTGGTCATAATGATAGTATTACACGGTTTATAAGGGCGGGATGGTTCATTTGTACGGAAGTTACCAGAAGGGGAATTTCCAGACATCCAAGTTTTTGTCCGAAACGTTTGGGAGGGTTGCATCGGCCATATTGATAATATTACACAGTCTATAAGGGGCAGGATGGCGCATTTGTATGGGAGGTACCAGAAGGGGAGTTGCCAGACTTTGACAAGTTATAGCTTTACTGAATACATAATTTGGACAGGATCGCGTTGGGTATATTGATATTATTACGCGATTTCTAAGGGTGCGGGATGGTATATTTGATGGGAGGTATCAGAAAGTGAGTTGTCACATTTCCAAGTTTTTGTTCAAAACTTTGTCTGGCTATAGACTTACTTATGACAATATTTGGGCAAGATCGCGTTGGGCATATTATTACACGACTTCTAAGGAAAGCGGGATGGTACATTTGTATCGGATGTACCAGAAGGGAGTCGCCATACTTGCACGTCTTCGTCCGAAACTTTTTCCAGCCTTAGCTGTACTGAATACAAAATTTGGGCAAGATCGCGTTGGTCATATTGATAATATTACACGATTTCTAAGGGTGCGGGATGGTACATTTATATCGGAGGTATCAGAAAGGGAGGTACCATTAAAATATCTATAGAATAGCGATACACAACCCACATTTCGGCGATGCTGTAGGGAGACAATAGAGCTGGATACCCTACCATCCCCTATCATCACCACCGCTCTCCTCTGTACACGGTCCAGAAGCTTCAAAGATGTTAATGGAGCCCCTGCCCATATATGCGAGTTGTATTCCATTTTAGGCCGGATGTAAGTGGTGTAAATATTTACGAGATCAGATGGAGTGAAGTATTTCTTGCACCGCTTCAAAAAGCCTAAACACTTGAATGCTTCTTTCGACACTTCGAATATATGGCTAGCCCAGCGAGCATCACCCTGTATCTTCATGCCCAGAACATCAAGAGTGTCTGATTCGTCGATATCCACACCACCCATAGATATTGACGGCGATGCTGGATCAGTGGAACGTTTGTGTGACAACAAACAGCACTGGGTCTTTTGTGGATTAAAATCTACTCTATTCATTTGGCCCCACTCACAAATCGTCGCCAAATCGCGGTTAAGTGAGTCATTCATCGTTCGCCTTTTGTCGTCCACCTCCATAGGACCTGGCCGATGATCAAATGAGTATGAATGACAGAGATTGCTGTCATCCGCAAAGGAGTAGATCGGGTTCACAGTCTGACCCAGCAGGTCGTCAATGAAAATAAGAAATAAGGAAGGAGAGAGGACAGAGCCTTGTGGCACTCCTGCGGTCAACCTATGCTCGTTAGATGAGACCCCATCTATAACAACTCGTATAGACCGATCCCTGAGAAAACTCGATATGAATCGAGAGAAGGTATTACCGACACCAAATGCAATAAGTTTTGATATGAGTGCTCCGTGCCAGACCCTATCGAACGCCTTGGAAATATCCAGAGCCACGACCTTGCTTTCGCCAAGTCGGTGAATGGATCGACTCCATCGTTCCGAAAGGAACGCCATCAGGTCTCCAGTAGATCGATTTCTACGGAAGCCATACTGTCGATCATTGAGAAGGCCGTTAGACTCTAAATATTTGACAAGATGGTGGTTAACCATGCTCTCCATAACCTTCGAGAGCGCAGAACATATTGCAATTGGACGGTAATTCGCAGGATTGGTAGCCTCACCTTTCTTGGGGATCGGCTGAACATTGGCAACTTTCCAACGTGAAGGGTAAATACCAGCACGGTACGACATGTTGAAAAGATTGCGCAATGGACGAGCTAGCGTCGAAGAGCACTTACATAGGACAAGTGCGGAAATACAATCCGGGCCCGGAGTTTTATCTGTAAGAACCCTTTTAACGCCACGTGTTCGAAAAAATATCTGAGGCATCGAACTAGATACGTTCTCGATCACGGGGAGTGGTTGACTGCTGTCTGGCAAAGATGAATTCTTTGCAAAAATTTCAGCCATAAGGTTAGCTTTGTCAACCGGGTCAGTGAATATCTGGTCACCGTTAACGAGGGTTGAAATAGAAGATGAAGAATTGTTCCTTACCCTTTTAACGAATGACCAAAAGCTCTTACTTCCCCTGGGAGAAGAAAGAACTTTTGCACGAAGACGCTGTTCGTAAAGAAGTTTTTCGCGCCTAAGTACTCTGGCACAATTTGATCTTGCCTGCTTGCGTAGCAGTTCAGTAGTGGTATTTTTATTTAAACGCCATTTTCTGAATGCTTCCTCTTTGGATCTGACAGCTTCTTTGCATGTCTGATTAAACCAACAATTTTCTGGAGGTTTAATCGAAGTAGTCTTCGAGGGAATAAACATGTTTATGCCAAGAAGAATTATTTTCTCAACCATTTCAGCAGCAGCATCGACATTATTGTCTAGGAAACATAATTTCCAGTTAAATTGCTGATAAAAATTGTTGAGCTCGGCCCAACGTGCCTTTTCGTATATATACATTGTCCGCTTCGTGACTGGTTTTGAAGTGGCTCGAAGATCGGAGAACGAAAAGGATGCTGAAATTGTGCAATGATCCGAGTTACCAAAAGGTGCAAGAATGTTAACCTCATACTTTTCAGGGTGAGAGGTTAAGAAAAGGTCAAGAATATTTTGATGTTGCCCTTCAACACGCGAAATGTGTGTTGGTTCATTCACTAATTGCGCCAAGTCATTGTGCGCGGCAAATAACTCAGCGTACTGACCCTCCGGAGATGTATGGCTCGAATGGGAAAGCCAAGAATTATTGTGGACATTGAAATCCCCAGCAACTACAATTTCACTGTCCGGATAATCTTCCAAAATTTTCGAAATGGAGTCGGAAAGGGCGTCGAAGCCATTCAAGGTAGCCTCCCTTTCCAAGTTTGGACTTCTGTAAAGAAACCCGAAATGTAAAGTGTGCGGTCCAATCCTGAACTTAACCCAAAGAGAGTTACATTCTGGATCTTGTGAGTCCAAATGTTGCTGGCTCTGGAACGCAACACCATTACGTATGTAAACCACAAGGCCTCTGTGAGAAAAGAAATAGAAAAGCATGTGATAACCAGGAATGTGGAAATCCTGTGGATCAGAACCCCCACACACCTGGGTCTCACATAAAGCAAAGATATCCGGCCTATGGAACTGTGCGTGAGAGTATATCGCAAAAAAATTAGCTCTCAGCCCACGTATGTTGGCAAAGTGAATTTTAAACGTGCGTACCATTATTATGACATTCACAAATACAAAACAATATCAAAGCAAAACAACAATATAATACTGCACCTCTCCTGCCGCTGTTGTTTCTGTTAGAGGTCAGTAAACAATTTGACCATCAGTGAGGTCATGAATTTGGCACTGGAAGAGCTATCGTCGTGGGCAAAAAGCAAGGGTTTGGGAGTGAACCCAAACAAGACGGAACTGGTTCTCTTTACCAGAAGGTATAAGATAGAGAAATTTAGACTACCGTGGCTGGATGGAGTGGAGCTCAAACTAGCTACGGAAGCTAAATACCTAGGGTTATTTCTGGACAGTAAACTTTCCTGGAAAAGAAATACAAAAGAAAGACTCAGAAAGGGACTTAATGCTTACTACGCATGCAGGAACTCCATAGGTAAGAACTGGGGACTTCGGCCTAGGGTAGTGCAATGGATCTACACGGCGGTAGTAAGACCGGTTCTTACGTATGGCTGTACAGTGTGGTGGGAGGCTACAAGGGTAGACAGCTACTACAAAGAACTAGAAAAGGTACAGAGGTGTGCGGCTTTAGGAATAACGGGGGCCATCAGAAGTACACCACAGGCTGCATTAGACATTTTTATACACCATCTCCCCCTTAAGGACTTTATAGTGGGTGAGGCAGCCAGAAGCATCTTTCGACTTAAAGAGTCATCGCTGCTCAGACATACAAGAACAGGTCATTCGAGACTACTGTCAGAGTTCTGTCTTCAGGGTCAGTCCAGGGTTCCAGATGAGCAATCGGACTACATAATTAAGAAAACAGAATTTCTGACCCTGCCCGGGCTAGAAATCCCTGAAAGGAATTCGTGGGTAGGAGTACGTAACTTGCACGAGGGTTGGGCAGTCTTCACTGACGGGTCTAAAATGGAAATAGGCACGGGAGCTGGTGTCTACATAGAAAAGGCGGACATTAGGAAATCATTCACACTACCGGATGAATGTAGTGTCTTCCAAGCTGAAATTTTAGCGGTATTACGAGCTGCGGAGGAAATTTCCGGTAGCATAATACCGAAAGGAGACAACATTACTTTCTACGTTGACAGTCAGGCAGCACTGAGGGCCATAACAAGCCATCAGGTTTCGTCTAGGGTAGTTAATGACTGTAGGCAGGTGCTAAGCCTACTTCTAAGGGACTACAACGTAGGCTTATGCTGGGTGCCGGGGCACTGTGACATTGAAGGAAATGAAATCGCGGATGAGCTGGCTCGAACGGGCTCAGCTTTACATATTGAGGAAGCGGACAGATCGGTTAAACCGCCAATCAGCTACTTTTTCAAAAAACAGAAGGATCATATCCTGACAAGAACTCTTTCCAATTGGGAAACAAGAGTGGGTTGCACTATATCGAAGGTGTTGTGGCCTAGGTTAGATATAGTGAGAACAAATGCACTGATGGGGCTGGATAGAAGAAGTCTCAGAATTGCAATAGGAGTCATTACAGGACACTGCTCAGTTAGGGCTATGACCAGCAGATGGGACAGTAGATCTCCAGACTTTTGCAGGATGTGCGAGGATGAGGACGAATTGGAGACAACAGAACACATCCTTTGTCATTGTCCAAGTTTGCAACGCCATAGACAAAAATGTCTAGGGCATAGATTTTTTGCTGAACTAGGGGACATTTCGAAGACAGGTGTTGAAAACATTATTAGTTATATAAGGGGTATTGGATGGTTGAACGACGGGGGATGCGGGTACTCGATTGACTAACAGACTTACATTAACATTACACCATGGACTCTCACATGTTTTTCTCTCTTTCCTATATACTTTCTACGCTGTCAATAGAAGGGATTCACAATGGACCCGATGGGTCTCCGAGTGGAGGTGCATCTTAGGATGTACCACCCTTCCTAACCTAACTTAACCTGACGATAGTGACGACGATGAAGAAATTGAAGAACAGAATGCTACTGAAGATTCTTTTCTTGGTAAGGACGGTACTATATGGTGTAAAAAAGAACCAAATATTGGAGTTCGTTTACGTCATCACAATATCATGCGTTTTCGACCTGGTCCGAAGGAACAAAGCAGTGTTCCAATTGAGGTGTTAAAAAATTTTTCACACCAAATATATCATTAATTATCTTTTGTGAAACGAATCGCCATGGAACAGCTGTAGTCGAGAAGTGGAATGCAGCTAATCCCAGTAAAAAACAAAAAGGTTGGGCAGATTTGACCGCAACTGAATTAGACGCATTTGTCGGCATTCTTTTGGCAGCTGGTTATTCCCACAATAATATGCACACCACAAAAGCTTTGTGGCAGTCGAATAATCTACCCATATTCAGAGCAGCCATGTCTTTTATAGCTTTACTAAATATAGAATTTGTGCAAGACCGCGTTGGGCATATTGATATTATTACGCGATTTTTAAGTGTGCGGGATGGTATATATTTATGGGAGGTATCAGAAAGGGAGTTGTCAGATTTCCAAGTTTTTTTTCCAAAACTTTGTCTGGCTATATATTTACTTAATACAGAATTTGGGCAAGACCGCGTTGGTTATATTGATAATATTACACGGTGTATAAGGGGCGGGATGGTTCATTTGTATATGAGGTACCAGAAGGGGAGGTGCCAGACTTCCAAGTTTTTGTCTGAAACTTTTACCAGACATAGCTATACTAAATACAGAATTTGAGCAAGATTGCGTTGGTCATATTGATAATATTACACGGATTATAAGAGGAGGGATGGAACATTTGTATGGGAGGTACCAGAAGGAGAGTAGTACTTTCAAGATTTTGTCCGAAACTTTATAGCTTTAATAAATACAGATTTTGGCCAAGATCGCGTTGGTAATATTGATATTATTACATGATATCTAAAGTTAGCGAAATAGCAGATGTGCAGGAGTGACAGACGTACAGATGTACAGACGTACATGGCTCATACGATTTAGAATGTCATGAATCGAATTTGGTTCAAAAACACCTGGGGTGTAATGTGGACATTTCTATATGTGACACTTTTGAGCCGTATCGGATTATATAAAATGTATTACACAATATTGTATTACACGTTTTTGAGAAATGGGCAGAATATAAAGCAGAATTTTGTTCTCGAAAATTTTATGTAGATAAAACTTTACTAAATACAGAATTTCGGAAAGATTCGTTGAGCGAATTTATATAATTACACGATTCCTAAAGTGGGTGGAATGATACATTTGGTTGGGAGGTATAATTGTCCAAAACTTTGTCTGGCTATAGGTTTACTAAATACAAAATTTGGGACAGATCGCATTAGTCATAGTGATAATATTACACGGTTAATAAGGGCCGGGATAGTACATTTGTAAGGGAGGTACCAGAAGGGGAGTTGCCAGACTTTTTACAAGATACAGCTTTACTAAATATAGAATTGGAGCAATATCGCGTTGGGCATATTGATATTATTACACGGTTTATAAGGGTGGGATAGTACATTTGTGTGGGAGGTACCAGAAAGGGTGTTGCCAGACTTTTTACCAGTTATAGCTTTTCTAAATACAGAATTTGAGCAAGACCGGGTATTTGATATGATAACACGATTTCTTAAGTGGGTGGAATGGTACATTTGTATGGGAGATACCAGAACGGGACCGATTAGGGGTCCAATTTTATCTGGAGAGCTTTACATTTTTATAAATTTAGAAAAGGCGGAATTTGGGTAAGATCGCGTAGTAGCGTAGCACTTTGTCCGAAATGTTGACCAGGTATAGCTTTACTAAATATTTTGGGCAAGATCGCGTTGCGCATATTTATATTAGTACACGATTTCTAAGGGGGCGGGATGGTATATTTGTATGGGAGGTACCACAAGGGGAGTTTCCAGACTTCCAAGTTTTTGTCCAAAATATTGTCTAGCTATAGATTTACTAAATACAGAATTTGGGCAATATCGCGTTGGTCATAATGATATTATTACACGATTTCTAAGGTGGTGGGATGGTATATTTGTATGGGAGGTACCAGAAGTGGAGATGCCAGACTTTCAAGTTTTTGGCAAAAATATTGTCTAGCTATAGATTTACTAAATACAGAATTTGGGCAAGATCGCGTTGGTCATATTGATAATTTTACACGGTTTATAAGGAGCGGGATAGTACAATTGTATGGGAGGTATCAGAAGGAGAGTTGCCAGACTTTGACAAGTTATAGCTGTACTGAATACAAAATTTGGGCAAGATCGCGTTGGTCATATATGATATTACACGGTTTATAAGGGTCCAGGATGGTATATTTGTATGGGAGGTATCAAAAAGGAAGTTGCCAGACTTCCAAGTTTTTCCCCAAAACGTTTTGTAGCTTTAGCTTTACTAAATACAGAATTTGGACAAGATCGCGTTGGGTATATTGATGTTATTACACGATTTCTAAGGGTGTGGGATGGTATATTTGTATTGGAGGTACCAGAAGGGGAGTTTCCAGACTTCCAAGTTTTTGACCGAAACGTTTGGGAGGGTTGCATTGGCCATATTGATAATATTACACAGTTTATAAGGGGCGGGATGGCGAATTTGTATGGGAGGTACCAGAAGGGGACTTGCCAGACTTTGACAAGTTATAGCTTTACTGAATACATAATTTGGACAAGATCGCGTTGGGTATATTGATATTATTACGCGATTTCTAAGGGTGCGGGATGGTATATTTGATGGGAGGTATCAGAAAGTGAGTTGTCACATTTCCAAGTTTTTGTTCAAAACTTTGTCTGGCTATAGACTTACTTATGACAATATTTGGGCAAGATCGCGTTGGGCATATTATTACACGACTTCTAAGGAAAGCGGGATGGTACATTTGTATCGGATGTACCAGAAGGGAGTCGCCATACTTGCACGTCTTCGTCCGAAACTTTTTCCAGCCTTAGCTGTACTGAATACAAAATTTGGGCAAGATCGCGTTGGTCATATATGATATTTCACGGTTTATAAGGGTCCAGGATGGTATATTTGTATGGGAGGTATCAAAAAGGAAGTTGCCAGACTTCCAAGTTTTTCCCCAAAAGGTTTTGTAGCTTTAGCTTTACTAAATACAGAATTTGGACAAGATCGCGTTGGGTATATTGATGTTATTACACGATTTCTAATAGTGCGGGATGGTATATTTGTATTGGAGGTACCAGAAGGGGAGTTTCCAGACTTCCAAGTCTTTGTCCGAAATGTTGACCAGTTATAGCTTTACTAAATACAGAATTAGGGCAAGATCGCGTTGCACATATTGATATTATTACACGATTTCTAAGGTGGCGGGATGGTATATTTGTATGGGTGGTACCAGAAGTGGAGATGCCAGACTTTCAAGTTTTTGTCCAAAATATTGTCTAGCTATAGATTTACTAAATACAGAATTTGGGAAAGATCGCGTTGGTCATAATGATAGTGTTACACGGTTTATAAGGGTTGGGATGCTTCATTTGTATGGAAGGTACCAGAAGGGGAGTTGCCAGACTTCCAAGATTTTGTCCGAAACGTTGCCTAGCTGAAGCTTTACATTGTCACATTTCCAAGTGTTTGTCCAAAACTTTGTCTGGCTATAGACTTACTTAATACAATATTTGGCAAGATCGCGTTGGATATATTATTACACGACTTCTAAGGAAAGCGGGATGGTACATTTGTATCGGATGTACCAGAAGGGAGTCGCCGAATTTGGGCAAGATCGCGTTGGGTATATTGATATTATTACGCGATTTCTAAGGGGGCGGGATGTTATATTTGTATGGGAGGTATCAGAAAGTGAGTTGTCACATTTCCAAGTGTTTGTCCAAAACTTTGTCTGGCTATAGACTTACTTAATACAATATTTGGTCAAGATCGCTTTGGAGATATTATTACACGACTTCTAAGGAAAGCGACATGGTACATTTGTATCGGATGTACCAGAAGGGAGTCGCCAGGAATCAGAAAGGAAGTTGCCAGACTTCCAAGTTTTAACTAAAAACAAAATTTGGGCAAGATCGCGTTGGTCATATTGATATTATTACACGATTTCTAAGGGCGGTGGAATGGTACATTTGTATGGAAGGTAAAAGAAGGGGAGTTGCCAGACTTCCAAGTCTTTGTCCGAAATGTTGACCAGATCGCGTTGGGTATATGGATATTATTACGAGTTGTCACATTTCCAAGTGTTTGTCCAAAACTTTGTCTGGCTATAGACTTACTAAATACAATATTTGGGCAAGATCGCTTTGGGCATATTATTACACGACTAAGGAAAGCGACATGGTACATTTGTGTCGGATGTACCGTTTTACTTGCACGTTTTTGTCCGAAACTTTTTCCAGCCTTAGCTGTACTGAATACAAAATTTGGGCAAGTTCGCGTTGGTCACATTGATAATATTACACGGTTTATAAGGGTCCGAGATGGTATATTTGTATGGGAGGTATCAAAAATGAAGTTGCCAGACTTCCAAGTTTTTCCCCAAAAGGTTTTGTAGCTTTAGCTTTACTAAATACAGAATTTGGACAAGATCGCGTTGGGTATATTGATGTTATTACACGATTTCTAAGAGTGCGGGATGGTATATTTGTATTGGAGGTACCAGAAGGGGAGTTTCCAGACTTCCAAGTCTTTGTCCGAAATGTTGACCAGTTATAGCTTTACTAAATACAGAATTAGGGCAAGATCGCGTTGCACATATTGATATTATTACACGATTTCTAAGGTGGCGGGATGGTATATTTGTATGGGTGGTACCAGAAGTGGAGATGCCAGACTTTCAAGTTTTTGTCCAAAATATTGTCTAGCTATAGATTTACTAAATACAGAATTTGGGAAAGATCGCGTTGGTCATAATGATAGTGTTACACGGTTTATAAGGGTTGGGATGCTTCATTTGTATGGAAGGTACCAGAAGGGGAGTTGCCAGACTTCCAAGATTTTTCCCAAAACGCTTTGTAGCTTTAGCTTTACTAAAAACAAAATTTGGGCAAGATCGCGTTGCACATATTGATATTATTACACGATTTCTAAGGTGGCGGGATGGTATATTTGTATGGGTGGTACCAGAAGTGGAGATGCCAGACTTTCAAGTTTTTGTCCAAAATATTGTCTAGCTATAGATTTACTAAATACAGAATTTGGGAAAGATCGCGTTGGTCATAATGATAGTGTTACACGGTTTATAAGGGTTGGGATGCTTCATTTGTATGGAAGGTACCAGAAGGGGAGTTGCCAGACTTCCAAGATTTTTCCCAAAACGCTTTGTAGCTTTAGCTTTACTAAAAACAAAATTTGGGCAAGATCGCGTTGGTCATATTGATAATATTACACGATTTCTAAGGGGGCGGGATGGTATATTTGTATGGCAGGTACCAGAAGGGGAGTTGCCAGACTTCCAAGATTTTGTCCGAAACGTTGCCTAGCTGAAGCTTTACATTGTCACATTTCCAAGTGTTTGTCCAAAACTTTGTCTGGCTATAGACTTACTTAATACAATATTTGGCAAGATCGCGTTGGATATATTATTACACGACTTCTAAGGAAAGCGGGATGGTACATTTGTATCGGATGTACCAGAAGGGACTCGCCATACTTGCACGTTTTTGTCCGAAACTTTTTCCAGCCTTAGCTGTACTGAATACAAAATTTGGGCAAGATCGCGTTGGTCATATTGATAATATTACACGGTTTCTAAGGGTCCGGGATGGTATATTTGTATGGGAGGTATCAGAAAGGAAGTTGCCAGACTTCCAAGTTTTAACTAAAAACAAAATTTGGGCAAGATCGCGTTGGTCTTATTGATATTATTACACGATTTCTAAGGGCGGTGGAATGGTACTTTTGTATGGAAGGTACCAGAAGGGTAGTTGCCAGACTTGCAAGTCATTGTCCGAAATGTTGACCAGTTCTAGCTTTAGTAAATACAGAATTTGGGCAAGATCGCGTTGGGTATATTGATATTATTACGCGATTTCTAAGGGGGCGGGATGTTATATTTGTATGGGAGGTATCAGAAAGTGAGTTGTCACATTTCCAAGTGTTTGTCCAAAACATTGTCTGGCTATAGACTTACTTAATACAATATTTGGTCAAGATCGCTTTGGAGATATTATTACACGACTTCTAAGGAAAGCGACATGGTGCATTTGTATCGGATGTACCAGAAGGGAGTCGCCGAATTTGGGCAAGATCGCGTTGGGTATATTGATATTATTACGCGATTTCTAAGGGGGCGGGATGTTATATTTGTATGGGAGGTATCAGAAAGTGAGTTGTCACATTTCCAAGTGTTTGTCCAAAACTTTGTCTCGCTATAGACTTACTTAATACAATATTTGGTCAAGATCGCTTTGGAGATATTATTACACGACTTCTAAGGAAAGCGACATGGTACATTTGTATCGGATGTACCAGAAGGGAGTCGCCAGGAATCAGAAAGGAAGTTGCCAGACTTCCAAGTTTTAACTAAAAACAAAATTTGGGCAAGATCGCGTTGGTCATATTGATATTATTACACGATTTCTAAGGGCGGTGGAATGGTACATTTGTATGGAAGGTAAAAGAAGGGGAGTTGCCAGACTTCCAAGTCTTTGTCCGAAATGTTGACCAGTTATAGCTTTAGTAAATACAGAATTTGGGCAAGATCGCGTTGGGTATATGGATATTATTACGAGTTGTCACATTTCCAAGTGTTTGTCCAAAACTTTGTCTGGCTATAGACTTACTAAATACAATATTTGGGCAAGATCGCTTTGGGCATATTATTACACGACTAAGGAAAGCGACATGGTACATTTGTGTCGGATGTACCGTTTTACTTGCACGTTTTTGTCCGAAACTTTTTCCAGCCTTAGCTGTACTGAATACAAAATTTGGGCAAGTTCGCGTTGGTCACATTGATAATATTACACGGTTTATAAGGGTCCGAGATGGTATATTTGTATGGGAGGTATCAGAAAGGAAGTTGCCAGACTTCCAAGTTTTTTCCCAAAACGTTTTGTAGCTTTAGCTTTACTAAATACAGAATTTGGACAAGATCGCGTTGGGTATATTGATATTATTTTACGATTTCTAAGGTTGCGGGATGGTATATTTGTATTGGAGGTACCAGAAGGGGAGTTGCCAGACTCCCAAGTTTTGTCCACAATAAAGTCTAGCTATAGATTTACTAAATACAGAATTTATTCAAGATCGCGTTGGCCATAATCGTAGTATTACACGGTTTATAAGGGTTGGCATGGTTCATTTGTATGGAAGGTACCAGAAGGGGAGTTGCCAGACTTCCAAGATTTTATCCGAAACGCTGCCTAGCTAAAGCTTTACTAAATTCGGAATTTGTGCAACATTGCATTGGTCATATTGATAATATTACACCATTTATAAGGGATGGTACATTTGTATTGGAGGTACCAGAAGGGGAGTTGCCAGACTTCCAAGTTTTTTCCGCACTTTGTCTTACTATAGATTAAGTAAAAACAAAATTTGGGCAAGATCGCGGTGGGTATATTGATACTATTACGCGATTTCTAAGGGTGCGGGATGGTATATTTGTATGGGAGGTATCAGAAAGTGAGTTGTCACATTTCCAAGTGTTTGACCAAAACTTTGTCTGTCTATAGACTTACTTAATACAATATTTGGCAAGATCGCTTTGGGCATATTATTACACGACTTCTAAGGAAAGCGACATGGTATATTGGTATCGGATGTACCACAAGGGACTCGCCATACTTGCACGTTTTTGTCCGAAACTTTTCCCAGCCTTAGCTGTACTGAATACAAAATTTGGGCAAGATCGCGTTGGTCATATTGATAATATTACACGGTTTATAAGGGTCCGGGATGGTATATTTGTATGGAAGGAATCAGAAAGGAAGTTGCCAGACTTCCAAGTTTTAACTAAAAACAAAATTTGGGCAAGATCGCGTTGGTCATATTGATATTATTACACGATTTCTAAGGGCGGTGGAATGGTACATTTGTATGGAAGGTAAAAGAAGGGGAGTTGCCAGACTTCCATGTCTTTGTCCGAAATGTTGACCAGTTATAGCTTTAGTAAATACAGAATTTGGGCAAGATCGCGTTGGGTATATGGATATTATTACGAGTTGTCACATTTCCAAGTGTTTGTCCAAAACTTTGTCTGGCTATAGACTTACTAAATACAATATTTGGGCAAGATCGCTTTGGGCATATTATTACACGACTTCTAAGGAAAGCGACATGGTACATTTGTATCGGATGTACCGTTTTACTTGCACGTTTTTGTCCGAAACTTTTCCAGCCTTAGCTGTACTGAATACAAAATTTGGGCAAGATCGCGTTGGTCATATTGATAATATTACACGGTTTATAAGGGTCCGAGATGGTATATTTGTATGGGAGGTATCAGAAAGGTAGTTGCAAGTTTTTTCCCAAAACGTTTTGTAGCTTTAGCTTTACTAAATACAGAATTTGGACAAGATCGCGTTGGGTATATTGATATTATTTCACGATTTCTAAGGTTGCGGGATGGTATATTTGTATTGGAGGTACCGAAGGGGAGTTGCCAGACATCCAAGATTTTGTCCGAAACGTTGCCTAGCTAAAGCTTTACTAAATTCGGAATTTGTGCAACATTCCAATGGTCATATTGATAATATTACACCGCTTATAAGGGGCGGGATGGTACATTTGTATTGGAGGTACCAGAAGGGGAGTTGCCAGACTTCCAAGTTTTTTCCGCACTTTCCCTTACTATAGATTAACTAAAAACTAAATTTGGGCAAGATCGCGTTGAGCATATTGATATTATTATTATATTTCTAAGGGCGGTGGAATGGTACTTTTGTATGGAAGGTACCAGAAGGGTAGTTGCCAGACTTGCAAGTCATTGTCCGAAATGTTGACCAGTTCTAGCTTTAGTAAATACAGAATTTGGGCAAGATCGCGTTGCGCATATTGGAGTCTGTATATGATTTATTGTTTTTTTTTTTTTTTTTTTACTTTTGTATGGAAGGTACCAGAAGGGTAGTTGCCAGACTTCCAAGTCTTTGTCCGAAATGTTGACCAGTTATAGCTTTACTAAATACAGAATTTGGGCAAGATCGCGTTGCGCATATTGATATTATTACACGATTTCTAAGGGCGCGCCCGGACGGTGGAATGGTACATTTGTATGGAACGTGCCAGAAGGGGAGTTGCCAGACTTCCAAATTTTTTTTCCGCACTTTGTCTTACTATAGATTAACTAAAAACAAAATTTGGCAAGATCGCGTTGAGCATATTGATATTATTACACGATTTCTAAGGGCGGTGGAATGGTACATTTGTATGGAAGGTACCAGAAGGGGAGTGCCAGATTTCCAAGTCTTTGTCCGAATGTTGACCAGTTATAGCATTAGTAAATACAGAATTTGGGCAAGATCGCGTTGCGCATATTGATATTATTACACGATTTCTAAGGGGCCGGGATGGTATATTTGTATGGGAGGTACCAGAAGGGGAGTTGCCAGACTTCCAAGTTTTTGTCCGAAACGTTGCCTAGCTAAAGCTTTACTAAATTCGGAATTTCGTTGGTCATATTGATAATATTACACCGTTTATAAGAGGCGGGATGTTTCATTTGTACGGAAGGTACCAGAAGGGGAGTTGCCAGACTTCCCAATTTTTTTTCGCACTTTGTCTTACTATAGATTAACTAAAAACAAAATTTGGGCAAGATCGCGTTGGGCATATTGATATTCTTACACGATTTCTAAGGGGGGTGGAATGGTACATTTGTATGGAAGGTACCAGAAGGGGAGTGCCAGATTTCCAAGTCTTTGTCCGAAATGATGACCAGTTATAGCTTTAGTAAATACAGAATTTGGCCAAGATCGCGTTGCGCATATTGCTATTAGTACACGCTTTATAAGGGGCGGGATGGTTAATTTGTATGGGAGGAACCAGAAGGGGAGTTGCCAGACTTCCAAAATTTTGTCCGAAACGTTGGCTAGTCATGGCTGGTCATATTTTTTTTTTTTTTTTTTTTTTTTTTTAAGACTAACACTCAGGGGATGACCCCTATGAATGCAATGCACTGTGTTAGCGATTGGAAGTAAGGGTATTGGAGGGAGGAAAGATGGAGTAGTGTTTGTTGACATTTGTTTTGAACTTGAGAATGTCATAACAGGCAGGAAAAACACTTGCTGGAAGATTATTCCACATACGAGCAGTTCGGCTGAAGAACGAATTTTCTCTATAGTGCGTCGTCCGGTCAACCGGCCATTTGACAATGAACGGATGAGATTCCCTGGATAGCCGAGTATTCCGGCTAAATGTTCTAACGTCAGGGACCAGACGACGGATATCTTCTGAACAGATACCATTAAAATATCTATAGAATAGCGATACACAACCCACAATTTCGGCGATGCTGTAGGGAGACAATAGAGCTGGATACCCTACCATCCCCTATCATCACCGCCGCTCTCCTCTGTACACGGTCCAGAAGCTTCAAAGATGTTAATGGAGCCCCTGCCCATATATGCGAGTTGTATTCCATTTTAGGCCGGATGTAGGTGGTGTAAATATTTACGAGATCAGATGGAGTGAAGTATTTCTTGCACCGCTTCAAAAAGACTAAACACTTGAATGCTGCTTTCGACACTTCGAATATATGGCTAGCCCAGCGAGCATCACCCTGTATCTTCATGCCCAGAACATCAAGAGTGTCTGATTCGTCGATATCCACAACACCCATAGAAATTGACGACGATGCTGGATCTGGTGAACGTTTGTGTGACAACAAACAGCACTGGGTCTTTTGTGGATTAAAATCTACTCTATTCATTTGGCCCCACTCACAAATCGTCGCCAAATCGCGGTTAAGTGAGTCATTCATCGTTCGCCTTTTGTCCTCCACCTCCATAGGACCTGGCCGATGATCAAATGAGTATGAATGACAGAGATTGCTGTCATCCGCAAAGGAGTAGATCGGGTTCACAGTCTGACCCAGCAGGTCGTCAATGAAAATAAGAAATAAGGAAGGAGAGAGGACAGAGCCTTGTGGCACTCCTGCGGTCAACCTATGCTCGTTAGATGAGACCCCATCTATAACAACTCGTATAGACCGATCCCTGAGAAAACTCGATATGAATCGAGAGAAGGTATTACCGACACCAAATGCAATAAGTTTTGATATGAGTGCTCCGTGCCAGACCCTATCGAACGCCTTGGAAATATCCAGAGCCACGACCTTGCTTTCGCCAAGTCGGTGAATGGATCGACTCCATCGTTCCGAAAGGAACGCCATCCGGTCTCCAGTAGATCGATTTCTACGGAAGCCATACTGTCGATCATTGAGAAGGCCGTTAGACTCTAAATATTTGACAAGATGGTGGTTAACCATGCTCTCCATAACCTTCGAGAGCGCAGAACATATTGCAATTGGACGGTAATTCGCAGGATTGGTAGCCTCACTTTTCTTGGGGATCGGCTGAACATTGGCAACTTTCCAACGTGAAGGGTAAATACCAGCACGGTACGACATGTTGAAAAGATTGCGCAATGGACGCGCTAGCGTCGAAGAGCACTTACATAGGACAAGTGCGGAAATACAATCCGGGCCCGGAGTTTTATCTGTAAGAACATTTTTAACGCCACGTGTTCGAAAAAATATCTGAGGCATCGAACAAGATACGTTCTCGATCACGGGGAGTGGTTGACTGCTGTCTGGCAAAGATGAATTCTTTGCAAAAATTTCAGCCATAAGGTTAGCTTTGTCAACCGGGTCAGTGAATATCTGGTCACCGTTAACGAGGGTTGAAATAGAAGATGAAGAATTGTTCCTTACCCTTTTAACGAATGACCAAAAGCTCTTACTTCCCCTGGGCGAAGAAAGAACTTTTGCACGAAGACGCTGTTCGTGAAGAAGTTTTTCGCGCCTAAGTACTCTGGCACAATTTGATCTTGCCTGCTTGCGTAGCAGTTCAGTAGTGGTATTTTTATTTAAACGCCATTTTCTGAATGCTTCCTCTTTGGATCTGACAGCTTCTTTGCATGTCTGATTAAACCAAAATTTTTTTGGAGGTTTAATCGAAGTAGTCTTCGAGGGAATAAACATGTTTATGCCAAGAAGAATTATTTTCTCAACCATTTCAGCAGCAGCATCGACATTATTGTCTAGGTAACATAATTTCCAGTTAAATTACTGATAAAAATTGTTGAGCTCGGCCCAACGTGCCTTTTCGTATATATACATTGTCCGCTTCGTGACTGGTTTTGAAGTGGCTCGAAGATCGGAGAACGAAAAGGATGCTGAAATGGTGCAATGATCCGAGTTACCAAGAGGTGCAAGAATGTTAACCTCATACTTTTCAGGGTGAGAGGTTAAGAAAAGGTCAAGAATATTTTGATGTTGCCCTTCAACACGCGGAATGTGTGTTGGTTCATTCACTATTTGCGCCAAGTCATTGTGCGCGGCAAATAACTCAGCGTACTGACCCTCCGGAGATGTATGGCTCGAATGGGAAAGCCAAGAATTATTGTGGACATTGAAATCCCCAGCAACTACAATTTCTCTGTCCGGATAATCTTCCAAAATTTTCGAAATGGAGTCGGAAAGGGCGTCCAAGCCATTCAAGGTAGCCTCCCTTTCCAAGTTTGGACTTCTGTAAAGAAACCCGAAATGTAAAGTGTGCGGTCCAATCCTGAACTTAACCCAAAGAGAGTTAAATTCTGGATCTTGTGAGTCCAAATGTTGCTGGCTCTGGAACGCAACACCATTACGTATGTAAACCACAAGGCCTCTGTGAGAAAATAAATAGAAAAGCATGTGATAACCAGGAATGTGGAAATCCTGTGGATCAGAACCCCCACACACCTGGGTCTCACATAAAGCAAAGATATCCGGCCTATGGAACTGTGCGTGAGAGTATATCGCAAAAAAATTAGCTCTCAGCCCACGTATGTTGGCAAAGTGAATTTTAAACGTGCGTACCATTATTATGACATTCACAAATACAAAACAATATCAAAGCAAAACAACAATATAATACTGCACCTCTCCTGCCGCTGTTGTTTCTGTTAGATATCCAGTGTTATACCTACAACATCAAACAGAACAGCGACATGAAAAGTGCAGTATCAATTGTGTTTTGCGAAGGGGATAAGGGAGGGGGGAACACTAGTGCAAAGCAAAACGGAGACATAGAAAAGCCCCTTGTGTTGTCTTGTGTTGATTGTGTATGGCGGTTTAGTTGTGGCCGGTGACTGCTGTTGTTGTTATTGTTGTGTTGTGTTATTGTTTAGTTGTGTTATTGTTGTGTTGTGTTATTGATCTTGGTTGTATTTTTGCTGTTTATGTGTTATTGCTGACAAACACGACGCGGACGGAACAAAATTGTGCGTGCACAACGGACAAAGCACAGAACACTACCCAACTAATATTGATAATATTACACCGTTTAAAAGAGGCGGGATGGTACATTTGTATTGGTGGTACCAGAAGGGGAGTTGCTAGACTTCCATGTTTTCTTCCGCACTTTGTCTTACTATAGATTAACTGAAAACAAAATTTGGGCAAGATCGCGTTGGGAATATTGATATTATTACACGATTTCTAAGGGCGGTGGAATGGTACATTTGTATGGAAGGTACCAGAAGGGGAGTGCCAGATTTCCAAGTCTTTGTCCGAAATGTTGACCAGTTATAGCATTAGTAAATACAGAATTTGGGCAAGATCGCGTTGCGCATATTGCTATTAGTACACGCTTTATAAGGGGCGGGATGGTTAATTTGTATGGGAGCAACCAGAAGGGAGTTTCCAGACTTCCAAGTTCTTGTCCGAAACGTTGCCTGTCTAAAGCTTTACTAAATTCAGAATTTGTGCAAGATTGCGTTGGTCATATTGATAATATTACACCGTTTATAAGGGTGGGATGGTATATTTGTATGGGAGGTACCAGAGGGGGAGGTGCCAGACTTCCAAGTTTTTGTCAAAAATATTGGCTATAGATTTACTAAATACAGAATTTGGGCAAGATCGCGTTGGTCATAATGATAGTATTACACGGTTTATAAGAGTTGGGATGGTTCATTTGTATGGAAGATACCAGAAGGGGAGTTGCCAGACTTCCAAGTTTTTGTCCGAAACGTTGCCTAGCTTAATCTTTACTAAATTCGGAATTTGTGAAAAATTGCGTTGGTCATATTGATAATATTACACCGTTAACCCTCCGTCATGCAAATGTATCTGGACAGAAATTTTACGAATTTAACTGTGGTTTACATATATTTCTAATTTAGCTAGGGGTTTGAGTCTCCAGGTACCCTCTACAAATATTGTTAGGTATCGGTTTATGAAAAAACACATTAAAAAAAAACAAGAAACAAAATGTATGTGGATTTTTTCATCTATACATCGTATACGTAGCGCATGTATCTGGCCAGATACACGCACATTTTCTAAAAAGAGCACTGTACTTTATTGGTATTTGGGATGGTGATTGGGTTGTCGAAGCAGATGAAGTGTTTGGTAGTGACGATAGTGACGACGATGAAGAAATTGAAGAACAGAATGCTACTGAAGATTCTTTTCTTGGTAAGGACGGTACTATATGGTGTAAAAAAGAACCAAATATTGGAGTTCGTTTACGTCATCACAATATCATGCGTTTTCGACCTGGTCCGAAGGAACAAAGCAGTGTTCCAATTGAGGTGTTAAAAAAATTGTTCACACCAAATATATCATTTATTATCTTTTCTGAAACGAATCGCCATGGAAAAGCTGTAGTCGAGAAGTGGAATGCAGCTAATCCCAGTAAAAAACAAAAAGGTTGGGCAGATTTGACCGCAACTGAATTAGACGCATTTGGCGGCATTCTTTTGGCAGATGGTTATTCCCACAATAATATGCACCATCAAAATAGTGCTAGAAGAAATTTCGTTTGGCCATGGAATCGGATTTTGGAAGACCACTAAATGTAAGTTTGATTGATATAACATTTGCCCTTCATTACATCTCATTTTCCTATTTTTCTTTTTCATTTCAGATTTCAGTAGTAGTTCCTAACTCAATTGGTGCTGATACTCTACAAAACAGAAAAAGTTGTCAGCTTTGTGCATTGGGAGATGAAAAAATTCGCCGACTAACTCGTTTTTTATACCCTCACCCTACGGGTAGGAGGGTATTTGATACGACCCAAAAGTGTAACACCTCGAAATATTCACATTAGACCCCAGGTGTCTTTGAACCAAATTCGATTCATGACTTTCTGAATCGTTTGAGCCATGTCCGTCTGTCCGTCCGTCTGTCCTGCTGGTACGCACGATAACTTTCGAAAGAGTTAAGCAATCACTCTGAAATTTGGCATGGCTTAATATTTTCCCAAAACTGCTTATGGGATTGCATATGGGCTATATGGCCACACCCCTTCGGGTACCTCCCATACAAATCTGCTATTTCGCCCACTTTACTAATCGTGTAATAATATCAACACGCGCACGTTCGATCTTGGCCAAATTCCGTATTTGGTAAAAGTACAACTGCACAAAGTTTCGGGCAAAAACTTGGAAGTCTGGCACAACACAAAAAAGACAACACTAAGGGCTTTTTTATGCCCCACTCGTTGTCTTGCACTTGTGTTCCCCCCTTCCTCTACCCATTCGCAAATCACAAATAGTTCTGCATTCTTCTTGTCGCTGTTCTGTTAGTTGTTGTAGGCATAACACTGAACAACTAACAGAAATAACAGCGGCGGGAGGGGTGCAGCATTATTTGTGATTCTGCTTTGATGTTGTCTTGCTTTTTGGTGGTGTCATGGTAGGTAGGTATAAAATACACTTTACGAATGTTTGTGGGCTTAGGACGAATTTTTTTGCGGTATACTCGCACGTTCTATAGACCGGATGTCCTAGCTCTATGTGAGACCCAGGTATGTGAGGATTCTGATCCACACGATTTTCACATTCCTGGTTATCACACGCTATCCTCTTTTTTTTCCCACAGAGGTCTTGTGGTTTATATATGTAATGGTGTGGTGTTTCAGAGTCAGCAACATTTAGACTCACAAGATCCAGAATTTAACTCCCTTTGGGTTAAATTCAGGATTGGATCACACACTTTGCATTTCGGGTTTCTTTACAGAAGCCCAAGTTTGGAAAGGGAGGCTACCCTAAATGGCTTCGACGCCCTTTCCGATTCCATTTCAAAAATTTTAGAAGATTATCCGGATAGTGAAATTGCAGTTGCTGGTGATTTCAATGTCCACAATAATTCTTGGCTTTCCCATTCGAGCCATACATCTCCGGAGGGTCAGTACGCTGAGTTATTTGCCGCGCACAATGACTTGGCGCAATTAGTGAATGAACCAACACACATTCCGCGTGTTGAAGGGCAACATCAAAATATTCTTGACCTTTTCTTAACCTCTCACCCTGAAAAGTATGAGGTTAACATTCTTGCACCTCTTGGTAACTCGGATCATTGCACCATTTCAGCATCCTTTTCGTTCTCCGATCTTCGAGCCACTTCAAAACCAGTCACGAAGCGGACAATGTATATATACGAAAAGGCACGTTGGGCCGAGCTCAACAATTTTTATCAGCAATTTAACTGGAAATTATGTTTCCTAGACAATAATGTCGATGCTGCTGCTGAAATGGTTGAGAAAATAATTCTTCTTGGCATAAACATGTTTATTCCCTCGAAGACTACTTCGATTAAACCTCCAAAAAATTGTTGGTTTAATCAGACATGCAAAGACGCTGTCAGATCCAAAGAGGAAGCGTTTAGAAACTGGCGTTTAAATAAAAATGCCACTACTGAACTGCTACGCAAGCAGGCAAGATCAAATTGTGCCAGAGTACTTAGGCGCGAAAAACTTCTTTACGAACAGCGTCTTCGTGCAAAAGTTCTTTCTTCTCCCAGGGGAAGTAAGAGCTTTTGGTCATTCGTTAAAAGGGTAAGGAACAATTCTTCATCTTCTATTTCAACCCTCGTTAAAGGTGACCAGATATTCACTGACCCGGTTGACAAAGCTAACCTTATGGCTGAAATTTTTGCAAAGAATTCATCTTTGCCAGACAGCAGTCAACCACTCCCCGTGATCGAGAACGTATCTAGTTCGATGCCTCAGATATTTTTTCGAACACGTGGCGTTAAAAGGGTACTTACAGATCTCAACGTAAATAAAACTCCGGGCCCGGATGGTATTTCCGCACTTGTCCTATGTAAGTGCTCTTCGACGCTAGCTCGTCCATTGCGCAATCTTTTCAACATGTCGTACCGTGCTGGTATTTACCCTTCACGTTTTAAAGTTGCCAATGTTCAGCCGATCCCCAAGAAAGGTGAGGCTACTAATCCTGCGAATTACCGTCCAATTGCAATATGTTCTGCGCTCTCGAAGGTTATGGAGAGCATGGTTAATCACCATCTTGTAAGGTATCTAGAGTCTAACGGCCTCCTGAATGATCGACAGTATGGCTTCCGTAGAAATCGATCTACTGGAGACCTGATGGCGTTCCTTACGGAGCGATGGAGTCGATCCATTCACCGCCTTGGTGAAAGTAAGGTCGTGGCTCTGGATATTTCCAAGGCGTTCGATAGGGTCTGGCACGGAGCACTCATATCAAAACTTATTGCATTTGGTGTCGGTAGTACCTTCTCTCGATTCATATCGAGTTTTCTCAGGGATCGCTCTATACGAGTTGTTATAGATGGGGTCTCATCCAACGAGCATAGGTTGACCGCAGGAGTGCCACAAGGCTCTGTCCTCTCTCCCTCTCTATTTCTTATTTTCATTGACGACCTGTTGGGGCAGACTGTGAACCCAATCTACTCCTTTGCGGATGACAGCAACCTCTGTCATTCGTACTCATTTGATCATCGGCCATGTCCTCTGGAAGTCGAGGAAAAAAGGCGAACGATGAACGACTCACTTAACCGCGATTTGGCGACGATTTGTGAGTGGGGCCAAATGAACAGAGTAGATTTTAATGCACAAAAGACCCAGTGCTGTTTGTTGTCACACAAACGTTCCACTGATCCAGCATCGCCGTCAATATCTATGGGTGGTGTGGATATCGACGAATCAGACACTCTTGATGTTCTGGGCATGAAGATACAGGGTGATGCTCGCTGGGCTAGCCATATATTCGAAGTGTCGAAAGAAGCATTCAAGTGTTTAGGCTTTTTAAAGCGGTGCATGAAATACTTCACCCCATCTGACCTCGTCAATATTTACACCACCTACATCCGGCCTAAAATGGAATACAACTCGCATATATGGGCAGGGGCTCCATTAACCTCTTTGAAGCTTCTGGACCGTGTACAGAGGAGAGCGGTGGTGATGATAGGGGATGGTAGGGTATCCAGCTCAATTGTCTCCCTACAGCATCGCCGAAATGTGGGTTGTGTATCGCTATTCTATAGATATTTCAATGGTATCTGTTCAGAAGATATCCGTCGTCTGGTCCCTGACGTTAGAACATTTAGCCGGAATACTCGGCTATCCAGGGTCTCTCATCCGTTCATTGTCAAATGGCCGGTTGACCGGACGACGCACTATAGAGAAAATTCGTTCTTCAGCCGGACTGTTCGTTTGTGGAATAATCTTCCTGCCAGTGTTTTTCCTGCCTGCTATGACATTACCAAATTCAAGGCCAACGTCAACAAACACTACTCCCTCTTTCCTCCCTCCAATACCCTTATTTCCCATCGCTAACACAGTGCATTGCATTTATAGGGGGCATCCCCTGAGTGTTAGTCAAAAGAAAAAAAAAAAAAAAAAACTCACCTTCTGGTACCTCCCATACAAATGTACCATCTCGACTACCTTAGAAATCGTGTAATAACACCAATATGACCAACGCGATCTTGCCTTAATTCTGTATTTAGTAAATCTATAGCTAGGCAAAGTTTAGGACAAAAACTTGGAAGTCTGGCAACTCCCCTTCTGGTACCTCCCATACAAATGTACCATCTCGCCTACCTTAGAAATCGTGTAATAACACCAATATGACCAACGCGATCTTGCGAAAATTCTGTATTTAGTAAATCTATAGCTAGGCAAAGTTTTGGCCAAAAACTTGGAAGTCTGGCAACTCCCCTTCTGGTACCTGTCATACAAATGTACCATACCGCCTACCTTAGAAATCGTGTAATAACACCAATATTACCAACGCGATCTTGCCCAAATTACGTAGTTAGTAAAGGTATAACTGAACAAAGTTTTGGACAAAAACTTGGAAGTCTGGCAACTCCCCTTCTGGTACCTCCCATACAAATGTACCATCTCGCCTACCTTAGAAATCGTGTAATAACACCAATATGACCAACGCGATCTTGCGAAAATTCTGTATTTAGTAAATCTATAGCTAGGCAAAGTTTTGGCCAAAAACTTGGAAGTCTGGCAACTCCCCTTCTGGTACCTGTCATACAAATGTACCATACCGCCTACCTTAGAAATCGTGTAATAACACCAATATGACCAACGCGATCTTGCCCAAATTACGTAGTTAGTAAAGGTATAACTGAACAAAGTTTTGGACAAAAACTTGGAAGTCTGGCAACTCCCCTTCTGGTACCTGTCATACAAATGAGCCATCCCGCCTATCTTAGAAATCGTGTAATAATATCAATATGCCAAACGCGATCATGTAGAAATCTAGTAATTATATAATTTCGCTCAACGAATTTTTCCAAAATTCTATATTTAGTAAAGCTTTAGCTATATACAATTTTCTAGTAAAAACTCGGCTTTATATTCCGCCCGTTTTGTAAAAACGTGTAATACAATATTTTTCTATAACATTCGGTATTTTAATGTTGCTATTATGGAATATGAAACTTATATTTTTTTACTGAGGGTGAGGGTATATATAAGTCGGTTTACCCGACTGCAACTTTTTCACTGGTTTTCTATAACATTTGGTATTTTGAGGTTGCTATTATGGTATATGAGACTTATATTTTTTTACTGAGGGTGAGGGTATATATAAGTCGGTTTACCCGACTGCATCTTTTCCACTGGTTTTTGTTCCAAGTGCTCGAATCCGGTATGCCTACAACATTCGAAATCAGAGTATACATGTTTTAGTTGCTTACCTGAAGCTGTGTAAGACTTTTTTAATTTAGTATTAATTAAAACTTACTTTATAACTACTAAATTTAATTGAAATGAACTTTATAACAACTATTTTTTTTAAATTAAACACAAAAATAAATTTTTTCCTGTTTTATTTCTCATTAAATTTTTTTTGCACGGGTAGGTGGTTTAGCATGTACTAAGAACAAAAAAAACCAGTGAAAAAGTTGCAGTCGTGTAAACCGACTTATATATACCCTCACCCTCAGTAAAAACATACAAGTCTCATATTCCAAAGCATCGGAAAGTCAAAAGTGACCGTGGCTACCATCATTTGATGTAACACCCGATGAAAAGTCATAATAGCAAACTCAAATACCGAATGCTATAGAAAAAAAAATATTGGATGGTACATTTGTATGATAGGTACCAGAAGCGGAGTTGCCAGACTTCCAAATTTTTTTCCGCACTTTGTCTAGCTATAGCTTTACTAAATACAAAATTTGGGCAATATAGAGTTGGTCATACTGATAGTGTTAGACGGTTTATAAGGGGCGGGATGGTACATTTTTTTCAGTTGTACTTTTACCAAATACGGAATTTGGCCAAGATCGGAGTGGGCGTATTGATATTATTACACGATTACTAAAGTGGGCGAAATAACAGATTTGTATGGGAGGTACCCGAAGGGGTGTGGCCATATAGCCCATATGCAATCCCATAAGCAGGTTTGGGAAAATATTAAGCCTTGCCAAATTTTATAGTGATTGCTTAACTCTTTCGAAAGTTATCGTGCGTACCAGCAGGACAGACAGACAGACGGACATGGCTCAAACGATTCAGAAAGTCATGAATCGAATTGGGTTCAAAGACACCTGGGTTCTAATAGCTATAGATTTACTAAATACAGAATTTGGGCAAGATCGCGTTGGTCATAATGATAGTAATACACGCTTTATAAGTGGCGGGATGGTTAATTTGTATGGGAGGAACCAGAAGGGGAGCTTCCAGACTTCCAAGTTCTTGTCCGAAACGTTGCCTGTCTAAAGCTTTACTAAATTCAGAATTTGTGCAAGATTGCGTTGGTCATATTAATAATATTACACCGTTTATAAGGGTGGGATGGTATATTTGTATGGGAGGTACCAGAGGGGGAGTTGCCAGACTTCCAAGTTTTTGTCCAAAATATTGTCTGGCTATAGATTTACTAAATACAGAATTTGTGCAAGATTGCATTAGTCATATTGATAATATTACACCGTTTATAAGAGGCGGGATGGTTCATTTGTATGGAAGGTACCAGAAGGGGAGTTGCCAGACTTCCAAGTCTTTGTCCGAAATGTTGACCAGTTATTACTTTGGTAAATACAGAATTTGGGCAAGATCGCGTTGCGCATATTGATATCAGTACACGATTTCTAAGGGGGCGGGATGGTATATTTGTATGGTAGGTACCAGAAGGGGAGTTGCCAGACTTCCAAGTTTTGTCCAAAATAATGTCTAGCTATAGATTTACTAAATACAGAATTTGGGCAAGATCGCGTTGGTCATAATGATAGTATTACACGCTTTATAAGTGGCGAGATGGTTAATTTGTATGGGAGGAACCAGAAGGAAGTTTCCAGACTTCCAAGTTCTTTTCCGAAACGTTGCCTGTCTAAAGCTTTACTAAATTCAGAATTTGTGCAAGATTGCGTTGGTCATATTGATAACATTACACCGTTTATAAGGGTGGGATGGTATATTTGTATGGTAGGTACCAGAGGGGGAGTTGCCAGACTTCCAAGTTTTTGTCCAAAATATTGTCTGTCTATAGATTTACTAAATACAGAATTTGGGCAAGATCGCGTTGGTCATAATGATAGTATTACACGGTTTATAACGTGTGGAATGGTTCATTTGTATGGAAGGTACCAGAAGGGGACTTGCCAGACTTCAAAGTTTTTGTCCGAAACGTTGCCTAGCTAAAGGTATTTGTGAAACATGGCGTTGGTTATATTGATAATACTACACGGTTTATAATTGTCGGGATGGTTCATTTGTATGGAAGGTACCAGAAGGGGAGTTGCCAGACTTCCAAAATTTTGTCCGAAACGTTGGCTAGCTAAAGATTTACTAAATTCGGAATTTGTGAAACATTGCGTTGGTCATATTGATAATACTACACGGTTTATAATTGTCGGGATGGTACATTTGTATGGGAGGTACCAGAAGGGGAGTTGCCAGACTTCCAAGTTTTTGTCCAAAACTTTGTCTAGCTATAGCTTTACTAAATACAAAATTTGGGCAATATAGAGTTGGTCATAATGATAGTATTAGACGGTTTATCAGGGGCGGGATGGTACATTTGTATGGGAGGTACCAGAAGGGGAGTTGCCAGACTTCCAAAATTTTGTCCGAAACGTTGGCTAGCTAAAGCTTTACTAAATTCGGAATTTGTGAAACATTGCGTTGGTCATATTGATAATATTACACCGTTTAAAAGAGGCGGGATGGTAGATTTGTATGGAAGGTACCAGAAGGGGAGTTGCAAGAATTGCAAGTCTTTGTCCGAACTGGTGGCCAGTTATAGCTTTACTAAATACAGAATTTGGGAAGATCGCGTGGCGCATATTGATATTACTAAGGGGGCGGGATGGTATATTTGTATGGGAGGTACCAGAAGGGGAGATGTCAGACTTCAAAGTTTTTGTCCGAAACGTTGCCTAGCTAAAGGTATTTGTGCAACATTGCGTTGGTCATAATGATAGTATTACACGGTTTATAAGAGTTGGGATGGTTCATTTGAATGGAAGGTACCAGAAGGGGACTTGCCAGACTTCAAAGTTTTTGTCCGAAACGTTGCCTAGCTAAAGGTATTTGTGAAACATGGCGTTGGTTATATTGATAATACTACACGGTTTATAATTGTCGGGATGGTTCATTTGTATGGAAGGTACCAGAAGGGGAGTTGCCAGACTTCCAAAATTTTGTCCGAAACGTTGGCTAGCTAAAGATTTACTAAATTCGGAATTTGTGAAACATTGCGTTGGTCATATTGATAATACTACACGGTTTATAATTGTCGGGATGGTACATTTGTCTGGGAGGTACCAGAAGGGGAGTTGCCAGACTTCCAAGTTTTTGTCCAAAACTTTGTCTAGCTATAGCTTTACTAAATACAGAATTTGGGCAAGATCGCGTTGGTCATAATGATAGTATTACACGGTTTTTAAGGTGTGGGATGGTTCATTTGTATGGAAGGTACCAGAATGGAAGATGTCAGACTTCAAAGTTTTTGTCCGAAACGTTGCCTAGCTAAAGGTATTTGTGCAACATTGCGTTGGTAATACTGATAATATTACACCGCTTATAAGGGGCGGGATGGTTCATTTGCATGAAAGGTACCAGAAGGGGAGTTGCCAGACTTCCAAGTTTTTTTCCGCACTGTGTCTTACTATAGATTAACTAACAACAAAATTTTAGCAAGATCGCGTTAGGCATATTGATATTATTACACGATTTCTAAGGGCGTTGGAATGGTAGATTTGTATGGGAGGTACCAGAAGGGAATTTGCCAGACTTCCAGGTTTTTGTCCAACATATTGCCTAGCTATAGATTTACTAAATACAGAATTTGGGCAAGATCGCGTTGGTCATAATGATAGTATTAGACGGTTTATAAGAGTTGGGATGGTTCATTAGAATGGAAGGTACCAGAAGGGAAGTTGCCAGAATTCCAAGTTTTTGTTCAATACTTAGTCTAACTATACGTTTACTAAATACAAAATTTGGGCAAGATGTCGTTGGACATATTGGTATTATGATACGATATCTAAGGTAGGCGGGATGGTACATTTGTATTTGAGGTATCAGAAGGGGAGTTGCCAGACTGCCAAGTTTTTGTCCAAAACTTAGTGCAGTTATACCTTTACTAAATACGGAATTTGGCCAAGATCGAAGTGGGCGTATTGATATTATTACACGATTTCTAAAGTGGGCGAAATAGCAGATTTGTATGGGTGGTACCCGAAGGGGTGTGGCCATATAGCCCATATGCAATCCCATAAGCAGTTTTGGGAAAATATTATGCCTTGCCAAATTTCATAGTGATTGCTTAACTCTTTCGAAAGTTATCGTGCGTACCAGCAGGACAGACAGACGGACGGACAGACGGACATGGCTCAAACGATTCAGAAAGTCATGAATCGAATTGGGTTCAAAGAGGCGGGATGGTACATTTGTATTGGAGGTACCAGAAGGGGAGTTGCCAGACTTCCAAGTTTTGTCCAAAATAATCTCTAGCTGTAGATTTACTAAATACAGAATTTGGGCAAGATCGCGTTGGTCATAATGATAGTATTACACGCTTTATAAGTGGCGGGATGGTTAATTTGTATGGGAGGAACCAGAAGGGGAGTTTCCAGACTTCCAAGTTCTTGTCCGAAACGTTGCCTGTCTAAAGCTTTACTAAATTCAGAATTTGTGCAAGATCGCTTTGGTCATAATGATAGTATTACACGGTTTATAAGAGTTGGGATGGTTCATTTGAATGGAAGGTACCAGAAAGGGAGTTGCCAGACTTCCAAGATTTTGTCCGAAACTTTGCCTAGCTAAAGCTTTACTTAATTCGGAATTTGTGCAACATTGCATTGGTCATATTGATAATATTACATCGTTTATAAGAGGCGGGATGGTTCATTTGTATGGAAGGTACCAGAAGGGGAGTTGCCAGAGTTTTCTTCCGCACTTGGTCTTACTATAGATTAACTGAAATCAAAATTTGGCAAGATCGCGTGGCGCATATTGATGTTATTACACGATTTCTAAGGGGGCGGGATGGTATATTTGTATGGGAGTTACCAGAAGGGGAGTTGCCAGACTTCCAAGTTTTTGTCCAAAATATTGTCTAGCTATAGATTTACTAAATACAGCATTTGGGCAAGATCGCGTTGGTGATAATGTGAGTATTACACGGTTTATAAGGGGTGGGATGGTTCATTTGTATGGAAGGTACCAGAAGGGGAGTTGCCAGACTTCCAAAATTTTGTCCGAAACGTTGGCTAGCTAAAGCTTTACTAAATTCGGAATTTGTGAAACATTGCGTTGGTCATATTGATAATATTACACCGTTTAAAAGAGGCGGGATGGTACATTTGTATTGGAGGTACCAGAAGGGGAGTTGCCAGACTTCCAAGTTTTCTTCCGCACTTTGTCTTACTATAGATTAACTGAAATCAAAATTTGGGCAAGATTGCGTTGGGAATATTGATATTATTACACGATTTCTAAGGGCGTTGGAATGGTAGATTTGTATGGAAGGTACCAGAAGGGGAGTTTCAAGAATTGCAAGTCTTTGTCCGAAATGTTGGCCAGTTATAGCTTTACTAAATACAGAATTTGGGCAAGATCGCATGGCGCATATTGATATTATTACACTATTTCTAAAGGGAGCGGGATGGTATATTTGTATGGGAGGTACCAGAAGGGAATTTGCCAGACTTCCAAGTTTTTGTCCAAAATATTGCCTAGCTATAGATTTACTAAATACAGAATTTGGGCAAGATCGCGTTGGTCGTAATGATAGTATTACACGGTTAGGCATATTGATATTATTACACGATTTCTAAGGGCGTTGGAATGGTAGATTTGTATGGAAGGTACCAGAAGGGGAGTTGCAAGAATTGCAAGTCTTTGTCCGAAATGTTGGCCAGTTATAGCTTTACTAAATACAGAATTTGGGCAAGATCGCGTGGCGCATATTGATATTATTACACGATTTCTAAGGGGGCGGGATGGTAGATTTGTATGGGAGGTACCAGAAGGGAATTTGCCAGACTTCCAAGTTTTTGTCCAACATATTGCCTAGCTATAGATTTACTAAATACAGAATTTGGGCAAGATCGCGTTGGTCATAATGATAGTATTACACGGTTAAGCATATTGATATTATTACACGATTTCTAAGGGCGTTGGAATGGTAGATTTGTATGGAAGGTACCAGAAGGGGAGTTGCAAGAATTGCAAGTCTTTGTCCGAAATGTTGGCCAGTTATAGCTTTACTAAATACAGAATTTGGGCAAGATCGCGTGGCGCATATTGATATTATTACACGATTTCTAAGGGGGCGGGATGGTATATTTGTATGGGAGGTACCAGAAGGGAATTTGCCAGACTTCCAAGTTTTTGTCCAACATATTGCCTAGCTATAGATTTACTAAATACAGAATTTGGGCAAGATCGCGTTGGTCATAATGATAGTATTACACGGTTTATAAGAGTTGGGATGGTTCATTTGAATGGAAGGTACCAGAAGGGGAGTTGCCAGACTTCCAAGATTTTGTCCGAAACGTTGCCTGGCTAAAGCTTTACTAAATTCGGAATTTGTGCAACATTGCATTGGTCATATTGATAATTTTACACCATTTATAAGAGGCGGGATGGTTCATTTGTATGGAAGGTACCAGAAGTTGAGTTGCCAGAAGTCTTTGTCCGAAATGTTATAGCTTTAGTAAATACAGAATTTGGGCAAGATCGCGTTGCGCATATTGATATTACACGATTTCTAAGGGGGCGGGATGGTATATTTGTATGGGAGGTATCAGAAAGGAAGTTGCCAGACTTTGGAATGAAGTTTTTTCCCAAAACGTTTTGTAGCTTTAGCTTTACTAAATATAGAATTTGGGCAAGAACGCGTTGGTCATATTGATAATATTACACGATTTCTAAGGGCGTTGGAATGGTGCATTTGTATGGAAGGTACCAGAAGGGGAGTTGCCAGAAGTCTTTGTCCGAAATGTTATAGCTTTAGTAAATACAGAATTTGGGCAAGATCGCGTTGCGCATATTGATATTACACGATTTCTAAGGGGGCGGGATGGTATATTTGTATGGGAGGTATCAGAAAGGAAGTTGCCAGACTTTGGAATGAAGTTTTTTCCCAAAACGTTTTGTAGCTTTAGCTTTACTAAATATAGAATTTGGGCAAGAACGCGTTGGTCATATTGATAATATTACACGATTTCTAAGGTGGAATGGTACATTTGTATGGAAGGTACCAAAAGGGGAGTGCCAGTCTTCCAAGTCTTTGTCCGAAATGTTGACCAGTTATAGCTTTAGTAAATACAGAATTTGGGCAAGATCGCGTTGCGCATATTGATATTATTACGCGATTTCTAAGGGGGCGGGATGGTATGTAGTCACTATATGGCACAGCTCACGACAAAGAAGAAGAAGCTATCAGGGGCACAACGACGTAAGTTAAATAAGATGAACCGGGATAGAAAAAGGCTAAAGTGCAGGATGCTCAAAAGGAGTCATCTGAAACTCCTTCCACCTCCTCGGAAGCTGGAAAGAGGGTCCGATCTCCTGAAGAGCAGAACACTGCGTAACCGCAGAAAAAGAAAAGATCTCACCGCTCTCAAGTAAACTGGAGAGAACAAGACAAACCCCCCACGAACGTGACAATAGTTTGTATCCTTGTGGAAAGGGGAACAACAAAGTCATTCCATCTACAAAGAGAGCGAGCGCAGCAACGGAATCCTCCGAGAAAAGCCCGAAAGCCACCATCATATGCTGAAGTAGCGCGGAAACACAACAAATATAGCTCTTCTACGCAGTGATCGATATACGTTCAGCATGCGGCAAAATCCTTGGAAATCAGCACAACAACGTTGAGGGCCTGGTTAACAACCTAATTGTGGAGCATGCCCTAAACACCGAGGATCTAAGAACCATGAACTATTTGAAACAAGGTGACTCGATTGAACCATGTCAATTACCAATTATTCTATGCAAATACAGGAACTAGACCAAGGACCATATGCCACAAAAACTTATTTTATCTTTTCTCTCCAGAGTTCCCAACATCTGTTGCGACAGTACTGAAGCAGGGGAATGGAAATGTACCTTGCGTCAGTATATCTGCCATTTGACTCACCGACATTACCACCCACGTCGGAACTGCAACGCCTTGTGAGTAAAGTCAAACAAACAGGTAACGAAGTACTAGTTGGTTGCGACGCTAACTCTCACCACGTTGCGTGGGGTAGTACTAACATTAATAAACGGGGACAGACCCTAGTAGAATTTTTGAATATTAACGACCAAATACCTATTAACATAGGAAACACTACCTTTGTTAACAAAATTAGGGAAGAACTATTAGATATAACAATATGTTCAGAAAATCTTATAGACGAAATACAGGGGGGTTACTATGTAACTCGATTCGAAAGTTTGAACAGCTCGAATGTTGTATTCGGTCCGAATTTATACTCTTACCATGTAAGAGTTTCGAATCGAGTGAAAAGTGCTGTCAATATTTCTTAGCATTTTTGGCAGCACTTTCGAATGTATTATTCAGAGTTGGCAACATCTATTACGCGAAATGTCAAAACAATTAAAATAATATTTGTGCGTTACAAAAATGGATTCGGTTGCCCTTTGGATGGAAGATGAAGACGAGCGAATGGAACGCAGAATCATACGCGATGGTGTAGATTTTATGCACTTAACGGATGCAATGTAAGTACCAACATGTTATGTATGTTGTTCGTGATTTTATTTTAATTTTTATAGGTTTGTGCGAAATTTCCGGCTTAACAAGAAAGCTTTTAACTATGTGTTGGAGAGCATTAGATCTCAGCTGCCAACAACACAGAGATCGATTGGTGTAACACCAAAAATCAAATTAGGTGTTACACTTAAGTTTCTTGGTCAAGGTGGGTACCAACACCAAATCGGTCAAGACCGTTTTGCTGGCTTGGCACAACAAACTGTGTCAAACTGCATCAAAGAAGTGTGTAATGCTATAGTGAATGTATTGTTTCGCAAACATATAAATTGCGTTATGAACGATGATGAAAAACGAGCAGCTAAAAATTCTGGAATTCCAGGGTTAATAGGAGCTGTTGACGGTACTCACATCCAAATGGTCAGACCATCTAAAAACAAGCACTTGATTTTCAACCGGTAACTAAAGCACAGCATAAATGCAATGGTTGTAAATATTTTCCAATATGAATTCATCACCTAAATATAATAATAGTAATATTATTAGTAATACATGTTATTATGTTATGTTATGTAATACATGCTATTGTTATATTGAGTGGAGGAGATGTTTCAATCATTCCACCTTTTACTACCCTGTTCTTTGCTATTTAAGACATGCGATCATACTATGCGCATAAGATCAGTGAATGGATGTAATGGAGGAGCATCGCATGACTCTCACGTTTGCAGCCTGTCGGACTAACGTCAATTTCTGAAGGATGCATTTATTAATGGAGACAAATCATCGTGGATAATAGGTAATATGATTATTTCAATCTTATTTATTATTTATTTACGATGCATTTTATTGTAGGAGATTCTCGATACCCATTAGAGCCTTGGATCATTACCCCGTACAGGACCGCTAATGATCTTTCTGCGGAGAGCAGATTTAACAAGCAGTTTTGTAAGGCAAGATCAATAATTGAACATGTGTTTGGTGTATTGAAGGGAAGATTTCGATGTTTGCTTGCAGATCGAGAATTGCATTATGCACCGGAAATGGTCTCACAAATATTGAATGTATGCTGTGCATTACACAATATTTGTTTAGATCATAATGTCGAAGTACAACCAGAAATACCGATTAATGTGGAAGAAATGGAACTGACCTCAGCAGCTGTTCCAGTTTCTGAAGACAGAAATCAGTTCTTAGCCATAGCCCAATCCCTAAGAAATCAAATAAAAAACAATCTATAACTTACTAATTCATGTATTTCATAGTTTCGACCAAATTATATATAAGGTTTTAGATTAAAAAATAGGTTTAAATGGTAATATAAAATTTAAATACTAGACAACAGTAGATTATATGTTATTAATGGCGGTTTCTTTCAATTTCTAACATATCTCTCTTTAATTCGAGCTTTGCTAGTTTCAGTTTTTGATGTTCCACACTCGATTTGATTTCGTGCTCGAATTTTCTTTTTGCAAGTTTATAATTTTTTTCTTCCACGTCCACCTGTTTTTTTTTGTACTTAACTAAAGATTTAGAAATCTTCTAGAAATAATATGGAGCGCTTGTGGTAGTCCATTCACTTGCTTTTCTAGCAATGCCTTTTTTTTTGGAGCAGCACGATTAAATGAGAATTGTGGTGTGGTGGCTGTACGAACTGATGACCAAGGCGGTGAGGAAGGTGCAGACACTAACGCATTCGTCTTTCCCGGATTAATTGTACTGCAGTTGGGCATATTTACGACGACTTCATCGGTGTCCTCGCTGGTTGGGGGTACTATTATTAACCGCAATTTGTCGGACTCCTCTCATACCGTCCACCGCCTCCTGTAGTTCCAGCAATGCTATGACACCTTCTTCCAGCGCCGTGAACGAACACAATTTTTTTTGTACTTAACTAAAGATTTAAACCATTTACTTCTTCTAGAAATAATATGGAGCGCTTGTGGTAGTCCATTTGTCCATTCACTTGCTTTTCTAGCAATGCCTGTTTTTTTTGGAGCAGCACGTTTAAATGAGAATTGTGGTGTGGTGGCTGTACGAGCTGATGACCAAGGCGGTGAGGAAGGTGCAGACACTAACGCATTCGTCTTTCCCGGATTAATTGTACTGCAGTTGGGCATATTTACGACGACTTCATCGGTGTCCTCGCTGGTTGGGGATACTATTATTAACCGCAAATTTTCGGACTCCTCTCATACCGTCCACCGCCTCCAGCAGTTCCAGCAATGCTATGACACCTTCTTCCAGCGCCGTGAACGAACACAATTTTGCCGGTCCACCGCCAAAACATTTGTTCAATTCTTTCGCAGTTTGGCCTTAAGATGGGCCTTGTGATCTGGCCAAACCAAAAAAGATATAATTAATTTCCATTTATGGGCAAACTATCAATTGCATACTTTTTTCGAACCGACCACTTCCCGCATTGGTGGACCGGCTGCATTTAGCTCTTTTGTCAATCGAGACCATAAATTGTTGGTGGCTTGTTTGGCTTCCGGAGCTTTGATATAGCCCTTAGCCAACTGCGGATGCTCCTTCATAAAATTTAGAATGATTTCAAACTGCCTTTGTTTCGTGTTTTTTGTTGTATTTTCCCTGTTAAAAACATTTTTATAAATATTAATCTACTATATATATATATATATATTAATCTATTGCAAGGCCAAAACGAAATGGACAAAATTCGCAAAGTTAATTAGAAAAAGGTTAAGGAATGAAGAGTATGAGTGCCTAAGTGTTGTAGACATTAAAAACAAGGTTGATAACATTACGAAGATTCTAGTGAAGTCATTCGAAGATGGCTGTCCACTTCGAGAAAGGAAATCAGCCCAAGAAAAACCCTGGATGACCGGGGAGATTCGCAACATTGGGAAAGAAGTCCGAAGACTTTTCAATAGGACACGCCGTGAAAAATCTGCGGTATACTGGGACGACTACCATAGAAGACTCAGAGAATACAACAAAATTACAAGAACAGCAAATCGAAATTCCTGGAGGCTATTCTGCGAATGTTCCTTTCAAAAACCCAAACCGAAACAATTGTACATGGTGTGAGTAGAAGAATAGAATCGACTGAAGAAATGGTAAGGCTTCTGATGAACACCCATTTCCCCCAAGGTATGGCGGGACACACAGAGATACCTAATCATAGGGAAAATGAAGCTCAACAAAGTTTTATCATTAAAGAAAATATGGTCAAAGAAGCCATAAAAAGCTTCTCACCATTTAAGGCATCAGGACCTGATAGAATCTTTCCGGCACCACTACAGATGGAGGCGGACTACATATCGACTCATCTAGCCGTTATTTTCACAGCATGCCTATAATACTCATACACGCCGAGATCCTGGCAGGAGGCAAGAGTTGTTTTCATACCCAAACCAGGCAAGGCACGTTATGCAACACCTAAGGCTTATAGACCAATAAGCCTCACATCTTTCTTTCTCAAAACCATGGAGCGCATAGTGGATACCATGATCAAAAGTAAGATTCCGAGCGAATTGGTAAAATTTAAACAACATGCATACGTTAAACGACGGTCAGTGGACACCGCCCTACTAGAGGTAGTGCAAAACACAGAAGAGTCCTTCAATGGGAAAATGTACATACTTGCGGTATGCATTGACATTGAAGGAGCTATCAATAATGTACAGACCAATACACTTATTCAATACTTAGACCAGTTCCAGTTCGGGCTCTCCGAGTCTGGATAAGCCACATGCTAAGGAATAGATGGATAAATTGTGGGTCTAACGAAATACAAATAAGATACAAAGTATCACAGGGAACACCACAAGGAGGTATTTTATCACCACTCCTATGGGCTACCACTATTAACAGTCTCCGTAGAATCCTAACGGACGAAGGTCTTAAACCAGTCTGTTACGCATACGACGTTATAACACTTCTGACGGGACTAAAACTTGCATATGACTGGGCTCGACCGAGAGGTCGAAATGTAAACCCAGACAAAACTGAAATATGTCTGTTTACAAGGAAAACAAAGATTGGTCCATATGTAGACCCATCTTTCCTTAACAAAACAATCTCAAATCAGACAAGGTTAAATACTTAGGAGTAATCTTGGACAGAAAACTAAATTGCAAACAAAGCTCACAGATGCTGATCTTTATGTAGAAAAGCCATAGGCTCAAAATGGGGCTTCAATCCAACGATGACACACTGGCTCTACAAAAGCGTAATTAGACCTGTTCTAACTTATGCATCGGTAGTATGGTGAACATTGATGGAAAAGAAGTGCAACATAAAAATATTACAAAAGGTCCAACGCATGTGTTGCCTCGACATAAGCGGTGCAATGAGGACCACATCTAATAGGGCTTTAGAGACTATCTTAAATGTCCCACCAGTATAAATACAGATTAAATATGAAGCCGCCCTCACAGCAATGAGACTCAAAGTAATGAGCAATTACAGAGTGTGTGAGCTGGTTTAGCGCTAACACAAGACCAACAAATGAAAATATCTTTACAGGCAGTCAATTGGCTATTAAGGCAATAACGTCTAAAACGGAAGGACAGTCAATTGGCTAATAAGGCAATAACGTCTAAAACGGAAGGACGGTTTTACATTGTAAGATGACTATTAACTCTTACTATAGATATGGCACACTATGCATCATATGGATGTCTGGTCTAAAAAGTTGGGCGACAGACGCCCATCACAGACTATGGAATAGTGGAAACAACAAGGATCTTGTGGGGTGAACCAAACGAGGATAAAACCAAAACCTTTCTGAAACTGAGCAAAACAGAACCTAGTAATATCATGGGCATCCTTACAGGGCACATAGGCTTAAAATCGCATCTACACAAAATAGGAGTAGTAGACAATAGCGGATGTAGGGCATGCGGAGAGGATGGCGAAACATTGGAGCATTTCCTGTCATTACCCAGCGTTCGCACACAATAGATCCCTTTTATTGCGAAATGCTCTTTAACAGACTTGGCCCAATCTCAGGGGCGTAGACTAGAAAACAATTAAGGATTATGTCAACAGTACATAGTTCCTAAAATAACTTCTCAAGACGTTTCCATATACCAGTTACCAGCGCCCAACAAGCCGAATACAGGCTTATGTGTATGACCACGGACATGAGGTGGAGAAAATCCGCCTCCCTTCTCAACCTAACCTAGCAGCGACAAGATCACCTGTACCACCACCAGCAGCATGTGTGCTCATTACTCGCCCAATAATATCATCATTACCAGCAGTAGCTCGACGTTGAATATTGGCCTGACGGCGGTATTTTACTACAATGCAATCTTGGACTTAGCAAAATTTAGCGGCACCAAACAACAACACTGCCGTCAACACCGCACGAATTACGTTGTTCCGCTTCAGGGTAACAACGAGTATGAATAATAACAAAGACGAGAGAATTTAGATTTTCCTATCTTTATTAATTAAGACTGAATTACAATGATCTTATTCTAGATACTTATAGTAGATCTTACATTTTGGTTTTCCATAAGCAGCGACGATGCAGAGGCATCGTTTGTTGCTTTGGGTGTTCTACAAAACCAGCGACAATGTGAGTGGCATTGTTGGTGTTTTTGTAGATTTTGTTTACATATTGGTTTATGGATGGTCTACATATGGATTTGGGCTACGTTTGAGTTTATGTAATATGATATCTGTTTCAGTTTTTATTTAATTGACAAAAGCGGCAATAACTAGTGAAGTAAATGGAAGTAGGTTTTTGGGTTTTGTTTAGTTGGCATTTAATGAACATGGAATTTTAATTTAAGTGGATTTTTGGGTTTGCAAATGTAGTTCAGTGTTTCATATATTTTTGGACTATGATATTAATATCGTTGTTGTCCGCAATGGTAATTGGTTCGGGTTGCCTGTGGGGCAAGTACGTAACTCACGTGTTCATTCTTCGCCAAACGACATAATTACCAACCCAACGTTATCATTATCAGAATGTTGCTGCAGCCACTACAAATTTTGGCCACCAGCATCCCAAACTCCGCAAAATTTAGTACTGGCCGATGACCAACAAGTTGGTGGTAGCACAACCGTCTGTAGCAATAAAGATTTCTATAGACACAGCAATTTTGCAGCCACCTTTATATTCAGCAGACCCTTATATTCAGTACGCATGATAACTTTCGAAAGAGAAACAATGGCTTTGGAATATTACATGGGTTAATATTTTCTCAAACCTACTTATGGGATTGCCGAACTGGTGCCACCCATTAGAGCGGCAGCCAGTTGTGTGGAAAAAAATAAAAGTTAAAATTTTAAGGAGTGCGAGTCGGAATATTTTTATACTTAGTGTGAAGCATCAAAACAGAAAATTTGAATAAAATTGGATAACGTTAACACGTGCCGCATTCCGGTCTAATTTATTACTTTCGATAAAGTATATGTGTTTTGCTAAGTTACAGCAACAAAGTATGATCTGTGAGATTAGTGTAGTAATGTTATCATATACAACAACCACTAGATCATTTCAACTGTAAATGCTTATTATAAATAAGAACCATTGACATACTTTTCAGAGCTGTTGCAACACGGATTTCTTGTTTTCAATCTATCCAATTTTTCAAAAAAGTACCCCTATGTTGGTAATTTCCAATCGATTTCCTTAGACAAGGTCTTATTATATTCAGAATCAAATGCTTTTCAATTTAAATTTATTAACTTCAAGCTTTAACCAGGCCTATAAGGCCTAATACGGTTAACAATTTATCCAATACAACAATTGATATTTTTTTAAATATATAAATACTTAATAATAGTATAAAATTACAGTATATTATAACGACCAACTTTACTACTTCAATCCTCTTATATCAAATGTCGATGCCTTCATGCAGAAATTTGCGGAAAAATGCAGTGAAAGTTCTAAAACTGTAGAGAAAAATGAGAACAAAAATACACTTTTGGAAAATCTCAGCAAATGTATGCAACGGGGATAAAGTGTTATAATCAGTTCGAAACGGCAAATGTCCGTCTTTCCTAAACTGATTTGCATTTTAAAATTGGCTTTAAATGAAACACCTTCTTACTGTTTAAGTCAACAAAGTCAGCTATAGCCACTGTTTTGGTCAGAACTCCGTTTTCCGAAGAGGTATTGAAGAGCTTTGAACTGTTTTGTTAACATCTCAACTAGGCCTATAATGTATTAAAATCAGTTTCACAATATACGAATAAGATACCTGTTTTATTTTTTTGAAAATTTACCATTTCCTGATATATAACATTTGATCTCCATGCAATACATGTTTCAGTTGTTTATAGTACAAAGTTTATCCTAGTGTGACCTCTGACCTAACTGCGGCACGTGTTAACATTGTCCGATTTGGGTCAAATTTTCAGCATTTCAGATTGAGACTAAGTGCAAAATATTCCGACCAGCAAAATTCCAAAAAAGAAAAAAAATGCAGCCCTAACCTCCCATACACATCTTCTATTTCGAACACTTTAGAAATCGTGTAATAAGATCAATATGTCAAACGCGATCTTCTAAAGCGGTGCAAAAAATACTTCACCTCTTCTGATCGCGTCAATATTTACACCACCTACATCCGTCCTAAAATGAAATACAACTCCCATATATGGGGAGGGGCTCCAATGACATCTTTGCAGCTTCTGGACCGTGTACAGAGGAGAGCAGTGGTGATGATAGGGAATGGTAGGGTATCCAACTCTATTGTCTCCCTGCAGCATAGCCGGAATGTGGGTTGTATATCGCTGTTCTATAGATATTTTAACGGTATCTGTTCATCAGATATCCGTCGTCTGGTCCCTGAAGTTAGAACATTTAGACGGAATACACGACTATCCAGGGCGTCTCATCCGTTCATTGTCAAATGGCCGGTTGACCGGACGACGCACTATAGAGAAAATTCGTTCTTCAGCCGGACTGTTGGAATAATCTTCCTACAAGTGTTTTTCCTGCCTGCTATGACAGTATCAAATTCAAGGCCAATGTCAACAAACGCTACTCCCTCTTTCCCCCCTACATCAGTCGATTTACCCGACTGCAACTTTTTCACTGGTTTTTGATATCACTGGTCGAGGCCATCAACAAAAAAGGTGAGGGTGAGAGATGAAACAAAATAAAGATCGACTACTCTGACTGATACGAACCAACAACAACAATGGTTGGTAACACTGACAAAAACCAACACGATTCTGTATAAAGTAAAGCTATAGAGAGAAAAACTTTCGAACAACAACTTGGAAGTCTGGCAACTCCCCTTCAGGTACTTCCCATACATATGTACAATCCTGCCCCTTAGAAACCGTGTAATATTATCAATATGACCAACGAGATCTTGTCCAATGGTGGTAGTCACATTCACTTTTGACTTTCTGATACTTTGGAATATGAGACTTGTATGTTTTTACTGAGGGTGAGAGTATTTATAAGTCGGTTTACCTGACTGCAACTTTTTCACTGGTTTCTGATATCACTGGTCGAGACCATCAATAAAAAAGGGTGAGATGAAACAAAATAAAGATCGGGCGGAGTAAAAATACAAAATGCTGAATATAAAATTTGGCGCCCCGGTAGTCGAGTTGGTAGCGTCCTTGTCTATCAGCGTTAGGGGTTGTGGGTTCGATTCCCACCAGAGCCTTTGGTCTGTCGCTGCAAAATTTTAGCCAAATGGTCTGTGTCACCCGGTTTACCCTTGGACCCAAAAATAGAATATAAATTTACTTTGTATTGTAATTAATAAATAAATAAAAATAAAATTTGGGTAAGATTTCTAAAGTGGGTATAATTGTGATTGGGCGCAGTAATATTATTACACGATTTCTAAAGCGTGCGGAATGGTACATTTGTATGGGAGACTTCCAATTTTTTCTTCAAAACCCAAACTTTAAAAGGCGCATTTTCATAGAAAAAGGGCAATTGGGAACAACAAGTGAAAGAGTATAGGTTTAAGAAAAACGTCAATTGGTTCTTTAAAAAACAACAGCAACAATACCTGAGAACGTTAACTGTTTGTTGTCCCCTGGGAAAAAAGTCGAGTTACCGTACACCAAACAACATTTTCCACTACTGAAATGCATAGCCGTTGGAAAAGAAGAACAGGAAATAGCGAGGAACAAGTTTACTTACATTGTAGAGAGTCACACAAATAAACAACAACTAAAAAGCACATAAACATACATTGTGCAAACAGTGGAGCAAAACCAAAAAGTTCTTACGGGAAAACAAAAACATTATAATTTTTGAAGCAGACAAAGGGAACGTAACAGTGGCTATGGAAAAAACTGAGTACGACAACAAAATGCAATATATGTTGAATGATATGATGACATACAAGAGTAATAAAATATACCAATATGTGGGCGACCTTTTTGAAATAAATAAAAAAGTGCAATAGATAATATTTTATAACAAACACATTCAATAGAAAATAAAACTAATGGAAAACTTCCGTACCTGGATTCAGCTTTACGCGATTGACTGCAGTAAGACTCATCAAAGCCAGAAATAGCTCTTCACAATAAAAGTCCCCGATTAAAAAAAAATCAGTTTTACATATACCTGGACTATCAGAGAGATTGGCGAAATCAAACTGCATTGACAACCAGATCTACAACATAGCACATACGACTAACCATACTCTCCAAAGTGTTTTCACAAGTTTAAGACAGTTAGACATAGGAACTACGAAATACAATCTAAAATCTGAGATCAAATCAAGGAACAACAATTTGACTCGAAAAACACACTTGATATACACTGTGCGATGGAGACAATAAACTTCTCAAATTAGAAATGATACATATTTTGAATACAGAGCAGATGAACTATAAAACACACAGAGCAGATGTCGCGCAGAGTTACAGAATGCTGATAAGAAAAAAGAGATTGCAATAGAAATTAGTATGATATAAAATGACGAAGATAAACCAACGATACCGTATGTTTAACAGTTTTGTTTTTAATCGGAAAGTCAAAAGTGAGCGTGCTACTACCATTGCATGTAGCATCTGATGAAATGTCATAATAGCAACCACAAAATACCGAAGTTGACGGAAAAATATTGTGTTACACGTTATATAGAGTAGAGTTCCAATTTTATTCTCGAAAACTGTATGTAGTTAAAACTTTAATCTATACAGAATATAAGAAACATTGCTTTCAACGTTTTAATATTATATTATTCTGTATAGATTTGTATGGATCGAGTCCAACAAGTCCAATTTTTTCTGGAGAACTTGATATGTTTATACCCGAACCCTACGGGTAGGAGGGTATATATAATTTGATACGACCCAAAAGTGTAACACATAGAAATAATCACTTTTGACAATAGGTGTCTTTGAAATTCGATTCATTACTTTTTAAGTCGTTTAAGCCATGACCGTCTTTCATGTTGGTACGCACGATAACTTTCGAAAGAGTTAAACAATATGTCATGGGTTAATATTTTTCGAAAATGGGAGTATGGGATTGCATGTGGCCTATATGGCCACACCCCTTCGGATACCTACAAAACAAATCTTCTATTTCGCCCACTTTAGAAACGTGTAAAAATATCAATACACCCTGCCAGATCTTTTCAAATTCCGTATTTCGTAAATCTATAACTAGACGAAGAATCCCACAAAAACATGGAAGTCTGGCCACTCCCCTTCTGGTACCTCCCAAACAAATGTACCATCCCTCTTCTATATTCCGCCCACTTTGTAAAACGAGTAATTGCGGTCGGCAAAAAATGGACTAAGTGGTTTTTGTTGTTTGAGCAACAACTCAGCCGTACTCATCAAGTTTAATTTTTTTCGATATTTATTCTTTATATCGTTTTCATTTTTTTCCTGTTCAAGGTCATTGTATGCCCGATGCTTTCAAGCGTTTATTAAGGCTAAACGAGGTCCAACAAAGTACTGAGAATCTGATTTGTTGAAATTTTTTATATTTCAATGTTTTAAGTTATTTGCTGTACAAATAAATTGTTTGCGTAATGTTCCAAAACAATTTATGTTTTGTTCTTGTAATTGATATTTTTCGGTGTAGCAATTTAAAATGGGTGGGTAAACGAATAAATTTTGTGATCACTGATTTTGTATATAAGATACTACCCTGAATGGTGATGGTAGTAACACATAAATTAACAAATTAGATAAGTAAAAAAGATGCTGGTTATATGAAAATAAACTCACCTTTATATCACTGCTACTGCGTAGAACTACATCCTGTCCTGTGTTATTTGTGGTTGCTGTAATTTGACCATTTGACGTACCCACAAGATGTACATTGATATCACAACCAACAAGATCACCTTTACCTGTATTGTACAAATTTTGACCAAAATGAGAAAAAAATATTTTATATATTTATTTAACAACAAATATGAAAAAACTACCTTCAAAATTTTTATGAAATGACGTTTTTATAGAAAACAAATTAATGAAATAATTGCAAAGAATTCATATTTGCCAGCACTCCCCGTTAACGGAAACGTATCTAGTGCGATGCCTAAAAGGGTTAAAAGGGTTCTTGCAGATCTCAACGTAACTAAAACTACGAACTCGGATGGTATTTCAACACTTGTACTACATTAGTGATCTTCGACGCTAGCTCGTCCATTGCGCAACCATTTCAACATGTCGTGATGTGCTTGTATTTACCCTTCACGTTGGAAAGATTCCAATATTCAGCCGATCCATAACAAAGGTGAGACTACAAATCCTGCAATGTAGCGCTCAATAGCAATATGTTTTGCGCTCCCGTATTGACAACTTGTTGTGTCAGACTGTGAACCCAATCTCACCTTGACAGCATGCGTACTCAGATTACCCACCCAGTGCTTTTTGTTGTCGCACAAATGTTCCACTGCTCCAGCGTCGTCGTCAATCTATATGGGTGGTGTGGATATCGACTTAACAGATACTGTTGATGTTCTGGGCATGAAGATACAGGGTGATCTTAGCTGGGCTGGCCATATGTTCGAAGTGTCGAAAGAAGCGCTTTAAAAGCGGTGCAGGAAATACTTCATCTCATCTGACCACGTACAAAATTACACCACCTACATCGGACCTACAATGGAATACAAGTCCAACAAATTCAAGGCTAATGTCAACAAACACTACTCTCTCTTCACTTCTTCCAACACCTCCATTTTGTATCGCTAACACAGTGCATTGCATTTATGGGGGCATACCCTGACTTTGTAGTACATTGACACTTCAAAACTAGCTGTTTAGTTTATGATTCCAGTGTTGATCGCCTGGCGAGTGCAAACAATGTGTTTTGTTGACTATTCTTACTCATCTTCATCCCGCTCACACATCATCTGCCGCAGTCTCTATTCCCAACTTTCATTCTCATTGCATACCTTTCGACCAAACGTCACATTACGACGGATACCAGCAATGAGACATCTGGTCTTAATAGCGTCAGCACTATTTTCTAACGTTCATACCCTAATCGGGGTCTCATCGATCTGGAGTGAATGCAACCTCGATCTACGCTATCATTTGTTATTCTGTATCCTCTTTCAGGCAGTTCTGCTGGAATCTGAAAGAATGATGTGGTCCCGAGTCTTGCTGGCTCGTATGCTCTGTAGTTCCTGACAAGAGCCTATATAATTTATAGTCGTCGGTAAGCTTACACATTGGTGGTTATTATATGAAAATTTATTAGAATTACTTTCGTACTTTTGTGAACGAAATACAATCTCAAACCGAGTTTCCATCCCAATGTCATTGTTATCGATTCATTGGGCTTCCTTTCTTAATGAAACTCTACAACATGTCCAGAACATCAATAGTGTTGATATCCGCACCACCAATAGAGATTGACGACGATGCTGGAAAAGTATGACAACAAACAGCACTGTGTGTTGCGTTCAATAAAATATATTGTGTTCATTTAGCCCAACTCACAAATCGAGTTTAAGTAACCTCAAAGAAAAGCTCAAAGTCTTTAAGCTCCAAGATGTGTGGTTCGCGTGGGAAATGAAAGAATGATAATGGGCATAATCTTGTACAAATTGGAAATAGTTTCGGGAGTGCATCGAAGCCATTAAGGGTAGCCTCCCATTACATATTTGAACTTCTGTAAAGAAACCCGAAATCCAATCCTGAACTTAACCCAAAGAGAGTTAAATTCTTGATCTTCTGAGTCCATATGTTGCTGGCTATCGAACACAAGACCATTACGTCTATATATCTCACTATGGAAATGAGCGGAAATCCCGTATGTTACCAACTTGTATTTTAAAGTTACCTGCCATTGTGACACAAAACAAGACTATATTAAAGCAAACATACAAAAGCAACTGCTAAGGTGTGAGCTGCCAAACCAGCAGGTTAAGATGTTGGAGTTGAGCTTGATTTAAGTATCGCGAGACCCGGTAGCCATGACTGTACCTCATACAAATACAAAAACCTAAGCATACATTTAGAGTCTTAACCATAGAAACATTTCGAATTGCAAACAATACCTAACAATACAACCGGCAGCGCAAGCATACTTCACGTAGTTATCTCGATATCTCGTATTGAACTCTCCTGTTCTCGATGATTTCAGCGCAGAAAGTCCACCCGTATACCCAAATGAGGTCAAATAAGCAATTACCCGGCTTCAGAAGAACAATGCCGCAGGTGTACATAGAATAGGCAGATCTGTCCCGACGAGATTAGACATTCTCAGAGAATTATAGCACGCAAATTACGTTGTTCCGCTTCAGGGTAACAACGAGTATGAATAATAACAAAGACGAGAGAATTTAGATTTTCCTATCTTTATTAATTAATGTTGGTCTTAAGACTGAATTACAATGATTTTATTTTAGATACTTATAGTAGATCTTACATTTTGGTTTTCCATAAGCAGCGACGATGCAGAGACATCGTTTGTTGCTTTGGGTATTCTACAAAACCAGCGACAATGTGAGTGGCATTGTTGGTGTTTTTGTAGATTTTGTTTACATATTGGTTTATGGATGGTCTACATATGGATTTGGGTTACGTTTGAGTTTATGTAATATGATATCTGTTTCGGTTTTTAATTAATTGACAAAAGCGGCAATAACTAGTGAAGTAAATGGAAGTAGGTTTTTGGGTTTTGTTTAGTTGACATTTAATGAACATGGCATTTTAGTTTAAGTGGATTTTTGGGTTTGTAAATGTAGTTCAGTGTTTCATATATTTTTGGACTATGATATTAATATCGTTGTTGTCTGCAATGGTAATTGGTTCGGGTTGCTTGTGGGGCAAGTACGTAACTCGCATGATCATTAAAACCTCAGCGTACTACAGACAATTCACAAGAAGGAGACAACTTCTGCAGGTTGCAGAATCTACCGTCAACCGTCGAGACCGACCAGCTGTTTATTGTTATTGCTTTCACTTCGACATTTTGCGCGCGGAAATTGTTTATAAGTTGTAAATTAAATGTTAAAGTTATGAGTAATATTTTTATAAACGAAGACAAATCATATTTTGTACAAATGCTCTTCGATCTGCTGTTTTTGTTTTGTTTTGTCTTACCGTCGTCTACCATCATAACTAATCGGACAATATTGAGTGTAACGTTAACAGTCACGACTAATTGGACCTTTATACGTGGAAATATTAGAATCGAATTTGATTGTTTAACTTTTGCTTATGATTCGGAATTTCAAAAATGTAAAGAAAAATCTACATCATCCGTAACTAAATGAATGAACGTCTTTTGTTTGATTTAAAATTCGAGGGATTCGCTGCAGGTACATTTAACATGTCCAATGCTGTCTTTGGTAGCTGGAGGAAACTCTCGTTTACAATTCCTACGGTAATATGCACTGGGAAAAAAGTCATAAAGTGCACTGGTAAAAATATCATGAAGTGCAACAAAAAACGCAGACCTCAGATTTAGATTGAAATCAAAAAGGCCTCCCTACATTTTTTTTTCTAAAGGTTTTAGTTTACAATGGTTGCTTTCTGGCATCTTACGATAACTATAACACTTTCCAATAAAATAAATTTAAAAAAAGATTATCCCGTTCACATGTAATAGATTTTCGATTACAAAACGAGCACTGTTTCCGTAGACTTTTTGTGAATTACCATGAGAACAATTCATTAATGATGTACAATGCACTAATTAAAAATACACTTGCACGGCTGAATGTTTGTAAGACACTGATTTTTATTTATTAATATTTCCTTAATCTACCATACATTTTCTTAAACTAAACTAATCCTAAAGAAGGAACGAGAACGCGATAGACGCATGCGTGGGGTTGTTTTGTCAACCCACGCACGCATAACATCTTGTGGAAAATTCCACTCGTTATCATGCTCGTCCCTTTTTCTAAAAATAACCCGCCGCTCCATACCACACACGCATGTTTTACTGCCTGCTTATCTTAAAAAACCCAAGCTACAAAATACACACATGTATTGAATGTATCCAAATTACAATTGTTTACATTATTTGACTACATACAAAAAACCAAACATATTGTTTTGAATACATTGTAGCTAGTACAGTTTTTTACCAATTTAAAAACCAGAACAAAAAACCATGTGAGGGTTTGCTTCAAATCTGAACATTCTGCGGCCGGCGAACTACAATTACATGTTGCCTTCTGCAACTACAATATTTAATTAATATAAACATCAATAGTCCTATAATCAACACGCAAATGATACTTAATGCTAAGTGTCCGGTAACATGGTGGAAATGCAGCTCCCGTAGATGAACGTCCCTAGACTTTAAGTCACCGATATGCTTCTTAAGTTGATTGATCTCGGCATCATGGTCGATGACTCTCATTCCCACTGGCTTTATGATTGCACTGTTACTGTCCGGAATCTCGTTTATGAGGTGAACACCGAAACGCATCGTAGCGCTTGAATTTTTATCTGCGCTTGCTGTCAAAATCGTTCTACCTATCCGGCCTGAGCAACCGGATTGCAACGTTACAATGCCTTGTCTGGGCAGATGCAATAGCTCCTGCTCGTCCACGTTGCAGAATACGTGTAGTGTTGAATTCTCCGTTGTTTTAAACAGCCACGTTTGTTTATTCTCCAAGTTGACCCAAGTATTCTCATCATTAACCTCGGCAAACTGACATTGAGTAGGCTTGTGGGGCTTCAGAGGAGATGTTTCACAATAATTTTGCCCAGCATCTTGCCAGGCCCACTAGCCCTCACAGAAATATTGATGGTCCATCATTAAGACACATCGTTGTAGCTCAGAATCCGCCATCAAATGGTAAACATCATCATCGTAGCTGTAGACAAGATACGGCCTTGGAATAGATGCCATTACCATCACTAAACTTCTGTTCACCGGAATGGGAATCACCTTATAGATGCTGCATGGCTTCGTTGAAATCAAGGGAATCTTGGTTTCCACCACTAGAATATTACCCAGCACTATCGCCTTCGCTTTTATCAATCGCAATATGATCTGGATTTGATTACCCTTGCTTCCCGGCAACTTCAAACTGTCCGGCAGCAGTTCCTTTATTTTCAAAACCTCGTGATTCAACTGTTCGGGTTTAAGCAAATCTGGATTAATTTTTCCGTGGTTAACATCAACTAGCAACTTAATGATTTGCATCTGAATCTTCTCCACTTCTTCAAGCTCTGCCTCAATTTGTCTGGCAATTACAAAGAATTTAATCGACTCCTTATAAACGAGTATTTGCACCTGCAGCAATGTAGTTATGTTGTAAACGCGTTCGTTAAGTTCTCTGAACCTCATATTCACATCGTCTATTGTTCGTTTAACGATATTTGACGTTGAATCCACAAGCGACGTCTGTTGTGCTACCATCTGCTTGATGTCCTTCTCATTTGCTAACAAATCCTTGAGATTCTGCTCCACCTCTTGCCGATCGTCATTATCCATTAAGCCGAATAGCCAACCATATACTGAACCCACAAAGTTCAGAGCCCTCGTTTTTCGCTTTGGACTTATTGAAAAAAGCTGGTCATTGGATTCAGCTTCCTTCACCCGCTCCAGAATTCTCACCAACAAACTTCTGCACTGGCTTTCAAATTCGCCGATTTTTTCGCAAATGGTCATACTTCTGTTCTTCATTTTTTGGATAAGCTTCCATCTGTTAAGCGAACCCATCCCATCAGCTTCTTTATGTCCATCGGGAAGTTCCAGCAACGGCCTTCCAGTCAGAAAATGTAAAGGTGTTAAGACATTTATCTCATCGGCATTATTCCCCATTTCACATAATGGTCGAGAGTTCAATACCGCCTCTACTTGTGCCAGCAACGTCGCCATCTCTTCAAAGGTCAGCTTGTTCTCGCAGATAACACGCCTCAGATGGTACTTCACTGACTTTACCGCAGCCTCCCACAATCCACCGAAGTGTGGAGCTCCCGGGGGAATAAAGTGCCACGATATATTTTCGGAGGACAGCACGTCCGCGGAACTTGTTGTGGCCTCTCTAATCGCCTTAGCCACGTCCTTTTCAATTTTGCGCGAAGCTCCCACGAAGTTTGTGCCGTTATCGGAGTACATATGGGAACTTTTGCCTCGTCTGGCAAAAAACCGTCTTAACGCTGCCATGAATCCATCTGCAGTTAAATCACTTACTGCTTCCAAGTGCACAGCTTTTGTTGTCATACACACAAACACTGCAATGTAGCCTTTAAATGACCTGCAACCTCTTCCCTTTGACATCCGCATTTGAACCGGCCCAGCGTAATCGACGCCAGCATGAGTAAACGGATGTGTTACTGATACTCGGCTTTCTGGCAAATGCCCCATTAATTGTACAGCTGCTTCTTGTCGGAATCGCACACATCTTACACAGGATCTGACACACTTCTTTATCAGGTTTTTAGCGCCAACGACCCAATACGATCTTTGTAAAGTTGCTTGCATTATCTTGATACCACCATGCAATGAAGTGTTGTGAATATCTGTTATGATAATCGACGTTAAATGACATTTCATCAATAGTATCGGATGCTTCCTGTTATAGGTGATGTGAGCATGCTCAAGTCGTCCACCCACTCGTAAAACTCCATCATCATCCAAAAACGGATTGAGGCCGCAAATCTTGCTCTTAGTTGGTAGCTCCATCTTCATTCGTAGACATTTTATTTCTTCTTCAAATGTCGATGCTTGCACATACCGAATTACTGCATTCCTCGCCTTACGAATTTCGTCCGTTGACAACCACGTTGATGTCACATTGCCTTTGATTTTGTCCACAAATCGGATAACAAAGGCTACTACCCGAACCAGCTTCTTAAAATTGGATAAGCGACCAATCAGCTCTTCCAAAAAATTCGTTCGCGACCATGATTTAGTGAGCGCACTAAATATCGCTGTGCTAGGTTCATGCCATTGACACCTGTCTTTCAGCCATTCAGGACCATTCCACCATAACGTGTGTTGCACCAACTTCTCAGGAATTAGCCCCCTTGATGCTGCATCAGCAGGATTATCTTTTGATCTTACATGCTTCCACGTAGCGGCTGGAACCAACGTCTTCATTTCGTTTATCTTCGTTCGCAAAAACCGATCTTTTATCTTGGTGTCGTTTGTGATCCAGGCAAGCGCTATCATCGAATCACTCCATGCGTATACTTTAACTTCTCTACGCATCACTAGTATAACTTTATGAAGTAACCTCGTCAGCAGGTGAGCAGCACACAGCTCCAATTTCGGGAGAGTTTTTCGATTCTTTATAGGATTCACCTTTGACTTTGCCGCTACTAGAGTTATTTCACCATTGACCTTTGCATATATTACTGCCGCAAACGCCTTCTCCGATGCATCAGCAAACCCATGAAGTTCCCACGCATCACCTTCATTTGTTTTTAGCCACCTTGGAATTTTTATTTTTCCAATCGATGCCAAGTTCCTCATAACACTATGCCATTCTTTGGAGAGTTCCTCGTTCAGCAAGCCATCCCATTCCAAATTCATCAACCACAACTTCTGAATAAATAACTTCGCCAGGATGGTGATAGGTGCCAGCCATCCAAGTGGATCAAATATTTTCGCCAGGGTAGAAAGTGCCTTTCTCTTTGTTATTTTCAACTCATCATAGTTCTGAAAATAAAAAGTAAAATTATCGTTATTCGGTTCCCACTGAACCCCCAATGTCTTGACTGCTTCGCCGTCTTCAATTTTCACAATCTGATTGTCTCCAGCATCCTTGATATTCCTTATTATAGATTTTTCATTGGATAGCCATTTCCTCAGCCTTAGTCCAAACTTCTTCAGCTGATGGTCGACATCAGTCTGGATTCGCTCACATGCTTCTTTTGAATCCGCTCCAGTCATCAAATCATCCATGTAGAAATCCTCCTTGATGACGATATGCAGCTTCGGATTATTTTCTTTGCATCTGTTGGCTATCTCCAATAAAGCTCGCTTCGCCAGAAATGGTGCACAGGCTGTTCCATACGTGACCGTCCTCAACCTGTATTCTTGCATCGGTTGGTCAAAGTCCTTACGCCATAGAATTGTCTGATATCGCTGATCATTCTCTGCTACCAATATTTGACGGTACATCTTCTCGACGTCTGCTGTCACTACATACCGCCATAGCCTCCATTTAATCAGAATTTCAAATATGTCTAGCTGCAACTTTGGTCCAACACAAAGAATGTCGTTTAGGCTAGCACCGTTTGTCGATTTTGCAGATGCGTCGAACACCACTCGAACTTTGGTCGTTGCGTGATCACTTCTTATTACTGCTTGATGAGGCATGTAGTATTCACCAGTAAACCGCTTGACTTCCTTCATATGCCCAATTCCAGGTAGTTTTCCATAAACTTGGCATACTCTTCTCTTAGCGCCTCATCTCGTTGCAATCGTCTCTCCACACTCAATAACCGTGCAACGGCCATCTTCCTTGATTCTCCTAGAGTCGTTTGCTCCTTAAGCGGCAGCCTCACTACCAACCGTTTTTCCAGGTTAAGCGTAAACAACTGTTCACACTTTTGTTCCTCATCACCGATTTCAGACTGAACCGGTATCTCTTCCATCTCCCAAAATCGCTCTAATTCACGGCATACTGCTACCATCGACTTCTTGGGAACTTCTGCAGAGCTCAGCACACCAGATAACATTAATCCAAATGTTGTTTCTTGTCCAGTCACTGATTCTTCTCTCACCAGTCCTTCCTTCAAAATCTCGTGGTATAAATCAGCTCCAATCAGTAGGTCGATTCTATCCGCTCTATGGAACAATGGATCTGCCAAACAATAATTATTCCATGTCGACATATTCACCTTTACATTTTTATCAGGTTGGGCCGATGATAGGTTCTTTAACACAATCGCGTTCGCGAAATGAACTGCGTCACTCTGAAACCTTGGCCGTATCTCGATTTCCACTGTTGCCTTTGACACTCCAACCGGGGTATTACCTAATCCAATTAGCTCTGTCATTGTCTTCTTTTTAGGCAACCTGAGGATTTGTGCGGCCTCCTCAGAGATAGATGTCCGTTGCGAACCTTGATCTATCAGCGCCCTTACAACTACGTAATCGCCAAATGCTGACTTGATCCGTACCTGCGCTGTCGCCAACAACGTTATCGCATTGCTGTCTGTTGTTAACTGCACTCTGGAATTATATTTCTGCTGTCCAGACATCGGTTTTGAAGTATCCGCAAAGTGAAGCAAAGTGTGATGTTTCCTTCCACACTTATCGCAATTCATATTACTCTTGAAACATTTTTTGTCCGACCTATGATTCAAACAAACCGTACATCTCTGGAATTTTGATGCCCAATCTCTTCTGGTCTGAGTGGACTCTCCCAAAAATGTTCTGCATTCAAATATTGTATGGCCACCAATATTACAATAACTGCATTGCTTTTGAGTCGTTTGGAAAACATTGGCTTTTCGCTGAACTCCTGTAGCTCCTTTCTTACCCCTCGCCGCTTCCTGTGTGAGGTATTGCTGCTCCAGAAAACTCATTACATCACTGAGGGTTTGAATCTCTTTCGTTTTCTGCACACACTGCTCATACCACATCAATCCTTCCTTGTCAAGTTTCCGGATCAAAATTCGAGCCAGGAATGGATCCGCACCTTCAAGATCCACTCCCATTGCTTTCATGGCTTGGCAGCACTCCATTGTTGTGTCCAAAATATGCTTAATGCTGGATGCCATTTGTGAATTTATATTAGGCTGATCCAGCATCTTATCGAACAGCGTTGCAAACAACAACCTCTTGTTGTTATATCGTTGCTCCAAAATTGTCCAAGCCGCTTCATAATTGTCTTCCGTCACTTGCAAGTGTTGAATTACTCGACCCGCTTCACCTTTTACCACCGCCTTCAGACGATATAACTTCTCAACGTCCGACAGGTTATCATTGTCGCCAATCAACTTCGTAAATAAGTCGTGGAATGCCGGCCATTCATCCACGCGTCCACTAAAAATTGGAATTTTAATGTCTTCCAATCGTGTTGCAGAAAAATCTTTTTTATTTCCGATATCTCCGCTTCGAATTGTGATTTCACCACGCAATTCACGGAACTCTGTCCGTATTTTTGCGTATACCTCATAGATGTCGTTATCATCGAGGCTTTCAGCGACAATCCTCCTGTATGCCTGGACAACTTCTTGTAATTGGTCCTCTACCAATTGTTGTTGTACCTGCAGCCGTTCGGAACTGAGACTCAGTATGGTATCTCTTGTCGTACTCATAATTGTCGCCAATTCCCGAACTTCTCTTCGAAACCTTTCAACCAATATAGTGTGTGGTTGAGAAAGCTGTACGTCGCTTCTGTGGACTGTATTTTTCTTTCGGTCTTCGCCAAATCTGCTTGGCTCTGCTTCCAGGACTTTCGTTGACGTCTTTTCCTCGAAATTGTCTGTCCCATATTTAGCAATCATTCCTTTTGCCCCTTCGTACAAGGCCTCGGTGGATTTATAAAGATCCATTACCTCCGGTATCTCCTTGTCCGCGGACTGTTTCAATTCCGTCACCAACTTGGTGAAGTCCACCCACTTGCTCTGTAGGGTGGACTCGTTGCTTGAGAGTTGAACCATTCTCATCTCTGGCTTCCCTCTCAAATACCGCTCAATATTTTAAATTTTTTGCGATAATTTGATTAATTGCTCCATCTTCTTGGAGGCTTCAGACTTCGTACCGAACATTTTTAATATTTTTTTTTCACAAATATTTTCCTTACAAATCACACTTTCACTTTAGTAAACGGATTAAATTTTTTTTTTTTAAGGACTAATGCTCGTCGGTTCGAAGGATCAAAATGTACAATGCACTAATTAAAAATGCACTTGCACGGCTGAATGTTTGTAAGACACTGATTTTTATTTATTAATATTTCCTTAATCTACCATACATTTTCTTAAACTAAACTAATCCTAAAGAAGGAACGAGAACGCGATAGACGCATGCGTGGGGTTGTTTTGTCAACCCACGCACGCATAACATCTTGTGGAAAATTCCACTCGTTATCATGCTCGTCCCTTTTTCTAAAAATAACCCGCCGCTCCATACCACACACGCATGTTTTACTGCCTGCTTATCTTAAAAAACCCAAGCTACAAAATACACACATGTATTGAATGTATCCAAATTACAATTGTTTACATTATTTGACTACATACAAAAAACCAAACACATTGTTTTGAATACATTGTAGCTAGTACAGTTTTTTACCAATTTAAAAACCAGAACAAAAAACCATGTGAGGGTTTGCTTCAAATCTGAACAAATGAAAATATCCAAAAATAGCACCAACTCCACAACAAAAACAATAAACGACGCAACCAACAAACAAACTCCAAATCAATAAGAAGAAAAAAGCACATCAGTAACACACATCACAGAATATCACAACAAAGACCATACGAGGGGCTTTTTATGCTTCCATTCTCGTCTTGCACTTGGGTTCCAATATTTGTTTTCCCATAATAAAAACGACCAGTTTTTTTAAAAAAAAATTGTTATATCCAATTTTGGTAGGTCGAAGCTGCATATTCAAGTCTGAATATGGGGTTTCTCGTTCTCTCTTTAGAATTATTTTATGTTTTTAACGTATAGTGTACAAAATAAGTGTATATAAGAAGAATAGTTTAATAAAATTATTAGTGTCTTACAAACACTCAACGCTTGTAGACTTTTATTTTATATACTAACTCTGTACATTCGGTCAATGGAACCGGATTTTTAAGATCTCCCCCACCAGCGGTAAGAGACTTAAAAGCCACAGTAAACTGTCAAAGAAGTCACACAAAATTCTTCTGTTGTACACTTGTTACATTCGAGCATATTAGTGAAAATCATAAATGCCGACTAATTAACTACTAAGTAATACAGCTACCGGCAAGAGTATAGCAGAAGTACAGGGTTTCCATATACATCAACAATACATAAACAAAATTATCTACAAATTACGAAAACATACTTCAACGTGCGAAGATACTTCCATTGTTTGTAAGTAAGCAATTAAGACATTTATTTGGGATTTTTTATAAGAAGTGATAGGTTTTACAAAGACCATATGACATGGTTTAACGTAGAACTATGCGTGTTTTGTTCTAATATGCCCTGAGAGTAGATGCTACATGCAAACAATTATCAATGATTTTTTGGTAATGAGGGAAAAATATATTTTGCATCCTGCAGAGGGTCGTTACCCAGTGAGGTATGTCGGGCTCGCCTATATGGCATACCGACTAAAAACGTCCTTATCTGTCTTCGGAGATAGTACCGCCTCGTGTCCGCTTTCGCATCACTTCGAGCCATCGACTTTATTCGGCCTGCGTCCAGGCTCCCGCTATTTGAGCATATATTTATGAAATTTTTTGGATATCATGCTGTGTCCAAATCCTTTTTCTTTCTTCTTAAGATGTCTTCACAATATTTCGCAACAGCGTTCCAACTTTCCTCATCAGCTGTCATTTTGTCAATCATGTTCTCTATGGTGATAATGCCAAGAGTTCTCTCCAGTTCTCCGCGATATTCCCTCCAGCGAATGCAGTTGAAAAAAGTATACTTTGCACCATCTTCAGTATTCGTCTTCGTACATGCAATAGGGTGTGACGCACTTTCCCATTCTGTGTAATTTACTTCTCCATTTCGTCTTTATAATCGTATTTTAATTTCTGTATACCAGGGATAAGCTTTGATGTCCATCTTCCGTGTTGATCATTGTTCCAGCGAGTTTGCCAATTTTTGAAGGTTCGGTTCTGTACTGCCTCTACCGAGTCGGAGCGGTTAGTGCTGCTGTCACCCGTAGTGCTGCTGTGCGTTGCACTGCCAAGAGACTACTGGCTCTCTATTTTTTGTTTATTGTACCAGCTCAGATTTCGCATCCATAGAGTAGGATACTGGTGCTGGCATCCATCAGCAACTGGAAGTGGTCCACCGATCTTAGCCATTAATTGTCTTAGTTGTCTGGTAATATTTGCGGCTTCATTATTATCATAGTGGATTTGAGTCCAGTCTAATACCGAGGTTAACTGTCTTCTTTGGGGATATTACCGCATCACCGATTGATATATATCTATCTCTACGAGGATCTGTCGTCTTGTGAGAAGTAAGACTTCTGTATAATGCGTTATCAGCTGCAGTCCGTGTGAGTCTAACCACGCCTTGGTTCTTATCATCAATTGTCAAAGCCTGCGTTGTGCTACTTCTGGACTGGTGAATAGAGTTCCCTGTTGCGCTGCAGCGACTACGTCAACTACGCCTTTCAAGGCTCCGATAGTGGACTACCCTGGTTGGAATCCGTTCTGGCTTTTCGAGAACCCTCCTGCAATACGGATTGCTTCTTCAAGGCGGGACTTAATGAGCCTCTCTAGTAATTTCCCAGGCGTATCTAGAATACAGAGTGGTCTATATGATAATGGTGAGTCTGGTTCACCTTTTGCCTTATGTTGAAATGTTGCTGCTTTTTCCATTCATTGGAAAACATACCTTTCTTTAGGCAGCTGTTATACGTATTTGGTAGCAGTTCAGGTCGTTCTTTTGCTATTTCCTTTCTTACCTCTGTGGGTATTCCATCGGGACCGGGACTCTTATTGTTTTTGAGGCTACGTGCAGCAGCTTTGAGTTCCTCTACGTGTTTTATTGTGCGTCCAAGTTTCCTATCCTGATGTCATGTGTTGGGAAAAGCGACGTAACGATGTTTTGCATGGTTTTCTCGTCCATCACTCGTACCGGGTTTCTAATACCCAACTCCTTCATTATTATTTTGTACTCTAGCCCCACGGGTTTCTGTTTATGTCCTCGCGTAGTTCTTCCCATTGTTCCCATTCTTGCGTCTTTATATTCTGCTTGTTCAGCTTCAAAAGTACCTCTTGCCCATGCTCTTGTGTATCTGCGTCTACATCGGATACAAGCGTGCCGTAGATTCTCGATTGTGTCATTCCGCCAGCAAGACAAAACTCTGTCTTGCTATAGATTTACTACATACAAAATTTGGGCAATATTGATGTTATTACACGATTTCTAAGGAAGGCGGGATGCCACATTTGTATGGGGCTTAGCAGAAGGGGGGTTGCCAGACTTCCAAGTTTTTGTTCGAATTTTTTTTCAGAAATAGCTTTTCTAAATACGGAATTTGGTCATATTGATAATATTACACGATTTCTAAGGAAGGCGGGATGGCAAATTTGTATGGGAGGTACCAGAAGGGTAGTTGCGAGACTTCCAAGTTTTTGTCCGAAACTTTTTGCAGCCTTAGCTTTACCAAATATAGAATTTGGGCAAGGTCGCGATGGTCATATTGATAATATTACAGGATTTCTAAGGAAGGCGGCAAAGCACATTTGTATTGGAGGTACCTGAAGGGGAGTTACCAGACTTCCAAGTTTTTGTTTGAAATTTTTTTCAGAAAAAGCTTTTCTAAATGCGGAATTTGGGCAATATCGCGATGGTCATATTGATAATATTACACGATTTCTAAGGAAGACGGGATGCCACATTTGTATGGGAGGTACCAGAAGGGGAGTTGCGAGTCTTCCAAGTTTTTGTCCGAAACTTTTTGCAGCCTTTGATTTACCAAATACAGAATTTGGGCAAGATCGGGATGGTCATATTGATAATATTACACGATTTATAAGGAAGGCTCATTTGTATGGGAGGTACCAGAAAGGGAGTTGCAGTCCAAGTTTTTGTTCGAAGTTGTTCTCTCTATAGCTTTACTTTATACAGAATAGTGCAGGTTTTTGTCAGTGTTACCAACCATTGTTGTTGTTGGGTAGCAAAGCTATATTTTTCACAACGAAAAAAAAATATATCTTCAAAAAACTTCTAATACTACACAACTACTATATAAAAGTCAGAATTGACTTAACTTTCACTTGTAAATATCAAAATTATTCGATCCTGTTCTGTTTTACGATTTTGTTCGAATTTCAAACTTTTCAGCAGATTTGAATCCGCAAAACAATTTGGGAACGCGTTTCGACCTAGTAGAAACACTTCAAAAAAATTAAGTTTTTTTTATATTCTTCATACAGTTTTGTTTCTGTTAGTCGAAGTCAAGATCATTGATTATTTATATTTTTTTGCAAAAATAAAAATGTTTAAAAAGGTTTCAAGCATCGTGTTTGCTTTGATTGCAGGCAAGGTATACGGATCCGTTTCGGAAGCTGCCTCACTTCTTCATCGGTACCCATTTGCAATGATTTCTGCAGCCAATTATTACGCCATTCTCGCATGTGAATGAGAAAAACTGTTTAGTAGCGCATATACCCACAAAAAATTGTAGCAGTGTTCGCGTATGTACGTCAGGGTCCATTTCGTCCCTGCGATGACATTGCCCATCACTGGCACTCTTAAGCATGGCAACCCTGACCTACATTCGCGCACGTATCAAAAATAACAACACTGGCAGGTTTGTGATCTCTTTGTGTTCATCCCTTCCTTTTGAAATAAAGTCAGTCGTTTTTGTGAGACCTACCGGACAACAACCGTGTGAATTTTTATTTGTAGTGAAGTGACTGCAACCAGTGAAGTGCCCCAATACCAGTGGCCCTTAACCATCACAACAACAGTAGCGACAGCAAACCAGTGCTTTGGATCTTTTCCTTATTTTATTTGGCTCCAAAGGGAAAACATATTGTCCACCAGAGACGTCGTCAAAACGAGTGCCGGTAAGAGAAGGTACGGTACAGGTGCGATGCGCAGTGGTCACCGTAACATTTGGTCCTATCGATCCGCGGAAATCAATCGAGACGCCAGCCGCTGGAATATATAATTTGGTGAACAGGCAGAAAATTAAGGTATGTGCAATGCGTACCTCAAAAAAAAAAAGTTCGCCGTACACCTTCGAATATGAAGTATTATTGAAAGGTAGTTTCAAAAATTTGTTTTTTATTTTTTTATGCCGAACGTATGGTCGCGCTTTTACATTTTTCTATATAACTTCTGCATTTATAAATGGATTTTAAAGTGTGATACATCGATGTTTTTGTCTCGACGACACTTTTTCTGATGGGAAAATCGACATACTTCCTTAGGAAGAGTTTCATGATTTTATGCGAGCTTTAATTTTCTGATATTAGAGTGGTACATTAGGGTAGTAGCAACTGAGATATGATGGGTAAGTACCAGAAGGGGGTGCTTGAGCTCAATGACTTCAAAGACAAAAAAAAATCGGCCTCGTCGAGACAAGATGTATCACACTTTAAAATCCGTTTATAAATGCAGAAGTTATATAGAAAAATGTAAAAGCGCGACCCCTACGTTCGGCATAAAAAAAAATTTTTTGAAACTACCTTTCAATAATACTTCATATTCGAAGGTGTACGGCGAACTTTTTTTTTTTACTTGTAACCTGGTTTGCTCTAATGTACATCCATGTTCAACAAAGCGTAGAACGAAGTATTGGCTCAGGCAAGGACGGACATAGTTCTTTGGATTCCTGGACGCTGACAAAATCTAAAGGAAAAATTTACGAATTGTGCTCACATTCCCGTTAAGCAAACGGTTGTTTCGTTTCGTATTTGGTACATTCACAATTTTTGTATTGCATCTGATTCACGTTCATTTTGTTTTTGTATTCCACCGGCACTTATTTTTTTTTGTCTCTTGTGTGTGGACCTTCACATTGTTGTTGTAAAAAACAATTTCTTATTAGAAGACGGTTGACTCTCGATTCGTTTCTTGTACGCACAAGAGGAATATAAAACGAAAATAGCAAACCTTGTTGTTTTGCTAACGGTGTTTATGTATACTGGAGGCATACATACATACATATTTCTATGTTTCGGTAATTCCCTTTGCTCAGCTGCGCTGTGCACTTTGGAATATTTTGACTCGCCAAACATAAAAGAGAGAGGAAAAACGTCGCGGTGTCAACTTGTTTCGCGGCCGTGGATGAGCTGTTGGCGTTAGCAGTTTCACTGTAACGTTGATTTGCCCTTACTATTTGTCTGTCTGTGCGAAGAATAGAATAAAAGAAGAAAGGTGCTCGATCATATTGGTGTGACAAGTGCTGGACTTGTAAACTTCGAGCACAGTGGCCCAAAATTAATTATTTTTTCGAGCACAGTGGGCCAAAAGTATTTTTTTTTTGCAAAAATTTTAAATTGATTGGAGAATTTAAAAATTCGTTGGCTCTCAGCTGGCAAGTGTTGGACTTGCAAATTTCGAGCACAGTGGGCCAAAAGTATTTTTTTGCAAAATTTTTAAATTTATTGGAAAATTTAAAATTCGTTGGCTCTCAGCTGGCAAGTGTTGGACTTGCAAATTTCGAGCACAGTGGGCCAAAAGTATTTTTTTGCAAAATTTTTAAATTTATTGGAAAATTTAAAATTCGTTGGCTCTCAGCTGGCAAGTGTTGGACTTGCAAATTTCGATCACAGTGGGCCAAAAGTATTTTTTTGCAAAATTTTTAAATTTATTGGAAAATTTAAAATTCGTTGGCTCACAGCTGGCAAGTGTTGGACTTGCAAATTTCGAGCACAGTGGGCCAAAAGTATTTTTTTGCAAAATTTTTAAATTTATTGGAAAATTTAAAATTCGTTGGCTCTCAGCTGGCAAGTGTTGGACTTGCAAATTTCGATCACAGTGGGCCAAAAGTATTTTTTTGCAAAATTTTTAAATTTATTGGAAAATTTAAAATTCGTTGGCTCACAGCTGGCAAGTGTTGGACTTGCAAATTTCGAGCACAGTGGGCCAAAAGTATTTTTTTTGCAAAAATTTTAAATTGATTGGAGAATTTAAAAATTCGTTGGCCCTCAGCTGGCAAGTGTTGGACGTGCAAAGTTCGAGCACAGTGGGCCAAAACTAATTTTAAATTGATTGGAAAATTTAAAAATTTGTTGGCTCTCAATTGGACATTTTGGGAATAGCAAATTTTAAATTATTGAATACTTAAAAAATTTATTGGCTATCTATTCGCAAGAGTTTGAAGTGAGACATACTTGACTTGCATCCAGTAAAAAATTGATTCTCGATTGAAGAAAAGTTAGTGTTGATTATCGACAAGCAATATGACACTACTAGAGGATTATTTGGCTCAATGCGACGAAATCGTCTCTTATGAGAAGGAGTTGAGGGAATCTGATAGCGCAAAATATAATGAAATGGCTCTAGAGGCAGAAAAAGAAGAAGTCCAAAATTTATGGGTTGAATGGAAGGAGGCATATAAAAAGTGTAATGCTGACCCAGAATTCACCAAAGCAAACAAAGAGGTTATCAAAACGAATAAGAAGATTGCCCATGACAGTTACATAAGTTGTGTTGCTATTATAGGTAGCTGGAAAGAAAAATTAAAAATTGGACCTGCCTCAACGACTCAAAAATCAGTTTCGTCCATTTCGGTTCCTCCGTGCGATACAGATATTTTTCATGGGAATTATGTGTCATGGCCCAGTTTTAGAGACTTGTTCACAGCTATTTACATAAACAATAAAAAACTTAACGCAGTCGAAAAATTTTACCATCTCTTTCAAAAGACAAGTGGAGAAGCGAGGGAGATAAATCGAAATATTCCATTGACTTCAGAAGGACTCACTATAGCGTGGGATAACTTAAGAAACCAGTATGAGAATAAACGGATTCTCAGCAATAATCAATTGAGAACATTGTTTAATGTGACTCATTGTTCGCAAGAATCTGCTAATGGGCTCAAAAAGTTGCAACGGGAAATTACAAATTGTATATCCGTTCTTGATTTGTACAAGATAGATATTGGATCATGGGATCCAATTTTCGTTTATCAGTGTTCCTCTAAATTGCCTAAACTTACTTTGTCTCTATGGGAGCAATCATTGTCGAAGAAAACTAAAAAGCCTCGTTGGGAGGATTTGAACAGGTTTCTTACCGAAAGGTTCCAAGCGTTGGAAAGTGTTTCGGATATGATTGGCTCTAGTGGAACAAATTTGGCTCAAACCCCTCGCCCCAGGTATAACAATTTCGATAAATCGAAACAGTTTAAAGTCCATCACACAAAAGTGAATAATAATAAATGTAATTTATGTAAAGGGACTCATGGACTGAAATCTTGTCCGAAATTTTTTAATATGGATTTCAAAAACAGGTTGTCTGTAGTTAAACGGGATAAACGATGCATAAATTGCCTAGCGCTGGGTCACATGTCGGCAGATTGTCAGAGTAGAAACTGCACACAATGTGATTCCAAGCATCATACGCTTCTGCACAAAGATAAAGCGACTAACTCTAATAATAGCAACCCAGGGAAAGCTGGTATGGCTCAAAATTTACAAAATTCGAACTTACAGTCCACTGAAAACCCGTCAACTTCGGGAAATGTTCAGACATACCATACATCTGTCTCAAATAAAACTATGTTAGCAACAGCCTGGGTGAATATCATTAAAGATGGACTAGCCTATAAAATTAGAGCCCTTATTGATCCCTGCTCAGATGACACATTCATCTCCACTAAAATACAAAAATTATTAAAGTTACCTACCAAACCTGTCTCAGCCGACATTACTGGACTAGGAGGGGAACATGTTGCAAAATGTTCAAAAATAGCCATTTTTACTATTGGATCCACATGTAGGTCAAGCTTTTCTGTCGAAACAGACGCATTAGTTGTTGCGGATGTCACAGGGAATGTTCCAACTCACTCTTTCGAGAATGTGGTCATCGAAGACCTCCCAAATTTAGAATTTGCGGACCCGAACTTTTATCAAAGTGATCGTGTTGATATCCTCATTGGAGGAAATTTGTATCCAATTATTTTGCTCAAAGGAGTAGAACATGGAATACTTGGTTCGCTTGTGGCGCAGGAGACGGTCTTTGGATGGATTGTAACTGGACCAACGAACTATAAATCTTCGAGACAGGTAGTCCGAGTTTCGTACTGCACTAGAGTTTCAATAAATGACCAATGATCTAAATTTTGGGAAATCGAAGAGGTTTCTAAGAAGAAAATTATTTCTGAGGAGGACAGGATTTGTGACGAAATCTACCGTTCCACCACAAAGCGTAAGAATGATGGTAGATATGTAGTGGATTTGCCCTTTAAGTCTGATATTCCCCTGAAGGATGGAATTGGCTCGAATCGGTACATAGCCCTTAGTCAATTTCTCAGAAATTAAAAATCGTTAACTCGAAATCCGGAGTTAAAATCAGCATATGACGAAGTCATAGCTGAATATTTGTCCTTGGGACATATGGAAAAGGTAGATTCTCCTTTAAATGGCTCGGAAAGCTATTTTTATCTGCCTCATCACGGCGTTTATAAACCAGAGAGCACCACAACTAAGTTGAGAGTTGTGTTTAATGCCTCATGCCCATCCGCGAATGGGAGAAGCCTGAACGACGAGTTGTTTTTTGGCCCAGTTCTTCAGCAAGACATCGTGTCTCTCATCTTAAACTGGCGACTATATAAATTTTTCTTTAACTCAGACATTTCGAAGATGTACAGGCAAGTCCTGATAAACCCAAAACATGCCAAATTTCAAAGGATTTAGTATAGATTTTCGACAGATGAGGAGATACAAGACTTCCAGCTGAAAACAGTGACTTTCGGTGTCAATTGCGCTCCATATTTAGCTCTACGATCACTTCTACTGTTGGCTGATGGCGAAAAGTATCGGTTTCCAATTGGCTCAAAGATTTTGAGGGACGATATGTACGTGGACGATGCATTGGTCGGCGCGCATTCGATTTCAGAAGCGTTAGAAGCTAGGGAACATTTGGTAGCAATATTAAGAACTGGAGGCAAACACCAAACACCAAATCTATATTAAGAGGTATACCACGAGAGCATCTGCTGAGGGAAGAATTTTTAGAATTTGACGACAAAAACTCTGCAAAGACGATAGGGATACGATGGAACGCTTCAAGTGACTCGTTTTATTTTGTGTCTGAGAAACTTCAAGAAAAATGTTCGTTTAGCAAAAGAGAGGTGCTATCGATAATAGCAAAACTGTTTGACCCCTTAGGGTGCTTATCTCCTGTCATAATTACGGCAAAAATCATTATGCAACAACTCTGGCTCGATGAAATTGGGTGGGATGACATGTTGAAGCCATTAACTCTGAACAAATGGAAAACTTTTTCCAGCAACTTTGCTCAAATTGATACGATTAATATACCTCATTGGGTAAATTTCTCTCCAATGTGCGATATTGAAGTGCATGGATTTTCTGACTCCTCCGAGCTAGCGTATGCCGCCGCCCTATATCTAAGGGTTAAGATACAAGATGTTGTATATACGAGTTTGCTGATCGCAAAATCAAAAGTTGCGCCAATTAAAAAAGTGTCATTGCCAAGGTTAGAGCTGTGTGGCGCACTTTGCTAGCCAATTTAGTCGACTCTGTTCTTCCTCAGCTAAAAATGCAAAGACCAAAATTATATCCATGGTCGGACTCGACAATCGTGTTAGCATGGCTGAAAAAACCTTCGTACAACTGGGCGACATTCGTAGCCAATAGAGTGTCTATAATACAAGAGAAAATTGGTAATGATTGGCTACATGTTCCCACATATGATAACCCTGCGGATCTAGCAACCCGGGGGCTGACTCCTTTAGAATTAAAGGAAAGTAGCTTATGGTGGCACGGACCAAATTGGCTCCAAGACGGACAGGAAGAATGGCCCGCAAGGAATCCGATATCGGATACTTCGCTCGAGTTAAAACCAGTCAGAGTACATGTTGCTAGATCAACGATAGAAGAAGACATATTAGAAAGGGTTTCCAGTCTCTCGAGAGCTATTCACGTCATCGCGTATATGTTTCGGTTTCTTCATATGACTCATCCCAGGATTAAGCATAATGCGAAATTTGCGAGTTCTCGATTGTCGACAGCCGAACTCACATCAGCTCGACATCGGCTGATGTCTCTGTCTCAACAGATTCACTTTCCAATTGAATTTGCTTCTCTCGTGCGAAATAAAATGATTGAATCTAATAGTCCGCTTCTCACACTGACTCCGTTTTTAGACAAAAACCAGCTCATTCGAGCAAATGGTCGACTGGGTTCTACTTCGTCTCTGACATACAACGAGGGACACCCCATCATACTGGCCTATCAGAGTAGATTCGCCAAGATCTATGTAGCATTCGCTCACCAACTGACCCAGCACGGCGGAATTCTTTTGACTCTTGCCACTGTAAGGCTTGAATGTTGGATAATTAGGGAAAAGATCTTGATTAATCGTAAAAGGCGCCAGGGTCAACTTTTGGCATCACTTCCCGAAGAGAGGACTACGTTTAGTCGCCCTTTCACTGTCTCAGGGGTAGATTTTGCTGGCCCATTTGATTTCAAAAACTTCAGCGGTCGTGGCTGCCACCAAAGCGATTCACTTAGAGCTTGTTAGTGACCTGTCCACCGCTGCATTCCTGGCATCCCTTATGCGTTTTGTCTCTCGCCGGGGTTGTCCTCGTAAGATATATTCTGATAACGGCAGAAATTTTGTCGGAGCCGCCAAGGAACTGAGAGCCAATTTTGCAAAAACTGTCTCAGAGCTTAAGGACGAAGCTGTTATGCGATACGGTCACCAGCAACTCGAATGGCATTTCATCCCCGCTGCGGCACTTCATATGGGGGGCTATGGGAAGCAGGGGTAAAAGCTGTAAAACCCATTTGAAGAAGATGTCAGGTCAAATTAAGCACACATTCCAAGAATTTGCGACAATTCTAGCTTGCATAGAAGCCTGTCTAAATTCTCGCCCTCTGACTCCATTGTCCGACGATATTGACGATTTGGTCGCTCTGACTACTGGTCATTTTTTGGTAGGTCCCTCCCTTCTGTCGCCAGCCGAAACGGAGGAAGTTCCGTCTGAAACCACATTGGTAAATCGTTGGAGACGTCTCAAAGTCGTCCAGCAAGAATTCTGCCGAAGATGAAAAGCAGAATATCTCAAGGAGCTTCATAAAAGAAACAAATGGAAGAATGCTCAGGAGAACTTGCAACTTAATGACCTGGTGGTATTACGAAATGAAGTAATTTGTCCCACCGATTAGCTCTTAGGGCGCGTTGTTCGACTTTATCCCGGTGAGGATGATAGGGTCAGAGTTGTCGAGTTAAAAACGCAAGCAGGAGTCATTATGCGCCCCGTTCACAAATTGGTGCGGCTTCCAAAGAATCATTAAACCAAAATCGTTGTCTCTGCCAATATTTGTCTCCCTGCCGTATGCCATTGTTGTCTGATTGTCTGATTTTGCTCTAAACTTGTATTTTCTTTTCTTCTCAGCCATGCAATTCCAAGATGATTACAAATGCCCGATGTGCAACAGTCGACACGCGTTTCGAACTTGTCGCAGGTTCCTCGTGCTTTCGCCATGCGAGCGAGAGCAATATCTGCGGCTGAACCGATATTGCGTCAATTGCCTCGGTATTTCGCATGAAGTCGGAGAATGCCAAGGTGACCACGGCTGCCACATTTGCCACAAAGGACATCACACCTTGCTACACCAGATAAGGGTGGGGAGAGAATGGTGGATGCATATGATAGCATGGGTAAGGATGCAGAGTCATGGGCTGTAAACGACCCCACCATGGTACGGGTTTTGATGGACCCGAACGAGCGGAGAAGCCACTTCATCCCGACACAGGCGTTTCCTGTCCCATATGAAAAGTGCCCTGACACGCTGGAGGTGCGGTTGACATCGACCCATAACGATACCAGAACCCTCACCATCACACTTTACAAACGCATCGGTCCAGCACCATTTTCTCCCAGGCTACAAGTTATTCCAATCAATAGTCAGCATCTATCCATCAGATTCGTTGGCCGACTATGCGTTCCATATCCCCTATGATGTCTGTGTGGTTCTCGGAGTGGATGCAGCGTCACGAATATATATGGGCCTACCCGAACGGGAGCACAATATGCCCTATGTCCAGCGGACCATTTTCGGCCACTCGTTCTTCGGACCACTCCCCATCAACCTCGATGACCCTTGGCCAGACATGGTGAATGACGAGCATGAAGTTTACTCTTGGCTCAACCAAGATCTCTTCGGTTGAAGAATTCTCATCGGTGATTTAAAACTTTTTTTTGGCTCAGACGAAGTTTCGTTTCTTTTTTTTTTATTTTTATATTGTTCAATAGACGTAAGACAACAATGAAGTATTTTTAGTTAATAAGTATGTCATTTATTACGACACTGTCGCAAGGCGTGCGGAATGTTCGCGTATGTACGTCAGGGTCCATTTCGTCCCTGCGATGACATTGCCCATCACTGGCACTCTTAAGCATGGCAACCCTGACCTACATTCGCGCACGTACCAAAAATAACAACACTGGCAATTTGTGATCTCTTTGTGTTCATCCCTTCCTTTTGAAATAAAGTCAGTCGTTTTTGTGAGCCCTACCGGACAACAACCGTGTGAATTTTTATTTGTAGTGAAGTGACCCAATACCAGTGGCCCTTAACCATCACAACAAAGGGAAAACATATTGTCCACCAGAGACGTCGTCAAAACGAGTGCCGGTAAGAGAAGGTACGGTACAGGTGCGAGGCGCAGTGGTCATCGTAACAAGCAGTAAACCCAATAAAGCAAACCCATGCATTGAAAATCTATTGTTGTGTGTAATTGTCATCTTTTTTTTTTTTACAAAAGTGACTTAAAGCATTTCATATATTCCTAATTAAAAAGGGACTTAAATGTAAATTCAGGTTTTTCTTACTTATTCTAAAAAATGCTGATTTGTTAAAAAGCATTAAAACTATAAGCAGATTTTCCAAAACTTACCAAAATATATTTTTGTTCGAAATATTAATATAAGCTGTTATGAATTTATAGTCCTAACACCATATTTATAAAAATTTCGGAAAAGCAAATCCCCTCGAATCACGTAGCACCAAATTTATAGAAATGGTAATTCAAAAACTCATGCGCATTCAAAAACTTGGTGATGTCAAAACACTGCCGTTTGTGAATTATTTATATTACTTTTTATCACTAGATATTTATCTATCATTCTGATAATAATAACACGTTATGCCGGGGCATAATATCTGCAGGCCCCAAACTCATCAGCCCCTACAACGACTACAACAAACACGGAAACGGATACGAATACGAAGAACAAAGCAGTGGGGGACTTGTTCGAAGACACAGCAAGAATACAAACACCAGATGAATGGGCCAGCGAAGGGAGTCATAGACAAACTCCAGGAGCCTAGAAATCTGACTCCTCCGGGGACGGAAACGTCACAATCCTTGCAGGCCCATTATCGGCTAGCAAAGACCGGAAGGATGAAGCAGTCAAGAGCCTTGCTAAAAAGAAAAAGTTGTCAGGAGCTCAGAGCAAAAAGCTCTGAAGAATGCGACTGACAAACGAAAAAGCAACTTTGCAGCAGACTCCCAAAGATACATCGGAGCCTACACCTGCACCCGCAGGTAAAAGAATCCGCTCTCCACAGGAGGAATCTGCCGAAGCTGCAACAAAGAAGAGAAAGAGTTTCCTGACATCAGGTAGGACAAAATCTTCCAATCCGAAACCAAAAGAAGTCTCTAAGCAGAATTCTCAAGAAAAGGCGAAATGCCAAAGGAACGCCCGTCACTTAAGAGGAAGGCAAATGTTGAAACTGGTAAGAAGCCGCCGTCTTACTCCAAAGTGGCAAAACGTCAAAAATTGGCGTGATCGACTAAAAAAGTGCCACGGGAAAAACACCTTGGCACGCCTAGTGTAGGATGTTCCTACCCCTTGGGAGGGCGGTAAGCTCGACCTCATTAGGAAAAGGGACATTCCAGAACTCACAAAGGCGTCCTTCTTCCTGAAGGGTTGGGGCAGCAAACTCCCACCAGGGAACGTCCTGGGTAAGCAGAATAAGGGTCTCTCTTCGTTGTGGGAATCGACCACGGGTCCCTCGATCGACTCAAGGAGATGAAGGGGAGGGCCTTCTTCGTCTCAACAGCCGTGTACATCGAAATCGGCGAGGTACCCATTGGCAGGACGGCAGATACGCACGACGCTGCCAACGAGGAACCGAGAAAAGAGACCATATCACCATCTCCCAAGAAGACCGACTTCTGGCATGGCCGGCATCAAGGTGATCCAGATTAACCCCCATCGGAGCGAAACGGCAACTACCGCGCTGATGGAAAACATAAACAAAGGTTAGGTTCATATAGCTTTAATCCAAGAACCATGGACACACAAGAACAAGTTAATTGGTTTAAACAACCCGCTCTACCAACTATTCTACGCAAGATCAGATGGACGACCCAGAACTTGCTACTCACACATAAAAACATAAGCTTCTTTTTCTTCCCAGAGTTGTCAACTGCGGATGCGACGGTGCTTAGACTTGGGGATGGTAGTCTGTACCTTGCGTCGATGTACCTTCCATTCGACTAGCCGACACTTCCACCAACGGCTGAGCTACAACATCTGGTGAGAAGCCAAGACAAAAGGATATAAATTACTAGTAGGCTGCGACGCCAACGCACACCACATCACCTGGGGTACTACGAATTGCAACAAAGGAGGAATAACCTTATTAGAATTTCTTAATAAGCTTGATCTTATAACAATAAATACGGGCAACAAAGCCACCTTTATAAATCGAATCAGAGAGGAGGTATTAGATATCACTTTCGGTTCTGAAGAGAGAGTAGAAGAGATCCAAGGATGGCATGTCTCCGACAAGCACTCCTTTTCCGATCACCGATACATAATTTTTAATTTAATGAAACCACCAACAAACCAACAAGACCAAAACCAATTGGCACCATTTCAGAGATCTAGTGAGCAGAGATATAGGGACCCCCAAATAAATTCTCCAAAACGAAGAGGAAATCGAAGAGGAGGTAGAAAGAGTTACGTCAGTATTAGTGAGAGCCTTCGAAGAGTGTTGCCCCACTCACAGAAAGGAGTTCGGCTCAGGAGAAACCCTGGATAACGGGGCAGATAAGAAGCCTAAGCAAAGAAGTCCGAAGATCTTACAACAGAGCTAGACGTAAAAAACTTCAAGTATACTGGGATGAATACAAGTCCAAACATAGATTGCACAACAAAGTACTAAGAAAGGCGAAACGAGGGTAGTGGAGACTGTTCTACGAACAGGTCGACACCGTTAACGACATGTCTAAAATAAAGAAATGTCTATCTAAGACACATACACAGGTGGAAGCCTTAGTGGACATAAAACAGAAACGTTAGAACAACCAATCAAATTGTTAATAAACACACATTTCCCTACGGGTACAGAAGACCCAATAGGGCAACTCAGTCCAACCAAGGAAGTACAAAATACACCCGAGACCATCACGCCAGAAATGGTTAGGGAAGCAGTTAAAAGCTTCGATGTCTAAGGAAGACGGGATGCAACATTTTTTTTTTTTTTTACTAACACTCAGGGGATTCCCCCTATAAATGCAATGCACTGTGTTAGCGATGGGAAATAAGGGAATTGGAGGGAGGAAAGAGGGAGTAGTGTTTGTTGACGTTGGCCTTGAATTTGGTAATGTCATAGCAGGCAGGAAAAACACTTGCAGGAAGATTATTCCACAAACGAACAGTCCGGCTGAAGAACGAATTTTCTCTATAGTGCGTCGTCCGGTCAACCGGCCATTTGACAATGAACGGATGAGAGACCCTGGATAGCCATGTATTCCGACAAAATGTTCTAACTTCAGGGACCAGACGACGGATATATGATGAACAGATACCATTAAAATATCTATAGAACAGCGATATACAACCCACATTCCGACGATGCTGAAGGGATACAATAGATTTGGATACCCTACTATCCCCTATCATCACCACCGCTCTCCTCTGTACACGGTCCAAAAGCTGCAAAGATGTCTTTGGAGCTCCTGCCCATATATGGGAGTTATATTCCATTTTAGGCCGGATGTAGGTGGTGTAAATATTTACGAGATCAGATGGAGTGAAGTATTTCTTGCACCGCTTCAAAAAGCCTAAACACTTGAATGCTTCTTTCGACACTTCGAATATATGGCTAGCCCAGCGAGCATCACCCTGTATCTGCATGCCCAGAACATCAAGAGTGTCTGATTCGTCGAATGGGTAACCATTTTGTTTTTTTGCAAAAATATAAATGTTTAAAAGGGTTTCAAGCATTGTGTTAGCTTTGATTGCAGGCAAGATATACGGATCCGTTTCGGAAGCTGCCTCACTTCTTCATCGTTACCCATTTGCAATAATTTCTGCAGCCAATTATTACGCAATTCTCGCATGTGAATGAGAAAAACTGTTTAGTAGCGCGTATACCCACAAAAAATTGTAGCGGTAAACCCAATAAAGCAAACCCATGCATTGAAAACCTATTGTTGTGTGTAATTGTCATCATTTTTTTTAACAAAAGTGACTTAATTAAAAAGGGACTTAAATGTAAATTCAGGTTTTTCTTACTTATTCTAAAAAATGCTGATTTGTTAAAAAGCATTAAAACTATAAGCAGATTTTCCAAAACTTACCAAAATATATTTTTGTTCGAAATATTAATATAAGCTGTTATGAATTTATAGTCCTAACACCATATTTATAAAAATTTCGGAAAAGCAAATCCCCTCGAATCACGTAGCACCAAATTTATAGAAATGGTAATTCAAAAACTCTTGCGCATTCAAAAACTTGGTGATGTCAATACACTGCCGTTTGTGAATTATTTATATTACTTTTAATCACTAGATATTTATATATCATTCTGATAATAATAACACGTTATGCATTAAGGTTTCTGTTACGAAAAATAGCGGGTTTTCAAACAAATCTACTTGTTCGTCCTTAAAATCGAAACCACTGCTTCTAGGAATATAATTCGAGTCTGATTTGATAGAAAATTGTATTCCTATTAATTTTAATTTTACTTAATTTTTTTTGCTAAAACTAGTAGATTTTGTTGGATTTAGCATTTATTAGGCGAAGTAGTAGTGGTTGTATTAAAAGACAAAATATAAATCATAATTACATACGAAATTATATTATTTTTAAACAACATAAATATATATGTATACAAAAATGAGTTTGTATGTCTGTTTACTTATGTTTTTTATTATCTATATAGGTTATATACTCCCTCGCGAATGGGTAACCATCTGGACGCGATGCGAGGGCCTACGTGTCAGACCAGCTGGTGATGCAGGCCCATTAGCGGCTAGCAAAGACCGGAAGGATGAGGCAGGCAAGAGCCTTGCTAAAAAGAAAAAAGTTGTCAGGAGCTCAGAGCAAAAAGCTCCGAAGAATGCGACTGACAAACGAAAAAACAACTTTGCAGCAGACTCCCAAATATACATCGGAGCCTAGACCTGCACCCGCAGGTAAAAGAATCCGCTCTCCACAGGAGGAATCTGCAACAAAGAAGAGAAAGAGTTTCCTGGCATCAGGTAGGACAAAATCTTGCAATCCGAAACCAAAAGAAGTCTCTAAGCAGAGTTCTGGCGTTAGTACCCCGACGTCGGACAACTTGCCTTCTACTTCACGGAAAGGCGACCTACCAAAGGAACGCCCGTCACTTAAGAGGAAGGCAAATGTTGAAACTGGTAAGAAGCCGCCGCCTTACTCCAAAGTGGCAAAACGTCAAAAATGGGACGAGCTATCTTTTGGCGTGATCGACTCAAAAAGTGCAACGGGAAAAAACACCTTGGCACGCCTAGTGAAGGATGTTCCTACCCATTGGGAGGGCGGTAAGCTCGACCTTGTTAGGAAAAGGGACATTCCAGAACTCACAAAGGCGTCCTTCTTCCTGAAGGGTTGGGGCAGCAAACTCCCACCCGGGAACGTCCTTGACGTCCTGGGTAAGCAGAATAAGGGTCTCTCTTCGTTGTGGGAATCGGAAGACCCAGTGCTGTTTGCATTCACCAGATCCAGCAGCGTCGTCAATTTTTATGAGTGGTGTGGATATCGACGAATCAGACACTCTTGATGTTCTAGGCATGAAGATACAGGGTGATGCTCGCTGGGCTAGCCATATATTCGAAGTGTCGAATGAAGCATTCAAGTGTTTAGGCTTTTTGAAGCGGTGCAAGAAATACTTCACTCCATCTGATCTCGTAAATATTTACACCACCTACATCCGGCCTAAAATGGAATATAACTCCCATATATGGGCAGGAGCTCCAAAGACATCTTTGCAGCTTTTGGACCGTGTACAGAGGAGAGCGGTGGTGATGATTGGGGATAGTAGGGTATCCAAATCTATTGTCTCCCTTCAGCATCGTCGGAATGTGGGTTGTATATCGCTGTTCTATAGATATTTCAACGGTATCTGTTCATCATATATCCGTCGTCTGGTCCCTGAAGTTAGAATACACGGCTATCCAGGTTCTCTCATCCGTTCATTGTGAAATGGCATATTGATAATATTACACGATTTCTAAGGAAGGCGGGATGGCCAATTTGTATGGGCGGTACCAGAAGGGAGTTGCAAGACTTCCAAGTTTTTGTCCGAAACTTATTGCAGCCTTAGCTTTACTAATACAGAATTTGGACAAAATCGCGATGGTCATATTGATAATAATACACGTTTTCGAAGAGAGTGGGATGGTACATTTGTACTGGTGGTGCCAGAAGGGGAGTTGCCAGACTTCCATGTTTTTGTCCAAAACTTTGTCTTCCTATAGATTTACTACATAAAAAATTTGGGCAATATTGATATTATTATACGATTTCTAAGGAAGGCGGGATGGCACATGTGTATGGGCGGTACCAGAGGGGGAGTTGCAAGACTTCCAAGTTTTTGTCCGAAACTTTTTGCAGCCTTAGCTTTACTAATACAGAATTTGGACAAGATCGCGATGGTCATATCTTAATATATATTTACCCTCGACACTGATTCACTGATTCACTGATACACTGATTCCCTGATTCCCTGATTCACTGATTCACTGACTCTGTCACGCAGTACGTAGGAATTTAAATATGCATTCAATAATAATTCTATAAATAATAATAATAGAAAAAATAATATTTTTTTTTGTACAGAAATTGTGTTTTCCCCAAATTTTTTTTTTACCAAAATTTTTTTTTCCAAAAATTTTTTTTTACAATTTTTTTTTTTACAAAAATTTTTTTTTTTCCACAAATTTTTTTTTTTCAACAAAATTTTTTTTTTCACAAAAAATTTTTTTTTTTTTACAAAAATTTTTTTTTTCCACAATTTTTTTTTTTCAACAAAATTTTTTTTCCGTGTTTCAACGGGCGCCATAGGCGCATTACAACTTACTAGTTGATAATAATACACGTTTTCTAAGGGAGTGGGATGGTACATTTGTACTGGTGGTTCCAGAAGGGGAGTTGCCAGACTTCCATGTTTTTGTCCAAAACTTTGTCTTCCTATAGATTTACTACATAAAAAATTTGGGCAATATTCATATTATTACACGATTTCTAAGGAAGGCGGGATGGCACATTTGTATGGGCGGTACCAGAGGGGGAGTTGCAAGACTTCCAAGTTTTTGTCCGAAACTTTTTGCAGCCTTAGCTTTACTAATACAGAATTTGGACAAGATCGCGATGGTCATATTGAGTATATTACACCATTTCTAAGGGCGTGGGATGGTACATTTGTACCGGTGGTGCCAGAAGGGGAGTTGCGAGACTTCCAAGTTTTTGTTCGAAATTTTTTTCAGAAATAGCTTTTTTAAATACGGAATTTGGGCAAGATCGCGATGGTCATATTGATAATATTACACTATTTCTAAGGATCGGAGGTACTTAGGGGACTCCTCTATAAATGCAATGCATTGTGTTAGCGGAAGGAAATTAGGGTATCGGAAGGAGGAAAGAGGGAGTAGTGTTTGTTGACATTTGTTTTGAATTTCTGAATGTCACAACTGGTCAACTGGCCATTTCACAATGAACGGATGAGAGACCCTGGATAGCCGTGTATTCCGACTAAATGTTCTAACTTCAGGGACCAGACGACGGATATCTGATGAACAGATACCATTAAAATATCTATAGAATAGCGATATACAACCCACATTCCGGCGATGCTGTAGGGAGACAATAGAGCTGGATACCCTACCATCCCTTATCATCACCACCGCTCTCCTCTGTACACGGTCCAGAAGCTTCAAAGATGTTAATGGAGCCCCTGCCCATATATGCGAGTTGTATTCCATTTTAGGCCGGATGTAAGTGGTGTAAATATTTAGGAGATCACATGGAGTGAAGTATTTCTTGCACCGCTTCAAAAAGCCTAAACACTTGAATGCTTCTTTCGACACTTCGAATATATGGCTAGCCCAGCGAGCATCACCCTGTATCTTCATGCCCAGAACATCAAGAGTGTCTGATTCGTCGATATCCACACCACCCATAGAAATTGACGACGATGCTGGATCTGGTGAACGTTTGTGTGACAACAAAAAGCACTGGGTCTTTTGCGCATTAAAAACTACTCGATTCATTTGGCCCCACTCACAAATCGTCGCCAAATCGCGGTTAAGTGAGTCATTCATCATTCTCCTTTTGTCCTCGACCACCAGAGGAGCTGGCCGATGATCAAATGAGTATGAATGACATAGGTTACTGTCATCCGCAAAGGAGTAAATCGGGTTCACAGTCTGACCCAACAGGTCGTCAATGAAAATAAGAAATAGAGAGGGAGAGAGGACAGAGCCTTGTGGCACTCCTGCGGTCAACCTATGCTCGTTGGATGAGACCCCATCTATAACTACTCGTATAGAGCGATCCCTGAGAAAACTTGATATGAATCGAGAGAAGATATTACCGACACCAAATGCAATAAGTTTTGATATGAGTGCTTCGTGCCAGACCCTATCGAACGCCTTGGAAATATCTAGAGCTACGACCTTACTTTCACCAAGGGCGTGAATAGATCGACTCCATCGCTCCGTAAGGAACGCCATCAGGTCTCCAGTAGATCGATTTCTACGGAAGCCATACTGTCGATCATTTAGAAGGCCATTAGACTCTAAATATTTGACAAGATGGTAGTTAACCATGCTCTCCATAACCTTTGAGAGCGCAGAACATATTGCTATTGGGCGGTAATTCGCAGGATTTGTAGCCTCACTTTTCTTGGGGATCGGCTGGACATTGGCAACTTTCCAACGTGAAGGGTAAATACCAGCACGATACGACATGTTGAAAAGATTGCGCAATGGACGAGCTAGCGTCGAAGAGCACGTACATAGGACAAGTGCTGAAATACCATCCGGGCCCGGAGTTTTATTTACATTGAGATCTGCAAGAACCCTTTTGACCCCACGTGATCGAAAAAATATCTGAGGCATTGAAGTAGATACGTTTTCGATTACGGGGAGTGGTTGACTGCTGTCTGGCAAATATGAATTCTTTGCAAATATTTCAGACAGAAGGTTAGCTTTGTCAACCGGGTCAGTGAATATCTGGTCATCGTTAACGAGAGTTGAAATAGAAGACGAGGAATTGTCTCTTACTCTTTTAACAAATGACCAAAAGCTCTTACTACCCCTGGGAGAAAAAAGAACTTTAGCACGAAGGCGCTGTTCGTGGAGAAGTTTTTCACGCCTAAGCACTCTGGCACAATTGGATCTTGCCTGCTTACGTTGCAGCTCAGTAGTGACGTTTTTATTTAAACGCCAATTTCTGAACGCTTCCTCTTTGGATCTGACAACTTCTTTGCATGTCTGATTAAACCAATAATTCTTTGAAGGTATAATCGAAGTAGTATTCGAGGGAATAAACGTGTTTATTCCATGAAGAAATATTTTCTCGACCATTTCAGCAGCAGCATCGACATTATTGTCTAGGAAACATATTTTCCAATTAAAGTGCTGATAGAAATTGTTGAGCTCGGCCCAACGTGCCTTTTCGTATATGTACAATGTCCGCTTCGTGACTGGTTTAGAAGTGGATCGAAGATCGGAGAACGAAAAGGATGCTGAAATGGTGCAATGGTCCGAGTTACCAAGAGGTGCAAGAGTGTTAACCTCGTACTTTTCAGGGTGTGAGGTTAAGAAAAGGTCAAGAATATTATGATATTGCCCTTCAACACGCGGAATGTGTGTTGGTTCATTCACTAGTTGCGTCAAGTTATTATGCGCGGCGAAAAGCTCAGCGTACTGTCCCTCCGGAGAAGTGTGGCTCGAATGGGAAAGCCAAGATTGATTATGGACATTGAAATCCCCAGCAACTACAATTTCACTGTCCGGACAATCTTCTAAAACTTTTGATATAGAGTCGGAAAGGGCGTCGAAGCCGTTTAGGGTAGCCTCCCTATCCAAATGTGGGCTTCTGTAAAGAAACCCGAAGTGTAATGGGTGTGATCCAATCCTGAACTTAACCCAAAGAAAGTTAAATTCTGGATCTTGTGAGTCCAAATGTTGCTGGCTCTGGAACACCACACCATTACGTATGTATACCACAAGGCCTCTGTGGGAAGAGAAAGAGGAAAGAGTGTGATAGCCAGGAATGTGAAAATTCTGTGGATTAGAACCCTCATACACCTGGGTCTCACTTAGAGCGAGTACATCTGGCCTATGGAACTGGACGTGCGTGTATACCGCAAAGAAATTTGCCTTCAGTCCTCGTATGTTCGCAAAATGTGTTTTAAATGAACCTACCATTGTAACATACAGAAACACAAAACAATATCAAAGCATAAATACAAATAACTGTGCACCCCTCTTGCCGTTGCTAGACCCAACAAGTGTTCAGTGTTAGATCTTCAACACAAGTCAGGCAGCGACATGAAGAGAGCACAGTCGTTTGTATTATGCGAAAAGGGATGCGGTGAGGAAGGGGGGAACACAGGAGAAGGGGAGCATAAAAAAGCCCTCCGTGTTGGCGTTGATGATGATGTATGTGATATTGTTGTTGATGTTGTTTCTGTTTTTGGAGATGGTGGTTGGTTTTATTATTTTTTATTCTCTTTTTGTTTTGTGGGACACTATTGTGTTTTTTTTCCACGTATATTTTTGTTGTGGAGTGTGTAGTTAGTTTATTGTTTTTTTTTTCTATTTGTGTTGATTATATTTTCATTTGCACACAACGGACGAAATATAAAAGAACGCGACAAAACATAAAAAAACGCGACAGCGACCGTACAAGAGACAAACTACTACTGTTTTTTTTTATATTCTATTATATTCCAATAAAGCAAACCCATGCATTGAAAACCTATTGCTGTGTGCAAATTGTCATCATTTTTTTTAACAAAAGTGACTTAATTAAAAAGGGACTTAAATGTAAATTCAGGTTTTTCTTACTTATTCTAAAAAATGCTGATTTGTTAAAAAGCATTAAAACTATAAGCAGATTTTCCAAAACTTAACAAAACATATTTTTGTTCGAAATATTAATATAAGCTGTTATGAATTTATAGTCCTAACACCATATTTATAAAAATTTCGGAAAAGCAAATCCCCTCGAATCACGTAGCACCAAATTTATAGAAAGGGTAATTCAAAAACTCTTGCGCATTAAAAAACATGGTGATGTCAAAACACTGCCGTTTGTGAATTATTTATATTACTTTTTATCACTAGATATTTATCCATCATTCTGATAATAATAACACGTTATGCATTCAGGTTCCTGTTACGAAAAATAGCGGGTTTTCAAATAAATCTACTTGTTCGTCCTTAAAATCGAAACCACTGCTTCTAGGAATATAATTCGAGTCTGATTTGATAGAAAATTGTATTCCTATTAATTTTGATTTTACTTAATTTTTTTTTCTTAAACCTAGTAGATTTTTTGGATTTAGCATTTATTAGGCGAAGTAGTAGTGGTTGTATTAAAAGACAAAATATAAATCCTAATTACTTACTAGATTATATTATTTTTAAACAATATAAATATATATGTATACAAAAATGAGTTTGTATGTCTGTTTACTTATGTTTTTTATTATCTATATAGGTTATATACTCCCTCGCGAATGGGTAACCATCTGGACTCGATGCGAGGGCCTACGTGTCAGACCAGCTGGCGATGCTGACGGGAGTCCTTTTCCAGAAATGGATAATCTTTTACGGAAACTCCCTCAGGTCCATCCATGTTAGAAGGGCGCTCGACACTAACTAAGAGTTTCCCAACCCCGACTGTCATGTCAACAAATCCATCCAGCGTCTGTTTCTTCCCATGTTGGGCGGCTGGATGGTCTGCGTCGTCTCCATAGGAGCGGCAGTATTTACCACACCTGGCCGTAGGTATAAAAGATAACCCCCCCTCCCAACCAAGATGAGCCAAATATTAATAAACTCTGTAGGTACCCAGGTAGAACCTGGAAATCCCCGAGGGAGATTCTTCGGCCGGGGCAGAATATCTGCAGGCCCCAAACTCATCAGTCCCTACAACGACTACAACAAACACGGACACGGATACGAATACGAAGTATAAAGCAGTGGGAGACTTGGCTGCCTTGTTCAAAGACACACCAGATGAATTGGTAAGCGAAGGGAGTCATAGACTAATTCCAGGAGCCGAGGAATCTGACTCCTCCGGGAACGGAAACGTCACAATCCTTGCAGGCCCATTAGCGGCTAGCAAAGACAAACTGACAAACGAAAAAGCAACTTTGCAGCAGACTCCCAAATATACATCGGAGCCTACACCTGCACCCGCAGGTAAAAGAATCCGCTCTCCACAGGAGGAATCTGCAGAAGCTGCAACAAAGAAGAGAAAGAGTTTCCTGACATCAGGTAGGACAAAATCTTGCAATCCGAAACCAAAAGAAGTCTCTAATAGCCTTTTCACATTTACTGCGTTTCAGCTGAAACGCCGGCGTTTCGCTCTCTTTCGATGAATTTCGCGAAACACACTTCAATTTCCATACAAAACAAAACGCAGGCATTACGCTCTTTTTGCTGTGGTTTGTTTGAAACCACATATAAAAATGAGAGAGAGCCCAGTGTTGTACTCCAATAGTAGTTAAAAAAAGGAATAAAATGAAAAAATTTGCATCCCTGTTGAAAGCAAATGTCAGAAAAATGAGGGGAAAAAACAGCTGTTTGTTTGTTTCTTCTAGTTTGTTTTGTTTTGCAAATTTCTCCTTCGATACAATTCCATTGTATTAGTGTAATAATCATTTATTTCTTTATCATGCTTTATCATACAATGATGTAAACTCTAATATTCTACAAATTAAATTCATTTTTTGATATTATTTTATCTTTGTTTGTTTGTTTTGTTTACACTCAGTGCAGAAAACACAAAAGAGTAATGAGAAATGTCACATGAAACCACAGTAGTTTAAAAAAGCATAATGTGAACACCATGGTTTCAAACGATTTCAAGAGAGCGAAACGCCGACGTTTCAGCTGAAACGCAGTAAATGTGAAAAGGCTATAAGCAGAGTTCTGGCGTTAGTACCCCGACGTCGTACAACTTGCCTTCAACCTCAAGGAAAGGCTACCTACCAAAGGAACGCCCGTCACTTAAGAGGAACTCAAATGTTGAAACTGGTAAGAAGCCGCTGTCTTATGCAAAAGTGGCAAAACGTCAAAAATGGGACGAGCTATGCTTTGGCGTGATTGACTCAAAAAGTGCCACAGGAAAATCCCGGAAGAGAATAGGTCAGCAATAGAAGAGCTGATAAACACGTCCTCGGGAAGGGAGACGACTGCGACGAGATTGAGATCCTGAACTGCTCCTACGCCAAGGGCATCTTGATGATGCAACTCGCATCAAATAAATTCGTAAACACCTTGACACGCCTAGTGAAGGATGAACCTACTCCTTGGGAGAGCGGTAAGCTCGACCTCATTAGGAAAAGGGACATTCCGAACTCACAAAGGCGTCCTTCTTCCTGAAGGGTTGGGGCAGCAAACTCCCACCCGGGAACGTCCTGGGTAAGCAGAATATGGGTCTGGAGACGGGCAAATGGGAGATCTTCCACAGAGAATAGATCCAGGACGGTACCGTCTTCGTTGTGGGAATCGACCACGGGTCCCTCGATCGACTCAAGGAGATGGTGGGGAGGGCCTTCTTCGTCTCAACAGCCGTGTACATCAAAATCGGCGAGGTACCCATTGGCAGGACGGCAGATAAGCACGACGCTGCCAACGAGGAACCGAGAAAAGAGACCATATCACCATCTCCCAAGAAGACCGATTTCTGGCATGGCCGGCATCAAGGTGATCCAGATTAACCCCCATCGGAGCGAAACGGCAACTACCGCGCTGATGGAAAACATAAACAAAGGTAAGGTTCATATAGCTTTAATCCAAGAACCATGGACACACAAGAACAAGGTTATTGGTTTAAACAACCCTCTCTACCAACTATTCTACGCAAGATCAGAGGGACGACCCAGAACTTGCTACTCACACATAAAAACTTAAGCTTCTTTTTCTTCCAGAGTTGTCAACTGCGGATGCGACGGTGCTTAGACTTGGGGATGGTAGCCTGTACCTTGCGTCGATGTACTTCCATTCGACTAGCCGACACTTCCACCAACGGCTGAGCTACAACATCTGGTGAGAAGCCAAGACAAAAGGATATAAATTACTAGTAGGCTGCGACGCCAACGCACACCACATCACCTGGGGTACTACGAATTGCAACAAAAGAGGAATAACCTTATTAGAATTCCTTAATAAGCTTGATCTTATAACAATAAATACGGGCAACAAAGCAACCTTTATAAATCGAATCAGAGAGGAGGTATTAGATATCACTTTCGGTTCTGAAGAGAGAGTAGAAGAGATCCAAGGATGGCATGTCTCCGACAAGCACTCCTTTTCAGATCACCGATACATAATTTTTAGTTTAATGAAACCACCAACAAGACCAAAACCAATTGGCACCGTTTCAGAGATCTATTGAGCAGAGATATAGGGACCCCCAAATAAATTCTCCAAAACGAAGAGGAAATCGAAGAGGAGGTCGAAAGAGTTACGTCAGTATTAGTGAGAGCCTTCGAAGAGTGTTGCCCACTCAGGAGAAACCCTGGATAACGGGACAGATTAGAAACCTAAGCAAAGAAGTCCGTAGATCTTACAACATAGCTAGACGTAAAAAACTTCAAGTATACTGTGATGAATACAGGTCCAAACATAGATTGCATAACAAAGCACTAAGAAAGGCGAAACGAGGTAGAGTAGTGGAGACTGTTCTGCGAACAGGTCGACACCGTTAACGATACGTCTAAAATAAAGAAAAGTGTACCTAAGACACATACACAGGTGGAAGCCTTAGTGGACATAAAACAGAAACGTTGGAACAACCAATCAAATTGTTAATAAACACACATTTCCCTACGGGTACAGAAGACCCAATAGAGCAACTCAGTCCGACCAGGGACGTACAACATACACCCGAGACCATCACGCCAGAAATCGTTAGAGAAGAAGTTAAAAGCTTCTGTCCGTTTAAGGCGGCTGGACAAAGGAGCATAGATATAGTGGGAAAACACCTGGCAGGCATCTTTGCACCCTGCCTCAGACTAGCCTATATCCCCAGGAACTGGCAAGAAGCACGAGTTGTTTTCATACCAAAACCGAGGAAGGAAAGCTACGCGATGTGTAAGGCTTATAGACCCATAAGCCTTACATCCTTCTTATTAAAAACTAATGAGATTAATAGACTCTATGGTTAAAAGACAGATCCCGAGCTGTTTTTATCGACATAGAAGGGGCCTTCAACAACGTAAGCACGCAGACGTAAATCCACTCCTTAGACCAGTTTGGAGTGAACAGGTGGATAATCGACTGGGTCAGCTATATTCTGATGCATAGATGGATTAATTGCGGATCCCACGGCATAAATTCTAAGGAAGAGAGTTCGCAGACGGACACAACAGGGAGGTATATTATCTCCACTCCTGTGAGTGACTACAATAAACAATCTCCTAAGGATGCTGACTGATGAAGGATTCAAGCCAGTCTGATATGCAGACGATGTTGCGATACTTTTGAAGGGGAAACTCTGGCATACAACTGATATTATAACACGATTTCAAAGGGGCGGGATGGTACATATGTTTGGGAAGTACCAGAAGGAGACTTGCCAGACTTCAAAGTTTTTGTTCGGATTTTTTTTTTCAGAAATAGCTTTACTAAATACAGAATTTGGGCAAGAACGTGATGGTCATATTGATAATATTACACGTTTACCAAAAGCGTGAGATGGTACATTTGTATGGGAGGAACCAGTCGGGAGTTGCAAGGCTTCCAAGTTTTTGTTCAAAATTTTTTTCAGAAATAGCTTTACTAAATACAGAATTTTGGCAAGATCGCGATGGTCATATTGATAATATAACACGATTTCTAAGGAAGGCGGCAAGACACATTTGTATGGAAGGTACCAGAAGGGTGGTTGCCAGACTTCCAAGTCATTGTCCGAAATTATTTTGAGCCATAGTTTTTGTAAATACAGAATTTAGGCAAGATCGCGATGGTCATATTGATAATATTACACGATTTCTAAGGAAGGCGGCAAGACACATTTGTATGGGAGGTACCAGAATTGTAGTTGCGAGACTTCCAAGTTTTTGTACGAAATTTTTTGCAGCCTTAGCTTTACTAAATACAGAATTTGGAGAAGATCGCGATGGTGATATTGATAATATTACACGATTTCTAAGGAGGGCGGGAAGGCACATTTGTATGGGCGGTACCAGAAGGGGAATTGAAAGACTTCCAAGACTTCGCAGTTTTTGTCAGAAACTTTTTGCAGCCTTAGCTTTACTAATACAGAATTTGGACAAGGTCGCGATGGTCATATTGATAATATTACACCATTTCTAAGGGCGTGGGATGATACATTTGTACCGGTGGTGCCAGAAGGGGAGTTGCGAGACTTCCAAGTTTTTGTCCGAAACTTTTTGCAGCCTTAGCTTTACCAAATACAGAATTTGGGCAAGATTGCGATGGTCATATTGAAAATATTAAACGATTTCTAAGGAAGGCGGGAAGGCTCATTGGTATCGGAGGTACCAGAAGGGGAGTTGCCAGACTTCCAAGTTTTTGTTCGAAAGTTGTTCTCTCTATAGCTTTAATTTATACAGAATCGTGTAGGTTTTTGTCAGTGTTACCAACCATTGTTGTTGTTACCAACCATTGTAAATATTAAAATTATTCGATCCTGCTCTGTTTTACGATTTTGTTCGAATTTCAAACTTTTCAGCAGATTTGAAAACAATTTGGGAATTCGTTTCGACCTAGTAGAAACACTTAAAAAAAATAAGTTTTTTTTTATATTCTTCATACAGTTTTGTTTCTGTTAGTCGAAGTCGAGATCATTGATTATTTATATTTGTTTGCAAAAATAGAAATGTTTAAAAAGGTTTCAAGCATTGTGTTTGCTTTGATTGTAGGCAAGGTATACGGATCCGTTTCGGAAGCTGCCTCACTTCTTCATCGGTACCCATTTGCAATAATTTCTGCAGCCAATTATTACGCAATTCTCGCATGTGAATGAGAAAAACTGTTTAGTAGCGCGTATACCCACAAAAAATTGTAGCGGTAAACCCAATAAAGCAAGCCCATGCATTGAAAACCTATTGTTGTGTGTAATTGTCATCATTTTTTTTAACTAAAGTGACTTAATTAAAAAGGGACTTAAATGTAAATTCAGGTTTTTCTTACTTATTCTAAAAAATGCTGATTTGTTAAAAAGCATTAAAACTATAAGCAGATTTTCCAAAACTTACCAAAATATATTTTTGTTCGAAATATTAATATAAGCTGTTATGAATTTATAGTCCTAACACCATATTTATAAAAATTTCGGAAAAGCAAATCCCCTCGAATCACGTAGCACCAAATTTATAGAAATGGTAATTCAAAAACTCTTGCGCATTCAAAAACTTGGTGATGTCAAAACACTGCCGTTTGTGAATTATTTATATTACTTTTTATCACTAGATATTTATCCATCATTCTGATAATAATAACACGTTATGCATTAAGGTTTCTGTTACGAAAAATAGCGGGTTTTCTAATAAATCTACTTGTTCGTACTTAAAATCGAAACCACTGCTTCTAGGAATATAATTCGAGTCTGATTTGATAGAACATTGTATTCCTATTAATTTTGATTTTACTTAATTTTTTTTTGTAGATTTTTTGGATTTAGCATTTATTAGGCGAAGTAGTAGTGGTTGTATTAAAAGACATAATATAAATCATAATTACATACTAAATTATATTATTTTTAAACAATATAAATATATATGTATACAAAAATGAGTTTGTATGTCTGTTTACTTATGTTTTTTATTATCTATATAGGTTATATACTCCCTCGCGAATGGGTAACCATCTGGACGCGATGCGAGGGCCTACGTGTCAGACCAGCTGGCCATGCTGACGGGAGTCCTCTTCCAGAAATGGATAATCTTTTACGGAAACTCCCTCAGGTCCAACCATGTTAGAAGGGCGCTCGACACTAACTAAGAGTTTCCCATCCCCGACTGTTATGTCAACAAATCCATCCACCGTCTATTTCTTCCCATGTTGGGCGGCTGGATGGTCTGCGTCTGTCTCCATAGGAGCGGCAGTATTTACCACACCTGGCCGTAGGTATAAAAGACAACCCCCCTCCCAACCAAGATGAGCCAAATATTAATAAACTCTGCAGGTACCCAGGTAGAACCTGAAAATCCCCGAGGGAGATTCTTCGGCCGGGTCAGAATATCTGCAGGCCCCAAACTCATCAGCCCCTACAACGACTACAACAAACACGGAAACGGATACGAATACGAAGTACAAAGCAGTGGGAGACTTGGCTGCCTTGTTCAAAGACAGAGCAAGAATACAAACACCAGATGGATTGGTAAGCGAAGGGAGTCATAGACTAATTCCAGGAGCAGAGGAATCTGACTCCTCCTCCGGAAACGTCACAATCCTTGCAGGCCCATTAGCGGCTAGCAAAGACCGGAAGGATGAGGCAGGCAAGAGCCTTGCTAAAAAGAAAAGGTTGTCAGGAGCTCAGAGGAAAAAGCTCCGAAGAATGCGACTGACAAACGAAAAAGCAACTTTGCAGCAGACTCCCCAATATACATCGGAGCCTATATATGCACCCGCAGGTAAAAGAATCCGCTCTCCACAGGAGGAATCTGCCGAAGCTGCAACAAAGAAGAGAAAGAGTTTCCTGACATCAGGTAGGACAAAATCTTGCAATCCGAAACCAAAAGAAGTCTCTAAGCAGAGTTCTGGCGTTAGTACCCCGACGTCGGACAACTTGCCTTCTACCTCAAGGAAAGGCGACCTACCAAAGGAACGCCCGTCACTTAAGAGGAAGGCAAATGTTGAAACTGGTAAGAAGCCGCTGTCTTATGCAAAAGAGGCAAAACGTCAAAAATGGGACGAGCTATGCTTTGGCGTGATTGACTCAAAAAGTGCCACAGGAAAAATCCCGGAAGAGAATAGGTCAGCAATAGAAGAGCTGATAAACACCAAAATCTTGGAGCACGTCCTCGGGAAGGGAGACGACTGCGACGAGATTGAGATCCTGAGCATCTTGATGATGCAACTCGCATCAAATAAATTCGTAAACACCTTGATACGCCTAGTGAAGGATGAACCTACTCCTTGGGAGAGCGGTAAGCTCGACCTCATTAGGAAAAGGGACATTCCGAACTCACAAAGGCGTCCTTCTTCCTAAAGGGTTGGGGCAGCAAACTCCCACCCGGGAACGTCCTGGGTAAGCAGAATATGGGTCTGGAGACGGGCAAATGGGAGATCTTCCACAGAGAATAGATCCAGGACGGTACCGTCTTCGTTGTGGGAATCGACCACGGGTCCCTCGATCGACTCAAGGAAATGATGGGGAGGGCCTTCTTCGTCTCAACAGCCGTGTACATCAAAATCGGCGAGGTACCCATTGGCAGGACGGCAGATAAGCACGACGCTGCCAACGAGGAACCGAGAAAAGAGACCATATCACCATCTCCCAAGAAGACCGACTTCTGGCATGGCCGGCATCAAGGTGATCCAGATTAACCCCCATCGGAGCGAAACGGCAACTACAGCGCTGATGGAAAACATAAACAAAGGTAAGGTTCATATAGCTTTAATCCAAGAACCATGGACACACAAGAACAAGGTTATTGGTTGAAACAACCCGCTCTACCAACCATTCTACGCAAGATCAGAGGGACGACCCAGAACTTGCTACTCACACATAAAAACTTAAGCTTCTTTTTCTTTCCAGAGTTGTCAACTGCGAATGCGACGGTGCTTAGACTTGGGGATGGTAGCCTGTACCTTGCGTCGATGTACCTTCCATTCGACTAGCCGACACTTCCACCAACGGCTGAGCTACAACATCTGGTGAGAAGCCAAGACAAAAGGATATAAATTACTAGTAGGCTGCGACTCCAACGCACACCACATCACCTGGGGTACTACGAATTGCAACAAAAGAGGAATAACCTTATTAGAATTCCTTAATAAGCTTGATCTTATAACAATAAATACGGGCAACAAAGCAACCTCTATAAATCGAATCAGAGAGGAGGTATTAGATATCACTTTCGGTTCTGAAGAGAGAGTAGAAGAGATCCAAGGATGGCATGTCTCCGACAAGCACTCCTTTTCAGATCACCGATACATAATTTTTAGTTGAATGAAACCACCAACAAACCAACAAGACCAAAACCAATTGGCACCGTTTCAGAGATCTAGTGAACAGAGATATAGGGACTCCCAAATAAATTCTCCAAAACGAAGAGGAAATCGAAGAGGAGGTCGAAAAAGTTACGTCAGTATTAGTGAGAGCCTTCGAAGAGTGTTGCCCACTCAGGAGAAACCCTGGATAACGGGACAGATTAGAAACCTAAGCAAAGAAGTCCGTAGATCTTACAACATAGCTAGACGTAAAAAACTTCAACTATACTGGGATGAATACAGGTCCAAACATAGATTGCACAACAAAGCACTAAGAAAGGCGAAACGAGGTAGAGTAGTGGAGACTGTTCTGCGAACAGGTCGACACCGTTAACGATACGTCTAAAATAAAGAAAAGTGTACCTAAGACACATACACAGGTGGAAGCCTTAGTGGACATAAAACAGAAACGTTAGAGCAACCAATCAAATTGTTAATAAACACACATTTCCCTACGGGTACAGAAGACCCAATAGAGCAACTCAGTCCGACCAGGGACGTACAACATACACCCGAGACCATCACGCCAGAAATCGTTAGAGAAGAAGTTAAAAGCTTCTGTCCGTTTAAGGCGGCTGGACAAAGGAGCATAGATATAGTGGGAAAACACCTGGCAGGCATCTTTGCACCCTGCCTCAGACTAGCCTATATCCCCAGGAACTGGCAAGAAGCACGAGTTGTTTTCATACCAAAACCGAGGAAGGAAAGCTACGCGATGTGTAAGGCTTATAGACCCATAAGCCTTACATCCTTCTTATTAAAAACTAATGAGAGATTAATAGACTCTATGGTTAAAAGACAGATCCCGAGCTGTTTTTATCGACATAGAAGGGGCCTTCAACAACGTAAGCACGCAGACGTAAATCCACTCCTTAGACCAGTTTGGAGTGAACAGGTGGATAATCGACTGGGTCAGCTATATGCTGAGGCATAGATGGATTAATTGCGGATCCCACGGCATAAATTCTAAGGGAGAGAGTACGCAGAGGGACACCACAGGGAGGTATATTATCCCCACTCCTGTGAGTGACTACCATAAACAATCTCCTAAGGATGCTGACTGATGAAGGATTCAAGCCAGTCTGATATGCAGACGACGTTGCGATACTTTTGAAGTTGAAAGATCCGAACAAGTTACGCAGAAAAGCCGAAAAAGTGCTAACTCTGGCATACAACTGGGCGAAGCCCAGGGTACTGAACGTCACCCCGGACAAAACAGAACTATGTCTGTTCACAAGGAAGAAAAACATTTTAGAATACGTCAAATCTTGCTTCAGGAACAAGAGCATAGAAATAAACATGAACGTCAAATATCTGGGAGTAATTCTGGACTGGAAAGATCACATCAACAGCAGAGCCGATAAAGCCATCGGAGAATATTGGAACACCTAGGAGGGTTCCTGACAACAAAATGTCAGACAGATAGCATCTCAGAAACACACGTGGTTGCGAACTGCTCGACAAGAATAGAAGATAGACGCGGACAAGAACACTACACATACACCTAAGATGGGTGAATAGTGGAGTGCTACACAGACGCATCCAAATCCGAGTTAGGAGTAGGCGTAGGAATCTACATCCACAATCCGAGAACTAATTAGTATACAAATTACCAAAGTACTCAACGATTTTACAAGCAGAGATCAAGGCCATCACAGAAATACTGCTGAACAGAATCACAGGAAAAACTATCTGTATTTTCACAGACAGTCAAAACCCAATTAGATCCCTCAGAGATGATAATGTCAAATCAAGGACACTCATGTACTGTAAGGAAACCATAAATGACGTATCGAGAAATAACGACATAGTTATAAACTGGATACCAGGCCACCAAGGGTTTCCACGCAATGTCAGGGCTGACGAACTGGCTAAAATAGGAAGGGAATCCGAGCAAAATACTCTGCAACTGTCTAAACCTTTTCTAGAGACAAAGAAGGAGTTGAGGGAATGGATGAAGACGACCCATGCCTTAAGGTGGCTAGAGGAACAGGTGGGAAGAACCACAAAGAAAACCAGGGGAATCCTCGATTAAAATAAAACAAAGAGATTACTCGGGTTTAACAAAAATGAACTGAGTAACCTAGTTGGGGGCATCACAGGACACACTAGCCTAAGGGCACACCTATTTAGAATATGATGTTCGCAGAGCGACGAATGTAGGACATGCGGAGAGGACGCCGAGACGGCGGAACACTACCTGTGTCAGTGCCCTGCTTTCTCGCAGGTCAGGAAAGTCCAGTTAGGATAGCACACCTTAGATGACCTATCGGCCGTCCAAGCAATAGACATAAGGAATTTAAGGAACTTTATAGAGGGCCTAGGTGTATGTCATGGTACATGAGACGGTCATGGTACATGACCGATCCTCCATTCAACCTAACCTAACCTAGGGTATAGACTATAAAACGGATGGTCCGATGCTTTCACAGAATGCAGCTGTATGTATGGTGAAAATATGGTAGTTGCTGTTGTACCGAACAAATTACGGGCAACTCTTTTATTACACTCAAAGCAAAATTTTGAATGAACTATGGAAAATTAGAGTTAGTGAACGACCAGGCGCAATGGGTGATTTTTTTTATCATATTATACGGACGAAATTAACATATCATTTTAGTAGACATTTTCATCTTTTTTCTTGCAAAAATTTTAAAAGTTTGTGTCTCAATACTTCTGGGGTTTAATGTGTTCATAATATAGAAGAGGTTTCACATTAAAAAATAGGGACAAAAAATTTTAAATTTTTAGTCGCCTGACATTCGGCTTATACAAATTTTACTTTAATTCACAGGAATACCTCTCATAGTACGGTTAATCGATTCCACCATTTTGCCGTTCTATTTGAAACCGGACTAATCGAGACGTAATTTCTGCCTTTCTTTGTAATGAGAAGCCGTATGTTTGCATAATAAAGGAAAAGTACCGACAATTTAACATTTTCATTTTAAAGGGAAAATACCAAAAATTTAATTTATAAAAAAAAAAACAAACAAAAATATTATATAAATTTAATATTTGTTTAGAACAACTTTTTTCAAAACCGTAGTTATCGAAGGATAATTTTTTTTTTCCTAATACTCAGGGGTGGCCCCTATAAATGCAATTCACTGTGTTAGCGATAGGAAAGAAGGGTATTGGAGGGAGGAAATAGGGAGTAGTGTTTCTTGATGTTTGCCTTGAATTTGGCAATGTCATAGCTGGCAGGAAAAACACTTGGAGGAATATTGTTCCACATAAGAACAGTCCGGCTGAAGAACGAATTATGTCTATAGTGTGTCGTCCAGTCAACCGGCCATTTGGCAATGAACGGATGAGATTCCCTGGATAGCCGTGTATTCCGGCTAAATGTTCTAACTTCAGGGACCAGACGACGGATATCTTGTGAACAGATACCATTAAAATATCTATAGAATAGCGATACACAACCCATATTACGGCGATGCTGAAGGGATACAATAGAGTTTGATACAATAACATCACCACCGGATGATAGGGGATGGTAGGGTCCAGAAGCTGCAAGGATGTCCCTGGAGCTCCCATATATGGAGTGATACAGTATATTTCGTTTATAAGCCACACCGCTTATAGTAGAATTCAAGATATATTCCAAAAACAATTGTTCTGCCGCCATCTACAAGTAAATTGCATATAAAACATGTTTTATACAGTCCATTAGCGATACAGTCCATTTTTGCTTATACGCCACCTATGTAGATATGGCTATGGAAATGTAAATTACATGCAAATTATTCACAATATAGTCCAAATTAAAAAGTTCTATGCTTTGGTTATTCAGAGCACAAACCATGCCAAAATGATTTAAAAAATCAAAAGTTGTATTGTACTAAAAAACAGGTGATTTCATTTGAACGTTATATATTGTTTAAACATATGTCAAATGAGTATTTTGTCTAAGAGTGCCATGAAATATCTGTCAAACATAAAACAAAACTAAAAAAAAAATGGGTAAACGAGTGAATTTGTCTGTGAAGCAAAAAATACAATTGTTAGACGATTTTAAACACAACTCTTTGTCGCAGAAACAATTATCGACTAAATATAAAATAGAAATTTCAACAGTGTATAAAATTGTAAAGAATGAACTGTATATCCGTGAAATTGGAAAATCCTCAAATTTAAAGTCAAAGCGACAAAGAAAGGGCGAACACAACAATATTGAAAGAGCGTTAAGTATGTGGTTTAATGATATGCGGAGCCAAAACGCCGTCATAACCAGTCTAATGCTTTTGAACAAAGCAAAAGAGTTTGCTATTAATTTGGATGAAGAATTTTAGCCCAATCCAAGTTGGTTATACAGATGGCGAAAACGTAACAACATAAATTTTGGAAAGATTCATGGGGAATCCAAAGAAAATGATATACCGGCCGCAGATGATTTTAGAACACACATTTTACCCAATTTAATTGAAAGTTATTCTCCAGATTGTGTTTTTAATGCGGACGAAAGTGGTCTGTACTACAAGGCTTTGCCAAATACAACATTCTTTAACAATGGAGAAAGGGTGGAAAGCGCAAAAATCTCGCCTAATAGTATTATTTGTATGCAGTTCGACTGGGTCATACAAAAGAGTTTTTTGCATTGGAAAGCCTAAGAAGCCAAGGTGTTTTATAAATAAAAATATACCAATGACATACTTTTCAAATAAAAACAGCTGGATGACAGTAACTACTTGGAACGAAATCCTTTCTATATTGGATGATGAGATGATTAAAAACAACAACAAAATTATTTTATTTGTTGATAATGCCTCTTGTCACAAGGTAACCATTAATCTGTCAAATATAAAAGTGGAGTTCCTCCCTCCTAATACTACCGCTGTTATGCAGCCATTAGATCAAGGGATCATTCACGCTTTTAAACACCAATACAGACAGATTATTGTGAAAAAACAACTTTGTGCTTTAGAAATGGGTAAAACAGTTCCAGAGTACCTTAAATCCATTACTATACTTGATGCCTTACATTTCATCAAACGCGCCTGGTGGCTGGTTACAGCAGAAACAATTGCAAACTGTTTCAAAAAGGTGTTCGGTAATGATAACCATCAATCTGAAAATGAAGATAGTGTAGATTTTATTGGCGAAGTTATTCCCATATCGCCGGAATATTTACACTGTGACGATGATCTTACTTGTTTTGGAATTCTTAGCGAAGAAGGAATTTTAGAAACTATTAATAATGAACATTTAGAAGAGCCAGTTTTGGACCCAATGGATCCCGAAGTATTTGAAAATGAAAATATTTCCTATTCGAATGCGGAAATATTGAGATCCGCAGACATATTAAGAAGTTTTTGCTTACAAAATGAAATTGAAAACAATTTCTTATTCGAAAAAATAGAAGAGAAAATTTGCAAACACAAAATTAAAATAAATCAATCAAAAATTACAGATTTTTTTAAATAACTATTTAACACTTCAAGTCCTAACGTATTTTATTGAATTCCAATGTTTTTTTTTTTTTAAATACATACATATATATATATGCAAATAAAATAACCAAATGTTTTTTGATTAATCAATTTTTCTTTTTTCTATATAGTCCAAAAATAAAATTATATCCGAATTCACTTAGAAGCCAAAAAGTGGCTAATATAAAATGTTGCTTACAGTCCAATTCGCGATATAATCCACAAACGCTGTGTATTTTAAGGTGTGGACTATAAGCGAAATATAGTGTATTCCATTTTAGGCCGGATGTAGGTGGTGTAAATATTTACGAGATCAGATGGGGTGAAGTATTTCTTGCACCGCTGTCAAAAGCCTAGACACTTGAATTCTTCTTTCGACACTTCGTATATATAGATAGCCCAGCGAGCATCACTCTGTATCTTCATGCCCAGAACATCAAGAGTATCTGATACGTCGATATCCACACCATCCACAGATATTGACGACAGTGCGGGATCAGTGGAACGTTTGTGTGACAATAAACAGCACTGAGTCTTTTGTGCATTAAAGTCTACTCTGTTCATTTGGCCCCACTCTCAAATTGTCGCTAATTCGCGGTTGAGTGAGTTATTCATCGTTCGCCTTTTGTCATCGACCTCCAGAGGACCTGGCCGATGATCAAATGAGTATGAATGATAGAGGTTGCTGTCGTCCGCAAAGGAGTAGATTGGATTCACAGTCTGACCCAACAGGACGTCAATGAAAATAAGAAATAGAGAGGACAGAACATTGTGGTACTCCTGCGGTCAACCTCGTTGGAGAAGACCCCATCGATAACAACTCGTATAGAGCGGTCTCTGAGAAAATTCGATATAAATCGAGAGAATGGATTGACGACACCAAATGCAATAAGTTTTGATATGAGTGCTCCGTACCAGACCCTATCGAACGCCTTGGAAATATCCAGAGTTACGACCTTACTTTAACCAAGGGCGTGAATAGATCGATTCCATCGCTCCGTAAGGAACGCCATCAGGTCTCCAGTAGATCGGTTTCTAGGAAAGCCATACTGTCGATCATTCAGAAGGCCGTTAGACTTTAGATACTTAACCAGTGGTCAACCATGCTCTCCATAACCTTCAAGAACATATTGCAATTGGGGGGTAGATTGCAGGATTTGTAGCCTCACCTCTTTTTTAACACCACGTGTTCGAAAGAATATCTGGGGCATCGTACTAGATACGCTTTCGATTACGGGGAGTGGTTGACTGCTTTCAGGCAAAGATGAGTTCTTTGCAAATATTTCAGCCATTAGGTTAGGTTTGTCCACCGGGTCAGTGAATATATGGTCATCGTTAACGAGAGTTGGAGTAGAAGACGAAGAATTGTCCCTTACTCTTTTAACTAATGCCCAAAAGTTCTTACTTCCCCTGGGAATGAAACAACTTTAGCACGGACGCAATGTTCGTAGAGAAGTTTTTCGCACCTAAGCACTCTGGCACAATTGGATCTTGCGTGCCTACGTAGCAGCTCAGTAGTGAGGTTTTTATTTAAATGTCAATTTCTGAACGCTTCCTCTTTGGATCTTTTCAGGGTGAGAGGTTAAGAAAATGTCAAGAATATTTGTCAAGAATCAGCGTAAGCTAAGAATTATTATGCGCATTAAAATCCCCAGCAACTACAATTTCACCGCCCGGATAATTTTCAAACATTTTTGAAATGGAGTCGGAAAGGGCTTCGAAGCCATTTAGGGTAGCCTCCCTTTCCAAACTTGGACTTCTGTAAAGAAACTCGAAATGTAAGTTGTGTGATTCAATAGTGAATTTAACCCAAATTCTGGATCTTGTGAGTTTAAATGTTGCTGACTCTCAAACACCACTCCATTACATAAATATGCCACAAACCACTGTGAAAAAAGAAAGAGGATAGAGTGTGGTAACCAAGAAGGTGAAAATCCTGTGGATCAGAATCCTCACATTGGTCGTTAAAGAGAAATTCTCTTCTTATTTCCGAATTTTGTGTTTGAATGATATTCATGGCTAAATCGGGTGTCTTTCCATCTATAGTGTATATTATTATAATTATTGCCATTTCCATTTCGTCTATCCTCATCGTCCATAGCGTCATTGGCGGTTACTCAAAGGCATTATAGACCTCAGTTTAGTCCTAAGAGTGATAATTTCAGATAGGATAAACGGTTTTCAATCCTATTGTAGTTTGCTCTAGATCATCTATGATGTGGTTTATCTCGATTGGTCTGATTATGTGTAGTACTATTTTTTGAGTTCCGTTTACAACCATTTTCGACATTAATTGGTTGGAAGGCATGGGCAGGTAAACTATCATTAAGAGGACTATCGTCTGAAAGCAATGGGAGGTTATTTGGTATCTTAATATTTGTGTAATGTATTCCAATAAGATTTCGTTTCCAGAACTTTGGCTCCTCTTTATCTGACACTCTTGAAATTCTTTATGTAACCTTGTTCACGTTCATCATGGTATTCTTCCCTGAAATCATTTCGTTTATTGATTACTTTCCTTTTCGCTCTATTTATTTTATCCCTAACAACTTCAACTTTACCATATTGGTCCCCCGGGGGTGTACATTTTATTGCACTATGGAATTGTATTATTGCACTGTTGTCATTTGTTCTATAATATCTAGTTTTTCTTCTAGGTTTATGCTTCTGATTCTCCCTGTAATTGTGTTATTTAGTATCTCTATATCTCAGTTACCAGTATGGCTGTTAGGTTTCATTACGTGGAACTCTATTTTCTCTTTATTTACGAAATCGATGACGTTTCTGGATTTAAATTCATTGTCAAAGACGAATTTTCCAAGCTTGCCCTTTATGCCGTGAAATTCGAAAATTTTCTGGACAATTGTCTGACTATTTCTATCGGGAAGGTGAAAACAAACTGCATGCTTTGATAGTTTGCTAATTAAAATAATTACATGGATTTCACTTCTTGTTCTTTATGGTGCACAAGGAGACTTTCAGCTCTAAACCTATTAACAATGGTTTTCAAAAATTGGAAACCTGTATGATCATAGTCAACACCATTTACCATATTACCAGTGGAAACATCATTTGCATTAATTGGATCTATTATGTTTATCTCACAATTGTCCGCATCAATACTGCTTAGGAAATCTGCCATATAATTACATTTGCCCTTAATATATTCAATATTGAACTGATATTCCACGAGTTTCGCTATTAACCACTTCAGTGGTTGGTGGTCGCTTTCCAGGTCAAACTCTTTACAATAGACATAGCGTCTGAAATAGTTCACCCCCCCCAAACTATTGCAAACAATTCCTTTTTGATAGTAGCATAGTTTGTCTCGTGAACATTAAGTGTTCTAGACGCATAAGCCTTCCTGAGTTGGGACGACACCAATAGCAAAGTTGCTTGCATCCGTAATGATTTTAAACTTTTCCCCAGAATTCGGGTATTTTAAAATTTGAGGTTTAATTTTCGTTTTCACTCTATCTTCTTCCCCGACGAGGACATATTGAAAACCTTTGGTCAAGTCAATCGTTGTGATATACTGAGCGGTTCCTAATCTATTGAGTATATTGGTGAGGTTTGGAACAGGAAATTTGTCACTCACCGTACCTAAATGTAACCTTCTGTAATCTATGACAATCCTCCATTTCCTTACACCTGAATTAGCTTTCCTGGTGAATTGCTTTCCCTGATGATTCCCTGTTGAAGCATTTGTCCGATTTGTGACTGAATCTCTTTTTCGTGAATTTAGGGGTATCTGTAAATTTTCGAATATAATGGTCTGTCGGTAGTAGTTCTGATCGCATGGAAAATTTCTGTAGTGGCAGATAGTGTATCTTGTAAAATAGGTCTTTGAAATTAAATAACAAATTCCTAATCTGATCTGTTTCTTCTCCGTTCAAATGGGAGAGATCGACATTATTATATATATTAAGGCTTCCAATCCCTTCAATGTTACAAATTTCCTCAAACGTGATTAATTAAGCTATAAATATATAAAGTTCTCCAGAAAAAATTGGACCCCTAGTCGGTCACCTTCTGGTACCTCCCATACGACGTCTGAATCCATAGTACGAGAAGCCGTACGCGAAAGCGACAGCGAAGGACATTTACAGCGATGACTAAATCCTGATTATAGAATAGTAGAGCAAAGCCGCAATACAGGGAATCGACAAGAAACAAGACAACAAAATCAATTTGTTTTTTCAAATATAAGACATTGTAAAGTTCGATTTCATAGATTTACCATGAGAATGGCAGTACAACATTCGCAGGATTCTCATAATACAGAGGAGATCCTTACTACCAAGTATAGAGAGTTCATTAAGCTGGGTCCCACGGATATTTGCATTTGCTGAGGAGGAACTTGGTTTGCATTCCAGATCCGATTGTTCAGCATGGAAGAAACCCTAGAACGATTCAACCATCCAGAAGTATTTTTCCTGTCTGAGAAATTCTCGTCGTCATCAGGAAGATATCGTATCTATCGTACAGAAAGCAGCGGAAGCACAATGTGTGAAAAAAGGGAATATTAATATAAGGCAAATCAAAAAATATTGCCGACTTTGTTTATGACAAGGATTACAGCCTCGGTTCCAATACAATGCAATTGGTTATAACCAAGCTAAATAGATTTTATGTTATGACTCTTTACCGAAACTTACAATTATCCAATGATGTACTTAAAAACTAAATCGATTGATATATAAACAACATATATGATATACATTCAGCCACAGGAACTGAATCGACTCCACGTATAATCATAGTTGGCGATTTTAATGTTTGTCGACGGAATAAGCATCAAATGAGATTACCACCAAAGGATTAACACAGATTGATTGGGCATTTTCCATTTTTAGACCTTGCTCTGCTTTAACTTGTGAAACTCCGTTCAGCTACCATGATGGAATATTAATAAATTACAGTAATTTGTTTCGTTGTGAAATATGTAAATAGACTCTAACCCCCATATTCATAAAAAAATTAAAAACGTTTGTCAAGAAAAATGTGTGAAAATTGTTTTTGTATTTTCATATATTTTTCTTAACGAAGGTTTTTTTTACATTTTTGTGAATACGGGGGTTAGATGTTAGGTTATTTGTTTTTAATTTATTTAATTTGTTTTTATTTTTATAATAGTAAAATAATAAGTACCTAAATTTTTTTTACTGAGGGTGAGGGTATATATAAGTCGTTTTACCCGACTGAAACTTTCTCACTGGTTTCATTTAAATGTATATGTGCCCTTAAGGGACCATCAATTTTCCATTCAATAGATCTCTGGCTACACATGATGATGAATAGATTCCAGGTTTTTCCGAATCAGTCATATATTTCCTCTAAACTCTGTTTTGCACTTTCGAATACACTAAACAATTCACTTAGATTTGTCACCTTAACCATTCTGCAATCGTTGAATATGTCTGCATAAGTTTTCTTTGGTTGTAGATGATGTTTCAATATACTTTTTATCCTATCTCACATTGGTTTAAGGCCCAGTTGTTTTATTAAGTATACATCACCATTAATTTTTTTCATTTGCTACGATTTGAACGCTGTATTTCATCAAATCGTTGTTGTCGTTTTTTTTATTGCAGCTTCTACAGATGTGATGAATTGGAGTAGTGGTCTATTTTCCAAGGGTTTAAGTCTAAATTGTTCGATAATGTCCCTAGGTGTCATGGATAATATTAATATTCTTTTGGCCCTGTTGCAGCTGCTGGAATTGGATTTGTTGTTTCAATTGTTGCTGTGGTATCCTTTGTTCCTGTTGTAGGATTAAGTAAATGCTCCAATTTTACTTTTACTTTTAGCGAGCACCCATATTAAAACTTATTTCGATTCATATCGAGTTTTTTCAGAGATAGTTGTTACAGATGGAGTCTCATCTCAAGAGATTTCGTAGACGAAAAGGTTAAAGTTCCAAAGTGAGCCAACCTTCTGCCACGCCATGAAAGTCAGATATTTATAGACATGTTAACATTTATACGAAAATAATGGTCGAATGAAAGTAGGGCTTCCGACTATAGGTTAACAATGAATGCTAAACTTCCTTCAGGTACACGTATTTATTTAGTCGCTGTTTCGATTATTTAATGTACCCTGCAAAGTTTAATGTAACAGTCAGAAAACCAAGCTCAACAGTTTCTATCAGCAATTTGATTGGAAATAATGTTTCCTAGACAATAATGTCGATGCTACTGCCGAAATGGTCGAGAAAATCATTCGTCTTGGAATAAGCAAGTTTTTTCCCTTAAAGACAAACGTTTAGAAATTGGAGTTTAAATAAAAATGTTACTACTGACCTACTACGCAAGAAGGCAAGATAATCTGTGCCAGAGTACTTAGGAGCGAAAAACTTCGACATGAACAGCGCCTTCGTGCTAAAGTTGTATCTTCTCTCAGGGTAAGTAAGAGCTTTTGGTCATTTGTTAAAATAGTAAGGGACAATTTTGCGTCCTCTGTTCCAAATCCTGTTAACGATGATGAGGCATTCACTGACCCGGTTGATAAAGCTAACCTTCTGTCCCAAAATTTGCAAATAATTCATCTTTGCCAGAAAGCAGTCGATGCCTCAGATATTTTTCGAACACGTGGAGGTAAAAGGATACGGATGGTATTTCAGCAATTGTCCTATGTAAGTGCTCTTCGACGCTACCTCGTCCATTGCGCCATCATTTCAACATGTCGTACCGGTCACTTTGGAAAGTTGCCAATTTTCAGCCGATCCCTAAGAAAGGTGAGGCTATAAATTCTGCGAATGACCGTCCAAGTCCGATATGTTCTCAGCTCTCGACTATTATGGAGAGCATGGTTATCCACCATCTGGTAAAGTGTTTACAGTCTAACGGCCTTCTGAATGATCGACAGTATGTCTTACGTAGAAATCGATATAATGGAGACCTGATGGTGTTCCTTTCGGAGCGATAGAGTCGATCAATTCACCACCCTGGTAAAAGCAATCTACTCCATTGCGGATGAAGGCAACATGTGTCATTCGTACTCATTTGAACATCGGCCAATTCCCCTAGAGGTAGATCACAAAAGGCAAACGATGAACGACTCACTCAATCGCGTTTTCGCGACGATTTGTGACTGGGGCAAAATGAATAGAGTAGATTTTAATGCACAAAAAACTCAGTGCTGTTTGTTGTCACACAGCATCGTCGTCAATCTTTATCAGTGGTGTAGATATCGACGAATCGCTGGGCTAGCCATATATTCGAAGTGTTGAAACAAGCATTTACGTGTTTAGGCTTTTTAAAGAGGTGCAAGAAATACTACACACCATCTGATATCGTAAATATTTACACCACCTAGATCCGGCCAACAATGTAATACAAATCCCATATATGGGCAGGGGTTCGAATGACATTATTGCAGCTTCTGGACCGTGTACAGAGGAGAGCGTTGGTGATGGTAGGGTATCCAAATCTATTGTCTACCTACAGCAACGCCGGAATGTGAGTTGTATATCGCTGTTCTATAGATATTTTAATGGTATATGTTCGTCAGATAAATATACCACAAGTAAGAATGTATCAGCGACATTAAAATTTTCGCAGTATATTTTCCTCCAAGACATTACGCCAAGTGTTTGGATTATGACAAATTTTTATACACTCCATCATAGGATGGAGTATATACTAAGTTTGTCATTCCGTTTGCAACACCTCGAAAGAGTGATCTGCGACCCTATAAAGTATATATATTATTGGTCAGTGTAACATTCTAAGACATTCTAGCGATGTCCGTCTGTCCGTCCGTCCGTCCGTCTGTTGTCTGTTGAAATCACGATAGAGTGCGAACGACCAACGCTAAAAAGCTGAAATTTTGTCGGAAGATGTTTTTTGCCCATAAGCAGGTTAAGTAATTTTTCAAATATTTTTTTTCACTACATCTAAGTTCTAAGTTTATATAATTTATAGATGGGAAAAAAATCCCAAAAATGGGCGTGCTCATGGGTTCCGTGGACCCTTGGGGCCCATGATAAACATGCGCATATGGGTATCGAAGTGCAACGAAATTTACTCACGAACCCAAATATGCATTTATTTTCATGATTTGCCTAAATTTTTTGATCCGGTTTCTGGGACTATCGGGTCACCAGCGGCCCAAAAACCGTCCCTTGACAAACATGGACATATGGGTATCGAAATGCAACGAAATTTTCTCGCGAACCCAAATATGCATTTATTTTCATGATTTGGATAAAATTTGTGATCGGGTTCCTGGGACTATCGGGTCACGAGCGGCCCACTTGTTTTTAATAAATTGGGACCCATATTCATTGTCGGCGGGGATTTCAATGCCAAATACCTATGGGGGGTTCGAGACTCTCTCATCCTATGGGCAAAGAACTTTATAAAAGTCTTCTTAAAAACAATTATTCAATTTTACGGTAAGCCTAACGACCCAAGCAGAATTCCAGATTTACTAGACTTTGCTGTATCCTCTGTTATTTCTACTTCTGGATATTTTTGATACCGACGAGCTATGTTCGGATCACTCTGCCCTCATACTTATTTACAACACATACTGTTTATCCAATGAAAGTCTACCTAAAACAATAACAACTCGAACCGACATTTACTATTTTAAATACTGGATAGATAGAAACATTAATCTAAATACACCACTTAACAAAGAAAGCCGTATGGACAATGTAGTTGAACACTTTTCAAATGAAAAAATGCATCATCTTAATAACACTAATTTTTAATTAAATTTTGAGACTTTTGACACTTTCCTACACAATGGAAATGATTATGGTACCTAAGCCTGAAAATATAGTCAAATCCTACAGACCAATAAGCCTTTTGTCAGTCGTCACAAAAGTATTTCAGTGAATATGTTTGAATGGATTACAGATATTTTTGAATAGATAGAGTAAATAATGAAAGGTCTAGTATATGTGACATAAAAGCTGGAATACCACAGGGAGGTGTGCTGGGTCCCCTATTATACCTACATCGGACAAAGTTACCACAGCAACATACTCCGACGACAGTGCCTTGATGGCGTGTCTTGAATCTAAAACTCAACCATCCGTAATATTGCAAAACCACCTTAATGATATTGGAATTTGGTTCAAAAAAATGGAATATTTGCGTTAATGCTGATGCGTTAATATCTCATTACATGTTACTTTTGCGTTAAAAAATGCGTACTGAAGAAATCCTCAAATCAAACTGTGTGAAATACCTCGGTATACACTTGCCCGCAAATTTCTGCGTACAGCGCAAAACAAAATTAAATTTTAAATTTACCCACACATATCTCAACAACTAAAAGCCGTATGGAGCCAAAATTGGTTTTAATTAATTTATTAGCTATTTCTCTAGATTACAAGTATATTTACGTTTCTTAAATCCAAAGACTTTACTATTTATTTACATTCTAATGAAGCTCGCGAAAAAAATGCACTCGCAAAAGTCTGCGTACAGCCACTATCAGTTGTGAAAAAAGCGTTTACCGTTAACCAAAACCTGTTTGTAATGACTTTAGAAGATTGTTTCATTCTTCTTAAGTGATTTAAAAAGGTTGGTTGGTGCAATTGAAATCATGGATAAGAAATTTCTATTGACGAAAGAAAAATTATTATGAAGCTGTATGTTGAGGGGAAATCTTATAGGGAAATTGGGCAAATAGTGGGTAGAGCACTCTCATCTATCCAGAGAGTTATCAAAATTTATGTTTCAACGGGTTCCATCTTGCCAAAGCCTCGATCTGGTCGTCCATCTATATTAACAAGTCGAGAAAAAAACGTATCGTTCAGTTGGTGCGCCTAAACCCAAGGATAACTGCTCACTAACTGAAACTTGAGATTGAGGAAAGGTTTTCAAAATTTATTTCCGATGACACTGTCCGCAGAATTCTGAAAAAAGCTGGTTACAGTAGCCAAGTAGCCCGTAAGAAGCCATATATATCAGAAATCAATAAGCAGAAGCGAATGGATTTTGCAAATGAATATGGAACAAGGTCATTTTCTCGGATGAAAGCAAATTTTGCATTTTCGGAATTAAGGGCAAAAAGTTAGTGTGGAGGAAGAAAAGTACGGCGTTTGAAAAACAGAATTTAATCCCAACCGTAAAACATGGCGGAGGAGGAATTATGGTTTGGGGTGCTATGGCAGCCAACGGTGTTGGTAAACTCACATTTATTGAATCCACAATGGACCAAATGGGGTATATACAAAGAAAATTTATTGAAAAGTGCACAGCTGTTGGGGCTACAAGAAGAATTTTGTTTTCAGCAAGACAATGACCCCAAACATACCGCGCAAAATGTTAAGCTCTGGCTGTTGTACACCGTTAAAGATCAGTTACGAACGCCTCCCCAATCACCGGATCTTAATCCTATCGAGCATTTATGGGACTTACTCGAACGCAGGATTCGCACACATGTCATAACCTCAATAAACATGCTCAAGAATAAAATATTAGAAGAATGGGGAAAAATTACAGATGATGATACCAAAAAGCTAGTCGAGTCGATGCCTACACGCTGAAAAATACGTGTTTTTTTTTGTTTACACACAAGTAAAACGCGTGTTTGGTGTTTGTAGCCAGTAAAGCTTATTTCCTTCTACACATAGCTTTTTTGGATGTAAATATAACTCGTTTGCTATTAGTATTACATATTTGTGTATAAGCAATAGCGTGTTTGGGAAAAACAGACAACGAACTTATTAAATTAAACAAAGTACAACGTTTGGGTTCGAATAAGTGTGTATTTGCAACTGTTTTCGTAATTTTTTTTCTGCATTTACGCTCTTGAAAATAAAAGCAATACCGAGAGAATGAGATGGATTTTTATATAGAAATTCACAAATTGAAAAAAAATAAAATGTAAGACAACCAGTGAAAAAGTTGCAGTCGGGTAAACCGACTTATATATACCCTCACCCTCAGTAAAAACATACAAGTCTCATACTCCTAAGTATCGGAAAGTCAAAAGTGACCGTAGCTACCATCATTTGATGTAACATCTGATGAAAAGTCATAATACCAACCTAAAATACCGAATGCTATAGAAAAATATTGGATGGTACATTTGTATGGGAGGTACCAGAAGGGGAGTTGCCAGACTTCCAAGTTTTTGTCCAAAACTTTGTCTAGCTATAGATTTACTAAATACAGAATTTGGGCAAGATCGCGTTGGTCATATTGGTGTTACTACACGATTTCTAAGGTAGGCTGGATGGTACATTTGTATGGGAGGTACCAGAAGAGGAGTTGCCAGACTTCCAAGTTTTTGTCCAAAACTTTGTCTAGCTATAGATTTACTAAATACACAATTTGGGCAAGATCTTGTTGGTCATATTGACAACATTACACGGCATACAAGGGACGGAATGGTACATTTGTATGGGAGATGCCGGAAGGGGAGTTGTCAGACTTCCAAGTTTTTGTTCAAAAGTTATACCAACTATAGCTTTTCTTAATACAAAATTTGGGCAAGATCGCGTTGTGCATATTGGTGTTATTACACGATTTCTAAGGTAGGCGGGATGGTACATTTGTATGGGAGGTACCAGAAGGAGAGTTGCCAGACTTCCAAGTTTTTTTTCCGAACTTTGTCTAGCTAGAACTTTATTAAATACAAAATTTGGGCAAGATCGCGTTGGGCATATTGGTGATATTACACGATTTCTAAGGTAGGCGTGAAGGTACATTTGTATGGGAGATGCCGGAAGGGGAGTTGCCAGACATCCAAGTTTTTGTTCAAAAGTTATACCAACTATAGCTTTTCTTAATACAAAATTTGGGCAAGATCGCATTGGGCGTATTGGTGTTATTACACGATTTCTAAGGTAGACGGGATGGTATATTTGTATGGGAGGTGCCAGAAGGGGAGTTGCCAGACTGCCAAGTTTTTGTCCGAAACTTTTTCCAGTTATACCATTACTAAATACGGTATTTGGCCAAGATCGAACATGCGCGTGTTGATATTATTACACGATTTATAAAGTGGGCGAAATGTCAGATTTGTATGGGAGGTACCCGAAGGGGTGTGGCCATATAGCCCATATGCAATCCCATAAGCAGTTTTGGGAAAATATTCAGCCATGCCAAATTTCAGAGTGATTGCTTCGAAAGTTATCGTGCGTACCAGCAGGACAGACGGACATGGCTCAAACTATTCAGAAAGTCATAAATCGAATTTGTTTCAAAGACACCTGGGTTCTAATCTGAATATTTCTAGGTGTTACACTTTTGGGTCGTATCAAATGATATATACCCTCCTACCCGTAGGGTGAGGGTATAAAAATGCATACATACATATATATTTGATATTTATCACCTACAAACAAGTTTATATTTGTGGTATGGAAAAATATACAATGCGAACTTGTTTGCTGAAATTTTTTAAAATGTCCATTTTTTTTCAGCGTGTAAACGTCTTGGAGAGGTGCTAAAGAGAAAAGGTTATCCTACTAGTTACTAGGACGTATAACTTCATTATACCCTCACCCTACGGGTAGGAGGGTATATATCATTTGATACGGCTCAAAAATGTAACACCTAGAAATATTCACATTAGAACCCAAGTGTCTTTGAACGAAATTCGATTCATGACTTTCTAAATCGTTTGAGCCATGTCCGTCCGTCCGTCTGTCCGTCTGTCTGTCCTGCTGGTACGCACGATAACTTTCGAAAGAGTTAAACAATCGCTCTGAAATTTGGCATGGGTTAATATTTTCCCAAAACTGCTTATGGGATTGCATATGGGCTATATGGCCACACCCCTTCGGGTACCTCCCACACAAATCGTCTATTTCGCCCACTTTAGTAATCGTGTAATAATATCAATACGCCCACACCGATCTTCGCCAAATTACGTATTTGGTAAAGCTATAGCTAGACAAAGTTTCGGACAAAAACTTGGAAGTCTGGCAACTCCCCTTCTGGTACCTCCCATACAAATGTACCATATTGGCTACATTAGAAATCGTGTATTAATAGCAATATGCCCAACGCGATCCTGCCCAAATTTTGTACTTAGTAAACCTATAGCTAGACAAAGTTTTGGACAAAAACTTGGAAGTCTGGCAACTCCCCTTCTGCTACCTCCCATACAAATGTACCATCCAATATTTTTTTCTATAGCATTCGGTATTTTAGGTTGCTATTATGACTTTTCATCAGATGTTACATCAAATGATGGTAGCCACGGTCACTTTTGACTTTCCGATACTTATGAGTATGAGACTTGTATGTTTTTACTGAGGGTGAGGGTATATATAAGTCGGTTTACCCGACTGCAACTTTTTCACTGGTTTTTAATATAAAAAATGTCTTGTACGCAGACTTTTGCGTGCATGTTTTTTCGACACGTTTTGTTAAAAAGTGAATTAAAAGTCTAATTATTTATTTTAAGTTAAGTTTATACAATTATATTTCAGAGATATGTATAATAACTGAAATAAAATATGTTTTGGCTCCATACATGCTTTATATGTTGAGAAATGTGTGGATACATTTTATATTTCATTTTTTTTTTTGCACTGATAAAAGATTGACATGGAAGAATCACATTAAAGGTAAAGAGTATGAAAACCAAACGAATGTTTTGGCTGGTGGGACTAAAATCTGATTTAAGTCTTGAGAATAACGTGTTCCTCTATAAAACTACCCTCAAACCTGTGTGGACGTATGGTATCGAACCGTGGTGCACAACAAGTAGTAGCAATATAAAAATAATAGAAAAATACCAATCAAAAATACTCAGAACGATTGCATATGCTCCTTGGTTCGTAAAGAACAATATCATTTATAAAGATTTAGGCCTACCAAATGTAAAAGAGGAAATAAACAGTTTAAGCTCCAAATACCATGATAGGCGTAGTAACCATTTGAATCCGCTCGCTACTTCTTTATTAGACGATAGTGAAGAGATAAACCGACTGAAACGTTTTTATACACTCCATCATAGGATGGAGTATATACTAAGTTTGTCATTCCGTTTGCAACACCTCGAAAGAGTGATCTGCGACCCTATAAAGTATATATATTATTGGTCAGTGTAACATTCTAAGACATTCTAGCGATGTTCGTCTGTCCGTCCGTCTGTTGTCTGTTGAAATCACGATAGAGCGCGAACGACTAACCCTAAAAAGCTGAAATTTTGTAGGAAGATGTTTTTTGCCCATAAGCAGGTTCGAGAATGGGCCATATCGGACCAAAGGGGGAAAGTTCTCCTTTACGGGACTAAATATATTCCGGCCATAATCAAATTTTTCAAATATTTTTTTTTTCACTACATCTAAGTTCTAAGTTTATATAATTTATAGATGGGAAAAAATCCCAAAAATGGGCGTGCTCATGGGTTCCGTGGACCCTTGGGGCCCAAAAAAGGGCCCATGATAAACATGCGCATATGGGTATCGAAGTGCAACGAAATTTACTCACGAACCCAAATATGCCTTTATTTTCACGATTTTACTAAATTTTTTGATCTGGTTTCTGGGACTATCGGGTCACCAGCGGCCCAAAAACCGTCCCTTGACAAACATGGACATATGGGTATCGAAATGCAACGAAATTTTCTCGCGAACCCAAATATGCATTTATTTTCATGATTTGGATAAAATTTGTGATCGGGTTCCTGGGACTATCGGGTCACGAGCGGCCCAAAAACTCAGTTAGTTATACCCTCACCCTACGGGTAGGAGGGTATATATCATTTGATACGGCTCAAAAGTGTAACACATAGAAATATCCACATTAGACCCCAGGTGTCTTTGAATCAAATTCGTTTTATGACTTTCTGAATCGTTTGAGCCATGTCCGTCTGTCTGTCCGTCTGTCCTGCTGGTACGCACGATAACTTTCGAAAGAGTTAAGCAATCACTCTGAAAATTGGCATGGCTTAATATTTTCCCAAAACTGCTTATGGGATAGCAAATGGGCTATATGGCCACACCCCTTCGGGTACCTCCCATACAAATCAGCTATTTCGCCCACTTTAGAAATCGTGTAATAATATCAACACGCCTAGTTGGATCTTCCCCAAATTTTGTATTTAGTAAAAGTAGAGTTAGACTAAGTTTTGGACAAAAAGTTGGCAGTCTGGCAACTCCCCTTCTGGTACATGCCATACAAATGTGCCATCCCGCCTACCTTAGAAATCGTGTAATAACACCAATATGCCCAACGCGATCTTGCCCAAATTTTGTATTTAGTAAACGTATAGTTAGACTAAGTTTTGGACAAAAAGTTGGCAGTCTGGCAACTCCCCTTCTGGTACATGCCATACAAATGTGCCATCCCGCCTACCTTAGAAATCGTGTAATAACACCAATATGCCCAACGCGATCTTGCCCAAATTTTGTATTTAGTAAATCTATAGCTAGACAAAGTTTTGGACAAAAACTTGGAAGTCTGGCAACTCTCATTCGGGTACCTCCCATACAAATGTACCATCCAATATTTTTCTATAGCATTCGGTATTTTAGGTTGGTATTATGACTTTTCATCAGATGTTACATCAAATGATGGTAGCTACGGTCACTTTTGACTTTCCGATACTTAGGAGTATGAGACTTGTATGTTTTTACTGAGGGTGAGGGTATATATAAGTCGGTTTACCCGACTGCAACTTTTTCACTGGTTTTCTTATTTATTGACTTTTTAAGGATCCATGATGGAGGGTATATAAGATTCGGCCCGGCCGAACTTACTATTTGTCCACTTGTTACATTTTAGATTTGCCATATCGCAAATAACACTACACTTTCTAAATCTCCCTTATGCATATACTTCTAAATAATTACCACGTATTATTATTTTTTATTAAATTTTATAACTACATATTTTGTATATATGTAAAGCATAAGTTATTCTTTAATTTTAATCAAATTTGCTTACTATTGTACAATGAATTTTAATTAAAAAAAAATCCCAAAAAAAAAAATATTTAGAATGGAAGTAACAGAAGTATCTTAATATATATTTACCCTCGACTCTGATTCACTGATACACTGATACACTGATACACTGATACACTGATACACTGATACACTGATTCACTGACTCTGTCACGCAGTACGTAGGAATTTAAATAGGCATTCTATAATTTTCTATAAATAATAATAATAAAAAAAATAATATTTTTTTTTTTGTACAGAAATTGTGTTTTCCCCAAATTTTTTTTTTTCCAAAATTTTTTTTTACAATTTTTTTTTTCCACAAAATTTTTTTGTTCAACAAAATTTTTTTTTCCCATAAAAATTTTTTTTTCAACAAAATTTTTTTTTCAACAAAATTTTTTTTTCAACAAAAATTTTTTTTTTCAGCAAACATTTTTTTTTCAACAAAATATTTTTTTTTCCACAAATTTTTTTTTCAGCAAAATTTTTTTTTCCAACAATTTTTTTTTTCCACAAATTTTTTTTTTCCAATTTTATTTTTTTTCGAAATTTTTTTTTACAAAATAGTTTTCTCAAAATATTTTTTACAAAATTTTTAAAATTAAGTAACAAATACTTTCTCAAGCAAATTAACTGGCGCCATAGGCGCATTACAACTTACTAGTTGTATATATATATGCTGAGACTACGAGAGTTTATTGTGACTATTCCATAGCAATAACTGCTGCCGGTTTGACTAATGAGGTAATATCTCGTATGGAGCGTGCTGTTAAACAGTCGACGGTTTAGTTAAGAATAAGAGGCAGATTCGGTTTGAGATGCAGCCGTGGATTGGAAAGAACCATTCATGGAAATTTTTTGAAAAGATCGACAACTGTCAAACATTGTAGGAACATTTATGTCGGTGATGGTCACCTTAAAGTTGGCAACACAGCACACGTTAGATGAGGTTCGAACACAAGCCAATGAACAATAATTATTATTGCAGTTATTATATGCAACATAATGTTGTAAATGTATGTGTAATGTTAGCGTCATTTTGAAAGATTATGAAAGCCCTTCAGCCATTTTTTCAGTCCTTTTTTGCTTGGACAACACAAAAACATGTAATTTGTTTACCGTTCGTTTTTTATTAATTTAATAGTTTTGCACCTGCCGACTTAATGTCAGAATTCGAGAAGCCACAGAGAAGTAAAATATCGGCGCAAGGTATACCCCAGCCCGTTTCGACGCATACGTCACTGACATGAATATCCAACATTCACCAACAAGTAACCATTACACCTACATCTAATTTGTTGCCAGTTGAGCACACATATACTCTTCGAAACAGAAACCAAATATCGAAAATCATCTGAAAAATCATTTCAAAAACGTCGTCACAAGAGTAACTTCTCTTGTTGTTGTTATCGTCCGCAGCAGCAAACAAAAACACAATGTTACCCCACACCACAAATTGTCAAAGCATTTGGGGAAAAGTATGGACACGCAAATTTGTTTTCATAAATACGTCTAAATTTTGTTTTTTGTACTTCAAACTAGTCTGAAAAATACTTCGTTGATAATAATTCACAAAATATAACTATTTTTATTACGACAAAACGGTCAAAACACAATTACACAATAAAATTATCCCATAAATTGACACAAAAAATATGTTGGGGGAACTCTAACATTCGTTTCTACTGCATGTGCCAAAATTTTACTGCCATTGAATTTTCGTTGCCAGTCAGCCGGACAGTAGCAAAAATGTGTGTGTATTGGTAAAAAAGTGTGAGTGTGTTGAGTTTTTCGAACAATTACTGCCCTGTCTAATGGCTGGGTAAGCCAACAACCCCTGCTACCAGTGTCGTCCGTCCAGATGCTGCAAACCAAAATATACCCACACCGCTAAACCCACCATCAGCCATCCCAGCCGGTAAAAAAGATAATCCTGGTGAGTTTAAGCGCGAGTTGTAAAAGCAAATGCAATATATGCAAAAGCTTTTGAATAAACGAATGCAAACGCAACTCAGCTGCACACAACAAATACAAACCGATATGGTGAAATTGCGAAAAGACGTGGAACAAACCAAATTATCACAGCCACCACCGTCGGTCCACACAACACATTCGCAGTCAGCACAACCGTCCGTCCAAAATCCCACCCCAGAGATATTTGAAGTGCCACCATAAATGCAGAAAGCACCGCCGTACGTCCAAAATAACATAAAAAACATACAAACATTAAAAGAAATGCAACCTACACCACAGTCGCTCCAATTACATATGCCACCTCCAATATCACAGCACGTAAGAGCGCCGTCGCCACAGTCAGTATTACCGGCGCCACAACTACAAATGCAACCACGAATAGTTGAGCAATTAGTACTGCCGCCGCAAGTATCGAGAACGCCATCACAGCCATTACATACGACACCAGCACATCAGTCGTCATATAATTTTTCAAACACACCACATTTTAGCTACACAGACAGACCTCAAAAGAAAATGTACCCTCTTCCAACATTTACAGGTTTTCCCGAAGATTGGCAACGTTTTCAGAGGCTTTCTACACCCCCACTCATGAGTTTATGTACTCCGATTTGCACAATATTATGCGCCTGCGAGAAGCCTTAAAGGGTCGTGTACACGATGCAGTCGAGTGTCTACTATCAAGCTCAGCCAACGTAGACGCCATTATGACCAACCTTAAGAAAACATTTGGCCGTCCCGAACAACTAATCAGAAGCCAAATCGAAAAGGTCCGAAAAATTACATCATTGATAAATGACAATTTGGAAGCTTTGGTAAGTTTTGCCAACAAAATCACCACAATGTTAACATTTTTGAAAAATGTAAGCGGAGAGCACCACTTGTCAAATCCATCTCTTTTACGTGAGCTGATCTTCATGTTGTAAATAAATCGACAAATGGAGGTGGCCCAAAAATGTCTGTCGTTGGGTCGTACGCCTACAATCGTCGATTTCAGTAATTGGCTGGAGTAATGCCGGTAGCATACTTTTCCACACTGTGCCCATAATATTATATGGAAAAAGGAAAACTGTGTCCACATTAGTGTGACCGTTATTTTTTTTTCGTATTTTCACTTGGCAAACCCCTTAGATTGATTCCAAATTAGAAAAAAGAACTATATAAAATTTTTTAGATCGATTGCAAAATTATTAGGCGTGCCTTGAGCCCACAAAGTTTGCTAAAAATTCTATTTTTCTCACTATGGCTATATTTTAGAGAAAAACCTTATTCACAAATATTCTAGGGCTATATCTGATGAACAATGTTGTTCTGAATTAGTTTTCTTTAACATTAATATTTAATCCAGAAAAACCCAAATTAAAATATAACAGCGAAATTTTCACATATCTTCGCATTCTTTGCCTGGTGATTATTTGTTTTATTAAATGGTGTAATTATAAAAAGTTTTGTGATAAAATCTCCTTCGTGCTCATAGGAAATTGTTTTTGATAGTTTTGGACTACTTGCAATATATATTGTTTTTGTTCCTCGTCTTTTGTAAGCATTGAGTTGTAGTCTTGCATCAATTTCACCGCTCGTTCAGCTGTATCGTTTACCACGTTAATGTCATTAACAATTTGAAGAGCAGTTTTAAAATTATTATCCGCAGGCCATGAAGTTGGATCATTCTTCATAAATGCTGTATTTATTTTAAAGCGAAGAAAATTTTTTTTTGTCTCAGAAGAAATGAATTGGTATATTCCGCCTTCGATAACCTGCATAAAATTTAAATTTTGAATTGAGGCGCGTTTTACTTCATCTAAAGCCTCACGACTCAATGCCTTCACCTCTTTTTTTGACTCAAAAGAAACGCTGTTATCAAAAAATGCTAAAGTCACAGATTCAGGAATCAAGTGGTTTTTAAATTTGTGTAATGCAACTTGAGATATATCAGCATCAATTTTTTTAAAAGAATCCAGTTTTTAGAAAAGCTGGAAATCTTTGTATGGTGCTTGAGCAGCAGAAGAGGCAGAGAACCACATGTCAACATATATTGAAACAATAAAAATACATATATTACGTAAAGCTTTCCTATCTTTTACTGCCAAATCAAATTCACGTCGACATTTTTTATTTATTTATTATTAATTACAATACAAAGTAAATGTATATTCTAATTTTGGGTCCAAGGGTAAACCGGGTGACAAAGACCATATGTTTAGATTTTTTTTTTTGCATAGACAGACCAAAGCCTCTGGTGGGAATCGAACCCACAACCCCCACGCTGATAGGCAAGCACGCTACCAACTCGCCTACCGGGGCGCTTACCCACGTCGAAATAAAAACATTTTTATGCAGTATATATCTTTTGCCATCCATCTCGCGTAGTGGACAGCCCCAGGGGCGCGAAAAGCTGCATTGCGAAGAGGTGGAGTCTCGCCAAGAAATATCAGTGTTAGCTCAAGAAACTCCCTGTAATCATCTCTTGGCTGTTTAGTTTTGATCGCATCGTTCACGAATTCAATTATTTTATCTTTATCTGCTGTTAAATATTTTTTGACATCGTTATCTTCCATTCCAGACTGATAATTATTTTGGTTTATATTTCCCCATGTATTTTTAAACTGCTCAAATATTTTTACATTTGGGCTTTCGGTTTTGCTCATCTTAACTTCAAAGACACTTTTTAATACGACTTCCAAAATGTGGTGACGGCAAGGTAACCAAAGAAGCTGCTTTTGAAGGCTGTGTTCAATAGTCGTACAGGTTCCATTAAAACGGCCTGTATTTACGGCAGTTGTATCGAACACCAAGACTTTTATATGATCTTGAAGTCCCCATTCAATTATAGCTTTACAAACAGCAGACGCCTGCTCTCTGCCAGTTCCACTTTTAAGTGCGGGCACTTCAAGTAGTTGCTCCGTACGCCCGCATGAAATTATGACTGGAAGTCTGTCAACTTTTTCATTCCCAGTAAGAGCTGGTAACAGCTTTCCGTCCCAGTGCAAACAAATTGCACCAAGTTCGCATTTATGAAGAATGATCCAACTTCATGGCCTGCGGATAATAATTTTAAAACTGCCCTTCAAATTGTTAATGACATTTACGTGGTAAACGATACAGCTGAACGAGCGGTGAAATTGATGCAAGACTACAACTCAATGCTTACAAAAGACGAGGAACAAAAACAATATATATTGCAAGTAGTCAAAAACTATCAAAAACAATTTCCTATGAAAAAATTATCCATCTAACTTGCGGTCACACTAATCCACATACGCCTTCGTAGATGATGGTGCCAACGTCTCCATGATAGATAGTGGCATTGCAAAGGAGTTGTAATTGGATGGTAAGCCCGAAACATTGTCGTTGCTGTGGCTGAACGAGCACAGTGAGTCCGAGAGAACGGAAAGAGTGGATTTAAAAATCAGCGGTCTCAGAATGGACGATAAACGATATACCATCACCAACGTTTACACGACGGCAAATTTATCTATGCCAATTCAAAGTTGTAGCCTGAAAAATCTGGTAAGATCAAATCTAAATATTAATGTGTCAAATGTGAAATTTTACATTTATAAAAATGTGCAGCCAAAATTAATTCTCAGCCTTAACCATTGTTTTTTAACCGTACCAATGAATGTTCCCCGATTGTTGTCAGCTTCCGGACCGATTATCGTCACCACCAGATTGGGCGTAATAATATATGGACCAACTCCAGACGAAGAATCTTCGCCAACGAAACGTGTTCTTCATGCGCGGATGTGTGCCTCACCAAACACAGAAATATTACAAGAACTGTCTACTGTGATGAAAAGTTATTTTGACATGGAAACCATTATCACGAAGGTAAATACAGCAATGTCGTTATCTGCTTACTGGCTTTGAAAATCTTGGAAAAATCTACGAAAAAGGCTAATGGAAGATACGAATGCCCACTTTTGTTGAGAGAGAACGGTCCTCCGTTTCCGGACTCATATAATATGGCTCTAAGGCGCCTATATAGTGTTGAGAATAAAATGGCCCGCGACTTTGAATATTCCCGTGAAAAATTAACTCGTATATATCGAAGGGCTATGCCAAAAAAGTCAAAGATGGAGAAAGTCCGATATAGTAAAATTATAAATAACAAGTGGACAAATAGTAAGTTCGGCCGGGCCGAATCTTATATACCCTCCATCATGGATCCTTAAAAAGTCAATAAATAAGAAAACCAGTGAAAAAGTTGCAGTCGGGTAAACCGACTTATATATACCCTCACCCTCAGTAAAAACATACAAGTCTCATACTCCTAAGTATCGGAAAGTCAAAAGTGACCGTAGCTACCATCATTTGATGTAACATCTGAACCAACCTAAAATACCGAATGCTATAGAAAAATATTGGATGGTACATTTGTATGGGAGGTACCCGAAGGAGAGTTGCCAGACTGCCAACTTTTTGTCCACGACTTAGACTTACTATACGTTTACTAAATACAAAATTTGGGCAAGATCGCGTTGGGCATATTGGTGTTATTACACGATTTCTAAGGTAGGCGGGATGGCACATTTGTATGGCATGTACCAGAAGGGGAGTTGCCAGACTGCCAACTTTTTGTCCAAAACTTAGTCTAACTATACGTTTACTAAATACAAAATTTGGGCAAGATCGCGTTGGGCATATTGGTGTTATTACACGATTTCTAAGGTAGGCGGGATGGCACATTTGTATGGCATGTACCAGAAGGGGAGTTGCCAGACTGCCAACTTTTTGTCCAAAACTTAGTCTAACTCTACTTTTACTAAATACAAAATTTGGGGAAGATCCAACTAGGCGTGTTGATATTATTACACGATTTCTAAAGTGGGCGAAATAGCTGATTTGTATGGGAGGTACCCGAAGGGGTGTGGCCATATAGCCCATTTGCTATCCCATAAGCAGTTTTGGGAAAATATTAAGCCATGCCAAATTTCAGAGTGATTGCTTAACTCTTTCGAAAGTTATCGTGCGTACCAGCAGGACAGACGGACAGACAGACGGACATGGCTCAAACGATTCAGAAAGTCATAAAACGAATTTGATTCAAAGACACCTGGGGTCTAATGTGGATATTTCTATGTGTTACACTTTTGAGCCGTATCAAATGATATATACCCTCCTACCCGTAGGGTGAGGGTATAACTAACTGAGTTTTTGGGCCGCTCGTGACCCGATAGTCCCAGGAACCCGATCACAAATTTTATCCAAATCATGAAAATAAATGCATATTTGGGTTCGCGAGAAAATTTCGTTGCATTTCGATACCCATATGTCCATGTTTGTCAAGGGACGGTTTTTGGGCCGCTGGTGACCCGATAGTCCCAGAAACCAGATCAAAAAATTTAGTAAAATCGTGAAAATAAAGGCATATTTGGGTTCGTGAGTAAATTTCGTTGCACTTCGATACCCATATGCGCATGTTTATCATGGGCCCTTTTTTGGGCCCCAAGGGTCCACGGAACCCATGAGCACGCCCATTTTTGGGATTTTTCCCCATCTATAAATTATATAAACTTAGAACTTAGATGTAGTGAAAAAAAAATATTTGAAAAATTTGATTATGGCCGGAATATATTTAGTCCCGTAAAGGAGAACTTTCCCCCTTTGGTCCGATATGGCCCATTCTCGAACTTAACCTGCTTATGGGCAAAAAACATCTTCCTACAAAATTTCAGCTTTTTAGGGTTAGTCGTTCGCGCTCTATCGTGATTTCAACAGACAACAGACGGACGGACGGACGGACATCGCTAGAATGTCTTAGAATGTTACACTGACCAATAATATATATACTTTATAGGGTCGCAGATCACTCTTTCGAGGTGTTGCAAACGGAATGACAAACTTAGTATATACTCCATCCTATGATGGAGTGTATACAAAGGGAATTCGAATTGTGTTTGATGCTGCTGCCGAGATACAAAATGTGTCATTAAACAAAGCCCTTTTATCTAACCCAGACATTAGCAATTCATTAATTTCAATCTTCTTCAAATTCAGAGAAGCTCCAGTCGCGGTTTGTGGGGACATTCGAGAGATGTTCCACCAGGTGCTAATAGAAAAAGAAGACCAAAATTGCGAGAGGTTTTTATGGAGGAACGACAAAACTTAGAAGGTGGAGACATTGATGCAAATAATGGTTTTCGGAGCAACTTGCTTCCCAACTATTGCGCAATTTGTCAAAAATCTGAATGCTAATCAATATATTGAAGAGTTCCCTCGAGCAGTATATGGTATCATCGAAAGACACTACGTGGATGATTATCTCGATTGCTTTTATGATGAATATGAGGCGAATTCATAGTGCCGGTGGATTCGAGCTGAGAAATATAATTTCAAATTCAAAGCGGTTATTGACATTTGTGGACAATCGGCTAGTGGAGCTGACGACAGCGGTGAGTTTTTAAACAAAGAGAGTATAGAAAGAATTCTTGGCATTCACTGGTTCCAGAGCTAGATGTTTTACACAAAGTCGAAAAATCCATCTTGGAACTTTCGAAGGTACCTACAAAACGTGAAATGCTTTCGCTAAATATGTCAATATATGTTAATGGAGCTGTCAAAACTTGACCAGTTTCGTGTGCCTCGGTGCTATAATAATAACTTTTCTAAAAACAATGTCGACTTGCATATATTTGTAGATGCTAGCGAAGAAGCTATGGCAACAGTGGTGTACTGGCGAGTGGTAAGTGCGGATGGTATTTTCGTGGTATTTGTGATGGGCAAAACTAGTTGCGCGCCTACTCGTTATCATACAATACCTAAATTAGAACTACAAGCCGCTGTGATGGGTGCTCGCATAAAGGACATAATTATTAAACATCATAAAAAAAATATTAATAAAATTTATTTATTTATCGGAAGTACAAACAATAAGTTGGCCAACAGGGTAACTGAAATATTAGATAGCAGCCAAATAAGCGAGTGGAAATGGTGCCCAGGAATCAGATGACGCAACGCGAGCAAAATTTCCCATTAATTATAAAGCGGATGGATGGTGGAAGAATGGACCAGATTTTTTGCGACTGGATGAGCCTCAATGACCTTCAGAAACACAGATGGAAGGCTGCGTGGATGGCAGTAACGAAGAATTGCGCTCTAAACATTTAATATACAAAAACCTTTTATGTGAATGAAAATCTCACACCTAACAATTACAAGATACTGCAGCAAGCTAAAAAGGCAGAAACTTCTGGAATCGGCGTTTTCTCTACGAGGTCTTGTCTACGTGAAGATAACAAATAATGATCAGCCGCTTTATGTTGAAGATATTTCGTTATTGGATAATCTTTTTCGTGACGTTACTGAAGAAATGCCAAGTCAAATTTAACCATTTTTTTATAACGTATATCTCATTTGCACCTATATATTCACACTGTTTCATTTTTGCATGCGTCAGTAAATATTATTTTTTAATATATCAATATGTTTTTGATTTCTCATTTTACATTCTGTATTATCTTCTTTACATTTGTTTTTATACTATGCCCAGCTCCATACTAAATTCTCATATTGATTCCTGCATTCCATGTGTTGTTTATTTGCTTGCTTTTAATGACACTTGATATAATAAATAGTTCCAGAGACAGCTCAAAAAACATGATCAAAATCTTAGCAAAACAAAAGTCTGGATTAAAAATTGTTCATATTAATGCACAAAGCCTAAACAATAAAATGGATGAATTTCGTGAAATTTTTAGTGGCTCAAATGTTGACGTTATTTGTGTGTCTGAAACGTGGTTTCATCCGGATGTAAACGATAATATCTATGGTCTGATTGGTTATAAGTTATTTCGTGCAGATCGAATCACTAATGCAGGTGGTGTTGCTATATATATTAGGGTGGGACTTAATTGCATTTTGAAATCTAAATCTGAATCGAACAATCAAATTGAATTCTTATTCTTAGAGTTGGTTACTAAGAATACGAATAAGATATTACTGCGATGTGTTTACAGGCCACATAAAAATATTCAGATCGATTTTTTAATTGACATCATAGAAGACTTATCACTGAACTACAATGACGTAATTATTGTCGGAGATTTCAATAGTAACCTTCTTAAGGATAACAATCTCACTGTTCCAATGCAAGCCTTGGGACTACTACCTATAAATATTTCAATGCCCACTCACTTTACTGCAACGAATTGTAGTTTATTAGATATTTTCTTCGTAAACAACAAATTCAAAGTTCTTTTATATGACCAACTTACTGTTCCAGCATTCTCAAAACATGATTTATTATTTTTAACATATAATGTCCCATTATTCATTTAGGGATTTTAAAAATCTAAATAATTATTTGCTAAATTCTTATGTTGAACAAATATCCTGGGAAGACGTTTACTATCTCGATTGTATTGATGATAAGGTTGATTTTATTCAAAGTCACATAAGTGTCATCTTTGATAACACTGTTCCTATAAAAATTGTAAACTCAAAGTCCAACCAACAACCTTGGTTTAATCAACATATCAGTCAGTTAATAAAAGAAAGAGATCTAGCGTACAAAAGGTGGAGGCAATTTAAAATTCAAGAATTCTATGATATTTTTAAAACAGCAAGAAAGGAGGTGGTGAGAAACAGAAATCTTGCTAAATCTATGTACTATCAGCGTAAATTTTCAAATGCTGTAGACAACAAACAAAAGTGGAAAGAAATACGTAAAATTGGTGTCGGTATGAAAAGTCAAGCTACCAATTGCAACAATATAGATGTAAATCAACTAAATGAAAAATTTGTTACAATTAATTCACCACAACCCGATACTAACATTTCCCTCCCTTCCTACACTGGTGCCTCTTCTACTGCGGGTAATTTTTCTTTTCGTTGTGTGGATCAATATGAAGTAATGCGTATTTTTCACTCCATTAAATCAAATGCCGTTGGTACGGACGACTTGTATCCTAAATTCCTTAAGATCATTCTGCCTAGATTGTTACCAGTATTCACACATATCTTTAACACTGCCTTCACCAAATCAGTTTTCCCGCTCAAGTGGAAACATTCTAAAATTGTACCAATTCCTAAAGCAAAAAATGATTTTCGTCCGATAGCAATACTTCCATTTTTATCAAAGGTTCTGGAAAACCTAATTAGTAAGCAAATAAATGATCATCTGGAACAAAACGAACTTTTGTCCGATATACAATCTGGTTTCAGAAAGAAACGTAGCTGCCTTACTACTTTACTTGATGTTGTTGAAAATTTACGGCTCAAACTCGATGAAAATATGGTATCCTTCTTGGTTCTTTTAGATCACAGTAAACCTTTTGATACTGTGGATCATAAAGTTTTAATTTCTAAGTTAAGAGCATTCTTCAACTTCTCAGACTCTGCTTGTAAATTTATGAACTCATACCTAGTAGACCGCACTCAAATCGTTGTTCATGGAGATATCAGTTCAAGTACTCTAAATGTCAATCGCGGTGTTCCACAAGGATCCGTACTGGGCCCTCTTTTATTCTGTATGTATGTGAACGATCTTCCTGGTGTCCCAATTTCATGTAGTGTGCAAATGTATGCCGATGATGTTCAATTATACTGTAGTGCCAAAATTGAAAATGTGCAATCATGTATTATTCGTATTAATGATGACCTAAATCGTGTTTATAATTGGGCAAATTCTAACGGCTTATGCCTCAATTCTTCAAAAACTAAATACATTAAGATATCGAAAAGAGCATTAAGCCTAAGTAATGAAATTTGTCCGATCAGTATAAATAATTCTATAATTGAATGCGTAGAATCCTCCAGAAATTTAGGAGTGATTTTTAATTCTAAACTCACTTGGTCTAACCATATAAATTGCATTGTTGGTAAGGTTTATGGTATGTTGCGAAACTTATGGGTAGTACGTTTATCAACTCCACTGGAGATACGAATGCTTTTGGCAAAAACGTACCTCATTCCATCGCTACTTTATGGGTGTGAGTTATTTGCTAACTGTGATAGTGTTGATTTTAGAACCCTAAATGTAGCTTATAATAACATTGCTCGTTACATTTTTAATATGAGACGGTATGACAGAATATCAAATTTTGCATACCAGATTTTTAACGTCAGCTTTGAAAATTTACTGAAAGTCAGAAGTTTAATACATCTTCATAATATTATATACACGAGGGAACCTCAATATTTATATGCTCACATACGGTTTGCCAGATCTCAAAGAGGCAAAAAACTAATCATACCAAGGATAAAGTCATTAACGTCGGACAGACAATTTTTTGTATTTAGTGTTCGTCTCTGGAACAATCTACCATTTAATCTTCAACTCATAAACAACACATCGAAGTTTAAAAAGGAGCTTTTTATACATTTTAAATAATACTATGTACTTATTTATGTGATTGCTGTATTCCATCAATTAATACTCCATAATTTAAATGTATAGTTATAAAATATGTATGTAATACCTCATTGATAATTATAGATTAGCACTGTAACTTATAAGAGTAAAATCTTGTTGTGCTATGTTGTCATAAAATAAATAATAATAATAATAACACGTACTCCTTTTGACTCGTCAGGTATACTTAGCAATTCCATAGATTAACCGTTTTTCTAAATAGTCTAGAACTAGATGGGCAACGGCTTGGGTGTGGCGATATGTCAACAATTTGAAGCAAAAAATTAAGAAAATGGACGCGTTAAAGGGCGAACTTACGGTGGAAGAGGAAACATGGGCAGAACGCTACTTATGTCAGCATATACAGAGAGAAGCCTTCATTGACGACATTGGAGATATTCAGCAGCATGGGTTTGTAAGCCAAATCAAAATGCTTAATCCGATTACTGGACGAATAAAGAATGCGTCGTTTCTCTCCATCGAATCCAAACAACCCATAATTTTGCCAGCAAAATATGCATTTACACGTCCGCTGGTCGAATCATTTCATGTAAAATTCGTCTGCGTTTTTGGGTACCATCTCTCCGCCGGTTTCTCAGCAGTATCCAATCACGATGCAAGTTCGTCGCATACGTCTAGCGAAGCCTCTTCAGCCTGCCAAAGGACCGTGTTACAACTTATGTTCGTGCATTTACGTATACAGGTGTTGGTTATTTTGGACCAGTGTCACTATTGGTCGAACGTGCTATTCACCTGGAAATCGCTACAGATCTTTCGACAGATGCCTGACTATTATGCATTAGAAACTTTATCAACAGAAGAGGAGTGCAACTGCTGATTCTGAACGACAGTGACACTAATTTTGTAGGCATTGCCAAAGAATTTCGGGGTGAGAATACTTTTATCGACAATAGTTTAATGAATTCATCCATTACAGCTTTGGGAATAAAATGGAAATTCAACACACCGCCGAATCCATCTGAGGGCGGCGCCTGGGAAAGATTGGTGCAGTCTGTCAAAAAGGCCCTTTATATGATGTTGCGAAAGCAAGCCCCACGAGTAGATACCCTGCAGAATTTCTTAATTGAGGCAGAAAATATGATAAACTCTCGCCCGCTGACGCACTTACCAGTTACACCCGATGATCCCGAGCCCTTGACACCGAACCATTTCCTACTAGGCTGTACGAATTCGACTCAATCACCAACGCCATACGAACCTCGTCTCATGTGTCTTCGAAAACAGTGGAGAATAGTTCAAACCCTGAAAAATGGGATGTGGCACCGATGGATTAGAGAGTATTTGCCCGAGCTAACACGTCGAACCAAATGGTGTCTCCCATCTCAACCCATTTGCGTCGGATGTTTGGTTTCTATTTGTGACGCTTATATGCCGAGATCCCTATGTAAACGTGGTCGAGTTATTGAATTGTCTGTTGCTCGGTCAGCCAAGGTTAGCACAAGCTCCGGATGTTACCGAAGACCGATTTCTCCTTAAATTTGGCAACACAGAACAGGTTCGATGAGGTTCGAACACAAGCCAATGAACCATAATTATTATTGCAGTCATTATATGCAACATAATGTTGTTAATATGTAATGTTAGCGTCATTTTGTAAGCTTATATTGTTTTTATTTATTGCCGCCGAATTTTTTGAAGCTTTAAACGCCTGCCGGTTGATGTGTTTATTCGTTTGTGCAAAAAGAACAATTTATTATGAAGATAGTTTGCGTAATGTTGGAAATGATTCCAGGAAATCGTGAAATTTCATTAAACAAACGCTTGGTAGGAAGAAAACAATTGTTGTAAGACTTGAACATTTTCAGGGTGAGATAGTGAGCTGCGATCAGTTAAAGGCATATGCTTTTAATAATTACCTTATTTACTCGATTGGTGATATAAAACGTCAGATTGATGTTCAACTGGGTGACAATTAATTTGTTTCATACTGTTTCTTCGTCAAGCCATCGATTTAGATTCAATAATATCGACTTGCAGGAAATCAAAGATATAATAATGAATATGAAGACCGATAAGATGTCTTGTAATGACATTTTTTTGACTAAGTTTGTTAGCGAATTTATTGATATAATTGCACCCAGTTTAATGGAGATATATAATAAAATAATAAATTCATCAGTGTATCCTGATATTCTTAAGATCCACAAAATTTTACCTATACCGAAACAAAGTAATGCTTCAACGAAGGATAAGTACATACCAATTTCTATACTTTCTACCATTCATAAAGTTCTCGACAAACTTGTATTCGATAAACTCCTACTTTATTTTGAAGAGAAAAATCTTCTGTATGATTTCCAATTTGTTTTTAGAAAAGATTGCGGAACTGAGGTTTGTCGCTATTTAGAAAATTTGTTCAAATTAATGAATCGAGAAGCTTTATGGGCGCTGTTAGGTATGGTTTACCGCAAGGTAGTGGTCTTGTACCTCTGTTATTTTCAATGTATTTCAATGATTTGAGAAATTTGGGCTTGCCTGCAAACTGTATATGTTTGCTGATGATATTTGCCTATTTAATCCGTACAAATGTGGGAACGGGACATACACGGAAAAAAGAACAATTTATTTTTATTACTACATGACACACAGTCAGACGGACATATACATACGCTCATGTGAAACGGAACATACACGGACAGACGAAGAAACATGACACACAGTCAAACGAACACACACATGATCATAGACGCTCACGCATCGAATACCCAAGCGATTCATCAGATAGTGAGTTGCTGTGTAGAAGTCGAAAGTGAAAGTTGTGTTTCGCGATCGTAATAAATGCTTTAATATAATATTTTGACTTTGACTTTTTTATTGAAACCCGGATCTTACACAAATATGAATTGGGTTTGAATACGGAAATCGAGAGATATTTTACAATATTATTTGAATGTGCGAGGATAAATGGTTTAATACTCAACCCTAATAAAACTAAAATGATTCGATTCCGCCCGCAATCTGGAAGCCTCAATCACAATTTTAAGGTCGTGTTGATGGTTAAATATTTAGGACTTATTCTACAGAGTAACTTGTCATGGGATTTGCATATTGATGAACTGAAGAGGAAAATAGAACCAGCTATTGGTATGTTATATAAAATAAAAAGGAGACTGAATGAAAAGACTAAACTAATGATATTTCAGTAGTTGATAAACTACCGGGCCATTACATATGATTATAAAAAGAATTTCTGTTCATTGAAGTCACTGAAAAGCTTTTAGAATAAAGCTTTAAAAATTTGTTTTGATCTTTTATTAACATTTCCGACGAACTTATTATATATAGAATATATTACTAAATTAGAATATATTACTAATTTATGGTATAATATTGGGCGTAACACTATATGTTTTTCTTAGAATCAAGCCAATTTTGATACAAGAAATAAATCGGATCTAAGAGTACCGTGATGTATACTGGAGAAAACTAAGCAACGGAGGTGTTAAATATAACGACTTACCATCCCATTTAAAAGAAATACGTTGAATTTCAAGATTTAAACGTTTATGCAAAAATTACATTGAAAGTTGCATAATATAAGTAATTAAATTAAAATATACGGACAATGTATATATTCGAAAAGGCACGATGGGATGAGCTCAAAAATTTTTACCAGCAATTTAACTGGAAATTATGTTCCTAGAAAATAATATCGATGCTGCTGAAATAGTTTAGAAAATAATTCTTCGATCAAACACCAAAAGAATCGTTGGTTTAATCAGACCAACGGGATGTAAGAGCTTTTGGCCATTCGTAAAAAGGGTAAGAGACAATTCTTCATCTTCTATCCCAACTCTCGTTAACGATGACCAGATATTCACCGACCCGGTTGACAAAGCTAACCTTCTGGCTGAAATATTTGCAAAAAATTATTGTTTGCCAGAAAGAAGTCAAACTGCTCGAGATCGAAAACGTATCCAGTTCGATGCCCCAGATATATTTTCGAACGCGTGGTGTTAAAAGGGTTCTTGAAGATCTTAACTTAAATAAAACTCAGCGCCCGCATGGGTTTTCAGCACTTTTCTTACACTGCGGTGCACAATTATAGCCGCACCAATTTTTGCACTGGTTTTAATTGTTGGTGGAAGTGCTGTAAAAATCGAATGATTAGAAATTCAAGACAATAAAATACTACAAACATTTAATAGGTTTAAAGAAAAAACAAGTACTGCTGATGAGTTTGGAACGAACTTCATTTGTGACTGAATCCCAGGCTTCAATACCGCGGATTTTAGTTCCTCAATCTTGTCGAATTGCTTATTGCCACCATACATTTTGCGTACCATGATCCCCCAGATGCTTTCCATGGGATTTTGATCTGGAGAACAAGCTGGCCATTGTTACTGGGGTATGTTATGCGTCTGTAACCACATGCAAGTCTGATTACTCTTATGAACAGCAGCATTATCTTGTTGAAAAATCATATTGCTTTCGAGGTTTCGTTCAAAAAACGGTAAAAGATTCATCTGCAAAAGAGTTGTGTACTCTGCTGAATTAATTTTGGTACTTGGAAAAGCCAATTCAATTCATGCCATCGACGCAGAATGCTCCCCAAACCATCAGTGATCCACCACCAAAATTCCTTTTTAGAAAAATACCGTGGCGATTTACGCAAGTCTCTCCAATATGAATTATAACCATCCGGACCGTCTAGGTTAAACTTTTTCTCGTCAGAAAAAATGCTCTGCAAAAAGAATTTTATAAAATGTGTTGACTGAAACATGTTTAATTTGACTTACCTTATTCCAGTCCGTACTCATATTATTTTTTGCAAACATTAAACGAGCGGTTTTGTGCCGAGGTAGCAACCGTGGTTTTTGGCGGCGAATAACTGTAGATTGCTTAAGTACCCGATATACAGTCCGGCGGGATACATTTATTCCACACTCATGGGCTATTTGATTAGCAGTTTTTGTTGAGTTGCTAGCGCAGTTAACAATCATGCGTTTACTTCGTGCAGTTAACTTGCTTTTCCTTCCTGCATTTGATTTTTTGCACTAAATCGAAAGGCTTTTTTAAAAAATTGCGATCTGCTTTATCTGATCGGTTTATTCTTCGAGCAATTTCGCGAAAACTTAAACCTTCGTCCCGAAAAGCAATAATTTTGCCTTTTTCGATATCTGCTAAATATGATCCACGTTCCATATAGAAATTACAATTAAAAAGCAATGGTTAAATAACCATAAACAAGAAAGAATCGAAACAGAAAAGGAAAAGAGCAGAAAAATCGAATCCGTTATCCATGTAGTTTTGTTTTTAGTACTGCGGCTATAATTTTACACCAGTCAAAAAACTATTTACTTGTTCTAACGCCCCATAAAAGAGAAAACAGAATATTCTCTTGCAGCTTTTTTTTTTATTAGTTCTTAGTGCTCTCTCATATGACATAAACATATTTTTTCAAAGTGTTCTTCGACACTACCTCATCCATTGCACAATCCTTTCGGACCGTGCTGGAATTTATGCTTCACGTTTTAAAGTTGCCAATGTTCTGGTGTTTTCCAATAAAGGTAAGGCTAGAAATCCTGCGAATTACTTTTTGAATTTAATAGGTTTATTGTCTGTTTTTCACAAACACGCATATACACAAATACGTAATATTAATTGCAAATAAGTTGTATTTACATCCAAATAGGCTTTGTGTAAAAGGAAAGTAGCTTTATTTTCTACAAAGTCCAAACACGCATTTTACTTTTGTGTAAACATTTAACAAAGACATATTATTCAACGTGTACTTTTTTTCAAATAATATTCATTGTTATAGCAAAACAGGGAGTTTCGTTTTTTCGAAAATTTTTGGAATGAACATAGAACTAAATGTATCAATAAGAAAGGTACACCAAAAAGAGATTAACGAAAATCCGTATTAACATTACATCAGTATTTTCCATAACGAGCTAAAAACAAATAAATTCCCGTGTTGAACTTACCGAGAATAGCAACAACCATATCATCCTTCATTACTTCCATGGAACCATTACAAAGGTAATATATGTAATTGAGTGCATCTCCCTTATGCATTAAATATTCGCCAGGAGCACAGAAATTAGTTTTTATATGAAGTGATAGTAGTTTTAAGCAGCCCTGTGAGGTATATATTTTATTAAAGGCTGCTACTCACAGTAGGTTATATTATATTACCTGCGATGCTCCTTCAAATATGGGAAGTTGAAGAATTTCACGGTGTAGATGCATGGAGACATCTCCTCGCAGCTCTTCTGGAAATTCACGCAATGTCTAAATAATTGCAAGAGTTTTGGTTGCATAATGGTACAGCATACATAAGGTATTACTTACTTCATTGATATCGATGCCGTGATTTAGAGACCAAGAAGTCTGAAAGTAGTCTTCTATCCGTTGTTTTAGTTCTTTCGGCATCTGCAAAAGCATAATAAGAAGAATACAATTTCAATTATCACACATATTTTGACTGCTACGGACTTCTTTATGTGGGGATATCTGAAAAGCAAGGTTTATGCAAACAAACCAGAAACGCTTGAGCAACTCAACAAACTATTCTTGATGAAATTAATGAAATACCGCGGGAAATGTGTGAGAAGCTAATGAAAAATGTCCTCAAAAGGGCTCGCATTTGTCGGACTAACAATGGCGGACATTTATCTGATATTGTATTCCATATATAATAGCCGACGTTACTTAAATCATTTATCAATATAAAATCCGCTCTCTTTCATTTAATCAAAAAATATAAACAAAGTAATATACGGACACCCTGTATTTATTAACTATTATTTATTGTATTACACAAAAACATACGAATTGAAATAAATAGTATTTAAAGACTGTACCATGAGTCCAAAATGCAATTGAAGAAAGCATTCCGCAGATAAATGTATCGAACTTTTACATTTTTAAATCAGATAACCATTGGAAATAGTTCACGAATCAGATCAGATATGGGATTCATTTTAAACAACAAATCAATTTTTTAAACATTGCTATTTCTAATAATATAGCAATTTTTCGAAACACAAATTGGAAGAACATGCTCAAAATTTGAGACAAATCTTCTCTTAAATTACAGTGGTGGTAATATAACTAGACACGCTGTTTTTAAATCGGGTTTCTGTATCACCACGACTCCTATACAATAAAAATTAAGCAAATATGCACCAAATATTCTAAGATGCACTTCACGATATCTTCTAGGCATACATTTTGCATTTGGTTTTATTTGTGAACCTGGCTGACTTAATTTTTTTGGAAACAGAAGTTATACTTTATTATAAACTATACAGAAAATATAATAATTACAAATTAATATGATAATATAACAATAAAACCAGTAAAAAGTTGCAGTCGGGTAAACTGATTTATATATACCTCACCATCAGTAAAAACATACAAGTCTCATATTCCAAAGTATCCGAAACTCAAAAGTGAGCGTTGCACCACCATTGGATGTGATGAAAGGTCATAATAGCAACCTCAAAATACCGAATGTTATAGAAAAATATTGTATTACATGTTTTTACAAAAAGGGCGGAATATAAACTAGAGTTTTTTCTCGAAAATTTTAGGTAGTTAAAGCTTTACTAAATATAGAATATCGGAAAAATCGATGAGCGAATTTATATAATTAAACGATTTCTAAAGTGGGTGGAATGGTATATTTATATGGGAGGTGCCAGAAGAAGCGAGCCCAGACTTCAAAGTATTTGTCAGAAACTTTGTCCAGTTATAGATTTAGTAAATATTAGTATTATTACACGATCTATAAGGAGCCGGATGGTACATACTATGTATGGGAGGTACCAGAAGGGAAGTTGCCATACTTCCAAGTCTTTGTCCGAAACTTTTTCCAGCCTTAGCTTTTCTAAATACAGAATTTGGGCAAGATCTCTTTGGGCATATTGATATTAGTACACGATTTGTAAGGGGGATTCCTCATTTGTATGGGAGATACCAGAAGGGGAGTTTCCAGACTTTTAAGTTTTTGTCCAAAACTTTGTCTAGCTATAGCTTTACTAAATGCAAAATTTGAGCAAGATCGCGTATTGGTATTATTACACATATGTATGGTAAAGCTATTGCTAGAAAAAGTTTTGGACACAAACTTGGAAGGCTTGGAACTCCCCCTCTGGTACCTCCCATTCAAATGTACCATTCCACTCACTTGAGAAATCGTGTAATTATATAAATTCGCTCATCGAATCTTTCCGAAATTCTATATTTCGTAAAGCTTTAACTACATAAAATTTTCGAGAAAAAAACTCTGTTTTATATTCCTCCCCTTTTTGTAAAAACGTGTAATACAATATTTTTCTATAGCATTCGGTATATTGAGGTTCATTAGATGTTACATCCAAATGTGGTAGCCACTTTTGACTTTCCGATACTTTGGAATATGAGACTTGTATGTTTTTACTGAGGGTGAGGGTATATATAAATCAGTTTACCCGACTGCAACTTTTTTACTGATTGCATATTAATGTTGGTCCATTCGACAGTCTATGCGGTGTATCGGATAACGTAAATTAAGTTGTTTTTTATATTCTTCATACAGTTTTGTTTCTGTTAGTCGAATTCGAGATCATTGATTATTTCTATTTTTTTTGTTTATTTTTTGCAAAAATAGAAATGTTTAAAAGGTTGCTTTGATTGCAGGAAAGGTATACGGATCCGTTTCGGAAGCTGCCTCACTTCTTCATCGGTACCCATTTGCAATGATTTCTGCAGCCAATTATTACGCAATTCTCGCATGTGAATGAGAAAAACTGTTCAGTAGCGCATATACCCACAAACATTTTTAGCAGTAAACCCAATAAAGTAACCCCATGCATTGAAAACCTATTGTTGTGTGCAATTGTCATAATTTTTTTTAACAAAAGTGACTTAAAGCATTTCATATATTCTTAATTAAAAAATGCTGATTTGTTAAAAAGCATTAAAACTATAAGCAGATTTTCCAAAACTGAACAAAATATATTTTTGTTCGAAATATTTATATAAGCTGTTATGAATTTATGTTCCTAACACCATATTTATAAAAATTTCGGAAAAGCAAATCCCCTCGAATCAAAAACTCTTGCGCATTCAAAAACTTGGTGATGTCAAAACACTGCCGTTTGTGAATTATTTATATTACTTTTTATCACTAGATATTTATCTATATAGGGTATAGACTATAAAACGGCTGGTCCGATGCTTTCACAGAATGCAGCTGTATGTATGGTGAAAATATGGCTGTTGTACCGAACAAATTACGCGCAACTTTTTTATTACACTCAAAGCAACATTTTGAATGAACTATGAAAAATTAGAGAACGTGACCGACCAGAGGCAATGGGTGATTTTTTTTATCATATTATACCGACGAAATTAACATATCATTTAAGAAGACATTTTCATCTTTTTCCTTGCAAACATTTTGTGTCTCAATATTTTCGGCGTTAAATGTGTTCATAATATAGAAGAGGTTTCACATTAAAAAATAAAAAATAATTTAAAATTTTTAGTCGCCTGGCATTCGGCTTGTACAAATTTTACTTTTATTCACAGGAATACCTCTCATAGTACGGTTAATCGATTCCACCATTTTGACGTTCTAATTGAAACCGGACTAATCGAGTCGTAATTTCTGCCTTTCTTTGTAATGAGATAATAAAGGAAAAGTACCGACAATTTAACATTTTCATTTTAAATGGAAAATACCAAAAATGTAATTTATAAAAAAATCCAAAAATAAATATTATATAAATTTAATATTTTTTTAGAACAACTTTTATTTTGAAAATTTCAAAACCGTAGTTCTTTTTTTTTGACTAGCACTCAGGGGTGCCCCTATAAATGCAATTCACTGTGTTAGCGATAGGAAAGAAGGGTATTGGAGGGAGGAAAGAGGGAGTAGTGTTTGGTTGATGTTTGCCTTGAATTTGGCAATGTCATAGCAGGCAGGAAAAACACTTGGAGGAATATTGTTCCACATAAGTACAGTCCGGCTGAAGAACGAATTATGTCTATAGTGTGTCGTCCAGTCAACCGGCCATTTGACAATGAACAGATGAGATTCCCTGAATAGGTGAGTGTTCCGGCTAAATGCTCTAACGTAAGGGACCAGGCGACGGGTATCTTGTTAAATATCTGTAGAATAGCGATACACAACCCATATTACGGTGATGCTGAAGGGAGACAATAGAGTTTGATACCATAACATCACCACCGGATGATAGGGGTGGTAGGGTCCAGAAGATGCAAGGATGTCACTGGAGCTCCCATATATGGAGTTATATTCCATTATAGGCCGGTGGTGTAAATATTTATGAGATCAGATGGGGTATTTCTTGCACCGCTGCAAAAAGCCTAGACACTTGAATGCTTCTTTCGACACTTCGAATACATAGATAGCCCAGCGAGCATCACTCTGTATCTTCATGCCCAGAACATCAAAAGTATCTGATACGTCGATATCCACACCATCCATAGATAGTGACGACAGTGCTGGATCAGGAGTAGATTGGATTCACAGTCTGACCCAACAGGACGTCAATGAAAATAAGAAATAGAGAAGGAGAGAGGACAGAACATTGTGGTACTCCTGCGGTCAACCTATACTCGTTGGAGAAGACCCCATCGATAACAACTCGTATAGAGCGGTCTCTGAGAAAACTCGATATAAATCGAGAGAATGGATTGACGACACCAAATGCAATAAGTTTTGATATGAGTGCTCCAGAGCCACGACCTTCCTTTCACCAAGGTGGTGAATGGATCGATTCCATCGTTCCGAAAGGAACGCCATCAGGTCACCAGTAGATCGATTTCTATGAAAACCATACTGTCGATCATTCAGAAGGCCGTTAGACTCTAGATACTTATCCAGATGGTGGATAACTATGCTCTCCATAACTTTCGAGAGCGCAGAAGATATTGCGATTGGATGGTAATTTCCAGGATTTGTTGACTCACCTTTCTTGGGGATCGACTGAACATTGGCAACTTTCCAACGTGAAGGATAAATACCAGCACGGTAATACATGTTGAAAAGATTGCGCAATGGACGAGCTAGCGTCGAAGTGCACTTGCATATGACAAGTGCTGAAATACCATCCGGGACCGGAGTTTTATTTACGTTGAGATCTGCAAGAACTCTTTTAGCTCCTCATGTTCGAAAAAATATCTGTGGCCTCGAACTAGATACGCTTTCGACCACGGGGAGTGGTTGACTGTTTTCTGGCAAAGATGAATTATTTGCAAATATATCAGCCAATAGGTTAGGTTTGTCAACCGGGTCAGTGAATATCTGGTCATCGTTAACGAGAGTTGGAATAGAAGACGAAGAATTGTCCCTTACTCTTTTAACTAATGCCCAAAAGCTCTTACTTCCCCTGGGAATGAAACAACTTTAGCACGAACGCAATGTTCGTGGAGAAGTTTTGTCGCACCTAAGCTCTCTGGCAAATTGGATCTTGCCTGCTTTCCTAGCAGCTCAGTAGTGACATTTTTATTGAAACACCAATTTCTGAATGTTTCCTCTTTAGATCTGAAAGCTTCTTTGTATGCCTGATTAAACCAACAATTCTTTGAAGGTTTAATCGAATTAGTCTTCGAGGGAATAAATTTGTTTATGCTAAGAAGAATGATTTTCTCGACCATTTCAGCAGCAGCATCGACATTATTGTCTAGCATGACTAGATATTGCATGACTATATATTGCAAATATTTCAGTCAGAAGGTTGGCTTTGTCAACCGGGTCAGTGAATATCTGGTCATCGTTAACGAGAGTTGAAATAGAAGACGAAGAATTGTCCATTACTCTTTTAACAAATTCCCAAAAGCTCTTACTTCCCCTGGGAGAAGAAACAATTTAAGCACGAAGGCAGCAGAAGCATCGACATTATTGTGTAGAAAACATTTCCAATTAAATTGCGAATAGAAATTATTGAGCTCGGCCCAACGTGCCTTTTCGTATATGTACATTTTTCGCTTCATGACTGGTTTAGAAGTGGATCGAATATCGGAGAACGAAAAGGAAGTTGAAATGGTGCAATGATCCTAGTCACCAAGATGTGCAAGAATAATAACCTCGTACTTTTCAGGGTGCGAAGTTAAGAAAGGGTCAAGAATATTTTGTTGTTGCCCTTCAACACGTGGAATGTGTATTGGTTCATACACTAATTGTGCCAAGTCATTGTGCGCGGCAAATAACTCAGAGTATTGACCCTTCGGAGATGTATGGCTCGAATGGGAAAGCCAAGAATTATTATGGACATTGAAATTCCCAGCAACTACAATTTCACTGTCCGGATAATATTCTAATATTTTCGAAATGTCGTCAGGGGCGTCGAAGCCAGAATTTAACTCCATTTGGTTTAAGTTCAGGATTGGATCGCACGTATTACATTTCGGGTTTCTTTACAGAAGCCCAAACCTGGAAAGGGAGACATTCAGTGTAGCCTTCCTTTCCAGGTTAAATTCTGGATCTTGTGAGTCCAAATGTTGCTGATTCTGAAACACAACACCATTACGTATATAAACCACAATACCTTTGTGGGAAGAGAAAGAGGATAGTGTGTGAAAGCCAGGAACGTGAAAATCTGTGGATCAGAACCCTCACACACATGGGTCTCACAAAGAGCGAGGACATCCGGCCTATGGAAACTAACGAGTACACCGCAAAATAATTCGACCTAACCCCGCGAATGTTCGCAAAGTGAATTTTAAACATACCTACTATGACAGTACCAACAAACATGACAACATAAAAAGAAAAATCACAATCAACACTGCACCCTTGCCGCCGATGATGTTTGGACAACTAACAAAACAGCGACAAGAAGAAACCAGAATTATTTGTGATATGCTAAGGGCTAAGAGGAATGGGGAACACAAGTGCAATTCTACGAGGGAGGCATAGAAAAACCCTTAGTGTTGTATTTTTGTGTGTCGACGCGTGTATGGTGCTGGATTGTTGTTATTCGTGTATTCGCGCTCACATTGGTTATTATTTTCGTTGTGTCGCCGGTTTATTATTTTTTGGTGACTGCTGTTGTTGTTGTTGTGGGGTGTGGATACTGTGGGTTCTATTTTATTTCATAATTCTATATGGTTTCTTTTATTTGTTGTTAAAAGTGTAATGAGTTACTGTTTTTTTTTTTGTGTTTTGCTTTTTACAAGTAGAAATTTCCGCAACGTAACATACAGGTGAAGGATCATCAGTACTGTGTTCGCTGGAAAGAAAAATATTTGCACAGCATCAATAAACGTTACAAGAAGAAATTTCCGCAACGTAATATACAGGTGCACAATTGAGTTATGGTTCGCCATGTGGAATTGTTCCCTGAGGTCTACCTTCCGGACCAAAAAAAATACCGTGCGTTCGATCAGGCCCACCATACGCTATTGTATTCTCGTTCTCGCACCATGAAGTCAAACTTTGTGCACTAACATCACACACCCAAGCCACGTCAGTAGGGATTTATTTTTTTTTAAACTTAAACTTAGACTCTAGAAAAGCATTAGCCGTCCGGAACCGGCTAACAGTAAGTCCCGGTCAGTGAGTATACACAATTATATGATGTACAGCGCACTGGTTCGAGAGAAGTTCTCCGTCTGTTCCTTCATGGAATGGTAAGGGATAGAAGTAAGTTGAAAGCACTGCTTCAATCAGAACGGTTTTGAAATTTGCCTTTTAGAGCCTTTTTGCAACTTTAAATGATGGACAAGTGTCAAAAAGAAATGATGTGTGAACAGAGATGCCTCGCACTGTACGGTTAATCGGTTCACCCATATTGCCGTTCTATTTGAAACTGTACTAAACGAGGTCTACGTACATAATTTCTGCCTCTCTTTGTAACGACCACATGTTAAACGTATAGGATACATTAGCGAGCGCGTGTCTTTATAATAAAGGAAAAATACCGCAAATATAATGTTTTCATAATAAACAACAAATTTTAGAAATTTTTTTCCGAGAACATTTCTTTTTTGTAGAAAATGTTAAAACCGTTCTGAACGAAGCAGTACTTACAACTTACTAATATCCCTTACCATTACATGAAGAAACAGACGGAGAACTTCTCTCGAACCAGTGAGCTGTGCGCAATATAATTGTGTATAATGCCCCAGTCATCCGACCCCCGACACAGTCATAAACAACTATTTGTCTTGCATCTCATAGTTGCTGTCCACTGCGAGCATATTTGCAAAGTAAACAACTATTTTGTTTTGCTTCTCATTGTTGCAGTCCACTGCGATCATATTTGCAAAGTAATCAACTATTTTGTTTTGTTTCTCATTGTTGCAGTTCACTGCGATCATATTTGCAACGTAGGCAAATATGGCACAGTGGTCCGAAGCATACATCGCATTGCAGTTAGTGGTTGGTGTTAACTGCCCCTCTACTTAAGTTAAGACCGCCCTCGGTATTTTTATTATTATCGGTATTTTTTAGTACGCTTTCCACGGCCGATTTTATCTTTAAGTCTTGTTGTTTTTCATATACCGTTTTGTAAATAGTATGATAATGTAGAAAATCAAAAACGGCAAAAAGGTGATGTACCCAGTTATTACGGACCGTAGTTTTGTTTTCTCATCCAGGTTGTCAATATAATTCAGGATATCCACGCTCATTTCGTGCCGTAACGGCAATGTCAGAATTTTCTGGTGCTCTGTCAAGTTGACTATTGGAGACGTTGGAGGGACTCACTTTAACAATCTTGTTTCTGTTGAAATATAACGTGTCATTTACGGAAATATTTCCCTCGAAGGTCGCCAAATATGTCCCAACGATCTTTTTCTCTGGCTTTATCAGCTCCTTTATGACTACAGTGACGTCGTTGATAATAATGAAACCATCATCAACAACCGTTATCTGATCCAGATCATTGAATTTTGTTTTACAATGTGCCATGGCTCCAGGCACGAGTTGTTGAGCACAGGTTGTATTTGTCGTAATTTTGCAAAACGTCGTTGTCGGAGACGAATTACACGCATGTGTTGCGTATGTCTTGTCTTTGCATTCTGCTACAATGTTGTCGCCGTTGAAGTTTATTATTTTTCCAGAGTGCGGGACACGGTAAACGGTGATTTTTTTGCACGATGCTTTGCATAGTACTTATTTATAAAATGTAACAATTCTGTGTTTAATAAAACCTTAACACTGGAAATGCTTAAGATATCGCTTACACAAACGTTGGTAGAGTGCAAATCATTCATTACGAGTTTTATGTTATGTTTGTCCAAAATCATATGACTGACAATGCTAATCTTTGCAACGGCTACAGCCATTACTAAATTTTGCAAATCGATTATAATCATTCGATTCCTTGACGTTAAAAGTTCAATATATTATTGTTATCAACTCGACCCTTCTTGGTGCTTTCTAAAATTGTATTCACAGTTTCTGTTAATTTTGTTATCTGAATTTGTATTTTTGCGTTTATTTGAATTTGCCGGTTATTGGCACTTATCAGTTGATCTTGTTTTATACGGGATTGTTCAAAATCGTCAAAGTTTGGTGTGCCAGAAAGTTTAGGCTTCTAGCATTTCTATGGAGGACATTTATAACTGACAGAAAAGTTTCAATATGGTCTGCATCTGAAGATAGCATTCTCTTTATTACCGTCTGTTGGAACCTGGCGACTAGCATTCATATTTCTTCAATCACTTCATAATAGGCAATGAGATTTGTACTTTGCCTTAAGTATCCGTATTCACGGTAAATTATGATATCACCGTTCAGTACAGGAACATATTGAGAGTGGGAGTAATCGATTAGTTTCGATCCCACTGAGCTAATCAAAACGAGAATTACCAGGCGCAACCTACAACAATTAAGTATCATAATTACTATCTTAAGTTATCTTTGTAAAATCGATTTTATTGTTTCCGAGTTTAGAGATTTTTCATTGTCCGAAAAAATTGTCTTTGTTTCGTAAAAAATATTCATTAGTTATAATATTGGTAGATATCTATGTGAATAATCTTTCCAGCGTAAGATGGAATTACTGTTTCGGCTATTAGGTGTTGCTTCAGATGCCTTTGATATTTTGATCGCGTACAAATTTTACAATTTGTGACTACATTGGCCAATTTTGGGAAATAATAGTCTTGCAGGATATGTTTTATATTTTCCTGCGCGGTTCTGTGTGCTTGATTGTGTTCTGTAACCACAATTTCTGTCTGGTCATTAAATATGTCTGTTACTAGTCTTCTAGCGTGACAGAATTTTGTCGCTGGGAATAGTTCCACCAGTCTATGCTGAATGTGTGCCAATATCGGCAAGTCACACATAATTGCGTTTACTACCCCTACATTTACGACGTCTTGTATTTGTTCTATAATGTCATCTCCTTTACCTTCTCGCCGAAAAGTATCAGCCTACGGGTTGATGGGTATTCTGCCTCTTCTATGACTATTTGGTTTCTATAACAGTTTAGTGGCTTGTCTGTAGGTGTTCACTACGAACTGTGTAGGTAAGCGATTGTTCACTATGAACTGTGGCTATATTTGAAAACTGATCGTTTTCCAACACATGAATTTGTTTCCTTGAGAGAGCATCAGCAACACATTTCTGTTTCCCTCGCTTATCGAATAGACGCGCATTGTGCTCGTCAATGAAGGCTTTCCATCTTTTTATTACGTCGTCAGCGTAGACGTAACATGTTTTTCCAATTTCTTCTCGCAGAACGTTGTCGATAGCTCTTTCGAAAATGCTTGATGCATTTTTCAATCCAAATGGGAGTCCGCAGAATTCATACTTCCCGTTGTTGGCGGCAAAGGCTGTCTTTTCTCTATCTCTTTCAGCAAGTTCTATTTGGTGGAACCCTGAGTTCAAATCAAGGGTCGTGAAATAATTAGCTTTGCGCAAATTTGACAGTATCATCATTACGTTGGGCATGGGATACTTATCGTCTATTGTTTTAGAGTTGAGTTTCCGAACTCGTCCTATTTCCCAACTCGTCAGTACCCTTTTTATCAACTGCCCAAACGGGACTGTTGAGGGGCGACGTTGATGGTCTAATAATACCGTTTTCCAAGAGCTCTTTGACCTCGGAATTAACGAAATCTGCTACACCCATTGGGTAAGGGTATAGCTTTGAATAAATGGGTTCATTGCCCTCCGTGCGAACGGTAGCGACAATACTAGTGTTGTATGGTAATGACTTTTTAGGATCAGCGAATGCATTCCTACGGGTCCCTAATATTTTGTGAAATTTATCCTTTATAGGAAAAGGAATATCCAAGGCATCCAGTTGCACAAAATTAACGATTTTATATTCCAGAAATTTTATTCCCTCCTTTCCATGATCAAAGTGGATTTCTCCGTTCCTAAATCTTAACTAAATCTTGGCGTTGACTCGATTTAGTAAATCTAAGCCAACAATTCCGTTAAACGTTGATCGATTTTGAAGAATAAAAAAAAATGGAATTTAACCGAAAAGATTGATGAAACATTTTTTATTTATGGTATTTTTACCGTGGGTTGAATGGATGTGGAATAGGTTGTTCACCGGAATTATACCATTCAATTCTTTTAGAGGTTTTACATAGTTCTTGGATGCCCCTGTGTCAATCAGAAAACGTATGGTCCTCCCCCCTATGCTTCGTTCTATGAAAGGTAGCAGGGAGCTTTCATTAAAAAATTTAAATATTGGTCGGACTCAGAATTTTCATTGTAGTCGTCTCGAATCTCAGATTCTGCAACGACTTCATATTCACCTTGACCTCGATCCGATTGTGGATCCTGACCTATATGGTTTACTCCCTGAAACTTGGGTCCAGTGTCCCTGCCAGAATTTGCCTGACGTATGAATTTCGGCAACAGATGATTCCTATCACTTTTTGGATTATAGGCATCGCCCCTTTGCTGGTAGTAAGTACTTTGTATATATCTAGACGACGATGAATCGATGTCCATAGGTTCAGATGGATCCCGTCTGATACCGGGTGAATTGCCTTTATCTTTACTGAAATAGGGATTCTTATGGCGAAAACCGTTTTCTTGTTTAGCAACAAAATTTGGTTGATCCTTCCTAGTTCTTACGTCCGGTTTGTGTTTTATTTGACCCCTGTTCGAAAAAGCTGTAGCGAAGATATATCGCTCATGGTTGGCTTCAACTTCTTGTGCTAAAGACAGAGCAGTGGGTAAATCATTGGGACGTACCTCAAATAGTATATCCCATAGGTGTTTTCTGAGACCCGATATAAAAATGGGAAGAGTATCCTTCCTATATTTTTCATTGATTGATGAAGCGATTGTGCTGTTTAAGACATCAGTGTCTTATTAGCCAGAAAGCTTAGTTTCTCTTCAACCTGATCGTAAAACTGTAGAACTGTCCCGGTACCCTGTCTGAATGTACTGAGCTCAATGAGATGGATGGGATGCTTGTACGCGTATGTCATATCTAATCTGGTAATAATTGCCGACAAATTTAGTACTGTATTGTACGATGCAGTGACGGAGTCCGCTGAGCCCCTTATTTGTCTCTAATAATGGTGATTGCCTGGTAGTGCTTTGAACTACCCTGTATACAGTATGTGCTGCTTGTCGCCAAGAGACATAGGTATCTAATTTTCGGTCGAACTCTGGTAACGATTTTACTACATCGAGTCATTCATTGCAAAAGACTGTGTCTAAAATTTGTGCTTCTTCGTAGGCTTTAATTTCAACGTTATGACTTGTAAGAGACGTTAGTCTCGCCGTTATGTCGGTTAGCTTCCGGTCAAACTCTACTCTTTGAGCTTCTATAGATCTTCGTATGACACCTTCTAAAATGCCAACTATCTGTTCTGGATTCATGTTTGGATTCACCCTTTCACTACCGATGTTTAATTTATTGAATAGTTTTTCTAATAAGTCTACACTCATAAATTACACGACACTTGGTTTGGACTCTACTTACATGTTTTTATAATTAGATTATAGTTAGATTAGTTCTGCTGGTAGCTGCTTTCTGCTTTATCTGTTGCTGCTGTACTATTGCTGCTTTATCTGTTGCTGGGGTTTTTCGCGGTTCGCACCACTTGTTGGAAGCCAGTTAAAAAGATACGTTTACTTAGAGTTTTATTTGGAAACTGAAATCTTTAAACTAAGTTTCTTAACATTAAACCTTAAAGATAAGCCGCCACCGGATGAGCCGCTGCATCCCACGAATCATGCACCAGTCATCCGACACCCCAAAAGTAAACTGTTTACTTTTGCTTCTCATTGTTGCAGTCCACTGCGATCATATTTGCAACGTAGGCAAATATGGCACAGTGGTCCGAAGCATAAATCGCATTGCAGTTAGTTGTTGGTGTTAACGTGTATACTCACTGACCGGGACTTACTGTTACCCAGTTCCGAACGGCTAAAGCTTTTCTAGAGTCTAAGTTTAACTTAAAAAAAATAAATAAATCCCTTCTGACGTGGCTTGGGTGTGTGATATTAGTTCACAAAGTTTGACTTCATGGCGCGAGAACGAGAATGGAATAGCGTATGTTGGGCCTGATCGCATGTACTTTTTTTTTGGTCCGGAAGGTAGACCTCAGGGAGCCATTCCACATGGCGAACGACAACTAAATCGTTCACCTGTATGTTACGTTGCGGAAATTTCTACTTGTAACGTTTATTGATGCTGTGCAAATATTCTTCATTCCAGCGATCGCAGTACTGATGAGTCAAAGCTTTTATTTTACGGTAGCGACGCACATTTTGTCCGTCCGTCGGTTTTGTGCATTCTGTGTCAATTAATATATGAAGAAAAAAGCAAAAAAAAAATATATATATATTAAAATAAAATTGAACCAACAGTATCCACACTCCACAACAACAACAGCAGTCACCAAAAAATAATAAACCGGCGACACAACGAAAATAATAACCACCGCGGTCACACACCAATAACAACAATCCAGCACCATACACGCGAGTTACATACTTGCCCCACAAGCAACCCGAACCAATTACCATTGCAGACAACAACGATATTAATATCATAGTCCCAAACCCAAAAATCCACTTAAACTAAAATGCCATGTTCATTAAATGTCAACTAAACAAAACCCAAAAACCTACTTACATTTACTTCACTAGTTATTGCCGCTTTTGTCAATTAATTAAAAACCGAAACAGATATCATATTACATAAACTCAAACGTAACCCAAATCCATATGTAGACCATCCATAAACCAATATGTAAACAAAATCTACAAAAACACCAACAATGCTACTCATATTGTCGCTGGTTTTGTAGAAACCCAAAGCAACAAACGATGTCTCTGCATCGTCGCTGCTTATGGAAAACCAAAATGTAAGATCTACTATAAGTATCTAGAATAAGATCATTGTAATTCAGTCTTAGGACCAATGTTAATTAATATAGATCGGAAAATCTAAATTCTCTCGTCTTTGTTATTTTTCATACTCGTTGTTACCCTGAAGCGGAACAAGGTAATTGGCGCAGTCGCGGAATTTAAATTCTGAAGAAATTTAATTAAAGAGCTTACCGATAATATTATCCTTTTGTGGAAAATAAGTAAGAAAGAAATAAGTGCGGAAGAAATCACGGGAAATTTTTTTACGAAGTGTTAAATTCAGGAAAAAGTGAATAAAATAAAAATGACTGACAATGAACTCAACGAGGTTATCTGGAGACAAGTGGCAGCGATTTACCAGTTGCAACAGCAACTCCACCAACAGCTGCTACAGCAAATGCAAGGCCAACTACAACAGGGCTTACTGCTAACACCTAAAGAATTACTAACACAGTTCCGTCAGTTAAAAAACCTAGACAAGGACCAGGATGCAACAGCTTTTATAGCATCAGTAGAGGCGGTATTGGCGCTATGCCCAATGGAGAATCCGCAACTACTGGATCTGGCTATAGCTATAATCAAGAATGAAAAGATCAGCGGAGATGCAGGCGACTATATACGGGGATTGGGAACAAACGCAACGTGGGAACAAATCAAAGAAAAACTCAAGGACCACTTCAGGCCGAAGACAACATATGCAGACATGTTTAGCAAGTGCAGAAATATCAAAGTGAGTAACCTAAGAGAGCTTTTTTGTTATTTTGAAAAATCCAAAGCAGATTTAAATAAAATTTATATGTATGATGACACAAGGCCAGAAATGTATGAGCCAAGTCGTGTAGATAAGGATCTAGTTAATATATTAATAGAAAAGATTGATGTACCACTAAAATGCCATAGCAACCAAAACGATACACTAAATGAGATCATAACAAGATACACTAGGATTAAGGCTGTAGACGATCCTAGGACTATACACTACCATCACAGGAAAAGAAACCCACAGACACACTACAATAATAACAAACCGCAGCAAAAACAATACAACAATGACAAACAACAGCAACCCCAAGAATATTATAAAAATAAATATGGAAATAACAGCAATTATAAGAAGAATTCAACACAAACTAGGTTATCCCATATGAGCGTTGATACACGTCAACCTACGTATATGGAGATCGACACAATTCAGGAAGTCGAGTCTGATACAGAAGAAGTAAATTTTCTAGCGTTGCCTCGAAATCAAGACTCCCGATAGTAGGTCTCACGATAGGCAAGCAAAACATCAGATGCCTAATTGATACTGGCTCTACAACTAGTATATTAAAAACTAATATACTAACAGGGCAATTCCCTCAAACAAAATTAGAAAAACCTCAATATTGTAGAACTCTCAACGGGTTAAACGAAGTGAAATACGTTGTGACCACTCCATTTCCAAAAGAATTCAAATTCCCAGGGACCCTTAAATGGAAACTAATAGAGTTCTCTAACCCCCTCTTTTCGGGCCTAATCGGACATTTTTTGAAAGCATTAGGGATAAAAATCTATTGCAAAGAACAATATCTAAACATATTAGGAACAAAATTGTTCTTCGAAGAATACAATTACCCAACTGAATTTGAAAATATCTGTACACTAGAATTACTACCAAAAAAAAAATAATGGAACAATAAAAAACTTTAACCTCGACCACCTCAATTTGGAGGGGAGCGAAGCGGCAAAAAGATTGCTTCTAAAATTAAATGATATTTTTTTTAAAGAGGGCGACATCCTCTCAGCATCTAATAAGGTACGCCATGAAATCATAACAACAATCGATAAACCTCTATATTCAAAGATATATAGGTATCCCCAAGTACACGAAGCGGAAATAAGCCGCCAAATCAAGGAAATGCTTCAACAAAATATAATAAAAAAAAGCAAAAGAATTTGGATAATTCGGGTACAAAGAAGTATCGGCTCATCATCGACTATCGTAAACTTAACCAATTCACGGTAGATGACAAATATCCAATTCCAAATTTAAACTCTTGGCTAGATAAACTCGGCAGATCACAATATTTCACCATCCTGGATCTGGCCAAAGGCTTTCATCAGATACTGGCCAGAGAACAGGATAGGAAAAAAACAGCTTTTTCAACACCATCAGGACACTATGAATTTATCCGAATGCCATTCGGATTGAAGAACGCCCCTTCCACCTTCCAGAGGTTAATGAACGAAGTCCTCAGGGATCACATCAACAAAACATGTGTCGTTTATATGGAAGACATCCTTATATTCGGCACATCCTTACAGGAACACATAACTACCTCAGGGAAAATACTAGAACTTCTGAGAAAGGCAAAGTTTAAGATCCAAATTGATAAATGCGACTTTCTGAAGAAGGAAACTCAATTCCTGGGTCATGTCCTTTCTGAAGAAGGAAACTCAATTCCTGGGTCATGTCCTTTCTGAAGAAGGAAACTCAATTCCTGGGCCATGTCCTCTTTTGTCCACTTTTCACTTGAATACATAAAAGGAAAAGCCAATAGTATAGTAGAGAGTTAGCAAAAGGAAAGGTAGGAATATACTCTCACCTCGGCGACCACGAATACTACCAACTCTACAAAATTATAGAATGGGAATATTCGGAAAATCCCCACATAAAGTTTGTGAAATGCACCAATATAGCTGAAGACATAGAATCCGAAGACGAACTAAAAGACCAAATTGCGCTTTTTCATAAACATGAAGGTGGCCATTGCGATATAACGGCAACATATGAGAAACTTAAGTTATTCATATATAACCCAGACCTAAAAACGCAAATCTACAAAATTATTAACAATTGCGATATATGCAATGGTAGAAAATATGATCGAAATCCGATCAAAAACAAATATTATTTAACAGAGACACCACAAACAATAAATGAAATAATTCACGTAGATACTAACGTAAATAGCAAGCATTCATTTATCGTTTTTATAGAAAAATTTTCAAAACATGCCACTTGGTTTCATCTGCCAGACAGAAACCAAAGAACGCTGAAAACAAAATTCTGGAGTTTATTGCATTAAAAGGGAAACCCAAGAAATGTGTGTTTGATAATGAATTCAATATAGCAACAATAAAAGACTTTCTACAACAGCAATGTATTCAATACCATGCTAACCAGTGAAAAAGTTGCAGTCGGGTAAACCGACTTATATATACCCTCACCCTCAGTAAAAACATACAAGTCTCATACTCCTAAGTATCGGAAAGTCAAAAGTGACCGTAGCTACCATCATTTGATGTAACATCTGATGAAAAGTCATAATAGCAACCTAAAATACCGAATGCTATAGAAAACCAGTGAAAAAGTTGCAGTCGGGTAAACCGACTGATATATACCCTCACCCTCAGAAAAAACATATAAGTCTCATATTCCATAATAGCAACCTCAAAATACCGAATGTTATAGAAAAATATTGTATTACACGTTTTTACAAAACGGGACGAATATAAAGAAGAGTTTTTTCTCGAAAATTGTATATATTTAAAGCTTTACTAATATAGAATTTTAAAAAGATTCGTTGAGCGAATTTATATAATTACCGATTTCTAATGTGGGTGGAATGGTACATTTGTATGGAAGGTACCAGAAGCGGAGTTGCCAGACTTCCAAGTTTTTGTCCAAAACTTTATCTAGCTATAGCTTTACTAAATACAAATTTGGGCAAGATAGAGTTGGTCATATTTATAATACTACACGATTTATAGTAGGCGGGATGGTACATTTGTATGGAAGGTACCAGAAGCGGAGTTGCCAGACTTCCAAGTTTTTCTCCAAAAAATTGGTCTAGCTATAGCTTTACTGAATATAAAATTTGGGCAAGATAGAGTTGGTCATACTGATAGTATTAGACGGTTTATAAGGGGCGGGATGGTACATTTGTATGGAAGGTACCAGAAGCGGAGTTGCCAGACTTCCAAGTTTTTGTCCAAAATTTTGTCTAGCTATAACTTTACTAAATACAAAATTTGGGCAAGATAGAGTTGGTGATACTGATAGTATTAGACGGTTTATAAGGGGCGGGATGGTACAATTGTATGGGAGGTACCATAAGCGGAGTTGCCAGACTTCCAAATTTTTGTCCAAAACTTTGTCTTGCTATAGCTTTACTAAAAACAAAATGTGGGCAAGATCGCGTTTGGCATATTGATATTAATACACGATTTCTAATGTAGGCGATATGGTACATTTGTATGGGAGGTACCAGAAGGGGAGTTGCCAGACTTCCAACTTTTTGTCCGAAACTTTTTCCAGTTGTACTTTTACCATATACGGAATTTGGCCAAGATCGGAGTGGGCGTATTGATATTATTACAAGATTACTAAAGTGGGCGAAATAGTAGATTTGTGTGGGAGGTACCCGAAGGGGTGTGGCCACATAGCCCATATGCAATCCCATAAGCAGTTTTGGGAAAATATTAGGACATGCCAAATTTCAGAGTGTTTGCTTAACGCTTTCGAAAGTTATCGTGCGTACCAGCAGGACAGACAGACGGACAGACGGACGGACAGACGGACAGACGGACAGACGGACATGGCTCAAACGATTCAGAATGTCATGAATCGAATTTGGTTCAAAGACACCTGGTGTCTAATGTGAATATTTCTAGGTGTTACACTTTTGGGTCGTATCAAATGATATATACCCTCCTACCCGTAGGGTGAGGGTATAAATATTGGATGGTACATTTGTATGGGAGGTACCAGAAGGGGAGTTGCCAGACTTCCAAGTTTTTGTCAAAAATTTTGTCTAGCTATAACTTTAGTAAATACAAAATTTGGGCAAGATAGCTTTGGTCATACTGATAGTATTAGACGGTTTATCAGGGGCGGGATGGTACATTTGTATGGGAGGTACCAGAAGGGGAGTTGCCAGACTTCCAAGTTTTTGTCCAAAACTTTGTCTAGCTATAACTGTACTAAATACAAAATGTGGGCAAGATAGCGTTGGTTATACTGATAGTATTAGACGGTTTATCAGGGGCTGGATGGTACATTTGTATGGGAGGTACCAGAAGGGGAGTTGCCAGACTTCCAATTTTTTGTCCAAAACTTTATCCAGTTATACCTGTACTAAATACGGAATTTGGGCAAGATCGCGTTGGTCATATTGATAGTATTACACGGTTTATAAGGGGCGGGATGGTACATGTGTATGGTGGGTACCAGAAGGAGAGTTGCCAGACTGCCAAGTTTTTGTCCAAAACTTAGTCCAACTATACGTTTACTAAATACAAAATTTGGACATAATCGCGTTGGGCATATTGGATATATTACACGATTTCTAAGGTAGGCGGAATGGTACTTTTGTATGGGCGGTACCAGAAGGGGAGTTGCCAGACTGACAAGTTTTTGTCCAAAACTTAGTCTAACTATACGTTTATTAAATACAAAATTTGGGCAAGATCGCATTGGGCGTATTGGTGTTATTACATGATTTCTAAGGTAGACGGGATGGTACATTTGTATGGGAGGTGCCAGAAGGGGAGTTGCCAGACTGCCAAGTTTTTGTCCGAAACTTTTTCCAGTTATACCATTACTAAATACGGAATTTGGCCAAGATCGAACATGCGCGTGTTGATATTATTACACGATTTATAAAGTGGGCGAAATATCAGATTTGTATTGGAGGTACCCGAAGGGGTGTGGCCATATAGCCCATATGCAATCCCATAAGCAGTTTTGGGAAAATATTCAGCCATGCCAAATTTCAGAGTGATTGCTTAACTCTTTCGAAAGTTATCGTGCGTACCAGCAGGACAGACGGACGGACAGTCGGACATGGCTCAAACTATTCAGAAAGTCATAAATCGAATTTGTTTCAAAGACACCTGGGTTCTAATCTGAATGTTTCTAGGTGTTACACTTTTGGGTCGTATCAAATGATATATACCCTCCTACCCGTAGGGTGAGGGTATAAAAACGCAAATCTACAAAATTATTAACAATTGCGATATATGCAATGGTGGAAAATATGATTGAAATCGGATGAAAAACATGCCACTTGTTTTCATCTGCCAGACAGAAACCAAAGAACGCTTGAAAACAAAATTCTGGAGATTATTGCATTAAAAGGGAAACCCAAGAAATTTGTGTTTGATAATGAATTCAATATAGCAACAATAAAAGACTGTCTACAACAGCAATGTATTCAATACCATGCTACTAAACCACACAGTCACACTGGTAATAGCGACATAGAAAGACTCAATAACACACTAACAGACAAAATCAGAACACTCAACCTCGAAGAGAAAGATACCAATAGTAACACAAATTAACAAAGCTGTCACACTTTACAATAGTAACTTCCACAGCACTATAAAATGCTCACCACTCGATATACAGAATTTTAAAGTGAACCATAACACTTTTTTCCAAAGACTAGAAACTATAAAACTAAAGAGGTTAGAAAAAGCTAACGCAAGAAGGGAAACATATAATGAGGACAGGGACATCGGATTTATCAAAAACTATAAAAATGTTAGGCATAAGGAACAGCCAAAATATAGAAAAGCAAATTTACAAAATATCAACAATATAAAACGACCATCCAAATTCGCAGGTACTACTCTTACTAATGCTAACGATGACAATTCCCCTAACTACAGCATCGATAACCCTAACACCAATCTCTGCAACTAACGGATATTGCTTGTTACCAACAAAAACCGTGGAAATAGTCAACGAGACTAGTGTAATATTACACATAATACAACCACGTGAATTAAGCAAAATATTGAACGATATACAGGAAAATATAATAACTTTATCAATAGATACAAAACAACATCTAATAACCCAAATAGAAACAATAAAAGCGAAAATCAGATCCATAACACCAAATAGCACAAGACAAAAACGAGGTATTTTGAATATTGTGGGAGACGCCCAAAAATGGTTGTTTGGAACTATAAACGACGACGACAGACAACAAATTGAACAACGTCTTACCACCAACACAATTAACAATCTACAGACAATAAACACAATAAACAAACAAGTCGAAATAAATACCAACTTTAACGAATCAATTACAATACTTAAAAACACAATACTAGACGACAGAAATGAAATTCTACAACAATATACAAACACATAACTACGACATAAACAGTAAACTAACGTACCACGACCAACTGCTTAAACTACAATACCTAGAAAATAAAGTAGACGGAATACTCGAAAAAATAGCCTCAGCAAAATACAACACTTTACAGAGGCAGAGGAAATTAATAAATACCAAATTGATTTTCTGAAAATAAAACTTAGTAGGATAGGAGTCATGCTGTATAACGACTCAATAATATTAGCAATTAAGCTACCAACCAATACCATACAAGTAACACAATTATACCAATTACGAACCAAAACCATTTGAAAATAGATGAAACAATAGAAAACATTATAGAAATACAAAATAAAACATACTCTTTTGTAGAAAATAAAATGCTTAATGAACTCCAACTAAGCAACAACTGCATAATTAAGAATAATTGTAAACTAATTGAAGATTTTGATAATAGAGTAGAAATAGTGAACGATGGCACATTGCTAATACAAAATTCAGAAGTAATATCAATAAATGCAAAATGTAACGAAACAGACTCAGTACTCTCGCAAGAGGGACACCCAATCGCATATGCATCACGAACCCTAAATAAACACGAATGTAATTACGCAACAGTAGAAAAGGAATTACTAGAAATCGTGTGGGCAGTTAAATACTTTAGACCATACTTATTTGGCAGAGAGTTCGATCTAGAAAGTGACCACCAACCACTCAAATGGCTACTGACAAAACACACAGGAAAAGATATAAATCCAAGACTCCAAAGATGGTTCATAAGCCTAGGGGAATACAACTTTTCACTTGAATACATAAAAGGAAAAGCCAATAGTATAGCTTATTTCTTAAGCAGGATCTGAATGTTTCTAGGTGTTACACTTTTGGGTCGTATCAAATGATATATACCCTCCTACCCGTAGGGTGAGGGTATAAAAACGCAAATCTACAAAATTATTAACAATTGCGATATATGCAATGGTGGAAAATATGATTGAAATCGGATGAAAAACATGCCACTTGTTTTCATCTGCCAGACAGAAACCAAAGAACGCTTGAAAACAAAATTCTGGAGTTTATTGCATTAAAAGGGAAACCCAAGAAATTTGTGTTTGATAATGAATTCAATATAGCAACAATAAAAGACTGTCTACAACAGCAATGTATTCAATAGAAATAGTGAACGATGGCACATTGCTAATACAAAATTCAGAAGTAATATCAATAAATGCAAAATGTAACGAAACAGACTCAGTACTCTCGCAAGAGGGACACCCAATCGCATATGCATCACGAACCCTAAATAAACACGAATGTAATTACGCAACAGTAGAAAAGGAATTACTAGAAATCGTGTGGGCAGTTAAATACTTTAGACCATACTTATTTGGCAGAGAGTTCGATCTAGAAAGTGACCACCAACCACTCAAATGGCTACTGACAAAACACACAGGAAAAGATATAAATCCAAGACTCCAAAGATGGTTCATAAGCCTAGGGGAATACAACTTTTCACTTGAATACATAAAAGGAAAAGCCAATAGTATAGCTTATTTCTTAAGCAGGATAAAAAACGACGAAATACACCATGTAGAACATGAAATATATCTCGAAGAAGCCCCAGAAGATCAAGAAGATAACGACAATGCATCAATAGAAGTACAAGAAGAGGACTCAGGTTATAATGTACCTATTCTAGAGACAGTCGTTAATAGATTTAAAACACAAGTAATACTAATAAAAGATAAAGGTGAAACAGTACCAACAATTTTTGAAAACAAAAGAATTTTCGTAGAGAAAAACGATCTGGACAAAGGTTATGCCCTCGATATCCTACGTAGAGAGTTAGCAAAAGGAAAGGTAGGAATATACCCTCACCTCGGTGACCACGAATACTACCAACTCTACAAAATTATAGAAAGGGAATATTCGGAAAATCCCCACCTAAAGTTTGTGAAATGCACCAATATAGCTGAAGACATAGAAACCGAAGATGAACTAAAAGTCCAAATTGCGCTTTTTCATAAACATGAAGGTGACCATTGCGATATAACGGCAACATATGAGAAACTTAAGTTACTCATATATAACCCAGACCTAAAAACGCAAATCTACAAAATTATTAACAATTGCGATATATGCAATGGTAGAAAATATGATCGAAATCCGATCAAAAACAATTATTATTTAACAGAGACACCACAAACAATAAATGAAATAATTCACGTAGATACTAACGTAAATAGCAAGCATTCATTTATCGTTTTTATAGAAAAATTTTCAAAACATGGCACTTGGTTTCATCTGCGAGACAGAAACCAAAGAACGCTTGAAAACAAAATTCTGGAGTTTATTGCATTAAAAGGGAAACCCAAGAAATTTGTGTTTGATAATGAATTCAATATAGCAACAATAAAAGACTTTCTACAACAGCAATCTACAACCATGCTAAAAACGCAAATCTACAAAATTATTAACAATTGCGATTAATGCAATGGTGGAAAATATGATTGAAATCGGATGAAAAACACATATTATTTAACAGAGACACCACAAACAATAAATTAAATAATTCACGTAAATACTTACGTAAATAGCAAGCATTCATTTATCGTTTTTATAGACAAATTTTCAAAACATGCCACTTGTTTTCATCTGCCAGACAGAAACCAAAGAACGCTTGAAAACAAAATTCTGGAGTCTATTGCATTAAAAGGGAAACCCAAGAAATTTGTGTTTGATAATGAATTCAATATAGCAACAATAAAAGACTGTCTACAACAGCAATGTATTCAACACCATGCTACTAAACCACACAGTCACACTGGTAATAGCGACATAGAAAGATTCAATAACACACAAAATCAGAACACTCAACCTCGAAGAGAAATTACCAATAATAACACAAATTAACAAAGCTGTCACACTTTACAATAGTAACTTCCACAGCACTATAAAATGCTCACCACTCGATGTACAGAATTTTAAAGTGAACCATAACACTATTTTCCAAAGACTAGAAACAAGAAAAAGCTAACGCAAGAAGGGAAACATATAATGAGGACAGGGACATCGGATTTATCAAAAACTATAAAAATGTTAGGCATAAGGAACAGCCAAAATATAGAAAAGCAAATTTACAAAATATCCATACCAACAATATAAAATGACCATCCAAATTCGCAGGTACAACTCTTACTAATGCTAAAGCGCCTTGGAGACGATCAAATAATTCCATCAATCGCGTGCATATGTATTAGTGTGTGCCTTCGTGTTTTGCCCGCAAACGCACCACAAAATACGGCAATCATCACTTTGTGTTTGACTTCGTTGTGTTCGGTTGAAACTTTCATACTACTTTTGCTGCACTCCGCTAACATCACTTTTTGTTCGTTTTCGTTGTGTGTTCGTTTGATATGTCGTCGTCGGAGGAAGAAGATTTGCTTTTGTTAGCATGTGCTGCAATTTTAACCCTTTCGTTGGATTTGTCAAATATATTTGACAATTAATGTACTCTACTTCTATAGACTTTTGCAATATATTAATTTACAGTTATTAATTTTTTTTTGTTTTGAATGAAATGCCGATACTTATGCTATTTATAAATGTTATCGTAATAGGTCTTCGCTTTGTTTTGTTATTTTTAAACGAATTGTTAAGAAGTTGACACTTTGTTTGTAAAAACAGCAAAATTTTGATATTTTTACAAACACAAAAAATAATATATTGAGTCATCGAACGATATCGACCAGTATTAATAGCATTGATAGAGGTATAAAAAAATGTTTTCTAAATAAAAAATTAAAAAAACATAAAGCGGGACCTTTTGGTGGTTGTTTTTCGGTTCTCGACATTTAGGATTATCATCCTCTAAAAGCCGCTGTGACCACCAAAAACAAAAATTATTATTTTTCCCAGCATCAGCGTCATCATATTACACTAAATTCACATTTTCGCATTGTTAGCTCGACAAAAATTTTTTTTGACACGGAAAGGGTTAATAAAAGAAAAAGAAGTCCAGAAAAAGAAAATGTGGATGCAAAATTGGTTCAAAGAACCACATCGGTTTATACACGAGAATCTTTTGGAGAATCCCGCGCACTTGTCCATCTCGCACAATTTTTTGCTACTAAATGAGTCATGCTTGACAATCGTAACTGGAGACCATCAACGAAAACGCCATCAACGAAAATATCAAAAAAATTTGTTTTTTATGTCAATCATTGCCGACGTCGTGTACGTGTAGCCGACGAAACCCGATTAGAGGCACACACACAACCGATTGATGGAATTATTTGATCATCTCCAAGGCGCTTAACGATGACAATTCCCCTAACTACAGCATCGATAACCCTAACACCAATTTCTGCAACTAACGGATATTGCATGTTACCAACAAAAACCGTGAAAATAGTCAACGAGACTAGTGTAATATTACACATAATACAACCACGTGAATTAAGCAAAATATTGAACGATATACAGGAAAATATAATAACTTTATCAATAGATACAAAACAACATCTCATAACCCAAATAGAAACAATAAAAGCGAAAATCAGATCCATAACACCAAATAGCACAAGACAAAAACGAGGTATTTTGAATATTGTGGGAGACGACCAAAAATGGTTGTTTGGAACTATGAACGACGACGACAGACAACAAATTGAACAACGTCTTACCACCAACACAATTAACAATATACAGCCAATAAACAAACAAGTCGAAATAAATACCAACTTTAACGAATCAATTACAATACTTAAAAACACAATACTAGACGACAGAAACGAAATTCTACAACAATATACAAACACATAACAACGACATAAACAGTAGACTAACGTACCACGACCAACTGCTTAAACTACAATACCTAGAAAATAAAGTAGACGAAATACTCGACAACATAGCCTCAGCAAAATACAATAGCGGAACTCACTATCTTGTGGAAAAGAAAAAGGAAATGTAAAACTTGCACCCGATTGTGAGCGCACTTGATTGTTTTTTTTTTCCAACACTGTTGATAATCAGCTGATGTTTAAAAAAAGTCAAAGCAATTTAATAAACAATAAATGAAGTATTTGAGACTTTTGCAAAGAAAATACGAAAAATTGCTTCAATATGCCAAAGAAAAACGAAAAACCTTCACTTTGTTTACGTTTTATTTTTTTGATGTGTTGACCAGAGTATAGAGCCGACATGAAGCGCCGCGCCTAAATTGTTTTTAAAAATTAGGTGGCCGCCGCGCAACCGGCTTTCGCGGCAATAAATAAATAAACAAAATCTCTTATTATCGAATAAATGTGGATGGATGAATAACTTTAAAATTAAGACATTTACCGACAACAATGTAAAAAACATTCAAGCACAATATTTAACCATTGTTGATGATGTTTAATTCGAGCTAATAAAGGCGGCCACGGCGCCGACAGTATAATTTCGTCTCAAAGCTCTGGTGGTGACAGCTGACTGATTTCCCCAAGCGCCGGTGGAAACTTTCCTCTGATTTTTGGTGATGTAAATTTCCCCATCTTGGGGAAAAGCAACCGTGTGTATTTTGTTTTTGTAATTGCAAAATTTCCTCCAATATTTTCCTTTTCCACTTTCCTCGGGCTATTTCCCTGAGATCGTGAGTTGCCCTAATACTTTACAGAGGCAGAGGAAATTAATAAATACCAAATTGATTTGTTGAAAATAAAACTTAGTAGGATAGGATTCATGCTGTATAACGACTCAATAATATTAGCAATTAAGCTACCAACCAATACCATACAAGTAACACAATTATACCAATTACGAACCAAAACCATTTGAAAATAGATGAAACAATAAAAAACATTATAGAAATACAAAATAAAACATACTCTTTTGTAGAAAATAAAATGCTTAATGAACTCAAACTAAGCAACAACTGCATAATTAAGAATAATTGTAAACTAATTGAAGATTTTGATAATAGAGTAGAAATAGTGAACGATGGCACATTGCTAATACAAAATTTAGAAGTAATATCAATAAATACAAAATGTAACGAAACAGAAACAACTTATAAAATACAAAACAATACTCCCATAGAATTTGTAAACTGTACGGTCTCATTTGAAGACAAACAGTACTCAAACAAACAGGATATATACATACAAAAATACTACGAAGACAAAACAAACACAAATTATAACTTTACAAACAAGACATCATTCAAAGAAATCATAATAAAAGAAATAGAGAATATTAAAAAAATACGGGAATTAAAAATAAGAAACTTAATTTCAGACACAAGCTTAATAGCTATAATAATAATTCTAAGCATAACAATAATATATGGCTATATAAAAATCAATCACTGGGTAACGACCCTCTGCAGGATGCAAAATATATTTTTCCCTCATTACCAAAAAATCATTGATAATTGTTTGCATGCAGCATCTACTCTCAGCGCATATTAGAACAAAACACGCATAGTTCTACGTTAAACCATGTCATATGGTCTTTGTAAAACCTATCACTTCTTATAAAAAATGCCAAATAAATGTCTTAATTGCTTACTTACAAACAATGGAAGTATCTTCGCACGTTGAAGTATGTTTTTGTAATTTGTAGATAATTTTGAATAATTTTGTTTATGTATTGTTGATGTATATGGAAACCCTGTACTTCTGCTATACTCTTGCCGGTAGCTGTATTACTTAGTAGTTAATTAGTCGGCATTTATGATTTTCACTAATATGCTCGAATGTAACAATTTCAGACTTGAATATGCAGCTTCGACCTACCAAAATTGGATATAAATAATTTTTTTTAAAAAAACTGGTCGTTTTTATTATGGGAAAACAAATATTGGAACCCAAGTGCAAGACGAGAATGGAAGCATAAAAAGCCCCTCGTATGGTCTTTGTTGTGATATTCTGTGATGTGTGTTACTGCTGTGCTTTTTTCTTCTTATTGATTTGGAGTTTGTTTGTTGGTTGCGTCGTTTATTGTTTTTGTTGTGGAGTTGGTGCTATTTTTGGATATTTTCATTAATGAATTGTTCTCATGGTAATTCACAAAAAGTCTACGGAAACAGTGCTCGTTTTGTAATCGAAAATCTATTACATGTGAACGGGATAATCTTTTTTTAAATTTATTTTATTGGATTATCGTATAGTTATCGTAAGATGCCAGAAAGCAACCATTGTAAACTAAAACTTTTAGAAAAAAAAATGTAGGGAGGCCTTTTTGATTTCAATCTAAATCTGAGGTCTGCGTTTTTTGTTGCACTTCATGATATTTTTACCAGTGCACTTTATGACTTTTTTCCCAGTGCATATTACCGTATGAATTGTAAACAACAGTTTCCTCCAGCTACCAAAGACAGCTTTGGACATGTTAAATGTACCTGCAGCGAATCTCTCGAATTTTAAATCAAACAAAAGACGTTCATTCATTTAGTTACGAATGATGTAGATTTTTCTTTACATTTTTGAAATTCCGAATCATAAGCAAAAGTTAAACAATCAAATTCGATTCTAATATTTCCACGTATAAAGGTCCAATTAGTCGTGACTGTTAACGTTACACTCAATATTGTCCGATTAGTTATGATGGTAGACGACGGTAAGACAAAACAAAACAAAAACAGCAGATCGAAGAGCATTTGTACAAAATATGATTTGTCTTCGTTTATAAAAATATTACTCATAACTTTAACATTTAATTTACAACTTATAAACAATTTCCGCGCGCAAAATGTCGAAGTGAAAGCAATAAACAGCTGGTCGGTCTCGACCTGCAGAAGTTGTCTCCTTCTTGTGAATTGTCTGTAGTCCGCTGAGGTTTTAATGATCATGCGAGTTACGTACTTGCCCCACAAGCAACCCGAACCCATTACCATTGCAGACAACAACGATATTAATATCATAGTCCAAAAATATATGAAACACTGAACTACATTTGCAAACCCAAAAATCCACTTAAACTAAAATGCCATGTTCATTAAATGTCAACTAAACAAAACCCAAAAACCTACTTCCATTTACTTCACTAGTTATTGCCGCTTTTGTCAATTAATTAAAAACCGAAACAGATATCATATTACATAAACTCAAACGTAACCCAAATCCATATGTAGACCATCCATAAACCAATATGTAAACAAAATCTACAAAAACACCAACTCACATTGTCGCTGGTTTTGTAGAATATCCAAAGCAACAAACGATGTCTCTGCATCGTCGCTGCTTATGGAAAACCAAAATGTAAGATCTACTATAAGTATCTAAAATAAGATCATTGTAATTCAGTCTTAAGACCAACATTAATTAATAAAGATAGGAAAATCTAAATTCTCTCGTCTTTGTTATTATTCATACTCGTTGTTACCCTGAAGCGGAACAACGTAATTTGCGTGCTATAATTCTCTTAGAATGTCTAATCTCGTCGGGACAGATCTGCCTATTCTATGTACACCTGCGGCATTGTTCTTCTGAAGCCGGGTAATTGCTTATTTGACCTCATTTGGGTATACGGGTGGACTTTCTGCGCTGAAATCATCGAGAACAGGAGAGTTCAATACGAGATATCGAGATAACTACGTGAAGTATGCTTGCGCTGCCGGTTGTGTTGTTAGGTATTGTTTGCAATTCGAAATGTTTCTATGGTTAAGACTCTAAATGTATGCTTAGGTTTTTGTATTTGTATGAGGTACAGTCATGGCTACCGGGTCTCGCGATACTTAAATCAAGCTCAACTCCAACATCTTAATCTGCTGGTTTGGCAGCTCACACCTTAGCAGTTGCTTTTGTATGTTTGCTTTAATATAGTCTTGTTTTGTGTCACAATGGCAGGTAACTTTACAATACAAGTTGGTAACATACGGGATTTCCGCTCATTTCCATAGTGAGATATATAGACGTAATGGTCTTGTGTTCGATAGCCAGCAACATATGGACTCAGAAGATCAAGAATTTAACTCTCTTTGGGTTAAGTTCAGGATTGGATTTCGGGTTTCTTTACAGAAGTTCAAATATGTAATGGGAGGCTACCCTTAATGGCTTCGATGCACTCCCGAAACTATTTCCAATTTGTACAAGATTATGCCCATTATCATTCTTTCATTTCCCACGCGAACCACACATCTTGGAGCTTGAAGACTTTGAGCTTTTCTTTGAGGTTACTTAACCTCGATTTGTGAGTTGGGCTAAATGAACACAATATATTTTATTGAACGCAACACCCAGTGCTGTTTGTTGTCATACTTTTCCAGCATCAATCTCTATTGGTGGTGCGGATATCAACACTATTGATGTTCTGGACATGTTGTAGAGTTTCATTAAGAAAGGAAGCCCAATGAATCGATAACAATGACATTGGGATGGAAACTCGGTTTGAGATTGTATTTCGTTTCACATTACAGAAACCGTATCCAAAAGTACGAAAGTAATTCTAATAAATTTTCATATAATAACCACCAATGTGTAAGGTTTTCTGTAAATTGAAATTAAGAGCTTACCGACGACTATAAATTATATAGGCTCTTGTCAGGAACTACAGAGCATACGAGCCAGCAAGACTCGGGACCACATCTTTCTTTCAGATTCCAGCAGAACTGCCTGAAAGAGGATACAGAATAACAAATGATAGCGTAGATCGAGGTTGCATTCACTCCAGATCGATGAGACCCCGATTAGGGTATGAACGTTAGAAAATAGTGCTGACGCTATTAAGACCAGATGTCTCATTGCTGGTATCCGTCGTAATGTGACGTTTGGTCGAAAGGTATGCAATGAGAATGAAAGTTGGGAATAGAGACTGCGGCAGATGATGTGTGAGCGGGATGAAGATGAGTAAGAATAGTCAACAAAACACATTGTTTGCACTCGCCAGGCGATCAACACTGGAATCATAAACTAAACAGCTAGTTTTGAAGTGTCAATGTACTACAAAGTCAGGCCCCCATAAATGCAATGCACTGTGTTAGCGATAGGAAATGGAGGTGTTGGAAGAAGTGAAGAGAGAGTAGTGTTTGTTGACATTAGCCTTGAATTTGTTGGACTTGTATTCCATTGTAGGTCCGATGTAGGTGGTGTAAATTTTTACGTGGTCAGATGAGATGAAGTATTTCCTGCACCGCTTTTAAAGCTCTTCTTTCGACACTTCGAACATATGGCCAGCCCAGCTAAGATCACCCTGTATCTTCATGCCCAGAACATCAACAGTATCTGTTAAGTCGATATCCACACCACCCATATAGATTGACGACGACGCTGGAGCAGTGGAACGTTTGTGCGACAACAAAAAGCACTGGGTGGGTAATCTGAGTACGCATGCTGTCAAGGTGAGATTGGGTTCACAGTCTGACACAACAAGTTGTCAATACGGGAGCGCAAAACATATTGCTATTGAGCGCTAATTTGCAGGATTTGTAGTCTCACCTTTGTTATGGATCGGCTGAATATTGGAATCTTTCCAACGTGAAGGGTAAATACAAGCACTTCACGACATGTTGAAATGGTTGCGCAATGGACGAGCTAGCGTCGAAGATCACTTATGTAGTACAAGTGTTGAAATACCATCCGAGTTCGTAGTTTTAGTTACGTTGAGATCTGCAAGAACCCTTTTAACCCTTTTAGGCATCGCACTAGATACGTTTCCGTTAACGGGGAGTGCTGGCAAATATGAATTCTTTGCAATTATTTCATTAATTTGTTTTCTATAAAAACGTCATTTCATAAAAATTTTGAAGGTAGTTTTTTCATATTTGTTGTTAAATAAATATATAAAATATTTTTTTCTCATTTTGGTCAAAATTTGTACAATACAGGTAAAGGTGATCTTGTTGGTTGTGATATCAATGTACATCTTGTGGGTACGTCAAATGGTCAAATTACAGCAACCACAAATAACACAGGACAGGATGTAGTTCTACGCAGTAGCAGTGATATAAAGGTGAGTTTATTTTCATATAACCAGCATCTTTTTTACTTATCTAATTTGTTAATTTATGTGTTACTACCATCACCATTCAGGGTAGTATCTTATATACAAAATCAGTGATCACAAAATTTATTCGTTTACCCACCCATTTTAAATTGCTACACCGAAAAATATCAATTACAAGAAAAAAACATAAATTGTTTTGGAACATTACGCAAACAATTTATTTGTACAGCAAATAACTTAAAACATTGAAATAAAAAAAATTTCAACAAATCAGATTCTCAGTACTTTGTTGGACCTCGATTAGCCTTAATAAACGCTTGAAAGCATCGGGCATACAATGACCTTGAACAGGAAAAAAATGAAAACGATATAAAGAATAAATATCGAAAAAAATTAAACTTGATGAGTACGGCTGAGTTGTTGCTCAAACAACAAAAACCACTTAGTCCATTTTTTGCCGACCGCAATTACAGGTTTTACAAAGTGGGCGGAATATAGAAGAGGGATGGTACATTTGTTTGGGAGGTACCAGAAGAGGAGTGGCCAGACTTCCATGTTTTTGTGGGATTCTTCGTCTAGTTATAGATTTACGAAATACGGAATTTGAAAAGATCTGGCAGGGTGTATTGATATTTTTACACGTTTCTAAAGTGGGCGAAATAGAAGATTTGTTTTGTAGGTATCCGAAGGGGTGTGGCCATATAGGCCACATGCAATCCCATACACCCATTTTCGAAAAATATTAACCCATGACATATTTCAAAGCGATTGTTTAACTCTTTCGAAAGTTATCGTGCGTACCAACATGAAAGACGGTCATGGCTTAAACGACTTAAAAAGTAATGAATCGAATTTCAAAGACACCTTTTGTCAAAAGTGATTATTTCTATGTGTTACACTTTTGGGTCGTATCAAATTATATATACCCTCCTACCCGTAGGGTTAGGGTATAAACATATCAAGTTCTCCAGAAAAAATTGGACTTGTTTTACTCGATCCATACAAATCTATACAGAATAATATAATATTAAAACGTTGAAAGCAATGTTTCTTATATTCTGTATAGATTAAAGTTTTAACTACATACAGTTTTCGAGAATAAAATTGGAACTCTACTCTATATAACGTGTAACACAATATTTTTCCGTCAACTTCGGTATTTTGTGGTTGCTATTATGACATTTCATCAGATGCTACATGCAATGGTAGTAGCACGCTCACTTTTGACTTTCCGATTAAAAACAAAATTGTTAAACATACGGTATCGTTGGTTTATCTTCGTCATTTTATATCATACTAATTTCTATTGCAATCTCTTTTTTCTTATCAGCATTCTGTAACTCTGCGCGACATCTGCTCTGTGTGTTTTATAGTTCATGCGTTTCTCTGCTCTGTATTCAAAATATGTATCATTTCTAATTTGAGAAGTTTATTGTCTCCATCGCACAGTGTATATCAAGTGTGTTTTTCGAGTCAAATTGTTGTTCCTTGATTTGATCTCAGATTTTAGATTGTATTTCGTAGTTCCTATGTCTAACTGTCTTAAACTTGTGAAAACACTTTGGAGAGTATGGTTAGTCGTATGTGCTATGTTGTAGATCTGGTTGTCAATGCAGTTTGATTTCGCCAATCTCTCTGATAGTCCAGGTATATGTAAAACTGATTTTTTTTTAATCTGGGACTTTTATTGTGAAGAGCTATTTCTGGCTTTGATGAGTCTTACTGCAGTCAATCGCGTAAAGCTGAATCCAGGTACTGAAGTTTTCCATTAGTTTTATTTTCTATTGAATGTGTTGGTTATAAAATATTATCTATTGCACTTTTTTATTTATTTCAAAAAGGTCGCCCACATATTGGTATATTTTATTACTCTTGTATGTCATCATATCATTCAACATATATTGCATTTTGTTGTCGTACTCAGTTTTTTCCATAGCCACTGTTACGTTCCCTTTGTCTGCTTCAAAAATTATAATGTTTTTTTTTTCCCGTAAGAACTTTTTGGTTTTGCTCCACTGTTTGCACAATGTATGTTTATGTGCTTTTTAGTTGTTGTTTATTTGTGTGACTCTCTACAATGTAAGTAAATTTGTTCCTCGCTATTTCCTGTTCTTCTTTTCCAACGGCTATGCATTTCAGTAGTGGAAAATGTTGTTTGGTGTACGGTAACTCGACTTTTTTCCCATGGGACAACAAACAGTTAACGTTCTCAGGTATTGTTGCTGTTGTTTTTTAAAGAACCAATTGACGTTTTTCTTAAACCTATACTCTTTCACTTGTTGTTCCCAATTGCCCTTTTTCTATGAAAATGCGCCTTTTAAAGTTTGGGTTTTGAAGAAAAAATTGGAAGTCTCCCATACAAATGTACCATTCCGCACGCTTTAGAAATCGTGTAATAATATTACTGCGCCCAATCACAATTATACCCACTTTAGAAATCTTACCCAAATTATATTTTTATTTATTTATTAATTACAATACAAAGTAAATTTATATTCTAATTTTGGGTCCAAGGGTAAACCGGGTGACACAGACCATTTGGCTAAAATTTTGCAGCGACAGACCAAAGGCTCTGGTGGGAATCGAACCCACAACCCCTAACTCTGATACACAAGCACGCTACCAACTCGACTACCGGGGTGCCAAATTTTATATTCAGCATTTTGTATTTGTACTCCGCCCGATCTTTATTTTGTTTCATCTCACCCTCACCCTTTTTTATTGATGGTCTCGACCAGTGATATCAGAAACCAGTGAAAAAGTTGCAGTCGGGTAAATCGACTGATGCAGGGGGGAAAGAGGGAGTAGTGTTTGTTGACATTGGCCTTGAATTTGATACTGTCATAGCAGGCAGGAAAAACACTTGTAGGAAGATTATTCCAACAGTCCGGCTGAAGAACGAATTTTCTCTATAGTGCTTCGTCCGGTCAACCGGCCATTTGACAATGAACGGATGAGACGCCCTGGATAGTCGTGTATTCCGTCTAAATGTTCTAACTTCAGGGACCAGACGACGGATATCTGATGAACAGATACCGTTAAAATATCTATAGAACAGCGATATACAACCCACATTCCGGCTATGCTGCAGGGAGACAATAGAGTTGGATACCCTACCATTCCCTATCATCACCACTGCTCTCCTCTGTACACGGTCCAGAAGCTGCAAAGATGTCATTGGAGCCCCTCCCGATATATGGGAGTTGTATTTCATTTTAGGACGGATGTAGGTGGTGTAAATATTTACGAGATCAGAAGAGGTGAAGTATTTTTTGCACCGCTTTAGAAGATCGCGTTTGACATATTGATCTTATTACACGATTTCTAAAGTGTTCGAAATAGAAGACGTGTATGGGAGGTTAGGGCTGCATTTTTTTCTTTTTTTGGAATTTTGCTGGTCGGAATATTTTGCACTTAGTCTCAATCTGAAATGCTGAAAATTTGACCCAAATCGGACAATGTTAACACGTGCCGCAGTTAGGTCAGAGATCACACTAGGATAAACTTTGTACTATAAACAACTGAAACATGTATTGCATGGAGATCAAATGTTATATATCAGGAAATGGTAAATTTTCAAAAAAATAAAACAGGTATCTTATACGTATATTGTGAAACTGATTTTAATACTGGCCTACTTTATAGGCCTAGTTGAGATGTTAACAAAACAGTTCAAAGCTCTTCAATACCTTCTCAGAAAACGGAGTTATGACCAAAACAGTGGCTATAGCTGACTTTGTTGACTTAAACAGTAATAAGGTGTTTCATTTAAAGCCAATTTTAAAATGCAAATCAGTTTAGGAAAGACGGACATTTGCCGTTTCGAACTGATTATAACACTTTATCCCCGTTGCATACATTTGCTGAGATTTTCCAAAAGTGTATTTTTTTTCTCATTTTTCTCTACAGTTTCAGAACTTTCACTGCATTTTTCTGCAAATTTCTGCATGAAGGCATCGACATTTGATATAAGAGGATTGAAGTAGTAAAGTTGGTCGTTATAATATACTGTAATTTTATACTATTATTAAGTATTTATATATTTAAAAAAATATCAATTGTTGTATTGGATAAATTGTTAACCGTATTAGGCCTGGTTAAAGCTTGAAGTTAATAAATTTAAATTGAAAAGCATTTGATTCTGAATATAATAAGACCTTGTCTAAGGAAATCGATTGGAAATTACCAACATAGGGGTACTTTTTTGAAAAATTGGATAGATTGAAAACAAGAAATCCGTGTTGCAACAGCTCTGAAAAGTATGTCAATGGTTCTTATTTATAATAAGCATTTACAGTTGAAATGATCTAGTGGTTGTTGTATATGATAACATTACTACACTAATCTCACAGATCATACTTTGTTGCTGTAACTTAGCAAAACACATATACTTTATCGAAAGTTATAAATTAGACCGGAATGCGGCACGTGTTAACGTTATCCAATTTTATTCAAATTTTCTGTTTTGATGCTTCACACTAAGTATAAAAATATTCCGACTCGCACTCCTTAAAATTTTAACTTTTATTTTTTTCCACACAACTGGCTGCCGCTCTAATGGGTGGCACCAGTTCGGCAATCCCATAAGTAGGTTTGAGAAAATATTAACCCATGTAATATTCCAAAGCCATTGTTTCTCTTTCGAAAGTTATCATGCGTACTGAATATAAGGGTCTGCTGAATATAAAGGTGGCTGCAAAATTGCTGTGTCTATAGAAATCTTTATTGCTACAGACGGTTGTGCTACCACCAACTTGTTGGTCATCGGCCAGTACTAAATTTTGCGGAGTTTGGGATGCTGGTGGCCAAAATTTGTAGTGGCTGCAGCAACATTCTGATAATGATAACGTTGGGTTGGTAATTATGTCGTTTGGCGAAGAATGAACACGTGAGTTACGTACTTGCCCCACAGGCAACCCGAACCAATTACCATTGCGGACAACAACGATATTAATATCATAGTCCAAAAATATATGAAACACTGAACTACATTTGCAAACCCAAAAATCCACTTAAATTAAAATTCCATGTTCATTAAATGTCAACTAAACAAAACCCAAAAACCTACTTCCATTTACTTCACTAGTTATTGCCGCTTTTGTCAATTAAATAAAATCCGAAACAGATATCATATTACATAAACTCAAACGTAACCCAAATCCATATGTAGACCGTCCATAAACCAATATGTAAACAAAATCTACAAAAACACCAACAATGCCACTCACATTGTCGCTGGTTTTGTAGAAACCCAAAGCAACAAACGATGTCTCTGCATCGTCGGTGCTTATGGAAAACCAAAATGTAAGATCTACTATAAGTATCTAGAATAAGATCATTGTAATTCAGTCTTAGGACCAATGTTAATTAATAAAGATCGGAAAATCTAAATTCTCTCGTCTTTGTTATTTTTCATACTCGTTGTTACCCTGAAGCGGAACAACGTAATTGGCGTGAACACACAAAAATACAACACTAAGGGTTTTTCTATGCCTCCCTCGTTGTATTGCACTTGTGTTCCCCATTCCCTTTTGTACAACTAACAGAAACATCATCGGCGGCAAGAGTGCAGTGTTATTTTGCTTTGATGTTGTCATGTTTTTTGGTATTGTCATAGTAGGTATGCTTAAAATTCACTTTGCGAACATTCGCGGGCTTAGGTCGAATTATTTTGCGGTATACTCGTTAGTGTCCATAGGATTCTGATCCACAGGATTTTCACGTTCCTGGCTTTCACACACTATCCTCTTTCTCTTCCCACAAAGGTCTTGTGGTTTATATACGTAATGGTGTTGTGTTTCAGAATCAGCAACATTTGGACTCACACGATCCAGAAATTAACGTGGAAAGCGAGGCTACCGTGTATGCCTCCCTATACATCTCCGGAGGGTCAATTCGCTCAGTTATTTGCCGCGCACGGTGACTTAGCACAATAAGTGAATGAACCAACACACATTCCACATGTTGAAGGGCAACAACAAAATATTCTTGACCTTTTCTTAACCTCGCACCCTGAAAAGTACGAGGTTACTATTCTTGCACCTCTTGGTAACTAGGACCATTGCACCATTTCAACTTCCTTTTCGTTCTCCGATATTCGATCCACTTCTAAATCAGTTAAGAAGCGGACAATGTACATATACGAAAAGGCACGTTGGGCCGAGCTCAATAATTTCTATTAGCATTTTAATTGGAAATGTTTCCTGGGCAATAATGTCGATGCTGCTGCTGAAATGGTCGAGAAAATCATTCGTCTTAGCATAAACACATTTATTCCCTCGAAGACTAATTCGATTACACCTTCAAAGAATTGTTGGTTTAATCAGGCATACAAAGAAGGTTTCAGATCGAAAGAGGAAGCATTCAATAAAAATGTCACTACTGTGCTGCTACGCAAGCAGGCAAGATCACATTGTGCCAGAGTACTTAGGCGCGAAAAACTTCTTCACGAACAGCGTCTTCGGGCTAAAGTTCTTAATTCTCCCAGGGGAAGTAATAGCTTTTGGACATTCGTCTAAAGGGTAAGGGACAATTCTTCATCTTCTATCCCAACTATCGTTAACGATGACCAGATATTCACTGACCCGGTTATGGCTGAAATTTTTGCAAAGAATTCGTCTTTGCCAGAAAACAGTCAACCATTTCCCGTCATTGAAAACGTATCTAGTTCGATGCCTTAGACATTTTTCCGAACATGTGGAGTTAAAAGGGTTCTTGCAGATCTGAACGTAAATAAAACTCCGGTCCCGGATGGTATTTGAGCACTTGTCCTATGTAACTGCTCTTCGACGTTAGGTCGTCCATTGCGCCGATCCCCAAGAAAGGTGAGGCTACAAATGCTGCGAATCACCGCCCAATAGCAATATGTTCTGCGCTCTCAAAGGTTATGGAGAGCATGGTTAACCACCATCTCGTTAGGTATCTAGAGTCTAACGGCCTTCTGAATGATCGACAGTATGGCTTCCGTAGAAATCGATCTACTGAAGACCTGATGGCGTTCCTTTCGGAAAGATGGAGTCGATCCATTCACCGCCTTGGTGAAAGCAGGGTTATTTTCAAGGCGTTCGATTGGGTCTGGCACGGAGCACTCATATCAAAACTTATTGCATTTGGTGTCGGTAGTACCTTCTCTCGATTTATATGGAGTTTTCTCAGAGATCGCTCTATACAAGTTGTTATAGACCCCATCCATCCAACGAGCACGAGATTGACCGCATGAGTGGCACAAGGTTCTGTCTGCTCTCCTTCTCTATTTCTAATTTTCATTGACGACCTGTTGAATCAGACTGTGAACCCAATCTACTCGACAGCAAACTCTGTCATTCGTACTCATTTGAACATCGGCCAAGTCCTTCGGAAGTGGAGGACAAAAGGCGAACGATAAACGACTCACTCAACCCCGATTTGGCGACGATTCGTGAGTGGGGCCAAGTTTGTTGTTACACAAACGTTCCATTGATCAAGCATTGTCGTCAATATCTATGGGTGGTGTGGATATAGTGGACGTATCAGCTACTCTTGATATTCTGGGTGATGCTCGCTGGGCTAAGTATTCAAGCATTTAAGTGTTTAAGCTTTTTAAAGCGGTGCAATAAATACGTCAGAGATTCTTTCTTCAGCCGAACTATTCGTATGTGTAATAATCTTCCAGCAAGTGCTTTTCCTGCCTGCTATGGCATTGCCAAATTCAAGGGAAACATCAACAAACACTACTTCCTCTTTCCTATCGCTAACAAAGTGCTTTTCATTTATAGGGGTAATCCCCTGAGTGTTAGATAAAAAAAAACAGTGAAAAAATTGCAGTCGGGTAAACCGACTTATATATACCCTCTTACTTATTTCCCTTAACATTCCATGAAGGAACAGATGGGGAACTTCTGTCGAATCAGTGAGCTGTGTACTATATAATTTGTATACTCACTGACCGGGACCTACTATTTAAAGCCGGCTCCGAACGGCTAATGCTTTTCTAGAGAAGTTTTAAATGGCTTAGAGATTGCTCTCTTACTCGAAAAGTCGCCAACATTGACGAGGTGGAAACAGCCGTTGAAAAATGTTTGATGGTCTTACCCGGTTTCGAACTCGGGTTCTTCTGTGTGATAGTCGCACACACTACCTACCACACCACGGCCTTCCACTATATATACATATATACCCTCACCCTCAGTAAAAACATACAAGTCTCATTCGATATTCCAAAGTATCGGGTAGTCAAAAGTGAGCGTGGCTACCATTATTGGATGAAACATCTGATGAAATGTCATAATAGCAACCTAAAATACCGAATGTTATAGAAAAATAGTTTATTACACGTTTTTACAAAAAGGACGGAATAGAAAGCATTTTTTTTTTGGAAAATTTTATGTAGTTAAAGCTTTACTAAATATTGAATTTCGGAAAGATTCGCTTAGCGAATTTATATAACCACACGATTTCTAAAGTGGGTGGAATGGTACATATGGATGGCAGGTACCAGAAGGGGAGTTGCAGACTTTCAAGATTTTGTCCAAAACTTTGTCTAGCTATAACTTTACTAAATACACAAAAGTGAAAAATTTAAAACAAAAAAAAATTAAAAAATCTCATTATAAAAAATAAAATTGAAAAGAAGTAAAACTAAAAAAAAAGTGAAGCTGTCTAAGCTGGGCACCCAGTTGTAAGTTTAGTTTTAAGATTATTGTGAATGAACACTAAATACAACAAATTATAACGAAGAAGAAAGAAACAAATTACATGAATTAAAGCTAACTTCACAATGAAAAATATAATAATAAAACCCGAAGAATAAACCGAAAGTACGTTTTGAATAAAATCCCGAAATTTAAAAAATGTAGAAAAACTAATTTGTTGTTTTTTTCATTTGTTTGGGTAATATTTTTTTATTCACCCCCGCATATTTATTGGTCCTTACGAACCGGATTTCGAGCCGTTGTTCTATTTAAAAAATTAAATAAATTTTACCCGAACACTTTATTACAGATCCCGACTCAGGTGCAGTTTTGGATACCCGAAATAAAAAGGTTGTAACCATCCCCCTTAAGCGCGTTCTGTTATTCTCGTTGTTTATTCCATTTGTTTTGTGCACAGTGGGCCCGTACTGACAAAAAACTGGTCGATGTAATTTATTTACAATTCAATCCGAAATTGTTAATAACGCAATTAATAAGCACTCGGCACATTAATGCAGATTTTTGTTTTCACACAATTTCATAGCGCAATAAATTGTTTTCGAAATACAGTTGCGCATCGATTATCCGTGATTCAATTAACCGGGAACATCAATTAGTCGGGATCGATAACGATCGGAAAATATTTTTATGTCTATTGATTAACCGTGATTACAATTATTCGGGATTGCAAAACATGTATCTATCTTGGCGATATTTGCTTTAAATGTGTTAGCAACACTAACTATAATCTGTGTATGAAGCGTATTAGGAGAAAACCCTTGTTTTGTTTGCGTTTTAGATATTTATAGATTTACTAAATACAGAATTTGGACAAGATCGCGTTGGTCATATTGATCATATTACCCGATTTCAAAGGTAGGCGGGATGGTACATTTGTATGGGAGGTCCCAGAAGGGGAGTTGCCAGACTTGAATCGAATTTGGTCCAAAGAGACTTGGGTTCTAAAGTGAATATTTCTAGGTGTTACACTTTTGAGCCGTATCAAATGATATATACTCTCCTATCCGTAGGGTGAGGGTATAATAAGGTGTTGGGAAGCAAACAATTTATGAGTGAAAAATAAAGACAAAATATTAAAATATTGTGCAGAAAGTGATTCAGTTATTGGCTTCCAAATTCGAAAATCATTGAAAAGTGCAGTAGATCCAAAAGTTGATGTAGATGATATAATTGTTACAAAAACGTCATTGCAAGATGCCATAAACGCATCCAGCACCTTGCGAAACTTTTTGGAAAATTCTGCATCTTCGAACATTACGTGTCCAAGAGAAGCTTTTGGAAATAATATTCAGGTTATGAAGAGAAAACAAACCACATTAAATGATTTTTTTTTGTAATTAAGTAAGTAATAATTAAAAATGTATAAGTATTATATCTTGTAAGTGTGCAAATTGAATAAATAAAACAAACATGTATGTAAAAACGAATAAAAATTTTTACCTCAATTAACCGGTAAAATCGATTATCCGGAACGCTTCCGGTCCCGACTATCCCGATTAATTGATTCTCAACTGTATATTCGATAGTTACGACCCTGTATAAAAAGATTTAGTTGCTATTATTTGATTTCGAATTTTAAATTTATTATTGATTTCCACCCTACAAATACATACTCAGTTATTCAATTTGTTGAATTTTTTGGTATCGTTTTCGATTTTGATAAGTTTCTACAACTTTTACATCGCGATAGCTCTCAAATCCATCTAAAGTTCATTATACCCTCACCCTACGGGTAGGAGGGTATATATCATTTGATACGACCCAAAAGTGTAACACCTAGAAATATTCAGATTAGAACCCAGGTGGCTTTGAAACAAATTCGATTTATGACTGAATAGTTTGAGCCATGTCCGTCTGTCCGTCCGTCTGTTCATCTGTCCTACTGGTACGCACGATAACTTTCGAATGAGTTAAGCAATCACTCTGAAATTTGGCATGGCTGAATATTTTCCCAAAACTGCTTATGGGATTGCATATGGGCTATATGGCCACACCCCTTCGGGTACCTCCCATACAAATCTGATATTTCGCCCACTTTATAAATCGTGTAATAATATCAACACGCGCATGTTCGATCTTGGCCAAATTCCGTATTTAGTAATGGTATAACTGGAAAAAGTTTCGGACAAAAACTTGGCAGTCTGCCTTCTGGCACCGCCCATACAAAAGTACCATTCCGCCTACCTTAAAAATCGTGTAATATATCCAATATGCCCAACGCGATCTTGTCCAAATTTTGTATTTAGTAAACGTATAGTTGGACTAAGTTTTGGACAAAAACTTGGCAGTCTGGCAACTCTCCTTCTAGTACCCACCATACACATGTACCATCCCGCCCCTTATAAACCGTGTAATACTATCAATATGACCAACGCGATCTTGCCCAAATTCCGTATTTAGTACAGTTATAGCTAGACAAAGTTTTGGACAAAAATTTGGAAGTCTGGCAACTCCCCTTCTGGTACCTCCCATACAAATGTACCATTGCATCCACTTTAGAAATCGTGTAATTATATAAACTCGCACAACGAATCATTCCGAAATTCTATATTTAGTAAAGCTTTAACTACATAAAATTTTCTAGTTAAAACTCTACCTTATATTCCGTTCTTTTTGTAAAAACATGTAATACAATATTTTTCTATAACATTCGGTATTTTGGGTTGCTATAATGACATTTCATCAGAGGTTACATCCATTGGTGGTAGCCACGCTCACTTTTGACTTTCCGATACTTTGGAATATGAGACTTGTATGTTTTTACTGTATATATATTTAAGTCGGTTTACCCGACTGCAACTTTTTCACTGGTTCTATTATCGTGAACGATTTTTGAATATTTGCTCTAACTACCCTTATTAGAAGCGGCGACCGTATCGTCAATTTTGAGTTCTTAGTAATTACTATGGAAGACGAATAGCACACAGTTCCTTCTCTCAACACCCATAAGAAAGAAATGGAACGTTTGTGGGAAACTTTCCGAAATTGTTATGAAGAATTATCGGATTCTTTAGACAAAAAGGCCTCAAATATTGCGGAAATTAAAAATAATTATATTTTGATATATATAACTTATTCCCAGGCATTAGCTTTTATAGAAGATCATATTGAAAAGATCAACGCTAAGAAAAGGTCGAATAGTTCGCACATTCCCATTAATTTTCCCCCTTGTGACACCGAAGTTTTACCGGTGATTATAAAAAACCAGTGAAAAAGTTCCAGTCGGGTAATCCGACTTATATATACCCTCACCCTCAGTAAAAACATACAAGTCTCATATTCCATAATAGCAACCTCAAAACTCCCCTTCTGGCACCTCCCATACAAATGTACCATCCCGTCTACCTTAGAAATCGTGTAATAACACCAATACGCCCAATGCGATCTTGCCCAAATTTTGTATTTAATAAACGTATAGTTAGACTAAGTTTTGGACAAAAACTTGTCAGTCTGGCAACTCCCCTTCTGGTACCGCCCATACAAAAGTACCATTCCGCCTACCTTAGAAATCGTGTAATATATCCAATATGCCCAACGCGATCTTGTCCAAATTTTGTATTTAGTAAACGTATAGTTGGACTAAGTTTTGGACAAAAACTTGGCAGTCTGGCAACTCTCCTTCTGGTACCCACCATACACATGTACCATCCCGCCCCTTATAAACCGTGTAATACTATCAATATGACCAACGCGATCTTGCCCAAATTCCGTATTTAGTACAGGTATAACTGGATAAAGTTTTGGACAAAAACTTGGAAGTCTGGCAACTCCCCTTCTGGTACCTGCCATACAAATGTACCATCCCGCCCCTGATATACCGTCTAATACTATCAGTATGACCAACGCTATCTTGCCCAAATTTTGTATTTAATAAAGTTATAGCTAGACAAAGTTCGGACAAAAACTTGGAAGTCTGGCAACTCCCCTTCTGGTACCTCCCATACAAATGTACCATCCCGCCTACCTTAGATATCGTGTAATAACACCAATATGCACAACGCGATCTTGCCCAAATTTTGTATTAAGAAAAGCTATAGTTGGTATAACTTTTGAACAAAAACTTGGAAGTCTGGCAACTCCCCTTCCGGCATCTCCCATACAAATGTACCTTCACGCCTACCTTAGAAATCGTGTAATATCACCAATATGCCCAACGCGATCTTGCCCAAATTTTGTATTAAGAAAAGCTATAGTTGGTATAACTTTTGGACAAAAACTTGGAAGTCTGGCAACTCCCCTTCCGGCATCTCCCATACAAATGTACCATCACGCCTACCTTAGAAATCGTGTAATATCACCAATATGCCCAACGCGATCTTGCCCAAATTTTGTACTAAGAAAAGCTATAGTTGGTATAACTTTTGGAAAAAAACTTGGAAGTCTGGCAACTCCCCTTCCGACATCTCCCATACAAATGTACCATCACGCCTACCTTAGAAATCGTGTAATATCACCAATATGCCCAACGCTATCTTGCCCAAATTTTGTATTAAGAAAAGCTATAGTTGGTATAAGTTTTTTACAAAAACTTGGAAGTCTGGCAACTCCCCTTCTGGTACCTCCCATACAAATGTACCATTCCGCCCCTTGTATGCCGTGTAATGTTGTCAATATGACCAACAAGATATTGCCCAAATTGTGTATTTAGTAAATCTATAGCTAGACAAAGTTTTGGACAAAAACTTGGAAGTCTGGCAACTCCCCTTCTGGTACCTCCCATACAAATGTACCATCCAGCCTACCTTAGAAATCGTGTAGTAACACCAATATGACCAACGCGATCTTGTCCAAATTCTGTATTTAGTAAATCTATAGCTAGACAAAGTTTTGGAAGTCTGGCAACTCCCCTTCTGGTACCTCCCATACAAATGTACCATCCCGCCCTTGATAAACCGTCTAATACTATCAGTATAACCACCGCTATCTTGCCCACATTTTGTATTTAGTACAGTTATAGCTAGACAAAGTTTTGGACAAAAACTTGGAAGTCTGGCAACTCCCCTTCTGGTACCTCCCATACAAATGTACCATCCCGCCCCTGATAAACCGTCTAATACTATCAGTATGACCAAAGCTATCTTGCCCAAATTTTGTATTTAGTACAGTTATAGCTAGACAAAGTTTTGGACAAAAACTTGGAAGACTGGCAACTCCCCTTCTGGTACCTCCCATACAAATGTACCATCCCGCCCCTGGTAACCGTCTAATACTATCAGTATGACCAAAGCTATCTTGCCCAAATTTTGTATTTACGAAAGTTATAGCTAGACAAAATTTTTGACAAAAACTTGGAAGTCTGGCAACTCCCCTTCTGGTACCTCCCATACAAATGTACCATCCAATATTTTTCTATAGCATTCGGTATTTTAGGTTGCTATTATGACTTTTCATCAGATGTTACATCAAATGATGGTAGCTACGGTCACTTTTGACTTTCCGATACTTAGGAGTATGAGACTTGTATGTTTTTACTGAGGGTGAGGGTATATATAAGTCGGTTTACCCGACTGCAACTTTTTCACTGGTTTTCCCAGTCATTTTTATACCCTCACCCTACGGGTAGGAGTTTATATATCATTTGATACGGCTCAAAAGTGTAACACATAGAAATATTCAGATTAGAACCCAGGTGTCTTTGAACAAAATTCGATTCATGACTTTCTGAATCGTTTGAACCATGTCCGTCCGTCTGTCCTGCTGGTACGCACGATAACTTTCGAAAGAGTTAAACAATCGCTTTGAAATTTAGCATGAGCTAATATTTTCCCAAAACTGCTTATGGGATTGCATATGGACTATATGGTACCCTTCGGGTACCTCCCATACAAATCGTCTATTTCGCCCACTTTATAAATCGTGTAATAATATCAATATTACCAACGCGATCTTGCCCAAATTTTGTATTAAGAAAAGCTATAGTTGGTATAACTTTTGAACAAAAACTTGGAAGTCTGGCAACTCCCCTTCCGGCATCTCCCATACAAATGTACCATCACGCCTACCTTAGAAATCGTGTAATATCACCAATATGCCCAACGCGATCTTGCCCAAATTTTGTATTAAGAAAAGCTATAGTTGGTATAACTTTTGGACAAAAACTTGGAAGTCTGGCAACTCCCCTTCCGGCATCTCCCATACAAATGTACCATCACGCCTACCTTAGAAATCGTGTAATATCACCAATATGCCCAACGCGATCTTGCCCAAATTTTGTACTAAGAAAAGCTATAGTTGGTATAACTTTTGGAAAAAAACTTGGAAGTCTGGCAACTCCCCTTCCGGCATCTCCCATACAAATGTACCATCACGCCTACCTTAGAAATCGTGTAATATCACCAATATGCCCAACGCTATCTTGCCCAAATTGTGTATTAAGAAAAGCTATAGTTGGTATAAGTTTTTTACAAAAACTTGGAAGTCTGGCAACTCCCCTTCTGGTACCTCCCATACAAATGTACCATTCCGCCCCTTGTATGCCGTGTAATGTTGTCAATATGACCAACAAGATATTGCCCAAATTGTGTATTTAGTAAATCTATAGCTAGACAAAGTTTTGGACAAAAACTTGGAAGTCTGGCAACTCCCCTTCTGGTACCTCCCATACAAATGTACCATCCAGCCTACCTTAGAAATCGTGTAGTAACACCAATATGACCAACGCGATCTTGTCCAAATTCTGTATTTAGTAAATCTATAGCTAGACAAAGTTTTGGAAGTCTGGCAACTCCCCTTCTGGTACCTCCCATACAAATGTACCATCCCGCCCTTGATAAACCGTCTAATACTATCAGTATAACCAAAGCTATCTTGCCCAAATTTTGTATTTAGTACAGTTATAGCTAGACAAAGTTTTTGACAAAAACTTGGAAGTCTGGCAACTCCCCTACTGGTACCTCCCATACAAATGTACCATCCCGCCCCTGATAAACCGTCTAATACTATCAGTATGACCAAAGCTATCTTGCCCAAATTTTGTATTTAGTACAGTTATAGCTAGACAAAGTTTTTGACAAAAACTTGGAAGTCTGGCAACTCCCCTTCTGGTACCTCCCATACAAATGTACCATCCAATATTTTTCTATAGCATTCGGTATTTTAGGTTGCTATTATGACTTTTCATCAAATGTTATAGCTAGACAAAAACTTGGAAGTCTGGCAACTCCCCTTCTGGTACCTCCCATACAAATGTACCATCCCGCCCTTGATAAACCGTCTAATACTATCAGTATAACCAAAGCTATCTTGCCCAAATTTTGTATTTAGTACAGTTATAGCTAGACAAAGTTTTGGACAAAAACTTGGAAGTCTGGCAACTCCCCTTCTGGTACCTCCCATACAAATGTACCATTGCATCCACTTTAGAAATCGTGTAATTATATAAACTCGCACAACGAATCATTCCGAAATTCTATATTTAGTAAAGCTTTAACTACATAAAATTTTCTAGTTAAAACTCTACCTTATATTCCGTTCTTTTTGTAAAAACATGTAATACAATATTTTTCTATAACATTCGGTATTTTGGGTTGCTATAATGACATTTCATCAGAGGTTACATCCATTGGTGGTAGCCACGCTCACTTTTGACTTTCCGATACTTTGGAATATGAGACTTGTATGTTTTTACTGAGGGTGAGGGTATATTTAAGTCGGTTTACCCGACTGCAACTTTTTCACTGGTTCTATTATCATGAACGGTTTTTGAATATTTGCTCTAACTACCCTTATTAGAAGCGGCGACCGTATCGTCAATTTTGAGTTCTTAGTAATTACTATGGAAGACGAATAGCACACAGTTCCTTCTCTCAACACCCATAAGAAAGAAATGGAACGTTTGTGGGAAACTTTCCGCAATTGTTATGAAGAATTGTCGGATTCTTCAGACAAAAAGGCCTCAGATATTGCGGAAATTAAAAATAATTATATTTTGATATATATAACTTATTCCCAGGCATTAGCTTTTATAGAAGATCATATTGAAAAGATCAACGCTAAGAAAAGGTCGAATAGTTCGCACATTCCCATTAATCTTCCCCCTTGTGACACCGAAGTTTTACCGGTGATTATAAAAAACCAGTGATAAAGTTCCAGTCGGGTAAACCGACTTATATATACCCTCACCCTCAGTAAAAACATACAAGTCTCATATTCCATAATAGCAACCTCAAAATACCGAATGTTATAGAAAAATATTGTATTACACATTTTTACAGAAAGGGCGGAATATAAAGCAGAGTTTTTTCTCGAAAATTGTATGTAGTTAAAACTTTACTAAATATAGAATTCATTGAGCGAAGATTCGTTGAGCGAATTTTTATAATTGCACGATTTCTAAAGTTGGTGTAATGGTAAATTTGTATGGGAGGTGCCAGAAGGAGTCCGACTAGGGGTCCATTTTTTTCTGTATAGCTTTACTAAATACAGAATTTGGGCAAGATCGCGTTGGTAATATTGATCATATTACCCGATTTCAAAGGTAGGCGGGATGGTACATTTGTATGGGAGGTACCAGAAGGGGAGTTGCCAGACTTACAAGTTTTTCTCCAAAACTTTGTCTAGCTATAGCTTTACTAAATACAGAATTTGGGTAAGATTGCTTAAGGCATATTGATATTATTACACGATTTCTAAGGTAGGCGTGATGGTTCATTTGTATGCGAGGTATCAGAAGGGGAGTTGTCAGAATTCCAAGTTTTTGTTCAATACTTAGTCTAACTATACGTTTACTAAATACAAAATTTGGGCAAGATGTCGTTGGGCATATTGGTATTATGACACGATATCTAAGGTAGGCGGGAAGGTACATTTGTATTTGAGGTATCAGAAGGGGAGTTTCCAGACTGCCAAGTTTTTGTCAAAAACTTAGTGCAGTTATACCTTTACTAAATACGGAATTTGGCCAAGATCGAAGTGGGCGTATTGATATTATTACACGATTTCTAAAGTGGGCGAAATAGCAGATTTGTATGGGAGGTACCCGAAGGGGTGTGGCCATATAGCTCATATGCAATCCCATAAGCAGTTGGGAATATATTAAGCCATGCCAAATTTCAGAGTGATTGCTTAACTCTTTCGAAAGTTATAGTGCGTACCAGGAGGACAGACAGACGGACGGACAGGCGGACATGGCTCAAACGATTTAGAAAGTCATGAATCGAATTTGGTCCAAAGAGACTTGGGTTCTAAAGTGAATGTTTCTAGGTGTTACACTTTTGAGCCGTATCAAATGATATATACCCTCCTACCCGTAGGGTGAGGGGTTCTGAGACATGTTTTCAGCTATTTACAAAGAAAACACCCACATCAGTGACATTAAAAAAATGTATTATCTGATACAGAAAACTGAGGGTGAAGCCCGACATTATAAAAACTTTCCGATGACAAATGATGGTTTCGCCATGGCCAAACTTAGTTGACAGATATGAGAATAAGCGAATTCTGGTTAACGCTTAACTCAAGACGTTATTTAAATTAGCTCATATCGTGAAAAAATCTGTTCCCATTCTAAAGAAATTGCAACGTACGTTGAACGATTGCATCGCGAATCTAGCTTTGCTTGTCATTGAAACGACGAACTGGGATGCAATTTTTGTATTCATCTGTTCGACACGACTTCCTGAAGTCACTCTCGGACTTTGGCAACAGAGCCAAGGCACAAGTTTAGATCTTCCAAAATGGACAAATTTCTGAGTTCGAGATATCAATATCTTAAATCGGTATTTGAAATTCGAGGTGCTCATAACCCGGAATTTTCTGCTAACATTACACCCTATAAAAAGCCCATCAGTCAAAAAGTAAATTCGAATGATAGTAGGAAGTTCAAAAGCTTCGTCACCACTATTCCCGCTCAACCAAATAAAACTAAATGTCTATTATATTCTGATTCTCATCCGTTGAGATTATGCGCAGAATTTCAAAAACTATCTATACCAGAACGTCTGGAAGCGGTAAAAAGATTTAAATGCTGGTCGAATTGTTTAGCGAACGGAACTCGTACACCCATGTTTCTAATAACACACCCGTTAACCCCTCGTCAAATTCAGACCCTCGATCCACTCACCAACAATCGAATTTAAATGATGATGGCGCTTCTACATCGACTGGCAGTACTGGTAATGGTGCTATTGCAGCAAGATCGACTAAGATATGCCGAATTTCTATTGGTTCTCCCATTGAACCCCAATCTGAAGTGACCACCGAAGCTTATGTTGTCGAAAAGCTCACCGGTCGTCTACCAACATATTCGTTGGCCCAATTTTTAGATTTACCTCATTTACCCGAAATTTCAATGAACGATCTCAAATGTTCTCATATGGATTTGCTATTAGGTGAAGACATATACTCAAGAATTATGCTCACCGATGTTCAAAAACATCCTAGCGGCCACCATATGGCACAGAAAACCGTGTTCGGCTGTATAGTCACCGGTAAGATCTCCCAACCCAAACCATTACAATCTGTTGTGACATTCTATAACCATCTGGAGCTGAAGGACACACTGTCTCGCTTTTGGGAGATTGAAGAGTTGCCCAAGGTGAGAATTCTTTCAGACGAAGATAACTTCTGCGAAAAGTTATATCGTGACACCACATACCGAGTTTTTGTCCAAAACTTTGACTAGTTATAGGTTTACTAAATACAGAACTTGTGCAAGATCCCGTTGGTCATATTGATAATATTACACGGTTTCTATGGTAGGCGGGATTGTACATTTGTATGGGAGGTGCCAGAATGGGATTTGCCAGACTTGCAAGATTTTGTCTGAAACTTTGTACAGTAATAGGTTACATTTCTATAGGATTTACATTAATCACCGCACTCTTAGGGGTTTTGTTTCTCCCTGTGAAGCAAAAAATGGTGGTCGCCATTGCAACTTTTGAAATTAAAATTACTGGTACATGTCCTTTTGACATGACCACTATTCAAACATCTTGAACAATTATTACTGTCCATTACCTTATCCCATTTTTCCTTGATACCAAGACTACAGAATTTAAAACATCTATAAAGCGCATGTGGTACTGCACAACCAAGCATACATTTGTCCCTTGATATACCTTGTGCACGTTTCGTTGCATCTCCATGCTGTATATATCTGGAAGGATTTACCCATTTTGGGCCTGCCTCCCAAGATCTCGTAGGATTTACCGACCTCATGTCATTTACACAAGTGAATTGTCGGCTTGCCTCCAAGGAATACTGCATTGGTTCATAAAATCCATAAGACCGTCCACTTTTGGAAGATCCCTTGATTTTCCCAAATGCTGCTCAAACTGAATGCGTAACTACTCATCGAGTTTTCTTTGCAGTAAAAAACACATGAACGCTTGATACATCTCTTTGGTAAACCTTCGATCACAACTTCTCGAAAAATTTTCACACTTTGTGAACTATAAGTTACATTAGGAGCATCAATCAGTGATTTGAAATATATTGATGTTGATGCCCTTTTATTGGAATAATGTTGAACTAACATTTTCCAAGCAATGTCAAAGTTTCCCTCTCTGGCGGGCAACTTAGCAATTTTTCGGGCTGCCTCACCCTCTAATTTTGATTTCAAAATACACTTTTTTGTGTATTTGAAATGGGCTGATCCATTATTAATTGCCGGAACAGCTCTCAAAACGTCTCGCATTCTGTCAATTCCCCTCTGAATGTTGGTATTTCAATAGACGGCAACTTAAATGGCAGATTCGTTACTTTTCCCGGAATCTTTTAATAAATAAAAACATTCCGTCAATGCATCGTCAGGAAACTGGCCAACTCTTCCGTTGCCTTATATTTCTCCCTCAGAAGATTGCCCGAAATTTCTTTTTGGTCAAACTGACCTATTTTTGTCTCCAAATTGGAAAGTTGAGGCTCTCTTATATTGTTCATCTAACTGTCCCTTAAGATGATCATATAAAGCCTCAAACTTTTGCATTGCATCCCGCACATCTTTTACAAAAGAGCCTTTGAAATACGTATTCTTTTCTAGTATAAACGAAGGCGGGTGGAGTTCTTTATCGGTTGCCTCAAATTCTTTTTTATATTCCGTGAAGTAAAGCCGCAATTTCATTATACTTTCCTTCATATTCTCCCTTCCACAAATAGTGGAATATATTCAGATTCTACCAAATAAACATAACGTGCTACATTATCGCCCCACCAACTCTGTCCATTAACACACAGTGCCATTGACATTCCATTGTTTGGTCTTCCAATCAGAATTTATAATAAGATTACCCCACAACTTGGAGCCCGAGAAAGTACATATACCACTGCATTAAACAAGAATGATACCGCATGCATTCGTAATAAAATGACAATATTTACGACCTTTAGCATTCATAACAAAAAAGACGAACATATTGTTGGAACTACAAATAGTACCAATCTTACAATGTGTAACAAAAACAAATACATTAGAAACGAACAAATAATGACTACATATACCCTAAATAACACGAGGTAGCGCGAGCGTAGCAGGTAAATATTGGGATGACATCCGGCACGTCTTTTTCAACGCTTAGCCCATAGTGCGTGAGATTGTGTATATCGAGATGTGTTGGAAAGCCCAATATATTCGTAGACTTGGGAATATCAGGCATCTTATAGACTTCGACTTCAAATGCGTTAAGTCAGGAATGAATATAGTGAAATTGAGACTGGGGAACTCGTAGTTGGCATCAGCTGTTTCTTGCACATCTTTTACAAAATCCAACTCCAGATAAGTATGATTGACAAGTCGCAAAGGAAACCCTGATTATGGGAATTACAGGCATTTTATATACCTATATACCAGCAATTAGTTTGGTAAAGATAACATAAGTGTTGACAGGTTGAGACTTGGCTTCATTCTCAATATTTGTTTTTTTTAAGGCCAACACTCAGGTTATGCCCCCTATAAATGCAATGCATTGTGTTAGCGGAAGGAAATTAGGGTATCGGAAGGAGGAAAGAGTTAGTAGTGTTTGTTGACATTTGTTTTTAATTTCTGAATGTCACAACTGGCAGGAAACACAGTAGCTGGAAGAATATTCCACATACGAAAGGTTCGGCTGAAGAACGAATTTTCTCTATAGTGCGTCGTCCGGTCAACCGGCCATTTCACAATGAACGGATGAGATACCCTGGATAGCCGTGTATTCCGACTAAATGTTCTAACTGCAGGGACCAGACAACGGATATCTGACGAACAGATACCGTTAAAATATCTATAGAACAGCGATATACAACCCACATTCCGACGATGCTGAAGGGAGACAATAGAGTTGGATACCCTACTATCCCCAATCATCACCACCGCTCTCCTCTGTACACGGTCCAAAAGCTGCAAAGATGCCTTTGGAGCTCCTGCCCATATATGGGAGTTATATTCCATTTTAGGCCGGATATAGGTGGTGTAAATATTTACGAGATCAGATGGAGTGAAGTATTTCTTGCACCGCTTCAAAAAGCCTAAACACTTGAATGCTTCTTTCGACACTTCGAATATATGGCTAGCCCAGCGAGCATCACCCTGTATCTTCATGCCCAGAACAACAAGAGTGTCTGATTCGTCGATATCCACACCATCCATAGAAATTGACGACGATGCTGGATCTGGTGAACATTTGTGTGACAACAAACAGCACTGGTTCTTTTGCGGATTAAAAAGTTGTGAAATCCCAAATTTTATTTCAAACTCGCTGTGATATCCTTAATTTGGAAGCAGCTGTGCCAGAATGTTGTCTCTGTAACCAAACAATGCACCGATGATACCATTTTGAACCTTTTCAAAGCCTTCAAGAATTGCCAGCATACTCGTTACTGATCCAAGTATCGTTTCCGTGTCAATTATCTGATTGACAGCTTTCTCCACCGCACGAATGGCACTGCTCAGTGTATGCATATTTTTAAACACCGACTTGCTCTGCTCCTTAATTATTTCAGACGTCACGTCCTGGAGCGATGATTGATTTCTCATGGTGTTCAGCAAGTAGTCCTGATCCTACTCGATATTTTTTATTTTGTTTCCCAAAATTTCAGCATGTTCTTCGTCCATCAGTCCAAATAAAGAATGATAGAGCCCACACACAAACGGCATGGCGGATCTCCTTCCTCGTCTATTTGAAGTCGTCGACATTATAAGGTCATGTCTACTTATCACGCGCTCATAAATCGACTCCAAATTCCGCACTGCATAAGCATTGTACAGTTGCTGTTTCTTAACCCTCATTGCTGTCAGCGACCTCATAGCTTCGTCTAGGCTCGCTTTAGCCGCCGAATACTCCGTGATGTTTATGTGTGCCAGTACACTCCACGCCGTCTGCGTAAGTCCAACCGTCGCAACCTCTTCGAATAATATACCTGCTTTGTCTTTAAATTTATTCATATTAAACATAGCCCTGGCCGGTTTTATAATAATTAACATTAATAATAATATATATAAAACTAGCTGACCCGGCGAACTTCGTTCCGCTTAAATTCGTTAATGCAACGAAAAAAATAATTCCGAGCATGCACTTGCTGCTTTATATAACTCAGTCAATTCAAATTCTTTATTAAAAAGTTGTGTTAAATACAATGGAAATAACTAAAGTAAAAGAATAACGATGTGCTTTAATCAAACCGCAATGATTCAGTTATCAGCCAACCTTCCGCTTTTTTACTGAAGTGCTTTATGGTACACAACGTTTTTCGTTTTGTTCTCTGGCGCGTACACGTACAAAGCGGAAGGTTTGCCGACACGTGAGCACGCCACATACAATTGACCATGTGAAAAACATGGGAACTCAAGATTGATTCCACAAACATCCAGCGATTGTCCTTGCGCCTTATTAATTGTCATAGCGAAGGCGAGACGCACCGGAAATTGAAGACGCTTAAATACGAATGGCAAATCGTTCGCAATAAGAGGAATCCGCGGAATGAGAACATCTTCGCCCTTGAATTTTCCCCTCAAACTCGTCGCTTGAATGACATTTGATTTGAGTTGGCTTCACAATCAAACGCGTACCGTTACAAAGTTTTGGTGCATTGAGATTACGCAACAAAATTATAATTGAGCCGACTTTCAATTTCAAAAAGTGTGGCGGCAAGCCCGGGACATCCAGAGAATTCAAAAATTCTGTCGGATAGTTCGTGACTTCGTTCGACGGATTTGTATGAATGCAACTCACCGGAGATATCATTTTGAATGACGAAATTCAAATAATCGACATCCTTGTTTTTCACAGTCAAAATCGCTCGTGCACTCAGCCAATCATGGTCAACATAATTCTGCGCGATATTCGGAAAAACCTCTCTTCCGGCGTAGTTGTAATGCTGCAAAAATTCTGTGGAAATTCAATTAAGCCGGTAACTAATTCGACTGGAATCACGCCATTACCCATCGCCAACAATTGCCTAGAGAACTCCTCAGCGGACTGGTCACTTCGTAAAGCAACTCGCATGTTCGTTTTCAACTGTAATTTCTTCACGTATTGCCATAAAGCCGACGCCTTCAGGCAAGCGTTCAATTCATCTGCTGGAATTGATCTTGGAATGACAGGCAGAGTTTGACGAAAATCTGTAAATCTTTCAATGTGCGATTTAAAGCTTCCAATGCGCGTTTGTGAGCCATTGTACAATCTTCCAGGATTTTACATCCTATGTCCTTCCTTGGGCCAACACGAATTCATCAAGCCCAAAATCGTGAAAATCGGACGATCCGTTATAAAGTTATGCGTGTTCACACGGACGGCATTCTCTTTTATATATATAAAATATTCTTACTTTTTATTTCACATGGATTCTTCTTAATCCAAGATGTCTTAATGTTTTCCTTTACTACTAAAAATGAATTGTCCATCCTTTTATTAGTTTGGACTTCAACAGTCACGACGTCAATGGATGGTTTGTCCATTCTTGCGTGTATTTCTTCTTCGGTGGGAAAAGAACAAACATTGTGTATTGACCTTTTGGTCTCCCCATTGCTGGTCCTTACGTCCACCATTCTATATAATCCATCCGAACCCAATATAGTTCGGATAACCCTTCCGCGCCTCTAGCACAGAGGAGGAAGATTATCTTCTTTTAAAAGAACTAATGTACCCGGCAGCATGTTCTTGTAAGGTTTGTTCCATCTGTTCCTCTTTTGAAGCTCAGTCAAATATTCTTTATACCAGCGCTGCCAGAATATTTCTGAATTCGTATGTATACGCTTCCAATAATACCGAATTCCACGATAGCATTTGTTTTCTTCCGAATCAACAAATGTTGACAGACTTTCTCCAATTAAAAAATGCGCGGACGTCAAGTCGGACACTACTTCCAAGTGAACAGCTTTTGTAGCAAAACACACGAAGACACAGACATATGATTTATCCGTCCTTTTTCGTCTTATCTTGTAGTGTATTGTTATGGGACCAAGAAAATCAATTCCTACATTCAAAAACGGGCGAGTTCTTATTACCCGATCCTCTGGCAAGTTGATGTAGATTTCTAGGTTCTATCCTTAAACATCTATAACATCTATGTACCATCTTCTTCGTCAATTGTCTACCCCGAAGAGGCCACAACTCCTGCCTTAGAATTGCTAATAATCCCTGAGGCCCCACATGCAAATTATCCACGTGAAGTTTTTCCACCAGTAACTCAACTACATTGCATTTGTAAGGTAGCAATACAGGATGTTTCGCATCGTAGGCCAAATCACTATTTCCCAATCACCTCCCCCACTCTTATGATCCCCTCTGCATCCATAAAGGGACATGAGGTTCTCAACAATTAAGTTTTACATTCTTCCCCTTTAGATTTTATTGTCTGCCATTCAGCTGAGAAATGGCGCGATTGAATATCCTTCACTAAGACTTGGAGGGCTTCTTCCCTATAACTCAAAAATGTTTTCCTGGTTGCCTCAAATCTCTATCGGTTGCCTCAAATTCTTTTCTATATTATGTGAAGGAAAGCCGCAATTTCGTTATACTTTCCTTCATATTCTCCCTATCTGTCAATTTGCTCAATTAGTTATACATCATGGTAATGCTGGAGCCTAAAACTTCCTGCCTCTAAATTTGAGCACTCATTTTAGTTTATATAGAAAAACAAAATACAGAAAAAAATAACAGAACCGCGTAAAAAAAATAAATAAACAACAGAATTACTTACCCGCTTACTCAGTGACTTTTTTCTGAGTTATCCTGATGTTGACTTTTTATATTGTTTTTAAATTAGCTTTTTTTATTTTAATTTTAGCTTCACTTTTTTTAGACCACGGTGTCTTTGAACCAAATTCGATTCATGACTTTCTGAATCGTTTGAGCCATGTCCGTCAGTACGACCGCTGTACTGCTGGTACAAACGATAACTTTCGAAAGAGTTAAACAATCGCTTTGAAATTTGGCATGGTTAATATTTTTCCAAAACCGCTTATGGGATATCATATGGGCTATATGGCCACACCCCTTCGGGTACTTTCTATACAAATGTACTATCCCGCCATCTTAGAAATCGTGTAATAATATCAATATGACCATCGCGATCTTGCTCAAATTCTATATTCAGTAAATCTATAGACAGACAAAGTTTCGGACAAAAACTTGAAAGTCTGACAACTCCCCTTGTGGTTTTCTATAACATTCGGTATTTTGAGGTTGCTATTATGGAATATGAGACTTGTATGTTTTGAGGGTATATATAAGTCGGTTTACCTGACTGCAACTTTGTCACTGGTTTGTTTTTAATTTCAATGTTTGGTTTTAATAAAAATGAATTAATGACAAGTGAGCGACTTTTTGAACTAGTTGTCGATGAAGCGTATTTTTATACCCTCACCCTACGGGTAGGGTACAAATGTACTATCCCGCCATCTTATAAATCCTGTAATAATATCAATATGTCCAACGCGATCTTGCCCAAATTCTGAATTTAGTAAAGCTGTAGCTAGGCAAAGTTTTGGACAAAAACTTGGAAGTCTGACAATTCTCCTTCTGGTAAATCCCATACAAATGTACCATTCCACCCACTTAAGAAATAGTGTAGTAATAATAATACGCTCTATGCGATCTTACCCAAATTCCGTATTTTATAAATCTATAAACATGTAAAGCTCTCCAGAAAAAATTGGACCCCTAGTCCCCTAATAATATACATTTTATTATAATATTAATAGTATAATTATAATATTATAATAATAATATAATATTATTATTATTATTATAATAATAATAAGCTTTGTACGCGATACTCCTGCATGCTCATTCATTTGCCAAACAGCTGGTCATCCCCTTTTCCTGCTGGGTTTTATTACCGAGATCAAAAGTGATCGGTTGTGATGCGTACAACTTTAGTATATAGCGAATGATTTGCCAGAGCGAAGCCAAGGATGAAGAAGGCGACCAAAGTCAACAGCTCTAATGTCTCTAATATTAACACTCAGGTTACTGAACTCCAAAAACAAAACCATGAAAACACATTCTTGGATTCACGCAATCCAATGATCATGATTATTCATAAAAGTGTATGCTATCATCATACCAGAATTGTCATCGTTAGTACGTAATATGCTAGAGTCACAGTTGTGTTGCTTATCATTATGTGTATTAACAATAGTGAGGTATACCAGAGTTGTCACCTGTTATTTATTTGTTCGTGTCTATGATAAGTCAGGGTAGCTTATTACTAACACTCAGGTGTTGCCCCATATGAATACACTGCACTGTGTTAGCTTTATTTAAATACCATTTAAATATGTATAGAATAGCGATACACAACCCACTCAATTACAAACCCAACAAACAACACTAACACAAATCAACGAAAATGTCTCTAATATTAACACTCAGCTTACTGAACTTCAAAAACAAAACCATGAAAACAAGAAAACTCTGCACATTCTTGGATTCATGCAATCCCATGATCACGTTTAATCACAATAGTGTATGCTATCATCATACCAGAATTGTCATCCGTTAGTAGGAAATATGATAGAGTTGCCACCTGTTACTTACTCGTTCGTGTCAGTGATAAGTCACAGTTGTGTTGCTTATCATTATGTGTATTCACAATAGTGAGGTATACCAGAGTTGCCACCTCTTATTTATTTGTTCGTGTGTATGATAAGTCAGGGTAGCTTATTATAACACTCAGGGGTTGCCCCCTATGAATACACTGCACTGTGTTAGCTTTATTTAAATACCATTTAAATATGTATAGAATAGCGATACACAACTCACTCAATTACAAACCCAACAAACAACACTAACACAAATCAACGAAAATGTCTCTAATATTAACACTCAGGTTATTGAACATCAAAAACAAAACCATGAAAACAAGAAAACTCTGCACATTCTTGGATTCATGCAATCCCATTATCATGATTATTCATAATACTGTATGCTATCATCATACCAGAATTGTGATCCGTTAGTACGTAATATGCTAGAGTTGCCACCTGTTATTTATTCGTTCGAGTCAGTGATAAGTCACAGTTGTGTTGCTTATCATTATTTGTATTCACAATGGTGAGGTATACCAGAGTTGCCACCTGTTATTTAGATGTTCCTGTCTATGATAAGTCAGGTAGCTTATTACTAACACTCAGGTGTTGCCCCATATGAATACACTGCACTGTGTTAGCTTTATTTAAATACCATTTAAATATGTATAGAATAGCGATACACAACCCACTCAATTACAAACCCAACAAACAACACTAACACAAATCAACGAAAATGTCTCTAATATTAACACTCAGGTTACTGAACTTCAAAAACAAAACCATGAAAACAAGAAAACTCTGCACATTCTTGGATTCATGCAATCCCATGATCACGTTTAATCACAATAGTGTATGCTATCATCATACCAGAATTGTCATCCGTTAGTACGAAATATGATAGAGTTGTCACCTGTTATTTATTCGTTCGAGTCAGTGATAAGTCACAGTTGTGTTGCTTATCATTATTTGTATTCACAATAGTGAGGTATACCAGAGTTGCCACCTGTTATTTAGATGTTCCTGTCTATGATAAGTCAGGGTAGCTTATTACTAACATTCAGGGGTTGCCCCCTATGAATACACTGCACTGTGTTAGCTTTATTTAAATATCATTTAAATATGTATAGCATAGCGATACACAACCCACTCAATTACAAACCCAACAAACAACACTAACACAAATCAACGAAAATGTCTCTAATATTAACACTCAGGTTACTGAACTTCAAAAACAAAACCATGAAAACAAGAAAACTCTGCACATTCTTGGATTCATGCAATCCCATGATCATGTTTATTCACAATAGTGTATGCTATCATCATACCAGAATTGTGATCAGTTGGTACGAAATATGATAGAGTTGCCACTTGTTACTTATTCGTTCGTGTGATAAGTGACAAGTCACAGTTGTGTTGCTTATCATTATGTGTATTCACAATAGTGAGATATACCAGAGTTGCCACCTCTTAATTATTTGTTCGTGTCTATGATAAGTCAGGGTAACTTATTACTAACACTCACGGGTTGCCGCATATGAATACACTGCACTGTGTTAGCGGTATTTAAATACCATTTAAATAGGTATAGAATAGCGATACAAAACCCACTCAATTAGAAAACCAACAAACAACACTAACACAAATCAACGAAAATGTCTCTAATATTAACACTCAGGTTACTGAACTTCAAAAACAAAACCATGAAAACAAGAAAACTCTGCACATTCTTGGATTCATGCAATCCCATTATCATGATTATTCATAGTACTGTATGCTATCATCATACCAGAATTGTGATCCGTTAGTACGTAATATGCTAGAGTTGCCACCTGTTATTTATTCGTTCGTGTCAGTGTTGTCATCCGTTAGTACGTAATATGCTAGAGTTGACAACTTTTATTTATTCCTTCGTGTCAGTGATAAGTCACAGTTGTGTTGCTTATCATTATGTGTATTCACAATAGTGAGGTATACCAGAGTTGCCACCTGTTATTTATTTGTTCGTATCTGTGATAAGTCAGGGTAGCTTATTACTAACACTCAGGTTTTGCCCCATATTAATACACTGCACTGTGTTAGCGGTATTTAAATACCATTTAAATATGTATAGAATAGCGATACACAACCCAATCCATTACAAAACCAACAAACAACACTAACACAAATCGACGAAAATTTCTCTAATATTAACACTCAGGTTATTGAACTCCAAAAACAAAACCCTGAAAACAAGAAAACTCTGAACATTCTTGGATTCATGCAATCCCATGATCATGATTATTCATAATACTGTATGCTATCATCATACCAGAATTGTGATCCGTTAGTACGTAATATGCTAGAGTTGCCACCTGTTATTTAATTGTTCGTGTTTATGATAAGTCAGGGTAGCTTATTACTAACACTCAGGGGTTGCCCCCTATGAATACACTACACTGTGTTAGCTTTAATTATATACCATTTATATAGGTATATAATAGCCGTAGACAACCCATTCAATCACAAAACCAACAAACAACACTAACAGAAATCAACGAAAATGTCTCTAATATTAACAGTCAGGTTACTGAACTCCAAAAACAAATCCATGAAAACAAAAAAACTCTGCACATTCTTGGATTCATGCAATCCCATGATCATGATTATAGACAATAGTGTATGCTATCATCATACCAGACTTGTCATCCGTTAGTACGTAATATGCTAGAGTTGACAACTGTTATTTATTCCTTCGTGTCAGTGATAAGTCACAGTTGTGTTGCTTATCATTATGTGTATTCATAATAGCGAGGTATACCAGAGTTGCCATCTGTTTTTTATTTGTTCGTATCTGTGATAAGTCAGGGTAGCTTATTACTAACACTCAGGTTTTGCCCCAAATGAATACACTGCACTGTGTTAGCGGTATTTAAATACCATTTAAATATGTATAGAATAGCGATACACAACCCACTCCATTACAAAACCAACAAACAACACTAACACAATTCAACGAAAATGTCTCTAATATTAACACTCAGGTTATTGAACTTCAAAAACAATACCATGAAAACAAGAAAACTCTGCACATTCTTGGATTCATGCAATCCCAAGATCATGACTATTCATAATAGTGTATGCTATCATCATACCAGAATTGTCATCCGTTAGTACGTAATATGCTAGAGTTGACAACTGTTATTTATTCCTTCGTGTCAGTGATAAGTCACAGTTGTGTTGCTTATCATTATGTGTATTCATAATAGCGAGGTATACCAGAGTTGCCATCTGTTTTTTATTTGTTCGTATCTGTGATAAGTCAGGGTAGCTTATTACTAACACCCAGGTGTTGCCCCATATGAATACATTGCACTGTGTTAGCGGTATTTAAATACCATTTAAATAGGTATAGAATAGCGATGCAAAACAGACTCAATTACAAAACCAACAAACAACACTAACACAATTCAACGAAAATGTCTCTAATATTAACACTCAGGTTATTGAACTTCAAAAACAATACCATGAAAACAAGAAAACTCTGCACATTCTTGGATTCATGCAATCCCAAGATCATGACTATTCATAATAGTGTATGCTATCATCATACCAGAATTGTCATCCGTTAGTACGTAATATGCTAGAGTTGACAACTGTTATTTATTCCTTCGTGTCAGTGATAAGTCACAGTTGTGTTGCTTATCATTATGTGTATTCACAATAGTGAGGTATACCAGAGTTGCCACCCGTTATTTATTTGTTCGTATCTGTGATAAGTCAGGGTAGCTTATTACTAACACTCAGGTTTTGCCCCATATGAATACACTGCACTGTGTTAGCGGTATTTAAATACCATTTAAATATGTATAGAATAGCGATACACAACCCACTCAATTACAACCCCAACAAAGAACACTAACACAAATCAACGAAAATTTCTCTAATATTAACACTCAGGTTACTGAACATCAAAAACAAAACCATGAAAACAAGAAAACTCTGCAAACCCAACAAACAACACTAACACAAATCAACGAAAATGTCTCTAATATTAACACTCAGGTTATTGAACATCAAAAACAAAACCATGAAAACAAGAAAACTCTGCACATTCTTGGATTCATGCAATCCCATTATCATGATTATTCATAATACTGTATGCTATCATCATACCAGAATTGTGATCCGTTAGTACGTAATATGCTAGAGTTGCCACCTGTTATTTATTCGTTCGAGTCAGTGATAAGTCACAGTTGTGTTGCTTATCATTATTTGTATTCACAATAGTGAGGTATACCAGAGTTGCCACCTGTTATTTAGATGTTCCTGTCTATGATAAGTCAGGGTAGCTTATTACTAACATTCAGGGGTTGCCCCCTATGAATACACTGCACTGTGTTAGCTTTATTTAAATATCATTTAAATATGTATAGAATAGCGATACACAACCCACTCAATTACAAACCCAACAAACAACACTAACACAAATCAACGAAAATGTCTCTTATATTAACACTCAGGTTACTGAACTTCAAAAACAAAACCATGAAAACAAGAAAACTCTGCACATTCTTGGATTCATGCAATCCCATGATCATGTTTATTCACAATAGTGTATGCTATCATCATACCAGAATTGTGATCAGTTAGTACGTAATATGCTAGAGTTGCCACCTGTTATTTATTCGTTCGAGTCAGTGATAAGTCACAGTTGTGTTGCTTATCATTATTTGTATTCACAATAGTGAGATATACCAGAGTTGCCACCTCTTAATTATTTGTTCGTGTCTATGATAAGTCAGGGTAACTTATTACTAACACTCAGGGGTTGCCGCATATGAATACACTGCACTGTGTTAGCGGTATTTAAATACCATTTAAATAGGTATAGAATAGCGATACAAAACCCACTCAATTAGAAAACCAACAAACAACACGAACACAAATCAACGAAAATGTCTATAATATTAACACTCAGGTAATTGAACTTCAAAAACAAAACCATGAAAACAAGAAAACTCTGCATATTCTTGGATTCATGCAATCCCATTATCATGATTATTCATAATACTGTATGCTATCATCATACCAGAATTGTGATCCGTTAGTACGTAATATGCTAGAGTTGCCACCTCTTATTTATTTGTTCGTGTCTGTGGTAAGTCAGGGTAACTTATTACAACACTCAGGTGTTGCCCCATATGAATACACTGCACTGTGTTAGCTTTATTTAAATACCATTTAAATATGTATAGAATAGCGATACACAACCCACTCAATTACAAACCCAACAAACAACACTAACACAAATCAACGAAAATGTCTCTAATATTAACACTCAGGTTACTGAACTTCAAAAACAAAACCATGAAAACAAGAAAACTCTGCATATTCTTGGATTCATGCAATCCCATGATCATGTTTATTCACAATAGTGTATGCTATCATCATACCAGAATTGTCATCAGTTAGTACGTAATATGATAGAGTTGCCACCTGTTACTTATTCGTTCGTGTCAGTGATAAGTCACAGTTGTGTTGCTTATCATTATTTGTATTCACAATAGTGAGGTATACCAGAGTTGCCACCTCTTATTTATTTGTTCGTGTCTGTGGTAAGTCAGGGTAACTTATTACAACACTCAGGTGTTGCCCCATATGAATACACTGCACTGTGTTAGCTTTATTTAAATACCATTTAAATATGTATAGAATAGCGATACACATCCCACTCAATTACAAAACCAACAAACAACACTAACACAAATCAACGAAAATGTCTCTAATATTAACAGTCAGGTTACTGAACTCCAAAAACAAAACCATGAAAACAGAAAAACAGAAAAACTCTGCACATTCTTGGATTCATGCAATCCCATGATCATGATTATACACAATAGTGTATGCTATCATCATACCAGAATTGTCATCCGTTAGTACGTAATATGCTAGAGTTGACAACTGTTATTTATTCCTTCGTGTCAGAGATAAGTCACAATTGTGTTGCTTATCAACATGTGTATTCACAATAGTGAGGTATACCAGAGTTGCCATCTGTTATTTATTTGTTCGTGTCTATGATAAGTTAGGGTAGCTTATTACTAACACACAGGGGTTGCCCCCTATGAATACACTGCACTTTGTTAGCTTTATTTAAATACTATTTAAATATGTATAGAATAGCGATACACAACTCACTCAATTACAAACCCAACAAACAACACTAACACAAATCAACGAAAATGTCTCTAATATTAACACTCAGGTTACTGAACTTCAAAAACAAAACCATGAAAACAAGAAAACTCTGCACATTCTTGGATTCATGCAATCCCATTATCATGATTATTCATAGTACTGTATGCTATCATCATACCAGAATTGTGATCCGTTAGTACGTAATATGCTAGAGTTGCCACCTGTTATTTATTCGTTCGTGTCAGTGTTGTCATCCGTTAGTACGTAATATGCTAGAGTTGACAACTGTTATTTATTCCTTCGTGTCAGTGATATGTCACAGTTGTGTTGCTTATCATTATGTGTATTCACAATAGTGAGGTATACCAGAGTTGCCACCTGTTATTTATTTGTTCGTATCTGTGATAAGACAGGGTAGCTTATTAGAACACTCAGGTGTTGCCCCATATGAATACACTGCACTGTGTTAGCGGTATTTAAATACCATTTAAATAGGTATAGAATAGCGATACACAACCCACTCAATTATATACCCAACAAACAACACTAACACAAATCAACAAAAATGTCTCTAATATTAACACTCAGGTTACTGAACTTCAAAAACAAAACAAGAAAACACTGCACATTCTTGGATTCATACAATCCCATGATCATGTTTATTCACAATAGTGTATGATATCAACATACCAGAATTGTCATCCGTTAGTACGTAATATGATAGAGTTGCCACCTGTTACTTATTCATTCGTGTCAGTGATAAGTCATGGTAGCTTATTACTAACACTCAGGGGTTGCCCCCTATGAATACACTGCACTGTGTTAGCTTTATTTAAATACCATTTAAATATGTATAGAATAGCGATACACATCCCACTCAATTACAAAACCAACAAACAACACTAACAGAAATCAACGAAAATGTCTCTAATATTAACAGTCAGGTTACTGAACTCCAAAAACAAAACCATGAAAACAAGAAAACTCTGCACATTCTTGGATTCATGCAATCCCATGATCATGATTATAGACAATAGTGTATGCTATCATCATACCAGACTTGTCATCCGTTAGTACGTAATATGCTAGAGTTGACAACTGTTATTTATTCCTTCGTGTCAGTGATAAGTCACAGTTGTGTTGCTTATCATTATGTGTATTCATAATAGCGAGGTATACCAGAGTTGCCATCTGTTTTTTATTTGTTCGTATCTGTGATAAGTCAGGGTAGCTTATTACTAACACTCAGGTTTTGCCCCATATGAATACACTGCACTGTGTTAGCGGTATTTAAATACCATTTAAATAGGTATAGAATAGCGATGCAAAACAGACTCAATTACAAAACCAACAAACAACACTAACACAATTCAACGAAAATGTCTCTAATATTAACACTCAGGTTATTGAACTTCAAAAACAATACCATGAAAACAAGAAAACTCTGCACATTCTTGGATTCATGCAATCCCAAGATCATGACTATTCATAATAGTGTATGCTATCATCATACCAGAATTGTCATCCGTTAGTACGTAATATGCTAGAGTTGACAACTGTTATTTATTCCTTCGTGTCAGTGATAAGTCACAGTTGTGTTGCTTATCAGTATGTGTATTCACAATAGTGAGGTATACCAGAGTTGCCACCTGTTATTTATTTGTTCGTTTCTGTGATAAGTCAGGGTAGCTTATTACTAACACTCAGGTTTTGCCCCATATGAATACACTGCACTGTGTTAGCGGTATTTAAATACCACCTACGGTATTTAAATACCATAGAGTTGCCACCTGTTATTTAATTGTTCGTGTTTATGATAAGTCAGGGTAGCTTATTACTAACACTCAGGGGTTGCCCCCTATGAATACACTACACTGTGTTAGCTTTAATTATATACCATTTATATAGGTATATAATAGCCGTAGACAACCCATTCAATCACAAAACCAACAAACAACACTAACACAAATCAACGAAAATGTCTCTAATATTAACACTCAGGTTACTGAACTCCAAAAACAAAACCATGAAAACAAGAAAACTCTGCACATTCTTGGATTCATGCAATTCCATGATCATGTTTATTCACAATAGTGTATGCTATCATCATACCAGAATTGTCATCCGTTAGTACGTAATATGCTAGAGTTGACAACTGTTATTTATTCCTTCGTGTCAGTGATAAGTCACAGTTGTGTTGCTTATCATTATGTGTATTCACAATAGTGAGGTATACCAGAGTTGCCACCTGTTAGTTATTTGTTCGTGTCTATGATAAGTCAGGGTAGCTTATTACTAACACTCAGGGGTTGCCCCCTATGAATACACTGCACTGTGTTAGCTTTATTTAAATACCATTTAAATATGTATAGAATAGCGATACACAACCCACTCAATTACAACCCCAACAAACAACACTAACACAAATCAACGAAAATTTCTCTAATATTAACACTCAGGTTACTGAACATCAAAAACAAAACCATGAAAACAAGAAAACTCTGCACATTATTGGATTCATGCAATCCCATGATCATGATTATAGACAATAGTGTATGATATCATCATACCAGAATTGTCATCCGTTAGTACGTAATATGCTAGAGTTGACAACTGTTATTTATTCCTTCGTGTCAGTGATAAGTCACAGTTGTGTTGCTTATCATTATGTGTATTCACAATAGTGAGGTATACCAGAGTTGCCACCTGTTATTTATTTGTTCGTATCTGTGATAAGTCAGGGTAGCTTATTACTAACACTCAGGTTTTGCCCCATATGAATACACTGCACTGTGTTAGCGGTATTTAAATATGTATAGAATAGCGATACACAACCCACTCCATTACAAAACCAACAAACAACACTAACACAAATCGACGAAAATTTCTCTAATATTAACACTCAGGTTATTGAACTCCAAAAACAAAACCCAGAAAACAAGAAAACTCTGAACATTCTTGGATTCATGCAATCCCATGATCATGATTATTCATAATACTGTATGCTATCATCATACCAGAATTGTGATCCGTTAGTATGTAATATGCTAGAGTTGCCACCTGTTATTTAATTGTTCGTGTTTATGATAAGTCAGGGTAGCTTATTACTAACACTCAGGGGTTGCCCCCTATGAATACACTACACTGTGTTAGCTTTAATTATATACCATTTATATAGGTATATAATAGCCGTAGACAACCCATTCAATCACAAAACCAACAAACAACACTAACACAAATCAACGAAAATGTCTCTAATATTAACACTCAGGTTACTGAACTCCAAAAACAAAACCATGAAAACAAGAAAACTCTGCACATTCTTGGATTCATGCAATTCCATGATCATGTTTATTCACAATAGTGTATGCTATCATCATACCAGAATTGTCATCCGTTAGTACGTAATATGATAGAGTTACCACCTGTTATTTATTCGTTCGTGTCAGTGATAATTCAGGGTAGCTTATTACTAACACTCAGGGGTTGCCCCTTATGAATACACTACACTGTGTTAGCTTTAATTATATACCATTTATATAGGTATATAATAGCCGTAGACAACCCACTCAATTACAAAACCAACAAACAACACTAACACAAATCAACGAATATGTCTCTAATATTAACACTCAGGTTACTGAACTCCAAAAACAAAACCATGAAAACAAGAAAACTCTGCACATTCTTGGATTCATGCAATCCCATGATCATGATTATTCACAATTGTGTATGTTATCATCATACCAGAAGTGTCATCCGTTACTACGTAATATGCTAGAGTTGTCACCTGTTATTTATTCGTTCGTGTCAGTGATAAGTCACAGTTGTGTTACTTATCATTATGTGTATTCACAATAGTGAGGTATACCAGAGTTGCCACCTGTTATTTATTTGTTCGTGCCTGTGATAAATCAGGGTAGCTTATTTCTAACACTCAGGGGTTGCCCCCTATGAATACACTGATTTGTGTTAGCTTTTTTTAAATACCATTTAAATATGTATAGAATAGCGATACACAATCCACTCAATTACAAAACCAACAAACAACACTAACACAAATCAACGAAAATGTCTCTAATATTAACACTCAGGTTATTGAACTTCAAAAACAAACCCATGAAAACAAGAAAACTATGCACATTCTTGGATTCATGCAATCCCATGATCATGATTATTCACAATACTGTATGCTATCATCATACCAGAATTGTGATCCGTTAGTACGTAATATGCTAGAGTTGCCACCTGTTATTTATTCGTTCTTGTCAGTGATAAGTCAGGTTAGCTTATTACTAACACTCAGGGGTTGCCCCCTATGAATACACTGCACTGTGTTAGCTTTATTTAAATACCATTTAAATAAGTATAGAATATCGATACAAAACCCACTCACTTTCAAAACCAACAAACAACACTAACACAAATCAACGAAAATGTCACTAATATTAACACTCAGGTTACTGAACTCCAAAAACAAAACCATGAAAACAAGAAAACTCTGCACATTCTTGGATTCATGCAATCCCATGATCATGATTATTCACAATAGTGTATGCTATCATCATACCAGAATTGTCATCCGTTAGTATGTAATATGCTAGATTTGCCAACTGTTATTTATTCGTTCGTGTCAGTGATAAGTCACAGATGTGTTGCTGATCATTACACAGTACAACAGCCAATCTGGCGGGTGAGAAATTCCAAGTCAGGGTGATGGTACTAGGTCATTATAGTAAAACCCTCAAAGGGTTTGGCGTTCGTATGTGTCAGTTTTTTTTTTATGACCTTTTTAATTTTTTCCTTATCTTGATGTTTTTTCCCTTAGTTGTAACATTTTGGCAAAAACTTAGTTTAACATAACTCGAGAACCACTTGTACGATTTTGATGAAACAAATTTAGAAAAATTAAGAATTACAATTACTCTAATCTGTTTTTATACCGTTTTCCTATATGTGTAACACTTTCGAAGTTAAAAATGAATGTATGAAGGGAAAAAAGTATTTTTTGCCTAAAAATTCAAATATTTTTTTTTTTAAAATTCATAAAAAATCCAAAATGGAAAAAAATGCCAAAACTAATTACTTTCGCGTAAAGTCACATAACTCATGAGCAAAAAAAGGCATAGATCATGAAAATCGATGCACGCGTTTCTCATTTATTCACAATTAGGTAAATGTATGAATTTCAAAAATTTGCTCCAGATATGCACAACATTATTTGGAGAAAACATTGACACTCACAAGCCGAACTCTCTCATATTTTGGATTTTTTATGAATTTAAAAAAAAAAAAATAATTTTTAGGCAAAAAAATTTTCTTTTTCTCCACACATTTATTTTTACCGGCAAAACTGTTGATTATAAAGAAAAACGTTATATGAACGGATTAAAGAAATTATAATTCTAAAGTTTGTTTCATCAAAATCGGACAAGTGGTTCTCGAGTTATGTTAAACTACGTTTTTGCCAAAATGTTACAACTAAACGAAAAAACATCAAGATAAGGAAAAAATTAAAAAGGTCATAAAAAAAACTGACACATACGAACGCCAAACCCTTTGAGGGTTTTACTATACTGACCTAGTACCATCACACTGACTTGGAATTTCCCACCCCCCCGAAAAAGTCCCTCGATTTGTTGCACAGTGTTATTTGTATTCACAATAGTTAGGTATACCAGAGTTGCCACCTGTTATTTGTTCGTATCTGTGATAAGTCAGGGTAGCTTATTACTAACACTCAGGTGTTGCCCCATATGAATGCATTGTACTGTGTTAGCGGTATTTAAATACCATTTAAATAGGTATTGAATAGCGATACAAAACCCACTCAATTAGAAAACCAACAAACAACACTAACACAAATCAACGAAAATGTCTCTAATATTAACACTCAGGTTACTGAACTCCAAAAACAAAACCATGAAAACAAGAAAACTCTGCACATTCTTGGATTCATGCAATCCCATGATCATGATTATTCACAATAGTGTATGCTATCATCATACCAGAATTGTTGTTGTTGTTGTTGTAACAGCTATGTTTCGTCATTTGAAATTTCATCGGTGTCTTCTGGATCTGGGTTGCCCGTGGATAAGTTCAGGAATCTGGCCACGTCCGATGGGTGTGTCCAGAGTGAACTTGGTTCAAGCTGAGTGGGTTTAGCTGGGCAATCAAACAGGTGTAGCGTAGTGTGGGGCCCTTGTCCACATGCGGGGCACGTGTTCGGCATTGTGCCATCAATCCTTGCCCAATAAGAATTGAGGCGGCTACACCATCCTGATCTCAGCTGAGCCAGGATCACTCTGGTGCGTCTTGGCATAGTTTCCTCCTCCAATGCCACTGCAGGAGGGTGGTCTCCGAGAATAACATTCACAGGGAGAGCGTTTATTGCTGCTGCGACCGAATCTTTGTGAATGTCTTTAAGACCTGCCTGATACGCCCGTTGATCTAGAGGTTCTCTTTTGTACCTCTGCACCTCTCTCTCTAGATCTTGAAGATCCTTCTTCATATTCCTTGGCGGGGGAAGCAGCTCCGTGAGACAGCGGTTGGGTGACTCTCACGGTAGCACCCAAGTAAAAACTGCTTCGACAACATATGGTTGTGGTCCCGCACAGGTATGATCTTCGCTTCCTCATGTAGGTGCCCTATCGAGGACATGAGGAGACAGCCTGTTGCTGTTCTCGGTGGCATGCGCCGAGAAGGAGAATTTGCTGTCGAATGTGACCCCCAGTATCTTGGGGTGGTTCACGGTCGGAATTGGCGTGTCGTCGACTATCACATTCAGTGGCATTCTCATTTGCGCTAACCATGCAGTGAAAAGGGTGGCCGAGGATTTTGAGGCGGATATTTTCATATTCCTCGCAGTGAAAAAACGTGAGAGATCAATGAGATAACCGTTCAACCTATCGCATATGTTTTCAACCTCAGGACCTGATGCCAAAATCGTACAATCATCAGCGTATGATACGATTTTTACGCCGTCATTTGGATGAGGAATTGCAGAAAGGTAGAGATTAAACAGTGCCGGAGATATCACCCCTCCTTGGGGAACTCCCTGTTTAACTCTACGGGGCTTGGACTTTTTGTTTCTGAATTCCACAAAAGACTGGCGACCACACATATAATTAACGATCCAACGTTTCAAGCTAACCGGAAGCGACGTATTGGCAATGTCCTCGAGCGCCACGAGGACCGTCCTATCATGCGGCTTGCTCTCCCGCGGCATATATGTGTGGATATGGCATGCAGCGCAGTCGTCGTACTGTGCTGTTTACGGAACCCATGTTGATGGTCTGCAATTGGAAAATGTCCATTGAGGCTGGGGAGGAGTAGCGCCTCAAGTGTCTTGGCTACTGGCGAAAGGAGGGATATTGGTCTGTATGATTCCCCCTTGCTGGCATCCTTGCCTGGCTTCAGTAGCGGGACCACTCTGCCCATTTTCCAGACTTCGGGTACTACTAGAGTGGTCAAAGATAAGTTGAGGGCTTTTGTCAAGTATTCAACTCCCTGTTGTCCCAATTGCTTCAACATCAACATAGAAATTCCGTCGGGTCCTAATGCCTTAGATGACTTGGCATTACGAATAACGAGGGCAACCTCGCTTGGTGCAAACTGTGGTGGTGTGTCCTCGACTCGGAGTCCATGTATTCGACGCATGACTCTCCTTTTCGCCTTGTCACTCTCTGGGTGCTCTATGAACTGCCGGTTAAAATAACACGCGCACCTCTTCGGATCAGTCACTGTCGTCTCACCAAATGGTACTGCAATCCTATCATCACCTCTCTTGGGATTTGAGAGTGACTTAACCGTCGACCACAGCTTGCTGATGTCGGAGCCTAGGCTACATTGCTTCAAGTGATCTAGCCACTTATTCCGCTTGTATTCGTCGACCAGTCTATTGATTTCCAGATTCAGTTCCCTGATCCTGGGATCTCCAGGACTAGACCGACGAATGTCGTCACGCTCATCTGCGAGTCCCGCTGCCTCTGCTGGGAAATTTGGTCTTATCTCGGGTATTCGACCAGCAGGAATAAATCTAGCGGCTGCTGCGTTGACGATGTCTCGGAAAGTTTTCTCCGCTACCCGTACGTCGATTGGTGTGGGTTGATCAATGAAGCGGCGATTGGTGAAATCTCTGAAACCTTCCCAATCCGCCTTCTTCTGATTGAGAAAGGTTCGGAGGGTCGGTCGATGGAAATTATTATGGGAAGGTGGTCTGATCCCAATGAAATGACGGGTCGCCAGGTTACGCCATTTATCAGACCTGCAGATACGATGGTTAAATCTGGCGAGCTGCTCCGCCAACGCTGTGCCCCTCTGGTCATTACCTAGAAGAGAATGCCATGTCTCGTGATGTGCATTAAAGTCTCCTAGCTCCATGCGGTTTTCACCCTGCAGTAACATACTGATCTCTGGATGATACCGTCTGGCACAGCTGGCAACCGGCGGGATGTATACGTTGTATATTTCTATCTCGGCGGATCCAGACTTGACCGCTACCCCCATACACTCAATGTGCGGGTCACTAGAGTCAAGCTCAGGCGTGATAGACCTATACTGCACAGAATGATGTATCACGAACGCTAACCCACCACCTCCACTCGTGCGGTCCTTACGTAACAAGTTGTAGCCATTACAACTGTTGAGCCTACAGGTGTCGTTCAGCTTTGTCTCCTGGACCATAGCGACCCTTACGTTGTGCCGACTCATGAAGTCGGTTATCTCGTTGATCTTGCTCCGGAGACCATTGCAATTAAATTGCAAAAACGATGCATTCTCTGGAATTGCTACAGCAATGTGTGGTGTCAGTTGATGTTGTTGTGCTGTACTTTGTCGTTGCTGTTGGGGAGATTGCGGTGGTGTCCCATAAATAGATGAAGATGACGACGATGACGTAGTCGTAGACAGGGATTCATGGGAAAGACTACGCTGTGGATTGGTACCAGAGAACGACAAAATTATCAGTTTGTGTACATTTTAATTATCGATGCCCAAACGTGCATGTACATTAAATCTACACATCTACTTTTATACCGTACACTACATTGCATGTCAATCGATGGTGTGTGCCACACACATTCATCATTTCACGAAGCACACATTGTTGAGTGTTGAATTACGAAAAATATATGAGATGTATATGGTGTACACCGTATACAAAATGTGTACAATGTGTACACATGGGATATGTTCGTGTGAAGCAATGTGTGCTTCGTGAAATGAAGAATGCGTGCTATGATATGAAAAATAATTGTGGTACATTAAGTACATGTGTATATACAGTGTATATGCAAGTAATGTTTGTAGACATATAATGTGCATGGACATTGTCGCGATGCGAATGTGTGTGGAATGTATTCTCGGCGATGTGAGAATGTGATACACATGCATGGAAAATAGATGTAAATACACGTGTATACCTTTATTGTGTGTACATGATTTCGGTCTCTGATTGGTACAGCATGACGCAACGTAGTCTGTTTCGCTATACTCCCTCAGATGGCCCAGGCCTGAGCAATTCCGGAAATGCACCCACTCCCGACAACGATTACACCTCACAGATGTTGAGCGGTGGTGTATTCGGTTTTGACAAACCGAGCAGATCCAAGGTCCGGGGTTTTCTTCGATCCCGGCGCGGACCAGTAGGATTCGGAGCAAACATTCCGGGTAGTGTTGCTCCCACGATGAAAAAATAAACGAACACGAAACATATATTGCTGGGTAGAAAGCCCTTGGTCGGAATTTTCCGAGTCAATCCGGTGCGTAGAACCGGCTTTCTTGGGATTGTACCAGAATTGTCATCAGTTAGTACGTAATATGCTAGAGTTGCCATCTGTTATTTATTCGTTCGTGTCAGTGATAAGTCAGGGCAGTTTATTACTAACACTCAGGGGTTGCCCCCTATGAATACACTACACTGTGTTAGCGGTATTTAAATACAATTTAAATAGGTATAGAATAGCGATACACAAACCAACCAAATACAAAACCAACAAACATCACTAACACAAATCAACGAAAATGTATCTAATATTAACACTCAGGTTATTGAACTTCAAAAACAAAACCATGAAAAGAATAAAACTCTGCGCATTCTTGGATGCATGCAATCCCATGATCATGGTAATTCACAATAATGTATGCTATCATCATACCAGAATTGTCATCAGTTAGTACGTAATATGCTAGAGTTGCCACGTGTTATTTATTCGTTCGTGTCAGTGATAAGTCACAGTTGTGTTGCTTATCATTATGTGTATTCACAATAATGAGGTATACCAGAGTTGCCACCTGTTATTTATTTGTTCGTGCCTGTGATAAGTCACGGTAGCTTATTACTAACACTCAGGGGTTGCCCCCTATGAATACACTGAACTGTATTAGCTTTATTTAAATACCATTTAAATAGGTATAGAATAGCGATACTCAAACCAACCAAATAAAAAACCAACAAACAACACTAACACAAATCAACGAAAATGTCTCTAATATTAACAATCAGGTTATTGAACTTCAAAAACAAAACCATCAAAAGAAGAAGACTCTGCGCATTCTTGGATGCATGCAATCCCATGATCATGGTTATTCACAATAGTGTATGCTATCATCATACCAGAATTGTCATCAGTTAGTACGTAAAATGCTAGAGTTGCCACGTGTTATTTATTCGTTCGTGTCAGTGATAAGTCACAGTTGTGATGCTTATTATTATGTGTATTCACAATAATGAGGTATACCAGAGTTGCCACCTGTTATTTATTTGTTCGTGCCTGTGATAAGTCACGGTAGCTTATTACTAACACTCAGGGGTTGAAGCCTATGAATACACTGCACTGTGTTAGCGGTATTTAAATACCATTTAAATATGTATAGAATAGCGATACACAACCCACTTAATTACAAAACCAACAAACAACACTAACACAAATCAACGAAAGTGTCTATAATATTAACACTCAGGTTATTGAACTTCAAAAACAAAACCATGAAAACAAGAAAACTCTGTACATTCTTGGATTAATGCAATCCCATGATCATGATTATTCCCAATAGTTTATGCTATCATCATACCAGAATTGTCATCCGTTAGTACGTAATATGCTAGAGTTGCCACCTGTTATTTATTCGTTCGTGTCAGTGAAAAGCACAGTTGTGTTGCTTATCATTATGTGTATTCACAATAGTGAGGTATACAAGAGTTGCCACCTGTTATTTATTTGTTCGTGTCTATGATAAGTCAGGGTAGCTTATTACTAACACTCAGGAGTTGAACCCTATGAATACACTGCACTGTGCTAGCTTTAATTATATACCATTTAAATTGGTATAGAATAGCCGTACACAACCCACTCAATTACAAAACCAACAAACAACACTAACACAAATCAAAGAAAATGTCTCTAATGTTAACACTCAGGTTACTGAACTCCAAAAACAAAACCATGAAAACAAAAAAAAACTCTGCACATTGTTGGATTCATGCAATCCCATGATCATGATTATTCACAATAGTGTATGCTATCATCATACCAGAATTGTCATCAGTTAGTACGTAATATGCTAGAGTTGCCAACTGTTATTTATTCGTTCATGTCAGTAATAAGTCACAGTTGTGTTGCTTATCATTATATGTATTCACAATAGTGAGGTATACCAGAGTTGCCAACTGTTATTTATTTGTTCGTATCTGTGATAAGTCAGGGTAGCTTATTACTAACACTCAGGTGTTGCCCCATATGAATACACTGCACTGTGTTAGCGGTATTTAAATACCATTTAAATAGGTGAAGAATAGCGATACAAAACCTACTCAATTACAAAACCAACAAACAACACTAACACAAATCAACGAAAATGTCTCTAATATTAACACTCGGGTTACTGAACTCCAAAAACAAAACCATGAAAACAAGAAAACTCTGCACATTCTTGGATTCATGCAATCCCATGATCATGATTATTCATAATACTGTATGCTATCATTATACCAGAATTGTGATCCGTTAGTACGTAATATGCTAGAGTTGCCACCTGTTATTTATTCGTTCGTGTCAGTGATAAGTCACAGTTGTGTTGCTTATCATTCTTATCATATGTATTCACAATAGTGAGGTATACCAGAGTTGCCAACTGTTATTTATTTGTTTGTATCTGTGATAAGTCAGGGTAGCTTATTACTAACACTCAGGTGTTGCCCCATATGAATACACTGCACTGTGTTAGCGGTATTTAAATACCATTTAAATAGGTAAAGAATAGCGATACAAAACCCACTCAATTACAAAACCAACAAACAACACTAACACAAATCAACGAAAATGTCTCTAATATTAACACTCGGGTTACTGAACTCCAAAAACAAAACCATGAAAACAAGAAAACTCTGCACATTCTTGGATTCATGCAATTCCATGATCATGTTTATTCACAATAGTGTATGCTATCATCATACTAGAATTGGCATTCATTAGTACGTAATATGCTAGAGTTGCCACCTGTTATTTATTCGTTCGTGTCAGTGATAAGTCACAGTTGTGTTGCTTATCATTCTTATCATATGTATTCACAATAGTGAGGTATACCAGAGTTGTCAACTGTTATTTATTTGTTCGTATCTGTGATAAGTCAGGGTAGCTTATTACTAACACTCAGGTGTTGCCCCATATGAATACACTGCACTGTGTTAGCGGTATTTAAATACCATTTAAATAGGTAAAGAGTAGCGATACAAAACCCACTCAATTAGAAAACCAACAAACAACACTAAACACACTAACACAAATCAACGAAAATGTCTCTAATATTAACACTCAGGTTATTGAACTTCAGAAACAAAACCATGAAAACTCTGCACATTCTTGGATTCATGCAATTCCATGATCATGTTTATTCACAATAGTGTATGCTATCATCATACCAGAATTGGCATTCGTTAGTACGTAATATGCTAGAGTTGCCACCTGTTATTTATTCGTTCGTGTCAGTGATAAGTCACAGTTGTGTTGCTTATCATTATGTGTATTCACAATAATGATGTATACCAGAATTGCCACCTGTTATTTATTTGTTCGTGCCTGTGATAAGTCACGGTAGCTTATTACTAACACTCAGGGGTTGCCCCCTATGAATACACTGAACTGTATTAGCTCTATTTAAATACCATTTAAATAGGTATAGAATAGCGATACACAAACCAACCAAATACAAAACCAACAAAGAACACTAACACAAATCAACGAAAATGTCTCTAATATTAACAATCAGGTTATTGAACTTCAAAAACAAAACCATGAAAAGAAGAAGACTCTGCGCATTCTTGGATGCATGCAATCCCATGATCATCGTTATTCCCAATAGTTTATGCTATCATCATACCAGAATTGTCATCCGTTAGTACGTAATATGCTAGAGTTGCCACCTGTTATTTATTCGTTCGTGTCAGTGAAAAGCACAGTTGTGTTGCTTATCATTATGTGTATTCACAATAGTGAGGTATACAAGAGTTGCCACCTGTTATTTATTTGTTCGTGTCTATGATAAGTCAGGGTAGCTTATTACTAACACTCAGGGGTTGCCCCCTATGAATACACTGAACTGTATTAGCTCTATTTAAATACCATTTAAATAGGTATAGAATAGCGATACACAAACCAACCAAATACAAAACCAACAAAGAACACTAACACAAATCAACGAAAATGTCTCTAATATTAACAATCAGGTTATTGAACTTCAAAAACAAAACCATGAAAAGAAGAAGACTCTGCGCATTCTTGGATGCATGCAATCCCATGATCATCGTTATTCCCAATAGTTTATGCTATCATCATACCAGAATTGTCATCCGTTAGTACGTAATATGCTAGAGTTGCCACCTGTTATTTATTCGTTCGTGTCAGTGAAAAGCACAGTTGTGTTGCTTATCATTATATGTATTCACAATAGTGAGGTATACCAGAGTTGCCAACTGTTATTTATTTGTTCGTATCTGTGATAAGTCAGGGTAGCTTATTACTAACACTCAGGTGTTGCCCCATATGAATACACTGCACTGTGTTAGCGGTATTTAAATACCATTTAAATAGGTGAAGAATAGCGATACAAAACCTACTCAATTACAAAACCAACAAACAACACTAACACAAATCAACGAAAATGTCTCTAATATTAACACTCGGGTTACTGAACTCCAAAAACAAAACCATGAAAACAAGAAAACTCTGCACATTCTTGGATTCATGCAATCCCATGATCATGATTATTCATAATACTGTATGCTATCATTATACCAGAATTGTGATCCGTTAGTACGTAATATGCTAGAGTTGCCACCTGTTATTTATTCGTTCGTGTCAGTGATAAGTCACAGTTGTGTTGCTTATCATTCTTATCATATGTATTCACAATAGTGAGGTATACCAGAGTTGCCAACTGTTATTTATTTGTTTGTATCTGTGATAAGTCAGGGTAGCTTATTACTAACACTCAGGTGTTGCCCCATATGAATACACTGCACTGTGTTAGCGGTATTTAAATACCATTTAAATAGGTAAAGAATAGCGATACAAAACCCACTCAATTACAAAACCAACAAACAACACTAACACAAATCAACGAAAATGTCTCTAATATTAACACTCGGGTTACTGAACTCCAAAAACAAAACCATGAAAACAAGAAAACTCTGCACATTCTTGGATTCATGCAATTCCATGATCATGTTTATTCACAATAGTGTATGCTATCATCATACTAGAATTGGCATTCATTAGTACGTAATATGCTAGAGTTGCCACCTGTTATTTATTCGTTCGTGTCAGTGATAAGTCACAGTTGTGTTGCTTATCATTCTTATCATATGTATTCACAATAGTGAGGTATACCAGAGTTGTCAACTGTTATTTATTTGTTCGTATCTGTGATAAGTCAGGGTAGCTTATTACTAACACTCAGGTGTTGCCCCATATGAATACACTGCACTGTGTTAGCGGTATTTAAATACCATTTAAATAGGTAAAGAGTAGCGATACAAAACCCACTCAATTAGAAAACCAACAAACAACACTAAACACACTAACACAAATCAACGAAAATGTCTCTAATATTAACACTCAGGTTATTGAACTTCAGAAACAAAACCATGAAAACTCTGCACATTCTTGGATTCATGCAATTCCATGATCATGTTTATTCACAATAGTGTATGCTATCATCATACCAGAATTGGCATTCGTTAGTACGTAATATGCTAGAGTTGCCACCTGTTATTTATTCGTTCGTGTCAGTGATAAGTCACAGTTGTGTTGCTTATCATTATGTGTATTCACAATAATGATGTATACCAGAATTGCCACCTGTTATTTATTTGTTCGTGCCTGTGATAAGTCACGGTAGCTTATTACTAACACTCAGGGGTTGCCCCCTATGAATACACTGAACTGTATTAGCTCTATTTAAATACCATTTAAATAGGTATAGAATAGCGATACACAAACCAACCAAATACAAAACCAACAAAGAACACTAACACAAATCAACGAAAATGTCTCTAATATTAACAATCAGGTTATTGAACTTCAAAAACAAAACCATGAAAAGAAGAAGACTCTGCGCATTCTTGGATGCATGCAATCCCATGATCATCGTTATTCACAATAGTGTATGCTATCATCATACCAGAATTGTCATCAGTTAGTACGTAAAATGCTAGAGTTGCCACGTGTTATTTATTCGTTCGTGTCAGTGATAAGTCACAGTTGTGTTGCTTATTATTATGTGTATTCACAATAATGAGGTATACCAGAGTTGCCACCTGTTATTTATTTGTTCGTGCCTGTGATAAGTCACGGTAGCTTATTACTAACACTCAGGGGTTGAACCCTATGAATACACTGCACTGTGTTAGCGGTATTTAAATACCATTTAAATATGTATAGAATAGCGATACACAACCCACTTAATTACAAAACCAACAAACAACACTAACACAAATCAACGAAAATGTCTATAATATTAACACTCAGGTTATTGAACTTCAAAAACAAAACCATGAAAACAAGAAAACTCTGTACATTCTTGGATTCATGCAATCCCATGATCACGATTATTCCCAATAGTGTATGCTATCATCATACCAGAATTGTCATCAATTAGTACGTAATATGCTAGATTTGCCACGTGTTATTTATTCGTTCGTGTCAGTGATAAGTCACAGTTGTGTTGCTTATCGTTATGTGTATTCACAATAGTAAGGTATACCAGAGTTGCCAACTGTTATTTATTTGTTTGTATCTGTGATAAGTCAGGGTAGCTTATTACTAACACTCAGGTGTTGCCCCATATGAATACACTGCACTGTGTTAGCGGTATTTAAATACCATTTAAATAGGTAAAGAATAGCGATACAAAACCCACTCAATTACAAAACCAACAAACAACACTAACACAAATCAACGAAAATGTCTCTAATATTAACACTCGGGTTACTGAACTCCAAAAACAAAACCATGAAAACAAGAAAACTCTGCACATTCTTGGATTCATGCAATTCCATGATCATGTTTATTCACAATAGTGTATGCTATCATCATACCAGAATTGGCATTCGTTAGTACGTAATATGCTAGAGTTGCCACCAGTTATTTATTCGTTCGTATCAGTGATAAGTCACAGTTGTGTTGCTTATCATTCTTATCATATGTATTCACAATAGTGAGGTATACCAGAGTTGCCAACTGTTATTTATTTGTTTGTATCTGTGATAAGTCAGGGTAGCTTATTACTAACACTCAGGTGTTGCCCCATATGAATGCACTGCACTGTGTTAGCGGTATTTAAATACCATTTAAATAGGTAAAGAATAGCGATACAAAACCCACTCAATTACAAAACCAACAAACAACACTAACACAAATCAACGAAAATGTCTCTAATATTAACACACAGGTTATTGAAATTCAAAAACAAAACCATGCAAACAAGAAAACTCTGCACATTCTTGGATTCATGCAATCCCATGATCATGATTATTCACAATAGTGTATGCTATCATCATACCAGAATTGTCATCCGTTAGTACATAATATGCTAGAGTTGCCAACTGTTATTTATTCGTTCATGTCAGTGATAAGTCACAGTTGTGTTGCTTATCATTCTTATCATATGTATTCACAATAGTGAGGTATACCAGAGTTGCCAACTGTTATTTATTTGTTCGTATCTGTGATAAGTCAGGGTAGCTTATTACTAACACTCAGGTGTTGCCCCATATGAATACACTGCACTGTGTTAGCGGTATTTAAATACCATTTAATTAGGTAAAGAGTAGCGATACAAAACCCACTCAATTAGAAAACCAACAAACAACACTAACACAAATCAACGAAAATGTCTCTAATATTAACACTCAGGTTATTGAACTTCAGAAACAAAACCATGAAAACAAGAAAACTCTACACACTCGTGGATTCATGCAATCCCATGATCATGATTATTCATAATACTGTATGCTATCATTATACCAGAATTGTGATCCGTTAGTACGTAATATGCTAGAGTTGCCACCTGTTATTTATTCGTTCGTGTCAGTGATAAGTCACAGTTGTGTTGCTTATCGTTATGTGTATTCACAATAGTGAGGTATATGAGAGTTGCCAACTGTTATTTATTTGTTCGTATCTGTGATAAGTCAGGGTAGCTTATTACTAACACTCAGGTGTTGCCCCATATGAATACACTGCACTGTGTTAGCGGTATTTAAATACCATTTAAATAGGTAAAGAATAGTGATACAAAACCCACTCAATTACAAAACCAACAAACAACACTAACACAAATCAACGAAAATGTCTCTAATATTGACACTCGGGTTACTGAACTCCAGAAACAAAACCATGAAAACAAGAAAACTCTGCACATTCTTGGATTCATGCAATTCCATGATCATGTTTATTCACAATAGTGTATGCTATCATCATACCAGAATTGTCAGCCGTTAGTACGTAATATGATAGAGTTACCACCTGTTATTTATTCGTTCGTGTCAGTGATAAGTCACAGTTGTGTTGCTTATCATTATGTGTATTCACAATAGTGAGGTATACCAGAACTGCCACCTGTTATTTATTTATTCGTGTCTATGATAAGTCAGGGTAGCTTATTACTAACACTCAGGTGTTGCCCCATATGAATACACTGCACTGTGTTAGCGGTATTTAAATACCATTTAAATAGGTAAAGAATAGCGATACAAAACCCACTCAATTAGAAAACCAACAAACAACACTAACACAAATCAACGAAAATGTCTCTAATATTAACACTCAGGTTATTGAACTTCAGAAACAAAACCATGAAAACAAGAAAACTCTACACACTCGTGGATTCATGCAATCCCATGATCATGATTATAGACAATAGTGTATGCTATCATTATACCAGAATTGTGATCCGTTAGTACGTAATATGCTAGAGTTGCCACCTGTTATTTATTCGTTCGTGTCAGTGATAAGTCACAGTTGTGTTGCTTATCGTTATGTGTATTCGCAATAGTGAGGTATACCAGAGTTGCCAACTGTTATTTATTTGTTCGTATCTGTGATAAGTCAGGGTAGCTTATTACTAACACTCAGGTGTTGCCCCATATGAATACACTGCACTGTGTTAGCGGTATTTAAATACCATTTAAATAGGTAAAGAATAGCGATACAAAACCCACTCAATTACAAAACCAACAAATAACACTAACACAAATCAACGAAAACGTCTCTAATATTAACACTCAGGTTATTGAAATTCAAAAACAAAACCATGAAAACAAGAAAACTCTGCACATTCTTGGATTCATGCAATCCCATGATCATGATTATTCACAATAGTGTATGCTATCATCATACCAGAATTGTCATCAGTTAGTACGTAATATACTAGAGTTGCCAACTGTTATTTATTCGTTCATGTCAGTGATAAGTCACAATTGTGTTTCTTATCATTCTTATCATATGTATTCACAATAGTGAGGTATACCAGAGTTGCCAACTGTTATTTATTTGTTCGTATCTGTGATAAGTCAGGGTAGCTTATTACTAACACTCAGGTGTTGCCCCATATGAATACACTGCACTGTGTTAGCGGTATTTAAATACCATTTAAATAGGTAAAGAATAGCGATACAAAACCAACTCAATTACAAAACCAACAAAAAACACTAACACAAATCAACGAAAATGTCTCTAATATTAACACACAGGTTATTGAAATTCAAAAACAAAACCATGCAAACAAGAAAACTCTGCACATTCTTGGATTCATGCAATCCCATGATCATGATTATTCACAATAGTGTATGCTATCATCATACCAGAATTGTCATCAGTTAGTACGTAATATACTAGAGTTGCCAACTGTTATTTATTCGTTCATGTCAGTGATAAGTCACAATTGTGTTTCTTATCATTCTTATCATATGTATTCACAATAGTGAGGTATACCAGAGTTGCCAACTGTTATTTATTTGTTCGTATCTGTGATAAGTCAGGGTAGCTTATTTCTAACACTCAGGGGTTGCCCCCTATGAATACACTGCACTGTGTTAGCGGTATTTAAATACCATTTAATTAGGTAAAGAGTAGCGATACAAAACGCACTCAATTAGAAAACCAACAAACAACACTAACACAAATCAACGAAAATATCTCTAATATTAACACTCAGGTTATTGAACTTCAGAAACAAAACCATGAAAACAAGAAAACTCTACACACTCGTGGATTCATGCAATCCCATGATCATGATTATTCATAATACTGTATGCTATCATTATACCACAATTGTGATCCGTTAGTACGTAATATGCTAGAGTTGCCACCTGTTATTTATTCGTTCGTGTCAGTGATAAGTCACAGTTGTGTTGCTTATCGTTATGTGTATTCACAATAGTGAGGTATATGAGAGTTGCCAACTGTTATTTATTTGTTCGTATCTGTGATAAGTCAGGGTAGCTTATTACTATCACTCAGGTGTTGCCCCATATGAATACACTGCACTGTGTTAGCGGTATTTAAATACCATTTAAATAGGTAAAGAATAGTGATACAAAACCCACTCAATTACAAAACCAACAAACAACACTAACACAAATCAACGAAAATGTCTTTAATATTAACACTCGGGTTACTGAACTCCAGAAACAAAACCATGAAAACAAGAAAACTCTGCACATTCTTGGATTCATGCAATTCCATGATCATGTTTATTCACAATAGTGTATGCTACCATCATACCAGAATTGGCATTCGTTAGTACGTAATATGCTAGAGTTGCCAACTGTTATTTATTTGTTCGTATCTGTGATAAGTCAGGGTAGCTTATTACTAACACTCAGGTGTTGCCCCATATGAATACACTGCACTGTGTTAGCGGTATTTAAATTCCATTTAAATAGGTAAAGAGTAGCGATACAAAACCCACTCAATTAGAAAACCAACAAACAACACTAACACAAATCAACGAAAATGTCTCTAATATTAACACTCAGGTTATTGAACTTCAGAAACAAAACCATGAAAACAAGAAAACTCTACACACTCGTGGATTCATGCAATCCCATGATCATGATTATAGACAATAGTGTATGCTATCATTATACCAGAATTGTGATCCGTTAGTACGTAATATGCTAGAGTTGCCACCTGTTATTTATTCGTTCGTGTCAGTGATAAGTCACAGTTGTGTTGCTTATCGTTATGTGTATTCGCAATAGTGAGGTATACCAGAGTTGCCAACTGTTATTTATTTGTTCGTATCTGTGATAAGTCAGGGTAGCTTATTACTAACACTCAGGTGTTGCCCCATATGAATACACTGCACTGTGTTAGCGGTATTTAAATACCATTTAAATAGGTAAAGAATAGCGATACAAAACCCACTCAATTACAAAACCAACAAATAACACTAACACAAATCAACGAAAACGTCTCTAATATTAACACTCAGGTTATTGAAATTCAAAAACAAAACCATGAAAACAAGAAAACTCTGCACATTCTTGGATTCATGCAATTCCATGATCATGTTTATTCACAATAGTGTATGCTATCATCATACCAGAATTGGCATTCGTTAGTACGTAATATGCTAGAGTTGCCACCTGTTATTTATTCGTTCGTGTCAGTGGTAAGTCACAGTTGTGTTGCTTATCATTATGTGTATTCACAATAGTGAGGTATACCAGAATTGCCACCTGTTATTTATTTGTTCGTGTCTATGATAAGTCAGGGTAGCTTATTACTAACACTCAGGAGTTGAACCCTATGAATACACTGTACTGTGTTAGCTTTATTTAAATACTATTTAAATAAGTATTGAATAGCGATACACAACCCACTAAATTTCAAAACCAACAAATAACACTAACATAAATCAACGAAAACGTCTCTAATATTAACACTCAGGTTATTGAAATTCAAAAACAAAACCATGAAAACAAGAAAACTCTGCACATTCTTGGATTCATGCAATCCCATGATCATGATTATTACAATAGTGTATGCTATCATCATACCAGAATTGTCATCCGTTAGTACGTAATATGCTAGAGTTGCCATCTATTATTTATTCGTTCGTGTCAGTGATAAGTCAGGGCAGCTTATTACTAACACTCAGGAGTTGCCCCATATGAATACACTGCACTGTGTTAGCGGTATTTAAATACCATTTAAATAGGTAAAGAATAGCGATACAAAACCCACTCAATTACAAAACCAACAAATAACACTAACACAAATCAACGAAAACGTCTCTAATATTAACACTCAGGTTATTGAAATTCAAAAACAAAACCATGAAAACAAGAAAACTCTGCACATTCTTGGATTCATGCAATCCCATGATCATGATTATTCACAATAGTGTATGCTATCATCATACCAGAATTGTCATCCGTTAGTACGTAATATGCTAGAGTTGTCTTCTGTTATTTATTCGTTCGTGTCAGTGATAAGTTACTGTTGTGTTGATTATTATTATGTGTATTCACAATAGTGAGGTATACCAGAATTGCCACCTGTTATTTATTTGTTCGTGTCTATGATAAGTCAGGGTAGCTTATTACTAACACTCAGGAGTTGAACCCTATGAATACACTGTACTGTGTTAGCTTTATTTAAATACTATTTAAATAAGTATTGAATAGCGATACACAACCCACTCAATTTCAAAACCAACAAATAACACTAACATAAATCAACGAAAACGTCTCTAATATTAACACTCAGGTTATTGAAATTCAAAAACAAAACCATGAAAACAAGAAAACTCTGCACATTCTTGGATTCATGCAATCCCATGATCATGATTATTACAATAGTGTAGGCTATCATCATACCAGAATTGTCATCCGTTAGTACGTAATATGCTAGTGTTGTCTTCTGTTATTTATTCGTTCGTGTCAGTGATAAGTTACTGTTGTGTTGATTATTATTATGTGTATTCACAATAGTGAGGTATACCAGAATTGCCACCTGTTATTTATTTGTTCGTGTCTATGATAAGTCAGGGTAGCTTATTACTAACACTCTGGAGTTGAACCCTATGAATACACTGTACTGTATTAGCTTTATTTAAATACCATTTAAATAAGTATTGAATAGCGATACACAACCCACTCAATTTCAAAACCAACAAATAACACTAACACAAATCAACGAAAACGTCTCTAATATTAACACTCAGGTTATTGAAATTCAAAAACAAAACCATGAAAACAAGAAAACTCTGCACATTCTTGGATTCATGCAATTCCATGATCATGTTCATTCACAATAGTGTATGCTATCATCATACCAGAATTGGCATTCGTTAGTACGTAATATGCTAGAGTAGCCACCTGTTATTTGTTCGTTCGTGTCAGTGATAAGTCACAGTTGTGTTGCTTATCATTATGTGTATTCACAATAGTGAGGTATACCAGAATTGCCACCTGTTATTTATTTGTTCGTGTCTATGATAAGTCAGGGTAGCTTATTACTAACACTCAGGAGTTGAACCCTATGAATACACAGCACTGTGTTAGCGGTATTTAAATACCATTTAAATATGTATAGAATAGCGATACACAACCCACTCAATTACAAAACCAACAAACAACAATAACACAAATCAAAGAAAATGTATCTAATATTAACACTCAGGTTCTTGAACTTGAAAAACAAAACCATGAAAACAAGAAAACTCTGCACATTATTTTATTCATGCAATCCCATGATCATGAATTTTCACAATAGTGTATACTATCATCATACCAGAATTGTCATCCGTTAGTACGTAATATGCTAGAGTTGCCATTTGTTATTTATTCGTTCGTGTCAGTGATAAGTCACTGTTGTGTTGCTTATCATTATGTGTATTCACAATACTGAGGTATACCAGAGTTGCCACCTGTTATTTATTTGTTCGTGCCTGTTATAAGTCAGGGTAGCTTATTACTATCACCCAGGAGTTGAACCCTATAAATACACTGTACTGTGTTAGCTTTATTCAAATACCATTTAAATAAGTATTGAATAGCGATACACAACCCACTCAATTTCACAACCAACAAATAACACTAACACAAATCAACGAAAACCTCTCTAATAGCCTTTTCACATTTACTGCGTTTCAGCTGAAACGCCGGCGTTTCGCTCTCTTGAAATAGTTTGAAACCATGGTGTTCACATTATGCTTTTTTAAACTACTGTGGTTTCATGTGACATTTCTCATTTCTTTTTTGTGTTTTCTGTACTGAGTGTAAACAAAACAAACAAACAAAGATAAAATAATATCAAAAAATGAATTTAATTTGTACAATATTAGAGTTTATATCATTGTATGATAAAGCAGCGAATGCTTTTAAAGAAATAAATGATTATTACACTAATACAATGGAATTGTATCGAAGGAGAAATTTGCAAAACAAAACAAACTAGAAGAAACACACAAACAGCTGTTTTTTCCCCTCATTTTTCTGACATTTGCTTTCAACAGGGATGCAAATTTTTTCATTTTATTCCTTTTTTTAACTACTATTGGAGTACAACACTGGGCTCTCTCTCATTTTTACTGTGGTTTCAAACAAACCACAGCAAAAAGAGCGTAATTCCTGCGTTTTATTTTGTATGCAAATTTAAGTGTGTTTCGCGAAATTCATTCAAAGAGAGCGAAACGCCGGCGTTTCAGCTGAAACGCAGTAAATGTGAAAAGGCTATAATATTAACACTTAGGTTATTGAACTTCAAAAACAAAACCATGAAAACAAAAAAACTCTGCACATTCTTGGATTCATGCAATCCCATGATCATGATTATTCACAATAGTGTATGCTATCATCATACCAGAATTGTCTTCCGTTAGTACGTAATATGCTAGAGTTGCCACCTGTTATTTATTTGTTCGTGTCTATGATAAGTCAGGGTAGCTTATTACTAACACTCAGGGGTTGCCCCCTATGAATACACTGCACTGTGTTAGCGGTATTTAAATACCATTTAAATATGTATAGAATAGCGATACACAACCCACTCAATTACAAAACCAACAAACAACACTAACACAAATCAACGAAAATTTCTCTAATATTAACACTCGGGTTACTGAACTTCAAAACAAAACCATGAAAACAAGAAAACTCTGCACATTCTTGGATTCATGCAATCCCATGATCATGTTTATTCACAATAGTGTATGCTATCATCATACCAGAATTTTCATTCGTTAGTACGTAATATGCTAGAGTTGTCACCTGTTATTTATTCGTTCGTGTCAGTTATAAGTCAGGGCAGCTTATTACTAACACTCAGGGGTTGCCCCTAGGAATACACTGCACTGTGTTAGCTTGATTTAAATACCATTTAAATATGTATAGAATAGCGATACACAACCCACTCAATTTCAAAACCAACAAACAACACTAACACAAATCAACGAAAATGTCTCTAATATTAACAATCAGGTTATTGAACTTCAAAAACAAAACCATGAAAAGAAGAAAACTCTGCGCATTCTTGGATGCATGCAATCCCACGATCATGATTATTCACAATAGTGTATGCTATCATCATACCAGAATTGTCATCAGTTAGTACGTAATACGCTAGAGTTGCCACTTGTTATTTATTCGTTCGTGTCAGTGATAAGTCACAGTTGTGTTGCTTATCATTATGTGTATTCACAATAATGAGGTATACCAGAGTTGCCACCTGTTATTTATATGTTCGTGCCTGTGATAAGTCACGGTAGCTTATTACTAACACTCAGGGGTTGCCCCCTATGAATACACTGAACTGTATTAGCTTTATTTAAATACCATTTAAAAATGTATAGAATAGCGATACACAACCCACTTAATTACAAAACCAACAAACAACACTAACACAAATCAACGAAAATATCTCTAATATTGTTAATATTTATTGTTAAGTTCAATTTATTGAACTTCAAAAACAAAACCATGAAAACAAGAAAACTCTGCACATTCTTGGATTCATGCAATCCCATGATCATGATTATTCACAATAGTTTATGCTATCATCATACCAGAATTGTCATCCGTTAGTACGTAATATGCTAGAGTTGCCACCTGTTATTTATTCGTTCGTGTCAGTGATAAGTCAGGGTAGCTTATTACTAACACTCAGGGTTTGCCCCTATGAATACACTGCTCTGTGTTAACGGTATTAAAATACCATTAAAATAGGTATAGAATAGCCGTACACAACCCACTCAATTACAAAACCAACAAACAACACTAACACAAATCAACGAAAATGTCTCTAATATTATCCCTCAGGTTATTGAACTTCACAAAAAAAAACCATGAAAACGATGAAAGGATGAACGACATGGAATGCAAAATCAACATGGATGGTACATTTGTATGGGAGGTACCAGAAGGGGAGTTTCCAGACTTCCAAGTATTTGTCCAAAACTTTGTCTAGCTATAACTTTACTAAATGCAAAATTTGGGCAAGATAGCGTTGGTCATACTGATAGTATTAGACGGTTTATCAGGGGCGGGATGGTACATTTGTATGGGAGGTACCAGAAGGTGAGTTGCCAGACTTCCAAGTTTTTGTCCAAAACTTTGTATAGCTATAGGTTTACTAAGTACAAAATTTGGGCTAGATAGCGTTGGTCGGGATGGTACATTTGTATGGGAGGTACCAGAAGGGGAGTTTCCAGACTTCCAAGTATTTGTCCAAAACTTTGTCTAGCTATAACTTTACTAAATGCAAAATTTGGGCAAGATAGCGTTGGTCATACTGATAGTATTAGACGGTTTATCAGGGGCGGGATGTTACATTTGTATGGGAGGTACCAGAAGGGGAGTTGCCAGACTTCCAAGTTTTTGTCCAAAACTTTGTATAGCTATAACTTTACTAAATACAAAATTTGGGCAAGATAGCGTTGGTTATACTGATAGTATTAGACGGTTTATCAGGGCGGGATGGTACATTTGTATGGGAGGTACCAGAAGGTGAGTTGCCAGACTTCCAAGTTTTTGTCCAAAACTTTGTATAGCTATAGGTTTACTAAGTACAAAATTTGGGCAAGATAGTGTTGGTCATACTGATAGTATTAGACGGTTTATCAGGGGCGGGATGGTACATTTGTATGGGAGGTACCAGAAGGGGAGTTGCCAGACTTCCAAGTTTTTGTCCAAAACTTTGTCTAGCTATAGCTTTACTAAATACAAAATTTGGGCAAGATCGCGTTGGTCATGTTGGTGTTACTACACGATTTCTAAGGTAGGCGGGATGGTACATTTGTATGGGAGGTACCAGAAGGGGAGTTGCCAGACTTCCGAGTTTTTGTCCGAAACTTTGTGCATTTATACTTTTACTAAATACGGAATTTGGGCAAGATCGCGTTGGTGATATTGATAGTATTACAGGGTTTTTAAGGGGTGGGATGGTACATTTGTATGGCAGGTACCAGAAGTGGAGTTGCCTGACTTCCAAGTTTTTGTCCAAAACTTAGTCTAGCTATAGATTTACTAAATACAGAATTTGGGCACGATCGCGTTTGTCATATTGGTGTTACTACACGATTTCTAAGGTAGGCGGGATGGTACATTTGTATGGGAGGTACCAGAAGGGGAGTTGCCAGACTTCCAACTTATTGTCCAAAACTTTGTGTAGCTATAGGTTTACTAAGTACAAAATTTGGGCAAGATAGCGTTGGTCATACTGATAGTATTAGACGGTTTATCAGGGGCGGGATGGTACATTTGTATGGGAGGTACCAGAAGGGGAGTTGCCAGACTTCCAAGTTTTTTCCAAAACTTTGTCTAGCTATAGGTTTACTAAATACAAAATTTGGGCAAGATAGCGTTGGTTATACTGATAGTATTAGACGGTTTATCAGGGGCGGGATGGTACATTTGTATGGGAGGTACCAGAAGGTGAGTTGCCAGACTTCCAAGTTTTTGTCCAAAACTTTGTATAGCTATAGGTTTACTAAGTACAAAATTTGGGCAAGATAGCGTTGGTCATACTGATAGTATTAGACGGTTTATCAGGGGCGGGATGGTACATTTGTATGGCAGGTACCAGAAGTGGAGTTGCCTGACTTCCAAGTTTTTGTCCAAAACTTAGTCTAGCTATAGATTTACTAAATACAGAATTTGGGCAAGATCGCGTTGGTCATGTTGGTGTTACTAAACGATTTCTAAGGTAGGCTGGATGGTACATTTGTATGGGAGGTACCAGAAGGGGAGTTGCCAGACTTCCGAGTTTTTGTCCGAAACTTTGTCCACTTATACTTTTACTAAATACGGAATTTGGGCAAGATCGCGTTGGTGATATTGATAGTATTACAGGGTTTTTAAGGGGTGGGATGGTACATTTGTATGGCAGGTACCAGAAGTGGAGTTGCCTGACTTCCAAGTTTTTGTCCAAAACTTAGTCTAGCTATAGATTTACTAAATACAGAATTTGGGCACGATCGCGTATGTCATATTGGTGTTACTACACGATTTCTAAGGTAGGCTGGATGGTACATTTGTATGGGAGATACCAGAAGGGGAGTTGCCAGACTTCCAAGTTTTTGTCCAAAACTTTGTCTAGCTATAGATTTACTAAATACAGAATTTGGGCAAGATCGCGTTGGTCGTATTGGTGTTACTACACGATTTCTAAGGTAGGCGGGATGGTACATTTGTATGGGAGGTACCAGAAGGGGAGTTGCCAGACTTCCAAGTTTTTGTCAGAAACTTTGTTCAGTTATACCTTTACTAACTACGGAATTTGGCCAAGATCGAACTTGAGCGTGTTGATATTATTACACGATTTATAAAGTGGGCGAATTAGCAGATTTGTATGGGAGGTACCCGAAGGGGTGTGGCCATATAGCCCATATGCAATCCCATAAGCAGTTTTGGGAAAATATTAAGCCATGCCAAATTTCACAGTGATTGCTTAACTCTTTCGAAAGTTATCGTGCGTACCAGCAGGACAGACGGACAGACGGACATGGCTCAAACGATTCAGAAAGTCATGAATCGAATTTGGTTCAAAGACACCTGGGGTCTAATGTGAATATTTCTAGGTGTTACACTTTTGGGTCGTATCAAATGATATATACCCTCCTACCCGTAGGGTGAGGGTATAAATATTGGATGGTACATTTGTATGGGAGGTACCAGAAGGGGAGTTGCCAGACGTACAAGTTTTTGTCGAAAACTTTGTCTAGCTATAACTTTACTAAATACAAAATTTGGGCAAGATAGCGTTGGTTATACTGATAGTATTAGACGATTTATCATGGGCGGGATGGTACATTTGTATGGGAGGTACCAGAAGGGGAGTTGTCAGACTTCCAAGTTTTTGTCCAAAACTTTGTATAGCTATAGGTTTACTAAGTACAAAATTTGGGCAAGATAGCGTTGGTCATACTGATAGTATTAGACGGTTTATCAGGGGCGGGATGTTACATTTGTATGGGAGGTACCAGAAGGGGAGTTGCCAGACTTCCAAGTTTTTGTCCAAAACTTTGTATAGCTATAGGTTTACTAAGTACAAAATTTGGGCAAGATAGCGTTGGTCATACTGATAGTATTAGACGGTTTATCAGGGGCGGGATGGTACATTTGTATGGGAGGTACCAGAAGGGGAGTTGCCAGACTTCCAAGTTTTTTCTAAAACTTTGTCTAGCTATAACTTTACTAAATACAAAATTTGGGCAAGATAGCGTTGGTTATACTGATAGTATTAGACGGTTTATCAGGGGCGGGATGGTACATTTGTATGGGAGGTACCAGAAGGTGAGTTGCCAGACTTCCAAGTTTTTGTCCAAAACTTTGTATAGCTATAGGTTTACTAAGTACAAAATTTGGGCAAGATAGCGTTGGTCATACTGATAGTATTAGACGGTTTATCAGGGGCGGGATGGTACATTTGTATGGGAGGTACCAGAAGGGGAGTTGCCAGACTTCCAAGTTTTTGTCCAAAACTTTGTCTAGCTATAACTTTACTAAATACAAAATTTGGACAAGATCGCGTTGGTCATGTTGGTGTTACTACACGATTTCTAAGGTAGGCGGGATGGTACATTTGTATGGGAGGTACCAGAAGGGGAGTTGCCAGACTTCCGAGTTTTTGTCCGAAACTTTGTCCACTTATACCTTTACTAAATACGGAATTTGGGCAAGATCGCGTCCGTGATATTGATAGTATTACAGGGTTTTTAAGGGTGGGATGGTACATTTGTATGGCAGGTACCAGAAGTGGAGTTGCCTGACTTCCAAGTTTTTGTCCAAAACTTAGTCTAGCTATAGATTTACTAAATACAGAATTTGGGCACGATCGCGTTTGTCATATTGGTGTTACTACACGATTTCTAAGGTAGGCGGGATGGTACATTTGTATGGGAGGTACCAGAAGGGGAGTTGCCAGACTTCCAAGTTTTTGTCAGAAACTTTGCTCAGTTATACCTTTACTAACTACGGAATTTGGCCAAGATCGAACTTGAGCGTGTTGATATTATTACACGATTTATAAAGTGGGCGAAATAGCAGATTTGTATGGGAGGTACCCGAAGGGGTGTGGCCATATAGCCCATATGCAATCCCATAAGTCAGGGTAGCTTATTACTAACACTCAGGGGCTGTCCCCTATAAATACACTGCACTCTGTTAGCGATATTTAAATACCATTTACTAGGTATAGAATAGCGATACACAACCCACTCAATTAGAAAACCAACAAACAACACTAACACAAATGACAAGAAAACTCTGCACATTCTTGGATTCATGCAATTCCATGATCATGACTATTCACAATGATGTATGCTATCATCATACAAGATTTGTCATCCGTTGGTACATAATATGCTAGAGTTGCCACCTGTTATTTATTCATTCGTGTCAGTGATAAATCACAGTTGTGTTGCTTATTATTATGTTTATTCACAATAGTGAGGTATACCAGATTGCCAACTGTTATTTATTTGTTCGTGTCTGTGATACGTCAGGGTAGCTTATTACTAACACTCAGGGGTTGCCCCCTATGAATACACTGTACTGTGTTAGCGGTATTTATATACCTATTAAATAGGTATAGAATAGCAATACACAACCCACTGATAATCACAGTTGTGTTGCTTATTATTATGTTTATTCACAATAGTGAGGTATACCAGATTGCCAACTGTTATTTATTTGTTCGTGTCTGTGATACGTCAGGGTAGCTTATTACTAACACTCAGGGGTTGCCCCCTATGAATACACTGCACTGTGTTAGCTTTATTTAAATACCATTTAAGTATGTATAGAAAAGCGAAACACAACCCACTCAATTACAAAACCAACAAACAACACTAACACAAATCAACGAAATTGTCTCTAATATTAACACTCAGGTTATTGAACTTCAAAAACAAAACCATGAAAACAAGAAAACTCTGCACATTCTTGGATTCGTGCAATTCCATGATCATGATTATTCACAATAGTGTATGCTATCATCATACCAGAATTGTCATCCGTTAGAACGTAATATGCTAGAGTTGCCACCTGTTATTTATTCGTTCGTATCTGTGATAAGTCAGGGTAGCTTATTACTAACACTCAGGGTTTGCCCCTATGAATACACTGCTCTGTGTTAACGGTATTAAAATACCATTAAAATAGGTATAGAATAGCCGTACACCACCCACTCAATTACAAAACCAACAAACAACACTAACACAAATCAACGAAAATGTCTCTAATATTAACCCTCAGGTTATTGAACTTCACAAAAAAAAACCATGAAAACGATGAAAGGATGAACGACATGGAATGCAAAATCAACAAACTAAAACAAAAAACCAGTGAAAAAGTTGCAGTCGGGTAAACCGACTTATATATACCCTCACCCTCAGTAAAAACGTACAAGTCTCATACTCATAAGTATCGGATAGTCAAAAGTGACCGTAGCTACCATCATTTGATGTAACATCTGATGAAAAGTCATAATAGCAACCTAAAATACCGACTGCTATAGAAAAATATTGGATGGTACATTTGTATGGGAGGTACCAGAAGGGGAGTTGCCAGACTTCCAAGTTTTTGTCCAAAACTTTGTCTAGCTATAACTTTACTAAATACAAAATTTGGGCAAGATAGCGTTGGTTATACTGATAGTATTAGACGGTTTATCAGGGGCGGGATGGTACATTTGTATGGGAGGTACCAGAAGGGGAGTTGCCAGACTTCCAAGTTTTTGTCCAAAACTTTGTATAGCTATAGGTTTACTAAGTACAAAATTTGGGCAAGATAGCGTTGGTCATACTGATAGTATTAGACGGTTTATCAGGGGCGGGATGGTACATTTGTATGGGAGGTACCAGAAGGGGAGTTGCCAGACTTCCAAGTATTTGTCCAAAACTTTGTCTAGCTATAACTTTACTAAATGCAAAATTTGGGCAAGATAGCGTTGGTCATACTGATAGTATTAGACGGTTTATCAGGGGCGGGATGGTACATTTGTATGGGAGGTACCAGAAGGTGAGTTGCCAGACTTCCAAGTTTTTGTCCAAAACTTTGTATAGCTATAGGTTTACTAAGTACAAAATTTGGGCAAGATAGCGTTGGTCATACTGATAGTATTAGACGGTTTATCAGGGCGGGATGGTACATTTGTATGGGAGGTACCAGAAGGTGAGTTGCCAGACTTCCAAGTTTTTGTCCAAAACTTTGTATAGCTATAGGTTTACTAAGTACAAAATTTGGGTAAGATAGTGTTGGTCATACTGATAGTATTAGACGGTTTATCAGGGGCGGGATGGTACATTTGTATGGGAGGTACCAGAAGGGGAGTTGCCTGACTTCCAAGTTTTTGTCCAAAACTTAGTCTAGGTATAGATTTACTAAATACAGAATTTGGGCAAGATCGCGTTGGTCATGTTGGTGTTACTACACGATTTCTAAGGTAGGCTGGATGGTACATTTGTATGAGAGATACCAGAAGGGGAGTTGCCAGACTTCCAAGTTTTTGTCAGAAACTTTGCTCAGTTATACCTTTACTAACTACGGAATTTGGCCAAGATCGAACTTGAGCGTGTTGGTATTATTACACGATTTATAAAGTGGGCGAAATAGCAGATTTGTATGGGAGGTACCCGAAGGGGTGTGGCCATATAGCCCATATGCAATCCCATAAGTCAGGGTAGCTTATTACTAACACTCAGGGGCTGTCCCCTATAAATACACTGCACTCTGTTAGCGATATTTAAATACCATTTACTAGGTATAGAATAGCGATACACAACCCACTCAATTAGAAAACCAACAAACAACACTAACACAAATGACAAGAAAACTCTGCACATTCTTGGATTCATGCAATTCCATGATCATGACTATTCACAATGATGTATGCTATCATCATACAAGATTTGTCATCCGTTGGTACATAATATGCTAGAGTTGCCACCTGTTATTTATTCATTCGTGTCAGTGATAAATCACAGTTGTGTTGCTTATTATTATGTTTATTCACAATAGTGAGGTATACCAGATTGCCAACTGTTATTTATTTGTTCGTGTCTGTGATACGTCAGGGTAGCTTATTACTAACACTCAGGGGTTGCCCCCTATGAATACACTGTACTGTGTTAGCGGTATTTATATACCTATTAAATAGGTATAGAATAGCAATACACAACCCACTGATAATCACAGTTGTGTTGCTTATTATTATGTTTATTCACAATAGTGAGGTATACCAGATTGCCAACTGTTATTTATTTGTTCGTGTCTGTGATACGTCAGGGTAGCTTATTACTAACACTCAGGGGTTGCCCCCTATGAATACACTGCACTGTGTTAGCTTTATTTAAATACCATTTAAGTATGTATAGAAAAGCGAAACACAACCCACTCAATTACAAAACCAACAAACAACACTAACACAAATCAACGAAATTGTCTCTAATATTAACACTCAGGTTATTGAACTTCAAAAACAAAACCATGAAAACAAGAAAACTCTGCACATTCTTGGATTCGTGCAATTCCATGATCATGATTATTCACAATAGTGTATGCTATCATCATACCAGAATTGTCATCCGTTAGAACGTAATATGCTAGAGTTGCCACCTGTTATTTATTCGTTCGTATCTGTGATAAGTCAGGGTAGCTTATTACTAACACTCAGGGTTTGCCCCTATGAATACACTGCTCTGTGTTAACGGTATTAAAATACCATTAAAATAGGTATAGAATAGCCGTACACCACCCACTCAATTACAAAACCAACAAACAACACTAACACAAATCAACGAAAATGTCTCTAATATTAACCCTCAGGTTATTGAACTTCACAAAAAAAAACCATGAAAACGATGAAAGGATGAACGACATGGAATGCAAAATCAACAAACTAAAACAAAAAACCAGTGAAAAAGTTGCAGTCGGGTAAACCGACTTATATATACCCTCACCCTCAGTAAAAACGTACAAGTCTCATACTCATAAGTATCGGATAGTCAAAAGTGACCGTAGCTACCATCATTTGATGTAACATCTGATGAAAAGTCATAATAGCAACCTAAAATACCGACTGCTATAGAAAAATATTGGATGGTACATTTGTATGGGAGGTACCAGAAGGGGAGTTGCCAGACTTCCAAGTTTTTGTCCAAAACTTTGTCTAGCTATAACTTTACTAAATACAAAATTTGGGCAAGATAGCGTTGGTTATACTGATAGTATTAGACGGTTTATCAGGGGCGGGATGGTACATTTGTATGGGAGGTACCAGAAGGGGAGTTGCCAGACTTCCAAGTTTTTGTCCAAAACTTTGTATAGCTATAGGTTTACTAAGTACAAAATTTGGCCAAGATAGCGTTGGTCATACTGATAGTATTAGACGGTTTATCAGGGGCGGGATGGTACATTTGTATGGGAGGTACCAGAAGGGGAGTTGCCAGACTTCCAAGTATTTGTCCAAAACTTTGTCTAGCTATAACTTTACTAAATGCAAAATTTGGGCAAGATAGCGTTGGTCATACTGATAGTATTAGACGGTTTATCAGGGGCGGGATGGTACATTTGTATGGGAGGTACCAGAAGGTGAGTTGCCAGACTTCCAAGTTTTTGTCCAAAACTTTGTATAGCTATAGGTTTACTAAGTACAAAATTTGGGCAAGATAGCGTTGGTCATACTGATAGTATTAGACGGTTTATCAGGGCGGGATGGTACATTTTTATGGGAGGTACCAGAAGGTGAGTTGCCAGACTTCCAAGTTTTTGTCCAAAACTTTGTATAGCTATAGGTTTACTAAGTACAAAATTTGGGTAAGATAGTGTTGGTCATACTGATAGTATTAGACGGTTTATCAGGGGCGGGATGGTACATTTGTATGGGAGGTACCAGAAGGGGAGTTGCCAGACTTCCAAGTTTTTGTCCAAAACTTTGTCTAGTTATAGCTTTACTAAATACAAAATTTGGGCAAGATGGCGTTGGTCATGTTGGTGTTACTACACGATTTCTAAGGTAGGCGGGATGGTACATTTGTATGGGAGGTACCAGAAGGGGAGTTGCCAGACTTCCGAGTTTTTGTCCGAAACTTTGACCACTTATTCTTTTACTAAATACGGAATTTGGGCAAGATCGCGTTGGTGATATTGATAGTATTACAGGGTTTTTAAGGGGTGGGATGGTACATTTGTATGGCAGGTACCAGAAGTGGAGTTGCCTGACTTCCAAGTTTTTGTCCAAAACTTAGTCTAGGTATAGATTTACTAAATACAGAATTTGGGCAAGATCGCGTTGGTCATGTTGGTGTTACTACACGATTTCTAAGGTAGGCTGGATGGTACATTTGTATGAGAGATACCAGAAGGGGAGTTGCCAGACTTCCAAGTTTTTGTCAGAAACTTTGCTCAGTTATACCTTTACTAACTACGGAATTTGGCCAAGATCGAACTTGAGCGTGTTGGTATTATTACACGATTTATAAAGTGGGCGAAATAGCAGATTTGTATGGGAGGTACCCGAAGGGGTGTGGCCATATAGCCCATATGCAATCCCATAAGCAGTTTTGGGAAAATATTAAGCCATGCCAAATTTCACAGTGATTGCTTAACTCTTTCGAAAGTTATCGTGCGTACCAGCAGGACAGACGGACAGACGGACATGGCTCAAACGATTCAGAAAGTCATGAATCGAATTTGGTTCAAAGACACCTGGGGTCTAATGTGAATATTTCTAGGTGTTACACTTTTGGGTCGTATCAAATGATATATACCCTCCTACCCGTAGGGTGAGGGTATAAATATTGGATGGTACATTTGTATGGGAGGTACCAGAAGGGGAGTTGCCAGACTTCCAAGTTTTTGTCGAAAACTTTGTCTAGCTATAACTTTACTAAATACAAAACTTTGTATAGCTATAGGTTTACTAAGTACAAAATTTGGGCAAGATAGCGTTTGTCATACTGATAGTATTAGACGGTTTATCAGGGGCGGGATGGTACATTTGTATGGGAGGTACCATAAGGGGAGTTGCCAGACTTCCACGTATTTGTTCAAAACTTTGTCTAGCTATAACTTTACTAAATACAAAATTTGGGCAAGATAGCGTTGGTCATACTGATAGTATTAGACGGTTTATCATGGCGGGATGGTACATTTGTATGGGAGGTACCAGAAGGTGAGTTGCCAGACTTCCAAGTTTTTGTCCAAAACTTTGTATAGCTATAGGTTTACTAAGTACAAAATTTGGGTAAGATAGTGTTGGTCATACTGATAGTATTAGACGGTTTATCAGGGGCGGGATGGTACATTTGTCATATTAGTGTTACTACACGATTTCTAAGGTAGGCTGGATGGTACATTTGTATGAGAGATACCAGAAGGGGAGTTGCCAGACTTCCAAGTTTTTGTCCAAACCTTTGTCTAGGTATAGATTTACTAAATACAGAATTTGGGCAAGATCGCGTCGGTCATATTGGTGTTACTACACGATTTCTAAGGTAGGCGGGATGGTACATTTGTATGGGAGGTACCAGAAGGGGAGTTGCCAGACTTCCAAGTTTTTGTCAGAAACTTTGCTCAGTTATACCTTTACTAACTACGGAATTTGGCCAAGATCGAACTTGAGAGTGTTGGTATTATTACACGATTTATAAAGTGGGCGAAATAGCAGATTTGTATGGGAGGTACCCGAAGGGGTGTGGCCATATAGCCCATATGCAATCCCATAAGCAGTTTTGGGAAAATATTAAGCCATGCCAAATTTCACAGTGATTGCTTAACTCTTTTGAAAGTTATCGTGCGTACCAGCAGGACAGACGGACAGACGGACATGGCTCAAACGATTCAGAAAGTCATGAATCGAATTTGGTTCAAAGACACCTGGGGTCTAATGTGAATATTTCTAGGTGTTACACTTTTGGGTCGTATCAAATGATATATACCCTCCTACCCGTAGGGTGAGGGTATAAATATTGGATGGTACATTTGTATGGGAGGTACCAGAAGGGGAGTTGCCAGACTTCCAAGTTTTTGTCGAAAACTTTGTCTAGCTATAACTTTACTAAATACAAAACTTTGTATAGCTATAGGTTTACTAAGTACAAAATTTGGGCAAGATAGCGTTGGTCATACTGATAGTATTAGACGGTTTATCAGGGGCGGGATGGTACATTTGTATGGGAGGTACCATAAGGGGAGTTGCCAGACTTCCACGTATTTGTCCAAAACTTTGTCTAGCTATAACTTTACTAAATACAAAATTTGGGCAAGATAGCGTTGGTCATACTGATAGTATTAGACGGTTTATCAGGGGCGGGATGGTACATTTGTATGGGAGGTACCATAAGGGGAGTTGCCAGACTTCCACGTATTTGTCCAAAACTTTGTCTAGATATAACTTTACTAAATACAGAATTTGGTCAAGATCGCGTTGGTCGTATTGGTGTTACTACACGATTTCTAAGGTAGGCGGGATGGTACATTTGTATGGGAGGTACCAGAAGGTGAGTTGCCAGACTTCCAAGTTTTTGTCCAAAACTTTGTATTGCTATAGGTTTACTAAGTACAAAATTTGGGCAAGATAGCGTTGGTCATACTGATAGTATTAGACGGTTTATCAGTGCGGGATGGTACATTTGTATGGGAGGTACCAGAAGGTGAGTTGTACAAAATTTGGGCAAGATAGCGTTGGTCATACTGATAGTATTAGACGGTTTATCAGGGGCGTGATGGTACATTTGTATGCGAGGTACCAGAAGGTGAGTTGCCAGACTTCCAAGTTTTTGTCCAAAACTTTGTATAGCTATAGGTTTACTAAGTACAAAATTTGGGCAAGATAGCGTTGGTCATACTGATAGTATTAGATAGTATTAGGTTTATCAGGGGCGGGATGGTACATTTGTATGGGAGGTACCAGAAGGGGAGTTGCCAGACTTCCAAGTTTTTGTCCAAAACTTTGTCTAGCTATAACTTTACTAAATACAAAATTTGGGCAAGATCACGTTGGTCATGTTGGTGTTACTACACGAGGTAGGCGGGATGGTACATTTGTATGGGAGGTACCAGAAGGGGAGTTGCCAGACTTCCGAGTTTTTGTCCGAAACTTTGTCCACTTATACCTTTACTAAATACGGAATTTGGGCAAGATCGCGTCGGTGATATTGATAGTATTACAGGGTTTTTAAGGGGTGGGATGGTACATTTGTATGGGAGATACCAGAAGCGGAGTTTCCAGACTTCCAAGTTTTTGTCCAAAACTTTGTCTAGCTATAGATTTACTAAATACAGAATTTGGGCAAGATCGCGTTGGTCGTATTGGTGTTACTACACGATTTCTAAGGTAGGCGGGATGGTACATTTGTATGGGAGATACCAGAAGGGGAGTTGCCAGACTTCCAAGTTTTTGTCAGAAACTTTGTTCAGTTACTAACTACGGAATTTGGCCAAGATCGAACTTGAGCGTGTTGATATTATTACACGATTTATAAAGTGGGCGAAATAGCAGATTTGTATGGAAGGTACCCGAAGGGGTGTGGCCATATAGCCCATATGCAATCCCATAAGCAGTTTTGGGAAAATATTAAGCCATGCCAAATTTCAGAGTGATTGCTTAACTCTTTCGAAAGTTATCGTGCGTACCAGCAGGACAGACGGACAGATGGACGGACAGACGGACATGGCTCAAACGATTCAGAAAGTCATGAATCGAATTTGGTTCAAAGACACCTGGGGTCTAATGTGAATATTTCTAGGTGTTACACTTTTGGGTTGTATCAAATGATATATACCCTCCTACCCGTAGGGTGAGGATATAAATATTGGATGGTACATTTGTATGGGAGGTACCAGAAGGGGAGTTGCCAGACTTCCAAGATTTTGTCGAAAACTTTGTCTAGCTATAACTTTACTAAATACAAAACTTTGTATAGCTATAGGTTTACTAAGTACAAAATTTGGGCAAGATAGCGTTGGTCATACTGATAGTATTAGACGGTTTATCAGGGGCGGGATGGTACATTTGTATGGGAGGTACCAGAAGGGGAGTTGCCAGACTTCCAAGTATTTGTCCAAAACTTTGTCTAGCTATAACTTTACTAAATACAAAATTTGGGCAAGATAGCGTTGGTCATACTGATAGTATTAGACGGTTTATCAGGGGCGGGATGTTACATTTGTATGGGAGGTACCAGAAGGGGAGTTGCCAGACTTTCAAGTTTTTGTCCAAAACTTTGTATAGCTATAGGTTTACTAAGTACAAAATTTGGGCAAGATAGCGTTGGTCATACTTATAGTATTAGACGGTTTATCAGGGGCGGGATGTTACATTTGTCTAGCTATAGATTTACTAAATACAGAATTTGGGCAAGATAGCGTTGGTCATATTGGTGTTACTACACGATTTCTAAGGTAGGCGGGATGGTACATTTGTATGGGAGGTACCAGAAGGGGAGTTGCCAGACTGAAACTTTGTCAGAAACTTTGTTCAGTTATACCTTTACTAACAACGGAATTTGGCCAAGATCGAACTTGAGCGTGTTGATATTATTACACGATTTATAAAGTGGGCGAAATAGCAGATTTGTATGGGAGGTACCCGAAGGGGTGTGGCCATATAGCCCATATGCAATCCCATAAGCAGTTTTGGGAAAATATTAAGCCATGCCAAATTTCAGAGTGATTGCTTAACTCTTTCGAAAGTTATCGTGAGTATCAGCAGGACAGACGGACAGACGGACATGGCTCAAACGATTCAGAAAGTCATGAATCGAATTTGGTTCAAAGACACCTGGGGTCTAATGTGAATATTTCTAGGTGTTACACTTTTGGGTCGTATCAAATGATATATACCCTCCTACCCGTAGGGTGAGGGTATAAATATTGGATGGTACATTTGTATGGGAGGTACCAGAAGGGGAGTTGCCAGACTTCCAAGTTTTTGTCCAAAACTTTGTCTAGCTATAACTTTACTAAATACAAAATCTGGGCAAGATAGCGTTGGTTATACTGATAGTATTAGACGGTTTATCAGGGACAGGATGGTACATTTGTATGGGAGGTACCAGAAGGGGAGTTGCCAGACTTCCAAGTTTTTGTCCAAAACTTTGTCTAGCTATAGATTTACTAAATACAGAATTTGGGCAAGATCGCGTTGGTCATATTGGTGTTACTACACGATTTCTAAGGTAGGCGGGATGGTACATTTGTATGGGAGGTACCAGAAGGGGAGTTGCCAGACTGAAACTTTGTCAGAAACTTTGTTCAGTTATACCTTTACTAACAACGGAATTTGGCCAAGATCGAACTTGAGCGTGTTGATATTATTACACGATTTATAAAGTGGGCGAAATAGCAGATTTGTATGGGAGGTACCCGAAGGGGTGTGGCCATATAGCCCATATGCAATCCCATAAGCAGTTTTGGGAAAATATTAAGCCATGCCAAATTTCACAGTGATTGCTTAACTCTTTCGAAAGTTATCGTGCGTACCAGCAGGACAGACGGACAGACGGACATGGCTCAAACGATTCAGAAAGTCATGAATCGAATTTGGTTCAAAGACACCTGGGGTCTAATGTGAATATTTCTAGGTGTTACACTTTTGGGTCGTATCAAATGATATATACCCTCCTACCCGTAGGGTGAGGGTATAAATATTGGATGGTACATTTGTATGGGAGGTACCAGAAGGGGAGTTGCCAGACTTCCAAGTTTTTGTCGAAAACTTTGTCTAGCTATAACTTTACTAAATACAAAACTTTGTATAGCTATAGGTTTACTAAGTACAAAATTTGGGCAAGATAGCGTTTGTCATACTGATAGTATTAGACGGTTTATCAGGGGCGGGATGGTACATTTGTATGGGAGGTACCATAAGGGGAGTTGCCAGACTTCCACGTATTTGTTCAAAACTTTGTCTAGCTATAACTTTACTAAATACAAAATTTGGGCAAGATAGCGTTGGTCATACTGATAGTATTAGACGGTTTATCATGGCGGGATGGTACATTTGTATGGGAGGTACCAGAAGGTGAGTTGCCAGACTTCCAAGTTTTTGTCCAAAACTTTGTATAGCTATAGGTTTACTAAGTACAAAATTTGGGTAAGATAGTGTTGGTCATACTGATAGTATTAGACGGTTTATCAGGGGCGGGATGGTACATTTGTCATATTAGTGTTACTACACGATTTCTAAGGTAGGCTGGATGGTACATTTGTATGAGAGATACCAGAAGGGGAGTTGCCAGACTTCCAAGTTTTTGTCCAAACCTTTGTCTAGGTATAGATTTACTAAATACAGAATTTGGGCAAGATCGCGTCGGTCATATTGGTGTTACTACACGATTTCTAAGGTAGGCGGGATGGTACATTTGTATGGGAGGTACCAGAAGGGGAGTTGCCAGACTTCCAAGTTTTTGTCAGAAACTTTGCTCAGTTATACCTTTACTAACTACGGAATTTGGCCAAGATCGAACTTGAGAGTGTTGGTATTATTACACGATTTATAAAGTGGGCGAAATAGCAGATTTGTATGGGAGGTACCCGAAGGGGTGTGGCCATATAGCCCATATGCAATCCCATAAGCAGTTTTGGGAAAATATTAAGCCATGCCAAATTTCACAGTGATTGCTTAACTCTTTTGAAAGTTATCGTGCGTACCAGCAGGACAGACGGACAGACGGACATGGCTCAAACGATTCAGAAAGTCATGAATCGAATTTGGTTCAAAGACACCTGGGGTCTAATGTGAATATTTCTAGGTGTTACACTTTTGGGTCGTATCAAATGATATATACCCTCCTACCCGTAGGGTGAGGGTATAAATATTGGATGGTACATTTGTATGGGAGGTACCAGAAGGGGAGTTGCCAGACTTCCAAGTTTTTGTCGAAAACTTTGTCTAGCTATAACTTTACTAAATACAAAACTTTGTATAGCTATAGGTTTACTAAGTACAAAATTTGGGCAAGATAGCGTTGGTCATACTGATAGTATTAGACGGTTTATCAGGGGCGGGATGGTACATTTGTATGGGAGGTACCATAAGGGGAGTTGCCAGACTTCCACGTATTTGTCCAAAACTTTGTCTAGCTATAACTTTACTAAATACAAAATTTGGGCAAGATAGCGTTGGTCATACTGATAGTATTAGACGGTTTATCAGGGGCGGGATGGTACATTTGTATGGGAGGTACCATAAGGGGAGTTGCCAGACTTCCACGTATTTGTCCAAAACTTTGTCTAGATATAACTTTACTAAATACAGAATTTGGTCAAGATCGCGTTGGTCGTATTGGTGTTACTACACGATTTCTAAGGTAGGCGGGATGGTACATTTGTATGGGAGGTACCAGAAGGTGAGTTGCCAGACTTCCAAGTTTTTGTCCAAAACTTTGTATTGCTATAGGTTTACTAAGTACAAAATTTGGGCAAGATAGCGTTGGTCATACTGATAGTATTAGACGGTTTATCAGTGCGGGATGGTACATTTGTATGGGAGGTACCAGAAGGTGAGTTGTACAAAATTTGGGCAAGATAGCGTTGGTCATACTGATAGTATTAGACGGTTTATCAGGGGCGTGATGGTACATTTGTATGCGAGGTACCAGAAGGTGAGTTGCCAGACTTCCAAGTTTTTGTCCAAAACTTTGTATAGCTATAGGTTTACTAAGTACAAAATTTGGGCAAGATAGCGTTGGTCATACTGATAGTATTAGATAGTATTAGGTTTATCAGGGGCGGGATGGTACATTTGTATGGGAGGTACCAGAAGGGGAGTTGCCAGACTTCCAAGTTTTTGTCCAAAACTTTGTCTAGCTATAACTTTACTAAATACAAAATTTGGGCAAGATCACGTTGGTCATGTTGGTGTTACTACACGAGGTAGGCGGGATGGTACATTTGTATGGGAGGTACCAGAAGGGGAGTTGCCAGACTTCCGAGTTTTTGTCCGAAACTTTGTCCACTTATACCTTTACTAAATACGGAATTTGGGCAAGATCGCGTCGGTGATATTGATAGTATTACAGGGTTTTTAAGGGGTGGGATGGTACATTTGTATGGGAGATACCAGAAGCGGAGTTTCCAGACTTCCAAGTTTTTGTCCAAAACTTTGTCTAGCTATAGATTTACTAAATACAGAATTTGGGCAAGATCGCGTTGGTCGTATTGGTGTTACTACACGATTTCTAAGGTAGGCGGGATGGTACATTTGTATGGGAGATACCAGAAGGGGAGTTGCCAGACTTCCAAGTTTTTGTCAGAAACTTTGTTCAGTTACTAACTACGGAATTTGGCCAAGATCGAACTTGAGCGTGTTGATATTATTACACGATTTATAAAGTGGGCGAAATAGCAGATTTGTATGGAAGGTACCCGAAGGGGTGTGGCCATATAGCCCATATGCAATCCCATAAGCAGTTTTGGGAAAATATTAAGCCATGCCAAATTTCAGAGTGATTGCTTAACTCTTTCGAAAGTTATCGTGCGTACCAGCAGGACAGACGGACAGATGGACGGACAGACGGACATGGCTCAAACGATTCAGAAAGTCATGAATCGAATTTGGTTCAAAGACACCTGGGGTCTAATGTGAATATTTCTAGGTGTTACACTTTTGGGTTGTATCAAATGATATATACCCTCCTACCCGTAGGGTGAGGATATAAATATTGGATGGTACATTTGTATGGGAGGTACCAGAAGGGGAGTTGCCAGACTTCCAAGATTTTGTCGAAAACTTTGTCTAGCTATAACTTTACTAAATACAAAACTTTGTATAGCTATAGGTTTACTAAGTACAAAATTTGGGCAAGATAGCGTTGGTCATACTGATAGTATTAGACGGTTTATCAGGGGCGGGATGGTACATTTGTATGGGAGGTACCAGAAGGGGAGTTGCCAGACTTCCAAGTATTTGTCCAAAACTTTGTCTAGCTATAACTTTACTAAATACAAAATTTGGGCAAGATAGCGTTGGTCATACTGATAGTATTAGACGGTTTATCAGGGGCGGGATGTTACATTTGTATGGGAGGTACCAGAAGGGGAGTTGCCAGACTTTCAAGTTTTTGTCCAAAACTTTGTATAGCTATAGGTTTACTAAGTACAAAATTTGGGCAAGATAGCGTTGGTCATACTTATAGTATTAGACGGTTTATCAGGGGCGGGATGTTACATTTGTCTAGCTATAGATTTACTAAATACAGAATTTGGGCAAGATAGCGTTGGTCATATTGGTGTTACTACACGATTTCTAAGGTAGGCGGGATGGTACATTTGTATGGGAGGTACCAGAAGGGGAGTTGCCAGACTGAAACTTTGTCAGAAACTTTGTTCAGTTATACCTTTACTAACAACGGAATTTGGCCAAGATCGAACTTGAGCGTGTTGATATTATTACACGATTTATAAAGTGGGCGAAATAGCAGATTTGTATGGGAGGTACCCGAAGGGGTGTGGCCATATAGCCCATATGCAATCCCATAAGCAGTTTTGGGAAAATATTAAGCCATGCCAAATTTCAGAGTGATTGCTTAACTCTTTCGAAAGTTATCGTGAGTATCAGCAGGACAGACGGACAGACGGACATGGCTCAAACGATTCAGAAAGTCATGAATCGAATTTGGTTCAAAGACACCTGGGGTCTAATGTGAATATTTCTAGGTGTTACACTTTTGGGTCGTATCAAATGATATATACCCTCCTACCCGTAGGGTGAGGGTATAAATATTGGATGGTACATTTGTATGGGAGGTACCAGAAGGGGAGTTGCCAGACTTCCAAGTTTTTGTCCAAAACTTTGTCTAGCTATAACTTTACTAAATACAAAATCTGGGCAAGATAGCGTTGGTTATACTGATAGTATTAGACGGTTTATCAGGGACAGGATGGTACATTTGTATGGGAGGTACCAGAAGGGGAGTTGCCAGACTTCCAAGTTTTTGTCCAAAACTTTGTCTAGCTATAGATTTACTAAATACAGAATTTGGGCAAGATCGCGTTGGTCATATTGGTGTTACTACACGATTTCTAAGGTAGGCGGGATGGTACATTTGTATGACAGGTACCAGAAGTGGAGTTGCCTGACTTCCAAGTTTTTGTCCAAAACTTAGTCTAGCTATAGATTTACTAAATACAGAATTTGGGCACGATCGCGTTTGTCATATTGGTGTTACTACACGATTTCTAAGGTAGGTTGGATGGTACATTTGTATGGGAGATACCAGAAGGGGAGTTGCCAGACTTCCAAGTTTTTGTCAGAAACTTTGTTCAGTTATACCTTTACTAACTACGGAATTTGGCCAAGATCAAACTTGAGCGTGTTGATATTATTACACGATTTATAAAGTGGGCGAAATAGCAGATTTGTATGGGAGGTACCCGAAGGGGTGTGGCCATATAGCCCATATGCAATCCCATAAGCATTTTTGGGAAAATATTAAGCCATGCCAAATTTCAGAGTGATTGCTTAACTCTTTCGAAAGTTATCGTGCGTACCAGCAGGACAGACGGACAGACGGGCGGACAGACGGACATGGCTCAAACGATTCAGAAAGTCATGAATCGAATTTGGTTCAAAGACACCTGGGGTCTAATGTGAATATTTCTAGGTGTTACACTTTTGGGTCGTATCAAATGATATATACCCTCCTACCCGTAGGGTGAGGGTATAATTAAATAAAAAAAACGTTGAAATAAACAACGAAAATCTGAGTGCCGCCGCTCCTGTTGAGAGAATAGCAACAAACTTGAGCGTCGAGTTAAACGAGACGGACATTGATAACGTATACCACACACAGGGGAAATATTAAGTTGGTCTTGTGATTAGCACTCTCCGCAAAAAGATAGAAATATTGAGTAAGATAGAGAGGTATAGAATCGAAGCAACTGGTATAAACAATGATGACAGCGGTGGAAAACACATATATGTACGTTAACACGATAGCCCAGCAACAACAGAAATAGTTTGTCTTTTGTCCAGTGCTCAAGCACTTTTTGTCCGGTCGCTGTCGCGTTATTTTATGTTTTGTCCGTCGTGTGCAAAAACAAACAAAAAATACTCCTCCACAACAAAAATATACGTGCAAAACAAAAAAAAATATTGTCCCACAAAATAAAAAGAGAATCAAAAAAAATAAAACCAACCACGATCTTCATAAACAAAAACAACAATAAACCACTAAAAATACACAACATCAGCAACAAACAACAAAAATAACACCAGCAGTCACACACATCATCATCAACGCCAATATGATGGGATTTTTTATGCTCCCCTTCTCCTGTGTTCCCAGCTTCCACTCCATCATCCTTTTCGCATAATACAAACGACTGTGCTCTCTTCATGTCGCTGCCTGAATTGTGTTGAAGGTTTAACACTGAACACTTGTTGGGTCTAGCAGCGGCAAGAGGGGTGCACAGTTATTTGTGTTTATGGTTTGATATTGTTTTGTTTCTCTGTATGTTACAATGGTAGGTACTTTCAAAATACATTTTGCGAACATGCGAGGGAAGAAGGCAAATTTCTTTGCGGTATACACGCACGTTCAGTTCCATAGGCCAGATGTATTCGCTCTATGTGAGACCCAGGTGTGTTAGGGTTCTAATCCAGAGAACTTTCACATTCCTGGCTATCACACTCTTTCCTCCTTCTCTTCCCACAGAAGCCTTGTGGTATACCTACGAAATGGTGTGGTGTTCCAGAGCCAGCAACATTTGGACTCACAAGATCCAGAATTTAACTTTCTTTGGGCTAAGTTCAGGATTCTATAGATATTTTAATGGTATCTGTTCAGAAGATATCCGTCGTCTGGTCCCTGACGTTAGAACATTTAGCCGGAATACTCGGCTATCCAGGGTCTCTCATCCGTTCATTGTCAAATGGCCAGTTGACCGGACGACGCACTATAGAGAAAATTCGTTCTTTAGCCGGACTGTTCGTTTGTGGAATAATCTTCCTGAAAGTGTTTTTCCTGCCTGCTATGACATTATCAAATTCAAGGCCAACGTCAACAAACACTACTCCCTCTTTCCTCCCTCCAATACCCTTATTTCCCATCGCTAACAGAGTGCATTGCATTTATAGGGGGCATCCCCTGAGTGTTAGTCAAAAAAAAAAAAAAAAAAAAAAAGTACGCTGAGCTATTCGACGCGCATAATAACATGACGCAATTAGGGAATGAACCAACACATATTCCTCGTGTTGAAAGGCAATACCATAATATTCTTGACCTTTTCTTAACCTCACACCCTGAAAAGTACGAGGTTAACATTCTTGCACCTCTTGCTAACTCGGATCATTCCACCATTTCAGCAACCTTTTCATTCTCCGATCTTCGATCCACTTCTAAACTAGTCACGAACCAGGCATTGTACATATGCGAAAAGGCACGTTGGGCCGAGCTCAACAATTTCTTTCAGCACTTTAATTGGACATTATGTTTCCTAGACAATAATGTCGATGCTGCTGCTGAAATGGTCGAGAAAATAATTCTTCATAAAATAAACACGTTTATTCCCTCGTTTATTGCCAATGTTCAGCCGATCCCCAAGAAAGGTGAGGCTACAAATCCTTACCACCCAATAGCAATATGTTCTGCGCTATCAAAGGTTATGGAGAGCATGGTTAACCACCATCTTCAAAAGGGTTCTTGCAGATCTCAATGTAAATAAAACTCCGGCCCCGGATGGCATTTCAGCACTTGTCCTATGTAAGTGCTCTTCGACGCTAGCTCGTCCATTGCGCCATCTTTTCAACATGTCGTACCGTGCTGGTATTTACCTTTCACGTTGGAAAGTTGCCAATGTTCAGCCGATCCCCAAGAAAGGTGAGGCTACAAATCCACCCAATAGCAATATGTTCTGCGCTCTCAAAGATTATGGAGAGCATGGTTAACCACCATCTTGCCAAATATTTAGAGTGTAATGGCCTTTTAAATGACCGACAGTATGGCTTCTGTAGAAATCAATCTACTGGAGACCTGATGGCGTTCCTTACGGAGCGATGGAATCGATCTATTCACGACCTTGGTGAAAGTAAGGTCGTAACTCTGGATATTTCCAAGGCGTTCAATAGGATCTGGCACGAAGCACTCATATCAAAACTTATTGCATTTGGTGTCGGTAATACCTTCTCTTGATTCATTTCGAGTTTTCTCAGGGATAGCTATATACGAGCTGTTATAGATGGGATCTCATCCAACGAGCATAGGTTGACCGCAGGACTCCAACAAGGCTCTGTCCTCTCTCCTTCTTTATTCCTTATTTTCATTGACGACCTGTTGGGTCAGACTGTGAACCCAATCTACTCCTTTGCGGATGACAGCAACCTCTGTCATTCGTACTCATTTGATCATCGGCCAAGTCCCTCGGAGATAGAGGACAAATGGCGACGATTTGTGATTGGGGCCAAATGAACAGAGTAGATTTTAATGCACAAAAGACCCAGTGCTGTTTGTTGTCACACAAACGTTCCACTGATCCAGCACCGTCGTCAATGTCTATGGGTGGTGTAGATATAGACGTGTCAGATACTCTTGATGTTCTGGGCATGAAGATACAGGGTGATGCTCGCTGGGCTAGCCACATATTCGAAGTGTCGAAAGAAGCATTCAAGTGTTTAAGCTTTTTAAAGCGGTGCAAGAAATACTTCACCCCATCTGACCTCGTAAATATTTACACCACATACATCCGGCCTAAAATGGAATACAACTCCCATTTATGGGCAGGGGCTCCATTGACATCTTTGAAGCTTCTGGACCGTGTACAGAGGAGAGCGGTGGTGATAATAGGGGATGGTAGGGTATCCAGCTCTATTGTCTCCCTACAGCATCGCCGGAATGTGGGTTGTGTATCGCTATTCTATAGATATTTTAACGGTGTCTGTTCATCAGATATCCGTCGTCGGGTCCCTGAAGGTAGAACATTTAGTCGGAATACACGGCTGTCCAGGGTCTCTCATCCGTTCATTGTGAAATGACCGGACGACGCACTATAGAGAAAATTCAATCTTTAGCCGAACCGTTCGTATGTGTAATAATCTTCCACCAAATGTGTTTCCTGCAAGTTGTGACATTCAGAAATTCAAAACAAACGTCAACAAACACTACTCCCTCCTTCCGATACCCTAATTTCCTTCCGCTAACACAATGCATTGCATTTATAGGGGGAATCCCCTGAATGTTGGCCTTCAAAAAAAAAAATACAAAATCAACAAACAACACTAACACAAATCAACGAAAATGCCTCTAATATTAACACTCAGGTTATTGAACTTCAAAAACAAAACCATGAAAACAAGAAAACTCTGCACATTCTTGGATTCATGCATGGGATTGCATGATCATGATTATTCACAATAGTGTATGCAACTGGTATAATCAATGATGACAGCGGTGGAAAACACAAATATGTACTTTAACACGATAGCCGAGCAACAACACAGGATCTTGATAACTGGCGCCCACGTAGATTTCATTTAGATATAAAAAAAATTAAAGTAGAGTGTTCAGTGATAAAAAATAATAGAAGTGAAATTTTAAAATCGAGTTCAGGATTTTTTTTTGTGTTTTTGCAAAATTTTTATTGGTTTTTGTGTTAATAAATTCATATGAGCGAAAGGGATTTGGAGGATTTGTTAAACAAATTCATAAAACTCTAGAGCACCGTGGCAAACGAACTCACCGAACAGGAGCAGTGTTTCAACCAAAAATTACAGGAGATTAAAGAAGAATTGCGTAGTGTAACTATCGCTACTCCTGAGATAGAGACATATAAAGATGCTGAAATAAAATTAAGTGTCTCGTGCAGCGAGACTTTATATATTATAAAATCTTTGCCGGAATTCAAAGGCGCATACTGCATATGAAAAATACAATGGTAATTCTAAACAGTATCAGGCTTTTAAATTATTGAGGAACAAGATTGAAGGTTCACCCGACATAAAACTTTCATCTTTTGACACTCCTCTCAATTTTAAGGCTATAATCAACAGACTTGACTTTACGTACGCGGACAAGAGACCAGTTTATCTGATAGAACAGGAAATGTCAACGCTCCGCAAACGATATATGACTCTCTCACAATACTACGACGAGGTGGAGAAGAAACTGACTCTGCTAATAAATAAGACTGTCAAGACCTACGACAACAAAGTTGCGGCATCATTGAATGAAAAATATAGAGCAGGTGCACTGCGAGGATTCATCTCGGGACCAGAAAGTCGTTAAGCGATGTTATTTTGTCCGCAAGACCAGCAGACCTTCCTTCAGCATTGGCATTAGCACAAGAAGTCGAGGCTAACCATGAGCGTTATATTTTCGCAAGTAACTTTGCCCGAAGCATTGAGAAACGGATCCAGAAGTCTGAACAGAGGCAGCACGGCAGGGAACGTAATCCAATGCCGGACACTAGATTTAAACAGGGAGTCAAAAATCCTCATTTTAATAACAGACAAGAACAAACACTTCAACAAGACCAAGTCCAACCTATGGACATAGACAACTCGTCACGTTTTATATAACCCGCATGAACCGACAAATCGCTTAGTCTCGTGGACAAATCCAAAATAGTGAAGGACAATCGAATAAAAGACCAAACAGTAGTAGTGCAAGGTATACTGGACCGAAACAGCAAAGAATTAATTAACTGGTCTGAGACACTGCCTCACCCGAACAAGAAGAATATCAAACGTTAGCTGAGCAGGAAGTAGAAGATATAGACGACGAACTCATAGAATACGACGAAGTCAATTTTTTAGACATAACTTCCTGCTATCGTTCATAGAAAGGGAAACAAACAACTTATGACTACCAGAGGCATTGAGGTTATTCAATTTTTTAATTGATCGGACGAAAATTCCACAAGTGTGAAAGACATTAAGGTACCCCAAGATATCGAAGAAAAATTGTGTCTAATGCTAGAAAACAGAATGGGTGTATTTTCGGAGCCAGATTAAGCTCTTCCATATAACATTAACGTCATAGCTACTATCCGTACAGAGAATGAAGACCTCATATATCCGAAATTATGTCCATACCCAATGGGAGTATCGGATTTTGTAAACGCAGAAACGCAGGCCATGTTAAGAGACGGTATAATCCGGCCATCTCGGTCAACTTATAACAACCCCTCCTCACCCTATGGGTAGGAGGGTATATATCATTTGATACGGCTCAAAAGTGTAACACATAGAAATATCCACATTAGACCCCAGGTGTCTTTGAACCAAATTCGATTAATGGTTTTCTGAATCGTTTGAGAATTGTCCGTCCGTCTATCTGTCCTGCTGGTACGACTATAACTTTCGAAAGCGCTAAACAATCACTCTGAAATTTGACATGGCTTAATATTTTACCAAAACTGTTTATGGGTTTGCATATGGGCTATATGGCCACACCCCTTCGGGTACCTCCCATACAAATCTGCTATTACGCCCACTTTATAAATCGTCTAATAATATCAACACGCGCAAGTTCGATCTAGGTCAAATTCCGTATTTAGTAAAGGTATAACTGGACAAAGTTTTGGATAAAAACTTGCCAGACGGCAACGCCCCTTCTGGTACGTCCCGTACAAATGTACCATCCCGCCTACCTTAGAAATCGAGTAATAATACAAATATGCCCAATGCGATCTTGTCCAAATTCTGTATTTAGTAAAAATATAGCTAGACAAAGTTTTGGACAAAAACTTGGAAGTCTGGAAACTCACCTTCTGGTACCTCCTATACAAATGTACCATTCCACCCACTTTAGAAATCGTCTGGCAACTCCCCTTCTGGTACTTACATACTATTTTCGAGAAAAAACTCTACAATATTTGTCTATAACATGCGGTATTTTGAGGTTGCTATTATGGAACATGAGACTTGTATGTTTTTACTGAGGGTGAGGGTATTTATAAGTCCGTTTACCCGACTGCAACTTTTTCACTGGTTCAAAGCGCCATTGACGCCATAACTACTAACTGCCGACTACATTATTCAACGTAAGGTAATTTCTTGGACTGGCAAGCTACTATAGGTGTTTCATTAAGGACTTTGCTTCAATAACAAAACCTATAACTCAAATTTGTTAATGGTTCGTTACGTTTAAGGTTTTTTGCTTTTTATGTTCTATTTTGGTTGGAGAATCCTGAAGGGTACGTTTTGTTTGTTATTACTGTTTGCCAGTTTGAATCACCGTCTTCAATATTGTCATTTGCACATGACATATTTTTGTTAGTATGCTGAATTGAAATTTAGTTATGTTTAAATGTTTGTTTAAGTGCGCTTCAACAAAGCATGAATAGAAATGTAGCTCTAATAACTTAATGTTCTTTCTTTCTTTGATTTAAAAATTTTGCTATTTTATACGATGCGCTTACATAGCAGTTTTTAAAAGCGGCTGAGTAAAGACTGATATCTCAATATATAACAGAAATTCAAGTCGTCTTTACCAATGAACAATGCAAAATTACTAAAATCATCAACCTACAGAATTTCGAAACCAAGTAAACAGGGGCTACAGCCGCTAACCGTCCAAAAGCATAAAAAAGAAGATGGAAGGACCACTTATCCATATTATAAGCTACAATTAAGTGATTTCGAAGTATCTAACAGTCGTCAGAATAAAAAAGTCATCGTTGGTCCAGGTGCAAACGTTAGTGGAGTACATGGATAAAAATTCGGAGTTTGTCATAGGAACGCCAGCCTTTCGAGGCTCAAAGTTGTTCACAGAGGAGCAGTGGCAAAAATAGGTGAGTTTTTGTTAGCTTGACTCACGAAAAGTCGGTTAATCCACTTTTTCCTTAAAAACCAGTGAAAAAGTTGCAGTCGGGTAAACCGACTTATTTATACCCTCACCCTAAGCAAAAACATACAAGTCTCATATTCCAAAGTATCGGAAAGACAAAAGTGAGCGTGGCTACCACCATTGGATGTGACTGACTTCCAAGTTTTTGTCTGAAACTTTGTACAGTTATAGGTTTACTAAGTACAGAATTTGGGCAAGATTGTGTTGGGCATATTGATAATATTACACGGTTTACAAGGGGCGGGATGGTACATTTGTATGGCAAGTGCCAGAAGGGGAGTTACCAGACTTCCATGTTTTTGTCCAAAACTTTGTCTAACTTTACATTTACAAAATAAGAATTTGGGCAAGATCGCGTTGGTGATATTGATAATATTACACGATTTCTAAAGTGGGTGAAATGGCAGATTTGTATGGGGTATGGCCATATAGCCCATATGCAATCCCATAAGCAGATCTGGGAAAATATTAAGCCATGCCAAATTTCAAAGCGATTGTTTAACTCTTTCGAAAGTTATCGTGCGTACCAGCAGGACAGCGGACGTACAGACGGACATGGCTCAAACGATTCAGAAAGACTTGAATCGAATTTTGTTCAAAGACACCTGGGTCTAATGTGGATATTTCTATGTGTTACACTTTTGAGCCGTATCAAATGATATATACACTCCTACCCGTAGGGTGAGGGCATACAAATAGTGAAAAATTAATATTTCGAGAAAGTCGACTTTTTTAGTTTAAATGAAACTATTAAAAAATGTATAATATAAATATGCTAATACACATTAGTTTGACTCCGTTTTTTAACAATTCACAATTTTTTTGCAATTCACCAACCATGTTTCTGTCAAAAGGCGACAGAAACAACAAAGTCGACTGATTATTCCAGAGCCTTATAAACTCTCCGCCCAGAGATGAAAAGTCTGTAGCGGTGATTACACCCACCATGCAACTGCAAGATGTGCAACATCCCCACACAGCGGAATTGAGCAGCCAGCAGCACCAACAACACAAACAACATACCCACATAACTCAGCAGCATAACTGCAGGCAAATAACACAATTCACACAACCAGAACGACAACACGAACAACAGTTGCACACAACAGAACAACAGCAGCGCAGCCGACTTTAACAAAAACGTCATGGGATTATTGATGATATTGTGATGATATTGGAACCAGTGCTACCACTTTGAGGCGAAGAAAATGTAGCAAATCTGCTAAATTTTTTTGTTAAAATGTAGCAGATTTTCAAACACTGGGAAATAGTGTATTGTGGAAAACTGTGCCTTGGAAGGATACATTATGTTTAAAAAAAATCAAATCAGATTCAATTAGTTGATTTTTTAAATAAAAAATAATTTATTTTATTTAAATCGATTGGGACACTTTTATGAAATTCATAAACTGAAAAATACCGGCGGCAACCCGCCGCACAAAATATATCGACAACGGCAGCAATTCGGTCTGTGCTATGCAATCTTCTTCGGCGCTGGTGTTTGTTTTGTGGTTGTCAAATATTTCCAGCCTGTTGTCAAAAATTTACCTAGCCCTAATTCATAACGGGATTTTTTTTTGTTATTTCACGAATGTACACAAAATGTAGCAAAATCAAAATGTACGTACATAAATTTAAGGATGAAGAAAAAGTAGTAGATCTACTACAATTGTAGTAAAGTGGTAGCGCTGATTGGAACAGATCTGCCTTATTCGTCGGCAATAAGAGTCAGTGAAGAAGCCCTTTGCATCGCAAAAGAACAGGCCTATGCGACCAAAATGTTGGCTGTCGAGATAATGGCAGATGCAATACACACTCAGGCAGAATCAGCCATAACAACTTCCGATGCCGCTGTAGCTCAAAAATAAGCTGCACAAATAAGCGCCGGTTCAGAGCACAACATGCATTGATGATTTTCGTAGCTCCTTGTGAGCGGGTGATGCGAGGACTAGAGTGCTTCTTATTATATAGCCTTAAGACTGCATCATTTGGGTACCTAAACTGCGTCATTACAAACGGCATTAGTTTACTGCCTCCATATCCTACAAACAAAAGAAGTCGTGAGCATACATACACATACATTTATCCTTCAATAATCCACAATATCTATATTACGCAAAATCGAAGAGTTTCGCTGGCCATTTTTAAAGTAATGCAGGGTTTTGTCAAGCGCACTTTGTTCCCATATAAACGCGTCATGGTTTGAGCCGGGAAGCCTGCCGTCAATATACCTAATCCTCGTTTTATTGTCACAAACCTAAAATAATCGTTCGTTACTTCAAATTATATAATAGTTTGTTTATAAATGAATATATATCCAGTCGGGATGTACACATGAATGATCTCTGCTTGCAGTAATTCATTTTAAGCTCCTTGCTTATCATACAGAATTTATCATTTCATGATATAAAAGATGACTCGTCTTCATCGTTCGTGTAACGTTGTTGAGACGGTCTTTCATGCTGCTAAAGTTCTTATTTCCTTCTTCGGTATTTCTAACGGAAACTTGTATTTTCGTATCTTCCGGTTTGGATTGTAATTCCGTATATTTATACTCTTTATTTTCCTCTGAGTATTTAAACGGGGACAACTCATGGATTGGTCTTTTCTGTCGAAGTCTTGACTGTTACGACTCCAAGCAGACCATCAGCTCCGCGATTCACTTCTTCGACTTTTCCTAGCGGCCAACGGCATAAAGACGTTTCTTAATTTTTGACTGTGACTATTTGCCTTTTCTTGATATTCTAACTGGCTTCATCCATTAAAATCGATGCTGTAAGGTATTCAGATAATCCATCTTACATTGGTTTCAGAAACAATTCTTCAACTTCTGTAGTTATTTCAATCGGGCGGGGCATCCAATATACCAATCGTGGTTGAATTCTGTACTTGAGTTTAACGGACGGCCAATCAAAAAATTACCCGATGTTAGAGCATCAATTACATCCGCGTCAGAGGGTCTGGAATTGAATACCGCTTAGACACAATAGCGTGTTTAGCTCTTCCAAAGTGCTCTCCAATTATTAGTCTCTTGTGATATTTCATTGATTTAACAGTTTACTCCCAAATTCCTCCTAAACGAGAGCTTGCCAGCGGGATAAATGACACTATGTTTTGTGTTCCGCTACAATCGGTTCTTAATCGCTGGAGTAACATATCGTTGATGAGGTGTTTGGTAAATTCATCTGGCTTCTGGGTTAACACTCTGCATGTACCCAATAGTTTCCAGTTCATTAACAAGTTTGTTGTTTTCTGCTTTCAGAATCTCGTTGCTTTGAAGTTGCTTGTCTACGTTCCGGAAATGCAAAATTTCCTGTTCGAAGGGTCCCTCTAGTTATTTGTCGACAGTTGCATCTGAAAACGTCCATCTTCTACTGTTTCGAATGTGTTGGTGAAATTTTAAGATACTTAGCTTCGTCTGGGCCACTTCTTCATCTCCAGAAAACCTATCTATTCTAGTATTCATTGCTACTATTCGCTTTGTGCTCCTGTCTTTATCGTGCCTGACAAAATCCAACCATGTTTCGTCTTCCGGCCCAGGACTCGGTTTTTCTTCTAACTGCCCTGTTGAACAATTTCTTCGAATAAATCAGTACCTATTAGCAAATCTAAACTCTCAGATTTCTTGAAGTTTGGGTCTGTCAAGTTGTAGTTCTGCAATTTCACAATGTCGTATTTGATATCTGCATGTTCTATATACATATCTACATACAAATCGAGGACAAAGCTTAAGATAAATACTCGATGTTGTGGTTCCAACTACAGTAGCTCCTAGGGTTGTATAAGTCGACTCACGAAAAGTCATTTAATCGACATTTTGCTACAAAAATGGTGGAAAATTAAGTCGGCTTTTGATTACGAATTATCGGGATTATACGGTACTTACATATCAACCGCGCTACAAAGGTCATATTTCAAGTCATATTTAAAATGTACAATATCACTGGGATGAACTCGCTTGATATTATATGTGACATGAAGAATTTTTTTAATACCGCCTTTTCGTATGAAATAATTAATTAATTCAAAAACTATTCGCATTAGGAAATTTAGAAAAAATCATGGATACCATACTTTATTAATTTTTTTAAAAAAATAGATATACTTTAGCTTAATAATATATATTAAGTTACATAGTTTTGTTCCATACAACATTAAAGTTTTTATAACATAAATTGTTTCAAATGTCTCCATCGTAGTAGGTTTAATAGAATTTAATATGATGTAGCATTTCCAATGTTTCTAATTATACTTTTTCTAATTTCATTTAATTTCTTATCTATGAATTTTGAACATTGGTTGTAAAAACAGGATTGTAGATTGTTGCTGCTTCGTTTGTATTTTTTCCTTGCTCGATCAAATTTAAGATGCCATGTGGGAATGTACTTCAATATGTCACGATATTTATATACGTACATACATTTGAGCAGTAAGGATGAGTTTGGTGAATTAATCAATCAACAGATCGATATGATGTTGGGAACTGTAACTATAGACAGCAAACGAAATACTGAGGTTTGAACTGAAAATGAGTGCTCTTTATGTTCCAAAATCAACACCAAATAATGAGAAAAAACAGTGAAAAACATGCAAGTGTCATATTCTAAACAAAATAAAAAAAAAAAAATAGTGTCCCACAAAAATAAGAATATTTAAAAAAGGAAAATGGTAGGTACATTTAAAATTCATTTTGCAAAGATACGAAGGCTGAAGTCAAATTTTTTTACGGTATACGCACATTCATTTCCATAGGCCAGATGAATTCGCTCTATGTGAGACCCAGGTGTGTGAGGTTTTTATTCCACAGAACTTTCACATTCCTGGCTATCACACTCTTTCTCTTCACACAGACGCCTTGTAGTATTTATACGTAATGGTGTTGTGTTCCAGAGTCAACAAAAGTTGCTCTCAGAAGATCCAGAATTTAACTCCCTTTGGGTTAAGTTCAGGATAGGTTCACACCCATTACACTTCGGGTTTCTTTACAGAAGCCGAAATTTTGAAAGCAATTTAACTCCCTTTGGGTTAAGTTCAGGATAGGTTCACACCCATTACACTTCGGGTTTCTTTACAGAAGCCGAAATTTTGAAAGCAAGGCTACCCTAAACGGCTTCGACGCCCTTGCCGACTCTATTTCTTAAGTCTAAGAAGATTATCCGGACGGTGAAATTGTAGTTGCTGGGGATTTCAATGTCCATAATAATTCTAGGCTTTCCCATTTGAGAAACACATCTCCTCTGGGTCCAACTTGAAGTAACTAGTGAAGGGCAATACCATAATATTCTTGACCTTTTCTTAACTTCACACCATGAAAAGTACCAGGATAACATTCTAGCGCCTCTTGGAAACTCGGATCATTGCACCATTTCAGCATCCTTTTCATTCTCCGATCTTCGGGCAACTTCTAAACCAGTCAGGAAGCGGACAATGTACATATACGAAAAGGCACATTGGGCAGAGCTCAACAACTTTTATCGGCATTTTAATTGGAAATTATGTTTCCTTGACATAAATGTCGATGCTGCTGCAGAAATGGTTGGGAAAATAATTCTTCTTGGAGTTAACACGTTTATTCAATTAAACGTTTAACAAATTGTTGGTTGAATCAGTTATGCAAATAAGCTGTCAGATCCAAAGAGGAAACGTTCAGAAATTGGCGTTTAAATATAAACGCCACTACTGAGCTGCTACGTAAGCATTCAAGATCCAATTGTGCCAGAGTTCTTAGGCGCGAAAAACTTCTCCACGAATAGAGTGTTCGTTCTAAAGTTGTTTCTTTCCCAGGGGAAGTAAGAGCTTATGGACATTTGTTAAAAGAGTAAGGGACAAATCTTCGCCTTCTATTCCAACTCTCGTTAACGATGACCAGACATTCACTGACCCGGTTGACAAAGCTAACTTTCTGGCTGAAATATTTGCGAAAGAGCGATGGAGTTGATCTATTCAAGTCCTCGGTGAAAGTAAATATGTACACCAGTGTGTTGGACTTTGCATCCAACTCTATTGTCTCCCTTCAGCATCGTTGGAATGTGGGTTGTATATCGCTGTTCTATAGATATTTTAACGGTATCTGTTCGCCTGAATTTAGAGCATTTAGTGGGAATCCACGGGTATCCAGGTATGTGGAATAACATTGACATTCTGAAATTTAAAACAAATGTCAACAAACACTACTCCCTCTTTCTACCTTCCGATACCCTAATTTCCTTCCGCTAACACAATGCATTGCAAAAAAATGTGGATGGAATGGCCCATTTGTATGTGAGGTACCAAAAGGGGAGTTGCCAGACTACCAAGTTTTCGTCCAAAACTTTGTCTAGCTATAGCTTTACGCAATACAAAATTTTATTATTTTTTTATGTGTATGTAGTGTATCTGAAAAGTAAACAAACAAATTCGTGAGCATTCGCAAATCAAAATCAAGCACGACACCAAAGGAGAAACAAATTCGTGAGCATTCGCAAAGCAAGATCAAGCAAGACACCAAGTGTCTCGCAAAAAAAAAGAAAAAATATTGAAACCGCGTTATAACGAAATCGCGCTAAACAAATTCGCGTTAAGCGGCATTGCCTGTACTTCAATATGTCATGTTATTTATAGGCGTAGATACAGTTTAGCAGTAAGGATGAGTTTCGTGAATTAATCAATATACAGATTGCTAGAAAATTCCCAAATTACCAAATATGTGAGTATGTTAAAATGCAGTTTGTTTAATTAATTCTATGTTAATATTTATGTATATATAATATATTAAACCTCTAACCGGCAAGACCTTAAGACGGCCTTCATTAATTGTGATTAATTGCATAAAAAATATTAATCCTTTAACCAGCCAAATAGGAATCCTGGAAAATCCTTGCCAACTGTTTTTTAATAGTTATACACAAAAAATATTTTGTTACGAAATTAAACAAAATTAATGAAGACTGCCTCAGGGTTGTCTTGCCGTTTAGAGGGTTAAACAGATCGTTACTATCGCACTAGCGTAAGAATGTCTGTTGGTTTGCTAGGCGGAGTAATATCGTGTGCGGCGTTTGCTTGTGGATGTATGTCCAAACCGATTCGACATTGTTTAAATAATTTCGGTTAAACTAGTTTCGCATTAGAACACAAACGGCGACTTGGATTTCATATTCGCCCCTTTTTTTGAAAGCACGACGGGCCGCAGGTTTGGCCCATGAGGGCTTCACCATCTTCAGGTCCAAGATTTATGTGTATATTTCTTCTTTATTTCACAAAAGCAGTGTTAATGCAAGAGTTCAATTGTGAATGTCGTGATAGGAGGGTGCATAGCGGAGATCCATAGTTTTCTTTATTCTCTGTGGACGCTGCACATTACCTTTGAAAACATACTATGTGTTTGTTATTACACAGCGCAACACGAAAAAACTCTTTCGTGACTGACTGACTGATTCATCTCAGTCCTGGTTCCTCACATGGCTGAAGCCAGAATCATGAAATTCTGGGAGTATGTTGCCTTTGCATTGTTTCTTTTGGCACATATTGGGCGGTATCTCAACCATAACTTAACGAATGTTGGTTCTTATGTGCTTAAGAGTTAAATGTTTATCTGTATAAACACGGTTTTTCGCGTAACTCCACAACGAGTGCATCAAACAGTGACTTTTTGTGGATGTAATGGCCTCTCTTCAATTACTTGAGGATTCTCAGAACCCCAAATACGGCAATTTTGTTTATTAATACCCACCGAGTGAGAAATTTGCTTTATAAACATAAACCATAATCTCCTCGTAAAGAACGATGTGTGGCTGTGCCAGAATCACCTCTATTATAGTAGGTTTTAATAATTTTTACGCGTTGTATGGTAGTTAAGCGATCCATTTCGTCAATGTCAGACTTCCAACTGAAAAGAAAAAAAATTGGTTTGACAACTTAGTTTGACAGATGTCGAATTCCAGTCCTATACTTTTGAAACCACGAAATGGATAACCACGATATATAAATGAAAAATAATTTACAAAATTATCGCAAGTACAAATACGGCTGCTGTTAGAATTGGGTTCTAAAGAAGAGTGTTTGTCTTTCGTTCGGTGTGCACGTACAATTTGTTCCGTCCGTCGCGTTTCTCTGTGTCGTCTGTTTAAAAATATAAGAATAAACAACCAAAACTAAAAACACAAACATAAAAAAAGAACAAAAACAATAATAACAATAACAATACTCAACAAACTAACTTCTCCACAAGATCAATAACAAAACAATAAACCGGCTACCTACAAAACAACAACCATCGCCCACGCACATTGACAACAACAACAATTCAAATTCCAACTCCAAACGCATTCAACACAACAGACAACACTAAGGGCTTTTTTATGTTCCCTTATCTGTCTTGTACTTGTGTTTCCCCCCTTCCCTAACCTTTTGGCTTAATAGAAATAATACTGCGCTCTTCTTGTCGCTGTTCTGTTAGTTGTTGTAGGTATAATACTGGACAACTACAGATATAACAGCGGGGGGAAGGGTGCAGCATTATTTGTGATTATGCGTTGACGTTGTCTTGTTATTTGGTAGTGTTATGGCAGGTAGGTTTCAAATTCACTTCGCGAACATTCGCGGGTTGAGGTCGAATTTTTTTGCGGTATACTCTCACATTCATTCCCATAGGCCGGATGTCCTCGCTCTATGTGAGACCCAGGTATGTGAGAATTCTGATCCACAGGATTTTCACATTCCTGGTTATCACACTCTATCCTCTTTCTCTTCACACAGAGGACTTGTGGTATTTATACGTAGTGGTGTTATGTTCCAGAGTCAGCAACACTCACAAGATCCAGAATTTAACTCCCTCTGGGTTAAGTTCAGGATTGGATCGCACCTATTACACTTCGGGTTTCTTTATAGAAGTCCAACTTGGGAAAGGGAGGCTACCCTCAACGGCTTCGACGCCCTTTCCGAATCTTAGATGTTTATCCGGACAGTGAAATTGTAGTTGCTGGGGATTTCAATGTCCATAATAATTCTTGGCTTTCCCATTCGAGCCATACATCTCCGGAGGGCCAGTACGCTGAGGTTTTTGCCGCGCACAACGACTTGGCGCAATTAGTGAATGAACCAACACACATTCCGCGTGTTGAAGGGCAACAACAAAATATTCTTGACCTTTTTTTAACCACCCACCCTGAAAAGTACGAGGTTAACATTCTTGCACCTCTTGGTAATTCGGATCATTGTACCATTTCATCATCTTTTGTTCTCCAATCTTCGGCCCACTTCTAAAACAGTCACGAAGCGGACAATGTATGTATACGAAAAGGCACGTTGGGCAGAGCTCAACAATTTTTACCAGCAATTTAACTGGAAATTATGTATAAACACGTATAAACACGTTTATTCCCTCGAAGACTATTTCGATCAAACCCCCAAACAATTTTTGGTTTAAGCAGACATGCAAAGAAGCTGTCAGGTCCAAAGAGGAAGAGTTCAGAAATTGGCGTTTCAATAAAAACGCCAATACTGAGCTGCTACGCAAACAGGCAAGATCATCGTGCGCCAGAGTACTTAGTCGCGAAAAACTTCTTTACGAACAGCGTCTTCGTGCTAAAGTTCTCTCTTCTCCCAGGGAAGTAAGAGCTTTTGGTCATTCGTAAAAAGGGTAAGGAACAATTCTTCATCTTATATCCCAACTCTAGTTAACGATGACCAGATATTCACTGACTCGGTTGACAAAGCTAACCTTCTGGCTGAAATATTTGCAAAGAATTCATCTTTGCCAGAAAGCAGCCAACCACTCCCCGTGATCGGAAACGTATCTAGTTCGATGAGCCAAATATTTTTTCGAACATGTGGTGTTCTTGCAGATCTTAACGTAAATAAAACTCCGGGCCCGGATGGTATTTCAGCACTTGTAAGTGCTCTTCGACGCTAGCTCGTCCATTGCGCAATCTTTTCAACATGTCGTACCGTGCTGGTATTTACCCTTCACGTTGGAAAGTTGCCAATGTTCAGCCGATCCCCAAGAAAGGTGAGGCTACTAATCCTGCGAACTACCGTCCAATTGCAATATGTTCTGCTCTCTCGAAGGTCATGGAGAGCATGGTTAACCACCATCTTGTTAGGTATCTAGAGTCTAACGGCCTTCTCAATGATCGACAGTATGGTTTCGGTAGAAATCGATCTACTGGAGACCTGATGGCATTCCTTTCGGAGCAATGGAGTCGATCGATTCACCGCCTTGGTGAAAGCAAGGTCGTGGCTCTGGTTATTTCCAAGGCGTTCAATAGGGTCTGGCACGGAGCACTCATATCAAGACTTATTGCATTTGGTGTCGGTAATACCTTCTCTCGATTCATATCGAGTTTTCTCAGGGATCGCTCTATAAGAGTTGTTATAGATGGGGTCTCATCCAACGAGCATAGGCTGACCACAGGAGTGCCACAAGGCTCTGTCCTCTCTCCTTCTCTATTTCTTATTTTCATTGCAGACTGTGAACCCAATCTACTCCTTTGCGGATGACAGCAATCTCTGTCATTCGTACTCATTTGATCATCGGCCAAGTCCCTCGGAGATAGAGGACAAAAGGCGAACGATGAATAACTCACTTAACCGCGATTTGGCGACGATTTGTGAGTGGGGCCAAATGAACAGAGTAGATTTTAATGCACAAAAGATTCAGTGCTGTTTGTTGTCACACAAACGTTCCACTGTTCAGCACCGTCGTCAATATCTATGGGCGGTGTGGATATAGACGTGTCAGATACTCTTGATGTTCTGGGCATGAAGATACAGGGTGATGCTCGCTGGGCTAGCCATATATTCCAAGTGTCGAAAGAAGCATTCAAGTGTTTAAGCTTTTTAAAGCGGTGCAAGAAATACTTCACCCCATCTGACCTCGTAAATATTTACACCACCTACATCCGACCCAAAATAGAATACAACTCCTATATATGGACAGGGGCTCCAATGACATCTTTGCTGCTTCTGGACCGTGTGCAGAGGAGAGCGGTGGTGATGATAGGAGATGGTAGAATATCCAACTCTATTGTCTCCCTACATCATCGCCGTGGGTTGTATATCGCTGTTCTATAGATATTTTAACGGTATCTGTTCATCAGATATCCGTCGTCTGGTCCCTGAAGTTAGAACATTTAGCCGGAATACACGGCTATCCAGGGAGTCTCATCCGTTCATTGTCAAATGGCCGGTTGACCGGACGACGCACTATACAGAAAATTCGTTCTTCAGCCGGACTGTTCGTATGTGGAATAATCTTCCTACAAGTGTTTTTCCTGCCTGCTATGATATTATCAAATTCAAGGCCAACGTCAACAAACACTACTCCCTCTTTCCCCCCTCCAATAACCTTTCTTCCTATCGCTAACACAGTGCATTGTATTTATACGGGCACATCCCCTGAGTGTTAGGGGGAAAAAAAAGTAGCCATTGTACTTTTCAGGTTGTCAGCTAAGAAAACGCATATTCAGATTTGTCGAGTGATTTATTCCAAGTTTTCAAACTATTTTACAACAACGAATGAAATTTCTTTTTTTAATACTATTTATTTTCATTTAGCATGTGGGATTTTACTTGGGAAAACGAATACTTATTTTGCTTAAATGTTTTTGATGAAGCAGAATGCCTTGTTTGCAATCAGAAATTTTATAATTTTTTTTTTTTGAATTTATAAACACATAAAATTACTTATGTATATTTGTTTACCCAGTAAACAACTTCTGTACCTATTTTCTTGAAGATATTTTTTTTATTATTTTTGAATTGTTTTTATGTTTATTTTTTTTTATTCGCCTCATTGCTAAAATTGGAAGCGTACCAAAACGGGGCAAAAGATAGGGGGAAACAAAAAGATTTATAGAATGAGCTAAGAATTCGAGGATACTGAGGAGACTTCAGTTGCTCCCTTTAAATATAGAGGTTGTGGGAAGACGTTTTAAAAACAACAATAAAGGGTGAGAATTAAATTTGGAAAATTAAAAAAAGGTGATTAAATAAAAAGGTGAACTACAGTAGCTCCTAGGGTTGTATAAGTCGACTCACGAAAAGTCATTTAATCGACATTTTGCTACAAAAATGGTGAAAAATTAAGTCGGCTTTTGATTACGAATTATCGGGATTATACGGTACTTACATATCAACCGCGCTACAAAGGTCATATTTCAAGTCATATTTAAAATGTACAATATCACTGGGATTAACTCGCTTGATATTATATGTGACATGAAGAATTTTTTTAATACCGCCTTTGCGTATGAAATAATTAATTAATTCAAAAACTATTCGCATTAGGAAATTTAGAAAAAATCATGGATACCATACTTTATTAATTTTTTTAAAAAAATAGATATACTTTAGCTTAATAATATATATTAAGTTACATAGTTTTGTTCCATACAACATTAAAGTTTTTATAACATAAATTGTTTCAAATGTCTCCATCGTAGTAGGTTTAATAGAATTTAATATGATGTAGCATTTCCAATGTTTCTAATTATACTTTTTCTAATTTCATTTAATTTCTTATCTATGAATTTTGAACATTGGTTGTAAAAACGGGATTGTAGATTGTTGCTGCTTCGTTTGTATTTTTTCCTTGCTCGATCAAATTTAAGATGCCATGTGGGAATGTACTTCAATATGTCACGATATTTATATACGTACATACATTTGAGCAGTAAGGATGAGTTTGGTGAATTAATCAATCAACAGATCGATATGATGTTGGGAACTGTAACTATAGACAGCAAACGAAATACTGAGGTTTGAACTGAAAATGAGTGATCTTTATGTTCCAAAATCAACACCAAATAATGAGAAAAACCAGTGAAAAACATGCAAGTGTCATATTCTAAACAAAAAAAAAAAAAAAAATAGTGTCCCACAAAAATAAGAATATTTAAAAAAGGAAAATGGTAGGTACATTTAAAATTCATTTTGCAAAGATACGAGGGCTGAAGTCAAATTTTTGTACGGTATACACGCACATTCATTTCCATAGGCCAGATGAATTCGCTCTATGTGAGACCCAGGTGTGTGAGGTTTTTATTCCACAGAACTTTCACATTCCTGGCTATCACACTCTTTCTCTTCACACAGACGCCTTGTAGTATTTATACGTAATGGTGTTGTGTTCCAGAGTCAACAAAAGTTGCTCTCAGAAGATCCAGAATTTAACTCCCTTTGGGTTAAGTTCAGGATAGGTTCACACCCATTACACTTCGGGTTTCTTTACAGAAGCCGAAATTTTGAAAGCAATTTAACTCCCTTTGGGTTAAGTTCAGGATAGGTTCACACCCATTACACTTCGGGTTTCTTTACAGAAGCCGAAATTTTGAAAGCAAGGCTACCCTAAACGGCTTCGACGCCCTTGCCGACTCTATTTCTTAAGTCTAAGAAGATTATCCGGACGGTGAAATTGTAGTTGCTGGGGATTTCAATGTCCATAATAATTCTAGGCTTTCCCATTTGAGAAACACATCTCCTCTGGGTCCAACTTGAAGTAACTAGTGAAGGGCAATACCATAATATTCTTTACCTTTTCTTAACTTCACACCATGAAAAGTACCAGGATAACATTCTTGCGCCTCTTGGAAACTCGGATCATTGCACCATTTCAGCATCCTTTTCATTCTCCGATCTTCGGGCAACTTCTAAACCAGTCAGGAAGCGGACAATGTACATATACGAAAAGGCACATTGGGCAGAGCTCAACAACTTTTATCAGCATTTTAATTGGAAATTATGTTTCCTTGACATAAATGTCGATGCTGCTGCAGAAATGGTTGGGAAAATAATTCTTCTTGGAGTTAACACGTTTATTCAATTAAACGTTTAACAAATTGTTGGTTGAATCAGTTATGCAAATAAGCTGTCAGATCCAAAGAGGAAACGTTCAGAAATTGGCGTTTAAATATAAACGCCACTACTGAGCTGCTACGTAAGCATTCAAGATCCAATTGTGCCAGAGTTCTTAGGCGCGAAAAACTTCTCCACGAATAGTGTGTTCGTTCTAAAGTTGTTTCTTTCCCAGGGGAAGTAAGAGCTTATGGACATTTGTTAAAAGAGTAAGGGACAAATCTTCGCCTTCTATTCCAACTCTCGTTAACGATGACCAGACATTCACTGACCCGGTTGACAAAGCTAACTTTCTGGCTGAAATATTTGCGAAAGAGCGATGGAGTTGATCTATTCAAGTCCTCGGTGAAAGTAAATATGTACACCAGTGTGTTGGACTTTGCATCCAACTCTATTGTCTCCCTTCAGCATCGTTGGAATGTGGGTTGTATATCGCTGTTCTATAGATATTTTAACGGTATCTGTTCCCCTGAATTTAGAGCATTTAGTGGGAATCCACGGGTATCCAGGTATGTGGAATAACATTGACATTCTGAAATTTAAAACAAATGTCAACAAACACTACTCCCTCTTTCTACCTTGCGATACCCTAATTTCCTTCCGCTAACACAATGCATTGCCAAAAAATGTGGATGGAATGGCCCATTTGTATGTGAGGTACCAAAAGGGGAGTTGCCAGACTACCAAGTTTTCGTCCAAAACTTTGTCTAGCTATAGCTTTACGCAATACAAAATTTTATTATTTTTTTATGTGTATGTAGTGTATCTGAAAAGTAAACAAACAAATTCGTGAGCATTCGCAAATCAAAATCAAGCACGACACCAAAGGAGAAACAAATTCGTGAGCATTCGCAAAGCAAGATCAAGCAAGACACCAAGTGTCTCGCAAAAAAAAATAAAAAATATTGAAACCACGTTATAACGAAATCGCGCTAAACAAATTCGCGTTAAGCGGCATTGCCTGTACTTCAATATGTCGTGTTATTTATAGGCGTAGATACAGTTTAGCAGTAAGGATGAGTTTCGTGAATTAATCAATATACAGATTGCTAGAAAGTTCCCAAATTACCAAATATGTGAGTATGTTAAAATGCAGTTTGTTTAATTAATTCTATGTTAATATTTATGTATATATAATATATTAAACCTCTAACCGGCAAGACCTTAAGACGGCCTTCATTAATTGTGATTAATTGCATAAAAAATATTAATCCTTTAACCAGCCAAATAGGAATCCTGGAAAATCCTTGCCAACTGTTTTTTAATAGTTATACACAAAAAATATTTTGTTACGAAATTAAACAAAATTAATGAAGACTGCCTCAGGGTTGTCTTGCCGTTTAGAGGGTTAAACAGATCGTTACTATCGCACTAGCGTAAGAATGTCTATTGGTTTGCTAGGCGGAGTAATATCGTGTGCGGCGTTTGCTTGTGGATGTATGTCCAAACCGATTCGACATTGTTTAAATAATTTCGGTTAAACTAGATTCGCATTCGAACACAAACGGCGACTTGGATTTCATATTCGCCTCTTTTTTTGAAAGCACGACGGGCCGCAGGTTTGGCCCATGAGGGCTTCACCATCTTCAGGTCCAAGATTCATGTGTATATTTTTTCTTTATTTCACAAAAGCAGTGTGAATGCAAGAGTTCAATTGTGAATGTTGTGATAGGAGGGTGCATAGCGGAGATCCATAGTTTTCTTTATTCTCTGTGGACGCTGCACATTACCTTTGAAAACATACTATGTGTTTGTTATTACACAGCGCAACACGAAAAAACTCTTTCGTGACTGACTGACTGATTCATCTCAGTCCTGGTTCCTCACATGGCTGAAGCCAGAATCATGAAATTCTGGGAGTATGTTGCCTTTGCATCCTAGACATCCGGTAAGAACAGGGAAAGCGGGTAAAATGTGTCCCAAAACTCTTCGAAAAATTGGTCACAACTACTCTTGGCAACAACTGCTGGAAATGCGTTTCAAAACGTACCGAAACGGGATACAAAGGGGGAAATATAAAAAAGGGTGGAATACAATTTTTGCCAACAACTGGTGGAAATGAGTTAGAGATGGGAGGAAAAAAGGACAGGAATGATTTTTGGAAGAAATTGAAAAGTTGACAAAAGGGTCCAGTGTTGCAAGCATTGTTTCTTTTGGCACATATTGGGCGGTATCTCAACCATAACTTAACGAATGTTGGTTCTTATGTGCTTAAGAGTTAAATGTTTATCTGTATCAACACGGTTTTTCGCGTAACTCCACAACGAGTGCATCAAACAGTCACTTTTTGTGGATGTAATGGCCTCTCTTCAATTACTTGAGGATTCTCAGAACCCCAAATACGGCAATTTTGTTTATTAATACCCACCGAGTGAGAAATTTGCTTTACAAACATAAACCACAATCTCCTCGTAAAGAACGATGTGTGGCTGTGCCAGAATCACCTCTATTATAGTAGGTTTTAATAATTTTTACGCGTTGTATGGTAGTTAAGCGATCCATTTCGTCAATGTCAGACTTCCAACTGAAAAGAAAAAAAATTGGTTTGACAACTTAGTTTGACAGATGTCGAATTCCAGTCCTATACTTTTGAAACCACGAAATGGATAACCACGATATATAAATGAAAAATAATTTACAAAATTATCGCAAGTACAAATACGACTGCTGTTAGAATTGGGTTCTAAAGAAGAGTGTTTGTCTTTCGTTCGGTGTGCACGTACAATTTGTTCCGTCCGTCGCGTTTCTCTGTGTCGTCTGTTTAAAAATATAAGAATAAACAACCAAAACTAAAAACACAAACATAAAAAAAGAACAAAAACAATAATAACAATAACAATACTCAACAAACTAACTTCTCCACAAGATCAATAACAAAACAATAAACCGGCTACCTACAAAACAACAACCATCGCCCACGCACATTGACAACAACAACAATTCAAATTCCAACTCCAAACGCATTCAACACAACAGACAACACTAAGGGCTTTTTTATGTTCCCTTTTCTGTCTTGTACTTGTGTTTCCCCCCTTCCCTAACCTTTTGGCTTAATAGAAATAATACTGCGCTCTTCTTGTCGCTGTTCTGTTAGTTGTTGTAGGTATAATACTGGACAACTACAGATATAACAGCGGGGGGAAGGGTGCAGCATTATTTGTGATTATGCGTTGACGTTGTCTTGTTATTTGGTAGTGTTATGGCAGGTAGGTTTCAAATTCACTTCGCGAACATTCGCGGGTTGAGGTCGAATTTTTTTGCGGTATACTCTCACATTCATTCCCATAGGCCGGATGTCCTCGCTCTATGTGAGACCCAGGTATGTGAGAATTCTGATCCACAGGATTTTCACATTCCTGGTTATCACACTCTATCCTCTTTCTCTTCACACAGAGGACTTGTGGTATTTATACGTAGTGGTGTTATGTTCCAGAGTCAGCAACACTCACAAGATCCAGAATTTAACTCCCTCTGGGTTAAGTTCAGGATTGGATCGCACCTATTACACTTCGGGTTTCTTTATAGAAGTCCAACTTTGGAAAGGGAGGCTACCCTCAACGGCTTCGACGCCCTTTCCGACTCTTAGATGTTTATCCGGACAGTGAAATTGTAGTTGCTGGGGATTTCAATGTCCATAATAATTCTTGGCTTTCCCATTCGAGCCATACATCTCCGGAGGGCCAGTACGCTGAGGTTTTTGCCGCGCACAACGACTTGGCGCAATTAGTGAATGAACCAACACACATTCCGCGTGTTGAAGGGCAACAACAAAATATTCTTGACCTTTTTTTAACCACCCACCCTGAAAAGTACGAGGTTAACATTCTTGCACCTCTTGGTAATTCGGATCATTGTACCATTTCATCATCTTTTGTTCTCCAATCTTCGGCCCACTTCTAAAACAGTCACGAAGCGGACAATGTATGTATACGAAAAGGCACGTTGGGCAGAGCTCAACAATTTTTACCAGCAATTTAACTGGAAATTATGTTTCCTAGACAATAATGTCGATGCTGCTGCTGAAATGTTTGAAAAAATAATTCTTCTTAGTATAAACACGTTTATTCCCTCGAAGACTATTTCGATCAAACCCCCAAACAATTTTTGGTTTAAGCAGACATGCAAAGAAGCTGTCAGATCCAAAGAGGAAGAGTTCAGAAATTGGCGTTTCAATAAAAACGCCAATACTGAGCTGCTACGCAAACAGGCAAGATCATCGTGCGCCAGAGTACTTAGGCGCGAAAAACTTCTTTACGAACAGCGTCTTCGTGCTAAAGTTCTCTCTTCTCCCAGGGGAAGTAAGAGCTTTTGGTCATTCGTTAAAAGGGTAAGGAACAATTCTTCATCTTCTATCCCAACTCTAGTTAACGATGACCAGATATTCACTGACTCGGTTGACAAAGCTAACCTTCTGGCTGAAATATTTGCAAAGAATTCATCTTTGCCCGAAAGCAGCCAACCACTCCCCGTGATCGGAAACGTATCTAGTTCGATAAGCCAGATATGTTTTCGAACATGTGGTGTTTTTGCAGATCTTAACGTAAATAAAACTACGGGCCCGGATGGTATTTCAGCACTTGTAAGTGCTCTTCGACGCTAGCTCGTCCATTGCGCAATCTTTTCAACATGTCGTACCGTGCTGGTATTTACCTTTCACGTTGGAAAGTTGCCAATGTTCAGCCGATCCCCAAGAAAGGTGAGGCTACAAATCCACCCAATAGCAATATGTTCTGCGCTCTCAAAGATTATGGAGAGCATGGTTAACCACCATCTTGCCAAATATTTAGAGTGTAATGGCCTTTTAAATGACCGACAGTATGGCTTCTGTAGAAATCAATCTACTGGAGACCTGATGGCGTTCCTTACGGAGCGATGGAATCGATCTATTCACGACCTTGGTGAAAGTAAGGTCGTAACTCTGGATATTTCCAAGGCGTTCAATAGGATCTGGCACGAAGCACTCATATCAAAACTTATTGCATTTGGTGTCGGTAATACCTTCTCTTGATTCATTTCGAGTTTTCTCAGGGATAGCTATATACGAGCTGTTATAGATGGGATCTCATCCAACGAGCATAGGTTGACCGCAGGACTCCAACAAGGCTCTGTCCTCTCTCCTTCTTTATTCCTTATTTTCATTGACGACCTGTTGGGTCAGACTGTGAACCCAATCTACTCCTTTGCGGATGACAGCAACCTCTGTCATTCGTACTCATTTGATCATCGGCCAAGTCCCTCGGAGATAGAGGACAAAAGGCGAACGATGAATAACTCACTTAACCGCGATTTGGCGACGATTTGTGAGTGGGGCCAAATGAACAGAGTAGATTTTAATGCACAAAAGATTCAGTGCTGTTTGTTGTCACACAAACGTTCCACTGTTCAGCACCGTCGTCAATATCTATGGGCGGTGTGGATATAGACGTGTCAGATACTCTTGATGTTCTGGGCATGAAGATACAGGGTGATGCTCGCTGGGCTAGCCATATATTCCAAGTGTCAAAAGAAGCATTCAAGTGTTTAGGCTTTTTAAAGCGGTGCAAGAAATACTTCACCCCATCTGACCTCGTAAATATTTACACCACCTACATCCGACCCAAAATAGAATACAACTCCTATATATGGACAGGGGCTCCAATGACATCTTTGCTGCTTCTGGACCGTGTGCAGAGGAGAGCGGTGGTGATGATAGGAGATGGTAGAATATCCAACTCTATTGTCTCCCTACATCATCGCCGTGGGTTGTATATCGCTGTTCTATAGATATTTTAACGGTATCTGTTCATCAGATATCCGTCGTCTGGTCCCTGAAGTTAGAACATTTAGCCGGAATACACGGCTATCCAGGGAGTCTCATCCGTTCATTGTCAAATGGCCGGTTGACCGGTCGACGCACTATACAGAAAATTCGTTCTTCAGCCGGACTGTTCGTATGTGGAATAATCTTCCTACAAGTGTTTTTCCTGCCTGCTATGACATTATCAAATTCAAGGCCAACGTCAACAAACACTACTCCCTCGTTCCCCCCTCCAATAACCTTTCTTCCTATCGCTAACACAGTGCATTGTATTTATACGGGCACATCCACTGAGTGTTAGGGGGGAAAAAAAGTAGCCATTGTACTTTTCAGGTTGTCAGCTAAGAAAACGCATATTCAGATTTGTCGAGTGATTTATTCCACGTTTTCAAACTATTTTACAACAACGAATGAAATTTCTTTTTTTAATACTATTTATTTTCATTTAGCATGTGGGATTTTACTTGGGAAAACGAATACTTATTTTGCTTAAATGTTTTTGATGAAGCAGAATGCCTTGTTTGCAATCAGAAATTTTATAATTTTTTTTTTTGAATTTATAAACACATAAAATTACTTATGTATATTTGTTTACCCAGTAAACAACTTCTGTACCTGTTCAAAACAGCGTTAAACTTCTGTCCCACACTGTTTTGTTTTCTAAGTGTTCTCAACCTGTGCTATGTACAAATCTATGTACAGGTTGCGGTCGCGTTCCTTGCGTTTTTTCCTTCGTTTGTTATGTGCTAACGGTCTGTCGCGCTTCAAAAAATAACTTTTTTGAGGATGCAAGCGACAGACAGACAGCACACAAGATCAGTTGGTTTTTAATCAAAGTTCTAAGCAGTACGTTGCCCCCGTGAATTAGTGACAAAGTGAAGTACAGTCAAAAAAGACACATTAAATAAATAATTTCTATTCAATTCCAGATTTTGTAAGTATGTTACACAAACGAACAAGTGCACTCAATAATTTAAAAAAAACTAAACGTAACGAAATTGTAATATACTAAAAAGAATTAAATAATTAAACAAAGAACATGTAATAATTATAAGCACACACATTGTACTTAGTTCAAAACCAAAAAACCCACCCTTATTGTTAACTAGAAAATATGTACACGAAAAGTTACATATAACTACACAAACATATATTGTCAAAAAAACCCATGAATATACGAAACAATAAATTATCCGAAACAGTGAAATTAAACAAATTAAAATAATCAAAGCCTTCTTAATTCAAAGGCAATAATTAAAAAAGAAGTTTGGTAACAAAACATTTGGTCCATTCGAACCGAATAAATGTAAAAAAAAAAACAGAAATAATTGTGAAATTAATAACACAGTTATTATCGTCTTCCTTGTGCAAGTCCGTCCGCTTTCATACATGTGTGTATGAAAGAGACAACGCTTCAAGACCCAGCAAAAAGGCAACGCATACACATACACACACATAAAGAAACCGTAAGTACAGTAAAAGGAAACACGACAAACAAGCAAATAATAGAGGGTGCAGCTAAGGTTAAAAAATATTTCGGCTAGCTGTTGCTAAGCTGTGGTTGAACTCAAATTCCTCGTATGACCCTGTTAATCATTTGCTTGTCGGTATGTGCTTTTTATAATAAATTGCCGGTATATGTAGCCCCTGTTCTGTGATTCAACTGTTCGCCATTGCTGATATTAATTTGTCACTGACGCCGCTCAATGGTCTTGGGTAGCCATTTTGTAATATGCCCATTTGGAAGATTAATTAGAGAGGCCTGAGAAATATTAGCAACGGTCAACCTTTCGCGACTCTTGAAAGATATCATTGGAAAAGCGACGATCACGCCAATTTGTGAAAAATATTTTTCTACGACGAAAGTTGCGTCAATTTGGGAAAAATATTTTTATACGGCAAAGGTTGCGTTAATTTGTGAAAAATATTTTTCTACGACGGAAGTTGCGTCAATTTGTGAAAAATATTCTTATACGGCAAAGGTTGCGTTAATTTGTGAAAAATATTTTTCTACGACGAAAGTTGCGTCAATTTGTGAAAAATATTTTTGTACGGCGAAGGTTGCGTTGATTTGTGAAAATTATTTTTCTACGACGAAGGTTGCGTCAATTGGTGAAAAATATTTTTATACGGCAAAGGTTGCGTTAATTTGTGAAAAATATTTTTCTACGACGAAAGTTGCGTCAATTGGTGAAAAATATTTTTATACGGCGAATGTTGCGTTGATTTGTGGAAAATATTTTTCTACGACGAAAGTTGCGTCAACTAGTGAAAAATATTTTTATGCGGCGAATGTTGCGTTGATTTGTGAAAAATATTTTTCTACGACGAAAGTTGCGTCAACCAGTGAAAAATATTTTTATGCGGCAAAGGTTGCGTTGATTTGTGAAAAATAATTTTCTACGACGAAAGTTGCGTCAACTGGTGAAAAATATTTTTATACGACGAAAGTTGCGTCAACTGGTGAAAAATATTTTTATACGACGAAAGTTGCGTCAACTAGTGAAAAATATTTTTATACGCCAGGTTGCGTTAATTTGTGAAAAATATTTTTCTACGACGAAAGTTGCGACAATTGGTGAAAAATATTTTTATACAACGAAAGTTGCGTCAATTGGTGAAAAATATTTTTATACGACGAAAGTTGCGTCAACTAGAGAAAAATATTTTTATACGGCGAATGTTGCGTTGATTTGTGGAAAATATTTTTCTACGACGAAAGTTGCGTCAATTGGTGAAAAATATTTTTATACGACGAAAGTTGCGTCAACTAGTGAAAAATATTTTTATACGCCAGGTTGCGTTAATTTGTGAAAAATATTTTTCTACGACGAAAGTTGCGTCAATTGGTGAAAAATATTTTTATACAACGAAAGTTGCGTCAATTGGTGAAAAATATTTTTATACGACGAAAGTTGCGTCAACTAGAGAAAAATATTTTTGTACAACGAAAATTGCGTCAATTTGGAAAAAAAATACAATTTTGAAAGACAAAATTATTTGGAAAAAAAAATTTTGAAGTTCAACATCGAGAAAGTTATTTTTTTTTTTTGAAAATAGTTTTTGTTCTTGCGAATTTTTTGCAGAATTGCGAAAAACATTTTTGGGCATTCCTTTTTTGAGGGAAAAGTTTCAGTAAACAGCCAAACCTATCGTCAATTTGTAAATAATTTTTTGAGACCCTATAATTATTATTGGATTATTTTGTGACTCCATCGTCGGTTGTTTACCAGCTATCTTTACACAATGTCTAAAGCACTTAGAGCTAAATTTGCAAACTGCGTGAACGATTTAGTGGACTTCGAATCAGTGTATTCAGTCAAGGAATCCTCCGAGAGTATACATGCTTTAGAGGTCCTAAGGGTAGAGATAAATTCTTTATGGGATCAAGTGAAGAAGTCCTATTTGAATTGTAGGGATCAAGAGGAGGTCGAGGGAGAGAACCCCATTGATAAGACTAAGCTTCGTACACACTATAAGGAAGCCTTAACGAGTTATCAACGAGTGTTAATTTCACTGAACGACGAGATTCTGACCCTATCCGATCGGAATTCTGAGGAAAAACGAGAAAGGATGTCCGCACTGCCGCCGAAAGACACTGAGAAGGAGTTTGCCCCTGTTTTCCGGTTACCTCCTTGCGATACTGACACGTTTCATGGGGGATACAGCAAGTGGCCGACGTTTCGCGTTCTTTTTTCCGCCATCTACATTCAAAATACTAGACTCAGTAAGGTTGAAAAATTGTTCCATTTGACACAAAAGACAGCTGGTGAGGCGCGTGAAATTATAACCCACGTTCCCTTGACGAATGAAGGGTTTGATATCGCGTGGAGAAATTTAGTTGCCCGCTACGAGAACAAACGAATGCAGGTGAATGACCAGCTAAAATCTCGTTTTAATCTACCATCGGTTTCTGGTGATTCGGGAGCGTCAATTCAAAAGTTACAACGGACAGTCAACAGCTGCGTACAGACCCTGGAGACTCTCGACATTACTACGAATGGATGGGACCCAATTTTGATTTATCTTAGTTCTACGAAGCTGCCAAGAAATTTCCTTGAAGATTTTGAAAGTTCTTTAACTGATTGTTCGATTCTTCCGACTTGGGCCGATTTTGATAACTTTTTGACTCATAAGTTTAAAACTATAGAATCGGTAGGAAACATTCGACCCTCTAACTCGAAGTTTAGTCAACCCAAATCAGAGCAGGGAAACAAGGGAAGGCATGTTAATACCTTCCAGACTAACACTTTCCATAGAGCGCAAAATTCTACGCAGAAAGGAAAACACTCAACAGCTCCTCAAGGTGCCCAGCGCCCAAAGGAGGAGCCAGTCTGTGAACTGTGCAAGGGCACTCACAGCCTACGCGTTTGCCAAAAATTTCTGGATAAGACCACGAATGACCGCATTCACGTGGTAAAAATTTCACATTTGTGCTATAACTGTCTCTCATCGGACCACGGAGTCAGGGAATGTAAGAGCCGCTTTAGTTGCAGAACATGTAGTCAACGGCACCACTCCTTACTACATAAGGGTAATGATACCCAGTCTGCAAATGTCAGGGAAGATGCGCGACCTAGTACCAGTGCATCAGCTCTAACGACCCTTATACAGTCCACTCCAAACTTAGAAACACCCAGGCTTACGACCCTGACTCTCCAAGAGAACAGTTTCCAAAATCCTCAACCCCACACGACATTGCTATTTACAGCCATTGTTCAGCTCGAGTCTCGAGGGCAGAGGTACGATGCCAGAGCTATTGTCGACTCAGGATCACAATCCACCTTTATATCAGAGAAGCTCAAAAACCGTCTGAGACTCCCCACCAAGACAAATCTAGTTCATGTGTCCGGATTGAGTCAAGTCGCATCCGAGACTTCTACCAAATCTTGTTTGTTTAGTCTTCGTTCTCGCATTGATCCTGATTTTGAACTGGAAGTATGGGCCCCGGTACTGAAGACCCTTCCGTCAAATTTACCCTCAAGGACCCTTGACAGGACTCCACTTAGCTGTGCTGCCGGCCTAGAACTGGCAGATCCTAGATTCTACACAAGTCGGTCAGTCGATCTTTTGATTGGAATGGACATTGGACCCCTTATATATTCTTTGGAAACGCCTATGCAGTCAGTTGGATCTCTGCTGGCGCAAAAAACAGTTTTTGGATGGATTGTGGGAGGACCTCTACCTCAACGGTCCAGCGACGCTGATCGGATTGCGCTATGCAACACAGTTTCCATTGACAAGATTCTCACACGTTTTTGGGAGGTGGAGGAGACCACAAAAAAGATTTTGCGGTCAGAATAAGATAACTTTTGCGAAGAAAATTATAAAGCTTCAACTTGCCGAGAATCCACTGGAAGGTGTAGGGTGACACTGCCGTTCAGGACGTGTGAGGAACTAGGAGCTTCGAGGAATATAGCTATGGCTCAGTTTCATCGGATGGAGAAAAAGCTGCAGAGGACCCCGGAAGTTAAGGAGCAGTACGACAAATCCATCTTGGAATATATGGAATTAGGACAAATGAGGAAGGTTCCAAGTCATGAGATTGGAAAAATGCCACATTTTTATTTACCACATCATGCCGTCATAAAACCCGATAGGTTAACGACGAAACTTAGAGTCGTATTCAACGCGTCTAGCCCCTCAGCGAACAAAAAAAGCTTGAATGACATTTTGTACCCGGGACCGATACTACAGCAGGATCTGGTTCTGCAAATTTTGAAATGGAGGATTTTTAAGTACGTCTTCAACGCAGACGTGACCAAGATGTACCGGCAGATCCTGGTAAATCAGTCACAGACATGTTATCAGCGAATTCTTTTCCGCAAAAATCCGTAAAAATCCGACTGTCACATTCGGAGTTAATTGCGCGCCCTTCTTGGCCATCCGAACACTCCTACAACTTGCCGAGGATGTCCATGACCAATACCCTTTAGCATCTAACATTATTCGACAGAACATGTACGTCGATGATGTGCTAGCAGGCGCCCATACATTAGAACAAGCAATTGCAGCCCGCAAGGAGTTACATATGGCATTGGATTCAGCAGGATTTGAGCTGAGAAAGTGGACCTCTAACGACCCCGCAGTCATTCAAGATCTGCCATCTGATGCAATCTTGCCCGTTAATTGGTTGGACATATCGGAGGTAACATCAACGAAGACCCTAGGCATCCGTTGGAACATCTCATCTGACTCATTCACCTTCACGGCCCCAATTATTGACCAAAAGGGTTTTCATTCTAAAAGAGAGGTTCTTTCCGCGATTGCAAAATTTTTCGATCCCTGTGGCTGGCTTGCGCCGGTCATAATAGTAGCCAAGCTGATCATGCAACTGGTTTGGCTGGATAAAATCGGATGGGATGACGCCTTAAAGCCTATTACCTTGATGAACTGGCAAACTTTTGTAAAAAATTGTCCATCCGTCGATACAGTGTCAATTCCCAGGTGGATACAATTCAGTGTTGTCGAGATGCACGGGTTCTGCGATGCTTCAGAAAGCGCCTACGGGGCGGCACTCTACATTCGCGTGGAACACGCTAATCGACAAACAGACACTTTTCTGCTAGCAGCTAAGACTCGCGTTGCACCTATTAAGAAAATTTCCCTACCTAGACTGGAACTCTGCGGTGCTGTGCTGCTGTCAACACTGGCTGCTGCAGTGATACCGAATCTTAACCTAACTAACATTTCGACCCACTATTGGACAGACTCGACCATAGTGCTGGCCTGGCTTAGGAAACCTCCATGCTCCTGGAATACCTTTGTTGGAAATAGAATCTCAGATATTTTGGATAACGTAGGGGTTGAAAACTGGCGTCATGTCGACTCGGAATGTAATCCGGCCGACGTTGCAAGCCGCGGATGTACACCAACCGATTTGAAGTCACACCATTTATGGTGGTAAGGACCACCCTGGTTAAGGCTACCTAAAACCAGCTGGCCAAGTTATAATCCTCCAGGAGACGCAACTCTCGAGGCGAAGCCGGTAAAGGTTTTTGCTACGACGACATGTGAAGACCCCCTGCTTAGATTTTCATCATTGACCCGAGCCTATCGAGTTTTGGCCTATGTTATGCGGTTCTGGAGAAACACCGGTACCAACAGGACCCACTTAAGAGTTACCGGCCTTGAAGTAACGGCAGCTGAAATTCAAGATATCAAGACTAAACTTATAGTGATTTCACAGAAACACTATTTTAATGTCGAATGGCAATCATTGCAGAAGAAAACTCGAATTCCTCCTCATAGCCCACTTTTAACACTCAATCCATTTTTAGATACGAAGGGAGTGATCCGGGCCAATGGGCGGCTGGTTCGGTCGCCGGCCCTGACTTATAACGAACGTCATCCGATTATTCTCCCCTACCATGCTCATCTGACTCAACTACTCGTGGAATTCATTCACAAGATAACTCTTCATGGAGGAAACCAACTAATGGTGCGGGTAATTAGATCAGAATTCTGGGTGTGCAGGTTGAAACCTCTTGTACGGAAAGTGATACACAAGTGCCGAACTTGCCTACTATACAAGCAACATACTCAGACTCAGATCATGGCTGCTCTTCCCCCCGAACGTACGGTGCTCACCCGACCCTTTGTGAATACGGGAATCGATTTTGCAGGCCCTTTTTGCATCAAGAGTTTCACTGGCCGAGCTTGTCTTGTCACCAAGGGATACGTATGCATATTCGTGTGCTTCTCGACGAAGGCTATTCACTTAGAAGCCTCGAGCGACTTGTCGGCCCAATCGTTTCTTGCTGCACTCTCACGGTTCATCGGCAGGAGAGGATGCCCCAAGTGCATATATTCGGACAACGGCACAAACTTTGTCGGCGCCGCTGAACTAATTCGCAAGGATAGACTGGCTTTTATGAAGACTCTTCAAAATCGCACCATGGAGACGAACGCGCACCAATCACTTAAGTGGAAATTCATACCCCCGGGCGCACCTCACATGGGTGGCCAATGGGAAGCCGGGGTGAAGTCCTTTAAGACGCACTTGCGCAAATTGATACCAAAAATGAGTTTCACCTTTGAAGAACTCTCTACCATCTTAGCCAGAATTGAGGCCTGTCTCAACTCACGACCCCTTAGCCCGGCCAGTGACGACCCTGATGACCTCTCTCCATTGACACCGGGTCATTTTCTGATTGGGACATGCATGCTGGCTCCAGCGGAACCAGATTTATCAGGGGAAGAAGTGACGCTGGCCAACCGATGGAAACGCTTAAAAATCGTCTCTCAACATTTCTGCCAACGATGGAAAACCGAATATCTGAAGGAGCTACACCGTCGTTACAAATGGAAATACCCCCAAGAAAATGTCCAGGTCAACGACCTCGTCGTCATCAAAGACGAACGGGTAACACAAAACGACTGGAAAATGGGTCGAATTGTCAGAACTCATCCTGGCAGTGACCAAAATGTCCGCGTGGTTGAAATTCAAACCAGCCATGGACTCGTCAGCCGACCAATCACCAAAATTGTTCGGTTACCTACCAAATGACTCAGAAATCTCTCGGTCACGCTACTCAGCAATTACACACGTTTTGTCTTTTTTCTCTTTACCTCTCCTTACCAATTAATACAATCATTTCTACTTACAGACATGGCCGCTTACTTACCTCGCCCCAGCCGCTCGGCCGATCGCCACCGAGCACCGACCGGAAACCGACTCAGGGACCCAATTCGTGGCAATGATCCCATATTACGACGTAACAGCCGTCCCACCAATTGGCAGTACTCATGTGGCCTTTGTCAGGAAGACCACGCCATAAGGTCCTGCAGGACGTTCCAGGAGATGTCTCCCCGGCAACGTTACGAGGCGGTCGAAAGGCGAGGGTACTGCCGGAACTGCCTAGCTCGAAGCCATCTAGCCCCCGACTGTCCTTCTCTGACTGGCTGTCGTCAATGTGACCAACGCCACCACACCATGCTTCATGGCGCTCCGCAACTAAATATAGCCATGTTTGGCGTCGGCCCCCTGGAACCAGCATTCAACAGGGCCACAGTCTTCATACCTACGATTATGGTTCAGGTGTCAGAAGATTGCCTCGATAGGTGGGCATCTGTGCGTGGGCTTCTATGCCAATCTGCGGTAGTCTCGCGCATAGCCTCTTCCCTCGTCAAACGGCTGGGGTTGCCGACTTTTCATCACCAGGGGCGAAAGTTCGCCTCCTTCAAACTAAGGTCAAGACATGAGCGAAATCCCGTTACTCTGAAGGTGGACGCTCTCATTACCAACGAGCTTCCTCGACGACCCTACTCAGACCCCATACTAGAGGACCCAGTGCCAGATGTTGGCCATCACCGACTGGCTGATGTTGATCCGAGATGCAACACCCCCTTGGATATCGAGCTTGGCGGTGATGTTTATGCGGCAGTACGTCAATAAGGCACGATTCCTACCACAGTTGGTGCTGTACAAGCCTCAAAAACATCGCTGGGATATGTTCTAACTGGACCCACAAGATCCCCAGCAGTTCGAAGGAACCACGCCTAGACGACCCACAACAGTTATGAGTCAGTTGGTAAGATTGTCACCAAGTCACGGGGGGGCGGAATGTTCAAAACAGCGTTAAACTTCTGTCCCACACTGTTTTGTTTTCTAAGTGTTCTCAACCTGTGCTATGTACAAATCTATGTACAGGTTGCGGTCGCGTTCCTTGCGTTTTTTCCTTCGTTTGTTATGTGCGAACGGTCTGTCGCGCTTCAAAAAATAACTTTTTTGAGGATGCAAGCGACAGACAGACAGCACACAAGATCAGTTGGTTTTTAATCGAAGTTCCAAGCAGTACGTTGCCCCCGTGAATTAGTGACAAAGTGAAGTACAGTCAAAAAAGACACAATAAATAAATAATTTCTATTCAATTCCAGATTTTGTAAGTATGTTACACAAACGAACAAGTGCACTCAATAATTTACAATAAGTCAATATGTGAACGAAACACAAAAAAAAAAAACTAAACGTAACGAAATTGTAATACACTAAAAAGAATTATTACAGTACCTATTTTCTTGAAGATATTTTTTTTATTATTTTTGAATTGTTTTTATGTTTATTTTTTTTTATTCGCCTCATTGCTAAAATTGGAAGCGTACCAAAACGGGGCAAAAGTTAGGGGGAAACAAAAAGATTTATAGAATGAGCTAAGAATTCGAGGATACTGAGGAGACTTCAGTTGCTCCCTTTAAATATAGAGGTTGTGGGAAGACGTTTTAAAAACAACAATAAAGGGTGAGAATTAAATTTGGAAAATTAAAAAAAGGTGATTAAATATTTAATATCTATCGCCAAAAATTGGTTTTGACTCCGCACAAAGTTTTTTTTTATAAACCAACGTAGTAAACGTAAATAAAGTAAACAAATATTTTGTGTTTTACTTGAAAACGGAAATTTACGCATACGAAGTAGCGGGTATTTGTGGGCAACCGTTCAAAATTCAAGTAGACAATCAACAAGTTTCTAGAACATATGAACTTCCTAGGAATGATTCTTGAAACTGTCTCAATTCTTTGCTTTCTAGAATAGCATTAGCCAATTTTTGGAGCGTATGAGTAATATTAATTTGAAATCCTAGCACTCATACGTGGATAATAAAATTGAATTGTTATAATTTTGTTTAAAATAGCACGAACCATGTAAAAACGATTTGGATTTTTATTAGCTGTCACCTTGTGGATCATACAATTCTTTTTTGAAAATAATACAATTTTTAATTTCATTGTCGTTTTGCTGGAAATTCCGTTATTCGTTCTACTGACATAACAAATTCTGCTAGATATATCATGAATATTTTTAAATGCTTGGTTTTTCAAAGCAATTAAATTAAATCTGGACCGGATTTTTTAATTTAAGCTGTAACTGCTGTATTCGCTAATTGTCGTTGAAGATCTTTTAATAAGTCGACGGAGTCAACTGCATTAACATTAACACGGAAATGCACAAAATCAAACTGAGCAACACAGTCGATTTTGACACACGATCAATGTTTATACTCACAAGATCAGATGTTGTCAAATTTTACAAATCAGCTATTTTCAAATTGTGTGCAATTATTTTGAAATAATGTAAAAAAATGAGTTATTTTAATAATTACTGCTTTCTATCAAATAAATAGTGATGTTCACCAACAGCAGAGCTGCTTATGGTACTTTCGCCCTTCTATCAATTTTATGTCGATGTAAATGCCAAAAAAATTATTGACAAACAGCTGTTTACTAAATGCAGTTTCTTAACTGCAGAAAATTGTCGTCTGTCAGGGTAATATTTTAATTGGCATCAGCGAATTTTTAATACACATTAACGCTGACGTTTGTCTAGGCTATTATCGATGTGTATCTGTTTTATCTTGCATTTGTTATCGGTGAGAGTGTCATTTCATTGCACACAGTCAGAAATGTAGATACACCCACATCACAATCCAAACACACCACAGGAAGGTCATTCATGCCGGCAATACATAATTCTCATATTTTGTTTGAATCGAATACACAGTATACTTTTCGATAGATACTGTAATCGATTTATTTTGTTTTTTTTTTGGTCCATGACGGACATTGTTATTTTCTCATTAAAAACAGAAAAAGAAATATACACTAGAGGAGAAGTTTAAACTTAAATTGAGTGATCTTTATGTTCCAAACTAACACCAAGTAATGAGAAAAGCAATATAAATAATTCACCATCAGAAAATAATACATAACTTGAGAATAACAGAAAAAACAATATTCAAAACGACACAATGTCCAAACAACTAAAAAATCATTATTATTATATTCTTGATAACGACAAAGAATGTAATCAAGAGTACTCACTAAATGCCTCGACAAGAGAGACAAACCAAGAAAGTAAAATAAATAATAACGAAACAAAATGATACCACCCATCAATATATTTGATTTAGATTCCAATGAACATTTTTAAAAAATTAATACCACCCATCAATATATTTCGTTTAGATTCCAATGAACATTTTTAAAAAATTGCACCAAAATAAATTAATTTAAAATATAAAAAAAATCATTGTTCTTTCCCTCAATGAGCGATTATATTAGAGTTAAAGTCAACAATTAAAACATACGTGTTAAAAGGTCTTAGTGCAGATATAGATATTGTAGAACTTTATTAGCAAAGTTTTTGAAATTTGTGTTAAAAATATTATAGGAATTATAACAATTCTGCGAGACGAACAATTTATTTAAAAATACATAATACAGATTTAAGTACAAACATTTAACTATTCATGCAATCCAATTACTTGTTTCTGAAATAAACTGGGATGTTATCAAATGACCATACACAAGCGCTTGTCTTATAGATGTTTAAAAAGGCTATCGATTATATCTGGATTCAAGGGTTAATTCATAAGCTTTTATCTATAATGATCTTATCCACTTAGTAATATCCACTTAATAGTATTTTAACCAACATTATATGTAATAATAACCAAACAGGTACAAAGATATTTCTAATTGTGAATGGTCTACAACAAGTGAATTTACCTATACTTTTTAATTTATACATTCTGTTAAACCTACTATAGAATTTTCACCGTTTCCAATTTCTTATCTATGAATTTACTAAGTAACTTTGTAAAAACGCGATTGTATGTTGTCGCTGCTTCTCACAATATTCATATTGAATTTTTTCTTCGCTCGATCAAATTAACGATGTCATGTGGGAATGTACTTCAATATTTCACGTTATTTATAGGCGTAGATACATTTGAGCAGTAAGGATGAGTTTGGTGAATTAATCAATCAACAGATCGATATGATGTTGGGAACTGTAACTATAGACAGCAAACGAAATACTGAGGATTGAACTGAAAATGAGTGATCTTTATGTTCCAAAATCAACACCAACTAATGAGAAAAACCAGTGAAAAACATGCAAGTGTCATATTCTAAACAAAATTAAAAAAATAGTGTCCCACAAAAATAAGAATATTTAAAAAAGGAAAATGGTAGGTACATTTAAAATTCATTTTGCAAAGATACGAGGGCTGAAGGCAAATTTTTTTACGGTATACACGCACATTCATTTCCATAGGCCAGATGAATTCGCTCTATGTGAGACCCAGGTGTGTGAGGGTTTTATTCCACAGAACTTTCACATTCCTGGCTATCACACTCTTTCTCTTCACACAGACGCCTTGTAGTCTTTATACGTAATGGTGTTGTGTTCCAGAGTCAACAAAAGTTGCACTCAGAAGATCCAGAATTTAACTCCCTTTGGGTTAAGTTCAGGATAGGTTCACACCCATTACACTTCAGGTTTCTTTACAGAAGCCGAAATTTGGAAAACAAGGCTACCCTAAACGGCTTCGACGCCATTGCCGACTCTATTTCTTTAGTCTTAGAAGATTATCCGGACAGTGAAATTGTAGTTGCTGGGGATTTCAATGTCCATAATAATTCTAGGCTTTCCCATTTGAGAAACACATCTCCTCTGGGTCCAACTTGAAGTAACTAGTGAATGACAAACAAATTCCGTTCCATGTTAAAGGGCAATACCATAATATTCTTGACCTTCACACCATGAAAAGTACCAGGATAACATTCTTGCGCCTCTTGGAAACTCGGATCATTGCACCATTTCAGCATCCTTTTCATTCTCCGATCTTCGGGCAACTTCTAAACCAGTCACGAAGCGGACAATGTACATATACGAAAAGGCACATTGGCTAGAGCTCAACAACTTTTATCGGCATTTTAATTGGAAATTATGTTTCCTTCTCGTTAACGATGACCAGATATTCACTGACCCGGTTGACAAAGCTAACTATATTTGGCAGACAGCAACCACTCCCCGTACTCGAAAACGTATCTAGTTCGATGCCTCAAAAATGTTTTCGATCACGTGGGATCAAAAAGGGTTCTGGCATATCTCTATGTAAACAAAACTACGTTAGCTCGTCCATTGCTCAATCTTTTCAACATATCGTATCGTGCTGGTATTTACCCTTCAGGTTGGAAAGTTGCGAAAGAGCGATAGAGTTGATCTATTCAAGTCCTCGGTGAAAGTAAATATTTACACCACCTACATCCGGCCTAAAATGAATATAACTCCCCTGTATGGGCAGGAGCTCCAAATACATCTTTTCAGCTTTTGGACCGTGTTGGACTTTGCATCCAACTCTATTGTCTCCCTTCAGCATCTTTGGAATGTGGGTTGTATATCGCTGTTCTATAGATATTTTAACGGTATCTGTTCGCCTGAAGTTAGAGCATTTAGTGGGAATCCACGGGAATCCAGGTATGTGGAATAATCTTCCAGCAAATAATCCTGCCAGTTGTGACATTCTGAAATTTAAAACAAATGTCAACAAACACTACTCCCTCTTTCTACCTTCCGATACCCTAATTTCCTTCCGCTAACACAATGCATTGCAAAAAAATGTGGATGGAATGGCCCATTTGTATGTGATGTACAAAAAGGGGAGTTGCCAGACTACCAAGTTTTCGTCCAAAACTTTGTCTAGCTATAGCTTTACGCAATACAAAATTTTATTATTTTTTTATGTGTATGTAGTGTATCTGAAAAGTAAACAAACAAATTCGTGAGCATTCGCAAATCAAGGGGGGTTACTATGTAACTCGATTCGAAAGTTAAATATTACGAAAGCGGATTTTTCCTACCAACTAACTCGAATTCGCAAATACATTTGCTACTTTCGAGTTGCCACATCCGATTATCGGATACTCATACTCTACTTTCGAATGTGCATCACTATGTATTTCGAATTTAGATGTCAAAGTCGCTCGAAAGTAGACATTTGTACTCGTTTGATGTAATGCTAACGGATACAATAAAAAAAAAAAAATATTGAGACTAAACGCATAAAAATGTAAGTATTTGTTAAATTTATATGTATCAGTAGATTAATATTTATAAAAATGTTTATAACAGGGAAAATACAACAAAAAATTTAAACACGAAACAACGGCAGTTTGAAATCATGCTAAATTTTATGAAGGAGCATCCGCAGTTGGCTAAGGGCTATATCAAAGCTCCGGAAGCCAAACAAGCCACCAACAATTTATGGTCTCGATTGACAAAAGAGCTAAATGCAGCCGGTCCACCAATGCGGGAAGTGGTCGGTTGGAAAAAAGTATGCAATTGATAGTTTGCCCATAAATGGAAATTAATTATTTCTTTTTAGGTTTGGGCAGATCACAAGACCCATCTTAAGGCCAAACTGCGAAAGAATCGAACAAATTTTTCGGGTACAGGCGGTGGACCGGCAAAATTGTGTTCGTTCACGGCGCTGGAAGAAGGTGTCATAGCATTGCTGGAGATGCAGGAGGCTGTAGACGGTATGAGTGGAGTCCGAAAATTTGGGGTTAATAATAGTACCCCCACAACCAGCGAGGACACCGATGAAGTCGTCGAAAATATGCCCAACTGCAGTACAATTAATCCGGGAGAGACGAATGCGTTAGTGTCTGCACCTTCCCCACCGCGTTGTTCATCAGCTCGTACAGCCACCACACCACAATTGTCATATAATCGTGCTGCTCCAAAAAAACAGGCATTGCTAGAAAAGCAAGTGAATGGACAAATGGAGTACCACAAGCGGTCCATATTACTTCTAGAAGAATCAAATGGTTATTTGAAATCTTTAGTGAAGTACAAAAAAAAACAGGTGGAAGTGGAAGAAAAAAATTATAAACTTGCAAAAAGAAAATTAGAGCACGAAATCAAATCGAGTGTAGAAAATCAAAAACTGAAACTAGCAAAGCTCGAATTAAAGAGAGATATGTTAGAAATTGAAAAAAACCGCCTGCAATAAGATATATTCTACTGTTGTCTAGTATTTAAGTTGTATATTACCATTTAAACCTATTTATCTAATCTAAAACCTTACTATGAAATAAATGAATTACTAAGTTATAAATTGTTTTTTATTTGATTTCTTAGAGATTGGGCTATGGCTAAGAACTGATTTCTGTCTTCAGAAACTGGAACAGCTGCTGAGGTCAGTTCCATTTCTTCCACATTAATCGGTATTTCTGGTGGTAGTTCGACATTATGATCTAAACAAATATTGTGTAATGCACAGCATACATTCAATATTTGTGAGACCATTTCCGGTGCTTAATGCAATTCTCGAGCTGCAAGCAAACATCGAAATCTTCCCTTCAATACACCAAACACACGTTCAATTATTGATCTTGCCTTACAAAACTGCTTGTTAAATCTGCTCTCCGCAGAATGTTCATTAGCGGTCCTGTACGGGGTGATGATCCAAGGCTCTAATGGGTATCCAGAATCTCCTACAATAAAATGCATCGTAAATAAGTAATACATAAGATTGAAATAATCATATTACCTATTATCCACGATGATTTGTCTCCATTAATAAATGCATCCTTCAGAAATTGACGTTCGTCCGACAGGCTCCAAACGTGAGAGTCATGCGATGCTCCTCCATAACATCCATTCACTGATCTTATGCGCATAGTATGATCGCATGTCTTAAATAGCAAAGAACATGGTAGTAAAAGGTGGAATGATTAAAACATCTCCTCCACTCAATATAACAATAGCATGTAATACCACATACTAATAATAATACTATTATTATATTTAGGGGATGAATTCATATTGGAAAATATTTACAATCATTGCATTTATGCTGTGCTTTAGTTTCCGGTTGAAAAACAAGTGCTCGTTTTTATATGGTCTGACCATTTGGATGTGAGTACCGTCAACAGCTCCTATTATCCCTGGAATTCCAGACATGGCATAAAACGAATTTTTGGCTGCTCGTTTTTCATCATCGTTCATAACGAAATTTATATGTTTGCGACACAATACATTCTCTACAGCATTACACACTTCTTTGATGCAGTTTGACACAGTTTGTTGTGCCAAGCCAGCAAAACGGTCTTGACCGATTTGGTGTTGGTACCCACCTTGACCAAGAAACTTAAGTGTAACACCTAACTTGATTTTTGGTGTTACACCAGTCGATCTCTGTGTTGTTGGCAGCTGTGATCTAATGCTCTCCAACACATAGTTAAAAGCTTCTTTGTTAAGCCGGAAATTTCGCACAAACCTATAAATATTAATATAAAACCACGAACAACATACATAACATGTTGGTACTTACATTGCATCCGTTAGGTGCATAAAATCCACACCATCGCGTATTATTCTGCGTTCCATTCGCTCGTCTTCATTTTCCATCCAAAGGGCAACCGAATCCATTTTTGTAACGCACAAATATTATTTTAATTGTTTTGACATTTCGCGTAATAGATGCTGCCAACTCTGAATAATACATTCGAAAGTGCTGCCAAAAATGCTAAGAAATAATGACAGCACTTTTCACTCGATTCGAAACTCTTACATGGTAAGAATATAAATTCGGATCGAATACAACTTTCGAGCTGTTCAAACTTTCGAATCGAGTTACATAGTAACCCCCAAGATCAAGGACGACACCAAAGGAGAAACAAATTCGTGAGCATACGCAAAGCAAGATCAAGCAAGACACCAAAAGTGTCTCACAAAAAAAACGAAAAAATATTGAAACCGCGTTATAACGAAATCGCGCTAAACAAATTCGCGCTAAGCGGCATTGCCTTTACTTCAATATGTCATGTTATTTCTTTGACGTTTGGGAATAAGGTCTTAAGTCAAAAAAATGCATTTTGAGTTTTTGATTGGGTTTAACTAAATTTTTTTTCTGTTTCGTTTGGTATCAATAACTTAATTCTAGCACAACTGCATCCAATCGTAATCATTTGCTCTTTAGGCTATAAGTCAGAAAAATTCATATTTTGTTTGGTATTAAGGTCTTAAGTTGACTTAAGTCTTTGTGACCGAAACCTTTGAAACATTCTTCTAAGGGCATAAGTTGACTTAAGTCTTTGTGTCAACAAACGAAACAACAATGAAAAGAAATCGGTTATTTCACCGCCTGTCTAATCTAGTTACCTAGCGTTTATACTTCATATGAATCGCAATACTCAATTGAGCGAATGAATTTGCATTTCTCTGAATTGGGTTCACATTATTTAATAACAGTTTACAACAGTTCCATCGCTATTTTCGGCTATGCCAAACATTTTTGATTCCGAAGATAGCGTTATGGATAAGGATTTTTTCCCAGAAGAAGAAGCTTCTTTTAAGCTTGTTACCACCTGTGTTACACAGTTTTTATATAAATTTACCTACTTCCTACACCGCTGTAAATGATGATCCTGATTTGGTACATGAAGAGGAGGAAGCAGAGACAACTTAAATTTTTTTTCTTGGTTTTTATTATTAACTTTATAATTATTAATTATTAAATTACTTTTATTGTTTATTATAATAATTTTTCAAGCTTTTGAATAAATGAGTTAATCAATTCCTATTTTTAACTAAATAACAACGTTTTATTTCCTGACTTAATTCTTACAAAAAAGCAAAACTTTTAGAAATGATACAAAATTTGTGGATCCTAAGGACTTAAGTCATCTAAAAAACGGTAAATACTAACAAATTTTAAAAAATGTGTTAATATTACTATAGGTTATCATATCCATGCTTGTTTCCGATCAGTTCCTTTTCAAACAAATTTTATCCTGATTTGCAAATAATTAAATAAATTTCAATTTAACATTACGAAAAACTACAATTTCTGACTTAAGACCTTATTCCCAAACGTCAAAGATTTATAGGCGTAGATACATTTTAGCAGTAAGGATGAGTTTGGTAAATTAATCAATCTACAGATTCTTAGCAAGTTCTCAAATTGCTAAATATGCGAGTATGTTAAAATGCAGTGTGTTTAATTTTTCTATGTTGTTATTTAATGTCATAGGCGTATTTTAATCGTGTCTAATTCGTTTATATTAACCCTCTAACCGCCTTACGGTCTTTTGTGTTTAATTAATTGTGTTTAATTGCATAAAAGCAGAAGATCCAAACAGAAATCCTTACCACCTGTTTTTAATAGTTATACACAAAAATATTATGTTACGAAATTAAACATAATTAATTAACACTGCCTCAGGGTTGTCTTGCCATTTATGCACTAGCATAAGAATGTCTGTTGGTTTGGCTAGGCGGAGTATTATGGTGAGCGGCGTTTGGTTTTCGATGTATGTTCAAACTGATTTGACTTTGTTTAAATAATTTCGGTTAAACGATTTTCGCTCAACCTGAATTTTGTACAGTGCTTCATTGGCGCTGCAATACTTTGTCAATACCTCAAACACCGATGTATGCTACCATCTTCGTCCTCTGATTAGTGGTGTTTAAAGCACGACGTACCGCAGATTTGGCACCTTGGGGCTTTACCATCTTAAGGTACTCAGTCCTAGATTGCAGTGAATTGTTGTTCTTTCCTATTTTGACCTTTGTTTTACAAACCCAGTGCAATGTTGTTAGATCACAGTGTGAATTTATGAAACTGTTTATGCGAGAAAGGACACATTATTTGTATACCCTACCCTATGTGTATGAGGGTATATATCATTTGATACGGCAAAAATAGTTGTAAGTCTGAAACCGTGGACTATTTTATTCGTGCGCAGTCCTTAAGAACCTAACCGTACGGTCGCATTGATTTTGTCCGTCTAACGGGAACTTTCCGTCTAGCGGAGAAAAATTAGCTCTAAACATATATGCGCATACATACACTGAAGGAAAAAACACGTTGAAAAATCATCCACTTTCGTGAACAATTCTAACGTGTTGGGTTCTCGAATTATACGTGAACGCTCGTTGACAAAATTATGGAAATCCAAGCACAAATGTTCTTAAAAAGGCAACATTTCATTTCAAGTTTTAGAAAGCTGTCGCCGCCGACATTCAGTTTGTAACGTTTTTATAGTGTTCTGATAAAAAAAAAAAGTACAAAAACATTAATGTGTTCACAAATAATATAAACAAATACAAATAATATAAACAAATCTTTATATAACTATTTATGGATTGAAATTTAAATTATAAATCGATAATAATAGCCGTCGACTACATTATAAGGCCGGCGCACAGTGTGTCCTTCCCATACATTCGATGGCCAAAAATAGAAGGAGTTGTACGAGAGTAATGAAATTTGGCACGAGTCCCTAATATAATAGAATTAAGAAAATTTCAAAGTATCGACAAAATTGAACAAGCCCATCGCCCACCGCCCATACAAACTAAAATCATTTTTGGCTGTTAAAAATTAACTATTGCTACAAATTTCCTGAAAATTGCTGGAAGAATATACATATGCAACACCTTTAAAAAAAAAATTATTTCATCAACATTGACCACGACCATCGCCCACCTCCCATACAAATGATATTTCAAAAATGCCATATCTTCTGTAAATTTATATTTACTATTAAATGCTGTTTTGAAAATATGAAGAAAATCCGCCCACTGTAACACCCGCCCCCCATACAAAAATTTTACAGTTCACTCTATTTAATTTATTAACAACATTTTCACATCTTCGTGATAATCTAATTTTTTAAGCTTCAATTTCGTTCTTAATGAATAGATGTATGGGTCGGAGGATATCAACAAATGATGCTTTACGTCTTCGTTAGTAGAACAGCGCCCAGTCTTGCGCGAGTTATATAGCCTATAACGTTTATAGTCTTTGTTCCTCGCTTCCTGCGCTTCTTCTGAACCAACAAATAACACTAACACAAATCAACGAAAACGTCTCTAATATTAACACTCAGGTTATTGAAATTCAAAAACAAAACCATGAAAACAAGAAAACTCTGCACATTCTTGGATTCATGCAATCCCATGATCATGATTATTCACAATAGTGTATGCTATCATCATACCAGAATTGTCATCCGTTAGTACGTAATATGCTAGAGTTGCCAACTGTTATTTATTCGTTCATGTCAGTGATAAGTCACAGTTGTGTTGCTTATCATTCTTATCATATGTATTCACAATAGTGAGGTATACCAGAGTTGCCAACTGTTATTTATTTGTTCGTATCTGTGATAAGTCAGGGTAGCTTATTACTAACACTCAGGTGTTGCCCCATATGAATACACTGCACTGTGTTAGCGGTATTTAAATACCATTTAATTAGGTAAAGAGTAGCGATACAAAACCCACTCAATTAGAAAACTAACAAACAACACTAACACAAATCAACGAAAATGTCTCTAATATTAACACTCAGGTTATTGAACTTCAGAAACAAAACCATGAAAACAAGAAAACTCTACACACTCGTGGATTCATGCAATCCCATGATCATGATTATTCATAATACTGTATGCTATCATTATACCAGAATTGTGATCCGTTAGTAAGTAATATGCTAGAGTTGCCACCTGTTATTTATTCGTTCGTGTCAGTGATAAGTCACAGTTGTGTTGCTTATCGTTATGTGTATTCACAATAGTGAGGTATATGAGAGTTGCCAACTGTTATTTATTTGTTCGTATCTGTGATAAGTCAGGGTAGCTTATTACTAACACTCAGGTGTTGCCCCATATGAATACACTGCACTGTGTTAGCGGTATTTAAATACCATTTAAATAGGTAAAGAATAGTGATACAAAACCCACTCAATTACAAAACCAACAAACCACACTAACACAAATCAACGAAAATGTCTCTAATATTAACACTCGGGTTACTGAACTCCAGAAACAAAACCATGAAAACAAGAAAACTCTGCACATTCTTGGATTCATGCAATTCCATGATCATGTTTATTCACAATAGTGTATGCTATCATCATACCAGAATTGGCATTCGTTAGTACGTAATATGCTAGAGTTGCCAACTGTTATTTTTTTTTTGTTCGTATCTGTGATAAGTCAGGGTAGCTTATTACTAACACTCAGGTGTTGCCCCATATGAATACACTGCACTGTGTTAGCGGTATTTAAATTCCATTTAAATAGGTAAAGAGTAGCGATACAAAACCCACTCAATTAGAAAACCAACAAACAACACTAACACAAATCAACGAAAATGTCTCTAATATTAACACTCAGGTTATTGAACTTCAGAAACAAAACCATGAAAACAAGAAAACTCTACACACTCGTGGATTCATGCAATCCCATGTTCATGATTATAGACAATAGTGCATGCTATCATTATACCAGAATTGTGATCCGTTAGTACGTAATATGCTAGAGTTGCCACCTATTATTTATTCGTTCGTGTCAGTGATAAGTCACAGTTGTGTTGCTTATCGTTATGTGTATTCGCAATAGTGAGGTATACCAGAGTTGCCAACTGTTATTTATTTGTTCGTATCTGTGATAAGTCAGGGTAGCTTATTACTAACACTCAGGTGTTGCCCCATATGAATACACTGCACTGTGTTAGCGGTATTTAAATACCATTTAAATAGGTAAAGAATAGCGATACAAAACCCACTCAATTACAAAACCAACAAATAACACTAACACAAACCAACGAAAACGTCTCTAATATTAACACTGAGGTTATTGAAATTCACAAACAAAACCATGAAAACAAGAAAACTCTGCACATTCTTGGATTCATGCAATTCCATGATCATGTTTATTCACAATAGTGTATGCTATCATCATACCAGAATTGGCATTCGTTAGTACGTAATATGCTAGAGTTGCCACCTGTTATTTATTCGTTCGTGTCAGTGGTAAGTCACAGTTGTGTTGCTTATCATTATGTGTATTCACAATAGTGAGGTATACCAGAATTGCCACCTGTTATTTATTTGTTCGTGTCTATGATAAGTCAGGGTAGCTTATTACTAACACTCAGGAGTTGAACCCTATGAATACACTGTACTGTATTAGCTTTATTTAAATACCATTTAAATAAGTATTGAATAGCGATACACAACCCACTCAATTTCAAAACCAACAAATAACACTAACACAAATCAACGAAAACGTCTCTAATATTAACACTCAGGTTATTGAAATTCAAAAACAAAACCATGAAAACAAGAAAACTCTGCACATTGTTGGATTCATGCAATTCCATGATCATGTTTATTCACAATAGTGTATGCCTTCATCATACCAGAATTGGCATTCGTTAGTACGTAATATGCTAGAGTTGCCACCTGTTATTTATTCGTTCGTGTCAGTGATAAGTCACAGTTGTGTTGCTTATCATTATGTGTATTCACAATAGTGAGGTATACCAGAATTGCCACCTGTTATTTATTTGTTCGTGTCTATGATAAGTCAGGGTAGCTTATTACTAACACTCAGGAGTTGAACCCTATGAATACACTGTACTGTGTTAGCTTTATTTAAATACCATTTAAATAAGTATTGAATAGCGATACACAACCCACTCAATTTCAAAACCAACAAATAACACTAACACAAATCAACGAAAACGTCTCTAATATTAACACTCAGGTTATTGAAATTCAAAAACAAAACCATGAAAACAAGAAAACTCTTCACATTCTTGGATTCATGCAATCCCATGATCATGATTATTCACAATAGTGTATGCTATCATCATACCAGAATTGTTATCCGTTAGTACGTAAAATGCTAGAGTTGTCATCTGTTATTTATTTGTTCGTGTCAGTGATAAGTCACTGTTGTGTTGCTTATCATTATGTGTATTCACAATACTGAGGTATACCAGAGTTGCCACCTGTTATTTATTTGTTCGTGCCTGTTATAAGTCAGGGTAGCTTATTTCTAACACTCAGGGGTTGCCCCCTATGAATACACTGCACTGTGTTAGCGGTATTTAAATACCATTTAAATATGTATAGAATAGCGATACACAACCCACTCAATTACAAAACCAACAAACAACAATAACACAAATCAAAGAAAATGTATCTAATATTAACACTCAGGTTCTTGAACTTGAAAAACAAAACCATGAAAACAAGAAAACTCTGCACATTATTTTATTCATGCAATCCCATGATCATGAATTTTCACAATAGTGTATACTATCATCATACCAGAATTGTCATCCGTTAGTACGTAATATGCTAGAGTTGCCATCTGTTATTTATTCGTTCGTGTCAGTGATAAGTCAGGGCAGCTTATTACTAACACTCAGGAGTTGAACCCTATAAATACACTGTACTGTGTTAGCTTTATTTAAATACCATTTAAATAAGTATTGAATAGCGATACACAACCCACTCAATTTCACAACCAACAAATAACACTAACACAAATCAACGAAAACGTCTCTAATAGCCTTTTCACATTTACTGCGTTTCAGCTGAAACGCCGGCGTTTCGCTCTCTTGAAATAGTTTGAAACCATGGTGTTCACATTATGCTTTTTTAAACTACTGTGGTTTCATGTGACATTTCTCATTTCTTTTTTGTGTTTTCTGTACTGAGTGTAAACAAAACAAACAAACAAAGATAAAATAATATCAAAAAATGAATTTAATTTGTACAATATTAGAGTTTATATCATTGTATGATAAAGCAGCGAATGCTTTTAAAGAAATAAATGATTATTACACTAATACAATGGAATTGTATCGAAGGAGAAATTTGCAAAACAAAACAAACTAGAAGAAACACACAAAACAGCTGTTTTTTCCCCTCATTTTTCTGACATTTGCTTTCAACAGGGATGCAAATTTTTTCATTTTATTCCTTTTTTTAACTACTATTGGAGTACAACACTGGGCTCTCTCTCATTTTTACTGTGGTTTCAAACAAACCACAGCAAAAAGAGCGTAATTCCTGCGTTTTGTTTTGTATGAAAATGTAAGTGTGTTTCGCGAAATTCATCGAAAGAGAGCGAAACGCCGGCGTTTCAGCTGAAACGCAGTAAATGTGAAAAGGCTATAATATTAACACTTAGGTTATTGAACTTCAAAAACAAAACCATGAAAACAAAAAAACTCTGCGCATTCTTGGATGCATGCAATCCCACGATCATGATTATTCACAATAGTGTATGCTATCATCATACCAGAATTGTCTTCCGTTAGTACGTAATATGCTAGAGTTGCCACCTGTTATTTATTTGTTTGTGTCTATGATAAGTCAGGGTAGCTTATTACTAACACTCAGGGGTTGCCCCCTATGAATACACTGCACTGTGTTAGCTTGATTTAAATACCATTTAAATATGTATAGAATAGCGATACACAACCCACTCAATTACAAAACCAACAAACAACACTAACACAAATCAACGAAAATGTCTCTAATATTAACACTCGGGTTACTGAACTTCAAAAACAAAACCATGAAAACAAGAAAACTCTGCACATTCTTGGATTCATGCAATCCCATGATCATGTTTATTCACAATAGTGTATGCTATCATCATACCAGAATTTTCATTCGTTAGTACGTAATATGCTAGAGTTTTCACCTGTTATTTATTCGTTCGTGTCAGTTATAAGTCAGGGCAGCTTATTACTAACACTCAGGGGTTGCCCCTAGGAATACACTGCACTGTGTTGGCGGTATTTAAATACCATTTAAATAAGTATTGAATAGCGATACACAACCCACTCAATTTCAAAACCAACAAACAACACTAACACAAATCAACGAAAATGTCTCTAATATTAACAATCAGGTTATTGAACTTCAAAAACAAAACCATGAAAAGAAGAAAACTCTGCGCATTCTTGGATGCATGCAATCCCATGATCATGTTTATTCACAATAGTGTATGCTATCATCATAGCAGAATAGTCATCCGTTAGTACGTAATATGTAAGAGTTGCCACCTGTTGTTTATTGGTTTGTGTCAGTGATAAGTCACAGTTGTGTTGCTTATCATTATGTGTATTCACAATAGTGAGGTATACCATAGTTTCCTCCTGTTATTTATTCGTTCGTGTCAGTGACAAGTCATATTAGCTTATTACTAACAATCAGGGGTTGCCCCCTATTAATACACTGCACTGTGTTAGATTTATGTAAATACCATTTAAATATGTATAGAATAGCGATACACAAACCAACAAACAATACTAACACAAATCAACGAAAATGTCTCTAATATTAACACTCGGGTTATTGAACTTCAAAAACAAAACCACGAAAACAATAAAACTCTGCACATTCTTTGATTCATGCAATCCCATGATCATGATTATTCACAATAGTGTATGCTATCATCATACCAGAATTGTCATCCGTTAGTACGTAATATGCTAGAGTTGCCACCTGTTATTTATTCGTTCGTGTCAGTGATAAATCACAGTTGTGTTGCTTATTATTATGTTTATTCACAATAGTGAGGTATACCAGATTGCCAACTGTTATTTATTTGTTCGTGTCTGTGATACGTCAGGGTAGCTTATTACTAACACTCAGGGGTTGCCCCCTATGAATACACTGTACTGTGTTAGCGGTATTTATATACCATTTAAATAGGTATAGAATAGCAATACACAACCCACTGATAAGTCACAGTTGTGTTGCATATCATTGTGTGTATTCACAATAGTGAGGTATACCACAGTTGCCACCTGTTATTTATTTGTTCGTGTCTGTTATAAGTCAGGGTAGCTTATTACTAACACTCAGGGGCTGTCCCCTATAAATACACTGCACTCTGTTAGCGATATTTAAATACCATTTACTAGGTATAGAATAGCGATACACAACCCACTCAATTAGAAAACCAACAAACAACACTAACACAAATGACAAGAAAACTCTGCACATTCTTGGATTCATGCAATTCCATGATCATGACTATTCACAATGATGTATGCTATCATCATACAAGATTTGTCATCCGTTGGTACATAATATGCTAGAGTTGCCACCTGTTATTTATTCATTCGTGTCAGTGATAAATCACAGTTGTGTTGCTTATTATTATGTTTATTCACAATAGTGAGGTATACCAGATTGCCAACTGTTATTTATTAGTTTGTGTCTGTGATACGTCAGGGTAGCTTATTACTAACACTCAGGGGTTGCCCCCTATGAATACACTGTACTGTGTTAGCGGTATTTATATACCATTTAAATAGGTATAGAATAGCAATACACAACCCACTGATAAGTCACAGTTGTGTTGCTTATCATTGTGTGTATTCACAATAGTGATGTATATCAGAGTTGCCACCTGTTATTTATTTGTTCGTGTCTGTGATACGTCAGGGTAGCTTATTACTAACACTCAGGGGTTGCCCCTATGAATACACTGCACTGTGTTAGCTTTATTTAAATACCATTTAAGTATGTATAGAATAGCGAAACACAACCCACTCAATTACAAAACCCACAAACAACACTAACACAAATCAACGAAATTGTCTCTAATATTAACACTCAGGTTATTGAACTTCAAAAACAAAACCATGAAAACAAGAAAACTCTGCACATTCTTGGATTCGTGCAATTCCATGATCATGATTATTCACAATAGTGTATGCTATCATCATACCAGAATTGTCATCCGTTAGTACGTAATATGCTAGAGTTGCCACCTGTTATTTATTCGTTCGTGTCAGTGATAAGTCAGGGTAGCTTATTACTAACACTCAGGGTTTGCCCCTATGAATACACTGCTCTGTGTTAACGGTATTAAAATACCATTAAAATAGGTATAGAATAGCCGTACACAACCCACTCAATTACAAAACCAACAAACAACACTAACACAAATGACAAGAAAACTCTGCACATTCTTGGATTCATGCAATTCCATGATCATGACTATTCACAATGATGTATGCTATCATCATACAAGATTTGTCATCCGTTCGTACGTAATATGCTAGAGTTGCCACCTGTTATTTATTCGTTCGTGTCAGTGATAAGTCAGGGTAGCTTATTACTAACACTCAGGGTTTGCCCCTATGAATACACTGCTCTGTGTTAACGGTATTAAAATACCATTAAAATAGGTATAGAATAGCCGTACACAACCCACTCAATTACAAAACCAACAAACAACACTAACACAAATCAACGAAAATGTCTCTAATATTAACCCTCAGGTTATTGAACTTCACAAAAAAAAACCATGAAAACGATGAAAGGATGAACGACATGGAATGCAAAATCAACAAACTAAAACAAAAAACCAGTGAAAAAGTTGCAGTCGGGTAAACCGACTTATATATACCCTCACCCTCAGTAAAAACATACAAGTCTCATACTCATAAGTATCGGATAGTCAAAAGTGACCGTAGCTACCATCATTTGATGTAACATCTGATGAAAAGTCATAATAGCAACCTAAAATACCGACTGCTATAGAAAAATATTGGATGGTACATTTGTATGGGAGGTACCAGAAGGGGAGTTGCCAGACTTCCAAGTTTTTGTCCAAAACTTTGTATAGCTATAGGTTTACTAAGTACAAAATTTGGGCAAGATAGCGTTGGTCATACTGATAGTATTAGACGGTTTATCAGGGGCGGGATGGTACATTTGTATGGGAGGTACCAGAAGGGGAGTTGCCAGACTTCCAAGTTTTTGTCCAAAACTTTGTCTAGCTATAGCTTTACTAAATACAAAATTTGGGCAAGATCGCGTTGGTCATGTTGGTGTTACTACACGATTTCTAAGGTAGGCGGGATGGTACATTTGTATGGGAGGTACCAGAAGGGGAGTTGCCAGACTTCCGAGTTTTTGTCCGAAACTTTGTCCACTTATACTTTTACTAAATACGGAATTTGGGCAAGATCGCGTTGGTGATATTGATAGTATTACAGGGTTTTTAAGGGGTGGGATGGTACATTTGTATGGCAGGTACTAGAAGTGGAGTTGCCTGACTTCCAAGTTTTTGTCCAAAACTTAGTCTAGCTATAGATTTACTAAATACAGAATTTGGGCACGATCGCGTTTGTCATATTAGTGTTACTACACGATTTCTAAGGTAGGCTGGATGGTACATTTGTATGGGAGATACCAGAAGGGGAGTTGCCAGACTTCCAAGTTTTTGTCCAAAACTTTGTCTAGCTATAGATTTACTAAATACAGAATTTGGGCAAGATCGCGTTTGTCATGTTGGTGTTACTACACGATTTCTAAGGTAGGCTGGATGGTACATTTGTATGGGAGGTACCAGAAGGGGAGTTGCCAGACTTCCGAGTTTTTGTCAGAATTTGGCCAAGATCGAACTTGAGCGTGTTGATATTATTACACGATTTATAAAGTGGGCGAAATAGCAGATTTGTATGGGAGGTACCCGAAGGGGTGTGGCCATATAGCCCATATGCAATCCCATAAGCAGTTTTGGGAAAATAATAAGCCATGCCAAATTTCAGAGTGATTGCTTAACTCTTTCGAAAGTCATCGTGCGTACCAGCAGGACAGACGAACGGACAGACGGACATGGCTCAAACGATTCAGAAAGTCATGAATCGAATTTGGTTCAAAGACACCTGGGGTCTAATGTGAATATTTCTAGGTGTTACACTTTTGGGTCGTATCAAATGATATATACCCTCCTACCCGTAGGGTGAGGGTATAAATATTGGATGGTACATTTGTATGGGAGGTACCAGAAGGGGAGTTGCCAGACTTCCAAGTTTTTGTCGAAAACTTTGTCTAGCTATAACTTTACTAAATACAAAACTTTGTATAGCTATAGGTTTACTAAGTACAAAATTTGGGCAAGATAGCGTTGGTCATACTGATAGTATTAGACGGTTTATCAGGGGCGTGATGGTACATTTGTATGGGAGGTACCAGAAGGGGAGTTGCCAGACTTACAAGTTTTTGTCCAAAACTTTGTCTAGCTATAGCTTTACTAAGCTGCCAGACTTCCAAGTTTTTGTCAGAAACTTTGTTCAGTTATACCTTTACTAACTACGGAATTTGGCCAAGATCGAACTTGAGCGTGTTGATATTATTACACGATTTATAAAGTGGGCGAAATAGCAGATTTGTATGGGAGGTACCCGAAGGGGTGTGGCCATATAGCCCATATGCAATCCCATAAGCAGTTTTGGGAAAATATTAAGCCATGCCAAATTTCACAGTGATTGCTTAACTCTTTCGAAAGTTATCGTGCGTACCAGCAGGACAGACGGACATGGCTCAAACGATTCAGAAAGTCATGAATCGAATTTGGTTCAAAGACACCTGGGGTCTAATGTGAATATTTCTAGGTGTTACACTTTTGGGTCGTATCAAATGATATATACCCTCCTACCCGTAGGGTGAGGGTATAAATATTGGATGGTACATTTGTATGGGAGGTACCAGAAGGGGAGTTGCCAGACTTCCAAGTTTTTGTCGAAAACTTTGTCTAGCTATAACTTTACTAAATACAAAATTTGGCAAAATAGCGTTGGTCATACTGATAGTATTAGACGGTTTATCAGGGGCGGGATGGTACATTTGTATGGGAGGTACCAGAAGGGGAGTTGCCAGACTTCCAAGTTTTTGTCCAAAACTTTGTCTAGCTATAACTTTACTAAATACAAAACTTTGTATAGCTATAGGTTTACTAAGTACAAAATTTGGGCAAGATAGCGTTGGTCATACTGATAGTATTAGACGGTTTATCAGGGGCGTGATGGTACATTTGTATGGGAGGTACCAGAAGGGGAGTTGCCAGACTTCCAAGTTTTTGTCCAAAACTTTGTCTAGCTATAGCTTTGGGCAAGATAGCGTTGGTTATACTGATAGTATTAGACGGTTTATCAGGGGCGGGATGGTACATTTGTATGGGAGGTACCAGAAGGGGAGTTGCCAGACTTCCACGTTTTTGTCCAAAACTTTGTATAGCTATAGGTTTACTAAGTACAAAATTTGGCAAAATAGCGTTGGTCATACTGATAGTATTAGACGGTTTATCAGGGGCGGGATGGTACATTTGTATGGGAGGTACCAGAAGGGGAGTTGCCAGACTTCCAAGTTTTTGTCCAAAACTTTGTCTAGCTATGACTTTACTAAATACAAAACTTTGTATAGCTATAGGTTTACTAAGTACAAAATTTGGGCAAGATAGCGTTGGTCATACTGATAGTATTAGACGGTTTATCAGGGGCGTGATGGTACATTTGTATGGGAGGTACCAGAAGGGGAGTTGCCAGACTTCCAAGTTTTTGTCCAAAACTTTGTCTAGCTATAGCTTTACTAAATACAAAATTTGGGCAAGATAGCGTTGGTTATACTGATAGTATTAGACGGTTTATCAGGGGCGGGATGGTACATTTGTATGGGAGGTACCAGAAGGTGAGTTGCCAGACTTCCAAGTTTTTGTCCAAAACTTTGTATAGCTATAGGTTTACTAAGTACAAAATTTGGGCAAGATAGCGTTGGTCATACTGATAGTATTAGACGGTTTATCAGGGGCGTGATGGTACATTTGTATGGGAGGTACCAGAAGGGGAGTTGCCAGACTTCCAAGTTTTTGTCCAAAACTTTGTCTAGCTATAGCTTTACTAAATACAAAATTTGGGCAAGATAGCGTTGGTTATACTGATAGTATTAGACGGTTTATCAGGGGCGGGATGGTACATTTGTATGGGAGTTACCAGAAGGGGAGTTGCCAGACTTCCAAGTTTTTGTCAAAAACTTTGTGTAGCTATAGATTTACTAAATACAGAATTTGGGCAAGATCGCGTTGGTCATATTGGTGTTACTACACGATTTCTAATGTAGGCGGGATGGTAAATTTGTATGGGAGGTACCAGAAGGGGAGCTGCCAGACTTCCAAGTTTTTGTCAGAAACTTTGTTCAGTTATACCTTTACTAACTACGGAATTTGGCCAAGATCGAACTTGAGCGTGTTGATATTATTACACGATTTATAAAGTGGGCGAAATAGCAGATTTGTATGGGAGGTACCCGAAGGGGTGTGGCCATATAGCCCATATGCAATCCCATAAGCAGTTTTGGGAAAATATTAAGCCATGCCAAATTTCACAGTGATTGCTTAACTCTTTCGAATTTGGTTCAAAGACACCTGGGGTCTAATGTGAATATTTCTAGGTGTTACACTTTTGGGTCGTATCAAATGATATATACCCTCCTACCCGTAGGGTGAGGGTATAAATATTGGATGGTACATTTGTATGGGAGGTACCAGAAGGGGAGTTGCCAGACTTCCAAGTTTTTGTCGAAAACTTTGTCTAGCTATAACTTTACTAAATACAAAATTTGGGCAAGATAGCGTTGGTTATACTGATAGTATTAGACGGTTTATCAGGGGCGGGATGGTACATTTGTATGGGAGGTACCAGAAGGGGAGTTGCCAGACTTCCGAGTTTTTGTCCGAAACTTTGTCCACTTATACCTTTACTAAATACAGAATTTGGGCAAGATCGCCTTGGTCATATTGGTGTTACTACACGATTTCTAAGGTAGGCGGGATGGTACATTTGTATGGGAGGTACCAGAAGGGGAGCTGCCAGACTTCCAAGTTTTTGTCAGAAACTTTGTTCAGTTATACCTTTACTAACTACGGAATTTGGCCAAGATCGAACTTGAGCGTGTTGATATTATTACACGATTTATAAAGTGGGCGAAATAGCAGATTTGTATGGGAGGTACCCGAAGGGGTGTGGCCATATAGCCCATATGCAATCCCATAAGCAGTTTTGGGAAAATATTAAGCCATGCCAAATTTCACAGTGATTGCTTAACTCTTTCGAAAGTTATCGTGCGTACCAGCAGGACAGACGGACATGGCTCAAACGATTCAGAAAGTCATGAATCGAATTTGCCAGACTTACAAGTTTTTGTCCAAAACTTTGTATAGCTATAGGTTTACTAAGTACAAAATTTGGGCAAGATAGCGTTGGTTATACTGATAGTATTAGACGGTTTATCAGGGGCGGGATGGTACATTTGTATGGGAGGTACCAGAAGGTGAGTTGCCAGACTTCCAAGTTTTTGTCCAAAACTTTGTATAGCTATAGGTTTACTAAGTACAAAATTTGGGCAAGATAGCGTTGGTCATACTGATAGTATTAGACGGTTTATCAGGGGCGTGATGGTACATTTGTATGGGAGGTACCAGAAGGGGAGTTGCCAGACTTCCAAGTTTTTGTCCAAAACTTTGTCTAGCTATAGCTTTACTAAATACAAAATTTGGGCAAGATAGCGTTGGTTATACTGATAGTATTAGACGGTTTATCAGGGGCGGGATGGTACATTTGTATGGGAGGTACCAGAAGGGGAGTTGCCAGACTTCCAAGTTTTTGTCCAAAACTTTGTCTAGCTATAGATTTACTAAATACAAAATTTGGGCAAGATCGCGTTGGTCATACTGATAGTATTAGACGGTTTATCAGGGGCGTGATGGTACAAGTGTATGGGAGGTACCAGAAGGGGAGTTGCCAGACTTCCAAGTTTTTGTCCAAAACTTTGTCTAGCTATAGATTTACTAAATACAGAATTTGGGCAAGATCGCGTTGGTCATATTGGTGTTACTACACGATTTCTAATGTAGGCGGGATGGTACATTTGTATGGGAGGTACCAGAAGGGGAGCTGCCAGACTTCCAAGTTTTTGTCAGAAACTTTGTTCAGTTATACCTTTACTAACTACGGAATTTGGCCAAGATCGAACTTGAGCGTGTTGATATTATTACACGATTTATAAAGTGGGCGAAATAGCAGATTTGTATGGGAGGTACCCGAAGGGGTGTGGCCATATAGCCCATATGCAATCCCATAAGCAGTTTTGGGAAAATATTAAGCCATGCCAAATTTCACAGTGATTGCTTAACTCTTTCGAAAGTTATCGTGCGTACCAGCAGGACAGACGGACATGGCTCAAACGATTCAGAAAGTCATGAATCGAATTTGGTTCAAAGACACCTGGGGTCTAATGTGAATATTTCTAGGTGTTACACTTTTGGGTCGTATCAAATGATATATACCCTCCTACCCGTAGGGTGAGGGTATAAATATTGGATGGTACATTTGTATGGGAGGTACCAGAAGGGGAGTTGCCAGACTTCCAAGTTTTTGTCGAAAACTTTGTCTAGCTATAACTTTACTAAATACAAAATTTGGGCAAGATAGCGTTGGTTATACTGATAGTATTAGACGGTTTATCAGGGGCGGGATGGTACATTTGTATGGGAGGTACCAGAAGGGGAGTTGCCAGACTTCCACGTTTTTGTCCAAAACTTTGTATAGCTATAGGTTTACTAAGTACAAAATTTGGCAAAATAGCGTTGGTCATACTGATAGTATTAGACGGTTTATCAGGGGCGGGATGGTACATTTGTATGGGAGGTACCAGAAGGGGAGTTGCCAGACTTCCAAGTTTTTGTCCAAAACTTTGTCTAGCTATAACTTTACTAAATACAAAACTTTGTATAGCTATAGGTTTACTAAGTACAAAATTTGGGCAAGATAGCGTTGGTCATACTGATAGTATTAGACGGTTTATCAGGGGCGTGATGGTACATTTGTATGGGAGGTACCAGAAGGGGAGTTGCCAGACTTCCAAGTTTTTGTCCAAAACTTTGTCTAGCTATAGCTTTACTAAATACAAAATTTGGGCAAGATAGCGTTGGTTATACTGATAGTATTAGACGGTTTATCAGGGGCGGGATGGTACATTTGTATGGGAGGTACCAGAAGGTGAGTTGCCAGACTTCCAAGTTTTTGTCCAAAACTTTGTATAGCTATAGGTTTACTAAGTACAAAATTTGGGCAAGATAGCGTTGGTCATACTGATAGTATTAGACGGTTTATCAGGGGCGTGATGGTACATTTGTATGGGAGGTACCAGAAGGGGAGTTGCCAGACTTCCAAGTTTTTGTCCAAAACTTTGTCTAGCTATAGCTTTACTAAATACAAAATTTGGGCAAGATAGCGTTGGTTATACTGATAGTATTAGACGGTTTATCAGGGGCGGGATGGTACATTTGTATGGGAGTTACCAGAAGGGGAGTTGCCAGACTTCCAAGTTTTTGTCAAAAACTTTGTCTAGCTATAGATTTACTAAATACAGAATTTGGGCAAGATCGCGTTGGTCATATTGGTGTTACTACACGATTTCTAATGTAGGCGGGATGGTAAATTTGTATGGGAGGTACCAGAAGGGGAGCTGCCAGACTTCCAAGTTTTTGTCAGAAACTTTGTTCAGTTATACCTTTACTAACTACGGAATTTGGCCAAGATCGAACTTGAGCGTGTTGATATTATTACACGATTTATAAAGTGGGCGAAATAGCAGATTTGTATGGGAGGTACCCGAAGGGGTGTGGCCATATAGCCCATATGCAATCCCATAAGCAGTTTTGGGAAAATATTAAGCCATGCCAAATTTCACAGTGATTGCTTAACTCTTTCGAAAGTTATCGTGCGTACCAGCAGGACAGACGGACATGGCTCAAACGATTCAGAAAGTCATGAATCGAATTTGGTTCAAAGACACCTGGGGTCTAATGTGAATATTTCTAGGTGTTACACTTTTGGGTCGTATCAAATGATATATACCCTCCTACCCGTAGGGTGAGGGTATAAATATTGGATGGTACATTTGTATGGGAGGTACCAGAAGGGGAGTTGCCAGACTTCCAAGTTTTTGTCGAAAACTTTGTCTAGCTATAACTTTACTAAATACAAAATTTGGGCAAGATAGCGTTGGTTATACTGATAGTATTAGACGGTTTATCAGGGGCGGGATGGTACATTTGTATGGGAGGTACCAGAAGGGGAGTTGCCAGACTTCCGAGTTTTTGTCCGAAACTTTGTCCACTTATACCTTTACTAAATACAGAATTTGGGCAAGATCGCCTTGGTCATATTGGTGTTACTACACGATTTCTAAGGTAGGCGGGATGGTACATTTGTATGGGAGGTACCAGAAGGGGAGCTGCCAGACTTCCAAGTTTTTGTCAGAAACTTTGTTCAGTTATACCTTTACTAACTACGGAATTTGGCCAAGATCGAACTTGAGCGTGTTGATATTATTACACGATTTATAAAGTGGGCGAAATAGCAGATTTGTATGGGAGGTACCCGAAGGGGTGTGGCCATATAGCCCATATGCAATCCCATAAGCAGTTTTGGGAAAATATTAAGCCATGCCAAATTTCACAGTGATTGCTTAACTCTTTCGAAAGTTATCGTGCGTACCAGCAGGACAGACGGACATGGCTCAAACGATTCAGAAAGTCATGAATCGAATTTGGTTCAAAGACACCTGGGGTCTAATGTGAATATTTCTAGGTGTTACACTTTTGGGTCGTATCAAATGATATATACCCTCCTACCCGTAGGGTGAGGTTATAAATATTGGATGGTACATTTGTATGGGAGGTACCAGAAGGGGAGTTGCCAGACTTCCAAGTTTTTGTCGAAAACTTTGTCTAGCTATAACTTTACTAAATATATAGGTGTTACACTTTTGGGTCGTATCAAATGATATATACCCTCCTACCCGTAGGGTGAGGTTATAAATATTGGATGGTACATTTGTATGGGAGGTACCAGAAGGGGAGTTGCCAGACTTCCGAGTTTTTGTCCGAAACTTTGTCCACTTATACCTTTACTAAATACAGAATTTGGGCAAGATCGCCTTGGTCATATTGGTGTTACTACACGATTTCTAAGGTAGGCGGGATGGTACATTTGTATGGGAGGTACCAGAAGGGGAGCTGCCAGACTTCCAAGTTTTTGTCAGAAACTTTGTTCAGTTATACCTTTACTAACTACGGAATTTGGCCAAGATCGAACTTGAGCGTGTTGATATTATTACACGATTTATAAAGTGGGCGAAATAGCAGATTTGTATGGGAGGTACCCGAAGGGGTGTGGCCATATAGCCCATATGCAATCCCATAAGCAGTTTTGGGAAAATATTAAGCCATGCCAAATTTCACAGTGATTGCTTAACTCTTTCGAAAGTTATCGTGCGTACCAGCAGGACAGACGGACATGGCTCAAACGATTCAGAAAGTCATGAATCGAATTTGGTTCAAAGACACCTGGGGTCTAATGTGAATATTTCTAGGTGTTACACTTTTGGGTCGTATCAAATGATATATACCCTCCTACCCGTAGGGTGAGGGTATAAATATTGGATGGTACATTTGTATGGGAGGTACCAGAAGGGGAGTTGCCAGACTTCCAAGTTTTTGTCGAAAACTTTGTCTAGCTATAACTTTACTAAATACAAAATTTGGGCAAGATAGCGTTGGTTATACTGATAGTATTAGACGGTTTATCAGGGGCGGGATGGTACATTTGTATGGGAGGTACCAGAAGGGGAGTTGCCAGACTTCCGAGTTTTTGTCCGAAACTTTGTCCACTTATACCTTTACTAAATACAGAATTTGGGCAAGATCGCCTTGGTCATATTGGTGTTACTACACGATTTCTAAGGTAGGCGGGATGGTACATTTGTATGGGAGGTACCAGAAGGGGAGCTGCCAGACTTCCAAGTTTTTGTCAGAAACTTTGTTCAGTTATACCTTTACTAACTACGGAATTTGGCCAAGATCGAACTTGAGCGTGTTGATATTATTACACGATTTATAAAGTGGGCGAAATAGCAGATTTGTATGGGAGGTACCCGAAGGGGTGTGGCCATATAGCCCATATGCAATCCCATAAGCAGTTTTGGGAAAATATTAAGCCATGCCAAATTTCACAGTGATTGCTTAACTCTTTCGAAAGTTATCGTGCGTACCAGCAGGACAGACGGACATGGCTCAAACGATTCAGAAAGTCATGAATCGAATTTGGTTCAAAGACACCTGGGGTCTAATGTGAATATTTCTAGGTGTTACACTTTTGGGTCGTATCAAATGATATATACCCTCCTACCCGTAGGGTGAGGTTATAAATATTGGATGGTACATTTGTATGGGAGGTACCAGAAGGGGAGTTGCCAGACTTCCAAGTTTTTGTCGAAAACTTTGTCTAGCTATAACTTTACTAAATATATAGGTGTTACACTTTTGGGTCGTATCAAATGATATATACCCTCCTACCCGTAGGGTGAGGTTATAAATATTGGATGGTACATTTGTATGGGAGGTACCAGAAGGGGAGTTGCCAGACTTCCAAGTTTTTGTCGAAAACTTTGTCTAGCTATAACTTTACTAAATACAAAATTTGGGCAAGATCGCGTTGGTCATGTTGGTTTTACTACACGATTTCTAAGGTAGGCGAGATGGTACATTTGTATGGGAGGTACCAGAAGGGGAGTTGCCAGACTTCCGAGTTTTTGTCCGAAACTTTGTCCACTTATACCTTTACTAAATGCAGAATTTGGGCAAGATCGCCTTGGTCATATTGGTGTTACTACACGATTTCTAAGGTAGGCGGGATGGTACATTTGTATGGGAGGTACCAGAAGGGGAGCTGCCAGACTTCCAAGTTTTTGTCAGAAACTTTGTTCAGTTATACCTTTACTAACTACGGAATTTGGCCAAGATCGAACTTGAGCGTGTTGATATTATTACACGATTTATAAAGTGGGCGAAATAGCAGATTTGTAAGGGAGGTACCCGAAGGGGTGTGGCCATATAGCCCATATGCAATCCCATAAGCAGTTTTGGGAAAATATTAAGCCATGCCAAATTTCACAGTGATTGCTTAACTCTTTCGAAAGTTATCGTGCGTACCAGCAGGACAGACGGACAGACGGACATGGCTCAAACGATTCAGAAAGTCATGAATCGAATTTGGTTCAAAGACACCTGGGGTCTAATGTGAATATTTCTAGGTGTTACACTTTTGGGTCGTATCAAATGATATATACCCTCCTACCCGTAGGGTAAGGGTATAAATATTGGATGGTACATTTGTATGGGAGTTGCCAGACTTCCACGTTTTTGTCCAAAACTTTGTATAACTATAGGTTTACTAAGTACAAAATTTGGGCAAGATAGCGTTGGTCATACTGAGAGTATTAGACGGTTTATCAGGGGCGGGATGTTACATTTGTATGGGAGGTACCAGAAGGGGAGTTGCCACACTTCCAAGTTTTTGTCCAAAACTTTGTATAGCTATAGGTTTACTAAGTACAAAATTTGGGCAAGATAGCGTTGGTCATACTGATAGTATTAGACGGTTTATCAGGGGCGGGATGTTACATTTGTATGGGAGGTACCAGAAGGGGAGTTGCCAGACTTCCAAGTTTTTGTCCGAAGCTTTGTATAGCTATAGGTTTACTAAGTACAAAATTTGGGCAAGATAGCGTTGGTCATACTGATAGTATTAGACGGTTTATCAGGGGCGGGATGTTACATTTGTATGGGAGGTACCAGAAGGGGAGTTGCCAGACTTCCAAGTTTTTGTCCGAAGCTTTGTATAGCTATAGGTTTACTAAGTACAAAATTTGGGCAAGATAGCGTTGGTCATACTGATAGTATTAGACGGTTTATCAGGGGCGGGATGTTACATTTGTATGGGAGGTACCAGAAGGGGAGTTGCCAGACTTCCAAGTTTTTGTCCAAAACTGTGTCTAGCTATAACTTTACTAAATACAAAACTTTGTATAGCTATAGGTTTACTAAGTACAAAATTTGGGCAAGATAGCGTTGGTCATACTGATAGTATTAGACGGTTTATCAGGGGCGTGATGGTACATTTGTATGGGAGGTACCAGAAGGGGAGTTGCCAGACTTCCAAGTTTTTGTCCAAAACTTTGTCTAGCTATAGCTTTACTAAATACAAAATTTGGGCAAGATAGCGTTGGTTATACTGATAGTATTAGACGGTTTATCAGGGGCGGGATGGCACATTTGTATGGGAGGTACCAGAAGGTGAGTTGCCAGACTTCCAAGTTTTTGTCCAAAACTTTGTATAGCTATAGGTTTACTAAGTACAAAATGTGGGCAAGATAGCGTTGGTCATACTGATAGTATTAGACGGTTTATCAGGGGCGTGATGGTACATTTGTATGGGAGGTACCAGAAGGGGAGTTGCCAGACTTCCAAGTTTTTGTCCAAAACTTTGTCTAGCTATAGCTTTACTAAATACAAAATTTGGGCAAGATAGCGTTGGTTATACTGATAGTATTAGACGGTTTATCAGGGGCGGGATGGTACATTTGTATGGGAGGTACCAGAAGGGGAGTTGCCAGACTTCCAAGTTTTTGTCAAAAACTTTGTCTAGCTATAGATTTACTAAATACAGAATTTGGGCAAGATCGCGTTGGTCATATTGGTGTTACTACACGATTTCTAATGTAGGCGGGATGGTAAATTTGTATGGGAGGTACCAGAAGGGGAGCTGCCAGACTTCCAAGTTTTTGTCAGAAACTTTGTTCAGTTATACCTTTACTAACTACGGAATTTGGCCAAGATCGAACTTGAGCGTGTTGATATTATTACACGATTTATAAAGTGGGCGAAATAGCAGATTTGTATGGGAGGTACCCGAAGGGGTGTGGCCATATAGCCCATATGCAATCCCATAAGCAGTTTTGGGAAAATATTAAGCCATGCCAAATTTCACAGTGATTGCTTAACTCTTTCGAAAGTTATCGTGCGTACCAGCAGGACAGACGGACATGGCTCAAACGATTCAGAAAGTCATGAATCGAATTTGGTTCAAAGACACCTGGGGTCTAATGTGAATATTTCTAGGTGTTACACTTTTGGGTCGTATCAAATGATATATACCCTCCTACCCGTAGGGTGAGGGTATAAATATTGGATGGTACATTTGTATGGGAGGTACCAGAAGGGGAGTTGCCAGACTTCCAAGTTTTTGTCGAAAACTTTGTCTAGCTATAACTTTACTAAATACAAAATTTGGGCAAGATAGCGTTGGTTATACTGATAGTATTAGACGGTTTATCAGGGGCGGGATGGTACATTTGTATGGGAGGTACCAGAAGGGAAGTTGCCAGACTTCCGAGTTTTTGTCCGAAACTTTGTCCACTTATACCTTTACTAAATACAGAATTTGGGCAAGATCGCCTTGGTCATATTGGTGTTACTACACGATTTCTAAGGTAGGCGGGATGGTACATTTGTATGGGAGGTACCAGAAGGAGAGCTGCCAGACTTCCAAGTTTTTGTCAGAAACTTTGTTCAGTTATACCTTTACTAACTACGGAATTTGGCCAAGATCGAACTTGAGCGTGTTGATATTATTACACGATTTATAAAGTGGGCGAAATAGCAGATTTGTATGGGAGGTACCCGAAGGGGTGTGGCCATATAGCCCATATGCAATCCCATAAGCAGTTTTGGGAAAATATTAAGCCATGCCAAATTTCACAGTGATTGCTTAACTCTTTCGAAAGTTATCGTGCGTACCAGCAGGACAGACGGACATGGCTCAAACGATTCAAAAAAGTCATGAATCGAATTTGGTTCAAAGACACCTGGGGTCTAATGTGAATATTTCTAGGTGTTACACTTTTGGGTCGTATCAAATGATATATACCCTCCTACCCGTAGGGTGAGGTTATAAATATTGGATGGTACATTTGTATGGGAGGTACCAGAAGGGGAGTTGCCAGACTTCCAAGTTTTTGTCGAAAACTTTGTCTAGCTATAACTTTACTAAATATATAGGTGTTACACTTTTGGGTCGTATCAAATGATATATACCCTCCTACCCGTAGGGTGAGGTTATAAATATTGGATGGTACATTTGTATGGGAGGTACCAGAAGGGGAGTTGCCAGACTTCCAAGTTTTTGTCAAAAACTTTGTCTAGCTATAGATTTACTAAATACAGAATTTGGGCAAGATCGCGTTGGTCATATTGGTGTTACTACACGATTTCTAATGTAGGCGGGATGGTAAATTTGTATGGGAGGTACCAGAAGGGGAGCTGCCAGACTTCCAAGTTTTTGTCAGAAACTTTGTTCAGTTATACCTTTACTAACTACGGAATTTGGCCAAGATCGAACTTGAGCGTGTTGATATTATTACACGATTTATAAAGTGGGCGAAATAGCAGATTTGTATGGGAGGTACCCGAAGGGGTGTGGCCATATAGCCCATATGCAATCCCATAAGCAGTTTTGGGAAAATATTAAGCCATGCCAAATTTCACAGTGATTGCTTAACTCTTTCGAAAGTTATCGTGCGTACCAGCAGGACAGACGGACATGGCTCAAACGATTCAGAAAGTCATGAATCGAATTTGGTTCAAAGACACCTGGGGTCTAATGTGAATATTTCTAGGTGTTACACTTTTGGGTCGTATCAAATGATATATACCCTCCTACCCGTAGGGTGAGGGTATAAATATTGGATGGTACATTTGTATGGGAGGTACCAGAAGGGGAGTTGCCAGACTTCCAAGTTTTTGTCGAAAACTTTGTCTAGCTATAACTTTACTAAATACAAAATTTGGGCAAGATAGCGTTGGTTATACTGATAGTATTAGACGGTTTATCAGGGGCGGGATGGTACATTTGTATGGGAGGTACCAGAAGGGGAGTTGCCAGACTTCCGAGTTTTTGTCCGAAACTTTGTCCACTTATTACTAAATACAGAATTTGGGCAAGATCGCCTTGGTCATATTGGTGTTACTACACGATTTCTAAGGTAGGCGGGATGGTACATTTGTATGGGAGGTACCAGAAGGGGAGCTGCCAGACTTCCAAGTTTTTGTCAGAAACTTTGTTCAGTTATACCTTTACTAACTACGGAATTTGGCCAAGATCGAACTTGAGCGTGTTGATATTATTACACGATTTATAAAGTGGGCGAAATAGCAGATTTGTATGGGAGGTACCCGAAGGGGTGTGGCCATATAGCCCATATGCAATCCCATAAGCAGTTTTGGGAAAATATTAAGCCATGCCAAATTTCACAGTGATTGCTTAACTCTTTCGAAAGTTATCGTGCGTACCAGCAGGACAGACGGACATGGCTCAAACGATTCAGAAAGTCATGAATCGAATTTGGTTCAAAGACACCTGGGGTCTAATGTGAATATTTCTAGGTGTTAAACTTTTGGGTCGTATCAAATGATATATACCCTCCTACCCGTAGGGTGAGGTTATAAATATTGGATGGTACATTTGTATGGGAGGTACCAGAAGGGGAGTTGCCAGACTTCCAAGTTTTTGTCGAAAACTTTGTCTAGCTATAACTTTACTAAATATATAGGTGTTACACTTTTGGGTCGTATCAAATGATATATACCCTCCTACCCGTAGGGTGAGGTTATAAATATTGGATGGTACATTTGTATGGGAGGTACCAGAAGGGGAGTTGCCAGACTTCCAAGTTTTTGTCGAAAACTTTGTCTAGCTATAACTTTACTAAATACAAAATTTGGGCAAGATCGCGTTGGTCATGTTGGTTTTACTACACGATTTCTAAGGTAGGCGAGATGGTACATTTGTATGGGAGGTACCAGAAGGGGAGTTGCCAGACTTCCGAGTTTTTGTCCGAAACTTTGTCCACTTATACCTTTACTAAATGCAGAATTTGGGCAAGATCGCCTTGGTCATATTGGTGTTACTACACGATTTCTAAGGTAGGCGGGATGGTACATTTGTATGGGAGGTACCAGAAGGGGAGCTGCCAGACTTCCAAGTTTTTGTCAGAAACTTTGTTCAGTTATACCTTTACTAACTACGGAATTTGGCCAAGATCGAACTTGAGCGTGTTGATATTATTACACGATTTATAAAGTGGGCGAAATAGCAGATTTGTATGGGAGGTACCCGAAGGGGTGTGGCCATATAGCCCATATGCAATCCCATAAGCAGTTTTGGGAAAATATTAAGCCATGCCAAATTTCACAGTGATTGCTTAACTCTTTCGAAAGTTATCGTGCGTACCAGCAGGACAGACGGACAGACGGACAGACGGACATGGCTCAAACGATTCAGAAAGTCATGAATCGAATTTGGTTCAAAGACACCTGGGGTCTAATGTGAATATTTCTAGGTGTTACACTTTTGGGTCGTATCAAATGATATATACCCTCCTACCCGTAGGGTAAGGGTATAAATATTGGATGGTACATTTGTATGGGAGTTGCCAGACTTCCACGTTTTTGTCCAAAACTTTGTATAGCTATAGGTTTACTAAGTACAAAATTTGGGCAAGATAGCGTTGGTCATACTGAGAGTATTAGACGGTTTATCAGGGGCGGGATGTTACATTTGTATGGGAGGTACCAGAAGGGGAGTTGCCACACTTCCAAGTTTTTGTCCAAAACTTTGTATAGCTATAGGTTTACTAAGTACAAAATTTGGGCAAGATAGCGTTGGTCATACTGATAGTATTAGACGGTTTATCAGGGGCGGGATGTTACATTTGTATGGGAGGTACCAGAAGGGGAGTTGCCAGACTTCCAAGTTTTTGTCCGAAGCTTTGTATAGCTATAGGTTTACTAAGTACAAAATTTGGGCAAGATAGCGTTGGTCATACTGATAGTATTAGACGGTTTATCAGGGGCGGGATGTTACATTTGTATGGGAGGTACCAGAAGGGGAGTTGCCAGACTTCCAAGTTTTTGTCCGAAGCTTTGTATAGCTATAGGTTTACTAAGTACAAAATTTGGGCAAGATAGCGTTGGTCATACTGATAGTATTAGACGGTTTATCAGGGGCGGGATGTTACATTTGTATGGGAGGTACCAGAAGGGGAGTTGCCAGACTTCCAAGTTTTTGTCCAAAACTTTGTCTAGCTATAACTTTACTAAATACAAAACTTTGTATAGCTATAGGTTTACTAAGTACAAAATTTGGGCAAGATAGCGTTGGTCATACTGATAGTATTAGACGGTTTATCAGGGGCGTGATGGTACATTTGTATGGGAGGTACCAGAAGGGGAGTTGCCAGACTTCCAAGTTTTTGTCCAAAACTTTGTCTAGCTATAGCTTTACTAAATACAAAATTTGGGCAAGATAGCGTTGGTTATACTGATAGTATTAGACGGTTTATCAGGGGCGGGATGGTACATTTGTATGGGAGGTACCAGAAGGTGAGTTGCCAGACTTCCAAGTTTTTGTCCAAAACTTTGTATAGCTATAGGTTTACTAAGTACAAAATGTGGGCAAGATAGCGTTGGTCATACTGATAGTATTAGACGGTTTATCAGGGGCGTGATGGTACATTTGTATGGGAGGTACCAGAAGGGGAGTTGCCAGACTTCCAAGTTTTTGTCCAAAACTTTGTCTAGCTATAGCTTTACTAAATACAAAATTTGGGCAAGATAGCGTTGGTTATACTGATAGTATTAGACGGTTTATCAGGGGCGGGATGGTACATTTGTATGGGAGGTACCAGAAGGGGAGTTGCCAGACTTCCAAGTTTTTGTCAAAAACTTTGTCTAGCTATAGATTTACTAAATACAGAATTTGGGCAAGATCGCGTTGGTCATATTGGTGTTACTACACGATTTCTAATGTAGGCGGGATGGTAAATTTGTATGGGAGGTACCAGAAGGGGAGCTGCCAGACTTCCAAGTTTTTGTCAGAAACTTTGTTCAGTTATACCTTTACTAACTACGGAATTTGGCCAAGATCGAACTTGAGCGTGTTGATATTATTACACGATTTATAAAGTGGGCGAAATAGCAGATTTGTATGGGAGGTACCCGAAGGGGTGTGGCCATATAGCCCATATGCAATCCCATAAGCAGTTTTGGGAAAATATTAAGCCATGCCAAATTTCACAGTGATTGCTTAACTCTTTCGAAAGTTATCGTGCGTACCAGCAGGACAGACGGACATGGCTCAAACGATTCAGAAAGTCATGAATCGAATTTGGTTCAAAGACACCTGGGGTCTAATGTGAATATTTCTAGGTGTTAAACTTTTGGGTCGTATCAAATGATATATACCCTCCTACCCGTAGGGTGAGGTTATAAATATTGGATGGTACATTTGTATGGGAGGTACCAGAAGGGGAGTTGCCAGACTTCCAAGTTTTTGTCGAAAACTTTGTCTAGCTATAACTTTACTAAATATATAGGTGTTACACTTTTGGGTCGTATCAAATGATATATACCCTCCTACCCGTAGGGTGAGGTTATAAATATTGGATGGTACATTTGTATGGGAGGTACCAGAAGGGGAGTTGCCAGACTTCCAAGTTTTTGTCGAAAACTTTGTCTAGCTATAACTTTACTAAATACAAAATTTGGGCAAGATCGCGTTGGTCATGTTGGTTTTACTACACGATTTCTAAGGTAGGCGAGATGGTACATTTGTATGGGAGGTACCAGAAGGGGAGTTGCCAGACTTCCGAGTTTTTGTCCGAAACTTTGTCCACTTATACCTTTACTAAATGCAGAATTTGGGCAAGATCGCCTTGGTCATATTGGTGTTACTACACGATTTCTAAGGTAGGCGGGATGGTACATTTGTATGGGAGGTACCAGAAGGGGAGCTGCCAGACTTCCAAGTTTTTGTCAGAAACTTTGTTCAGTTATACCTTTACTAACTACGGAATTTGGCCAAGATCGAACTTGAGCGTGTTGATATTATTACACGATTTATAAAGTGGGCGAAATAGCAGATTTGTATGGGAGGTACCCGAAGGGGTGTGGCCATATAGCCCATATGCAATCCCATAAGCAGTTTTGGGAAAATATTAAGCCATGCCAAATTTCACAGTGATTGCTTAACTCTTTCGAAAGTTATCGTGCGTACCAGCAGGACAGACGGACAGACGGACAGACGGACATGGCTCAAACGATTCAGAAAGTCATGAATCGAATTTGGTTCAAAGACACCTGGGGTCTAATGTGAATATTTCTAGGTGTTACACTTTTGGGTCGTATCAAATGATATATACCCTCCTACCCGTAGGGTAAGGGTATAAATATTGGATGGTACATTTGTATGGGAGTTGCCAGACTTCCACGTTTTTGTCCAAAACTTTGTATAGCTATAGGTTTACTAAGTACAAAATTTGGGCAAGATAGCGTTGGTCATACTGAGAGTATTAGACGGTTTATCAGGGGCGGGATGTTACATTTGTATGGGAGGTACCAGAAGGGGAGTTGCCACACTTCCAAGTTTTTGTCCAAAACTTTGTATAGCTATAGGTTTACTAAGTACAAAATTTGGGCAAGATAGCGTTGGTCATACTGATAGTATTAGACGGTTTATCAGGGGCGGGATGTTACATTTGTATGGGAGGTACCAGAAGGGGAGTTGCCAGACTTCCAAGTTTTTGTCCGAAGCTTTGTATAGCTATAGGTTTACTAAGTACAAAATTTGGGCAAGATAGCGTTGGTCATACTGATAGTATTAGACGGTTTATCAGGGGCGGGATGTTACATTTGTATGGGAGGTACCAGAAGGGGAGTTGCCAGACTTCCAAGTTTTTGTCCGAAGCTTTGTATAGCTATAGGTTTACTAAGTACAAAATTTGGGCAAGATAGCGTTGGTCATACTGATAGTATTAGACGGTTTATCAGGGGCGGGATGTTACATTTGTATGGGAGGTACCAGAAGGGGAGTTGCCAGACTTCCAAGTTTTTGTCCAAAACTTTGTCTAGCTATAACTTTACTAAATACAAAACTTTGTATAGCTATAGGTTTACTAAGTACAAAATTTGGGCAAGATAGCGTTGGTCATACTGATAGTATTAGACGGTTTATCAGGGGCGTGATGGTACATTTGTATGGGAGGTACCAGAAGGGGAGTTGCCAGACTTCCAAGTTTTTGTCCAAAACTTTGTCTAGCTATAGCTTTACTAAATACAAAATTTGGGCAAGATAGCGTTGGTTATACTGATAGTATTAGACGGTTTATCAGGGGCGGGATGGTACATTTGTATGGGAGGTACCAGAAGGTGAGTTGCCAGACTTCCAAGTTTTTGTCCAAAACTTTGTATAGCTATAGGTTTACTAAGTACAAAATGTGGGCAAGATAGCGTTGGTCATACTGATAGTATTAGACGGTTTATCAGGGGCGTGATGGTACATTTGTATGGGAGGTACCAGAAGGGGAGTTGCCAGACTTCCAAGTTTTTGTCCAAAACTTTGTCTAGCTATAGCTTTACTAAATACAAAATTTGGGCAAGATAGCGTTGGTTATACTGATAGTATTAGACGGTTTATCAGGGGCGGGATGGTACATTTGTATGGGAGGTACCAGAAGGGGAGTTGCCAGACTTCCAAGTTTTTGTCAAAAACTTTGTCTAGCTATAGATTTACTAAATACAGAATTTGGGCAAGATCGCGTTGGTCATATTGGTGTTACTACACGATTTCTAATGTAGGCGGGATGGTAAATTTGTATGGGAGGTACCAGAAGGGGAGCTGCCAGACTTCCAAGTTTTTGTCAGAAACTTTGTTCAGTTATACCTTTACTAACTACGGAATTTGGCCAAGATCGAACTTGAGCGTGTTGATATTATTACACGATTTATAAAGTGGGCGAAATAGCAGATTTGTATGGGAGGTACCCGAAGGGGTGTGGCCATATAGCCCATATGCAATCCCATAAGCAGTTTTGGGAAAATATTAAGCCATGCCAAATTTCACAGTGATTGCTTAACTCTTTCGAAAGTTATCGTGCGTACCAGCAGGACAGACGGACATGGCTCAAACGATTCAGAAAGTCATGAATCGAATTTGGTTCAAAGACACCTGGGGTCTAATGTGAATATTTCTAGGTGTTACACTTTTGGGTCGTATCAAATGATATATACCCTCCTACCCGTAGGGTGAGGGTATAAATATTGGATGGTACATTTGTATGGGAGGTACCAGAAGGGGAGTTGCCAGACTTCCAAGTTTTTGTCGAAAACTTTGTCTAGCTATAACTTTACTAAATACAAAATTTGGGCAAGATAGCGTTGGTTATACTGATAGTATTAGACGGTTTATCAGGGGCGGGATGGTACATTTGTATGGGAGGTACCAGAAGGGGAGTTGCCAGACTTCCGAGTTTTTGTCCGAAACTTTGTCCACTTATACCTTTACTAAATACAGAATTTGGGCAAGATCGCCTTGGTCATATTGGTGTTACTACACGATTTCTAAGGTAGGCGGGATGGTACATTTGTATGGGAGGTACCAGAAGGGGAGCTGCCAGACTTCCAAGTTTTTGTCAGAAACTTTGTTCAGTTATACCTTTACTAACTACGGAATTTGGCCAAGATCGAACTTGAGCGTGTTGATATTATTACACGATTTATAAAGTGGGCGAAATAGCAGATTTGTATGGGAGGTACCCGAAGGGGTGTGGCCATATAGCCCATATGCAATCCCATAAGCAGTTTTGGGAAAATATTAAGCCATGCCAAATTTCACAGTGATTGCTTAACTCTTTCGAAAGTTATCGTGCGTACCAGCAGGACAGACGGACATGGCTCAAACGATTCAAAAAAGTCATGAATCGAATTTGGTTCAAAGACACCTGGGGTCTAATGTGAATATTTCTAGGTGTTACACTTTTGGGTCGTATCAAATGATATATACCCTCCTACCCGTAGGGTGAGGTTATAAATATTGGATGGTACATTTGTATGGGAGGTACCAGAAGGGGAGTTGCCAGACTTCCAAGTTTTTGTCGAAAACTTTGTCTAGCTATAACTTTACTAAATATATAGGTGTTACACTTTTGGGTCGTATCAAATGATATATACCCTCCTACCCGTAGGGTGAGGTTATAAATATTGGATGGTACATTTGTATGGGAGGTACCAGAAGGGGAGTTGCCAGACTTCCAAGTTTTTGTCGAAAACTTTGTCTAGCTATAACTTTACTAAATACAAAATTTGGGCAAGATCGCGTTGGTCATGTTGGTTTTACTACACGATTTCTAAGGTAGGCGAGATGGTACATTTGTATGGGAGGTACCAGAAGGGGAGTTGCCAGACTTCCGAGTTTTTGTCCGAAACTTTGTCCACTTATACCTTTACTAAATGCAGAATTTGGGCAAGATCGCCTTGGTCATATTGGTGTTACTACACGATTTCTAAGGTAGGCGGGATGGTACATTTGTATGGGAGGTACCAGAAGGGGAGCTGCCAGACTTCCAAGTTTTTGTCAGAAACTTTGTTCAGTTATACCTTTACTAACTACGGAATTTGGCCAAGATCGAACTTGAGCGTGTTGATATTATTACACGATTTATAAAGTGGGCGAAATAGCAGATTTGTATGGGAGGTACCCGAAGGGGTGTGGCCATATAGCCCATATGCAATCCCATAAGCAGTTTTGGGAAAATATTAAGCCATGCCAAATTTCACAGTGATTGCTTAACTCTTTCGAAAGTTATCGTGCGTACCAGCAGGACAGACGGACAGACGGACATGGCTCAAACGATTCAGAAAGTCATGAATCGAATTTGGTTCAAAGACACCTGGGGTCTAATGTGAATATTTCTAGGTGTTACACTTTTGGGTCGTATCAAATGATATATACCCTCCTACCCGTAGGGTAAGGGTATAAATATTGGATGGTACATTTGTATGGGAGTTGCCAGACTTCCACGTTTTTGTCCAAAACTTTGTATAGCTATAGGTTTACTAAGTACAAAATTTGGGCAAGATAGCGTTGGTCATACTGATAGTATTAGACGGTTTATCAGGGGCGGGATGTTACATTTGTATGGGAGGTACCAGAAGGGGAGTTGCCACACTTCCAAGTTTTTGTCCAAAACTTTGTATAGCTATAGGTTTACTAAGTACAAAATTTGGGCAAGATAGCGTTGGTCATACTGATAGTATTAGACGGTTTATCAGGGGCGGGATGTTACATTTGTATGGGAGGTACCAGAAGGGGAGTTGCCAGACTTCCAAGTTTTTGTCCGAAGCTTTGTATAGCTATAGGTTTACTAAGTACAAAATTTGGGCAAGATAGCGTTGGTCATACTGATAGTATTAGACGGTTTATCAGGGGCGGGATGTTACATTTGTATGGGAGGTACCAGAAGGGGAGTTGCCAGACTTCCAAGTTTTTGTCCAAAACTTTGTCTAGCTATAGCTTTACTAAATACAAAATTTGGGCAAGATAGCGTTGGTCATACTGATAGTATTAGACGGTTTATCAGGGGCGTGATGGTACATTTGTATGGGAGGTACCAGAAGGGGAGTTGCCAGACTTCCAAGTTTTTGTCAGAAACTTTGTTCAGTTATACCTTTAGTAACTACGGAATTTGGCCAAGATCGAACTTGAGCGTGTTGATATTATTACACGATTTATAAAGTGGGCGAAATAGCAGATTTGTATGGGAGGTACCCGAAGGGGACTTGCCAGACTTCCAAGTTTTTGTACGAAGCTTTGTCTAGCTATAACTTTACTAAAAACAAAATTTGGGCAAGATAGCGTTGGTTATACTGATAGTATTAGACGGTTTATCAGGGCGGGATGGTACATTTGTATGGGAGGTACCAGAAGGTGAGTTGCCAGACTTCCAAGTTTTTGTCCAAAACTTTGTATAGCTATAGGTTTACTAAGTACAAAATTTGGGCAAGATAGCGTTGGTCATACTGATAGTATTAGACGGTTTATCAGGGGCGTGATGGTACATTTGTATGGGAGGTACCAGAAGGGGAGTTTCCAGACTTCCAAGTTTTTGTCCAAAACTTTGTCTATCTATAGCTTTACTAAATACAAAATTTGGGCAAGATAGCGTTGGCTATACTGATAGTATTAGACGTTGGTCATACTGATAGTATTAGACGGTTTATCAGGGGCGGGATGGTACATTTGTATTGGAGGTACCAGAAGGGGAGTTGCCAGACTTCCAAGTTTTTGTCCAAAACTTTGTATAGCTATAGGTTTACTAAGTACAAAATTTGGGCAAGATAGCGTTGGTCATACTGATAGTATTAGACGGTTTATCAGGGGCGGGATGTTACATTTGTCTAGCTATAGATTTACTAAATACAGAATTTGGGCAAGATAGCGTTGGTCATATTGGTGTTACTACACGATTTCTAAGGTAGGCGGGATGGTACATTTGTATGGGAGGTACCAGAAGGGGAGTTGCCAGACTTCCAAGTTTTTGTCAGAAACTTTGTTCAGTTATACCTTTACTAAATACGGAATTTGGGCAAGATCGCGTTGGTGATATTGATAGTATTACAGGGTTTTTAAGGGGTGGGATGGTACATTTGTATGGCAGGTACCAGAAGTGGAGTTGCCTGACTTCCAAGTTTTTGTCCAAAACTTAGTCTAGCTATAGATTTACTAAATACAGAATTTGGGCACTATCGCGTTTGTCATATTGGTGTTACTACACGATTTCTAAGGTAGGCTGGATGGTACATTTGTATGGGAGATACCAGAAGGGGAGTTGCCAGACTTCCAAGTTTTTGTCCAAAACTTTGTCTAGCTATAGATTTACTGTGGTGTGGCCATATAGCCCATATGCAATCCCATAAGCATTTTTGGGAAAATATTAAGCCATGCCAAATTTCAGAGTGATTGCTTAACTCTTTCGAAAGTTATCGTGCGCACCAGCAGGACAGACGGACAGACGGGCGGACAGACGGACATGGCTCAAACGGTCATGAATCGAATTTGGTTCAAAGACACCTGGGGTCTAATGTGAATATTTCTAGGTGTTACACTTTTGGGTCGTATCAAATGATATATACCCTCCTACCCGTAGGGTGAGGGTATAATTAAATAAAAAAAAACGTTGAAATAAACAACGAAAATCTGAGTGCCGCCGCTCCTGTTGAGAGAATAGCAACAAACCTGAGCGTCGAGTTAAACGAGACGGACATTGATAACGTATACCACACACAGGGGAAATATTAAGTTGGTCTTGTGATTAGCACTCTCCGCAAAAAGATAGAAATATTGAGTAAGATAGAGAGGTATAGAATCGAAGCAACTGGTATAAACAATGATGACAGCGGTGGAAAACACATATATGTACGTTAACACGATAGCCCAGCAACAACAGAAATAGTTTGTCTTTTGTCCAGTGCTCAAGCACTTTTTGTCCGGTCGCTGTCGCGTTATTTTATGTTTTGTCCGTCGTGTGCAAAAACAAAAAAAAAATACACCTCCACAACAAAAATATACGTGCAAAACAAAAAAAAATATTGTCCCACAAAATAAAAAGAGAATCAAAAAAAATAAAACCAACCACGATCTTCATAAACAAAAACAACAATAAACCACTAAAAATACACAACATCAGCAACAAACAATAAAAATAACACCAGCAGTCACACACATCATCATCAACGCCAATATGATGGGATTTTTTATGCTCCCCTTCTCCTGTGTTCCCACCTTCCACTCCATCATCCTTTTCGCATAATACAAACGACTGTGCTCTCTTCATGTCGCTGCCTGAATTGTGTTGAAGGTTTAACACTGAACACTTGTTGGGTCTAGCAGCGGCAAGAGGGGTGCACAGTTATTTGTGTTTATGGTTTGATATTGTTTTGTTTCTCTGTATGTTACAATGGTAGGTACTTTCAAAATACATTTTGCGAACATGCGAGGGAAGAAGGCAAATTTCTTTGCGGTATACACGCACGTTCAGTTCCATAGGCCAGATGTATTCGCTCTATGTGAGACCCATGTGTGTTAGGGTTCTAATCCACAGAACTTTCACATTCCTGGCTATCACACTCTTTCCTCCTTCTCTTCCCACAGAAGCCTTGTGGTATACCTACGAAGTGGTGTGGTGTTCCAGAGCCAGCAACATTTGGACTCACAAGATCCAGAATTTAACTTTCTTTGGGCTAAGTTCAGGATTGGATCACACCTATTACACTTCGGATTTCTTTACAGAACCCAAATTTGGAAAGGGAGACTACCCTAAACGGCTTCGATGCCGTCTCCTACTATATATCAAAAGTTTTAGAATATTGTCCGGACAGTGAAAATGTAGTTGCTGGGGATTTCAATGTCCATAATCAATCTTGGCTTTCCCATTCGAGCCACACTTCTCCGTATGGACAGTACGCTGAGCTATTCGACGCGCATAATAACATGACGCAATTAGGGAATGAACCAACACATATTCCTCGTGTTGAAAGGCAATACCATAATATTCTTGACCTTTTCTTAACCTCACACCCTGAAAAGTACGAGGTTAACATTCTTGCACCTCTTGCTAACTCGGATCATTCCACCATTTCAGCAACCTTTTCATTCTCCGATCTTCGATCCACTTCTAAACTAGTCACGAACCAGGCATTGTACATATGCGAAAAGGCACGTTGGGCCGAGCTCAACAATTTCTTTCAGCACTTTAATTGGACATTATGTTTCCTAGACAATAATGTCGATGCTGCTGCTGAAATGGTCGAGAAAATAATTCTTCATAAAATAAACACGTTTATTCCCTCGTTTATTGCCAATGTTCAGCCGATCCCCAAGAAAGGTGAGGCTACAAATCCTTACCACCCAATAGCAATATGTTCTGCGCTATCAAAGGTTATGGAGAGCATGGTTAACCACCATCTTCAAAAGGGTTCTTGCAGATCTCAATGTAAATAAAACTCCGGCCCCGGATGGCATTTCAGCACTTGTCCTATGTAAGTGCTCTTCGACGCTAGCTCGTCCATTGCGCCATCTTTTCAACATGTCGTACCGTGCTGGTATTTACCCTTCACGTTGGAAAGTTGCCAATGTTCAGCCGATCCCCAAGAAAGGTGAGGCAAGATTATGGAGAGCATGGTTAACCACCATCTTGTCAAATATTTAGAGTGTAATGGCCTTTTAAATGACCGACAGTATGGCTTCTGTAGAAATCAATCTACTGGAGACCTGATGGCGTTCCTTACGGTGCGATGGAATCGATCTATTCACGACCTTGGTGAAAGTAAGGTCGTAACTCTGGATATTTCCAAGGCGTTCAATAGGATCTGGCACGAAGCACTCATATCAAAACTTATTGCATTTGGTGTCGGTAATACCTTCTCTCGATTCATATCGAGTTTTCTCAGGGATCGCTCTATAAGAGTTGTTATAGATGGGGTCTCATCCAACGAGCATAGGCTGACCGCAGGAGTGCCACAAGGCTCTGTCCTCTCTCCTTCTTTATTCCTTATTTTCATTGACGACCTGTTGGGTCAGACTGTGAACCCAATCTACTCCTTTGCGGATGACAGCAACCTCTGTCATTCGTACTCATTTGATCATCGGCCAAGTCCCTCGGAGATAGTGGACAAAGGGCGAATGATGAATTACTCACTTAACCGCGATTTGGCGACGAATTGTGATTGGGGCCAAATGAACAGAGTAGATTTTAATGCACAAAAGACCCAGTGCTGTTTGTTGTCACACAAACGTTCCACTGATCCAGCACCGTCGTCAATATCTATGGGTGGTGTAGATATAGACGTGTCAGATACTCTTGATGTTCTGGGCATGAAGATACAGGGTGATGCTCGCTGGGCTAGCCATATATTCGAAGTGCCGAACGAAGCATTCAAGTGTTTAAGCTTTTTAAAGCGGTGCAAGAAATACTTCACCCCATCTGACCTCGTAAATATTTACACCACATACATCCGGCCTAAAATGGAATACAACTCCCATATATGGGCAGGGGCTCCATTGACATCTTTGAAGCTTCTGGACCGTGTACAGAGGAGAGCGGTGGTGATAATAGGGGATGGTAGGGTATCCACCTCTATTGTCTCCCTACAGCATCGCCGGAATGTGGGTTGTGTATCGCTATTCTATAGATATTTTAACGGTGTCTGTTCATCAGATATCCGTCGTCGGGTCCCTGAAGGTAGAACATTTAGTCGGAATACACGGCTGTCCAGGGTCTCTCATCCGTTCATTGTGAAATGACCGGACGACGCACTATAGAGAAAATTCAATCTTTAGCCGAACCGTTCGTATGTGTAATAATCTTCCACCAAATGTGTTTCCTGCAAGTTGTGACATTCAGAAATTCAACAAACGTCAACAAACACTACTCCCTCCTTCCGATACCCTAATTTCCTTCCGCTAACACAATGCATTGCATTTATAGGGGGAATCCCCTGAATGTTGGCCTTCAAAAAAAAAATACAAAATCAACAAACAACACTAACACAAATCAACGAAAATGCCTCTAATATTAACACTCAGGTTATTGAACTTCAAAAACAAAACCATGAAAACAAGAAAACTCTGCACATTCTTGGATTCATGCATGGGATTGCATGATCATGATTATTCACAATAGTGTATGCAACTGGTATAATCAATGATGACAGCGGTGGAAAACACAAATATGTACTTTAACACGATAGCCGAGCAACAACACAGGATCTTGATAACTGGCGCCCACGTAGATTTCATTTAGATATAAAAAAAAATTAAAGTAGAGTGTTCAGTGATAAAAAATAATAGAAGTGAAATTTTAAAATCGAGTTCAGGATTTTTTTTTTTGCAATTTTTTATTGGTGTTTTTGTGTTAATAAATTCATATGAGCGAAAGGGATTTGGAGGATTTGTTAAACAAATTCATAAAACTCTAGAGCACCGTGGCAAACGAACTCACCGAACAGGAGCAGTGTTTCAACCAAAAATTACAGGAGATTAAAGAAGAATTGCGTAGTGTAACTATCGCTACTCCTGAGATAGAGACATATAAAGATGCTGAAATAAAATTAAGTGTCTCGTGCAGCGAGACTTTATATATTATAAAATCTTTGCCGGAATTCAAAGGCGCATACTGCATTCAAAAGGCGCATACTGCATATAAAAAATACAATGGTAATTCTAAACAGTATCAGGCTTTTAAATTATTGAGGAACAAGATTGAAGGTTCACCCGACATAAAACTTTCATCTTTTGACACTCCTCTCAATTTTAAGGCTATAATCAACAGACTTGACTTTACGTACGCGGACAAGAGACCAGTTTGTCTGATAGAACAGGAAATGTCAACGCTCCGCAAACGATATATGACTCTCTCACAATACTACGACGAGGTGGAGAAGAAACTGACTCTGCTAATAAATAAGACTGTCAAGACCTACGACAACAAAGTTGCGGCATCATTGAATGAAAAATATAGAGCAGGTGCACTGCGAGGATTCATCTCGGGACCAGAAAGTCGTTAAGCGATGTTATTTTGTCCGCAAGACCAGCAGACCTTCCTTCAGCATTGGCATTAGCACAAGAAGTCGAGGCTAACCATGAGCGTTATATTTTCGCAAGTAACTTTGCCCGAAGCATTGAGAAACGGATCCAGAAGTCTGAACAGAGGCAGCACGGCAGGGAACGTAATCCAATGCTGGACACTAGATTTAAACAGGAAGTCAAAAATCCTCATTTTAATAACAGACAAGAACAAACACTTCAACAAGACCAAGTCCAACCTATGGACATAGACAACTCGTCACGTTTTATATAACCCACATGAACCGACAAATCGCTCAGTCTCGTGGACAAATCCAAAATAGTGAAGGACAATCGAATAAAAGACCAAACAGTAGTAGTGCAAGGTATACTGGACCGAAACAGCAAAGAATTAATTAACTGGTCTGAGACACTGCCCCACCCGAACAAGAAGAATATCAAACGTTAGCTGAGCAGGAAGTAGAAGATATAGACGACGAAGTCAATTGTTTAGACATAACTTCCTGCTATCGTTCATAGAAAGGGAAACAAACAACTTATGACTACCAGAGGCATTGAGGTTATTCAATTTTTTAATTGATGGGACGAAAATTCCACAAGTGTGAAAGACATTAAGGTACCCCAAGATATCGAAGAAAAATTGTGTCTAATGCTAGAAAACAGAATGGGTGTATTTTCGGAGCCAGATTAAGCTCTTCCATATAGCATTAACGTCATAGCTACTATCCGTACAGAGAATGAAGACCTCATATATTCGAAATTATGTCCATACCCAATGGGAGTATCGGATTTTGTAAACGCAGAAACGCAGGCCATGTTAAGACACGGTATAATCCGGCCATCTCGGTCAACTTATAACAACCCCTCCTCACCCTATGGGTAGGAGGGTATATATCATTTGATACGGCTCAAAAGTGTAACACATAGAAATATCCACATTAGACCCCAGGTGTCTTTGAACCAAATTCGATTAATGATTTTCTGAATCGTTTGAGAATTGTCCGTCCGTCTATCTGTCCTGCTGGTACGACTATAACTTTCGAAAGCGATAAACAATCACTCTGAAATTTGACATGGCTTAATATTTTACCAAAACTGTTTATGGGTTTGCATATGGGCTATATGGCCACACCCCTTCGGGTACCTCCCATACAAATCTGCTATTTCGCCCACTTTATAAATCGTCTAATAATATCAACACGCGCAAGTTCGATCTAGGTCAAATTCTGTATTTAGTAAAAATATAGCTAGACAAAGTTTTGGACAAAAACTTGGAAGTCTGGAAACTCACCTTCTGGTACCTCCTATACAAATGTACCATTCCACCCACTTTAGAAATCGTCTGGCAACTCCCCTTCTGGTACTTACATACTATTTTCGAGAAAAAAATCTACAATATTTGTCTATAACATGCGGTATTTTGAGGTTGCTATTATGGAACATGAGACTTGTATGTTTTTACTGAGGGTGAGGGTATTTATAAGTCCGTTTACCCGACTGCAACTTTTTCACTGGTTCAAAGCGCCATTGATGCCATAACTACTAACTGCCGACTACATTATTCAACGTAAGGTAATTTCTTGGACTGGCAAGCTACTATAGGTGTTTCATTAAGGACTTTGCTTCAATAACAAAACCTATAACCTATAACGCAAATTTGTTAATGGTTCGTTACGTTTAAGGTTTTTTGCTTTTTATGTTCTATTTTGGTTGGAGAATCCTGAAGGGTACGTTTTGTTTGTTATTACTGTTTGCCAGTTTGAATCACCGTCTTCAATATTGTCATTTGCACATGACATATTTTTGTTAGTATGCTGAATTGAAATTTAGTTATGTTTAAATGTTTGTTTAAGTGCGCTTCAACAAAGCATGAATAGAAATGTAGCTCTAATAACTTAATGTTCTTTCTTTCTTTGATTTAAAAATTTTGCTATTTTATACGATGCGCTTACACAGTTTTTAAAAGCGGCTGAGTAAAGACTGATATCTCAATATATAACAGAAATTCAAGTCGTCTTTACCAATGAACAATGCAAAATTACTAAAATCATCAACCTACAGAATGCCGAAACCAAGTAAACAGGGGCTACAGCCGCTAACCGTCCAGAAGCATAAAAAAGAAGATGGAAGGACCACTTATCCATATTATCCATCCTAAGGAAGAAGATGAGCATACGCAGCCATCTGACGTCGGGAGAAACCCATACTTCTCAGAGTGGTTGAGTAACACAGCCTTACCTCGATGTCACTCGACAACCTTTTCACGCTTTCTAAGCTACAATTAAGTGATTTCGAAGTATCTAACAGTCGTCAGAATAAAAAAGTCATCGTTGGTCCAGGTGCAAACGTTAGTGGAGTACATGGATAAAAATTCGGAGTTTGTCATAGGAACGCCAGCCTTTCGAGGCTCAAAGTTGTTCACAGAGGAGCAGTGGCAAAAATAGGTGAGTTTTTGTTAGCTTGACTCACGAAAAGTCGGTTAATCCACTTTTTCCTTAAAAACCAGTGAAAAAGTTGCAGTCGGGTAAACCGACTTATTTATACCCTCACCCTAAGCAAAAACATACAAGTCTCATATTCCAAAGTATCGGAAAGACAAAAGTGAGCGTGGCTACCACCATTGGATGTGACTGACTTCCAAGTTTTTGTCTGAAACTTTGTACAGTTATAGGTTTACTAAGTACAGAATTTGGGCAAGATTGTGTTGGGCATATTGATAATATTATACGGTTTACAAGGGGCGGGATGGTACATTTGTATGGCAAGTGCCAGAAGGGGAGTTACCAGACTTCCATGTTTTTGTCCAAAACTTTGTCTAGCTTTACATTTACAAAATAAGAATTTGGGCAAGATCGCGTTGGTGATATTGATAATATTACACGATTTCTAAAGTGGGTGAAATAGCAGATTTGTATGGGGTATGGCCATATAGCCCATATGCAATCCCATAAGCAGATCTGGGAAAATATTAAGCCATGCCAAATTTCAAAGCGATTGTTTAACTCTTTCGAAAGTTATCGTGCGTACCAGCAGGACAGCGGACGTACAGACGGACATGGCTCAAACGATTCAGAAAGACTTGAATCGAATTTGGTTCAAAGACACCTGGGTCTAATGTGGATATTTCTATGTGTTACACCTTTGAGCCGTATCAAATGATATATACACTCCTACCCGTAGGGTGAGGGCATACAAATAGTGAAAAATTAATATTTCGAGAAAGTCGACTTTTTTAGTTTAAATGAAACTATTAAAAAATGTATAATATAAATATGCTAATACACATTAGTTTGACTCCGTTTTTTAACAATTCACCATTTTTTTTGCAATTCACCAACCATGTTTCTGTCAAAAGGCGACAGAAACAACAAAGTCGACTGATTATTCCAGAGCCTTATAAACTCTCCGCCCAGAGATGAAAAGTCTGTAGCGGTGATTACACCCACCATGCAACTGCAAGATGTGCAACATCCCCACACAGCGGAATTGAGCAGCCAGCAGCACCAACAACACAAACAACATACCCACATAACTCAGCAGCATAACTGCAGGCAAATAACACAATTCACACAACCAGAACGACAACACGAACAACAGTTGCACACAACAGAACAACAGCAGCGCAGCCGACTTTAACAAAAACGTCATGGGATTATTGATGATATTGTGATGATATTGGAACCAGTGCTACCACTTTGAGGCGAAGAAAATGTAGCAAATCTGCTAAATTTTTTGGTTAAAATGTAGCAGATTTTCAAACACTGGGAAATAGTGTATTGTGGAAAACTGTGCCTTGGAAGGATACATTATGTTTAAAAAAAATCAAATCAGATTCAATTAGTTGATTTTTTAAATAAAAAATAATTTATTTTATTTAAATCGATTGGGACACTTTTATGAAATTCATAAACTGAAAAATACCGGCGGCAACCCGCCGCACAAAATATATCGACAACGGCAGCAATTCGGCCTGTGCTATGCAATCTTCTTCGGCGCTGGTGTTTGTTTTGTGGTTGTCAAATATTTCCAGCCTGTTGTCAAAAATTTACCTAGCCCTAATTCATAACGGGATTTTTTTTTGTTATTTCACGAATGTACACAAAATGTAGCAAAATCAAAATGTACGTACATAAATTTAAGGATGAAGAAAAAGTAGTAGATCTACTACAATTGTAGTAAAGTGGTAGCGCTGATTGGAACAGATCTGCCTTATTCGTCGGCAATAAGAGTCAGTGAAGAAGCCCTTTGCATCGCAAAAGAACAGGCCTATGCGACCAAAATGTTGGCTGTCGAGATAATGGCAGATGCAATACACACTCAGGCAGAATCAGCCATAACAACTTCCGATGCCGCTGTAGCTCAAAAATAAGCTGCACAAATAAGCGCCGGTTCAGAGCACAACATGCATTGATGATTTTCGTAGCTGTTATAGTACAATCCTTGTGAGCGGGTGATGCGAGGACTAGAGTGCTTCTTATTATATAGCCTTAAGGCTGCATCATTTGGGTACCTAAACTGCGTCATTACAAACGGCTTTAGTTTACTGCCTCCATATCCTACAAACAAAAGAAGTCGTGAGCATACATACACATACATTTATCCTTCAATAATCCACAATATCTATATTACGCAAAATCGAAGAGTTTCGCTGGCCATTTTTAAAGTAATGCAGGGTTTTGTCAAGCGCACTTTGTTCCCATATAAACGCGTCATGGTTTGAGCCGGGAAGCCTGCCGTCAATATACCTAATCCTCGTTTTATTGTCACAAACCTAAAATAATCGTTCGTTACTTCAAATTATATAATAGTTTGTTTATAAATGAATATATATCCAGTCGGGATGTACACATTAATGATCTCTGCTTGCAGTAATTCATTTTAAGCTCCTTGGTTATCATACAGAATTTATCATTTCATGATATAAAAGATGACTCGTCTTCATCGTTCGTGTAACGTTGTTGAGACGGTCTTTCATGCTGCTAAAGTTCTTATTTCCTTCTTCGGTATTTCTAACGGAAACTTGTATTTTCGTATCTTCCGGTTTGGATTGTAATTCCGTATATTTATACTCTTTATTTTCCTCTGAGTATTTAAACGGGGACAACTCATGGATTGGTCTTTTCTGTCGAAGTCTTGACTGTTACGACTCCAAGCAGACCATCAGCTCCGCGATTCACTTCTTCGACTTTTCCTAGCGGCCAACGGCATAAAGACGTTTCTTAATTTTTGACTGTGACTATTTGCCTTTTCTTGATATTCTAACTGGCTTCATCCATTAAAATCGATGCTGTAAGGTATTCAGATAATCCATCTTACATTGGTTTCAGAAACAATTCTTCAACTTCTGTAGTTATTTCAATCGGGCGGGGCATCCAATATACCAATCGTGGTTGAATTCTGTACTTGAGTTTAACGGACGGCCAATCAAAAAATTACCCGATGTTAGAGCATCAATTACATCCGCGTCAGAGGGTCTGGAATTGAATACCGCTTAGACACAATAGCGTGTTTAGCTCTTCCAAAGTGCTCTCCAATTATTAGTCTCTTGTGATATTTCATTGATTTAACAGTTTACTCCCAAATTCCTCCTAAACGAGAGCTTGCCAGCGGGATAAATGACACTATGTTTTGTGTTCCGCTACAATCGGTTCTTAATCGCTGGAGTAACATATCGTTGATGAGGTGTTTGGTAAATTCATCTGGCTTCTGGGTTAACACTCTGCATGTACCCAATAGTTTCCAGTTCATTAACAAGTTTGTTGTTTTCTGCTTTCAGAATCTCGTTGCTTTGAAGTTGCTTGTCTACGTTCCGGAAATGCAAAATTTCCTGTTCGAAGGGTCCCTCTAGTTATTTGTCGACAGTTGCATCTGAAAACGTCCATCTTCTACTGTTTCGAATGTGTTGGTGAAATTTTAAGATACTTAGCTTCGTCTGGGCCACTTCTTCATCTCCAGAAAACCTATCTATTCTAGTATTCATTGCTACTATTCGCTTTGTGCTCCTGTCTTTATCGTGCCTGACAAAATCCAACCATGTTTCGTCTTCCGGCCCAGGACTCGGTTTTTCTTCAAACTGCCCTGTTGAACAATTTCTTCAAATAAATCAGAACCTATTAGCAAATTTAAACTCTCAGATTTTTTGAAGTTTGGGTCTGTCAAGTTGTAGTTCTGCAATTTCACAATGTCGTATTTGATATCTGCATGTTCTATATACATATCTACATACAAATCGAGGACAAAGCTTAAGATAAATGCTCGATGTTGTGGTTCCAACTACAGTAGCTCCTAGGGTTGTATAAGTCGACTCACGAAAAGTCATTTAATCGACATTTTGCTACAAAAATGGTGAAAAATTAAGTCGGCTTTTGATTACGAATTATCGGGATTATACGGTACTTACATATCAACCGCGCTACAAAGGTCATATTTCAAGTCATATTTAAAATGTACAATATCACTGGGATGAACTCGCTTGATATTATATGTGACATGAAGAATTTTTTTAATACCGCCTTTTCGTATGAAATAATTAATTAATTCAAAAACTATTCGCATTAGGAAATTTAAAAAAAAATCACTTTATTAATTTTTTTAAAAAAATTGTACTTTAGCTTAATAATATATATTAAGTTACATAGTTTTGTTCCATACAACATTAAAGTTTTTATAACATAAATTGTTTCAAATGTCTCCATCGTAGTAGGTTTAATAGAATTTAATATGATGTAGCATTTCCAATGTTTCTAATTATACTTTTTCTAATTTCATTTAATTTCTTATCTATGAATTTTGAACATTGGTTGTAAAAACGGGATTGTAGATTGTTGCTGCTTCGTTTGTATTTTTTCCTTGCTCGATCAAATTTAAGATGCCATGTGGGAATGTACTTCAGTATGTCACGATATTTATATACGTACATACATTTGAGCAGTAAGGATGAGTTTGGTGAATTAATCAATCAACAGATCGATATGATGTTGGGAACTGTAACTATAGACAGCAAACGAAATACTGAGGTTTGAACTGAAAATGAGTGATCTTTATGTTCCAAAATCAACACCAAATAATGAGAAAAACCAGTGAAAAACATGCAAGTGTCATATTCTAAACAAAATAAAAAAAAAAAAAATAGTGTCCCACAAAAATAAGAATATTTAAAAAAGGAAAATGGTAGGTACATTTAAAATTCATTTTGCAAAGATACGAGGGCTGAAGTCAAATTTTTGTACGGTATACACGCACATTCATTTCCATAGGCCAGATGAATTCGCTCTATGTGAGACCCAGGTTTGTGAGGTTTTTATTCCACAGAACTTTCACATTCCTGGCTATCACACTCTTTCTCTTCACACAGACGCCTTGTAGTATTTATACGTAATGGGGTTGTGTTCCAGAGTCAACAAAAGTTGCTCTCAGAAGATCCAGAATTTAACTCCCTTTGGGTTAAGTTCAGGATAGGTTCACACCCATTACACTTCGGGTTTCTTTACAGAAGCCGAAATTTTGAAAGCAAGGCTACCCTAAACGGCTTCGACGCCCTTGCCGACTCTATTTCTTAAGTCTAAGAAGATTATCCGGACGGTGAAATCGTAGTTGCTGGGGATTTCAATGTCCATAATAATTCTAGGCTTTCCCATTTGAGAAACACATCTCCTCTGGGTCCAACTTGAAGTAACTAGTGAAGGGCAATACCATAATATTCTTGACCTTTTCTTAACTTCACACCATGAAAAGTACCAGGATAACATTCTTGCGCCTCTTGGAAACTCGGATCATTGCACCATTTCAGCATCCTTTTCATTCTCCGATCTTCGGGCAACTTCTAAACCAGTCACGAAGCGGACAATGTACATATACGAAAAGGCACATTGGGCAGAGCTCAACAACTTTTATCGGCATTTTAATTGGAAATTATGTTTCCTTGACATAAATGTCGATGCTGCTGCAGAAATGGTTGGGAAAATAATTCTTCTTGGAGTTAACACGTTTATTCAATTAAACGTTTAACAAATTGTTGGTTGAATCAGTTATGCAAATAAGCTGTCAGATCCAAAGAGGAAACGTTCAGAAATTGGCGTTTAAATATAAACGCCACTACTGAGCTGCTACGTAAGCATTCAAGATCCAATTGTGCCAGAGTTCTTAGGCGCGAAAAACTTCTCCACGAATAGTGTGTTCGTTCTAAAGTTGTTTCTTTCCCAGGGGAAGGAAGAGCTTATGGACATTTGTTAAAAAAGTAAGGGACAAATCTTCGCCTTCTATTCCAACTCTCGTTAACGATGACCAGACATTCACGGACCCGGTTGACAAAGCTAACTTTCTGGCTGAAATATTTGCAAAATATTTATATTTGACAGACAGCAACCACTCCCCGTACTCGAAAACGTATCTAGTTCGATGCCTCAAAAATGTTTTCGATCACGTGGGATCAAAAAGGGTTCTGGCATATCTCTATGTAAACAAAACTACGTTAGCTCGTCCATTGCTCAATCTTTTCAACATATCGTATCGTGCTGGTATTTACCCTTCAGGTTGGAAAGTTGCGAAAGAGCGATGGAGTTGATCTATTCAAGTCCCTAATTTCCTTCCCCTAACACAATGCATTGCAAAAAAATGTGGATGGAATGGCCCATTTGTATGTGAGGTACCAAAAGGGGAGTTGCCAGACTACCAAGTTTTCGTCCAAAACTTTGTCTAGCTATAGCTTTACGCAATACCAAATTTTATTATTTTTTTATGTGTACGTAGTGTATCTGAAAAGTAAACAAACCAATTCGTGAGCATTCGCAAATCAAAATCAAGCACGACACCAAAGGAGAAACAAATTCGTGAGCATTCGCAAAGCAAGATCAAGCAAGACACCAACTGTCTCGCAAAAAAAAAAGAAAAAATATTGAAACCGCGTTGTAACGAAATCGCGCTAAACAAATTCGCGCTAAGCGGCATTGCCTGTACTTCAATATGTCATGTTATTTATGGGCGTAGATACAGTTTAGCAGTAAGGATGAGTTTCGTGAATTAATCAATATACAGATTGCTAGAAAGTTCCCAAATTACCAAATATGTGAGTATGTTAAAATGCAGTTTGTTTAATTAATTCTATGTTAATATTTATGTATATATAATATATTAAACCTCTAACCGGCAAGACCTTAAGACGGTCTTCATTAATTGTGATTAATTGCATAAAAAATATTAATCCTTTAACCAGTCAAATAGGAATCCTGGAAAATCCTTGCCAACTGTTTTTTAATAGTTATACACAAAAAATATTTTGTTACGAAATTAAACAAAATTAATGAAGACTGCCTCAGGGTTGTCTTGCCGTTTAGAGGGTTAAACAGATCGTTACTATCGCACTAGCGTAAGAATGTCTGTTGGTTTGCTAGGCGGAGTAATATCGTGTGCGGCGTTTGCTTGTGGATGTATGTCCAAACCGATTCGACATTGTTTAAATAATTTCGGTTAAACTAGTTTCGCATTCGAACACAAACGGCGACTTGGATTTCATATTCGCCCCTTTTTTTGAAAGCACGACGGGCCGCAGGTTTGGCCCATGAGGGCTTCACCATCTTCAGGTCCAAGATTCATGTGTATATTTCTTCTTTATTTCACAAAAGCAGTGTGAATGCAAGAGTTCAATTGTGAATGTCGTGATAGGAGGGTGCATAGCGGAGATCCATAGTTTTCTTTATTCTCTGTGGACGCTGCACATTACCTTTGAAAACATACTATGTGTTTGTTATTACACATCGCAACACGAAAAAACTCTTTCGTGACTGACTGACTGATTCATCTCAGTCCTGATTCCTCACATGGCTGAAGCCAGAATCATGAAATTCTGGGAGTATGTCGCCTTTCCATCCTAGACATCCGGTAAGAACAGGGAAAGCGGGTAAAATGTGTCCCAAAACTCTTCGAAAAATTGGTCCACAACTACTCTTGGCAACAACTGCTGGAAATGCGTTTCAAAACGTACCGAAACGGGATACAAAGGGGGAAATATAAAAAAGGGTGGAATAAAATTTTTGCCAACAACTGGTGGAAATGAGTTAGAGATGGGAGGAAAAAAGGACAGGAATGATTACATTTTTGGAAGAAATTGAAAAGTTGACAAAAGGGTCCAGTGTTGCAAGCATTGTTTCTTTTGGCACATATTGGGCGGTATCTCAACCATAACTTAACGAATGTTGGTTCTTATGTGCTTAAGAGTTAAATGTTTATCTGTATAAACACGGTTTTTCGCGTAACTCCACAACGAGTGCATCAAACATTGACTTTTTGTGGATGTAATGGCCTCTCTTCAATTACTTGAGGATTCTCAGAACCCCAAATACGGCAATTTTGTTTATTAATACCCACCGAGTGAGAAATAATCTCCTCGTAAAGAACGATGTGTGGCTGTGCCAGAATCACCTCTATTATAGTAGGTTTTAATAATTTTTACGCGTTGTATGGTAGTTAAGCGATCCATTTCGTCAATGTCAGACTTCCAACTGAAAAGAAAAAAAATTGGTTTGACAACTTAGTTTGACAGATGTCGAATTCCAGTCCTATACTTTTGAAACCACGAAATGGATAACCACGATATATAAATGAAAAATAATTTACAAAATTATCACAAGTACAAATACGACTGCTGTTAGAATTGGGTTCTAAAGAAGAGTGTTTGTCTTTCGTTCGGTGTGCACGTACAATTTGTTCCGTCCGTCGCGTTTCTCTGTGTCGTCTGTTTAAAAATATAAGAATAAACAACCAAAACTAAAAACACAAACATAAAAAAAAACAATAATAACAATAACAATACTCAACAAACTAACTTCTCCACAAGATCAATAACAAAACAATAAACCGGCTACCTACAAAACAACAACCATCGCCCACGCACATTGACAACAACAACAATTCAAATTCCAACTCCAAACGCATTCAACACAACAGACAACACTAAGGGCTTTTTTATGTTCCCTTTTCTGTCTTGTACTTGTGTTTCCCCCCTTCCCTAACCTTTTGGCTTAATAGAAATAATACTGCGCTCTTCTTGTCGCTGTTCTGTTAGTTGTTGTAGGTATAATACTGGACAACTACAGATATAACAGCGGGGGGAAGGGTGCAGCATTATTTGTGATTATGCGTTGACGTTGTCTTGTTATTTGGTAGTGTTATGGCAGGTAGGTTTCAAATTCACTTCGCGAACATTCGCGGGTTGAGGTCGAATTTTTTTGCGGTATACTCTCACATTCATTCCCATAGGCCGGATGTCCTCGCTCTATGTGAGACTCAGGTATGTGAGAATTCTGATCCACAGGATTTTCACATTCCTGGTTATCACACTCTATCCTCTTTCTCTTCACACAGAGGACTTGTGGTATTTATACGTAGTGGTGTTATGTTCCAGAGTCAGCAACACTCACAAGATCCAGAATTTAACTCCCTCTGGGTTAAGTTCAGGATTGGATCGCACATATTACACTTCGGGTTTCTTTATAGAAGTCCAACTTTGGAAAGGGAGGCTACCCTCAACGGCTTCGACGCCCTTTCCGACTCTTAGATGTTTATCCGGACAGTGAAATTGTAGTTGCTGGGGATTTCAATGTCCATAATAATTCTTGGCTTTCCCATTCGAGCCATACATCTCCGGAGGGCCAGTACGCTGAGGTTTTTGCCGCGCACAACGACTTGGCGCAATTAGTGAATGAACCAACACACATTCCGCGTGTTGAAGGGCAACAACAAAATATTCTTGACCTTTTTATAACCACCCACCCTGAAAAGTACGAGGTTAACATTCTTGCACCTCTTGGTAATTCGGATCATTGTACCATTTCATCATCTTTTGTTCTCCAATCTTCGGCCCACTTCTAAAACAGTCACGAAGCGGACAATGTATGTATACGAAAAGGCACGTTGGGCAGAGCTCAAAAATTTTTACCAGCAATTTAACTGGAAATTATGTTTCCTAGACAATAATGTCGATGCTGCTGCTGAAATGTTTGAAAAAATAATTCTTCTTAGTATAAACACGTTTATTCCCTCGAAGACTATTTCGATCAAACCCCCAAACAATTTTTGGTTTAAGCAGACATGCAAAGAAGCTGTCAGATCCAAAGAGGAAGAGTTCAGAAATTGGCGTTTCAATAAAAACGCCAATACTGAGCTGCTACGCAAACAGGCAAGATCATCGTGCGCCAGAGTACTTAGTCGAGAAAAACGTCTTTACGAACAGCGTCTTCGTGCTAAAGTTCTCTCTTCTCCCAGGGAAGTAAGAGCTTTTGGTCATTCGTAAAAAGGGTAAGGAACAATTCTTCATCTTCTATCCCAACTCTAGTTAACGATGACCAGATATTCACTGACTCGGTTGACAAAGCTAACCTTCTGGCTGAAATATTTGCAAAGAATTCATCTTTGCCAGAAAGCAGCCAACCACTCCCCGTGATCGGAAACGTATCTAGTTCGATGAGCCAGATATTTTTTCGAACATGTGGTGTTCTTGCAGATCTTAACGTAAATAAAACTCCGGGCCCGGATGGTATTTCAGCACTTGCAAGTGCTCTTCGACGCTAGCTCGTCCATTGCGCAATCTTTTCAACATGTCGTACCGTGCTGGTATTTACCCTTCACGTTGGAAAGTTGCCAATGTTCAGCCGATCCCCAAGAAAGGTGAGGCTACTAATCCTGCGAACTACCGTCCAATTGCAATATGTTCTGCTCTCTCGAAGGTCATGGAGAGCATGGTTAACCACCATCCTGTTAGGTATCTAGAGTCTAACGGCCTTCTCAATGATCGACAGTATGGTTTCGGTAGAAATCGATCTACTGGAGACCTGATGGCATTCCTTTCGGAGCAATGGAGTCGATCGATTCACCGCCTTGGTGAAAGCAAGGTCATGGCTCTGGATATTTCCAAGGCGTTCGATAGGGTCTGGCACGGAGCACTCATATCAAAACTTATTGCATTTGGTGTCGGTAATACCTTCTCTCGATTCATATCGAGTTTTCTCAGGGATCGCTCTATAAGAGTTGTTATAGATGGGGTCTCATCCAACGAGCATAGGCTGAGCGCAGGAGTGCCACAAGGCTCTGTCCTCTCTCCTTCTCTATTTCTTATTTTCATTGCAGACTGTGAACCCAATCTACTCCTTTGCGGATGACAGCAATCTCTGTCATTCGTACTCATTTGATCATCGGCCAAGTCCCTCGGAGATAGAGGACAAAAGGCGAACGATGAATAACTCACTTAACCGCGATTTGGCGACGATTTGTGAGTGGGGCCAAATGAACAGAGTAGATTTTAATGCACAAAAGATCCAGTGCTGTTTGTTGTCACACAAACGTTCCACTGTTCAGCACCGTCGTCAATATCTATGGGCGGTGTGGATATAGACGTGTCAGATACTCTTGATGTTCTGGGCATGAAGATACAGGGTGATGCTCGCTGGGCTAGCCATATATTCCAAGTGTCGAAAGAAGCATTCAAGTGTTTAGGCTTTTTAAAGCGGTGCAAGAAATACTTCACCCCATCTGACCTCGTAAATATTTACACCACCTACATCCGACCCAAAATAGAATACAACTCCTATATATGGACAGGGGCTCCAATGACATCTTTGCTGCTTCTGGACCGTGTGCAGAGGAGATCGGTGGTGATGATAGGAGATGGTAGAATATCCAACTCTATTGTCTCCCTACATCATCGCCGTGGGTTGTATATCGCTGTTCTATAGATATTTTAACGGTATCTGTTCATCAGATATCCGTCGTCTGGTCCCTGAAGTTAGAACATTTAGCCGGAATACACGGCTATCCAGGGAGTCTCATCCGTTCATTGTCAAATGGCCGGTTGACCGGACGACGCACTATACAGAAAATTCGTTCTTCAGCCGGACTGTTCGTATGTGGAATAATCTTCCTACAAGTGTTTTTCCTGCCTGCTATGACATTATCAAATTCAAGGCCAACGTCAACAAACACTACTCCCTCTTTCCCCCCTCCAATAACCTTTCTTCCTATCGCTAACACAGTGCATTGTATTTATACGGGCACATCCCCTGAGTGTTAGGGGGAAAAAAAGTAGCCATTGTACTTTTCAGGTTGTCAGCTAAGAAAACGCATATTCAGATTTGTCGAGTGATTTATTCCAAGTTTTCAAACTATTTTACAACAACGAATGAAATTTCTTTTTTTAATACTATTTATTTTCATTTAGCATGTGGGATTTTACTTGGGAAAACGAATACTTATTTTGCTTAAATGTTTTTGATGAAGCAGAATGCCTTGTTTGCAATCAGAAATTTTATAATTTTTTTTTTTTGAATTTATAAACACTTAAAATTACTTATGTATATTTGTTTACCCAGTAAACAACTTCTGTACCTATTTTCTTTAAGATATTTTTTTTATTATTTTTGAATTGTTTTTATGTTTATTTTTTTTTATTCGCCTCATTGCTAAAATTGGAAGCGTACCAAAACGGGGCAAAAGTTAGGGGGAAACAAAAAGATTTATAGAATGAGCTAAGAATTCGAGGATACTGAGGAGACTTCAGTTGCTCCCTTTAAATATAGAGGTTGTGGGAAGACGTTTTAAAAACAACAATAAAGGGTGAGAATTAAATTTGGAAAATTAAAAAAAGGTGATTAAATAAAAAGGTGAACTACAGTAGCTCCTAGGGTTGTACAAGTCGACTCACGAAAAGTCATTTAATCGACATTTTGCTACAAAAATGGTGAAAAATTAAGTCGGCTTTTGATTACGAATTATCGGGATTATACGGTACTTACATATCAACCGCTCTACAAAGGTCATATTTCAAGTCATATTTAAAATGTACAATATCACTGGGATGAACTCGCTTGATATTATATGTGACATGAAGAATTTTTTTAATACCGCCTTTTCGTATGAAATAATTAATTAATTCAAAAACTATTCGCATTAGGAAATTTAGAAAAAATCATGGATACCATACTTTATTAATTTTTTTAAAAAAATAGATATACTTTAGCTTAATAATATATATTAAGTTACATAGTTTTGTTCCATACAACATTAAAGTTTTTATAACATAAATTGTTTCAAATGTCTCCATCGTAGTAGGTTTAATAGAATTTAATATGATGTAGCATTTCCAATGTTTCTAATTATACTTTTTCTAATTTCATTTAATTTCTTATCTATGAATTTTGAACATTGGTTGTAAAAACGGGATTGTAGATTGTTGCTGCTTCGTTTGTATTTTTTCCTTGCTCGATCAAATTTAAGATGCCATGTGGGAATGTACTTCAATATGTCACGATATTTATATACGTACATACATTTGAGCAGTAAGGATGAGTTTGGTGAATTAATCAATCAACAGATCGATATGATGTTGGGAACTGTAACTATAGACAGCAAACGAAATACTGAGGTTTGAACTGAAAATGAGTGATCTTTATGTTCCAAAATCAACACCAAATAATGAGAAAAACCAGTGAAAAACATGCAAGTGTCATATTCTAAACAAAATAAAAAAAAAAAAATAGTGTCCCACAAAAATAAGAATATTTAAAAAAGGAAAATGGTAGGTACATTTAAAATTCATTTTGCAAAGATACGAGGGCTGAAGTCAAATTTTTGTACGGTATACACGCACATTCATTTCCATAGGCCAGATGAATTCGCTCTATGTGAGACCCAGGTGTGTGAGGTTTTTATTCCACAGAACTTTCACATTCCTGGCTATCACACTCTTTCTCTTCACACAGACGCCTTGTAGTATTTATACGTAATGGGGTTGTGTTCCAGAGTCAACAAAAGTTGCTCTCAGAAGATCCAGAATTTAACTCCCTTTGGGTTAAGTTCAGGATAGGTTCACACCCATTACACTTCGGGTTTCTTTACAGAAGCCGAAATTTTGAAAGCAAGGCTACCCTAAACGGCTTCGACGCCCTTGCCAACTCTATTTCTTAAGTCTAAGAAGATTATCCGGACGGTGAAATTGTAGTTGCTGGGGATTTCAATGTCCATAATAATTCTAGGCTTTCCCATTTGAGAAACACATCTCATCTGGGTCCAACTTGAAGTAACTAGTGAAGGGCAATACCATAATATTCTTGACCTTTTCTTAACTTCACACCATGAAAAGTACCAGGATAACATTCTTGCGCCTCTTGGAAACTCGGATCATTGCACCATTTCAGCATCCTTTTCATTCTCCGATCTTCGGGCAACTTCTAAACCAGTCAGGAAGCGGACAATGTACATATACGAAAAGGCACATTGGGCAGAGCTCAACAACTTTTATCGGCATTTTAATTGGAAATTATGTTTCCTTGACATAAATGTCGATGCTGCTGCAGAAATGGTTGGGAAAATAATTCTTCTTGGAGTTAACACGTTTATTCAATTAAACGTTTAACAAATTGTTGGTTGAATCAGTTATGCAAATAAGCTGTCAGATCCAAAGAGGAAACGTTCAGAAATTGGCGTTTAAATATAAACGCCACTACTGAGCTGCTACGTAAGCATTCAAGATCCAATTGTGCCAGAGTTCTTAGGCGCGAAAAACTTCTCCACGAATAGTGTGTTCGTTCTAAAGTTGTTTCTTTCCCAGGGGAAGTAAGAGCTTATGGACATTTGTTAAAAGAGTAAGGGACAAATCTTCGCCTTCTATTCCAACTCTCGTTAACGATGATCAGACATTCACTGACCGGTTGACAAAGCTAACTTTCTGGCTGAAATATTTGCGAAAGAGCGATGGAGTTGATCTATTCAAGTCCTCGGTGAAAGTAAATATTTACACCAGTGTGTTGGACTTTGCATCCAACTCTATTGTCTCCCTTCATCATCGTTGGAATGTGGGTTGTATATCGCTGTTCTATAGATATTTTAATGGTATCTGTTCGCCTGAATTTAGAGCATTTAGTGGGAATCCACTGGTATCCAGGTATGTGGAATAATCTTCCAGCAAATAATCCTGCCAGTTGTGACATTCTGAAATTTAAAACAAATGTCAACAAACACTACTCCCTCTTTCTACCTTCCGATACCCTAATTTCCTTCCGCTAACACAATGCATTGCAAAAAAATGTGGATGGAATGGCCCATTTGTATGTGAGGTACCAAAAGGGGAGTTGCCAGACTACCAAGTTTTCGTCCAAAACTTTGTCTAGCTATAGCTTTACGCAATACCAAATTTTATTATTTTTTTATGTGTACGTAGTGTATCTGAAAAGTAAACAAACCAATTCGTGAGCATTCGCAAATCAAAATCAAGCACGACACCAAAGGAGAAACAAATTCGTGAGCATTCGCAAAGCAAGATCAAGCAAGACACCAACTGTCTGCAAAAAAAAAGAAAAAATATTGAAACCGCGTTGTAACGAAATCGCGCTAAACAAATTCGCGTTAAGCGGCATTGCCTGTACTTCAATATGTCATGTTATTTATAGGCGTAGATACAGTTTAGCAGTAAAGATGAGTTTCGTGAATTAATCAATATACAGATTGCTAGAAAGTTCCCAAATTACCAAATATGTGAGTATGTTAAAATGCAGTTTGTTTAATTAATTCTATGTTAATATTTATGTATATATAATATATTAAACCTCTAACCGGCAAGACCTTAAGACGGCCTTCATTAATTGTGATTAATTGCATAAAAAATATTGATCCTTTAACCAGCCAAATAGGAATCCTGGAAAATCCTTGCCAACTGTTTTTTAATAGTTATTCACAAAAAATATTTTGTTACGAAATTAAACAAAATTAATGAAGACTGCCTCAGGGTTGTCTTGCCGTTTAGAGGGTTAAACAGATCGTTACTATCGCACTAGCGTAAGAATGTCTGTTGGTTTGCTAGGCGGAGTAATATCGTGTGCGGCGTTTGCTTGTGGATGTATGTCCAAACCGATTCGACATTGTTTAAATAATTTCGGTTAAACTAGTTTCGCATTCGAACACAAACGGCGACTTGGATTTCATATTCGCCCCTTTTTTTGAAAGCACGACGGGCCGCAGGTTTGGCCCATGAGGGCTTCACCATCTTCAGGTCCAAGATTCATGTGTTTATTTCTTCTTTATTTCACAAAAGCAGTGTGAATGCAAGAGTTCAATTGTGAATGTCGTGATAGGAGGGTGCATAGCGGAGATCCATAGTTTTCTTTATTCTCTGTGGACGCTGCACATTACCTTTGAAAACATACTATGTGTTTGTTATTACACAGCGCAACACGAAAAAACTCTTTCGTGACTGACTGACTGATTCATCTCAGTCCTGGTTCCTCACATGGCTGAAGCCAGAATCATGAAATTCTGGGAGTATGTCGCCTTTGCATCCTAGACATCCGGTAAGAACAGGGAAAGCGGGTAAAATGTGTCCCAAAACTCTTCGAAAAATTGGTCCACAACTACTCTTGTCAACAACTGCTGGAAATGCGTTTCAAAACGTACCGAAACGGGATACAAAGGGGGAAATATAAAAAAGGGTGGAATACAATTTTTGCCAACAACTGGTGGAAATGAGTTAGAGATGGGAGGAAAAAAGAACAGGAATGATTTTTGGAAGAAATTGAAAAGTTGACAAAAGGGTCCAGTGTTGCAAGCATTGTTTCTTTTGGCACATATTGGGCGGTATCTCAACCATAACTTAACGAATGTTGGTTCTTATGTGCTTAAGAGTTAAATGTTTATCTGTATAAACACGGTTTTTCGCGTAACTCCACAACGAGTGCATCAAACAGTGACTTTTTGTGGATGTAATGGCCTCTCTTCAATTACTTGAGGATTCTCAGAACCCCAAATACGGCAATTTTGTTTATTAATACCCACCGAGTGAGAAATTTGCTTTATAAACATAAACCATAATCTCCTCGTAAAGAACGATGTGTGGCTGTGCCAGAATCACCTCTATTATAGTAGGTTTTAATAATTTTTACGCGTTGTATGGTAGTTAAGCGATCCATTTCGTCAATGTCAGACTTCCAACTGAAAAGAAAAAAAATTGGTTTGACAACTTAGTTTGACAGATGTCGAATTCCAGTCCTATACTTTTGAAACCACGAAATGGATAACCACGATATATAAATGAAAAATAATTTACAAAATTATCACAAGTACAAATACGACTGCTGTTAGAATTGGGTTCTAAAGAAGAGTGTTTGTCTTTCGTTCGGTGTGCACGTACAATTTGTTCCGTCCGTCGCGTTTCTCTGTGTCGTCTGTTTAAAAATATAAGAATAAACAACCAAAACTAAAAACACAAACACTAAGGGTTTTTTTATGTTCCCTTTTCTGTCTTGTACTTGTGTTTCCCCCCTTCCCTAACCTTTTGGCTTAATAGAAATAATACTGCGCTCTTCTTGTCGCTGTTCTGTTAGTTGTTGTAGGTATAATACTGGACAACTACAGATATAACAGCGGGGGGAAGGGTGCAGCATTATTTGTGATTATGCGTTGACGTTGTCTTGTTATTTGGTAGTGTTATGGCAGGTAGGTTTCAAATTCACTTCGCGAACATTCGCGGGTTGAGGTCGAATTTTTTTGCGGTATACTCTCACATTCATTCCCATAGGCCGGATGTCCTCGCTCTATGTGAGACCCAGGTATGTGAGAATTCTGATCCACAGGATTTTCACATTCCTGGTTATCACACTCTATCCTCTTTCTCTTCACACAGAGGAATTGTGGTATTTATACGTAGTGGTGTTATGTTCCAGAGTCAGCAACACTCACAAGATCCAGAATTTAACTCCCTCTGGGTTAAGTTCAGGATTGGATCGCACCTGAAAGGGAGGCTACACTCAACGGCTTCGACGCCCTTTCGACTCTTAGATGTTTATCCGGACAGTGAAATTGTAGTTGCTGGGGATTTCAATGTCCATAATAATTCTTGGCTTTCCCATTCGAGCCATACATCTCCGGAGGGCCAGTACGCTGAGGTTTTTGCCGCGCACAACGACTTGGCGCAATTAGTGAATGAACCAACACACATTCCGCGTGTTGAAGGGCAACAACAAAATATTCTTGACCTTTTTTTAACCACCCACCCTGAAAAGTACGAGGTTAACATTCTTGCACCTCTTGGTAATTCGGATCATTGTACCATTTCATCATCTTTTGTTCTCCAATCTTCGGCCCACTTCTAAAACAGTCACGAAGCGGACAATGTATGTATACGAAAAGGCACGTTGGGCAGAGCTCAACAATTTTTACCAGCAATTTAACTGGAAATTATGTTTCCTAGACAATAATGTCGATGCTGCTGCTGAAATGTTTGAAAAAATAATTCTTCTTAGTATAAACACGTTTATTCCCTCGAAGACTATTTCGATCAAACCCCCAAACAATTTTTGGTTTAAGCAGACATGCAAAGAAGCTGTCAGATCCAAAGAGGAAGAGTTCAGAAATTGGCGTTTCAATAAAAACGCCAATACTGAGCTGCTACGCAAACAGGCAAGATCATCGTGCGCCAGAGTACTTAGGCGCGAAAAACTTCTTTACGAACAGCGTCTTCGTGCTAAAGTTCTCTCTTCTCCCAGGGGAAGTAAGAGCTTTTGGTCATTCGTAAAAAGGGTAAGGAACAATTCTTCATCTTCTATCCCAACTCTAGTTAACGATGACCAGATATTCACTGACTCGGTTGACAAAGCTAACCTTCTGGCTGAAATATTTGCAAAGAATTCATCTTTGCCAGAAAGCAGCCAACCACTCCCCGTGATCGGAAACGTATCTAGTTCGATGAGCCAGATATTTTTTCGAACATGTGGTGTTCTTGCAGATCTTAACGTAAATAAAACTCCGGGCCCGGATGGTATTTCAGCACTTGTAAGTGCTCTTCGACGCTAGCTCGTCCATTGCGCAATCTTTTCAACATGTCGTACCGTGCTGGTATTTACCCTTCACGTTGGAAAGTTGCCAATGTTCAGCCGATCCCCAAGAAAGGTGAGGCTACTAATCCTGCGAACTACCGTCCAATTGCAATATGTTCTGCTCTCTCGAAGGTCATGGAGAGCATGGTTAACCACCATCTTGTTAGGTATCTAGAGTCTAACGGCCTTCTCAATGATCGACAGTATGGTTTCGGTAGAAATCGATCTACTGGAGACCTGATGGCATTCCTTTCGGAGCAATGGAGTCGATCGATTCACCGCCTTGGTGAAAGCAAGGTCGTGGCTCTGGATATTTCCAAGGCGTTCGATAGGGTCTGGCACGGAGCACTCATATCAAAACTTATTGCATTTGGTGTCGGTAATACCTTCTCTCGATTCATATCGAGTTTTCTCAGGGATCGCTCTATAAGAGTTGTTATAGATGGGGTCTCATCCAACGAGCATAGGCTGACCGCAGGAGTGCCACAAGGCTCTGTCCTCTCTCCTTCTCTATTTCTTATTTTCATTGCAGACTGTGAACCCAATCTACTCCTTTGCGGATGACAGCAATCTCTGTCATTCGTACTCATTTGATCATCGGCCAAGTCCCTCGGAGATAGAGGACAAAAGGCGAACGATGAATAACTCACTTAACCGCGATTTGGCGACGATTTGTGAGTGGGGCCAAATGAACAGAGTAGATTTTAATGCACAAAATATCCAGTGCTGTTTGTTGTCACACAAACGTTCCACTGTTCAGCACCGTCGTCAATATCTATGGGCGGTGTGGATATAGACGTGTCAGATACTCTTGATGTTCTGGGCATGAAGATACAGGGTGATGCTCGCTGGGCTATTCAAGTGTTTAGGCTTTTTAAAGCGGTGCAAGAAATACTTCACCCCATCTGACCTCGTAAATATTTACACCACCTACATCCGACCCAAAATAGAATACAACTCCTATATATGGACAGGGGCTCCAATGACATCTTTGCTGCTTCTGGACCGTGTGCAGAGGAGAGCGGTGGTGATGATAGGAGATGGTAGAATATCCAACTCTATTGTCTCCCTACATCATCGCCGTGGGTTGTATATCGCTGTTCTATAGATATTTTAACGGTATCTGTTCATCAGATATCCGTCGTCTGGTCCCTGAAGTTAGAACATTTAGCCGGAATACACGGCTATCCAGGGAGTCTCATCCGTTCATTGTCAAATGGCCGGTTGACCGGACGACGCACTATACAGAAAATTCGTTCTTCAGCCGGACTGTTCGTATGTGGAATAATCTTCCTACAAGTGTTTTTCCTGCCTGCTATGACATTATCAAATTCAAGGCCAACGTCAACAAACACTACTCCCTCGTTCCCCCCTCCAATAACCTTTGTTCCTATCGCTAACACAGTACATTGTATTTACACGGGCACATCCCCTGAGTGTTAGGGGAAAAAAAAGTAGCCATTGTACTTTTCAGGTTGTCAGCTAAGAAAACGCATATTCTGATTTGTCGAGTGATTTATTCCAAGTTTTCAAACTATTTTACAACAACGAATGAAATTTCTTTTTTTAATACTATTTATTTTCATTTAGCATGTGGGATTTTACTTGGGAAAACGAATACTTATTTTGCTTAAATGTTTTTGATGAAGCAGAATGCCTTGTTTGCAATCAGAAATTTTATAATTTTTTTTTTTTGAATTTATAAACACATAAAATTACTTATGTATATTTGTTTACCCAGTAAACAACTTCTGTACCTATTTTCTTGAAGATATTTTTTTTATTATTTTTGAATTGTTTTTATGTTTATTTTTTTTTATTCGCCTCATTGCTAAAATTGGAAGCGTACCAAAACGGGGCAAAAGTTAGGGGGAAACAAAAAGATTTATAGAATGAGCTAAGAATTCGAGGATACTGAGGAGACTTCAGTTGCTCCCTTTAAATATAGAGGTTGTGGGAAGACGTTTTAAAAACAACAATAAAGGGTGAGAATTAAATTTGGAAAATTAAAAAAAGGTGATTAAATATTTAATATCTATCGCCAAAAATTGGTTTTGACTCCGCACAAAGTTTTTTTTTATAAACCAACGTAGTAAACGTAAATAAAGTAAACAAATATTTTGTGTTTTACTTGAAAACGGAAATTTACGCATACGAAGTAGCGGGTATTTGTGGGCAACCGTTCAAAATTCAAGTAGACAATCAACAAGTTTCTAGAACATATGAACTTCCTAGGAATGATTCTTGAAACTGTCTCAATTCTTTGCTTTCTAGAATAGCATTAGCCAATTTTTGGAGCGTATGAGTAATATTAATTTGAAATCCTAGCACTCATACGTGGATAATAAAATTGAATTGTTATAATTTTGTTTAAAATAGCACGAACCATGTAAAAACGATTTGGATTTTTATTAGCTGTCACCTTGTGGATCATACAATTCTTTTTTGAAAATAATACAATTTTTAATTTCATTGTCGTTTTGCTGGAAATTCCGTTATTCGTTCTACTGACATAACAAATTCTGCTAGATATATCATGAATATTTTTAAATGCTTGGTTTTTCAAAGCAATTAAATTAAATCTGGACCGGATTTTTTAATTTAAGCTGTAACTGCTGTATTCGCTAATTGTCGTTGAAGATCTTTTAATAAGTCGACGGAGTCAACTGCATTAACATTAACACGGAAATGCACAAAATCAAACTGAGCAACACAGTCGATTTTGACACACGATCAATGTTTATACTCACAAGATCAGATGTTGTCAAATTTTACAAATCAGCTATTTTCAAATTGTGTGCAATTATTTTGAAATAATGTAAAAAAATGAGTTATTTTAATAATTACTGCTTTCTATCAAATAAATAGTGATGTTCACCAACAGCAGAGCTGCTTATGGTACTTTCGCCCTTCTATCAATTTTATGTCGATGTAAATGCCAAAAAAATTATTGACAAACAGCTGTTTACTAAATGCAGTTTCTTAACTGCAGAAAATTGTCGTCTGTCAGGGTAATATTTTAATTGGCATCAGCGAATTTTTAATACACATTAACGCTGACGTTCGTCTAGGCTATTATCGATGTGTATCTGTTTTATCTTGCATTTGTTATCGGTGAGAGTGTCATTTCATTGCACACAGTCAGAAATGTAGATACACCCACATCACAATCCAAACACACCACAGGAAGGTCATTCATGCCGGCAATACATAATTCTCATATTTTGTTTGAATCGAATACACAGTATACTTTTCGATAGATACTGTAATCGATTTATTTTGTTTTTTTTTTGGTCCATGACGGACATTGTTATTTTCTCATTAAAAACAGAAAAAGAAATATACACTAGAGGAGAAGTTTAAACTTAAATTGAGTGATCTTTATGTTCCAAACTAACACCAAGTAATGAGAAAAGCAATATAAATAATTCACCATCAGAAAATAATACATAACTTGAGAATAACAGAAAAAACAATATTCAAAACGACACAATGTCCAAACAACTAAAAAATCATTATTATTATATTCTTGATAACGACAAAGAATGTAATCAAGAGTACTCACTAAATGCCTCGACAAGAGAGACAAACCAAGAAAGTAAAATAAATAATAACGAAACAAAATGATACCACCCATCAATATATTTGATTTAGATTCCAATGAACATTTTTAAAAAATTAATACCACCCATCAATATATTTCGTTTAGATTCCAATGAACATTTTTAAAAAATTGCACCAAAATAAATTAATTTAAAATATAAAAAAAATCATTGTTCTTTCCCTCAATGAGCGATTATATTAGAGTTAAAGTCAACAATTAAAACATACGTGTTAAAAGGTCTTAGTGCAGATATAGATATTGTAGAACTTTATTAGCAAAGTTTTTGAAATTTGTGTTAAAAATATTATAGGAATTATAACAATTCTGCGAGAAGAACAATTTATTAAAAAAATACATAAGACAGATTTAAGTACAAACATTTAACTATTCATGCAATCCAATTACTTGTTTCTGAAATAAACTGGGATGTTATCAAATGACCATACACAAGCGCTTGTCTTATAGATGTTTAAAAAGGCTATCGATTATATCTGGATTCAAGGGTTAATTCAAAAGCTTTTATCTATAATGTTCTTATCCACTTAGTAATATCCACTTAATAATATTTTAACCAACATTATATGTAATAATAACCAAACAGGTACAAAAATATTTCTAATTGTGAATGGTCTACAACAAGTGAATTTACCTATACTTTTTAATTTATACATTCTGTTAAACCTACTATAGAATTTTCACCGTTTCCAATTTCTTATCTATGAATTTACTAAGTAACTTTGTAAAAACGCGATTGTATGTTGTCGCTGCTTCTCACAATATTCATATTGAATTTTTTCTTCGCTCGATCAAATTAACGATGTCATGTGGGAATGTACTTCAATATTTCACGTTATTTATAGGCGTAGATACATTTGAGCAGTAAGGATGAGTTTGGTGAATTAATCAATCAACAGATCGATATGATGTTGGGAACTGTAACTATAGACAGCAAACGAAATACTGAGGATTGAACTGAAAATGAGTGATCTTTATGTTCCAAAATCAACACCAACTAATGAGAAAAACCAGTGAAAAACATGCAAGTGTCATATTCTAAACAAAATAAAAAAAAAAAAATAGTGTCCCACAAAAATAAGAATATTTAAAAAAGGAAAATGGTAGGTACATTTAAAATTCATTTTGCAAAGATACGAAGGCTGAAGTCAAATTTTTTTACGGTATACACGCACATTCATTTCCATAGGCCAGATGAATTCGCTCTATGTGAGACCCAGGTGTGTGAGGTTTTTATTCCACAGAACTTTCACATTCCTGGCTATCACACTCTTTCTCTTCACACAGACGCCTTGTAGTATTTATACGTAATGGTGTTGTGTTCCAGAGTCAACAAAAGTTGCTCTCAGAAGATCCAGAATTTAACTCCCTTTGGGTTAAGTTCAGGATAGGTTCACACCCATTACACTTCGGGTTTCTTTACAGAAGCCGAAATTTTGAAAGCAATTTAACTCCCTTTGGGTTAAGTTCAGGATAGGTTCACACCCATTACACTTCGGGTTTCTTTACAGAAGCCGAAATTTTGAAAGCAAGGCTACCCTTAACGGCTTCGACGCCCTTGCCGACTCTATTTCTTAAGTCTAAGAAGATTATCCGGACGGTGAAATTGTAGTTGCTGGGGATTTCAATGTCCATAATAATTCTAGGCTTTCCCATTTGAGAAACACATCTCCTCTGGGTCCAACTTGAAGTAACTAGTGAATGACAAACAAATTCCGTTCCATGTTGAAGGGCAATACCATAATATTCTTGACCTTCACACCATGAAAAGTACCAGGATAACATTCTTGCGCCTCTTGGAAACTCGGATCATTGCACCATTTCAGCATCCTTTTCATTCTCCGATCTTCGGGCAACTTCTAAACCAGTCACGAAGCGGACAATGTACATATACGAAAAGGCACATTGGCTAGAGCTCAACAACTTTTATCGGCATTTTAATTGGAAATTATGTTTCCTTCTCGTTAACGATGACCAGATATTCACTGACCCGGTTGACAAAGCTAACTTTCTGGCTGAAATATTTGCAAAATATTTATATTTGGCAGACAGCAACCACTCCCCGTACTCGAAAAAGTATCTAGTTCGATGCCTCAAAAATGTTTTCGATCACGTGGGATCAAAAAGGGTTCTGGCATATCTCTATGTAAACAAAACTACGTTAGCTCGTCCATTGCTCAATCTTTTCAACATATCGTATCGTGCTGGTATTTACCCTTCAGGTTGGAAAGTTGCGAAAGAGCGATAGAGTTGATCTATTCAAGTCCTCGGTGAAAGTAAATATTTACACCACCTACATCCGGCCTAAAATGAATATAACTCCCCTGTATGGGCAGGAGCTCCAAATACATCTTTTCAGCTTTTGGACCGTGTTGGACTTTGCATCCAACTCTATTGTCTCCCTTCAGCATCTTTGGAATGTGGGTTGTATATCGCTGTTCTATAGATATTTTAACGGTATCTGTTCGCCTGAAGTTAGAGCATTTAGTGGGAATCCACGGGTATCCAGGTATGTGGAATAATCTTCCAGCAAATAATCCTGCCAGTTGTGACATTCTGAAATTTAAAACAAATGTCAACAAACACTACTCCCTCTTTCTACCTTGCGATACCCTAATTTCCTTCCGCTAACACAATGCATTGCAAAAAAATGTGGATGGAATGGCCCATTTGTATGTGATGTACCAAAAGGGGAGTTGCCAGACTACCAAGTTTTCGTCCAAAACTTTGTCTAGCTATAGCTTTACGCAATACAAAATTTTATTATTTTTTTATGTGTATGTAGTGTATCTGAAAAGTAAACAAAAAAATTCGTGAGCATTCGCAAATCAAGATCAAGGACGACACCAAAGGAGAAACAAATTCGTGAGCATTCGCAAAGCAAGATCAAGCAAGACACCAAAAGTGTCTCACAAAAAAAAACGAAAAAATATTGAAACCGCGTTATAACGAAATCGCGCTAAACAAATTCGCGCTAAGCGGCATTGCCTTTACTTCAATATGTCATGTTATTTATAGGCGTAGATACATTTTAGCAGTAAGGATGAGTTTGGTGAATTAATCAATCTACAGATTCTTAGCAAGTTCTCAAATTGCTAAATATGCGAGTATGTTAAAATGCAGTGTGTTTAATTTTTCTATGTTGTTATTTAATGTCATAGGCGTATTTTAATCGTGTCTAATTCGTTTATATTAACCCTCTAACCGCCTTACGGTCTTTTGTGTTTAATTAATTGTGTTTAATTGCATAAAAGCAGAAGATCCAAACAGAAATCCTTACCACCTGTTTTTAATAGTTATACACAAAAATATTATGTTACGAAATTAAACATAATTAATTAACACTGCCTCAGGGTTGTCTTGCCATTTATGCACTAGCATAAGAATGTCTGTTGGTTTGGCTAGGCGGAGTATTATGGTGAGCGGCGTTTGGTTTTCGATGTATGTTCAAACTGATTTGACTTTGTTTAAATAATTTCGGTTAAACGATTTTCGCTCAACCTGAATTTTGTACAGTGCTTCATTGGCGCTGCAATACTTTGTCAATACCTCAAACACCGATGTATGCTACCATCTTCGTCCTCTGATTAGTGGTGTTTAAAGCACGACGTACCGCAGATTTGGCACCTTGGGGCTTTACCATCTTAAGGTACTCAGTCCTAGATTGCAGTGACTTGTTGTTCTTTCCTATTTTGACCTTTGTTTTACAAACCCAGTGCAATGTTTTTAGATCACAGTGTGAATTTATGAAACTGTTTATGCGAGAAAGGACACATTATTTGTATACCCTACCCTATGTGTATGAGGGTATATATCATTTGATACGGCAAAAATAGTTGTAAGTCTGAAACCGTGGACTATTTTATTCGTGCGCAGTCCTTAAGAACCTAACCGTACGGTCGCATTGATTTTGTCCGTCTAACGGGAACTTTCCGTCCAGCGGAGAAAAATTAGCTCTAAACATAAAACTAGCAAATATGCGCATACATACACTGAAGGAAAAAACACGTTGAAAAATCATCCACTTTCGTGAACAATTCTAACGTGTTGGGTTCTCGAATTATACGTGAACGCTCGTTGACAAAATTATGGAAATCCAAGCACAAATGTTCTTAAAAAGGCAACATTTCATTTCAAGTTTTAGAAAGCTGTCGCCGCCGACATTCAGTTTGTAACGTTTTTATAGTGTTCTGATAAAAAAAAAAGTACAAAAACATTAATGTGTTCACAAATAATATAAACAAATACAAATAATATAAACAAATCTTTATATAACTATTTATGGATTGAAATTTAAATTATAAATCGATAATAATAGCCGTCGACTACATTATAAGGCCGGCGCACAGTGTGTCCTTCCCATACATTCGATGGCCAAAAATAGAAGGAGTTGTACGAGAGTAATGAAATTTGGCACGAGTCCCTAATATAATAGAATTAAGAAAATTTCAAAGTATCGACAAAATTGACCACGCCCATCGCCCAATGCCCATACAAACTAAAATCATTTTTGGCTGTTAAAAATTAACTATTGCTACAAATTTCCTGAAAATTGCTGGAAAAATATATATATGCAACACCTTTAAAAAAAAAATTATTTCATCAACATTGACCACGACCATCGCCCACCTCCCATACAAATGATATTTCAAAAATGCCATATCTTCTGTAAATTTATAACTAGAATGTTTATTTTTCGCAAAAATGCATACAGCATCTATTAAATGCTGTTTTGAAAATATGAAGAAAATCCGCCCACTGTAACACCCGCCCCCCATACAACCCTCATACAAAAATTTTACAGTTCACTCTATTTAATTTATTAACAACATTTTCACATCTTCGTGATAATCTAATTTTTTAAGCTTCAATTTCGTTCTTAATGAATAGATGTATGGGTCGGAGGATATCAACAAATGATGCATTACGTCTTCGTTAGTAGAACAGCGCCCAGTCTTGCGCGAGTTATATAGCCTATAACGTTTATAGTCTTTGTTCCTCGCTTCCTGCGCTTCTTCTGATAACATTCCTTTGAAAAATAAACCATATGTTAATTCAAAATGTATGAAACAAATCGTATCTTTAACCTACCTATAGGTAGAATGGCCTCAGATAAAATTTTGCTACCATGTATCAAAACTTTATGCACTGTAGTACCATCCATACAAATCAATGTACAATTTTGCCGTGTCTAAACAATATATATGGAACTTCTCAGTGTCTATTGCCTGACTGCAACTTATTGTGGATAATATAATTTTTAACCTATGAATCAGTTGTTCATTTACTCCGGTTATGTCAGCTGTAATTGTAATGTAAGTTGGCGGCTGGTGTGCGAACATCTGGAGTTCGAGCCCAACTCATGCTGAAGTTTTCATTATGGTATGTAAAAAGTTATTTTAAAAAAAATAATAACTGATATGATTTGAATTTCAGTGTACGAGCACTTTATACACAATTATCTTACAAATATACTATTTATAGTAATAGACATGCACACAGGCAAAACAACAACAAGCAGTAACGAAAGAAAGAGTGCGCAGTTGTTTATGCACGCGTAAAATAACGCATAACGCATATTTTTTACTGTAATTTTTTTGGTTTTCCATTGTTTTTTTGGCCGCGGGCAAATTTGGGCACAATTTTTGTTTGGAATCTGTTAGCTGAGACCCTCAGCTTTAATTTGGTATAGGACTCCATGTTTCGCACTGCTTCGCACACAACTAAAAGTCTAACGGAAAATCATAAATGTTTATTTTTTTTGGCCCAAAATAAAAATATTTTTTTTTTTTCAATTTTTTTTTTTTTTTTAATTTACATAATGCTTGATGCCTATTTTAAGTGAAAAAAATTTCTATAAGGTACACTCGGTGTATAGTTTATAAGTAACTAGGTTTTAAATATGACATAGAAAACTAACCCATTTGAGACTTGTTCACATATGTCAACTTTGCGCTACTCGGGACAAAAAACCAATGGAGATATTTGCATAAAATTTTACACACATGACCTTTAGACAGTTTTTAACCATCTGTGCAAAAATCATCAAAATCGGAGAGCAGGTCCAAAATGATTTATTGCCGCAGCGGACACACTGTGCGGCGGCTTCATCGCCGTCAACATTACTCGGCATTGGTTTTCAATGTTATTGTTTTGTTTGCGACAATACAAATGTCCCATCCCGCCCCTTATAAACCGTGTAATATTATCAATATGCCTAACGCGAACGTGCCCAAATTCTGTATTTTGTAAAGGTATAGCTGGACAAAGTTTTGAAAAATAAAAACTTGGAAGTCTGGCAACTCCTCTTCTGGTACCCGCCATACAAATGTACCATCCCGCCACTTGTAAACCGTGTAATATTATCAATATGCCCAACGCGATCTTGCCCAAATTCTGTACTTCGTAAACCTATAACTGTACAAAGTTTCAAACAAAAACTTGGAAGTCTGGCCCCTTCTGTTACATCCAATGGTGGTAGTTTTTCACTGGTGTTAAAGCAAAAATTGGCAACAAGGTGTTCACAATTGGGATACTATACTGTCAACGAGTTGTTGATGGTATGGCCACTGTACGTTGTCTTATTTCCACCATTTGTTCTTGTTGTGCAACGCAAAATCCCATTCAATTTGTCACCCCAATAAATAAAAACTATTTAATCCGTTTAAACAATTTATTTTATAATTACATATGAGAAAAAAATTATATATACTTAATTCTAAACCATTTTTTCCATTGTTCATGGGATATAAATGAAATTAAAATTACGCTCGATAAAATTCTGGATGAAATAAAGCTTTATGTTGGCGGCGACTTAATTGCTCATTTCTTTCTTCGAAATATTCATTGACCTCCTCGTTATTACCGATTTCAACAAATTCGGCAAGCATGTTTTCTCCGCCAAGAGCGTTCCTTCCGCAATTTTCCATTTTTTTAAATATTGTCGGAAACAAAACAATAACATTGAAAACCAATGCCGAGTAATGCCGAGTAATGCTGCGGCGATGAAGCCGCCGGCCTTACATTGTAGTCGACGGTTATTATTATCGATTTATAATTAAAATTTCAATCCATAAATAGTTATAACAGGTGGCGCAAAAGTAAACTTCCGATGTTTTTTGGCTGTAATTAAAAAAAAATGAAAAACTTTGATTCTTCTTGTGGATTATTTTAATTTGGTCTTTTAATTTTTTTTTTACATCAAGTCGAGAATATGATGTCATGTAAATGGCCGCCGCCAGAGTTGCCACTGACATTAGGGGCCAATCGCAAAATTTATAGCATTTTCTGATAGGAGGATTACTTTTGCGCCACCCTCCGCATTTACTCCGGTTATGTCAGCTGTAATTGTAATGTAAGTTGGCGGCTGGTGTGCGAACATCTGGAGTTCGAGCCCAACTCATGCTGAAGTTTTCATTATGGTATGTAAAAAGTTATTTAAAAAAAAATAATAACTGATATGATTTGAATTTCAGTGTACGAGCACTTTATACACAATTATCTTACAAATATACTATTTATAGTAATAGACATGCACACAGGCAAAACAACAACAAGCAGTAACGAAAGAAAGAGTGCGCAGTTGTTTATGCACGCGTAAAATAACGCATAACGCATATTTTTTACTGTAATTTTTTTGGTTTTCCATTGTTTTTTTGGCCGCGGTCAAATTTGGGCACAATTTTTGTTTGGAATCTGTTAGCTGAGACCCTCCGCTTTAATTTGGTATAGGACTCCATGTTTCGCACACAACTAAAAGTCTAACGGAAAATCATAAATGTTTATTTTTTTTGGCCCAAAATAAAAATAAAATATTTTTTTTTTTTCAATTTTTTTTTTTTTAATTTACATAATGCTTGATGCCTATTTTAAGTGAAAAAAATTTCTATAAGGTACACTCGGTGTATAGTTTATAAGTAACTAGGTTTTAAATATGACATAGAAAACTAACCCATTTGAGACTTGTTCACATATGTCAACTTTGCGCTACTCGGGACAAAAAACCAATGGAGATATTTGCATAAAATTTTACACACGTGACCTTTAGATAGTTTTTAACCATCTGTGCAAAAATCATCAAAATCGGAGAGCAGGTCCAAAATGATTTATTGCCGCAGCGGACACACTGTGCGGCGGCTTCATCGCCGTCAACATTACTCGGCATTGGTTTTCAATGTTATTGTTTTGTTTGCGACAATACAAATGTCCCATCCCGCCCCTTATAAACCGTGTAATATTATCAATATGCCTAACGCGAACGTGCCCAAATTCTGTATTTTGTAAAGGTATAGCTAGACAAAGTTTTGAAAAATAAAAACTTGGAAGTCTGGCAACTCCTCTTCTGGTACCCGCCATACAAATGTACCATCCCGCCACTTGTAAACCGTGTAATATTATCAATATGCCCAACGCGATCTTGCCCAAATTCTGTACTTCGTAAACCTATAACTGTACAAAGTTTCAAACAAAAACTTGGAAGTCTGGCCCCTTCTGTTACATCCAATGGTGGTAGTTTTTCACTGGTGTTAAAGCAAAAATTGGCAACAAGGTGTTCACAATTGGGGTACTATACTGTCAACGAGATGTTGATGGTATGACCACTGTACGTTGTCTTATTTCCACCATTTGTTCTTGTTGTGCAACGCAAAATCCCATTCAATTTGTCACCCCAATAAATAAAAACTATTTAATCCGTTTAAACAATTTATTTTATAATTACATATGACAAAAAAATTATATATACTTAATTCTAAACCATTTTTTCCATTGTTCATGCGATATAAATGAAATTAAAATTACGCTCGATAAAATTCTGGATGAAATAAAGCTTTATGTTGGCGGCGACTAAATTGCTCATTTCTTTCTTCGAAATATTCATTGACCTCCTCGTTATTACCGATTTCAACAAATTCGGCAAGCATATTTTCTCCGCCAGGAGCGTTCCTTCCGCAATTTTCCATTTTTTTAAATATTGTCGGAAACAAAACAATAACATTGAAAACCAATGCCGAGTAATGCTGCGGCGATGAAGCCGCCGGCCTTACATTGTAGTCGACGGTTATTATTATCGATTTATAATTAAAATTTCAATCCATAAATAGTTATAACAGGTGGCGCAAAAGTAAACTTCCGATGTTTTTTGGCTGTAATTAAAAAAAAATGAAAAACTTTGATTCTTCTTGTGGATTATTTTTATTTGGTCTTTTAATTTTTTTTTTACATCAAGTCGAGAATATGATGTCATGTAAATGGCCGCCGCCAGAGTTGCCACTGACATTAGGGGCCAATCGCAAAATTTATAGCATTTTCTGATAGGAGGATTACTTTTGGGCCACCCTTTATAAAGATTTGTTTATATTATTTGTATTTGTTTATATTATTTGTGAACACATTAATGTTTTTGTGCTTTTTTTTATCAGAACACTATAAAAACGTTATACACTGAATGTCGGTGACATACAGCTTTCTAAAACTTGCGCCGTTGTATAGAAATGTTGCCTTTTTAAGAACATTTGTGCTTGAATTTCCATAATTTTGTCAACGAGCGTTCACGTATAATTCGAGAACCCAACACTTTACAATTGTTCAAGTGTATTTTTCTTCAGTGTATGTATGCGCATATTTGCTAGTTTTATGTTTAGAGCAAATTTTTCTCCGCTGGGCGGACATTTTCCGTAAGACGGACAAAATTAATGAATAAAATAGTCCACGGTTTCAGACTTACAACTATTTTTGCCGTATCAAATATCTTGATGGGTGGTATCTTTTTGTTTTCGTTATTTATTTTACTTTCATGGTTTGACTCTCTTGTCGAGGCATTTAGTGAGTTTTTGATGTTGTTGGTTTATCTTGCTCTTGTTTTGCATAAGTCTCTCTTTTTCGAGGCATTTAGTGAGTTTTTGATGTTGTTGGCTTATCTTGCTCTTGTTTTGCATAAGGTTCGTAAATTTATATAAGTAATCTTGATTACATTCTTTGTCGTTATCAAGAATATAATGATAATGATTTTTTAGTTGTTTAGACATTGTGCTGTTTTGAATATTGTTTTTTCTGTTATTCTCAAGTTGTGTATTATTTTCTGATGGTGAAATATATATATTGCTTTTCTCATTACTTGGTGTTAGTTTGGAACGTAAAGATCACTCAATTTAAGTTTAAACTTCTCCTCTAGTGTATATTTCTTTTTCTGTTTTTAATGAGAAAATAACACTGTCCGTCATGGACCACCAAACCAAAATAAATCGGTTACAGTATCTATCGAAAAGTATACTGTGTATTCGGTTCAAACAAACTATGAGAATTATGTAATGCCTGCATGAATGACCTTCCTGTGGTGTGTTTGGATTGTGATGTGGGTGTATCTACATTTCTGACTGTGTGCAATGAAATACACATCGATAATAGCCTAGACAAACGTCAGCGTTAATGTGTATTAAAAATTCGCTGATGCAAATTAAAATATTACCCTGACAGACGACAATTTTCTGCAGTTAAGAAACTGCATTTAGTAAACAGCTGTTTGTCAATAATTATACCCTCACCCTACGGGTAGGAGGGTATATATCATTTGATACGACCCAAAAGTGTAACACCTAGAAATATTCACATTAGACCCCAGGTGTCTTTGATCCAAATTCGATTCATGACTTTCTAAATCGTTTGAGCCATGTCCGTCCGTCTGTCTGTCCTGCTGGTACGCACGATAACTTTCGAAAGAGTTAAACAATCGCTCTGAAATTTGGCATGGGTTAATATTTTCCCAAAACTGCTTATGGGATTGCATATGGGCTATATGGCCACACCCCTTCGGGTACCTCCCATACAAATCTGCTATTTCGCCCACTTTAGTAATCGTGTAATATTATCAATATGCAAACTCCGATCTTGGCAAAAATCCGTATTTAGTAAAAGTATAACTGAACAAAGTTTCTGACAAAAACTTGGAAGTCTGGCAACTCCCCTTCGGGTACCTCCCATACAAATGTACCATCCCGCCCTGATAAACCCTCTAATACTATCAGTATGACCAACGCTATCTTGCCCAAATTTTGTATTTAGTAAAGTTATAGCTAGACAAAGTTTTGGACAAAAACTTGGAAGTCTGGCAACTCCCCTTCTGGTACCTCCCATACAAATGTACCATCCAATATTTATATCCTCACCCTACGGGTAGGAGGGTATATATCATTTGATACGGCTGAAAAGTGTAACACCTAGAAATATTCACATTAGAACCCAAGTCTCTTTGAACCAAATTCGATTCATGACTTTCTAAATCGTTTGAGCTATGTCCGTCTGTCTGTCTGTCTGTCCTGCTGGTACGCACGATAACTTTAAACAAACTGTTAAACAATCGCTCTGAAATTTGGCATGGGTTAATATTTTCCCAAAACTGCTTATGGGATTGCATATGAGGTATATGGCCACACCCCTTCGGGTACCTCCCATACAAATCTACTATTTCGCCCACTTTAGTAATCGTGTAATAATATCAATACGCATACACCCATCTTGGCCAAATTACGTATTTGGTAAAAGTACAACTGGATAAAGTTTCGGACAAAAACTTGGAAGTCTGGCAACTCCCATTCTGGTACCTCCCATACAAATGTACCATATCGCCTACATTAGAAATCGTGTATCAATATCAATATGCCCAACGCGATCCTGCCCAAATTTTGTACTTAGTAAACCTATAGCTAGACAAAGTTTTGGACAAAAACTTGGAAGTTTGGCAACTCCCCTTCTGGTACCTCCCATACAAATGTACCATCCAATATTTTTTTCTATAGCATTCGGTATTTTAGGTTGCTATTATGACTTTTCATCAGATGTTACATCAAATGATGGTATCTACGGTCACTTTTGACTTTCCGATACTTATAAGACTTGTATGTTTTACTGAGGGTGAGGGTATATATAAGTCGGTTTACCCGACTGCAACTTTTCCACTGGTTTTTTTTGGCATTTACATCGACATAAAATTGATGGAAGGGCGAAAGTACCATAAGCAGCTCTGCTGTTGGTGAACATCACTATTTATTTGATAGAAAGCAGTAATTATTAAAATAACTCATCTTTTTTTACATTATTTCAAAATAATTGCACACAATTTACAATAGTGATTTGTACAATTTCACAACATCTGATCTTGTTTATACTCACGTTGATCGTGTGTCAAAATCGACTGTGTTGCCATATTTAAATACCTAAATTCAGTTTGATTTTGTGCATTTCCGTTAGAGTTAATGCAGTTGACTCCGTCGACTAATGAAAAGTCAATCAAATCGAAAAAGTCGAGAAAATCGACTTTAGGAGCAGTAAGGTGCCTACTAAAGGACTCAATAGAATTTTAAATTAATATTACTCATAAGCTCCAAAAATTGGCTAATGCTATTCTAGAAAGCAAATGTCAATTGATACACTTTCATGAATCATTCCTAGGAAGTTCATATGTTCTAGAATCTTGTTTAATGAGATCTTAGGTACATTTATAGTTGATTGTCTACTTGAATTTCGAACGGTTGCCAGCAAATACCCGCTACTCCGTAGGCGTAAATTTCCGTTTTCAAGAAAAACACAAAATATTTGTTTACTTACGTTGGTTTATAAAAAAATAACTTTGTACGGAGTCAAAACCAATTTTTGGCGATAGATATTAAATATTTAATCACCTTTTTTAATTTTCCAAATTTACTTCTCACCCTTTATTGTTGCTTTTAAAACGTTTTCCAGCTTAATCATTGCACGAATTACTTACGAATGTGCATAAAAACTCACTGCCAAACAAATTGTATCTGCCCCAACCCTTTCTATTTCATTAAGCTTCTTCTTCGTTTCTTTTGGAAAGGAACACATTATTTTATTTGACATACTCGTTCATAATTACTTACTGTTTTCGTTAACATAATTAAATTTTTATGCAAAAATAGTAATTCCAACTCTTTCAGGTCTACACATCACAACTACAGATTGACGACTAAACGTTAGAAACAAAGCGGAATAAATCAAAAGAAGAAGAGTACGTACATCAGGGATATTCTCATCAGTTTCATCGTTCTGTACTTTCCGTTCTTTGAAATTTTACTTTTTGTTCCGGTGGTACCAAAATCAAGAACATTCTATTTAATGTTTTGGTGCTCTGCAATCACTGCTTTCCTCTATTGCCAGTGAATAATATTTTTTTTGGCAAAAGTTGGAAATTTCTAACAGTCTTCAGCCTCCAGTTAAATTGAATATTATTGGTTGGCCTTTAAAACCTAATTTAATCATCATATTCAAGTAATCTAGAACTGTGTTCGAATATTATGTCCAGCTACAAATGCACTCAGTATATTTTCCATTTCTGATACATTGGACGAAAAGTTATTTTTTACCCGAGTGCACGTCACTTAATGTGACATTAACGACATATTATTGGAACATGTTTGTTATACTCCATTTCACAATATATAAATTTGCGATTTGCGTAGCTTTTCTTCAAATTAGTGACAAAAAACAATAGATACGAATATTTGTAAATAGTATTACATTAGGCCCAAAAGAGCTGTATCACGGTACTTTCGATGGCGAAAATGTACCAAAAAAGTACAATTGTATAATCTTTTGCATCCCTGACAAAAGGCGAAAGCACTGTTTGCAGTGCATTAGCATTAAATAGGTGTAATAATGTTGCGGATGATATAATAAAATGTTTGTTGTTTTTAACTCGTGAGACGAATAATTAGATATATATATATATATATATATCAATTCTGTCCAGATTCCGAGGAGGAACCAATCAACCATAATGTAGCTGCTTGCCGTAGAAAGAAGAGAGTCCACATATAAAGTTTAAAAACACGAAAGGAAAATGTGATAAAGGGATTCAGGGTCAGCAGTATTTGAGATATTCTTTACTTAATAAAGAGTTTTACATTTTTTCTCTAGAAAACTGTATCGGTTTAAAGCTTTACTCAACAGAATTTCTAAAAGATTGCGTTGATCGTATGAATATTACTAAACGATTTCTAAAGTGGGCGGAATGGTACATTTGTGTGGGAGGTACCAGAAGTGGCGTGGCCAGAATTCCATGTTTTTGTTCGGAACTTTGTCCCGTTATAGCTTTACTAAATACCAAATTTGGGCTAGATCGCTTCGGGCATATTGATATTATTACACTATATACAAAGGTGGGGGAAATGGAAGATTTGTATGGGGTGTGACCATAGCCAATATGAAATCCCATAAGTACTTTTGGGGAAATGCCAAAATTTAAAGCGATTGTTTAACTATTTCGAAAGTTATCGTGCGTACCAACAGGAAAGACGGACATGGCTGAATCGACTTAAAAAGTCATGAATCGAATTTGGTTCAACGACACCTAGGGTTAATGTGAATATTTCTATGTTTTATACATTTGATGTATACCCTCCTAGCTGTAGGTTGAGGGTATAAAATAGTAACGAGTTTGCAATAAATCTCATTTATATTTGAATTTTCATAGTACTCATATGTCAAATGTAAAAGTAGCTATAAACCATGAAATTGAAATTTGGATTATATTGTTGAAGAACGAATAATAATTACTCTTAAAACTAAGGAAGAAAATTGTGTTTTTATTCATGGCCAATTTTGAATATAAGCCGGCGATATGCGGTATCATTAGTGTTTATATAGAGTGTTTGACATCCACAATTTCTGTGACTGGATCACTTTCAGAGAGAAGTTTCCGCAAGTCGGATTTAAATGACTATCCTGAGTGCTGCATTTCCGGGGAAGTATATGCTCTATAAATTAATATGTGTATTGTTAGTTTAAGTAATTTGTATACCAACATTTTCAATGATATCAATTTTGATAATTACAGTCTAACCTCGATATAACGAATCTAAAGGGGATCAGAAAAAAAACGTTATATTGAATAATTCGTTAAAATGAGGTTCGTTACATCGAGGTGAAGTTGCACTTCCATTCGTTATAAAGAGATAAATAAACCTTGTTTATTAATCATCATCTACATACCGTGTTATAGCGAACGATTTCCGCTAATAAATTAAAGCAAATTTGAACATCTCTTTTTTCCCCTGCCATTAGAACTTTACAGCTAACAGCAACGACAACTATCAGTGCTTATTTTACTAAGCATCAAACAAATATGTTTTTCTATCGAAAAACTTGGAAAACTTTGCTTAAGCCAAAAAAAAAAACACAATAATTTCGTGTGTGTCTGTGTCACTGCAATGGTTGATAATTCGTTATAACGAGGTTTTTGACAAACGTATTCGTAATAGAGTGGTTTATTTTGTATTAGATATTATGGAGCGCTGTTGGGGATTTCAAAAAATTCGTTAAATCGAGGAAATCGTTATATTGAGGGCCGTTATATCGAGGTTGAACTGTATATAAATATTTAATATCCAATTGTGCTATTACGTTGAAGTGTTCATGTATATTAGAACCGGATAAAAACGTACTCTCTTTAAATCCATTTCGAACTTACCCTAGGATGAATTTTATATTTTTCAAGTACAGATTACTTAATTTGTTTTATCAGTGTACAAATGTATACTTCGTCCACTTTGTAAAAGTGTAATACAATATTTTTCTATACAATTCTATATTTTCATGTTGGTATTACAACATTTCGCATTTTTTAATGCCTTTATTACTTTCTACTGTAAAATATTTTAATGCAACAAATACATATAAATACCTGATGCAGTGCAACGAAGTCCTTTAAGTCTCGCCATTTACTCTCATACAATGACCGCCTGGAATACATACGTTGAATAATTGCCGTTACATTTCCAAACACGACGGCATGCATTAAAGCTGTTGAATATACAAATATTAATATTTTTAAAATTCAAAAATTATATACAATTGTTATAGCAAATTATCTCATATGCCGATACTGAACAGTAAATAAAAACAATTACAATAAATAGTAAAATATACTCATGTATATATGTATGTTTCAATACTTTGTAATATAATTCCAATCTAGTAGCTCACTGTCAGTATTTCTGTATATAATTTTCATTTTAGGTATTCGTTTTTCAGTTGTCATACAAATCGGTCTATTCTTGTTTTTGTTCTACTATTTGTGAATCCATTGTGAAATAAAATACGTTTTTTTTTTATAAAACCAACGTTTTTGGATTTCATATTTCTGGAACCATTTCTACATTTGGGGGCTCAACCTGCAGATAAATTTGGATTAGTTGGATCAAAAATCGATTGGAATAGTGCATCTGATAAGGACTTGCAGGATGCATGCATTGAATACCGATTATCTGATGAAGGTGGCAGAACGACATTGGTAAGCGGAAATAAGGAAAACGGAAGAAGACGAACAACATCGATTGAATGAAAGAGAAGCGGAAAGAAGAAAATCAGAAGAAAGCGAGCAAGGAAGATTTAACGAAAGGGTAAGATTTAAAGAAGAATTAAGAAAATCAATAGAAGACGAACAACGACGATACAATGCAGATTAGAAGCAGAAAGAAGAACAGATGAAGAGGATGAGCGATGGTTTAAAAAAAGAACGACTGCGCAATTTGCAATTTCAAAATTCAACTAATTTCCAGGAAGAAAATCAAGAAATCCGAATTGTTGTAGAACCAATCCAGCCAGTCAGACAGAGAAGTAGGACAGAAATAACATTTCGATATTCTGACGAGCTAATGCAAAAGTTTTCTGTTGAAAATTGTCGAAGCATGGACGAGTGTCTGCGTGATTTCGAACCAATTGCTGCTTTGATGCAGTGGACAGACCTTCAAAAACGTATTTACGCCGTGCGTCTGTTGAAGGTCACGGATACGTTATTTATGGAGCACGAATGCAAAGCCAAATCGTATGCTGAGAAGTCAAACGAATCATATCAACAATATATCTATACGACGCTGGATATTGCTGCTCAACCTACAATTGAAACGTGTGCTATATATTGTCGATGCAATTATGGGGTCACCATACAACAAAGCTATATTATATGTAGAGAAAACCATGTTGAACTGAAGGAAAAATTACGTACAAATGAGCAAATACTATTGAAAAATGAGGCAAAACGAAGGGAAGAGAAAATTGAGAAACATGACAAGACCCATAGAAATGAAAGTATCGGAAACAATTACAATATCAAGAATTATTGTTTCAACTGTGGCGATAAAACTCATATTTCCGACAGTTGCCCGAACAAAACAATATCAGAACGATATATTGCAGAATAGTAAAGTTTTCAGCACACTTGACTTGGCAAATGGATTTTTTCATGTGACAATAGATGAATAAAGCCGAAAGTATACATCATTCGTTACACCAGCTGGCCAGTACGAGTTTCTGAGAGTACAATTTGTATTGCGTACCAGCCCAGCAGCTTTTCAACGTTTCATCAATACATTATTCAATCCGCTATTACTACAAGGTATTGTCTTGATTTATATGGATAATTTGATTATTGTAGCGGAAGACGACGAAGAAGCAGTAAAACGATTGAAAATAGTTTTAAGAGTCGCATCAGAATACAACCTAAACACCAAGTGAAAGAAAGGTGATTTGCTGAAAACGATATGGGATATGAGATTGAAGGTGGTCGAGTCAAGCCATCACTACTGAAAACGACGGTCTAACGGAATTACCCAGAACCAAAGACACACAAGCAAGTGTGACGAAGAACATTGTCACAGTTATGAACTAGAAGTGCTAGCCGTGATCCGAACAGTTCGGATGTCCCGAGTTTATTTACATGGATAGCGATTTAAAATGATCACTGACTGCAAAGCGTTCGAAGCAACAATGAAAAAGAAAGATTTGCCAAAAATTTCGCGTTGGACACTTGTGCAGCATAAATACTATTGTGAGGTGGTAAATCGCCCTGAAGACAAGATACAACACGTAGATGCATTGAGTAGAATGTAGTTGATTGAAGAAGCAAGCTTAATTAGTAGCATCAAGACAGCTCAAGCAAGCGATGAACATATCCAAGCTATTGTCGAAATACTGAAGGAACGAACTTACGATAACTACGTGATGCGTAACGGGATCTTGCGTAACAACTTCAATCGTAATTTCGTAATCAACGAAACAATCAGATATGGTATGTTAAAGAAGGTTCATGAACAAGGACATTTTAAACTGAAGAGTTCTACATAAAAAAATTTGAAAGCAGTTGTCGAAAGCATTGTTCAGAACTGAATACCATGTATCCTTGCCGAAAAGAAAACTTGAAAACAGGAAGGATTTTTGCATCCAATTCCAAAAGAATGTGTACCACTCGACACATGACATATGGATCACATTGGACCGATGCCATCCACAAACAAAAATTACAAGTATTTGTTTACTACTGTGGACTCATTTACCAAATTCGTGTGGATTTTTCCTACTAAATCTACTACTACTATGTAAACTTTAGGTCAAATAAAAGTAATAACAACGATTTTTGGGAATCCGAGACGTATCATTACAGACATAGGCACAGCCTTCACAGCGGAAGTATTTCAAGATCATTGCAGAACTGAAAATATTGACTTGGTGACTCTTCACTGGTGTACCTAGAGGTAATGGACAAGCCGAGCGCGTCCACAGAAATATTATTTCAGTTCTGTTCAAGTTATCTATAGATGACCCTGAAAAATGGTACCAGAATCTCTCGCGATAGTAACCATCTTGACGCGATGGTAGGGCTTAAGAGCTTCTTGTGGTTTTTAGGCTTGCGCAAGGACTTTAAATCACTTAACTGGTCTGGTCCATGTAGAAGCCTAATGCTATAAAAAGATACACAACCAAGAGTTACTCACGCTTGTCATGAGTCCTATGGGAGGTCAGTAACTTATGCCCTCGCATCCGGCCAATTGACATATATGATACGAAACTACGTCCATGGTTCGCTCCTTTTTCCCTTGGGGCTTTACCTCTTAGTAGTCACGTTATAGATGCACCTTTAAGGTCAAGATGGATGGTAGCAGTGTCGAGGACCTGCATGGTTAGTAAGTGCCTAAATAAAACTAATCGCTAACAGCTCCCCTCCGGTGCCAGGGCACGGACCGGTTGTAATCTTATTGCCTAGTCCGCGTAAGCTGTCACTGCGCGCGATGGTCCTTTCCCTTTACTAGCATACTCGTGGGATCTACATGGAACAATTAACATACAAAACAAACTCAAAAACAAACACAACAACAAACACAAACAAACGCACTAAAACGAATACTAAAACACGGAAAAAACGGTACAACAAACACTTAACACAGACACTAATAAAAGAGGCAGCTCCGGCGCTAGTGAGGATGCTGCGAGGACTGGACTATCAGACAGAGTGGGACGCACCGCTCAGGGAGGTAACTGTGGTCTGGACAGTGAACTGGACGAACTAAACGAACGACTTTTCGAACAGGACAGACAGATAAGAATTGACTTCGACGAGTTCGAAGAGCTTCAGGGGCTGTCTGGGGACTCATTCGCGGATACCGATGACGCCGTCAATAGACTGGAGGAGCTCGCCCTGCTCTCTGATGAGGGTGAACATGATGTCACCATGATTCATGACCCAGGTCAGAGAGTAGGGGGATCCTCTCCAGACTCTGACGACTCGGAGAAACGGATGGGTCCCGCAACGCCTAGCAAAGGTCTCCCAACTGGCTCTGAAAGGAGCAAAGTAGTTCGGCAACAGGCTGTGGATTCACCGGGTATGGATCCGGAAGGTACCGCGCCTACAGACAGATCAGGGGTTTAGACATCTCCAGATCGTCACAAGGCGCAATCACTGGAAAGTCCATACCCATGGAAGAAGCGACCGAAGGCCGAACTAAGGAGGAGAAGGCGAGGAACGGTACGAGGATGTCGCTGATCTTTCTCAAAAAGATAGGTCAGCGGGATCCCTCGTCAATTACCGTTAGGGAGAGGCAGCTTATCAGGAAGCACCGGAGGGATGTCCGGAAATTTGAAAAAAAATTACGGCACCACCAAGGACCTCCTGAAGGCTGACTCTCCCGAGACAGTCGGTGCTGGACCAGCAGACGCATCCAGGAAAACTCCTGCAGTTAAGGATGCGACTGCTGGCCCTGTAAAGGCTGTTAAAAATTATGTTGTTGGCGCTTCTGGTGCTGTCCCCACTCCGGATAGGACAACGGACCCAGCTCCAGAAGAGTCAACAACTTCAAGGAATGTGAGTGGTGCGAAAGTACCACCCACAAGCATGAAGGAAGGAGAAGCCATGGAGCTCTAGGGGCGGTCTCTCGGCTAGAGGGGTCACAGCCAAGAGGGCAAGGTCTGGCGACGAACCTTCCTCAAAAAGCAAGAAGGCAAAGCAGTCGAGCAGCAGTGGTCGGATAGACCACCGTCAACTTGCTGTCATCGATCGATCTGATCAGGATGGTAAGATCAGTGTCGATCGCTGGCAGCTTATTGAGGGAATGCTGATCGACCGCATTGCAGTCTTCAAGGGCGAGAGAAACGAAATTTCCTTTAAGGGTGCAGACTGGTAAGATCGTCAACTGTTTAAATGAGAAGTCGGCTAGATTTCTCACCGAAACGGTTGAAGGTCTTAGCGAACTCTGGCCAGGAGCAAAACTTGAGGTAATTCCGTCCTCTTGCCTCCCGCTTCGTTCAATGGTAACAGTATGGATTCCACCACCGATAAGGCCGGTGGAAACCATACTGTCGGTATTGGAGAAGCAAAACGAGGATCTCCTTACGAGTCAATGGAAGGTGATAGCTTCAATGGCTTGTAAGGGGAACCAGGGAAGGGATTACAGATTCGCTGTGGATCTGAAATCTCTTGCGCGATTGAGACTCGGTGAGGGTGTTATGAACTTCGGTTTAGGTACCATCAGGTTCAGGCTGCCGAAACCTGAAAGGACCTACGAGGCTGCGAGTAGTGCAAATAAACCTGCACCATTGTGAAGCAGCCTCGGCCGACCTCATAACATTCCTCACTGAATCCAACACCGACGTGGCGCTGGTCCAGGAGCCTTGGATTAATAAAAACAAGGTATGCGGACTTAGTGCCAATGGTTTTACCCTTTTCGCTCCTTCCGGGGACGAAAAGGTTAGGACATGTATTGCAGCTAAAAATGAGCCTAATCTAATTATGTCTCACAATTTTAGCTCTGGTGACATCACGGTAGTAAGCAGGGAGGTTCACGGTAAATCTAAGTTACTGTTGGCCTCAGCTTATCTACCGTATGAAGCTGCCGACCCACCTGGCCTGGATGTAAGAAGAGTCACGGAGTACGCCAAAAGAATGAATTTGGACCTGGTACTGGGTTGTGACGCCAATGCACATCATAGTCAATGGGGAAGCAGGGACATCAATAAAAGAGGTGAGTCAGTTTTTGATTTTATAATAAACTACGACCTTACGATCTGTAACAGGGGCAACACGCCGACGTTTCAGACTAGGGACAGAGAGACGATTATAGATCTAACACTGACCAACAGCAAGAGTCATATAGTGGAAAAGTGGAGGGTGTCCCCGGTCTGTTCCTTTTCAGACCATAAAAGGATCATCTTCAATCTAAACTTCACTAGTAGTGCGAGGGGTCCATACAAGAATCCGAGACGAACTAATTGGGTTGAATTTAGTGCGAACTTAGAGTCCAGGTTGCCGAACACATCTCGGGGAGGAGATATGTTCCTGGAAGTGGACAAACAACTTGAAGAGCTTACTTCAATCATGAGGGAATGTTATGATAGGGCGTGTCCGACAATATTCCTTGGCAAAAGAAAACAACCAAATTGGTGGAATACTGATCTTAGAGATCTGAGAAAAACCACTAGGAGGTTATACAACAGGGCACATCAGACCAAAAACTCAGAAGACTGGGAGAAATACAAAGTAAGCTTCAATAACAATAAGGGAGAGCTCAAAAGGGCTAAACGGACCTCATGGACCACGTTTGTAGAGGCCATCGATTCTGTCAATGAAACATCCAGATTCAGGCGAATTTTATCCAAAGACCCTAAGGTACCTGGATATATTCAGAAATCTGATGGTACATGGACAGAGTCCAGCTCTGAGACACTCTCTTTACTTATGGAAACTCACTTTCCAGGGTGTAGTGATACAGGGGATGAGGTCACGGACCGGACCAGCATCTTGGTATCCACCACGCAGCTAGAGAAGCATATAATTAGAGATATAGTTTCATTGGACAGATTAGCATGGGCAATTAGTACCTTCAAACCGTACAAATCAGCAGGGCCAGATGGCATCTTCCCTGCACTGCTGCAGCACTGTCCAAAAATAGTGCTATCAATTTTAATTGATATCTATAGTGACTGCCTACTGATCGGGTATGTACCAAAAAGGTGGAGGGAAGTCAGGGTAGTTTTCATACCGAAGGCCGGCAAGGCTAGCCACGTTACTCCCAAGGATTTCAGGCCTATCAGTCTATCGTCTTTTCTATTGAAAACACTGGAACGACTGATAGATCTGTATATTAGGAACACAATTGATACGCGCTTCATAAGTGGGGCTCAACATGCCTACCTCAAGGGTAAATCTTTTGAGAGTGAGTTGTACCAAACTTCCTGGTAAGCTGGATAGATAATATGCTGGGCAGAAGAATTATCAATTCCAGCCTAGGCTCAGGGAATTCTAGGAAGCTAGCCACCAGGGGAACACCACAAGGGGGAGTCCTATCTCCACTTCTGTGGCTTCTAGCGGTGAAAACTATTCTCAGGGAATTCGAACCAAGAGGAAGGAAGATTGTAGCTTATGCTGATGACGTGGTAATACTGGTATCCGGGAAATTTCTCCCGACCATCAGTGAGGTCATGAATTCGGCACTGAAGAGCTATCGTCGTGGGCAAAAAGTAAGGGTTTGGGAGTGAACCCAAACAAGACGGAACTGGTTCTCTTTACCAGAAGGTATAAGATAGAGAAATTTAGACTACCGTGGCTGGATGGAGTGGAGCTCAAACTAGCTACGGAAGCTAAATACCTAGGGTTATTTCTGGACAGTAAACTTTCCTGGAAAAGAAATACAAAAGAAAGACTCAGAAAGGGACTTAATGCCTACTACGCATGCAGGAACTCCATAGGTAAGAACTGGGGACTTCGGCCGAGGGTAGTGAAATGGATCTACATGGCGGTAGTAAGACCGGTTCTTACGTATGACTGTACAGTGTGGTGGGAGGCAACAAGGGTAGACAGTTACTACAAAGAACTAGAAAAGGTACAGAGGTGTGCGGCTTTAGGAATAACGGGGGCCATCAGAAGTACACCACAGGCTGCATTAGACATTATTCTACACCTTCTCCCCCTTAAGGACTTTATAGTGGGTGAGGCAGCCAGAAGCATCTTTCGACTTAACCCATTTCTTACCGGCGAGTGTTTGAACACACGTTTACGATTTCCCGAGTTTGAGCGAATATAAAGAATAGATATATTTAAAATTTAAATGCGAGTGGTGTTAATGTTAAGAGTTCATCTATTACCAAAAAATATTTTTTTTAAATATTTCGTAATCCCCTACTCTCACAAGGGGGGGGGGGTTTAGAAAGTCTCCAAAAAAATACTATTTTTAAATTTTTGATTTTTTTTTTTGTCAGAAATTCTTCTTTCTTGAAAACAAGATGTTTCTGAAAGTTTCATCAAAAAATTCCAATGTTGAAATTTCTGGTAATTAATGGGTTAAAGAGTCATCGCTGCTCAGACATACAAGAACAGGTCATTCGAGACTACTGTCAGAGTTCTGTCTTCAAGGTCAGTCCAGGGTTCCAGATGAGCAATCGGACTACATAATTAAGAAAACAGAATTTCGACCCTGCCCGGGCTAGAAATCCCTGAAAGGGATTCGTGGGTAGGAGTCCGCAACTTGCACGAGGGTTGGGCAGTCTTCACTGACGGGTCTAAAATGGAAATATGCACGGGAGCTGGTGTCTACATAGAAAAGGCGGACATTAGGAAATCATTCAGACTACCGGATGAATGTAGTGTCTTCCAAGCTGAAATTTTGGCGGTATTACGAGCTGCGGAGGAAATTTCCGGTAGCATAAAACCGAAAGGAGACAACATTACTTTCTACGTTGACAGTCAGGCAGCACTGAGGGCCATAACAAGCCATCAGGTTTCGTCTAGGGTAGTTAATGACTGTAGGCAGGTGCTAAGCCTACTTCTAAGGGACTACAACGTAGGTTTATGCTGGGTGCCAGGGCACTGTGACATTGAAGGAAATGAAATCACTGATGAGCTGGCTCGAACGGGCTCAGCTTTACATATTGAGGAATCGGATAGGTCGGTTAAACCGCCAATCAGCTACTTTTTCAAAAAAACAGAAGGATCATATCCTAACAAGAACTCTTTCCAATTGGGAAACAAGAGTGGGTTGCACTATATCGAAGGTCTTGTGGCCTAGGTTAGATATAGCGAGGACAAATGCACTGATGGGGCTGGATAGAAGAAGTCTCAGAATTTCAATAGGAGTCATTACAGGGCTAGGTTAGGGCTATGACCAGCAGATGGGACAGTAGATCTCCAGATTTTTGCAGGATGTGCGAGGATGAGGACGAATTGGAGACAATAGAACACATCCTTTGTCATTGTCCAAGTTTGCAACGCCATAGACAAAAATGTCTAGGGCATAGATTTTTTGCTGAACTAGGGGACATTTCGAAGACAGGTGTTGAAAACATTATTAGTTATATAAGGGATATTGGATGGTTGAACGACGGGGGATGCGGGTACTCGATGGACTAACAGACTTACATTACACCATGGACTCTCACATGTTTTTCTCTCTTTCCTATATATTTTCTACGCTGTAAATAGAAGGGATTCACAATGGACCCTATGGGTCTCCGAGTGGAGGTGCATCTTAGGATGTACCACCCTTCCTAACCTAACCTAACCTATGGTACCAGCATATGAGTGCGGTTCACCAGTATCTGAACAAAACAATTCACAGGTCGATTCATACTTCGCCGTTCGAGTTGATGATTGGAGTTCCCATGAATACCAAGGATGAAATGTACATCGCCGAAATTAAGAACTGATTTAACTAGTGTGCATTGCACGGACACAATTTTGAGGATGAATGAAATTACGAGCAAAAAACTATGAAGTTACCAAAATTAAAGTTAACTATCGATACGATGTTAAGAATGATGGAAATCAGGGATCTCAGGGCACTACACCAACAAGAGCGGACCATATAAAACCATGGTGTAAATGATGAACATTACAACCGGAACGAATGTTGCGTAGGATGACCGAATGTGGTACAGTAGTAATTTACTGTTTTACATAAACACTTTATATTTCAATACTTTTTAATATTATTCCAATCTAGTAGCTCACTGTAAATATTTCTCTATACAATTTTCATTTTAGGTACGTTTTTTAGTTGTCACACAAATCGGTCTATTCTTGTTTTTGTTCTTATAAAAATCAACGTTTTTGGATTTCATATTTCTGGAACAAATCCTATATATAATTAAAATTATTTAATTTATTGAGACTGTATAACGAGTACTAGTATTATGCGCATACATGTCTTAAACTACTGGGGGTCAACTTGACAATCTCAGTGCGATCCATATCGACTACATTTCAAGACAGGTAACATGTAAGCGCCGAAACTTTCCCTCAGTTTAATACAACTTGCAATGAAAACTAAACTAAATGTTGAAAAAAACGACATATAGGCACCCATGCGACGGTTAATTTCGTGTTAAGTTTTATTACAAAAACCCTTTACAGTAACGCGGAACCGAAAAAAACGTTATCTGCCGCAGAATTTATGTGGGGTAATAAATCCAACCTAAGGACCCCACGGAACACATGTATGAAAAGGTTGTAACTCTCATACTTTGATGCTTCTTCTTACCTCTAAATCGTGATGTGTTGGGAAGGGGTAGGGTGGTCAAAATCACAACACACACTCTGAATTTATGACGAAAGAATTTAATAGGTTGGGGAAAGCGTTTGCAGAATGCGAAAAAAAACTAACACAATATATGAGCCTCACACACATACTCACAAACTTTCGAATGGTGAGATTCAATACAAACCGGTGGATCAATCCAGAAAATCACTGTAATCAACATAAATAACATCAACAACGATAACTTGGTAAACGTAAATACAGTCGATCATCGACCCGCCGCCCTAGGTCTAGACAAATATTATCACTGAAAAACTAAAACAAAGCTATGTCGACATCTCTGAAACGCCATTTTGGCTATCCAGAATATGTATACCCTCACCCTACGGGTACAAGGGTATATATACGACCCAAAAGTGTAACACATTGAACAATTTACATTAGACCAGGGATACAAAATAAAGAAAATACATAATGAAGGGAATGGAAAAGAAAAACATAAAAACTAAAAATTTGCAAGCTTACTAAAATTGAAATCTCCTTTTTTAATATGGGAACTGATCATCTAGAGATGTGCACTTGTCGAAGTCTCATCGACGACTAAATGAAAGAGCATGATAATATGTGTGAGGTAGCAATTGCAGTTGGTACCTCCCATACAAATCTTCTATTTCGCCCACATAGAAATCGTATAATAATATCAATACGCCCAGCTCGACATTGCCAAAATTCTGGACAAAGATTCTGACAAAATCTTGTAAGTCCGGCCAACCCTCTTCTGGTACCTCTCATACAAATGCACCATTGGTCACTTATGAAATCGTGTAATAATAATAATACGCCCAATCAGATCTTCCCCAAATTCCGTATTTTATACATCTATAAACATATAACACATTCTCCAAACAAAATTGGACCCCTCGTCACACCCCTTCAGGTAGCTCCCATACAAATCTTCGAATCCGTCCACTTTAGTTATAGTGTATTATCAATATGACAAATGCGATCTTGCCCACATTCTGTATTTAGCTATAAACTGTATACATATATTGTTCTACAGCAAAAATTTGACCCTTTTGGTACCTCCCATACAAATATACAATCCCGCCCACATTAGAAACCGTGTAATGATGTCAATATGATCTCCTCGATCTTGGCCAAATTCTGTATTTAGTAAAGCTATTACTGTCCAAAAATTCGGACAAAAACTTAAAAGTCTGGCCACACCCCTTGTAGTACCTCCCATAGAAATGTACCGCCCTGCCCACATCGTGTAAATAATATCAATGTAATAATATCAATATTGAGAATGTTATCTTACCGAAATTCTGTATTTAGTAAAGCTTTAACTAGATAACGTTTTTGAAAAACAATTTGGAACGCTTCTATATATTCCGCCAACTTTGTAAAACGGGTAATACAATACTTCTGTTTTTACTGAAGGCGAGGATATATATAAGTCGGTTTACCCGACTACGACTTTTTCACTGGTTTGCCATAAAATTCGGTATTTTAAGGTTGCTATTACGACATTTCATCAGATGTTACATTCAATGGTGGTAGCCACTTTTGACTTTCCGATACTTTGGAATATGAAACTTGTATGTTTTTACTGCGGGTAAATGTATAAGTCGATTTACCCGACTGCACCGGTTTTGACATCACTGGTCACAAAGATTCAACACTGTTGGTAGGAGAAGAAAAACAAAACAACAACAATGGTTGGCGACACTACCCTGACATTTTACAGACTAGGTGGCAACTCTGAAACCACATATAAACATGTGGCAACTCTATTATGACCGATGCTTCTTAATACTCCTGATTAATGGTTTGTATGAAAAAGGTGAAGGCGTCCGCGAAGACGTCTCAGTTCACGTCAATCTCAATTGGATGTTGCTCACTTACCCCCTGATCGAACAACACCCTCCACCGCCCCATTTGCGACGTAACGTTAATGTCACTAGTACCCACTGGACCGTGAAACGTGTATACAGGGTGGCTGATGAATATTGCTACAGTTGTATTGTTACGGTCAATAGAAATTTGTTTTGTACAGAAGTCTGCCGAAAGAGAATACCTTGCAATACCGTGTGCCGTTAGGCGTGTGGTTTCAGCAAGATTGTGCAACTTGTCACATAGCTAGTCCTGTGATGACAGAATTGCAGCGAAAATTCTCCAGTAAAGAAACTCGCCATTGCGTTGGCCCCAAGGTATCCTGACCTTACTGCACCTGACTTTTTCATGTGCGATTATTGCAAAAGGAAGTTTACTAAACAAACCCATAGAATTTGAAGGAAGTTTACTAAACAAACCCATAGAATTTTAATGATTTAAAGCAATGTATTCGAACAACAATTCAGACAATTTCCGCTGCAACTCTCCAACCAAGTAGTATTAGAAAAAAAAAAACATTTAAAAGATTTAATAACTATGTATTAGTTTTTAAATGAACAAATTTCAAATAATTTATATGAGTTAAAAAAAAAGTTGTTTGAGTTTCTTAATGTACATACATTCATCAGCCACCCTGTAGATGTCCAGCCGATCACTAAACATTTCTCCTCGTATGTAGTTCTGGTGACCAAGTGTTGTCCTGGGCATCTTACTGAAAGCATGTGTTTGCGTCTAAGTCAATCCATGTATTCAATATATAGAGAGGGCTCCACAGTCGTTTATTGGCGAATTCGTAGTTTTTCGATGAGATGTTCATATATTCGAGAAATGTTTTGAAACCACAATTGGTTTAAAACCTTGTGTAATACAACTTTAATTGGGTCTTCATGGCCTCTCCCGGTTAGTCTCCGATCAAAATGGATCCCCAGGTATGTTACAGTATCGGACTATGAAATACAAATATTATTCCATTTAAATGGCAGACAGGTTTTAAAATTCAGTGTGAATATTATCTGTTTGCATTTTGACCCATTCACTTTTAGCCTCCGCCAGACAGCCATAATTCGATTCGTCTCAACTGATCACTCAGTGATGATAGCAGTGTCATAAGCAAAATTGGATGTGAGTATGGTTGGGCTGGTAGGGATACCTACTGTGAATGGCAGATATAGAGTAGGACCGAGTACACCATCTTGGGGAACTAGTATCCGTAATGTGTGCGGTGCGTATTTGCCGGGAAATATTTACAAATTCCACTATTCAATCCGACATCCCATTCTTTATCAAAAGCCCGAGAAATTCTTTTACTTTGCTCACACAACAGCCAAGCTGTACGTGTATGGTTGGCATCCCATAAATAACAGTTATCAAATATCAAGTTATATTGTACCTATCGGACTGCTAAAGCTCTGAACAAACATTTCCGTAAATATCGCGAGACTTTTTTTAAGAGTGGACTGCAAAAGAGATATTTTAAATAGGTTGTTGTAGGTTCCAGCTGCACAGAACTGGAGTGGCTAATGTAGCCTTTTTCAAAAGAAAATCTTCAGAGGAAGCTAGTTGCTACTATTAGCCTTTTCTAATGAAAAATCGTTGATTTGTAGTTTCAAAGTTTTATATGGAGGTTGAGTTCTCGTGACCAACTCCGCTTGACTTCAAATCTTCAACTGAGCTTACAAACTATTTCAAAGTACAGTAAAATCCCGATAATTCGTAATGTCAAGGGACCGACCGTTTTCTACGAATTAGCGGGGTTTTCGAATTAGCGGGGTTTCGAATAAAGTACTTAAAGCGACCGTTTTTGTGACATTTTAATGGCCTTCGGACAAACCGCACACATTTTTACGGAGTAAAATCACCACTTAATTCACTGAGCTGCAGAAAAATGTGAATATGCCCGATCAATGCCAGTTTACAGCAACGTAAGAACAATGAGAGTTAAAGAAAGACACACACATAAACAACAACAAATGCTTCGCCACTTGAGAGCATAGAATCACTTGTCAGTGGTTTACCGTTTTTCCTCCAAAGGACGCGTCGCCTCCGCTACATAGAAAAGCACGAAAGAAGTGAAAGAGAGAATAGCAAAACAGTTGAAGTTTGCGAATTATCGAGGTTTTCAACGAAAACTTACGAATTATAAGAGGTTTTTAGGCATTTCGCTGGAAAAATTTTACGATTTATCGAGGGGACCGAAATGTATGGGATTTTTAGGAATTATCGCGATTTTTTCAAGGGACCGGGATTTTGTTACGAATAAGCGGGGTTTACGAATTAGCGGGGTACGAATTATCGGGATTATACTGTATTATTTTAAAGTCCTCTATGAGGGACAACGCTTTTTTAAGGAAAATGTATAGTGTACAAGAGATAGAAAAATGCACATAAGGTGGTTCTTCCTGAGCCTTAAATATGTGATGTGTGTGTTTGCATAGCAACTAAAATTAAAAAAGAAATGGAACGAGTCCGTACGTTTGGTTTTTGTCTGTCTTTCGTTCAGTGTGCATGCACATTTTGTCCGTCCGTCGAGTTTTTCGTGTGCTTTAAAAAAAAAAAAAATAAAAATAAATAAAATTATGCAAAACAAAAATAAACAATCAAAACTCTAAAATACACATAAGAACAAACAACATAGAAACATAATAATAAAATAAACAGTGCAATTTAGTTAAAATAAACGAAATAGAATAGAATAAAATAACAAAACAACATTTCATAACAACAACTACATCATCATCATCAGCAGCCACAACACAAAACAAAATAGAAAACAAAACATCGCGCTCTCACGTCACAACAACAATAATAACCAGCACCACGCATCAACACACCAACACATAAAAGACTACACTAAGGGCTTTTTTATGCCCCCCATACCGTCTTGCATTTGTGTTCCCCCCTCCTTTTTCCCTTTCGCATATCACAAATAGTTCTGCGTTCTTCTCGTCGCTGTTCTGTTGGTTGTTGTAGGCATAACACTGAACAACCAACAGAAACAACAGTGGCGGGAGGGGGGCAGCACTACTTGTGATTTTGCTTTGATGTTGTCTTTTGTTTGGTAGTGTCATGGTAGGTAAATACAAAATTCACTTTGCAAACATTCGCGGGCTGAGGTCGAATTTTTTTGCGGTATACTCTCATATTAGTTTCCATAGGCCGGATGTCCTCGCTCTATGTGAGACCCAGGTGTGTGAGGATTCTGATCCACAGGATTTTCACATTCCTGGTTATCACACTCTCTCCTCTTTTTTTCTCACAGAGGTCTTGTGTTATATATACGTAACGGTGTTGTGTTCCAGAGTCAGCAACATTTGAACTCACAAGATCCAGAATTTAACTCCCTCTGGGTTAAGTTCAGGATTGGATCGCACCTATTACACTTCGGGTTTCTTTATAGAAGTCCAAATTTGGAAAGGGAGGCTACCCTAAACGGCTTCGACGCCCTTTCAGACTCTATTTCAAAAGTCTTAGAAGATTATCCGGACAGTGAAATTGTGGTTGCTGGGGATTTCAATGTCCACAATAATTCTTGGCTTTCCCATTCGAGCCATACATCTCCGGAGGGCCAGTACGCTGAGCTTTTTGCCGCGCACAATGACTTGGCGCAATTAGTGAATGAACCAACACACATTCCGCGTGTTGAAGGGCAACAACAAAATATTCTTGACCTTTTTTTAACCTCCCACCCTGAAAAGTACGAGGTTAACATCCTTGCACCTCTTGGCAACTCAGATCATTGCACTATTTCAGCATCCTTTTCGTTCTCCGATCTTCGAGCCATTTCAAAACCAGTCACGAAGCGGACAATGTATATATACGAAAAGGCACGTTGGGCCGAGCTGAACAATTTTTACCAGCAATTTAACTGGAAATTATGTTTCCTAGACAATAATGTCGATGCTGCTGCTGAAATGTTTGAAAAAATAATTCTTCTTAGTATAAACACGTTTATTCCCTCGAAGACTATTTCGATCAAACCCCCAAACAATTTTTGGTTTAAGCAGACATGCAAAGAAGCTGTCAGATCCAAAGAGGAAGAGTTCAGAAATTGGCGTTTAAATAAAAATGCCAATACTGAGCTGTTACGCAAACAGGCAAGATCATCGTGTGCCAGGGTACTTAGGCGCGAAAAACTTCTTCACGAACAGCGTCTTCGTTCTAAAGTTCTTTCTACTCCCAGGGGAAGTAAGAGCTTTTGGGCATTTGTTAAAAGAGTAAGGGACAATTCTTTGTCTTCTATTCCAACTCTCGTTAACGATGACCACATATTCACGGACCCGGTTGACAAAGCTAATCTTCTGGCTGAAATATTTGCAAAGAATTCATCTTTGCCAAAGAGCAGTCAACCACTCCCCGTGATCGAAAACGTATCTAGTTCGATGCCTCAGATATTTTTTCGAACACGTGGAGTCAAAGGGTTCTTGCAGATCTCAATGTAAACAAAACTCCGGGCCCGGATGGTATTTCAGCACTTGTCCTATGTAAGTGCTCTTCGACGCTAGCTCGTCCATTGCGCAATCTTTTCAACATGTCGTACCGTGCTGGTATTTACCCTTCACGTTGGAAAGTTGCCAATGTTCAGCCGATCCCCAAGAAAGGTGAGGCTACTAATCCTGCGAATTATCTTGTTAAGTATTTAGAATCTAACGGCCTTCTAAATGATCGACAGTATGGCTTCCGTAGAAATCGATCTACTGGAGACCTGATGGCGTTCCTTTCGGAGCGATGGAGTCGATCTATTCACGCCCTTGGTGAAAGTAAGGTCGTGGCTCTGGATATTTCCAAGGCGTTCGATAGGGTCTGGCACGGAGCACTCATATCAAAACTTATTGCTTTTGGTGTCGGTAATATCTTCTCTCGATTCATATCGAGTTTTCTCAGGGATCGCTCTATACGAGTTGTTATAGATGGGGTCTCATCCAACGAGCATAGGTTGACCGCAGGACTTCCACAAGGCTCTGTCCTCTCTCCTTCTCTATTTCTTATTTTCATTGACGACCTGTTGGGGCAGACTGTGAACCCAATCTACTCCTTTGCGGATGACAGCAACCTCTGTCATTCGTACTCATTTGATCATCGGCCAAGTCCCTCGGAGATAGAGGACAAAAGGCGAACGATGAATAACTCACTTAACCGCGATTTGGCGACGATTTGTGAGTGGGGCCAAATGAACAGAGTAGATTTTAATGCACAAAAGATCCAGTGCTGTTTGTTGTCACACAAACGTTCCACTGTTCAGCACCGTCGTCAATATCTATGGGCGGTGTGGATATAGACGTGTCAGATACTCTTGATGTTCTGGGCATGAAGATACAGGGTGATGCTCGCTGGGCTAGCCATATATTCCAAGTGTCGAAAGAAGCATTCAAGTGTTTAGGCTTTTTAAAGCGGTGCAAGAAATACTTCACCCCATCTGACCTCGTAAATATTTACACCACCTACATCCGACCCAAAATAGAATACAACTCCTATATATGGACAGGGGCTCCAATGACATCTTTGCTGCTTCTGGACCGTGTGCAGAGGAGAGCGGTGGTGATGATAGGAGATGGTAGAATATCCAACTCTATTGTCTCCCTACATCATCGCCGTGGGTTGTATATCGCTGTTCTATAGATATTTTAACGGTATCTGTTCATCAGATATCCGTCGTCTGGTCCCTGAAGTTAGAACATTTAGCCGGAATACACGGCTATCCAGGGAGTCTCATCCGTTCATTGTCAAATGGCCGGTTGACCGGTCGACGCACTATACAGAAAATTCGTTCTTCAGCCGGACTGTTCGTATGTGGAATAATCTTCCTACAAGTGTTTTTCCTGCCTGCTATGACATTATCAAATTCAAGGCCAACGTCAACAAACACTACTCCCTCTTTCCCCCCTCCAATAACCTTTCTTCCTATCGCTAACACAGTGCATTGTATTTATACGGGCACATCCCCTGAGTGTTAGGGGGAAAAAAAGTAGCCATTGTACTTTTCAGGTTGTCAGCTAAGAAAACGCATATTCAGATTTGTCGAGTGATTTATTCCAAGTTTTCAAACTATTTTACAACAACGAATGAAATTTCTTTTTTTAATACTATTTATTTTCATTTAGCATGTGGGATTTTACTTGGGAAAACGAATACTTATTTTGCTTAAATGTTTTTGATGAAGCAGAATGCCTTGTTTGCAATCAGAAATTTTATAATTTTTTTTTTTTGAATTTATAAACACATAAAATTACTTATGTATATTTGTTTACCCAGTAAACAACTTCTGTACCTATTTTCTTGAAGATATTTTTTTTATTATTTTTGAATTGTTTTTATGTTTATTTTTTTTATTCGCCTCATTGCTAAAATTGGAAGCGTACCAAAACGGGGCAAAAGTTAGGGGGAAACAAAAAGATTTATAGAATGAGCTAAGAATTCGAGGATACTGAGGAGACTTCAGTTGCTCCCTTTAAATATAGAGGTTGTGGGAAGACGTTTTAAAAACAACAATAAAGGGTGAGAATTAAATTTGGAAAATTAAAAAAAGGTGATTAAATATTTAATATCTATCGCCAAAAATTGGTTTTGACTCCGCACAAAGTTTTTTTTTATAAACCAACGTAGTAAACGTAAATAAAGTAAACAAATATTTTGTGTTTTACTTGAAAACGGAAATTTACGCATACGAAGTAGCGGGTATTTGTGGGCAACCGTTCAAAATTCAAGTAGACAATCAACAAGTTTCTAGAACATATGAACTTCCTAGGAATGATTCTTGAAATTGTCTCAATTCTTTGCTTTCTAGAATAGCATTAGCCAATTTTTGGAGCGTATGAGTAATATTAATTTGAAATCCTAGCACTCATACGTGGATAATAAAATTGAATTGTTATAATTTTGTTTAAAATAGCACGAACCATGTAAAAACGATTTGGATTTTTATTAGCTGTCACCTTGTGGATCATACAATTCTTTTTTGAAAATAATACAATTTTTAATTTCATTGTCGTTTTGCTGGAAATTCCGTTATTCGTTCTACTGACATAACAAATTCCGCTAGATATATCATGAATATTTTTAAATGCTTGGTTTTTCAAAGCAATTAAATTAAATCTGGACCGGATTTTTTAATTTAAGCTGTAACTGCTGTATTCGCTAATTGTCGTTGAAGATCTTTTAATAAGTCGACGGAGTCAACTTCATTAACATTAACACGGAAATGCACAAAATCAAACTGAGCAACACAGTCGATTTTGACACACGATCAATGTTTATACTCACAAGATCAGATGTTGTCAAATTTTACAAATCAGCTATTTTCAAATTGTGTGCAATTATTTTGAAATAATGTAAAGAAATGAGTTATTTTAATAATTACTGCTTTCTATCAAATAAATAGTGATGTTCACCAACAGCAGAGCTGCTTATGGTACTTTCGCCCTTCTATCAATTTTATGTCGATGTAAATACCAAAAAAATTATTGACAAAAGCGCCCCGGTAGGCGAGTTGGTAGCGTGCTTGCCTATCAGCATGGGGGTTGTGGGTTCGATTCCCACCAGAGGCTTTGGTCTGTCGCTGCAAAAAATCAAGCCAAATAGTCTTTGTCACTCGGTTTATCCTTGGACCCAAAATTAGAATATAAATTTACTTTGTATTGTAATTAAATAAAAATAAAAAAAAAATAAATTATTGACAAACAGCTGTTTACTAAATGCAGTTTCTTAACTGCAGAAAATTGTCGTCTGTCAGGGTAATATTTTAATTGGCATCAGCGAATTTTTAATACACATTAACGCTGACGTTTGTCTAGGCTATTATCGATGTGTATCTGTTTTATCTTGCATTTGTTATCGGTGAGAGTGTCATTTCATTGCACACAGTCAGAAATGTAGATACACCCACATCACAATCCAAACACACCACAGGAAGGTCATTCATGCCGGCAATACATAATTCTCATATTTTGTTTGAATCGAATACACAGTATACTTTTCGATAGATACTGTAATCGATTTATTTTGTTTTTTTTTTTGGTCCATGACGGACATTGTTATTTTCTCATTAAAAACAGAAAAAGAAATATACACTAGAGGAGAAGTTTAAACTTAAATTGAGTGATCTTTATGTTCCAAACTAACACCAAGTAATGAGAAAAGCAATATAAATAATTCACCATCAGAAAATAATACATAACTTGAGAATAACAGAAAAAACAATATTCAAAACGACACAATGTCCAAACAACTAAAAAATCATTATTATTATATTCTTGATAACGACAAAGAATGTAATCAAGAGTACTCACTAAATGCCTCGACAAGAGAGACAAACCAAGAAAGTAAAATAAATAATAACGAAACAAAATGATACCACCCATCAATATATTTGATTTAGATTCCAATGAACATTTTTAAAAAATTAAAACCACCCATCAATATATTTCGTTTAGATTCCAATGAACATTTTTAAAAAATGGCACCAAAATAAATTAATTTAAAATATAAAAAAAATCATTGTTCTTTCCCTCAATGAGCGATTATATTAGAGTTAAAGTCAACAATTAAAACATACGTGTTAAAAGGTCTTAGTGCAGATATAGATATTGTAGAACTTTATTAGCAAAGTTTTTGAAATTTGTGTTAAAAATATTATAGGAATTATAACAATTCTGCGAGAAGAACAATTTATTTAAAAATACATAATACAGATTTAAGTACAAACATTTAACTATTCATGCAATCCAATTACTTGTTTCTGAAATAAACTGGGATGTTATCAAATGACCATACACAAGCGCTTGTCTTATAGATGTTTAAAAAGGCTATCGATTATATCTGGATTCAAGGGTTAATTCATAAGCTTTTATCTATAATGTTCTTATCCACTTAGTAATATCCACTTAATAATATTTTAACCAACATTATATGTAATAATAACCAAACAGGTACAAAGATATTTCTAATTGTGAATGGTCTACAACAAGTGAATTTACCTATACTTTTTAATTTATACATTCTGTTAAACCTACTATAGAATTTTCACCGTTTCCAATTTCTTATCTATGAATTTACTAAGTAACTTTGTAAAAACGCGATTGTATGTTGTCGCTGCTTCTCACAACATTCATATTGAATTTTTTCTTCGCTCGATCAAATTAACGATGTCATGTGGGAATGTACTTCAATATTTCAGGTTATTTATAGGCGTAGATACATTTGGGCAGTAAGGATGAGTTTGGTGAATTAATCAATCAACAGATCGATATGATGTTGGGAACTGTAACTATAGACAGCAAACGAAATACTGAGGATTGAACTGAAAATGAGTGATCTTTATGTTCCAAAATCAACACAAACTAATGAGAAAAACCAGTGAAAAACATGCAAGTGTCATATTCTAAACAAAATAAAAAAAAAAAAATAGTGTCCCACAAAAATAAGAATATTTAAAAAAGGAAAATGGTAGGTACATTTAAAATTCATTTTGCAAAGATACGAGGGCTGAAGGCAAATTTGTTTACGGTATACACGCACATTCATTTCCATAGGCCAGATTAATTCGCTCTATGTGAGACCCAGGTGTGTGAGGGTTTTATTCCACAGAACTTTCACATTCCTGGCTATCACACTCTTTCTCTTCACACCGACGCCTTGTAGTCTTTATACGTAATGGTGTTGTGTTCCAGAGTCAACAAAAGTTGCACTCAGAAGATCCAGAATTTAACTCCCTTTGGGTTAAGTTCAGGATAGGTTCACACCCATTACACTTTCTAGGCTTTCCCATTTGAGAAACACATCTCCTCTGGGTCCAACTTGAAGTAACTAGTGAATGACAAACAAATTCCGTTCCATGTTGAAGGGCAATACCATAATAAAAAAAAAAAAAAAAAAAAAATGCTTCTTACGAAAACACTGAATTCTGGCAGCTTCCACGACGAAGATGATGAGAACCAAATCACCTGTGAACTCGGAGACAGTGATTCAGATTGATTTCCGATGTCTATAAAATCGGCGCAGCAATATTCCTGACGTTCAATTACTTGGGTCAGACGGTTGACCTGTTCTGCAGTGCTAAACCAAACTGGTGGTCTGGTATTACTTTTTTCGAAACGTGGAAACGTCTTAACCCATTAACGCCCAAAAGAAAACTGTCGGTCAAAAATTGATTTTTATTAATTCATTACTGACTAAATAAAAGGGATTCCATAAAAAAATACTTAAGATTCATTGCTCACTTTTGAGAAAGGGGTGTCCCTACATGGGGACAATGGGCAGATTAATAATGAATTTGCCCAAAGGAGCTTCGTTCAACACAAAGTGTTTTGGTGCATAATTCACATCTCCAGCAACACTTTGGATGACAAACACCACATCTTAATTGATTAGATATGCTTTCCGGGTTATGGCCGTTGTTTTTCCGATCGTTACTAACTACTACGGACGAGGAATTGCGATGTCGTGATGTTGTAGGTTGTAAATACGCCCGAGTAATGCTTCGTCTGAACGATAATTGGTCCATCGGTGGATTATTTTCAGCTTTACACCTTATAACATGTAACCGCCACGCGTTGCTAACTGCCAAATCTAATAGATACGTAAATATAGGCCACCACTTTCTTCCTCTTATGGGCACTCTATAGAGGCTAATGGATTGATCCATTTGATTCGGACTTCCCATACCCTGGTTGTAATTGACGAAGAGTCTTGGTATTTGGAAGTCCACCTTTTCCCTTCGATCCTTACACCATCGTTTCACTTTTCCTAGTGGATTTATATGATCAAAATTTGTTGCCATTGTACTAACACTGTTATCTTTCCCATGTACTATTTATTTTTGTCCAATCGATAATCATATTCTGCTCTCAAACTCTTTTTCTTCATTTCTATGAATGGTATAAGTGGAAATTTTTTTGTTCTGTTATATTATACACCAAGAATTACTAACTTTAAATCACTTGGTATAATTAAAAACAGCAAAAAAATTTTACCAAACACAACCGAATCGATATCGAGATTACCAAACACTAAAAATAACTCTTGTTTGGCTCTTGCGACTACGTGTATTTGTTTATAAATCACACATATCCTACAGCAGTTATATGCGTATTTACAAAGAGAATGATAACGGTATTACTTATAGTTGTCTCTTCAAACAGGTGTCGGCATATGGGAACAGATGGCGTTAATGGGTTAATTTTAGCAGAATTTTTTTTTCGAATAGTTTCGATAAGCAGGGAAGTATGTTAATGGGTCTATATGAGGCAGGGATTGTTTATCCTTTCCTGGTTTTAAAAACATTAAAATCAAAGAAATCTTCCATGTTTTCGTGAAAGTAATTTCAACTCAGATAAATATGTCAGGAATATTACAACAATATATGGAAGTTCAAGGATAATTTTTGGCGTAACAAGGTCGAGTCATGGAGATTTACCCGGTCTTATGGTTTCTGTTATAATATGCATGACTTCGCTTGCGTTTGTAAACAATAGAAATTCGGCAGACTCTTCATCGTCTGGTGGTTGAATGTTATATTTAGCGGGATTTGAACGAAATACATCTTGATGGTTTGCGTATACATTACCTGTATCGTTTTTGAGATGTTGCCTACCCACCGATTTTGGTACGTATAGGCAAGTTTTCCTTTGTTGACATACTTGTGTTTCGTATTGTTTTCCATAAAGAAAAATTTGTAGCAGATGTTGTAATGAGACTCGCATCAAAGTTTGCTGGTTGTCTTCCGTCCTCGTCATTAAGCACCCATTGCGACTATTTTGGTTGCTTCAGCCAGTCTAAGTCTAGCCCCTGGGGATCTATTTCAGCCATTCACGTCGTAGCCTTCTTTTCTCATTTATTAGGCATTATATTTCCCTATTTGTGAATGTACCCACCTTTTTCGGCGATATTTTATGATTAAGCAGAGCGTGAAGAGCCGCTTGTTCTAACATGGAATTGAAACTAAGGTCGCATTTCTCAGAAGAAGAAAAATGACAGGAGAGTGGTCTGATGATAACTCGTGGCAAGTAGTGACTAAAAAATTCTATTAGGTCTGGGTTTTTGTAAATGTCAGAAGGCCAGTATGTTGGCTGGCGAGGCGATATCATGTCTAATACAGTCTGTTGCTGCATCAGACATTTATGTAACTGATTTCCTCTAGGGTTTGACAAGCGGTAAACCCAGTGCGTGTGTTTCGCATTGTAGTCGCCAGCAGTAAGAAATGTTTACCCGAAACCATTGAAGAAACCTGTAAATCTATCTTCTGATATTATGAATCGTGATGGGAAGTACACTCCCGAAAGTGTAAAAGGACCACGTCTACTTTGGATACGAATTGATGTGGGTTGCTTATAGTTTTTGCTGAAACCCTTCAACGACTTCATGTAACAAACGCCTTCTTATGACAATACCTGTTTCCTCATCAGCCTTACAATCAGGATGATTTGTACCGTAAAACCTGTAGTTGGTAATTTTGAAATTGTATCTGTCTGTGAGACGGGTTTCAGATAGAATCATTACTTCAATGTTCTCACGACCTAAGTAATTTATCAATTCATGTCTGTGTTGGTTTACACCGTTAGCGTACCATGTGAAAATCTTTATGGGGCCTATTTTTTTCTAAGCAAAATTTGTATTGATTGATTTTGGTTCCGCATGAAATCTTGGATGCATGAATGTCATAAACATATTGATACTTTGTACAAGCTACTGAATCATTGACTCAATTGGTGCAATTCCTCATTGGTGCTCAATTCCTAATTGGTGCACTGGGGCTTGGGTTTTAGTTGCGTACGTAATACCGTTTCCGAAATTTGTAATAACTGGAGTCTGTTTTACTGATAGGGTTTACGACATTGAGGTTACTAACAATGTTACGCTTTTCTTGTAACATGTGTTTCAGTTCTTTATAGGCCTTACATCCCCTGTAGTTCGCGGTATCCTGTTCCCCGCAGTTACTACACCATTTCTGTGTGAACGTACCTTTGGCAGATTTGACATTGAACAGGCCCGTTACGCTTATGTCTTTTTTTTTGTTCTAATGCACTTTTTACGAAATTAATACATTCTATTCCCTTTATTACCACTACAATTCAATTGCTAATCATCAGTCTGTATGTATGCCACTTTTTCTTTCTATCATTGAAATAGCGTGAAACCCGTTTTCGGTGTAATGGGCACAATATGAAGAACATCACTGCCAATATTTGAGCAATGATGTTCAGAAGCACATTTGAGCTACACTTACGTAAGTATATTGGGGGAGACCGTTTATTTGATACATGTGCTGAGGTAGAAGATTGTGGTTCTTCTTCGCTCAGTAGTGAAAAACGATTTTTCCCGACGGTGGACTTTGGTTGCTCCTCACTATCCGTGGTTTTACAACTTTGTACGCGTAATTCCTCTAAAAAATCCCTTCAGAGTATCTGCAGAGTATTCGCATAAACCACAAGTAGATGTGCAGAAACGGCTGACTGAAAATCGGTTAAATATCTGAAGGAAATTTGGAGGAGTCTGTTTATTCTCTGATCAAACTTCAGTTAATTTCGAGAACTTACTCCGTACAGAGAGTGTCTGCTCTTGAGAGTTACCGAATCACTTTTCATTACGCGGGCCAAATGTACGATCGTTCTGCTCGCCATCTCCCCTTCTTCGCCTCTGACAATACAATTGCAGAATTGTGAGCTCCATTACGGCGATAAATAGGGCACGTCTGCGACAACATCTTATATTCGGCCTGGAGGCCCTTACATGCACAGTTGCGGGACCCGAACTCATTGGGGCACAGCCGTGGCCAGTAACCAGCGGCATGCTGCATAACTCCCGAACCGCACTCAGGGAACCCCATAACCGAACGCCACATCCATTAGGCTTAACGTCACCTACATCCTCTTCTTCACCGATACCTCAAGAGCAGCCGCGGCAGGTCTTCTCCCTTCGCGCTCTTTTTCTCCTAACCTCTTCGCTTCAGCAGCAACAGCAATGGCAGTAGGAGCTGACATACTCGCACCACCAGTATCCACACCAACGGTAGCAGCAACTCATTTCGCCTTAGTGGATCCCGGCTTGAACCTCTTGCTGTCGTGGCCGTACACAGAGCTTTCACTCTGTGTGTGTCGAATTCGACTTAGCTATTCTGCCCACTGGCATCCGAGTCGTCTCCTTTCGGAGTGGCCTACCCACCCTTGCCACCCTTGCCACGCTTACCAGCAGCTGGTGGATCCATATCGTTAATTTAATAATAGTAATAGGTACTCAAAAAACAAAATTCGGTCCAGGTCACAAAAAATAATTTTCAAACTAAAATTGGTCGCAATACTAAGACGTGTTACTTCGAGGTCAAGAGTGTGAACACCCAGCAAGACCTGTTGTGCACCCCTCGATACCGTTCTGCATACTTTCATACACACCAGTAAAACGACTCTCTGACAGGATAAGACCTTATTTCTTCCTGCAACAGACATGACTGTTTCGTACCATACCGATTGGCCATACGCTGCGCAAGCAACGAATAACCCACCGTATATGGTACGGACAGCCCGTCTGTCAAGGCCCCAGTTACTCCTGACTTTGCCATCTGCCCTTGAGGAGCATTAACACAGACTTATCCATTACCACTCCTACCCCAACACGCTCGCCACACACAACTACGTCACTCACTCTGAGTCTCAAGAGTAGCGCGAGACTGCACTCCAAGTCATCCGCATACGCACATACCTTTTATGAACAGGGGATCTCGCATAATGTTCCAAATGAATGGACCCAATACCGAGATCTGCGAGTAACCACGCGAGTTACGTACTTGCCCCACAGGCAACCCGAACCAATTACCATTGCAGACAACAACGATATTAATATCATTGTCCAAAAATATATGAAACACTGAACTACATTTGCAAACCCAAAAATCCACTTAAACTAAAATTCCATGTTCATTAAATGTCAACTAAACAAAACCCAAAAACATACTTCCATTTACTTCACTAGTTATTGCCGCTTTTGTCAATTAAATAAAAATCGAAACAGATATCATATTACATAAACTCAAACGTAACCCAAATCCATATGTAGACCATCCATAAACCAACAATGCCACTCACATTGTCGCTGGTTTTGTAGAACGCCCAAAGCAACAAACGATGCCTCTGCATCGTCGCTGCTTATGGAAAACCAAAATGTAAGATCTACTATAAGTATCTAGAATAAGATCATTGTAATTCAGTCTTAAGACCAAAGACGATTTGTGACTGGGGCCAAATGAATAGAGTAGATTTTAATCCGCAAAAGACCCAGTGCTGTTTGTTGTCACACAAACGTTCACCAGATCCAACATCGTCGTCAATTTCTATGGGTGGTGTGGATATCGACGAATCAGATACTCTTGATGTTCTGGGCATGAAGATACAGGGTGATGTTCGCTGGGCTAGCCATATATTCGAAGTGTCGAAAGAAGCATTCAAGTGTTTAGGCTTTTTAAAGCGGTGCAATAAATACTTCACCCCATCTGACCTCGTAAATATTTACACCACCTACATCCGGCCTAAAATGGAATACAACTCGCATATATGGGCAGGGGCTCCATTAACATCTTTGAAGCTTCTGGACCGTGTACAGAGGAGAGCGGTGGTGATGGTAGGGTATCCAACTCTATTGTCTCCCTTCATCATCGCCGGAGTGTGGGTTGTGTATCGCTATTCGATAGATATTTTAGCGGTATCTGTTCGTCAGATATCCGTCGTCTTGTCCCTGAAGTTAGAACATTTAGCCGGAATACTCGGCTAGCCAGGGAGTTTCATCCGTTCATTGTCAAATGGCCGGTTGACCGGACGATGCACTATAGAGAAAATTCGTTCTTCAGCAGAACTGCTCGTATGTGGAATAATCTTCCAGCAAGTGTTTTTCCTGCCTGTTATGACATTCTCAAATTCAAAACAAATGTCAACAAACACTACTCCATCTTTCCTCCGTCCAATACCCCTACTTCCTATCGCTAACACAGTGCATTGCATTCATAGGGGGCATCCCCTGAATGTTAGTCTTCAAAAAAAAAAAAAAAAAAAATTGCACCCACAACACCGAAGTAGCTCGGCAGCCTCTACAGGACTACGTGCCACGAGAGGTAGTCAAACGCACCCTTGAAGTCCACAAATATGCAGCCAAGCATCTTCCACGCTTCTTCCTTCTCGGATGCCAAACTGGAACTCAGATAAGCCTTCACCGTAGCTCTCCTTCAGTCGATCAACCATGAACCTTTCCAGCCCTTTGCAAATGCTGTAAGGAGGCTGATCCCCCGATAAGAGTGATGATTGCTCCTTACTCTATCGGGTGACTTCCGGAGAACTACAATGTTCCATGTAAGCAGCCCTCAAGCTCCGTGGAAGTAGCCCTCGCTGACACATTTCGCAAATATTGTCTCCAGATGCGTTTACACATCTCTCAAGACTTTTCTTTCCCGACTTGAAGTGTAATTTTTCGGGGAAATTTTTGGGGTAATTCCGTACTCCCTGTACGTCTATTTCCCATTCGTCATACACCCTCCACCTAGTGTCAAATGCTGTCATTGTCGACCCATTGGCGACTGTCAAGTCAATGTCACTAGTACACACTGGACCGTCAAACGTAGACAGATCACTCGGATCATAGAGAACAATGAGACACTTTGTAACCAGGCATTCACTTAACATTACAACTCGTAAGTAGTTCCGGTGCTGTCCTGGGTATCTTACTGAACCACATACGAGAGAATGAATTTGCGTCTAATCCAATGGTAATCGGATTATTACTCACAAGGAATAATACTGTTTCCAATATACGGATCCAGTGGCGCACTAAACCTACAATAGATACTCGTCAAAGTATCCACCCAAACCGCCCTTCTGCTGCAATGCAGGCCCCCCATTGGCTTGCGCTAAGTACAGTACAGTCCACGTCACTGTCATCCACCACAATTGTCGAGTTTGCACTCAAATCCTTAAAAACTCGCATACCGACTCGGCCACTTCAGCAGCAGCCACTAAAGTTATCCTTCGTGGCCACATCCATCTCCGAAACAGGAGCAGCTCTAACAGCAGCGGCAGCTGGCATCACCAGAATCATCACCAGCAACAGCGAGTTTTGCTATAGGGGACCCCTCTCGCTGTCATCGCATTCCACAGATATCTCACTCTCCGTATGACGGATTCGTTGTGGTGGCATCATCGCTACACTATCTACGGTGTTCGAAGCATCTCCTGCCGGAATAGTAACTCACACTTTATCCAGCAATTAAATAATCTCACTGTCCTTAGAAATAAACAGTTCGTTCTAAATTAGAGTATGCATCATTTGTTTGGAGTCCAAACGCTGTTATTCACATTAAGAGCATTGGAAATATTGAAAAATCATTCGCTTTAAGTTCTTTAAACCAATTCCATCATACGAAAGACGTTGCTCGCTTCTTTCCTTAAAATCACTGAAATCCAGAAGAGATTTAACGTTCTTGTATGGTTTTGTCTGTAGAAATGTTGATTGCTCGGAATTGTTATCCCTTATTCGTTTTAACGCGCCACCACGAACATTAAGACACGGCACAGTTAACAAATTATGCTGTAAATTAACCTTTATTTAAATCTATGATACTCTACATTTCTATTTTTGAACATACAGATTTTAATCTACCTAAAAATTAAAATTTTTAAAATTAGTTAATTAATTATATAAATTATAATTTAAATTTATTTAAATTGTTGTTATTTGCTAGTCTGTAGGGAATTTCTGTCCATAGACTCAACAATTAAATGAAATGAAATATACAAAACCAAATCGTATGATCATAAAATACAAAGATCAGTTTGTACACGTCTTTTTATTTTAACTGATATTAAATTTAGCCAGTTGACGTTGACAAAAGATTTTCTCTCAACAAAAGATCTTTCCGGAATTTACTAGGGTGCATCGCGGTCTTAGAACAACAAGGTTTCAACAGCACCAAAGTAGTTTTGATAAAACTTATTATCAATGTTTAATATGGTATATCATTATATATCATTATTTTTTTTCAACCATTATTAAATATCCTTTTACAATTTATAAAGCTATAGTAATCGCTGGATAATAATACATAGTAATCGCTGGATATTACTTATTATTATAGTAGGATATCGTATATAGGGACATATTTGTGCGTCACTCTGTCCTGCTGGCACGCACGATAACGTTCGCTTTGAAATTTGCATATAGGCTTAGTAAAGTCAAAGTTTCGGACAAAAACTTGGAAGTCTGGCCTCGCCCCTTCAGTTACCTCCCATACAAATGTAGCATTCCGCATACTTTAGAACAAATATTACTACACTCAATCCGATCAGACCCAAATTCCGTATTTTACAAAGCTGTAAACATATAACGTTTTCCAGAAAAAATGTAACTCCTAATAGGTCCCCTTCTGGTTCCTCCCGCTGGATCGCTGGATATTACTTATTATTATAGTAGGATATCGTATATAGGGACATATTTGTGCGTCACTCTGTCCTGCTGGCACGCACGATAACGTTCGCTTTGAAATTTGCATATAGGCTTAGTAAAGTCAAAGTTTCGGACAAAAACTTGGAAGTCTGGCCTCGCCCCTTCAGTTACCTCCCATACAAATGTAGCATTCCGCATACTTTAGAACAAATATTACTACACTCAATCCGATCAGACCCAAATTCCGTATTTTACAAAGCTGTAAACATATAACGTTTTCCAGAAAAAATGTAACTCCTAATAGGTCCCCTTCTGGTTCCTCCCATACAAATGTACCATTCTTCCTACTTTAGAAAACGTGTACTTATATTAATTTAATGCATTCTCTATTTAGTAAAGCTATAACTGGAGAAAGTTTAGGAGAAAAAATTTGACTTGTGGTACTTGACATACAAATGCACCATACCGCCCACATTATAAATCCTGTCATAATATTGCTACACCCAATCCGACCTGACCCTAATTACGTATTTGATAAAACTGTTAACATATAAAGCTCTCCAGTTAAATTGGACACCTAGTCGCTCCCATTCTGGTACCTCCCAAACAAATGTACCATTCCGCCCACTTTAGATGTCATGTAATAATATCAATACGCGATCGTGCCCAAGTTATATATTTAGTTAAGCTTTTACTGAATGAAGTTTGGCGAAAGCATTAGTATATCCCAAATAAATGTACCTTTTCACCCTGTTTATATATAGTACAATAATATTACTATGCTCAATCCGATCTCACCCGAATTCTGTTTTAATAAAGCTAGGATGAGGAGATGTGGAAAAACCGCAAGCCTGTTCACATAGATTTTTATCTTTGACGAGGTATATTCCGCTGGGTTACCTGTTTGATTGTAATGTCGATTGGAACTATATCTGCCTGGACCGCATTTGAAAAGTTGAGTAGTCTGTACTCTATCTCTATTCCCAGAGTTTCTGCGGAAACTCCGAATCCCGTTCAAATCTCCTTTTTAGAATCGTCTATAAAGACTGAGATCTGGTCCAAGTTGAGTTTCTGGCGCATTCCTGTCTAGCTGGAATAGTCATTCTCGCCCTTGATCTTCTTAGACTGATATGATGCAGAATACATCACTCGTATGCGACTTCATTTTGTTAGTACATTTCTAGATATGTTTCGCTGTTAGAATATTCGGTATTATGTTTTACCAAATTCCGCATTTTATCAATAACCAACTCATGTAGAATGGCTTGCGAAATGTGGAAAGAACGAACAGGGCAATACCTTGACATACACCACAAACTGATTAAAGTTAAATGCTACGATTTTTTAAGATTTCTCATTAGTAACTATAAACGCTACTTTTTATAAATGAAGCACTTACCTCCAATCAGCATCATTATAATTGAGAACACTTTCTCGGCTGTAGTGTTTGCTGAGACATTGCCAAAACCAACCGAAGTTAGACTAGTAAAGGTGAAATACAATGCTGTCGAGTACGCTTCAGCATTTGTTACATTCGCTGCAGGAATTTTTAGACGTTCCGCCAATGAATGCATCCAACCTGCATTTAAGGCACGAGATGGGAATATGTCCGAAAATGGGAAAATATTTTTCAAATTTATTCGTGTTAAATGGTTCTTAAACTGTGAAAAGATAAATTAATTCAAATATTTTTATAAAACTAATGGTAAATTCAAACGTAAAATTTAAACTGATAAATTGTTTGTATGTCCTGTAGAGCACACAAACTCGATTAACGTATTTTTATTTCGCCTACCGACGTTGTCGTTTTAATAGATTTTTATGCAACTTTTTTGAAATTGTATCTAGATATTAAATAGAGAAAAATTGTGTCGAATATAACAACTGTAATACACACATAAAGCGCCGAGGTACTTTTTTGTAATTTTTTTTTCAACCAAGGCATTAATTTTACAATTGTCCCAAAAATTAAATGTAATGTAATGTACAGGGTGGCTTTTAATAACTTTAATTTAATCTGAAAAAAATTAATAAAAATAAGGCTGTCGGCATGGGGTGGACTTTTGGAACAACCTGTATAACAAAGGCGCGGTCCTTCTTAATAGAGGCATATCAAAATATCAACCAAATTTAATTTGTAAATATCTTTCGCTCTTATAGCAAATTAATCTGAAGCTATATAAAAATATGGACAAATTTATTTCTTTAACGTGTAGTGCGGAACTGAGATCAGCCATCACATGGGAATCTAAAGCAGCTGGTTTCATAGAAATTGTGTAGTATCTGTCATCAGCACTTTGATTTCTTGAATACATGTATAGGGCTGAAGCACTAATGATATCGCTATAAACTTAGAAAGTGACTGTTTGATACCCTACAGCACCCTGGATTACAGTCGCCTTGGAAATACAGTTCAACTTCTCTATAACGCAGCAGATGGGGGCCTCCGAATTACTACGTTATAGAGACATTCGCAAAAACCTATGCTTGAAAATTAAATTTTTAACATTGTTCAGAGAAATTTCAAATTTGTAGCCCTCAGCTTACGTTTATCATTGGATAGCACCCAAAAGTGTAACACATAGAAAAATTCAGTTTAGACCGTAGGTTTCTTTGAACCAAATTCGATCCATGATTTTTTAAGTAATTTAAGCCATGTCCGGCTGGATCGCATGATAACTTTTAAAAGAATAACCTATTGCTTGGCACTTTGAGAATCGTCTAATATTACTACCCGAATTCTTGTTCTCAGCATACTCGACTCGGATTACATATTTCCATTCTCATCTCTACACGAAGTAGAATGACTCGAGTCTTTCGTTTGATGTTTCACTCGCTGATAGAATTTTGTGGCATCGTTTCTCCTTCCATAGAACCAAATCTCCTCTCAATTTCGTCTATTCATCTCCCACTTCTCGTCAACTCCCTGTATCGGTCCAACACAGCGCGCGTTGCCATATGCTCGAGTACCGCCTTGTACGCTGCATTCTTAGCTTCAGTGGCAACTATACATTTATCATCGTACTATTGGTTCCTTTATGGCCAATTTCGGTAACCAATTTCTTCTTCTTCACTATGCGGAAATGACATAGAGAGGAGGAGGATACAAGAAATTATTAGATCATACTCAACAGTGGTGAACCTCCCGGGGCGAAAAAAACAAAAATATATATTTATATATATATATATCTATATATATATAGAGCAATTCCATATGAAAGCGATCACGTTTTGGACGACCCCTCTCCGATTTAAAAATAAATAGTCTGAATCGATTGCCCATCAAAAAATAATGTACGTACATATTTTCTTTAGTGTTGATAGTGACTGCTTTAGTGGTGGTGTAAACCACTGTCATGTGACAAAATTGAAGAATTCTTCATAAGGGACCTCATTCAAAGTGGTTTTAAAAAAAAACTACTAAAGCGATCGCAACGAGTGATAGCTCGTTGGAAAAGGTATTGAATCAGGCTTTAATAAAAAAATAAAATTTTCCTAATTTTTCTCAGAAATGTACCTTTAATTTTTCCCATGAAAATTAAATTTTTCGATTTTCCACAGAAGCTCCTAAATTTTCCGGCTAATTTTTTTTTCTTGGATTCCTCATAATTTTTGCTTTAAGAATCAGCAATAAAAAAATGGGCCCCGAATCCTTGTTTGGACAGGAGAAGAGCATTTAAGAGACCACCTTTATATAAATTCTCAATTTATTCAAACAAAACCAGATGTTCCATTTTCGCATCTATTCATTTTCAATGTAATACTCATTGTTTTGTATCCTTTAATATATTTTTTATAATTGAATTATAATTGAATAATTATAATTGAAATTGAAAGTATTTCACGGTGAAATTGAAACATATAAGGACCTCCTGTCGAAGTCGTTGTGCGCATACCCCACGGAAAACTGTCATCTGTCCAAATGCGACAATTGTCCGAAGATTGACGAGCTAGAGCAATATTTGGCGGAGAAGTTTGAACAGCTGTTAATTCAGGAGGTGCATTTCAAACAGTGGATAATAAGCAGCGGCAGATGTTCCCTAGAGACCGTGGTAAAGCAGATTCCGGAATTCATCGAGTAATTCGGATTCAAGTTGAATGAACTGAAGGCGCACCATTTCATATCCGAGCTGCAATCTAAATTTCTAAAGGAAAGTAAGGAGAAATTGGCCCAAAATGAATTCATTGTGATAAGCGACTTTGCCGAGAATTACAATTTTCTCGTTCAGGATGAAATTCAGGCTTATCACTGGGCAAACGACCAGTGCACGGTGCATCGACTGCAAGGTCGAGTGGCACTTTTTTGCGACGTCCCACGGTAAGGGCCCATGCGATGCGTTAGGGGGAACCCTAAAACGCATGGCGACTAAGGCAAGTTTGCAAAGGCCATATACTGACCAGATCTTAAATGTACAACATTTGTTTTCGTGGATTCAAAGCAAGGAAATTAACACAGTTTTATGCACTCAAAAAGAACACGATGCCATGGAGCGGCGAATTCAAAACAGATATAATAATGTCAAAACTATAACTGGAACGCAAAAGTTTCATTGCTTATACCAAATATTTCTGATATGTCAATTAAAGTTAAGCGGTACTCTTCGCCTGCCGACGTGCTAAATTTCAAGTTACTTTAATTTTATAATGATGCCAAGACAATCGAAATTTTTAATAAATATTGTAATTGAGTATAAGCAGCAAAATAAGTAAGATTTTTTTCTTCATAAATGTATTTTTAACTGTAAAATAATTTTTAAAATTTATTTTTAATAATAAAATAAAATAATGTTAATTAATTCAAAATAATTCAATTATAAAAAATATATTAAAGGATACAAAACAATGAGAATTACATTGAAAATGAATAGATGCGAAAATGGAAAATCTGGTTTTGTTTGAATAAATTGAGAATTTATGTAAAGGTGGTCTCTTAAATGCCCTTCTCCTGTCCGAACAAGGATTCGGGGCCCATTTTTTTTATTGCTGATTCTTAAAGCAAAAATTATGAGGAATCCAAGAAAAAAAAATTAGCCGGAAAATTTAGGAGCTTCTGTGGAAAATTTAATTTTCATGGGAAAATTTAAAGGTAAATTTCTGAGAAAAATTATTTTTTATTTTTTTATTTTATTTTTTTATTAAAGCCTGATTCAATACCTTTCCAACGAGCTATCACTCGTTGCGATCGCTTTAGTAGTTTTTTTTTAAAAACAACTTTGAATGAGGTCCCTTATGAAGAATTCTTCAATTTTCAACTAAAGCAGTCACTATCAACACAAAAGAAAATATGTACGTACATTATTTTTTGATGGGCAATCGATTCAGACTATTTATTTTAAAATCGGAGAGGGGTCGTCCAAAAATTTGCCAATTTTGATCGTTTTCATATGGAATTGCTCTATATATTTGTTTTCTTTATTGCTTTATTGGTTATTATTGGATGTGCTCCTAAGGAGCCCGACAATAAGTGTATGAATCTTAAATTTCATTCAGTAATGAATCCGGGTATGAATTTATTTATTCAGCAGTTCTCAGCATAGTGTGGGAGGAAATGAGAACTTTGTTGTTACAATTTGGTTCACTTCGTGATATAGAGGGAGTGGACCTCCACAGTCGTACATTGACGTAATCGTAGCTTTGACAGTTACTTGTATCACATGATGATTGTGATATGGGGAGATAGCTGCACGATTTGATAGACTATGGTCACAATGTTCACATTTTACAGAATTCTAAACAAAGTTTGCTTTAAACCTCAACAAATAGAGACAAGGACCTCTATTGACACAAACACTGCCACGGGAAAAATCCCGGAAGAGCATAGGTCAGCAATAGAAGAGCTGATAAACACCAAACTCTTGGAGCACGTCCTCGGGAAGGGAGACGATTGCGACGAGATTGATATCCTGAGCTGCTCCTATCAAATAAGTGCGTAAACACCTTGGCACGCCTAGTAAAGGATGTTCCTACCCCTTGGGAGGACGGTAAGCTCGACCTCATTAAGAAAAGGAACATTCCGGAACTTAAAAAGGCGTCCTTCTTCCTGAAGTGTTGGGGCAGCAAACTCCCACCTGGGAAAGTCCTTGACGTCCTGGGCAAGCAGAATAAGGGTCTGGAGACATTTGCCCGTCCTGCCCGGGAGATCTTTCACAGGGAAGAGAGCCAAGACGGTACCCTCTTCGTCGTGGGAATCGACCACGGGTCCCTCGAACGACTCAAGCAGATGAAGGGGAGGGCCTTCTTCGTCTCAACAGCCGTGTACATAAAAATCGGCAAGGTACCCATTGGCAGGACGGCAGATAAGCACGACGCTGCCAACGAGGAACCAAAAAAGAGAGCAGTGGTGCACCGCAAAAAGCAGGAGAGGAGGCTGGGGACTATATCACCAGCTCCCAAGAAGATCAACCTCCATCGGAGCGAAACGACAACTACTGCGCTGATGGACAACATAAACAAAGGTTAGGTTCATATAGCTTTAATCCAAGAACCATGGACACACAAGAACAAGGTTAGTGGTTTAACCAACCAGCTTTATCAACTATTCTACGCAAGATCAGAGGGACAACCCAGAACTTGCATACTCACACATAAAAACTTAAGCTTCTTTTTCTTCCCAGAGTTTTCAACTGCGGATGCGATGGGGATGGTAGCATGTACCTTGCGTCGATGTACCTTCCATTAGACTCGCCGACACTTCCACCAATGGCTGAGCTACAACATCTGGTGAGAGAAGCCAAGACAAAAGGTAAGAAATTACTAGTAGGCTGCGACGCGAACGCACACCTCATCACCTGGGGTAGTTCGAATTGCAACAAAAGAGGAAGAGCCTTATTCGAATTCCGTAATAAGCATGATCTTATTACAATAAATACGGGCAACAAAGCCACCTTCATAAATCGAATCAGAGAGAAGGTATAAGATATCACTTTCGGTTCTGAAGAGATAGTAGAAGAGATCCAAGGATTTCATGTCTCCGACAAGCACTCCTTTTCAGATCACCGATACATAATTTTTAGTTTAATGAAACCACTACCAGAACCGCTAAGTTTCAGGAACAAGACCAAAACCAATTGGCACCGTTTCAGAGATCTAGTGGGCAGATATATAGGGACCCCCAAAGAAATCCTCCAAAACGAAGAGGAAATCGAAGAGGAGGTCTACAGAGTTACGTCAGTATTAGTGAGGTCCTTCGAAGAGTGCTGCCCACTCAGAGAGAGGAGGTCGGCTCAGAAGAAACCCTGGATAACGGGGCAGATTAGAAACCTAAGCAAAGAAGTCCGTAAAAAACTTCAAGTATACTGGGATGAATACAAGTCCAAACATATATTGTACAACAAAGCACTAAGAACGGCGAAACGAGGGTCGTGGAGACTGTTCTACGAACAGGTCGACACCGTAAACGACATGTCTAAAATAAAGAAATTTCTATCTAAGACACGTACACAGGTGGAAGCCTTAGTGGACAAAGACGGAAATAAAACAGAAACATTAGAACAATCAATCAAATTGTTAATAAACACACATTTCCCCACGGGTTCAGAAGACCCAATAGAGGAACTCAGTCCGACCAGGGAAGTACAACATAGACCCGAGACCATCACGCCAGAAATGGTCAGGGAAGCAGTTAAAAGCTTCTCTCCGTTTAAGGCGGCTGGACCGGATGGCATATTCCCGGCGCTTCTACAAAGGAGCATAGATATAGTGGAAAAACACCTGGCAGGCATCTTTGCATCCTGCCTCAGACTAGCCTATATTCTCAGGAACTGGCAAGAAGCACGAGTTGTTTTCATACCTAAACCGGGGAAGGTATGCTACGCGGTATGTAAGGCTTATAGACCAATAAGCCTTACATCATTCTTATTAAAAACTAATGAGAGATTAATAGACTCTATGGTTAAAAGACAGATCCCGAGAGATCAGCTAAAATTTCAACAACTCGCCTATGTCAATGGAAGATCATTAGAAACAGCCCTGCAAGACGTAGTGCATCTCATAGAAAGCTCTTTCGACTATAAAATATACACACTTGATGTTTTTATCGACATAGAAGGGGCCTTCAATAACGTGAGCACGCAGACGTTAATCCACTCCTTAAACTAGTTTGGAGTGAACAGGTCGATAATCGACTGGGTCAGCTATATGCTAAGGCATATATGGATTAATTGTGGATCCCACGGCATAAATATAAAGGAGAGAGTACACAGAGGGACACCACAGGGAGGTATATTATCACCACTCCTGTGGGTGACTACAATAAACGATATCCTAAGGATGCTGACTGATGAAGGATTCAAGCCAGTCTGCTACGTAGACGACGTTGCGATAATTTTGAAGGGGAAATATCCGAACAAATTATGCAGAGAAGCCGAAAAAATGCTAACTCTGGCATACAACTGGGCGAAGCCTAGGGGACTAAACGACAACCCGGACAAACCAGAACTATGTCTGTTCACAAGGAAGACAAAAAGCCCTCAAATGCTGGTCAATATGCCGCAGAGCAATTGGCTCCACATGGGGATCAGCCCAAGCATGTCGCACTGGATATACAAAAGCGTAATAAGGCCGATTATAACTTATTCGTCAACAGTATGGTGGACGGCAATGACAAAGAAATGTAACGTGAAGAAACTACAAGGGATTTAAAGAATTTGCCGCGTAGGAATATGCGGAGCAATGAGGACCGCGCCGATGAGCGCCCTCGAAATTTTGCTATACATCCACCCAATAGATATCCAAATCAAATCTGAGGCAGCGATCTCAGAAAGGAGACTAAGTGCATTGGATGAGTGGATTGAGGATGAACCTCAAACACAACATCAGAGAATATTGGAACACCTAGGAGGGTTCCCGACAACAAACTGTCAGACAGATCGCATCACAGAAACACCCGTGGTTGCGAACTGTACGACAAGAATAGAAGATAGACGCCGACAAGAACACGACACATACACCCAAGATGGGGGAATAGTGGAGTGCTACACAGACGCATCCAAATCCGAGTTAGGAGTAGGCATAGGGATCTACATCCACAATCCGAGGACTGAATTAGTATACCAATTACCAAAGTACTCAACGATTCTACAAGCAGAGATCAAGGCCAACACAGAATGCCTAGAATGGCTGCGGAACAGAATCACAGGAAAAACTATCTGTATTTTCACAGACAAGCAAAACGCAATTAGATCCCTCAGGGATGATAATGTCAAATCAAGGACACTCTGGTACTGTAAGGAAACAATAAATGACGTATCGAGAAATAACGACATAGTTATAAACTGGATACCAGGCCGCCAAGGGTTTCCAGGCAATGTCAGGGCTGTCGAACTGGCTAAAATAGGAAGGGAATCCGACCAAAATAATCTGCAACTGTCTAAACCTTTTCTAGAGACAAAAAAGGAGTTGAGGGAATGGATGAAGACGACCCATTCCTTAAGATGGCTAGAGGAACAGGTGGGAAGAACCACAAAGGAAACCTGGGGAAACCTCGATTACAAGAAAACAAAGAGAATACTCGGTTTTTACAAGAATGAAATGAGTAAGCTAGTTGGGGTCATCACAGGACACACTAGCCTAAGGGCACACCTATTTAGAATAGGACGTTCCCAGAGCGACGAATGTAGGGCATGCGGAGAGGACGCCGAGACGGCGGAACACTTCCTGTGCCATTGCCCTGCCTTCTCGCAGGCCAGTAAAGTCCAGTTAGGAGAGGACACCTTAGATGACCTACCGGCCGTCAAAGCGATAGACATAAGGAATTTAAGGAACTTTATAGAGGGGACCGAATTCCTAACGTAGGATAAAGGGGAATTCGTAGACGAAACCAGGAGCGCACAACAGGCCGAATTGCTGGCCTAGGTGTATGTCAGTGACTGAAACGGCCATGGTACATGGCCGTCTCTAAGTTGCCGGGAATCATAATCTTAAATAACGAGATGCTATGTGTACGATCCGAATTCATTTTAGGGCAAAACATTTTAGCGGAACAGATATCAGTTGTTGTGTTCGAGTCCAAACGAGATATAAACACAGTTTTACGAGGTGGAACAACAACCAGTTATTACAGGGGTTTGAATTTCAATGTTATCTTTTATTATTGATTCAGGAGTTGCAACATGTTCTATACTTGGAACATTCAAACATTCTGCAGAAGGAGAATCTTTTGCGACAGAAGTAAGTGCGTGGTCTAATGGGGCTGGTACGTATTCGGAAACAACTGAAGGGATAGTTAAAGGGGCGCGAATGTCTTTAATACTTTTCTTACGTTTGACGACGTTTCAATAATATGTACTTTATTTAGACCTTTTTAACTGCTAAATTTTTCTTCAATCATCTTAAATTTAAGATGTATAGAAGAAAAATCTTTTAAAATGTCAAGGAAGTCGTTTTTCATAGATTGATAGAATTTATAAAATTCCAGTTTGGGCAAAGCCAACGAATACCCTTCACTTCATATAACTGGTCAACCAAGCGAGCTGAGAGTCCAACACATTTTACATGGTACTCACCAATATAAGGTAATTGACGCTCTGAAAGTTTTGTAATATTACACGACGGTAATTTACCTTTGTATATTTAAACGGTGTAAAACAATTTAATACAACACTGAAAATTATCGAATATAAATTACAACTCTGAATTACTTTAACGAATGTTCTAACTGTTATACAAAGAACGAATGATAAACACAAAGCAAACAAAAAGAAAAGCACTAACAGAGACAATGTTATTATTGTTGTTGTATAACAAACACATCGTTTTTGTTGTTAAAATTACTATTAACACAAGAATTAGTAAATAAACTTGTTACACAGCACAAAAAGATACTAGAAAATTAAACACTATCACTTAACTTCCACTAGAGATGATACAGACGATTATATTTGTAACAAAAACACAAAAAAACTTTGAATTTTATGAGCACAAAACAAAAATACGCCTACACCGACAGTATTGGCTGTAATTCCTTTTTTTCTTCTTCGTTATAATTTGTCAGTGTTGTATGTTATATAATTTCACAATAATCTTAAAACTAAGCTTACAACTAGGGTGCCCAGCGTAGACACTCTGCTATATTAATGTGTTTTATCAGCTTCGCCGCATCTTCTTTCACTAATGTCCTTAATCTATACAATGTTTCTTCTTTGGACAGATGTTGATTTTGATGAACCAATGTATGAAAGACGAAACATCACCTTCCCACCTTCAAAATGCGAAATGAGGGCAGCTCATCCCTGTGAGAATGCTGCGATTCCGCTTTCTCCCTTATTATTCGCAGTACTTTATAATAGCCTTCCTGTAGCGCATCTACTGCAACATTAGCTTCTTCCTTATTTTTATCCGCGTTATTATGTAATATGTCAAGGTGCTCATTGGTCAACTGGTTTAACTCCATATTTAAAAAATCAAATACACCTTGACTCCGGATTTCTATTGCTGCATCCTCTAGCCGGCTCTTAAACCTCTGGATGTGATTACACAGGCTTATTACATCCCATTGTTGGATGGAATCACCCTTCTTTAACTCACAATTTGTATTTGATCGATGACTCTGCACTGTCCAAAGATTCTTCCGCTCGCTTGATTTGGTGGCTTCATCCAACGCACTCTCAAATTAATTTTTAGGTGTTCTTAAACTGGTCACCTTCTGGTCTGGAATTCTCTCTTGCACACCGCTGGTTATTCCTCACGCACTTTCAGTCTCTTATGCAGACACATATTATACTATTTTATCTTTTACTTCTTCCATTGCAGAATAGTAACCGATCTTAGAGTATTCTGATTCTTGATAGCCGTCGTATTCGATAAATTTGCAGTCATTAGGACGGCACATACTCATTTTTCGTAAATTAAATAACCCTTTATATAATGGTTTTCACTAAATATATATGAACTGATTTAGTCTGGCACAATGATAACCGTAAAGCCTCTACCTCGTCCGTAGCGGTATCACCACTACCACGCTTCTTAATTTAGTCGGTTTTTATGATTTTCACCAAATATATCCTTATTTTCGAAATGCTCGAATGTACTAACTGTACAACAAAAGTATCTTATTTATTTTTGACAGTATACTGATGCTTTTAAATCTTTTACCGCGGGTGGGGGAGATCTTAAAAATTCGGTTCGATTGACAAATGTAGGAAAATATCGGAATTAAAACTATTTACGCGTTGAATGTTTATAAGACACAAACTTATTTATTAAAATATTCCTCTTTTATATACTTATTTTATAGAATACACATTAATAACCTAAACTAATCCTAAAGAGGGAACGAGAACACACTAATCGTATGTGTGTGTCGGCGGTTTCGTTACCACACACATCGTCGCACATGTGTACCATCTTGTGGAAAATTCCACTATTCCCTACTAACCAATCTGCTAAAATCTGTTTTTTCAGCAAAAGGTTACACACATGCTCGAGTTCTTGACATTCCCTCTTATGTTATTTAGTAAAGCTTTAACTAAATAAAGTTTTGGAGAAAACCAAAAAAAAAAAAATTGCAGTCGGGTAAACCCCCAGCAAAAACATAAAAGTCTGATATTCCAAAGTCTGGGAAAGTCAATAGTGAGCGTGGCTACCACTATCTGATAAAATGTCATAACAGCAACCTCAAAGTACTGCATTTTACAGACAAATATTGTACCAGAAGGGGCGATGCCAGACTTCCAGCTTTTTCCTGTTATAGATTTATTAAATACAGAGTTTGTGCAAGATCGCGAAAGCCATTTTGATATTACTACACGATTTCTAAGGGGCGGGATGGTAGAGTAACTTCGGGTATTGTGGAACCCCTATTCCTATTTTGGCGCTCTTTGAAAATGTATCAGCAAAAATTTCACCGGATTGATTTCAATATGTTTGTTGATCGATTGGCTAACTGAGTGTTTCACAAAAAGTTAATTCTCTTAACATTAAAAAAGTTATGTATGAAAAATCAGATGAACTCGAAAAACTGTCATTTTGAAAATTGGAGGGTAATGTGGAACTCCCTGGGTGGGTAATGTGGAACACCCTTGCTGGGTAATTTTTAACTGCTCCTACGACTAACTCCATGTCCGTTGGATCCCATTTGCGAATCGAACCTTTTTTTGGCATGTTTCAATATTGTCTATTAGAGAATAAAACAAAAAAATAGTGAGCGGGTAATATGGAATACGGTTCCACAATTCCCGCATTCTGGTATTCCACATTAGCCGAAAGCGGGAATAATTCGAAACAAAAATAATAAAAATTATAAAAGATCTTAATATAACATACTTACCGATTATAACTAAAGATAAGTTCACTATTTATAATATATTATTGAAAAATATTGGCAAATGCTCAATATGTGGAACACTTTATCTCTTCGAATTCGCACAGAAAAAAAAGTAGCTACACGTGTTTTCACTCAGAGACTGATTGAAAGCTAACGGTACGGTCATACTCATTGCCAACCGCGTGTTGTTGATATTTTTCACTAAGCTATCTATACATACAAACAGAGTTGGCAAATAATGTTTAGTTTCCGAAATAAAGGGGGGTTCCACATTACCCGCATACTCCACAATACCCGAAGTTACTCTACGTTTGTATGGAAATTACCAGAAGGGGAGTTGCCAGACATCCAAGTTTTTGTCCAAAAATGTTTCCAGCCTTAGCTTTACTAAACACAGAATTTGGCAAGACCTCGTTGGGCATTTTGAAATATTTTCATTGTTTATAAATCAAGCCTACTTGTTCTGGTGTTTAGTATTCAGATATATATATATATATATATATATATATATATAAGTTATGGAATAACCAACACAAACATATAAACTACTATTCTACTTTGTATCAATATTAACTCAGTTATTTTTCATAAACAAATGTATGATTTTTTTTCCCCATGTTTTAAAAATTAAAAATATTGTCACCTAGTTATCAAAAAACGAAAAAATAAAATCAGACTTAAATTCACAACGGAACTGTGAAGGTTGTTTTAATTAAATTATTCTAATTCAATCGTCTTTATTTAACTGGCGCAGTCGGTAGGATACCCAAAAGGAATTGGGTATTCTGTAAAAAAGGACCTTACGAAAAAGGCTTAAGATCCCACGTAAAAGGATCTAACTTAATTATAAAAAAAACTCATATGTATAATAAGAGGAAAATTTTAAACATTCAAGTCCTGTAAAGAAAAAAAATCCATCACAAAAGGAAAATAGTTAACAGTTAAAGTCGTGAAATATTAAAATCGTAATGGCAGCAGAAATATCCCCCTTAACATATCTGGGTCTAATCCCAAATTTCGACGGACAAAGTGAGAATTTAAATTCTTTCATCGCTGCCATCGACAACATATCACCCATGATGGTATCGTATACGGAGCCATCACAGAGAATGCTGCTAACGATAATAAATAGCAAGATAATAGGAAAAGACGACATGGGTTGAAATAAAGAGAATGTTGGAGACAAATTTTGGAGGATTATCCTCCCCCGAACAACTTTATGAGGACCTCAGAAATTCACAATACCGAGGTGATGTTATGGCTTTTTATAGCTATGTATATTCAATTAAAACTATCCTTGCTAAATCAGCGTAACACTATGGATGGAAATCTTCTAGAGATAACCCATAAAACAGAACGGCGCTTAACGTTTTTATGAACAAGTTACCAATTCATCAAAAGACAGTGTTATGTGCATTAAAACCATTATCGCTAGAAAAAGCATTACAGGAATTAGTAACAGCTGGCTTAGTACATGCCAACCCTTCGAACCACCAGAAGTATCAAAAATCCCAAAAGAACCAACAGGCGAAGCAACCAACTATAAATCAACAATTGCAACCAAAACCATACGTTCATCAGCAACAGGATTATCATCAATCCAACCAATACCAACATCGACCACAACGAAATTCTCAGCAAAGACAATACACGCAGCAACAGTGGCAGCCTCGACAGCCGGCCCCAGAATCTATGGATGTTAGTGGACAAACGAGGCAAAATTATCATTTAAATAACCCCGATAAGTATAAAAGTAATAATACATTTAATAATTATCATCCTGATGAGTATAATAATTGTAACAATAGTTATAATCAAAATTTCCAAGAACCAAACATTAGTAATGGTAGTTCCCCGTATAATAATTATAATAATTTCCATAGTAATTTTAATGAAAATAATGATAATCAGCACCAAAATTTTCGTCATATGGCCTCGACGGGACCTCCCGACGAAAACCCGAACTACCCTATGTTTTGTTCAGAAACGAGTTTAGAGCGACCCGAATTTTAGTAGACACAGGTTCCACAGAAAATATATTGGCGGAATCACACTGCCCTAAAAAGTACATAACAAATCTTTCAAACCCGATATCAATCAAAACGGCATCTGGACACATACAGGTAAATAGAGAAGCAATCGTCCCAAAAAATTCAATGCCTATAACTGTAAAAAATGATCTTATATTTAGAATATTCGAATTTCATCCCACATTTGCGGGAATATTTGGTTCAACGTTATTAAAAGAAAATAACGCAGTAATTGATTATGAAAAAAAACCTTAACTATAAATAATCAGGAACTTTTGTTGTACTTTCAAGGGGACAATGAAGATGAAGAAAATGTTAGGATAGTTGACCTTCCTGAGTTATTTCATTTAGACGTTCTAGGAGTTTCAGAACAATTAAGAATCGAACATTTAAATGTAGAAGAAAAAGAAAATATCAAGAAATTAGTTTGTAACTACAATGATGTGTTCTATCATAAAGGCGATGACCTTTCCTTCACGAATGAAATAAAACACAACATTCCGACAAATAACTCAAGTCCCATATACTCACGAACATACAGATATCCTGAAATTCATAAGGAAGAAGTTAATCGTCAGATTAAAGAAATGTTAAAACAAGGTATCTTTACGAACAGTTCATCTCCTTATAATGATCCTATTTGGATTGTCCCCAAAAAAGAAGACAAAGAGGGCAGTAAGGAATGGCGTATTGTAATTGATTACCGTAAACTCAATTCAGTCACAAAAGAAGACAAATTTCCTATACCTCTTATTGATGACATACTAAGTAAATTAGGTAGAGCAAATTACTTTTCTACACTTGATTTAACTAAAGGCTTCTACCAAATTGAAATGAATCCTGAAGATCAAGAGAAAACAGCCTTTTCTACATCAGATGGTCATTACGAATTCAAGAGAATGCCTTTTGGGCTAAAAAACGCTCCTGCAACGTTTCAGAGGATGATGAATAATGTCCTCAAAGAACACGTAAACAAAATATGTGTAGTTTACATGGATGACGTTTTAGTCTTTAGTACCTCCCTACAAGAGCATATAAATAACCTTAGTGCAGTACTCAAAACCTTAAGAAAAGCTAATCTGAAAGTTTCTTTAAACAAAAGTGATTTTCTAAAAAAAGAGACAGATTTCTTAGGACACGTAGTCACTTCAAACGGTGTCAAACCCAATCCTAATAAAGTAAAGTGTATCAAAGATTTTCCTATTCCAAAAACCATTAAGGAAATCCAAAGCTTTCTTGGACTAAGTGGCTATTATAGGAAGTTTATTCCTGACTATGCCAAGATAGCTAAACCCTTAACTATGAGACTTAAAAAGGATTCAAATATCAGTATAAACGATCATGACTATATAGAATCCTTTAATAAACTCAGGACCATTCTAATGTCTGATATGATATTAAGATACCCAAACTTCACAAAAAAATTTACACTTACTTCAGATGCTAGCAACTTCGCTCTAGGAGCAGTTTTATCACAAGATAACGTACCCATAGCTTTTGCATCACGAACACTCAACAAACATGAAATCAACTATAGTACAATAGAAAAAGAATTATTAGCCATCGTATGGGCTACTAGTCAGTTCAGGCATTACCTCTACGGTAGAAAGTTTAAGCTTAATACTGACCATAAGCCGCTAATATGGTTAATAAGATGGAAGATAAAACTAAATGAGTACGAGTTCGATATTAGTCATGTAGAGGGTAAGGAAAATAAGGTGGCTGATGCCCTTTCAAGAATCAAATGTGAAGTAAACCTTTTCGAGTGTGATAAGTGTAATAAGAAATACACCCAAGCAACCAATCTCGGGATTCATAAAAGAATTGTACACCAAAATATTAGATTCGAATGCAATGTATGCAAACGTCAATTCAAAATGAAAAACTCGCTAAAACAGCACTTCAATAGTCAACACCCAAAACAAAAACTATTCTTTACCAAAACGGATTCTAGGGATAATCAACCAGAAACAGTTGCGATAAACGATGATGATACAAAAAGGGGACAATCTCCTGTACCCACATTACATAGTGCTAGTGAAGATGGTATTGATTGCATTCCAATAACGGATAAGCCGTTGCAATACTACAAAAGGCAAATATTAATATTGAACGGTAATGAAGATAAGTATGAATTAATAGAAACATTTGACAAAAGAAAATATCAATTCACATATAAACAAGATAAAAAACTGGTTGAAAAAATTTTAGAAATCATAAACAATGAAGAAAATGTAACAATTTATTGTGAGAATGAGGAAATTTATTTAAAAATTCAAGAGGAAGTCATCAGGATGAGAGGTATAAAAAATTCAAAAATACTTAGAACGTATAAAATAGTAGAAAACGTTGATTTAGAAGACCTTATGGAAATTATCTTCAGACATCACAAGTTTGAGAATAAGCATCCCGGGATAGAGAAAACTTACCAGGAATTGAAAGACGTTTATTACTACCCCAATTTAAAACGTGAAAATACGAAAATAATTAATAATTGCGAAATATGCAATTTTAAAATAGAACGAAGACCAATTAAATTGCCGTATGAAAAAACGGAGACACCAAAAAATCCTTATGAAATTTATCATGCTGACATTTGGTATATGAACAGAGATAAGAAGTATCCGACCATTATCGATAAATTCTCCAAATATGCACTTGTGCACGAAATAGAAGGAAGAACGCCTCTATGTTTAATGAAAGCTTTTACAATTGTGTTTAATTTAATGAAAGCACCAAAATTATTAATAACAGATAATGAAACAGCATTAACCACGGAAATATTTAAAGACTTTCTAAACAAAAAGAATATTGAGTTACATCTAACAACTCCAAACAGACATACTGGAAACTCGGACATCGAGCGATTTCACAGCAGTCTGAATGAGAATATAAGGTTGTACAAAAAAAGAGAGGAAGAAAATGATATCGCCTACAATATTGAGTTAGTTATTCAATCCAATTACACTTACAACAACACTATCCATCTAACAACTAGAAGAAAGCCAATAGACGTACATTTTTCAGGAGGTAGAGTTGATTTCGAAGATGTCTATAATCAAATTGAAAAAATGAAAGAAAAAACTTTAGAATACAGGAATAAAGATAGAAAAGATGCAGACGTTAATGAAAATTTCAAAAAAAATCCTAATGTTCAAAAAATGGAAGCAAGACAGGACAAAGTTGACGTTGAACAGATTGACGAAAAACGGTACAGAACAAGAAACAAACATTTACACATTTATAAAGATCAATTCTTAAAGCGAAAAAATTACAACAAATTAAGTACAATTTAATACACTTGGAAAAAACTATTGATAAATTGAAGAAATTCGAAATAATAATATGACTCTTGAAAAGTTGCTAAGCATAACATTAGCAACACCCGGCAAATATTATCATTATTTTCATTATCCGCATCTCAATTATGTCTTATAAAATATACAAAAAGTCACCTAAATGTTGTAATTTTAAAGAAAAAAAAAACCCATAACTATTTACTTTTTAGACTTATTTTTATGTTTGTTGAAAAAAAAAAAATAATAATCTCTTTGCCCTACTTCCTTCGAAATATGGACAAAGATCTTCGTCTGGGGGAGTTATGGAATAACCAACACAAACATATAAACTACTATTCTACTTTGTATCAATATTAACTCAGTTATTTTTCATAAACAAATATATGATTTTATTTTCCCATGTTTTAAAAATTAAAAATATTGTCACCTAGTTATCAAAAAACGAAAAAATAAAATCAGACTTAAATTAACAACGGAACTGTGAAGGTTGTTTTAATTAAATTATTCTAATTCAATCGTCTTTATTTAACTATATATATATATATGTAACGAAAAAATAGTGAAAAAACGTTGCTTTTGTAATACAAGTATAGATGTGATCAATGCTACAGTCAAGGGGATAAAATATTTGGAAAAGATCATTTATTCAGTGAGCATGAGGAGCGGCATGATAAATAGTAATATCGTCAACAAAACCGATTATATTATCCATTTTGTCTAAAAGATCGTGTATGAACAAATTAAATAGAGTTGGTGAGTTCACTGTTCCCTGTTGTACGTCATTCACAATAATAAATTTTCTTGTACTTATCTGATTGTTATTGCTGATATGATAAGATTTGTTATTTAGGATATTATGTATAAGTATGACTAGGTGTAGAGCCATTTTATATTTTGATAGTTTTATTATTATTCCAAGAATCCAAACCCTGTCGAAAGCTTTTTCGGAATCTATTAGGCAAGCACCTGTATATAAGGATTTGTTTAATAGCCTTTTCACATATACCGCGATTCACCGCATTTCGCTCTCTTGAAATCATTTGTAAATTATGGTGTTCACATATGCTTTTGTGACTTATTGTCATTTCATGTGACATTTCTCATTTCTGTTTTGTGTTTGTGTTTTCTGTTTGTAAACAACACAAACGCACATTTGTGAATAAAAAAAGATAAAATAATATAAAAAATGGATTTAATTTTTATAATATTTGAGTTTATATCATTGTATGAATGGATTCAATGAAATAAATGGTTATTTTACTAATACAATGGATTTGTATCGAAGGAAAAAAAAACAAACTAGAAGAAACAAACAAACAGCTGTTTTTCCCCTCATTTTTCTGACATTTGCTTTCAACCAGCACTGCAAATTTTTTCATTTTATTCCTTTTTTTTACTACTTTTGCAGTACAACACTGTGCTCTCTCTCATTACGAAAAAATTACGAAAAATGAGCATAATGTCTGCTTTTTTTTTGTATGGAAATAAGTGTAATTTCAAGTGTAATTTGCCTCAATTCATCCAAAGAGAGCGAAACGCGGTGAAACGCGGTATATGTGAAAAGGCTATTAGTTCCAATAGATATTTGATACGAGTAGATTAATCGAATGTACAGTTGAGTGTTTATATTTAATATAAATATATTTCTTAGCACTATATTGGGAATATTGTCAAAACCTGAGGATAATTTATTTTTCAAATTACTAAAAATATAAGTAATTAAATCTTGAGTAATAAAGAAATTGTTCGTAGTGAGATCATTAAACTCATTAGCTTTTTTAGTCATTTTGAATGTTGTAATAGTTAATTTGTTACGTTCATACTCAGATTTGTTTTCCAAAAACCTGGAGAAGCAATTATCAATACCTAACTGTAAGCTATTTTCAAGATCAATCTCTTTAAAAGAGTGGTCTGATTCTAGGTAGGTGCCAATTACATTCATTATTTGTTCCTGATATTCAACTATGAAGTAAGAATTATTATTTCCCGTGTTTAGTTCAGCAGAGTGTATTCCTGGGTTTGTTAAAATAGTTTCGACTTCCTGTGGGATGTTTAGTTTATTTATCTTTAATGGTTGTGTCATTCTTAATTGTTTCTTAACTTCAGAAAATATTTTATTAGAATCTCTATTACCAATAATTGAAAGCTTTTCACGAAAATGTTTATTTACTGATACTAAAAAGTTGTCATTGATAAGTTTTTTAATTAGTTTTAATTTATTTTTTACAAAATTTAATTCATTTGGTGTTAATAAGAATCCAAATCTGTTGTGTTCTTTAATTGTAGTCAGTAGTTTACTTGTTTCTTTCTGTAATTTTTTAATAATTGGATTAGTAAATTTTGAAGTTGAGTCACGAATTTCGAACTTTGGAACCGATATTTCTATGGAATTTGTTATTATATTGCTTAATGTTTTTAAATAAAAACCAGTTTCTGAATTTGAAAGGTTCCTATTGTTTGGGACGGATTCGTAGTTGCTAAGTTCAATTAATATATTGCTTTTAAAATATTTTCAATCTGTTTTCTTATAGTTGTATTGTGTGGGTGGTGGTTCTCTAAATATTGTAAGTGGATTTCCGTCGTCAATGTATTATCATTTGAATTGAATTGTGATCGCTATCGCAATCCAATGTTTTCAGACAATTTATTGTGTTATTTTCATTTTGTAAACCTAAATACAATAAATCTGGATATGAACCACAGTTTACTTCTAAAATATATTTCGTTGTTTGACAGCCATTGTTTTACAATGTTACCATTTGTATTGTTCATTCAGTATGCTTGCAATTCAGATCCCATGAAATTATATAGAAATTATCTGGGTTTTGAAATCAAAGATTGAAAAAGCTTGTGATATTCGGACTTAAAAAATTTGCTGTTACTACCTGAAGTGTAAACTGATATTACAAATAGATATGTATTGGCTAATAAGGGTATTAATATTTTGTTATTAGTAAAATGTTTATATTTGATGTCATATTTTATAAAAATGGCCGTCCCACCTCCACTTGTAGCATTGAGTCTATATTTTCTTATTAAGTGATAAAGCTTAATTTTAGTTAAGTTTTGTTTCATTGAGTAGAACTATGTCTGGATTGTATTTATTTAGGAAATTAGATGTCATATCTTCTGTTTAATTTCAATTATATTAACAATTCAATCAATTAACAATTGTATTAGCCATGCTTCAAGCGTTCAACATAGTCTGTGAATTGTTCTGTACAAAATCAGCGAAGCTGATGTTGGGATCTACATTATTATACGTTTTATTTGTTCTCCTATACTAAATTTTCTTTTTTAGCTCGAAGTTTCTTTTGCAGCTCTTTGTATATATCACAGCCTTTATATGAAGCCTTTATGTTCATCATAAACATCTGTTGGGTCAGTGTCTGCGCTGAGGCCTTTTAATAGGTATGTTTTTGTGTTTAGGACTTTTCGAGTATTTGTGAAGAATTTAGATTTAATTTTTTCCAAATTCGCTTCAACTCTAATGTAGTCTGTCATTGAGGACAATAATAATGATATTTTTTTGTTCGTAAATTCTTTAATCTTAAAATCATAAAGAGTTTTTTGTATTATATCGTATTATATTTTTTGTATTATTATTTGTTATATCCGCTCCGTTTGTAGAATTGTAAGATGTTGTTGGTTTGTTGTTGTTTTGAACGTGTTTTTCCAATTACTTTAAATATTCTTGATTGCTATCTATGTTGTCAAGAATATCATAGTAATTATTTTTTAATTATTTAACCATTGCTACGCTTTGCACGTTGCTTTTTCTTTTTCTTTCATTTTCTATTTTCAATGTATTTTCTTTTGTTGTGTGGTTATCATTGATTTTTTTTTTTTTATTTTTATTTTATTTTTAATTACAATACAAAGTAAATTTATATTCTAATTTTGGGTCCAAGGATAAACCGAGTGACAAAGACTATTAGTCTTGATTTTTTGCAGCGACAGACCAAAGCCTCTGGTGGGAATCGAACCCACAACCCCCACGCTGATAGGCAAGCACGCTACCAACTCGCCTACCGGGGCGCTTATCATTGATTTTATTATACAATCACCCTACGGGTAGGAGGGTATATATCATTTAATACGGCTCAAAAGTGTAACATATACAAATATTTAAATTGGAACCGAAGTATCTTTGAACCAAATTCGATTCATAACTTTCTAAATCATTTGAGCCATGTCCGTCTGTCCTGCTGGCACGCACGATAACTTTCGAAAGAGTTCAACAATCGCTTTGAAATTTGGCATGGGTTAATATTTTCCCAAAACTGCTTATGGAATTGAGTATGGACTATATGGCCACACCCCTTCGGGTACCTCCCATACAAATCGTATATTTCGCCTACTTTCGAAATCGTGTCATAATATCAATATGCCCAATGCGATCTTGCCCAAATTCCATATTTAGTAAAGCTATAGAGAGAAAAACTATCGGACAAAAATTTGGAAGTCTGGCAACTCCTCTTCTGGTACCTCCCATACAAATGTATCATCCCGCCCCATTAGAAATCGTGTTATAACATCAATATGGCCAACGCGGTCTTGCCCAAATTCTGTATTTAGTAAAGCTATTGGTAGACAAAGTTTCGCACAAAACACACAGTCTGGCAACTCCCCTTCTGGTACCTCCCATACAAATCTACCATCCCGCCCCATTAGAAATCGTGTAATAATAACAAATTTACCATTCTACCCCCTTTAGAAATCGTGTAATTATATAAATTCGCTCAACAAATCTTTTCCAAATTCTATATTTAGTAAAGCCTTAACTACAAAAATTTTCGAGAAAAAACTCTGCTTTATAATCCGCCCTTTTTCTAAAAACGTGTAATACAATATTTTTCTATAACATTCGGTCTTTTAAGGTTGCTATTATGACATTTTATCAGATGTTTCATCCAATGGTGGTGACCACGCTCACTTTTGACTTTCCTATACTTTGGAATATGAGACTTGTATGTTTTTAATGAGGGTGAGGTGTAGTTCTAGGCATCAAGTTCACTCATTTTTTAAGTGATGTTTTTTGTAAGAGTCTACTTCTCTTTTTGGATTTGAAAATGAGCGGACATACTTTGGTCTGTGGCTCGGGTCATCTTGGAATAATACTTCCTGGCCTTCTTCGACATCTGGTATGTGTCTCTGCTTTGCTTCCATCTATCTCGAGCTACAGTGTTAGATTCTGTCAGTGTTCCTGGCATCGCAAGCATCGGTAGTCTTGTGATTCTGTATATCAAGAAGTATGCTCGAATCAGACCTAAGTCTTCATCGTTCGTTATGGTATGTAGCGGTCTAGAATTTAACGCCGCTTCCATCAGGTGCAATAACTGTGACAATTCCTCTTCCGAAATATCGCTGTGATATTTGACTGCGTTGCCGCCAGAATTCCAGATTCCTCCAATGTGAGGAGTTGCCGGCTCCTGCATCTGTTGTGCCATCTCATCACGCATACTCTGTACTTCCGCTTCCGGATTGGTCATAGCGGCATTGTGCGAGCACGTTCATTAACCAACAACTACTCCAGATCTCGAACACGGACATTCAATGCCGCATTCGTCGATCCAATTCACTGTTGCGGCTATTCAAATTATCGACTCGCATACGTAATTCGATTATCGACTACAGCTCCAAGGTTCTTAATATTCTTCCTGTAAAGCATTTTAACATCGTCACGATTTATACGCATTTTATATTCATATTGATCATGCAACTCTTGCATAGACTGTTGTAATTTTATTCATATTGTCTGGACAGTCAACCCTTAATCTCGGTGATTTCAGCTTGATGTCGCAAAGGGGTTTCTCCGACTTCTTGCGTGTAAATTTGGTCCTTAAGGGTTTATTGAGAAGGTTTTTATCGTGTTTGTCAAGTGGATATTGTCCACTATCTCGTCTTTTAGGCTTTATCCAATTGCTATAAACCTCATTTTGTAAACCTATATGGTCCTCAACGGCTCTCTTTCAGTAGTCATTCGCAGCATAATGTTTGCAGCGCATATCGTCGGCTCGGGACGTATGGTATTCGATTGCGGAATGGACATGTTAACAATTGTATCCGACATAACCGTAATCATTTTGTTAACTGATCGTGATATCTGTATGTAGCCTCATTACTGAAATCTTCCATTTTGACTTTCAGTCTTTCCACTGTGACCTACCACCTCTGTAGGCTTCTTACGTTTAAATTCAATTCATATCGACTTGCATTGGTTGACAACGGGATATTGGCTACTTTTGGCTTTTCCACCTTTTCCAGCCGTTCTAGAAACGTGTCCTGTTCCTCGTAAAACGTGTCTTTCAATGATCTTTTTTGTTTTTGTTATTTCGTTGCTTTTGTAGCAACATCGGAATAATTATAATTCCTATTTTTCCTCAGGCGGTCAAAAAGTCTTCAAACCAATGTTAAAAGCCTTGGTTTATCATTTTTGTTTTCAAGGAATTAGCTCAGTAGCTATAATTCTCTTTTTATACACTCACCCTACGGGTAGGAGGGTATATATCATTAGATACGGCTCAAAAGTGTAACACATAGAAATATTCACAATACACCCCAGGTGTCTTTGAACAAAATTCGATTCATGACTTTCTAAACCGTTTAAGCGATGTCGGTCTGTCCAGGTGGTTAAACAATCACGAAAGAGTAAAACAATCACTTTGAAATTTGGCATGGCTTAATATTTTCCCAAAAAATCGTGTAATAAGATCAATATGCTTAATGCAATCTTACCCAAATTATGTATTTAGTAAAGTTATAGAGAGACAAACTTTTGGACAAAAACTTGGAAGTCGGGCCACGCCCCTTCTGGTACCCCCATAAATATGTATCATCCCTTCTGGTACCTCCCATACATATGTATCATCCCGCGTCCATAGAAATAGTGTAATAATATCAATATACAATATCAATCTTACCCAAATTCTGTATTTAGTAAAGCTATTGCTAGACAAACTTTCGGACAAAAACTTGGAAGTCTGGCCACTCCCCTTCTGGTACCTCCCATACATATGTATCATCTCTTCTGATACCTCCCATACATATGTATCATCCCGCGTCCATAGAAATAGTGTGTATCAATATGCATAACGCGATCTTGAACAAATTCTGTATTTAATAACGCTATAATTGATCAAAGATTCGTACAAAACCTTGGAAGTCTGGCAACTCCCCTTCTGGTACCTCCCACACAAATGTACCATCCCGCCCATTATAAACCGTGTAATATTATAAATATGACCAACGCGATCTTGCCCAAATTCTGTATTTTTTGTACAGTTGGACAAAGTCTTGGACAAAAACTCGGAAGTCTGGCAACTTCTCTTCTGGCACCTCCAATGGTGGTAGCCACGCTCACTTTTATCTTTCCGATACTTCGGAATATGAGACTTGTATGTTTTTACTGAGGGTGAGGGTATATATAAGTCGGCAAATTTTTCACTGGTTATTATATATATACACTAGTAAGTTGTAATGCGCCTATGGCGCCCGTTAATTTGCTTGAGAAAGTATTTGTTACTTAATTTTAAAAATTTTGTAAAAAATATTTTGAGAAAACTACTTCGTGAAAAAAAATTTGGAAAAAAAAAATAAAATTGGGAAAAAAAACATTTGTGGAAAAAAAATTTTTGCTGAAAAAAAAATTTTTGTTGAAAAAAAAAATTTTGTTGGAAAAAAAAATCAGGGAATCAGTGTATCAGTGAATCAGTGTCGAGGGTAAATATATATTAAGATAGATTAATAAATGTGAACAAATATGAGTAGTAGTTTGTCAATATTAAATCTTACTCACCTATGTCCCATCCGCTTTCATTTATCATATTCTCTTTTTCTGCAATAACATACCAGATACATGCTAGCCAATGGGCCACCAAAGAGAATAGCAGCATCAGTAGAGTTAAAATCATTGCGGTATACTGAGAATATCTGTCCATTTTCTGCAGTAATCGCGCTAATCGCAATAATCGTGTCAGCTTAACAAGATGAATGTGAGATTCCTGTATAAATATTTTAATGGATCTGTATTAATATTAATCAAACAAGAATGAATAATAATGATTTATTTTACGTAAATATTTGACGAATTAAACAAAATATCGATAACTTTTTTGTGGGCGTTTCGTTTACTAGCAATTTATAAACGGCATGTAGTCTATTATGGATATAGTAGGATATCACACGATAACACCCGAACTAAAGGATAGCCTTAAATTGTGCTCACATATAGCAAATAGTTGACACCAATATGTTTGCGCAAAAAACCTCAAATATGTTCATGCGTTCACATTATGAGCATTTATTTGATGCTTCCTCTTTTCCCGAACAACTGTAAAATAAAATTATGTCAAACATATTTTCGCGCCGTTCAGACTTAAACACATATTTGTCACCCAAATTGTAGGTCAGGTTTTATTTACCTTTCAAATCACAATAAATCTCAAGGTGTTTGCTTTACATTTCGGTTACAAGATCGATGTTTACATAGCCAATCAACACAAAAATAAAGTGTTTATCGTTTTTTGCCGCGATATCAGAATTTTGTTCAGTGCAATGCTTTACGGTAAAAATCATTTGATACGACCCAAAAGTGTAACACATTCACATTAGAGTGTCTTTGAACCAAATTCGATTCAAGACTATCTAAGTCGTTTGAGACATATCCGTCTGTCTGTCCTGATGTTACGCACGATAACTTTCGAAAGAGATTAATAATAGCTTTGAAACTTTACACGGGTTAATATTTTCCGAAAAGTACTTATGGTATTGCATATGGGCTATATGGACAGACCCCTTCGGGTGCCTCCCATACAAATCTTCTATTTCGCCCACTTTGGAAATAGTGTAACAATATCAATACGCCAAGCTCGATCTTGGCCAAATTTTGGAAAATTTTCGGACAAATTGTTGAAAGTCTGGCCACGCCTCTTCTGGTACCTCCCATGCAAATCTACCATCTCGTCTACTTTAGAAATTGTGTAATAATATCAATACGCCAAGCTCGATCTTGGCCAAATTCTGGATAGTTTCGGACAAATTGTTGAAAGTCTGGCCACGCCCCTTCTGGTACCTCCCATGCAAATGTACCATCTCGTCTATTTTAGAAATTGTGTAATAATATCAATACTTGCAACGCAATCTTGCAAAAATTCTGTAAAGCTTTAACTGTATGCTGTTATGACATTTCATCAGATATGACATCCAGTGGTGGTAGCCACTTACACTTTTGACATTCCAAATCTTTGGAATATGAGAGTTATATGTTTTTACTGCGGGTGAGGGTATATGGAAGTCTCTTTACCCGACTGAAACTTTTCCATTGGTTTGTATTGCGCGTAAACTAACAAAGCTGATGGTTTTCTGACACGGGAATAGGCGACATACAGTTGTCCAGGCGAGAAGAGTGCACACACAAAAATTGGTAATGGCAAATGATGTTAACCTCAAATAGAATTTGCATTCAGATCGTTCCCAATAGCAGTTGCAATTTGTTGCTACTATAAAAGTGCTGTTACCTCAAATACAATTCGGCAAATGCAAACAGTTTTTCCGTTTTTAAATTTTATTTATATTTGTGAGGAATACAATGAGAAAAAGAAAATTAATTTTTTTCAAGAATACAATAAAAGTGGTTCCTTAGTCGGGACCTATTCTTTTCTTATGAAAATATAATACATAGTAACAATACTAAAATATCACCAGAGCGGATTTTTTCATATAAATGCATATTTATATATTTTTGCATGTTCGTGGATATTTCTAAAACTTCAACTAAAAGCGTCTCTGAAAACATGTCGTTTTAACGACATGCAAACGCAAAATGGGTTGGTAGTTTGAAGCAGAGAGAATTTTGAAAATGTGGCACAAAAAGCCGTTTTCTAAAAAAAAAGTCGTACATTTTTGTTAATTTTTTTTTATACTTCATTTCTGCACTTTTCCACAATATCATTATTTCGATGTATGCGAAACTGTTTTTTTTATGAATTCCTATTAGAATTAAAAATAGTAACGGAATTTCATCATTAAAAAAAGTGGCAAAAGTGGTTTGAACTCATTCGCCACGGTTGTGTTCATGAGTTATTGTGGAAAAAAAATTTCAGTCCGTATTATTTTGGAAATTCTGCAGTTGTTCTAATAACTGCTTAAGCTATCTGATTTAAGCTATATGTCACGGTTAGTATTTATCTTGCCTATTACTCTGCTCCTAATACCGCCGCCGGAAATTTCAAAGCACTTTGCCGGGAGTGGGTTTACCACCCGAGACTGGCAACTCCCCTTCTGGTACCTCTTATACATATGTAACATTCCGCCCCTTAAAAATTTTGAATAATATCATTACGCCCAATGTGATCATACCCAAATTCTGTATTTAGTAAAGCTATAGCTGGTCAAAGTTTCGGACAAAAACTTGGAAGTCAGGCAACTCCCAAATTCTGTATTTAGTAAAACTACAGAGAGAAAAACGTTCAGAAAAAAACATGGAAGTCTGGCTACTCCCCTTCTGGTACCTCCCATACATATGTAACATTCCGCCCCTTATGAACAGTGTAATATTATCAATATGCCCAAATTCTGTATTTAGTAAAGCTATAGAGAGCAAAACGTTCGGACAAAAAGTTGGAAGTCCGGCAACTGTGGTACCTCCCATACATATGCACCATCCCCCGCCCTTAGGAATCGTGTAATAATACCACTATGCCCATCGCGATCTTGCCCAAATTTTGTATTTAGTAAATCTATAGCCAGACAAGTATTTAGTAAAGTTTTGGAGAAAAACTTCCAAGTCTGGCAACTCCCCTTTTGGTACCTCCCATACAAATGTACCATCCCGTCTACCTGTGAAATCGTGTAATAATATCAATATGCCCAACGAGATCTAGTCCAAATTCTCTATTTAGTAAAGCTATAACTGTAGAAAGTTTTGGCAAAAAATGAGAAGTCTGGCAACTCCCCTTCTGGTACCTCCCACACAAATGTACCATTCCACCCACTTCAGAAATCGTGCAATAATATCAATTTGACCAACGCGATCTTGCCCAAATTCTGTACTTAGTAAAGCTATAGCTGGACAAAGTTTCGGACAAAAAGTTAGAAGTCTGTCCACGTTGCTTCTGGTACCTCACATATATATGTAGCATCCCGCACCTTAGAAACCGTGGAATATTACAAATATGACCAACGAAATCTTCCCCAAATTCCGTATTTAGTAAACCTATAACTGTATAAGTTTTGGACAAAAACTTGGAAGTCTAGCAACTCCCCTACTGGTACCTCCCATTCAAAAGTACCATTCCACCACTTTAGAAATCATGTATTTATATAAATTCGATCATCGAATTTATATAATTCGATCAACGAATTTTTCTGAAACTTTAGTAAAGTTAAATTTACATACAATTTTCAAGAAAAAAACTCTGCTTTATATTCCACCATTTTGTGAAAACATGTAATACAATATTTATACCCATCACGGCTCAAAAGTGTAACAGAATTATTCACATTACACCCCAGGTGTCTTTGAACAACCAGTGAAAAAGCTGCAGTCGGGTAAACCGACTTATATATACCCTCAGTAAAAATATACAAGTCTCATACTCATAAGTATCGGATAGTCAAAAGTGACCGTAGCTACCATCATTTGATGTAACATCTGATGAAAAGTCATAATAGCAACCTAAAATACCGACTGCTATAGAAAAATATTGGATGGTACATTTGTATGGGAGGTACCAGAAGGGGAGTTGCCAGACTTCCAAGTTTTTGTCCAAAACTTTGTATAGCTATAGGTTTACTAAGTACAAAATTTGGGCAAGATAGCGTTGGTCATACTGATAGTATTAGACGGTTTATCAGGGGCGGGATGTTACATTTGTATGGGAGGTACCAGAAGGGGAGTTGCCAGACTTCCAAGTTTTTGTCCAAAGCTTTGTCTAGCTATAACTTTACTAAATACAAAATTTGGGCAAGATAGCGTTGATTATACTGATAGTATTAGACGGTTTATCAGGGGCGGGATGGTACATTTGTATGGGAGGTACCAGAAGGTGAGTTGCCAGACTTCCAAGTTTTTGTCCAAAACTTTGTATAGCTATAGGTTTACTAAGTACAAAATTTGGGCAAGATAGCGTTGGTCATACTGATAGTATTAGACGGTTTATCAGGGGCGGGATGGTACATTTGTATGGGAGGTACCAGAAGGGGAGTTGCCCGACTTCCAAGTTTTTGTCCAAAACTTTGTCTAGCTATAACTTTACTAAATACAAAATTTGGGCAAGATCGCGTTGGTCATGTTGGTGTTACTACACGATTTCTAAGGTAGGCGGGATGGTACATTTGTATGGGAGGTACCAGAAGGGGAGTTGCCAGACTTCCAAGTTTTTGTCAGAAACTTTGTTCAGTTATACCTTTACTAACTACGGAATTTGGCCAAGATCGAACTTGAGCGTGTTGATATTATTACACGATTTATAAAGTGGGCGAAATAGCAGATTTGTATGGGAGGTACCCGAAGGGGTGTGGCCATATAGCCCATATGCAATCCCATAAGCAGTTTTGGGAAAATATTAAGCCATGCCAAAATTTCAGAGCGATTGCTTAACTCTTTCGAAAGTTATCGTGCGTACCAGCAGGACAGACGGACATGGCTCGAACGATTCAGAAAGTCATGAATCGAATTTGGTTCAAAGACACCTGGGGTCTAATGTGAATATTTCTAGGTGTTACACTTTTGGGTCGTATCAAATGATATATACCCTCCAACCCGTAGGGTGAGGGTATAAATATTGGATGGTACATTTGTATGGGAGGTACCAGAAGGGGAGTTGCCAGACTTCCAAGTTTTTGTCCAAAACTTTGTCTAGCTATAACTTTACTAAATACAAAATTTGGGCAAGATAGCGTTGGTTATACTGATAGTATTAGACGGTTTATCAGGGGCGGGATGGTACATTTGTATGGGAGGTACCAGAAGGGAAGATGTCAGACTTCAAAGTTTTTGTCCGAAACGTTGCCTAGCTAAAGGTATTTGTGCAACATTGCGTTGGTAATACTGATAATATTACACCGCTTATAAGGGGCGGGATGGTTCATTTGTATGGAAGGTACCAGAAGGGGAGTTGCCAGACTTCCAAGTATTTGTCCAAAACTTTGTCTAGCTATAGGTTTACTAAGTACAAAATTTGGGCAAGATAGCGTTGGTCATGTTGGTGTTACTACACGATTTCTAAGGTAGGCGGGATGGTACATTTGTATGGGAGGTACCAGAAGGGGAGTTGCCAGACTTCCAAGTTTTTGTCAGAAACTTTGTATAGCTATAGGTTTACTAAATACAAAATTTGGGCAAGATAGCGTTGGTTATACTGATAGTATTAGGTTTATCAGGGCGGGATGGTACATTTGTATGGGAGGTACCAGAAGGTGAGTTGCCAGACTTCCAAGTTTTTGTCCAAAACTTTGTATAGCTATAGGTTTACTAAGTACAAAATTTGGGCAAGATAGCGTTGGTCATGTTGGTGTTACTACACGATTTCTAAGGTAGGCGGGATGGTACATTTGTATGGGAGGTACCAGAAGGGGAGTTGCCAGACTTCCAAGTTTTTGTCAGAAACTTTGTTCAGTTATACCTTTACTAACTACGGAATTTGGCCAAGATCGAACTTGAGCGTGTTGATATTATTACACGATTTATAAAGTGGGCGAAATAGCAGATTTGTATGGGAGGTACCCGAAGGGGTGTGGCCATATAGCCCATATGCAATCCTATAAGCAGTTTTGGGAAAATATTAAGCCATGCCAAATTTCAGAGTGATTGGTTAACTCTTTCGAAAGTTATCGTGCGTACCAGCAGGACAGACGGACATGGCTCGAACGATTCAGAAAGTCATGAATCGAATTTGGTTCAAAGACACCTGGGGTCTAATGTGAATATTTCTAGGTGTTACACTTTTGGGTCGTACCAAATGATATATACCCTCCTACCCGTAGGGTGAGGGTATAAATATTGGATGGTACATTTGTATGGGAGGTACCAGAAGGGGAGTTGCCAGACTTCCAAGTTTTTGTCCAAAACTTTTTCTAGCTATAGGTTTACTAAGTACAAAATTTGGGCAAGATCGCGTTGGTCATACTCATAGTATTAGACGGTTTATCAGGGGCGGGATGGTACATTTGTATGGGAGGTACCAGAAGGGGAGTTGCCAGACTTCCAAGTTTTTGTCCAAAACTTTGTCTAGCTATAACTTTACTAAATACAAAATTTGGGCAAGATAGCGTTGGTCATACTGATAGTATTAGACGGTTTATCAGGGGGCGGGATGTTACATTTGTATGGGAGGTACCAGAAGGGGAGTTGCCAGACTTCCAAGTTTTTGTCCAAAACTTTGTATAGCTATAACTTTACTAAATACAAAATTTGGGCAAGATGGCGTTGGTCATACTGATAGTATTAGACGGTTTATCAGGGGCGGGATGGTACATTTGTATGGGAGGTACCCGAAGGGGAGTTGTCAGACTTCCAAGTTTTTGTCCAAAACTTTGTATAGCTATAGCTTTACTAAATACAAAATTTGGGCAAGATAGCGTTGGTCATGTTGGTGTTACTACACGATTTCTAAGGTAGTGGCCATATAGCCCATATGCAATCCCATAAGCAGTTTTGGGAAAATATTAAGCCATGCCAAATTTCAGAGTGATTGCTTAACTCTTTCGAAAGTTATCGTGCGTACCAGCAGGACAGACGGACATGGCTCAAACGATTCAGAAAGTCATGAATCGAATTTGGTTCAAAGACACCTGGGGTCTAATGTGAATATTTCTAGGTGTTACACTTTTGGGTCGTATCAAATGATATATACCCTCCTACCCGTAGGGTGAGGGTATAAATATTGGATGGTACATTTGTATGGGAGGTACCAGAAGGGGAGGTACCAAGTTTTTGTCATAAACTTTGTCTAGCTATAGCTTTACTAAATACAAAATTTGGGCAAGATAGCGTTGGTTATACTGATAGTATTAGACGGTTTATCAGGGGCGGGATGGTACATTTGTATGGGAGGTACCAGAAGGTGAGTTGCCAGACTTCCAAGTTTTTGTCCAAAACTTTGTATAGCTATAGGTTTACTAAGTACAAAATTTGGGCAAGATAGCGTTGGTCATACTGATAGTATTAGACGGTTTATCAGGGGCGGGATTGTACATTTGTATGGGAGGTACCAGAAGGGGAGTTGCCAGACTTCCAAGTTTTTGTCCAAAACTTTTTCTAGCTATAGGTTTACTAAGTACAAAATTTGGGCAAGATCGCGTTGGTCATGTTGGTGTTACTACACGATTTCTAAGGTAGGCGGGATGGTACATTTGTATGGCAGGTACCAAAAGTGGAGTTGCCTGACTTCCAAGTTTTTGTCCAAAACTTAGTCTAGCTATAGATTTACTAAATACAGAATTTAGGTACGATCGCGTTTGTCATATTGGTGTTACTGCACGATTTCTAAGGTAGGCTGAATGGTACATTTGTATGGGAGATACCAGAAGGGGAGTTGCCAGACTTCCAAGTTTTTGTCCAAAACTTTGTCTAGCTATAGCTTTACTAAATACAGAATTTGGGCAAGTTAGCGTTGGTCATGTTGGTGTTACTACACGATTTCTAAGGGAGGCGGGATGGTACATTTGTATGGGAGGTACCAGAAGGGGAGCTGCCAGACTTCCAAGTTTTTGTCAGAAACTTTGTTCAGTTATACCTTTACTAACTACGGAATTTGGCCAAGATAGCGTTGGTCATGTTGGTGTTACTACACTATTTCTAAGGTAGGCGGGATGGTACATTTGTATGGGAGGTACCAGAAGGGGAGTTGCCAGACTTCCAAGTTTTTGTCAGAAACTTTGTTCAGTTATACCTTTACTAACTACGGAATTTGGCCAAGATCGAACTTGAGCGTGTTGATATTATTACACGATTTATAAAGTGGGCGAAATAGCAGATTTGTATGGGAGGTACCCGAAGGGGTGTGGCCATATAGCCCATATGCAATCCCATAAGCAGTTTTGGGAAAATATTAAGCCATGCCAAATTTCAGAGTGATTGCTTAACTCTTTCGAAAGTTATCGTGCGTACCAGCAGGACAGACGGACATGGCTCAAACGATTCAGAAAGTCATGAATCGAATTTGGTTCAAAGACACCTGGGGTCTAATGTGAATATTTCTAGGTGTTACACTTTTGGGTCGTATCAAATGATATATACCCTCCTACCCGTAGGGTGAGGGTATAAATATTGGATGGTACATTTGTATGGGAGGTACCAGAAGGGGAGGTACCAAGTTTTTGTCATAAACTTTGTCTAGCTATAGCTTTACTAAATACAAAATTTGGGCAAGATAGCGTTGGTTATACTGATAGTATTAGACGGTTTATCAGGGGCGGGATGGTACATTTGTATGGGAGGTACCAGAAGGTGAGTTGCCAGACTTCCAAGTTTTTGTCCAAAACTTTGTATAGCTATAGGTTTACTAAGTACAAAATTTGGGCAAGATAGCGTTGGTCATACTGATAGTATTAGACGGTTTATCAGGGGCGGGATGGTACATTTGTATGGGAGGTACCAGAAGGGGAGTTGCCAGACTTCCAAGTTTTTGTCCAAAACTTTTTCTAGCTATAGGTTTACTAAGTACAAAATTTGGGCAAGATCGCGTTGGTCATGTTGGTGTTACTACACGATTTCTAAGGTAGGCGGGATGGTACATTTGTATGGCAGGTACCAAAAGTGGAGTTGCCTGACTTCCAAGTTTTTGTCCAAAACTTAGTCTAGCTATAGATTTACTAAATACAGAATTTAGGTACGATCGCGTTTGTCATATTGGTGTTACTGCACGATTTCTAAGGTAAGCTGAATGGTACATTTGTATGGGAGATACCAGAAGGGGAGTTGCCAGACTTCCAAGTTTTTGTCCAAAACTTTGTCTAGCTATAGCTTTACTAAATACAGAATTTGGGCAAGTTAGCGTTGGTCATGTTGGTGTTACTACACGATTTCTAAGGGAGGCGGGATGGTACATTTGTATGGGAGGTACCAGAAGGGGAGCTGCCAGACTTCCAAGTTTTTGTCAGAAACTTTGTTCAGTTATACCTTTACTAACTACGGAATTTGGCCAAGATCGAACTTGAGCGTGTTGATATTATTACACGATTTATAAAGTGGGCGAAATAGCAGATTTGTATGGGAGGTACCCGAAGGGGTGTGGCCATATAGCCCATATGCAATCCTATAAGCAGTTTTGGGAAAACATTAAGCCATGCCAAATTTCAGAGTGATTGCTTAACTCTTTCGAAAGTTATCGTGCGTACCAGCAGGACAGACGGACATGGCTCAAACGATTCAGAAAGTCATGAATTGAATTTGGTTCAAAGACACCTGGGGTCTAATGTGAATATTTCTAGGTGTTACACTTTTGGGTCGTATCAAATGATATATACCCTCCTACCCGTAGGGTGAGGGTATAAATATTGGTATGGTACATTTGTATGGGAGGTACCAGAAGGGGAGTTGCCAGACTTCCAAGTTTTTGTCCAAAACTTTGTATAGCTATAGGTTTACTAAGTACAAAATTTGGGCAAGATAGCGTTGGTCATACTGATAGTATTAGACGGTTTATCAGGGGCGGGATGTTACATTTGTATGGGAGGTACCAGAAGGGGAGTTGCCAGACTTCCAAGTTTTTGTCCAAAACTTTGTATAGCTATAGGTTTACTAAGTACAAAATTTGGGCAAGATGGCGTTGGTCATACTGATAGTATTAGACGGTTTATCAGGGGCTGGATGTTACATTTGTATGGGAGGTACCAGAAGGGGAGTTGCCAGACTTCCAAGTTTTTGTCCAAAACTTTGTCTAGCTATAGCTTTACTAAGTACAAAATTTGGGCAAGATCGCGTTGGTGTTACTACACGATTTCTAAGGTAGGCGGGATGGTACATTTGTATGGGAGGTACCAGAAGGGGAGTTGCCAGACTTCCGAGTTTTTGTCCGAAACTTTGTCTACTTATACCTTTACTAAATACGGAATTTGGGCAAGATCGCGTCGGTGATATTGATAGTATTACAGGGTTTTTAAGGGGTGGGATGGTACATTTGTATGGCAGGTACCAGAAGTGGAGTTGCCTGACTTCCAAGTTTTTGTCCAAAACTTAGTCTAGCTATAGATTTACTAAATACAGAATTTCGGCACGATAGCGTTGGTTATACTGATAGTATTAGGCGGTTTATCAGGGGCGGGATGATACATTTTTATGGGAGGTACCAGAAGGGGAGTTGCCAGACTTCCAAGTTTTTGTCCAAAACTTTGTATAGCTATAGATTTACTAAATACAGAATTTGGGCAAGATCGCGTTGGTCATATTGGTGTTACTACACGATTTCTAAGGTAGGCGGGGTGGTACATTTGTATGGGAGGTACCAGAAGGTGAGTTGCCAGACTTCCAAGTTTTTGTCCAAAACTTTGTATAGCTATAACTTTACTAAATACAAAATTTGGGCAAGATAGCGTTGGTCATACTGATAGTATTAGACGGTTTATCAGGGGCGGCATGTTACATTTGTATGGGAGGTACCAGAAGGGGAGTTGCCAGACTTCCAAGTCCAAAACTTTGTATAGCTATAGGTTTACTAAGTACAAAATTTGGGCAAGATAGCGTTGGTTATACTGATAGTATTAGACGGTTTATCAGGGGCGGCATGTTACATTTGTATGGGAGGTACCAGAAGGGGAGTTGCCAGACTTCCAAGTTTTTGTCCAAAACTTTGTATAGCTATAACTTTATTAAATACAAAATTTGGGCAAGATAGCGTTGGTCATACTGATAGTATTAGACGGTTTATCAGGGGCGGCATGTTACATTTGTATGGGTGGTACCAGAAGGGGAGTTGCCAGACTTCCAAGTTTTTGTCCAAAACTTTGTCTAGCTATAACTTTACTAAATACAAAATTTGGGCAAGATAGCGTTTATTATACTGATAGTATTAGACGGTTTATCAGGGGCGGGATGGTACATTTGTATGGGAGGTACCAGAAGGGGAGTTGCCAGACTTCCAAGTTTTTGTCCAAAACTTTGTATAGCTATAGGTTTACTAAGTACAAAATTTGGGCAAGATGGCGTTGGTCATACTGATAGTATGAAAACTTTGTATAGCTATAGGTTTACTAAGTACAAAATTTGGGCAAGATGGCGTTGGTCATACTGATAGTATGAAAACTTTGTATAGCTATAGGTTTACTAAGTACAAAATTTGGGCAAGATAGCGTTGGTCATACTGATAGTATTAGACGGTTTATCAGGGGCGGGATGGTACATTTGTATGGGAGGTACCAGAAGGGGAGTTGCCAGACTTCCAAGTTTTTGTCCAAAACTTTGTCTAGCTATAACTTTACTAAATACAAAATTTGGGCAAAATCGCGTTGGTCATGTTGGTGTTACTACACGATTTCTAAGGTAGGCGGGATGGTTCATTTGTATGGGAGGTACCAGAAGGGGAGTTGCCAGACTTCCGAGTTTTTGTCCGAAACTTTGTCCACTTATACCTTTACTAAATACGGAATTTGGGCAAGATCGTGTTGGTGATATTGATAGTATTACAGGGTTTTTAAGGGGTGGGATGGTACATTTGTATGGCAGGTACCAGAAGTGGAGTTGCCTGACTTCCAAGTTTTTGTCCAAAACTTAGTCTAGCTATAGATTTACTAAATACAGAATTTGGGCACGATCGCGTTTGTCATATTGGTGTTACTTCACGATTTCTAAGGTAGGCTGGATGGTACATTTGTATGGGAGGTACCAGAAGGTGAGTTGCCAGACTTCCAAGTTTTTGTCCAAAACTTTGTATAGCTATAACTTTACTAAATACAAAATTTGGGCAAGATAGCGTTGGTCATACTGATAGAATTAGACGGTTTATCAGGGGCGGCATGTTACATTTGTATGGGAGGTACCAGAAGGGGAGTTGCCAGACTTCCAAGTCCAAAACTTTGTATAGCTATAGGTTTACTAAGTACAAAATTTGGGCAAGATAGCGTTGGTTATACTGATAGTATTAGACGGTTTATCAGGGGCGGCATGTTACATTTGTATGGGAGGTACCAGAAGGGGAGTTGCCAGACTTCCAAGTTTTTGTCCAAAACTTTGTATAGCTATAACTTTATTAAATACAAAATTTGGGCAAGATAGCGTTGGTCATACTGATAGTATTAGACGGTTTATCAGGGGCGGCATGTTACATTTGTATGGGTGGTACCAGAAGGGGAGTTGCCAGACTTCGAAGTTTTTGTCCAAAACTTTGTCTAGCTATAACTTTACTAAATACAAAATTTGGGCAAGATAGCGTTTATTATACTGATAGTATTAGACGGTTTATCAGGGGCGGGATGGTACATTTGTATGGGAGGTACCAGAAGGGGAGTTGCCAGACTTCCAAGTTTTTGTCCAAAACTTTGTATAGCTATAGGTTTACTAAGTACAAAATTTGGGCAAGATGGCGTTGGTCATACTGATAGTATGAAAACTTTGTATAGCTATAGGTTTACTAAGTACAAAATTTGGGCAAGATGGCGTTGGTCATACTGATAGTATGAAAACTTTGTATAGCTATAGGTTTACTAAGTACAAAATTTGGGCAAGATAGCGTTGGTCATACTGATAGTATTAGACGGTTTATCAGGGGCGGGATGGTACATTTGTATGGGAGGTACCAGAAGGGGAGTTGCCAGACTTCCAAGTTTTTGTCCAAAACTTTGTCTAGCTATAACTTTACTAAATACAAAATTTGGGCAAAATCGCGTTGGTCATGTTGGTGTTACTACACGATTTCTAAGGTAGGCGGGATGGTTCATTTGTATGGGAGGTACCAGAAGGGGAGTTGCCAGACTTCCGAGTTTTTGTCCGAAACTTTGTCCACTTATACCTTTACTAAATACGGAATTTGGGCAAGATCGTGTTGGTGATATTGATAGTATTACAGGGTTTTTAAGGGGTGGGATGGTACATTTGTATGGCAGGTACCAGAAGTGGAGTTGCCTGACTTCCAAGTTTTTGTCCAAAACTTAGTCTAGCTATAGATTTACTAAATACAGAATTTGGGCACGATCGCGTTTGTCATATTGGTGTTACTTCACGATTTCTAAGGTAGGCTGGATGGTACATTTGTATGGGAGGTACCAGAAGGGGAGTTGCCAGACTTCCAAGTTTTTGTCCAAAACTTTGTCTAGCTATAACTTTACTAAATAAAAAATTTGGGTAAGATAGCGTTGGTTATACTGATAGTATTAGACGGTTTATCAGGGGCGGGATGGTACATTTTTATGGGAGGTACCAGAAGGGGAGTTGCCAGACTTCCAAGTTTTTGTCCAAAACTTTGTATAGCTATAGGTTTACTAAGTACAAAATTTGGGCAAGATAGCGTTGGTTATACTGATAGTATTAGACGGTTTATCAGGGCGGGATGGTACATTTGTATGGGAGGTACCAGAAGGTGAGTTGCCAGACTTCCAAGTTTTTGTCCAAAACTTTGTATAGCTATAGGTTTACTAAGTACAAAATTTGGGCAAGATAGCGTTGGTCATACTGATAGTATTAGACGGTTTATCAGGGGCGGGATGGTACATTTGTATGGGAGGTACCAGAAGGGGAGTTGCCAGACTTCCGAGTTTTTGTCCGAAACTTTGTCCACTTATACTTTTACTAAATACGGAATTTGGGCAAGATCGCGTTGGTGATATTGATAGTATTACAGGGTTTTTAAGGGGTGGGATGGTACATTTGTATGGCAGGTACCAGAAGTGGAGTTGCCTGACTTCCAAGTTTTTGTCCAAAACTTAGTCTAGCTATAGATTTACTAAATACAGAATTTGGGCACGATCGCGTTTGTCATATTGGTGTTACTACACGATTTCTAAGGTAGGTGGGATGGTACATTTGTATGGGAGGTACCAGAAGGGGAGTTGCCAGCCTTCCAAGTTTTGTCCAAAACTTTGTCTAGCTATAGATTTACTAAATACAGAATTTGGGCAAGATCGCGTTGGTCATATTGGTGTTACTACACGATTTCTAAGGTAGGCGGGATGGTACATTTGTATGGGAGGTACCAGAAGGGGAGTTGCCAGACTTCCAAGTTTTTGTCAGAAACTTTGTTCAGTTATACCTTTACTAACTACGGAATTTGGCCAAGATCGAACTTGAGCGTGTTGATATTATTACACGATTTATAAAGTGGGCGAAATAGCAGATTTGTATGGGTGGTACCCGAAGGGGTGTGGCCATATAGCCCATATGCAATCCCATAAGCAGTTTTGGGAAAATATTAAGCCATGCCAAATTTCAGAGTGATTGCTTAACTCTTTCGAAAGTTATCGTGCGTACCAGCAGGACAGACGGACATGGCTCAAACGATTCAGAAAGTCATGAATCGAATTTGGTTCAAAGACACCTGGGGTCAAATGTGAATATTTCTAGGTGTTACACTTTTGGGTCGTATCAAATGATATATACCCTCCTACCCGTAGGGTGAGGGTATAAATATTGGATGGTACATTTGTATGGGAGGTACCAGAAGGGGAGTTGCCAGACTTCCAAGTTTTTGTCCAAAACTGTGTCTAGCTATAACTTTACTAAATACAAAATTTGGGCAAGATAGCGTTGGTTATACTGAGAGTATTAGACGGGTTATCAGGGGCGGGATGGTACATTTGCATGGGAGGTACCAGAAGGGGAGTTGCCAGACTTCCAACTTTTTGTCCAAAACTTTGTCTAGCTATAACTTTACTAAATACAAAATTTGGGCAAGATAGCGTTGGTTACACTGATAGTATTAGACGGTTTATCAGGGGCGGGATGGTACATTTGTATGGGAGGTACCAGAAGGGGAGTTGCCAGCCTTCCAAGTTTTGTCCAAAACTTTGTCTAGCTATAGATTTACTAAATACAGAATTTGGGCAAGATCGCGTTGGTCATATTGGTGTTACTACACGATTTCTAAGGTAGGCGGGATGGTACATTTGTATGGGAGGTACCAGAAGGGGAGTTGCCAGACTTCCAAGTTTTTGTCAGAAACTTTGTTCAGTTATACCTTTACTAACTACGGAATTTGGCCAAGATCGAACTTGAGCGTGTTGATATTATTACACGATTTATAAAGTGGGCGAAATAGCAGATTTGTATGGGTGGTACCCGAAGGGGTGTGGCCATATAGCCCATATGCAATCCCATAAGCAGTTTTGGGAAAATATTAAGCCATGCCAAATTTCAGAGTGATTGCTTAACTCTTTCGAAAGTTATCGTGCGTACCAGCAGGACAGACGGACATGGCTCAAACGATTCAGAAAGTCATGAATCGAATTTGGTTCAAAGACACCTGGGGTCAAATGTGAATATTTCTAGGTGTTACACTTTTGGGTCGTATCAAATGATATATACCCTCCTACCCGTAGGGTGAGGGTATAAATATTGGATGGTACATTTGTATGGGAGGAACCAGAAGGGGAGTTGCCAGACTTCCAAGTTTTTGTCCAAAACTGTGTCTAGCTATAACTTTACTAAATACAAAATTTGGGCAAGATAGCGTTGGTTATACTGAGAGTATTAGACGGGTTATCAGGGGCGGGATGGTACATTTGCATGGGAGGTACCAGAAGGGGAGTTGCCAGACTTCCAACTTTTTGTCCAAAACTTTGTCTAGCTATAACTTTACTAAATACAAAATTTGGGCAAGATAGCGTTGGTTACACTGATAGTATTAGACGGTTTATCAGGGGCGGGATGGTACATTTGTATGGGAGGTACCAGAAGGGGAGTTGCCAGACATCCAAGTTTTTGTCCAAAACTTTGTATAGCTATAGGTTTACTAAGTACAAAATTTGGGCAAGATAGCGTTGGTCATACTGATAGTATTAGACGGTTTATCAGGGGCGAGCTGTTACATTTATAAATGAGGTACCAGAAGGGGAGTTGCCAGACTTCCAAGTTTTTGTCCAAAACTTTGTATAGCTATAACTTTCCTAAATACAAAATTTGGGAAAGATAGCGTTGGTCATACTGATAGTATTTGACGGTTTATCAGGGGCGGGATGTTACATTTGTATGGGAGGTACCAGAAGGGGAGTTGCCAGACTTCCAAGTTTTTATCCAAAACTTTGTCTAGCTATAGCTTTACTAAATACAAAAATTTGGGCAAGATAGCGTTGGTTATACTGATAGTATTAGACGGTTTATCAGGGGCGGGATGGTACATTTGTATGGGAGGTACCAGAAGGTGAGTTGCCAGACTTCAAAGTTTTTGTCCAAAACTTTGTATAGCTATAGGTTTACTAAGTACAAAATTTGGGCAAGATAGCGTTGGTCATACTGATAGTATTAGACGGTTTATCAGGGGCGGGATGGTACATTTGTATGGGAGGTACCAGAAGGGGAGTTGCCAGACTTCCAAGTTTTTGTCCAAAACTTTGTCTAGCTATAACTTTACTAAATACAAAATTTGGGCAAGATCGCGTTGGTCATGTTGGTGTTACTACACGATTTCTAAGGTAGGCGGGATGGTACATTTGTATGGGAGGTACCAGAAGGGGAGTTGCCAGACTTCCGAGTTTTTGTCCGAAACTTTTTCCACTTATACCTTTACTAAATACGGAATTTGGGCAAGATCGCGTTGGTGATATTGATAGTATTACAGGGTTTTTAAGGGGTGGGATGGTACATTTGTATGGCAGGTACCAGAAGTGGAGTTGCCTGACTTCCAAGTTTTTGTCCAAAACTTAGTCTAGCTATAGATTTACTAAATACAGAATTTGGGCACGATCGCGTTTTCATATTGGTGTTACTACACGATTTCTAAGGTAGGCGGGATGGTACATTTGTATGGGAGGTACCAGAAGGGGAGTTGCCAGACTTCCAAGTTTTTGTCAGAAACTTTGTCTAGCTATAACTTTACTAAATACAGAATTTGGGCAAGATCGCGTTTGTCATATTGGTGTTACTACACGATTTCTAAGGTAGGCGGGATGGTACATTTGTATGGGAGGTACCAGAAGGGGAGTTGCCAGACTTCCAAGTTTTTGTCAGAAACTTTGTCTAGCTATAACTTTACTAAATACAGAATTTGGGCAAGATCGCGTTGGTCATATTGGTGTTACTACACGATTTCTAAGGTAGGCGGGATGGTACATTTGTATGGGAGGTACCAGAAGGGGAGTTGCCAGACTTCCAAGTTTTTGTCAGAAACTTTGTATAGCTATAGGTTTACTAAGTACAAAATTTGGGCAAGATAGCGTTGGTTATACTGATAGTATTAGACGGTTTATCAGGGCGGGATGGTACATTTGTATGGGAGGTACCAGAAGGTGAGTTGCCAGACTTCCAAGTTTTTGTCCAAAACTTTGTATAGCTATAGGTTTACTAAGTACAAAATTTGGGCAAGATAGCGTTGGTCATACTGATAGTATTAGACGGTTTATCAGGGGCGGGATGGTACATTTGTATGGGAGGTACCAGAAGGGGAGTTGCCAGACTTCCGAGTTTTTGTCCGAAACTTTGTCCACTTATACTTTTACTAAATACGGAATTTGGGCAAGATCGCGTTGGTGATATTGATAGTATTACAGGGTTTTTAAGGGGTGGGATGGTACATTTGTATGGCAGGTACCAGAAGTGGAGTTGCCTGACTTCCAAGTTTTTGTCCAAAACTTAGTCTAGCTATAGATTTACTAAATACAGAATTTGGGCACGATCGCGTTTGTCATATTGGTGTTACTACACGATTTCTAAGGTAGGTGGGATGGTACATTTGTATGGGAGGTACCAGAAGGGGAGTTGCCAGCCTTCCAAGTTTTGTCCAAAACTTTGTCTAGCTATAGATTTACTAAATACAGAATTTGGGCAAGATCGCGTTGGTCATATTGGTGTTACTACACGATTTCTAAGGTAGGCGGGATGGTACATTTGTATGGGAGGTACCAGAAGGGGAGTTGCCAGACTTCCAAGTTTTTGTCAGAAACTTTGTTCAGTTATACCTTTACTAACTACGGAATTTGGCCAAGATCGAACTTGAGCGTGTTGATATTATTACACGATTTATAAAGTGGGCGAAATAGCAGATTTGTATGGGTGGTACCCGAAGGGGTGTGGCCATATAGCCCATATGCAATCCCATAAGCAGTTTTGGGAAAATATTAAGCCATGCCAAATTTCAGAGTGATTGCTTAACTCTTTCGAAAGTTATCGTGCGTACCAGCAGGACAGACGGACATGGCTCAAACGATTCAGAAAGTCATGAATCGAATTTGGTTCAAAGACACCTGGGGTCAAATGTGAATATTTCTAGGTGTTACACTTTTGGGTCGTATCAAATGATATATACCCTCCTACCCGTAGGGTGAGGGTATAAATATTGGATGGTACATTTGTATGGGAGGTACCAGAAGGGGAGTTGCCAGACTTCCAAGTTTGTATGGGAGGTACCAGAAGGGGAGTTGCCAGACTTCCAAGTTTTTGTCAGAAACTTTGTCTAGCTATAACTTTACTAAATACAGAATTTGGGCAAGATCGCGTTGGTCATATTGGTGTTACTACACGATTTCTAAGGTAGGCGGGATGGTACATTTGTATGGGAGGTACCAGAAGGGGAGTTGCCAGACTTCCAAGTTTTTGTCAGAAACTTTGTCTGGCTATAACTTTACTAAATACAGAATTTGGGCAAGATCGCGTTGGTCATATTGGTGTTCCTACACGATTTCTAAGGTAGGCGGGATGGTACATTTGTATGGGAGGTACCAGAAGGGGAGTTGCCAGACTTCCAAGTTTTTGTCAGAAACTTTGTTCAGTTATACCTTTACTAACTACGGAATTTGGCCAAGATCGAACTTGAGCGTGTTGATATTATTACACGATTTATAAAGTGGGCGAAATAGCAGGTTTGTATGGGAGGTACCCGAAGGGGTGTGGCCATATAGCCCATATGCAATCCCATAAGCAGTTTTGGGAAAATATTAAGCCATGCCAAATTTCAGAGTGATTGCTTAACTCTTTCGAAAGTTATCGTGCGTACCAGCAGGACAGACGGACAGACGGACGGACAGACGGACATGGCTCAAACGATTCAGAAAGTCATGAATCGAATTTGGTTCAAAGACACCTGGGGTCTAATGTGAATATTTCTAGGTGTTACACTTTTGGGTCGTATCAAATGATATATACCCTCCTACCCGTAAGGTGAGGGTATAAATATTGGATGGTACATTTGTATGGGAGGTACCAGAAGGGGAGTTGCCAGACATCCAAGTTTTTGTCCAAAACTTTGTATAGCTATAGGTTTACTAAGTACAAAATTTGGGCAAGATAGCGTTGGTCATACTGATAGTATTAGACGGTTTATCAGGGGCGAGCTGTTACATTTATAAATGAGGTACCAGAAGGGGAGTTGCCAGACTTCCAAGTTTTTGTCCAAAACTTTGTATAGCTATAACTTTCCTAAATACAAAATTTGGGCAAGATAGCGTTGGTCATACTGATAGTATTAGACGGTTTATCAGGGGCGGGATGTTACATTTGTATGGGAGGTACCAGAAGGGGAGTTGCCAGACTTCCAAGTTTTTATCCAAAACTTTGTCTAGCTATAGCTTTACTAAATACAAAAATTTGGGCAAGATAGCGTTGGTTATACTGATAGTATTAGACGGTTTATCAGGGGCGGTATGGTACATTTGTATGGGAGGTACCAGAAGGTGAGTTGCCAGACTTCCAAGTTTTTGTCCAAAACTTTGTATAGCTATAGGTTTACTAAGTACAAAATTTGGGCAAGATAGCGTTGGTCATACTGATAGTATTAGACGGTTTATCAGGGGCGGGATGGTACATTTGTATGGGAGGTACCAGAAGGGGAGTTGCCAGACTTCCAAGTTTTTGTCCAAAACTTTGTCTAGCTATAACTTTACTAAATACAAAATTTGGGCAAGATCGCGTTGGTCATGTTGGTGTTACTACACGATTTCTAAGGTAGGCGGGATGGTACATTTGTATGGGAGGTACCAGAAGGGGAGTTGCCAGACTTCCGAGTTTTTGTCCGAAACTTTTTCCACTTATACCTTTACTAAATACGGAATTTGGGCAAGATCGCGTTGGTGATATTGATAGTATTACAGGGTTTTTAAGGGGTGGGATGGTACATTTGTATGGCAGGTACCAGAAGTGGAGTTGCCTGACTTCCAAGTTTTTGTCCAAAACTTAGTCTAGCTATAGCTTTACTAAATACAGAATTTGGGCACGATCGCGTTTTCATATTGGTGTTACTACACGATTTCTAAGGTAGGCGGGTTGGTACATTTGTATGGGAGGTACCAGAAGGGGAGTTGCCAGACTTCCAAGTTTTTGTCAGAAACTTTGTCTAGCTATAACTTTACTAAATACAGAATTTGGGCAAGATCGCGTTTGTCATATTGGTGTTACTACACGATTTCTAAGGTAGGCGGGATGGTACATTTGTATGGGAGGTACCAGAAGGGGAGTTGCCAGACTTCCAAGTTTTTGTCAGAAACTTTGTCTAGCTATAACTTTACTAAATACAGAATTTGGGCAAGATCGCGTTGGTCATATTGGTGTTACTACACGATTTCTAAGGTAGGCGGGATGGTACATTTGTATGGGAGGTACCAGAAGGGGAGTTGCCAGACTTCCAAGTTTTTGTCAGAAACTTTGCCTGGCTATAACTTTACTAAATACAGAATTTGGGCAAGATCGCGTCGGTCATATTGGTGTTCCTACACGATTTCTAAGGTAGGCGGGATGGTACATTTGTATGGGAGGTACCAGAAGGGGAGTTGCCAGACTTCCAAGTTTTTGTCAGAAACTTTGTTCAGTTATACCTTTACTAACTACGGAATTTGGCCAAGATCGAACTTGAGCGTGTTGATATTATTACACGATTTATAAAGTGGGCGAAATAGCAGGTTTGTATGGGAGGTACCCGAAGGGGTGTGGCCATATAGCCCATATGCAATCCCATAAGCAGTTTTGGGAAAATATTAAGCCATGCCAAATTTCAGAGTGATTGCTTAACTCTTTCGAAAGTTATCGTGCGTACCAGCAGGACAGACGGACAGACGGACGGACAGACGGACATGGCTCAAACGATTCAGAAAGTCATGAATCGAATTTGGTTCAAAGACACCTGGGGTCTAATGTGAATATTTCTAGGTGTTACACTTTTGGGTCGTATCAAATGATATATACCCTCCTACCCGTAGGGTGATGGTATAAATATTGGATGGTACATTTGTATGGGAGGTACCAGAAGGGGAGTTGCCAGACTTCCAAGTTTTTGTCCAAAACTTTGTTTAGCTATAGGTTTACTAAGTACAAAATTTGGGCAAGATAGCGTTGGTCATACTGATAGTATTAGACGGTTTATCAGGGGCGGGATGTTACATTTGTATGGGAGGTACCAGAAGGGAAGTTGCCAGACTTCCAAGTTTTTGTCCAAAACTTTGTATAGCTATTACTTTACTAAATACAAAATTTGGGCAAGATAGCGTTGGTCATACTGATAGTATTAGACGGTTTATCAGGGGCGGGATGGTACATTTGTATGGGAGGTACCAGAAGGGGAGTTGCCAGACTTCCGAGTTTTTGTCCGAAACTTTGTCCACTTACACTTTTACTAAATACGGAATTTGGGCAAGATCGCGTTGGTGATATTGATAGTATTACAGGGTTTTTAAGGGGTGGGATGGTACATTTGTATGGCAGGTACCAGAAGTGGAGTTGCCTGACTTCCAAGTTTTTGTCCAAAACTTAGTCTAGCTATAGATTTACTAAATACAGAATTTGGGCACGATCGCGTTTTCATATTGGTGTTACTACACGATTTCTAAGGTAGGCGGGATGGTACATTTGTATGGGAGGTACCAGAAGGGGAGTTGCCAGACTTCCAAGTTTTTGTCAGAAACTTTGTCTAGCTATAACTTTACTAAATACAGAATTTGGGCAAGATCGCGTTGGTCATATTGGTGTTACTACACGATTTCTAAGGTAGGCGGGATGGTACATTTGTATGGGAGGTACCAGAAGGGGAGTTGCCAGACTTCCAAGTTTTTGTCAGAAACTTTGTCTAGCTATAACTTTACTAAATACAGAATTTGGGCAAGATCGCGTTTGTCATATTGGTGTTACTCCGCGATTTCTAAGGTAGGCGGGATGGTACATTTGTATGGGAGGTACCAGAAGGGGAGTTGCCAGACTTCCAAGTTTTTGTCAGAAACTTTGTCTAGCTATAACTTTACTAAATACAGAATTTGGGCAAGATCGCGTTGGTCATATTGGTGTTACTACACGATTTCTAAGGTAGGCGGGATGGTACATTTGTATGGGAGGTACCAGAAGGGGAGTTGCCAGACTTCCAAGTTTTTGTCAGAAACTTTGCCTGGCTATAACTTTACTAAATACAGAATTTGGGCAAGATCGCGTTGGTCATATTGGTGTTCCTACACGATTTCTAAGGTAGGCGGGATGGTACATTTGTATGGGAGGTACCAGAAGGGGAGTTGCCAGACTTCCAAGTTTTTGTCAGAAACTTTGTTCAGTTATACCTTTACTAACTACGGAATTTGGCCAAGATCGAACTTGAGCGTGTTGATATTATTACACGATTTATAAAGTGGGCGAAATAGCAGGTTTGTAGGGGAGGTACCCGAAGGGGTGTGGCCATATAGCCCATATGCAATCCCATAAGCAGTTTTGGGAAAATATTAAGCCATGCCAAATTTCAGAGTGATTGCTTAACTCTTTCGAAAGTTATCGTGCGTACCAGCAGGACAGACGGACAGACGGACATGGCTCAAACGATTCAGAAAGTCATGAATCGAATTTGGTTCAAAGACACCTGGGGTCTAATGTGAATATTTCTAGGTGTTACACTTTTGGGTCGTATCAAATGATATATACCCTCCTACCCGTAGGGTGAGGGTATAAATATTGGATGGTACATTTGTATGGGAGGTACCAGAAGGGGAGTTGCCAGACTTCCAAGTTTTTGTCCAAAACTTTGTTTAGCTATAGGTTTACTAAGTACACAATTTGGGCAAGATAGCGTTGGTCATACTGATAGTATTAGACGGTTTATCAGGGGTGGGATGTTACATTTGTATGGGAGGTACCAGAAGGGGAGTTGCCAGACTTCCAAGTTTTTGTCCAAAACTTTGTATAGCTATTACTTTACTAAATACAAAATTTGGGCAAGATAGCGTTGGTCATACTGATAGTATTAGACGGTTTATCAGGGGCGGGATGGTACATTTGTACATTTGATCGCGTTGGTGATATTGATAGTATTACAGGGTTTTTAAGGGGTGGGATGGTACATTTGTATGGCAGGTACCAGAAGTGGAGTTGCCAGACTTCCAAGTTTTTGTCCAAAACTGTGTCTAGCTATAACTTTACTAAATACAAAATTTGGGCAAGATAGCGTTGGTCATGTTGGTGTTACTACACGATTTCTAAGGTAGGCGGGATGGTACATTTGTATGGTAGGTACCAGAAGGGGAGTTGCCAGACTTCCAAGTTTTTGTCAGAAACTTTGTTCAGTTATACCTTTACTAACTACGGAATTTGGCCAAGATCGAACTTGAGCGTGTTGATATTATTACACGATTTATAAAGTGGGCGAAATAGCAGATATGTATGGGAGGTACCCGAAGGGGTGTGGCCATATAGCCCATATGCAATCCCATAAGCAGTTTTGGGAAAATATTAAGCCATGCCAGTGATTGCTTAACTCTTTCGAAAGTTATCGTGCGTACCAGCAGGACAGACGGACGGACATGGCTCAAACGATTCAGAAAGTCATGAATCGAATTTGGTTCAAAGACACCTGGGGTCTAATGTGAATATTTCTAGGTATTACACTTTTGGGTCGTATCAAATGATATATACCCTCCTACCCGTAGGGTGAGGGTATAAATATTGGATGGTACATTTGTATGGGAGGTACCAGAAGGGGAGTTGCCAGACTTCCAAGTTTTTGTCCAAAACTGTGTCTAGCTATAACTTTACTAAATACAAAATTTGGGCAAGATAGCGTTGGTCATGTTGGTGTTACTACACGATTTCTAAGGTAGGCGGGATGGTACATTTGTATGGTAGGTACCAGAAGGGGAGTTGCCAGACTTCCAAGTTTTTGTCAGAAACTTTGTTCAGTTATACCTTTACTAACTACGGCATTTGGCCAAGATCGAACTTGAGCGTGTTGATATTATTACACGATTTATAAAGTGGGCGAAATAGCAGATTTGTATGGGAGGTACCCGAAGGGGTGTGGCCATATAGCCCATATGCAATCCTATAAGCAGTTTTGGGAAAATATTAAGCCATGCCAAATTTCAGAGTGATTGCTTAACTCTTTCGAAAGTTATCGTGCGTACCAGCAGGACAGACGGACAGACGGACATGGCTCAAACGATTCAGAAAGTCATGAATCGAATTTGGTTCAAAGACACCTGGGGTCTAATGTGAATATTTCTAGGTGTTACACTTTTGGGTCGTATCAAATGATATATACCCTCCTACCCGTAGGGTGAGGGTATAAATATTGGATGGTACATTTGTATGGGAGGTACCAGAAGGGGAGTTGCCAGACTTCCAAGTTTTTGTCCAAAACTTTGTCTAGCTATAACTTTACTAAATACAAAATTTGGGCAAGATAGCGTTGGTCATACTGATAGTATTAGACGGTTTATCAGGGGCGGGATGGTACATTTGTATGGCAGGTACCAGAAGGGGAGTTGCCAGACTTCCAAGTATTTGTCCAAAACTTTGTCTAGCTATAACTTTACTAAATACAAAATTTGGGCAAGATAGCGTTGGTCATACTGATAGTATTAGACGGTTTATCAGGGGCGGGATGGTACATTTGTATGGGAGGTACCAGAAGGGGAGTTGCCAGACTTCCAAGTTTTTGTCCAAAACTTTGTCTAGCTATAACTTTACTAAATACAAAATTTGGGCAAGATAGCGTTGGTCATACTGATAGTATTAGACGGTTTATCAGGGGCGGGATGGTACATTTGTATGGGAGGTACCAGAAGGGGAGTTGCCAGACTTCCAAGTATTTGTCCAAAACTTTGTCTAGCTATAACTTTACTAAATACAAAATTTGGGCAAGATAGCGTTGGTCATACTGATAGTATTAGACGGTTTATCAGGGGCGGGATGGTACATTTGTATGGGAGGTACCAGAAGGGGAGTTGCCAGACTTCCAAGTATTTGTCCAAAACTTTGTCTAGCTATAACTTTACTAAATACAAAATTTGGGCAAGATAGCGTTGGTCATACTGATAGTATTAGACGGTTTATCAGGGGCGGGATGGTACATTTGTATGGGAGGTACCAGAAGGTGAGTTGCCAGACTTCCAAGTTTTTGTCCGAAACTTTATCTAGCTATAACTTTACTAAATACAAAATTTGGGCAAGATAGCGTTGGTGATGTTGGTGTTACTACACGATTTCTAAGGTAGGCGGGATGGTACATTTGTATGGGAGGTACCAGAAGGGGAGTTGCCAGACTTCCGAGTTTTTGTCCGAAACTTTGTCCACTTATACTTTTACTAAATACGGAATTTGGGCACGATCGCGTTTGTCATATTGGTGTTACTACACGATTTCTAAGGTAGGCTGGATGGTACATTTGTATGGGAGATACCAGAAGGGGAGTTGCCAGACTTCCAAGTTTTTGTCCAAAACTTTGTCTAGCTATAACTTTACTAAATACAAAATTTGGGCAAGATAGCGTTGGTCATACTGATAGTATTAGACGGTTTATCAGGGGCGGGATGTTACATTTGTATGGGAGGTACCAGAAGGGGAGTTGCCAGACTTCCAAGTTTTTGTTCAAAGCTTTGTCTAGCTATAACTTTACTAAATACAAAATTTGGGCAAGCTAGCGTTGGTTATACTGATTGTATTAGTACAAAATTTGGGCAAGATAGCGTTGGTCATACTGATAGTATTAGACGGTTTATCAGGGGCGGGATGGTACATTTGTGTGGGAGGTACCAGAAGGGGAGTTGCCAGACTTCCGAGTTTTTGTCCGAAACTTTGTCCACTTACACTTTTACTAAATACGGAATTTGGGCAAGATCGCGTTGGTGATATTGATAGTATTACAGGGTTTTTAAGGGGTGGGATGGTACATTTGTATGGCAGGTACCAGAAGTGGAGTTGCCAGACTTCCAAGTTTTTGTCCAAAACTTTGTCGAGCTATAGATTTACTAAATACAGAATTTGGGCAAGATCGCGTTGGTCATATTGGTGTTACTACACGATTTCTAAGGTAGGCGGGATGGTACATTTGTATGGGAGGTACCAGAAGGGGAGTTGCCAGACTTCCAAGTTTTTGTCAGAAACTTTGTTCAGTTATACCTTTACTAACTACGGAATTTGGCCAAGATCGAACTTGAGCGTGTTGATATTATTACACGATTTATAAAGTGGGCGAAATAGCAGATATGTATGGGAGGTACCCGAAGGGGTGTGGCCATATAGCCCATATGCAATCCCATAAGCAGTTTTGGGAAAATATTAAGCCATGCCAGCGATTGCTTAACTCTTTCGAAAGTTATCGTGCGTACCAGCAGGACAGACGGACGGACATGGCTCAAACGATTCAGAAAGTCATGAATCGAATTTGGTTCAAAGACACCTGGGGTCTAATGTGAATATTTCTAGGTGTTACACTTTTGGGTCGTATCAAATGATATATACCCTCCTACCCGTAGGGTGAGGGTATAAATATTGGATGGTACATTTGTATGGGAGGTACCAGAAGGGGAGTTGCCAGACTTCCAAGTTTTTGTCCAAAACTGTGTCTAGCTATAACTTTACTAAATACAAAATTTGGGCAAGATAGCGTTGGTCATGTTGGTGTTACTACACGATTTCTAAGGTAGGCGGGATGGTACATTTGTATGGTAGGTACCAGAAGGGGAGTTGCCAGACTTCCAAGTTTTTGTCAGAAACTTTGTTCAGTTATACCTTTACTAACTACGGCATTTGGCCAAGATCGAACTTGAGCGTGTTGATATTATTACACGATTTATAAAGTGGGCGAAATAGCAGATTTGTATGGGAGGTACCCGGAGGGGTGTGGCCATATAGCCCATATGCAATCCTATAAGCAGTTTTGGGAAAATATTAAGCCATGCCAAATTTCAGAGTGATTGCTTAACTCTTTCGAAAGTTATCGTACGTACCAGCAGGACAGACGGACAGACGGACATGGCTCAAACGATTCAGAAAGTCATGAATCGAATTTGGTTCAAAGACACCTGGGGTCTAATGTGAATATTTCTAGGTGTTACACTTTTGGGTCGTATCAAATGATATATACCCTCCTACCCGTAGGGTGAGGGTATAAATATTGGATGGTACATTTGTATGGGAGGTACCAGAAGGGGAGTTGCCAGACTTCCAAGTTTTTGTCCAAAACTTTGTCTAGCTATAACTTTACTAAATACAAAATTTGGGCAAGATAGCGTTGGTCATACTGATAGTATTAGACGGTTTATCAGGGGCGGGATGGTACATTTGTATGGCAGGTACCAGAAGGGGAGTTGCCAGACTTCCAAGTATTTGTCCAAAACTTTGTCTAGCTATAACTTTACTAAATACAAAATTTGGGCAAGATAGCGTTGGTCATACTGATAGTATTAGACGGTTTATCAGGGGCGGGATGGTACATTTGTATGGGAGGTACCAGAAGGGGAGTTGCCAGACTTCCAAGTTTTTGTCCAAAACTTTGTCTAGCTATAACTTTACTAAATACAAAATTTGGGCAAGATAGCGTTGGTCATACTGATAGTATTAGACGGTTTATCAGGGGCGGGATGGTACATTTGTATGGGAGGTACCAGAAGGGGAGTTGCCAGACTTCCAAGTATTTGTCCAAAACTTTGTCTAGCTATAACTTTACTAAATACAAAATTTGGGCAAGATAGCGTTGGTCATACTGATAGTATTAGACGGTTTATCAGGGGCGGGATGGTACATTTGTATGGGAGGTACCAGAAGGGGAGTTGCCAGACTTCCAAGTATTTGTCCAAAACTTTGTCTAGCTATAACTTTACTAAATACAAAATTTGGGCAAGATAGCGTTGGTCATACTGATAGTATTAGACGGTTTATCAGGGGCGGGATGGTACATTTGTATGGGAGGTACCAGAAGGTGAGTTGCCAGACTTCCAAGTTTTTGTCCGAAACTTTGTCTAGCTATAACTTTACTAAATACAAAATATGGGCAAGATAGCGTTGGTGATGTTGGTGTTACTACACGATTTCTAAGGTAGGCGGGATGGTACATTTGTATGGGAGGTACCAGAAGGGGAGTTGCCAGACTTCCGAGTTTTTGTCCGAAACTTTGTCCACTTATACTTTTACTAAATACGGAATTTGGGCACGATCGCGTTTGTCATATTGGTGTTACTACACGATTTCTAAGGTAGGCTGGATGGTACATTTGTATGGGAGATACCAGAAGGGGAGTTGCCAGACTTCCAAGTTTTTGTCCAAAACTTTGTCTAGCTATAACTTTACTAAATACAAAATTTGGGCAAGATAGCGTTGGTCATACTGATAGTATTAGACGGTTTATCAGGGGCGGGATGTTACATTTGTATGGGAGGTACCAGAAGGGGAGTTGCCAGACTTCCAAGTTTTTGTTCAAAGCTTTGTCTAGCTATAACTTTACTAAATACAAAATTTGGGCAAGCTAGCGTTGGTTATACTGATTGTATTAGTACAAAATTTGGGCAAGATAGCGTTGGTCATACTGATAGTATTAGACGGTTTATCAGGGGCGGGATGGTACATTTGTATGGGAGGTACCAGAAGGGGAGTTGCCAGACTTCCAAGTTTTTGTCCGAAACTTTGTCTAGCTATAACTTTACTAAATACAAAATTTGGGCAAGATCGCGTTGGTGATGTTGGTGTTACTACACGATTTCTAAGGTAGGCGGGATGGTACATTTGTATGGGAGGTACCAGAAGGGGAGTTGCCAGACTTCCGAGTTTTTGTCCGAAACTTTGTCCACTTATACTTTTACTAAATACGGAATTTGGGCACGATCGCGTTTGTCATATTGGTGTTACTACACGATTTCTAAGGTAGGCTGGATGGTACATTTGTATTGGAGATACCAGAAGGGGAGTTGCCAGACTTCCAAGTTTTTGTCCAAAACTTTGTCTAGCTATAGATTTACTAAATACAGAATTTGGGCAAGATAGCGTTGGTCATATTGGTGTTACTACACGATTTCTAAGGTAGGCGGGATGGTACATTTGTATGGGAGGTACCAGAAGGGGAGTTGCCAGACTTCCGAGTTTTTGTCCGAAACTTTGTCCACTTATACCTTTACTAACTACGGAATTTGGCCAAGATCGAACTTGAGCGTGTTGATATTATTACACGATTTATAAAGTGGGCGAAATAGCAGATTTGTATGGGAGGTACCCGAAGGGGTGTGGCCATATAGACCATATGCAATCCCATAAGCAGTTTTGGGAAAATATTAAGCCATGCCAAATTTCAGAGTGATTGCTTAACTCTGTCGAAAGTTATCGTGCGTACCAGCAGGACAGACGGACATGGCTCAAACGATTCAGAAAGTCATGAATCGAATTTGGTTCAAAGACACCTGTGAATATTTCTAGGTGTTACACTTTTGGGTCGTATCAAATTATATATACCCTCCTACCCGTAGGGTGAGGGTATAAATATTGGATGGTACATTTGTATGGGAGGTACCAGAAGGGGAGTTGCCAGACTTCCAAGATTTTGTCCAAAACTTTGTCTAGCTATAACTTTACTAAATACAAAATTTGGGCAAGATAGCGTTGGTCATACTGATAGTATTAGACGGTTTATCAGGGGCGGGATGGTACATTTGTATGGGAGGTACCAGAAGGTGAGTTGCCAGACTTCCAAGTTTTTGTCCAAAACTTTGTATAGCTATAGGTTTACTAAGTACAAAATTTGGGCAAGATAGCGTTGGTCATACTGATAGTATTAGACGGTTTATCAGGGGCGGGATGGTACATTTGTATGGGAGGTACCAGAAGGGGAGTTGCCAGACTTCCAAGTTTTTGTCCAAAACTTTGTCTAGCTATAGGTTTACTAAGTACAAAATTTGGGCAAGATAGCGTTGGTCATACTGATAGTATTAGACGGTTTATCAGGGGCGGGATGTTACATTTGTATGGGAGGTACCAGAAGGGGAGTTGCCAGACTTCCAAGTTTTTGTCCAAAACTTCGTCTAGCTATAGCTTTACTAAATACAAAATTTGGGCAAGATAGCGTTGGTTATACTGATAGTATTAGACGGTTTATCAGTGGGCGGGATGTTACATTTGTATGGGAGGTACCAGAAGGGGAGTTGCCAGACTTCCAAGTTTTTGTCCAAAACTTTGTTCAGTTATACCTTTACTAACTACGGAATTTGGCCAAGATCGAACTTGAGCGTGTTGATATATTACACGATTTATAAAGTGGGCGAAATAGCAGATTTGTATGGGAGGTACCCGAAGGGGTGTGGCCATATAGCCCATATGCAATCCCATAAGCAGTTTTGGGAAAATATTAAGCCATGCCAAATTTCAGAGTGATTGCTTAACTCTTTCGAAAGTTATCGTGCGTACCAGCAGGACAGACGGACATGGCTCAAACGATTCAGAAAGTCATGAATCGAATTTGGTTCAAAGACACCTGGGGTCTAATGTGAATATTTCTAGGTGTTACACTTTTGGGTCGTATCAAATGATATATACCCTCCTACCCGTAGGGTGAGGGTATAAATATTGGATGGTACATTTGTATGGGAGGTACCAGAAGGGGAGTTGCCAGACTTCCAAGTTTTTGTCCAAAACTTTGTCTAGCTATAACTTTACTAAATACAAAATTTGGGCGAGATAGCGTTGGTTATACTGATAGTATTAGACGGTTTATCAGGGACGGGATGGTAAATTTGTATGGGAGGTACCAGAAGGTGAGTTGCCAGACTTCCAAGTTTTTGTCCAAAACTTTGTATAGCTATAGGTTTACTAAGTACAAAATTTGGGCAAGATAGCGTTAGTAATACTGATAGTATTAGACGGTTTATCAGGGGCGGGATGTTACATTTGTATGGGAGGTACCAGAAGGGGAGTTGCCAGACTTCCAAGTTTTTGTCCAAAACTTTGTATAGCTATAACTTTACTAAATACAAAATTTGGGCAAGATAGCGTTGGTCATACTGATAGTATTAGACGGTTTATCAGTGGGCGGGATGTTACATTTGTATGGGAGGTACCAGAAGGGGAGTTGCCAGACTTCCAAGTTTTTGTCCAAAGCTTTGTATAGCTATAGGTTTACTAAGTACAACATTTGGGCAAGATAGCGTTGGTCATACTGATAGTATTAGACGGTTTATCAGGGGCGGGATGTTACATTTGTATGGGAGGTACCAGAAGGGGAGTTGCCAGACTTCCAAGTTTTTGTCCAAAACTTTGTCTAGCTATAGCTTTACTAAATACAAAATTTGGGCAAGATAGCGTTGGTTATACTGATAGTATTAGACGGTTTATCAGGGACGGGATGGTAAATTTGTATGGGAGATACCAGAAGGTGAGTTGCCAGACTTCCAAGTTTTTGTCCAAAACTTTGTATAGCTATAGGTTTACTAAGTACAAAATTTGGGCAAGATAGCGTTGGTCATACTGATAGTATTAGACGGTTTATCAGGGACGGGATGGTAAATTTGTATGGGAGGTACCAGAAGGTGAGTTGCCAGACTTCCAAGTTTTTGTCCAAAACTTTGTATAGCTATAGGTTTACTAAGTACAAAATTTGGGCAAGATAGCGTTAGTAATACTGATAGTATTAGACGGTTTATCAGGGGCGGGATGTTACATTTGTATGGGAGGTACCAGAAGGGGAGTTGCCAGACTTCCAAGTTTTTGTCCAAAACTTTGTATAGCTATAACTTTACTAAATACAAAATTTGGGCAAGATAGCGTTGGTCATACTGATAGTATTAGACGGTTTATCAGTGGGCGGGATGTTACATTTGTATGGGAGGTACCAGAAGGGGAGTTGCCAGACTTCCAAGTTTTTGTCCAAAGCTTTGTATAGCTATAGGTTTACTAAGTACAATATTTGGGCAAGATAGCGTTGGTCATACTGATAGTATTAGACGGTTTATCAGGGGCGGGATGTTACATTTGTATGGGAGGTACCAGAAGGGGAGTTGCCAGACTTCCAAGTTTTTGTCCAAAACTTTGTCTAGCTATAACTTTACTAAATACAAAATTTGGGCAAGATAGCGTTGGTCATACTGATAGTATTAGACGGTTTATCAGGGACGGGATGGTAAATTTGTATGGGAGTTACCAGAAGGTGAGTTGCCAGACTTCCAAGTTTTTGTCCAAAACTTTGTATAGCTATAGGTTTACTAAGTACAAAATTTGGGCAAGATAGCGTTGGTCATACTGATAGTATTAGACGGTTTATCAGGGGCGGGATGTTACATTTGTATGGGAGGTACCAGAAGGGGAGTTGCCAGACTTCCAAGTTTTTGTCCAAAACTTTGTCCACTTATACCTTTACTAAATACGGAATTTGGGCAAGATCGCGTTGGTGATATTGATAGTATTACAGGGTTTTTAAGGGGTGGGATGGTAAATTTGTATGGGAGGTACCAGAAGGGGAGTTGCCAGACTTCCAAGTTTTTGTCCAAAACTTTGTATAGCTATAGGTTTACTAAGTACAAAATTTGGGCAAGATAGCGTTGGTCATACTGATAGTATTAGACGGTTTATCAGGGGCGGGATGGTACATTTGTATGGGAGGTACCAGAAGGGGAGTTGCCAGACTTCCAAGTTTTTGTCCAAAACTTTGTCTAGCTATAACTTTACTAAATACAAAATTTGGGCAAGATAGCGTTGGTCATACTGATAGTATTAGACGGTTTATCAGGGACGGGATGGTAAATTTGTATGGGAGGTACCAGAAGGTGAGTTGCCAGACTTCCAAGTTTTTGTCCAAAACTTTGTATAGCTATAGGTTTACTAAGTACAAAATTTGGGCAAGATAGCGTTGGTCATACTGATAGTATTAGACGGTTTATCAGGGGCGGGATGGTACATTTGTATGGGAGGTACCAGAAGGGGAGTTGCCAGACTTCCAAGTTTTTGTCCAAAACTTTGTCCACTTATACCTTTACTAAATACGGAATTTTGGCAAGATCGCGTTGGTGATATTGATAGTATTACAGGGTTTTTAAGGGGTGGGATGGTACATTTGTATGGCAGGTACCAGAAGTGGAGTTGCCTGACTTCCAAGTTTTTGTCCAAAACTTAGTCTAGCTATAGATTTACTAAATACAGAATTTGGGCAAGATCGCGTTGGTCATATTGGTGATATTACACGATTTCTAAGGTTGGCGGGATGGTACATTTGTATGGAGATGCCGGAAGGGGAGTTGCCAGACTTCCAAGTTTTTGTCCAAAAGTTAGACTAACTATACGTTTACTAAATACAAAATTTGGGCAAGATCGCGTTGGTCATATTGGTGTTACTACACGATTTCTAAGGTAGGCGGGATGGTACATTTGTATGGGAGGTACCAGAAGGGGAGTAGCCAGACTTCCAAGTTTTTGTCAGAAACTTTGTTCAGTTATACCTTTACTAACTACGGAATTTGGCCAAGATCGAACTTGAGCGTGTTGATATTATTACACGATTTATAAAGTGGGCGAAATAGCAGATTTGTATGGGAGGTACCCGAAGGGGTGTGGCCATATAGACCATATGCAATCCCATAAGCAGTTTTGGGAAAATATTAAGCCATGCCAAATTTCAGAGTGATTGCTTAACTCTTTCGAAAGTTATCGTGCGTACCAGCAGGACAGACGGACATGGCTCAAACGATTCAGAAAGTCATGAATCGAATTTGGTTCAAAGACACCTGGGGTCTAATGTGAATATTTCTAGGTGTTACACTTTTGGGTCGTACCAAATGATATATACCCTCCTACCCGTAGGGTGAGGGTATAAATATTGGATGGTACATTTGTATGGGAGGTACCAGAAGGGGAGTTGCCAGACTTCCAAGTTTTTGTCCAAAACTTTGTCTAGCTATAACTTTACTAAATACAAAATTTGGGCAAGATAGCGTTGGTCATACTGATAGTATTAGACGGTTTATCAGGGACGGGATGGTAAATTTGTATGGGAGGTACCAGAAGGTGAGTTGCCAGATTTCCAAGTTTTTGTCCAAAACTTTGTATAGCTATAGGTTTACTAAGTACAAAATTTGGGCAAGATAGCGTTGGTCATACTGATAGTATTAGACGGTTTATCAGGGGCGGGATGTTACATTTGTATGGGAGGTACCAGAAGGGGAGTTGCCAGACTTCCAAGTTTTTGTCGAAAACTTTGTATAGCTATAACTTTACTAAATACAAAATTTGGGCAAGATAGCGTTGGTCATACTGATAGTATTAGACGGTTTATCAGTGGGCGGGATGTTACATTTGTATGGGAGGTACCAGAAGGGGAGTTGCCAGACTTCCAAGTTTTTGTCCAAAGCTTTGTATAGCTATAGGTTTACTAAGTACAACATTTGGGCAAGATAACGTTGGTCATACTGATAGTATTAGACGGTTTATCAGGGGCGGGATGTTACATTTGTATGGGAGGTACCAGAAGGGGAGTTGCCAGACTTCCAAGTTTTTGTCCAAAACTTTGTCTAGCTATAGCTTTACTAAATACAAAATTTGGGCAAGATAGCGTTGGTTATACTGATAGTATTAGACGGTTTATCAGGGACGGGATGGTAAATTTGTATGGGAGGTACCAGAAGGGGAGTTGCCAGACTTCCAAGTTTTTGTCCAAAACTTTGTATAGCTATAGGTTTACTAAGTACAAAATTTGGGCAAGATAGCGTTGGTCATACTGATAGTATTAGACGGTTTATCAGGGGCGGGATGGTACATTTGTATGGGAGGTACCAGAAGGGGAGTTGCCAGACTTCCAAGTTTTTGTCCAAAACTTTGTCCACTTATACCTTTACTAAATACGGAATTTGGGCAAGATCGCGTTGGTGATATTGATAGTATTACAGGGTTTTTAAGGGGTGGGATGGTACATTTGTATGGCAGGTACCAGAAGTGGAGTTGCCTGACTTCCAAGTTTTCGTCCAAAACTTTGTCTAGCTATAGATTTACTAAATACAAAATTTGGGCAAGATCTCGTTGGTCATATTGAAAACATTACACGGCTTATAAGGGGCGGGATGGTACATTTGTATGGGAGGTACCAGAAGGGGAGTTGCCAGACTTCCAAGTTTTTGTCCAAAACTTATACCAACTATAGCTTTTCTTAATACAAAATTTGGGCAAGATCGCGTTGGGCATATTGGTGATATTACACGATTTCTAAGGTTGGCGGGATGGTACATTTGTATGGAGATGCCGGAAGGGGAGTTGCCAGACTTCCAAGTTTTTGTCCAAAAGTTAGACTAACTATACGTTTACTAAATACAAAATTTGGGCAAGATCGCGTTGGTCATATTGGTGTTACTACACGATTTCTAAGGTAGGCGGGATGGTACATTTGTATGGGAGGTACCAGAAGGGGAGTAGCCAGACTTCCAAGTTTTTGTCAGAAACTTTGTTCAGTTATGCCTTTACTAATTACGAAATTTGGCCAAGATCGAACTTGAGCGTGTTTATATTATTACACGATTTATAAAGTGGGCGAAATAGCAGATTTGTATGGGAGGTACCCGAAGGGGTGTGGCCATATAGCCCATAAGCAGTTTTGGGAAAATATTAAGCCATGCGAAATTTCAGAGTGATTGCTTAACTCTTTCGAAAGTTATCGTGCGTACCAGCAGGACAGACGGACAGACGGACGGACAGACGGACATGGCTCAAACGATTCAGAAAGTCATGAATCGAATTTGGTTCAAAGACACCTGGGGTCTAGTGTGAATATTTCTAGGTGTTGCACTTTTGGGTCGTATCAAATGATATATACCCTCCTACCCGTAGGGTGAGGGTATAAAAATCCTGCTGGTACGCACGATAACATTCAAAAGTGGTTAACAATTACTCTGAAATTTGGCATGGCTTAATATTTTCCCAAAACTGCTTATGGGATTGCATATGGGCTATATGGCCACACCCTTTCGGGTACCTTCCATGCAAATCGTTTATTTCGCCAACGTAAGAAATCGTGTAATAATATCAATAGGCCCAGCGGGATCTTGACCAAATTCTATATTTAGTAAAGGTAAAACTGGGCAAAGATTCCAACCAAAACTTGGAAGTCTGGCCACGCGCCTTCTGGTACCACCCATACAAATGTACCGTCCCGCCCCTTAGAAATCGTGTAATAATTTCAATATGACCAATGAGATCTTTCCCAAATTTTGTATTTAGTAAAGCTATAACTAGACAAAGATTCCGACAAAAACTTTGAAGTCTGGCTCGCTTGATCTGGTACCTCCCATATAAATGTACCATTCCACCCACTTTAGAAATTATGTAATTATATAAATTCGCTCAACGAATCTTTCCGAAATTCTATATTTAGTAAAGCTATAACTACATACAGCTTTCGAGAAAAAAAAACTCTGCTTTATATTCCGCCCTTTTTGTAAAAACGTGTAATACAATATTTTTCTATAACAGTAGGAGGGTATATATCATTTGTTACGGCTCTAAAGTGTAACACATAGAAATATTCACATTAGAACCCAAGTGTCTTTGAACGAAATTCGATTCATGACTTTCTAAATCGTTTGCGCCATGTCCGTCTGTATGTCCAGCTGGTACTCACGATAACTTTCGAAAGAGTTAAACAATCGCTTTGAAATGTAGCATAATATTTTCACAAAACTGCTTATGGATTGCATACGGGCTATATGGCCACACCCCTCCGGCTACCTTCCATACAAATCCGCTTTTTCGCCCACTTTAGAAATCGTATAATAATATCAATACGCCCACTTCGATCTTGGACACAGTTTTGGACAAAAAGTCTAGCAACTCCCCTTCTGGTACCTCTCATACAAATGTTTCATCCCGCCCCTTATAGACCGTGTAATACTATCAGTATAACCAACGCGATCTTGCCCAAATTCTGTATTTAGTAAAGCTATAGCTAGACAAAGTTTTGAACGAAAACTTGGAAGTCTGGCAGCTCCCCTTCTGGTACCTCCCATACAAATGTACCATCCCGCCCCTTATAAACCGTGTAATACTATCAGTATAACCAACGCGATCTTGCCCAAATTCCGTATTTAGTAAAGCTATAGCTAGACAAAGTGTCAGACAAGAACTTGGAAGTCTGGCCAGGCAGCTTCTGGTACCTCCCATGCAAATGTACAATTCCACCCACTTTAGAAGTCCTGTAATTCTATAAATTCGCTCATCGAATCTTTCCGACATTCTATATTTAGTAAAGTTTTAACTATATACAATTCTCGAAAAAAAAAGTCTGCTTTATATTCGGACATTTCTGTTAAAACGTGTAATACAATACTTATTCCCTCACCCTACGGGTAGGAGGGTATCTCCCATTCAATGTAAAAACTTTCAAGTCTGCCACTCCCCTTGTGGTACCTCCCATACATATGTAACATCCCACCCCTTATAAACCTTGTAATATTACCCACGAGATCTTGCCCGAATTCTGTATTTAATTAAGCTATAGAGAGAAAAACGTTCGGAAAATGTGTAATAATAGAAATGTGTAATAATATCAATACGACCAACGCGATCTTGCCAAAATTGGCCACACTCCTTCGAGTACCTCCCATACAAATGTATGTATTTAGTAAAGCTATAGAGAGAGAAACGTTCGGAAAAAAACTTGGAAGTCTGGAAACTCCCCTTCTGGTACCTCACATACAAATGTACCATTCCACAGACTATAGAAATTGTGAATAATATCAATACGACCAAGGCGATCTTGCCCAAATTCTGTAATTAGTAAAGCTATAACTGGGCAAAGATTCTGACAAGAACTTGGAAGTCTGGCAATTCCCCTTCTGGTACCTCACATACAAATGTACCATTCCGCGCCCTTAGAAATCGTGTAATAATGTCAAAACGACTGACGCGATCTTGTCCAAATTCTGTAATTAGTAAAGCTAAAACTGGGGGAAAATGTTGACAAGAACTTGGTAGTCTGGCAACTCCCCTTTTACATCCCATACAAATATACCATTCCGCGCCCTTAGAATTCGTGTAATAATATCAACACGACCAGCGCCATCTTGTCCAAATTCTGTATTTAGTAAAGCTATAACTGGACAAAGATTCCGAAAAAAACTTGGAAGTCTGGCAACTCTCCTTCTGATTCATCCCATACAAATGTACCATTCCGCCGACTTTAGAAATCGTGTAATAATATCAATACGACCAACGCGATCTTGCCCAAATTCTGTGATTAGTAAAGCTATAACTGGACAAAGATTCCCAAAAAAAACTTGGAAGTCTGGCAACTCCCCTTCTGCTACATCCCATACAAATGTACCATTCCACCGACTTTAGAAATCGTGTAATAATATCAATACGACCAACGCGATTTTGCCCAAATTCTGTAATTAGTAAAGCTATAACTGGACAAAGATTCCGACAAGAACTTGGAAGTTTGGCAACTCCCCTTTTGGTACCTCCCATACATATGTACCATTCCGCGCCCTTCGAAATCGTGTAATAATATCAACACGACCAGCGCGATCTTGCCCAAACTCTGTAGTTAGCAAAGCTATAACTGGACAAAGATTCCGACTAGAACTTGGAAGTCTGGCAACTCCCCTTCTGGTACATCAAATACAAATGTACCATTCCACCGACTTTAGAAATCGTGTAATAATATCAATACGACCAACGCGATTTTGCCCAAATTCTGTAATTAGTAAAGCTATAACTGGACAAAGATTCCGACAAGAACTTGGAAGTCTGGCAACTCCCCTTTTGGTACCTCCCATACATATGTACCATTGCGCGCCCTTCGAAATCGTGTAATAATATCAACACGACCAGCGCGATCTTGCCCAAACTCTGTAGTTAGCAAAGATATAACTGGGCAAAGATTCCGACTAGAACTTGGATATTTGGCAACTCCCCTTCTGGTACATCCCATACAAATATACCATTCCGCGCCCTTAGAATTCGTGTAATAACATCAACACGACCAGCGCCATCTTGTCCAAATTCTGTATTTAGTAAAGCTATAACTGGACAAAGATTCCGAAAAAAACTTGGAAGTCTGGCAACTCTCCTTCTGATTCATCCCATACAAATGTACCATTCCGCCGACTTTAGAAATCGTGTAATAATATCAATACGACGAACGCGACCTTGCCCAAATTCTGTGATTAGTAACGCTATAACTGGAAAAGATTCCGAAAAAAAATTGGAAGTCTGGCAACTCCCCTTCTGGTACCTCACATACCAATGTACCATTCCGCCCCTTATAAACCGTGTAATATTATAAATATGACCAACGCGATCTTGCCCAATGTCTGTATTTAGAAAAGCTTTGGCTGGAAAAAGTTTCGGATAAAAACTTGGAAGTCTGGCCACTCCCCTTTTAGTACCTCCCGTAGATATGTTCCATCCCGCCCCTTAGAAATGTGTAATAATATCAATACGACGGCTATAACTGGACAAAGATTCCGAAAAAGAACGTGGAAGTCTGACAACTCCCCTTACAAATGTACCATTCCACCGACTTTAGAAATCCTGTAATAATATCAATACGACCGACGCGATCTTGAGCAAATTCTGTAATTAGTAAAGCTATAACTGGACAAAGATTCCGACAAGAACTTGGAAGTCTTGCAACTCCCCTTCTGGTACATCCCATACAAATGTACCATTCCGTGCTCTTAGAAATCGTGTAATAATATCAACACGACCAGCGCGATCTTGCACAAATTCTGTATTTAGTAAAGCTATAACTGGACAAAAATTCCGACTAGAACTTGGATATTTGGCAACTCTCCTTCTGCTACATCCCATACAAATGTACCATTCCGCCGACTTTAGAAATCGTGTAATAATATCAATACGACCAACGCGATCTTGCCCAAATTCTGTGATAAGTAAAGCTATAACTGGGCAAAGATTCTGACAAGAACTTGGAATTATGGCAATTCCCCTTCTGGTACATCCCATACAAATGTACCATACCGCGCCCTTAGAAATCGTGTAATAATATCAACACGACCAGCTCGATCTTGCCCAAATTCTGTATTTAGTAAAACTATTACTTTACAAAGATTCCAAAAAAACTTGGAAGTATGGCAACTCCCCTTTTGGTACATATCATACAAATGTACCATTCCGCCGACTTTAGAAATCGTGTTATAATATCTTCTGGTACCTCACATACAAATGCACCATTCCACCGACTTTAGAAATCGTGTAATAATATCAACACGACCAGCGCGATCTTGCACAAATTCTGTAATAAGTAAAGTTATAACTGGACAAAGATTCCGAAAAAAACTTGAAAGTCTGGCAACTCCCCTTCTGGTACCTCACATACAAATGTTCCATTCCACCGACTTTAGAAATCGTGTAATAATGTCAAAACGACTAAAGCGAACTTTCCCAAATTCTGTATTTAGTAACGCTATAACTGGACAAAGGTTCCTACAAGAACTTGGAAGTCTGGCAACTCCCCTTCTGGCACATCCCATACAAATGTACCATTCCGTGCTCTTAGAAATCGTGTAATAATATCAACACGACCAGCGCGATCTTGCACAAATTGTGTATTTAGTAAAGCTATAACTGGACAAAGATTCCAAAAAAACTTGGAAGTCTGGTAACTCCCCTTCTGGTACATCCCATACAAATGTACCATTCCACCGACTTTAGAAATCGTGTAATAATGTCAAAACGACTAACGCGAACTTGCCCACATTCTGTATTTAGTAACGCTATAACTGGACAAAGGTTCCTACAAGAACTTGGAAGTCTGACAACTCCCCTTCTGGTACCTCAGATACAAATGTACCAATCCACAGACTTTAGAAATCGTGAATAATATCAATATGACCAAGGCGATCTTGCCCAAATTCTGTAATTAGTAAAGCTATAACTGGACAAAGATTCGGACAAGAACTTGGAAGTCTGGGAACTCCCTTTCTGGTTCATCCCATACAAATGTACCATTCCGCGCTCTTAGAAATCGTGTAATATATCAACACGACCAGCGCGATCTTGCACAAATTCTGTAATAAGTAAAGTTATAACTGCACAAATATTCCGAAAAAAAACATGGAAGTCTGGCAACTCCCCTTCTGGTACCTCACATACAAATTTACCATTCCACAGACTTTAGAAATCGTGAATAATATCAATATGACCAAGGCGATCTTGCCCAAATTCTGTATTTAGTAAAGCTATAACTGGACAAAGACTCCGACAAGAACTTCGAAGTCTGGCAACTCCCCTTCTGGTACATCCCATACAAATGTACCACTCCGCGCTTTTAGAAATCGTGTAATAATATCAACACGACCAGCGCGATCTTGCACAAATTCTATATTTAGTAAAGCTATAACTGGACAAAGATTCCGAAAAAACATGGAAGTCTGGCAACTCCCCTTCTGGTACATCCCATACAAATGTACCATTCCGCGCCCTTAGAAATCGTGTAATAATATCAACACGACCAGCGCGATCTTGCACAAATTCTGTATTTAGTAAAGCTATAACTGGACAAAGATTCCGACAAGAACTTGGAAGTCTGGCAACTCCCCTTCTGGTACATCCCATACAAATGTACCATTCCACCGACTTTAGAAATCGTGTTATAATATCTTCTGGTACCTCACATACAAATGTACCATTCCACCGACTTTAGAAATCGTGTAATAATATCAACACGACCAGCGCGATCTTGCACAAATTCTGTAATAAGTAAAGTTATAACTGGACAAAGATTCCGAAAAAAACTTGAAAGTCTGGCAACTCCCCTTCTGGTACCTCACATACAAATGTTCCATTCCACCGACTTTAGAAATCGTGTAATAATGTCAAAACGACTAACGCGAACTTGCCCACATTCTGTATTTAGTAACGCTATAACTGGACAAAGGTTCCTACAAGAACTTGGAAGTCTGACAACTCCCCTTCTGGTACCTCAGATACAAATGTACCAATCCACAGACTTTAGAAATCGTGAATAATATCAATACGACCAAGGCGATCTTGCCCAAATTCTGTAATTAGTTAAGCTATAACTGGACAAAGATTCGGACAAGAACTTGGAAGTCTGGGAACTCCCCTTCTGGTTCATCCCATACAAATGTACCATTCCGCGCTCTTAGAAATCGTGTAATAATATCAACACGACCAGCGCGATCTTGCACAAATTCTGTAATAAGTAAAGTTATAACTGCACAAATATTCCGAAAAAAAACATGGAAGTCTGGCAACTCCCCTTCTGGTACCTCACATACAAATTTACCATTCCACCGACTTTAGAAATCGTGTAATAATGTCAAAACGACTGACGCGATCTTGCCCAAATTCTGTATTTAGTAAAGCTATAACTGGACAAAGACTCCGACAAGAACTTCGAAGTCTGGCAACTCCCCTTCTGGTACATCCCATACAAATGTACCACTCAGCGCTCTTAGAAATCGTGTAATAATATCAACACGACCAGCGCGATCTTGCACAAATTCTATATTTAGTAAAGCTATAACTGGACAAAGATTCCGAAAAAACATGGAAGTCTGGCAACTCCCCTTCTGGTACATCCCATACAAATGTACCATTCCGCGCCCTTAGAAATCGTGTAATAATATCAACACGACCAGCGCGATCTTGCACAAATTCTGTATTTAGTAAAGCTATAACTGGACAAAGATTCCGACAAGAACTTGGAAGTCTGGCAACTCCCCTTCTGGTACATCCCATACAAATGTACCATTCCATCGACTTTAGAAATCGTGTAATAATGTCAAAACGACTAACGCGACCTTGCCCAAATTCTGTGATTAGTAAAGCTATAACTGGACAAAGATTCCGAAAAAAAACTTGGAAGTCTGGCAACTCCCCTTCTGGTACATCCCATACAAATGTACCATTCCGTGCTCTTAGAAATCGTGTAATAATATCAATACGACCAAGGCGATCTTGCCCAAATTCTGTAATTAGTAAAGCTATAACTGGACAAAGATTCGGACAAGAACTTGGAAGTCTGGGAACTGCCCTTCTGGTACATCCCATACAAATGTACCACGTTCTTAGAAATCGTGTAATAATATCAACACGACCAGCGCGATCTTGCACAAATTCTATATTTAGTAAAGCTATAACTGGACAAAGATTCCGAAAAAACATGGAAGTCTGGCAACTCCCCTTCTGGTACATCCCATACAAATGTACCATTCCACCGACTTTAGAAATCGTGTAATAATGTCAAAACGACTAACGCGACCTTGCCCAAATACTGTGATTAGTAAAGCTATAACTGGACAAAGATTCCGAAAAAAAACTTGGAAGTTTGGCAACTCCCCTTCTGGTACATCCCATACAAATGTACCATTCCGTGCTCTTAGAAATCGTGTAATAATATCAACACGACCAGCGCGATCTTGCACAAATTCTGTATTTAGTAAAGCTCTAACTGGAAAAAGATTCCAAAAAACTTGGAAGTCTGGCAACTCCCCTTCTGGTACATCCCATACAAATGTACCATTCCACAGACTTTAGAAATCGTGTAATAATGTCAAAACGACTGACGCGATCTTGCCCAAATTCTGTATTTAGTAAAGCTATAACTGGACAAAGACTCCGACAAGAACATGGAAGTCTGGCAACTCCCCTTCTGGTTCATCCCATACAAATGTACCATTCCGCGCTCTTAGAAATCGTGTAATAATATCAACACGACCAGCGCGATCTTGCACAAATTCTGTAATAAGTAAAGTTATAACTGCACAAATATTCCGAAAAAAAACATGGAAGTCTGGCAACTCCCCTTCTGGTACCTCACATACAAATTTACCATTCCACCGACTTTAGAAATCGTGTAATAATGTCAAAACGACTGACGCGATCTTGCCCAAATTCTGTATTTAGTAAAGCTATAACTGGACAAAGACTCCGACAAGAACATGGAAGTCTGGCAACTCCCCTTCTGGTTCATCCCATACAAATGTACCATTCCGCGCTCTTAGAAATCGTGTAATAATATCAACACGACCAGCGCGATCTTGCACAAATTCTGTAATAAGTAAAGTTATAACTGCACAAATATTCCGAAAAAAAACATGGAAGTCTGGCAACTCCCCTTCTGGTACCTCACATACAAATTTACCATTCCACCGACTTTAGAAATCGTGTAATAATGTCAAAACGACTGACGCGATCTTGCCCAAATTCTGTATTTAGTAAAGCTATAACTGGACAAAGACTCCGACAAGAACTTCGAAGTCTGGCAACTCCCCTTCTGGTACATCCCATACAAATGTACCACTCAGCGCTCTTAGAAATCGTGTAATAATATCAACACGACCAGCGCGATCTTGCACAAATTCTATATTTAGTAAAGCTATAACTGGACAAAGATTCCGAAAAAACATGGAAGTCTGGCAACTCCCCTTCTGGTACATCCCATACAAATGTACCATTCCGCGCCCTTAGAAATCGTGTAATAATATCAACACGACCAGCGCGATCTTGCACAAATTCTGTATTTAGTAAAGCTATAACTGGACAAAGATTCCGACAAGAACTTGGAAGTCTGGCAACTCCCCTTCTGGTACATCCCATACAAATGTACCATTCCACCGACTTTAGAAATCGTGTAATAATGTCAAAACGACTAACGCGACCTTGCCCAAATTCTGTGATTAGTAAAGCTATAACTGGACAAAGATTCCGAAAAAAAACTTGGAAGTCTGGCAACTCCCCTTCTGGTACATCCCATACAAATGTACCATTCCGTGCTCTTAGAAATCGTGTAATAATATCAATACGACCAAGGCGATCTTGCCCAAATTCTGTAATTAGTAAAGCTATAACTGGACAAAGATTCGGACAAGAACTTGGAAGTCTGGGAACTGCCCTTCTGGTACATCCCATACAAATGTACCACGCTCTTAGAAATCGTGTAATAATATCAACACGACCAGCGCGATCTTGCACAAATTCTATATTTAGTAAAGCTATAACTGGACAAAGATTCCGAAAAAACATGGAAGTCTGGCAACTCCCCTTCTGGTACATCCCATACAAATGTACCATTCCACCGACTTTAGAAATCGTGTAATAATGTCAAAACGACTAACGCGACCTTGCCCAAATACTGTGATTAGTAAAGCTATAACTGGACAAAGATTCCGAAAAAAAACTTGGAAGTTTGGCAACTCCCCTTCTGGTACATCCCATACAAATGTACCATTCCGTGCTCTTAGAAATCGTGTAATAATATCAACACGACCAGCGCGATCTTGCACAAATTCTGTATTTAGTAAAGCTCTAACTGGAAAAAGATTCCAAAAAACTTGGAAGTCTGGCAACTCCCCTTCTGGTACATCCCATACAAATGTACCATTCCACAGACTTTAGAAATCGTGTAATAATGTCAAAACGACTGACGCGATCTTGCCCAAATTCTGTATTTAGTAAAGCTATAACTGGACAAAGACTCCGACAAGAAGTTGGATGTCTGGCAACTCCCCTTCTGGTACATCCCATACAAATGTACATTCCACCGACTTTAGAAATCGTGTAATAATGTCAAAACGACTAACGCGACCTTGCCCAAATTCTGTGATTAGTAAAGCTATAACTGGACAAAGATTCCGAAAAAAAACTTGGAAGTTTGGCAACTCCCCTTCTGGTACATCCCATACAAATGTACCATTCCACCGACTTTAGAAATCGTGTAATAATATCAATACGACCAACACGACCTTGCCCAAATTCTGTGATTAGTAAAGCTATAACTGGACAAAGATTCCGAAAAAAAACTTGGAAGTTTGGCAACTCCCCTTCTGGTACATCCCATACAAATGTACCATTCCACCGACTTTAGAAATCGTGTAATAATATCAATACGACCAACGCGACCTTGCCCAAAATCTGTGATTAGTAAAGCTATAACTGGACAAAGATTCCGACAAGAAGTTGGAAGTCTGGCAACTCCCCTTCTGGTACCTCACATACAAATTTACCATTCCACCGACTTTAGAAATCGTGTAATAATGTCAAAACGACTGACGCGATCTTGCCCAAATTCTGTATTTAGTAAAGCTATAACTGGACAAAGACTCCGACAAGAACATGGAAGTCTGGCAACTCCCCTTCTGGTACATCCCATACAAATGTACCATTCCACCGACTTTAGAAATCGTGTAATAATGTCAAAACGACTAACGCGATCTTGCCCAAATTCTGTATTTAGTAAAGCTATAACTGGACAAAGACTCCGACAAGAAGTTGGATGTCTGGCAACTCCCCTTCTGGTACATCCCATACAAATGTACATTCCACCGACTTTAGAAATCGTGTAATAATGTCAAAACGACTAACGCGACCTTGCCCAAATTCTGTGATTAGTAAAGCTATAACTGGACAAAGATTCCGAAAAAAAACTTGGAAGTTTGGCAACTCCCCTTCTGGTACATCCCATACAAATGTACCATTCCACCGACTTTAGAAATCGTGTAATAATATCAATACGACCAACGCGACCTTGCCCAAAATCTGTGATTAGTAAAGCTATAACTGGACAAAGATTCCGAAAAAAAAACTTGGAAGTTTGGCAACTCCCCTTCTGGTACATCCCATACAAATGTACCATTCCACCGACTTTAGAAATCGTGTAATAATGACAAAACGACTAACGCGATCTTGCCCAAATTCTGTATTTAGTAAAGCTATAACTGGACAAAGATTCCAAAAAAACTTGGAAGTCTGGCAACTCCCCCTCTGGTACATCCCATACAAATGTACCATTCCACAGACTTTAGAAATCGTGAATAATATCAATACGACCAACGTGATCTTGCCCAAATTCTGTGATTAGTAAAGCTATAACTGGGCAAAGATTCCGACAAGAAGTTGGAAGTCTGGCAACTCCCCTTCTGGTACATCCCATACAAATGTACATTCCACCGACTTTAGAAATCGTGTAATAATGACAAAACGACTAACGTGATCTTGCCCAAATTCTGTATTTAGTAAAGCTATAACTGGACAAAGACTCCGACAAGAACATGGAAGTCTGGCAACTCCCCTTCTGGTACATCCCATACAAATGTACCATACCGCGCCCTTAGAAATCGTGTAATAATATCAACACGACCAGCTCGATCTTGCCCAAATTCTGTATTTAGTAAAACTATTACTTTACAAAGATTCCAAAAAAACTTGGAAGTCTGGCAACTCCCCTTTTGGTACATATCATACAAATGTACCATTCCGCCGACTTTAGAAATCGTGTTATAATATCTTCTGGTACCTCACATACAAATGTACCATTCCACCGACTTTAGAAATCGTGTAATAATATCAACACGACCAGCGCGATCTTGCACAAATTCTGTAATAAGTAAAGTTATAACTGGACAAAGATTCCGAAAAAAACTTGAAAGTCTGGCAACTCCCCTTCTGGTACCTCACATACAAATGTTCCATTCCACCGACTTTAGAAATCGTGTAATAATGTCAAAACGACTAAAGCGAACTTTCCCAAATTCTGTATTTAGTAACGCTATAACTGGACAAAGGTTCCTACAAGAACTTGGAAGTCTGGCAACTCCCCTTCTGGTACATCCCATACAAATGTACCATTCCGTGCTCTTAGAAATCGTGTAATAATATCAACACGACCAGCGCGATCTTGCACAAATTGTGTATTTAGTAAAGCTATAACTGGACAAAGATTCCAAAAAAAACTTGGAAGTCTGGTAACTCCCCTTCTGGTACATCCCATACAAATGTACCATTCCACCGACTTTAGAAATCGTGTAATAATGTCAAAACGACTAACGCGAACTTGCCCACATTCTGTATTTAGTAACGCTATAACTGGACAAAGGTTCCTACAAGAACTTGGAAGTCTGACAACTCCCCTTCTGGTACCTCAGATACAAATGTACCAATCCACAGACTTTAAAAATCGTGAATAATATCAATACGACCAAGGCGATCTTGCCCAAATTCTGTAATTAGTTAAGCTATAACTGGACAAAGATTCGGACAAGAACTTGGAAGTCTGGGAACTCCCCTTCTGGTTCATCCCATACAAATGTACCATTCCGCGCTCTTAGAAATCGTGTAATAATATCAACACGACCAGCGCGATCTTGTACAAATTCTGTAATAAGTAAAGTTATAACTGCACAAATATTCCGAAAAAAAACATGGAAGTCTGGCAACTCCCCTTCTGGTACCTCACATACAAATTTACCATTCCACCGACTTTAGAAATCGTGTAATAATGTCAAAACGACTGACGCGATCTTGCCCAAATTCTGTATTTAGTAAAGCTATAACTGGACAAAGACTCCGACAAGAACTTCGAAGTCTGGCAACTCCCCTTCTGGTACATCCCATACAAATGTACCACTCCGCGCTCTTAGAAATCGTGTAATAATATCAATACGACCAGCGCGATCTTGCACAAATTCTATATTTAGTAAAGCTATAACTGGACAAAGATTCCGAAAAAACATGGAAGTCTGGCAACTCCCCTTCTGGTACATCCCATACAAATGTACCATTCCGCGCCCTTAGAAATCGTGTAATAATATCAACACGACCAGCGCGATCTTGCACAAATTCTGTATTTAGTAAAGCTATAACTGGACAAAGATTCCGACAAGAACTTGGAAGTCTGGCAACTCCCCTTCTGGTACATCCCATACAAATGTACCATTCCACCGACTTTAGAAATCGTGTAATAATGTCAAAACGACTGACGCGATCTTGCCCAAATTCTGTATTTAGTAAAGCTATAACTGGACAAAGACTCCGACAAGAACATGGAAGTCTGACAACTCCCCTTCTGGTACCTCAGATACAAATGTACCAATCCACAGACTTTAAAAATCGTGAATAATATCAATACGACCAAGGCGATCTTGCCCAAATTCTGTAATTAGTTAAGCTATAACTGGACAAAGATTCGGACAAGAACTTGGAAGTCTGGGAACTCCCCTTCTGGTACATCCCATACAAATGTACCATTCCACCGACTTTAGAAATCGTGTAATAATGTCAAAACGACTAACGCGACCTTGCCCAAATTCTGTGATTAGTAAAGCTATAACTGGACAAAGATTCCGAAAAAAAACTTGGAAGTTTGGCAACTCCCCTTCTGGTACATCCCATACAAATGTACCATTCCGTGCTCTTAGAAATCGTGTAATAATATCAACACGACCAGCGCGATCTTGCACAAATTCTGTATTTAGTAAAGCTCTAACTGGAAAAAGATTCCAAAAAAACTTGGAAGTCTGGCAACTCCCCCTCTGGTACATCCCATACAAATGTACCATTCCACAGACTTTAGAAATCGTGAATAATATCAATACGACCAACGTGATCTTGCCCAAATTCTGTGATTAGTAAAGCTATAACTGGGCAAAGATTCCGACAAGAAGTTGGAAGTCTGGCAACTCCCCTTCTGGTACATCCCATACAAATGTACCATTCCGTGCTCTTAGAAATCGTGTAATAATATCAACACGACCAGCGCGATCTTGCACAAATTGTGTATTTAGTAAAGCTATAACTGGACAAAGATTCCAAAAAAAACTTGGAAGTCTGGTAACTCCCCTTCTGGTACATCCCATACAAATGTACCATTCCACCGACTTTAGAAATCGTGTAATAATATCAATACGACCAACGCGACCTTGCCCAAAATCTGTGATTAGTAAAGCTATAACTGGACAAAGATTCCGAAAAAAAAACTTGGAAGTTTGGCAACTCCCCTTCTGGTACATCCCATACAAATGTACCATTCCACCGACTTTAGAAATCGTGTAATAATGACAAAACGACTAACGCGATCTTGCCCAAATTCTGTATTTAGTAAAGCTATAACTGGACAAAGATTCCAAAAAAACTTGGAAGTCTGGCAACTCCCCCTCTGGTACATCCCATACAAATGTACCATTCCACAGACTTTAGAAATCGTGAATAATATCAATACGACCAACGTGATCTTGCCCAAATTCTGTGATTAGTAAAGCTATAACTGGGCAAAGATTCCGACAAGAAGTTGGAAGTCTGGCAACTCCCCTTCTGGTACATCCCATACAAATGTACATTCCACCGACTTTAGAAATCGTGTAATAATGACAAAACGACTAACGTGATCTTGCCCAAATTCTGTATTTAGTAAAGCTATAACTGGACAAAGACTCCGACAAGAACATGGAAGTCTGGCAACTCCCCTTCTGGTACATCCCATACAAATGTACCATACCGCGCCCTTAGAAATCGTGTAATAATATCAACACGACCAGCTCGATCTTGCCCAAATTCTGTATTTAGTAAAACTATTACTTTACAAAGATTCCAAAAAAACTTGGAAGTCTGGCAACTCCCCTTTTGGTACATATCATACAAATGTACCATTCCGCCGACTTTAGAAATCGTGTTATAATATCTTCTGGTACCTCACATACAAATGTACCATTCCACCGACTTTAGAAATCGTGTAATAATATCAACACGACCAGCGCGATCTTGCACAAATTCTGTAATAAGTAAAGTTATAACTGGACAAAGATTCCGAAAAAAACTTGAAAGTCTGGCAACTCCCCTTCTGGTACCTCACATACAAATGTTCCATTCCACCGACTTTAGAAATCGTGTAATAATGTCAAAACGACTAAAGCGAACTTTCCCAAATTCTGTATTTAGTAACGCTATAACTGGACAAAGGTTCCTACAAGAACTTGGAAGTCTGGCAACTCCCCTTCTGGTACATCCCATACAAATGTACCATTCCGTGCTCTTAGAAATCGTGTAATAATATCAACACGACCAGCGCGATCTTGCACAAATTGTGTATTTAGTAAAGCTATAACTGGACAAAGATTCCAAAAAAAACTTGGAAGTCTGGTAACTCCCCTTCTGGTACATCCCATACAAATGTACCATTCCACCGACTTTAGAAATCGTGTAATAATGTCAAAACGACTAACGCGAACTTGCCCACATTCTGTATTTAGTAACGCTATAACTGGACAAAGGTTCCTACAAGAACTTGGAAGTCTGACAACTCCCCTTCTGGTACCTCAGATACAAATGTACCAATCCACAGACTTTAAAAATCGTGAATAATATCAATACGACCAAGGCGATCTTGCCCAAATTCTGTAATTAGTTAAGCTATAACTGGACAAAGATTCGGACAAGAACTTGGAAGTCTGGGAACTCCCCTTCTGGTTCATCCCATACAAATGTACCATTCCGCGCTCTTAGAAATCGTGTAATAATATCAACACGACCAGCGCGATCTTGTACAAATTCTGTAATAAGTAAAGTTATAACTGCACAAATATTCCGAAAAAAAACATGGAAGTCTGGCAACTCCCCTTCTGGTACCTCACATACAAATTTACCATTCCACCGACTTTAGAAATCGTGTAATAATGTCAAAACGACTGACGCGATCTTGCCCAAATTCTGTATTTAGTAAAGCTATAACTGGACAAAGACTCCGACAAGAACTTCGAAGTCTGGCAACTCCCCTTCTGGTACATCCCATACAAATGTACCACTCCGCGCTCTTAGAAATCGTGTAATAATATCAATACGACCAGCGCGATCTTGCACAAATTCTATATTTAGTAAAGCTATAACTGGACAAAGATTCCGAAAAAACATGGAAGTCTGGCAACTCCCCTTCTGGTACATCCCATACAAATGTACCATTCCGCGCCCTTAGAAATCGTGTAATAATATCAACACGACCAGCGCGATCTTGCACAAATTCTGTATTTAGTAAAGCTATAACTGGACAAAGATTCCGACAAGAACTTGGAAGTCTGGCAACTCCCCTTCTGGTACATCCCATACAAATGTACCATTCCACCGACTTTAGAAATCGTGTAATAATGTCAAAACGACTGACGCGATCTTGCCCAAATTCTGTATTTAGTAAAGCTATAACTGGACAAAGACTCCGACAAGAACATGGAAGTCTGACAACTCCCCTTCTGGTACCTCAGATACAAATGTACCAATCCACAGACTTTAAAAATCGTGAATAATATCAATACGACCAAGGCGATCTTGCCCAAATTCTGTAATTAGTTAAGCTATAACTGGACAAAGATTCGGACAAGAACTTGGAAGTCTGGGAACTCCCCTTCTGGTACATCCCATACAAATGTACCATTCCACCGACTTTAGAAATCGTGTAATAATGTCAAAACGACTAACGCGACCTTGCCCAAATTCTGTGATTAGTAAAGCTATAACTGGACAAAGATTCCGAAAAAAAACTTGGAAGTTTGGCAACTCCCCTTCTGGTACATCCCATACAAATGTACCATTCCGTGCTCTTAGAAATCGTGTAATAATATCAACACGACCAGCGCGATCTTGCACAAATTCTGTATTTAGTAAAGCTCTAACTGGAAAAAGATTCCAAAAAACTTGGAAGTCTGGCAACTCCCCTTCTGGTACGTCCCATACAAATGTACCATTCCACAGACTTTAGAAATCGTGAATAATATCAATACGACCAAGGCGATCTTGCCCAAATTCTGTAATTAGTAAAGCTATAACTAGACAAAGATTCCGACAAGAAGTTGGAAGTCTGGCAACTCCCCTTCTGGTACATCCCATACAAATGTACCATTCCGTGCTCTTAGAAATCGTGTAATAATATCAACACGACCAGCGCGATCTTGCACAAATTGTGTATTTAGTAAAGCTATAACTGGACAAAGATTCCAAAAAAACTTGGAAGTCTGGTAACTCCCCTTCTGGTACATCCCATACAAATGTACCATTCCACCGACTTTAGAAATCGTGTAATAATGTCAAAACGACTAACGCGAACTTGCCCACATTCTGTATTTAGTAACGCTATAACTGGACAAAGGTTCCTACAAGAACTTGGAACTCTGACAACTCCCCTTCTGGTACCTCAGATACAAATGTACCAATCCACAGACTTTAGAAATCGTGAATAATATCAATACGACCAAGGCGATCTTGCCCAAATTCTGTAATTAGTTAAGCTATAACTGGACAAAGATTCGGACAAGAACTTGGAAGTCTGGGAACTCCCCTTCTGGTTCATCCCATACAAATGTACCATTCCGCGCTCTTAGAAATCGTGTAATAATATCAACACGACCAGCTCGATCTTGCACAAATTCTGTAATAAGTAAAGTTATAACTGCACAAATATTCCGAAAAAAAACATGGAAGTCTGGCAACTCCCCTTCTGGTACCTCACATAAAAATTTACCATTCCACCGACTTTAGAAATCGTGTAATAATGTCAAAACGACTGACGCGATCTTGCCCAAATTCTGTATTTAGTAAAGCTATAACTGGACAAAGACTCCGACAAGAACTTCGAAGTCTGGCAACTCCCCTTCTGGTACATCCCATACAAATGTACCACTCCGCGCTCTTAGAAATCGTGTAATAATATCAACACGACCAGCGCGATCTTGCACAAATTCTATATTTAGTAAAGCTATAACTGGACAAAGATTCCGAAAAAACATGGAAGTCTGGCAACTCCCCTTCTGGTACATCCCATACAAATGTACCATTCCGCGCCCTTAGAAATCGTGTAATAATGTCAAAACGACTAACGCGACCTTGCCCAAATTCTGTGATTAGTAAAGCTATAACTGGACAAAGATTCCGAAAAAAAACTTGGAAGTCTGGCAACTCCCCTTCTGGTACATCCCATACAAATGTACCATTCCGTGCTCTTAGAAATCGTGTAATAATATCAATACGACCAAGGCGATCTTGCCCAAATTCTGTAATTAGTAAAGCTATAACTGGACAAAGATTCGGACAAGAACTTGGAAGTCTGGGAACTGCCCTTCTGGTTCATCCCATACAAATGTACCATTCCACGCTCTTAGAAATCGTGTAATAATATCAACACGACCAGCGCGATCTTGCACAAATTCTATATTTAGTAAAGCTATAACTGGACAAAGATTCCGAAAAAACATGGAAGTCTGGCAACTCCCCTTCTGGTACATCCCATACAAATGTACCATTCCACCGACTTTAGAAATCGTGTAATAATGTCAAAACGACTAACGCGACCTTGCCCAAATTCTGTGATTAGTAAAGCTATAACTGGACAAAGATTCCGAAAAAAAACTTGAAAGTTTGGCAACTCCCCTTCTGGTACATCCCATACAAATGTACCATTCCGTGCTCTTAGAAGTCGTGTAATAATATCAACACGACCAGCGCGATCCTGCACAAATTCTGTATTTAGTAAAGCTCTAACTGGAAAAAGATTCCAAAAAACTTGGAAGTCTGGCAACTCCCCTTCTGGTACATCCCATACAAATGTACCATTCCACAGACTTTAGAAATCGTGAATAATTTCAATACGACCAAGGCGATCTTGCCCAAATTCTGTAATTAGTAAAGCTATAACTGGCCAAAGATTCCGACAAGAAGTTGGAAGTCTGGCAACTCCCCTTCTGGTACATCCCATACAAATGTACATTCCACCGACTTTAGAAATCGTGTAATAATGACAAAACCACTAACGCGATCTTGCCCAAATTCTGTATTTAGTAAAGCTATAACTGGACAAAGACTCCGACAAGAACATGGAAGTCTGGCAACTCCCCTTCTGGTACATCCCATACAAATGTACCATTCCACCGACTTTAGAAATCGTGTAATAATGTCAAAACGACTAACGCGACCTTGCCCAAATTCTGTGATTAGTAAAGCTATAACTGGACAAAGATTCCGAAAAAAAACTTGGAAGTTTGGTAACTCCCCTTCTGGTACATCCCATACAAATGTACCATTCCACCGACTTTAGAAATCGTGTAATAATATCAATACGACCAACGCGACCTTGCCCAAATTCTGTGATTAGTAAAGCTATAACTGGACAAAGATTCCGAAAAAAAACTTGGAAGCTTGGCAGCTCCCCTTCTGGTACATCCCATACAAATGTACCATTCCACCGACTTTAGAAATCGTGTAATAATATCAATACGACCAACGCGACCTTGCCCAAAATCTGTGATTAGTAAAGCTATAACTGGACAAAGATTCCGACAAGAAGTTGGAAGTCTGGCAACTCCCCTTCTGGTACCTCACATACAAATTTACCATTCCACCGACTTTAGAAATCGTGTAATAATGTCAAAACGACTGACGCGATCTTGCCCAAATTCTGTATTTAGTAAAGCTATAACTGGACAAAGACTCCGACAAGAACATGGAAGTCTGGCAACTCCCCTTCTGGTACATCCCATACAAATGTACCATTCCACCGACTTTAGAAATCGTGTAATAATGTCAAAACGACTAACGCGACCTTGCCCAAATTCTGTGATTAGTAAAGCTATAACTGGACAAAGATTCCGAAAAAAAACTTGGAAGTTTGGCAACTCCCCTTCTGGTACATCCCATACAAATGTACCATTCCACCGACTTTAGAAATCGTGTAATAATATCAATACGACCAACGCGACCTTGCCCAAAATCTGTGATTAGTAAAGCTATAACTGGACAAAGATTCCGACAAGAAGTTGGAAGTCTGGCAACTCCCCTTCTGGTACATCCCATACAAATGTACCATTCCACCGACATTAGAAATCGTGTAATAATGTCAATACGACCAAGGCGATCTTGCCCAAATTCTGTAATTAGTAAAGCTATAACTGGACAAAGATTCCGACAAGAAGTTGGAAGTCTGGCAACTCCCCTTCTGGTACATCCCATACAAATGTACATTCCACCGACTTTAGAAATCGTGTAATAATGTCAAACCGACTAACGCGACCTTGCCCAAATTCTGTGATTAGTAAAGCTATAACTGGACAATGATTCCTACAAGAACTTGGAAGTCTGACAACTCCCCTTCTGGTACCTCACATACAAATGTACCATTCCACAGACTTTAGAAATCGTGAATAATATCAATACGACCAACGTGATCTTGCCCAAATTCTGTAATTAGTAAAGCTATAACTGGACAAAGATTCGGACAAGAACTTGGAAGTCTGGGATCTGCCCTTCTGGTTCATCCCATACAAATGTACCATTCCGTGCTCTTAGAAATCGTGTAATAATATCAATACGACCAAGGCGATCTTGCCCAAATTCTGTAATTAGTAAAGCTATAACTGGACAAAGATTCGGACAAGAACTTGGAAGTCTGGGATCTGCCCTTCTGGTTCATCCCATACAAATGTACCATTCCGCGCTCTTAGAAATCGTGTAATAATATCAATACGACCAAGGCGATCTTGCCCAAATTCTGTAATTAGTAAAGCTATAACTGGACAAAGATTCGGACAAGAACTTGGAAGTCTGGGATCTGCCCTTCTGGTTCATCCCATACAAATGTACCATTCCGCGCTCTTAGAAATCGTGTAATAATATCAACACGACCAAGGCGATCTTGCCCAAATTCTGTAATTAGTAAAGCTATAACTGGACAAAGATTCGGACAAGAACTTGGAAGTCTGGGATCTGCCCTTCTGGTTCATCCCATACAAATGTACCATTCCGCGCTCTTAGAAATCGTGTAATAATATCAACACGACCAGCGTGATCTTGCACAAATTCTGTAATAAGTAAAGTTATAACTGCACAAAGATTCCGAAAAAACACATGGAAGTCTGGCAACTCCCCTTCTGGTACCTCACATACAAATTTACCATTCCACCGACTTTAGAAATCGTGTAATAATGTCAAAACGACTGACGCGATCTTGCCCAAATTCTGTATTTAGTAAAGCTATAACTGGACAAAGACTCCGACAAGAACATGGAAGTCTGGCAACTCCCCTTCTGGTACATCCCATACAAATGTACCACTCCGCGCTCTTAGAAATCGTGTAATAATATCAACACGACCAGCGCGATCTTGCACAAATTCTATATTTAGTAAAGCTATAACTGGACAAAGATTCCGAAAAAACATGGAAGTCTGGCAACTCCCCTTCTGGTACATCCCATACAAATGTACCATTCCGTGCTCTTAGAAATCGTGTAATAATATCAATACGACCAAGGCGATCTTGCCCAAATTCTGTAATTAGTAAAGCTATAACTGGACAAAGATTCGGACAAGAACTTGGAAGTCTGGGATCTGCCCTTCTGGTTCATCCCATACAAATGTACCATTCCGCGCTCTTAGAAATCGTGTAATAATATCAACACGACCAGCGTGATCTTGCACAAATTCTGTAATAAGTAAAGTTATAACTGCACAAAGATTCCGAAAAAACACATGGAAGTCTGGCAACTCCCCTTCTGGTACCTCACATACAAATTTACCATTCCACCGACTTTAGAAATCGTGTAATAATGTCAAAACGACTGACGCGATCTTGCCCAAATTCTGTATTTAGTAAAGCTATAACTGGACAAAGACTCCGACAAGAACATGGAAGTCTGGCAACTCCCCTTCTGGTACATCCCATACAAATGTACCACTCCGCGCTCTTAGAAATCGTGTAATAATATCAACACGACCAGCGCGATCTTGCACAAATTCTATATTTAGTAAAGCTATAACTGGACAAAGATTCCGAAAAAACATGGAAGTCTGGCAACTCCCCTTCTGGTACATCCCATACAAATGTACCATTCCACCGACTTTAGAAATCGTGTAATAATGTCAAAACGACAAACGCGATCTTGCCCAAATTCTGTGATTAGTAAAGCTATAACTGGACAAAGATTCCGAAAAAAACTTGGAAGTCTGGGAACTGCCCTTCTGGTTCATCCCATACAAATGTACCATTCCGCGCTCTTAGAAATCGTGTAATAATATCAACACGACCAGCGCGATCTTGCACAAATTCTGTAATAAGTAAAGTTATAACTGCACAAAGATTCCGAAAAAACACATGGAAGTCTGGCAACTCCCCTTCTGGTACATCCCATAAAAATGTACCATTCCACCGACTTTAGAAATCGTGTAATAATGTCAAAACGACTAACGCGACCTTGCCCAAATTCTGTGATTAGTAAAGCTATAACTGGACAAAGATTCCGAAAAAAAACTTGGAAGTCTGGCAACTCCCCTTCTGGTACATCCCATACAAATGAACCACTCCGCGCTCTTAGAAATCGTGTAATAATATCAACACGACCAGCGCGATCTTGCACAAATTCTATATTTAGTAAAGCTATAACTGGACAAAGATTCCGAAAAAACATGGAAGTCTGGCAACTCCCTTTCTGGTACATCCCATACAAATGTACCATTCCACCGACTTTAGAAATCGTGTAATAATGTCAAAACGACTAACGCGACCTTGCCCAAATTCTGTGATTAGTAAAGCTATAACTGGACAAAGATTCCGAAAAAAAACTTGGAAGTTTGGCAACTCCCCTTCTGGTACATCCCATACAAATGTACCATTCCGTGCTCTTAGAAATCGTGTAATAATATCAACACGACTAGCGCGATCTTGCACAAATTCTGTATTTAGTAAAGCTCTAACTGGAAAAAGATTCCAAAAAACTTGGAAGTCTGGCAACTCCCCTTCTGGTACATCCAATACAAATGTACCATTCCACCGACTTTAGAAATCGTGTAATAATATCAATACGACCAACGCGACCTTGCCCAAAATCTGTGATTAGTAAAGCTATAACTGGACAAAGATTACGACAAGAACTTGGAAGTCTGGCAACTCCCCTTCTGGTACCTCACATACAAATGTACCATTCCACAGACTTTAGAAATCGTGAATAATACCAATACGACCAAGGCGATTTTGCCCAAATTCTGTAATTAGTAAAGCTATAACTGGACAAAGATTCCGAAAAAAAAAATTGGAAGTCTGGCAATTCCCCTTCTGGTACCTCACATACAAATGTACCATTCCACAGACTTTAGAAATCGTGAATAATATCAATACGACCAAGGCGATCTTGCCCAAATTCTGTAATTAGTAAAGCTATAACTGGACAAAGATTCCGACAAGAAGTTGGAAGTCTGGCAACTCCCCTTCTGGTACATCCCATACAAATGTACATTCCACCGACTTTAGAAATCGTGTAATAATGACAAAACGACTAACGCGATCTTGCCCAAATTCTGTATTTAGTAAAGCTATAACTGGACAAAGATTCCAAAAAAACTTGGAAGTCTGGCAACTCCCCTTCTCGTACATCCCATACAAATGTACCATTCCACAGACTTTAGAAATCGTGAATAATATCAATACGACCAATGTGATCTTTCCCAAATTCTGTGATTAGTAAAGCTATAACTGGGCAAAGATTCCGACAAGAAGTTGGAAGTCTGGCAACTCCCCTTTTGGTACATCCCATACAAATGTACATTCCACCGACTTTAGAAATCGTGTAATAATGTCAAAACGACTAACGCGACCTTGCCCAAATTCTGTGATTAGTAAAGCTATAACTGGACAAAGATTCCAAAAAAACTTGGAAGTCTGGCAACTCCCCTTCTGGTACATCCCATACAAATGTACATTCCACCGACTTTAGAAATCGTGTAATAATGTCAAAACGACTAACGCGACCTTGCCCAAATTCTGTGATTAGTAAAGCTATAACTGGACAAAGATTCCGGAAAAAACTTGGAAGTCTGGCAACTCCCCTTCTGGTACCTCACCTACAAATGTACCATTCCACAGACTTTAGAAATCGTGAATAATATCAATACGACCAACATGATCTTGCCCAAATTCTGTGATTAGTAAAGCTATCACTGGGCAAAGATTCTGAAAAGAACTTGGAAGTCTGGCAACTCCCCTTATGGTACCTCACATACAAATGTACCATTCCACAGACATTAAAAATCGTGTAATAATATCAAAACGACTAACGCGATCTTGCCCAAATTCTGTATTTAGTAAAGCTATAACTGGACAAAGATTCCGAAAAAAATTGGAAGTCTGGCAACTCCCCTTCTGGTACCTCACATACAAATGTACCATTCCACCGACTTTAGAAATCGTGTAATAATATCAACACGACTAACGCGATCTTGCCCAATTTCTGAATTTAGTAACGCTATAACTGGACAAAGATTCCGAAAAAAATTGGAAGTCTGGCAACTCCCCTTCTGGTACCTCACATACAAATGTACCATTCCACCGACTTTAGAAATCGTGTAATAATATCAACACGACCAGCGCGATCTTGCACAAATTCTGTAATAAGTAAAGTTATAACTGGACAAAGATTCCGAAAAAAACTTGGAAGTCTGGCAACTCCCCTTCTGGTACCTCACATACAAATGTTCCATTCCACCGACTTTAGAAATCGCGTAATAATGTCAAAACGACTAACGCGATCTTGCCCAAATTCTGTATTTCGTAAAGCTATAACTGGACAAAGGTTCTGACAAGAATTTGGAAGTCTGGCAACTCCCCTACTGGTACATCCCATACAAATGTACCACTCCGCGCTCTTAGAAATCGTGTAATAATATCAATACGACCAGCGCGATCTTGCCCAAATTCTGTAATTAGTGAAGCTATAACTGGACAATGATTTCGACAAGAACTTGGAAGTCTGGGAACTCCCCTTCTGGTACTTCCCATACAAATGTACCATTCCGCGCTCTTAGAAATCGTGTAATAATATCAACACCACCAGCGCGATCTTGCACAAATTCTGTAAGCTATAACTGGACAAAGATTCCGAAAAACAACTTGGAAGTCTGGCAACTCCCCTTCTGGTACATCACATACAAATCTACCAATCCACAGACTTTAGAAATCGTGAATAATATCAATACGACCAAGGCGATCTTGCCCAAATTCTGTAATTAGTGAAGCTATAACTGGACAAAGATTTCGACAAGAACTTGGAAGTCTGGGAACTCCCCTTCTGGTACTTCCCATACAAATGTACCATTCCGCGCTCTTAGAAATCGTGTAATAATATCAACACGACCAGCGCGATCTTGCACAAATTCTATAATAAGTAAAGTTATAACTGGACAAAGATTCCAAAAAAACTTGGAAGTCTGGTAACTCCCCTTCTGGTACATCCCATACAAATGTACCATTCCACCGACTTTAGAAATCGTGTAATAATGTCAAAACTACTAACGCGATCTTGCCCAAATTCTGTATTTCGTAAAGCTATAACTGGACAAAGATTCTGACAAGAATTTGGAAGTCTGGCAACTCCCCTACTGGTACATCCCATACAAATGTACCACTCCGCGCTCTTAGAAATCGTGTAATAATATCAACACGACCAGCGCGATCTTGCACAAATTCTGTATTTAGTAAAGCTAGAACTGGACAACGATTCCGAAAAAACATGGATGTCTGGCAACTCCCCTTCTGGTACAGCCCATACAAATGTACCATTCCGCGCCCTTAGAAATCGTGTAATAATATCAACACGACCAGCGCCATCTTGCACAAATTCTGTATTTAGTAAAGCTATAACTGAACAAAGATTCCGACAAGAACTTGGAAGTCTGGCAACTCCCCTTATGGTACATCCCATACAAATGTACCATTCCGTGCTCTTAGAAATCGTGTAATAATATCAACACGACCAGAGCGATCTTGCCCAAATTCTATAGTTAGCAAATTCTATAATAAGTAAAGTTATAACTGGACAAAGATTCCAAAAAAACTTGGAAGTCTGGTAACTCCCCTTCTGGTACATCCCATACAAATGTACCATTCCACCGACTTTAGAAATCGTGTAATAATGTCAAAACTACTAACGCGATCTTGCCCAAATTCTGTATTTCGTAAAGCTATAACTGGACAAAGATTCCGACTAGAACTTGGAAGTCTGGCAACTCTCCTTCTGCTACATCCCATACAAATGTACCATTCCGCCGACTTTAGAAATCGTGTAATAATATCAACACGACCAGAGCGATCTTGCACAAATTCTGTATTTAGTAAAGCTATAACTGGACAAAGATTCTGACAAGAATTTGGAAGTCTGGCAACTCCCCTTCTGGTACATCCCATACAAATGTACCATTCCACCGACTTTAGAAATCGTGTAATAATGACAAAACGACTAACGCGATCTTGCCCAAATTCTGTATTTAGTAAAGCTATAACTGGACAAAGATTCCAAAAAAACTTGGAAGTCTGGCAACTCCCCTTCTGGTACATCCCATACAAATGTACCATTCCACAGACTTTAGAAATCGTGAATAATATCAATACGACTAACGCGACCTTGCCCAAATTCTGTGATTAGTAAAGCTATAACTGGACAAAGATTCCAAAAAAACTTGGAAGTCTGGCAACTCCCCTTCTGGTACATCCCATACAAATGTACATTCCACCGACTTTAGAAATCGTGAATAATATCAATACGACCAAGGCGATCTTGCCCAAATTCTGTAATTAGTAAAGCTATAACTGGGCAAAGATTCTGACAAGAACTTGGAAGTCTGGCAACTCCCCTTCTGGTACCTCACATACAAATGTACCATTCCACCGACATTAAAAATCGTGTAATAATGTCAAAACGACTAACGCGACCTTGCCCAAATTCTGTGATTAGTAAAGCTATAACTGGACAAAGATTCCGGAAAAAACTTGGAAGTCTGGCAACTCCCCTTCTGGTACCTCACCTACAAATGTACCATTCCACAGACTTTAGAAATCGTGAATAATATCAATACGACCAACATGATCTTGCCCAAATTCTGTGATTAGTAAAGCTATAACTGGGCAAAGATTCTGAAAAGAACTTGGAAGTCTGGCAACTCCCCTTCTGGTACCTCACATACAAATGTACCATTCCACAGACATTAAAAATCGTGTATTAATATCAAAACGACTAACGCGATCTTGCCCAAATTCTGTATTTAGTAAAGCTATAACTGGACAAAGATTCCGAAAAAAATTGGAAGTCTGGCAACTCCCCTTCTGGTACCTCACATACAAATGTACCATTCCACCGACTTTAGAAATCGTGTAATAATATCAACACGACTAACGCGATCTTGTCCAATTTCTGTATTTAGTAACGCTATAACTGGACAAAGATTCCAAAAAAAATTGGAAGTCTGGCAACTCCCCTTCTGGTACCTCACATACAAATGTACCATTCCACCGACTTTAGAAATCGTGTAATAATATCAATACGACCAGCGCGATCTTGCACAAATTCTGTAATAAGTAAAGTTATAACTGGACAAAGATTTCAAAAAAACTTGGAAGTCTGGTAACTCCCCTTCTGGTACATCCCATACAAATGTACCATTCCACCGACTTTAGAAATCGTGAATAATATCAATACGACCAAGGCGATCTTGCCCAAATTCTGTAATTAGTAAAGCTATAACTGGACAAAGATTCCGACAAAAACTTGGAACTCTGGCAACTCCCCTTCTGGTATATCCCATACAAATGTACCATTCCGCGCCCTTAGAAATCGTGTAATAATATCAACACGACCAGCGCGATCTTTCCCAAATTCTGTAGTTAGTAAAGATATAACTGGACAAATATTCCGACTAGAACTTGGAAGTTTGTCAACTCCCCTTCTGGTATATCCCATACAAATGTACCATTCCGTGCTCTTAGAAATCGTGTAATAATATCAATACGACCAGCGCGATCTTGCACAAATTGTGTATTTAGTAAAGCTAGAACTGGACAAAGATTCCGAAAAAAACATGGATGTCTGGCAACTCCCCTTCTGGTATATCCCATACAAATGTACCATTCCGCGCCCTTAGAAATCGTGTAATAATATCAACACGACCAGCGCGATCTTTCCCAAATTCTGTAGTTAGTAAAGATATAACTGGACAAATATTCCGACTAGAACTTGGAAGTTTGTCAACTCCCCTTCTGGTATATCCCATACAAATGTACCATTCCGTGCTCTTAGAAATCGTGTAATAATATCAATACGACCAAGGCGATCTTGCCCAAATTCTGTAATTAGTAAAGCTATAACTGGACAAAGATTCCGACAAAAACTTGGAACTCTGGCAACTCCCCTTCTGGTATATCCCATACAAATGTACCATTCCGCGCCCTTAGAAATCGTGTAATAATATCAACACGACCAGCGCGATCTTTCCCAAATTCTGTAGTTAGTAAAGATATAACTGGACAAATATTCCGACTAGAACTTGGAAGTTTGTCAACTCCCCTTCTGGTATATCCCATACAAATGTACCATTCCGCGCCCTTAGAAATCGTGTAATAATATCAATACGACCAGCGCGATCTTGCACAAATTCTGTAATAAGTAAAGTTATAACTGGACAAAGATTTCAAAAAAACTTGGAAGTCTGGTAACTCCCCTTCTGGTACATCCCATACAAATGTACCATTCCACCGACTTTAGAAATCGTGAATAATATCAATACGACCAAGGCGATCTTGCCCAAATTCTGTAATTAGTAAAGCTATAACTGGGCAAAGATTCTTACAAGAACTCGGAAGTCTGGCAACTCCCCTTCTGGTACCTCACATACAAATGTACCATTCCACCGACTTTAGAAATCGTGAATAATATCAATACGACCAGCGCGATCTTTCCCAAATTCTGTAGTTAGTAAAGATATAACTGGACAAAGATTCCGACAAAAACTTGGAACTCTGGCAACTCCCCTTCTGGTATATCCCATACAAATGTACCATTCCGTGCTCTTAGAAATCGTGTAATAATATCAACACGACCAGCGCGATCTTGCACAAATTCTGTATTTAGTAAAGCTATAACTGGACAAAGATTCTGACAAGAATTTGGAAGTCTGGTAACTCCCCTACTGGTACATCCCATACAAATGTACCACTCCGCGCTCTTAGAAATCGTGTAATAATATCAACACGACCAGCGCGATCTTGCACAAATTGTGTATTTAGTAAAGCTAGAACTGGACAAAGATTCCGAAAAAAACATGGATGTCTGGCAACTCCCCTTCTGGTACATCCCATACAAATGTACCATTCCGCGCCCTTAGAAATCGTGTAATAATATCAACACGACCAGCGCGATCTTTCCCAAATTCTGTAGTTAGTAAAGATATAACTGGACAAATATTCCGACTAGAACTTGGAAGTTTGTCAACTCTCCTTCTGCTACATCCCATACAAATGTACCATTCCGCCGACTTTAGAAATCGTGTAATAATATCAATACGACCAACGCGATCTTGCCCAAATTCTGTGATAAGTAAATCTATAACTGGGCAAAGATTCTGACAAGAACTTGGAAGTATGGCAACTCCCCTTCTGGTACATCCCATACAAATTACAATTCCGCCGACTTTAGAAATCGTGTAATCATATCAATACGACCAACGCGACCTTGCCCAAATTCTGTGATTAGTAAAGCTATAACTGGGCAAAGATTCCGACCAGAACTTGGAAGTCTGGCAACTCCCCTTCTGGTACATCACACACAAATGTACCATTCCACAGACTTTAGAAATCGTGAATAATATCAATACGACCAAGGCGATCTTGAACAAATTCTGTAATAAGTAAAGCTATAACTGGGCAAATATTCCGACAAGAACTTGGAAGTCTGGCAACTCCCCTTCTGGTACAACCCATACAAATGTACAATTCCGCGCCCTTCGAAATCGTGTAATAATATCAACACGACCAGAGCGATCTTGCCCAAATTCTGTAGTTAGCAAATATATAACTGGACAAAGATTCCGACTAGAACTTGGAAGTCTGGCAACTCTCCTTCTGCTACATCCCATACAAATGTACCATTCCGCCGACTTTAGAAATCGTGTAATAATATCAATACGACCAACGCGATCTTGCCCAAATTCTGCAAAGATTCCGACAAGAACTTAGAAGTCTGTGATAAGTAAAGCTATAACTGGGCAAAGATTCTGACAATAACTTGGAAGTCTGGCAACTCCCCTTCTGGTATATCCCATACAAATGTACCATTCCGCCGACTTTAGAAATCGTGTAATAATATCAATACGACCAACGTGATCTTGCACAAATTCTGTGATTAGTAGAACTATAACTGGACAAAGATTCCCTTCCAAATGTACCATTCCACAGACTTTAGAAATCGTGAATAATATCAATACGACCAAGGCGATCTTGCCCAAATTCTGTGATAAGTAAATCTATAACTGGGCAAAGATTCCGTCAAGAACTTGGAAGTCTGGCAACTCTCCTTCTGGTACATCCCATACAAATTACAATTCCGCGCCCTTCGAAATCGTGTAATAATATCAACACGACCAGCGCGATCTTTCCCAAATTCTGTAGTTAGTAAAGCTATAACTGGGCAAAGATTCTTACAAGAACTTGGAAGTCTGGCAACTCCCCTTCTGGTACCTCACATACAATTGTACCATTCCACCGACATTAAAAATCGAGTAATAATGTCAAAACGACTAACGCGATCTTGCCCAAATTCTGTATTTTGTAAAGCTATAACTGGACAAAGATTCCAAAAAACTTGGAAGTCTGGCAACTCCCCTTCTGGTACATCCCATACAAATGTACCATTCCACCGACTTTAGAAATCGTGTAATAATATCAATACGACCAATGCGATTTTTCCCAAATTCTGTAATTAGTATAGCTATAACTGGGCAAAGATTCCGACAAGAACTTGGAAGTCTGGCAACTCCCCTTCTGGTACATCCCATACAAATTACAATTCCGCGCCCTTCGAAATCGTGTAATAATATCAACACGACCAGCGCGATCTTTCCCAAATTCTGTAGTTAGTAAAGATATAACTGGACAAATATTCCGACTAGAACTTGGAAGTTTGGCAACTCTCCTTCTGCTACATCCCATACAAATGTACCATTCCGCCGACTTTAGAAATCGTGTAATAATATCAATACGACCAACGCGATCTTGCCCAAATTCTGTGATAAGTAAATCTATAACTGGGCAAAGATTCTGACAAGAACTTGGAAGTATGGCAACTCCCCTTCTGGTACATCCCATACAAATTACAATTCCGCCGACTTTAGAAATCGTGTAATCATATCAATACGACCAACGCGACCTTGCCCAAATTCTGTGATTAGTAATGCTATAACTGGGCAAAGATTCCGACCAGAACTTGGAAGTCTGGCAACTCCCCTTCTGGTACCTCACATACAAATGTACCATTCCACAGACTTTAGAAATCGTGAATAATATCAATACGACCAAGGCGATCTTGAACAAATTCTGTAATTAGTAAAGCTATAACTGGGCAAATATTCCGACAAGAACTTGGAAGTCTGGCAACTCCCCTTCTGGTACAACCCATACAAATGTACAATTCCGCGCCCTTCGCAATCGTGTAATAATATCAACACGACCAGAGCGATCTTGCCCAAATTCTGTAGTTAGCAAAGATATAACTGGACAAAGATTCCGACTAGAACTTGGAAGTCTGGCAACTCTCCTTCTGCTACATCCCATACAAATGTACCATTCCGCCGACTTTAGAAATCGTGTAATAATATCAATACGACCAACGCGATCTTGCCCAAATTCTGCAAAGATTCCGACAAGAACTTGGAAGTCTGTGATAAGTAAAGCTATAACTTGGCAAAGATTCTGACAATAACTTGGAAGTCTGGCAACTCCCCTTCTGGTACATCCCATACAAATGTACCATTCCGCCGACTTTAGAAATCGTGTAATAATATCAATACGACCAACGTGATCTTGCACAAATTCTGTGATTAGTAGAACTATAACTGGACAAAGATTCCCTTCCAAATGTACCATTCCACAGACTTTAGAAATCGTGAATAATATCAATACGACCAAGGCGATCTTGCCCAAATTCTGTAATTAGTAAAGCTATAACTGGGCAAAGATTCTTACAAGAACTCGGAAGTCTGGCAACTCCCCTTCTGGTACCTCACATACAATTGTACCATTCCACCGACATTAAAAATCGTGTAATAATGTCAAAACGACTAACGCGATCTTGCCCAAATTCTGTATTTAGTAAAGCTATAACTGGACAAAGATTCCGAAAAAAATTGGAAGTCTGGCAACTCCCCTTCTGGTACCTCACATACAAATGTACCATTCCACCGACTTTAGAAATCGTGTAATAATATCAACACGACCAGCGCGATCTTGCACAAATTCTGTATTTAGTAAAGCTATAACTGGACAAAGATTCCAAAAAAACTTGGAAGTCTGGCAACTCCCCTTCTGGTACATCCCATACAAATGTACCATTCCTCCGACTTTAGAAATCGTGTAATAATATCAATACGACCAATGCGATTTTTCCCAAATTCTGTAATTAGTATAGCTATAACTGGGCAAAGATTCCGACAAGAACTTGGAAGTCTGGCAACTCCCCTTCTGGTACATCCCATACAAATTACAATTCCGCGCCCTTCGAAATCTTGTAATAATATCAACACGACCAGCGCGATCTTTCCCAAATTCTGTAGTTAGTAAAGATATAACTGGACAAATTTTCCGACCAGAACTTGGAAGTCTGGCAACTCCCCTTCTGGTACCTCACATACAAATGTACCATTCCACAGACTTTAGAAATCGTGAATAATATCAATACGACCAAGGCGATCTTGAACAAATTCTGTAATTAGTAAAGCTATAACTGGGCAAATATTCCGACAAGAACTTGGAAGTCTGGCAACTCCCCTTCTGGTACAACCCATACAAATGTACAATTCCGCGCCCTTCGAAATCGTATAATAATATCAACACGACCAGACCGATCTTGCCCAAATTCTGTAGTTAGTAAAGCTATAACTGGGCAAAGATTCTGACAATAACTTGGAAGTATGGCAACTCCCCTTCTGGTACATCCCGTACAAATGTACAATTCCGTGCCCTTAGAAATCGTGTAATAATAACAACACGACCAGCGCGATCTTGCCCAAATTCTGTATTTAGTAAAGCTATTACTTTGCAAAGATTCCAAAAAAACTTGGAAGTCTGGCAACTCCCCTTCTGGTACATCCCATACAAATGTACCATTCCGCCGACTTTAGAAATCGTGTAATAATATCAATACGACCAAGGCGATCTTGCCCAAATTCTGCAAAGATTCCGACAAGAACTTGGAAGTCTGGCAACTCCCCTTCTGGTACAACCCATACAAATGCAGCATTCCGCCGACTTTAGAAATCGTGTAATAATATCAATACGACCAACGCGATCTTGCCCAAATTCTGTGATAAGTAAAGCTATAACTGGGCAAAGATTCTGACAATAACTTGGAAGTATGGCAACTCCCCTTCTGGTACAACCCATACAAATGTACCATTCCGCCGACTTTAGAAATCGTGTAATAATATCAATACGACCAAGGCGATCTTGCCCAAATTCTGCAAAGATTCCGACAAGAACTTGGAAGTGTGGCAACTCCCCTTCTGGTACATCCCATACAAATGTACCATTCCACCGACATTAAAAATCGTGTAATAATGTCAAAACGACTAACGCGATCTTGCCCAAATTTTGTATTTAGTAAAGCTATAACTGGACAAAGATTCCGAAAAAAATTGGAAGTGTGGCAACTCCCCTTCTGGTACCTCACATACAAATGTACCATTCCACCGACTTTAGAAATCGTGTAATAATATCAACACGACCAGCGCGATCTTGCACAAATTCTATAATAAGTAAAGTTATAACTGGACAAAGATTCCGAAAAAAATTGGAAGTCTGGCAACTCCCCTTCTGGTACATCCCATACAAATTACAATTCCGCGCCCTTCGATATCGTGTAATAATATCTACACGACCAGCGCGATCTTGGCCAAATTCTGTAGTTAGTAAAGCTATAACTGGACAAAGATTCCGACTAGAACTTGGAAGTTTGCCAACTCTCCTTCTGCTACATCCCATACAAATGTACCATTCGGCCGACTTTAGAAATCGTGTAATAATATCAATACGACCAACGCGATTTTGCCCAAATTCTGTAATTAGTAAAGCTATAACTGGACAAAGATTCCAAAAAAAACTTGGAAGTCTGGCAACTCCCCTTCTGGTACCTCACATACAAATGTACCATTCCACAGACTTTAGAAATCGTGTAATAATATCAATACGACCAAGGCGATCTTGCCCAAATTCTGTAATTAGTAAAGCTTTGGCTGGAAAAAGTTTCGGATAAAAACTTGGAAGTCTGGCCACTCCCCTTTTGGTACCTCCCGTACATATGTTCCATCCCGCCCCTTAGAAATGTGTAATAATATCAATACGACGCACTGTGGTCAATATTTTGAGATAGCGGCCAAAACTCCTTTTGGTTTTTGTTCTCCGATTTTAAAGTTATTAGACTCATATGAAAGTAGACAGTAGTAAACCTCGGGAGCCAAAAAATTAGAACTCTATTTTAACTATTTCACTGAGAATTTAGTAATTATGATATTTTTAGTTAATTTTTAAAGTTGAAATGATCATAACTTTTTTGTTTTTCAAGATTTTTGGACGAAATAAATTTTGTGTTGTAACTTAACTTATTTCCTATCACGGGTTTGAAGCTCTACTGTTTTCAGAACAATTTAAATATTTTTTTAAAAAAAGGTCTAATTTATCGTAAATTTCCTACTTCAGAGAGCACAACTCCTGTGAGTCAAGCTGAGTCAAAACACAAATTTACTATTTTGTAGTCCTAACCCTCCCCTACATTCCTATATATACATGTCCATACATCGGGACTGCACTTTTTGAGCTACAGCAATTTTTCTGACCCAAGGTAAGATATTCGGTACAAATGCACGTCATATTTTTTGAGAAGTTATTTGTATGTGAAAGTGGCTATTATGCATATATTTTGATGAAATTTTGTACAAGAGTTCTTATTGACCCAAAAAATAATTCTGTTGAAATTAGGAGAATTTGACCCATATTTGGAACTAGTCCACATAGAAGGGTGTATCAAAATTTTGACAAAAATGACAATAGAATCTGACAACATTCGCTTTGCTTACAAACCAAATAGAACATTAAATTAAATTTTTACCAACATTAAGGCGAGCATTGAAAAGGAACATCAAAGTAATGTTGTTTACGAAGTTCAATGCAAAGGAAATGACAATGAAAGCACAACGAAGAGAACATTAGAAACGAGAATGAAAGAACATAAAATGGACATCACAAAAATGAAAGAGACAACAGCACTGTCACAACTTAGTGCTATCCAGTGCACGAAAACAAACGAAACGATTGACGTACATATCATCCAAAGTCATTATTATTCATTATTGTTTAAACAATGGCTAAATTCATCTGATATATATTTTGAACGGAAAGATGAAAACGACATTATTTTACATATAATGAATAATCCATTCTTCAAAATATCCGACAAACAAGAAATTAAAATTCATAAGTTAAAAATAAAAAACTTTTTAAATACTTTTTTTCTGACCAAAATTAAGTTTAGGAATAATAAATAAGTATTGGTTGTAAAATACGATTGAAGAAAATAAGAAATTATAAAAAATATACCTATTTAAAATGTCAAAATATTCAACTTTTTCATGGAAACTCAACAAAAAATTAAAATGCATTTTTAACTCCACATTACTTACGTTCCTATCAGTCGATTTTTACGTTTGAACACGCAAATTGAAGCTTAAAGTCCCTCCTATTGAACAAAACAAATTGCGTAAAAAAATACCAATCCGGCCAAAAGTTATACAGTTTTGACCGCTATCTCGCGAAATTGACCACTGTGCGACGTTAACGAAGACATCGGACAAGAAGACAATATTCGCCCCCTAAGACTTAGTAGGAATAGACGGATTAATAGAAGACAAAGACGTCGAATTCACTTGTAACTTGTAAAAGAGAGACTATTGACCCTAGTGACCAAGGAGAAATGGCAGAACCAGTCACCCCTCAATCCGTTAGAATCGATCCCCTTAAGTATCTGGATCGTGTTCCAGAATTTAACGGAGATCACCGGGATCTTCAGACGTTCCTTAATTTAATAGAAAGAGTTCATCCTATTCTAAGAGCCTATGATGAACAGTCGCAGTATTTATTCAGCGACATAATCAAAAGTAAGCTTAAAGGAAAGGCTAGGGAAATAATAGAAATTAATTGCCAAGCACAATCTTGGGCAGACGTTAAGACAATCCTTGTTAACAATTTTAGTGAAAAATGCAGTTTGGAGGAACTTTTCGACATATTGAAGAGTACTACCTTCAGAACCAACTGTGTGGAGTTCTATAACGACATAAAACAACGCCTTAGGAGTCTTAACAACATGACTATTACCTTAATAGGAGCAGGATCAGCAGCTAACGAGTCTTTAAAGAAAAAATACCCGAACCAATGAAAACAATACTTACTTGTAGAAATATAGCATTTAACCAAGACCCAATATTAATAACCGAGGAAACCAGATCAGATACAACCAACATAATACCTCCCAACCGAACGGACCCAATTGGAATAATCATCAACGTAATTGGGCACAGCCTAATAACGATTACCACCAACCCCGACCCGAAAATTATGGACAACGCAAACATAATTACCAAATGAACAACCGACAAATTCCCGAACCCATGGATATAAATATGGTTGTAGACAACTTCCAACCCAACCATCAGGAACAATATCTATATCACGACGATCAGGATTATGGAGAAGATTATTGTAATAATCAGAACACAGATAATGACCAACCACCGCAGCAGTCATGGCATCCAGATAACGTGGAAAACTCCAACCAACATGATGATATTAACACTTCCGAAAATTTTCTTATACAGGCCTCACAGGAGAACTACCCCATATAATAGTAAAAGGTAAATTAAAATTCATCATAGACACTGGAGCTACACACTCCATAGTAAATCCTGGATTATGTAACCCAAAATGGAGAATAAAATCAGGATCACTGACACTCAAGACTCTCCAAAACCAGATAAAAACCACCATCATATATAGAGTACCCCTTTTCTCTGAACTTGGCGACTCCAATGAAAAATTTAACTTGATAGAGTGTAAATTTCCTTAAATGTCCTTAAACGCTTCAAGGCAAAAATAGATTACACGAATAATACTTTAACCCTTGATGACAAACAAATTCCTCTTTTATTTGGCAAAACTCGAACAATCCAATCTGTAGGTGCAGAAGAAAATGGACTTGTTCACCTCAAGGAACAACGTAATAACACAGGTGATTTAATTCTTCAAGAAGGACTATATGACATCCAGAACTTTAAAGTCGAGATGCAGACTTCCGTTGACAGTTTGGACATGGTGCATATTAATAAAGCAGATCTGACAAAAGTCGATGCAAAAAATTTCTGCGTAATGGATAAGGAATTTCAACATTCTGAACCAATATTACAACAAATTCGTACTGCTCACATGAACTCCGAAGAAAAGGCCGAGATCCTGAAAGTAATAAAACGTTACCATAACATATTTTACCGGTCAGATTCCAATCTAACGTTTACTAATGCAGTAAAACACAAAATAAATACAACAAACCCTTATATCCACAAGGAAGAAGTACAGAACCAAATTCAAGAGATGTTAGATACGACATAGTAAATCCCCGTACTCTGCACCTATTTGCATCGTACCCAAAAAGGAGGATGCGAGCGAAAAAAAGAAATGGCGACTCGTAGTCGACTATAGGAAATTAAACGAAGTCACCATAGACGACCGTTATCCTATCCCAAATATTGAAGAAATACTTGATAAACTTGGAAAATGCATGTATTTTACAACACTAGATCTAGCCAAAGGTTTCTACCAGATAGAAGTTGACGAAACCGATGTTCATAAGACAGCTTTCACCGTCGAAGGAGGACATTATGAATTTTTGAGAATGCCATTTGGTTTAAAAACCGATCCTGCAACATTCCAAAGATTAATGAATACAGTTCTACAAGAATACATCAACAAAATATGTCTTGTCTATCTCGATGACATAATTATATTTTCTACCTCCCTCCAGGAACATGTACAGTCAATAAAGCTAATTTTTCAACGATTAGAAGAAGCCAACTTAAAAGTACAACTGGATAAATCAGAATTCTTCCGTGGTTACCCAAAACGGAATAAAACCCAACCCGAAAAAGATCGAATGCGTTATTAATTTTCCTTTGCCCAAAACTCCAAGACAAATTAAAAAATTTTTAGGATTAACAGGTTATTATAGAAAGTTCATTAAGGACTATTCACTGATTGCTAAACCGATGACAATTTTCTTGAAAAAGGACGCTAAAGTTAATCCCTCTGACCAAAGATACCAAGACAGTTTCAATACATTCAAAATACTCCTGACTAATGATCCAATTCTCGCATACCCTGACTTTTCAAAGAAGTTCAGTCTCACGACAGATGCCAGTAATTATGCACTGGGCGCCATACTTTCCCAAGATGACCACCCAATTTGCTATGCGAGTCGGACACTTAATGAACATGAGATCAATTACAGCACAATAGAAAAAGAACTATTGGCTATCATTTGGGCCACCAAATATTTCAGGCCATACCTTTTCGGACGAAAATTTCTCATTGAGACCGACCACAGACCGTTGACATGGCTCTTTTCAATTAAGGAACCAAATTCTAAACTCGTTAGATGGAGACTCAGATTATCGGAATTCGATTATGAGATCAAGTATAAGAAAGGTACTAAAAATAGCAACGCCGACGCATTATCTAGAATCGAACGAGAACTCCCAGACGTTAACTTACTAGTATCCCATGAGTCCGCCATAAAGGAATGCAATTCACCTATCAATATGTTTAGAACGCAAATTATTTTAAAAAAGATAACATCGGGCTCGGCGAGAATAAAGCACGAGAAAGTTTTCCAGAATACTAGGAAAACCATAGGAATACAAATTCTCGACAGAGAATATGCAATCACCTTGTTGAAGACCCACTTTGACCCAGACCACATAAACGCAATTATGATAGACGAAGAGTTCTACGATACATTTCGCAATACTTACTGTGAACTATTTTCGGAGAATAAGAATTTTAGAATAATAAGATGCTCTAGAAAATTGGAGGATATAGAAGACGAACTCAAATTAACGGAAGTTATAGAGAAGGAACACTTAGATAAGAATCACAGAGAAATACAGGCTGTATTCGAAGAATTGAAGATCAAGATATATAATCCAAAATTAAAACTAAGGATAACCCAATTCATTAATAACTGCGAGATATGTAATCTCGAGAAATACGACAGGAACCCTCCTAAAATACCTTTTAAGATCACGGAAACACCGAATAACCCACGTGAAATAGTGCATATAGATGTTTTTTCTTCATTAGGAAAAACTCTTTTTATGACAATGATAGACAAGTTTTCGAAATTTGCTGTGGCCTACAAAATAATCGGAAGATCATGGACAGAATTTAAGACCAAACTTCTCCAGTTTATAAATACATATGGAAAGATGGGAAAGATAATAGTTGACAACGAACTGGGTTTTAAGGCCATTCCGATGAGGCAATTCTTAAGTGAGGAAAACATTGACATTCATTTCACATCAAATAGTAACCACACGTCCAATGCCGATGTGGAAAGGTTGCACAACACGATTAATGAACACATAAGACTCCTTAGACATAACGAACAGTACAAAGACGAAACTATAGAAGAGAAAATAATTAGAATCATTGGATTCTACAACAACACAATACACAGTACTACTGGAATCAAGCCTATAGATTTCGTTAATGGAAAGGTTCACGAGGACAAGTATAATGAAATCCACGACAAAATAGCTTCAAGGAAGGAAGGTTATATTAAAAGACTGAATAAGGACAAAAACGACGTTGAATTAGAAGAAGGAGCTAACTTCATAAAAGAAATTAGAGGCGGAAAAAACCACCGCAAATATAGGAAATAGATGCTTTGAAAGTGGACGAGGAACATATTGCGAGCAAAACAACAGGACATAAATACTATAAGACACACGTTAGACCTAAGAAAAAATATCAAGACAGAGATAACCCAACCATTGAGGCTAATAAATGATGTTATATTTTAGATGACGACCTATATCTTGATAATATTCTTCTTGACGATGATAAACGCCCAGACTCTCAATATACAGGACATAACCAACAACAACGGATATATACCGATTAAAATAGATGAAATAAAGGTGATCGAACAGTACAACAAAATTCTCCACATTGTCAACACAACTCACTATACGGAATCACTCGACTTAATCCTTGACAACATACGCAAACATTCAAAATTCGGTCAACAATTCATTTACACGTTTTGCACTTCCGTTACCACAAACGGGAGAACAAACAATTCCAAAGAATTGTTTGCCAAATAATTTAGTCTACCAAGTTTTCCCGTTTCTTCATTTCGGTTCACGCTTTGACAAGAATTTCAAAACCAAAGCAAAATTCAGACCAGACAAAATTCCACTTAATTTTGGGCCACACGAAAAAGTGGTAAACAGTTCCAACGAACTGCTTACCAAACGATTGACATTTACAAAATATAAATATTGTAGGATCGAACCGATCGAGTAGTCTTAAGATAGATTCGAATTGAGAAAGAACTCGCGAATAAAGTAAACACTTGAAAGAGTGATTAAGAAAAAATTAATTTGGTTTTATTTTTGTTCACACAAAGTGATTACGAAAGTATACATCCCATACAAATGTACCATTCCGCGCCCTTAGAAATCGTGTAATAATGTCAAAACGACTAACGCGAACTTGCCCAAATTCTGTATTTGGTAAAGCTATAACTGGACAGAGATTCCGAAAAAAACTTGGAAGTCTGGCAACTCCCCTTCTGGTACCTCCCATACAAATGTACCATTCCGCCGACTTTAGAAATCGTGTAATAATATCAATACGACCAACGCGATTTTGCACAAACTTCTGTATTTACTAAAGCTATAACTGGACAGAGATTCCGAAAAAAACTTGGAAGTCTGGCAACTCCCCTTCTGGTACCTTCCATACAAATGTACCATTCCGCCGACTTTAGAAATCGTGTAATAATATCAATACGACCAACGCGATTTTGCCCAAATTCTGTATTTAGTAAAGCTATAACTGGACAGAGATTCCGAAAAAAAACTTGGAAGTCTGGCTACTCTCCTTCTGATACATCCCATACAAATGTACCATTCCGCCGACTTTAGAAATCGTGTAATATCAGAACGACCAGCGCGATATTGCCAAATTCTGTAATTAGTAAAGCTATAACTGGACAAAGATTCCGACAAGAACATGGAAGTCTGGCAAGTCCCGTTGTGTTACATCCCATACAAATGTACCATTCCGCTCCCTTAGAAATCGTGTAATAAAGTCAAAACGACCAGCGCGATCTTGCCCAAATTCTGTATTTAGTAAAGCTATAACTGGACAGAGATTCCGAAAAAAACTTGGAAGTCTGGCTACTCTCCTTCTGATACATCCCATACAAATGTACCATTCCGCCGACTTTAGAAATCGTGTAATAATATCAATACGACTAAGGCGATCTTGCCCAAATTCTGTGATTAGTAAAGCTATAACTGGACAAAGATTCCGACAAGAACATGGAAGTATGGCAAGTCCCATTCTGGTACATCCCATACAAATGTACCATTACGCGCCCTTAGAAATCGTATAATAATGTCAAAACGACTAAAGCGAACTTGCGTTAATATCAACACGACCAAGGCAATCCTGCCCAAATTCTGTAATTAGTAAAGCTATAACTGGACAAAGATTCCGACAAGAACATGGAAGTCTGGCAACTCCCCTTCTGGCACATCCCATACAAATGTACCATTCCGCTCCCTTAGAAATCGTGTAATAAAGTCAAAACGACCAGCGCGATCTTGCCCAAATTCTGTATTTAGTAAAGCTATAACTGGACAGAGATTCCGAAAAAAACTTGGAAGTCTGGCTAATCTCCTTCTGATACATCCCATACAAATGTACCATTCCGCCGACTTTAGAAATCGTGTAATAATATCAATACGACCAACGCGATTTTGCCCAAATTCTGTAATTACTAAAGCTATAACTGGGCAGAGATTCCGAAAAAAACTTGGAATTCTGGCAACTCCCCTTCTGGCACCTCACATACAAATGTACCATTCCGCGCCCTTAGAAATCGTGTAATAATGTCAAAACGACTAACGCGATCTTGCCCAAATTCTGTGATTAGTAAAGCTATAACTGGGCAAAGATTCCGACAAGAACATACAAATGTACCATTCCGCGCTCTGAGAAATCGTGTAATAATGTCAAAACGACTAACGCGAACTTGCCCAAATTCTGTATTTAGTAAAGCTATAACTGGACAGAGATTCCGAAAAAACTTGGAAGTCTGGCAACTCTTCTTCTGATACATCCCATACAAATGTAACATTTCGCCGTCTTTAGAAATCGTGTAATAATATCAAGGCGATTTTGCCCAACTTCTGTAATTAGTAAAGCTATAACTGGACAAAGATTCCGACAAGAACTTGGAAGTCTGGCAACTTCCCTTCTGGGACATCCTATAAAAATGTACAATTCCGCGCCCTTCGAAATCGTGTAATAATATCAACACGACCAGCGCGATCTTGCCTAAATTCTGTATTTAGTAAAGCTATAACTGGACAGAGATTCCGAAAAAAACTTGGAAGTCTGGCAACTCTCCTTGTGATACATCCCATACAATTCCGCCAACTTTAGAAATCGTGTAATAATATCAATACGACTAAGGCGATCTTGCCCAAATTCTGTAATTAGTAAAGCTATAACTGAACAAAGATTCCGACAAGAACATGGAAGTCTGGCAAGTCCCGTTCTGGTACATCCCATACAAATGTACCATTCCGCGCTCTGAGAAATCGTGTAATAATGTCAAAACGACTATCGCGAACTTGCCCAAATTCTGTATTTAGTAAAGCTATAGCTGGACAAAGATTCCGAAAAAACTTGAAAGTCTGGCAACTCCCCGTCTGGTACATCCCATACAAATGTACCATTCTACCGACTTTAGGAATCGTGTAATAATATCAATACGACCAACGCGATTTGGCCCAAATTCTGTAATTAGAAAGCTATAACTGGGCAAAGATTCCGACAAGAACTTGCAGGTCTGGCAACTCCCTTCTGGTCCCATACAAATGTACAATTCCGGCGACTTTAGAAATCGTGTAATAATATCAACACGACCAAGGCGATCTTGCCCAAATTCTGTAATTAGTAAAGTTATAACTGGACAAAGATTCCGACAAAAACATGAAAGTCTGGCAACTCCCCTTCTGGTACATCCCATACAAATGTACCATTCCCCCGACTTTAGAAATCGTGTAATAATATCAATACGACCAACGCCATCTTGCCCAAATTCTGTAATTAGTAAAGTTATAACTGAACAAATATTCTTACAAGAACTTGGAAGTCTGGCGACTCTACTTCTGGTACATCCCAAATAAATGTACCATCCCGCGCCCTTGGAAATCGTGTAATTATGTCAAAACGACTAACGCGATCTTGCCCAAATTCTGTGATTGGTAAAGCTATAACTGGGCAAAGATTCCGACAAGAACTTGAAAGTCTGGCAACTCTCCTTCTGGTACATACCATACAAATGTAACAAAACTTGAAAGTCTGGCAACTCTACTTCTGGTACCTCCCATACAAATGTACCATTCCGCGCTCTGAGAAATCGTGTAATAATATGAACACGACCAGCGCGATCTTGCACAAATTCTGTATTTAGTAAAGCTATAACTGGACAAAGATTCCGAAAAAAAGTTGGAAGTCTGGCAACTCCCCTTCTGGTACATCCCATACAAATTTACCATTCCACCGACTTTAGAAATCGTGTAATAATATCAACACAACCAACGCGATTTTGCCCAAATTTTGTATTTAGTAAAGCTATAACTGGACAAAGATTCCGAAAAAAAGTTGGAGTCTGGCAGCTCTCCTTCTGATACATCCCATACAAATGTACCATTCCGCCGACTTTGGAAATCGTTTAATAATATCAATACGACCAAGGCGATCTTGCCCAAATTCTGTAATTAGTAAGCTATAACCGGACAAAGATTCCGACAAGAACTTGGAAGTCTGGCAACTCCTCTTCTGATACATCCCATACAAATGTGCAATTCCGCCGACTTTAGAAATCGTGTAATAATATCAATGCGACCAGGGCGATCTTGCCCAAATTCTGTAATTAGGAAAGCTACAACTGGACAAAGATTCCGAAAAAAACTTGGAAGTCTGGCAGCTCTCCTTCTGATACATCCCATACAAAAGTAAAATTCCGCGCCCTTCGAAATCGTGTAATAATATCAACACGACCAGCTCAAATTCTGGATTTAGTAAAGCTATAACTGGACAAAGATTCCGACAAGAACTTGGAAGTCTGGCAACTCTGCTTCTGATACTTCCCATACAAATGTACCATTCCGCCGACTTTAGAAATCGTGTAATAATATCAATACGACCAACGCGATCTTGCCCAAATTCTGTGATTAGTAAAGCTATAACTAGACAAAGATTCCCAAAAAACCTGGAAGTCTGGCAACTCCCCATCTGGTACCTCACATACAAATGTACCATTCCACAGACTTTAGAAATCGTGAATAATATCAATACGACCAGGGCGATCGTGCCTATTCTGTAATTAGTAAAGCTATATAACTGGACAAATATTCCGACAAGAACTTGGAAGTCTGGCAACTCCTCTTATGGTACCTCCCATACAAATGTACCATTCCGCCCCTTATAAACCGTGTAACTGGCAACTCCAGTTCTGGTACCTCCCATACAAATGTACCAATATGAACTACGCGATCTTGCCGAAAGTCTGTATTTAGAAAAGCTATAACTGGTCAAAGATTCCGACAAGAACTTGGAAGTCTGGCAACTCCCCTTCTGGTACATCCCATACAAATGTACCATTCCACAGACTTTAGAAATCGTGAATAATATCAATACGACCAGGGCGATCGTGCCTATTCTGTAATTAGTAAAGCTATATAACTGGACAAATATTCCGACAAGAACTTGGAAGTCTGGCAACTCCTCTTATGGTACCTCCCATACAAATGTACCATTCCGCCCCTTATAAACCGTGTAACTGGAAACTCCAGTTCTGGTACCTCCCATACAAATGTACCAATATGAACTACGCGATCTTGCCGAAAGTCTGTATTTAGAAAAGCTACAACTGGACAAAGATTCCGAAAAAAAGTTGGAGTCTGGCAGCTCTCCTTCTGATACATTCCATACAAATGTACCAGTCCGCCGACTTATAAACCGTGTAACTGGAAACTCCAGTTCTGGAACCTCCCATACAAATGTACCAATATGAACTACGCGATCTTGCCGAAAGTCTGTATTTAGAAAAGCTAGAACTGGTCAAAGATTCCGACAAGAACTTGGAAGTCTGGTAACTCCTCTTCTGGTACCTCCCATACAAATGTACCATTCCGCCCCTTATAAACCGTGTAACTGGCAACTCCAGTTCTGGTACCTCCCATACAAATGTACCAATATGAACTACGCGATCTTGCCGAAAGTCTGTATTTAGAAAAGCTATAACTGGTCAAAGATTCCGACAAGAACTTGGAAGTCTGGCAACTCCCCTTCTGGTACATCCCATACAAATGTACCATTCCGCGCCCTTAGAGATCGTGTAATAATGTCAAAACGACCAGCGCGATCTTGCCCGAATTCTGTATTTAGTAAAGCTATAACTGGACAAAGATTCCGACAAGAATTTGGAAGTCTGGCAACTCCTCTTATGGTACCTCCCATACAAATGTACCATTCCGCCCCTTAAAAACCGTCTAACTGGCAACTCCAGTTCTGGTACCTCCCATACAAATGTACCAATATGATCTACGCGATCTTGCCGAAAGTCTGTATTTAGAAAAGCTATAACTGGTCAAAGTTTCCGACAAGAACTTGGAAGTCTGGCAACTCCCCTTCTGGTACATCCCATACAAATGCACCGTTCCGCGCCCTTAGAGATCGTGTAATAATGTCAAAACGACCAGCGCGATCTTGCCCGAATTCTGTATTTAGTAAAGCTATAACTGGACAAAGATTCCGAAAAAACTTGGAAGTCTGGCAGCTCCCCTTCTGGTACATCCCATACAAATTCACCATTCTACCGACTTTGGAAATTGTGTAATAATATCAATACGACCAACGCAATTTTGCCCAAATTCTGTAATTAGTAAAGCTATAACTGGTTAAAGATTCCGACAAGAACTTGGAAGTCTGGCAACTCCCCTTCTGGTACGTCCCATAGAAATGTACAATTCCGGCGACTTTAGAAATCGTGTAATAATATCAACACGACCAAGGCGATCTTGCCCAAATTCTGTAATTAGTAAAGCTATAACTGAACAAAGATTCTTACAAGAACTTGGAAGTCTGGCGACTCTACTTCTAGTACATCCCAAATAAATGTACCATCCCGCGCCCTTAGAAATCGTGTAATAATGTCAAAACGACTAACGCGATCTTGCCCAAATTCTGTGATTGGTAAAGCTATAACTGGGCAAAGATTCCGAGAAGAACTTGGAAGTCTGGCAACTCCCCTTCTGGTACGTCCCATACAAATGTACAATTCCGGCGACTTTAGAAATCGTGTAATAATATTGTACAGTTCTGTACACATTGTAAGATTGGTACTATCTATAGTTCCAACCATATGTTTGCATTCTTTGTTATGAGGATGAACGGTCGTAAATATTGTTATTTTATTACGAATGCATGCGGTGTCAACCTTGTTTAATGCAGTTGTATGCTTACTTTCTCGGTCTCCGAGTTGTGGGTTAATCTAATTAAAAATTCTGATTAGAAGACCGAACAACATAATGTCACTGACACTGTGTGTTAATGGACAGAGTTGGAGGGGTGAGAATGTAGCATGTCATGTTTATTTGATAGAGTCTAAATATATTCCACTATCTGTGTATTTTTTTAATTGTCATTCTGTCCGCGTTTGATGGAGCGGCAGATCATATAAGCATGAATGTGCGTTGGTGCATTCATATAGTTTTTATGTATTGTTTGTTGTAAGTTTGGTATGTACATGTATCCATGTACATATTTATTTTTAGTTTCTTTATTTATGTAGGTTTCAAGTTAAGATTCTATTGTAAATAAAGTGAGTTCCTGACTAAGAGCGAAACCGTGCTGTCGTTTTTATTCCTCCGCTCCCTATAAGATCTACATTTTGGTGACCCCGACGTGATACCATTGAAATTTCTAGTTTCCCCCCACCAGTGGTAAGGAACTTTAAATACTCTTTGGTAAAAGATCACGTGGAAAAAAAAAACCATTGAAATTTCTAGTTTCCCCCCACCAGTTGTAACGAACTTTAAATACTCTTTGGTAAAAGATCATTTAAAAAAAAAAAATGTATTGATGAAAGATTCCGGCAATAAATAATATTCCGTCGCGTAATAAAATATATAAAACTACTTTTGTTTCGGCTAAATAATGCCAAAAATGGGAATAGTTCAGAGGCAAGAGTTTTTAGGCAGTGAAGTAGCTAGGCTCTACAATGAACTGAGCAAATTGGCTCAGGGTGATGTAGCTAGGGAAAGTCGAATACAACATCTGAATAATTTGAAAATTTCTTTTATGGAGTGTAAAAGAGAATTTCAGGACAGTGTTGAGGAACTCCGTCTGCCGTCGTTGACTGCAGATCGTAAAGGGACATTCGTTGATGAGGTCCAGGAGGCAATGGAACTGTTTGAAAGTTTATACTGCCACATGAAGAGGAAGGTAGACAAAGATATCAAAATTGGTATAGCTTTACTATCGGGATCTTTAAAGGAAGGTAGTGCTTTAACAGGGATAGATATGGGTAATGCAGTAAAATTGCAGCAGAGGATGAATTCCGAGTCGAGCAAGCAAGTTGGACAAACCAACCAGTTGCACTCGGCAACCATGCAAAGTCATGGGTTAGTAAGGAAATTCAAATACCTCTTGAATGACTTAAATGTTAAAATTGAAAAGAAAAATATTTCAATGAACAGTTTAAGAGAGAGGTTCAGAATCACAGAATCAGTGTTTGTCGAGTACTTGGGAGAATTCCCGGACGATGATCTTACTGATTGGTTCTATGATTTAAGGGGTCGTTATTTGGAGATTCCAGGAATCGAAAAAGATCAGTATTCCGTAGAGGCAAGCCAACAATTTACTAGCGAAAAAGACGCTAAATTGGTAAATCCTTCAGGAATGAATAAAGAATTATGGGAGGAAAATTCTCTCAGATATGGAGTTCAGTATGCTCAGGGGACAAGCCAAAGGGCAAATCCTTCAAAAAATACATGTATGCCAAAGTGTCCGCTGAAATGTTTAGTAGGGCATCCATTTAATATGTGTTTTAAGTTTCGAAGCCTACCCGTCAAAGAGAAATGGGATTTGGTTATGGAGAACAGTATGTGTTCCAAATGTCTAAACAGTGGTCATGTCAAAAGGACATGTACCAGTACTGTTTGTTGCAGAAGTTGCAACGGCAATCATCATTCTTTGCTTCACATGGGGAATCAAACTCCCAAAAGTGCGGTGGTGAATAATAACACAGGCATTGGTGATGATCACGTTTTGTTGGCGACAGCTGTCGTACAAATAAAAAGTTTTGAAAACAAAGCTGAGAAGACAGCTAACGAAAATAAGTCTGAGGCATCGAATAATCTGAACGATATTGAAGATCAAACGAGTTCAAAGTACTGATTGAGGACTATGTTTCGACAGATTCAGAAGGGACAGATACAAAATGTTCGGTCGAAAATATCCCAGACGATATGAAAGACGATAATCTTCCACCGCTGAGCTGGAAGCGGGGGAGGGTCATCCGAGCTGGAATGAGTTCGGATGGTTTATGTAAAATGGTGGACGTAAGGACCAGCATTGGGGATACCGAAAGGTCAATCCACAATGTTTGCCCTTTTCCCACTCATGGAACTGAAAATAAAGAAATGGACAAACCTTCCAGTTCCTGTAAAGAACCTCCGAAAAGTAGGAAATGCAAAAGAATGGACAATCCATTCTTATTAAAAAACAATTCTGAAATTAGAAACAAATTTAATATAAATGTCTATAAAAATAAGAAAATTAATAGTCCTGTCAGTTATAAGCTTAGTATAAGTAGTACTAATAAGACAGGTATTTTCTTCGAGGAGGTGGCTATTGTGGGACTTGTCAAAACAACGCGGAACGTGGTGGTGCATACAAGTATGTCCGAGAACACAACGGCCAAAGCGGACCTGGATGAAGCGAGGATCTCGAGTAATAAATCACCGCTCCAGGACGTAACGTCTGAAGTAATTAAGGAGAAAGACAAATCGGTGTTTCAAAATATACAAATACTGAGCAGTGCTATTCGTGCGGTGGAGGAAGCTGTCAATCAGACTATTGACACGTTAACGATACCAGTGACAGTAACGAATATGCTGGCAAGTCTTGAAGGCTTTGAAACGGTTCAAAATGGTATCATCGGTGCATTGTTGTGTTACAAAGACAACATTCTGACACAGCTGCTTTCGCTGAATAAGTTTAACATCCAAATTAAGGATATCACTGCGAGGTCGAATTCAAATTTGGGACTCCACAACTTTTGGAAACAACCTAATTCCTTAAAAACGTGGATATGTTCGGTATGCGATAAACTGGCTGCGGAGATTAAGTCCAACAAAAAGAGTCGGAGTGATATTCTTGAAGAGTGCGGTATATTGAGAATGAAGCCAAGTCTCAACCTGTCAGCACGTATGTCATCTTTACCATATGCCATGTTGAAACTAATTGCTGGTATATAGGTATATAAAATGCTTGTAATTCCCAAAATCGGGGTTTCCTTTGCGGCTTGTCAATTATACTGATCTGGAGTTGGATTTTTAAAAAAGATGTACAAAATACAGCTGCGGAAATAATCTAATATGGATACGATGTATATAAAACTGATGACAACTACAAAGTATCCGGTCTGAGTGTTTCAACATGCATCATTACCATCATCATAATACTTATTTGGAGTTGTGCCCGATGTCATCCCAATAGTTACCTGCAACCCTCGCGCTACCTCGTGTTATTTAGGGTATATGTAGTCATTATTTGTTCGTTTCTAATGTATTTGTTGTTATTAAAAGATTAGGATCTTTTAAGGCCGGCAGTATGTACAGTTCTGTACACATTGTAAGATTGGTACTATCTATAGTTCCAACCATATGTTTGTATTTTTTGTTATGAGGATGAAAGGTCGTAAATATTGTTATTTTATTACGAATGCATGCGGTGTCAACCTTGTTTAATGCAGTTGTATGCTTACTTTCTCGGTCTCCGAGTTAATTATAATGTAATTATAAATTCTGATTAGAAGACCGAACAACATAATGTCAATGACACTGTGTGTTAATGGACAGAGTTGGAGGGGTGAGAATGTAGCATGTCATGTTTATTTGATAGAGTCTAAATATATTCCACTATCTGTGTATTTTTTTAATTGTCATTCTTTCCGCGTTTGATGGAGCGGCAGATCATATAAGCATGAATGTGCGTTGGTGCATTCATATAGTTTTTATGTATTGTTTGTTGTAAGTTTGGTATGTACATGTATCCATGTACATATGTATTTTTAGTTTCTTTATTTATGTAGGTTTCAAGTTAAGATTCTATTGTAAATAAAGTGAGTTCCTGACTAAGAGCGAAACCGTGCTGTCGTTTTTATTCCTCCGCTCCCTATAAGATCTACAAATATCAACACGACCAACGCCATCTTGCCCAAATTCTGTAATTAGTAAAGCTATAACTGAACAAAGATTCTTACAAGAACTTGGAAGTCTGGCAACTCTACTTCTGGTACCTCCCAAACAAATATACAACTCCGCGCCCTTAGAGATCGTGTAATAATATCAACACGACCAGCGCGATCTGGCACAAATTCTGTAATTAGTAAAGCTATATAACTGGACAAAGATTCCGACAAGAACTTGAAAGTCTGGCAACTCTACTTCTAGTTCCTCCCATACAAATGTACCATTCCGCGCCCTTAGAGATCGTGTAATAATATCAACACGACCAGCGCGATCTTGCACAAATTCTGTTTTTAGTAAAGCTATAACTGGTCAAATTTTCGGACAAAAACTTGAAAGTCTGGCAACTCTACTTCTAGTTCCTCCCATACAAATGTACCATTCCGCGCCCTTAGAGATCGTGTAATAATATCAACACGACCAGCGCGATCTTGCACAAATTCTGTAATTAGTAAAGCTATATAACTGGACAAAGATTCCGACAAGAACTTGGAAGTCTGGCAACTCTCCTTCTGATACATCCCATACAAATGTACATTCTACCGACTTTAGAAATCGTGTAATAATATCAATACGACCAACGCGATCTTGCCCAAATTCTGTAATTAGTAGAGCTATAACTGGACAAAGATTCCGACAAGAACTTGGAAGTCTGGCAACTCCACTTATGGTACCTCCCATACAAATGTACCATTCCGCCCCTTATAAACCGTGTAACTGGAAACTCCAGTTCTGGTACCTCCCATACAAATGTACCAATATGAACTACGCGATCTTGCCGAAAGTCTGTATTTAGAAAAGCTATAACTGGTCAAATATTCCGAAATGAACTTGGAAGTCTGGCAACTCCTCTTCTGGTACCTCCCATACAAATGTACCATTCCGCCCGTTATAAACCGTGTAACTGGCAACTCCAGTTCTGGTACCTCCCATACAAATGTACCAATATGAACTACGCGATCTTGCCGAAAGTCTGTATTTAGAAAAGCTATAACTGGTCAAAGATTCCAACAAGAACTTGGAAGTCTGGCAACTCCACTTATGGTACCTCCCATACAAATGTACCATTCCGCGCCCTTAGAGATCGTGTAATAATGGCAAAACGACCAGCGCGATCTTGCCCGAATTCTGTATTTAGTAAAGCTATAACTGGACAAAGATTCCGACAAGAATTTGGAAGTCTGGCAACTCCTCTTATGGTACCTCCCATACAAATGTACCATTCCGCCCCTTATAAACCGTCTAAATGGCAACTCCAGTTGTGGTACCTCCCATACAAATGTACCAATATGAACTACGCGATCTTGCCGAAAGTCTGTATTTAGAAAAGCTATAACTGGTCAAAGATTCCGACAAGAACTTGGAAGTCTGGCAACTCCCCTTCTGGTACATCCCATACAAATGTACCATTCCGCGCCCTTAGAGATCGTGTAATAATGTCAAAACGACCAGCGCGATCTTGCCCGAATTCTGTATTTAGTAAAGCTATAACTGGACAAAGATTCCGACAAGAATTTGGAAGTCTGGCAACTCCTCTTATGGTACCTCCCATACAAATGTACCATTCCGCCCCTTATAAACCGTCTAACTGGCAACTCCAGTTCTGGTACCTCCCATACAAATGTATCAATATGAACTACGCGATCTTGCCGAAAGTCTGTATTTAGAAAAGCTATAACTGGTCAAAGATTTCGACAAGAACTTGGAAGTCTGGCAACTCCCCTTCTGGTACATCCCATACAAATGTACCGTTCCGTGCCCTTAGAGATCGTGTAATAATGTCAAAACGACCAGCGCGATCTTGCCCGAATTCTGTATTTAGTAAAGCTATAACTGGACAAAGATTCCGAAAAAACTTGGAAGTCTGGCAGCTCCCCTTCTGATACATACCATACAAATGTACCATTCTACCGACTTTGGAAATCGTGTAATAATATCAATACTACCAGCGCGATTTTGCCCACATTCTGTAATTAGTAAAGATATAACTGGGCAAAGATTCCGAGAAGAACATGGAAGTCTGGCAACTCCCCTTCTGGTACATCCCATACAAATGTACCGTTCCGCGCCCTTAGAGATCGTGTAATAATGTCAAAACGACCAGCGCGATCTTGCCCGAATTCTGTATTTAGTAAAGCTATAACTGGACAAAGATTCCGAAAAAACTTGGAAGTCTGGCAGCTCCCCTTCTGATACATACCATACAAATGTACCATTCTACCGACTTTAGAAATCGTGTAATAATATCAATACGACCAACGCCATCTTGCCCAAATTCTGTAATTAGTAAAGCTATAACTGAACAAAGATTCTTACAAGAACTTGGAAGTCTGGCGACTCTACTTCTAGTACATCCCAAATAAATGTACCATCCCGCGCCCTTAGAAATCGTGTAATAATGTCAAAACGACTAACGCGATCTTGCCCAAATTCTGTGATTGGTAAAGCTATAACTGGGCAAAGATTCCGAGAGGAACTTGAAAGTCTGGCAACTCTCCTTTTGGTACATCCCATACAAATGTAACATTCCGCCGACTTTAGAAATCGTGTAATAATATCAATAAGACCAACGCGATCTTGCCCAAATTATGTAATTAGTAAAGCTATAACTGAACAAAGATTCTTACAAGAACTTGGAAGTCTGGCAACTCTACTTCAATACGACCAAGGCGATCTTGCCCAAATTCTGTAATTAGTAAAGCTATAACTGGACAAAGATTCCGACAAGAACTTGGAAGTCTGGCAACTCCCCTTCTGATACATCCCATACAAATGTACAATTCCGCCGACTTTAGAAATCGTGTAATAATATCAATGCGACCAGGGCGATCTTGCCCAAATTCTGTAATTAGTAAAGCTACAACTGGACAAAGATTCCGAAAAAAAACTTGGAAGTCTGGCAGCTCTCCTTCTGATACATCCCATACAAATGTAAAATTCCGAGCCCTTCGAAATCATGTAATAATATCAACACGACCAGCCCAAATTCTGGATTTAGTAAAGCTATAACTGGACAAAGATTCCGACAAGAACTTGGAAGTCTGGCAAATCTCCTTCTGATACATCCCATACAAATGTACCATTCCGCCGACTTTAGAAATCGTGTAATATCAATACGACCAACGCGATCTTACCCACATTCTGTGATTAGTAAAGCTATAACTGGACAAAGATTCCGAAAAAACTTGGAAGTCTGGCAACTCCCCTTCTGGTACCTCACATACAAATGTACCATTCCACAGACTTAAGAAATCGTGAATAATATCAATACGACCATGGCGATCTTGCCCAAATTCTGTAATTAATAAAGCTATATAACTGGACAAAGATTCCGACAAGAACTTGGAAGTCTGGCAACTCTCCTTCTGATACATCCCATACAAATGTACATTCCGCCGACTTTAGAAATCGTGTAATAATATCAATACGACCAACGCGATCTTGCCCAAATTCTGTAATTAATAAAGCTATATAACTGGACAAAGATTCCGACAAGAACTTGGAAGTCTGGCAACTCTCCTTCTGATACATCCCATACAAATGTACATTCCGCCGACTTTAGAAATCGTGTAATAATATCAATACGACCAATGCGATCTTGCCCAAATTCTGTAATTAGTAAAGCTATAACTGGACAAAGATTCCGACAAGAACTTGGAAGTCTGGCAACTCCTCTTATGGTACCTCCCATACAAATGTACCATTCCGCCCCTTATAAACCGTGTAACTGGAAACTCCAGTTCTGGTACCTCCCATACAAATGTACCAATATGAACTACGCGATCTTGCCGAAAGTCTGTATTTAGAAAAGCTATAACTGGTCAAATATTCCGACATGAACTTGGAAGTCTGGCAACTCCTCTTCTGGTACCTCCCATACAAATGTACCATTCCGCCCGTTATAAACCGTGTAACTGGCAACTCCAGTTCTGGTACCTCCCATACAAAATTACCAATATGAACTACGCGATCTTGCCGAAAGTCTGTATTTAGAAAAGCTATAACTGGTCAAAGATTCCGACAAGAACTTGGAAGTCTGGCAACTCCCCTTCTGGTACATCCCATACAAATGTACCATTCCGCGCTCTTAGAGATCGTGTAATAATGTCAAAACGACCAGCGCGATCTTGCCCAAATTCTGTATTTAGTAAAGCTATAGATAGAAAAACGTTTGGAAAAATATTTGGAAGTCTGACAACTCCCTTTCTGGGGAAATCGTATAATAATATCAATATGCCCAACGCGATCTTGCCTAAACTCTGTATTTAGTAAAGCTATAACTGTACAATGTTTTGGGCAAAATCTTGGAAGTCTGGCAACTCCCTTTCTGGTACCTCCCATACAAACGTACCATCCCGCCTCCTTAGAAATCGTATAATAATATCAATATGCCCAACGCGATCTTGCCCAAACTCTGTATTTAGTATAGCTATAACTGTATAATGTTTTGGGCAAAATCTTGGAAGTCTGGCAACTCCCCTTCTTGTACCTCCCAAACGAATGTACAATTCCGCCCTTATATTATGATTATGCCCAAACATTGTATTTAGAAAAGCTATGGCTTGCCCAAATTCTGTATTTAGTAAAGCTAGAACTGGTCAAAGTTTCGGATAAAAACTTGGAAGTCAGGCAATTCCCCTTCTGTTACCGCCCATACAAATGTACCATCCCGAACCCTTGGAAATCGTCCAATAGTACCAATATGCCCAACGCGATCTTGCCCAAAGTCTGTATTTAAAAAAGCTATGGCTGGACAAAGTTTCATATAAAAACTTGGAAGTCTGGACATGCCCCTTCTGGTACCTCCCATACATATGTATCATCCCGCGCCTTAGAAATCGTGTAATAATATTGATCGTTGATACCACTGTGCTAGCAGCAGAGCCAACAGAACGCACAAAAACGTCTTCGCCAATGCATTAATATGTATGTTGATTTGTGTATCGATTGCTATCACGTTTGTCACTCAAACTAGTTCTTACCAATTTACAACAACACTACATGTAATCTGCCTACAAACATTGATCTTTAACGCGACAGCAAAGTCATATAAATAAAGATAATAATGAAGATGTTTTTGTCGCTTCTGCTTTATGCTCGGAAACAATACCTTTTGTGATGCGAAAGATTATTATATAACTACTTGCCCCGGCTTTGGTAATCTTTCTCCTCATTTGCGTTTTAAAGAAGCCAAACGGTTAGGTTTGTGTCTAAACTGTTTGAGAAAGGGCCATAGACTCTGGAACAGTAAATCGAGCCACTGCCGGATTTGTTGAATGAAGCACCACCATGTCGCACTCTTTTGGATTCCGTTTCGCAACTAAACGAACACAACTCGCTTAGCAAGTCAATTACAGAAAAATATAAAACGGTCACATATTTGGATATCGGGAATAGGAGATGGCAGTCTTATAGCCGTCAAATCAGCCGATATTTCGATTAAATCTTACCAAGGGGATTACTGTGCATCGTTTACTGCAGTTATTATTCCCACTGTAACTGATTATAATCAAATTATCAGTCAAATACAAACCTAGACGCAAGTCAGTTAAAAATTCCTGGTAATGTAAGCCTAGCAGATTCCGATTTGTCTAAACGTGGCCTAATAGACATATTAATCGTATTATTTTTCGAACTTATTAGTGTTGGTCAAATTGTTTCGGAAACAATTCACCAATATTGCAAAAAACTCGGCTGGGATGGGTGGTATCTGGTTGTGGTGTTTGTTTATCAAAATTTTCATTGGCAACCGCGTGAGCAGATACTGCAACAACTGAGCTTGAAGCGTTAGTCGATTTAGTCAAGAGTTTTTGGGAAATCGAGGAAAATGTCCAAAACAATTCAACATTTCCATCGAGGACGCATTCTATGAACATGAATTTCGACTCAATACGGTTCGCCTTAAAACCGGTGGATACTCGGTTAGCTTGCCGAAAAAACTAAGCACTCATGAGCTTGGCGATTCGCACCCTGTTGCTTTTCGCCGCTTTTTAAGTCTGGAGTAAAAACTGAGTAAACACCCTGAAATATAACGTCAGTATATTGCTTTCATGAGAGAGTATGCCGACTTAAAGCATATGTCTCCAATTACAACCATACCTAAAAATATCACAGCGTTCTCCACCATTGTGATCATAAAGCAGATAGTACAACAACAAAGTTTAGGGTAGTATCTGATGGATCGGCGGAAACAGCAACGGGGTTATCTCTTAACGATACCCTACACTCTGGCCCAACCATACAGCCAAAATTGTTCGATACATTGCTGCGATTTCGTTTTGTTAAATTTGCTCTCAGTGGAGATATATGCAAAATGTATCGTTGAGTTCGTGTTTCGTACCCGGATGATTATCCACAATGCATACTGTGGAGAAATATCCCCGATGAGAACGTTAAAATGTACAAGTTGGATACTGTAACTTATGGTACAAAGCCTGCCGCAATTCTTGCAATTCGATGCATATGCTTGCCTCAGACGAAGAAAAATCATTTCCTGTCAGTGCCAAAATTGTCAAACGAGACTTCTACGTGGATGATTTGATTTCTGGTGGTAATACTTTAGCTGAAGTCATACAAATTAGGCAACAAGTCACCGAACTCCTGAAACGAGGTTATTTTGAAATTCGAAAATGGTGTTCAAATTACACATCTGTATTAAATGGAGTATCATCTACATATCGAGAACAACTTCTAAAATTCCACGATGGCACCGATATAACAAAAACCTGAAGCCTAGTTTGGGATCCAAAAACTGATACATTCATATTAACGTTTTCACATGTGGCGGAAATCCAATCTATTACGAAGCGAACTGTGCTGTCATCAACCGCTTGGTTTTACGGTCCTTTGGGTTTAATTGGACCAGTTATTACCAAAGCAAATGTCTTTATGCAAAACCTCTGGAAAAGCAATTTAGACTGGGATGAAAGCCTGCTTCAAGCTTTATATTCGGGTTGGCTGGAATTTGTATCATCATTTTCTTCGGTTCACACATTTTGATTTCCCAGATTTGTTTCCATTCCGGAATCAACCGTTCAAATCCACGCCTGTGTATATGTGAGAGCAGAGTCAGAAGGAAGCGTTAAAATAAATCTGTTGTGTTCCAAATCAAGGGTAGCGACTTTAAAAGATCTCACCGTTCCCAAAGTAGAATTGTCGGCTGCTCACCTGTTGGGAGAGCTATTAAAAGGAATTTCAGACAGGTTCGACAATAAATATGAATATCACTGCTGGTCCGACTCCATGACAGTCTTGTCGTGGATGCGAGAGGAATCATCTAACTATAACATATTTGTTGGTAACAGAGTAAGTGATAAACAAAAATTAACCAAAAAAAATGGTGTGGCACAATGTTCTAACGTTATCAAATCCGGCTGATATTATATCGAGAGGAGCCACCCCTGAAGAACTTTTAAATTCAAATCAGTGGAAAAATGGACCTGATTTTTTATGCAAATCGCCAGAATAATGGCCAAAAACAGTAAATTTTATAGCCGATCTGTCTGAGCGTCGTCGAGTTGTTTTAATCACAACGTCTTCTATTGACTTGTCATTGAATTGTAAATATGTTAATTAATTTTGTAAGGTTCAGCGAATTTTTGCTTACTTCTATCGATTTTTAAAAATTGCAAGAGGTGCCAAATATTTCGGAGCATTAAAACCAGAAGAGTTGAAAATGGGCACTCAAGTTCTAATTCGTAATATACAATTTGCGACTGAGCACAAAGCCTTAAAGGGAAATGGAAAAATACTCCGTAAATTATGCGCTCTAACACCCTTTATGGACCAAGAAGAACTGATAAGAGTAGGTGGTCGTTTACAAAATTCAGTCGGACAATGCAACGAATTATGTGGGGGCCAACAATGAGTTGTCAGAACTACAGCAATTGTTTTTCGATCAAACTCGAATGCAGGAACACTCTTTGGATGATGGAATAAGTTGAAAATTCATATCGCCTAGATCACTGCATTTTCGAGGACTTTGGGAGGCAGCAGTGAAGGCTGCCAAATATCACTTTTATCGAACTGTGGGCTTGTCATCTTTAAGATTTGATGAATCGCGGACATTTGTGTACCAAATATCGGCCATCCTGAACTCTAGACCACTATGTTCCATATCAGAGAATCCGGATGATCTCGAAGTTTTAACCCCAGCGCACTTTTAGTGGGCGCACCGTTAACAACGTTTCATGAACCTGATTTAACGGACTTAAACATCAGCCGTTTAAGCAGATGGCAAAGAGTCTGTTACATACACCAAGCATCAACCGATCACCAAGCATCAACCTCTCCAATGGCATCATGGTTCTCGTGAAAGATGATAATCTTTCACCTTTAAAATGGCAACTTGGACGCGTAGTGGATGCAGTCCCTGGGGATGATGGAGCAGTAAGAGTTGTTTTAGTCAAAACTGTTATTGGCATAAAGGGACGAGCTGTTGCAACTAGCAATATTACCCATCGAAGACAATTTTGTTGAAAGTCGATGTTTTTGTCGCTTCTGCTTTATGCTTGGAAACAATATTTTATAATATATGTTGTCAGTTGCATAGAAACAAGCAAAAAATCAATTGTTTTCGACTGCAAATAATTTCAATTTTTGTTTAATTTTTTTACTATCGCCTGTAAAATATATTACAGGCTCAAACAAATATCATTGTGCCCAACGCATAATCATTATGCCCAAAATCGATTCATGACTTTCTATATCGTTTGAGCCATGCCCGTCTGTCTGTCCAGCTGGTACGCACCATAACTTTCGAAAGAGTTAAACAATCACTCACAATCAAATTTGGCATGGCTTAATATTTTCCCAAAAACTGCTTATGGGACTGCCTATTGGCTATATGGCCACACCCCTTCGGGTGCCTCCCATACAAATCGTATATTTATCCCACTTAAGAAATCGTGTAATAATATCAATACGCCCAACGCGATCCTCCACAAATTCTGTATTAAATAAAGATATAACTGGACAAATTTTCAGATAAAAACTTGGAAGTCTGGCCCTTCTGGTACCTCCCACACAAATGTACCATCCTGCCCCTTATAAACGGTGTAATATTATCAAAATGACCAACGCAATCTTGCCGAAATTCTGTATTTAGTAAAGCCATAGCTAGAAAAAGTTTTGGACAAAAACTTGGTAGTCTGTCAACTCCCCTTCTAGTACCTCCCATACAAATGTACCATTCCACCCACTTTAGACATCGTGTAATTATATAAATTCGCTCAACGAATATTTTCAAAATTCTGTATTTAGTTAAGTTTTAACTACATACAATTTTTGAGAAAAAAATCTGCTTTATATTCCGCCATCTTTGTAAAAACGTACAATACAATATTTTTTTATAACATTCGATATTTTGAATTTGCTATTATGACATTTCATCAGATGTTACATTCAATGGTGGTAGCCATTCGGTATTTAGAGGTTGCTATTATGCAATATGAGACTTGTATGTCTTTACTGATGGTGAGGGTATATATAAGTCGGTTTACACGACTGCAACTTTTTCACTGGTTTTGTATAAATCTCGGTAAAACGTTCATAATCCATTCATCACGATCTCTTATGTTGGCGTCAGCACTTTCCCTACATAAGGTTTTTGCTACAATACCATAATTTGTCTAACCCTCCTGTGCCAGCTTCAAAATCTTCGTGACTCAATGAACTCTTTGGCTTTTTGTTTCATTAATGGGCCAGAACATTGACTCTATTGAGCATTGCTTTATTAATATTCTCAAAAAGGCAGGTTCGAAGCCTTTTGCGTTTTGTGCTCAATTGCTCGTCTTCTACATTTTTTAGAATCACTGCTTTGTTTTTTTAAATATTTGATAACGTGGTGGGAAGAATTCCATATTGTTTAGCTACATCTTTTTTTTACTCCTTCGTCAACTTTATTGATAATTAATAATTTTTTTGAGGAGAAACGGAGCTGCGCTGCGTCATTCACTGAACACCAAAACTGATGCCAAAATTGTTATTGATGTGACTTTATTTTTTGTTTTGATTTTCCTCATTTGGAGTTCCCAAATTATATGTGACTTCATTCTTGGTACAAATTTTTTTGAAAAAAGTATTATAAGGAGACAATAACGCATATTAGTCAAATTTACACCCGAAAAATTGTTTCATTGTATAGAAAACTTCACTGTTCAGAAATCAAAGTACAAGAAAATGTGAAGCAAAAAGCTGTGTTTTTGAAATCAATTGATTATAGGGGAGCTTCATTGTATAGAAGTTCACTATAGCGAAGTTCGACTGTAGTAGCTCATAATAGGAAATGTCTATATATATTATTCAAAATATGCAATTAGGCTCCTTTTTAAGACCATCAAAAATATTTGATATAAAATTATTTATATTTGTTCAGACACACGGTATAAACTTGCAGAAACGCAATATAAAGTATACGCCACCAATTGCAAGTCTGATAGCGTTAAAAGGCGTGTCTTTTATTTTTGTAACACAAACTGAACTAAAAAAATATTTACCAGCTCGAGAATTCGCTTTATCAAAATCACGTGAATCTATAAACATTATTCATGGATTTTGTACAAATGCAAAAAACGCAAATAAATTTATAATTTCCTATTAAAAAGGCTCTATTTGACTTAAAATCGGAACAATTTAGTGACGAAGATTTCCATTAGTTTTTTTTTCTCAGTTAATTTTATTTCCAATCTGTCTACGGCATTTAGCAAATTTGATCATATACACATTATATTAACTTTTGCTACTTAACTTCAGTGAGTTTAGTAGACATGTCGAGCCCTATCCGCGAAAAAGACGTAAGCGCAATGGTTATCGATTTTTGTTTTTTGATAAAAATCGATAGTTATCAATCATTCGCATCATCTCACAAAATATCATAGCCGCAAAATGACCCGTTATAATTTTACAGCAAAAACAATTAAGACGTATGTACAAACTTTGTTTGTTTATATATTTTGTGACAACGAAGTGGCGCTTACGTCTTTTTTCGCTTCAACATATTAGTTTATATTAGTGGAAAAATTGCAAAGTATTCCACTTTTGATCAGTGATCAGAAATCTTTGTGCTGATAAGTTCACCGACTCAGATCGAATAGCAATTAACGAACATTTTTGGGGCTTCGGCAACAAAATTCGACAAAAAGACTGGCTGCTTTCGTGTATTACAGCGTTGCCCGTCCAAAGACGAAGAGCTGATAGTAATAGAAGGCAATATACTTATAATTATGCTATAGATTATAATGATAATACTATTAAAGTGTGCCAACAATTTTTAGTAAAAACGCTCCACATAACGGAAAAAAAGTTAAGATTGGCTAGAAACAATGCAAGTACTATGAAAACTTTTATTGCAAAAAAAAAAAAAACCCTCATAACAAGTCTGACGAGTCCAAGGTTGCACTTGTGAAATCATTTATTGAACATTTGCCAGCTGTCCCTTCGCATTATTGCCGTAATAAAAGTAACAAGCTGTATCTTCCCCAAGAATTTCGCAATGTAAAGGGAGTTTATGATTTCTACACCAAACATTTACATGATATTAATCAGGAATAGTCACTGTTATCCTTAAAAGTCTTCCGAAATATTTTTAACAATAATTTTCATATCGGTTTTCACTTGCCCAAAAAAGACAAATGCGTAACTTGTGAAAATTACAATAATCTGGACAGCGAATCACAAAACCATTTAAAGCAAACAGAAGAATACCAAGAACACATAAGAAATAAAGATAAGTGTAAAGAAACATTTTTAGAGGATCAAAAACAAAGTAAAGCCAATTCAACCTTCTTATGTGCTAGCTTTGATCTCCAAAAGGTCTTAAATACACCCCATGGTAAAAATATGACATTATTTTATTCTCGCAAGTATGCATATTATAATGAAAGCGTGTACGAAAATGGCACCAGAAATGGTTATTGCTTCTTGTGGGGAGAAGCTGACGGCAAAAGAGGATGTAATGAAATATCTACTGTAGTCTTTGAGTATTTGAAACTTGTGGATGAAAGGAGAACTCACTCTTCAATAAGCCTTTACTGTGACAACTGTGCTGGTCAAAATCGCAATAAAGCTATGCTTTCCACAATAGTATTTTTCCTTAAAATTTCGAATTTTATTTATGACATAAAAATTACATACTTGTTACCTGGGCATACTATGATGCCCGTTGACTCTATACACAGTACTATTGAGGCATTTACTTGTGATAGAACAATTTGGGCCCCTAGTGAATGGTACACCATCATTTCAAATGCACGGACTAATCCTGAAAATTATAAATGCATTATAATGAATAATTCTACATTCAAAGATTGGAAATCATTTTCTCAAACTATGTTTCCCACTGCAATTAAAATCTCATTTCCAAAATTACGTTCTGCTTCTTTAGAAAAAAATAATTCTATCATGAAACTTAAGTACGGCTACTTTGACGATACCGAAATTAAAGAATATGATCTTCACTCCATTCCAAGAACAAGACGAAATAATTCATTAATAGCAACTGGCCCTCTACGTTTATATGATAATTTATTAAACATTTCTTCAAAAAAATACAAAGATCTAAAAACACTATGTGATAAAAACACAATACCAGTAAGATTTCACAGCGAATTTTTAAATTTAAAATACGATGAAACTATTAAAGATGTTCTACCTGAAACTGATCAAGAGGACAATTAGTATTTTCTTTCTTAAACGCAAATTATTTTTTAAAACTATTCAATTAAAGTTACAAAATGTCGTACATATAAAATTTCCAGTTAAACTTAAATCTGTAATCTGAAGTATTTTTAATATGAATTTTAATTATATTTTATTTTTTATTGACACCAATGAATTCAAGCTTTATGTTTATACACTAAAAAAATAAAAAAAAAATAATAAAATTTAAAACAGAACAACGTTTTTTAATAAAATCATTTGGGCGTAACCACCTTAACATAAATGAGTAGCTAGCCAGCATGACAGCAAAAAAGACGTAAGCGACATAAATACCCGTTATCTTGGAAATATATGAAAAAAAATAAGTACAATATATAGTTAAGAAGTAGCAGCGCATACATACTCAATTTCAAGGCAATACTTATTCTTAAACCAAAGATATTTAAAAAAAACCCTCTCCTGTAAAATTTGGTTTTTGGCGCTTACGTCATTTTCGCGGATAGGGCTCGATGTGATAATGCTTCATATGCTTTTAGCAATATTTAAAATACCATTCTCTTATTATCTAAAGGGTAAATCTAATACATTAAATTACTTTAATCTTCTGATATTTTCCGTTTCATCAAGTAACGTTAATGCTAGAGTATTAGAATGGTTACTAAGTCGTGTCAAATAGTATAAGTTGAACCTATTTATTTCGTCTTTTATTTTTTAACTTCGAAAGCTTGATTAATTTGATTATTTGAGACGTACCAAGGAGCATTTGTAATGAGCCTCAGGGGTTTTGATTGATATCTTTGTAAGATTTCAATATTTGAATTACTGGATGTTCCCCAAAGCTGGATACCGTAGGTCCAGACCGGTTTTATATAACTTTGTAAAGCTTAAGTTTATTTTCAATACTAAGTTGAAAATTAGTTACCAGCAGCCAATACATTTGTTTCTTGATGTTCAGATGATCTCTTTTACCCTTTATATGATCCTTCCATTAAAGATGCATACCTAGGTACTTGACTACTTGATTTTGGTATTACACTGTTATCCAGATGAATAGGACGTCATTATTCTCTTCTTAAGCTAAATGAAAAATGTTTTGATTTTTCCTTATTTATAACAATACTCCACATCTTCAGCCAGATTTGCAGCATGTTTTGGTCGTTTTCCAATAATTCAGTTGATTTACAGGAAGACGCATGATTTGCCATAAAAGCGGTGTCGTCATTGTAACTTGCAATCGTGACGTTACTCGACGTAGGCATGTATGATGTTTAAAGAGTTTATAACAAAGTTCCCAAGACGTTCCCTTGTGGTACTACTGAATTTATGTTGCAAATCGAAGATATATCATCATTTAATTTTACATAGAATAATCGCTCACTTATTATGGTGCTGGTAAAGTTTTTTTTAATCTTATATAACAGATCAGGGTGCAACACTCGGTCAAAGGCCTGCTTTATATCCAAGAAGACGGCAGAACAATACATTTTTCTTTCCATAGAGTCGACCATATTGTTTATGACATTGCTCCGGCGCACAGTGGCTGAAAATCGTTTTTCGTTGGCTAAAATTCTGTAACTTTTGAACCGATCAAAATATTAAAGTAATTTTTTTTAATGGATAGATATTTAGTTTGATTGAGGACTTTTTAAGGAATTCTAGGTCAAAGTTAAACATTTTTTTTAACTTTTATTTCAGGGTTTATTATTTTTTTATTTGTTAAAAAATTTAATATTTGGATTTTAATAATAATTATAAATATTTTTTGTAATAATGGAGTTTTTTTAATGTAACACTCAAAAAAAATTTTAGACTCAAAAAAAAAATAGTAAAATCAATGGGAGATTCTGCTTTTATTACAGAAAAATTAAAAATTTGTTGCTGTCAAATTTGCTAATTTGTTTACACTCAATGAATATTTACTCTTAAAAAAAATGTTAATAATATTATCTACAAATCTTGCTATTACTACAGAAAAATTTATTATTGCTATCAAATTTGATAATTTAAAAAAAAAAATTAAAAATAAAAACTGCAACAGATTTTAATAGCATTTGTGTTTACGCCGCTTTTCGTCACGCGCGTCTTTAGCGACGTAGTATGGGCGACGAGTACCCAGTGCCGAATAAGGTACTTGGTACTTGTGGTGAATAAATATTTAACACCACTGACGTTGATGTGTGTGTCCGTCCAGACCACTACACTTTTGTACGATCGCCGGCAAAACAACATCTCTTAAAACTATGACTTAAAAACATAAACTTTGTGTCACATTGTGTGAAAACGTTTAATCTCCTTTTATTGTTCCCTTTAATAAAATATAAGACAACAAAATTGTGTGGCACAACTAAAGTGCAGATAATTTTTCCTTGGCCGAAAATATACCCAATCAGTGGCCCATTAGTACGTGTCTCGCGAGAGTGAACGCAACAACAGCAGACATCCCTGGAAGAAAACCACACCTTTAGGAAGCCCGTAAGAATCAGGCAAGGTAGTCGAGGTGCGTATTAATTGTTCCCTTTAATTTTATGTTGATAGATCTGGTGAAGAGGATGACATTTTTGACCTTTCTCGTCTTTGCCTCGGGCAATTGATGTTTTCGCTTACGTCTTCCGATTTTACCATAGGGCGCAAGTTGGAAACCAAGAAAAAACACAACACTATACTCAGCGGGTTTCTGCAGATGAGTTAAAATTTGTCACAAATCGTCTGTTTCTCTTGTCTCAAATCCGCCAGTTTCCTTCGCAACATATTCATTTGTAAACACACTTTCACCCTTTTTGGACAAAGATTGCGGTATAAGAGCAAACGTCCGTCTAGGTTCCACCAGCAGTCTGTCGTATAATGAACGCCACCCCGTTATCCTTCCGTATGTTAGTAGACTTACTAAACTATACGTAGATTTCATTCATAAGGTAGTGCTCCACGGTGGCTCCCGGGTCGTTGTTAATACTATTCGTCAAGAGTGCTGCATCACATCCGGCACTGTAAAGAATATAAACTATATAAGAATAAGTTCCAGACCACTACACTTTTGTACGATCGCCGGCAAAACAACATCTCTTAAAACTAAGACGAATACTGGAGATGAACGGATCTAACGTTGACAATAATATATTAAATAGATCTTCATTTGTGGAATTTCATGAAATGTTTCTATTATTGTGCTCTCTATAAAATCTGTAATCCTTATTCCCCTTTTCCTGGGCTTCCTCTGAGATATGGTCAGATCTAATTTTTTCACAATTCAATATTGATATGACGAGATATCAGTTAATGGTGATAACAGCTTATTATTATTCGTATTTACTTCTGAACTCAAATCATCACTGTCAATTATATCTAATAAGTGATTAGATATGCGACAACAAACGAAAAATCCAATAGATCTGGAATCTTATTAGTGTCGCTTTGCCAGTAGGATGGTCTGCCTCTAGAAATTGTTTTTAAATTATTTTTGATGACTGATTTGTAAAGTTCCTTCCCTTTGGAATTTGTAATTCGAGGATGATTGGCATTGAAGTCGCCGCCGACAATAAATATAGATCCTATATTAAGGAAGAAAGAGTAGTAGTATCCACAAGTTAATTTGTGCCTAGGAGGAATGTAGATAGCATATACGTGTACCATCACATTTTATTCGCACACCACTGCCTTCGATTGAGGGTTTAAAGGAAATTGAACGCCTAGTCACGCCTTTAAATTTTTATCCAAAACGTTATCCAGTAATAGGTTTACTAAATACAGAATTTGAGCAAGATCGCGTTGGGCATATTGATATTATTACTCGATTTCCTGAGTGGGTAGGATGGGACATTCCAATGGGAGGTACCAGACGGGGGCGACTGGGAGTTAAATTTTTACTGGGGAACTTAATATGTTTATAGCTTTATAATATTCGAAATTTGGGTAAGACCGGATTGGGTATAGTACTATTATTACACTGAGAGGAGAATACATTTGTATGGGGGGTACCAGAAGGGGTGTGGCTAGACTTACAAGTTTTTCTCCTTAATTTAATGTAGTAATAGCTTTACTGAAAACATCATTTTGGCAAGATTGCGTTGGGCTTATTGATATTATTACACCAATTTTAAAGTGAAGTAGAAGATTTATATGGGATGTACCCGAAGGGGTGTGACCGTATAGGCCATATGCTCTCCCATAAGTAGTTTTGGGAAAATATTAACCCATTCCAAATTTCAAAGGGATTGTTTAACTCTTTCGAAAGTGATCGTGTATCCCAGCAGGACAGATGGACATGGTTGAAACGACTTAAAAGCTCATGAATCGAAAGTGGTTCACAGGAACCTAGGGTAAATGTAAATTTGAACGGTTTGAAATAAGACGCTTTGTTTTCAATTAATACTCAAAAACGTTAATTTATAAAACCAGTGAAAAAGTTGCAGTCGAGTAAACCGACTTAGGTATACTCTCACTCTCAGTAAGAACATACAAGTCTCATATTCCAAAGTATTGGAAAGTCATAATAGCAGTCTCAAAATTCAGTCTCAAATTATAGCGTTTGTCTGTGTTTTGTTCAGTGTGCATGCACATTTTGCAAAACTAAAATAAACAATCAAAATTCAATAATACACATAATAACAAATAAACAGAGAAACATAATAATAAAATAAACAAGTGCAATAGTCAAAATATGAAACGAAATAGAATAAAATAACACAAAACAACATTTCACAACAACAACTACATCATCATCAGCACAAAACAAAACAAAATAGAAAATAAAAAAACACGATTTTCACATTCCTGGCTATCACACTCTATCCTCTTTCTCTTCACACAGAGGCCTTGTGGTATTTATACGTAGTGGTGTTGTGTTCCAGAGTCAGCAACACTTAAACTCACAAGATCCAGAATTTAACTCCCTCTGGGTTAAACTTAGGATTGGAACGCACCTATTACACTTCGGGTTTCTTTATAGAAGTCCAAACTTGGAAAGGGAGGCTACCCTAAACGGCTTCGACGCCCTTTCCGACTCTTAGATGTTTATCCGGACAGTGAAATTGTAGTTGCTGGGGATTTCAATGTCCATAATAATTCTTGGCTTTCCCATTCGAGCCATACGTCTCCGGAGGGTCAGTACGCTGAGTTATGTGCCGCGCACAACGACTTGGCGCAATTAGTGAATGAACCAACACACATTCCGTGTTTTTGTTTTGGCAACAACAAAATATTCTTGACGTTTTCTTAACCTCACACCCTGAAAAGTACAAGGTTAACATTCTTGCACCCCTTGGTAACTCGGATCATTGCACAATTTCAGCATCCTTTTCGTTCTCCGATCTTCGAGCCACTTCTAAACCAGTCACGAAGCGGACAATGTATATATACGAAAAGGCACGTTGGGCCGAGCTCAACAATTTTTACCAACAATTTAACTGGAAATTATGTTTCCTTGACAACAACGTCGATGCTGCTGCTGAAATGGTTGAGAAAATAATTCTTCTTGATATAAATAAATATATTCCCTCGAAGACTACTTCTATCAAACCACCAAAGTACTGTTGGTTTAATCAGACATGCAAAGAAGCTGTCAGATCCAAAGTGGAAGCGTTCAGAAATTGGCGTTTAAATAAAAATGCCAATACTGAGCTGCTACGCAAACAGGCAAGATCATCGTGTGCCAGAGTACTTAGGCGCGAAAAACTTCTTTACGAACAGCGTCTTCGTGCTAAAGTTCTCTCTTCTCCCAGGGGAAGTAAGAGCTTTTGGTCATTTGTGAAAAGGGTAAGAGACAATTTTCATCTTCTATTCCAACTCTCGTTAACGGTGACCAGATATTCACGGACCCGGTTGACAAAGCTAACCTTCTGGCCGAAAAATTTGCAAAGAATTCATCTTTGCCAGATAGCAGTCAACCACTCCCCGTGATCGGAAACGTATCTAGCTCGATGTCCCTGATATTATTTCGAACACTTGGTGTTAAAAGGGTTCTTGCGGATCTCAACGTAAATAAAACTCCGGGCCCGGATGGTATTTCAGCACTTGCCCTATGTAAGTGTTCTTCGACGCTAGCTCGGCCATTGCGCAATCTCTTCAACATGTCGTACCGTGCTGGTATTTACCCTTCACGTTGGACAGTTGCCAATGTTCAGCCGATCCCAAAGAAAGGTGAGGCTACAAATCCTGCGAATTACCGTCCAATTGCAATATGTTCTGCACTCTCGAAGGTTATGGAGAGCATGGTAAACCACCATCTACTGGAGACCTGTTGGCGTTTCTGTCGGAGCGATGTAGTCGATCCATACACCGCTTTGGTGAAAGCAAGGTCGTGGCTCTGGATATTTCTAAGTTGTTCGATAGGGTCTGGTACGGAACACTTGTATCAAAACTTATTGCATTTGGTTTCGGTAATACCTTCTCTCGTTTCATATCGAGTTTTCTCAAGGATTGCTCTATACGAGTTGTTATAGATGGGGTCTCATCCAACGAGCATAGGTTGACCGCAGGAGTGCCACAAGTCTCTGTCCTATCTCCTTCTCTATTTCTTATTTTCATTGACGACCTGTTGGGGCTGACTGTGAACCCAATCTACTCCTTTGCGGATGATAGCAACCTCTGTCATTCGTACTCATTTGATCATCGGCCGAGTCCCTCGAAGATAGAGGACAGAAGGCGAACGATGAATAACTCTCTTAACCGCGATTTGGCTACGATTTGTGAGTGGGGCCAAATGAACAGAGTAGGTTTTAATACACAAAAGACCCAGTGCTGTTTGTTGTCACACAAACGTTCCACTGATCCAGCAGCTTCGTCAATATCTATGGGTGGTGTGGATATAGACGTATCAGATACTCTTGATGTTCTGGGCATGAAGATACAGGGTGATGCTGGGCTAGCCATATATTCGAAGTGTAGAAAGAAGCATTCAAGTGATTAGGCTTTTTAAAGCGGTGCAAGAAATACTTCACCCCATCTGACCTCGTAAATATTTACACCACATACATCCGGCCTAAAATGGAATACAACTCCCATATATGGGCAGGGGCTCCAATGACATCTTTGCAGCTTCTGGACCGTATACTTGGAAGTCTGTCACCTCTTATACAAATATACCATCCCGCCCTATTAGAAATGGTGTAATAATACCAATATGCCCAACACGATGTTGCCCAAATTCTGTATTTATTATACCTATAACTGTAAAAAATGTCGGATATAAGCAGGCCACTCCCCTTCTGGTATCTCCCATACAAATGTACTATCCCGTCCCTCAGAAATAGTGAACTAACATCAATAGGAACAACCTGATCTTGCCAAATTCCTTAAAGCTATAACTGTTTAAAGTTTCGGACAAAAACTTGGAAGTCTGGCAACTCCCCTTCTGACACCTCTTATACAAATGTACCATCCCGCCCCCTCAGAAATAGTGTAATTCCGTGAAGCTATAACTGTATACAGTTTCGGACAAAAACTTGGAAGTCTGGCCATTCTCCTTGTGGTACCTCCTATATAAATGTACCATCTCGCCCCCTTAGAAGTCGTGTAAAAATATCAATATGCCCAAAGCGATCTAGTCCAAAGTCTGTATTCAGAAAAGCTATGGCTGGACAAAGTTTCGGACAAAAACTTGGAAGTCTGGCAACTCCCCTTCTGGTACTTCCCATACAAATGAACCCGCGCCCTTAGAAATCGTGTAATAATATCAATATGCCCAACGCTATCTTACCCGAATGCTATATTTAGTGAAGATTCCGACAAGAACTTGGAAGTCTGGCAACTCTCCTTCTGGTACCTCCCATGCAAATGTACCATTCACCCAGTTTAGAAATCGTGAATAATATCAATACACCCAAATTCTGTATTTTGTAAAGCCTAACTAGAGAACGATTTAAATCCTATTGTATCCATGGACACAGTTTCTTTGACAACATATTGGAAATCCAACAATTCTGTTAAATTCAATATTTCGCGTTTTAAATTATTACTCTTTTTAAATGTAAAATCCAAAAATGTTGTACTCGACCTTTCTGTTAACCCCATAGAAAAGAATCATTACGCCCATTTTTCGAATTCGACTAAAATGTTTATTATGCAATCCTACCAATCGCATGTAGTTGTTAATTACTCCAGTAGACACAGTCGTCGATAAACAAATTTAATGCATACCATGTGCTTTTCGATAACCCACCTAACTACAACCCACTTTGTTTTTCTCTAATATGGGCTGAAATTCGATATTACGCATTATACACTAAACTTCATCAGAAACAGATTCCTAATGTGGTGCTCCAACCGTTCCAGTACCTTATATACAAATGCAGCACTTTCAAAATTGTTAATTACACTTCGCTTCTTATTAAAACAGGCCATAAATATTATCGATATGTTAAATTTGTGAAGAAATGTGATAGGATACTCAGACTCTTTCTGATATCTTTGAAAATACCATCTGCACTGAAAGTTAAATCCCATACGCATAGGCCCAGAGGTCTTACTATTGATGAAGATTCCGAAGAATTATCCTTTACGACAATATACTGTGGCGAAAACAGGATGTTTTAAGTTGCTCAAGAAGAATGAAGGTGTTTTCGACATACCAAAATAGATGATCGCTCCAAAAGTTGATTTCCACAACCCAAACTCATTCCCACCCGTGACCAATTTCATAGATGAATATATATCAACGGATGATAGTTTTACATCTCTGGATCAATATACGGCTTACCAGAGGCACGTGCATGGAAGAACCTGCCTAAAGGAGATACGTGGCAAAAACATGCCCCATTCACCGATGCGTGAAACTGTAATTCTTTTGCCAATTTCCACAGAAGACGATGTAAACCATCATCAGGAGAATTACAACAGAATACAAAATTTAATCAATGCTAATCTGACTGAAGAGGAGGAAACAGCACGATAGAATTAATCTGTCCTATGAGGAACATATCATGGCTATCCGGTCATGTTTAGAAAACTCAAGGATATTTTACAAGCGTAAGTTTGGAGACTAGTGAATTGCTTCGCTCCTACTTGGTCTTCATTGAGTTAACATGGGCATCCAGTACATTCTGGACGCATACGCCTGCTGAAGATACATCATCTATTATATAAACAAGTCCAACCGAGGTGTGTCGAGGCTAATGCGGGATACAATGCATGAGAAAAGCGGAGGTAATTTCTCAGTTCGTCAAAAACTTCAACATATTGGCAATAAATTTATCAACGCAACAATGATTTCAGCACAGGAAGCGTTGTATAATATACTCGTAGTGAATCTTTCTGAAATGATCAACGTCGAAATTTATATTCACATCAAGAGAGTTAAATTGATTAGATCTCGAGAACTGTTGCGCGATATTGATCCAGATTCCACTGATGTTTGTGTTGAAAACATGGTGGACCACTACAGTCAAAGACCGGACAACTTGGATGACCAAAACGACAAAACCATGTGTGTTACGCTTCCGGAGATTTAGTGTTGATACTAACAGAGAAGACTACTTTAGAGAACTCGCCATGCTGATCCTCCCATGGAGAAATGAAGAACTGGATGTAATCAATAAGGACTGTGAAGAAATAAGTAGGACTGAAACATCATCCATCGAAGCAAACCGTAAAAAATATGATCAATTTGAAAAACTGGAACTGCAACATGTTGAGGAAGAAAAAACTATTTGTCTGAAGTAGAGGAAAGTGCTCGACTAGCAGATACTGATTACAGGGTTCTAGCTGTTCCAGACATAGACCTAACGTAACCGTATTCCACGTCGACGATGACACCAGCAGTCTTGAAGATACAGAATAGTCCTCGACTCGCTTGATCACACTACCTCCACCTATTTCTGAGCTGGAATTGCAGGAACTGGTTGTAACACTTAATGAAAAACACTTAGTGAAAACACTTAACACTTAGTGAAAAAGAAACAATCATTTTTTGAATTTGTTAGCATTGGAGCTGGAGCTGGAAGAAGCTGTTTGATTAAAGTCATTAATCAGCCGTTGGTCAATCGCTATACTGCTGTACCAGGATGCGAACCTGACTTTCCTAATGTTCTTCTTGGTGCTCCTACGGGAAAGCAGCTTTCGGCATAGGAGAAGCCACGCTTCATTCATTGATTTCGTTACCAAGTAATCAATATTCAGGAGAATTGAGACCATTGCGCAATGACATCTGCAAACACTTCCACACGAAACTAATGAATGTAAAATTCCTTATAGTCGATGAAATATCCATGTTGGGAGCGAATATGTTTTCATTCTTGAGTTTGCGACTCAAGCAGATCTTGAAGATCAGTTTGGCATTTGGACGTATTTCAGTTCTGGTATTTGGCGACCTCAGACAATTATCTACAGTGGGCGATAAATGGATTTTTGCTCCAAAAAGCAGTGACCCATACTGTACCTCTACAAATACTTTCAACTGACCGAAATAATGGGACAACATGAGGATAGAGATTTCGCAGAGGCACCCAACAATATGGCTACGAGAGAAATGACTGAGAGTAATGTTGAACTGATATCACTATAGTTGTTACTAACACCGCGAATACCCACCCCATCTGACCTCGTGAATATTTACACCACATACATCCGGCCTAAAACGGAATGCAATTCCCATATATGGGCAAGGGCTCCAATGACATCTTTGCATCTCATCCGTTCATTGTCAAATAGCTGGTTGATCGGACGACGCGCTACAGAGAAAATTCGTTCTTAAGTTCTTTGTTCTTTGTGGAACCTGTGGAATCTTCTGCAAGAGTTTTTCCTGCCTGCTATGATATTACCAGGTCGCCAAATACCAGAACTGAAATACGTCCAAATACCAAACTGATCTTCAAGATCTGCTTGAGTCGCAAACTCAAGAATGAAAACATATTCGCTCCCAACATGGATATTTCATCGACTATAAGGAATTTTACATTCATTAGTTTCGTGTGGAAGTTTTTGCAGATGTCATTGCGCAATGGTCTCAATTCTCCTGAATATTGATTACTTGGTAACGAAATCAATGAATGAAGCGTGGCTTCTCCTATGCCGAAGGCTGCTTTCCCGTAGGAGTACCAAGAAGAACATTAGGAAACTCAGGTTCGCATCGTGGTACAGCAGTATAGCGATTGACCAACGGCTGATTAATGACTTTAATCAGACAGCTTCTTCCAGCTCCAATGCTAACAAATTCAAAAAATGATTGTTTCTTTTTCACTAAGTGTTAAGTGTTTTCACTAAGTGTTTTTCATTAAGTGTTACAACCAGTTTCTGCAATTCCAGCTCAGAAATAGGTGGAAGTAGTGTGATCACGCGAGTCGAGGACTATTCTGTGTGAATGTCATAATGGTACGCACGTTCAAAATTCACTTTGCCCACATACGTGGGCGGATAGCAAATTTTTTTGCGATGTACTCTCACGCTCAGTTCCATGGGCCGGACATCTTTGCTTTATGTGAGACCCAGGTGTGTGGGGGTTCAGATCCACAGGATTTCCACATTCCTGGTTATCACATGCTTTCCTATTTCTTTTCTCACAGAAGCCTTGTGGTTTACATACGTAATGGTGTTGCGTTCCAGAGCCAGCAACATTTGGACTCACAAGATCCAGAATTTAACTCTCTTTGGGTGAAGTTCAGGATTGGACCGCACACTTTACATTTCGGGTTTCTTTACAGAAGACCAAACTTGGAAAGGGAGGCTACCTTGAATGGATTCGACGCCCTTTCCGACTCCATTTCGAAAATTGTAGAAGATTATCCGGACAGTGAAATTGTAGTTGCTGGGGATTTCAATGTCCATAATCATTCTTGGCTTTCCCATTCGAGCCATACATCTCCGGAGGGCCAATACGCTGAGCTTTTCGCCTCGCATAACAACATGGCGCAACTGGTGAATGAACCAACACACATTCCGCGTGTTGAAGGGCAACACCATAATATTCTTGACCTTTTCCTAACTTCACACCCTGAAAAGTACAAGGTTAATATTTATGCACATCTTGGTACTTCAGATCATTGTACCATTTCATCATCCTTTTTGTTCTCCGATCTTCGGTCCACTTCTAAAACAGTCACGAAGCGGACAATGTATTTATACGAAAAGGCAAGTTGGGCCGAGCTGAACAATTTTTATCAGCATTTTAATTGGAAATTATGTTTCCTAGACAACAACGTCGATGCTGCTGCTGAAATGGTAGAGAAAATAATTCTTCTTGGAATTAACACGTTTATTCCCTCGAAGACTACTTCGATTAAACCCCCAAATAATTGTTGGTTTAATCAGACATGCAAAGAAGCTGTCAGATCTAAAGAGGAAGCGTTCAGAATTTGGCGTTTAAATAAAAATGCCACTACTGACCTGCTACGCAAGCAGGCAAGATCAAGGTGTGCCAGAGTACTTAGGCGTGAAAAACTTCTGTACGAACAGCGTCTTCGTGCTAAAGTTCTTTCTTCTCCTAGGGGAAGTAAGAGCTTTTGGTCATTTGTTAAAAGGGTAACAGATAATTCTTCATCTTCTATCCTAACTCTCGTTAACGATGACCAGATATTCACGGACCCGGTTGACAAAGCTAACCTTCTGGCTGAAATATTTGCAAAGAATTCATCTTTGCCAGATAGCAGTCAACCACTCCCCGTGATCGGAAACGTATCTCGCTCGATGTCCCTGATATTATTTCGAACACTTGGTGTTAAAAGGGTTCTTGCGGATCTCAACGCAAATAAAACTCCGGGCTCGGATGGTATTTCAGCACTTGTCCTATGTAAGTGTTCTTCGACGCTAGCTCGTCCATTGCGCAATCTCTTCAACATGTCGTACCGTGCTGGTATTTACCCTTCACGTTGGAAAGTTGCCAATGTTCAGCCGATCCCAAAGAAAGGTGAGGCTACAAATCCTGTGAATTACCGTCCAATTGCAATATTTTCTGCGCTCTCGAAGGTTATGGAGAGCATGGTTAACCACCATCTTGTTAAGTATTTAGAGTCTAACGGCCTTCTTAATGATCGACAGTATGGCTTCCGTAGAAATCGATCTACTGGAGACCTGATGGCGTTCCTTACGGAGCAATGGAGTCGATCCATTCACAGCCTTGGCGAAAGCAAGGTCGTAGCTCTGGATATTTCAAAGGCGTTCGATAGGGTCTGGCTGGGAGCACTCATATCAAAACTTATTGCATTTGGTGTCGGTAATACCTTCTCTCGTTTCATATCGAGTTTTCTCAAGGATTGCTCTATACGAGTTGTTATAGATGGGGTCTCATCCAACGAGCATAGGTTGACCGCAGGAGTGCCACAAGTCTCTGTCCTATCTCCTTCTCTATTTCTTATTTTCATTGACGACCTGTTGGGGCTGACTGTGAACTCAATCTACTCCTTCGCGGATGATAGTAACCTCTGTCATTCGTACTCATTTGATCATCGCCCAAGTCCCCTCGGAGATAGAGGACAAAACGCGAACGATGAATAACTCACTTAACCGCGATATGGCGACGATTTGTGAGTGGGACCAAATGAACAGAGTAGATTTTAATGCACAAAAGACCCAGTGCTGTTTGTTGTCACACAAACATTCCACTTATCCAACACCGTCGTCAATATCTATGGGTGGTGTGGATATCGACGTATCAGATACTCTTGATGTTCTGGGCATGAAGTACAGGGTGATGCTCGCTGGCCTACCCATATATTCGAAGTGTCGAAAGAAGCATGCAAGCATGTTTAGGCTTTTTAAAGCGGTGCAAGAAATACTTCACCCCATCTGATCTCGTAAATAAATAATAATAAATTGTGGAATAATCTTCCTGCAAGTGTTTTTCCTGCCTGCTATGACATTATCAAATTCAAGACCATCGTCAACAAACACTACTCCCTCTTTCCCCCTCCAATAACCTTCCTTCCAATCGCTAACACAGTGCATTGCATTTATAGGAGGCTTCCACAGAGTGTTAGTCAAAAAAAAAAAAAAAAAAAAAAAGCAGATACGAACATGGCTCAAACGACTTAAAAAGTCATGAATCGAAAGTGTGTTACACTTTTGTATCCTACCCATATGAAAATGGTATACAAATACAAATTTAGCCCTACAAAGGCTATTTGGTTACAGATATACGGACAGGATATGTTTGGCACAATATAATTATCGTATATAATTGAGTAGAAATAAGAACGAGTTTGGATGCACCAATTAAAGGAAAAACATATTCTGCAATTTCCGGGTTACCATCCTGGGATGATATTAATAATGGCATACCTTTCTAGGTTAAGTAAGCAAAGTGAAAAAAATATTGCATTTGCCACAAAAAAGGAGGGGGTAGCAGGGAAATTTTTAGTCGTGTTCTTCCACGAATGACATAGCTTGGGGAAATCTCGTGCGATGCTGTGAAAATAACGCAATGCAAATCAACGATTAAAATCCGTACTTACTTTGCCCAATGTTTCTTCATAATCTGGTTCTAAAATCCAAAAGATACAATGAACTGTTAATCGATGTACAGCCACACTTAACATTTACATTAAGGGATGTGGCGTGGTATTTTAAGGAAAAGGGACGAGCATGGTGATAATGATTGTAATTTTTCATAAGATGCTACGCATGTGCGTTTTACAAGCATTCACCCGGGTGAGTTAAATTAACATCTCTCGTCCGTACACAATCACGCCTACAATTAACAATATACAAGTTCCTCTGTGGATTTACTTCAAACCCTGAAGTGTGATGGAAATCCATGAATTCTGTGACGCTTTAGAGAATGCATATACTGCCGCATTCCTAATTCGAGTAGAATACGGCAATGTCGAGACTCACACTCCTGTCCCAGCATTAAAAACTAGCGTTGCTAACATAAAATTATATCCTTACCCACACGGAGGAAATCAACTTATGATTGGCGTGTTGATACCCGAAGTCTGGATAATTAGATTAAAATTAAAAAAAATGTGAACTTGCGTAATCTACAAACAACACACTCAAACTCAGATTATGGCAACACTTCCGCCGGACCGTACAATGCTGGCTAAACTCTTTTACTGAACGAGCCTCTAAAGGATACAGACCAATCACCTGGAAACCACAAGTGACTTACTGGCAGCTTTCGCCAGATTTAGCGGACGGCGTGGTTATCTGCAGGAATTTACTCAGACAACGAGGCGAACGAGCAGCGAAAATGATCCGAAGAGATCGAATAGTCTTCATAAGATCTCTAAAAACCAGAACTCCACAAGGACATACTCAGCAAGATACTATTACTAAAGTGGGTGGAGTATACATTTGTATCGGAGGTACCAGAAGGGGCATGGCCAGACTTAATTTTCCTAAACATATCTTACGTAATATTTTGACACATAGTTTTTGTTAATAAAAGTTGCACATAAAGCTTAACGATTATGAAAAGCAGTTACTCTTACACCAGGTTATAGTAAACTCTGAATCACACTTCGACATATTCAAGAGTTTTACTACTTCATCTAATCAGTTTTGTGATACTTGTGTCATACGATTGTTAAACTCAGAAGGTTCGAAAGTGGGGTCGTATGCAATTGTCTCTGCAGGTAATTTTGCATATTTTGTACCAACATATTTTATGCCTCCTCTATTACATCAGTTTTATACTTTATTACTATTTGAACATACATAACACTGTGATTTAAGAAATGCCTGGATTGTACCATAACAATGGAACACCAAACTGTATTGACTTTATTTTCTTTTGTAACCACTTAGTTAAAGAACAATTTTAAGTTATATTTTCAACAAATATAGCAATATTCCTAATGATGCAAATACTCACTATACCCCAACCCTACGGGTAGGACGCCCCATCCCATCGAGTACCTCCCATACAAATGTTCCATTCGGCCCACTATAGAAATTGTGTAATAACATCAAAACGACCACCGCGATCTTGCCCAAATTCTGTATTTATTAAAGCTATTACTGGATTATGTTTTGGACAAAAACGATTGTTCTTTTACTATCAATATGACCAACGCTATAATGCCCAAATTCTGTATTTAGTAAAGCTATTACTGGATTATGTTTTGGACAAAAACGATTGTTCTTTTTTCGGGTGTCCAACAATCTGTTATTGTGTGCTTGTTGTCTTTATGGTCTTGTTTTGAATTTAACCTTCTGGCTGAAATATTTGCAAACATTTCCTTAATCACGTGGGATCGAAAGCGTATATATTTTTTTTTTGTCGAACTAATGGAGTTAAAAGGGTTCTTGCAGATTTTAACGTAAATAAAACTCCGTGCCCGGATGGAATTTCGGCACTTCTCCTATGTAAGGGCTCATCGACGCTAGCTCGTCCATTTCGCAATGTTTTCAACATGTTATACCGTGCTGTTATTTACTATTCACGTTGGAAAGTTGCCAATGTTCAGCCGAGTTATATTCCGTTTTGGGCCGGATGTAAGTGGTGTAAATATTTAAGAGATTCAATGGGGTGAAGTATTTCGTGCACCGCTTCTGGACTGGTTTAGAAGTGGATCGGAGAAAGAGAAGATGCTGAAATGGTGCCATGATCCGAATTTCCAAGAGGTCCTAAAATCTTAACCTCGTACTTTTCAAGGTGTGAGGTTAGGAAAAGGTGAATAATATTTTGGTGATGCCCTTCAACTGGCGGGATGTGTGTTGGTTTATTCACTAATTGCACCAAGTCGTTGTGCGCGGGAAATATATCAGCGTATTTACCCTCCGGAGATGTATGGCTCGAATGGGAAATTCAATAGTTATTATGGACATTGAAATCCCCAGCAACTACAATTTCACTGTCGGATAGTCTTCTAAAAAAATTTAAATGGACTCGGAAAGGGCGTCGATGGCATTTAGGGTAGCCACCCTTTCTAAATTTTGGGCTTCTGTAAAGAAGCAGGAATACTCTGCTATCCAGAGAGTATCACCCGTTCAGTGTGAAATGGCGGGTTGACCGGTCTACACACTATAGAGATAATTCGTTCTTCAGCCAAACTGATCGTATGTGGAATATTCTGCCTGCAAGTGTTTTTCCTGTTTGCTAGGACATTATGAAATTCAAGGCAAATATCAACAAACACTACTCCCTTTTTCCCCTCTCCAACACACGTCATTCCTATCGCTAGCACATACTTTGCATTTGTAGAGGGCTTCCCTTGTTAGTCAGAAAAAATTTGTATGTCTGAAGCACTGCATGCCTGTTCATTTCATATTCGTTTAACCGTCTTCCTTTGTGTTGTGTTGTGAAATAGCACCATTTGTGTCACAGCGCTATCTAGCGTGAGTTGTAGGTAAAACTAAATATCAACAATTAATTACTAGGCCCAAAAAGAGTAGGTTAGTTTAGATTCAGAAGAGGAGGCGGAATTTCTCAGCCTCATATCCTTTGGCATCCACATAAGCCAGCTAGTGCGCTCTAATTGTTCTATGGATTGGTCCCGAGAAGTTATTTTTAAGAACTCTTTACTGAGCTGGGACGACCCTTTTAAATAGTCATTTACCAAGAAACGGGATCTATTGTTTGCGAACGCTGGATAATGGCGGAGGAAAAGCTCAAATTTTTCGCCATCCTCTCCTTATTTCTAACAGACACTGTTGACTACTACTCCTATTTTTTGGTTTGGGTTTTATCCTCGTGTGATTCACCCCATTAGAATCGTGTGTCGTTTGCCCAATTTCGTCTGCCGCCCATCTCTTTATCTCGGAGCGCGAAGCTTCGATAGGTTTCACATTCTCCATGTTTAATGTTCTACTTCGTGATGACTAGGCACCCATCTGATACGTATTGTGCTATATCTAGAGTAAGAGTTAATCGTCATTTTACAATCTAAAACTTTTCTTGATTTCGAAAGTTCTAGACGTTATTACCTTAATAGCCAATTGGCTATCTCTAAAGATATTTATATTTGTTGGTCTTGTGTTGGCGCTAAGCCCATCTCTTTATCTCGGAGCGCGAAGCTTCGATAGGTTTCACATTCTCCATGTTTAATGTTCTACTTCGTGATGACTAGGCACCCATCTGATACGTATTGTGCTATATCTAGAGTAAGAGTTAATCGTCATTTTACAATCTAAAACTTTTCTTGATTTCGAAAGTTCTAGACGTTATTACCTTAATAGCCAATTGGCTATCTCTAAAGATATTTATATTTGTTGGTCTTGTGTTGGCGCTAAGCCTGCTCACACACGTTGTAATTGCTCGGATTTCGGCTGTAGCACCGTGTATGGTCTGGCGGACGGAATAAAAGTTCGGTTTGGTTCTTCGATAAAAAAAAATGTCCCAGTTCCGTCCTTTTCCCTAGTTTCGAACCATCTGTCACCGTTGGAACTGGTGACTGTGCTAGGGTTTCATCAATTCAAGATGGTCTGTCTGGTATTAGTATTATATTCTGGTATTATTGTTTCGTGTACTCTATCCGGTACTTATTCTATGTCAGATAAAAGCCCTGCCGCAACATCAACTATTTTTTGATGGTATTACCTATGATGGCTTTCGATCCATTCGCCATCGCTTTGAGTCTCATTGGTATGAAGGCAGCTTCATTTCGTATCTGTATTTTTATTGGTTGAACATTAAAACTTGTCTCTAATGCCCTATTAGATGTGGTCCTCATTGCTCTGCTTGTGCCGAGACCACACATTTATTGAACCTCTTGTAATATTTTTATTTTGCACATCTTTTCCATCAATTTCTACCATACTACTGATGCATAATTAAGAATAGGTATAATTACGCTTTTGTAGAGCCAGTGTGTCATTCTTTTATTAAGGCCCCATTTTGAGCATATGGCTCTTCTACATAGTGACCAGCATCTGTGAGCTTTTTTTTGCTGGTTCTTCTATGTGGTACTTCCTATTTAGTTTTCTGTCTTTAGAGCCGTTTCGACCTTTCTAAAAAGTTGGTTCGGATTCAGAAGTATTATAACGTCGTCTGCGTAACAGACTGGTTTAAGTCCTTCGTCCGTTAGGATCCTCAGGAGACTGTTTATAGGTTTTGTTACGGATAATGTTAACATTAATTTGCAATTGGTTTCATCCTATTTTATAGGAAGACAACAGAACCTAAATAGAGAAGGAGGGATAACAGAGCGATTTCTATCAAAACCCGATATGTATATGTATAAGGTTTTAGGCACCAAATCTGATATGTTTCGATGGGACAGCGCCAGAATAGACCCTATTAGCTTTCACCCAAGGCGGTGAATGGTTCGCCTCCACAGTTCCGATAGGAACGTCATCAGGGGTCCAGTAGACCAGTTTCTACGAAATCCCTACTATCGACCGTTGAGAAGTATAGATAGTTTACCAGATGGTGGTTGACCATGCTGTCCATAAATTTCGAGAGGGCTAAACGTATTGCCATTGGTTGGAAATTTGTAGCCTCACTTTTCTTGGTGATGCGGCTAGATCATCATACTCATACTTTTCAGAGCATGAGGATAAGAAAAGGTGAAGAATATTATGTGGCTGCCCTTAAACACATGGAATGTGTGCTGGTTTATTCACTAGATGCGTCATATTATTATGCGCTGCGAAAACCTAGGCGTATTGCCCTTCCGGATGTATAACTCGTATTCAAATCGACTCAACTGCAACTTCATTGTCCGGATATCTTTAACTCATTCCGGCGCACTATATAAAATCGGCAAAAATTAAAGAAAATTTTTATTTTCCATACATTTTCCATATAAAGGATTTTCCATACAGAGTTGGCCCCTTCAAGCCATTCAAATCTGGGTTTCTGTAACGGAACCCGAACTGCAATGTGTGCAATTCAATCCTTAACTTAATTAAAAGCGTGTCAAATTCGGGATCTTTTGAGTTCATATGTTTCTGGTTCTGGTTACTGTTGAGTATTTGTTAGTTTTAGTTGTTCTAGGCCACATCGATGGACTCACATTTGAAGTTCCATACCGAAGTGGCAACTTTAATATTGGATATGTTTTAAGGTTTTCTGCATTTTTTTAACATTTACAAAAATAATTTCAGAACTGTGGTAACTCCGGGACATCATTGACATTGTTTGTAAGCTTTCACAATTGGCTTTGATCAAGGTTTTCTGTTGTTCATTGTCCATACAAACTATTAATTCCTTTAACATCATCTTATGAAACTGTGTTGGATTTACTACCTGGATTCGATTTAAGTGACACATTTTTTTTGGGGCATAATATTTCTATTTCTATTGTATTTGCAGCGTGCGTAAGTCAGTCATGAGAAGGAACCACGAAATACTACAAATACGTACCTTCATCTAGATATCACCTCAAAATATTCAGTAATTCACCTGAAGCAGTTAATCTTAAAATGCTTTTCAAACAAAACAAACGTAAAATGACACGTACGCGCTATGTGAAGGAAATTTAATAACGAGGAGAAAAAACGATAGAGAATATTAATTCGTAATATATAAAGCAGTACCGCTGACACGTCTAATACCAAATATTCTTCCTAGGACTATTCACTGTGCGTCATATACACGTGCAATTTTTTCGTCTATCATTTTTTGTTATTAGGTCTAACAGAATAAATATAAAATTAAAACTTGGTCAACGGACGGTAGGTACTTTCAAAGCGATTTTGATGAGATTTAGACTGCAAATATATAAAAATTGTATGGATATTGTCAGATGAAATTCCACCAGTCCTAATGTGTTGTCTATATAGCGTAAGGAAGGTTATGTTTACCGTGTAAATTACATTCTTCAATGTTTCTATAGTATATTTTCGTGATAATTTCAATTATAATTCCGCTATTTAAATTCGATTACCGAGTGGCTGTGATATAAGATTGATTTTTGTTTGATTAAGTAAACATATCGTCGATATGCAGCAAAAAGACCACTTGACATAATTGTATTTCTGAGATATTGAAGATTTAATGTGTACTTTGATAGAATAAAAACAAAATTACTTTAAATAGACATGTGTTTTTATTGATGGCCTGAATATGACTTTTAGGACACTTTTGTCTCATTGAGGTCATTTCACAAAGTGGACTTTAAATAAATATGAGTTTTTTTTTTACTTTTGCGTCATTGAGTCCATTTCACAAAAAGTAGATTTGAGCTCTTTTTGCAGCACAACGACGATATTTGTGGTTTGAAATTTATTGTTAAACAACTTACTTCTCCGTTGTACAAATTGGATGCGTACAAATGATCGAATGGTAAGGCAGCCAGTAAATCTAGAACAAACCATCCTTTCAAATAGTTAATAGCAATCAACTTCGAATTCGAAACCACTTCACCCTTGCTTGAGACAAATGTTGTTCGGAAGTTAAGCATTATATCTGAAATAGCAAAAAAAAAAACACATTGGGTATTATTGTTGCCACTTTCTAGGTAATAATCCAAAAATGGAAAAAAATGTTGTATATACTATAGGCGTCAATATTGAGTCAACACCCATGAAAACTGTGATTCTTGTAAGATTATTAGAAAAATATAAAATATATATACATTTTATTCAACCTAACATTAAGTCATATTCAACCTTAAGAAAATATAAATAAAAAAATATCAAGAACTATACAATACACATTCTTAAACACCGCTATATAAAAACACTCACCAGTTTATGAGTCAAAAGTGAGTCAACACTATCATGTCGAATAGACCCAGTGATTACACCGTTATATTCAAACAAAAAAGTAAAACCTACTAAGAAACATGAGAACTGAAATATTCTTAGAAACAAAGAAAATCATTATCGATTTAAGGAAAAATGGTAAATCCTTCCGCGAAATTTCCAAAATTCAGGCCGACCAAAACACTTAAATGATAAAATATTTTTTGCATTCGATTTCGACCCTATACACATAGTAATTAAATTTTTAGAATTTTATTTGCGATTTTTATAAGATTCTACAACTTTTACATCGCGTTTGCTCTGAAGTCGGAAAATGTAATTTTTCCAGCGGTTTTTATATTTTACTAATAAAATATGTCTACTATGACTATCCTAGTTAGAAGTGGATCTCGATATATAAAACGTACTCCAATGTATTAGCGTATATAAAAGATCATATTGAAGAGATCAACGCTAAGAAACTGTAGAGATCTGTTATTCCATCTGATGGTCCTCACCCTTACCTACCAGTGGCCTGTGATAACTCCTATTGTAATTCTGAAACTTCTTCTATTCAGTCCCATCACTTTTTATGGATATGTCTATATCAAGACCTTCGACACATTGCGTCCCACTTTCGTTAGGAAGTGTTCTGTTTATGATATCATCCTTCTGCCTTGTGAAAATGTAACTGACTGGTGGTTTAACCGATCTATCTGTTTCCTCAATATGTATAGCTGAGCCCTTTAATTCCCTTCAATGTCACAGTGCCCTGACATAAAAAATAAGCCTTAGAAATAGGCCTAGGGCCTACCTATATTCATTAACTATCCTAGACGAAACCTAATGGCTTATTATAGCCTTCAATGCTGCCTGACAGTCGACGTAGAAAGTAATGTTATCTCCTTTCGGTATTATACCGCAACAGTTTCATCCGGTAATCTGAAGGATTTCATAATGTCCGTCTTTTCTATGTAGAAACCTGCTCTTGTACCTATGTCCATTTTGGATCCGTAGGTGAAGACAGCCCAGCCTTGTAGAGGTTACTGACCCATGAATCCCTTTCATGGACTTTTAGCCCAAGCAGGGTCCGAAATTATATTTTCTTGACTTTTTTACTATCCCTGTAAACAGATCTCTGATAGTAGTCTCGAATGATCTGTTCTCGTATGTCTGATCAGTGATGACTCGTCGAGTCGGGAGACGGTTGTTGCCTTCCACCACACTGTACAACCATATGTAAGAATCGGTCGTACTACCGCTGTGTAGATCCATTTCACTACACTTGGTCGATGTCCGTAGTTCCTGCATGCGTAATAAGCATTAAATCCTCAGTCTTTCTTTTATATTTCTTTTCCAGAGTTTAAAATCCGTAGCAAGTTCGAGCTTCATTCCATCGAGCCACGGTAATCTAAATTTCTCATTCATGTATTCCAAATGTACTTCCAATCCCTTACTTTTTTCCCATAATGATAGCTCCTTCCATGCCGAATTCACGACATCACTGATGATAGGTAGAAATTTAAATGGTATTCACTGCCAGAATCCACAGAAGTGGAGATAGAACTCCCCATTATGGTGTACCCCTGGTGGCTAACTTCCTTGAATTATCTGAACCTAGGCTAGAGTTAATAATTCTGCTGCGAAGCATATAATATATCCGGCATACCAAGATAGTTGGTAAAATACTTCCTCTACTGCTTCTTTAATAGCACTTCTTCTGATATTGTTTAAGGCTCCCTTTAATATCTAAGAAAACAGCACGCGAATTACGTTGTTCCGCTTCAGGGTAACAACGAGTATGAATAATAACAAAGACGAGAGCATTTAGATTTTCCTATCTTTATTAATTAATGTTGGTCTTAAGACTGAATTACAATGATCTTATTCTAGATATTTATAGTAGATCTTACATTTAGGTTTTCCATAAGCAGCGACGATGCAGAGGCATCGTTTGTTGCTTTGGGTGTTCTACAAAACCAGCGACAATGTGAGTGGCATTGTTGGTGTTTTTGTAGATTTTGTTTACATATTGGTTTATGGATGGTCTACATATGGATTTGGGTTACGATTGAGTTTATGTAATATGATATCTGTTTCGGTTTTTATTTAATTGACAAAAGCGGCAATAACTAGTGAAGTAAATGGAAGTAGGTTTTTGGGTTTTGTTTAGTTGACATTTAATGAATATGGAATTTTAGTTTATAGCCTTTTCACATTTAATGCGTTTCAGCTGAAACGCCGGCGTTTCGCTCTCTTGAAATCGTTTGAAACCATGGTGTTCACATTATGCTTTTTTAAACTACTGTGGTTTCATGTGACATTTCTCATTTCTCTTTTGTGTTTTCTGTACTGAGTGTAAACAAAACAAACAAACAAAGATAAAATAATATCAAAAAATTAATTTAATTTGTAGAATATTAGAGTTTATATCATTGTATGATAAAGCATGATAAAGAAATAAATGATTATTACACTAATACAATGGAATTGTATCGAAGGAGAAATTTGCAAAACAAAACAAACTAGAAGAAACAAACAAACAGCTGTTTTTTCCCCTCATTTTTCTGACATTTGCTTTCAACAGGGATGCAAATTTTTTCATTTTATTCCTTTTTTTAACTACTATAGGAGTACAACACTGGGCTCTCTCTCATTTTTACTGTGGTTTCAAACAAACCACAGCAAAAAGAGCGTAATGCCTGCGTTTTGTTTTGTATGGAAATTTAAGTGTGTTTCGCGAAATTCATCGAAAGAGAGCGAAACGCCGGCGTTTCAGCTGAAACGCAGTAAATGTGAAAAGGCTATTAAGTGGATTTTTGGGTTTGCAAATGTAGTTCAGTGTTTCATATATTTCGTTGTTGTCTGCAATGGTAATTGGTTCCGGTTGCCTGTGGGGCAAGTACGTAACTCGCGTGTATTCCTTGTTTGCTAAGTTTCTTTCAATACAACCCACTAGTAAATCAAATGATTTACCCTTAAGGTAAGGCGTGTTGAGCCGCACTTACGAAGCGCATATTAATTGTGCTCCTGATATGCAGATCCAGCAGTAATTTTTGATCTGAAATCCTCGGGAGTGACGTGGCATTACCAGTTTTCGGTATGAAAACCACCCCAACTTCTCTCCAGTTGTTTGGTACATAGCCGATTAGAAGGCACTTACTATAGATATCAATTAAAATTGACAATACAAAATTGTCCATACCAGAGCGTGTGGAAGCTGCAAAAAGATTAAAATACTGCTCGAACTGTTGTCTAAAGTTCAAAATGAACACCCAATGACTTCGAGACCTGTATATTATCTACCACATCATACTTCGTACCTCACTTCTAATGGCATAAGTTTAAATAATTTATTCTGCACCGGATTGTAAACGGATCAGATTTAATGATTTTGATTCTGAAAAAATGCACGGCTAATCCTGGTACATCCAGACCAGCACAATCACCAGATTTGTACCCAAACGAGCATCTATGGGCTCATCTGGAAGTGCAGATAAAAAACATCCGTATATGTTCAATAAAACGCAGTTAGAGAGAGTTTTAAAATGGAATGGGCTAAATTTGAACCTCCTGCCTTATTCTGGAAGAAATCGATGTCACGAAGACTATCGGTAGTTAAATTGAATAATGGGTTTCCTACAAAGAATTAGAGGTCAAAAGGGATATAAATGTTGAGCACAGCACCCCTTTCATTTTAAGGCAACAACATGACTATATTACTTTTTTTTATTATTTAATAACAGCAGAAATCTTACTACCCCATACCAAGGATGTGTGGATTCTCGAACAGCTATTTAGTTCATGGACCCAAGAAATAATAAAACTACCAAAGTAAAATAACACTGTGAAACAAATTCAACTTATCAAAAGTTAGGTCGATTCGGAGAGTGAAAATATAGGCTAAATTAGACGACCCATATCGCTGCGTTTGTTTATGTTAGTTCGAATTTTTTTTTAATCGACCTTCGAACTTTTATATGGTTTTTTGGCTATAACTCGTCGACTAATTGGTGTTTTTTCAATCTGTAAAAGCCAAATTCTTGCTAGATTGATTTAGAAAATTTTTGTTGTTCTTATCAAACAAAATGTTGGAGAAAATTATTTTTTTCATGCTTTTTGAAAATATTTTCCACAAAACAAAGTCTTTTTTGCTTTCTTCTCAGTTTCTTCAATAAATTTCATTTGAAAAGAAAACAATCATAATAATAATAATTTTTTATAATTATAATAATTTATTTCTCATTTTTTATGTATCAATTTTGTTCAGTGTTAGTTTTGAAGAAACATTAAAAAAAGAGGTGGAAGTAATTAAAAAAGGGAAGTTCCAAGAATTAGTAAAACAACTTGTTTGTGGACGTTTCATAGCAAGCGATGAATAATGTGGAAATTTTTTCGGAAGCCTATAAACAATCATCTATAGTTCACTAATCAGCTTAAAACTTGTGCTTTTGCACAAGACAAATAGAATGCCTTCTGTTCTGATTGCGTATAGCACTGACACTAGTGAAAATTTCTATAACAAAAATAAAATTCCAGAATATATGGTGGACGAAATTACCTTTCTGATGATGATGACGATGTCCAAGATATTAGAGAGAGCAGTTATGTTGGTCCACAGCCGCCTGCTAAGCGGCAAATGGACAAATCTTTAATTTAATTTTTTTACTTAAAACTTCTCATAACTATCATTTCAAAATTATATTTTTTTACATATTTTTATAATTTATTTTTCAATGATTCTTCTAAACCAACATTAACAAAATTGATACTTAAAAATGAGAAGTAAATTAATATTAAGCTGGAAAACGCAAGTTTTATATTATTATTGTTTTCTTTTCAAATGAAATTTATTGAAGAAACTGTGAAGCATATTACATATCAAACAGAAAGCAAAAAAAAATACTTGGTTTTGTGGAAAATATTTTCAAAAAGCATGAAAATAAAATAATTTTTCCAAAATTTCGCTTCATTAGCATCACAAAAATTTTCTAAATAAATTTTTTTTAAAAAATATCGAATATAAAATTGAGTTCATGCTCAAGGTCAGGAATTTTTAATACAAAATTTATTTAATTTATTTTTTCAATATTTCGTTTTTCTTTGAAGAACATCATCAGGGAGTACAACAACAATAAAAATTAAATAAAACACAGGCAATAGAACGTAAGTGTTTCTTCTTCATCAGTACGACAACTTTTATTAAAAATTCCTGACCTCGAGCTTGAACTCATTAAAAAATTCTAAATTCGATATAATTGAAAAAGGTCGATACAAAATATTGAACATGAAATTTGTTAAACAAATTTAATTGTTGGATAGGTCTCTAGCAATAATTTGGCTTTTACAGATTGAAAAATACCAATTAGTCGAAGAGACATCCAATGATGCACAAGGTGGAGCAGGTCAATCTGCGGATCCTGTTACCTGAGCAGGATGTGGACCTTGGCAGGGATCCAGTGTGAATACCTGACTATTTATTTAAAGAACGGAGGTAAGTCTAAATCATAGATAGTTGCTAAAATTAGTCTACAGATTTTTTTACAGCGATTATCCCACACGCCATTTCTACCGTAATTCGAAAAAGACAAATTGGGAAATAAACTGCGGGTACCAAATTGTACACAAACGTCAATGGCCTTTGTGGAGACTCTTGTTTGTTTTCTCAAAAATCCTTAGATACAGCTTATAAAGCGTTGTGTCCTATAACTCGAGTCATATAACTTACCCACACTCGTGGTATTCAGAGCTCTCTATACGACGTAAAGAATCCCCTAGGACCTACAACTTAAGCTGTTGAGGTCACATCCTATCAATGACGACGACGATATATAGAAGCAAGTTCTGGCAGCCATATAAAAAAACGTGCAGACTAGAGTGTACTAATGAAACCACACGATTGAGCAAAACAATGGTCAAAGGATACTCAAATCCTGAAAACACATTTTTAGGGATGTAATGCATAAAAACTTGCAGACTAGAGTGTACTAATGAAACCACACGATTGAGCAAAACAATGGTCAAAGTACACTCAAATCCTGAAAACACATTTTTAGGGATGTAATGCACTACTACCGTCTCGGGTGCCATCGATGGTGCCATTCCCGAGACGGTAGTAGTGCATTACATCCCTAAAAATGTGTTTTCAGGATTTGAGTGTACTTTGACCATTAGTACACTCTAGTCTGCACGTTTTTTTTTTCCTTAAAGGAAGCGTGCTTGTTATTAATGAATTAACTCATTACTGACAGCCAAGCTGCCTTACTTTCTGTTAAATCAGCTTTAGTGAAGCAATGCAAGGAGGTATTGCATTGACTAAGTATCTTGTCAGTGGTAATATTGGTCTGGATAGAATTTCTACGGAAACGAAGATCAGCCCCTCTACTGAAGCAGAACAATTGTGTTTTATTCGTTATTTGGTCCAGCCATTATAGGAACCTTGTTCATCTTTAAACATTCTCCCGGGCGGCAATACTTAATTGTCATAGTTTGTTTGTATTTAGTGGAATGTATAATTTGCGATAGATATTGTAATTCTGAACACAACCATAACATCACATGACGATTGGGGAACCAATTGCTCAACAGATAGCACGGCGTAAATGGAAATGGATATGCCACACGTTACGTAAGCCAATCAACAGTAGATCAAGAATGACTATGAAAGGGAATCCACAAGGAAGCAGATGCCGTCCACATAACATATGACGCAGAACAGTTCTAAATGAATTGAATCACAAATTTATTTATAACTGCAAAACTGTTCAATTCTAGTCCTTCTCGAGGTATGTCAAACAAATTTGTTGCTAAAAATAAGGCCAAAATATACAACGCCTAACTGTTTGAGAGTTTTGGTTCACTGACCTAGTACCTTCATCCTGAGTTGGAATTGCCCACTCCCTCCCAAGACAATAGCCCCGAAAATATTCCACAGTGTTATTATTGCGAACAAATAAATAATATCAGACGGGGAACTTCTCACAAATCAGTGAGCTGTATAGGATATAATTTGTATACTCTTCACGTGGCTTAAAGATTACTCTCTTATTCGTATACTCCAGTTGTGCGGAAAAAATAAAAGGTAAAATTTCAAGGGTCGGAATATTTTGACACTTGATATTTATCTTAAATGCTAAAATCGCATACCATTAACAAGTGGCGCATCCTGGCCAAAGGTTGTATCCTGGTTAAAATTTTAAAGTTGTTACCTCTTACCAGGATTAAAGACTTTCGATGGAATATTGGGCAATGACACTTTGAAGGACCGTCATTTATTCAGCCGAGAATTGCTTCTCAGTAAAAAATAGTATAAAAATACCTATACGTCAGTATGTTACACAGAATGTGAATATTGAAATGCATACCAAACATCTGGTATAACGCAGATGTTACCAATTTTAGGAATCTTTTCGCCGGCCCCGATGAAAGTTTAACATACAATCGACGCCCTAGGCGCAGTGCTTAGCCATGATGGAAAACCTATAATATTTATCTCTAGATTACTTTCGCAGACAGAGAACATTATGCCATCAACTAAAGGGAAATTTTGGCCATAATGTGGGCCCTTGATACTCTGAGAAATTACCTATACAGAACGGCCAAGGTGGTGATCCATACCGACCACCAGCCTCTCACGTATTCTCGAAGAATTATGAAATAAAATATAAACCGGGAAAGACAAACGATGTGGCTAGAGATTCTCTTTTTCCTGAAGCCGGGAAACCATTTTCCTGGAAACCGGGAAAAATACTACATTTCTAGCAATACTATAAATCTCGGGAATTCCCGGGAAGTGTCCCTCAACCGAAAAATAAGACGAAAAAAGTTTATTTTGCAGTATGTGTTTATATACATATAAATATTGTTATTTATTTTATGAGATCACACATAGTTTGTACTCTGCAGGTGAAAAAAAACATAACAAAAAATTAAACGTTTCAAAGTATAAATAAAAAGTATAAATAAAAATCCAAACACAAATGTCAACAAACGATCAGCTGTTGAATAACAAGATATTAATAGGAGGAGGATGCCAAATCACTCTATGGTTGTTAGTTATTAATTATCAAATGAAGATCTCGCCAAAATTTCTATTAGTATTAACTATCAATTAGTGAAAAGGGAATCGTAGGTGACGAAATATTCTGGTCATTCGCTACGATATCAGTTCGACTGACTAAATCTTTAACTGATGTCATAAATGCAGAAATAGAAACAAAATTATCCTGGGAACCCCGGATGAATTTCCGGGAAACCGGGAATGGAAAATGACCGAGAAGCTCTAGATGTGGCAGATGCACTGTCCCGAGTAAATACTACAAACGTTAACTCCCAGACGGGTACAGTGCATAGTCACGAGAGATCCGCAGATTACTTAGTTCACAGTGTGGAGGCACCAATAAATGCTTTTAAGAACCATATTTTCCTCTTCGTGGAAGAAGTGCCCTCTTGCCAATTCTAAATAGTGCATGATATTATAGACATTTAATAGTAGAGAGGGAATTTTTCGGGGAGAATCTGGTCAATATATTGAACAGATATTTGAATCCATCAGTGAGAAATTGCATAAAAGCACCCGAGTTCATTATGGAAAAAATTCAAAAAATCTATCCTGACCATTTTCGCAAATACAAAACATGTTTTTCGCGGAATTTTGTGGAAGATATTACATCGAAATGGGACCTAATAATAGACACACACATGAGGGCTCATCGAAACGCGCAAGAAAACAAGGTCCAAAATCTAGAGAAATATCATTTTTCTGGAATGTTAGGTAAAACAAGCAAGGTCGTGGCTCTGGATATTCCAAGGCGTTCGATAGGGTCTGGCATGGATCACTCATATCAGAACTTATTGTATTTGGTGTCGGTAATACCTTCTCTCGATTCATATCGAGTTTTTTCAGGGATCGCTCTATACGAGTTGTTTTCATTGACGACCTGTTGCGGCAGACTCCATTTTCAACTCCTTTGCGGATGATAGCAACCTCTGGCATTCGTTCTCATTTGAACATCGGTCAAGTCCCTCGGAGGTAGAGGACAAAAGGCAAACGATGAACGACTCACTTAACTGGGTTTTGGCGAGGATTTGAGAACAGAGTAGATTTTAATGCATAAAACACCCAGTGTGGTTTGTTGTCATACAAACGTTCCACTGATCGCCACCGTCGTCAATCTCTATGGGTGGTGTGGATATCGCCGCATCAGATACTCTTGATGTGCTGGGCATGAAAATACAGGGTGATGCTCGCTGGACAAGCCATATATTCGAAGTGTCGAAAGAAGCATTCAAGTGTTTAGGATTTTTAAAGCGATGTAAGAAATACTTCACTTAATCTGATCAAGTAAATATTTACACCACATACATCCGACCTAAAATAGAATACAACTCCCATATATGGCCAATGACATCTTTGCAGCTTCTGGACCGTGTACAGAGGAGAGCGGTGTTGATGATAGGGTATGGTAGGGTATCCAACTCTATTGTCTCCCTGCAGCAACGCCGGAATGTAGGTTGTTTTCCCTATTCTATAGATATTTTAATGGTATCTGTTCACAAGATATCCGCCGTCTGGTCCCTGACGTTAGAAGATTTAGCCGGAATACGCGACCATCCAGGGTCTCTCATCCGTTTGTTGTCCAATGGCCACACGTTAAAAATAATGACCATTTTAAAAAATGCTTGTAGAAGCACATGCATATTTCCTTGGAAACATGCAATTAATTAAGTGTACTTATGAGAAAGTGCTCGTATGTTATACAAATATTGCTTACTATTGCGCATTTGATAGTAATAATACATTCATTTGGATTTATATGTGTAAATCTAGTTCAATATTTTATTACGGTTGCGTTGCAATTTCCCTACTTTTATTACGGTCGCTTGTTTTGTATCGATGTGCGCAAATGCATTGGGCTTGGGAATGTGTGTTGTCTATGGCGAATGCGCGACGCCGTCGGTATTAGAGAACATTCTGGGAATAAAACGATATGTTGTTATACACACAAAATGAACTTAAATTATTACAATTAGTTTTGTTTGTGGCGCACAATCTCGTACATTGTGTGCGGATGAACATAAATGGGTTCTGTGTTCATATGGAGAGTAATTATTGACTAGTGCATAAACATGAAAATATCGATGCAGACCTTTGGTTTCAACCCTGTAAATAAAAAATGTTCAACATGTTCATATTAAGCATTGCACGAATTACTTACGAACGTCCAAGGAACTCACTGCCAACATATTTTATATGCGCGAACCGTTACTATTTCATTAAGATTCGTCGTTGTTTCTTTCTCTTGATTTTTTATACCCTCACCCTACGGGATCATTTGATACGGCTCAAAAGTGTAACACCTCAAAAGTGTTCACATTATAACCCAAGTCTCTTTGGATCAAATTCGATTCATGACTTTCCGTCCGTCTGTCTGTCCTGCTGGTACGCACGATAAGTTTCAATCACTCTGAAATTTGGCATTGCTTAATATTTTTACAAAACTGATTATTGGATTGCATATGGGCTATATGGCCACACCCCTTCGGGTACCTCCCATACAAGTCTGCTATTTCGCCCACTTTAGAAATCGTGTCATAATATCAATACGACCACTTCGATTTTGGCCACATTCCGTATTTAGTAAAGGTATAACTGCACTAAATTTTGGGCAAAAACTTGGCAGTCTGGCAACTCCCCTTCTGGTACCTCCCATACAAATGTACCATCCCGCCTACCTTAGAAATCGTGTAATAACACCAATATGCCCAACGACATCTTGCCCAAATTTTGTATTTAGTAAACGTATAGTTAGACTAAGTATTGAACAAAAACTTGGAAGTCTGGCAACTCCCCTTCTGGTACCTCCCATACAAATGTACCATCCCGCTCCATTAAAAACCATGTAATAATATTAATATGCCAAACGGGATCTTGCCCAAATTCTGTATTTAGTAAATCTATAAACATCTAAAGCTCTCCAGAAAAAATTGGACCCCTAGTCGGTCTCCTTCTGGTACCTCTCATACAAATTTACCATTCCACCAACTTTAGAAATCGTGCAATTATATGAATTCGCGCAACGAATTCTATATTTAGTAAAGCTCTAACAACATACAATTTTCGACAACAAACTCTTTATATTCCGCCCTTTCTGTAAAAATGTGTAATACAATATTTTTCTATAACATTCGGTATTTTGAGGTTGCTATTATGGAATATGAGACTTGTATGTTTTTACTGAGGGTGAGGGTATATATAAGTCGGTTTACCCGACTGGTTTTCCATAACATTCGATATTTTGAGGTTGCTATTATGGAATATGAGACTTGTATGTTTTTACTGAGGGTGAGAGTATATATAAGTCGGTTTACCCGACTGGAACTTTTTCACTGGTTTTTTGTAGAAACAATAATTTTAACTCTTTCCGCACATTCAGGACTATACAGCACAACTACTGATTGACGACTGAACGTTAGGAAACAAAACGAAATAAATCAAAAGAAGAAGAACATGTACATCAGGAATGAAAAATCAGTTTCCTCGTTTTGTACTGTCCATTCTTTGAAATTTTACTTTTTGATGGTACCCGATGGTACCAAAATCAAAAAAGATATTTGTTTTCAGAATAAATTTTATTAAAGTAAAAAGACTATACATAAAGAATGTACATAAACATTCTATTTAATGTTATTGCACTACAAACATTGATTTTTCTTTTGCCAGTAACTAATAATTTCTTTGGCAAAAGTTGGAAAATTGTTTGCAGTTTTCACATTATTTATTAGCCACGAGAGATTCCACGACATTAGCTGAAAGGTTATTTTTTATTTTTTAACCTGAGATTCTCACATAGCACGTCACTTAATGTTACATTAATAACATATTATTGGAACATCTTTGTTACACTCCATTCCACAATATATAAATTTTCAATTTGCATAGCTTTTCTTCAAATTACGTACAATTTTGTAAAAAGGAATATTTGTAAATAGTATCAAATTAGGCCCAAAAGTGCTGTATCATGGTCGATCAAGAAAATGTACCAAAAAAGTAAAATTGTATAATCTTTTGCATCCCTGATGTACATGCATTCACAAAATTGCACACAATTGCATGTGTAATACACATTGTCTGCATAAAATGGGGTGTTAATTCTTTTTTGTGTTCTCTGTGAATTTATCTTCTTGTCTTGGTTATTACTATGTTCATTAATATGTTCATTGCGTGGTTTTTGTCAAACACGCTATAGCGTGGTTTTTGTCAAACACGCTATAGCGTGGTTTTTGTCAAACACGCTATAGCGTGGTTTTTGTCAAACACGCTATTGCGTATATCCGAATAAGTTATATTAATAGCAAATGAGTTATATTTACATACAAATAAGCTTTGTGTAGAAGGAAATAAGCTTTACTTGCTACAAGCTCCAAATACGCGTTTTACTTCTGTACAAACATTTTAAAATGACGGATTTTTCAGCGTGCGGTTGACCGGACGACGCACTATAGAGAAAATTCGTTCTTCAGCCGGACTGTTCGTTTGTGGAATAATCTTCCTCCAAGTGTTTTTCCTGCCTGCTATGATCTTTTCAAATTTAAGGCCAACGTCAACAAACACAACTCCCTATTTCCCCATTTCAATACCCTAACACAGTGCATTGCAATCATAGGGGACAATCCCTGAGTGTTAGTCCAAAAAAAATCCGCTGTGAATCATATAAAAGGTGGCAACTCTGCGTTAAAACACTTAAAAACCACTACTGCTAAATACCTACATTGCAAGAGTAAACTACAAGGCGAATCTACAACTCAACCAGCCTTTAAAAACGGAGATCAACAAGCTAGCGACCAACATTCTAAATTACGAAAACTCGTAAAGAATAAGAACATCCACATCCTTCCGTTTCTCTGATATCCATACGAGGACGTATGGACTTAAAGGGGAGGAGTTAACAACAGTCAGGATCATTCTAACACATTCTTCCATCCAACACCTAACCTAGACATAGTGTCAGTAACTTTACCTACGATCAGCGTCAACAACAACGGAAACTGCTTGCTCATAGAGTTCCCATTATATTCGACCCGCCGAGGCAGCAACGTTAGCAGTAACAAGAACTGCAGTATGTGTTTATATACATATAAATATTGTTATTTATTTCATGAGATCAAACATAGTTTGTACTCTGCAGCTAAAAAAAAAATAACAAAAAATTAAACGTTTCAAAGTATAAATAAAAAGTATAAGTTTAAGTATAAATAAAAATCCAAACACAAATGTCAACAAACGATCAGCTGTTGAATAACAAGATATTAATAGGAGGAGGATGCCAAATCACTCTATGGTTGTTAGTTATTAATTATCAAATGAAGATCTCGCCAAAATTTCTATTAGTATTAACTATCAATTAGTGAAAAGGGAATCGTAGGTGACGAAATATTCTGGTCATTCGCTACGATATCAGTTCGACTGACTAAATCTTTAACTGATGTCATAAATGCAGAAATAGAAACAAAATTATCCTGGGAATCCCGGATGAATTTCCGGGAAACCGGGAATGGAAAATGACCGAGAAGGTCTAGATGTGGCAGATGCACTGTCCCGAGTAAATACTACAAACGTTAACTCCCAGACGGGTACAGTGCATAGTCACGAGAGATCCGCAGATTACTTAGTTCACAGTGTGGAGGCACCAATAAATGCTTTTAAGAACCATATTTTCCTCTTCGTGGAAGAAGTGCCCTCTTGCCAATTCTAAATAGTGCATGATATTATAGACATTTAATAGTAGAGAGGGAATTTTTCGGGGAGAATCTGGTCAATATATTGAACAGATATTTGAATCCATCAGTGAGAAATTGCATAAAAGCACCCGAGTTCATTATGGGAAAAATTCAAAAAATCTATCCTGACCATTTTCGCAAATACAAAACATGTTTTTCGCGGAATTTTGTGGAAGATATGACATCGAAATGGGACCTAATAATAGACACACACATGAGGGCTCATCGAAACGCGCAAGAAAACAAGGTCCAAAATCTAGAGAAATATCATTTTTCTGGAATGTTAGGTAAAACAAGCAAGGTCGTGGCTCTGGATATTCCAAGGCGTTCGATAGGGTCTGGCACGAATCACTCATATCAGAACTTATTGTATTTGGTGTCGGTAATACCTTCTCTCGATTCATATCGAGTTTTTTCAGGGATCGCTCTATACGAGTTGTTTTCATTGACGACCTGTTGCGGCAGACTCCATTTTCAACTCCTTTGCGGATGATAGCAACCTCTGGCATTCGTTCTCATTTGAACATCGGTCAAGTCCCTCGGAGGTAGAGGACAAAAGGCAAACGATGAACGACTCACTTAACTGGGTTTTGGCGAGGATTTGAGAGTGGGGCCAAATGAACAGAGTAGATTTTAATGCATAAAACACCCAGTGTGGTTTGTTGTCATACAAACGTTCCACTGATCGCCACCGTCGTCAATCTCTATGGGTGGTGTGGATATCGCCGCATCAGATACTCTTGATGTTCTGGGCATGAAAATACAGGGTGATGCTCGCTGGACAAGCCATATATTCGAAGTGTCGAAAGAAGCATTCAAGTGTTTAGGATTTTTAAAGCGATGTAAGAAATACTTCACTTAATCTGATCAAGTAAATATTTACACCACATACATCCGACCTAAAATAGAATACAACTCCCATATATGGCCAATGACATCTTTGCAGCTTCTGGACCGTGTACAGAGGAGAGCGGTGTTGATGATAGGGTATGGTAGGGTATCCAACTCTATTGTCTCCCTGCAGCAACGCCGGAATGTAGGTTGTTTTCCCTATTCTATAGATATTTTAATGGTATCTGTTCACAAGATATCCGCCGTCTGGTCCCTGACGTTAGAAGATTTAGCCGGAATACGCGACCATCCAGGGTCTCTCATCCGTTTGTTGTCCAATGGCCACACGTTAAAAATAATGACCATTTTAAAAAATGCTTGTAGAAGCACATGCATATTTCCTTGGAAACATGCAATTAATTAAGTGTACTTATGAGAAAGTGCTCGTATGTTATACAAATATTGCTTACTATTGCGCATTTGATAGTAATAATACATTAATTTGGATTTATATGTGTAAATCTAGTTCAATATTTTATTACGGTTGCGTTGCAATTTCCCTACTTTTATTACGGTCGCTTGTTTTGTATCGATGTGCGCAAATGCATTGGGCTTGGGAATGTGTGTTGTCTATGGCGAATGCGCGACGCCGTCGGTATTAGAGAACATTCTGGGAATAAAACGATATGTTGTTATACACACAAAATGAACTTAAATTATTACAATTAGTTTTGTTTGTGGCGCACAATCTCGTACATTGTGTGCGGATGAACATAAATGGGTTCTGTGTTCATATGGAGAGTAATTATTGACTAGTGCATAAACATGAAAATATCGATGCAGACCTTTGGTTTCAACCCTGTAAATAAAAAATGTTCAACATGTTCATATTAAGCATTGCACGAATTACTTACGAACGTCCAAGGAACTCACTGCCAACATATTTTATCTGCGCGAACCGTTACTATTTCATTAAGATTCGTCGTTGTTTCTTTCTCTTGATTTTTTATACCCTCACCCTACGGGATCATTTGATACGGCTCAAAAGTGTAACACCTCAAAAGTGTTCACATTATAACCCAAGTCTCTTTGGATCAAATTCGATTCATGACTTTCCGTCCGTCTGTCTGTCCTGCTGGTACGCACGATAACTTTCGAAAGAGTTAAGCAATCACTCTGAAATTTGGCATTGCTTAATATTTTTCCAAAACTGATTATGGGATTGCATATGGGCTATATGGCCACACCCCTTCGGGTACCTCCCATACAAGTCTGCTATTTCGCCCACTTTAGAAATCGTGTCATAATATCAATACGACCACTTCGATTTTGGCCACATTCCGTATTTAGTAAAGGTATAACTGCACTAAGTTTTGGGCAAAAACTTGGCAGTCTGGCAACTCCCCTTCTGGTACCTCCCATACAAATGTACCATCCCGCCTACCTTAGAAATCGTGTAATAACACCAATATGCCCAACGACAAATTTTGTATTTAGTAAACGTATAGTTAGACTAAGTATTGAACAAAAACTTGGAAGTCTGGCAACTCCCCTTCTGGTACCTCCCATACAAATGTACCATCCCGCTCCATTAAAAACCATGTAATAATATTAATATGCCAAACGGGATCTTGCCCAAATTCTGTATTTAGTAAATCTATAAACATCTAAAGCTCTCCAGAAAAAATTGGACCCCTAGTCGGTCTCCTTCTGGTACCTCTCATACAAATTTACCATTCCACCAACTTTAGAAATCGTGCAATTATATGAATTCGTTCAACGAATTCTATATTTAGTAAAGCTCTAACAACATACAATTTTCGAGAAAAAAACTCTGCTTTATATTCCTCCCTTTCTGTAAAAATGTGTAATACAATATTTATACCCTCACCCTACGGGTAGGAGGGTATATATCATTTGATACGGCTCAAAAGTGTAACACCTAGAAATATTCACTTTAGAACCCAAGTCTCTTTGGACCAAATTCGATTCATGACTTTCTAAATCGTTTGAGCCATGTCCGTCTCTCTGTCCTGCTGGTAAGCACGATAACTTTCGAAAGAGTTAAGCAATCACTCTGAAATTTAGCATGGCTTAATATTTTCCCAAAACTGCTTATGGGATTTCATATGGGCTATATGGCCACACCCCTTCGGGTACCTCCCATACAAATCTGCTATTTTGCCCACTTTAGAAATCGTATAATAATATCAATACGCCCACTTCGATCTTCGCCAAATTCCGTATTTAGTAAAGCTATAGCTAGACAAAGTTTTGGAGATAAACTTGTAAGTCTGGCAACTCCCCTTCTGGGACCTCCCATACAAATGTACCATCCCGCCTACCTTTGAAATCGGGTAATATGATCAATATGACCAACGCGATCTTGCCCAAATTCTGTATTTAGTAAATCTAAAGCTCTCCAGAAAAAATTGGACCCCTAGTCGGTCTCCTTCTGGTACCTCTCATACAAATTTACCATTCCACCAACTTTAGAAATCGTGCAATTATATGAATTCGCTCAACGAATTCTATATTTAGTAAAGCTCTAACAACATACAATTTTCGACAAAAAACTCCTTATATTCCGCCCTTTCTGTAAAAATGTGTAATACAATATTTTTCTATAACATTCGGTATTTTGAGGTTGCTATTATGGAATATGAGACTTGTATGTTTTTACTGAGGGTGAGGGTATATATAAGTCGGTTTACCCGACTTGAACTTTTTCACTGGTTTTTTGTAGAAACAATAATTTTAACTCTTTCCGCACATTCAGGACTATACAGCACAACTACTGATTGACGACTGAACGTTAGGAAACAAAACGAAATAAATCAAAAGAAGAAGAACATGTACATCAGGAATGAAAAATCAGTTTCCTCGTTTTGTACTGTCCATTCTTTGAAATTTTACTTTTTGATGGTACCCGATGGTACCAAAATCAAAAAAGATATTTGTTTTCAGAATCAATTTTATTAAAGTAAAAAGACTATACATAAAGAATGTACATAAACATTCTATTTAATGTTATTGCACTACAAACATTGATTTTTCTTTTGCCAGTAACTAATAATTTCTTTGGCAAAAGTTGGAAAATTGTTTGCAGTTTTCACATTATTTATTAGCCACGAGAGATTCCACGACATTAGCTGAAAGGTTATTTTTTATTTTTTAACCTGAGATTCTCACATAACACGTCACTTAATGTTACATTAATAACATATTATTGGAACATCTTTGTTACACTCCATTCCACAATATATAAATTTTCAATTTGCATAGCTTTTCTTCAAATTACGTACAATTTTGTAAAAAGGAATATTTGTAAATAGTATCAAATTAGGCCCAAAAGTGCTGTATCATGGTCGATCAAGAAAATGTACCAAAAAAGTAAAATTGTATAATCTTTTGCATCCCTGATGTACATGCATTCACAAAATTGCACACAATTGCATGTGTAATACACATTGTCTGCATAAAATGGGGTGTTAATTCTTTTTTGTGTTCTCTGTGAATTTATCTTCTTGTCTTGGTTATTACTATGTTCATTAATGTGTTCATTGCGTGGTTTTTGTCAAACACGCTATAGCGTGGTTTTTGTCAAACACGCTATAGCGTGGTTTTTGTCAAATACGCTATATCGTTATTTTTTGTCAAACACGCTATAGCGTGGTTTTTGTCAAACACGCTATAGCGTGGTTTTTGTCAAACACGCTATTGCGTATATCCGAATAAGTTATATTAATAGCAAATGAGTTATATTTACATACAAATAAGCTTTGTGTAGAAGGAAATAAGCTTTACTTGCTACAAGCTCCAAATACGCGTTTTACTTCTGTACAAACATTTTAAAATGACGGATTTTTCAGCGTGCGGTTGACCGGACGACGCACTATAGAGAAAATTCGTTCTTCAGCCGGACTGTTCGTTTGTGGAATAATCTTCCTCCAAGTGTTTTTCCTGCCTGCTATGATCTTATCAAATTTAAGGCCAACGTCAACAAACACAACTCCCTATTTCCCCATTTCAATACCCTAACACAGTGCATTGCAATCATAGGGGACAATCCCTGAGTGTTAGTCCAAAAAAATCCGCTGTGAATCATATAAAAGGTGGCAACTCTGCGTTAAAACACTTAAAAACCACTACTGCTAAATACCTACATTGCAAGAGTAAACTACAAGGCGAATCTACAACTCAAACAGCCTTTGAAAACGGAGATCAACAAGCTAGCGACCAACATTCTAAATTACGAAAACTCGTAAAGAATAAGAACATCCACATCCTTCCGTTTCTCTGATATCCATACGAGGACGTATGGACTTAAAGGGGAGGAGTTAACAACAGTCAAGATCATTCTAACACATTCTTCCATCCAACACCTAACCTAGACATAGTGTCAGTAACTTTACCTACGATCAGCGTCAACAACAACGGAAACTGCTTGCTCATAGAGTTCCCATTATATTCGACCCGCCGAGGCAGCAACGTTAGCAGTAACAAGAACTGCAGTATGTGTTTATATACATATAAATATTGTTATTTATTTCATGAGATCAAACATAGTTTGTACTCTGCAGCTGAAAAAAAACATAACAAAAAATTAAACGTTTCAAAGTATAAATAAAAAGTATAAGTTTAAGTATAAATAAAAATCCAAACACAAATGTCAACAAACGATCAGCTGTTGAATAACAAGATATTAATAAGAGGAGGATGCCAAATCACTCTATGGTTGTTAGTTATTAATTATCAAATGAAGATCTCGCCAAAATTTCTATTAGTATTAACTATCAATTAGTGAAAAGGGAATCGTAGGTGACGAAATACGATATCAGTTCGACTGACTAAATCTTTAACTGATGTCATAAATGCAGAAATAGAAACAAAATTATCCTGGGAATCCCGGATGAATTTCCGGGAAACCGGGAATGGAAAATGACCGAGAAGGTCTAGATGTGGCAGATGCACTGTCCCGAGTAAATACTACAAACGTTAACTCCCAGACGGGTACAGTGCATAGTCACGAGAGATCCGCAGATTACTTAGTTCACAGTGTGGAGGCACCAATAAATGCTTTTAAGAACCATATTTTCCTCTTCGTGGAAGAAGTGCCCTCTTGCCAATTCTAAATAGTGCATGATATTATAGACATTTAATAGTAGAGAGGGAATTTTTCGGGGAGAATCTGGTCAATATATTGAACAGATATTTGAATCCATCAGTGAGAAATTGCATAAAAGCACCCGAGTTCATTATGGGAAAAATTCAAAAAATCTATCCTGACCATTTTCGCAAATACAAAACATGTTTTTCGCGGAATTTTGTGGAAGATATGACATCGGAATGGGACCTAATAATAGACACACACATGAGGGCTCATCGAAACGCGCAAGAAAACAAGGTCCAAAATCTAGAGAAATATCATTTTTCTGGAATGTTAGGTAAAACAAGCAAGGTCGTGGCTCTGGATATTCCAAGGCGTTCGATAGGGTCTGGCACGAATCACTCATATCAGAACTTATTGTATTTGGTGTCGGTAATACCTTCTCTCGATTCATATCGAGTTTTTTCAGGGATCGCTCTATACGAGTTGTTTTCATTGACGACCTGTTGCGGCAGACTCCATTTTCAACTCCTTTGCGGATGATAGCAACCTCTGGCATTCGTTCTCATTTGAACATCGGTCAAGTCCCTCGGAGGTAGAGGACAAAAGGCAAACGATGAACGACTCACTTAACTGGGTTTTGGCGAGGATTTGAGAGTGGGGCCAAATGAACAGAGTAGATTTTAATGCATAAAACACCCAGTGTGGTTTGTTGTCATACAAACGTTCCACTGATCGCCACCGTCGTCAATCTCTATGGGTGGTGTGGATATCGCCGCATCAGATACTCTTGATGTTCTGGGCATGAAAATACAGGGTGATGCTCGCTGGACAAGCCATATATTCGAAGTGTCGAAAGAAGCATTCAAGTGTTTAGGATTTTTAAAGCGATGTAAGAAATACTTCACTTAATCTGATCAAGTAAATATTTACACCACATACATCCGACCTAAAATAGAATACAACTCCCATATATGGCCAATGACATCTTTGCAGCTTCTGGACCGTGTACAGAGGAGAGCGGTGTTGATGATAGGGTATGGTAGGGTATCCAACTCTATTGTCTCCCTGCAGCAACGCCGGAATGTAGGTTGTTTTCCCTATTCTATAGATATTTTAATGGTATCTGTTCACAAGATATCCGCCGTCTGGTCCCTGACGTTAGAAGATTTAGCCGGAATACGCGACCATCCAGGGTCTCTCATCCGTTTGTTGTCCAATGGCCACACGTTAAAAATAATGACCATTTTAAAAAATGCTTGTAGAAGCACATGCATATTTCCTTGGAAACATGCAATTAATTAAGTGTACTTATGAGAAAGTGCTCGTATGTTATACAAATATTGCTTACTATTGCGCATTTGATAGTAATAATACATTAATTTGGATTTATATGTGTAAATCTAGTTCAATATTTTATTACGGTTGCGTTGCAATTTCCCTACTTTTATTACGGTCGCTTGTTTTGTATCGATGTGCGCAAATGCATTGGGCTTGGGAATGTGTGTTGTCTATGGCGAATGCGCGACGCCGTCGGTATTAGAGAACATTCTGGGAATAAAACGATATGTTGTTATACACACAAAATGAACTTAAATTATTACAATTAGTTTTGTTTGTGGCGCACAATCTCGTACATTGTGTGCGGATGAACATAAATGGGTTCTGTGTTCATATGGAGAGTAATTATTGACTAGTGCTTAACGTGTGCATAAACATGAAAATATCGATGCAGACCTTTGGTTTCAACCCTGTAAATAAAAAATGTTCAACATGTTCATATTAAGCATTGCACGAATTACTTACGAACGTCCAAGGAACTCACTGCCAACATATTTTATCTGCGCGAACCGTTACTATTTCATTAAGATTCGTCGTTGTTTCTTTCTCTTGATTTTTTATACCCTCACCCTACGGGATCATTTGATACGGCTCAAAAGTGTAACACCTCAAAAGTGTTCACATTATAACCCAAGTCTCTTTGGATCAAATTCGATTCATGACTTTCCGTCCGTCTGTCTGTCCTGCTGGTACGCACGATAACTTTCGAAAGAGTTAAGCAATCACTCTGAAATTTGGCATTGCTTAATATTTTTCCAAAACTGATTATGGGATTGCATATGGGCTATATGGCCACACCCCTTCGGGTACCTCCCATACAAGTCTGCTATTTCGCCCACTTTAGAAATCGTGTCATAATATCAATACGACCACTTCGATTTTGGCCAAATTCCGTATTTAGTAAAGGAATAACTGCACTATTTAGTAAAGGTATAACTGCACTAAACTTGGCAGTCTGGCAACTCCCCTTCTGGTATCTCCCATACAAATGTACCATCCCGCCTACCTTAGAAATCGTGTAATAACACCAATATGCCCAACGACATCTTGCCCAAATTTTGTATTTAGTAAACGTATAGTTAGACTAAGTATTAAACAAAAACTTGGAAGTCTGGCAACTCCCCTTCTGGTACCTCCCATACAAATGTACCATCCCGCTCCATTAAAAATCATGTAATAATATTAATATGCCAAACGGGATCTTGCCCAAATTTGGTAGTTAGTAAAGCTATGGCTGGACAAAGTTTTGGAGAAAAACTTGTAAGTCTGGCAACTGTATTCTGTATTTAGTAAATCTATGAGCATCTAAAGCTCTCCAGAAAAAATTGGACCCCTAGTCGGTCTCCTTCTGGTACCTCTCATACAAATTTACCATTCCCCCAACTTTAGAAATCGTGCAATTATATAAATTCGCTCAACGAATCTTCGCTCAACGAATTCTAAATTTAGTAAAGCTCTAACAACATACAATTTTCGAGAAAAATACTCTGCTTTATATTCCCGCCTTTCTGTAAAAATGTGTAATACAATATTTATACCCTCACCCTATGGGTAGGAGGGTATATATCATTTGATTCGGCTCAAAAGTGTAACACCTAGAAATATTCACTTTAGAACCCAAGTCTCTTTGGACCAAATTCGATTCATGACTTTCTAAATCGTTTGAGCCATGTCCGTCTGTCGGTCCTGCTGGTAAGCACGATAACTTTCGAAAGAGTTAAGCAATCACTCTGAAATTTAGCATGGCTTAATATTTTCCCAAAACTGCTTATGGGATTGCATATGGGCTATATGGCCACACCCCTTCGGGTACCTCCCATACAAGTCTGCTATTTCGCCCACTTTATAAATCGTGTCATAAAATCAATACGCCCACTTCGATTTTGGCCACATTCCGTATTTAGTAAAGGTATAACTGCACTAAGTTTTGGGCAAAAACTTGGCAGTGTGGCAACTCCCCTTCTGGTACCTCCCATACAAATGTACCATCCCGCCTACCTTAGAAATCGTGTAATAACACCAATATGCCCAACGACATCTTGCCCAAATTTTGTATTTAGTAAACGTATAGTTAGACTAAGTATTGAACAAAAACTTGGAAGTCTGGCAACTCCCCTTCTGGTACCTCCAATACAAATGTACCATCCCGCTCCATTAAAAACCATGTAATAATATTAATATGCCAAACGGGATCTTGCCCAAATTCTGTATATAGTAAATCTATAAACATCTAAAGCTCTCCAGAAAAAATTGGACCCCTAGTCGGTCTCCTTCTGGTACCTCTCATACAAATTTACCATTCCACCAACTTTAGAAATCGTGCAATTATATGAATTCGTTCAACGAATTCTATATTTAGTAAAGCTCTAACAACATACAATTTTCGAGAAAAAACTCTGCTTTATATTCCTCCCTTTCTGTAAAAATGTGTAATACAATATTTATACCCTCACCCTATGGGTAGGAGGGTATATATCATTTGATACGGCTCAAAAGTGTAACACCTAGAAATATTCACTTTAGAACCCAAGTCTCTTTGGACCAAATTCGATTCATGACTTTCTAAATCGTTTGAGCCATGTCCGTCTCTCTGTCCTGCTGGTAAGCACGATAACTTTCGAAAGAGTTAAGCAATCACTCTGAAATTTAGCATGGCTTAATATTTTCCCAAAACTGCTTATGGGATTTCATATGGGCTATATGGCCACACCCCTTCGGGTACCTCCCATACAAATCTGCTATTTTGCCCACTTTAGAAATCGTGTAATAATATCAATACGCCCACTTCGATCTTCGCCAAATTCCGTATTTAGTAAAGCTATAGCTAGACAAAGTTTTGGAGATAAACTTGTAAGTCTGGCAACTCCCCTTCTGGGACCTCCCATACAAATGTACCATCCCGCCTACCTTTGAAATCGGGTAATATGATCAATATGACCAACGCGATCTTGCCCAAATTCTGTATTTAGTAAATCTAAAGCTCTCCAGAAAAAATTGGACCCCTAGTCGGTCTCCTTCTGGTACCTCTCATACAAATTTACCATTCCACCAACTTTAGAAATCGTGCAATTATATGAATTCGCTCAACGAATTCTCTATTTAGTAAAGCTCTAACAACATACAATTTTCGACAAAAAACTCTTTATATTCCGCCTTTTCTTACAATATTTTTCTATAACATTCGGTATTTTGAGGTTGCTATTATGGAATATGAGACTTGTATGTTTTTACTGAGGGTGAGGGTATATATAAGTCGGTTTACCCGACTGGTTTTCTATAACATTCGATATTTTGAGGTTGCTATTATGGAATATGAGACTTGTATGTTTTTACTGAGGGTGAGGGTATATATAAGTCGGTTTACCCGACTGGAACTTTTTCACTGGTTTTTTGTAGAAACAATAATTCTAACTCTTTCCGCACATTCAGGACTATACAGCACAACTACTGATTGACGACTGAACGTTAGGAAACAAAACGAAATAAATCAAAAGAAGAAGAACATGTACATCAGGAATGAAAAATCAGTTTCCTCGTTTTGTACTGTCCATTCTTTGAAATTTTACTTTTTGATGGTACCCGATGGTACCAAAATCAAAAAAGATATTTGTTTTCAGAATCAATTTTATTAAAGTAAAAAGACTATACATAAAGAATGTACATAAACATTCTATTTAATGTTATTGCACTACAAACATTGATTTTTCTTTTGCCAGTAACTAATAATTTCTTTGGCCAAAGTTGGAAAATTGTTTGCAGTTTTCACATTATTTATTAGCCACGAGAGATTCCACGACATTAGCTGAAAGGTTATTTTTTATTTTTTAACCTGAGATTCTCACATAGCACGTCACTTAATGTGACATTAACGACATATTATTGGAACATCTTTGTTACACTCCATTCCACAATATATAAATTTTCAATTTGCATAGCTTTTCTTCAAATTACGTACAATTTTGTAAAAAGGAATATTTGTAAATAGTATCAAATTAGGCCCAAAAGTGCTGTATCATGGTCGATCAAGAAAATGTACCAAAAAAGTAAAATTGTATAATCTTTTGCATCCCTGATGTACATGCATTCACAAAATTGCACACAATTGCATGTGTAATACACATTGTCTGCATAAAATGGGGTGTTAATTCTTTTTTGTGTTCTCTGTGAATTTATCTTCTTGTCTGGGTTATTACTATGTTCATTAATATGTTCATTGCGTGGTTTTTGTCAAACACGCTATAGCGTGGTTTTTGTCAAACACGCTATATCGTGGTTTTTGTCAAACACGCTATAGCGTGGTTTTTGTCAAATACGCTATAGCGTGGTTTTTGTCAAATACGCTATAGCGTGGTTTTTGTCAAACACGCTATCGCGTATATCCGAATAAGTTATATTAATAGCAAATGAGTTATATTTACATACAAATACGCTTTGTGTAGAGGGAAATAAGCTTTACTTGCTACAAGCTCCAAATACGCGTTTTACTTCTGTACAAACATTTTAAAATGACGGATTTTTCAGCGTGCGGTTGACCGGACGACGCACTATAGAGAAAATTCGTTCTTCAGCCGGACTGTTCGTTTGTGGAATAATCTTCCTCCAAGTGTTTTTCCTGCCTGCTATGATCTTATCAAATTTAAGGCCAACGTCAACAAACACTACTCCCTATTTCCCCATTTCAATACCCTAACACAGTGCATTGCAATCATAGGGGACAATCCCTGAGTGTTAGTCCAAAAAAAATCCGCTGTGAATCATATAAAAGGTGGCAACTCTGCGTTAAAACACTTAAAAACCACTACTGCTAAATACCTACATTGCAAGAGTAAACTACAAGGCGAATCTACAACTCAACCAGCCTTTGAAAACGGAGATCAACAAGCTAGCGACCAACATTCTAAATTACGAAAACTCGTAAAGAATAAGAACATCCACATCCTTCCGTTTCTCTGATATCCATACGAGGACGTATGGACTTAAAAGGGAGGAGTTAACAACAGTAAAGATCATTCTAACACATTCTTCCATCCAACACCTAACCTAGACATAGTGTCAGTAACTTTACCTACGATCAGCGCAGTGTTGCCAATAGTAGGGGAAATTCCCTACATGTACATGTTCTTTTTGCTAAAATTTAACTATGTAGGGACGTAGGGACAGATTTTTTTGTGTACAAATTTTTGTATGAAAATGTAGGTACTTTTTTAGATGTTGTCCTAAAACTCTTTCAAAATGAGAACTTTTATGATTTTGTATAATTTGTGACCATAATTTTTTTGCAGTGTAAAAACACTCATTTCTAAAAAAAATCTGGCATCACATATATTATTCGTGTTTACCAAACTCTGCGAAAATCTGGCATTTCGATTTGTTTCTGCTGCTGCCGGCACCAAATGCAAATGCTGACGCTGAGAGAATATTTTCAATAATAACTGATGTACGCACCAAAAAAAGGAACAAATTATCCCACACACTTTTAAATTCTATTTGCACTATAAGGTCATATATGCAATGTCATGAAGTTGACTGTGTAAGTTTCAAATGTGAACCTAGTCATATAAAAAAACTTTTATCGTATAAAGATCTCTACAATTTAACAAATTAATTATAATACATATCGAACCAATTTTTTATCTTAATTGAATTTAAAGTACAAAACTTTTTTTGTATACTACGTGAAATATGATTTATAATTTTTAAATAAAATGTTATTTTCTTTTAATCTGATGTTTTATTCAAATTTAACTGAAATGTATTGTAGGGACAAATGTGGGGAAATATTTTTGGGAGTGTAGGGGAAGGTAGGGAATTTTTCAAGTTCATGTAGGGACAACATGAAAAATCTATTGGCAACACTGGATCAGCGTCAACAACAACGGAAACTGCTTGCTCATAGAGTTCCCATTATATTCGACCCGCCGAGGCAGCAACGTTAGCAGTAACAAGAACTGCTGAAGTAAGATATAATTTGGTTTTGGCATTAAATAAAGAATTCGAGGCCGTTAAAAGCCATGCAATCTTTTTTAAAAATAAAAGATACATTATAATAAATTAGACGTGTTCAATGTATATGTTTTCACATAATAACAACAAACTTAACAATAATACAAATTTATTATTTTCTAATTTTGTTTGATCTTTCTACAACTCTCCTCTCCACCGTCTGAACTCTCTTAATTTTTTCGCCACCATGTTTGCTCATCTAGATTTTAATATTTCGAAGGATTTATTTACATAAATAAATCATTTATGTAAGAAAAAATCAACATCATATTTTGTATGTAATCTTATAAAAAATCTGGGTTTGTAATAAGTTTTTCAAGAGCCCTTGATATGTACTTTTGACGCACTAATAACAAATGTTGTTTTTCCAAGTCCCACGGGACATTGAAATGCGTCAGTTTTTGACTCTTTGTACCCGTAGAAAGATTTAAGAGAGGAAAATTGAATGCATAATACGTCTCTTTCTTTGGTTGAAAATATGTAACATCTCCACATGTGAACTTTGATCTCTAAGAAACTTATGTTAGCATTGTCCAATTTTTAGTATTTATTGTTTATACCAATAGTACAGGGTTCACCAAATTTCGGTCAAATACACCGCAAAAAAACGATTTCAGTTGTTTATAGTACAAAATTTACCCTAGTTTGATATTTGTCCTCGATGCCGCACGTGTTAACATTATCAGATTTGGATCAAATTTTCAGCATTTAAGATTAAGATCAGGTGTCAAAATATTCTTTAAAATTAAATTTAACAAAAACCTGCCGCTCTAATACAAACATATGTATATCGTTAGCAGAAATGCAAAAGAACGTAACTACACTTTTCGTCTTTTTACAGGAGAAGGTAAAAACCTTATAAAATCTGCAAAAATAATGTTTACGTAACCATTTTTATAAATACTGATTAAAACACTCAGACTTATCTATTTCTTAAATAAAAGTAATATTTTCATAGGTATTTAACGAATTATGTTAGTTACGTTCTTTTGATTTAAAATTTTCTTAAACAAAAAAACGTAACTACAATACATTTTATGATAAGAAAATAAAAATTTGTTTAAACTCAATTTATTTAGAGTTATTTAATATAATTTCAATGGTTTAACATTTTTCATTTTCATATACGGACAAAAAAAAACAAAATAAAACAAAAATAATTTCGTATAATATTTGATTTCGTTTTAAACAAAGTATTAAACATAACATATATAAAAGTATTGATTTAGAAAACAGTAATAATACATAAAATTTATTAAATTTCATGTGGAATGGTATCATAAAAAATATGACAATCTTCTGGAAGAAAAGGCTTAAGGTCCTGTAGATGCTGCCATTTATTTTTTGAAATTGTTATTCTCTCCAGATGTAATGGGCTAGGTAGAACGTCTGCTAGTTTTTTTCCAATTCTTTGTGGAAGCTGTGCATATTCTTCTGTAATATTTGTTTTAAAATAAATAATTCCACTGGGATCGTATCGCAAAGCACGGATCATATTTACAGTGGGATCTCCACATTTTTTGCCTGTACAGGGTTGCCCATATTCGACGGACCCATCTGGCAACGCCATAACTTTTGACAGAGATGTCAGATCGCTTAATGACATACCGCGTTTGAAGCGTCAGTCCAAGCAGATTTTTACCATGAAACAATACACGCCACGCGAGCGCTCTGAAATAGTTGAAATTTACATTCAACAGAACAAGTCAATTGTGAAAACTCAACGTGCTTTTAAAATATTAAAAAATGTGAGAAGTGCGCCTTCTAAGAACACCATTAAGCGTTTATACGAAAAATTTTCGACTGGTGAGGCTCTTTCTAATCCGAAGAGGCCAAATAAAAGTCGACCAAGGCGATCGGCCGAGAATATCGCTGCCGTACGAGCCAGTTCTCAGCAGTTGGGCATGGCTCGGCCCGTACAAAATTCAATTCCACCGCACACAAGTCGCATAACAATCGATTTTCTGAAGAATTTGTTTCCGGGCCGTTTGATGTCGAAAAGTGGTGATTTGGACTGGCCACCGCGTTCGCCCGATTTGACGCCGCCTGACTTCTTCTTGTGGGGATATTTGAAGTCAAAGGTTTACGTTAACAATCCAAGGACCGTAGAAGAGCTCAAGGACAACATTCGTGAAGAAATAGCCGCTATTCCGGCCGAAATGTTGGCGAAAACGATGGAAAATGCTGCAAAAAGGGCACAATACGCCATCAACGCCAGAGGCGGCCATTTGAGAGATATCATATTCAAAAATTGATGTAAACAAATCTACTTGGAACAAATTAAATGATTAAGATTGCCAACCGCCAAATTTTTATTTTTTTCTTTGATTTTTTTAAAAAAAAACATGGGTCCGTCGAATATGGGCAACCCTGTATACAAAAAAGTAAACAATATATATAATCTTTTGCAATATTATAGCATAACTTACCTGGTCGAATTGTTGAATATCGCTTAGGAACAGATTCATAGTCAAGAAAGTATCGATGATTTAAATGATGAACTTGAAACGGTGTAGGATTCCTTCTTGCATTGTGTATTAGGTCCACAAGTTGCGATGGTAAGTTAATTTGCTTATCTTTTATTTTCCTTTCTATGAGAGAGTGGGTAGAGTCACATTCCATTTGTGTGTGTCCAACTACAAGATATTTGTGTTCGATTGTAAAATTTTTTTCCTCGCATAGAGACAACAGAGCATTTGACAATACAACATTTCTATTCTGATAGAAGCAACCATCGGAGTAGATAATGATATGATTAATATTCGGAGACTGAATAACTGCGTTTTTCAAATGGTTTATAATGCAAGTTGTTTTATAATGCAGTTTCATCCCAAATATAATTGTCAGATTCGTGGGAAATGACGTTATAAATTGTCAAATTATGTACTTGCAGCTTCATTTTGTAGTACGAAGCACTAGCTTTTAGCTGTGGTACAAGTTTAACTGCTTGCATATCTATGCAAAACAGCAAACATAATCCAGACTTCGAATTTCCAATATCATTTTCCTTTTCAGTTTTCATAAGCTCAATCTCTTTTCGGTGTTCATAAAACTGATCTTGTGATATATTCTTCGCTTTATATTTTAAACACAAATCACACTGATCGTTCCTGGGCTTAAATAATGGGTAATTGCCTTTTTTGATTGTTTGCATGAAATTTGGATATGACACGGGGAAAATTCCATTTTCTTCGTTTGCTTTGCATTCCAGTAAATATAGATCAAAAATTTCTTTGAATGACTTGAAATCTGACTCGAAATATATTTTGTATGTATATTTTCGGCGATAATGTGAATCTATTTTTGGGATTTTTTCTAACCAGTTTTCCAAAAACTTAAGTCGTTTTTCATAGGTCACTTTTTGGACTCTTTCGTTTACATTAAGTCCTGTCTGTCTTTTAGAGTTGCTTTGCATATCAGTCCATTTTCATGCCATAGTTTCAGATATACCTAAAGTATTGAAAAACATTTGACTGCAGACTTGTTTCCGAGTTAAATTATGATTTAAGTAACACGATTTTGTATTACAACGTCGAGAGTCTTCTACGAAAATCCGTTTTCTTTCTGAATATTCAATAAGACCATTTAAATAAACTTTTTTCTGGTCCCATGCCAGAAGAGATCAAATATCTCCTTTCGTTCATTTTCCGAAAAAAAGCAACACGTACTTTTTTTTTGCAAAAATTTGAGATAGTACATGCTTCCTTCATTGCTCTCGGCATTCTGTCTGTAACATTTCCTTTCGACAACCCTTGATATTTTTTGGCAGGCATACGATTGTTTTTATTATGTTCTCTCAAATTTCTTACAGCTTTTTCCGAAGTAATATCACGACTTTCTAAATTGTTTTCCAACACATTTTCACTATGACAATTCATTTTACCGTTTTTACTTGCCGTCTCTTTATTCTCACTAACTGCAATAACTGTCCGCAAACAACTAAATTTGGTTAGCTTTTTTGAAGTAAACTCAAAACAAACTAGAAACAAAATGCAGCCTACTTTGCAAAAAAAAAATCAAAAAATCGTTTCTTTGATTTATGAAATATATGCAGTTGTAGTTACGTTTTTTGATTTTTCTTAATAAAATCTTTATTTTTGATCGTAGCAACCTAAAAGTTTGTGAGGCCATGGCTTTTGTTAAAACACGCCAAATGCAATCAAAAAAACCGTTTTCGAATTTTTGTTAGTTACGTTCTTTTGCATTTCTGCTAACGATATGTATGTTTAATAACGGTGACATGGCATAAACCAAACATTATACTTTGCCACCAATAATTTAATGTTTATGGAAACGATAGGGATTCATGAAGAGGAATAAGAAAAAATATGTCCAGGATTCCTACAACTTAAATCTCATATATCCAAATGAAAGTACACATATACCATCCCAATTGAATCGTCAGACTCCAACTCTTGATCTATTCATCACAAATATTCAAAACCTATTCTCATCGGACGTTTAAACGAGTTAAGTTGTGATCATCTGTCTGTTAAATTAACTTTGAAAAGTCTATTGACAAAAGAGAACTACTATATGTTGACTTCATAATTGCAAATTGGCAGACACCTTATTCTTCCATTAGAACATGCTATTCCTAGATGTGAATTAGTTGACTCCGCTCTGAAACACCTCCTCGTAAATTTGTAAACAACACACCCACTCATTGTTACAAAATAAAAATTAATTCAAAAAGTTAATCCCATTAAATTACATAAATAATTGTGGGGATTCTTGTTCAACGCCTTGGAAAATATATCTGCAATTTATTCATCCGTGGGGACATATTCGAACTCGAAATGAGTTTTTTGGACTTCTCTCTTATGAAATGATACTAAATGTCAGTATGTTTGGATCTCTTGTGAAACACTGGATTCTTAATCAGACGTATTTAACTCTGATTGTCCACTTAAAGTTTTGCTTTTTAATTCGGCTCCAAGAGTATTCCAATCATAAAATTCTTCAGCCAGATTAATTCCTTAACTGCTTTGCATGCTGCAACATACTCCGATTCTGTCGATGACACTTGAAATTTTTAATTGTGGGCTCAAATCCAATTAGATGTACCTTTTTTAGCTTTTGGATCCCACTCTTTGCGACCTACTTGCTTTGGAATCTACACATAACATTCAGTACCAAATGTTACCTAAGTATGGTTTTCGACTAAACCATTTCTCATACGGTGTAGTACCAACACATCGAATATAAGTCATTCGATTTAACAAGTGTGTTACGGTTCGAAATGCGTCCGGCCATAAAAACTTTGGTAAGCCACTAGCAATTAGCATGGTTCTTGCAGATTCTTGAATTGTTCTAATTCTCGTTCTATTCGACCATTTTGCTCGGGAGTATAAGGTGAAATATACTCAACTTGAATGTCATGACTATTTAACAATTTCTAAACTTTTTGGTTTTCAAATTCATTATCAAAGCGGAAAAATTTGATTTGAGCACCATTCATTTTTTAAGTCAGAGGGATAATATAACCCAAACATCCATACACTTCATCTTTTGTTTATAATCGGTATGTAAATCGAAAAGTTGTGGCCTCGTCCGTTATAAGCATGAAATATTTGACGCCTCCGATTCCAACCTCCTCCATTGGACCACACAAATCCACGTGCATATATTCTCCCTTCATCGATGGTCGCCCGACTGTTCTTCGATGAGTTGATCTTGTAATTTTTCCAAATTGACATTCTCCACAATAAAAATTTTCATTGTCTGACAAATTAATCGACATTGACATGACCCAAACGACCATGCCAATCTTGTAATGGAAGCTGGTACATTTGTACATTCATTTATGCGGAGACGAAAATCCATTCTCAACTGATTCATTTCATCACGCTTACCAACAGCAACAACGTTGTTCGCATTGTCGAGTACTTTACAACTATTACTTTCAATTAGTACCTTCAGACCCTTATCTGTTAATATCGCCGTCGAAAATAAATTTTCTCCCAACTCTGGAATGTACAAAACTTGCTCCAAACGACGTGGCTCCCACTTAGCATCAATAAAAAATGTTTACTTGACCGTCTTTTTCCCAGAGTATTCATTAAACTCTGTAAACCATTCACGGTGGGAAGTCATGTGACTAGATGCACCACAATTAGCGTACCAAAAGTTTGATTTTTCAGGTTTACTTGGACACACTGTTGAACACCATGCCAATTCTTCACCGCCTTTGACACTGTTATCATACCTTTCTGTTTTATTATATACTAGTAAGTTGTAATGCGCCTATGGCGCCCGTTAATTTGCTTGAGAAAGTATTTGTTACTTAATTTGTTAATGAGAAAACTATTTTGTAAACAAAATTTCGAAAAAAAAATAAAATTGGAAAAAAAAAATTTGTGAAAAAAAAAATTTGTGAAAACAAATTTTTGTTGAAAAAAAAAAATGTTTGCTGAAAAAAAAAAATTTTTGTTGAAAAAAAAAAATTTTGTTGAAAAAAAAAATTTGTTGAAAAAAAAAAATTTCGAAAAAAAAAAAATTTTGTAAAAAAAAAAATTTGAAAAAAAAAATTTTGGTAAAAAAAAAATTGGGGAAAACACAATTTCTGTACAAAAAAAAAATATTTTTTTTTTTATTATTATTATTTATAGAATTATTATAGAATGCATATTTAAATTCCTACGTACTGCGTGAGAGAGTCAGTGAATCAGTGAATCAGGGAATCAGTGTATCAGTGAATCAGTGTCGAGGGTAAATATATATTAAGATTGTGCATTTCTTGTCTCTTGCCCAATCGCCAACTTGTCAACAAGCATTACACTTGGTCTCCTTTTTTAACTCAACAATTTTCGACTTTGACTTAGATCCACTTTTGAACTTTGCTGCCAAACCGGCATCTGATGAAGCTTCTTGTTCACAATTAAGTCGGTTCAAGTTGTCCTCTTCCAATTGCAATAATGACATAAATGTATCAATCGTGCGAGTCTCTTTGGTATTGTACCAAACAGTTTTGTAGTTATTGAATTTAACGGGCAGGCTACTAATAATCCGCACCATTTTTAATTTATCGGACAATTTTTCACCCTATTGTTCAATTTCAGATGATAATTGATTTGCCTTTGCCACATACCCAGCGACATATTCATCATCTTTCATTTCCAACAAAAAATATTCTTCATAAAGAGTCATGACACGAATTTCAGAATTTTTTCATACACACTGTTCAACTTTTCCATAATTTCTTTTGCTGTCTGACATGCCAATTCGAAATAATGATTGAAAAATAGCGTTAATCGATTTGCCTTCCTTCCTATCGTATTGACTCCTGACGTCCGCAGATTCACTTTTTGCCGGAACATTTCCTTCAATTTTATGGGTTAGATCGCGTGCATTTACATATGCAAGTCCTTTGGAAGTCAAGGACAAAAGGCGAACGATGATCGACTCACTCAACAGCGATTTGTGAGTAGATTTTAATGCATAAAAGACCCTGTGATGTTTGTTGTCACACAAACGTTCCACTGATCCAGAACCTTCGTCAATCTCTATGGGTGGTGTGGATATCGACAAATCAGACAGTCTTGATGTTCTGGGCATGAAGATACAGGGTGATGCTCGCTGGGCTAACCATATATTCGAAGTGTCAAAAGAAGCATTCAAGTGTTTTGGCTTTTAAAAGCGATGAAAGAAATAATTCACCCCCTATGATCTCGTAAATATTTACACCACCTACATCCGGCCTAAAATGAATCATAACTCCCATATATGATCAGGGGCTCCAAAGACATCTTTGCAGCTTCTGGACCGTGTACAGAGGAGAGCGGTGGTAATGATAGGGGATGGTAGGCTATCCAATTCTATTGACTCCATACATCATCGCCGGAACGTGGGTTGTGTATCGCTGTTCCATAGATATTTTAATGGTATCAGTTCGTCAGATATCCGTCGTCTGGTCCCTGAAGTTAGAACATTTAGCTGGAATACTCGGCTATCCAGGGAGTCTCATTCGTTCATTGTCAAATGGCAGGTTGACCGGACGACGAACTGTTCCTATGTGGAATAATCTTCCAGCAAGTGTTTTTCCTTCCTGCTATGACATTATGAAATTCAAGGCAAACATCAACAAACACTACTCCCTCACTTGGCCAAAGTAAATGTCGTCAACTCATTTATCCGTTCATATCTAGAAATAGAAGTATTAGATAAAATTTTTGATAAAGAAGATATTTCATTTAAAAGTACTGGCGAATTCTTAAATTTTTTAAAAGTAAAAATTGCTGCAGAATGACAAAACATTATTTACATCATAAGCATTTCTACACAGAACCAATCATTAAAAATGGAGATTGCATAACCAAAGTCGATTTTAACTACGTCTTGGATTGTAAAAGTAAAATATTTGGAATAAGAAAAATGTCTAAATGTAATATAGAAAATATTGTCGACATATCTGAGTTCTACTACATCCCAAATCTCTTGAGGAGCCGGAATTGGAAATGCACCACAACCAACAACGAACACGTTGTTATGGTCGAGGAAATAGAAGAAGGAATTCGAATGCTTATTCAATTTGTTGGAGAAATAGAGGCTGACAACTCGGCGCTGTGGTTAAATGGGTCATACGTAACACATCAATACAATTCAACTATGAAAATCAATAATATACCTTATATGACATCTAAAATTTCGGGAACTAAACCTTTGCCATCCTTAGTCAATCCAATGCAAAATTCAGATCAAAGAAAAGCACTGGAAATGATAAGTGAAATGAATGTGAACAACTCCCAACTGTTCTACAACTTGGAAATAAATAACCGCATAAGCCTGTCATTGAACATCATTTTAATTGCTGTAGCTTTCACGCTAGTATTGTCATTTGAGTTAAAACACCTAAAAAGAAAGCATCGTCAGACCACAACTGCTAAAGACCTACATTGGAAGAGTAAACTACACGGCGAATCTACAACTCAACCAGTCTTTGAAAACGGAGATCAACAAGCTAGCTACCAACATTCTAAATTACGAAAACTCGTAAAGAATAAGAACATCCACAACCTTCCGTTTCTCTGATATCCATACGAGGACGTATGGACTTAAAGGGGAGGAGTTAACAACACCCTGAAGGACAAATAGCTGAAGGAAACTCCGCAAAGAAATGTAAGTATTTGTTTTAATATTAATAGCTAATTTTTACATATTTAAAGGGGCAAGCATATTTTTTATTGGTTTGTTTGTTAACTTTTTTAATTAAAATCACAGTCAAAGTGTGGAGACGTATCGAAATTTTTGACGGCGGTGGGTAAACCAGCTGTTTCTAATTTCAATGCTACCATATTTTTAATAGAAATATTCGATTTCCATTTTTTCTTGATTTCATCAAACCCAGGAATTTTTGAAGAAGCAAAATTAAAATGTGAGGTTTTGGAAACACGAATTCAAATCGATTTCGTAACATTTCTGTGACATGCCTGATAATTTGGTTTTGGCATTAAATAAAGAATTCGAGGCCGTTAAAAGCCATGCAATCTTTTTTAAAAATAAAAAATACTTAATAACACTAGTCAACAGTCAAAATGTACTCGGGATGCGATAATTTTTTCTGTGTAGATAACCTTGACATGAGCTCGAAAAACGCAATAAAAAAATTTTTTTTCGTTTGGTTTCTGTTTTATTTTTTTTTTTTAAATTTTAAAAAAAAATTTTTGGTTAATTTGTTTCGTCCGGCATAACTCGGGAACCACTAGCCCGATTTAATTGAATTAAAAAAAATTTAAAATTACAATTCCCTTAATCCGTTCATATATTGTTTTCCTATAAAAGCAACAGTTTCCAAGTCAAAAATGAATATATAAAGGAAAAAACTTATTTTTTGCCTAAAGATTTAAATTTTTTTTTTTTTAAAAATCCATAAAAAATCCAAAATGAAAAAAAATGCCAAATCTTATTACTTTTACGTAAAGTCACATAACCTATGAGCAAAATGAGACAAAGATCATGAAAATCGATGCACGCGTTTCGCTTTTATTGGCAATTGAGTAAAGGTATGAATTTCAAATTTTCATATATTTTTGTCACCCAACAAATTTTAATTTTTTTTGTAATAAAAAAGAAAAAACCTTACCATAGACAAAGTTGTGCATATGTCGAGCAAATTTTTGAAATTCATACCTTTACTCAATTGCGAATAAAAGCGAAACGCGTGCATCGATTTTCATGATCTTTGTCTCATTTAAAATTTAATTCAATTAAATCGGGCTAGTGGTTCCCGAGTTATGCCGGACGAAACAAATTAACCAAAAAATTTTTTTTAAAATTTAAAAAAAAAAAAAATAAAACAAAAACCAAACGAAAAAAAATATTTTTATTGCGTTTTTCGAGCTCATGTCAAGGTTATCTACACAGAAAAAATTATCGCATCCGGAGTACATGAAATTTTTTTTTATTTTGTTGAGTAGTGTAATTAATTAGACGTGTTCAATGTATATGTTTTCACATAATAACAACAAACTTAACAATAATACAAATTAATTATTTTCTAATTTTGTTTGATCTTTCTACAACTCTCCTCTCCACCGTCTTTTTTCGCCACCATGTTTGCTCATCTAGATTTTAATATTTCGAAGGATTTATTTACATAAATAAATCATTTATGTAAGAAAAAATTAAAAAATTTTAAACTGCGTAAGTGCAGTCGCAAGGGATCAACATTATAGTTTGTATGTAATCGTATAAAAAATCTGGGTTTGTAATAAGTTTTTCAAGAGCCCTTGATATGTACTTCTGACGCACTAATAACAAATGTTGTTTTTCCAAGTCGCACGGGACATTGAAATGCGTCAGTTTTTGACTCTTTGTACCCGTAGAAAGATTTAACAGAGGAAAATTCAATGCATAATACCTCTCTCTTTGGTTGAAAATATGTAACATCTCCACATGTGAACTTTGATCTCTAAGAAACTTATGTTAGCATTGTCCAATTTTTAGTATTTATTGTTTATACCAATAGTACAGGGTTCACCAAATTTCGGTCAAATACACCGCAAAAAAACGATTTCAGTTGTTTATAGTACAAAATTTACCCTAGTTTGATATTTGTCCTCGATACTGCTCGTGTTATTATTATCTGATTTGGATCAAATTTTCAGCATTTAAGATTAAGATCAAGTATCAAAATATTCCGATCCGAACTCTTTAAAATTAAATTTAACAAAAACCTGCCGCTCTAATACAAACATATATGTATGTATAATAGACCGGTCGTTAAAAATAAATTTTGAAGTGCCGGGCAGATTCTGTTTCATTTTGGTCTAAAACCATTAAATTTAAAATTTGGGGCTGATCGGTGTATATTGATGCGTGTATATTTAAATTTTTGGTTGATGGGCGCGGCCACTAAATATTATCCGATCAGCCCCATATTTTAAATTTAATGGTTTTAGACCAAAAGGAAATAAAATCTGCCCGGCACTTCAAAATCAGACACTTTTTTGGAAAATAACGACCGGTCTAATGTATAATAACGGTGACATGGCCTAAACCAAATATTACACTTTGCCACCTGTTTGATGGGTGATGTCGTTTTGTTGTTATATTGTCACTTGTTTGCTTGTCGTTTTTATTTCTTTAATAAAACACTCTTTTGATTTATAGATTTAATGTTTTTTCATTTACAATTTGTTTTATTGCTTTTTTTGTTTCAGATCACTACAATGTTATATGTTATTTATTTCACAAAACTAAATTTTCTAAATAGATTTTGAATTACGATTTTAAGTCACGAAAAACTAAACAACTGTTTCAAAGGTCGACAACTGATTGATTTGTCTGTCTCCACTTTTTTGTCAAAGTGGATGATCAGACCATCAACGAAAAAGAAACAACAACAATGCCCATGCGATCACGGAACAATGGAATACAACTCGCATATATGGGCAGGGGCTCCATTAACATCTTTGAAGCTTCTGGACCGTGTACAGAGGAGAGCGGTGGTGATGATAGGGGATGGTAGGGTATCCAGCTCTATTGTCTCCCTACAGCATCGCCGAAATGTGGGTTGTGTATCGCTATTCTATAGATATTTTAATGGTATCTGTTCAGAAGATATCCGTTAGAAGTTAGAACATTTAGCCGGAATACTCGGCTATCCAGGGAATCTCATCCGTTCATTGTCAAATGGCCGGTTGACCGGACAACGCACTATAGAGAAAATTCGTTCTTCAGCCGTACTGTTCGCATGTGGAATAATCTTCCAGTAAGTGTTTTTCCTACCTGCTATGACATTATCAAATTCAAGGCAAACATCAACAAACACTACTCCCTCTTTCCTCCCTCCAATACCCTTATTTCCTATCGCTAACACAGTGCATTGCATTCATAGGGGGCATCCCCTGAGTGTTAGTAAAAAAAAAAAAATGTACCAAAGGGAATTCAATGACCGATGCTTCGTACATATTCCGAGATTGCAAAAATATGTATGTACGTACAAAACATATGGGTCATTGCATATGAAAAGTGCTTGATATGTTGTTTTACAAGAATGTCAGGAAATTCATTATAAATGGATTAAAATGTTTAGAATTCATTTTAAATGATATAACTAAATAGCTTATGTCTAAAATTCATGATAAATAATATAAAATACAATTTTATATTTTTTATGAATTTACATAATATTGAAATAAGTATGGTTCAATGCGACATCGTTGAACATGCCGGCCCCTCCGTGTGGAATTACCAGATTTTGCCTACTGGACCGATGAAAACATATCCGATAGCGGTTTGCTGGGCTAAAATGTTTTGGAGAGACGAGTCAATTGACCCATTTCGGAAAAGGCTCGGTATTTCATCGGCTACTAGTTCAAGCTCGATTGGAATATTGCGTCTTGGGTCAGGATCAGCAAGACAGTCTGGTGAAAATCCGATGGTGGGGTCCTCATTGATGGCTTTCACATATGGTGATCGGGGTAGGTCATTGGTGAGCATGGCACGAACTTCTTTGGCCCATTTTAGGCGAGGTAGACGTCCTTTGGCTTGAAATTTCGCAAATCGTGCTTCGTTGTGGCGGAAAGTTTCAAGTTCGAGTCGAGTTTGCAGACTTACAGCGATTCTGGATACCGGGGAGTAAAGGTTGCCCGAATCAAGTGCCAAGCATCAGTCACGCCTGGAATGGCAATTTTGATGTGTGCTGTTGGGATGAAGACCTTAGCCCAGCTGAATGGAAGGCTGGCTTTGGGCTTCAGCTTGAATTCCGATGCGCTGAGTACAATTAGAGTTGTGGCTCTGTTTGTAGGTCTCGATGCGCGTGACTGACGTTGTGTGTCTTGTGATTGAGAACGGGTTGCGATTGCCTGAGTTCTGACGGATGGCGTTTGATGTCTTCTTGATGGTGAATGAGGTCTTGGTGCTTCGGATTGTTGAGCTGGTCTTGAACTTCTGATTCCCAATTCTTTCAATTGTGGAGAAAGGTGCAGAAGCGTGTTGTGCTTTTCTTTACAAATTTGGCATCTCAGATTTGTGTGACACTCTGAACGGATGTGTGAAATGGCCAGGCAGTTAATGCAGTAGAAATGGTCACAAACAACTTCAAATCTGTCTTCTGGGTCAAGAGCCAAAAATCGAGGACAAGTCTTGATGGCGTGATCTCGTCTACACAATCCGCACGAATATGTCCAATACTTTGGTCGATTGCCGTCGTTTCCCTTGGAGGACATCTGTGAATAGAGAAAGTTATGAGTGACGGTAAAACTAAAGGTATTGGAGGTTACATATTGTTATTCTGAGAGGAGTGGTATAAGTTTAGTTATAGGTCTACGAATTGTTCCGTTTGAGATTAGTACGTCAACAACTCGACTATTTTCGTCAGGTCCTGGGTATAGTTTTGTTATACGACCTAATTTCCATTCATTTGGAGACGTTTTGTCGTCTTTGATGACTACAAGGTCGTTAATTTTGACGTTTTCTTGTTGGCGTTTCCATTTATATCGACGATGTAGTTCTTTTAAGTACTCAGCCTTCCAACGTTGACAGAATTGTTGAGAGACAATTTTAAGTCGTTTCCAACGATTGGCAAGCGTGAGATTATCTTGTGAGATATCAGGTTCGGCTGGTGCTAAGATGGAGGTACCAATTAGAAAATTTCCAGGGGTTAATGGAGAAAGGTCATTTGGATCGTCGCTGACAGGACTTAAAGGTCGAGAATTCAAACAAGATTCGATGCGTGTTAAGATCGTTGAGAATTTCTCAAAGGTAAATTTCATGTCTGGCATCATTTTACGAAGATGAGTTTTGAAGGATTTCACTCCCGCTTCCCAAAGTCCACCCATGTGGGGCGCTCCTGGAGGTATAAATTTTCACTCAATGTTCTGAGTACAGTTTTGTTGTATGACTCTGGTTTGAAGTTGTCGAATGAAATCTTCTCGATCTCTTCTCAGCATTTCAGCTGCCCCAACGAAGTTTGTGCCGTTGTCTGAAAAGATCTGTCCAGGGCAACCTCTACGGCCAATAAATCTAGCAAATGCGGCAAGGAAAGCTTGGGTTGAGAGGTCACTGACTGCTTCTAAGTGGACAGCCTTAGTGGAAAAGCAGACAAAAATGCAGGCGTAACCTTTTGTAACTAGACAAGCTCTGCCTGTAAAATTTCGGATATTGAAAGGTCCTGCAAAGTCTACTCCGGTATTGTGAAAAGGTCTCGTGATAGTAGTGCGTTCAGGAGGTAATGATGCCATGATCTGTGGATGGGTATGCTTCTTATATAGTATGCAGAGTTTGCAGTGATTTATAATCACTTTGACTAATGGTTTTAAACGAAAAATCCAAAACTCTGAGCGTAAGACGCGTACCATTAACTGATTACCTCCGTGTAAAGTCATTTTATGGGCATGCTCTACAAGAAGTCGAGATAATCTACAAGTAAAGGGTGTTTTTTATTGAGGTATAAAACTTCGAATTGAAATAAAACACAAGAAAATCGTTTTAATGTCCATCAATTTGGCTTTATTGGAAGGATAATTTTATGCCATTAATGTTTAAATATGATTTCGGGCATGTGGCCGCCGCGGCTGGCTCGAATAAAGCCAATTCTACAGGTCCAATTTTCAACCACTTGTTGGAACCACAACTCATCCACATTGATGCCATCCAATTCGGGAACAAAATAGTCGGTTATCATGGCTCTATACCGGTCTCCATTAACGGTAACTGACTCTCCAGCATTATTTCGGAAGAAGTATGGCCCAATGACTCCACCAGCCCATAGAGCACACCAAACAGTCAGTTTTTGTTGATGTAATGGCATAAAATGGACGGAGCTTGCGGTGAACTTCGCGAACTGAACCATTACTTTCGAAATAAATTTGCACGATTTGCGAGCGTTGTTCTTTTGTCAACCTGTTCATGATGAAATGGCAAACCAAACTAAATATTAATCACTTGACAGCTGACAAAATGGCCGCCAGTTAAAAAAGTGATGCCAACTTAAAGTTCTATACCCCAATAAAAAACACACTTTATATGGTAGAATTATTGGATGTCGTTCGCTATATGTCAAATTTGGGGATTGTGATAATCGTCCATTTGCTCGAATAATTCCATGTGAATCCATAAATGGATTTAAAGTCAAAAGTGAACTACTTGACGCAATTTTGGATTTTTGTAATAATTGAGAATATTCTTCGGCAAAGTGATGTTTTTGTGTCAGAAGGAGAAGTCGGGATTTGACGAAGTTGATTTCTTCAGAAGAAAGTTCGCTTGAGACTGTTCTAAGGTGACGTCTATTAGTCCCGGTATTTCTCCAAAATCGAAAGATAGAAGTTGATTTCTGGTAAGTCGTTAATAATTCGTGGATCGTTTGAGGTCCATTTCATTAAGTCAAATCCTGCCGATCCCAACGCAGTGATAAGTTGTTTCCTTGAAGCAACTGCCTCGTCGATGGTATGTCCTCCTGCTAGGACGTCATCTACATACATGTTATCTTCCAAGATTTTTGTAGCTAGCGGTAATGATTTTTTGACATCTTCTGCCAGCTGCAGAAGAGTCCTAACTGCTAAAAATGGGGCGCAATTTACTCCAAATGTCACAGTTTGAAGTTCAAAATCTTCTATGGGTTCATTAGGGGATTTTCTAAACAAAATCCGTTGATATTGAGTATCTGAAGGGCTAACTAGAATTTGCCGATACATTTTTGTAATGTAGGCATTGTAAACAAATCGAAAGAATCGCCATTTTAAAGTCTGAACTACTAGATCCTGTTGTTTAAACTCATTTTATTTGATGTCGGGCATGATGCGTTGAAGACAACTCTAAGTTTTGTAGTAACGCGATCAGGTTTTATTACTGCGTGGTGAGGCAGGTAATAACTTGGCGTCTTGTTTATGTTGTGTGGAGGATCTTTCTTCATATGTCCTAGGTCGAGATATTCAAGAATGACTTGATCATACTGATTTTTGATGTCAGGTTTGGAACTGAGCATCTTTTCCATACGGAGAAATTGTGCCATTGCAATATTTCGTGAAAGTCCAATTTTATTTTCATTTCGAAAGAGTAGGGTGACTACATATCGTCCTGAGCTATTTCTGTAGGTCGTATCATTGAAGTTTTTCTCGCAGATTAAGTCTTCTTCTGACCTCAAAATTGGTTTTGGGGTTTCCTCCACCTCCCAAAATTTTGTGAGAAGTCTATCTAGGGCAATAGTATTGCATAATGAGATGTTTGTCTCGGGTCTAGTTGATCTTTCCACAGGTCCCCCCACAATCTAGCAGAATACTGTTTTTTGTGTCAAAAGGGATCCTAAGGAATGCATTGGTGTTGCCAGGTCGAAAATAAATGGCCCGATGTCAAGTCCTATAAGTATGTCAACAGGTTGGCTGATATTAAAGTGAGGATCTGCTAGAGGTCGTTGTGTAATTCTGTTCAGAAGTTCCATATCTAAATTTTTTTGTAGCAAATTAAATGGCAAGGTCTTGAGAACTGGTGCCCAGACATCTAATCTGAAGGTTTTTTCCACCCGAGAGCACAGCGTAAAAAGGCATGCTTTGGTTGATGTCTCTGTGACTGTGGGACTAAGTCCTGAGACATGAATTAGGTTTCGCTTTGAAGGAAGTCTAAGTTTATTTTTTAATTTCTCAGAGATAAAATTCGATTGTGATCAAGGATCAATGATTGCTCCGGCTTTGTATCTCTGTCCGTTGTTCTCTATTTCAACTAAGGCTGTGAAAAGCAAGGTTTCTCGCGACTGATTGGCCGAGTGTAAGTCTTGATCATCGCGTAGAGTTAAGGACTTGATGTCCTGCAAGTTTGAATTTGAAGTGGACTGTATGGTTGTAGTGAATGCCTGTGTACTGGTACTAGGTCGTACGTCGGCATACTTCTCCTGAGAGCTAGGTTGGGTTCCGTCATTTTGAAGTAGGGTATGGTGTCTCAGATTGCAAGTACTACAACTGAATTTGCTTTTGCATTCTTTGACACCGTGATCTTGTGCGAGACAATTATAGCAAGATCTGCTAATTTTTACTGTGTGAATGCGATCGTTGACGGGTTTTTCTAAAAATGTGGGACAGTTTCGTAAAAAGTGAATTTCTTTACAAAGTTGACAAGGTGAGAGGTCTGAATGGGTTCGAGGTGTGCTGTGGTTGTTTTTGGGTTTGGATCCAGTTGGTTTCTGTACTTGATTTAAATTTGTTTGAAACGAATGAACTTTTTTGTCCTTGGAGGTCGATTTTCGGATATCGTGATGTAAATTGTCGGATTTGGAGGATGTCAGTTGAATGTTTCCTACTGACTCCAATGTCTTAAACCTGTGAGTCAGAAATCTATCGAATTCTTCCCAAGTTGGCATTTTTGAACAATCCTGTAAGGTGTTCTCAAACTCTTCTAGGTAAGGTCTAGGAATTTTTGCAGAACATAAAAATACTAGGATTGGATCCCAATTCGAAGTATTAACATCTAAAGTTTTGAGGGTCTGAAGGCAACCATTTACGATTCTTTGAAGCGATTTGAGTGAACTGCTGGAGTCTGTTGAGACTGAAGGCAAAGTAAAAAGTAGCTTGATTTGCTCATTTACTTGAAGTCGCATATTTTCATACCGATCTACGAGGTTTTTCCAGGCTATGTCAAAACCTTCATGAGTAAGAGGTATGAGCGAAATGATTTCCCCTGCCGTTTTCTGGTTTAGGTGGTACAGTTTTTCCACCTTGCTAAGTCTAGGATTTTTTATATAAATGGCGGAGAAGTTGTCTCTAAACGTTGGCCAGGTTTTATAGCTTCCATAAAAAATGTCTGTATCACATGCTGGGAGTTTAATTGAATATTGATTTGGTGTCGAATTTTCCGAAGGTCTCTCTGATTTTTCAACTGCATTTTTTGTAGGGGTGAGTACATCGATCTCTGCATTTATTGTCGAAAGGACGATTTTATAGGCAGTTAGGGCTTCACGATATTTTACTCTAAGTTTTTTCAGGTCTATAGTCTGTTCCCCTTCGGTTGCTTTAAAATCCCTACAGGTCTCATACGCACGTTTGACTTGGGTCCATAGATAATCCAAGTGAACCCTAAGAACTTCAAGGGCATGAACGTTGTCCTCAGTGACACTAGTTGCCTGGGTTTCTTCAAAAAATCGAGTTGAAAAAAAAACAATTTCCAAAATGTCCCCAAAAAATCGATAACAAATGATGATCTGGCAACTCTAATTTAAAGTCATGCTTTACTAGTATAACAGGGTATGGTCAAGAAATTCGCAAATTTACCGTTGGTGATTTGCAAGGTCAAAGAAGTTACGCTCACGTATGTATGTACTTACTTTGAAGTTCTTGTTCTTGTATACCTGTTGCTAGGGAAGTCTATGTGGTTGCTGCTGCTGTTATGAAGTCGCTGCTGCTTCTGGTGAAGTCGCTGCTGCTTTAGATGAAGTCGCTGCTGCTTATCAAGTGTATGTATGCCAAAAATTCCAATGCTATTTATGTATGAAAGATGAAAAGAGAAAAAAAGTCTTTAAAACAGTTTTACAAAGGTAAAAGAAAAATATCGTTGAGGGTTGATTTGTTTTCGATGGTGCCGTTATAACGGTACGCAAAATATCGAAAGTACACCACAATTTCTTTTTAGGCAAATTTTTTGTTTTTGTTATTTGAAGTCACGTAATTTCTGTTACAAAAGTCCAAACGTTTTCTGTTTGTTTTTACTGTTTTTTTGGTTATTATTTTTTGTATAAATGTCACTATTATCCCTTGAGTTTGTTTTGTAGTTTTTTGGGATAGTTTCACACACTTTTTCGCACTGTTTTAATAATGTCACTTTTTTATCTTTTTAAACACAAATGTCCGGTTCGATGGGACCAAAATGTTTGATGGGTGATGTCGTTTTGTTGTTATATTGTCACTTGTTTGCTTGTCGTTTTTATTTCTTTAATAAAACACTCTTTTGATTTATAGATTTCATGTTTTTTCATTTACAATTTGTTTTATTGCTTTTTTTGTTTCAGGTCACTACAATGTTATATGTTATTTATTTCACAAAACTAAATTTTCTAAATAGATTTTGAATTACGATTTTAAGTCACGAAAAACTAAACAACTGTTTCAAAGGTCGATAACTGATTGATTTGTCTGTCTCCACTTTTTTTGTCAAAGTGGATGATCAGACCATCAACGAAAAAGAAACAACAACAATGCCCATGCGATCCCGCTACGCATATGTGTGGATGTATGTGTGAGTGGAGATTGCATGTTTGTTGTTGTTATGTTTTCTCCAAGATGAGAAACGAAGTCGATTGAAACATTTGTTTTCTATATTCCTTTTTGTTATGTCTATGTACCAAAGGGAATTCAATGACCGATGCTTCGTACATATGTACATATTCCGAGATTGCAAAAATATGTATGTACGTACAAAACATATGGGTCATTGCATATGAAAAGTGCTTGATATGTTATTTTACAAGAATGTCAGGAAATTCATTATAAATGGATTAAAATGTTTAGAATTCATTTTAAATGATATAACTAAATAGCTTATGTCTAAAATTCATGATAAACAATATAAAATACAATTTTATATTTTTTATGAATTTACATAATATTGAAATAAGTATGGTTCAACGCGACATCGTTGAACACCACCAATAATTTTTCTTGTAAATCTTTATAATTTAATGTTTATGGAAACGGGATTCATGAAGAGGAATAAGAAAAAAAATTTCCAGGATTCCTACAACTTAAATATCATATGTCCAAATGAAAGTACACATATACCATCCCAATTGAATCGTCAGACTCCAACTCTTGATCTATTCATCACAAATATTCACAACCTATCCCCAGCGGACGTTTAAACGAGTTAAGTTGTGATCATCTTCCTGTTAAATTAACTTTGAAAAGTCTATTGACAAAATAATTAAATGAAAATATATAAAATAAAATAGACAAATAACAACAAATTAAGACACAAACTATGAAATGAACACAGCAATAACAAACATAATTAACTGGTTACAAACGAAAATAACAACTAAAACCAACAATCATCGCACACACACAACAACGATCTCCACAAACGCATTGCACAAAAAAGACAACACTCAGGGCTTTTTATGCCGCCCTCGTTGGCTTGCACTTTTTTTTTTTTTTTTTTTTTGGAGGCCAACACTCAGGGGATGCCCCCTATAAATGCAATGCATTGTGTTAGCGGAAGGAAATTAGGGTATCGGCAGGAGGAAAGAGGGAATAGTGTTTGTTGACATCTGTTTTGAATTTCTGAATGTCACAACTGGCAGGAAATACATTTGCTGGAAGATTATTCCACATACGAACGGTTCAGCTAAAGAACGAATTTTCTCTATAGTGCGTCGTCCGGTCAACCGGCCATTTCACAATGAACGGATGAGAGACCCTGGATAGCCGTGTATTCCGACTAAATGTTCTAACGTCAGGGACCAGACGACGGATATCTTCTGAACAGATACCATTAAAATATCTATAGAATAGCGATACACAACCAACATTTCGGCGATGCTGTAGGGAGACAATAGAGCTGGATACCCTACCATCACCTATCATCACCACCGCTCTCCTCTGTACACGGTCCAGAAGCTTCAAAGATGTTAATGGAGCCCCTGCCCATATATGCGAGTTGTACTCCATTTTAGGCGGGATGTAAGTGGTGTAAATATTTACGAGATCAGGTGGAGTGAAGTATTTCTTGCCCCGCTTCAAAAAGCCTAAACACTTGAATACTTCTTTCGACACTTCGAATATATGGCTAGCCCAGCGAGTATCACCCTGTATCTTCATGTCCAGAACTGGCCGATGATCAAATGAGTATGAATGACATAGGTTACTGTAATCCGCAAAGGAGTAGATCAGGTTCACAGTAGTGTTATGGTAGGTAGATTCCAAATTCACTTTGCGAACATTCGCGGGTGAAGAACGATTTTTTTTGCGGTATACAAGCACATCAATTTCCTTAGGCCGGATGTGCTCGCTCTATGTGAGATCCAGGAATGTGAGGATTCCGATACACAGGATTTTCAAATTCCTGGTTATCACACTCTATCCTCTTTTTCTTCACACAGAGGCCTTGTGGTATTTATACGTAATGGTGATGTGTTCCAGAGTCAGCAACATTGGAACTCACTAGATCCAGAATTTAACTCCCTCTGCGTTAAGTTCAGGATTGGATCGCACCTATTACACTTCGGGTTTCTTTATAGAAGTTCAAATTTGGAAAGGGAGGCTACCCCAAACGGCTTCGACTCTCTTTCTGACTCTATATCAGATAGACGTATCAGATACTCTGGATCTTCTGGGCATGAAGATACAGGGTGATGCTCGCTGGGCTAGCCATATATTCGAAGTGTGGAAAGAAGCATTCAAGTGTTTAGGGTTTAAATGCGGGGCAATCATCTCATCTCGTAAATATTTCCACCACCTACATCCGGTCTTAAATGGAATACAACTCCCATATATGGGCAGGAGCTCCAAGGACATCTTTGCCGCTTTTGGACCGTGTACAGAGGAGATCCGTGGTGATGATTGTGGATAGTAGGGTATCCAACTCTATTGTCTCCCTTCAGCATCGCCGGAATGTGGGATGTGTATCGCTATTCTATAGATATTTCAACGGTATCTGTTCGTCAGATATCCGTCGTCTGGTCCATTATGTTAGAACATTTAGCCGGAATACTCGGTTATCCAGGGTTTCACATCCGTTCGTTGTCAAATGACCGGTTGACCGAACGACGCACTATAGAGAAAATTCGTTGTTCAGCTGAACTGTTCGCATGAGGAATAATCATCCAACAATTGTTTTGGAATGACTGCTATGACATTATCAAATTCAAAGCAAACATGAACAAACACTACTCCCTCTTTCCTCCCTCCAAAACCCTTCTTTCCCATCGTTAACACAGTGCATTGCATTTATAGGGGGCATCCCCTAAGTGTTAGTCAAAAAAAAAAACCAACGCGATCTTGCCCAAATTCTTTATTTAGTAAATCTGCATTTTGTATAATGATACAAAGTTTTCCCACCCCTTATAAACCGTGTAATATTATCAATATGACCAACGAGATCTTGCCCAAATTCTGTATTTAGTAAAGCTATAGAGAGAAAAACGTTCGGAAAAAAAGTCAGTCAAGTCCACTTCTGGTATCTTTTATACAAATATAACATCCCGCCTCCTTAGAAATCGTATAATAATATGAATATGCCCAACGCGATATTGCCCTAACTCTGTATTTAGTAAAGCTACTCCCCTCTGGTACCACCCATACAAATATACCATTCCGCCCCTTAGAAATCGTATAATAATATCAATATGCCCAACGCGATCTTGCCCAAACTCTGTATTTAGTAAAGCTACAACTGTATACAGTTTTGGACAAAAACTTGGAAGTCTGGCAATTCCCCTTCTGGTACCACCAAAACAAATGTATCATTCCGTCCCTTATAAAGCGTGTAATATTATCATTATGCCAAACGCGATCTTGCCCAAACTCTGTATTTAATAAAGCTATAATTGTACAAAGTTTTGGACAATAATTTGGAAGTCTGGCCACTCCACTTCTGGTACCTCCCATACAAATGTACCATTCCACCGACTTTAGAAATCGTGTAATAATATCAATAAGACCAACGCGATCTTACCCAAATTCTGTACTTAGTAAAGCTATAACTGGACAAAATTGCCGACAAAACATGGAAGTCTGGCCACGTGTAATTATATAAATTCGCTCAACAAATCTTGGTTTAATTGTTGGTTTAATCAGTCATGCAAAGAAGCTGTCAGATCCAAAGAGGAAGCGTTCAGAAATTGGCGTTTAAATAAAAATGCCAATACTTTGCTGCTACGCAAGCAGGCAAGATCCAATTGTGCCAGAAAAACTTCTCCACGAACAGCGCCTTCGTTCTAAAGTTCTTTCCGATCCCCCACAAATCCTGTGGATTACCGTCTGTTCATGTCAACTATCCCATTGTACAAACTAACTCACGTACAGGTGAAGCTGGTATTCGCAGTTGAAGCAGAATTAAATTAATGAACACAGCTACGTATTTTAGTACCAATGTTCTTTAGATACAAGAATGAAATAAGAACTCGTTCACTTCCTTTTGGTACATCGAACAATAAACTTGAACTCTACAGAAAAAGTAAGAAGAAGTTTTAATTCTATATAGGCGTATAAATTGCTAACAAAGGTAAGAAATCAATACTCGGAACTTAGTGTCAACCATTCTAATTCTCCGTTCCTCATTCTCATCTTCCGAGTGATAAATTCCTACACCACGTCCTTTGAGTAAGCGATAACCAGCCGACATCACGTCAAGGGATTGACCAAACTTACATTGGTGCAACACGAAGCGGATTTTCAGCTAAAACTAGGAGGATATCACAAACAGCAGATTTATCTAAATTCCAATTAAACCCCTCGTTATACGGTCCACAGGTACGTTTGCATGTATATATCTTGCATATGCTAAATATTTCAAAGCTCAAATTGAACAGTATTCGTTGAAAAAATAGTTTTATACATTGGTGAATCTACGTGGGCCGTACATACATTTCTTATTTTATTTTGTCTCTGCAAATATATACATTTCTTATTTCTTTTTTCCTCCTTTCACCTTTGATCTTCTATTCCAAAATTAAATTAGAGCAACTCTTTCGTTATTTCTATTTTCGAATCATCTGTAAACATTTGAGGCAGTAACATAAAATCACTGACTTTCCATACCTATCATTCTGCAGCTAATAACATATATCACATTGTCAAATACTTTTTTGCTTAATAACATAAATGTTAACAAGGCTATTCTTATTTTCATCTCATTTACGGTGAGATCTTTACTTTTGATATTCTTCTTTAGTCATATTTTAGCACAAATGCAATAGAAAGAATAGAAGAACATAATGTGAAAAATAAAGATCAGAATAGAAATGTTAATGAAATATAGAATTAAATAAAAAAACAGAGATATTATATAATAGTTAGTGAAGCTAAAAGAATAAAGTGAGTAAACCTACATTTTTCAAACGAAGAAAAAAAATATACTCCTAAAGTATTCCACATTCAAATTTCCATTTCTAAATTATAAAACATTGCCACAATCGGATTCTCGTACGGTGATCAATCAAGACCTACTCCAATAGGAATAATTTTAAACCGTAAGTTATATTGTGGAATGTCAACTTATTATATTTCAACCAACACAAGTCATTCTATTTGTCATTCGACGTTTGACCTTGGATTTCGTCATATACGTACATATTCACATAAAGTTCCACGTGTTTGTTTTCGCATTTACTCCGTTCTTTTGTAGAAATCTAAGGTGACCAAACCAAACAATGTTTATTTAATCCAACTACATATATCTGCTACACCAGTCATTTGTGTTAAATACATATATATACAAAAAAATATATTTCTGAACTAAGATTTTACGAAAAGGGCACTGATATCATACTCGAATTAACTATAAGTCCAAATTTGGCTTTACAATATTACGGCTTTACATTACTATTTGGAAAACCTGAATCGCCACCATCGGATTATCGGCCTATCACACAACATACATAAGTATATACAATAGGCATATAACTTTTTACAGTTTTTGCAAATACGAAAAACGGCATACCATAGTCGAATAGAGCATAAAAAAGTATGAACCCCCATTATTTTTTTTTTTGCGAAACTGCAAAAAAGTTTCCGCGCAAAACGAAATTACTTTTTTATCAGAACTGCTGAAAAAACCAAAAAAAATTTTGTACAGTGTACAGTTTTGTACAGGTTAAAAGCATTAAATGGCGAAATGACATGCAATACTTATATGAATTGGTCGAAGCTTTTAAATACTTCGAGAAAAATGAACGTTTTCCCTACATAAAATTTAAAGCAATACCAGCACTCAGTAATGCCCGTTGGAATTCTAGAGCTATTTTGGCACTTTTAGCCTTTACTTATTCCTAAATATCGTTTGCAATTATATCCTATTTGTAAGTTTGTGTGCGGTGCTTGGAGCGAAATCTGGTTTTCCGATCATACATTCAACAAAAATAATTTCGCCACACTACAGAAATCATTGGCCGGCTTCACAAAAGCAAATGAATGTTTTCTCAGACATTGGGTAAATAAACCATCAGCTATTGAGGAAGTTCAGCGAAGTAACATCTGCGCAGAGCGTGCAATTAAAATTGTGCAAGACATTTTACCATTGTGTAAATCATCAGATACTTTAAACTTAAAACTTATTTCATATAACAAATGACAAAAATTTAATAATAAAAATATTAAAAAAAAAAAATCTGACTTTTTGTAGAAATCCATTTTTGCACGGAACGTTTTTGAACCGAAATCACCTAAAAAAGTGATATTCATTACTTGTACAATATTTGCCACCACGTGGTGGTATGCCAAATTTTTCGTAAAAATTAGTTATATGCCTAATATACTGAGCTCTTACATTTCGTCCAGACTTTACTTTTTCTCCACACTGTATTTATTAAACATACCAAATTCCGCAAGTCTCGTGAATCGCATTAGTTTGTGCCTGCACTCTTAAGTGCGACTTTAATATCCCTATTACCAAGTTCACTATAATGTCCGATGCATTAATTGAAGTTAATGCTGAGAGAGAATTATTCTCTTGAGAATTATTCGGTACACTCCCTGGAAGTTCACCGAAATGAATTAAAAGAAATTTGGAGACGCGTAAAACCTACATTTGAGCTTTGTCTACAAGAGTTAGGTGAGAGTTCGGATGAAACTGCCAAACTTGATTTGCAGACCGTGAAGGCGAAGTATCAAACCTCCTATAGAACTCATGTTGATAGCGTCGCTAAAATTAGTATACATATAGACTCAAAAAGGGCAATTCCAACTCTAGCTTCGTCCGAAACCCAATCAACTCAATCCTCAAACATTAGCCTTCCACCTTGCAACACCGAGGTATTTCAAGGAGATTACCTTTCGTGGCCAACGTTCCGTGATCTGTTCACCGCACTGTATATAAACAACTCTAGACTATCATCGGTAGAAAATCTTTTCCATTTGCACCACAAAACCCGAGGTGAAACCAATGATGTTGTCCGCAAGGCTCCGATAACAAAAGAAGATTTTGATATTGCGTGGAAAGCCCTCCAAACTAATTTTTGAAAATAAGAGGTCATTGAGAAATAGCCAACTTCGGGTTCTTTTCAGTCTCTCTTCCATTCCTACAGAGTCTGGACAATCCATAAAAAACATCCAATGTACTATAAACAGCGTTATATCTGCATTGCAATTGTATATGGTTAATATCCACCTTTGGGATCCAATTTTTGTTTACCTATGCTGTACACATTTGCCAGAAGTATCACTTTCTTTATGGGAGCAATCATTAAGGAATAAAACAGAATGTCCTGCGTGGAAGGACCTAGACTCATTTCTTACTGGCCGTTTCCAAACTTTAGAAACAGTTTCGTACTTAAGCCAACGATTACACAAATCAGATGAAAATATACATGAGCATATTCAAAAGGGAAATACACCAAAAAGAGTTAACTCTTACCGGAATTGGAGCAGCAAGACCAACGTGTAAACTTTGCGAAAACGTATCACATACTATATGTTTATGTCCTAAATTCATAAGTATGAGTCAGCGGCTATCCCATATAAAAAATTCGGAGCTTTGCTTAAATTGTTTCGATAAAGGTCATTCTGTGAAAAATTGCAAAAGCTCTTTCAATTGTTTTGAATGCCATCAGCGACATAACACATTGCTGAAAAGAAATGTAGAAGATCACAGCGAGCAACAGCCCAGTAACTTAGCCAAGCCAACGCAACTGTCTTCAAACTTTGAAAATCCAAACATTTTACATACAGTCCACTCTTGCGTTGCTACTAGTTCCAAAACGGTATTACTTGGTACTGCTCTAGTTCATATTTTGCATAGAGGCGACACCTTCACTGCCAGAGCGCTATTCCATTCTGGATCCGAAGCATCGTTTATTTCAGAAAAGTTTTTCAATCTTCTGCAACTTCCCTCGCGACATATTTCTACTCATTTCTGGACTGAACGGATCAGTCTCTGCCACATCACAGCGACTTCGCTCCTTGACTATTTGATCCGCAATTGATTCCAATAAAGCAATTTAAGCTTCCGCCATCGCCATTCCACATCTCACATCCCAATTGTCTACTTTATCTGCAAACCCTGACGTGTTTTCAAGCCTATCAGGCAATAAACTTGCAGATCCAGAATTATACCGTACCTCCTACATTGATATATTGATAGGTGCCGATCTGATGCCTAGTGTTATGTTGGATGGCATCCAGAAAGATGTCTGTGGATCCTTGGATTATGACAGGTCCATTATCTTCCACTACCATATCGTCGTTTCGAACTTCGGTCTCATATATAGATGAGTGTTCTCTGGACAAACAAATCTCTCGCTTTTGGGAGCTGGAGGATCTTCCTAGGGAAAAGGTATTGTCCGCAGATGAGCAATGGTGTGAAGACAATTATCAAAATACCCCGAAACGAAATGGTGACGTTACGTTGTGACACTATAATTCAAATCAGACTTTCAGGTCTCCCTCAATCTGGAGATGTCAAAGAAAATGGCCACCGCACAGTTTTACCGGAATGAACACCGTCTCTTAAGAAATCCTGAATTAAAATTTAAAAATGATGTGGTATTGAGAACATATGCGTTCTCAATCTTGAACATATGCTGCCATCATGCTGTATTGCGTCCCAATAGTATTACTACAAATTTCGCGTTGTTTTCAATGCATCCAGTCGTTAGTTTAAATGAGGTTCTTCACTGTGGCCCATCACTACAAAAGAACTTGACTCTTATACCTCCCCAGTGGCGTTTCTCCAAAATTGTATTAAACAGCGACAGCGAAAAAATGTACCGTCAAATCATTGTCGATCCAAAACATACTCCATTTTAGTGGATAATATATCGTGATGACGCCCAGGACCATCTAAAGGAATACGAGTTACAAACTGTAACCTTCAACAATTGTCTGAAGATGTCAAAGAAACCCACCCACTTGCAAGTAACATTCTACATTCCTGTATGTACGTAGATGACGTACTGGCTGGCGAATGATGTAATATCAGTTTTTTGTGCTAGAATTCGACTAACTGAAGCCCAATTCAGCACAATTCATGAAATCCATTCCAACTTTCTCCACTTTGACGACATCAGTACTGCGAACACTCTTGGAGTAAGGTGGAACGCAATGACTGATATTTTCTATTTCACCGTGAAACTACTGCATCTTAACATTACTCCTACAAAAAGAAATATATTATCTGAAATATCGAAACTTTTTGATCCTGCGGGGTGGTTGTGTCCCTTAAGAGTGTTAGCTAAATTGCTAATGCTTGACATTTGGGTATCCAGGAATACCTGGTATGATAAATTATCAGTACGTCTTCTCGGATCCTGGAAGTCATTCATAAACAACTATATACATATTGGGTTTATTCAAATTCCATGTTGGGTAAGCTACTCCCCGGACTGTTCGACGCAACTTCACACAAATTGTAGTAGCTTGGTTGAAAAAACCAGCAATATACTGGAAAACCTTCATAGCTAATAGAGTTTCTAAAATCATAGAACTCGTCAGAGTGTAAAACTGGTCCTACGTTGGGTCTTCTCAAAATCCGGCTGATATTGCATCTAGGGGTTTATATCCGAGCGAGTATCTAATCAGTTATGGTGGACAGGGCCACCGTGGCTGGTAATGACTCCCAACTTCTGTCCAGTAAACCAAGATGAGCAAATTTACATTGAAGCAAGCTTTCTAGAAGTGAAGAAGGTATCGTGTAACTTCACATATTTTCGCAATTACGAAGATGCTTTGGAGAATGTATGCTTTCCATACATTCGAAGTGTTTAGGCTTTTTAAAGCGGTGTCAGAAATACTTCACTCAATCTAATCTCGGAAATATTTACACCATCTACATCCAGCCACCTACATCCAGCGGTGGTGATGTTTGGCGATAGTAGCGTAGCCAACTCTATTGTCTCCTTTCAGAATCGCCGGAATGTGGGTTGTGTATCGCTGTTCTATATATATTTTAACGGTATCTGCTGGTCAGATTTCCGTCGTCTTGTTCCTTATGTCAGAACATTTAGCCGGAATACTCGGTTATCTAGGGAGTCTAATCCGTTCATTGTCAAATGGCCGGTTGACTAATAATTCGTACTTCAGCCGAACTGTTCGTATGTGGAATAATCTTTCAGCAAGTGTTTTCCTGCCGTCTATGACATTATCAAATTCAAGGCAAACATCAACAAACACTACTCCCTCTTTCCTCCCTCCAATACCCGTCTTTCCTATTGCTAACACAGTGCATTGCATTTATACCCTGAGTGTTGGACATAAAAAAATACTCAAATGGATATAAACCAAAAATACCTACATATAACTAAAAAATAACTAAATACTCTGGCACAACTTGATCTTGCGTAGCAGCTCAGTGGTGACTTTTTTGTTTAAACGCCAATTTCTGAACGCTTCCTCTTTAGATCTGACAGCTTATCTGCATGTCTGATTAAACCAACAATTCTCTGAACGTTTACTCGAAGTAGTCTTCGAGGTAATAAACGTGTTTATTTCAAGAAGAATCCTCATATTTTCTCGATCATTTCAGCAGCAGCATCTAGGAAACATAATTTTCAGTAAAATTGCTGTTCAAAATTGTTGAGCTTCGTGACTGGTTTAGAAGAGGCTCGAATATCAGAGAACGAAAAATATGCTGAAATTGTGCAATGATCTGAGTTACCAAGAGGTGCAAGAATGTTTTTTTTTTGTAAGATTATTTATTTAGTTCATTTATTTCTTACTTAATAATCAAAAAGTATCGATAGCAGTTATAAACTTAGAAACTAGTCTCTAATCGAGCTCTCTGTTCTATTCGTATTGTTATTAAGCTTCCTTTTCAGAGAAATATATTTTAATGTATAATAATACTTTACAATGCTACATTGTTGTAATGGAAAATTGAAAAAAACATTACGTAAATATATACATTTAAGATAAAAATAAAAAGGTAAAAAAGGGGGATTCCAAAATGGAATCTAATATGGCATCAGCCACCAACATTTATTTCTAGTTGACAGGGAAATGGATTTATCCCTGTCAGATATGGAAATATCATATCTTTTGTTTTCTTCAGTTAAGACATGTTCTTTTATTATTTTGCAATTTGCCCTTCTGTAAATGTGATATAGTACAGGTACGCATTCAGGATTTTGAATGTAACATTTTTTATCCAGATATAAAAAACCTTCGGGGGGTACAAAACCATTTTCAATAGCTATGGAGAAATATTCATCACTTTCATAGTAAGGAGCTTTAATTAGGGGATTGTCCATGTTGTCAAGACACCGTCTTATATGATTTCTTGTTAAATTAACTATGTGATTGTCTATTCGGTCTCGGTCTATTTGGTCTCACAAGAGTTTGATACATTATTACTTTTAGTTTTTTTTCTATTAGTTTGGACCCAAACATTTTTTTGTACGTGAAGAAGGCTTTCCTTGCTTTCACTATTTGAAGATTTATGTGGTAGTTAAAATACAGAAATTTGTCCAGGTGCACTCCTAAGTATTTAACTCGTTCGGAAAGAGGGATAGGAATATTTAATTGTGTGGAAGAAATACCAAACTGTTTCCCATTTTTCCGAACGTTATGTTTACATTTGTTAACCGGAGGACGGAAAAGAATGCTTTCGCATTTATTAACATTAATTTTGAGATGCCAATCTGATGAGAATTTTTCTACTATATTAAATTTCTTTTGTAGGTGGAAGTTAATGTCAGATATCTTGTCACTTGAATGAAATCTGATAATGTCATCAGCGAAGGCGATTATGTTGTCTATTTTATCTAATAAATCATTTATAAATATGCTAAACAGGATAGGTGCATTGACGGTGCCCTGCTGAAGACCGTTAATAACATGATGTTGTTGACTAGAAACCGAACTATATATATGAACTATAAACTTTCTATCAAATACCATATTATATATCAGAATAACCAAATTTGGTGGGAAATCGTAGCTCATTACTTTTGAAATTAACCCTTGTAGCCATATTTTGTCAAAGGCCTTTTCAAAGTCAATGAATCAAGCGCCTGTAACAAACTTCTTAGTCCAGTTCCAGTTTATTTCTGAAACTAGCAGGTTGATTGCATGAAGTGTCGAATGTCCGTATTTAAATCCGAACTGTTTGAAACAGATTTGGTTATTTTTTGCCATGAGCTTGTTAATGCGTGTATTTATAATTACACTTGTTATGTTTGGCAACATACTAATTGGGCGGAGGTTATTTAGGCTGTTTCGGTCTGCATCTTTCTTCGGAATTACAAGTAATTTCGCTATTCTCCATTCTGGAGGAAAATATGAATTGTTTAACATATTGTTAAAAATTGAGCAATATTCCAGAATTACTTCAGAAGGAAGTTCCTTCAGAATAATATTAGGAATCCGATCAATTCCCGAGACAATTTGTTATTCAGCTTAGAAATTATGTCCTTTATGTCAGAAGGAGAGACAAAGTAATTATCCTCTTGGGAAGTGGATAGACCGTTGGCTGTATAAGTGGAACTAAATGTCATTTTAGTGAGATGAACGCTTTCATATCTATTTTTAATGTTTAAAAATTACATGAAGCATTGATCAATATGTGCATGTACCATGTTATCAGGTGAGTTGACCTTCTGAGCGTGGATTGATTGGAAATGGAACCCGAGTAGATCCAGGATATCTTTTTCGTTTTTTAATATAAAACAATTTTTCGAAAGATCCTTTTCGAAAGTACTAGGGTCCAGTCCAGCCCGAATAAGTGTTTCTTCACTTGCAAATGGGACATTAACATGACTAAGAGTATTTTCATATGTCTTCAGAAAATGTTTCTTAATCAGTGAAAATTTAGATGGGTTATTTGGTTTGGGATTTGCCAGTTCTAGCTTTTTCTGTTTATTAATTTGCAGTTTCATGTTTTCTTCAATAAGGATTTTTACAATCCTAAGTTTTGCTTTTTCTTGATTTAGATTAGAAGGAGGGAGATAAATTTCCAGGCGGTTGTGCTTTTTGATGTTGGTTACGATTTTGCTTTTCTCTTTTTGAAGTTTTTTAATAATTGGGGAATTTGATATAGTCTGTAGAAGACTTTTGTGATTGGTCTTTGGGACATTCTTTTCAATAGCAGCTACAATTATAGTATTAAATTTTCTCAGGTGATAATCAATCTCAGAGTTTGACAAATTTCTGTTGTTTGGAGTATGTAATTATATTTTAAGGATATTGTTGCAAGTATTTTTAAACCTTTTCCAGTTTGTTCTTTTGTAGTCAAGCGGTTTACCTTTGTCATTCCCTACAATATCATATAAATTTGTATTATCCCGATTAGAAACGATAATTTGGATTGCGCAGTGGTCGCTTTCATAATCAATACATTTTAAACAATTTACGGAATCGTTAGTCTTTTTAATAATTAGTCGAAAATCTGCGAGACAAACGTCTAAATATGAACTGGTTCTCTGGTATGAGGGTAAAGTCGAAGCAAGCAAATTGCATTTATATTTATATTCGTTAGCGGAAAGCCAATTTTTAAGCGCTGTCCCCTTCCCGTTGTTTGTGGCATTTCCCCAATTTGAGTGCTTACAATTTAGATCACCGGCAAGAATATAAAAATTATTTGGATCTTGGAGCTTTAGTGTTTCAAAAATTTTATTGAGTTCCGATTAGAATGGTTCAGTGTTGTTGCGTGCTGGGTAATATGCTGATATTAAATAAAGTATTTTGTTGGGCTGCATGCATAGTCTAATGATACATGTTTCTGACAGTGAATCAATTTTGTTATTGTAATATTTCGTAAATTTAATATTTTTCTTAATTAAAATGGCAACCCCTACCCCTCTAGTTATTCCATGTCTGTCCCTCCTTATCATCGAATATCCATCAAATTTAAGATTAAGAGTACTTAGTTTCGTTAAGTAGAACTACATCTGGATTGTTATCATTTAAAAAGGTTATTAGGTCTAAGCTCTTATTCAAGCTTATTAGAGAATTGACATTCACAGATATTATATGTTTGGAATTTGGAATTGAGCATAACTTGTATTCATAAGTAAGTGTAGTAAGTTGCATAAAGCATCCACAGGGGCTGTTTGGATATTAAGTTGTTTCTGAAGTTGCAGCATTTGGTTACTTAATGCTAGTGTCTACGCTGGGCACCCTAGTTTTAAGCTTAGTTTTAAGACTATTGTGAATGTAAATGAATTACAACTCTGAATTATAACGAAGAAAAAAGATCAAAAAAGGACACGAATTAAAGCCAACTTCAGGCACAAAAAAGAATAAAACAATTACAAACCCGATAACTACCCGAAGGTACGTTTTTAATAAAACCCCGATATTTAAAAATTTAGAAAAACTAATTTGTTGTTTTCTTTCTATTTGTTTGGGTAAAATTATTTTATTCACCCCCCGCATATTTATTGGTCCTTACGAACCGGATTTTCGAGCCGTCGTTCTATTTAAAAAATAAAATAAATTTTACCCGAACGCTTCATTACAGATCCCGACTAGGTTGCAGTTGGATACCCAAAAACATATAAGTTTGTAACCATCCCCTGAACCCCGTACAAAAAATACCCAACAAAAAACAAGGTAGGTTTTTGGAATATAGAGTGTGTGTGCAAAATAAACAAAATAATAAATATCAGTGCAGTGCGCGTTTTAGTTTGTTAAAATTGTTTCTTTGTTGTTTCGCATTTCGTTTTGCGTACAAACGTACATTTTACAACAACAAAACTCGAAGTCTCTATTACTCGGTTTGATCCCCACTTAGTGCGTACGTAGTTTGTGTGTGCAGCGTTATCCACCACAATCATAAATAACAACAACAACAGGTACTCTGTTCATTTGAGCGCGTTTTGTTATGCTCGTTGTTTTCTAACATTTGTTTTGTGCACAGTGGGCCCGTACTGACCAAAAACTGGTCGATGTAATTTATTTACAATTTAATTCCAAATTGTTAATAACGCAATAAATAAGCACTCGGCACATTAATATTGATATTTATTTTTTGTTTCACACAGTTTCATATCTCAATAAATTGTTTTCGAATTATATTCGTTAGTTTCGACCCGGTATAAAAAAGTGATTTTTCTTGCACACTGTAACGTATTTTATATAGCACAGTGGTGTTGGTTGGGCACAATTGTGAAAATATTTTCTTTCACATTTGTCGATTTTTATTTACATAAATAAAATATATAATATTTATTTCGTTTTTGGTTGCTTATTTTTATTTTGATTTCGAATTTTTAAATTTAATATTGATTTCGACCCTATAAATACATACTTAGAAATTCAATTTGTGGAATTTTTAGGTTTCGATTTATTAGCGATTTTGATAAGTTTCTACAACTTTTACATCGCGTTTGCTCTCAAATCCGTCTAAAGTCCGTTGAATTTTTGTCCAAATCGAAAGGGAACAGTAATTTTTCCAGAGACGCCCGTTAAACAAACAAAGATGTCTGCTCTAACTACCCTTATTAGAAGCGGCGACCGTATCGTAGATTTCGAGTTCTTAGTAACTTCTATGAAAGACGAAGAGCACACAGTTCATTCTCTCAACACCCATAAGAAAGAAATGGAACGTTTGTGGGAAACTTTCCGCAATTGTTATGAAGAATTATCGGATTCTTTAGACAAAAAGGCCTCAAATATTGCGGAAATTAAAAATAATTATATTTCGATATATAAAACATATTCCCGGGCATTAGCGTATATAGAAGATCATATTGAAAAGATCAACGCTAAGAAAAGGTCGAATAGTTCGCACATTCCCATTAATCTTCCCCCTTGTGACACCGAAGATTTTACCGGTGATTATAAAAAATGGCCAACGTTTAGAGACATGTTTTCAGCTATTTACAAAGAAAACACCCACATCAGTGAAATTCAAAAAATGTATTATCTGATGCAGAAAACTGAGGGTGAAGCCCGAGATATTATAAAAACTTGTCCGATGACAAATGATGGCTTCGCCATGGCCTGGCAAAATTTAGTTGACAGATATGAGAATAAGCGAATTCTGGTTAACGCTCAACTTAAGACGTTATTTAATTTAGCCCCTATCGTGAAAGAGTCTGGTCCCACTCTAAAGAAGTTGCAACGTACGTTGAACGATTGCATCACGAATCTTGCTTTACTTGGCATTGAAACGACGAACTGGGATGCAATTTTTGTATTCATCTGTTCGACACGCCTTCCTGAAGTCACTCTCGGACTTTGGGAACAGAGCCAAGGCACAAGTTCTGATCTTCCAAAATGGGCAAACATGGACAAATTTCTGACTTTGAGATATCAAACTCTTGAATCGGTATCCGACATTCGAGGAGCTCATAACCCGGCATTTTGTCCTAACACGACACCCTATAAAAAGCCCATCGGTCAAAAAGTAAATTCGAATGATAGTAGGAAGTTTAAAAGCTTCGCCACCACTATCCCCGCTCAACCAAATAAAACTAAATGTCCTTTATGTTCTGATTCTCATCCGTTGAGATTATGCGCAGAATTTCAAAAACTATCTATACCAGAACGTCTGGAAGCGGTAAAAAGATTTAAATGCTGCTCGAATTGTTTAGCCACCGGGCACACATATAGTAATTGTACGAGTTCTAATGTGTGTTATTTCTGCAAACAGAAACACCATTCGATGTTGCATCGAAAAGATATTTCGACGCAACGGAACTCGTACACCCATGTTTCTAATAACACACCCGCTAACTTCTCGTCAAATTCAGACCCTCGATCCTCTCACCAACAATCGAATTTAAATAATGATTGCCCTTCTACATCGACTGGTACCCGCTCTTTTCAGACTTTTGCAACCCAAATACAATCTAGTATGTACTCCACGGTCCTTTTAGGGACAACCGTAGTGGATATGTGCGTACATAAACTTAGATGTTCTGCAAGAGCTCTAATTGACCCGGCATCTCAAGCGACTTTCATTTCGCGAAAGTTACAAAGAAAACTTTCCTTACCAACCTTTAGCTGAAATTACCCGAAATTTCCATGAACGATCTAAAATCTTCTCATATGGATTTGCTATTAGGTGGAGACATATACTCCAAAATTATGCTCAACGATGTTCACAAACATCCTAGCGGCGACCTTATCGCACAGAAAACCGGTAAGATCTCCCAACCCAAACCATTACAATCTGTCGTGACATTTTACAACCATCTGGAGGAATGACACACTGTCTCGCTTTTGGGAGATTGAAGAAGTGCCCAAGGTGAGAATTCTTTCAGACGAAGATAACTTCTGCGAAAAGTTATATCGTGACACCACATACCGAAATTCGGATGGTAGATACGTTGTTTCTCTCCCTTTTAAACGTGAATACCCCTTAGAGCTACAATCTCGAAAGGGTGCTGTTTCCCAATTTATGAGAAATGAAACCCGTTTGTTGAAAACCCCCGTTCTCAAGGCTCAATATGACTCTGTCCTACAAGAATATTATTCTTTAGGACAGATATCCAAAGTTGAAAATGAAAACCCAACGCCTTCGAGACCTATATACTATCTACCACATCACGCTGTTTTGAAGCCGGACAGTTTAACTACCAAACTTCGAGTAGTTTTTAATGCCTCGTACCCAACTTCTAATGGCATAAGTTTAAATAATGTATTGTACACCGGACCCGTATTACAATCAGATTTAATGATTTTAATTCTCCACTGGAGACTCTTCCGGTATGTCTTCAATGCCGATATCGAAAAAATGTACACGCAAGTCCTGGTACTCCCAGATCAAACAGCATATCAGCGATTAGTTTTCCGCAAGGACCCGAAACATGAAATTTGCGATTTCGAATTGAACACAGTCACTTTTGGAGTGAATTGTGCCCCGTACTTAGCTATTACAACTTTGATCCAGATAGCTGATGATTCCGAAACGCAATATCCTCTAGCAGCCCAGATTATTAAATCACAAATGTACGTCGATGACGTCTTGGCCGGAGCTCATAGCATCGAAGAAGCGACCAGAGGTCGCGATCAACGCGATCTCAGCACTTGTCCTATGTAAGTGCTCTTCGACGCTAGCTCGTCCATTGCGCAATCTTTTCAACATGTCGTACCGTGCTGGTATTTACCCTTCACGTTGGAAAGTTGCCAATGTTCAGCCGATCCCCAAGAAAGGTGAGGCGAATTACCGTCCAATTGCAATATGTTCTGCGCTCTCGAAGGTTATGGAGAGCATGGTTAACCACCATCTTGTCAAATATTTAGAGTCTAACGGCCTTCTCAATGATCGACAGTATGGCTTCCGTAGAAATCGATCTACTGGAGACCTGGAGTCGATCCATTCACCGACTTGGCGAAAGCAAGGTCGTGGCTCTGGATATTTCCAAGGCGTTCGATAGGGTCTGGCACGGAGCACTCATATCAAAACTTATTGCATTTGGTGTCGGTAATACCTTCTCTCGATTCATATCGAGTTTTCTCAGGGATCGCTCTATACGAGTTGTTATAGATGGGGTCTCATCCAACGAGCATAGGTTGACCGCAGGAGTGCCACAAGGCTCTGTCCTCTCTAATTCTCTGTTTCTTATTTTCATTGACGACCTGTTGGGTCAGACTGTGAACCCAATCTACTCCTTTGCAGATGACAGCAACCTCTGTCATTCGTACTCATTTGATCATCGGCCAGGTCCTCTGGAAGTCGAGGAAAAAAGGCGAACGATGAACGACTCACTTAACCGCGATTTGGCGACGATTTGTGAGTGGGGCCAAATGAACAGAGTAGATTTTAATGCACAAAAGACCCAGTGCTGTTTGTTGTCACACAAACGTTCACCAGATCCAGCATCGTCGTCAATTTCTATGGGTGGTGTGGATATCGACGAATCAGACACTCTTGATGTTCTGGGCATGAAGATACAGGGTGATGCTCGTTGGGCTAGCCATATATTCGAAGTGTCGAAAGAAGCATTCAAGTGTTTAGGCTTTTTAAAGCGGTGCAAGAAATACTTCACCCCATCTGATCTCGTAAATATGTACACCACTTACATCCGGCCTAAAATGGAATACAACTCGCATATATGGGCAGGGGCTCCATTAACATCTTTGAAGCTTCTGGACCGTGTACAGAGGAGAGCGGTGGTGATGATAGGGGATGGTAGGGTATCCAGCTCTATTGTCTCCCTACAGCATCGCCGAAATGTGGGTTGTGTATCGCTATTCTATAGATATTTTAATGGTATCTGTTCAGAAGATATCCGTCGTCTGGTCCCTGACGTTAGAACATTTAGCCGGAATACTCGGCTATCCAGGGTCTCTCATCCGTTCATTGTCAAATGGCCGGTTGACCGGACGACGCACTATAGAGAAAATTCGTTCTTTAGCCGGACTGTTCGTTTGTGGAATAATCTTCCTGAAAGTGTTTTTCCCGCCTGCTATGACATTACCAAATTCAAGGCCAACGTCAACAAACACTACTCCCTCTTTCCTCCCTCCAATACCCTTATTTCCCATCGCTAACACAGTGCATTGCATTTATAGGGGGCATCCCCTGAGTGTTAGTCAAAAAAAAAAAAAAAAAAAAAATCTGGAAGGATAGGATTGGTTGGGACGACTGTTTGAAACCCTTGACTCTCAACAGATGGCTCGCCTTCTTAGATGATTATTCTGAGATAGAAAGGATTGAGATCCCCCGATGGGTTGGTTTTAATCCTGACCATGAAGTCGAACTTCATGCGTTTTGTGATGCATCTGAAAGTGCATACGCGGTCACTCTGTATATTCGAATCCAGAACCCGATTGGTGATATCACCACCCGTTTAATTGCTGCAAAAACCAAAGTGGCGCCAATTAAGGTTGAATCCTTACCCAGATTAGAGCTGTGTGGTGCAACTCTACTTGCCGAAATGGTGCATACGCTTCGCGAAGAGATGTGTCTCAACTCGCTGGAAGTGTTTTATTGGACAGATTCGACAATTGTCTTATCTTGGCTTCAAAAGCCCCCGTGTACTTGGCCCACTTTTGTAGCTAACAGAGTCTCAAAAATTCAGAATAAAGTTGGTACTGAAAACTGGCATCATGTCGTCTCCCACGACAACCCGGCTGATATTGCATCTCGCGGTATTTTAGCACGAGATTTAAAATCACACAACCTTTGGTGGAAAGGTCCCAATTGGTTTAGCCTTCCTCGCACGGAGCGGCCCAAACAGACATTCAGAATCATGACAAATCTGAAAACCCGTTCTGTGAAAGTGCATACGACTCAGGTATCCTTTACAGAAGGTATTTTAACGCGATTTTCCAGTCTCCCTCGAGCTATGAGGGTGATATCGTATATTTTCCGTTTTTACCACCTATTGTTATCAAAATTCAAGTCGACCCACTCGCATTCTACCTTGGAACTTGGTCAAGGTGAAATCAATTTCGTAAAAGGTCGTTTGGTAATTTTGTGCCAACGAACACATTTTCCCGCATACTCCTTCCTCGAGCAAGGAGTTGAAGTCTCCCGTAAAAGCCCCCTTTTGTGTTTTAACCCCTTTATAGATTCGAATGGCTTTCTACGAATGAATGGCAGATTAAGCCGATCTCAGACGCTTACGTACGATGAGCGTTTCCCGAAAATTTTCCCATATAACGGTCGATTCACAAAACTCTACTTAGAATATGTTCATCAGTACTCTATACATGGAGAAAACTCGTTAATGTTACGACTTATGCGACTCGAATTTTGGGTCCCAAAACTAAAAAATCTAGTGCGAACTGTGATACACAATTGTCGTGAGTGTGTCCTGCAGAAATAGAAATCTGCCGAGCAGATTATGGCCGCTCTTCCCCCTGAGAGAACTTCACTATCTCGTCATTTTACCTGCACCGGCGTTGACTTTGCAGGACCCTTTGAAATAAAATCCTATATCGGCAGAGGTTGTCGAATCACAAAGGGATACGTTTTGGTCTTTGTCTGTTTCGCAACAAAGGCTATACATCTTGAAGCCACAAATGATTTGTCGACAAATTGCTTCATTGCTGCGTTTACCCGTTTTATCTCTCGTCGAGGATGCCCCTCGAAAATGTTTTCTGATAATGGAACTACCTTTGTTGGAGCGTCCAATATTTTCAAAAAAGATCAGACCCAATTTCTCCTCGACGTAAAACGCCAAATCTTAAATCTCAATGCTTTTCAATTGATGGAATGGCATTTTATTCCACCCGGAGCTCCACATATGGGTGGTCTCTGGGAAGCTGGAGTCAAAAGCTTCAAAACTCATCTAAAAAAGGTTTCCAATGCCCAAAGGTTCACCTTTGAAGAATTTACTACCATTTTAGCAAGAATCGAAGCATGTTTGAATTCCAGGCCCGTTAGTCCGATGAATGAAGATCCGAATGATTTGAACCCGTTGACTCCTGGACACTTTTTGATAGAAAATGCTTTGCTTTCCCCCCCAGAACCTGATGTGAACTCAGAAAAGTTAAGTTACCAAAACCGTTGGCAAAAACTGAAGGTTCTACATCACTTTTTCGCTAGAAGATGGAAAGATGAGTATTTAGTCGAACTCCACAAAAGGAATAAGTAGAAGTACCCTCAGCGCGATGTAGCTGTAAATGATTTGGTCGTCATTAAAAAAGACAATTTACCTCCAAATGAGTGGAATATAGGCAGGGTCGTAAAAGTTTATATAGGATCAGATTCCAAAGTACGAGTGGCTGATGTACGGACCGCAAACGGCGTCCTCTCTCGGCCAGTAGTGAAACTAATACAGCTACCCAACCCCGAACACCACTAACACGTATTATTTGTTTTTTTTTTCCTTTTCGTTTTTTCTTTCCCAACCGTCGAAACCGGAACCCGCATCGTCGCAACCGCGACACCGGCAACACCAGGAGCAACGCCAATAGATCCAACAACAACAATCGGGACAACAGTAGCGTCCAGAATCGTAGCCGGCATGGTCGCAACATCCCCAATGGCGACAACCACCGCAACAACAACAGCAACAACTCTGAATTATAACGAAGAAAAAAGATCAAAAAAGGACACGAATTAAAGCCAACTTCAGGCACAAAAAAGAATAAAACAATTACAAACCCGATAACAACCCGAAGGTACGTTTTTAATAAAACCCCGATATTAAAAAATTTAGAAAAACTAATTTGTTGTTTTCTTTCTATTTGTTTGGGTAATATTATATTATTCACCCCCCGCATATTTAGCTAGCATGGTGTTTCTTATTTCTTCTAGAAATGAATTACAATGATTTTGATTAGAAAAATTTCGCTCTGCTGCATTATCTCTAACAATATTAGCATAACTTATGTTAGGGTTAGTAAAGGTTGAGGTTTGATTTTTATTAGAAGATAAGTTTTGTTTCCTAATTCTAATTTCCCTCGCGAAGGGGTAACCATCTGGACGCGATGCGGGGGCCTACGTGTCAGACGAGTTGTCCATGCTGACGGGAGTCCTCTTCCAGAAATGGATAATCCTTTACGGAAACTCCCTCAGGTCCAACCATGTCAGAAGGGCGCTCGACACTAACTAAGAGTTCCCCATCCCCGACTCTCAAGTCAATAAATCCATCCAGCGTCTGTTTCTTCCCATATTGGGCGGCTGGATGGTCTGCGTCTAACTCCATATGAGCGGCAGAATTTACCACATCTGGCCGTAGGTATAAAAGGCAACCCCCACCAAACCAAGATGAGCAAAATATTAATTAACTCTGCAGGTGGTACCCAGGTAGAACCTGGTCGGGGCAGAATATCTGCAGGCCCCAAACTCATCAGCCCCTACAACGACTACAACAAACACGGAAACGGATACGAATACGAACAAAAATACGAATACGACGAACAAAGCAGTGGGAGACTTGGCTGCCTTGTTCGAAGACGGAGCAAGAATACAAACACCAGATGAATTGAAAAGCGAAGGGAGTCATAGACTAACTTCAGGAGCCGAGGAATCTGACTCCTCTGGGGACGGAAACGTCACAATCCTTGCAGGCCCATTAGCGGCTAGCAAAGACCGGAAGGATGAAGCAGGCAAGAGCCTTGCTAAAAAGAAAAAGTTGTCAGGAGCTCAGAGGAAAGAGCTCCGAAGAATGCGACTGGCAAACGAAAAAGCAACTCTGCAGCAGACTCCCAAATATACAACGGAGCCTACACCTGCTCCCGCAGGTAAAAGAATCCGCTCTACAGGAGGAATCTGCCGAAGCTGCAACAAAAAAGAGAAAGAGCTTCCTGACATCAGGTAGGACAACATCTTCCAATCCGAAACCAAAATAAGTCTCTAAGCAGAATTCTGGCGTTAGTAAGAAGGAAGGTCGAAATCCTACCACGACGTCGGACAACTTGCCTTCAACCTCAAGGAAAGGCGACCTACCAAAGGAACGTCCGTCACTTAAGAGGAAGGCAAACGTTGAAACTGGTAAGAAGCCGCCATCTTACGCCAAAGTAGCGAAACGTCAAAAATGGGACGAGCTATGCTTTGGCGTTATCGACACAAAAAGTGCCACGGGAAAAATCCCGGAAGAGCATAGGTCAGCCGTAGAAGAGCTGATAAATATAAAAATCTTGGAGCACGTCCTCGGGAAGGGAGACGATTGCGACGAGATTGGGATCCTGAGCTGCTCCTACGCCAAGGGCATTTTGATGATGCAACTCGCATCAAATAAATGCGTAAACACCTTGGCACGCCTAGTGAAGGATGTTCCTACTCCTTGGGAGAGCGGCAAGCTCGACCTCATTAGGAAAAGGGACATTCCGGAACTTATGAAGGCGTCCTTCTTCCTGAAGGGTTGGGACAGCAAACTCCCACCCGGGAAAGTCCTCGACGTCCTGGGCAAGCAGAACAAGGGCTGGAGACGGGCAAATGGGAGATCTTCCACAGGGAAGAGAGCCAAAACGGTAGCCTCTTCGTTGTGGGAATCGACCACGGGTCCCTCGCACGGCTCAAAGAGATGAAGGGGAGGGCCTTCTTCGTCTCAACAGCCGTGTACATCAAAATCAGCAAGGTACCCATTGGCAGGACGGCAGATAAGCACGACGCTGCCGACGAGGAACCAAAAAAGAGAGCAGTGATGCAGCAGCATCACCGCAAAATGTAGAAGAGGAGGCTGGGGACCACATCACCAGCTCCCAAGAAGACCGACTTCTGGCATGACCGGCATCAAGGTCACCCAGATTAACCTCCATCGGAGCGAAACGGCAACTACCGCGCTGATGGAAAACATAAACAAAGGTAAGGTTCATATAGCTTTAATCCAAGAACCATGGACACACAAGAACAAGGTTATTGGTTTAAACAACACGCATAGATATAGTGAGGACACTTTATATGACCTATCGGCCGTCAAAGCAATAGACATAAGGAATTTAGGTAACTTTATAGAGGGGACCGAATTCCTAACGTAGGATGAAGGGGAAGGGAATTCGTAGACGAAATCAGGATCGCACAACAGGCCGAATTGCTGGCCTATGTGTATGGTACCGATCCTCCATTCAACCTAACCTAACCTAATTCTAATTTTATTAAGAAGTTCTTTGTATCGTTCGCATCTTCTGTAAGAATCTGGATGGCCATACTTTTTGCCCTCCAATACAAGGAATGTTTGTTGGTTCATTCACTAATTGCGCCAAGTCGTTATGCTCGGCAAATAGCTCAGCTCGTATTGACCCTCGGAGATGTATGGCTCGAATGGGAAAGCCAAGAATTTATAATAACAACTGACTCTGTACCCCTCCCGCCACTGTTAGCTCTGTTAGTGTTATACCAACAATATCTAACAGAACAGCCACAATAATAGCGCAGTATAATTTGTGATTTGCGAAGGGTTAGGAGAAGGGGGAACACAAGTACAAGACAGAAAAGGGGATGTAAATAAGCCCTTAGTGTTGTCTTTTTGTGTTGATGCGTTTTTTGAGCTGGTTGTTGTTATTGTTGGTGTGTGCGCGCGATGATCGTCAGTTTTGTTATTATATTGTAGCTGATTTATCGTTGTTTTGGTCACTGCTATTGTTGAATATGTAACTCTGTTAGTTTGTGGTTGTTATTGGTTCTTTGTTTTTTCTTATTTTATTCTACAGTTGATGGAGAAAATATTGAAAAAAGCAGAAGTTAACAAAACAGTGAATACCAAAGGCCAAATCCTACTCGCATGTGCGGACAACATTAACATCATCGGTAAAATAGAGCGAGATGTAACTGGTGATTTTTCCAGAATCGAGAAGGAACCGGCGAAGATGGGTCTAATGGTAAACGAGGACAAAACTAAATTTATGCTTGCCATTGGCGACATAGTGAAGGCAGGCAATTGTAACGTCGTGGTAGTGGAAGAATTTAGTTAGCAATACTAATAATGTTAGCATCGAATTAAAGCAGAGGATCGTGCTGGCAAGTATATGTCCGAACAAACAAGTCAATTTCAGAGCTCTTTTTCGTCGAACTCAAATAACACTGTACAACACACTTATTCTACCTGTGCTTCTTTATGGCGCAGATGCTTGGGTGTTTGAGAAAGTAGATGGTACTGTCCTGGGAGTTTTTGAGAGAAAATCCTTCACAAAATATATAGCACGATCTGTGTTAACAAGGAGTATAGTCGTCGAAACGTGAGTTTATACAAATCGTCTATTTCGCCCACTTAAGAAATCCTGTAATAATATCAATATGACCAACGCGATCTTGCCCAAATTTTGTATTTAGTAAAGCTATTGATAGAAGTTTCTGACAAAAACTTGGAAGTCTGGCAACTCCCCTTCTGGTACCTCCCATACAAATGTACCATCCCGCCTACCTTAGAAATCGTGTAGTAACACCAATATGACCAACGCGATCTTGCCCAAATTCTGTATTTAGTAAATCTATAGCTAGACAAAGTTTTGGACAAAAACTTGGAAGTCTGGCAACTCCCCTTCTGGTATCTCCCATACAAATGTACCATCCAGCCTACCTTAGAAATCGTGTAGTAACACCAATATGACAAACGCGATCGTGCCCAAATTCTGTATTTAGTAAATTTATATCTAGACTAAGTTTTGGACAAAAACTTGGAAGTCAGGCAACTCCACTTCTGGTACCTGCCATACAAATGTACCATCCCACCCCTTAAAAACCCTGTAATACTATCAATATCACCAACGCGATCTTGCCCAAATTCCGTATTTAGTAAAGGTATAAGTGGACAAAGTTTCGGACAAAAACTTGGAAGTCTGGCAACTCCCCTTCTGGTACCTCCCATACAAATGTACCATCCCGCCTACCTTAGAAATCGTGTAGTAACACCAACATGACCAACGCGATCTTGCCCAAATTTTGTATTTATTTTGATTTGCGAAGGGTTAGGAGAAGGGGGAACACAAGTACAAGACAGAAAAGGGGATGTAAATAAGCCCTTAGTGTTGTCTTTTTGTGTTGATGCGTTTTTTGAGCTGGTTGTTGTTATTGTTGGTGTGTGCGCGCGATGATCGTCAGTTTTGTTATTATATTGTAGCTGATTTATCGTTGTTTTGGTCACTGCTATTGTTGAATATGTAACTCTGTTAGTTTGTGGTTGTTATTGGTTCTTAGTTTTTTCTTATTTTATTCTATAGTTGATGGAGAAAATATTGAAAAAAGCAGAAGTTAACAAAACAGGCACAGTGAATACCAAAGGCCAAATCCTACTCGCATGTGCGGACAACATTAACATCATCGGTAAAATAGAGCGAGATGTAACTGGTGATTTTTCCAGAATCGAGAAGGAATCGGCGAAGATGGGTCTAATGGTAAACGAGGACAAAACAAAATTTATGCTTGCCATTGGCGACATAGTGAAGGCAGGCAATTGTCACGTCGTGGTAGTGGAAGAATTTAGTTAGCAAAACTAATAATGTTAGCATCGAGTTAAAGCAGAGGATCGTGCTGGCAAGTATATGTCCGAACAAACAAGTCAAGATCAGAGCTCTTTTTCGTCGAACTCAAATAACACTGTACAACACACTTATTCTACCTGTGCTTCTTTATGGCGCAGATGCTTGGGTGTTTGAGAAAGCAGATGGTACTGTCCTGGGAGTTTTTGAGAGAAAATCCATCACAAAATATATAGCCCGATCTGTGTTAACAAGGAGTATAGTCGTCGAAACGTGAGTTTATACAAATCGTCTATTTCGCCCACTTAAGAAATCCTGTAATAATATCAATATGACCAACGCGATCTTGCCCAAATTTTGTATTTAGTAAAGCTATTGATAGAAGTTTCGGACAAAAACTTGGAAGTCTGGCAACTCCCCTTCTGGTACCGCCCATACAAATGTACCATTCCGCACCATTATAAATCGTATACTAATACCCATATGCCGAACGCGATCTTGTCCAAATTTTGTATTTAGTAAAAATATAGCAAGATAACGTTTATAACAAAAACTTGGAAGTCTGGCAACTCTCCTTCTGGTACCGCCCATACAAATGTACCATCCCGCACCATTATAAATCGTGTACTAATACCCATATGCCGAACGCGATCTTGCCCAAATTTTGTATTTAGTAAAAATATAGCAAGGCGACGTTTAGAACAAAAACTATTTCGCCCACTTAAGAAATCGTGTAACAATATAAATATGCCTAGCGGGATATTGACCAAATTCTATATTTAGTAAAGGTATAACTGGTCAAAAATTCCAACAAAAACTGAGTCTGACAACTCCCCTTCGGGTACCTCGCATACAAATGTACCATTCCACCCACTTTAGAAATCGAGCAATAATATCAATACGGTCAACGCGATCTTGCCCAAATTATGTAATTAGTAAAGCTATAGCTAGACAAAGTTTCGGACAGAATCATACAATTTTCGAGAAAAAACTCTCACCCTACGGGTAGGAGGGTATATATCATTTGATACGACCCAAAAGTGTAACACCTAGAAATATTCACATTAGACCCCAGGTGTCTTTGAACCAAATTCGATTCATGACTTTCTGAATCGCTGGTACGCACGATAACTTTCGAAAGAGTTAAGCAATCACTCTGAAATTTGGCATGGCTTAATATTTTCCCAAAACTGCTTATGGGATTGCATATGGGCTATATGGCCACACCCCTCCCATACAAATCTGCTATTTCGCCGACTTTATAAATCGTGTAATAATATCAACACGCTCAAGTTCGATCTTGGCCAAATTCCGTAGTTAGTAAAGGTATAACTGAACAAAGTTTCTGACAAAAACTTGGAAGTCTGGAAACTCCCCTTCTGGTACCTCCCATACAAATGTACCATCCCGCCTACCTTAGAAATCGTGTAGTAACACCAATATGACCAACGCGATCTTGCCCAAATTCTGTATTTAGTAAATCTATAGCTAGACAAAGTTTTGGACAAAAACTTGGAAGTCTGGCAACTCCCCTTCTGGTATCTCCCATACAAATGTACCATCCAGCCTACCTTAGAAATCGTGTAGTAACACCACTATGACAAACGCGATCGTGCCCAAATTCTGTATTTAGTAAATCTATATCTAGACTAAGTTTTGGACAAAAACTTGGAAGTCAGGCAACTCCACTTCTGGTACCTGCCATACAAATGTACCATCCCACCCCTTAAAAACCCTGTAATACTATCAATATCACCAACGCGATCTTGCCCAAATTCCGTATTTAGTAAAGGTATAAGTGGACAAAGTTTCGGACAAAAACTTGGAAGTCTGGCAACTCCCCTTCTGGTACCTCCCATACAAATGTACCATCCCGCCTACCTTAGAAATCGTGTAGTAACACCAACATGACCAACGCGATCTTGCCCAAATTCTGTATTTAGTAAAGTTATAGCTAGACAAAGTTTTGGACAAAAACTTGGAAGTCTGGCAACTCCCCTTCTGGTACCTCCCATACAAATGTACCATCCAATATTTTTCTATAGCATTCGGTATTTTAGGTTGCTATTATGACTTTTCATCAGATGTTACATCAAATGATGGTAGCTACGGTCACTTTTGACTATCCGATACTTATGAGTATGAGACTTGTATGTAATTTACTGAGGGTGAGGGTATATATAAGTCGGTTTACCCGACTGCAACTTTTTCACTGGTTTTCTATAACATGAAGTATTTTCAGGTTGCTATTATGGAATATGAGACTTGTATATTTTTACTGAGCGTGAGGGTATATATAAGTCGGTTTACCCGACTGCAACTTTTTCACGGGTTTTAAAAACAATGATTAAAAGTGTAAACTAAATATAGCAACACATACCACACATTAATAGTTTGTGTTTTTTGTAAGTAGTGTTTAGTTCAATTAGGGCTGCCTTTCTATAGAAAATACTCTCGGTTCAGAAAGCAATATACATTAGGGTGGAGTGAAAATGTTATCTCGTACACAGTTCTTCTGTTGAAACATCAGATGAGGACGATGAGTTTCGCACTGCAGAAGTAGTAGTATCTAAACCATCCCTTCGCGTAGCCCCACTCGAGAAACATTCAAACCGTTGAGTTGCTTTCTTCTTTTACACCCATTAACCAAGTTACAAGTGCTTGTGTTAAAACATTCATTATCTTGGTGAATCACCTCGATAACAAAAAATACAAAAGGGCAAACAAGCCTTATCAAAGACAAAAATAAACAACTTATAAGAGACAAATTCGTCTTTTATAAACATTTTGGTGACCCCGACGTGATCTGAATTCCAGTTTCCCCCCACCAGTGGTAAGGAACTCGGAATACTCTAACACGCCTTGCACACATTCATCAGGACACCGGTCCAGACATCGAACCAAAGCAGAATTCCAGTTTCCCCCCACCAGTGGTAAGGAACTAGGAAAACTCTTGGCGAGCTGCAGCACACAGGAAGACACCAGTGGTACCCCATTTACGTAGTTCAGCCGATATCCTGCAACTTGGCACAGGATCAAATCTACGGCAACTCTTCATCATAAAGAAATTGCATATCCTATTATTTGGCATAGGACTGCATTCGCTGCATTTCCTCAAAAATTGTTAGTTCTGTACCCTGGCACAGAAGCGACACTCCCAAGTCTACAGTTGTACTATAGCCTGAGGACAAGAAACGTCAGCTGAGTCTACAAAGATCAGAGCCCAAAAAAAAAAAACCAAAAAGACTTCAATATGACATTATTTAGCCAACTACTAGAGTCCCAACAAGCGACTGGCGATGTCATTGAGAGCATTATCCGAAACGTCAAAAAGGATGGAGCTTCGAGAAAAACAGTCCCGTATTATGAGGAACGTCTCAGACGATTGGATACGGCATGGTCTGAGTTCGAGACCACCGACAACAAAATACGGTGCCTTGAAAATATTCCAACTGACCACAAATATTTCACCGAGAAGTATTATGAGAAAATATCGGAACTTACTTTAAAGTACCGGGACATTTTCGAGACAGCAATGATGGAATCATCTAATGAACCCGAAGTAGAAACAAGACAAAAGCATGCTGACGACAAGCCATCTGTGTCACTTAGAACAACAGTGACTGATAGGGATCCAGCGGCGCTAAGGGTTTCCACTACTAATTCATCAATTAGAAGACAAAATGTGATGATGGCATCGCTGAGACGGTTGCTTATCATGGATCCGACAGCGGCAAATATGGCTCTTAAGGAAAAGTTGTGGGAGCAAGTCCCACAGCAAGTTAAGAGTGACCATGCAGAAGTTGAGTGCCGTGCCTTACTAGATTCTGGATCTCAAGTCAATTTCGTCACTGAACGTCTAGTAAAACAACTTGGTTTATCAATGAAGCCAGCCTCAATAAACATTAACGGAATTGGAACAACTAATACCAGGACACAGCATCGAGTAAATGTGGCATTACACTCTCGCATTAATGGATTTTCAACTCCACTTGAAGCATTGGTACTGCCTCGCATCATTTCTCCGCAACCATCACAATTTATCAACACGGATAATTGGTCGTTACCCAAAAATCTGGTGCTAGCCGATCCATCATTTAACCGCCCCGACAGAATCGACATACTATTAGGTGCGGAACATTATCATCAGCTCCTATCAGTTGGGCAAATTAAATTGTCTGAGCAACTACCAATATTACAAAATACTACATTCGGGTGGATTGTCTCAGGTAAACTTGAGGAAGCGCATAACTCAAATGTGGCATGCTGTGTCAGCACCACTGATGAAAGTCTTGAACAATCCATATCTCGCTTATGGGAATTAGATGATATTAAAACCAGCGATAAATTGCTCTCGATAACAGAAAGGCAGTGTGAAGAACACTTCACTCGACACACCTCGAAGAACCAAGATAATCGATTTGTAGTGAAGATACCGTTTCACCAAAGTCCTGAGGCGCTAGGCGAATCACATCGAGTTGCTCTTAACAGATTCTTATCACTTGAGCGGCGACTGCAAACAAATCCTGAAGTGAGAACAGCATACAATGCTTTTATGCATGAATACGAATCAATGGGGCACATGACAAAAATATCATCGGATTCAATTACCTCACCGAACTACTTTATTCCACATCACTGCGTATTACGGCCTGAAAGCTCTACCACTAAACTGCGCGTAGTATTCGATGCGTCAGCAAAAACATCATCAGGATACTCACTTAATGACCTTATGTACACAGGCCCGACTGTGCAAAGCGAGCTCTTCTCCATACTGTTACGATTTCGATTTCCCAGATTCGTTTTTACTACTGATGTCGAAAAGATGTACAGACAAGTCATGATATCTCCCGAAGATCGATATCAACTGATTATCTGGAGAAATCACGTCGATCAACCCATATCATACTACCAGCTTAATACTGTTACATATGGAACCAGAGCTGCCCCGTATTTAGCAACAAGGTGTCTACAACAACTGGCAAAAGACAACAGCTTTCGTTACCCGCTGGCTTCGAAATTTCTCCAAGAAAACTTCTACGTAGATGATGGTCTGGGCGGAGCAGATAGCTTAATCACCGCAATACAATTGCAAGAACAGCTAACGGAAATAATGAAGGAAAGTGGGTTTAATTTACGGAAATGGTGTGCAAATCACCCGCAACTGCTCAGAAATATTCCACAAGGAGATCTAGAAGTAAATTTAGATTTTGAAAACCCTCACGCCGACTCCATAAAAACATTAGGACTCACCTGGCTCCCAAAGGACGATAAGCTGTGTGTTAAGGTTAATGTCGAAGCAGTCAAAAGAATCACTAAACGCACTATTACTTCAGATCTCTCGAGACTGTTCGATCCATTAGGAATGCTTGCACCCATCATAGTATCGGCCAAAATCCTAATCCAGAATTTGTGGCAGTTAAAATTGGATTGGGATCAATCTCTACCTGAAGAGCTTCATACAAAATGGCTCACATTCCGCTCGGACTTAAATGTGTTGAGAACGCTTCAGATATCAAGACATGTTTTCAAAGGAGGAATCCCAGAGGCAACTCAATTACACATTTTCTCTGATGCATCGGAAAAAGCTTATGGAGCAGCAGCATATATTCGATCAGTGTTCAAAGATGGCGCCATTATAACTCGATTGTTATGTGCCAAATCTCGCGTAGCCCCACTCGAGAAACATTCAAACCGTTGAGTTGCTTTCTTCTTTTACACCCATTAACCAAGTTACAAGTGCTTGTGTTAAAACATTCATTATCTTGGTGAATCACCTCGATAACAAAAAATACAAAAGGGCAAACAAGCCTTATCAAAGACAAAAATAAACAACTTATAAGAGACAAATTCGTCTTTTATAAACAACTCAACAGATGAGAGATAAGCTGAAAAATCTTGCTACAACGTGTGATAGAACTGGTGTTTCTGATCGATCTTCAGCATTAATTGTAAATGCTGCTTTACATGACTTAAATTTTATCAGTACTGAGGACTCAGTGAAAGTAATAGACAGACGCAAAATACGCAGAGAACGGCAGAAGGTTCGTACAGAATTGCAATCTATAAAAGAACATGAACCTTTAACGGCTATTTATTTTGATGGTCGTAAGGATAAAACTTTGACTATAACTAAGGCTGATAATATATCCCAAAGGAAGATTAGAGTTGAAGAACATATCTCAATCATATCAGAACCCAATTCTGAATACATCGGTCATCTTTCTATTGGTTCGGGTAAAGCGGCTGATATTGAGAAAAGTATTTTCGAGTTTCTTGAAAATAAATATGACTTTCGTTTTTCTTTGGCGGCAATTGGATGCGATGGTACTGCAGTTAATACTGGTCGGAAAAATGGAGCCATTGTTTTATTAGAAAAACATCTGAAGCGCCCTTTCCAATGGTTTGTGTGCTTGTTGCATGCAAATGAATTACCACTTCGCCATTTGTTCTCCAGTATCGACGGCACTACTACAGGCCCCAATACTTTTTCTGGCATGTTAGGAAAACAGCTTGATAATTGTCTTGACTTCAAAATAGAAGCATTCGAACCCATCTCCACCGAATTGCCAGATTTGAATATTGATTTGTTGAGCACCGACCAAATATACCTTTATCAGATGTGTTCTGCTATTTCTTCTGGTACAGTTCCACCAAACTTAGCTTACAGAGACCCAGGAAAACTAGCACATTCTCGATGGTTAACTTGCGCTAACAGAATTCTTCGGTTGTATATTGGTACAGCTAAACCGACTAACAATTTGAAAGAACTAGAAACTTTTATCATGAAAGTTTACGCACCAAACTGGTTTGATATCAAGTCAAAATCCTCATGTAAGTTTGGTCCGATTCACATCTTTAATATGGTCAAAAGATGCTTGTATTTGCGAGATGACTTAAAAAGTATTGTCTTAAATACTATTCAAAGAAATGCTTTCTTCATACACCCAGAAAATCTATTGCTGGCTATGTTGCAAGATGATGTTCAGCATGTACGAAAGCTGGCTCTTCGGAGAGTTTTAAAGGCAAGAACAGAGTCCAAAGGCAAGGAAGTACGTGAATTCCAATTGCCAGAACTTAAAACAGATGCGACAAATTATTATGATTTGATAGAATGGTCGAAAGAGAAGATAACAGAACCTCCTGTAACAATGAAATACAGCGACTCGGAAATTACTTCAAAAATTGCATCTGGAGGTAAATTGTTGGATATTGAAAAGTACACCCAGGGAAAAAACAACTTAAAATCAATAAAAACCATATTGAATCAATAATAAACATTAACGAAAGTCTAGTAATGTTGAAATTTTTTATTTCAATATGGAACAATATTAATTTAAAGTTGCCCTATATATGATTATTTTAATATGGAAACAATATAGAAATAATATTTTTCGGCATTGAATTAATATTGAATTCTTATAGAATAATATTGTCGTCTTATTAAATCAATGTGGAAAAGTTATTGAAATTATATTTTTTATTTTAGAATTAATATTGAAACAATATTGAATTAAGAATGAAACAATTTAAAAATAAGGTTATTCAGCTTTGATTTAATATTGAAGCGTTATGAAATTTAAAATGCACACTATTGATACTAGGTTAAAACAAATTGAATTGATGCAAGAATTTATTCAGATTTATTCAATAGTAATTTATATACATTTTCAGAAACATGAAGAATATGCGTTTATAACTATGCGACATATTTTCGTCTAACGTATGTTTTACCATTACATAGTGGATATAAATGTAGGGGTGAAGCACTAAAATCTGAAAATAATTTAATTTCCAGACTATCAATTAAAGATCCAACAGGGGATGACGGTGAATATGTACTATTAAGACTGCTGTCTTGCACCCATCTTCTTATATCAGACTTGAGTGAGTCTGCGTCATCTTCAATTCCAAACTAAAAATAATAAAAAAACAAATAAGAAATTATTTTACTTCAAAATCAATTAGGTAGATTGAAGGACAACACCCACCTTTTCCTTTATCCATGCAAAGAGCTTGCTGCGGAACTTTGCGCGGGTTCCTATGGGGGGAATAACCTCACGTATATCCTCTCGATCTAAATATTGTAGGCTATCAAAAGTAACCTTGGCGTCTAAACTAGTATATTAACAATTGATTCTTTACCATAGTCAAAAAGAAAACTTTCCTCTTAAGTAAGGCAAAACATTTTACAATCCAGCCTCTTCCAACCATTCGATTAATTTCTTGGTATCTTCTTCATCTTCATCTGCCGATGGGTGACTCAATGAATTGAAATAAATTGATTCAGTTGCTGTTGTCTTAGAGTTTTTTTGTCATTAGGATTTAAAAAGTGTACACATTTGGCTTCTTCGATGCTAGCAGATGCTTTGTTCAAAATGCTTTCTACTTCCTGGCTTTCAGAGAGGACCATATTACCCGAAATCGATGTTTCATGATCTGCCAATTCATTTTCTAAAATGGTCACTACATCTCCACTTTCTGTGTATAATATACCATTCACTAAATTAAATTTCACAGACATTTTTTTAAAACCGTCCACAACACACAAAATTACACAACCTAATAAAGAGTGAATCAGCTGATATGGTTTACATATTGATTTAAAGTGTTGCCATATAGATTTTAAAATGTTTCTTATTAGTTCAATATTTTTCAACTTAAATTCCAACTTAATTAAGAAATTAATAAAATAATAATATTAAAATAATATGTTTCAACTTTAAAACAATGTTGATTCTATGTATGCCACAAAATAAATAGAAACTACATTAATTCAATGTTGAAAATTATTGATTTAATGTTTTTCAATATAATTTTTCTCTTATATTGAAAATTATTGATTTAATGTTTTTCAATATAATTTTTCTCTTATATTGAAAATTATTGAATTAATATGACGCGTTCTTATTTTTAAGCTGCAGCTTTTCCCTGAGTGTACCCTTGCCACACTCAAACAGTCGAAAGGTGTGTCAAACTTGTAACTGAGGCCTCGGCATCTGTTTGTGGGCCCGTTGCTAGAGATGGTTTCATTCGTACTAGAATAAAATCCAGGCAAGAAATACCTGTTTTTGACACCAAATCTCAGTATTTCCGTCAAAAATAAGACACTCGGACTTCTAATACTGAACATTAAACTTTTATTTTTATGGTAATTTCATATAATAATTCATTGGACTTGTAGTTTTATGTATAAATTCAGTAAAATATACGATTATAATGTCAAAAAAAAAAATGTTTATTTGTAAGTCTATTTTTTTCTTATTTATCAACCTTCATCCCTAATGCGCCACCTCAAGATATTGAGTTAGGAAGCTGTACTTTTGCATGCACATTTCCATTACTATGGATCAATGTTTGAGAAGGCAGGAAACTTAAAATTAAAAAAAAAAAATTCACTCCACCCTAATATACATCCTTTATTTGGCGACAATTCAGTACTCTGTTATAAAAAAAAATCACAATGCAATAGCAAAACTTAGGTTAAGTACAACAGAAAAAGAAATAACTGCAGCCATTATCGAGACCAACGTCACTTCTAACTCCTTACCACAACAAACAAACAACGCAAAGGAAAGTGACAACTAACGCTATAACGAAGCCTCTTTGCTGTTTATCTGTAGTGGCCCTACCAACCTGTTATTATTTTTAAAAAATAGATTTTTATAATTCTCAGTTTTCCTAAAATTTTTTTTTTTAAATGCCACACACATGGCATTTTCGGCATTACTTAATAATCGAATAGCTTCTAAATGTCGTTGAAATGTTTCGGAACAAATGATCAATTCATCCAAATACGCCAGAATACATTCATCAGAAATTCCAATTATAAATCGATTTATAAGCCTACGGAATGTTGCGGGTGCAAATGGCATACGCCTGAAGCGAAATGTTCCGAATGGAGTTATAAGGCATGTTTTGTCACGATCTCCAACTGATACTTCAACCTAGTAATATCCACTTTGTAGATCTAGGGTAGTCATATATCTGATGGTTATTGCAGCATGCAACAAATCGTCCATACGTGACAATGGGTATCTATCTGGTATAGTGACGGTGTTAAATTTTCTGTAGTCGACGAATACTGACCCATCCCTTTTTGGTACCACGGCGACAGGCAGAGTCCACGCTGAATCACATTCTTCAATAATGTCATTCTCAATCATAACCTCTATTTCTCTTTTTAACTCTCGGGCTTTGGCAAATAAAAGACGTATGGGTGTGAAAAAATTAGTTCATAATCTCCGGTGTTTATCTTATGGACGGCATATGGTGTGAGTTCATCTGAAGAACCAAATACAAGACTATGCTTAGCCAACAGCGCAACCAACGTCTGAATTTCCTCATCTTCCATATTAACGGCATCCGTAAGTTTTAATATTTGGTATTCAAATGTATACAATGGAATAAAAATAGGTTCGTCTTTATCTTTTTCTCTCACATAAGTGACACCAGCGAATAAACAATTATCTCTATCCGATGTCATACTATCAGTTGGTATAGTATCCTTGAAAATAGCTTGGATGGAATGTGGCGAATAAACGGATTCCATAATAAAATAAGGACCGTAGTATTCGAAATCGGACACAAATGATTTGCAAACAAGTTTGTGTGTTACGAATTTTGGCTCAACACTTTCCGTTGCATCTTCAGTTGTCTTACGCTTAGGGTGTACCCACTCGTATAGATCCAATTAAATTTAATGCAGGAGACTATTCCTCAACAAAATCAAAAATTTGAGCTGGGCAAGTTTCAAAATGCCAATAATGTTGCCCCATATTTAATAAGATTTGCGACTGTTCAATGAAATCAGCGCAAAGGAATGTCCGGTTGTTCTTTCCTTTAGGGAAAATTAAAAATTGTATATTAAGACACCGGCCACGAATGATGATCTTACAGGTTGTGGTCAAAAATATCCGGATACTTGTAGTTCCGTCTGCGAGAGAGGTTTGAAAATCGATTGTATCACACTTAAATCCCTTGAACTCCATAATAGGCATCAGATTTGAACTAGCAATAATTGTCTTGGCGCCATAATCAAAATAGGCTTCACCAGGAACACCAAATAGCTTAACAGCTACTACTGGTATCTCACAACCAACACACATACCGAGTGAGTTAAAACTCACACTCATCGGGGTACTACCTTTGACCATATTGGTGTAATTCAGACAATTGTCACGTACATAACCTGGAGCATTCCAACTGTAGCACGCTAGTTTCGGTCTAGTTCACTGGCAACGGGAATATGATTCGCATTATGCTTTTTGAAACAGATATCTACCGTGTGACCCAGTTTGCAACAAAATGAACAACGTTTAGCACCACTTTTATGATCACTGGAAACCGTAGCGACCTAAGCGTTCACTTTACTGCGCTCAGCTATAACTTGTTCTGCCTCTCGAGCATCAGTCAATAACTCCTCGAATGTTTTCACCTTGTGAGGGTATACACGCTGTCTAATTTGTGAATGTAACAATCCAAACACCATATAAATCTGGTCTGATTCTCCTACACTCTTCGGTAATTTGGAAAACAAAGCTCTTTTCTTGCGAATAAAGCAGTCCGTTGATTAATTTTTCTGCTACTTTCACTCACTAATCTCTGGGTACAAACGCCATGCTGGTTTTGGAGGAGCAAACGAATCACGAATCCGAATGACATCGTTGAACGTAGTAGCATTTGATTTTACCCCTCTCCACCATTCCGGAGCATCTCCCTTTAAAAACCATCGGCATACCGTTTACAGAACTCCAATCGGTTATAGTTTCCACCGTTTGAAATTCTTCCACTTTTGACGGATCACGTTCACCAATATTTTGGGCAGAACACCCTGTAAAAGAACAGCATTTTTCGATAGTCTGGTTAACAGCATTCAACAATCGCTCAAACTGTTCTGTCGAAATAGTCACCATATTTGTTCTTGCCGCAACCCGCTCACTTCTTCGCAAAAATTCAGCCACGATTTATCCACACGAACAACAATAAATTTGTCAAAACAGGAATATATGCCAGAAGTATTGGATCAGAATTGATGAAATCTGAAATCTCAGGCATACGTATTGATCCGCAACCCAAAAATTTTAGAACCTCGCTTGTCCGTCCACAGATTGCATCTATACTTTTAGCTCCTTACCACTACAAACAAACAACAAAATGCAACTGACAACTAACGCTATAACGAAGCCTCTTTGCTATTTATCCGTAGAGTCCGTACCTTCCTGTTATAAAAAGGCAGGGAGTTTTTCACAATAAAACGAAAGAAAGATCGTTAAGAAGCTGCACTAGCGAAAAATCTTTACATACAGGGTTGATTTTATATAATTACAACAGGTCAGTGGTTTCTGTAAATATGATTACTTATTCAAAAAACTACGGATAAGTGCACATCGCATAACTGTAAAAACCGAATAAGTAAAAGTATAAAAAGGGGTAATCGCACGAATAAGCGCATAAAAGCAAAAACCGGATAAATGCACAACTTTTTCTAACCTTTTTTTTAATTAAATTTTATTTTTCGATCTATCGTAAGACCATAACAAAAAGTGTTAATATTAAGTAAATAACATAAGTTATACTGACTCACTGGTCGACATAACTATAAACAAAGGAAAGTAATTTTAATAAAATTGCTTAATGCCAATACTGATTTCAATTTAAATATAAACAATTTTTTTATATACAAACCTACATTCTAAATGGTAAATCAAATAATTGAACTCTTTGCAGTCTTTTTGTTTCATAGCTGCCATCCAAGAGGGATATAGCCAAGGGATTTACATGGTAGCTTACCCTTTTTAGATAGCTTCTATTGAATCTTCGGATTTCTTCCCTGACGATCGGTATATCAAGATCTTTCATAATGGTTTGGTTTCTTACAAACCATGGAGCATTTGTAATAAGTCTTAGCGTTTTCGGTTGAAATCTTTCGATGATATCTATTTTTGATTTGCTTGCTGTTCCCCATAGTTGTATACCATACGTCGAAGCGGGTTTATTGATGGTTTTATATATTGAACTTTGTTGTTTTAGTTCAGTTTTGACTTTGGTCCCAAGAGTCAGTAAAGTTTAATAGTTTTAATTTTTATCTGAACACGCTTAGCTTTAATGTGATTTTTCTAGGTAAGACGTCTATCTAAGGTAAGTCCAAGATACTTCACAGCATCGCACTTAGGTATTGTTTCACTGTTAATGGGGACATTCACCACGACGCAATGCGAATGTGACAAGTCTTGATTTTGCAGAGTTGACTTTATTGACCGTTGCAACCATTTATCAAATAGGTTTAAATCGCTCTGAAGGAGCAAGGATGCATCGTGAACAGCAGCTGCTGTTCGCCATTATTGTAGTATCGTCAGCATATTTTGCAAGGGTAATATTTTCAGACGTAGGCATATCTCCAGTAAAATTGGTATATAAATTGGTCGTAATACACTACCCTGTATTTCATCTTTTACTTTGACATAAAAGCATCTACTGGTTAAATAATCTTTGAAGAACATATAATACGGAGGTGGTAATTTCTTTTTAATTGTAAACAATAGTCCTTGGTGCCCAACTATGTCAAATGCTTGTTGAATGTCTAGAAAAACAGCCGAGCAATATTTTTTGTTTTCCAAGGCATCAATTATACATTAACAATACGATGGCATTTCTCTGGAGTGCCATGTTTGTACCGGAATCCAAATTGGTGTTCTGGACTGATATCTTGCTGTTCTAGAATAGGTAATAACCTTTGAAGAAACAACTTTTCAAATAATTTCGAGTATGTTGCGAATACACTGATCAGCCTATATAAAGATAATTCGGTTTCAGGCTTCCCAGGTTTAGGTATTATTATGATTTCCGGATATTTCCATTATGAAGGAAAGTGTTAAAGCCTCATATCGCATTAAATATTAATGTGAGAAATATGATGGCTTTTTTGGTTAGTTTATTCACAATTTGTGCATTTATTAAAACATAGCCGGCTGATTTTTTCTTATTTAGCTTGCTGATTTCGCGACTCACTTCTGTAGGAGTAAAGGGTTTGATGGGAAAGTCCATTTGACACGGAACAGCGAAGTATTTGTTCGTGTTCGGCATCACTATTGAAATTATGCGGCTGGAATATATTTGCTAGATAGTTGGCAAAAGCATAGGATGTGCATTTATCGGATTGACTGGTTGCTTTCCATATTAAATGGTTACCGTATTTGGCGTTGTTTATTTGTTCAGTGAATACATATCGGTGGTTTGTTGTCCCTTGTAGTCGCTTAATGATTTCTTAAGAGTTTTACAAGCTCTGTTAAAAATTCTTTTTTAAAAATTCTGTTCGTGAATTCGTTTGTAAAGATAATAATTGTAAACAATTTGCACACTGCACTACATAAAATACGACTCTCGCATTTATACTAATACGACACATACATAATTATTAGTAAGTTAAAGTATGGAATAAAATCAGAACTATTTTACCCTCAAAAAACCAAGACGTGTTTTTATTTAAACGGTTTCTCAACAAAGAACTCCAGGAAGTTGAATAAAAATATTGTATTCATATTTTATTCAATGGAACCGAGTTCAAAATTCTAGTACTAACCCGGTATTCCTGCCTGCCAATGTCCGTTCTATGAATAATTCTCCAAAAAACGTAAACTGAAGTCGGATAAACCTCCCTTAAATATTGTTTATCAAAATGTTAGGGGACTTAATTCTAAACTTTCAGACTTATATGTAAATAGTTTTAGTTTTAAGTATGATATAGTTGTGTTTTCGGAAACTTATATCGGATATAATGTTATGTTTTAAATACTGTAGTTTTGTTGGGTAAATACCAGATTTATCGTCGTGGTAGGTTACTCAAATTAGGTGGCTGTGTTCTTATTGCAGTCAATTCCGAGTTGTCAACAAAATTAATTGATGTTGAGGTAATTAAAATTGTCGAGTTTATTTCTGTTAAAATTTGCATATCTAATACTTCATTACTTGTTACGTGTTCTTATATCCCTCCAAATTCCTGATCTGATCTATACATGCATCACTTCTCTGCATTGGAAATGCTTTAGGATCTTCCAACACTGTGGATATCTTGGGAGATTTCCACCTTCCTAATGTAGTTGTATTTTCCCTAGAATCTAAGTCATTTCTTCCACTAATCATTGGGTTGATCAATTGCTTGAAAATATGTCTGATTTGGGTATTTTTCAAATAAACAACATTCCCAATGCTAGACTTAGATTTCTAGAGCAAATATTTGTAAGTAATACTGATTCTTTCTCATACACATCGTATTGACGCGATTTCCTATCCCGAAGATGCATATCATCCCACCTTCTTTGAGCAATACAGATTTAAGTACTGAAAAAGTTTTTTGTTTCCGGAAAACAGATTATTGTAAATTAAACGCTTTATAAACGTTATAAATTGGTTTGAAATTATAGACCTGAGTAATATATCTATTCGTAACATGGATTATTTGTTACAGTGTTTCTATACATTTTTTAATAACCTGTCTAAGAGATTGTTTTCTCCTCCATGGAATACTAAAGAGTTGTCTGGCTTGAAAACCCGTAAATCCCGATTGTTTTAAAATTGTAAAGGCTCGGGTTTACTGTCTGATTATGGTCAATACTCAATATGTCGCCATGACTATAACCATCTAACTAAATGTTGTTATAAGTCTTATCTCGATAAAATAAAAAATAATTTTAAAGTAAACGCTAAATGTTTTTTATGATTTTGTTAATAAAAAGAGGAAATCAGATACATTTCCTACTACTTTGCACTACCATAATTCATTCTCCTCAAATGCAGCAATAATTGCTGACATGTTTGCTGACTTTTTTCAATCCACTTACACTATTTAAAATAACAACATTGTCGATTATCCGTACTTGATTAATGGTAAATTATTCGCGAACTTACTTTGTTTGAAAATGTCAAAACTTAAATCTTCGTATGGGATGGAATTCTCAGCTGTAAAAATTGCCCTTTAAAACAAATTTTCAACTTTCTCTTGAGGTCTGGTTATTTTCCCCATGTTTAGAAGAAATCGTTTATTATTCCTCTCTACAAAAATGGTGACATGGAGAAATTAATTACTGAACACCTTTACTGGCAGATTATACCTGTGATGTCTCCCAGACAACATGGATTCTTAAAGGGCAGGTCCACTGTAACAAATCGACTCGAATTTACTACTCACGTCGTTGATGCGTCTGTGCATCGTAAAGTAACTGATGTTGTCTATACAGACCGTATCAGAGATCTAGAGTGCAATGACATAGGGACCCCCCAACGAAATTTTCCAAAACAAAGAGGACACGAAGAGGAGGTCAGCAAATTTACGTCAGTGTTAGTGTGGTCCTGCAGAGAAACCCTGATGACGGAGCAGATTAGAAACTTGGGCAAAGAAGTCCTCAAAATTTATAACAGAACTAGACGTAAGAAACTTCAAGTATACTGGTTGCTACTACATGCATTGTTTTTCGTACTTGCGGTGTTGCTGGTGGTTTGTCTTGTTTTCTTTTCGTTGTCTTACTAACAGCCATGCATTATCACTGACGGAATCTTCATTATCAGCAGAGCTGACTCCACTTCCCTATCCATGCTGAGAAAGCAGTGGATGGTTGACGTTTATTGTTGTACCAGAGTTTTTTTTAACAAATGTATTAGTTTTGTTTTTTCTATTGCTATAAAATTTTTGTTTAAAGCAAACAGAAAAATTTTTTTTCTTATTTTATTACACTAGAATTTTAATTTGCCCAGAGTTTACGATACGTTGTTACAGTATCGCGATCAATTCCAGACTGAGTTTTTCTAACCTCAAAGTACTTTTTTAATATCTACAACTTTGCATGAATAAATGCTAATCTTTCACACATGCTTGTACAACTCACTAGAACAGAGCAATAAAAGGGGAAACAAAATCAGCTGTTCTCAACTGCTTATGTTTCATTATTTTGCTTCTTTTTCATCAGTGAATGAAAGAGATCTGTGTTTTTTGCAAGTGATCTAAGTTTCGAATTTGATTTTGATTTAAGAGTTTAATGTAATTTTTTGTGTTTCTTACAGGCAATCATGAGCTCAAAACACACCCTTAGAGGCTGCAGTCGGAAGGAACTTGCTGAAAAATATAAGATCAATGTTTCAACGGCGAGTTTAAAGCAATAAGGACCAGTCATGAAAACATTACACGGAAACACTTATGGCCACGGCAATATGACATGGTAAATAAGGTCGTCACAATGTGGTTTCAAGGCATGATGTCTAAAAATGCAGTTAGTAGGGGGGTAAAATCAATACTTCCGAACATAATAAAATCTTGCCTCCTGATCATGTTTATAATGCCGATGAGTCAGGACTATTCTATAAGGCATTGTTGCGTGACTCTGGATTCAACACAACCAACACAAATGTCTACAGTACTGAATAACTGAAAAGGATACCAGATTACACAAAGCATTAATTGACGCTTGCCCCACAACGAATCGTTTATGATTGCTATGCAGAATGCGTCGATGGAGATCGATTATTTTATTGAGGATTTAAATTGTGGTGAAAGGCCTTGTCCTTATAGTACAGAAGCTATTCAAACGCTGAAGAATTACATTGAATGATTATGATTTAGAGAAACTGGAGGAAAAAAATATATATAGTTGGAACAGAAAACACGGTTCAAAAAAAGATTTCAGACTTTTTCAGCACACGTGGTTTAGGTAAATCGAATTGATTGCAATTTCATATCTATTTTGCAAAAAAAAAAGTGCAGAATATGATTGCAATGATTCATTATCAGCTCTTATTTTAGCACCGAACTGATTTTTTTTAATTTTTATTGCATGAAATACGAAAAACACTAAAACAATGAAACATGTATAACTTTGTGATTTAAATGTATATACCTTAGCTGAACTGAATTTTATAAGTTTTTACAAAAAAAACCTGTAATCTAATGTAAACCAAACATAAATAAAACCAGTGAAAAAGTTGCAGTCGGGTAAACCGACTTATATATACCCTCACCCTCAGTAAAAACACACTCATAAAAAAAGTCTCATATTCCAAAGTATCGGAAAGTCAAAAGTGAGCGTGGCTACTATTATTGGATGTAACATATGATGAAATGTCATAATAGCAACCTAAAATACCGAATGTTATAGAAAACCAGTGAAAAAGTTGCAGTCGGGTAAACCGACTTATATATACCCTCACCCTCAGTAAAAACTTACAAGTGTCATACTCATAAGTATCGGAAAGTCAAATGTGACCGTGGCTACCATCATTTGATGTAACATCTCATGGAATGTCATAATAGCAACCTAAAATTCTATAGAAATGCTATAGAAAAAAATATTGGATGGTACATTTGTATGGGAGGTACTAGAAGGTAAGTTGCCAGACTTCCAAGTTTTTTTCCAAAATTTTTTTCAGCTAAGGTTTTTTTTCTAAGGTGGGCGGGATGGTACATTTGTATGGGAGGTACCAGATGGGGAGTTGCCAGACTTCCAAGTTTTTGTATAAAACTTCGTCTTGCTATATTTTTACTAAATACAAAATTTGGGCAAGATCCCGGGGGTCGTATTGATATTATTACAGGATTTCTAAAGTGAGCGAAATAGACGATTTGTATGGGAGGTACCCGAAGGGGTGTGGCCATATAGCCCATATGCAATCCCATAATCAGTTTTGGGAAAATATTAAGCCATGCCAAATTTCAGAGTGATTGCTTAACTCTTTCGAAAGTTATCGTGCGTACCAGCAGGACAGACGGACGGACAGACGGACATGGCTCAAACGATTCAGAAAGTCATGAATCGAATTTGGTTCAAAGACACCTGGTGTCTAATGTGAATATTTCTAGGTGTTACACTTTTGGGTCGTATCAAATGATATATGCCCTCCTACCCGTAGGGTGAGGGTATAAATATTGTATTACTCGTTTTACAAAAAGGGCGGAATATAAAGAAGAGTTTTTTTTTTGAAAATTGTATGTAGTTAAAGCTATACTAAATATTGAATTTCAGAAAGATTCGATTACCGAATTTATATGATTTCACGATTTCTAATGGGGCGGGATGGTACATTTGTATGGAAGATACCAGAAGGGGAGTTGTCAGACTTCCAAGTTTTTGTCCAAAACTTTTTCTAGCTATAGATTTACTAAATACAAAATTTGGGCAAGATCTTGTTGGTCATATTGATATTATTACACGATTTCTAATGGGGCGGGATGGTACATTTGTATGGGAGGTACCAGAAGGGGAGTTGCCAGACTACCATGTTTTTGTCCAAATTTTTGTCGCTATAGATTTACTAAATACAAAATTTAAGCAAGATCGCGTTGGGCATATTGATATTATTAGACGATTTCTAAGGTAGGCGGGATGTTACATTTGTATGGGAGGTACCAGAAGTGGAGTTGCCAGACTTCCAACTTTTTGTCCGAAACTTTGCTTATATATAAAGTTATATAACTTTACTAAATGCAGAATTTGGGCAAGATCGCGTGTGTCATATTGATATTATTACAGGATTTCTAAAGTGGGCGAAATAGACGATTTGTATGGGAGGTACCCGAAGGGGTGTGGCCATATAGCCCATAAACAATCCCATAAGCACTTTTGGGAAAATATTTACCCGTGCAAAATTTTAAAGCGATTGTTTAACTCGTTCGAAAGTTATCGTGCGTACCAGCAGGACAGACGGAAATGGCTCAAACGATTCAGAAAGTCATGAATCGAATTTGGTTCAAAGACACCTGGGGTGTAATGTGAATATTTCTATGTGTTACACTTTTGAGCCGTATCAAATGATATATACCCTCCTACCCGTAGGGTGAGGGTATAAAAATCAAACAGCTTCAAACTGAACTGGTGTTTTCTATAACGTAACGCTCATAACGCTCCATAACGCTCGCGTGGTCGGATATTTTCTAGTCTTGTAATGCAGATTTTCGGAAATTTGCATTAGTGTGATTTGTGCGTCGTGTAAGTCGGTTGTCTGTTAAATAAAGAAGAACAATGAGTGAAAGTGAAGTAACGCCTATAGAAGATGACGACACTCGTCTGCGCCAGTTGCTAAAGGAATTAATTTGGAATCAGTGTTTGATTATTTAAAAGGTGAGTGATAAATTATCAGAATATGTGTAGACTATTTTTAATTGTAAAACTTGTGAATGAAAAATGGCATGTGAATACATATAAGTTAAAATATTTCCATTAACAAAGCAAAGCAAATAGTTTTCGTGACGCCAAAATATATACATATGTATACACACAAGCTTGCATATCTAATAAATAAACAGTTATATACATACATACAGCAGTGACGCGTGCCTTGTCTGGCTATAAAATATGTATACACAGAAACATACACATGCGCAGCCTTCATGTTTAGAAACACATACATACATATACAACAATTACGATACACGTGCTTTGTTGGTAAATATTAATCAAGTGCAGAGATTCTAAAGTCAAGAATAAAATTCTTGCATTCCACGAAATAGGAGCCAAAGGAAATCCCAGCGGAAAATTATACTCAAAGTACAAAAACTTTCGAGCAAAACGTTACAAGTTCGATGAAAAGGAAAACACATCTCAGGACTTTAGAACACCAGCAGATAAATCCATTGAATTTGACGAATCGATTGCTTCAGCATTAAAAAATTGTTTGAACAGGGATTCCACAGACTGGACCGACGTCTGCGAAAAATGAAAAAAAAAACTTTTCAAGTACGTCGTCGGGATGTATTAGAACTAAGCAGTGCAGAATTTTTTAAATCTTGGTCCAAACTTTCCCACATAAAAGCTGCTGACTTGGTAAGGCTTAAAAATACAAGTGCTCCTAAAAATTTTACTTTTATTGAATATAATATTTTCAGATAGAAATTGATTTTGAACTTTTATATCCCAATAAACGTCTTATGTTGTTTTCCAAATGGGAAGAATTTCAAATCAAAATTTTGACGTACTACGAGAGCAACATTACAAATGAAGTATGCAGGCAGCAGCTGTCCAAAGCAAAAGAAACAAGGAATAAAGGTACATATTAATTTTTCACATATTTAAGATTAATTAAAACTAATACGTGTTTTGTTCTTTGGTAGATGCTCAAGACTATCTTACTGCAATTCTTTTAAGTGCAATCTTTCCATCTTCTGCCCGCTTTAAAAATAAAGACGGTAAAAAGACAGAGAAGGCAACAATTGCTGACACCCAGGAATGCTTCGTGTTACTCCTGACAACACTGAATGACTATGAAAGAAAAATTGAACAATTAATTAACAAATATTATTGCGAAGGACTTACGGTGCAGCCATTCCTCATTTTAGAAGGTAACGAAGCTGATGTGAAGGGTTTTTTTGTATATTTCGATAAAAATTTACTTAAATTTGAGTCCTTCATTCAAAGTATACTTTATCTTTAATTTAATATACAACATTTTGTTATCCTTATATTAATCGAAATGAAATAAAATATAAGTTTGAATTATTTAATTTTTATTATAAGTTTTATAAATGATAAAATGTAAACAATTTCTGGAAAATTTAATTAAAAAATGAATACATATATTTTAATTAATTCAAGAATGAATTCGAACTAAAATCAAGTTAAGAATTCTTGAAACAAGCCAATTTTTGGGTCAGTTTTATTCTTAAGTCAATCCTATTATACGCTTAAATTAAGTACTAATCCTACTTGAATCAATCCAAGTATTCTACATACAAGCCGGGTTTGTACTCAATTCAATCCCGTTTTCAGTCTTCTTTCAATCCTGTTTTTCTACAAATAAGACTGTTTTTGGCTTACAAACCAAGCCCTTCGGGCTGAAATGACGCTAACATCAAGAATTTAGCGCTTAATATTTCCGTTCTTGCAACAAGCATTTTGTACTCAATTTAAGAAAATCCGCACTTACCGTACTTTTGACACCGCTCCGGATTGATTTAAGTACGGATTACTTGGTTTTTATTTTCAGTGTAGGAAGTCTGAAGGCTATCAGGTGGAACCATTTGCTTACTATGACGGTAGTTTTGAAAAGATTGGGGATTACGCAAAGGAGAAGATGTTTGGTTAACGTCCATTAAATCGGCAGAACGAGAACGTAATGGAACGTCAAGACTATAATTGAGACTATCTGTGAACAAATTTTTACTAACGATTGGATAATGAACCACGGGCCTTACCTTGAACGGGAGGACGGGACTTTTTGCTTGCTTCTGTTTGCGTCGCAATTTCTGTGTGACTACACGTTGAAATGACGTAACATTCTTGAATTTCAAACAGCATCGTCTCCTCACAAAGAGAACAAATGACTTCGGGAGTGTTTGAAACAGAGGATTGAGTACACGCTTCTGAGGGTGGAGTAAAATGCGGACTACGTCGCAATCTTTTCATTATAAAATAGATAATCGGTAACAAAAAAATTTTATAGTTTAAGTTTATTCAACTGGCTAAGGCACAAAAAAAAAACTTAACTCGTTGGGTATAAGATACTAATAATCTTACATCGGTGGGTGATTTGTAGTAATCTGGGAAATTATAAAATCGGATCATTTTAACAACTGATTAAGGTTATCAAATGGGGCTATGGAGCTAAAAATTTTAGATAATGAGAGAACTAAAATTTACAAACCAGCTTATACTTTTTACATTATCTGGAAACCACGGAATTTAAATTTCCACAATGGAAACCAGAGTACTGATACCTAAGCAAAGTTTTAGTTATCTCAAAATATATAATTCTAGCTGTTGAAATTTTGAAAAACTAAGTGTCTTTTATGCGATTGCAAAAAAAGGATTGCAGACATTCTTCTCGGTCAGGTTGTTCGAAACAATCAGACACCTGAAATTCATGAGAGATGCTACAATTATTCTACAACAAATGTCTTCCAGAACCAAGCTTTCCTCAATTCCATGAAACTGAACTTTATGATTACTTAATAAGAAAGAACATTTTTGGAGAAAACAAATCCTGTGGACTCATTTTGCCCCACGTTGGGCCGTACATGAATCAAAGACGTTTTGTTTGTTTGTGAACAATTCAGAAACAAATTACGTTTTTCTTTTGTGGACGTTACATAAATAAAATGGCGCCCAACGTAACTACAGCGTAACAGAAAGGGAATGTCTAGCGGCAGTTGAAGCAATCAAACGCTTCACATGCTATTTAGAATTGCAGATGTTTGAAGTCATTACTGACCACTCGTCTCTGTTATGGTGGGTGAGGCAGCCAGATCTAACGGGAAGACTTGCCCGCTGGGTTTTTAAGTTACAACCATATACCTTTACGATAAGCCACCGCAAAGGAAAAGACCGTATCGTTCATTATCACGAACACCAAGTGAGATATCGGGAATTGAATATCCTGAGCCAGAAATCGATTTAAATTCATCATGCTTTGATGACTCTGATTATCAGGATTTAAAGCTGCGAATTCGTGAAAACTTATCGAAGTATCCAGACCTACAAATTTGTGCCAAATATGTGTACAATCGCACCTAACACTACACCGGCGACCCAGACCAAGAGGAGCAGGCGTGGAAATTATGGATACCCAGGAATTTGCCTCAGTCTATCATATCTCGAGCTCACAATTCCCCGATATCTGCTCATGGAGGGATCGTGAAAACGGTTAATGTGATTCGTAGACATTTTTATTGGCCTGGACTATTAACTTAAGTTGGAAATTTTGTAAGGGAGTATGAGGTATGCAAACAACGAAGAATCCAAATGTTGTTCTTAAAGCGGAAGTGGGGAAACTTGTAGACACCATTCGTCCTTTTCAGCGACTCTATGTCGATATCTTAGGTCTTTATCCCAGGTCAAAAAACGATTTTATAGGAATCCTTATTGTACTTGACCATTAAACAAAGTTTCACTGGTTATGTCCTTTGAAAAATTTACATCGAATACAATTCAGGATTTCCTTTTGAAGCACAAATTTCACATATACGGAGTACCTGAATTCCTAGTCAGCGACAATGGATCGCAATTTAAAGCGAACGACTTTAATGCTTTCCTAACTAAGCTTGGAATTAAACATATTTATACCGCACTATTCCCATCAATCGAACGCTTCAGAAAGGGTGAATCGATCCATTATTGCCGGAATCCGTGCATTCCTCAAGCCAGACTAAATTACAATGATCTTATTCTAGATACTTATAGTATTTCTTACATTTTGGTTTTCCATAAGCATCGACGATGCAGAGACATCGTTTGTTGCTTTGAGTGTTCTACAAAACCAGCGACAATGTGAGTGGCATTGTTGGTGTTTTTGTAGATTTTGTTTACATATTTTATTTTTAGAATTTTAAGTTTGTGGATAAATACTTACACAGAATTTTCACTGTTAAACAATAAAAAAAAGTGAACATTTTAAACAGTTACCTGTGAAGTAACAGTGAAGTGTATGAGTGAAATGGCTGAGGCAGGTAACTGTAGCGAGACTGATCGCCCTTCGACGGCAAACAAGAAGAAGTTTGAAAGTGAGGAAGAAATTCCTAGAAGTTCCCATGCGGAACTCATGAAGATGATCGCTACCCTCCAAGCAGAGGTAGCAAAACTAAAAAAAGGGGCCTGCGAAAGCAAAGCGACGTTCTGCTGAATTGCGAAAGCAGAACGAGTACCCAAACTTAAAGTTAGGTATCGTCTCCCCAAAGGACGCAAACCGCTTCAGTGATGAAGAGGGTATGGACATCGCTGACACACCGCAGATGCAGTAAGACGTGGTCACAACGCAGGAATTACGTTGTTCCGCTTCAGGGTAACAACGAAAAATAGCAGACGAGAGAATTTAGATTTTCCGATCCTTATTAATTAGCATTGGTCTTAAGACTAAATTACAATGATCTTATTCTAGATACTTATAGTAGATCTTACATTTTTGTTTTCCATAAGCAGCGACGATGCAGATACATCGTTTGTTGCTTTGGGTGTTCCACAAAACCAGCGACAATGTGAGTGGCATTGTTGGTGTTTTTGTAGAGTTTGTTTACATATTGGTTTATGGATGGTCTACATATGGATTTGGGTTACGTTTGAGTTTATGTAATATGATATCTGTTTCAGTTTTTATTTAATTGACAAAAGCGGCAATAACTAGTGAAGTAAATGGAAGTATGTTTTTTGGTTTTGTTTAGTTGACATTTAATGAACATGGATTCTAGTTTAAGTGGATTTTGGGGTTTGCAAATGTAGTTCAGTGTTTCATATATTTTTGGACTATGATATTAATATCGTTGTTGTCAGCAATGGTAATTGGCTCGGGTTGTCTGTGGGGCAAGTACGTAACTCAGGTGCCACGTGTGGATAATGTGGAGGCAACGCCGGCCCCGCAGGTCGTTGGCACAATGCAGCAGCTGCTAAAATTGGTAAGAAGGCAATACTTGTAATTACGACCTACGACGTAAAAGTCAAAGAATTGACAGAGAAGACCGAACGACTGTTGGGACACCTCAACTTTTCGGTACGCCTTGTCAACAAGGCTGTCTCCAATGTGTGTTTACGCACAATTGAGGACTTTCAAAAATTGAGGAGTAGGCTCATCGAGCAGAAATCCAATTTCAATACGTACACCCCGAAAGGCATGAAGCCTTATGCTGTGGTTACGACGAGGCTGACCTTAGGGACTACCTCAAGTCCACCGGACTTAACCTAGAAATTACCAAGGTAATTAAACTAGGTGGGGACCAATGGCTGCTTCACTTTTCGAAGCAGTCAGACATTCGCGGATTCTACAAGATAGAATTTATTCTGTCTTGTAGAATTAGATTCCGCAAGGACCTTAAAAAGGGGGTGACGCAGTGTTTCAACTGCCAACGCTTCGGTCATGTTGCTGCCAACTGTGGCATTCCATACCGTTGCGTGAAGTGTGGTGGAACATATGGTCCAGGGAAGTGCTCGATCCCGACCAAGGACAAGAGTAGCGGGGTAGTCTTCGTTACTGATCCAATGACAGGCGCCGGTAAGCGCAGGGAAGAGTTCACACTTAAGTGTGTTCACACTTAAGTGTGTGAACTGTGCAGTTACGGGGCATGCTGCTAGCTCTAAGAGCTGCCCTAAACGTCAGGCAATACTGACGAAACGCTCCATGGAGAAATCCTCGACAGCTAGGACTGTAGGTGGTCGTAAGGCAGAGACAGCGGCACCAAGACGCGAGATGCCTAGACCAGTCAGCAACGTACGTAGCGGAATAAGCTACGCCGCTGCTGCAAGGGGAGCTCCTTTAAGATGACCACCATTGAAACAGATGGAGACAATGGACTGCTTCGACAGGGATTGTCATAACTTCTTCGGGTCTGGGTTTCTGGAGTGCGCGATGAAGATGAGGTCTGTTGCCAAGTAATACCGTTCCTTGGCTAACAAAGAGGATAGAGCGAAGGCCTTACTGGCCGTTCTACAAGCAATTGCACTTGATGACTAGTCTCACCAAATGCATCCTCGTCAATGTTAACTCTCTTGTGTTAAGACACAGGAGACATTACTTTGACTTGTTCCTCAGGGAACACCGACCGGACATTGTTCTCATAGTAGAGCACAAACTAAGACCGGTACATAAATTAGACTTTAGAGGGTATTTAGTGTATAGGCAGGATAGGATGGACCGCAGGGGAGGCGGGACTGTCATACTTATTAGGGTTTCCATAAGATCTGATAGACTCTCATTTGACTCCGGAGACATGGAAAACACTTGTGTTAGGATTAGGAAATGTGACGGAACATGGCTGACCATTGTCGCTTTGTACCGCACACCTCAGTGTACTTCAAGTATGTCGGATCTTGATCCCATACTGAGGGGATGTTTTGCTTGGGGGAGACCTCAATGCCAAACATCCCGATAGGGGGGGAACTGTAACGAACCCCGCGGGAAGAGCCCTACGCGACTTTCTGCTAGGCTCTCCCGACCTTAGGATAGTAAACACTAATGGACCAACAAGATATGGCAATGGAACTAATTCCTTCATTGACATATTTATGGCCTCATTAGGACTTGTTTGCGAAAATGAGGACATTGGGCTCAGGACTCTGGACTTTGAATCTGACCACAGGGCGGTGGAACTATCTTTTTCAAACAACGGACTTGAGCAAAGAGGTGAAAGAGAGGCTCTCTTTGACTTTGATAGGATGGACATAGGCAGATTCAACATGAATTTTAGCAACAGATTGGAAGGCCAATGCCTTCCACTCGATCGAAATGTTACTACTGGACATAGACCAGTGCGTGTGCGTCATGACCACGGCATTTCAACAGTCGATGGTCGATTTCAACAGTGGGCTCCGAAAACTTCCTCCTTCCGCGTAGCACCGGTGATTCCGGGCGACACAATATTATCAAAGCAGATATACGCAAATTGGATAGAATTATCCAAGGAGCTATATCAGTTTACGAAGAGGAATGTTGGGCTGGGCGTCTTGCTAGCATTCAGGTTAACAGTAAAACATATAGCCGGGTTAAACGCGCGGCTGGAGTTAAAAATAGAAAACCAATGTCTGGGCTGTATGGACCAGACGGTACCCTTACATGGAGAAATTATGACAGGGCGAATTTGCTCGCAGAAGTTGTACAGGGAGCGGCTCCTAGTGTTCAGGACCATGACCAATCAGTATTTGAGGATACTGTGCGGACTGTGGTACTGTCCTTGGAGGACGCTAACCCTCTTGTGACTTTTGGTGAAACCTTTTCTGCTGATGGTTCAGTCCATAATTTTGGACATACTCAGCAGGATCATGGCTTCATAAAACCTGTGGACGTTAGTTCTGCCGTAAAAGGCAAAAGAAAGTGCAGATCTTCAGGTATGGACGGTATTCCCGATATTGTAATGAAAAAGACAGACTTTCCGATTTGGGCATTCTTAGCAGTGCTCTTTAATCACTGTCTTAACTTGGGCTATTTTCCCAGGGCTTGAAAGGAATCTGTTACGATTCCTATACTCAAACCTGGAGCTGACCCAAAGCAGAGTCGTAGCTACCGACCGATTTCTCTCTTATCCGCCTTCGGTAAGCTTCTGGAGCATTTTTTGCTTTCCAGGATCAGAGAGACGTTAGAGGACCGAAGGAATTTATCGGACAATCAGTTCGGTTTTCGTATAGGACACTCTACGTCACATGCACTTACAGTGCTCTTTGACTATGTCTCCAGGTCATTGAACAAGAGATACCCTATAATTGCGGTAAGCCTTGACTTCGCGAAGGCTTTCGACTCCGCGTGGCACGATGGTATCTTGATCAAAGTGAGCAGGCTTGAGTTTGACAAAAAAACATTTGCAGACTCATTGCGAGCTTTCTCAAGGATCGCAAGTTTAGGGTAAAGGATGGGAATGGGCTCTCGGAGAGTATGGACGTTGTGGCAGGGGTACCACAAGGCTCTCTCCTCGGACCGATCCTTTACAACCTTTTAGTATCGGACATTTCACAGCCACCACAGGGGGATTTACTCCTTGTGAACGCTGATGATATATTCGGGCCCACTCTATGAATATTAGGCTTAACTCCTACATTTCCGAACTATCGAGTTACTTCGGAAAGTGGAAATTTAAGCTAAATGTCGCTAAATGCGACAGCATTATATTCAAAGGCAAGAAACTCTCCCTCTTCCCGGACGCCAGAGCATATAACCCTGTTGTAAGGATTGGGGATGACCTAATTCAGTCCTCTGACACCATGAAATATCTAGGAGTCATATTTCAAGGGGATTTTAGATTCCACAAACACGTGGACTACATATTAGTAAAGGTAAATCGTATTTACTATAGTTACCTATCACTCCTTAGGGGTAGAGGCCTCACTACCAGGATTAGGCTTTTGATCTATAAACAGATTACTAGACCTGTTCTAGCTTACGCTTTTCCAGCTTGGTTTGGAATATCCTCCAATCAAATGGAAAGACTAAGGAGATGGGAGCGTCGTAACCTGGTATCATGCCTTGGACTACGATGGACTCTTGATCAACGTGGTTTCCGGAGGCGTTCCTCCTGCAAAGACATATACGACAGTATAGACTTTGACAGGATTGATGTTTTACTTATGAAATGCACACTTCGTTGTTTAGAGAACACAAGTTCACTGGACACAAGTTTAATGGAGCCCCTGCCCATATATGCGAGTTGTATTCCATTTTAGGCCGGATGTAAGTGGTGTAAATATTTACGAGATCAGATGGAGTGAAGTATTTCTTGCACCGCTTCAAAAAGCCTAAACACTTGAATGCTTCTTTCGACACTTCGAATATATGGCTAGCCCAGCGAGCATCACCCTGTATCTTCATGCCCAGAACATCAAGAGTTACTGATTCGTCGATATCCACACCACCCATATATATTGACGGCGATGCTGGATCAGTGGAACGTTTGTGTGACAACAAACAGCACTGGGTCTTTTGTGCATTAAAATCTACTCTGTTCATTTGGCCCCACCCACAAATCGTCGCCAAAAAGCGGTTAAGTGAATTATTCATCGTTCGCCTTTTGTCGTCTATCTCCGAGGAACTTGGCCGATGATCAAATGAGTACGAATGACAGAGGTTGCTGTCATCCACAAAGGAGTAGATTGGGTTCACAGTCTGACCCAACAGGTCGTCAATGAAAATAAGGAATATAGAAGGAGAGAGGACAGAGCCTTGTGGCACTCCTGCGGTCAACCTATGCTCATTGGATGAGACCCCATCTATAACAACTCGTATAGAGCGGTCCCTGAGAAAACTCGAAATGATTCGAGAAAAGGTATTACCGACACCAAATGCAATAAGTTTTGATATGAGTGCTGCGTGCCAGACCCTATCGAACGCCTTGGAAATATCCAGAGCCTCGACCTCACTTTCACCAAGGCGGTGAATGGATCGACTCCATCGCTCCGTAAGGAACGCCATCAGGTCTCCAGTAGATCGATTTCTACGGAAGCCATACTGTCGATCATTGAGAAGGCCGTTAGACTCTAAATACTTAACAAGATGGTGGTTAACCATGCTCTCCATAACCTTCGAGAGCGCAGAACATATTGCAATTGGGCGGTAATTCGCAGGATTAGTAGCCTCACATTTCTTGGGGATCGGCTGAACATTGGCAACTTTCCAACGTGAAGGGTAAATACCAGCACGCTACGACATGTTGAAAAGATTGCGCAATGGACGAGCTAGCGTCGAAGAGCACTTACATAGGACAAGCAGCATTTCAGCAGCAGCATCTACATTGTTGTCAAGGAAACATAGTTTCCAGTTAAATTGCTGGAAAAAATAGTTGAGCTCGGCCCAACGTGCCTTTTCGTATATATACATTGTCCGCTTCGTGACTGGTTTAGAAGTGGCTCGAAGATCGGAGAACGAAAAGGATGCTGAAATTGTGAGTTACCAAGAGGTGCAAGAATGTTAACCTTGTACTTTTCACGGTGTGAGGTTAAGAAAAGGTCAAGAATATTTTGTTGTTGCCCTTCAACACGCGGGATGTGTGTTGGTTCATTCTATAATTGCGCCAAGTCATTGTGCGCGGCAAATAACTCAGCGTACTGACCCTCCGGAGATGTATGGCTCGAATGGGAAAGCCAAGATTGATTATGGACATTGAAATCTCCAGCAACTACAATTTCACTGTCCGGAAAATCTTCTAAAACTTTAGATATAGAATCGGAAAGGGCGTCGAAGCCATTTAGGGTAGCCTCCCTTTCCAAATTTGGACTTCTATAAAGAAACCCGAAGTGTAATAGGTGCGTTCCAATCCTGAATTTATCCCAGAGAGAGTTAAATTCTGGATCTTGTGAGTTCAAGTGTTGCTGACTCTGGAACACAACACCACTACGTATAAATAACACAAGGCCTCTGTGTGAAGAGAAAGAGGATATAGTGTGATAACCAGGAATGTGAAAATCCTGTGGACCAGAATCCTCACACACCTGGGTCTCACATAGAGCGAGGACATCCGGCCTATGGAACTTAGTGTGCGAGTATACCGCAAAAAAATTCGTCCTAAGCCCACAAATATTCGCAAAGTGAATTTTGTACTTACCTACCATGACATTACCAAAAAACAAGACAATATCAAAGCAAAATCACAAATAATGCTGCACCCCTCTCGCCGCTGTTATTTCCGATAGTTGTTCAATGTTATGCATACAACAACTAACAGAACAGCGACAAGAAGAACGCAGAACTATTTGCGATGTGCGAAAGGGAAAAAGGAGGGGTGAACACAAGTGCAAGCCAACGAGGGGGCATAGAAGAGCCCTAGATGTTGTCTTTTTGTGTTGATGCGTGAGGAGTTGATTTGTTGTGGACGATGTGCGTGGTCGATATTTGTTGTTTTATCTAAAGCCGGTTTATTTATTTTTTGATTTTTTTGTGGTGACTGTTTGTATTTTAAAAGACAGAATATGGACGTAATAGGTACTAGACACGGACCGAACAAAATTTGCATTTGACACGACAAGGAACAAAACACACTATAAACGGAATAGGTACAGGACGCGGACCGAACGAAATGTGTGTCGAGAAAATAATTCTTCTTGGAATTAACACGTTTATTCCCTCGAGGGTAGTATTGGAACACACACTTTACATTTCGGGTTTCTTTACAGAAGACCAAACTTAGAAAGGGAGGCTACACTAACTGCCTGTTTCCATAAAACGATTTTGTTCGTTCGTTACAAATCGCCAATATTGGAAGCGTTACCTTCTAAACCAGTCACAAAACGGACAATGTATTCGAAAAGGCACGTTGGGCTGAGCTCAAAAATTTGACCAGCAATTTAACTGGAAATTATGTTTCCTAGACAATAATATCAATGCTGCTAGTCAGCTCAGTCAGTGTTTGTCCTTCGTTCGGTGTGCACGTACAATTTGTTCCGTCCGTCGCGTTTCTCTGTGTCGTCTGTTTTAAAAATATAAGAATAAACAACCAAAACTAAAAACAAAAACATAAAAAAGAACAACAACAATAATAACAATACTCCACAAAATAACTTCTCCACAAGATCAATAACAAAACAATAAACCGGCTACCTACAAAACAACAACCACCATCGCCCACGCACATTGACAACAACAAAAACAATTCAAATTTCAACTCCAAACGCATTCAACACAACAGACAACACTAAGGGCTTTTTTATGTTCCCTTTTCTGTCTTGTACTTGTGTTTCCCCCTTTCCCTAACCTTTTCGCTTAATACAAATAATACTGCGCTCTTCTGTTGTAGGTATCAGAGAAAAGATTGAGACTATTCGTTTTTATTCCGCATTCATACAATCGTTGCTTTTGCCATGCTTTCATTCGACAACAATAACTAATGCTATTGCTATACAGTAAACGACGGATAAATGCAAAACGGATAAATGCAAAAAACGCATAAGTGCATGTTCACTTCAAGCCGCAGGTCTTTTTTACGATTTTACATACAAAAATACGCGGTTAAATGCAAAACTCATAAATGCAAAAAACGCATATATGCATGAGTTTTCCCAAACCAAAAAGTACTTTTTAAGTGTCAGTTTGCATGCATAAATGCACATCTCTAATAAACACACTACACTTTAATACAACTCCTCAGAAATAAGCAACAGATGTGAATAAATAAAATCATCTGTTTTTATTAGCGTATTTTATTTCTGAATAAAAGATACCTGTGGTTTTTGTAAGTTCATTAGCTTTTATTTACTTTTGATTTATATATGTTAATATTTTTGTTTCTAACAGACAACCATGAGCTCAAAACATACGCTAACCGTAAAGGAAAAGCTGAGATTAATTGAGTCTTTTAAAACCGGCTGCAGTCGAAAGGAGCTAGCTGAAAAGTATAAGGTTAATATATCAACAGTCTCAAGAATTTTAAAAAACCAAGAAAAGTTTGAAGCTAGTAGGACTGGTCAGGAGAATATCATGCGGAAACGCTTTAGACCAGGGAACTACGACATGGTAAACAAGGCCGTTACAGTATGGTTTAAAAACATGCGATCAAAGAATGCAGTCATCACAGGGCCAATGATACGTGAAAGAGCTAATCAGTTTGCTATTTCGATGAAAATATATAATTTTGAAGCAAACGATGGTTGGTTGCAGCGCTGGAAAAAAAACCAAAATATTACTTTTCGAAAAATTTGCGGGGAAAAGGCTGATGCTGACTATGGGGCTGCTGGAGTTTGGGCAAAATCAACCCTACCAAATTTAATTAAAAACTTGTCCCCTAATCAAGTTTACAATGCCGATGAGGCAGGATTATTTTATAAAGCACTACCTACAGGGACATTTGCATCAAAAGGCGAGTCAGTGTTTGGTGGAAAAATGTCTAAACTGCGTTTGACTCTCCTATTTTTGTGTAATTCGGACGGGTCTGATAAGCACGTGTATGTGATTGGAAAAGCAAAGAATCCACATTGCTGCAGGGGAAAAACGATGCCAGTCAAATATTATGGACAACCAAATGCGTGGATGACGACTTCCATATGGGTTGACATTTTAAACAACTTCGACCAAACCCTGAATAAGGACATTGTTCTTTTTGTTGACAACGCAAGTTGTCATAAGATCCCTAATGAGGTTGTTTTTAAACATATAACAATACATTACTTACCACCGAATACAACATCCCTCATCCAACCTCTGGATCAGGGCATAATAAAAAACTTTAAAGTGCAATACCGCTCATGCCTAATCCGTAAACAGTTATTGGCCCTAGAGGGAGGTATGTCATCTGAAATTTTTTCAAAAAGTGTAACGGTTCTGCAAGCACTCAAAATGATCAAAAGGGCTTGGTGGCTTGTAACGCCTACGGTGATTACAAACTGTTTTAAAAAAGCAGGGTTCATAAATCACGAAGAAGAATTTAATGTTCTAGAGGATTGTGAAACCATTGATTTACCCCCAATTTCGGAAGAAGTGTTTTCTTCTATTATAGACTGTGATGACAATTTAGAATGCTACGGTGATCTCACTGAAAACGATATTTTAGAGGAAATTGGTTGGGTAAACTGAGATAATAATCCTGATCATATTGATACGCATGTTGACGATTCCGATCGTGCCGCAGATCCTCTTCCTAGTCGCACAGAAGCTTTAAAAGCATACAACACATTCAAAAACTACTGTGAAAGAAATAATTTGGATTTTGATTTTGAAAAAATGGAGGATGCATTATTGAAGCTAAATGCAGAAAACTTGATTCAAAAAAAGATCTCAGATTTTTTTAGTACAAATGAGTAAATCTCAATCATTCTTATCCTAGCAATCAAACTTTATAAACAAGTTTTAAGATAAATAATCTTTCTGAACAGAACTGATTTTTTCTATTTCTTTTAAGTTGTCGATGCATAAAATGCGGACACTTGGTGAGAAAATAAGAAAACTAAAACCAAAAAATTAACTTTGTGATTTTTTTTATATTATTTTATAAATTGTCTGAACTGATTTTTAAGTTTTTAATATAAGCCTACAATGTGAATTAAATGCAAATAAAATAAAAAATTAATAAAAACTGGCCCTTTTCTTAATATTTGCATATCTGCTGTATAATTGTTGTCTAAAGATGGAACAATGTCTGCATAAATGCAATTATCATGCACTTATGCAATTTTTGCATAAATGCAATCGTTGTGCATTAATCCGAGGTTTGCATAAATGCAAAAAACGGATAAGTGCACAAAAACTTACTAGAAAAACGATGTGCATTTATCCGTAGTTTACTGTACTATCATTCGTTGTTTTTGTTGATTGCCTTATGCACACTCATTTTTGTAATGACGTTACATGTCATGCAACGAAAAATAGAACCAATCGCACCATTCGCTTAGTATTCGTTGCTCTGGTGTGTTTATAAGTATGCAGTGTGAAGAAATTTTGGCAAAACTTAATGCTGGTGTTTTCTTTTTGTTGTTGTTTTAACCGAAAATATATCAAAATGTTCCATTTATTGTTTTATTTGGTTTTATTTCACAAGTTTGATCTTCGTATTTATGTCAAAAAAAATACGTTTTTTTCAATATGCATGCAGACCATTCGTACCAATCGTTCTATATTCGTTGCTTTTGCGATTGGTATGAATGATAAGCAGAAGGCAAGCAATGCAATGCATCGTCATACTCACATTTTCTGAATGGTATCATGAGTTGCTTTACTATAATGATGTCTATTGACAACAATATGCATATATTTTGTGATTGCATTCAAAGGCATTAAATATGCCAATCAAACCGTTCTCTGGTAGGTATAACACTGAACAACTAACAGAAATAACAGCGGCGGGAGGGGTGCAGCATTATTTGTGTTTTGCTTTGACGTTATCTTGTTATTTGGTAGTGTTATGGCAGGTAGGTTTGAAATTCTTGTGGTTTATATACGCAATGGTGTTTCAGAGTCAGCAACATTTAAACTCACAAGATCCAGAATTTAACTCCCTTTGGGTTAAATTCAGGATTGGATCACACACTTTGCATTTCGGGTTTCTTTACAGAAGCCCAAGGGCTTCGACGCCCTTTCGGATTCCATTTCAAAAATTTTAGAACATTATCCGGATAGTGAAATTGCAGTTGCTGGTGATTTCAATGTTCTTGGCTTTCCCATTCGAGCCATACATCTCCGGAGGGTCAGTACGCTGAGTTATTTGCCGCGCACAATGACTTGGCGCAATTATAGAATGAACCAACACACATCCCGCGTGTTGAAGGGCAACAACAAAATATTCTTGGCCTTTTCTTAACCTCTCACCCTGAAAAGTATGAGGTTAACATTCTTGCGCCTCTTGGAAATTCGGATCATTGCACCATTTCAGCATCCTTTTCGTTCACCGATATTCGAGGCTCTTCTAAACAAGTCACGAAGAGAATAATGTACATATACGAAAAGGCACGTTGGGCCGAGCTCAACATTTTTTACCAGCAATTTAACTGGAAATTATGTTTCCTAGACAACAAAGTCGATGCTGCTGCTGAAATGGTCGAGAAAATAATTCTTCTTGGTATAAATACATTTATTCCCTCGAAAACTAATTCGATTAAACCTCCAAAAAAATTTTGGTTTAATCAGACATGCAAAGAAGCTGTCATATCCAAAGAGGAACCGTTTAGAAACTGCCGATTAAATAAAAACGTCACTACTGAGCTGCTACGTAAGCAGGCAAGATCTAATTGTGCCAGAGTGCTTAGGCGAGAATAACTTCTCCACGAACAGCGCCTTCGTGCTAAAGTTCTTTCTTCTCCCAGGGGAAGTAAGAGCTTTTGGACATTCGTTAAAAGGGTAAGGAACAATTCTTCATCTTCTATTTCAACCCTTGTTGACGGTGACCAGATATTCACTGACCCGGTTGACAAAGCTAACCTTATGGCTGAAATATTTGCAAAGAATTCATCTTTGCCAGAAAGCAGTCTACCACTCCCCATGATCGAGAACGTGTCTAGTTCGATGCCTCAGATATTTTTTCGAACACGTGGAGTTAAAAGGGTTCTTGCAGATCTCAACGTAAATAAAACTCCGGGCCCGGATGGTATTTAAGCACTTGTCCTATGTAAGTGCTCTTCGACGCTAGCTCGTCCATTGCGCAATCTTTTCAACATGTCGTACCGTGCTGGTATTTACCCTTCACGTTGGAAAGTTGACAATGTTCAGCCGATCCCCAAGAAATGTGAGGCTACTAATCCTGCGAATTACCGCCCAATTGACCACCATCTTGTTAAGTATTTAGAGTCTAACGGCCTTCTCAATGATCAACAGTATGGCTTCCGTATAAATCGATCTACTGGAGACCTGATGGCTTTCCTTACGGAGCGATGGAGTCGATCCATTCACCGCCTTGGTGAAAGTAAGGTCGAGGCTCTGGATATTTCCAAGGCGTTCGATAGGGTCTGGCACGCAGCACTCATATCAAAACTTATTGCATTTGGTGTCGGTAATACCTTTTCTCGAATCATTTCGAGTTTTCTCAGGGACCGCTCTATACGAGTTGTTATAGATGGGGTCTCATCCAATGAGCATAGGTTGACCGCTCTGTCCTCTCTCCTTCTTTATTTCTTATTTTCATTGACGACCTGCTGGGGCAGACTGTGAACCCAATCTACTCCTTTGCGGATGACAGCAACCTCTGTCATCCTCTGGAGGCCGAGGACAAAAGGCGAACGATGAACGACTCACTTAACCGCGATTTGGCGACGATTTGTGACTGGGGCCAAATGAACAGAGTAGATTTTAATGCACAAAAGACCCAGTGCTGTTTGTTGTCACACAAACATTCCACTTATCCAAAGCCGTCCTCAATATCTATGGGTGGTGTGGATATCGACGTATCAGAACTCTTGATGTTCTGGGCATGAAGATACAGGGTGATGCTCGTTGGGCAAGCCATATATTCGAAGTGTCGAAAGAAGCATTCAAGTGTTAAGGCTTTTTAAAGCGGTCCAAGAAATACTTCACTCCATCTGATCTCGTAAATGTTTACACCACTTACATCCGGCCAAAAATGGAATACAACTCGCATATATGGGCAGGGGCTCCATTAACATCTTTGAAGCTTCTGGACCGTGTACAGAGGAGAGCGGTGGGGATGATAGGGGATGGTAGGGTATCCAGCTCCATTGTCTCCCTTCAGCTTCGCCGTAATGTGGGTTGTGTATCGCTATTCTATAGATATTTTAATGGTGTCTGTTCGTCAGATATCCGTCGTCTGGTCCCTGAAGTTAGAACATTTAGCCGGAATACTCGGCTATCCAGGCAATGAGCGGATGCAATGGCCGGTTGACCGGACGACGCACTATAGAGAAAATTTGTTCTTCAGCCGTACTGTTCGCATGTGGAATAATCTTTCAGCAAGTGTTTTTCCTGCCTGCTTTGACATTATCAAATTCAAGGCAAATATCAACAGACACTACTCCTACTCGTATGCTAGAAAAATATGTAATTGTGAACAATGTTAGCCAATAAGCTTATTGAAATATTGTAATAAGGACTTTGAATAAATAAATAACCAAAAAAAAAAATTGAATTTTAACCCATTATGAACGATGAAGTATGTGTTAGCAACCTACATGTATGTGTTCCATTCGATCATATTGTGTCTTGTTAATTATAGAATCGAACGTAATGCTTTTGTATAGTTGAATAAAAATGTAATTCATAACGAAAGAGTAAACTTGTGGATATTCTTACGGTGGTGATTTATTTTAATAAATAATTCGTCATTAAGACCATGGTTGGGTAATGAGACGAGGGATTCCATGTCAACCAGGAATCCATTCCAGATAATTTGGGCACTGATATATTTGTGTTTTTTATAAATGCTGCTAACCATTCGGGGTATTTTTGTTGTTATGGTTAGATTTGGGCCTTGAAATTTAGTTTCCGTATTTAATGAATTTCAGTTCAAACCTATGTTACTTCATAGACGATGGTTGCACCGATTTTGGCTAACTTTTTATACCCTCACCCTACGGGTAGGAGGGTATATATCATTTGATACGACCCAAAAGTGTAACACCTAGAAATATTCAGATTAGAACCCAGGTGTCTTTGAAACAAATTCGATTTATGACTTTCTGAATCGTTTGAGCCATGTCCGTCTGTCCGTCCGTCCGTCTGTCCTGCTGGTACGCACGATAACTTTCGAAAGAGTTAAGCAATCACTCTGAAATTTGGCATGGCTTAATATTTTCCCAAAACTGCTTATGGGATTGCATATGGGCTATATGGCCACACCCCTTCGGGTACCTCCCATACAAATCTGATATTTCGCCCACTTTATAAATCGTGTAATAATATCAACACGCGCATGTTCGATCTTGGCCAAATTCCGTATTTAGTAATGGTATAACTGGACAAAGTTTTGGACAAAAACTTGGCAGTCTGGCAACTCCCCTTCTGGCACCTCCCATACAAATGTACCATCCCGCCTACCTTAGAAATCGTGCAATAACACCAATACGCCAAATGCGATCTTGCCCAAATTCTGTATTTAGTAAAGCTATAGCTAGACACAGTTTTGGACAAAAACTTGAAAGTCTGGCAACTCCCCTTCTGGTACCTATCATACAAATGTACCATCCAATATTTTTTTTTTCTATAGCATTCGGTATTTGAGGTTGCTATTATGACTTTTCATCGGGTGTTACATCAAATGGTGGTAGCCACGCTCACTTTTGAATATGAGACTTGTATGTTTTTACTGAGGGTGAGGGTATATATAAGTCGGTTTACCCGACTGCAACTTTTTCACTGGTTTTTATTATTGTATTGTTACTTTTCAAGAAAGTACGAAAATAACTTTTAAAAAATCGAATAAGCATGCAAAAATTCAAATTATGATTTTCTATGTAATTTTTGTATAAAATTTTACATATTTTCATTTCTAAATGATGTGTCAAAGGGATATATAGGAAAATTGCAGTGTAAAACTTAGAAAAGTCACAAAACGAATCAAGTTTAAAAAACGAGAATAAACTAAATTTTACTCGGTTTTAAAAAAAAGTCTATCACAAAAATTAGGAACTTGTTATTCAATTTACAGATTCAACTACAATTTCACCATCGTGCAGGAATATTTCGCAGCTGTATGGCAGAGGAGTCTAATTAAACTGTACTGTATTTGAGTTCGGAATCCAATTTTTTCTTCTCCTGATAATAACAAGAAATGTTTATACCCTCACCCTACGGGTAGGAGGGTATATATCATTTGATACGGCTGAAAAGTATAACACCTAGAAATATTCACATTACAACCCAAGTCTCTTTGGACCAAATTCGATTCATGACTTTCTAAATCGTTTGAGCCATGTCCGTTTGTCCGTCCATCTGTCTGTCCTGCTGGTACGCACGATAACTTTCGAAAGAGTTAAACAATCGCTCTGAAATTCGGCATGGGTTAATATTTTCCCAAAACTGCTTATGGGATTGCATATGGGCTACATGGGCACACCCCTTCGGGTACCTCCCATACAAATCTACTATTTCGCCCACTTTAGTAATCGTGTAATAATATCAATACGCCCACACCCATCTTGGCCAAATTACGTATTTGGTAACACTACAACTGGATAAAGTTTCGGACAAAAACTTGGACGTCTGGCAACTCCCCTTCGGGTACCTCCCATACAAATCTACTATTTCGCCCACTTTAGTAATCGTGTAATAACACCAAAATGCCCAACGCGAACTTACCCAAATTTTGTATTAAGTAAGGCTATAGTTGGACTAAGTTTTGGACAAAAACATGGATGCCTGGCAACTGCCCTTCTGGTACCTCCCATACTAATGAACCATCCCGCCTATCTTAGAAATCTTGTAATAACACCAAAATTCCCAACGCGACCTTGCCCAAATTTTGTATTAAGTAAGGCTATAGTTGGACTAAGTTTTGGACAAAAACTTGGATGTCTGGCAACTCCCCTTCTGGTACCTCCCATACAAATGAACCATCCCGCCTATCTTAGAAATCTTGTAATAACACCAAAATTCCCAACGCGACCTTGCCCAAATTTTGTATTAAGTAAGGCTATAGTTGGACTAAGTTTTGGACAAAATCATGGACGTCTGGCAACTCCCCTTCTGGTACATACATACAATTTTCGAGAAAAAACTCTACAATATTTATACCCTCACCCTACGGGTAGGAGGGTATATATCATTTGATACGACCCAAAAGTGTAACACCTAGAAATATTCACATTAGAACCCAAGTCTCTTTGAACCAAATTCGATTCATGACTTTCTAAATCGTTTGAGCCATGTCCGTCTGTCCGTCTGTCCGTCCGTCTGTCCGTCTGTCTGTCCTGCTGGTACGCACGATAACTTTCGAAAGAGTTAAACAATCGCTCTGAAATTTGGCATGGGTTAATATTTTCCCAAAACTGCTTATGGGATTGCATATGGGCTATATGGCCACACCCCTTCGGGTACCTCCCATACAAATCTACTATTTCGCCCACTTTAGTAATCGTGTAATAATATCAATACGCCCACATCCATCTTGGCCAAATTACGTATTTGGTAAAAGTACAACTGGATAAAGTTTCGGACAAAAACTTGGAAGTCTGGCAACTCCCCTTCTGGTACCTCCCATACAAATGTACCATATCGCCTACATTAGAAATCGTGTATCAATATCAATATGCCCAACGCGATCCTGCCCAAATTTTGTACTTAGTAAAGCTATAGCCAAAATCAAATCTACTATTTCGCCCACTTTAGTAATCGTGTAATAATATCAATACTCCCACATCCATCTTGGCCAAATTACGTATTTGGTAAAAGTACAACTGGATAAAGTTTTGGACAAAAACTTGGAAGTCTGGCAACTCCCCTTATGGTACCTCCCATACAAATGTACCATCCCGCCCCAGATAATAATAATACTAATACTATCAGTATTCCCAACACGATCCAGCCCAGATTTTGTATTTAGTAAACATATAGTTAGGCTAAGAATCTATCAAAAACTTGGAAGTCTGGCAACTCCCCTTCTGGTACCTCCCATACAAATGTACCATCCCGCCTACCTTAGAAATCGTGTAGTAACACCAATATGACCAACGCGATCTTGCCCAAATTCTGTATTTAGTAAATCTATAGCTAGACTAAGTTTGGGACAAAAACTTGGAAGTCTGGCAACTCCCCTTCTGGTACCTCCCATACAAATGTAACATCCCACCCCTTAAAAACCCTGTAATACTATCAATATCACCAACGCGATCTTGCCCAAATTCCGTATTTAGTAAAGGTATAAGAGGACAAAGTTTCGGACAAAAACTTGGAAGTCTGGCAACTCCCCTTCTGGTACCTCCAATACAAATGTACCATCCCGCCCCTGATAAACCGTCTAATACTATCAGTATAACCAACGCTATCTTGACCAAATTTTGTATTTAGTAAAGTTATAGCTAGACAAAGTTTTGGAGAAAAACTTGGAAGTCTGGCAACTCCCCCTCTGGTACCTCCCATGCAAATGTAACATCCCGCCCTTGATAAACCGTCTAATACTATCAGTATAACCAACGCTATCTTGCCCACATTTTGTATTTAGTACAGTTATAGCTAGACAAAGTTTTGGACAAAAACTTGGAAGTCTGGCAACTCCCCTTCTGGTACCTCCCATACAAATGTACCATCCCGCCCCTGATAAACCGTCTAATACTATCAGTATGACCAACGCTATCTTGCCCACATTTTGTATTTAGTACAGTTATAGCTAGACAAAGTTTTGGACAAAAACTTGGAAGTCTGGCAACTCCCCCTCTGGTACCCCCCATGCAAATGTACCATCCCGCCCTTGATAAACCGTCTAATACTATCAGTATAACCAACGCTATCTTGCCCACATTTTGTATTTAGTACAGTTATAGCTAGACAACATTTTGGACAAAAACTTGGAAGTCTGGCACCTCCCCTTCTGGTACCTCCCATACAAATGTACCATCCAATATTTTTCTATAGCATTCGGTATTTAAGGTTGCTATTATGACTTTTCATCAGATGTTACATCAAATGATGGTAGCTACGGTCACTTTTGACTTTCCGATACTTATAAGTATGAGACTTGTATGTTTTTACTGAGGGTGAGGGTATATATAAGTCGGTTTACCCGACTGCAACTTTTCCACTGGTTTTCTATAGCATTCGGTATTTAAGGTTGCTATTATGACTTTTCATCAGATGTTACATCAAATGATGGTAGCTACGGTCACTTTTGACTTTCCGATACTTATAAGTATGAGACTTGTATGTTTTTACTGAGGGTGAGGGTATATATAAGTCGGTTTACCCGACTGCAACTTTTCCACTGGTTTTCTATAACATTCGGTATTTTGAGGTTGCTATTATGGTATATGAGACATATTTTTTACTGAGTGTTAGGGTATATATAAGTCGGTTTACCCGACTGCAACTTTTCCACTGGTTTTTTTTTAAATAAGACAAATTTACCAGTTATTATTTATTTTATTAACATAGGTACATTAATATACAATATTACATTATTATGCAATGTTGTGCAATTAAAAAATAATTATTGTGGAACAAAATACAATAATAGCATATATGAACAATTAAAAATAAATGCAAAATTGATGTAATAAATGCTGCATACAATAATCAACACGAAATCCTTTTTGTTTTACCCAAAATTTTAAATGGTTACTTAAATTACAGAAATAAAAAAGTGAAATGGTTTTAATGTTTTATTATACATATATAACAAAATTGTAGTTTATGACCATTTTTCGTCTTAATTCTGTATCTCCTTCGAATTTAAAAAACATTTCATAATTAGATATAAATATTAGGAACTAGTATTTATTTTAAGATTCAGCAAAGTATTATTATTTAACACTAAAAGGTACAGATTTGTATATATGTACATATATTTTGACAATTGCGATTTAAATAATATTAATTAAGAAATGTGTTCGGTTTTAAATAGTACAGATAGCTATTCAAATAAAGGCTTTGGTCTTAGAACACTGTCACCCTTTAAATGGATTGTGTGAATTGGAGGCGAGTATATGCTATCGACACTTATAGTAACAAAACGTGATGAGCTTGGGTTTACTAAATACGACTGATAATGATAATATAGTTATTTCTTCGCAATAAATATTTTGTCGTCCAAAGCATATATCTCTTTATTTGTTATACAAATTCTGCTGGATGGCTTTAGCACCTCGTGAATTAGGTGTATAATTAACAAACTTCGTTTCCCAGAATCTTTATTTGTGTTTTTAGAAGGTCCAAACTCGGATGGTCGTGCAGGCGACTTTGCAGTAATTGTATCATAGAGATTGAAAGGGACTCCCATTTTTCCAACAACATATTCTCCTTCCCATTAAACAATTTTGAAAATTCCGAACATATCAATTTGTATCCGAAAGATTGTTTATAAATCGAAATATAAAGTCGAATACCATATATAATTAAATCATGTTTCCGCAAAGAGTTTTGCAGAAATTACCATCAGGAGACAGCAATAATTCTCTGAAATTATATTCGACAGTTTCTAAAATGTATTCGCAGATGCAATCGAGCACCTGATTCGCACAGTAACACAGCAAAGCGTGTTGCCCGTTCAGTGTTTTCTTCAGAATTGTTTCAAGGGATATCTGGGGATATAGATATTTATAAGCCGTGTCGCGTAAAACTCGGGAACGGTGGTAACGAATACAGTTCTAAAATGTTCAAAAGGCATTGGTTTTAAACTAAATATTTCCAAAAGTAATGAAATGGATATATGAGCATTAATTTTAATTATGTTACATAATTAAAAAAATACGTAATAATTTAATACCCTTTGTAAATACAATTTCTGAGTTATATTCGTTAACAGTGCTAAAATGCTTGCTTGGGTATTAAATATTTTGATCTTATATTAGAAAATATTTTACTAATCAAGTATTAATAAAATTTCCACTAGACGGAACTGTAGGTTCTTCTTGAGAAATTATCCAAATAGAGCATATTGAAATGTTACAATGGAGAGTGAATGTTATACAATAAGATTGATTCGGTTTGAAGTAACAGTAATCACAACAGTAACTAACAACAACTCTTACCTTTAAAAACGCTTATAAGTTTTTCTCCTTTAAGATGAATTAGTAAGTTAAGGAATACTTGGTCTTCCCCTTGTTGATATTCTTCCGAGTTCATATTTTCAAACCAAACCAATTCTCGCGTTTTAATTCTTGCGAATAATTTCGTTTCATTTTAATACTGTTAAAGCAGACAAAATATAATACTTTTTGAGCACGTATCCCCATAAAGGGATGGTATCTACATACTTTTTATACCGACAAATTGTTCACATAACGCACTTTATTATTAGTACTTACCAATTATCAGAATCGCCTTTATTATTAATAATCGTCTTTCGAAAAAATCTGCTGCCGCCAACACCGCTGCCTTCGCCAACAATCGTTTTTTACAGTTTCCGTCTGTAGATTATAAAACATTAATGAATGATTTTCAAAAATCGAAATCACATTGATCTTCTTTTCGGTTTCATTGTTTAAAAAAAAACATTAAACTTACCAGATACAATGACACTTTCAAAAATTCGCTGATTCTCCCTATCACATACACACGAAACAACAATTATCACGTATGGAAATTTTCAGAGATCGCTCTCTACGAGTTATTATAAATGGGGTCTCATCCAACGAGCATAGGCTGACCGCAGGAGTGCCACAAGGCTCTGTCCTCTCTCCTTCTATATTTCTTGTTTTCATTTGGTCAGACTGTGAACCCGATCTACTCCTTTGCGGATGACAGCAACCTCTGTCTTTCATACTCATTTGATCATCGGCCAGGTCATCTGGAGGTCGAGGACAAATGGCGAACGATGAATGACACACTTAATCGCGATTTGGCGACGATTTGTGAGTGGGGCCAAATGAATAGAGTAGGTTTTAATGCACAAAAGACCCAGTGCTGTTTGTTGTCACACAAACGTTCACCAGATCCAGCATCGTCGTCAATTTCTATGGGTGGTGTGGATATCGACGAATCAGACACTCTTGATGTTCTGGGCATGAAGATACAGGATGATGCTCGCTGGGCTAGCCATATATTCAAAGTGTCGAAAGAAGCATTCAAGTGTTTAGGCTTTTTGTAGAGGTGCAAGTATACTGATAGCGATGGGGTTGTACGTAGAGTGGATTTGAAGAATGGGACTGGTGAGTTACATATTATTACGACATATTATTGGAACATCTTTGTTATACTCCATTTCAAAATATGTATGTGCGCAAATGCATGGAGCTTGGAATTTCGTGGGAATGTGTGTGTTCAACAAACGGAGTGAAAATGTGATGAAAGTAATCATTGACGAGTGCTTAACGTGTGCATAAAACCAGTGGAAAAGTTGCAGTCGGGTAAACCGACTTATATAAGTTAACACCAACCACTAACTGCAATGCGATGTAAGCTTCGGACCACTGTGCCATGTTTGCTTACGATGCAAATATGCTGGCAGTGGACTGCAACAATGAGAAGCAAAACAAAGTAATTGTTTACTTTGCAAATATGATCGCAGTGCACAGCATCTGTGAGATGAAATACAAAGTTGTTTACTTTCGGGTGTCGCATGACCAGTGCATGATTCGTGGGATGCAGCGGCTCATCCGGTGGCGGCTTATCTTTAAGGTTTAATATTAAGAAACTTAGTTTTAAGTGATTAGTTTCCAAATAAAACTCGAAGAAGACACATCTAATTAACTTATATACCTCACCCTCAGTAAAAACATACAAGTCTCATACTCATAAGTATCGGATAGTCAAAAGTGACCGTAGCTACCATCATTTGATGTAACATCTGATGAAAAGTCATAATAGCAACCTAAAATACCGAATGCTATAGAAAAATATTGGATGGTACATTTGTATGGGAGGTACCAGAAGGGGAGTTGCCAGACTTCCAAGTTTTTGACCAAAACTTTGTATAGCTATAGGTTTACTAAATACAAAATTTGGGCAAGATAGCGTTGATCATACTGATAGTATTAGACGGTTTATCAGGGGCGGGATGTTACATTTGTATGGGAGGTACCAGAAGGGGAGTTGCCAGACTTCCAAGTTTTTGTCCAAAACTTTGTATAGCTATAGGTTTACTAAGTACAAAATTTGGGCAAGATAGCGTTGGTCATACTGATAGTATTAGACGGTTTATCAGGGCGGGATGTTACATTTGTATGGTAGGTACCAGAAGGGGAGTTGCCAGACTTCCAAGTTTTTGTCCAAAACTTTGTCTAGCTATAGCTTTACTAAGTACAAAATTTGGGCAAGATAGCGTTGGTCATACTGATAGTATTAGACGGTTTATCAGGGGCGGGATGGTACATTTGTATGGGAGGTACCAGAAGGGGAGTTGCCAGACTTCCGAGTTTTTGTCCGAAACTTTGTCCACTTATACCTTTACTAAATACGGAATTTGGGCAAGATCGCGTCGGTGATATTGATAGTATTACAGGGTTTTTAAGGGGTGGGATGGTACATTTGTATGGCAGGTACCAGAAGTGGAGTTGCCTGACTTCCAAGTTTTTGTCCAAAACTTAGTCTAGCTATAGATATAAGTTAACAGATAATATGCTGCAAGTGTCTACACGTGCTTGTCACAGCCAGACATGGTGTCAGCAGTTCCACTGTAGCGGTGTTCTATTACGCTACTCGACGAGAACGGTTATTGCTCAACGTTCCCACAGTCAACACACCGCGCGAATTACGTTGTTCCGCTTCAGGGTAACAACGAGTATGAAAAATAAAAAAGACGAGAGAATTTAGATTTTCAGATCTTTATTAATTAGCAGTAGATCTTACATTCTGGTTTTCCATAAGCAGCGACGATACAGAGGCATCGTTTGTTGCTTTGGGTGTTATACAAAACCAGCGACTATGATATTAATATCGTTGTTGTCTGCAATGATAATTGGTTCGGGTTGCCTGTGGGGCAAGTACGTAACTCCTCCCACTTTTGATATGGGATTCTCCTGAATTCAGATGATTTTTATATAGCCGTATATTATTGTTATGCTTACACGCTAAAAAATACGTCTTTTTTTTTTGTTTACACATAAGTAAAACGCGTGTTTGGTGTTTGTAGCAAGTAAAACTTATTTCTATCTACACAAAGCTTATTTGTATATAAATATAACTCATTTGCTATTAATATTACGTATTTGTAAGAGCAATAGCGTGTTTGGGAAAAACAGACAACGAACTTATTAAATTCAACAAAGCACAACATTTGGGTGCGAATAAGTGTGTATTTGCAACTGGTTTCGTAATTTTTTTTTTGCATTTACGCTCATTAAAATAATATCAATACCGAGAGAATGAGATGCTTTGTTATATAGAAATTCAAAAATTGAAAAAAAATAAAAAATGACTCAAAACTGCATACATTTATATTCGATAATTATCACCTACAAACAAGTTAATGTTTGCGGTATGGAAAAATATATATATGTTTGATGCGAACTTGTTTGCTGAAATTTGTTAAAATGACCATTTTTTTTCAGCGTGTAGAATTATTATTATAGCTATTAAGCTGTGTCGGAAATTAAGTTTCTTATTTTTAGTTCCCGTATTTCTTTAATATTCTCTATTTCTTTTATTATGATTTCTTTGAATGATGTCTTGTTTGTAAAGTTATAATTTGTGTTTGTTTTGTCTTCGTAGTATTTTTGTATGTATATATCCTGTTTGTTTGAGTACTGTTTGTCTTCGAATGAGACCGTACAGTTTACAAACTCTATGAGAGTATTGTTTTGTATTTTATAAGTTGTTTCTGTTTCGTTACATTTTGTATTTATTGATAAAGTTACTATTTTTTCCTGTATATCGTTCAATATTTTGCTTAATTCACGTGGTTGTATTATGTGTAATAGTACACTAGTCTCGTTGGTTATTTCCACGGTTTTTTTTTTTGGTAACATGCCGTCAGTTGAAGAGATTGTTATTAGGGTTATCGATGCTGTAGTTAGGGGAATTGTCATCATTAGCATTATTAAGAGTAGTACCTGCGAATTTGGATGGTATATATTGGTGGTATGGATATTTTGTAAATTAGCTTTTCTATATTTTGGCTGTTCCTTATGCCTAACATTTTTGTAGTTTTTGATAAATCTGATGTCCCTGTCCTCATTATATGTTTCCCTTCTTGCGTTAGCTTTTTCTAACCTCTTTAGTTTTACTGTTTCTAGTCTTTGCATGGTATTGAATACATTGCTATTGTAGAAAGTCTTTTATTGTTGCTATATTGAATTCGTTATCAAACACAAATTTCTTGGGTTTCCCTTTTAATGCAATAAACTCCTGAATTTTGTTTTCAAGCGTTCTTTGGTTTCTGTCTGGCATATGAAAACAAGTGGCATGTTTTGAAAATGTGTCTATGAAAACAATAAATGAATGCTTGCTATTTACGTAAGTGTCGGATTTCGATCATATTTTCCACCATTGCATATATCGCAATTGTTAATAATTTTGTAGATTTGCGTTTTTAGGTCTGGGTTATATATGAGTAACTTAAGTTTCTCATATGTTGCCGTTATACCGCAATGGCCACCTTCATGTTTATGAAAAAGCGCAATTTGGATTTTTAGTTCGTCTTCGAATTCTATGTCTTCAGCTATATTGGTGCATTTCACAAACTTTATGTGGGGATTTTCCGAATATTCCCTTTCTATCATTTTGTAGAGTTGGTAGTATTCGTGGTCACCGAGGTGAGAGTATATTCCTACCTTTCCTTTCGCCAACTCTCTACGTAGGATATCGAGGGCATAACCTTTGTCCAGATCGTTTTTCTCTACGAAAATTCTTTTGTTTTCAAAAAAATTTTGTACTGTTTCACCTTTATTTTTTATTAGTATTATTTGTGTTTTAAATCTATTAACGATTGTTTCTAGAATAGGTACATTATAACCTGAGTCCTCTTCTTGAGAATGGACGGTTTGAACTTCTATTGATGCATTGTCATTATCTACTTGTTCTTCTGGGGCTTCTTCGAGATATATTTCATCTTCTCCATGCTTATCCTGCTTAAGAAATCAGCTATACTATTGGCTTTTCCTTTTATGTATTCAAGTGAAAAGTTGTATTCCCCTAGGCTTATGAGCCATCTTTGTAGTCTTGGATTTATATCCTTTCCTGTGTGTTTTGTCATTAGCCATTTGAGTGGTTGGTTGTCACTTTATAGATCGAACTCTCTGCCAAATAAGTTTGGTCTAAAGTATTTAACTGCCCACATGATTGCTAGTAATTCCTTTTCGACTGTTGCGTAATTACATTCCTGTTTATTTACGGTTCGTGATACATATGCGATTGGAAAATTGCAAAATTACTTGCATCAGTTGTTACTTTAAATTGTTTGTTAAAATCGGGGTATCTTAATATTGGTGAGTTTGTCACTAGATCTTTAAGTTTTGTTGCAACTGGTGAATCGTTGCCTCTTGTCTCCTGATAACATCGTTGAGTTCATTGTCAGGCACTTTTATTTAATTCACTTTGTTCTGAGTTTAACACTTCGTAAAAAAAATTTCCGTGATTTCTTCCGCACTTCTTACTTATTTTTCACAAAAGGATAATATTATGGGTAAGCTCTTTAATTCAATTTCTTCAGAATTTAATTTCCGCGACTGCGCCAATTACGTTGTTCCGCTTCAGGGTAACAACGAGTATGAAAAATAACAAAGACGAGAGAATTTAGATTTTCCGATCTTTATTAATTAGTCTTAAGACTAAATTACAATGATCTTATTCTAGATACTTATAGTAGATCTTACATTCTGGTTTTCCATAAGCAGCGACGATGCAGAGGCATCGTTTGTTGCTTTGGGTGTTCTACAAAACCAGCGACAATGTGAGTGGCATTGTTGGTGTTTTTGTAGATTTTGTTTACATATTGGTTTATGGATGGTCTACATATGGATTTGGGTTACGTTTGAGTTTTTATTTAATTGACAAAAGCGGTAATAACTAGTGAAGTATTGTTGTTGCTTTACAGACAATGGAATATTGTTGTGGCGTTTAAGAACTGCGAAGTAAATGGAAGTAGGTTTTTGGGTTTTGTTTAGTCGACATTTAATGAACATGGAATTTTAGTTTAAGTGGATTTTTGGGTTTGCAAATGTAATTCAGTGTTTCATATATTTTTGGACTATGATATTAATATCGTTGTTGTCTGCAATGATAATTGGTTCGGGTTGCCTGTGGGGCAAGTACGTAACTCGCGTGGACCACGTCAGCATTTTAGTTAAATTTTTTATAACTCATTGTCACTTCAGTTCGGATTCGTAAGCAATAAAACTAAGATGTGTTGAGCTTATCAACGTGCAACCTTTTTTAAAAGCTAAATTGTTTATCAATTTAGTTATTTGCTATAATAATACAATTTTATCGCCTACAAACGGATCATCTTTCCTGATAAAATGTATGACGATTAGTTCTTCTGAAAATTCTTCAACGCTGCTGTAATTGCTGATGTCTTCATCTGTGAGTACCTTCCATAAACTCTTGTAAATGCTCATCTGACATTTCATTTCTGAAGTTCAGTTTTTCATTTCTAACAAAAATAAATGAAAAAGGAGACGACATGTGAAACACTATTTAAACACACATTTTCCACTAAACGGACAAGGATGCCTTGAGGCCGCCAATGGAATTTCACTTCACAAGATCAGCTTTTTACGTTTTTCACATAGAACTTTATGTATAAATTAAGAAAAAAAAAACACAACACAACTGCTTACCGAAAAACATTCGAAGCAATTGAATGATCATTTATCTTATAGATTTTTTTTTTTTTTTTGTTAACGCAATTTTTTTTTCACAGCAACTTTATTTGACACTCAAATTATCATAATGGCAAAAATACACCGATTGTTTCCACATTGTAATATAACGGTACGCAGAAATGTGAATGAGGGGCGATAAAAGACATTTAGTCAAAAATGTTGTTGGTGGCAGCGATATGACAGTTGAAACCACAGCTGAGGCTCGCTAAACTGTTAGAGGGTTAACATCAATATGTTAGCTTGTTTTGAAATTGTTTTTTGCAAAAGTCAGGTCGAAACGTAACTCAATTTGTTGTCGGATCGATTAGCATTGTTCTATTTCCTAAAAACAGTAATATCTTGGAAAATGGATATTATATTATTAGTATAATAATAATGTAACATTATAATATAAATTATAATATAATAATAATAACCGTCACACGATGAAACAATACATTCTATGTTCTGAGGGAATATACTAGTTAATCAATGAGCAATTTTTGCCAAGTGGTATTACCCTCGAATCGTTGGGATATGTTAAATAATGTAATTTTTATAATGAATTATTTAATTTATTCTCGATATAATAAATTCCCATTATTCCTGCTGGATGTTAACAGAAGCAGTAACCGATGAAAGCAAAATCCATTATTAAAGAGAACATTAGCTGTTGGAGATTGATGATAACAAGATCAAGAACTAACGAGAACAGGAAGAGTTGAGATGTGGAGCAGCAACAGGTAGAAGAACAGCAAACAGGTAGGTGTGAAATAGGTAAAAACGCGAATTAAGTAGAACCTGTTTTACGTTAAATATTGGATCTGTTGTAGAGAACAAAAAATACGAAGAATTGAAATTTCTGTGTAGAGTAGAAAATTCGCTGAGCAAAAAATTCTAAAGTAGGGTCACTGGGTCATTCCGCCGATGTCCCTTTAAGCAAAAATAAGAAATTGTTTCTGAACAGACTCTACCCTATAAATGTGATGATGTGTCCATCATATGGACGCTACGCTAAATAAGGATTGTTAAATTCTCTGGACCATCTCTTTATGAAAACAAAACTACCAATAGCTTTACGTGCACAAAAAAAATTCAATGCGAAGATTAAAATAAACCAGTGGAAAAGTTGCAGTCGGGTAAACCGACTTATATATACCCTCACCCTCAGTAAAAACATACAAGTCTCATACTTATAAGTATCGGAAAGTCAAAAGTGACCGTAGCTACCATCATTTGATGTAACATCTGATGAAAAGTCATAATAGCAACCTTAAATACCGAATGCTATAGAAAAATATTGGATGGTACATTTGTATGGGAGGTACCAGAAGGGGAGGTGCCAGACTTCCAAGTTTTTGTCCAAAATGTTGTCTAGCTATAACTGTACTAAATACAAAATGTGGGCAAGATAGCGTTGGTTATACTGATAGTATTAGACGGTTTATCAAGGGCGGGATGGTACATTTGCATGGGGGGTACCAGAGGGGGAGTTGCCAGACTTCCAAGTTTTTGTCCAAAACTTTGTCTAGCTATAACTGTACTAAATACAAAATGTGGGCAAGATAGCGTTGGTCATACTGATAGTATTAGACGGTTTATCAGGGGCGGGATGGTACATTTGTATGGGAGGTACCAGAGGGGGAGTTGCCAGACTTCCAAGTTTTTGTCCAAAACTTTGTCTAGCTATAACTTTACTAAATACAAAATTTGGTCAAGATAGCGTTGGTTATACTGATAGTATTAGACGGTTTATCAGGGGCGGGATGGTACATTTGTATGGGAGGTACCAGAAGGGGAGTTGCCAGACTTCCAAGTTTTTGTCCGAAACTTTGTCCTCTTATACCTTTACTAAATACGGAATTTGGGCAAGATCGCGTTGGTGATATTGATAGTATTACAGGGTTTTTAAGGGGTGGGATGTTACATTTGTATGGGAGGTACCAGAAGGGGAGTTGCCAGACTTCCATGTTTTTGTCCCAAACTTAGTCTAGCTATAGATTTACTAAATACAGAATTTGGGCAAGATCGCGTTGGTCATATTGGTGTTACTACACGATTTCTAAGGTAGGCGGGATGGTACATTTGTATGGGAGGTACCAGAAGGGGAGTTGCCAGACTTCCAAGTTTTTGATAGATTCTTAGCCTAACTATATGTTTACTAAATACAAAATCTGGGCTGGATCGTGTTGGGAATACTGATAGTATTAGTATTATTATTATCTGGGGCGGGATGGTACATTTGTATGGGAGGTACCATAAGGGGAGTTGCCAGACTTCCAAGTTTTTGTCCAAAACTTTGTCTGGCTATAGCTTTACTAAGTACAAAATTTGGGCAGGATCGCGTTGGGCATATTGATATTGATACACGATTTCTAATGTAGGCGATATGGTACATTTGTATGGGAGGTACCAGAAGGGGAGTTGCCAGACTTCCAAGTTTTTGTCCGAAACTTTATCCAGTTGTACTTTTACCAAATACGTAATTTGGCCAAGATGGATGTGGGCGTATTGATATTATTACACGATTACTAAAGTGGGCGAAATAGTAGATTTGTATGGGAGGTACCCGAAGGGGTGTGGCCATATAGCCCATATGCAATCCCATAAGCAGTTTTGGGAAAATATTAACCCATGCCAAATTTCAGAGCGATTGTTTAACTCTTTCGAAAGTTATCGTGCGTACCAGCAGGACAGACAGACGGACAGACGGACGGACAGACGGACATGGCTCAAACGATTTAGAAAGTCATGAATCGAATTTGGTTCAAAGAGACTTGGGTTCTAATGTGAATATTTCTAGGTGTTACACTTTTGGGTCGTATCAAATGATATATACCCTCCTACCCGTAGGGTGAGGGTATAAAAATCGACAATCCAACAACTTCAAGCGACCGTATAAAGGTGTGGGGATGATATTTTTTATATATGACATTGGAACTATACTATATAGTGTCGAAAAAAAACATACTTTGGAAATAATATTTATCCAGGGGAACATGGGTTCGCTGGCACAATGCTTCATGGCTGAGTTACTCGTATTTTTCACGTCGATGATGCCCCTCGATAATGATTTATGATGATTGAACGACCTTTGTTGGCGCATACAATATTGTTATTTCATTCCTCCGGGAGCTCCACATATGAGTGGTATCTGACTCATTACAAAAAAGTTTCCAATGCTAAAATCTAACTAAATAAAGAACCAACAATGAAGCTAAAAATCTAAAAGTGTGGCTTAAGTGTGTAAGGACCGCTAATGGCCAGTGGTGAAACTCGTACTGCTACCCAACCCCGAACAATACTAACATGTATTTTATGTTTATTTACCACTCTCTGAAAAAATGGAATGGATTGATTACACATTGATTGGGATATGTTTTTTATATATATATTAACGATTAGTTCTCTATGAATGAAAAATTTACATAAATGAATGAACATGTTTAATTGTTTGTGTATACAAAAAATATAAAAGATGGCGCAAAAGTAAACTTCCGATGTTTTTTGGCTGTAATTAAAAAAAATTAAATACTTTGATTCTTCTTGTGAATTATTTTTATTTGGTCTTTTAATTGTTTTTTACATCAAGTCGAGAATATGATGACATGTAAATGGCCGCCGCCAGAGTTGCCACTGACATTAGGGGCCAATCGCAAAATATATAGCATTTTCTGTAAGGAGGATTACTTTTGCGCCACCCTGTATTAACTTTAAAATCATTTGGTTAACATTAACTGTAAGAATTCATAGGTTCATTGATGCAGTTGTATTGTTGTGTATAACATTTTTAAGTGTACGTTTTTAAGCAACTACAATTAATATTGATATATTTACCTACAATGAATAGTGCTTCGACTATTACATCTGATACCATAGTACGACGGTCTGCCTTTGCAAATGCGGCATTATATGGAACCAATATAGCCACATAAAAAGTTGACACCAATATAATCCAATCCCAAACCCCTTTGAAAACGCCATAATGTGGTAAGATAAATTGTGACTTCTTTATTGATTGCGTTTTATACTCGGGAAACGGGGCCTCAGTTGAATGAAGCAAGTTCTATATTGATGACGTAAAAAACGGAAAACGTCATAAATGATTTCTGTTATTTTATTTAATTGTATTCACACTGTAGTGAAAGGAACTACTACCTATACAACATTCTTCATAATTTTATTTTTTTTATTTTCACTTATTTTTTTTATTTATAGAATATTTTTATGGAAATAACAATAATTAAACATTTATAAAATTTAACAAATACAGTCAGAATTTTCGTAGTTCATAATACTATGCCAGATCTAGGGTTTTTCTTCTCCTTAGACATCTGTCACCTTCGTTGTTTATCGTCTCCCGAACGAGCGCATTTGGACGAATATGTAACTTTGACATGTATTTTCTGGAATATTCAATTATTTCTTCATTGACGGTAGCAATGTTTAGATCGCTAACAAATGTATCAAGGATCACCGTTAATCAGTCGTAGTAGTTTCGAATGTCTCATTTGTAACTTATTCACATTCCATGCGTTGGATTCCCAAAGTACATATAGGCTTAGTCACTGTCTTTTACAGAAGTATTTTGTATTCTAAGTCTAGGGTAGACCGGCGGCCGATAGGGTAGACCGGCGGTCGATAAATAAACTTTAACTTTATTTGAGTTACTTTGGATTCAATATAACGGGAAAGACGTTGGTCCAAATGAATTTCAAGATATTTGACAAGTGTCCTTGCTAAGAGTGAAAGTGACGTGTGTGCACTTTGTTTCATTTACCGTTAACCCCCATTTGCCTAAACAGTTTTCTAGCAATGACACGTGCGAACGTAGATGTGCTATGAATGGTATGCCGGTTTTAGGAATAATTAATATTTCCGAAAAGTCTCTGTCATCTCTTCTTCTCTATTTCTTATTTTCATTGACGACCTGTTGGGGCAGACTGTGAACCCAATCTACTTTGCGGATGACAGCAATCTCTGTCATTCGTACTCATTTGATTATCGGCCAAGTCTCTCGGAGATAGAGGACAAAAGGCGAACGATGAATAACTCACTTAACCGCGATTTGTGAGTGGGGCCAAATGAACAAAGTGGATTTTAATGCACAAAAGACCCAGTGCTGTTTGTTGTCAAACAAACGTTCCACTGATCCAGCATCGTCGTCAATTTCTATGGGTGGTGTGGATATCGACGAATCAGACACTCTTGATGTTCTGGGCATGAAGATACAGGATGTTGCTCGCTGGGCTAGCCATATATTCGAAGTGTGGAAAGAAGCATTCAAGTGTTTAGGCTTTTTGAAGAGGTGCAAGAAATACTTCACTCCATCTGATCTCGTAAATATTTACACCACTTACATCCGGCCTAAACTACAACTCCCATATATGGGCAGGAGCTCCAATGACATCTTTGCAGCTTCTGGACCGTCTACAGAGGAGAGCGGTGGTGATGATTGGGGATGGTGGAGTATCCAACTCTATTGTCTCTCTGCAGCATCGCCGGAATGTGGGTTTTTTTTTGGCTATTCTATAGATATTTTAATGGTATCTGTTCAAAAGATAACCGACGTCTGGTCCCTGATGTTAGAACATTTAGGCGGAATACGCTGCTATCCAGGGTGTCTCATCCGTTCATTGTCAAATGGCCGGTAGACCGGACGACGCACTTCAGCCGGACTGTTCGTATGTGGAATAATCTTACTGCAAGTGTTTTTCCGTGCCTGCTATGACATTACCAAATTCAAGGCCAACGTCAACAAACACTACTCCCTCTTTCACCCCTCCAATTACCTTCCTTCCTATCGCTAACACAGTGCATTGCATTTAAAGGGGGCATACCCTGAGTGTTACTCAATTAAAAAAAAATCTTGTCTGGCAATTAATAAGTTTAACCTTTAGAGCGTTCCGATTCTCCTCGGAGTTTTCTTTGACGAGATCTTCAACATCCCTTAGCCCGTTGGAGGGTTTATGGCACTGTGCGGCGCACAGTGGGTTAGAGTAGCATGTTTTCTTGGATCAAATCAGGGAAGCTATGTTAGGATAATTTTTCTTTATTTTTCAGTTAATACCATTAAAATAAGTTAAAAAAAATATTTTCTAAGTATATTTGAGTATAATTTTATTAAGTAATGCCAAATATCAGTGTAGGTATATAGTGCAAGGAGTACAGTATGAGAACTTAAACATTGCATTTTATACATCTTAAAGTTAATCATCCACATCATCATCATTATCATTATCATCATCCGCAGCATCAGCAACTTCAACATCACTGAAATAGTTCTTGTTCGGAGCTGCAGTTACAATTAAATCAATTGCCTCCTCTGGCAAGCTTTGAACCTTCTTTGCAGGCATTTTTCGCATGCTTGAAATAATTGGGTCAGAGGTTATCAAAAACATATTAAAAATGTCTTGGTTTGATTTTTCGCGACTGCACTTTCGGGAATGAAACTCCCTATATTTTTTAAAATCTTTATTTCGAGCTTCTTGCGCTTCTTCTGATAACTGCCCAATAGGTAAAAGGGCATTTGACACAATTTCGGGTCCGTGAATAAAAAACTTGTGCAAAGTGGTAGGCATATTGTACCAAGGATACGTTTCAACAAAAAGTCGTCCTGTATTGTGTGCATATATTTGAAATTTTTCATTATTAATTTCATGGCAATGACATGGTGTCTCTTACAATCTTTGTTTTTTTATATTTACTCCAACCACTGGACTCGGTAAAACTAATTTCTTTCCGACCACGTTTTGCAGTCGGGGCAAGAGTAAAACCAATAGAGGATTCCAACCAGATTTTATTTTGAGTAATAAACCTCATTTGAATTCTATGCGCTCTAGTCCACCTAGATTTAAATTCATAAAAGAAAACATGAATTCTTTTATTTAAATCACACATATTATCCTCAGAGCAGTTGGTGCGTTTTTTGATTTCTTCAGCTAAAAATGTCATCTTGTCATTCATTGTTTGAGCGCTTGAATTCATCATAATATCAAATAAGCTTCGACGAGTATAAAAAACAACGTTCAAACTTGTATCTATAAAAAAAAAAAAAATAATGCTAAAAAAAAAAACCATTTCAAAAATCCCTTATACCCGATTACTTGAAACTGCACAACACAATCACTATTTGTCAAAACAAAGAATATTATTAAAATAAACAAAAACAAAATATTATTGTAACAAAGAATATTATTAAAAGAAACAAAAATAACAACATTAATATACGGAAAAGAAGAGCACAAATAAATAGAAAAAAGTAACATGAAAAACACAACAGCACCAGTCGCGAGATCAATGTGACGTTTAGCTAATTTTACTGCTGCAACACTTGTATTAAACAATGCATGGCTTCTAAAAAGCACAAAAGGGCAGCGTAAAATTTTGCAATATAACACAGATTTATGTCCTCTTTAATATAAACTATAAATTATGACACGAATTTTTTTGGCATTTTCAATATAAATAACTACATCTAAATCACTTCCACACACAATTTGATACACAAATGTTAACGACGTATTTGCAAAATAACCTGAACTTGATGGTTCCATTGAAAAATGTTTAACTTTTACAATACTTTTTAAAATAACTAAAATGTTCAACGGGAACGTTATCACTTTTTTCAGCCTTTTTTGCAAAAAAATTTCTATGAAGTTTGACTTTGAAGTTTCACTACAAAAACACCAGACCACTTTTGGCCTTTATTTTAACGACATGTGATGTAGAATTTTATATACTGTAACCGGGTGCAACAAATTTTAACGATACTTAAATTTTTTTTTTTAATTAATCCAAGAAAACAGGCTATTCTAACCCTCTGTGCGGCGTTGCAAATTCTGCCGCTTTGGTCATGATCTCAGTAATATAATTTGAAATAGAATATATTCCATCTGGTTATTTCAGTGAAATGTCTTGCGGCAGATGTGAACTAACATACTTTTTCTAATGATCCAGTTTAAGCATTTGTTGGGAAAGTGATGTTTGTTTTCAGTTTAAGAATAATAGTCGAATAATGTTATAATTGTGGGCGTATGATCAGAATACAGATCAAATGAGAAGCTTATAGAAACTTGACCGCTTTATATTCTCCATTTTGAGCCCCAAAAGGTGTGGTTGGCATTGTAATGGCCAGCTACAATAAATTTCGAGCCTAGTGACGAAAAGAAATCGTGGGCAATAAATAGACGAAATTACAACTTTAAAATCAGTGATATTGATCGACGTTGCTTGTATATAATCAGTTTTTTTATGTTTAACATTTGTGTGCACTATTACTGATGTACCACAGGCTCGCCCAGAGAGATGTTTTGTTTCAAAAGTGTAATATCCGTTTATTCTAAAACCGTTCCTTATAGTGAAATGTGCCTCGGAGACTAGAAGAATATCAATTTCTTGCCGCAGAAGAAACTTCAACTTTGTGCTTGTGTTGGCTTAAGCCGTTTACGTTCCAAAACATATTTTCAGCGAATTTATTTTTGGCTCGATATATACTACATTAATATTTATTGTATCATGAGTTGCACTCTTGGCATACGCTTGCTTATGTTTTCAGGTATTTTTTCAATAAAAACTGCCACACTTCTTTATCGGTACCCATTTGAAATGATTTCTGCTGTAACTTATTGGTCTAATACACGCATAGTTCTCGCAAGTGAATAAGAAATACTGCTTAGTAGCGCATATCCCAAAAAAAATTAACAATAAGAAGGGTGTTTATGGTGTTTCAAGACCACCTTTTTCATACAAACCTTGAGTCATGGGTAAGAAGAAGCATCGAAGCATACGTCATAGCAGAGTTGCCACATGATTGTATGCGATCGGCCAAAGTTGCCATCTGTTATTATTGGTTCGTTTCTATGTCAGGGTAATGTTGCCAACCTTTGCTGTTGTTGACATTTGTTAGCCAGTGGTGTCTTTACACCTGTTTATTGGTTCATGGCTGTGATAAGTGGTTGTAGTGTGAGAGTTGCCACCTTTTGTATGATTCACAGCTAATTTTTTTCATTGTCTAGGAAACATAGTCTCCAGTTAAACTGCTGGTAAACATGTTTGAGCTCGGCCCAACGTGTCTTTTCCTATATATACATTGTCCGCTTCGTGACTGGTTTTGAAGTTGCTCAAAGATCGGAGAACGAAAAGGATGCAATGGTGCAATGATCTGAGTTACTAAGAGGTGCAAGAATGTTAACCTCGTACTTTTCAGGATGGGAGGTTAAAAAAAGGTCAAGAATATTTTTTTGTTGTCCTTCAACACGCGGAATGTGCATTGGTTCATTCACTAATGGCGCCAAGTCGTTGTGCGCGGCAAACGGCTTAGTGTACTGGCGAGAACATCCGGACTATAGAATAGAATGTGCGAGTATACCGCACACAAATTCAACCTCAACCCGCGAATATTCGCGAAGTGAATTTGAAACCTACCTGCCATAACACTACCAAATAACAAGACAACGTCCAAGCATAATCACAAATAATGCTGCACCCTTCCCCCCGCTGTTATATCTGTAGTTGTTCAGTATTATACCTACAACAACTAACAGAACAGCGACAAGAAGAGCGCCCTATTATTTGTGTTAAGCGAAAAGGTTAGGGGAGGGGGGAAACACAAGTACAAGACAGAAAAGGGAACATAAAAATGCCCTTGTTGTCTTTTGTGTTGATGCGTTTGGAGTTGGATTTTAAATTGTTGTTGTTGTCAAAGTGCGTGGGCGATGGTTGTTGTTTTGTAGGTAGACGGTTTATTTCTTTATTATTGGTGATTGGTGTTATTGTTCTTGTGGAGTATTGTTATTATTGTTGTTGTTCTTTTTTATTTCTATTTTGTATTTGTTGTATTGATGTTTTCTTTTATTTTAAACAGACGACACAGAGAAACGCGACGGACGGAACAAATTGTACGTGCACACCGAATGAAAGACAGACACCTTTTAGTTCACGTCTGTGATAAAAGATGTCGGTGTTACCCACTTATTCATCGGTGTGTGTCAGTGTTACCAACCTTTGTTGTCAGTGTTGTCGATCTTTATTTTGTTTCCTATTCCTCACCCTATGGATTGATGGTTTACCCAGTCATACTAAAAACTTGCAGTTAGCCAAAATGCTGTTTCATCGCGATACAGCTTTGTTTACATTGTCATATGTGCAATATGAACATACACAGGCGCAATACATGACAATATGTGTGGTCTACACCGAGAACGCCGCGTCGATGATCGAACGAATTTATGTTTACCGAATTATCGTTGCTGATGTTATTAAAGTGATTTTTTTGTTTTCTTTTTAGATTGATCCAATGATTTATATTTTTAGTGTGTGTATGTGTGGACAACAAACTGAGTCAGTTATTCGATAAATGTTATTTTGTACACCCTTCAACACCTTCCGAAGACGATTAAAATATTGAATGTATTCTGGAATCAGTAAACATTAAAAATGGATCTAATGTATTATAGTAGTTTGCGCTTAATTGATCACCAAATTTATGGTATAAGCTATATGGGAAATGAGTTTAGCTTATTTACATTACCCTCTTAATTGACTCCTAAAATCACATTCTCAAAAAAGGAAATTTGGAGATTTAGTACAATCTTTTGCAACTGCAAATTTAAAAATGAAAACAAAAACTTATCAGTAAACATTCAAAATGCATCTAATATATTACAGTAGTTTTCACTTAATTGATTCGCACCGCTTAATTGATAAAAAAAATATAGTATAAGCTGTAAGGGAAATGAGTTTCGCTTCTCAACATACAACAGAAATCACAAAGATGGAGGTCACCATAAATAGAATTTTAAAAATTGGGTGTATTAAATATCAGCTTGTATACCAAAAGAGATCAAATATTTAGTGGGCCTTTATCTTGTGGTTCAAGCATATTAGTCTCATTTGCTTAAATCTAATTGTCTACGCTGGGCACCCTAGTTGTAAGATTAGTTTTAAGATTATTGTAAATGAACACTAAATACAACATCGAACAAATTATAACGAAGACGAAAGAAAAAAAGGACATGAATGAACTTCACGGATTTCGAGCCGTTGTTCTATTTCAAAAAAAAAAAAAAATTTTACCCGAACGCATTATTACAGATCCCGACTCAGTTGCAGTTTTTGGATGCCCGAAAATAAAAAAATGTTGTAACCATCCCCTAAACCCCAATCAAAAATACCCAACAAAAAACAAGGTAGGTTTTTTTTTCGATATAGTGTGTGTGTGTGTGAAAAACAATCAAAAATATTAAATACCAGTGCAGTGTGCGTTTTAGTTTGTTGAAACAACAACAAAACTCCAAGTCTCTATTCCTCGGTTTGATCCCCACTTAGTGCATACGTAGTTTGTATGTACAGCGTCACCCACCACCGAATCATAATTATGTTTTGTTAATTTTGTTTGCGATTTTGATAAGTTTCTACAACTTTTACATCGCGTTTACTCTCAAATCCGTCTAAAGTCATTCAAAAAATGTATTATCTGATGCAGAAAACATCATCTGTTCGACACGACTTCCTGAAGTCACTCTCGGACTTTGGGACCAGAGCCAAGGCACAAGTTCTGATCTTCCCAAATGGGCAAACATGGACAAATTTCTTCGAGATATCAAACTCTTGAATCGGTATTCGACATTCGTGGTGCTCATAACCCGGCATTTCACGACACCCTATAAAAAGCCCATCAGTCAAAAAGTATATTCTAATGACAGTAGGAAGTTCAAAAGCTTCGCCACCACTATCGCAATTCAACCAAATAAAACTAAATGTCCATTATGTTTTGATTCTCATCCGTTGAGATTATGCCCAGAATTTCGAAAACTGTCTATACAAGAACTTCTGGAAGCGGTAAAAAGATAAAAAGAGAATGCTGCTCGAATTGTTTAGCGACCGGGCACACATATAGTAATTGTACGAGTTCTAATGTGTGTTATTTCTGCAAACAGGAACACCATTCGATGTTGCATCGATAAGATATTTCGACGCAACAGAACTCGTACACCCTTGTTTCTAATAACACACCCGTTAAACACTCGTCAAATTCAGGCCCTCGATCCATTCACCAACAATCGAATTTAAATGATGATGGCCCTTGAGAAATGAAAACCCGCTTGTTAAAAACCCCCGCTCTCAAAGCTCCATATGACTCTGTCATAGAAGAATATTCTTCATTTGGACAGATGTCCAAAGTGCAAAATGAAAATCCAAAGCCTTCGAGACCTATATATTATCTACCACATCACGCTGTTTTGAAGCATGACAGTTTAACTACCAAACTTCGAGTAGTTTTTACTGCCTCGTACCCAACTTTTAATGGCATAAGTTTAAATAATGTATTGTACACCGGACCCGTATTACAATCACATTTAATGATTTTGATTCACCGCTGGAGACTCTTCCGGTATATCGTCAATGCCGATATTGGAAAAATTTACAAGCAAATCCTGGTCCAGGAATTTGCGATTTAGAATTGAACAAAGTCACTTTTGGAGTGAATTGTGCCCCGTACTTAGCTACTAGAACTTTGTTTCCGATAGCTGATGATTCCGAAACGCAATATCCTCTAGCAGCCCAGATTATTAAATCACAAATGTACGTCGATGATGTCTTGGCCGGAGCTCATAGCTTCGAAGAAGCGACCCGGGGTCGCGATCAACTTATTACAGTTCTATCTTCTGTTGGAATGAGTCTGCGAACAGTCAAAATCTGCTAGAGGATTTATCCGCTGGCTATTTATTAGATTCTGAATTTCTGCAAATATCGGATGCTAGTACTGCCAAAACTTTGGGTTTTGCGTGGGAACTCTGGAAAAGATGTTTTCTTTTTCAAGCTAGCTTCCACGCCCGATAAATCTGTCGTCACCAAACGTAAATTATCGTTGCAAAGATAATAATGTAACAAATCTGAAAGGATAAGATTGGTTGGGACGACTGTTTGAAACCCTTGATTCTGCACATATTGCGCGGCTTCTTCGATGATTATTCTGCGATAGAAATGATTGAGGTCCCCCGATGGGTTGGTTTTAACCCTGACTATGAAGTCGAACTTCATGCGTTTTGTGATGCTTCTGAAAGTGCATACGCGGCCATTCTGTATATTCGAATCCAGGACCCGATTGGTGATATCACCACGCGTTTAATTACTGCAAACACCAAAGTGGTGCCAATTAAGGTTGAATCCTTACCCAGATTAGAGCTGTGTGGTGCAACTCTACTTACCGAAATTGTGCATACGCTTCGCGAAGAGATGTGTCTCAAATTGCTGGAAGTGTTTTATTGGACAGATTCGACAATTTTCTTTATCTTGGCTTCAAAAGCCACCGTGTACTTGGCCCACTTTTGTAACTAACAGAGTCTCTAAAATTCAGAATACAGTTGGTACTGAAAACTGTCACCATGTCCTTTCCCACGACAACACTGATATTGCATCCCGTGGTAGTTTAGCACGAGATTTAAAATCACACAAGCTTTGGTGGAAAGGTCCCAATTGGTTAAGCCTTTCTCGCATCGAATGGCCCAAACAGACATTCAGAATCATGACAGATCTGGAAACTCGTTCTGTGAAAGTACATACGACACAGGTATCCTTTACAGAATGTATTTTAATGCGATTTTCTAGTCTCCGTCGAGTTATGAGGGTGATCTCGTACATTTTCGTTTTTACCACCTATCGTTATCAAAATTGAAGTCAAGGTGGTTGAAGTCTCCCGTAAAAGTCCCCTTTTGTTTTTTAACCTCTTTATAGATTCGAATGGCTTTCTATGAATGAATGGCAGATTAAGCCGATCTCAGACGCTTACGTACAGTGAGCTTTTCGGAAAATTCTCACATATAGCGGTCGTTTCAGAAAACTGTACTTAGAATATGTTCATCAGTACTCTATACATGGAGAAAACTCGTTACTGTTACGACTGATGCGACTTGAATTTTGAGTCCCAAAACTCAAAAATCGAGTGCGAACTGTTATACACAATTGTCGTGAGTGTGTCCTGCAGAAAACGAGATCTACAGAGCATATTATGACCGCTCTTCCCCCTGAGAGAACTTCACTATCTCGTCCTTTTACTGTACTGGCGTTTAACAGGACCCTTTGAAATAAAGTCCTATATCGGTTGTCGAATCACACAGGGATAAGTTTTGGTCCTTGTCTGTTTCGCAACAAAGGCTATACATCTTGAAGCCACAAATGATTTATCGACATTTGCTTCATTGCAGCGTTTACCCGTTTTTTCTCTCGTAGAGGTTGCCCCTCGAAAATGTTTCCTGATAATAGAACTACCTTCGTTGGAGCGTCCAAAAAAGTTCAGACCCAATTCCTCCTCGACATAAAGCGCCAAATATAAAATCTCAATGCTTTTCAATTGATGGAATGGCATTATATTCCACACGGAGCTCCACATATGGGTTGTCTCTGGGAAGCTGGAGTCAAAAGTTTCAAAACTCATCTAAAATGGTTTCCAATGCCCAAAGGTTCACCTTTGAAGAATTTACTACCATGTTAGCAAGAATTGAAGCATGTTTGAATTCCTGGCCCCTTAGTCCGATGACTGATGATCCGAGTGATTTAATCCCGTTGACTCCTGGATACTTTTTGACAGGAAATGCTTTGCTTTCTCCCCCAGAACCTGATGTGAACTCAGACAAGTTAGGTTACCAAAGCCGTTGGCAAAACGATTATTGTTAAACAACAGAAGAACCCGAGATCGAAACCGGGTAGGACCGTCAACAATTTTTCGGCGGCTGTTTCCACCTCGTAAATGTTGGCGACTTTACGAGTAAGAGAGCAATCTCTAAGCCATGTAAAACTTCTCTAGAAAAGCATTAGCCGTTCGGAGCCGGCTTTAAACAGTAGGTCCCGGTCAGTGAGTATACAAATTATATCGTACACAGATCACTGATTCGAGAGATGTTCCCCGTCAGTTCCTTCATAGAATGTTAAGGGAAATAAGTAAATTAATGAACACTAAATACAACACTGAACAAATTATAACGAAGAAGAAAGAAAAAAAGGACTTGAATTAAAGCCAACTTCACAAACAATATAAAAAACCGAATAATAACCCGAAGGTACGTATTTTAATAAAAACACCGAAATTTAGAAAAACTAATTGGTTGTTTTTTTTCATTTGTTTGGGTAAAATTATTTTATTCACCCCCCGCATATTTACTAATGTTAAAATCTTATATAAAGAAGCTAAAGGCTCTGCTTTATTCAGTATACTGTACAATTAAAAGAATTTCTTTTAAATTCTTTCGTCGTCAGTTGAGAGTGTGTTGGTGTGGACAATATATTTAGTTATATTTTTGTTGAAAACAATATGATTTTGACTACCGTCTTCCCTTCCTGAGACATCACGGTTTCATGGCAAGGAGACTGAAAACCCTTTGGTATTAGTCATGGTGGAGTTGCCACGTTTATGTCTGTGACAATCGATGATTGAGCTGTTTTTATTTCGTCGGTTGCCTACTATTATTGTTTTTCTCCCAATTTGATTGTGGGTGTAGACCAGTCATATTTTATTGCACGCTTAGTGGATAATTAAAATGCTATACAGCTGTCCAGCAAGTTGAATATTGTTTTATTCTGCTGCACCAACACAGGCCATCATTAAATGGGCATCACTGGTCTAGACCGAGGACTACGGGTCGATGATCGACTGCATTCATGTTTATTTGATTTTGTGATAATCTCCTATTTTACTGTGCTCAAAACATTTGCAACTTATACTATGCGACTTCTATATGAAACACAATTGAGTTTGTTCGTTAGTAATTGATAGCGTAATCAAGTCGATTAATGTCTTCTGCACATATTCTTGATATGAACTGGATTAAATATTCAATTATATCTTTTGGTATACTATTCCACCGATTTTTCAGGTCAACATAGAGATCACCAGGTTTTTTACAAATTGTGTATCCAATTTTGTTTTTTAAAACTTTCCAAAGGTCAAGCATACCCAATTTTTCGTTGGAGATCTATTGTTTAACCACCTTATACATGTGCTTGGGGTCATTATCGAACGGAAATACCTAAGCAAGCGGAATTTCCCCAGATGATTATGCCAACATTAAGAAATATATTTTTGGAATCCTTTGACCTCATGACCCATCAATTTTATGATTAAAACCTGTTGCTTCTCCAGAAAAGCACCACCAGACCTTAATGTAGCCGTGTTTGACAGAACCTTGTGTATATCGCTTCCACATCAAACACTAGCCTATCAGAAAATAATGCAAATTTCCTCAGACTAAAGCAAATCCAAGCTGATTTTGTTTGAAATTAACATTTTTTTTATTATTTTTATGACAGACGAAGGATACTAGAATTATCCAACTTTTACCGTTTATCATTTCGCGAATTTGAGTAAATTTAAATATATATATATATATACAGTAAGAGCTCGATTTGCGCAACCGATAGGAAATCAGGCCTGTTGCATTAACTGAGATTATTGCACTTACCGAGCCCCAAATATATATGTTGAAATATTGAAATTTAAGAATATGGGATGAAAAATAACAGGAAGGCAACGGTAAAATAACAGTTATAGTACGCTCGTTCACAGTGGACAGAGTCGAACAGAGAATAATGTTGAAAAGGGAGCATTTGGTTTAACCGTGACCTCTAAACAAAGTTCCTGATTTCAGTGCATCAGAAAAAAGTTGCACTTATCACGACCTTTTTCTTCGAAAGTTGCACTTATAAAGACCGTAATATAAAAAAATGACGGTTGCGCTAATCGGGGAGTTGCAATAATCGGGGGTTGCAAAAATCGAGCTTTTACTGTATGTGTAAATGCGGTTTTTTAAATCAAACAAAAAAAATATTTTTTTTAAAAGTTTTCATAAGGGGAGGTGTCCAAAAATATGTTTTTTTTTTTGAATAATCATATAATTAAGTTATTTCATTATAGAGATTTTGCGTCTGTTGTTTGAGATCATTGACTTACTTCTAGTTTATATATATATATATATATAAAGTTTATTTTTATTTGTCAGATAATTTACATTTTTAATGGAAAACTAGAGTTGCCCCAAAAATCTTCACACAAACTGTTATTTTCCACCAGTTTGTCACACAAACTGTTCTTTTCGATCAGTTTGTCGCAAAATCCGTTTTATAAAGATTAGTTTATTCTACAATCTCTTATATAAAGACCAGTTTGTTACACAAACTATTCTTTTGAATCAGTTTGCTACACAAACATATATTATTGATCAGTTTGTGCCATCGCAAAAGGTATAATCGAACATTTAATCCAGTCCATTCCAAGAATATGTTCAGAAGACATCAATTACTAACGAAGAAATTATATAATTCTAAAAACTGAATTAATAAAGAATTAATTTTGATTTTTTTCTTTGTTTAATTTTCATTCAAATTAAATTATTTTGTGTATGTTAAAACTGCTCTTTTCTACCAGTTGGATGTAACATCAGATGAAATGTCATATAGCAACCTCAAAATACAGAATGTTATAGACAAATATTGTATTACACGTTTTTACAAAAAGGGCGGAATATAAAGCAGTTTTTTCTCGAAAATTGTATGTAGTTAAATCCCCAACACTTTGGGGATGCCCCCTATAAATGCAATGCATTGCGTCAGCGGAAGGAAATTAGGGTATCGGAAGGAGGAAAGAGGGAGTAGTGTTTGTTGACATTTGTTTTGAATTTCTGAATGTCACAACTGGCAGGAAACACATTTGCTGGAAGATTATTCCAAATACGAACGGTTCGGCTAAATACCGAATTTTCTCTATAGTGCGTCGTCCGGTCAACCGGTCATTTCACAATGAACGGATGCGATACCCTGGATAGCCGAGTATTCCGACTAAATGTTCTAACTTCAGGGACCATTAATATCTATAGAACAGCGATATACAACCCACATTCCGACGATGCTGAAGGGAGACAATAGAGTTGAATACCCTACTATATCCAATCATCACCACCGCTCTCCTCTGTACACGGTCCAAAAGCTGCAAAGATATCTTTGGAGCTCCTGCCCATATATGGGAGTTATATTCCATTTTAGGCCGGATGTAGGTGGTGTATTTACACCATTTACGAGATCCGATGGAGAGAAGTATTTCTTGCACCGCTTCAAAAAGCCTAAACACTTGAATGCTTCTTTCGACACTTCGAATATATGGCTAGCCCAGCGAGCATCACCCGGTATCTTCATGCCCAGAACATCAATAGTGTCTGATTCGTCGATATCCACACCACCCATAGAAATTGACGACGATGCTGGATCTGGTGAACGTTTGTGTGACAACAAACAGCACTGGGTCTTTTGCGGATTAAAATCTACTCTATTCATTTGGCCCCACTCACAAATCATCGCCAAATCGCGGTTAAGTGAGTCATTCATCATTCGCCTTTTGCCCTCGACCTCCAGAGGACCTGGCCGATGATCAAATGAGTATGAATGACATAGGTTACTGTCATCCGCAAAGGAGTAGATCGGAGTAGGAGTAGACAGTCTGAACCAAGAAGTCGTCACTGCAAATAAGAAATAGAGAGGGAGAGAGGACAGAGCCTTGTGGAACTCCTGCGGTCAACCTATGCTCGTTGGATGAGACCCCATATATAACAACTCGTATAGAGCAATCCCTGAGGAAACTCGATATGAATCGAGAGAAGATATTACCGACACCAAATGCAATAAGTTTTGATATGAGTGCTTCGTGCCAGACCCTATCGAACGCCTTGGAAATATCCAGAGCAACGACCTTACTTTCACCAAGGGCGTGAATAGATCGACTCCATCGCTCCGTAAGGAACGCCATCAGGTCTCCAGTAGATCGATTTCTACGGAAGCCTTACTGTCGATCATTTACAAGGCCGTTAGACTCTAAATACTTAACAAGATGGTTGTTAACCAATGTCTCCATAACCTTCGAGAGCGCAGAACATATTGCAATTCGCAGGATTAGTAGCCTCACCTTTCTTGGGGATCGGCTGGACATTGGCAACTTTCCAACGTGAAGGGTAAATACCAGCACGGTACGACATGTTGAAAAGATTGCGCAATGGACGAGCTAGCGTCGAAGAGCACTTACATAGGACAAGTGCTGAAATACCATCCGGGCCCGGAGTTTTGTTTAAATTGAGATCTGCAAGAACCCATTTGACCCCAAGTGATCGAAAAAATATCTGAGGCATCGAAGTAGATACGTTTTCGATTACGGGGAGTGGTTGACTGCTGTCTGGCAAAGATGAATTCTTTGCAAATATTTCAGCCAGAAGGTTAGCTTTGTCAACCGGGTCAGTGAATATCTGGTCATCGTTAACGAGAGTTGGAATAGAATACGAGGAATTGTCTCTTACTCTTTTAACAAATGCCCAAAAGCTCTAACTACCCCTGGGAGAAGAAAGAACTTTAGCACGAAGGCGCTGTTCGTTTGGATCTTGACTGCTTACGTAGCAGCTCAGTAGTGACGTTTTTATTTAAACGCCAATTTCTGAACGCTTCCTCTTTGGATCTGACAGCTTCTTGCATGTCTGATTAAACCAACAATTCTGTGAAGGTTTATTCGAAGTAGTCTTCGATGGAATAAACGTGTTTATTCCATGAAGAATTATTTTCTCGACCATTTCAGCAGCAGCATCGACATTATTGTCTAGGAAACATAATTTCCAATTAAAGTGCTGATAGAAATTCTTGAGCTCGGCCCAACGTGCCTTTTCGTATATGTACAATGTCCGCTTCGTGACTGGTTTAGAAGTGGATAGAAGATCGGAGAATGAAAAGGATGCTGAAATGGTGCAATGATCCGAGTTACCAAGAGGTGCAAGAATGTTAACCTCGTACTTTTCAGGGTGTGAGGTTAAGAAAAGGTCGAGAATATTATGATATTGCCCTTCAACATGCGGAATGTGTGTTGGTTCATTCACTAGTTGCGTCAAGTTATTATGCGCGTCGAAAATCTCAGCGTACTGGCCCTCCGGAGAAGTGTGGCTCGAATGGGAAAGCCAAGATTGATTATGGACATTGAAATCCCGAGCAACTACAATTTCACTTTCCGGAAAATCTTCTAAAACTTTAGATATAGAGTCGGAAAGGGCGTCGAAGCCGTTTAGGGTAGACTCCCTTTCCAAAGTTGGGCTTCTGTAAAGAAATCCGAAGTGTAATGGGTGTGATCCTCCCTAACCCAGAGGGAGTTAAATTCTGGATCTTGTGAGTCCAAATGTTGCTGGCTCTGGAACACCACACCATTACGTATATATACCACAAGGCCTCTGTGGGAAGAGAAAGAGTATGATATCCAGGAATGTGATAATTCTGTGGATTAGAACCCTCACACACCTGGGTCTCACATAGAGCGAGTAGATCTGGCCTATGGAACTGAACGTGAGTGTATACCGCAAAGAAATTTGCCTTCAGCCCTCGTATGTTCGTAAAATGTATTTTGAATGAACCTACCATTGTAACATACAGAAAAACAAAACAATATCAAAGCATAAATACAAATAACTGTTCAGTGTTAAACGTTCAACACAAGTCAGGCAGTGACATGAAGAGAGCACAGTCGTTTCTATTATGCAATTGAATGTATGCGTGAGTACAGCTCAGGCCGTTGATAGTGACACACTTCAAGTGTCATAATCGTGTCACCTATACATACAAAAGGAAAGATAACAAGACACATGTTCAATTCTGAACATTTGTTGTTGATCTTGTGTGTGTTTGATGTTGTTTTGTTTGTGAAGATGGTGATTGGTTTTGTTTATTCTCTTTTTGTTTTGTGAGACCCTATTTTTTTTGCACGTATATTTTTGTTGTTGTGGAGTCTGTATTTGGTTTATTGTTTTTTTTTCTTTCTATTTTTGTTGTTTATATTTTGATTTTGCACACAACGGACAAAACATAAAAGAACGCGACAAAACATAAAATAACGCGACAGCGACCGGACAAAAAGTGTGTGCGCACTGGACAAAAGACAAACTACTACTCCTAAGCGCTGAAATAGCATTTTAATTATCCACTGAGCGTGTAATGAAAATATGACTGGTCTACACACACAATCAAAGAGGGGAAAAAACAATAATAATGGTTGGCAACCAATGAAATAGAAACAGGTTGACAGTACAATCATCGATTGTCACAGACATAAAGGCGACAACTCCACCATGACTAATACCAAAGGGTTCTCACTCTCCTTACCACGAAACCGTGAAACCGTGGAAGGGAAAAGGGTGGTCAAAATAATATTGATTTCAACAAAAATATAACAAAATTTTTGACACAATACAACTCTGAACTGACGACGAAAGAATTTAAAATAAAGTCTTTTAATTGTACATTAAACTGAATAAAGCAGAGCCTTCAACTACTTTATATGAGATTTTAACATTAGATTTAAGTATTACAGCAAATGAGACTAATATGCTTGAACCACAAGAACAAGCTGATCTTTAATACTCCCAATTTTTAAAATTATATTTGTGATGACCTCCATCTTTGTGATTTCTGTTGTATGTTGAGAAGCGAAACTCATTTCCATTATAGCTTATACTATATATATGTTTTTTATCAATTAAGTGAAAACTACTGTAATATATTAGATGTATTTTGAATGTTTACTGACATGATACAATTATTAGAAGGTAGAATCATCAGAACAGCTGATTACAATTTTTTCATTTTGGTTTGTTTTGACAGTATTTGACTGTCAAACGAATTGACATTTGGCACACACACACACATATGTTTGTTTACTTTCTAATTGGTTTGGCAGTTGTGGATTTCTGGCGTCCATTATAACTTTTAGTGTGAATACTTTTGATGATTGCACGATTATGTTTGTATTTATACCCTACACCACTACTGTATTATGAGTTTGTGAATTTGTTTGTAACGCCCATTAAAAATTATACCGATCGACTCAGAATCCCTTTCTGAGTCGATTTAAGGATGTCCGTCCGTCTATTGTAGTAATCAAAGTACAGTTCGCAATTCTTATCCGATTTGAATTAAACTCGGCACAGGGGTTTGGTTTGGGGCAGGAATGAACCCTATTGAAAATGGGCCGGATCGGTCCACGCTTTCCCATAGCATTCATACAACGACAAGTCAAAATTTTTGATGTTGACTCTGCAGACGCTGTGTGTGTTTTCCGACTTTAAACTTTCCTTACTTTTTTTACAATTCATTTTACAAGATACAAATTTTTTGTTCTAATATGTTGGGCAGCCCAACATTAGCCTATGATTTCCCTTTATATTTAATATTTTTAACTAAAACCCATAGATATATTGATTTTGAATATACCATAAACATGGTAGATAAGGAACTACAGACAGAGTAAGTTAACAAAAAATCCTTAAATATTTAATTTAAAACTAACTACCTATTTCGAAAACTATTATTCCAATTTTGAAGACATTGGTGCTCTACAAGATGACGCGTTAGAATATGTAGCAGGCTACATAATTCGGAAGCTAAACCTTGGCGAACAAGAAGAAACATGTGATAAAACATTTACATGGGTTGACCAAGTCTCCAAAGGTTATCTTAAAAAACCTACGCAAACTTTTGTTGACAGCCTCAAACGCCTTGAAGTCGTTTTTGGACATTTAAATGGGACCGAAATTGACCATGGAAGAAATCTCCAGCAGCGGCTATTTCAATTGAGCAAAAACGTAGATATTCCAGAAAATGTTAAAAAAAAAATTTTCAAGTGTCGAATGCATTTTCGAATCAAACATTTAAATAAACGCATTTAAATAAGAAAAGCGAAGCAGCGAATTTTAGGCAATTCAAAATTATTAAAATTTAAACTGTAAATGAAACTCAAAAAACTAATAATATATATTTTTAGTTCCAAACTAAAATGGAAACCTTAAAGTTCCTTTTTAAATGATTTTAAAAATCAAACGAGATTTTTGTATTTGTTATTTTCCTTTTTAATCGAATGTAATTTCATATACCTATCTTTATTTAATATTTAATAAAAGCATACTTCAATTATAAAACAGATTTTTTTTATTTCATTTAAGATTCAGTTTTTGAAATAAATTAATTTTCAATCGATTCTAATTGCATTTGCACATAGCTCCTTCGGATTTAGTTACAAGACTTTAAAACTGTATAAGAATCAGATTTGGATTCAATTAGCCAAAATCTTTTAAGTTCAGTCTTTAAATTTTGAAAGTAGTGCTGATTTCACCAATAGAAAATATAGGACAGTGTTCGATGGAGCTTCCAAAGTGTCTTAAAACTTTTGTTGTAGATTTTTATTTTTGCCCAAAAAACAATTTGGCGGAGGACTTATGCGTACCATAAACTGATGAATATAAAATGTTCATATGGACCAATATGTTCTCGTAATTTAAATGTGTTTTCTTCTCCGGTTCTGTACGGGCACACTTCTTGAAATCCACATCATCCCAACGGCGTTTGACCTTTAAATCTGCCACAGCCTTACTAGCAGTGGCCGCTGAAATGCTGAGTAATTAATAAAAGGATTGCTAGAGAAAATATTTTTCCATACGTATACGCTCCACCAACACAAAACTGGAACATTTGTTTTCTTTTAGTTGTAAATATCTTTGATTTTTTGGCTGGTGGAGCCTTGAAGATATCCATGTGCGAAGATTTATATAATTGTAATTGATATCAAGTTTTCATGCTTTCTTTTCCTTTTCACAAAAAAAATAACAAATGTTATAGCTGCGTCATGAAATTATTTTTCACAAAAGTCAAACGTCAAACGAGTCGTTGTTGTTGGCAAATGAAAATGACGGCATATGTCATCTGATTTTGACATTCAAATGCCAGGGTTGATTCCGAGTCGTTGTTGTTGGGCAAATGATTCTACCTTCTAGTTATTGTATCATGGTTTACTGAAAAGTTTTTGATTTTTAACATTGCATTTGTAAATGATTTGACTAGAACTCCACACTTAGTTTTTTGAAAATGGGATTTTAGGCACCAATTAATAGAGTAGTTCAATTAAGCGAAATTAATTTCCCGTATAACTTATGCAATAAATTTGTTTTGATCAATTAAGCGAAATCTACATTAATACATTACATGCATTTTGAAAGTTGACTGATAAGTTTTTTTTTTTTTTTGGTTTGCATTTGAATTTTTTTGCCTTTTTTGAGAATGTGATTTTGGGCGTCAATTAAGAAGGTATTGCAAATAAGCGAAACTCATTTCCCGTATAACTTATACTATAAATTTGTTGTGATCAATTAAGCGAAATCTACAGCAATACATTAGATACATTTTGAATGTTTACGGATTTCAGAATACATTCAATATTTCGATGGTCTTCGGAAGGTGTTAAAGGGGGTAAAAAATAACGAATAACGAACTCAGTTTGTTGTCCACACATACACACACTAAAAATATAAATTGTTGGATCAATCTAAAAAAAAAAAAAAAAAAAAAAAACACTTTAATAAACATAAATAACATCAGCAACGATAATTCGGTAAACATAAATGCATTCGATTATCGACGCGTCGTCTTCGGTCTAGACCACACATATTATCATTTATTGCGCCTGGGGATGTTCATATTGAAACAGCATTTTGGGTAACTGCAATTTTTTAGTATGATTGGGTCAACCGCAGAGCTAATGTCCTTAGGCCACTGCATGATAGCCATTTGAATGAAATTATTTTCCATTATTAACCGGTAGGATTGTACTTTCAAATAAAAAAAGAAATTTGAGAAAATATCCAGTAGTTTTGGCGGACCCAGTAGTTAGGACTTTACTAAATATAGAATTTCGGGAAGATTCCATGAGCGAATTTATACAATTACACGATTTCTAAAAGGGATGGAATGGTACATTTGTATGGGAGGTAACAGAAGAAGCGTGGCCAGACATCCATGTTTTTGTCCGAAACTTTGTCTTGCTATACCTTTACTTAATACAGAATTTTGGCAAGATCTTTGGGCATATTGATAATATTACACGGTTTATAGGAGGCGGGATGGTACATTTGTATGGGGGTTACCAGAAGGGGAGTTGCCAGACCTCCAAGTTTTTCTCCAAAACTTTTTCTAGCTATGGCTTTATTAAATACAGAATTTGGGCAAGATCGCGTTGGTCATATTGATAATATTACACGATTTATAAGGGGTGTGATGGTGCATTTGTATGGGAGGTACCAGAAGGGGAGTTGCCAGACTTCCAAGTTTTTCTCCAAAACTTTTTCTAGCTATGGCTTTATTAAATACAGAATTTGGGCAAGATCGCAATGGTCATATTGATAATTGCCAGAAGGGGAGTTGCCAGACTTCCAAGTTGTTCTCCAAAACTATGTACAGTGATAGCTTTACTAAATAGAGAATTTGGGCAAGATCGCGTTGGTCATATTGATAATATTACAGGGATTATAAGGGACGGGATGGTGCATTTGTATGGGAGGTACCATATTTCCCAGTTTTTCTCCAAAACTATGTACAGAATGAGAGTTGCCAGACTTCCAAGTTTTTCTCCAAAACTTTTTCTAGCTATGGCTTTATTAAATACAGAATTTGGGCAAGATCGCGTTGGTAATATTGATAATATTACACGGAGGTACCAGAATGGTAGTTGCCAGACTTCCAAGTTCTACTCCAAAACTTTGTACAGATATAGCTTTACTAAATACAGAATTTGGGAAAGATCGCGTTGGTCATACAGATAATATTAAACGATTTATATGGGGCAGGCTGGTACATTTGTATGGGAGGTACCAGAAGGGGAGCTGCCAGACTTCCAAGTTTTTCTCCAAAACTTTGTACAGTTACAGCTTTATTAAATACAAAACTTGGGCGAGATCGCGTTGGGCATATTGGTATTATTACACGATTTCTAAGGTTGGCGGAATGGTACATTTGTATGTGAGGTACCAGAAGGGGAGTTGCCAGACTTTAAATTTTTTGTCAGAAACTTTTTCCAGCTATAGCTTTACTAAATACAGAATTTGGTCAAGATCGAACTGGGCGTATTGAGATTGTTACACGAGTTAAACATTCTGGACAGCTGTAGCGACAGCGCTGAAATAGCATTTTAATTATCCACTGAGTGTGTAATGAAAATATGACTGGTCTACACACAATCAAAGAGGGGGAAAACAATATTAATGGTTGGCAACCAACGAAATAAAAACAGGTTGACAGCACAATCATCGATTGTCACATACAAAAAGGTGACAACTCCATCATGACTAATACCAAAGAGTTATCCTCTTCTTATCGCGAAACCGTGATGTCTCAGGAAGGGAAGAGGGTAGTCAAAATCAGATTGTTTTCAACAAAAATATAACTAAATATATTGTCTACACCAACACACTCTGAACTGACGACGAAAGAATTTAAAAGAAATTCTTTTAATTGTACAGTATACTGAATAAAGCAGAGCTTTCAACTACTTTATATGAGATTTTAACATTAGATTTAAGTATTACAGCAAATGAGACTAATATGCTTGAACCAGAAGAACAATCTGATCTTTACTCCCAATTTTTTAAATTATATGTTGAGAAGCGAAACTCATTTCCCTACTACTGTAATATATTAGATGCATTTTGAATGTTTACTGATAAGTTTTGGATTTTTTAACATTGCATTTACAAATTATTTGACTAGATCTCCAAATTTTCTTTTTTGAAAATATGATTTTAGGCGCCAATGGGCAGAGTAGTGCAAATAAGCGAAACTCATTTCCCGTATAAGTTATAATATAAATTTGTTTTGATCATTAAGCGAAAACTTCTGTACACATTAGATGTATTTTGAATATTCACTGATAAGTTTGAGAATGTTTTTTTTTAGTTTGTATTTGCTTTTTTTGATGTATTTGGATGTTTACTGATAAGTTTTTGATTTTTTAACATTGCATTTACAAATGATTCGACTAAATCTCCAAATTTCCATTTTTGAGAATGTGATTTTAGGTGCCAATTAACTGAGTAGTGTACTTAAGCAAAACCTATTTCCTGTATAACTTATGCTATAAATTTGTTGTGATCAATTAAGCGAAATCTACAGCAATACATTAGATACATTTTGAATGTTTACGGATTCCAGAATACATTCAATATTTCGATGGTCTTCGGAAGGTGTTAAAGGGTGTACAAAATAACGAATAACTAACTCAGTTTGTTGTCCACACATACATATAAATTGTTGGATCATTCTAAAAAAAAAAAAAAAAAAAAAAAAACACTTTAATAAACATAAATAACATCAGCAACGATAATTCGGTAAACATAAATGCATTCGATTACACTACTCAACAAAATGAAAAAAATTTCATGTACTCCGGATGCGATAATTTTTTCTGTGTAGATAACCTTGACATGAGCTCGAAAAACGCAATAAAAATTTTTTTTTCGTTTGGTTTTTGTTTTATTTTTTTTTTTTTAAATTTTAAAAAATTTTTTTTGGTTAATTTGTTTCGTCCGGCATAACTCGGGAACCACTAGCCCGATTTAATTGAATTAAATTTTAAATTTTAATTTAAAATTACAATTCCCTTAATCTGTTCATATATTGTTTTCCTATACAAACAACAGTTTCCAAGTTAAAAATGAATATATAAAGGAAAAAACTTATTTTTTGCCTAAAGATTAAATTTTTTTTTTTTTTAAAAATCCATAAAAAATCCAAAATGAAAAAAAATGTCAAATCTTATTACTTTTACGTAAAGTCACATAACCTATGAGCAAAATGAGACAAAGATCATGAAAATCGATGCACGCGTTTCGCTTTTATTCGGAATTGAGTAAAGGTATGAATTTCAAAAATTTGCTCGACATATGCACAACTTTGTCTATGGTAAGGTTTTTTCTTTTTTATTACAAAAAAATTAAAATTTGTTGGGTGACAAAAATATATGACTTTAAATTAAAAAACAATTCGATATATGTACAAGAAATTATCCTAAGGATATCAACATTAATTAATTATAAAAAAGTTTTAAAAAAAAATATCTAAACACAAAAATAAAAACCATCAAATTAAAAATAATTATGTGCTTTTGTCTTTCTTTTATATTGTTGTGGGTCTGTTTCTCTTATCAGGAACCAGATATAGTCCCCCATCATAGCTTCGTTCCAAAATCCTTGGTTCGGTGCTCAATTTCTTTCATTTGCTTGTTTCCAAGAATACCTTGAGTCAGCTAGCTGTACGTAGCACCTTGGACATAGAGCACTTGGTGTCCACCGCTCATCTATGTTTGAGACTTTTAAATTGAAGCTCTCTTCAAATGAATCTCTCAATTTAGGTGAAAAACAACGCTTGTTTTTTTCAGAAACGTATTCTCCGCACATGTAACAAAAATTACTTGGATTGGTATTGCATTCAAATCCTCGCGAACGTTTGCTCATTTTAACTATCGCGTTCGTCGACACTTGTTGAATGAGTAAAATCGATCAATGAAGACCTATTTATACTGTGTATTGTTTAGTATTTTACTGACAGGTACTTATAAATGGGTGTATATTTTTTTACGGTGGCTACATACCTGTTTCACCATGTGTGAGTCTTAAATTTTCCGAATAATGACCACCCTTAAATGTGGGTTGCATTTCTGTAAAAAAAAATCATACAGGTAGCCAACGGAAAACCCAAATAATTAAAAAAGTCCCCTTTCCTTTTTTCCTTTTAATTGTTCACGCACATTCATTAGCGTTTATTACTTTGCTTACGCAATCATAAAAATTAAATAACCCTTTGTTTATTCCGTTTTGTTAATTCTGAGAATAAAAAAAAAAGAAAAAACCTTACCATAGACAAAGTTGTGCATATGTCGAGCAAATTTTTGAAATTCATACCTTTACTCAATTGCGAATAAAAGCGAAACGCGTGCATCGATTTTCATGACCTTTGTCTCATTTTGCTCATAGGTTATGTGACTTTACGTAAAAGTAATAAGATTTGACATTTTTTTCATTTTGGATTTTTTATGGATTTTTTAAAAAAAAAAATTTAAATCTTTAGGCAAAAAATAAGTTTTTTCCTTTATATATTCATTTTTAACTTGGAAACTGTTGCTTGTATAGGAAAACAATATATGAACAGGTTAAGGGAATTGTAATTTTAAATTTTTTAGTGGTTCCCGAGTTATGCCGGACGAAACAAATTAACCAAAAAAAAATTTTTAAAATTTAAAAACAAAAACCAAACGAAAAAAAAATTTTAATTGCGTTTTCGAGCTCATGTCAAGGTTATCTACACAGAAAAATTATCGCATCCCGAGTACATTTTGACTGTTGACTAGTGTTATCGACGCGTCGTCCTCGGTCTAGACCACACATATTATCATTTATTGCGCCTGGGGATGTTCATATTGCAGGACAATGTAAACAAAGCTGTATGGAAAGCGCTGAAACAGCATTTTGGCTAACTACAATTTTTTAGTATGACTGGGTCAACAATCATTCAAAAGGGTGTGGTGGAATAGATAACAAAATAAAGATCGACAACACTGACTGATAAAGTGTGTTTTTTATTGGGGTATAGAACTTTAAGTTGGCATCACTTTTTGAACTGGCGGTCATTTTGTCAGCTGTCAAGTGATTAATATTTAGTTTGGTTTGCCATTTCATCATGAACAGGTTGACAAAAGAACAACGCTCGCAAATCGTGCAAATTTATTTCGAAAGTAATGGTTCAGTTCGTGAAGTTCACCGCAACCTCCGTCCTTTTTATGCCATTACATCCACAAAAACTGACTGTTTGGTGTGCTCTATGGGCTGGTGGAGTCATTGGGCCATACTTCTTCCGAAATAATGCTGGAGAGTCAGTTACCGTTAATGGAGACCGGTATAGAGCCATGATAACCGACTATTTTGTTCCCGAATTGGATGGCATGAATGTGGATGAGTTGTGGTTCCAACAAGTGGTTGAAAATTGGACCTGTAGAATTGGCTTTATTCGAGCCAGCCGCGGCGGCCACATGCCCGAAATCATATTTAAACATTAATGGCATAAAATTATCCTTCCAATAAAGCCAAATTGATGGACATTAAAACGATTTTCTTGTGTTTTATTTCAATTCGAAGTTCTATACCTCAATAAAAAACACCCTTTACAAACTAACCACATCAAAGATTGGTAGCACTAGCACACACCGATAAAAATGTTGGTTACACCGACATCTTTTATCACAGACGTGAACTAAAAGGTGTCAACTCCGCTGTGAAATATAGAAAAGGTGGCAACTCTCACACTTCGATCGGTGTTTGTACACTGTCAAATATGTTATTTGGTGTGGTGAAACAAAACTCATAACAGGTGAGGCGGAAGGGAACAAAGTAACACAGACCTGTACATGCCAACACCAAAGGTTGGCAACACTACCCTGAACCAAGCATAGACATGAACCAATAATAGGTGTTAGCTATGAAATATCACCTACAAACAGGTGGCAACTCTGCTATGACGCATGATTCGATGCTTCTTCTTACCCATGCCCATGGTTTGTATGAAAAAGGTGGTCTAGAAACCCATAAACACCCTACTACAGTAAACCAAATAAAGCAATCACATGCCTTGAAAACGTCTGTTGTGCGCAATTGCTATCGGCAAAGAATTCACACAGTGGTTTGAAGTTGTTTAAGCAACCAATTTAACTCTATATTAAAAAGTCTAATTCAAGCCAATTAAAAGATATCATGGAAATCGATGGTTTGAGTGTTTATTCAAAGTAGTGACCGTATTTTATTCTAACAAAAATTGTTATAGGACTTAAAAGTATTACACATATAATGAGTCATTTTACATCCTCGGTATGTTTTGATTAAATTCGATTTACTACTTTTTAATATGTTTGATCCACATCCCTCTGTCACACAGAGGCGTATTTGGCAGATCTAGCGGGTCAAAATTATTTCGGTGAAATCCTATGGAAAATGTTGATAACAAGTTCGAATTATTGGATTAATTGAAAATATTGCGATATTTATGACGGATTTGCATGAATTGTGAAAATGGAAAACATGTATGGGTATTTCCAAACAAATCATCAAATACATTACATTGAATACATATTTATTTGACACTTTTTGTTTTCCCAAATAGCTTTCGAACAATGTTAAATAAAATTTTGTAAACCTATTTTGTTTAGACAATATTTTCTATCAATATAGGTACGACAAATTCCATTTTATTTTCTTATGTCCATGAATCATAAATAACTTTTACTAAGGCGCGCTAAAAAATATAGCTTTTATTGTGTTTTTGAATGCTTCTCTAAAAAAAACGTTAACCGTTCGGAGCCGGCTTTAAGCTGTAGGTCGCGCTCAGTGGATATACGAAAACAGCTAACTGATATGAGAGAAGTGAAATATTGTAGTTCCCTTTTAGAAACACATTTGGAGGGCTCAATATAATAGGGCCATCGATATTCGTGTGTTGTATAAAAAATGCCAGAAATTAAAATTTTACCCTACGAAATTTATCAGCGCCAGATATAAGTACAGTATATTTTCTTAGGGTGCATTGCTAAATTTCTATCGATATTAGGCCGTACTTCCAAATATTTTTCTACCCTCATCCTGCGGGTAGAAGGTTATGTCTAATTTCGTACGACCCAAAAGTATAACACATGGAAAGTATCACTTTGAACCCCAGATGGTTTTGAACGAAATTCGATTCACTTTCGAAAGATTTAACCAATTTCTTCTAAACTTGACATGGGTTAACATTATCCCAAAACTACTGGCCACGCCCCTTCTGGTACCTCCAATACAAATGTACCATTCCACACACTTTGGAAAACGTGTACTAATTTGTATACCCTTACTGTAGTGTCTCAAGCTGACATCCCTAATTATTTACAATTCCCAATTTACAGATGTTCTTGTACATACGTTACTGTTACATGATCTTGTTTGACTATTAGACAACATTTCGAGTTATGTTGTTTACTTACTTCTATAGGTTGAAGTAGAAGACAAAATAAATGAACATTGGGATTTAATAGATTAAGTTAACAAGGAATAAACTAGAAAGAATGGACTATCAACAATTTAAAATGTTCATGGACGTGCAAACCCGTCTAATCGAAAATATTTCAGATATGCCGCCGTCGGCACAGACACGTACTGTGCATTTTACCCCCCACTTGTCAAATATTTTGATGCATTAGAGCCGACAAATGAAACATAAGAACTACAGCCGAAGGTTCTCAAATTGTCGCGCGAAACAAGGAGGATTATACAAAACTATTATAAAATTGTTTGTTTTCAGCACCAATTGTATACAAATACCAGACAGATGGTCCGAATTTGTGTCTGTTTTAAGACCGGAGATAGGGGAATGTGAGTTCGCGTCGTCTTGTGATTGTGCAATGTCAGCGACCGACTTGTTTTTGCGTGCATCGTCGCTAACAAAATGCACGAATAACTCCTGCAATCTCAAACATCAAAATTCGACGACATTATATACATGGCAATTAGCATCGAGGCTGCCAGGGCGGAAGATCTTGAAATTACAAACAACAGCCAGTGAAATCAACAAAATCTCCAGAAATGGTGGGCCCAAATTCATTCAAACTTCTAATTGAAAAACTGAAAAACCAACATCAAAGGTGGACTATCGTGAATTAGGCATATAGGGTCTTTGTTTGCGATGTGGCAGGAACAATCACTACGCAAACGACTGCCGTATTGATAAGTGCAAGGTGAAATGCTCGCGATGTGGTCATGTCATAAAGGTTTTTATTTCAACAATAATGAATAAAAATGTGAATACAATGTAATGCTCCAATGGAAGTGACAAGTGACGATGGACCTAAAGATTATGAAGTTTACAAAATTGTTGATGTCTATCAAAATAAGAGTTTTCAGTGTTCAGATGCTGGCCGATTTGTCGCAACAATTGAAATAAAAGGGAAATACGCTCAACGTAGTCTTGCCCAAATTATGTATTTCATATAGCTATTACAGGATAAAGTTTTGGAGAAAAAGTTCGAAGTCTGGCCACTACCCATACAAATGTTACATGTGGCCCACTTTAGAAATCGTGAGACGTGTAATAATAATACTACACCCAAAGCTGTAAATATATAAAGTTCTCCCGAAAAAATTAAACTCCTAGTAGGTCACATTCTCGTACCTTCCATACAATCGTACCATTCTTCTCACTTTAGAAATCGTGTAATAACATTAATTCGCTCAATGCAATCTTGCCGAAATTCTATATTCAGTAAAGCTTTAACTACAGTTTTGTCAAATGTGTAATACATTATTTTTCTGCAAATTCGGTATTTTGAAGTTACTATTATGACATTTCATCAGATATTACATTCAATGGTGGTAGCCACGCTCACTTTTGAATTTCAAATACTATAGAATATGAGACTTTTATGTTTTTACTGAGCGTCAGGGTATATCTCTGTTTACCCGACTGAAACTTCCCTACTGGTTTCTATTACGTTTTGTTTAAGAGTATGATGGTACTCGAATGCAAGCTAATAGGATTAGGGTTTTGTAGTTGTCAAATGGAGAGAAATGCTGGGTCAGCGAAGAAGCACTATACACAACCATAGGTAGACGCGTTTCGGTCTTGGTTAGGCGGATTATCGATACCTTCGTGCTGTAGTAGTACTGTAGTAGTAGTAGTAGTATTGTATGTTTCTTCAAATAGTATCTTACTATGAAAACACATCTGAGAAGAACTTCGTATTATTGACAAACAAAACACAAACTAGGAAGCATTCAGAGAAAGCTTTGAAAAATTGTTAATACATTTTCATCAAAATCTGAAAAAATATTCATGTTAAGTAAGTGTTGTGTAAATAAATGAACTATATTCTTACCGCCATTTTCAATTTTGTATTTAGTTTATTCTACTGTATTAGATCACAATGAACGATGTCTTTGATCACATTGCACCGGTCCGCTTCCCTCATTTCTTCATAATGTGCTTCCGTGTAGTAGCTCTTACGTGTCAAATGAAATAAATACCAACAAACCTAACTGTGCTATTCTCCAATTCATTACAACTATCATAAATGATTTGTTCAAACAACATTACTTGTCATGGGCATTACCTATTCTGTAATTTCAATGATAAGCTTTTTTTATTTGAAAAATTGTGTCATTATTACCATAACAAAAAACTCAATAAAAAAGCTTTTGTGTTTGATAAAAAAAAAATTAAAGTTCTTATATATTTTAATGTGTTTGTTTTAAAATTTGTCATTGAGAATTGAAATTCAAAAACAAAAAAATATGAACATAACAACAATCACCCAATAAAAATAGCTTTTATTTCAAACCCAGAATAGCAAATTGTTTTATTGCCGTGAACGTTGATAATATCAAATTGTTCGTTATAGATTCCAGAATAGCACTGTAAATAAAATAAATTCCATATCAAAAAATAAAAAAAAATAATAACAACAAACCACCAATAACTTACAACAACAGCAGAGTTTACTATAACAAACCAGACAACGAAAACATGAGTGGCTTTTTTCGCTTTGTACCTGTGCTCTCCCTCACCCATTCCGCATAATATAGTTCGTGCTGCCCTTTGTCCAATGCATTATACTAGGTTAGGTTAGGTTGAATTGAGGATCGGTCATGTACCATGACCGTCTCATGTCACTGACATACACCTAGGCCAGCAATTCGGCCTGTTGTGCGCTCCTGGTTTCTTCTACAAATACCCCTTTCCCTTTTTCCTACGTTAGGAATTCGGTCCAATCTATAAAGTTCCTTAAATTCCTTATGTCTATTGCTTTAACAGCCGACAGGTCATCTAAGGTGTCCTCTCCTAACTGTACTTTCCTGACCTGCCAGAAAGCAGGGCACTGGCATAGGAATTGTTCCGCCGTCTCGGCGTCCTCTCCGCATGCCCTACATTCGTCGCTCTAGGAACATCCTATTCTAAATAGGGTGTCCTTAGGCTAGTATTTCCTGTGATGACCCCAACTAGCTTTCTCAGTTAATTTTTGTTGAACCCGAGTATCTCTTTGTTTTATTGTAATCGAGGCTTCCTTTGTGGTTCTTCCCACCTGTTCCTTTAGCCACCTTAAGGCATGGGTGGTCTTCATCCATTCCCTCAACTACTTTTTTTTGTCTCTAGAAAAGGTTTAGACAGTTGCAGAGTATTTTGATCGGATTCCCTTCCTATTTTAGCCAGTTCGTCAGCCCTGACATTGCCTGGAAACCCTTGGTGGCCTGTATTTAATTTCTTCTACAGTATTAGATCACAATGAACGATGTCTTTGATCACATTGCACCGGTCCGCTTCCCTCATTTCTTCATGATGTGCTTCAGTGTAGTACCTCTTACGTGTCAAATGAAATAACTACCAACGAACCTAACTGTGCTATTCTCGAATTCATTACAACTATCATAAATGATTTGTTCAAACAACTTTTCTTGTTATGGGCATTTCAAATACCTATTCTGTAATTTCAATAAGCTTTTTTTTATTTGAAAAATTGTGTCATTATTACCATAACAAAAAACTGAATATAAAAAGCTTTTGTGTTTGGTGCAAAAATTCAAATTCTTATATATTTTAATGTGGTAACAACTTTTGTTTTAAAATTTTTCATTGAGAATTGAAATTCAAAAACAAAAAAATATGAACATAACAACTATCATTGCCCCACCCAATAAAAATAGCTTTTATTTCAAACCCAGAATAGCAAATTGTTTTATTGTCGTGCTCTCCCTCACCCATTCCGCATAATATAATTCCTGCTGCCCTTCGTCCAATGCATTATACTAAGCATTAGTGGACAGATCGGTGGAGGGTGGGGTTTGTATATGTTATACTTTCATATTGTCTTGTTTTTGTTAGTGTTATAATGCTAAGTACTTAAAATTAAATGGGCAGCGGTATACTACCACGCTTAATTCCATTGGGGATTGTGATCCATAGAATTTAAATATTCTATCAGAAGATATATCAGATACTTATTCAAGATGACCTGCATATTCTCAAAGAAAGACTTTTTAAAAAAGGCATCATAGGTAAAACATGATTATACAGGGTTTTCAAGAGGTGTTATTTTGGTATTAAAAAAACTTAATTTTTTGAGATAAATGTTCGGATGTTTATTTCATAATACAGAGGAATGTATGCCGTTAATAATGAAAAACAACATCAGCTAAATGGCCACCACGACCACGCTTACAGGACCATATCCTTTTCATAATATTTTCCATAACCAAATCGCAAAGTGGCTGCCCTATGTCCTCGATAGCCTCACGAATTCTACTTTTAAGGTCTTGAATCGACGCTGGGCTTTTGGCGTAGACCTTATCTTTCACGTGGCCCCAAAGATGTCGCAAGATGTTAAATCAGAAGATCTCGGTGGCCAATTGTGGTCACTTCTTCCAGAGATAACACGGTCCGGAAACTTTTCCCCATCCAACTCCTACCATAAATATCATTAATCATCTCTAGATGGATTGCGCCATTCAGCGTAACTGTTTATCCAACCGCATTTTTTGAAAAGGTCCAATGACCCCGCCGGACCATAAAAACAGTCACACATTGAGGATGGAGAGGCTTCTAAACAATATATCTTGTGTTTTGCGAGCCCCAATTTTGCTTGTTGGCGTAGCCACCGATGTGGAAATGGGCCTCATCAGTCAATATGATTTTTAGATGGAATTCCGGATCATTTTCATGCATTCAAGTTAATGAATTATTGTGTTAACTGAACTTTATAAACCTTAAAACCCAAGTCGTTTTGCAAAATACGTTTGTGGAATGCCCAATTCCAAAGAACGACGAGGAATGGACAAACCTGGGTTTTCTTCAACATTTTTGGCTACAGCACCAATATTCTCAGTTGTTCTTGAGCGATGTGCACGGGTTTTATTCTTATATCAATAATTTGTCCCAACAGCTCGAATTTTTCCACCAATTTCTGTATTGCGGTCCGACAGGGTGCTTCACGACGACCCAAAAATGCTTTAATTTTGCGACTGCAAGATTTTCACCATTTTTGTAGTGAAAAAACAAAAAAAACATCAAATACATTACATTGAATACATGTTTATTTGACACTTTTTGTTTTCCCAAATAGCTTTCGAACAATGTTAAATAAAATTTTGTAAACCTATTTTTGTTTAGACTTAAACAATATTTTCTATCAATATAGGTACGACAAATTCCATTTTATTTTCTTATGTCCATGAATCATAAATAACTTTTACTAAGGCGCGCTAAAAAATATAGCTTTTATTGTGTTTTTGAATGCTTCTCTAGAAAAAACGTTAACCGTTCGGAGCCGGCTTTAAGCTGTAGGTCGCGCTCAGTGGATATACGAAAACAGCTAACTGATATGAGAGAAGTTCCCTTGTTCCTTCAAGGGATATTAAGGAAAATAAGTAAAATTCACAGTAAAACTGTGAAATATTGTAGTTCCCTTTTAGAAACACATTTGGAGGGCTCAATATAATAGGGCCATCGATATTCGTGTGTTGTATAAAAAATGCCAGAAATTAAAATTTTACCCTACGAAATTTATCAGCGCCAGATATAAGTACAGTATATTTTCTTAGGGTGCATTGCTAAATTTCTATCGATATTAGGCCGTACTTCCAAATATTTTTCTACCCTCATCCTGCGGGTAGAAGGTTATGTCTAATTTCGTACGACCCAAAAGTATAACACATGGAAAGTATCACTTTGAACCCCAGATGGTTTTGAACGAAATTCGATTCACTTTCGAAAGATTTAACCAATTTCTTCTAAACTTGACATGGGTTAACATTATCCCAAAACTACTGGCCACGCCCCTTCTGGTACCTCCAATACAAATGTACCATTCCACACACTTTGGAAAACGTGTACTAATTTGTATACCCTTACTGTAGTGTCTCAAGCTGACATCCCTAATTATTTACAATTCCCAATTTACAGATGTTCTTGTACATACGTTACTGTTACATGATCTTGTTTGACTATTAGACAACATTTCGAGTTATGTTGTTTACTTACTTCTATAGGTTGAAGTAGAAGACAAAATAAATGAACATTGGGATTTAATAGATTAAGTTAACAAGGAATAAACTAGAAAGAATGGACTATCAACAATTTAAAATGTTCATGGACGTGCAAACCCGTCTAATCGAAAATATTTCAGATATGCCGCCGTCGGCACAGACACGTACTGTGCATTTTACCCCCCCACTTGTCAAATATTTTGATGCATTAGAGCCGACAAATGAAACATAAGAACTACAGCCGAAGGTTCTCAAATTGTCGCGCGAAACAAGGAGGATTATACAAAACTATTATAAAATTGTTTGTTTCCAGCACCAATTGTATACAAATACCAGACAGATGGTCCGAATTTGTGTCTGTTTTAAGACCGGAGATAGGGGAATGTGAGTTCGCGTCGTCTTGTGATTGTGCAATGTCAGCGACCGACTTGTCGCACGAATAACTCCTGCAATCTCAAACATCAAAATTCGACGACATTATATACATGGCAATTAGCATCGAGGCTGCCAGGGCGGAAGATCTTGAAATTACAAACAACAGCCAGTGAAATCAACAAAATCTCCAGAAATGGTGGGCCCAAATTCATTCAAACTTCTAATTGAAAAACTGAAAAACCAACATCAAAGGTGAACTATCGTGAATTAGGCATATAGGGTCTTTGTTTGCGATGTGGCAGGAACAATCACTACGCAAACGACTGCCGTATTGATAAGTGCAAGGTGAAATGCTCGGAATGTGGTCATGTCATAAAGGTTTTTATTTCAACAATAATGAATAAAAATGTGAATACAATGTAATGCTCCAATGGAAGTGACAAGTGACGATGGACCTAAAGATTATGAAGTTTTTTATTTATTTATTTATTTATTAATTACAATACAAAGTAAATTTATATTCTAATTTTGGGTCCAAGGGTAAACCGGGTGACACAGACCATTTGGCTAAATTTTTGCAGCGACAGACCAAAGCCTCTGGTGGGAATCGAACCCACAACCCCCACGCTGATAGACAAGCACGCTACCAACTCGACTACCGGGGCGCCTCAAGATTATGAAGTTTACAAAATTGTTGATGTCTATCAAAATAAGAGTTTTCAGTGTTCAGATGCTGGCCGATATGTCGCAACAATTGAAATAAAAGGGAAATACGCTCAACGTAGTCTTGCCAAAATTATGTATTTCATATAGCTATTACAGGATAAAGTTTTGGAGAAAAAGTTCGAAGTCTGGCCACTCCCCTTCTGGTACCCATACAAATGTTACATGTGGCCCACTTTAGAAATCGTGAGACGTGTAATAATAATACTACACCCAAAGCTGTAAATATATAAAGTTCTCCCGAAAAAATTAAACTCCTAGTAGGTCACATTCTCGTACCTTCCATACAATCGTACCATTCTTCTCACTTTAGAAATCGTGTAATAACATTAATTCGCTCAATGCAATCTTGCCGAAATTCTATATTCAGTAAAGCTTTAACTACAGTTTTGTCAAATGTGTAATACATTATTTTTCTGCAAATTCGGTATTTTGAAGTTACTATTATGACATTTCATCAGATATTACATTCAATGGTGGTAGCCACGCTCACTTTTGAATTTCAAATACTATAGAATATGAGACTTTTATGTTTTTACTGAGCGTCAGGGTATATCTCTGTTTACCCGACTGAAACTTCCCTACTGGTTTCTATTACGTTTTGTTTAAGAGTATGATGGTACTCGAATGCAAGCTAATAGGATTAGGGTTTTGTAGTTGTCAAATGGAGAGAAATGCTGGGTCAGCGAAGAAGCACTATACACAACCATAGGTAGACGCGTTTCGGTCTTGGTTAGGCGGATTATCGATACCTTCGTGCTGTAGTAGTACTGTAGTAGTAGTAGTAGTATTGTATGTTTCTTCAAATAGTATCTTACTATGAAAACACATCTGAGAAGAACTTCGTATTATTGACAAACAAAACACAAACTAGGAAGCATTCAGAGAAAGCTTTGAAAAATTGTTAATACATTTTCATCAAAATCTGAAAAAATATTCATGTTAAGTAAGTGTTGTGTAAATAAATGAACTATATTCTTACCGCCATTTTCAATTTTGTATTTAGTTTCTTCTACTGTATTAGATCACAATGAACGATGTCTTTGATCACATTGCACCGGTCCGCTTCCCTCATTTCTTCATAATGTGCTTCCGTGTAGTAGCTCTTACGTGTCAAATGAAATAAATACCAACAAACCTAACTGTGCTATTCTCCAATTCATTACAACTATCATAAATGATTTGTTCAAAAAACATTACTTGTCATGGGCATTACCTATTCTGTAATTTCAATGATAAGCTTTTTTTATTTGAAAAATTGTGTCATTATTACCATAACAAAAAACTCAATAAAAAAAGCTTTTGTGTTTGATGACAACAAAATTTAAAATTCTTATATATTTTAATGTGTTTGTTTTAAAATTTCTCATTGAGAATTGAAATTCAAAAACAAAAAAATATGAACATAACAACTATCACCCAATAAAAATAGCTTTTATTTCAAACCCAGAATAGCAAATTGTTTTATTGCCGTGAACGTTGATAATATCAAATTGTTTGTTATAGATTCCAGAATAGCACTGTAAATAAAATAAATTCCATATCAAAAAATAAAAAAAAAACAGTGAAAAAGTTGCAGTCGGGTAAACCGACTTATATATACCTTCACCCTCAGTAAAAACATACAAGTCTCATATTCAAAAGTGAGCGTGGCTACCACCATTTGATGTAACACCCGATGAAAAGTCATAATAGCAACCTCAAATACCGAATGCTATAGAAAAAAAAAATATTGGATGGTACATTTGTATGATAGGTACCAGAAGGGGAGTTGCCAGACTTCCAAGTTTTTGTCCAAAACTTTGTCTAGCAATAGCTTTACTAAATACAAAATTTGGGCAGGATCCCGTTGGGCATATTGATATTGTTAGACGATTTCTAAAGTAGACGGAATGGTACATTTGTATGGGAGGTACCAGAAGGGGAGTTGCCAGACTTTCAAGTTTTTGTCCAAAACTTTGTATAGCTATAGCTTTACTAAATACAAAATTTGGGCAGGATCCCGTTGGGCATATTGATATTGTTAGACGATTTCTAAAGTAGACGGGATGGTACATTTGTATGGGAGGTACCAGAAGGGGAGTTGCCAGACTTTCAAGTTTTTGTCCAAAACTGTGTCTAGCTATAGCTTTACTAAATACAGAATTTGGGCAAGATCTAATCGGTCATATTTATAATACTACACGGTTTATAATGGGGGGATGGTACATTTGTATGAGAGGTACCAGAAGGGGAGTTGCCGGACTTCCAAGTTTTTGTCCAAAACTTTGTCTAGCTATAGCTTTACTAAATACAAAATTTGGGCAGGATCGCGTTGGGCATATTGATATAATTACACGATTTCTAATGTAGGCGGGATGGTACATTTGTATGGGAGGTACCAGAAGGGGAGTTGCCAGACTTCCAAGTTTTTGTCCAAAACTTTATCTAGCTATAGATTTACTAAATACAAAAGTTGGGCAGGATCGCTTTGGCATATTGATATTAATACACGATTTCTAATGTAGGCGATATGGTGCATTTGTATGGGAGGTACCAGAAGGGGAGTTGCCAGACTTCCAAGTTTTTGTCCAAAACTTAGTCTAACTATACGTTTATTAAATACAAAATTTGGGCAAGATCGCTTTGGCATATTGATATTAATACACGATTTCTAATGTAGGCGATGTGGTACTTTTGTATGGGCGGTACCAGAAGGGGAGTTGCCAGACTGACAAGTTTTTGTCCAAAACTTAGTCTAACTATACGTTTATTAAATACAAAATTTGGGCAAGATCGCATTGGGCGTATTGGTGTTATTGCACGATTTCTAAGGTAGGCGGGATGGTACATTTGTATGGGAGGTGCCAGAAGGGGAGTTGCCAGACTGCCAAGTTTTTGTCCGAAACTTAGTCTAACTATACGTTTATTAAATACAAAATTTGGGCAGGATCGCTTTGGCATATTGATATTAATACACGATTTCTAATGTAGGCGATATGGTACTTTTGTATGGGCGGTACCAGAAGGGGAGTTGCCAGACTGACAAGTTTTTGTCCAAAACTTAGTCTAACTATACGTTTATTAAATACAAAATTTGGGCAAGATCGCATTGGGCGTATTGGTGTTATTGCACGATTTCTAAAGTAGGCGGGATGGTACATTTGTATGGGAGGTGCCAGAAGGGGAGTTGCCAGACTGCCAAGTTTTTGTCCAGTTATACCATTACTAAATACGGAATTTGGCCAAGATCCAACATGCGCGTGTTGATATTATTACACGATTTATAAAGTGGGCGAAATATCAGATTTGTATGGGAGGTACCCGAAGGGGTGTGGCCATATAGCCCATATGCAATCCCATAAGCAGTTTTGGGAAAATATTCAGCCATGCCAAATTTCAGAGTGATTGCTTAACTCTTTCGAAAGTTATCGTGCGTACCAGCAGGACAGACGGACATGGCTCAAACGATTCAGAAAGTCATAAATCGAATTTGTTTCAAAGACACCTGGGTTCTAATCTGAATATTTCTAGGTGTTACACTTTTGGGTCGTATCAAATGATATATACCCTCCTACCCGTAGGGTGAGGGTATAATAATAACAACAAACCACCAATAACTTACAACAACAGCAGAGTTTACTATAACAAACCAGACAACGAAAACATGAGTGGCTTTTTTCGCTTTGTACCTGTGCTCTCCCTCACCCATTCCGCATAATATAGTTCGTGCTGCCCTTTGTCCAATGCATTATACTAGGTTAGGTTAGGTTGAATTGAGGATCGGTCATGTACCATGACCGTCTCATGTCACTGACATACACCTAGGCCAGCAATTCGGCCTGTTGTGTGCTCCTGGTTTCTTCTACAAATACCCCTTTCCCTTTTTCCTACGTTAGGAATTCGGTCCAATCTATAAAGTTCCTTAAATTCCTCATGTCTATTGCTTTAACGGCCGACAGGTCATCTAAGGTGTCCTCTCCTAACTGTACTTTCCTGACCTGCGAGAAAGCAGGGCACTGGCATAGGAATTGTTCCGCCGTCTCGGCGTCCTCTCCGCATGCCCTACATTCGTCGCTCTAGGAACATCCTATTCTAAATAGGGTGTCCTTAGGCTAGTATTTCCTGTGATGACCCCAACTAGCTTTCTCAGTTAATTTTTGTTGAACCCGAGTATCTCTTTGTTTTATTGTAATCGAGGCTTCCTTTGTGGTTCTTCCCACCTGTTCCTTTAGCCACCTTAAGGCATGGGTGGTCTTCATCCATTCCCTCAACTACTTTTTTTTGTCTCTAGAAAAGGTTTAGACAGTTGCAGAGTATTTTGATCGGATTCCCTTCCTATTTTAGCCAGTTCGTCAGCCCTGACATTGCCTGGAAACCCTTGGTGGCCTGTATTTAATTTCTTCTACAGTATTAGATCACAATGAACGATGTCTTTGATCACATTGCACCGGTCCGCTTCCCTCATTTCTTCATGATGTGCTTCAGTGTAGTACCTCTTACGTGTCAAATGAAATAACTACCAACGAACCTAACTGTGCTATTCTCGAATTCATTACAACTATCATAAATGATTTGTTCAAACAACTTTTCTTGTTATGGGCATTTCAAATACCTATTCTGTAATTTCAATAAGCTTTTTTTTATTTGAAAAATTGTGTCATTATTACCATAACAAAAAACTGAATATAAAAAGCTTTTGTGTTTGGTGCAAAAATTCAAATTATTATATATTTTAATGTGGTAACAACTTTTGTTTTAAAATTTTTCATTGAGAATTGAAATTCAAAAACAAAAAAATATGAACATAACAACTATCATTGCCCCACCCAATAAAAATAGCTTTTATTTCAAACCCAGAATAGCAAATTGTTTTATTGTCGTGAACGTTGATACTATCAAATTGTTTGTTATAGATTCCAGAATAGCACTGTAAATAAAATAAATTCCATATCAAAAAATAAATAAATAATAACAACAAACCACCAATAACTTACAACAACAGCAGAGTTTACTATAACAAACCAAGCTATTTCGCTTTGTACCTGTGCTGTCCCTCACCCATTCCGCATAATATAATTCCTGCTGCCCTTTGTCCAATGCATTATACTAAGCATTAGTGGACAGATCGGTGGAGGGTGGGGTTTGTATATGTTATACTTTCATATTGTCTTGTTTTTGTTAGTGTTATAATGCTAAGTACTTAAAATTAAATGGGCAGCGGTATACTACCACGCTTAATTCCATTGGGGATTGTGATCCATAGAATTTAAATATTCTATCAGAAGATATATCAGTTACTTATTCAAGATGACCTGCATATTCTCAAAGAAAGACTTTTTAAAAAAGGCTCATCCAATACCTACAAAAACATGATTATACAGGGTTTTCAAGAGGTGTTATTTTGGTATTAAAAAAAAATTTATTTTTTGAGATAAATGTTCGGATGTTTATTTCATAATACAGAGGAATGTATGCCGTTAATAATGAAAAACAACATCAGCTAAATGGCCACCACGACCACGCTTACAGGACCATATCCTTTTCATAATATTTTCCATAACCAAATCGCAAAGTGGCTGCCCTATGTCCTCGATAGCCACACGAATTCAACTTTTAAGGTCTTGAATCGACGCTGGGCTTTTGGCGTAGACCTTATCTTTCACGTGGCTCCAAAGATGTCGCAAGATGTTAAATCAGAAGATCTCGGTGGCCAATTGTGGTCACTTCTTCCAGAGATAACACGGTCCGGAAACTTTTCCCCATCCAACTCCGACCATAAATATCATTAATCATCTCTAGATGGATTGCGCCATTCAGCGTAACTGTTTATCCAACCGCATTTTTCGAAAAGGTCCAATGACCCCGCCGGACCATAAAAACAGTCAAACGTTGAGGATGGAGAGGCTTCTAAACAATATATCTTGTGTTTTGCGAGCCCCAATTTTGCTTGTTGGCGTAGCCACCGATGTGGAAATGGGCCTCATCAGTCAATATGATTTTTAGATGGAATTCCGGATCATTTTCATGCATTCAAGTTAATGAATTATTGTGTTAACTGAACTTTATAAACCTTAAAACCCAAGTCGTTTTGCAAAATACGTTTGTGGAATGCCCAATTCCAAAGAACGACGAGGAATGGACAAACCTGGGTTTTCTTCAACATTTTTGGCTACAACACCAATATTCTCAGTTGTTCTTGAGCGATGTGCACGGGTTTTATTCTTATATCAATAATTTGTCCCAACAGCTCGAATTTTTCCACCAATTTCTGTATTGCGGTCCGACAGGGTGCTTCACGACGACCCAAAAATGCTTTAATTTTGCGACTGCAAGATTTTCACCATTTTTGTAGTGAATTTAAATAATTTCAATGCGTTCCATTTTTAGTAATGGCGTAATTTCTACTTTGTGGACGGCCGTGGTGTGGTAGGTAGAGTGTGCGACTATCACACAGAAGAACCCGAGTTCGAAACCTGGTAAGTCCATCAAATATTTTTCAGGGGCTGTTTCTACCTCGTAAATGTTGGCGACTTTACGAGTAAGAGAGCATTATCTAAGGCATGTAAAACTTCTCTAGAAAAGCACTAGCCGTTCGGAGCCGACTCACTGATTCGAGAGAAGTTCCCCGTCTGTTCCTTGATGGAATGCTAAGGGAAATAAGTAAGTAAGTAGTTTCTACTTGTTAAATGTCGAAGAATAAAAGCTATAAAAGTGACAGCTACCGAAATACCGGGTGATTCAAAATAACACCTCTAGGGTCTAATGTGTGTACCTAGGGTCTAATGTGAATTTTTCTATGTATTACAGTTTTGGGTCGTATCAAATAATATACCCTCCTACCCGTAATGAAGACATCCGGCCTATTTTTGTTTTGCTTTAATTATTATTGTGCTTATTCCAGTCAGATTTTTTGGCGATGTAAATAAAATTAATCTATATCCTATATTCTTTTTCGTTTCGCCGGCTTTTTTCAGCATCATTTTTGCTCTTCGTGTGACTGCGTTTGGCAGATGCTTCGTTGACATTTGGTTGAAGCTTTGTAAATCAGTTGCTGTTCAGCACTTGTACAAGCAACTCCTCGCTACACAACTTTTTGATTACACTCAAATCGAAAAATGGAAATATGATATATTTTTTAGAGAATATGAATGGCGATGCACAATGCGTGAAGAAAGAAATGTATTATTTAAAGAACAATTCCAATCTTTTCGTGGTAATTACGACAACCTGAGTGGAGATGAGCGAACACTAAAGCTTCAGGTAATATACATTTTACATTCATTTATATCTAGCAATAAATTGCAATTTATTTACTGAATATTTGTAAAAACAAATAATTTAAAAACCAACTGGGAAAAATCTGGTCCTTTTGACAGACAAAAATGTTTTGCGTGCACGTCGTTCGTTTTTTGCTGCTTCTCACACAAAGATTAATGTGGTTGTATGAGTGTTGCCTTTCACTGATTTATATATACTACTCGCTAAAAAATCGGGCGTTTAAAAATATTTGTACATAAGTAAAACCCGTGTTTGGAGCTTGTAGCAAGTAAAGCATATTTTCTTCTACACAAAGCTTATTTGGATTTAAATATAACTTATTTGCTATTAATATTGCATATTCGGATATAAGCAATAGCGTGTTTGAAAAAAAAACATGTTAAATTCTACAGTATTTGTATCTTTGTTTTCGTACTTTTCAAGAGAGTAATAATAACGTAGAGAATAATATAAATTCACAGACAGAGAGAACATACATAAAGAGTAGCACACCATTTAACATACACATAGACATGAGAATGTGTGCAATTGTGTCTATAGTATTTCAGAGGTGGCGATTCGCATTCAAATCGCTGTGGGGAGTCGCTTGCAATGCTCTGGGGTGATTCGCTTGCAATGCTCTGGGGTGATTCGCTTGCAATGCTCTGGGATGATTCGCTTGCAATGCTACTATGTGCATCGTCTGAGATTCTTCATGGCGAATCGCATCACAGAGCCAACTGCTCACAACGGCGATTCGCCAACGCTTCTCAGATGACTATCGCCGCGATCTGTGACATCTTCCTGGCGATTCGTGGACGAATATCAGACGATCGAAAATGTTTGCTATATATGTATGTATGTACATTTGGGTTTAAAAAAAAAATGTTTTTGGCTCAACCTGATTTTGACAGCTTTTTTGAAAGTTTTTTAGGTGCAACATACAGTTTCTGTGTATTTAAAGCACAAGTTGGTCAATAAAAAGCATTTTCAAAGTCGTTGAATCATCATTATAAAACATAGGTGTCCACCAGTAGCACAATTGTGCTCGCTCAATTCACACGTAGTGTTACTCTCTCAGTTTCAGTCGTTGAGTTGCCATCAATGAGGGAGCAATTGTTCGAAAAAATGTTTGTGCTTGAAAACGCTTTTGGTGGCTTTCAATGACTAATATGTTATGCCACATTTCAAGGGAAAAAGTTATTTCTATTGAAACGCCATTATGAATCATCGCATCATGATTTGCAAACATTGAGTGATGTGGAGAAACAATTAATGTATGAGGAGAAGAAAAAATATTTTATTGACAAACTAAAGCTTTGGGTTTCGAAAATGGAAGACTGCGAAAAAAGAAAAAAATTCAAATGATAAAACGATTGATAAAATAAAATTGTCAAATATAATAAGCCTAGAAATTGTTAAAAGGGGTAGACCATTTACAGATGGAGAATTTATGAAAAGTATTTTCATAAACATTTTACAAAATCTGAATTTGGAATTAGCCACTATTATGGAGTCTGTACCTCTGTCACACCAAACCGAAGCCCGCCGCATATATCACATAGGTCTTTTGAAATGTGGTCAAATTCTAAGTAATTTAAAAAAATGTTAATTTTATTCTTGTCGTTTCAAAGGTATAGGTGTCAATCTATTGTAACATATGATCTCCCGTGCACAAGTAGAAGTTCTAACATCAAATAACCTCCGTATAACCCATTTTTATAGCAGTAGATATTTTTCCAAATTCATAGAAGAAACAACAATTACTGTGAAAAAGTTTACATTTTCAGTGTCTACACTCAAGCGTCAAACGACTCTGCGTTTGACAACAAAAAAACCCTACAACTCTCTTAAAAATTTAAAAAAAAGAAACACTGTCGAAAATCCCAATACGTCTGCTGTATGCAGTATATTGCAGGTTAGAGTGTGAGTATCCAGATATTGACCCAGCCATGATTAGCGGGACAATTTCAGCAAGGAGCAAACACATACCTATTTCCAGACCAATAATCAGAGAAAAGGCCAAAAAGACAGGTGCAGAACAATTTGGACTGCTTCTTGTTGGAAATGAAAACATTGAGGTGGATTATGCAAAAAACTTCAAGTCCAGCGATTTATATGAAAAATGGCTCTTAAAGTTCAACAAACAATTTGCTGCTCAAAAGAGACACATTCTCCTTTTTGTAGGCAATTGCCCAGCACATTCAAAATACGCCCAAGAATGCTAAAACACATCAAACTTGTCTACGTCTCCTAACATGACTTCAGCTCCACAGTCGATGGAACAAGAAATCATTCAGAATTTAAAGCACTACTACAGAAAAACAATCCTATATTTTTATCTTACTCTACCAGCGAACCTCGTTTATCAATTGCCTTACTTGATGCAGTTCGCGAATTAAGCAGAGTATGGAAGTTTGACGTAAAAAATTAAACAATTGACGATTGTTTTAAAAAAGGTTGGTTTTCGAAACGGCGGATGGAGTACCCTTCCGATGAAGACATTCTACAAAACATTTTATCAAATAGGTATGGGCGAAAGGTCGTATGCCAAAATATTTGGAACAGTTTACCAATACTTTTCCACTTAGATTCAGAGGATGGTATATCGGACTCTGACGGAGAAGTTGATTTTCTCAGTTTCATATGTAATTTAATATGATTTATGGAGTCTCGAAATATTTCTTTATCGTGTCGAAGGCTGTATTGATAAGGCAAAATCAAAAACAAATGAAAATAACATCATATTTCAAACCCAAATATAAATTTAATTTCTATATTTCTACATTTTCTTTTTACCTCAGATGAAATTGAAAAAATGTTTTTCAAGTCTCTGTAACAAATTTTCTCTATAAAATTAACTGTTCCACAACTGCTAATTTAAACGTAGAAGAAACAACAAAGAAAGGTCGTAATGAAATAGTAACGGTTTGGGTAGATAAAAGTGGTTGTCAGTTAGTTTTTATTTGCAGTGCCTTGGACATTCCTAAGTAAATTGCGCCATGATTCATATGGACATGTTGAATATTTTGTATTTTTAGGGTTTCCATTTGTAGGACACAGTGACCATTGTGTGATCATATGAGCACAGAACCCATACATGTTCATCAGTACACTCATAGAAAAAGTATAACCAAACGTGCATGAACTGACAACATTCGGGCGCAAAAGTATATCATTACACATATGTGGCGAAATAGTGAACGATGTTCCAATTTTGTCAACACGATTTTGTGAACGATTTGTGTAAAAATTGGCAACAAGGTGTTCACAATTGGTGTACTATACTGTCAACGAGTTGTTGATGATATGATACATTTGTCACCCCAATAAATAAAAATTATTTAAATTAGTTTAAAATAATATATTTTATTAGTACATATGACAAAAAAATTATATATTATAAATTGTATGCGGTACAAAGGCATAATGGAGCCACGACATCATTTACGTCTACTCCTTCAAATATGGCAAACTTCTATGTGTAATTTGTGAGGTTGAAATAAAAAAAAACCAGTGAAAAAGTTGCAGTCGGGTAAACCGACTTATATATACCCTCACCCTCAGTAAAAACATACAAGTCTCATATTCAAAAGTGAGCGTGGCTACCACCATTTGATGTAACACCCGATGAAAAGTCATAATAGCAACCTCAAATACCGAATGCTATAAAAAAAAAAATATTGGATAGTACATTTGTATGATAGGTACCAGAAGGGGAGTTGCCAGACTTCCAAGTTTTTGTCCAAAACTTTGTCTAGCAATAGCTTTACTAAATACAAAATTTGGGCAGGATCCCGTTGGGCATATTGATATTGTTAGACGATTTCTAAAGTAGACGGAATGGTACATTTGTATGGGAGGTACCAGAAGGGGAGTTGCCAGACTTTCAAGTTTTTGTCCAAAACTTTGTATAGCTATAGCTTTACTAAATACAAAATTTGGGCAGGATCCCGTTGGGCATATTGATATTGTTAGACGATTTCTAAAGTAGACGGGATGGTACATTTGTATGGGAGGTACCAGAAGGGGAGTTGCCAGACTTTGTCCAAAACTGTGTCTAGCTATAGCTTTACTAAATACAGAATTTGGGCAAGATCTAATTGGTCATATTTATAATACTACACGGTTTATAATTGGGGGATGGTACATTTGTATGGGAGGTACCAGAAGGGGAGTTGCCAGACTTCCAAGTTTTTGTCCAAAACTTTGTCTAGCTATAGCTTTACTAAATACAAAATTTGGGCAGGATCGCGTTGGGCATATTGATATAATTACACGATTTCTAATGCAGGCGGGATGGTACATTTGTATGGGAGTTACCAGAAGAGGAGTTGCCAGACTTCCAAGTTTTTGTCCAAAACTTTATCTAGCTATAGCTTTACTAAATACAAAATTTGGGCAGGATCGCTTTGGCATATTGATATTAATACTCGATTTCTAATGTAGGCGATATGGTGCATTTGTATGGGAGGTACCAGAAGGGGAGTTGCCAGACTTTCAAGTTTTTGTCCAAAACTGTGTCTAGCTATAGCTTTACTAAATACAGAATTTGGGCAAGATCTAATTGGTCATATTTATAATACTACACGGTTTATAATGGGGGGATGGTACATTTGTATGGGAGGTACCAGAAGGGGAGTTGCCGGACTTCCAAGTTTTTGTCCAAAACTTTGTCTAGCTATAGCTTTACTAAATACAAAATTTGGGCAAGATCGCATTGGGCGTATTGGTGTCATTGCACGATTTCTAAGGTAGGCGGGATGGTATATTTGTATGGGAGGTGCCAGAAGAGGAGTTGCCAGACTTCCAAGTTTTTGTCCAAAACTTAGTCTAACTATACGTTTATTAAATAAAAAATTTGGGCAGGATCGCTTTGGCATATTGATATTAATACACGATTTCTAATGTAGGCGATATGGTACTTTTGTATGGGCGGTACCAGAAGGGGAGTTGCCAGACTGACAAGTTTTTGTCCAAAACTTAGTCTAACTATACGTTTATTAAATACAAAATTTGGGCAAGATCGCATTGGGCGTATTGGTGTTATTGCACGATTTCTAAGGTAGGCGGGATGGTATATTTGTATGGGAGGTGCCAGAAGGGGAGTTGCCAGACTTTCAAGTTTTTGTCCAAAACTGTGTCTAGCTATAGCTTTACTAAATACAGAATTTGGGCAAGATCTAATTGGTCATATTTATAATACTACACGGTTTATAATTGGGGGATGGTACATTTGTATGGGAGGTACCAGAAGGGGAGTTGCCAGACTTCCAAGTTTTTGTCCAAAACTTTGTCTAGCTATAGCTTTACTAAATACAAAATTTGGGCAGGATCGCGTTGGGCATATTGATATAATTACACGATTTCTAATGTAGGCGGGATGGTACATTTGTATGGGAGGTACCAGAAGGGGAGTTGCCAGACTTCCAAGTTTTTGTCCAAAACTTAGTCTAACTATACGTTTATTAAATAAAAAATTTGGGCAGGATCGCTTTGGCATATTGATATTAATACACGATTTCTAATGTAGGCGATATGGTACTTTTGTATGGGCGGTACCAGAAGGGGAGTTGCCAGACTGACAAGTTTTTGTCCAAAACTTAGTCTAACTATACGTTTATTAAATACAAAATTTGGGCAAGATCGCATTGGGCGTATTGGTGTTATTGCACGATTTCTAAGGTAGGCGGGATGGTATATTTGTATGGGAGGTGCCAGAAGGGGAGTTGCCAGACTGCCAAGTTTTTGTCCGAAACTTTGTCCAGTTATACCATTACTAAATACGGAATTTGGCCAAGATCGAACATGCGCGTGTTGATATTATTACACGATTTATAAAGTGGGTGAAATATCAGATTTGTATGGGAGGTACCCGAAGGGGTGTGGCCATATAGCCCATATGCAATCCCATAAGCAGTTTTGGGAAAATATTCAGCCATGCCAAATTTCAGAGTGATTGCTTAACTCTTTCGAAAGTTATCGTGCGTACCAACAGGACAGACGGACATGGCTCAAACGATTCAGAAAGTCATAAATCGAATTTGTTTCAAAGACACCTGGGTTCTAATCTGAATATTTCTAGGTGTTACACTTTTGGGTCGTATCAAATGATATATACCCTCCTACCCGTAGGGTGAGGGTATAAAAATATGTATGTGCAATTGAATATTGCAAAAGATTTACTTACCCTTTCGGCAGTCGAAAATTGGTACAATATTAATATATTGTACAACAAATTATAATTTTTGCTCATCTCTTTCTTCTTCAGGATATTCCGAATTTCCTGATAGCTCGAAATATTAATTGCCCCCCACGTTATTACCGATTTCAAGAAATTCGACAAACAAAAAAATAACATTGAAAAACAATGCGGAGTAATGTTGGCGGCGATGAAGCAGCCGGCCTTATATTGTAGTTGATGGCTATTATTATCGATTTATAATTTAAATTTCAATCCATAACTAATTATATAACGATTTGTTTATATTATTTGTATTTGTGTATATTATTTGTGAACACATTAATGTTTCTGTTCTTTGTTTATCAGAACACTATCAAAACGTTACAAAATGAATATCGGCGGCGTACAGCTTTCTAAAACTGGCGCCGTTGTATTGACATGTGGCCTTTTTTAGAACATTTGTGCTTGATTTTCCCTAATTTTGTCAACGAGCGTTCACAGACAATTCGAGAACACAAAACATTACAATTGTTCACGAACGTTGATGATTTTTCAACGTGTTTTTTCCTTCAGTGTATGCAAATTCACATAATTGTACGAGGTTTTGTGCTACAGACAAAAATAATTTTAATGTAATATGTGTAATTTGTGTGTGTTACAACATATCGTTTTGTCCTGTAATATTGGCGGCGCACAGTGGGTTAGAGTAGCATGTTTTCTTGGATCAAATCAGGGAAGCTATGTTAGGATAATTTTTCTTTATTTTTCAGTTATTACCATTAAAATAAGTTAAAAAAAAATGTTTTCTAAGTATATTTGAGTATAATTTTATTAAGTAATGCCAAATATCAGTGTAGGTATATAGTGCAAGGAGTACAGTATGAGAACTTAAACATTGCATTTTATACATCTTAAAGTTAATCATCCACATCATCATCATTATCATCATCATCATCATCATTATCGTTATCATCATTATCATCATCATCATTATCATCATCCGCAGCATCAGCAACTTCAACATCACTGAAATAGTTCTTGTTCGGAGATGCAGGTACAATTAAATCAATTGCCTCCTCTGGCAAGCTTTGAACCTTCTTTGCAGGCAATTTTCGCATGCTTGAAATAATTGGGTCAGAGGTTATCAAAAACATATTAAAAATGTCTTGGTTTGATTTTTCGCGACTGCACTTTCGGGAATGAAACTCCCTATATTTTTTTAAATCTTTATTTCGAGCTTCTTGCGCTTCTTCTGATAACTGCCCAATAGGTATAAAAAACAACGTTCGAACTTGTATATATAAAAAAAAAATAATGCTAATAAAAAAAAACCATTAAAAATCCCTTTTACCCGATTACTTGAAACTGCACAACACAATCACTATTTGTCAAAACAAAGAATATTATTAAAATAAACAAAAACAAAATGTTATTGTAACAAAGAATATTATTAAAAGAAACAAAAATAACAACATTAATATACGGAAAAGAAGAGCACAAATAAATAGATAAAAGTAACATGAAAAACAACAAAACACAACACACAACAACAGCACCAGTCGCGAGATCAATGTGACTTTTAGCTAATTTGACTGCTGCAACACTTGTATTAAACAATGCATGGCTTCTAAAAAGCACAAAAGGGCAGCGTAAAATTTTGCAATATAACACAGATTTATGTCCTCTTTAATATAAACTACAAATTATGACACGAATGTGGACGTATAATAACTATATATCCATTTAAAATATAAAAATATTAATTTTTTGGGCATTTTCAATATAAATAACTACATCTTAATCCAGCGTTCGGCAAACACATACTACTTTATTATTATTTATTTTGTGTTTGTATTAGTGAGATGCTCTCTCAATGCACTGAAAGAAATTGGTGTGTAATTTTTTCATGCCCTTGTTTGGAAATGAGAAGTAAAGATAAAATAAAAATAATCAACAGAATTCAAATCTGAAAAAAACTTAATTATAAATTTAAAAAAGTACATATCGATTGCACTGTAAATGATTTATGATTGCACATCATACCAAAAAAAATTATTTACAAAGTTAAAATAAATAAAAACGAAATTTCATTTCATAAAAATAAATAGAACAGATTTCAAATCTGAATTTTTCCGGAAACTATGTTATGGAAAAACTAATAAAAAACTTAGTTATAAATTCAAATAACTACATATTTCAATTATTCATTAGTATATTCCCTATGACATAGTAAATAATGCCTCTGCAAATAATATTGCCGTAAACGTGACATTGCCACGCTGACAAAGTAAACATTCAGCTTTACCGAAAAAATTTTCGGCAAAAAAAAATCATATTCCCATTTGACATCAAACATTTTGGTAAGTGTATCGCTTGTAGCACGCGACTGCACAACCTCTTCCATCGAATGCTCAAGCGAGACTAAATGAAATTTGGTTTTTGTTTTCAATACATGAGAGAGCGTACATGTGAGAGAGATGCCCATGGGCGGGTGTTTGCCGATGCCTGTCTTAATCACTTCCACACACAATTTGATACACAAATGTTAACGACGTATTTGGAAAATAACCTGAACTTGATGGTTCCATTGAAAAATGTTTAACTTTTACAACACTTTTTAAAATAAATAAAATTTTCAACGGGAACGTTTTCACTTTTTTCAGCCTTTTTTGCACAAACATTTCTATGAAGTTTGACTTTGAAGTTTCACTACAAAAACACCAGACCACTTTTGACATTTATTTTAACGACAAGTGATGTGGAATTTTATATACTGTAAACGGGTGCAAAAAATGTTAACGATACTTAAATTATTTTTTTTTAATTAATCCAAGAAAACAGGCTATTCTAACCCTCTGTGCGGCGTCGCGCATTCACCATAGACAACACACATTCCCACGAAATTCCAAGCCTAATGCATTTGCACGCATCGATACACAACAAGCTACCGTAATAAAAATATTGAAATTGCATCGCAACCGCAATTTACTTTTCAGCAAATCAAGGCGTTAAATGAAGAAACAGGAACTGATGACAAGATACCATGTATTGAAACAAAAACTGATTACTTCTTTTGGGTTTATCTTTTTTTAAATAAATGTATACATATATAAATTAATTTATACAAAACAGTGCACTCGCGGTAACGTGAACGAATTAAAACCAAGAGAGTTCACGTTAGCGAACGTTAAATTTTAGAACAAAAATAGCCTTACATTTCTTTATTCAGGAGTTTAACACGTAATAGTAATAGTTTTTTTTATTATAGTCATTAATATTAAATATTAACTTAAATTATAAATTCAATTTCATCAAAAAATTAAAAAAAGAGATCGTAAAAATATCAGTGGATATGGAATTATAAATCGATTCAAATTAGTAATAAAAATTAAAAAAAAAATTAATTTCCTTTCTGGATTTTGACCAGAACGCTGATACTCATTGACGTCTGTGGGGGCAATACGTTGAATTATACTAATATTAGTTCGCTTAAGCCAAGAAATAGTAAGTTCTATTTCATGAATTTCTTGCTAAATTGGGTTAGTGTTGATGTTTTTATCAGAGTTTGTACATGGTTTTGGGATCTTTAATAATTTTTTTTAAGATGAGTAGGGGAGTGAATTTCGCATGCATCCGATCCTGGTACCAGGGTTGCCAGTCGAAAATCTCAATACGTCTTACGACATTATAAGATGAACAATTACAGCAAGGAGCAAACACATACCTATTTCTAGACCAATAATCAAAGAAAAGGCCAAAAAGACTAGTGCAGAAAAATTGCGACAGCTTCTTGTTGGAAATGAAACATAATATATATATCTTATAGGGAGCGGAGGAATAAAAACGACAGCACGGTTTCGCTCTTAGTCAGGAACTCACTTTATTTACAAAAGAATCTTAACTTGAAACCTACATAAATAAAGAAACTAAAATTACAAATGTACATGGATACATGTACCTACCAAACGAACAATACATAAAAACTATATGAATGCACTAATGCACATTCATTCTTATATGATAAGACAGGTCATAAAACGACATGTACCTACCAAACGACTAATACATAAAAACTATATAAAAGCACTAATGCACATTCATTCTTATATGATAAGACAGGTCATAAAACGCGGACAGAATGGCAATATTTACGACCTTTAACACTCATAACAAAAAAGACAAACATATTGTCAGAACTACAGGTAGTACCAATCTTACAATGTGTACAGAACTGTACACACTGCCGGCCTTAAAAGATCCTAATCTTTTAACAAAAACAAATACATAAAAGAACATATAATGATTACATATACCCTAAATAACACGAGGTGAGTGTTGCAGGTAAATATTGGGATGACATCGGGCACAACTCCAAATAAGTATGATGATGATGGTAATGATGCATGTTGAGAAGCTGAGACTGGGTAATTTGTAGTTGGCATCAGTTTTATATGCGTCGTATGCCTATTAGATTATTTTCCGCAGCTGTTTATTTTGCACATCTTCAGTCAGTATAATTGACAAGCCGCAAAGGAAACCCCGATTTTGGGAATTACAGGCATTTTATATACCTATATACCAGCAATTATTTTGAGCATGACATATGGTAAAGATGACATACGTGCAGACAGGTTGAGACTTGGCTTCATTCTCAATATACCACACTCTTCAAGAATATCACTCTTTTTGTTGGACTTAATCTCCGCAGCCACTTTATCGCATATCGAAAATATCCACCTTTTAAAGGAATTAGTTTTTTTTCAAAAAGTTGTGGAGTCCGAAATGTGATTTCGACCTCGCAGTGATAGCCTTAATTTGGATGTTAAACTTGTTCACCGAAAGCAGCTGTATCAGAATGTTGTCTTTGTAACCAAACAATGCACCGATGATACCATCTTGAAGCTTTGCAAAGCCTTCAAGAATTGCCAGCATACTCGTTACTGATCTAAGTATCGTTTCCGGGTCAATTATCTGATTGACAGCTTTCTTCACCGCACGAATGGCACTGCTCAGTGTTTCCATAATTTTAAAAACCGACTTGCTTTGCTCCTTAATTATTTCAGACGTCACGTCCTGGAGCGATGATTGATTTCTCACAATGTTCAGCAAGTAGTCCTGATCCTGCTCGATATTTTTTATTTTGTTTCCCAAAATTTCAGCATGTTCTTCGCCCATCAGTCCAAATAGAGAATGATAGATCTGGTGCCGGTTTATCTTCATCATTGTTACCGAGATCCTCGCATCATCCAGTCCCGCTTTGGCCGTTGTGTTCTCGGACATACTGGTATGCACCACCACGTTCCACGTTGATTTGTCAAGTCCCACAGTAGCCACCTCTCCGAAGCAAATACCTGTCTTATCAGTACTACTTATCCTAAGCTTATAACAAACAGGATTATTAATTCTCTTATTTTTACCGACATTCATATTAATTTGTTTTCTAATTTCTGAATTGTCCTTTAATAAAAATGGATTGTCCATTCTTTTACTTTTCGTGGGTTCTTTACTGAAATTTGATGGTCTGTCTATTTCTTTACTTTCAGATCCAAGAGTGGGAAAAGGGCAAACATTGTGGGTTGACCTTTCGGTATCCCCAATGCTGGCCCTTACGTCCACCATTTTACATAAACCATCCGAACACATTTCAGCTCGGATGACCCTCCCCCGCTTCCAGCGTAGCGGTGGAAGATTATCGTCTTTCATATCGTCTGGGATATTTTCGACCGAACATTTTGTATCTGTCCCTTCTGAATCTGTCGAAACATATTCATCAATCAAATACTTTGAACTAGTTTGATCTTCATTATCGTTCAGATTATTCGATGTCTCAGACTTATTTTCGTTAGCTGTCTTCTCAGCTTTGTTTTCAAAATTTTTTATTTGTACGACAGCTGTCGCCAACAAAATGTGATCATCATCAATGCCTGTGTTATTATTCACCACCGCACTTTTGGGAGTTTGATTCTCCATGTGAAGCAAAGAATGATGATTGCCGTTGCAACTTCTGCAACAAACAGTACTGGTACATGTCCTTTTGACATGACCACTGTTTAGACATTTGGAACACATACTGTTCTCCATAACCAAATCCCATTTCTGTTTGACCGGTAGGCTTCGAAACTTAAAACACCTATTAAATGGATGCCCTACTAAACATTTCATCGGACACTTTGGCATAAATGTATTTTTTGAAGGATTTGCCCTTTGGCTTGCCCCCTGAGCATACTGAACTCCATATCTGAGAGAATTTCCCTCCCATAATTCTTTATTCATTCCTGAAGGATTTACCAATTTAGCGTCTGTTTCGCTAGTAAATTGTTGGCTTGCCTCTACGGAATACTGATCTTTTTTGATTCCTGGAATCTCCAAATAACGACCCCTTAAATCATAGAACCAATCAGTAAGATCATCGTCCGGGAATTCTCCCAAGTACTCGACAAACACTGATTCTGTGATTCTGAACCTCTCTCTTAAACTGTTCATTGAAATATTTTTCTTTTCAATTTTAACATTTAAGTCATTCAAGAGGTATTTGAATTTCCTTACTAACCCATGACTTTGCATGGTTGCCGAGTGCAACTGGTTGGTTTGTCCAACTTGCTTGCTCGACTCGGAATTCATCCTCTGCTGCAATTTTACTGCATTACCCATATCTATCCCTGTTAAAGCACTACCTTCCTTTAAAGATCCCGATAGTAAAGCTATACCAATTTTGATATCTTTGTCTACCTTCCTCTTCATGTGGCAGTATAAACTTTCAAACAGTTCCATTGCCTCCTGGACCTCATCAACGAATGTCCCTTTACGATCTGCAGTCAACGACGGCAGACGGAGTTCCTCAACACTGTCCTGAAATTCTCTTTTACACTCCATAAAAGAAATTTTCAAATTATTCAGATGTTGTATTCGACTTTCCCTAGCTACATCACCCTGAGCCAATTTGCTCAGTTCATTGTAGAGCCTAGCTACTTCACTGCCTAAAAACTCTAGCCTCTGAACTATTCCCATTTTTGGCATTATTTAGCCGAAACAAAAGTAGTTTTATATATTTTATTACGCGACGGAATATTATTTATTGCCGGAATCTTTCTTCAATACATTTTTTTTTAAATGATCTTTTACCAAAGAGTATTTAAAGTTCCTTACAACTGGTGGGGGGAAACTAGAAATTTCAATGGTTTTTTTTCCACGTGATCTTTTACCAAAGAGTATTTAAAGTTCCTTACCACTGGTGGGGGGAAACTAGAAATTTCAATGGTTTTTTTCCACGTGATCTTTTACCAAAGAGTATTTAAAGTTCCTTACCACTGGTGGGGGGAACTAGAAATTTCAATGGTATCACGTCGGGATCACCAAAATGTAGATCTTATAGGGAGCGGAGGAATAAAAACGACAGCACGGTTTCGCTCTTAGTCAGGAACTCACTTTATTTACAAAAGAATCTTAACTTGAAACCTACATAAATAAAGAAACTAAAAATACAAATGTACATGGATACATGTACCTACCAAACGACTAATACATAAAAACTATATAAATGCACTAATGCACATTCATTCTTATATGATAAGACAGGTCATAAAACGCGGACAGAATGGCAATATTTACGACCTTTAACACTCATAACAAAAAAGACAAACATATTGTCAGAACTACAGGTAGTACCAATCTTACAATGTGTACAGAACTGTACAGGTGGATTATACGAACAACTTCAAGTCCAGCGATTTATATGAAAAATTACTCTTAAAGTGCGACAAACAATTTGCTGCTCAAAAGAGACACATTCTCCTTTTTGTAGTCAATTGGAAAGCACATTCAAAATACACCCAAGAAAGCTAATACACATCAAACTTGTCTACTTCTCCTAACATGACTTCAGCTCCACAGTCGATGGAACAATGAATCACTCAGAATTTAAAGCACTAGTACAGAAAAATAATTCAATATTTGTATCTTACTCTACCAGGGAACCTCGTTTATCAATTGCTTTACTTGATGCAGTACGCAAATTAAGCAGAGTATAGAAGTTTGACGGAAAAATTAAACAATTGACTGATTGATTGTTTTAGAAAAGGTTGGTTTTCGAAACATTTCTACAGAAACGGTGGATGGAGTATCCTTCCGATGAAGACATTCTACAAAACATTTTATCAAATACGTATGGGCGAAAGGTGGTATGCTAACAGTTGGAACAGGTTACCAATACTTTTCCACTTAGATTCAGAGGATGGTAAAGTTACATACGTAATTTAACATGATTTATGGAGTTTATGGATATTTCTTATTTCCTTAATCGTGTCGAAGACTGTATTTATAAGGCAAATTCAAATGAAAATTACATCATATTTCAAACCCAAATATAAATTTAATTTCTACATAATTTTTTATAAATAATGGTTTTTTTTTTCAAGTCTATAATAAATTTACTGTTCCACAACTGCTACTTTAAACGCAGAAGGAACAACAAAGAAAGATCTTCTAATTTAAACGCAGAAGAAAAAAGGAAGATCATAATGAAATAGTAACGGTTTGGGTAGATAAAAGTGGTTGTCAGTTATTTTTTATCTGCAGTTCCTTGGACGTTTCTAAGTAAATCGCGCAATGATTCATATGGACATGTAGAACATTTTGTATTTTAGGGTCCAAGCCAAACGTCTGCATCGATATATTCATATTTATGCACACGTTAGGCACTCGACTCACCCTATTATCTCCATTTGCAGTGCACAGTGACCATTGTGTGACCATATTAACACAGAACTCATACATGTTCATCTGTATGCAAATTGACATCATTGGCCGAGGATCTGGTCTACAGATGAAAATAATTTTAAGAATTTAAGTGCAATTTGTGTGTGTTACAACATATCGTTTTATCCTGTAATATTAGCATCGTCGAGCAGTCAGCATAGAAATAGTGTACATAAAAGGGTGTTCACGTTAGGTGTTCACGTTGCCGATAGTGCAATGTATTATCATAAAAACTCGAAATTTAAAATTTTGAGTTGTGTCACTTTTGAAGAATTTGAAAAATTTGTTAAAAGGGCCTTTTATAAGTTAACACGATACCCCAGCAACAAAACAGTTGCCATACCACCCATGCTTTCCCGGCATGATAATAATGCAAAATCAGCACAGTCTGCGGGCATTGTACGACTACAGCACCTGAAATCCGAAACCACAATTAGCGACAATGTGCGGCCAATGTTCCATATACAAACAGTGGCTGCTTGACACGAAGTCCTCGTCATCATTTTTAGGGTAAAATTAGAGCTAGATATAAGAAATGTATTTGTTTATGTATTTCAGTTGAAATCAGCACAGTCTGCGGGCATTGTACGACAACAGCACCCGAAACCTCAATCAGCGACAATGTGCGGCCAATGCTCCATATACAAACAGTGGCTGCTCGACACGAAGTGCTTATCCATCATTTTTAGGGTACAATTAGCGCTCGGTATAAGAAATGGATTTTTTAAGTATTTCAGTTGACTTTTGTACAATAAAGATATCGCAACAAGCTTTGCATAAAGTAACAAAGCAAATCAACAAAAAGTATTTTTTATTATTATCAACGCAACAGTTGCAACTGCTTTGCAATAAAATATAAATACTTTGCGACTACTATCAGCTCACAAGATCTTGATAACTTATACACTAAAATATCGAGAAGCGCCATTTCCTGCTGATCGTTCTATTTTCGATTTGATTTTCTGTATATCAGTTAGCCAATGACCAAATTGTTGCTCGCTCATTATTTTCTTTTTGTAACACGCATTCTTGAGAATTTTTTACAGTTCGAGTCAATCAACGCACGAGCAGAATATGAAAAATATTATTTTTATGTAGAGAAACTGTGAAAGTTGGAGCCTCAACATTGCTAGTTGACGCATAAGCCTGACGGTGCAAGAGAGTGTAATGTTATTACATGTTGAACAATTATGATTGCACAGGAAGACTTTCGTATCCACGTTGTACAGTAAAACTACGGATACGAGCACATCGTGTAAATGCAAAAACCGCATAAGTAAAAGTATAAAAAAAACCATTACCCTTTTTTATACTTTTACATACAAAAAGACACGGATAAGTGCAACACGCATATATGCAATAACCGGATAAATGCACAAATTTTTCTTACCTGAAAGTACTTTTTTAGTACAACTTTGCAACAAAAGGGAAAAGAAAATCAGCTGTTGTCATCTGCGTATGTATCATTATTTTGTGAATGAAAGAGATCTGTGTTTTTTGTAAGTCATACATGGTAAATAAGGCCGTCACAATGTAGTTTCAAGACATTAGGTCTAAAAATGCAGTCATCACTGGTCTTATGTGTGAAAGAGATAAACAGTTTGCTGTTTCAATGAAGATCGATGGTTTTGAGGCGAACGATGGGCGGTTGCACCGCTGGAAAAACACCCAAAACATTGCTTTTCGCAAAATTTGCGGTGAAAAGGCTGCTGCTGACTATTGAGCTAGTAAAGTGTGGGTAAAATCAGCCTATATATATATTATAAAAGAGTCTTGACTCTTCTATAAAACGTTAAAAGGCGAGCAGTCTTTGGGTCAGAAATGTCCACACTGAAAATTATGGTCCGATAAACGAGTTTATCGCGCCCAACGCGATCTATTAAAGCTTGTCTTCCGCTTCGCACAATGCGCAGTGGATGAAACAGCATATCTAGCGGATGCCTTAAATTTGACTAGAAAACTTAGTATTGATGAAACTTTTATGAAAATGGGCCATATCGTTTTATTTTTTGACAGAGTTCTCATGCAGTGGTTCTTAAAAAAAAACGCGGGAAATATTTAACTCGTTCTGGGTTATGCCATATTGCCATTTAGGACCCTAAAGTACCAGGATATACTTAAAAATCAGTTGGTACATGGACAGAATGTAGCTCTGAGATGCCCTCTTTACTTATAGAAAATCATTGCCCTGGGTTTAGTGATACATTTTTTCACCAAAACGGAAGGGGGTCATAGAAAATCCCTTTTTGTGTTGATGCGTGGCTCCCTATTCTATTTTTTTCTTTGGTTTTTTTTTCCAATAATATTCATTTTGTTTAATTGTTAGCGATTTTTTTGTTAGTTTTGTTTTATATAAGTTGTTGATTGTGTATATATATTTTTTTGGTGTATTATAGTTGTTCACTAAAACGGGCACAGACAAACGCGACTCGGACGGAACAAAATATTAAAAAATTACGATAAATAAAATTGTATTATTTTGAAATTATAAGTAAATACATAACAAACAAAAACTTCGAAGGAATGGCATAGGTTGCTGTGATCCGCAAAGGAGTAGTTTGGGTTCACAGGCTGACCCAACAGGTCGTAAATGAAAATAAGAAATACAGAAGGAGAGAGCACATAATAATATTAATATTTGGTTGCATACTCGAACATGTATTGTTCACGGCTTGTTCGATCGGAACACACTTTAACAGAACACCGGTTCGTGTGTGGTTTTATTTTAAGTTCGCGAACTGGTACGTGTACTGCCAAACAAAAGTACATGTTCAAAGTTGTGTTTAATTCTTTGCCTTAATATTGGCTCCACCGATGCAAAATATTGCTGAAATTTTAGCGTCCGTATGTAATGCGTATTTACATATTCAAGTTAATGCAAATCTATTATTTTCAATTAAATTACAAATGTCGATTTTCGACTTATTTTTCACAATTTCTGTAATCGACTTATATAACCCTATTATACAGCCTTCGACAATATCCAGGGCCTTTGTAATAATGCTCGTTATACAATTACGGCAGATATAGCGTTTTTTTTTATTAAGGGCTCCGTCCACTTTTTTTTAGGTATTTATTTATGTTTACGTGCATGGGCGGTGACAAACCCTTTGTCAGATCATAAGCGTATAGAGTCTGTGAGAATTCCCCGGTTATAGTAATTCGCTGTGAAACTTTCATGAAAAGGGCGTATGCCCGCACACAAAGTATATATTTTAAAACAATCATATGAGTGGAGATTTTGGGGCCAATTAACTCAACTCATATTTAAAATTTCCGATATTATTGGAGCTATAGCTGCCAATTCGCTTTATTTTTTACTGGGAATTAATTGTACATTGGCACAGAAATTAGTACGTCCTGGAAAAATAGGTCACTTAATAAATGTTCACAGTGACCCTGGATTTTGTCGTAATCTGTAAAAGGAATGAGTAGATATGGTTCATATACTACTGTTAGTTAAGCGAACATGTCCCGAAAAATAATATTGCGCAGTGCCACGCCCCTTAAAAACAATATCTGCCGTACAGATGGTACAATCGTCCTGTAATTTTAAAGTTGTTTGGTTTTTGTTATGATCAAATGTTATTGTTAGTCCTTTTGTTAAGGGTATGTTATAATCGAATGCAAGCTGAATGATCAGAGTCTTTGTTGTTGCAAATGGAGAGAAATGATGGGTCACAAACATAGGTAGACTCTTTTCGTCGTTGGTTCGGTGACTTATCAATATCTTTACTCTGTAGGAGTACTGACCTCCCGCTGCATGTTTCTATATATACGTATCTTATTATAAAATAAATTCTATGAACTGCAAACAGTGTGTCACAAAAGGAAGTGTGAGGAATAAAAATAATCAAAAATTTTTATTTATTAAATACGAACATCATTTCTTAAGAATTGGCAAAAAATCCATCACAAATGTACGTTTTTTTTTAAGTATTGACTTCACTTACAATAAAAACACATTAAAATCGCGGAAAAAGTCAACAATTGTTATTATAAACTTGATGCAATACCGAAATGGAATTTTCATTGCAAATGTTTCTAAATTCAAATTATGGCTCCTCGTGGAAAAGAACATTTACAAGATTTTAACGATGTTATTGTTATACTTTATTGTAAAACTTAGAAGAAATGCCAAAGTTATCAATAAACTAGTTAATAAGGAGGGCAATACTAATAACAAGCCTCGAAGTGTGCGTCCAAAAACGTTCCATGACATGGAGAAACGAATTATCACTAGAAAAATAGAAGCAAATCCCAAGAAGAGTGCTCCAAAATTACTTGCTAAATTTAAAAAAAAGACTTGAAATACCTGCAGCTGACCACTCGTTACATTTGTCGGGTGCTGCATTCGCCAGGTTACCTTGGCCTCAAAACCCATTTGTGAACAGCATTAATAGAAGAAAACGGTTGGACTTCGTAAAGCAGTGTCAAAATAAAGATGAACATTTCTGGAAATCCCTTATTTTTTCCAACGAGAGGTTGTGGAGAAAATTTCCCAACATAACAAATGACTTGAGAATAATATTATAATAAGCTACCAACACAAGCAAGAAAACATGGATAATCTATTGAAAAATGCTTGTGTAACAATTGTAGGAAAATTTAAACTGATCCCTCTTGATAATATTAAATGTGTACGCTTACTATATGTTATCCTTATAATTGTAGAAAGAGCTTACTAAAACGATATTAAAATAAATAATATCTTAAGCTTATCCCTGTAATTGTAGAATTAGCTTATATACATTTTAATTTTTTTTAATAATTAATAACATTATTGATTTTTTTTTAATTAATATTTTAAATTGAGCTTACTTCGTATAGCTTTTGTTGTGCTATTATTATTTCTGTATTGAATTTCATTTCAGAATGACGTTTCAAGGAGAAAATTGGGAAAATCAGAGTGAAAACTTCTGAAAAGACATCAAGTTTAACAAATGGCGAATAAACGTCGTGGAAAATTTTAAGTTCGACTGACTGACTTGATTGTATTTACCTATATAACTAAATTTCAGAATATAAAATCATAATCCGACGAGGGGCTTGGCACCGTCCATACACTTTAACATTTCAACCACTACATGGAGAATCTACGCTAAAAAATGGTCATTTTAACAAACTTTGCAAACAAATTATGCATCAACCATATATGTATTTGCCCGAACCACAAATATTAACTTGTTTATAGGTTGTAAATATATGTTCGTTTTCTACGAAGTGAGCATATACTTACGTGTAACAAACATTACTTACTTAGTCGGCAGTATAAACAAGTAAAAGTAAATTAGTTTACAAAATTCATGTACAGTAAACTACGGATAAATGCACATCGTTTTTCTAGTAAGTTTTTGTGCACTTATCCGTTTTTTGCATTTATGCAAACCTCGGATTAATGCACAACGATTGCATTTATGCAAAAATTGCATAAGTGCATGATAATTGCATTTATGCAGACATTGTTCCATCTTTAGACAACAATTATACAGCAGATATGCAAATATTAAGAAAAGGGCCAGTTTTTATTAATTTTTTATTTTATTTGCATTTAATTCACATTGTAGGCTTATATTAAAAACTTAAAAATCAGTTCAGACAATTTATAAAATAATATAAAAAAAATCACAAAGTTAATTTTTTGGTTTTAGTTTTCTTATTTTCTCACCAAGTGTCCGCATTTTATGCATCGACAACTTAAAAGAAATAGAAAAAATCAGTTCTGTTCAGAAAGATTATTTATCTTAAAACTTGTTTATAAAGTTTGATTGCTAGGATAAGAATGATTGAGATTTACTCATTTGTACTAAAAAAATCTGAGATCTTTTTTTGAATCAAGTTTTCTGCATTTAGCTTCAATAATGCATCCTCCATTTTTTCAAAATCAAAATCCAAATTATTTCTTTCACAGTAGTTTTTGAATGTGTTGTCTGCTTTTAAAGCTTCTGTGCGACTAGGAAGAGGATCTGCGGCACGATCGGAATCGTCAACATGCGTATCAATATGATCAGGATTATTATCTCAGTTTACCCAACCAATTTCCTCTAAAATATCGTTTTCAGTGAGATCACCGTAGCATTCTAAATTGTCATCACAGTCTATAATAGAAGAAAACACTTCTTCCGAAATTGGGGGTAAATCAACGGTTTCACAATCCTCTAGAACATTAAATTCTTCTTCGTGATTTATGAACCCTGCTTTTTTAAAACAGTTTGTAATCACCGTAGGCGTTACAAGCCACCAAGCCCTTTTGATCATTTTGAGTGCTTGCAGAACCGTTACACTTTTTGAAAAAATTTCAGATGACATACCTCCCTCTAGGGCCAATAACTGTTTACGGATTAGGCATGAGCGGTATTGCACTTTAAAGTTTTTTATTATGCCCTGATCCAGAGGTTGGATGAGGGATGTTGTATTCGGTGGTAAGTAATGTATTGTTATATGTTTAAAAACAACCTCATTAGGGATCTTATGACAACTTGCGTTGTCAACAAAAAGAACAATGTCCTTATTCAGGGTTTGGTCGAAGTTGTTTAAAATGTCAACCCATATGGAAGTCGTCATCCACGCATTTGGTTGTCCATAATATTTGACTGGCATCGTTTTTCCGCTGCAGCAATGTGGATTCTTTGCTTTTCCAATCACATACACGTGCTTATCAGACCCGTCCGAATTACACAAAAATAGGAGAGTCAAACGCAGTTTAGACATTTTTCCACCAAACACTGACTCGCCTTTTGATGCAAATGTCCCTGTAGGTAGTGCTTTATAAAATAATCCTGCCTCATCGGCATTGTAAACTTGATTAGGGGACAAGTTTTTAATTAAATTTGGTAGGGTTGATTTTGCCCAAACTCCAGCAGCCCCATAGTCAGCATCAGCCTTTTCCCCGCAAATTTTTCGAAAAGTAATATTTTGGTTTTTTTTCCAGCGCTGCAACCAACCATCGTTTGCTTCAAAATTATATATTTTCATCGAAATAGCAAACTGATTAGCTCTTTCACGTATCATTGGCCCTGTGATGACTGCATTCTTTGATCGCATGTTTTTAAACCATACTGTAACGGCCTTGTTTACCATGTCGTAGTTCCCTGGTCTAAAGCGTTTCCGCATGATATTCTCCTGACCAGTCCTACTAGCTTCAAACTTTTCTTGGTTTTTTAAAATTCTTGAGACTGTTGATATATTAACCTTATACTTTTCAGCTAGCTCCTTTCGACTGCAGCCGGTTTTAAAAGACTCAATTAATCTCAGCTTTTCCTTTACGGTTAGCGTATGTTTTGAGCTCATGGTTGTCTGTTAGAAACAAAAATATTAACATATATAAATCAAAAGTAAATAAAAGCTAATGAACTTACAAAAACCACAGGTATCTTTTATTCAGAAAAATGATTTTATGATGATTTTATTTATTCACATCTGTTGCTTATTTCTGAGGAGTTGTATTAAAGTGTAGTGTGTTTATTAGAGATGTGCATTTATGCATGCAAACTGACACTTAAAAAGTACTTTTTGGTTTGGGAAAACTCATGCATATATGCGTTTTTTGCATTTATGAGTTTTGCATTTAACTGCGTATTTTTGTATGTAAAATCGTAAAAAAGACCTGCGGCTTGAAGTGAACATGCACTTATGCGTTTTTTGCATTTATCCGTTTTGCATTTATCCGTCGTTTACTGTATATGTAAATCTTATTATGTAAGTTAACACCAACCACTAACTGCAATGCGATGTAAGCTTCGGACCACTGTGCCATGTTTGCTTACGATGCAAATATGCTGGCAGTGGACTGCAACAGTGAGAAGCAAAACAAAGTAATTGTTTACTTTGCAAATATGATCGCAGTGCACAGCATCTGTGAGATGAAATACAAAGTTGTTTACTTTCGGGTGTCGGATGACCAGTGCATGATTCGTGGGATGCAGCGGCTCATCCGGTGGCGGCTTATCTTTAAGGTTTAATATTAAGAAACTTAGTTTTAAGTGATTAGTTTCCAAATAAAACTCGAAGAAGACACATCTAATTAACTGGCTCCCAACAAGTGGTGCGAACCACGAACAACCCCAGCAAGAAATAAAGCAGCAACAGATACAGCAGCAACAGATACAGCAGAAACAGATACAGCAGGAACAGATACAGCAGGAACAGATTCAGCAGCAACAGATACAGCAGCAACAGATAAAGCAGCAACAGTACAGCAGCAACAAATAAAGGAAAAAGCAGCTACTAGTAGAACTTACCTAATTATAATATAATCTTAAAAAAACATGTAAGTAGAGTGCAAACCCAGTGTCGTGTAATTTATGAGTATAGAGTTATTAGAAAAACTATTCAATAAATTAAACATCGGTAGTGAAACGGTGAATCCAAACATGAATCCAGAACATATAGTAGGCATGTTAGAAGGTGTCATACGAACATCTATAGAAGCTCATAGAGTAGAGTTTGACCAGAAGCTATCCGACATAACGGCAAGACTAACGTCTCTTTCAAGTCATAACATTGAAATTAAAGCCTACGAAGAGGCACAAATTTTAGACACAGTCGTTTGTAATGAATCACTCGATGTAGTAAAATCGTTACCAGAGTTCGACGGAAAATTAGATACCTATGTCTCTTGGAGACAAGCAGCACATACTGCATACAGGGTATTTGAAAAATATAATGGTAGTTCCAAGCACTACCAGGCAATCGCCATTATTAGAAACAAGATAAGGGGCTCAGCGGACTCCGTCCTTGCATCATTCAATACAGTACTAAATTTTTCGGCAATTATTACCAGATTAGATATGACATACGCCGACAAGCATCCCATCCATCTCATTGAGCAAGAGCTCAGTACATTGAGACAGGGTACCGGGACAGTTCTACAGTTTTACGATCAGGTTGAAAGGAAACTCAGCTTGCTGACCAATAAGACACTAATGTCTTACGACAGCACAATCGCTTCATCAATCAATGAAAAATATAGGAAGGACACTCTTCGCATTTTTATATCGGGTCTTAGAAAACCCCTATGTGACATACTATTCGCGGCACGTCCCAATGATTTACCAACTGCTCTGGCTTTAGCGCAAGAAGTTGAAGCCAACCATGAGCGATATATCTTCGCTACAGCGTTTGCGAATAGGGGTGAAATAAAACAAAAACCGGACATAAGAAATAGGAAGGATCAACCAAATGTTCTTGATAAACAAGAAAACGGTTTTCGCCACAAGAATCCCTATTTCAGTAAAGAGAAAGGTAATTCATCGGGTATCAGACGGGATCCATCTGAACCTATGGACATCGATCCATCTTCGTCTCGATATAGACAACGTACTTACTACCAGCAAAGGGGTGATGCCTATAATCAAAAAAGTGATAGGAATCATCTGTCGCCAAAATTCAAACGTCATGCAAATTCTGGCAGGGACACAGGACCCAAGTTTCAGAGAGTAAACCATATAGGTCAGGGTCCACAATCGGATCGAGATCAAGATGAATATCAAGTCGTTGCAGAATCTGAGATTCGAGACGTCGACAATGAAAATTCTGAGTCCGACCAATATTTAAATTTTTTAATGAAAGCTCCCTGCTACCGTTCATAGAACAAATCATAGCGGGGAGGACCATACGTTTTTTGATTGACACAGGGGCATCCAAGAACTATGTAAAACCTCTAAAAGAATTGAATGGTATAATTCCCGTGAACAACCCATTCAACATCCATTCAATTCACGGTAAAAATACCATAAATAAAAAATGTTTCATCAATCTTTTCGGTGTAAATTCCAGTTTTTTTATCCTTAAAAATCTATCAACGTTTGACGGAATTGTTGGCTTAGATTTACTAAATCGAGTCAACGCCAAGATTGATTTAAAGAACGGAGAAATCCACTTTGATCATGGAAAGGAAGGTATACAATTTCTGGAATGTAAAAACGTTAATTTTGTGCAACTTGATGCCTTGGATATTCCTTTTCCCATAAAGGATAAATTTCACAAAATGTTAAGGACCCGTAGGAATGCATTCGCTGATCCTAAAGAGTCATTACCATACAATACTAATATTGTCGCTACCGGTCGCACGGAGGACAATGAACCCATTTATTCAAAGCTATACCCTTACCCGATGGGTGTAGCAGATTTCGTTAATTCCGAGGTCAAAGAGCTTTTGGCAAACGGTATTATTAGACCATCAAGGTCGCCCTTCAACAGTCCCGTTTGGGTAGTTGATAAAAAAGGTACTGACGAGTTGGGAAATAGGAAGAAACGTCTAGTAATAGACTTTCGGAAACTCAACTCTAAAACAATAGACGATAAGTATCCCATGCCCAACGTAATGATGATACTGTCAAATTTGCGCAAAGCAAATTATTTCACGACCCTTGATTTGAAGTCAGGGTTCCACCAAATAGAACTTGCTGAAAGAGATAGAGAAAAGACAGCCTTTTCCGTCAACAACGGGAAGTATGAATTCTGCAGACTCCCATTTGGATTGAAAAATGCATCAAGCATTTTCCAAAGAGCTATCGACGACGTCCTGCGAGAAGAAATTGGAAAGACATGTTACGTCTACGTTGACGACGTAATAATATTCTCGGAAAGCAAAGAAGACCATGTCAAACACATTGACTGGGTTCTTAAGAGTCTGTATGAGGCAAATATGAGAGTATTGTTAGAAAAGTCAAATTTCTTCAAAACAGAATTGGAGTACCTTGGTTTTGTTGTGTCCAGGGGAGGTATAAAAACTTCTCCTGAGAAGGTAAACACAATAAAAAACTATCCGATACCAACCACACTATTTGGAGTGAGGTCATTCCTAGGCTTAGCAAGTTACTATCGATGTTTCATAAAAGACTATGCAAAAATAGCAAAACCGTTGACGATTATCCTTAAAGGAGACAACGGAAAAGTTAGGGCTACTCAGTCTAAAAAAATTTCTTTAGAACTGGATGAGGGACAACTCAATGCCTTCAATAAACTAAAGGATGTTTTGGCATCTGAGGAAGTAATGCTAATGTACCCGGATTTTAAGAAGCCATTCGATCTTACGACGGATGCTTCAGCACATGGACTTGGTGCTGTCCTTTCACAAGGTGGCAAACCAATAACCATGATTTCAAGAACTTTGAAAGACAAAGAGTCACACTTTGCGACGAACGAAAGGGAACTCTTAGCAATAGTATGGGCACTAAAAAGTCTTCGGAATTATCTTTATGGTGTGAAAACACTTAACATCTTTACTGACCATCAGCCACTAACATTTGCGGTTTCCGACAAAAACCCAAATGCAAAGAAAAAAAGATGGAAAGCCTTTATTGACGAGCACAATGCGCGTCTATTCTATAAGCCAGGGAAAGAGAACCATGTTGCTGATGCTCTTTCAAGGCAACAAATTCATGTGTTGGAAAACGATCAGTTTTCAGACATAGCCACAGTTCATAGTGAACAGTCGCTAACATACACTATAGAGGGTACAGACAAGCCACTAAACTGTTATAGAAACCAAATAGTTATAGAAGAGGCAGAATACCCATCAACCCGTAGGCTGATACTTTTCGGCAAGAAGGTTCGGCATTCAATCAATTTTTCAAACAAAGATAACATTATAGAACAGATACAAGACGTCGTAAATGTAGGGGTAGTAAACGCAATTATGTGTGATTTGCCAATATTGGCACACATTCAGCATAGACTGGTGGAACTATTCCCAGCGACAAAATTCAGTCACGCTAGAAAACTAGTAAGCGACATATTTAATAGTAATGACCAAACAGAAATTGTGGTTACAGAACACAATCGAGCACACAGAGCCGCGCAGGAAAATGTTAAACATATCCTGCAAGACTATTATTTCCCAAAAATGGCGAAATTGGCAAATGAGGTAGTCACAAATTGTAAAATTTGTACGCGATCAAAATATCAAAGGCATCCGAAGCAACACGTAATAGCCGAAAAATTAGAGAGAAATTAGAGAGAAACATCAGTGACACCACTGATTTGATACTACAAGCCACTGTTGAATACAATAGGACTATTCATTCTACAACCGGTAAAAAGCCTGTTGATGTGATCCATTCTGCACCGTCGGAACTCAGGGCAGAAATCAAGGACAGAATTTTAAAGGCACAGACTCTCCAATTGGAACGCTTCAACAAAGCACGACAAAACAGGACTTTTAATGTAGGAGAGAAGGTGTTTGTAAAAAAAAACCGAAGGTTAGGCAATAAGCTGACACCGCTTTATGAAGAGGCCACTATCGAGGCCGATCTTGGAACTACCGTTCTTATAAAAGGGAGGGTGGTTCACAAAGACAACTTAAGATAGTAATTATGACTCTTATTTGTTGTAGGTTGCGCCTGGTAATTCTCGTTTTGATTAGCTCAGTGGGATCGAAACTAATCGATTACTCCCACTCTCAATATATTCCTGTACTGAACGGTGAAATCATAATTTACCGTGAATACGGATACTTAAGGCATAGTACAAATCTAACTGCCTATTATGATGTCATTGAAGAAATACGAATGCTAGTCTCCAGGTTCCAACAGACGGAAATAAAGAGAATGCTAACTTCAGATGCCGACCATATTGAAACTCTTCTGTCAGCTATAAATGTCCACCATAGAAATGCTAGAAGCCTAAACTTTCTGGGAACTGCGTTGAAAGTAATTGCAGACACACCAGACTTTGACGATTTTGAACAATCCCGTATAAAACAAGATCAACTGATAAATGCCAATAACCGGCAAATTCAAATAAACACAAAAATAAAAATTCAGATAGCAAAATTAACAGAAACTGTGAATACAATTTTAGAAAGCACAAAACCGGGTCGAATTGATAACAATAATTTATTTGAACTTTTAATGTCAAGGAATCGAATGATTATAATCGATTTGCAAAATTTAGTAATGGCTGTAACGCTTGCAAAGATTAGCATTGTCAGTCCTATGATTTTGGACAAAGATGACATAAAACTCATAATGAATGATTTGCACTCTACCAACGTTAGTGTAAGCGATATCTTAAGCATTTCCAGTGTTAAGGTTTTATTAAACACAGAATTGTTACATTTTATAATTAAGTACCCGCTATGTAAAGCATCATGCAGGAAAATCACCGTTTACCCTGTCCCGCACTCTGGAAAAATAATAAACTTCAACGGCGACAACATTGTAGCCGAATGCAATGACATGACATATGCTACAAATATGTGTAATTCCTCTACGACAACGACGTTTTGCAAAATAACGACAAATACAACCTGTGCTCAACAACTCGTATCTGGAGCCATGGCACATTGTAAAACAAAATTCAATGATCTGGATCCGATAACGGTTGTTGATGATGGATTCATTATTATAAACGACGTCACTGTAATCATAAAGGAGCTGACAAAGCCAGAGAAGAAGATCGTTGGGACATATTTGGCAACCTTCGAGGGAAATATTTCCGTCAATGACACGTTATATTTCAACAGAAAGAAGATTGTTAAAGTGAGCCCAGGCACTCCAACGTCTCCAATAGTCAACTTGACAGAACACCAGAAAATTCTGACATTGCCGTTACTGCACGAAATGAGCGTGGATAACCTGAATTATATTGGTAACCTGGAGGAGAAAACAAAACTACGGTCCATAATAACTGGGTGCATCACCTTTTTGTCGTGTTTGATTTTCTACATTATCATACTATTCATAAAACGGTGTATGAGAAAACAACAAGATTTAAAGATAAAATCGGCCGTGGAAAGCGTACTAAAAAAGACCGAGGACGGTCTTAACTTAAGTAGAGGGGCAGTTAACACCATCCACTAACTGCAATGCGATGTAAGCTTGGGACCACTGTGCCATGTTTGCTTACGATGCAAATATGCTGGCAGTGGACTGCAACAATGAGAAGCAAAATAAAGTAATTGTTTACTTTGCAAATATGATCGCAGTGCACAGCATCTGTGAGATGAAATACAAAGTTGTTTACTTTCGGGTGTCGGATGACCAGTGCATGATTCGTGGGATGCAGCGGCTCATCCGGTGGCGGCTTATCTTTAAGGTTTAATATTAAGAAACTTAGTTTTAAGTGATTAGTTTCCAAATAAAACTCGAAGAAGACACATCTAATTAACTTGTATGTACCTTGAACTCCCGTATGAATCCGAAGGAGTTTTCTTCTTTACCCTAAATGCACACATCTATTGGCAAAATAAGTTATGAAGGGCAATAAAACAATTTTGGTAACAAACAAAAGGGGTTCAATATTTTATTACGGTTGCGTTGCAATTCCCCTACTTTAATTACGGTCGCTTGTTGTTGCATTGGGCTTGGAATTTCGTGGGAATGTGTGTTGTCTACACTCTGAAAAAAATGGCCATTTTAACAAATTTCAGCAAACAAGTTCGCATCAAACATATATATATTTTTCCATACCACAAATATAAACTTTTTTGTAGGTGATAAATATTTTTTTTCAATTTGTGAATTTCTATATAACAATCCATCTCATTCTATCGGTATTGCTTTTATTTTAAAGAGCGTAAATGCAGGAAAAAAATTACGAAAACAATTGCAAATACACACTTATTCCCACCCAAACGTTGTACTTTCTTGAATTTAATAAGTTCGTTGTCTGTTTTTCCCATACACGCTATTGCTTATACACAAATATGTAATACTAATAGCAAATGAGTTATATTTACATCCAAATAAGCTATGTGTAGAATGAAATAAGCTTTACTTGCTACAAACTCCAAACACGGGTTTTACTTGTGTGTAAACAAAAAAAGACGTATTTTTCAGCGTGTATGGCGACTGCGCGACGCCGTCGGTATTTGAGAACATTCTGGAAATAAAACGATGTGCTGTTATACACACAAAATGCACTTAAATTACTACAATTATTTTTGTCTGTGGCGCAAAATCTCTTACATTGTATGCTGATGAACATAAATGGGTTCTGTGTTCATATGGAGAGTAGTTATTGACGAGTGCTTAACGTGTGCATAAAAATGAAAATCTCGATGCAGACGTTTGGCTTCAACTCTGTAAATACAAAATGTTCAACATGTACGTATTAATCATCATCACGAATTACTTACGAACGTCCAAGGAACTTCATAAAAACTCACTGCCAACTAATTGTATCTGCCCAAACTGTCACTATTTCATTGAGTTTATTATTTGTTGCTTCTACCTTTTCATTATTTTTTTTCACTGAAAGGAACAGATTATTTTATTTGACATACTCATTCATGCTTACTGACGGACTTTCTTCAACATGCCTTTACATATTAAGCTAAAAAAAAATTCCAACACTTTCCGCACATTCTGCACAACTACTGATTGACGACTGAGCGTTAGAAAACAAAACGTAATAAATCAAAAGAAGAAGAGTATGTACATCAGGGATGAGAAATCAGTTTCTTCGTTTGTACTTTCCGTACATTGAAATTGTACTTTTTGATCCCGATGGTGCCAAAATCAAAAAATATATTTTGTTTTCAGAATTAATTTTATTAAAGTAAAAAGACATATGTACATAGACATTCTATTTAATGTTTGGGTACTCTGCAAACAGTGCTTTCGTCTATTGCCAGTGAATAATAATTTCCAAAAGAGCCCAAAAGAGTGATACAGCTTTTTTCAATGACGAAAACGTACCAAAAAAGTACAATTGTACCATTTTTTACATCTCTGATGTACACGCATTGACAAAATTGAACACATTCTCATGTATATGCATCAGGTATGAAAAATCAGTTTCTTCGTTTTGTACTTTCCGTTCTTTGAAATTGTACTTGTACATACAAATTCTATTATTTTTTTTGTTTTTGTCTATTGCCAGTGAATAATAATTTCTTTCGCAAAAATTGGCAATTTGCTTGCAGTTTTCACAATATTTATTGCCCTTTAAAACCTTATTATATTCAAGTAATCGAGAACTGTTGTTCGAATATTATGTTCAGCTACAAATGCGATCAGTATAATTTCCATTTCTGATTCATCCACGAGAGATCTGACGACATTGGTCGAAGAGTTATTTTTTTTTATTTTTTACCTTAGATTCTCGCAGACCACGTCTCTTAATGTGATATTGACGGCATGTTATTGGAACATCTTTGTTACATTCCATTTCACAATATATAAATTTGCACTTTACACAGCTTTTCTTCAAATTACTGACAAAAAACAACAGATACGAACATTTGTATATTGTATTAAATTAGGACCAAAAGTGCTGTATCATAATACTTTCGATGGCGAAACTGTACCAAAACAGTACAATTGTATCATATTTTGCATCCCTGATGTACATGCATTCCCATGTGTGTATAAAATGGCGTGTTACTCCTTTTTTGTGTTCTCTCTCTGTGAATTTATCTTATTCTCTTGGTTATTATTACTCAGAGAACAGAGATACAACTTAAATATTTGAAAACAATTTTTGTACTTAGTAGAATTTAACACGTCCATTGCGTGGTTTTTGTCAAACACGCTATTGCGTATATCCGAATACGTAATATTAATAGCAAATGAGTTATATTTACATTGAAATAAGCTTTGTGTACAAGGAAATAAGCTTTACTTGCTACATGTTCTAAACACGCGTTTTACTTCTGTACAAACATGTAAAAATGACGGATTTTTCAGCGTGTATATATCATGATCTATTAGAAGTAGGGTGATAGGTGCTGAAAAACACAGTCATAATAAAACAGTCCTTAATAAAGAATGCTATATCTGCCGAAATAATGTAGCAATCGTAATGGAATATTCACCGTATTTTGAACCTGCGAACTGTGAATAAACGGACGAATGGGCGTGGCAACACCTTACAATTTGTAACTTCCATATCTTATGAACTGTTAGAAATGCGAAGATAATATTTGGTGCATATGCTATTGCTTCAGAAAAATACGTACTGAGACAATTTGACGGTACCACACCTTAATATAAAAACTCAATATCTGCCGTAATGAAAGATTACGATTGGATACTGGATAATTAGCGGCAGACTTCGGAATACCTTTCTATATAAATAAAAATGAATTGACGCATCTATGTTACTTCATAACATGAGAACAGTTGCACCGATTTGGCTAATTTCTTTTTTGTTGTATTCGGACAAGGTTTGTATGAAATGTAACATTTCAAAAACAAACTATCGGATAAGCGGAAACATTCAAATGATGTGTCGACAATTCAAAAAACGAATCGTGTTTAACAAACGCGAATAAACTTCGGAAACTTTATGTGGTTTTTGACAAATTTCCATCACAAAACATTGAGTTTTGAGTTGAACATATAAAATTGTGCGACTTTAAATTTCACAGTTGGGAAAAACTTTATATAATAACACAATTTTGTTTTCAAAAATAATTGGTTTAAACGCGATATTTTGCTCAGTAGTACCGTAGAAATATTGGTAGGCGTACACGCTCAGCAATCCAACGACATAATCGGAATTCAAATGAGGCTGACGATGAGCGTAGACAGCTTTTAAAGGAAAATTGCAAGCGAATTTTTCCAGTGCCGTCAATTATGACTGCTGAACAAAAAAACGCAAAGAACCTTACAATTTGGACACCAAATGATCCTGATATGCTGTGCGGGTAGAAATTTATTACTTTCTGGACGAGATCCTTGATATTTTTATTTGGAGTATGGTTGAATCACGGCGTTTTACCCTATCTTTTTAGGTACATGAAGTCGTTAACTATCAAACTAATAAATAAATCGCAAGACCAATCACTGCAAGTCTGTGGAGTAAACCTCGATATTGCCTTTTTTAATTTTTTGTTGCATAGTGTAGAAAGCTATGTTACAGGCTTATAGAGCGCAAAGGTTCCAAAAACACAAATACTGTTTTGGATTTGTTAGAGCAGTGATGGGCACTTTGGCTCGTAGGAGCCTTTTGCACTTACGAGCCAGCCGTTTGCACTTGAGTGCTAGACAAGGGGGACAGTCAAGAGCCAGCATGAAGGGAAGGAATAAATCAGTGATGGACACTTTGGCTCGTAGGAGCCTTTTGCACTTACGAGCCAGCCGTTTGCACTTGAGTGCTAGACAAGGGGGACAGTCTAGAGCCAGCATGAAGGGAAGGAATAAATACTCTCTCTCTCTCTACTCTCACATTTCTCATGCATGACGACATGCTTTGCCCACAAGCACAGTGGGATAAACACCAAATTCTCATAATACAAAATATAAAATTTAAAGAATACATATACTGGAATTTGAGAAATGTACGTTATTTAAAAAAAAGAAAATTTAGTTACATTTTTTAAAAGTAAAGTCAATGTGAAATTTGTAATTTTCAAACAAATAATTGTATATAATTATCATTTGATATTTGCAGTTGAAATTTTTATCCCTTAATTGAGGGAGGCGGTAACCCTATTGCAGTCTTTGCTGAGAGAAAATTTGTTATCAATGTTAGTTTCTCCACAACTCTTGTGCGATGAACATCTTTACGGATGGGTGTAGAAATTTTTTCGTTTCCCTTTCCCCGCAAGTACTTGTGCCCCTTGTCTAGCACTCGTTTGCACTTTGAGTATTTTAGGAGCCGAAAATGTGCCCACCACTGTGTTAGAGTTATGAAATTTGTTTTAAATTGAAGTTGTTAAAGAAAGCATTTTAAAAAGTGAATGCAAATTCATAAATATGCGAGCTTTATGTTGCCTTTAATATGACACAAGTACTTTAAAAATCGGACAGCCATTCCTTAGCTGTTAACTTTTCTTAAACGCCAAAAAGTCTTTTTTTATCTATAAAATAAAAAACAAAATATTTTTCTGGATCATTTCTATTATCAGAAAAGTCTTATGAACATTGTTATTATATTATTACATATTTTGAACTGATCGTGGGCGCGTTGTCGGATGATAGATCATGAGAAGCTTATAAAATCCTAATTCCGCTTTATATTCCTCATTATAGCAATGTCAGATAAGTCCGGAACTTTGTTTGGAGACAATAGAGTTGGATACCCTACTATCCCCAATCATCAACACCGCTCTCCTCTGTACACGGTCCAGAAGATACGAAGATGTCATTTGAGCCCCTGTCCATATATGGGAGTTATATTCCATTTTTAGCCGGATGTAGGTGGTGTAAATATTTACGAGACCAGATGGGGTGAAGTATTTCTTGCACCGCTTGAAAAAGCCTAAACACTTAAATGCTTCTTTCGACACCTCAAATATATGGAAACAATGAAGACTAGCCAAATATCGCGTAACCTTTTAATTCTGCTTCAACGCTGCAGGAAATCGGATATTAATATGGACTCATTCACTGAACAGCTAAAAAGTCCTCAGTCCTTAGAGTTTTTACAAAATCGTTTCTAAAATAACAACAAACTTTTTATACCCTCAGGAGGGTGAGGGTAGTAATATAAATAGTGTGTAGTAATATCAATATGACACCTCGATTTTGCCCAAATTTTGTATTTAGTAAAGGCATAGCTAGAGAAAGTTTTGATCAAAAACTTGGAAGTCTGGCCACTTCCCTTCTGGTACCTCCAATACAATGGTTATATTTCAGTTCATTGAGTTTCCGCACACCATGTCAACATTGTATAGTAGTTATTAATTCCAAACACTTTTTTTATTGCATAGTGTAGTTATCTATGTTACAGGCAAAGGTCCCAAAAAGACAAATACTGCTTAGGGTTTGTTCGAGTTATGCCGAATTATGTTTTCTTTTATGAAAAATCGGAGGCAACATTTTTTTTACATTGAAGTTTTTAAAGAAAACATTTTAAATAGATTGAAGAATTTCTGCCTATTCGGAAATGCGTTCATATATGTTAAAAAAAAATTTCCAGTGAAAAAGTGAAATGATATTATACTTACATTTCCAAGTTTTAGCTTCGTCTTCACCCCTTTTTCTGGTTTGTAATGGCCAGAGAGTTGATAAAGAACCGCACGACTGCGCCTCCTTCCCATATTACATCCAGCTGGTCCATTTAAAGTATTACATTCGATACGCTCTTCTTCACCATCGGTACTTGCACATGACACACCACCATTTAGACCAGGAAGACCTCCTAGGCCTAGTAAACCAACATTAGAGCCAGAACGAAATCGAGCGCCCAACAAGGCAGCTGTAAGGGCAAAAACTTACAAATTCAATCAATGATGAACATACGGCATTTGAGGTAATTACGAACATCGAGTCAGCAGGAAAGTGCAGATAATAAAAAAGAGACAAAAAGACCAAATAGAAGGAATTGAACGAAATAATTACCGATTTTTGTTACAATACTTTGACCATTACACAACAAAAATGGTCGACATTTTAAATTGAAATAAATTGTCAACTCAAAAACGATTTGTTCGATTTTGTTAATATAGTTATTTTTATTTTGAGTGACAGTTTGTGAGTTATAAACAAATATAAGTCGAAAATATTTTTTTTGTGTTTTTTTTTTTAAATCATAATAATTCGATATTTATAAAAAGTGTTATTTCAATATTTATCATAAGGACGCCTGATCGTAGTTTGTACGATCAGTCGGTTGCAAGCCTGGATAAAGGATTAGGGTTGGGACTTGTAGTCCAGCTCTGTAAAACCCAGAACTACAATGAAAACTGAAATAAAAGATAAAAATCGAACCCCCTAATGTTGACGAACATAGCAAAAGTGTAAAGGACCACGATTTACGAATATACACTTGGAATATAAGAACACTTCTAAGACCATCTAGCGGAAGTCCTCGAAAAATACTAAGCTGACATCCAGGAAATAAGATGAAAGTGATACGTCGTTGCGAAAATTAAAGATTGTGATGAGAATAAGCACGAACTCGGATTTGTCGTAAATAGGCGAACATGGATTTACTGGCTGATTTGATGTCAGTAAATAAAAGGCTGATCACAATCCGCATCAAGGCAAAACTTTTTTACATTAGCCTAAATTGTACTCTCGAGTTGACGGCAGAAAATGCCGAACAGCTACCTTGGTCATGCCATTATAATCTTTCTAGACGATTTTAATGCCACAGTACGCAAAGAGGGCATCTTTGGTCCCAACGTCGGAAAATTCAGCATTCACGAAGATACCTGAATGAGGCTTATCGATGTCGCTGCCGCAAGGAACATTAGCAGCATCAGATTTACAAATCGCTATACCCCTGTAGCAACGCGAGCTGATTTGGACCGATACCGGGATTTGAGGAGAGACAAAAATCGTCTATTCTGAAAAAAGAAATGAGAGATGGAAAGACGATCACCTAACACCAAACAAGAGACTCGAGATCCGGCATAACTTCGCGTAGAGATACAAATTGGAATTATTTCTCCAAACTGAAGAGACCACGGTAAGCGCAGACAGGGAAGACCGAGACTCCGGTGGAAGGACCAAGTGGAAGAAGATATGCAAATCCTGGGTATGACGAACTGAAGAAAGCACGCACAAGACCCACGTGCTTGGAAATCATTTATGAAGCAGGCCAAAACCAAAAACAGGTTGTAGAGCCAATGTAACTGAATAAAAAAGTGGGAGTTATATTTTTATTGTGTCGTAGAAAAATGACCCAAAGCTAAAAATGGTCGAAATTTGACTAATAAGGGATACAATAAGGAAATTTGTGGTAAATTTCTGAGATTTAATTGTGGTAATTTTTCTTATTTTAATTACTGTGGATTGGGGCTAAATTTTATATATTATTGTAGCGTAATTTTTCATTGTAAAAATACCCTATGAAAACAACTACTTATGACCTACTCATGAATGATAGTGGTCATAAATTCGAGAATATCACACTAAATATAAATTCTGTTGACAGAACAATACATTCAATAGAAGCAATATTTAAATCTGTTAACCAATTTAAATATTAGCATTCAGTAGTAGAGGTTTGCGGTTTGTCCGTTGTCAAAACAAAAAATAACCAAAAAAACAAACAAACAAACAAACAGAGACATTTTAATAGTTCCAACACAAAACAAAATCTAGAAAATTACAGTGAGAAAATATACTAAATAACTACAAATATTCCACATCAGCAGTCCCCGGCCGCCACCGCCACACTCATCATTGAAAAAACAAGGCAACACGAGTGGCTTTTCTATATCTCCGTTTTTGCTTTGCACTTGTGTTTTACTTGCAGTAATTTTTCCAAATACAAATGTCTTTCAAAATAGGAAAAACACAAATAAAATTGCCAGTACGAGTTTTTTCCTCTTCCATTCCCCTTACCAATCTTTCCTTCAAACTGAACATTGCGGCAATTGAAATTTCCTGGTGTGAATATGGACTTAGGGACAATTCTTCGTCTTCTATTCCAACACAGATTTTTCTGATAGATGTGGTACATATATAACGGATTTGAATATCGTCGGTGATTTTATAATTTTTGATGTTTTTTTCTTATTATTGTTTGTATTGTGCTCATTAGAAAGCTATTTTGTTGTAGTATTTCATTAATTTAATTACTCGTGAGATAACTACCAGAAGTTCCAAAGACGAGAACTGAATACAAAAAATTGTCTCTCCGCAGATAGTCTTCTACACCGAGGAATAATAATTGTCATTCCCCTGTTTGATCTGACAAAGCATAGCCGCCTGCAATGATATGGTGGGTATTTCGTAAAAATTATCTTGTGCATCTGAATCCAAAATTTTACTTTGAGTAGGTTGATGAAAGGTGGGCGGATGTGGTGTGGTACGTAGTGTGTGCGACTGTCACACAGAAGAACCCGAGTTCGAAACCGGGTAAGACCTCGTAAATGTTGGCGACTTTACAAGTAAGAGAGCAATCTCTAAGCCATATAAAACTTCTCTAGAAAAGTATTAGCCGTTCGGAGCCGTCTTTAACTGATTTGAGAGAAGTTGCTCGTCTGTTTCTTCATGGAATGTTAAGAAACACATAAGTATGTATGTAAGTAGGTTGAGGAAAGAAACGCTGACAATTTTATAAGCAAACTCCGATATTCTGTCTACGTTTTTTATTGAATACATATCATGCAATATTATTGAATGCAACAACAACATTGAAACACATTGAAATTGACATTGAAACACATACCATTAGTGTCGCTATTTGCGAAGACTTCACAGCCATATAGTAGGGTCGGGATAAGATAAGTTCTAGCCAGCAACATTCGGGTATTTAAAGGGGTGGATGTGCGTACTGCCCACAAGTTACTCAGCATTCCATACATTCTATCGGAAACTCTACTAATATGATTTGTCCAAGACAACTGAGAGTCAAACGTCAAACCCAGATTGCAGGAATTCCCAACGAGATCGATTACATTATCTGCAATATGTAGGTTCAGGACATTGCATTCGAAAGTTTGTTTATTTGAAATAACAATCATTTTTGTTTTTGATGCATTAAGACACAAACAATTTTTACTAGACCAGTTTTTAATGCGATTTAAGTCATCGTATATTTTGGCGACACAGGAATGTACATTATCGACACTGGAGATTGTATATAAGTGAACGTCATCACCATAAATATGTAGGTCGCAAGTGTCAGAAACATCAGAACAATATCCTTAAGTTCAATGCATTGGGATGGAAAAGGTAAGTACGGTGATATATGATTGCATGCACTATCGGCGAAATAGAATAATTTCTTAGGCTTGGAGGATAAGATATTGTGATCCACGGTGTCAAAAGCTTTGCTGTGATCAAGGAGGATATGAAAAAACACCATATTTACGTCGACTTTGACGAATATCTTCAACAACATCGATCCGCGTGGGGAGCGCAAAGTTGGAAATATAGAAGGATTTTGCATTTTTTATTAGTGAAGACTAATTCTAATGAATTTGTTCGATTGAAATGTGTCGAAACAGTAGAATTGAAAGTCAATAATCCGAAGTTTTGCATTGCAGTAGGTAGAGAGTTATCGACAAGTAAATTGCTGTTGAAGTCGACTAAGATGATAATGTCGCTGTAATTTAAGGATATCATTTCAATGACATTCATAACTGGCGTGAAATCGATCCTGTTATTAGGACTGTATATACATCCCAAAATAAACTTATCTGTGTTTCCATTTACTACCTCAATAAAAAGCTATTCGTTAGATGAATCACTTTCTGATCTAAGCTTGACATTACAATTTAGGCCCGCTTTCACATAAATAGCTAAACGACCAGCATGCGAGTTACGTACTTGCCCCACAGGCATCCCGATCCAATTACAATTGCAGACAACAACGATATTAATATCATAGTCCAAAATATATGAAACACTGAACTACATTTGCAAACCCAAAAATCCACTTAAACTAAAATTCCATGTTCATTAAATGTCAACTAAACAAGACCCAAAAACCTACTTCCATTTACTTCACTAGTTATTGCCGCTTTTGTCAATTAAATAAAAACCGAAACAGATATCATATTACATAAACTCAAACGTAACCCAAATCCAAATGCAGACCATCCAGAAACCAATATGTAAACAAAATCTTCAAAAACACCAACAATGCCACTCACATTGTCGCTGGTTTTGTAGAACACCCAAAGCAACAAACGATGCCTCTGCATCGTCGCTGCTTATGGAAAACCAGAATGTAAGATCTACTATAAGTATCTAGAATAAGATCAATGTAATTTAGTCTTAAGACCAATGTTAATTAATAAAGATCGGAAAATCTAAATTCTCTCGTCTTTGTTATTTTTCATACTTGTTGCGGAACAACGTAATTGGCGCAGTCGCGGAAATTAAATTCTGAAGAAATTTAATTAAAGAGCTTACCGATAATATTATCGTTTGTGAAAAAATAAGTAAGAAGTGCGGAAGAAATCACGCGAAATTTTTTTTTACGAAGTGTTAAATTCAGGCAAAAGTGAATTAAATAAAAATGCCTGACAATGAGGTTATCAGGAGACAAGATGCAGCGATTCCCCAGTTTCAACAGCAACTCCACCAACAGTGGCTCCAGCAAATACAAGGCCAGCTTACTGCTAACACCTAAAGAATTACTAACACAGTTCCGTCAGTTAAAAAACCTAGACATATTTAGCAAGTGCAGAAATATCAAAGTGAGTAACCTAAGAGAGCTTTTTTGTTATTTTGAAAAATCCAAAGCAGATTTAAATAAAATTTATATGTATGATGACACAAGGCCAGAAATGTATGAGCCAAGTCGTGTAGATAAGGATGTAGTTAATATATTAATAGAAAAGATTGATGTACCACTAAGATGCCATAGCAACCAAAACGATACACTAAATTAGAGCTGGCAAACTATCGATGGTACTATCGATAGTATCGATAGTTTGGTTTTCACTAGACTATCGATGGTTTTTTTTCGATAGCGATACTATCGTTGAAAAATGAATACTGTTTAACAATGAATAGATATCTAAAAAGACCAAACGGTAAGCAAAACGTGTTTTTTTATATTTTGTTCAATTGTACTTACATATGGGTGCATATATATATATTAGGGTGGCCCTTAACTATAAGGAAATTTTCGAATGTTAGATTTTTGCTGCTCCCAACATCAGATCCTGTTTCAATACACAAAAAAACGTGATGTACAAAATTTCAGCTCAATCCGTTAACTTTTAGGCGACCCTCAAGTGGGTTATAGTTGGAACATGGTTACACTATGATTAATTCCTATCAAAATTCTGTAAAATAATTGGTTTGATTTATACTTATATAAACGTAACTCATTTTTATTGACAACAATAATTTCCATTAATGAAAACATTATATGAATGAAAGAACAATGAACGTTATTTTGTTCTATGAGAGGATTTAGTAGCAGTTGCGTAATTTTTACGATCTCTGGCTACGATTTGTAAAACATATTGTTTCTCAGCTTCATCTTTTGTGAGAATGTTATTATAATCCTGAATGAGTTTGACACCTCTTTCTGCAACGCCATTCACAACAACTGTCGTCTCAAGTTTTGCAATTGCACTTTTGTAACCAATATCATCCTTCCATGTTGAAGGGTCTTTGTCGAGGAAATCAGTGCTGATAGAAAATCTCGTGAAGACATTTTTCGAACTAGGAGTTACAAAGGACGAAAACTCAATGTTTGTAAAGGAAAAAAAAATCAATGTTTGTAAAGGAAAAAAATCCTTTTGGTGCAGAATGTACCTCTTAAGCTGATTTTAGTCTTCTTCCTCTTCTTCACTTTTATCTGTTTCCAGCTAGAATTACTTCCAAAAAATAATAATGGAACAATAAAAAACTTTAACCTCGACCACCTCAATTCGGAGGAGAGCGAAGCGGCAAAATGATTGCTTCTAAAATTCAATGATCTTTTTTTTAAAGAGGGCGACATCCTCTCAGCAACAAATAAGGTACGCCATAAAATCATAACAACAATCGATAAACCTCTATATTCAAAGATATATTGGTATCCCTAAGTACACGAAGCGGAAATAAGCCGCCAAATCAATCGGGTACAAAGAAGTATCGGCTCGTCATGGACTATCGTAAACTTAAGCAATTCACGGTAGATGACAAATATCCAATTCCAAATTTAAACCCTTTCCTGGACAAACTTAGCAGATCACAATACATCACCACCCTTGATCTGGCCAAAGGCTTTCATCAGATACTGGTCAGAGAAGAGGATAGGAAGAAACCAGCTTTTTCAACCCCATCAGGACAGTATGAATTTATCCGAATGCCATTCGGATTGAAGAACGCCCCTTCCACCTTCCAGAGGTTAGTGAACGAAGTCCTCAGGAATCACATCAACAAAACATGTGTCGTTTATATGGATGACATCCTTACAGGAACACATAACTACCTTAGGGAAAATACTAGAACTTCTGAGAAAGGCAAAGTTAAAGATCCAAATTGACAAATGCGACTTTCTGAAGAAGGAAACTCAATTCCTGGGTCATGTCCTCACCCCCAGGGTATTCAACCAAACCCTACTAAAGTCTCAGTTATACAAAAACTAAAAATACCAACAACCGCAAAGCAGATAAAATCTCACTTAGGAATGATTGGCTTTTACAGAAAATTCGTGAAATATTATGCAAAAATCGCGTACCCCATGTCCAAGTGACGGAAAAAGGACCAAAAGATTAACACTAATGATCCGGCATATCTGGTGGTAATCGAAATACTTACAGATCTAGTGACAAACTCACCAATATTAAGATACCCCGATTTTAACAAAAAAAATTAAGTAACAACTGATGCAATTTTGCAATAGGAGCAGTACTCTCGCAAGAGGGACACCCAATCGCATATGCATCACTATAGTATACAATAGTATAGCTGATTTCTTAAGCAGGATAAAAAACGACGAAATACACCATGGAGAACATGAAATATATCTCGAAGAAGACCCAGAAGAGCAAGAAGATAACGACAATGCATCAATAGAAGTACAAACCGTCCATTCTCAAGAAGAGGACTCAGGTTATAATGTACCTATTCTAGAGACAGTGGTTAATAGATTTAAAACACAAATAATACGAATAAAAGATAAAGGTGAAACAGTACAAACAATTTTTGAAAACAAAAGAATTTTCGTATAGAAAAACGATCTGGACAAAGGTTATGCCCTCGATATCCTACGTAGAGAGTTGGCCAAAGGAAAGGTAGGAATATACTCTCACCTCGGTGACCACGAATACTACCAACTCTACAAAAGTACACCGCAATAGTGTGGGAAATAGTTCGGGTGAACTATTTACAGCAATAGTTTTTGATATTTTGATATATTTTTTAATTAAAAAAAAAATAAATTCAATAAAAACAAAAAATAATAAACTAATTCAATAAAAAAAATAATTACAAATAATCTTTAATATTTTGTTTTTGTGAGGCCTTTGAAATGCAGACTTTATTTATTTATATATTAATTACAATACAAAGTAAATTTATATTATAATTTTGGGTCCAAGGGTAAACCGGGTGACAAAGACCATTTGGCTTGATTTTTGCAGCGACAGACCAAAGCCTCTGGTGGGAATCGAACCCACAACCCCCACGCTGATAGGCAAGCACGCTACCAACTCGCCTACCGCTTTTTTGGTGTGCAAAAACAAAAAATTCCACAGCCAAATGATTGCAATAACACGCACAAACTGTACCGTCCTCGCATTACATGGAACTAGTGCAGTAGTTAGTACACATAGTTCGAATACACCAATAGTTTCAGGTGGTTATTGACTTCCCAGAGTCGACTACCACACTAGTTCTTAGTGGCAATCGATTACTTAAAAACTTGCGGGATACGTATGTCAAGGACCATCTTGTGGCATCAATGGGATGTCACTGATATACAAGCCTGACCTACAAACGCGAACCGACTGCTCATAGTCGCATAGTGTAATCACTGATATTGATCTCTTTTACTTTTGTATTTGTAAGTTGAAAAGAGCCATTGAAATCTTAAAACTAATTAAAGTGTAGTTGTCACTGAAGACAGAATTTGGAAGACGTTTGTGTGTTTTAATTCCGAAAGTGTGAGCCAATATAAAAAAAGAACAACAACTTGTGCGGCAAAATATACTGTGTGTGTGCCAACTCATTTGTCTCCTGGGCTGTATCATATTGACTCAGCGAGCTTCTACAACATCTTCAACGAAATACACTAACGCACCTGTCGAGAAAAGGGCGATTGACTAAATTGTGTAAGTGCCGTGGAATTCACGGCACTCTGGCTTTGGAACCGAGATGTACCCAAACATTGGTCCTTCGAAACTACAAGTGATTTTAATAAACCAGCAGCTATTTTTGTGTAAGACAAGGATTTGAAGGTATGTACGTGCATTTAATTGAAGACGGGTAGACCTTGGGCAAATAGAAAAAAACAAAATTGTCCCGTTAAGTAAACGGTTGTTTCAGTTTGCATTTAATTTCTATTCGGTGGAATTCTTGGTGGCTTACACATTGTTTTTGGTACCAACCGGTACTTTTGCATATTGTCTTTATGCAGTTTGTCGTTTTTGTCTCAAGCGCATTGGTTATTAGTTCATCTTATTCGTCTCCTCCGTTCTCAGACTCAGTTGCGCTGCGTATTTCGTTTCTCTGCTGCGTTATTCGTCCAGCGCACTTGCGATTTTGCTTGTTGGTGTCACATTGTCACTTCGGAATTTTGGCGGTTGGTTACGTGAGCGAGTCAGGGAACCAAAAGAAACGTATGAAAGAAAACACATACGACTCTTAAATAAAAGTTAAAATTTTAAGGATAACGTTAACACGTGCCGCATTCCGGTCAAAGATTGAAGCCTGGGAACATTCTGAATTTTTAGGCAAGAATTGTAATTGGTGAAATTGTAATATTAGGTGTTCTGATTAATTGGTAAACATTTGCGAAAAATTGGACGATGTTAACAAGGGTTTCATAGACTTCAAATGTTTATGGATTTCTTACTTTCGATCAAGTATGTGTGCTTTGTTAAGTTACAGCCACAAGGTATGCTCTGTGAGATTGGTGTAATGTCATAATGTTATCATTTGTGCAACGGTGATAAAGTGTTATACTCAGTTCGAAATGCCAAACGTCCGTCTTTCCAAAACTGATTTGCACTTTAAAATCGACATTAAATGGAGCACGTTATTAATGTTTAAGTGAACAAAGTCGGATATAGTCACCGTTTTGGTCATAACTTCGTTTTCTGAAGAGGAATTGAAGAACTTGGAACTGTTTTGTTAACATCTCGACTAGGCCTAAAAGTCAATTTCACAATATACATACAAGATAACTCTTTTATTATTTTGAAAATTGACTATTTCCTTATGACTTTTGACCTCCACGCAATACATGTTAACATAGTCCAATGATCTAGAAACATATGTCACTTAATTACTGGACCCAGTGACTCAACTAAGCCAAATTTCACAAAACATTGGCCGAAAAATAATCGTTTTTAAGATGAAAATATGAACAATTCTCACATGTGAACTTTGTGAAGAATACCATGTTGCCATCGTCCAATTTTCTTAAAATGTTCAGTATTTATAGTTTATACCAATGGTATAGAGTTAACCAAATTTTCAAATCCACTGCAAAAAAAAAACAATTTCAGATGTTTATAGTTCAAAAGTTACCCTAGTTTGACTTTTGACCTAAATGCGGCACGTGTTAACATTGCCCGATTTGGTTCCAATTTTCAGCTTTTAAGATTAAGACCAAGTGTAAAATATTCCGACCGCACTACTTCAAATTAAAAAAAAAAACTTCCGCTCTAATGTGTATAGGTCGTTGGCTGTAGAACAGCTGCGTTATACACAGTGGTATATATCGAAACGAATCACTGTTTGTTTGGCTTATTGGAAAATTGTAAATACGTTAGATCTAATCTCGCACAAGTGTTGGACTTGCACATTTCGAGCAGAGTGAGCCAAAATTATGTTTTTTGCGCAAATTTGTTGGAAAATTTAAAATTCGTTGGCTCTCATCTCGCACAAGTGTTGGACTTGCAAATTTTGAGCACAGCCAAATTTATTTTTTTGCAGAAAATGTTTAAAGTGGTTAAAAAATTTAAAACTTTATTGGCTCTCAGCTCTCATGTGTTTGACTTGCAAATTTCAAGCACAGTGCGCTAAAACTATTTTTTTGCAAAAATTTTAAATTAATTGGAGAATTTAAGAATTCGTTGGCAAGTGTTGGACTTACAAATATCGAGCACAGTGGGCCAAAACTATTATTTTGCAAAAAAAATTAAATTGATTGGAGGATTTATAAATTTTTTGGCTCTCAGCTGGCAAGTGTTGGTCTTGTAAATTTTCAGCACAGTGGTCCAAAACTTTTTTTCCAAACTAAAATAGTATTGAAAAAAAAAAAAACATACATTGTTTATCGGCAAGTAATATGACGCTACTAGAGGATTATTTGACTCAATAAAAAGTGTAATGCAGACCCCGAATTCCGCAAAGCAAACAAAGAGGTTATCAAAACTAATAAGAAGATTGCCCATGATAGTTACACAAGTTGTGTTGCTGTTATAGGTAGCTGGAAAGAAAAATTAAAAATTGGACATGCCTCAACGACTCAAAAATCATTTTCGTCCATTTCGGTTCCTCCGTGATATACAGATATTATTCATGGGAATTATGTGTCATGACCCAGTTTTAGAGACTTGTTCACAGCGATTTACGTAACCAATAAAAAACTTAGCTCGGTCGAAAAATTGTACCATCTCGTTCAAAAACCAAGTGGAGAAGCGAGGGAGATAAATCGAAATATTCCATTGACTTCAGAAGGATTCAATATAGCGTACGATAACTTAAGAAAGCAGTATAAGTATAAACGGATCCTCATCTATAATCAATTAAAAACATTGTTTAATTTGACGCATTGTTCACAAGAATCTGCTAGTGTTGCAACGGGAAATTACAAATTGTATACCCGTTCAAGATTTGTACAAGATAGATAGTGGATCATGGGATCCAATATTCATTTATAAGTTTCTTAATGAAAGGTTCCAAGAGTTAAAAAGTGTTTCGGATATGATTGGCTCTAGTGGAACAAATTTGGCTCAAACCCTTCGCCCCTGGTATAACAATTTCGATAAAGCGAAACAGTTTAAAGTCCATCACACTAAAGGGACTCATGTGTTGAAGTCCTGTCTGAAATCTTTGAGCATGGATTTTAGAAACAGACTATCTGTAGTTAAACGGGAAAAGCGTTGCATGAATTGTTTGGCTCTAGGTCACATGTCAGCAGAATGTACAAGTATAAATTGTACAAAGTGTGGCTCAAAGCATCATACACTGTTCCTCAAAGAAAAATGGTTCGTCAAAATAAGGAGCTCAATGACAAGTTTTGGTATTTCTCAAAATTCCTGAAATGATAATATACAGCCCACTGAAAACCCTTCCACATCGGGAAACACTCAAGCATGTCATACTTCTGTCTCGAACAAGACTATGCTAGCCACGGCCCGGGTAAATATAATTAAAAAAGCCTGTCCCTTAAATAAGAGCATTTATTGACCCTGGCTCCGATGATACATTCATTTCTACCAAAATTCAAAAATTGCTCAAATTAACTATGACACCTTTCTCAGAATACATTACAGGCTTAGGAGGAGAACATCTTGCAAAATGTTCGAAAGTCTAATTTTTGACTATTGGCCCACTGAAAAAGCCTGACTTTTATATCGAAACTGACGCTTTGGTGGTACCGGATGTAACGGGTAATGTGCTCACTCACTCATTTGTAAACATGTTAGTTGGAAAACTCCCAAATTTGGATTTTGCGGATCCAAACTTTTAAGAAAGTGGTCCATTTTCTGGGGAGTTAGTTCATAATGAATTTATTCCGCATTTTTATGGAAAAGGTGAAGTAAGAATATAATCGGCGCCGATTATATTCTTACTTCACCTTTTTCCTTCTGTACATGGAACCGCTTATGTTCTATTTGTATCTATTTCATTTGCACAAAAAAGGTGGGGTTCCACGTACAGAAGGCAAGAGGTGAAGTTAGAAAATAAAATCGGCGCCGATTATATTCTTACTTCGCCTTTTTCCTTCTGTACATGGAACCGCTTATGTTCTATTTGTATCTATTTCATTTGCACAAAAAAGGTGGGGTTTCACGTACAGAAGGCAAGAGGTGAAGTTAGAAAATAAAATCGGCGCCGATTATATTCTTACTTCACCTTTTTCCTTCTGTACATGGAACCGCTTATGTTCTATTTGTATCTATTTCATTTGCACAAAAAAGGTGGGGTTCCACGTACAGAAGGCAAGAGGTGAAGTTAGAAAAAAAATCGGCGCCGATTATATTCTTACTTTACCTTTTTCCTTCTGTACATGGAACCGCTTATGTTCTATTTGTATCTGTTTCATTTGCACAAAAAAGGTGGGGTTCCACGTACAGAAGGCAAGAGGTGAAGTTAGAAAATAAAATCGGCGCCGATTATATTCTTACTTCACCTTTTTCCTTCTGTACATGGAACCGCTTATGTTCTATTTGTATCTATTTCATTTGCACAAAAAAGGTGGGGTTTCACGTACAGAAGGCAAGAGGTGAAGTTAGAAAATAATCGGCGCCGATTATATTCTTACTTTACCTTTTTCCTTCTGTACATGGAACCGCTTATGTTCTATTTGTATCTATTTCATTTGCACAAAAAGGTGGGGTTCCACGTACAGAAGGCACTTCTGTTACATGTTTGTTTCTCTTGTTTGTGAAGATTTTTTTCTAATCCTGTTCGATCCTCTTTACTTGTACATTGAACCACTTTAAGTTTTCCATTATGATTTTTCAGATCACACCTTCCGGATTTTCGGTACACCTGCAGAAAGTGCGAACTACTAGCTCTTTGGAAGGATTCAACTCCAAGCTCTCTAGCAAACTAGAGAAGCATGGTCGTTTTATTGAATTTTTGGAAATTATCCGCAATGAAGACTTCGCGGAATTTTTAATAATTTTGGTATTTAGTGAAAATGAACTACCTCCCCAAAAATAGTTTTGGGGATTTATTTCGTTCCTTGGAATTGGGGAGTTGGTTCATTATGAACTAACTCCTAAATTTGAAACTGAAATAAATCCCCAAATAATGAACTAAGTCCCCAAAAATCGTTGTTGTTCCCTCTAGTATAAAAGTTTGGGGGGTTAGTTCATTTTCGTTTTGGGGACTTAGTTCATTGGGGACTTAGTTCGTACCGCCCATTTCAAATAGGTATAGACAAGTCCTAATATACCCCAAACATGCCACATTCCAACAGATTTTCTTCAGGTCTTCGACAAATGAGGAAGTACAAGACTTTCAGCTGAAGACTGTGTCTTAGAAGGGTTAGAAGGGACCAGTTAATAGCCATTTTGAGGCCCGCAGGCTGCGATCTCCGAAAGTGGACGTCGAATACCAAAGTCATGTTGGAAAGTATTCCACGAGAACATCTCCTAAGAGAAGATTTTTTAGAATTTGATGACAAAATCTCCGCGAAGACTTTAGGTATACGATGTAATGCTTCGACTGAGTCATTCCACTTTGTAACTGAAAAAATTCAAGATAGAAATTCGTTCACCTAGAGGTAGGTACTGTCTGTGATAGGAAGACTCTTTGACCCCTTAGTATGGCTTTCCCCTGTTGTTATATCTGCAAAGATTCTAATGCAGCAACTTTGGCTCGATGAAATTGGATGGGATGATCCTTTGAAACCATTGTTTCTGGTTAAGTGGAAATCATTTGTTACAAAGTACATGGTTTTTGTGACTCGTCGGAGCTGGCATACGCAGCGGTACTATATTTGAGGGTAAAGGTGGAGAATAAAATCTATACGAGCTTACTGGTTTCAAAGTCAAAGTTGGCGCCAATTAAAAAAGTTTCGCTGTCCAGATTAGAGTTGTGTGATGCTCTATTGTTAGCAAAATTTGCTAGATTCAGTGATGCCTCAGATTAAAATTCACACATTTTGGCCTTGGTCTGACTAGACGATTGTGTTAGCTTGGCTCAAAAAAACTTCGTTTAACTGGACGACGTTTGTGGCAAATTGAGTTTCCATAATCCAGGAACAAATTGGAAATGATTGGCGTCATGTTCCAACATTCGATAACCCTGCGGATCGCGCAACCCGGCAGCTGACTCCTTTAGAGCTAGAGGAGAATACTTTGTCGTATAGACCAGATTGGCTCCAAAAAACTCAAAGGTAGCCGACTTTCGGCAACTGAGTTAACATTTCTTCGACACCGACTTATGGCTTTGTCCCAGAAGATCCACTTCCCTACGCGCTTCTCACGTTGACTCTCTTTCCAGATAAAGACCAGCTTATCCGAACTAATGGTCGATGATGCACCCGATCATTCTGGCCTACCCAAGCATGTACGCTCGACTCTACGTAGCGTTTGTTCATAAATTGACTCAACACGGAGGCATGCAGTTAACGCTTGCCACTACAAGGCTGGAGTGCTGGATTGTCGGAGCAAAACCGCATTTTAAAGGGATATCTTTTTCTTTTTGTCTGTTTTGCCACTAAGGCTATCCATCTAAAGCCAGTCAGTGACCTCTCCACTGCCGCCTTTCTCGCCGCACTTACACGGTTTGTTTCCCACCGTGGCTGTCCTCGACGGATGTACTCTGACAACGGCCGAAACTTTGTCGGCGCTTCCAAAGAGTTACTAGCCAATTTTACGAAAACTGTCTCAGAACTCAGGGATGAAGTGGTGGTTCGATATGGCCACCAACAACTTGAATGCCATTTTATTCCTGCCGCGGAACCTCAAATGGTAGGGCTTTGGGAAGCGGGAGTCAAAAGTCAGATCAGACATATGTTCGAAGAGTTTGCGACAATTGTACCAGTATTGAAGCATGTCTAAATTCTCGGGCTTTGACACCGGTTTCTGACAATAACGATGATCTTGCTGCTTTGACTCCAGGGCATTTTCTGATTGGCTACACTTTGTTGTCCCCAGCTGAGCCAGAAGAGTTTCCTTTGAAAGCGTCGATTTTAAATCGGTGGCGATGGCTAAAGATAGTCCAGCAAGAGTTCTGCAGACGCTGGAAAGCAGAATACATCAAGGAGCTTCATAAACGTGTCAAGAGGATTTTCCACTGAACGACCTTGTGGTTCTTCGAAATGAGTCCATTTGTCCCAACGAATGGCGCCTGAGTGGCATTATTCAACTGCATCCTGGTGAAGATAGGTTTAGAGTCGTAGATTTGAAGACGCAAGCTGGAAATATAAGTCGCCCCATCCATAAATTAATCTTGCTCCCAAGGCCCTCTAAACTATATCTTATCTCCGCCAATATTTGTGTTTCGTTATTTGAGTGTCTTCAAAATTATCTAAAATATTCGCTCACTAATTGTTTCTTAGTCGTTTGGAAAGTGTCAGACGTCACACTTTATTACACGTTATCCGGGAAGACAGGGAGTGGTGGATGCAGATGGCTGCATGGGCGAAACTGAAAAGCCAAGGTGTCGCGAATGACACAGTGATGGTGCGTGTCCTGATTGACCCTAACGAGGAGAAGAGCTACTACGTTCCAAACATGGCCTTCCATCTTAAATACAGCAAGTGCCCAGCGAAGCTAGAAGTGCGACCCACATCCATCCGCAATGATGTACGCATGCTCACCATTTCGCTGCAGACGAAGATAAAGCCGGATCCCTTTTCTCCACAGCTCCAGATCATCCCAAAGGTCGATATATACCACACAAGAGATACTGGCTATTATTCCCGGCATCTTCCTTACGCAGATTGCGTGGTACTCTTGGTCGACGCAGCCACTCGGATTTATATGGGTCTTCCTGAGCTCTGGAAAGCTTTACCTTATGTCCAGGCCACAATTTTTGGGCTCGTTTCTTTGGACCGCTGCCCATCAACCTGGATGACCCTTGGGCCGACATCCCGGTCAACCAGATTGTACCCGGAGACCATCCACCTAACTCGGGCAAGGTCACAGCACGTCTTCAACATCGACTCTTCGGTGGAAGATTTCCAATCCTGGGATTAGCTCTTGGGCTTAGTACTTTTTTGGCCGTCCAGTCAGCTAGTTTGTAAGTTAGATCTAAGATATAGCCCAGTTGAATACTTCAGTATGGAAGCATTTGTAACAAACATGTTTGGTGCCTCTGAATCTGAATAACAGTTTTTTCCGCTGTTCCGCTCGCACTAAAAACTTTGTCACACATCGTTTTTTCCATTTTTTTTCATGCAAATGATGATGGAAAAATCAATTAATTTGTCAATTCATCAAAGTAGAATCAGCGATACAATTAAATCGTTAATTGTGGTCCCATAAAGACGAATGAGTAAATTGTATTTTAAAATTAAAAGAGACGCGTTTAAAATAATATCAGATATCTATTACTGTCCACATAGTGCTACAAATTCAATAAGAAAAATTTTAAATATATTATATTTAGTTTTTTTTTTTAAATTATTATTAATAAAGTTTTTAGGAATATGTTTATATTTAATTTTTTTTATAATTCTTAATAAACGCCAACAATCATTGTTCAAAGATGAACACGTTTCATGTGTTGTGGTTGGATTGTGCTGCTGTAGTATCTACATTTCGGACTGTGTACACTCTCACCGATATGAAATGTTCGCACATGGTCGTGAGCAAACATCGATAAGGAGAATATGTCGCATGCAGTGCGCACTGAACGCAGCCACAATAGAACTATCAATAGAATTGATAATGTAGTACATATATATAAATAGTTTATACCAATTCCATTGTTCTTTAGTATTATTTAAAGGTTCATACTGATTGTATGTTCCATGTATTCACTATGTGCATTACAAAACATCCAGACAACCTGAATACAAGTAATAAATACTCACACCTATGAAGCGAAACAATTGAGGTTTCATTCAATCACATCAGTTTTTAATTCTACTTGACTTCTAAAAATTAACTTACAAAATGGGAATAGTACTAACTTCTGCAAGACACTACAAAGTGACTTTTTTAACCCTTCTGTGTGTGGTAAGTTCCCTGTGGACTTTTGTTTTTACATGATCCAAGCATGATGGCTTATGACTTCCAGTAATAATGTGTTTTAAGTAGATTTTTATTAAATTTGATAGTGTCATTAATTCGCATTTTATAGGCAATTGAACAATGTTAGTGGTAAGGTCCAATGGAACCTACGACGAAATATTTTATGACGACCCCCTATTACGTTTTAAAAAATCGCATAAAAACTGCGATTTTGCATTCCGAACAATTAGCAACACTGATATCTTCTTAGCAAATACCGTTATTTAGAAGAATCTGTCACTTCTGCTCGCAAATTGAGCCACTATGGAGGCCCAGCACGATGTACATTCCGTCTAAGCCAGCCAAGTACGGAATAAAAATTGTTTGACTGTGGATTTAATGAAGGAGATGACGCACTGTGTTCATATGTACCAACATAAAATATAAAGCTGTCTGGATCTTGTCCACAGTACACCACACTTGTGAGATGGACAACAATTCAGATAAACATAAACCAGTAGCAATTCTAGACTACAATGCGAACAGGTGTGAAGTGGACACAATTCTGGGCACCTACTTTTGTAAATGATCGGTGTCCACTTGCGTTATTCTACAATATGTTGGATATAGCTACATTCATAATTTACAACGAAATAAATCCGTACAACAAAACGGATAAAAGTCGTTCATTCCTGAAGTCGTTGACTAGACAACTAGCCATACAAAATATGGAGGAAAGAGTTACAATTTCTCGTGTAACACTTTTTCTCAATATTTGAAATGCTATGGACGGCGAACTCTCTCGAATCCGTGAGCTGTGCGCGATATATTTGTGTATACTCACTGATCGGAACCTACTGTTTAAAGCCGGTTCCGAACGGCTAATGGTTTTTCTAGATAAGTTTTTACATGTCTTAGAGGTTAGTCGTAAAGTCGCCAAAATGCTGAAAAATGTTTTAAGGTCTTAAGGTGGAGTAAAAACATACTTTCTTAATTTGAAGATTGCACACTCGGAACGAGATGTAGTTTGGAAAAAATAACGAACCACAATTTTCTAGGGCCGCGCCACCCTTTTCAAATATTGAAATGTTTGTTTTTTGGTGTTGATTTCAAAATATGAACCAAGTTATTCAAAATATACGGGTTTCATCACTACCCCAATAAATGTAGTAGAGGCAAAGAAGAGTATGATCGCCCAATATCCGTAGCATTGGTATCGATTTATGTTAATTTTTTGAAGAAGGAACTATTTCCGTTATTCTAATTTTCCGATCAGACATTAACGGGACTTATTGCTATTAATGTTATTAACATTTACTGACCAGATACAGTAAATGTTAATAACAACACCAAAATTGCGAAAATTTCCAACTTACAAAGGCGTAGCGCAATCTCTAAAATGTTTCCCTTATTAAGGATCGCAAACTACATATCTTTTCGGGTGTGTTTTTTTTTAATATTTTCCATTAAACATTTTGATTTAAGTGCACCCAAAAAGTGGCACATCGATGTATTGCTTGCACAAGTACTGAACAGAAACTGATTTAAACTACAGTTGAGCATCGATTATCCGTGATTCAATTAACCGGGAACATCAAATATCCGGGATCGATAACGACAGGACATTTTTTTAATATCAATTCATAAACCATGATTACCTCAATTATCCGGGATTCCAAACATGTATCTATTTTGGCGATAATATGTGTATGAAGCGAATTAGGAGAAAACCCTTGTTCTGGTGCGTTTTTAGTTGCGTTTGAAATTCGAGCAGTACGGACTGTTGTTGTGTAATATATTAACAATTCAAGAAAAATATAATTTAGTCAACGAATATTTAAAAAGAAATGTTTCCGTTCAAACATTATCAGAAAAATATGGTGTTGGGAAGCAAACAGTTTATGACTTAGTGAAAAATAAAGACAAAATAGTAAAATATTGTGCGGAACATGATTCAGTTATTGGCTTCCAAATTCGAAAAACATTGAAAAGTACACTAGATCCAATAGTTGATGAAGATGATATAATTATTACAAAAACGTCATTGGAAGATGCCATAAACGCATCCAGCACCTTGCTAAACTTTTTGGAAAATTCTGCATATTCGAACGTTAAAGAACATTACGTGTCCAAGAGAAGCTTTTGGCAGAAACTATTCAGGTTAAGAAAAAAAACAAACCACATTAAATGATTTTTTTAAGTAATTACGTAAGTAATAATTAAAAATGTATAAATATTATATCTTGTAAGTGTGCATATTAAATAAGTAAAACAAACATTTATGTAAAAAAGAGTAAAATTTTTTTACCTCAATCAATCGGTAAAATCGATTATCCGGAACGCTTCCGGTCCCGACCATCCCGGATAATAGATGCTCAACTGTACTTCGACTAATGAAAAACAAGCAGCTTTATATTTCCTATACCCGCGGGTATAGGAAATGGCAATCACTGTTCTACACCAGGGATGAACAATCAGTTTCATCGTTTTGTACTGTCCGTTCTTTAAAATTGTACTTTTTGATCCCGATGGTACCAAAAAGAAAAAAGATATTTTGTTTTAAGAATCAATTGTATTAAAGTAAAAAGACTGTACATAAACATTCTATTTAATGTTAATGCATTGCAAACACTGCTTTCGTCTTTTTCCAGTAACTAATAATTTCTTTGGCCAATGTTGGAAAATTGCTTGCAGTTTTCACACTATTTATTAGCCACGAGAGATCTCATGACATTGGCTGAAAAGTTATTTTTTTTACCTGAGATTCTCACATAGCACGTCACTTAATGTGATATTAACGACATATTATTGGAACATCTTTGTCACACTCCATTCCACATTTTTGTAAAAACGAATATTTGTAAATAGTATCAAATTAGGCCCAAAAGTGCTGTATCATGGTACTTTCGATGACGAAAATGTACCAAAAAAGTACAATTGTATCATCTTTTGCATCCCTGTTCTACACAAACCTCAATGTGATACAAGTGCTGTACTCCACATTTGTGGTATAAGATACCAAATTGTTCTTAGATTGTTGTTATTTTCCTACTTACCACTATCACATTCTTCATTGGCATTCATCTCCAGCATTTTGTTATGGGTGATATCTTTGTGCGAAGCCAAGAATAAAACAACATCCCGTTTTTCATTTTTAATGGGAACAATGTCAAAAAGGCACCAAAATGGTGAACCTGAAAATAAGATTTTTTTTTAAAATTAATATAACATTAATTAACGACGCACAATGGTCCCCCAAAAATTCAATAAGTACATAGTTTGGGTTTGGCTTACTTAAATATTAACAGTGCTATTCTCGAATCAATAACAAGTATATTTACCCTGCCATTACACATACATCTAATTTGTTGCCAGTTGAGCACACATATACTCTTCGAAACAGAAAACAAATATCGAAAATTATCTAAAAACCGTCGTCACAAGAGTAACTTCTCTTGTTGTTGTTGCCGTCCGCAGCAGTAAACAAAAACACAATGTTGCCCCACACCACAAATTGTCAAAGCATTAGGGGAAAAGTATGGACAAGCAAATTTGTTTTCATAAATACGTCTACATTTTGTTTTTTGTACTTCAAACAATTCTGAAGAATACTTCGTTGATAATAATTAACAAATTTTAACTGTTTTTATTACGACAAAACGGTGAAAACATAATTACACAATAAAATAATCCCATAAATTTACACAAAAAATATGTGAGGGAACTCTAACATTCGTCTCTGCCGCATTTCATAATTTTCCATTGTTTATTTCTTGCGCTTATCGATATGCGCATATCTATTTTATTTACTAAGATTTTTTTTTATAACTCACTAACTGCAGGTTTGCGATAAAATTTGTGAAGAAAACATCATTATCTACCTAAGGTTTTTGTCGATATAACAGTATACAACTTATGCAGAAATTTTTGGAGCATAAAATGTTGTATTTAATAATTAACAAATTGTGGTATTCAAAATATTTGTTATCGAAATACTGGATTTTTAATGATAACTTTTATATAAAACACCTTATAACTCAAAACTATGAAAATGTAGATGATGAGTTTTTGTTCTACATAGACGAAATGTGTGCTCAACTGGCAACAAATTAGATGTAGGTGTAATGGCAGGGTTATGTGATTATAATAACTTTCATAACAATAACAACAATTTGCTATTCTGGGTTTGAAATAAAAACTCTTTGTTGTAGTATGCCATGACAGCTATCATGTTCATAATAGCCCATCATAGTAACAATTTTATGCAAACAAAGTCTATTATGTTAAAAAAGTGTTGGTTATTGTTAATAAAAATTGTTAGCTGAAAAAAAAGGAATTCGCTCGAATGCGTGGAGTTTTGCGGAATTTGCGCGATAACACTTATCCGTTTAGCATTCCAGATAATTTCTTTATAAACAAGTGGACAAATAGTAAGTTCGGCCGGGCCGAATCTTATATACCCTCCATCATGGATCCTTAAAAAGTCAATAAATAAGAAAACTAACTGAGTTTTTGGGCCGCTCGATAGTCCCAGGAACCCGATCACAAATTTTATCCAAATCATAAAAATAAATGCATATTTGGGTTCGCGAGAAAATTTCGTTGCATTTCGATACCCATATGTCCATGTTTGTCAAGGGACGGTTTTTGGGCCGCTGGTGACCCGATAGTCCCAGAAACTGGATCAAAAAATTTAGGCAAATCATGAAAATAAAGGCATATTTGGGTTCGTGAGTAAATTTCGTTGCACTTCGATACCCATATGCGCATGTTTATCATAAGCCCTTTTTTGGGCCCCAAGGGTCCACGGAACCCATGAGCACGCCCATTTTTGGGATTTTTTTCCCCATCTATAAATTATATAAACTTAGAACAATTTTACCAAAAAAAAACAGATGTAGTGAAAAAAAATATTTGAAAAATTTGATTATGGCCGGGATATATTTAGTCCCGTAAAGGGGAACTTTTTCCCCTACAAAATTTCAGCTTCTTAGCGTTGGTCGTTCGCACTCTATCGTGATTTCAACAGACAACAGACGGACATCGCTAGAATGTCTTAGAATGTTACACTGACCGATAATATATATACTTTATAGGGTCGCAGATCACTCTTTCGAGGTGTTGCAAACGGAATGACAAACTTAGTATATACTCCATCCTATGATGGAGTGTATAAAACTATCGTTTGCCAAAAACAGTGTGTTTCTCACACATTGAAGAGTTGGCCTTTGATACTCAAAGGACGAAGATACCATTTACTTTACGCTTTCTGTCGACGATATATTTCTTTGCGAACGGATCATTTCAGCCATTTATACAATGATATTGGTTTCATTCAATCATCAAAATCCCGATCTTTTTAGCGATTTCTGAACTAGTATTATCAGCATGAGCAGTAAATATTATTTATTCATGTATAATTTTGCATAACATATTGACTAAAAAAACACTTCCAATGCCAACAGAAATTGATGAAGAACAAGTACACATCGACAGTAGCCACACCAGTGAGAATTATATAGAAACTGAGTTTATGGAGAAAGTATCAGAACTCGCTATGTTTCATGTTTGTATGCATTGTATGTACATATATTTTATTTGATACATATGTTTTTGATGCTATGTTTCATGTTTGTATGCATTGTATGTACATATATTTTATTTGATACATATTTACATTTCGATATTAAAAATACATTGATTCCAGTCTACTTTTTTTGAATTGTCGGTTTCTAGGGAAGTGACACTACAGGAACGATTGTTAGCTGGAAAACATTAAGAAATTGTCATATAAATGATTGCAATATGCATGCATAAATGCTATTACAATATAACATACCTGTCGGTGTTTGAATATTCCATTCTTCGTCTGTAACTCCTATATCTTTAACACTTGTATACTGAACGACAACAGGGTTGATAAAATTCAAACTTTCATCGTCGACTTCTGGAAGCATATTCTAAATGGAACTAATTTGATAAGCAATTGTAGAGAATACATATATATTTTTTATAAAATGTACAACTTTAAAGCCAACCGTCTCCAGAGTATTAATACCAACGACAACCTCAGCACCTAATACAGATAACGTCATTGCCACAAATTCCGAGAGTCCAGTCAAGGTAGACCTACCGCCAGTGGCAAACATGTGCACCTTATGTTTTATGGCCCGGCATCGCAATTGGTTTATTCATAGCTACAAGCTCTGTAAATATGTAAAATAATATCTACATACAATTTAATTAATAATTACCTCTTTCCATTTTACCACTTCGCGTGACGGCTCGATCATTAACTTAAGACCCACAGTCACGTCCTTCCACAGGTATTTCAACATATTTTTGGTGGTTGGGCAATTCATGCCTGTCAGCATTTGGGGATGATTTTTTTTACAAAATTTATGTAGTACCGAAATTGATCAAACAATATTATTATAAAATATTCAACAATTTATTGAAACATTCATTTCGATCTCCATTTAGTGTTGAATTAAAATTGTAAAATGTAAACAAACAACGGTGTTATCAAACTGATAAACTAAAAATATCAATTGCTGCCATCGTTATGGGAACAATGTAACAATTTGAAAAATAAAACAGCTTTCATCTTGTCATTGAAATTCTAGAATAGGTATTTGGAAAGCCTTAAAGTTATATAAACAACTCTTGTATGATAGTTGATATGAATTCGAGAATATCACTGTAAGTATCAATTCAAGATAACTGTCTAAAATTTCCACCGCAATCCGGATGATCGATGTTTATGTGACATCTGAAACAGGTGAGGTACCAACTACACTCAGGTCTGTTTTTATGCGGTTTTTTTATGTGGATTTAAATTTATGTGGTCTATGTTTTGTCGTTTAGTAGAAAAAGCCTTTGAAATTAATAAGGAGATAAATCGCATTATTTCTGCCTATCCCGAACAACTGAAACAGTCAAAAATGTCAGCAACGCAAAAAATACCACATTTTCTCCTACAATGGGAAAATCACAAAATGATGAAAGGGAATCATTGCCAGCTGAAAAACGGAGAAGAACGTTTCTAAGCAGTTAAACGCATTTTCTAACTCTTGAACGGTTTCTTTTGTAACACGAATGAAATATTATAATTTTCCGCATAAATCGTGATTATGCTTTTTTGTGGGTTTGCTTTTATGCGGATTTGAAGATATTATAACGCATCCCTTAATTTAATATGAGCGTGTATTTGTTTTATGCGGTTTTGATAATTACACTGTGCGCCACAATCGGTTTGGGATGAAACCACCGGGGAAAGTTATATCGGTCAAAAAAAGGTCATACGTGTCCCAGCGTTTCGTTGGGTCTCATCTAGGAATCGAGATATATCGATTTGAAGTTAGTAAGTATCGTATAGGGGAATTTGTCACGTTTTTGGCTCTTTTGTTTGACATAACTTGAGAACCACTCGTCCGATTTAGCTGAAATAAATTTTAAAAAACCAAGAATTACAATTCCCTTAATCTGTTCATATATTACTTTCCTTTACAAGTAATAGTTTCCAAGTTAAAAATAAGCACATGAAGAAATTTTTTTTTTTTTTTTTTTTTTTTTTAAATACATTTATTTTCGTTTGTTTGCTCCCTTTCCTTTCTTGCGTGGTGGTTCGCCTACTTGTTCAGAGTCTGTATCGGATGAGGATCTGTCTTCATCCTCGGAGGAAACTCCCATTGTATGTTATTCTTCTTCATCTTCATTGTCGGGATCGTACGTCTTTTGGGACCACCAACAAATTTCAGCCACCAGCGAGTCGAGCCTCTTGCCTTTATATCGCGTTTCCATGGGCATGGCCACTTGATGGAAGCGCTCGCCATGTTCATCCGACTCTGACGCTAGCTGCTTGCTGAGGTAATCGAGATGGTGATGCAAGAAGTGAATTTTGAGAGACATGTTCACTCCAATGTTCTGGAAGTAGTCCAACATCTTGGTCACAAGAGCAGGGTAATTGTGTGCTCGTTTACTTCCCAAAAAATATAAATGCCCTCCACGCAAGGTAATCATCACCGACTAAAGCGCCTTTAAATTCTTTGATTTCATGAGCTTGCGTATATCGGGCCCGTTCAGAACACCTTCCTTCAATTTTGCTTCGCTGATTCGTGGGAAAATATTTTTTAAACAATCCAGAATTTTCGGTTGCTTCACAATGGCCTTGATGAAATTTTTTACGATTCCCAGTTTGACATGGAGAGGGGGCATGAGGACGTTCTCCATTGGCACGAGTGGATCATTTACGCAGTTGTGTCCTTTCTCTCGTTGGATTTTTTTTTCATACATTTATTTATAATTGCGAAACTGTTGCTTAAGTAGGAAAACGGTTTAAGAACAGATTAGAGGAATTGTAATTCTTAATTTTTCTAAATTTGTTTCAGCTAAATCGGACGAGTGGTTCTCGAGTTATGTCAAACAAAAGAGCCTAAAACGTGACAAATTCCCCTATACGATACTTACTAACTTCAAATCGATATATCTCGATTCCTAGATGAGACCCAGCGAAACGTATGACTTTTTTTTTTACCAATATAACTTTCCCCGGTGGTTTCATTCCAAACCGATCACTGACCCTTACCATTTGTCGCAGAGTGTTATTTCTGGGGAACGCATCCACCGCATAAAAATAGACCTGAGTGTACATATTTTTAAGCTCACACCGTTCCACTCACGACCCATTAATTTCTAGAACAATTTTAACGTTATCCAAAATATATAGGATGACTTCATAAACGTAGTTTGCAACGCAGCACTGCAACGTAATTCATTTGCAATGCAAAGCAATATTTTATGGCAACACTGTTTTGTGAAATAATGAAATGACATTTTAGTACATTTATGAACGCGCAAATATTTTGTTTCTTGCACTTTAAAAGTTTTTAAAATTAACTTTTTTAAAATGAATTTTCAAAAGCAAGCTCTTTTCTTCTATAACAGCTCTCGGCGTTATAAGAAAACAAGCAGCAAAAATATTAAAAACAAAAAAAAGGTATTTAATTACTCTGAAATCTGCTTCAGATTCCTTGACCATATTAATATATATATACATATACATATTTTAAGTCAGCCAGTTTTACTTGCCATATATCCACCATTTCCACCACAAATTTATATTTTAGTTTGTTTTTTTTACTTTTGCCGGTAAGAAACACCCATAAAAATGCATTTTAGACCGTAGGTGTCTTTGATGTCCATTCATGACTTTTTAAGTCCTTTGAGCCGTGTCCGTCTAACACGATAACTTTCGATGTCGAAGAGTAAAAAAAATCGCTTTAACATTTGGCATGGGTTAATATTTTCCCAAAACTACAAATGGTATTTCATATGGGCTCTATGGTCAAACCCGTTCGGGAACCTCCTATACAAATATTCTATTACGCCCACTTTAGATATCGTGTAATAATGTCAATACGCACAGATCGATCTTGACCAAATTCTGTATTTAGTAAAGCTATAGCTGGACAAAATTCCGACAAAAACCTGGAAATCAGGCCACCTCTTCTGGTACCACCAATACAAATGTACAATTCCACCCACTTTAGATATAGTTTAATAATAGTACTACGATCAGCGTTGCCGTTGATGATACTAAAGTATCAAAATGATACTTTTTTTGGGTCTTGCCACTTTTTTGATACTTTTTGTTTTTGATACTAAATTTGATACTTTTTCTTAATCTGTGCCACTTTTGCCACCTTTTGTGTTTTAAGAAAATACTGTGAAAATATGCATCACAATTGGATAGTTTGTGTCGGAGCAACTAGCTTTTATATAGAAATCCTATTTAGAATAGACATCAACGATAAACAAATTAAATGTGTTGAGGTTTTTAGATCCCTCTATGATCAAATCAAATGTTGATATAGATTATTTCGATTTAATATCTGAATTTAATTATAAAATTAAAGATGCAGATGAATTTGTGAGCGAATATCAATCTTTGGAGGCTTTAACAAAAGAAAAAACATGGGAGCGCCTTTTCCAAATTAGGGATGCTGAGGAGTTTTGGGGGAAAGTAGGAAAAATGAAAAATTCCTACAACGAGCCCTTGTTCCCTACATTAAATAAATTTGTGTCATATATTTTTACACTGCCACACAGCAGTGCTTGCGCTGAGCGTATTTTTTCAAAACTTTCTGTTATGAAAAATAAGCTAACAAATAGACTCAAAGTTCAGACCTGTAATGAGAGACTATCAGCTCTTAATTTGGTAGATACTGATTTAGAAGATTGGAAGCCAAACCGGGAATTAATTGACAAATTACAATTAATTACAAAAAAATAAGTACCAAGTACAAATTTTCATTGACAGTTGTTTTTTTAGTTTTAATGTTTATTTAATGTTTTATTGTATTATTTTTGTTTTTTGTTACTTTACATGAATTCGTATTTTTTACCTTGTTTATTACTTTACTGCTTACTTTGTACCTAATTTGAAGTAATTTTTAAATAAAAAAATCGTTTTAAAACGTTTTATACTTTTTTTTTTAAAAATGATACCTTTTTTTTGAAAATGATACTTTTTGTGATACTTTTCGAAAAAAGTCAACGGCAACGCTGACTACGATATATGCGATCTTGCCCAAATTATGTATTTATTCAAATTTTAACTAGATACAGTTTTCGACAACAACAAAATGTAGAAGTCTACTCTATATTCCGCGTACTTTGTAAAACGTGTAATGCAATATTTTTCAGTAAAATTCGGTATTTTGAGGTTGCTATCAGATATTACATTGAATAGCGGTAACCAAGCTCACTTTTGACTTTCCGATACTTTAAAATATGAGATATGTACGTTTTTACTGAGGGGGGGGGGGGGGGGGGGGGGGTTTATATATAAGTCTGTTTACCCGACTGAAGCTTTCTCACTGGTGTCTGAAGAAATAGCATATGGATGAGATATGGAAGTTAACAAATGTAAGGTGTTGCACTCTTCCGATTTGGACCTAATTCAGCTTAGGACAGTTCGCAGGTTTAAATTACTGTGATTATTCCATAATAATCAATAAATTTTTTCAGCAGATATAGCATTTCTTATTAAGGGCTGTTTTATTATGGCTGCTTCTGTAGATAAATATCTACTTCTAATAGATACGGTGGTTCAAATGTTAAAGTGCATGGGCGGTGCCACGCCCCACGGCAATTTCCAGATCCACATCTCATCTTCCTACCTCTAATAGTTCACGAGACAAGGTGGTTCAAGTGTAAGAGCGGTGCCAAACCCTTTCATCTGATCATGACCTAATATAGCATATGACAGCTGCCTGGTCGACAATGAGAAAGTAAGCACATTTCAGGAGGATAGATCCAGTTTCTACCTGATTAATTATATTATTCCTCAATAATTTGTATGTTAAAAAATTTCTTACACACAATAGGCGTATTTTCGTTACACTGCCAGCTTAGGCAATCGCATAATTTGTATGTAGAGCTAAGCGATATTAAGCATGTATAGAAATTATCGCTAAAGTTTGTGTCTTAAATCGGCATAGCATTGCCAGCATAAACAACATAACAAAAAGGCAGAATTAAATGGTACCAAGCGAACAAAGATATATTTTATTGTGAACTAATGCAGAGGAAGAAGAGAATAGAATGTAGTTTTTTTATAATTGTATTTGTTAATTTTTTTCGCAACACTTACCTATCATTAACCTTTTTTCACAGCATTCTCAAAATGGTGCCCAGTTTGTGTCAAATGACAATATCGATAGTTTGATATTTCCTTGGGCAGAAATTCCTTACAGACTAGTAATAAATTAAAATTATAATTTGTATAAAATTAAGTAATCAAATTAATTAACAACCATTAACTAGGTAGACTAAAATCTGTATGATCACAAATAGAATTGTAGAGTACGTAGCAAAGGGGTAACCATCTGGACGCGATGCGAGGGCCTACATGTCAGACGAGCGGGCCATGCTGACGGGAGTTCTCTTCCAGGAATGGATAATCCTCGACAGGAACTTAGAGTTCCCATCCCCGTCCCCGCAGGCCGCAAACTCGTCAGCCCCTACAACAAACACCGGAACGAATACGACTACGAAAAGAACTACTAATACGACGAACAAAGCAATAGGAGACTTGGCCGCCTTATTCCAAGACACAGAAAGAATACAAACATCAGATGAATTGTCAAGCGAAGGGAGTCATTGACTAACTTCAGGAGCCGTGGAATCTGACTCTTTCGGGGACAGAAACGTCAGAATCCCTGTAGGCCCATTAGCGGCTAGCAAAGAGGATTGAGACTTGCTAAAAACAAAAAGGTGTCAGGAGATCAGAGGAAAAAAACTCCGAAAGATGTAACTGACAACCGAAAAAGCAACTCTGAAGCAAACTTCCAAGGATGCATGGGAGCCTACACCTGTTCCCACAGGTAAAAAAATCCCAAAATAAAACCCACAGGAGGAATGTGCAGAAACTGCAACAAGGAAGAGAAAGAGCTTCCCACTACCGTTAGGAAAAAACCTTCCAATACGAAACCAAAGTCTCTAAGCTGAATTCTTGCAATAGTAAGAAGGAATGTCGAAATCTTACCACGAAGTCGGACAACTTGCCTTCCACCTCAAAAAAAGGCGAACTATTAACGGAACGGTCGTTACTTAAGATGAATCTAACCGTTGAGTGACAAAACGACAACAATGGGACGATCTATGCTTTGGTATGATCCGGAAGATCAGAGACCAGCACTAGCAGAGCTGATCAACAGAAAGATCATGCAGCACGTCCTGGGAAAGGGAGAAGACTGCGACGAGATCGATATCCTGAGCTGCTAAATGCGGAAATACTTGGCACGCCTAGTGAAGGATGGTCCTACCCCTTGGGAGGGCGGTAAGCTCGACATGGTTAGGAAAAGGGACATTCCGGAACTTACAAATGCGTCCTTGTTTCTGAAGGGTTGGGACAGCAAACTCCCACCCAGAAAACTCCTCGACGTCCTGGGAAACCAAAATAAGGGTCTGCAGACGAACAAGTGGGAGACGGTACCCTCTTCGTGGTGGGAATCGAATTGAGTCTCTCGAAAGAGATGAAAGGGAGGGTCTTCTCCGTCTCCACTGCCGTATATATAAAAATCAGCAAGGACGGCAGACAAGAACGACGCTGCCAACGAGAAAAAAGAGGGCAGTGATGCAGAAGCAGCACCGAAACAAGCAGAAGAGCAGGATGGGGACCCCATCATCAGCTCCCAAGAAGACCGACTTCTGGCATGACCGGCATTAAGGTCATCCAGATAAACCTCCGGAGCGAAACGGCAACTACCGCGCTGATGGATAACATAAACAAAGGTAAGGTTCATATAGCTAAAATCCAAGAACCATGGACGCAAAAATAATGTTATTGGATTAAACATCCCGCTTTACCAACTATTCTAAGCAAGATCAGAGGGACGACCAAGAACATGCATACTGACATACAAAAATGAAAGCTTATTTTTCTTCCCAAAGTTAACAACTGCGGATGCGACGGTGCTTAGACTTTGGAATGATAGCCCGTACCTGGCGTCAATGTACCTTCCATTCGACTCGCCGACACTTCCACCAATGGCGGAGCTACAACATCTGGCGAGAAAAGCCAAATGTCCACCACATCACCTGGGGTAGCTCGAATTGCAACAAAAGAATAATAGCCTTATTAGAATTATTTAATAAGTATCATCTTATTACATTAAACACGGGAAACAAAGCCACAATTTTAAATCGTATCAGAGAGGAGGTATTAGATATCACTTTCGGTTCTCAAGAGATAGTAGAAGAGATCCAAGGATGGCATATCTCCAACACACACTCCTTTTCAGATCACCTCTACATCATATTTAGTTTAATGTGACACCCCCAGAACCGCTACGTTTCAGGAACAAGACAAAACCAATTGGCATCGTTTCAGAGATCTAGTGAGCAAAGATATAGGGGCTCCCAAAGAAATTCTCCAAAACGAAGAGGAGATCGGAAGAGTTACGTCAGTGTTAGTGAGGTCCTACACAGAGTGTTTCCCACTTAGAAAAAGGAGGTCGCCTCAGGAGAAACGCTGAATGACGGGGCAGAATAGAAACCTAAGCAAAGAGCTAGTGGACATAGAAACATTAGTGGACAAAGACGGAAATAAAACAGAAACGTTAGAACATTCAATCAAATTGTTAATAAATACACATTTCCCCACAGAAGACCCAGGAGAGGAACTCAGTCCTAACAGGGAAGTACACATATACCCCAGGACGAGGTATTGGCAAGAAGCACGAGAAGGTTTCATGTGAAAACGGGGGAATTAAAGCTACACTGTGTGTAAGGCTTATAGATCCATAAGCCTAACATCCTTCTTATTGAAAACTAAGTAGAGTCCGAGCGATCAGCTAAAATTTCAATAACACGCCTATGTCAAGGGAATATCAGTAGTGACAGCCCTGCATGAGGTAGTGCATCTCATATAGAACTCTTTCAACGGTAAAATATACACACTTGGTGTTTTTATCGAAATAGAGGGGGTCTTCAACAACGTGAGCACGCAGACATTAATCCACTCCTTAGACCAGTTTGGAGTGAACAGGTTGATAATCGACTGGGTCAGCCATATGCTAAGGCACATATGAACTAATTGCGGATCCCACAGCATTAACATAAGGCAGATAGTACATAGAGGGATACCACAGGGAGGCATATTATCAGCACTCCTGTGGGTAACTACAATAAACAATCTCCTAAGGATGCTGACTGATGAAGAATTCAGGCCAGTCTATGCAGACGACGTTGCGATACTTTTGAAGGGGAAAGATCCGAACAAATTATGCAGAGAAGCCGAAAAAGTGCTGGCATACAACTGGGCGAAGCCTAGGGGACTGAATGTCAACCCGTACACAACAGAACTATGTCTGTTCACAAGGAAAACAAAAATCGCACAATACGTCAAACCTTCCCTTAAGAACCAGTGCATAGAAATAAACGCGAACGTTAAATATCTGGGAGTAATTCTGGACAGGAAACTAAACTGGAAAGATCACATCAATAGCAGAGCCGAAAAAGCCCTCAGATGCTGGTCAATATGCCGCAGAGCAATTGGCTCCACATGGGGCATCAGCCCAAGCATGTCGCACTAGATATACAAAAGCGTAATAAGGCCGATTATAACTTATTCGTCAATAGTATGGTGGACGGCAATGACAAAGAAATGTAACGTGAAGAAACTACAAGGGATTCAAAGAATTTGCTGCGTAGGAATATGCGGAGCAATGAGGACCGCGCCGACGAGCGCCCTCGAAATTTTGCTATACATACACCCAATAGATATCCAAATCAAATCTGAGGCAGCGATCTCAGAAAGGAGACTAAGTGCATCAGAGAATATTGGAACACCTAGGAGGGTTCCTGACAACAAACTGTCAGACAGATCGCATCTCAGAAACGACACATACACCCAAGATGGGGGAATAGTGGAGTGCTACACAGACACATCCAAATCCGAGTTAGGAGTAAGCATAGGGATCTACATTCACAATCCGAGGACTGAATTAGTATATGCTTTTGGAATTGATATACCTACTATTTTTATAGGATACGAAATAATTGACTTTGTGAGCTATTTAAGCACACTTGGTTTAAGAAGAATAAATTTCTTACTTATTTGTAAATCTCAATGTTGATGGTGGCTTTCGGCTCCGTTTAATGTTTTTTTTTTTTGGAACAATCGATATTGTTGATAGTATAGATTTAAGATTCAATTGTAATTTGTATATTTTAATTTTAATACTGATTATTGTCATTGAAGTGTGTAAGCAACTATGTAATCAGTTTGGGCATTTCAGGCTTGCAGGTTATGAATAAACTCTAATTGAATTGAATTGAAACATACATTCTGAAATACAGTTATGTTGGTTAGTACATTCCAATTTCCGATATAATTACACAACTGTCACTCGAACTTAAAATTTTCCCCGATGCTTTCCATACTGCATTTGTTAATCTTGATTTCTAGTTATTTCCACTCCGATTTTCCCTTGAAACACTATTCAGAAACGAAATTCAAAACAAAAATAATATAAAAAATCATTGTTTGAATTGTTTTATTCGGTGGTTTTGTCAAAATTGTATTTCAAACTAACCTTGGAAACTACGAATACAACAATAAAAAAAAGCCCAGTCGGTCCAGCCATTCTCAAGTGATGAAGTAACATAAATGCGTCAATTAATTTTTATTTACATACTAGCTGACCCGGTAGACTTCGCCTAGAAAAATGTTGACTTAGTCTACCCGGTCCGCGTTGCTGATCCTCGTGTAGCTGTACATTTAGCTGTACGTACGAAAACTAGTCATGTGCATTGAATCAAAAATAAATTTCTTGGAAAGAAATTTCTTCTTATTTTGTAAAAAATGTGCTGACGATTTAAATGCACTCATCGCATAGATAGCTGATAAACCAAAATTTTTGGTTCTTTCTGCCGGAGCGAAAGTGAAAAGCGCCGATTATTTACCAACTGTCGAGCATGTCCATAGGAAAAACGGGGACAATCGAGGTTTATTCCACAGACTTGCAATGATTGGCCTAGCGATTGTTAGTCGTCATTGCGAATCCAAGGCGACCTGTAAACTGGACGCGCTTGAATTTGGAATGTCAAGTAGGTTCAAATCATTGGTATTCTTGGAATGAGGTGCTTCATCCGTTTTTTAACATATAGTCTTGTTCCGTAAAAAAATTCTTGATTGGTTCAGGTTGCGTAACATGACCATAACCGATCCTACTTTGAACTGCAAATTGTGCGGCGGCATTCCTGGGAACTCCCGTGAGTTAAGGAATTCGGTTGGATAGTTAACGATTTCAGTTGGATCTGTAATTGAATCGATCGACTGAAATAAATACAATGGACATCGATTTGACTATGAATTGATATTTTTTATAATTTGCTTCAATACACGGGAAATCTGTATATTAAATCTTTTTTTGACGTTGTGAATTGACAAATATTAGGTGGAAGGGAAATGAGACCAGCGGAAGCGTTACCTGGAATTTCCCCATCGTCAATGTGTAAAAGTTGCTTCGAAAACACGTCCTCTGATTGATCATTTGCTTACTCGACCAGTATATTCATTGTTAACTTGAGATTTTTCACATATCTCTACAAATTCGATGGCTTTAAGCACACATTTATTAGTTCTGATTATGGCGAAAATCATTCATTGCATAGGACTTCCAACATAAGTTTCTGGCAAAATGGTAAGTCAGTCGATTTTCAAATACATATCAATAAAATCGTCAAACGATATGCATACAAATGCATATAGATGACATTTTTTATTAGTTTATTGACCTTTACGTAAATATTGAACTTTTCTTAGGAATCGAAATGAAAAACGGTACCTGTACCGGTCCTCTCCTCTGCAAAATAACTGCGGGTATTGTTATGCATCATACGACCGATGGCTTTTGGAGCCACTCTGAAGGTTATCACCATCACGCAGTCGAATAAGTTACGCAGTAATCTCGCGCTTCTCAGCTCGATTGATGACATAACACTGATTGATTTTTTTATTAAAATATCCAAGGAAATAAATGGTGAATTTGTCCTTGAATCTGTAAATTTAATAACACATTCTCGAACAATATCTTAGAATGTAGACATTATTTTATAGCGGTGAAACGTTATGAATCCCTGATGTGTATTTATACTAGGTGTTTGTGATATGTGTGGGAGTAGCAGAAATAATATACCTTAAAAACCCCCTGCTTCGACAATATCCGCTCCAAATGACTTCATTTGGAAGGAACTGTTGAACTTCTGAATATTCTCCACGAAATGCTTAAATCATATATAGCTCCTGACATTTCGTGTCGAAATTTTAAGACATTGCACTGTGGATTCTGATTGAACTCTGATTGTCCTGGAAACTACGAATACAACAATAAAGAAATGAGCTAAGTAGGTCCAGCCGTTCTCGAGTTGTTACCTAATAACTCGAGAACGGCTGGACCTACATGCGTCATTTTTTTATTTTAGATATAGATAAAACAGAAGAGTTATCGAAGTAATAAAGGAACATTTCTTTTACTATTGCCGTACTCTGTGACCATCGCTTCCATCAAAGGTGAAATCGCTTCCAGTGATTGCCCGGATTTTAACAAATTAAATTGTATTTTTTATTTGCCGTAACTTGTTTAAAGTAAATTAACTTGGACACCAATTATTTTCAAAATTGAAATAAAGAGTCCGCCATCTAACGTTTTTTTTTCAACTAGTGCTTATTTCATTTTCGTTATATTACAAAAAATTAAGAGGAGGATATTGGAAACATTAGGTTTCAACAGGACGGCGCTACGTGCCACACAGCCGAAGTTACACTCGATGTTTTGCGCCCTGTTTTTGAAGATCGCATTATCAGCCGGCCGATGTCGTTAGGCTACTGCAGCCAGCCGCGATTTGAAATTTGAGAAAATATCGAGTAGTGTTTTTTTTATAGAATTTTCAAAAAAATAAGTTATTTGGCGGACCCTGTACTTTTAAAGTGCGAGGGGTTGGGAACAGCCTAAACTCCAAATAGGCCACAAACCGACGTCGAAAACTAGGACAAAATCGATCAAAGAGCTCTACGTATTTTAGAGGACCAAATTCACCACATACGCGATAAATCGAAGACATGCATGGAGTGCCAGACGCAAAAGTTAGATTGGTGCGCAAAGTGATGGCAAAGAAAGCACAAAATGACACCAATATGGAGGCACATGTAAGCCGACATGAATGAGATATTCCAAAAGCCCGTGGCGCTCGAAAAGTCTATAACATTTGATGTTTCAATACCTGCTACCATTTTAGGCTTACTCCCAAGTATTTACAATGGATTAATAACAACATTGGCTGCTCACACTGAAAAAGACCTTACACCAGCTTTAGTTTTTGCAAAAACGTCAGTGGAGTACCGTAGAGGGAAAAAAGATACGGAAGGCGCAGATATTTCTTTCTTTTTAGAATGAAGGGTCACGTCCAAGGTAAATACGTAGAATACAGTGAGTGGATTGCCCGCAAGGGGAGCATATAGGAGAGAAACTTAAAAGCCAATATTATAAAGCAATACTACTCCGGTGAGCATTTATTTTTTGTTGGCAACAGTAACTTCAACGAGATAAAGACAATTTCTCTGTGGCTAATGGACAACTGGTGCCTGCATCTGGAAAGGGCAGTGTTATACATACAATGAATAAAGAAGGACGTTCAAGTAAAGATCGCATTGAACTTGTGTTGTATGTTCCGCAACTGACTGGAAATTTAATTTACGTACGACGATTGGCCGATACGTTTTCTAAAAACACATGTGACATTATTTAAAAAATAATCTGTACAGATTGTTATTAACTAATTGCGTAAATTGTGTTACTCACGAGAAGAAATATTGCATACATAATTGACACGATCTATTCAAAATACTGATATAGTTGATGGAATAAAATTGGCTGTTTGTTAAACAGATTTGGAGATTTGTCGCCAAAAGTATCGAGTTTCCAATAAATTTGGTGACTAAACTTTTATAAAATGTTTTCTCGGACTTACGAAATTGATATTTAACTCGTAATCACCATCAATTTAAAGCCAAAGCTTTCGATTAAGTTTACATCAATCATGTTTAAGATATTTTGAAAAAAACGGCACTTCTAAATCTAGTAATATTACTAAAAATAAAGGTTTTCTGGTATAAAATATTTTATAAGTGTTATGTGCTAATTTTATAGATGACTTTTCTCGTTTCACCACAGTATATTTGCTTGGTAGCTGTACTAGACGACTTCGGGTTAATTCAATTATCGGTGAGACTTTAATAAGTCGATCATTGCATCCAGCTTTTCTTGCATTTATATCTGCCAGATTCAAATTATTTCGAATAGCAAAGAATCGCTTCCCCAACATATTATCAGTAAAGAATGAAAAACAAACACAATTTTGTATTGCAGTTTGCGTTTTTACAAATTATTTGACTAGTTTACGTTTATGCGCTCAAAAATGAGAAAACAAACACACCAATCACTAACATAACAATTTGAAATAGCAAAAGTGTATGCCTTTCATCTAAAACAAACAAATTATGATTAACTTTATGCGGTGCTTACACGGTCCATCTGATTGATGATCATATTTGTATGTATTTGTGAAAATGAGAGTGTATGCGTATGCATCAATCAAACCATGCGCAAACTTTACAAAGCGCATAGAAACAGAGTACCATGTAATGTCAAATCTATTCGACAAAAACAATGAAAGGGTTAAGAGGGAATGACAAATTTCAAAGCACATTCTCGGAAAGTTATTAATGGTATATCGGAGAGTCGGGTAATAATGTGGAACGAAAGATAAGCCTTTCAACAGATGAATAAGACATAGATAATAAGAATTAATTTTGGGCATTCACTTTATTACATTTATGACATGTAAAGAATATTATATAATAATCAATGGGAAAATCATTGGTAATAATGTGAATGTAATAAGATATACGCATAGTTACATGACGTGTAGTCTTGGAAACACATTTAAAAAACTTGCGTTTAATAAATAATAAGTCAATTATATACAGGGTTCCCCAACAAGAGGTGTTATTTTGAATCACCCGGTATTTCGGTAGCTGTCACTTTTGAATGGGAGTTCATGGGGGTATATGTCATAAGGTAAAGTTACAGTAGTAGTTTGTCTCCTGTCCGGTGCACACGCACTTTTGTTTGTCCGGTCGTCGTTGCGTTGTTTGTACCCTGTCCGGTGCACACGCACTTTTGTTTGTCCGGTCGTCGTCGCGTTTTGATTTATTTATGTTCTGTTCGTCCGTGTAGTACAAAAAAAAAAAAAAAACAAGAAACATTAGAATATTTAGAAACAGAATTAAAAAGAAAAAAAAACCAACTACCATCTCCGCAATTAATAATAACAATAACCTAACAAAAAACAAACACAACAATAACCCAACAAAAAACAAACACAACAAACAACAACAATAACACCAGCAGCCACACATCATCAACGCCAACACGAAGGGCTTTTTTTATGCTCCCCTTCTCCTGTGTTCTCCCCTTCCTATCCATCTTCCTTTTCGCATAATATAAATGACTGTGCTCTCTTCATGTCGCTGCCTGACTTGTGTTGAAGGTTTAACACTGAACACTTGTTGGGTCTAGCAGCGGCAAGAGGGGTGCACAGTTATTTGTGTTTATGCTTTGATATTGTTTTGTTTTCTGTCTGTTACAATGGTAGGTACATTCAAAATACATTTTGCGAACATACGAGGGCTGAAGGCAAATTTCTTTGCGGTATACATCCATGTTCAGTTCCATAGGCCAGATGTATTCCCTCTATGTGAGACCCAGGTGTGTGAGGGTTCTAATCCACAGAACTTCCACATTCCTGGCTATCACACTCTTTCCTCTTTCTCTTCCCACAGAGGGCTTGTGGTATACATACGTAATGGTGTGGTGTTCCAGAGCCAGCAACATTTGGCCTCACAAGATCCAGAATTTAACTTTCTTTGGGTTAAGTTCAGGATTGGATCACACCCATTACACCTCGGGTTTCTTTACAGAAACCCAAATTTGGAAAGGGAGGCTACCCTAAACGGCTTCGACGCCCTTTCCGACTCCATATCAAAAGTTTTAGAAGATTGTCCGGACAGTGAAATTGTAGTTGCTGGGGATTTCAATGTCCATAATCAATCTTGGCTTTCCCATTCGAGCCACACTTCTCCGGAGGGCCAGTACGCTGAGCTTTTCGCCGCGCATAACAACTTGACGCAACTAGTGAATGAACCAACACACATTCCGCGTGTTGAAGGGCAATATCATAATATTCTTGACCTTTTCTTAACCTCACACCCTGAAAAGTACGAGGTTAACATTCTTGCACCTCTTGGTAACTCGGATCATTGCACCATTTCAGCATCCTCTTCGTTCTCCGATCTTCGATCCACTTCTAAACCAGTCACGAAGCGGACATTGTACATATACGAAAAGGCACGTTGGGCCGAGCTCAACAATTTCTATCAGCATTTTAATTGGAAATTATGTTTCCTAGACAATAATGTCGATGCTGCTGCTGAAATGGTCGAGAAAATAATTCTTCTTGGAATAAACACGTTTATTCCCTCGAAGACTACCTTCAAAGAATTGTTGGTTTAATCAGACATGTAAAGAAGCTGTCAGATCCAAAGAGGAAGCGTTCAGAAATTGGCGTTTAAGTAAAAACGTCACTACTGAGCTGCTACGTAAGCAGGCAATATCCAATTGTGCCAGAGTGCTTAGGCGCGAAAAACTTCTCCACGAACAGCGCCTTCGTGCTAAAGTTCTTTCTTCTCCGAGGGGAAGTAAGAGCTTTTGGGCATTTGTTAAAAGAGTAAGAGACAATTCTTCATCTTCTATTCCAACTCTCGTTAACGGTGACCAGATATTCACTGACCCGGTTGACAAAGCTAACCTTATGGCTGAAATATTTGCAAATAATTCATCTTTTGCCAGAAAGCAGTCAACTACTCCCCGCGATCGAGAACGTATCTAGTTCGATGCCTCAGATATTTTTTCGAACACGTGGGGTTAAAAGGGTTCTTGCAGATCTCAATGTAAACAAAACTCCGGGCCCGGATGGCATTTCAGCACTTGTCCTATGTAAGTGCTCTTCGACGCTAGCTCGTCCATTGCGCAATCTTTTCAACATGTCGTATCGTGCTGGTATTTACCCTTCACGTTGGAAAGTTGCCAATGTCCAGCCGATCCCCAAGAAATGTGAGGCTACAAATCCTGCGAATTACCGCCCAATAGCAATATGTTCTGCGCTCTCAAAGGTTATGGAGAGCATGGTTAACCACCATCTTGTCAAATATTTAGAGTCTAATGGCCTTCTAAATGATCGACAGTATGGCTTCCGTAGAAATCGATCTACTGGAGACCTGATGGCATTCCTTACGGAGCGATGGAGTCGATCTATTCACGCCCTTGGTGAAAGTAAAGTCGTAGCTCTAGATATTTCCAAGGCGTTCGATAGGGTCTGGCACGAAGCACTCATATCAAAACTTATTGCATTTGGTGTCGGTAATATCTTCTCTCGATTCATATCGAGTTTTCTCAGGGATCGCTCTATACGAGTAGTTATAGATGGGGTCTCATCCAACGAGCATAGGTTGACCGCAGGAGTGCCACAAGGCTCTGTCCTCTCTCCCTCTCTATTTCTTATTTTCATTGACGACCTGTTGGGTCAGACTGTGAACCCGATCTACTCCTTTGCGGATGACAGTAACCTATGTCATTCATACTCATTTGATCATCGGCCAGGTCCCCTGGAGGTCGAGGACAAAAGGCGAATGATGAATGACTCACTTAACCGCGATTTGGCGAAGATTTGTGAGTGGGGCCAAATGAATAGAGTAGATTTTAATGCGCAAAAGACCCAGTGCTGTTTGTTGTCACACAAACGTTCACCAGATCCAGCATCGTCGTCAATATCTATGGGTGGTGGGGATATCGACGTATCAGATACTCTTGATGTTCTGGGCATGAATACAGTTTGATGCTCGCTGGGCTAGCCATATATTCGAAGTGTCGAAAGAAGCATTCAAGTGTTTAGGCTTTTTGAAGCGGTGCAAGAAATACTTCACTACATCTGATCTCGTAAATATTTACACCACTTACATCCGGCCAAAAATGGAATACAACTCGCATATATGGGCAGGGGCTCCATTAACATCTTTGAAGCTTCTGGACCGTGTACAGAGGAGAGCGGTGGTGATGATAGGGGATGGTAGGGTATCCAGCTCTATTGTCTCCCTACAGCATCGCCGAAATGTGGGTTGTGTATCGCTATTCTATAGATATTTTAATGGTATCTGTTCAGAAGATATCCGTCGTCTGGTCCCTGACGTTAGAACATTTAGTCGGAATACACGGCTATCCAGGGTCTCTCATCCGTTCATTGTGAAATGGCCGGTTGACCGGACGACGCACTATAGAGAAAATTCGTTCTTTAGCCGAACCGTTCGTATGTGGAATAATCTTCCAGCAAATGTATTTCCTGCCAGGTGTGACATTCAGAAATTCAAAACAAATGTCAACAAACACTACTCCCTCTTTCCTCCTTCCGATACCCTAATTTCCTTCCGCTAACACAATGCATTGCATTTATAGGTGGCATCACCTGAGAGTTGGCCTTCAAAAAAAAAAAAAAAGAGATAAAGATATACAAAAGCGTAATAAGGCCGATTATAACTTATTCGTCAATAGTATGGTGGACGGCAATGACAAAGAAATGTAACGTGAAGAAACTACAAGGGATTCAAAGAATTTGCTGCGTAGGAATATGCGGAGCAATGAGGCCCGCGCCGACGAGCGCCCTCGAAATTTTGCTATACATACACCCAATAGATATCCAAATCAAATCTGAGGCAGCGATCTCAGAAAGGAGACTAAGTGCATTGGATGAGTGGATTAAGGATGCACCTTAAACACAACATTTTTTTGGAACAATCGATATTGTTGATAGTATAGATTTAAGATTCAATTGTAATTTGTATATTTTAATTTTAATACTGATTATTGTCATTGAAGTGTGTAAGAAACTATGTAATCAGTTTGGGCATTTCAGGCTTGCAGGTTATGAATAAACTCTAATTGAATTGAATTGAAACATACATTCTGAAATACAGTTATGTTGGTTAGTACATTCCAATTTCCGATATAATTACACAACTGTCACTCGAACTTAAAATTTTCCACGATGCTTTCCATACTGCATTTGTTAATCTTGATTTCTAGTTATTTCCACTCCGATTTTCCCTTGAAACACTATTCAGAAACGAAATTCAAAACAAAAATAATATAAAAAATCATTGTTTGAATTGTTTTATTCGGTGGTTTTGTCAAAATTGTATTTCAAACTAACCTTGGAAACTACGAATACAACAATAAAAAAAAGCCCAGTCGGTCCAGCCATTCTCAAGTGATGAAGTAACATAAATGCGTCAATTAATTTTTATTTACATACTAGCTGACCCGGTAGACTTCGCCTAGAAAAATGTTGACTTAGTCTACCCGGTCCGCGTTGCTGATCCTCGTGTAGCTGTACATTTAGCTGTACGTACGAAAACTAGTCATGTGCATTGAATCAAAAATAAATTTCTTGGAAAGAAATTTCTTCTTATTTTGTAAAAAATGTGCTGACGATTTAAATGCACTCATCGCATAGATAGCTGATAAACCAAAATTTTTGGTTCTTTCTGCCGGAGCGAAAGTGAAAAGCGCCGATTATTTACCAACTGTCGAGCATGTCCATAGGAAAAACGGGGACAATCGAGGTTTATTCCACAGACTTGCAATGATTGGCCTAGCGATTTGTTAGTCGTCATTGCGAATCCAAGGCGACCTGTAAACTGGACGCGCTTGAATTGGAATGTCAAGTAGGTTAAAATCATTGGTATTCTTGGAATGAGGTGCTTCATCCGTTTTTTAACATATAGTCTTGTTCCGTAAAAAAAATTCTTGATTGGTTCAGGTTGCGTAACATGACCGTAACCGATCCTACTTTGAACTGCAAATTGTGCGGCGGCATTCCTGGGAACTCCCGTGAGTTAAGGAATTCGGTTGGATAGTTAACGATTTCAGTTGGATCTGTAATTGAATCGATCGACTGAAATAAATACAATGGACATCGATTTGACTATGAATTGATATTTTTTATAATTTGCTTCAATACACGGGAAATCTGTATATTAAATCTTTTTTTGACGTTGTGAATTGACAAATATTAGGTGGAAGCGAAATGAGACCAGTGGAAGCGTTACCTGGAATTTCCCCATCGTCAATGTGTAACAGTTGCTTCGAAAACACGTCCTCTGATTGATCATTTTCTTACTAGACCAATATATTCATTGTTAACTTGAGATTTTTCACATATCTCTACAAATTCGATGGCTTTAAGCACACATTTATTAGTTCTGATTATGGCGAAAATCATTCATTGCATAGTACTTCCAACATAAGTTTCTGGCAAAATGGTAAGTCAGTCGATTTTCAAATACATATCAATAAAATCGTCAAACGATATGCATACAAATGCATATAGATGACATTTTTTATTAGTTTATTAACCTTTACGTAAATATTGAACTTTTCTTAGGAATCGAAATGAAAAACGGTACCTGTACCGGTCCTCTCCTCTGCAAAATAACTGCGGGTATTGTTATGCATCATACGACCGATGGCTTTTGGAGCCACTCTGAAGGTTATCACCATCACGCAGTCGAATAAGTTACGCAGTAATCTCGCGCTTCTCAGCTCGATTGATGACATAACACTGATTGATTTTTTTATTAAAATATCCAAGGAAATAAATGGTGAATTTGTCCTTGAATCTGTAAATTTAATAACACATTCTCGAACAATATCTTAGAATGTAGACATTATTTTATAGCGGTGAAACGTTATGAATCCCTGATGTGTATTTATACTAGGTGTTTGTGATATGTGTGGGAGTAGCAGAAATAATACCTTAAAAACCCCCTGCTTCGACAATATCCGCTCCAAATGACTTCATTTGGAAGGAACTGTTGAACTTCTGAATATTCTCCACGAAATGTTTAAATCATATATAGCTCCTGACATTTCGTGTCGAAATTTTAAGACATTGCACTGTGGATTCTGATTGAACTCTGATTGTCCTGGAAACTACGAATACAACAATAGAGAAATGAGCTAAGTAGGTCCAGCCGTTCTCGAGTTGTTACCTAATAACTCGAGAACGGCTGGACCTACATGCGTCATTTTTTTTATTTTAGATATAGATAAAACAGAAGAGTTATCGAAGTAATAAAAGAACATTTCTTTTACTATTGCCGTACTCTGTGATCATCGCTTCCATCAAAGGTGAAATCGCTTCCAGTGATTGCCCGGATTTTAACAAATTAAATTGTATTTTTTATTTGCCGTAACTTGTTTAAAGTAAATTAACTTGGACACCAATTATTTTCAAAATTGAAATAAAGAGTCCGCCATCTAACGTTTTTTTTTCAACTAGTGCTTATTTCATTTTCGTTATATTACAAAAAATTAAGAGGAGGATATTGGAAACATTAGGTTTCAACAGGACGGCGCTACGTGCAACACAGCCGAAGTTACACTCGATGTTTTGCGCCCTGTGTTTGGAGAACCTAACGTTCTTTTTTCAATTAGTGCTTATTTCGTTATTTTCGATATCGGGCCATGTTTAACGAATTTTTGTTTACAAAAATTGAAGAGGAGGATATTGGCAATATTTGGTTTTAACAGGACGGCGCTGCGTGCCACACAGCCGAAGCTACAACCGATGTTTTGCTCCCTGTTTTTGAAGATCGCATTATCAGCCGGCCGATGTCGTTAGGCTACTGCAGCCAGCCGCGATTTGAAATTTGAGAAAATATCGAGTAGTGTTTTTTTTATAGAATTTTCAAAAAAATAAGTTATTTGGCGGACCCTGTACTTTTAAAGTGCGAGGGGTTGGGAACAGCCTAAACTCCAAATAGGCCACAAACCGACGTCGACAACTAGGACAACATCGATCAAAGAGCTCTACGTATTTTAGAGGACCAAATTCACCACATACGCGATAAATCGAAGACATGCATGGAGTGCCAGACGCAAAAGTTAGATTGGTGCGCAAAGTGATGGCAAAGAAAGCACAAAATGACACCAATATGGAGGCACATGTAAGCCGACATGAATGAGATTTCCAAAAGCCCGTGGCGTTCGAAAAGTCTATAACATTTGATGTTTTAATACCTGCTACCATTTTAGGCTTACTCCCAAGTATTTACAATGGATTAATAACAACATTGGCTGCTCACACTGAAAAAGACCTTACACCAGCTTTAGTTTTTGCAAAAACTACAGTGGAGTACCGTAGAGGGAAAAAAGATACGGAAGGCGCAGATATTTCTTTCTTTTTAGAATGAAGGGTCACGTCCGAAGTAAATACGTAGAATAAAGTGAGTGGATTGCCCGCAAGGGGAGCAGATAGGAGAGAAACTTAAAAGCCAATATTATAAAGCCATACTACTCCGGTGAGCATTTATTTTTTGTTGGCAACAGTAACTTCAACGAGATAAAGACAATTTCTCTGTGGCTAATGGACAACTGGTGCCTGCATCTGGAAAGGGCAGTGTTATACATACAATGAATAAAGAAGGACGTTCAAGTAAAGATCGCATTGAACTTGTGTTGTATGTTCCGCAACTGACTGGAAATTTAATTTACGTACGACGATTGGCCGATACGTTTTCTAAAAACACATGTGACATTATTTAAAAAATAATCTGTACAGATTGTTATTAACTAATTCCGTAAATTGTGTTACTCACGAGAATAAATATTGCATACATAATTGACACGATCTATTCAAAATACTGATATAGTTGATGGAATAAAATTGGCTGTTTGTTAAACAGATTTGGAGATTTGTCGCCAAAAGTATCGAGTTTCCAATAAATTTGGTGACTAAACTTTTATAAAATGTTTTCTCGGACTTACGAAATTGATATTTAACTCATAATCACCATCAATTTAAAGCCAAAGCTTTCGATTAAGTTTACATCAATCATGTTTAAGATATTTTGAAAAAAACGGCACTTCTAAATCTAGTAATATTACTAAAAATAAAGGTTTTCTGGTATAAAATATTTTATAAGTGTTATGTGCTAATTTTATAGATGACTTTTCTCGTTTCACCACAGTATATTTGCTTGGTAGCTGTACTAGACGACTTCGGGCTAATTCAATTATCGGTGAGACTTTAATAAGTCGATCATTGCATCCAGCTTTTCTTGCATTTATATCTGCCAGATTCAAATTATTTCGAATAGCAAAGAATCGCTTCCCCAACATATTATCAGTAAAGAAAGTTATCCCTATTGAGGAATCGTAGAACATATTCACTCTAGGTAACTTTAGAACGCTCATCATCGTTTTTTTGGCGGGGGCACAAAAGGTATCCACAATGATTTTCCGGTATTCCAACTGAAGGCCAACTTATTTTGCTTTTAGGAGTATATGCTACTGGAATCTCCGGAACGGTTTCACTATGTGGTTCATCGTGTTGATCAGTGGACTCGTCTATATTTACATTATCGTCAATATATTCCGCTGAGATAGCTTCGTGGTCTCCAGGAAAACATCCTTTAATTTCACTTGTGGCACTTCAAATATGACCTCATAATCTTCCATTACGTCGTCAACATCTGAATCAGCTTCTAGCATGGCCAGTTTCTAATCATCATTTAATGTTTCCATTGTCTATGAAAATCCGAAGAAAAATATTATGATTTCTGAATAAAAACACAATTTTGTATTGCAGTTTGCGTTTTAACAAATTATTTGACTAGTTCACGTTTATGCGCTCAAAAATAAGAAAACAAACACACCAATCACTAACATAACAATTTGAAATAGCAAAAGTGTATGCCTTTCATCTAAAACAAACAAATTATGATTAACTTTATGCGGTGCTTACACGGTCCATCTGATTGATGATCATATTTGTATGTATTTGTGAAAATGAGAGTGTATGCGTATGCATCAATCAAACCATGCGCAAACTTTACAAAGCGCATAGAAACAGAGTACCATGTAATGTCAAATCTATTCGACAAAAACAATGAAAGGGTTAAGAGGGAATGACAAATTTCATTCAATAAATGGAAAGCACATTCTCGGAAAGTTATTAATGGTATATCGGAGAGTCGGGTAATAATGTGGAACGAAAGATAAGCCTTTCAACAGATGAATAAGACATAGATAATAAGAATTAATTTTGGGCATTCACTTTATTACATTTATGACATGTAAAGAATATTATATAATAATCAATGGGAAAATCATTGGTAATAATGTGAATGTAATAAGATATACGCATAGTTACATGACGTGTAGTCTTGGAAACACATTTAAAAAACTTGCGTTTAATAAATAATAAGTCAATTATATACAGGGTTCCCCAACAAGAGGTGTTATTTTGAATCACCCGGTATTTCGGTAGCTGTCACTTTTGAATGGGAGTTCATGGGGGTATATGTCATAAGGTAAAGTTACTGATCGGTTCAACTTGGTGAACCCAGTGCGATCCTTACCGGTTGCATCTCCAGCCGTCTTCACAGACCTTCACGTGGTAACTCCTGGGCAACGGCGTTTTGGCAACCGCCAAGGCGACGGCTAACGTGTGAGTTAACATAACCCTCCCTCCTACCGTACCCAGGCACCCACATTTACCCCACGTCAGCAAAAACTTGAGAAAATTTACGAAACTTGTTTTTAATTCATATGTTAACAACTTGTTTACAAGATTAGTTTAAAAATAGATAAATTTATATAAAATAAATTTCATATAAAACAAAATGTAATACAAAATTATAAAAGGGTAAGGAGGGTTGCCTAAAAATATAACGATAAATACTCTTTGAAATAAGAAAAATAAGAATTAAAAAACATTGCGTATTCATTTTTGTATAGAAGTTTTAAAATTGTTGATATTTAGTCTGTTTTTTAGTAACAACACCCCTTAACCCTAGGATAGGCGATAAGCTTTCGATCACTAAATTGACCTCTTGGTCTGGCCAGACCACATGACTATAATAGAAGATTTTTGGCTATAAACATACTGTATACTAGGGTGGAGTGAAATTCAAAAAAAAAAGTTAACCTCGGAAAGAGATGTAGTCTGGGGTCCTAATGAGGGGAAAAATAAAGAAAAAAAATTTAAAAAATGTTCAGGGGACGCGCCACTCCCTCGAAATTTGGAAATTATCGCTATTTTGGCGTTGATTTTAGAAAAATCCTAAAAAGTTTTATGTCAATAAATGTTTGCAATAGCAATAAGGGCATGAAAAAATTTAAAAAAATTTTCTCATTGTTCAAAAATTTTAAAAAAAATTTCTCATTGTTCAAAAATTTCAAAAAGTAAAATAAGTCAAATCGTCCCTTCTTCAGAAAATTGACTGAACAATGAAATCGCCACCAAAGCTACAAATATTAGTCGATTATCCTCATATTTGCCTCAAATACTTTTGTTTGGGCACTGAACAAGCTCAAACTTTTAAATTTCGAATAAGTTAAGTCGTTAATTTTTAGGATTTTTCTAAAATCAACGCCAAAATAGCGATAATTTCCAAATTTCGAGGGAGTGGCGCGACCCCTAAAAATTTTTTAAAAATTTTTTCTTTATTTTTCCCCTCATTAGGACCCCAGACTACATCTCTTTCCGAGGTTAACTTTTTTAAATTAAAAAAAGCATGTTTTCACTCCACCCTACTGTATACCTAATCATGGGGTCTTAATTCATATGGAAATTGTTGATATGTGTTATACATAGTCATTTAAAGCGAAACTGTATCTACATACTTCCAAAATAAGGTAAAAATGTCACAAAAAATAATATACAAAAAATGTAAAACATCCTCTTTTTTGATAAAATCAAATTTCATGTTTATTTTTCAAGAAGTAAATTCAAGTTCTTAACATAAGTATCAAATCAAAACAAAATCAAAAATAAGGAGAAAAACAAAGACAAAAGCAAAAACAAAACCAAACTTCTACCTTTCATGAGGGTTTCATGAGTAAACTCATAGCTGTGGTCTACTCAGACCAAGAGGTTAGTTTAGTGGTAATTTTTTTCCAACGGGAATTTCTCCCCATTAGCTTGCAATTTTCGAGTCAAAATTGAATTCGTCCGATTCAGCATACTTCCCTTATAGATATCAACACCCTCAATTTTTTAATTTTTGCCTTTAAAAAAAATTATAAGCGCTCAAAGTCATCCTTCACTTTTATAGCTTTTATAGGCATCCTTCACTTTTATAGCTTTTTCAGCATTTGTACCTCTTTCTGAGCACCAAATATCAAAAATGTGTGAGCGCGGAATTTTGCAATTATAAACTGTGCCTATTGCAGAAACAATTTATAACAACGATCAAATTAAGAAAAAATTAAATTAAAATTGGGTAAAAAACAAAAAATAAACACATTTCCTTACATGCATAACAATAACAGAGCAACGCGAACATAAATTAACAAACACCACACAAAAATTCATATTTGGACATAAAAACAACGAGGCGGGTTGGGTCTGAGGGGGATAACACAAAGAAGTAAAATTGCATAACTTCAAGGATTTTTTCAATAAACTGGGGAATAAATTCATATAAATTCAATGCAAAACACCCAACTGCATAAATGTGTTGTAAAAAATTATTTTAAAACACTTTCAACTGGAAAACCAACGTACTGGCCTAGTGATCCGACAAAAAATACCAGACCTTTTAGACTTCATGGTCTATTTCGGTATCCCAGAATCAAATTTTGATATTATTGCTTCTAATGACCTATCTTCAGACCACAGTCCTATAAATTATAGGACGCAATAAAAATAAGAATATATTTTTACACAAAACGGATCTTGAAGCGTTTAAATATTGGATCGACACACACGTAAACTTAAACGTATCTATTAAAGACTCATATGAACTAGATAATGCTATAGATGTCTTTACAAAATTAATTCAAGATGCAGCATCAAATGTATACGTTAGTGCAGAAATCAAAAAGCTTGTTAAAAAAACCCCCATTTGCGCAAAGTTTGGCAACAAACCAGATTCCCAGCTGATAAAACTAATTTGAATCGAGGTACCAACTACCTTAATAAGCCATTAAAGGAAATAAAGAACGAGTCAGTGGCAAACTTTCTTAGTGGTCTAAACCCAAACGAAAACAATGAAAATAACTTATGGAGAGCAACAAAATCCTAAAGCGCCCGCAAAAGAGAGATACACCTATAAGAGACGTTAATGGATATTGGTGCCGAAACGACAAAAGAAAAGCTTGTGCATTTAAATCCTTTTTGGAGGAAACCTTCACCCCTTTTGATTTTTGCAATGCCTCCAATACAAAAGATATCAACGATTTCCTTAATGTACCATGTCAAATGTACATAGCGATTAAACACTTCACTTTCAGAGAAGTTGTAAATGAAATACGTCAGTTGAACAATAATAAATCTGCGGGTTACGACAACATAAACTCAAAAATCATAAAAGCTTTACCAAATAAAGGAATGGTCTTTCTTAGAGTTTTATTTCCTAAAGGCATGGAAACTTGCAAAAATTATAATGATTTTAAAACCAAACAAACATGAAAATGTTCTGAGTTCATACACGCCAATAAGTCTGTTACCTATATTTTCTAAACTGTTTGAAAGGTTATTGCTGAAACGGATGTTTCCCCTACTAGATGCTCTAAATATTTTACCGGGTCATCAGTTTGGCTTCCGTCACAAACACGGAACACCTGAGCAGTGCCACAGAGAAGTACAAACAATTCGAGATGCTTTGGAAAATAAACAATATTGTTCTGCTGTCTTTTTGGATGTGAAGCAAGCTTTTGATAAAGTGTGGCATAGTGGGTTGTTATATAAACTGAAGATATTGCTACCCTTCCCATTTTACCTCCTCTTAAAATCATACCTATGTGAAAGGCACTTCTATGTGTGTATTAATGATGAGGACTCTGAGAAGGGTTGAACAAAATCAGGTGTCCCACAGGGTAGCGTGCTGGGTCCCATTCTGTACATCAGGTATATTCACATCAGATATGCCTACTAGTGAAGATTTAACAATTGCCACGTATGCAGACAACACAGCACTCTTAGCTACTCATAACACTCCCACAGAAGCATCCAATACTCTTCAACTACAACTTAACTCGATACAGGAGTGGCTGAATAAGTGGAACATCAGGGTTAACGCAGAAAAGTCTACCCATGTCACCTTCACATCAAGGAAAGGCAGTTGTCCACCTATAAATTTAAACGCGGACACCATTCCTTCAGCCGATGGCGTAAAATACTTTGGCTTACTGATGGACAGAAGACTGGTTTGGAAAGACCACATAAAATCAAAACGGCAGCAACTAAATGTAAAGACAAAGAAAATTTATTGGTTACTAGAGCCCAAGTCACAATTAAGTTTAGAGAATAAATTAACTCTTTATAAAACAATCCTTAAGCCGATATGGACCTATGGCATTGAATTATGGGGTACTGCCAGTAACTCAAATGTGGACATTTTACAAAGATATCAGAATAAAATACTTAGATAATAGAGATCTGAATGTCATTTCCATCAGAGAGGTATTAAGAAAATGTAGTGATTAGTATTTGGATAGGTTAAGCAATCATTGTAATGTATTAGCCATAAATCTATTAGACTATAGCAACGAATTAAGAAGATTAAAAAGGCCACATATTCTTGACCTCCCTTTTTAAACATCATCAAGTCATAAGTTGTTCCAATGTTTTCATCTTAATTTTATTATAATATCATAAAATTGTGTTCGTATAATTGTTAAGTTTATTGGAACCTAACAAGACTGTTATTTTAAAGTAATTTAAATCATTTGCTTAATATTTCGTCTGAAAATAGATCGCAAATAAAAAGAATTCATATAAAAAAAAAATTCATCATCAAACATTTTGTTAAGAGTATTGCTGGTATCATCCTACGACACAACATCTTCCAACGAATGCTCAAGCGAACCTAAATGAAGTTGATCTAGTTTTTCAATACATAAAGGTCCAATTAGTCTTGACGGTTGACGGTAGGCTCAATATTGTGCGATTAGTTATGACGGTGCCGTAAAAAATCTCCGGTATACTGGCACGACTACCATAGAAGACTCAGAGAATACAATAAAATTACAAGAACAGCAAAACGAAACTCCTGGAGGCTATTCTGCGAACAGGTGGATAGCGTTAACGATGTTTCAAAAATAAAAAAGTTGCTTTCAAAAACCCACACCCAAACCGAAACAATGGTAGATGATGTGGGTAGACGAATAGAATCGACTGAAGAAATGGTCAGACTTTTGATGAACACCCATTTTCCCCAAGGGACGGCGGGTCACACATAGATACCGAATCACAGGGATAATGAAGTTCAACAAAGTTTTATCATTACAGACCATATGGTCAAAGAAGCCATAAAGAGCTTCTCACCATTCAAGGTATCCGGAGCTGATGAAATCTTTCTGGCACTACTTCAGATGGAGGCGCACTACATATCAACTCATCGAGCCGTTATTTTCACAGCATGCCTAAAATTCTCATACACGCCGAAAGCCTGGCAGGAGGCAAGAGTTGTTTTCATACCCAAACCAGGCAAGGCAAGTTATGCAACACCTAAGGCTTATCGACCAATAAGCCTAACATCTTTCTTACTCAAAAACAATGGAGCGCATAGTGGATACCATGATCAAAAGTAAGATTCCAAGCGAAATGCTAAAATTTAAACAACATGCATACGTTAAAGGATGGTCAGTGGACACCGCCCTACACGAGATAGTGCAAAACATAGAAGAGTCCTTCCATGGGAAAATGTACACACTTGCGTTATGCATTGACATTGAAGGAGCGTTCAATAATGTACAGACCAACACACTAATTCAATCCTTAGACCAGTTCGAGGTGGACCGGGCTCTCCGAGACTGGATAAGCCACATGCTAAGGAATAGATGGATTAACTGTGGGTCTCACGAAATACAAATAAGAGACAAAGTATCACAGGGAACACCACAAGGAGGTATTTTATCACCACTCCTATGGGTTACCACTATTAACAGTCTCCTGAGGATCCTAACTGACGAAGGACTTAAACCAGTCTGCTATGCAGACGACGTTATAATACTTCTGAGGGGCCAGAATCCAAACCAACTTTGCAGAAGGGCCGAAACTGCCCTAAAACTTGCATATGACTGGGCTCGACCGAGAGGTCTAAATGTAAACCCAGACAAAACTGAAATATGAAAGATTGGCCCATACATAGACCCATCTTTTCTTAACAAAACAATTTCAATGTCAGACAAGGTTAAATACTTTGGAGTAATGTTGGACAGAAAAATAAATTGGAAGTACCACATAGAAGAACGAGCAAACAAAGCTCACAGATGCTGGTCTTTATGTAGAAGAGCCATAGGCTCAAAATGGGGCCTCAATCCAACGATGACACACACAAACAATAGGAGTAGTAGACAATAGCGTATGTAGGGCATGCGGGGAGGATGATGAAACTTTGGAGCAATTCCTCTGTCACTGCCCAGCGTTCGCAAACAATAGATCCCGCTTCTTGGGAAATGACTCTTTAACAGACTTGACCCATCTCAGGGGCGCAGACTGGAAAACAATTAAAGATTATGTCAACAGTACAGAGTTCTCAAAATAACTTCTCAAGATCTTTCCACGTACAGTTTAGAGCGCACAACAAGCCGAATACTGGCTTATGTGTATGTCTATGGACATGAGGTGGGAAAAAACCGCCTCCTCTTCTCTACCTAACCTAACCTAACCTATGACGGTAGACGACGGTAAGACAAAACAAAACAAAAACCGCTAATTGAAGAGCATTTGTACAAAATATAACTTGACTTCGTTTATAAATACATTACTCATAACTTTAAACTATAAAATTTAATTTACAACTTATAAATAATTACCGCGCGAATTACGTTGTTCCGCTTCAGGGTAACAACGAGTATGAAAAATAACAAAGACGAGAGAATTTAGATTTTCCGATCTTTATTAATTAACATTGGTCTTAAGACTGAATTACAATGATCTTATTCTAGATACTTATAGTAGATCTTACATTTTGGTTTTCCATAAGCAGCGACGATGCAGAGGCATCGTTTGTTGCTTTGGGTGTTCTACAAAACCAGCGACAATGTGAGTGGCATTGTTGGTGTTTTTGTAGATTTTGTTTACATATTGCTTTATGGATGGTCTACATATGGATTTGGGTTACGTTTGAGTTTATGTAATATGATATCTGTTTCGGTTTTTGTTTAATTGACAAAAGCGGCAATAACTAGTGAAGTAAATGGAAGTAGGTTTTTGGGTTTTGTTTAGTTGACATTTAATGAACATGGAATTTTAGTTTAAGTGGATTTTTGGGTTTGAAAATGTAGTTCAGTGTTTCATATATTTTTGGACTATGATATTAATATCGTTGTTGTCTGCAATGGTAATTGGTTCGGGTTGCCTGTGGGGCAAGTACGTAACTCCTCCCCTTTTGATATGGGATTCTCCTGAATTCTGTTGATTTTTATATAGCCATATATTATTGTTATGCTTAGAATTATTATTATAGCTATTAAGCTTGTGTCTGAAATTAAGTTTCTTATTTTTAATTCCCGTATTTCTTTAATATTCTCTATTTCTTTTATTATGATTTATTTGAATGATGGCTTGTTTGTAAAGTTATAATTTGTGTTTGTTTTATCTTCGTAGTATTTTTGAATGTATATATCCTGTTTGTTTGAGTACTGTTTGTCTTCGAATGAGACCGTACAGTTTACAAATTCTATGAGAGTATTGTTTTGTATTTTATAAGTTGTTTCTGTTTCGTTACATTTTGTATTTATTGATATTACTTCTGAATTTTGTATTAGCAATGTGCCATCGTTCACTATTTCTACTCTATTATCAAAATCTTCAATTTCTTAATTATGCAGTTGTTGCTTAGTTTGAGTTCATTAAGCGTTTTATTTTCTACAAAATAGTATGTTTTATTTTGTATTTCTATAATGTTTTCTATTGTTTCATATATTTTCAAATGGTATTGGTTCGAAATTGGTATAATTGTGTTACTTGTATGGTATTGGTTGGTAGTTTAATTGCTAATATTATTGAGTCGCTATACATCATGACTCCTATCCTACTAAGTTTTATTTTCAAAAAATCAATTTGGTATTTATTAATTTCCTCTGCCGTGAATATGGATGGATGTGTTGTATTTTACTGAGTTTATGTTGTCGAGTATTTCGTCTACTTTAATTTCTAGGTATTGTAGTTTAAGCATTTGGTCATGGTACGTTAGTCTACTGTTTATGTAGTTGTTATGTGTTTGTTTATTGTTTACGAATTGTAGAATTTCGTTTCTGTCGTCTAGTATTGTGTTATTAAGTATTGTAATTAATTCGTTAAAGTTGGTATTTATTTCGACTTGTTTGTTTATTGTCTGTAGATTGTTAATTGTGTTGGTGGTAAGACGTTGTTCAATTTGTTGTCTGTCGTCGTCGTTCATAGTTCCAAACAACCATTTTTGGTCGTCTCCCACAATATTCAAAATACCTCGTTTTTGTCTTGTGCTATTTGGTGTTATGGATCTGATTTTCGCTTTTATTGTTTCTATTTGGGTTATGAGATGTTGTTTTGTATCTATTGATAAAGTTATTATATTTTCCTGTATATCGTTCAATATTTTGCTTAATTCACGTGGTTGTATTATGTGTAATATTACACTAGTCTCGTTGACTATTTTCACGGTTTTTGTTGGTAACATGCAATATCCGTTAGTTGCAGATATTGGTGTTAGGGTTATCGATGCTGTAGTTAGGGGAATTGTCATCGTTAGCATTAGTAAGAGTTGTACCTGCGAATTTGGATGGTCGTTTTATATTGTTGGTATGGATATTTTGTAAATTTGCTTTTCTATATTTTGGCTGTTCCTTATGCCTAACATTTTTATAGTTTTTGATAAATCCGATTTCCCTGTCCTCATTATATGTTTCCCTTCTTGCGTTAGCTTTTTCTTGTTTCTAGTATTTGGAAAATAGTGTTATGGTTCACTTTAAAATTCTGTACATCGAGTGGTGAGCATTTTATAGTGCTGTGGAAGTTACTATTGTAAAGTGTGACAGCTTTGTTAATTTGTGTTATTATTGGTAATTTCTCTTCGAGGTTGAGTGTTCTGATTTTTTCTGTTAGTGTGTTATTGAATCTTTCTATGTCGATTTTACCAGTGTGACTGTTTGGTTTAGTTGCATGGTATTGAATACATTGCTGTTCTAGAAAGTTTTTTATTGTTGCTATATTGAATTCGTTATCAAACACAAATTTCTTGGGTTTCCCTTTTAATGCAATAAACTCCTGAATTTTGTTTTCAAGCGTTCTTTGGTTTCTGTCTGGCAGATTTAAACAAGTGGCATGTTTTGAAAATTTGTCTATGAAAACGATAAATGAATGCTTGCTATTTACGTAAGTATCTACGTGAATTATTTCATTTATTGTGTGTGGTGTCTCTATTAAGTAATATTTGTTTTTGATCGGATTTCGATCATATTTTCCACCATTGCATATATCGCAATTGTTAATAATTATATTAATATAATAAATAATAAAACGATATTAATATCATAGTCCAAAAATATATGAAACACTGAACTACATTTGCAAACCCAAAAATCCACTTAAACTAAAATTCCATGTTCATTAAATGTCAACTAAACAAAACCCAAAAACCAACTTCCATTTACTTCACTAGTTATTGCCGCTTTTGTCAATTAAACAAAAACCGAAACAGATATCATATTACATAAACTCAAACGTAACCCAAATCCATATGTAGACCATCCATAAAGCAATATGTAAACAAAATCTACAAAAACACCAACAATGCCACTCACATTGTCGCTGGTTTTGTAGAACACCCAAAGCAACAAACGATGCCTCTGCATCGTCGCTGCTTATGGAAAACCAAAATGTAAGATCTACTATAAGTATCTAGAATAAGATCATTGTAATTCAGTCTTAAGACCAATGTTAATTAATAAAGATCGGAAAATCTAAATTCTCTCGTCTTTGTTATTTTTCATACTCGTTGTTACCCTGAAGCGGAACAACGAACTTCGCGCAAAATGTCGAAGTGAAATCAATAACAATAAACAGTTGATCGGTCTTGACGGTTGACGGTTGATTCTGCAACGGTTCTGATTCTACCGCCGTCTACCGTCAATTTTAGTTGTCTCTCTGTAACACATGCAAAATGCAACCCCAACTCAAAAAGCTGATCGTCTACCGTCAAGACTAATTGGGCCTTAAGCTGGCGTACGTGTAAGGGAGAGCCTTTTTCCGATGCCTGTTTTATATACACATCAGGGATGATAAATGAGAATGACGAAAAGGTTTTTTTTTTGGTTTGAAATGGTACTTTTGGGGTCGAAAAGGTACCAATTTTTAAAAAATATCAATTTAAGCGCGGTCCACCTTCATTTAAATAACATAACACAGTTTTTATGAGTTTATAGGTTTTTATTTAAACATCAACAAAACAAATAGTACATAAAATTGCATATGTACTAAACTTAAAAAGAAAGAAATATCTACACGCATATTCATGTGTACATACAAAAAAGGTACATATTGAGAGATCGAATAATATTAAATACACTGTCCAACAGCATTTTTGGAACAGAATAGCGACCCTATAATTCTGAAAGGGTATGTTGAGTAGATCATTTTTGTAGAACAAACTTATGGTCCAGCACGTCTGAGTTTTTTTACAGTGGCTCAAAGTTTTAATTTTTTGGTCGAAGGGAGCATTATACTGTATGAAAAAAATGCTGTAAGTTAATGTCTGAGAGAATTCTTATGGTCAGAGTTGTATTGTGGAATTGTATGAGGATTATTTTTGCGGAAGATCTTAACCCTCTAACTGGTCTCTTTATGGGTTAATTTGACCCTTTTTTCGGGAAAATCAAAAATATCCTTTAAAAAAGGACATTTAAGGATTAAAATATTCTACGAAAATGTTTGCCGGAAAATTTCAGTGGGGGTCACCAAAGACATCAATGTTGTAAATAAAGCTCTTTACGCTTAATTAGTAAAAGTATAGTCAGCTGTGACTTACAAATCGGGTGTGATATTTATTAAAATTAATAATAAAAAATAAAAGAAAAAAATCAAGCATAATTGAGCTACTAAGCAGTACTACAGCAGTACAACTATGCAGAAAATATTGAAAGCATGCAAATCGGTTTTAACAATATTGGCGTTAAGATGTCGCTAAAGCTGCATTTTTTGCACTCTCATCTACATTTTTTTAAAGAAAACCTTGGAGCGGTTTCAGATGAACACGGTGAACGGTTTCATCAGGATATAAAGGTATTGGAAGAAAGATTCAAAGGGAAATCACAAAGTGTAATGCTTGCTGAATACGTATGGGGCTTGTACAGAAACCTTGACCCATCGGAACATTCACGTCAAGCTAAATACAGGAAAGCATATTAAGTTTAATCTTTAATCCGTTGTCATACTACTGCTATTTCCCAATTCCCTTTTACTCGAAAATTTTAAGCAAAAAAAATAAATATGTATGTACAATGTACATACATTGTACATACTATAATAAACCACAATTAAAACAAAATTATAATTTTTTCATAGAAGTTGGCGTGTAATTTTGCCATTTTTTTTTTCTTTTATTTTTTTATTATTAATTTTAATAAATATCACACCCTATTTGTAAGACGCGAGAACTCAGTGTTTGGCCGAACTTGACGCTGTTTTTACCTGTTTTGTATATGTTGGTGTATAATTTTACTAATTAAGCGTAAAGAGCTTTATTTACAACATTGGTGTCTTTGGTGACCCCCACTGAAATTTTCCGGCAAACATTTTCGTAGAATATTTTAATCCTTAAATGTCCTTTTATAAAGGATATTTTTTGATTTTCTCGAAAAAAGGGTCAAATTAACCCATAAAGAGACCAGTTAGAGGGTTAAGATCTTCCACAAAAATAATCCTCATACAATTCCACAGTACAACTCTGACCATAAGAATTCTCTCAGACATTAACTTACAGCATTTTTTTCATACAGTATAATGCTCCCTTCGACCAAAAAATTAAAACTTTGAGCCACTGTAAAAAAACTCAGACGTGCTGGACCATAAGTTTGTTCTACAAAAATGATCTACTCAATATCCCCTTTCAGAATTATGGGGTCGCTATTCTGTTCCATTCAAAAAGTCTTCATCTGTTAAACAGTGATATTATTATTTCTTGATAACATGTTGCTAGTAATTTTATAGTTATGGCAACAGGAATTAGTGGACTTTAGCAGATCTTTGGTTTGTATAAGACTAGATACCGAAGATACTTGCAGTCTATTTCGTTCTTTAGTTTTAATAATAGTTTAAAATAAAAATATTCGTTCTACATTGGCAAAAGAATGAGGAACAGACAACACTCCGCGAACAATTTTAGAAATATGTGGAAACATTAATTCGTTCATTTCTTTTTTTAATTTTGAAACTTTGTCCCAGAAAATAGAAATATTATCATCTTTTAAAGATTGTAAAACCTCCATATCTGCCAGTGCACGGAAATGAGTATTAATCGATTCAAAGTGATTTTGTTCCTTTGGAAACATTTTTATGAAAATTGGGTTTTCCAGAAATAACGTTGTCTGGACTAAATTTGTTAAACCAAATATACAGTTTATCTTCAAAAATTATTTTTTTTCTTAAATTCTCACAAAACTTTAAATAAAATTTCTTAGCATTTTATTTAAATCTTTTGATACTACCAGTATCAATACTATTCTTTGATATGTACATATCTACTTCTATACCGCAATATACATCATCAAAGGGAATATGATTTTCATTTAGATTTAATTTAGAAATCGATTGTAGAAATAAGAAATGTATTTTTAAGAATGGATTGGATAAGACAGACGAAAGAAATACAGATTTTTCTTTTATGGAATCTGATGCTTCAAAAACATTCAATGTAAAGTATATTGGAGCGGCTCTCATTGCTCAACAACTTCTTGGCGTGAAAGCCATCAGTCCCAAAACACTCTTGAAATTTTATAAAATCGTCTTTTCTATTAGCGCTATTACAAAAGTAAGAATTTAACTCCCTCATTAACTTTTCAATTTCATCTGGCAAACATTTTGATGCTGCGCAAGATGCCAAATTTAATATATGGATGAGTATCTATTTAAATCATAGGTGTCCACCAGTGGCACAATTGTGCTCGCTCAATTCACACGTATTGTTACTCACTCAGTTTCAGTCGTTGAGTTGCCATCAAAAGAGTCGGATGCACAGAGAAAAAATTACGGAGCAATTGTACGAAAAATTGTCTTTTCATAAAATTGCAAATAAAAAACAAATACTTTTCCATATGCTTAGATGAAAGTACAGATAGAAATGATCTACGTCAATTAGAATTTTAGACAAAAATTATTTTATTCCAATTGTGTTTTTCAATTATCCGCATCATGTTTGAATACTGTAAATACACATTTCTTTCAGTGCGCCTGAGTGTGGTCGCTCTGTCTCACACAAATTATTAACAGGGATATTCGTATCATTCAAAAGTATCAGTGTAGCATCAAATATTCCTTATTCTGTGGAATCTTAAATTTTTATCATACCCAAAAATCTATATCGACATTGCCCATCAAAAATCCGAATGATGACAGCCAAATTTTTCATTACAGTGCAATCTGTAATTTTGGTATCGCATAACCTGCATTTTTGGCTCTGGTCATCGTTTACAATCCTCAGGAATTGTTTGCCTATTCTGCTGTATCGAACTCCATACAAATGATTTGTGTAAAATTGTTTTCACCGTTTTCGTATATTGTGTTGCCGGTTCAATTAATGAATTTATTTGTAAACAAATGAGAAGTTGTTTGGAGTTGCAATAAAATGCAAATTAATTGTCTAGCCTACCTAAATATAAGCGTTAATACTGTCGGTAAAACAACTAAGGTTGGTAAACACTATCAAGTTTATTTAACGATTACTTTGATAAATACCAGATTTTATCATTCAAACTTTTTCAAAAAAGTGACAAATGAGTCAAAAAAAGTACTAAAGTATCAACTTTATCATCCCTGATAAACATTACCCTGCCATTACACCTACATCTAATTTGTTGCCAGTTCAGCACACATATACTCTTCGAAACAGAAAAAATATCGAAAATCATCTGAAAAATCATTTCAAAAACGTCGTCACAAGAGTAACTTGTCTTGTTTTTGTTGCCGTCCGCAGCAGCAAACAAAAACACAATGTTGCCCCACACCACAAATTGTCAAAGCATTAGGGGAAAAGTAAAAGTAAATTTGTTTTCATAAATACATTTTGTTTTTTGTACTTCAAACAAGTCTGAAAAATTCTTCGTTGATAATATTCACAAAATTTAACTGTTTTTATTACGACAAAACGGTGAAAACACAATTACACAATAAAATTATCCCAAAAATTGCACAAAAAATATGTTGGGGAACTCTAACATTCATCTCTGCTGCATGTGCTGCCATTGAATTTTCGTTGCCAGTCGGCCGGCCAGTAGCAAAAATGCTTGTGTATTGGTAAAAAAGTGTGAGTGTGTTGAGTTTTTCGAACAATTACTGCCCAGTGCCCAGTTAGCATTTTCAATCGTGGACGACTCTTTTACGATCGGAGCCGACGATTTAAGTAATCGTGCGCGATGTCGTATTCCAATCGCACACGTGCAGAGCAACTGAAGTAACTGTGTCAAGACGGCGACTCTTACTTTCCAATCGTCGACGATGAGCAAAATCCAATCGCCGACGATGAGCAAAATCCAATCGCAGGCGATTGCCAATATTCTTTCATAGAACATGCTTTTTTATTAAAAATGTAATTTGATAAATAAAAATATAGTATTATAAATTACAATTTGGTACTTATTTCATAGTTTTTGTTCGGTCTACATTCCTAAGCCGGTCTGCAGCATGAACAAAGTCTTGCTGGATTGCTTTATTAATTAAAGAGTCATCCGATTTTGGGAACTTTACATGGCTACCTTTGTTAATAAAATTAGGGAAGAAGTATTAGATATAACAATATGTTCAGAAAATCTTATAGACGAAATACAGGAGTGGAGGGTCTCTAGAGAACATTCCTTTTCTGACCATCGTTACATAAGATTTAAGATAGCAAGGCCACCGCCAAACCCAATAAACTTTCGAAATAAGGCCAAAACGAAATGGGCTAAATTCGCGAAGTTAATTAGAGAAAGACTAGGGCATGAAGAGTATAAGTGCCTAAGTGTTGAAGACATCGACAACAAGGTCGATAACATTACGGAGATTCTAGTGAAGTCATTCGAAGATAGCTGTCCACTTCGAGAAAGAAAATCAGCCCAAGAAAAACCCTGGATGACCGGGGAGATTCGCAACATTGGGAAAGAGGTCCGAAGACTTTTCAATAGGGCACGCCGTAAAAAATCTCCGGTATACTGGGACGACTACCATAGAAGACTCAGAGAATACAACAAAATTACAACAACAGCAAAACGAAAATCCTGGAGGCTATTCTGCAAACAGGTGGATAGCGTTAACGATGTTTCAAAAATAAAAAAGTTACTTTCAAAACCCACACCCAAACCGAAACAATGGTAGATGATGGGGGTAGACGAATAGAATCGACCGAAGAAATGGTAAGACTTTTGATGAACACCCATTTTCCCCAAGGGATGTCGGGACACACAGAGATACCGAATCATAGGTATAATGAAGTTCAACAAAGTTTTATCATTACAGACCAGATGGTCAAAGAGGCCATAAAGAGCTTCACACCATTTAAGGCATCAGGACCTGATGGAATCTTTCCGGCACTACTACAGATGGAGGCGCACTACATGTCAACTCATCTAGCCTTTATTTTCACAGCATGTCTAAAATTCTCATACACGCCGAAAGCCTGGCAGGAGGCAAGAGTTGTTTTCATACCCAAACCAGGCAAGGCAAGTTATGCAACACCTAAGGCTTATCGACCAATAAGCCTAACATCTTTCTTACTCAAAACCATGGAGCGCATAGTGGATACCATGATCAAAAGTAAGATTCCAAGCGAAATGCTAAAATTTAAACAACGTATGCATGTTAAAGGATGGTCAGTGGACACCGCCCTACACGAGATAGTGCAAAACATAGAAGAGTCCTTCCATGGGAAAATGTACACACTTGCGGTATGCATTGACATTGAAGGAGCGTTCAATAATGTACAGACCAACACACTAATTCAATCCTTAGACCAGTTCGAGGTGGACCGGGCTCTCCGAGACTGGATAAGCCACATGCTAAGGAATAGATGGTATAACTGGGGGTCTCACGAAATACAAATAAGAGACAAAGTATCACAGGGAACACCACAAGGAGGTATTTTATCACCACTCCTATGGGTTACCACTATTAACAGTCTCCTGAGGATCCTAACTGACGAAGGACTTAAACCAGTCTGTTATGCAGATGACGTTATAATACTTCTGAGGGGCCAGAATCCAAACCAACTTTGTAGAAGGGCCGAAACTGCCCTAAAACTTGCATATGACTGGGCTCGACCGAGAGGTCGAAATGTAAACCCAGACAAAACTGAAATATGTCTGTTTACAAGGAAAACCAAGATTGGCCGTGGTGACGATTGGAAATCCAGTCGCGAAACAATCGTGATCGTGAAACAAACGTTCAAATGCTAGCTGGGTGTCTACGCTTGTACATCAGGGATGCAAAAGTTGACGCATTGTACTTTTTTGGTACATTTATACCATAGAAAGTACCGTGATACAGCTCTTTTAGGCATAATTTAATACAATTTACAAATGTTCGTATCTGTTGTTTTTGTAATTTAAAGAAAAACTATGCAAATTTATATATTGTGAAATGTATATAAAGATGTTCCAATAATCTGCGAGAATCTCAGGTAAAAAAATAACTTTTCGGCCAATGTCGTGACATCTCTCGCGGCCGAATCAGAAATGGAAATTATACTGAGCACATTTATTATAGCTGGACACAATATTCGAATATCAAAATAGCGTGAAAAGCTCTTCAAGCAAATTTCCAAATTTTGCCACAGAAATTTTTATTCTGGCCGAATCAGAAATGGAAATTATACTGAGCGCATTTATTATAGCTGGACACAATATTCGAATATCAAAATAGCGTGAAAAGCTCTTCAAGCTAATTTCCGAATTTTGCCACAGAAATTTTTATTCACTGGCAATTGACGAAAGCACTGATTGCAGAGTACCAAAACATTAAATAGAATTTTTTTGTACATATCTCTTTTTTGTAATAAAACATCTTTTTAATAAAATTCGTTCTGAAAACAAAATATCTTTTATGATTTTTGTACCAACGGGATCAAGAAGTACAATTTCAAAGAACGGTAAGTACAAAAAGAAAAAAATGATTTCTCATCCCTGATGAACATACTCTTCTTTTTTTGTTTTGTTTTCTAACATTCAGTCGTCAATCTGTAGATGCGCTATCCTGAATGTGCGGAAAGTGTTAGAATGATTGTGTATGCATAAAAATAAAATCATGTTAAAGAAAAACGGCAAGTAAAATGTGTCGAGTATGGCAAGTAAAATAATGTATTCCTTTCGGTGAAAAAACAATTCCAGTCCCAACGAATTTGCGGGCATCGATAAAAAACAAGCGACCGCAATAAAAGTATTGAACCCTTTTTGTTTGTTACCAAAAACATTTTATTGCCCTCATTAATTGTTTTGCCAACAGAAGTGAGCAGTGAGTGTAGAGAAGTAAACCCCTTCGTATTTATACGGCAATACAAGGTTTACACATAATTAGACGTACGCATATATGAGTTTTGTAAACTAATACAATTTACTTTTCAGCAAATCACGGCGTAAATGAAGAAATCGGAACTGATGGCACGATACCATATAGTGAAACAACAACTAATTTAGTGTTTTTAATATTATATTCAAGTACTTTCACATGCATGTTTGCTCAGCAATATACATGTGGTTTTACCTAATTAACTGAATGTTTGCAAGGAAATATGTACGTGCTTCGCCGTGAGTGTATGCGTGATAAGGGGAAATACGTTTATACTTTCGGGTAAGTAAGGAATGTTTTTACACGTAAGTATATGCTCACTTCGTAGAAAACAAAAATTTATTTACAACCTAGAAACAAGTTAATGTTTCTGGTTCGGGCAAATTGATGCATAATTTGTTTAAATGGCAATTTTTTTGCAGCGTGTAGAAAAAAGGTCAAAACGGGAAAATAAAACAGTGGGAACAACGATTAATTATAAAATTGCGTTGAACCGCCCAATTATGACAATAAATAAATAAAAAATGCATATACAAATATATATATATAAATATAATATAAATGCAAGTAAATAAAACGCATATGCGTAAATATTCTGCGATGTTTACTGTGAAAGTAGACGCATATAGTGGTTTGTAAAACGGTTGTAGGGATTAGCGGGTTTATACCGTATACGGATAGGCTTATGGAATATAGGATGTTTTATCTCACTGAAATTAATAAAGGAGCGATTTTCCTACGGAAAAATGTACTTCTGTTTAATGCTTACAGTTTAATTAAGAAAAATACATAGGTATTATATCATTGAGATAGCCTATGGTTTTGATTTCAATGTCATAATATGAAATTATGTATGTTTCAAAAGAACTTATGTAATTTTCAGAAATATTAAATTTATGAGTTACGCTAAATCAAAACGACCCGTACATGTACATGTTTTTTAAACATTTAGAACATACCATCTTTTTTGTAAAATATTACTTCTAATTTAAGTTCAGTTTTATGCATCAGACTTTTTTCTATTTGCTGCTTGTGCTCGTCCTTTGTTTCCGGTCCATAAAGAAAATAACACGAACATCCTGTAATTTTATGACAATTTTATTCTGTATAGAGTTGTAATATAAGCTGCAATATTTACCCTTTTGCATAATTTGGGCACGAGAATATCCGGTCAAATCCACGAACCCATCCGAACAATAAACAATTGGGTTGTAGATCGCCTGTGCATTTCCGAGCACGAAGTTTGAATCTGTAACGAAACCATCGACACATTTTTAATTTAAATTAAATTAATTGCTTTAATTAAAAACTCCAACTTATGACTTATAAGGATATGAAACAAATTGAACGACGTTTATTTATATATTTAGCATTTAACTACACTTTACAAAACAGGTGTGTGATATACAAGGTATATTCATTACATGGTTATGACTTATATTTGCCTAAACAGACTCTTTCTGTTATTTCGTTTTAGGTGTTATGTATTGATATTGTTTGTTTATTAATATATATTTTGGCACAGTCACGAAGCGGACAATGTATATATACGAAAAGGCACGTTGGGCTGAGCTCAACAATTTCTATCAGCATTTTAATTGGAAATTATGTTTCCTAGACAATAATGTCGATGCTGCTGCTGAAATGGTAGAGAAAATAATTCTTCTTGGAATTAACACGTTTATTCCCTCGAAGACTACTTCGATTAAACCCCCAAATAATTGTTGGTTTAATCAGACATGCAAAGAATCTGTCAGATCTAAAGAGGATGCGTTTAGAAATTGGCGTATAAATAAAAATGCCACTACTGAGCTGCTACGCAAGCAGGCAAGATCAAGGTGTGTCAGAGTACTTAGGCGTGAAAAACTTCTTCACGAACAGCGTCTTCGTACTAAAGTTCTTTCTTCTCCTAGGGGAAGTAAGAGCTTTTGGGCATTTGTTAAAAGAGTAAGGGACAAGTCGTCGTCTTCTATTCCAACTCTCGTTAACGATGACCACATATTCACGGACCCGGTTGACAAAGCTAACCTTCTGACTGAAATATTTGCAAAGAATTCATCTTTGCCAGACAGCAGTCAACCACTCCCCGTGATCGAAAACGTATCTAGTTCGATGCCTCAGATATTTTTTCGAACACGTGGAGTCCGAAGGGTTCTTGCAGATCTCAATGTAAACAAAACTCCGGGCCCGGATGGTATTTCAGCACTTGTCCTATGTAAGTGCTCTTCGACGCTAGCTCGTCCATTGCGCAATCTTTTCAACATGTCGTACCGTGCTGGTATTTACCCTTCACGTTGGAAAGTTGCCAATGTTCAGCCGATCCCCAAGAAAGGTGAAGCTACTAATCCTGCGAATTACCGTCCAATTGCAATATGTTCTGCGCTCTCAAAGGTTATGGAGTGCATGGTTAACCACCATCTTGTTAAGTATTTAGAGTCTAATGGCCTTATAAATGATCGACAGTATGGCTTTCGTAGAAATCGATCTACTGGAGACCTGATGGCGTTCCTTTCGGAGCGATGGAGTCGATCTATTCACGTCCTTGGTGAAAGTAAGGTAGTGGCTCTGGATATTTCCAAGGCGTTCGATAGGGTCTGGCATGGAGCACTCATATCAAAACTTTTTGCTTTTGGTGTCGGTAATATCTTCTCTCGATTCATATCAAGTTTTCTCAGAGATCGCTTTATACGAGTTGTTATAGATGGGGTCTCATCCAACGAGCATAGGCTGACCGCAGGAGTGCCACAAGGCTCTGTCCTCTCTCTTTCTCTATTTCTTATTTTCATTGACGACCTGCTGGGTCAGACTGTGAACCCGATCTACTCCTTTGCGGATGACAGCAACCTCTGTCATTCATACTCATTTGATCATCGGCCAGGTCCCCTGGAGGTCGAGGACAAAAGGCGAATGATGAATGACTCACTTAACAGCGATTTGGGGACGATTTGTGAGTGGGGCCAAATGAATAGAGTAGATTTTAACCCACAAAAGACCCAGTGCTGTTTGTTGTCACACAAACGTTCACCAGATCCAGCATTGTCGTCAATTTCTATGGGTGGTGTGGATATAGACGAATCAGACACTCTTGATGTTCTGGGCATGAAGATACAGGGTGATGCTCGCTGGGCTAGCCATATATTCGAAGTGTCGTAAGAAGCATTCAAGTGTTTAGGCTTTTTGAAGCGGTGCAAGAAATACTTCACTCCATCTGATCTCCTAAATATTTACACCACATACATCCGGCCTAAAATGGAATACAACTCGCATATATGGGCAGGGGCTCCATTAATATCTTTGAAGCTTCTGGACCGTGTACAGAGGAGAGCGGTGGTGATGATAGGGGATGGTAGGGTATCCAGCTCTATTGTCTCCCTACAGCATCGCCGAAATGTGGGTTGTGTATCGCTATTCTATAGATATTTTAATGGTATCTGTTCTGAAGATATCCGTCGTCTGGTCCCTGACGTTAGAACATTTAGCCGGAATACTCGGCTATCCAGGGTCTCTCATCCGTTCATTGTGAAATGGCCGGTTGACCGGACGACGCACTATAGAGAAAATTCGTTCTTCAGCCGAACCGTTCGTATGTGGAATAATCTTTCAGCAAGTGTCTTTCCTTCCAGCTGCGACATGCTCAGATTCAAGACTAATGTCAACAAACACTACTCCCTCTTCCTTCTTCCAACACCCTTATTTCCTATCGCTAGCACAGTGCAATGCGCTTATAGGGGGCATCCCCTGAGTGTTAGCCATATAAAAAAAAAAAAAAAAAATTCAATTGTATTAATTTATTTGTTTTTTTTATGAAATGACTAAAAAAAAATATTTAAAAAAATAACTAAAAACATTAAATTTTACTTATATGGACAAAAGTTCAAAATTCACATGGCCATTGAAATAGGAACGAAAGTAAAAATTTTTTTTTTAAAAATATGTGACAGCGGATAAGTGTACAAATAGTATTTTAAATATTTTATAGGACTAGTATCCACTGTGTCCTCCCCTATTTCTATAGGAGTGGTATAGGGTAAGGTACGGTATGGGTAAGGGTATAAATATTTTATTACACGTTTTTCAAAGTAGAGTTCCACATTTTTTTCTCGAAAACTGCATCTAGTTAAAACTTTACTAAACACAGAATTTCGGCGAAATCGCGATGTGCGTGTTGGTTTTATTACACGATTTATGTCTTAATGGTATGGGAGGTACCAATTTTTAGGGGTCCAATTTTTTCTAAAGAACTTTATATATTTATAAAACACGGAATTTGGGTAAGATCGCATAGGGCGTAGTACTATTATTACACTATATCTAAAGTGGGTGGAATGGTACATTTGTATGTAAGCGACTAGGGGTCCAATTATTTCTGGAGAACTTTATATATTTATAAAACACGGAATTTGGGTAAGATCGCATAGAGCATAGTACTATTATTACACTATATCGAAAAAGGGTGGAACGGTACATTTGTATGTAACCGACTAGGAGTCCAATTTTTTCTAAAGAACTTTATATGTTTATAAAACACGGAATTTGGGTAAGATCGCGTAGAGTGTAGTACTATTATTATACTATATCTAAAGTGGGTGGAATGATACATTTGTAGGGGAGGTACCAGAAGGGGCGTGGCAAGACTTCCAAGTTTTTGTAAGAAACTTTGTTCAGTCATAGCTTTAATAACTACACGCGGAAAAATATTGTCAATTTCAGCAAACAAGTTCGCATCAAACATATATATATTTTTCCACACCACAAACATTATCTTGTTTGTAGGTTATAAATATCGAATATATATGTATGCAGTTTTGTGTAATTTTTTTATTTTTTTTTTTTCAATTTGTGAATTTCTATATCTATATAACAATAAGAGTAAACGCAAACAGTTGCAAATACACACTTATTCGCACTCAAATGTTGTACTTTGTTGAATTTAATAAGTTCGTTGTGATATTAATAGCAAATGAGTTATATTTATATCCAAATAAGCTTTGTGTAGATGGAAATAAGCTTTACTTCCTACAAAGACCAAACACGCGTTTTACTTGTGTGTAAACAATAAAAAAGATGTATTTTTTTAGCGTGTACCGAATTTGAGAAAGATCGCGTTCTGCGTATTGGTATTATTTCACGATTTCTAAAGTGGACGGGATGTTTTATTTGTATGGGAGGTACCAAAAGGGGACCGACGAAGGGTCCAAATTTTTCCGGAGATCAATATATGTTTAGAGCTTTACTAAATACAGAATCTAAAGTGGGTGGAGTGGTACATGGTATGTACCAGATGGAGCGTGGCAAGACTTCTAAGTTTTTGTACGAAACTTTGTTCAGTTATAGCTTTACTAAGTACAGAATATGGGAAAGATTGCGTTCTGTGTATTGGTATTGTTAGTCGATTTCTAAAGTGGGAGCGATGGACTATTTGTATGGGAGGTACTCGAAGGAGTGTGGCCATATGCAATCCCATAAGTAGTTTTTGGGAACATATTAACCTATGACAAATTTCAAAGCTCTTTCGAAAGTTATCGTGCGTACCATCAGGATAGACAGACGGACATGACTCAAACGACTTAAAAAGACATGAATCGATTATGGTTCAAAGACACCTATAATCTAAAGTGCATTTTTCTATGTGTTACCCTACCGAGGGTATAAAAATAATTTAAGCGAAATAAGAATAAATGTGTATTCAATATTAATAATAATAAACAAAGAATTTAAAACAATTTTATGTAGACAGTTTGGAAAAAATGCTATACAGTCGATTTCAGTTAACTTATGCAGAATTTTCAATAAAAATGGCTTCGGATAATTGAACCTTCTTTCATTTAAACGAACTGAGTATGTACTTTTGAAATTGTTCCATGAAACGAAGATAGAAACTTGTGGCTCAAATATTGAAATACATGTAAAATTTAAGTTTAATATTTATGAGCTGGAATAAAAATAGTCACTAATTGTCTTAAATGTGGTTGACACAAAGTTTTTTCCGATCATTTGTTTTGCCCGGCACAAATTTATTTTTTGTCGCCGTTACATCTATATACAGGGTGATGAAAGCCACTACCAAAAAAATTTAATAACTTTTTTTCAATTTACTGAATCTGGTTAATTTATTTTGCAGATTGATTTTTAGATTTAACAAACAAGGATAACTGGGACACTGAAACCAGAATTTGGATTGTCCGCCGGTATCACGCACTGGAGTCCGTAGTTTCGGTTCAAAGAGGGTTTACGCGCACGTTTGGCGGCAATCCTCCGAGCAGATGGACCATAATGAGACTTGTTAACAATTTTGCCGAGCATGGGACAGTCAACAGTATACTTTACCATCAAACTCTTCAGTTCGGACGGAGGAAACAATCGCTGCGGTAACTGCTGCCATACAAAACAATCCAAGAGTTTCGGTAAGAAGCTTATCTGCTCAAGTGGGTATAAGCAGACAGTCATTGCAGTCAATTTTGAAAAAGATTTGGACTTATTCCCATATAAAATTCAAATGGCCAGAAGATGCTTCAAATGGTGGAAGAGGGAACATGTTGAACTGTCTTTTCGTGTCTGACGAGAAAAATGAATTCCATACACTCAAAAAGTGATTTGAGTTTCTTAATGTAGCAATATTCATCACAAAAAAACTCTTACGTGACTGACTGATCACTGTCCTGGCCAAACGGCTGAATTTAGAATCATGACATTTTTGCATCCTAGACATCCGCTAAGAACGGATAAAATAGGAGAAAACGCAAATATTGTATTTTTTTTTTGCTCTACGGCGAGAATTGCTCTACGGCTACGATTGACAACAAAAGTTAGAGATGGGATGAAAAAGAGGCCAAAACTGGATAAAACAGGGGGGAAAATTAAAAAATGGCAAAACAAATTTTTTAAAAAACACGTCAATAATAGTTAGAGAAGGGAAGAAAAAGTGGCAAAAACGTACCAGAACGGGATAATAAAAGTACAAAGGGAAAAAACAAAAATGTGTGATAAACAAATTGCAATCGACAGGAATATGCCAACAAAATGGATGTAAGGAAAAGGGGGGGCCCAAAACTGGTATAATATTAATTAGACATCATTGATCAAGACTGGATCACAATGTTACAAGTGGAAAAATAAAAAAATGGGTAAAACAAATTTTTGCAAAACATGTAAATAATAGTTAGAGAAGGGACGAACAGGTGTCCAAAAGTTACCAAAACGGGAAAAAAAAGGATGTTTCTTCCAGGGATGTCTGCTGTTGTTGAGTTCACTCTCGCGAGACACGTACTAATGGGCCACTGGTTGGGCCAAGGAAAAATTCACTGCACTTCATTTGTGGTCTTATATTTTATTAAAGGAACATTAAAGGAGATTAAACGTTTTTACACAATGTGGCCTTTGGTGACACAAAGTTTATGTTTTTAAGTCTTAGTTTTAAGAGATGTTGATTTGCCGGCGATCGTACACATCAACGCCAGTGTTGTCAAATATTTATTCACCACAAGTTCCAAGTACCTTATTCGGTACTCGTCGCCCATACTACGGCGCACACACTGACGTCGCTAAAGACGCTCGTGATGGAAAGCGGCGTAAACGTGCCTTGCATCCATATGCAACACAACTAGGTTCGGTATACTTATTTTAAATTAGGTTAATTGAATTACGTTTAAATACACATTTCCGAAGGTCACGTAATTAATTCTCATGTAATGAGCTCTAAAGTTAAAAAAAGACAAAAAATAAAAAGGTAAGTCCACAAATCTCTTTAAATTCAGGTTGATTTGTGTGGTTGGGCTTAACATGCAATATTATGTTAAGGTTAATGGTAAATTAAAATTAATATTGAGATCTAGTATTGGAGATCAACTCAAAGGCTTATTTTACAAATTCATTAGGTACATAGTGAATACAAATTAAATCAGATTTCAGTTCATGGGACCACGTTCACATCATTTCGGTCCCTGGATGTATAGGTCATCACCTAATGTTTAGGCTCTCGTCGACTCTCACAAAAAAGGCTGAATTGGATGATAGTTTGACCGGCTCTACCAATTGAGTTGCCTCGAAATACCTGGTGGGCGACGTCTGCTGCTAAGACCAGGTAGTATGGTACGGGCATGTGCCAATATTTGTCTGCTAGGTTGGCACGGCCAACCACTGGGAGATGACGGGTCCAGGCATTATCCAGTTGTACCTTAGGAGTTTGGTTGTAGTGGGTATCTTCCACCACACATCGGAGATTGACGGATTCACGGTCAAATAGGAGATGGTTTAGTCGGATGTTGGTATAACCACGGCTAATTATGCATTGGCATCTCTCGGCCGAATCCATGGTGATCGACGATTGTCTGCGTGATGGATCGATAATGACACGGATCTCCTTGCTCCAATCCTCGCGCACAGGATAGAGTCGCACCCTCGCAGTCATGGGAAACCAAACGTTTTGGGGATCCATTTGGAGGAGGAGAGATTTGTGATTCCGTTCACATCTCAGACACTTGGAATCACTCGGACAGTCTCGACTGCGCCAAACAGCGCATAGCTGTAATTCATCGACCTTCTCTCGCATTTCGTTTACGTGGAGGACAAGGAAGCGGGTGCAGTCTCTTATTCCATGAAAACGGGTGCAAACTGGGCATGGGTAACGCTCATCAAAGTTGGCTGCCATATTTTTCTTATTTGTAACGGCAAGACATGTTAGTTCCTGATACAGGGTAAAAAAGGGGACAAGATGAACGACGTGTAGCAGGTAGCTCGTTTTATTGCATTATTCTTGAGGTAAGAGCACCATCTTATGGATGGGCCTAGCGATTAAACCATTTTGCGTCTTCAACTCCGCAACTCTGGCACGATTAAAACTTTAGTAACACGAAAAACGTTAGTAACACGACCTACACACCATGCTATGGGACACACGGGTTCGTTTCTGATTACGACTAAATTATCAATTTGAAGATCTACCTGATGCATCTACCCTTTAACGCGCTTGTTCAACTCTTTTAGAAACTCGTCTTTCCAACGTCGGCAGATTATTGGATCAATTGGAGCTACCTGTTCGGGTAGAGCTGGGGTCTGACTGTAACAATCTATGAGGAAGTTACCAGGGGTAACCACAGCGAAGGTAAATTTAAGTTGGACACTAAATTTTATACGATGCATCTTAAAACCTTTTAATCCCGCATCCCACAGGCCTCCCATATGAGGTGCGGCGGCTGGAATAACGTGACAGGTTAGTTCTTGATGCCCGTACTTGGAAACCACCTCATCTTTCAGTTCCCTCACATGAGTAGCAAAGTTGGAATCATACAGTCGTGCAGCACATACGAAGTTTCGGCCGTTATCCGACTATACTTAACTTGGACAACCACGGCGAGACACAAATCGAGCGAAAGCAGCTAGAAAGGTAGTAGACGATAGGTGAATAACCGCTTCCAGGGGAATAGCTTTGTTCGTAAAACATACAAAAAACACGTGTACCCCTTTGTAATGCGACAATATCTTCTCGTGAAACTCTTGATGTCAAATGGTCCCGCAAAATCGACCTCTGTGGTCGCGAATGGCCGGCTGATTCTGGTTCGTTCCTCTGGGAGATCTGCCATAATTTGACCTTGAAACTTCTTATATAGTGTACATTCTTTACAGTTCCGGATGTGATGTTTGACCATATGCTTAGCGTTTAGAATCTAGCACTCTTGACGAATAGTATTAAGGACGAGCCGGGATCCACCGTGATGAAATGTACGTATAGTTTAGCAAGTCTACTAATGAACGCCACCCCGTTATTCTTGCTTATGATAACGGGGTGGCGTTCATTATACGACAGACTGCTGAAGGTGTGAGAAGTGGGCTACTTGCGGGAATATTTTTCTTGTTTGACAAATGACTATGTTCCGAAGGAAAATGGCGGATTTGAGACAAGAGAAACAGACGATTTCTGACAAATTTTAACTCATCTACAGAAACCCGCTGAGTACAGTGTTTAGTTTTTCCTTGGTTTCTAACTTGCGCCCTATGGTAAATTCTGAAGACGTAAGCGAAAACATGAAGAGACGAGAAACGATCTAAAATGTCATCCTCTTCACCAGATCTAGCAACATAAACTTGAGAACTCTTAGCTTCTTCGCTGGTCTCATACGTTTTGGATAACTGTTCACCATTGAGTCACTCTGGCCCGTGCCACCACAATCTGTTATTTTTCAGTTCCTGAGGGATCAGCCCTCGGGTTGCTAGATCAGCCGGATTATGATGTGATGCAAGATGTGATGCCATCTATTCTATACTTTTTCTAGAATAATTGCTACACTGCAGACAACGAACATTTTCCAGTTACATGGCGGCTTTTTGAGTCACGCTAACACTGTAGTTGAATCTGACCATAAATGTAGAGAATATTTATTTGTCTCAAGCTGAGTCTTCATGCTTTCTACTAGCTCAGCCAATAGCAACGCTACACACAATTCAAGACGTGGGAGGGCAGGTTGCTTTATAGGGGCCCCTTCCATTTCAACTCGAACATATAGAGTTGCCGCATAAGCTACTTCCGAAGAATCACAAAACCCATGATATTCAATGCAGCGAGGTATTGAAATGGAATCGACCTCATTATACTTTGAAATAAAGTGTTGCCATTTATGCATAGCCACAGTCTTTATTTCATCATCCCACATATCCTGCAATATAATTTTTGCGGTTATAATGACAGGCGCCAGCCATCCGGCTGGGTCAAATAGACGGGCAATTAAAGAAAGTAATTCTTTTTTGGTATATTTTTGAGTCACTTGAGTTAGACGTCCATTTCCTAAGTTCCGAAAACAAATTCGTTGCTCTCGAGCTACTACCGACTCAGAAACACTATGACACCCAACTAATGCATCGTCGACGTACATCGAGCATGATCGGTGTAGATCTTTGGGAGGAGGAATAAAAAACGACAGCCCGATTTCGATTTTATTTGAGAAGTAACTTTATTTACAATATAATCTGAACTTCAAACCTACATAAATAAAGAAACTAAAAATACATATGTACATGGATACTTGTACATACCAAACTTACAACGAACAATACATAAAAACTATGAATGCACATTCATTCATAAAACGCGGACAGAATGAGAATTAAATAAATACACAAATAGTGGAATATATTTAGATTCTACCAAATAAACATAACATGCTTTATTATCGCCCCACCAACTCTGTCCATTAACACACCGTGTCGCTGGCATTACATTATTTGGTCTCCTAATCAGAATTTATAATTAGATTACCCCACAACTTGGAGCAACAACTAAAATGACACTATTTACGACCTGAAGCATTCATACCAAAAAAGGTGAACATATTGTTGGAACTACAAATGTGTACAGAACTGTATATACTGCCGGCCTTAAAATATCCTAATCTTTTAACAGAAACAAATACGTTAGAAACGAACAAATAATTATTACATATATCCTAAATAACACGAGGTAGCACGAGGGTTGCAGGTAAATATTGGGATAACATCCGGCACATCTTTTTTAGAATCCAAAACAAGATAAGTATGATGATTATGGTAATGATGCGTGTTGAGAAGCTGAGACTGGGTAATTTGTAGTTGTCATCAGTTTTAAATGCGTCGTATGTCTATTAGATTATTTCCGCAGCTGTCTTTTGCACATCTTTTTCAACATCCAACTCCAGATCAGTATGATTGACAGACCGCAAAGGAAACCCCGATTTTGGGAATTACAGGAATTGTATATACCAATATAATAGCAATTAGTTTGAGCATGGCATATGGTAAAGATGAAATAAGTGTTGACAGGTTGAGACTTGGCTTCATTCTCAATATACCACACTCTTCAAGAATATCACTCCGACTCTTTTTGTTGGACTTAATCTCCGCAGCCAGTTTATGGCATACCGAAAATATTCACGTTTTTAAGGAATTAGTTTGTTTCCAAAAGTTGTGGAGTCGCAAATTTGATTTCGACCTCGCTGTGATATCCTTAATTTGGATCTTAAACTTATTCACCGAAAGCATCTGTGTCAGAATGTTGCCTCTGTCATCAAACAATGCACCAATGATACTTCTTGAACATATTCAAAGCCTTCAAGAATTGCCTGCATATTCGTTACTGACCCTAGTATCGTTTCCGTGTCAATTGTCTGATTGACAGCTTTCTCCACCGCACGAATAGCATAGCTCAGTGTTTGCATATTGTTAAACACCGACTTGTTTTTCTCCTTAATTACTTCAGACGTCACGTCCTGGAGCGATGATTTAATACTCTGAAAGGTATATGAATGATGATCTGGCTCCGGTTTATCTTAATCATTGTTACGAGATCCTCGCTTCATCCTGGCCAGCTTTGGCTGTTGTGTTCTCGGACATGCTTGTATGCACCACCACGTTCCAATTTTATTTTTTTTTTTGAAGGCCAACTCTCAGGGGATGCCCCTTATAAACGCAAGGCATTGTGTTAGCGGAAGGAAATTAGGGTATCGGAAGGAGGACAGAGGGAGTAGTGTTTGTTGACATTTGTTTTGAATTTCTGAATGTCACAACTGGCAAGAAATACAGTTGCTGGAAGATTATTCCACATACGAACGGTTCGGCTAAAGAACGAATTTTCTCTATAGTGCGTCGTCCGGTCAACCGGCCATTTCACAATGAACGGATGAGAGACCCTGGATAGTCGTGTATTCCGACTAAATGTTCTAACGTCAGGGACCAGACGACGGATATCTTCTGAACAGATACCGTTAAAATATCTATAGAACAGCGATATACAACCCACATTTCGGCGATGCTGTAGGGAGACAATAGAGCTGGATACCCTACCATCCCCTATCATCACCACCGCTCTCCTCTGTACACGGTCCAGAAGCTTCAAAGATGTTAATGGAGCCCCTGCCCATATATGCGAGTTGTATTCCATTTTAGGCCGGATGTAAGTGGTGTAAATATTTACGAGATCAGATGGAGTGAAGTATTTCTTGCACCGCTTCAAAAAGCCTAAACACTTGAATGCTTCTTTCGACACTTCGAATATCTGGCTAGCCCAGCGAGCATCACCCTGTATCTTCATGCCCAGAACATCAAGAGTGTCTGATTCGTCGATATCCACACCACCCATAGAAATTGACGACGATGCTGGATCTGGTGAACGTTTGTGTGACAACAAACAGCACTGGGTCTTTTGCGCATTAAAATATACTCTATTCATTTGGCCCCACTCACAAATCGTCGCCAAATCGCGGTTAAGTGAGTCATTCATCATTCGCCTTTTGTCCTCGACCTCCAGAGGACCTGGCCGATGATCAAATGAGTATGAATGACATAGGTTACTGTCATCCGCAAAGGAGTAGATCGGGTTCACAGTCTGACCCAACAGGTCGTCAATGAAAATAAGAAATAGAGAGGGAGAGAGGACAGAGCCTTGTGGCACTCCTGCGGTCAACCCATGCTCGTTGGATGAGACCCCATCTATAACTACTCGTATAGAGCGATCCCTGCGAAAACTTGATATGAATCGAGAGAAGATATTACCGACACCAAATGCAATAAATTTTGATATGAGTGCATCGTGCCAGACCCTATCGAACGCCTTGGAAATATCCAGAGCCACGACTTTGCTCTCACCAAGGCGGTGAATGGATCGACTCCATCGCTCCGTAAGGAACGCCATCAGGTCTGCAGTAGATCGATTTCTACGGAAGCCATACTGTCGATCATTTAGAAGGCCATTAGACTCTAAATATTTGACAAGATGGTGGTTAACCATGCTCTCCATAACCTTTGAGAGCGCAGAACATATTGCTATTGGGCGGTAAATCGCAGGATTTGTAGCCTCACCTTTCTTGGGGATCGGCTGGACATTGGAAACTTTCCAACGTGAAGGGTAAATACCAGCACGATACGACATGTTGAAAAGATTGCGCAATGGACGAGCTAGCGTCGAAGAGCACTTACATAGGACAAGTGCTGAAATGCCATCCGAGCCCGGAGTTTTGTTTACATTGAGATCTTCAAGAACCCTTTTAACCCCACGTGATCGAAAAAAATATCTGAGCCATCGAACTAGATACGTTTTCGATTACGGGAAGTGGTTGACTGCTGTATGGCAAAGATGAATTCTTAGCAAATATTTCAGCCAGAAGGTTAGCTTTGTCAACCGGGTCAGTGAATATCTGGTCATCGTTAACGAGAGTTGGAATAGAAGACGAAGAATTGTCTCTTACTCTTTTAACAAATGCCCAAAAGCTCTTACTTCCGCTCGGAGAAGAAAGAACTTTAGTACGAAGACGCTGTTCGTGAAGAAGTTTTTCGCGCCTAAGCACTCTGGCACAATTGGATCTTGCCTGCTTACGTAGCAGCTCAGTAGTGACGTTTTTATTTAAACGCCAATTTCTGAACGCTTCCTCTTTGGATCTGACAGCTTCTTTACATGTCTGATTAAACCAACTATTCTTTGAAGGTTTAATCGAAGTAGTCTTCGAGGGAATAAACGTGTTTATTCCAAGAATAATTATTTTCTCGACCATTTCAGAAGCAGCATCGACATTATTGACTAGGAAACATAATTTCCAATTAAAATGCTGATAGAAATTGTTGAGCTCGGCCCATCGTGCGTTTTCGTATATGTACAATGTCCGCTCGTGACTGGTTTAGAAGTGGATCGAAGATCGGAGAACGAAAAGGATGATGAAATGGTGCAACGATCAGAGTTACCAAGAGGTGCAAGAATGTTAACCTCGTACTTTTCAGGGTGTGAGGTTAAGAAAAGGTCAAGAATATTATGATATTGCCCTTCAACACGCGGAATGTGTGTTGGTTCATTCACTAGTTGCGTCAAGTTGTTATGCGCGGCGAAAATCTCAGTGTGGCTCGAATGGGAAACCAAGATTGATTATGGACATTGAAATCCCCAGCAACTACAATTTCACTGTCCGGACAATCTTCTAAAACTTTTGATATAGAGTCGGAAAACGCGTCGAAGCCGTTTAGGGTAGCCTCCCTTTCCAAATTTGGGCTTCTGTAAAGAAACCCGAAGTGTAATGGGTGTGATCCAATCCTGAACTTAACCCAAAGAAAGTTAAATTGTGGATCTTGTGAGTCCAAATGTTGCTGGCTCTGGAACACCACACACCTACGTATGTATACCAAAAGCCCTCTGTGGGAAGAGAAAGAGGAAAGAGTGTGATAGCCAGGAATGTGAAAGTTCTGTGGATTAGAACCCTCACACACCTGGGTCTCACATAGAGGGAATACATCTGGCCTATGGAACTGAACATGAGTGTATACCGCAAAGAAATTTGCCTTCAGCCCTCGTATGTTCGCAAAAAGTATTTTGAATGTACCTACCATTGTAACAGACAGAAAACAGAACAATATGAAAGCATAAACACAAATAACTGTGCACCCCTCTTGCCGCTGCTAGATCCAACAAGTTTTCAGTGTTAAACCTTCAAAACAAGTCAGGCAGCGACATGAAGAGAGCACAGTCGTTCATATTATGCGAAAAGGGAGATGGGAGGAAGAGGGGAACACAGGAGAAGGGGAGCATAAAAAAGCCCTTCGTGTTGGCGTTGATGATGTGTGGCTGCTGGTGTTATTGTTGTTGTTTGTTTTTTGTTAGGTTATTGTTGTTTTTGATTGTGGAGATGGTGGTTGGTTTTTTTTTATTTATTCTCTTTTTATTTATTCTCTTTTTAAATATTCTATTGTTTCTTGTTTTTTTTTTTGCACGAACAGAACTAGCAGAACAGAACATATAAATAAATCAAAACGTGACGACGACCGGACAAACAAAAGTGCGTGTGCACCGGACAGGAGTCAAACTACTACTGATTACCATTCTTTTGCACTCCGTACTTTTCATATGTTCTTTACAGAAACTGGATGGTTTGTCCATTTCGTTATTTTCAGTTCCATGAGTGGGAAAAGGGCAAACATTGTGGAATGACCTTTCGGTATCCCAAGGTATACTGGTCCCATTCTAGCTCGAAAGACACTCACCCGCTTCCAACTCAGCTGTGGAAGAATATCGTCCTTCAGAAGAACTCTTTTTTATCTGACAGTTTCCAAAACCCTTCTGAATATGTCGAAACATATTCTTCAATCAAATCATTTGCACTAGTTTGATCTTCATCATTGTTCCGATCATTCGATTTCTCAGACTTATTTTCATTAGCTGTCAGATTAGTACTCTTCTTTGTTTTCACCATTTTTTTATTTGTACGAGAGCCGACGTGATCATCCTCAATGACTGTGTTATTATTCACCTCCGCACTTTTGGGAGTTTGATTCTGCATGTGAAGCAAAGAATGATGATTGTAATTTCAACTTCTGCTACAAACAGTACTGGTACATGTCCTTTTGACATGACCACTGTTTAGACATTTGGAACACACACTGTGATCTATAACCATATCCCATTTCTCTTTGACGGGTAGGCTTTGAAACTTTAAGCACCTATTAAATGGATATCCTACTAAACATTTCAGCGGACACTTTGGCATAAATGTAATTTTTGATAGAATTACCATACGGCTTGCCCCCTGAGCATACTAAACTCCATAGCTAAGAAAATTTGCCTTCAATGATTCTTTATTCATTCCTGAAGGATTTGGCGTCGGAATATTGTTCTTTTTCGATTCCTGGAACCTCCAAATAACGACCGCTTAATTCATAGAACCAATCAGTAAGATTATCGTTCGGGAATTCTCCCAAGTACTCGACAAACACTGATTCTGAGATTCTGAACATCTCTCTTAAACTGTTCATTAAAATATTTGTCGACCTTGTCTTTTCAATTTTCACATCTAAGTCATTCAAGAGATATTTGAATTTCCTTTCTAACCCATAACTTTTCAAGGTGGCCGAACGCATCTGGTTGGTTTGTCCAAATTGCTTGCCCTCCCCGGATTTCATCCAATGCTGTAATTTTGCTGCATTGCCCATATCTAACCCTGTTAAAGCACTACCTTCCTTTAAGGAACCCCTTTCTCTTTATGTTGCAGTATAAACATTCAAACAGTTCCATTGCCTCCTGGACATCATTAACGAATGTCCCTTTACGATTTGCAGTGAACGACGGCAGATGTGGTTCCTCAACACTGTCCTGAAATTCTCTATTACACTCTATAAAAGACATTTTCAAATTATTCAGTTGTTTTATTCGGCTTTCCCTAGCCACATCACCCTGAGCCAATTTGCTCAGTTCATTATAGAGCCTAGCTACTTCACTGTCAAAAACCTCTAGCCTCTGAACTATTCCCATTTTTGGCATTATTAAAACAAAACAAAAATAGTTTTAAATATTGTATTACCCGACGCGTAATATTATTTTTTACCGGATAATTATTTATTTAATAAATTTTTTTCTTTAAATTTTCCGCCGATATTTTTTTTTTTACATGATCTTTTACCAAATAGTATTTAAAGTTCGTTACCACTGGTGGGGGAAAACTAGAAATTTCAATGGTGATCACGTCGTAGATCTTTGGGAGAAGGAATAAAAACGACAGCCCGATTTTAGTTGAGTATGTACATTAGAGCGACTCAAGTTATGTGGAAGCAAAATTCGTGCAAGGTGTACCCCCTCCAAAATGAACATTGGTATTTTTTAAGGTGACATCTAAAATATTTTGGCTCCAGCTTCAACCTCTCGTGAGCTGGACCATTTTGAAAAAGGGTCTATTTTTGCATGTTTTGTTAATTTGAGAGTCTGTTGCATTAACAACATATACAATATGGATATCGTAAGAAAGGTTTTTTTAGGACGCGTCCAACTATATATACAATTTGTCAAAGGACGATCACCCATGTCCTATTTTTAAGGATATTCTGCAAAAAAAAGTGGTTTTTGAATTTTTTGTTCGGAGTTGTTTGTAATAAAAATGGCAAATTAACACATTTTAATGTCTAGGCAATTTAAGTAAATACGGGTTTCACCTTTTTTTGAAATTCGTGCTAGTTCGCGTTTTGACAGAAATGCAATGGGGTGGTAACTCTACGTATTAAATAGGGCAATATGGGTATCAATTTTTTTCTTTTCTTTCTTTCTTTCTTCTTTTCTTTCTTTCTTTCTTCTTTTCTTTCTTTCTTTCTTCTTTTCTTTCTTTCTTTCCTATCTTTCTTTTCTTTTATAAGAAAAAAAAACACTTGTTTAAAATTTTTTTACAGGTGATTCAAGACTCATTTATTGCGATTTTGAAAAACGTTACAAGGCGATTTTAAAAACCGTTACAACAAATCCTTGCGTGATTCTATTTTAGTATACTGCTTGCGCGACACGATCTGGTTCGCAATATAAGCCGGACGATTTTTATCGATGACCGATACTTTCGATTGACTGACAACGTGTACAAAACGCTCAGTGCTTTGTGAATGGCAAGGAAATTCTGAAATGAATTCGTTAATAAAACTTATATTTTTGTATGTTATTTTTTCACCTGGAATATTAATAATTTCATCAGAATTTTGAAGACTCAACAAGTATTCTTGTGAGTAGAACTGTGTGCCAGGTGGTTCTATACCAGTTTCAATTTCATTCCAATTTATCTTGGCTTTGAGCGATTCACAATTAAAATTTATTTTAGGCACAGTAAATTGTCGAATTTGTTGGGTGGTACGTTCACGTGATTTTAAAATTATCTTGCCTTATTCGTTATGAAGGTATACGCTCCTTTTTGGTTTCTGATAAAAAACCAGCCTCAAGCTATTAATGGAAGCCGACATTTATTTAATTACATTAAATGGATACGCGAATTACCAGAGCATATGCAAGATATAGTCCAAAGATCAGTGCAGATAAATGGATTTTTCGCCCATCCGGAAAACATTATTTTGTCAATGATAACAGATGAGAGCAAGGACATACGACTTCAAGCCTACGAGATAATTTTAAAATCACGTGAACGTACCAATTCGACAATTTACTGTGCCTAAAATAAATTTTAATTGTGAATCGCTCAAAGCCAAGATAAATTGGAATGAAATTGAAACTGGTATAGAACCACCTTGCACACAGTTCTACTCACAAGAATACTTGTTGAGTCTTCAAAATTCTGATGAAATTATTAATATTCCAGGTGAAAAAATAACATACAAAAATATAAGTTTTATTAACGAATTCATTTCAGAATTTCCTTGCCATTCACAAAGCACTGAGCGTTTTGTACACGTTGTCAGTCAATCGAAAGTATCGGTCATCGATAAAAATCGTCCGGCTTATATTGCGAACCAGATCGTGTCGCGCAAGCAGTATACTAAAATAGAATCACGCAAGGATTTGTTGTAACGGTTTTTAAAATCGCCTTGTAACGTTTTTCAAAATCGCAATAAATGAGTCTTGAATCACCTGTAAAAAAATTTTAAACAAGTGTTTTTTTTTCTTATAAAAGAAAAGAAAGATAGGAAAGAAAGAAAGAAAAGAAGAAAGAAAGAAAGAAAAGAAGAAAGAAAGAAAGAAAAGAAAAAAATTGATACCCATATTGCCCTATTTAATACGTAGAGTTACCACCCCATTGCATTTCTGTCAAAACGCGAACTAGCACGAATTTCAAAAAAAGGTGAAACCCGTATTTACTTAAATTGCCTAGACATTAAAATGTGTTAATTTGCCATTTTTATTACAAACAACTCCGAACAAAAAATTCAAAAACCACTTTTTTTTGCAGAATATCCTTAAAAATAGGACATGGGTGATCGTCCTTTGACAAATTGTATATATAGTTGGACGCGTCCTAAAAAAACCTTTCTTATGATATCCATATTGTATATGTTGTTAATGCAACAGACTCTCAAATTAACAAAACATGCAAAAATAGACCCTTTTTCAAAATGGTCCAGCTCACGAGAGGTTGAAGCTGGAGCCAAAATATTTTAGATGTCACCTTAAAAAATACCAATGTTCATTTTGGAGGGGGTACACCTTGCACGAATTTTGCTTCCACATAACTTGAGTCGCTCTAATGTACATACCAAACTTACAATACATAAAAACTATGAATGCATCAATGCACATTCATTCTTATATGATAAGCCGCTTCATAAAACGCGGACAAAATAGTGGAATATATTTAGATTCTACCAAATAAACATAACACGCTTCATTATCGCCCCACTAACTCTGTCCATTAACACACAGTGTCATTGACATTACATTATTTGGTCTCCTAATCAGATTTTATAATTAGATTACCCACAACTTGGAGCAACAACTAAAATAACACTGTTCACAACAGGTGGTTCGTGATGGCCGATTAGATTGACAACACAGATTATAATTATTGAAATGTATTTATTTCTTCATTGACAGTTATTGGCGCAATCTAGTGTTTAAATTCCTTAAAACAATTATAAAATATTTATTAATTCAACTTGAGTAAATTCAATTTTATAACATACTTTTTGTTATCAAACCATACACTTATTTCCTTAGGAAAAATTAAAGAAAGAGGAAGTTGCCTCGGGATAAATCAATTCAGTGACATATGTATAAAACTATCGATAACTTTTATCCCTCAGTTACATATTTAAGGTAACACCCCCCTGCAGTATGACGAGAAGCTTTCGATGGCAGACTCTACTTAGCAGCCACATCTTGGATTGCCAGTCTAGCAGCGGGCCGTACCAATATTCCCCTGGATGTTAGAATTTTTGCGCTGCGAACTTGACCATCTTTCGCTATCGACGTATTTATTACTTTACCCCTCGGCCATAGATGGGTCAACCACAATCAGGAAATCGTCAACTTCCAACGGTCTGGTTTTCTCATGCCATTTTGATCTGAAAGTTAAATAGGGTAAATACTCCAAAAACCATTTACGCCAAAATCGTTCCGCAAATTGTTGGGAACAGAGCCAGTTGTGCTTGAGTGTCATTTCGCGGTCATTATAGAACGCCAAAGGTTTCATACAATTCGAAGACCCAAGTAAAAAATGATTTGGTTAAAGCCTCGGCGTTTTCATTTTCGATTGGAACGTAAACCAAAGGTCGCGAGTTGATAATATTTTCCACTTCGGCTAACATTCCCCGCAGCAGTTCTTCTCCTGGTACTCGAGTTGGCGTAATATTTGACCGACCTTACCAACCTTTCCCAAGAACCTCCCATATGTGGTGATGATGGTGGGTTGAAGATCCACTTTTCGACTTCCTCAGTTTCTTATTTGCCTGCAACAGTTTAATTTCTTCTGAGTATAACTCCATTTGTGCTAGATGAAATAAATAAAATTCTGCTTTCGATAGTTCATCTGATGAAAGCTCGACATCAGGTTTTGACTTTTTTTAAGCAAATCGGAAAATCTCAGTACATAAGCGCAAGTTCTTAATAATCGGTTCCATTTAGAGAAACGTTTAGTGTCAATAATTATTTCCGACTCACTATGAACTTATACATATTCATTTGTTTCTATATTGCATGGTTCTACGACTGTGTACTCGGGTCAATCACACAATGGTTTCGAGAGAAAATTTGGTCCTTTAAACCAGCGGCTGGTGGCTGAGACGTCTGGCCTTCTGGCCCACTTAGTGGCCTCATCCGCAACATTCTGTTTCCCAGGGATCCATTGTCATTCCTCCAATTCGGTTGTTTCCAGAATTTCGCTTATACGTAAAGCAACAAATTGATGGTATTTTTTGTTATTGTGTGTTAGCCAACTTATTACCGTTCTCGAGTCGGACCAGAAATATTTGCTTTTTATTAAAATTGAGTGGTTTTTTAAAACAGTGTTGGCAAATCTCGACCCGATAAGAGCAGCCATTAACTCAAGGCGTGGTATTGAAGTCATGCGTAATGGAGCTACACGCGTTTTAGAACCGACTATGGACCATACGATTTTACTTCCGTACGCTATTCAGAGATAGGCAACAGCTGCGTAGCCGTTTATCTAATTGCTTATCCTTAATTGGCTCATCCTAGCTAACGCCGCTTCTCCAAATCTCTTGGAGAATAACTTTTAAATACATGAGGAAATTTCCGATGAGCCCTAGCGGGTCGTATACTGTCATTAGAATTTTCAGAATTTGCCTTTTTGTTGCGTGTTTTTTGCCACAAACTATGTAATTACTCATTATATGGGGTGAAATTTTAAAAAATATTGTGTCTTCTAATGAGTTCCAAAAGACTCCCAGAACTTTTTCTGTATCCCTATCTGAACCCATACTTAGTTGTTTTTCGTTTTCTTTTTCTGGGCCTTCAAGTCTCTGTAGTACATCCTTTTTATTCGACCACCAATTCCGAAAATTGAATCCGCCTTGTTTTCGAATGTAACGAGCCTCATTGGCAATTTTTACGGCATCATCAATTGTATCTGTGGAGTACAGGAAATCGTCTACATAGTGGTTGTCTGTAACAGCCGCCGCTGCTTGTGGAAATTCGCTAACGTATTTAGAAGCATTGACGTTTTTTACGTATTGAGAAATACATGAAGCACCAAAAATCATCACGTTCATGACGTAAACGTCTGGTTCTCGGCTGATTTCACAATTTCGCCATAAGAAACGTTGAACATGACGATCTTCCTTACGGATGTAAATTTGATGGAACATTTTCTGGGTATCAGCGCAAATAGCGACTGACTTCTCTCTGAACCTAAATAGGATGGCTGGTAAGGATGCCAAAATATCAGGCCCTTTGTGAAGCATAGAATTTAATGACACTCCATTAAACTTGGCAGCCGCGTCCCACACAATCCTACATTTACCTGGCTTATTTTTGTTGAAAATAGGGAGATACCATGCATTTTTAACTTTCTGTGTCAAGTCGACCTTACTAATGTAGCCCTTCGCGGTATATTCTTCGATCGTTTTTACAAAGATGGAAAATAAATCATTATTTCTTTAGGCATATTTCTTCGAGGCATATAAGCCTCCTTTTTGCCATTTGGTAGTTATCCGGCAGTTGTACTTTATCAAGTTGCCACAGCAAGCAAGTTTCATAATGACCCTCATTTCGTTTCACCGTAAAATTCTTTAAAAGTTGTAGAGACCTCTCATCATCTTTGTTAACCTCTAAATTTTGATAGTTAATGCCCAAACTTTCAATATTGTAAAAATGCTTTACTAGCTAGTGGATTTTTTTTTAATCCAATAACAACTTTTGGTGTAGCTGCCGTGTAGCTTTGAATTGGCAAACCTTTTTATACACTCCATCATAGGATATACTAAGTTTGTCATTCCGTTTTCAATACCTCGAAAGAGTGATCTGCGACCCTATAAAGTATATATATTATCGGTCAGTGTAACATTCTAAGACATGCTAGCGATGTCCGTCTGTCCGTCCGTCTGTTGAAATCACGATAGAGTGCGAACGACCAACGCTAAGAAGCTGAAATTTTGTAGGAAGATGTTGTAAGCAGGTTAAGTTCGAGAATGGGCAATATCGGACCAAAGGGGAAAAAGTTCCCCTTTACGGGACTAAATATATCCCGGCCATAATCAAATTTTTCAAATATTTTTTTTCACTACATCTAATTTTTTTTGGTAAAATTGTTCTAAGTTTATATAATTTATAGATGGGGAAAAAAATCCCAAAAATGGGCGTGCTCATGGGTTCCGTGGACCCTTGGGGCCCATGATAAACATGCGCATATGGGTATCGAAGTGCAACGAAATTTACTCACGAACCCAAATATGCCTTTATTTTCATGATTTGCCTAAATTTTTTGATCCGGTTTCTGGGACTATCGGGTCACCAGCGGCCCAAAAACCGTCCCTTGACAAACATGGACATATGGGTATCCAAATGCAACAAAATTTTCTCGCGAACCCAAATATGCATTTATTTTCATGATTTGGATAACATTTGTGATCGGGTTCCTGGGACTATCGGGTCACGAGCGGCTCAAAAACTCAGTTAGTTTTCTTATTTATTGACTTTTTAAGGATCCATGATGGAGGGTATATAAGATTCGGCCCGGCCGAACTTACTATTTGTCCACTTGTTATAATTATATTTTCGACAAAGCGATTCGTATTCGAGCGTCTGCTTAGGCAACAATAACTCTTGTACTGAACGTACATCTAAAGAGAATCGTTTGTTGTTGGAACCTTGTACACGAACTCTTAAATGTTGTGAATTATTTTCTGTTCGTTTTATGTTTGATGTCCACTTAAGACACAGTGTTTTTGATTCTCATTTTAGTTCCAATTCGTTTAAGAGTTCTTCTTCGATTGAACTTATAGACGAGCCGTCGTCTAAAAATGCAAAAGTAGAAATTGATTTGTTGTTCTTTCCAAAAATTCTTATTGGAATAATTTTGAAGAGAATCTGTTGTTTACTTAAGTTGTAAGTGTTTACATTCTCTACACCAATTTTCTCCACTCTTCTCATTATTTGACTTCACAACACTGGTCTTATTCGATCCATGAAGCAAACGATGGTGTTTCATCTGAAAGCCTTCTACATTACAGCTTTTGTTTATGTTAAAACGTACACCATTGTGCTTTCTTAGGCAGTGTTTACATAGCTGTAATTGCTTAACGAAATTCCATCGCTCTTTGCGATCAGCTGTTATAAATTTTTGGCAGTTTGTTGTGTTACTATACTCGCCGTTGCATATTTGACATTTTCCTTTTTGTATTTCTGCATTTGTATGGACAAATACGCTTTTTTGATTTCGATGACGTGGTGACTCAGCAACAATATGGTTTTCAACGTTAACCGTACTCGCTGACAAACCAATGTCAAACATCCAATTGGAAAATTCTATTAAATTAGCTTTTCGGTCATTTTGCTGAAGGGTTAGTTTTTGTGTTTCCCATTGAATCTGATACAACGGCGGCAGTTTGGATGTAAGTTCCTGGATCAATGATGAATTATTGAGTTCATCTTCGAGGCCGCATGCTCCAATAGTAGATTGCAGTCCCTTCACTTGGAATGCAAAATTCCCAGCAGAAAATTTTCAAAAATTCGGAAGCACTTAAATTATTCATAGTATCATAGAGATGATATCATTAATGCCGCATCAGGTGTCAGGTAATCGAAGACATGACTTGTTCATCTGCAAGCATACCCGATGTCTTTACGATCTTTGTCGACCAAACCAATCCGAGAACCTTCTGTACATACTCTCTTTGCATTCGACGATATTGTTTTTTCTCAAATAGAGAAATTCAGTTCACGTGTTGACATAATCGAGTACGGGTGACTTATGATAGTTCGCTTAAACTATTGTGTGTATACGTTATATTGTGTGTGTACGGTATATTGTGTGTATACTAGAAAATTGCAAGAAGTAAATATTAGAACTTTTAAATATTTAGTGTTTGTTGTTGTGGGTGCTTGGAAAATATAGAAATGAAAGACGCTTGCTTTGTGATGAAATTGTTTGAGATTGTTTCGCATTCAGTTGTAACATAAAATATTACGATATTTTACAGTAATAATGAACAATTTGCATAAAAAAAGAAAAATTGGTAAAAGACAACAATATAGGTTAATAAAAAAATCGAAAGAAGAAAACGTCGACGTTTTAGAATCTGTCATTAATAGAACAACTTTTGGGGAAGTAGAAATTTTTTCTAATGAAGAAACGCCAAGTATTCCATTTGGAGATGATTTTCAAATAAACTCTCCAAATTTATGTGACGACATTCGAGTGTGGTACCAGCTGTTTAGGCCTCCTGTGGCTTGTACATCGGCACTTCTAAAAATATTGAAGTCGTACAATCTAGATGTACCATTAAGTGTCAGTACACATATAGGAAGTCAGTACAAAGTTGTGAAAAGGACGGTCTGTCCGGGATCATATTTCCACATTGGAGTAGCACCAAATCTTCAAAAACAATTGAATTCTGTGAATTCGAAAAATATAAAAGAGATAGTTTTGGATATTGGGATTGACGGTCTACCAATATTTAAAAGTAGTGAAGTCGGGCTGTGGCCAATTCTGGGCCGAGTCGTAAACATTCCCGAAATTAACATTTTTTTGATTGGTAGCTACGTCGGAAGAAAAACAGCCTGTAAATATTGACTCCTTCCTACATGATTATGTTGGAGAAATGAAAACATTGCTCAAAGAAGGTTATGTTTATAACACAGTAGTTTCCCGGTTTAACGAACATTCGATTTAACGAATTTCGCATTTAACGAACAAGCAAATTGTTTCCATTGAGTACCTTATATAACGAACAAAAAATATTTTTTGTACTCGGTTTAACGAATATTAAAGAAATATTCAAATTAAAAAGGGTGATTGTAATGTAAATAAAAATACAAACACTTGTGTAAAAAAAAAGGAAAACAGTTATGTATGTTTCACCGAATTTTGTTGTTTTTGTTATTGTATTGTGATCAGTCATAGTTCAAACACATGATCTGGAGAGCTTGTTAGTTTATGTTGTTATGTCAAAGTGCAAACACGTGAACTGAAGAACTTGTAAGTTTCTTTGTTATGCTCTTATAAATTATAAAAATGAGATCTAGAAAAAGACTTATGCTAAGTGATAAGTTAAAAATTAAGTTAAAAATTCAATACCAAAAAGGAACTCGCGTTTGTGACATATGTAAAAATTTTAAATTAAAACCGTCGACCGTTTGCACAATTATAAAATCCAAAGAAAAACTTGTGAAAAATGCGGAAAAGACACGATATGGATTTGTAAAACGAAGAGCAATAAAGCATGGAGAGTTTCCAGAAATGGAGGAAAAACTTTTTGCCTGGTTTCGACGACAGCGAAATTCGCACATCCCCATAACTTCTGAAATGATGCGAAGGAAATTCACAAAAAAATATATGGCGGTAGTTTCAATGCAAGTCGTGGGTGGTTGACACGCTTTAAAAAGAGATTCGGAATTCGGCTCCTGAAACAATATGGAGAGAAATTATCGTCCAACATGGAAGTTGTAGAACCATTCAAAAAGAAATTTCAAGATATTATTTTGGAAAATAATTTGCCCAAATATGCCATTTTCAACGCTGACGAGACCGGTCTGTTATGGAAAGCTTTACCCGATAAGACGTATGTACACTCAGGGGAAAGAACGGCACCAGGTAGAAAACTTTCTAAAGAGAGAATAACCGTCCTACTATGCAGCAATGCTAGTGGAACAAAAAAAGTCAAACCTTTGTTGATCGGAAAATCTCAAAATCCTCGAGCTTTTCGAAATAAAAGCCTTCCAGTTGATTATACACATTCAAAAAATGCATGGATGACTTGTTTCATATTCAAAAATTGGTTTTTTGATAAGTTTGTTCCACAGGTAAGTTTTGGTTGTAGTAATGTCATAAACTTCTTGATCTTACATTAATTTAATTTATAGGTGGAAAGTTTCCTTGCCGAAAACCACTTGCCGTTAAATGCCGTATTGCTTCTGGATAATGCCCCTTCACATCCTCCGGCAGAAGAGCTGGTTAAAAAAACAGCTTGTGGAAAAATTTGGGTAATTTACATGCCCCCCAATGTAACACCCCTGATTCAGCCTATAGACCAAAATGCCATTCGTTTACTTAAACTTCACTATCGAAACAGTATTTTATCAAGACTGTTTGCAAGTGAGGAAAAAAACGTTATAGCATTTTTGAAGAAATACAACCTATATGATGCCGTGACAGCATTAGCCTTAGCGTGGAAATCCGTCTCCCAAACATCGTTGGCGAAATGCTGGAACAAACTTCTCAAGGATTATGATTACTTTGATGAAGAGGACGACCTACACTTAGCATCGTTATTTAACCAAGATGAAGATACTATAGCCACTAAGAATGGAGTCCTATTGCTAAACTCTATTTTTCCTAATGTAAGAACTCCAAATTGTCTGATCTTTTTACCTCTTTAATTTACATAAATTGTTTTATTTCATTTCATTTCACAACTAATGACATAAATGGGTGGCTTGAGCAAACACCTGTATCTGAAAATGAAGAAGATAATGATGATACTCACGAAGATGACATTGAAATCTTGGAATCTAAAATTAAACACGATGATGCAGTCAACAACTTTGAAACTTGTATTAAATGGGCTCAGCAAAACAATATCGATTCTATGAAGTTAATTCTATTACGAGAACTTCAAGAAGAAGCAATTCAAAATCAAATTAACATGCCAAAGAAACAAACTTTGATTAATCAATTTTTCAATTAGTTTTTGTAACTGTTTATTATAAAGAGTTTTTTTAAGTTATTGTATGAACTATTTTTGTTATATTTTTTGTTACGTAAAAAACGTATGATCTCTATAAATTCTGCGAATCATAATATTGAACTACTTAATGATTTGCATAAAGATCTTAATATGTATTAAATGAAATGAATTGTTCCTTTAAAATATGTATATTTATATGGCTGAATATTATAGTTTTAATAAAATAATACTCCGTAATACATATTTTAAGTATATTTAGTAGTTTTATTTACAAAAAAACACCAAATATTTGTACTGCATTTAACGAACGTTTCGATTTAACGAATAGGGCCTGACAATATATAAGTTCGTTAAATCGGGAAACCACTGTACTTATAAAATGAAAATTAAAATTCGTGCTTATATGGTTGATGCGCCTGCTCGATCGTTTGTTTGTGATATAAAGGGACACAATTCTTTAAATGGATGCCCTACATGTGAGCAAAATGGCAAAAGTATTTCTAAACTTTGTGTTTTTAGCACTACAGTAGGCAAAATGAGAACCAATGACAATTTTAAAGAAAGGAAAGACAAAAGTTTTCACAAGGAAAAATTCATTAATGCGAAAATGGGTCTAGACGATATTACACTTGATGTTATGCATTTGGTTGATCTTGGAAAAAAAAATATTTTTAAATTGTATAAAGGAGAACCAAGGTACCGATTGTCTCCAACAGCAAGACAATCAATGTCATCGATGCTGACATCATTTTCGGCATATATTCCCCGAGAATTCGCTAGGAAACCGCGCTCGATTTTTGAGTTTCCTAAATGGAAAGCTGTCGAATTCCGGCAGTTCCTCCTTTACACGGGCTTAATTGTACTTAAAGAGTGTACAAATGGCGAACAGTACAATCATTACCTTCTTTTGGCATGTGCCTACCGAATATTGTTAAGCAACCAAATTGGCGAAAAAAAATTACACTAGCTGAAAACATGCTTAAGACGTTCGTTAAAGATTTTTCAAAATATTATGGTCCTACCGGTGTCACACATAATGTTCACTGCTTATTGCACTTAGGTGATACAGCGCGGGAATACGGCAATCTTAGTAATATAACAGCGTATCCATTCGAAAATATGAAACAGAAGATTAAGAAAGCTGTAAAAAAAACCACAATATATTGAGGAACAATTGTTTAATACATTTTACAATCTTCCAATAATTACTCAAGAAACGCACAAAGGAAAAATAATATATTATTCCTCAGATCAACGAAACGAAACGCCAAAGGAAAAATAATATATTATTCCTCAGATCATGGTTATTTCCGTGCAAATTTCCAGGACAGTTACTGTTTAATTAAACCTAATATTCCCATAAAAATTATAAGTTTTACTGAGGAGGGACATTTGCGAGCGCATATTTTTTAAACCCTAAAAGCTTTTTCCATAAGCCTATAAAATCTACTGATCTTGGTATCTGCGTAGTTAATATGGATATATACAAAGAAGCCGTTTTTACACCCGATCAAATAGTTGCGAAGTTAGTTACATTGCCTTATAAAAATGAGTTCATTATGATACCCATAATTCATTCTAATTAAGCAGACTTCATTTTTCCATCAACTCAACACAACAAATACATATATATATATATACATATATTAATAAACCTAACTACCCCACATTATCAAGCCTCATAAATAACTATAAGAAAATGCCGCCAGTGCAACGAAAAAAATCGATCCTCAAATCTTCGACATGCGAGCAAATTCTTGAAAAACTGGAACAGATTCATGAAAACTTTACAGAAGCTTTTAAAGATAAGACCGAACAAATTTCACAACTTCAAAATGAAATTATAAATCTCAAGAGTGAATTGAGTAATCTGCAAGCTAATTTCATCTATATCAACGGTTAAAATCGTTTATTTCAATAACCTTTATTTTTTCAGAAAACACTATAAAACAAAATCAAGTGATTGTGGAAATGTTATCGGAAATAAAAGTTATTATGAAGTCCAATGTAACTCCCGGATTATGTACCAATAAATACGAAGACTGGTTTCCCATTACGAACCAAAAAGAGCTGGAAGAAATTGAGGAAGAAATAAATTAGAACACCACACAAGCAATGGTAATGTATTATTGATATGATATTATTATATTTGATATTTTATAATTATTTTGTGTCATTTTAGATAAGTACTATTAAATGCATAATCGGGCATAATGATCTGCAGAAGGGCTTAAAAAATTTAATTGCAATTCCCCTTATGTTAGACTACAATATTAAAGGAGTTCAACGGAAGAAGAGGCTGCTAAACTATCCAAAATTAATGAATGTTATATACAGTGAGTTATGAGTATGTTATTTATTTATATCACAAATATTAAAATTTGTCTTCTTATTTTTTTATAGAAGCAATCGGTGGTGATTATGGAAATAGAGAAAAAAAATTTAAGCACTTTGGAAAAAAGCATGGAGAAAAATGCTCACTACAAAAACTCAGCAGACAGAAGAGAAAATTTTTTCGAAAGCTCTGATGAAGAAACTATTGAAGACTGAATTAATAAGATTAAATCTCATATTTTTTATTTTAATTTAATTTACAGAAAGTACAAATTGTCTTTTAAACTACAAAAACTCAGCAGATAAAATAGAAATTTTTTCGAAAGCTCTAATGAGAAACTATTGAAGACTGAATGAATAAGATGAAATCTCATATTTTTATTTAAATTTAGTACAGAAAGTAAAAATTTTCTTTTAATTTATGATAAGACAAAATGTTTTTTGTAAATATTTGTACCTCGTCGATCAAAATGTAAAGCTTTAATATTCTTTCGTAACCAATTTTCTTATCTAGTTATAAAGAATTTTATTTTTTTTCCAATGAATTTATTTTTGTCCGACGAACAATTTAAAAAGCAAAAAATTAATACCTTTTTTAATTTTTAGTGTTAATTCAAACATAGTTATTATCCATTTTTATTTTTTCTGTTAAACTAAATCTGAATTCGAGTTTTGTTTGTGTTCTCTTATTTAAAAATTAATTTTGTTCTTTGTATGAATAATTACATTATAAACAAAAAATAAATGTTTTTAAAAATGAATTTTAAAAAGTCTGCTTCCATATCTTAACATAAATTTTCGGTATGGAATCATTCTTGAATCTTTCCTTTTAAAACGCAGTATATCGAACTATTTAGTACAATGATGTTAGCGCAGTTACGAAGCGCTTCTTCATTACATTAAAATTGCGAGCACCTCTGCAGTTCTAAACCTTAACGACTGGAGCGCTCCGAGTCCTTTATTTTATCATGTAGGATTTTTTGCGCTTACCAGAGCGGTGTAAGACGGCATAAAGTAAGCGCAGATTCTTGTGACATTGCCTTATAAAATCATTAATGAATTCACTAGTTTGGTAAGCGCTGGCACCCCAATTCATTACCTACTTTAGTGCTTCTTCGTCAGCAGGTTTTTTGCTGGGTTGGTAATTGTTTCCATTTTATTGGGATTCACCTGTGGCATTGATTTTATTTTATTTTTCAGAGAAAATATAATCTTTTCTGGTTGGCCGTACAATACTCTCAATGTGGAGATGGCATGAGGGACACATGATGGATGAATGAGTATTCTTTTGACTGCTTCCAATGCTTCTCCACGAAGGGATCGCTGGAGTCGTATAAGATTTTAAGCCGCAAACGGTTGTTGACCAGTCGTAGGTCGAACTAAAAAGTGGTCACTCCTCTGGACAGCCTGAGAAGTTTGGTAAATCCTTAGGCACAGTTTGGCGAGCATGCAATTGATCAGCAGTAAGCCTACGCCCTGAAGTTGTTGGAAGCTCAAGATAAGAGTGATGTGTTCCTTGGTGATTTATGAATGATTGTTGTTCGTGTGTACTTACGTTAGGTACCTGGCTGCGAAAATTGTTTAGATGCTAAAGACGAATGTGTACTTGAACAAGAGCTTATATAATGGGACGATCAGTGCACGCTGGGCACAGCCATAGCTCTTGCGATGGTGGGGCTTTGGCGCATGTGTTGTGGTATGGCATTTGCTGCAGCATATTGAAGAACTATTTATTGACTCGTGACATAATTGGCATATTTGGGGGATTTTTTCAGTTAAGGTGCCTTGAATATGTGGTTGACCCTTCTGTGTCGATGAGTCCGTGGCCATACTTACATAGGGTGGGGTTATGTTAGATCGATTTGATGGAATGTCGATGTTTGTTAAATCCAGAAATGATTCAGATGTCTTCGGCACAGGCGTATAACTATGAGATGAACACTTGCTCCAAATAAAATGTCTTTTAATCAAAAGGAATTTAAAGTTTGTTCACAACAGGTGGTTCGTGATGGCCGATTAGATTGACAACACAGATTATAATAATTAAAATGTATTTATTTCTTTATTGCCAGATATTGGCGCAATCTAGTGTTTAAATTCTCTAAAACAATTATAAAATATTTATATATTCAAGTTGACATACTTTTTGGTATCAAACCATACACTTATTTCCTTAGGACAAATTAAAGCGTGTTACTTAACCAACTATTGCAAAGAAAGAGGAAGTTGCGTCGGGATAAATCAATTCAGTGACATATGTATTTAGTACAATAATGTGAAAATATAAAAACTATCGATAACTTTTATCCATAAGTTACATATTTAAGTGTTGTATTTTATAGTAGTGAATACAGTGGCGGTAACAAACACTATTTACGACCTATAGCATTCATACCAAAAAAGGTGAACCTATTGTTGGAACTACAAATGTGTACAGAATTGTTCAATCGGGGTTTATAAGAATCTGCCAATACATTTTTGAAATGTCTGCATTAAATACAAATTCATAACAACGCCACTGTGACACGAGGGCCACTAAATCAGCTTGAAGAACAGGACCTACGAACAACATGTCGTTCAGGCTTACTCCAGACGATGATGGACTCGATGCATTGAACACAACCCTTAATTTTGTGGTCGTACTTTCTGGCTTGAAAACCCCATGATCAGGGACCCGCTGTCTGGATACCCTATATTTTTCATATAGCCTAAAGTTGAGTTTTCTTGAAGTATGTCATCATACTGACATTTATAATTTGGCTTTCCCAGTATATTCTTCTCATTACTTAAAAACTGACTTACCGCAATATATCGGCTGGACCCCGGTATAGAGTCATTAGGATCTACATATCTTCCATCAGATATCCTTACTGTTGACGAACAATACATTTCTTACGGGCGACCTCTTCTATCTCCCAAAACTGTGGAAGCGGCTCACCAATTGAAGCTTTAGTAAAATGGGAAACTCTAGTTATCCGTGCAGGATTTCTTTCCGCTGTTGGACCAATTACTATCCAACCGAATGGCGTTTTTTGGGCTCCGCATAATCCAGTATTGGTAGATTCATATCTACAGTAGGGCAAAGCGAATATGTAGGAATATCCCCAGTTACATGAGATACAACTAACGCTTCAACTTTGAGTGAGAAATTAGGATTCCACTTTGAGTTTATCACAATGTTGATTTACTGACAACATCACCCACTAACCCCGTTACTTCAGCTGAAACGGTTACTGTGGGCAACTTAAGTAGCTTTTTAAACCTTTCGGAGAGAAAACGCCGAGCCGAAATTAACGATATTTACACATGCGGTCGCCAGCATTACTTTCTTTGATACCAAGGTGTGGTGGACTATATGCTATCATTTGTAGATGAATTTGTTTGACCATAACCATGAGCCACCAGAGAAGAAATATTTTTATTCGCATTTTTAGAAAAATCTCTATTTAGGAGTGTGTGGTGCTTCTTCTGACACTTAGAACAACCGTTTGGACTTGTACAATTGATATACATTTGTCCAATCTTAAGACAGTTGAAACAATACTCATAGCTTCTAAGTGTCAAAGCTCGATTTTTCTGATCCATTTTAAAAAATGTATAACATGCGCATATTGCATGATTGCCTTTGCATATCTTGCATTTACCAATATCAACTTTCGCGTGATGTGTCTTCAAGTGTTTGACTTTGGCACTAGTTTGATGCGTTTTTTTGTAATGGTTGAGAACTGTTGGAGGCAATTATATCTGAGACACTCTCTAACGCATGAAACCTGTCTTTCACTTTCCACTTTCGTATTTGTGTCTTATTTTATAAATCTGAATTCGAGTTTTGTTTGTGTTCTCTTGTTTAAAAATTAATTTTGTTCTTTGTATGAATAATTACATTATAAACAAAAAATAAATGTTTTTAAAAATGAATTTAAAAAAGTCTGCTTCCATATCTTAATATAAATTTACGGTATGGAATCATTCTTGAATCTTTCCTTTTAAAACATAGTATATCGAACTATTTAGTACAATGATGTAAGCGCAGTTACGAAGCGCTTCTTCATTACATTAAAATTGCGAGCACCTCTGCAGTTCTAAACCTTAACGACTGGAGCGCTCCGAGTCCTTTATTCTATCATGTAGGATTTTTTGCGCTTACCAGAGCGGTGTAAGACGGCATAAAGTAAGCGCAGATTCTTGTGACATTGCCTTATAAAATCATTAATGAATTCACTAGTTTGGTAAGCGCTGGCACCCCAATTCATTACCTACTTTAGTGCTTCTTCGTCAGCAGGTTTTTTGCTGGGTTGGTAATTGTTTCCATTTTGTTGGGATTCACCTGTGGCATTGATTTTATTTTATTTTTCAGAGAAAATATAATCTTTTCTGGTTGGCCGTACAATACTCTCAATGTGGAGATGGCATGAGGGACACATGATGGATGAATGAGTATTCTTTTGACTGCTTCCAATGCTTCTCCACGAAGGGATCGCTGGAGTCGTATAAGATTTTAAGCCGCAAACGGTTGTTGACCAGTCGTAGGTCGAACTAAAAAGTGGTCACTCCTCTGGACAGCCTGAGAAGTTTGGTAAATCCTTGGGCACAGTTTGGCGAGCATGCAATTGATCAGCAGTAAGTCTACGCCCTGAAGTTGTTGGAAGCTCAAGATAAGAGTGATGATTTATGAATGATTGTTGTTCGTGTGTACTTACGTTAGGTACCTGGCTGCGAAAATTGTTTAGATGCTAAAGACGAATGTGTACTTGAACAAGAGCTTATATAATGGGACGATCAGTGCACGCTGGACACAGCCATAGCTCTTGCGATGGTGGGGCTTTGGCGCATGTGTTGTGGTATGGCATTTGCTGCAGCATATTGAAGAACTATTTATTGACTAGTGACATAATTGGCATATTTGGGGGATTTTTTCAGTTAAGGTGCCTTGAATATGTGGTTGACCCTTCTGTGTCGATGAGTCCGTGGCCATACTTACATAGGGTGGGGTTATGTTAGATCGATTTGATGGAATGTCGATGTTTGTTAAATCCAGAAATGATTCAGATGTCTTCGGCACAGGCGTATAACTATGCTCCAAATAAAATGTCTTTTAATCAAAAGGAATTTAAAGTTTGTTCACAACAGGTGGTTCGTGATGGCCGATTAGATTGACAACACAGATTATAATTATTAAAATGTATTTATTTCTTTATTGCCAGATATTGGCGCAATCTAGTGTTTAAATTCTCTAAAACAATTATAAAATATTTATATATTCAAGTTGACATACTTTTTGGTATCAACCCATACACTTATTTCCTTAGGACAAATTAAAGCGTGTTACTTAACCAACTATTGCAAAGAAAGAGGAAGTTGCGTCGGGATAAATCAATTCAGTGACATATGTATTTAGTACAATAATGTGAAAATATAAAAACTATCGATAACTTTTATCCATAAGTTACATATTTAAGTGTTGTATTTTATAGTAGTGAATACAGTGGCGGTAACAAACACTATTTACGACCTATAGCATTCATACCAAAAAAGGTGAACCTATTGTTGGAACTACAAATGTGTACAGAATTGTTCAATCGGGGTTTATAAGAATCTGCCAATACATTTTTGAAATGTCTGCATTAAATACAAATTCATAACAACGCCACTGTAACACGAGGGCCACTAAATCAGCTTGAAGAACAGGACCTACGAACAACATGTCGTTCAGGCTTACTCCAGACGATGATGGACTCGATGCATTGAACACAACCCTTAATTTTGTGGTCGTACTTTCTGGCTTGAAAACCCCATGATCAGGGACCCGCTGTCTGGATACCCTATATTTTTCATATAGCCTAAAGTTGAGTTTTCTTGAAGTATGTCATCATACTGACATTTATAATTTGGCTTTCCCAGTATATTCTTCTCATTACTTAAAAACTGACTTACCGCAATATAGCGGCTGGACCCCGGTATAGAGTCATTAGGATTAAATTGCAGATCTACATATCTTCCATCAGATATCCTTACTGTTGACGAACAATACATTTCTTACGGGCGACCTCTTCTATCTCCCAAAACTGTGGAAGCGGCTCATTAATTGAAACTTTAGTAAAATGGGAAACTCTAGTTATCCGTGCAGGATTTCTTTCCGCTGTTGGACCAATTACTATCCAACCGAATGACGTTTTTTGGGCTCCGCATAATCCAGTATTGGTAGATTCATATCTACAGTAGGGCAAAGCGAATATGTAGGAATATCCCCAGTTACATGAGATACAACTAACGCTTCAACTTTGAGTGAGAAATTAGGATTCCACTTTGAGTTTATCACAATGTTGATTTACTGACAACATCACCCACTAACCCCGTTACTTCAGCTGAAACGGTTACTGTGGGCAACTTAAGTAGCTTTTTAAACCTTTCGGAGAGAAAACGCCGAGCCGAAATTAACGATATTTACACATGCGGTCGCCAGCATTACTTTCTTTGATACCAAGGTGTGGTGGACTATATGCTATCATTTGTAGATGAATTTGTTTGACCATAACCATGAGCCACCAGAGAAGAAATATTTTTAGTCGCATTTTTAGAAAAGTCTCTATTTATTAGTGTGTGGTGCTTCTTCTGACACTTAGAACAACCGTTTGGACTTGTACAATTGATATACATTTGTCCAATCTTAAGACAGTTGAAACAATACTCATAGCTTCTAAGTGTCAAAGCTCGATTTTTCTGATCCATTTTAAAAAATGTATAACATGCGCATATCGCATGATTGCCTTTGCATATCTTGCATTTACCAATATCAACTTTCGCGTGATGTGTCTTCAAGTGTTTGACTTTGGCACTAGTTTGATGCGTTTTTTTGTAATGGTTGAGAACTGTTGGAGGCAATTATATCTGAGACACTCTCTAACGCATGAAACCTGTCTTTCAGAAAAAGATTGAGCTCCTCCCACTTTCGTATTTGTGTCTTATTTTATACTGACTGTTCCCAAAGACACAATAACTGTTCGGACAACTTCGCTGCACTTAAGAATACGAATATTGGATCCCATAACCCAATATCGATTTCAAACAGTTTGAGCACAGATATACAATTATTTATGTCACGTTGCAGTCATTTTACAAACAAAAGTCTCAATTGACAGTTTATGAGGACACGCATATTTTCGTATTGATTTTTTAGATTAGCCCACGCTATTTCAAACTTTTCGGCTGTTAAGGCAATGTTTCGATTGATCTACCTAGCCTCCCCGTCTGTTTTTTGAAATAAGTAAAATAATTTTTCGAGAGAGCTCAACCTCGAGTTATTTATATACATGGCCGTTAACAGGTCTCTAAATGTAGGCCACGAAATACATCTGTGTCACATGGAGGTACATGCTTTTTGGTTACTGGTCTTGTATCTTCCGCCGCAGACGCTTTCTTTGCGATTTCAATAATATTTATACATCTAATGTATGTTCTATGCGCCTGATTGTATTTAGCATGAAACTTTTTCTTTTCTTTAGTTTCAACTGTCTGACTATCGTAAACCAATTTAAATTTGACCCAAAGCATTCTTAATTTATTACTCTTCAATTGCTTCTACTGTGTATGTTGAAAAACCTCTTCCTTTAGTCGTTGTTCAAATCTTGAGACTTCATCAACTACCTCGTCAAAATTTTCTGCCGCCATATTGAAGTTGATTCTAAAATACTGTCAATATATCCAGTTATAATGTTTAGCCGCAGGTCCCGCTGAAAGTCTTCCAAAAAATCGAGAAAGCAAAGAATCGCCAAAAAATAATTTATTTGAAAGTCAGGAAATTTTCAAAAATTTGTACCAAAACAGGCCACTATGCCAAACAAAGCTGATAAAATTTCGTTCAAAATCTTCCAAAAAAAAATCAGGAACCAAAGAATTGCCAAAAAATAATTTATTTGAAAGTCACGAAATTTTTCAAAGTTTACACCAAAACAGGCCACTGTGCCAAAAAAAGCTGATAAAATTTCGTCACGAAATGTTTACAGAAACAGGCCACTGTACAAAAAAGGCTTCGAAAATTCCGTTGATAATCTTCCAACACATCCAGAGGTGAAAAGGGACAGTCAATTCTGTAATACCGCAATTCAATACTATATAACAAATTAAAGATGGCTCTTATATACTGTGAGCGCGTTTTCTTTTTTATGTGTGTAGGCGTCGTATCACATAACCTCACTTATCCAATGTCCTAAACTGTCCGGCGAAAAGACCAATGTTTACTCCAGGTACGAGGTTTTCTTCCAGGGATGTCTGTTGTTGTTGCGTTCACTCTCGCGAGACATGTACTAATGGGCCACTGATTGGGTATATTTCCGGCCAAGGAAAAATTCACTGCACTTTATTTGTGCCACACAACTTTGGGAGATTAAACGTTTTCAGAAAATGTGGCCTTTGGTGACACAAAGTTTATGGTCTTAAGTCTTAGTTTTAAGAGATGTTGTTTTGCCGGCGAACGTACAAAATTGTGGTGGTCTGACGGACACACACATCAACGTCAGCGGTGTTAAATATTTATTCACCACAAGTACCAAGTTACTCTCGCGAGAGCTTAAGTGCTTCTTGTGGTTTTTAGGCTTGCGCAAGGACTTTAAATCACTTAACTGGTGTGGTCCATGTAGAAGCCAAATGCTATAAAAAGATACACAACCAAGAGTTACTCACGCTTGTGATGAGTCTTATGGGAGGTCAGTAACTTATGCCCTTATGGTTCGCACCTTTTTCCCTTGGGGCTTTACCACTAGTAGTGACGTTACCGATGCACTTTTAAGGTCAAGATGGTTGGTAGCAGTGTCGAGGACCTGCATGGTTAGTAAGTACTTAATTAAAACTAACCGGTAACAGCTCCCCTCCGATGCCAGGGCACGGACCAGTTGTAATCTTATTGCCTAGTCCGCATAAGCTGTCACTGCGCGCGATGGTCCTTTCCATTTACTAGCATACTCGTGGGATCTACATGGAACAATTTACAAACAAAACAAACTCAAAAACAAACACAACAACAAACTCAAAATCAAACACAAACAAACGCACTAAAACAAATACAAAAACACAGGAAAAAACGGTACAACAAACACCTGACACAGACACGGACAAAAGAGGGAGCTTCGGCGCTAGTTAGGATGCTGCGAGGACTGGACGACCGACAGAGTGGGACACACCGTTCAGGGGGGTAACTACGACCTGGACAGTAAACTGGACGAACAGGACGGACGGATACGAATGGACTTTGACGAGTTGGAAGAGCTTCAGGGGCTGTCTAGGGACTCATTCGCGGATACCGATGACGCCGTCAATAGACTGGAGGAACATTACTTTCTACGTTGACAGTCAGGCAGCACTGAGGGCCATAACAAGCCATCAGGTTTCGTCTAGGGTAGTTAACGATTGTAGGCAGGTGCTAAGCCTACTTCTAAGGGACTAAAACGTAGGCTTATGCTGGATGCCAGGGCACTGTGACATTGAAGGAAATTAAAGCGCCGATTAGCTGACTCGAACGGGCTCAGCTTTGCATATTGAGGAAGGTTAAACCGCCAATCAACTACTTTTTCAAAAAACAGAAGGATCATAACCTAACCAGAACTCTTTCCAATTGGGAAACAAGAGTGGGTTGCAATATATCGAAAGTCTTGTGGCCTAGGTTAGATATAGCGAGAACAAATGCACTGATGGGACTGGATAGAAGAAGTCTCAGAATTCCAATAGGAGTCATTACAGGACACTGCTCAGTTAGGGCTATGACGAGCAGGTGGGACAGTAGATCTCCAGACTTCTGCAGGATGTGCGTGGATGAGGATGAATTGGAGACAATAGAACACATCCTTTGTCATTGTCCAAGTTTGCAACGCCATAGACAAAAATGTCTAGGGCATAGATTTTATGCTGAACTAGGGGACATTTCGAAGACAGGTGTTGAAAACATTACTAGGTATATAAGGGGAATTAGGAGTTTGAATTTGCCAGCCGAAGCGAACGGTTTGTCTTCTTAGCAACAAATAAAAAACAGCACATTTCTTTTTACGTCAAAAAAAAATTAAATCGGAAAACCAAAATTATCACGTTTTTGGAACAATTTAGAAGTTTTAAAGAAAACTAAGTCAAATTGTCATAAAAAACAACTTCTACAATCATGAACGAGGAAACGGGGAGCCCAAAGGAGCCCCCGGATAAGGAATTGCAGCCGAACATTGGTGGTTCGAATAAGGCTCCAGATAAGAAATCGTCGTCAAAAGCTCCGTCTGGTAAAGCTTTACAACAATAAATTTTTGACGGAAGGAGGATGGTGGATTCCATAGAAATAGAGGATTCTGCTTTGGTAGGCGATCCAGAAATGCAACTTAGTTCCCAAGTCGAATTGAACCCTAAAATTTGGAACAGTGCTGAAGGCCGAGATTTCCATTTAGTTACATCAAAACGCAGGCGTTGTGACGGCAATGCAGTAGTTGACATTTTACCAAATTGCCGAATGGATGACACATGTATGGAAAGTTCTTCAAAAACTAGCCTTGTGAGGAACGATGGCTTTGCAAGCACATCAAAGAATGCGTTGGCGGTTGGTGCATGTAAGTTAGATGATAATCATAGGTTTAGTCAGAATAGATTTTCGATTTTACAAGATTTATTACTAGAAAATGACAAATCCTCGCCTCAAAAACCCACTAAAATTGTAATCAATGGAGTAAATTCTGAAAAACAGAGGACTGTCCCAGTGAAATTTTGCCCTCCAATTTTTTTGAGAAATGTTGATGTTAAGGGAATGATTGATCAACTGAATTCCAAGACACCTAAGATACGTTTCAAGTTTGTTAACCAGAGTAGAAATAGAAGTAAATTATATTTAGAGGATGCCCGTCTACATGCGGAAATGATGCAAATCCTTCGTGATCATGGAAAGATTCTTATTTATACACTCCGAAGGAGTTTAAGCGTGTAACTTTGATTTTGAGTGGTATTTTTCACAGTACCAGTGTGCATGACGTAATGGACGCTTTGGAGTTTTCAGAGCCGGGAGTTGTGGAATCGGTTTTTAAATTTCAGACAGCTCATTCAAGATGGAATAATTATGACACTGGCGTTTTTCAAGTCACCTTATTTCAAGGGAAAAAATTTGGAGATATTTCAAACAGGAGAACTTTGTTGAATCAGGTTGTTACCTGGGAGCGTCTCCAGTCGAACTTTCGGGAAGTTCAATGTAAGAGATGCCAGAAGTGGGGGCACATTGCTCGCAATTGCAATCGCCCTTTCTCATGCGTAAAGTGTAACATTGTTCACGAGCCTGGTGAGTGCCGTATTGGACACGGTATTGACGAAAAGCCAATATGTATTAACTGCGGGGAATCAGGCCATCCGGCAAGCTGGAGAGGGTGCTCTGCCTTCAAGAAGTATCAAGAAGTTAAGAAAAAAATACTGGCGGATGCGATTGGGAAAAGGAATAGGGTATCGGAAAATGTTTCCCAATTTATTAGTCAGTCTGGTTTTGTGACTGCGAATAAATCATATTCTTCATTTCTTAAAGCAAATGTTTCTCACTCTACAAATGTCAGGAGTCAGACAAAGAGATCGCCTATTATGGAGGAATTTTTAGTGGTAGCAAGAGCTATTTGTGGACCAGAACCGTTATCGTTGGAGGCAAGAGTACAAGGGTTCTTGCTGAATTATAAGTCTATGACAAAGGAACAAGCCAAACAGGAATGCTTGTTATTATTGAAAGAAGTTTCGGAATCAAATGATCCGTAGACATCTAACTTTTTTGACATTTAATGTTAGATCTCTTATAGAGACTAGTAGGAAGATAGAATTGGGCGATATTTTAAAGAATAATAGCATTGACATGGCTTTCATTCAGGAGAAGCACTTGAAAAATCATATGCGTGTTCATTTAGAAAACTATTCATTCCTCAGGAATGACAGCGCTCAGGGTATCGGTATTGCAATAAAAAATTCTATTGACTATACCAGAGTTGATATTCCTGGGTTACAGTTTCTAAATATTTTTGTTAGAGTTGGTTTAAGTGTCAATGGAATTTCAAAAAAAATTATTTTTGGTTGCGTATATTTTCCTAGTAACATGAATTCGACATCAATATCTAGTGGCCTTTCGATTATCAGTGCAGTTTCACAGAATTTTGATGGAGTTATTATATGCGGTGATCTGAATGCGAAGCATTACGTTTGGGGCGATATTTTGAATAATGGTAATGAAAATGTTTTGAACGATTGGCTCCTACAAAATGCTTTGGTTTTTACACGAATTTGTGATTCAGAACCTTCCTATCCCAATGGTTCTTCTTTTTTGGACCATTTTTTAGTTGGTTCCAATTTACTGGATCCTTTGGATCCAGATTATAATATAAAAAGTTTGCCCACATTCTCTGACCATTATCCTTAGAAACTGGAGTTGTCTTTTGGAGATTTTGAATTTTTGCTACAAGTGCCCAAAGTCATTCGGTCTTACGAAGGAACGAATTGGAGTAACTTTGAGAATGATATATCGATTGGGCGTTGGAGGAATTTTCCCCCAGATGATCGAAATCTATCAAATTGTGAAATTGATGCTTATATCGAGCAATTCTCGTCATTAATTGATCAAACGGCTTCTCAGCATTCGTCAACTGTTTGTTTGGAGAATAGGAAGTATGTTGTCTCTCGAAACGTTCGAAAACTATTCAGAATTAAGTACGATTTACAGAAAAAGCTTAAATCTATCTTCCGTCGTACTTTTCACAGGAACCATCCAGACTATGTGCTACTTTCTAAGCAAATAGAACTGCTGAATATTATAATTAAGGAGCAGGTTAACTTGGAACAGGCGAATTATTTTAACAGGAAACTTCAGGAAATTAAACCCGGTCCGGATGCCTTTAGGAAAATTTATGGCGTCATTGGTTCCAAACGCCGTTCTGGTGTAAATCGAATTTCAGTGGATGGAGTGGAGGTGGAAGAGCACGGGAACTTGAAGTTTTGAAAGATCATTTTGCTTCCGTATATCGACAGGTTACACCTGATCGGGACGTTTTTAATGTAGATGCAGCGATTAGGGACACTCTGGCTGAAGTTTCTGGACCTAGAGTAGTTTTCGGCCAGACTTCTAGTGCTTTACATTCCGACAACAACTCTCTAACGTCACTGGAAACGGTGTTGGATACTGTTAAATTATTGAACAATAAGAGATCTTTTGGACCCGATAAGGTTTCGAATTATTTGATCAAGAAGCTTCCACCGAAATCGTACGAGTTTCTGACTATAGTCTTCAATAATTGTATTAGCAATTGTTATTTTCCTGATTCCTGGAAAGTTGCAAAAAAGAAAGTTGTGAAAAAACCTGGTTGTTCTGATGTGAACAATTTAAGACCTATGTCGATGCTATCAAATTTGGGGAAACTTTTAGAAAAAATAATATTACAAAAAATGGATTTGGCTGTCTCTAATGACTATATTCCGAACTACCAATTCGGGTTCAAGAGGGGCCATTCGACGACCCATGTCCTTCTGAAGTTTCATGATGATGTTGTCCAGAATTTAAGACAGCGTAAGTGCACCGTTGCTGTGTCGCTCGACATTGAGAAGGCGTTTGACAAGGCTTATCACAATGGTATTCTGTATAAGTTGATAGGGATTGGATTTGATAAATTTGTTTTGAAACTTCTGCACAATTTCTTTCAGAATATAAAATTTCTTATTCAGTTAGACAACTCGTGCAGTGCACTTGGTGAAATTGGGTGTGGTGTTCCGCAGGGGTCTATAATGGCTCCTCGATTATATAATGTTTTTATTCATGACTTCCCACATGAAGCAGGTGGTTCAAAGGGCATATTATATGCTGATGACTCATTGTTGTATGCTCATGATGAATCCCCCTTGGTGGCCCTTTCTCGGGTTCAACGGAACCTGAACTTTCTAAGCAAATAGAACTGCTGAATATTATAATTAAGGAGCAGGTTAACTTGGAACAGGCGAATTATTTTAACAGGAAACTTCAGGAAATTAAACCCGGTCCGGATGCCTTTAGGAAAATTTATGGCGTCATTGGTTCCAAACGCCGTTCTGGTGTAAATCGAATTTCAGTGGATGGAGTGGAGGTGGAAGAGCACGGGAACTTGAAGTTTTGAAAGATCATTTTGCTTCCGTATATCGACAGGTTACACCTGATCGGGACGTTTTTAATGTAGATGCAGCGATTAGGGACACTCTGGCTGAAGTTTCTGGACCTAGAGTAGTTTTCGGCCAGACTTCTAGTGCTTTACATTCCGACAACAACTCTCTAACGTCACTGGAAACGGTGTTGGATACTGTTAAATTATTGAACAATAAGAGATCTTTTGGACCCGATAAGGTTTCGAATTATTTGATCAAGAAGCTTCCACCGAAATCGTACGAGTTTCTGACTATAGTCTTCAATAATTGTATTAGCAATTGTTATTTTCCTGATTCCTGGAAAGTTGCAAAAAAGAAAGTTGTGAAAAAACCTGGTTGTTCTGATGTGAACAATTTAAGACCTATGTCGATGCTATCAAATTTGGGGAAACTTTTAGAAAAAATAATATTACAAAAAATGGATTTGGCTGTCTCTAATGACTATATTCCGAACTACCAATTCGGGTTCAAGAGGGGCCATTCGACGACCCATGCCCTTCTGAAGTTTCATGATGATGTTGTCCAGAATTTAAGACAGCATAAGTGCACCGTTGCTGTGTCGCTCGACATTGAGAAGGCGTTTGACAAGGCTTATCACAATGGTATTCTGTATAAGTTGATAGGGATTGGATTTGATAAATTTGTTTTGAAACTTCTGCACAATTTCTTTCAGAATATAAAATTTCTTATTCAGTTAGACAACTCGTGCAGTGCACTTGGTGAAATTGGGTGTGGTGTTCCGCAGGGGTCTATAATGGCTCCTCGATTATATAATGTTTTTATTCATGACTTCCCACATGAAGCAGGTGGTTCAAAGGGCATATTATATGCTGATGACTCATTGTTGTATGCTCATGATGAATCCCCCTTGGTGGCCCTTTCTCGGGTTCAACGGAACCTGACAATTGTCAATGAATAGTATACTTTTTTGGGAATAAAGTTGAATATCGGAAAATGTGAAGCTTTATGCTTAAGAAATGCGTCGGGAAAGTACAAACGGAATGTTGTACCTGAAAGCAAGATTTTGAAGCTATTTATAAATGGAAATGAAATTCCATTTAAAAATAGTTTTAAATATTTAGGTGTTTATTTCAATAAGCTCGTGAAATTTAATGAACATGCCCGTATTATTTTGAGAAAGGCTAACAGAATCAAGGGATCATTCGCTCGGCTTTTTAGAAGTACATTTCTATGTATGGAGACGAAGCTATTGATATACAAAGTTTGCATAAGGCCTGTTTTGTTGTACGCTTTTCCCATATGGTTTAGCATTTCTCCGACTGTTGCCAGGGAGCTTGCAATTTGTGAGAGAAAAATCCTTCGTCAGTGTGTGAATAAGAATTTAGAGACTCCAACGAGGAGACATTCTAATCGGTACATTTACAGTATATCTTCCATTATTCCCATTGAGAGATATGCTGTGAATCTACTTGAGGCGTTTGTTAACAAATTATCTCGACATGAGAACTGTTTAATATCGGAGATCTTTGATGTCCAGAAGGAATTCAGTTGATCAGATGTTACGTATCTCTCACCGATTGGAATCCTTAATGAAAATATATCGATTGAGTCGAATCCCAGTGCTTCCACTTTGCCAGAATTTTACTCATTGAATTTACCTAACACTCACAGAGGTTAAATATATATTTTTTTTTCTTCTACACTCTTTTTTTTCATATTAATAGAATTAAGATAATTTAGTTTTAAGTTTTAGTTTTAAGATATTTTTAAGAGTTACATTTAGTCTTCCCCGGAGTTTTACCTCCTTGCGACTCTGTTAAAGTGCCTGGAGCAAGCACTGTACCTCTTGAGGAAAATCAGTATAAAAACTAAAATAACTTTTTAATATAAGCATGTAGCTGATAAATTAACCCGTACAACAATGTGAATAATACCACCATAGTTCTAAGTTTGCTTTAAAAATATTACCTTGTTATCTTTAAATTCTTATATAAGTCTAATAAATCAAATCTTGAATCTTGAAGGAGTATTAGATGGTTGAACGACGGGGGATGCGGGTGCTCGATGGGCGAATTAATATTAAAACACGATTTCTAAAGTGGGTGGGATAGTACATTTATATGGGAGGAACAGAAGGGATGTTACCAGACTTCCAAGTTCTTGTCCGGAACTCTTTACTTTGCTTTACTAAATACAGAATTTTGACATGATTGCGTTGGGCATATTGATATTATTACTCGATTTTTAAGGTAGGCGGGATGGTACATTTGTATGGAATGGTACATTTGTATAAGAGGTACCAGAAGGGGCGTGGCTAGACTTCCAACTAGTGAATAAACCACCACACCTTCCGCGTGTTGAAGGGCAATATCATAATATTTTTGACCTTTTCTTAACCTCACACCCTGATTAACATTCTTGTACCTCTTGGTAACTCGGATCATTGCACCATTTCAGCATCCTTTTCGTTCTCCGATCTTCGAGCCACTTCAAAACCAGTCACGAAGCGGACAGTGTATATAAACGAAAAGGCACGTTGGGCCGAGCTCAAAAATGTTTACCAGCAATTTAACTGGAAACTATGTTTTCTAGACAGTAATGTCAATGCTGCTGCTGAAATGGTTGAGAAAATAATTCATCTTGGAATAAACACGTTTTTCCCTCGAAGACTACTTCGATTAAACCTTCAACGAATTGATGGTTTAATCAGGCATGCAAGGAAGCTGTCAGATCCAAAGAGGAAGCGTTCAGAAATTGGCGTTTAAATAAAAATGTCAATACTGAGCTGCTACGCCAGTAGGCAAGATCAAGGTGTGCAAGAGTACTTAGGCGTGAAAAACATCTTCACGAACAGCGTCGTCGTGCTATAGTTCTTTTTACTCCCAGGGGAAGTAAGAGCTTTTGGTCATTTGTTTTGTAAGGAACAATTCTTCATTTTCTATTTCAACCATAGATAAGGGTGACCAGACATTCACTGACCCGGTTGACAAAGCTAATCTCCTGGCTGAAATATTTGCAAAGAATTCATCTTTGCCAGAATGCAGTCAACCACTCTCCGTGATCGAAAACGTATCTAGCTCGATGTCCCTGATATTCTTTCGAACACGTGGCTAATCGAACACAAAGCTAATCTCCTGGCTGAAATATTTGCAAAGAATTCATCTTTGCCAGAATGCAGTCAACCACTCCCCGTGATCGAAAACGTATCTAGCTCGATGTCCCTGATATTCTTTCGAACTCCGGGCCCGGATGGTATGTCAGCACTTGTCCTATGTAAGTGTTCTTCGACGCTAGCTCGTCCATTGTGCAATCTCTTCAACATGTCGTACCATGCTGGTATTTACCCTTCACGTTGGAAAGTTGCCAATGTTCAGCCGATCCCCAAGAAAAGTGAGGCTACAAATCCTGCAAATACCGTCCAATTGCAATATGTTCTGCACTCTCGAAGGTCATGGAGAGCATGGTTAACCACCATCTTGTTAAGTATTTAGAGTCTAACGGCCTTCTTAGTGATCGACAGTATGGATTCCGTAGAAATCGATCTACTGGAGATCTGATGGCGTTCCTGTCGGAGCGATGGAGTCGATCCATACACCGCTTTGGTGAAAGCAAGGTCGTGGCTCTGGATATTTCCAAGGCGTTCGATAGGGTCTGGCACGGAGCACTCGTATCAAAACTTATTGCATTTGGTATCGGTAATACCTTCACTCGATTCATATCGATTTTTCTTAAGGATCGCTCTATACGAGTTGTTATAGATGGGGCCTCATCCAATGATGGGGCCAAATGAACAGAGAAGATTTTAATGCACAAAAGACCCAGTGCTGTTTGTTGTCACACAAACATTCCACTGATCCAGCACCGTCGTCAATATCTATGGGTGGTGTGGATATAGACGTGTCAGATACTCTTGATGTTCTGGGCATGAAGATACAGGGTGATGCTCGCTGGGCTAGCCATATATTCGAAGTGTCGAAAGAAGTGTTTAGGCTTTCAAGTGTGTAGGATTTTTAAAGCGGTGCAAGAAATACTTCACCCCATCTGACCTCGTAAGTATTTACACCACATACATCCGGCCTAAAATGGAATACAACTCCCATATATGGGCAGGGGCTCCAATCACATCTTTGCAGCTTCTAGACCGTGTACAGAGGAGAGCGGTGGTGATGGTGGGGGGATGGTAGGGTATCCAGCTCTATTGTCTCTCTTCAGCATGGCCGTAATGTGGGATGTGTATCGCTATTCTATAGATATTTTAATGGTATCTGTTCACAAGATAGCCGTCGCCTGGTCCCTGACGTTAGAGCATTTAGCCGGAATACGCGGCTATCCAGGGTCTCTCATCCGTTCATTGTGAAATGGCCGGTTGACCGGACGACGCACTATAGAGAAAATTCGTTCTTTAGCCGAACCGTTCGTATGTGGAATAATCTTCCAGCAAATGTATTTCCTGCCAGTTGTGACATTCAGGAATTCAAAACAAATGTCAACAAACACTACTCCCTCTTTCCTCCTTCCGATACCCTAATTTCCTTCCGCTAACACAATGCATTGCTTTTATAGGGACATACCGTGAGTGTTGGCGTTAAAAAAAGCCAGACGTACAGACGGACATGGCTCAAACGATTCAGAAAGTCATGAATCGAATTTGGTTCAAAGACACCTGGGGTTTAATGTGAATATTTCTATGTGTTACACATTTGAGCCGTATCAAATGATATATACCCCCGTACCCGTAGGGTGAGGGTATAAATATTGTATTACTAGTTTTTACAAAAAGGGCGGAATATAAAGCAGAGTTTTATATTCTAATTTTGGGTCCAAGGGTAAACCGGGTGACACAGACAATATGTCGTGATTTTTGCAGCGACAGACCAAAGCCTCCGGTGGGAATCGAAACCACAACCCCTACGCCGATACGCAAGAACGCTACCAACTCGCCTACCAGTGCGCTTGTGGAAAAATGTAATTGACAGGAATAAATCTAAAAATTCAAAACAATATGTTTCCAAAAATATTGAAATATACAAATGAAAAATAATATAAAATTTGGGGAGACCAAAAAGTTTTAGGATACTACAAAAATGGTCGAAAAGTTCGTTAACGGATACAACCCTTACTTAAAAGCCGCAAGGAAAAAATCCAAAAATTTCTGTGATAAAATATTTTACATAATTACTAAAATATTTGTTGGTTGTTTATCGAAAATATTTTCTTTTTGAAGTGATAATGAAATTCACATATTTCCAAAAAAAATTTAGATGATGAAGTAACGTTTCTGGGTGTGATCCGTTTACTTATTTCTTATGTTTGTCTATATTTTTTGTTGATTTCATTCATTACATTTCATTCCAACATTTGATGAATTGTTTAAATTTTTTACGAAAGAGGAATCAGAGGTTGTACCGTTGGTATGATCGGAGATTTAAATACACGTTTAGGCGACTCGCAACAGCCTCTAAATGAGTATACAGTATCGAGGATTAACGCAGGTATGGAGATATGATTTATGTCAAGATTTTGGTTTACACGTTTTTAATGGCAGCTCAAAAGATTACGAAAATGGCAATTTTACCTTTATTAGTGTTGTAGGCAAATCAGTAACATTTGTGATGTAGCCCAAGATATCTTTGAACTTATTGAATGTTTCAGTGTGGAGAATAAGACGTGGTCTGATCAAGTGCCGATAAGGTAAATATTAGTGTGGCTGTTGCAGTGTGTATTTACACGAGTTGGGATGTAATAATATTGTCAAATCCAAACGGAGTTAGTGACGGCCCACAGAGGGAAAAATAAGCAATCTAGCACGAAAAAAACCTTTACTTCTTCTGTCTGGTATTGTTACGATTAATTTTGATTGGGTTTGTTTTTAATATTTCTCCGAAAGGTTTTCACCAATTTTGATGTTCTTTACTAATAAAATTTAGTTTATGTAAAAAAATATGTAAGCTTGCAGAAAGTTCTTAAATTTTTATAATTTAGTAAACAGAACCCATAAAGATGATTAGTGATGATTGGAAAAATAAATCTATAAAGGATCTAAAAATCACATATTTGAATATTCTGACTTTAATAGTACACAACCCAACACAAAAGAGAACATCTTAAATATATATATATATATTATTTTAATTTATTTAAATGTAGTAGCGTTTAATTCTGAGAACGTTTATGAAGTCCTTTGCAACAATTTCAGTTAACCACTGTGAGTAGCGACTCTCAACAACTCCCTTAGTCCGATTGGCATCGTGACACATCTTTTTAAATCTACTGCAAAGAGTACGAACAACTTATGAAATGTTTTTGTTTTTTTACTTCCTTCATTAATGTCAACACCAAAGGCATCACAGACGTAATTAGTAATCGAGTTTTTATTAGAATTGGTATTTCCAGTCATTCAAAAAGTTCCCTGGTCGCTTAAAGTTCTTATGCAGTTCTTAACGTTCTTATGCATAAATGAATGATGAGTTTCATTTCGATGTAAGTGTTGTCTTTTTTTCTGTGCAGGTACAGGAGTCCAAGTATTCGAAGAATATTTGCTGGGTTTGCTGAACCCAGAAAAAGATGCAAATCATATTTCCTATGAGGCATAGATTAATCAAAAACAACACCTAGATAACTCATAAGTGCTACAGGAATTAAAAATGTCCTGAACAAAGCAAAACATAACAAAGCCCCTGGAGAAGATCGTATAAGTTACGAGTTTTTTTAAAAATGCATCGGATACATTTATTGGGCAACTAGCTAAATGTTTCAACTTTATTTTTGAGATGCAAGTTTGGACGAAAACAGTCCTGAGACCAGCTGCATTTATCCATATCCTAGAAAAGTACAAACTGACATCACCGCCATCCAGGACATAAGATGCAAGGGACGAAGATCAAGTATTGGCCACAATCCAGGGGGTGTCCCTATAAATACAATGCTTGTGTTAGCGTGAGGAAATTAGCGTTTCAGAAGGAGGAAAGAGGGCGTAGTGTTTGTTGACATTTGTTTTGAATTCCTGAATGTCAGAACTGGCAGGAAACACATTTGGTGGAAGATTATTCCACATACGAACGGTTCGGCTACAGAACAAATTTTCTCTATAGTGCGTCATCCAGTCAACGGGTCATTTCACAATGAACGGATGAGAGACCCTGGATTTCCGTGTGTTCCGACTAAATGTTCTAACTTCAGGAGCAGACGACGGATATCTGACGAACAGATACCGTACAACCCACATTCCGACGATGCTGAAGGGAGACAATAGAGTTGGATACCCTACTATCCCAATCATAACCACCGATCTCCTCTGTACACAGTCCAGAAGCTGCAAAGATATCATTGGAGCTCCTGCCCATATATGGGAGTTGTATTCCTTTTCAGGCCGAATGTAGGTGGTGTAAATTTTTACGGGATCAGATGGAGTGAAGTATTTCTTGCACCACTTCAAAAAGCCTAAACACTTGAATGCTTCTTTCGACACTTCGAATATCTGGCTAGCCCAGCGAGCATCACCCTGTATCTTCATGCCCAGAACATCCAGAGTGTCTGATTCGTCGATATCCACACCACCCATAGCAATAGACGACGACGCTGGACCTGTGGAAACTTTTGTTTCTGCTCATTTGGCCTCACTTATAAATCGTCGCCAAATCGCGGTTAATTGAGTCATTCATTGTTCGCCTTTTGTCCTCGACCCTCAGAGGACCTTGTTTTCATCAAGGTCGTGAATAGATTGACTTCATCAGGTCCCCAGCAGATCCATTTCTACGGAAGCCATACTATTGATTATTTAGAAGGCCTTTGGACTCTAAATACTTAAGAAGATGATGGTAAACCATGCTCTCCATAGCCTTTGATAGCGCAGAACATATTGCTATTGGGCGGTAATTCTCAGAATTTGTAGATGCACCTTTCTTCGGGATCGGCAGCACATTGGCAACTTTCCAACATGAAGTGTAAATACCAGCACGGTACGACATGTTGAAAAGATTGCGCAATGGAAGAGCTAGCGTCGAAGAGCACTTACATAGGACAAGTGCTTAAATACCATCCGGGCTCGGAGTTTTGTTTACATTGAGATCTGCAAGAACCCTTTTTACTCCACGTGTTCGGAAAAATATCTGCGGAATTGAGCTAAATACGTTCTGGTGCACGGGGTTGACTGCTGTCTGGAAACGATGAATTGTTTGCAAATATTTAACGAGAGTTGGAATTGAAGGCGAAGAATTATCCCTTACTCTTTTAAGAAATGCCCGAAAGCTCTTACTTCACCTGGGAGAAAACGTCTTGTCTTTTTGCGTAGCAGATCAGTCTTGGCATTTTCATTTAAACGCCAATTTCTGAACGCTTCTTCAAAAATTGTTGATATAGAATCGGAATGGGCGTCTCACTTTTCAAATTTGGACTTCTGTAACGAAACGCGCAGTGTAGTGGGTGTGATCCAATCCTGAATATAACCCAAAGGGAGGTAAAATCCTGGATTTGAGTCCAAATGCTGCTGGCTCTGGAACACAAAACCATTACGTATATATACAACTAGGCCTCTATGGGAAAATAAAGTGTGTGATAACCAGGAATGTGAAAATTCTGTGGATCAGAATTCCCATACACCTGGGTCTTAATAGAGCGAATACATCTGGCCAATGGAACTGAACCTGAGTGTATACCGCAAAGAAATTTGCTTTGCCTTTAAATTTACCTACCATTGTAACAAAACAAAAACAAAAGCATAAATTCAAATAACTGTGTACCCCTCTTGCCGCTGCTAGACCCAAGAAGTGTTCAGTGTTAAACCTTTAACACAACTAAGGCAGCGACATGAGGAGAGCACATTCGTTTGTACTAGGCGAAAATGAATACGAAGAGGAAGGGGGGAACACAGGAAAAGGGGAGCATAAAAAGTCCCTTCGTTTGGCGTTCATGAGCTGCGATGTGTGTGACTGCTGTTGGTGTTGATATTGTGTTTATTTAGTTGTTGTTTTGATGGCACTCCAATACACTGAACGGACAGAAAAGAAACAAACGCAACAACGACCGGACAAACAAAAGTTTTTGTACACCGAACGGGAGACAAACAACTGCGACTTCGAAGGAGCTACAGCGTCATCTGTGAGTTTACCCTATTAACTCTAAGTCAAATTTTGGGTATATTACGGCTTTACTGTTTGTAAAACCCGAGACCTCGAATAGCTACCATCAGAGAATCGTCCTTCAAAGAAATATGAATTTTTTTTATATAAATGATCGGATGTTTATTTCATAATAAAGAGGAAGGTATGCCGTTAACAATGAATTTCATGAAATTTTGAATTTTTCCTCGGTAGCAAAGAGCAATGGTTTCATTGCATGTGTGTGCCACAGCTCCGTCTTGGTGAAAGTAAACGTTGTCCATCATCCAACTCCGACCATAAAAAATCATTAATCATTCATCGTAACTGTTGATCTAACCTTTATTATTTATTTTTATAATTTTATTTAATTACAATACAAAGTAAATTTATATTCTAATTTTGGGTCCAAAGGTAAAACAAGTGACACAGACCATATGGCTAGATTACGCTAATAATATACAGTGAGAGACTAAAGTTTAAATACACCCTATAAATTCGTGGTTTAAAGAGAATGAAACAGTTCTAAAAAAATTTGAATATGTTGTTTTGTTACATATGACAAATAAATAAAAATAAAAACAAAAAACATTGACTTCATTCTGAGAATAACGGTAAATTCAACAAAAACAAAATAATGAAGGGGACAAAAGTTTAAATACATGCTTGCTTTCATGTAATAGCACTAAGTATTTTGCTATTTTAGGAGAATCGATGTACCGTTATTTTTTTGCCGACTTATTTACGACATTTTCATTCACATACAACAAGTTTTTGAGCAAGTGAGGATCGTAGCGAAGTTAAAAATGGGTAAAGGAAAGAAAATAGAAGAAAGTGTAAAAAAAATAATAATTACACATTTTAAGGAAGGAAAACCCTTTAGAGAAATAGGAAAAATTCGTAAGTTGTCATGTGCTAGTGTGCAAAATATCATAAGAAAATTTAAAATATATAAAACAGTTGCAAACAAACCTAGAAGTGGGCGTCCAAAAAAGCTTTCTCGAAGGGATGTGAGGCTTATTGTTAAAGAGGTGAACAGAAACCCGAAAATAAGTGCCCCTAAGTTAGCAGCAGGTATTGCAGAATCTACCAGAAAACTTGTTCACCCTAAAACCATCCAAAGAGTGTTACATGACAATGGCTTTCGAAACAGAGTTTCACGTAAGAAACCCCTTATATCGAAAAAAAATATGCAACTGCGTCTGGAATTGCAAAAAAAATACAAGGATAAGGACGATGACTTTTGGAGAACAGTCTTGTTTACCGATGAATCAAAATTCAATATTTTTGGCAGCGATGGTCGTGCAAAGGTTTGGCGAAAATCCGGCACAGCGTTACAAACAACAAATTTAATACCAACAGAAAAACATGGTGGCGGAAGCGTTATGGTTTGGGGAGCGATTGGAGCAGCAGGTGTAGGACGACTAGCTTTTATCGATGGTATTATGGATCGATTCCTGTATAAAAGCATTTTGGAAGAAGATTTGCAACCATTTCTGTGCACCTCTTTAACAATAAGCCTCACATCCCTTCGAGAAAGCTTTTTTGGACGCCCACTTCTAGGTTTGTTTGCAACTGTTTTATATATTTTAAATTTTCTTATGATATTTTGCACACTAGCAAATGACAACTTACGAATTTTTCCTATTTCTCTAAAGGGTTTTCCTTCCTTAAAATGTGTAATTATTATTTTTTTTACACTTTCTTCTATTTTCTTTCCTTTACCCATTGAATTGTCAAAAACTCTTTTGCTTAGTAACATAAATGTTAAGGCTGTTGTTATGTTAATATCATTTACGGTGAGATGTTTTTCTTCTGAAGAAATAAAGTAAGAAAACCAAATTTTTTCAAACGAAGAGAAAAAATACTCCTAGACTACTCCAAATGCAAATCTCAACATCCAAATTATAAAAATTTGCCACATAGGAATAACACCAACACAAGTCATGCTACGTACATATGTGCACGTTGTTTGTTTTTTCCTTTAATTCCTTCAAACACCAGTCATTTGTGTTAAATATATATATACAAAAAATATATTGCTGAAATAAGATTTCACTAAAAGTGCATCCATGACACTCAGGGGATGTCCCCTATAATGGCAATGCATTGTTTTAGCGGAAGCAAGTTGGGGCATAGGAAGGACATTTGTTTAAAATTTCAGAATATCACAACTAGCAGGAAACACACTTTTCGGAAGAATATTCCTCATATGAACGGTTCGGCAGAACAACGATTTTTCTATATAGCGCGTCGTCCGACAAACCGGCCATATTACAACGAACGGATGAGAAGTCCCTGGAAAGCCGCTAATTCTGACTAAATGAACTAACATCAGGGACAAGACGAGGGATATCTGAGGAGCAGATACCGTTAAAATACATATATAACAGCGAAATACAACTCACATTCCGTCGATGTTGAAGGGAAACAATAGAGTTGGATACCGTAGTTTATTCTTGTAAGGGTTGCCAACTCTGTACACTACGCGTGACTTCATTCGATCAACCTGCGCAGAACACTTTTTTATTTTTTCAAACAGCACTGGGTTTTTTGTGAGTTAAAATCTACACTGTTCATTTGGCCTCACAGCTTCCCGGCAGATCGATTTATACGGAAGCCATACTATCGATTATTTAGAAGTAAACCATGCTCTCCATAGCCTTTGATAGCGCAACACATATTGCTATTGGGCGGTAACTCTCAGAATTTGTAGCGCCACCTTTCTTGGGGATCGGCTGCACATTGGCAACTTTCCAACATGAAGTGTAAATACCAGATTGCGCAATGGACGAGCTTCGAATATCACTTTCATAGAACATGTGCTGAAATACCATCCGGGCCCGGAGATTTATTTACGTTATGATCTGCAAGGCGATACTCCAGCCTATAACAACGCAAGCTGTGTTAGAGCGATACTGAGAGTTGAGGAGAATCGTCTATTCCGAAAAATAAGACAGAGATGGACGACAGTGTGTAAAGATAGATGTCTATCAAAGTAGAAACGATACCTAAAAATTATATCAGCGAGTGAATCATCAATCGAAATACTCGAGTATAACTTTGTGTAGAGATAAAAATGGGAATCTGATAACTGATCCTACGAGTATGCTGAAAGTCTTAAAACACCATCCAGAATCATTCCTGATGAATGCATCCTCATCGTAGTATGTCTGATTCGCAAAAAAAGGAGACAATAGCGTTTGCTCCAACTATCGCGGAATAAGTCTATTATTCATCGAATATAAAATACTCTCAAGTGTGAAAGATTGAATCCAAAACTTAACGAACTGATTCAACACAACCAGCGTGGCTTCAGGCCGATACAAATATCTTCCGGGGGGAAAACATGAAGAAAGATCGATACATACCATCTTTTCATCGATTATAAAGCCGCCTTCGATACTCCGATAAGAGAAAAACTATTTACATAATGTAATTTTTCTGTCTCTTACGCGCGAAGAATACGGTCGCAATAATATAAATAAATAAAATAATATAAGAAATGAAAATAATAATTAAAACAACAAGCAGCGAAATTGCAAATTGATGCTGCTATATTAAACAAATTAATCGCAGGAATTATCTACAGCCTTTATAAGTTTTCACTTTTAAAGGATTCAAACACTTTCACTTAATTACTTACTTACTTACATAAGTTGGCTCCACAACCTGTTATTAGTCTTGGGCTGATTAATAAGTGATTTCCAAGCACTTCGGGTTTCAGCTTGGCTTCTCCAGTTCGTGATATCAAGCATCTTCATGTCTTCTTCCACTTGGCCCATCCCTGTCTGCGTCTTCCGTGGTAGTTGTCGTCCAACGCCTTTCTCGCTGGAGCGTTTGGATTCATTCGGTCGACATGGCCCAGCCAGCGCAATCGCTGTATTTTGATGCGCTTAACTATGTTCATGTCGGGGTACAGCTCATACAGCTCACGGTTCGTTCGACGTCGATATTCCACGTTAACACAGATCGGGCTATAGATTTTTCTCTCAAAAACATTCAGCACAAATTCATCTGCTTTCGCAAGTAGCCGTGATTCGGCGCCATAAAGAAGCACAGGAAGAAGCACATATTTCGACGAGAGAGGGCTCTGTTCCTGAATTGTTTGTTGAGCCCGAAATAACATGTATTTGCCAGCACGATCCTTCGCTTTATTTCGATGCTGACATAATTCTTTATATTAATGGCGGAGCCAAGGTATATAAATTCTTCCACTACCTCGACGTTGCAACTTCCAGCCTACACTATGTCGTCTTTTTTCGTCGCGACGATTCCCTGGCCGCTGCAAGCATAAGTGTTGTCTTGTCCTCGTTCACCATCAGACCCATCTTCGCCGATTCCTGTTCAATTCTAGAAAAAGCGCCAGTTACATCTCGCTCTGTCCTTCCGGCGATATCAATGTCCTCAGCATATGCGAGGAGAATGTGGCCCTTGGTTGTCAGAGTGCCAGTTTTATTAACTTCTGCATTTTCTAATATCTTCTCCATCAGGATGTTGAAGAAGTTACACGATAAGCTGTCGCCCTGTCTGAGACCTCTTGTAGAAGTGAATGGCTCGGAGACGTCAGGATTTTCACATTCCAGGCTACCACACTCTGTCCTCTTTTTTTTCACAGCGGTCTTGTGTTATATATACGTAACGGTGTTGCGTTGCAGAGTCAGCAACACTTGAACTCACAAGATCCAAAATTAAACTACCTCTGGGTTAAATTCAGGATTGGAACACACCTATTACACTTCGGGTTTCTTTATAGAAGTCCCAATTTGGAAAGGGAGGCTACCCTAAACGGCTTCGACGCCCTTTCTGACTCTATTTCAAAAGTATTAGAAGATTATCCGGACAGTGAAATTGTGGTTGCTGGGGATTTCAATGATCACAATAATTCTTGGCTTTCCCATTCGAGCCATACATCTCCGGAGGGCCAGTACGCTGAGCTTTTTGCCGCGCACAATGACTTGGCGCAATTAGTCAATGAACCAAGACACAAGGGCAACAACAAAATATTCTTGACCTTTTTAACCTCCCACCCTGAAAAGTACGAGGTTAACATCCTTGCACCTCTTGGTAACTCAGATCATTGCACCATTTCAGCATCCTTTTCGTTCTCCGATCTTCGAGCCACTTCAAAACCAGTCACGAAGCGGACAGTGTATATAAACGAAAAGGCACGTTGGGCCGAGCTCAACAATTTTTACCAGCAATTTAACTGGAAACTATGTTTTCTAGACAGTAATGTCGATGCTGCTGCTGAAATGGTTGAGAAAATAATTCTTCTTGGAATAAACACATTTATTCCCTCGAAGACTACTTCGATTAAACCTTCAAAAAATTGTTGGTTTAATCAGGCATGCAAGGAAGCTGTGCAAGAGTACTTAGGCGTGAAAAACTTCCTCACGAACAGCGTCTTCGTGCTATAGTTTTTTCTACTCCCAGGGGAAGTAAGAGCTTTTGGTCATTTGTTTTGTAAGGAACAATTCTTCATCTTCTATTTCAACCCTAGTTAAGGGTGACCAGACATTCACTGACGCGGTTGACAAAGCTAACCTCCTGGCTGAAATATTTGCAAAGAATTCATCTTTGCCAGAAAGCAATCAACCACTCCCCGTGATCGAGACCGTATCTAGCTCGATGTCCCTGATATTCTTTCGAACACGTGGTGGTAAAAGGGTTCTTGCGGATCTGAACGTAAATAAACCTCCGGGCCCGAATGGTATTTCAGCACTTGTCCCATTTTCGTTACGTATAGGAAAGTTCTCCTCTGTAGGCATACTCGTATATCGTATTGTTTTCCATTAAGAGAACTTTGTTTTAGCTGTTGGAGTAATGACCGCAACTGTAAATCTATCTTCTGATATTGTGTTTCGTGGTGGGAAGTACAGCTTGTACACGAATTACTGTTGCTTGAAGATAGTTTTGCGAAAATCCATCAACGACTTTATGTCTCAAACGCCGTCTTATGAGAATACCTGTTCCTTCATGAGCCTTACCATCAGGATGATGTGTACCGTAAAATATGTAGTTGGGAATTTGGAAGTTGTATCTGTCTGTGAAATGGATTTCCCATAGATGCATTATACCAATGTCCTCACGATCTAGGTAATTTATCAATTCATATCTCTGTTGGTTTACACCGTTAGCGTTCTATGTACATATTTTAATGGGGCCTATATTTTGGTAAGTAAAACATGTATTAATTATTTTTGAAATCTTGCATCATTGAATGCATGGATGGCTTAAACATATTGACGCATTGTACAAGCTGCTGAATCATTGACTCAACGTTTCCTAATTGCTGCACTGGGGCTTCATTAATAGTTGCCTTTAGAATATTTGCGTACGTAATACCGTTTCCGGTATTTATAATAACTGGAGTCTCTTTTACTTCCATATTGCGGTTACTAACAATGGTACGCTTTTCTTCTAACCTCTGTTTCAGTTCCTTATGGACCATATAGTTTCTGTAGTTCGCGGTATGATATTCTCCCGCAGATACTGCTTTACAAGCGGCAGACTTGTGCAAATCACCACATACAACACAAACGGTTGGCAAAATACAAAAAGATTTGTGTGTCCGTACTCTTGGCAGTTTTGACATTGTTCAGGGCCATTACCTATGCAACAAGTACTGCAGTTGATATATGGGGTGTAATTCATTTTTTTTCAGTTTCTGTGAGTCTAGTTGAAGCTCGACTTTGCACAGAGGCTAGGGAACTTTTTTGGTCACCACTGATTGCACACTAAAGTTTTCTTTCTCTAAGAAGAAGTAACCCGAAGATAGTAACCCGCGACCAATCATAGAAGACGGTGTGGATGAGGTAAAAACAGCAATATTCCGGCTCAAGAACAATAAAGCCGCAGGTGTCGACGGAATACCAGCAGAGCTATATAAGACCGGGGGAGACGAGCTGATAAAGTGCGTACATCAGCTAGTTTCCATAATCTGGGTAAATGAAAGCATGCTTGACAATTGGAACATCAGCGTACTATGTCCAATTCATAAAAAATGAGACAAGACCGTTTGCGCCAACTATCGAGGTATAAGACTCTATATCCATCGCATATAAGATACTTTCAAGTATATTGTGTGAAAGACTGAAGCCAAATCTCGACGAACTGATCCAGCCCTATCAGTGTGGCTTCAGGCCGAATAGATCAATAATCGACCAAATCTTTTCACTACGCCAAATCCTGGAAAAGACTCATAAAAAGCAGATCGATACATACAATCTTTTCATCGATTATAAAACCGCCTTCGATACTCGGTTTTTTTTTTTTTTTTTTAACTAACACTCAGGGGATGCCCCCCTATGAATGCAATGCACTGTGTTAGCGATAGGAAATAAGGGTATTGGAGGGAGGAAACAGAGAGTAGTGTCTGTTGATGTTTGCCTTGAATTTGATAATGTCATAGCAGGCAGGAAAAACACTTGCTGGAAGATTATTCCACATGCGAACAGTACTCCTGAAGAACGAATTTTCTCTATAGTGCGTCGTCCAGTCAACCGGTCATTCAACAATGAACGGATGAGAGACCCTGGATAGCCGCGTATTCCGGCTGAATGCTCTAACGTCAGGGACCAGGCGACGGCTATCTTGTGAACAGATACCATTCAAATATCTATAGAATAGCGATACACATTCCACATTACGGCCATGCTGAAGAGAGACAATAGAGCTGGGTACCCTACCATCCCCCCCCACCATCACCACCGCTCTCCTCTGTACACGGTCCAGAAGCTGCAAAGATGTGATTGGAGCCCCTGCCCATATATGGGAGTTGTATTCCATTTTAGGCCGGATGTATGTTGTGTAAATACTTACGATGTCAGATGGGGTGAAGTATTTCTTGCACCGCTTTAAAAATCCTAAACACTTGAAAGCCTAAACACTTCTTTCGACACTTCGAATATATGGCTAGCCCAGCGAGCATCACCCTGTATCTTCATGCCCAGAACATCAAGAGTATCTGACACGTCTATATCCACACCACCCATAGATATTGACGACGGTGCTGGATCAGTGGAATGTTTGTGTGACAACAAACAGCACTGGGTCTTTTGTGCATTAAAATCTTCTCTGTTCATTTGGCTCCACTCACAAATCGTCGCCAAATCGCGGTTAAGAGAGTTATTCATCATTCGCCTTCTGTCCTCTATCTCCGAGGGACTTGGCCGATGATCAAATGAGTACGACTGACAGAGATTGCTATCATCCGCAAAGGAGTAGATTGGGTTCACAGTCTGCCCCAACAGGTCGTCAATGAAAATAAGAAATAAAGAAGGAGAGAGGACATAGCCTTGTGGCACTCCTGCGGTCATCCTATGCTCATTGGATGAGGCCCCATCTATAACAACTCGTATAGAGCGATCCTTAAGAAAAATCGATATGAATCGAGTGAAGGTATTACCGACACCTAATGCAATAAGTTTTGATACGAGTGCTCCGTGCCAGACCCTATCGAACGCCTTGGAAATATCCAGAGCCACGACCTTGCTTTAACCAAAGCGGTGTATGGATCGACTCCATCGCTCCGACAGGAACGCCATCAGATCTCCAGTAGATCGATTTCTACGGAAGCCATACTGTCGATCACTAAGAAGGCCGTTAGACTCTAAAGACTTAACAAGATGGTGGTTAACCATGCTCTCCATGACCTTCGAGAGCGCAGAACATATTGCAATTGGACGGTAATTGCAGGATTTGTAGCCTCACCTTTCTTGGGGATCGGCTGAACATTGGCAACTTTCCAACGTGAAGGGTAAATACCAGCACGGTACGACATGTTGGAGAGATTGCACAATGGACGAGCTGGCGTCGAAGAACGCTTACGAAAATGGTGAGTGGGCATCATCGGATAAGTAGAAAGCCAAAGTATACGCAAACCATCTTGATCACGCATTTCGCCAAATTCCGCAAGTAACAACTTTTTACATAGAATCAGCGGAAATTCCATTGTCCACCGATGCATGTTATATGTCCGGGTTACGCTAAAAAATGATCCTTGAACTCCCTTTTATTGTTGTGAAATTTCTGGCGTATTTATTTAAATCAATTACGAGATTAAATTACTTTCCTAAAACATGGAAAATTTCTTTGATTCAAATGATTTTAAAGACGGGAAAGGACAAATCAATAGCCGGTGCTCCCCAGGAAATGTTCTCTGTCCTACCCTCTACCTGATATTTACAGCAGATATCCCCACCAGTCCAACCATACTCACATCCACTTTTGCTGTTGACACTGCTATCCCTAGCTCACACAAACAGTTTGATGTAGCGTCACATAAACTGGATGACCACTTGAGACAAATCATGGCTACTGGAGGATAAAAGTTAAGGAGATAAAATGCAAACAGGTCTAAAACATTGCGGTTAAACACCGGAGTACCGTGGTATATGACAACGAAAACATTTACAAATATTTGAATGTACTTCTAGTCAAGAATGAAATTCAAGACATAAGAATAAAGCACAAACCCAAACTTGAGGGTCATCAAAATATTTTGGGTAGACAAATAGTAAGTATACCAAGCACTTCAAGACTCTGGAGAAATGAACGCCAGATTTTCTGAACTGACTATATCAGGCTACAGAGGTCACGCCTCTATTGTGTGAACATTGTCTACATAGTCAAAAACATTTAATGACTAATATCAGACTGTAGAGGTCCCTGCCTCTATATAACGAGGTGTAAACCAAATTTGATTTAAAATTCTCTAAAATGCGAACATTGTCAAGATATTCTATAACGCTCAATGACTACTAACAGGCTGTAGAGGTCCCTGCCTCTATCACACGAGGTTTAAACTAAATTCTCTAAAATGTGAACATTGTCTTTATTGTCTAAATAATTTAACGATCAATATCTGGTTGTAGAGGTTCCAGCCACCACTTCATGCGATTTAAAGCAATTTTGGTTTACAATTCACTAATATGTGAACATTGTCAATATATTCTATAACGCTCAATGATTAATAACTGGCTGTTTAGGTCACTGCCTCCATATCACTCTGCGAACAAAACTGTATCAGCAAAGTTTTCAATCCTGCCAACACGATGCTACCGAATTACATTTAAGATGCATACATTCATTGTTAGGCTCCTAAGGAACAGATCCAATAATATCAATAAAATACACTTAAAAATATAATAAATGTCTGCGTATAAAATACCAGGAAAACTTATACGCCTTTGTAGAATGACACTGATTGATACTAGGTCTTCAGTAAAAATAGGAAGTGACCTCTCCGAGCTATTCAGAAGATATTAGAAAATGCAGTAGTTAATAAAACCGTCACACGCATATGCTGACGACATTGGACATTGCCGGAAGGATAGAGCGAAATGTAACTGGTAAATTGGAAAGGAATAGGCGGAAATAGGTCTAATAGTGAACGAGTACAAGATCAAACTTATGCTTAGAACTGCAAGGCGGATGTCGCGACGACAGCAATTCGACATTGTGAATGTGGGCAATTGAAGCTTCGAGGTAGAAGAAGAATTTACACACCTCGATAAGCATTTTAAATCCGATATTGAGTGCGTTGAAGGTTGATATCTACTAATTATTAAGTAGTAATTATGTTAATAGGCAAAGTAATTAATTCCCTCTCGAAATTCGAAAGAGTCGAAAGTGGCTAATTTTCAGCCGATTTGAGCCAATGTCAATGGTGGCTGTGTCGATATAAAGCGATAGTGAGCCAGCTAACCCTCCAACAGATGTTGGTGCCTTGGCGCCTGTAGTCCTAGCTAATGCAACAAGCCACTGGTAATAAAAGGAGGAAGAAGGGAATTCGATTCCGACTCCGAATCTAATGACAACATTAATATTCCGCTCTTAGCTAACTCACGACGAAGAAGAAGACAATACAATTTCAATAACCAGGGACTAATCTTGGACAGAAAACTAAATTGAAAGTACAACATAGTAAAACGAGCAAACAAAACTCGCAGATGTTGGCCACTATGTAGAAGAGCCATATGCTCAAAATGGGGCCTCGGTCCAAGAATGATGCACTGACTCTTCAAAAGCGTAATTAGACCTGTTCTGACTTATGCATATGGTGGACATCGACCGATAAGAAGTAGACCATAACACGGTCCTGCAGGCGGAAATCCGCGCAATTACAGAGTGTATTAGCTGTCTTAGCGATAACACAAGACCAACAAGTGTAAATATCTTTACAGATAGTCAATTAGCTATTAACGCAATAATGTCTAGAATGGTAAAATAAAGGACAGTTTTTAATTATAAAATGGCGATTAACTCCTACTCTAGATATGACACAATACGTATAATATGGGTGCCTGGCCATCACGGAGTAAGAGGAAACAAAAAAGTCAATGCCTTGGCCCTACGCGCCGAGGACTTGCCAAGAATAAACCTAGAAAATGCAAAACCTTTCGTAGCTACGCGTTCTGAGCACTACACTTCCCTGGCTCATGAGACCGACTGTATTTTACTCATCTATACTGTGTACGGAAATTAGATGAAATTCGCCATATCTTGAGCAATATTTGTATTGTACTAACCCCTCCTGTCTAAATCGACGAACATTTATCTTGCAGTATATAATGTAAAGAACTGAGTACAAATTCTGTATGTCAGAATCTCTAGATAAAGTAGAGAGGAGATCAGTGGCTAATAGATCTCCTCTCAACTTTATTATTTTCAGTATGTTTATGGCAATGTGTAATTCCTTTAGATATTGCTGGAAATCCTCTACAAACCAAAATGTCGGTCGGTTTCATTCGGTGAAAATAACCGTAAAAAATTCCAAAAATTAAGGGTCGGTTTAGCGAAAGCGAGTATTGAAATATATATCTTGTGAAAGCGAATACTGAAATATAAAATTTTGAGAAATCGAATAATTTGCATCTGCCAAAAAATTTTTGAATGAGAAAGCGGATACTGATTGTTGTTTTTGCGAAAGCAAATATTTCAATAAGATTTTTGGAAACACGAATGGTCAAAATGACGCGAATAATTCGCATTATGAAGGTTATTTCATATTATATTTTTTTATATAATATTTAATGAAAAATATACTGAAATTGTCTTTTTTAACCAATAATTCAATATGTAAATAATTCAGGTATGAAATATAATGAGATCAACTTGTTTGCAATTGTATTTGTATTTTTAAGTATAAAAACAGTTATCCGGATGTAACAAATCAGCGAATTTAATAAGTCCATTTGTCCTCAGTGCTATATGATCTGTGGTTTTTGTTGCCAAATGCAGATAAATTCGTACTGTAGTACTGACCTGCCGTTACATGTTTTTTCTTTCTATATATATGTATGAAATATATTTTTGTTAATAAAATCAGAATAAATCGAGATTTTGTATGCTTTTTTGGGGGTATTATTTGATTTTGAAGATATTGGACCGCATCGATTCGGAGAGGTGGCAAAAATTGAGTTAGGTATGTTTCCAAATGCCTGTTTTTTTAAGAAAAAATAATTGATCTACATAGAGCCGTTTATATTTTGGTAAATGTTTGAATACGAAAACAAAATAACGTTATAATGAAAAAATGTACATGGAAAATAGTTGAGTTAACATTATGTAAGGTTGGTGTAATGTATTGCTGTAATCAATTAGTTGAATACTTTTATTACATACTGTAAGTATTGATTAACATCCCTGTATCCAAACATATGTTATTTTCCAATAAGCAGAAACTGCAATAACTGCAGTGTGTATGTATGTATTTTATGCAACTCTAATACTAAGAAATAATGTACTGATTTGAGAGTGATTCTGATCTCAGGGAGGCACTCACTATCCTACAGTTGAGCTGAACAGTCGAGCTAATAAATATACTTAATCCTAAAACGAAATACACAACATATTTTGGCGACGAGAAAACAAAAACAAAATAAATAGAACCCGTTAAAATAATATACATAAATAAAGAACGGAAAACAATTCAAGTTGAAGTGGTTTATAAGCATATATAACCTATAATTATTTTGTTGGTGGAAAATGGCGCTAATTGGTACAATTGAACAATTTGCTTTCTGTGATGATTTTGAAGAATATTTAGAGCGGATGGAACAGCTTTTTAAAATAAATGTCGTGGAAGATGTTAACAACGTGGCCCTGTTTTTAACGTTGGTTGGTCCGGAAACGTATAAACGCATTAAAAGCATAGTGCTACCCGAAAAAGCCACCAGCAAACGGTATAAGGAGTTGATTGAAATAATCATGCCACATTTTACACCCGAGAAAAATATCATTGCTGAGCGTTTTAAATTTTACAATTGTTCACAAAAGCCTGGTGAAACAGTGGGCGAATTTATTGTCAACTTGAAGTTACTGGCGGGTCAGTGTAATTTTGGGGATTTTTTAAAAGAAGCGTTGCGTGATCGCATGGTTTGTGGAGTCAGTTGCGGTCAGCTCCAAACCAAATTGCTGTCAACTCCAAATCTAACTTGGGAAGATGCTTGTAAGCTGGCACAGTCATTTGAGTTGGTAAATAAGGAACAGAAAAGTATGCAACCGTCGACGTCGTACGAGGTTAATAAATTAAAGCAACATTACCGGAAGTATGACCAAAAACAATCTGAGAAGTGTTCAAAGTGTACCAGCAGACATGAAATGGGAAGATGCCCAGCAAAAAATTGGAATTGTTTTACCTGTGGGAAGAAAGGACGTTCTTCAAGGGCGTGCTATGCCAGAAATCAGTACTCGGAATCCAGCGGTCAGAACCGAAATCATCAGATGAACGAAATGGATTTCAATTTAGCGGCTATCAACTGGGTAGATAGTAAAAATGAGCCGTTGCTGCTGAACGTTGTGGTTGAAGGCAAACATTTTTTGATGGAGTTGGATACTGGAGCGGTAGTGTCTGTGATTTCAAGTTGGGATTATGAATATCATTTTAAAAATATTAATTTGTATAATGTTTTATCCACCTTTACAGGTTATAACAGGATCGGAAATTGAGGTGCTTGGCGAAATATCAGTGTTGGTATACGGTGAAAAATTGAAGTTGTTAGTTGTCGAGTCGAAGCACCGTTTTAAACCATTGTTGGGAAGAAATTGGTTGGAAATTATCTATCCGACATGGCGAAATTTTTTTACTGTGCCGTGCGGTAAGTCGAATGACAATTTGTATGTGAATAGTTTCTGCCAATCCAAAATGTTAGAGGAGTTGAAATGTAGATTTCCGTCGTTGTTTTTGGAGAATAGAAATCCGATTCGGAATTTTAGTGCTGACATTTGCAGCCAGAGGAACAACCGAATTTTTTTAAACCATATTCAGTCCCTCCACTAGCGTGGAGAGTGAGCTGAAGAATATGTGCGATGAGGGGTTTATACGACCGGTACGTAATAGTCAATTGTTTGTGTTATGAAGAAAGATTCAGGCGTGAGAATTTGTGGAAATTTTAAAGTGACCATAAATCCGGTAATTCAGATGGATGTATATCCGCTTCCGTTAATAGACGATATTCTTACTAGTATGAGAGGCAAGACGTGTTTTTGTATTTTGGATTTGAGTAAGGCCTATTTGCAACTTTTGGTTGATTAACACTCATATGATTATGAGTGATTAACACTCATATGGGATTATTTGAATTTTCTCGGTTACCTTTCGGTGTATCTACGGCACCAATGATTTTTCAGAGGGTCATGGACCAGATAGTGCTGGGTTTGGATGACGTTGCGGTTTATCTGGACGATATTTTGGTGGCAGGGGTCGGAAAGGAGGATTGTTGGGCGAAGTTGGTTCGTGTTTTGAGTAGACTTCAGGAATTTAATGTGAGAATTAATTGGAAGAAGTGTAGACTTTTAGAGAGTAAGCTGGAGTATTTGGGTCATGTTTTGACTCCGGAGGGCATAAAGCCATCTGAAAAAAAGATGGATGCCATAATGTTGGCCCCTGAGCCGGTTAATGTGGAGCAACTTCAAAGTTTTTTTAGGTCTGGTAAATTATTATTCCAAGTTTTTACCAAATTGTTCTACAGTTTTGGCGCCGTTATATAATCTCCTTCGTAAGGATACCCAATGGCAATGGGACAAGGAGTGCGCTGTCTCGTTTTTAAATTGTAAGCAGTTGCTGTGCAGGAATAACCTTTGACGCATTTTGACCCAGCTAGGCCAATAGTTATCGCGTGTGATGCTTCACCTTATGGGGTGGGAGCGATCCTGAGTGTATTGGTGGATGGTCAGGAGCGTCCATGTTATATGGTTTCTTCCACATTGACAAAGTCCGAGAGGAATTATTCTCAAATTCATAGGGAGGCGTTGGCTGTAGTTTTTGCAGTTAGGAAGTTCCATAAATTTATCTATGGTTATAAATTTACCGTGTATACTGATCATCAGCCTTTGGAAAAGCTTTTGGGAGATCAAAAGGGTTTGGCTAATATTGTGTCTGTAAGTTTTCACAGGTGGATATTGTTTCTGTCTAATTACGATTGTATGATAAGGTACAGGCCTGGCTTTAGGCAGCAGAATGTCGATGCGCTTTCCCGTTTGCCTTTAGAGGGCACAACGGAGATAACGAATTGGAACTTGAATTTTTTAATTTTGATACGCAGTACATCCCAATTTCTATTGCAGAGATTGCGGATTTTTCCCAGAGGGATGAGCAAATCGGTCGGGTTTTGGAATTCGTAGGGGGAAACGCTTGGCCTGATTCGAAGGACTTGCAGGATTCATTGAATCCGTATAAGAATATACGAGTTTCCCTTGAGGTGAAGGATAATTGTTTGTTTTATGCTGATCAATTAGTGATACCATCAATTTTACGAGGTCGGATTTTGTCGTTATTGCATGACACGCATATTGGGGTTGTGCGTATGAAGTTGTTGGCTCGCAGTTGTGTATGGTGGCCGTCTATTGATGCGAACATTGAGAAATTCGTTTTGAGTTGTGTTGTGTGTCAAAGGACTCAAAGTAGGACGAAGGATTGTCCAAATTTTACTTGGCCGCCTACCTCGTACCCTTTGGAAAGGATGCATGTTGACCTTTTTCAATTTCAGAACACAGATTTTTTGATTATTGTTGATGATTTTTCGAAATGGATCGATGTCCACATTCTGTCGAAAACAACGACCTTGTTCGTCATAGAGAAATTAAAATTAATGTTTGCAAATTTCGGATTGTGCAGCACCGTGGTTAGCGATAATGGACCTCAATTTCGTAGTGAGGAATTTGGTTTATTTTTGAGATGTAATGGTATAAACCAAATGTTTAGTCCGGCGTATCATCCTGCTAGCAATGGGTTGGCAGAGAGAGGTGTACAGACAGTTAAACATTGTTTAAAGTCATATTTTTTGTCTGACCAGGTAAAAAATCTTTCTATGCAAAATATGATTTTCAATTTTTTATTTAAGTACCGCAACACACCAACCACCGTCACTGGTATTTGCCCGAGCGAGTTAATTTTAGCATATAAGCCAATAACTCCGTTATCATATTGTAGTAAAAAACTAGATTCAAAGCAAATTCTTCCACCCACAAATTATAAAGTAAAGAAGAGTACAGAAAAAGTCAATTACTTTAAGGGGTCAAAAGTAAAAAATTTTAATTTGAAAGTGGGTGAGGAGATTTTGTATTTGAACCCACATGTAAATGCTAACGCTAAGTGGATCAAAGGCATCATAGAAAAGAGTATTTCAGAAACTCTCTATTTAATTCAAGCAGGTAACCGGCGTAGAGTAGCTCATCGAAATCAATTGAAAAAAATTGGAAAGAACATTGTTTTGAATTTTAATAATGAGGCCGGAGATGATCTTGTTCAAAGTGAAGAAGAAGAAGAGTTTTTTGATGCCGAAGATTCGTTAAAAAGGGCAGATGCAGTGTCTATTAAGGATAGATTAAGAAAAAAACCTCGAGTTGATTATAAAAAGTTAGTGGAAGGTAAATAAATTATATTGTTTTTTTTTTTTTTTTCTCTGAAATTGTGATAGCTTGTAAGTTAGGTAGTATTTTTCGGAAAAAGGATGAAATGTAATGTATTGCTGTAATCAATTAGTTGAATACTTTTATTACATACTGTAAGTATTGATTAACATCCCTGTATCCAAACATATGTTATTTTCCAATAAGCAGAAACTGCAATAACTGCAGTGTGTATGTATGTATTTTATGCAACTCTAATACTAAGAAATAATGTACTGATTTGAGAGTGATTCTGATCTCACTATCCTACAGTTGAGCTGAACAGTCGAGCTAATAAATATACTTAATCCTAAAACGAAATACACAACAGTTGGTTTGTTCAAGAGAAAGGCAGAAAAATGTTCGAAATAAACAACGATTCAAAGATCATTCGGCTCTGTTGTGAGGACGTTTTTAACTGCTTTGTGTTATGTTACATAAAGTTTACCTCGTTCTTCCAGAAAACCACCACCAAGTAATAACTTCACTGCTTGTGAAGATGTTGGGTTTCAATGTGTTTGCTTTACTGCTTGATTTTTGGGATATGCGATACTAAACAGTAGTTTTCGTTCCTCGCTTAGAGCTAGGACAGTTATTACACCAATAATTGCTGCAGATAATTGCGAAGTATGACAGCTTTCGAAAGGTTTCCTGCCATCAAGATTATTTCCAATGCATGAAATGTTGTTCAAAATAGTGCATATTCAAAAGCAAATAGCAATTTGCAGAATTTTTTTTATATAAGTATTAATGAACTGAATGTAAATGATATTGTTTATATGATATTATAACATCATGATACATATTTTAATGAATATTGTATTTTGTGCTTTTGCACAACACTTCTTACTCCATTACTTTCAAGGAAATTTAAGAAGTTAAGGAAATGCAGCACTGCTAGAAGGGAATAGTTGCAGACTTTTGAAAACATACCCACGTCTCCGAAGTTTGAATTATTGTATAGGTTACTACTGAAGCGTTTACAAAATTTAAAGCTGTACTAAATTTACACTTCATCAACTGGAAAAAGTAATGATAGACCAAAATTTATGAAGCGTAGGGATAATTTTATGGGTCATCGAGAAAACATTCGAATCTAAACGGCATGACGCTGGATCTCATGACTCCTAGATCTCTTCCCGTAGGAGTGCCACAAGAATCAGTGACATTCTCAACATTTTCTTTTTTATAGTGGTAATTTCGGTGTTCTAAATGATCGAGACGGAGCTTTCTATCCAGCATCTTTTTAAAGAGATACGGTTTACGTACATCTAACGAAGTTTAGTCACAGACACAAGCAGGAAGTCCTCCAAGAATATTCGACCTTAAGGGACCTGCTAATAAAAACAATAGCAATACATAACATAACATAAAACAAGAGCTATCGCATGATATAAACAAAATTGTATTTTTCTTGCTTAGACTTGATGTCTGGTTGTCACCAGGTCAGATTAGAGGAGAAATCTAGGGATCTTACGGTATTTTCGACCAATAATAGTCCATACAGATTCACTAGATAACTCTATGGTTTAAAAATAGCCCCTTCTCCTTTTCAAAGAATGATGGAAATAGCTTTTAGTGATCAAGCTTTCTTGTATATGGACGATTTAGTAGTGTTAGGATTTTCTGGAAAATATATGCTTTCTAATTTAACAAATGTTTTTGAACTATGTCACAAGTACAATCGCAAGCTACATCCCGAAAAATGCTAACTTTTCATGAAAGAAGTAACTTATCTAGGACATAAATGTACAGATAAAGGAATTTTACCAGAGGACAGTAAAAACTGCGTAATTGAGAACTTTACCACACCAACAGATGCGGATGGTGCAAGGAGATGTATAGCTTTCTGCAATTACTATCGCAGGTTTATTAATAACTTTTCGGAATATTCCTAGAATTGGACGAAATTGTCTAAGAAAGGTGTACAGTTCGAATGGACTGAAGTTTGTGACATAACATTTAAATATTTAAGGAATATATTAATGAGTTCTACACTACTGCAATATCCAATTTTAAGAAAGAATTCTGCATAACTACAGATGCAAGCAAACATGCTTTTTGTGCTGTCCTCACACAGGAAAATGACAGAAACATTTACAAGTGGCGTACGCATCAGAAACCTTTACGAAAGGTGAATGTAATAAGTCAGCCATTGAACTAGAGTTAACAGTAATTCACTGGGCAATTTTAGACCATACATATATCCAAAACATGTTCTTGTCCGCACTGGCCATATTTATTTTCTATGGCAGAGAAAAGATTGAGACTATTCGTTTTTATTCCGCATTCATACAATCGTTGCTTTTGCCATGCTATTGCTATCATTCGTTGTTTTTGTTGATTGTCTTATGCACACTCATAGAACCAATCGCACCATTCGCACCATTCGCTTAGTATTCGTTGCTCTGGTGTGTTTATAAGTATGCAGTGTGAAGAAATTTTGGCAAAGCTTAATGCTTTACTTTATTTTCCAATTTTTGTTTTTGTTGTTGTTTTAACCGAAAATATATCAAAATGTTCCATTTATTGTTTTATTTGGTTTTATTTCACAAGTTTGATCTTCGTATTTATGTCAAAAAAAAAATACGTTTTTTTCAATATGCATGCAGACCATTCGTACCAATCGTTCTATATTCGTTGCTTTTGCGATTGGTATGAATGATAAGCAGAAGGCAAGCAATGCAATGCATGGAATTCGTCATATTCACATTTTCTGAATGGTATCATGAGTTGCTTTACTATAATGATGTCTATTGACAACAATATGCATATATTTTGTGATTGCATTCAAAGGCATTAAATATGCCAATCAAACCGTTCTCTGTTCTATGGAGAAACCAAGTTATAAACTAACCAGGATAAGACTTGACATAGAACAGTATGCCTTTACTGTGGAATATCTTAGAGGAAAAGATAATTATGTAGTTGACACATAATCGCGTATAACAATAGAAAAAGATCAATGACACAAAAAGACGGCACCAACGAAAGGAATACCTTGAATAAGCAGCATTATTTTAAATATCACTGAGATGTTACATAAATCGAGGTAAATCTGTAATTGCATGTATACAACTCAATGATTTGTTGACTTAGGACAAGTTTTCGCAAGGCTCGAATAAGTGGCAAGTAAACATCACGTTGACATATTACAAGTGGTAATGACATGGGAACAGAATACAAAAATGCAATATTAACTGGATATGTGATCTACTCAAAATAGGAAAACTGACTTCCAGAGCACACCATCACCAGATCGAATCACCACAATCGAATGAAGTCACCGAACGTTTAATGAATATGTGCGCTTCTACATACCTGTAGATAAGAACGACTGATGTGATGAGTGGCTTAAGTATTTTACGTACCGCTTTAATACCACACCATCAACGGTACACAATTACTGTCCGTACGAGTTAGTATTTGCGAAACGACTAAATAGTTTCCAGCAATTTAATGTAGTAGATCGAATTACTCCACTGTACAATAGACCGGTCGTTAAAAATAAATTTTGAAGTGCCGGGCAGATTCTGTTTCCTTTTGGTCTAAAACCATTAAATTTAAAATTTGGGGCTGATCGGATAATATTTAGTGGCCGCGACCATCAACCAAAAATTTAAATACATGAAATATATGGAAAAAATATATGAATGAAAATAAAGAATAAAGACTCAAAATACATATATTTTGTGTACTGAGCTATTCGCAACGGTACTTTTTTGTTTTGCTTTGCAACAGCAAGAGAAATATTTCAAAACGATATATATATAGCCTTTTCATAAGTGTTTAAAATAAATAATTATGTTACTTGCTTCAACTTTCTTATTAACCAATTTTGGAAATTGATGACTTATTAGAAAGATAATTTCATTGCTAATCGTAATCAATTAGATATTGTAGAAAATATTCTCTTTTGTGCACTTAATTTGAAGAATATTGGGTAAATATAAATTTTTTCCATATATTTCATGTATTTAAATTTTTGGTTGATGGGCGCGGCCACTAAATATTATCCGATCAGCCCCAAATATTTAAAATTTAATGGTTTTAGACCAAAAGGAAATAAAATCTGCCCGGCACTTCAAAATCAGACGCTTTTTTGGAAAATAACGACCGGTCTACTGTACAACATAGATAACTATGCTAAAGAAGTTAAGTTTAGGTTACATATAGCGGGTCCAACATTTATTGGATTAGCATAAGCTAAGAAAAAAAGAAAACTATGGCATTGACTCTACAGATTACAATTTTAGTATATGGCTGTATTGAAGATCGAGTCAGGCCATAAATTTAAACCGTAATACAAAGGGCCTTTAAATAATTAAGAAACTAATATTAAGAGATATTATTATTATAATAGATTTACAAGATAATTACAAGTAAATAAACCAATACTTATTTACCAAAACTAGAAGAAGGAATCAAAATATATATGAACCAATATATATATCGTAAAAAATTTAAATAAACAAATATTGTAAAAGACGGTCCATAAAGCTCATGTTATATGAACATTCTTCTGAAGGTGTAGCGTGACTCTGGGTTCATCACAAACGTCTACAGTACTGAATGACTGAAAAGCATATGATACTACATAAAGCATTTATTGACGCTTGTCTAACATTTTTTATGATTGGTATGCGGAATGCGTCGATCAATCAAGGTTATTTATGGAACAACCACAACATAGATAATATGTATCATTATCCGTCTTCTCAGTTGCCGGTTTGTTTGTTAATGTGTAGTCACAACAACAAACACGTCATCCGTACACTGCGTGGGCGTCGCCCGTCCGTTTACACCCCTCTTCGACTAATACAAACGACTGTGGCTCTCTTCCTGCCTGGCTTATGTTGAAGGTTTCTAACACTGAACACTTGTGGGGTTTAGCAGCGGCATGAGGGCAGCTCAGTTATTTGTATTTATGATTTGATATTTTTCTGTTTCTTATGTGTCAATGGTAGTTAAATTCAAGACACATTTTGCCAATATACAGTGCGAAAAGCAAATTTCTTTGGGGTATATTCGCATATTTAGTTCCAGAGGCCAGATATCTTCGATCTTTATGAGAACCAGGTGTGTTAGTATTCTAATCCAGAGAACTTTCACATTCCTGGTGTTGTGTTCCAGAGCCCGCATCATTTAAACCAGCGTTCGGCAAACACATACTACTTTATTATTATTTATTTTGTGTTTGTATTAGTGAGATGCTCTCCAATGCACTGAAAGAAATTGGTGTGTAATTTTTTCATGCCCTTGTTTGGAAATAAAAATAAACAACAGAATTCAAATCTGAAAAAAACTTAATTATAAATTTAAAAAAGTGCATATCGATTGCAATTTAAAAGATTTATGATTGCACATCATACCTAAAAAATGTATTTACATAAAAAAAAAGTTAAAATAATTAAAAACGAAATTTCATTTCATAAAAATAAATAGAACAGATTTCAAATCTGAATTTTTCCGGAAACTATGTTATGGAAAAACTAATAAAAAACTTAGTTATAAATTCAAATAACTACATATTTCAATTATTCATTAGTATATTCCCTATGACATAGTAAATAATGCCTCTGCAAATAATATTGCCGTAAACGTGGCAATGTACGCTGAAAAAGTAAACATTCAGCTTTACCGAAAAAATTTTCGGAAAAAAAAAATCATATTCCCATTTGACATCAAACATTTTGGTAAGTGTATCGCTTGTAGCACGCGACTGCACAACCTCTTCCATCGAATGCTCAAGCGAGACTAAATGAAATTTGGTTTTTGTTTTCAATACATGAGAGAGCGTACATGTGAGAGAGATGCCCATGGGCGGGTGTTTGCCGATGCCTGATTTAAACTCACAAGATTCAGAACTTAACTCCTTTTGGGTTAAGTTCACGATTGCACCCATTACATATCGGCTTTCTTAACAGAAGTCTAAATTTGGAAAGGGAGGCTTACCTAAATAGATTGGACGCCTTTTCCGACTCTATATACAAAATTTAGAAGATTAAACTCGTCGCAACACAATTTGTTTGCCTGCCGAGCAAACGAAATTCTTAGAATTCGTCGAAGACTTTTTTAATTTCATCTTCAATTTGTAGAAATAGCACACTTATAAGTTAGACAATTCCACCGTCATCTAAAATTTATTCTTAAATGTTAAACAGTGTTATCATTTTAGGGGGTTTTCCCATAGATTTGGTGACTAAAATTTTAGGGGAATGTTAGGGGTTTCTTAAACGCATTAGGAATAAAGGAGTTATTTGAAATAATTCGAAGGGTTAACCAATAATGTAATGCTTAAAAAGCTGCTACTATCGTAGTATATTATTCCCTCGCGAAGGGGTAACCCTCAGGACGCAATGCGAGGGCCTACGTATCAGACGAGCTGGCCATGCTGACGGGAGTCCTCTTCGAGAAATGGATAATCCTTTACGGAAACTCCCTCAAGTCCAACCATGCCAGAAGGGCGCTCGACACAAACTAAGAGTTCCCCGACTCTCATGTCAACAAATCCATCCGGCTGGATGGTCTGCGTCTGTCTTCATAGGAGCTGCAGCATTTACCACACCTGGCCGTATAAGATCACCGATACATCATATTTAGTTTAATGCCACCACCCCTACAACCGCTAAGTTTCAGGAACAAGACTCCAAAACGAAGAGTACATCGAAGAGGAGGTCGGAAGAGTTACGTCAGTGTTAGTGAGATCCTTCGAAGAGTGTTGCCCGGCTCAGGAGAAACCCTGGATAACGGGGCAGATTAGAAACCTAAGCAAAGAAGTCCTCAGATCTTACAACAGAGCTAGACGTAAAAAACTTCAAGTATACTGGGACGAATACAAGTCCAAACATAGATTGTACAACAAAGCACTAAGAACGGCGAAACGAGGGTCGTGGAGACTGTTCTGCGAACAGGTCGACACCGTTAACGACATGTCAAAAATAAAGAAATTTCTATCTAAGACACATACACAGGTGGAAGCCTTAGTGAACAAAAGAAGCACGAGTTGTTTTCATACAAAAACCAGGAAAGGAAAGCTACGCGATGTGTAAGGTGTAAGGCCTTACATCCTTCTTATTGAAAACTAATAAGAGATATTAGACTATATGGTTAAAAGACAGATCCCTAGCGATTTCAACAACACGCCTATGTCAAGGAAGATCAGTAGAGACAGCCCTGCTTGAGGTAGTGCATTTCGTATAGAGCTCTTTCGGCGATAAAATATATACACTTGGTGTTGTTATCGACATAGAGGGGGCCTTCAACAACGTGAGCACGCAGGCGTTAATCAACTCCTTAGAGCAGTTTGGAGTGAACTGGTGATAATCGACTGGGTCAGCAATATGCTACGGCATAGATGGATTAATTGCGGATCCCACGGGAGAGAGAGAGAGTACATAGAGGGACAACACAGGGAGGTATATTATCACCATTCCTGTGGGTGACTACAATAAACAATCTCCTAAGGATGCTGACTGATGAAGGATTCAGGCCAGTCTATGCAGACGACGTTGCGATACTTTTGAAGGGGAAAGATCCGAACAAATTATGCAGAGAAGCCGAAAAAGTGCTAACTCTGACATTCAACTGGACAAAGCCTAGGATATTGAACGTCAACCCAGACAAAACATAACTATGTCTGTTCACAAGGAAGATAACAATTGCACAATACATCAAACGTTGCTTCAGGAACAAGAGCATAGAAATAAACACGAACGTTAAATATCTGGGAGTAATTCTGCACAGGAAACTAAACTGGAAAGATCACAGCAAAAGTAGCGCTCTCGAAATATTGCTATACATCCACTCAATAGATATCCAAATAAATTCTGAGGCAGCGATCTCAGAAAGGAGACTAAGGGCATTGAATGAGTGGATTGAGGATGAACCTCATACACAACATCAGAGAATATTGGAACACCTAGGAGGGTTCCCGACAACAAACAGTCACACAGATCGCATCCCAGAAACACACGTAGTTGCGAACACGACACATACACCCAAGATGGGGGAAAAGTGAAGTGCTACATAGACGCATCCAAATCCGAGTTAGGAGTAGGCATAGGGATCCACATCCACAATCCGAGGACTGAATTAGTATACCAGTTACCAAAGTACTCAACGATTCTTCAAGCAGAGATAAAGGCAGAATCATAGCAGAATGGCTGCGAAATAGGGTCACTGGAGAAACTATCTGTATTTTCACAGACAGTCAAAACGCAATGTGATCCCTCAGAATGATAATGTCGAATCAATGACACTCATGTACTGTAAGGAAACGATAAAAGACGTATCGAGAAATAACGACATAGTGACAAACTGGATCGCAGGCCACCAAGGGTTTCCAGGCAAGTGTTTGTCTGTGTCCGTCTTTGTGAAAACAAAAAAAAAACCATAAACCAAAACATTACACACATTTTACCACAAAATAAAAATCAAAAACAGCAATAATACAAAAACAGCAAAAATACAACAAGAACAATAACACTCCAACAACAATAACAGCAGTCACCGGCCACAATCAACACAACAAGACAACACGAGGGGCTTTTCTATGTCTCCGTTTTGCTTTGCACTGGTGTTCCCCCCTCCCTTATCCCTTTCGCAAAACACAATTGATGCTGCACTTTTCATGTCGCTGTTCTGTTTGATGTTGTAGGTATAACACTGGATATCTAACAGAAACAACAGCGGCAGGAGAGGTGCAGTGTTACATTGTTGTTTTGCTTTGATATTGTTTTGTGTTTGTGAATGTCATAATGGTACGCACGTTCAGAGAAAATAATTCTTCTTGGAATTAACACGTTTATTCCCTCGAAGACTACTTCGATTAAACCCCCAAATAATTGTTGGTTTAATCAGACATGGAAAGAAGCTGTCAGATCTAAAGAGGAAGCGTTCAGAAATTGGCGTTTAAATAAAAATGCCACTACTGAGCTGCTACGCAAGCAGGCAAGATCAAGGTGTGCCAGAGTGCTTAGGCGTGAAAAACTTCTTCACGAACAGCGTCTTCGTGCTAAAGTTCTTTCTTCTCCTAGGGGAAGTAAGAGCTTTTGGGCATTTGTTAAAAGAGTAAGGGACAATTCTTCGTCTTCTATTCCAACTCTCGTTAACGATGACCATATATTCACTGACCCGGTTGACAAAACTAATCTTCTGGCTGAAATATTTGCAAAGAATTCATCTTTGCCAGACAGCAGTCAACCACTCCCCGTGATCGAAAACGTATCTAGTTCGATGCCTCAGATATTTTTTCGAACACGTGGAGTCAGAGTCGCCGTGTTTAACGTGAGTACCTGCCACGTTGGCCCAAACTCACGGTGGTCTTAGCACCGGGTGAAATACAATGCGTCTACCAACGCACCCATATGAAGCAAAGCTGTACATGAGTACCAATTCGAAAAACCATGTATTTGGCATGGGATCCCCCTTGGTTAGGGGCGGAGCCTATCTAACACTCCTACCGGTCTATGGGTCCCGGCGCCCGGTTGAAAAATGCAACTCCACATCGAGCCGAAGCTCTCCCCGCGATTTGGGTTTAAACCACAGCCACCACGATACTCCCCGAAGGGCCGCACCAACAACCAGGCTGGACAAAGTCCAGGGGCTCCTGGCTCCCGTGGTACCAGAATTAAGTCTCCGGTCAGACTTCGTAGCCGAAACTACTACCAGTTGGACTCCAAACAGTCCGGGACTGGTGGCCCACCATCGTCTCCTCCATGCCAATAAAATTGGCAACACAAACGCCACAATACAATTAACAAAAGCCCTCACGGGCTATTCATCGGCCATACTACCTGGCCCAGCGGGACAGGACGCACAACAACAAGGACATAGTCCCCCTCACGGGTGACTAGGACAACAAAAACAAATAACAAAAAACAAAAATGGACATCACGAATTCGGCGGCTATTCTGCGACATCAGGTCTACGAGACGGCATGTGTAGGGAAACTACCTCCACTACGTCTGCCTACGTCGCCTTCTACTAAAAACCCCACGGGCAAATTGCCCCAACCTCCCAAATGTCCGATCGTCCTCTAAAGCCCTACTACAATCATACCCCCCTGCCCCCGTCTTAGTAATACCCATCCCTACAGTCCGGAGTGTCGGACAGGCCCCTCTGATGCAAAAATGCATTGAGCGAGCCATGCCCCGTCAGTAAAAATCCCAGACTTAGACCGAAGCCGAAGTCTGGCCGCCCCCGTACGAAGTCCGCGTCACGTATGAATTCATACGTTACCCGCCCATTGTCACTGTTCGTCCATCTCGTCCTCCACCTCGAGACAAGGCACTCGTCGAGTAGTGCCAGGCTCTCCCTACACTCCCTATCTACCACATCAGATGCAGAAATCCAATCTGCCGCGGAAAGCGTTAGCCCCTTTTTGACCTTGAAAGCAATACCTCGACGTATTACTTCAAGGTCAAGAGGTGGCACGCCTAGCAATACCTGCAAAGCATCCGTCGATACTGTCCTGCATACTGGCATACACGCCAGCAAAGCGACTCTCTGACATGAAAGGACCTTCTTTTTTCCTGCAACAGACATGACTGTTTCGTACCATACCGGAGCACCATACGCTGCGCAAGCAACGAATAGCCCACCGTATATGGTACGGACAGCCCGCCTGCCAAGTCCCCAGCCACTCCGAAGAATGCGTCTGACTGTGCAAACAACAGCAGAAAGCTTGTCCCGTACGTAGGTGAGATGAACTAAAAAGTTCATACGCTCACCCATCTTTACTCCCAAGTATTTGACCTCGGTCGCATACTGGAGACTAAAGTCGCCACAGCGTATAAGTGGTGGACGAGCATGCGACAATCTGCCCTTGAGCAACATTGTCGCACACTTGTCCATGGCCACTCCTACACCGACACGCGCGCCCCACGCAACTACGTCACGCATGACGGACTCACCCTGAGCCTCAAGAACAGCACGAGACTGCCCTTCGACTAGGATGAGCAAGTCATCCCCATACGCACACACCTTGTATGAACGGCTGAGCTGTCTCAACAGAGGATCCATCATTAGGTTCCATATATATGGACCTAGCACAGACCCCTGCGGACAACCACGTGTGCGGACAACCACGTGGTTTACATACGTAATGTGTTGCGTTCCAGAGCCAGTAACATTTGGACTCACAAGATCCAGAATTTAACTCTCTTTGGGTTAAGTTCAGGATTGGACCGCACACTTTACATTTCGGGTTTCTTTACAGAAGTCCAAACTTGGAAAGGGAGGCTACCATGAATGGCTTCGACGCCCTTTCCGACTCCATTTCGAAAATTTTAGAAGATTATCCGGACAGTGAAATTGTAGTTGCTGGGGATTTCAATGTCCATAATCATTCTTGGCTTTCCCATTCGAGCCATACATCTCCGGAGGGCCAATACGCTGAGCTTTTCGGCGCTGAAATGGTAGAGAAAATAATTCTTCTTGGAATTAACACGTTTATTCCCTCGAAGACTACTTCGATTAAACCCCCAAATAATTGTTGGTTTAATCAGACATGGAAAGAAGCTGTCAGATCTAAAGAGGAAGCGTTCAGAAATTGGCGTTTAAATAAAAATGCCACTACTGAGCTGCTACGCAAGCAGGCAAGATCAAGGTGTGCCAGAGTGCTTAGGCGTGAAAAACTTCTTCACGAACAGCGTCTTCGTGCTAAAGTTCTTTCTTCTCCTAGGGGAAGTAAGAGCTTTTGGGCATTTGTTAAAAGAGTAAGGGACAATTCTTCGTCTTCTATTCCAACTCTCGTTAACGATGACCATATATTCACTGACCCGGTTGACAAAACTAATCTTCTGGCTGAAATATTTGCAAAGAATTCATCTTTGCCAGACAGCAGTCAACCACTCCCCGTGATCGAAAACGTATCTAGTTCGATGCCTCAGATATTTTTTCGAACACGTGGAGTCAGAGTCGCCGTGTTTAACGTGAGTACCTGCCACGTTGGCCCAAACTCACGGTGGTCTTAGCACCGGGTGAAATACAATGCGTCTACCAACGCACCCATATGAAGCAAAGCTGTACATGAGTACCAATTCGAAAAACCATGTATTTGGCATGGGATCCCCCTTGGTTAGGGGCGGAGCCTATCTAACACTCCTACCGGTCTATGGGTCCCGGCGCCCGGTTGAAAAATGCAACTCCACATCGAGCCGAAGCTCTCCCCGCGATTTGGGTTTAAACCACAGCCACCACGATACTCCCCGAAGGGCCGCACCAACAACCAGGCTGGACAAAGTCCAGGGGCTCCTGGCTCCCGTGGTACCAGAATTAAGTCTCCGGTCAGACTTCGTAGCCGAAACTACTACCAGTTGGACTCCAAACAGTCCGGGACTGGTGGCCCACCATCGTCTCCTCCATGCCAATAAAATTGGCAACACAAACGCCACAATACAATTAACAAAAGCCCTCACGGGCTATTCATCGGCCATACTACCTGGCCCAGCGGGACAGGACGCACAACAACAAGGACATAGTCCCCCTCACGGGTGACTAGGACAACAAAAACAAATAACAAAAAACAAAAATGGACATCACGAATTCGGCGGCTATTCTGCGACATCAGGTCTACGAGACGGCATGTGTAGGGAAACTACCTCCACTACGTCTGCCTACGTCGCCTTCTACTAAAAACCCCACGGGCAAATTGCCCCAACCTCCCAAATGTCCGATCGTCCTCTAAAGCCCTACTACAATCATACCCCCCTGCCCCCGTCTTAGTAATACCCATCCCTACAGTCCGGAGTGTCGGACAGGCCCCTCTGATGCAAAAATGCATTGAGCGAGCCATGCCCCGTCAGTAAAAATCCCAGACTTAGACCGAAGCCGAAGTCTGGCCGCCCCCGTACGAAGTCCGCGTCACGTATGAATTCATACGTTACCCGCCCATTGTCACTGTTCGTCCATCTCGTCCTCCACCTCGAGACAAGGCACTCGTCGAGTAGTGCCAGGCTCTCCCTACACTCCCTATCTACCACATCAGATGCAGAAATCCAATCTGCCGCGGAAAGCGTTAGCCCCTTTTTGACCTTGAAAGCAATACCTCGACGTATTACTTCAAGGTCAAGAGGTGGCACGCCTAGCAATACCTGCAAAGCATCCGTCGATACTGTCCTGCATACTGGCATACACGCCAGCAAAGCGACTCTCTGACATGAAAGGACCTTCTTTTTTCCTGCAACAGACATGACTGTTTCGTACCATACCGGAGCACCATACGCTGCGCAAGCAACGAATAGCCCACCGTATATGGTACGGACAGCCCGCCTGCCAAGTCCCCAGCCACTCCGAAGAATGCGTCTGACTGTGCAAACAACAGCAGAAAGCTTGTCCCGTACGTAGGTGAGATGAACTAAAAAGTTCATACGCTCACCCATCTTTACTCCCAAGTATTTGACCTCGGTCGCATACTGGAGACTAAAGTCGCCACAGCGTATAAGTGGTGGACGAGCATGCGACAATCTGCCCTTGAGCAACATTGTCGCACACTTGTCCATGGCCACTCCTACACCGACACGCGCGCCCCACGCAACTACGTCACGCATGACGGACTCACCCTGAGCCTCAAGAACAGCACGAGACTGCCCTTCGACTAGGATGAGCAAGTCATCCCCATACGCACACACCTTGTATGAACGGCTGAGCTGTCTCAACAGAGGATCCATCATTAGGTTCCATATATATGGACCTAGCACAGACCCCTGCGGACAACCACGTGTGCGGACAACCACGTGGTTTACATACGTAATGTGTTGCGTTCCAGAGCCAGTAACATTTGGACTCACAAGATCCAGAATTTAACTCTCTTTGGGTTAAGTTCAGGATTGGACCGCACACTTTACATTTCGGGTTTCTTTACAGAAGTCCAAACTTGGAAAGGGAGGCTACCATGAATGGCTTCGACGCCCTTTCCGACTCCATTTCGAAAATTTTAGAAGATTATCCGGACAGTGAAATTGTAGTTGCTGGGGATTTCAATGTCCATAATCATTCTTGGCTTTCCCATTCGAGCCATACATCTCCGGAGGGCCAATACGCTGAGCTTTTCGGCGCTGAAATGGTAGAGAAAATAATTCTTCTTGGAATTAACACGTTTATTCCCTCGAAGACTACTTCGATTAAACCCCCAAATAATTGTTGGTTTAATCAGACATGGAAAGAAGCTGTCAGATCTAAAGAGGAAGCGTTCAGAAATTGGCGTTTAAATAAAAATGCCACTACTGAGCTGCTACGCAAGCAGGCAAGATCAAGGTGTGCCAGAGTGCTTAGGCGTGAAAAACTTCTTCACTTCTTTTACCCTAACAAGCATGTCCTTGTACGTCCTTTAGCTATTCAAAAAGGCGACTCTACGCTGAGGTAGATCTTCCGCTTCGTTCCGCCTGGTCCTTTGGAATTGCTTCCGCAGCCGCCTGACGGTCCTCCGCATCCGATCTAACTCCCTAGTCCACCATTTGACCCTACTTGGCCGAGCCTTGCGAGCTCGACCAAGCAGTGCATCATTGACCGAGCACATCCACTGGTCAATTTTGCTAACCATGTCATCTACCGTACGTAACCTAAAGTCATCTAGTGACTCCACTGCAGCAGTCGCCCTAATCGTGTCCCCGTAAATGTCCCAGTTCACGTCACGCAGCCGCCATTGTCGTGGTAGTTCGGTACTCCCTGTCCGTCTGCGATAAGTGACCATAATCCCAATTGTCACACACCCTCCACCTAGTGTCAAAAGCCGTCATTGCCGCCCCATTTGCGACTGTCACATCAATGTCACTAGTACCCACTGGACCGTCAAACGTGTACAGATCACTCGGCTCATTGAGAACAATGAGACACTTTGTGACCAGCCAATCACCTAGCATAACTCCTCGTATGTAGTTCTGATGACCAGGTGCAGTCCTGGGCATCTTACTGAACCACATACGAGAGCATGCGTTAGCGTCTAAACCAAGGATAATCGGATTATTACTCGCAAGGAGTAATACCGTATCCATGTACTCAATATACGGCTCCAGTGGAGCACTAAACCTACAATAGATACTTGCCAAGAGTATCCTCCCAAACCGCCCTTCTGCCGCAATGCAGACCCCCCATTGGCTCGTGCTAAGTACTGTACAGTCCACGTCACTGTCACCCACCACTATAGCTGAGTTCATCCCCTCGTCAGTAAAAACCCGCACCCCCCCCGGTAGTCCCCTAACACAACCGCTCGTAGAATATGGCTCCTGTAAAAGCGCAAAGGACGCCCCCTGATGCCGCATTGCCTGACCGAATTCACACATTACCGCATACGCCCCTGGCAGTTCAATTGCAGTATTTTCAGCTCCATTAATGTCTAGCGTTCGCCCGCGCAGTCAACGTCGCGTAGATGGGACACTCCTGCGATAGCATCATGTGGTCGGCCTGTAGTCCCTTGAATGCACAGTTGCGGCATCTCAATTCATTTGGGCAGCGTCCCGCAACATGGCCAGCCTTTCCGCATCTGCGGCACACATTCTCCGCCATACGACAGTCTCGCACTCTATGGTCAAAACCCACGCATCGGTAACACGTGGCGACTGCGTCCTGTACCCGCACTCTCAGGCGGAACCAATTTACGTACACACCGCTGGCCAGCTGCTCTACCACCTTAGGTGTGCATTCAAGCACCACACTAATCGCCGCACTACCGACCTTCCACGGACTGCTCACGAGACGAACGCTCTTCGAGAACTGCTCACGGGGCATCAGCATACTAACATTTTTCGTGAATACCTCCATAAACTCGTCAGGGGAGATCTCCGTCGGCACTCCCAGCACCACAATCCTTGTGCCCAACTTGTCATTGACTGACACCTCCAATCCACACTCCTCAAACTTCGGGTTCGCCGCCACCTTCTGCCTTTCGGCCACCGACGGGGTGCGAATTACAGCACCTCCACTACGGGTTGGGCGCACGTCATGGACACGAACACCTAAAGTTGGGCCCACCTCCTTCACCACCTTATCCACAACTTCCTTCGACGTCGTCACAACGACGGACCACGTCTCAACTGGCTTGGGGACAGCCACAGGCACCGCAGGTGGCCGCACAGCAGCAGATGCTACACTCCACGCACCAACCACACTCACACCAGCAGCAGGCACCACATCCAGTCGCCCCTTCAACCGCTTATTTTCCATGAGCAAGCGCATGAGGAGCTCCTCATAGCGCCCTGCATGCTCTAGTACAGCCCTCGAAACACTCAGCGGCACGCTATCCCCAAGGACAACACCCATGAGGCTGCTGGTGACCTCCTTAAGCTGCTTGACAGTCACACCAGTAGCACCAGCATCTCCTCCAGCATCTGCTCCAGCACCAGCGCCTGCACCAGCAGGCCTTCTCCTGCGTGCACGGCTCCGCCTCACCTCGTCGCTCATTCCATCCTCCGTCGCGACGTCCATCTCTCCCACTACAGCAGGCGCAGCAGCAGCAACAGCAGTAGCACCAGCTTCACCTCCAGCAGCAGCAGCACGCACCATCTTCGGCGATCCCAGCTTGAACCGCTTGCTGTCGTCGTCCTCCACCGCCACCGAACTCTCCGAATCCGAGTGTCGGATTCGTCTCGGCGGCTTCATCGCGACGTCATACGCCGTCGCTGTCGACGTAGCGTCCGACGCATCTCCCTTCGGCGTCACTTTCCCCCCTTTTCACCTTTTACCACCAGCCGGTGGCGCCATCACGTCTATTCAAAATCAACGGTCAAACTCAAATCCAAATCAGTCCAGTCAATATCAATAAAAAGGGTTAGCAGGCTTTTAGGCGCAAAGCTAAATTTATCTCCGCCACACACCGGATACAGCCAAAATTGAGTATGGCAACACGACACCAAACTCACCTCGGATGAAGCTACCCACCACTTTGCTTGTGTTAACACACACGCCACTGTGTATCAGCACAAACAAACACAACACAATGAAATAAGACGGAATAATTTGGAAAACTAATCCGCTTATTTCTCAGCAATCACTTCGTCTACCGAGAAACTAATGACAGCAAAATGATCACTGGATCGCGCACTTCAACTTTATAGAAGAGTCAAAAGGGTTCTTGCAGATCTCAATGTAAACAAAACTCCGGGCCCGGATGGTATTTCAGCACTTGTCCTATGTAAGTGCTCTTCGACGCTAGCTCGTCCATTGCGCAATCTTTTCAACATGTCGTACCGTGCTGGTATTTACCGTTCACGTTGGAAAGTTGCCAATGTTCAGCCGATCACCAAGAAAGGTGAGGCTACTAATCCTGAGAATTACCGTCCAATTGCAATATGTTCTGCGCTCTCGAAGGTTATGGAGAGCATGGTTAACCACCATCTTGTTAAGTATTTAGAGTCTAACGGCCTTCTAAATGATCGACAGTATGGCTTCCGTAGAAATCGATCTACTGGAGACATGATGGCGTTCCTTTCGGAACGATGGAGTCGATCTATTCACGCCTTTGGTGAAAGTAAGGTCGTGGCTCTGGATATTTCCAAGGCGTTCGATAGGGTCTGGCACAGAGCACTCATATCAAAACTTATTGCTTTTGGTGTCGGTAATATCTTCTCTCGATTCATATCGAGTTTTCTCAGAGATCGCTCTATACGAGTTGTTATAGATGGGGCCTCATCCAACGAGCATAGGCTGACCGCAGGAGTGCCACAAGGCTCTGTCCTCTCTCTTTCTCTATTTCTTATTTTCATTGACGACCTGCTGGGTCAGACTGTGAACCCGATCTACTCCTTTGCGGATGACAGCAACCTCTGTCATTCATACTCATTTGATCATCGGCCAGGTCCCCTGGAGGTCGAGGACAAAAGGCGAATGATGAATGACTCACTTAACCGCGATTTGGCGACGATTTGTGAGTGGGGCCAAATGAATAGAGTAGATTTTAACCCACAAAAGACCCAGTGCTGTTTGTTGTCACACAAACGTTCACCAGATCCAGCATCGTCGTCAATTTCTGTGGGTGGTGTGGATATCGACGAATCAGACACTCTGGATGTTCTTGGCATGAAGATATAGGGTGGTGCTCGTTGGGCAAGCCATATATTCGAAGTGTCGAAAGAAGCATTCAAGTGTTTAGGCTTTTTGAAGCGGTGCCAGAAATACTTCACCCCATCTGATCTCGTAAATATTTACATCACCTACATCCGGCCTAAAATGGAATATAACTCCCATATATGGGCAGGGGCTCCATTAACATCTTTGAAGCTTCTGGACCGTGTACAGAGGAGAGCGGTGGTGATGGTAGGGTATCCAACTCTATTGTCTCCCTTCATCATCGCCGGAGTGTGGGTTGTGTATCGCTATTCGATAGATATTTTAGCGGTATCTGTTCGTCAGATATCCGTCGTCTGCTCCCTGAAGTTAGAACATTTAGTCGGAATACACGGCTATCCAGGGTATCTCATCCGTTCATTGTGAAATGGCCGGTTGACGGGACGACGCACTATAGAGAAAATTCGTTCTTTAGCCGGACTGTTCGTTTGTGGAATAATCTTCCTGAAAGTGTTTTTCCCGCCTGCTATGACATTACCAAATTCAAGGCCAACGTCAACAAACACTACTCCCTCTTTCCTCCCTCCAATACCCTTATTTCCTTCCGCTAACACAATGTATTGCATTTATAGGGGGCACACCCTGAGTGTTAGTCCTCAAAAAAAAAAAAAAAAAAAAAAGGAAACCTGTGGAAATCTCGATGACAAGAAAACTAGTAGAATTAGGTTTAATAAAAATTAACTGAGTAAGATAGTTGGCGTCATCACAGGACACATTACCCTAAGGGTACACCTATATGGGATAGGATGTTCCGAGAGGGACGAATGTGCCAGTGCCCTGCTTTCTCGCTGGTCAGGAAAGTCCAGTTAGGAGAGGACACCTTAGATGACCTATCGGTCGTCAAAGCAATAGACATAAGGAATTTAAGGAACTTTATAGAGGGGACCGAATTCCTAACATAGAAAAAAGGGGAAGGGAATTTGTAGCAGAAACCAGGAGCGCACAACAGGCCGAATTGCTGGCCTAGGTGTTAGTCATCGACATGAGACGGTCATGGTACATGACCGATTCTCCATTCAACCTAACCTAACCTAGTATATTACACATTTTTTTGTTAATACGAATACGACTGCAGATTTCGTCGGTACATTCGAGGTGAAGATATTCCATGGACGAGGTTGTCGTCTGACTATAGGTTGCATCTGTCTCTTCGTTTGTTTCGTGACAAAGGCGATCCACTTAGAACCAGTAAGCGACTTGTCTACCCCTGCGTTTGTAACCTTTCTTATTCTTGCGGAGTTAAGGAATAGATAGAGCGTCTCTCGTGTGTTAGTCAGTCGTCTTTGAACCTGCCAACAGCAACATTGCTTTCTTTATGTGCGATCTTGTGAATAAACACCTCTATCATTTAAAGCGAAATATATGTACATACGTGCATGTATACTTAGAAATAAAAAATTGAATTGTCCCCGGTGTTTTGTTTCGTCGCTGTTAGCGCCAGTAGAAGGGGAGGAAGGCCGGACATCAACGAAAGCCTACGACAGTTTCCAGGGTCACATCTCATCTTCATACCTCTAATAGCTAACGAGATATGGTGGTTCCAAATATAAAGGTGTAAGAGCTGTACCAAGCCCATTCATTCGATCATGATCTAATATAGCATATGATAGCTGCCTGGTCGACAATGACAAACTTCAAATTTTTCATGACGTTTATTCGCCATTTGTTACTTGCTTTCTTTTCAGAATTTCCACTACGATTTTCCTATTTTTCTCCTTGAAACGTCATTTGGAAGTGAAATTCAATACATAAATATCATAAAAAATCATCTTCTGAACCGTTTGATTTGTCGCGCTTATCCGATGGGTTTTGTCAAATACATGGCCTGGATAATACGAATACAACAATAAAGAAATTGGCCAAGTCGATCTAGCCGTTCTTAAATAATGAAGTAATATACATGCGTCAATTAACTTTTATTTATATAGTTGTATCTACAGAGATACTACATATGGCTTAATATCAATATTACAATGTGTAAGAATAGAATGACAAATATATAACGCTGTGTACAAACTATAAAACCATATTAATTTGCTCTAAAAATACCGCAAGGGACTGAAAAAATTGTCTGTCTACGGGAGCTGTCCGTTCACGGGACCTGTCGAGAGTAGAGCGTTTATCGTATTGGTTTTCTATGAATTATATACTTACGCGTTCCATCGAAACGAGTTGCGATTGTATCCAGGAATGTATTTTGGGGCGCTAGCAGCCCTTTTCGTGCGGGCATTGATCAAGTACACTTTTTCTATCAATTTATCAACTGTAATGAAAAAACATAGTACATAGTATTATTTATTTTTTAAGTATGTAATTAATGGTGCAATTGTTTTGTAATATTAATGTGTAATAAACACAACAATGCAGACTATAAATATTTCAAGTGTTCATATTAATTACACCACCCGCCATTGATGGTTTACTAAAGATATTTCATTTACAACACCTTTCGATATTAATCATTATTATTTATATTCTATCGACTTATATATTGTTGTTCCACAATTATTTTCACATATATATAATAGATAATTCCATTCCCAGGGATAATGTTTTTCGGTCTGTTCAATCTCCACGTCCATAACTCTTATGGCTTCTGAGGTATTTTGGGGTAATTTTGTCTCTATCCACTTTCCGCAAGATTAAAATGGGCGTTCCACAGGGCGGAGTCCCGTCCCCCTTTTTATTAAAGATATATCTAGCCAAACTCTCTGATCCTCCACCAGACATTTCGGTGGTGTCGTACGCCGACGACGGCTCCATCATCTCCTCAGGCGTTAATGTGGATGTCGTAATCGCTAAAATGTGCAACTTTTTAGCCACCATCACTAACTTCTTTCGGGAATGTGTCACTTTTCACTTCCTGGACTCGACAAGTTAATATGGAACTAGACATCGCTGTCGGACGCAGGCGTATCCCCACAGTACACAATCCGAAAATCCTTGGGATAGTCTTCGACAATCTTCCCGACTTCTCGTCATATGCCTCCTACATTAACCAGTAAGTGAAAGAAAGGAATAAGGTACTGAAAGCCTTAGCCGGCACCTCCTGGGGCAAAGACAAGGCAACCCCGGTGGCGACATATAACTCCATCGGTCGCTCCATCCATAACTATGCTGCACCAATATGTACCTCATTCCTTAACGACACGCAATGAAAAAACTTGCAAACGACGCAGAATAATGCACCCCGAATCGCCACTGGTTGTGTCCAAAGACATGTCACCTGCCAAGTCATCCTAACCATCAGATTCACAACTACGACAAATCCATAAGGACTTCAGGCACTATCGTGAGGACATGCAAGACGTCATTCCAATGGATGTCAACCGACTGTCAATATCGAATGCCCTGAAAAATACGCATCAACTGGCTGTTTCCCAAGCCATAAATGGCTACAGATGCAATAGAGTCCTTAACCAACATCCTCTTGCAATTTCGGATACTGAGCAGCAACTTCCAAGACAAACTCGTTCAAATTGCACAACTAAGACCTGGCTGGAGCAATATTCTCAACTGCTACAGATACAGCGTTGTTCCAGGCACTCGAAACAAGCGCCCTTCCTGCCTACAAAGCTCTCATGATACAGTGCATTTATTTAATTGTCCATCTATTCCCACCTCCCTTCGACTTATTGATTTATGGTCACGTCCAACAGAGGAGGCACGGTTCCTTCACCTACCAACATCATACCTCCCATATGATACACATTAATTCAATATTTATTCCACAGACAAGAACTTTCGACAACAGCAGCAGAACTATTACAACACCAACACACGCATGGACACACGGATTAACTCAAAACAAACAGCGTTATTTGTGATTTTGCTTTGACGTTGTCTTGTATTTTTGGTAGTGTTATGGTAGATATATTTTAACAATTTTCATAGGCCGGATGTCCCCCTCTGTGAGAACCAGGTATGTGAGGATTCTGATCCACAGGATTTTCACATTCCTGGTTATCACACACTATCCTCTTTCTCTTAACATAGAGGCCTTGTGATCCAGAGTCCAGAGTTAAGAATATTTAAACTTACAATATCCAGAATTTAACTCCCTTTGGGTTAAGTACAGGATTGGATCCCACCTATTACACTTCGGGTTTCTTTATTGAAGTCCAAATTTGGAAATGGAGACTACATTAACGGCTTCGACGCCCTTTTCGATTACATTTAAATTTTTTTGGAATAATTGCCGGACAGTGGAAATATAGTTGCTGGGGATTTCAATTTCCATAATAATTCTTAGCTTTCCCATTCGAGCTACACATCTCCAGAGGGTCAATAAGCTGAACTTTTTGCCGCGCATAACGACTTGGAGCAATTAATGAATGAACCAACAAACATACCGCGTGTTGAACGGAAACAACAAAATATTCTTGACCTTTTCTTAACCTTACACCATGAAAAGTACGAGGTTAACATTCTTGCACCTCTTTGTAACTCGGATTATTGCACAATTTTCGTTCTCCGATATTCGACCCTCTTCTAAACCAGTCACGAAGCTAACAATGTATACATACGGAAATGTACGTTGGGCGTAGGACAAAAGGCAAACGATGAACTAAACCGCGATTTGACGACAATTTGTGAATGGGGCCAAATGAACAGAGAATATTTTAATGCACGAAAGACCCAGTGCTGATCCTCGATGGACTAGCCATATATTCGAAGTGTTGGAAGAAGCATTCAAGTGTTTAGGCTTTTCTTTAATTGTAAATGACTCTTCCTGATCATTCGTTTATGTAATCTGGTTTAATGCAGTTTTCATGTATATTTGTAATCAGTTGTTCACATTTTATTCAACCGCATTTCAATTCATGAAATATGCAACAACATTTATCTTGATGAATATGTCCCGTTGCTCAGTGTGATTGATGACCAATCTAGAGGAACTCTTCAAATATATTTGAAACGCAGTGACAAAAATCAATGAAAATTAAAATAAAATTTATTATATGTTCGCACATGGCGTTATCAACGGTTAACGGTAATAAAGGTTTTACGCGTCAAAATTTCCGAAATTGCCTGTGCCCTTAATTCTACTGTTCTGTGTATTATCGGACACACTGTCTTTCACAATTTACTTTTTCCTGAAATTTTGCAAAATAAATTAAATTTCCGCCAAAGAATGCGAATGCGATCACTTACGACTGCAATTTTTAGACAATATTTTGTACCTTAATACAAAGATTAGACGAAACGCTTTCTTTCATTAATTTTTGTTTGGAATATCTTGATCAACAATCTATGAAATTTGTGTTAACATATTTTGCTTTATAACAGAACTTTTTTTTTTTTTGTAAAGACCAACTCTCAGGGCATTCCACCTATAAATGCAATGCACTATGTTAGCGGAAGGAAATTAGGGTATCGGAAGGAGGAAAGATCGAGTAGTGTTTGTTGACATTTATTTAAATTTCAGAATGTCACAACTAGCAGGAAACACATTTGCTGGAAGTATATTCCACATACGAACGGTTCGGCTAAAGAACGAATTTTCTCTATAGTGCGTCGTCCGATCAACCGGCGACTTTACAACGAGAGTCTAAAATGTTCTATATGTTCTAACATTAGGGACAAGATATATAGCCCACATTCCGCCAATGCTGAATGGAGACAATAGAGTTGGATACCCTACTATCCCCAATCATCAACACCGCTCTCCTCTGTACGCGGTCCAAAAGCTGCAAAAATGTCTTTGTAGCTCCTGCCCATATATGGGAGTTGTATTCCATTTTAGGCCGGGTGTAGGTGGTGTAAATATTTACGCGATCAGATGGAGTGAGGTATTTCCTGCACCGCTTCAAAAAGCCTAAACACTTGAATGCGTCTTTCGACACTTGGAATATATGGCTTGCCCAACGAGCACCACCCTATATCTTCATGCCAAGAACATCCAGAGTGTCTGATTCGTCGATATCCACACCACCCACAGAAATTGACGACGATGCTGGATCTGGTGAACGTTTGTATGACAACAAACAGCACTGGGTCTTTTGCGCATTAAAATCTACTCTATTCATTTGGCTCCACTCACAAATCGTCGCCAAATCGCGGTTATGTGAGTCATTCCCCGTTCGCCTTTTTTCCCCGACCTCCAGTGGATCTGGCCGATGATCAAATGAGTATGAATGACAGAGGTTGCTGTCATCCGCAAAGAGTAGATCAGGTCTGACCCAACAGGTCGCCAATGAAAATAAGAAATAGAGAAGGACAGAACCCTATGGCACTCCTGCGCTAAACCTCTGCTCGATGGATGAGACCCCATCTATAACAACTAGTATAGAGCGATCTCTGAGAAAACTCGATATGATTCGAGAAAAGATATTATCGGCACCAAATGCAATAAATTTTGATATTAGTGCTCCGTGCCAGACCCATCGAACGCCTTGGAAATATCCAGAGCCACGACCTTACTTTCACTAAGAGCGTGAATAGATCAACTTCATTGTCTCCAGTAGATCGATTTCTACGGAAGCCATACTGTCGATCGTTTAGAAGGCCGTTAGACTCTAAATACTTAACAAGATGGTGGTTAAACATGCTATCCATAACCTTCGAGAGCGCAGAACATATTGCTATTGGACGGTAATTCGCAGCCTCACCTTTCTTGGGGATCGGCTGAACATTGGGTAAATACCAGCACGGTACGACATGTTGAAAAGATTGTGCAATGGACGAGCTAGCGTCGAAGAGCACTAACATACGACATGTGCTGAAATACCATCCGGGCCCGGATTTTTGTTTACATTGAGATCTGCAAGAACCTTTTTGACTCCACGTGTTCGAAAAAATATCTGAGGCATCGAACTAGATACGTTTTCGATCACGGCGAGTGGCTGCTGTGAGTGCTGTCTGGCATAGAATTAATGAATGAATTCTTTGCAAATAATACAGCCAGAAGGTTAGTCAAACGGGTCAGTGAATATCTGCTCATCGTTAACGAGAGTTGGAAAAGAAGGCGAAGAATTGTCCCTTACTCTTTCCCTGGGAGAAGCAAGAACTTTAGCACGAATACGCGGTTTGTACGGAATTTTTTCGCGCCAGCACACGATGATCTTGAGAACGAAGATAAGAGAACGAAAAGGATGCTGAAATGGTGCAATGTTCCGAGTAACCAAGAGGTGCAAGAATGTTAACCGTGTACTTTTCTGGGTGTGAGGTTAAAAAAGTTCAATAATATTATGATATTTCCCTTCAAGACGCGGAATGTGTGTTGGTTCATTCACTAGTTGCGTCAAGTTGTTATGCGCGGCGAAAAGATCATACATATTCGTGATAGGGCATTTGTTCTGTATTACTTTGTAAACAATTTTTGCGATCTATCGATATGTTTTTCTAGTTTTGCTATCCGTCACACTGTGCGTTGTAACAAAGTACAATAATCAGTTGTGAATCACATTGTAGACCACAAGACGATTGAATCTGTACAAACAAATATCTTTCGAACATACAATGACTAAAAAAAACTATAGCAACGTATGTAATAAAAAATCCCCAGTTTCCCACCGTAAGGGCTAGCATTTTGAACGCGATGCGAGGGCCTACGTGTCAGACGAGCTGGCCATGCTGACAGGAGTCCTCTTCCAGAAAAGGATAATCCATTACAGAAACTCCCTTAGGTCCAACCATGTCAGAAGGGCGCTTGACACACAGTAAGAGTTCCCCATCCCCTAATCTCATGTCAACAAATCCATCCAGCGTCTGTTTCTTCCCATATTGGGCGGCTGGATGGTCTGAATCCGTCTCCAGAGGAGCGGCAGCATTCACCACACCTGGTCGTAGGTATAAAAGACCACCAGGGAAAGTCGTCGACGTTATGGGAAACCAGAAAAAGGTCCTGCAGACTGGCAAGTGGGAGATCTTCGATAGAGAAGAGAACCAGGACGGTAGCCTCTTCGTTGTGGGAATCGACCACGGGTCCCTCGAACGACTCAAGAAGATGAGGGCCTTCTTCGTCTCAACAGCCGTGTACATCAAAATCGGCAAGTTACCCATTGGCAGGACGGCAGATAAGCACGACGCTGCCACCGGGGAACCGGGTAAAGAAAGCAGTGGTGTAGCTGCAGCATCGCCAAAAGTTGAAGAAGAGGCTGGGGTCCATATCACCAGCTCCCAAGAATTCCGACTTCTCGCATGACCGGCATGAAGGTCATACAGATCAACCTCCATCGGAGCGAAACGGCAACTACCGCGCTGATGGATAATATAAACAAATTTAAGGTTCATATAGCATTAATCCAAAAACCATGGACACATAAGAATAAGGTTATTGGATTAAACAACCCGCTTTACCAACTATTCTACGCAAGATCAGAGGGACGATCCAGAACTTGCATACTCACATACAAAAACTTAAGTTTATTTTTCTTCCCAGAGTTCTCAACTGCGGATGCGATGGTGCTTAGACTTGGGGATGGTAGCCTGTACCTTGCGTAGATGTAACTTCCATTCGACTCGCCGACACTTCCACCAACGGTTGAGCAACAACATCTGTTGAGAGTAGCCAAAACAAAAGGTAAGGAATTACTAGTAGGTTGCGACGCGAACGCCCACCACATCACCTGGGGTACTTGCAATTGCAACAAAAGAGGAATATCCTTATTCGAATTCCTTAATAAGTAGGATCTTATTACAATAAATACGGGCAATATAGCCACTTTTATAAATCGAATCAGAGAGGAGTTATTAGATATCACTTTTGGTTGTGAAGTGATAGTAAAAGAGATCCAAGGATGGCGAGACTCCGACACGCACTCCTTTTCAGATCAACGATACATCATCATCACGTCAGAGTTATTGAGGTCCTTCGAAGAGTGTTGCCCACTTAGAAAAAGGAGGTTGGCTCAGGAGAAACCCTGGATATCGGGGCCGATTACTTGAAGTTTTTTACGTCCCATTTTAGCTTTGTTGTAAGAGCTAGACGTAAAAAACTTCAAGTATAATGGGAAGAATACCAATTCAAACAACATTATACAAAAAACATTAAGAATAGCGAAACGAGGGTCGTGGAGACTGTTCTGCGAAAAGGTCGACACCGTTAACGACGTGTCAAAAATAAAGAAATTTCTATCTAAGACACATACACAGGTGGAAGCCTTAGTGAACAAAGACGGAAATAAAACAGAAACGTTGGAACAATCAATCAAATTGTTAATAAACACACATTTCCCCACGGGGAAAGAAGACCCAATAGAGGAACTCAGTCCGACCAGGAAGGTACAACATATAACCGAGACCATCACGCCAGAAATGGTTAGAGAAGCAGTTAATAGCTTCTCTCCGTTTTGAGGCGGCTGGACCGGACGGCATATTCCCGGCGCTTCTACAAAGGAGCATAGATATAGTGGGAAAACACCTGGCAGGCATCTTTGCATCCTGCCTCAGACTAGCCTATATCCCCAGGAACAGACAAGAAGCACGAGTTGTTTTCATACCAAAGCCGGGGAAGGAAAGCTACGCGATGTGTAAGGCTTATAGACCAATAAGCCTTTCATCAGTCTTATTAATATATATTATGGTTAAAAGACAGATCCCGAGTGATCAGCTAAAATTTCAACAACACGCCTATGTCAAGGGAAGACCAGTAGAGACAGCCCTGCATGAGGTAGTGCATCTCATAGAAAGCTCTTTCGACGATAAAATATACACACTTTGTGTTTTTATCGACATAGAGGGGGCCTTCAACAACGTGAGCACGCAGGCGTTAATCCACTCCTTAGAGCAGTTTGGAGTGAACTGGTGATAATCGACTGGGTCAGCCATATGCTACGGCATAGATGGATTAATTGCGGATCCCACGGGAGAGAGAGAGAGTACATAGAGGGACAACACAGGGAGGTATATTATCACCATTCCTGTGGGTGACTACAATAAAAAACAATCTCAAAAAACAACGTCAACCCAGACAAAACAGAACTATGTCTGTTCAGAAGAAAGATAACAATTGCACAATACGTCAAACGTTGCTTCAGGAACAATAGCATAGAAATAAACACGAACGTTAAATATCTGGGAGTAATATGGGACCCGAGATACTATATACATAAATACAGGATTGAAAGAGTCCAAAAAAGATTTTCTAGGTTTGCCTTACGATATTTATATAACTTTATTAACATGCCTGACTACAAAACTCGTTGTCAGCTGCTCAATTTAAATACTCTGTCACAACGAAGAGTTGCACATAATATCATATTTATCAAGGATATTATGGATAGTAGAATTGATTCACCGGAGCTTCTTCAACTGATACCATTTAATGTTCCAAGGAGAAACCTCAGGGACCATGCAATTTTTTATGAATGTTTTCATAGATATAATTATAGTTTGAATGAAGTTATTACAAGGGGTATAAGTTTGTGTAACAAAGCATGCAATCATTTAGATTTCTTCACGAATCGGCCTATCTTTAAGAAGGCACTATTCGAATATATTGTTTTAGATATAAGTACGTAGTTTTAAGAATGGATCTGTAAGGGCTCAGCCCAATAGATTGAAATAAATAAATAAATAAATATGAAACTAAACTGGAAAGATCACATCAAAAGTACCGCTCTCGAAATATTGCTATACATCCAATCCATACATAGATATCCAAATAAATTCTGAGGCAGCGATCTCAGAAAGGAGACTAAGGGCATTGAATGAGTGGATTGAGGATGAACCTCAAACACAACATCAGAGAATATTGGAACACCTAGGAAACCATCTCAGAAACACACGTAGTTTCGAACTTCACGACAAGACTAGAAGATATACGCGGACAAGAACACGACACATACACCCAAGATGGGGGAAAGTGGAGTGCTACATAGACGCATCCAAATCCGAGTTAGGAGTAGGCATAGGGATCCACATCCACAATCCGAGGACTGAATTAGTATACCAGTTACCAAAGTACTCAACGATTCTTCAAGCAGAGATCAAGGCCATCACAGAATGCCTAGAATGGCTGCGAAATAGGGTCACAGGAAAAACTATCTGTATTTTCACAGACAGTCAAAACGCAATGAGATCCCTCAGAATGATAATGTCGAATCATGGACACTCATGTACTGTAAGGAAACGATAAATCCCAGGCCACCAAGGGTTTCCAGGCAATGTCAGGGCTGACGAACTGGCTAAAATGGGTAGGCAAATACCAAAATACTCTGCAACTGTCTAAACCTTTTCTGGAGACAAAAAAGGAGTTGGAGAATACTCGGGTTTAACAAAAATGAACTGAGTAAGATAGTTGGGGCAATCACAGGATACACTAGCCTAAGGGCACACCTTGTTAGGATAGGATGTTCCGAGAGCGATGAATGTAGGGCATGCGGAGATGATGACGAGACGGCGGAAGGCAATAGACATAAGGAATTTAAGGAACTTTATAGAGGGGACCGAATTCCTAACGTAGAAAAAGGGGAAGGGAATTTGTAGAAGAAACCAGGAGCGCACAACAGGCCGAATTGCTGGCCTATATAACGGGTGGCGCAAAAGTAATCCTCCTATCAGAAAATGCTATAAATTTTGCGATTGGCCCCTAATGTCAGTGGCAACTCTGGCGGCGGCCATTTACATGACATCATATTCTCGACTTGATGTAAAAAAAAAATTAAAAGACCAAATAAAAATAATCCACAAGAAGAATCAAAGTTTTTCATTTTTTTTAATTACAGCCAAAAAACATTGGAAGTTTACTTTTGCGCCACCTGGTATATGTCAACGACGTGAGACGGTCAACGTACATGACCGATCCTCCATTTCTACCTATCCTAACCTAACCGTAATAAGCATTTATTGCGGTTTTTTTAAGTTTGTTTCAACAATTGGCTTACAATAAGCACAAAGCAAAGTTAAATTACTATTTTTAGAATTTTTTTGTAATATACGCAAACAGCTTCAACAATTTGTGAAATGCCAACAGGGCTACAAACACTTCTGTTGTCTGAGTGTAGAGATCCTCGTTTACAATATTTGAATGTCACTTTCAAAGTGTCATAATGTGTAATGACTTGATGTCACTGTTTTGTGACAATGTGACACACATGTCACTTTTGGAGTGACGTAAAGGCTTGTAACTGCAACCCCGCATTGCTGTCCGGTTTAAAACTCGGGTCTGTTGATTATTCTTACCGTCGTCCATAGCTGCTGAAAATTTACCCAGAGCTTCGGTAGAGGGCGCAAAAGATCGTTGGCTGTGAGAGAATCAGCAACAGTTCACAAAAACAAATCTATATATATAAAAATGGATGTGTGTATGTATGTAACGTATGGACTCGAAAACGGCTAGACCGATTTTGATGAAATTTTCAGGGAATCTTCCGAATAACCCCGCGAGTAACATAGGCTACACATTGTTTGGATTTATCTACATTTAGGGGGTGAAAATGGCAAAAGGGATAAAAACTCCCCTTTCCTATATAAATATGTGTAATACAACACTAATGTTTGCTTAGGTCCAGCAACGCGGACCGGGTCAGCTAGTGATTAAATAAAATAAAGAACTGTACCGAAAATGGCTGGACGTAAAAAAAATATATATACGTTCCGGGATGAACAATGGGGCGAAGATTGTTGTGTAATATAATAAAAGTAACGTTGTTGATAAAAAAAAAAGAAATATATGAAAAAGATAATACTTATAGCCTGATTTGGCCTCGACTTAATAGTTGGTTATTGGTCTTTTCCAACTACATATGGACTACTATAGCTGTTGAAGTAATCCCTAGTCACCCACCCCGTCCATTGTACCTTCTTGAAATTAATTAAAGAGGTACGCCAGTATATTTTACTCATATATTTTGTTTAAACCTCCATAATTCATATGTAACTCCTTTTGGGTTTAACTTTTGTCAATGCTATCAGTTTATCTTAATATATATTTACCCTCGACACTGATTCACTGATTCCCTGATTCACTGACTCTGTCACGCAGTACGTAGGAATTTAAATAGGCATTCTATAATAATTCTATAAATAATAATAATAAAAAAAATAATAATAAAAAAAATAATATTTTTTTTGTACAGAAATTGTGTTTTCCCCAAATTTTTTTTTTACCAAAATTTTTTTTTCTTACAAATTTTTTTTTTACAAAAATTTTTTTTTCAAGAAATTTTTTTTTTCAAGAAATTTTTTTTTTTCAAAAAAATTTTTTTTTCCACAAAATTTTTTTTTCAACAAATTTTTTTTTTTTCAGCAAACATTTTTTTTTCAACAAACATTTTTTTTTCAACAAAATTTTTTTTTTTCCACAAACATTTTTTTTTTCGCCAAAATTTTTTTTTTTCAACATAAATTTTTTTTTTCAACAAAAATTTGTTTTTTCAGCAAAAATTTTTTTTCCACAAATTTTATTTTTTTTCGAAATTTTTTTTTACAAAATAGTTTTCTCAAAATATTTTTTACAAAATTTTTAAAATTAAGTAACAAATACTTTCTCAAGCAAATTAACGGGCGCCATAGGCGCATTACAACTTACTAGTTAATAAATAATTTTCAACTTATTTAAAAAAGAAATATTATGAGAAGGTGTGCATTCCTTTCATCGCAGATATGTGCGTGATATTTTCTAATTCATATAACATTTCTTCTATTTAATAAACTTTGTTATATAAAAACAATGAATTCCCTTTTTGTATAAACATCATTATAAACATACAAAGCTTTCATTTTTTATGTAATTAAGTAAAAATCATATAGAATGACCTATATACAATATACATATTGTGCGTACAAATCAACAGTCATTTGAATTTTTGTTGCCACTCTCTTTCGTCACAACTCTCATTTCAGTTTAAACGGAGTTGTATGTATGTATGTATAATATACGTGGTTGATCTGCTCTTCTGCTTTGATAAAACAAAGCAGAGACACCCTTTTTCTAAACCACAGGATCATGTAGGTTTGTATCATTGCAAACATAAAGTATTCACGATAGCTATCTATGATAAATAAAAACTTTGAAAACATAGTAAATAAAATAAAAGAAAAAACAATTACAAAAAAAGCAGAAACTAAATTTTAAACAAATACAACCCGCTGGAGTTTGTCAGTCTCCTAACGGGCGCGTCCCCAGGTGGCGGATAGGGGAAGGGGGATGGACACACTGTTCCATCTCATCTATGGCTGACTTAGGGAGGATGGTTCTCTCTGCCCTAACTAAGGCTACCACAGGGGAGGTGGAGCAGTGTGCCCACCGCCTTAGGGAATCTCGTATTCCCCGCGGACGAAAACGGACTATGGGGGTGTTCCCCTAAACAAAAAAACAAAAATGAAGGAAACGAAAGAAGAAAATAAAGTTACGGTGCAGGGATTAATAACCCCAGTACCGGCGCAAGTGCTGATTTGCTCACTAGTCATGTGCCGTCGATATCCAGCGATAGTGAGCCACATAATCCTCCTACAGGTGTTGGTGCCTTGGCGCCTGTAGTCGCAGTAAATGCAACAAGCGCACTTTCAGCCACTGGCAAAAAAAAGGAGGAAGAAAAGGAGGACCAAAGGGGGAGTACTAACTGGACCCAGCCTTCAAGTACAGGTAGAGAATCCGATTCTGACTCCGAATCAAACGAAAACATTAACATTACTGTCTTAGCTAACTCCATAGATGACGAGGTCAGCAAGATGGTAGAAGAAGTAAACGACTGTATGGCACAGCTCTCGACAAAAAAGAAGAAGCTATCAGGGGCACAACGACGTAAGTTGAAGAAGATGAACCGGGATAGCAAACAGGCTAAAGTGCAGGATGCTCAAAAGGAGCCATCTGAAACTCCTTCCACCTCCTCGGAAGCTGGAAAGAGGGTCAGATCTCCCGAAGAGCAGAACACTGCGAAACCGCCGAAAAAGAAAAAGAGCTCCCCGCTCTCAAGTAAATTGGTGAGACCAAGTCAAACCCCCCACAAAAGAGACACTAGTCTGTATCTTTGTGGAAAGGGCGACAACAAAGTCAATCCAACTACAAAGAGAGCGAGCGCAGCAACGGAGTCCTCCGAGAAGACTGGGGCACCCGAAAGGGTATCCCGATCGACACGGAAGAGGAAGTTGACTGCTGAAAAAGGTAAGAAGCCACCGTCATATGCTAAAGTAGCGCGGAAGCACAACAGAGACGAACTCTGCTACGCAGTGATCGATATCCGTTCAGCATCCGGCAAAATCCCCAAAGACCAGCACAACAAAGTTGAGGACCTGGTTAACAACCAAATTGTGGAGCACGCCCTAAACATCGAGGACGGGCCCCCAATTCAAATAATGAGCTGCGAGTTCAAAGGGGACATCTTGATGTTGAGGATGGCATCAACAGCTTGCGTAGAGACCCTCACTGAACTCGTGGATACGATCCCCTCTCCCTGGGAAGGCGCCAAGCTGAAACTGGTGAGGATGAGGGACATCCCTAAGCTCACTAAAGCGACCGTGTACGTCAAAGGATGGGGCAGCGACTTCACAACAGAACGCATGCTCAAACTCTTTGGCCACCAGAATAAGGGACTGGACGTAAAGAGGTGGGAAGTCTTCCACAGGGAGAGCGACAGCAATGGCACTCTCCTTGTGGTGGGCTTGGATCAACTCTCCATGTCCAGCCTGGCCAAGACGAAGGGCATGGCTTTCTACGTGTCGAAAGCTGTCTTCTTCAAAATCGGTAAGGCCAGGGTCGGCGCTGAAGACCCTGAAAACGAGCCTACAGGACACAGAGACTGCGACGAAGAGAAGCGCCCAGCGCAGTCCAAGAATGAAGAGGGAGCCGAATCCATCTCCGACTCCCAAGAAGCCCGTTTACTGGAGGACCTATGATTGAGGTCATCCAGATAAACCTCCATCGGAGCGAAACGGCAACAAACGCTTTGATGGAAAAGATAAATAAAGGTAAGACTCATATCGCTTTGATCCAGGAACCATGGACGATTCGAAACAAGGTTACTGGATTGAACCATGTCAACTACCAACTATTCTATGCAAATACGGGAACTAGACCAAGGACCTGTATCATATGCCACAAAAACTTATGTTATCTTTTCTCTCCAGAGTTGTCAACATCGGATGCAACAGTACTGAAACAGGGGAATGGAAACGTATACCTTGCGTCAGTATATCTGCCATTCGACTCACCGACATTACCACCTACGTCGGAACTACAACGCCTTGTGAGGAGAGCCAAACAAACAGGTAACGAAGTACTAGTAGGTTGCGATGCTAACTCTCACCACGTTGCGTGGGGTAGTACTAACATTAATAAACGGGGACAAGCCCTAGTAGAATTTTTGAATATTAACGACCTAATACCTCTTAACATAGGAAACACTGCTACCTTTGTTAATAAAATTAGGGAAGAAGTATTAGATATAACAATATGTTCAGAAAATCTTATAGACGAAATACAGGAGTGGAGGGTTTCTAGAGAACATTCCTTTTCTGACCATCGTTACATAAGATTTAAGATAGCAAGGCCACCGCCAAACCCAATAAACTTTCGAAATAAGGCCAAAACGAAATGGGCAAAATTCGCGAAGTTAATTAGAGAAAGACTAGGGCATGAAGAGTATGAGTGCCTAAGTGTTGAAGACATCGACAACAAGGTTGATAACATTACGGAGATTCTAGTGAAGTCATTCGAAGATAGCTGTCCACTTCGAGAAAGGAAATCAGCCCAAGAAAAACCCTGGATGACAGGGGAGATTCGCAACATTGGGAAAGAGGTCCGAAGACTTTTCAATAGGGCACGCCGTAAAAAATCTCCGGTATACTGGGACGACTACCATAGAAGACTCAGAGAATACAACAAAATTACAAGAACTGCAAAACGAAACTCCTGGAGGCTATTCTGCGAACAGGTGGATAGCGTTAACGATGTTTCAAAAATAAAAAAGTTCCTTTCAAAAACCCACACCCAAACCGAAACAATGGTAGATGATGTGGGTAGACGAATAGAATCAACTGAAGAAATGGTAAGACTTTTGATGAACACTCATTTTCCCCAAGGGATGGCGGGACACACAGAGATACCGATTCGTAGGGATAATGAAGTTCAACAAAGTTTTATCATTACAGACCATATGGTCAAAGAGGCCTTAAAGAGCTTCTCACCATTTAAGGCATCAGGACCTGATGGAATCTTTCCGGCACTACTACAGATGGAGGCTCACTACATGTCAACTCATCTAGCCGTTATTTTCACAGCATGCCTAAAATTCTCATACACGCCGAAAGCCTGGCAGGAGGCAAGAGTTGTTTTCATACCCAAACCAGGCAAGGCAAGTTATGCAACACCTAAGGCTTATCGACCAATAAGCCTATTATCTTTCTTACTCAAAACCATGGAGCGCATAGTGGATACCATGATCAAAAGTAAGATTCCAAGCGAAATGCTAAAATTTAAACAACATGCATACGTTAAAGGACGGTCAGTGGACACCGCCCTACACGAGGTAGTGCAAAACATAGAAGAATCCTTCAATGGGAAAATGTACACACTTGCGGTATGCATTGACATTGAAGGAGCGTTCAATAATGTACAGACCAACACACTAATTCAATCCTCAGACCAGTTCGAGGTGGACCGGGCTCTCCGAGACTGGATAAGCCACATGCTAAGGAATAGATGGATTAACTGTGGGTCTCACGAAATACAAATAAGAGACAAAGTATCACAGGGAACACCACAAGGAGGTATTTTATCACCACTCCTATGGGTTACCACTATTAACAGTCTCCTGAGGATCCTAACTGACGAAGGACTTAAACCAGTCTGCTATGCAGACGACGTTATAATACTTCTGAGGGGCCAGAATCCAAACCAACTTTGCAGAAGGGCCGAAACTGCCCTAAAACTTGCATATGACTGGGCTCGACCAAGAGGTCTAAATGTAAACCCAGACAAAACTGAAATATGTCTGTTTACAAGGAAAACAAAGATTGGTCCATATATAGACCCATCTTTCCTTAACAAAACAATTTCAATATCAGACAAGGTTAAATACTTAGGTGTAATCTTGGACAGAAAACTAAATTGGAAGTACCACATGGAAGAACGAGCAAACAAAGCTCACAGATGCTGGTCTTTATGTAGAAGAGCTATAGGCTCAAAATGGGGCCTCAATCCAACGATGACACACTGGCTCTACAAAAGCGTAATTAGACCTGTTCTAACTTATGCATCAGTAGTATGGTGGACATCGATGGAAAAGAAGTGCAACATAAAAATATTACAAAAGGTCCAACGTATGTGTTGCCTCGGCATAAGCGGAGCAATGAGGACCACATCTAATAGGGCTTTAGAGACTATCTTAAATGTCCCACCAATAGAAATACAGATTAAATATGAAGCCGCCCTCACAGCAATGAGACTCAAAGCAATGGGCGAATGGATCGAAACTGATCACAGGTCATATCATCAAAAAATAGTTGAGGTAGTCGAAGGGAATTTAACTGACATAACATCAGCACCCGATAGAATACCCGAAACGTCAATAGTTGTTGAGTGTGAGACCCTAATACCAGACAGACAATCTTGGATTGATGGAACCCTAGCGCAGACACCAACTGGAAACTGCGGTTATACAGACGGTTCGAAACTAGGGGAAAGGACGGGGCTGGGACTTTATATCGAAGAACCGGAAACCGAACTTTTATTCCGCCTACCAGACCATAACACGGTCCTACAGGCGGAAATCCGAGCAATCACAGAGTGTGTGACCTGGTTTAGCGCTAACACAAGACCAACCAACGTAAATATCTTTACAGATAGCAAATTGGCTATCAAGGCAATAACGACTAAAACGGTTAAATCAAGGACAGTTTTAGATTGTAAAATGGCTATTAACTCTTACTCAAGACATGGCACAATACGCCTCATATGGGTGCCTGGTCATCACGGGGTAAGAGGAAACGAGAAAGCCAATACCTTGGCTCAACGAGCCAGGGAGTTGCAAACAATAAATTTAGAGAACGCGAAACCATTCGGAGCTACGCGTTCTGAGCTAAAAAGATGGGCGGCAGACGCCCATATCACACTATGGAATAGTGAAACTATTGGGAAAACGACAAGAATCTTGTGGGGTGAACCAAACGAGGATAAAACCAAAACATTGCTGAAACTGAGCAAAACAGAAACTAGTAAGATCATGGGCATTCTAACAGGGCACATATGCTTACAATCGCATCTACACAAAATATGAGCTGTAGACAATAACGTATGTAGGGCATGCGGAGAGGATGACGAAACTTTGGAGCATTTCCTCTGTCACTGCCCAGCGTTCGCAAACAATAGATCCCGTTTCTTGGGAAATGACACTTTAACAGACTTGACCCATCTCAGGGGCGCAGACTGGAAAACAATTAAAGATTATGTCAACAGTACAGAGTTCTTAAAATAACTTCTCAAGACCTTTTTATGTACAGTTTAGAGCGCACAACAAGCCGAATACTGGCTTAGGTGTATGTCTAAGGACATGAGGCGGAGAAAAACCGCCTCCTCTTCTCAACCTAACCTAACCTAACCTAAACAAATACAAAAACCAAAAAGAGTCAAACAAAAAGTGAAGTTTAATTATTAACAAAACACCAAGGCACACAAACTGACCCACAACACACATTACGCCCAATCATCCATTCTAGCTAACCGTATGGAGTGAAAATTCGGACAAAAACCAGTGACAAAGAATTGTGGTACACAATTAAAACATTTAAAGTGGACAAAACACCGATCACCAGTGATAAATGAAAAAGTGTTAACTACAGGGTTTTCCAACAAGAGGTGTTATTTTGGTATTCAAAGAAAAATTAAATGTTTTCATATAAATGATCGGATGTTTATTTAATAATAAACAACATCAGCCAAATGGCCACCATGACCACGCTTTCATGAAATTTTCCATAACAACATCGCAAAGTGGCTGTCAAGCCTCACGAATTCTATCTTTGAGGTCTTGAATCGACGCTGGGCTGTTGGCGAATCTTTCTCGTGTCCCCAAAGGAAGAAGTCCCAAGGTGTTAAATCACAGAATCTCGGTGGCCAATTGTGATCACCTCTTCGAGAGATAACACGATTCGGAAACTTTTCCCGTAACAGAGTAATGGATTCGTTGCTTTTGTGGCACTTAGCGCCGCAACAAAATTATTTTAATTTGCTATTTTTTGAAATAAAAGTCAATAATTCATCATTTATTTCAAAAAGCATTTATTTAAAAAGAAAAATAAAAAAACTAATCGGAATCACTGTTTCCGAGTTCACAGATTTGGTCCTCATCGTCTTCGACGTGATAAGCTGGGAAAAATAATTGGTTTTTTTCTTCCGTTTTATTCTGTTGCAGCTGATGAAGGGATCAGATGTCGGCAACAACCTATTTAAAATATATCTGTTGCAGTCCACTCTTGAAAATGTTCTTGCAAAGTCTACGCGATATTTACGGAAATGTTTGTTCCGAGCTTCAGCAGCCTCCTTTGTTAGCTGTCCAATAGGTACAATGTGACTTGATATTAATTGAGCGCAATGCATCAGAATGTTGTGAACTGTGGGTGATATGGGATGCCAACCATACCGTTCCACGTACAGTTTGGCACTTGTGTGAGAAAAGTCATCGAATTTTGCAGGATCAATATCATATCCGTTTGATATGACTTCGAGAATGATTTGGAACCTTTTTATCAAATCTATATTTATTCCAGTAATTCTAGATGAGAATTCAGGATTGTCAAATAATCTTCTCGACGTACTTCCGTCGTTACTATTGCCGTAACCGACTTTGGGTAGTCAACAAGAAGGCCCATCTGTTCTTTGAAGCTTATTTGTACTTTCTGTTTTGTTTCTTTCAAAACATTTTTGTCTTCTGCCGTTCTGTAATGGCTCTTTGTATCCAGGTACAACAATAGCTCGAAGAAACTAATTCTCTCGTGCAGAATGGAGAGTCCGAATTTCAGAGACTCTTCAAAAATATCTTTCAAGTTTGTTGAAGTCCTTAGCCTTTCCATCTACCATTGTGAGCAAAATTGTATGATTTATTTTAACGGAATCTTCCATAGCTGTTGCTTCTTTGAGACTCCTTGCTTGTTGTTCCATATAGGCGATTTCTTCCTTTGAGATATTTTTTGGTTCTTGATGAACAGTGCCCGGATAGGACTACAGAATCTCACTGAATAAGGCACTGGATTTTGCCATACATTTTTTTGTCTCTCCATTAATAGAAACACCCATTCTCACATCTACAAGAGAACTTAACTAATATATATTGGCATCATCGTCGCCAGTGTTTGTAAATGTCTGCTTAAACTGTGTCTGATGAGATCCATCACTGCCCCATTTTGATATTATGGTAAGATGTTGATTCTCTGACTCTGAGAATGTTTCAATCACATCTTTTAAATACTGAAGTAGTCGTACCGTTCCACGTACAGTTTGGCACTTGTGTGAGAAAAGTCATCGAATTTTGCAGGATCAATATCATATCCGTTTGATATGACTTCGAGAATGATTTGGAACCTTTTTATCAAATCTATATTTGTTCCAGTAATTCTAGATGAGAATTCAGGATTGTCAAATAATCTTCTCGACGTACTTCCGTCGTTACTATTGCCGTAACCGACTTTGGGTAGTCAACAAGAAGGCCCATCTGTTCTTTGAAGCTTATTTGTACTTTCTGTTTTGTTTCTTTCAAAACATTTTTATCTTCTGCCGTTCTGTAATGGCTCTTTGTATCCAGGTACAACAATAGCTCGAAGAAACTAATTCTCTCGTGCAGAATGGAGAGTCCGAATTTCAGAGACTCTTCAAAAATATCTTTCAAGTTTGTTGAAGTCCTTAGCCTTTCCATCTACCATTGTGAGCAAAATTGTATGATTTATTTTAACGGAATCTTCCATAGCTGTTGCTTCTTTGAGACTCCTTGCTTGTTGTTCCATATAGGCGATTTCTTCCTTTGAGATATTTTTTGGTTCTTGATGAACAGTGCCCGGATAGGACTACAGAATCTCACTGAATAAGGCACTGGATTTTGCCATACATTTTTTTGTCTCTCCATTAATAGAAACACCCATTCTCACATCTACAAGAGAACTTAACTAATATATATTGGCATCATCGTCGCCAGTGTTTGTAAATGTCTGCTTAAACTGTGTCTGATGAGATCCATCACTGCCCCATTTTGATATTATGGTAAGATGTTGATTCTCTGACTCTGAGAATGTTTCAATCACATCTTTTAAATACTGAAGTAGTCGTACCGTTCCACGTACAGTTTGGCACTTGTGTGAGAAAAGTCATCGAATTTTGCAGGATCAATATCATATCCGTTTGATATGACTTCGAGAATGATTTGGAACCTTTTTATCAAATCTATATTTGTTCCAGTAATTCTAGATGAGAATTCAGGATTGTCAAATAATCTTCTCGACGTACTTCCGTCGTTACTATTGCCGTAACCGACTTTGGGTAGTCAACAAGAAGGCCCATCTGTTCTTTGAAGCTTATTTGTACTTTCTGTTTTGTTTCTTTCAAAACATTTTTATCTTCTGCCGTTCTGTAATGGCTCTTTGTATCCAGGTACAACAATAGCTCGAAGAAACTAATTCTCTCGTGCAGAATGGAGAGTCCGAATTTCAGAGACTCTTCAAAAATATCTTTCAAGTTTGTTGAAGTCCTTAGCCTTTCCATCTACCATTGTGAGCAAAATTGTATGATTTATTTTAACGGAATCTTCCATAGCTGTTGCTTCTTTGAGACTCCTTGCTTGTTGTTCCATATAGGCGATTTCTTCCTTTGAGATATTTTTTGGTTCTTGATGAACAGTGCCCGGATAGGACTACAGAATCTCACTGAATAAGGCACTGGATTTTGCCATACATTTTTTTGTCTCTCCATTTATAGAAACACCCATTCTCACATCTACAAAGGAACTTAACTAATATATATTGGCATCATCGTCGCCAGTGTTTGTAAATGTCTGCTTAAACTGTGTCTGATGAGATCCATCACTGCCCCATTTTGATATTATGGTAAGATGTTGATTCTCTGACTCTGAGAATGTTTCAATCACATCTTTTAAATACTGAAGTAGTCGCAAAGCCGTATGGTCCAGGGGTTAGTAGTGGTGTTCGGGGTTAGGTACCAGTACGAGTTTCAGTACTGGTCGAGAGAGGATGCCATTTGTGGTACGTACATCAGCCACTCGTACTTTGGAATCTGATCGTATATAAACTTTTACGACCCTGCCTATATTCCACTCATTTGGAGGAAAATGTTCTTTTTTAATGACGAACAAATCATTTACAGCTACATCCCGCTGAGGGTACTTCCACTTATTATACTCATCTTGCCATCTTCTAGCAAAAAGGTGATGTAGGACTTTCAGTTTTGCCAACGGTTTTGGTAACTTCACTTTTCTGAGTTCACAACGGGTTCTGGGGGAGAAAGCAAAACCTTTCCTATCAAAAAGTGTCCAGGGGTCAACGGCTTCAAATCACACGTTGGACTAAGGGGACTAGAATTCAAATATGCTTCGATTCTTGCTAAAAGTGAAAACCTTTTCGACGAGAGAAAAACGGGTAAACGCAGCAATGAAGCAATTTGTCGACAAATCATTTGTGGCTTCGAGATGTGTAGCCTTTGTTGCGAAACAGACAAAGACCTAAACGTGTCCCTTTGTGATTCGACAAACTCAGCAGATATAGGATTTGATTTCAAAGGGTCCTGCAGAGTCAACGCCGCACAATGGCCGAAATACCCAATCTAGCGGCGCTTTAGCCAAAATTTAAAAATCAGAATTTGGCAAATTTGTTTTATCTTTTGAAAATGTAAGCCCCAACAGGTTTTATTTTTTGTTTTGTTCCTAATATTCGCACAGCTATGAGCATTCAAACTTAACACGTGTTTCAGCATACTTCACACCTGTATTTGAGCTTGTATGAAGTGCAACTTTGTCAACAAGATACAATTAAAAATTAAATTTATTAATAAGATTTTCGATTTTATTTTAATAAAGAGGTATGTATTAAATAAAAAAAAATTGTGATCTGTGATTGTATGTTTTAGTGCTTAACTGTTGAATAAGGATATGTCCTTTATGAAAGTGTTTTGGATATTAAATACAATTTTGTGTGGAATAAAAGTGAAGTGGATTGGGTTCACTGTTTGCGTAGTTTGTTTAAATGGGTTGTTATCTATGTCAAGTTTAAATATAGGCTGCTAGTTTTTGCAATCGTTTTATTTTTCTCGTTTTTTAGTGACAATGTCAGAATCTAAACGCACCCTTTTTTTAATATGGCATACTGAACCAGTGCCAACAAAAAAAATTTCAATGGTCGAAAATCATGTATTTTCTAATATTATTGATCGTTTGACATATAGCGAAGAATAATATCGACCAATTTAAAAACAATTAAGAAACTTTATTAGCCAACTTGTACAAAAGTGGAAACAAAGTCACAGAATTTTGTCATCGTTCGAAAAGAGATATAAGATGTGGTTGGATGAATACATTATTTTCCCCAATCCAGCCGCTGCCCAACGTAATGAGAAACCTTTTTCAGAGTGCACAAGGAAGACTCAAATAAAAAAAGTTGCATTAATTGCCAATGAAACACCGAAGGAAGAGTTAATGGTAGCGGCGAGCGTGAGTCAAGGTTGGAAAAAGAAGCGCTTCACATGTTAATTCAAAGTTCAGGCATATATGCCTGGGAAACATCAAAAATATTTGTTTCCGAATACCCATGGTTTTATATGCCTCAATCTGTAATTAAAATATTAATACATGGAGCAGAAATAATCGAAAAAGTTTCTCTACCAATAGGAATGATGTCAGAAGAGGCGCTTGAAGCAAGAAATAAGGATTTTCGCAGTTATAGACTGAACCACACACGAAAAGACTCGAGGTTGCACACAATGGAAGACTTACTGCACGCTCTATTGGTTTCGTCGGATCCTTTTATTACATCTAAATCTAAGAGCACCTCGAAATACTCCAAGAAACATATCCAAATCGATGATGAGGTGAAGAAACTTCTTTTAAATATGAATGATCTACCTGGCAGCCTTAATTCTGAAATTTCCGATTCTGAATAGTTTTTTATTTGCGCCGCAGATTCGTCTAGTAGTTCTGACTCGGAATATAAAACTGTTATTACTATTGTTATTTGTTTTTTTTTTTTATATTTACATTTTTGTTATGAAAACAACTGAAATTTATGAAGACTGAAAAAGGCAAAAAGAGTTATTTAAACAGAAAAATAAAATAAATTAATAAATAAATGTTTAAAAATAAAATTGTTTTTAATATTAAAATTTAACATATTTTTAGCCTTAAAAAATTTAAAATATTAATTTTTTTAACGTTATCATATTTTTCTATATTAAATAAATAATATCAAACATATGAAAAAAGTTATAAATTTCACAAAAAAATATAAATATATTTAAAAAAAATGTATTCACTTTGGACCTTGATCTGTTTCCAATTGAAAAAAATATTACACAATCAAAAATAATTTTTTTCTTAGCGCTACTAACTAAACGCCGCTAGATGAGCCTTTTCGGCCACTGTGCGCCGGTGCAAGTAAAAGGGAAAGATCTCGAAGTTCTGTCAGGGGAAAGAGCGGTCATAATCAGCTCTGCAGATTTATTTTTCTGCAGGACACACTCACGACAATTGTGTATAACAGTCGCACTTACTTTTTTGAGTTTTGGTGCCCAAAATTCAAGTCGCATCAGTTGACTTGAATTTTGATAACGATAGGTGGTAAAAACGGAAAATGTACGATCACCCTCATAGCTCGAGGGAGAGTGGAGAATCGCATTAAACTACCTTCTGCAAAGGTTATCTGGGTGGTATGCACTTTAACAGAACGGGTTTCAAGATTTGTCATGATTGTGAATAAATCCCAGGCCACCAAGGGTTTCCAGGCAATGTCAGGGCTGACGAACTGGCTAAAATGGGAAGGCAATCCGACCAAAATACTCTGCAACTGTCTAAACCTTTTCTGGAGACAAAAAAGGAGTTGAGGGGATGGATGAAAACGATCCATGCCTCAAGGTGGCAAGAGGAACAGGTGGGAAGAACCACAAAGGAAACCTGGGGAAATCTCGTGGACAAGAAAACAAGGAGAATACTCGGGTTTAACAAAAATGAAGTGAGTAAGATAGTTGGGGTAATCACAGGATACACTAGCCTAAGGGCACACCTTGTTAGGATAGGATGTTCCGAGAGCGATGAATGTAGGGCATGCGGAGATGATGCCGAGACGGCGGAAAGCAATAGACATAAGGAATTTAAGGAACTTTATAGAGGGGACCGAATTCCTAACGTAGAAAAAGGGGAAGGGAATTTGTGGAAGAAACCAGGAGCGCACAACAGGCCGAATTGCTGGCCTATATAACGGGTGGCGCAAAAGTAATCCTCCTATCAGAAAATGCTATAAATTTTGCGATTGGCCCCTAATGTCAGTGGCAACTCTGGCGGCGGCCATTTACATAACATCATATTCTCGACTTATGTAAAAAAAAATTAAAAGACCAAATAAAAATAATCCACAAGAAGAATCAAAGTTTTTCATTTTTTTTAATTACAGCCAAAAAACATTGGAAGTTTTCTTTGCGCCACCTGGTATATGTCAACGACGTGAGACGGTCAACGTACATGACCGATCCTCCATTTCTACCTATCCTAACCTAACCGTAATAAGCATTTATTGCGGTTTTTTTAAGTTTGTTTCAACAATTGGCTTACAATAAGCACAAAGCAAAGTTAAATTACTATTTTTAGAATTTTGTTGTAATATACGCAAACAGCTTCAACAATTTGTGAAATGCCAACAGGGCTACAAACACTTCTGTTGTCTGAGTATAGAGATCCTCGTTTACAATATTTGAATGTCACTTTCAAAGTGTCATAATGTGTAATGACTTGATGTCACTGTTTTGTGACAATGTGACACACGTGTCACTTTTGGAGTGACATAAAGGCTTGTAACTGCATCCCCGCATTGCTGTCCGGTTTAAAACTCGGGCCTGTTGATTATTCTTACCGTCGTCCATAGCAGCTGAAAATTTACCCAGAGCTTCGGTAGAGGGCGCAAAAGATCGTTGGCTGTGAGAGAATCAGTAACAGTTAACAAAAACAAATCTATATATATAAAAATGGATGTGTGTATGTATGTAACGTATGGACTCGAAAACGGCTAGACCGATTTTGATGAAATTTTCAGGGAATCTTCCGAATAACCCCGCGAGTAACATAGGCTACACATTGTTTGGATTTATCTACATTTAGGGGGTGAAAATGGCAAAAGGGATAAAAACTCCCCTTTCCTATATAAATATGTGTAATACAACACTAATGTTTGCTTAGGTCCAGCAACGCGGACCGGGTCAGCTAGTGATTAAATAAAATAAAGAACTGTACCGAAAATGGCTGGACGTAAAAAAAATATATATACGTTCCGGGATGAACAATGGGGCGAAGATTGTTGTGTAATATAATAAAAGTAACGTTGTTGATAAAAAAAAAAGAAATATATGAAAAAGATAATACTTATAGCCTGATTTGGCCTCGACTTAATAGTTGGTTATTGGTCTTTTCCGACTACATATGGACTACTATAGCTGTTGAAGTAATCCCTAGTCACCCACCCCGTCCATTGTACCTTCTTGAAATTAATTAAAGAGGTACACCAGTATATTTTACTCATATATTTTGTTTAAACCTCCATAATTTATATATAACTCCTTTTGGGTTTAACTTTTGTCAATGCTATCAGTTTATTAATAAATAATTTTCAACTTATTTAAAAAAGAAATATTATGAGAAGGTGTGCATTCCTTTCATCGCAGATATGTTCGTGATATTTTCTAATTCATATAACATTTCTTCTATTTAATAAACTTTGTTATATAAAAACAATGAATTCCTTTTTTGTATAAACATCATTATAAACATACAAAGCTTTCATTTTTTATGTAATTAAGTAAAAATCATATAGAATGACCTATATACAATATACATATGTGCGTACAAATCAACAGTCATTTGAATTTTTGTTGCCACTCTCTTTCGTCACAACTCTCATTCCAGTTTAATCGGAGTTGTATGTATGTATGTATAATATACGTGGTTGATCTGCTCTTCTGCTTTGATAAAACAAAGCAGAGACACCCTTTTTCTATAGCACAGGATCATGTAGGTTTGTATCATTGCAAACATAAAGTATTCACGATAGCTATCTATGATAAATAAAAACTTTGAAAACATAGTAAATAAAATAAAAGAAAAAACAATTACAAAAAAAGCAGAAACTAAATTTTAAACAAATACAAAAACCAAAAAGAGTCAAACAAAAAGTGAAGTTTAATTATTAACAAAACACCAAGGCACACAAACTGACCCACAACACACATTACGCCCAATCATCCATTCTAGCTAACCGTATGGAGTGAAAATTCGGACAAAAACCAGTGACAAAGAATTGTGGTACACAATTAAAACATTTAAAGTGGACAAATCACAAAACACCGATCACCAGTGATAAATGAAAAAGTGTTAACTACAGGATTTTCCAACAAGAGGTGTTATTTTGGTATTCAAAGAAAAATTAAATGTTTTCATATAAATGATCGGATGTTTATTTCATAATAAACAACATCAGCCAAATGGCCACCATGACCACGCTTTCATGAAATTTTCCATAACAACATCGCAAAGTGGCTGTCAAGCCTCACGAATTCTATCTTTGAGGTCTTGAATCGACGCTGGGCTGTTGGCGAATCTTTCTCGTGTCCCCAAAGGAAGAAGTCCCAAGGTGTTAAATCACAAGATCTCGGTGGCCAATTGTGATCACCTCTTCGAGAGATAACACGATTCGGAAACTTTTCCCGTAACAGAGTAATGTATTCGTTGCTTTTGTGGCACTTAACGCCGCAACAAAATTATTTTATATTTTAATTTGCTATTTTTTGAAATAAAAGTCAGGTGACGCGTCATACCGCCAGTGGACATAACGCCCACGGGCGCTATGTCGCACCTAAAATGGACATAAAGCCCGTGGGCGTTATGTCCCACTTAAAATGGACATAAAGCCCGTGGACTTTATGTCGCATCTGTTGTGGGCTTTATGTCCATTTTAAGTGGACATAACGCCCATGGGTCCATAGGAAAAGAAAATTTGAATTTTCAAGTTATGCAATTTTATTCACCTAACATATCCATTCCGAAGGAGCACTTATTGAAAAATTTTTAATTTAGATTCAACAATTTGACGACAATATGGACAAAGTAAAGATGAATTATTTTTGTTTGCATTTGTTTCCAATTTGTCATAACAGCCGCAACATATTTTAAAATGCTTGCATGGTTGCGAAAGAATAGTCCTGGCATCCAGTGTACATATAATGCATTTCAAAACTTCCGTCGTCTGGCTGTAGTGTAAATTGCCCTCAGTGTCCTCTTCTTCCGATATTTCTTCTTCGCCATTTGTTTCTTCAACGTCACAATTGTTTAGAATTTTATTATCTCTATTTATTATGACGTTGAAGAAATCTGACAGGGACATGTGGCCTTTGTCCAGTTGTTGTGTCGCCTGGTGGATTTTATTGTCCTGCACATTATGCCGTTTTCGCTTCTGTGGTAGCACATTCAAAAGACCAGCAGATGATTGGGCCAGAGATACAGATATATATATATGAAAAAGATAATACTTATAGCCTGATTTGGCCTCGACTTAATAGTTGGTTATTGGTCTTTTCCGACTACATATGGACTACTATAGCTGTTGAAGTAATCCCTAGTCACCCACCCCGTCCATTGTACCTTCTTGAAATTAATTAAAGAGGTACACCAGTATATTTTACTCATATATTTTGTTTAAACCTCCATAATTTATATATAACTCCTTTTGGGTTTAACTTTTGTCAATGCTATCAGTTTATTAATAAATAATTTTCAACTTATTTAAAAAAGAAATATTATGAGAAGGTGTGCATTCCTTTCATCGCAGATATGTTCGTGATATTTTCTAATTCATATAACATTTCTTCTATTTAATAAACTTTGTTATATAAAAACAATGAATTCCTTTTTTGTATAAACATCATTATAAACATACAAAGCTTTCATTTTTTATGTAATTAAGTAAAAATCATATAGAATGACCTATATACAATATACATATGTGCGTACAAATCAACAGTCATTTGAATTTTTGTTGCCACTCTCTTTCGTCACAACTCTCATTCCAGTTTAAACGGAGTTGTATGTATGTATGTATAATATACGTGGTTGATCTGCTCTTCTGCTTTGATAAAAAAAAGCAGAGACACCCTTTTTCTATAGCACAGGATCATGTAGGTTTGTATCATTGCAAACATAAAGTATTCACGATAGCTATCTATGATAAATAAAAACTTTGAAAACATAGTAAATAAAATAAAAGAAAAAACAATTACAAAAAAAGCAGAAACTAAATTTTAAACAAATACAAAAACCAAAAAGAGTCAAACAAAAAGTGAAGTTTAATTATTAACAAAACACCAAGGCACACAAACTGACCCACAACACACATTACGCCCAATCATCCATTCTAGCTAACCGTATGGAGTGAAAATTCGGACAAAAACCAGTGACAAAGAATTGTGGTACACAATTAAAACATTTAAAGTGGACAAATCACAAAACACCGATCACCAGTGATAAATGAAAAAGTGTTAACTACAGGATTTTCCAACAAGAGGTGTTATTTTGGTATTCAAAGAAAAATTAAATGTTTTCATATAAATGATCGGATGTTTATTTCATAATAAACAACATCAGCCAAATGGCCACCATGACCACGCTTTCATGAAATTTTCCATAACAACATCGCAAAGTGGCTGTCAAGCCTCACGAATTCTATCTTTGAGGTCTTGAATCGACGCTGGGCTGTTGGCGAATCTTTCTCGTGTCCCCAAAGGAAGAAGTCCCAAGGTGTTAAATCACAAGATCTCGGTGGCCAATTGTGATCACCTCTTCGAGAGATAACACGATTCGGAAACTTTTCCCGTAACAGAGTAATGTATTCGTTGCTTTTGTGGCACTTAACGCCGCAACAAAATTATTTTATATTTTAATTTGCTATTTTTTGAAATAAAAGTCAGGTGACGCGTCATACCGCCAGTGGACATAACGCCCACGGGCGCTATGTCGCACCTAAAATGGACATAAAGCCCGTGGGCGTTATGTCCCACTTAAAATGGACATAAAGCCCGTGGACTTTATGTCGCATCTGTTGTGGGCTTTATGTCCATTTTAAGTGGACATAACGCCCATGGGTCCATAGGAAAAGAAAATTTGAATTTTCAAGTTATGCAATTTTATTCACCTAACATATCCATTCCGAAGGAGCACTTATTGAAAAATTTTTAATTTAGATTCAACAATTTGACGACAATATGGACAAAGTAAAGATGAATTATTTTTGTTTGCATTTGTTTCCAATTTGTCATAACAGCCGCAACATATTTTAAAATGCTTGCATGGTTGCGAAAGAATAGTCCTGGCATCCAGTGTACATATAATGCATTTCAAAACTTCCGTCGTCTGGCTGTAGTGTAAATTGCCCTCAGTGTCCTCTTCTTCCGATATTTCTTCTTCGCCATTTGTTTCTTCAACGTCACAATTGTTTAGAATTTTATTATCTCTATTTATTATGACGTTGAAGAAATCTGACAGGGACATGTGGCCTTTGTCCAGTTGTTGTGTCGCCTGGTGGATTTTATTGTCCTGCACATTATGCCGTTTTCGCTTCTGTGGTAGCACATTCAAAAGACCAGCAGATGATTGGGCCAGAGATACAGATTGCGCGAAGTCTTCATTGCGGATAATTTCCAAAAATTCAATAAAACGACCATGCTTCTCTAGTTTGCTAGAGAGGTTGGAGTTGAATCCTTCCAAAGAGCTAGTAGTTCGCACTTTCTGCAGGTGTACCGAAAATCCGGAAGGTGTGATCTGAAAAATCATAATGGAAAACTTAAAGTGGTTCAATGTACAAGTAAAGAGGATCCAACAGGATTAGAAAAAGTCTTCACAAACAAGAGAAACAAACATGTAACAGAAGAGAATCGGCGCCGATTATACTCTTACTTCACCTTTTCTATTTGTCTCTATTTCAGTATTTCAGAACTACCTCCAAGGAATTAAACGAAAAGTAAGGAAGAGTGGAGGCGTTGCCGCAAAAGTTTATAAATGGCATGTTGAAAGCAGCTTTCATATTGGAAAGGACATAGAACATGAAGCACCTGCATTGTTTGGGAAAATTGCAAATGTAAATGGTTTCTTTTTATCTTTACCGGAGCCCGACAACTTCTGTTTGGTTGATGATAATATTGTTAAAATACAAGAAACTAAAAATAGTCTTAATGTTCCTGTTTTAATTGGAATGGAAATTAAAAATGTGGCGGCTATCGTTTTCTCCATTTCTCATTTCTCCAATAATCAAATAAATAAAAAAAATTATATGTTTACGTGATTCCATTGATAGTATCTATTTTTCACGACAATACATACTAATGTCGCTCAGTAATACAGACACTTCGAGAAAGTTTCACTACATCCCATCCACACGCTGAAAAAAAATGGCCATTTAAACAAATTTCAGCAAACAAGTTCGCATCAAACATATATATATTTTTCCATACCACAAATATAAACTTGTTTATAGGTGATAAATATCAAATGTATATGTATGCATTTTTGACTTACTTTTTATTTTTTTCAATTTGTGAATTTCTATATAACAATCCATCTCATTCTCTCGGTATTGCTTTTATTTTAACGAGCGTAAATGCAGAAAAAGAAATTACGAAAACAGTTGCAAATACACACTAATTCGCACCCAAATGTTGTACTTTGTTGAATTCAATAAGTTCGTTGTCTGTTTTTCCCAAACACGTTATTGCTTATACACAAATATGCAATACTAATAGCAAACAAGTTATATTTACATCCAAATAAGCTTTGTGTAGAAGGAAATAAGCTTTACTTGCTACAAACACGCGTTTTACTTGTGTGTAAACAAAAAAAACGACGAATTTTTCAGCGTGCACCCATTTAACGACTAGTAAGGAGAAAAAAATAATTTATTTAGCCAGTTGTCCAAAAAGAATTTTCTGTTTCAGTGCAAAATGTCTGCTTTTGGAAATGCGTGATGAAATAAGACCCTTAAGCCAGAAATTGTAAATATAGAAAAAGAAATATCTGAATTAAAGGACGGAAATAAAAAACGTTTACAATATTTGGCTACTCATTACTAATTAACTATTTAGAAACATTACATTGCAAAAACAGGCGGGGTAGGACTAGCTCAATTAGAAAAGTTTTTTCTGACGAATTACCGTCTTCATATAGTTATAGTTGATAACAACTGTTAAAAGTAGGTACATCACTTTATTATTGAAGACATAAAATGAATTTATTTTCTCTTTGATATTTGCCATATCAAATTCAAATGCATATACACAGTGTTAGAAAAATTTTGTGTGCCTGCCAAGGATAGTGATTAAAAGAAAACGTTCGGATTTATGAATTATACACATACATATAACATTCGAAATAAATTTGGCATGGGTTAATATTTCCCCACAACTGCTTATGGGATTGCATATGGGCTATATGGACACACCCCTTCGGGTACCTCCCATAAAAATCTTCTTGTAAAGAGGATCAGATCGAAGGCCCAAATACAAAGACCTAATATCAGAAATAAAACTCTTTACGCGTTTAGTGCTTGTAAGACACTGATTTTATTCTCCAAAATTAAACACTCACTTACAAAAAATAGAATATGAAAATACGTCTATTATACAATACACAATTATACAAATACACTACAGACTAATAAAGATTCCAAAAATGCATTTGTTACAGTGCATTGCAACCCCATGCTGTATTAGAGTATCGATATTCAATCGACTGAATGTGCGTGTGTTGATCGTGAACCACTTGAAGGTTTCCAATTGAATGTATACCCGAGTACAGCTCAGGCTGCTGATAGTGACACATTTGAAGTGTCATAACCCTATCGCCTGTACATACGGAAAGAGCAAAACACTCATGTTTAATTCTGAGCACTTCTTTTCGCCCACTTTAGAAATCGAGTAATAATATCAATACGCCCAATCCTATCTTAAGTTCTCCAGAAAAAATCGGCCCCATTCTCGCATAAAAATGTCCCATTCGTCCCTCTTTAGAAATCGTGTAATCATATCAATTCGCTCAACTCGATCTTGGCCAAATTCTGCGTTTAGTAAAGCTATAAAATAATATATTTTTACCCAAACAAAAGAAAAAACAGTAAGTTAGTTTTTAAAAGGATTATTTCACCGACGAGTATTACCAAAAGGCGAACCCACATCAGCGCAAAGTAGTTTGCTCAGTTTCAATCTATTTATGGATACGAAAGGCTTGATGCGTGTCGCCGGCCACATATCAAACGTCTTCACCATTTAATGATATGCATCCAATGATACTGCTATAAGCCTGTGAATTTTCAAAGCTTTCAGTCAATTTCGTCCACCAGATTATTATACATAGAAGTAATCAATTAATGTTATGTTCTCACCAATAAGTAAATTGGCGTTTTAATCCGAGCCAAACAACAATTCACACGAATTGCACTCCATTTAAAATACACTTTCGAAGAGTTCTTAATTTTAGTTGCCCGAATAGAAGCTGTTTGAACTCGACACCACTTTGATCTTTACCAGACGATATTTCCTGCCTTGAAGTTTTGACTCCAGGTCATTTCTTAATTGGAGTTAAAATTCTCACCCCACTGTCCATCATAAATCGGTGGCAACGAGTGAAAGCTCTTAACCGACGACTGCGCATGCCTTGGTAGGATGAATATTTGAAGGACATAATGAAACGAAATAAATGGAAGACATCAGAAGATAATTTGAAAATAAACGATATGGTTGTTATCAAGGAGGATAAATTATCTCCTAACGAATGGAGTTGCAGAAGTTACAACCGAGCGAGGTTTGGTAGTAAGGCCAGTAGGCCTTCTAATAAAATATGTCTCATTGTTAAAACCAATTTGTGTAATCTGATATCCTTTTCAGTCATTCGGTACTGTAGATATTTGTGTTGAATCCAGAGTCACGCTACACATCCTCTTTTCAGAAGAATGTTCATATAACATATGTAAGTTTAATGGACATTCTTTTACAATATTTGTTTATTTTTTAATTATTTTGTGAAGTGTTATTTATTACATATCTTAAGTCTATTTCTGTGAAGAGTTTGTTAATTTTTTGTTTTATTGCCTATTATAATAATTTTATCTCTTAATAGTATTTTCTTAATTTTAAATGGTTATTTATATTGCGGTTTATGGCCTGACTCGTCCGTCAATAGAACCAAATCTTCTATACTAAAATTACTATCTGTAGAGTCTCTATCATAGTTTTTTTTGTCTTAGCTTATGCTAATCTAATAAATGTTGGGACCTCTGATGCGCTATCTCTAATCTAAACTTTACTTTTTGGCATAGTTATGTACCTCTTCTAGTTATCGATCTCTTCATTAAATTGCTAGAATGGAACAGTAATTGTGTACCGTATTAAAGCAGTACGTAAAGTACTTAAGCAATTCATCCCAGTCGATCTTGTCTACAGATATGTACACGCTAAAAAAATGGACATTTTAACAAATTTTTGCAACAAATTATGCATCAACCATATATATATTTAACCGAACCACAAACATTAACTTGTTTATTGGTTGTAAATATGTGATTGTTTTCTACGAAGTGAGCATATACTTACGTGTAACAAACATTACTTACTTAGTCGACCCCCTTCGTATACACGCTCCCCTGTGTTTTATTATTGTTGTAATAGTGTTTATTATTGCACATTTGATAGTAATATGTGTAAATCTAGTTATTAAAAAAAATTAACACTAAATAAGTAATAAGTTTTTGTTTCAATACATGGCATCTTGTCATCGGTTCCTGTTACTTCCTTCAACGTCGTGATGTGCTGAAAAGTAAATTAGTTTACAAAATGCATGTACTATATGTAAATCGAATAATGCATGTACCTTGTACTCCCGCATGAATTCGAAGGCGTTTTCTTCATTACACTCAATGCGCATATCTATTGGCAAAATAAGTTATGAGGGGCAATAAAACGATTTTGGTAACAAATAAAAAGGGTTCAATATTTTATTACGGCTGCGTTGCAATTTCCGTACTTTTATTACGGTCGCTTTTTGCGTATCGATATGCGCAAATGCATTGGGCTTGGAATTTCGTGGGATTGTGTGTTGTCTATGGCGACTGCGCGATGACGTCGGTGTTAAAGAACATTCTGGAAATAAAACGATGTGTCGTTATACACACAAAATTCATTTAAATTATTTTTTTTCTGTGGCACAATGTCTTGTACATTCCATACTGATGAACATGAATGCGTTCTGTGCTCAATGGTCACTGTGTCCTACAACCGGAGAGAAAATGTGATAAGAGTAATCGTTGACGAGTGTTTAACGTGTGCATAAACATGAAAATCTCGATGCAAACGTTTGGCTTCAACCCTGTAAATAAAAAATTTTCAACATATTCATATTAATCAATGCACGAATTACTTACGAACGTCAAAGGAACTGCACTAAAACTCACTGCCAATATATTTTATCTGCCCAAACCGTTAGTATTTCATTCAGCTTCGTCTTTCTTTGTCCACATTTTTTTTTTTCACTGAAAGAACAAATTTTTTTATTCGACATACTCATTCATTCTTACTGACTGTTTTTCTTTCTCTTGATTTTGTATACCCTCACCCTACGGGTAGGAGGGTATATATCATTTGATACGACCAGGTGTCTTTGAACCAAATTCGTTTCATGACTTTCTGAATCGTTTGAGCCATGTCCGTCTGTCCTGCTGGTACGCACGATAACTTTCGAAAGAGTTAAGCAATCACTCTGAAATTTGGCATGGCTTAATATTTTCCAAAAACTGCTTATGGCTATATGGCCACACCCCTTCGGGTACCTCCCATACAAATCGTCTATTTCGCCCACTTTAGAAATCCTGTAATAATATCAATATGACCCCCGGGATCTTGCCCAAATTTTGTATTTAGTAAAAATATAGCAAGACGAAGTTTTATACAAAATTTTTTTCAGCTATATCTTTACTAAATACAGAATTTGGGCAATATCGCGTTGGGCATATTGATATTATTAGACGATTTCTAAGGTGGGCGGGATGGTGCATTTGTATGGGAGGTGCCAGAAGGGGAGTTACCAGACTTCCAAGTTTTTGTCCAAATTTTTTTTAAAGCCATATATTTACTAATTACAGAATTTGGGCAAGATCGCGTTGGGCATCCAAGTTTTTGTCCACATTTTTTTCCAGCCATATATTTACTAATTACAGAATTTGGGCAAGATCGCGTTGGGCATATTGATATTATTAGACGATTTCTAAGGTAGGCGGGATGGTACATTTGTATGGGAGGTACCAGAAGGGGATTTGCCAGACTTCCAAGTTTTTATTCAAAGCGTTGTCTTGCTATATTTTTACTAAATACTACATTTGGGCAAAATCGCGTTGGGCATATTGGTATTAGTACACGATTTTTAATGGGCGGGATGGTACATTTATATGGGAGGTACCAGAAGGGGAGTTACCAGACTTCCAAGTTTTTATTCAAAGCGTTGTCTTGCTATATTTTTACTAAATACAAAATTTGGGCAAAATCGCGTTGGGCATATTGGTATTAGTACACGATTTTTAATGGGCGGGATGGTACATTTGTATGGGAGGTACCAGATGGGGAGTTGCCAGACTTCCAAGTTTTTTTTCCAAATTTTTTTCCATCCATATATTTACTAATTACAGAATTTGGGCAAGATCGCGTTGGGCATATTGATATTATTAGACGATTTCTAAGGTAGGCGGGATGGTGCATTTGTATGGAAGGTGCCAGAAGGGGAGTTACCAGACTTCCAAGTTTTTGTCCACATTTTTTTCCAGCCATATATTTACTAATTACAGAATTTGGGCAAGATCGCGTTGGGCATATTGATATTATTAGACGATTTCTAAGGTAGGCACCATATGGGATGGTACATTTGTATGGGATGTACCAGAAGGGGAGTTGCCAGACTTCCAAGTTTTTATTCAAAGCGTTGCCTTGCTATATTTGTACTAAATACTACATTTGGGCAAAATCGCGTTGGGCATATTGGTATTTTTAATGGGCGGGATGGTACATTTGTATGGGATGTACCAGATGGGGAGTTGCCAGACTTCCAAGTTTTTTTCCCAAATTTTTTTCCATCCATATATTTACTAATTACAGAATTTGGGCAAGATAGCGTTGGGCATATTGATATTATTAGACGATTTCTAAGGTAGGCACCATATGGGATGGTACATTTGTATGGGATGTACCAGAAGGGGAGTTGCCAGACTTCCAAGTTTTTGTATAAGACTTCGTCTTGCTATATTTTTACTACATACAAAATTCCCGGGGGTCGTATTGATATTATTACAGGATTTCTAAAGTGGGCGAAATAGACGATTTGTATGGGAGGTACCCGAAGGGGTGTGGCCATATAGCCCATATGCAGTCCCATAAGCAGTTTTGGGAAAATATTAAGCCATGCCAAATTTCAGAGTGATTGCTTAACTCTTTCGAAAGTTATCGTGCGTACCAGCAGGACAGACGGACATGACTCAAACGATTCAGAAAGTCATGAATCGAATTTGGTTCAAAGACACCTGGTGTCTAATGTGAATATTTCTAGGTGTTACACTTTTGGGGTCGTATCAAATGATATATACCCTCCTACCCGTAGGGTGAGGGTATAAAAATCGTGTACTAATACCAATATGCCCAACGCGATTTTGCCCAAATTTTGTATTTAGTGAAAATATTGCAAGACAACGCTTTGAATAAAAACTTGGAAGTCTGGCAACTCCCCTTCTGGTAACTCCCATACAAATGTACCATCCCGCCTACCTTAGAAATCGTCTAATAATATCAATATGCCCTACGCGATCTTGCCCAAATTCTGTATTTAGTAAATATATGGCTGCAAAAAAATGTGGACAAAAACTTGGAAGTCTGGTAACTCCCTTTCTGGCACCTACCATACAAATGTACCATCCCGCCCACCTTAGAAATCGTCTAATAATATCAATATGCCCAACGCGATCTTGCCCAAATTCTGTATTTAGTAAAGATATGGCTGAAAAAAATTTTGGAAAAAACTTGGAAGTCTGGCAACTCCCCTTCTAGTACCTCCCATACAAATGTACCATCCAGTATTTTTTTCTATAGCATTTCTATAGTATTTTAGGTTGCTATTATGACATTCCATGAGATGTTACATCAAATGATGGTAGCCACGGTCACATTTGACTTTCCGATACTTATGAGTATGACACTTGTAAGTTTTTACTGAGGGTGAGGGTATATATAAGTCGGTTTACCCGACTGCAACTTTCTCACTGGTTTTTTTGTAAAAACAATAATTCTAATACTGTCCGCACGTTTAGGACTATACAGCACAACTCCTGATTGACGACTGAACGTTTGAGAACAAAACGAAATAAATCAAAAGAAGAAGAACATGCACTTCAGGGATGAAAAATCGGTTTCCTCGTTTTGTACTTTCCGTTCTTTGAAATTGTACTTTTTGATGCCGATGGTACCAAAATCCAAAAAGATATTTTGTTTTCAGAATCAATTTTATTAAAGTAAAAAGACTTATGTACATAAACATTCTATTTAATTTTAATGCACTGCAAATGGTGCTTTCGTCTTTTGCCAGTAAATAATCACTTCTTTGGCAAAAGTTGGAAAATTGCTTGCAGTTTTCACACTATTTATTGGCCTTTAAAATCTTATTTTACCATCATATTCAATATAGAACTGTAATTCGAATATTATAATGAACAACAAATGCGCTGAGAATAATTTTCATTTCTGATTCAGTCACGAGTGATCTCACGACATTGGCTAAAAAGTTCTTATTTTTATTTTTTACCTGAGATTCTCACATAGCACGTCTTAGTGTGACATTAACGACATCTTATTGGAACATCTTTGTTACATTCCACTTTACAATATATAAATTTGCACTTTACACAGCTTTTCTTCAAATTACTGACAAAAAACAAAAGATACAAAAATCTGTAAACTGTATTAAATTAGGCCCTAAAGTGCTGTATCATGGTACTTTCGATGGCGAAAATGTACCAAAAAGTACAATTGTATCATCTTTTGCATGTCTGATGTTCATGCATTCCCATGTGTATGCATGTGTGTATAAAGTGGTGTGTTACTCCTTTTTTGTGTTCTCTCTCTGTGAATTTATCTTATTCTCTTGGTTATTATTACTCAGAGAACAGAGATACAAATACTTAAATAGTTGAACGCAAATATTGTACTTAGTAGAATTGAACACGTTCATTGCGTGGTTTTTGTCAAACACGCTATTGCGTATATCCGAATACGTAATATTAATAGCAAATGGGTTATATATACATTGAAATAAGCTTTGTGTACAAGGAAATAAGCTTTACTTGCTACATGTTCTAAACACGCGTTTTACTTCTTTTTCAATCCAAGTTTCAACAAAGCATATAAGATCCGCTTTATGCATTATCTGATTTGCCACCACGACTGCAAATTGTGCGCGCAAGCTCTGAACATTTTGATAACATATTTTTGAAGGATCTTCATGTGAAACTTCTTTGAATGTAGTTATAAGAAGTTTTGGACCTTGGAGTTGAAGGATTTCCTGTTGTACCGGTTCCGTATCAGATACACGCTTAGGTGCTACACACTTTCCAACTACAAATAGTCGATGAAGTTGCCCTGCTGCAAGCGATGTATATGGCTGCTCGCGGACAACAACTTTTGAATATGTCCCTCCTTGGCTCTTGTGGATTGTGTGAAAAGGGAGAACAATTCGTTGTATGGGAATCCACAATGGTTGTGTTCGATCTCTGTGTTGAACCAACATCAGAGTCAGGAAATTCTATATACGCCGTAATAGGTTGTTCATCACAGTAGTCGATTTGTCGGAAAATTCCAATAGCGCCATTTACCAATCAATCTTGAGTACTGATGTTGACCGTCACCATGTATATCTGCGAAAACGAGCAGATTAGCATTAATTTAATTGTGTATTCTATCGTTGTTATGCTGATGACAGTTTAGATAGTCTTCTGTGAAAATTGGCAAAAGAATTACAGTTTCACGCATCGGTGGATGGGGCATGTTGAATCGGCATATTTTTTTTTGCAGGTATCTCAAAGTATCTGGAGCAGGAAACGGGATCGGTTCGAATTATCCGGAATATTTCTCTTGTTTCCATTTGTTCTTTTCCGTGATTATCTTGGAGTCAACGATACTGGACAATACTACCAGTAATTCATTCCATCTTGATTCTGCGGCAGACAGCGTTAGAAAGGTGGGGACTGACGAATCATTGCCAAAACTTTCTTCTTCTCTTTTTCCCACTGCGATGTGGAGATACTATATTAACACCATGATTGTTGTACAACTGTGTTGATATCAGGAATTGTATAACATTAGCTGGACGAATCTTTTCCGTTATATAACTAAACGAGTACATCATTCTCCGTTTGAGGTGAACCTGAATGACATGAGCTTGATCAAATGTCCGAGGTACAGATTAAACGGTATCGGTTAAACATATCGGAATATTTCAACAGCCCCTCTTAAAGCCGATTGTCTGTCACATCTTAGGGTTACATTGCGCATGAATAGGATTATTGGGCTCACAAGTCGCAAATCTCCGTGGGCCCCAGCTTAACCTGCTTAAAGTAATCTCTATACTTGGTAGAAAGGTTCTCCTCTGTATTATGAGATTGCTGCGAAAGTTGTATAGCAATTCTCATGCTAATCCTATGAAGTCGAACTCTAGAATTTTGACTACGTCTTATATTTGACAAAATAGATTGATTTAACTGTGTTGTTTGGCGTCGATTCCCTCTATTGCGGCTTTGCTCTGCTATTCTATAATCGGGATTTAGTCGTTGCTGTAAATGTCCTTCGCTGCCCCTATCGCTTTCGGCTTCTCTGTACTCTGGGTTGAGACGTCGTTGTTCATGCTTCTCTCTGTTTCTTTGGCTTTCAGCTTCTAAATATTCTTCATCCCGACGACGTTGCGAATGTTGTTATATACCCCTTTGGCATTAGGTTTCTCGGTACTCTGGGTTGAGACATCGTTGTCAAATAGTTAATTGAACATTTTCTTTGATTTTTGTGCTTAAAAGTATCCATAAAACCACAATTTGTACAAAAAGTCACTTTTCTTCACCAATTTAACATATCAATAAAATGTAGCAGTAAGAAGCGGTGTCTACGTACTGGAATGGACAGAAACGTGAAACACAGAATTTAACAGAATGTTTGGATTTCCACTTTGTTGTCAAAAAACCCATATCTATGTATACAATACCGTTTAAATAGGATGGTACATTTGTGTGTGAGGAATCGGAAGGGGCGTGGCAGACTTCCAAGTTTTTGTCCGAAACTTTGTATAGCATTACAAAATACAAAATTTGGGCACATACAAAACGTGTTGGGCACATTCATATTATTACAGGATTTCTAAGGGGCGGGATGGTACATTTCTATGGGAGGTACTGGAAGGGGAGTCGCCATACTTCCAAGTTCTTGACCGAAACTTTCTGTAACTAAATCTTTACCAAATACAGAAAATGGGCAAGATCGCGCTGGTGGTATTGATATTATTACACTATTTCTAAGGGGCGGGATGGTACATTTCTATGTGAGGTACCAGAAGGGACGTGGCCATATAGCCCATATGCAATCCCATAAGCAGTTTTTGGAAAATATTAAGCCATGCCAAATGCCAGAGTGATTGTTTAACTCCTTCGAAAGTTATCGTGCGTACCAGCAGGATAGACAGACGGATATGGCTCAAACGATTTAGAAAGTCATGAATCGAATTTGGTTCAAAGACACCAAGATATGAATTCACTCCCACGCCGATGTTGCCTTCGGCCAAATCTGAAATTCCTTTGGTGAAGATGATTTGTTATTCTTGCATATGCCGCACGATGTTGCGACTTTCGCTATATCATCATCAATACCCGGCCAGCAAACATTATTTCTCGCCAATTGCTTCATTCGCACTGTTCCCCAATCTGATGTCTTAGTGTACTACGAATGATAACAAGATTTGCATCCGTGTGCAGGCATATCATTTGGTTGTTTATCATTAAAGTAAATCGTCGATTGAAGTAAGGTTGCAAAACTGGGACGGTTATTTTAACCTTATTGAGAGTTTTGTCTTGTTGAATATATTTTTGAACCATATCTGCATTGATAGGTGGCGATATTTCGACGACGATCGTCATCTATACTAAACGGTAGACGTGATAGTGCGTCCGCGTTTACATGATCACCTGTCGGACGATATCTTATATCAAAGTTGTATGCCATAATTATTATTGTCCAATGTTGAAGTCTATTTGAAGTCATTGTTGGAAGATGTTTACTGGGGCTAAATATGGATAACAACGGTTTCCGATCAGTTTTTAGTGTGCATTTTCTGCCATATAGGTATTGATTAAACTTTTGTAATCCGAAAACAATGGACAGTCCTTCCTTTTCAATTTGGATGTACCTGACTTGATGCCGTTCCATTCTATTAGATTGAAGTTGTGTGAGAGATGCATCAGTGGCAAGAACTAGGGGCAGTTCTTTGCATTTTTTCGTTTTCAATTCTTTAAAGGCTTTTTGTTGATCTGATCCCCATTTGAATGGTACATTCTTCCTGCGAAGTTAATTTAGAGGGAAAGGCAGTTGTGAGTAATTTGGTATGAAATTGCAGTAATAGTTCACTTTCCCCATGAACGCCTCTAGCTGTTTTAATATTGTGCTTCAATTCTTTTACCGATAGTCTGGTAGTGGTCTGGTAGGATATCATTTGCCCTTATTCTTCACTTCTCAGGAAAAAAAACTTTTCCTTTTTGCTTTATAACATTTTCTTGTAAAATATATCAAATTGTTTTAAGACGATCAAGATGTTGTTCGGGAGTTGAAATCGATATAATTATGTTGTCTAAGTAGTTACCACAGCCTTCAACGCCATTGAGGAGTTGCTCGAGGTAACGCTGAAAGATTGTTGGAGCGCTTGCTATTCCATAAGGTAAACGTTGATACTCAACAAGACCCAACGGCATGTTGACGACCATAATTTTCCGTGTTGCCTCGTCTAGTTGCATTTGCAGGTATGCGTCTTTTAAATAAGTTTTGCTAAAATATTTACCGTGACGAACTGTGTGCAACAATGCTTCGCGTGTTAGCAATGGATATTGCTTGATTTGTGTATTTATGCCTTGCTTGAAGTCTCCGCAAATACTAATCGCACCTCCTGGCTTGGGCGCAATTACAATCGGGGATCCCAGTTGCTAAACTTAGCTGCTTTCCAAATACTAATTTCCTCAAGACGTTCTGCTTCTTCTTTACATTTTCCCAGTAGACAAAATGGTATTTGTCTACTTTTATAAACTTTTGGCGTTGCGTCTGACTTCATATAAAAACTTGCTTCAACATTTTTTATTTTTTACTACCACACTTTTTTACGGTGTGTAGCTCACACAAAATCGGAATAGTCTTTTCCCGTAAGCATGTAGGATTTTTTCACATGTTTCTAACCTGGGACTATTAAGTTCTTTATATGTTTTTGTGTTGATGACAGACTCACTAGCTCCTGAATCTATTTGAAAACAAATATTTTTCCCAGAACTTCAAGATAGATTACGTTGTTGTCTGCTTTTGTTCTGACTTGACCTGTTACGCTAAACACTGTTTGAACTGATTCGCTGTTTTGGTTTTGATCGATATTTTTCCCCTTTGCTTTGTTCTGCTTTGGTAAACAAACAATAGCAATGTGTTCCTTTCTCCCGCATTTATGGCAAATAGCGTTGTGAAACTTATATTTGTCTCTTCTATGAGTGTTACCGCATCCACAACACGATTTGAGTGAGTTTTTCTCTGCTTTAAATTCGCCGGCTTTTTCTGACTTTTTCCTGTATTATCGCGTTGAGAGGAACAGTTCTCTCATTGTTCTCTTTGATTACAGCTACCGTTTTCGTTGTAGTTTCGTAGGTTTCGGCAATTAAGAGAATGTCTTCAAGAGTCGGTTGTAGCTTTTGAAGAGCGGCTGTACGTACAGAATCATGAGGTGTGCGCACAATTATTTGGTGCCTGCTGCATTTGGTTTTCAGCTGCATTAACTGAATAGGTTTTAAAATGTTGAGAAAGCTGCTGAAGATATGACTCCCATGTTTGATTGTCTCTATTGAAACTAGGAGATGAGGGACAAACACTTAATTGACCTGCCAGCATCGTTCCTCCATCAGTGCTTGAAGTTCCTTCCAAAAAGACTTCATCCATTTTTGTTGTTGCTCTAAAATTTTTTTACCAAATTCTTGCTGTTGATCCAACAATATTCTGATTGCATCTGCTTCGGTCGACATGTTCTTTTTACTTGCACTTCCGTGGTTCTTGTACTCGTCCCCAATATGTTATGTTCGGGAAAAAGGAGAAAACTTGTCTGTTTGGAGGTTAAAACTTTATTATTCAAATATGATTAGTAATGTGCATGTCTGTATGTAATGCATGTGTATTTGACGTATAAGTATACAATGTAGTGTGAGATTAATGTACTAGTTAATTTGGACATATATAACATTAGACTTGTGACCATAGTACAGTATAGTATTTTGTTGTCCTGTAGCTTCAGTGCAGCTACTGACAAATTTGACTACAGCTTCGTTTATGCATCCGAACTGTCCTGCTTTCATGATAAGTTTATCCTTATCAATGGTACAGTTCTTGGTCATAGGCTTGACTGAAACTTGGATTGAATATTTAATTGCTAGGTCACTTGACAAACCCTCAGAGATACATGTATGTACTCTCTAAAGTTTTTGTCATTGCTCAGTTGTTCAGTATTTTGGCAGACAAAACCTGAACTGATTCACCTTTCACAGAACCCGACAATTTTTCAACGCTTTGGCTTGTTCTCGCATTTCCTATCTGTAGCTCATTTATGACGTCCGCGTTTTTACTTTACATTACCAAAAAAGAATTGTATGCGTATATATAGATAATGTTAAAAATATATATTTATATACTTTTTTTTTGAGTTTATTGTCACGGGCCTATTGACACCTAATGCCCATTGACTTTCTATGAAGCACTTCAATTGATTTTTTGTTTTGTATTAAGGACAAATATGTTTTAATTAGCTCCTCATCATTTCTCCGATGAGAATCGTTTTTTTCAAGCGCTGAACGTAGCCGCCGCTCCTCTTGGGTTTCATTGTTTTAGGCACTCTTGGTTAAAAGACAGATTCCGGGCGATCAGCTAAAATTTCAACAACACGCCTATGTCAAGGGAAGATCAGTAGAGAAAACCCTGCATGAGGTAGTGCATCTCATAGAGAGCTCTTTCGACGATAAAATATACACACTTGGTGTTGTTATCGGCACGTGATCACGCAGACCTTAATCCACTCCTTAGACCTATTTGGAGTGAACAGGTCGATAATCGCCATATGCTAAAATATAAGGGAGAGAGTACATAGACGGACACCAGAAGGAGGTATATTATTACCACTCCTGTGGGTGACTACAATAAACAATCTCCAAAGAATGCTGACTGATGATGGATTCAAGCCAGTCTGCTATGCAGACGACGTTGCGATACTTTTGAAGGGAAAAGATCCGAACAAATTATGCAGAGAAGCCGAAAAAGTGTTAACTCTGGCATACAACTGAGCGAAGCCTAGGGGACTGAACGTCAACCCGGACAAAACAGAACTATGCCTGTTCACAAGGAAGACAAAAATTGCACAATACGTCAAACCTTGCTTCAGGAACAAGCGCATAGAAATAAGCACGAACGTTAAATATCTGGGACTAATTCTTGGCAGTAAACTAAAATGGAAAGATCACGTCAATAGCAGAGCCGAAAAAGCCCTCAGATGCTGGCCAATGTGCCGTAGAGCAATTGGCTCCACATGGGGCATCCGCCCAAGCATGTCGCAATGGCAATACAAAAGCGTAATATGGCCGATTATAACTTATTCGTCAATAGTATGGTGGACGGCAATAACATAGAAATGTAACGTAAAGAAACTACAAGGGATTCATAGAATTTGCTGCGTAGGAATATGCGGAGCAATGAGGACGGCGCCGACGAGCGCTCTCGAAATATTGTTATACATTTACCCAATAGATATCCAAATCAAATCTGAGGCAGCGATCTCAGAAAGGAGACTAAGGGCATTGAATGAGTGGATTGAGGATGAACCTCAAACACAACATCAGAGAATATTTTAACACCTAGGAGGGATTCCGACAACAAACAGCCAGACAGATCGCATCCCAGAAACACAATTGGTTGCGAACTGCACGACAATAATAGGAGATAGACGCGTACAAGAACACGACGTATACACCGAAGATGGGGGAATAGTGGAGTGCTACATGGACACATCCAAATCCGAGTTAGGAGTAGGCATAGGGATCTAGATCCACAATCAGAGGACTGAATTGGTATAGCAGTTACCAAAGTACTCAACGATTCTACAAGCAGAGAGCAATGTCATCACAGAATGTCTAAAATGGCTGCGAAATATGGGTCATAGGAAAAACTATCTGTATTTTCACAGACAGTCAAAACACAATTAGATCCGTTAGAGATGATACTGTCAAATCAAGGACACTTAGGTACTGTAAGGAAATGATAAATGACGTATCTAGAAATAACGACATATTTTTAAACTGGATACCGGGCCACCAAGGGTTTCCACGTAATTTTAGGGCCGACTAACAGGCTGAAATAGGAAGCGAATACGACCAAAATACTCTACAATTGTCTAGACATTTTCTGGAGACAAAAAAGGAGTTAAGGGAATGGATGAAGACGACCCATGCCTCCAGATGGCAAGATGAACAGGTGGGAAGAACCACAAAGGAAACCTGGGGAAATCTCGATTACAAGAAAACAAGTAGAATACTCGGGTTTAACAAAAATGAGCTTGGAAGAATCTAGCGCCATCGACGCATTCTGCTTAGCAATCATAATCATAAAAAAATCGTTGTTGGGCAAGCGTCAATGAATGCTTTGTGTAATCTGATATCCTTTTCAGTCATTCGGTACTGTAGACATTTGTGTTGGTTGTGTTGAATACAGAGTCACGATACACCAAAGAATAATATTCTTCTATGACAGAATCATATTGAGCTTTGAGATCGGTGATTTTAAACAAGCGGGCCTCATTTCTCATAAGATAGGAAATAGCACCATTTCGAGATTGAGCTAACTGTAGCTCTAATAACAAATCCATATGAGAACATTTAAGAAAGTTCATCGAAATTTCGGGTAAGTGAGAATGTAAAAATTGGGTCAACGAATATGTTGGTAGACGACCGGTGAGCTTTTCATAAGGGGGTCAATAGAAATTCGACATATCTTAGTCGATCTTGCTGCTATAGCACCACTAAGGCCAATAATTTCGGCTGTATGAGCACTAAATGTGGGTAAAGAAAGTTTTCTTTGTAACATTCGCGAAATGAAAGTCGCTTAAGATGCTGGGTCAATTAGAGCTCTTGCAGAACATCTAAGTTTATGTACGGGCATATCCACTACGGTTGTCCCTAAAAGGACAGTGGAGTACATACTAAATTGCAATTGGGTTACGAAAGTCTGAAAAGAGCGGGTACCAGTCGATGTAGAAGTTACATTTGAATTCGATTGTTGTTGAGTGGATCTAGGGTCTGAATTCGACGAGGGATTAACAGGTGTGCTATTAGAAACTTGGGTGTGCGAGTTCCATCGAATGGTGTTTCCGTTTGCAAAAATAACACACATTATAACTCGTACAATTTCTATATGCCTGACTTCCAAAATGTTTGTACTTTGTATTTGAACGAAGTTTAGTGTTTCATAATGCCGCTGTACAAAACTTTTACAATGCATACAATTTCAAAACGTCGCCAATTAGTATTTCTAACGCAGTTAAAAAGATATCATTTTGAAATTCTGCGCATAATCTCAACGGATAAGAATCAGAACAGAAGCGACATTTAGTTTTATTTGGTTGATCGGGGATTGTGGTGGCGAAGTTTTTAAACATCCTACTATCATTCGAATTTCCTTTTTGACTGACGGCCTTTTTATAGGGTGTTGTAAAGAATACCGATTCAAGAATAATTATTTTTAATATTTGAGGATGAACTGTACGCTCTTCGTCTTTCATAGTAGTTACTAAGAACTCAAAATCGACGATACGGTCGCCGCTTCTACTAAGGGTAGTCAGAGCTGTCTTTGTTTGTTGTAACGGGCGTTGAAATATTTGCAAATGATCAAAAAAAATAGAAAACTCTCTGGAAAAATTACTGTTACCTTTAGAAATTGAATTACTAAGTTTGTATTTGTAGGGTCGAAATCAATAATAAATTTAAAATTCGAAATCAAAACCAAAAAACGCAATCAATATTACATATTTTATTTATAAGAATCTAAAAAATGCGAGAAAAATAATTTCACAACCACTGTGCTATATAAAATACGTTACAGTGTGCAAGAAAAATCACACTGTATTATTTATGATTTGATGGTGAATGACGCTGCACACACAAACTACGTACGCACTATGTGGGGATCAAGGTGGGGAGTTTCTGTTGTTGTAAAATCAACGTTTGTACGTAACAAAGAGAAACAATGTCAACAAACTATTATCCAAAAAACCTACCTTGGTTTTTGTTGGGTATTATTTGTTTGGGATTTAATAAATTGCGGGGATGAAAAAATAATTTTACCCAAACCTTCGGATTTAATTCACAATAATCTTGAAACTAATCTTACAATTAGGGTATAATTCATGCACTGTGCTGGCCAAACGGCTGAAGCTAGAATTATAAAATTTGGGGAGTATGCATCCTAGACATCAGTTAAGAAATTCGGATTGGAAGGGGATAAAAATGGGGAAACGGGAAAAACGTGTCTCCAAACCCGTTCGAAATACCCAAAATACAAAACAATCAAATATCGTATTTGTTGTTCAAAAGAAATGTCCATGCAACTGCAGTTAGAATTGTGTTGTAAAGGGGATAAAAAGAGTAAAAAAAGTGCAGAATGGGGTCAACAGAGATATAACTAACTTTTCTTGAAAAATAACTTAAAATAAGCCCGAAGACAATTGTTAATCCAGATAAAAGAAAGATATTGATAGTCTATACTCTTTCCTTCCGGAAAATGATGTAAGATTCTTTTCAGTCTTATTAATGTAGATTACTGCTAAATTTCCGAAACGAAATTTATGCTCGAGTATTTTAAGTTTTTGTATTTAGTTTTTTTACAATAAAATTAATTTAAACAAACCAATCCTTGATATTTTTATATTTTACTTCCCATCTAATTAAATTAAAACATAATCATTATGAAATGCACATAATAATTATGTTTAATAATTTTTTTTAAATCTGTCAAATATTTGTTTTCTCATACGTGAAGATAACTTAATTTTTTTAATTCACAAATTTCATACATTCTCATAACATACCTCGTTATATTTACTGAAAGTGGATATAAAAGAAAATGGCTCCATAATATCTCAGAAACCTTAAGAGTTGGGGACATGGGAAGTAAACAGATCGATAGATCTTTATTTATCCCACATACGTGAAGAAACGACGCTATGTACCTTAAAATTAATCCAATACTTTAATATAAATTATTAGTATGCATGACCCGTAAAACTGCACATATTTTCAAAAATCTGTTTTTAGGGTTGTACAAATAAGCGCTTCAAAAAACTCTTAAGAGCAGATAAAACTGCATATGTGGCAACACTACTCGCACAGCAACTGAAACTCATAATCACTTATCCGCATACAACTTCACAGAGCATAGTTTCAGTCTGCTACCTAAAACGAAACTTAAGACTGTTATGCATCACACATATTAACATAACACCCACGGAACCAAAGACAAATTAAAGCAGACAGACTACCAGATATAAAAAGCATACCATTCTAGGAGCGCTCCGAAAAGAGTACACAAAAGAGTACTACTAAAGAACATTTTCGGAGCGAAAGAAAAATTTGCTTGTTACTGTCCTGAGTCGGCACACAGTATGACTTACAAATTCCGCTTAATTATATGTGTACCAAAGCGTTGTTGTGCTGTTGTTTTTGCTTTAAACGAAAATAAAACATAGCTGTACGAAATTCGTCGCACAAAGCGAAGTATACACCAGAAGTAAAAAAAAACTTTATAATGTGTGTTTCATTGCAAAGTGTGACACTTTTCTGACATTATCTAAGGGCTCTTTCAGCGGCCAACAAAATCCTCATAAAAGACTCTTTTCTGACATTATTTAAGAGCTATTTTAGACAGAAAATTTTCGAATGTAATGTCCCTCTTTTCTGAAGGTTTTCGGAGCAGTTATGATTGTTTTGTGGGCTCAAATAGAGCAAGAACGCTCCGGAAAAGGTGTCAGAAACGACTCTTTTTGGACACATATGACTTGCTGGGATACGAGCGCCACTACACATTCTTGAGAACTATGCAAGCAAAAGTTTCCGACTTTGACTGATATCAGAAAATTCTGTACAATGATGTCTTCTGACACATCTAACAGATTTTGTTCAGAAGTCGCTACAAAATGTCTAGGAATTCTATAAATAAATTGTGCAGATATAAATAATTGTGCCGCACTCTCTAACTACCACACTACGACTATCCACAACATAAACATACACAGAAAGATCCTTAGCATTATATTTTTTAGATACTTCTATCAGAAATCTTACAGAATTCGTACAGAGGTTCCTGCACCAGCAAAATGAAAAAATCCCTCAGACTTCCTGTAGAAATATCTACCCACACAGATTTTAAATTTCCTTCAGAGTTTTAAATAAAAAATCGGTAAGAAATCTTGCCGACATTTCTGCACACTCTATTTATAGAATTCCTAGTCATTTGGAAATCCAACCCAGCTGACTTTGCAACGAAGGTCAGCTCACGATGAAGATAATTGCCCGAAGTGTTCCGATTTTGGAGGTGTCAACAATGAAGAGGTACGTCATCATATTTTACATATTGCCAAGACAGAAAAATTCACGTTAAATATTGAGTATTTTTCATGCTGTACACGTCTTTATAAAGCGCTATCGCAATTTCTGTTATACATATATTAAAAAATTGAAGCCTGTAGTCCGCGGAAGTAAGCTGCCAGAAGAAGAGCAATTTCAATGTTTTCAGAAGGCTAAAAATATTTTATTTAAATATGCGGAGTCTTCAAAACAACAAAATCATCGATAAAAAAATGCGGAATACTACGCGCCTGTGGCAGAGCAGAAATGCTGAGTTGTAATAATGCAATAGTTTTACGGAGCAATCATTACGTTACATTTATCGTGGTTCGTAGTTATCACGAAAATTGTCATCACTATCTTCACGAAGCCACTATATGTAAAATGAAGTCCATGTTTTACATTCCCAGATTGAGAGTCGAGTCCGAACTGTTATTCGCGAAAAAAAAATATGTGTGTATGTATGAACTAAGACAATGGATGAGGGTTGCGCTGATGATATTGCATGACGAAATAAATATCTAAAAATGTACAAATAATACAGCTGACGCCATTAAAAATTTTGGCAAAGCAATTGATTGAACTGACTCAATCGAATACACCATTGTTCTCAAACTTTTTAGAGATATTGCTGTGCAAAAATCACTGAAAGCTAAAAAAAACAACGCCTATGTTGGGCTTGTTAAAATATCATTTCATATTTGAAATGCTGGGATATTTTCTCAAATTTCTTTTTTTTATTTGAAAGTACAATCCTTCCGGTTAATACTTGAATATAATTTCATTAAAATGGCAGCCTCGGCGGCCATGCAGTAGCCTAACGACATCAGCTATGCGGCTGATCTTCAAAAACAGGGATCAAAACATCGAGTGTAGCATAGGCTGTGTGGCACGTAGCGCCGTCAAGTTGAAACCAAATGTTGTCAATGTCCTCCTCTTTAATTTCTGTTAACAAAAATTCGTTCAACATGGCCCGATAACGAAATAAGCACTTGTTGAAAAATACGTTTGATGGCGGACCCTTTACATAAATACACCAACAGTAATCAACACTTTCTTCCATCATAAAAAATATTGTTTTCGAACTTGATTGCGGGCTTCAGTCTGAGTTGAGGGAATAGCTTTGAATTAATTAGTTCCCTATACCCCGAGTCGACTGTATAGAACGAAAAAATGCAACGCCAGGTCATTACTACCAGAACACGGAGGTGTGGAGGTTAGACCTCATAAAATAATTAGTCACAAACTATTCAAGTGTTGAGTGCAGACTGCCTGCGTTTATTTAAGAAAGTATAATAATTGGTTATTGAGAAGTTATAAGTGATGACAGCTATATGTGTTATAATTACGTATAACAGAGATGAATATGTACAACAGGGTATGGCACTATACCTCCCTTTTATAAAAAAAAATTATGAATTAATCAAGGTGATCACTCTTGGTTAGTTCATAGTTTTTATAGAACTTATAAATATTATATAAATCTAAAGAACTTATAAAAATAATATAATTTTTTTTTTTTATTTATAAAAATATGTATTGGAAAAATTCACTATTCCATTTTTTTTTTTGTTTTTTTTTTTTAATGGCAAACATTTATAAAAATAATATTTATGTTTTATATTTTAATATAAAACATTACAAACATATAAAAACAAAAAATTCAAAAATTTAAGAAATATTTAATTTTCTTATTCTATTTTTGTGAACATTTTTTTCTTTTTTTGTTAATTCGTTAAAAATTGTTACATTAACATTATCAATGTGTTTTACAATAAAAGGACCATCGTAAATACTATTATGTTTATCGTATGGCTCTTTCTGTAATAAAACGCTGTCGTTAACTTGCAAATTGATTGGTTTTGAAAATTTATCATAAAAGTTTTTATTTCGTTGTTTGTGTTTATCAATTAGTTGTTTTGCCAAAATATTCGTTTTCTGTAGTCTATGTTTGATTTCTTTACTGTAATTATCTAAATTGTAAATTGGGTCTTATTGTGCGTTTATTTCATTAGGCATAATCGCTGTTTTACCAAAAACTAGCTCAAACGGTGTAATCTTATTGTCAAATACCGTGTTGAATGCGGTATTGTGATAGAATGTAAAATACCTAAGATACGTATCCCAGTCAGATATATTATCATTTATATACGCCCTGATATATTCATTGAATACACGATGGTTACGTTCTACTGTACCTACGCTTTGGTGGTGATATGCAGTTGAACAATTTATTTGAATTTGTAGGAATTTACACATTTCAGAAAAAATTTCATTTTTGAATTCCGTTCCCAGATCTGATTTTATGGTATTGATTCTACCATATATTAGTATAAAATTTTCAAATATTGCACGGGCAACGGTTCTTGCTGATTTATCCGGTATGGATACAGTAACTAAATACTTTGATAGATCACATATCATTGTTATGGCATATTTGTTCCCATAAGCAGATTGAGGCAATGGACCTATAGTGTGCAAAACTACTACATCAAACGCCCTAGTAGGGGTTGGTGTAAGAACAAGTTTCTCAATATTAGCTGGTTTGACTTTGTTCAAGTTACAACTAGGACAATTTTTGACAAATTCCGCTATGTCCTTTGTCATTATTTTCCAATAATATTTAGTTCTTAGTTTCGCATATAATTTTTTGTGACCACAATGTCCGCCTAGGATTGGATCATTGTGATATATTTGCATTAATTTGTGTTTCTCATTTTCATCGATAATTGTTGCAATCGGTTCAGTAAGAAGTATTTCTAAAGTTTTCAACGTTTTCAAACCATGATCTTTTAACTTTTGGATTGTACAAATTGTAAAAAATACATCATCTTTAGGCCATTCTGCACTGTGAATTTTATGATTGTCGGCTTCTAATTCTAACCTCGAAAGCATGTAGTCTAGACTAATTGACAGACAACAGTTTTTTAAACTTTCTAAATATATTTATGCGCAATTTTTTTAGTGTTTTATCTATATAAATTATTTCCGTTCTAATCTTCGCAATATTTTTATCAAAATTATGTGTAAACTTGTCGTAAATCTTCAATTTCAAATCGGTCTCGTTCGGTATAGGTTCTTCAAATTCAAGTTGTCATAGAGAAAACATTTTTATTTACATTCTTCAATTCATTAATTGTTATACGGGATAGAGCATCCGCACATACATTAGTCTTACCTTTTATATACTCGACTGAAAAACTGTATTCAGAAAGTTCTAATCTTATGCGAGTTAATTTCGAAGATGGATCTTTTATATTGAAAAGATAAACTAATGGTCGATGGTCTGATCTTACCGTAAAGGTGGTGCCATAAACATATGGTCGAAACTGTATTATTGCGAAATGAATAGCTAAAAGTTCAAGTTCAATTATCGGTTTTTTCTGTTCTGATTTGGAAAATGCTTTTGATGCAAAATATATTGGTAAATCGTTTCCGTTAAAGTTTTGGCTCCAAATTGCTCCGCAGCCGGTTTTTGATGCATCCACTGTGATTAAAAATGGTTTTTCAAAATCGGGGTACTGCAGTATCCTTGGAGACAATAAAGCCGATTTTAATTTATCAAAAGAATTCTGACATTGTTCAGTCCAATTAAATTGAACGTTTTTCCTTGTCATATAATTCAAATGCGATGCTATTGTAGCGAAATTCGGAATGAACCTCCTATAGTAGTTAGCAAAGGCTACAAAACGTCTCACTGCATCTTTATCAGAGGGAACTGTATAATTCTTAATTGCATCAATTTTTGAATCATCAGGTAATAGACCACTGGATGTACATTTATGCCCGAGAAATGTGACTTCGGTTCGAAAAAAGTTGCATTTATAGGGGTTTATTTTTAGATAATGCTTTCTAAAAATCTCAAAAACTTCTCTCAAATTTTTCAAATGGTGTTGTGTACTACAACCAATAATAATAATGTCATCGACATATAAAAAAGCCTTATTTGGAGTTAAACCAGAGAATGCAATCGACATCATTCTCGAAAAAGAGTTAGGTGCTACATTTAGACCAAAAGGTAAAACTTTCCAACGAAAAGCTCCCTTGTCCGTGCTAAATGCAGTAATGTCACGTGATTCCGAATGTAACGGAATTTGGTGAAAACCCGAAAAAAAGTCTATGATCGAAAAATGTTTCGCACGACCCAGGTTGTCCAAAATGTCGTCAATACGCGGCAAAGGAAATTTATCCGCAATTAGCTTTTTATTTACGGCCCTGTAATCGACACACATTCGATAAGATTTATTCTCATCCACACTCTTCTTTGGTACAAGTATTAAGGGACTATTAAAATTGGAACTACTTGGTTCAATTAAATCATTCTTCAATAAATTGTCTACCTGCCTATTAATTTCGTCCTTCTGTGTATGTGCAAGTCTGTAATTTTTAATGTAAACCGGTGTTGTATCGGTTAATCGAAGTTTTTGCTCGTAAAAGTTATTTATTGTCATTTTGTCGTCTTTCAATGCAAAACTATCCGCGTAATGCTCGCAAAGGGGCAATAAATTGTGTTTAACTTCGCCTGGCATTTGATTTTCAAGTACACTTTTTAACTTTTTGATACGATCATCGGTTAATTTATTTTCATTAATTGCGTAAATGTGAAAGTTTTGCAATCTCTCAGTTTTAATTTCATAATTTGAAATACATTTCATTTCATCAGTCGTACTAACCACACGTAGTACAGGTTTATTTGAATCAATAATACCTTTCCCCAAAAACACTCCTTGACAAACTTCTTGGGAATCAATAAACATTGGCTCTGTTACATTGCGTAAGTTGAATACACGAAATACCTCACATCTAGGTGGAATTATGCAAGTATAGTTGCCCGTTCCGTGTCGTATTGGGATTTGCAATCTAGAATTTTCAATAAAAAGTGATATGGTCATGTTTCCATAGTCAAGTTTGCATCTATTGTTTTTAAGAAAATCTTGACCAAGAATTCCATTTGCAGGAATATTAAAATCATCTTTAACTACATGAAAAACTTGTTGAATTAAACAATTTGAAATAATTAAATATGTGTGAATTGTTCCCAATGTAGAAACGGCAGTTGTCGTTATACCAGCAATATTTAAAATTTCATTCTTGTTCAGAAAAACCTTAGGATTTATATTAGAAACTTTAATTAAAGAAATGTCTGCTTGAGTATCGACTAGAAAAGTACACGCTTGACTTGTATCGGTGCAAGGTAATTTAATAAAATCAGCATAATTAAGATTTAGATTATAAACTGATTTAATAATTTTGTGATTTTCTAATTTGTGTTCTCCTCTACGTTTAAAGATCGAACTGACGTTTAAAGATCGAACTGAAGCCCTTTGACCGTTACCGTTTCGAGAAAAAAATTTCCGATTAGTACCTCTATTATTATTTGGATATCGATTATTAGTGATGGCACCACGATTGTTGCCTCTATAATAATTGTTACCACGAAAATTTCTACGATTACTTCGACGACTAAAGTTGTTTTGAAAACGATTGTAACCATTAGCTTGATACGAATTGTAGTTTCTATTTTGGTTACGATAAATCCTGCCGCTCTTTTGTTTCAGTTGTTTGTTCAACCACTAATTTTGCCACAACTTCTTTGGGGTCTGAAAAAACAGATGATGCGAGTATTGATTTAACAAGATCTGACCTAGCATTCAAACGACATACAGCGACGGTTTGCACTATTGCCATCTCATGCGCCTTACTTTTTGTAATTCCCTCAATAACGAGAGAACTTTTCAATGCGCCAGCAAGTTCCTCAACTTGCTTGGCAAATTCAGCATAATTATTGTTCCTAACATTCAGAGCTGCAATTCTACCAGCTACTACTTTAGAGTTATCTGGCTTAATTTTACATTTTACAATGCATTTTTAATATCAACTATTGTAGTAATGCTTTCAGGTAACACCTCGCGTGCTTTCCCTTCAAGCTTCGATTTCCCAAAGGACACCAATGTGGCATTCAAATTTAATACAGTTAGTTCCTCTATTAAATTAATTTTGTCCAAAAAAGAATCTAACGTAAGAGGATTACCATCATAATTTTCCCTAATAATGGAAGCACACATGCCAACATACGATTTATTTTGTTCGGGGGTTGCCATTTCGGCAATAATTTCCTGTTTTTCAATTTCTTCTTCTATTTCTTCTTTCCTATCAATATCTTCTTCACTATCTGATTCGCTGTAATCCGAATCACCTTCACTATCTGTTAAAACGTTCCTGTCAACGAGTTCAAACAAACCTATGTCCTCTGGAACTCTAACTTTACAATTTAATTTTCCAAAACATCTTACTAACAGTTCCCGACAGTGTTTTATTTTATGAAAAATGTTTATTTCCTCAAGATTTGATAAATTTTCGTAGTTAGATTTTATATATTCTAAAATTAGATTGTAATTTTCAATTAAAAGTTCTATATATTCATTAAGTTTAGCCGGGTTGGTTGAAATTGGCCGATTTTGTAGGATTATTTTCTTAATATTGTAAAAATTAGAAATCAATTCTTTAAATTGATCTTGAGAGAATTCTGTCATTTGTTAATGTTTTGATTTTTAACTTAAAAAGTTTGGAATGTTTTGTTTTTACTCATTTCTTTGCTCTTAGATTCATCAATTTTTTGCTTTTAAATATTTTGTTTTTACTTCTTATTTTGATCTTAAATTCGATAATTTTTTGTTTTGCTTTTAAATTTCTACATTTGTGTTTTTCTTCTACTTATTGGTTTTTGCCTTTTTCTTTCTTATTAGTTCTGTTTCTTTTGCTTAAAAATTTAATGATGTATTTTGTGTATAATTTGCATATGCATGTATAAAAATCGTTCCTTTTTTTGTTAGCACATTGGTGTTACTGATTTTAATTGTCAAATTATTCTTTAATATTTGTTTGTTTTTATTTTTAGCTAAAATGAAAAAAAGATTAATAAGAGATTTACGCAAATACTTAGTTTTAGAGAATATATCAAGAAACTAAAACATTTGTTATATTTTTAAGAGATTTTTTATTTTTTAAAGATCTTTTAACTTTTATTCAGGGGATGATCCCTCTTTTATTTTCCTTAAATAACATTTTATTTTATAATAGATTTTAGCTATTATAATATATTTTATACATAAATAATCTCATTTTTAATATAGAAAGAATATTTAGATTAATTATTATAAGAATTTACAATAATTTTTGTTTTAGAAAATTATTAAGAGAATATAAAATTTAAGAGTATATACGGTAGCAAGAGCATGGTAAAAAAAAGATAAATATGCGGATACAAATACGGGATGTCTGATTAAATTTGCTCTTGGTTGCTCTTTATTTTGGTGTTGCTCTCTGGATGGATGGAATCTGGTTAATGTTGATCTAAGTTTCTCTTTATTTTGGCGTTTCTTTCTGCCTCATTATCTCGTTGAATTTGTTAATTACGATGTGGCATTCCTTGTTAGTTAAATGATGATTATGTTAATAATAAATGTTAGTTGTTGGTGATTACATTGGACAATCAGGTTTTTTGTTGGTTATGACATGTGGACAAAATGTGAAGCCCAAAATCACAACGGTAGTTGGTTTTTTTTTTTGCATGTTCACCTTTTTTTTTGTTACAAAGATTCCCTTTTACAAGTGACTTCGCTTTGTCTTTCTTAATTTTTTTGTAGATTTCAATATTTCTTATGCTAGTCCAGCTAATGCTATTAAGAAAATTAATTTTAATGTTTTATCACTTAACACAGGCGTTTTTTTTTCCTTCATTATTTTTAGCATGTTCATAAAATAGTTTTAAATATATTTCTTTTGCAATAGTTTGTTGTAAGTTTAAAGGTATAATTCACAAATTCACTTATACAATTTTTTTATATTAACTTCCGTATAGGTTATTAATTCAACTTAATTTTTCAATATTAATTTATTTTAATTTCGATATTGTTCACAGGATTACATAAAATTTGTATTTTATTATATTTTTTGTTGCTGTTTAAAAGTTTTACACGCTGTCTTATTTTGACGTGTAATAGTTTAACACATTGTCTTGTTGGTTTTTTTTGCTGAGACTTTTTTTCCACACATTACTTTTTGTCACGGTTAGACCTCATAAAATAATTAGTCACAAACTATTGAAGTGTTGAGTGCAGACTGCCTGCGTTTATTTAAGAAAGTATAATAATTAGTTATTGAGAAGTTATAAGTGATGACAGCTATATGTGTTATAATTACGTATAACAGAGATGAATATGTACAACAGGGTATGGCACTATAGAGGTATTAATAAGTCGCCTAACTGACAACGAAACGCGTCTACCTGGACTTTCGCAGACCCATCGTTTCTCTCCGAGTATAACGCACTATTTCTTTGCCGAATGAAATTATAGGGCCAACATTTCTGTGTAGTAATTACTTGTTTCTCACTTTCGTAAAATCTATCAATATACACCCAAAAAATCTCCAAAACAGGGTTTGCTGGCCATTTTGCGAAATAAAGTCGACATCAGTGTTAACTGATAAAGTCAGTGTTAGCACATACAAATAAGACTGTGAGAAAATATAATTAAAGAACAATGTAAAGAAGAATTTAAAATTCGATCATATTTCTGTGGTGTGCTAAGCACCCCCCGACATGTCTAGTTACGGCCGAATGTCGAACGACAACGTTCGTATGCTTTCTTATCGACAAACCGCAACTAATAAGCTGTTTATCGCTTAGAAAGCATGCGAACTTTGTCGTTTGATATGATGAATCAATTGTTTTAAAGCTGTATAGTTAATTATGCATTCTTTTTTGACTCAGAAAGATATTTCAGAGCAAAAGTCAATGCATAATGCCACTCTTTAAGACTATGTCGCAAAACAAAACGTGCATTAGAAGTGAGAAATGAGAAAAGTTGCTCTTCTGCGCCATAGCTATCGAATATCTCGAAATGTATTATGAATAAATGTAAATTGTGTTTATTTGGATGTTTTCCTATAAATATTTGATAACACAAAGTGTTGTAAAAAACTTTTAATTATTGGTTTTAATGGAAATGTCCATATGTATGCTTCATTCTCACCAGCGTATGTCTGTATGTTTGTTTTGATGTAAACTTACCCGTTGGTATAATTATAATGTGTGTTATTTAAGAGTTAATTTTTCTGCACAACTGTGGTATATGTAAATTAGTCGCGATTGTCATTGGTCCTAAATATGAATAAATTTAGGTATATACTTTGTGCTAATCATATTCTATGAATTAGGTACATATTTCGTTTGGCAATGTTTCTTTCATTTCTAGGTCCACAGGGCTACATTTAATCCACATTTATTGCACACATCAATATTTACGTCTTCTGTGACCATTACATTGTATACACGCTTGTATATTTGTGTGTACACGTTCGTTTAGTCGTGTATGAAACTTGTAGCAGAAATCTAATATTAAAGTATTTACGGTTGGAATATTATACTCTTTAGTGGAAAGCTCTGTACGCAACTACTATAGCGAACAGCTCAGCAACAACTGTTGCAGTTAACAAGTAGTCAACTTGTAGCTTTATATATCAGTAAATGTCATCCCTTAAAAATTAAGGAAAAGTCTCCAAAAAAGCTTTAAGCTTTTATGTGTTGTCAATAACAGTCGCTGAAAATGTTTTTGGTGTGGAGAAAATAAGACAGTATCCAGGTACATAGCTCCATTTGAAATTCGAAAAAAATTACAGTTGGGCCTTTTTCGTAAATGCATCATGCACTGAAGCTGGTTTGTTGCCTATTTTGTTTGCAAAAAGTTCGCGTTTTTATAGAAATGTAATGGGGTGGTAACTCTACATATTAAATAGGGCAATGTGGGTATACATTTTTTTCTTTTTTGTCACATACATATACTATTTTGTATCGGTACCGCGGTGGGTAATATATAAAGGATGCTGCTTTTTAAATAAATAAAGTACGCTACTTGTTGCTGTTTGCTTGGAAATTTGTGCTCTTAAAGTTTGTGAAAATGAGCAGAGACCTTAACGAAGCGTTGTCAGAGAAAGTGAATGCTAGTGGCTCGGAGTTATCTTCTCTTCAACAACAACGTAGCACCATGAAAAGAAATATTTCCAATATTCAAAATTAACAATGAGAACTCCTGTTGCCAAATTCAATTATTTGCTGAATTGTCTTTCTGGTCCTGCCTTATCCGTTGTAAAACCTTTTCAAGTGTCGGATGAAAATTATTCCAAAGCGTTGTAGTGGCTCGATGTATGATAACAAGTTGTAAATTTTTCTGGAACATATCAAGATGTTGTTCAATGTGCCGAGTGTGTCAAAGTGAAGTCATGCATGCAATTGTGGTGCATTTGGTGTTTTCAAAGGTGGATGCAGAGATGAAGCTGATTTATGATGAGAAGCAGGACTACAAGGAGCTGCCTTCGTGAGACACCTGTTCTGAGTAGTCGATGTCAGTTTCTCGAGACCCATGGAAAAAAGTTTGGTGTTCCTAAAAAATCCAAATTCAATATATTAAAACCTATATTCCCACCTATCTGCCCACACGTTCGTGAGTGCTAACTTATTTTGTTCGTATTGCAAATCAGCTGAAAACTCTATCAATTCAGGCTCATCATTTTCTTCGTAATAGACACTGTATCGAATGCCTACCTAAGACCACCTCGCTTCAAAGTGTTTGTGACTCATCACACAATTCTGCATATTTGTAGTGGCCCTGAACATCGACGTCGAATTCTATAGCAGTTAAACCATCGCATACAACATCGGTGAATCACAACATCCCAGTATCGTTAGTTGCTCGCCCATTTAAGAGAGTGATATTTCCAACAGCTATGATTTTCGTAAAGGATTATTGTGGCTAATTTCAACCGATAAGAGCTCTTCTCGATTCGTGTACCGAAATAAATTTCATTACAGAAGAGACAGCAAAAATATATCTTGATGTCTTGTAACCCTCACCAAGATATATTGTTTAGCTCTTCGAGTTGCCACACGTGAAAAGCACTACAAAAACATCGGTTTTGTCGCTAGTTTCGAAGATCTACTTGCTCGTTATTTTGGGTCCTATCGCCATTCGGTGCAAAATATTTCTGCTATAAACTTGGATGATAAATATTGGATGGGATTATCTTCTGAATGATTATCTCATTCCGCTTTGGGTGAAAATAAAGCAAAATTTGTCAAACATTCATCACATAGATATTCATCGATTCGTTTGTACATCACCCAAACAATTGGGTAAATTCATGGGTTTGCTCATGCTCAACGCTATATTGAAAGTTGTTCCCATAAAAGCGCAATCGCTACCTCGTCTAGAACTACGTGCCGCTGTCTGGCTCAGCAGATCGTGGCTGAAAATCCAAACAAAAATTGGAAAAATCGGTTCGTCAATTAATTTTTGGTCAGACTCAAAAATCGTATTGCAGTGGCTAAAACTGCATTCTTCGACATTGAATTGTTTCGTCACAAATCGTATCTCAGAACTTCAAGAACAAACCACAAACGTTATTTGGAGTCACGTGCCCTCAAAAAGTAACCCAGCCGACGTTGTATCTCGAGGTGGCAGCGCAGAAGAATTTCCAGAGACAATCAGGTTTTCTGGTCCGAATTTCCTTCAAGGCGATGCATGAAATTGACCTGGAATAGATGAGGTGTTCTTGGAACGCCGAAAAGCAACTACATTCAAGTGCACACCATCCCACCATAATTAACGAAATTATCGATAAGCATTCATCTTATAATAACATTGTTCGAATAATCGTCTTTAATTTTAATTATTTTTAACAGATAACCGGATATGTAAACAGCAGGAAGTCGTTAACATTCGCCCAGTGGAGTCAGAAAAGGCATTGTGTAGAATTCTTTGTCCAATGGCAACTCGGTCCAGCCTTCGCTTCAAAAACAGCAGTTTTTACTAGAATTATTCGACTTTTTCCAAAAAAAAAATGTTATGAAAAATTAAATCGAAAATTAAATTAAATCATTACGGAAAACTCGAAAACGTCGAATTTTTGGTGTGGACTTTTTTAGTTTCAATATGGAAATACACATTAATTTTGCTACGTCCATTGTTGCTCAATCGCTTTGCTTGATAAAATGTCGGTCATCAACAATTTCGCCGACACCAGTGCCCTTGGATCAAATCGGCTTAAAATAAGCCGCCGACTGTTTTGAATTTCTAAAGCGAATTAATAATTTTGCCAATTAATTGTAATATATTAATTACTTATATAATTAGTAAACAACAACCTTAACACAGAATTAAATAAAAAAACAGAAGATGTACTCAATATTTAAAAAGTATTTATCTAAATCTCGACGGAAAAATTAAACTTCGGTTATTCTGCGTCATCTCGCTAACCCCGATTAAAAGCCAATTAGCGATATTTTTTCTAAATCATTTAAGATATTTCATTACGTTATTTTACTGGTCATACAAAAATGTATACTTTTATGAAGCTAAACATAGCAAATATGCTGGTTTCTGGATTCTTCGACGATGTCACAGAATATTAAATTCTTAAATTCTAAAAATCAACTGTTTAACTTTATGGAAAAGTCGACTTTTGGTTGCAACTATATAACCCTAGTTTGTCCAATGCGTCCCTATGATGCTTTTTTCCCTGCACTATGTTTGGTCAATCTTTACATTGAACATTTGCATCACACACATTTGCATGACGATCAAAAAGTCCTGCTGTGCATACTTCGTTAAAAAATGTGGATGGTTTAAAAAGGTCGTTCGTGGCTGTGTTCATTGTTTTCACAAGCCAAAATTAATGCAACAAATTACAAGAAACTTGCCGTTGATCCTCTTCGAGCTCAACGACCATTTTTAGTTACTGGTGTCGACAAGTCTTCCAAAACGTTGCTTATCTAACAATCGTATCTCAAGTTCGAGGAACTGCCGACATTTATTGTAGAAACTTTTTTTAAATTTTCGGACAATTACTCCAATCTCAGTTAACCCTAATAATGGTGAGGCGCTATTATATTGGTCATCTATTAATTGGTACTTCCTCATTCCACCAATTATGTTCGATTGTTGTTTTGGAGACAAAACAATAACTACAACAAAAAAGTATGAAGTTATTTGTACTTGTGTTTTTCAACGTCATCTTCGCTTTCCGACCAGATATGCGAACTCGAAAAGTTCTTTTGTTCGAAACTCACAATTCTATAAAACAAAATAGGGCGTGGCTACCACCATTGTATATAACATATGTCGAAATGTTATAATAGAAACCTCGAAATACAGAATTTTACAGAAAAATATAGTATTACACGTTTTACAAAGTGGGAGGAGTATACATTTATATGGGAGAATCAGAAAATGTGTTACTACGGGTCCAATTTTTCTGGATAAATTCATATGTTTCTAGCTTTACAAAATAAGAAATTTGGGTAAGATCGGATTGGGCGTAGTAATATTATAACACGAATTCTGAAGTGGCCGGGATGCCACATATATATGGTAGGTCCCTGAAGGTTCTTAGCCAGACTTCAAAAGTCATGAATAGAATTTGGATAAAGACACCTAAAGGGACTCCTTCTTTGTGCTACACTTTTGGGTCGTAACAAATGATATACCACCCTTCTCTAGGGTGAGGGTATAAACATATGAAGATTGATAGTATCATATACGCTGAATTTCGAACTCCTGTTTTTATAAATAAAATATTAATGAAAATGTAAAATAATTTCAACACTTATATTAGACGATAGAATGCACATAACAATATTGGTTAAATGATTGTACGTCCTTATATTCCTGACAACAACATAAATAGTATGTGATGTCATTGTAATATTTGTTCGAGGTAGTTATAGTGCTCCATTATTTGTTTGGGCACAAATTTCATTGTATAAAACAACAACAAATGTCCTACTGTTTCTTTTATTTTGAATTGGTGTATATCTTACAGACCAAATTTCTTTGAATTCGACATCTACTAGACAAGGTAATAAAAATTATTTTGCCAAAATATATTAGGACTGGAGCATTTCGTTTTTCAGTATGCTAGAATTGTGCCCCTAAAATATTATGATTGTGAAAACATAATGTGACTGTGCCCGTCCCCACACATATACAGTGTACTCTCTCATAAGCGGACACCTAAGGGACTGAGAATTTTGTCCGCTTATGAGAGAAGTACACAAGAGGACTAAAGCGGATTGGTACTGAAAAAAGTGTCCGTCCGCAAGAAGAGAGAATACTGTATATGATTGCGTGGAATCATATTTTTTTCTCCGTGTATTGTTATTACTTCTACATGTTCCAACCATGTAACATAACAGCAAAAATCGTGCAATTTTATGTTTCTGTCTGGTTATACTAGCGATGTAACGAAGTTCGACTTCGCATATGCGAATATTTTTGGAATATGTATATTCTCTTTGGAAAAAAATAAGATTGTTTATTTTACGCGTAAGACAATAAGGTTGGTTCCTTTTATAAACAAAATAATATATTTTAGCAGTCTCACAACGTTTGGAAATAATATAAACTACACGCTGAAAAATGGTAATTTTAACAGAAAACAATATCATCAATCGTATATAGATTTTTCCAGTTCGAATCGTGATATAAAGGCAGTGGACCTCCACAGTCATATATTGACGTATTCGTATTTTGTCGATGAGATTTTTTGACTAGACTATGTTCACATATTCGAGAAATTTTTTTGAAACCACAGGCAAGGATATCTACAGCCTGATATTAGTCATTAAATGTTTTACACTATGTAGACAATGTTCACACAATAGAGAATTTGAAACCACATTTGGTTTAAACCTCGTGAAATCGAGGCGGGACCTCTTTAAAGCGTGATATAGTAGGTTCAACAAATTTGGCGTTCATTTTTCCAGTCTTGAAGTGCATGGTATACTTAATATTTGTCTAGCCAAAATATTTTGATGACGCTCATGTTTGCATTAGTGCAATTTCTTGGTCAGACGGTTGACCTGTTCCAGAATGCAATGACCTTCCCGGAAACTATACAGGTGGTCTGGTACTACTTTTTTCGACAGGAGAAAAGGTATGAATTTTAGAAGAAGAACGTTTTCGAATAGTTTTGATAAGCAGGGAAGCAGGCTAATGAGTCTATATGAGGAAGGGATTGATTTATTCTTTCCTGGTTTTACAATCAACTGAATCAAAGAAATTGTCCATGTTTTGTGAATCTCGGTATCCAGGAATATTACAGATGTTGCTCACCCGCCATTTCCGGTACGTATAGTAAAGTTTGTCTCTGTTGGCATACCCGAGTTTCGTATTATTTCCCATAAGGTTGCTTCAGTCAGTATAAGTCTGACTCCAGAGGATTAATTTCGCTTCCATTCAGAACGTAACCTTCTTTTATCATTTACTTGGCGTTCTATTTCACTACTTGTGTATGTACCCACCATTTTCGGCGATATTTTATGCTTAGGCAGAGCGTGAAGAGCTCTGAAATTGAGACTAAAGACGCAGTTATAAATGTCCGCCTCGTTATTCATGTTAATACCCGGATCTATACGACTACTAATGTACTTCCTGTATTTCAGTTAGTATTTGGAGTAGTCTTAGGGAATTGTTTATAGGTACAGATTCCTCGTGGAGAAGAAATAGGACAGGAGAGTGGTCTAACTCGTGGCAAGTAGTGACTAAAAAATTAGACTTCCTATTCCTTTAATTATAGCAAAGCCTATTAGGTCTTTTAAGGTCAGAAGGCCAGTATGTTGGCTGACGAGGCGATATAAAGTGTAATCCTGGGAAATCCCAGGTGCATATATTTCGCATCGTAGTCACCTGCAGCAAGAAATTTTTTCCAAAGAATAAGAAACAACGACTTTATGTCTCAAACGCCGTCTTATGAGAATACCTGTTCCCAAAGGGCCTTACCATCAGGATGATGTGTACCGTAAAATCTGTAGTTTGGAATGTGGAAGTTCTATCTGTCAGTGAGATGGGTTTCTGATAGAAGCATTATGTCAATGTCCTCACGATAGATAATGTATCAATTTATATCTGTATTGGTTTACACCGTTAGCGTTCCATGTACATATTTTAATCTGGCCTATTTTTTGGTAAGTAAAACATGTATTAATTGAAATCCTGCTTCATTGACTGCATGTATGTCATAAACATATTGACGCATTGTACAAGCTGCTGAATCATTGACTAAACGTTTCCTAATTGTTGCACTGGCGCTTGGGTTGTAGTTGCCTTTAGAACATTTGCGTCCGTAATACCCTTTCCGGTTTTGTAATAACTGGAGTCTGTTTTACTTATATGATAATATTTACCACATTGCGGTTACTAACAATGGTACGATTTTCTTGTATCCTCTGTTTCGGTTCGTTATAGACCGTATAGCCTCTGTAGTTGGCGGTATGATATTCTCCCGCAGGTACTACACCTTTTCTGCTCCTGAGTTTTAACTTTACAAGCGGCAGACTTATGCAAATCACCACATACAACGCATACGGTTGGCAAAGTACAATACGATTTTGTGTGCCCATACTCTTGGCAGATTTGGCATCGAACAGGCCCGTTACGCTTGTAGGGCTCTTCCACCGAAATTCTCCTATGCAACAACTACTGGGGTTGATATATTGGGTGTACATCAGTTTTTTAGTTTCCACGTGTCGGGTTAATGTTCGACTTTGTACATTGGTTGAGGAACCTGTATATTGTTCAAGATGTTGACCACAGATTTTTCGTTTTTTCCATCTATCTATATATATAAAATTTAATGTTTGTACCTATGGGCGCATTGATTTTTGGTCCGATCGTCACGAAATTTTCACAGTATGTTTTTGTTGGTCAGACAGCAGTCATAGGCTAATGTATGTCTTGAAAAAAGTGGGTAGTTAATATAAAAATCGGTATATCTGTCGTAATTGTGTAACTATTGTCGGGAATTTTCGCAGTGGGCCGAGCTCAACAATTTTTATCAGCACTTTAATTGGAAATTATGTTTCCTAGATAATAATGTCGATTCTGCTGCTGATATGGACGAGAAAATAAATCTTCTTGGAATAAACACGTTTATTCCCTCGAAGACTACTTCGATTAAACCTTCAAAGAATTATGGGTTTAATCGGACAGATCCAAAGAGGAAGCGCTCAGAAATTGGCGTTTAAATAAAAACGATGACCAGATATTCACTGACCCGGTTGACAACGCTAACCTCCTGGCTGAAATATTTGCAAAGAATTCATCTTTGCCAGACAGCACTCAACCATTCCCCGTAATCGAAAACGTATCTAGTTCGATGCCTCAGATATTTTTTCGATCACGTGGGGTCAAAAGGGTTCATGTAGATCTCAATGTAAACAAAACTCCGGGCCCGTATGGCATTTCAGCACTTGTCCTATGTAAGTGCTCTTCGACGCTAGCTCGTCCATTGCTCTCTCTTTTCAACATGTCGTATCGTGCTGGTATTTACCCATCTCGGTGGAAAGTTGCCAATGTTCAGCCGATCCCCAAGAAAGGTGAGACTACAAATCCTGAGAATTGCCGCCCAATAGCAATATGTTTTGCGCTCTCAAAGGTTATGGAGAGCATGGTTAACCACCATCTTGTTAAATATGTAGAGTCTAATAGCCTTCTAAATGATCGACAGTATGGCTTCCGTAGAAATCGATCTACTGGAGACATGATGGCGTTCCTTACGGAGCGATGGAGTCGATCTATTCACGCCCTTGGTGAAAGTAAGGTCGTTGCTCTGGATATTTCCAAGGCGTTCCATAGGGTCTGGCACGAAGCACTCATATCAAAACTTATTGCATTTGGTGTCGGTAATATCTTCTCGCGATTCATGTCGAGTTTTCTCAGGGATCGCTCTATACGAGTTGTTATAAATGGGGTTTCATCCAACGAGTATAGGTTGACCGCAGGAGTGCCACAAGGCTCTGTCCTCTGTCCTCTATTTCTTATTTTCATTGACGACCTGTTGGGTCAGACTGTGAACCCGATCTACTCCTTTGCGGATGACAGTAACCTATGTCAGTCATACTCATTTGATCATCGTCCAATTCCTCTGGAGGTCGAGGATAAAAGGCGAAAATGAATGACTCACTTAACCGCGATTTGGCGACGATTTGTGAGTGGGGCCAAATGAATAGAGTAGATTTTAATCCGCAAAAACCCAGTGCTGTTTGTTGTCACACAAACGTTCACTAGATCCATCATCGTCGTCGATTTCTATGGGTGGTGTGGATATCGACGAATCAGACACTATTGATGTTCTGGGCATGAAGATACAGGGTGATGCTCGCTGGGCTAGCCATATATTCGAAGTGTCGAAAGGCGCATTCAATTGTTTACCCTTTTTGAAGCGGTGCAAGAAATACTTCACTCCATCTGATCTCGTAAATATTTACACCACCTACATCCGGCCTAAAATGGAATATAAATCCCATATATGGGCAGGAGCTCCAATGACAACTTGCAGCTTTTGGACCGTGTACAAAGGAGAGCGGTGGTGATGACTGACTGATAGTAGGGTATCCAAGTCTATTGTCTCCCTTCAGCATCGTCGGAATGTGGGTAGTATATCGCTGTTCAATAGATAATTTAACGGTATCTGTTCGTCAGATATCCGTCGTCCGGTCCCTAAAGTTAGAACATTTAGTCGGAATACACGGCTATCCAGCGTCTCTCATCCGTTCATTGTGAAATGGCCGGTTGACCGGACGACGCGTTATAGAGAAAATTCGTTCTTTAGCCGAACCGTTCTTATGTGGAAAAATCGTCCAGCAAATGCGTTTCCTGCCTGTTGTGACATTCAGCAATTAATTTCCTTCCGCTAACACAATGCATTGCATTTATAGGGGACATCCCCTGAGTGTTGGCCTTCAAAAAAAATATGTAAACTCACATAACGCCATAAATCGATAATATCTCATCAGATGCACAGGGATATATTTTTGACACATACAATAGATGCAACTGAAAACCCTGTCAACTGCTTCAAAAGTCAGATTGTACTCCATGAGGCAAACTTTCCTCAAAGTAGAAAGAAGTTTCTTAGAAAAAATTCGAACAAGAACACTTTAATCAATAATGTTAAACTGGTAGTAAACCCAAATGCTGTCAACGCCATATATTGCGACCTTCCAACTCTAGCGTGCATCCAACACGAATGGATTAGGTACTTTCCAGCTACTAAATTTCGTAATTTGAAAATAAATTTGTTACAATTTCACCAAATTTAAAACAAATCCATTGAAAAATAATTCAAATTCTTGCCTACAAATTAAAATTTTTCCCAGGCTTCAACCTTTGACCGGAATGAGGCACGTATTAACGTTATCCGATTTTACTCAAATTTTCTGTTTTGACGCTAAGTATAAAAATATTCCGACCCGCACTCCTTAAAGATGTAACTTTTATTTTTTCCCCACAACTGGCTGCCGCTCTAGTATATATAGAAAATATTATAGAAAGCGTCATTCAAAGCTTTATTATGTATATACACAGCAGTCTATGGTAAATATACTTTCAATTACATGTGTAATGTATAAGAAGTAACTTCTATCTATGGGATATCAAACTAATTCTATATGTTACACACATTCTGTCCTATGAACTAAATTTACTTTTTCGGAAAGGGGATAAAAAATAAAAATACACGTGTATCGGCGATTTTCATGTACACGACAATCTGAGAATTGATAAAAATCTATTTTTTTCAAAAATTTGACGTGATACAGACATTTCCACGAGTCTGCCTGCCAAAAATCAGCTCGATTGGATCACTGAAAAAGGGTTAAAAATCGGTGCAAAAGCTTTCACACAAGCCACTACGAGCTTTATACTTCAAACTTAAAAAAAAAATTCTGACGTGTACATGAAAATCGCCGATACACGTTTATTTTTTCCCCTCTTTCCGAATATGTGCATTTGGTTCATAGGACAGAAAAAAATATATTTTTTGTAACACGGTGTTAGAACTACTTGCGGGAATTAAAGGAAGTTGTTTAATATTAAGATATTATTATTAAAATAATGTCTACGTTATTTTCATATTTAGAATATTGAACTTATTTCACCCTTTTTTGTATTTTGTATCCCTTTTGTGTACAACTATGTTATATCCTGTCACCCCTCTTCCGCACAACACTCACCATCGATCACGCATCGATCGAAAGTTTGGATCCATATATAAAACGTAATCGAAAGAATAAGAAGAGTCTTCACAATAAGCTGTTTGCCTGTGGAACATGTGAGATTGAAACAGAAAACCAAACAATTTTGTAAATATTGATCAATAGTGATTAATAAAACAAAAAAGAATTAAAATATTTAGTGTTAACAAATAAAGACAAACCTAGGGAATCAAAAAAAAAGCCGGACCCCTTAATTACTGATACAAAGAAAATACGTATTGCTATGGTGTTGTTCTTTTCGACCTGTAATAAATAAAATATTTCTCACAAAATAATACAAAATCTCTAATCTCTACTTCATTTTCTACCTACAGTTTTATTATTTTTAATTTTTTATTATACTCACAAATTTTATCGTCTTTACGCCACAAATGTCTTACCCGGGGTTTACACGAAATTTTTCTAAAAAGTCAATCGAAATACATTGACACTTTTTCACTAACACATATACACATTTCTCATTGTCTTCGTCGCTGTCTCTGATTTTTTGAAAACAGTAAATTCGGCAATTTGTTTGACGTAAACGACCAACTCGATGAAGTTACGTTGTATATTTGAAAAAACAAAACAATCGGAAAAGAGCTTTAAAGTGGAAAAAAGTTGAACGATATACAACACAAAATATTAATTTGATTTTACTGAAATTAATTGTACAGTAAAATCCCGATAATTCGTAATGTCAAGGGACCGACCGTTTTCTACGAATTAGCGGGATTTTCGAATTAGCGGGGTTTTCGAATTAGCGGGGTTTCGAATTAGCGGGGGGAAGAAAGAAAAAAACGAATTACAGAGGTTTTTATTCAATAATGAATATATGTACATAAATATTTATATGTATGTATAGTTTTATTTTTTAAAAACAAAGCAACTTAAAATCAATTCATTTTCAACAAAAAACAACGTAATTCGACCGTTTTTTTTAATGGCCTTCGGACTAACCTCACACATTTTTACGGAGTAAAATCACCACTTAATTCACTGAGCTGCAGAAAAATGTGATCAAAAATGACCCGATCAATGCCAGTTTACAACAACGTAAGAACAATGAGAGTTAAAGAAAGACACACACATAAACAACAACAAATGCTTCCCCACTTGAGAGCATAGAATCACTTGTCAGTGGTTTACCGTTTTTCCTCCAAAGAACGCGTCGCCTTCGCTACATAAATAAGCACGAAAGAAGTGAAAGAGAGAATAGCAGAATAGCAATAGAAGTTTGCGAATTATCGAGGTTTTCAACGAAAAATTACGAATTATAAGAGGTTTTAGGCATTTCGCTGGAAAAATTTTACGATTTGTCGAGGGGACCGAAATGTATGGGATTTTTACGAATTATCGCGATTTTTTCAAGGGACCGGGATTTTGTTACGAATAAGCGGGGTTTACGAATTAGCGGGGTACGAATTATCGGGATTATACTGTATTACAGATGTCTGTAGAGTATAAACAAAACAAAAGCAGAGCACGAAACGAACGACGGTTGCTGAAAAATGAATTGTCTTCAGAATTATGTGGACGCCTATTTCACACAAATAATTTTTCCCTTTTTTCACAACTAATACATATTCCCAAGTTTCTTTCGCCAATTGCCTAGTGAAAACACAGGGTTTGCGTAGAAAAGCGTAGCTATGATTGTAGTGCAAAATACCTACAATCGTAAAAATTACGATACCAAAACTGCGAAAATGCAGCGCAGAATACCTAAAGACACAGTCCATTATATATCGTCATCGAGGATAGTCGCAATTTCCGTACAAATAAAGAAACATTGTTAAAAATCACATAAAGTGCAATTTCCAATAATTAAATTTACATAGACATCGAACATTTTTTGGTCCATAAAAATTTTGTTTTTGTATATTCTATATATCGCTTTTAAAGCATAAACATGAATAATTTTCGAGTCTTTTTTCACTCTCGGATGTGTTAATCACATGTTGATCATTAAAAGTTCTCGAAAAAGACTCAGATAGATGTTTTTTGACAAAATAATAGTCCAATTGCTTGCTGGGTAGCAACAAGTACGCAGAAGCAAGAATGTATACATACGAAGATTCAATTTCATCATATTCACACATACAAATGACATTTCAGTAAGCAACAATACAAACAACGCGCAGATTAGTAACATCTTTCTGTAATTTGAAATCATTGCATGATCATATTTTGTATCATTTTCGATGAATTTTTTAGATCATGTTTTATTTTAATTTTTAAGATTTATTAAATTCATTTTTGTTTGAACTACAGTTAGCCCTACCATCTTTTGGCACTTTAATTTTACATTTATTTAGCGGACATAGCAGTGCATTTAGTGCAGCGAATCTTACTGAAAATTCACTAACCCATTTACCAAATTCTTCACAAATATTATTCTCCTCTTTCTCACTATCAATGCTGGGAAATGAAATAATCTTTGCAGCTTCTCTTTTGGCTATACGCCTTATTTTTTTGGCTGACATTGTTTCATTATTTTTTTTTTATACCCTCACCCTAGGGGTAGTAGGGTATTTATTATTTGATACGGCTCAAAAGCGTAACACATAGAAATATGCACATTAGAACCCAAATGTCTTTGAACCAAATGCGGTTCATGAGTTTTTTAATCGTTTGAAGGCCGTCTGTATGTCCTGCTGGTACGCACCATAACTTTCGAAAGAGTTAAACAATCACTCCGATTGTATATGAGCTATATGGCCACATCAATTCTGGTACCTCCCATACAAATCTGCTATTTCGCTCACTTTAGAAATCGTGTAATAATATCAATACGCCCAGCTCGATCTTGGCCAAATTCTGTATTTAGCAATTCTTTACTTAGAAAAAGTTTTGGACAAAAACTTGGAAGTCTGGCAACTCCCCTTCGGGTACCTCCTATACAAATGTACCTTACCGACACTTATAATCTAATATTATCAATATGACCAACGCGATCTTGCCCATATTCTGTGTCTACTAAAGCTATGGCTGGAAAAAGTTTCGTACAAAAACTTGGATGTCTGGCAACTCCCCTTCTGGTACCTCCCATACAAATGTACCATCCCACCTACCTTGGAAATATACCTTGTAATAATATCAATATATCCAATGCGATCTAGCCCAAATTCTGTACTTAGTAAAGCTATAGCTAGACAAAGTTTCAGACAAAAACTTGGAAGTCTGGCGACTCCCCTTCTGGTACCTACATACAATTTCCAAGAAAAAAACTCTGCTTTATATTTCGCCCTTTTTGTAAAAACGTGTAATACAATATTTGTATACCCTCACTCTACGGATAGGAGGGTATATATCATTTGATACATTTTATACATTTAAACATGTATACCCTGACACTACGGATAGGAGGGTATATATCATTTGATACGGCTCAAAAGTGTGGAAATATTCATATAACACATGGAAATATTCATATAACACCCCAGGTGTCTATGAATCAAATTCGATTCATGACTTTCTAAATCGTTTGAGCCATGTCCGTCTGTCTGTCCTGCTGGTACGCACGATAACTTTCGAAAGAGTTAAACAATCACTCTGAAATTTGGTATGGCTTAATATTTTCCCAAAACTGCTTATGGGATTGCATATGGGCTATATGGCCACACCCCTTCGGGTACCTCCTATACAAATGTGCTATTTCGATCACTTTAGAAATCGTGTAAAAATATCAATACGCCCAGTTCGATCTTTGCCAAATTCTGTGTTTAGTAAATGTATAGCTAGACAAAGTTTTGGAGAAAAAGTTGTAAGTCTGTCAACTCCACTTCTGGCACCTTCCATACAAATGTACCATTCCGCCAACGTTAGAAATCGTGTAATAATACCAATATGCCCAACGCGATCTCGCCCAAGTTTTGTATTTAATAAAGCTATAACTGTACAAAGTTTTGGAGAAAAACTTGGAAGACGGCAACTCCCCTTCTGGTACCTCCCATACAAATGCATCATTCCACCCACTTTAGAAATCCTGTAATAATATTAATACGACCAGCGCGATCTTGCCCAAATTCTGCACTAAATAAAGCTATAACTAGACAAAGGCAAAAACTTGGAAGTCTGGCAACTCCCCTTCTGGTACCTCCCATACAAATGTACCATTGCACCCACTTTAGAAATCGTGTAATTATATAAACTGGCTCAACGAATTTTTCCGAAATTCTATATTTAGTAAAGCTTTAACTACATACAATTTTCTAGTAAAAACTCTGCTTTATATTGTTAGAACGTGTTATACAATATTTTTCTATAACATTCGGTATTTTGAGGTTGCTATTATCACATTTCATCAGATGTTACATCCAATGGTGTAGCCAAGCTCACTTTTGACTTTCCAATACTTTGAAATATAAGACTTGAAGGTTTTTACTGAGGGTGAGGGTATATATAAGTCGGTTTACCCGACTGCAAATTTTTCATTGGTTTTCTATAACATTCGGTATTTTGAGGTTGCTATTATGGAATAAGAGACTTGTATGTTTTTACTGAGGGTGAGGGTATATATAAGTTGGTTTACCCGACTGAAACTTTTTCACTGGTTTTATTATTCACTATTAATTAATGTATTTTTATTACTCATTTTTATTAGCACACAACTTCTCACTTCACTACTCAAAACGATTTGAATATCAATGGCATTTCAATTTATGAAATCTGCAACCACATTTTTCTTGATGAAAATATCCCGTTGTAACAAAGCACAACAATCAGTTATGAATCACATTGTAGACCAATAAACGATTTCAGCTGCCCAAATAAACATATTTCGAACATACGATGACTAAAAACTGATTTTTCTTTAATTTTTTCGCACCAAGAATGACCAAAAACAACAACGCATATAATGAAAAAAATCATCAGTTTTTAATCATAAAGAATATGCATATTTGACTGTTCTTTTTGATTAATTACATGAAAACTCAATTTTTAACCCTCCGGCGGGTGAGAAGGTCCCTGGGGACCTTTTTCATTTTCAAACTGAAATTACTTCTTGATGGTCCATGGGAAGTATACCCGACCCCCCAGGTATTCCAAGGAAATTTTATCTGGTTAGCTGGGACCTTATACTGAAATTTCAAGAAATCGTTAATATTTGCACTGTATTTTGTCTTGTTTTATTGTTTGAATACATCACAAACGTGTTCTTTGAATTTTAGTTACTTTATGGATTATTTTATTGTGCCGTTCCTTGAAACATAATAAACTTTCCTCCATTTTTGAATTTTTGTTAACGTCCCTTTTGAGTTGTTTGAATTTACGCATACTCTTACCTAGTCTTACTCTCAAATAGACGCAGATGTACAAGCTAGAAGACAGGTAGACGTAGAAATGGGTATAAAACCGGCCGTAGCTTCGTAAACCAAATCAGTAAAAGTTGAGTGAACAATGAACATCGACTGCGAAAATTTAGACATTGCTGAAATTGTGGTACGTCGTAGTACACGCTACCAGCAAATGAGTGAGGATGAAAGACGTGCAGTGGATGATAGATTTGCAGATTTCATGAGTGCGGAGATGAGTGATGGCGATGAAGGTGCTATTCCTGCATTTGGTGTTGAAGGTGCGGATGATGACGATTTCACATATCAAGCAAATTTCCATGTTGATGATTCGGATACGGAAACTAAAACACATATAGACATCAATGAAGATATTAATGATGACGACGATGATGAAGAGGAAGAAAGTGATGCTCAGCAAACAAGTGATAATTATTTCATTTCCAAAGATGGCACCAAATGGACTAAAATTGCACCACCGACTTGCCGTACTCGTGCTCATAACGTGGTCGACTACACAAAGAGGAATCCGGGACCAGTAGGAACCACATATGATCCCTTTACCATATTCCGCTCGCTCATCACCGAAGACATCATAATACGCGAATCGAATCGGAAAGGCAGCGAAGTGAACGCTGCATGGAATTTGGCAAATCCAACTAACACAAAGGAATGGAAACCAAACACATTGAAAGAGTTCGATTCTTAACCTGAACCTATTGAAGAGTTATGGGGCCCAGCGCGCTGTCCAATACATAAAGCTGCATTATCATTAGATCGTATGAAGTGCATAAAACAATGCCTTAGACTCGACAATGAAAATACGCGACAGCAGCGACTAATCAACAGCAAAACTGTAGCTATTGATGCTATTTGGCAAATGTTGGAGTCTAACTTGGCAGCAGCTTACACTCCGCATGCTACAGTGACCGTTGATGAGCAGTTATTCCCATACAGATGCCGCACCCGCTTCACACAATACATTCCATCGAAGCTTGGCAAGTACGGTATAAAGATATGGTGGTTATGCGACTCAAAATCATTTTATCCTGCCAAAGGAATGATTTACTCTGGGAAATTGCCTGAATCAAGGGCAGAATGTTGTACTTCAACCTCCGGAGAGATATTTGAATACAGGCCGCACAATTTATGCCGACAATTTTTTCACAACTTTGGATATGGCGCGTACTTTGATCAGGAATCGATGCTACACCAGGCTTTTCATATTTTAGGCTTAGGCTTTTTTCATATAAAACTCATAAAAAATTAATAATGGTAGATATAAAAAAAATCACATTCATTATACATGTATAATTAGTAAATAATAATAAATCAAAACAAAAAAATGTAAAAAAAATGCGTTTCCATATAAAATTCCATACAAAAAGAAATAGGTCCCTGTGGACCTTGTACTTCGTATAAGCGCAACGGATGACTCAGCCGTCGGAGGGTTAATCACCTAAAGTAGTCAAAAATGAGCTAGTAAAATGACTGTCGAAAATAAAAAATCACGCAAATGCTGGCTGGGTAGGAGGCCACTTTCGAAATTCGAAAAAACGAAAGTTGTGCTGAATTGTGCTAGGTTTCTGCTGATTTGTGCAGCAAACCGTTTTTCGAAAATTGACCGAAATATTTCGAAAATACGAAAAATGTGCCAGCACCGCCACTTTGTTTTTTTTGAAAAAACAAAAGCACAGTTTTCAAGATTTTTTACATCGAAAAAAGTGTAAAATTGAAATTGGCGATTTTCTCAGAACTGCAATTTTTTTGATTTTTTTCGTTAACGGCATAACTGTCAACGTCGAATTCTCTATTGAACACAAATTTCGGTTTTCGAAAAAAACAAAATATCGGTTTTGGCACTTTTTCTAAAACAGCTGCAGATAGAAACTTTTCGTAAACGGCACAATGATGCACTCACCTAGCACAACTCAGCACAACTTTTGTTTTTTCAAAAAAACAAAGTGGCGGTGCTTTTTCGTATTTTCGAAATATCTCGGTCAATTTTCGAAATTTTGAAAAACGGTTTGCTGCACAAATCAGCACAAACCTAGCACAATTCAGCACAACTTTCGTTTCTTCGAATTTCGAAAGTGGCGGTGCCATCATCGTCCACATACATTTGTTAGAATATTTATATGCGCATTTATATAATTTAATGTGCACATAAAATATAGTACAACGTACATATATATAGTATATAGTAGCCTAAGAGTAACAAATAACTATACGGTACAATAGAACAGAAGTTGAAATGGAGGCTTTAAAAGCAAAACGACAGAGAATTAAGGGATCTATTACCAGCATTTATAGTGAAATCAATAGATTGTACAACAACTTAAACGAGAATGTTTAATGCACTTAAGGTTTTGGATGAACCAATTCGACATTGTGATTCTATATTATTATATCTTTTGGGGAAGAAACTCGATCCGGAAAATCGTATTCTGTGGTGTAGGGAAAAGAGAACATTTGAATTGAATGAAGCATCCAACAGAATAGTTCAAGGTTCACACTTGAGGCACTGGTTCTGACAAATGGTAACCGATCGAATGCACATTCCTTCACTGTTCAGAGCTGCACGTGCTGTAACAAAAATCAGTTTCTTTATCAATGCGATGACTTTAAGGACATACCAGTTCAAGATCGCTTTCAATTAATACGACTACATACTTTGTGTCTCAATTGTCTTCGACCTAATCTTCAGACCAGGCGACATTGAATTCCGAATCATGTCTTCAATGTCTCGGGTTAAAGAGACAAAGTTATAGAACACTAATTGGAGTTGGTGTCGGGCCCAGGCAAAATTAACACAGAATCTCCCTTCCCACTATATTGACAGCTACAAATTTGAATTATTCAGAAGTATTAACCTTGCCGACTTACAATTCAACAAATCTGGTAATATTGATACTTCCAGACAGAATAGTTCATCCTAGTGGATCGCCTACAGCTATAAATACACTATTTGGTTGGGTAGTAATGGGCAGGGTCCCAAATCAACAAGAATCGGAAATATTTGCTGCTCATATTACATTAAATTTGGATAAACAATTACAAATATTTTAGAAAGTTGAAGATGTATCACAAGTCACCAAGATTCTATCCAAAGAAGAAAACCAGCCAGAAACCCATTACCAAGACAGTTATAAACGGTTTGACAATGATTTATGCGAATCAAGAACGCAAATTTCCTCACTGTCCTTACAGCACCATGCAATACTGAAGCCTGGAAGTACTAAGACGAAGCTTCGGGTCGATTTGATGCATCGTGCCGAACATCTTGCGGAACGTCCCTTAATGACCGCTTACTAGTTGGTCCGACGATATAGAACTACCTATTAACAATCATTTTGAATTTTAGAAAATATGAAATAGGAATGTTTGCTGATGTGGAAAAGATGTACCGGCCGGTTCTTGTCCATCTGGATGAGAGACGCTTTCGGTGCATTTTGTGGAGAATATCGAACAGCGCTCCTATTGCAGAATATCATTTGAATACAGTAACATATGGCTTGTCGGCAACTCCCTTTTTAGCGATTCGCACACTGCATCAGATTGGAATAGAATTATGGAAGGCATCAACGATAGGGATGTTGACACCGTTGTAGATTCTTGTAAGGATATTAAGACACTCGGTCTTTGGTGGGATGCACAGTTCGGCAACTTCAAATATTCAACTGTCCTTTTACCATTACCAAATGAAGTCACTAAACGATTGGTACTATAAGACATTGGACAAATATTTGATCCTGAGGGTTGTTTGGCTTCGATAGTAGTAGCTTTGAAGGTAACTCATTGTCCGATGAGTTACTTAGAACACCCACCGAGATGGCCTCTGAAATGTGCTACAAATCCAAATTCCTAGATGGTTAAAACTTGAACACGACATAAAACTTGAAATACACGGATTTACCGATTCGTCGGAGCTTGCATATGCAGTGGTTATCTATTAGAGCGAAATAAGGGCTAATGGAAGTGTCATTACAACTTTGTTTACCAAAGTAGCATCTGTTAAGCAGGTGTCATTGCCACGACTAGAGCTCTGTGCGGCTCATTTATTGGCGAAGCTCGTTCTAATGTAACGGTTTCATTAATTCTTCAAGATTGCGAAATAACAGCATGGCCAGACTGTACTTTTATTCTTGCTTGGTTATCGGATCATCCAAGATGCTGGAAATCGGTTGTGGCAAATCGTAGCTCATACATTTTAGAACGCATACCATTACAATGTTGGCCTCATATATCATCACAGAATAACCCGGCAGATTTGGTAACAAGAGGAATAGCATCTTCAGATTTACTAAATAATTAACTCCGGTGGCTCGTCAAGGACGCGGCAAACCATTGCACATTTATTCCGATAACGGAGCTCCATCAACATCTTCATAAAAAGAAACCACAACTTGAAATTCAAACCACAATAAGTGAACAACAAATTCAATGGCATTTTTCTCCCCCATCTGCCCCACATTTCCGAGGAATCTGGGAGCCAGGAGTCAAATCTACAAAGTACCACCTTAAACGACTTTTGGCAGACGCCCATGTGACCTTCGAGTAGATGTCTACAATCCTGTGTCCGGTAGAGTCGTGTCTAAATTCGCGATCACTATGTCTCAAATTTCAGGGTGATTCGGATCCACTTACTCCCGCCTATTTTTAGATAATGCGTTCATACCGACATCAAAACAAATTATAATAATTATAAATATTTACAGAAACTCGTTCAAGATTTCTGGGAAAATGGTCTAATGAATATTTATCACAATTGCAACAACGACATAAATTATCCGAAAAAATGGAAAACGTCAAGATCAATGATATTGTCATCATAAAGGGCGAAGCCATGCCTTCAACAAAAAGGTCAATGGCTCATAAGTCTTTTAAAAATACTTATCTCTTAAAAAACTAAGATATCTGAAAAATCTTTGTCTTGAAATATTGAAATGTAAGTGAACAAGAAAATAAATTTTGTGTTTATTATCTGCGAATAGTGGATAAATTTCTCCAGCCATTTATCTGTATATACTTACGATATAATTTGTATACTCAATGACCAGGACCAACTGTTTAAAGCCGGCTCCGAACGGCTAATGCTTTTCTAGAGAAGTTTTACATGGCTTAGAGATTGCTCTCTTACTCGTTAAGTCGCCAACATTTACGCGGTGGAAACAGCCGCTGAAAAATGTATGTAAAATGTTATAGCAAGCGCCATATAAACCTATTTTTGTATATACCCTACAGTCTGAGGTAAGAATACTTTCAATTACATGTGCCAGTGCAACATACTGTGAAAACTGCAGGACGATTCCACTATTGTTGTTAAAAAGCAAAAATGACAGGTTACAAAATTATTTAGTGATGTGTAACTACAGATGTATTATTTGCATTATTCGATCGAATGATCTCTAAATAATATTTTTACTTTAGGAACATCACCATTAATAAGGGTATATTTCAGTATAATCTTAGCAGCATCTACCGTAAGGTGATCGTTGAGGAAAATCTTAGAACGAAAGTCACCACCAATAATAACATCATTGAGAAAAATTGGACCAGAGCGGTGTTAATTGGCCATAATAACATCTCGAGTGTACACTTTACAAGGACAGATTTTCCGCAGGCAAAATAACAACTGTGTTGTATATCAAGGGAGTTCAGTTGCACACTAGAAAGACTGCTGATCTTTTTTATTGGCTCTCTAATGTCCTGAGTTGATTTACTGTTTGCTAAAGTTAATTTGTCGGTTACATTTTTATTTTTAAAATGTTATAATCTGTTTTGCCATAAGTTATTATATATACTATTCCACACAGCGTAATTGTGTATTCTTATACCATTGTAAGCATGATATTTATGTAATTTTATTATTTTTTTCTCCATAAGTCTTTTAGGAATACTTATCTCTTCAAAGACAAGATATTTATTTGTCCTGAAATAGTAAAATGTGTTTAATGTTCTGATTTATAAATTCTTTGGGAATAATGGATAGCTTTCTCCAGGCATTTACCTATATATATGTATATAGAAAAATAAGTTGGACTATGTTCGTCATTGGAGAATCACTCAACCGATTTACAAACCAATAATTGCGATAAAAGGGCCTACTATCACTGATGGATTTTTTTAAAAGGAAACATCGAACAATGTTTACGGGTATGCGTTCTACGCACACTTTTGTGATTGTGTGTTTTCCCCATATTGTTTTAGGAATTATTAAAAGCTTTCTTCAGACATTTATAATGTATATGTAGGTATGTATGTAAAACATTATAGCAAGCGCAAAGCTATTGTCTGTGGTAAGTACGCTTTCAATTATAGGTGTAAAAGTAATGTATAAGAAGAAACTTCTATCTATGGGATATCATACTAATTCCATATGTCATATACTAAAACTGTTTGCAGGAACTAAAGGAAGTTATACGACTGTGTTCTATATCAAAGGAGTTCAGTTGCACACTACAAAGACTGCTGATCTTTTTTATTGGCTCTCTAATGTCCTGAGTACCTTGCGGAAGACCATTTATGACAATGTTGGCACGATTCATTATTACAGTAAAAGACGCTGCCTCTCCATAACCTCTAGCTTACTTTCGATTTCCTTGTCCCTTTGAATCATAGTATTTCGGCAGTCATTTAATTCGATATTCAATTCATTGACGTCACCATTGAATTCGTTCCGCAAATCTCTAACAAGCTCATTAATGTTCTCCTCAAATGCCAACATGCACTCATTTAAGTGTTCATCAAACTCTCTTTGTTGTTCCCGTAATTTTTCTTTAATTGAAGCACTGATATACGCCATGAGTTGTTGTTGTTTTTCCTACAGCTGTTTCTTGAGAGTTTCGCAAAACTCAGAAAAACACTCTTTCAGGTTGCTTTTGTATACTACGGATCAGTGCAACTTTCACGACAATACGTTAATGGCATGTAAGTTGTAGCTCCGTTTGTGGAATACCAGCACACTTCGGGTGAAAATATCCACTGCAACACACACTAAATATCGATTTAGGCACATTCGTTTTGCAGCTAGGACATATACAAACTCGAACACTTGGAGCCATAGCAGAGATTATTTAATGTACATTTTTTTTTGTAATCGGATAATGGCTTTATTTTTCCTGTTTTTGTTTTGTATATTGGTTTGCCACTGAATGAATACAATTCAGCACTTGAATTCACTTTATTTGGAGTTGTGACAAAATAAATGACTGAGAAAATGAAATATGTTAAATAGTCATATTTTGTCGACAAAACACAATGTCACTACTATTTAATTTAAAATTTAAACAATTCTATTCTTTTCTTCACGGAGCGTTTTTTTTTTTGTTACAGCTTTCCATAACTTGCTTTCCAAGACTTGCAAGAATTTTACCCTTTATATACTAACCTTCAGACAGATTTTGGAATTACTGTCGTATGTCTAGGGAATCCTTTGATTTACTGTTTGCTAAAGTTAATTAGTCGGTTACATTTTTATTTTTAAAATGTTATAATCTGTTTTGCCATAACAACGGAGACTTTTTACAGATGAAATTTAAAATCTACACATATACTTTTTGCATTATTATTCTTTGCCGCTCAGAAACCAACTATAAAATAAAGCAAGTTCTATTTCTGTGCCTACGGTTTTTGGGTCGTATATATATAATATCCAGACCTGTAATATTATAGCGAGCATCATAAAAATCTTTATTTTGAAAATAAAGTTATTATATATACTATTCCACACAGCGTAATTGTGTATTCGTATACCATTGTAAGCATGATATTTATGTAATTTTATTATTTTTTTCCCCATAAGTCTTTCAGAAATACTAGATATCTGTAAATTTATTTGTCCTGAAATAGCAAAATATTTTTAATATCTGATTTATAAATTCTTTGGGAATAATGGATAGCTTTCTCCATGCATTTACCTATATATATGTATATAGAAAAATAAGTTGTACTATGTTCGTCATTTTATAAGTCGAGAATCACTCAACCAATAATTGCGATAAAAGGGTCCACTTTCACTGATGGCTTTTTTTTTAAAAGGAAACATCGAAATATGTTTACGAGTATGTGTTCTACTCAAAATTTTTCGATTGTATGGTTTTCCCAAAATTTTTTGGTTAACTATTGATAGCATTCTCCAGAACTGTATAATGTATATATGTAGTTATGTATGTAAAATGCTATAGCAAGCGCCATAAAAACTTATTTTTGTATATACCCTACAGTCTGCGGTAAGAATACTTTCAATTACATGTGCCAGTACAACATACTGTGAAAACTTCAGGATGATCCCACTATTGTTATGACAACCACATTCAACAATCAAATTATATAAGTCAAATGCATAGCTTTTGAGTTGTAGGGCCCATACAGCATAAATACAAATTATACAGTTATTCCAAATTTCTAGAAGATCATTCATGGAAATTGAAAGTAGTAATGAACCCAGATGTCGTTCTTGTGGTACTCCCGAAGTAACGAATACGGGTTTCAATATGACGAACCCAAACAAGACACGTAGCTGACGTGATGAAAAAAGGAGAGAATAAAGTTTGGAAATGTTTTAGGACAGAGAGCCTACAGAAGAATCCCAAGACGCTGGAAATTCTGGGAATTACCGCCCATTTCCGCTCTCAAAGGTTATGGCGAGCACGATTAACCACCATATGGTTCCGTATCTGATGGAGACTAGCCCTTTTTATTATTTCATATAAGGTTAATTCCAAAAAATGATAGTATGAATTATGATTCGTACGTCATGGCTGCTATATCAGGGATCAAATAGAAATAAATATGTATGTTAATAACATATCTTAATGTCTATAGACTATCTTAAATGTCCCACCAATAGAAATACAGATTAAATATGAAGCCGCCCTCTCAGCAATGAGACTCAAAGCAATGGGCGAATGGATCGAAACTGATCACAGGTCATATCATCAAAAAATAGTTGAGGTAGTCGAAGGGAATTTAACTGACATAACATCAGCACCCGATAGAATACCCGAAACGTCAATAGTTGTTGAGTGTGAGACCCTAATACCAGACAGACAATCTTGGATTGATGGAACCCTAGCGCAGACACCAACTGGAAACTGCGGTTATACAGACGGTTCGAAACTAGGGGAAAGGACGGGGCTGGGACTTTATATCGAAGAACCGGAAACCGAACTTTTATACCGCCTACCAGACCATAACACGGTCCTACAGGCGGAAATCCGAGCAATCACAGAGTGTGTGACCTGGTTTAGCGCTAACACAAGACCAACCAACGTAAATATCTTTACAGATAGCAAATTGGCTATCAAGGCAATAACGACTAAAACGGTTAAATCAAGGACAGTTTTAGATTGTAAAATGGCTATTAACTCTTACTCAAGACATGGCACAATACGCCTCATATGGGTGCCTGGTCATCACGGGGTAAGAGGAAACGAGAAAGCCAATACCTTGGCTCAACGAGCCAGGGAGTTGCAAACAATAAATTTAGAGAACGCGAAACCATTCGGAGCTACGCGTTCTGAGCTAAAAAGATGGGCGGCAGACGCCCATATCACACTATGGAATAGTGAAACTATTGGGAAAACGACAAGAATATTGTGGGGTGAACCAAACGAGGATAAAACCAAAACATTGCTGAAACTGAGCAAAACAGAAACTAGTAAGATCATGGGCATTCTAACAGGGCACATAGGCTTACAATCGCATCTACACAAAATAGGAGTTGTAGACAATAGCGTATGTAGGGCATGCGGAGAGGATGACGAAACTTTGGAGCATTTCCTCTGTCACTGCCCAGCGTTCGCAAACAATAGATCCCGTTTCTTGGGAAATGACACTTTAACAGACTTGACCCATCTCAGGGGCGCAGACTGGAAAACAATTAAAGATTATGTCAACAGTACAGAGTTCTTAAAATAACTTCTCAAGACCTTTTTATGTACAGTTTAGAGCGCACAACAAGCCGAATACTGGCTTAGGTGTATGTCTAAGGACATGAGGCGGAGAAAAACCGCCTCCTCTTCTCAACCTAACCTAACCTAACCTAATAACATATTCGAAAAGGCATATCTGCGCGGTTGGTTGTTAAAATGGCATTGCCAAGTGAGGTTTGTTTAATGGTATTACACTAAAATTCTTACGTTAAGAAGACTAATATTTGGTGTTCCTCCTATAAATCGAGCAGGGCTTAATATTATTTCATTTATTAACTCAAAGCTTTGTGACCGATTAAACAACCATTACCCAAACTACTAAAAAGGTCATTAATAAACAAGACAAACAAAATCAGTCCAAGAACAGAACCTTGTGTTACTCCACATCTCCCAAATCTATAATTTCCAAACATTTTGCTTATAAAAACACCTACACTGTTAAATGCGTTTTCCAAGTCCAACGACAATAGTACACACATTTTCTGATCATATGTGTTTTTCCTTATGGGGTCAGTAAGACCAACTAACAAAGCGAAGGTGCTTCTGTTATTTCGAAAACCACACTGACAGTCATTCAACAGCGATTCACTTTCAATATGGTCTAATAACTGGCACTTAAAAATATTTTCTACAATCTTAGACTAAATCGGCAGCTATGAAATTGGCCTCAAATTGTCAGGTACATTCAAACATGACTTCTTTCGAATTAGGATCACCTTGGCGATTTCCCATTGTTGTGGAAAACACGACATCGTTATTATGGTGTTCACTAAATGCAAAAAATGGTTGTCTACAGGGGGAAATACTCTTGTAAGAAACTTAAGCGAAATCCCATCATACCCAGAGTCGTTAGATTTGACTGCCAAGAAAGCCTGCATCAACTCATGCAACGTTATATTTCGAAATGAGAAGCCGTAATCATCATTTATAGAATTAATAAAACTACTATTTAGTTGATTATTAATGAATTTAATATTCAATTCATCGACATCAACACTGAAATATAATGAACTGGGAATTAAGTAAACTATTGCCACTTACAACATCACCATATTATTAACAGACATCGTTAATTGTTATTAACATTTTCTGTCTGACATTATTCATGCAACCAATCAAAAAAGAAAAATGCAGCGGACCAATAAATGTAAAACATCTATCCAAACTAACTATATAATAGGAAATTTTGAATGAAAATTTGATCTAAAATAAAATCAATGTACGATTCACAATACCAACAATATTTTCTACAAGCGTTCACAATACAAATATAATTTGATTAGGAGAAATAATACAAACTTTCATTTTAAATTGAAAAATGTAAAAAAAAAAACAAAAATAATTTAAAATTCTTGTTCGTATTGTAAATGTACTTAATTTTTAGTTTTTAAAAAGCAAAAATGACAGGTTACAAAATTATTTAGTGATGTGTAACTACAGATGTATTATTTGCATTATTCGATCGAATGATCTCTAAATAATATTTTTACTTTAGGAACATCACCATTAATAAGGGTATATTTCAGTATAATCTTAGCAGCATCTCCCGTAAGGTGATCGTTGAGGAAAATCTTAGAACGAAAGTCACCACCAATAATAACATCAATGGACCAGAGCGGTGGTAATTGGCCATAATAACATCTCGCTTGTACACTTTACAAGGACAGATTTTCCGCAGGCAAAATAACAACTGTGTTGTATATCAAAGGAGTTCAGTTGCACACTAGAAAGACTGCTGATCTTTTTTATTGGCTCTCTAATGCCCTGAGTTGATTTACTGTTTGCTAAAGTTAATTTGTCGGTTACATTTTTATTTTTAAAATGTTATAATCTGTTTTGCCATAAGTTATTATATATACTATTCCACACAGCGTAATTGTGTATTCTTATACCATTGTAAGCATGATATTTATGTAATTTTATTATTTTTTTCTCCATAAGTCTTTTAGGAATACTTATCTCTTCAAAGACAAGATATTTATTTGTCCTGAAATAGTAAAATGTGTTTAATGTTCTGATTTATAAATTCTTTGGGAATAATGGATAGCTTTCTCCAGGCATTTACCTATATATATGTATATAGAAAAATAAGTTGGACTATGTTCGTCATTGGAGAATCACTCAACCGATTTACAAACCAATAATTGCGATAAAAGGGCCTACTATCACTGATGGATTTTTTTAAAAGGAAACATCGAACAATGTTTACGGGTATGCGTTCTACGCACACTTTTGTGATTGTGTGTTTTCCCCATATTGTTTTAGGAATTATTAAAAGCTTTCTTCAGACATTTATAATGTATATGTAGGTATGTATGTAAAACATTATAGCAAGCGCAAAGCTATTGTCTGTGGTAAGTACGCTTTCAATTATAGGTGTAAAAGTAATGTATAAGAAGAAACTTCTATCTATGGGATATCATACTAATTCCATATGTCATATACTAAAACTGTTTGCAGGAACTAAAGGAAGTTATACGACTGTGTTCTATATCAAAGGAGTTCAGTTGCACACTACAAAGACTGCTGATCTTTTTTATTGGCTCTCTAATGTCCTGAGTACCTTGCGGAAGACCATTTATGACAATGTTGGCACGATTCATTATTACAGTAAAAGACGCTGCCTCTCCATAACCTCTAGCTTACTTTCGATTTCCTTGTCCCTTTGAATCATAGTATTTCGGCAGTCATTTAATTCGATATTCAATTCATTGACGTCACCATTGAATTCGTTCCGCAAATCTCTAACAAGCTCATTAATGTTCTCCTCAAATGCCAACATGCACTCATTTAAGTGTTCATCAAACTCTCTTTGTTGTTCCCGTAATTTTTCTTTAATTGAAGCACTGATATACGCCATGAGTTGTTGTTGTTTTTCCTACAGCTGTTTCTTGAGAGTTTCGCAAAACTCAGAAAAACACTCTTTCAGGTTGCTTTTGTATACTACGGATCAGTGCAACTTTCACGACAATACGTTAATGGCATGTAAGTTGTAGCTCCGTTTGTGGAATACCAGCACACTTCGGGTGAAAATATCCACTGCAACACACACTAAATATCGATTTAGGCACATTCGTTTTGCAGCTAGGACATATACAAACTCGAACACTTGGAGCCATAGCAGAGATTATTTAATGTACATTTTTTTTTGTAATCGGATAATGGCTTTATTTTTCCTGTTTTTGTTTTGTATATTGGTTTGCCACTGAATGAATACAATTCAGCACTTGAATTCACTTTATTTGGAGTTGTGACAAAATAAATGACTGAGAAAATGAAATATGTTAAATAGTCATATTTTGTCGACAAAACACAATGTCACTACTATTTAATTTAAAATTTAAACAATTCTATTCTTTTCTTCACGGAGCGTTTTTTTTTTTTGTTACAGCTTTCCATAACTTGCTTTCCAAGACTTGCAAGAATTTTACCCTTTATATACTAACCTTCAGACAGATTTTGGAATTACTGTCGTATGTCTAGGGAATCCTTTGATTTACTGTTTGCTAAAGTTAATTAGTCGGTTACATTTTTATTTTTAAAATGTTATAATCTGTTTTGCCATAACAACGGAGACTTTTTACAGATGAAATTTAAAATCTACACATATACTTTTTGCATTATTATTCTTTGCCGCTCAGAAACCAACTATAAAATAAAGCAAGTTCTATTTCTGTGCCTACGGTTTTTGGGTCGTATATATATAATATCCAGACCTGTAATATTATAGCGAGCATCATAAAAATCTTTATTTTGAAAATAAAGTTATTATATATACTATTCCACACAGCGTAATTGTGTATTCGTATACCATTGTAAGCATGATATTTATGTAATTTTATTATTTTTTTCTCCATAAGTCTTTTAGGAATACTTATCTCTATAAAGACAAGATATCTGTAAATTTAATTGTCCTGAAATAGTAAAATGTGTTTAATGTTTTGATTTATAAATTCTTTGGGAATAATGGATAGCTTCCTCCAGGCATTTACCTATATATATGTATGTATATAGAAAAATAAGTTGGACCATGTTCGTCATTCGAGAATCACTCAACCGATTTACAAACCAATAATTGCGATAAAAGGGCCTACTATCACTGATGGATTTTTTTAAAAGGAAACATCGAACAATGTTTACGGGTATGCGTTCTACGCACACTTTTGTGATTGTGTGTTTTCCCCATATTGTTTTAGGAATTATTAAAAGCTTTCTTCAGACATTTATAATGTATATGTAGGTATGTATGTAAAACATTATAGCAAGCGCAAAGCTATTGTCTGTGGTAAGTACGCTTTCAATTATAGGTGTAAAAGTAATGTATAAGAAGAAACTTCTATCTATGGGATATCATACTAATTCCATATGTCATATACTAAAACTGTTTGCAGGAACTAAAGGAAGTTATACGACTGTGTTCTATATCAAAGGAGTTCAGTTGCACACTACAAAGACTGCTGATCTTTTTTATTGGCTCTCTAATGTCCTGAGTACCTTGCGGAAGACCATTTATGACAATGTTGGCACGATTCATTATTACAGTAAAAGACGCTGCCTCTCCATAACCTCTAGCTTACTTTCGATTTCCTTGTCCCTTTGAATCATAGTATTTCGGCAGTCATTTAATTCGATATTCAATTCATTGACGTCACCATTGAATTCGTTCCGCAAATCTCTAACAAGCTCATTAATGTTCTCCTCAAATGCCAACATGCACTCATTTAAGTGTTCATCAAACTCTCTTTGTTGTTCCCGTAATTTTTCTTTAATTGAAGCACTGATATACGCCATGAGTTGTTGTTGTTTTTCCTACAGCTGTTTCTTGAGAGTTTCGCAAAACTCAGAAAAACACTCTTTCAGGTTGCTTTTGTATACTACGGATCAGTGCAACTTTCACGACAATACGTTAATGGCATGTAAGTTGTAGCTCCGTTTGTGGAATACCAGCACACTTCGGGTGAAAATATCCACTGCAACACACACTAAATATCGATTTAGGCACATTCGTTTTGCAGCTAGGACATATACAAACTCGAACACTTGGAGCCATAGCAGAGATTATTTAATGTACATTTTTTTTTGTAATCGGATAATGGCTTTATTTTTCCTGTTTTTGTTTTGTATATTGGTTTGCCACTGAATGAATACAATTCAGCACTTGAATTCACTTTATTTGGAGTTGTGACAAAATAAATGACTGAGAAAATGAAATATGTTAAATAGTCATATTTTGTCGACAAAACACAATGTACTACTATTTAATTTAAAATTTAATTTTTTTTACAAAATTTTTTTTTCAACAGAATTTTTTTTTTTTACAAAATTTTTTTTTACAAAAATTTTTTTTTCAACAAAATTTTTTATTTTCATAAAAATCTTTATTTTGAAAATAAAGTTATTATATATACTATTCCACACAGCGTAATTGTGTATTCTTATACAATTGTAAGCATGATATTTATGTAATTTTATTATTTTTTTTCCCATAAGTCTTTTAGGAATACTTATCTATTCAAAGACAAGATATTTAATTGTCCTAAAATAGTAAAATGTGTTTAATGTTCTGATTTATAAATTATTTGGGAATAATGGATAGCTTTCTCCAGGCATTTACCTACAAATATGTATATAGAAAAATAAGTTGGACTATGTTCGACATTCGAGAATCACTCAACCGATTTACAAACCAATAATTGCGATAAAAGGGTCTACTATCACTGAGATGTTATTATGGCCAATTACCACCGCTCTGGTCCAATTTTTCTCAATGATGTTATTATTGGTGGTGACTTTCGTTCTAAGATTTTCCTCAACGATCACCTTACGGGAGATGCTGCTAAGATTATACTGAAATATACCCTTATTAATGGTGATGTTCCTAAAGTAAAAATATTATTTAGAGATCATTCGATCGAATAATGCAAATAATACATCTGTAGTTACACATCACTAAATAATTTGGTAACCTGCCATTTTTGCTTTTTAAAAACTAAAAATTAAGTACATTTACAATACGAACAAGAATTTTAAATTATTTTTGTTTTTTTTACATTTTTCAATTTAAAACAATTTAAAATGAAAGTTTTGTATTATTTCTCCTGATCAAATTATATTTGTATTGTGAACGCTTGTAGAAAATATTGTTGGTATTGTGAGTCGTACATTGATTTTATTTTAGATCAAATTTTGATTCAAAATTTCCTATTATATAGTTAGTTTGGATAGATGTTTTACATTTATTGGTCCGCTGCATTTTTCTTTTCTTTTTCGATTGGTTTGAATAATGTCAGATAGAAAATTTTAATAATAATTAACGATGTCTGTTAATAGTATAGGTGATGTTATAAGTGGTAATAGTTTACTTTTCCCAGTTCATTATATTTCAGTATTGGTGTCGATGAATTGAATATAAAATTCATTAATAATTATTAATCAACTAAATAGCAGTTTTATTAATTCTATAAATGATGATTATGGCTTCTCATTTCGAAATATAACGTTGCATGAGTTGATGCAGGCTTTCTTGGCAGTCAAATCTAATGGCTCTGGGTATGATGGGATTTCGCTTAATTTTCTTACAAGAGTATTTCCTCTTATAGACAACCATTTTTTGCATTTAGTGAACACCATAATAACGACGTCGTGTTTTCCACAACAATGGAAAATCGCCAAGGTGATCCTAATTCGAAAGAAGTCATGTTTGAATGTACCTGACAATTTGAGGCCAATTTCATAGCTGCCGATTTAGTCTAATAGCCTTTTCACATATACCGCGTTTCACCGAGTTTCGCTCTCTTGAAATCATTTGTAAATCATGGTGTTCACATATGCTTTTGTGAATTATTGTCATTTCATGTGACATTTCTCATTTCTGTTTTGTGTTTTCTACATTGACTGTAAACAACACAAACGCACATTTGTGAATAAAGAAAGATAAAATAATATCAAAAATGAATTTAATTTTTATAATATTTATTATACATTTAGCCACTGGCAAAAAAAAGGAGGAAGAAAAGGAGGACCAAAGGGGGAGTATGAACTGGACCCAGCCTTCAAGTACAGGTAGAGAATCCGATTCTGACTCCGAATCAAATAATAATATTACTGTCTTAGCTAACTCCAAAGATGACGAGGTCAGCAAGATGGTAGACGAAGTCAACAATTGTATGGCACAGCTCTCTACAAAAAAGAAGAAGCTATCGGGGGCACAACGACGTAAGTTGAAGAAGATGAACCGGGATAGCAAAAAGGCTAAAGTGCAGGATGCTCAAAAGGAGTCATCTGAAACTCCCTCCACCTCCTCGGAAGCTGGAAAGAGGGTCAGATCTCCCGAAGAGCAGAACACTGCGAAACCGCCGAAAAAGAAAAAGAGCTCCCCGCTCTCAAGTAAATTGGTGAGACCAAGTCAAACCCCCCACAAAAGAGACACTAGTCTGTATCTTTGTGGAAAGGGCGACAAAGTCAATCCAACTACAAAGAGAGCGAGCGCAGCAACGGAGCCCTCCGAGAAGACTGGGGCACCCGAAAGGGTATCCCGATCGACACGGAAGAGGAAGTTGACTGCTGAAAAAGGTAAGAAGCCACCATCATATGCTAAAGTAGCGCGGAAGCACAACAGAGACGAACTCTGCTACGCAGTGATCGATATCCGTTCGGCATCCGGCAAAATCCCTAAAGACCAGCACAACAAAGTTGAGGACCTGGTCAACAACCAAATTGTGGAGCATGCCCTCAACATCGAGGACGGGCCCCCAATTCAAATAATGAGCTGTGAGTTCAAAGGGGACATCTTGTTGTTGAGGATGGCATCAACAGCTTGCGTAGAGACCCTCACAGAACTCGTGGATACGATCCCCTCTCCCTGGGAAGGCGCCAAGCTGAAACTGGTGAGGATGAGGGACATCCCTAAGCTCCAAAAGCGACGGTGTACGTTAAAGGATGGGGCAGCGACTTCACAACAGAACGCATGCTCAAACTCTTTGGCCAGCAGAACAAAGGACTGGACGTAACGAGGTGGGAAGTCTTCCACAGGGAGAGCGACAGCAATGGCACTCTCCTTGTGGTGGGCTTGGATCAACTCTCCATGTCCAGCCTGGCCAAGATGAAGGGCATGGCTTTCTACGTGTCGAAAGCTGTCTTTTTCAAAATCGGCAAGGCCAGGGTCGGCGCTGAAGACCCTGAAAAAGAGCCCAAAGAAGAAAGAGACTGCGATGTAGAGAACCGTCCAGTGCAGTCCAAAAATGAAGAGGGAGCCGAATCCATCTCCGACTCCCAAGAAGCCCGTTTACTGGAGGACCTATGATTGAGGTCATCCAGATAAACCTCCATCGGAGCGAAACGGCAACAAACGCTTTGATGGAAAAAATAAATAAAGGTAAGACTCATATCGCTTTGATCCAGGAACCATGGACGATTCGAAACAAGGTTACTGGATTGAACCATGTCAACTACCAACTATTCTATGCAAATACGGGAACTAGACCAAGGACCTGTATCATATGCCACAAAAACTTATGTTATCTTTTCTCTCCAGAGTTGTCAACATCGGATGCAACAGTACTGAAACAGGGGAATGGGAACGTATACCTTGCGTCAGTATATCTGCCATTCGACTCACCGACATTACCACCTACGTCGGAACTGCAACGCCTTGTGAGGAGAGCCAAACAAACAGGTAACGAAGTACTAGTAGGTTGCGACGCTAACTCTCACCACGTTGCGTGGGGTAGTACTAACATTAATAAACGGGGACAAGCCCTAGTAGAATTTTTGAATATTAACGACCTAATACCTCTTAACATAGGAAACACTGCTACCTTTGTTAATAAAATTAGGGAAGAAGTATTAGATATAACAATATGTTCAGAAAATCTTATAGACGAAATACAGGAGTGGAGGGTCTCTAGAGAACATTCCTTTTCTGACCATCGTTACATAAGATTTAAGATAGCAAGGCCACCGCCAAACCCAATAAACTTTCGAAATAAGGCCAAAACGAAATGGGCAAAATTCGCGAAGTTAATTAGACAAAGACTAGGGCATGAAGAGTATGAGTGCCTAAGTGTTGAAGACATCGACGACAAGGTTGATAACATTACGGAGATTCTAGTGAAGTCATTCGAAGATAGCTGTCCACTTCGAGAAAGGAAATCAGCCCAAGAAAAACCCTGGATGACCGGGAAGATTCGCAACATTGGGAAAGAGGTCCGAAGACTTTTCAATAGGGCACGCCGTAAAAAATCTCCGGTATACTGGGACGACTACCATAGAAGACTCAGAGAATACAACAAAATTACAAGAACTGCAAAACGAAACTCCTGGAGGCTATTCTGCGAACAGGTGGATAGCGTTAACGATGTTTCAAAAATAAAAAAGTTCCTTTCAAAAACCCACACCCAAACCGAAACAATGGTAGATGATGTGGGTAGACGAATAGAATCAACTGAAGAAATGGTAAGACTTTTGATGAACACTCATTTTCCCCAAGGGATGGCGGGACACACAGAGATACCGATTCGTAGGGATAATGAAGTTCAACAAAGTTTTATCATTACAGACCATATGGTCAAAGAGGCCTTAAAGAGCTTCTCACCATTTAAGGCATCAGGACCTGATGGAATCTTTCCGGCACTACTACAGATGGAGGCTCACTACATGTCAACTCATCTAGCCGTTATTTTCACAGCATGCCTAAAATTCTCATACACGCCGAAAGCCTGGCAGGAGGCAAGAGTTGTTTTCATACCCAAACCAGGCAAGGCAAGTTATGCAACACCTAAGGCTTATCGACCAATAAGCCTCACATCTTTCTTACTCAAAACCATGGAGCGCATAGTGGATACCATGATCAAAAGTAAGATTCCAAGCGAAATGCTAAAATTTAAACAACATGCATACGTTAAAGGACGGTCAGTGGACACCGCCCTACACGAGGTAGTGCAAAACATAGAAGAATCCTTCAATGGGAAAATGTACACACTTGCGGTATGCATTGACATTGAAGGAGCGTTCAATAATGTACAGACCAACACACTAATTCAATCCTTAGACCAGTTCGAGGTGGACCGGGCTCTCCGAGACTGGATAAGCCACATGCTAAGGAATAGATGGATTAACTGTGGGTCTCACGAAATACAAATAAGAGACAAAGTATCACAGGGAACACCACAAGGAGGTATTTTATCACCACTCCTATGGGTTACCACTATTAACAGTCTCCTGAGGATCCTAACTGACGAAGGACTTAAACCAGTCTGCTATGCAGACGACGTTATAATACTTCTGAGGGGCCAGAATCCAAACCAACTTTGCAGAAGGGCCGAAACTGCCCTAAAACTTGCATATGACTGGGCTCGACCAAGAGGTCTAAATGTAAACCCAGACAAAACTGAAATATGTCTGTTTACAAGGAAAACAAAGATTGGTCCATATATAGACCCATCTTTCCTTAACAAAACAATTTCAATATCAGACAAGGTTAAATACTTAGGTGTAATCTTGGACAGAAAACTAAATTGGAAGTACCACATGGAAGAACGAGCAAACAAAGCTCACAGATGCTGGTCTTTATGTAGAAGAGCTATAGGCTCAAAATGGGGCCTCAATCCAACGATGACACACTGGCTCTACAAAAGCGTAACTAGACCTGTTCTAACTTATGCATCAGTAGTATGGTGGACATCGATGGAAAAGAAGTGCAACATAAAAACATTACAAAAGGTCCAACGTATGTGTTGCCTCGGCATAAGCGGAGCAATGAGGACCACATCTAATAGGGCTTTAGAGACTATCTTAAATGTCCCACCAATAGAAATACAGATTAAATATGAAGCCGCCCTCACAGCAATGAGACTCAAAGCAATGGGCGAATGGATCGAAACTGATCACAGGTCATATCATCAAAAAATAGTTGAGGTAGTCCAAGGGAATTTAACTGACATAACATCAGCACCCGATAGAATACCCGAAACGTCAATAGTTGTTGAGTGTGAGACCCTAATACCAGACAGACAATCTTGGATTGATGGAACCCTAGCGCAGACACCAACTGGAAACTGCGGTTATACAGATGGTTCGAAACTAGGGGAAAGGACGGGGCTGGGACTTTATATCGAAGAACCGGAAACCGAACTTTTATTCCGCCTACCAGACCATAACACGGTCCTACAGGCGGAAATCCGAGCAATTACAGAGTGTGTGATCTGGTTTAGCGCTAACACAAGACCAACAAACGTAAATATCTTTACAGATAGCCAATTGGCTATCAAGGCAATAACGACTAAAACGGTTAAATCAAGAACAGTTTTAGATTGTAAAATGGCTATTAACTCTTACTCCAGACATGGCACAATACGCCTCATATGGGTGCCTGGTCATCACGGGGTAAGAGGAAACGAGAAAGCCAATACCTTGGCTCAACGAGCCAGGGAGTTGCAAACAATAAATTTAGAGAACGCGAAACCATTTGGAGCTACGCGTTCTGAGCTAAAAAGATGGGCGGCAGACGCCCATATCACACTATGGAATAGTGAAACTATTGGGAAAACGACAAGAATCTTGTGGGGTGAACCAAACGAGGATAAAACCAAAACCTTGCTGAAACTGAGCAAAACAGAAATTAGTAAGATCATGGGCATTCTAACAGGGCACATAGGCTTACAATCGCATCTACACAAAATAGGAGTTGTAGACAATAGCGTATGTAGGGCATGCGGGGAGGATGACGAAACTTTGGAGCATTTCCTCTGTCACTGCCCAGCGTTCGCAAACAATAGATCCCGTTTCTTGGGAAATGACACTTTAACAGACTTGACCCATCTCAGGGGCGCAGACTGGAAAACAATTAAAGATTATGTCAATAGTACAGAGTTCTTAAAATAACTTCTCAAGACCTTTCCATGCACAGTTTAGAGCGCACAACAAGCCGAATACTGGCTTAGGTGTATGTCTAAGGACATGAGGCGGAGAAAAACCGCCTCCTCTTCTCAACCTAACCTAACCTAACCTATAATATTTAACTTTATATCATTGTATGATAAAGCAATGGATGGATTCAAAGAAATAAATAATTATTTTACTAATACAATGGATTTGTATCGAAGGAAAAGAAATTTGCACAATAACATACAATAACAAAACAAACTAGAAGAAACAAACAAACATCTGTTTTTTTCCCTCATTTTTCTGACATTTGCTTTCAACCAGCAATGCAAATTTTTTCATTTTATTCCTTTTTTTTACTACTTTTGCAGTACAACACTGTGCTCTCTCTCATTTTTACTGTGATTTCAACGAAATTACAGAAAAATTAGCATAATGTCTGCGTTTTTTTTGTATGGAAATAAGTATAATTTCAAGTGTAATTTGCCTCAATTCATCCAAAGAGAGTGAAACTCGGTGAAACGCGGTATATGTGAAAAGGTTATAAGATTGTAGAAAATATTTTTAAGTGCCAGTTCTTAGACCATATTAAAAGTGAATCGCTGTTGAATGACTGTCAGTGTGGTTTTCGAAATAACAGAAGCACCTTCGCTTTGTTAGTTGGTCTTACTGACACCAAAAGGAAAAACACATATGATCAGAAAATGTGTGTACTATTGTCGTTGGACTTGGAAAAGGCATTTAACAGTGTAGATTACGGTGTTTTTATAAGCAAAATGTTTGGAATTATAGATTTGGGAGAAGTGGAGTAACACAAGGTTCTGTTCTTGGACTGATTTTGTTTGTCTTGTTTATTAATGACCTTTTTAGTAGTTTGGGTAATGGTTGTTTAATCGGTCACAAGGCTTTGAGTTAATAAATGAAATAATATTAAGCCCTGCTCGATTTATAGGAGGAACACCAAATATTAGTCTTCTTAACGTAAGAATTTTAGTGTAATACCATTAAACAAACCTCACTTGGCAATGCCATTTTAACAACCAACCGCGCTGATATGCCTTTTCGAATATGTTATTAACATACATATTTATTTCTATTTGATTCCTGATATAGCAGCCATGACGTACGAATCATAATTCATACTATCATTTTTTGGAATTAACCTTATATGAAATAATAAAAAGGGCTAGTCTCCATCAGATACGGAACCATATGGTGGTTAATCGTGCTCGCCATAACCTTTGAGAGCGGAAATGGGCGGTAATTCCCAGAATTTCCAGCGTCTTGGGATTCTTCTGTAGGCTCTCTGTCCTAAAACATTTCCAAACTTTATTCTCTCCTTTTTTCATCACGTCAGCTACGTGTCTTGTTTGGGTTCGTCATATTGAAACCCGTATTCGTTACTTCGGGAGTACCACAAGAACGACATCTGGGTTCATTACTACTTTCAATTTCCATGAATGATCTTCTAGAAATTTGGAATAACTGTATAATTTGTATTTATGCTGTATGGGCCCTACAACTCAAAAGCTATGCATTTGACTTATATAATTTGATTGTTGAATGTGGTTGTCATAACAATAGTGGGATCATCCTGAAGTTTTCACAGTATGTTGTACTGGCACATGTAATTGAAAGTATTCTTACCGCAGACTGTAGGGTATATACAAAAATAAGTTTTTATGGCGCTTGCTATAGCATTTTACATACATAACTACATATATACATTATACAGTTCTGGAGAATGCTATCAATAGTTACCCAAAAATTTTGGGAAAACCATAGAATCGAAAAATTTTGAGTAGAACACATACTCGTAAACATATTTCGATGTTTCCTTTTAAAAAAAAAGCCATCAGTGAAAGTGGACCCTTTTATCGCAATTATTGGTTGAGTGATTCTCGACTTATAAAATGACGAACATAGTACAACTTATTTTTCTATATACATATATATAGGTAAATGCATGGAGAAAGCTATCCATTATTCCCAAAGAATTTATAAATCAGATATTAAAAATATTTTGCTATTTCAGGACAAATAAATTTACAGATATCTAGTATTTCTGAAAGACTTATGGGGAAAAAAATAATAAACTTACATAAATATGCTTACAATGGTATAAGAACACACAATTACCCTATATGGAATCGTATAACTTCATTTAGTTCCTGCAAACAGTTTTAGTATATGACATATGGAATTAGTATGATATCCATAGATAGAAGTTTTTTTTATACATTACTTTTACACCTATAATTGAAAGTGTACTTACCACAGACAATAGCTTTGCGCTTGCTATAATGCTTTACATACATACCTACATATAAATTATATATGTCTGAAGAAAGCTTTTAATAATTCCTAAAACAATATGGGGAAAACACACAATCACAAAAGTGTGCGTAGAACGCATACCCGTACACATTGTTCGATGTTTCCATCAAAAATCCATCAGTGATAGTAGGCCCTTTTATCGCAATTATTGGTTTGTAAATCGGTTGAGTGATTCTCGAATGTCGAACATAGTCCAACTTATTTTTCTATATACATATTTGTAGGTAAATGCCTGGAGAAAGCTATCCATTATTCCCAAATAATTTATAAATCAGAACATTAAACACATTTTACTATTTTAGGACAATTAAATATCTTGTCTTTGAAGAGATAAGTATTCCTAAAAGACTTATGGAGAAAAAAAAAATAAAATTACATAAATATCATGCTTACAATTGTATAAGAATACACAATTACGCTGTGTGGAATAGTATATATAATAACTTAATTTTCAAAATAAAGATTTTTATGAAAAAAAAAAATTTTGTTGAAAAAAAAGTTATTATATATACTATTATTTTCAAAATAAAGATTTTTATGAAAAAAAAAAATTTTGTTGAAAAAAAAGTTATTATATATACTATTCCACACAGCGTAATTGTGTATTCTTATACAATTGTAAGCATGATATTTATGTAATTTTATTATTTTTTTCTACATAAGTCTTTTAGGAATAAACATCGAACAATGTGTACGGGTATGCGTTCTACGCACACTTTTGTGATTGTGTGTTTTCCCCATATTGTTTTAGGAATTATTAAAAGCTTTCTTCAGACATATATAATTTATATGTAGGTATGTATGTAAAGCATTATAGCAAGCGCAAAGCTATTGTCTGTGGTAAGTACACTTTCAATTATAGGTGTAAAAGTAATGTATAAGAAGAAACTTCTATCTATGGATATCATACTAATTCCATATGTCATATACTAAAACTGTTTGCAGGAACTAAATGAAGTTATACGATTCCATATAGGGTAATTGTGTGTTCTTATACCATTGTAAGCATATTTATGTAAGTTTATTATTTTTTTCCCCATAAGTCTTTCAGAAATACTAGATATCTGTAAATTTATTTGTCCTGAAATAGCAAAATATTTTTAATATCTGATTTATAAATTCTTTGGGAATAATGGATAGCTTTCTCCATGCATTTACCTATATATATGTATATAGAAAAATAAGTTGTACTATGTTCGTCATTTTATAAGTCGAGAATCACTCAACCAATAATTGCGATAAAAGGGTCCACTTTCACTGATGGCTTTTTTTTTAAAAGGAAACATCGAAATATGTTTACGAGTATGTGTTCTACTCAAAATTTTTCGATTGTATGGTTTTCCCAAAATTTTTTGGTTAACTATTGATAGCATTCTCCAGAACTGTATAATGTATATATGTAGTTATGTATGTAAAATGCTATAGCAAGCGCCATAAAAACTTATTTTTGTATATACCCTACAGTCTGCGGTAAGAATACTTTCAATTACATGTGCCAGTACAACATACTGTGAAAACTTCAGGATGATCCCACTATTGTTATGACAACCACATTCAACAATCAAATTATATAAGTCAAATGCATAGCTTTTGAGTTGTAGGGCCCATACAGCATAAATACAAATTATACAGTTATTCCAAATTTCTAGAAGATCATTCATGGAAATTGAAAGTAGTAATGAACCCAGATGTCGTTCTTGTGGTACTCCCGAAGTAACGAATACGGGTTTCAATATGACGAACCCAAACAAGACACGTAGCTGACGTGATGAAAAAAGGAGAGAATAAAGTTTGGAAATGTTTTAGGACAGAGAGCCTACAGAAGAATCCCAAGACGCTGGAAATTCTGGGAATTACCGCCCATTTCCGCTCTCAAAGGTTATGGCGAGCACGATTAACCACCATATGGTTCCGTATCTGATGGAGACTAGCCCTTTTTATTATTTCATATAAGGTTAATTCCAAAAAATGATAGTATGAATTATGATTCGTACGTCATGGCTGCTATATCAGGAATCAAATAGAAATAAATATGTATGTTAATAACATATTCGAAAAGGCATATCAGCGCGGTTGGTTGTTAAAATGGCATTGCCAAGTGAGGTTTGTTTAATGGTATTACACTAAAATTCTTACGTTAAGAAGACTAATATTTGGTGTTCCTCCTATAAATCGAGCAGGGATTAATATTATTTCATTTATTAACTCAAAGCCTTGTGACCGATTAAACAACCATTACCCAAACTACTAAAAAGGTCATTAATAAACAAGACAAACAAAATCAGTCCAAGAACAGAACCTTGTGTTACTCCACTTCTCCCAAATCTATAATTCCAAACATTTTGCTTATAAAAACACCGTAATCTACACTGTTAAATGCCTTTTCCAAGTCCAACGACAATAGTACACACATTTTCTGATCATATGTGTTTTTCCTTTTGGTGTCAGTAAGACCAACTAACAAAGCGAAGGTGCTTCTGTTATTTCGAAAACCACACTGACAGTCATTCAACAGCGATTCACTTTTAATATGGTCTAAGAACTGGCACTTAAAAATATTTTCTACAATCTTATAACCTTTTCACATATACCGCGTTTCACCGAGTTTCACTCTCTTTGGATGAATTGGGGCAAATTACACTTGAAATTATACTTATTTCCATACAAAAAAAACGCAGACATTATGCTAATTTTTCTGTAATTTCGTTGAAATCACAGTAAAAATGAGAGAGAGCACAGTGTTGTACTGCAAAAGTAGTAAAAAAAAGGAATAAAATGAAAAAATTTGCATTGCTGGTTGAAAGCAAATGTCAGAAAAATGAGGGGAAAAAACAGATGTTTGTTTGTTTCTTCTAGTTTGTTTTGTTATTGTATGTTATTGTGCAAATTTCTTTTCCTTCGATACAAATCCATTGTATTAGTAAAATAATTATTTATTTCTTTGAATCCATCCATTGCTTTATCATACAATGATATAAAGTTAAATATTATAAAAATTAAATTCATTTTTGATATTATTTTATCTTTCTTTATTCACAAATGTGCGTTTGTGTTGTTTACAGTCAATGTAGAAAACACAAAACAGAAATGAGAAATTTCACATGAAATGACAATAATTCACAAAAGCATATGTGAACACCATGATTTACAAATGATTTCAAGAGAGCGAAACTCGGTGAAACGCGGTATATGTGAAAAGGCTATTAGACTAAATCGGCAGCTATGAAATTGGCCTCAAATTGTCAGGTACATTCAAACATGACTTCTTTCGAATTAGGATCACCTTGGCGATTTCCCATTGTTGTGGAAAACACGACGTCGTTATTATGGTGTTCACTAAATGCAAAAAATGGTTGTCTATAAGAGGAAATACTCTTGTAAGAAAATTAAGCGAAATCCCATCATACCCAGAGGCATTAGATTTGACTGCCAAGAAAGCCTGCATCAACTCATGCAACGTTATATTTCGAAATGAGAAGCCATAATCATCATTTATAGAATTAATAAAACTGCTATTTAGTTGATTAATAATTATTAATGAATTTTATATTCAATTCATCGACACCAATACTGAAATATAATGAACTGGGAAAAGTAAACTATTACCACTTATAACATCACCTATACTATTAACAGACATCGTTAATTATTATTAAAATTTTCTATCTGACATTATTCAAACCAATCGAAAAAGAAAAGAAAAATTTGATCTAAAATAAAATCAATGTACGACTCACAATACCAACAATATTTTCTACAAGCGTTCACAATACAAATATAATTTGATCAGGAGAAAAATACAAAACTTTCATTTTAAATTGAAAAATGTAAAAAAAAACAAAAATAATTTAAAATTCTTGTTCGTATTGTAAATGTACTTAATTTTTAGTTTTTAAAAAGCAAAAATGACAGGTTACAAAATTATTTAGTGATGTGTAACTACAGATGTATTATTTGCATTATTCGATCGAATGATCTCTAAATAATATTTTTACTTTAGGAACATCACCATTAATAAGGGTATATTTCAGTATAATCTTAGCAGCATCTACCGTAAGGTGATCGTTGAGGAAAATCTTAGAACGAAAGTCACCACCAATAATAACATCATTGAGAAAAATTGGACCAGAGCGGTGTTAATTGGCCATAATAACATCTCGCTTGTACACTTTACAAGGACAGATTTTCCGCAGGCAAAATAACAACTGTGTTGTATATCAAAGGAGTTCAGTTGCACACTAGAAAGACTGCTGATCTTTTTTATTGGCTCTCTAATGTCCTGAGTACCTTGCGGCAGACCATTTATGACAATGTTGGCACGATTCATTATTACAGTAAAAGACGCTGCCTCTCCATAACCTCTAGCTCACTTTCGATTTCCTTGTCCCTTTGAAGCATAGTATTTCGGCAGTCATTTAATTCGGTACTCAATTCATTGACGTCACCATTGAATTCGTTCCGCAAATCTCTAACAAGCTCATTAATGTTCTCCTCAAATGCCAAAATGCACTCATTTAAGTGTTCATCAAACTCTCTTTGTTGTTCCCGTAATTTTTCTTTAATTGAAGCACTGATATACGCCATGAGTTGTTGTTGTTTTTCCTACAGCTGTTTCTTGAGAGTTTCGCCAAACTCAGAAAAACACTCTTTCAGGCTGCTTTTGTTTACATTCGGATCAGTGCAAATTTCACAACAATACGTTAATGACCTGTAAGTGGTAGCTCCGTTTCTGGAATACCAGCACACTTCGGGTGAAAATATCCACTGCAACACACACTAAATATCGATTTAGGCACATTCATTTTGCAGCTAGGACATATACAAACTCGAACACTTGGAGCCATAGCATAGATTATTTAATCTACATTTTTTTTGTAATCGGATAATGGCTTTATTTTTCCTGTTTTTGTTTTGTATATTGGTTTGCCACTGAAGAAATACAATTCAGCACTTGAATTCACAGTCACTTTATTTGGAGTTGTGACAAAATAAATAACTGAGAAAATGAAATATGTTAAATAGTCATATTTTGTCGACAAAACACAATGTCACTACTATTTAATTTAAAATTTAAACAATTCTATTCTTTTCTTCACGGAGAGTTTTTTTTTTGTTTCAGCTTTTGTTGGTATAAAAATCTGGCCATACTGTCAGACATCCTGATACCCTTTATTGTAATTGCACTTATTGCAACTATGTTTTTGACATTCTTGTCGATCACCTTTTACTTCCGTTTTACATCTTCTTCAATAAACAAGCTTATTCTATAAAACACTTTATTTCATTAATTTCATCTGTTAGTATATATGCCATCTCAACAGGTTATGGACCCAGAGTGTGCTTAATGAAATTAATTGAACCGTCTTAAAAGTATTGTGAATATTTCGTTTTGCCAGAATGTCGATTTCAACTAATTTTAATGTTGAAAAGTTGATCGGTAGAGAAAACTACTCATCGTGGTCATTTGCTGTAAAAAACCTCCTTCAGCACGAAGAATTGTGGGAAACCGTCCAAGGGATATATCCTACAACAGGAATAGACACGAAGCTGGACATTAAGGCAAAAACGAAAATAATCTTGCTGGTTGACAAGATAAATTATGTCCATATTGAGGATGCAGAAACATCGAAAGAAGTATGGAGCAAGTTAAAGGAAGCTTTTCAAGATTCTGGTCTTTCCCGTGGCGTTGGACTTCTACGTCAGCTCATAACAACAAATTTTACATCATGTGCGAGCATTGAGGAGTATGTTAGCCAGATTGTTTCAACAGCGCATAAATTGAAAGAGGTTAACATGCCAGTAAGTGACGAATGGATCGGAACGCTTCTTCTAGCAGGTTTACCGGAAGAGTATGCCCCAATGATTATGGGAATAGAGAGCTCTGGGGTGAAAATTTCGTGCGATTCCATAAAGACGAAACTGCTACAGGACATCAAAAAGACAAATGATACTACCAATGCAGCTTTTTTCAGCGCCAAGAAGAAAAAAACTTTATTAAGAAAGGTCTTCGTTGCTTTAATTGCAATCGTATTGGTCATATCGCGGCAGATTGCCATGATAAAAAGAAGAAACCTGAGAACGGCAGAGAACATGGTTTTTGTACCGTATTCGTGGCAGGTGCTATTAACTCCCATGATTGGTTTGTGGATTCTGGCGCAAGCTTACACATGTCTATGCGAAGAGACTGGTTTGTCGAAATAAAGCAATCACCAATTAAGGAAATTTTTGTAGCCAACAAAGAAAAATTAGCAGTTCGAGGTGTGGGCGACATAAAGATGCAGCTAGAAAACAAGGGCGAATTAGTTGAAATAACAATTCATAATGTGCTTTATGTGCCAGATTTGACTGTTAATCTTCTATCTGTGAGTCAGATTACTCGACGAGGTTACACAGTAAAATTTTCGAATGGCAGATGTGTGATTGAATGCAGTGGTGATGTGGTGGCAACAGCTAGCTTGCAAGATAGATTGTTTAAACTTGATGGCAGTGCGAAGCCTATGTGTATGGTGGCAACAAATGTGGACATTGATACATGGCACGCACGTATGGGACATTTGAAATATTCCGATTTGCAGAAGACTCAGCGGCTAGTTGATGGTATGATATTTCAAATGTCACCGGCGAAAAATTGTGTATCGTGCCTCAAGGGAAAAATGTCAAGGAAACCGTTTAAATCATCAGATTCTCGAGCCACCAGAATACTTGAGCTCATACACTCTGACCTTTGTGGCCCAATGGAGGAATCTTCTATAAATGGAGCTAAGTATTTTCTGTCCTTCATTGATGATTTTACTCGCAGAGTATTTGTTTATTTTTTGCAGGCAAAAACGGAGGTACCAGCAATTTTTGCACAATTTAAGTCCAGAGTCGAAAATGAGACCGGTGCAAAAATAAATTGCTTGCGTACGGACAATGGCACAGAATTTTGCAACAGTCTCCTATTGTCAATACTTGTTAAAAGCGGCATACGACATCAGACCACCGTGCCATACAGCCCCCAACAAAACGCCGTCGCCGAACGCATGAACCACACAATTGTTGAAAAGGCGCGCTGTATGCTCTTACATGCTGGATTGCCGAAGAAATTTTGGGCCGAAGCTGTTGCAAATGCTGTATATGTCCTCAATCGTTCCGTTTCTGCCGCAATAAACACAAATATTCCACAAGAAAAGTGGACCGGCGTCAAAACTGAAGTGTCGCATCTCCGTATTTTTGGATCTCGAGCCGTCGCCTATGTACCGAAGGAAAAAAGAAGAAAATGTGATTCAAAAGCAAAAGAATTTATTTTCGTTGGATATTGCGAGGATACAAAAGATTATCGCTTGCTGGAACCAGGTAGTTTCCGTTTGACAAAAAGTCGCGACGTTGTATTTTTTGAAAGTGACTTCCAACAAAAACATCTTACCCCTGTTGAAGAATGTTTGATTAACAATGGAGATGTCACAAATGCTGACAGTGCGAATGACAGAGATGGTACAAATGATGATGGTACGAATAGTAGTGAGCCACTTCAAGAAAGTACGGATTCAGAAAACAGTATTGAGTCGCCGACTGATAATGACTCTCTCGATTTTTTTGATCCTGACGAAACGTTTACAAGTGGAAACAGCGATATTAATCCCGATTTTTCATCAAGCAGAGATGGTAATGTTCGACGATCTCAACGTACACCAAAACCCATCAATATGAATGATTATCACCTGTATTTAGTGGAGGCTGTTGGTGATCCATTCACGGTGGATGAGGCTCTCAGTGGTGTTGATGGCGAGCAGTGGAGGCATGCGATGAACAATGAATACAAGTCCTTAATAGAAAACAACACGTTGACCTTGGTTGACTTACCACCCGATGCTAAACCCATAAAAAGCAAATGGGTATTTAAGAAAAAAAGAGATGAGAATAGCAATGTCAATCGGTATAAAGCCCGGTTGGTAATTAAGGGATGTTCGCAAAAACCCGGTATTGACTTTCAAGAAACCTATTCGCCTGTGGTGCGTTATACGTCAATACGTTATCTATTATCAGTGGCAGCCAAGTTTAATCTAGACATTGAGCAGATGGACGCTGTGACAGCTTTTTTGCAGGGAGATCTAGATGAACAAATATTTATGGAACCACCAGAGGGTGTGTGCAGCCAAACTGATGGAAAAGTCTGCAAACTCCACAAAGCAATCTATGGCCTAAAACAGGCAAGTCGACAATGGAACAAAAAATTAGATGGTGCTTTGAAGAGTTTAAATTTGCAACGGTCAAAGCTGGATCCATGCATATATTTTGAGATAAGTGGTACCAAAATGTTTTTCATATCAGTTTACGTAGATGACCTCTTGATTTTTACAAACAATTCTGCACTAAAGTTCAAGGTGAAGGCCGAACTGAAGAAATTATTCTCGATGACAGATTTGGGAGAGGCGAAGAGTTGTGTTGGTCTACGCATAACGAGAGATCGTATGAAAAGCGAAATTTATATTGATCAGTCAATGTATGCAGAAGAATTTTCGAGGCGTTTCAACATGGCTGACTGCAAACCTGCATATACACCCTTCGATTCTAATGTTAAATTAAAAACACCATAATCAAATTCAAAACGATTGGAAAATATTCCATATCAAGAGGCTATTGGATGTTTGCTATATTTAGCTCAAGGAACTCGTCCAGATATTTCATACGCTGTGAATTACCTGAGTAAGTTCAATGGAAATTTTGATAATTCTCACTGGACAGCGGTAAAGCGAGTCTTCAGATATCTGAAGGGGATGATAAATACCAAAATTGTGTACAAGAGGGACGACAATTTCAAAATACATGGTTATTGTGATGCGGACTACGCTGGAGATGTGTCGGACAGGCGATCTTGTACCGGTTATGTTTTTATTCATCAAGGTGTTATTAGTTGGGGTAGCAAGCGTCAGACAACTGTGGCTCTCTCGACTACAGAAGCCGAGTACATGGCTATGGCTGCGGCTGTACAGGAAGCAGAATGGCTCCGACAATTTCAACACGAAATGTTTACAAATCTGTATGATAACAATGTCTTGCTTTATTGTGACAACAAAAGTGCATTGAACCTGGCAACGACGGACGCATACCATGGTCGGTCTAAACACATAGATGTGCGTCATCACTTCGTTCGAGACAAAGTAAATGATGGTCATATAACTCTTCAGCATGAAACAACCGAAAATATGCCGGCGGATTTCCTCACGAAACCTCTATCAAAGGAGAAGCACATGAAGTGTGCAAGGATGTTGGGACTTTCGTTTGTATAGCCAGCTTTTAGTGGAGGTGTTGGTATAAAAATCTGGCCATACTGTCAGACATCCTGATACCCTTTATTGTAATTGCACTTATTGCAACTATGTTTTTGACATTCTTGTCGATCACCTTTTACTTCCGTTTTACATCTTCTTCAATAAACAAGCTTATTCTATAAAACACTTTATTTCAGTAATTTCATCTGTTAGTATATATGCCATCTCAACAGCTTTCCATAACTTGCTTTCCAAGACTTGCAAGAATTTTACCCTTTATATACTAACCTACTCAAATTTTCAGACAGATTTTGGAATTACTGTCGTATGTCTAGGGAATCCTTTGATTTACTGTTTGCTAAAGTTAATTTGTCGGTTACATTTTTATTTTTAAAATGTTATAATCTGTTTTGCCATAACAACGGAGACTTTTTACAGATGAAATTTAAAATCTACACATATACTTTTTGCATTATTATTCTTTGCCGCTCAGAAACCAACTATAAAATAAAGCAAGTTCTATTTGTGTGCCTACGGTTTTTGGGTCGTTTTTCTTTAGAAAAAAAGCTCCAGACCTGTAATATTATAGCGAGCATCATAAAAATCTTTATTTTGTATATACCCAGCAGTGTGTAGTAAGAATACTTTTAATTACATGTGTCTGTCTGTGGGATATGAAGCTAATACATTAAAATTGTTGTGGAAAATAAAGTTATTATATATACTATTCCACACAGCGTAATTGTGTGTTCTTATACCATTGTAAGCATGATATTTATGTAATTTTATTATTTTTTTCTGCATAAGTCTTTTAGTAGTACTTATCTCAACCCATTTACAAAGCAATAATTGCGATAAAATGGCCTAAAAAACAAAAACATTTAAAAAAAAATTCTGTTGGTATGATCGACAACTTCCTTAGCAAGAGTTTAATGATTTTGTGGGAGCTTTAATTTTCTGATATTAGGGTGGTACATTATGGTAGTAGCAACTGAGATATGATGGGTAGATACCAGAAGGGGGTACTTGAGGTCCATGACTTCAATAACAAACATCGATGTATCACACTTAAACCGGGACCACTAGTTCGGGAAAAAAAAATTAGAAACTACCTTGCACGAACTTTTTTTTTGAGATACGGCCTAATGAACAGTGTTTCCCACAGTGACAGTTTCACGATATTATTTAAATGTCTTAAATGGTTATGGAATCAACGTATTCATTTGTGGTATTACCTGCACTAAAGGAAAAAACAGGTTGAAAAATCATCAACGTTCGTGAACAATTGTAGGGTTCTCGAATTATACGTGAACGCTCGTTATCGAAATTCAAACTCATCAGCCCCTACAACGACTACAACAAACACGGAAACGGATACGAATACGACGAACAAAGCAGTGGGAGACTTGGCTGCCTTGTTCGAATACGCAGCAAGAATACAAACACCAGATGAATTGGCAAGCGAAGGGAGTCATAGACTAACTTCAGGAGCCGAGGAATCTGACTTCTCCTGGGACGGAAACGTCACAATCCTTGCAGGCCCACTAGCGGCTAGCAAAGGCCGGAAGGATGAAGCAGGCAAGAGCCTTGCTAATAAGAAAAAGTTGTCAGGAGCTCAGAGGAAAAAGCTGCGAAGAATTCGACTGGCAAACGAAAAAGCAACTCTGCAGCAGACTCCCAAAGATACATCGGAGCCTACACCTGCACCCGCAGGTAAAAGCATCCACTATCCACAGGAGGAATCTGCCGAAGCTGCAACAAAGAAGAGAAAGAGCTTTCTGACATCAGGTATGACTAAATCTTCCAATCCGAAACCAAAAGAAGGTCGAAATCCTACCACGACATCGGACAACTTGCCTTCCACCTCAAGGAAAGGTGACGTACCAAAGGAACGTCCGTCACTTAAGAGGAAGGCAAATGTTGAAACTGGTAAGAAGCCGCCATCTTACGCCAAAGTAGCAAAACGTAAAAAATGGGACGAGCTATGCTTTGGCGTGATCGACCAAAAAAGTGCCACGGAAAAAATCCCGGGAGAGCATAGGCCAGCCATAAAAGAGCTGATAAATACCAAAATCTTGGAGCACGTCCTCGGTAAGGGAGGCGATTGCGACGAGATTGAGATCCTGAGCTGCTCCTACGCCAAGGGCATCTTGATGATGCAACTCGCATCAAATAAATGCGTAAACACCTTGGCACGCCTAGTGAGGGATGTTCCTACCCCTTGGGAGGGCGGTGAGCTCGACCTCATTTGGAAAAGGGACATCCCGGAACTTACAAAGGCGTCCTTCTTCCTTAAGGGTTGGGGCAGCAAACTCCCACCCGGGAAAGTCCTTGACGTCCTGGGCAAGCAGAATAAGGGTCTGGAGACGGGCAAATGGGAGATCTTCCACAGGGAAGAGAGCCAAGACGGCAGTGATGCCAGAGGTTTTTTTTTTGGAAATTCCCTACGTTTATTTCAAAAATCCCTTTTTTCCCTACGGCAGTTATTTCCCCCCCTACATTTCCTACACTCCAATTAGTTAAAATTTAATAAATTCTAATAATTCTATTAATTATATTTTGTTAACTTCTTGTTTATTCTAAGTTTTATTATTGAAGTGTAAGCAATTAAACAAAAAATAACATAAAATAGTTCACGTTCACGTTATTTAAAAGAATTAACAAAAAAATAAAAAAAAATAAAATAATATAAAATAGTTAGTGTAATTAAAAAGTATAATAAAAAAAAACTTAAATAGTTCAGGATCATTAAAAATAATTAACAAAAAAAAAACTTAAAATAACATAAAATAGTTCAGGATCACGTAAAAAGAATTAACAGAAAAAAACTTAAGTTATTTGTACAAATCTTTAGAGTTCAGTCTTTTATAGTGAGAAGTTAGTAATCGTTATTCACAAAATTACCGCAGCAACAACTTGTTGTATCAAAATACTTATTAAATATTTGCAGAAATTGCGAATGTTAAGGATATTTTGCATTGACGCTTCAAACCACCTGTCAAACAATGGAACAATTGTTTACATGTTACATGTTTACAAATAAAATTGAAGCCGGTCACTTTTGATGACGGCGATGAAACTTTAAGGGATTTTCCCTAGTTCTGGCATCACTTCAAGACGGTATCCTCTTCGTTGTGGGACTCGACCACGGGTCCCTCGCACGACTCAAAGAGATGAAGGGGAGGGCCTTCTTCGTCTCAACAGCCGTGTACGTCAAAATCGGCCAGCTACCCATTGGCAGGACGGCAGATAAGCACGACGCTGCCAACGAGGAACCGAAAAAAGAGAGCAGTGATGCAGCAGCAGCACCGCAAAAAGCAGAAGAGAAGGCTGGGGACCACATCACCAGCTCCCAAGAAGACAGACTTCTGGCATGACCGGCATCAAGGTCATCCAGATTAACCTCCATCGGAGCGAAATGGCAACTACCGCGCTGATGCAAAAAATAAACAACGGTAAGGTTCATATAGCATTAAACCAAGAACCATGGACACACAAGAACAAGTTATTGGTTTAAACAACCCGCTTTACCAACTATTCTACGCAAGATCAGAGGGACGACCCAGAACTTGCATACTCACACATAAAAACTTAAGCTTCTTTTTCTTCCCAGAGTTGTCAACTGCGGATGCGACGGTGCTGAGACTTGGGGATGGTAGCCTGTACCTTAGAATTCCTTAATAAGTATGATCTTATTACAATAAATACGGGCAACAAAGCCACCTTCATAAATCGAATCAGAGAGGAGGTATTATATCACTTTCGGTTCTGAAGAGATAGTAGAAGAGATCCAAGGATGGCAAGTCTCCGACAAGCACTCCTTTTCAGATCACCGATACATAATTTTTAGTTTAATGAAACCACCACCAGAACCGCTAAGTTTCAGGAACAAGACCAAAACCAATTGGCACCGTTTTAGAGATCTAGTGTGCAGAGATATAGGGACCCCCAAAGAAATCCTCCAAAACGAAGAGGAGGTCGACAGAGTTACGTCAGTATTAGTGAGGTCCTTCGAAGAGTGTTGCCCACTCAGACAAAGGAGGTCGGCTCAGGAGAAACCCTGGATAACGGGGCAGATTAGAAACCTAAGCAAAGAAGTCCGTAGATCTTACAACAGATCTAGACGTAAAAAAGTATACTGGGATGAATACAAGTCCAAACATAGATTGTACAATAAAGCACTAAGAACGGCGAAACGAGGGTCGTGGAGACTGTTCTGCGAACAGGTCGAACACCGTTAACGACATGTCGAAAATAAAGAAATTTCTATCTAAGACACATACAGAGGTGGAGGCCTTAGTGGACAAAGACGGAAATAAAACAGAAACGTTAGAACAATCAATCAAATTTTTAATAAACACACATTCCCCACGGGTACAGAAGACCTAATAGAGGAACTCAGTCCGACCAGGGACGTACAACATAGACCCGAGACCATCACGCCAGAAATGGTTAGGGAAGCAGTTTAAAGCTTTTCTCCGATTAACGTGGATGCACCGGATGGCATATTCCCGGCGCTTCTACAAAGGAGCATAGCTATAGTGGGAAAACATCTGGCGGGCATCTTTGCATCCTGCCTCAGACTAGCCTATATCCCCAGGAACAGGCAAGAAGCACGAGTTGTTTTCATACCTGGTTACGCCGCTATCCGTCACGCGCGCCTTTAGCGACGTTAGTGTATGCGCCGTAGTATGGTCGACGAGTACCAAGTACCGAATAAGGTACTTGGTACTTGTGGTGGTCCGTCCAGACCACTCACTTACTTTTGTACGATCGCCGGCAAAACAACATCTTAGAACCAACGCTTAAAATCGGAAACACCAAAGGCCACATTGTATGCAGAGTTTTTATTCCTTTTTTTTAGAAATTGCCGGTCAATAAAATATAAGACCACAAAGTTGTGTGGCACCAATAAAGTGCGGTGAAGTTTTCTTGGCCACAAATATACCCTATCCCCATTGGTACGTGTCTCGCGAGAGTGGAACCAAATAAACAGCAGACATCCCTGAAGGGAAAACAAGCAAGTCGGAGGAAACAGTACCAAAACCGGGGAAGGAAAGCTACGCGATGTGTAAGGCTTATAGACCAATAAGCCTTTCATCTTTCTTATTAATATATATTATGGTTAAAAGACAGATCCCGAGTGATCAGCTAAAATTTCAACAACACGCCTATGTCAAGGGAAGACCAGTAGAGACAGCCCTGCATGAGGTAGAAAGCTCTTTCGACGATAAAATATACACACTTTGTGTTTTTATCGACATAGAAGGGACCTTCAATAACGTGAGCACACAGACGTTAATCCACTCCTTAGACCAGTTTGGAGTCAACAGGTCGATAATCGACTGGGTCAGCTATATGCTAAGGCATAGATGGATTACTTGCGGATCCCACGGCATAAATATAAGGGATAGAGTACACAGAGGGATACCATAGGGAGGTATATTATGACCACTCCTGTGGGTGACTACAATTAACGATCTCCTAAGGATGCTGACTGATGAAGGATTCAAGCCAGTATGCTATGCAGACGACGTTGCGATACTTTTGAAGGGGAAAGATCCGAACAAATTATGCAGAGTAGCCGAAAAGTGCTAACTCTGGCATACAACTGGGCGAAGCCTAGGGGACTGAACGTCAACCCGGAACTATGTCTGTTCACAAGGTAGACACAAATTGCACAATACGCCAAACCTTGCTTCAGGAACAAGAGCATAGAAATAAACACGAACGTCAAATATCTGGGAGTAATTCTGGACAGGAAACTAAACTGGAAAGATCACATCAACAGCAGAGCCGAAAACGTCCTCAGATGCTGGTCAATATGCCGTAGAGCAATTGGCTCCACATGGGGCATTCGCCCAAGCATGTCGCACTGGCTATACAAAAGCGTAATAAGGCCGATTATAACCGATTATGGTGGACAGCAATGACAAAGAAATGTAACGTGAAGAAACTACAAGGGATTCAAAGAATTTGCTGTGTAGAAATATGCGGAGCAATGAGGACGGCGCCGACGAGCGCTCTCGAAATATTGCTATACATCCACCCAGTAGACATCCAAATCAAATCTGAGGCAGCGATCTCAGAAAGGAGACTAAGGTCATTGAATGAGTGGATTAAGGATGCACCTCAAACACAACATCAGAGAATATTGGAACACCTAGGAGGGTTCCTGACAACAAACTGTCAGACAGATCGCATCTCAGAAACACACGTGGTTGCGAACTGCACGACAAGAATATAAGATAGACGCGGACAAGAACACGACACATACACCCAAGATGGGGGAATAGTGGAGTGCTACACAGACGCATCCAAATCCGAGTTAGGAGTAGGCATCCATAATCCGAGGACTGAATTAGTATACCAATTACCAAAGTACTCAACGATTCTACAAGCAGAGATCAAGGCCATCACAGAATGCCTAGAATGGCTGCGGAACAGAATCATAGGAAAAACAGTCACAGACAGTCAAAACGGAATTAGATCCCTCAGAGATGATAATGTCAAATCAAGGACACTCATGTACTGCAAGGAAACTGGATACCAGGCCACCAAGGGTTTCCAGGCAATGTCAGGGCTGACGAACTGGCTAAAACAGGAAGGGAATCCGACTGAAATACTCTGCAACTGTCTAAACCTTTTCTAGAGACAAAAAGGAGTTGAGGGAATAGATGATGCCTTAAGGTGGCTAGAGGAATAGGTGGGAAGAACCACAAAAGAAACCTGGGGAAACTTCGATTACAATAAAACAAAGAGAATACTCGGGTTTAACAAAAATGAACTGAGTAAGCTAGTTGAGGTCATCACAGGACACACTAGCCTAAGGGCACACCTATTTAGAATAGGATGTTCCCAGAGCGACGAATGTAGAGCATGCGGAGAGGACGCCGAGACGGCGGAACACTTCCTGTGCCATTGCCCTGCTTTCTCGCAGGTCAGGAAAATCCAGTTAGGAGAGGACACCTTAGATGACCTATCGGCCGTCAAAGCCATATACATAAGGAATTTAAGGAACTTTATAGAGGGGACCGAATTCCTAACGTAGGATAAACGGGAAGGGGAATTCGTAGACGAAACCAGGAGCGCACAACAGGCCGAATTGCTGGCCTAGGTGTATGTCAGTGACATGAGACGGTCATGGTACATGACCGATCCTCCATTCAACCTAACCTAGTCTTAGGTATATCATCTTCTGCTACTGGTATCTGGTTATAAGCACGTACAAAGTTTATTGTAGAAAAAATTCCGACCGTTCAGACCATTACATATATCACGGATATGTGGTACAGGATAACGGTCGGCGATTATCTGTGTATTTAATCGGCGATTGTCCCAACATGATCTCCATTCACCGGTTTTCTTCGGGACAACATAAATTGGAATTCTGTCCCTCGTAATATTCAATTTATTTGCAGAAATTATTTGCGCAGAGTTTATGTGCGCCTTTAGTTTGTATTACATGCTCGACTGAATGTTTAAAAATGGATTAAATACAAAAGTTCATTATAGATTTATATAAAGTAGAAATTTAAGTATTTTATGAGTTTACACAATATAAAATAATTATGATTTAACCAGACATCGTTGAACATGCCGGCGCCTCCCTGTGCAATTGCCAGATGTTGCCTACGGGACCGATGAAGACCTATCCGACAGAGGTCTGCTGGTCTAAGATATGTTAATGAATCGAGTCTAGGCACTGAATGCAATACACTGTGTTAGCGATAAGAAAGAAGGGTATTGGAGGGAGGAAAGAGGGAGTAGTGTTTGTTGACGTCGGCCTTGAATTTGTAAATGTCATCGCAGGTAGGAAAAACACTTGCTGGAAGATTATTCCACATGCGAACAGTCCGGCTGAAGAACGAATTGTCTCTATAGTGCGTCGTCAACCGGCCATTTGACAATGAACGGATGAGAAACCCTGGATAGCCGTGTATTCCGACTAAATGTTCTAACATGAGGGACCAGACGACGGATATCTGACGAACAGATACCGTTAAAATATCTATAGAACAGCGATATACAACTCACATTCCGACGATGCTGAAGGGAGACAATAGAGTTGGATACCCTACTATCCCCAATCATCACCACCGCTCTCCTCTGTACACGGTCCAAAAGCTGCTAAGATGTCTTTGGAGCTCCTGCCCATATCTGGGAGTTATATTCCATTTTAGGCCGAATGTAGGTGGTGTAAATATTTACGAGATCAGAAGGAGTGAAGTATTTCTTGCACTGCTTCAAAAAGCCTAAACACTTGAATGCTTCTTTCGACACTTCGAATATATGGTTAGCCCATCGAGCATCACCCTGTATCTTCATGTCCAGAATATCAAGAGTGTCTGATTCGTCGATATCCACACCACCCATAGAAATTGACGACGATGCTGGATCTGGTGAACGTTTGTGTGACAACAAACAGCACTGAGTTTTTGCGCATTAAAATCTACTCTATTCATTTGGCCCCACTCACAAATCGTCGCCAAATCGCGGTTATGTGAGTCATTCATCAATCGCCTTTTGTCCTCCAGAGGACCTGGCCGATGATCAAATGAGTATGAATGACAGAGGTTGCTGTCATCCGGAAAGGAGTGGATCGGGTTCACAGTCTGACCCAACAGGTCGTCAATGAAAATAAGAAATAGAGAAGGATAGTGGACAGAGCCTTGTGGCACTCCTGCGGCCAGCCTATGCTCGTTGGATGAGACCCCATCCATAACAACTCGTATAGAGCGATCCCTAAGAGAACTCGATATGAATCGAGAGAAGGTATTACCGACACCAAATGCAGTAAGTTTTGATATTAGTGCTCCGTGTCAGAGCCTTTGGAATGCCTTGGTAATACCCATAGCCACGACCTCACTTTCACCAAGGCGGTGAATGGATCGACTCCATCGCTCCGTAAGGAACGCCATCAGGTCTCCAGTAGATCGATTTCTACGGAAGCCATACTGTCGATCACTAAGAAAGCCGTTAGACTCTAAACACTTAACAAGACGGTGGTTAACCACGCTCTCCATGACCTTCGAGAGAGCAGAACATATTGCAATTGGACGGTAATTTGCAGAATTTGTAGTCTCACCTTTCTTGCGGATCGGCTGAACATTGACAACGTACCAACGTGAAGGGTAAATACGGTACGATATGTTGAAGAGATATTACAAGAGATATTTACGTTGAGATTCGCAAGAACCCTTTTAACACCACGTGTTCGAAAGAAAATCTGGGACATCGAACTAGATACGTTTTCGATCACGGGGAGTGGTTGACTGATTTCTGGCAAAGATAAATTCTTTGCAAATATTTCAGCCAGAAGGTTAGCTTTGTCAACCGGGTCAGTGAATATCTGGTCACCCTTAACAAGGGTTGAAATAGAAGATGAAGAATTGTTTCTTACCCTTTTAACAAATGACCAAAAGCTCTTACTTCCTCTGGGAGTAGAAAGAACTTTAGCACGAAGACGCTGTTCGTGAAGAAGTTCTAAGTTCTCTGGCACACCTTCTTGTCTGCTTGCGTAGCAGCTCAGTATTGACATTTTTATTTAAACGCCAATTTCTGAACGCTTCTTCTTTGGATGTGACAGCTTCTTTGCATGTCTGATTAAACCAACAATTCTTTGAAGGTTTAATTGAAGTAGTCTTCGAGGGAATAAACGTGTTAATTCCAAGAAGAATTATTTTCTCAACCATTTCAGCAGCAGCATCGACATTATTATCTAGGAAACATAACTTCCAGTTAAATTGCTGATAAAAATTATTGAGCTCGGCCCAACGTGCCTTTTCGTATAAATACATTGTGGTTTAGAAATGGATCGAAGATCGGAGAACGAAAAGGATGCTCGAATGGTGCAATGATCCGAGTTACCAAGAGGTGCAAGAATGGTAACCTCATACTTTTCAGAGTGTGAGGTTTAGAAAAGGTCAATAATATTTTGCTGTTGCCCTTCATTCACAAATTGCACCAAGTCGTTGTGCGCGGCAAATAGCTCACCGTATTGATCCTCCGGAGATGTATGGCTCGAGGGGGAAAGCCTAGAATTATTATGGACATTGAAATCCCCAGCAACTACAATTACACTTTCCAGATAATCTTCTAATATTTTCGAATTGGAGTCAGAAAGGGCGTCGAAGCCATTGAGGGTAGCCTCCCTTTCCAGGTTTGGGCTTCAGTGAAGAAACCCGAAATGTAAGGTGTGCGATCCAATATTGAACTTAACCCAAAGGGAGTTAAATTCTGGATCTTGTGAGTTCAAATGTTGCTGACTCTGGAACACAACACCGTTACGTATATATAACACAAGACCTCTGTGAGAAAATAAAGAGGACAGTGTGATAGCCAGGAATGTGAAAATCCTGTGGATCAGAATCCTGACACACCTGGGTCTCACATAGAGCGAGGATATCCGGCCTATGGAAACTAATGTGCGAGTATACCGCAAAAGAAATTCGACCTAAGCCCGCGAATGTTTACAAAGTGAATTTTATACCTACCAACCATGACATTACCAAAGAACAAGACAACATCAAAGCAAAATCACAAATGGAGGGCTTACTGCTATACCGAACCAAGTCATGAAAAATAAAAACTGCCGAAACTAGTGCCACTGTCCCCGCATATGGCAACTCTGTTTACCCTGTAAAGCACATTGTCAAAAAGTGTTTCGTTCCAAAGGTAACGGTAAAAAATGTAATTTTGTAATGTGATGCTAGCGGTGGACAAAATAGAAATATTAAACTAAGCCTCTCCTTACTTAATCTACTTGGGTTAACTGAATTAAATACTGAAATAGATCTTAAATTTATGGAGTCTGGCCACTCTTTTTTGTCAAACGATGCTGATTTTGGCATTATTGAAAGCCGAAGCAAGAAACAACAATTTATTTATTCTAATAATGACTGGATTGAGATTGTCAAAAGTGCTAAAATAAAAAGCCCACAATTCCAAGTTATAGAAATGGAAAGAAATTAATTTCTTTCAACTAATATTTTAGAAACAAACATTACGAACCGAAAAATACAGTTCATTATCACCATTTTTCATGGCTCAATATAAAGTGGCTTCGGTTCGATCGCAAGCTACCTTTTTCATTTAAATTTAAGGAAACACTCAATAAAGAAGACCAATTTTATGAAGTTAATTTAGAAAAATCAAAACAAGGAAGGAGACTACAATCTCCACAAAGTTTACAACAAACTATGCTGTATCCAACTCGTCGTACAGTTACATCAGAAAAAAAACGAGACATGATTAATTTACTTAAATTTATTCCGCCCATATACCACAGTTTCTATAAGAATTTACCAGTTAAGCAAGAATTAACAACAAGACACCATAAAGACCAGCCCCAAAATGATGACGACGGAAATGACGAATTTGTTTATGTGTTGAAACCTTAAATTTTCATAAGTCCTTGTTAACATTAATTTATTTTTTTAAATAAATGAATTCATTTTATTTTCCTAAAAATCACAATAGTTGTTAATTATAACAGAAGCACCCGCAGCTGGGCCAAACCAAGACATGAATTAAAATAAAACTCCGAAATTAGTGCGAAATTAATCGCTAAAGTCAACTATATTTAGTCATATAACGAACACTTTATTTTATTTTTTTGACTTGGTTCGCTTTAGCTGTGAAACCTTCAAATTTTATTCAGAGTAATAATGAACCAAAGTAGGTTTTTTGTTTTTGAATATTTTTTTTAGTAATATATTTAAATTATTTTTATTTTAAATTAATATCAGTAGTTAATTTTGAATATAAACTTTTACATTTTTTTTTTTGGTAGACTAAAATATTCCTTCCAGAAATTAATGACAGTGCATTTACTTTACCTCTAAATATCTTCGAATTATGTTTTTATGACTTAGTTCGGTATAGCTGTGAGCCCTTCAAATAAAGCTCCATCCCTCCTGCCGCTGTTGTTTCTCTTAGTTGCTCAGTGTTATGCCTACAACAACTAACAGAACAGCGACAAGAAGAACGCAGAACTACTTGCGATATGCGAAAGGGAACATGGAGGTCGGGACACAAATGCAAGATGGTACGGGGAGGCATAGAAAAGCCCTTAGTGTAGTCTTTTATGTGTTGATGAGTGGTGCTGGTTGTTATTGTTGTTGATGATGCGTGGCGCTGGTTGTTATTGTTATTATTATTAAATAATTACGGTTTTTTTTAAAGCACACGGAAAACTCGACTGACGGACAAAATGTGCGTGAACACTGAACAAAAGACATACAAACACTCCCTGGCAGCACATATATACTGTGTTTCAAGGTTTCTGGGGAAGGTGAGAATATCTTAGGTCTCTATATCAACGGCCTAAAAAACATCGTCATTGTTAAAGAAAAAACCTACGAAAATGGTTTATTGCAAGGGTTATCAACACCTATCCAGGCGCTGATGGTAACATAATTCGACACATCACGGCATTGATCCAGCTTACAATATTCTGAAACGATGTTTCAGGGCGGCCGGGATGTTATGAATGTATTCATGTGTTTCTATTGCTACATATTATTTTATTTCTATTTTATTAATACGAACTGTAACACCATTTTTTGTCATCGACAACATTTTGTTGCTTTGCCGCGAACCTTCAATGCTGTATTATTATTTTATTTGTCTCCAAATATCACACTGGATAAGTACATACATGGCATCAAAGATCGGTACATTTTGGTATATCAGAACTTAGCTACTTATTTGTAAAATACTTTAACTTCGCCCTTTGAACAATAAAGAGATTTTGCTCGCGAATAAAGTACCCTATGTCCAAAAAATCCAATACAAATTGTTTTATACCGCAACAAGTCCATGTGGCAATTTTGTAAATTCTTACCATTTACTTTATTCGAATTTTCCCATTCTGACCATATTGACGCGTTTGACGGTGCCAAAAGTTTTCTTATTTTGACAGTTAATGGCTATTTTCATCATTGTTTGAAATATATCTATCATGAAAACCAGAATGACTAAGGTAGCATTGCCTATATTCTTTCTAGATTTGAAACCCCACCAAAATAACAAAAAAAGTTTACGAAACCAACTGTGTCAATTTATTGATTGTCATTGCGAATTCAAGGGGAACTGTAAAGTGGACTCGCTTGAATTGGAACGTCAAGTCGTTTGAAATCATTGGTGCTTTATCAGATAGTCTTGGTTGTTTCAGGTTGCGTAACATGTCTATTACCGATTATACTTTGAAATGCAAATTGTGCAGCGGCATTCCTTTAAAATCCCTAGAGTTAAGGAATTCACGACTTCATTTGGATCTGTAATATAATCGATCGACTAAAATAAATACAATTGGCCACCGATTTGAATTTGAATTGATATTTATACCCTCAAACTTGGAAAAAAACTTGGAAGTCTGGCAACTCCCCTTCTGGTACCCTCATACAAATGTACCTTCCACCCACTTTAGAAATCGTGCAATAATAGACAAAGTTTCGGACAAAATCTTGGAAGTCTGGCAACTCCCCTTTTGGTACCTCCCATACAAATGTACCATTCCGCCCTTTATAAGCCGTGTAATGTTATCAATATGACCAACGCGATCTTGCACAAATTTTGTATTTAGTAAAAATATAGCAAGACAAAGTTTTGAACAAAAACTTGGAAGTCTGGCAACTCCCCTTCTGGTACCCTCATACAAATGTACCTTCCACCCACTTTAGAAATCGTGCAATAATAGACAAAGTTTCGGACAAAATCTGGGAAGTCTGGCAACTCCCCTTTTGGTACCTCCCATACAAATGTACCATCCCGCACCATTATAAATCGTGTACTAATACCAATATGCCCAACGCGATCTTGCCCAAATTTTGTATTTAGTAAAAATATAGCAAGACAACGTTTTGAACAAAAACTTGGAAGTCTGGCAACTCCCCTTTTGGTACCTTCCATACAAATATACCATCCCGTCCCTTATAAACCGTGTTGTATTATCAATATGACCAACGCGACCTTGCCCAAATTTTGTATTTAGTAAAAATATAGCAAGACAACGTTTTGAACAAAAACTTGGAAGTCTGGCAACTCCCCTTCTGGTACCCTCATACAAATGTACCTTCCACCCACTTTAGAAATCGTGCAATAATAGACAAAGTTTCGGACAAAATCTTGGAAGTCTTGCAACTCCCCTTTTGGTACCTCCCATACAAATGTACCATTCCGCCCTTTATAAGCCGTGTAATGTTATCAGTATGACCAACGAGATCTTGCCCAAATTTTGTATTTAGTAAATCTATAGCTGGACAAAGTTTTGAACGAAAACATGGAAGTCCGGCAACTCCCCTTCTGGTTCTTACATACAATTTTCGAGAAAAAACTCTACAATATTTTTCTATAACATGCGGTATTTTGAGGTTGCTATTATGACATTTCGTTATGGAATATGAGACTTGTATGTTTTTACTGAGAATGAGGGTATATATATTTATAGACCCAAGTCTCTATGAATCAAATTCGATTCATGACTTTCTAAATCGTTTGAGCCATGTCCGTCTGTCCGTCCGTCCGTCTGTCTGTCCAAGTTACGTACTTGCCCCACAGGCAACCCGAACCAATTACCATGGCAGACAACAACGATATTAATATCATAGTCCAAAAATATATGAAACACTGAACTACATTTGCAAACCCAAAAATCCACGTAAACTAAAATTCCATGTTCATTAAATGTCAACTAAACAAAACCCAAAAAACCTACTTCCATTTACTTCACTAGTTATTGCCACTTTTGTCAATTAACTAAAAACCGAAACAGATATCATATTACATAAACTCAAACGTAACCCAAATCCATATGTAGATGTGGAGGATGATGGCACCGCCACTTTCGAAATTCGAAAAAACGAAAGTTGTGCTGAATTGTGCAGCAAACCGTTTTTCGATATTTCGAAAATTGACCGAGATATTTCGAAAATACGAAAAAAGTGTCAGCACCGCCACTTTGTTTTTTTGAAAAAACAAAAGTTGTGCTGAGTTGTGCTAGGTGAGTACATCCTTGTGCCGTTTACGAAAAGTTTCTATCTGCAGCCGTTTTCGACAATTCGACAATTTCGAAAAAGTGCCAAAACCGATGAAGAGAAAATCGCCAATTCAATTTTACACTTTTTTCGATCTAAAAAATCGAAAACACAAAATTTCTCAAAAGTGAAAACTCAGCTGGATTGTGCTCAACGAACCCCACAAACGCCTCTTTAACAATTTTGATGTAGCTTTTATAATAAACGAAAAAACGCGAACGAAAAATTTTGAAGAATTTCGAAAATCGCTGTAGTAATTCGAAAACTGAATATATATATACCACATAGCTATTTATGGATAGGGCTCACCTAGCACTACATTTGCTTCTCTCACATTTTTTCCCTAAACCTAATATTACTTTAAATAGACCAATTTTTTTGAAAACCATTGCATACTTCACGGGTATTTTCATAAAAATGACAATAACTTTGCGAAAAATTAAAATTTTTGAAATCTGTAGCTTGTGCTAAGTTGTGCTAGCAAAAATGTAAGTCGGCGGACATTGTTTGCATTTCCTCCTACAGAACGCAATTTTTTAGTCTTACCGTTTCGATTTTTAAATATGCCAATAGCGAAATGATGAAATGATTTGCGACATTGCAATATTTGATTGTCCTGGTTTTGACGAATCATCAAACGATAGGCATACAAATTTATGAAGATGACTTTTTTGTTAGTTTCTTGACCTTTACGTATATATTGATGATGACAGTGATTGATTATATCATTAGTTTTCAAGGAAAGACATCTGAAGAAACTTCTGATCAGCATTCACTGGTGGCGGCAATGTTCCTGCACGATGGAGAATTTGTCCTTGAATCTGTAAATTTAATAACACACTCCCGAACAATATCTTCGAATGTAGACATTATTTCGTAGCGGTGAAACGTTATGAATCCCTAATGCGTGGAAATTGTTGCAATACGACCTCTCCACCCGCACAGCGTGAGCATTTGGTGTCGAAATTTTAAGTGGATTCGTTGTTCTGGAGTCATAATTAATCGCGCTGGAACAGTTTGCATGCGATTTTCCTCCAAAAGCTGACTAAACTCATCGACAGTCATTTGCTTTCCGATTATATAGGTGGATTGCTGAGCGTCGTCCAATATTTTTACGGTCACTGGTGACACTTTTACAAATAAAAAAACACGAACTAAGGTCACGTACTGAGCAAAATATCGCGTTTAAACCAATTATTTGTGACAAAATGTTGTGTTGTTATTATGTATGAAACTTAAAGTCACACATTGTCATATGTTCAAGTCATGACTCAAATTTTTGTGATGCAAATTTTTCGGAAACCGCATCAAGTTTACGAAGTTTATTCGCGTATTTTAAACATAATTTGTTTTTTGAATTGTCTGAGTTTATCACTATGATTTTCCCATTTTTCACTTTGAAACGTCATTCAGAAATGAAATTCAATACAAAAACAACATAAAAACATATTTTTAATTTATCGCGCTTTACCGATGGAGTTTGTCAAAATTTTATTTCATACAAACCTTGTCCTGAATATTGCGACTACATACAACAGAAAAAAATTAGCAACATCGGCCCAGCCGTTCTCAAGTAACATACATGCGTCAATTCATTTTTATTTATATAGATACAAGATATATAGATTTTTACAGTATATACATTTAGGCTATTGGAATAACAATTATAATTTAGTTATTTTATAATACGTCCATAAATTACATTCCTATTTATTTATACTATTTTCGTAATTCATTTTAAACCTAACGACTATTGTAAAATACAACTCTATTTGAAATCAATTTAACATACGATCTTTTTTTTGTTTTATGAAACGGATATACAATCTGCGAAATGAGGTTCCTTCAATTGTAATTAGTTCCTAAACAGCACATCAAGTACATGGAACCTTTTCAATCTTAAGACTTTATTGCTTTCATCTAGTAGGGAAATTGCTAAGATGTTTGAGTGATGACTTGATGACAAATCTTATATTTAGATCCTTGTGAATATTCTTATTCACCACATACCACGGATCATTGACGATCATTCGTAATGTTTTCAATTGGTATCTTAGAGAATATCAATCTTGGATTTGCTTGCAGTTCCCCAGGGTTGAATTCCTTATGTCCAGGCTGGTATTAGTTTCATATTGTATAAGATTAATTTGTTTTCGAGACTAAGTGATAAGCTTTGTCCCAATTATTTGTTGGTACTTATTTTAAGCTGCTCGCCTTAGCTTTAATATGCGTCTTCCACTTTTATTCTTTGCCTGTGACTAAGGCAACAATATAAGGCAAACGCAACAACAAAAATACCTTTTTTGAAGACTGTTTACTTGCTTTGCTCACTTACTGACACTCAGTAGATGAGCGGGAATGGTTTTGTTCGTATCGAGCGGTCAGTAAGAGATCGATTAGTGTGTTGTGCGCAACCCAAGACCAGGATTATTAGATTTGGCTAGTTTTCAACTTGGCAACTAAAATTTGGACTTGGCGAAATGGCGATTTTCATGATTTTGGCGAATCTTATAGAAATGGTCAGCCCAATGTGTTCTCGTAATTACGAAATTGATATTTAACTCATAATCACAATCAATTTATAGCCAATGCTTTAACTTTACATCAATGTAAACAACGTTGAAGGTTCGTTGAAACAACGACGTTACTCCTTAGGCAGAGTAAAATATACATATGTCTTACTTACTTAGGTTGGCTCTACAACCTGTTGCTGGTTTTGGCGTGATTAATAAGTGATTTCCAAGCAATTCGGTCTTCTACAGTCCGTGATACCAAGCATCTTCATGTCTTCTGACACTTGGTCCATCCACCGGAGTCTCGGTCTTCCCTGTCTGCACCTTCCGTGGTAGCTTTCGCCCAACTCGATTCAAAAAAAGCAACAGTTACATCTCCCAAAGCCAAAGACGTAGGCAAATCCGTGTTATTAACTTCTGTATTTTCCAATATCTCCATCAAAATGTTAAAGAATTTGAACGATAAGCTGTCGCCCTCTCTGAGACACCTGGTAGAAGTAAATACTCAGACTTCTTATTTTTACTGAAGACCTCGTATCACTCAGTGCCATTCCATAATCTACGAAAAGATGTATGTATCAATCTGATTTTGATGTCATGGCCCGGGCAGCGTTAAAAGTCTATTCTAGGCGCTCATAGATCGAGTCTTTACTCTCATTCTCCCGTCGGCAGGTGAGCACAAATCAGGCTAATTCATCTAATGACGTGAAACCAGCGACAAGGAGTCGTATTCGCCTGTTCACGACAACTCCACATCCGAATTGGTGCTTCATTAATGGCAGTTGTCAAATATGTCGTAATGTATAATTTTCGTCACGCCCTTCCATCATATTTCCTGGATGGCGGTGGTGTCTCCTTTGTATTTTTCGAGGACATCCGCCAGTTGGAGAGAGGCAACTGGTCTTACATTCTTACATACGTAGGAGTTTTCTTACTTCACAAGTACATATCCGTGGTGGTCGTCAACATTAAGTATTTCATTTTTTTTTGTATCTACATTTTCTAATAGTGTATTTTGTATATATTATTTCTTAAGATGGGCTGCAAATAAATAAAAAAATATTTATTTCATTGTTTTATTTGACGTTGCGCTGGAATTTTTATTGAATCTGGTAACGACAACAAATTACAAGAACTTACAAGTGATTACGAACATTGATTATTCATTATTTCATCATATTTGCACTTATTTACTTATTTATATTACATATACGACAATTAAACATTACATTATATTTGCAAAAACAATAAAACTTAAAATTAAATATCATAGTGTTTTCTTGCTTCTATCTATCGCAGTTGGAATACGACTAAACTAATGCTACAATATAATTTACATTAGTGTTGTCTTTATCTTCTTTTCTGTTTATTGCACTTGTCGTTTTCTGTAATTTGGGGTTTACGAAGGTGCTTACAAGGCCTACGCAAGTACGACCAGGCGGAGTTAATCGTACCTCTACAAAAAAGGTGCCAACAATTTCGGTACACCAAGTCATATTTTAGGCATCAAATGCGGATTGGTTTATCCAAATAATCAATGTACAAAAAATCAGACAATATTCGTCCTCAATGTATGAATTGTCTTGAACATCATACAGCCAATTACAAGTGATGCATAATCTCCAGAAATATAATGCAAAAAAAAAACTGATTTGGTAAACGAAATGTCAATACTAGTGATGCACAGTCCAAAATGTATCAGGGAATTTTTTTTTTTTCAACAAAAATTTTTTTTCAGCAAACATTTTTTTTTTCAACAAAAATTTTTTTTTCAACAAACATTTTTTTTTTCAAAAAAATTTTTTTTTCCGGAAAAATTTTTTTTTTTCAACAAAATTTTTTTTTCCACAAAAATTTTTTTTTTTAACAAAATTTTTTTTTTTCAACAAAAATTTTTTTTTCAGCAAACATTTTTTTTTCAACAAAAAATTTTTTTTTCGACAAAATTTTTTTTTTCAAGAAAATTTTTTTTTTTCAACAAAATTTTTTTTTCAGCAAACATTTTTTTTTCAGCAAACATGGCGATAGCCATGTACATTCCAATTAATATTGGCAACAAAGTTGTCAATATTACTTGGTTTTGTAATGTACATTTCAAAATACGTAGACAATTTTATTTGTTTCAAAATCAACTCCTTATAATTTAAAATACATAATCTTGCGAAGTAACCACATAATATAGCGATAATACTCGTATGTTATCGTTGTATCAAAAATGCTGCTAATCGGTAACCAAATATGTTTTGGTTATTCTACACATGACATTTATGCCCGAAAATATTTCGCACGTTGTTCTGAAAAAGAGACAACTTCCTTTTCCCGTGATAGATGAGACTTTGGTAATCACCCAATGTCAACACAATCATAACATTTACAATTGATTAACATATTTACCAAACCTAAAATAAAAGCCGTGGTGTTGTAGGTAGTGTGTGCGACTATCAAACAGAAGAACCCGAGTTCGAAACCGGGTAAGACCATCAAACATTTTCCAGCTGCTGCTTCCACCTCGTAAATGTTGGCGACTTTACGAGTAAGAGAGTAATATATAAGCCATGTACAACTTCTCTAGAAAAGCATTAACCGACTTTAAACAGTAATTCCCGGTCACTGAGTTTACAAATTATATCGTACACAGCTCACTGATTCGTCAGAAGTTCCCCGACTGCTCCTTCATGGAATATTAAGGGAAATAAGTAAGAAAGTAAAATAAAAGCTATAGAATGTAATTTTCACAGTATTTTGCGAAAATGTTTCCCATCTAATCAGTGATAAAGTTAGATACCTCTCTACCGTGAATGTGGACTTTGGTCGAATTTTCCACTATACGCTGTACATATATTGGAACCTGTTCTAATATCAATATAAAGTTCCAGAATTAAATGAAAACAAAAAAACATCCGAAAAGATATTGGCTAGTTGCAGGGAAATGATAGGACTCAATCCATCCAAATAAATAGCTCCATGTACAACGCTATTCCGTAAGAAAACATCAATATCGTTGACCCATTTCACATGTCGGCACAACAATTTAATTATCTACCTACTATTGTAAAATTAGTTTTAATCCAATTCTTATTTGAGGAGGAAAGCGCATGGAAATGGTGTATGTACAAGTTAAACTCTCAAGAATAGAACAGACAAAACTAAAGGGAATTAGAAACAACAATTCATGAAACTTTGTCTTGAATTCTCAACACATTTTAAGCGCACACCGTACATTGCCTGTATAAGTACATACCTACATAACCATGTAACGATTTTTACACGTGTTTATCACAATTAGGCCATTTTACCTCGTAAACGGAATGTGTAAATTCCACATTAACTCCTACAGCTTGAAGTTGATTTAAAAATATTACTTTATTTGACAGAATGCATTTTTGTAGTTTGTAGTCTATCAATTTATTTCTGATTTTTGAAATCTAAAGAATAAAACAAATTAATGTTTGGTTTACGGAATAAACCGATACAATGAATTGTTATCTCATTAAACTGAGTGCTTTCGTGCAATGGGGTAACCGTTGATTAGACGTTCACTACTACTCCGCCCACAATTAGTTCACTGGTTTTTTTCACAAAAATTGGATAGCATTAGTTCCGAATGTTATCCGCGAGTAAAAAACCGACTGTTGTGATTTTAGATTCAATTTAGATTTCCACAAAAATTTTTTTTTCAACAAAATTTTTTTTTTCAACAAAAATTTTTTTCTTCGGCAAACATTTTTTTTTCCACAAAAATTTTTTTTTTTAACAAAATTTTTTTTTTTTCAACAAAAATTTTTTTTTCAGCAAACATTTTTTTTTTCAAAAATTTTTTTTTTTCCGGAAAAATTTTTTTTTTTCAACAAAATTTTTTTTTTTCAACAAAAATTTTTTTTCAGCAAACATTTTTTTTTCAACAAAAAATTTTTTTTTCAGCAAACATTTCAACAAAATTTTTTTTTTTTGAAAAAAAAAATTTTTTGTGAAAAAAAAAAATTTTTGTTGAAAAAAAAATTTTTTTTTGAAAAAAAAAATTTTGTTGAAAAAAAAAAATTTTCTTGAAAAAAAAAATTTTGTTGAAAAAAAAAATTTTTTGTGAAAAAAAAAAAATTTTGTTGAAAAAAAAAATTTTTGTTGAAAAAAAAAAATTTTGTTGAAAAAAAAAATTTTGTTGAAAAAAAAAATTGTTGAAAAAAAAAAATTTGGAAAAAAAAAATTTGGAAAAAAAAAATTTTTGTAAAAAAAAAAATTTGGAAAAAATAAATTTTGGAAAAAAAAAATTTTGGTAAAAAAAAAATTTGGGGAAAACACAATTTCTGTACAAAAAAAAAATATTATTTTTTTTATTATTATTATTTATAGAATTATTATAGAATGCCTATTTAAATTCCTACGTACTGCGTGACAGAGTCAGTGAATCAGGGAATCAGTGAATCAGGGAATCAGTGAATCAGTGTCGAGGGTAAATATATATTAAGATAAAAACAAGATCCTTAATCTTCTAATACATAACCCATAATAGCTGAATTATTTACATAGTTATTTACAGTGGAAATCAATAATATATATAATGCTTCAATTTATATATTAATTTATTTTGGAGACTTTACGAGTAATAACGTTCTATAGAATACACATTAACCGTTCGCACCCGGCTTTATTTAAACAGGGTAAATATTTAAAAAATATATATGTTAACAATAATAGAAATAAAGATGGGTTATTAGTTTTTTTTGATTTTTATCCCTTATAAAGTTTCTGTTGTTCGAGAGAATTGATTTATTTGTATTTTGTTTGCTTTGATTGCAAAAAGGGTATTTGTTGTGATACTACAGCATCAAAACAGCCATTACGGTTATAGTCGACTATCGGATAAGTGAAAGCGATCGCTTTCCCAGTTATTTTTTCTATTCACTCCAGTAAAATTACTCCGCTTTAGTGAACTTCGCGTAACTGAAATAATCGGATAACTGAATGCTTTTTGTGATCATTTGCGTTTCGTCACATTACTAAGACTTAGCTTTACTGAAAATCGGTGATATTTTTGGCCATTCATAGAAAGAGAGTAAATCGTCTCCTCTAAATAGAGAGCATTTTTATTCGAAATGAGAGAAAAAATTAGTTGACGCTCTGCGTCTTCATAATATATTTTTATTCTCAGTGGTTATAAATTTGGGCTCTATTATGTGATTGGTAACCTTTTTGATAGAATATTCTACCACATCCATAAAAACTCATTTACATATTGATCAGCTGACTTTGTTTACAGAAAATCGGACAACACGTCAAATTTAAACTCAATATTACAGGGTAAGCTAAAATTATAAAAGCTACGTCAAAGTTAAACTCAATAGTACAGGGCAAGCTAAAATTATAAAAGCTATTGACAACTAGAGTTTTATAAAGAAAATATATCAGATGCAAATGTAAGGGAATTAACGAGTAAGAAACTTGTTAATGTTTTAGGAAACCCCTCCAACATACAAGTGTTGGTTACTGAAACAACAAACTAGTAATATTGAAAAACTGAATATTTGTCGTTACAAGAATTGAAATCTGTTCAAAGTTTGGCTGTTGTCCATCCGCAGTCACCGGAAATGCGTTCTTCGGATATACTTTTAAATACTTACGGGAATGGTGGGAAGACTTAATAGAAATTTATCAAAATATTGCCTGGTGTGACGATTTAACTTATAATGACATTGTTAATCATGTTCTTGGTGTAGCGAATATTAGAGACGATGCTGATATCGAGAGCGTAGAGTTTGATGATCCAGCTGAAATTTTAAAAAATCCCTCTGCTAAAGATGCCTTTGAATCAGTATGAGTACTATGTGATTTTTTTTTCTGGCAATATTGAAGCTATTTGTAAAGTACATGATCTTAAATTTTGATCTCTCAATCAAATTTAAAAAATATGGCTCACAGCAAAATCAATGATTTTTTTGAATATGTATAATTTAATTAACAAATATGTTACTATTATATATGACTGAAACTACGGATAGCTAAAACAAAATTGTAGCATTTTTAATGTTTCTGCGGAGTCGACTGTACTACAAATGCCACTCTGCTATTGACAACAATGAAATATAAATAATTATAGTTCCAGAAAAACGTAAAGCATAATTTTGTCGTTCAAAATATGTCTCATATCTTGTGTACTGCGTAACTGACACGTCGTAACACATTAAGATTGCAATCATAATAAATAAATTATTTCATCCAAATTGAGCATGTAATTGCTTGCGGGCTTTATTATTCTTAAAGAGTGCAATAACAGTTTTTACTTCAACAAGACTGAGAAATTTTCCATTCCATTTCCTTGAATCATGTGGATGACAGACAAGCACCCGCCAGGGAATGAAACTAGTTCCGAACCTGTAATAGCACTAGCTACTAGGGAAACACCACTTGTTCCGACTCAATCTACTTTCAATAGATCTAACTGGCGAATTTAACATGGGCGCATTACATTTTACCAACTACTGAACTAGTTCCTGCATACCATATACTAATTTAGCATACTGATACCATTTCTCAACTAGTTCGAAAATACCAACTAAGTATCTAGTACTTCGAGGCAACTATTTCGCTAGTTCTTGGGATTGAATTACGTATATATTGCGTAGGTGCTATTTCCTTTGCTAGTTCTTGATTAAAAACAAAATGATTTTGGCTTCTATTAAATATTTATTTAATAATCTATGTGTAAGGTAATCTAAATCTAATTTAAAAATAAAATAACAATTTAATTCGTTAAAAACAAAACAAAAAGGTATATGAGATTCCGCTGTGGAATAATGGATATATATTTAGTTCAGCTTGACTCAGTCTTAATTACATTAAAATTTATTGAAGACTTTTTAAGGAATTTTAGGTCAAAGTTAGGTTAGGTTAGGTTGAATGGAGGATCGGTCATGTACCATGACCGTCTCATGTCACTGACATACACCTAGGCCAGCAATTCCGCCTGTTGTGCGCTCCTGATTTCGTCTACGAATTCCCTTCCCCTTTATCCTACGTTAAAGAGTCCTCTCCTAATTGGACTTTCCTGACCTGCGAGAAAGCAGGGCAATGGCACAGGAAGTGTTCCGCCGTCTCGGCGTCATCTCCGCATGCCCTGCATTCGTCGATCTGGGAACATCCTATTCTAAATAGGTGTGCCCTTAGACTAGTGTGCCCTGTGATGACCCCAACTAGCTTACTTAGTTCATTTTTGTTAAACCCGAGTATTCTCTTTGTTTTATTGTAATCGAGGTTTCCCCAGGTTTCTTTTGTGGTCCTTCCAACCTGTTCCTCTAGCCACCTTAAGGCATGGGTCGTCTTCATCCATTCCCACAACTCCTTTTTTGTCTCAAGAAAAGGTTTAGACAGTTTCAGAGTATTTTGGTCGGATTCCCTTCCTATTTTAGCCAGTTCGTCAGCCTTGACATTGCCTGGAAACCCTTGGTGGCCTGGTATCCAGTTTATAACTATGTCGTTATTTCTCGATACGTCATTTTTCGTTTTCTTACAGTACATGAGTGTCCTTGATTTGACATTATCATCTCTGAGGGATCTAATTGCGTTTTGACTGTCTGTGAAAATACAGATAGTTTTTCCTGTGATTCTCTTCCGCAGCCGTTCTAGGCATTCTGTGATGGCCTTGATCTCTGCTTGTAGAATCGTTGAGTACTTTGGTAATTGGTATAGTAATTCAGTCCTCGGATTGTGGATGTAGATCCCTATGCCTACTCCTAACTCGGATGCGTCTGTGTAGCACTCCACTATTCCCCCATCTTGGGTGTATGTGTCGTGTTCTTGTCCGCGTCTATCTTATATTCTTGTCGTGCAGTTCGCAACCACGTGTGTTTCTGAGATGCGATCTGTCTGACAGTTTGTTGTCAGGAACCCTCCTAGGTGTTCCAATATTCTCTGATGTTGTGTTTGAGGTGCATCCTCAATTCACTCATTCAATGTTCTTAGTCTCCTTTCTGAGATCGCTGCCTCAGATTTGATTTGGATATCTATTGGGTGGATGTATAGCAGAATTTCGAGGGCGCTCGTCGGCGCGGTCCTCATTGCTCCGCATATTCCTACGCAGCAAATTCTTTGAATCCCTTGTAGTTTCTTCACGTTACATTTCTTTGTCATTGCCGTCCACCATACTATTGACGAATAGGTTATAATCGGCCTTATTACGTTTTTGTATAGCCAGTGCGACATGCTTGGGCGGATGCCCCATGTGGAGCCAATTGCTCTACGGCATATTGACCAGCATCTGAGGACGTTTTCGGCTCTGCTGTTGATGTGATCTTTCCAGTTTAGTTTCCTGTCCAGAATTACTCCCAGATATTTGACGTTCGTGTTTATTTCTATGATCTTGTTCCTGAAGCAAGGTTTGACGTATTGTGCAATTTTTGTCTTCCTTGTGAACAGGCATAGTTCTGTTTTGTCCGGGTTGACGTTCAGTCCCCTAGGCTTCGCTCAGTTGTATGCCAGAGTAAACACTTTTTCGGCTTCTCTGCATAATTTGTTCGGATCTTTTCCCTTCAAAAGTATCGCAACGTCGTCTGCATAGCAGACTGGCTTGAATCCTTCGTCAGTCAGCATCCTTAGGAGATCGTTTATTTTAGTCACCCACAGGAGTGGTGATAATATACCTCCCTGTGGTCCCTCTGTGTACTCTATCCCTTATATTTATGCCGTGGGATCCGCAATTAATCCATCTATGCCTTAGCATATAGCTGACCCAGTCGATTATCGACCTGTTGACTCCAAACTGGTCTAAGGAGTGGATTAACGTCTGCGTGCTCACGTTATTGAAGGCCCCTTCTATGTCGATAAAAACACCAAGTGTGTATATTTTACCGTCGAAAGAGCTTTCTATGAGATGCACTACCTCATGCAGGGTTGTCTCTACTGAACTTCCCTTGACATAGGCGTGTTGTTGAAATTTTAGTTGATCACTCGGGATCTGTCTTTTAACCATATAGTATATTAATCTCTCATTGGTTTTTAATAAGAATGATGTAAGGCTTATGGGTCTTTAAGCCTTACACATCGCGTAGCTTTCCTTCCCCGGTTTTGGTATGAAAACAACTCGTGCTTCTTGCCAGTTCCTGAGGATATAGGCTAGTCTGAGGCACGATGCAAAGATGCCTCCCAGGTGTTTTCCCACTATATCTATGCTCCTTTGTAGAAGCGCCGGGAATATGCCATCCGGTCCAGCCGCCTTAAACGGAGAAAAGCTTTTAACATGCTTCTCTAACCATTTTTGGCCTGATGTTCTCCGGTATATGTTGTACTTCCCTGGTCGGACTGAGTTCCTCTATTGGGTCCTCAGTACCTTTGGGGAAATGTGTGTTTGTTAACAATTTGCTTGATTGTTCTAACGTTTTTGTTTTATTTCCGTCTTTGTCCTCTAAGGCTTCCACCAGTGTATGTTTCTTAGATATAAATTTCTTTATTTAGACATGTCGTTAACGGTGTCGACCTGTTCGCAGAACAGTCTCCACGACCCCCGTTTCGCCGTTCTTAGTGCTTTGTTATACAATCTATGTTTGGACTTGTATTCGTCCCAGTATACTTGAAGTTTTTTGCGTCTAGCTCTGTTGTAAGATCTACGGACTTCTTTGCTTAGGTTTCTAATCTGCCCCGTTATCCAGGGTTTCTCCTGAGCCGACCTCTTTTCTCTGAGTGGGCAACACTCTTCGAAGGACCTCACTAGTACTGACGTAACTCTTTCGACCTACTCTTCGATTTCCTCTTCGTTTTGGAGGATTTCTTTGGGGGTCCCTATATCTCTGCTCACTAGATCTCTGAAACGGTGCCAATTGGTTTTGGTCTTGTTCCTGAAACTTAGCGGTTCTGGTGGTGGTTTCATTAAACTAAAAATTATGTATTGGTGATCTGAAAAGGAGAGCTTGTCGGAGACATGCCATCCTTGGATCTCTTCTACTATCTCTTCAGAACCGAAAGTGATATAATACCTCCTCTCTGATTCGATTTATGAAGGTGGCTTTGTTGCCCGTATTTATTGTAATAAGATCATGCTTATTAAGGAATTCTAATAAGGCTATTCCTCTTTTGTTGCAATTTGAACTACTCCAGGTGATGTGGTGTGCGTTCGCGTCGCAGCCTACTAGTACTTTCTTACCTTTTGTCTTGGCTTCTCTCACCAGATGTTGTAGCTCAGCCGTTGGTGGAAGTGTCGGCGAGTCAAATGGAAGGTCCATCGACGCAAGGTACAGGCTACCGTCACCAAGTCTCAGCACCGTCGCATCCGCAGTTGACAACTCTGGGAAGAAAAAGAAGCTTACGTTTTTATGTGTGAGTATGCAAGTTCTGGGTCGTCCCCCTGATCTTGCGTAGAATAGTTGGTAAAGCGGGTTGTTTAAACCAATAACCTTTTTCTTGTGTGTCCATGGTTGGATTAAAGCTATATGAACCTTACATTTGTTTATGTTTTCCATCAGCGCGGTAGTTGCCGTTTCGTTCCCATGGAGGTTAATCTGGATGACCTTGATGCCGGTCATGCCAGAAGTCGGTCTTCTTGGGAGCTGGTGATGTGGTCCCCAGCCTCGTCTTCTGCATTTTGCGGTGCTGCATCACTGCTCTCTTTTTTTGGTTCCTCGTCGGCAGCGTCGTGCTTATCTGCCGTCCTGCCAATTTTGATGTACACGGCTGTTGAGACGAAGAAGGCCCTCCCCTTAATCTCTTTGAGCCGTGCGAGGGACCCGTGGTCGATTCCCACTACGAAGAGGGTCTTGGCTCTTTCCCTGTGGAAGATCTCCCATTTGCCCGTCAAAGTTAAACTTTAGAGTCAAATAAGGGTTTATTAACTTGTTATTTATTAAAAAATTTAATATTTGGATTTTAATAATAATTATAAATATTTTTTGTAATAAAGGAATTTTTTTATTGTAAAAAATAGTAAAATCAGCTGGATATTCTGCTGTTATTACAGAAAAATTAAAAATTCTTTGCTGTCAAATTTGCAAATTTGTTTACACTCAAAGAATATTTACACTTAAAAAACAATATTATCTAAAAATCTTGCTATTACTACAGACAAATTTATTATTTTCTTCTATCAAATTTGGTAATTTAAAAAAAACATTTTCAAAATAAAATCTGCAACAGATTTTAATAGCATTTGTAACAATATTTTATTTTTTACTAAGACTATATTTTTCGAACTTAGATAACAATGAAAGTCAATTATAATTATTATTCATTTGACTCAAATATTGATTACAAATATTCCATATTTTGTTCTGTGCTATTTCTGTTCCTAAATCCCCATGTTCCACTTTCCATTGATTGCGAATCTGGATATGAACGGATCTGACGTTGCCAATAATATATTAAATAGATCTTCATTTGTGAAATTTCGTTAGAGTTTTGTTGTATTGTGCTCTCTATAAAGTCTGTAATCTTTGTTCATTTTTTCCTGAGCCTTTAGTGGTTTAATGTTGCGATTATTGACACACTTATAAAATTGTTTATGAATTTGGTTGACGCTATCATTTGATAACAAGTGAATTTAGAAAGAGATCATATGTGATGCTCTCGCGAGAGTAACAATCTTGGCGCGATGCGAGGGCTTAAGTGCTTCTTGTAGTTTTTAGGCTTGCGCAAGGACTTTAAATGACTTAACTGGTCTGGTCCATGTAGAAGCCAAATGCTATAAAAAGCGACCGGAGGCGGAACTAAGGAGGAGAAGGCGAGGAACGGTATGAGGAAGTCGCTGATCTTTCTCAAAAATATAGGTCAGCGGGATCCCTCGTCAATAACCGTTAGGGAGAGGCAGCATATCAGGAAGCACCGGAGGGATGTCAGGAAATTTGAAAAAATTTAGGGCACCCCCAAGGACCTCCTGAAAGCTGGCTCTCCCGAAACAGTCGGTACTGGACCAGCAGACGCATCCAGGGAAACTCCTGGAGTTAAGGATGCGATTGACGGCCCTGTAAAGGCTGTTAAAAATGATGCTGTTGGCGCTTCTGGTGCTGTCCCCACTCCGGATAGGACAACGGACCCAGCTCCAGAAGAGTCAACAACATCAAGGAATGTGAGTGGTTCGAAAGCATGAAGGAAGGGGAGAAGCCAGGCAGTTATCGGGACGGTCTCTCGGCTAGAGGGGCCACAGCCAAGAGGGCAAGGTCTGGGTACGAACCTTCTGGAGTTAAGATCGTCAACTGTGGAAATGAGAAGTCGGCTAGATTTCTCACCGAAACAGGTGAAGGTCTTAGCGACCTTTGGCCAGGAGCAAAACTGGATGTAATTCCGTCCTCTTGACTTCCGCTTCGATCAATGGTGACAGTATGGATTACACCACCGATAAGGCCGGTGGAAACCATACTGTCGGTATTGGAGAAGCAGAATGAGGAGCTCATTACGAGTTAATGGAAGGTGGTAGCTTCAATGGCATGTAAGGGGAACCAGGGAAGTGCCAATGGTTTTACCCTTTTCGCTCCTTCCGGGGACGAAAAGGTTAGGACCTGTATTGTATCTAAAAATGAGCTTAATCTAATTATGTCCCACAATTTTAGCTCTGGTGACATCACGGTAGTAAGCAGGGAGGTCCACGGTAAATCTAAGTTACTGTTGTCCTCAGCTTATCAACCGTATGAGGCTGCCGACCCACCTGGCCGGGATGTAAGAAGAGTCACGGAGTACGCCAAAAGGATGCATTTGGATCTGGTACTGGGTTGTGACGCCAATGCACATCAAAGTCAATGGGGAAGCAGGGATATAAATAAAAGAAGTGAGTCAGTTTTTGATTTTATAATAAATAACGACCTTACGATCTGCAACAGGGGCAACACGCCGACGTTTCAGACTAGGGACAGGGAGACGATTATAGATCTGACACTGACTAACAGCAAGAGTTTTTTTTCCACTATATAAAAGTGGAAGGTGTCCCCGGTCTGCTCCTTTTCAGACCACAAAAGGATCATCTTCAATCTAAACTTCAGTAGTAGTGAGAGGGATCTATACAAGAATCCGAGACGAACTAATTGGGATGAATTTAGTGCGAACTTAGAGTACAGGTTGGCGAACACATCTCTGGAAAGAGATATGTTCCTGGAAGTGGACAAACTACTAGAAACACAAGTTAAAGAGCTTACTTCAAGCATAGGGGAATGTTATGATAGAGCGTGTCCAACAATATTCCCTGGTAAAAGAAAACAACCAAATTGGTGGAATACTGATCTTAGAGATCTGAGAAAAAACACTAGGAGGTTATACAACAGGGCACATCAGACCAAAAACTCAGAAGACTGGGAGAAATGCAAAGTAAGCTTCAATAACTATAAGGGAGAGCTAAAAAGGGCTAAATGGACCTCATGGACTACGATTATGTCAATGAAGCATCCAGATTTAGGCGAATTTTATCCAAAGACCCTGATATCTATAGTGAGTGCCTACTGATCGGGTATGTACCAAAAATGTGGAGGGAAGTCAGGGTGGTTTTCATACCAAAGGCCGGTAAGGCTAGCCACGTTACTCCCAAGGATTTCATAAATGGGGCTCAACATGCCTACCTCAAGGGTAAATATGTTGAGAGTGCACTTCATCAAGTTGTGGGTTGTATAGAAACAAACTTTGCTAGCAAGGAATACACGCTCGCAGCTTTCTGAGATATAGAGGGAGCTTTCAACAATATCGAAAGAAGAGCTATCAAGGAATCTTTAGAGGAACTCTTTGTACCAAACTTCCGGGTAAGCTAGATAGATAACATGCTGGGCAGCAGAATTATCAATTCCAGCCTAGGCTCAAGGAATCTAGCCACCAGCGGAACACCAGAAGGGGGAGTCCTATCTCCACTTCTGTGGCTTCTAGCGGTGAATACTATTCTCAGGGAATTCGAGCTAAGAGGAAGGAAGATTGTAGCTTATGCTGATGACGTGGTAATACTGCTAACCGGGAAATTTCTCCCGACCATCAGTGAGGTCATGAATTCGGCACTGGAAGAGCTATTGTCATGGGCAAAAAGTAAGGGTTTGGGAGTGAACCCAAACAAAACAGAACTGGTTCTCTTTACCAGAAGGTACAATATAGAGAAATTTAGACTACCGTTGCTGGATGGAGTGGAGCTCAAACTAGCTACGGAAGCTAAATACCTAGGATTATTTCTGGACAGTAAACTTTCCTGGAAAACAAATACAATAGAAAGACTCAGAAAGGGACTTAATGCCTTCTACGCATGCAGGAACTCCTTAGGTAAGAACTGGGGACTTCGGTCGAGGGTGGTGAAATGGATCTACACGGCGGTAGTTAGACCGGTTCTTACGTATGGCTGTACAGTGTGGTGGGAGGCAACAAGGGTACACAGTTACTACAAAGAACTAGAGAAGGTACAGAGGTGGCGGCTTTAGGAATAACGGGGGCCATCAGAAGTACACCACAGGCTGCATTAGACATTATTCTACACCTTCTCCCCCTTAAGGACTTTATAGTGGGTGAGGCAGCCAGAAGCATCTTTCGACTTAAAGAGTCATCGCTGCTCAGACATACAAGAATAGGTCATTCGAGACTACTCTCAGAGTTTTGTCTTCAGGGTCAGTCCAGGGTTCCAGATGAGCAATCGGACTACATAATTAAGAAAACAGAATTTCTGACCCTACCCGTGCTAGAAATCCCTGAAAGGGATTCGTGGGTAGGAGTCCGCAACTTGCAGCAGGGTTGGGCAGTCTTCACTGACGGGTCTAAACTGGAAGTAGGCACGGGAGCTGGTGTCTACATAGACAAGGCCGACATTAGGAAATCATTCAGACTACCGGATTAATGTAGTGTCTTCCAAGCTGAAATTTTAGCGGTATTGCGCGCTGCGGAGAAATTTCCGGTAGCATAATACCGAAAGGAGACAACATTACTTTCTACGTTGACAGTCAGGCAGCTCTGAGGGCCATAACAAGCCATCAGGTTTCGTCTAGGGTAGTTAACGATTGCAGGCAGGTACTAAGCCTACTTCTAAGGGACTACAACGTAGGCTTATGCTGGCTGCCAGGGCACTGTGACATGGAAGGATGCGAAATCGCGGATGAGCTGGCTCGAACGGGCTCAGCTTTGCATATTGATGAAGCGGACAGATCGATTAAACCGCCAATCAACTACTTTTTAAAAAAACAGAAGGATCATAACCTAACCAGAACTCTTTCCAATTGGGAAACAACAGTGGGTTGCACTATATCGAAGGTCTTGTAGCCTAGGTTAGATATAGCGAGAACAAATGCACTGATGGGACTGGATAGAAGAAGTCTCAGAATTGCAATAGGAGTCATTAGAGGACACTGGTCAGTTAGGGCTATGACCAGCAGATGGGACAGTAGATCTCCAGACTTCAGCAGGATGTGCGAGGATGAGGACGAATTGGAGAAAAAAGAACACATCCTTTGTCATTGTCAAAGTTTGCAACGCCATAGACAAATATTTTTTGCTGAACTATGGGACATTTCGAAGACAGGTGTTGAAAACATTATTAGTTATATAAGGGGTATTAGATGGTTGAACGAAGGGGGATGCGGGTACTCGATGGACTAACAGACTTACATTAACATTACACCATGGACTCTCACACGTTTTTCTCTTTTCTATATATTTTATGGGTCTCTTGGTGGAGGTGCATCTTAGGATGTAACCCAACAGGTATTATATTTAATTATTTCATTTTAAGCTATAATATACCTAAAGCACATATTTAATACAACATTGTACACGAGTACTTATATGGCTCTTTAAATTAACGTAATTTGAATTTTTGTAGAGTAATTTCATTAAAATGAAAAAAGTGTTCTAACGGCGGGTCGAAGCGGGTACAAAGTATATATAGGTTTAAAGGAGATACTTTCACTTTTCTCAGGGTGGTACACGTTTCTTGTTCCCTAGAAGTTCTATTTCACCAAAGTCTAAATTTGACGAAAATATAGTAGTTTCATAAATATTTCATAACACCCGTAATATTAAACGTTACAGCTGTGACCACTTACAACAACTAAAGACTATAATCTATAATCCTACCATCAGTGAGGTCATGAATTCGGCACTGGAAGAGCTATTGTCATGGGCAAAAAGTAAGGGTTTGGGAGTGAACCCAAACAAAACAGAACTGGTTCTCTTTACCAGAAGGTACAATATAGAGAAATTTAGACTACCGTTGCTGGATGGAGTGGAGCTCAAACTAGCTACGGAAGCTAAATACCTAGGATTATTTCTGGACAGTAAACTTTCCTGGAAAACAAATACAATAGAAAGACTCAGAAAGGGACTTAATGCCTTCTACGCATGCAGGAACTCCTTAGGTAAGAACTGGGGACTTCGGTCGAGGGTGGTGAAATGGATCTACACGGCGGTAGTTAGACCGGTTCTTACGTATGGCTGTACAGTGTGGTGGGAGGCAACAAGGGTACACAGTTACTACAAAGAACTAGAGAAGGTACAGAGGTGGCGGCTTTAGGAATAACGGGGGCCATCAGAAGTACACCACAGGCTGCATTAGACATTATTCTACACCTTCTCCCCCTTAAGGACTTTATAGTGGGTGAGGCAGCCAGAAGCATCTTTCGACTTAAAGAGTCATCGCTGCTCAGACATACAAGAATAGGTCATTCGAGACTACTCTCAGAGTTTTGTCTTCAGGGTCAGTCCAGGGTTCCAGATGAGCAATCGGACTACATAATTAAGAAAACAGAATTTCTGACCCTACCCGTGCTAGAAATCCCTGAAAGGGATTCGTGGGTAGGAGTCCGCAACTTGCAGCAGGGTTGGGCAGTCTTCACTGACGGGTCTAAACTGGAAGTAGGCACGGGAGCTGGTGTCTACATAGACAAGGCCGACATTAGGAAATCATTCAGACTACCGGATTAATGTAGTGTCTTCCAAGCTGAAATTTTAGCGGTATTGCGCGCTGCGGAGAAATTTCCGGTAGCATAATACCGAAAGGAGACAACATTACTTTCTACGTTGACAGTCAGGCAGCTCTGAGGGCCATAACAAGCCATCAGGTTTCGTCTAGGGTAGTTAACGATTGCAGGCAGGTACTAAGCCTACTTCTAAGGGACTACAACGTAGGCTTATGCTGGCTGCCAGGGCACTGTGACATGGAAGGATGCGAAATCGCGGATGAGCTGGCTCGAACGGGCTCAGCTTTGCATATTGATGAAGCGGACAGATCGATTAAACCGCCAATCAACTACTTTTTAAAAAAACAGAAGGATCATAACCTAACCAGAACTCTTTCCAATTGGGAAACAACAGTGGGTTGCACTATATCGAAGGTCTTGTAGCCTAGGTTAGATATAGCGAGAACAAATGCACTGATGGGACTGGATAGAAGAAGTCTCAGAATTGCAATAGGAGTCATTAGAGGACACTGGTCAGTTAGGGCTATGACCAGCAGATGGGACAGTAGATCTCCAGACTTCAGCAGGATGTGCGAGGATGAGGACGAATTGGAGAAAAAAGAACACATCCTTTGTCATTGTCAAAGTTTGCAACGCCATAGACAAATATTTTTTGCTGAACTATGGGACATTTCGAAGACAGGTGTTGAAAACATTATTAGTTATATAAGGGGTATTAGATGGTTGAACGAAGGGGGATGCGGGTACTCGATGGACTAACAGACTTACATTAACATTACACCATGGACTCTCACACGTTTTTCTCTTTTCTATATATTTTATGGGTCTCTTGGTGGAGGTGCATCTTAGGATGTAACCCAACAGGTATTATATTTAATTATTTCATTTTAAGCTATAATATACCTAAAGCACATATTTAATACAACATTGTACACGAGTACTTATATGGCTCTTTAAATTAACGTAATTTGAATTTTTGTAGAGTAATTTCATTAAAATGAAAAAAGTGTTCTAACGGCGGGTCGAAGCGGGTACAAAGTATATATAGGTTTAAAGGAGATACTTTCACTTTTCTCAGGGTGGTACACGTTTCTTGTTCCCTAGAAGTTCTATTTCACCAAAGTCTAAATTTGACGAAAATATAGTAGTTTCATAAATATTTCATAACACCCGTAATATTAAACGTTACAGCTGTGACCACTTACAACAACTAAAGACTATAATCTATAATCCTACCGTACAAAACATATGGGTCGTTCCATATAAAAAAAAGGGCTCTGAATTTCGTCCGATCCTATTTAAAGTTCGACTGGAATATTGCTTCTTGGGTTAGGATCAGTAATAGAGTCTGGTGAAAATCCGATGTTAGGTGCCTCATTGATTACTTTCTCATATGGTGGTGAGCATGGCATGAACTTCTTGGCCCATTTTAGTAGGTCGTCCTGCTTTGTGGCAGAAAGTTTCAAGGGGAGTGAAAGTTGAGACCATCCCGAATCAAGTGCCTAGCGTCAACTTCATCTGGAATGGCAATTCGGATATATGCTGTTGGGATGAAGGGAAGCTCAGCTGAAGGGAAGGCTGGCATGAATTCCGATACGCTTTGTTCATCTGGCATCTCAGACTAGTGCGACAAGTCGTGATGGCTTGATCTCGTCTACACCATCCGCACGAATAAGTCCAATGCTTTGGTCGGCTGCCGACGTTTCCGTTGGAGGTTACCTGTGAATAGAGAAATTTGTGAGTATCGGTCAAACTAGAGACATTGGAGGTTATATATTGTTATTCCGAGAGTAGTGGTATAAGTTTATTTATAGGTCTTCGAATAGCTACTAAAATGAGCATTACAGTTAAAAGGTTGTAATCAATTTAATGTTGACATTGCATAGTATTTAAATTCTTACCATGAACAACACTTTTAAGTTAATGATGTAGAATTCCCGAGGCAAACGACAACAAATTAATTGAATTCTTCTGTTTTTTGGTAGATACAATGTGGGTTTTGTACTAGTAAAATCATTCGTGTTTATTCATAACGCTATATAAAACGGTTAAAAAAAAAAATAAAACCATTGAAAAAGTTGCAGTCGGGTAAACCGGCATAGTTATACCCTCACCTCCAGTAAAAACCTACGTATCTCATATTCCAAAGTATTGTAAAGTCAAACGAGAGATTGTCATAATAGCAACTTAAAAATACCGAATTTTACATAACATATTGACAGGATTGAGTTTAGCTTATTAATACTTAAACTTTGTACAGTCATAGGTCTACTCAGTACAGAATTTGGGCAAGATCGAGTTGGCCATATTGATAATATTACACTGTTTGAAAGGGGCGGGATGGTACATATGTATAGTAGGTACCAGAAGGGTAGTTGCCAGACTTCCAAGTTTTTGTCCAAAACTTTGTCTAGCTATAGCTTTACTAAATACAACACTTGGGCAAGATCGCGTTGGGGACGTAAAGGGAAGACGTCAAGTGTGGATGACCTGCCAGAGCGATACATCAAAGAAGACCATACGGTGTCGTCAATGAAAATCCAGAAGGAGCTTAATATTTCTGTAAGTGACGTAACGATACGTAGACAATTGCTGGAAAACAATTTATTTGCGAGAAGTCCACGGAAGGTACCATTACTGAGTAGGAAACAGGTAACGGCTCCGTTGAAATTTGCCAAAGACCACGGTGATTGGCCAGCTGAAAAGTGCAGACACATATTGTGGACTGACGAAAGTAAAATCATCCAATTTGGTGGTACTGCGTCCGACGGTATGTCCGACGTCCACCAAACATGGAATACGCACGAAAATATATCCGGAAAATCGTTAAGCATGGTGGGTCAAAGATTCTGATATTTGGAAGCTTCTCTTATAACGGTGTTGGTCCCATACACTTTATTAATGGTATCATGGATCAACATGTTTATGTCCAAATATTGAGAGAGGTAATGCTCCTATATGCTGAGTGGAATATGTCAATAAAATGGCTGTTCCAACAAGACAACGACCCAAAACACACAAGTAAATTGGCGAAAGAGTGGTTCCGAGTCAATGAGTTTGAGGTTATGTTGTGGTCTGCTCTGTCCCCAGACCTTAACCTCATTAAAAATCTATGGGGAAATGTTAACAAATTAGTTTCCGAGATTAGACCATCCAAAGCGGAAGATCTGTGGAATACTGTCGGAAATCCCATTAAGGCGATGTCGTGCTCTTATTGAATCCATATTTTTTGAACAGAATAATTCAAATAATTTTTGAGTAGTTTTTTTTGTTTCATATGGTTTCAAATACATTATAAAGGCCAATGAAATGTGAATAGAAAAGAAACCAAAGGTTTAGTTAAAAAAAACACAGACGCATCAACACACGGATTAACGCAAAACAGACAGAGCTAAGGGCTTTTCTATGCCCCCCTTTGTTGTTTGGCATATCACACATAATTCTGCGTTCTTCATGTCGCTGTTGTGTTAGTTGTTGTAGATATAACACTGAACATCTAACAGAAATAACAGCGGCAGGAGGGGTGCGTTGTTATTTGTGATTTTGTTTTGATATTGTCTTGGTTTTTGGTAGTGTTGTGGTAGGTATGTTTAAAATTCAGTTTGCGAACATTCGAGCGCTTACGACGATTTTTTTGCGGTATACTCGCACATTAATTTCCATAGTCCTCGCCAATAATTCATGGCTTCCCATTCGAGCCACACAACTACGGAGGGTCAATACGGTGAGCTATTCGCCGCGCACAACGACTTCGTGCAATTAGTAAATGAACCAACACACATTCCGCGTGTTGAAGGGCAACAGAATAATATTATTGACCTTTTCTTAACCTCGCACCCTGAAAAGTATGAGGTTAACATTCTTGCCCTTCTTGGTGACTCGGATCATTGAACCATTTCAGCATCCTTTTCGTTCTCCGATCTTCGATCCATTTCTAAGCCAGTGGAAGTAAGAGCTTTTGGTAATTTGTTAAAAGGGTAAGGAACAATTCTGCATCTTCTATGGCAATCCTAGTTAACGGGTATATTTACTGACCCGGTTGACAAAGCTAACATCCTGGCTGAAATATTTGCAAAGAATTTATCTTTGCCAGAAAGCAGTCAACCACTCCCCGTGATCGAAAACGTATCTAGTTCGATGTCCCAGATATTCTTTCGAACACGTGGTGTTAAAAGGGTTCTTGCGAATCTCAACGTAAATATCTCTTGTAATATCTCTTCAACATATCGTACCGTATTTACCCTTCACGTTGGTACGTTGTCAATGTTCAGCCGATCCGCAAGAAAGGTGAGACTACAAATTCTGCAAATTACCGTCCAATTGCAATATGTTCTGCTCTCTCGAAGGTCATGGAGACCGTGGTTAACCACCGTCTTGTTAAGTGTTTAGAGTCTAACGGCTTTCTTAGTGATCGACAGTATGGCTTCCGTAGAAATCGATCTACTGGAGACCTGATGGCGTTCCTTACGGAGCGATGGAGTCGATCCATTCACCGCCTTGGTGAAAGTGAGGTCGTGGCAATGGATATTACCAAGGCATTCCAAAGGCTCTGACACGGAGCACTAATATCAAAACTTACTGCATTTGGTGTCGGTAATACCTTCTCTCGATTCATATCGAGGGATCGCTCTATACGAGTTGTTATGGATGGGGTCTCATCCAACGAGCATAGGCTGGCCGCAGGAGTGCCACAAGGCTCTGTCCACTATCCTTCTCTATTTCTTATTTTCATTGACGACCTGTTGGGTCAGACTGTGAACCCGATCCACTCCTTTCCGGATGACAGCAACCTCTGTCATTCATACTCATTTGATCATCGGCCAGGTCCTCTGGAGGACAAAAGGCGATTGATGAATGACTCACATAACCGCGATTTGGCGACGATTTGTGAGTGGGGCCAAATGAATAGAGTAGATTTTAATGCGCAAAAACCCAGTGCTGTTTGTTGTCACACAAACGTTCACCAGATCCAGCATCGTCGTCAATTTCTATGGGTGGTGTGGATATCGACGAATCAGACACTCTTGATATTCTGGGGATGAAGATACAGGGTGATGCTCGCTGGGCTAACCATATATTCGAAGTGTCGAAAGAAGCATTCAAGTGTTTAGGCTTTTTGAAGCAGTGCAAGAAATACTTCACTCCATCTGATCTCGTAAATATTTACACCACCTACATTCGGCCTAAAATGGAATATAACTCCCATATATGGGCAGGAGCTCCAAAGACATCTTAGCAGCTTTTGGACCGTGTACAGAGGAGAGCGGTGGTGATGATTGGGGATAGTAGGGTATCCAACTCTATTGTCTCCCTTCAGCATCGTCGGAATGTGAGTTGTATATCGCTGTTCTATAGATATTTTAACGGTATCTGTTCGTCAGATATCCGTCGTCTGGTCCCTCAAGTTAGAACATTTAGTCAGAATACACTGCTATCCAGGGTTTCTCATCCGTTCATTGTGAAATGGCCGGTTGACCGGACGACGCACTATAGAGAAAATTCGTTCTTTAGCCGAACCGTTCGTATGTGGACAAATCTTTCAGCAAGTGTTTTTCCTGCCTGCTATGACATTATCAAATTCAAGGCAAACATCAACAAACACTACTCCCTCTTTCCTGCCGCCAATACTCTTATTTCCTAACGCTAACACAGTGAATTGCATTCATAGGGGGCATCCCCTGAGTGTTTGTCAAAAAAATCTCAGAATAGAAAAATATATGATCTGGGTCCAGTACATTGTAGAAATCCAGGGAAATATAGCAATGTAATTAGCTACAGCATCGAAATCTTTGATATCTAGATCAGGATTATATATAACTATACTGGATTACGTAATAACTGGGCACTGTTGACAGGTAGGTACGCTACCAGATTAGGAGTCACGGCTTATGACCATTGAAGAACCTGCGACGACGTAGCATCGATGCTAGTGTCCGGCTCTTTGTTTGAGGAGATTTACGTTTTTTGTTTTGTTATAGCTTACCCCCATATTTCGCCCCTTTGCTCGTGCCAACTTCCAGTCTACAGGTACCCCTCGAGTGCCACAAAGCTCTGTCCTCTCTCCTTCACAATTTCTTATTTTCATTGACGACCTGTTGGGGCAGACTGTAAACGCAATCTACTCCTTTGCGGGTGATATCAACCTCGTACTCATTTGAACATCGGCCAAGTCCCTTGGAGGTCGATGACAAAAGGCAAACGATGAACGACTCACTCAACCGCGATTTGACGACGATTGGTAAGTGGGGCCAAATGAACAAAGTAGATTTTAATGGACAAACCCCATCGCTGTTTTTTTTGTCACAGAAATGTTCCACTGATCCAGCACCTTCGTCAATCTCCATTGGTGGTTTGGATATCGACGTATCAGTTACTCCTGATGTTCTGGGTAGTGTCGAAAGAAGCATTCAAATGTCTAGGCTTTTTAATGCGGCACAAGAAATATTTTACCTCATCTGATCTCGTAAATATTTACCTACATCCGGCCTTAAATGGAATACAACTCCCATATATGGGCAGAAGCTCCAATGACATATTTGCAGCTTCTGGACCATGTACAGAGGAGAGCGATTGTGATTATGGGGGATAGTAGGGTATCCAACTTTATTGTCTCCCTACAGCATCGCGAAATGTGGGTTGTATATCGCTATTCCATAGATACTTCAACGGTATATATACGTCAGATATACGTCGTCTGGTCCCTGAAGTTAGAACATTTATGCGGAATGTGCGGGTCCAGGGCACTCAACAGTTCATTGAGAAATGGCGAACACCTTTATGTATTTGTTTTGTTATAGCTTACCCCCATATGTCGCCCCTTTGCTCGTGCCAACTTCCAGTCTACAGGTACCCCTTTTTTCTCTGTAGTATATTTGGGCAGTTGGTGTTCTGTAATACATACGAACATACAAATATAAACATTTAACTACTTTGACTTACAAAAAACATATAAGCAAATCTCAATTTCAGGGTGCTCTAATATGAAGTCGATTAATGCCATTTCTTCGGTCACAGATGGATTGGTGAGTGTGCGCTTCTGCTTGATCTGGAAAACAGATATGAGTATATATACGAAAAAACACATTACAGTATGTATTATTATATTACTTTACACAAAAACTGTCCCGAATGTTTTCGTATTCATTTATTTAATTCTTGTCAGCTTCATAACACCTTACCTAAAGATACACATCACATTTGAGTAATCGATGTTGGGTCGAGGCAATCAAAGTTGCAAATAAAAATTAAGCCTATTGTTTTTTTGGATCTATGAAAAATGGCCCAAATGAAGAATTCACCAAAATAAATGAAAAATTCCTCCCAAAAGCCCAACGTTTTTTTTTGGGGGAATAGACCTAAACATAGTCTGAAAACACTATATGCAGACAGTTTAATATATAACTGTGAAATTACGATTACAATTAGTAATCAATTACATTACATATTAAATATAATCGTAATGATTATATTTCGACATTGAATAATTTTTGGGTAAATAATGTGGGAGAAGGGTTTAAAAAGTGACCAAAAGGGGATAAAAAAGTTACAAACGGGAAAAACCTAAATATGTGTAAGAAAAACTTTAATCGGCAATAATGACACAAAAGTTGGAAGTAATGCAAAAGGGGACTAAAAGGGCCAAAAGTAACCTATACTTTAAATGAGAAATAATCTTAATATGAGTATAAAAAAAATCTTGCTTGTGGCTTTGGAGATTTTTGGAAATTCGTATTGGAAGATGATCAAAATGGGAAGAATGTACAAAATCCCTCGAATCCAAATAATACAATATTGTGATTTTTCTTGGAAAATTGGTCCACAACTATTCTTAGCAACAGCTGGTGGAAATGAGTTTAAAAAAAATGGGAGAAAAAAGGAAAATGAGAGAAAAAACAAAAATGTGTGAAAAAAAATGTTGTAGACAGAAATCATAAAATGTTTGGAAAAAATGGAAATGTTGACAAAAGAGTCGAAAACAGGCAAAATCACAACTAACAGAAACATCAACGGCGCGAAGTGTGCAGTGTTATTTGTAACTTTGCTTTGATGTTGTCTTGTTTTTTGGTAGTGTTATGGTAGGTATGTTTAAAATTCAGTTCGCGAACATTCGCGGGCTTAGGTCGAATTATTTTGCGGTATACTCGCACATAGGCGACGACATCCGGCCTATGGAAAATAATTATTTTCCATAGGCCGGATGTCGTCGCTCTTTGTCAGACCCAGGTGTGTGAGGATTCTGATCCACAGGATTTTCACGTTCCCAGCTATCACACACTCTTCCCACAGAGTTATTATGGTTTATATACGTAATGGTGTTGTGTTCCAGAGTAAGCAACATTTGGACTCACAATATCCAGAATTTAACTCCCTTTAGGTTAAGTTCAGGATTGGATCGCACACCTTTCATTTCGGGTTTCTTTACAGAAGCCCAAACCTGGAAAGGGAGGCTATCCTGAATGGCTTCTACGCCATTTTTAACTCCATTTCGAAAATATTAGAATATTATCCGGACAGTGAGATTGTAGTTGCTGGGGATTTCTATGTACATAATAATTCTTGGCTTTCCCATTTGAGCCATACATCTCCTGAGGGTCAATACGCTGAGTTATTTGCCGCTCACCCTGAAAAGTACGAGGATAACATTATTGCACCTCTTGGTAACTCGGATCATTGCAGTATTTCAGCATCCTTTTCGTTCTCCGATCTTCGATCCATTTCTAAGCCAGGGGGAGTAAGAGCTTTTGGTCATTTGTTAAAAGGGTAAGGAACAATTCTTCATCTTCTATGTCAACCCTAGTTAACGGTGACCAGATATTCATAGATATTCTTTGCCAGAAAGCAGACAACCACTCCCCGTGATCGAAAACGTATCTAGTTCGATGTCGCAGATATTCTTTCGAACACGTGGTGTTAAACGGATTCTTGCGGATCTCAACGTAAATAAAACTCCGGGCCCGGATGGTATTTCAGCACTTGTCCTGTCTCTTCAACATGTCGTACCGTATTTACCCTTCACGTTGGAAAGTTGTCAATGTTCAGCCGATCCGCAAGAAAGGTGAGACTACAAATCCTGCAAATTACCGTCCAATTGCAATATGTTCTGCGCTCTCGAAGGTCATGGAGAGCATGGTTAACCACCGCCTTGTTAAGTATTTAGACTCTAACGGCCTTCTTAGTGATCGACAGTATGGCTTCCGTAGAAATCGATCTACTGGAGACCTGATGGCGTTCCTTACGGAGCGATGGAGTCGATCCATTCACCGCCTTGGTGAAAGCGAGGTCGTGGCTATGGATATTACCAAGGCATTCCATAGGCTCTGACACGGAGCACTAATATCAAAAGTTATTGCATTTGGTGTCGGTAATACATTCTCTCGATTCATATGGATGGGGTCTCATACAACGAGCATAGGCTGACCGCAGGAGTGCCACCAGGCTCTGTCCTTCTCCATTTCTTATTTTCATTGACGACCTGTTGGGTCTGACTGTGAACACGATCTACTCCTTTGCGAATGACAGTAACTTAAGTCATTCATACTCATTTGATCATCGGCCAGGTCCTCTGGAGGTCGAGGACAAAAGGCGATTGATGAATGACTCACATAACCGCGATAGGCTTTTTAAAGCAGTGCAAGAAATATTTCACCTCATCTGATCTCGTAAATATTTACCTATATCCGGCTTAAAACGGAATACAACTCCCATATATGGGCAGGAGGTCCAATAACATCTTTGCAGCTTCTGGGTAAATGTGTTTATCAACAATTTAATTGATTGTTCTAACGTTTCTGTTTTATTTCCGTCTTTGTCCACTAAGGCTTCCACCCGTATATGTGTCTTAGATATAAATTTATTTATTTTAGACGTGTCGTTAACGGTGTCGACTTTGTACAATCTATGTTTGGACTTGTATTCGTCCCAGTATACTTGAAGTTTTTTACGTCTAGCTCTGTTGTAAGATCTACGGACTTCTTTGCTTAGGTTTCTAATCTCCCCCGTTATCCAGGGTTTCTCCTGAGCCGACCTCTTTTCTCTGAGTGGGCAACACTCTTCGAAGGACCTCGATTTCCTCTTCGTTTTGGAGAATTTCTTTGGAAGTCCCTATATCTCTGCTCACTAGATCTCTGAAACGGTGCCAATTGGTTTTGGTCTTGTTCCTGAAACTTAGCGGTTCTGGTGGTGGTTTCATTAAACTAAAAATTATGTATCGGTGATCTGAAAAGGAGTGCTCGTCGGAGACATGCCATCCTTGGATCTCTTCTACTATCTCTTCAGAACCGAAAGTGATATCTAATACCTCCTCTCTGATTCGATTTATCAAGGTGGCTTTGTTGCCCGTATTTATTGTAATAAGATCATGCTTATTAAGGAATTCTAATAAGGCTATTCCTCTTTTGTTGCAATTCGAACTACCCCAGGTGATGTGGTGTGCGTTCGCGTCGCAGCCTACTAGTACTTTCTTACCTTTTGTCTTGGCTTCTCTCACCAGATGTTGTAGCTCAGCCGTTGGTGGAAGTGTCGGCGAGTCAAATGGAAGGTCCATCGACGCAAGGTACAGGCTACCGTCACCAAGTCTCAGCACCGTCGCATCCGCAGTTGACAACTCTGGGAAGAAAAAGAAGCTTACGTTTTTATGTGTGAGTATGCAAGTTCTGGGTCGTCCCCCTGATCTTGCGTAGAATAGTTGGTAAAGCGGGTTGTTTAAACCAATAACCTTTTTCTTGTGTGTCCATGGTTGGATTAAAGCTATATGAACCTTACATTTGTTTATGTTTTCCATCAGCGCGGTAGTTGCCGTTTCGTTCCCATGGAGGTTAATCTGGATGACCTTGATGCCGGTCATGCCAGAAGTCGGTCTTCTTGGGAGCTGGTGATGTGGTCCCCAGCCTCGTCTTCTGCATTTTGCGGTGCTGCATCACTGCTCTCTTTTTTTGGTTCCTCGTCGGCAGCGTCGTGCTTATCTGCCGTCCTGCCAATTTTGATGTACACGGCTGTTGAGACGAAGAAGGCCCTCCCCTTAATCTCTTTGAGCCGTGCGAGGGACCCGTGGTCGATTCCCACTACGAAGAGGGTCTTGGCTCTTTCCCTGTGGAAGATCTCCCATTTGCCCGTCTCCAGACCCTTATTCTGCTTGCCCAGGACGTCGAGGACTTTCCCGGGTGGGAGTTTGCAGCCCCAACCCTTCAGGAAGAAGGACGCCTTTGTAAGTTCCGGAATGTCCCTTTTCCTAATGAGGTCGAGCTTGCCGCCCTCCCAAGGGGTAGGAACATCCTTCACTAGGCGTGCCAAGGTGTTTACGCATTTATTTGATGCGAGTTGCATCATCAAGATGCCCTTGGCGTAGGAGCAGCTCAGGATCTCAATCTCGTCGCAATCGTCTCCCTTCCCGAGGACGTGCTCCAAGATTTTCGTGTTTATCAGCTCTTCCGTTGCTGACCTATGCTCTTCCGGGATTTTTCCCGTGGCACTTTTTGTGTCAATCACGCCAAACATAGCTCGTCCCATTTTTGACGTTTTGCCACTTTGGCGTAAGATGGCGGCTTCTTACCAGTTACAACATTTGCCTTCCTCTTAAGTGACGGGCGTTCCTTTGATAGGTCGCCTTTCCTTGAGGTGGAAGGCAAGTTGTCCGACGTCGTGGTAGGATTTCGACCTTCCTTCTTACTATCGCCAGACTTCTGCGTAGAGACTTCTTTTGGTTTCGGATTGGAAGATTTAGTCCTACCTGATGTCAGGAAGCTCTTTCTCTTCTTTGTTGCAGCTTCGGCAGATTCCTCCTGTGGAGAGCGGATTCTTTTACCTGCTGGTGCAGGTGTAGGCTCCGATGTGTCTTTGGGAGTCTGCTGCAGAGTTGCTTTTTCGTTAGTCAGTCGCATTCTTCGGAGCTTTTTCCTCTGAGCTCCTGACAACTTTTTCTTTTTAGCGAGGGTCTTGCCTGCTTCATCCTTCCGGTCTTTGCTAGCCGCTAATGGACCTGCAAGGATTGTGACGTTTCCGTCCCCGGAGGAGTCAGATTCCTCGGCTCCTGAAGTTAGTCTATGACTCCCTTCGCTTGCCAATTCATCTGGTGTTTGTATTCTTGCTGCGTCTTCGAACAAGGCAGCCAAGTTTCCCACTGCTTTGTTCGTCGTATTCGTATTTGTGTTCGTATTCGTTTCCGTGTTAGTTTTAGTCGTTGTAGGGGCTGATGATTGTTTTGACTAACCCCATCAAATTTGACAATACAAAGTTCCAATCTGGAAAGTGATACTACTTTTAAAGGAGCGACCCTACACTTGTCAACTATAAATTGGATTGTACAGTGACATCTTCCGCCGTAATTCGTACATAATCACAAGCTCCGCTGACCTTGTCTGAGGCATATGAAACGCCGTGAATATTACATGGGAGCTTGGGAATTTTAACATATTTTAAAAACTCGTGGTCAAGAAGAAATTGACTCCACCTAACACTACTATTTTCTGTCAAACTATGATCCCAGTCCGTTTTATTATTACTTACGTTTATAAAAAGACTAGGAATTATTGACAGATCTTCTCTCTCTTGTAGTAGTTCGCTGAGTAGTTCTCTTGTAGAGTTCTTCGCAGTATATATCTTCTGGAGTGAGTTTTAAAACATTTCCAATTGCCTGTCGAGTTCAACTGTGGTGCAAAACGAAACGCACATTTTGAAAATACCTTGGTTCATTTCATAGAGTGGGCCAGAAAGCACCCAACCTAAAATTTTAAACATTAACAATTTTAAACATTAGTTTCTATGTCTGATACAGTCTGGGCAGTTTGACTAGTGATAGGTTCATTATCTGACCTCATTTTGCAATGCAATAGTAAAGATGTTTTATTTTCCATTTAGCACAACTAAAGTTTCTTGTGCAATGACTCAACTTGTGATTATTACTAAAAAAATGCAGACAAGGATTATGTCTTATTGCAGGATTTTATCCTTTGTTGTATGTATCCATGTAAACAGACGAAACATAATTTTTTATTGGCTTTAGTGGGATACGATTTAATTTTCTCCACTAGTCGATTAATGGTTTGCTCCCAAAGCGATAATGTTGTTGCCGGAAAATGTTTGCTTTTTTGTAAAACTAACACTCTGGTGATGCCCCCTATGAATACAATGCAGTGTGAAATAAGGGAATTGGAGGGAGGAACATGGAGTAGTGTTTGTTGACTTTTAACTTGAATTTGAGAATGTCATAGCAGGCAGGAAAACACTTGCTAGAAGAGTATTCCACATACGAACAGTTCGGCTGAATATCGAATTTTCTCTATAGCGCGTATTCCGGCTAAATTTTCTAACATCAGGGACCAGACCGGATATCTGACGAACAGATACCATTAAAATATCTATAGAATAGCACATATACAACCCATACTCCGGCGATGATGAAGGGAGACCCTACCTTCTATCCCCAATCAACACCACCGTCTCCTCTGTACACGGTCCAGAAGCTGCAAAGATGGCATTGGAGCCCCTGCCCATATATGGGGGTTATATTCCATCATTAGTCAATTGGGGTTTCTTTTTGACAATTTCTAATGTTGCCCTTTGCTTTTTCACTTGTGTTATGGATTTACAATCAATATATACGGCGGTAAACATGTCTCTTAACGAAGGCCATGAGAGATAATCAACATGACAAATGTCCGTTGTAGAGGGAGGAAGTCGCAAACGATGGTCAGACATACGATTTTGAAATATTTCGGCTATGGGGCTCTAGAGTGGATGAGAGAACTGATTTGTTAACAAACGATTGCGATACTTCTCCCATCTGCTCAGCGCAAAATATGTACGACTCTCTACACTGTTTAAAAAGCATCAACGCTTCTTTTTCGTATGCTGAATTAATTTTAGTTCAAAGCCCTTTTAATTATTCTTTACGAAGCTCAACTGTGAACATTGTATGTTCTTCCCGGGACTTGGCATTATATTATTTTTCAAATCCTAAAAAAAGAAACCAATTTTCTAAATTTGTTAACGGATTTTGATCAACGCTTCTTTTTCGTATGCCGAATTAACGTTAGTTCAAAGCCCTTTAAATTATTCTTTACGAAGCTCAACTGTTAACATTGTACGTTCTTCCCGGGACTTGGCATTATATTATTTTTCAAATCTTAAAAAAAAGAAACCAATTTTCTAAATTTGTTAAGGGATTTTGATTCCGCCATCATTTAAAATTCTATAATATATTTGTTTTCTTTTAAATAATAAAGAAAACGAGAAAACCTCAGCGAAGGTTACTAATAAATTCAATAATTTTAAATTGGGTTCAAACTGAACTAAACCAAAACAAAATGTAGGCGGGACGAATGTTTTTACGTTATAAGTCTCCTGTAGTCAAAGGTTGTCATTGATATGATATGACAGCACAAAACACGGGAAAAGAAAACTAATACATTTATTTATTTATTCCCTTTTGTGACTTTCTGGAAAAAAGTGTCTGTCAATGTTTTCATTTTGGCCGTCTGTCAATCCACCAAGATTATGTTATCACTGAATTGCTTCAGAAGGTAAGTTAATGATTGGATATAACCACAATAATTTGCTATTTTTTTAAATTATTGGTATTTATTAGTGGTATTTTGACAACTATGCTGCACTATTTAGCACTTAATTAAATATAAATTTAAAAAAAAAATTTAACACTTCTGCAACGAAACGAAAGGAACACAAACAAAAACAGAAGAAGTACAGTACGACGAGTAGTTGTTTATATGCGTGTGTGTGTGACCAATCAACAAGGGCGAGAGTTACCAGATCGACATTTTAGTAAAAAAAAACAGACGTAAACCACATGAAACTATAAAGGTACTTGTTTAAACATTTTTTTTTAACTCTTTAATAAAAAATAACTTCCCTTTTGGGTTCGAATTCAATAAACAAAGAAAGTTTAATTTTAATTTAATTGTATAAATTATATTATTTGGTCTTCATAGCAAGACAATCGATATGTATAATGCCAAAATTCAACAAAAACTAAAATTAATTAACGATTAACTATCCTACGGGAAATGTAGAGCCAACTACCCTAAATGTACTGATCCGAGGACGGGAGAAAACATAACCTATCACAGAACTGGTACCGTGTGGATAGAACGGTGCCGAATGCAACATAAGATCAAGTTTTCCAAACGGTCAGACTAATCGTTGAATTGAATTGATACGCGCCCCCTCCTTTTGTTCAGCGCCTTGGAGACGATCAAATAATTCCATCAATCGGTTGTGTGTGTGCCTCTAATCGGGTTTCGTCGGCTACACGTACACGACGTCGGCAATGATTGACATAAAAAACAAAATTTTTTGATATTTTCGTTGATGGTCTCCAGTTACGATTGTCAAGCATGACTCATTTAGTAGCAAAAAATTGTGCGAGATGGACATGTGCGCGGGATTCTCCAAAAGATTCTCGTGCGTAAACCGATGTGGTTCTTTGAACCAATTTTGCATCCACATTTTCTTTTTCTGGACTTCTTTTTCTTTTATTAACCCTTTCCGCGTCAACAAAAATTTTAGTCGAGCTAACAATGCGAAAATTTGAATTTAGTGTAATATGATGACGCTGATGCTGGGAAAAATAATAATTTTTGTTTTTGGTGGTCACAGCGGCTTTTAGAGGATGATAATCCTAAATGTCGAGAACCGAAAAACAACCACCAAAAGGTCCCGCTTTATGTTTTTTTAATTTTTTATTTAGAAAACATTTTTTTATACCTCTATCAATGCTATTAATACTGGTCGATATCGTTCGATGACTCAATATATTATTTTTTGTGTTTGTAAAAATATCAAAATTTGGCTGTTTTTACAAACAAAGTGTCAACTTCTTAACAATTCGTTTAAAAATAACAAAACAAAGCGAAGACCTATTACGATAACATTTATAAATAGCATAAGTATCATTTAAAACAAAAAAAAATTAATAACTGTAAATTAATATATTGCAAAAGTCTATAGAAATAGAGTACATTAATTGTCAAATATATTTGACAAATCCAACGAAAGGGTTAAAATTTCAGCACATGCTAACAAAAGCAAATCTTCTTCCTCCGACGACGACATATCAAACGAACACACAACGAAAACGAACAAAAAGTGATGTTAGCGGAGTGCAGCAAAAGTAGTATGAAAGTTTCAACCGAACACAACGAAGTCAAACACAAAGTGATGATTGCCGTATTTTGTGGTGCGTTTGCGGGCAAAACACGAAGGCACACACTAATACATATGCACGCGATTGATGGAATTATTTGATCGTCTCCAAGGCGCTTTATAAAGTCGGTTTCAAGAAAAGCGACAAGGTAATTAATACAGACATTTCTCATAATTTATGCCACAAATAATATTTTTTATATTCGCTAAAGATCGCGGCATACATTTTAAGAAAAGTCATACATTTTAATTCTTTTACATATAAATATCGTTTATTGCAAATTCGGCGGCTAACTTTATTTGACACATTTGACGCCGTTTAAAGTGTTGTTGATTGCAAAAACTGATTTTGTAAAAAAAAGAATTGGTAGATAATTATTATAATTATAATTAATTTATTCTGATTAATTAATTTTTAATGTAAATAATTTTTTATGGAACAAAACTATGGAACTTAAAATAAAGTATAAACTATATTTTATATTTTTTATACCCATTTGAAAAATGTAACACATCGAAAAATTCACTTTAGACCATAGGGCCTTTGAACCAAATTCGATTCATGACTTTGTAAGTCATTCGATCCGCCTGTCCTGCTGCTATGCACGATAACTTTCGAAGAAGTAAAACAGTCACCCTTCCGGGTACCTCCCATACAAGTCTTATATTTCGCCCACTTTAGAAATACTGTAATAATGTCAATACTCTCAACGCAATCTTGCCCAAATTATGTATTTAGTAAAAACTTGGAAGTCTCACCACGACCCTTCTGGAACCCCTTAACCAATGTACCATCCTACCTACATTATAAATCCTGTAATACTATGAATACTCCCAACGCGATCTTGCCCAAATTCTGTATTTAGTAAAGCTATGACTGGTGAAAGTTTCGGACATAAACTTGGAAGTCTGGCACTCACCCTATGGTAGCTCCCGTACAAATGTACCATCCCGCCTACTTTAGAAATCGTGTAACAATATTACTACACGAAATGCGATATCACCCAAATTCAGTATTTTATGATCCCTAGTCAATCCCCTTCTGATACCTCCCATACCAATGTTCCATTCTTCCCACTTTAGAAATCGTGTAATAATATTAATTCTCTTTACGCAATTTTGTCGAAATTCTGTTTTTAGTAAAGCTTTAACTACATACATTTTTTGTGCTCTTTATATTTTCTATTAAATAAATTAAAATTTGTTAAATTAATAAACCAAAAAATCAGCATTTTATGCCAACCATTATAACTTACAGGTAAAGCTAAAAATTGGCTGCCGTTTTTAAAAGGACTGGTGTGCCAATATGTAATTTTAGCACTGTATGTACATGTGCTCATTATAATTATCCCTTCCCCATTCTCCAAGACAACCCACTCAAACTAAACCTATTCCAGAGACTTGTAGAAAAATAAGACATTTTCCCTAGCCGCTATTTTACAATCTCGTATCCCAGCCGAGAAAATCAAAAGCAAAATCACAACATCGTTTTGTGACACATTGCTTGTGTTCAGAGCAGAACTTTATTTCACTTTTGTACTCGTATACATAAAAATGACGATAAATTTCATTTTGGGTACATCTTTTCAATCGTATGCAATTTTAGTATATTTGGTGATTCAAATTTAAAGAGATTTTACCAAATGTTGCTCTGGGGAAATGTTACAGAACATAATCTGAAATGTCTATCAGGTTACAGTTTACATTATGGGAGAGCAAAATTCATACGCATGCCTCAAAACGCATTCAAAGTTAAATTATAGTACCTAAATTATTGCATGAGATATATAATACCTGCGCGTATTCTCTCTTAAATTAACGTAACGATTTGTTACAAATTTTCCCTGGTGACCTCATCTATAACCAAAAGTAAACAGACAAATGTTATCCGTGAAGCGGTAAAGATTAATGTCGGACTGTGCACGGGTTTAACGTGTGTGATTTGTTTTAATATCACATGTTTCCGTTCTAATCAGCAATGTTTTAACTGAAAAAACGCATCGGGAAGGAGTACAAAAAAGTAAAACTAAAACGTTTCTATATTTTCGAATCGAAATTTATTCAACAATTCGGGGTATCCGCAACATATGGAGCTTTGTGGGATATTCTACGTCCATGAATACATGAAGGTATACGGATAATGTTAAATCCAAGTTTCTGAGTACCTCTCATGAGTTGTGTGTAACGAAGTCTGGTTGGAATACTCATCTTCATTATTAGATTGTACAGAGATTAAAAAACGTATATGCAGTATATATGAAGTCGCACACTTCAAGATGCCGTAGCACATCATAATTTTGATATTATGTTCAGGACAGCTTATTATTAAAATGTTCTACGAGTGTAGTCGATGCGTTATCAAATACGATAAATAAAATAAATTTATTACGAAAAAGGTAAGAACTAAATGTACCAAATGGTGGTATTACGAAAAAATTAATGTCAGTTAATAAACAATTGCCAACTTTCGATCCATCCGCAATGAGAACAGTTGAATGAAAATGTATCTCTATACGGAAAGGTTTTTTCTGTTTTTCCGTACTAGTCTATAGCTGAAAATGACTACCTAATTTGCATATACATTTATGTATATGTTTGTACAGGATATTTAAAAAAAAAATGCAGATATAGTGGAACTTCCACTCGAATTTCCATAAGTCTAGTGACAGTCGATCACTTCTAGTGACAGTCGATGACTTACAGGTTCGAGTTATGGAAGTTCAACAGTATTTATCATATCGATTTTCTCAGTTCCAATTGTATCGTTCAAAATTTATCTATTCTAGTAAGCTTTTTTGAGGTCAGTGAAAACACCAACAATAATCAAGAAAATTCAGGATAAATTATAAAAAGACAAAAAGTCAGATAGAAGAAGATTATATGTCACATGACAAAACAACACAATCACGAAAACTTAAACAATAAACAAATGCAAAAATACAACTTTAAACTAAACCCGTCATGGTCTGTAAATATAGTTCTCAGATGAAAGCAAATGGATTTTATCTCTTGGCCCAAAATTCGCGTTACGAGTACCAGTGTTGCCGTCTATTAATCTAATTGCGGATTTGGAACAATGGGTTCAAACAATAAGTGAAGATAGAGATAAAGATGTGATAAGATCAACAAGTTTAAATAGAATTTTGACCCACAAAAGGACAGCAAGGAACAACAAAAAGAAAAGTTTATCCTTAACATTTCTGATGAAACTAAACGATTTTTACAGAAATACAAGGACGACATAATAATAAGAAAAACAGATACAGGTAACGATAATTATGTATAAAACAGATTACAAATGAGAAATGGAGAAATTATTAGAGGATAACTCAACGTACAAAGCGATTAGATCGGAGCCAACGGCAAAACTTCTATTAACAAATAACAAGATAATAAAAGAAAAAACATGTTCCAAAATGGGAAAAATTCAAATTAACATTAAATTCTGCGACTGCTCTCCGACTATATAGAATTCCGAAGATCCACAAATCGAATATTTCAATACGACCTACGACGAAATTTTAATTTCCTTAGACGTTGTATCGTTATTCACGAAACGTACCGATACATATAGCAGTTAAGGATTTTTGGACCTATAATTAAAAAAATATATTGGGCTCACTGCCCAGAATTGTAAATGAAAAAAAGATTTAAGTTAATTCTTCAAAATATTTTATTTTTTTCTATTAGATTAATTTTGAACAGCACTGTACTCTAGGTCGACTGCCTCCAGCGTAGGATGGTTGTCCACTATACACCTTGACTTCTCGGCAGCGATCGTTCTCAGTCTTGTTTGTAGCTCGGTGTATGAGGCCAACCATGGCCTTGATTTCCCACAGGTACATTAACTCAATGCGAGTGGAAATATCTCGTATTACATCCTATTGTGAAATTATATGCCGATACTTCGGCGCGTGCAATGTGCAGCCATGGGAACGTTGCGTTCGTTGTAAAATTATGCTGACACTGCAACACGTGTAGTCGGCTGGAATGGGGACATTGTGTTGCGATCAGTCATGGGAACGATGCGTTTGTTGTGAAAATAAAATATGCTCACACTGCGGCACGTGTAATGGGCAGCAGTGGGAATGTCGCGGCTAGTGCGACAGGTGTGTGTTAACTTAGCTATAAACAACATAATCAACAAGTGGGTCACTTTAAAAGAATTCACAAAAATTCCTAGAACTCAGTTTCTAAAAATTTTACATGCCTCATGGACGAAACCAAAACTGACAGAGCAAAACAAATAATAGAAAACGAAGAAGTCACTTTAGCACAAAAACCTAACAAACCAACAACATCGCTATTCACACAAACAAAAATAAAAAACAGAGCAAAAATAAAGACACATGAGATAAAATTCATTGGAAACACAGACGAACCATGTGATAAAGTATACATAGGAACAACAAAACGGAGGTTAGGCACACGATTATACGAACGTGCAACAAACATCAAAAAGAAAAAACCATACAACGGATTTGGCACAGCACTGTAACGAAAGCGGTTACACAGCTGATCTGGTTGATGTCAAAATACTAGACAAAAGATATAGTTGGTTTTTTATATCCAGTGGTTAATAGCAAAGTGCAAATATAGCTTGGTCTATAAGGGGTTTTACAAATACAAGTTTTCTAAGAATTTAAAAAAAACAACAGAAATAAAATTTTCGACAAATTATTCGTTTGTTCAAAAGATGAAGATGGGTCTACCAAATGAAATGCGAAAGTGTTTGTACTCGACCCTACGCCATATCATATTGCAAAACCTTGACAAACAAATGTGCAAACTGTAAGGAAAATCATACATGTATAGATCCCATTGTTCAAGCTAATCTTCCAATGTGTTTTTAGGAACAAACACTTTCCCAAAAAATTTCAATTTTCAACAACGCAAATGTTTTCTGAACAGCTACAAAAATTTACATTACAGTTAAAAGGTTGTAAAAGTACGGTTAATCAATTTAATTTTTCTGTTTTTTTAAGTAGATACAATGTCGCATCTCAATTTTTCCGTAAACATGTAAAGCGTAATTTACTGTGTATCTTAAATACAGATTAGATAGAGAACATCGGTAACCGTTTTTTTTGAGACAATAAATAGCCGTATTTTTTTGTTACTTCCCTTGTTGTTTTATTTTAATGTAACTATTTTGAAACATGTTGTGAAAAATATAAAAACACAAAAACTTAGAAACGGACTGATATACACAGGTATTATTTCAAATATTATGCAGTTAGCCCCTTTACCTGAAACCAAATTATCGGTTCCTTGAAAAAACCGAGTTAAATCGCAAAAAATCAATACATTTTGATCACTTCGTTATTTCGTATTTTTAATAAAAAGTCACAATGTCCATATCCATAAGGTTAAATGTCACAATATAAAGAATCGATAAAAAAAATTTTCAATTCATAAACTTAAATTTATTCCAATTCGACGCTTCTGCATTTCATACGGATTGAAATAATTTGGGGACATTTCATTTCAAATTATTGTACAAATCGTAATGAATTCAGATAACGCCATACCAGTGTAAAATAGTACAATTTACTCCGTGTTACATAAATCGTGACTTTTGGGATTTAATTTAATTTCTGATTTAGTTATTTCTTTATGAAATAAGGTCCCAAATTTCAGAAATGAAATAAAACCTAAAAAATATATAATGGGGCATTATTTAATTTTCACAATTAAATGTTCCTTATTTTATATGATAAGGAATATACAGAAAATATAGCATTTTCCAAAATGATGTATATTACTTCCCCAGCCCACTGAGACAACTTAGATCCAGAGCATTTTCGTGATTCTTTGAAGTTTTATTACCAGAACATGTCTGGAATGCGTACCAAAAGCCAAGAAATTTTGTTTCAAACCTGTCAATGTGCCTATGATGTTACTGTCTTCGTGGAAACGTGGTTGAAGGGTGATTTTGGAGATCAGGAATTCTTTGATCCACGTATTTTTCAAGTGTTTCGAAAGGACAGAGATTTTGGACGAACAAATTGTTCCAGAGGAGGTGGTGTTATTATCGCTAAACGACGTGATATTGAAGTTGAGCTGATTAATTTTCCTAATACTGATTCCGTCTTAGATCAACTTAGATCAAACACCATTCTTCTATTTTGGTGTTTGTTTCCTATATTCCTTCGAACAGTACTTAGGTTAGGTTAGGTTAGGTTGAGAAGAGGAGGCGGTTTTTCTCCGCCTCATGTCCTTAGACATACACCTAAGCCAGTATTCGGCTTGTTGTGCGCTCTAAACTGTGCATGGAAAGGTCTTGAGAAGTTATTTTAAGAACTCTGTACTATTGACATAATCTTTAATTGTTTTCCAGTCTGCGCCCCTGAGATGGGTCAAGTCTGTTAAAGTGTCATTTCCCAAGAAACGGGATCTATTGTTTGCGAACGCTGGGCAGTGACAGAGGAAATGCTCCAAAGTTTCGTCATCCTCCCCGCATGCCCTACATACGCTATTGTCTACAATCCCTATTTTGTGTAGATGCGATTGTAAGCCTATGTGCCCTGTTAGAATGCCCATGATCTTACTAGTTTCTGTTTTGCTCAGTTTCAGCAATGTTTTGGTTTTATCCTCGTTTGGTTCACCCCACAAGATTCTTGTCGTTTTACCAATAGTTTCACTATTCCATAGTGTGATATGGGCGTCTGCCGCCCATCTTTTTAGCTCAGAACGCGTAGCTCCAAATGGTTTCGCGTTCTCTAAATTTATTGTTTGCAACTCCCTGGCTCGTTGAGCCAAGGTATTGGCTTTCTCGTTTCCTCTTACCCCGTGATGACCAGGCACCCATATGAGGCGTATTGTGCCATGTCTGGAGTAAGAGTTAATAGCCATTTTACAATCTAAAACTGTTCTTGATTTAACCGTTTTAGTCGTTATTGCCTTGATAGCCAATTGGCTATCTGTAAAGATATTTACGTTTGTTGGTCTTGTGTTAGCGCTAAACCAGATCACACACTCTGTAATTGCTCGGATTTCCGCCTGTAGGACCGTGTTATGGTCTGGTAGGCGGAATAAAAGTTCGGTTTCCGGTTCTTCGATATAAAGTCCCAGCCCCGTCCTTTCCCCTAGTTTCGAACCATCTGTATAACCGCAGTTTCCAGTTGGTGTCTGCGCTAGGGTTCCATCAATCCAAGATTGTCTGTCTGGTATTAGGGTCTCACACTCAACAACTATTGACGTTTCGGGTATTCTATCGGGTACTGATGTTATGTCAGTTAAATTCCCTTCCACTACCTCAACTATTTTTTGATGATATGACCTGTGATCAGTTTCGATCCATTCGCCCATTGCTTTGAGTCTCATTGCTGTGAGGGCGGCTTCATATTTAATCTGTATTTCTATTGGTGGGACATTTAAGATAGTCTCTAAAGCCCTATTAGATGTGGTCCTCATTGCTCCGCTTATGCCGAGGCAACACATACGTTGGACCTTTTGTAATATTTTTATGTTGCACTTCTTTTCCATCGATGTCCACCATACTACTGATGCATAAGTTAGAACAGGTCTAATTACGCTTTTGTAGAGCCAGTGTGTCATCGTTGGATTAGGGCCCCATTTTGAGCCTATAGCTCTTCTACATAGAGACCAGCATCTGTGAGCTTTGTTTGCTCGTTCTTCCATGTGGTACTTCCAATTTAGTTTTCTGTCCAAGATTACACCTAAGTATTTAACCTTGTCTGATATTGAAATTGTTTTGTTAAGGAAAGATGGGTCTATATATGGACCAATCTTTGTTTTCCTTGTAAACAGACATATTTCAGTTTTGTCTGGGTTTACATTTAGACCTCTTGGTCGAGCCCAGTCATATGCAAGTTTTAGGGCAGTTTCGGCCCTTCTGCAAAGTTGGTTTGGATTCTGGCCCCTCAGAAGTATTATAACGTCGTCTGCATAGCAGACTGGTTTAAGTCCTTCGTCAGTTAGGATCCTCAGGAGACTGTTAATAGTGGTAACCCATAGGAGTGGTGATAAAATACCTCCTTGTGGTGTTCCCTGTGATACTTTGTCTCTTATTTGTATTTCGTGAGACCCACAGTTAATCCATCTATTCCTTAGCATGTGGCTTATCCAGTCTCGGAGAGTCCGGTCCACCTCGAACTGGTCTAAGGATTGAATTAGTGTATTGGTCTGTACATTATTGAACGCTCCTTCAATGTCAAGTGTGTACATTTTCCCATTGAAGGATTCTTCTATGTTTTGCACTACCTCGTGTAGGGCGGTGTCCACTGACCGTCCTTTAACGTATGCATGTTGTTTAAATTTTAGCATTTCGCTTGGAATCTTACTTTTGATCATGGTATCCACTATGCGCTCCATGGTTTTGAGTAAGAAAGATGTTAGGCTTATTGGTCGATAAGCCTTAGGTGTTGCATAACTTGCCTTGCCTGGTTTGGGTATGAAAACAACTCTTGCCTCCTGCCAGGCTTTCGGCGTGTATGAGAATTTTAGGCATGCTGTGAAAATAACGGCTAGATGAGTTGACATGTAGTGAGCCTCCATCTGTAGTAGTGCCGGAAAGATTCCATCAGGTCCTGATGCCTTAAATGGTGAGAAGCTCATTAAGGCCTCTTTGACCATATGGCCTGTAATGATAAAACTTTGTTGAACTTCATTATCCCTATGAATCGGTATCTCTGTGTGTCCCGCCATCCCTTGGGGAAAATGAGTGTTCATCAAAAGTCTTACCATTTCTTCAGTTGATTCTATTCGTCTACCCACATCATCTACCATTGTTTCGGTTTGGGAGTGGGTTTTTGAAAGGAACTTTTTTATTTTTGAAACATCGTTAACGCTATCCACCTGTTCGCAGAATAGCCTCCAGGAGTTTCGTTTTGCAGTTCTTGTAATTTTGTTGTATTCTCTGAGTCTTCTATGGTAGTCGTCCCAGTATACCGGAGATTTTTTACGGCGTGCCCTATTGAAAAGTCTTCGGACCTCTTTCCCAATGTTGCGAATCTCCCCGGTCATCCAGGGTTTTTCTTGGGCTGATTTCCTTTCTCGAAGTGTACAGCTATCTTCGAATGACTTCACTAGAATCTCCGTAATGTTATCAACCTTGTCGTCGATGTCTTCAACACTTAGGCACTCATACTCTTCATGCCCTAGTCTTTGTCTAATTAACTTCGCGAATTTTGCCCATTTCGTTTTGACCTTATTTCGAAAGTTTATTGGGTTTGGCGGTGGCCTTGCTATCTTAAATCTTATGTAACGATGGTCAGAAAAGGAATGTTCTCTAGAGACCCTCCACTCCTGTATTTCGTCTATAAGATTTTCTGAACATATTGTTATATCTAATACTTCTTCCCTAATTTTATTAACAAAGGTAGCAGTGTTTCCTATGTTAAGAGGTATTAGGTCGTTAATATTCAAAAATTCTACTAGGGCTTGTCCCCGTTTATTAATGTTAGTACTACCCCACGCAACGTGGTGAGAGTTAGCGTCGCAACCTACTAGTACTTCGTTACCTGTTTGTTTGGCTCTCCTCACAAGGCGTTGCAGTTCCGACGTAGGTGGTAATGTCGGTGAGTCGAATGGCAGATATACTGACGCAAGGTATACGTTCCCATTCCCCTGTTTCAGTACTGTTGCATCCGATGTTGACAACTCTGGAGAGAAAAGATAACATAAGTTTTTGTGGCATATGATACAGGTCCTTGGTCTAGTTCCCGTATTTGCATAGAATAGTTGGTAGTTGACATGGTTCAATCCAGTAACCTTGTTTCGAATCGTCCATGGTTCCTGGATCAAAGCGATATGAGTCTTACCTTTATTTATTTTTTCCATCAAAGCGTTTGTTGCCGTTTCGCTCCGATGGAGGTTTATCTGGATGACCTCAATCATAGGTCCTCCAGTAAACGGGCTTCTTAGGAGTCGGAGATGGATTCGGCTCCCTCTTCATTTTTGGACTGCACTGGACGCTTCTCTACATCGCAGTCTCTTTCTTCTTTGGGCTCTTTTTCAGGGTCTTCAGCGCCGACCCTGGCGTTGCCGATTTTGAAAAAGACAGCTTTCGACACGTAGAAAGCCATGCCCTTCGTCTTGGCCAGGCTGGACATGGAGAGTTGATCCAAGCCCACCACAAGGAGAGTGCCATTGCTGTCGCTCTCCCTGTGGAAGACTTCCCACCTCGTTACGTCCAGTCCTTTGTTCTGCTGGCCAAAGAGTTTGAGCATGCGTTCTGTTGTGAAGTCGCTGCCCCATCCTTTAACGTACACCGTCGCTTTTGTGAGCTTAGGGATGTCCCTCATCCTCACCAGTTTCAGCTTGGCGCCTTCCCAGGGAGAGGGGATCGTATCCACGAGTTCTGTGAGGGTCTCTACGCAAGCTGTTGATGCCATCCTCAACAACAAGATGTCCCCTTTGAACTCACAGCTCATTATTTGAATTGGGGGCCCGTCCTCGATGTTGAGGGCATGCTCCACAATTTGGTTGTTGACCAGGTCCTCAACTTTGTTGTGCTGGTCTTTAGGGATTTTGCCGGATGCCGAACGGATATCGATCACTGCGTAGCAGAGTTCGTCTCTGTTGTGCTTCCGCGCTACTTTAGCATATGATGGTGGCTTCTTACCTTTTTCAGCAGTCAACTTCCTCTTCCGTGTCGATCGGGATACCCTTTCGGGTGCCCCAGTCTTCTCGGAGGGCTCCGTTGCTGCGCTCGCTCTCTTTGTAGTTGGATTGACTTTGTCGCCCTTTCCACAAAGATACAGACTAGTGTCTCTTTTGTGGGGGGTTTGACTTGGTCTCACCAATTTAATTGAGAGCGGGGAGCTCTTTTTCTTTTTCGGCGGTTTCGCAGTGTTCTGCTCTTCGGGAGATCTGACCCTCTTTCCAGCTTCCGAGGAGGTGGAGGGAGTTTCAGATGACTCCTTTTGAGCATCCTGCACTTTAGCCTTTTTGCTATCCCGGTTCATCTTCTTCAACTTACGTCGTTGTGCCCCCGATAGCTTCTTCTTTTTTGTAGAGAGCTGTGCCATACAATTGTTGACTTCGTCTACCATCTTGCTGACCTCGTCATCTTTGGAGTTAGCTAAGACAGTAATATTATTATTTGATTCGGAGTCAGAATCGGATTCTCTACCTGTACTTGAAGGCTGGGTCCAGTTAGTACTCCCCCTTTGGTCCTCCTTTTCTTCCTCCTTTTTTTTGCCAGTGGCTAAATGTGCGCTTGTTGCATTTACTGCGACTACAGGCGCCAAGGCACCAACACCTGTAGGAGGATTGTGTGGCTCACTATCGCTGGATATCGACGGCACATGACTAGTGAGCAGATCAACACTTGCCGCCGGCACTGGGGTTATTAATCCCTGCACCGTAACTTTTTTTTCTTCTTTCTTTTCCTTCATTGGTGTTTTTTTGTTTAGGGGAACACCCCCATAGTCCGTTTTGGTCCGCGGGGAATACGAGATTCCCTAAGGCGGTGGACACACTGCTTCACCTCCCCTATGGTAGCCTTAGTTAGGGCAGAAAAAACCATCCTCCCTAAGTCAGCCCTAGATGAGATGGAACAGTGTGTCCATCCCCCTTCCCCTATCCACCACCTGGGGACGCGCCCGTTAGGAGACTGACAAACTCCAGCGGGACAGTACTTACTGGCTATTCAAAATGTTATTGTTCGCTTAGAAATATGATCAGAGTGAGTTGGCTACCTTTGGCGATTTTAATCAGAATAAGGTTATCTGGACAACTGTTCCTGATACTGATGTTTTATGTGCTACAAATGTAAATTCATCAGTTAGGATAAATGTAATTGATAGTTTTTTGAGTATCAAACTAGCCAGGTTAATTGATGTCTTAATTCATTGAACCGTATTTTAGATCTAATATTTATTAGTGAACATTTTAAATTTCTTATTCAAAAGTGTGATCATCCTTTTTGTTTAACTGATATGCATCATGTTGCTCTAGAACTTGATCTGGCATTTATTAAATTTCCTAAGATCGATTCATTTGATCTTCGATATTTTGATTATAAGAACTGTAGTTTTGATTTACTTAATAACTCAATTTTGCGTGTTGATTGGTCTACTACTTTTTGTAATAGATCAGTATCAGATTGCTATTTTGAATTTGTTAGAGTTATTAATTCTCTTATTAGTAAGCATATTTATACTGCCAACCGTAAAGTCTATAAGCTACCATGGTATACTCCTGGGTTAAAAAAGTTAAAAAATTTAAGGAAATTTAAATCCTCAAATGATATTGAGTGCGAGCGTATGTATAAGCATTATTGTCGAGAATTTTCCGTTTTAAATAAATTTTTATATAAGCAGTATCTTCTTGGTTTTCAGGAATGAATTAAAGATAATCCAAAAGCTTTTTGGCAATTTGTTCAATCTAAAAATCTTCGAGAGATTATCCTTCTGTTATGCATTTCGCAATATATCCGCTAATTTAACGCCTGATGTAGTTAATTTATTTGCAAATTATTTTAAGTCTAATTTTGAACACGACATTCCTCTTTATAACACTGATTTTCTGGATGCGGTTCAGCAATGTGTTGATTTCGGTTTAATTCAAATAGATGAAAATGACGTTTTAGGCGCTATTTCTGGTCTCAAAAATTCCCAGAAGCTTGATATCAATGTATTTTCTAGCCTGTTGTTGAAGAGGGTTTCTTCGTCAATTTGTTTGCCTTTAAGTCAAATCTTCAATAAATCCCTGAATGAGGTATTATTTATTGAACGTTGGAAGATTTCTTCTGTTACCCCTATTTTTAAATCTGGAGATAAATCTAACATCTGTCACTATCGGTCTATATCTAAGATACCAAATATTCCCAAAATTTTTGAGCACATAATATATCACCAAATTTTTCCTTCGGTTAAGCCTTTTTTGTCTTGTTGCCAACATGGTTTTATCCAAGGTCGTTCTACAACTACGAATCTCTTAATTTTTACAAATTTTTGTCTTGATAGTTTTGAGAAAGGTTATCAAGTTGATTCAATTTACTTAGATTTTTCGAAAGCTTTTGATAGAGTTTCACATAACATATTGATTTCTAAGATTCGTAAAATGGGATTTCATTCTAAATTTCTGGAATGGATTAAATCTTATACTGACAATAGAACATATATGGTGCATATTGATGGATTTGATTCTGTACCTTATATAGCTACATCAGGCGTACCTCAGGGTAGCATTTTAGGCTCACTATTGGTCAACTTGTTTATTAATGATATCTCAACCAGAGTGTTGTCCTCTCAGTGCTTACTGAATGCTGATGACATGAAACTTTTCAAATGCATCAATAGTTTACTGGATGCTACGTTACTTCAATGTGACCTTTCCTCTATCTTTAAATGGTGCGACGACAATAATTTGACATTAACTCTTTCAGGTTTGGGGGTTAGTTAACTAACCACCTGCTTTTGCTTGTATAAAACTGATTGTGTGCCACATATTGTCAAATTTTTTAAATTCTTACATTTTTAAAGCCACTGTTAATCATTTGTTGCGAGACTTTGTCGCTAGAGTGCACTGGTTATGTTTTTATCTTTACTTAAACTTGGGGAAATCCCTTGATTTTTAACCTGTCAGTTGTGATTGAAATAAAGCAGCATCAAGTGTTTATAAATCAACGAGATCAGTTGTGTTTATTTATTTGGTACTTGTTTTTTTGTTTTGTGATAACATATATATAAAACAATAGCATTATATACTAAATATAACGTAAGTAATGTGGTGGTTAGCTACGGTGGTTAGTTAACTAACCACCCTATATTCCAAAAGCCTGAAGCAAAACTTTATTTTTTTCTTTTATTTTATAATAAATAAACCTATATTAAACCAAAAAAACAGTTGTTTTGTTTATGAAATAAAAATTGTAAAACTGTGGCCCAAAGAGTTAAATGAAATCAAAACATTTTATTTGAGCTTTAGTCGTTTACATTATCCAATTTTCATGGAATACTATGCTACAGGTAAACTTCTTAAACAGGTTTTTGAAATTCTTAATCTTGGCGTTCTGTTTGAATTTCCATTCCCATGTTGATTACATTATTCCAAAGGCTTATTCGATTATAGCTTTTATTAAACGTCATTGCTCTGAATTTATTGATCTATATGTTCAAAAGCTTTTATTTATGGGCTTTGTCAGGTCTAAATTAGAATATGAGCGGATTGTATGGAATCCCTATACCTCAACAATAATTTCCAGAATTGAGAGAGTACAGTAAAAATTCATCAAGTTTGCTTTGTCATCTCTGAATTTTGATAACGCGATCCCGTCATATGAGTATCGAAGTAAACTTATTAATTTGCCCATGCTTGTTAACGTAGATGTTATCAGTCTATAATGTTATTGTAAAAAATCATTTGTGGGTTTATTGATTCTCCCTATATTTTAAATTTGATTAGTTTTAATGTTCCTCCTAGATGTTTAAGAAATTGTAAATATTTTACTCTATCTTTGTATAGAACAAACTATGGTACACGCTAAAAAATTACCACTTTAACAAATTTTTGCAAACAAATTATGCATCAACCATATATATATTTGCCCGAACCACAAATAGTAACTTGTTTATAGGTTGTAAATATATGTTCGTTTTCTACGAAGTGAGCATATACTTACGTGTAACAAACAATACATACTTAGTCGGAAGTATATACCTATTAAATTATTTTTGTCTGTGTACGAAGTCTCGTACGTTCCATACTGATGAACATGAATGCGTTCTGTGCTCAATGGTCACTGTGTCCTTCAAACGGAGAGAAAATGTGATGAGAGTAATCGTTGACGAGTGCTTAACGTGTGCATAAATATGAAAATCTCGATGCAGACGTTTGGCTTCAACCCTGTAAATAAACAATGTTCAACATATTCATATTAATCATTGCACGAATTACTTACGAACGTCCATGGAACTGCATTAAAACTCACTGCCAACATATTTTATCTGCGCAAACCGATACTATTTCAATGAGATTCGTCGTTGTTTCTTCTACGTTTTAAATTTTTTTTCACTAAGGAACACATTATTTTTCTTACTGACTGTTTTTCTTTCTCTTGATTTTTTTTTTGTAAAAACAATAATTCTAACACTTTCCGCACATTCACTATACAGCACAATACCTGATAGACGACTGAACATTAGAGAACAAAACGGAATAAATCAAAAGAAGAAGAACATGTATATCAGGGATGAAAAACCAGTTTCCTCGTTTTGTACTTTCCGTTCTTTGAAATTGTACTTTTTCCTCTCTCCTTCTCTATTCCTTATTTTCATTGACGACCTGTTGGGGCAGACTGTGAACCCAATCTACTTCTTTGCGGATGATAGCAACCTCTGTCATTCATACTCATTTGATCATCGGCCAGGTCCTCTGGTGGTCGAGGACAAAAGGCGAACGATGAATGACTCACTTAACCGCGATTTGACGACGATTTGCCAAATTAACAAAGTAGATGTTAATGGACAAACCCCAGCGCTGTTTTTTTGTCACACAAACGTTCCACTGATCCAGCACCTTCGTCAATCTCTATGGGTGGTGTGGATATCGACGTATCAGATACTCTTGATGTTCTGGGCATGAAGATATAGGGTGATGCTCGCTGGGCAAACCATATATTCGAAGTGTCGAAATAAGCATTCAAGTGTTTAGGATTTTTAAAGCGGTGCATCGCTATTCTATAGATATTTTAACGGTATCTGTTCGTCAGATATCCGTCGTCTGGTCCCTGAAGTCAGAACATTCAGCCGAAATACGCGGCTATCCAGGGTCTCTCATCCGTTCATTGTCAAATGGCCGGTTGACCGGACGACACACTATAGAGAAAATGTGTTCTTCAGCCGGACTGTTCGTTTGTGGAATAATCTTCCTGCAAGTGTTTTTCCTGCCTGCTATGACATTACCAAATTCAAGGCCAGCGTCAACAAACACTACTCCTGATTTTTCCTACAACATAAATTATATCAAAAAATGTTTAGAACTAATTTATTATTAAGCACTAGTCTGTAATGAATTGTATTTCCATAGACGAATGAAATAAATAAATAAATAAATTAACACCTCCAACAAGAGGTGTTATTTCAAATCACCCGGTATTTCTTTGACATTTGACAAGTAGAAACTACGACATTACGAAAAACGATACACGCTTCAACAACGCATTGAAATTATTAAAATTCACTACAAAAAAGTTGAAAAACTAAAAAGTTTCCGGACCGTCCTTCCTTTGGAGCCACAAGAAAGATCAGGTCTACGCCACCAGCCCAGCGTCGATTCAAGACCTCAAAGAATTAGTGATGCTATCGAGGACATAGGGCAGCCACTTTTCTATTTGGTTATGGAAAATTTCTGGAAATGGATATGGTCCTGTAAGCGTGGTTGTCTATGTAAATAGAGTTGGAGAAAAACGTAAAACTTTGTCATTCAAAATATTTCTCATATCTTGTGTACTGCGTACCTGACACATCGTAACACACTAACATTGCAATCATAATAAATAAGTTATTTCAACCAAATTGCGCATGTAATTGCTTGTGGGCTGCATTATTCTTAAAGAGTGCAATAACAGTTTATAATTCAACAAGACTGAGAAATTTTCCATTCCATTTATTTGAATCATGTGGATGACAAACAAGCACCCGCACTAGTCACTATGGAAACACCACTTGTTCCGACTCAATCTACTTTCAATAGATTTAACTGGCGAATTTAACATGGGCTTGTCATTGGAGTAAACAACTCACTCCTTTACGCATTACATTTTACCAACTACTGAACTAGTTCCTGTATATCATATACGTATTTAACATACTGATACCATTTCTAAACTACTTCGAAAATACCAACTACGTATCTAGTTCGCTAGTTCTTGGGTATGAACTACGTATATATTGCGTATGTGCTATTTACTTTGCTAGTTCTTGATTAAAAACAAAATGATTTTGGTTTCTATTAAATATTTGTTTAATAAACTATGTGTAATGTAATCTATATCTAATTTAAAAATAAAATAAAAATTTAATTCATTAAAAACAAAACAAAAAGGTCACCCCAAGAAAAGAAAAATAAAATAAGTAAAAGGAACTTCAAATAAACTAGGAAAAGGTATACATCATTTTAGGTAGAGTTTCTTAAAGTGCCGTTTATTTTTTGTAGCTGGATAGCCCTGCGTATATGAGCTTCCGCTGTTTCAGACGTGGATGGAATTGATTATGAATCATTAGAATATTAATATTTATATGAACATACATATGATATAAACTCTAACTATTGTTACCTAAAAGGGCTTTATAAAAATTGTCAACTTGTTTAAGACTTTTTTTTTGCCGTGAATTCCATCGATATTGAACTCTATGACATTTTTATTGGCTAAAACGTCTTTTAAGATTTTCAATATACCATCAGGATATATCAATGATTATGGCTTGAATTTAAACGGAAAAGATTATTAAATAATAATTTTAAACAAAGAATATAATACAAAACAACTTATATATAAGTCTTTGTTTTTGCTCTATATAAATTAAATATTTCTTGGTAGTTTGCGCTTCTGTTTTCTCACGTAAGAGAGCTAACAGCATAGCTTTTGCTTGGCTTTTCGTTGGCAAAAATTCTATAACTTTTGAACCGATGAAAATATTTTAGAAATTTTTTAATGATCAGCTTGACTCAGTCTTAATTATATTATAATTGATTGAAGACTTTTTAAGGAATTCAACTTTTGATATTTTTTTAACTTTTAGAGTGAATAAGGGTTTATTATTTTTTATTTATTAAAAAATTTAATTTTTGGATTTTAAAATATTAAAATATTTTTTGTAATAATGGAATTTTTTTAATGTTACACTCAAACAATTTGTTAGACACAGAAAAATTAAAAATTCTATGCTGTCAAATTTGCTTACACTCAAAGAATATTGAGGCTTAAAAAAAAACAATATTATCTAAAAATCTTCCTATTACTACAGACAAATTATATTTTCAACTTTGATAATTTTAAAAAAACATTTTCCAAATAAAAAATGCAACAGATTTTAATAGCATTTGTAACAATGGTAGGTTCTGTTTCTTATTATTTTTTACTGATGCTATGTTTACTACTTACATAACAATGAAAGGCAATTATAATTATTATTCATTTGACTCAAATATTGATTGCAAATATTCCATATTTTGTTCTGTGTTATTTCTGCTATTTCTTTAGTAGTTTTTTGGCTTCTTCATCTAAATCCCCATGTTCCACTTTCCATTGATTGCGAATACTGGAGAAAAATGGATCTGACGTTGCCAATAATATATTAAATAGATCTTCATTTATGGAATTTCGTGAAATTTTTGTAGTATTGTGCCTTCTATAAAATCTGTAATCCTTGTTCCTTTTTTCCTGAGCCTTTAGTGGTTTAATGTTGCGATTATTGACACACTTATAAAATTGTTTATGAATTTGGTTGATCCTAAAATTGTATAACAGGTAAATTAGAAAGAGATCATATGTGATAATTTTATGACTTATTTTTTTGCTGACCAAAACAGGTAGTATATTTAATTATTTCATTTTAAGTTATATAAGCACATATTTAATACTCCATTGTACACGAGTACTTATAGGGCTCTTTAAATTATCGTAATTTGAATTTAGAGTAATTTCATAAAAATGAAAAAAGTGTTCTGACGGCGGGTTAAATAAGAAACTTTCTCCTTTCTTCGGGTGGTACACGTTTCTTTTTCCCTAGAAGTTCTATTCCACTAGAGTTTAAATTTGAGAAAAATATAGTAGTTTCATAAATATTTCATAACGCCCCTAATATTAAATGCTACAGCTGTGACCACTTACAACAACTAAAGACTATAATCCTACCAACATTATAAAAAAACACCGCAGGCCATTATCAATAATAGCTTGTGAGTAGTAACCATTGATTTTTGATAAAAAAAAATTTTTTAAACAATATTTGAGTTTGACAGCATGCTACGCCCACAATTAGCAATAGTTTAACCTAATTTTTTGGCTACCTTAATCTGGATATATAATCTACAAAAAGGCGTAAACTTTTTTGAAAGTCGGTGACAAAAAAATTACACTTATGGCCAACGAAATCAAATTTTCAGCCACTGTGCGCCAGCGCTTCTAAATTTCAATTGACCTACGTTTTAGAAAGAATGCTAATTTATAGAGGAAATATAGTATTTACATTTTTTTGATTAACTTGCCTTGAACCATGTTGTCTATTTGTTCCATCACAACTAAAAAAGAACCTTCTTCAAATTTCTTTTACTACTCATTCTTATCACTTTTCATTTTGATCACTTTTAAAACACACACTTCTTGAATGAACTTTGGAAAGCGACCGAAGAATGTTTGCAAAAATCATAACACCGCTACTAAATGATCATTTTTGTTTCTCGAATAATGGAAAACTTTTTTTATTGCTGTTTGCCCTTGAGTTGTTAGTGTGATTTTAGAAACTCAGATTTTAAAAAAAACAAAAAACCGAACAACGTTTTAACATCAAACACGCACAAACTGACCCGTACCCGCACTACGTGGGGCTAGCACGGTAACTACATTCAATGACATGCTAGTGGCCGATGAAAAATTTCTTCCAAGGATCGACGACCGAACTAGTGAATAGGGATAATTGACTTCTTACTTTCTCATATGGTGGTGAGCATGGCATGAACTTCTTGGCCCATTTTAGTCGAGGTCGTCCTGCTTTGTGGCAGAAAGTTTCAAGTCGGAGTCGAGTTTGTAAACATAGGGAGACTCTGGATACAGGGGAGTACAAGTTGAGACCATCCCGAATCAAGTGCCAAGCGTCAACTTCATCTGGAATGGCAATTCGGATATATGCTGTTGGGATGAAGACTTTAGCTCAGCTGAAGGGAAGGCTGGCATGAATTCCGATAAACTTTGTTAAATTTGTGTTGTAGCTCGTTTTGTAGATCTTGATGCACGTGACTGAAGTTTCGTATCTTGTGATTGAGAACGGGTTGCTTACGCCTGAGGTCTAACAGATGGTCTATTTTTGGTGGTTAAGGTCTTGGTTCTTGTTCGTCGGATTGTTGAGCTCGTGCTGAACTTCTGATTCCAAATTCATTCAATTATGGAGAAAAGTGAAGAAGAGTGTTGTGCTATTCTTTATAAAGTCTGGCATCTCAGACTAGTGCTCCTACGTTTTAATTTTTTTTCACTGAAAGGAACTGATTATTTTATTTGCCATACTCATTCATACTTACCGACGGTTTTTCTTTAACATGATTTTACATTTTATACAATAAAAATTCTAACACTTTCCGCACATTCAGGCCTATGCAGCACACCTACTGATTGACGACTGAGCGTTAGAAAAAAAACGTAATAAATCAAAAAAAAGAAGAGTATGTACATCAGGGATTAAAAATCACTTTCTTCGTTTTGTACTTTCCGTTCATTGAAATTGTACTTTTTGATCCCGATGGTGCCAAAATCAAAAAAGATATTTTGTTTTCAGAATTAATTTTACTAAAGTACATAAACATTCTATTTAATGTTTGGGTACTCTATTGCCAGTGAATAATAATTTCTTTGGCAAATGTTGGAAAATTGCTTGCAGTTTTCACACTATTTATTAGCCACGAGAGATCTCACGACATTGGCTGAAAAGTTATTTTTTTATTTTTTACCTGTGATTCTCACATAGCACGTCACTTAATGTGACATTAACGTCATATTATTGGAACATCTTTGTAACACCCCATTCCACAATATAAAAATGTTCTATTTGAATAGCTTTTCTTCAAATTACGTACATTTTTGTAAAAACGAATATTTGGAAATAGTATCAAATTAGGCCAAATTAGTGCTGTTCATGGTATTTTCGATCACGAAAATGTACGAAAAAAGTACAATTGTATCGTCTTTTGCATCCCTGATGTACATTCATTGACAAAATTGCACACATTCTCATGTGTATGCATCAGGTATGAAAAATCAGTTTCTTCGTTTTGTACTTTCCGTTCTTTGAAATTGTACCTGTTTATCCCGATGGTACCAAAATCAAAAACGATATTAGAATGAATTTTATTAAGTAAAAAGACGTATATACATAAAAATTCTATTACATTTTTTGTACACTTCAATCGGTGCTTTCGTCTTTTGTCAGTGAATAATAATTTCTTTCGAAAAAGTTGGAAAATTGCTTGCAGTTTTCACACTATTTATTGGCCTTTAAAACCTTATTTTACCATCATATTCAATCTAGAACTGTAATTCGAATATTATAATGAACAACAAATGCTGAGAATAATTTTCATTTCTGATTCAGTCACGAGTGATCTCACGACATTGGCTGAAAAGTTCTTATTTTAATTTTTTAACTGAGATTCTTACACTCGCACATGTTAGTGTGACATTAACGACATCTTATTGGAATATCTTTGTTACATTCCATTTCACAATATATAAATTTGCTCTATGCATAGCTTTTCTTCAAAATATTGACAAAAAACAACAGATACGAACATTTGAATATTGTATTAAATTAGGCCCAAAAGAGTGATAGATCTCTTTTCGATCACGAAAACGTACCAAAAAAGTACAATTGTACCATTTTTTACATCTCTGATGTACATTGACAAAATGGCACACATTCTCATGTGTATTCAGGTATGAAAAATCAGTTTCTTGGTTTTGTACTTTCCGTTCTTTGAAATTGTACTTATTTATCCCGATGGTACCAAAATCAAAAAAGATATTAGAATCAATTTTATTAAAGTAAAAAGACGTATGTACATAAAAATTCTATTAAATATTTTGTACACTGCAATCAGTGCTTTCGACTATTGCCAGTGAATAATAATTATTATAATTATAATTTCTTTCGCAAAAGTTGGCAATTTGCTTGCAGTTTTCACAATATTTATTGCCCTTTAAAACCTTATTATATTCAAGTAATCTAGAACTGTAGTTAGAATATTATGTTCAGCTAGTAATGCGCTCAGTATACTTTCCATTTCGGATTCATCCACGAGAGATCTCACGACATTGGCCGAATTTTTTTTTTTGATTTTTTACCTTAGATTCTTGCAGAGCACGTCTCTTAATGTGACACTAACGACATGTTATTGGATCAATGTTTGTCTGTCTTTCGTCCAGTGTGCATGCACATTGTGTCCGTCCGTCGAGTTTTCCGTGTGCTTTAAAAAAAAAAATTATGCAAAACAAAAATAAACAATCAAAACTCTATAATACACATAAGAACAAATAACATAGACAGATAATAATAAAATAAACAGTGCAATTTAGTTAAAATATTAAACGAACAAAATAACACAAAACAACATTTCACAACAACAACTACATCATCATCAGCAGTCACCACAATAAAAAACAAAATAGAAAATAAAACAACGCGCTCTTACGTCACAACAACAATAATAACCAGCACCACGCATCAACACACCAACTCATAAAAGACTACACTAAGGGCTTTTTTATGCCCCCCATACCGTCTTGCATTTAGATAAAACGTCCACAACAATAACTACAACAAATCAACTCCTCACGCATCAACACAAAAAGACAACACTTAGCGCTTTTCTATGCCCCCCTCGTTGGCTTGCACTTGTGTTCACCCCTCCTTTTTCCCTTTCGCACATCGCAAATAGTTCTGCGTTCTTCTTGTCGCTGTTCTTTTAGTTGTTGTAGGCATAACACTGAACAACTAACGGAAATAACAGCGGCGAGAGGGGTGCAGCATTATTTGTGATTTTGCTTTGATATTGTCTTGTTTTTTGGAAATGTCATGGTAGGTAAGTACAAAATTCACTTTGCGAATATTCGCTGGCTGAGGTCGATTTTTTTTTGCGGTATATATTAGTTTCCATAGGCCGGATGTCCTCGCTCTATGTGAGACTCAGGTGTGTGAGGATTCTGATCCACAGGATTTTCACATTCCTGGTTATCACACTCTGTCCTCTTTTTTTCTCACAGAGGTCTTGTGTTATATATACGTAACGATGTTGTGTTCCAGAGTCAGCCGCATTTGAACTCACAAGATTCAGAATTTAACTCCCTCTGGGTTAAGTTCAGGATTGGATCGTACCTATTACACTTCGGGTTTCTGTACAGAAGTCCAAATTTGGAAAGGGAGGCTACCCTAAACGGCTTCGACGCCCTTTCTGACTCTATTTAAAAAGTCTTAGAAGATTATCCGGACAGTGAAATTGTGGTTGCTGGAGATTTCAATGTCCACTATAATAATTGGCTTTCCCATTCGAGCCATACATCTCCGGAGGGCCAGTACGCTGAGTTTTTTGCCGCGCACAATGACTTGGCGCAACTAGTGAATGAACCAACACACATTCCGCGTGTTGAAGGGCAACAACAAAATATTCTTGACCTTTTTTTAACCTCCCACCCTGAAAAGTACGAGGTTAACATCCTTGCACCTCTTGGTAATTCAGATCATTGCACCATTTCAGCATCCTTTTCGTTCTCCGATCTTCGAGCCACTTCAAAACCAGTCACGAAGCGGACAATGTATATATACGAAAAGGCACGTTGGGCTGAGCTCAACAATTTTTACCACCAATTAAACTGGAAATTATGTTTCCTTGACAACAATGTCGATGCTGCTGCTGAAATGGTTGAGAAAATAATTCTTCTTGGTATAAGTACATTTATTCCCTCGAAGACTACTTCGATCAAACCACCAAAGTACTGTTGGTTTAATCAGGCATGCAAAGAAGCTGTCAGATCCAAAGAGGATGCGTTCAGAAATTGACGTTTAAATAAAAATGCCAAAATTGAGCTGCTACGCAAACAGGCAAGATCATCGTGTGCCAGAGTACTTAGGCGCGAAAAAGTTCTCTCTTCTCCCAGGGGAAGTAAGAGCTTTTGGTCATTTGTAAAAAGGGTAAGGGACAATTCTTCATCTTCTATCCCAACTCTCGTCAACGATGACCACATATTCACGGACCCGGTTGACAAAGCTAATCTTCTGGCTGAAATAATTGCAAAGAATTCATCTTTGCCAGACAGCAGTCAACCACTCCCCGTGATCGAAAACGTATCTAGTTCGATGCCTCAGATATTTTTTCGAACACGTGGAGTCAAAAGGGTTCTTGCAGATCTCAATGTAAACAAAACTCCGGGCCCGGATGGTATTTCAGCACTTGTCCTATGTAAGTGCTCTTCGACGCTAGCTCGTCCATTGCGCAATCTTTTCAACATGTCGTACCGTGCTGGTATTTACCCTTCACGTTGGAAAGTTGCCAATGTTCAGCCGATCCCCAAGAAAGGTGAGGCTACTAATCCTGCGAATTACCGTCCAATTGCAATATGTTCTGCGCTCTCGAAGGTTATGGAGAGCATGGTTAATCACCATCTTGTGAGGTATCTAGAGTCTAACGGTGAGGTATCTAGAGTCTGAATGATCGACAGTATGGCTTCCGTAAAAATCGATCTACTGGAGACCTGATGGCGTTCCTTACGGAGCGATGGAGTCGATCCATTCACCGCCTTGGTGAGAGCAAAGTCGTGGCTCTGGATATTTCCAAGGCGTTCAATAGGGTCTGGTACGGAGCACTCATATCAAAACTCATTGCATTTGGTGTCGGTAATACCTTCTCTCGATTCATTTCGAATTTTCTCAGGGATCGCTCTATACGAGTTGTTATAGATGGGGTCTCATCCAAAGAGCATAGGTTGACCGCAGGAGTGCCACAAGGCTATGTCCTCTCTCCTTCTCTGTTCCTTATTTTCATTGACGACCTGTTGGGGCAGACTATGAACCCAATCTACTCCTTTGCGGATGACAGCAACCTTTGTCATTCATACTCATTTGATCATCGGCCAGGTCCTCTGGAGGTCGAGGACAAAAGGCGAACAATGAATGACTCACTTAACCGCGATTTGGCGACGATTTGTGAGTGGGGCCAAATGAACAGAGTAGATTTTAATGCGCAAAAGGCCCAGTGCTGTTTGTTGTCACACAAACGTTCCACTGATCCAGCACCGTCGTCAATATCTATTGGTGGTGTAGATATAGACATGTCAGATACTCTTGATGTTCTGGGCTTGTTCCGGCCTAAACTGGAATACAACTCCCATATATGGGCAGTTGTTATTATTTCCTATCGCTAACACAGTGCATTGCATTCATAGGGGGATCCACTGAGTGTTAGTCAAAAAAAAAAAAATATTACGTGTTCGGATATACGCAATATCGTGTTTGACAAAAACCACGCAATGGACGTGTTAAATTCTTTTAAGTACAATATTTGCGTTCAAATATTTAAGTATTTCTATCTCTATTCTCTGAGTAATAATAACCAAGAGAATAAGATAAACTCACAGAGAGAGAACACAAAAAAGGAGTAACACACCATTTTATACACACATGCATACACATGGGAATGCATGTACATCAGGGATGCAAAATATGATACAATTGTACTGTTTTGGTACATTTTCGCCATCGAAAGTACCATGATACAGCACTTTTGGGCCTAATTTAATACAGTTTACAGATTTTCGTATCTACTGTTTTTTGTTTGTTAGTTAGAGTCACATTAAGAGACGTGCTTTGCGAGAATCAAAGGTAAAAATAAAAACTTTTCGGCCAATGTCGTGAGATCTCTCGTGGATGAATTAGAAATTGAAATTATACTGAGCGCATTAGTAGCTGAACATAATATTCGAACTACAGTTCTAGATTACTTGAATATAAAGGGCAATAAAGAAATATTGTGAAAACTGCAAGCAAACACGCGTTTTACTTCTGTACAAACATGTAAAAATTACGGATTTTTCAGCGTGTACGTTACTACGTATTTTAAGTACAGATTAGATAGAGAACATCGGTATCAACGATTTTTAGTGACAATAAAAAGCTGACTTTTTTTGTGTTACTGAGACATTTACAAATGTTGTTAACACAAGAATAGAACATATTTTCTCTTAGTGGTTCTCGTTGCTGATCAACAGTTGTCGGTCTATCTTTTATTAAAAAAATTTACACAATTTTTTAACAAAATAATATTTTTAGTTAATCTGTATTACACTTATATGACATTTTATATATCCTTCAATATTTTTGTGCGTGTTCAATCATTGACATAAACAAAAGTTTAAAATCTGTTTACATTATTATTTTAACCCATTTAACGGAATCACTCGGAGGGAAAATAAATAGCCTTGTCAATAGTGTGGTATTGTGAAAATTTGTTGAAAGTACTGGCTAATAGAGATTTATCGTGAGACGTATCAGTTAAAATCATTCCGGAATAGGATGGAGATGACCTCAAGGAGTGATTTGAGTAGATTAGCGCACACTTTGAGGAAGAATATCGAAAAGGACTCAGTGAATTGGGTGGATAATAAGCAAACTAAAGATTATTCTAATTTTCTGCTCTACAAAGAGAAATGGAATTTTGAGTGGCAAACCATTGACCTAAAAATCAACCAATAATATGTATTCTAGAAATTTCTGCGCTAAATTTAAGCAACACCTTACCATATTGGCCTTTGAATTACAACGATCTGAAGAGTTTGTGCACCAAATGTTATTCCTAAAGAATTTCGAAAATTGATTGGATGAGCCTGATGCTGAGGAGGATATTACCGAAAATTAATATTGATGAATGTTATGTATTTTTTAAGTACTCTCAATTATTATAGAATAGAATTGAAATACAATAAACCATAAAAAAAAAACTGATCATTTTGCTTGCATTCGAGTATAACACAATAACATAAACACATGATCATAACAAAACAACTTCAAAACAAATTAAGGAATAGCCTGCCTTCTTTCTCAAACATAGCAACAACATCATTGTTCTATAAATACCCAGCCGGCAAATGTAATCGACAAGGTAATACATAGCTTGTACGACATTTGGATTCCAGAATACATTATCCGTAACACGGGAGATGTCATAGGAAAATAATAATTTTGTTAATGTGTCCAAAGAATGCATTATTTAAAATTTTTTTAAGAATGAATTGTAGTACTCTTTTTAGTTGCTTTGTGGCCAGCTGAATGGCATATCAATGCACCTGCAGGTATATCGCGTACAAAGATTCTTATTTTTACTATAATAATAATATTATATTATTATAATATTAATAATATTATATTATTATAATATTAATAATATTATATTATTACAATATTAATAATATTATATTATTATAATATTAATAACTAGTAAGTTGTAATGCGCCTATGGCGCCCGTTGAAACACGGAAAAAAAATTTTGTTGAAAAAAAAAAAATTTTGCGGAAAAAAAAAATTTTGTTGAAAAAAAAAATTTTGTTGAAAAAAAAATTTTTTGTTGAAAAAAAAATGTTTGCTGAAAAAAAAATTTTGTTGAAAAAAAAATTTTTCTTGAAAAAAAAAATTTTGTTGAAAAAAAAATTTTTTGTTGAAAAAAAAAATTTTGTTGAAAAAAAATGTTTGCTGAAAAAAATATTTTTGTTGAAAAAAAAATTTTAGTTGGAAAAAAAATTTTTTGTTGAAAAAAAAATGTTTGCTGAAAAAAAAATTTTTTGTTGAAAAAAAAATGTTTGCTGAAAAAAAATTTTGTTGAAAAAAAAAATTTTGTTGAAAAAAAAATTTTTTGTTGAACAAAAAATGTTTGCTGAAAAAAAAATTTTTGTTGAAAAAAAAAAAATTTGTTAAAAAAAAAATTTACTGGAAAAAAAAAAATTTTTTGAAAAAAAAAATGTTTGTGAAAAAAAAAATTTATGTTGAAAAAAAAAATGTTTGCTGAAAAAAAAATTTTTGTTGAAAAAAAAATGTTTGCGGAAAAAAAAATTTTTTGTTGAAAAAAAATTTTTTTGTTGAAAAAAAAATGTTTGCTGAAAAAAAAATTTTTTGTTGAAAAAAAATGCTTGCTGAAAAAAAAATTTTGTTGAAAAAAAAAATTTTTCTTGAAAAAAAAATTTTTTGTTGAAAAAAAAAAATTTTTGTTGAAAAAAAAATGTTTGCTGAAAAAAAAATTTTTGTTGAAAAAAAAAAAATGTTGTTAAAAAAAAAATTATTATAATATTATAATAATAATATAATATTATTAATATTATAATAATATAATATCTTAATATATATTTACTAGGGTGGAGTAAAAACATGCTTTTTTCTTAATTTGAAAAAGTTAACCTCGGAAAGAGATGTAGTCTGGGGTCCTAATGAGGGGAATAATAAAGAAAATAATTTTAAAAAATTTTTAGGGGTCGCGCTGCTCCCTCGAAATTTGGAAATTATCGCTATTTTGGCGTTGATTTTAGAAAAATCCTAAAAATTAACGACTTAACTTATTCGAAATTTAAAAGTTTGAGCTTGTTCAGTACCCAAACAAAAGTATTTGAGGCAAATATGAGGATAATCGACTAATATTTGTAGCTTTGGTAGCCATTTCATTGTTCAGTCAATTTTCTGAAGAAGGGACGATTTGACTTATTTTACTTTTTGAAATTTTTGAACAATGAGAAAATTTTTTTTAAATTTTTTCTTGCCCTTATTTCATTGTTTACGCTATTGCAAACATTTATTGACATAAAACATAATATAATATTATTATTATAGTAAAATTAAGAATCTTTGTACGCGATATACCTGCAGGTGCATTGATATGCCATTCAGCTGGCCACAAAGCAACTAAAAAGAGTACTACAATTCATTCTTAAAAAAATTTTAAATAATGCATTCTTTGGACACATTAACAAAATTATTATTTTCCTATGACATCTCCCGTGTTACGGATAATGTATTCTGGAATCCAAATGTCGTACAAGCTATGTATTACCTTGTCGATTACATTTGCCGGCTGGGTATTTATAGAACAATGATGTTGTTGCTATGTTTGAGAAAGAAGGCAGGCTATTCCTTAATTTGTTTTGAAGTTGTTTTGTTATGATCATGTGTTTATGTTATTGTGTTATACTCGAATGCAAGCAAAATGATCAGTTTTTTTTTTATGGTTTATTGTATTTCAATTCTATTCTATAATAATTGAGAGTACTTAAAAAATACATAACATTCATCAATATTAATTTTCGGTAATATCCTCCTCAGCATCAGGCTCATCCAATCAATTTTCGAAATTCTTTAGGAATAACATTTGGTGCACAAACTCTTCAGATCGTTGTAATTCAAAGGCCAATATGGTAAGCTGTTGCTTAAATTTAGCGCAGAAATTTCTAGAATACATATTATTGGTTGATTTTTAGGTCAATGGTTTGCCACTCAAAATTCCATTTCTCTTTGTAGAGCAGAAAATTAGAATAATCTTTAGTTTGCTTATTATCCACCCAATTCACTGAGTCCTTTTCGATATTCTTCCTCAAAGTGTAAATTCCTACGTACTGCGTGACAGAGTCAGTGAATCAGTGTCGAGGGTAAATATATATTAAGATATTATATTATTATAATATTAATAATATTATATTATTATTATAATATTATAATAATAATTATAATATTATAATAATAATAAATATAATCTGTGCAATTTTTATCAAGTGGCATTAAACGGTCGATTCTTTGGAATCGTATAAAGAATTATCTAATGTAATAAATTCCCACTTTTCCTGCTGGGTAGCTTTCGAAATCATAGACAAACCGTCATATGTGTGAAAGTAATGTCTTGTATTGGAAAAAGCAAGTGAGACAAGTCTGTCATTGATACTCAGTGTTACTGTTCGTTGCACTTCATCATTATTAGGAACACTTAGATGCGATGTCGTTGTAAGATACGTATATATAGTTCGAAGAAACATGCAACGGGTGGTCAGTACTACTATAGCACGAAGGTATTGATAAGTCGCTTAACCAACGGCGAAACTCGTCTACCTACTCTCCATTTGACAACAAAACCACTGATCATTTACCTTGTATACGAGTATAACACACTCTTAATACAGAGTTTTCCAACAGGAGGTGTTATTTTGGTATTCAAAGAAAAATTAAATTTTTTGAGATACATGATCGGATGTTTGTTTCATAATAAAGAGGAAAGAATGCCGTTAATAATTAAAAAAAGAGCAATGGTTTCGTTGCTTGTGTACAAAAATTAAATAGTGTACATTCATACGTACTCGAAAACAAATACAACAGCCTATATGACAATTGCCCTGTTATTTGCAATTGATGCACTTGCAGGCGAATGAAATCTGCAGGTAGCCTAATTATTTCGTATGACATGTATGTAGATATAGACGTTTCTGGAGGAATTCCATTAATAAACAACAATATTGAATCTAAAATCACAACAGTCGGTTTTTTACTCGCGGATAACATTCGGAACTAATGCTATCCAATTTTTGTGAAAAAAACCAGTGAACTAATTGTGGGCGGAGTAGTAGTGTAACGTCTAATCAACGGTTACCCCATTGCACGAAAGCACTCAGTTTAATGAGATAACAATTCATTGTATCGGTTTATTCCGTAAACCAAACATTAATTTGTTTTATTCTTTAGATTTCAAAAATCAGAAATAAATTGATAGACTACAAACTACAAAAATGCATTCTTTCAAATAAAGTAATATTTTTAAATCAACTTCAAGCTGTAGGAGTTAATGTGGAATTTACACATTCCGTTTACGAGGTAAAATGGCCTAATTGTGATAAACACGTGTAAAAATCGTTACATGGTTATGTAGGTATGTACTTATACAGGCAATGTACGGTGTGCGCTTAAAATGTGTTAAGAATTCAAGACAAAGTTTCATGAATTGTTGTTTCTAATTCCCTTTAGTTTTGTCTGTTCTATTCTTGAAAGTTTAACTTGTACATACACCATTTCCATGCGCTTTCCTCCTCAAATAAGAATTGGATTAAAACTAATTTTACAATAGTAGGTAGATAATTAAATTGTTGTGCCGACATGTGAAATGGGTCAACGATATTGATGTTTTCTTACGGAATAGCGTTGTACATGGAGCTATTTATTTGGATGGATTGAGTCCTATCAATTCCCTGCAACTAGCCAATATCTTTTCGGATGTTTTTTTGTTTTCATTTAATTCTGGAACTTTATATTGATATTAGAACAGGTTCCAATATATGTACAGCGTAAAGTGGAAAATTCGACCAAAGTCCACATTCACGGTAGAGAGGTATCTAACTTTATCACTGATTAGATGGGAAACATTTTCGCAAAATACTGTGAAAATTACATTCTATAGCTTTTATTTTACTTTCTTACTTATTTCCCTTAATATTCCATGAAGGAGCAGTCGGGGAACTTCTGACGAATCAGTGAGCTGTGTACGATATAATTTGTAAACTCAGTGACCGGGAATTGCTGTTTAAAGTCGGTTAATGCTTTTCTAGAGAAGTTGTACATGGCTTATATATTACTCTCTTACTCGTAAAGTCGCCAACATTTACGAGGTGGAAGCAGCAGCTGGAAAATGTTTGATGGTCTTACCCGGTTTCGAACTCGGGTTCTTCTGTTTGATAGTCGCACACACTACCTACAACACCACGGCTTTTATTTTAGGTTTGGTAAATATGTTAATCAATTGTAAATGTTATGATTGTGTTGACATTGGGTGATTACCAAAGTCTCATCTATCACGGGAAAAGGAAGTTGTCTCTTTTTCAGAACAACGTGCGAAATATTTTCGGGCATAAATGTCATGTGTAGAATAACCAAAACATATTTGGTTACCGATTAGCAGCATTTTTGATACAACGATAACATACGAGTATTATCGCTATATTATGTGGTTACTTCGCAAGATTATGTATTTTAAATTATAAGGAGTTGATTTTGAAACAAATAAAATTGTCTACGTATTTTGAAATGTACATTACAAAACCAAGTAATATTGACAACTTTGTTGCCAATATTAATTGGAATGTACATGGCTATCGCCATGTTTGCTGAAAAAAAAATTTTTTGTTGAAAAAAAAATGTTGCTGAAAAAAAAAATTTGTTGAAAAAAAAAAGATTTTCTCGAAAAAAAAAATTTTGTTGAAAAAAAAATTTTTTGTTGAAAAAAAATGTTTGCTGAAAAAAAAATTTTTGTTGAAAAAAAAAAAATTTTGTTAAAAAAAAAAAATTTTTTGGAAAAAAAAATTTTGTTGAAAAAAAAAATTTTTCGGGAAAAAAAAAATTTTTTGAAAAAAAAAATGTTTGTGAAAAAAAAAATTTTTGTTGAAAAAAAAATTTTTGCTGAAAAAAAATTTTTGTTAAAAAAAAAATGTTTGCTGAAAAAAAAATGTTTGCTGAAAAAAAAATTTTGTTGAAAAAAAAAATTTTTCTTGAAAAAAAAAATTTTGTTGAAAAAAAAATTTTTTGTTGAAAAAAAAAAATTTTTGTTGAAAAAAAAATTTTGTTGAAAAAAAAAAATTTTTCCGGAAAAAAAAAATTTTTGAAAAAAAAAAATGTTTGCTGAAAAAAAAATTTTTGTTGAAAAAAAAAAATTTTGTTAAAAAAAAAAATTTTTGTGGAAAAAAAAATGTTGTTGAAAAAAAAAAATGTTTGCTGAAAAAAAAATTTTTGTTGAAAAAAAAAAAATTTGTGGAAAAATAAAATTTTTGTAAAAAAAAAATTTTAAAAAAAAATTTTGGAAAAAAAAATTTTTTTTTTATTATTATTATTTATAGAATTATTATTGAATGCATATTTAAATTCCTACGTACTGCGTGACAGAGTCAGTGAATCAGTGAATCAGGGAATCAGTGAATCAGTGTCGAGGGTAAATATATATTAAGATATTATATTATTATAATATTATATTATTATTATAATATTATAATAATATAATAATAATAAATATAATCTGTGCAATTTTTATCAAGTGGCATTAAACGGTCGATTCTTTGGAATCGTATAAAGAATTATCTAATGAATCTAAATGTAATAAATTCCCACTTTTCCTGCTGGGTAGCTTTCGAAATCATAGACAAACCGTCATATGTGTGAAAGTAATGTCTTGTATTGGAAAAAGCAAGTGAGACAAGTCTGTCATTGATACTCAGTGTTACTGTTCGTTGCACTTCATCATTATTAGGAACACTTAGATGCGATGTCGTTGTAAGATACGTATATATAGTTCGAAGAAACATGCAACGGGTGGTCAGTACTACTATAGCACGAAGGTATTGATAAGTCGCTTAACCAACGGCGAAACTCGTCTACCTACTCTCCATTTGACAACAAAACCACTGATCATTTACCTTGTATACGAGTATAACACACTCTTAATACAGAGTTTTCCAACAGGAGGTGTTATTTTGGTATTCAAAGAAAAATTAAATTTTTTGAGATACATGATCGGATGTTTGTTTCATAATAAAGAGGAAAGAATGCCGTTAATAATTAAAAAAAGAGCAATGGTTTCGTTGCTTGTGTACAAAAATTAAATAGTGTACATTCATACGTACTCGAAAACAAATACAACAGCCTATATGACAATTGCCCTGTTATTTGCAATTGATGCACTTGCAGGCGAATGAAATCTGCAGGTAGCCTAATTATTTCGTATGACATGTATGTAGATATAGACGTTTCTGGAGGAATTCCATTAATAAACAACAATATTGAATCTAAAATCACAACAGTCGGTTTTTTACTCGCGGATAACATTCGGAACTAATGCTATCCAATTTTTGTGAAAAAAACCAGTGAACTAATTGTGGGCGGAGTAGTAGTGTAACGTCTAATCAACGGTTACCCCATTGCACGAAAGCACTCAGTTTAATGAGATAACAATTCATTGTATCGGTTTATTCCGTAAACCAAACATTAATTTGTTTTATTCTTTAGATTTCAAAAATCAGAAATAAATTGATAGACTACAAACTACAAAAATGCATTCTTTCAAATAAAGTAATATTTTTAAATCAACTTCAAGCTGTAGGAGTTAATGTGGAATTTACACATTCCGTTTACGAGGTAAAATGGCCTAATTGTGATAAACACGTGTAAAAATCGTTACATGGTTATGTAGGTATGTACTTATACAGGCAATGTACGGTGTGCGCTTAAAATGTGTTGAGAATTCAAGACAAAGTTTCATGAATTGTTGTTTCTAATTCCCTTTAGTTTTGTCTGTTCTATTCTTGAGAGTTTAACTTGTACATACACCATTTCCATGCGCTTTCCTCCTCAAATAAGAATTGGATTAAAACTAATTTTACAATAGTAGGTAGATAATTAAATTGTTGTGCCGACATGTGAAATGGGTCAACGATATTGATGTTTTCTTACGGAATAGCGTTGTACATGGAGCTATTTATTTGGATGGATTGAGTCCTATCAATTCCCTGCAACTAGAAAATATCTTTTCGGATGTTTTTTTGTTTTCATTTAATTCTGGAACTTTATATTGATATTAGAACAGGTTCCAATATATGTACAGCGTAAAGTGGAAAATTCGACCAAAGTCCACATTCACGGTAGAGAGGTATCTAACTTTATCACTGATTAGATGGGAAACATTTTCGCAAAATACTGTGAAAATTACATTCTATAGCTTTTATTTTACTTTCTTACTTATTTCCCTTAATATTCCATGAAGGAGCAGTCGGGGAACTTCTGACGAATCAGTGAGCTGTGTGCGATATAATTTGTAAACTCAGTGACCGGGAATTACTGTTTAAAGTCGGTTAATGCTTTCCTAGAGAAGTTGTACATGGCTTATATATTACTCTCTTACTCGTAAAGTCGCCAACATTTACGAGGTGGAAGCAGTAGCTGGAAAATGTTTGATGGTCTTACCCGGTTTCGAACTCGGGTTCTTCTGTTTGATAGTCGCACACACTACCTACAACACCACGGCTTTTATTTTAGGTTTGGTAAATATGTTAATCAATTGTAAATGTTATGATTGTGTTGACATTGGGTGATTACCAAAGTCTCATCTATCACGGGAAAAGGAAGTTGTCTCTTTTTCAGAACAACGTGCGAAATATTTTCGGGCATAAATGTCATGTGTAGAATAACCAAAACATATTTGGTTACCGATTAGCAGCATTTTTGATACAACGATAACATACGAGTATTATCGCTATATTATGTGGTTACTTCGCAAGATTATGTATTTTAAATTATAAGGAGTTGATTTTGAAACAAATAAAATTGTCTACGTATTTTGAAATGTACATTACAAAACCAAGTAATATTGACAACTTTGTTGCCAATATTAATTGGAATGTACATGGCTATCGCCAAAAATCTTTACCATGGTAGGTTCCGATGAGTCCTCTAATATATAATAATTTTGCCCCACTTTTTCTTTTACTTTACATTTTATGAACAGTGGGCAAAGTTTCTCGGTAGAAGTTTTTTTTTTGCTCAAAGCTGTGAAGAAAACGACAGTTTTGAGCAGTTGGTCTATTTCACCGCGGTAGTGCTCGGTTCTGAAATATATGTAGCGGTCGACAACAAACTGGAATGATCGTTTATTATTTCAAATTCGTGCGAGATTTTGTTTTTTTCGACATGAATATTAGGGGCTTTTCGTCCACATTATCATACAGGTGCACTTCAACCGCCCTTATTCCAGAATCGCTTGCGTCACAATGTAGGTCATTTTTTTTTGGAGAAGTCGGGATTAGTGAGTACATGGGCTGAAGTTAGAAGATTTTTTACTTCGTTAAATACCTGTCCAAATAAACTTTCTTTCTGAAGACATGGTTTCTGTTATAGGGAAGACTATGGTTGAAAAGTTACTAGTAACACGGAGGTACCATCCAGAGAGACCTAAAAAACCGCTAACTTGTTTACAATTTTTTAGAGTGGGCCAGTACAGTTTGACATCTGTTTTTCCGTGGTCAGTTTTCAGGCCCCGTTGCCAATCACATATCCTAAAAACTTGACTTCCTTTACACAGAATTCACTTTTTGATACGTTCAGGTTTTTTTTCCTGAACTGCATTAAAATATCTATAGAATAGCGATACACAACCCACATTTCGGCGATGCTGTAGGGAGACAATAGAGCTGGATACCCTACCATCCCCTATCATCACCACCACTCTCCTCTGTGCCCATATATGCGAGTTGTATTTCATTTTAGGCCGGATGTATGTGGTGTAAATATTTACGAGGTCAGATGGGGTGAAGTATTTCTTGCACCGCTTTAAAAAGCCTAAACACTTGAATGCTTCTTTCGACACTTCGAATATATGGCTAACCCAGCAAGCATCACCCTGAATCTTCATGCCCAGACCATCAAGAGTGTCTGATTCATCGATATCCACACCACCCATAGATATTGACGACGGTGCTGGATCAGTGGAACGTTTGTGTGACAACAAACAGCACTGGGTCTTTTGTGCATTAAAATCTACTCTGTTCATTTGGCCCCACTCACAAATCGTCGCCAAATCGCGGTTAAGTGAGTTATTCATCGTTCGCCTTTTGTCCTCTATCTCCGAGGGACTTGGCCGATGATCAAATGAGTACGAATGACAGAGGTTGCTGTCGTCCGCAAAGGAATAGATTGGGTTCACAGTCTGCCCCAACAGGTCGTCCATGAAAATAAGAAATAGAGAAGGAGAGAGGACAGAGCCTTGTGGCACTCCTGCGGTCAACCTATGCTCGTTGGATGAGACCGCTGAACCGCTTCTATATAATGTTCTGATTCATTTAATGGATCTCTCGGAAATTCCACAGGGCACTCTAACTCAGCAATATTACTACGTGGATATGGATTTAGTGACTTTGGTCGAATTTGCCGACGATAGTGTTCGTCATTAACTAAATTTTTTCTCATCTGCACCAGTTTCCGCAGGTGAGCTATCGAAGAGTGGAACGTATCATATTTCATAATATGTAGTTATCTACTACGAAGCTCTACTCGTATATCAAAGTCGGATTTGAAATTCTTATATCTATAGCGAAGGGCCAATCTTGGGCTTTCCCGAGAATTTTTACTCTATATAAAAATTCCTCCACATTAAGGCCATGTGCAGATCCGTCGAATTTAGGGTGCCAATTTGGATTAATCGAGGTAATTTTATTTGCTCTGAGGACGAAATTGTCCTGACTAAAAGGAGAGTGAGATCTCGAGTTTGCTTCAACTCCGTTATGTTCGAAGATTGATTGAGATGCGTTATTATTTTGATTATAATTAGAATCAGGATTGACCTTTCCCGCGAATGGGTTGTGACTTATACTGTTTTTGAGTCTGAATATTCGGAATTGTTAACATTAACCACCCTCAATTCTGAAAATGCACATGGTTGCTTGCATTCCGCAAACTAGACAAGGAATTTTCAATGCAAGTTCTATGAAAAATATGACAGCATTCCTATATCATAAGACAATCTTGAGAGTCAGATAAAACTTCAGCGCAAACAACAGAATTTGCGTTGGGATCATTATTCGTCCCCGAAGCCTGTTGAAGTGGTGATCTTATGAGTGACATTATAATTGATTGATATTGTTCAAGCACAATCAATTAATATTTTTTTATAATTAATGTAACCTTATTTGCAAAAGGTAGTACCAGTTTTTTTCTTTTAATGATAATTTTAGTGTTTTCAAGCTTTGTTGTGGTTGCTGATTATCTAAAATAGAATTGACTGTTATAAAAAAAAACAAGGGCTATGGTGGAGACAATCCGGTTTGCTGTTAAGACATCTAAATGCAAGCAGCTATTTAAATGTTATCCGATTAAAGTTCAGTTCCGATACCTAAGGCATTCATTCGAGATAACTCTGGACTGAACAGACGCTAGAAATATATTAAGGGCTGTGCACAATCATCATGTAGCAGGGGGAAACACTGCAAAAATTTATCGGTCATGTTATTCGATCTATAAAACCTCAAATAATTGAATGTCCTTATTAGTTCCAACAGGTATTCCCAAGCTATTTCCAACAACGCCATATCCATTAAAATTTGAAAGATAAATAAAATAAAATATTTTAGGACGTAAAAAGCACAGTTTGAACCATTTCGGCCCACGTTGGGAGCCATTTGTAACGAACGCGTTGCTTTGCCATATTGAACGGGTGGGGTGATACTTGTCCTCCTACAGGCAGGGTAATTGCGCTACAAAATTATTATAGACTCCCTATATAAGGAATATGCTGACGGAAACTAAGCACACAAAAAAAAGGTTGAATGGATATAAGAAAAATACCACCATTGTCTCTACACCAAAAAATGAGTTGGAAAATTCACTTATATTTTAAATATAAAGGGTTACCCATTTTGCTTTTTAAAAGTAAATGTAAATAAAATACATACAACATATTTTTTCATGATATTTCTTTTTTGTTATAAAGTTTGAACGTTGACATTATGTGTGAAACACTACATCATTTAATTGACCACCACGCAAAGTGATGCAAGCATTGATTCTTTTGAGGTAATTTTGAACCACTTTTTGGCACATATTGGGCGTTATCTCAGTCATAACTTGACGAATGTTGGTTCTTAAGTGTTCAAGAGTTAAAGGTTTATGTGCATAAAAACGGTTTTTCGCGTAGCCCCACAAAAAATTGTAATGGAGTCAAGTCGCATGATCTTGGTGGCCAGTTTATGCCGCCACGACGAGAAATTACGCGACCAGAAAATGCCTCTTGCAATAAAGCCATTTCGCATGTGGCGCCGTCTTGTTGAAACCACATATTCTCCAAGTCGCATTCTTCAATAGCAGGCAAAAAAATCGGTTATCATACGACCATAACGATCCGAATTGACGGTGACAGTCGATCCCTCGTCGTTTTCGAAGAAGTAAGGTCCAATCACACATTCGGACCAAAGAGCTTACCAAACAGTGACTTTTTGTTTTAATGGCCTATTTTCAATTACTTGAGGATTCTCAGAACCCCAAATACGACAATTTTGTTTATTAACATACCCACCGAGTGTGCTTCATAATCATAATCACCATTTTTGTAGTAGGTTTTAATAATTTGTATGCGTTGTGTCAATGTCAGACTTCCAACTGAAAAGAAAAAAAATTGGTTTAACAACTTAGTTTGACAGATGTCGAATTCTAGCCCTATAATTATAAAGCCATGAAATGGATAACTTTATATATCTAAGATGTGGAGAGACATTGCGCGCCGTTACCCTCCCTAACCATTGTCCTGTCCGCGCTAATGTTTGGGCACAGGACCCAATAATAGTGTAACTATAAAATATCTATAGAACAGTGATATACAACCCACATGCCGGCGATGCTGAAGGGAGATTATAGATTTGGTTACTATACCCAATCATCACCACCGCTCTACTCTGTAGACGGTCCTAAATCTACAAAGATGTCTTTGGAGCTCCTGCCAATATATGGGAGTTATGTTCCATTTTAGGTCAGCCTATGCGGTCAACCCATGCTCGTTGGATGAAATCCAATCTAGAACTACTCATATTGAGCTATCAATGAGAAAACTCGATATGAATCGACAGAAGATATTATCGACACCAAATGCAATAAGTTTTGATATGAGTGCTCCGTCCCAGACCCTATCGAACGCCTTGGAAATACCAAGGGCGTGAATAGATAGACTCCTAGACCGATTTCTACAGAAGCCATACTGTCGATTCTTTCGAAGGCATTAGACTCTATATATTTAACAAGATGGTGGTCAACCATGCTCTCCATAACCTTTGAGAGCTCAGAACATATTGCTATTGGGCGGTAATTCGCAGGATTTGTAGCCTCACTTTGGGGATAGGCTACCCTTCCAACATGAAGGGTAAATAACAGCACGGTACTACAAGCTGAAAAGATTGCGCAATGAACGATCTAGCGTGGAAAGCACTTACATACACAAGTGCTGAAATACCATCGGGGCCCGAAGTTATGTTTGCATTGATATCTGAAAGAAACTTTTTGACCCCAAGTGTTTGAAAAATCATCTGAGGCGTCGAACTAAATACGTTTTCGATCACGGGGAGTTATTGACAGCTGTGTGTTAAAGATGAATTCATTGCAAATATTTCAATCAGAAGCTAAGCTTTATCAACCGGGTCAGTGAATATTTGGTCATCGTTAACGAGAGGGGGAGGGAATCTGAAGAAGAAATCAGGAGCACACACAGGCCGAATTACTGGCCTAGGCGTATGTCAACGACATGAGACGGTCATTCGTACATGACCGATCCTCCGTTTCAACCTAACCTAATCTAACCTAGCGAGAGTTGGAATGGAAGACGATGAATTATCCCTTACTATTTTAACAAATGCCCAATAGCTCTTACTTCCTCTGGGAGAAGAAAGAACTTTAGCACGAAGACACTGTTCGTAAAGAAGTATATCTCGCCTAAGTATCCTGGCACACGATGATCTTGCGTGTTTAAGTAGCAGCTCAGTATTGGCATTTTCATTTAAACGCCAATTTATGAACGCTTCCTCTTTGGATCTGACAGTTTTTGTGCATGTCTGATTAAACAAAAAAGTTTTTGGAGGTTTGATCGAAGTAGTCTTCGATGGAATAAACGTGCTTATTCCAAGAAGAATGGTTTTCTCGACCACTTTCCGAGTTACCAAGAGATGCGAGAATGTTAACCTCGTACTTGTGTGGTTAAGAAAAGGTCAAGAATATTATGACATTGCCCTTCAACACTCAGAATGTGTGTTGGTTCATTCACTAATTGCGAAAAGTTGTTATGAGCGGCGAAAAGCTCAGCGTACTGTCCCTCCGGGGATGTGTGGCTCGAATAAGAAAACCAAGATTGATTATGGACATAGAGATCCCCAGCAACTATAACTCCACTGCCCGGATAATCTTTTAAAATTGTTGATATAGAATCGGAAAGGGCATCTATGCCGTTTAGGGTAGCCTCCCTTTCCAAATTTGGACTTCTGTAAAGAAACCCGAAATGTAATGGGTGTGATCTAATCCTGAACTTAACCCAAAGGGAACACAGCACCATTACGTATATATACAGCAAGGCCTTTGTGGGTAAATATGTTGTATTTCATTTAAATTCACAATAGGCTTAAAACTAAGCTTACAACTAGGGTGTCCAGCGTAGACAGTGGGGAAGAAAGATGGTGATTGCCAGGACTGTGAAAATCCTGTGGATCTGAATCCTCACATACCTGTGTCTCACACGGAACATAGATGCCTATGGATATGAATGCGCGAGTTTACCACAAACAAATTCGACCTCAACCCGCGAATATACACAAAGTGAATTTGAAACCATAACACTACCTAACATCAAGACACCTTAGAAGCAAAATCACAAATAATGCTGCACCACTCTATTATTTCTGTTGGATGTTCAGTGTTATACCTACAACAAGAAGAGCGCAAAATTATTTGTAATATGCGAAAAACTTAGGTGAGGGGAAACACAAATATCATACCTTCCAAAAGTTCTGCAGACCACTAGCAGAGCATCTGCCTTTGCGTGTTTCAATTCGACTTATAGTCTTTTGTTTAAAGTAAATTCCATTTTTCACTTTCTCTGTTGACAATTATTTTTTTTATTTCTCTCGTTTTTTAAATATATATTTTCTGGTAATACAAATTTATAGGTAGTCCTACTTCTGGGCTGTATTACATAGTGCAAGACCAAAACATACAACTATATACGGACACCACTACGTGAGAATAGACAATAAGGTCTCGTGTCTCCAAATTTTGACCAAAGTTATGGCCCTCAAAGCTGTGGACGGCCGTGGTGTGGTAGGTAGTGTGAGTGACTATCACACTGAAGAATCCGAGTTCGAAACCGGTAAGACCATCAAGCATTTTCATTCAGCGGCTGCTTCCACCTCATAAAAGCGACTTTACGAGTAAGAGAGTAATCTCTAAGAGGCGTTTGGAGCCGACTTTAAACAGTAATTTCCGTCCAGTGAGTTTACAAATTATATCTTACACAGCTCACTGATTCCAGAGAAGTCCCCTGACTACTCCTTAATTTTTGCAAGAAAGTAATCATTATCTTATATCTTGCAATCTGTTTGGAATTTTGATTTACTCTCTTATATGATTCTAGTTCTTGTCATAATGAACAAAAATTTCGAACATATAAAAAAAAAACGATAATTATCGTACGCACTTATTACGAATAATACAACACACTACTGTAGTAAATAGAAGTTCACGATTAAAAAAGAAAGACATACAAGTTCCGTGAATTTATTCAGCCCTTAAAAGTTATTTGTATGTTAATTAATGAGATTGACCCTATCTATGGCCTATATAATTGTTCAAGGCGAACAACTTTTAGAAATACTTCTGGTCTGAAGTGTCATATTGATTTATTGGTGTAAATGGTTGTAACGATTTAATTGCTCAACCATTATTTTTTTTAGAATTTAGGTCTTTCGTTCAGGAATGTGAAAGTTATGTGGATCGGAATCACCACACACCTGGGTCTCACATAGAGCGAATACATGTGGCCTATGAAACTGAACGTGCGTGTATAACGCAAAGAAATTTTGCTTTCAGCCCTCGTATATACGAAAAATGAGTTTTACCATCGTAACAGATAGAAAAACAAAACAATATCAAAGCAGAAATTCAAATAACTGTGCACCCCTCTTGCCGCTGCTACACCCAACAAGTGTTCAGTGTTAAACCTTCAACACAAATCAAATAACGACTACCGTCGTAGCACGCGAGAATACAGTCACAGCTTTGAAGAATCCAGTAGCGGCAGCGATGTCAGAATGCAGTAGCGGCAGCAAAGTAAGAATGAAGCGTCAGCGATGAAGAATACAGCGGGGGCGCTTACGACTGCAGTAGCAGCAGGGGAGAATACAGTCACAGCTTTGAAGAATGCAGCGGCAGAGTTGAAGAATCCAGTAGCGGCATCGATGTAAGAATGCAGAGTCAGAGTTCAGAAATCCAGTAGCAGCAGCGATGTAAGAAGGCAGCGGCAGCACTGTAGTGAAGATGAGAGCGGGAAGACCAATCAATCTCAACTTCGTTCGGTAGCCACCGACGCACAATTCGCTTTGGTGGAGGAAACGGGAAGACCAAACAATATGTACTAAACTCGGCCCAAATAAAGAGAATTCGGAAGAGAACGGGAAGACCAAACAATTTCATCTTCAAACCCTTTACCATTAGCTTACTACTTTTCTAATTCGCTACTGACGTCCTTACCTGACTCTGACCGCTAACCAACTGTCTCGATTTGTTCTGCACACGCCCTTTATATACCATTCGTGTGGGTACACAGACATACCAATACACCCGCACTATCGGCTGAGAGTGTTGCTATGGATCAGTGCCTGCCCTGCGATCATATGATGAATTTTCTACCACTTGCTGGTAGATGGCGCTTGAGCAAATTTCCGGTAAATTCAAATTCATGGTGTTTATTTTAATTTATATATATACAAAAATTAATACAAAATTCAAATTATGTACACAAAAACGGGAGCACCAACTTTTGTCGTTACCCTCCCCATGTCAGGCAATGTTGATAGGATCTTTGGCATTTTTTTAATGACTCCTCAAATCTAATGTCCTTATTAGTTGTTTTCCGTAGTCTTGCCCATATTGAACTTGGATTATTTCTGTTGTGAGGAAAAAAACAAAACAAAATTATGGGCAACGACAGAGACAACGACAGGGACGGTGTTACGGTATTCGAACTATAAGGATTAATTTCTAATATACGGTTTATATATGCCGACCGAGATTTTTTAGTGTCATCACTTCGAAGTGTTACAATGACTGGAGACACGAAGCCTTTCACCTCAAAAGGCCCAGCAAATTTAGGTGCTAATTTGGAGGCAAAACTATCAATAGCTCGAGATTTAGGTGCTAATTTGGAGGCAAAACTATCAATAGCTCGAGAAAGATGGTGCGGACGCTCTTGGTCTTGAGAGGCCCGTGACAAATTATGTAAATATCCTTTAGTTCTCTTGCCCTTTCATCTGTGCCCCTTCCTCCGGTGCCTATGGTTACCTCGTCCCGTTGATTCCGATGCACTAGAATTTATGGTTAGCATTATCTCTGGCAAACATTCGTCCCTTCTGTGGTGTTGGTTACCTGACACTTGGGCTATCATGGACATCACTGTTCTGTTTGCGCGTTCTGTAGAGTTTTCTTGCATGGTGTGTGGTGCCGTCAACTGTTGCTAGATGCCCATGTCCTCCAAAAATCGTTGAAATATGCGGGAGGTAAATTGTGCGCCATTATCGGTGATGATTACGGGGGTAACGTGCTACTATTCTCTTCCGACAAGCTTTCACTAAACCTTCGGCTAAAAACTTGACTTCCTTTACACAGAATTCACTTTTTGATACGTTCAGGTTTTTTTTCCTGAACTGCATTAAAATATCTATAGAATAGCGATACACAACCCACATTTCGGCGATGCTGTAGGGAGACAATAGAGCTGGATACCCTACCATCCCCTATCATCACCACCACTCTCCTCTGTGCCCATATATGCGAGTTGTATTTCATTTTAGGCCGGATGTATGTGGTGTAAATATTTACGAGGTCAGATGGGGTGAAGTATTTCTTGCACCGCTTTAAAAAGCCTAAACACTTGAATGCTTCTTTCGACACTTCGAACATATGGCTAACCCAGCAAGCATCACCCTGAATCTTCATGCCCAGACCATCAAGAGTGTCTGATTCATCGATATCCACACCACCCATAGATATTGACGACGGTGCTGGATCAGTGGAACGTTTGTGTGACAACAAACAGCACTGGGTCTTTTGTGCATTAAAATCTACTCTGTTCATTTGGCCCCACTCACAAATCGTCGCCAAATCGCGGTTAAGTGAGTTATTCATCGTTCGCCTTTTGTCCTCTATCTCCGAGGGACTTGGCCGATGATCAAATGAGTACGAATGACAGAGGTTGCTGTCGTCCGCAAATGAATAGATTGGGTTCACAGTCTGCCCCAACAGGTCGTCCATGAAAATAAGAAATAGAGAAGGAGAGAGGACAGAGCCTTGTGGCACTCCTGCGGTCAACCTATGCTCGTTGGATGAGACCGCTGAACCGCTTCTATATAATGTTCTGATTCATTTAATGGATCTCTCGGAAATTCCACAGGGCACTCTAACTCAGCAATATTACTACGTGGATATGGATTTAGTGACTTTGGTCGAATTTGCCGACGATAGTGTTCGTCATTAACTAAATTTTTTCTCATCTGCACCAGTTTCCGCAGGTGAGCTATCGAAGAGTGGAACGTATCATATTTCATAATATGTAGTTATCTACTACGAAGCTCTACTCGTATATCAAAGTCGGATTTGAAATTCTTATATCTATAGCGAAGGGCCAATCTTGGGCTTTCCCGAGAATTTTTACTCTATATAAAAATTCCTCCACATTAAGGCCATGTGCAGATCCGTCGAATTTAGGGTGCCAATTTGGATTAATCGAGGTAATTTTATTTGCTCTGAGGACGAAATTGTCCTGACTAAAAGGAGAGTGAGATCTCGAGTTTGCTTCAACTCCGTTATGTTCGAAGATTGATTGAGATGCGTTATTATTTTGATTATAATTAGAATCAGGATTGACCTTTCCCGCGAATGGGTTGTGGCTTATACTGTTTTTGAGTCTGAATATTCGGAATTGTTAACATTAACCACCCTCAATTCTGAAAATGCACATGGTTGCTTGCATTCCGCAAACTAGACAAGGAATTTTCAATGCAAGTTCTATGAAAAATATGACAGCATTCCTATATCATAAGACAATCTTGAGAGTCAGATAAAACTTCAGCGCAAACAACAGAATTTGCGTTGGGATCATTATTCGTCCCCGAAGCCTGTTGAAGTGGTGATCTTATGAGTGACATTATAATTGATTGATATTGTTCAAGCACAATCAATTAATATTTTTTTATAATTAATGTAACCTTATTTGCAAAAGGTAGTACCAGTTTTTTTCTTTTAATGATAATTTTAGTGTTTTCAAGCTTTGTTGTGGTTGCTGATTATCTAAAATAGAATTAACTGTTATAAAAAAAAACAAGGGCTATGGTGGAGACAATCCGGTTTGCTGTTAAGACATCTAAATGCAAGCAGCTATTTAAATGTTATCCGATTAAAGTTCAGTTCCGATACCTAAGGCATTCATTCGAGATAACTCTGGACTGAACAGACGCTAGAAATATATTAAGGGCTGTGCACAATCATCATGTAGCAGGGGGAAACACTGCAAAAATTTATCGGTCATGTTATTCGATCTATAAAACCTCAAATAATTGAATGTCCTTATTAGTTCCAACAGGTATTCCCAAGCTATTTCCAACAACGCCATATCCATTAAAATTTGAAAGATAAATAAAATAAAATATTTTAGGACGTAAAAAGCACAGTTTGAACCATTTCGGCCCACGTTGGGAGCCATTTGTAACGAACGCGTTGCTTTGCCATATTGAACGGGTGGGGTGATACTTGTCCTCCTACAGGCAGGGTAATTGCGCTACAAAATTATTATAGACTCCCTATATAAGGAATATGCTGACGGAAACTAAGCACACAAAAAAAAGGTTGAATGGATATAAGAAAAATACCACCATTGTCTCTACACCAAAAAATGAGTTGGAAAATTCACTTATATTTTAAATATAAAGGGTTACCCATTTTGCTTTTTAAAAGTAAATGTAAATAAAATACATACAACATATTTTTTCATGATATTTCTTTTTTGTTATAAAGTTTGAACGTTGACATTATGTGTGAAACACTACATCATTTAATTGACCACCACGCAAAGTGATGCAAGCATTGATTCTTTTGAGGTAATTTTGAACCACTTTTTGGCACATATTGGGCGTTATCTCAGTCATAACTTGACGAATGTTGGTTCTTAAGTGTTCAAGAGTTAAAGGTTTATGTGCATAAAAACGGTTTTTCGCGTAGCCCCACAAAAAATTGTAATGGAGTCAAGTCGCATGATCTTGGTGGCCAGTTTATGCCGCCACGACGAGAAATTACGCGACCAGAAAATGCCTCTTGCAATAAAGCCATTTCGCATGTGGCGCCGTCTTGTTGAAACCACATATTCTCCAAGTCGCATTCTTCAATAGCAGGCAAAAAAATCGGTTATCATACGACCATAACGATCCGAATTGACGGTGACAGTCGATCCCTCGTCGTTTTCGAAGAAGTAAGGTCCAATCACACATTCGGACCAAAGAGCTTACCAAACAGTGACTTTTTGTTTTAATGGCCAATTTTCAATTACTTGAGGATTCTCAGAACCCCAAATACGACAATTTTGTTTATTAACATACCCACCGAGTGTGCTTCATAATCATAATCACCATTTTTGTAGTAGGTTTTAATAATTTGTATGCGTTGTGTCAATGTCAGACTTCCAACTGAAAAGAAAAAAAATTGGTTTAACAACTTAGTTTGACAGATGTCGAATTCTAGCCCTATAATTATAAAGCCATGAAATGGATAACTTTATATATCTAAGATGTGGAGAGACATTGCGCGCCGTTACCCTCCCTAACCATTGTCCTGTCCGCGCTAATGTTTGGGCACAGGACCCAATAATAGTGTAACTATAAAATATCTATAGAACAGTGATATACAACCCACATGCCGGCGATGCTGAAGGGAGATTATAGATTTGGTTACTATACCCAATCATCACCACCGCTCTACTCTGTAGACGGTCCTAAATCTACAAAGATGTCTTTGGAGCTCCTGCCAATATATGGGAGTTATGTTCCATTTTAGGTCAGCCTATGCGGTCAACCCATGCTCGTTGGATGAAATCCAATCTAGAACTACTCATATTGAGCTATCAATGAGAAAACTCGATATGAATCGACAGAAGATATTATCGACACCAAATGCAATAAGTTTTGATATGAGTGCTCCGTCCCAGACCCTATCGAACGCCTTGGAAATACCAAGGGCGTGAATAGATAGACTCCTAGACCGATTTCTACAGAAGCCATACTGTCGATTCTTTCGAAGGCATTAGACTCTATATATTTAACAAGATGGTGGTCAACCATGCTCTCCATAACCTTTGAGAGCTCAGAACATATTGCTATTGGGCGGTAATTCGCAGGATTTGTAGCCTCACTTTGGGGATAGGCTACCCTTCCAACATGAAGGGTAAATAACAGCACGGTACTACAAGCTGAAAAGATTGCGCAATGAACGATCTAGCGTGGAAAGCACTTACATACACAAGTGCTGAAATACCATCGGGGCCCGAAGTTATGTTTGCATTGATATCTGAAAGAAACTTTTTGACCCCAAGTGTTTGAAAAATCATCTGAGGCGTCGAACTAAATACGTTTTCGATCACGGGGAGTTATTGACAGCTGTGTGTTAAAGATGAATTCATTGCAAATATTTCAATCAGAAGCTAAGCTTTATCAACCGGGTCAGTGAATATTTGGTCATCGTTAACGAGAGGGGGAGGGAATCTGAAGAAGAAATCAGGAGCACACACAGGCCGAATTACTGGCCTAGGCGTATGTCAACGACATGAGACGGTCATTCGTACATGACCGATCCTCCGTTTCAACCTAACCTAATCTAACCTAGCGAGAGTTGGAATGGAAGACGATGAATTATCCCTTACTATTTTAACAAATGCCCAATAGCTCTTACTTCCTCTGGGAGAAGAAAGAACTTTAGCACGAAGACACTGTTCGTAAAGAAGTATATCTCGCCTAAGTATCCTGGCACACGATGATCTTGCGTGTTTAAGTAGCAGCTCAGTATTGGCATTTTCATTTAAACGCCAATTTATGAACGCTTCCTCTTTGGATCTGACAGTTTTTGTGCATGTCTGATTAAACAAAAAAGTTTTTGGAGGTTTGATCGAAGTAGTCTTCGATGGAATAAACGTGCTTATTCCAAGAAGAATGGTTTTCTCGACCACTTTCCGAGTTACCAAGAGATGCGAGAATGTTAACCTCGTACTTGTGTGGTTAAGAAAAGGTCAAGAATATTATGACATTGCCCTTCAACACTCAGAATGTGTGTTGGTTCATTCACTAATTGCGAAAAGTTGTTATGAGCGGCGAAAAGCTCAGCGTACTGTCCCTCCGGGGATGTGTGGCTCGAATAAGAAAACCAAGATTGATTATGGACATAGAGATCCCCAGCAACTATAACTCCACTGCCCGGATAATCTTTTAAAATTGTTGATATAGAATCGGAAAGGGCATCTATGCCGTTTAGGGTAGCCTCCCTTTCCAAATTTGGACTTCTGTAAAGAAACCCAAAATGTAATGGGTGTGATCTAATCCTGAACTTAACCCAAAGGGAACACAGCACCATTACGTATATATACAGCAAGGCCTTTGTGGGTAAATATGTTGTATTTCATTTAAATTCACAATAGGCTTAAAACTAAGCTTACAACTAGGGTGTCCAGCGTAGACAGTGGGGAAGAAAGAGGGTGATTGCCAGGAATGTGAAAATCCTGTGGATCTGAATCCTCACATACCTGTGTCTCACACGGAACATAGATGCCTATGGATATGAATGCGCGAGTTTACCACAAACAAATTCGACCTCAACCCGCGAATATACACAAAGTGAATTTGAAACCATAACACTACCTAACATCAAGACACCTTAGAAGCAAAATCACAAATAATGCTGCACCACTCTATTATTTCTGTTGGATGTTCAGTGTTATACCTACAACAAGAAGAGCGCAAAATTATTTGTAATATGCGAAAAACTTAGGTGAGGGGAAACACAAATATCATACCTTCCAAAAGTTCTGCAGACCACTAGCAGAGCATCTGCCTTTGCGTGTTTCATTTCGACTTATAGTCTTTTGTTTAAAGTAAATTCCATTTTTCACTTTCTCTGTTGACAATTATTTTTTTTATTTCTCTCGTTTTTTAAATATATATTTTCTGGTAATACAAATTTATAGGTAATCCTACTTCTGGGCTGTATTACATAGTGCAAGACCAAAACATACAACTATATACGGACACCACTACGTGAGAATAGACAATAAGGTCTCGTGTCTCCAAATTTTGACCAAAGTTATGGCCCTCAAAGCTGTGGACGGCCGTGGTGTGGTAGGTAGTGTGAGTGACTATCACACTGAAGAATCCGAGTTCGAAACCGGTAAGACCATCAAGCATTTTCATTCAGCGGCTGCTTCCACCTCATAAATGCGACTTTACGAGTAAGAGAGTAATCTCTAAGAGGCGTTTGGAGCCGACTTTAAACAGTAATTTCCGTCCAGTGAGTTTACAAATTATATCTTACACAGCTCACTGATTCCAGAGAAGTCCCCTGACTACTCCTTAATTTTTGCAAGAAAGTAATCATTATCTTATATCTTGCAATCTGTTTGGAATTTTGATTTACTCTCTTATATGATTCTAGTTCTTGTCATAATGAACAAAAATTTCGAACATATAAAAAAAAAACGATAATTATCGTACGCACTTATTACGAATAATACAACACACTACTGTAGTAAATAGAAGTTCACGATTAAAAAAGAAAGACATACAAGTTCCGTGAATTTATTCAGCCCTTAAAAGTTATTTGTATGTTAATTAATGAGATTGACCCTATCTATGGCCTATATAATTGTTCAAGGCGAACAACTTTTAGAAATACTTCTGGTCTGAAGTGTCATATTGATTTATTGGTGTAAATGGTTGTAACGATTTAATTGCTCAACCATTATTTTTTTTAGAATTTAGGTCTTTCGTTCAGGAATGTGAAAGTTATGTGGATCGGAATCACCACACACCTGGGTCTCACATAGAGCGAATACATGTGGCCTATGAAACTGAACGTGCGTGTATAACGCAAAGAAATTTTGCTTTCAGCCCTCGTATATACGAAAAATGAGTTTTACCATCGTAACAGATAGAAAAACAAAACAATATCAAAGCAGAAATTCAAATAACTGTGCACCCCTCTTGCCGCTGCTACACCCAACAAGTGTTCAGTGTTAAACCTTCAACACAAATCAAATAACGACTACCGTCGTAGCACGCGAGAATACAGTCACAGCTTTGAAGAATCCAGTAGCGGCAGCGATGTCAGAATGCAGTAGCGGCAGCAAAGTAAGAATGAAGCGTCAGCGATGAAGAATACAGCGGCGGCGCTTACGACTGCAGTAGCAGCAGGGGAGAATACAGTCACAGCTTTGAAGAATGCAGCGGCAGAGTTGAAGAATCCAGTAGCGGCATCGATGTAAGAATGCAGAGTCAGAGTTCAGAAATCCAGTAGCAGCAGCGATGTAAGAAGGCAGCGGCAGCACTGTAGTGAAGATGAGAGCGGGAAGACCAATCAATCTCAACTTCGTTCGGTAGCCACCGACGCACAATTCGCTTTGGTGGAGGAAACGGGAAGACCAAACAATATGTACTAAACTCGGCCCAAATAAAGAGAATTCGGAAGAGAACGGGAAGACCAAACAATTTCATCTTCAAACCCTTTACCATTAGCTTACTACTTTTCTAATTCGCTACTGACGTCCTTACCTGACTCTGACCGCTAACCAACTGTCTCGATTTGTTCTGCACACGCCCTTTATATACCATTCGTGTGGGTACACAGACATACCAATACACCCGCACTATCGGCTGAGAGTGTTGCTATGGATCAGTGCCTGCCCTGCGATCATATGATGAATTTTCTACCACTTGCTGGTAGATGGCGCTTGAGCAAATTTCCGGTAAATTCAAATTCATGGTGTTTATTTTAATTTATATATATACAAAAATTAATACAAAATTCAAATTATGTACACAAAAACGGGAGCACCAACTTTTGTCGTTACCCTCCCCCATGTCAGGCAATGTTGATAGGATCTTTGGCATTTTTTTAATGACTCCTCAAATCTAATGTCCTTATTAGTTGTTTTCCGTAGTCTTGCCCATATTGAACTTGGATTATTTCTGTTGTGAGGAAAAAAACAAAACAAAATTATGGGCAACGACAGAGACAACGACAGGGACGGTGTTACGGTATTCGAACTATAAGGATTAATTTCTAATATACGGTTTATATATGCCGACCGAGATTTTTTAGTGTCATCACTTCGAAGTGTTACAATGACTGGAGACACGAAGCCTTTCACCTCAAAAGGCCCAGCAAATTTAGGTGCTAATTTGGAGGCAAAACTATCAATAGCTCGAGAAAGATGGTGCGGACGCTCTTGGTCTTGAGAGGCCCGTGACAAATTATGTAAATATCCTTTAGTTCTCTTGCCCTTTCATCTGTGCCCCTTCCTCCGGTGCCTATGGTTACCTCGTCCCGTTGATTCCGATGCACTAGAATTTATGGTTAGCATTATCTCTGGCAAACATTCGTCCCTTCTGTGGTGTTGGTTACCTGACACTTGGGCTATCATGGACATCACTGTTCTGTTTGCGCGTTCTGTAGAGTTTTCTTGCATGGTGTGTGGTGCCGTCAACTGTTGCTAGATGCCCATGTCCTCCAAAAATCGTTGAAATATGCGGGAGGTAAATTGTGCGCCATTATCGGTGATGATTACGGGGGTAACGTGCTACTATTCTCTTCCGACAAGCTTTCACTAAACCTTCGGCGGTTGCTTTTCTTAACGGGATTAACTCGGTCCATTTAGAAAATTGATTAAATATCACTAAGAGTATCGTGCAACCTTGTTTCGATCTAGGCAGAGGGCAAATCTGCGCATATGGAGGACCATGGTTCCTAGGGCACCCTTGTCAACATTTCTCTACTGGTCGTTGTTGGCTCACCTTATACCGCTGACATGATTCACATTGACGAACATAACGGCTAACGTCTCTGAACATCCCCGGCCAATAGTAGCGGCTAGCTACCTTGTGTGCGGTTTTTCGAATTCCAAGGTGTCCCGCCGATGCGCTGTCATGATTTTCCCTTAACACTCTTTCCGTACTATACTTCCACGCCGTACTATAAATGGATACCCCTCCAAGTACGGCCTCATCTGCCCCATTAAGTTCTTGAGTGAGAACTGCCCCAAGATCATAATTACTTGCATCGGTTTGTAGACTGAATGTTTTTTCGAAATCCGGACAAGCTAGGACTGCTGCTTCCGGCGATACTATGAAGCGACCCCCAGAAGACGTCTGGTTTCCTTTACCGAAGTTGGTGGTTCCATTTCTGTGATCGTAGCCACCTTTTCAGGATCCGTTTTAACTTCTTCGCTACCGACTATGTGCCCCAAATATTTGGTTTCGCGTTTGAAGAACTCACATTTTTCGGGATTAATTCTCAAATTAGCTGCCCTGAGTGGACGGAAAACTTCCTGCAGTTTTCGTAACTGTTCTTCCAATGACGATTATGTCATCAAAGTAAGCAAACGCATGAGGCTCCATCTCTGGACCACTTACACTGTCTAATGCCCGTTGGAAGGTAGCTGGCGTCGAGTGTATGGCATTACTCGCCATTGATACAGACCCCTTCCCGTAACGCTGTATATTTTCGACTCTCCCTTTCCATCGGTATTTGCCAATATCAGTCCTTAAGATCTAACCTATTGGCGTAGTTCGTATGGCGTAACCTATTTAAAATGGCATCAATCCTGGGTAAAGGGGACGCATCGGTTACTGAGCGTTTATTGAGCTGTCGGAAATCCATGTACGTCCTCCAATTTCAGTTTTTCTTTTTCACAAGGGAAACTGGAAAATTATAGGGGCATCAATGCTAGATGTCTTTGTGCTAGCTAGATGACTGCATAGCTAGATGTCTTTGTGAGTAACGGACGAGATTGATTGGACGATCGTCTAACATTACAAGTCTATGTTCCGCTATATTAGACAATCCATGATATTTTGGAATCGAGGATCACACCTAGGAACTTCGCGTGATCCGATAAGTGTAGTTCCTTGCCGCCTAGACACGGTGGATTGAAAGCCGGGATTTTGTATCTTCTATTGAACAGAACCAGATCTGTTTTACTCCTAGTCCATTGCTTAAAGCCCATGAGTTGATTGGGCAGAGAGTGTGACTCGTGATGTCGCTAAGTCCATGCGGGAACATCGCCGATATCAGTATGATTAGATCATCGGCATATGCAACTACTTTTATGCCATTGTTGTCAAGTGAGTCAAAAATAGTTTTTATTACGAGGACTCATAGTTGAGGGGAGATAACCCCCCCCCCCCTTTGAGGGGTCACTCTGTCAACACTCTTGGACTTTTCAGAATTACCTAGTGTTGCGGTAACAATTATATGTTTAAGCATGGTGATTATCCAATTCCGTTTGAAATTTTCCACACCTATTTTTTGCATGGCGTTGTCTATTGCTAGCGTGGTGACGTTATTGATCCCCTTCAATATCCAAGAAAGTGGCAAGAAGTAGTGCATTCTATTGGGCCGCAGAAATTTTACCATGATTGCCTTTTAGCATTTCTAATAGCTTTTTTGTATTCTGCGAGTTTTTCCTTATATGGCTGCCAGGACTTGCTTCTGTAGCTTGAGTTGTAAACCCTACGCGATTCTTTACGTAGTGTAGAAATCCCCGCAGACCACCAGTGTGAGTACGTTTTTTTAGAGCGAGTTATTGGACACGAGACTTTAAATCTGTATCTAGGGATTTTTCCAGAGAGGACGCAAGAGTCTCCACTGAGGCCGTTGACGTTTGTGTACAGTCTGGATCCCGCAGTTTACTTCCCAGAACTGTGTTGTATCTCTTCCAATTAGTCCTTTTGGGATTGTGGTAGCAATTGCGAGTAGGGCAATCGCCTTTAATATTCGTATAAAGTTTCAATTATGATCAGAGAAAGATCTCTTGCTGGACGATCTTGTCAATTATCTAAAGTCAGAGAAGTTTTGTCAGAGATAAGAGTCAAGTCGATGACATCTTCCCACCCCCGTTCGATCTTGATGACCGTCCATTCGGCCATCGGAATGGTCGGGTTCTGTTTCGTTGGTGACCCCGACGTGATTTATTCAAACGTCATTACATCATATTTTGCATAAAGACTTAGGTCTTAAGGCTTAAAAGTTTAGTTAACACAGGAACTCAAGCCGGCCGATCATCAGCAACGTCGAGTCTTTGCTAATTGGGTCCTGGAAAACCCCACGAGTTATTGTTGAGAAGCCTCTCCATCCATGGTCCGGCAGAGTCATTAGCCTTACTTTTTCGAAAATGATGTCGCGTTGAACCATTACTAATTTATTCCATGTACATTCATAAAATACTTATATTTGTAATTTATATATTAATTAATGGATTTTAGTATTAAATCCATTTCTATATTATTAAGAAATTAAATCACGACATATTAATTCATTTAAATCCATCAGTAGTTGTTTGTCACCTGTCCGATATACACGCACATTGGCTGTCCGGTCGTCGTCGCATTTGTTTTCTGCTCGTCCCCCTATCTATTCTCACATTGAAATAAAAAAAATGTTGGGCGGAGAGCATGAGCGAATTTTTCGAAACTCTCTACCAGATTACCAGTGGTACATTCGAAGGACCGATTTTTTAGCTGCACGAGCTCGTTTCTATGTCTGATGAACTGGAAAGCATCCCAACCTCACATCAGAGCCGCATCGAGAACGAGAACCAGACATCTTTGCAAGGTGAGGAGACGCGACTAACGGTCACAATTTGGCTGGGGAAAAACTGGTGACGGCTACTATCGACAGTGGCGCCACAAGAAATTGTAAAGGGTCCGTCATCTAACGTTTATTTTTCAACTAGTGCTTATTTCGTTTTCGTTATCGGGCCATGTTGAACGAATTTTTTTTTATAAAAATTTAAGAGGAGGATATTGGCAACATATTGTCAATTCCCGCATGGACTTAGCGACATTACGAGTCACACTCTCTGCTCAATCAACTCATTGGCTATAAGCAATGGACTAGGAGTAAACCCTTGTAAAACAGATCTGGTTCTGTTCACTAGAAGACACAAAATCCCGGCTTACAATCCACCGTGTCTAGGCGGCAAGAAACTACACTTATCGGATCACGCGAAGTTCCTAGGTGTGATCCTCGATTCCAAACTATCATGGAGGCGCACTGTAGAGCACCGGATACAGAAAGCCACATTGTCTTTTTATACCTGTCGCAAATTGTTTGGCCGTCGCTGGGGTCTTAATCCAATGATGGTATTATGGCTGTACATATCAGTTATAAGACTGATTCTAACTTATTGGGCCCTTGTATGGTGGACGGCGACGAGAAAGTCAACTCCTGGAAAAAATTCAAGGGTCAGCATGTATTGGTATATCGTGAGCAATCCGTACATGTCCTACGGAGGCCCTGAATGCTACACTACACCTGATCTCAATTGACGTACATATTACAGCTATGGCGGCTCGGGGCGCTATTCGTTTACACTCAACTGGTAATTGGAGGGAGGACACTTATGGGCATATGAGCATCTTACAGACCATTACAGATGAAGTTAAGATAACCACAGATTACCCCTCATCTCAGCTTCGGTCGGTTATTCGAAGTAATTTTTCCATCCAGAACGGAATGAAACCGAGTGCACATTCTTTCTGGTTTTGACGTGAAAGTATACACTGATTCTCTAGGGAAGCCAACCTGCAACACTACTACCGTCTCCCGAATGGCTCCAGTGTCTTTCAGGCAGAAGTGTTTGCCATAAGGGAAGCCTGCGTGCTATTAATGGATCTACACATTTCTGGACGCATCTGTAATTGCGTTGACAGCCAAGCAGCCTTACTCTCTATAAAATCATGGGTGAAAGAATGCAAGGAGGTACTGGTAAGCGGTAACCTTAGTGTGGATACCTGGCCACAGGAGTTTCTACTGGAACGAACGGGCTGACGAACTAGCAAGGACCGGATCTACCAACTCTATACTCGACACAGTACACGTAGCCGTACCAATAGGATCCTTGAAAAGGAACGTTTTTCAACACTATATGTCAAAGGCCAACTCCAGATGGAGAGTTCTATATTCATGTCGAATCTCAAGGAAAACATGGCCTGAATACAATCAGAGACGATCTAGATCTCTCATCGTATACAGCAGACAGTATACATCTAGATTGATATCCGTACTCACAGGACACTGGCTGATCGGTAAACATGCATGACGCCTGAATCTACAGTATAACGACCACTACCGCAGCTGCGACGAAGCAGATAAAGAAGAAGAGACGGTTGAACATTTCCTTTGCGGATGCCCCTCACTGATGAACCGGCGACTAAAGACAATGCGCGCAAGGTTGCTGGATGATATCTCCGAGATATCGATCTGAGCAGCATCATTAAATTCCTCAATCCGACGAACTGGATATGAGTTAACATGACAACAGGCGGTTTCAGAGTGGTATGGTAAAAATCAATTCAAAACGGTGTTACTAGACGCTACTTGACGCTCCTGAGTCTCTGTAGCTGCCACGTAAACCAACCAACCAACGAATAATTTACACTTCATGCTCAAAAACTTGAAGTTGTGTTTATTGAAAGACAGAGTACATACGTGTCCAATATAGAGTGATTAGTTTGGTTTTTAATTCTAACAACAGTTATTTATTTTCGCGTAATATTTATACGTGATAATTATTATAATAATTATACTAGTGTTGACAATTAATGCTAAATCCGAAAATTGCTAAATATGCAATTTTCATAATGATAGTCAAGAACCCGTTCAAGGTGAAACATATTCTCGTATTTATTTTGGGCTGTTGACCTGCCGAATAGTTTGACATTCATACTGTTGATATGTGCGATCGGATCTTATTACAAAGTTAAGCAAGATTACATTGCATTCATATTGTCTGACGTTGGACTGTGGAATGCACAACCAAAAGTATGAGCTTAAACATAATTTACTCTTATTACTAAACATTTAGTTCTTACGAATTATATTTCTAAACATTCTCCCTCGCGTTGAATCATTGAATGTTCAACCCCTAGGAGGTCTGATTCTGGTATTGGATGTGGATCTGTCAGTTGACGTGGAGTGGGCTGGGGTCCGACTTGAGTAGGTTCATTGCTGGTGCTAAAGGTTTGGTTGGATCGCGACCTGCTGATGAAATAAGTTACGGATAGTCCAATGGAGATAACTAGAGCGGCATAGCTTATTACGTGATGATGCTTGGCATTTGATTCCATAAGGGTTGGGATATTGGCGATGTTTGTGGAATGTATTATTGTAAATTCTGCAGTTCCTCCACATGTGTTTTTATTTGGTTACTGGTGTTGGTGAAGATTTTCGCTACTTCATGAGATGTGGTGATATATTCTAGTGGTTGGAATCGGGCATATGATGTGTGCAATACAATCGAGCAGTCATAGTGGCTTTGAATGGTGATCGCGTTGTCCTTAAGTACGCAATAACCTGATAGGTGAAGAATGCCGGACCGCTTTGAGTTATTTATGATATTTCAGAACCATAAACTGATGATAATTCAGTAGCATTAGTGAGTACAAATATTCATTGATTCTTCTGAGTCATATGAATCCATACTAAACTGTCATTGATTTTTGTCAATTTGCTTTATCCCTCCAGATGAAGTTTTTACATCAACTCGTACTATTCCATCAATTCCTGGATAGGTTTTTACAATGCGCCCAAGTGGCTATTGCATAACGGGTAGATGATATTCCTTAACACCGTGTTACACACATTCTGTCCTATGGACTTTTTCAGAAAGGGGATAAAAAATAAAAATACACGTGTATCGGCGATTTTCATGTACACGTCAGAATTTTTTTTTTTAAGTTTGAAGTATGAAGCTCGTAGTGGCCTGTGTGAAAGCCTTTGGACTGATTTTTAACCTTTTTTCAGTGATCCAATCGAGCTGATTTTTTGCAGGCAGACTCGTGGAAATGTCTGTATCACGTCAAATTTTTTAAAAAATAGATTTTTATCAATTCTTAGATTTTCCTAAATTTTTTTTTTTAAATGGTTATCGTTTTTTTAAGGTTTCAGTCAAAAAACATTTTTTTCGTAGGGCTTAAGTAGTTTAAAAATTTGGAGTCTCTTCAAGTTATGCTAAGAAAAGTGAAAAAATTATTTTTTTTTTCAAAAATAATAAAAATTGGGAAAAATCTGAGAATTGATAAAAAAATTTTTTAAAACATTTGACGTGATACAGACATTTCCACGAGTCTGCCTGCCAAAAATTCTAACGTGTACATGAAAATCGCCGATACACGTGTATTTTTATTTTTTCCCCTCTCTCCGAATATGTGCATTTGGTTCATAGGACAGAAAAAAATCTATTTTTTGTAACACGGTGTAATAATCACTAATTGATTTATTTGTATATTAGGAGAGGTTGATTTCCCTTTTCCACCGCTTCCATAATCCATTCCTTAGACTGATTGCTTATTTCCATCTGCTTGCTAGCGACATGCAGTGGTTCGTAGCCCTTGTGTCTACTTGGTTCACCAATTGGGAAGTGACCAGGGGTCAGGGCTGAGAGATCGTTTCGATCGGACGACATTGGAGTAAGTGGACGTGAGTTCAGAATTGCTTCAATTTCGATGGCTACGGTCTCAAGTTCCTCATGAGTAAGTGACGCGTTATCCAGCATCCGTACAAGTATATGTTTACAAGATTTAACAGTTGACTCGCAAAGACCTCCAAAGTGAGGGGATCGTGGAAGTATGTACTTTAATTCAATTTCGTATTTGCTACATGTAGACTTGATACTTGATTGCGCTTCATCCTCAAATATCGCTGGTTTCAGTTCTTCCAATTGATCTTTCGATCCGAGGAAATTCTTCGCATTTCCGGAGTATATCGTCTGATATTGGCCTCGTCTTGCGATAAATCTATTTAAGGTGCCAATAAATGCATTGGTGGTTAAATCTGTCACCAGCACGTTAGTTGCGAAACAGGTAAATACTGCAATGTTTTTTTTTTTTTACTAACACTCAGGGGATGCCCCCTATAAATGCAATGCACTGTGTTAGCGATAGGAAGGTTATTGGAGAACGTTGGCCTTGAATTTGATAATGTCATAGCAGGCAGGAAAAGCACTTGCAGGAAGATTATTCCACAAATGAACAGTCCGGCTCTATAGTGCGTCGTCCGGTCAACCGGCCATTTGACAATGAACGGATGAGACTCCCTGGATAGCCGTGTATTCCGGGTAAATGTTCTAACTTCAGGGACCAGACGACGGATATCTGACGAACAGATACTGTTGAAATATCCATAGAACAGCGATATACAACCCACATTCCGGCGATGCTGTATGGAGACAATAGAGTTGGATACCCTACCACCCCCTATCATAACCAGAAGCTGCAAAGATGTCATTGGAGCCCCTGCCCATATATGGGAGTTCTATTCCATTTTAGGTCGGATGTAGGTGGTGTAAACATTTACGAGATCAGATGAGGTGAAGTATTTTTTGCTCCGCTTTAAAAAGCCTAATCACTTGAATGCTTCATTCGACACTCCAAATATATGGCTAGCCCAGCGAGCATCACCCTGTATCTTCATGCCCAGAACATCAAGAGTATCTGATACGTCGATATCTACACCACCCATAGATATTGACGACGGTGCTGGATCTGGTGAACGTTTGTGTGACAACAAACAGCACTGGGTCTTTTGCTCATTAAAATCTACTCTATTCATTTGGCCCCATTAAAAAAATCGTCGCCAAATCGCGGTTAGGTGAGTCATTCATCGTTCGCCTTTTAGCGATAGGAGGGTTATTGGAGAACGTTGGCCTTGAATTTGATAATGTCATAGCAGGCAGGAAAAGCACTTGCAGGAAGATTATTCCACAAATGAACAGTCCGGCTCTATAGTGCGTCGTCCGGTCAACCGGCCATTTGACAATGAACGGATGAGACTCCCTGGATAGCCGTGTATTCCGGGTAAATGTTCTAACTTCAGGGACCAGACGACGGATATCTGACGAACAGATACTGTTGAAATATCTATAGAACAGCGATATACAACCCACATTCCGGCGATGCTGTATGGAGACAATAGAGTTGGATACCCTACCACCCCCTATCATAACCAGAAGCTGCAAAGATGTCAAAGATGTCACTCCCATATATGGGAGTTCTATTCCATTTTAGGTCGGATGTAGGTGGTGTAAACATTTACGAGATCAGATGAGGTGAAGTATTTTTTGCTCCGCTTTAAAAAGCCTAATCACTTGAATGCTTCATTCGACACTCCGAATATATGGCTAGCCCAGCGAGCATCACCCTGTATCTTCATGCCCAGAACATCAAGAGTATCTGATACGTCGATATCTACACCACCCATAGATATTGACGACGGTGCTGGATCTGGTGAACGTTTGTGTGACAACAAACAGCACTGGGTCTTTTGCGCATTAAAATCTACTCTATTCATTTGGCCCCACTCACAAATCGTCGCCAAATCGCGGTTAGGTGAGTCATTCATCGTTCGCCTTTTATCCTCTACCTCCAGAGGACCTGGCCGATGATCAAATGAGTATGAATGACAGAGGTTGCTGTCATCCGGAAAGGAGTAGATCGGGTTCACAGTCTGAGCCAACAGGTCGTCAATGAAAATAAGAAATAGAGATGGAGAGAGGACAGAACCCTGTGGCACTCCTGCGGTCTACCTATGATCGTAGGATGAAACCCAATGTATAACAACTCGTATTGAGCGATCTCTGAGAAAACTCGATATGAATCGAGAGAAGATATTACCGATACCAAATGCAATAAGTTTTGATATGAGTGCTTCGTGCCAGACCCTATCGAAGGCTAGGAACGACCAAGGGCGTTGGTATCGGTGCCTGAGCTTGTGCGTTTTTTTTTTTTTTTTGAAGGCCAACACTCAGGGGATACCCCTTATAAATGCAATGCATTGTTTTAGCGGAAGGAAATTAGGGTATCGGAAGGAGGAAAGAGGGAGTAGTGTTTGTTGACATTTGTTTTGAATTTCTGAATGTCACAACTGGCAGGAAATACATTTGCTGGAAGATTATTCCACATACGAACGGTTCGGCTAAAGAACGAATTTTCACATCTTTCCATCATAATCGCTTCCCTTAGGATACAGCGTCTGTTTTTTCAACAATTTAATGAGTATGTAGATTATGACGCCATCAATCTTAGTACTTTGTTGGACACTTTGGCGACATGCAACCTTTATACTATATACATTAGACTGGCATTTTTTTTAAATTTGAGGAGCCCGGGAATTTTGTTACCTTAGACCTAACTAAGAAATATTGAAAATTGGACTACGTTAACCCGTGCCGCAATCGAGGGCAAATCTCTAATTTCAGAAAATTTTGTATTTTTGAAGCTAAATGATCTGGAAACTACAACATTTTTCGACGGATTTCAATAAAATGGTGGAATTATTAAGCTGAATCTAGAAGTGATTTTCTGAAAATTTGGGGTCAATTGTACAACTCTTAGCTATGATTCACCGAGGCCAAACTTCGAATTTTGGGAATTTTCCTTTTCAACCAAATCAAAAAAAACAAAATTAATAAAACGGGGGTTTCCCATGAGCTCTCATAAAAAGTTCCTAGGTGCGTGTTTTTTTAATAAAAAAATCTGAAATAAAAAATGCCTTCTTTAAGAAAAAAATATATTTGATTGGCTACCCAATATCTGAACTTACCGGTTGTAAACTACCTTCGAAGCGCGATTGTATCCAACTATTTTTTTTTTATAATATTAGAGTGGAAAAAATTAAAATAAATGATTGTGCGCGTTTCGTGGTGAAAGAATGCTCAGATTTTTGGGAAAAAGGTCGTATTCCAGTTCAGGAATCTCATAAAGCAACGAGAAAGTTAATAACTCTATACAACGAATGGAGGAAAATTGTGAAAAACAAATTCAGAGATGCTGATAAAAATGTCAGAGAAAAGTGGTACAAAGACTTAGACGATTTATTCGATATTGCACTTAGTACGATAAAGAAGACAAACAGTTGTTGATCAAACAACGTCTAAAAGGACGTGAAGTTAGCATGTTGGACGTAGATATTAAATTGAAACAAAAGGAAGAGAGGACCCTTACACGTAAAGCGCGAGACAAAAACTCGCAAAATATTATGCCAGGAGTTACTTTCGACTTCAACAGGTAAAGTTTACATGATTTTTTTTATGTGACGTTACATTACAGCTTGCACCATACCGGATTTTGAAACAGTTGAAGATCCACAAACAGATGACGAATATGTCGAAAGTCCCCCAAGTAAAACACAGCTTCAAAGTGATGCGGGTTCAAAAAAGAAAATCATAATGAAGCCAATATTTGCTGCCGTTCTGGACAAATTAAGGATATGTCATAGATATGCTGTCCATCTATGCAGCAGGACTCTGATTATGCTTTAAATCGCAATAGCATACGTCAACAACGGACCGCTTTAAGAAAAATTCAAAGCTAACATATTGTAGAAAAGTTTTCGGCAAATGACGATCCACTAACTATCTCAGGAGCGAAAATTTAAGAAATTTCATTTCCAGGAATACTTCCACTATTTTTCAAGAATTGTTTTCAAAAAACACAAAAAGGGTATTTAAAAGATTTGGCATTTCTATGGGTTTTTTAGAAAAAGATCCCAATTCTTGGAGCAATTTAGATACAAAACAATACACAAAAGCGAAGAATATTATTCAAAATCTAAATGTTGTAAATAATAGTGCCGAAAGAGCAATAAAGCTGGTTAAGAACACCACGTTAAAATTACAACTGACGAAGAGCAAAGGCAACATTTATTCAAGGTAAAAATTTGTATTGAGTTTCTATAGTTTTGAACTTGAAATCTCAAATATAACTTCTTGTGTTTCAGGTAGTGCAACATTATAGACAAGTATATTCCAGCGAAGCCAACTTAAAAATTTTAAAATGCGATTACAATTAATTATTAAATACCGAAAATGTTTAAATATGCTTACTTTATTTCTTTATGCCATTTAAACATTTTTTTTCATATAATACGTAAATAAACTAAAATAGACTTTTCACAAACAATTATGTTTGAAAAGGAAATTTCCCAAAATTCGAAGTTTGGACTCGTTGAAAGTTGGGCGTAGATATTAAATTGAAACAAAAGGAAGAGAGGACCCTTACACGTAAAGTGCGAGAAGAAACTCGCAAAATATTATGGCAGGAGTTACCTTCGACTTCAACTGGTAAAGTTTAAAATGACAGTGCCGAAAGAGCAATAAAGCTGGTGCAAGAATACCACGATAAAATTACAACTGACGAAGAGCAAAGGCAACATTTATTCAAGGTAAAAATTTGTATTGAGTTTATATAGTTTTGAACTCGAAATCTCAAATATAAATTCTTGTATTTCAGGTAGTGCAACATTATAGACAAGCATATTTCAGCGTAGCCAACTTAAAAAGTTTAAAATGCAATTACAATTAATTATTAAATACCTAAAATGTTTAAATATGCTTACTTTGTTTCTTTATGCCATTTAAAAATGTTTTTTTTCATATAATACATAAATAAACTAAAATCGACTTTTCATAAACAACTATGGTTGAAAAGTATATTTCCCAAAATTCGAATCATAGCTTAGATTTTAATGAAATCCTTCAAAAAAGCTAAATTTGCAGAAATTTGAGATTTGGCCTCGATTGCGACAGTAGTCCAATTTTCCTCAAATTTTCACTATTTCTGAGTTAGGTCTAAGGTAACGAAATTCCGCAAGGCGCTCCTCAAATTTCGAATAAAAATTTGTCCCTCACAAAAAAATGTCAGTCTAATGTACTTGACTGCTGATGTGGATGAACAGTTAGCTATCTTGAATAGTAGTGTAGAAGTTGCCCATTCTATTGTTCCAGTTAGGAAGCGTCCATGTATTTTTTTTTTTAAATGATGATTGGTTCAAATCTGCCGAAATTAGGTATCGACAATCTCAAAGAGATCTTTCTCACAATGCCTATGTTCATGAACGAAGTGATATAAACTGGCGTATTTATTGTAGGTGTCGTAATAAAGTGAAGTGTTGTGAGGAAAATTAAGCGATCTGCACAGAGTAAAGTTTTCCTAAATAAGACAAGTAAGGAAATATGGTCGATATTGAATAAAAGTGGTGTTAGTAAAGGCCCAAATGAAGATGTAGATGCCAATGTTGACGATTTAAATTTTAATTTTGCGTCTAATCAATCTAGTAATCAAAGAATTCACCCTATAGTTCCAAATAATAATTTTGATGGGTTTTCCTTCCATGCGATTGATTATTTTGAAATGATTGAAGCATTTGGTAAAATAAAGACAAATGCTGTTGGTTTTGATGGGTTTACGCTAAAATTTTTGAAAATTGTTTTTCCTTACATTGGCTGTTTTATATTGCATCTTATTAATTCTATAAACACTACATCTACATTTCCAGCTTTGTGGAAAATTGGAAAAATTATTTCCATTCGTAAGAAACATGAACGACAAGTTGAAGATTACAGAACAATTTATATTATGCCGATATTGTCAAAGATGGTTGAACATGCTATAAAAGTTCAGATGTTCTCCCGTATTAATGATCAAACAATGATCATGACTGTCAGTCTGGATTTAGGTGTAATCGAAGAACGACTACGACACTTATTGATCTAACGGACAATATTCGAAAAATTACTGTTAATCGTTGTGTCCTTCTTTCAATTGACCTTGAAAAGGCGTTCGACAGATTGGATCATGCATTGTTATAGAGACATATTTTTTTTTCTTATGGATTCTCAAGCTCTGCCTGTAAGATTATGCAGTCGTACTTGTATGGTAGGGTTCAGTATGTATGTTTCAATGATTGTTCATAAAATTTTTTTCGTGTTTTTTCCGTGAATCTTAATTTTAAGTTTAAAAAAATATTATTTATAAACTTGATGTAGATTTTGCAACTATACACGTCCTAAAGGCTCGGTTACTTTTGGAATATCAATAAATGAAAATGAAATATTACTGCATTTATTCAATGTTTAAATCGTAATGTATGTCAGCGTTTATATAATCTAGGGGGAATTCTCCTAAACTGGAAACACTGTCATAGGTCCATATGGGTTTAATCGCTGTCTTACATAGAAGTGTTATGTATTCTAGGTCTATGGAAGAGCGGCGGCCGATATGTAATTGGACGAACTTTATGTTTATACCAGTCACTTTTTTACTAATAGACAGCGTTAATGCACATTTAACATTGGCTAATGCAAATTACTATTTACAGAAATTTGCAATTACTAAAATCACTCATTTTGCTGACTATATTCCATTTTATTTCGACACAATAGCAAACAATTTTCAACAGTTGATTTGACACATCCTTTTCTTGTGAGTATAACAGTTGATTGTGAATGATGTGTTTCCATAATACCTAAATACAGTTTGTTTTTGTGCAGTTTGGGTTTTTGCAGTTTGGGAGGAGATAATTCACGAGTTAATTTACAGCATTAACGCTGTCCTCTGTCTCGGATATTACACTCAGGTGATGCCCCCTATGAATGCAATACACTGTATTACCGATGGGAAATGTGTTGGAGAGAGGATAGAGGGAGTAGTGTATGTTGACAAAAAAACACTCATAGAAAGTCCAGCTGAAGAACGAATTTTGTCTATGAAAATGAACGGATGAGAGACCATGGATAGCTGTATTCTAATGTATGACCGGACGACGGATATCTGAGGAACAGATTGAAATATCTATATATGTGCACGTGTCTAGCGGATGCTATGACACGTTTTCAAACAAGAGGTGTTTTTTGAATCACTTTTGAGCCTTTTATTCCCTATAAACCCTCTATTTTTTTCAGGTTTACACTCAAAAAATATGGTCAAAAATGCTAAATTAGTTCACACATTGATAAAGAAGACTTCAAGTTTAGTAACCTTGGAAATTGTTAGATTTTATATTTTTCCATTTCGTTTATTATTTATTTTCTTTATTATGTACGAATATCAGAATGGCGACTGTTACTAACATGGCTGTAAATAAATAAATTCTCTCAATTTTGTTTCTCCTCGTACTCACTAATGCAGAACCAAAAAATGTTTAGCCATCCTGCCGTAGGGAGACAGTAGAGTTGGATACTCTGCTATCTCCAGAAGCTGCAAAGATGCCTTTTTACCCGCTGTCTTTATATGGGAGTTGTATTCAGTTTTTGGTCGGATGCAAGTCGTGTAAATATTTACGAGATCAGATGGGGTGAAGTATTTTCTGCATAGCTTTAACTATATGGCTAGACAAGCGAGCGTCACCTGTATCATGCCTAGAATTGTATCTTCGGGCCTAGAGTGTGTGATTCGTCGATATCCACACCACCTATAGAGATTGACAACGATGCTGGATCAGAGGAACGTCTGCTTGACAACAAACAGCACTCATTCTTGTGTGCATTAAAATAAACTCTGTGACTCGTTCATCGTTTGCCTTTTGTCCTCAACCTCCGTAGGCTTGCCCAATGTTCAAATGATTACAAATGACATAGGCCGTCAATGAAAATAACCTTGTGGTACTCCTGCGGTCAGCCTATGATCATTGGATGAGACGCATTGTACAACAACTCGTATAGAGCGATTACTGAGAAAACTCGATATACATCAATTCAATAGGATGTACACCATATAAGACGGCGATCCAAATGAATTCCACAATATATTACAATGATATTTTAAGGAGTATCAGCACTAGTAATTGGTGGACAAGTATTCCCTTCTACCAATATCCTCTACTTGTTAAACCAGTTTTTCTAGCAATGAAACGTGCAACTGTTGTTTTTTAGATGTAACTTTTGCACTGTTATGGATACTCACGTAGGCATTGTAATCAGCAAATTTTGAACGTTTGTGTTCATGTAAAGGGTGTTTTTTATTGGGGTATAGAACTTTAAGTTGGCATCACTTTTTTAACTGGCGGCCATTTTGTCAGCTGTCAAGTGATTAATATTTAGTTTGGTTTGCCATTTTATCATGAACAGGTTGACAAAAGAACAACGCTTGCAAATCGTGCAAATTTATTTCGAAAGTAATGGTTCAGTTCGCGAAGTTCACCGCAAGCTCCGTCCATTTTATGCCATTACATCCACAAAAACTGACTGTTTGGTGTGCTCTATGGGCTGGTGGAGTCATTGGGCCATACTTCTTGAGTTGAGTTGTGGTTCCAACAAGTGGTTGAAAATTGGACCTGTAGAATTGGCTTTATTCGAGCCAGCCTCGGCGGCCACATGCCCGAAATCATATTTAAACATTAATGGCATAAAATTATCCTTCCAATAAAGCCAAATTGATGGACATTAAAACGATTTTCTTGTGTTTTATTTCAATTCGAAGTTCTATACCTCAATAAAAAACACCCTTTATTTATCGGTTTCACAATATTGGTCTCAGTATACTAACTGTTATGTGCTTATAGAAAATAGTCCAACTGATCGCACTTAAAAGTACCCATTTGGGTTGAAACTCTTAAAAGGTTTGAGTGTGTTCTTGTTGACCTTGTCAAATGCTTTAGAAATAGCATTGAAAATTACATTTCAAATACTTTTATAATGTCAGTTAAAATACGGCGTACTTGCTCAATGGTACTGTGCTTCGTCCGTGATTCTTACAATGAAAACTCAAATAGATGAAATAAAAACCCAAACGTTTCAATGACCATGATTTACGGATATCCACGGGGAATGTAGGAACACTAAACAGACTAGGGGCCTATATCCAACTGGCGGATATCCTCGAATCCAGGAAATACCATGGAATGCTGCCATGAAAGGAAGAACCAGTTCGGATGCGGACTAGTTGTGAATATTGTGTGAGAATATGTCACCTCGTCTTCGGATTTACACCATTAGACGAAGGGCTGGCCACAGTCAACATCAAGGCAAAATACTTTTTTATCCGACTGATTTGTGTCACGCGACGAAGATACCAAAGGTAAGTTTTATGGGCGCCTAGAACAAACATATAACCGATATCCCGGCCACGACATGACGATTTTACTTGGACAAAATAGGAATTGTTTAGTGATGTATTGCTTTTTATTTAACTTTTCTATTTTCATGTAGTTTTAGATTAGGTTAAGTTTTAACTAGTAGTAGTTTGTCTTTTGTCCAGTGCGCACGCACTTTTTGTCCGGTCGCTGTCACGTTATTTTATGTTTTGTCGCGTTATTTTATGCCCGAAGGCAAAATACTTTTTTATCCGACTGATTTGTGTCACGCGACGAAGATACCAAAGGTAAGTTTTATGGGCGCCTAGAACAAACATATAACCGATATCCCGGCCACGACATGACGATTTTACTTGGACAAAATAGGAATTGTTTAGTGATGTATTGCTTTTTATTTCACTTTTCTATTTTCATGTAGTTTTAGATTAGGTTAAGTTTTAACTAGTAGTAGTTTGTCTTTTGTCCAGTGCGCACGCACTTTTTGTCCGGTCGCTGTCACGTTATTTTATGTTTTGTCGCGTTATTTTATGGTTTGTCCGTTGTCTGCCAAATCATATCAAATTATAAACAACAAAACATAGAGAAAAAAAACCAATAAACCAACCACAACAACAAAAATATACGTGTAAAAAAAATAGTGTCTCACAAAACAAAAAGAGAATAAAAATAAAACCAATCACCATCTCCACAAACAAAAACAACATCAAACATACACAACATCAACAACAAACAACAACAATAACAGCACCAGTCACACATATCATGCACAGGGGTGCACAGTTATTTGTATTTATGCTTTGATATTGTTTTGTTTTTCTGTATGTTACAATGGTAGGTTCATATAAAATACATTTTGCAAACATACGAGGGGTGAAGCCAAATTTCTTTGCGGTATACACTCACGTTCAGTTCCATAGGCCATGTGAGACCCAGGTGTGTCTAATCCACAGAATTTTCACATTCCTGGATATCACACTCTTTCCTCTTTCTCTTCCCACAGAGGCCTTGTGGTATACATACGTAATGGTGTGGTGTTCCAGAGCCAGCAACATTTGGACTCACACGATCCAGAATTTAACTTTCTTTGGGTTAAGTTCAGGATTGGATCACACCCATTACACTTCGGGTTTCGTTACAGAAGCCCAAATTTGGAAAGGGCTACCCTAAACGGCTTCGACGCCATTTCCGACTCTATATCAAAAGTTTTAGAAGATTGTCCGGACAGTGAAATTGTAGTTGCTGGGGATTTCAATGTCCATAATCAATCTTGGCTTTCCCATTCGAGCCACACTTCTCCGGAGGGGCAGTACGCTGAGCTTTTCTCCGCGCATAATAACTTGACGCAACTAGTGAACCAACCAACACATATTCCGCGTGTTGAAGGGCAATATCATAATATTCTTGACCTTTTCTTAACCTCACACCCTGAAAAGTACGAGGTTAATATTTTTGCACCTCTTGGTAACTCGGATCATTGCACCATTTCAGCATCCATTTCGTTCTCCGATCTTCGATCCACTTCTAAACCAGTCACGAGGCCGACATTGTACATATACGAAAAGGCACATTGGGCCGAGCTCAACAATTTCTATCAGCACTTTAATTGGAAAATAATGTTTCCTAGACAATAATGTCAATGCTGCTGCTGAAATGGTCGAGAAAATAATTCTTCATGGAATAAACACGTTTATTCCCTCGAAGACTACTTCGAATAAACCTTCAAAGAATTGTTGGTTTAATCAGACATGCAAAGAAGCTGTCAGATCCAAAGAGGAAGCGTTCAGAAATTGGCGTTTAAATAAAAACGTTACTACTGAGCTGCTACGTAAGCAGGCAACATCCAATTGTGCCAGAGTGCTTAGGCGCGAAAAACTTCTCCACGAAGAGCGCCTTCGTGTTAAAGTTCTTTCTTCTCCCAGGGGTAGTAAGAGCTTTTGGGCATTTGTTAAAAGAGTAAGAGACAATTCCTCGCCTTCTGTTCCAACTCTCGTTAACGATGACCAGATATTCACTGACCCGGTTGACAAAGCTAACCTTCTGGCTGAAATATTTGCAAAGAATTCATCTTTGCCAGACAGTAATCGAAAACTTATCTACTTCGATGCCTCAGATATTTTTTCGATCACGTGGGGTCAAAAGGGTTCTTGCAGATCTCAATGTAAACAAAACTCCAGGCCCGGATGGCATTTCAGCACTTGTCCTATGTAAGTGCTCTTCGACGCTAGCTCGTCCATTGCGCAATCTTTTCAACATGTCGTATCGTGCTGGTATTTACCCTTCACGTTGGAAAGTTGCCAATGTTCAGCCGATCCCCAAGAAAGGTGAGCCTACTAATCCTGCGAATTACCGCCCAATTGCAATATGTTCTGCGCTCTCGAAGGTTATGGAGAGCATGGGTAACCACCATCTTGTTAAGTATTTAGAGTCTAACGGCCTTCTTAATGATCGACAGTATGGCTTCCGTAGAAATCGATCTACTGGAGACCTGATGGCGTTCCTTTCGGAGCGATGAAGTCGATCTATTCACGCCCTCGGTGAAAGTAAGGTCGTGGCTCTGGATATTTCCAAGGCGTTCGATAGGGTCTGGCACGGAGCACTCATATCAAAACTTATTGCTTTTGGTGTCGGTAATACCTTCTCTCGATTCATTTCGAGTTTTCTCAGGGATCGCTCTATACGAGTTGTTATAGATGGGATCTCATCCAACGAGCATAGGTTGACCGCAGGAGTTCCACAAGGCTCTTTCCTCTCTCCCTCTCTATTTCTTATTTTCATTGACGACTTGTTGGGTCAGACTGCGTACCCCATCTAGTCCTTTGCTGATGACATTAACCTATGTCATGAATGACTCACTTAACCGCGATTTGGCGACAATTTGTGAGTGGGGCCAAATGAATAGAGATTTTAATGCGCAAAAGACCCAGTGTTGTTCGTTGTCACACAAACGTTCACCAGATCCAGCATCGTCGTCAATTTCTATGGGTGGTGTGGATATCGACGAATCAGACACTCTTGATGTTCGGGGCATGAAGATACAGGGTGATGCTCGCTGGCCATATATTCGAAGTGTCGAAAGAAACATTCAAGTGTTTAGGCTTTTTGAAGCGGTGCAAGAAATACTTCACTCCATCTGATCTCGTCAATATTTACACTAATATATGGGAATACAACTCCCATATATGGGCAGGAGCTCCAAAGACATCTTTGCAGCTTTTGGACCGTGTACAGAGCAGAGCGGTGGTGATGATTGGAGATGGTAGGGTATCCAACTCTATTGTCTCCCTTCAGCATGGCCGTAATGTGGGTTGTATATCGCTGTTCTATAGATATTTTAACGGTATCTGTTCGTCAGATATCCGTCGTCTGGTCCCTGAAGTCAGAACATTTAGTCGGAATACACGGCTATCCAGGGTATCTCATCCGTTCATTGTGAAATGGCCGGTTGACCGGACGACGCACTATAGAGAAAATTCGTTCTATAGCCGAACCGTTCGTCTGTGGAATAATCTTCCAGCAAATGTGTTTCCTGCCAGTTGTGACATTCAGAAATTCAAAACAAATGTCAACAAACACTACTCCCTCTTTCCTCCTTCCGATACCCTAATTTCCTCCCGCTAACACAATGCATTGCATTTATAGGGGGCATCCCCAGAGTGTTGGCCATCAACAAAAAAAAAATCTAATAATATTTATTGCTGTTACAATATCATAAAAGGTTATTCACTACATGTTTGAAGAAAATCGTTGATATTGTTCGTTCAGAATCTATGAGAATTTTAGAGGGGTTGTCATTTTCAAAAACGTTGGATCTTTGGTAGCGAAAATTTGGACAGTGGTCAGGAATGTGTACTAATGAAGTTGGGGATAAATTGCAGAAATGTCCTGTTGCGTTGTTGGATCTCACTAGCAAAAAACTATGTGTTAACTTTGTATGCCCAAGTCTTAGTCGGGTGAAGTTTGTAATTTTTCTTGTGGTTACAGATGATGGGAACGTTGGACTAATACATGTGGGGTTTACTTTTTTGTAAAAATGATTGTATCGGATCCAGTTTTTTAATTTTTCGGCTTCCAACAATTTACATATTATGTCTGGTGTCAATATTTTCAGAAGTTTTAAAGTGCATTACGGGGGAGCGTATTGCTCCTTTCGCTGTATGGTCGGCAAACTCGTTACCAAATATGCCTATGTGTCCAGGGATCCACATGATTTTTAGTTTTCTGCTAAATCGAATTAAACAATCTCTCATGGCGTACTAAGAAGATGTTAGTATGTGGTGACAGAATTGACTTGACTGTACTAAGACTATCGGTGCAGATGACGAATTTTTCTGTATTTTATAGTCAAAGCCTCTGCACTGAATATACTGCAATGTTCCTCCAGTAGACCATACTGAAAGATATTCTGCTGGTCGGATATAATGGCGAAATCGTCCCGTAATGGAGCTTAGATCCGTCTGTGTATAGGAAGATCCAATTTGATAGATCGAGTTTGCTTTTGTTGTCAACGTTTCATATACTTCGATACTTGCATTGGATTTCAGATAATGCGACAAATCAAGTATAAAGCCTGATTTTTGCAGACGCCATGGTGATAATGTGGGCGTAGGATGGCTATTAGTACTGCCTGGTATTTTATTTTTGTTGAAAAATTCACCGCAACGATATATAGTAGATTTTGTCCTTGGAATTCTTTTGCGTTTTATAGCTTTTGTAGTGTCCGCGTGGATTATGCCATTGGTGCTGTTATATATTTTTGGGACTAGATGTATGAAGGTTGAGTTGACTTCCGTCAATAGAAGGGAGTCCAGTTTCCATTTTTCCGACCATTAGTATATTTATTGTAGGCGTTGTGGTAAATGCACGATTTTATTAGTTTTAGATCGCCTTTACAACATGTGCCCTAAATCCCAAGGCCGTAGTCAATTTTAGCATGAATAAATTTACGTGTTATTCTGATCAGTAGTAAATCCCCAGGCCGTAGTCAATTTTAGCAAGAATAAATTAACGTGTTATTCTGATCAGTAAAGGCGGATGGAAATGTTATTGCGAATATATTGACAGAGTTGGCGGAAAGTATACCTGCTGTCAAAATGTATACCCAATATCTTTAGACTGTTAACTTAGGTATGGTACAATGGCCAAAGGTTAGATGAGACATTGTGCAGTTTATTTTGTTTTTTACATATATGGAGTGTATCACATTTCTCTAAGGATATTCTGGCTCCTGAGAGGTGTGGTCATTCTGATAGTTGCCTTAAAATAGTTCTAAAAGTTGAGATAACCTGATCTAAGGCACCGTTTTTTGAAAATACAAAAACATCGTCTGCATACTCACAGTGTTCCATATTATTGTATTTTGATAGTATCCGACTGACATTATCGAATGCTATTGTAAATAAAGCAACAGACAAAGATGATCCTTGTGGGACCCCTTATCCATAGGCAGGATGCTCGAGTCGGTATTGTTAACTCTAACTCCAATTTTCCTGTTAATTAACCTTTTTTTACAAATCCAAAGATTTTGGGTCCTTTTTGCTATTTCCGCAGCTGTTGAAGTACGACATGGCTCCTATTCGGTCGAATGCATTTTCGAAATCAAAAGCCATGACTGAAACGTGTTTCTGTATACAAGAGCGTTGAATGTAAAGTTGTCCAAATTGTCCCTTGACCTTTTTTGAAAGCAGTCGGGTTATGGCTGATGAATTTGTTGTTGAGAAAACCACATTAATCTTTCCGAGATTATTTTGTATTGGAATTAAAATGACTGCTTTCCAACTCTGAGCAATGGTTTGAGTGTCAAAGATGCTGTTATACAACTGGATCAACCGGTGTTTGAGGGTAATCTGAATCGGAATATTAATCATATCGTTATTATGCGATCAAATTCCGGAAATTTCTCTTTGGTTTTAATCAATAGGTGCTCAAATTAAATTTTGTTCTCTTATTTTTGCGGAAGTAGATAGACGATTAGTACAGTTTTGCAGACTTTGAAGAGCGTTTTGTTTAGTTGTAACAAAGGGTGTAGATAAGTTATTATCATTTGAGAGACTTTACCAATGTTGGGCAAATGACTGCGCTATTATGGACGGACAAGTTACTACACCGCTGTCAGATTTTATGAAATGGATTACTTGTTTATCATAAGAGCCATTAATAACTCTGATACCAGACCAAACTTTCGTTGGGGTAGATTTCTCATTTATTCAAGAAGTGAGTTTTTCGAAACTGTTTCTTTTTGCAGATTTCGACTCATTTCGGAAAGCTCAATTTTTTTCTTGTATATTAATAAATTTTCTGTTGTCGAATGTCTTTTAAATGTATTCCAGGCTCTCTGTTTATCAGTCCTTAGTTGTTCAAGGTCATGGTTCCAGCACGGAGTAGTTTCCTATCGCCCGTTAAGAAATTTGTAACTGGGATAGAAAAGTGACCAGATGTGTTTATTGATACGTTATACTTTCCCAAGGTGTACGAGCATATTTTCTTAATTTTTTTTTATTATTTATATGGTTGGTCCAAGTACATTTAGAGTTAAAAGTCAAGTCAAGATTCTTAGATGTCTCAACGCATTCTATAACTGAGTTTTCCAGTTTTAGACACATACTTTGGGTTTCAGTTAAATTTATTCTATAAATCAATACAAATTTAGTTTTGGAAAGGATGAGACACAGTCCATTTGTAGATCAGTTCTAAATCGTTGTTGATGATCGTTGATGTATGTTATTTAATTTGGCGCTGGCATGGCGATGCACATTATCTGCATACATCTGAAAATTGCAAGTAGTTGGGATATCGGGAAACACATTGATGTAAATAAAGAAGAGAATTGAGAACCGAGAATTGAACCTTACGGTACTCCTCTTGGGACATTCAGAGAATTTGAGCGATTATTACCAACAATAACATTTTGAGAACGATTCGATAAATAGGAAGACATCAATTTGAATGCAGTACTAGAAACATGGAATAGATTCTTAAGTTTAGAAATCAGGGGTTAACAGTATAGAAAGCCATGCTGTTATCTAGCAGCACTAAGAAAGATCTCATTTTATGGTCCAGTTTCTGCCGATCTCCTTCAACGACGTGTATGAGTACTGTAACGCAGCTTCTCTTTTTTCTGAACGCGGTTTGGTTTTCAGATATTAGTTTGTGTTGATCCAAAAAAAAATACTAATTTGATCTGCTCCAGAGCTTTGGAGAGGAATCGAAGCATAGCAATTGGACGAAAATTGTTTTCTTTCGGTAGTGGAGTAATTTTTCAACAACAATGTGATATACGGAAGCAGACTGGGCAGAATAATTTTCACAAATCAATTCCGTCCATGACAACTGCATTGAATTTTACGGAGAAGAACTTCTGCATCACCCACGCAGCCAAAGGTGAAACGTTGCGGATGTGTTCGTAGATATTGCCAGAACATGATAGTGCAACATTTATGTTTACAAAAAGTTCGTTTAACTCGTCGACGTTTATGTTAGATTTTAGTATTTCACTCGGCTGTCGCAAATCCTAATTTTCCTAATTTCTTTAAATTTGCACTTGCTGTCGAAAGAGATTTGAATTTTTTTTCTTATTCGGGTAAACCGACTTATATATACCCTCACCCTCAGTAAAAACATACAAGTCTCATATTCTATAATAGCAACCTAAAAATACCGCATGTTATAGAAAAATGTGGATGGTACATTTGTATGGGAGGTACCAAAAGGGGAGTTGCTAGACCTCCAAGTTTTTGTCCGAAACTTTGTCTAGCAATAGCTTTACTAAATACAAAATTTGTGCAAGATCGCGTTGGTCATATTGATAAAATTACACGGTTTATAAGTGGCGGGATGGTACATTTGTATGGAAGGTACCAGAAGTGGAGTTGCCAGACTTACAACTTTTTCTACAAAATATTTTCCAGCCATAGCTTTACTAAATACAGAATATCGGCAAGATCGCGTTGGGCATATTGATATTATTACACGATCTAAATGGCAGGATAGTGCATATGTATGGGAGGTACCAGAAGGGGAGTTGCCAGACTTCCAAGTTTTTGTCCATAAGCAGTTTTGGGAAAATATTAAGCCATACCAAATTTCAGAGTGATTGTTTAACTCTTTCGAAAGTTATCGTGCGTACCAGCAGGACAGACATACGGACATGGCTCAAACGATTTAGAAAGTCCTGAATCGAATTTGGTTCAAAGACACTTGGGTTCTAATGTGAATATTTGTAGGTGTTACACATTGAGCCGTATCAAATGTTATATACCCTCCTACACGTAGGGTGTGGGTATAAAAATGTAGTGTTTAAAACAGTATGGAGATGTACAAAATATATTGAAACAGCATCAAGTATTAAAAATTCGGTGTAGCTGTATAAATGGTTCAAATAAATTCAAATAAAGAATTATCATTGTTACAATCAGGATTATTTCAAAAAAGTTGTGTATGTTTAAGTAAGTGGCATGTTGGGGTATGCATGTGGGATGTACAGATACACGTATATATGTATATATACCACAATGTATGTTGTTGTTGTAATATGGAAGTTCTTTTTACCTTTTATTTTGTTAGATCTTGTTTTAGGGTGTGTTTTAATTGGTTTAAATGTCTTACTTCTTGTTTTTATCAATTTGGGGATACGGGAGATCGTTTTTCTTACTTGCCGTTTTGATGATCGATTGCATCTGAGCTTTGCACTTTCGTTGGTGCCATGAAGAAAAACGCAACAAAGAAGAGCGAAAAGGAGAACGGCGTTAGACGGGTAACCGATAGTCAGTAGTCAGGATTTGAGGATTTCACTCAATCCCAAACATTCCGGCCCCCGTAACTCGGTACTCATTACAACCTCACAGGTCCAGAGAAGACGTAACCCAAAGCTGTCTTCATGGTCTCTGTATGTTTCCCCCGACGGATGTTACGATTCCATCCCATTGAATGTCGTTGTAGACATCTGTGCCCAGCTCGATGAGAATTGCATTGTGCCTTGCGGAAAATCTGTTTTGGGGTTCACGAATGGGCTCCGTATCGCTTTGCGTTGTCATCGGGCAAAAAATAAATTTCAACTGCATTGTTTTGATCCCACCGTGTTTTGAAAGGGACAGATGCAAGTTGTTGACCAGAGATGAGGCGATTCTGGAGGACGTCAAGGATGCGTTGAGAAGTACCCTGGCTGAGATGTAGGAGTCAAAACTACCATCAAAATGGCTGGGGTTTTCCATCGAAAATCTGGCATCGTTGTTTCTGGGGTTCGGTGTTAGTTTTCTGGTACCCAAACAACTGAGGTATGATAAGAACGATGACAGTACAGACATCCACGCTCTGTGGTGGCTCTGAAGTTTTCTTCTCAAAAGTTGTCCGCTTCTGACCACAAAACCTTTTTTGGGGTTTCCACCCTCTAACAAAATCGTATGATGATTTTTTCTATTGAGACGGTGGTGCAAAGAGAGATTCTGCTGACATTTGGATGGTCCAGAGATATGGGTCCGCCGACAAACCATCCAAGTACGGTATTTTGGACTATGAGAAATCCAATTAACTTCATAGAATCGCTTATTTTGAAAATGAGGGTCGTAAGTCCATTCCAATCAGAATATCAATTGGTCTACGCATAGAATCGAGGATCTGCAAGTTATAAATCAGCAGCCTCTTTTTGTTGGTTTTTGTTCAAGGTCCCTGGTGGTAGATTAGACCGTCTTCAAGACTGGTGCCCAAACTTCCAATTTAAACATAGGGTCAACACGTGAACAAAGGAGTAAGAGACAAGCTTTAGTAGAGGTTTCTGACACGGCTTGGCTGAGGCCGGTCAAATAAACAAGGTATGTCTTCGTTGGAGGCTTAAGACGATTTTTGAGCTTCTCAGAAATGAATGAAGACTTATGAGCCACAAATCCCGATTTTCGTTTTTTGATGAAAATCGATAATTACTGATGATTCGGACCATCTCTGAAAATGTGTTATCTCTAAGTAGTTCCGTTATGAATTTACAGCAAAAACAATAAAGACTTAACAACACTTTTAGTTTTTATTTACATTTTTGGTGACAGCAGATTGGCGTTTGAGTCTTTTTTCTTTTTATGAAATTCATTGAATTATTAATGAAAATTGAAATTTTTTCTTAAGTTATTACTTATGGCGTTGTGGAAACCAAGCGAAATTTTAAGTTTTGTTAGAATTTACATCTAAAAGCCTAATTGCCCTATTGGTGTGATGGCATTTATTTTTTCAGTATTCGGCCGAAAACCCGCTCGTTCCTTACAGTGTGTATGAAAATGGCACAATAAATGGCTACTGTTTTTTATGGGGAGAAACTGATGGAAAGCGGGGATGTAGTGAAATTTGCACCATTTTGTCCCTGTATTTAAAACTTGTAGATGAAAGAAAAACGCACACCTAAATCACTCTTTACTGCTACAGTTGTGCCGGTCAGAATCGAAATAAAGCAATGATTGCGTCATTAATAACATTCCTCGAATATGCAAACTTCATAAAAGATATTAAAATAACTTACTTATTACCCGGACATACTATGATGCCTGTTGACTCGATTCACAGCACCATTGAATCTTTTATTCGAAATAGAACTGTTTGGGCTCCTAGTGAATGGTTCACAATGATATCTAATGCAAGGACAAACCCACAAGACTATAAATGTATAATAGTAAACCATTCAGATTTCAAAGATTGGAAAACGTTTTCTCAAGCAATGTTTCCAAACTCCGTTAAAATACATTTTCCTAACTTACGATCATTATTTTTTGAAAAAAACAATCTTATTATTTGTCTTAAATATGGATATTGTGACAACTCTGAATTTAAAAATCATCTCAAAAATATAAGGATTTAAAAACACTTTGTGAGAGAAACACTATACCTCAAAAATTTCACAATGAATATTTAGGTTTAAACACCGATATTAATATTAAAGACTCTTTACCTGAAACAGACCAAGAAGATACAATTTGAAGATTTTTTACTTGTTCTACAACTTAAATTAAAATATTGTATAACATTTCGTGCTTATTTTTGTCATGAATTTTATCAAAACCTGTAATTGGCACCTTAACTCTGTTAATCGTTCGCAAAACTTACAAAAAAACATAAATAAATTGATTTTTGAAGCGGCAAACAGACTTTTTTATTTTTAAGTTTTGGGCTTAAGAGCCATATTATTATTCTAGTACCTTACCAGCATGACGTCGAAAAAGACGTATGCGACACAAATTCCCGTTATTCTATAGATTTGTCAGTTTTTTAACATATTATGTATTTCGGTTTAAATAACGGTTGCATACTAAATTTCATGTCAACAGCATGCCTCAATAAGGAGATATTTAAAAAAAACCTTCTCCTGAACAATTTTGTTTTTGGCTCATAAGTCTTTTTTGCGGTTAAGGGACGATATAACGACTTTCTACATGCCGAAATGCAAAACATTGTTTTTAACCATGTCTGCGATGCGGGGGTATATGCAATGACTTCGCATGACGAACTGGATAATCCTCGTACTAGACCGATATGCTTCGAAATCATTTAATAAGCAGGCCAAGCGAAACTTAAGTAGGTAAGTAGGATTTTCATCAACAATATATTCTTAAAAAACATTCTGGCGAGTGATCCGCCAAGTATGTTGAGAGTCTGGAATCAACATTTCTCCAGATTACTAGTAGCCTAAAATCTAGCCAAAGTAATCCACGTCCAATCATAATAGGAAGTGACCTCTCCTTGTGGTATGTATAAGTAATGGTGTTGTGTATCAGAGTCAGCAACATTTGGACTCACAAGATCCAGAATTTAACTCCCTTTGGGTAAAGTTTAGGGAGTTTTGGGTTAAGTTTTTATAGAAGTCCAAATTTGGATAGGGAGGCTAACCTAAATGGCTTCGAAGATTATCCGGACAGTGAAGTTGTAGTTGTTGGGGATTTCAATGTCCACAATAATTCTCGACTTTCCCATTCGAGCTACACATCTCCGGAGGACAATACGCTGAACTTTTTGCTGCGCATAAGGAATTGTCGCAATTAGTGAATGAACCAACACACATTCGCGTGTTGAAGGGCAACAACAATAAATTCTTCTTGGAATTAACACGTTTATTCCCTCGAAGACTACTTCAATTAAACCTTCAAAGAATTGTTGGTTTAATCAGTCATGCAAAGAAGCTGTCAGATCCGAAGAGGAAGAGTTCAGAAGCAGGCGTTGAAGTAAAAATTTCACTACTGAGCTGCTACGCATGCAGGCAAGGTCAAATTGTGCCAGAGTACTTAGATGCGAAAAACTTCTTCACGAACAGCACACAGTGGATCGTTACATATAAGCTAATCGAAAAAAAATATATTTTCAGTTTAAATTGTCGCTTAGGCGCACTTGATAATATTTCTTCTGGAAAAAAGCCAGAAAAAAGTGTGACAACAGTCACAACCGTCAAAACTTTAAAGGCCCAATCTTATACACTATTCGCGGTACGAAGGCGAGGTATGGTACATATGAAACTAATGTGATGGAAAACATTTTGTTGGAAAAGTGGGCGTTTAATAATAGTCAGGTCTTCATTATGTTTGCATCTTATAGTCGACCCAGGAATCAAGCTATTCTAATTTCACAAAGAGTGTCAAAAGAAATGCAATAAACCATAAAAAACAACTGAACATTTTGCTTGCATTCGAGTATAACATATAACACATGATCATAACAAAAATCAAATAACTTCAAAACAAATTAAGGAATAGCCCGCCTTCTCTCTCAAACATAGTAATAACATCATTGTTCTATAAATAGCTTTCGAAATCATAGACAAACCGTCGTATGTGTTAAAGTAATGTCTTGTATTGAAAAAAAGCCAGTCAGACAAGTCCGTCATTGATACTCAGTGTTACTGTTCGTTGCTCTTCGTCAAAAATACTTTGATGAGATTTCGTGGTATGATACGTATAAGTTAACACGATACAACAGCGCTCCACCATAACATCATAATTCAGCGATCCACCCTAACATTCCAACAGAATATTGCAATATCAGCACTACGACATTGTTGCTGGCATTGTGTTGGTAAATAACAAATAGAAACCTGACACTACACACGAGGCGTAGTGTCAAATAGTTTGTATTTTCAGCAAAATATTGTGAAGTAGTTTTTAAGTTTAGTGTTGTAAAAAAACTCATAATAAAAGGTTGACACCGACCTAATAATAAATAAAATAGCATTTATTAATTTATATATAGATCGAAGAAACATGCAACGGAAGGTCAGTACTACTTAGAAGGTATTGATAAGTCGCTTAACCAACGACGAAAAGCGTCTACCTATGGTTTTGTATAGTGTACTTTCGCTGACGCATCATTTCTGTTTGTTTGACAACAAAAAACACCGATCAGTTACCTTGCATTCGAGTATAACACACTCTTAATACAAGGTTTTCCAACAAGAGGTGTTATTTTGGTATTCAAAGAAAAATTAAATTTTTTGAGATACATGATCGGTTGTTAGTTTCATAATAAAGAGGAAAGTATGCCGTTAATAATTGAAACTAACATCAGCCTAATGGCCACCACGGCCAAGCTTCCAGGACAATATCGTTTTCATGAAATTGTCCATAATCAAATCGCAAAGCCTCACGAATTCGATCTTTGATTTCTTGAATCGACGCTGTTGGACACCAAAGGAAGAAGTCGCAAGGTGTTGAAGCACAAGATATCGGTGGCGAATTGTATTCACCAATTGCGGCCAATTGTGATCACTTTTGCTTGTGTACAAAATGAAATAGTGTACATTCATATTCATACGTACTCTGAAACAAATAAAACGTCTATATGACATCATGCAGGCGAATGAAATCTGCAGGTAGCCTGATTATTTTGTATGACATGTATGTAGATATATACGTTTCTGGAGGAATCCCATTAATAAACAACAATATTGAATCTAAAATCAAAACAGTCGGTTTTTTACTCGCGGATAACATTCGGAACTAATGCTATCCAATTGTTGTGAAAAACACCAGTGAGAAAGTTTCAGTCCGGTAAACCGACTTATTTATACCCTCAGTAAAAAAAAGTATCGGAAAGTCAAAAGTGAGCATGGCTACCACCATTGGAAGTAATATATGTCATAATACCAACCTCAAAATACCGAATTTTGTAGAAAAATATTCTATTTCACGTTTTACAAAGAGGGTGGAATATAGAGTAGACTTCCAAATTTTGTTTTCTAAAACTGTATCGAGTTAAGACTTTACTAAATACATAATTTGGGCCAGATCGCATAGACCCAATTCCTATTATTAAAGTGGGTGGAATTGTACATTTGTATGGAAGGTACCAGAGGAGGATTGGTCAGACTTCCAAGTTTATGTTCGAAACTGTGTCCAGCTATAGCTTTAATAAATACAGAATTTGGGCAATATCGCGTCGGGAATATGTTTTAACATTAATATTCTGCTGTACGGAGGAATATTTAAATCCTCCTACAGGCAGGGTAATTGCGCTACAAAATTATTATAGACTCCCTATAAAAGGAATATACTGACGGAAACTAATAATACTACTCCGCCAACACTTAGTTCGTACGTTTTTTAATATTTTCAATTTCTGTTTAAAAATCTATGTTTTTGAGACAAAGTTTATTGTCTACTTAAAGCTAAAAGTTTTATTTCCTAGAACTAATTACAGAACAGAAAAAAATTACAAAAAAGCAAAATTACAAAAACATGTTCAGGGGTACAAACTAATTGTGGGCGGAGTAGTAATGTAACGTCTATTCAACGGTTTCATTGCACAAAAGCACTTAGTTTAATGAGTTAACAATTCGTTGTATCGGTTTATTCCATAAACCAAACATTAATTTGTTTTATTCTTTAGATTTCAAAATCGATTGTTAATAATAAAATAATAAAATTGATTGTTAACCACAAATACGTTTTTTTACTACACGATCAATCATCCAACAACTTCAAAATAATTCACGAAAAATGGCGTACAAGATTCCAGGAATAGTGTATATTCATACGTACTCTAAAACAAATAAAACAGCCTATATGACATTGAGTCCCAGAAATATGGCTGTTTTTCCAGGAGCCTAATTTAACAAAAACTTCAAACGTGATTTTCTCGAAACTACAAAAAAACATATATATTATTATTTTATTGAGCCTACGATTTATTCATTTATTTATTTTTTATTTCTCTATGATCATGTTGGGGGCGGCAAAGGTTACCATATACAGCTAGTAAATTCTGTACAAAGTTATTTCTGAATTTACTGGTATTTACATGTAATACTGTAATGATTCGCTATCTGCGCGAGCTTACCGCCCTCCCAGGTTGTTAGAACATCTTTCACTATGCGTGCCGAGAAATTTACGCATTTATTCGATTATAGTTGCAGCATCTTGATGCCCTCGGCGTAGGATCAGGATCTCGATCTAGTCGCAGAACCCTCCCTTTCCGAGGACGTGCTCCAAGATTGTGGTGTTGATCAGCTTTCCAATTGCTGGCCTATGCTCTTCCGGGATTTTTCCCTTGGCACTGCTGGTATCGATCACACCAAAGGAAAAATCGTCCCGTTGTTGTCGTTTTTACACTTTGGCAAAGGTGGCGGCTATTTACCCATTTCAAAGGTTGCCTTCCTCTTAAGTAACGGTCGCCTTTCCCTGAGCTGGAAGGCAAGTTGTCCGACTTCGTGATAGGATTTCGACCTTCCTCCTTACTACCGCCAGGATTCAGCTTAGACACTTCTTTTGGTTTTGAATTGGACAATTTTGTCCTACCTGATGTCGGGAAGCTATTTCTTCTTTGTTGCAGCTTTGGCAGATTCCTCCTGTGGGGAACGAATTCTTTACACTCTTAGCAAGGCTATTGCCTGCTTAACCTTCCAGGCGACGTTTCCGTCCCTAGATGAATCAGAGAGGTCTGAAGTTAGTCTATGACTCCCTTCACTTGACAATTAACCTGAAGTTTGTTGCATATTATACTATTATATATAATATATTATATTATTTGTTGACATGAAAGTGGGGAATGGGAAACTCTTAGTGTCGAGGGTCCATCTGACATGGTCGGACATAAGAGAGTTTCCGTAAAGGTTATCCATTCCTGGAAAAGAACTCCCGTCAGCATGGCCAGCTATTCTGACAAGTAGGCTCTCGCATCGCGTTACCCCTTCGCGAGACATTTTTTTAACATATATAACCAATAAGTTGGAAATGCGCAAGACAAACTAGATAATTTTGTAATTCAAGTTTAACGGCTAACTGTAGAAAACATTAAATAGACACGTGATTCAAAAAGAGTTTTTTTGCGTTTCTGGATCTGAGAACACTTTCATATACCGATTATATCGAAATTACACTATGCATTTTTTCGTCTAGCCTATATGGAACGATCCACGGTCTACATGAGCGATGGAGTCGATTCATTCATCGCATTGGTGAAAGCAAGGATATGGCATTGGATATTTCTAAGATAATATCTTTTCGACGGAATGTTGGTTGTGAACGCCATTCGATAGATATTTTAATGGTATCTATTCGTCAGATATCCGTCGTCTTGTCCGTGACATTAGAATATTTATCCAGATTACAGGGATATCCAGGGTCTCTCACCTGTTCATTGTCAAATGGCCGGTGTGTGTGTGGAATAATTTTCCAGCAAGTGTTTTTCCTGCCTGCTATGACATTATCAAATTCAAGGCCAACGTCAACAACACACAGTGTATTGCATTTATAGGGGACATCAACTGAGTGTTAGTCATTAAAAAAAGGCTGATTTGATATCGAGTAGGATCAATCCAGGGATTTTCCATTGGGAGTTTTAGGCGGTGGTATCTTTATTTTTGCCGTATTATAGACAATCGTCTCCTAAATTGTGTCATCGTCGCGAATCTCGTATACTTAAGACAAAGACTATACAAGGGTCAGACGTCCCAAGTTGTTTTTTTTTTTGACACATTAGTTCGGCTACACACTATAGATGTCAGTAATGTATTTTTTTTTAACAAATACGTATTTTTTTAAAACAAATACTGTTTAAATACCCCCTTGGAAAAGTTCAGCAAACGACATGGGACGCCTGCCCTCTGTATGGTCTTTGCTTGAGTTACGGTCACACTTTCGAAAAAATGGTTGTTCGTATTTCTACAAAGATTTCCCAAAATAACACAGGGTTGATTTTGTGGTCACATCGCGTGAGTAACGGGTTGCAAAATAGCTTCAGCTATGATACCTCAAAAAAAACTCAAATAAAACACTAAATAGCTTCAGCTATGAAGTTCTGCTTTATTCGTGACAGATCTTAAGACTAAAATACTTTTACATTTTTGAAATACAGAAATGCATCGCACTGAAACTCGAGTGCAAGGGTAGCTAGACGCTAACGTTGCACTTTTCGTTTACCGTATGCAAAGTGTGGGAACGAAATTCAAAAGTATGAAGTTTTGATACTTTATACATTTGTATTTCGCTACACATTTGCGAACTTATAATTATTTTGGGCAGGGAGATGTAACTCGTGTCATGTTTGCCTTGTCGTCACACTTGAACAGCGTCAGCAATCCGTTAGCAAAATAATTATGATACTGTTTAGCTGTAAGATTATTATAAGTCAGTCAGATTTATGGAACTCAACTAAAACGGTGGTCAACAATACCAACAAAACTTTAACATCTCTTAATTGGCGCGCAACGTGGGGCAGACAACATAAAACTACATATTTTTTGTCGCCTACGGGACAAAACAATATAAGTGTTTAAAATGTCTCAACTAACTAAAGCTTCGCCTGGACAGCGTAGAAGTGGAAAAAGAAACAAACAGCCAGCCAGCGAGTCTACCATTCAGCCAACCAGCCCTCTGACCAACAATGTCCTTAGAATTTAAGATATTGTAAGTAGAGTGACTAAATCTAAGTTCTTAAGTTTGTGTTGTAAATTTGCAAAGGTGACTGAGCGACATAATTAAAAAAAACTTATTTTCGGCTTGATGAACAATTTAGATCAAGAGATATAAGCGCCCCGGTAGGCGAGTTGGTAGCGTGCTTGCCTATCAGCGTGGGGGTTGTGGGTTGGATTCCCACCAGAGGCTTTGGTCTGTCGCTGCAAAAAATCTAAACATATGGTCTGTGTCACCCGGTTTACCCTTGGACCCAAAAATTAGAATATAAATTTACTTTGTATTGTAATTAATAATAAATAAATAAATCAAAAGATAGATTTTTTAGTGAACGGTATAAGTAACATTTCAGTAGTCGAAGAAGTGGTAGCAATGTCGCCAGCAGACCCAATAAGAACGCGTGTAAACTCAGTCATCCAGGCAGTCCAAAGTCAGACTTTTGAAGGACAACTGAGTGAGATTAATTCGATGGTATCGCAGTTTCAACTCTGGAAGTTGAAACTTTTATTAAATCATTGCTAGACTTTGAGCGTAAACACGAAGCTTACGTCCCACGGCGCCAGGCAGCGCATACAGTCTACTAATAAAGGATCGGCTGATATGATATTGTCGTCCGATAACAGTGTTCTAAATTTCAGGGCTATTATTGCCCGACTAGACTTCACATACTCGGATAAACGTCCGATTTATCTCATAAAACAAGAGCTTTCAAGCCTCCGTCAAGGAACTTTTGGAATATTATGACGAGGTCGAGAAGAAACTGACTCTACTGACTAATAAAACGTTCATGACTTAAGACAAAATAATTACTGCTTCACTTAATGAAAAGTACAGAATGGGCGCACTCCGAGTGTTCATATCAGGTATATGGAGATATATTTGATCGCGTCTAATTTCGCTAGATCTCGCGAAGATAAAGGGAAAACAGGAGCGACCTGGATACACCTGGGACTTCCTGTGCTAAACCTCACAAGAATAAAAAACCTCATTTCACTAGAAAAAATTTATTGAACCTATGACTGAACCTATGGACGTAGATGATTCGGCATGTTTCAGGCAATCAACAAAATATAAGAATCAGTACAGTGATGCCCCGTCTCCAAACGGTCAAACAGTGAAAATACAAAATAGCGGTACAGCTAGATTTACTGGGCAGAAACACCAGAGAGTAAATCTTATGACTAACAATGAATAAAAGTCAGGGCAAGACTACGTAACACTTGCGGATAATGACGCAAATGGCATTGGCATCGACGCGGATGACGAATATTATCCGTTTATAGAGAGGACAGTAGTGGGGAAGATAATAAAACTACGGGGCTTCTACAAATTTCATGAAACCTATAAACGGTTTGAAGCATGTAGTCTCAGTGGACAATCAGTTCGTAGTAAAATCATTTCACGGCTTTACTTCGATTTCGGAAAAATGTGTCGTTAACGTATTCGACACCAATAGCAGTTTCTTTATTCTTCCATCACTGTCAACATTCGACGGGATCATTGGCATAAACCTGCCAACGCAGATTTGTGCTACATTGGACTTAATGAATAAAGAAATCAAAACTAAGGCATCAATAGAAAACCTTCAATTCCTGAGATGTGCAAATGTAAATTTCACAAAAATTGAGGACGTCGAAGTACCTCAAATAATATCGGAGAAATTTAAGGAAATGATGAAAAAGCTGTCGGGAGTTTTTGCAAACCCCAACGAAGCACTCTCACGATTCGTACTACTACTACTGTTCCAACGTATTCCAAGCTCTACCCATACCCTATGAGTGTAGCGGATTTTGTTAATTCAGATATAAAAGAATTACTATAAACGGAATAATAAGGCCTTCTAGATCTCCTTACAATAATCCCATCTGGATTAATCGTGATGAAAATCAACTCCCAACATTTCAGATGTTGAAAGAAATCCTTACTTCTTAAGAATTCATGCTATTGTACCCAGACTTCCAAAAAACATTTGATTTGAAAACAGACGCTTCAGCATTAAGACTAGGAGCGGTATTGTCTCCCATAATAATGATTTTGAGGACTTTAAAAGACAAAGAACTGAACTTCGCGACCAATGAGCGCGAATTGTTGGCCATCGTTTGGGCCCTACAACCTCTTACCTTTTTGGGTCTCAGACATATTTATATATTTGGTTGAATGCGGCTAGCTGCAACTCTACACTAAATTGAGATTTCCGTAGGCTTCATACGCGATTTAAGTTGATCGGCAACTTGGGGCAACAACTTGGCCGTAGGAGGGGGTTGTTGGACCGACTGTAGCGACCGCTGGAATCAATTCGGCAGCAATCTATTGCATAATTCGGCAGGACGTGTAATTGGTTGACGCAGGGTCAGTCCCACTATTGTATCTGATAGGACGCAGGCTCGGCCCTGCTACTGGATTCGGCGGGACACCGACTACTGGTTAGGGCAGTATGCAGGATTAGCCAGCGACTAGATTAGCAGGTTTGGTCCTGCTGCTGGAGTGGATCCAACACAGATCCTGCTGTCGGAATTGAACAAACGCAGGTTAAAACCTGCTGGGGTTCATAGGGTTGATTATGCTGGATTCGGTGGATCTGTACGTTTAGGGACTAACTAATCTACAATCTAGTACAATATAGCGATACAATCGCAGAACCAAACAAACCGCAGAAGCGAACGAATGGCGGAAGCGGACGAACAGCGGAAGTGGGCGAACAGCAGGGCAAATCACTGCCGATAAGTTAGAACTCGGGTTTTCGACTGCGTACACTGCCAGCCATCTACTGTTTCTAGTGCATGCCAGTAATTCATTAGGCTGGCCGAGGTCAGTACTATATGTGGCATATTCTCAATGAGAATTATTGCTGGCTTTACACATTCCCTTGTACTTTAAGTTCATGGCTGTGTTATGGTTGTTTACGTTTGTAAGGTTTGGATGTGTGGTTGTTGTTATGTGAAGCTGCTTGCGATGGATTGTTTATATTTGTACGGTTGGGTGTGCGGCTGTTGTTGTGTGTGACTGTAACAGAGAAAAATATGTATTCAGGAAAAATAAAAATCCGTTCTATTTAAAGAACATAATGATAAAACTAAATAAAAGAAAAAGAAAATAATTCATCAAAGGGGAGCAAAATGTGTATTTAAAAAAATGGGATGACTGTCCTACAGCCTTGTCGTTATGTTGTTATGTGTTTTTTTTTTAAGTAATACGCACGATGGCCGTTGCGTTTCGGCATAGCAACCGTGCCTGATCCCTATTAATTAGGTCACCTTGACGACCGGATGACCCTACTGGTATGCGGTTGTCTGGTGACGATGTGATAAGCGGGGTCGCAGTATCGTTAAGCAGCGAAGCCAATGTGCAATTTCTCGCGTGGAATTCCTAGGCCCAATAATTCCTATCGGGATGGGTTTGGATCGGTCACGGTGGTTGCCTGAGTACTGGTTCTGTCCGGGGGTAGGGCCCATAGACACAGATGGAGCCCCAGTAGAGTTTCCTCTGCTTCCATCCGGACTGGTTAGGTCGACGGTAGTGACTCTACGGCGATGCTGGGTCGCTTGTTGCCTAGCAGCTTGAGACGTTGACGGTCCCTATAGTATAACTTCTGTTGCAGTGGTTCTTACACTTTCCGTCGGCATATTTAAACTCTGCTACAATGGATTTCTAGGCTGTGGTGGTGTTGAAGGCACTTGGTTTGGCTCCTGGACCTGCATATCGCTAGTAACTCGTGATCTGGCCTCCATTGGTGGTTGGTATTGGCTTTACAGATGGTCATAGCTGGTCGGTCATCTGTATCATCCCATGGGAGGGTTTTGGTTTTATACCCTTCGACTCCAACAGTCGCTGCGTAAGCAGTCAAGATCCTGTTGTGCCAGAGTACTTAGGCGTGAAAAACTTCAACAGTGAACAAATCCCCGTGATCGATAACGTATCTAGTTAAATGCCTCAAAAATATTTTCGAACACGTGGTGTTCAAAGATGAACACGTTTCTTGTGTTGTGCTTGGATTGTGCTGCTGTAGTATCTACATTTCGGACTATGTACACCATGCATGTCAAACTCAAAGCCTAACGAGGGCCAAATAAAAAATGTAAAATATTATTTGGGCCACAAAAAAATAAAATACTTTAAATTTTATAGTAAATTATATATACATAGATTTATTTTAAATTTAAAATTTCGTTTATTTTTTGTTCTATTATACCGAGTGGGCCGCAAAGTCATACAATGCGGGCCGCGAGTTTGACACCCTTGATGTACACTCTCACCGATAAGAAATGTACGCAGATGGTCACGAACAAACATCGATCACACTGAACGCAGAAAAATCTGTCTGCGATAAGAGAAACGGGGCGCAACCGCACACACACAACAGAACTATCAATAGAATTTATACTGCAGTACATATGTATAAATAGTTCATACCAATTCCATTGTTCTTTAGTATTATTTAAAGGTTCATACTGATTGTATGTTCCATGTATTCACTTGGTGCATTACAAAACATCCATACAACCTGAATACTAGAATAATTACTCATTGCTATGAAGCGAAGCAGTTACCATCAGTAATAGAAAAAAATCCGGAGAAGAAAATAAACACTAACATTTTCATTGTAATTGCTAAAAGTTTAAATCAAAATCTGAGGTATTTACATTTTTGAAACTGTAAATATGCAGAATCGTACCGAATTCATTTCAAATTAATTCCTTGAATCATCAAAAATCGTCAAAAAAAAACATCCAGACAACCTGAATACAGTAATAAATACTCACGCGTATGAAGCGAAACAATTGTGGTTTCATTCACGTGGAGTTAAAAGGGTTCTGGCAGATCTCAACGTAAATAAAACTCCGGGCCCGGATGGTATTTCAGCACTTGTCCTATGTAAGCGCTGTTCGACGCTAGCTCGTCCATTGCTCAATCTTTTCAACATGTCGTAACGTGCTGGTATTTACCCGTCCCGATGCAAAGTTGTCAATGTTCAGCCGAATTACCGCCCAATCGCTCTAGAAGGTTGTGTAGAGCATGGTTTACCACCATCCTGTAAAGTATCTAGAGTCTAATGACCTTCTGAATGTTCGACAGTATGGCTTTCGTAGAAATCGATCTACTGGAGACTTAATGGCGTTCCTTTCGGAACGATGGAGTCGATCTATATCTGCAAGCAACTGTTGAAGTTCAGTCTGATTATCAAAAGAAGTGTTGTAGGTTTGGGTTTCAAGTAATAGTGGATCCAAATGATTAGGCCTTGTAATATTTTCCAGGTTCATTAGAGTTACTGAAAACTGATTGGTGTCCTTGAATGGTGATTATTTCATCTTTGATAATACATTGAGGTTGCAAAGATAGAAATCCTGAACCGACTAAGGTAAGTTGGTGTCCCTGCCTTCCACATACAGAATAGGGAGAATTGGGAATAGGGATGGCTTTATTTTGTTTCCATATTGTGGGGAAATATCAAAGTTTAATACAGGCGTTGAAAAGTAGAGATAAAATTTCAAAACCGTTTGGTGGAAGGGGTTTAAGTATCCTATTTGAAATACCATCTATACCAGGACTTTTTTATTTGTTAGTGATTTAATAATGTTTTTCACACATTTATCGAAATCTCAGAGTCGTTGTTAATATGCTCGTTATGAATATTTATTGATCTCGAAACTTCGCTGATTCGAGCCGAATTACTTAAGTTCGAATTGCTGTTAACCTCAACAATACAAATTTTAGGGCTAAAACTTCCGCTTTCTGTGTTTTTGTTGTGTAGATGATTTAAGGCAAGGTATAGTCTTGCATTTCTTTCTCAATATTTTAGATATTTTCCATATACTAGGGGAATGTCTACATAGTCTACATAGTCTGCGAAGCATGTGATTCCAACTAACGTTTCTCAACTTTGAAATTTTGAACTTGATGGTACGGTGTAGAAATGTAATTTCAGCTTTATAGTGAGTAATTCTGTAACGAATCCAATTTCTTCTCGAATTGTTGCGAAGACCGATCAGATTAAGAATATTTCTGTTTAGCCTTTTATCATAGTAGTTCGAAAAAACACGTCTTAGGTCCTTAACTGTAAGTGCTGCCGATACTTTATTAGGTAAATTTTTGTATTAAAGAAGTTTGATTTTGAATTCGAAGGTATTAGAGTCGGGTCTGGAGGATAAACCATACTGAATGTATTTGTAGTGAGCATGTCATGAAGAATATTACCCCAGCAGTTTGCTCTCAAACAGCACCAGCATTGATTATGACAGTTAAAGTCGCCACTTAGAATATAACTACCCTGAATGATTGAAAATTTTCTAAATCAGATTTAACCTTATGTTTTTTATTGTCTAAGGGTGCAGCAGAACCACCAGGAAAATAGCAACTACAAATATTTAGCGATTCGTTGTCATTAAACAAAGCTTTTCTATCTATGTTCTATATTTAGTCTGTATTTACAATAGGAAGTAAAGTATGCTTTATATCTCTACGGATAACAGCCACTCCACCTCCAACTGAACCTTCTCTGTATTTTCTATATACGCTAAAAAAAATTGTCATTTTAACAATTTTTGGAAATAAATTATGCATCAACCATATATATATTTGCCCGAACCACAAATAGTAACTTGTTTATAGGTTATAAATATATGTTTGTTTTCTACGAAGTGATCATATACTTACGTGTAACAAACATTACTTACTTACTCGAAAGTATATACGTATTTCCCCCCAATCACACGCACACATTCTCGTAGAAGCACATGCATATTTCCTTGCAAACAAGCAATTAGTTAAGTGTAAGCACGTGTGTGTTGCTGAGCAAACATGCATGTACTTATGAGAAAGTACTCGTATATAATATAAATATTATTTATTATTGCACATTTGATAGTAATAATACATCCATTAGTATTTATATGCATGAATGTAGTTATGAACAGAAAAATAAACACTAAATAAGTAATTCGTTTTTGTTTCAATACATGGCATCTTGTCATCAGTTCCGGTTTCTTTTGATGTACTGAAATGTAAATTGTATTAGTTTATAAAACTCATGTACATATATGTAAATCTAATTATGTATATACCTTGTACTCCCGTATAAATCCGAAGGTGTTTTGTTCTTTACACTCGATGCGCACATCTAAGGACAAAATATGTTATGAGGGGCAATAAAACGATTATGGTAACAAAAAAAGGGTTCAGTATTTCATTACGGTTGCGTTGCAATTTTACTTAAAATATTGCTAATTGTTGGCGTGGAATGCTGTAAAACTAACTATTTTTTAATTTCAGAAAAAGTTTTTTGTTTGTTTTTTTTATCAAAAATAAATGGTTACTACTCGCCAAATATCATCCATAATGGCCTGCGATCTTTTTTATAATGTTGGTAGGATTATAGTCTTTAGTTGTTGTAAGTGGTCATAGCTGTAGCGTTTAATATTAGGGGCGTTATGAAATATTTATGAAACTACTATATTTTTCTCAAATTTAAACATTAGTGAAATAGAACTTCTACGGAACAAGAAACGTGTACCACCCGGAGAAAGTGTTTTATTTAACCCTATATATACTTTTGTACCCGCGACGACCCGCGGGTAGAACAATTTTTTCATTTTAATAAAATTACTTTAAAAAAAATTACACTTAAAAAATTTCATGAAATTCCACAAATGAAGATCTATTTAATATATTATTGGCAACGTCAGATCCGTTCTTTTCCAGTATTCGCTATCAATGAAAAGTGGAACATCGGGATTTAGATGAAGAAGCCAAAAAAAAACTACTAAAAAACGACAATAGCACAGAACAAAATATGGAATATTTGCACTCAATATTTGAGTCAAATCAATAATAATTATAATTACCTTTCATTCATAATAAACAGAACCTACCATTGTTACAAATGCAATTAAAATCTGTTGCAAAAGGTTTTTTAAAATTATCAAATTTGATAGGAAAAAATATTATTAACGTTTTTTTAAGTGTAAATATTCTTTGAGTGTACCCAAATTTGCAAATTTGACAGCAATAAATTTTTAATTTTTCTGTAATACAAATACTATTTTTTTTTTTGAGTGAAAAAAATTTTTTTTAGTGTAAATTATTATATATAGTAAATTATTAACCCATATTTGACTCTAAAAGCTAAATAAATCAAAAGTTGAACTTTGACCTTTAAACCAAATCTACTCATCATTTTTCTTATAGTGAGATACTGTGGACTATATCCAGTGGCACTGTGAAAATTCCATGATAATTTACAATATTTTCCAAAAATTTCCAAAGTTAATTCCAAATTGCCAGTGCTTATCGACCAACTGTAACTTAATGTGAAAATGATTATTATGGCTGTTTTAATGGCTTTTATAAAAAAATATCATAACAGTAGTATGTACCAAACCTTCGCACAGCTAACAGTGCGCGAGATAGAGTCCTGTTAAATATTGGGCTGTGAGGGCTCTGTATATCTATAGGCCAACTGCAACACTAGAGTTGTGTCGTTCATGAACGAACTAGTTCAGTTGAACTATTCATTGAAGTGAACGAAGTGAACTAGTTCTTGCTCTTTCGTTCTTTTCGTTCAATAGTTCTTTTCGTTCACAATAAAGTTTTTTTTCTCTCACTCACATGTTGTCAGCTGTTTGGCGCTATTGCCAACCTAAAAAACTGCAGAGCTCACCTGAATGGAGAGAAATAGTCAAAATGTATGAATTCTTATTTAGGTAGACCAATGTGCGCAATGTACATTGATGGCAATATCGATGAAAAATCAACAGTGATGTGGACATATCAGTTACAATTTGTTATATTTATTTTTAAAGAGATTAGAAATATTGTTTTCGGTTATATCTAATTCCGTTGGCCTGTGTGAAGCAATTTTCCAATTATCGAGTATATTTTTATATGGGTATGGAAAGTAGTAAATTAGATAATTGTGTGGAACAATAGATTTCCAAATGTAATCCCATCAATGTGGATTTGGGTGCATATCGGAAAATGAGAGTTGTCGAATGGTACTAACTCTGGTAATTGATTATAATATGATTTGTAAATATCACTTTGATAAGGATTTGCATTAGAAATTTTATCAAGATTATCGCCCTAATTGCTGAGATTTTGGACTGGAATTTTGCTGACAGTACTTGATAAAGGCTGGCAATCCCGAAAACACTTTTTCTTTTCTCTATGAAGTTGCCAACCCTGTTTTCTTAAAGAAAAAGCGTTTATAGTGGCTGTTACAGTTCTATTTTATTCCAAAACAAATTTTCATTTTATTCAAAAGCAATTTTTACTGTATTCATTTGAAACAATGGCTTCCAAAAGGAACGGATTTGGTCCAAACACACTTAGGGTCTTAGACGACTCCATAGAGGTGTTACACTTTCAGTAGGGTGAGGCTATAAACAACTATTTTACCTTAAAAGGTTACAAAAATCCGTATTTTTCCCGAGTCTGCCTCAGACCTGGCACGGGGAAAATGTTTCCTTTGGCCGAGTAACAATCTCAAGCACCTTGACATAAGAAATCTGAAAATTGTTAAAAGTCTAGCTCCATTTGTTAGGCCTGTAGAATGTTTTCAACACAGACGGACGGACATGGTTAATCCGACTTAGAATTTTATGAAAATATAAACATTAGTTTTTTCGATGAATATTTCTGTGTTGCAAACAAAGACGCAACCAAATTACGCACTTAGTATGGTGGATTATATGTTAAGGGCCACAAATCTGGCGCGGCTTCGTGTGGGGCCATTCCAACTCGTTGTCCGAATTTTCAGCAAAAATTAAATTGTCCAGGTGTAAGGCCTAAATAAAAAGAGATATCTAGTCAATAAATTTATATTTTGTCTTTAATTGTTGTAAATTTATTACCTTGTTGTGTTTTTTCAGTTTATCTATACACAGCTGATTGTTTTTTTCATTTCAGTGTCATATGAACGAAACTGAAAATGAAAGAATCATCGAACGAAAATGACATAAATGAGTCAGTGAACGAAATGAGTCAGTGAACGAAATTAGTCAGTGAACGAAAATGAACTACTGAACTATAAGAACGAACTAGTTCATTTGACCGAAATGAACTAAAAAGAGCGGTCACTTCACTGAACGAAAAAGCACAACTCTATGCAACACACTATGAATTTTAGGACGACTATTATCTATACCAATGAAATTGTAACAATTCAAATATTGACCTGACCATAAGTCTTGGTCATAAGATAGAATAAAGTTATTGCATTCGGAACCCTCGGAGAAGTAAATGCGCGTATATGTGGATAATCCGTTTTGAAAAATCCTATTTTTTAACAATATTATGTGTGCTGAAACATGAATAACATATATTTTCCTTAAGTGTTTCCCGTTGGTGATCAATAGTTGTCGGTCTGATTTGGACGCCCACGACGTAAATGAATTATAAGTGAAGTCCCAAAGCTTAATTTTTGGAATGAATGACGAAGTCAAGTGGGACACATGTTGTAAGCGGAGATGCTAGCATTAGTGGGCGGCTGAGCAGACCAAAGCATGGGGAACATACATGACGTTGAGTATGTGTATACTATGACATTTTGTAATCTAATTTAAGTACAAATGTATGTAGATTAGGGTGTTCTCTATTTTGATTTTTATGAAAAAGGTAGGTCTCACCCCCCAAAAAGTTGTCAAATGATCTCATAAGTAAGCAGGAAAAATTTAACACCCCTACGAGAGTCTAATGGCCTTCTGAATGTTCGACAGTATGGCTTTCGTAGAAATCGATCTACTGGAGACTTAATGGCGTTCCTTTCGGAACGATGGAGTCGATCTATATCTGCAAGCAACTGTTGAAGTTCAGTCTGATTATCAAAAGAAGTGTTGTAGGTTTGGGTTTCAAGTAATAGTGGATCCAAATGATTAGGCCTTGTAATATTTTCCAGGTTCATTAGAGTTACTGAAAACTGATTGGTGTCCTTGAATGGTGATTATTTCATCTTTGATAATACATTGAGGTTGCAAAGATAGAAATCCTGAACCGACTAAGGTAAGTTGGTGTCCCTGCCTTCCACATACAGAATAGGGAGAATTGGGAATAGGGATGGCTTTATTTTGTTTCCATATTGTGGGGAAATATCAAAGTTTAATACAGGCGTTGAAAAGTAGAGATAAAATTTCAAAACCGTTTGGTGGAAGGGGTTTAAGTATCCTATTTGAAATACCATCTATACCAGGACTTTTTTATTTGTTAGTGATTTAATAATGTTTTTCACACATTTATCGAAATCTCAGAGTCGTTGTTAATATGCTCGTTATGAATATTTATTGATCTCGAAACTTCGCTGATTCGAGCCGAATTACTTAAGTTCGAATTGCTGTTAACCTCAACAATACAAATTTTAAGGCTAAAACTTCCGCTTTCTGTGTTTTTGTTGTGTAGATGATTTAAGGCAAGGTATAGTCTTGCATTTCTTTCTCAATATTTTAGATATTTTCCATATACTAGGGGAATGTCTACATAGTCTACATAGTCTGCGAAGCATGTGATTCCAACTAACGTTTCTCAACTTTGAAATTTTGAACTTGATGGTACGGTGTAGAAATGTAATTTCAGCTTTATAGTGAGTAATTCTGTAACGAATCCAATTTCTTCTCGAATTGTTGCGAAGACCGATCAGATTAAGAATATTTCTGTTTAGCCTTTTATCATAGTAGTTCGAAAAAACACGTCTTAGGTCCTTAACTGTAAGTGCTGCCGATACTTTATTAGGTAAATTTTTGTATTAAAGAAGTTTGATTTTGAATTCGAAGGTATTAGAGTCGGGTCTGGAGGATAAACCATACTGAATGTATTTGTAGTGAGCATGTCATGAAGAATATTACCCCAGCAGTTTGCTCTCAAACAGCACCAGCATTGATTATGACAGTTAAAGTCGCCACTTAGAATATAACTACCCTGAATGATTGAAAATTTTCTAAATCAGATTTAACCTTATGTTTTTTATTGTCTAAGGGTGCAGCAGAACCACCAGGAAAATAGCAACTACAAATATTTAGCGATTCGTTGTCATTAAACAAAGCTTTTCTATCTATGTTCTATATTTAGTCTGTATTTACAATAGGAAGTAAAGTATGCTTTATATCTCTACGGATAACAGCCACTCCACCTCCAACTGAACCTTCTCTGTATTTTCTATATACGCTAAAAAAAATTGTCATTTTAACAATTTTTGGAAATAAATTATGCATCAACCATATATATATTTGCCCGAACCACAAATAGTAACTTGTTTATAGGTTATAAATATATGTTTGTTTTCTACGAAGTGATCATATACTTACGTGTAACAAACATTACTTACTTACTCGAAAGTATATACGTATTTCCCCCCAATCACACACACACATTCTCGTAGAAGCACATGCATATTTCCTTGCAAACAAGCAATTAGTTAAGTGTAAGCACGTGTGTGTTGCTGAGCAAACATGCATGTACTTATGAGAAAGTACTCGTATATAATATAAATATTATTTATTATTGCACATTTGATAGTAATAATACATCCATTAGTATTTATATGCATGAATGTAGTTATGAACAGAAAAATAAACACTAAATAAGTAATTCGTTTTTGTTTCAATACATGGCATCTTGTCATCAGTTCCGGTTTCTTTTGATGTACTGAAATGTAAATTGTATTAGTTTATAAAACTCATGTACATATATGTAAATCTAATTATGTATATACCTTGTACTCCCGTATAAATCCGAAGGTGTTTTGTTCTTTACACTCGATGCGCACATCTAAGGACAAAATATGTTATGAGGGGCAATAAAACGATTATGGTAACAAAAAAAGGGTTCAGTATTTCATTACGGTTGCGTTGCAATTTTACTTAAAATATTGCTAATTGTTGGCGTGGAATGCTGTAAAACTAACTATTTTTTAATTTCAGAAAAAGTTTTTTGTTTGTTTTTTTTATCAAAAATAAATGGTTACTACTCGCCAAATATCATCCATAATGGCCTGCGATCTTTTTTATAATGTTGGTAGGATTATAGTCTTTAGTTGTTGTAAGTGGTCATAGCTGTAGCGTTTAATATTAGGGGCGTTATGAAATATTTATGAAACTACTATATTTTTCTCAAATTTAAACATTAGTGAAATAGAACTTCTACGGAACAAGAAACGTGTACCACCCGGAGAAAGTGTTTTATTTAACCCTATATATACTTTTGTACCCGCGACGACCCGCGGGTAGAACAATTTTTTCATTTTAATAAAATTACTTTAAAAAAAATTACACTTAAAAAATTTCATGAAATTCCACAAATGAAGATCTATTTAATATATTATTGGCAACGTCAGATCCGTTCTTTTCCAGTATTCGCTATCAATGAAAAGTGGAACATCGGGATTTAGATGAAGAAGCCAAAAAAAAACTACTAAAAAACGACAATAGCACAGAACAAAATATGGAATATTTGCACTCAATATTTGAGTCAAATCAATAATAATTATAATTACCTTTCATTCATAATAAACAGAACCTACCATTGTTACAAATGCAATTAAAATCTGTTGCAAAAGGTTTTTTAAAATTATCAAATTTGATAGGATAAAATATTATTAACGTTTTTTTAAGTGTAAATATTCTTTGAGTGTACCCAAATTTGCAAATTTGACAGCAATAAATTTTTAATTTTTCTGTAATACAAATACTATTTTTTTTTTGAGTGAAAAAAATTTTTTTTAGTGTAAATTATTATATATAGTAAATTATTAACCCATATTTGACTCTAAAAGCTAAATAAATCAAAAGTTGAACTTTGACCTTTAAACCAAATCTACTCATCATTTTTCTTATAGTGAGATACTGTGGACTATATCCAGTGGCACTGTGAAAATTCCATGATAATTTACAATATTTTCCAAAAATTTCCAAAGTTAATTCCAAATTGCCAGTGCTTATCGACCAACTGTAACGTAATGTGAAAATGATTATTATGGCTGTTTTAATGGCTTTTATAAAAAAATATCATAACAGTAGTATGTACCAAACCTTCGCACAGCTAACAGTGCGCGAGATAGAGTCCTGTTAAATATTGGGCTGTGAGGGCTCTGTATATCTATAGGCCAACTGCAACACACTATGAATTTTAGGACGACTATTATCTATACCAATGAAATTGTAACAATTCAAATATTGACCTGACCATAAGTCTTGGTCATAAGATAGAATAAAGTTATTGCATTCGGAACCCTCGGAGAAGTAAATGCGCGTATATGTGGATAATCCGTTTTGAAAAATCCTATTTTTTAACAATATTATGTGTGCTGAAACATGAATAACATATATTTTCCTTAAGTGTTTCCCGTTGGTGATCAATAGTTGTCGGTCTGATTTGGACGCCCACGACGTAAATGAATTATAAGTGAAGTCCCAAAGCTTAATTTTTGGAATGAATGACGAAGTCAAGTGGGACACATGTTGTAAGCGGAGATGCTAGCATTAGTGGGCGGCTGAGCAGACCAAAGCATGGGGAACATACATGACGTTGAGTATGTGTATACTATCACATTTTGTAATCTAATTTAAGTACAAATGTATGTAGATTAGGGTGTTCTCTATTTTGATTTTTATGAAAAAGGTAGGTCTCACCCCCCAAAAAGTTGTCAAATGATCTCATAAGTAAGCAGGAAAAATTTAACACCCCTACGACCCCGCCTACACACGTCGCCGTTCGATTGCAAAAATTGATCACGCATACGCCTTTCATTCTTATTTTAAAAATTAGTTTGTTTTATAGTGCATAAACGGTGAAAATCAGTTCAAAGATATTATACGAACAATTTGGGTAAATTTTTCTGTGCTCCTGAACGCACTGCAGAATGTATTTTTTTTGATTCTCGTCTTTGGTGAGAAGGCCATGATAGTCTTCCATCAGCTTAACTGCTTAAGTCTTTTGCCAATTTTTTCTCCAACAAAACACAAGCACCATTTTTCTTTCCTTAACTGTAAGTGCTGCCGATACTTTATTAGGTAAATTTTTGTATTAAAGAAGTTTGATTTTGAATTCGAAGGTATTAGAGTCGGGTCTGGAGGATAAACCATACTGAATGTATTTGTAGTGAGCATGTCATGAAGAATATTACCCCAGCAGTTTGCTCTCAAACAGCACCAGCATTGATTATGACAGTTAAAGTCGCCACTTAGAATATAACTACCCTGAATGATTGAAAATTTTCTAAATCAGATTTAACCTTATGTTTTTTATTGTCTAAGGGTGCAGCAGAACCACCAGGAAAATAGCAACTACAAATATTTAGCGATTCGTTGTCATTAAACAAAGCTTTTCTATCTATGTTCTATATTTAGTCTGTATTTACAATAGGAAGTAAAGTATGTTTTATATCTCTACGGATAACAGCCACTCCACCTCCAACTGAACCTTCTCTGTATTTTCTATATACGCTAAAAAAAATTGTCATTTTAACAATTTTTGGAAATAAATTATGCATCAACCATATATATATTTGCCCGAACCACAAATAGTAACTTGTTTATAGGTTATAAATATATGTTTGTTTTCTACGAAGTGATCATATACTTACGTGTAACAAACATTACTTACTTACTCGAAAGTATATACGTATTTCCCCCCAATCACACACACACATTCTCGTAGAAGCACATGCATATTTCCTTGCAAACAAGCAATTAGTTAAGTGTAAGCACGTGTGTGTTGCTGAGCAAACATGCATGTACTTATGAGAAAGTACTCGTATATAATATAAATATTATTTATTATTGCACATTTGATAGTAATAATACATCCATTAGTATTTATATGCATGAATGTAGTTATGAACAGAAAAATAAACACTAAATAAGTAATTCGTTTTTGTTTCAATACATGGCATCTTGTCATCAGTTCCGGTTTCTTTTGATGTACTGAAATGTAAATTGTATTAGTTTATAAAACTCATGTACATATATGTAAATCTAATTATGTATATACCTTGTACTCCCGTATAAATCCGAAGGTGTTTTGTTCTTTACACTCGATGCGCACATCTAAGGACAAAATATGTTATGAGGGGCAATAAAACGATTATGGTAACAAAAAAAGGGTTCAGTATTTCATTACGGTTGCGTTGCAATTTTACTTAAAATATTGCTAATTGTTGGCGTGGAATGCTGTAAAACTAACTATTTTTTAATTTCAGAAAAAGTTTTTTGTTTGTTTTTTTTATCAAAAATAAATGGTTACTACTCGCCAAATATCATCCATAATGGCCTGCGATCTTTTTTTATAATGTTGGTAGGATTATAGTCTTTAGTTGTTGTAAGTGGTCATAGCTGTAGCGTTTAATATTAGGGGCGTTATGAAATATTTATGAAACTACTATATTTTTCTCAAATTTAAACATTAGTGAAATAGAACTTCTACGGAACAAGAAACGTGTACCACCCGGAGAAAGTGTTTTATTTAACCCTATATATACTTTTGTACCCGCGACGACCCGCGGGTAGAACAATTTTTTCATATTAATAAAATTACTTTAAAAAAAATTACACTTAAAAAATTTCATGAAATTCCACAAATGAAGATCTATTTAATATATTATTGGCAACGTCAGATCCGTTCTTTTCCAGTATTCGCTATCAATGAAAAGTGGAACATCGGGATTTAGATGAAGAAGCCAAAAAAAAACTACTAAAAAACGACAATAGCACAGAACAAAATATGGAATATTTGCACTCAATATTTGAGTCAAATCAATAATAATTATAATTACCTTTCATTCATAATAAACAGAACCTACCATTGTTACAAATGCAATTAAAATCTGTTGCAAAAGGTTTTTTAAAATTATCAAATTTGATAGGATAAAATATTATTAACGTTTTTTTAAGTGTAAATATTCTTTGAGTGTACCCAAATTTGCAAATTTGACAGCAATAAATTTTTAATTTTTCTGTAATACAAATACTATTTTTTTTTTGAGTGAAAAAAATTTTTTTTAGTGTAAATTATTATATATAGTAAATTATTAACCCATATTTGACTCTAAAAGCTAAATAAATCAAAAGTTGAACTTTGACCTTTAAACCAAATCTACTCATCATTTTTCTTATAGTGAGATACTGTGGACTATATCCAGTGGCACTGTGAAAATTCCATGATAATTTACAATATTTTCCAAAAATTTCCAAAGTTAATTCCAAATTGCCAGTGCTTATCGACCAACTGTAACGTAATGTGAAAATGATTATTATGGCTGTTTTAATGGCTTTTATAAAAAATATCATAACAGTAGTATGTACCAAACCTTCGCACAGCTAACAGTGCGCGAGATAGAGTCCTGTTAAATATTGGGCTGTGAGGGCTCTGTATATCTATAGGCCAACTGCAACACACTATGAATTTTAGGACGACTATTATCTATACCAATGAAATTGTAACAATTCAAATATTGACCTGACCATAAGTCTTGGTCATAAGATAGAATAAAGTTATTGCATTCGGAACCCTCGGAGAAGTAAATGCGCGTATATGTGGATAATCCGTTTTGAAAAATCCTATTTTTTAACAATATTATGTGTGCTGAAACATGAATAACATATATTTTCCTTAAGTGTTTCCCGTTGGTGATCAATAGTTGTCGGTCTGATTTGGACGCCCACGACGTAAATGAATTATAAGTGAAGTCCCAAAGCTTAATTTTTGGAATGAATGACGAAGTCAAGTGGGACACATGTTGTAAGCGGAGATGCTAGCATTAGTGGGCGGCTGAGCAGACCAAAGCATGGGGAACATACATGACGTTGAGTATGTGTATACTATGACATTTTGTAATCTAATTTAAGTACAAATGTATGTAGATTAGGGTGTTCTCTATTTTGATTTTTATGAAAAAGGTAGGTCTCACCCCCCAAAAAGTTGTCAAATGATCTCATAAGTAAGCAGGAAAAATTTAACACCCCTACGACCCCGCCTACACACGTCGCCGTTCGATTGCAAAAATTGATCACGCATACGCCTTTCATTCTTATTTTAAAAATTAGTTTGTTTTATAGTGCATAAACGGTGAAAATCAGTTCAAAGATATTATACGAACAATTTGGGTAAATTTTTCTGTGCTCCTGAACGCACTGCAGAATGTATTTTTTTTGATTCTCGTCTTTGGTGAGAAGGCCATGATAGTCTTCCATCAGCTTAACTGCTTAAGTCTTTTGCCAATTTTTTCTCCAACAAAACACAAGCACCATTTTTCTTTCCAGTATTGGAACTTGTCGTATCACAACACAAAGCTTGCACTCTGTCGCAAAGTTGCCAATCTTGCAATGTCTTGTATACCGCTGCTGCTTGTTCTTCTCCAGATGAACTATCCAGTCTTGGAACATCTATTAACATCTCGCTTCCGAGTCCACTGACAACAATTGGTAAACGTTATACTTTCTGCTCGTGAATACCTATATAATTATAAAATCGACTATTAGTTTAAACTAATTACATATTATTATAACGCTAACACTTACTCAATGCGGGCAATAACTTTCCATCCCAATGAACCACCACAAATTGAGGCAATGATTTTAAAATATTGCTCTTTAGTTCTGCAGCCCGTTGGGTTCGCAACTGTGATCGATATTTGTGGATTGAAGTTGGGGTAATGATCAGTTCATCCAAACTGTGGCCGAGTGCTTCTGCTGTTGCTTGCAGGATGAAAACAGCGTTGCTCACTGAAACTTGACATCTATCAAGCACTGCAACAAGTTTTGGCGTTATAAAATGTTTGCGAGCTCTCCTGCCACCAGAAACTCCTTGGGACACTGTTACAATTTGCGCACATTCAGGCTCTTCTTCATCTTCAGACTCTTCAGAAAACATTTGAGGCAATGCATCGATTGTATTTTTTTCTATTTTGCTCGCAATGTGTTGTTCCAGCCGAGTATTTTCATCTCTCTTACGTTTCTCCCTTTTCTCCTCAGCAATCGCAGAAATCTTGTCGACAGGTCCGAGACAACCTACGCGGCCAGGCTGCCTTTGTGCAAGAAGAAATTTTTTGTCCTCTTCAATCCGCAGTTTGGTCATTGCTTCTGCATGTGCGATATCAAAGAGGTTGTCTAGATTATTGACAAACAAATTCTCTCTTTCTTTAAAAATTGTTTTGTCCCTGTGCGCGTTCTTTTGCACTCCTCATGCAATTTTAAAAGTTTTGTTACACAATGCTGTATTTGCCTAGTGGGTATGCGTGCCTTTTCCCAGAAAATCATCACATCACGAATCACCAAACTTGCACTTTCTTTAAGGTTTAATTTAACGTTTCTAGTATTGTAAAATAACACCTGTAACACTTGTTTATTGGATGGCAATTTTGAACCAGTAATACTGAAATTAATTGGACCAACTAAATTGATAATATTTTTATTTCGCAACGACATATTCACACACTTGATTTTCAATATGACCGATAAAATAAACTTTAATGCAACTATCATAGAGTAAGTATAAAAGTAACTGCAAGACGGTCATTTGTAAAATGTTGTTGTTAGTAGTTGTCAAGCATCCAGTAATTCTAAAAAGTGTCAGAGCCTCAAGCCGTCCGGTAAAAATCAAGCGGCGCGCCGTCGCCACTTTTATATTTATACTTTGCTTTATAAAATGTTATTGTGATGTTCGCATATGATAATATACATAAATGAAACTTATACAATATTGCGTATGACAATATGATAGATGTTAAGAATAATGCATTTTCCATATTGTATAATAACTTTGAACTGATTTTCACAGTTTATGCACTATAAAACAAAATAATTTTCAAAATGAGAAAGCACCGCGTTTTTTTTTTCAATCGAACGGCGACATGCGAAGGCGGGGTCGTGGGTGCGTGAAATTTTTCCAGCTTACTTCTGAGATCATTTAACAACTTTTTGGGGGGTGAGACCTAACTTTTTCGAATATAATAAAAGTCCCATACAAATAGAGAACACCCTAATGTAGATATATACAGTACGTTTCTGAAATGAATTCTAGAGGAATTCGATTAATAAACTTCAGTATTGAATCCAAACTCAAAAGAGTGGGTATTTTTTACTTGAGGATAACATGTTATCGAATGTGCGTTTACTTTTTAGCTTAAATCTTTTGAATCAACAATTCTTTGATCAAAACTAATTATGTGAACATGGTTTGGTTTACATATTTCGATCTTCAATCCATCATATCAAAAGTGGGAAAATGGATTATAAATAAAAAGTTGGGAGAATAATGTTTTCGCGAATAACGTTGTAAACTAAATGTTTTTGATAACTGTTTTTTTCTCTGAGTTTTCGTTAGATTTGTTATTACTAACAGGATTTATTGATTATGCGAGTGCTGATAAGAAATTTTTTTCATTGAGAAATCGCCCAAGGGAAAATCGACAAAAATTTAAAATTAACAAAGGCCCAAACATTTTCATAGTGAAAAAAGGCCCAAATAATTATGGACAAATGCCCAAATAGATAAATGAACAATCCCCAAAAAAAATGGGCTTTCGCATTAATTGGTAAATTAAAATGAAAGGGAACTTTCAGATCATATTGTTGAGAACAATAGTTCTTGCGATGTTTGAAGCCAGAGAGGAAGGTAGTAATGCATTTGGATAGTTACAGTTAATTTATCGGAAAAAATCACTTTTCATCAAAAATAAGCAAAATGAACGAACATGTTGCCTTTAATTGACGAAATGTATAAAGAAGTTTATTTGAACTTTAATTCTGCATACATGTTGGACTTCCATCCGGATTTAACTCAAGCTGATAAGATTGTTCAATGAATATAAAATGTTATAGTGTTCAGAATTGAAGATGAGTCTTTTTGTATGTATAGCCGACACGATTATGGCACCTAAAGTATACATTCAATTGGAAATCGAAGATCGAACTTTTCAAGTGGTTAAGTCTAAGCCACACACACATTCAATCGAATGGATGTCTATACTCTAATACTGCATGGTGTTGCAATGCGATGTAACAAAAGTTTGCGTCTGTTACATGTTTTGAATCTGTATTAGTCTGTAAGGATTTGAATAAAAGCGTATAGAGTAGTTATTCTTTGTATGGGGCAATCGATGTATGTTGAATTTTCAGACTCTATTTTGTTTAAGTGAGTGTTGCAGTTTGGAGAATAAAATCAGTATCTTAAAAGCACTCAACGCGTAAAGAGTTTTATTTCTGGTATTAGGTCTTTATATCGGATCCTCTTCACATTTGGCCCTTCGAACCGGATCCGTTTTAAAATAGTCAACATATCAATATTTAAATTTTCGACGGAAGCTACTCTTCTATTTTAATATATTTTAATTCGACATTCCGTCAGTTTCGAATGGAACTCGAGTTACTATAACTACAAATTTACTAGGTTAGGTTAGGTTGAATGGAGGATCGGTCATGTACCATGACCGTCTCATGTCTCTGACATACACCTAGGCCAGCAACCAATGATAGACTACGCACTGTGGGGTATTTGGCATCCAAAGCGGCGCTTAATTGATTTTTAAAGTTAGGATTTCATATAATTTTTTGGTACTCGATTATAGTAGACAAAATTCTACAACACTATGTAAAAGAACTAACGGCTTACTTGTTTAGTTCTCCTTCTGCATTGTCTACAACTTCAAACTTTTTTTCTGTTTTCTTTGTGCAGTGAAAAAAGTGAAATTTACAACTTTTAAAGTGATTTTTTGTAACTGTTATCAATTACACTGTGCGACAGCCACAATCGGTTTGGGATGAAACCACCGGGGAAAGTTATATCGGTCAAAAAAAGGTCATACGTGTCCCAGCGTTTCGTTGGGTCTCATCTAGGAATCGAGATATATCGATTTGAAGTTAGTAAGTATCGTATAGGGGAATTTGTCACGTTTTTGGCTCTTTTGTTTGACATAACTTGAGAACCACTCGTCCGATTTAGCTGAAATAAATTTTAAAAATCCAAGAATTACAATTCCCTTAATCTGTTCATATATTATTTTCCTTTACAAGTAATAGTTTCCAAGTTAAAAATAAGCGCATGAAGAAAAAATGTTTTTTTTTTTTTATTTTTTTTATTTTTATTATTATTTTTAGGTTATGTGACTTTACGTGAAAGTAATAGGACTTGACACTTTTTACCGTTTTGGATTTTTTATGAATTAAAAAAAAAAAATTTTAATTTTTAGGCAAAAATAATTTTTTTTTATTTATTTATAATTGCGGTTTAAGAACAGATTAGAGGAATTGTAATTCTTAATTTTTCTAAATTTGTTTCAGCTAAATCGGACGAGTGGTTCTCGAGTTATGTCAAACAAAAGAGCCTAAAACGTGACAAATTCCCCTATACGATACTTACTAACTTCAAATCGATATATCTCGATTCCTAGATGAGACCCAGCGAAACGCTGGAACACGTATGACTTTTTTTTTACCAATATAACTTTCCCCGGTGGTTTCATTCCAAACCGATCACTGACCCTTACCATTTGTCGCAGAGTGTTATAAACCTAAATTTTTAAAATGGAATCTTCAAGTTCAGGTATTTTTGAGTTCCAAGGCCAACTATTGTTATAGATTAGTGTTACGTAAATGTTTAAAGTAATTGTTTAAAAAAATGCTTATACTTTGTATATTTTTCGTACATATTGGATCATTAAAAAAGTTCCGTGCAAAACCGTGTCGAGATTTTTTGTGGGTACATAGTACGTGTCGTAATCCTAAAAACCCCAAAAAGATTTGGCTGCCACTTTTTGCCTCAGTTCGAGATTTAACCGATTTTCTATAAAAAGTCAGGCTTGGAAAAATAACAAAATGTCTCCAACCTTACATAAATATTTTATTCATACACCCGAGATTATATCCAACGCACTATTCACAATCGGTAATTTATCAGAAGAAGCACAGGAAGCTCGGAATAAAGACTTTAAGAACTTCAGAGAACATTTTACTAGAGAAAAATCAAATGAGGATATCTTCAACAGATTTCTCTTGAGCTCTGACCCAGTAATTACGAGCAAAATGAAACTACATAAAAAAAAATAGATCTACCAGAATCCGCCTTACAGTTACTGGATATTCCAGAGATATCGAATAACCAGTCTTCAGATATAGTTGATATTGAAGTGGATGATATCGAGGACGATGAAAATTTTGAGTCTGTATGAAAAATTTGTTTGTTAATCGTATTTACGAGTTCAATTTTCGAAAATGTTGTTCCATAATATCAACGAATATTGCATTTTATGTTTAAGAATATATAAATAGTCAATATATTATATATATATACTGGAAATTGTGATAATGTGTATGTTTCACTATATGTGGGGTTTGTTTGAAAACATATATGCACTCTAAATTTCAAAAGAATTCATATAAGACGTAGCTTTTTTGAAAGAATTTATGTACACGTTAAGGGTTAACCGATTTTCTCCAAAATTCGCAGCGATCGTTCTGGAGGAAGGATAATGCTTTGTACAAAATTTGGTTAATATTGGGTCATCCCCTGATTTAAGCGCCGGTTTGGGGGTCAAAAACCCAACAGTGCGACGGTGTGGAATGTCCACTCCCTACCCACGATGAGCAATATTTCAGTTTAAGAACAATAAAGCCGCAGGTGGCGACGGAATACCAGCATAGCTTTATAAGACCGGAGGCGAGCAAATAAAGTGCGTGCATCAGCTAGACTATGTCCGATTCAGAAAAAGGAGACAATACCGTTTGCGGTATAAGTCTCTTATACTTCCAAGTATATTGTGTGAAAGACTGAAGCCAAATCTCGACGAACTGATCTAACCCTATCAATGTGGCTTTAGGCCGATAGATCCTCGAAAATACCCATAAACAACAGACCAATATATACCATCTTTTCATCGATTATAAAGCCGCATTCGATACTCCGAAAAGAGCAGAACTATTTGAATCCATTTGTGCGAATAAAATAGCATAAATTATAACTTTGTAGAATGACACTGAGCAGTACCAGGTCTTCAGTAAAAATAGGGAGTGACCTCTCCGAGCCATTATCTTCTACAAGAGGTCTCAGACATCGCATAACTTCTTCAACATCCTGATGGAGAAGATATTAGAAAATGCTGAAGTTATTAAAACCGGCACTCTGACAACCAAGGGCAACATTCTTCTCTCATATGCCTACGACATTGATATCGCCGGAAGGACATAGCGAGGCCGTTCTTCTAGAATAGCTTATGCTTGCAAAGGCCAAGCAATCGTCGCGACGAGAAAAAGGCGATATAATGAGGGCTGGCAGTTGCAACGTCGAGGTAGTGGAAAAATTGATATACCTCGTTTTTGCCATTAATAGATATAATGACGTCAGCATCGAAATAAAGCGAAGGCTTGTGCGGAAAAAGATAGAGATGAGATGTAGAGCATTTATCAATTATAAGGAGTATACGTCCATACGTACGTACATATGTCATGCTAATATATATATACAGGCAATGTCCGATTAACGCGGTTAATTAGTTCCTCAAGAATACCGCGAAAGTGAAAACGCGTTAATCGAAATTACCTTTTTATGTGTAAAAATATAAACAAATTCGTGAGCATTCGCAGAGTAAGATCAAGCAAGACACCAAAAGAGAAACAAATTCGAGAGCATTCGCAAAGCAAGATAAAGCAAGACACCAAAAGACATCATTTAAATGATGTAGTATTTCACACATAATGTCAACGTTCAAACTTTATAATAAAAAAGAAATATCCTGAAAAAAATATTTTATAAGTGTTTTATTTACGTTTACTTTTAAAAAGCAAAATGGATAACCCTTTATATATATATATATATATATATATATATATATATATATATATATATTTGTACCATTTTTTATGAATGTGTTAATATGTCGCAGTAGTGTTCTGTGCTTTATCCGTTGTGCATGCACAATTTTGTTCCGTCCGCGTCGTGTTTGTCTGTGTCCGTCTTTGTTTTGCACTGGTGTTCCTCCCCTCCCTTATCCCTTTCGCAAAACACAATTTATACTGCACTTTTCTTGTCGCTGTTCTGTTTGATGTTGTAGGTATAACACTGAATATGTAACAGTAACAACAGCGGCAGGAGAGGTGCAGCGTTATATTGTTGTTTTGCTTTGATATTGTTTTGTATTTGTGAATGTCATAATGGTACGCACGTTCAAAATTCACTTTGCCAACATACGTGGGCTGAGAGCTAATTTTTTTGCGATATACTCTCACGCTCATTTCCATAGGCCGGTCATCTTTGCTTTATGTGAGACCCAGGTGTGTGGGGGTCCTGATCCACAGGATTTCCACATTCCTGGTTATCACATGCATTCCTATTTCTTTTCTCACAGAGGCCTTGTTTTACATACGTAATGTTGTTGCGTTCCAGAGCCAGCAACATTTGGACTCACAGGATCCAGAATTTAACTCTCTACAAAGAATAGTTCTTTTAATCAGACATGCAAAGAAGCTGACAGATCTAAAGAGGAAGCGTTCAGTAATTGGTGTTTAAAAAAATGCCATTACTGAGCTGCTACGCAAGCAGGCAAGATCAAGGTTTGCCAGAGTACTTAGGCGTAAAAAACTGCTTCACGAACAGCGTCTTCCTGCTAAAGTTCTTTCTCCTCCCAGGGGAAGTAAGAGCTTTTAGGAATTTGTTAAAAGGGTAAGGGACAATTCTTGTTCTTATATTCCAACTCTCGTTAACGATGACCAGATATTCACGGACCCGGTCGACAAAACTAATCTTCTGGCTGAAATATTTGCAAAGAATTCATCTTTGCCAGAAATCATTCAACCACTCCCCGTGATCGAAACCGTATCTAGTTCGATGCCTCTGATATTTTTTCGAACACGTGGAGTTAAAAGGGTTCTTGCAGATGTCAATGTAAACAAAACTCCAGGCCCGGATGGAATTTCAGCACTTGTCCTATGAAAGTGCTCTTCGACGGTAGCTCGTCCATTGCGCAATCTTTTCAACATGTCGAATCGTGCTGGTATTTACCTTCACGTTGGAAATTTGCCAATGTTCAGCCGATACCCAAGAAAGGCGAGGCAACAAATCCTGCGAATTACCAGCCAATTGCAATATGTTCAGCGCTCTCGAAGATTATGGAAAGCATGGCTAACCACCATCTTGTTAAGTATCTAGAGTCTAACGACCTTCTGAATGATCGACAGTATGGTTTCCGTAGAAATCGATCTACTGGAGACCTAGTGGTGTTCCTTATGTAGCAATGGAGTCGATCCATTCACCGCCTTGGTGAAAGCAAGGTCGGGGCTCTGGATATTTCCAAGGCTTTCGATACAGTCTGGCACGGAGCACTCATATCAAAACTTATTGCATTTGGTGTCGGTAATACATTCTCTCGATTCGTATCGAATTGTCTCTCTTATAGATGGGGTCTCATCCAACTAGCATAGGCTGACCGCAGGATTGCCGCAAGGCTCTGTCCTCTCTCCTTCTCTATTTCTTATTTTCATTGACGACCTGTTCGGGCAGACTATGAACTCAATCTTTGCTGATGACAGCAACCTCTGTCATTCGTACTCATTTGAACACCGGCCAAGTGTTCGGATGAGTGGGGCCAAATAAACGAAGTAAATTTTAATGCACTTAAGACCCAGTGCTGTTTGTTGTCACGCAAACGTTCCACTGATCCAGCATCATCGTCAATATCTATGGGTGGTGTGGACGTATATACATATCAGATACTCTTCATGTTGTGGGCATGAAGATACTGGGTGATGCTCGCTGGGCTATCCATATATTCTATGGGGATGATAAAATTAACCCACAAGAAGGATTGGAGTTGATGCTCAATATGACACCCATATATATCTATGTCAGAAAATGCGCTGCTAAAGTTGTTTTAAGGCTAAGAGAACTTGGCATGCCAAAGAACAACACGCATGACCATGGATGTATCCTGCAGATAATAGACACACATGGCAGGCTAAATGTCCCAGACAGGCAGGCAGGCTAAATGTCGGACTCTGTCATAACAGGGGACGAAATATCAATCTTCACAGGCGGCTCCAAGATGGAGTCAGGTACATTATTACTAGGTGTCTTCTCGGAACAATTAAATTTGGAAATTTCAGAAAGGCCATCGGCGATATGTACCGTATTTCAGGCAGAAGTTCACGCTATATATAGCGGCCAAGCTGATTTTTGGAAAGGAACCTACCGCCCTGAAAATTCTAAATCTACGTTGACATCTTGGCAGCACTTAAAACTCTGAAAGCAAGAGTCATCAAGTCGAAATGAGTCAAAAAACTGCGTAAATTCCCTAAACCAAACGACATTACACTTACCTATTAAATAACATCGATGATGTAGAGATAACGAGACAAGCTCAGGATGGGAGTCGGTGCACAACTGCAGAACAGGAAGGACTCTATGACGATTGTCTATGATTGTCTAGGAAACATAACTTCCAATTTATTTTGTTGTTACCCTTCAACATTCGGAATGCGTGTTGGTTCATTCATCAATTGCGCCAGGTTGATGTGCGCGGCAAATAGCTCTGCGTATTGACCCTCCGGAGATGTATTGTTCGAATGGGAAAGCCAAGAGTTGTTGTGAACATTGAAATCCTCATCAACCACGATTTCACTGTTCGGATAATCTTCAAAAAATTTTGAAATGGAATCTGAAAGAAATGTTAAGTGTATGATCCAATCCCGAACTTAATTTAGGGAGTTCAATTTATAATTGCAAATTTTTTCTTCAAACATCTTAAATTTAAGATGTAAAGAAGAAAATCTTTAAAAATTTAAAGAAAGCAATTTTTCATGGATTGGTAGAATTTATAATATTCCAGGTCAAGCTTTCTACAGTTTGGGCAACACCAGCAAATACTCTTCACTTCATATAACTGGTCAACCAAGCGAGCTGAGAGACCAATACACTTTATATGGTACTCACCTCTACAAAGCCAACAAGTCAACTGACGCTCTGAAAGTATATTACACGACGGTAATTTACCAGCCATTATCTATCCTTGTAAAGGGTTTTCTAAAAAGAGGTGTTATTTTGAATGACCAGGTATTTTGGTAGCTGCTACTTTTGAAACCTCTCCATCCTCAACGTGTGACTGTTTGGGGCGATTTATGGTCAGCGGGGTCATTGAACTTTACGTTTTCAAAAATGAGGTTGGATCTACAGTTACTGTGAATGGATTGCGCTATTGAGAGATGATTAATTATTTTTTATGTTCGGAGTTGGATGCTATTGATCTGGACAACGTTTAATTTCAACAAGTCGGCTCTACGTGCCACACAAGCAACGAAGCCATTACTCTTTTACGGTAAAGTATCCGGAAGAGGTTATAACAATTGGCCACCGAGATCTTCTGATTTAACACCTTGGACTTCTTCCTTTGCGGCAACGTAAAAGATAAGGTGTACGCCAACAGCCCAGCGTCGATTCAAGACCTCAAAGATAGAATTCGTGAGGCTATCGAGGACATAGGGAAGTCACTCTGCGATTTGGTTATGGAAAATGTCATGAAAAGGATATGGTACTGTAAGCATGGTCGAGGTGGCCATTCGGCTGATGTTGTTTTTCATTATTAACGGCATACCTTCCTCTTTATTATGAAATAAACGAAAACCAACCACCATTTCCGCACCAAAAAATTAATGAATAACTAAATAAACACAATATCAACAACAAACACCCACATCAGCGACACACATAGCGGCTCATGAACGCCAACACGAAGGGCTTTTTTATGTTCCCCTTCTCCTGTGTTCCACTTTTCTCTCCGTATCTCCTTTCGCATAATACAAACGACTGTGCTCTCTTCATGTCGCTGCCTGATTTGTGTTGATGGTTTAACACTGAACATTTGCGGCAAGAGGGCACAGTTATATGTATTTATGCTTTGATATTGTTTTGTTTTCTGTATGCTACAATGGTAGGTAAATTTAAAATATATTTTGCCAGATGTATTCGCTTTATGTGCGGGGTTTCGGATCCACAGAACTTTCACAATCCTGGCTATCACACTAATTTATCTTTCTTTTCCCACACCGTGTTGTATATATACGTAATGGTTTTGTGTTCCAGAGCCAGCAGCATTTGAACTCACAATATCCAGAATCTTAACTGCCTTTGGGTTAAGTTCAGGATTGGATCACACCCACTACACTTCAAGTTTCATTACACAAGTCCAAATTAGGACAGGGAGGCTATCCTAAACGGATTCAACGGCCTTTCCAATTGTATATTCTTGTAAAAGCAAATATGTACTTTACATGTCTTACACTTTTTTCAAATATTACTATTTCCATCGTATATGCTTTTGCTGAACTTCTATCGAGTTAAATAGTTAATTGTGTGACTTTCAATAAATTTTTCATTCCGTGAACACTTAAATATTTGTGTGTGTATTTTATTCCACGGAAAATCTCAATTTTCTTTAAGTTATGGGCTCAGCACGCTTCCACTGCGCCATAATTTAGATTGAATAAAAGAAGCTGTATGGAAAAATTAGTTACACAAACGGGAAAATGTAACCTCTTGGAAAAGAAAATTTCGATACATGGAAAATTCAAGTTGAGGCGTTGTTAATCAAGAATAATGTATGGAAGTACGTTTGTGGAAGTTTTCCAAAACCTAGTGAGCCTGCGGATATGGTAGCAGGATGGGAATCCGAAGATAGTAAGGCGAAATCGGATTTGATTTGGTCGATTTCTCCGTCGGCGTTAAGGCAGATTAAAAACTGCAAAACGTCCAAAGAAGTAGAGGATAAATTACATAGTATTTATCAGTCCAAAGGTCCTGCCCGAAAAGCAATGCTGCTGAAATCGTTGATTTTGTAAAAAATTAAGAATGGAGAGGAGGTAAGAGATCAATTAAGGAAATTTTTCGACATTGTACATAAAATGAAATGGAAGTAGAAATAATGGACGACCCGTAGAAGAAGAAATTGAAGAGAATTGCAAAAAAAAATGCAGTGGCCATGTATGCAAGAATGGCATGAACGATTTGTGCACCTTAATGAAAACGACTTAAAGGACGCCATTCGGAAGCGAAATTTAACTGGTGTTAATTTTAATACTAATGTAAAATTACAGATGTTCGGGACATGCGTTAAGGGGAAGCAAGCACAGAGACCGTTTCCGAAATCGAATTCAAAATCGGATCAGCTACTCGAATTCATACACTCCGATGTATGAGGTCCGATGAGGGTAAATTCACTCGGCGGTAGCAGATATTTCCTGCAATTCACTGACGACAAGTCAAAATGGTGCGAGGTTTATTCGAATCGAACATTGGTGGAGATGGCGCGTTGCCTGATGATTCAGTCTAGGTTATCTCCAAGTTTTTGGCCGGAAGCGGTTCTGACATGCAACCGCATACGGAATAGGTGTCCATCCAGAAGTCTAAACGGTGAAATTCCTTTCAAGATATGGACAAAACGAAGACCAGTGGTGAGTTATTTCCAAATGTTTGGTACTACAGTGTACGAGCTAGAGAAGTCAAAAAGACGCAGTAAATTCGAGTCGAAATCTAAGAATTACATTTTCGTCAGTTATTCTATAAAGTCGAAATCCTACAGATTGTGGGATCCAGTGGCCAGAAAAATAGTACGCTCTCGAGACGCAAGATTTACAATTTTTTATCAACCCGAAAAAGATCATTTAGATTTTATTGACGATAAACTGCCACAATCTGAGGAAGTTGTATTTCAACGAAGAGAAGTCCAAGCAGTTGAAGATGGTGTGGAGAATGAAGAACAAGGGCAAGATTCTGAAGAAATGCAGCCACAGTGTTCTGCAGAAAATCATATTGAAACGATGAAATTTGTGATGACAACGAAGAATTCCACACCCCGTTAACCACAAAACGTGGACCAGGGCGTCCAATGAAGTTAATGACAGTAAAAAGAGGCAGACCGCTGTACATGTAGAAGATACAGAACATCGAAATCAAGAAGTGAATATAGCAAGTTTAATTGACCATAATGATCCACTGACTACTAATGATGCAGTTACGAGTACAGAAGCAGAAGATTGGAAGAAAGCTATGAAAGCTGAATACGAAGCCCTAAGGAAGAATAAGACATGGGTAGTAGTTGATCGTCCGATTGGTCAGAAAATAGTTGATTCGAGATGGGTGTTGAGAAAGAAGTACAAGTCAGATGGAACTGTTGATCGCTACAAAGCCAGATTAGTGGCTAGAGGTTTCACCCAAATACCTGGTGTAGATTTTAACGAAACGTTTGCTCCCGTTACCAGAATAGGATCAATTCGCTTGGTAATGGCTTTAGCCGCACAGCTGAAACTGAATGTTTACCAATTAGATTTTGTGACTGCGTATCTTAATGGCGATATAGAAGAAACTATTTATATGAAAATAGCAGATGAGCTAGTCAACATTCTCGACGAAAGTGAATTACGCCAGTATAAAGGAGACAAGGTACGTTTACTAAAAAAAGGCTTTATATGGTCTGAAGTAGTAAGGTAGACAATGGTATAAAAAGCTGGATGAAAAGCTACAACAGTTACATCTAAAACCTTTAAATTCGGATACTTGTGTATATTTACTGAAAGAAGGAAAAGACATTACCTTAGTGGTGATTTACGTCGATGATTTGGTAGTTGCAACAAACAAGAAGAAGAAGTGGTTTGAACTCAAGTCAGAACTAGCAAGATCATTTGAGATAAAAGACATGGGCCAATTGCATTTTTGTCTTGGCATAGAATTTAAGCAAGATCCTGATACGGTGGAAATAACTATGTCGCAAAAGAAGTATATTCAGACAGTATGAAAAAGATTCAATATGATGGGCTGCAAACCAGTAAGTACCCCATTGAACTGTAGACTAACATTGTCCAAAGAAATGTGTCCAGCAACTGAACAAGAAAAGGCAGAAGTTGAGAAGTTACCATACCAAAATTTAGTAGGGTCGCTAATGTATCTTGCTACATCAACAAGACCAGATATTGAAACTGAAAATAATGGTTTGTATTTCAAGAAGACAAATGAACCCTTACTAGGGTTTGCCGATGCAGATTGGGGATCAAATATTGATGACCGAAGATCGTATACGGGCTACGCATTCGAATTGGCGAATGCAGCTGTAAGGGACTCCTGTAAACAAAGGACTGTAGCCATGTCTAACACTGAAGCAGAATACATGTCACTGTCAGATTCTACAAAGGAAGCGATCCATATCCGAAGATTTTTAATTGAAATTTTGGGTCATCAGGAGCCGGTTTATTGAGCAAGAATCCAGTATTTCATAACAGAACGAAACATATGGACATCCGGCACTTCGTAAGACAGAATGTTATGGATAATATCATTAACATCGAATATCTCTCTACTACAGAGATGCCTGTAGACGTTTTGACAAAGAGTTTGTCAAGTCCGACTCACAACAAGTGTGTTCACAAATTAGGCTTAGTTATTATAAATAATTAGACATATAAAGTATTGTTTGAGGGGAAGTGTTGTAAAAGCAAATATATACTTTACATGTTTTACACTTGTTTCAAATATTTATATTTCAATCGTATAAGCAAATAGTTTATTGTGTGAGTTTCAATAAATTTTTCATTCCGTCAACACTTAAAAATTTTGTGTGTGTATTTTATTCCACGGAAAACCTCAATTTGCTTTATATATCAAAGAAGCGTTCAGAAATTGGCTTTTAAATTAAAATGTCAATACTGAGTTTAGTTTTAGAGAGTTTAGTTTTAGAGAATTCAATACTATGTAGTTTTCATCACACCAGGCTTTGATTTTGCCGATGTTACTAACCAACATGTTTCTCAACTTATCCCAATCTATTTCGGAAGAGGCAACCACCTGTACATCATCAGCATATAAAAATCCATTAACACCATCTAAAACATCGTTCATGTATAGAATAAATAGCGAAGGCCCTAGTATTGACACTTGTGGAATTCCTCTGAAGAGAGTCTTTATTGACAATGTATTCACACCCAATTTAACATATTGCTTTCGTAGTTGAAAAAATTACTGTAACAGGATACAGGAATGTATTGAAAACAGTTTATTAAAAAAGTTATGGTGACAAACAGAATCAAAAGCTCTGCTGAAATTCAGAGCCACCCAAACTGTAGGACACTTTCAAAACTCTGGATTGGAATTTGGAAATTTTGTTACGAGAATTTGGCTCTCTGAGTACTGAAAGTACACTTATGGGTCGAAAATCTGCGTATGTCAAAGGGTTTTGTAATTTAGGTATTGGAATGACTTTCGCAACTTTCCAAGACTCGGGAAATGTTAATGTCATCAAAATATGTAAACAATGTGTTTCGAAATAATGCGAAAACAATTTTCAGAAATTTTAACGAGATACCGTCTGGGTCAATCGAGTTTGACTTTACATTACATGTTGCCTTCCAAACGTCTACTTCATTGGTGGAATAAAAGCAAAATTCGTCTTCTCTAATATAGATTTGTTGATGGTAAACCAAACGTGGCTGGTTTTCAATAGGTGGACAACGAAGACATCATTGGTCTACACTTATGTCAGAAACATTTACACGATTTTCGTCAATCATTCCAGAATTTTTTAGAGTTTTCCATTAAAATAACGATTTCGTTCCTTACGTATTGCAGACATTAACTTATTTCTGTATTTAGTATAAATGTTCCATCTCTCAGCCGTTCTACTCTCCTGGTAGACTTCATATGCTAAATTTCTAAGCTCGGAAGCCTTCACTATAATAGAAGATTTCATCCAGTTAGAAGAAGTCGATGTGTGCATGTTTCTCAATGTATTTCAGGATTATGAACAATGTCAATTCCAAAGCCCAAATAATAGGTTTTTAATTCATGTTTATATTAGAAAGAATGTGGTAAAATTAAGTGTAAAATTAGGATATGCACGAATCGGATAGTACCCAACCGAAGTTTGTATTCGTTGCAACTGGTGCTCGGTAGCAATCCGAAAAGAATAATTTTTGAATATAAATCTGCTGCAAATGACAACAAAAGGACTGGATTTGTAAAATTCCGGATCGGAATTTGTTGCGGATGCTGCTAAAGAACGTGTTGGTGATGAGAGATTTAATTTCATTGTTGTTTCTAGCGTAGTATGAGGGAAATTCGTGAACAAATAGTAATTGCACAAATAACGTCATCTCCCAACTTCGTCGTTGCTATCTTTAGTTTCTTTACCAATTTGCCAGATATTTTACTTGTTGTAGAACATGTGTCGATGATAGCGCGAGCATGATGATGATGATTTCCATTTTGTACGATGACAATTGCGGTGGGAAACAAGTGAATTGTATGAGTTGCAGTAATCGATGTTACAGAAATTGGCTCTATAACTCGACATAAGACACAAGTGTGACATCGTTTATGTTCACTTTTCACTGTTTGGTTTTTTTTAACTTGTTTTCTTCGAAAGAGTATCGGAAACACAACTAATATGCAAAAGGGTGTGGTGATTGCCACTACATCGTTTAAAACACTTTTTGGAGAAGAACGAACCCGCGGAATGTTTTTTTCGGACAATATCCATGTAATAGAACAACTCGGATGCGTCCATCAACATATTTTTTTAGGAATTCCTTGACATTCACGACGCGTGTAATCGGACCGTTTGCTACGATTTCTATTTTTGGATTGAGGTCGAGATTTTACCGGATACTAAATGTTTCAACATTGTTGAAGGAGCACCAATTTCACTATCGGCGTGTTATAACACCCTTTTGAGTAATGTCATCGGCAACCCTATCTAAGCTATCATTTACAACATAAACCTTGGAAACAATACCTAATTTCCCATCGGTATTCTTCTTCTACATCAATGTGTTTTTGGGGCAGTTGAAATTAAATTATCTTATGTAGTTCTTTTAGATATTCATGTTTCTACCTAACACAAAATTGTTGGGAAAGAGCCTTAACTCAGCGTCAACGGTTTACGATAGACAGTGTTGTTTCGGAATCATGGGGATCTTGTAGAAAATGCCCTGGATTCAAGGCTTAAAGATCGTTTGGACTTTCAGTCATGGGAGATATTGTCCGAGAGTTAAGACATGCTTCAATACGAAAGATGATTGTTGAAAATTCTTCAAAAGCGAAACGATGGATTCCTGCAATTTTACGGAAGTGTGGCTTTACACTTTTGACACCAGCTTCCCACAAACCACCCGGAGGAATAAATTTCTAGGAAATCTGATTATGAGCGAAAGGACCTGCGAAATCGATACCGGTGTTGGAAAAAGGCCGTTCGTTCTGGAGGACGAGAGCCCATCAATTGAGTCCGCAATTTTTGTATTTCGTGGTTTCAAAAGTATAGGGTTGGAATTCGACATCTATCAAACTAAGTTGTTAAACCAATTTTGTTTTATTTTCCGTTGACGAAAATGGATCATTTAACTATCACAAAACGCGTAAAAATTATTAAAACCTACTACAATCAGTGAAAAAGTTTGCAGTCGGGTAAACCGACTTATATATACCCTTACCCTCACATCTGATGATACAACATCTGATGAAATGTCATAATAGCAACCTCAAATTGTTATAGAAAAATATTGTATTACACGTTTTTACAAAAAGGGCTGAATATAAAGCAGAGTTTTTTCTCGATAATTGTATGTAGTTAAAGCTTTACTAAATATATAGAATTTCGGAAAGATTCGTTGAGCGAATTTATATAATTACACGATTTCTAAAGTGGGTGGAATGGAACATTTGTATGGGAGGTACCAGAAGAAGCATGGCCGGGATGGTACATTTGTATGGGAGGTACCCGAATGGGTGTGGCCATATGCAATCCCATAAGCAGTTTTTAGAAAATATAACCCCTTGTGAAATTTCAAAGCGATAACGTCACTCTTTCGAAAGTTATCGTGCATACCAGCAGGACAGACAGACGGATATGCCTCAAACGATTAAGAAAGTCATGAATCGAATTTGGTTCAAAGACACCTGGGGTGTAATGTGAATATTTCCTCCTACCCGTAGGATGAGGGTATAAAAATGGTGATTCTGACACTGCCACATATCGTGCTTTAAGAGGAGATTATGGTTTACAAAATCGTCCAACTACGCAAGCAATTGGAAAAGTTGTGAAGAAATTTGAAGAGACTGTAGCGGTTACAGATATTGTAAGGCTTGTGCATCATCGTTTCGCTCGTTCCGCTGAAAATATCGCTGCTGTAAGTGAAGCTGTTGCCGAAGACCCGAATGTGTCGATTCCTCGTCGTCCAACTCAAACAACAACTGAAGCCAGCTGACCATTCACAACGTCGTAGATAAGTAGAATGGGATCTTGAACAATAGGCGTTGGACGGCGATTTTTCGAACAAAAGTTTCTTCAGCGATGAATTGTCGTATTTGGGGTTCTGAGAATCCGAAGTAATTGAAGAGAGACCATTACATCCACAAAAAGTCACTGTTTGGTGCGTCCTTTGGTCCGAAGGTGTTATTAGACCTTACTTTTTCGAAAACGACTAGGGAAGGACTGTCACCGTCAATTCGGAGCGTTATAGTCGTATGATTAGCGACATTTTTTGCCTGCTATTGAAGAATACGACTTGGAGAATATGTGGTTTCCACAAGACGGTGCCACATGACACACAACTCCGACGAATATGGCTTTATTGCAAGAGACATTTCCTGGCCGCGTTATTTCTCGTCGTGATGACAACAACTGGCCACCAAAATCATACGATTTGACACCCTTATATTTTTCTTGTGGAGCTTCGTGAAAGACCGTGTCTTTGCAGATAAAGCTTTAAGTCTTGAGCACTTAGGAACCAACATTCATCAAGTTATGGCTGATATACCGCCCAATATGTGCCCAAAAGTGGTCCAAAATGACCTCAAAAGAATCAATGCTTCCAAAACTTCGAGTGAAGGTCATTTAAATGATGTAGTGTATCGCACATAATGTCAAATATATATGTGTTTGTGTTTTATTTACGTTTAGTTTTGAAAACGCAAAATGGATAACCCTTTAAGTTTGGGGTATAGTCAGCGAGTATCCAATATAAAAAAATCTAAACTTGCAAAACAAAATTGGGTCCAAACTGTGGATATTAACGTTATACAATTGAAATGCAGATATAACGCTGTTTACTGTACATTAGATGTTTTTATGGATTGTAGAAATAGAAGAGAGACTGTAAAGGACCTGAAGTTGGCTATTTATCAATAAGCTTTTATTTTCAAAACTCGTTTGGAGGGCTTTCCACGCAATATCAAAACCTTCATTTGTTAGCGGAGCCTTGCGGACAACACCATTGGCTTCACCTCGGGTTTAGTGGTTCAAGTGGACAACTTTGTCTACCGATGATAGTCCGTAATTGTTTATATACAGTGTGGTGATCAGATCACGGAACATTGAATAGATCCTTGAAATATCTCGATGCCGCAAGGTGGAAGGCTAATGTTTGAGGATGGAGTTGATTGGGTTTGGGGCGAAGCAAGGTTTGAAATTTACCTATTAGTATACATATAGATACTAATTTGAGCGATGCTATCAACATATGTTAGATAGGTGGATTGATACTTGGCCTACAGGGTCTGCAAATCAAGTTTGGCAGTTTCATGCGAACTCTCACCTAACTCTTGCAGGCAAAGCTTATATGTACATTTTACGCGTCTCCAAATTTCTATTAATACACTCTTCCAGGGAGTGTACCGAATAATTCTCAAGAGATTCTCCACATACCTCAGCATTAAATTCAATTAACGCATCGGAGATTATAGTGAACTTGGTAATAGGCATGTTAAAGTCGGACGTAAAATGCACACATAAACTGGTTTTATTATATATTTAATACATTACTGCGCCTAATGAGTAATCTGTCCAATTCACGAGACTTGTGGAATTTGAAATGTTTAATAATTAGAAAGTGAAAAGTAAAGTCTGGCTTAAGTGCCACGTAAATGTTATGTAAATTGACATAATTTACATGGACGAAATATAGGAGCTCAGTTCGCAGTTAAATCCAGACTTAATTTTACCAAAACAATAATAAGAAATAAATGGTTTTCCAACAAGAGGTGTTATTTGAATCATCCGGTATTTCGGTAGCTGTCAGTTTTAAAGCTTTTATTCTTTGACATTTGACAAGTTGAAACAACGCCTACACTAAAAATTAACCGATACACGCTTAAACGACGCACTGAAATTATTAAAATTTACTACAAAAATGGTGCCAGATGTATTCGCTTAATGTGCGGGGTTTCGGACCCACAGAATTTTCACATTCCTGGTTATCACACTCTTTCCTCTTTCTTTTCCCACACCGTGTTGTATATATACGTAAACGTTTTGTGTTCCAGAGCCAGCAGCATTTGAAGTCACAAGATCCAGAATCTTAACTCCCTTTGGGGTTAAGTTCAGGATTGAATCACACCCACTTCGAGTTTCATTACAGAATTCAAACATTTTAGAAGAGGCGTTCAGTAATTGGCTTTTAAATTAAAATGTCAATACTGAGCTGCTACGCAAACAGGCAAGATCATCTTGTGCCAGGATACTTAGGCACAAAAAACTTCTTTACGAACAGCGTCTTCGTGCTAAAGTTATTTCTTCTCCCAGGAGAGCTTTTGGGAATTTTTGGACAATATTTAAATTTCTAAATTATCGACAGTATGGCTTCCGTAGAAATCGATCTACTGGAGACCTGATGGCGTTCCTTATGGAGCGATGGAGTCGATCTATGCACCGCCAAAGTGAAAGCGAGGTCGTGGCTATGAATATTACCAAGGCATTCCATAGGCTCTGGCACGGAGCACTCATATCAATACTTATTGCATTTGGTGTCGGTAATATCTTCTCTCGATTCATATCGAGTTTTCTCAGGGATCACTCTATACGAGTTGTTATAGATGGGGTCTCATCCAACGAGCGTAGTTTAACCGCAGGAGTGCCACAAATCTCTGTCCTATCTACTTCTCTATTTCATTGACGACCTGTTGGGGCAGACTCCTTTGCGGATGACAGCGACATCTGTCATTCATACTCATTTGGTCATCGGCCAGGTCCACTGAAGGTCGAGGACAAAAGGCGAACGATGAATGACTAACTTAACTGCGATTTGGCGACGATTTGTGACCAAATAATCAGAGTAGATGTTAATGCACAAAAGACCCAGTGCTGTTTGTTGTCACACAAACGTTCCACTGATCTAGCATCGTCTTCAATCTCAATGGGTGGTGTAAATATCGACGAATCAGACACTAAGTATATATTCTAAGTGTCGAAAGAAGCATTCAAGTGTTTAGGCTTGTTAAAGCGGTGCAGGAAACGCTACACTCCATCTAATATCGTAAATATTTACACCACCTACATCCCGCCTCAAATGGAATATAACTCCCATATATAGGCAGGAGCTCCAAATATATCTTTGCAGCTTTTGGACCGTGTACAGAGGAGAGCGGTGGTGATGATTGGGGATAGTAAGGTAGCTCACTCTATTGTCTCCCTTCAGCATCGTCGGAATGTGGGTTGTATATCGCTGTTCTATAGATATTTTAACGGTATCTGTGTCAGATATCCATCGTCTTTTCCCTGATGTTAAAATATTTAGCCGGAATACGCGGCTTTCCATTGACTCTCATCCGTGGCCGGTTGGTCGGACGACGCACTATAGAGAAAATTCGTTCTTCAGCCGAACCGTTCGTATGTGGAATATTCTTCCAGGAAACACATTTCCTGCCAGTTGTGACATTCAGACATTCAATCCAACATCAACAAACACAACTCTATCTTTCCTCCACTTTTAGTGTAATCTTAATTAAGAAATATATTTTTTTGTGTATATGTATTTAACACAAATGACTGGTGTAGCAAATATGTATAGTTCTAGTAATTAAAAATTGTTTGGTTTAGTCACCTTAGATTTATACAAAACACCGGATTAAAGGATTTAACTTACGGATTTAAATTATTCCTATTGTGGCAAAGTTTTATAATTTGGAAATTGAGATTTGCATGTGGGATTGTCTAGGAGTATTTTTTCTCTTCGTTTGAAAATTTAGGTTTTCTCACTTTATTCTTTCAAACATATCGCATGTCACTTTTTTAACCCGTCTGTTTTTCGTATGTCTGTCAAAATTATTAAAAAAACGGCTTTTAATTTTTTATGTTTAAACGTGCACATGTAAACAACATGGCATAACCTCTGCTTGCCATTAACAGCTGATGTCACAGAACAGAATTTGATAATTTTTGTGAAATGGATATATGTAAATGTTGGTTGCAATGGCAGGGCGAACGATGCAGCAGTGTACAACGAGTCATCTCTTTGCGACGGCATAAAAAACAATATTTTTGTGAGCTCCAAAATACCTTCTTGAGGCCACTCCAAATGCAACAGAATTATAAAAAAACTCATTAATACTTTTATTTAGAATTGCTAATAAATTACTTACTTTTCCGTGTTGTTTTTCCATTTTTTATTAAATTTTACCATTCATTAAAATTGGTCTCCTTTTTTTTTTTTTACATACCAAAATAGAACACGCTATATTTCAAAAATTTACATATGTATTGCATGATGCATTGTGCATATGGCGTTCTTGACAGGGTTCACACGACATGCATCAATTTTTCATATGCAAAAGTGACATGACATATGTAAAATACATGTCGTGTAAAACCACCTTAAGTAAAAGAGGTTTTGACAATTCACAGTGATATATGTTATTACATGTGGAAAGTCGGTTTTTAAGTTACTGCCTCAAATGTTTACAGACGATTTGAAAATAGAAATAACGAAAGAGTTGCTCTCATTTAATTTCGAAATAGAAGAACAAAGGTGAAAGGAGAAATAACAATTGTACTTTGGACAATGATAATGAAGTTATTATGTGGTTAACTATGTAAGATATTTGACGATTTGCAGAGACAAAAAGGAAATGTATGTATTTGCAGAGAAAAAAATAAATAAGAAATGTATGTATAGCCCACTTAGAATCACCAATGTAATAAGCTATGTTTTCGACGAATACATAGGCAAGATATATATACGCAAACGTACCTGTGTGCCGTATAACGAGGGGTTCAATTGAAATTTGTATAAATCCGCTGTTTGTAATATCCTCCTAGCATTAGCAGAAAATCCGGTTCGTATTGGACCAATGTAAGTTTCTTCAATCCCTTGACGTGATGTCGGGTGGTTATCGCTTACTAAAAGGATGTGTTGTAGGATTAATTACTCGGAAGATGTGACAACTCATTCATATCGATTATGAATCTAATAGAATGGTTGACACTAAGTTCCGAGTATTGATTTCTTACCTTTGTTAGTAATACGACTATATGGAATTAAAACATCTTCTAAATTTGTCTGTGGAGTTCAAGTTTATTGTACGATGTACCAAATGGAAGTGAAAGAGTTCTTATTTAATTCTTATATCTAAGAACATTGCTACTAAATCCATAACTGTGTTCAATAACTAAATTCTGCTTCTAATGTGGATACCAGCTTCACCTGTACTAAATTAATAGTTTTATTATATATTTTACATTACAGAAAGAATTTTTGTAGCAAAAAAAAAAAATATCATCATACATCAATTATCTTACAAAATTTATTTATTTCACATTTGCATATGGAAATCGCTATGTAAATAATTTCATTTTACCAGTTTGAGTTAAAACAAACATAAGGTTCAAAAATACTCTAACATCAAATGGGTTTGATTAACCGGTTGAGTATTTATTTGCTGTGATACATCACTCAAAAAGTTATTCAGCTGTACGGAATTAAATGTCTTGGCAGAATCATCATTTAAAACCATGTTGATGGAAATGAGTTAGAGATGGGACAAAATAGAATAAATTGGCAAAAAGGGGATAAAATAAAAAAATCGAACAGATATGTGGCAACAACAACGGGATAAAAAAGGAACAACAAGTGGGAAAAATTAGAACAAACGCTGAAACAAATTGTTTGGCTACTATATGTGGAAATGAGTTAAAATGGAACGAAAAATGAGTCAAAACGGGATAAAAAAGTTACAAAACTGGGAAAAACTCGCTTAGTCGACTTATTGTATGTCGACCTATACAACCCTATTATAGCCAAGAAAGACGACAGTATTAATTAGCATTAGCAGACATAATGCAAATTAACTTGTGTATTGTCTCCTCCCAAACTGCAATAACTCTCACATAAATGTATAAAATCAAACTGCAATAGGTATTTCAATATGACAACGCAATCGTAATCATTCACAACCATTGACAATCGACTGTTATACTCATATGAAACGGCTGTTGTCAAACTGTTTGATTTGTGTCGAAATAAAATTAAACTAAATCAGCAAAGAAGACGTATTTTGCAAATTTCAGCTTTCTTTTAAATCAATACTGATTTTTTACCAACAACATAGCTGCTAATCGTACATTCTTCTTTCTATCTATATACTGTCGAACTTCTCTATAGTGAACTTCTATACAATGAATCTCATCTTATAATGAAGCTTTTTGCTTCCCATTTTCTTGTACTTTCATCTCCTTATAATGAATTTTTGTAAAGTGAAGTTTTCTATACAATGAAAAAATTTTTCAGATGTAAATTTGACTCATATGCCTTTTTGTCTCCTTATAATGAATTTCAAAAAAAAATCTGTTACGCACGCTTACGGCTCTATGTGCCAAGAATGAAGTCACATATAATTAGAGGATCAAAACAACAACAACAAAATAAAGTCACATCAATAACAATTTTTGCATCAGTTGCCGGTGTTCAGTGAAAGACGCAGCGCAGCTCCGTTTCTCCTGAAAAAATATTATTAATTATCAATAAAGTTGAAGGACGAAAAAAAAGATGTAGCTAAACAATTTGGAATTCTTCCCATCACGTTATCAAATATTTTAAAAAACAAAGCAGTGATTCTAAAAAATTTAGAAGACGAGCAATTGATCACTAAACACAACAGGCTTCGAACCTGCCTTTTTGAGGATATTGATGAAGCAATGCTCAATAGGATCAATGCTGCTAGTGGAAAAAATCTTCCAATATCAAGTCCATTAATGAAGTAAAAAGCCAAAGAGTTTGCTGATTCATTGAGTCACGAAGATTTTGAAGCTAGCACAGGAGGGTTAGACAAATTTAAAAAACGGCATGGTGTTGTAAAGCCTTATGTGGGGAAAGTGCTGACGCCAACATAAGAGATCGTGATGAATGGATTATAAACGTTTTACAGGGATTGGTACAAAAATATGATCAAAATGGCATTTTAATGCCGATGTGACTGGATTGTTTTTAAACGTTTGCCAAACAAAACACAAACATTCAAAAATGAGAAATGCTTTGGAGGAAAACAGAGCAAAGGGAGAATTACTACCCTAGTAGCGGGCAATATGACTGGTTTGGAGAAACCAAAACTGCTTGTGACAGGAAAATCCTAGATGTTTTAAAAAACTAAGTTCTCTAGATGTGGATTATCAGTTTAACAAAAAAGCCTGGATGACAAGTGTAATTTTTGCGAAGTGGCTTGACAAAAAATTCTTTTATCAAAAAAGGAAGGTTTTACTTTTTATTGACAACTGCACTGCGTATCCTAAGGAGGTAAAAGATCAGCTGAAAAATATTGAGCTTGCGTATTTTCCACCCAACATGACGTCCTTGCTTCAACCATTATCTACAACATAAAACAACTTTACAGAAAACGAATTTTGATGAACATATTGTCACAAATGGATGTGGGGAACCAGTTTTGGTCATAGATTTGCTTCAAACTATTCGATATTTAAGCACAGTGTGGGATGCCTTTGAAACCCCGGAAACAATTTCGAATTGTTTAAGAAAGGCAGGTTTTCGAAAGATATACAGCCCTATTCTGAATACTCCCGGGGAGATAATTCCCGGGGAATTTACATTTTTCTGAGAATAAAATCCTCCTATTTTGAACAAACCCAGCGAATACAAATAAAGGACATACTATTTTGATTATTCGGAGTCAGATGATTTGTTTGTTTCCCGGTTTGTTTACAATAGGAGGATTTTATTCTCAGAAAAATGTAAATTCCCCGGGAATTATCTCCCCGGGAGTATTCAGAATCGGGCTGATAATGCAGGCTCATTGATATGACGATTTGGCTAGCTGATTTGTCTACTCTACAGGCTTCATTTAAGAAAGATGTAAAAGTCTCATGGGGGTGTATGTCATAAAGTAAAGTTACTGATCGGTTCAACTTGGTGAACCCAGTGCGATCCTTATCGACTGCATCTCAAGTCGTCTCACAGAACTCCACGTGGTAACTCCTGGGCAACGGTGTTTTTGGCAACCGCCAAGACGACGGCTAACGTGTGAGCGGCGAACCTTCCTCAGGTTAAGAGGTTTGAGTTGGGCTTGTAACCCGCTTCCCAAAAAAAACATCAATGAAAGCTAACAAAAATGAGAAAATACGGACTCCCCCTAATGTTGACGACCACCGCAAACGTTTAAAGGACCATGATTTACGGATATGCACTTGGAATGTATGAACACATCTCAGACCAGGTGCCACTATCCAACTGGCGGATGTCCTCGAAGAATAAAGAGCTGACATCACCACAATCCAGGAAATAAGATGGAAAGGGCACGGCGTAAATAAAATGAGAAACTGCGATGTTTATTACAGCTGCCATGAAAGCAAACACCAGTTTGGATGCGGATTTGTTGTGAACAAAAGAGTACGTCACCTTGTAGCCGGTTTCACACCAGTGTTTTCTTTCTTTCTAAGTTTTTCTTTGTTCTCGGGGATTTTAATGGCAAAGTAGGCAGGGAAAACATCTTTGGTCCCACCGTCGGTAATTTCAGCATCCACGATGACACCTCCGATAACGGAATAAGGCTGATCGATTTCGCCGCCGCAAGAAATATGGTTTAAGCATCGCGAAACCCATAAGGCAACATGGCTGTCACCTGATGGAAAGACGAAAAACAAGATCGATCATGTTGTGATAGACGGAAGGCATGCATCGAGCGTGCTGGACGTACGGACTTTCCGAACTGCCATCATTGATTCGGACCACTTCCTTGTAGCAGCCAAGGTACCCACTCGTTTAAGTGCAGCAAAACCCGTACGTAACAGCACCAAACGAAAGCTAGACGTCGAAAAGTTGCAATCGCAACCGACAGCACAAGCTTACTCCACGAAGATATCTCATTTCCTCCTGCTAAACCCTCCTCCTCCCGATGATATCAGCGAACAATGGCAACACATATACAACTCCATGACGAAGGCCGCCGAAGAAGAAATTGGTTACCGAAAGCGGCAACAAAGGAACCAATGGTACGATGAGGAGTGTAAAGCCGCCACTGAAGTTAAGAACGTTGCATATAGGGCGACACTCGCGACGATGGCAATGCGAGCTGTGTTGGAGCGAGACCGAGATTTGATGAGGGAGGAGAATCGTATATTCCGAAGAAAGAAAAAAGAGATGGAAAGACGGAAATGTGAGGAGATTGCGTTCTATGGAAATAGAAATGATCTACCAACGAGTAAAACATCAAAGCCAAGACTCGTCTACTGGTATAACTTCGTGTAGAGATGAAAATGGGAAACTGGTGACAGACACGTCGAGTGTGCTGAGGATTTGGAAGAAACATTTCGCCAGCCTATTAGCGGCTGAAGAATCCGGAGAAGAAAACATCCCGCAACCAATCTTAGATGATGGTGTTGAATGTTCACCCCTAACCCTTATGAGGTCAAAGCAGCAATATCCCGGCTTAAGAACAACAAGGCCGCAGGTGCTGATGGAATTCCAGCAGAACTGTATAAGACCGGAGGAGAACAGCTGATAAGGTGCATGCATCAGCTAGTCTGCACCATCTGGGAGAGTGAATGCATGCCTAATGATTGGAACCTCAGCGTACTGTGCCCAATTCACAAGAAAGGAGACAAAACCGTTTGCGCCAACTACCGCCAACTATTCATCGCATATAAAATATTATTGTGAAAGGTGGAAGCCAAAACTCGACGAACTGATTCAGCCCTATCAGTGTGGCTTCAGGACGAATAAATCCACCGTCGACCAAATCTTCACACTTCGCCAGATACTGCAAAAGACCCATGAAATGCAAAGCGATACGTACCATCTATTGATTATAGGGAAGTTCAACTGTATATAAAACACTTGCGTGACTGACTGACAGATTCATCACTTTCCTGGCCAAACGGCTGAAGCTAGAATCATGAAATTTGGTGAGTATGTAGCCCTTATATCCTAGAACGTATTTAAGGAAATTAAATGTGTCCCTTTGAAATGCGAAAAAATACAAAATAATCGAATATTCTGATTTTTGTTGGAAATTGGTCCATGATTGCGATTGGCAAAAACAGATGGAAATGAGTTAGAGGTCGGACAAAAAAGGGGCCAAGACGGGAAAAAAAGGGACAAAAAAAAGGAATTTGTTTTTAAGTTTTTTTTGCAAATTCTTGTGGGCAATAGTTACAGAAGGCAATAGCTACAGATGAATGATCCAAAAACTGGAAATAATGGAAAATGGGACTACAACGGGCCCAAACCTGGTATAATATAAATGAAAATGAAATGAAATAGGTATGGGACGAAAAAGGGCCCAAGACCGGATAAAAAAGTTACAAAAAAGGGGGAAACGATGAAACAATTTTTTGTAAAACATGTTAAAAATAAATAGAGAAGGGACGAAAAAGTGAGAAAAATAAAAAATGGTGAAAAAAAATGTTGGGCAACAACAGAGTTAGAGATGGAACAAAAAAAGCGGACAAAATAGAAGAAATTGGCAAAAAGGGGATAAAATAAAAACTAGGGTCGAACAGATATGTGGCAACAACAACGGGATAAAAAAAGGAACAACAAGTGGGAAAAATAGAAAAAAAGCTGAAACAAATTTGTTGGCTACTATATGTGGAAATGAGTTAGAATGGAACGAAAAATGAGTCAAAACGGGATAGAAAAGTTGCAAAAATGGGAAAAAAAAATAAAAAAAGGATGAAACAAATTTTTGCAAAACATGTAAATAATAGTTAGAGAAGGGACGAAAAGGTGAACCACATTTTGGGCAAGAACAGTGGGAAATCAGTTATAGATTGGACAAAAAATGGGCCAAAACAGGATAACAAAAATTGACAAAAAGGGGATAAAATAAAAAAGAGTCAAGCGCCCCGGTAGGCGAGTTGGTAGCGTGCTTGCCTATCAGCGTGGGGATTGTGGGTTCGATTCCCACCAGAGGTCTGTCTGTCGCTGCAAAAAATCTAAACATATGGTCTGTGTCACCCGGTTTACCCTTAGACCCAAGAATTAGAATATAAATTTACTTTGTATTATAAATAATAATAAATAAATAAAAAAGAGTCGAACAGAAAAAGTGGAGAAAAACGGTATAAAAACTTTACGAAAAAGAGGGGAAAAACAAAAATGTGTTTGATAAAGTTGTAATCGGCAGGAATGAGCCAAAAATCTGGTATAATATAAATTAGAAATAATCTACATACAATTTGTTCTTGCTGCGGCAGAACATATACTAATCTACATACAAGTACGTTAAATATGTGCGTGACTGACTGACTGATTCATTATCTCCTCGCCAATGGCTGAAGCTAGAATCATGACATTTGCTATGAACGGATTTTTGAAATTCGACGCAATAACTACGCTTTCCAACAAATTCTGGAAAAGAGTTTCAAAACGTATCAAAACGGGATAAAAAAGAAAGAATACAAAAGGGTGAAGCAAATTGTTGGCAACAATAGGTGGAAATGAGTTAAATAGATACGCAAAAGGGGGCAACACGGAATAAAAGGGAAAGAAACGTGATAGAAGTAAAACAGGTTTTTGGATACAACAAGGTCGTAATAGCAGCAAAACGGGATAAAAAAGGAAGAAAAAGTGGAAACAAAATAGGATAACGGGACGAAAAATAGGCATCGCATATCAAAACGGGATATAAAAGGTATAAAGGGGGAAAAACAAAAATGTGTGAAAAAAATGTACTCGACAGGAATACATATTTCCTTATAATGAATTTCTGTAAAGTGAAGTTTTCTATACAATGAAAAAATTTTTAAGGTGTAAGTTTGACTCATTGCGTTTTTGTCTCCTTATAATGAATTTCAAAAAAAATTCTGTTACGCACGCTTACAGCTCTATGTGCCAAGAATGAAGTCACATATAATTAGAGGATTCCAAATGAGGAAATCAAAACAACAAAAAAAGAATAAAATCACATCAATAACAGTTTTGGCATCAGTTGCCGGTGTTTAGTGAAAGACGCAGCGCAGCTCCGTTTCTCCTGAAAAAATATTATTAATTATCAATAAAGTTGAAGGAGTAAAAAAATGATGTAGCTAAACAATTTGGAATTCTTCCCACCACTTTACCAAATATTTTAAAAAACAAAGCAGTGATTCTAAACCAGTGAAAAAGTTGCAGTCGGGTAAACCGACTTATATATACCCTTACCCTCAGTATAAACATACAAGTCTCATATTCCAAATTATCGGAAAGTCAAAAGTGAGCGTGGCTGCTACCATTGCACTATGGCCGAAATCGCGATTTTAGCGGCAAAAAATGCTTCCCGACAAGCTAGCCTCACCAAATTTGGTGTGTAGACTTCTAATGATAAAAAAAGGATTTGAGAAAAAATGGGCGGGCCACGCCCCTTTTTTTTCTAAAGTAATCACAAATAGTACTTCCTGACAAGCTAGCTACTGAGAAATATCTCCTTTTTCCAAAGTAATGGCAAATAGTACTTCCTGAGCCGCTAGCTACTTAGAAAAAAGTCACTTGAGAAAGAAATGGGCGGGCCACGCCCATTACGAAAAAAATATTGAATGCTACCACGAACTTGCCATTTTTTCAAATCTAGCTTGTATGAAAGTTTTAAAACAAACTCGAAACTACGAATCCACGCATTCAAAGGGCTTATTCCATATTTCAAAGCCTCTGACTTTGCTTCAAAGTAAGGAGAATCAAAGTTTCTTTTAGTTTCTGTCAACACATTTAAGACTTTTCCATCTATTAATGTCATATATAAATTATATTTGACTTTAATTTTTTTCCATTACTTATTGTGTATTGTAGTGGTTCCAACTTCTTAATCTGTTTATTTATGTTGTGATTTTCAGTTAAAATGTGCTCTTTTGTTTCTTTAACAGACTCCACTTTTATTGGTATACAAAAGCGTACTGACTGAGGTGTCCGGTTTACCCAAATATTATCACCTGCTGATGAAATTATTTTTATTGGAATGACTGATGTCACAAAAAGGGACTGATCGAAACTTTCCCAAGTATTTTCCACAAATTTTTGTTTAAACAAGCTGTGACCGGTAGAACCATCAAACCCGTAGCTCAAAATTAGGATCAATTCTTCAACATTCATTGTACACAATACTTCATCCTGATATGCAAGAATTCTTTTAGCTGTGTGGTCTACCAAATTTTGCAACGATACTTCCACAGAGCTTTCATTTTCTTTGATTTCATCCGGTCTACATTTTAATTTGCTCTTATAAACTTTATCATAAGTCGGATAAATATTACTATTGTGTTTTATGTTTAATTGACGCATGTCCATTTAAACAAATTTTTGTGTTTATTATTGTACATTTGATAGTAATAAGACATTCATTTGTATTTATATGTGTAAATCTAGTTATTAAAAAAAATAAACACCAAATAAGTAATTAGTTTTTGTTTCAATACATGGCATCTTGTCATCAGTGCCTGTTTCTTCCTTCAACGCCGTGATGTACTGAAAAGTAAATTAGTTGACAAAATTCATGTATATGTAAATCTAATTATGTATGTACCTTCAACTCCCGTATGAATCCGAAGGCGTTTTCTTCTTTACACTCAATGCGCACATATATTGGCAAAATAAGTTATGAAGGGCAATAAACCGATTTTGGCAACAAACAAAAAGGGTTCAATATTTTATTACGGTTGTGTTGCAATTTCCCTACTTTTATTACGGTCGCTTGTTGTGCATCGATGTGCGCAAATGCATTGGGCTTGGAATTTCGTGGGAATGTGTGTTGTCTATGGAGACTGCGCGACGCCGTCGGTGCTAGAGAACAGTCTGGAAATAAAACGATGTGTTGTTATACACACAGAATGTAAATTATTACAATTATTTTTGTCTGTGGCTCAAAATCTCGTACATTGTATGCTGATGAACATAAAACTTCGATGCAGACGTTTGGCTTCATGTACGTATTAATCATTGCACAAATTACTTACAAACGTCCAAGGAACTGCATAAAAACTCACTGCCAACCAATTGTATCTGCCCAAACTGTCACTATTTCATTGAGTTTCTTATTTGTTGCTCCTACGTTTTCATTTTTTTTTTCACTGAAAGGAACAGAGTATTTTATTTGCCATACTCATTCATACTTACTGACGGTTTTTCTTTAACATGCTTTTATATTTTATAAAATAAAAATTCTAACACTTTCCGCACATTCAGGACTATGTAGCACAACTACTGATTGACGACTGAGCGTTAGAAAACAAAACGTAATAAATCAAAAGAAGAAGAGTATGTACATCAGGGATGAGAAATCAGTTCTTCGTTTTGTACTTTCCGTTCATTGAAATTGTGCTCTTTGATGCGATGGTACCGAAATCAAAAAAGATATTTTGTTTTCAGAATTAGTTTTATTAAAGTAAAAAGACATACATATGTACATAAACATTCTATTTAAAGTTTGGGTACTCTACAAACAGTGCTTTCGTCTATTGCCAGTGAATAATAATTTCTTTCGCAAAAGTTGTCAATTTGCTTGCAGTTTTCACAATATTTATTGCCCTTTAAAACTTATTATATTCAAGTAATCTAGAACTGTAGTTCGAATATTATATTCAGCTTCAAATGCGCTCAGTATAATTTCCATTTCAGATTCATCCACGAGAGATCTCACGACATTGGCCGAAACGTTTTTTTTTTTATTTTTTACCTTAGATTCTCGCAGAGCACTTCTCTTAATGTGACACTAACGACATGTTATTCGAATATCATTGTTATATTCCATTTCACAATATATGTAGGAACGGGTTTGCCCATGCAAACGGATGACAGTGTGCATCAATACGGACAGTAGCGTGTAGCGAAATAGACGGACGACAAAGAAGACAACCAGAGAGAGTTACACTATTCATTCTCCCCCTCACTGATGTTCGCCAAAACAGCAGCGAGGAGAAGTATGGTGTGTAGGGATGACGAAGGAAAACAGACAGACGGATTTAGGAGTTTGTAAACGACAGCAGACAAGTGACAACGGAACGGATGAGACAACAGACTTAATCGTTTCCTTAAATGAATTAATTAAAATAAGAAGTCAATGTAAAATAGTTTAAGAAAGTGAATTCGATATTAAATGAATTATTTGAAACGTATGTGACCACCGTGTTTTATTGAAGTGGATATGGTTTATCCTACAAATTTGGGGGCTCAACCGATTTAATGAACATAGTGCTGAAATTTGTTTTTTCATTGGAATTTGATGTGAATGTGAATGGTGGAAAAAAAAACACAAGTAAAACCCAATTCAAAGCAACATAAACCCAAAATTTAAATAGTGTGTGCAAAATAACTTCGCATTAAAGCGAAGAAAACGGAAAAAATCACTAAAAAAAAAAAATACTGTTACCCACAAAAAAAAAAGGAAAAAATGCGAGCGGTTTATTTCCAATAAACAAACAAAGTGTATTGAAATTGCAACAACAGAACGAATATAAAAATCAAACAAACGAAAAACAATTGGGTGAACGCGTTAGAAAAAACACCAACAACAGTCTAACACAGAACATTTAAAGAGATAATCTGAGATAAAGTGAATAAGAGAAAGTAAGAGAATCGAAATCGACACAAAAAATAAGAGTATCGAGATCATTAGAAAAGAGTGTTGCACACACACTACTTCAGAACAAAACAATAGAAAAAAGAGTAACGAAGAAACGTATTAACACCAAAATAACGAGGGTGGTTAACAAACGTTGAGAAATAATAAACGAAAATTTAACTTAAAATTTTTAAATTGAGCTGTCTGAAAAATACAATTTAATACTTAATGAAAAATATAAACTATTCAAAACAATTGTGTTGTTCGTTCGTCAAATCGTCAACCTTTTGTATAGAAACCGTTCCATCAAACAAAGTGTGCGAAGTGCGTGCAAACAAGAAGAAGAGCATATGCTTATGAAATACTGTGGTACCGAATAATTGCCGTGAAGAGGGCGAGGAGGGCAAGGCGCTGTAGCAGAGGGAGCAGTAATAAACATAGAAGAGAAAATGTATTAGGAGATAAGTACTAATAAGTTTTTACATTTATAATTGTAAAATTGTAACAAATTTACAAAGAGTGACCTTTAAAGTTGAATGTAAACTTTGTGGAATGAATAACGAGTAAATGAATAATTTTTGCCATAGATGAAGCAGAGAGCCACAATTGTGTAAATGAATGTAAACGAATAAGCGTAATGCAAGAGGTTTAATTATAGATGGAGCAAAGAGGCTCAATTTTGTGAGAAAAATTTTGATTGTTTTCGTTGCATTTGGCAGAGTAGAGAGACACAATTGTGGAAAAAGATGATATTTTATATGGAGCAAAGAGGCTCAAACTTTTGAAGAACATTTTTTAGAGTATTTTGATGATTATCGTTGCAGTTTGTTATTCAGTTACTAAGAGGAATAACGGCTGATGAAATTTTGAAGGTCACTGTTTGCGATTTTTTTTTTCTTTGCATATACAACATATAAATACATATACATTTCTTTTGCTATTTTCTGTACCATATATACTTAAGTAAATATTAAATATTTGAAATTATATGGAACAATCTGGAAACATGGACTTGAGGCAGGTTTTAACATTGACGTCAGACGAACTGAAGGTTAAGGCGGAAGAGTTAAAAGTTCCGACTTCAGGGACCAAGACTGACTTGCAGGAGAGGCTTATACGACATTTGACTGTTAGCAATGATACTGATGGTAATTCACAGTATGACGAAGCGGCTTCGGATTTGGATCAGCGGGAAGGTGTAGAACATTCCCGTTTCACTTTGCGTGATATAGAAGATTCTTTATCTAAATTTTGTGGTGAACGATCCCCTGATGTAGAAAGCTGGATAGAAGAATTTGAGGATTGCGCTTATGTGGTCAAATGGGATGATCTTCAGAAATACGTATACGCGAAGCAATTGCTGAAGGGTGGGGCCAAATCCTTTATTAGAAGTCAATCTAAAGTAAGAGATTGGGAAACCCTGAAATCGATATTGAGGAAGGAGTTTGGGCAAAAGGTGTCGTCGATATCTGTGCACAAAAAACTGAGGAACCGCAGAAAGAGGAACGACGAGACTTTTCGCCAGTATCTCTATAGTCTGATGGAAATTGGCAGCTCGATAAATCTAGACGATATCAGCATTATCGAATATTTTATAGAAGGCATTCCAGATTATAGATCAAATAAGGCCGATCTTTATCAGGCAAAGGATTTAGATGAGTTGAAGCAACAAATTGTCATCTACGAGAAAATAGGTGCTCCTGAAAAATCATCAAATTTCAAAGGGCCAAAACCAAAGAACGACAAGCCTGTCTCGGGGAAGATGGATCCAGCAAGACGATGCTTCAAATGTGGAGAAGAGGGCCATATAGCCAATAATTGTCGGTCAAAGGAAGTTAAATGTTTCAAATGCAAGGCATTTGGTCACAAGTCTACCGAATGTGGCAAGACAGTTGGAAGAAAAGAGCTCACAAATGTCGGCAATGGTGGATACCGGCAGCGACATTAGCATACTGCGCTACGATACTCTTTTCAATTTGACAAACGCGACATTAGAGGCTAAGAAGAAAAAGTTGACAGGAATTGGAGGCAAAAATATTACAACCCTGGGAAGTATAAGAATACGAGTGAAGTTAGATTTAGAGGAACTGAACATAGAATTCGATGTTGTACGAGAAGGTGATATTTTCTATTCAGCAATTATTGGAAATGATGTTCTTTGCAAAATGGACTTAACGATAAATGAAAAAGGTGCACGTTTCAGCAGAAAACTACCTGAGGTCAATCTGTTCAATCAGTGGGTATATAACTCCGACGAAGGTACGTCCGAAGATGGAGAAGACGGTTCAGTTAACTCACTGAATATTAATAACGAGAGAAAGGCTGTTACAGTGGAAGACAATCCAATAGCAGACCTTACAGCCGAGTTCGAAAATATGATCATTTCGATGTCATCTATCGTCAATCCACAGGTAGAGTTAGAAGTCGGGCATCTCAGTTCAGAATTAAAATCAGAGATAGAGTGGATGGTCGAGTCATATAGGTCGTGGAAACCAGAGACATATCCGATCAAAATGAGAATAGTTCTCACTGACGACGTTCCAGTATCCAGCCGACCAAGACGCATGTCATATGTAGACCAGCAGACTATTGACAACCAAGTTAAGGAGTGGCTCAGCGAAGGAATCATTAGGTCCAGTTTTTCTGAATATTCGTCACCAGTGGTTTTAGTTTCCATATGCAATCCCATAAGCAGTTTTGGGAAAATGTTAAGCCATGCCAAATTTCAGAGTGATTGCTTAACTCTTTCGAAAGTTATCGGGCGTACCAGCAGGACAGACAGACAGACATGGCCCAAACGATTTAGAAAGTCATGAATCGAATTTGATTCAAAGAGAAAAAAATTAATTTCTTTATAATGAAGTTTCTATATAATCAAGTTCGACTGTATATAAAACTCTTGCGTGACTGACTGACATCATCACTGTCCTGGCCAAACGGCTGAAGCTAGAATCATGAAATTTGGTGAGTATGTAGCCCTTGTATCCTAGAACATATTTGTGGAAATTTGTGTCCCTTTGAAATGGGAAAAAATACAAAATAATCGAATATTGTGATTTTTGTTGAAAATTGGTCCATGATTGCGATTGGCAAAAACATATGGAAATGAGTTAGAGGTGGGACGAAAAAGGGGCCCAGACGGGGAAAAAGGGACAAAAAAGAGGATTTTTTTTAAAAAAATTTTTGTCAAATTCTTGTGGGCAATAGTTACAGAAGGCAATAGCTACACGCTAAAAAAAATGGCCATTTTAACAAATTTTTGTGTTTATTATTGTACATTTGATAGTAATAAGACATTCATTTGTATTTATATGTGTAAATCTAGTTATTAAAAAAAATAAACACCAAATAAGTAATTAGTTTTTGTTTCAATACATGGCATCTTGTCATCAGTGCCTGTTTCTTCCTTCAACGCCGTGATGTACTGAAAAGTAAATTAGTTGACAAAATTCATGTATATGTAAATCTAATTATGTATGTACCTTCAACTCCCGTATGAATCCGAAGGCGTTTTCTTCTTTACACTCAATGCGCACATCTATTGGCAAAATAAGTTATGAAGGGCAATAAACCGATTTTGGCAACAAACAAAAAGGGTTCAATATTTTATTACGGTTGTGTTGCAATTTCCCTACTTTTATTACGGTCGCTTGTTGTGCATCGATGTGCGCAAATGCATTGGGCTTGGAATTTCGTGGGAATGTGTGTTGTCTATGGAGACTGCGCGACGCCGTCGGTGCTAGAGAACAGTCTGGAAATAAAACGATGTGTTGTTATACACACAGAATGTAAATTATTACAATTATTTTTGTCTGTGGCTCAAAATCTCGTACATTGTATGCTGATGAACATAAATGGGTTCTGTGTTTATATGGAGAGTAATTATTGACGAGTGCTGAACGTGTGCATAAAAATTAAAAACTTCGATGCAGACGTTTGGCTTCAACTCAGTAAATACAAAATGTTCAACATGTACGTATTAATCATTGCACAAATTACTTACAAACGTCCAAGGAACTGCATAAAAACTCACTGCCAACCAATTGTATCTGCCCAAACTGTCACTATTTCATTGAGTTTCTTATTTGTTGCTCCTACGTTTTCATTTTTTTTTTCACTGAAAGGAACAGAGTATTTTATTTGCCATACTCATTCATACTTACTGACGGTTTTTCTTTAACATGCTTTTATATTTTATAAAATAAAAATTCTAACACTTTCCGCACATTCAGGACTATGTAGCACAACTACTGATTGACGACTGAGCGTTAGAAAACAAAACGTAATAAATCAAAAGAAGAAGAGTATGAACATCAGGGATGAGAAATCAGTTCTTCGTTTTGTACTTTCCGTTCATTGAAATTGTGCTTTTTGATGCGATGGTACCAAAATCAAAAAAGATATTTTGTTTTCAGAATTAGTTTTATCAAAGTAAAAAGACATTGTACATATGTACATAAACATTCTATTTAAAGTTTGGGTACTCTACAAACAGTGCTTTCGTCTATTGCCAGTGAATAATAATTTCTTTCGCAAAAGTTGTCAATTTGCTTGCAGTTTTCACAATATTTATTGCCCTTTAAAACTTATTATATTCAAGTAATCTAGAACTGTAGTTCGAATATTATATTCAGCTTCAAATGCGCTCAGTATAATTTCCATTTCTGATTCATCCACGAGAGATCTCACGACATTGGCCGAAACGTTTTTTTTTTTATTTTTTACCTTAGATTCTAGCAGAGCACTTCTCTTAATGTGACACTAACGACATGTTATTCGAATATCATTGTTATATTCCATTTCACAATATATGTAGGAACGGGTTTGCCCATGCAAACGGATGACAGTGTGCATCAATACGGACAGTAGCGTGTAGCGAAATAGACGGACGACAAAGAAGACAACCAGAGAGAGTTACAATATTCATTCTCCCCCTCACTGATGTTCGCCAAAACAGCAGCGAGGAGAAGTATGGTGTGTAGGGATGACGAAGGAAAACAGACAGACGGATTTAGGAGTTTGTAAACGACAGCAGACAAGTGACAACGGAACGGATGAGACAACAGACTTGATCGTTTCCTTAAATGAATTAATTAAAATAAGAAGTCAATGTAAAATAGTTTAAGAAAGTGAATTCGATATTAAATGAATTATTTGAAACGTATGTGACCACCGTGTTTTATTGAAGTGGATATGGTTTATCCTACAAATTTGGGGGCTCAACCGATTTAATGAACATAGTGCTGAAATTTGTTTTTTCATTGGAATTTGATGTGAATGTGAATGGTGGAAAAAAAAACACAAGTAAAACCCAATTCAAAGCAACATAAACCCAAAATTTAAATAGTGTGTGCAAAATAACTTCGCATTAAAGCGAAGAAAACGGAAAAAATCACTAAAAAAAAAAATACTGTTACCCACAAAAAAAAAAGGAAAAAATGCGAGCGGTTTATTTCCAATAAACAAACAAAGTGTATTGAAATTGCAACAACAGAACGAATATAAAAATCAAACAAACGAAAAACAATTGGGTGAACGCGTTAGAAAAAACACCAACAACAGTCTAACACAGAACATTTAAAGAGATAATCTGAGATAAAGTGAATAAGAGAAAGTAAGAGAATCGAAATCGACACAAAAAATAAGAGTATCGAGATCATTAGAAAAGAGTGTTGCACACACACTACTTCAGAACAAAACAATAGAAAAAAGAGTAACGAAGAAACGTATTAACACCAAAATAACGAGGGTGGTTAACAAACGTTGAGAAATAATAAACGAAAATTTAACTTAAAATTTTTAAATTGAGCTGTCTGAAAAATACAATTTAATACTTAATGAAAAATACAAACTATTCAAAACAATGTGGAATGAATAACGAGTAAATGAATAATTTTTGCCATAGATGAAGCAGAGAGCCACAATTGTGTAAATGAATGTAAACGAATAAGCGTAATGCAAGAGGTTTAATTATAGATGGAGCAAAGAGGCTCAATTTTGTGAGAAAAATTTTGATTGTTTTCGTTGCATTTGGCAGAGTAGAGAGACACAATTGTGGAAAAAGATGATATTTTATATGGAGCAAAGAGGCTCAAACTTTTGAAGAACATTTTTTAGAGTATTTTGATGATTATCGTTGCAGTTTGTTATTCAGTTACTAAGAGGAATAACGGCTGATGAAATTTTGAAGGTCACTGTTTGCGATTTTTTTTTTCTTTGCATATACAACATATAAATACATATACATTTCTTTTGCTATTTTCTGTACCATATATACTTAAGTAAATATTAAATATTTGAAATTATATGGAACAATCTGGAAACATGGACTTGAGGCAGGTTTTAACATTGACGTCAGACGAACTGAAGGTTAAGGCGGAAGAGTTAAAAGTTCCGACTTCAGGGACCAAGACTGACTTGCAGGAGAGGCTTATACGACATTTGACTGTTAGCAATGATACTGATGGTAATTCACAGTATGACGAAGCGGCTTCGGATTTGGATCAGCGGGAAGGTGTAGAACATTCCCGTTTCACTTTGCGTGATATAGAAGATTCTTTATCTAAATTTTGTGGTGAACGATCCCCTGATGTAGAAAGCTGGATAGAAGAATTTGAGGATTGCGCTTATGTGGTCAAATGGGATGATCTTCAGAAATACGTATACGCGAAGCAATTGCTGAAGGGTGGGGCCAAATCCTTTATTAGAAGTCAATCTAAAGTAAGAGATTGGGAAACCCTGAAATCGATATTGAGGAAGGAGTTTGGGCAAAAGGTGTCGGCGATATCTGTGCACAAAAAACTGAGGAACCGCAGAAAGAGGAACGACGAGACTTTTCGCCAGTATCTCTATAGTCTGATGGAAATTGGCAGCTCGATAAATCTAGACGATATCAGCATTATCGAATATTTTATAGAAGGCATTCCAGATTATAGATCAAATAAGGCCGATCTTTATCAGGCAAAGGATTTAGATGAGTTGAAGCAACAAATTGTCATCTACGAGAAAATTGGTGCTCCTGAAAAATCATCAAATTTCAAAGGGCCAAAACCAAAGAACGACAAGCCTGTCTCGGGGAAGATGGATCCAGCAAGACGATGCTTCAAATGTGGAGAAGAGGGCCATATAGCCAATAATTGTCGGTCAAAGGAAGTTAAATGTTTCAAATGCAAGGCATTTGGTCACAAGTCTACCGAATGTGGCAAGACAGTTGGAAGAAAAGAGCTCACAAATGTCGGCAATGGTGGATACCGGCAGCGACATTAGCATACTGCGCTACGATACTCTTTTCAATTTGACAAACGCGACATTAGAGGCTAAGAAGAAAAAGTTGACAGGAATTGGAGGCAAAAATATTACAACCCTGGGAAGTATAAGAATACGAGTGAAGTTAGATTTAGAGGAACTGAACATAGAATTCGATGTTGTACGAGAAGGTGATATTTTCTATTCAGCAATTATTGGAAATGATGTTCTTTGCAAAATGGACTTAACGATAAATGAAAAAGGTGCACGTTTCAGCAGAAAACTACCTGAGGTCAATCTGTTCAATCAGTGGGTAACTCCGACGAAGGTACGTCCGAAGATGGAGAAGACGGTTCAGTTAACTCACTGAATATTAATAACGAGAGAAAGGCTGTTACAGTGGAAGACAATCCAATAGCAGACCTTACAGCCGAGTTCGAAAATATGATCATTTCGATGTCATCTATCGTCAATCCACAGGTAGAGTTAGAAGTCGGGCATCTCAGTTCAGAATTAAAATCAGAGATAGAGTGGATGGTCGAGTCATATAGGTCGTGGAAACCAGAGACATATCCGATCAAAATGAGAATAGTTCTCACTGACGACGTTCCAGTATCCAGCCGACCAAGACGCATGTCATATGTAGACCAGCAGACTATTGACAACCAAGTTAAGGAGTGGCTCAGCGAAGGAATCATTAGGTCCAGTTTTTCTGAATATTCGTCACCAGTGGTTTTAGTTTCCAAGAAGGACGGAACTAAAAGACTTTGCTGTGACTATAGACGGCTCAATGAAAAGATAGTGCGGGACCAATTTCCCATGGCGTTCATCGATGATGTGCTTCAACGACTACAAACGGCTAAAGTGTATACAACACTTGATCTTAAAAATGGTTTTTTTCACGTGCCAATAGATGAAGGTTCTCAAAAATATACGTCTTTCGTAACACACAACGGACAGTACGAGTTCCTATTTGTGCCATTTGGAATATCTAACTCGCCTGCTGTATTCTGCCGATATATTTCAGCTGTATTCCACAATTTAATAAAAGATGGTACAATGATAATTTATATGGATGACATAGTCATACCTTCGATGAATGAGATAGAAGGAATCAAGAAACTCAAGAAAGTACTGGAAGTCGCGTCGTTAAACGGACTGAAAGTTAAATGGAGTAAATGTCAATTTCTTCGGAGACAAATAACATTTTTAGGGTATATTGTAGAAGATTCAGCGATATCTCCATCTAGGGAGAAAGTCTCCGCTGTGAACAAATTTCCAATACCTGGAACTACAAAAGAGGTTGAACGATTTTTGGGCCTGACATCATATTTTAGACGTTTTATCCCGAATTATGCTTTGGTTGCCAAACCACTGTCAGATCTCCTTCGGAAAAACGCAAAATTCGTGATGGGGGATGAACAGCAGCTGGCTTTTCAACAGCTTAGAAATTCGTTGAGTAGTAATAGTATACTAAGATTATATAACCCAAAAGCTGCAACTGAAATCCACACAGACGCAAGCAGGTACGGATATGGAGCGGTGCTTCTACAGATAGATTCAGAAGATCAACAATTGCATCCCGTCGAATATTTAAGTCGCAAGACAACTCCCGCCGAGGAAAAGTATCACTCATATGAGTTGGAGGTTTTAGCTATCATCGAGGCTTTAACAAAGTGGCGGATATATGTCATGGGCATGAAAGTTAAGATCGTAACCGACTGCAATGCATTCGCCATGACCATGCGAAAACGAGACGTGCCGCTGAAAGTATCGAGATGGACGTTATTTTTACAAGATTTCGATTACGAAATCGAGCACCGATCTGGATCAAAGATGAGGCATGTAGATGCCTTGAGTCGCGTATCGCGTATGATGATTCAAGATACCTTACACCATCAAATAAAGGAGGCGCAGCAAAATGATGACTGGACGAAGGCTGTTCGTAAAATTTTAGAGAAAGACGCGTACGACGATTTTTACATGAAATACGACATTTTACACAAAGACCCCTCGAGAGAGCTGATAGTGATTCCGACAAATATGGAAAAGGAGATCATCGAAATGGCGCACAGACAAGGGCATTTCGCTTCTCGCAAAACCAGAGATATTGTAGAGAAAAACTTTTTTATTCCAAACCTGGAATCCAAAACACAGAGTGTTGTAAAGAGCTGTGTCCAATGCATTATCACAGATGCCAAAGCTGGTAGCAAGGAAGGTATGCTTGATCCCATCGACAAATCCGACAGGCCTTTCCTAACTTACCACATGGATCATGTAGGTCCAATGGAGTCCACGAAGAAAATGTATAATCATATCCTGGTGATTATTGACGCTTTTTCACAATTTATATGGTTATATCCAACAAAAAGCACAGGTACGGACGAAGTCATTGATAAATTGCAGAAGCAGGCCGCCACTTTCGGAAACCCAGAGAGAATTATCACCGATCGCGGTACGGCGTTTACGTCTGGCAATTTTAAGGAATACTGCGAGAGCCAAAGTATTCAACACCTATTAATCGTGACTGGAGTACCACGGGGAAATGGACAGGTGGAAAGAGTTCACAGAGTAATCATACCCATGTTAGCCAAAATATGCGCCGAGAAGCCTAACCATTGGTACAAACATGTAGACCGAATCCAACAAATAATAAATAATACGCCTAGCCGAAGTACCAAGAAGACACCTTTCAATATCGTCACCGGCCTGAACATGAAAACAAAAGACGACTTCCAATTTCGCGAAATTTTAGAAGAAATGTCCATCGAAGAACTGCACCATGAGCAAGATCGAGTACGAGAAGAAGCACGGGAAAACATAAGCAAAATCCAAGCTGAAAATAAGAAAGTATTTGATCGAAAGAGAGTCTAGGGCATCGAGTACAAAGCCGAAGATTTAGTAGCCATCAAGCGAACACAATTCGGCTCTGGCATGAAGTTACGTCCGAAGTTTTTAGGACCGTACAAGGTGGTGAAGAAATTAAAACATGGCAGATACGAGGTGGAGAAACTGGGCGAAGGTGAAGGCTCAAGAAGATGCACAACTGTTGTAGAATTTATGAAGCCGTGGAGTCATGCTTCGGGGTCGAAGCAGTGTCAGGATAGCCGACTGTAGGAACGGGTTTGCCCATGCAAACGGATGACAGTGTGCATCAATACGGACAGTAGCGTGTAGCGAAATAGACGGACGACAAAGAAGACATCCAGAGAGAGTTACACTATTCATTCACCCCCTCACTGATGTTCGCCAAAACAGCAGCGAGGAGAAGTATGGTGTGTAGGGATGACGAAGGAAAACAGACAGACAGATTTAGGAGTTTGTAAACGACAGCAGACAAGTGACAACGGAACGGATGAGACAACAGACTTGATCGTTTCCTTAAATGAATTAATTAAAATAAGAAGTCAATGTAAAATAGTTTAAGAAAGTGAATTCGATATTAAATGAATTATTTGAAACGTATGTGACCACCGTGTTTTATTGAAGTGGATATGGTTTATCCTACATATATAAATTTGCACTTTACACAGCTTTTCTTCAAATTACTGACAAATCTGTAAACTGTATTAAATTAGGCCCGAAAGTGCTGTATCATGGTACTTTCGATGGCGCAAATGCACCAACACAGTACAATTGTATTATATTTTACATCCCTGATGTACATGCATTCCCATATGTATGCATGAGTGTATAAAATGGTGTGATACTCCTTTTGTGTGTTCTCTCTCTGTGAATTTATCTTATTCTCTTGGTTATTATTACTCAGAGAACAGAGATACAAATACTTAAATATTTGAACGCAAATATTGTACTTAGTAGAATTTAACACTTACATTGCGTGGTTTTTGTCAAACACGCTTTTGCGAATATCCGAATACGTAATATTAATAGCAAATGAGTTATATTTACATTGAAATAAACTTTGTGTACAAGGAAATAAGCTTTACTTGCTACATGTTCTAAACACGCGTTTTACTTCTGTACAAACATGTAAAAATTACGGCTTTTTCAGCATGTACAGATGAATGGTTCAAAAAGTGGAAATAATGGAAAATGGGACTAATCCGGGCCCAAAATAGAAATAAAGGGTGTTTTTTATTGGGGTATAGAACTTTAAGTTGGCATCACTTTTTTAACTGGCGGCCATTTTGTCAGCTGTCAAGTGATTAATATTTAGTTTGGTTTGCCATTTCATCATGAACAGGTTGACAAAAGAACAACGCTTGCAAATCGTGCAAATTTATTTCGAAAGTAATGGTTCAGTTCGCGAAGTTCACTGACTGACTGACGGTTTGGTGTGCTCTATGGGCTGGTGGAGTCATTGGGCCATACTTCTTCCGAAATAATGCTGGAGAGTCAGTTACCGTTAATGGAGACCGGTATAAAGCCATGATAACCGACTATTTTGTTCCCGAATTGGATGGCATGAATGTGGATGAGTTGTGGTTCCAACAAGTGGTTGAAAATTGGACCTGTAGAATTGGCTTTATTCGAGCCAGCCGCGTCGGTCATATGCCCGAAATCATATTTAAACATTAATGGCATAAAATTATCCTTCCAATAAAGCCAAATTGATGGACATTAAAACGATTTTCTTGTGTTTTATTTCAATTCGAAGTTCTATACCTCAATAAAAAACACCCTTTAGAGAGGGGACGAAAAAGGGCCAAGGAGAAAAAAAAGTTACAAAAAGGTGGGAAAAGGATGAAACTAAATTTTGTTGGGCAACAGCAGAGTTCGAGATGGAACAAAAAAAGCGGACAAAATAGATTAAATTGGCAAAAAGGGGATGAAATAAAAACAGGGGTTGAACAGATATGAGGCAACAACAACGGGATAAAAATAGGAACAACAAGTGGGAAACATAAAAAAAAGGTGAAGCAAATTTTTTGGCTACTATATGTGGAAATGAGTTAGAATGGAACGAAAAATGACTCAAAACGGGATAGAAAAGTTGCAAAAATGGGAAAAAAAATAAAAAAAAGGATGAAACAAATTTTTGCAAAACATGTAAATAATAGTTAGAGAAGGGACGAAAAGGTGGCAAAACCGTATCAAAACGGGATAAAAGGAAGAAAAATAAAGAAGGGTGAACCACATTTTGGGCAAGAACTGTTGGAAATCAGTTATAGATGGGACAAAAAAGGGGCCAAAACAGGATAAAAAAATTTACAAAAAGGGGATAAAATAAAAAAGAGTCGAACAGATTTTTGGCAACAACAACGGGATAAAGTTTTCTTGGCAAAAACATGTGGATATTAGTTCGTGAAGGGACGAAAAAGTGGACAAAAACTTTACGAAAAAGAGGGGAAAAACAAAAATGTGATTGATAAAGTTGTAACCGGCAGGAATGAGCCAAAAATCTGGTATAATATAAATGAGAAATAATCTACATACAATTTGTTCTTGCTTCGGCAGAACATATACTAATCTACATACAAGTACATTAAATACTGGCGTTACTGACTGACTGATTCATCTCCTCGCCAATGGCTGAAGCTAGAATCATGACATTTGCTATGAACGGATTTTTGAAATTCGACGCCACAACTACGCTTTCCAACAAATGCTGGAAAAGAGTTTCAAAACGTATCAAAACGGGATAAAAAAAAAAGAAAGAATACAAAAGGTTGAAGCAAATTTTTGGCAACAACAGGTGGAAATGAGTGAAATAGATACGCAAAAGGGGCAACACGGAATAAAATGGAAAGAAAAGTGATAGAAGTGAAAGAGAGTTTTGGCAACAACAAGGTCGTAATAGCAGCAAAACGGGATAAAGGGACGAAAAATAGGCATCGCATATCAAAACGGGATATAAAAGATATAAAAAACAAAAATGTGTGAAAAAAATGTACTAGACAGGAATGAGTGGAAAAAGGGAACAATAAATGGGTCCAAAACTGGTGAAATATATGAATGGAAAATAACTTTAACTTCGGGGAGACCAAAAAGTTTTAGGATACTGAAAAGACTACAAAATGGTCCAAGACGGGTAAAATATAGAGGTTGTGGGATAATTTTAGAAAGGAAATACAAGTTTGGAAGTTGTTTCGCGATTGACAACTGCAGTTGCAATAAGTAGAAAAAGGGACTAAAATGGGGAAAATTAAAAAATTGTGTATTGATGTACAATTAATTATCGAATATTGTACTTTAATAATTACCACTTTGTTTTATGAAATTATAGAACGCTTTTGTAAAACTGTTTGTGAATGAAAAAATATTGAAAATATTTTTTCAGTACGATACACATTTTCCAACAAATAAAACCGTTTCTTTATAAAAGATATAAACCATTGCGCATACATATACATATTTCCAATAGGTTATGGGCCTGCGCATACGCTATTTTATATTAAAGAATTAATTGGTATTTTCTTTTTAAATCGTATTTTATTATTCGGGCGGTCGTCATAATGAATGGTACATGTGTTCAATTTCCAAAACTCTCAAAATCCAATTATCATATGTGGAAATTCAATATGGAGTTGCTGCTGTTGGAACGAGAACTTTGGGATATTATCATTGAGGAAAAGCCAGATTCTCCAGATGCTAAGTGGACAATTCGTGATGGAAAAGCAAGGGCTACAATCGGTTTAGCTGTAGAAGAATCTCAAAAGGTCCATGTTAAGAAGCTAAAAACGGCAAAGGACAACTGGGAAGCCTTGAGGAACCATCATGAAAAATCAAACCTGACGAATAAAGTAAGTCTTCTTCGTCAACTCTCTACAAAGAGAATGCATGCTGGTCAATCTATGGAGGAACACATCACTGATATTTTAAATATTGTGGACCGTTTGAATGACCTGGGTGAGGTAATAGAAGAACACAAAAGCGTTGCTTTTTTGCTAGGAACCCTACCAGAAGAGTATAATTCATTGATTTCGTCATTGGAAATGCGTCCAGAGGAAGATTTAACAATGGACCTTATCAAGGAGAAATTGCTTCAAGAATTTAAACGAAAATCTGGTGGAGAGCAAGGAACGGACGTGGTGTTTAAAGCACACAAAAAGGTTACACCTAAATGTTTTTCGTGTGGTAAGACTGGTCATATGAAGAAAAATTGTCCGAATAAGAAATTTAATGGAAATGCAAATCGTTGGATAAACAACAAAAAGAGGTAATTTACTTGGCCGATGGCACTGAATTAAAATCGAGTGGAACTGGTGATTGTCAATTGCTTTGTCAGAACAAGGAGATCCGTGTCCGTAATGTTTTATATGTACCGGAATTGGACGGAAGCTTGTTGTCCGTGAGGAAGTTGACTGGTGAAGGTTTCCATGTGAGTTTTGATTCCAAATGCTGTACAATCTCAATGAAAGGCGAAGAGCATGCAACAGCTACGTTGAAACATAATCTATATGTACTTGATCAAAGCGCATCGACGATTGGGACATAGAAATATTCAAGCAGTCAAGGCAAGTATCAATAAAGGTTTACTGACTGGTGTGAAAATTAAGAAATGTTCCTGTTCTGATGTTTGTGAGGTATGTCTAAAATCCAAGCTATGTAGAAAACCGTTTCCAAAGGTTTCGGAGTCTAGGTCAGAGTCCATTTTGGAATTGATGCACGCTGATTTATGTGGTCCGATGCAGAATATAACTCCAGGAGGTAATCGCTATTTTTTGACAATGATAGATGATTACAGTCGTTATTGTCATATTTATTTTATCAAATCTAAAGACATGGCATTTGATAAAATAAAGGAATTTGTTGAATTAAGAGAAAATCAATTCGGAAAACGATTGAAAGCAATTAGAACTGATCGTGGCGGAGAGTTTTGTAACAAGAAGATGGACAGCTACCTCAAATTGAAAGGCATACATCGTCAATTGACCGCACCATACACTCCACAACAGAACGGGGTGGCAAAAATGAAGAATCGAAGTTTGATGTAAATGGCGCGATGCGTGCTGAATGATGCTGAAATAGACATCAAATTCTGGGCTGAAGCTGTGAACAATGCAACTTATTCGCAGAACCGTTTGTTATCTTCTGCAAAGGAGAAGAAAATTGGATAACATTGCGGTGACATGTAAATTGGTTGGCTATTCTGATGAATCTAAGGCGTTTCGGCTATTAAATACAAATACCTATGAAATAATCATTAGCAGGGATGTGGTATTTGTGGAGCCGGATGTTCATATTATTGATGAAGATTCAAGCAATAACACGAACCATTCTGAGAGCGTCGTTCACTTATCCACAATTTCTGATGTGTATGCAACACCAACAACACAGGATGAAGAATATCCAACACTGTCGGAAGAGTTTTGTGGATTCGAATCTGCTGATGAACTATCATCATCATCATCGCCCGATGATGAACTGTATTTAACTGATGATGGTGGAGATATGATTGATGATGGTCTGGATATGATTCAAGAATTCCAACAAAATAATGCGTTGGAACAAGCTGTCAATAGAAGAATTTCAACAAGAGCGAATAAAGGTGTTCCACCTAAGCGATATGGTCATAAAGTCTGTTTTTCTGAGGATCCCGTGAGCTATAAGGAAGCTGTGTCAAGATCAGATAGCTAAGAATGGTTAAAAGCTATGAAGGAGGAAATGAAATCGATGTATGACAAACCTGGGAGCTTATGGAAGTGCCTAAGAATTGTAAGCTGGTTGGTTGTAAATGGGTCTTCAAAATCAAGAAAACTATCGATGGTAATCGGAGGTACAAAGCAAGATTGGTGGCCAAGGGATTTTCCCAGAAATATGGAGAAGACTATGATCAAGTTTTTGCGCCAGTGGTGAAACAAACAGCATTAAGAAATTTACTGGCAATAGCAAGTTACAAGAATATGCAAGTTCACCACGTTGACGTAAAGACAGCTGAATGGAGAGATAGATACTGAAATATATATAAAACAACCAGAAGGTTTTATAGAAAATGGCAAAGAAAATTTGGTATGCAAATTGAAGCGTAGTATCTATGGACTAAAACAGTTGGAATCTGCGAATTAATGAAGTTTTGCTTAATTCTGGATTCAGAAGGGGAAAAACCGAGCCTTGTCTTTAAATAAAAGGACAAAATGAATACCTGGTCTACGTTCTAATCTATGTAGACGATATAATTATAGCAAGTAAAAATAATAACGCTATTGATGATGTTATAAAAACTCTTAAAAACAATTTTGAAATTACTGACTTGGGTGATCTAAAATTATATTTGGGCATTGAAATTATTCGCAAAGAAGATGGCAAGTTCTAATTATCTCAAGAAAATTATATCGACAAACTGCTGAATGAATTTGGCCTTTCGGATGCAAAATGCTCATCAATTCCTATGGATCCCGGATACTTAAAGAATGTTGAAGACAATAAATTATTAAGTGATAATAATTTGTATAGAAAGACAATTGGGTCATTGTTGTATCTCTCAAATAATACACGTCCAGATATATCTGTTGCTGTGTCAATTCTATCCCGGAAAGTGAACGAACCAAATGAAAGGGATTGGGTGGAAGTTAAACGGATTTTTAGATATCTGAAAGGCTCAAAGGATTTGACACTATGCGTGGGATCTAAGATATCTTTAGAACTGAAAGGATACGCTGATGCTGACTGGGCTGGGGATACAGGTGATCGGAAATCTACAAGTGGCTTTGTTTTTAAGCTTGGAGATGCTACTATAAGTTTTGCAAGTAGAAAACAATCAAATGTGACATTATCATCCACAGAGGCAGAATTAGTTGCTTTATCGGCAGCATCTCAGGAAATGTTATGGATTGTGCAATTACTGAAGGATTTTGGTATCAAAATATCTGATCCTGTTCTGTTTGAAGATAACCAAAGCTGTCTTAAGATTCTTCAAGAAGAGAAAATAAATCCACGGAGCAAGCACATTGACGTAAAATTTTTCTTTGTACGAGATTTATTGAAATCGAAACAAATTTGCTACGAATATTGTCAGATCGACAATATGTTAGCAGATATACTTACTAAACCATTACAAAAAATTAAAATTCGTAAATTAAGAGAATTAGTTGGTTTGCGTAAATGATTGAATGCGATAATGTACAATATTAGTTATATTGAGAAGGAGTATTGATGTACAATTTATTATCGAATATTGTACTATAATAATTACCACTTTGTTTTATGAAATTATAGAACGCTTTTGTAAAACTGTTTGTGAATGAAAAAATATTGACAATATTTTTTCAGTACGATACACATTTTCCAACAAATAAAACCGTTTCTTTATAAAAGATATAAACCATTGCGCATACATATACATATTTCCAATAGTGTGAACATGTATTTTAAATTAATTTTTCTACCACCAAATATTGGTATAAAAAGATAAAGATTCTGAGTCGGTATAAACTATTTTGTGAAAATCAATGCAATTATCACAAATATTTTGTGTTTTACTGGGAAAGGAAATGTACGCTTACGAAGTAGCGGGTATTTGCTAGTTCATTATATATCGATGTAATTGCCAAAACAATTTTTGACAAACAATTGTGCACAAACAGCTGTTTTATAAATGCAGTTCACTAAATGCAGAAAAATTTCGACTTTCTGGATAAAATTTTAATTTGAATTAGCGAATTTTGAATACTCGTTAACGCTGTAGTCTGTCTACGCTGTTAGACAGTTATTGGAGTGTATGAATAATAATAATTTTAAAGCGTTGAACTCATACGTATAGGTGGTTAATTAAAATGAATTGATATAATATTTTTAGTGAATGGACAATATATTAAATGGCATTTAAAAGCATCAAATCACATTATATCAGATATTAATACATTTTTATTTTCAGAACAATCAGTATGTGTTGGTGTGCATTGATTGACTTTGCTAGAATTTCAAATAAAGTTATACGTACAATGGTGGTGATTATACTCAGCTTGTCAAACTTGGAGAGCGGTAAGTAAACCAGAGATGTAAATCATATTTATACATGAAAAAAACGTATTGAAATATTTAATACCCGCCTACGCATTTATTTTTTGGTTGCTTGATAAGGTTTCTAACATATATTTGTTAGATCCTCTTATTATAAACTCTTAGTTTGATCAGTCCTAGCTCGATCTAATCAAATTTAAAGTTTCTAACTGTTATAAAACGTCCATAAATTTTTTGCGCAAAAATCGTTCATAGGTCTGCAGTAAAGATTTTGATTTTCATATTAAAATGTTTTTATTCAATAATAGAAATTCTAACAAATTCGAATCTCTCACAAAGTTTGCGAGTGGCATTTGATTAATTTTAATCAAATCCGAACCCTCACTTTCGATGTAATAAAGCCCTAACCCTTCTCTATTCATGATCGATAATGCCACATATTTTATTCAAGATGTAAGTCCACGTGTATTGCCGAATATTCATTGCTATTTCCGCTACTTTAAAACATTCCCGAAAATTAGGTCACAATAATTGTATAGTAATATTTATACTAAATTATTCTATGTGGCTTCAGTTATTCAAACTAGATATCAGTTTATTTTTATTATTAGTAAGGACAGTGCAAAATTGTGAATATATTGTTTTATTCCTGTGTCAATAAGATCGACATTACAAAGCTCGTGCAATCTTTTTGTGGTAAAGTGCCAGGATAAATTAAACATTATTATAATATCTTATTTTTACATTTTACAAAATATGGGTCTTGGCACAAATTCCGCAAACATGACAAGCATATAACACAATAGATTGAAAAATTGTCTTACAGATGATGATTATATTACCTAAACTCAACTGAGATCTTCTGTGACTAATTGGATACAATAGCCGTACAGCGATGATCATTTTATTAAAAGTGAGCGAAATATGATCAGTAAACGTTAAACGAGGATTTAATAGAATACCTAGATATTTAACTGAATTTGGACAAGTGATTACGCTGCCATTCATAACCAGGTTAGACTGAGGATTACAATAAAGCTTTCTTTTTTTGTTACTTCTTTTGATGTTAAATCGTCTATCGGACGATAATTGATAATATAAATGAAAGAATTCCAAAAATGCTGATGCTTTACAATCGTCTGTAGCAAATCAGCGAATCCCCTCCTTTATTACTGGAATATTGCGCACATTTCCTTAACATTTTTGTTATGTTCCAGAAAGGTTTCGACCGAGTGTCCAGATCATTAAGTTCGTCACTCCATGAGTTGTTTCTTAGTCACTAAATTTCATATTTGACCAGTTTTTCGTACTTTTTGAATATAATTAAATCATTTGGTTGTCTGTATCCATTCCAGATACTTCTGAAATAATTACTCATTCTAATTGAAGCTATAACACTATCTGTAAATTTTATAAAGTTATCATTATTCCGTTTTCATGGGTTTAGCTAAAATCAGAAACTAATTGATCAATATTTTCTACACAATTTCTGTTAAATTTAAAGGGATTTGCAGGAATATACTGTTAAGAGAAAGTTGATATCTCTTCCAGTTTCCTTTCGAGAAATTATATGGTAACTTTTCGGCCTCGGAAATAGATGAGCTACACGAAAAAGTACCGGTAATTTATTCATATTCATGCATAATTTTAGTATTCGCTTTTTCTGGTACCCCCACCTAACTATCGCGAAAAAGAGGCAGTTATGGCTTCTCCCTTTCATTCCCGATGTTGCTTATAAGCAACATTGCTTATAAGCGGCCTCGTGATTGATTGACAGTATGGCTTCCGTAGAAATTGATCTACTGGAGACCTGATGGCGGTCCTTACGGAGCGATGGAGTCGATCCGTTCACCGCCTTGGTGAATGTAAGGTCGTGGCTCCGGATATTTCCAAGGCGTTCGATAGGGTCCGGCACGGAGCACTCATATCAAAACTTATTGCATTTGGTGTCGGTAATACCTTCTCTCGATTCATATCGAGTTTTCTCAGGGAACGCTCCATACGAGTTGTTATAGATAGGGTCTCATCCAACGAGCACAGGAGTGCCACAGGGTTCTGCCCTCTCTATTTCTTATTTTCATTGATGACCTGTTGGGTCAGACTGTGATCCCGATGCGGATGACAGCAACCTCTGTCATTCATACTCATTTGATCATGGAGGTCGAGGACAAAAGGCGAACGATGAATGACTCACTTAACCGCGATTTGCCGACGATTTGTGAGTGGGACCAAAGGAACAGTGTAGATTTTAATGCACAAAAGACCTAGTGCTGTTTGTTGTCACACAAATGTTCACCAGATCCAGCATCGCCGTCAATATCTATGGGTGGTGCGGATATCGACGAATCAGACACTCTTGATGTTCTGGGCATGGAGATACAGGGTGATGCTCGTTGGGCAAGCCATATATTCGAAGTTCCGAAAGAAGCATTGAAGTGTTTAGGATTTTTGAAGCGGTGCAAGAAATACTTCACTCCATCTGATCTCGTAAATATTTACACCACATACACCGGCCTAAAATGGAATATAACTCCCATATATGGGCAGGAGCAAGACATGTTTGGACCGTGTACATAGGAGAGCGGTGGTGATGATTGGGGATAGTAAGTTATCAAACTCTATTGTCTCCCTGCAGCATCGCCGAATTGTGGGTTGTATATCGCTGTTCTATAGATATTTGAACGGTATTTGCTCGTCAGATATCCGTCGTCTGGTACCGGACGTTAGAAAATTTGGCCGGAATACTCGGCTATCCAGGGTCTCTCATCCGTTCGTTGTAAAGTGACCGGACGACCCACTATAGAGAAAATTCGTTCTTCAACCGTACTGTTCGCATGTGGAATAATCTTAAAACAATTGTTTTCCTGTCTGCTATGACACTATCAAATTCAAGGCAAACATCAACAAACACTACTCCCTCTTTCCTCCCTCCAATACCCTTCATTCCCTTCGCTAACGCAGTACATTGGATTTATAGGGGGCATCACCTGAGTGTTAGTCAAAACCAAAAAAAAAACTTTGTTTCAGTAGCCGTTCTCAGTAGCTGTTCACAGTAAAGTGAACTTGTCAAAATCTTTTCGCAAAAAAAGTGTTTATACAAAAAGTGTTGAAACGTATTAAAATAATTATTTCATAGTAAACCCATTGAAAAAATTATTTTAAAAAAAGGAATCTACAGTCTACAGGCAACGTCCTGTAACTGACGAACCAGGATAGCAAGGACTTTCATTTTTTTTTGTCAGTTCATATCTGACCGAACGTTGACACATATCTAGCATAAAAAAAGTTTTGACCCGCCCTTTTTAATTCGGGCATGAAAGGGTTAAGTTTCACAGAACAACTGTCAAAATAAATAATGTAGATTGTGTCCTCATAACCTTCATGGCGCTTGCTGACAACTTTGACTTCACGACAATTCAATTTGCAAGAGGTTTGTAGAGGTTTTGTATTCTAAACCAAAAATCATTGCCTTGAATGTCCGGTCAGATCTTTTATCATGGGTAAAGAATTGCAAATTGGTTTCTTTTAAAAGAGCTTGTACATTATTATACGTAGATCCACATCACAAAATATTTGAACACCAATTGTTTTTTTTTTCTTAGCTTGAATAACCCGAAGCCTTTGTCGGCCAATAAGGTATGAATTCTATACTTTGTCCCAGAACTTTTAGGTGGGAAGTCGCTCTTTAGCTTCTTTATTTCGGTTTGATCTTCCATGAATATAAATATAATATATAAAAGGCTTGCAATGACTGACTGACTGATTCATCACTGTCCTGGCCAAACGGATGAAGATATCCTAGATATCTGCTAGGAACGCAAAAACATAACAAAACGGGATAAAAAAGGTAAAAATGTGGAAAAACAAAAATATGTGAAAAAAAATTTAATCCACATGAACGGGACAAAATTGGATGCAATGGAAAATTGGTATAATATAAATGAGAAATAATCTACAACAGGTGGAAATGAGTTGGAGGTGGGACGAAAAAGGGGCCAAGACGGGAGAAAAACATTAAAAGCTGGTGAAACAGATTATAGGCAAAAACAAGTGGGTAATAGTTGGCGAAGGGTCAAAAACAGGATAAAAAAGGTAACAATAATAATGTGTGTGAAAAAGTTGTTGTCGGCAGAAATGAGACAAAAATTTTAAGTAATGAAAAAGGGAATTAAAATCGTCCGGAACTGGTATACTATAAATAAGAAATAATCAACATAAGAGTATCTATTTATATAAAACACTTACGTGACTGACTGATTCATCCTTTCCTCGCCAATGGGTGGGCTAGAATCATAAAATTAGCTATGAACGGATTTTTTGAAATTCGGATCCCCAAACCCTTCGAACTACCCAAACATACATACAAATAAAATATTGTGATTTTTGTTGGAAAATTGTTTCAGAACTACGCTTTGCAACAACTGCTGAAAAAGTGTTTCAAAACGTACAAACGGGGAAAAACAAAAATGTGTGAACAAAATTTAATCGACAAGGAACGAATGAAAAAAAGGAACACAGAAATAGAAAAAGGTACCAAATTAAAAAAGTGTGAACATATATTTCAAATAATATCTACCGCTAAAAAATTTAAAAAGGCGATAAAGTTTCTGAGTCGGTATAAAGTTTTTTTTGTAAACATTGAATTGGTTTAAACAAATACGGGTATTTGCTAGTCTTACATAAATGAATCACAATCCTCTGACAATGCTTGTAATGGTAAATAATATTTTCTCGTTGGAGGACCAGGGTCCCCTGACGTTTCATTTTTGCTGGGAGTCCAACAAAAGTTTTTAAAGAACGTTTGAGAATGTTTGCGATTTTTTTATTATTCACAGAGAGAGCTAAAAACACACTGAGAGAAAAGTATGTCAGAACTGGAAGGTATGTAAAGTTAAAATTATTTATTGTATTTATTGAAATAAAATGTTTTCCTTTGTGGTTTACACAGTCTTACATTTTATAGATGGTTTTCTAAAACCTTATTTCTACATTATTAATATTATTGAATAAGGTTGCAACACAATTTAATGACAATATAGGAGAAGGAAAATTTCTTGTAAACACCTCGTCCTCGTGCAATCTTTTAGTGCTAAAGTGCCAGAATAAATTAAACATTAATTATAATATATTATGTTTACATGGGCCTTGGCACAAATTCCGCAAACAGGAATGCAATAGATTGAAAAATTGTCTTACAGATGATGATTATATTACCCAAACTCAACTAAAATCTTCTGTGAATAATTGGATACAATAGCCGTACAGCGATGATCATTTTATTAAAAGTGTGCGAAATAAACGTTAAACGAGGATTTAATAGAACTTGGTGAACTTCTAATTCCGCAATGAGGATCAAAAGGTAATTTGACAAATTAGTGTATAATTGTGCTTGTAAAATGTTTCATTAATAATTGGGTAAGTGACGATATGTTGTTTTAATTAGTTGTTCCCCTGAAAAAACACTATGTTTTTTATTCAAAACAATTTATTTCGGTTTTGTTCGAGAACGTTTCATAAAATAAGGGCATGGTCAGCGTCGTAACATTTATTTTTTGACAGTTTTTGCATTAGAAAAAGACTGTTATTGTTTTATAAACTGTGCTGTTGCTTGGATAAGAAAAAGTTTGTTATTGTTTTTTAGAATGTGATGTTGCTTGAATGAAACACAAATTTCCTTTTCAAAAGAAATATAAAATGTTAAACCTGACATTTTTGGAAACGTTTTACACGTTATGTTTTACAAAATGAGGCAACAGTATTCAATAAAACGAAACGAATTTTAGGTTTATGTTTTACAAAATGAGGGCAATATATTCTAATTTTTGGCTTGATTTTTGCAGCGACAGGTTAAAGCCTCTGGTGGGAATCGAACCCACAACCGCCACGATGATTGGCAAGCTATCAACACGCCTACAGGGGCGCTTAATGCTTAATCAAAAAATAAACATTACTGTTGAAACAGTGCTACAATTTGTAGCAGCCTTGTTTCAACAAGGGCTTGTGTACATAGCCAGAAATGAATGTGTTGTCAATTACATTGACACCGCTGTGTACATAAGCCCGTTATTTTGTTATTGTTGCTGTCGCTTTGTCTCAAGCTTATGCGGGAGTACTGAACCGGCGCTTGGGCTCGGGCAAAGCAAAAGCAAGTTAAGTTGGAAAGTAACCTTCAAAGTGCGCACTAGAAAACTCCACCGTGACTCTAAGAAAGTAACATTGTTACATATAACAAAAAGTGAACATTGATCAAATAAATTTAATACTTACACTGTGAACAATTAAGCAACATATACTCACTAGATAAAATTACAAACCAAATCAATTTATAAACAAAAAACCAACCACTGTACATACATATAAGCAAACGAAAGAAAAAAAGAATAAACCTAAAATTAGAATTATACAAATCAAAATTACAATACCACATTTACATTAATTAAACAAGACGGTGACAAAATAAAACAAACCAGCCTAAAAACCCCTACAACAAACGAAGAATATATGAAGAATTCAATGCAACTTAAATTATGTTGCGTTTCGATCAGAATCGAAATTTTTCCGATAATAATACAGTCGAGTCCGGTTATAACGTACGCCGGTTATAACGAACACTTTTTAAGTCCCAAGAGTTTTGCTACTACCCTATTTGACCCTATTTGGATATAACAAACTTCGCTTATAACGAACAAATCAACACAGCGTTTCATTTTCGAAAGTGGGGTGCCACCATCCCCCATCAAAGACCATTCACAGGGCAGACGTCACAAGTTGTTTTCTTATGCATTAGTTCAGAAGCACACTCCAGATGTCAGTGCACCATTTGGCAGTTTTATAAAGGAGACAGAGAAAATACTGGTTTTATGCTGACAAGATGCACATACCCCCCTTTTGGAAATATTTACCAGACGACTTAATGTGGACGATGATGGCACCGCCACTTTCGAAGTTCGAAAATACGAAAGTTGTGATGAGTTGTGCTAGGTTTGTGCTGATTTGTTCTGCAACCCGTTTTTCGAAAATTGACCGAGACATTTCGAAAATACAAAAAAGGTGCCCACCGCCACTTTGTTTTTTTGAAAAAAACAAAAGTTGAGTTGAGATGATGAGTACATCATTGTGCTGTTTACCGAAAGTTTCTATCTACAGCCGTTTTCGATTTCGACGTTGATAGTTGTGCCGTTAACGAAAAAACTCAAAAAAAAATCAGTTCTGAGAAAATCGCCAATTTCAATTTTACACTTTTTTCGATGTAAAAAATTATAAAAGCTACATTAAATTTGTTAAAGAGGTGTTTGTGGGATCGTTGAGCACAATCCAGCACATTATTCACTCTTGAGAAATTTTGTGTTTTCGATTTTTTACATCGAAAAAAGTGTAAAATTGAAATTGGCGATTTTCTCAGAACAAATTTTTTTTAGGTTTTTTTCGTTAACGGCACAACTATCAACGTCGAATTCTCTATTGAACACAAAAAACAGCTGCAGATAGAAACTTTTCGTAAACGGCACAATGATGTACTCATCAAAAAAGCAAAGTGGCGGTGCTGGCACTTTTTTCGTATTTTCGAAATGTCTCGGTCAATTTTCGAAAAACGGGTTGCTGCACAAATCAGCACAACTTTCGTTTTTTCGAATTTCGAAAGTGGCGGTGCCATCATCCTCCACATAAATAACTTTCTTGTAACATATCTTCTGGTATCTCACTTTTGGTTTTAGTACATAATGCATTGTATGTGTATCCCATTAGTAGTGCATACTTTTAGAGAATTTAGTTAATTTGTAGATAAAAGAGGTCATTGATTTTGTTTAGCATAATTTATATATTTCCTGTTGATATATTCCACCTTATTAGGGTATCGAGTAAATTTACGCCAAGCTCAACTTTTAGAATTAGTTGAGGAGTTAGCATCACCCGCGGACGTCATAATTGACCCAGGGGATATTAAGTTGATCTTAGTTTTTATTTATTTATTTCGTCTGTGGAAATACAATTCCTTACAGACTAGTGCTTAATAATAAATTAGTTCTAACAATTTTTTGAATTCATTTATGTTGTAGGAAAAATCAATTTCAAATTTACTACATATTTCATTGAATTCTCTAAGCGACCTAATTATAGGTTCATTCATATCAGAGTTTGTTCTATGAAAAGGTATATTAAAATATTTACAATTTCTTAAACTTCTAGGAGGAACATTAAAACCAATCAGATTTAAAATATAGGGTGAATCAATAAACCCACAAATGATTTTGTACAAGAACATTATAGACTGATAATATCGACGGTTAACAAGCAAGGGCAAATTAATAAGTTTACATCGAGACTCGTATGACGGGATCGGGTTATCAAAATTCAGAGATGACAAAGCAAACTTAATGAATTTTCTCTGTACTCTCTCAATTCTGGAAATTAAAGTTGAGGTATAAGGATTCCATACCATCTGAGCATATTCTAATTTAGACCTGACAAAGGTCATAAATAAAAGATTTCGAACATATGGATCAATAAATTCGGAGCAATGACGTTTAATAAACGCTAGAATCGAGTAAGCCTTTGGAATAATGTAATCAACATGGGAATGGAAATTCAATTTAGAGTCAAACAGAACGCCAAGATCAAGAATTTCATAAACCTGTTCAATAAGTTTACCTTTAGCATAGTATTCCATGAAAATTGGATAATGTAAACGACTAAAGATTAAATAAAAAGTTGTTTTCGTTTAAAGTCAAATTATTGGCGTCGCACCATTTAATGATAGAGGAAAGGTCAGACTGAAGTAACGTAGCATCCAATAAATTATTGATGCATTTGAAAAGATTCATGTCATCAGCATACAGTAAGCACTGAGAGTATAACACACTGGTTGTGATATCATTAATAAACAAGTTGAACAATAGTGGGCTTAAAATGCTACCCTGAGGTACGCCAGATGTAGCTGTATAAGGTACAGAATCAAATCCATCAATATGCACCATATATGTTCTATTGTAAGTATAAGATTTAATCCATTCCAGAAATTTAGAATGAAATCCCATTTTACGCATCTTAGAAATCAATATGTTATGTGAAACTCTATCAAAAGCTTTCGAAAAATCTAAGTAAATTGAATCAACTTGATAACCTTTCTCAAAACTATCAAGACAAAAATTGACGAAGAAACCCTCTTCAACAACAGGCTAGAAAATCCATCGATATCAAGCTTCTGGGAATTTTTGAGACCAGAAATAGCGCCTAAAACGTCATTTTCATCTATTTGAATTAAACCGAAATCAACACATTGCTGAACCGCATCCAGAAAATCAGTGTTATGAAGAGGAATGTCGTGTTCAAAATTACTTAAAATAATTTACAAATAAATTAACTACATCAGGCGTTAAATTAGCGGATATATTGCCGAAATGCATAACAGAAGGATAATCTCTCGAAGACTTTTTAGATTGAACAAATTGCCAAAAAGCTTTTGGATTATCTTTAATTCGTTCCTGAAAACCAAGAAGATACTGCTTATATAAAAATTTATTTAAAACGGAAAATTCTCGAGAATAATGCTTATACATACGCTCGCACTCAATATAATTTGAGGATTTAAATGATTTGTAGTATTTGTTCCTTAGATTTTCTAACTTTTTTAACCCAGGAGTATACCATGGTAGCTTATAGACTTTACGGTTGGCAGTATAAATATGCTTACTAATAAGAGAATTAATAACTCTAACAAATTCAAAATAGCAGTCTGATACTGATCTATTACAAAAAGTAGTAGACCAATCAACACGCAAAATTGAGTTATTAAGTAAATCAAAACTACAGTTCTTATAATCAAAATATCGAAGATCAAATGAATCAATCTTAGGAAATTTAATAAATGCCAGATCAAGTTCTAGAGCAACATGATGCATATCAGTCAAACAAAAAGGATGATCACACTTTTGAATAAGAAATTTAAAATGTTCACTAATAAATATTAGATCTAAAATACGGTTCAATGAATTAAGACAGCAATTAACCTGGCCTAGTTTGATACTCAAAAAACTATCAATTACATTAATCTCAACTGATGAATTTACATTTGTAGCACATAAAAAATCAGTATCAGGAAAAGTTGTCCAGGTCACCTTATTTAGATTAAAATCGCCAAAGATCATATTGCGAAGCTACCAATAACACATTTTGAATATGCTCGTTGTAAAGCCAGTAAGTACTGTTCGGAGGAATATAGGAACCAAAAATCAAAATAGAAGAATGTCCGTGGATACGAACACAAAGTTGATCTAAGATGGAATCAGTATTAGGCAAATTAATCAGCTCAGCTTCAATATCACGCCCTATAGCGATAATAACACACCTCCCCTGGAACAATTTTTTCGTCCAAAATCTCTGTCCTTATGAAACACTTGAAAAATACGTGGATCAAAGAATTCCTGATCTCAAAAATCAACCACAACCACGTTTCCACGAAGACAATAACATCATAGGCACATTGACAGGTTTGAAAAAAAAATTCTTGGCTTTTGGTACGCATTCCAGACATGTTCTGGTAATAAAATTTCAAAGAATCACGAAAATGCACTGTTGTCACAGTCGGCTGCTGGCGCACAACAAGCCGAATACTGGCTTAGGTGTATGTCTAAGGACATGAGGCGGAGAAAAACCGCCTAATCTTCTCAACCTAACCTAACCTAACCTTCTCTCACATCCGCAGGCCACGTTAATGGTTTAAAAAGTTCTCCATAAAAATCGGCCGAAAATTCCCAGCTTGAAACTCACTTTGTTAAGATTCGCAACAATAGCATCCTTCTTCACCAACTTACGGCAAAGTATATGATTCCTGCTTACGTCAATTTGTTTTTCCACATACGACAGGATCTGATCTTCAGTAGCACTAGGTTTAAACGATGAAATATGAATCGACTTTCTTCTGGCAACCACATCAAGGTCTTTGTTCTCACTTCGACCGATGACAAACATTTTCTTACGATTTTTTCTTCTAGACGATGCAGTAACCCACTCCGAAATGTTTGTTGGGTTAGCACTCTCATGATGAGCATGAGGCAGATTGATTGGGGATTTCCATCGTCTTTAGTACAGCGGCAAGAGGCACATGTTCTCACTTGAATTGAAACTCAAGACACTGTTGATGATGCCCGTCTCGAAAATATGCGGACCGATATTACTACTAATGTACTTAATGTACGCCATCTGTTTCTGAAATTTTTGGCATGGAATGGGTTTATCTGTTGTTACACTATATAAATAGGCATTAATGCAATTTTATCAGCTTGTCTATCGCCGAAAGATTAAGATGGAGACACTAAAATGTCAAGTAGCGTCACCGAGATTTCAATTACTTAAATTCATCTTATCTCGGCCATTTCGTCATTGGTCATTAGAGGGGGAGTCAGTTGTGTGGAAAAAAAAAGCTTACAATTTTAAGGAGTGCGGGTCGGAATATTTTTATACTTAGTGTGAAGCGTCAACAGTAAATTTGAGTAATAACGGATAACGTGCCGCATTCCGGTCAAAAGTTGAAGCCTGGGAAAATTTTGAATTTTTAGGGAAGAATTTTAATTATTTTTCAATGGATTTTTCAATTTGAAATTTGGTGAAATTGTCATATTAGGTGTTAGATTAATTGGTAAAAAATTTGGGGAAAAATTGGACGATGTTAACAAGGGTTTCATAGACTTCAAATGTCAATGGTGGAAAATTTATTACTTTCGATATAGTATATACAGTGGCTCAATAAAGTAGTCGGACAAACATTAAAACTATATTGACCTTAGTATTTTCGATATTAAAATGGGCGCAAAGACTAAAGTTTTTATATTTTTATTACGTTCTAATAGTGTTTTATAAAACCACAAAAAACTAAATATTTTTATTTATTTTTTAGTATTTAACTTCAATAAAAATATTTAAAATCTAAAATAAAGCGCCAAAAAAGTAGTCGGACATGTGGCAACACTTGTGTATATTAGCATACAAACTCGGGTAATCCCCATTTTGTTACACTGTTTGCATTTGTCGACGTCGCGGAAAGGTATAAAATACGGAGAGGTTCCATGAAAATCTTTTTTCTATTTTGTTTGTATCAAAATTTATAAATATGTATGTATGTATGTTTTGTTAAGCTAACATAGCATACTTGGCTGTATAATGTTATCATAGACAACAACCACATATTCAAATAAATTAACGGAATTCAAGGAGTACTAGATTGAAAAAATATAAATACAGAAAACTTCAGTTTAGTGTTTAGTTCAGAATTATTAAGATCGTCCCTAGAAATGATTACAAAGAGTTTCTAGAATTAATAATTATATTTCTTAGTGAGGTAGGAATAAAATTTGTGAAACAAGGTGCTCTCCATCACGGCATGTGGATGGCCAATGCTATCTACAATATAAAAATCATTATGTTCGAAGTAAATTTCCAGATGTCACCGACACCGAAATAATTGGCTTAATTGAAGTAGCTGGTTTTATTGTAAGCTGTTACTCAGTATACTGGTTTGATTCGAATAGAGCCGTATTAAACGACATGTAATTTTTAAGAAAACTGGAAAACTACAGGAATATCAACAACAAAAATTGCCGATAAATCAATTGCGAAGATATTAAAACACCTATTACACATATTACTTAAGTGAGGAATGCTTGGCCTTTGTTTATTTGAGGGAAGAATAGATGATGGCACGAAAAATGGCTATTGAAACCGGTGAAAGCGAATACGATGAAGATACTCGCATACCAATGAAACTTGTCCTAAGGAATGACAATTTATGAAGTTTTATCTACAGAGAAAATGCCGACATTTTATTGGATTTATTCTCAGAACATACCAAAAGGGGTTTTCAGAGATTTGGTATTTACAATATTGATTTAAAGATTCAGAAGAATACCAAAGAGGAGAACATATTGTCCAAAACATCCATGTTGTCAACGATAGTGCTGAAATAGGTATTAAATTTATACAAGAATGCTATGGCAAGGTCACGAAAGATGAGGAGCAGAAACAGTACTTAATGATAGTAATTCTTTAATTATATGATTGTTATTTCTATTGTAATATTCTTCTTCTTATTTCTTATATTACAGATGGTACAAAATTATAGGAAACAGTACTCCAAAAATACATTATTTTTAATCCCTAAAACATATATATATATATTTGTCTTTGTATTTGTAATTTTAAACAAAAAAAATGCCATCTATAAACCATTTAATTAATTGCTTATTACATAGAAGAATCATCATAGTTTATAGTTGCTGTCTATGACAAATAACACCAGCAAAGACCATTCAAAGGGCAGACTTCGTAAGTCGTTTTCTTATGCATTAGTTCGGAAGCACACTCCAGTCGTCATGGCACCATTTGGCAGATTTACAAAGGAGGGGCGTATGTCTTTTGGAAATACTTAGCAGACGATTTAAGACGTCTGTGTATTAAATGCTCTTTGACACCAGTTCAATTCTTATTAGAAAATGAACAACCACATACTTTTTCGGAGGTGTAGCAACACGGTTTTTTTGTTTTCAATCTATATAATTTTTCAGAAAACGGTAATTTTGGTAATAATTGGTAATTTTTAATCGTTTAAGCATGGTTAATCACCATCTTGTAACTCATATAGAGTCTAACGGCCTCCTGAATGATTGACAGTATGTCTTTCGTAGAAGTCGATCCATTCACCGTCTTGGTGAAAGTAAGGTCGTGGCTCCGGATATTTCCAAGGCCTGGCACGGATCACTCATATCAAAACTTATTGCAATTGGTGTCGGTAATACCTTCTCTCGATTCATATCGAGTTTTCTTATACGAGTTGTTATAGATAGGGACTCATCCAACGAGCATAGGTTGACCGCAGGAGTGCCACAGGGTTCTGTCCTCTCTCCTTCTCTATTTCTTAGTTTCATTGACGACCTGTTGGGTCAGACTGTGATCCCGATGCGGATGACAGCAACCTCTGTCATTCATACTCATTTGATCATCGAGGTCGAGGACAAAAGGCGAACGATGAATGACTTACTTAACCGCGATTTGGCGACGAATTGTGAGTGGGGCCAAATGAACAGTGTAGATTTTAATGCATAAAAGACGCAGTGCTGTTTGTTGTCACACAAACGTTCAACGACAACGTCCAGCACCGTCGTCAATATCTATGGGTGGTGCGGATATCGACGAATCAGACACTCTTGATATTCTGGGCATGACGATACAGGGTGATGCTCGTTGGGCAAGCCATATATTCGAAGTTCCGAAAGAAGCATTCAAGTGTTTAGGCTTTTTGAAGCGGTGCAAGAAATAATTCACTCCATCTGATCTCGTAAATATTTACACCACATAACCGGCCTAAAATGGAATATAACTCCCATATATGGGCAGGAGCTCCCAAGACATGTTTGCAGCTTTTGGACCGAGTACATAGGAGAGCGGTGGTGATGATTGGGGATAGTAAGTTATCCAACTCTATTGTCTCCCTGCAGCATCGCCAAATTGTGGATTGTATATCGTTGTTCTATAGATATTTAAACGGTATTTGCTCGTCAGATATCCGTCGTCTGGTCCCGGACGTTAGAACATTTAGCCGGAATACTCGGCTATCCAGGGTCTCTCATCCGTTCGTTGTAAAGTGACCGGACGACGCACTATACAGAAAATTCGTTCTTCAGACGTACTGTTCGCATGTGGAATAATCTTCCAACAAGTGTTTTTCCTGCCTGCTTTTGGAAAAATCTCAGCAAATTTTGTGCAACGGTGATAAAGTGTTATACTCAGTTCGAAAGGAGCACGTTATTACTGTTGTCACCGTTTTGGTCATAACTCCATTTTCTGAAGAGGTATTGAAGAGCTTGGAACTGTTTTGGTAACATCTCGACTAGGCCTATAAAGTATTAAAGTCATTTACACAATATAAAAGATGTTTTTTATTGAGGTATAGAACTTCGAATTGAAATAAAACACAAGAAAATCTTTTTAATGTCCATCAATTTGGCTTTATTGGAAGGATAATTTTATGCCATTAATGTTTAAATATGATTTCGGGCATGTGGCCGCCGCGGCTGGCTCGAATAAAGCCAATTCTACAGGTCCAATTTTCAACCACTTGTTGGAACCACAACTCATCCACATTCATGCCATCCAATTCGGGAACAAAATAGTCGGTTATCATGGCTCTATACCGGTCTCCATTAACGGTAACTGACTCTCCAGCATTATTTCGGAAGAAGTATGGCCCAATGACTCCACCAGCCCATAGAGCACACCAAACAGTCAGTTTTTGAGGATGTAATGGCATAAAATGGACGGAGCTTGCGGTGAACTTCGCGAACTGAACCATTACTTTCGAAATAAATTTGCACGATTTGCAAGCGTTGTTCTTTTATCAACCTGTTCATGATGAAATGGCAAACCAAACTAAATATTAATCACTTGACAGCTGACAAAATGGTCGCCAGTTAAAAAAGTGATGCCAACTTAAAGTTCTATACCCCAATAAAAAACACCCTTTACATACATACAAGATACCTGTTTTATTTTTTTTTACCATTTCCTTATATATGACTTTTGACCTCCATACAATACATGTTAACGTAATACAATAATCTTGAAACTTATGTCACTTAATTACTGGACCCAGTAACTAAGTTAAGCCAAATTTCGGCCGAAAATTAAAGTTGAGTAAGAACTCTGGCTGTTTTCTGTTTTGCATTTTTTTATTGAAATTTCTCTAAACTTTAGTCTAGCACAATTCTGCCGACCGCAGTTCATACTGTGGAAAACATCATTTAAATCAGGTGGTTATTCTTTTCTTTTAAATATTTGCACGATTCCAGGACTGCATTGGAATTCTTCGCCTCCAGATTTGGTGATCCCAAGTGAATTGTTAGAATTAATATAATGGTTTCTCCCACTTACGTTTGTCTTCTCACATGTTCATAATGCGTTTCCACCCAGAAATTTGTGCCCATATTACAATCAAGCAACCATAATTTAATTCGTTTTTTTTCTAATTCTGCTTTGATTTTTTTGTCTACTAACTCAGTCATATGACACGTATTCCTCGGTGAACTGTTATTTACATAAGTCTCTTATGTTAAATATTTTTAATTCTTATTTACATATACCGTGTGAGGGCGAGAGTAAATGTTGCTAAACGTGTTGCTAGCAACATTCCAAAGAGATCATCAAATGTTGCTTGTCTAACAAAAAGTAATCAAAAAAAAAAGAAACTCTTAAAGGTGCTATCAGACGACATATTTTTTAAATATGTACTGCGATTTTTTTCATATGTAATTCCGTATATGTATATTTATGTCAAAATTTTCGTTTAACATACGATTCATAATTTTTGGTACCACACTTGCATATGGGCATTCCCACAGAAATGTCAACCGCAGCCAACAAATTTAAAATCTATAAAAGTATTAGGCGCCCCGGTAGGCGAGTTGGTAGCGTGCTTGTCTATCAGCGTGGGGGTTGTGGGTTCGATTCCCACCAGAGGCTTTGGTCTGTCGCTGCAAAATTTTAGCCAAATGGTCTGTGTCACCCGGTTTACCCTTGGACCCAAAATTAGAATATAAATTTACTTTGTATTGTAATTAATAAATAAATAAATAAATAAATAAAAGTATTTTGTTTTAAAATATTTATATAGGGAATATATCAAATGTAACTAATGTAAATAGATTTTACAATTACTCATAACACATTTTGAAGTATTGGAATGCAAAGTCGAACAAGTGCAAAAGTTTATTTAGTATATTGCAACATTTCTTTGCTCTCTTTATTTGTTTAAAGTTTGTACCAAGCGACATCGTGAGTATAAAATTTTGAATTTAAAATATTTCTTTTTGTTATCTGAGTTAGTCATAGGTAGAGTTGGGATTCGGGAATTTTCCGACGGGAATTGTCGAGAAATTTTCCATCTCGAGAATTGAAATTTTGTTGACAAATATTAAAAGAAAAAACGATTCTTTCAAAAATAAGAGAATCTTTAGTTTGCAAGTAAGAGAATACACATATGATTAATCCTTGGAAACACCTAACTGTAACGGCCATTCTATTACACAGAATCGCACACTACATGACATAGCAACAACCTAAAACGACCATACTGTTACGCAGAATCACATATCAATTCACACCAGTATTGTAATTTGTACCCATTTGTACCCGATTGGCAGACGAAGCCATTAACAGTCTGTCAGCCCTATTCTAAATAACAATTCCCCGGGAATTTTTTCCTTTTTCCCCTATTCTAAATAAACAGCCCTATTCTAAATAACAATTCCCCGGGATTTTTTCCCTTTTCGCTGTTCCCATATTCTAAACGAACTTCGAAAATGGAAATGTTTTTCTCGGGGAAAATGTAGGTATTATGAATGTCAATAAAAGGGAGAATGTGATGTGATTTTTTGGATTATTCCGCACATAAATTGCAAGGGAGTTCGGCTTTTTTACATTTTTTTTTTATTAACTTTTTGTTTAGTAAAATACAGAAAAAAGTTCAATGTGAAATTTATTAGAAGTTGTTTCCAATAGTATTCAAAATTAATGAGTCTTTGTACGTTTGAAACTTCATAAAAACAATTTGCAAATTGTTAACCAAATAAAACAGCTGACGGAAAACAACAGACTTCGAATAATCGTAATTCTCTCTCCCTTATTACTATTCTCCCTGTTTGTTTAGAATAGGAGGATTTTATTTTCGGGAAAAATAAATTCCTCGGGAATTATATCCCGCGGAGTATTCAGAATCGGGCTGTATGTTTTTGAAAACACCATTTTGGTGAATAATGTTTTCAATCAGTTTTGTCCCCTATTTTAATAAGTATAATTTTGAATTATTTTTGTTTTGCTTTTTTTGTAATTATTTTTGTTAAATATTTTTTTTTAAATTATTGAAATAGAAATTTTTTTTTAACTATTTGTTTATATTATTTATACTTAAATAAAAATATTATTTTATTAAATTCATTGCTTTTACACTGATTTTAGATTTGTTTAAGACATTTTGAATTTTTCCCGAATTCGATGCCTCATATTACGCAATTGGAGCCGTCCTTTCCCAAGGGGAACTTGGTAAAGATCGACCAATAATTCACCTCTTAAGATCACTTACCACGTCAGAGGAGAACTATTCCACCATTGAAATGAAAATTTTGGCGATAATATGGTCTCTTGACAAGCTTCATTCCTACCTTAATGGAGCCAAGGAAATAAAAATCCTTACTGATCACCAACCGCTAAAATTTGCATTAAGCAATGCCAACAACTATCCCAACCAAAGAGTTACAGAGTTAAAACTTATTTTTTTCAGACTAATAATATACCAGACTACTCCAACTGTAGATGTCTACGAATACAACAACCCACTGGTAAGAATAAAACTAGGTCTGGGAAAAATCTCTAAGGGAAACTACAAAATAATACACACGATCAACCTGCAGGAATACCAAAAAATTGTTGAAGATATTTAACCAATAGTTCGCTATCGAATCAGAAACATGGGAATATTACGCCTACAAATAGAACATCAAATTAATAAGATAGAAAATCTCTTGGACCAACTTCACGTTAAAAATTCGAAAATTAATGGAAATGGATAGCGGGTAATCCTGATGATAGGACAATATTCTCAGTAAAACAAACAAAGTCATCGACAATAACAACAAACAATACACCATCAATGAATACTTGATAAAGACGACTAATAATCTACTAGACGATTACAATAGAATAATAACCGAGGTAAATACAAATGATACTGCTAAATACGCACAGACACACTTAACCCTCTACTGCATGACCATCGATTTTTTAATGAAAAAAATTTTTAGACCACAAATTAGTGTTTATTTAGGATGTATTTATATATTTTAGAAAGAAAATATGTTTATAATTGGATATTTTACGAGAAAAAAAAATAAGCCATATATGGCTTTGTATGCATTGAGAGATATTTTCTAATTGCCATATATGGCTTTCTATGCATCAGTGTGAAAACTTGTAAAACGGTTTCTCTTATCATTGTAGCACAAAAATATTTGAAATTTCTCACAATAAGTATAGGAACGGAAGGAGCAATTATTTTGACAAAGTTGTCTCGTTTTCATCCATTTGGGAAAATGACCAATACCGTCAGCTCTAACGGAATTCAATGGAAAGTCTTGCATCTTTTTTTTTTTGCTGCTTCTGGGAGTACACTCTTTGCTTGACGTTGGTGTTGAAGGGTTAGATGGTGTGGTCGTTGGCCGTCCACGTTTTTTGGCCTTCCCATCCTTGCAAAAATGCTCAGTAATGGCAAGCTTGTAATCAAATAGCGGCATGTATTCTGCTGACTTTTTACGCCATAAAATCCAGGAATTTACAACGCACATATCAACCATATGGAAAAAAAAATTTTTTTAACCATTTCTTCGTACGTAGTTGAATCCTATAAAGGCCAAGTAACGATTCGAGTAAATCGACTCCACCCATGTAGTTATTATAGACGCCAACAGCCTTTCATTTTTGGAAAATTTTTGGAATAACTGCATGGAAGGCCATATATGGTTTCGTCAATTTTAGCCAAAAAAAGTATTTACAATGCTTACCTTTCATCAATATTATTGTTTTATTTATAAATTTAATGAACTTTTTACATAAAAAAAAATTTTCTTCGAAAGAAATACCTTTCTTTTATATTTAAAATTGATGGCAAACTTCTGTAAACCTCACTTCTATTAGGACAACTGAGACGCTCGCACAAAGATTGCAAAAACAAGAAGCAAATATTGTTTTTGAATAACTGCACTTTGAATTTCAGAAGAAAACAACATAGAAAGAATGATAGATAAGACAAACATTTGCAAAAGTACCGTTACTGTAAAGAGAAATCACAATAAAAGAAAAAAGCCATATTTGGCGTTGTATGCGGTATAGGGTTAAACAAACTGGGGTTAATAAAAGATGAAATAGCTCAAATTGTGCTGGCAAGTCAACTTGCGAAAAGTGGTATAGTACATTCTCATATATTGAACAATGGTGACATTGCAAATATACTCATATACTAAACTGAAACGCTTCCTTATAAAAACGAACTGTAAGCTCTTCAATTTGCAGAACCTTCAATGGTCATAAAAGATTCCCTTCTACAGTATATTGTTTCATTACCTCAAACTGAGGATACTTTATTCAACAATAAAATTATTCGTTCGACAGTCAATGATAACAAGAGAATATACCTTAAGTTTACTAAGTTGTTCGTATCTCGCATGGAAAAATATGGAATTAGACAAAAATGCTTAGTAATTGAAGATATAACTATTTGCAAGGCTAAACAAGTTGAGATTCTGGATTCCGATAATTGTATTGTTAACTTAATTAATGGAGGAAATGCAACTTGTGAATACCAGATAGAAGATCAACCAATAATTGAACTTATATCAGAAGGCACAATATTCCTAACAAATTATATTGGAAACATTGCGTACACTAATAAATTTCAAATCTTAAATGGTACTTTTATTATTAATTTCTTCAACGAAACAGTCAATCTAGGTAATGTCGACTATTTGAATTGGCAGACAACGTTTACTCACCAATACTACAGAGTAACTTGACAGAAAGGGAAATCGAATTAGACTTGAAATATCTACATCGTGTACACTTAAAATTTTTTGAACATTTTGATAATCTCTCCTATAAAGGCATAGTTTCTATAAGTTCCCACTTCGCATTAGTTCTATTTGGATTCTCATTAATATTAATGTTTCAGTTGTATACCAGATGTAAAAACCATCAAGAGACAGTATGGTTCCCAATTTCCACAGATTTTCCTGAAATCAAGATAAATTATCCACAATTCTTTGCGTGACTTAATCAGCGGGACGCTGATGCTTAAAAAGGGGGGAGTTATTATACTTAAGTGAACACACCTAATGACGACAAATATGACAACAATAGTAAGTACTAGTACGATCACACACAACAATTATAGTAACAACAGTGCATTTACCTTTATACAATAGGTTATTGAATAAGCATAATTTAAATTAGCCAATAAGTAAAGCTATTTTAATATTGCAATATAATCATTTTTATTCTAGAACAATGTTTGTTAATAATAAGCGAAATAGAAATAAGAAAACTTGTGTATAAACGAAAAAGGTCAATAAAGAAAAAGTCAGAGTTATTTGGAACAGCAGAACCGTCGCGTATTATTATTATACCGTGGATTAAAACTCCGTAACTTTTATATAATTAATTTCACCTATTTATAATTTGTTCCCGTTTTTTAAACATTGACCCTATTTATTTGTCCCCTCGAAATCATTGTACCGTATAACTTTTTATGTTTTTTTACTGAATCATGTAAACAATTTCTATTTGTTTTTGTAAATAAGAAGAATGTATATGTTAATCAATATATCGAAATTAATTGTCAAAGATATGTTATTATAAACAAAAAATTACTCGAGCATAAATTTCTTTTTAAAATTTACAATAATAAATCAGAAATTAATCTTATATCATTATCCAGAAGAAAACTTATAATCTGTCAATATGTATTTTTATGGATTAATATTAATTTTTGTGTATATTGTAAGTTCATTTTCAAACATGGTTTCAGAATTAGCAAAAACTCCCTTTCTGGCTTGTTTTCGCAGGCTTGAGGATTTAAATTTGCTTTCACTCCCAGACGTTTTATATTGTTTAAAAATAAAAATAAATTAATTCATTCACAATATAAAGGGTGTTTTTTATTGAGGTATAGAACTTCGAATTGAAATAAAACACAAGAAAATCGTTTTAATCTCCATCAATTTGGCTTTATTGGAAGGATAATTTTATGCCATTAATGTTTAAATATGATTTCGGGCATGTGGCCGCCGCGGCTGGCTCGAATAAAGCCAATTCTACAGGTCCAATTTTCAACCACTTGTTGGAACCACAACTCATCCACATTCATGCCATCCAATTCGGGAACAAAATAGTCGATTATCATGGCTCTATACCGGTCTCCATTAACGGTAACTGACTCTCCAGCATTATTTCGGAAGAAGTATGGCCCAATGACTCCACCAGCCCGTAGAGCACATCGTGCTGTAAGAGGAGATTATGGTTTATGGTTATGAAGCACATTTCTCACTCGGTGGGTATGGTAATAAACAAAATTGTCGTATTTGGGGTTCTGAGAATCCTCAAGTAATTGAACACAACTCGAGCGAATATGGCTTTATTGCAAAGACATTTCCTGGCAGCGTAATTTCTTGTTGTGGCGACATCAACTGGCCACCAAGATGTGACGAGTTTTTATGGGCCCTTAAGAACCAAGGGGCTGAGTTACCGCTCAATATGTGCCAACAAGTGGTCCAAAATTACCTCAAAAGCAGAGACCGAAATCATGTACACACAATAAAAGTATACACGTGTATTTACATCTATTTTCCATGCATGTGTATCACATTCTCACATCGCCGAGAATACATTCCACACACATTCGCATCGCGACAATCCCGCCAGTTTTTAAGTAATCGATTGCCACTAAGAACTAGTGTGGTAGTCGACTCTGGGAAGTCAATAACCACCTGGAACTATTGGTGTATTCGAACTATGTGTACTAACTACTGCACTAGTTCCATGTAATGCGAGGACGGTACAGTTTGTGCGTGTTGTTTCAATCATTTGGCTGTGGAATTTTTTGTTTTTGCACACCAAAAAAGCGGCATTTTAATAAAGTCTGCATAAGCGCCCCGGTAGGCGAGTTGGTAGCATTCGTGCCTATCAGAGTGAGGGTTGTGAGTTCGATTCCCACCAGAGGCTTTGGTCTGTCGCTGCAAAAATCAAGACAAATGGTCTTTGTCACCCGGTATAAATAAATAAATAAAGTCTGCATTTCAAATGCCACACAAAAACAAAATATTTAAGATTATTTTTAATTATTTTTTTTATTGAATTAGTTTATTATTTTTTGTTTTTATTGAATTTATTTTTTTTTTTATTAAAAAAAATATGAAAATATCATTGCTGTAAATAGTTCACCCGAACTATTTCCCATACTAGTTGCGGTGTACTAGATACGTAGTTGGTATGTTGGAACTAGTTCAGTAGGTGGTTGAAGGTAATGCTGAGGGGAGTGAATTGTTTACCTCCAATGACAAGCCCATGTTAAAGTAAACAGCTTAAATACATAGAAAGTAATCCAAGCTGGAACTAGAGGTGTTTACTGCGGAACTAGTTGTGTTACAGGCTCCGAACTAGTACCGTTTCCTGGCGGGATGTCCATGCACATTATATGTCTGTGTGGATGACTACAAACATTACTTGCATATACAGTGTATACACATGTACTTAATGTACCACAATTATTTTTCATATCATTTTTCACGCATTCTTCATTTCACGAAGCACACATTGTTGTGTGTTGAATTACGAAAAACATATACGATGTAGATGGTGTACATCATGTACATCGTGTAAAATGTGTGATGTGCTATACTTTGTTTAGTACTTCTGCAGTTGGATATACAATGGTTCGAAAATTATAAATTTAGCAATCAAAAAATCACTGTAAATTCGATGCATTTATAGAAAAAAACACATGTAATTGATTATTAATTAAATGTTTAATGTAAAAAGAAGCGCAGTTTAACAACTAACAAAATAACAATTCATTGTTTTTTAATAATGATAAAAATAAATAAAAGTTCATTTTCAACGTCATTTTCCATGTGTTTTTGTGCGAGAACAACGCCACACACACGTCGACCACAAACAAATCACACGAACATATCCCATGTGTACACATTTTGTATACGGTGTACACCATATACATCTCATATATTTTTCGTAATTCAACACTCAACAATGTGTGCTTCTTGAAATGATGAATGTGTGTGGCACACACCATCGATTGACATGCAATGTAGTGTACGGTATAAAAGTAGATGTGTACATTAAATGTACATGCACGTTTGGGCATCGATAATTAAAATGTACACAAACTGATAATTTTGTCGTTCTCTGCTCAAAAGAATCAATGCTTGCAACACTTCGCATGGTGGTCATATAAATGATGTAGAGTTTCACACATAATGTCAACGTTCAAACTTTATACTAAAAAAGAAATATCATGAAAAAAAATATTTTATATGCGTTTTCTTTACTTTTACTTTTAAAAAGCAAAATGGATAACCCTTTATAAATAGATTACATTTCAATTTATCAATAAAAAATTAGAAAACAAAATTTACCTCGTAATTTAAAGGTTAAATGTATAGTGCATATACGTAAAGATAATTTCGGAGCAAAAAAAAAATATTACGGGTTTTCAATTTATATTCACGTATGTGCCATACACAAAAAAAAATATTTTTCCCAAAAGGTGGCGTATACAACAAAATGTGAAACTTTGTTGGGAGATAAAAATGGCTATAACTCGAAATATTGTATACATGACTGTGGATATTCTTACACTAGCAAACACTTCGCCTGACGAAAATATAGTAACTTTTTTCACACCACTTTTTTATAAAATTTGACAGTACATATGGAAAATACATGCCATCTGAGGCGTTCAGAAATATCAGTTTTGTACGGCGCTTTCACGGTCTATTTGTTGTTCGATCTCATTTGATGGTTTTTGTCTGAAAAACTCCTAAAAAAACTAAATCGCACTGTTTGCAACGCCATCACGATCTGAAACTTCTGGCATTTAATGGCAGTTTAACATTGATGCATTTTTGTCACACCACAAGAAGCATTAGCGTTATTTGTAGAAGTTCATTTTACAAGAGGGCAGTGGGGATTAATACAAGGTAGCCGAAAATAAATCTATCCTTGCTATTCGCATTTACAAAAAGCGAAAAATGAGTGTTATCCCGCCGAAGAAGATAGCATACAAGTTACAGAAACTAGCTTTGAAGTGGAACTTCAAGCTTTGTTAAACCATACGGCTTTGCGACTACTTCAGTATTTAAAAGATGTGATTGAAACATTATCAGAGTTGGAGAAACAACATTATACCTTAACATTAAAATGGGGCTGTGATGGATCGATTACAAAATTCTGATACATGGCGCTCAATATAATATCAAGTCACAGCTATCAGAGGAGGCAGCTGAAGCCCGGAACAAACATTTCCGTAAATATCGCGTATACTTTGCAAGAACATTTTCAAGAGTGGACTGCAACAGAGATATTTTAAATATTTTGTTGCTGATATCTGATGCCTTCATCAACAGCAACAGAATAAAACGGAAAAAAAGCATGTATTTTTCCGAGGAAGTTATTAGTATGCTCCCCTCAAAAACACTGAATTCTGACGGTTTCCACGACGAAGATGATGGGGACCAAATCATGGACACAGTGATTCAGATTGATTTTTTTTATTGTTTTTCTTTTTAAATAAATGCTTTTTAACATAAATGATGAATTATTGACTTTTGTTTCGTAAAATAGCAAAATAAAATATACAGTTGAACTTCGATTAACCGTGATGCTCGGGACCGGGCTAATCACGGATAACCGAAAATCACGGTTAAAAGAGGTAAAATTTTACATGTATAAATTTTATTATTTTTATTTATTTTTGACAAAAACATGTAAATATGCGTCTATAAACAACTTATCATATCTCCAGGAATACATACATTTATTTAAAAAAAAATCTTTTATAGAAGTCTGTCTTATGTTTTTAGCTTTTGATTGTTCTTCCAACAAATGAGTTTGTATGCGATATATTTGCATTTTATATGTTTTTTAAATACCACTTGGACAATTATAGTTTTCTAAAAAAAACCTATCAAAATACGACTAGCCTCTATTGCCTGAGCCAATGTAGGCGTTCGGTCTGCATTTTAGATCTGTTCAGTTGTAAGTTGTTCGTTTTTAATGATTTCATCCAAGTCGTCCACAAACATCGTAGCAGACTCATAATCAGCACACTGCTGTTCTCCCGTAGATTTCAGTCGACGGATTCCATGACGTTTTTTGAATTTATCCAACCAACAAAATGAATAAGTGCACTCTGAATTCATGATTAACTTCAAATGGAATTTTTTTTGTCATTTCGACAATCATTTCGCCTGAAGTTTAGAAGCAAATTTCAGTTTAAGTTCATACCATATATATCTCGATTTCAGTTAACTTACCTGAAATTGGAGTTCCCTTAAATCTTTCTTGCCGAAATCATTCATATGTTGCGAAATCAACTTTTAGATTTTCGGATGTTTTTAGTGTATATCTGTGTTTAAGTCCAAGCATTGAATCAGTATCGGAGCAAAATTTTAAAATCCGATCTTTGTTTTTTATTAAATCGGATACAGTTTGAATGCCAACTCCATATATTTCAGACAACATTTTAAAAGGTACTTTACGTTTTGAGTATTCATTAATCAGCTCCATTTTTTCTTTAATTGAAAGGACCTTTCTTGCTGTTTTCGCGGTTTTGACGGCGGCATGATGTAAGGAATACATATGAAATTTGATATGAAAATTACACTTTCATGAAAAAGGGGAATCACCGAATTTTAATATGAGAGATGTGTGTGTATTATACGAAAAAAAAACAAACAAGCCGTCATATGGACATGTGCATCACGGATAATAGAGGTAAATCACGGTTAAAAGAGGTAAAAAATCAACCACTCAGCACCACGGTTAATAGATAATCACGGTTAATAGAGTCACGGTTAATCGAAGTTCAACTGTATATAAAATAATTTTGTCCGGTTTTACATGTGAAATACTCCTATGTGCATCGCAACGAAACGAATGGAACTTGGATGTCCGTGGAATGTCTTTCACTTCCTTCCATTTTTGGCCAACTTATAATGTAGAGCTGTCATTCAATTTAAGCCGATGGCATATAATACATTTTAATTATATTTATGTGGTTTTTCGAAGATTGATAAAACGATAAGGCATCTGTTGTTTGTGTGTTAACCTATAATTCTCGACAAAATCAATTTGAGGGAATGCTTTAATGGCCTCATTTTGTAAACGTAAATTTGTTTTCTGGTCGAAACGCAACGTAATTTACATTTCATTGAATTATTTGTCGAGTTTTTGCATTGGAAAACGTTTTGTATTGATTTATAGAATTTGCTGTTGTTTGAGTGAAACGCCGTTTCCGCTTTGAAACGAAATACAAACTGTTAAACTTGAAGTTTTTGGAAACGTTTTACAAAATAAGGGCGTAAGTTAATTTTTTGATTCCTGATGATATTTTTGCTGAGCTCTTTTACAAAAAAATGGTTTTAAATGATTTTAGCTTATGCCCTCATTTTGTAGAACGTAAACGTAAATTTCGTTTCTGTTCGAAAAGCAACGTAATTTACGTTTCATTGAATTCTGTATATCTTAACGATTACTTTTTGATTATGACAGTTTTTGCATTGGAAAACGATTGTTATTGTTTTATAGAATGTGCTGTTGCTTGGATGAGACGCAAATTTGGTTTCAATACGAAATATAAACTCACGTTTTTGGCAACGTTTAATACGTTAAATTTTACACCAATGACTAACTCAGATAAAAAAAAATATTTTAAATTTAAAAAAATTTTATATTAATTTTCCGTAAAAATGTTTGTTTGTTACTAACATTTGATGAGCATTGTACAAATACCTTCGACTCAATGTTAAATGATTTTAGCTTATGCCCTCATTTTGTAGAACGTAAACGTAAATTTCGTTTCTGTTCGAAAAGCAACGTAATTTACGTTTCATTGAATTCTGTATATCTTAACGATTACTTTTTGATTATGACAGTTTTTGCATTGGAAAACGATTGTTATTGTTTTACTAGTAAGTTGTAATGCGCCTATGGCGCCCGTTAATTTGCTTGAGAAAGTATTTGTTACTGAATTTTAAAAATTTTGTAAAAAATATTTTGAGAAAACTATTTTGTAAAAAAAAATTTCGAAAAAAAATAAAATTTGGGGAAAAAAATTTTTGCTGAAAAAAAAAATTTTGTTGAAAAAAAAATTTTGTTGAAAAAAAATTTTTTGTTGAAAAAAAAATTTTTGCTGAAAAAAAAATTTTTTGTTGAAAAAAAAAATTTTGTTGAAAAAAAAAAGAATTGCTTGAAAAAAAAAATTTTGTGGAAAAAAAAAATTTTGTGGAAAAAAAAAATTTTGTTGAAAAAAAAAATTTCTTGAAAAAAAAAAATTTGGAAAAAAAAATTTTGTAAGAAAAAAAAATTTTGGAAAAAAAAATTTGGGGAAAACACAATTTCTGTACAAAAAAAATATTATTTTTTTTATTATTATTATTTATAGAATTATTATAGAATGCCTATTTAAATTCCTACGTACTGCGTGACAGAGTCAGTGAATCAGTGAATCAGGGAATCAGTGTATCAGTGTATCAGTGAATCAGTGAATTAGTGCATCAGTGTCGAGGGTAAATATATATTAAGAAGATAGAATGTGCTGTTGCTTGGATGAAACGCAAATTTGGTTTCAATACGAAATATAAACTGTTAAACCTCACATTTTTGGCAACGTTTAATACGTTAAATTTTATAAAATGAGGGCATTAGTTTCCACACCAATGACTAACTCAGATAAAAAAAAAATATTTTAAATTTAAAAAATTTTTATATTAATTTTCCGTAAAAATGTTTGTTTGTTACTAACATTTGATGAGCATTGTACAAATACCTTCGACTCACCGATAAAAAATTTTCTTTTTCAATGTCGCACGCGACACCCAAATATACGGTATTGCAAAGAACAAATTTACCGTAATAGCCAATCGCATCGTTCGTTTTACGTTTTTTATATTCTTTAAATATAAACCGAGATATAAAAGAGCAAATGTCAATGTATAATGTCTCTCATAAATCGCAACAAAACTACCAATAGAATAGTTTAAAACAGATTGTTTGCACTTTTTCGAGTTTGTATTCCAATATTTCAAAATGTGTTATAAATAATTGTAAAATCTATTTACATTAGATACATTTGATAGATTCCCTATAAAAATATGTTAAAACAAAGTACTTTTATAGACTTTGATTTGCCTATATATACCAAAGACTATACAGAGGGCAGACGTCCCAAGTTGTTTTTTGGCACATTAGTTCGGCTACACCCTCTAGATGTCAGTAATTGGCATGGCAATATTTGAAAGATTTTTAAAGAAAATCATGTTTTTTAAAACAAATTCCTACTTTTTTAAAACAAACACTGTTTAAATACCCTCTTGAAAATGTTCAGCAAACGACTTGAGATGTCTGCCCTCTGTATGGTCTTTGTATATACTATGTTTGTCTAATTAAAATTACGTCATCTAATTTCAATGAGGTAGAACTTTTGTCTGGAGTTTTTGTTTTTTTAATAGAAGGAAGAATGTAAGATTAGCAGGTATGCTGTTGATGAAAAATTACTATTAATTCAAAAGAAGCTGAAATTACTAAAATAAGTCATCTTTGCTGACTTTACTCTATTTTATTTCGACACAATAGAAAGCAATTTGACAACTGCCGTTTCTTTTGATTATAACTGTTAATTGTTAATGATTGTCCCTGTGTTGCCATATTCAAATGGCTAAATTCAATATATATTCAGTTTGATTTTATGCATTTACGTTACAGTTAATGCATTTGGGTTACAGTATTTGCATTAAGTCTGATAATGCTCATTAATGCTGTCCTCTGCATCAATTTTGGTATTTTTTTATATGAAAACACAGCCATAATCATTCGCAACCATTCACAAGGAACTGTTATACTCACAAGAAACGTTTGTTGTCAAATTGTTGGCTATTGTGTCGAAATACAATGGAATAAAGTCATCAAAGTTATTTTAGTAATTTCAGCTTTCTTTCAAATAAATAGCGATTTTTCATTAACAGCATATCTGCTAATCTTACATTCTTCCTTCTATTCAGTTTATATGGATGTAAATGCCATAAAAATATAATGACAAACAATTGTACAGAAACAGCTGTTTTCTAAATACTGAAAAATGTCGAATTTTTAATGTCCATTAACGCTATCGTTTGTCTAGGCTATTAGATAAGTTTGGTGTATACATGGATATATGTAAAGATGTACATATATGTAATTTATGTAGGTATGTAGGTTTCAAGTTAAGATTTTACTGTTAAAAAATTGAGCTCCCTATTACAAGCAAACCCGTGCGGTTGTGATTTATTCTCATATTCCTGGTACATTATTCCATGTACAAGTATTGTGTAGAGTCTGAGTTTATACTTCTTTTCAGTTATTAATTCGCTCCCTATCTTTTCTCCTTCTATTATCTACGCACGCAAAATGTTATATTTTATAGTAAAGTATGGTATCGGTCGTATTGAAGCTCAGAACCTCTCCTCCGACAAGCAATAAGGCCGGAATTCTAGCGTGCATTGGCTTCATTGATACGATCTCCCGACACCTACCACTATTGTATGCTACGGTTTTGAAACTATAATTACAATCATTGTCCCAAACTATGATAGCTAGGACGTAAGTTTGATTTTATATTAATTTTCTTTTATTTTTTATTGTATTCTGCTTGACAAAAGTGTGCCCCAAAAATAAATATTTCGCCACAAGGAACCAGTAGGAACCATAACATCCCGTCAACATCGTTTTTCCTACAATCTATATCTGTATAAATGGATGTATGTAAGTGTATATTTATGTGTTTCTGGGACTTATGGCCTTCTTGGTACACATATAGTGTTGATGACGAGGAATATAACTTTATTCTGGATTTTTTTTTTATTTATTATGGATTTTCGGTTTAGGGGAAGTTTTAAGACGATTTTGTACATACTCTTGGTGAGACGAAAAATCAATTAATATACGTATTTTACATTTTCTATTGGTAGGTCGAGCGGGCAAGGTATTTTTCTACAGATAGAAGGGGAAATCTTATAAAAAAAAGTTTTACTAAAGACTGGGAATATCACTTTAAAAAGTTGTGGTCTTTGATACAACAGTGGAAGTACAGTGGATGTTTGCGCGTCTTGTAATCTGAAATTTCCGTGGTCGACTACCGTGGTAATGACATAACTCCACATTGAAAACTTCACTTTTCATCATTGTTACCAGATTCTATCTTATTCGGACACACTTTCATACATTATAAATTGTATTGCACAAGGTTCCAAAGAGAAAGCAAGCGGTTCATAATAACAGCGCACAAATCAAACTACCAATATTGCAGCGCTATCGAGCGGAGGATAATGGCGGTAGAACTCCATTCTCATCGTTCTCACACATTAACTTTAAGACGGATGCTAAAATTATCATTCGGATAACCTTAATATTTTTTTAAGATACGTTAATTTTACTGTCTTTGTTTCGTTCTGTCTATAGCTTTAGTGTTTTAAAATAAGTACAATATACAAAAAAATATAAGTGAAAACAAAATTGCAGTGAGAATAACATTTCGGAGACTTTTTATTTCATTGGTTAAGAATTGACAATTACTTTGGTATTTGAGAGTGACTGCAAACTTTAAAGCTATATCCGAGGTAGCTAAACCAGAGATTTTCTTAAGATATCGACCCCTTTGCGCGGAATTATCGTATGTGCCAAAATCCAAATTTTACAGGAGAGCCATTTTTCTACTTTTCTCTGCTTTCGCTTGCAATATGAAAATGAAAATTATTCACTCAATTTTTGGAGCAACGAAGTGGAATTCGCTTACAATTTTTTGTCAGGTGACGTGTCTTTGAATGTAGAACAAAATTGCATCAAAAACTCAATTTCGAAAAAATTGGCATATACGATAATTCCGCGCAAAGGGGTCGATATATCCATAATTGTAACATTTGTGAGTGATCGACAATACCAATATAAAATTGGACTTTCGCACTGTCAGTCTGAATATTTTGAAGTTTCGGGTTAAATTTGAGAATACTTTTTCAAAAATGTATTGAATATTAGGCTAAATTTGAAAAAAGTTGGGCGGAAACGAAATAAATTATATGGTCAATTGGAACTTGGCCGTTTCCGATATACAAAAGTTGATTTAAAAATGTTTGGGCAGACGTATCTCGCAGTAGAGTACTGACTGAGTTTCTACATAATGTTTCTGGTTTAGATAAAAAAAAATTTTTCGCACCATGTCTGTCTTGAACATCATTAGTGTCTCTCATAGATACCAAGTTGACAAGTAGCTCTGTTGATGTTGATATGCCTATTTGATATGAGTACAAAAGTTGAGTGAGAACTTAAGCATTCCGGGCTCCACTAGTATTTCTATATTACAGATTGACATCCTTTTGTTGGGCCCCATATTATTGGTTTTGCCTGTTGTTGATGACATCCCTATGGTGGACATCCCTACTTCTTTGACATATTTATTGAATCGAAACAACAAGCAGAACAACCACAAGAAAGAGTAAAAATCACAAGGCTCATCAACAAATATTTTTTATATACTTTAAATAGATAAATACAGTATTTTTTAGAATTTATTTTGCCCTTTTGCTGATTGAGCTTAAAATAATAAGTACTTTTATTCAAAACCGCTTTTAATTTATCTGTACTAGGTTAGGTTGAATGGAGGATCGGTCATGTACCATGACCCTCTCATGCCACTGACATACACCTAGGCCAGCAATTCGGCCTGTTGTGCGCTCCTGATTTCGTCTACGAATTCCCTTCCCCTTTATCCTACGTTAGGAATTCGGTCCCCTCTATAAAGTTCCTTAAATTCCTTATGTCTATTACTTTGACGGCCGACCTGTCGGCCGACCTATAAGATCTTCTCTCCTAACTGGACTTTCCTGAACTGCGAGAAAGCAGGGCATTGGCACAGGAAGTGTTCCGCCGTCTCGGCGTCCTATCCGCACGACCTACATTCGTCGCTCTGAGAACATCCTATTCTAAATAAGTGTGCCCTTAGGCTAGTGTGTCCTCTGATTACCCCAACTAGCTGACTCATTTTATTCTTGTTAAACCCGAGTATTCTCTTTGTTTTCTTGTAATCGAGGTTTCCCCAGGTTTCCTTTGTGGTTCTTCCCACCTGTTCCTCTAGCCATCTTAAGGCATGGGTCGTCTGCATCCATTCCCTCAACTCCTTTTTTGTCTCTAGAAAAGGTTTTGGTTGGATTCCCTTCCTATTTTTGCCAGTTCGTCAGCCCTGACATTGCCTGGAAACCCTTGGTGGCCTGGTATCCAGTTTATAATTATGTCGTTATTTCTCGATACGTCATTTATCGTTTCCTTACAGTACATGAGTGTCCTTGATTTGACATTATCATCTCTGAGGGATCTAATTGCGTTTTGACTGTCTGTGAAAATACAGATAGTTTTTCCTGTGATTCTCTTCCGCAGCCGTTCTAGGCATTCTGTGATGGCCTTGATCTCTGCTTGTAGAATCGTTGAGTACCTTGGTAATTGGTAATTCAGTCCTCGGATTGTGGATGTAAATCCCTATGCCTACTCCTAACTCGGATTTGGATGCGTCTGTGTAGCACTCCACTATTCCCCCATCTTGGGTGTATGTGTCGTGTTCTTGTCCGCGTCTATCTTCTATTCTTGTCGTACAGTTCGCAACCACGGATGTTTCTGAGATGCGATCTGTCTGACAGTTTGTTGTCAGGAACCCTCCTAGGTGTTCCAATATTCTCTGATGTTGTGTTTGAGGTTCATCCTCAATCCACTCAACCAATGCCCTTAGTCTTCTTTCTGAGATCGCTGCCTCAGATTTGATTTGGATGTCTACTGGGTGGATGTATAGCAATATTTCGAGGGCGCTCGTCGGCGCGGTCCTCATTGCTCCGCATATTCCTACGCAGCAAATTCTTTGAATCCCTTGTAGTTTCTTCACGTTACATTTCTTTGTCATTGCTGTCCACCATAATCGGTTATAATCGGCCTTATTACGCTTTTGTATAGCCAGTGCGACATGCTTAGGCGGATGCCCCATTTGGAGCCAATTGCTCTACGGCATATTGACCAGCATCTGAGGGCTTTTTCGGCTCTGCTGTTGATGTGATCTTTCCAGTTTAGTTTCCTGTCCAGAATTACTCCCAGATATTTAACGTTCGTGTTTATTTCTATGTTCTTGTTCCTGAAGCAAGGTTTGACGTATTGTGAAATTTTTGTCTTCCTTGTGAACAGACATAGTTCTGTTTTGTCCGGGTTGACGTTTAGTCACCTATGCCAGAGTTAGCACTTTTACGGCTTGTCTGCATAATTTGTTCGGATCTTTCCCCTTCAAAAGTATCGCAACGTCGTCTGCATAGCAGACTGGCTTGAATCATTCATCAGTCAGCATCTTTAGGAGATTGTTTATTGTAGGATTTCGACCTTCCTTCTTACTAGCACCAGAATTCTGCGTAGAGACTTCTTTTGGTTTCGGATTGGAATATTTAGTCCTACCTGATGTCAGGAAGCTCTTTCTCTTCTTTGTTGCAGCTTCGGCAGATTCCTCCTGTGGAGAGCAGATTCTTTTACCTGCGGATGCAGGTGTAGGCTCCAATGTATCTTTGGGAGTCTGCTGCAGAGTTGCTTTTTCGTGTGCCAGTCGCATTCTGCGGAGCTTTTTCCTCTGAGCTCCTGACAACTTTTTCTTTTTAGCAAAGCTCTTTCTGCTTCATCCTTCCGGTCTTTGCTAGCCGCTAATGAGCATGCAAGGATTGTGACGTTTCCGTCCCCGGAGGAGTCAGATTCCTCGGCTCCTGAAGTTAGTCTATGACTCCCTTCGCTTGCCAATTCCTCTGGTGTTTGTAGTCTTGCTGCGTCTTCGAACAAGTCAGCCAAGTCTCCCACTGCTTTGTTCGTCGTATTTGCATTTCTGTTCGTATCCGTTTCCGTGTTTGTTGTAGTCGTTGTAGGGACTGATGAGTTTGGGGCCTGCAGATATTCTGATCCGACCGAAGAATCCCCCGAGGGAGATTCTTCGTGTGGATTTCCAGGTTCTACCTGGGTACCACCTGCAGAGTTTATTGGGAGGGGGTTGCCTTTTATACCTACGGCCAGGTGTGGTAAATACTGCCGCTCCTATGGAGACAGACGCGGACCATCCAGCCGCCCAATATGGGAAGAGACAGACGCTGGATGGATTTGTTGATTTGAGAGTCGGGGATGGTTGGATCCTTGCGTAAAGGATTATCCATTTATGGAAGAGGACTCCCGTCAGCATGGCCAGCTCGTCTGACGTAGGCCCTCGAATCGCGTCTAGATGGTTACACCGTCGCGAGGGAGAACAAACAACTACATCAGCAACAAACAACACCAGCAGTCACACACATTATCAACGCCAACACGAAGTGGTTTTTTATGCTCCCCTTCGCATAATACAAACGACTGTGCTCTCTTCATGTCGCTGCCTGATTTGTGTTGAACGTTTAACACTGAACACTTGTTGGGTCTAGCAGCGGCAAGACGGGCGCACAGTTACTTGTATTTATGCTTTGATATTGTTTTGTTTTTCTGTACGTTCGAAAAACACATCTGAAAGCTAATTTCTTTGCGGTATACACGCACGTTCAGTTTCATAGGCCACATGTATTCGCTCTATGTCAGACCAAGGTGTGTGGGGATTCCAATCCACAGATCTTTCACATTTCTGGTTATCACACTCTTTTCTCTTTCTTTTCCCACAGAGGCCTTGTTGTATATCTACGTAATGGTGTTGTGTTGCAGAGGCAGCAACATTTGGACTCACAAGATCCAGAGTGTACCTTTTGAATATTACGAAGTTTTGTTTATCTCAAGGAATATGTTGTCTAGTTTTTAAACCGTTAGTAGCTGACTTCGGACGGCATGTTTTCTATTCGCTTTATAAAAACACGTCTTACTTGTTTATGTTTTTTATACCGTTAACCTACGGGTAGTGTTACGGTGACCACTGCGCCTCGCACCTGTCCCGTACCTTCTCTTACCGGCACTCGTTGACGACGTCTCTGTTGGACGATAGGTTCTCCCTTTGGAGCCAAATCAATTTAGGGAAAAGATCCAAAGCACTGGTGTGCTGTCGTTGTTATGGTGAAGGGCCACTGGTATGCTGTCGCTGCTGTTGTTGTTGTTATGGTGAAGGGCCACTGGTATTGGGGCACTTCACTGATTGCACTGATCACTTCACTACAAACTTAAGTTTAATCACACAAATCAAATTGACACAGTTGTTGTCTGGTGGATTTCCCAAAAACGACTGACTTTATTTCAAAAGGAAGGGATGAACAAAAAGAGATCACAAATCAGCTAGTGTTGTTATTTTTGGTACGTGCGCGAATGTAGGTCAGGGTTGCAGTGCGTAAGAGTGCCAGTGATGGGCAATGTCATCGAAGGGACGAAATGGACCCTGACGTACATACGCGAACATACCGCCCGCCTTGCGACAGTGTCGTAATAAATGACATACTTATTAACTAAAAATACTTCATTGTTGTCTTATATAAAACTATAAACATACTTCATTGTTGAACAATATAAAAATATAAAAAAAAGAAACGAAACTTCGTCTGAGCCAAGATAAAAAAAAAAAAAAAAGTTTTAAATCACCGATGAGAATTCTTCGACCGAAGAGTTCTTGGTTGAGCCAACATTTCCGGAGACGGGACCTGACGTAGAAAACTGTCCTTCCGAGTAGACTTCATGATCGTCATTCACCATGTCTGGCCAAGGGTCATCGCGGTTGATGGGGAGTGGTCCGAAGAACGAGTGGCCGAAGATGGTCCGCTGGACATAGGGCATATTGTGCTCCCGTTCGGGTAGGCCCATATATACTCTTGACGCTGCATCCACTCCGAGAACCACACAGACATCATAGGGGATATGGAACGCATAGTCGGCCAACGAATCTGATGGGTAGATGCTGACTATTGAAGCTGGAATGACTTGTAGCCTGGGAGAGAACGGTGCTGGACCGATGCGTTTGTCCAGTGTGATGGTGAGGGTTCTGGTGTCGTTATGGGTCGATGTCAACCGCACCTCCAGCGTGTCAGGGCACTTTCCATATGGGACAGGAAACGCCTGCGTCGGGATGAAGTGGTTTCTCCGCTCGTTCGGGTCCATCAAAACCCGTACCATGGTGGGGTCGTTTACCAGCCCATGACTCTGCATCCTCACCCATGCTGTCATCTGCATCCACCATTCTCTCCCCACCTTTATCTGGTGTAGCAAGGTGTGATGTCCTTTGTGGCAAATGTGGCAGCCGTGGTCACAGGGACATTCTCCGACTTCATGCGAAATACCGAGGCAATTGACGCAATATCGGTTCAGCCGCAGATATTGCTCTCGCTCGCATGGCGATAGCACGAAGAACCTGCGACAAGTTCTAAACGCGTGTCGACTGTTGCACATCGGGCATTTGTAGTCGTCTTGGAATTGCATGGCTGAGAAGAAAAGAAAATACAAGTTTAGAGCAAAATCAGACAATCAGACAACAATGACATACGGCAGGGAGACAAATATCGACCAATTTGTGAACGGGGCGCATAATGACTCCTGCTTGCGTTTTTAACTCGACAACTGTGACCCTATCATCCTTACCGGGATGAAGTCGAACAATGTGCCCTAAGCGCCAATCGGTGGGACAAATTGCTTCATTTCGTAATACCACCAGGTCATTAAGTTGCAAGTTCTCCTGAGCATTCTTCCATTTGTTTCTTTTATGAAGCCCCTTGAGATATTCTGCTTTCCATCTACGGCAGAATTCTTGCTGGACGACTTTGAGACGTCTCCAACGATTTACCAATGTGGTTTTAGACGGAACTTCTTCCGGTTCGGCTGGGGACAGAAGGGAGGAACCTACCAAAAAATGACCAGGAGTCAGAGCGACCAAATCGTCACTATCGTCGGACATTGGAGTCAGAGGGCGAGAATTTAGACAGGCTTCTATGCAAGCTAGGATTGTCGCAAATTCTTCGAATGTGTGCTTAATTTGACCTGACATCTTCTTCAAATGGGTTTTACAGCTTTTGACCCCTGCTTCCCATAGCCCCCCCATATGAGGTGCCGCAGCGGGGATGAAATGCCATTCGAGTTGCTGGTGACCGTATCGCATAACAGCTTCGTCCTTAAGCTCTGAGACAGTTTTTGCAAAATTGGCTCTTAGTTCCTTGGCGGCTCCGACAAAATTTCTGCCGTTATCAGAATATATCTTACGAGGACAACCCCGGCGAGAGACAACGCATAAGGGATGCCAGGAATGCAGCGGTGGACAGGTCACTAACAGGCTCTAAGTGAATCGCCTTGGTGGTAAAGCATACGAAGAGACAAATGTATCCATTGGACACCCGGCAGCCACGACCGCTGAAGTTTTTGAAATCAAATGGGCCAGCAAAATCTACCCCTGAGACAGTGAAAGGGCGACTAAAGATAGTCCTCTCTTCGGGAAGTGATGCCATAAGTTGACCCTGGCGCCTTTTACGATCTAGTACACACGCTTTACAATTACGGATGTTAGTTTTAATCATGATCTTTGCCCTAATTATCCAACATTCAAGCCTTACAGTGGCAAGAGTCAAAAGAATTCCGCCGTGCTGGGTCAGTTGATGAGCGAATGCTACATAGAGCTTGGCGAATCTACTCTGATAGGCCAGTATGATGGGGTGTCTCTCGTTGTATGACAGAGACGAAGTAGAACCCAGTCGACCATTTGCGCGAATGAGCTGGTTTTTGTCTAAAAACGGAGTCAGTGTGAGAAGCGGACTATTAGATTCAATCATTTTATTTCGCATGAGACAAGCAAATTCAATTGGAAAGTGAATCTGTTGAGACAGAGACATCAGCCGATGTCGAGCTGATGTGAGTTCGGCTGTCGACAATCGAGAACTCAGAAATTTCGCATTATGCTTAATCCTGGGATGAGTCATATGAAGAAACCGAAACATATACGCGATGACGTGAATAGCTCTCGAGAGACAGGAAAACCTTTCTAATATGTCTTCTTCTATCGTTGATCTAGCAACATGTATTCTGACTGGTTTTAATTCGAGCGAAGTATCTGATATCGGATTACTTGCGGGCCATTCTTCCTGTCCGTCTTGGAGCCAATTTGGTCCGTGCCACCATAAGCTACTTTCCTTTAATTCTGAAGGAGTCAGCCCCCGGGTTGCTAGATCCGCAGGGTTATCATATGTGGGAACATGGAGCCAATCATTACCAATTTTCTCTTGTATTATAGACACTGTATTGGCTACGAATATCGCCCAGTTGTACGAAGGTTTTTTCAGCCATGCTAACACGATTGTCGAGTCCGACCATGAATATAATTTTGGTCTTTGAATTTTTAGCTGAGGAAGAACAGAGTCGACTAAATTCGCTAGCAAAAGTGCGCCACACAGCTCTAACCTTGGCAATGACACTTTTTTAATTGGCGCAACTTTTGATTTTGCGATCAGCAAACTCGTATATACAACATCTTGTACCTTAACCCTTAGATATAGGGCGGCGGCATACGCTAGCTCGGAGGAGTCACAAAATCCATGCACTTCAATATCGCACACTGGAGAGAAATTTACCCAACGAGGTATATTAATCGTATCAATTTGAGCAAAGTTGCTGGAAAAAGTTTTCCATTTGATCAGAGTTAATGGCTTCAACATGTCATCCCACCCAATTTCATCGAGTCAAAGTTGTTGCATAATGATTTTTGCCGTAATTATGACAGGAGACAACCACCCTAAGGGGTCAAACAGTTTGGCTATTATCGATAGCACCTGTCTTTTGCTAAACGAACCTTTTTCTTGAAGTTTCTCAGACACAAAATAAAACGAGTCACTTGAAGCGTTCCATCGTATCCCTAGCGTCTTTGCAGAGCTTTTGTCGTCAAATTCTAAAAATTCTTCCCTCAGCAGATGCTCTCGTGGTATACCTCTTAATATAGATTTGGTGTTTGATGTCCATTTTCTCAAATCGAAGCCTCCAGTTCTTAAAATTGCTACCAACTGTTCCCTAGCTTCTAACGCTTCTGAAATCGAATGCGCGCCGACCAATGCATCGTCCACGTACATATCGTCCTCAAAATCTTTGAGCCAATTGGAAACCGATCCTTTTCGTCATCAGCCAACTGTAGAAGTGATCGTAGAGCTAAATATGGAGCGCAATTGACACCGAAAGTTACTGTTTTCAGCTGGAAGTCTTGTATCTCCTCATTTGTCGAAAATTTATACAAAATCCTTTGAAATTTGGCATGTTTTGGGTTTATCAGGACTTGCCTGTACATCTTCGAAATGTCTGCGTTAAAGACAAATTTGTATAGTCGCCGGTTTAAGATGAGAGACACGATGTCTTTCTGTAGAATTGGGCCAACAAGAAACTCGTCGTTCAGGCTTCTCCCATTCGCGGATGGGCATGAGGCATTAAACACAACTCTCAACTTAGTTGTGGTGCTCTCTGGTTTATAAACGCCGTGATGAGGCAGATAAAAATAGCTTTCCGAGCCATTTAAAGGAGAATCAACTTTTTCCATATGTCCCAAGGACAAATATTCAGCTATAACTTCGTCATATGCTGATTTTAACTCCGGATTTGGAGCTAACGATTTTTCATTTCTGAGAAATTGACCGATTCGAGCCAATTCCATCCTTCAGGGGAGTATCAGACATAAATGGCAAATCCACTAGATATCTACCATCATTCGTACGCTTTGTGGTGGAACGGTAGATTTCCTCACAAATCCTGTCCTCCTCAGAAATAATTTTCTTCTTAGCAACCTCTTCGATTTCCCAAAATTTCGACTGCAACTCTAGTGCAGTACGAAACTCGGACTACCTGTCTCGAAGATTTATAGTTCGTTGGGCCAGTTACAATCCATCCAAAGACTGTCTCCTGCACCACAAGCGAACCAAGTATTCCATGTTCTACTCCTTTGAGCAAAATAATTGGATACAAATTTCCTCCAATGAGGATATCAACAGGACAACTTCGATAAAAGTTCGGGTCAGCAAATTCTAAATTTGGGAGGTCTTCGATGACCACATTCTCGAAAGAGTGAGTTGGCTCATTTCTTGTGACATCCGCAACAACTAATGCGTCTGTTTCGACAGAAAAGCTTGACCTACATGTGGATCCAATAGTAAAAATGGCTATTTTTGAACATTTTGCAACATGTTCCCCTCCTAGTCCAGTAATGTCGGCTGAGACAGGTTTGGTAGGTAGCTTTAACAATTTTTGTATTTTAGTGGAGATGAATGTGTCATCTGAGCAGGGATCAATAAGGGCTCTAATTTTATAGGCTAGTCCATCTTTAATGATATTCACCCAGGCTGTTGCTAACATAGTTTTATTTGAGACAGATGTATGGTATGTCTGAACATTTCCCGAATTTTGTAAATTTTGAGCCATATCAGCTTTCCATTGGTTGCTATTATTAGAGTTAGTCGCTTTATCATTGTGCAGAAGCGTATGATGCTTGGAATCACATTTTGTGCAGTTTCTACTCTGACAATCTGCCGATATGTGACCCAGCGCTAGGCAATTTATGCATCGTTTATCCCGTTTAACTACAGACAACCTGTTTTTGAAATCCATATTCAAAAATTTCGGACAAGATTTCAGTCCATGAGTCCCTTTACATAAATTACATTTATTATTATTCACTTTTGTGTGATGGACTTTAAACTGTTTCGATTTATCGAAATTGTTATACCTGGGGCGAGGGGTTTGAACCAAATTTGTTCCACTAGAGCCAATCATATCCGAAACACTTTCCAACGCTTGGAACCTTTCGGTAAGAAACCTGTTCAAATCCTCCCAACGAGGCATTTCAGTTTTCTTCGACAATGATTGCTCCCATAGAGACAAAGTAAGTTTAGGCAATTTAGAGGAACACTGATAAACGAAAATTGGATCCCATGATCCAATATCTATCTTGTACAAATCAAGAACGGATATGCAATTTGTAATTTCCCGTTGCAACCTTTTGAGCCCATTAGCAGATTCTTGCGAACAATGAGTCAAATTAAACAATGTTCTCAATTGATTATTGATGAGAATCCGTTTATTCTCATACTGGTTTCTTAAGTTATCCCACGCTATAGTGAATCCTTCTGAAGTCAATGGAATATTTCGATTTATCTCCCTCGCTTCTCCACTTGTCTTTTGAAAGAGGAGGTACAATTTTTCGACTGAGCTAAGTTTTTTATTGTTTATGTAAATTGCTGTGAACAAGTCTCTAAAACTGGGCCATGACACATAATTCCCGTGAAAAATATCTGTATCGCACGGAGGAACCGAAATGGACGAAACTGATTTTTGAGTCGTTGAGGCAGGTCCAATTTTTAATTTTTCTTTCCAGCTACCTATAATAGCAACACAACTTATGTAACTGTCATGGGCAATCTTCTTATTCGTTTTGATAACCTCTTTGTTTGCTTTGGTGAATTCTGGGTCAGCATTACACTTTTTATATGTCTCTTTCCATTCAACCCATAAATTGTGGACTTCTTCTTTTTCTGCCTCTAGAGCCATTTCATTATATTTTGCGCTATCAGATTCCCTCAACTCCTTCTCATAAGAGACGATTTCGTCGCATTGAGCCAAATAATCCTCTAGTAGCTTCATATTGCTTGTCGATAATCAATACTAACTTTTCTTCAATCGATAATCAATTTTTTACAGAATGCAAGTCAAGTATGTCTCACTTCAAACTCTTGCGAACAACAAATTTTTAAAATTTCCAATCAATTTAAAATTTTTTCAAAAAAAATACTTTCGGCCCACTGTGCTCGAAATTTGCAAGTCCAACACTTGCCAACTGAGAGCCAACGAATTTTTAAATTTTCCAATCAATTTAAAATTTTTTCAAAAAAATACTTTTGGTCCACTGTGCTCGAAATTTGCAAGTCCAACACTTGCCAGCTGAGAGCCAAAGAATTTAAAATTTTCCAATCAATTTAAAAATTTTTGGAAAAAAATACTTTTGGCCCACTGTGCTCGAAATTTGCAAGTCCAACACTTGCCAGCTGAGAGCCAACGAATTTTTAAATTTTCCAATCAATTTAAAATTTTTGCAAAAAAATACTTTTGGCCCACTGTGCTCGAAATTTGCAAGTCCAACACTTGCTAGCTGAGAGCCAACGAATTTTTAAGTTCTCCAATCAATTTAAAAATTTTTGCAAAAAAATACTTTTGGCCCACTGTGCTCGAAATTTTGCAAGTCCAACACTTGCCAGCTGAGAGCCAACGAATTTTTAAATTTTCCAATCAATTTAAAATTTTTGCAAAAAAAATACTCTTGGCCCACTGTGCTCGAAATTTGCAAGTCCAACACTTGCCAGCTGAGAGCCAACGAATTTTTAAATTCTCTAATCAATTTAAAAATTTTGCAAAAAAATACTTTTGGCCCACTGTGCTCGAAATTTGCAAGTCCAACACTTGCCAGCTGAGAGCCAACGAATTTTAAATTTTCCAATCAATTTAAAAATTTTGCAAAAAAATACTTTTGGCCCACTGTGCTCGAAATTTGCAAGTCCAACACATCCCAGTTGAGAGCCAACGAATTTTTAAATTCTCTAATCAATTTAAAAATTTTGCAAAAAAAATACTTTTGGCCCACTGTGCTCGAAATTTGCAAGTCCAACACTTGCCAGCTGAGAGCCAACGAATTTTTAAATTTTCCAATAAATTTAAAAATTTTCCGCAAAAAAAAAATTAATTTTGGGCCACTGTGCTCGAAGTTTACAAGTCCAGCACTTGTCACACCAATATGATCGAGCACCTTTCTTCTTTTATTCTATTCTTCGCGCAGACAGACAAATATTAAGGGCAAATCAACGTTAAAGCGAAACTGCTAACGCCAACAGCTCATCCACGGCCGCGAAACAAGTTGACACCGCGACGTTTTTCCTCTCTCTTTTATGTTTGGCGAGTCAAAATATTCCAAAGTGCACAGCGCAGCTGAGCAAAGGGAATTACCGAAACATAGAAATATGTATGTATGTATGTATGTATGCCTCCAGTATACATAAACGCCGTTAGCAAAACAACAAGGTTTGCTATTTTCGTTTTCTATTCCTCTTGTGCGTACAAGAAACGAATCGAGAGTCAACTGGCTTCTAATAAGAAATTGTTTTTTACAACAACAATGTGAAGGTCCACACACAAGAGACAAAAAAAAGTAAGTGCCGGTGGAATACAAAAACAAATGAATGTGAATCAGATGCAATACAAAAATTTTAAATGTACCAAATAACGCAACAACCGTTTGCTTAACGGGAATGTGAGCACAATTCGTCAATTTTTCCTTTAGATTTTGTCAGCGTCAAGGAATCCAAAGAACTATGTCCGTCCTTGCCTGAGCCAATATTTCGTTCTACGCTTTGTTGAACATGGATGCACATACCTTAATTTTCTGCCTGTTCACCAAATTATATGTTCCAGCGGCTGGCGTCTCGATTGATTTCCGCGTATCGATAGGACCAAATGTTACGGTGACCACTGCGCCTCGCACCTGTCCCGTACCTTCTCTTACCGGCACTCGTTGACGACGTCTCTGTTGGACGATAGGTTCTCCCTTTGGAGCCAAATAAATTTAGGGAAAAGATCCAAAGCACTGGTGTGCTGTCGTTGTTATGGTGAAGGGCCACTGGTATGCTGTCGCTGCTGTTGTTGTTGTTATGGTGAAGGGCCACTGGCATTGGGGCACTTCCATGATTGCACTGATCACTTCACTACAAACTTAAGTTTAATCACACAAATAAAATTGACACAGTTGTTGTCTGGTGGATTTCACAAAAACGACTGACTTTATTTCAAAAGGAAGGGATGAACAAAAAGAGATCGCAAATCAGCCAGTGTTGTTATTTTTGGTAGGTGCGCGAATGTAGGTCAGGGTTGCAGGGCGTAAGAGTGCCAGTGATGGGCAATGTCATCGAAGGGACGAAATGGACCCTGACGTACATACGCGAACAGGTAGTATGGTATGTACCATTTGATACGACACATAGAAGAAGTCATGTTATATCCTAGGTGTCTTTGAACCGAAGTCAATTCATGACTTATGTCGTTTGTGCCATGTCCGCCTGATTCATACGATAACTTTCGGAAGCCGTAAACAATTGTTTTGAAACCTTGCATGGTTTGATAATGTAAAAATTAAAAGAAATCTGCGGAAATAACAGGATTGGACAAACAGGAATTTCAAGTGGCATTTTCTCCGGCTATGAGATAAATTTGGCCTTGTTTGAAGAATTGATACTATATTGTAGTTGGTACTATATACTACAAAAACTTCCAGAGTGGATACGTATAGAGATTTGCTGAATATACTACTGATATCTTCAGATCCTCTGACATCAATACCTCGTTTTGAGTTTTTTCGAAGTTGCGTCGCTGCTGAATTAGTACGCATGCCATCAAAACTCGTTTATTCCAAAAAAGCCTGATTCCTGATATCATATAAACATACTGTGAAAATTTCAGAACAATCCGACTATTATTAACACTGTTATAATGGTTAACGGGTCTTAAACTCTATAGACATTGTGACACAAATGAAAGTGTGTTAATATCTGTAGACATTATGTCACTTTTTGAGTGACATTGTATCTATAGACATTGTGACAACCCGCAACATCAGTGCACACTATTTTATTTATTGCTGTTTACCTCCAAATTAATGTAAATTAATGTAATGTCGGTAGATAAAAACTAAAAACTACTCTTTGTAACATTATCTTTGTCTCTGCCCTGCAGGAAATTAGGCGTCATGTGTCTCCATATCACCACTTTTGTCGACTATTTTGGTTGACTTTTTGGTGACATTGTCAACGAAGCGTCTACATTTGTTTTTTGCCTTTGATGGGTAGAGAAATTTTTGACAGCTCCAACGCTGATCTTCTTCTTGAATGTTTTATTCTTTAGTTTTGTTTTGCATAAATAACACGTGTATGCACGCAAAATTAAAAGTGTTATATTAAAATGTACAGAAAAGGGCAGTCTCTTGAAGATTTGGCTACTCCAAAACATAATTTGAGTAATAAATTAAAGCAGTGGTATATTGAAACAGCACCTTCCAGAAAATTTTTGGAGAAACTGCTAGCTATACTACAGGAGGAAGGCTTGGATGTTCCACTTTCAGCTGCAGCATTGTTGGGCAAAACACATGAATCTAAGACACAAAAAGACTGGAAAGTAAAACCTGTACCTTTTTTACTATGAATTATTTGAATAAATCATATAATTTTAATAAAACAAACTCATCTGATTTTAATTATAATCCTCCCAATAGTATTTCCGAAAGTGTAGACAATAATTATGAAAATGTACTACTGAATCACTGGTCCTAATGTCTCCATGTGGTACCATTACAACCACCTACTCGACGAAGACTGCACCTCTGATGAATCCTGAACATCTTCTGCTGCATCTGTAATTGGTTCGTCGAACGCGGCACTATTGCTGCAGGAATTTTCTTTAAGTGTGCAATATTCCTACATAATGTCCTGCCTCCGTCAGACACCTCTACCATGCTAACTGTTCTTTTTGTTACCACATAGTCGGTAGTGTCGAAGTTTGGTGTTAATTATGGGTAAATATAACATTCTTCAGAAGCACTTTATCCCCAACGGATATATCCGACTTCTTAGCCAATACCTCGCATTTTTGCTTGGCCACACAATCTTGATCCAATCACAGCAGAGTCAGTGAATCCTCCTGTCAAATCCTGTATTCCAGGTATTTTGTCCCTGATGACGCGGCCAAACATTAACTATGTCGAAGCAACCCCGGTAGTACTATGTGGTGTAATATTATACATGTGGACAAATTTCTGAATTTCTTCCAGAAAGCTTTTCTTGTTTGCGGAAGCTAATTTCAAACGCTTTACCAGGGATTTGTTCATGTTCTCGACTTCGCCATTTGCCTGAGTCCAATGCTCTATGCCCTTTTCGTAGCAATATTGACCAAACTGAGCACTTAAATATTATCGTCCGTTGTTCAACTGTTTAGGTATCCCCAATCTGCAAAATGTCTCCTTCATGGAATCAATGATTGCCTGAGAGGATATTGTACGAATCGTTTTTAAATCCATATATCTTGAATAATAGTCGATGAAAACTAAGACAAACAGATCATTTGGCAATGGACTCAAAAGATCAGTAAAAGTAGTAGTAGTCAACCCACGGTCCAGTTGGAAACGTCTGTTCATCGGGACTGGATTTAATGGTTGTGATACCAAAAGTCAGTTCCTTCAAGTCTTAAAAAAGTTCTCAGCTTCACCATCCACCACACTATTGACCTCAATTTTCGTTTCATGTCAGACTCTCCGGGATGATCCTCATGTGCCAGTTCAAGAACCTTTGACCGAAGAGTTCTCGGAATTATTAAACGTGTTTCGCGCAAAAGTATTCTGCCAACTGCCGACAACTCAAATATAAAAGGGTAAAAACTGTTGGATATGGCGGAATTTCATGAGTTATTGTTTAGACATATCATAGCATCAACTATCTCCTCATCCCGCACACTATCATCAGCAATTTTTGAAATGGAAAGTGCCGCGGGTACTCCACTGAGACAACGTGAAAATGCGTTGCTCACCCTTCCAATGAAAACCGTTGGTGTCCTTCGTTTGAGATAGTCTGGATAGGGAGTCAGCGATATTCTCCTTGCCTGCTTTGTAGATTACTCTAAATTGGAAAGCCTGAAGCCGTAAGAGCCATCGCTCTATGCGGGCTGGTGGTTTCGACGTTGGCTGAAAAATCGCCCCCAGTGCACAGTGGTTCAAGTCTCTAAGGAAGGCGGTCATACGTAGTTTACTCAGCTATACTAATCAAAATTAATATGAGTGTTTGTGTTTACGCTATTTAAGGGTCAAGTAGGGTAAAATTAGATAAAAAAAAAGTCATTAAGATAATATTATCATAATTTATTTATCAAAACTGTTAGTCATTAATTAAAGAAAAAGTAATAGAAACCAAAAAATTTTATAACGCCAATTTAATACAACATTTTTACATTATTTTCAAAAACTTAACATACTTAAGGCCTCAGGTGATAGCATAGACTTCTTCTTTTGTGGTAATTTACGTAAAGAAGAAATTAACGGGTCGGAATTTAGAAGAAGTCTATGCAAAATATCAGTGTTAAAGACAACACGAGATTTTTTCCGCGTGTTGTCTCGTCTGAATTGCTTAAATAATTTATTACAAGATTTAGCGGCTTCTTCAGAGAGCTCGCCTATGGAAACTAAAGAATATTCAATTACTTCTGATCAATGAATTAGCACTTTATGAACTGAAGGAGACAAGTTATACCATGGATACGTACTAATAAGCATTCCCGCGGTCTCTAATGAGTAATCTCTAAATGCTAGACTATTAATTGTGTATCCCGACGAAAGACACTGCAAAAGATGATGACACCGATCAATAACTGCTTAATCTAAGCCAGTTATTTCAGCAGATATAGCAGAATTAAAAAAAAAAGTTCTTGCAGTGTTTCCGTCATTGGATGTGCCACTTCCGCCACTTTGAGCTTTGTCGACAATTAAACCTAATTGTGTCCTAAACTGCTGCTGAACATATAATTTTTTCTGTGCAACAAGCTCCTTTTCATCTGTTGAACGAGCCTGCCACTTTTTAAAATCTAATCGGTAAGATAAGTGTATGAAATATTCGAAAAATCTTATCCACGAATGCAGAGGAGATAACCCAAACTGATATCTAGCAGTATCAATAACTGCTTTACTTAAACACATGTCAATATCATGGATTTCTTTCGGTGTTGCACCACAAATATAGCATCTACTACACGGTGCGTTACTTAAAGCACTGCAGACTTTACCATCAACCATAGTTAATTGTAAAGAATGCACTACTTTAATTTCGTTGTTGTTTTTGTTAAAAATGGATGGCTGTAAATTGCTAATTTTATTTTTAAAATAGGATTCTTCTTGCACAGAAAGATCTTTTGTTTCTTTAACAAACTGAAATCGAATAGATCTACAAAACCTAGTGGAAGTAGGGCGTGGATTTTTCCATTTAATTTGGTCTGGATCGGAAGTATTTGATTTACAAATTAAACTAAGTGGACAATATGAAGTAACAAATAAACTATTATCTTGTATGCTGGAATCTGAAAATGCCTGTTTATATTCACTGTGCCCCGCACTCCCGTCAAAGCCCCATTTACCAATCAAAACAAACTCTTTACTAATGTCAACATTACTAAGGACGTCATTTTGATTTTCTAGTATTCGGGAAGTTGTATGATCTAGCAGAGACTGTAACTCTATTTCAGCAGATGATTCCGTGATATGTTCCTCTAGTGGATAACACTGTTTCTTGGCCTCCAACACTTTATGATAAGATTGCAATGCATTTGGTAATTGTGAATTGATAAACTCCTTTAGTACTAAATACTGGTGTTTTGTTAATTTCGCCTCGTTTATTACTGATAATACTTCGTTAGTAGTAAATTCCACACAAGTGTTGGTAGACCGGCTAGAATCACTCATCAAATGGTTTATCGCGGAAGCATCTACCACACCTAATTTAGCCAACCTTCGGCGTTTTGTTCTTTTACTGCAGTCCATGAACTCCTTTCTATGTAGTACAATTGTGGAAGGCTGGTTACTTTCTGCAGGCTTCAGAGTATGTTCGCTGACTAGTTCACAAACTTCGATTTCGTTAAGCCAGTCACTATATTTAGTCACCATACACAAACGTGATCGGTTAACTTGTTTCCAGTAGGTTACCAATATTCTACAAAGGTTGGTTATTTTAATTTTAAAACTGTCAATGTTTAAATGTTCCGCAACTGGCAGTAACTGTGTTAAAGTTTGAAACACATGATTACGTACGGTACATACCTTCAACTTGAATATCCATTGTAAAACAATAGGTCGCAAATAACTTTTTCTTTGAAAAATACGCACTATGGATTCACTTTATTAGCACTGGTAATCAACTGTTCGGTGAGTTGCGATTTTATGCAGGTTTCAATGAAGTTGGTGACATACTTTGGAAAGAACTGGGCTGCCAAATCTATGTCTGCCTACTATTAGTTAAGATAGTTAATATTCCATGTGGAAAAATGTGTGTTTTACAGTGAGTTGGCAACCCTGCAATTAAAATTACTCTGACAAAATTGTGAAGAAATACAGCAACAAAGCAAATCGTGTGTGAAAACCAATGGTAAAAAATATGTGAAAAACGTGAAAATTGATTTGGCGTAAAACTACTTTCAGCAAAATATGTTTTGCTTAAAAAAGTAATAATTACATAATAATAACAGTACACACCTTCAACTTGAATATCCATTGTAAAACAATAGGTCACAAATAATTTTTTCGTTGAAAAACACGCACTATAGATTAACTTCATTAGCACTGCTGATAAAGATAACGAGAGTTGTTTTGATCTGTTCACTTTCAATGCACAAAAGTTAATGTAAAAAACAACTAATTGCTAATCTTTTTGCATATTTTAGTAGTGCCACTAATAGTGAGTATTAGAACAAACTAACGGTGAAAAAATCGACCATCATGATTTGACCTCTATGTCCTACTACTGAACCACTGTGCAGTGGTTTATGGTCCGTAACAATTTCAAATTCTAGGCCAGCCAGATAATAGTAAAACTTTTCAACTGCCCAAACTAGTGCAACGCTTTCTTTTTTGGTTTGAGAGTATCGTTTTTCTACGTCCGTTAAACTTTTGCTTGCGAATGAGACGATTTGAGCATTGCTGATTTCGTCAAATTAGACGAATACTGCTTCTAAAGCTACGCTTATTTCTGGGTTCTCTAAATGATGATATTACCTGCACTTTCTCGGGATCGGCTTCTATCCCTTGGTCGGACAACACGTGACCCAGGAATTTAAGTTTTTCTGTCTTCCAAATACATTTTTCCTCGTTTAAGCAAACATCGATATCGCGAAAATTTTTGCAAACACTCTTAACCGCCTTGTCATGTTCGTCCTCACTGCTCCGTATGTTATCACGCCATCAATGTAATTAATGGCGTTTAGACACGATGACATTAATTCCTCGAGCATTAGTTAAAAGATTTCGGGAGCAGAGTTTACCCCGAATAGTAAACGTTTGTATCTAAATAAACCTCGAGTGGTAATAAAAGTTGTTATTTCCGGCTTTTTTCATGAAGTTTCAGCTGATGATATACATATGTTCATGAGATCCAAACGAGAAAAATATTTGGCTCCACGTAGTCTAGTCATAAATTTGTCGAACATAGGTATCGGGTAATTCTCCCTCAATATTGCCTTATTTGCCCTACGCATGTCCACACACAACTTAATATCGCCATTCCCTTAAATACCAGTACTATTGGTGAGATCCCGGGACTACTGTTTCGATAATGACCTGATCTAATGCCTCGTCCAGTTTGGCAATCGCCTTCTCTTCCAGAGCGACAGAAACACGTCGCATAGGTTGCTGAACTGGCATCAAATTCTGGTCAATAGACACATTCAGAGTTACATTTCTCCATTTCGGTTCTTGAGTTCTTTAACTCTATTCACCTCCAGGCCAAGTCTCAAAACTTTGAGTTGTGCTGCTGTTTCTCGCCCCAATAGCGATTGTCTCCCATTTAAATGACATAAAATAAGGCCATCGTCTCAGGGTTCTTCCCAATGGAAATTGGAGCTTCGACAACATAAATTACATTAAGTAATTTCTCAGAAGCGTATGCTCTGAATTGATTCATATACTTACACTTTCGTGCGAAATGACCCAAACGGGAACATTTGTTACATTTTATATTCCAAGCCGTACAGTTCCGGCTGTTTTCCGCATGATCAGTACCGCAACATTTTCCACATTCAGGGTTACTAGAGCCCGCACGCTTTTCCCCGAACTGATCTTACTAATGGTGTCTCCATCAGCTTTGGATAACATTGACTGTGTCTATTTGCTGATTTGTTCGTCTATTTGACACGCATCCAAGATTTCGTCCAGACTATGTTCTTTTTCTAATAGTTTCCGCTTAAGATCTAAATGTCAATCATTTTGTCTTTTAAGCAGATCTCCTCAATTTCTTCCTTGGTAGTGCCGAAGGAACATTTAGATATCTGCTGACGCAATCGCAAGATAAATTTATTAAATCTTTCTCCTTCCCAGGGAGTGAAAGACACCTTTCAAATGCAGAATTCCGCTTTGGAGTGAAATATTCATTATGTTTCTCGACCAACACTGTATACACGTCGTTCTTAAGTTGGTCGTCATACGAACTAATGCTGCTGGTAATGAATGAGCCACAGCCTGTAGTTTTTGTCAGCCCAGATGAAGTAATTTGTTTCGCTTTTTAACAATTTATTCTGCAGCCACATAGACATTGAAGGTCCTTAACCATCCCTCCCACTCATATCGCAACAATGATTTCGCAATTGAATCGCACAGAAACGTTCGTACCTGAAATAAATAGAGTTTAGTACCTTTTTTTCCACCATAGACCTTTGTCATATTCTTAATTCAGTTTCGTCGCCACTGTAACAACCCGCAACTTCAATGCACAATAAAAGTCCATGTTTAAGTCAACTATTTTATTTATATATGTTTACATCGAAATTAATGTAATGTGTACAAGTCAGTAGATACTACAATACTAAAAACTACTCCTTGTTACAACCCATCATTCTCTTTATTGCTGCATTCTCGCTGGTATGTTTGTGTGTGTTCTGACACGGGTTGCCACAGACATTATGACATGCCACCGCATTTTTGTATATGGATGATTTGGTTGTTCAGAAAAACACATGTTGAAAAATTTGACAGATGTTTTCAAACTTTGACGAACGTACAATCAAAAGTAATATTCTGACAAATTCTCATTTTTCAAGAACGAGGTGACTTATCTTGGACATACATATTCTAGCGAAGGCATTCCAACAGACGACAGGAAATATGCAGCAATGAAAGAATGTCCAATACCAACGGATGCAGATGGAGCAAGAATTCGTTGCTTTTTGCAACCGTTACAGAGAGTTCATTCCAATTTTTGCTGACTACTCTCGTCATTTAGCAAGATTAACTAGGAAGAAGGTTATATTTCAATGGACCGAGGAATGCCCTTATAAGGGCTTTATTGAATCCGACAATTCTACTACATCCAGACTTTGATAGACCGTACTGTATTACTACAGATGCAACCAAACATGCTTGCGGGACAGTATTCAGTCAGGAGTACAATGGTAGACAACTTCCATTCGCCTATGCCTCGAAATCGTTCACTAAAGGACGGTGCAATACCCTTTACTGAAAAATATCGGATAAGTGAAACGGATCGTTTTCCTCAGTGGTTTTTTCACTTCATTTAATAATATTATTAAGATATGGCGAAACTCCGCTTAACTGAAAAAAAAATTGAGTAGTGTTTTGTGTCACACATTATGTTCGGTCCGTGTCTTGTACCTATTCTGTCCTTATTATTCCGTTTGTGTGTAGTCCGTTTTGTATTGCACTTATTCCGCGTGCTGTTAGTCACCACATAATGAAAAAGAAAATAATAAAGCGGCCACATATGAAAACAAAAACCAATAACATTGCGCACAAACACCAACAATAACAACAGCCAGCTCCACAGACGCATCGACTCATAAAGACAAACACGAAGGGCTTTCTATGTCCCCCTTGGTGTCTTGTACTTGTGTTCCCTCTCATTCTTCCCTTTCGCATATCGCAAATAATTCTGCGTTCTATCTTGCATTGATGTTGTCCTGTTTTTTGGTAGTGTCATGGTAGGTAAGTATATAATTCACTGTGCGCATATTCGCGGGCTTAAATCTAATGTTTTTGCGGTATACTTCCACTTTAGTACCCATAGGCCGGATGTCTTCGGTCTATGTGAGTCCCAGGTATGTGAGTATTCTGATCCACAGGATTTTCCCATTCCTCACTATTACAATCTTCCTCTTTCTTTTCCCACAGAGGTCTTGTATTATATGTACGTAATGGTGTTGTGTGCCAGCAACATTTGAACTCACAAGATCCAGAATTTAACTCCCTTTGAGTAAAGTTCAAGATTCGATCACACACCTTACAATTCAGGCTTCTATACAGAAGCCCAAACATGGAAACGGAGGCCCTTTCTGACTTAATTTCGAAAATATTAGAATATTATCCGGACATTGAAATTGTAGTACCTAAGGATTTTAATGTCCAAATGAAACATTTCGCCAGCCTGTTAGCGTCTGAAGAATCCGGCGAAGAAAACATCCCGCAACCAATCTTAGATGATGGTGTTGAATGTCCACCCCCTAACCCCGACGAGGTAAAAGCAGCAATATCGCGGCTTAAGAACAACAGGGCTGCAGGTGCTGATGGAATTCCAGCAGAGCTTTATAAGACCGGAGGAGAACAGCTGATAAGGATCATGCATCAGCTAGTCTGCACCATCTGGGAGAATGAATGCATGCCTAATGATTGGAACCTCAGCGTACTATGCCCAATTCACAAGAAAGGAGACAAAACCGTTTGCGCAAACTACCGCGGAATAAGTCTCTTATCCATCGCATATAAAATATTATCTAGCATATTGTGTGAAAGATTGAAGCCAAAACTCGACGAACTGATTCAGCCCTATCAGTGTGGCTTCAGGCCGAAAAAATTCACCGTCGACCAAATCTTCACACTTCGCCAGATCCTGGAAAAGACTCATGAAATGCAAAGCGATACATACCATCTATTCATCGACTATAAAGCCGCCTTCGACATGCCGATAAGAGAAAAATTGTTTGAAACCATGTCTGCGTATGAGATCCCATCGAAACTTGTACGCCTCTGTAGAATGACTCTGAGTGACACTAGATCCTCAGTAAAAATAGGAAGCGACCTCTGCGAACCATTCACTACAACAAGAGGTCTTCGACAAGGTGACAACTTATCGTGCAACTTCTTCAATATATTAATGGAGAAAATATTGGAAAAAGCCGAAGTTAACAAAACAGGCACAGTGAACACCAAAGGCCACATACTACTCGCATATTCAAACGACATTGACATCGTCGGTAAGATAGTGCGATATGTAACTGGTGCTTTTTCCAGAATTGAGAAGGAATCAGCGAAGATGGGTCTAATGGTGAACGAGGACAAAAAGAAATTTGTGCTTGCCACTGCTAGGCAAACGTCTCGACGAAAGAAAGGCGACATAGTGAAGGCCGGCAATTGCAATGTCGAGGTAGTGGAGGAATTTGTGTACCTCGGCTCCGCCATTAATAGAAATAATAATGTCAGCATCGAAATAAAGCGAAAGATCGTGCTGGCAAATAGATGTTATTTCGGGCTCAACAAACAATTCAGGAAAAGAGCCCTCTCTCGTCGAACTAAAATAACACTGTACAACACTCTTATTCTGCATGTGCTTCTTTATGGCGCTGAAACGTGGGTACTTGCGAAAGCAGATGAAGCCGTGCTGGGTGTATTTGAGAGAAAAATCCTTCGAAAAATCTATGGACCGATCTGTGTTAACGAGGAGTATAGACGTCGAACGAACCGTGAACTGTATGAGCTATATCCCGGCATGAACGTAGTTAAGCGCATCAAAATACAGCGATTGCGCTGGCTGGGTCATGTCGGTCGAATGAATACAAACGCTCCAGCCAGAAAGACGTTGGACGACAACTACCACGGAAGGCAGAGACAGGGAAGACCGAGACTCCGGTGGAGGGACCAAGTGGAAGAAGACATGAAAATCCGTGGTATCATGAACTGGAGAAGACAAGCAGAAGACCGAAATGCTTGGAAATTATTTATTAATCATGAAACACATAGACGACGACAGGCTACACGAACACACGACCACAAATGCCGCTGACTGCAAATGTAGACGCGTGTCAGCTACTGAATTATCTTCAAGGCGGCAACTGCAAAGTAAACAGCTGATCTGTAATTTTGACGTTTGTGTTATTTGTCAAGAAAATGTCTGGAGAGTATTTAATAAATATTATCACAAATATTTTCAGCAATAAACAGCTGATTATAATCTCAGTGGCGCCACTTCAGGCATTGACAGCTCTAACCTGTTGATTGTCGCCCACAAAAATAGAAAATAGTTTAATTCAACTACAGCTACATAAGTAGCATAGACAACAACCAGCAGTCGTGTCGCCTTGCCGTCGTTAAAATATTCACTTCCATATAAACACATGTATTTTATTTTTGACAGGTTGTGGTCGGTAGCCTGTAGTCGTCTATGTGTTTCATGCTTTAAGCAGGCCAAGACTAACAACAGGTTGTAGAGCCAACTTAAGTAAGTATTAACATTCGAGCCATACATCTCCAAATCTATCTACTATCTATATGTGACAGAGTACTAAGGCGCGAACATTTTCTACACGAACAGCGCCTTCGTGCTAAACTTCTTTCTTCTCCCAGGGAAAGTAATTGCATTTGGGCATTTGTTAAAAGAGTAAGGAACAATTCTTCGTGTTCTTTTCCAACACTAGTTAACGATGAGATGATTTTCACTGAGTCGGTTGACATAGCTAACCTTTTGGCTGATATATTTGCAAAGAATTCTTCTTTGCCTGAAAGCAGTCAACCACTCCCCGTAATCGAAAACGTATCTAGTTCGATGCCGCTGATATTTTTTCGAACACGTGGTGTTAAAAGGGTTCTTGCAGATCTCAATGTAAATAAAACTCCGGGCTCGGATGGTGTCTCAGCACTTGTCCTATGTAAGTGCTCTTCGACGCTAGAACGTCCATTGCCCAATATTTTCAACATATCGTACCGTGCCGGTATTTACCCTTCACGTTGTAAAGTTGCCAATATTCTGCCGATCCAATTGCAATATGTTCTGCGCGCTCAAAGGTTATGGAAAGCATGGTAAACCACACCACAGGTTAGGTATCTAGAGTTAAACGGCTTGTGAATGATCGACAGTATGGTTTCCGTAGAAACCTTTCTACTGGAGACCTGATGGCGTTCCTTTCGGAGAGATGGGGTGGACCCATTCACACCGCCTTGGTGAAAGCAAGGTCGTGGCTCTGGATATTTCTAAGGTATTCGATAGGGTCTGGCACGTAGCTCCATATTGCAATTGGTGTCGGTAATACCTTCTCCCAAGTTTTCTCAGAGCACGCCACAAGGCTCAGTCCTCTCTCCTTCTCTATTTTTTATTTTCATTGACGACCCGTTGCGACAGACTGTGAAGCCAATCTACTCCTTTGCGGAAGACAGCAACCTCTGTCATTCGTACTCATGTCAACATCGGGGACGAGGACATAAGGCAAACGATGAACGATTCACTCAACCGCGATTTGTGAGTGGGACCAAATGAACAGAGTAGATTTGAATGCATACAAACCCAGTGCAGTTTATTGTCACGTTCCACTGATCCAGCACCGTTGTCAATATCTATGGATGGTGTGAATATCGACGTAGTGGGATGCTGGGCTAGCCATATATTCGAAGTGTTGAAAGAAGCATTCAAGTGTTTAGGATTTTTAAAGCGGTGCAAGAAATACTTCACCCCATTTACATCCGGCCTGATATGACATTATCAAAGTCAAGGCAAACATCAACAAACACTACACCCTCTTTCTTCCTTTAATACCATTATTTCCAATCGCTAAAACAGTGCGATACCACCGCCCAATAATTTATCTCTTCTAAATGAGAAATCCAAGTTTGAAGTTGACACAAATCAGACTCGATCTTGAAGAATACGACTTTGCGTTAGAATATCTCAGAGAAAATTATGTTTCCGATGCACTTTCTAGAATGACTATACAGTCAACTAGCGAAAAAGTGAACATTCTAAAAAATGAACAACCTAAAAACGTGAACACAATATTGTCTAGACAGAGGTCTCTAATGAATGATAACTGATTTTTTTTAATTAAACACAAAATTAATTTATTTTTAATCAATAAAAATGTTCTTTTAAATGCTGGGTATTGAATTAATTAATATAAGTTCCTTTCTGTGATCAAACAGCACTGTCTTGTTTCAAAATTGCAGGATTCGAGAACGTGAACGAAATCGTAAACGTGAACACCCTCAACAATAATTAGTTCACGTTTACGCGAGTTGCCTGTATAATACTTTTATAGTAATAGTGAGATCAGCCACCTGACAAAAAAATATCTATGATACCCCAGATCAGCAACTGGAATACCAAAGGACCAAAATATATGATGTCATAAAATTCACTGACGTCAGGAAACAACCAAAACTAAAAATTTCGGACCATTGTTTTTGTAGAACAGCTATTTCCAAGGCTAGAAAAGCTAACCGCCAAACACAGAATTGTCAAAGAATAAATAGCAAATTTGTCTCTATAAACAAATTTAATATCTTGGCAATAAAATCTTATGTTGTGTAACAAAGTGTAACATTTTATTAATGTTGCACCAACATCCTGAAGACATCGCACATTTCGTGATATCAAACAAACATATTTAAGTGTAACACCTAAGATACAGAAAAAGCAGTGGTGTAATATTCGCCACCCACGAGTAGCGACAGTGGAAAATCTTCGACATTTTCCCACTCATTGGAGCCAAATTTTGTGATTTCAAATGTGATCTGATACAATATTTGGTTATCATACCAATTCTAAATAAATGTTCAAAAACAGTGCCTAAAGCGTTATTTGGGTCTTTTATACTACTGTACATTAGGGCCGAGTAAAACAGTTTTTTTTGCTTTTCCTGTGTTGTTAATCGATGACCCTACATATAAGCATCATTTGCGCAAAAGTTAAAATTTCTACGACTTAAACTTGAGGTGGCGCGGGAACGTTCTTCTTTGTCAAAAATAAGCTTTTTTACAATAGATGATACTTTTAAGCAAAACTCCTAAGAATGTTCAGAAACTGCTATAAATATGATTAAATAATTCAACGTTATGCAATATCGCAACATCCTATTTATGTTCATCCTATTTAGGCATCCGTTTAAATTTCAACCATATCGGTAGGCGCTATAACCATTAACCCGAATTTCGAAAATTGACCGAGATATTTCCGCCACTTTTTTTTTAAAAAACAAAAGTTGTGCTAAGTGAGCACATCATTCTATATGCAGCCGTTTTCGAAAAAAATCGAAAATCACCGCCATTTTGTTTTTCGAAAAAAAATTGTGTTCAGTAGAGAATTCGACGTAGATAGATGTGCCGTTAACGAAAAAAATCTAAAAAAATCAGTTCTGAGAAAAACGCCAATTTCAATTTTACACTTTTTTTGATGTAAAAAATCGAAAACAACATTTCTCAAAAGTGAGAAGTGGGCTGGATTGTGCTCACCGAACCCCACAAACGCGCTTTTAACAATTTTAATGTAACTTTTATAATAAACGAAAACACGTTATTAATTTTGACGATTTTCGAAAATCGCAGTATTAATTCGAAAACTAAATAATATACCCCAACTACCACTGATGGATAGGGCTCACCTAGCACTACATTCGCTTTTCTCACTTTTTTCCATAAACCTAATATTTCTTTAAATAAACCAATTTTTTTGAAAACAGTTGCATACTTCACGGGTATTTTCATAAAAATAACAATAACATTTTTGAAATCTGTAACTTGTGCTAAGTTGTGCTACCCTAGTCTTATTCAATACTTTGTATTTCCAGCATTTGAGTGCTAACATGATGCAAGCTAAAAAATTGAATGTAAAAAGAATTTATTATTTTCTATTTCTCAGTTTCATCTTATATTTATGTTTTTTTTTTAATTTCCGTCGTTTGACGCGTAATTCCATTATCGACAAGAACTTTCCGCTTTGAAAATATTGGGGTAAATTTTTTCCTTCTGCCCATCCATAATTTCGAGCTCATTTCTTGTTTGTTAAGTTTATCTATTAGTTTTGTTTTTGATTTTAGAAAATGTTTTTTAATTAAATTTTTCCAAACAGTCATGTTCATTCTTAAAATCTTGATGTTCGAGGAAACTGTAGGCATTACCAAAAAAGACCTCATACGGGGTAAGTTTTATCGATGAATGAATATAGTTGTTGTAAGTCATGAAAGATTTCCTGCGAATTTCGTCATGATCTATACTAAGTTTAAAGGCCTAATTACTTGACCGTTGCCGGAACGTAAACGTAATCGTAACCGGAACGTTGATGTGTTGATGTAGTGGTGGTTACCCAAGATACGTGAAGTACCATATGTTGTATGTAAACAAACAAAATAATTTGTCTGTTTGTTTTGATAAAAACGTAAAAAATTCATTAATAATGAAAGAAAGTGTTGTGAAGAAACAATTTATCCATTTTTATAGTTTTTATGTTTTTATTTTATTATTTTTCTAACAAAGTTGTTTCTTTTACTTTCTTTTTTTTTTTTTTTGCTAGAAACAAATCAGCTGTTTGTTAAATGTCACTTGCCGGATAGAAAAATCTATTTTCTACAGGTTCATCCGTTACGATTACGGCCAAGTAACCATTTGTACATGTTTCCATAAGGAGAACGTATCAGCTGACACGTCACGGTTACGATTACGGTCAAGTAACTCGGCCTTAAGTCTTGTCCATGATGATCCTATAAATCTCTCTTATTGTTGAATGAAATATGTTAGACATAAATTCCGTGCCTTAATCGCACACAACGCATATGCTAGTTTTTGAGGGGAGTGTGTAAGCTGTAGCATATTTAGAAAATTTATCGATAATGGTTAGGATGCATTTTGGGTTTCTGGTGTATATATCTATGTGAAGTATTTCTAGAGGTTTCGAAGGTGTTTCCGTTAATTGAAATTTTAACTTTGGCGGATTTCTGTCATACTTAAGTTTTTGTGGTGGAATATATTTTTTTAAGATTTCTGCTATATTGTCTTCGGAAAATTCTAATTTACTTAATACCCTGCTTTGTTTATGTCTTAACATGTTTCGTTTTCAGATTTCTCCAGACTTTTTTGTAAATTAAATTCATTCAGGGGGTTTTCCATCGTCTATGTTTTCGGCACATGAGTGTATGGATGAAAGAATTGTAGAAACGTTCATGTTCATTTCGGTAACTCGGGGTTCCGTATATTAATCCGGCTTAATGCATCTGCGTTGATATTCAATATACCCTTTTTTATATATAATAGTCATATTCTTCTAATTTTAGACGCCACCTAACAAGCTCCGAATTTGGTTCTTTAAGACTCATCAGCCATGTCAGGGGTCTATGATCAGTGACTATTTGAAATATGTGCGGAAATACTTAGTAGCCCATACTATGGCTAGTAAGCAGTGTTGCCGTTTTGGGCGTTTCCGCCAAAATCTGGGCGGATTTGATTAAAAAATTTTACTTTGGGCGGATTGGCGGCCCAATTCAGTTTTGGGCGGTTTTACGATCGAGTTCATTCAATCCGAAAGTTCTCGTTTGCCATATTTATATTCCAGTATGAAATCGCATTATATGTTGGTACTGAGCAATTTTATTAAAAAGAAGCTGGGCAATGATTTAAACACTGATTATAAAAATAAAGAAAATCAGATCGAAAATTCGAAAATTTTTGTTGGTACAAAAGCTGAAAGTTATTTGCAAACTTTGATATTAAAATCAGAACAAATTGAAATAAAATCAGATATACTTAAATTTTTTTAGAATTTTTAAATCAATTAAAACTGAGAATAGATTTTAGCTGTGACAGCATAAAAAAATTAAATATAATTACTCCAAACAATGTACTCTCCGACGAAGATTTGTCAATACTACCACTTATATTAAAATTTCCAAAACTTTACAAATGCGATCCTGATTTAATTGTCACAGAATGAAATTAATTGCGTCTCAGCGACACGAAACTGTCGTCTGAATTAAGTAGTAACTCCATTTGGGGAAAAGTCGCAACATTAAAAAATGACCTTAATGAAAAGTGTTTTCCGAACCTTACGAATTTTATATTTAATTTATTATCATTACCGCCGCCGCTGAACGCAAATTTTCTACTCTTTCCATAATAAAAACGAAACTTAGAAATAAGTTAGAGGTAAACACTGTTAACGGTATTATGCTTTGTAAGGAAAATATTACAAATAATAATCCACACCTTACTAGAAAAATGTAAGTCTAAAATACTAAGAAATTGATCTCAAAGAAAAAGTAAAAGACTGAAGTAAAATATTAAACTTTTTAATATTATAAACGTATTTAATACGTGCTTAAGAAACCCTGAATTCCAAATATAATAAATTTATGTTCTTTTATTTCTTTTTTTAATGTATAATAAATCATACTAAACAACAAAGACAATTTTTTTTTTTTTTGTCGGATGTGGTTGATTTTGTGTGATTTTTGAAGAAATATTGGGCGGAAAAAAAAATTCCAAACGGCAACACTGCTAGTAACTCCTTTTCTATTGTTGAATAATTGATCTCAGATTCTGATAGGGTTCGGCTTGTGAAACATATAAGTTTGTCGTTTCCTATTAGTCCCTGGGAAAGAACTGAAAGAACAAAAGGTTTAGTAAAGTCAGGATATTGTAGGATAGTTTCATTCATTAGTAGGTTAGGTTAGGTTAGGTTGAATGGAGAATCGGTCATGCACCATGACCGTCTCATGTCATTGACATACACCTAGGCCAGCAATTCGGCCTGTTGTGCGCTCCTGATTTCGTCTACGAATTCCCTTCCAATTTATCCTACGTTAGGAATTCAGTCCCCTCTATAAAGTTACTTAAATTCCTTATGTCTATTGCTTTGACGGCCGATAGGCCATCTATAGTGTCCTCTCCTAAATGGACGTTCCTGACCTGCGAGAAAGCAGGGCAATGGCACAGGAAGTGTTCCGCCGTCTCGGCGTCCTCTCCGCATGCCCTGCATTCGTCGCTCTGGGAACATCCTATTCTATACAGGTGTGCCCTTAGACTAGTGTGTCCTGTGATGACCCCAACTAGCTTACTTAGTTCATTTTTGTTAAACCCGAGTATTCTCTTTGTTTTATTGTAATCGAGGTTTCCCCAGGTTTCATTCATTAGTATCTGTCTGCAAGTATTAAAAGAATTTACATATTTTTAAACATTGGGTCATAAGTTTCTTCAGTTTTGCTACGTTGAGAATGAACTTTCTGTAGTAACTTATAACCAATAGTAACCAATGACTTCATTTCACGCCTTGTACATTGGATTGGAATAATTCCCTCTGTTGACACTATGTGTCTAAGGAAAGATATATATTTTCATAGGAACTCCGATTGATCAAGTTGGATCTTGAGATTAGAGTACCTCAGTTCTGCAAAGACTTTTCTTAGGCTTTCAATATGCTCCTCAATATGCTCGTCTAAGTATACTAAACATATCTCCCCTATCAGATCTCTCAAAACATGGTCCATTACCCTCTGGAAGGTTGACGGAGCATTTTTTAGGCCAAAAGGCATTCTGACATACTCACATTGTCCGCCTTCCACATTGGATGCTGTCTTTTGAATATCCTGTGGATCTATCTCTACTTGATGGAATCCGCTGGCAAGATCTAATGTTGGAAGTAAAGACGTTTGCCTAATTTATCCAAAATCTCGGATATGTTTGGGATAGGATACCTATCGGAAATAGTTTTTCGTCTAATTTCCCGTAGTCAATAACAAGCCACCTTTTTTGTTTTCCAGATGCATCTTTCTTCTTTGGAATAATCCATACTGGAGAACTCCATGGATAAATGATTGGTCTAATTATTCCTTGTTATAACATATCTGATATTTGTGTGTGCACTTCTTCCTTATGTACATGCACTGAGAAAAAAGTACGCTCTAAAATTAAATGTGAACCCTTTCAAATTTTATTTAAAATGCTTCAGTCTAAAGTTTCTTAAGCGGAGCACAAACATTTTTTTTGTTAAAGTGCTAATTTTAAGTTTTTAAAGTGTGTACTCTTAAATTACAAGTTAAAATTTTTGTTTTTAATGTAAAATTCGTAAATTTAAAAATGTTTACTTTATTTTATAATGACAAACTTTACATTCTAAAGTAAAATATATTATTTATAAAGTAACCATTTTCAAAATTGTATTAAAATTGAATTTATTTCATTTTAAATTTTTAAACTTTCAAAGTGTCACTTTCTAATTTAAAGTGTTCAATTTAATATTGAATGTTTTAGTTTTGAGTAAAAAGTGTTGATTTTAAATTTTTCACTTTAATATGTAAAGTGGCAGTTTATTATTAAAAGTGTTCACTTTGAAATTTAAAGTGCACATTTTGTATTAAAAGTGTTAACATTTAAACTCATAATCTCTTTGTTGGATCTAAACGTGAACACTTTAAAACGCAACGTAAAAAAATTTATTTTCAAAATGTTTTACTTTGTTTTGAATGTTCGACTTTAAATTGTACCGTTAAAATAGAAAGGCGACGGGTTTGCGGCACTTGTGTGATATCTATCGTTGTAGTAAAGTGAATTTAGAAGAGAATACAAGATAAAAAATGATCAGTCCGGATACAATTATACAAGAAAGTGACTTGGTGCGAATTCTTGGCAACGTTATCCAAATTAATTAACCAGGGTGCTTTAACGTACACGTGTTTTGTTGCTGCAGAAAAATCTACCAACGACAGTTTAAGTGGGGAAGATACGGATCTCATTAATCTGCTAAAGGAGTTTGATCATGAAACACTTATTCTTGACCTAAAAAGTAAGTAAAAATACATAGGCAATATTAACACGTATATAATATTATTAAAGTTCCTTAGATGCTGGAGTAACTTTTCGAAGCTTACAATTTTGTCAAATATTGGCCTTCGAGCGGAGTTTAGAGAAAAGTTGTTTTTCTGGCGCAAGTCAAAGGTAAATAAAGGGTGTTTTTTATTGAGGTATAGAACTTCGAATTGAAATAAAACACAAGAAAATCGTTTTAATGTCCATCGATTTGGCTTTATTGGAAGGATAATTTTATGCCATTAATGTTTAAATATGATTTCGGTTATGTGGCCGCCGCGGCTGGCTCGAATAAAGCCAATTCTACAGGTCCAATTTTCAACCACTTGTTGGAACCACAACTCATCCACATTCATGCCATCCAATTCGGGAAAAAAATAGTCGGTTATCATGGCTCTATACCGGTCTCCATTAACGGTAACTGACTCTCCAGCATTATTTCGGAAGAAGTATGGCCCAATGACTCCACCAGCCCATAGAGCACACCAAACAGTCAGTTTTTGTGGATGTAATGGCATAAAATGGATGGAGCTTGCGGTGAACTTCGCGAACTGAACCATTACTTTCGAAATAAGTTTGCACGATTTGCAAGCGTTGTTCTTTTGTCAACCTGTTCATGATAAAATGGCAAACCAAACTAAATATTAATCACTTGATAGCTGACAAAATAGCCGCCAGTTAAAAAAGTGATGCCAACTTAAAGTTCTATACCCCAATAAAAAACACCCTTTATAATATTAATTTTGAAGCTTATTTGCGATGTTACGCACGTACTTAGATACAAATTTTAAGTTTGTAATAGAAGGAAACGTTGAGCCAGACTTCAAAGAATATTAGTTGGGTAGAAAAAACCGTCAGAACGATTGTTCTTCAAATAATTCATTTCAACATTTTTAAAACACAAAATTCAAATTCATTAACAAAAAATTCAAAGATATACAAATTCTTATTTTTTTTTTAGATTAATCTAGATTTTAATTTGATTTGTCCACAAAAAGATAATGTTTTAAAAACAAAGTGGGTTAATTTTAAAACCAAGGTAGTGAATTACTACGATGTCAACATACGCAATCAATTGATCTTCTGAAGCATGCAAAAACAACGACAAAATTGGTGAGTAACAATTATGGGCTTTTTGTTAAATTAACCAAAGTTTAATTCGCCAAAATTAAGCATTTTATCGCGTTCTTAATATCGACTTTAAGTGGCTTTATCGTAAAATTAACGTATATTTTTTTTTAGATTGTCAAGACTACATTTTTTACAATTCTTCTCAATTCAGTTCAGCTGCCGTCAGAAAGTGCAGGAAATACAAAAAAGAAAGCCACCATTAAAGATGCTAATTAGGGATTACTCAAGACGAATAAAAGAACTGATCGGTAAATACTATTATATAATAAACGGACTGTACGGCCGCACTGTGGTCAATATTATAAAAAAAAAAAAAAAAAAAAAAAAAGTTATTAGACTCATATGAAAGTAGACAGTGGTAAACCTCGGGAGCCTCTATTTTAACTATTTCACTGAGAACAGGGTGGTCCAAAATGGGCTTTTTCAGAATTTTTTCGGAAATTTCCTACTTCATAGAGCACAACTCCTGTGAGTCAAGCTGAGTTAAAACACAAATTTATTATTTTGTAGTCCTAAGCCTCCCCTACATTCCTATATATACATGTCCATGCATCGGGACTGGACTTTTTGAGCTACAGCAATTTTTCTGACCCAAGGTAAGATATTCGGTACAAATGCACGTCATATTTTTTGAGAAGTTATTTGTATGTGACAAGAGTTCTTATTGAAGTTCAGCAAGTTCAGCAGAAATAAAATTGCAGGATCTTCTTGAACACACTGCAGAACGATTATTAAAGACATTTGATGCTGACTATTTAAAGAAGTTTAAAAATTGCAGCATGACTTTAATTCCTAAATTGGGATGTGATGGGTCCTCTGGCCAGAAACAATACAAACAATGTAATGCGGAAAATTCATCAGATGCCAATTTATTCATGATTTCTTTCGTTCCATTACTTTTTACAAAAACTTATATTGGTTCAGAGCCGTCAACTAGTAGAGATGCAGTGGTAGATGTATGGAAGAATGAAATTCCCTCGTCAACAAAATTTTGTAGACCAATAAAGTTTGCTTACAAAAAAGAAACTAAAGATGTCATAACTGAAGAAGTTGGCAAAATAAGAGATGAAATTAAAGAACTTCAACCAGTGATATTTGAATTTAATGACCAATGCATCGAAGTTAACTTTAAAATGTCACTTACAATGATCGATGGAAAAGTTGCACAAGCTTTAACCGAAACAAAGTCTTCGTCAAGCTGCACCATATGCCAAAAAACATCAAGTCAATTGAGCCAACCACCAACACAAGGCGATAGTTTTAATGAAGCATATGAATTTGGAATGTCACCTCTTCATGCTAGAATTCGTTTTATGGAGCATATTCTTAAATTGGGATACGATTTGGAATTTGGCCCGTTAGGCGAAACAGTGAGAAACAACAAAGAAAATTTGGAAAAAAAGAAAGCAAAAAAAAAAGATATTCAAGAAAAATACCTTGAGATAGGCCTTATAATTGACCAGCCAAAGCAAGGAGAAGGAAATTCTAATGATGGAAACACAGCAAGGAGATTTTTTTCCGATCCAGAAACTGCAGCTTCTACAACTGGAGTAGATTATGATTTAATACGACGATTCCAAATCATATTAGAAGTTATAGCATGTAGCAAAAAGATAGATGCAAAAAAATTTGGTCAGTATGCTAATGAGACAGCAACCCTTTATAACCAAAAATATTCTTGGAGACATATGCCAACCACAGTTCACAAAATTTTGTTCCATGGGGAACAAATAATTCAGCACAATATGCTTCCAATTGGAGATCTCTCAGAAGAAGCGCAAGAAAAAAGGAACAAAGACTACAGATTCTTTCGCGAGCACAATACAAGAAAAATTTCGAGATATTGTACTAATGAAGATCTTATTAATATTTTGTTGTGCACATCAGACCCATATATGTCCAGTATTCGACAAAAATGGAAATCAACCTCATTAGAGTTAGATGAAGAAGCTACACAACTACTGCAAAATGAAAATCAAAGCTATTTGGAAGAAATTTTTACTAATATTGTTTAATTAACACTTACTTACTTAAGTTGGCTCTACAACCTGTTGTTAGTCTTGGCCTGCTTAATAAATGATTTCCAAGCATTTCGGTCTTCTGCTTGTCTTCTCCAGTTCGTGATACCAAGGATTTTCATGTCTTCTTCCACTTGGTCCCTCCACCGGAGTCTCGGTCTTCCCTGTCTGCGCTTTCCGTGGTAGTTGTCGTCCAACGCCTTTCTGGCTGGAGCGTTTGTATTCATTCGACCGACATGACCCAGCCAGCGCAATCGCTGTATTTTGATGCGCTTGACTACGTTCATGTCGGGATATAGCTCATACAGTTCACGGTTCGTTCGACGTCTATACTCCTCGTTAACACAGATCGGGCCATAGATTTTTCGAAGGATTTTTCTCTCAAATACACCCAGCACAGCTTCATCTGCTTTCGCAAGTACCCACGTTTCAGCGCCATAAAGAAGCACATGCAGAATAAGAGTGTTGTACAGTGTTATTTTAGTTCGACGAGAGAGGGCTCTTTTCCTGAATTGTTTGTTGAGCCCGAAATAACATCTATTTGCCAGCACAATCTTTCGCTTTATTTCGATGCTGACATTATTATTTCTATTAATGGCGGAGCCGAGGTATACAAATTCCTCCACTACCTCGACATTGCAATTGCCGGCCTTCACTATGTCGCCTTTCTTTCGTCGAGACGTTTGCCTAGCAGTGGCAAGCATAAATTTTGTTTTGTCCTCGTTCACAATTAGACCCATCTTCGCTGATTCCTTCTCAATTCTGTAAAAAGCACCAGTTACATCTCGCTCTATCTTACCGACGATGTCAATGTCATCTGCATATGCGAGTAGTATGTGGCCTTTGGTGTTCACTGTGCCTGTTTTGTTAACTTCGGCTTTTTCCAATATTTTCTCCATTAATATATTGAAGAAGTTGCACGATAAGCTGTCACCTTGTCGAAGACCTCTTGTTGTAGTGAATGGTTCGGAGAGGTCGCTTCCTATTTTTACTGAGGATCTAGTGTCACTCAGAGTCATTCTACAGAGGCGTACAAGTTTCGATGGGATCTCATACGCAGACATGGTTTCAAAAAATTTTTCTCTTATCGGCGTGTCGAAGGCGGCTTTATAGTCGATGAATAGATGGTATGTATCGCTTTGCATTTCATGGGTCTTTTCCAGGATCTGGCGAAGTGTGAAGATTTGGTCGACGGTGGATTTATTCGGCCTGAAGCCACACTGATAGGGCTGAATCAGTTCTTCGAGTTTTGGCTTCAATCTTTCACACAATATGCTAGATAGTATTTTATATGAGATGGATAAGAGACTTATTCCGCGGTAGTTGGCGCAAACGGTTTTGTCTCCTTTCTTGTGAATTGGGCATAGTACGCTGAGGTTCCAATCATTAGGCATGCATTCATTCTCCCAGATGGTGCAGACTAGCTGATGCATGCACCTTATCAGCTGTTCACCTCCGGCCTTATACAGCTCTGCTGGAATTCCATCAGCACCTGCGGCCTTGTTGTTCTTAAGCCGGGATATTGCTGCTTTGACCTCATTTGGGTTAGTGGGTGGACATTCAACACCATCATCTAAGATTGGTTGCGGGATGTTTTCTTCGCCGGATTCTTCAGCCGCTAACAGGCTGGCGAAATGTTTCTTCCAAATCCTCAGCACACTCGACTTGTCTGTCACCAGGTTCCCATTTTCATCTCTACACGAAGTTATGCCAGTAGACGAGTCTTGGCTTTGATGTTTTACTCGTTGGTAGAATTTTCTGGCATCATTTCTATTTCCATAGAACTCAATCTCCTCACATTTCCGTCTTTCCATCTCTTTTTTCTTTCTTCGGAATAGACGATTTTCCTCCCGACGATTGAGATGTAGTCGATAAGGATCGCACTGGGTTCACCAAGTTGAACCGATCAGTAACTTTACCTTATGACATACACCCCCATGAACTCCCGTTTAATTAACACTAGTTTAAAGATTATAATTTGTTTCTAATTTTAGTATACATTTTTATTAATACATTTAAATAAAATATATGTGCACTTTAAATCAATAGTAAAAGTTTACTTAAAACCAACCTTTGGCCCCTGTGAATATTGAGACTAAATAAATGTCAGGGGCCAAATGTTGGCATTTTCTGACCAAAATTAAGTTTAGGAATAATAAATAAGTATTTGGTTGTAAAATACGATTGAAGAAAATAAGAAATTATAAAAAATATACCTATTTAAAATGTCAAAATATTCAACTTTTACATGGAAACTCAACAAAAAATTAAAATGCATTTTTAACTCCACATTACTTACGTTCCTATCAGTCGATTTTTACGTTTGAACACGCAAATTGAAGCTTAAAGTCCCTCCTATTGAACAAAACAAATTGCGTAAAAAACTACCAATCCGGCCAAAAGTTATACAGTTTTGACCGCTATCTCGCGAAATTGACCACTGTGGGCCGTTTGTAATTGTGATAGGAGACTGTGTGGACGATCTTAAAACCATTTATATTCACTTTGACGAAACTTTGTACAAACTAAATTATTGTTTTTTTTTTACTAACACTCAGGGGATGCGTCCCATAAATGCAATGCACTGTGTTAGCGATAGGAAGAAAGGGTATTGGAGGGGGGGAAAGGGAGTAGTGTTTGTTGACGTCGGCCTTGAATTTGGTAATATCATAGCAGGTAGGAAAAACACTTGCAGGAAGATTATTCGTCAAACGAACAGTCGGGCGGAAGAACGAATATTCTCTATAGTGCGTCGTGCTGGATTGCAGGGAGACAATAGAGTTGGATACCCTATCATCACCACCAAATCAAAAGTTTTTATGCGCATTTTAAAATGTAAAGTTTTCACTTTAATATTCAATGTGTTAACATTAATAATTTACATTTTAAAGCGTAAACTTTGAAATTAAATATTTTTCAATACGGCTGGTTTTCATACAAAATTTTAATGTTCCATGTACTGGATTTTAAGTGAGTTTAAAGTATTTCTTTTCTAAGTGTACGGATATCTGTAAGATCTCACGTGTATTGGAATATCATCAACTGTCCTGATCCTGTGTTTCACTTCGTTTGTGAATGACAGATCAATTCCCACTTTATAAACGATATCCCTGTAATTTTTGCACATTTTGAAGATCGATTTTTGTTCAGATGCACGGCTCGGATAATTTCCGACATTAAAATTATTTATTTTTATGAAGTTGATAGATTTGTGTGGATCTGTTTTCATTGGTTGTTCAAAAATGTTTTGATTTTTCGTCATCCGTTGGATTAACGATTTCGACAAGACTGAACCAAGAATTTGCTTTATATACGCCCGGAGAAATATAAAAAACCGGAGAATATTGCGTTTAGAAAAATATCCCTTTCTTCCTTGTCAACTGGAAGTTTAACTATTTGCTTTGAATTTGGTGGTATTTTGTATACATGAAAGGATAAATTAGGTTTTATTTGTAGAGGTATTGAAGTAAGTACTGTTATTGATGTGTTAGTTCCGTGGTCAAGTTTTGCTCCTATTTTCTTAAGGTAATCGATACCTAATAGACCATCAAAGTATCTATGAAATTTCCAATTTCCTTAAATATCACTTTATTATTAAGACAAACAAGTTAATGTTTGTGGTATGGAAATATATATATATGTTTGATGCGAATTTGTTTGCTGAAATTTGTTAAAATTAACTTTTTTTAGCGTGTATAAATTCAGAGTTAATGAATGAGAACGATGATCCAGTGTCTATCAAAAATTTTAAGTTTCTTATTTTTATATTTATGTTTTTTTCTCTGGTTAACGACTTACCAAATAAACAAAGTCCCTATCCTTTTGTGGTTCTTCTCCCAACGATGAAGGGTTGATATCCAGGCAATGGTGTTTCCTTCGTGATGGACTGCTTGTGTAACCTGATACGGATATGCTCTCGATAAATCTTGTTCTGATCTTGTTGTTGTTGTCATTCTTCACTTGTACACACTGAAAAATCCGTCCTATTTAAATGTTTAAACGCGTGTTTAGAACATGTAGCAAGTAAAGCTTATTTCCTTGTACACAAAGCGTATTTCAATGTAAATATAACTTATTTGCTATTAATATTACATATTCGGATATACGCAATAGCGTGTTTGACAAAAACCACGCAATGGACGTGTTAAATTCTACTAAGTACAATATATGCGTTCAAATATTGAAGTATTTTTATCTCTGTTCTCTGAGTAATAATAACCAAGAGAATAAGATAAATTCACATAGAGAGAACACAAAAAGGAGTAACACACCACTTTATACACACATGCATACACATGGGAATGCATGAACATCAGGCATGCAAAAGATGATCTGTTTTGATACATTTTCGCCATCGAAAGTCAGTAATTTGAAGAAAAGCAGTGTAAAGTGCAAATTTATATATTGAAAAATGGAATGTAACAAAGATGTTCCAATAAGATGTCGTTAATGTCACACTAAGACGTGCTGTGTGAGAATCTCAGGTAAAAAAGAAACATAAGAGCTTTTTAGCCAATGTCGTGAGATCACTCGTGACTGAATCAGAAATGAAAATTATTCTTAGCGCATTTGTTGTTCATTATAATATTCGAATTACAGTTCTAGATTGAATATGATCGTAAAATAAGGTTTTAAAGGCCAATAAATAGTGTGAAAACTGCAAGCAATTATCCAACTTTTGCGAAAGAAATTATTATTCACTGACAAAAGACGAAAGCACCGATTGCAGTGTACAAAAAATGTAATAGAATTTTTATGTACATACGTCTTTTTACTTAATAAAATTCATTCTAATATTTTTTTTTTAGATTTTGGTACCATCGGGATAAACAGGTACAATTTCAAAGAACGGAAAGTACAAAACGAAGAAACTGGTTTTTCATACCTGATGCATACACATGAGAATGTGTGCAATTTTGTCAGTGAATGTACATCAGGGATGCAAAAGACGATACAATTGTACTTTTTTCGTACATTTTCAATCGATCGAAAATACCATGAACAGCACTAATTTGGCCTAATTTGATACTATTTCCAAATATTCGTTTTTACAAAAATGTACGTAATTTGAAGAAATGCTATTCAAATAGAACATTTTTATATTGTGGAATTGGGTGTAACAAAGATGTTCCAATAATATGACGTTAATGTCACATTAAGTGACGTGCTATGTGAGAATCACAGGTAAAAAATAAAAAAATAACTTTTCAGCCAATGTCGTGAGATCTCTCGTGGCTAATAAATAGTGTGAAAACTGCAAGCAATTTTCCAACTTTCGCCAAAGAAGTTATTATTTACTGGCAAAAGATGAAAGCACTGTTTGCAGTGCATTAACATGAAGTATAATGTTTATGTTCATTCTTTATGTACAGTCTTTTTACTTTAATAAAATTGATTCTGATATCTTTTTTGATTTTGGTACCAGCGGGATCAAAAAGTACCATTTCAAAGAACGGAAAGTACAAAACGAGGAAACAGATTTTTCATCCCTGATGTACATGTTCTTCTTCTTTTGATTTATTTCGTTTTGTTCTCAAACGTTCAGTCGTCAATCAGGAGTTGTGCTGTATTGTCCTAAAAGTGCGGAAAGAGTTAGAATTCTTGTTTTTACAAAAAAAATCAAGAGAAAGAAAAACTGTCAGGAAGAATGAATGAGTATGTCGAATAAAATAATGTGTTCATTCAGTGAAAAAAATAAATAAAATGTGGAGAAAGAAAGACGAAGCTGAATGAAATAGTAACGGTTTGCGCAGATAAAATATGTTGGCAGTGATTTCCTTGGACGTTCGTATTAATTAGTGTATTAATCATTGCGAGGCTTACTAACTAACGTCCAAGCATTTCAGATAAAAACTCGCAGACAATCACTTTGCTAACATGTTACTATTTCATTAAGCTTGTCTACGATGTTCCATCTGCGTTTTCATTTTGTTTTTACTGATAGAAACACATAATTTTTGTTAGTGGTATTACCCGGTTTTGATCTCGGGTTCATCTTCGTGATAGTGGCACACACTACCTACCACACCACGGCCGCCCACGTTCATACCTACTGACCGTTTTTCTTTCTCATGATTTTATGTAAAATCAATAATTCTAACACTTTCATTGCATTCAGGACTATACATTACAACCAAAGACCATGTAATACACATACGCCTTAAGTCGTCTGCTAAATAAATCCGAAAGGGGGTGAATGTATATATTGTCAGCATAAAACCAGTATTTTCTCTGATCTCCTTTGTAAAACTGTGAAATGGTGCCATGACATCTGGAGTGTGCTTCCGAACTAATGTATAAGAAATCGACTTGCGACGTCTGCCCTCTAAATGATATTTGGTACAACAACTAGAGATTAACGACTGAACGTATATATCAATAGAAGAAGAATATGTACATCAGGGATGAAAAATCTGTTTCTCCATTTTGTACTTTCCGTTTTTGAAATTGTACTCGAAATTGATCTCGATAGTACCAACATCAAAAAAGGTATTTAGTTTGCAAAATCAATTTTATTAATGCATAAAAACGTAATTTATTATTAAATTTTTTAGAACATTGCAATTTGAGTAAACAAATGTTATCAAACATATGAATTTTCATTCATACCTTAACTTATTTGTAGGTGATAAATATCAAATATATATGTTTGTATTTACTCTATTTTAAAGAGCATAGAGGCAATAAAAAGAATAACGAAACCAGTTCCAAAAACACACTTATTCACACTCAAATGTTGCACTTGTAATGGGCTATATGGCCACACCCCTTCGGATACCTCGCATACAAATTTTATATTTCGCCCACTTTAGAAATCGTGCAATAGTATCAATACGTCTAGTTCGATCTTGGCCAAATTCTGTACTATGTCTGCTATGTCTATGTCTGGAAAAGGTTTCGGAAAAAAACGCACATTTTTAAACTATTTTACACCATAGTTGGAAAACCCCGTTTGTAAACCAGCAATAATAATTCATCCGTGTGGTAATCGCTAACAGTGGACAGGAATTAATTTACTGACTACACCGGAAAGCAGTTTAGAGATATGTGCACGACTATAAGTTGTCCCACATAAGAAAATCTCCGCCTCACTGGTTCTAATATATTCTGACAACCAAAAGATGTCAAGACGTATTCTGTAATTCAATCGGATACAAGAAATGCGTAGTCCAATTGGGTTATATTAATATTTTGTCCCTATGGAAACTGCAGCATCGACCATTCAACATCAGAAGAAACCGTCATTAACATTTTGCAGATTTACCTTTTATTAATGAAAATTCCGAATATGAAATCTTCTAATTATGAGGAAAATTAGATAACCGGAACATGTATCAAACTGTATTAGTGATATGCCTGTATTCCTACGGCATTATTGAAAATAGTTTGTAAGTTCTAGAAATATACTGTATGTATGCTGGAAAATTTGTAATAGTGACTTATGTTAGCTAATAATCTTATATAAATAATGTATTAAAGATTTTGAATCAATAAAGACAAAACTGTTATGTTAACCTTCTGTTAACAATAGTTTCGCTCTGTTAAGACCAAGATATGCTTATGTTAACACTCTGTTAACCCTATATCATGAAATATCTCATTCTACATAATGTTTTGCATATATACATTTTAGAGTATTCGCTGTACTTTAATTAGATCGATTCGCTTCAATGAATTTTTAAGAAGGGATCGATATCAACCGAATTATGACTTTTCTTAAAATAAAGAAATCTGTTAATTTTTTTAAGTATTACTATGAAGATTTAAAGTGCAGATAATTTTCATACGGTGTTAAGGTAGTATGAGGTAATATTATTGGATTGAAACTTGATGCCACTAGGACTAAGGTAGGGTTTGGGTTATTTTCCATACTCGTTCATACCTACATAACATTCCATGAAGGAACAGACGCGGAACTTCTCACGAGTCAGTGAGCTGTGTACGATATAATTTGTATACTCACTGACCGGGAAACGGCTAATGCTTTTCTAGAGAAGTTCTACATGGCTTAGAGATTGCTCTCTTACACGTAAAGTCGCCAACATTTACGAGGTGGAAACAGCCGCCGAAAAATGGTTAATGGTATTACCCGCATTCGAATTCGGGTTCTTGTGTGATAGTGGCACACACTACCTATCACACCACGGCCGCCCACGTTCATACCTACTGACCGTTTTTCTTTCTCATGATTTTATATTTTTATGTAAAATCAATAATTCTAACACTTTCATTGCATTCAGGACTATACAGTACTACCAAAGACCAAGTAATACACATACGCCTTAAGTCTTCTGCTAACTATTTCCGAAAGGGGGTGAATGTATATATTGTCAGCATAAAACCAGTATTTTCTCTGATTTCCGTTGTAAAACTGTCAAATGGTGCCATGACATCTAATGCATAATAAATCGACTTGCGACGTCTGCCCTCTAAATGGTCTTTGGTACAACAACTAGAGATTGACGACTGAACGTTAGAAAACAAATCGCAATATATCACAAGAAGAAGAATGTGTACATCAGGGATGCAAAATCAGTTTCTCCGGTTTGTACTTTCCGTTTTTGAAATTGTATTCTTTGATCTCGAAAGTACCAAAATCAAAAAAGGCATTTAGTTTGCAAAATCAATTTTATTAATGTATAAAAACGTAATTTATTATTCAATTTTATTAATTTTATTTATTGGCACACTGCAATCAGTGCTTTCGTCTATTGCCACACGCTGAAAATTGGTCATTTAAACAAATTTGAGTAAACATCAAACATGAATTTTCATCCATACCTTAACTTATATGTAGGTGATAAATATCAAATATATATGATTATATTTAATTTTATAGTTATTTTTAATCTCGGTTATTGAATTAATATCATAGAATTATGAAACCAGTTCCAAAAACGCACTTATTCGCACTCAAATGTTGAACTTGTAATGGACGATTTCTTCTTACTGTGGATTTCTATTTCATGTATTTTCATTTGACAATTTTTTTTGTAACTATTTTGTTGCTGGGATGCTTATTATACTCGCACCCTCCGGGTAGAAGGGTATATATCATTTGATACGGCTGAAAAGTGTAACACATAGAAATATTCACAATACACCCCAGGTGTCTTTGAACCAAGTTCGATTCATGACTTTATAAATCTTTATAAATTTGAGCCATGCCCGCCTGTCTGTCCTGCTGGTAGGCACGATAACTTTCGAAAGAGTTAAACAATCACTCTGAAATTTGGCATGTATTAATATTTTCCCAAAACTGCTTATGGGATTGCATATGGGCTATACGGCCACACCCCTTCGGGTACCTCGCATACAAATCTGATATTTCGCCCACTTTAGAAATCGTGTAATAGTAACAATACGCCTTGGCCAAATTCTGTACTTAGTAAAGGTATATGAATACGATATCTTCTAATTATAATTTCTAAAGATAATTTTCATACGGTGTTAAGGTAATATGAGATAATATTATTGGATTGAAACTTGAGGCTACTAGGACTGAGGTAGGGTTTGGGTTAAGAGGCTGAATCTGCAACAACATCTGGAGATTCCTCTCTACTGTACACATCGACTGATACTACTTCAAATATGACCAGACTGGGACAAAACAACATATCGGCAATTCCACGGTGTCGAACGTGACCGTTGTACACATTCAAAGTGCAAAAAAGGTCAGAATAAAATATATTTTAGATTCATCTTATACATATTCGTACAGGTCCATAGTAGTACTATCACCGGTGGTTTAGTTTTTTTCAGGCGAAATAGTGATAACAAAATAAGGACAAAACAGGGAGCGGGTCGAACGCGACAAAAACAGAAGTAGTTTCCGTGAACATCTTTAAAAACATGAGAATCAGCGAAATCAAACAGAATATGTTATCGATGAAAATTGTAAAATGTTAAAAAATGACAAAGCTTTCGTATCCTCTTTATTTCATAGAAATATCATGGATAGTTTTTTTACATTTAATTTTTAGGTTGGTTCGAACGTGACATGTCGAACGTGACATTTTTTCTATGACTATCATATAGACATCGACCATTCAACATCAGAAGAAACCGTCATTAACATTTTGCAGATTTACCTTTTATTAATGAAAATTCCGAATATGAAATCTTCTAATTATGAGGAAAATAAGATAACCGGAACATGTATCAAACTGTATTAGTGATATGCCTGTATTCCTACGGCATTATTGAAAATAGTTTGTAAGTTCTAGAAATATACTGTATGTATGCTGGAAAATTTGTAATAGTGACTTATGTTAGCTAATAATCTTATATAAATAATGTATTAAAGATTTTGAATCAATAAAGACAAAACTGTTATGTTAACCTTCTGTTAACAATAGTTTCGCTCTGTTAAGACCAAGATATGCTTATGTTAACACTCTGTTAACCCTATATCATGAAATATCTCATTCTACATAATGTTTTGCATATATACATTTTAGAGTATTCGCTGTACTTTAATTAGATCGATTCGCTTCAATGAATTTTTAAGAAGGGATCGATATCAACCGAATTATGACTTTTCTTAAAATAAAGAAATCTGTTAATTTTTTTAAGTATTACTATGAAGATTTAAAGTGCAGATAATTTTCATACGGTGTTAAGGTAGTATGAGGTAATATTATTGGATTGAAACTTGAGGCCACTAGGACTAAGGTAGGGTTTGGGTTATTTTCCATACTCGTTCATACCTACATAACATTCCATGAAGGAACAGACGCGGAACTTCTCACGAGTCAGTGAGCTGTGTACGATATAATTTGTATACTCACTGACCGGGAAACGGCTAATGCTTTTCTAGAGAAGTTCTACATGGCTTAGAGATTGCTCTCTTACACGTAAAGTCGCCAACATTTACGAGGTGGAAACAGCCGCCGAAAAATGGTTAATGGTATTACCCGCATTCGAATTCGGGTTCTTGTGTGATAGTGGCACACACTACCTATCACACCACGGCCGCCCACGTTCATACCTACTGACCGCTTTTCTTTCTCATGATTTTATATTTTTATGTAAAATCAATAATTCTAACACTTTCATTGCATTCAGGACTATACAGTACTACCAAAGACCAAGTAATACACATACGCCTTAAGTCTTCTGCTAACTATTTCCGAAAGGGGGTGAATGTATATATTGTCAGCATAAAACCAGTATTTTCTCTGATCTCCGTTGTAAAACTGTCAAATGGTGCCATGACATCTAATGCATAATAAATCGACTTGCGACGTCTGCCCTCTAAATGGTCTTTGGTACAACAACTAGAGATTGACGACTGATCGTTAGAAAACAAATCGCAATATATCACAAGAAGAAGAATGTGTACATCAGGGATGCAAAATCAGTTTCTCCGGTTTGTACTTTCCGTTTTTGAAATTGTATTCTTTGATCTCGAAAGTACCAAAATCAAAAAAGGCATTTAGTTTGCAAAATCAATTTTATTAATGTATAAAAACGTAATTTATTATTCAATTTTATTAATTTTATTTATTGGCACACTGCAATCAGTGCTTTCGTCTATTGCCACACGCTGAAAATTGGTCATTTAAACAAATTTGAGTAAACATCAAACATGAATTTTCATCCATACCTTAACTTATATGTAGGTGATAAATATCAAATATATATGATTATATTTAATTTTATAGTTATTTTTAATCTCGGTTATTGAATTAATATCATAGAATTATGAAACCAGTTCCAAAAACGCACTTATTCGCACTCAAATGTTGAACTTGTAATGGACGATTTCTTCTTACTGTGGATTTCTATTTCATGTATTTTCATTTGACAATTTTTTTTGTAACTATTTTGTTGCTGGGATGCTTATTATACTCGCACCCTCCGGGTAGAAGGGTATATATCATTTGATACGGCTGAAAAGTGTAACACATAGAAATATTCACAATACACCCCAGGTGTCTTTGAACCAAGTTCGATTCATGACTTTATAAATCTTTATAAATTTGAGCCATGCCCGCCTGTCTGTCCTGCTGGTAGGCACGATAACTTTCGAAAGAGTTAAACAATCACTCTGAAATTTGGCATGTATTAATATTTTCCCAAAACTGCTTATGGGATTGCATATGGGCTATACGGCCACACCCCTTCGGGTACCTCGCATACAAATCTGATATTTCGCCCACTTTAGAAATCGTGTAATAGTAACAATACGCCTTGGCCAAATTCTGTACTTAGTAAAGGTATATGAATACGATATCTTCTAATTATAATTTCTAAAGATAATTTTCATACGGTGTTAAGGTAATATGAGATAATATTATTGGATTGAAACTTGAGGCTACTAGGACTGAGGTAGGGTTTGGGTTAAGAGGCTGAATCTGCAACAACATCTGGAGATTCCTCTCTACTGTACACATCGACTGATACTACTTCAAATATGACCAGACTGGGACAAAACAACATATCGGCAATTCCACGGTGTCGAACGTGACCGTTGTACACATTCAAAGTGCAAAAAAGGTCAGAATAAAATATATTTTAGATTCATCTTATACATATTCGTACAGGTCCATAGTAGTACTATCACCGGTGGTTTAGTTTTTTTCAGGCGAAATAGTGATAACAAAATAAGGACAAAACAGGGAGCGGGTCGAACGCGACAAAAACAGAAGTAGTTTCCGTGAACATCTTTAAAAACATGAGAATCAGCGAAATCAAACAGAATATGTTATCGATGAAAATTGTAAAATGTTAAAAAATGACAAAGCTTTCGTATCCTCTTTATTTCATAGAAATATCATGGATAGTTTTTTTACATTTAATTTTTAGGTTGGTTCGAACGTGACATGTCGAACGTGACATTTTTTCTATGACTATCATATAGACATCGACCATTCAACATCAGAAGAAACCGTCATTAACATTTTGCAGATTTACCTTTTATTAATGAAAATTCCGAATATGAAATCTTCTAATTATGAGGAAAATTAGATAACCGGAACATGTATCAAACTGTATTAGTGATATGCCTGTATTCCTACGGCATTATTGAAAATAGTTTGTAAGTTCTAGAAATATACTGTATGTATGCTGGAAAATTTGTAATAGTGACTTATGTTAGCTAATAATCTTATATAAATAATGTATTAAAGATTTTGAATCAATAAAGACAAAACTGTTATGTTAACCTTCTGTTAACAATAGTTTCGCTCTGTTAAGACCAAGATATGCTTATGTTAACACTCTGTTAACCCTATATCATGAAATATCTCATTCTACATAATGTTTTGCATATATACATTTTAGAGTATTCGCTGTACTTTAATTAGATCGATTCGCTTCAATGAATTTTTAAGAAGGGATCGATATCAACCGAATTATGACTTTTCTTAAAATAAAGAAATCTGTTAATTTTTTTAAGTATTACTATGAAGATTTAAAGTGCAGATAATTTTCATACGGTGTTAAGGTAGTATGAGGTAATATTATTGGATTGAAACTTGAGGCCACTAGGACTAAGGTAGGGTTTGGGTTATTTTCCATACTCGTTCATACCTACATAACATTCCATGAAGGAACAGACGCGGAACTTCTCACGAGTCAGTGAGCTGTGTACGATATAATTTGTATACTCACTGACCGGGAAACGGCTAATGCTTTTCTAGAGAAGTTCTACATGGCTTAGAGATTGCTCTCTTACACGTAAAGTCGCCAACATTTACGAGGTGGAAACAGCCGCCGAAAAATGGTTAATGGTATTACCCGCATTCGAATTCGGGTTCTTGTGTGATAGTGGCACACACTACCTATCACACCACGGCCGCCCACGTTCATACCTACTGACCGTTTTTCTTTCTCATGATTTTATATTTTTATGTAAAATCAATAATTCTAACACTTTCATTGCATTCAGGACTATACAGTACTACCAAAGACCAAGTAATACACATACGCCTTAAGTCTTCTGCTAACTATTTCCGAAAGGGGGTGAATGTATATATTGTCAGCATAAAACCAGTATTTTCTCTGATCTCCGTTGTAAAACTGTCAAATGGTGCCATGACATCTAATGCATAATAAATCGACTTGCGACGTCTGCCCTCTAAATGGTCTTTGGTACAACAACTAGAGATTGACGACTGAACGTTAGAAAACAAATCGCAATATATCACAAGAAGAAGAATGTGTACATCAGGGATGCAAAATCAGTTTCTCCGGTTTGTACTTTCCGTTTTTGAAATTGTATTCTTTGATCTCGAAAGTACCAAAATCAAAAAAGGCATTTAGTTTGCAAAATCAATTTTATTAATGTATAAAAACGTAATTTATTATTCAATTTTATTAATTTTATTTATTGGCACACTGCAATCAGTGCTTTCGTCTATTGCCACACGCTGAAAATTGGTCATTTAAACAAATTTGAGTAAACATCAAACATGAATTTTCATCCATACCTTAACTTATATGTAGGTGATAAATATCAAATATATATGATTATATTTAATTTTATAGTTATTTTTAATCTCGGTTATTGAATTAATATCATAGAATTATGAAACCAGTTCCAAAAACGCACTTATTCGCACTCAAATGTTGAACTTGTAATGGACGATTTCTTCTTACTGTGGATTTCTATTTCATGTATTTTCATTTGACAATTTTTTTTGTAACTATTTTGTTGCTGGGATGCTTATTATACTCGCACCCTCCGGGTAGAAGGGTATATATCATTTGATACGGCTGAAAAGTGTAACACATAGAAATATTCACAATACACCCCAGGTGTCTTTGAACCAAGTTCGATTCATGACTTTATAAATCTTTATAAATTTGAGCCATGCCCGCCTGTCTGTCCTGCTGGTAGGCACGATAACTTTCGAAAGAGTTAAACAATCACTCTGAAATTTGGCATGTATTAATATTTTCCCAAAACTGCTTATGGGATTGCATATGGGCTATACGGCCACACCCCTTCGGGTACCTCGCATACAAATCTGATATTTCGCCCACTTTAGAAATCGTGTAATAGTAACAATACGCCTTGGCCAAATTCTGTACTTAGTAAAGGTATATGAATACGATATCTTCTAATTATAATTTCTAAAGATAATTTTCATACGGTGTTAAGGTAATATGAGATAATATTATTGGATTGAAACTTGAGGCTACTAGGACTGAGGTAGGGTTTGGGTTAAGAGGCTGAATCTGCAACAACATCTGGAGATTCCTCTCTACTGTACACATCGACTGATACTACTTCAAATATGACCAGACTGGGACAAAACAACATATCGGCAATTCCACGGTGTCGAACGTGACCGTTGTACACATTCAAAGTGCAAAAAAGGTCAGAATAAAATATATTTTAGATTCATCTTATACATATTCGTACAGGTCCATAGTAGTACTATCACCGGTGGTTTAGTTTTTTTCAGGCGAAATAGTGATAACAAAATAAGGACAAAACAGGGAGCGGGTCGAACGCGACAAAAACAGAAGTAGTTTCCGTGAACATCTTTAAAAACATGAGAATCAGCGAAATCAAACAGAATATGTTATCGATGAAAATTGTAAAATGTTAAAAAATGACAAAGCTTTCGTATCCTCTTTATTTCATAGAAATATCATGGATAGTTTTTTTACATTTAATTTTTAGGTTGGTTCGAACGTGACATGTCGAACGTGACATTTTTTCTATGACTATCATATAGACAAATTAGACAAATTCTACCGTTATTCTTCATTCCTTTTGATTCGTCTCTTCAATTTAAGATTTCTTATGCTCTTAGAAAGATTATTTATAATAAGCCTCTTTTTACATAAGCCTCTCTTTACGAAGGAAATTTTAAAAAAAAATGTGCATTTAAAAATCTGAAAATGATCCAAAACTACAATTTTCCACTTTGCAATTGTTTTTCGTAAATGTTTGAGTAAATACACGTGAAATTCTTTAATTTCATTAAAATTTGAATATTTTTGTATAGTAATATATTACATTAATGTGATTTTAATAACTTTTAATTTTTTCATCACGGTAGACCTTTTGGTGGAATTACCCATATACGAACATTTGTAAACTATTAAGTTATATCCACACGAGCTATATCACGATACTTCGATGACGTATGACTCCGTAGATCCTAAATATACTCCATCATTTGTGTATTTTATTATTATTGTACTCTCACCCAATCATTTGATACGACCCAAAAGTACATGTAGAAACATTAACATTAGACACTAGGGTTATGACTTTTTAAGTCGTTTGGGCCATGTCCGTCTGTCTGTCCTGCCGGTACGCACGATAACTTTCGAAAGAGTTAAACAATCACTCTGAAATTTGGCATGGCTTAATATGCCAAATGGGATTGCATATGGGCTATATAACCACACCCCTTAGGTACCACGCATACAAATTTTATATTTCGCTCACTTTAGAAATCGTGCAATAGTATCAATACGCCTAGTTCGATCTTGGCCAAATTCTGTACTATGTCTGCTATGTCTATGTCTGGAAAAAGTTTCGGACAAAAACGAACATTTTTTAAACTATTTTACACCATAGTTTGCAAAACCCCGTTTGTAAACGTGTAATACAATATTTTTCTATAACATTGGGTATTTTGAGGTTGCCAGTATGGAATATGAGACTTGCATGTTTTTACTGAGGGTGAGGGTATATATAAGTCGGTTTACCCGACTGCAACTTTTTCACTGGTTTTTCGTTGCCTTTGCTATGTGATTGTTTGTACCCTCACCCTACGGGTAGGAGGGTATATATCATTTGATACGGCTCAAATGTGTAACACATACAAATATCCACACTAGACCCCAGGTGTCTTTGAACCAAATTCGATTCATGACTTTCTGAATCGTTTGAGCCATGTCCGTCTGTCCTGCTGGTACGCACGATAACTTTCGAAAGAGTTAAACATCGCTTTGAAATTTTACATGGGTTAATATTTTCGCAACACTACTTATGGTATTGCATATAAGCTATATGGCCACACCCCTGCGGCTATCTCCCATACAAATAATCTATTTCACCCACTTTAGAAATCGTGTAATAATGTCAATACGCTCAGCTGGATCTTGGCCAAAGTTTAGGACAAAAACTTGAAAGTCTGACTACTCTCCTTCAGGTACTTCCCATGCAAATGTACCATTCCACCCACATTCGAATTCGTGTACTTATATAAATTCGCTCAACGAATCTTTCCGAAATTCTATATTTTGTAAAGCTTTAACTACATACAATTTTCGAGAAAAAGCTCAGCTTTATATTCCGCCCTTTTTGTAATACAATATTTTTCTAAAACATTCGGTATTTTGAGGTTGCAATTATGACATTTCATCAGTTGTTACATCCAATATGAGACTTGTATGAACCGGCTACAACTGGTTCTTTCGGCGAATAATGAATATGAGGATGTGTATGAGTCTTGTATATGAGGATGAATGTGCATTCATCTAGTTTCTATGTATTGTTATATATTAGTTTTGTATATAAAGGAACATATGTAATTTTAGTTTCGTTATGTATATAGGTTTCGAGTTCTTTTCTAAATACAGTTAGTTCTCGACTTAAAGCGAAACCGTGCTGGTCATTTAATTAATCCTCTCCGTAGGATCTACAAATTGTATCGAACATTGTTTGCAAAACATTGACGATTAAATCAACTGTTAATTCTCAGACTTCCCCAAATACTGGAAAAGATCCATGAGAATGAAAGCGATACATACCATATTTTCGTAGTTTACACAAGCCAACAAAGTCGCAAGGCTTGAAAAACCACAACACATCAAAAGTAGTACACATATCGAGCCCTTACAGCCCTTTAATGAAATTGAATAGAAAAATTATAAATTTATATTTGCAAAGATATAGCAAGTTCAATCGTATCATAAGCCCCACACGCCTTTATCGTTGACCTCACAAAAAACCTTCTCCTGTAAAATTTTCTATTTGGTGCTTACGTCTTTTTCGCGGTTAGTGATCGATATGGTCCCAATTTTTAATTCTATGGAAAATTAAAAAATTGTTAAGTACATATTATTTTTAGACGTTTCTCCACATAATTAATGATAACTCAAAAAGTATTAGTCCCATATTTTTAAATAAAAATTTAAATATATGTTGCTTTCAATCGTAGTAGTTTCGGAGTTATAATAAAAAATTTAATCAAAAAATATTTAGCTTAAAATAGCAATTTTTTGTGTTTGAAAAAATCATGATAAATCGAAACGGTAAAAAATATTCAGATCGATTCATTACTTTCGAAATTATTCACAAACGAAGAAAATATATCAATAACCCAAATATTTGTAAGTACGTAGCAATGAGATCTCATCTCATTTGGGGTTCTCTGACACCATAGATGAATTTTGCAAAAACAATAAAATACCATTTCATCTCATTCTCAATACATACACATATGGATATATTTTTAATTTCTTTTGTTTTCATGCATGATCTCTTGCGAGGCAGTTAAAGGTAGTATAAGATGTGAAAAAGCAATGACAACCTTTCCAGTAAGAGTGCAGATATCTGAATCAGATCCGCCTTTAGAAAATTAATATTTTCTGTCATTAATGAGACTATGACTTCCTTCTACATTCCAACAATTCCTTTTGCAGTGTGCGTTAACAATGATTGAAGGGAAAAATTTGCCTGCCTCTCATTGACTTCAATACCAACTGGTCTGCAACTTTTCTTAGAATTGGCGACCTCGTTATAAAGTGGATATATGTCAGCATTTCGAATTTTATTTTCCTTTCTTGTATTCAAGTACTGTTCTTTTGTCAAATTGTTTTCTAACAAATATGCGAGTGCTTCATTTGCAGTGAAGCGAATTGGCTGATTATCAACAGTGTGCGCTAATTTTCTCATCTTGCAAGCTCTTGTTGGACTAGCAATTGTCTGCCTGAGAACCACTGCCATATCTGCTTTATGTTGAACTCGAGCCGCTATCGAAGCTGCACGAACTAGCAATTCCGTTTCATTGTCTACTTTGTTTGATAGGTCTTTTGCTTCTCTATTCTTTGCGCGTTCGGATTTATCCACAAACTTTAGTTTTGGACGCCCTACTAAGCATTTCGAAGGGGTAATCTTAGTTGCCAAAATAAAATCAATTCTAAGCCAGTGAGCGTTTTGTTTTTTGAAGACCTCTATCTTTCTGTGGGACTTGTTCCATCTCTTAGCCAAATTTTTACAAAATGTTCGGACTCTCTCTTTCAGAGATGATTCTTCCTCATTCACAATATTTATATTTCCAACTTGGCCAATAACAAAAGTGAATTCAGAATCGTTCTTCTCCTCTTTGCATTTTACATCAATCCAAACTTTCGCAAGGTTGTTATACTGCAAACGAAGGTCTCCTACGAAAAAACGACATAACTCAAAAAACGCAAAAAATCGCTACGTGAAATTAATGAAATAAACTCAAAAAGGGTCCACTTAACATGTATCTGATAGTCAAAACACGGCCAAATACGGCCAACATTTATAAAGCTCACCCAAACCGCATGTTTATGAAAAAAAAAATGTATTTGAGGTTAAGTCACAATAATGAGTTTTTCGCACTAAATCAAAAAGTAAACTCAAATCTGTCGACTAACCTGTAATGTGCATACCATCACTTTTATTTTCCATATTTAAATTGTATTATTATATTTTGTTTAACGTTTTTAGAACAGATTAAAAATTCACATTAAATTCCACTGCATAGACTGCCTGTAACGCGTTGCTCGTAAACAATAACTTTGACGACGTACAAATCACGTGTTACTCGATTGTTAGAAAAAGATAGTACACAGTCATTTAGTTTAAGGTTATGTTTTATCAAATTGTAACAAAAAAATCTTTTTGCCTAAAAGTGCAACAAATGACTTTTCGTCACAAAAATGGATCAAATTACCTATAGTGCATTGTCTGGATATTTTGGTGGAATCGTTTTACCTATTTCTCAATCAAGTCTGCTAGAATTTCAGAAAACTGGTCAAGGTGACTGTGCAGATTTGATGCAGATTTGGAAGTAAGTTAACAACTCTTCAAGTTGGTCAACGAAATCATCACCCTTGCTATTTTCTATGCAATTTTGAAGAACGCTTACAAACAAATCCTATACCATCTTCTCATCTTTTTTTTTTTGTGACTAACACTCAGGTGTTGCCCCCTATAAATGCAATGCACTGTGTTAGCGATAGGAAGAACGGTTATTGGAGGGGAGGAAAGAGGGAGTAGTGCCTTGAATTTGATAATGTCATAGCAGGCAGGAAAACACTTGTAGGAAGATTATTCCACATACGAACAGTCCGGCTGAAGAACGAATTTTCTCTATAGTGCGTCGTCCGGTCAACCGGCCATTTAACAATGAACGGATGAGACTCCCTGGATAGCCGAGTATTCCGGCTAAATGTTCTAACTTCAGGGACCAGACGACGGATATCTGATGAACAGACACCGTTAAAATATCTATAGAATAGCGATACACAACCCACATTCCGGCGATGCTGTAGGGAGACAATAGAGCTGGATACCCTACCATCCCCTATCATCACCACCGCTCTCCTCTGTACACGGTCCAGAAGCTTCAAAGATGTTAATGGAGCCTCTGCCCATATATGCGAGTTGTATTCCATTTTAGGACGGATGTATGTGGTGTAAATATTTATATAATAAACATTAATTAATAATTAAAAAATAAGTATTTCTTGCACCGCTTGAAAAAGCCTAAACACTTGAATTCTTCTTTCGCCACTTCGAATATATCGCTAGCCCAGCGAGCATCACCCTGTATCTTCATGCCCAGAACATCAAGTGTATCTGACACGTCTATATCCACACCACCCATAGATATTGACGACGGTGCTGGATCAGTGGAACGTTTGTGTGACAACAAATAGCACTGGGTCTTTTGTGCATTAAATTCTACTCTGTTAATTTGGCCCCACTCACAAATCGTCGCCAAATCGCGGTTAAGTAGTTATTCATCGTTCGCCTTTTGTCCTCTATCTCCGAGGGACTTGGCCGATGATCAAATGAGGACGAATGGCAGAGATTGCTGTCATCCGCAAAGGAGTAGATTGGGCTCACAGTCTGCCCCCACAGGTCGTCAATGAAAATAAGAAATAGAGAAGGAGAGAGGACAGAGCCTTGTGGCACTCCTGCGGTCAGCCTATGCTCGTTGGATGAGACCCCATCTATAACAACTCTTATAGAGCGATCCCTGAGAAAACTCGATATGAATCGAGAGAAGGTATTACCGACACCAAATGTAATAAGTTTTGATATTAGTGCTCCGTGCCAGACCCTATCGAACGCCTTGGAAATATCTGGAGCCACGACCTTGCTTTCACCAAGGATCGACTCCATAGCTCCGCAAGGAACGCCATCAGGTCTCCAGTAGATCGATTTCTACGGAAGCCATACTGTCGATCATTGAGAAGGCCGTTAGACTCTAAATACCTAACAAGATGGTGGTTAACCATGCTCTCCATGACCTTCGAGAGTGCAGAACATATTGCAATTGGACGGTATTTGCAGGATTTGTAGCCTCACTTTTCTTGGGGATCGGCTGAACATTGGCAACTTTCCAACGTGAAGGGTAAATACCAGCATGGTACGACATGTTGAAGAGATTGCACAATGGACGAGCTAGCGTCGAAGAGCACTTAGAATTTTTTCGCTCCTAAGTACTTTGGCACACGATGATCTTGCCTGTTTGCGTAGCAGCTCAGTATTGGCCTTTTTATTTAAACGCCAATTTCTGAACGCTTCCTCTTTGGATCTGACAGCTTCATTGCATGTCTGATTAAACCAGCAATTCTTTGGGGGTTTGATCGAAATAGTCTTCGAGGGAATAAACGTGTTTATACCAAGAAGAATTATTTTTTCTACCATTTAAGCAGCAGCATCGACATTATTGTCTAGGAAACATAATTTCCAGTTAAATTGCTGGTAAAAATTGTTGAGCTCGGCCCAACGTGCCTTCTCGTATATATACATTGTCCGCTTCGTGACTGGTTTTGAAGTGGCTCGAAAATCGGTTGTTTTTGAGTTATCACAACATAAGTGGAGAAATGTCTGAAATATTGAAATTTATCCATAGAATTGAAAATTTGTGTACATAGAAAGCCATAATGCATCGAATCTATGTCGTGGATAATCAATCCCGTTTTTGCTGTTGACTGTGTTATTAATCCGTTCTTGACTCTCCGTTAAAAGCAGAATTCTTAGAAACCATGCCTGAGTATTAGATCGTCGCAAAGATAGATCGAGAATTAATTGACGAAGATGTGTCAGATGATGATCTAGGTCAGGACAAAATATATACCTACAAAATATATAGGTTTATACTGCATATCATTCATCATTCGCAAAACCTATGGCCTAAGTAACGTTCCACTTTTCTTGGTAAGGATGCCGAGTTTAATCATATGCCATTGCAAGTTGATCGGAGAGTGAGAATACACGAACAAGACAACATTTGGTGCCGAAAAATAAAAGGACCACCATCGGCACAACCTGGGACCGGCCAGTCAAAAGAAAAACGGATGGGCAACAACAACACCACTGACCGCCAGAGCCATATGACCGGCAGTAATCGACCCATAACTACACCTGACCATTGACATCCATCACTAATACAAAAACGGACAGGCAACAACTTATTGGTCTCAGTAAAAACCCATTGTATCGGGTCCACTACAAAGCCATTGTCAATAACATCTTGGCATCCGTAACAAAAAAAAACCATTGCCACCAACTACCATGGTCATCCAAAACTACGAAAACCCAAACAGCAAATCCCTCGCCACCATAAGTTTTTTTTAGTGTTTGTTGGCATTTGTTTTGAATTTCAGAATGTCACAATTGGCAGGAAAAACCCTTGCTGGAAGAATATTCACATACGAACGGTTCTCTATAGTGCGTCGTCCGATCAATCGGCTATTTACAACGAACGAATGATAGTCCCTGGAATGCCGCGTATTCCGGCTAAATGTTCTAACAACAGGCACAAGACGACGGATAACTGAGGAGCAAATACCATTTAAATATCTATAGAAACCACATATTCTCCAAGTCGTATTCTTCAATAGCAGGCAAAAAATCGGTTATCATACGATCATAACGCTCCGAATTGACTGTGACAGTCGTTCCCTCATCGTTTTCGAGAAGTGATGTCCAATCACACCTTTGCCAGAATCACCATTTTTGTAGTAGGTTTTAATAATTTTTACGCGTTGTGTAATAGTTAAGCGATCCGTTTTCGTTAATGTCAGACTTCCAACAGAAAAGAAAAAAATTGGTTTAACAACTTAGTTTGACAGATGTCGAATTACTTATGAAACCACGAAATGGATAACCCTATACATTTCCAAACAAAGCATTAAATATTTAATACCGGTCATTCAAATCAAAATAAAGAAAAATTTGCCTTCAAATCTACATACACAGAGAGAAACCCCAGCTGTAGACCAAGCCAATCCCTCAAAACTAATATTCAGAAATTTTCTACCAACTCAGTTTCAAATGGGTCATCGATTTGTTTTGGGTTCCGTAAACCATTAAAACATCAAAAGAGAAAGTATATATACGGTATATATATATGTAAGTATGAGCTGGGGGTATAAAGACACAATCCATACATATATGAAATATGTGTGTGTAGAGACTAGGTCTATAAATAGAGAAATAATAGCATAGCATCTCAATACCTAAAAGTATCATCATCAAATGGGAAACTGAATTCGAAATGTAATTTAAAATTCTTTGATGGGTCATCCCTTTTTCAAGTTTCCCATGGGGCAAATAAATGTAATAGATTAAAGGAGAAATTAAAATTTGGAGAATAAAATCACACATACATCACAGCAGATCAACGATAACACGAAGGTTATCAACGATAATACAATCGACTGTGTACTCTTCATGTCGCTACCTGATTTGTGTTAGGTCTAGCAGCGGCAAGAGGGGCGAACAGTTATTTGTATTTATGCTTTCATATCTAATCCAAAGAACTTTCACAATTATCGATATCACATTCTTTTCTCTTTCTCTTCCCACAGAGGACTTGTGGAATACATTCGTAATTGTGTGATGTTCTAGAGCCAGCTGCATTTGACCTCACAAGATCCAGAATTTAACTCCCTTTGGGTTAAGTTCACGATAGGGTCACACCCATTACACTTCGGGTTTCATTACAGAAGAGTAAGGGACAATTCTTCGTCTTTTATTCCAACTCTCGTTAACGATGTCCAGATATTTACTGACCCGGTTGATAAAACTAACCTCTGGCTGAAATATTTGAAAAGAATTCATCTTTGCCAGACAGCAGTCAACCACTCCCTGTGATCGAAAACGTATCTAGTTTAGCCGATCACCAAGAAAGGTGAGGTCACGAATCCTGCGAGTTCCCGTCCAATTGCAATATGTTCCATCATGGAAAGCAATATCTTCTGTCGGTAATATCTTCTCTCGATTCATATCGAGTTTTCTCAACCTCTGTCATTCATACTCATTTGATCATCGGCCAGGTCCTCTGGAGGTCGATGACAAAAGGCGAACGATGATGTAGTGGACGTTTTACATATTTTTCATATCATACATACTTTTCGCATTCATATTCGTATTACATATTTTTCAAATTCGTACATATGTAATACTTACACTTTAAAAATTACTCAAGCATCACAATTTGGTTCATTTAGTCAGCGATAGTTATTTCTAACTTCGTTTGACTCACCATATGTTTTATTTTGTAAATTTCGTTTTCCACTATTCTCAATTTAGATAGACGAATGAGGGACAATACATATGATAAAACATAGGTCACTACTTTTGTTTTGATCTTTCTTAAATACATTACCACTGTATCAAAGGGTTTGTGTCATGACTAAATTGTATAAATATGTACGTGCAAATTAGTTGACACATACGAAGAAATAATGAAGAATAATGATAAAAGAAATAAACATTGTTTCAAAATAATTTAGAAAGAATATCTCGGGCCCTAAAAAAATTATTACTATAACCAGAAATTGGATGCAACATGTATTTAGGTTGCGCAACCAATATTGCAAACATCATTGGCAACGTAGCAGTTCTAGCAGATGTGACATTACGCTATATACCTTTTTCTTCATATTCTGTCAGAGTTATGATATGGCCTCAACAACTGCAACCAAATTAACTCATTTTTTTCAACAAACCTTTGAAGTGTAAAGTTCAAAAAAAAAAGTTCAATAAAAAAAAACCCATTGATTTTGCTGCCAGAAGTAATAACATCAACATTCTGTCCCTATCACAGTAAATCACCACCTCTATCCCCGAGATCACCATCATCAGATCACCAGTATGAAGAATAATTAAACAACAAAACTCTTCCAAGTTGTGACTTAAGTAGTATTGAATTATCATACCTAAATTTGCATTAAAATGTTATACATGAAATTAGTATAAAAAAAACAACAACAAAAACACATAAATTTAGAATTTAAATATTAATATATTTATAATTGATATTTAATACTTTCTTTACGGTATCCTTCCCTAACCAGTATCTCAAAAAGTAAATGATAGAAAGAAAAATACTTATTGAAATATTTTTCTCTGTACACTAAAATCAACAACAATATCATTGACACTAATTTGATAAGAAACGACAATGTATAACACGTTAAAGCAAAATTAAAAATCACTTGTACACATATATTCTTTCATAACTCCTTATCATAGCGTCATTGCAAGATTTATTCTTATTTGACAATCAAGAATAAAAGTGAAACCAGCATCCAGATCGTGCGGAAGGCCTTCAACATGACCGGAGAGTGGTGGTAAGTTTAATTAAAACATTGATTCATACATATATAACTCTTGCATTGATTTCAATCACATTAAGAGATTTCAGAAATATAAGAGAGATCACGATGGAGAACATATGCTAAAGTACTTATCACATGCCCCGTTTGAAGAGTTTCCATTAGCGCTCCACTTTAATTTTGACTCGGTTGTCTGAAAATGCTCTCTCTCTCTCTCTCTCTCTCTTAAATTTCTGATCTTCTTCTTTTTGTTATCATTTATATTGTGTCTCATGTGATCATATTTTTTTTGCTTATTACAAAGAATTTGTTGTTGGTTACACATTTTCCGCTTTGCCTTATTTTTTCTTTCTTTTTTTTCATTCGGTTACTGGTAAACTATCTTTTGATATTTTGTATATTCCTTTTGAAAAACAAACAGACATTAACCCATTAAAGGCTTACTAATATAAACCTGATACAATGGTATCAATCACAAGAATGTTTGTAGTTTAAATCGAAATTCCAGATTTTCTAAAATATAACTTAATAAGCAAATTTAAGTAAATAATTAAATGTTATGATTTGAATAAACAAGTTTTTATTAAATATGAAGTGCTAAATCAATTTTAGACGTTTTCTTCAAAGGGATGAGGTAATAAAGTGGGAGTGAAGGTATTTGTGGGGTTCTATAAAAGGTGTAAAGCCTACAGAACATAGGTAGGAGTGGGTTACGAGGCAGATATTCTCCATATCATCAGAGAATATCCATTCGTTTCAGGGGCAATCGACTAGTGCCAGTAAATTTCACATATAACTTAAATTTATTGTAATTTTTGGTTCTGTTTGGGGTATTTATCTTTTTTTTATTTATTTAATTTGGGTCCGCTTTTGGACCATATCATATTAATTACGTTATAAATAAATAGGGAGTCTATAAAAATTTTTGTAGTGGGAACATGGCTTGGTTAGAGAAGGACACGAATCCCCACCCGACTGTTCTTAGCACACGAAAGTCTCCCGCAGTCCTACCTCTTGCCAAGTTCAAAGGTGCTTTAGAATATCTATAAGACTTAGCATCATCAAACATTTTTGTTCGTGTACATTACAGAGTTTGGCGCCCAACGTGAGGCCCGAAGGACAACGCCTTGTCTTTTCGGCTTTTTCTTTTTTACTTCTTAAAGTTCCTTTTTATTTGATTGATAATATATCTTCATGGTACAACATCAAGTCTGTGAATAGTTTTCAAAGCCTTCTTGGTCTTTCAGCAACTTGAGGTTTACCTCAAATTAGCCGACCGATGGACGTTTGTCAACATTCTCATTACCTCATGAAATATTATGAAGGGATATTTTTAATCTTATCTAGTTTTGCGTAGTCTTTTTTATTTATTTACGTTTTGGACTTAGTAATCAGCACCTGTTGAGCATAGAGATTTTCATTCTTTTTGCGTAAGCATCATAGTGACTTTTGATCTTCAGATGATGAGAATAATATATGAAGCTGGTGTGTCCAAAGTAAAAGGTTTTTTAGGATACACATAACTCCATAGACCAGTTTTGTAACCTTTGTACTCATCACCTAGTAAGAAACGTCAAATTATATATTTTTAAAGGAAACCAATATTTGTATACACTGTTAGCCAGTTTTGAAAGTAGATACTAAAGAAAAAGGTGGAATTATATTTTAACACGATCAAGTTATTTTGTTCAGTGTTTCTACGATTTCTATTTGAAAAGAGGTATATTCAATTCGATTTGGTATTTTGTATTTGCGCTTTGTTTTTATCCCAAAATGTCGTCGGGATCACCTACACCGGCACCATTGCCACCACCAGTACCATTAGCCCCAATAAGTATTCAGCCATCGGTCTGTCAGGTTTGCAATGGAACTATGAATGAAGGACAAGATTGTTTAATAATTAGCGAATGCTCACATCCTTTTCATAGGGCATGTATCGAGACACATTTACACTCGTCTGCCGAATGTCCTGTGTGCAAACGAGCATGTGAACCTAGTGAGCTAAGACCTTTGGTAAAGTACCAAAACCACCACCCGTTATGAAGCCAAATCATATTAAGTCAAAAGGTAGAGGAGCAATGTCTAAACAATACAACACGCAAAGTTCAAGCCGAAATTTGTTTCAGCAACCTCAGAACCCTTTATTGAACATTAACACCAACCAGCCAGGAGATCAATTACATACTCCTAATCGCAACACCAATGCTTTTAATCAGGATAGATTTGTCTTATCGCCTTTTCAGAATTCGACAAATCAGACTACTAGCAACTCCAATAATATTGATTATAATCAAATCAATCGAATGATTGAATCTAGTTTAACTCGGCTGCTTCAGAATTTTACTATTTCACAACCTTAGGCGAACAACATCAACAATATTTTTCAAGATGGGTATCCTAATGCTCCTAATATAAACTATTTCTATCAAAATAATTCGAATAATATTCCAAATAACAATATAAATTATAATCTCAATAACAATATTCCGAACAACAATAGCCATCCCAACAGCAATGCAAATATTAACTTCAATGTTCCACAAGGGAATAATACTTATTTTTCCTTCAATGCTCACAACCTACATGCAGAGAAAATAACATCTATTATTAACAATTGAAACCTCAAGTTTGATGGTTCACCAAATTGTCTAAATATAGATGAATTTTTGTACCGTGTCAAGACTCTTACAAGAGAAACTTTAAATGATGACTTTTCTGTAATTTGTACAAATTTAAATACCTTGTTAATAGGAAAAGCGCGTGAATGGTACTGGAGGTCAAGTGTCGTCCGTTGACTGGCATTCATTTTGCGAAGCTATTCGTAGACAATTTAAAGAACGTAAATCCTCTTTTGATCTAAGAGAAGAAATTCGAAACCGAAAACAAAAGCCTGGTGAATGTTATGATGTATTTTTTGATGCGCTATCTATGCTTACGCACAGATTGCCCAGATCAATGGCAGAAGAAGAATTAATAGAGATAATTGCTATCTTTTGATATTTTGTATATTCCTTTGTATATTGTGTCTTTTGAAAAACAAACAGACATTAACCCATTAAAGGCTTACTAATGATACAATGGTATCAATCACAAGAATGTTTGTAGTTAAAATCGAAATTCCAGATTTTCTAAAATATAACTTAATAAGGAAATTTAAGTAAATAATTAAATGTTATGATTTGAATAAACAAGTTTTTATTCAATATGATGTTCTAAATCAATTTTAGACGTTTTCTTCAAAGGGATGAGGTAATAAAGTGGGAGTGAAGGTATTTGTGGGGTTCTATAAAAAGGTGTAAAGCCTACAGAACATAGGTAGGAGTGGGTTACGAGGCAGATATTCTCCATATCATCAGAGAATATCCATTCGTTTCAGGGGCAATCGACTAGTGCCAGTAAATTTCACATATAACTTAAATTTATTGTAATTTTTGGTTCTGTTTGGGGTATTTATCTTTTTTTTATTTATTTTAATTTGGGTCCGCTTTTGGACCATATCATATTAATTACGTTATAAATAAATAGGGAGTCTATAAAAATTTTTGTAGTGGGAACATGGCTTGGTTAGAGAAGGACACGAACCCCCACCCGACTGTTCTTAGCACACGAAAGTCTCCCGCAGTCCTACCTCTTGCCAAGTTCAAAGGTGCTTTAGAATATCTATAAGACTTAGCATCATCAAACATTTTTGTTCGTGTACATTACAGAGTTTGGCGCCCAACGTGAGGCCCGAAGGACAACGCCTTGTCTTTTCGGCTTTTTCTTTTTTACTTCTTAAAGTTCCTTTTTATTTGATTGATAATATATCTTCATGGTACAACATCAAGTCTGTGAATAGTTTTCAAAGCCTTCTTGGTCTTTCAGCAACTTGAGGTTTACCTCAAATTAGCCGACCGATGGACGTTTGTCAACATTCTCATTACCTCATGAAATATTATGAAGGGATATTTTTAATCTTATCTAGTTTTGCGTAGTCTTTTTTATTTATTTACGTTTTGGACTTAGTAATCAGCACCTGTTGAGCATAGAGATTTTCATTCTTTTTGCGTAAGCATCATAGTGACTTTTGATCTTCAGATGATGAGAATAATATATGAAGCTGGTGTGTCCAAAGTAAAAGGTTTTTTAGGATACACATAACTCCATAGACCAGTTTTGTAACCTTTGTACTCATCACCTAGTAAGAAACGTCAAATTATATATTTTTAAAGGAAACCAATATTTGTATACACTGTTAGCCAGTTTTGAAAGTAGATACTAAAGAAAAAGGTGGAATTATATTTTAACACGATCAAGTTATTTTGTTCAGTGTTTCTACGATTTCTATTTGAAAAGAGGTATATTCAATTCGATTTGGTATTTTGTATTTGCGCTTTGTTTTTATCCCAAAATGTCGTCGGGATCACCTACACCGGCACCATTGCCACCACCAGTACCATTAGCCCCAATAAGTATTCAGCCATCGGTCTGTCAGGTTTGCAATGGAACTATGAATGAAGGACAAGATTGTTTAATAATTAGCGAATGCTCACATCCTTTTCATAGGGCATGTATCGAGACACATTTACACTCGTCTGCCGAATGTCCTGTGTGCAAACGAGCATGTGAACCTAGTGAGCTAAGACCTTTGGTAAAGTACCAAAACCACCACCCGTTATGAAGCCAAATCATATTAAGTCAAAAGGTAGAGGAGCAATGTCTAAACAATACAACACGCAAAGTTCAAGCCGAAATTTGTTTCAGCAACCTCAGAACCCTTTATTGAACATTAACACCAACCAGCCAGGAGATCAATTACATACTCCTAATCGCAACACCAATGCTTTTAATCAGGATAGATTTGTCTTATCGCCTTTTCAGAATTCGACAAATCAGACTACTAGCAACTCCAATAATATTGATTATAATCAAATCAATCGAATGATTGAATCTAGTTTAACTCGGCTGCTTCAGAATTTTACTATTTCACAACCTTAGGCGAACAACATCAACAATATTTTTCAAGATGGGTATCCTAATGCTCCTAATATAAACTATTTCTATCAAAATAATTCGAATAATATTCCAAATAACAATATAAATTATAATCTCAATAACAATATTCCGAACAACAATAGCCATCCCAACAGCAATGCAAATATTAACTTCAATGTTCCACAAGGGAATAATACTTATTTTTCCTTCAATGCTCACAACCTACATGCAGAGAAAATAACATCTATTATTAACAATTGAAACCTCAAGTTTGATGGTTCACCAAATTGTCTAAATATAGATGAATTTTTGTACCGTGTCAAGACTCTTACAAGAGAAACTTTAAATGATGACTTTTCTGTAATTTGTACAAATTTAAATACCTTGTTAATAGGAAAAGCGCGTGAATGGTACTGGAGGTCAAGTGTCGTCCGTTGACTGGCATTCATTTTGCGAAGCTATTCGTAGACAATTTAAAGAACGTAAATCCTCTTTTGATCTAAGAGAAGAAATTCGAAACCGAAAACAAAAGCCTGGTGAATGTTATGATGTATTTTTTGATGCGCTATCTATGCTTACGCACAGATTGCCCAGATCAATGGCAGAAGAAGAATTAATAGAGATAATTGCTATCTTTTGATATTTTGTATATTCCTTTGTATATTGTGTCTTTTGAAAAACAAACAGACATTAACCCATTAAAGGCTTACTAATGATACAATGGTATCAATCACAAGAATGTTTGTAGTTAAAATCGAAATTCCAGATTTTCTAAAATATAACTTAATAAGGAAATTTAAGTAAATAATTAAATGTTATGATTTGAATAAACAAGTTTTTATTCAATATGATGTTCTAAATCAATTTTAGACGTTTTCTTCAAAGGGATGAGGTAATAAAGTGGGAGTGAAGGTATTTGTGGGGTTCTATAAAAAGGTGTAAAGCCTACAGAACATAGGTAGGAGTGGGTTACGAGGCAGATATTCTCCATATCATCAGAGAATATCCATTCGTTTCAGGGGCAATCGACTAGTGCCAGTAAATTTCACATATAACTTAAATTTATTGTAATTTTTGGTTCTGTTTGGGGTATTTATCTTTTTTTTATTTATTTTAATTTGGGTCCGCTTTTGGACCATATCATATTAATTACGTTATAAATAAATAGGGAGTCTATAAAAATTTTTGTAGTGGGAACATGGCTTGGTTAGAGAAGGACACGAACCCCCACTGTTCTTAGCACACGAAAGTCTCCCGCAGTCCTACCTCTTGCCAAGTTCAAAGGTGCCTTAGAATATCTATAAGACTTAGCATCATCAAACATTTTTGTTCGTGTACAGTACAGAGTTTGGCGCCCAACGTGAGGCCCGAAGGACAACGCCTTGTCTTTTCGGCTTTTTCTTTTTTACTTCTTAAAGTTCCTTTTTATTTGATTGATAATATATCTTCATGGTACAACATCAAGTCTGTGAATAGTTTTCAAAGCCTTCTTGGTCTTTCAGCAACTTGAGGTTTACCTCAAATTAGCCGACCGATGGACGTTTGTCAACATTCTTATTACCTCATGAAATATTATGAAGGGATATTTTTAATCTTATCTAGTTTTGCGTAGCCTTTTTTATTTATTTACGTTTTGGACTTAGTAATCAGCACCTGTTGAGCATAGAGATTTTCATTCTTTTTGCGTAAGCATCATAGTGACTTTTGATCTTCAGATGAGGAGAATAATATATGAAGCTGGTGTGTCCAAAGTAAAAGGTTTTTTTAGGATACACATAACTCCATAGACCAGTTTTGTAACCTTTGTACTCATCACCTAGTAAGAAACGTCAAATTATATATTTTTAAAGGAAACCAATATTTGTATACACTGTTAGCCAGTTTTGAAAGTAGATACTAAAGAAAAAGGTGGAATTATATTTTAACACGATCAAGTTATTTTGTTCATTGTTTATACGATTTCTATTTGAAAAGAGTTATATTCAATTCGATATGGTATTTTGTTTTTATCCCAAAATGTCGTCGGGATCACCTACACCGGCAACATTGCCACCACCAGTACCATTAGCCCCAATAAGTATTCAGCCATCGGTCTGTCAGGTTTGCAATGGAACTATGAATTAAGGGCAAGATTGTTTAATAATTAGCGAATGCTCACATCCTTTTCATAGGGCATATATCGAGACACATTTACACTCGTCTGCCGAATGTCCTGTGTGCAAACGAGCATGTGAACATAGTGAGCTAAGACCTTTGGTAAAGTACCAAAACCACCACCCGTTATGAAGCCAAATCATATTAAGTCAAAAGGTAGAGGAGCAATGTCTAAACAATACAACACGCAAAGTTCAAGCCGAAATTTGTTTCAGCAACCTCAGAACCCTTTATTGAACATTAACACCAACCAGCCAGGAGATCAATTACATACTCCTAATCGCAACACCAATGCTTTTAATCAGAATAGATTTGTCTTATCGCCTTTTCAGAATTCGACAAATCAGACTACTAGCAACTCCAATAATATTGATTATAATCAAATCAATCGAATGATTGAATCGAGTTTAACTCGGCTGCTTCAGAATTTTACTATTTCGCAACCTTCAGCGAACAACATCAACAATGGTTTTCAAGATGGGTATTAAGGCGAGTTGGTAGCGTGCTTGCCTATCAGCGTGGGGGTTGTGGGTTCGATTCCCACCAGAGGCTTTGGTCTGTCGCTGCAAAAAATCAAGCCAAATAGTCTTTGTCACTCGGTTTATCCTTGGACCCAAAATTAGAATATAAATTTACTTTGTATTGTAATTAAATAAAATAAAAATAAAATAAATAAAATAAGATGGGTATCCTAATGCTCCTAATATAAACTATTTCTATCAAAATAATTCGAATATTCCAAATAACAATATAAATTATAATCTCAATAACAATATTCCGAACAACAATAGCCATCCCAACAGCAATGCAAATATTAACTTGAATGTTCCACAAAGGAATAATACTTATTTTTCCTTCAATGCTCACAACCTACATGCAGAGAAAATTACATCTATTATTAACAATTGGAACCTCAAGTTTGATGGTTCACCAAATGGTCTAAATACAGATGAATTTTTGTACCGTGTCAAGACTCTTACAAGAGAAAATTTAAATGATGACTTTTCTGTAATTTGTAAAAATGTAAATACCTTGTTAATAGGAAAAGCCCGTGAATGGTACTGGAGGTACCATAAACAAGTGTCGTCCGTTGACTGGCATTCATTTTGCGAAGCTATTCGTAGTCAATTTAAAGAACTTAAATCCTCTTTTGATCTAAGAGAAGAAATTCGAAACCGAAAACAAAAGCCTATCTATGCTTGCGGACAGATTGCCCAGATCAATGGCAGAAGAAGAATTAATAGAGATAATTGCTATCTTTTGATATTTTGTGTATTCCTTTGTATATTGTGTCTTTTGAAAAACAAACAGACATTAACTGTACAATGCACTAATTAAAAATGCACTTGCACGGCTGAATGTTTGTAAGACACTCAGCGACAGATTCTGCTGTTCCTTTGCTCCTCTAGTTCCTTCATACAAGGCCTCGGTGGATTTGTGTGTATCCATCAGTTCCGGTACCTCCTTGGATGAGAACTTTCTTTTGTCTGTTCAAAACTGGATTTAATAATCCGGTTCGAAGAACCAAAATATACAATGCACTAATTAGAAATGCACTTGCACGGCTGAATGTTTGTAAGACACTGATTTTATTTATGAATATTTCCTAAACTAGCATACATTTTCTTAAACTAAACTAATCCTAAAGAAGGAACGAGAACGCGATAGACGCATGCGTGGGGTTGTTTTGTCAACCCACGCACGCATAACATCTTGTGGAAAATTCCACTCGTTATCATGGTCGTCCCTTATTCTAAAAATAGCCCGCCGCTCTTTACCACACACGCATGTTGTACTGCCTGCTTATCTTAAAAACCCCAAGCTACAACATACGCACATGCATTGAATATATCCAAATTACAATTGTATACATTATTTGAATACATACAAACTACAGTACAGTTATACACATTGTTTTGAATACATTCAATTACCGAATCCAACACAATTTTATACCTTCAGAAGAAAAGGAAAAAACACCATGTGAGGATTTACAGAAATCTGAACATTCTGCGGCCGGCGAACTACAATTATTTGTTTTACATATGTATATCAATATTTTATGACAAATTTAAATCTATTATTCTAATGATAAGACAATAATGGTTAATGCTAAGTGAAAGCACTGAATAATTTTGCGGAAGCCTTATGCCGTTTGTTGACATCCTTCAGCCATTTAGGACCATTCCACTTATGCAGCTCCCTTGATGTGGAAGCATAAAGATTAGCCCACACGTGCCTCCACTGCAATGCATCAGCTTCTTTACATCTCTCAGGTAACAACGGCTTTGCAGTTACAAAATTGTCAGGGGTTTCAGCATTCACTGTCTCTTCTCTCACCAGCCCTTCCTTCAAAATCCCGTGGTATAAATCAGCTCCATCTCCAACCGCTGACTTAACCGCAGCCACCTGCAATCCACCGAAGTGTGGAGCTCCCGGGGAACCCACAGCCTTCACCATTGTGGTGATCGGCTCCAACCATTTAAGTGGGCTAGATATCTGCCCTTGAGTAGAAGCCGCCTTCGCTTTCTTCACTTGAAAATTTTCATCAATAACTGAATCACCGGCAGCATTATGGATTTCCAAGCCACTCGCTTGAAACTTCTGCTCGATTACATCAATCGGAACATGCGCGAGATCTTCCTTCGGATCAACACCAGTCTCTTGACCAGCTTTCTTCTTAAGCGGTAACCTCGATACCCAGCGTTGGTCATCATTACAGTGTGTGGATCTTCGGGTAACCCACAGCTCTTTGTTGACTTCATCATCGCTTTCAGTTTTCTTCTTTAACTCGGGAACTCGTCTGGCCCACAGCTCACCCTTATGTTTTTCAGCATCGGTTTTAGCTTTAAACCGGTCATCCTTCTCATTAGCAGGAGCTCGTCTGGGCCACAGCTGGGCCTTTTGCGTTTCAGCATACCGGTTATATGCCAGGCGTGCACTTATGGTTGCTTTAGAAAACTCCTTATCCCTCTTGAAGGTTTCTGTTTGACCCGCGATTTCATATCGCACTTCACGGTACTGCCTCCATATTTTCGTGTACGCGTCATAAATATCGTCGTCGTCGAGATTTTCAGCGAAAATCCTCCTGTATGCCTGGACAACTTCTTGAAATTGGTCCTCTACCAATTGTTGTTGTACCTGCAGCCGTTCGGAACTGAGACTCAGTATGGTATCTCTTGTCGTACTCATAAATGTCGCCAATTCCCGAACTTCTCTTCCAAACCTTTCAACCATTATACTTTGTGGTTGAGAAGGTTGTATGTCGCTATTGTGGACTGTATTTTTCTTTCGGTCTTCGCCAATTCTGTTTGGCTCTGCTTCCAACGACAGCTTCTCTTCGATAGCGTCAATCCTGTATTCTGCTATCATTCCTTTAGCCCCTTCATACAAGGCCTCTGTGGATTTGTGTATATCCATCACTTTCGGTACCTCCTTGGATGTGGGCTCTATTTTATTTGTTCGACCTTTCATTATCCTCTTTCGTAGGATTAATGTTCAAAAGTTCGAATAATCAAATATCTCTGGTTCGAACGACCAAAATGTACGGACGAAAGTTGAAAAGACACTGATTTTATTTATGAATATTTCCTAAACTAGCATACATTTTCTTAAACTAAACTAATCCTAAAGAAGGATAGACGCATGCGTGGGGTTGTTTTGTCAACCCACGCACGCATAACATCTTGTGGAAAATTCCACTCGTTATCATGGTCGTCCCTTATTCTAAAAATAGCCCGCCGCTCTTTACCACACACGCATGTTGTACTGCCTGCTTATCTTAAAAACCCCAAGCTACAACATACGCACATGCATTGAATATATCCAAATTACAATTGTATACATTATTTGAATACATACAAACTACAGTACAGTTATACACATTGTTTTGAATACATTCAATTACCGAATCCAACACAATTTTATACCTTCAGAAGAAAAGGAAAAAACACCATGTGAGGATTTACAGAAATCTGAACATTAACCCATTAAAGGCTTACTAATGTAAACATGATACAATGGTATCAATCACAAGAATGTTTGTAGTTAAAATCGAAATTCCAGATTTTATAAAATATAACTTAATAAGCAAATTTAAGTAAATAATTAAATGTTATGATTTGAATAAACAAGTTTTTATTCAATAATCGCAACACCAATGCTTTTAATCAGGATAGATTTGTCTTATCGCCTTTTCAGAATTCGACAAATCAGACTACTAGCAACTCCAATAATATTGATTATAATCAAATCAATCGAATGATTGAATCGAGTTTAACTCGGCTGCTTCAGAATTTTACTATTTCGCAACCTTCAGCGAACAACATCAACAATGGTTTTCAAGCTGGGTATCCTAATGCTCCTAATATAAACTATTTCTATCAAAATAATTCGAATAATATTCCAAATAACAATATAAATTATAATCTCAATAACAATATTCCGAACAACAATAGCCATCCCAACAGCAATGCAAATATTAACTTGAATGCTCCACAAAGGAATAATACTTATTTTTCCTTTAATGCTCACAACCTACATGCAGAGAAAATTACATCTATTATTAACAATTGGAACCTCAAGTTTGATGGTTCACCAAATGGTCTAAATACAGATGAATTTTTGTACCGTGCAAGACTCTTACAAGAGAAACTTTAAATGATGACTTTTCTGTAATTTGTAAAAATTTACATACCTTATTAATAGGAAAAGCCCGTGAATGGTACTGGAGGTACCATAAACAAGTGTCGTCCGTTGACTGGCATTCATTTTGCGAAGCTATTCGTAGTCAATTTAAAGAACTTAAATCCTCTTTTGATCTAAGAGAAGAAATTCGAAACCGAAAACAAAAGCCTATCTATGCTTGCGGACAGATTGCCCAGATCAATGGCAGAAGAAGAATTAATAGAGATAATTGCTATCTTTTGATATTTTGTGTATTCCTTTGTATATTGTGTCTTTTGAAAAACAAACAGACATTAACCCATTAAAGGCTTACTAATGTAAACATGATACAATGGTATCAATCACAAGAATGTTTGTAGTTAAAATCGAAATTCCAGATTTTATAAAATATAACTATAAAATTTAAGTAAATAATTAAATGTTATGATTTGAATAAACAAGTTTTTATTCAATATGAAGTGCTAAATCAATTTTAGACGTTTTCTTCAAAGGGATGAGGTAATAAAATGGGAGTGAAGGTATTTGTGGGGTTCTATAAAATGGTGTAAAGCCTACAGAACATAGGTAGGAGTGGGTTACGAGGCAGATATTCTCCATATCATCAGAGAATATCCATTCAGGGGCAATCGACTAGTGCCAGTAAATTTCACATATTTTTTTTTTTTTTTTTTTTTTTTTTGAAGGCCAACACTCAGGGGATGCCCCCTATAAATGCAATGCATTGTGTTAGCGGAAGGAAATTAGGGTATCGGAAGGAGGAAAGAGGGAGTAGTGTTTGTTGACATTTATTTTGAATTTCTGAATGTCACAACTGGCAGGAAACACATTTGCTGGAAGATTATTCCACATACGAACGGTTCGGCTAAAGAACGAATTTTCTCTATAGTGCGTCGTCCGGTCAACCGGCCATTTCACAATGAACGGATGAGATACCCTGGATAGCCGTGTATTCCGACTAAATGTTCTAACGTCAGGGACCAGACGACGGATATCTTCTGAACAGATACCATTAAAATATCTGTAGAATAGCGATACACAACCGACATTTCGGCGATGCTGTAGGGAGACAATAGAGCTGGATACCCTACCATCCCCTATCATCACCACCGCTCTCCTCTGTACACGGTCCAGAAGCTTCAAAGATGTTAATGTAGCCCCTGCCCATATATGCGAGTTGTATTCCATTTTAGGCCGGATGTAAGTGGTGTAAATATTTACGAGATCAGATGGAGTGAAGTATTTCTTGCACCGCTTCAAAAAGCCTAAACACTTGAATGCTTCTTTCGACACTTCGAATATATGGCTAGCCCAGCGAGCATCACCCTGTATCTTCATGCCCAGAACATCAAGAGTGTCTGATTCGTCGATATCCACACCACCCATAGAAATTGACGACGATGCTGGATCTGGTGAACGTTTGTGTGACAACAAACAGCACTGGGTCTTTTGTGCATTAAAATCTACTCTATTCATTTGGCCCCACTCACAAATCGTCGCCAAATCGCGGTTAAGTGAGTCATTCATCATTCGCCTTTTGTCCTCGACCTCCAGAGGACCTGGCCGATGATCAAATGAGTATGAATGACAGAGATTGCTGTCATCCGCAAAGGAGTAGATCGGGTTCACAGTCTGACCCAACAAGTCGTCAATGAAAATAAGAAATAGAGAGGGAGAGAGGACAGAGCCTTGTGGAACTCCTGCGGTCAACCTATGCTCGTTGGATGAGACCCCATCTATAACAACTCGTATAGAGCGATCCCTGAGGAAAGTCGATATGAATCGAGAGAAGATATTACCGACACCAAAAGCAATAAGTTTTGATACGAGTGCTCCGTGCCAGACCCTATCGAACGCCTTGGAAATATCCAGAGCCACGACCTTACTTTCACCAAGGGCGTGAATAGATCGACTCCATCGCTCCGAAAGGAACGCCATCAGGTCTCCAGTAGATCGATTTCTACGGAAGCCATACTGTCGATCATTTAGAAGGCCGTTAGACTCTAAATACCTAACAAGATGGTGGTTAACCATGCTCTCCATAACCTTCGAGAGCGCAGAACATATTGCAATTGGACAGTAATTCGCAGGATTAGTAGCCTCACCTTTCTTGGGGATCGGCTGAACATTGGCAACTTTCCAACGTGAAGGGTAAATACCAGCACGGTACGACATGTTGGAAAGATTGCGCAATGGACGAGCTAGCGTCGAAGAGCACTTACATAGGACAAGTGCTGAAATGCCATCCGGGCCCGGAGTTTTGTTTACATTGAGATCTGCAAGAACCCTTTTAACGCCACGTGTTCGAAAAAATATCTGAGGCATCGAAGTAGATACGTTTTCGATTACGGGGAGTGGTTGACTGCTGTCTGGCAAAGATGAATTCTTTGCAAATATTTCAGCCAGAAGGTTAGCTTTGTCAACCGGGTCAGTGAATATCTGGTCACCGTTAACGAGAGTTGGGATAGAAGATGAAGAATTGTCCCTTACTCTTTTAACAAATGCCCAAAAGCTCTTACTTCCCCTCGGAGAAGAAAGAACTTTAGCACGAAGGCGCTGTTCGTGGAGAAGTTTTTCGCGCCTAAGCACTCTGGCACAATTGGATCTTGCCTGCTTACGTAGCAGCTCAGTAGTGACGTTTTTATTTAAACGCCAATTTCTGAACGCTTCCTCTTTGGATCTGACAGCTTTTTTGCATGTCTGATTAAACCAACAATTCTTTGAAGGTTTATTCGAAGTAGTCTTCGATGGAATAAACGTGTTTATTCCATGAAGAATTATTTTCTCGACCATTTCAGCAGCAGCATCGACATTATTGTCTAGGAAACATAATTTCCAATTAAAATGCTGATAGAAATTGTTGAGCTCGGCCCAACGTGCCTTTTCGTATATGTACAATGTCCGCTTCGTGACTGGTTTAGAAGTGGATCGGAGAACGAAAAGGATGCTGAAATGGTGCAATGATCCGAGTTACCAAGAGGTGCAAGAATATTAACCTCGTACTTTTCAGGGTGTGAGGTTAAGAAAAGGTCAAGAATATTATGATATTGCCCTTCAACACGCGGAATGTGTGTTGGTTCATTCACTAGTTGCGTCAAGTTATTATGCGCGGCGAAAAGCTCAGCGTACTGTCCCTCCGGAGAAGTGTGGCTCGAATGGGAAAGCCAAGATTGATTATGGACATTGAAATCCCCAGCAACTACAATTTCACTGTCCGGACAATCTTCTAAAACTTTAGATATAGAATCGGAAAGGGCGTCGAAGCCGTTTAGGGTAGCCTCCCTTTCCAAATTTGGGCTTCTGTAAAGAAACCCGAAGTGTAATGGGTGTGATCCAATCCTGAACTTAACCCAAAGAAAGTTAAATTCTGGATCTTGTGAGTCCAAATGTTGCTGGCTCTGGAACACCACACCATTACGTATGTATACCACAAGGCCTCTGTGGGAAGAGAAAGAGGAAAGAGTGTGATATCCAGGAATGTGAAAATTCTGTGGATTAGAACCCTCACACACCTGGGTCTCACATAGAGCGAGTACATCTGGCCTATGGAACTGAACGTGAGTGTATACCGCAAAGAAATTTGCCTTCAGCCCTCGTATGTTCGCAAAATGTGTTTTAAATGAACCTACCATTGTAACATACAGAAACACAAAACAATATCAAAGCATAAATACAAATAACTGTGCACCCCTCTTGCCGCTGCTAGACCCAACAAGTGTTCAGTGTTAGATCTTCAACACAAGTCAGGCAGCGACATGAAGAGAGAACAGTCGTTTGTTTTATGCGAAAAGGGATGCGGAGAGGAAGGGGGGAACACAGGAGAAGGGGAGCATAAAAAAGCCCTTCGTGTTGGCGTTGATGAGCAGCGAGATGTGTGAGATGGCTGTGGCTGCTGTGACTGCTGTAGATTTTGTTGTTGTTTATTGTTGGTCTTGGTTATTGTTGATGTGCACTTTATGTATTGTTTTTAGGATTATTGTTTTTCTGTTTTGTGAATGTTTGTTTGTTTTTTTGTTTTTTTTCTGTTTTGTGAATATGTTTGTTTTTTCCTTTTTTTTTTTTTTTTTTTTCTGTTTTGTGAATATGTTTATTTTTTTTTTATTTTTCTGTGTTGTTGTTTTTAATGACACTGAACGGACAGAACATAAACAAACGCGACAACGACCGGACAGACAAAAAAGTGCGTGTGCACCGGACGGGAGACAAACTACTACTATTTCTACTATATAAACTATTTCTATCAAAATAATTCGAATAATATTCCAAATAACAATATAAATTATAATCTCAATAACAATATTCCGAACAACAATAGCCATCCCAACAGCAATGCAAATATTAATTCAATGCTCACAACCTACATGCAGAGAAAATAACATCTATTATTAACAATTGGAACCTCAAATTTGATGGTTCACCAAATGGTCTAAATATAGATGAGTTTTTGTACCATGTCAAGACTCTTACAAGAGAATCTTTTAATGATGACTTTTCTGTAATTTGTAAAAATGTAAATACCTTGTTAATAGGAAAAGCCCGTGAATGGTACTGGAGGTACCATAAACAAGTGTCGTCCGTTGATTGGCATTCATTTTGCGAAGCTATTCGTAGTCAATTTAAAGAACTTAAATCCTCTTTTGATCTAAGAGAAGAAATTCGAAACCGAAAACAAATGCCTGGTGAATGTTATGATGTATTTTTTGATGCGCTATCTATGCTTGCGGACAGATTGCACAGATCAATGGCAGAAGAAGAATTAACAGAGATAATTGCTAAAAATTTGCGTCCTGAGATTCGTCAAGATTTATTGTATGTACCCATTCGTTCTTTATCACATCTTCGGAAGTTAGTGCAAATGCGTGAAAACTTTTTGAGTGATGAGTACGAACGTAAAAACCTTGCTATGCGTAATCTGAATACCAACGTTATTTTTTTTTTTTTTTTTTTTTTTTACTAACACTCAGGGGATGCCCCCTATAAATGCAATGCACTGTGTTAGCGATGGAAAATAAGGGTATTGGAGGGAGGAAAGAGGGAGTAGTGTTTGTTGACGTTGGCCTTGAATTTGGTAATGTCATAGCAGGCAGGAAAAACACTTGCAGGAAGATTATTCCACAAACGGACAGTCCGGCTGAAGAACGAATTTTCTCTATAGTGCGTCGTCCGGTCAACCGGCCATTTAACAATGAACGGATGGGAGACTCTGGATAGCCGAGTATTCCGGCTAAATGTTCTAACGTCAGGGACCAGACGACGGATATCTTCTGAACAGATACCATTAAAATATCTATAGAATAGCGATACACAACCCACATTTCGGCGATGCTGTAGGGAGACAATAGAGCTGGATACCCTACCATCCCCTATCATCACCACCGCTCTCCTCTGTACACGGTCCAGAAGCTTCAAAGATGTTAATGGAGCCCCTGCCTATATATGCGAGTTGTATTCCATTTTAGGCCGGATGTATGTGGTGTAAATATTTACGAGGTCAGATGGGGTGAAGTATTTCTTGCACCGCTTTAAAAAGCCTAAGCACTTGAATGCTTCTTTCGACACTTCGAATATATGGCTAGCCCAGCGAGCATCACCCTGTCTCTTCATGCCCAGAACATCAAGAGTGTCTGATTCGTCGATATTCACACCACCCATAGATATTGACGGCGATGCTGGATCAGTGGAACGTTTGTGTGACAACAAAAAGCACTGGGTCTTTTGTGCATTAAAATCTACTCTGTTCATTTGGCCCCACTCACAAATCGTCGCCAAATCGCGGTTAAGTGAGTCGTTCATCGTTCGCCTTTTTTCCTCGACTTCTAGAGGACCTGGCCGATGATCAAATGAGTACGAATGACAGAGGTTGCTGTCATCTGCAAAGGAGTAGATTGGGTTCACAGTCTGCCCCAACAGGTCGTCAATGAAAATAAGAAATAGAGAAGGAGAGAGGACAGAGCCTTGTGGCACTCCTGCGGTCAACCTATGCTCGTTGGATGAGACGCCATCTATAACAACTCGTATAGAGCGATCCCTGAGAAAACTCGATATGAATCGAGAGAAGGTATTACCGACACCAAATGCAATAAGTTTTGATATGAGTGCTCCGTGCCAGACCCTATCGAACGCCTTGGAAATATCCAAAGCCACGACCTTACTTTCACCAAGGCGGTGAATGGATCGACTCCATCGGTCCGTGAGGAACGCCATCAGGTCTCCAGTAGATCGATTTCTACGGAAGCCATTCTGTCGATCATTTAGGAGGCCGTTAGACTCTAGATACCTTACAAGATGGTGATAAACCATGCTCTCCATAACCTTCGAGAGCGCAGAACATATTGCAATTGGACGGTAATTCGCAGGATTAGTAGCCTCACCTTTCTTGGGGATCGGCTGAACATTGGCAACTTTCCAACGTGAAGGGTAAATACCAGCACGGTACGACATGTTGAAAAGATTGCGCAATTGACGAGCTAGCGTCGAAGAGCACTTACATAGGACAAGTGCGGAAATACCATCCGGGCCCGGAGTTTTATTTACGTTGAGATCTGTAAGAACCCTTTTAACGCCACGTGTTCGAAAAAATATCTGAGGCATCGAACTAGATACGTTCTCGATCACGGGGAGTGGTTGACTACTGTCTGGCAAAGATGAATTCTTTGCAAAAATTTCAGCCAAAAGACCCAATGCTGTTTGTTGTCACACAAACGTTCACCAGATCCAGCATCGTCGTCAATTTCTATGGATGGTGTGGATATCGACGAATCAGACACTCTTGATGTTCTGGGCATGAAGATACAGGGTGATGCTCGCTGGGCTAGCCATATATTCGAAGTGTCGAAATATTTACACCACATACATCCGGCCTAAAATGGAATACAACTCGCATATATGGGCAGGGGCTCCATTAACATCTTTGAAGCTTCTGGACCGTGTACAGAGGAGAGCGGTGGTGATGATAGGGGATGGTAGGGTATCCAGCTCTATTGTCTCCCTACAGCATCGCCGAAATGTGGGTTGTGTATCGCTATTCAATAGATATTTTAATGGTATCTGTTCAGAAGATATCCGTCGTCTGGTCCCTGAAGTTAGAACATTTAGACGGAATACACGACTATCCAGGGCGTCTCATCCGTTCATTGTCAAATGGCCGGTTGACCTGACGACGCACTATAGAGAAAATTCGTTCTTTAGCCGAACCGTTCGTATGTGGAATAATCTTCCAGCAAATGTATTTCCTGCCAGTTGTGACATTCAGAAATTCAAAACAAATGTCAACAAACACTACTCCCTCTTTCCTCCTTCCGATACCCTAATTTCCTTCCGCTAACACAATGCATTGCATTTATAGGGGGCATCCACTGAGTGTTGGCCTTCAAAAAAAAATAACTTTTGCACGAAGACGCTGTTCGTGAAGAAGTTTTTCACGCCTAAGTACTCTGGCACAATTTGATCTTGCCTGCTTGCGTAGCAGTTCAGTAGTGGTATTTTTATTTAAACGCCATTTTCTGAATGCTTCCTCTTTGGATCTGACAGCTTCCCTGCATGTCTGATTAAACCAACAGTTCTTTGAAGGTTTAATCGAAGTAGTCTTCGAGGGAATAAATGTGTTTATGCAAAGAAGAATGATTTTCTCAACCATTTCAGCAGCAACATCGACATTGTTGTCAAGGAAACATAGTTTCCAGTAAAATTGCTGGAAAAAATAGTTGAGCTCGGCCCAACGTGCCTTTTCGTATATATACATTGTCTGCTTCGTGACTTGTTTCGAAGTGACTCGAAGATCGGAGAACGAAAAGGATGCTGAAATTGTGCAATGATCCGAGTTACCAAGAGGTGCAAGAATGTTAACCTCATACTTTTCAGAGTGTGAGGTTAAGAAGAGGTCAAGAATATTTTGCTGTTGCCCCTCAACACGCGGAATGTGTGTTGGTTCATTCACCAATTGCGCCAAGTCATTGTGCGCGGCAAATAACTCAGCGTACTGACCCTCCGGAGATGTATGGCTCGAATGGGAAAGCCAAGAATTATTGTGGACATTGAAATCACCAGCAACTGCAATTTCACTATCCGGATAATCTTCTAAAATTTTTGAAATGGAATCGGAAAGGGCGTTGAAGCCATTGAGGGTAGCCTCCCTTTCCAGATTTGGGCTTCTGTAAAGAAACCCGAAATGTAATATGTGCGATCCAATCTTGAACTTAACCCAAAGGGAGTTAAATTCTAAGTTCAAATGTTGCTGACTCTGGAACACAACACCATTACGTATATATAACACAAGACCTCTGTGAGAAAAAAAAGAGGATAGCGTGTGATAACCAGGAATGTGAAAATCGTGTGGATCAGAATCCTCACATACCTGGGTCTCACATAGAGCGAGGACATCCGGCCTATGGAAATTTATGTGTGCGTATACCGCAAAAAAATTCGTTCTCAACCCGCGAATGTTCGCAAAGTGAATTTGAAATCTACCTACCATAACACTACCAAAAAACAAAACAACATCAAAGCAAATCACAAATAACTCTGCACCCCTCCCGCCGCTGTTATTTCTGTTAGTTGTTCAGTGTTATACCTACAACAACTAACAGAACAGCGACAAGAAGAATGCAGAATTATTTGTGATATGCGAAAGGGATTAGGGAAGGGGGAACACTTGTGCAAGACAACGAGGGGGGCATAAAAAAGCCCTTAGTGTTGTCTGTTTTGTGTTGATGCGTGAGTGGTTGTTGTTGTGATGAGCGAGGGAGATGGTCCGGTTTATGTTGTTGTTTGTGATTGTTGTGTTGTGTATTGATTTTAGTTTGTTATTGATGTCTGTTTTGTTATGTTTCACTTAGTTTTGTTATTGCACTGTTGATATAATTGTTGTTTTTTATTATTTCTCTTTGTATTGTATTTCAGTCTATTGTTTCTTATTTTGAAGTTATTTGAAGATTTTGTTTATTTTATTTATTTATTTTCTTTATTTATTTTCTTTTTTTTTGTTGTTTTCATTTGTTAGACAGAGACGGACAAGACAAACGCGACACGGACGGAACAGAAAAATTGTGCGTGCACAATGGACGAAGCACAGAACACTACTGAGGACTACCACGTCCTCACGTTGCTCCGATTGATATTGAATATCAAGAGAACAGTGAATCTGCACATGTCACTTGGTCGACGAATTCCATAAACCTGATCCCAAATGCTGGAATTGTGATAAAACAGGTCACCACTGTCAACAGGTCACGGCTGTGGTGTCAAAAATGTTTATAAACCACAATGTACCAATTGCATCGCTCGAAATGATACCATTTCAAAAAACGTGAGACATTTGGGTCATCACAAGACCCAAGTCTAACTGTTGACCCTGCAACTAAGACTAAGCCTGACCCTACGAATTCAAATATGCTGAATAAAAATTTACCCGACTTAGACCCTAAAATTAACCCGACCCATATAGACTCGAAACCCATTACTATGCTTAAGAGACCGAATTCTGTTACCAAAATGTCCAGACAGGACACTTCACGCATAATTTACCCAAAAATGCCTTTCCACAAGCGGTGGGAATTGTATGTCCAGAAAAGAAACAAAATCTTTAACGTCTCATCCATTTGTACTACCAAGCGGCCAAAAAGATCTAGAGTTCGCCTTCGAAAACTTTTCAAACTCTGAAAGTTCTGTCGAAATATTCGTATATCCACCATAGTTTCCAATCCGAAGGACATGCGTTATTACGCCAAAGTATCTTTCCTGTGCTTTCAAGAATATGGTTTACTGGATACAGGCGCTAATATTAGCTGTCTCGGAGGAGATTGATCGATGCACGATTTTTCGACATATCCCACTTTTACCAATTGTAAATCCTTTGTAAAGACCGCTGATGGGAAGTCTCAAAAAGTATTAGGTTGCATCAATGTCACTATGACTTTTATGGGGATAACAAAAAATTTAAAATTATTCCAACCATTTCCCAAAAACTAATTCTTGGAATTGACTTCTGGAAATCCTTTAATCTTCTTCAAAATGTTATTGGATCAGTTGATGTGTTAGCGTGTAATACCAATGGTATTAGTTCACCAGATTTGTCAGCAGTCAAACTCCAGTAAGCAATTTTTTGTGTTTGAAAAAATCATGATAAATCGAAACGGTAAAAAATATTCAGATCGATTCATTACTTTCGAAATTATTCACAAACGAAGAAAATATATCAATTGCCCAAATATTTGTAAGTACGTATCAATGAAATCTCATCTCATTTGGGGTTCTCTGACACCATAGATGAGTTTTGCAAAAACAATAAAATACAATTTCATCTCATTCTCAATACATACACATATGGATATATTTTTAATCTCTTTTGTTTTCTTGCATGATCTCTTGCGAGGCAGCTAAACGTAGTATAAGATGTGAAAAAGCAATGACAACCTTTCCAGTAAGAGTGCAGATATCTGAAAAGTGCACTTAAATGAAATGAAATTAATAATACTAAATGATAGTAAAAGATTTTAATCGAAGTTGCGCATATATATCAAATATGACCGTAAGTGATAGACAGGTAAACGAAAAAATACCGCATAAGAAATAAAATAAAAAAATATATATAATTATTAAAACTACAAACTCTGGAATTTTCTTTTATTCGATTTGGTACTATATACTCCGAATACTCCAGCAAACATCTGCCACCACGTTTGCATCCCCACGACTCTGGTTTCGTTCCTCCATTGTCTGGATATTTTGGTGGAATCTTTTTACCTATTTCTCAATCAAGTCTGCTAGAAATTCAGAAAACTGGTCAAGGTGACTGTGCAGATTTGATGCTCATGTTGCATCCAAGATTTTGGAAGTAAGTTAACAACTCTTCAAGTTGGTCAACCAAATCATCACCCTTGCTATTTTCTATGCAATTTCGAAGAACGCTTACAAACAAATCCTATACCATCTTCTCATCTTTTTTTTTTTTTGTGACTAACACTCAGGTGTTGCCCCCTATAAATGCAATGCACTGTGTTAGCGATAGGAAGAACGGTTATTGGAGGGGAGGAAAGAGGGAGTAGTGCCTTGAATTTGATAATGTCATAGCAGGCAGGCAAACACTTGTAGGAAGATTATTCCACATATGAACAGTCCGGCCCAACGTGCCTTTTCGTATATATACATTGTCTGCTTCGTGACTTGTTTCGAAGTGGCTCGAAGATCGGAGAACGAAAAGGATGCTGAAATTGTGCAATGATCCGAGTTACCAAGAGGTGCAAGAATGTTAACCTCATACTTTTCAGAGTGTGAGGTTAAAAAGAGGTCAAGAATATTTTGCTGTTGCCCCTCAACACGCGGAATGTGTGTTGGTTCATTCACCAATTGCGCCAAGTCATTGTGCGCGGCAAATAACTCAGCGTACTGACCCTCCGGAGATGTATGGCTCGAATGGGAAAGCCAAGAATTATTGTGGACATTGAAATCACCAGCAACTGCAATTTCACTATCCGGATAATCTTCTAAAATTTTTGAAATGGAATCGGAAAGGGCGTTGAAGCCATTGAGGGTAGCCTCCCTTTCCAGATTTGGGCTTCTGTAAAGAAACCCGAAATGTAATATGTGCGATCCAATCTTGAACTTAACCCAAAGGGAGTTAAATTCTAAGTTCAAATGTTGCTGACTCTGGAACACAACACCATTACGTATATATAACACAAGACCTCTGTGAGAAAAAAAAGAGGATAGCGTGTGATAACCAGGAATGTGAAAATCGTGTGGATCAGAATCCTCACATACCTGGGTCTCACATAGAGCGAGGACATCCGGCCTATGGAAATTTATGTGTGCGTATACCGCAAAAAAATTCGTTCTCAACCCGCGAATGTTCGCAAAGTGAATTTGAAATCTACCTACCATAACACTACCAAAAAACAAAACAACATCAAAGCAAATCACAAATAACTCTGCACCCCTCCCGCCGCTGTTATTTCTGTTAGTTGTTCAGTGTTATACCTACAACAACTAACAGAACAGCGACAAGAAGAATGCAGAATTATTTGTGATATGCGAAAGGGATTAGGGAAGGGGGAACACTTGTGCAAGACAACGAGGGGGGCATAAAAAAGCCCTTAGTGTTGTCTGTTTTGTGTTGATGCGTGAGTGGTTGTTGTTGTGATGAGCGAGTGATTGTTTGTGATTGTTGTGTTGTGTATTGATTTTAGTTTGTTATTGATGTCTGTTTTGTTATGTTTCACTTAGTTTTGTTATTGCACTGTTGATATAATTGTTGTTTTTTATTATTTCTCTTTGTATTGTATTTCAGTCTATTGTTTCTTATTTTGAAGTTATTTGAAGATTTTGTTTATTTTATTTATTTATTTTCTTTATTTATTTTCTTTTTTTTTGTTGTTTTCATTTGTTAGACAGAGACGGACAAGACAAACGCGACACGGACGGAACAGAAAAATTGTGCGTGCACAATGGACGAAGCACAGAACACTACTGAGGACTACCACGTCCTCACGTTGCTCCGATTGATATTGAATATCAAGAGAACAGTGAATCTGCACATGTCACTTGGTCGACGAATTCCATAAACCTGATCCCAAATGCTGGAATTGTGATAAAACAGGTCACCACTGTCAACAGGTCACGGCTGTGGTGTCAAAAATGTTTATAAACCACAATGTACCAATTGCATCGCTCGAAATGATACCATTTCAAAAAACGTGAGACATTTGGGTCATCACAAGACCCAAGTCTAACTGTTGACCCTGCAACTAAGACTAAGCCTGACCCTACGAATTCAAATATGCTGAATAAAAATTTACCCGCCTTAGACCCTAAAATTAACCCGACCCATATAGACTCGAAACCCATTACTGTGCTTAAGAGACCGAATTCTGTTACCAAAATGTCCAGACAGGACACTTCACGCATAATTTACCCAAAAATGCCTTTCCACAAGCGGTGGGAATTGTATGTCCAGAAAAGAAACAAAATCTTTAACGTCTCATCCATTTGTACTACCAAGCGGCCAAAAAGATCTAGAGTTCGCCTTCGAAAACTTTTCAAACTCTGAAAGTTCTGTCGAAATATTCGTATATCCACCATAGTTTCCAATCCGAAGGACATGCGTTATTACGCCAAAGTATCTTTCCTGTGCTTTCAAGAATATGGTTTACTGGATACAGGCGCTAATATTAGCTGTCTCGGAGGAGATTGATCGATGCACGATTTTTCGACATATCCCACTTTTACCAATTGTAAATCCTTTGTAAAGACCGCTGATGGGAAGTCTCAAAAAGTATTAGGTTGCATCAATGTCACTATGACTTTTATGGGGATAACAAAAAATTTAAAATTATTCCAACCATTTCCCAAAAACTAATTCTTGGAATTGACTTCTGGAAATCCTTTAATCTTCTTCAAAATGTTATTGGATCAGTTGATGTGTTAGCGTGTAATACCAATGGTATTAGTTCACCAGATTTGTCAGCAGTCAAACTCCAGTAAGCAATTTTTTGTGTTTGAAAAAATCATGATAAATCGAAACGGTAAAAAATATTCAGATCGATTCATTACTTTCGAAATTATTCACAAACGAAGAAAATATATCAATTGCCCAAATATTTGTAAGTACGTATCAATGAAATCTCATCTCATTTGGGGTTCTCTGACACCATAGATGAGTTTTGCAAAAACAATAAAATACCATTTCATCTCATTCTCAATACATACACATATGGATATATTTTTAATCTCTTTTGTTTTCTTGCATGATCTCTTGCGAGGCAGCTAAACGTAGTATAAGATGTGAAAAAGCAATGACAACCTTTCCAGTAAGAGTGCAGATATCTGAAAAGTGCACTTAAATGAAATGAAATTAATAATACTAAATGATAGTAAAAGATTTTAATCCAAGTTGCGCATATATATCAAATATGACCGTAAGTGATAGACAGGTAAACGAAAAAATACCGCATAAGAAATAAAATAAAAAAATATATATAATTATTAAAACTACAAACTCTGGAATTTTCTTTTATTCGATTTGGTACTATATACTCTGAATACTCCAGCAAACATCTGCCACCACGTTTGCATCCCAACGACTCTGGTTTCGTTCCTCCATTGTCTGGATATTTTGGTGGAATCTTTTTACCTATTTCTCAATCAAGTCTGCTAGAAATTCAGAAAACTGGTCAAGGTGACTGTGCAGATTTGATGCTCATGTTGCATCCAAGATTTTGGAAGTAAGTTAACAACTCTTCAAGTTGGTCAACCAAATCATCACCCTTGCTATTTTCTATGCAATTTCGAAGAACGCTTACAAACAAATCCTATACCATCTTCTCATCTTTTTTTTTTTTTGTGACTAACACTCAGGTGTTGCCCCCTATAAATGCAATGCACTGTGTTAGCGATAGGAAGAACGGTTATTGGAGGGGGGGAAAGAGGGAGTAGTGCCTTGAATTTGATAATGTCATAGCAGGCAGGCAAACACTTGTAGGAAGATTATTCCACATATGAACAGTCCGGCTGAAGAACGAATTTTCTCTATAGTGCGTCGTCCGGTCAACGGGCAATTAGACAGTGAACGGATGAGACTCCCTGGATAGCCGGGTATTCCGGCTAAATGTTCTAACTTCAGGGACCAGACGACGGATATCTGATGAACAGATACCTTTAAAATATCTATAGAACAGCGATATGCAACCCACATTCCGGCGATAGTGTACACGGTCTCCTCTGTACACGGTCCGAAGCTGCAACGATGTCATTGGAGCCCCTGCCCATATATGGGAGTTGTATTCCATTTTAGGACGGATGTATGTGGTGTAAATATTAATTAATAAATAAGTATTTCTTGCACCGCTTTAAAAAGCCTAAACACTTGAATTCTTCTTTCGCCACTTCGAATATATCGCTAGCCCAGCGAGCATCACCCTGTATCTCCCTGTAACATCAAGTGTATCTGACACGTCGATATCCACACCACCCATAGATATTGACGACGGTGCTGGATCAGTGGAACGTTTGCGTGACAACAAACAGCACTGGGTCTTTTGTGCATTAAATTCTACTCTGTTAATTTGGCCCCACTCACAAATCGTCGCCAAATCGCGGTTAAGTAGTTATTCATCGTTCGCCTTTTGTCCTCTATCTCCGAGGGACTTGGCCGATGATCAAATGAGGACGAATGGCAGAGATTGCTGTCATCCGCAAAGGAGTAGATTGGGCTCACAGTCTGCCCCAACAAGTCGTCCATGAAAATAAGAAATAGAGAAGGAGAGAGGACAGAAGACAGAGCCTTGTGGCACTCCTGCGGTCAACCTATGCTCGTTGGATGAGATCCCATCTATAACAACTCGTATAGAGCGATCCCTGAGAAAACTCGAAATGAATCGAGAGAAGGTATTACCGACACCAATGGTGCCAGACCCTATCGAACGCCTTGGAAATATCCAGAGCCACGACCTTACTTTCACCAAGGCGGTGAATGGATCGACTCCATCGCTCCGTAAGGAACGCCATCAGGTCTCCAGTAGATCGATTTCTACGGAAGCCTTACTGTCGATCATTGAGAAGGCCGTTAGACTCTAAATACTTAACAAGATGGTGGTTAACCATGCTCTCCATAACCTTCGAGAGCGCAGAACATATTGCAATTGGACGGTAATTCGCAGGATTTGTAGCCTCACTTTTCTTGGGGATCGGCTGAACATTGGCAACTTTCCAACGTGAAGGGTAAATACCAGCACGGTACGACATGTTGAAAAGATTGCGCAATGGACGAGCTAGCGTCGAAGAGCACTTACATAGGACAAGTGCTGAAATACCATCCGGGCCCGGAGTTTTATTTACGTTAAGATCTGCAAGAACACCTTTAACACCACGTGTTCGAAAAAATATCTGGGGCATCGAACTAGATACGTTTCCGATCACGGGGAGTGATTGACTGCTTTCTGGCAAAGATGAATTCTTTGCAAATATTTCAGCCAGAAGATTAGCTTTGTCAACCGGATCAGTGAATATCTGGTCATCGTTAACGAGAGTTGGGATAGAAGATGAAGAATTGTCCCTTACTCTTTTTACGAATGACCAAAAGCTCTTACTTCCCCTGGGAGAAGAAAGAACTTTAGCACGAAGACGCTGTTCGTAAAGAAGTTTTTCGCGCCTAAGTACTCTGTCACACGATGATCTTGCCTGTTTGCGAAGCAGCTCAGTATTGGCATTTTTATTTAAACGCCAATTTCTTCTTCTTTGGATCTGACAGCTTCTTTGCATGTCTGATTAAACCAACAGTACTTTGGTGGTTTGATCGAAGTAGTCTTCGAGGGAATAAATGTATTTGTACCAAGAAGAATTATTTCCTCAACCATTTCAGCAGCAGCATCGACATTGTTGTCAAGGAAACATAGTTTCCAGTTAAATTGCTGGAAAAAATAGTTGAGCTCGGCCCAACGTTCCTTTTCGTATATATACATTGTCTGCTTCGTGACTGGTTTCGAAGTGGCTCGAAGATCGGAGAACGAAAAGGATGCTGAAATTGTGCAATGATCCGAGTTACCAAGAGGTGCAAGAATGTTAACCTTATACTTTTCTGGGTGTGAGGTTAAGAAAAGGTCAAGAATATTTTGTTGTTGCCCTTCAACACGCGGAATGTGTGTTGGTTCATTCACTAATTGCGCCAAGTCGTTGTGCGCCGCAAATAACTCAGCGTACTGACCCTCCCGAGATGAGTGGCTCGAATGCGAAAGCCAAGAATTATTGTGGACATTGAAATCCCCAGCAACTACAATTTCACTGTCCGGATAATCTTCTGAGACTTTTGAAATAGAATCGGAAAGGGCGTCGAAGCCATTTAGGGTAGCCTCCCTTTCCAAATTTGGACTTCTATAAAGAAACCCCAAGTGTAACAGGTGCGTTCCAATCCTGAATTTAACCCAGAGAGAGTTAAATTCTGGATCCTGTGAGTTCAAATGTTGCTGACTCTGGAACACAACACCACTACGTATAAATACCACAAGGCCTCTATGTGAAGAGAAAGAGGATAGAGTGTGATAACCAGGAATGTGAAAATCCTGTGGATCTGAATCCTCACACACCTGGGTCTTACATAGAGCGAGCACATCCGGCCTATGGAAACGAATATGAGAGTATACCGCAAAAAAATTCGACCTCAACCCGCGAATGTTCGCAAAGTGAATTTGAAATCTACCTTACATAACACTACCAAAAAACAAGACAACATCAAAGCAAAACACAAATAACTCTGCACCCCTCTCGCCACTGTTTGTTCTGTTAGTTATTCAGTGTTATACCTACAACAACTAACAGAACAGCGACAAGAAGAACGCAGAATTATTTGTGTTATGCGAATGGGAAAAGGGAGGGGGGAACACAAGTGCAAGGCACGGGGGACATAGAAAAGCACTTTGTGTTAATCGGTGCGTTGATGCGTGTGTGGTTGTTTTTGTTGTTGTTGAGCGAGGAGACGATCCGGTTTATGTTGTTGGTATGACTGTGTTGACTTTGAATGTCTGTTTTGTTTTGTTAAATTTCACTTTGTTCACTTAGTAGTTTTTTTACTATTTTTCTTGCTGTTTTGTTATTTTGATTTTCTGTTAATTCTATTGTATTGTGATTTGTATTTTAGGTTTATTGATTCTTGTTTTATAGTTGCTATTTAGTTATTTTTAATATTTTTGTTTTTTCTTCTTTGTTGGACAAGGACGGACAAGACAAATGCGACGCGGACGGAACAAAAAAAAATTGTGCGTGCACAATTGACAAAGTACAGAACACTATATTTATAATTGATATTTAATACTTTCTTTACGGTATCCTTCCCTAACCAGTATCTCAAAAAGTAAATGATAGAAAGAAAAATACTTATTGAAATATTTTTCTCTGTACACTAAAATCAACCACTAATTTGAAAAGAAACGACAATGTATAACACGTTAAAGCAAAATTAAAAATCACTTGTACACATATATTCTTTCATAACTCCTTATCATAGCGTCATTGCAAGATTTATTCTTATTTGACAATCAAGAATAAAAGTGAAACCAGCATCCAGATCGTGCGGAAGGCCTTCAACATGACCGGAGAGTGGTGGTAAGTTTAATTAAAACATTGATTCATACATATATAACTCTTGCATTGATTTCAATCACATTAAGAGATTTCAGAAATATAAGAGAGATCACGATGGAGAACATATGCTAAAGTACTTATCACATGCCCCGTTTGAAGAGTTTCCATTAGCGCTCCACTTTAATTTTGACTCGCTTGTCTGAAAATTCTCTCTCTCTCTCTTAAATTTCTGATCTTCTTCTTTTTGTTATCATTTATATTGTGTCTCATGTGATCATATTTTTTTTGCTTATTACAAAGAATTTGTTGTTGGTTACACATTTTCCGCTTTGCCTTATTTTTTCTTTCTTTTTTTTCATTCGGTTACTGGTAAACTATCTTTTGATATTTTGTATATTCCTTTTGAAAAACAAACAGACATTAACCCATTAAAGGCTTACTAATATAAACCTGATACAATGGTATCAATCACACGAATGTTTGTAGTTTAAATCGAAATTCCAGATTTTCTAAAATATAACTTAATAAGCAAATTTAAGTAAATAATTAAATGTTATGATTTGAATAAACAAGTTTTTATTAAATATGAAGTGCTAAATCAATTTTAGACGTTTTCTTCAAAGGGATGAGGTAATAAAGTGGGAGTGAAGGTATTTGTGGGGTTCTATAAAAAGGTGTAAAGTCTACAGAACATAGGTAGGAGTGGGTTACGAGGCAGATATTCTCCATATCATCAGAGAATATCCATTCGTTTCAGGGGCAATCGACTAGTGCCAGTAAATTTCACATATAACTTAAATTTATTGTAATTTTTGGTTCTGTTTGGGGTATTTATCTTTTTTTTATTTATTTTAATTTGGGTCCGCTTTTGGACCATATCATATTAATTACGTTATAAATAAATAGGGAGTCTATAAAAATTTTTGTAGTGGGAACATGGCTTGGTTAGAGAAGGACACGAACCCCCACCCGACTGTTCTTAGCACACGAAAGTCTCCCGCAGTCCTACCTCTTGCCAAGTTCAAAGGTGCCTTAGAATATCTATAAGACTTAGCATCATCAAACATTTTTGTTCGTGTACATTACAGAGATTGGCGCCCAACGTGAGGCCCGAAGGACAACGCCTTGTCTTTTCGGCTTTTTCTTTTTTACTTCTTAAAGTTCCTTTTTATTTGATTGATAATATATCTTCATGGTACAACATCAAGTCTGTGAATAGTTTTCAAAGCCTTCTTGGTCTTTCAGCAACTTGAGGTTTACCTCAAATTAGCCGACCGATGGACGTTTGTCAACATTCTCATTACCTCATGAAATATTATGAAGGGATATTTTTAATCTTATCTAGTTTTGCGTAGCCTTTTTTATTTATTTACGTTTTGGACTTAGTAATCAGCACCTGTTGAGCATATAGATTTTCATTCTTTTTGCGTAAGCATCATAGTGACTTTTGATCTTCAGATGAGGAGAATAATATATGAAGCTGGTGTGTCCAAAGTAAAAGGTTTTTTTAGGATACACATAACTCCATATACCAGTTTTGTAACCTTTGTACTCATCACCTAGTAAGAAACGTCAAATTATATATTTTTAAAGGAAACCAATATTTGTATACACTGTTAGCCAGTTTTGAAAGTAGATACTAAAGAAAAAGGTGGAATTATATTTTAACACGATCAAGTTATTTTGTTCAGTGTTTCTACGATTTCTATTTGAAAAGAGGTATATTCAATTCGATTTGGTATTTTGTATTTCCGTTTTGTTTTTATCCCAAAATGTCGTCGGGATCACCTACACCGGCACCATTGCCACCACCACTACCATTAGCCCCAATAAGTATTCAGCCATCGGTCTGTCAGGTTTGCAATGGAACTATGAATGAAGGGCAAGATTGTTTAATAATTAGCGAATGCTCACATCCTTTTCATAGGGCATGTATCGAGACACATTTACACTCGTCTACCGAATGTCCTGTGTGCAAACGAGCATGTGAACCTAGTGCGCTAAGACCTTTGGTAAAGTACCAAAACCACCACCCGTTATGAAGCCAAATCATATTAAGTCAAAAGGTAGAGGAGCAATGTCTAAACAATACAACACGCAAAGTTCAAGCCGAAATTTGTTTCAGCAACCTCAGAACCCTTTATTGAACATTAACACCAACCAGCCAGGAGATCAATTACATACTCCTAATCGCAACACCAATGCTTTTAATCAGGATAGATTTGTCTTATCGCCTTTTCAGAATTCGACAAATCAGACTACTAGCAACTCCAATAATATTGATTATAATCAAATCAATCGAATGATTGAATCTAGTTTAACTCGGCTGCTTCAGAATTTTACTATTTCACAACCTTAGGCGAACAACATCAACAATAGTTTTCAAGATGGGTATCCTAATGCTCCTAATATAAACTATTTCTTTTAAAATAATTCGAATAATATTCCAAATAACAATATAAATTATAATCTCAATAACAATATTCCGAACAACAATAGCCATCCCAACAGCAATGCAAATATTAACTTGAATGTTCCACAAGGGAATAATACTTCTTTTTCCTTCAATGCTCACAACCTACATGCAGAGAAAATAACATCTATTATTAACAATTGAAACCTCAAGTTTGATGGTTCACCAAATTGTCTAAATATAGATGAATTCTTGTACCGTGTCAAGACTCTTACAAGAGAAACTTTAAATGATGACTTTTCTGTAATTTGTAAAAATTTAAATACCTTGTTAATAGGAAAAGCGCGTGAATGGTACTGGAGGTCAAGTGTCGTCCGTTGACTGGCATTCATTTTGCGAAGCTATTCGTAGACAATTTAAAGAACCTAAATCCTCTTTTGATCTAAGAGAAGAAATTCGAAACCGAAAACAAAAGCCTGGTGAATGTTATGATGTATTTTTTGATGCGCTATCTATGCTTACGCACAGATTGCCCAGATCAATGGCAGAAGAAGAATTAATAGAGATAATTGCTATCTTTTGATATTTTGTATATTCCTTTGTATATTGTGTCTTTTGAAAAACAAACAGACATTAACCCATTAAAGGCTTACTAATGATACAATGGTATCAATCACAAGAATGTTTGTAGTTAAAATCGAAATTCCAGATTTTCTAAAATATAACTTAATAAGGAAATTTAAGTAAATAATTAAATGTTATGATTTGAATAAACAAGTTTTTATTCAATATGAAGTTCTAAATCAATTTTAGACGTTTTCTTCAAAGGGATGAGGTAATAAAGTGGGAGTGAAGGTATTTGTGGGGTTCTATAAAAAGGTGTAAAGCCTACAGAACATAGGTAGGAGTGGGTTACGAGGCAGATATTCTCCATATCATCAGAGAATATCCATTCGTTTCAGGGGCAATCGACTAGTGCCAGTAAATTTCACATATAACTTAAATTTATTGTAATTTTTGGTTCTGGTTGGGGTATTTATCTTTTTTTTATTTATTTTAATTTGGGTCCGCTTTTGGACCATATCATATTAATTACGTTATAAATAAATAGGGAGTCTATAAAAATGTTTGTAGTGGGAACATGGCTTGGTTAGAGAAGGACACGAACCCCCACCCGACTGTTCTTAGCACACGAAAGTCTCCCGCAGTCCTACCTCTTGCCAAGTTCAAAGGTGCCTTAGAATATCTATAAGACTTAGCATCATAAAACATTTTTGTTCGTGTACATTACAGAGATTGGCGCCCAACGTGAGGCCCGAAGGACAACGCCTTGTCTTTTCGGCTTTTTCTTTTTTACTTCTTAAAGTTCCTTTTTATTTGATTGATAATATATCTTCATGGTACAACATCAAGTCTGTGAATAGTTTTCAAAGCCTTCTTGGTCTTTCAGCAACTTGAGGTTTACCTCAAATTAGCCGACCGATGGACGTTTGTCAACATTCTCATTACCTCATGAAATATTATGAAGGGATATTTTTAATCTTATCTAGTTTTGCGTAGCCTTTTTTATTTATTTACGTTTTGGACTTAGTAATCAGCACCTGTTGAGCATAGAGATTTTCATTCTTTTTGCGTAAGCATCATAGTGACTTTTGATCTTCAGATGAGGAGAATAATATATGAAGCTGGTGTGTCCAAAGTAAAAGGTTTTTTTAGGATACACATAACTCCATAGACCAGTTTTGTAACCTTTGTACTCATCACCTAGTAAGAAACGTCAAATTATATATTTTTAAAGGAAACCAATATTTGTATACACTGTTAGCCAGTTTTGAAAGTAGATACTAAAGAAAAAGGTGGAATTATATTTTAACCCGATCAAGTTATTTTGTTCAGTGTTTCTACGATTTCTATTTGAAAAGAGGTATATTCAATTCGATTTGGTATTTTGTATTTGCGCTTTGTTTTTATCCCAAAATGTCGTCGGGATCACCTACACCGGCACCATTGCCACCACCAGTACCATTAGCCCCAATAAGTATTCAGCCATCGGTCTGTCAGGTTTGCAATGGAACTATGAATGAAGGGCAAGATTGTTTAATAATTAGCGAATGCTCACATCCTTTTCATAGGGCATGTATCGAGACACATTTACACTCGTCTACCGAATGTCCTGTGTGCAAACGAGCATGTGAACCTAGTGAGCTAAGACCTTTGGTAAAGTACCAAAACCACCACCCGTTATGAAGCCAAATCATATTAAGTCAAAAGGTAGAGGAGCAATGTCTAAACAATACAACACGCAAAGTTCAAGCCGAAATTTGTTTCAGCAACCTCAGAACCCTTTATTGAACATTAACACCAACCAGCCAGGAGATCAATTACATACTCCTAATCGCAACACCAATGCTTTTAATCAGGATAGATTTGTCTTATCGCCTTTTCAGAATTCGACAAATCAGACTACTAGCAACTCCAATAATATTGATTATAATCAAATCAATCGAATGATTGAATCTAGTTTAACTCGGCTGCTTCAGAATTTTACTATTTCACAACCTTAGGCGAACAACATCAACAATAGTTTTCCTAATGCTCCTAATATAAACTATTTCTATCAAAATAATTCGAATAATATTCCAAATAACAATATAAATTATAATCTCAATAACAATATTCCGAACAACAATAGCCATCCCAACAGCAATGCAAATATTAACTTGAATGTTCCACAAGGGAATAATACTTCTTTTTCCTTCAATGCTCACAACCTACATGCAGAGAAAATAACATCTATTATTAACAATTGAAACCTCAAGTTTGATGGTTCACCAAATTGTCTAAATATAGATGAATTTTTGTACCGTGTCAAGACTCTTACAAGAGAAACTTTAAATGATGACTTTTCTGTAATTTGTAAAAATTTAAATACCTTGTTAATAGGAAAAGCGCGTGAATGGTACTGGAGGTCAAGTGTCGTCCGTTGACTGGCATTCATTTTGCGAAGCTATTCGTAGACAATTTAAAGAACGTAAATCCTCTTTTGATCTAAGAGAAGAAATTCGAAACCGAAAACAAAAGCCTGGTGAATGTTATGATGTATTTTTTGATGCGCTATCTATGCTTACGCACAGATTGCCCAGATCAATGGCAGAAGAAGAATTAATAGAGATAATTGCTATCTTTTAATATTTTGTATATTCCTTTGTATATTGTGTCTTTTGAAAAACAAACAGACATTAACCCATTAAAGGCTTACTAATGATACAATGGTATCAATCACAAGAATGTTTGTAGTTAAAATCGAAATTCCAGATTTTCTAAAATATAACTTAATAAGGAAATTTAAGTAAATAATTAAATGTTATGATTTGAATAAACAAGTTTTTATTCAATATGAAGTTCTAAATCAATTTTAGACGTTTTCTTCAAAGGGATGAGGTAATAAAGTGGGAGTGAAGGTATTTGTGGGGTTCTATAAAAAGGTGTAAAGCCTACAGAACATAGGTAGGAGTGGGTTACGAGGCAGATATTCTCCATATCGTCAGAGAATATCCATTCGTTTCAGGGGCAATCGACTAGTGCCAGTAAATTTCACATATAACTTAAATTTATTGTAATTTTTGGTTCTGTTTGGGGTATTTATCTTTTTTTTATTTATTTTAATTTGGGTCCGCTTTTGGACCATATCATATTAATTACGTTATAAATAAATAGGGAGTCTATAAAAATTTTTGTAGTGGGAACATGGCTTGGTTAGAGAAGGACACGAACCCCCACCCGACTGTTCTTAGCACACGAAAGTCTCCCGCAGTCCTACCTCTTGCCAAGTTCAAAGGTGCCTTAGAATATCTATAAGACTTAGCATCATCAAACATTTTTGTTCGTGTACATTACAGAGTTTGGCGCCCAACGTGAGGCCCGAAGGACAACGCCTTGTCTTTTCGGCTTTTTCTTTTTTACTTCTTAAAGTTCCTTTTTATTTGATTGATAATATATCTTCATGGTACAACATCAAGTCTGTGAATAGTTTTCAAAGCCTTCTTGGTCTTTCAGCAACTTGAGGTTTAACTCAAATTAGCCGACCGATGGACGTTTGTCAACATTCTCATTACCTCATGAAATATTATGAAGGGATATTTTAATCTTATCTAGTTTTGCGTAGCCTTTTTTATTTATTTACGTTTTGGACTTAGTAATCAGCACCTGTTGAGCATAGAGATTTTCATTCTTTTTGCGTAAGCATCATAGTGACTTTTGATCTTCAGATGAGGAGAATAATATATGAAGCTGGTGTGTCCAAAGTAAAAGGTTTTTTTAGGATACACATAACTCCATAGACCAGTTTTGTAACCTTTGTACTCATCACCTAGTAAGAAACGTCAAATTATATATTTTTAAAGGAAACCAATATTTGTATACACTGTTAGCCAGTTTTGAAAGTAGATACTAAAGAAAAAGGTGGAATTATATTTTAACACGATCAAGTTATTTTGTTCAGTGTTTCTACGATTTCTATTTGAAAAGAGGTATATTCAATTCGATTTGGTATTTTGTATTTGCGCTTTGTTTTTATCCCAAAATGTCGTCGGGATCACCTACACCGGCACCATTGCCACCACCAGTACCATTAGCCCCAATAAGTATTCAGCCATCGGTCTGTCAGGTTTGCAATGGAACTATGAATGAAGGGCAAGATTGTTTAATAATTAGCGAATGCTCACATCCTTTTCATAGGGCATGTATCGAGACACATTTACACTCGTCTACCGAATGTCCTGTGTGCAAACGAGCATGTGAACCTAGTGAGCTAAGACCTTTGGTAAAGTACCAAAACCACCACCCGTTATGAAGCCAAATCATATTAAGTCAAAAGGTAGAGGAGCAATGTCTAAACAATACAACACGCAAAGTTCAAGCCGAAATTTGTTTCAGCAACCTCAGAACCCTTTATTGAACATTAACACCAACCAGCCAGGAGATCAATTACATACTCCTAATCGCAACACCAATGCTTTTAATCAGGATAGATTTGTCTTATCGCCTTTTCAGAATTCGACAAATCAGACTACTAGCAACTCCAATAATATTGATTATAATCAAATCAATCGAATGATTGAATCTAGTTTAACTCGGCTGCTTCAGAATTTTACTATTTCACAACCTTAGGCGAACAACATCAACAATAGTTTTCCTAATGCTCCTAATATAAACTATTTCTATCAAAATAATTCGAATAATATTCCAAATAACAATATAAATTATAATCTCAATAACAATATTCCGAACAACAATAGCCATCCCAACAGCAATGCAAATATTAACTTGAATGTTCCACAAGGGAATAATACTTCTTTTTCCTTCAATGCTCACAACCTACATGCAGAGAAAATAACATCTATTATTAACAATTGAAACCTCAAGTTTGATGGTTCACCAAATTGTCTAAATATAGATGAATTTTTGTACCGTGTCAAGACTCTTACAAGATAAACTTTAAATGATGACTTTTCTGTAATTTGTAAAAATTTAAATACCTTGTTAATAGGAAAAGCGCGTGAATGGTACTGGAGGTCAAGTGTCGTCCGTTGACTGGCATTCATTTTGCGAAGCTATTCGTAGACAATTTAAAGAACGTAAATCCTCTTTTGATCTAAGAGAAGAAATTCGAAACCGAAAACAAAAGCCTGGTGAATGTTATGATGTATTTTTTGATGCGCTATCTATGCTTACGCACAGATTGCCCAGATCAATGGCAGAAGAAAAATTAATAGAGATTATTGCTATCTTTTGATATTTTGTATATTCCTTTGTATATTGTGTCTTTTGAAAAACAAACAGACATTAACCCATTAAAGGCTTACTAATGATACAATGGTATCAATCACAAGAATGTTTGTAGTTAAAATCGAAATTCCAGATTTTCTAAAATATAACTTAATAAGGAAATTTAAGTAAATAATTAAATGTTATGATTTGAATAAACAAGTTTTTATTCAATATGAAGTTCTAAATCAATTTTAGACGTTTTCTTCAAAGGGATGAGGTAATAAAGTGGGAGTGAAGGTATTTGTGGGGTTCTATAAAAAGGTGTAAAGCCTACAGAACATAGGTAGGAGTGGGTTACGAGGCAGATATTCTCCATATCGTCAGAGAATATCCATTCGTTTCAGGGGCAATCGACTAGTGCCAGTAAATTTCACATATAACTTAAATTTATTGTAATTTTTGGTTCTGTTTGGGGTATTTATCTTTTTTTTATTTATTTTAATTTGGGTCCGCTTTTGGACCATATCATATTAATTACGTTATAAATAAATAGGGAGTCTATAAAAATTTTTGTAGTGGGAACATGGCTTGGTTAGAGAAGGACACGAACCCCCACCCGACTGTTCTTAGCACACGAAAGTCTCCCGCAGTCCTACCTCTTGCCAAGTTCAAAGGTGCCTTAGAATATCTATAAGACTTAGCATCATCAAACATTTTTGTTCGTGTACATTACAGAGTTTGGCGCCCAACGTGAGGCCCGAAGGACAACGCCTTGTCTTTTCGGCTTTTTCTTTTTTACTTCTTAAAGTTCCTTTTTATTTGATTGATAATATATCTTCATGGTACAACATCAAGTCTGTGAATAGTTTTCAAAGCCTTCTTGGTCTTTCAGCAACTTGAGGTTTACCTCAAATTAGCCGACCGATGGACGTTTGTCAACATTCTCATTACCTCATGAAATATTATGAAGGGATATTTTTAATCTTATCTAGTTTTGCGTAGCCTTTTTTATTTATTTACGTTTTGGACTTAGTAATCAGCACCTGTTGAGCATAGAGATTTTCATTCTTTTTGCGTAAGCATCATAGTGACTTTTGATCTTCAGATGAGGAGAATAATATATGAAGCTGGTGTGTCCAAAGTAAAAGGTTTTTTTAGGATACACATAACTCCATAGACCAGTTTTGTAACCTTTGTACTCATCACCTAGTAAGAAACGTCAAATTATATATTTTTAAAGGAAACCAATATTTGTATACACTGTTAGCCAGTTTTGAAAGTAGATACTAAAGAAAAAGGTGGAATTATATTTTAACACGATCAAGTTATTTTGTTCAGTGTTTCTACGATTTCTATTTGAAAAGAGGTATATTCAATTCGATTTGGTATTTTGTATTTGCGCTTTGTTTTTATCCCAAAATGTCGTCGGGATCACCTACACCGGCACCATTGCCACCACCAGTACCATTAGCCACAATAAGTATTCAGCCATCGGTCTGTCAGGTTTGCAATGGAACTATGAATGAAGGGCAAGATTGTTTAATAATTAGCGAATGCTCACATCCTTTTCATAGGGCATGTATCGAGACACATTTACACTCGTCTACCGAATGTCCTGTGTGCAAACGAGCATGTGAACCTAGTGAGCTAAGACCTTTGGTAAAGTACCAAAACCACCACCCGTTATGAAGCCAAATCATATTAAGTCAAAAGGTAGAGGAGCAATGTCTAAACAATACAACACGCAAAGTTCAAGCCGAAATTTGTTTCAGCAACCTCAGAACCCTTTATTGAACATTAACACCAACCAGCCAGGAGATCAATTACATACTCCTAATCGCAACACCAATGCTTTTAATCAGGATAGATTTGTCTTATCGCCTTTTCAGAATTCGACAAATCAGACTACTAGCAACTCCAATAATATTGATTATAATCAAATCAATCGAATGATTGAATCTAGTTTAACTCGGCTGCTTCAGAATTTTACTATTTCACAACCTTAGGCGAACAACATCAACAATAGTTTTCCTAATGCTCCTAATATAAACTATTTCTATCAAAATAATTCGAATAATATTCCAAATAACAATATAAATTATAATCTCAATAACAATATTCCGAACAACAATAGCCATCCCAACAGCAATGCAAATATTAACTTGAATGTTCCACAAGGGAATAATACTTCTTTTTCCTTCAATGCTCACAACCTACATGCAGAGAAAATAACATCTATTATTAACAATTGAAACCTCAAGTTTGATGGTTCACCAAATTGTCTAAATATAGATGAATTTTTGTACCGTGTCAAGACTCTTACAAGAGAAACTTTAAATGATGACTTTTCTGTAATTTGTAAAAATTTAAATACCTTGTTAATAGGAAAAGCGCGTGAATGGTACTGGAGGTCAAGTGTCGTCCGTTGACTGGCATTCATTTTGCGAAGCTATTCGTAGACAATTTAAAGAACGTAAATCCTCTTTTGATCTAAGAGAAGAAATTCGAAACCGAAAACAAAAGCCTGGTGAATGTTATGATGTATTTTTTGATGCGCTATCTATGCTTACGCACAGATTGCCCAGATCAATGGCAGAAGAAGAATTAATGGAGATAATTGCTATCTTTTGATATTTTGTATATTCCTTTGTATATTGTGTCTTTTGAAAAACAAACAGACATTAACCCATTAAAGGCTTACTAATGATACAATGGTATCAATCACAAGAATGTTTGTAGTTAAAATCGAAATTCCAGATTTTCTAAAATATAACTTAATAAGGAAATTTAAGTAAATAATTAAATGTTATGATTTGAATAAACAAGTTTTTATTCAATATGAAGTTCTAAATCAATTTTAGACGTTTTCTTCAAAGGGATGAGGTAATAAAGTGGGAGTGAAGGTATTTGTGGGGTTCTATAAAAAGGTGTAAAGCCTACAGAACATAGGTAGGAGTGGGTTACGAGGCAGATATTCTCCATATCGTCAGAGAATATCCATTCATTTCAGGGGCAATCGACTAGTGCCAGTAAATTTCACATATAACTTAAATTTATTGTAATTTTTGGTTCTGTTTGGGGTATTTATCTTTTTTTTATTTATTTTAATTTGGGTCCGCTTTTGGACCATATCATATTAATTACGTTATAAATAAATAGGGAGTCTATAAAAATTTTTGTAGTGGGAACATGGCTTGGTTAGAGAAGGACACGAACCCCCACCCGACTGTTCTTAGCACACGAAAGTCTCCCGCAGTCCTACCTCTTGCCAAGTTCAAAGGTGCCTTAGAATATCTATAAGACTTAGCATCATCAAACATTTTTGTTCGTGTACATTACAGAGTTTGGCGCCCAACGTGAGGCCCGAAGGACAACGCCTTGTCTTTTCGGCTTTTTCTTTTTTACTTCTTAAAGTTCCTTTTTATTTGATTGATAATATATCTTCATGGTACAACATCAAGTCTGTGAATAGTTTTCAAAGCCTTCTTGGTCTTTCAGCAACTTGAGGTTTACCTCAAATTAGCCGACCGATGGACGTTTGTCAACATTCTCATTACCTCATGAAATATTATGAAGGGATATTTTTAATCTTATCTAGTTTTGCGTAGCCTTTTTTATTTATTTACGTTTTGGACTTAGTAATCAGCACCTGTTGAGCATAGAGATTTTCATTCTTTTTGCGTAAGCATCATAGTGACTTTTGATCTTCAGATGAGGAGAATAATATATGAAGCTGGTGTGTCCAAAGTAAAAGGTTTTTTTAGGATACACATAACTCCATAGACCAGTTTTGTAACCTTTGTACTCATCACCTAGTAAGAAACGTCAAATTATATATTTTTAAAGGAAACCAATATTTGTATACACTGTTAGCCAGTTTTGAAAGTAGATACTAAAGAAAAAGGTGGAATTATATTTTAACACGATCAAGTTATTTTGTTCAGTGTTTCTACGATTTCTATTTGAAAAGAGGTATATTCAATTCGATTTGGTATTTTGTATTTGCGCTTTGTTTTTATCCCAAAATGTCGTCGGGATCACCTACACCGGCACCATTGCCACCACCAGTACCATTAGCCCCAATAAGTATTCAGCCATCGGTCTGTCAGGTTTGCAATGGAACTATGAATGAAGGGCAAGATTGTTTAATAATTAGCGAATGCTCACATCCTTTTCATAGGGCATGTATCGAGACACATTTACACTCGTCTACCGAATGTCCTGTGTGCAAACGAGCATGTGAACCTAGTGAGCTAAGACCTTTGGTAAAGTACCAAAACCACCACCCGTTATGAAGCCAAATCATATTAAGTCAAAAGGTAGAGGAGCAATGTCTAAACAATACAACACGCAAAGTTCAAGCCGAAATTTGTTTCAGCAACCTCAGAACCCTTTATTGAACATTAACACCAACCAGCCAGGAGATCAATTACATACTCCTACTCGCAACACCAATGCTTTTAATCAGGATAGATTTGTCTTATCGCCTTTTCAGAATTCGACAAATCAGACCACTAGCAACTCCAATAATATTGATTATAATCAAATCAATCGAATGATTGAATCTAGATTAACTCGGCTGCTTCAGAATTTTACTATTTCACAACCTTAGGCGAACAACATCAACAATAGTTTTCAAGATGGGTATCCTAATGCTCCTAATATAAACTATTTCTATCAAAATAATTCGAATAATATTCCAAATAACAATATAAATTATAATCTCAATAACAATATTCCGAACAACAATAGCCATCCCAACAGCAATGCAAATATTAACTTGAATGTTCCACAAGGGAATAATACTTCTTTTTCCTTCAATGCTCACAACCTACATGCAGAGAAAATAACATCTATTATTAACAATTGAAACCTCAAGTTTGATGGTTCACCAAATTGTCTAAATATAGATGAATTTTTGTACCGTGTCAAGACTCTTACAAGAGAAACTTTAAATGATGACTTTTCTGTAATTTGTAAAAATTTAAATACCTTGTTAATAGGAAAAGCGCGTGAATGGTACTGGAGGTCAAGTGTCGTCCGTTGACTGGCATTCATTTTGCGAAGCTATTCGTAGACAATTTAAAGAACGTAAATCCTCTTTTGATCTAAGAGAAGAAATTCGAAACCGAAAACAAAAGCCTGGTGAATGTTATGATGTATTTTTTGATGCGCTATCTATGCTTACGCACAGATTGCCCAGATCAATGGCAGAAGAAGAATTAATAGAGATAATTGCTATCTTTTGATATTTTGTATATTCCTTTGTATATTGTGTCTTTTGAAAAACAAACAGACATTAACCCATTAAAGGCTTACTAATGATAGAATGGTATCAATCACAAGAATGTTTGTAGTTAACATCGAAATTCCAGATTTTCTAAAATATAACTTAATAAGGAAATTTAAGTAAATAATTAAATGTTATGATTTGAATAAACAAGTTTTTATTCAATATGAAGTTCTAAATCAATTTTAGACGTTTTCTTCAAAGGGATGAGGTAATAAAGTGGGAGTGAAGGTATTTGTGGGGTTCTATAAAAAGGTGTAAAGCCTACAGAACATAGGTAGGAGTGGGTTACGAGGCAGATATTCTCCATATCATCAGAGAATATCCATTCGTTTCAGGGGCAATCGACTAGTGCCAGTAAATTTCACATATAACTTAAATTTATTGTAATTTTTGGTTCTGTTTGGGGTATTTATCTTTTTTTTATTTATTTTAATTTGGGCCCGCTTTTGGACCATATCATATTAATTACGTTATAAATAAATAGGGAGTCTATAAAAATTTTTGTAGTGGGAACATGGCTCGGTTAGAGAAGGACACGAACCCCAACCCGACTGTTGCTAGCACACGAAAGGCTCCCAAGTTCAAAGGTGCCTTAGAATATCTATAAGACTTAGCATCATCAAACATTTTTGTTCGTGTACATTACAATGAATGACTCACTTAACCGCGATTTGGCGACGATTTCTGACTGGAGACAAATGAACAGAGTAGATTTTAAAGTGCAAAAGACTCAATGGTGTTTGTTGTCAGACGAACGTTCCACTGGTCCAGCAGCAATCTCTATAGGTGGTGTGGATATCGACGAATGAGACACTGTTTATGCTCTGGGCATGAAGATACAGGGCGATGTTCGTGTTTAGGCATTTTAAAGCGGTACAAGATATACTTCACTCCATTTGATCTTGTACATATTTACACCACCTACATCCGGCCTAAAATGGAATATAACTCCCCTATATGGGCAGTAGCTTCAAAGACATCTTTGAAGCTTTTTTACAGTGTACAGAGGAGAGCGGTGGTGAGGATTGGGGATAGAAGGGTGTCCAGCTCTATTGTATCCCTTCAGCATCGCCGGAATGTGGGTGGTATATCGCTGTTCTATAGATATTTTAATGGTATCTGCTCCTCAGTTATCCGTCGTCTTGTGCCTGTTGTTAGAACATTTAGCCGGAATACGCGGCATTCCAGGGATCATTCGTTCGTTGTAAATAGCCGATTGATCGGAAGACGCACTATAGAGAAAACTCGTTTTTCAGCCGAACCGTTCGTATGTGGAATATTCTTCCAGCAAGGGTTTTTCCTGCCAATTGTGACATTCTGAAATTCAAAACAAATGCCAACAAACACTAAAAAAAACTTATGGTGGCGAGGGATTTGCTGTTTGGGTTTTCGTAGTTTTGGTTGACCATGGTAGTTGGTTGCAATGGTTTTTTTTTTTGTTACGGATGCCAAGATGTTATTGACAATGGCTTTGTAGTGGACCCGATACAATGGGTTTTTACTGAGGCCAATAAGTTGTTGCCTGTCCGTTTTTGTATTAGTGATGGATGTCAATGGTCATGTGTAGTTATGGGTCGATTACTGCCGGTCATATGGCTCTGGCGGTCAGTGGTGTTGTTGTTTCCTATCCGTTTTTCTTTTGACTGGCCGGTCCCAGGCTGTGCCGATGGTGGTCCTTTTATTTTTCGGCACCAAATGTTGTCTTGTTCGTGTATTCTCACCCTCCGATCAACTTGCAATGGCATATGATTAAACTCGGTTCACACTACACCGGCTAATTTTGACCAAAATCTCAATCGCATCCTTACCAAGCAAAGTGGAACGTTACTTAGGCCATAGGTTTTGCGAATGATTTTTCTAACATCGACCCCACAACAGCCTTGTCCGCTTTCGCAAGTACCCATAAAGAAGCATATGCAGTAGAAACCTATTATTTTAGTTCGTCGACAGATGGCTCTGTTCTTGAAATGTTTCCTTCGCTTTCGATGCTGCCATCGTTATTTCTATCCACTATGTCGTAGAGACGTTTGCCTATCAGCTGCAGGTATATATTTTGTCCTGGCCTAGATCATCATCTGACACTTCTTCGTCAGTTAATTCTCGATCTATCTTTGCGACGATCTAATACTCAGGCATGGTTTCTAAGAATTCTGCTTTTAACGGAGAGTCAAGAACGGATTCATAACACAGTTAACAGCAAAAACGGGATTGATTATCCACTACATAGATTCGATGCATTATGGCTTGTTATGTACACAAATTTTCAATTCTATGGATAACATTTAAATTTTCAATATTTCAGACATTTCTCCACTTATGTTGTGATAACTCAAAAACAACTTGTCCGATTTTGTTAAACTAAAATTACAAAAAAAATTGTTTACAATATACATTTTTTTTAATGCAATCAATGTTATGAAACAAATTGTTAGGCAACATGTTTTTTTTTGAAAAGAAAAAAATCTGTTAATAGTTGATAACTGATTTTTCCAGTTCAATGTCAGAAGATGAGAAGATGGTATGGGATTTGTTTGTAAGCGTTCTTCAAAATTGCATAGAAAATAGCAAGGGTGGTGATTACGTTGCTCAACTTGAAGAGTGGTCCAAAATCATGGATGCAACATGAGCATCAAATCTGCACAGTCAACTAGATAATTTTTCTGAAAATCTAGCAGACTTGATTGAGAAATAGGTAAAACGATTCCACCAAAATTGTCAGACATTGGTGGAACGAAACCAGAGTCGCGGGGATGCGCACGTGGTGGCAGATGTTTGCTGGAGTATTTAGAGTATATAGTAGCAAATCGAATATAAAAAAATTCCAGAGTTTGTAGTTTTAATAATTATATTTTTTTTTTGATTTTATTTCTTATGCGGTATTTTTTCGTTTACTTGTCTTTCACTTACGGTCATATTTGATATATATGCGCAACTTGGATTATAATCCTTTACTATCATTTAGTGTTATTAATTTCATTTCATTGCACTTTTCAGATATCTGCACTCTTACTGGAAAGGTTGTCATTGCTTTTTCACATCTTACACTACGTTTAGCTGCCTCGCAAGAGATCATGCAAGAAAACAAAAGAGATTAAAAATACACCTATCCCCCGTTTTACACGGTACTCGTTTAGCACGTTTTCGATCTTACACGGTTTTTAATTTTAAAGTTTAAAAAAAAAATTTTTTTAGATTAACGAATTTAATGAATATTTGAAACTGCAACCCTCTGAAGAAGAGTACCAAAACAGGCATCTGATTTCAAAACAACCCCGCATACTGGCCGTTATATTTTAATACGTATAGGTTCATATGTATGTATGCATGTGTGCTTGTCAAAACTATGTGTACAACAACCTGTATCAGTTCTAAAAAAGGGAAAGTCCCCCGTTAGTAAGCAAACTACAATTGCTCATAACAGATTTTACTGCAAAGACTCAACATATCAATGTTAATTCATCAAATAAAGATACTGAGTGTAATGAGTTAGTAATATCCAGTGGTGAAAGTGATTTTTCACCAGTCAGTAAAAGAAGACGTATGGTTACAGCTGACAGTGACAGTAATGAAACAATCTGAATGTATAAGTCATACTACATACATCCAATGTTATTATTAACGATTACTGTTTTGAATGAATTGATTTTTTATGTTTCTTGTAATTGAACTGCTATTTTTATTATTTATTTAATAAATTACTACTTTAAATCTACAAATTTATGCCTTTTTTCGTTTAACACGGTTTTTCATACAAAATTTTCATTTTCGCTTTACACGGATTTTTCAGGAACCTATCTACCGTGTAAATCGGGGGATAGGTGTATATCCATATGTGTATTAGGGTGGAGTGAAATTCAAAAAAAAAAAGTTAACCTCGGAAAGAGATGTAGTTGATTTTAGAAAAATCCTAAAAAGTTTTATGTCAATAAATGTTTGCAATAGCGTAAACAATGAAATAAGGGCATGAAAAAATTTCAAAAAATTTTTCTCATTGTTCAAAAATTTCAAAAAGTAAAATAAGTCAAATCGTCCCTTCTTCAGAAAATTGACTGAACAATGAAATCGCCACCAAAGCTACAAATATTAGTCGATTATCCTCATATTTGCCTCAAATACTTTTGTTTGGGCACTGAATAAGCTCAAACTTTTAAATTTCGAATAAGTTCAGTCGTTAATTTTTAGGATTTTTCTAAAATCAACGCCAAAATAGCGATAATTTCCAAATTTCGAGGGAGTGGCGCGACCCCTAAACATTTTTTAATTTTTTTTCTTTATTTTTCCCCTCATTAGGACACCAGACTACATCTCTTTCCGAGGTTAACTTTTTCAAATTAAAAAAAAAAGCATGTTTTCACTCCACCCTAATGTGTATGTATTGAGAATGAGATGAAATGGTATTTTATTGTTTTTGCAAAATGCATCTATGGTGTCAGAGAACCCCAAATGAGATGAGATCTTATTGCTACATACTTACAAATATTTGGGTTATTGATATATTTTCTTCGTTTGTGAATAATTTTGAAAGTAATCAATCGATCAGAATATTTTTTGCCGTTTTGGATTTATCATGATTTTTTCAAACACAAAAAATTGCTATTTTCAGCTAAATATTTATTGATTAAATTTTTTATTATAACTCCGAAACTACCGAGCCGATTGAAGGCAACATATATTTAATTTTTTATTTCAAAAATATGGGACTAATACTTTTTGAGTTATCATTAATTATGTGGAGAAACGTCTAAAAATAATATGTATTTAACAATTTTTTAATTTTCCATAGAATTAAAAATTGGGACCAGATCGAGCACTAACCGCAAAAAGACGTAAGCACCAAATATAAAATTTTACAGGTGAAGGTTTTTTGTGAGGTCAAGGATAAAGGCGTGTGGGGCTTATGATACGATTGAATTTGCTATATCTTTGCAAATATAAATTTATAATTTTTCTATTCAATTTCATTAAAGGGCTGTAAGGGCTCGATATGTGTACTACCTTCGATGTATTGTGGTTTTTCAAGCCTTTAAAATTTTTTCGACTTTGTTGGCTTGTGTCTATCTATCTATTCTATTTCTTCTATTTTTCTCTTCAGAAAACTAAGTAAGGCTTTTTTTGAACTATTCTACTAATTGTAATAGGTAGTGCAACTAATGCAATCATATCTATTTTTCCTTCAGAAAACAAAGTAAGGCTTTTTTTGAATAAATAGAGAACTTTTATAAAATGTTTACATTACATCATTTTCTTTTAGCATTACTATTTAAACAAGCGAGGACGCGGACTGAATCCAACTGGTAAACTGCACTCATTGTTTGTAATAACAATATAATTTAAAGGTCCTTCCGACCCTATACCAATACCAGAATTGGAAAGTAATACAACTAAGAGTGATGTGAATAATGAGCCATGAGCTACCGTAGAAACTAAATGGTAATCGGTATTACATCAGACAACTGGATATAAAAACTGCAGATACTCCGACAATAATTAAAAATGGCCACTTTTTAGACATAGTTTGGACATGCCTTGGTATGTAATTATATTAGTAAGATGCATTTGTTTCAAATACTTCATAACTTTTATAGATTATAATACTGTTTTCAAAGATAACTCATCTCAATTATTTTCATTGTGGCCAACATTTTCCATTAAAAAGTGTGCCTTACCTTTTGAAGGACCAAACTTCCATTAACTTACTAAAAGAATTGGAAAACAATATTGATCAAAGTAAGTTTGCGGATATTTTACAATAAAAAAAACAGTGAAAAAGTTGCAGTCGGGTAAACCGACTTATATATACCCTCACCCTCAGTAAAAACATACAAGTCTCATATTCCATAATAGCAACCTCATAATACCGAATGTTATAGAATCCACAAGGGAAGTTGCCAAGTTTTTGTCCGAAACTTTGTCTGTCTATATCTTTACTAAATACAGAATTTGAGCAATATCGCGTTGGGCATATTGATATTATTACACGATTTCTAATGTAAGCGGGATAGTACATTTGTATGGGAGGTACCAGAAGGGGAGTTGCCCGACTTCCAAGTTTTTGACCGAAAGTTTTTCTAGCTATATATTTACTAAGTACCAAATTTGGGCAGGATAGCGTTGGTCATATTGATAATATTACACGATTTCTAATGTCGGCGGGATGGTACATTTGTATGGGAGGTACCAGAAGGAGAGTTGGCAAACTTCCAAGTTTTAGTCCGAAATTTTGTTTAGTTATACCTTTACTAACTACGGAATTTGGCCGAGATCGAACTTGTGCGTGTTGATATTATTTTAGATTTATAAAGTGGGCAAATAGCAGATTTGTATGGGAGGTACTAGAAGGGGTGTGGCCATATATCCCATATGTAATCCCATAAGCAGATTTGGGAAAATATTAAGCCATGCCAAATTTCAGAGTGATTGCTTAATTCTTTCGAAAGTTATCGTGCGTACCAGCAAGACAGACGGACGGACATGGCTCAAACGATTTAGAAAGTCATGAATCGAATTTGGTTCAAAGACACTTGAGTTCTAATGTGAATATTTCTAGGTGATACACTTTTCAGCCGTATCAAATGATATATACCTAACGTGACCAAACGTCCCGCTTTGAGGCTATCTGTCCCGCTGTCCCCAGCGAGAGCAAAAATGTCCCGCTTTCGCAAATACTGGATATTGATATTGATGAAAAATACATGAGTTATTTTTTTCCCCGTGAACATATAATTTATTTGCATAGTTTTTTTCAAGCAACATTAAAATTAACTCGAAAGATTTTGTAATGCTAATGCTGGAGTTAATGTCGACGTCGTCGACGGCGAATATCGCACAATTATTGAGTATGTTTTATGTATGCCTGGAAGTAACGCACCTGTCGAAAGAGTTTTTTCCCTAATGAATAAAATATGGACAAGTGAAAAAACACAGTTAAGTGTGACAGTTTTAAAAGCTATTTTAATTACTAAGACTAACATCAACAAACAATGTAATCAGCTCCATTCCTACTTGAAAACTAGACCCGATATTTTAAAACTAATTTGCTCTGCTGACAAATATAAAACAAATACTTAGACATAAGATTAATTTCATAAATTAGATTTGTACGTATTCTCTCCGTTTTTGAATAAATTTTTTTTTAAATGCATAATAATAAGAATCTTTTTTTTTATTTTTTTTTTTTACAAAATTCCGCAGGCGTCCCGCTCGGACGAAAAATATAAATGGTCACATTATATATACCCTCCTACCCGTAGGGTGAGGGTATAAATATAAGTAAATTTTTCATTTTGGTCCGTAGATTCACGTGATTATAAATTGTTTACTTTTACTTCTTCAAGCTGTACTGAAACCACCAATACTTGCTATAAGGAAAAAGACATTCAAAGAACAAAATGGAAACCATCAATAATGATTCTCAGGAATCATGCATCATTTAAATTCAATAACAAAAATTGTTTTTATATACCAAATGAATTTTAATAAATCAATACGGTCTACTTTAAATATAATAGTACATACTATTAAAGTTTAATGCGGTGTACTATTTCTTCAATCAGGTTATTAAGTAGAAATAATAGTATACAACGTTTAATAGAATATGACTATCCTATTAAAATAATAGTGTGTTTTCACTAGTTTTTGACTGAGTTTTAATAGGATTTTCTTATTATTTTTATAAGAGGTCCCATCAGTTTTTAATGAGGTTCGCCGAATTAAATCGACACGGCCCACTTTAAATATAATAGTACATACTATTAACGATTAATTCGATTCACTATTAATTCAAAACTATAATAGTATTAAAATAATAGTAAAATCAATAGTCGGTGATTCAATGGTTTGAATATTATTAATTTAAAGCATAGCTGTCCACCAGTGGCACAATTGTGATCGCTCAATTCACACGTATTGTTACTCTCTCAGTTTCAGTCGTTGAGTTGCCATCAAAAGAGTCGGATGCACAGAGAAAAAAAAAATGACGGAACAATTGTACGAAAAAATTTTTGTGTTTGAAAACGCTTTTGGTGGCTTTCAATGCCTAATATGTTATGCCACATTTCAAGGGAAAAAGTTATTTCCATTGAAACGCCATTATAAATCATCGCATCATGATTTGCAAACATTTTATTCCAATTGTGTTTTTCAATTATCCGCATCATGTTTGAATACTGTAAATACACATTTCTTTCAGTGCGCCTGAGTGCGGTCGATCTCTCTCACACAAATACAACCTGATTTTATTTTGGACAGCTATGATTTAAAGTGATCTATACCATTGACTAAAAACAATAGTAAAAAACTATTAAAATAATCATTACACAGGGCAACAGTGATTCTGCGGTGCGGTGTTTGTAAGGAAATTTTGGTGGATATGTTGATGAAGATCTAAGGCTATAATTTACTTTTTTTAAATTGACTCTGGTTCTCGAGATAAACCGTTATTTTAAAAATGAAGGAGGTTTGACCACATATTTTAGCATAACTAAGGAATAGTTTGTCCGATTTGGTTAAGTAAAAAATTAAAAATCCGCAGCTAAATTACCTTCAGGTTACCCCTACAATGTTTTTTGATATAGTCAATAGTTTCGAAAATATTGAGAAACTTTTTCAAAAAAACTTTTTTTCTATTTGTTAAATGCATATAAAATCAAAAAAGTCAAAAATGCCAATTTTTGATCTTTAATTATAAACATAGATATGCTACAAATAAAAGTAGCCATATTTTAATAAAATCGATTAACAAGTTTTGGATTAATTCACAATTTAGTGATGGTATCTCATTGTGATACATTTTTTAAATGAACATTAATAACAGAAATATTCCATAGCTATAAATTTATGGTGAAACCTCCTTCATTTTTAAAACAGCGGTTTATCTCGAGAACCAGAGTCAATTCAAAAAAAGTGAATTATAGGATAAGAATATCACTATCTCATACAACTAAATTGACTCCAAAAAGTTGAACCGCAGAAAATAATCGAAATTTTGTCACCCTGTGTTATTAGTATTAATTCCATAGGACATTTTTCTGAGTGTATATATTAGGGATGTAACGAATGTATGTTTAGCGAAAGCGAATGCGAAAGCGAATAGTAAAATTTTTTTTTAGCGAATGCGAAATGTAAAAATTTTTTTTACCGAATGCGGATGCGAAAGCGAATTCGAAACCCAATAGTAAAAATTACTTTTAGCTAATGTAAATATTACAAGGAATCGTTTTACGAATGCGAAAATCTTTGGGAATGTCAGAGTCAATTATGCAGTACTTATTTCCAGTAATATTTATTTCAAAGTAACAAAAATTTATTTCAAAGTAACAAAAATTTAACAAAAAATGTTAATTCAATTCACAGAAAATTCAGTCTCATGGTAAAATATATTAAAGTTAACTTCAAAGTTGAACATTCCATATTTGGGTACATAAGGAATAAATTCTTGGCAAACCTTATAATTTCAGATTGAGTTCAGTTTCTAGAGGAGTCTAATATCCAATCAATAAATTTTCAGTTTTTTGCTAATGCGAATGCGGTTGCAATGTCCAAAATGAAGCGAATTTCGTTACAACCCTAGTATATATAGCATATTTGAGAACAATAAAGTGAGAAATGTTGATTTTTTTTAGTGATGATTCGGTAATTGATCAGAATTTCAATATAAGTAATTTTACTGAACTAAATTAATTTATAAATTATATTTTAATATCTGGAGAACTAAAAAAGAGTTAAACACGAAACAAATCCTCGAAGCAGAGCTCATTCTAATTATTTTTTAAACGCTAAACTGAAAGTGTTATGTTCCTAACTTCAGCAGTGCCTTCCTAAACCCCACTGTCATTCTTAACCCCACTTCATTGGCTCTTTAATCTTACCATACAAGACTGTGCAACAAACCAATCAATATGCTACATGTGGCGTGAAGCAATAGCCAAAAGGGGAGGAAACGAATTAGCTTTATGCGTGTTCACTCATTTGTTGCAATTAAATGCCAATGTAGATCATATTGGTTTCTACAGTGATTGTTTTCTTAGTCAAAACAAAAATTCTTTCATTGCAACTATGTTTGCGATTTTCATGCAATTGGAAAACAAAACAAATCTTCGGTAAAAACACATCATCCCCGTGATTGGTACCGATTCGTAAGATCAGTCGGCGCAAAGAAAACATTTTTGATTAATGAAATGTATCATTCGAATATATTCGATTTTGCACACGCATCGAAATTTTATTTACTTGGCGAAAAGTAGTCGACAATGGGGATAAATTTAGTTGACATCACATTACATGGTTCAGATTTACCAAGGAATATGGTAACATATATTTTAAAACAGGAGATCCTTTCAAATTCATACATACAGTGGCTCTCACCTTATTTTATGCAGTTTATAATTTTAACTTCAAAGTTCTATAACAACGTAAATAAAAGGAAAATTGCCGAAAAATTAACAAAGTTATAACGTCACATATATGTAGAATATAATAAAAACGCAAAATTTCGAAAAACATGATCTCCTTCACCTATTAAAGTGCAAAACGTTATAAAAAAAAACAAATATCTCTCAGCTTGTTTTATTCAACCACTTTTATGCGTAAGGGTGCTTACAGAGTGCGCCCTCAAAGCGGAGCCGAGCCGAGCCGAACTTATTTCATGCTTATGTGAAATTTGGGGATGGCAGAGTGCACGCTGAAGTCGGCGCTGTTGTTGTGTGTTTTGTATTTATAAATGTTTATTTTGTAGTCTTTTTATTCATTTGTGTTTATAAAGTTGATAAATAAACACAAAACAACATGGTAATCGATCAGTCAAGATTTGGGTTAATCGATACTGTGATTAATTAATTAATCTCATAATATAAATTTCTGATTAATCAGAACAATGATTTATCTGTTCATCTTAAATATGAATCATCAAATTTCATTAATTTTGTTTATTATTAGTATCAAAACGTCAAGAACCGTTTACAAAATACAAACAACTCATATATTCACATATACAATCAAATATCAGCACGAAAAATGCTTCAAAACAGTTTTGTTCCATTCAATCATCTTTCAGCTCGACTCGGCTCGGCGCACACTCTGCCATCCCGACGCTGATTTCTACTAATTTGTATGTACACAGTTTTAAGAATTTCAATCAGCTTTCAGCTCGGCTCGGCTCCGCTTTGAGCGCGCACTCTGTCAGCACCCTCACTGTAGTTCCAGCGCATAGTGGTTCTTTTTATAACATCACCCTACGGGTAGGAGGGTATATATCATTTGATACGGCTCAAAAGTGTAACACATAGAAATATTCGCATTGCACCCCAGGTGTCTTTGAACCAAATTCGATTCATGACTTTCTAAATCGTTTGAGCCATGTCCGTCCGTCCGTCTGTCTGACCTGCTGGTACGCACGATAACTCTGAAATTTGGCAGTTTTTCCCAAAACTGCTTATGGGATTGCATATAGGCTATATGGCCACGCCCCTTCGTGTACCTCCCATACAAATATGCTATTTCGCCCACTTTAGAAATCGTGTAATAATATCAATACGCCCAACCCGATTTTGCCCATATTTTGTATTTAGTAAATATATAGCTAGACAAAGTTTTGGACAAAAACTTGGAAGTCTGGCAACTCACCTTCTGGTACCTCCCATACAAATGTACCATATCGCCTACATTAGAAATCGTATAATAATATCAATATGCCCAACGCTATCGTGCCCAAATTTTGCACTTAGTAAATCCAGTGCAAGACAAAGTTTTGGAGAAAAACTTGGAAGTATGGCAACTCCCCTTCTGGTAGTTACATACAATTTTCGAGAAAAAACTCTACAATATCTTTTATAACATGAGGTAGTTTGAGTTGCTATTATGGAATGTGAGACTTGTATGGTTTTACTGAGGGTGAGGGTATATATAAATCGGTTTACCCGACAGCAACTTTTTCACTGGTTTTAGTTTAAAATTGTTCCTTCAAGTGTCTAGAACTCGGATTAATAATCATGGGTGCCCGATCAAGACTAGAGCAGCGTATATTGGTCATAAACCATTTTAAAAAACCACTCCCTGAAATGGTCAATATTAAGCCTCCAACTGTGCAACAAATTATTGAGCGCTTCATCCATGAAAATCGGCTGCACAACAAAGGCCGAAAGGCACCGAACAAAATCGTCAATGAAACGGACGAGCGATATATAATACGAAAAATCAAGGCCAATCCTAGATTTTCAGCTCCAAAAATGGCTTCGGAAGTTCAGGGCGAACTAAATATAAAATGTAGTGCAGAAACTGTGAGGCGTGTACTCCGTAAGTATGACTTTAATGACCGAGTTGCTCGAAAGAAACCTTTCATCAGTCGCAAAAATCGACTTTGCAGATTGAACTTCGCCAAAGAACACTCCGAGTATTGGAACTCTGTTATATTCGCCGATGAATCAAAATTTAATATATTCGGGTCGGATGATATGTCATATGCGTGGCGGAAACCAAATGCTGAGCCAAATACGACCCAAATTCCGGTACTATCAAGATATCGACACAAAGCGGCTATTGTTCAAACTTGGCTAATTTACAATTGTCCACACTTGATGATGCCGCCGGCCCAATCCCCCGATCTCAACGTAATTGAGAATTTGTGGTCGATATTGGAGAATAATATCCGGAAACACAAAATATCTTCAATTAAGAAGTATTAAAAATGTAGTGGGCCAATATATCGCCTACAGTTATACAAAAGCTTGTCTTTTCTATGCCAAGCCGCCTTAAATTAGTAATTATCAACAAGGGCTACTATACTTAATATTAATAACATTCAATATTTATATTAAAAATAAACATGTTGATGCTAGTAAGTGAATGCATAAAATAAGCTGTGGTATGAATTTAGCAGCATTTTTAGTTTTTTTTACGTTTAAGTATAACAAAGCGAGGAATCGTTTGTTTTAAAATAAAAGATTTAAAAAGTTGCTACAACTCACCAATTTAAATTAACAACAAAAAGAAAAATGATCCTATATATATGTTGCCACTTGTGGATGAAATTTATGGAGACTTCTATATGAATTTAACATCAGAACATATGGTAGATTGTCATCCAGATTTATTTACTAACAAACAACTGTAGCCAAACTTAACAGAAAAACTTGAATATTATTTGTTTTACTTATTAACTACTATGTAATTTTTGTTGTTGTGAATAAATCGAATGTCCTATCTCCATTTACTTACTTGTATCAATTTTAACAGAAGCTCTTGTATCCATTTTAGAAATATATTTTTTTTCGTCAGAACATCTTAAGTCTTCTTAAGGTTTGGAATTCCGCAAAATGTTGTTTAAATACAAAACAGTCTAAACAAGACATTTCAAAATAACTATTTTTTTAATTCAACTTTTTTTGACTTAAAGAGTGAAAAACCTTCTTACTAAGTGGAAACTATTTTGTAAAAATCCAACAAAACAGACTTTACACAAAATAGTGAATATCTCGAAACACGATTAAGATGTTATGATAAAACGACTGAGATTTAAAACATCATCTATTTGTTTGTAATTGTTACAGGCTTATCATCCTATGTATCAGCGGATAATTACAAAGTACTCAAAGAAAACTACAGTATAATAAAATACAAAACGTTTGTCCGTAATATAGCAACTGACACATTGAAATCAAGTCTATCATCCAAAATTCAAAAGGACTCATTAGCATCGGAAACGTTAGTACTAAGTCAACCAAAGTATCATCCGCTAGTGCAATTTGAGGATCAGAGAACAATATCAAAAATTGATGTAGAAAAAAGTAATCGGAAAAAAGGTGGATTTTCTAGACTGCGCTCTGAGCTACTAAAAGATAAGAGATACTCAATCGAACCTACCCAATTATCAGCGGAGATGTTCGATACGCGTCAAACAGTTGACGTGAGAGACTCTTACCCCGAAAAGACTTATGCAGCTAACATCTCACATGAGTCTATGTACAATACCCCCATGTATTTCGGGACAGACAATTCAACGATTGTAACAACGCAAATTGGAGCTACAGCTCTTATGCCATGTACAGTACACGAAATTGGTGAAGGATTGGTAAGTATTGAACAATGTCAATTATGCTAATTTTCAATTCTTCTAACTGAATTTAATATCAGCGAGTCAATACTCGTACACGAGATACAAATTTTACCAAACGAATTAAGGAACAACTATAAATGCGGTTCAGTTGAAGTGTCTCTTAATGGCCAGACGGAGAACTTATATCAAATCAATTATCATTACACAATATTATGCGTATTCTGACTAATCGGGACCCACCGTTTAAAACCAGTTCCGAACAAATGTTTTTGGGAGAGAAGCTTAAAATATGTTATAGATTATTATAGTATCTGTGAATGACCCCTCTGATGTACCTCAAATCGTAAATAATTTCAAAACTCTTCGGTCTCCGGAGTTTCAGTGCCTTTCGAGTAGGACACTCACCAAAAATATCCTGAATTAAACGAAAAATCGTGAACAAATGAACAATTTAATTTATGTTGTAATATTCTATTTATTTTAAGAAATTGTTTTAATTTAAAAACAAAGTCACTGGGTCTAGTAACACCGTGTTACAAAAAAGAGATTTTTTCTGTCCTATGAACGAAATGTACATATTCGGAAAGAGGGGAAAAAGCTTTTGGACCGATTTTTAACCCTTTTTCTGTGATCCAATCGAGCTGATTTATGGCAGGCAGACTCGTGGAAATGTCTGTATCACGTCAAAGTTTTTAAAAAAATAGATTTTTTTCAATTCTCAGATTTTCCTAAATTTTTTATCATTTTTTGTAAGGTTTCAGTTCAAAAAAAATTTTTTTTTTCGCAACGCTTAAGTAGTTTAAAAATTTGGAGTCTCTGCAAGTTATGCTAAGAAAAGTGAAAAAAGTATTTTTTTTCAAAAATAGTAAAAATTGGGGGAAAAATCGGTCCAAAGGCTTTCACACAGGCCAATACGAGCTTCATACTTCAAACTTAAAAAAAAAAAAAATTCTGACGTGTACATGAAAATCGCCGATACACGTGTATTTTTATTTTTTATCCCCTTTCCGAAAAAGTAAATTTGGTTCATAGTACAGAATGTGTGTAACACGGTGCAATTAATTTAAATTAAAAAAAAAACGATTTTCTTCAAAACCGTTGATGTTAGAATTTTTCGATCTATGAGGATTTTTCGCAAAATTATCGCAAAAAAAACACAAACAAACAAAAAGCGGAATTTTTCCAAAGCCGTTAAAGTTAGAATTTTTCGATGTATGGCGAAAAGTTTGTGGTAGGCTAACACAAGTTCCAGATTTCAAAGTTAATGCGAAAGAATGCTAAATAAATAAAGAACACGATTTTTTTACAAAATCGTTAAAGTTTGAATTTTTTTATGTATGGCAAAAAGTTTGTGCTAGGCTACCACAACTTATCACATGTTACAGATTTCAAAAATGATTGGCGAAGTTATTGTCATTTTTTGAAAACACAATCCTGAAGTAAGCAACGGTTTTCAAAAAAATTGGTTTATTTAAAGAAAAAAGTGAGAAAAGGGAATGCAGTGCTAGGTGAGCCCTATCCATCAATGGCATTTGGGTATATATAAAGGGTTATCCATTTTGCGTGTACAAAGGTAAACGTAAATAAAACACATATAAAATATTTTTTTTCATGATATTTCTTTTTTATTATAAAGTTTGAACGTTGACATTATGTGAGAAGTACTACATCATTTAAATGGCCACCACGGTGACAGATAATTCACATTCGACCATCCAAAATACTTTTGGCTGTTGTAAATGTGTCTTATGTACTCATTACTATGATCCATTAATCTATTCACAAATCTGGAAAGTATGTCGAACACATCTAAACCAACAGAAGAAACCCCCCGGCAAGCAAAAGTTGCCGACATCGTCAAGACTTCTTCAAGATTATATGCACTTCTTTACAAAAAACGGTTGACAGAATTCTTCAGGGGAAGTTCGGTAACTTGAGCAGATTAATGTTTCAGATGTCTGAACCAATTCTGATGCGATATCTGAGGAAAATTCTGAGAATTTTGCCGCAAATAAATCGGATCTTTTATTTTCTTAAATTTGCATTGTTATTAAGGAAAATCGTGTAAATGTCTAAAACAATTGGTTGGTAATATCTGATACTTTTTGCCGATATGTCGTTTCAAATTCTGTAATCTTTTCTTATATTTGTTTTATATATTTGAATATACTTTACTATCTTACTTGTAATGTTACTTCAATTTACTTCGAAACAGCCACTGAAAAATGTTTGATGGTCTTACCGGGTGTTAAACCTGCGTTTACTTTCACTACAACATAAATCAAAAGAGAAGTAAAAAATGAACATACTTAGACATATCCCTAGCTTTATATTTGGTAGATGCTTCTATCAGAAATCTTGCTGTATTCGTACAGACGTTTCTGTACAAGCAAAATGAAAAAATCCCTCAGACTTTACGTTTCGAAGTCTCACAGACTTCCTGTAGAAATGCATTCACCCACAGATTTTAAAATTCTCTGAGTTTTAGATAAAAAATCATTAAAAAATCTTGGCGCCAATTCTGCACAATCTATTAATAGAATTCCTAGATATTTCGTATCGAATTCTGAACAAAATCTGTTAGATTGGTCGGAAGACATCAGATATTGTGCAGAATTTTCTTATATCAGACAAAGTCGGAATCTTTTGTTAGCCGTGCCTGGAATTTCCGAAATTTCTATTTCACCGATTATAACAGGAGAAACGCTAAACCATATTGGAAAGCCATATAGAAATATTGCCCTAATACTTGTCTTATACATACGGTGACCAACCGTACACTATTATATTGATTGACTATTATTATTGATCAACGGTACATTATAAATTTTCTGTAAATTTTTTGTCCACTTTTTATTTAAATGCCCACTATTGTTCATTATTTTTTGCCTCTTTTGCTCAGTACTTTTTTACAAGGGACCTATTCAACATTTTTGTAAAAATGTTTTCAAATGCATAAATATTATTTTAATTATAAAGGGTTTTGCTTTTTAAAAGTAAACGTAAATAAAACACATATAAAATATTTTTTTCATGATATTTCTTTTTTATTTGAATTGAAATATATTTATTTGAATGTTGATATCATGTGTGAAATACTACATCATTTAAATACCACCACGCGAACTGTTGCAAGCATTGACTCTTTTGAGGTAATTTTAGACCACTTTTTGGCATTATTGGGCATTATCTCAGCCATATCTTGACGAATGTTGATTCTTAAGTGCTCAAAAGTTAAAGGTTTATCTGCATAAACACGGTTTTTCGCGTAGCCCCACAAAAAAGTCTAATGGTGTCAAATCGCATAATCTTGGTGGCCAGTTGATGTCGCCACGACGAGAAATTGCGCGGCCAGGAAATGTCTCGTATAATAAAGCCATATCCGCTCGAGTTGTGTGGCATGTGGCACCGTCTTGTTGAAACCACATATTCTCCAAGTCGTACTATTCAATAGGGGGCAAAAAAAGTCGGTTATCATACGACGGTAACGCTCCGAATTTACTGTGACAGTCTTTCCCTCTTCGTTTTCGAAGAAGTAAGGTCCAATCACACCTTCGGACCAAGAGCGCACCAAATAGTGACTTGTGGATGTAATGGCGTCTCTTCAATTACTTGAGGATTCTCACAACCCCAACTACGACAATTTTGTTTATTAACATACCCACCGAGTGAGAAATGTGCTTCATAACCATAAACCATAATATCCTCTTAAAGCACGATACGTGGCTGTGCCAGAATCACCATTTTTGTAGTAGGTTTTATTAATTTTTACGCGTTGTGTGATAGTTAAGCGATCCATTTTCGTCAATGTCAGACTTCCAACTGAGTTTGACAGATGTCGAATTCCAGCCCTATACTTTTGAAACCACGAAATGGATAACCCTTTATATTCTGTTTTCGAAGTAATACAACGATTTTCGAAAATCGTTAAAATTTGTATTTATTATAAAAGCTACTTTAAAATTGTTAACGAGGCGTTTGTTGTGTTCAGGTTACCGTTATGCCACTAAAGTGGCACATTTGCCACTTTTTTTGAGCTATGATACTTTTGTGCCACTTTCTTATTTTGATACTAAATATGGCACTTTTTCGTATTTAGTGCCCCTTTGTCATACTTTTGTGCCACTTTTCGAGTTTTAGATTAATCTTCTTGTTTATATTATTTTGACAACACTGATGATTTAAAATTACAAAGAAAATGCGTCATACGCTATGATTACACTGTGGAACTTTCTGGGAAATTCCAAGTCAGGGTGCAAGTACTAGGTCAGTATTGTAAAACACCATAAGGGTTAGCCGTTCATAGGCCAATTTTTTTTTATGACTTTTTAAATTTTTTCCTTATCTTGACGTTTCATCCATTAGTTTTATTTTTTTGCCAACAAATTTGTTTGGCAAATTTGTTTTGAAGATTTAGAAAAAATTAAAATAAAATTTCCTTTAATCCATGGGTGGCCAAACTTTTCAGGAGCTGGGCCAGATTTTAGAAATGAGGTTTCCTACCGGGCCGCAAACAATTTTTTTATTATTCAAAGCAATCAAGAAATGCGTTGTTTTTTTGCGAAGATAATCAAAAATGTTAATCAAAAATATTTATTAAATTATAATTAGGTAATACAAAACGCAGTAATAAAAAAATAAACACAATGTAATAAATTTTAGTGAGACGTGTGATTTTGTTTGTCGGAACTAAGTTCATCAATATCGATTGATGTTGTTGCTACACGCAAACAGTTTTCCAAATGCTCATCTGTGATTCGTGTTCTGATTTGAGATTTTATATGCTTCATTCGACTAAAAAGCTGTTCACAAGTGTAAGTGTTTCCAAATAGCGAGATCATAGATAGAGCATGTTTGTAAAATGCAGGATATTTCTCCTTGTCCAAATATGTTTTGTAAAACTCTTCCAAACCAACCTGATTGAATTTCTCCTTTAACTGTACCATTTCACAATGTTCCATTTGTAAAATTCCTGGCAATAAATTCACGTCTACGGAGAATGGCGTTGCAAATGCAGCAAAAAGCACACGGTGCTTTTTAAAATCTAGAAACCGGTTTTCAAATTCCAAGTTCAAGTCGGATATCAACGAATCGTATTTATCCGCCGCCATTTGTGTGACGTCTGGCTGCAATAACAATGTAGGGAAGTGAGTGAAGTTTTTTGTCCTTAACTGTTGTTCCCAAAGCTCAAGTTTGATTTGGAATGCAGAAATAATATCATACATGTTATTAATTAGCTGATCTTTCCCTTGAAGTCGAGTATTAACAACATTTAGGTGGCTAACTATATCGACCAGAAATGCAAAGTCGGTAACCCACTCCTTGTCGTCAAATTCTTTGAACATGTTTGAAGCTTCTGGACCGTGTACAGAGGAGAGCGGTGGTGATGATAGGGGATGGTAGGGTATCCAGCTCTATTGTCTCCCTACAGCATCGCCGAAATGTGGGTTGTGTATCGCTATTCTATAGATATTTTAATGGTATCTGTTCTTCAGATATCCGTCGTCTGGTCCCTGAAGTTAGAACATTTAGCCGGAATACTCGGCTATCCAGGGAATCTCATCCGTTCACCGTCAAATGGCCGGTTGACCGGACGACGCACTATAGAGAAAATTCGTTCTTCAGTCGGACTGTTTGTTTGTGGAATAATCTTCCAGTAAGTGTTTTTCCTACCTGCTATGACAATATCAAATTCAAGGCAAACATCAACATACACTACTCCCTCTTTCCTCCTTCCAATACCCTTATTTTCTATCGCTAACACAGTGCATTGCATTCATAGGGGGCATCCCCTGAGTGTTAGTCAAAAAAAAAATCCAACGACTTTATAAACGTTTGGAACTGACGGTGATTTCCTTCGACTTAATAAAATTCACTGTTTTGATGACCGCCTTCATGACATGATCCATTTTAAGGGACTTGGAACATAAATTCTCCTGGTGAATAATGCAATGAAAATTTAGCATCGAAGTATTACCAACTTTGCAGGCCTCATTTTCAATCAATTTTACTAAACCTTCATGTTTCCCAACCATGGTTGGAGCACCATCTGTTGTTATGCCCGATATGTTGTTGAGTTGTAATGAAAAGCGATTCAATGTCGATGTAACTGCTGCTAACAAATCTTGGGAGCGAGTAGTGTCCTTGAGTGGATATAGTGCCGCTAATTCTTCTATTTTATTAAAATGGGCATCAACACCTCTAATAAAAATTGGCACTTGGGCGGTATCTGTTAGGTCTGTGCTTTCATCCAATGCTAGAGCATAAAATATGAACTTTGATGCTCGATTTTTCAAATTATTTTCAACATGTTTTCCAATGTCGTCGACACGCCTAGTAATAGTTTGACGAGACAGGCTTATTTTTGAGAAATGCGTTTTCTTTTCTGGACACAGAATTTCAACGACACTCTCCAAACATTCCTTAACTATTTCACCATCTGAATATGGCTTCGATTTTTTTGCAAGTATCATGGCTACTGCATAACTAGCTTTTACATAGCATGTTGACTCTTGAGCCTTTCTAGTAAATATATGACGTTGTACAGAAAGTTTTCTTTTTACTTCATTTACTTGGTCTTGTCGAAATTGCCCTTCGAACTTACCAAACTTATTTGCATGCTTAGCCTCGTAATGCCGTTTGATGTTATACTCTTTCATGACAGATACAGAATTATTGCATATCAAGCATATTGGCTTTGTTTTAAATTCCACGAAAAAATACTTTATAGTCCATCTGTCTTGAAAACTTCTCATTTCCTCTGTGACTCTTCTCGTCTTTGGTCCAACGTCTTTAATGCTTGTCGCCATTGTGTATCTTCATATTAAAATAAAAAATAAATAAAATGACCGTTGTATTACATAACTTTCTGACAAAAACAGAAGATGCTTATGGTGCATTATAAAAAATTTTAAATTCAGGCTAATAACACTGTATGACAAATTTAAGCTTTTGGTTGCACACATGAACAAAATTAGTATATTCTGAAAGAGGAGGAAAAAATAAAATACACGTGTATCCCACTTTTTCTGCATCAATTCGTATATTTGCAAAAAATTTAAGGATATGGACTTGTATGTTAATACAGAGAATAATATATAAATCAAGGCTTTTGTTTTGAGTATTAACAAATGCATCAATGTTGTGACAGTAGCAAAGTTGAATTTCAGAATTTTCGTGCATGATGAAATGTTCATTAAATGGATTCGTCTTCGCACGTTTACGAGGTGCTGTAATGTTGAAATCTTCGGATACTAAATTCCATTCTTTAAAGCGGGAACCTATTAATTCCGCCGTATTTTTCGAAACGTTACTGTCTCGTACCAAATCATTAAAATCAGCTTGTGTTACGAAATGAGGGACTGAAGAGCAAACTTCACCAGCTGAAGGTAAAAATTCCGATGGAGACGGTTCTCTGATCGATTGTACTTCAATGTCAATTTCATTGTGTGTGGAAATTTCTTCGAAAACGCCATCATTAGATCTTTCTTGTGCCTTAATAACGGACTCAACATCAGTATATTGAATTTGATGGCGAGTGCTATACCGAAATCCAACAGTTTTTACGGAAAAAAATAGCAAAATTCTGGATCATGTTCAGTTCGTCGCAGCCAAATGGTGGGTCTGACATATTTCATTTTATGACGATTTAATACACTTGTTGTTCCCATTAAACCACGATAACAATATTCGCAAACAACTTCGGGTGCGTACCATATATTTGGAACATATGAAACAACGAAAAATTCTTCAAAAGCATTTACAAAACTTTTGGTTATATTTCTTAAATTTTTTTTAGGTGCAAATAAACCACATACGTAGCAAAAATACGTATAAAAAATTGTGTAACGTAATATGTGAACAGCCCCTACACTGTTTTTTCCACTTATTTATGAATGTTATATTTTTTTAGCAAAATAACATAAGTTTTTTATAAAAAATACAATAAGTTGTTTTTAACCAAATATATATTCACATTTTTCGCGAAAATACAAATTGATCTAGAAAAACTGGGACACACGGGTAGTTTATTTTTCGACGTAGATTCCGAATATATAGGTCTTCTTCATGTGTGCAAAAGCGTGTTGAACGGTGTAACACAGTGCAACACCCAAAATTGGAATGGTACGAAACCAACACCAAGCGAAAGTTGACATGCTCCACAACAAAACCCCCAAGGCTTTTCTTTATTTTAGTGCCAGAGTTTTTTACAGGCATTTGAAATTTGGGGTTTTGGAATGCTGTCTAACAAGAAAAAACATTAAAAATGTAAAATATTTACCGATTTTCATTTTCTCAACGGATTTGGAAAGAAGAAATCTCACCATTAAAATGATATATACATTGTCCAGGTTGACCTAAAAGCTCTTTCTTTACCAAACACATTTTTCCTAACATTTTTCCACATTTTTCAACTTTGACCATATTTTTACGCATTATTTTATGAAGGCACCGCACAATTTTTCAATTTATTCAAAAAATATATTTATTTCTGAGTAAAACGGTACTTTGTTTAAAAAAATCGGTTAAAATTTGACTGAGAAAGTGAAAATCGGTTAATATTTTATCACATTTTTAATGTTTTTTCTTGTTAGACCAAAACCGCAAACTTCAAATGCCTGTAAAAAAAATCTGGCACTAAACTACAAAAAACACTTGGGGGTTTTGTTATGGAGCATATCAACTTTCATTTGGTGTTGGTTTCATCCCATTCCAATTTTCAAAGTTCAATTTTGTGTCATTGTGTAATTAAACTATCATAGATTAATTTGAAATAAGCTGGATTTGCTTACCTTCACTGCAATGGAAAATGTATTATGTCGAGCGTTCAGTTCTTTGGTTAAAATCACACTGGCTCTGTTTCTTAATTTCGTAAAACTTCTTAGCAGAGATGATGTATAAATGCATGATGCAATAACCAAAGAAACGAATATACATGTATTGAAGACTAACTGTTAAATAACGTCTATTTTTGATCAAGTGTTGCTAATGGACAGAAACACATGTGCTTAAAAAACAAAAACAATTGCACACAGAGAACACAAAAATATAACACTTTTGGGAGCACATTTATCAGTGCAGCACACATAATACAAATCTCAAGTTTGTGACAAACACGTTCGCTGGTGTTCGATCGACCGTTCAGACACAACACCAATTTGTACACACAAGTATGAAAATCACTGTTCGGTGCGTGTTTGTTTGTTTTAGGGCAGGGGTGCCCAAAACCTTCCCAGTTGCGTTTTTTGAGCGACTTTGTCATATTGATATTTTCATCTATGATTCCTCTTTACAAACTAGGTCTCAAGGCGAAACTTGTATGAAAATATCGAAATGTCGATGAATGTACGTGACAACGACACAGCTAAAGATAGTTTTGTAGACATTTTTATAGTAGATTCACCTTATAAAAGAAAGTTGAAAGTAATCGACATTGTCTGTTATTATTCGATACCAAGCTGAACTCTGCTGGAATTTGTCTGCTACAAGTATTCGTTAATGGTTGAATGGTTTCTGCTGCACATAAACTATTGGAAAAAAATATAACGGATCTTTTTTTTCTTTTGCTTCTTTTTTCTTCTTCAATTTAAGATTAAGTGTCAGTTTTCTTCAGTTTAGTAAAGTTCTCCGTGAAGAGTGGTTATAAAAAAGAAATAAAATAAATCTAATTTACTTTAAAATTAGCTTATCAGCATAAAAATTATTAAAAGTAAGTTAAAATGTCATCGAAAAGAACATTGAAAAGGGCAATTAAAAAACAACAGACTCAATATTGACGTAATAGTGAGACAGCAGGTTCAACTGGAAATGAAGCTTGACAACTGCCTTAAAAAACAGGACGAATTGGCGAAAATTTTGGGCGAGCATAACATTTTATTGTCCCGAAATTTGTCTAATATATCATTGGCTTCAGTCCGATTTCCTATAAAATCCGACGATGAGCTAAAATCACTGGAAGATGACCTTATCGGAGAAAATCGCGAAAACTTGGTATGTAAAAATATATTAAAACAAAACAGTAAAATTCTTAACATAACATTATTTTTAAAGGTGATATCTATGCGCCGATTACTTTGCGACGATTTGGCTAGAAACTTGGAAAGAATTTTTGATCCGAATTTGCTTTCCCAGTACAATTATGATGGAACCAAAGGCAAGAAAGCAATAAATATTATATTTTTTAACAATATTTGAATTAGTGCCTTAATTTTTTAATAAAAATGTTTTAATGTTTTTAAAATAAATCTTGTTGTGTTGTAACTTTGGGGGGATGAAAACCCATAGCATAAAAATTCATTTATGAAGCATCAGTAAAAAATGTTATAAAGACACATGAAAGAAAAATTCACAGAAGAGTTAATGTGATTTTGTCTGCTACGAATCTCTGGGGTGGTGACGAATTACATAAGAACTCATATATGAATATCTGTTGATATTGTCTGTTAGGACTCACTAATACGCGGACGCCTACTGAACAAAATCAATTTGGATCATGTATGATGTTTTGGACAATTGCTTAAAAAATTCATGTATGACGCCAAAGAAAATTCAGCGTCTGTCATTTATGATTTAACATTGTCAGTACTTTTCACGATGAATCATCATGACGTTCGCCACTGGGTTCTTATGGAAGCGCAAACACCAATACGTATACACTTTATCAACACACACAAGGAAAAACAAAAATATTTCATTATGTACACTGGTAAAAAAAATTTAATTTCATTTTTATAAAATTTATATGTGGCAAATATAAAAAAACAAAAGATAATTTATTATAGAATATAATAAAATATATATAAAAAATAAACAAAAAATATTTGAAAGCAAATCATACATTGAGATTGATTCTCAAAATTTTGAGCGAAGAAATAATCGCTTTCCCACGTATCATTCATTCTGCAAAATAATCTATCCGCTTCAAACTCACAACACATAATGATTTCTGCAAGTGCTTCTCATTCCACGAAATCATTCAAAAAAGAGCAACAAAATTTACGATGCGAGCGCCTGGCACCAATGTGTACCAACAAAGCATGCGTTCTTGTTGCTGTGTATATGAAAGTGTTGTTGCTTTGAACTTGGGTATGTGTGTATTTCATACAAACAGTTGTATGTGCATAGTAAGATGCTCAGCCTATGCTAAGCGCTTTTACAAAAACAAAAGCGCACCAAGCGCATATGCCGTGGGCTCCCCTGTTTTAGGGGTTGCTTTTTTACGCATTATTTGTTGTTGGCACCGGATTTATTATTATTCGCGACATTTCTGCAAATGCGTTTTTTGATTATTTCTTTCTTTGGTGGTTTTATGTACACGAAAAGAAAACAATGTGTGCATATGCTCCGCGGGCCACAAATAGACAATCTGGGCCGCGCTTTGGCCACCCTTGCTTTAATCTATTCATATAATATAGTTATAAATAATTTTATGAAAATTAAATTAACAAATTAATCTCATGAAAAAAGTCTTGAATCGCTTTATGAAATTGTCTAAAATTTTCTTTTTCCAGCACTTTTGGGATATTTGGTTTTTGATTTTTTACATCGAAAAAAGTGTAAGATTTAATTTGGCGATTTTCACAGAACTGACAATTTGTAAATTTTTTTCGTTAACGGCACAACCGTCTGCGTCGAATTCTCTATTTAACCCAAAACAAAATGGCGATGCTGTAATTTTTTCAAAATTGTCGATTTTTTCCAAATTTTTCGTAAACGTCACGATCATTTACTCACCTAGCAAAACTTCATTTTTTCGTATTTTCGGAATATCTCAGTTTTTCGATTTCGAAAAACGGGTTTCTGCACAAATCAGCACAAACCTAGCACAATTTTCCTTTTTTTGAAAGTGGCGGTGCCATCATCTTCCACATAGGCGTGAGTGTATATTGTCAGCATAAAACTAGTATTTTGTCAGATCTCATAAAATAAATATACTGCATTTTTACGTGTAGATACAGCATTCTACTTGATTTTTAGGGGTTCTAATCATGGTTGCCACTTTTGATAACTTGTTACCAAAACAGGTAACTTTTTCATTGTTTGGTAAATTGGTAACTTTATATTTATTTTGGTAACTTTTCCAAAGGCGAAAGGCTAATATGAATATGGTTATGATTTCATATTAGTAAAATATTCTTTAAACTGTTAATATTTTTAGAAAACAGCTTTATGTAAAATCTTACATTTATTTAATGACGGCGCCGATCATTCTATCAAATAAGGACGAACTAAAGCCACTCAATTGGCGGATACTCTGGGCAAAAAAGCGTGTGAAAAAATAATATCTGGTATGTAAAATTAGAAGTTTTCCCTTATTGTACATGAAACTGCAGATCTATCCACTAAGGCATGTTTAGTGCTAGTCGTCAGGTATTTCGATACGTATTTCCGAATTCAAAGAATTTCAGGAGTATTGTTCAGTTAAACCAGATAAAATACTAGGGCTTTCTCTCACGAGATGGCTCGCATTAGAAAAGGTAATTTCCAGGATAATCGAGCAATGGCAGGCACTACAATTATCTTTTTTTATCGTGTTCTATGGAAGTAAAATCTTCTGATATCGCAAACTTAATGGGCAACGCTGATACAAAAGTTTATATGATGTTTTTATCTTAAAAATTATCAATAATTTAAACAAGGAGTTTCAATCAGAGAAAGTGCAGCTACCTTATTTATATAAACAGCTTGAATTACATTTTAAACTAATTGCTTGTAACTATATGCAAAACGACTTCGTTAAAAATTTAGATTGCTTAAATAATTTTAATACAAAAGACTCTGACTACTTTTATTGGCACTGAAGCCGAAAATTATCTGAAAGATTACGATTTTTCAGTTTTACAACAAAAATAAATTAAGAATTGTATCCGAAATTTTTATATGGAATTTCTTAATCAACTGAAAAAACGATTCGACTTTGGTAGGGATGATCTGAAAATATTGTCGATTATAATACCAACTAACATTTTAAGTGTGCCGAGAACCCTTGTTTAGGTAATCTAGTCCGTTTCATCATATGAGCCTTAGCTAAAGAAAGTGCTAGTTGCCGCAAAAACTCTGGCCTCTTTTGATTCCTATCAGTTGGAGCCCATAAAACATCGATTTCAGAAAATAGTATGTACGCATTCAAAGCGGATATGTCAAGTATGTTTGCAAATACAACGGTTGACCATAGATTTGTTTTGCGTTTTGTGGAGTACGAGCCAATCATTTGATCAGCAGTATCCACACCACCTAAAAGAAACAAACCATTAGAAATTATAGGCGATCAAAAACTAGCATACCTTTTGTTGAATTGTAATAAGAAACAATCTCTGGTTTTTTCTTAGATCCAATTTCATCAACTGCATCATCTTTGTGCATTGTACTAATCAATATCGCTGCTTTGTTTTTATGACTGATGTATGATACCAATATCGCAATATTATGCAAATGTATACTTGTACAAAGGGAGTTTTTTGACAGTTAGTAATTTTGGAGGAATGAAAGTTTTATTTTTGCGCACGGTTCCCACATAGGTTTCTTTCAAGACGTTTTTTTGCCAGCTCAAATGTGGAAAAGAAATATCGCCTGTTACATTTTGCCCTTTCAAGCCCTCTGTCAAGTCCAATACGACGCGTTCTTCTTGGTTTTTTCGGGTATGCCATTTCGAGGTTTACCAAGATATGGTTGTATTTTCCATACGTAGCCTGACTTTGAGTCTACCAATAACCAAAACTTCAAACCATACCTTGCTGGCTTTGATGGCATAAACTGACGAAAAGAACATCTACCTCTAAATAAAACAAGTTGCTCATCAACGGTAACATTTTCGTCCCACAGTGCACGAATGGAAGCAAATTAATCGCTACTACGACTTTGCCGTCGACTCGAAACATCATCGAAACGGAGAGCACTTGCAATCATATGAAATGTATCTTCAGACATAATCGATCGGAAAATAGGGCGACCAAATTTTTCATGAAATAAACAGTGGACATCCTCATTTTATCCGCTGTCATTGATAAATTTGATATATTACAGAAATAAGTAAAACATGAATGTACATTAGAGCGTACCAGGTTAAAAGTAAAAAAAAAAAGTTCGCCGTACATCTTCGAATATGAAGTATTATTGAAAGGTAGTTTCAAAATTTTATTTTATTTTTTTATGCCGAACGTAGGGGTCGCGCTTTTACATTTTTCTATATAACTTCTGCGTTTATAAACGGATTTTAAAGTGTGATACATCGTTTTTGTCTCGACGAGGCCGATTTTTTTGTCTTTGAAGTCATTGAGCTCAAGCACCCCCTTCTGGTACTTACCCATCATATCTCAGTTGCTACTACCCTAATGTACCACTCTAATAGCAACTGAGATATGATGGGTAAGTACCAGAAGGGGGTACGTCGAGACAAAAACATCGATGTATCACACTTTAAAATCCGTTTATAAATGCCGAAGTTATATAGAAAAATGTAAAAGCGCGACCCCTACGTTCGGCATAAAAAAATAAAAAAAAAATTTTTGAATCTACCTTTCAATAATACTTCATATTCGAAGGTGTACGGCGACCTTTTTTTTTGAGGTACGCCCTAATGTACATACCGATAAACTCCAGCAAGAATGAGCACAGCACTATATGCGCGCAGTGCGTCTTCATCAATATCTGTCCATTTGGCACCAAACTTGATCCTGCCGTGCTTATTAGTATTTTCAATGACAATTCTTTCTATTGGAGGCGGAAAAAACAGCAAAAAAGCAGACAGCATGTCATCGCATCTAGACACTGCAAATAGAGTTGGTCCTGGTTGTGTTGTGATAACATTCTCAGCCCCACTTCTAACAGACTGAGGTATTGGAGTCGCACTCCATTCCATGTTGTTTTTAGCAATAAAAAGGCGATCAACAGAGCTAGCTTCAACTTAGATATTTTCCTGTTCACTTTCTGTTTCAGATGAACATTCCGAAATTAAATCCGTCTCCGAATGGGAAATATCAGATTCACTTTCTCCATTGAGAATTACGCGTATCTCTTCTTCGTTCAACTGCGCCATTTCGTAATACAAACACTTCCAGACTATTCAAAGAAACTTTCAAACTGAAAGAAGTACTGCACGTATCTGTGCTTCTTCACGACAAAAAGCAAAAACAAGGAATCCCCGTTTTACTTTTTTCTTTTCGTTTCAGCGCCACTTCTGTCTGATTCATACGCTTTGCTTTTGTACTTTTTGTGTTTACATTTATTGTTGGTGTGTTGAATTTGAAATGAGAAGAGCTGAAACAAAAACAAAATGCATGTGGTTGTTGCTCACAGTTTTTTTTGTATCTACTGCGACTACTTGATTATTTTACTATGGCACCAAAAACGGGGAATCCCAAAATAATTTTTTCATTACCAAGCGAATGTAAATTCATGTCAAATATTGAGAGGATGTTTTTTATATGTCAAATACTTTCTTTAGAAATTATTGAACCAAAATAGTTACAAAGAATAGGATAAAATTATTATTTTGCATAAAAATTGCAGATTTGGGAGCACGTAAGTACATTGAATAATGGGCTTGGTGAAAGTAGTTTTAGAGAACTAACTGATTTTATGTTTAATGTGTCTTCCACATAGTTCAGCCACTGCTGAAAGAAAGTTTTTTGATTTAAGTTTAATTAAAACTAAATATGCGGGGGGTGAATAAAATAATTTTACCCAAACAAATGTAAAGAAAACAATAAATTAGTTTCTCTTAAAATCTTTAAAAATCGGGGTTTTATTTAAAACGTACCTTCGGGTTTATGTTCGGGTTTGTAATGTTTTTTATTTTGTGCCTGAAGTTGGCTTTAATTCTTGTCCTTTTTTCTTTTCTTCTTCGTTATAAATTCAGGGTTGTAATTCATTTACATTCACAATAATAATTAAACTAAGCTTACAACTAGGGTGCCCAGCGTAGACATCCCGCCCCCCTTGCAGAATGCAAATAAAGGAGAGGCAGGAGCTAGTCTGGGCAGGAAAAAATTCATTTAATAGGTACAGAGGGGGAATAGATACAGAGGGGCTTAACAATTAACAGTAATGTTAATGTTTGGTGGCAAGCCGCCATTGTTGCGGCGATTGTTGCTGCTGTTGTTGTTGCGGTGGTTGTCGCCAAGGTGGATGTTGCGACCACGCAGGCTGCGATTTTGGACGCGACTGTTGTCCCGAGTGTTCTTGTGGCTGTTGGTTTGGACGCTCCTCCTGTTGCTGGGTCTATTGGCGTCGCTCCTGGTGTTGCCGGTGTCGCGGTTGCGACGATGCGGGTTCTTGTTTCGACGATTGGGAGTGCTGTCGGTTCCTCGCTGCCTCATATGGTGAGGCTGGTGAAGCATTGTGTGATGCTCCGACAGACACTCCCTGCATCTGTCCCGACTTCGGCAGTCCCTAACAAAATGCGATTGGGCCAAACAGTTGATGCAGTATTTGTGCTGATGCACTGCGGCCAGTCGTTTCTTTGGGTCCATAGCGCGAAATCGGGGGCATCGTCGCAACACGTGCTTTTGTAAGCAGATGCGACATCGGACGGCTGACTCCGACAACACCTTAGTAGGGGATCCAGCGGGGGCCTCTTCAGACACCGAACGTTCTGAGGTAAGTCGTCGGGGTTGGGCTGACATTGTTCTAGGGGAAGAAAACAACAACGAAAAAAAATAACAAAAAAAAACGTGTTAGTGGTGTTCGGGGTTGGGTAGCAGTACGAGCTTCACTACTGGCGCGAGAGGACGCCGTTTGCGGTACGTACATCAGCCACTCGTACTTTGGAATCTGATCCTATATAAACTTTTACGACCCTGCCTATATTCCACTCATTTGGAGGCAAATTGTCTTTTTTAATGACGACCAAATCATTTACAGTTACATCGCGCTGAGGGTACTTCCACTTATTCCGTTTGTGGAGTTCGACTAAATACTCATCTTTCCATCTTCTAGCGAAGAAGTGATGTAGAACCTTCAGTTTTTGCCAACGGTTTTGGTAACTTAACTTTTCTGAGTTAACATCAGGTTCTGGGGCAGAAAGCAAAGCATTTCCTATAAAAAAAGTGTCCAGGAGTCAACGGGTTTAAATAACTCGGATCATCATTCATCGGACTAAGGGGCCTGGAATTCAAACATGCTTCGATTCTTGCTAACATGGTAGTAAATTCTTCAAAGGTGAACCTTTGGGCATTGGAAACCTTTTTCAGATGAGTTTTGAAGCTTTTGACTCCAGCTTCCCAGAGACCACCCATATGTGGAGCTCCGGGTGGAATAAAATGCCATTCCATCAATTGAAAAGCATTGAGATTTAAGATTTGGCGTTTTACGTCGAGGAGAAATTGGGTCTGATCTTTTTTGAAAATATTGGACGCTCCAACAAAGGTAGTTCCATTATCAGAAAACATTTTCGAGGGGCAGCCTCGACGAGAGAAAAAACGGGTAAACGCAGCAATGAAGCAATTTGTCGACAAATCATTTGTGGCTTCAAGATGTATAGCCTTTGTTGCGAAACAGATAAAGACCAAAAGTATCCCTTCGTGATTCGACAACCTCTGCCGATATAGGATTTTATTTCAAACGGTCCTGCAAAGTCAACGCCGGTGCTAGTAAAAGGACGAGATAGTGAAGTTCTCTCAGGGGGAAGAGCGGCCATAATCTGCTCGGCCGATTTCTTTTTCTGCAGGACGACAATTGTGTATCACAGTTCGCACTAGATTTTTTAGTTTTGGGACCCAAAATTCGAGTCGCATAAGTCTAACATTAACGAGTTTTCTCCATGCATAGAGTATAGATGAACATATTCTAAGTAGAGTTTTGTGAATCGACCGTTATATGGGAGAATTTTCGGGAAACGCTCATCGTACGTAAGCGTCTGAGATCGGCTTTATCTGCCATTCATTCGTAGAAAGCCATTCGAATCTATAAAGGGGTTAAAACACAAAAGGGGGCTTTTACGGGAGACTTCAACTCCTTGCTCGAGGAAGGAGTATTCGGGAAAATGTGTTCGTTGGCACAAAATTACCAAACGACCTTTTACGAAATTGATTTCACCTTGACCAAGTTCCAAGGTAGAATGCGAGTGGGTCGACTTGAATTTTGATAACGACAGGTGGTAAAAACGGAAAATATACGATATCACCCTCATAGCTCGAGGGAGACTGGAAAATCGCATTAAAATACCTTCTGTAAAGGATACCTGAGTCGTATGCACTTTCACAGAACGGGTTTCAAGATTTGTCATGATTCTGAATGTCTGTTTGGGCCATTCCGTGCGAGGAAGGCTTAACCAATTGGGACCTTTCCACCAAAGGTTGTGTGATTTTACCACGAGATGCAATATCAGCCGGGTTGTCGTGGAAGACGACATGATGCCAGTTTTCAGTACCAACTTTATTCTGAATTTTTGAGACTCTGTTAGCTACAAAAGTGGGCCAAGTACACGGGGGCTTTTGAAGCCAAGATAAGACAATTGTCGAATCTGTCCAATAAAACACTTCCAGCGAGTTGAGACACATCTCTTCGCGAAGCGTATACACCATTTCGGCAAGTAGAGTTGCACCACACAGCTCTAATCTGGGTAAGGATTCAACCTTAATTGGCGCCACTTTGGTTTTTGCAGCAATTAAACGGGTGGTGATATCACCAATCGGGTTCTGGATTCGAATATACAGAGTGGCCGCGTATGCACTTTCAGAAGCATCACAAAACGCATGAAGTTCGACTTCATGGTCAGGATTAAAACCAACCCATCAGGGGATCTCAATCCTTTCTATCTCAGAATAATCATCCAAGAAGGCGAGCCATCTGTTGAGAGTCAAGGGTTTCAAACAGTCGTCCCAACCAATCTTATCCTTCCAGATTTGCTGCATTATTATCTTTGCAACGATAATTTTCGGGGCCAGCCATCCTGCTGGATCAAACAACTTAGCAATTTCAGATAAGACGGCTCGTTTGGTGACGACGGATTTATCGGGCGTGGAAGCAAGCTTGAAAAAGAAAACATCTTTTCCAGCGTTCCAACGCAAACCCAAAGTTTTGGCAGCACTAGCATCCGAAATTTTCAGAAATTCCGAATCTAATAAATAGTCAGCGGATAAATCCTCTAGCAGATTTTGACTGTTCGCAGTCCATTTTCGCAGACTCATTCCAGCAGAAGATAGAACTGTAATAAGTTGATCGCGACCTCTGGTCGCTTCTTCGATGCTATGAGCTCCGACCAAGACGTCATCGACGTACATTTGTGATTTAATAATCTGGGCTGCTAGAGGATATTGCGTTTCGGAATCATCAGCTATCTGGATCAAAGTTCTAATAGCTAAGTACGGGGCACAATTCACTCCAAAGGTGACTGTGTTCAATTCGAAATCGCAAATTTCATGTTTCGGGTCCTTGCGGAAAACTAATCGCTGATATGCTGTTTGATCTGGGTGTACCAGGATTTGCCTGTACATTTTTTCGATATCGGCATTGAAGACATACCGGAAGAGTCTCCAGCGGAGAATCAAAATCATTAAATCTGATTGTAATACGGGTCCGGTGTACAATACATTATTTAAACTTATGCCATTACGAGGCATTAAAAACTACTCGAAGTTTGGTAGGCTTCAAAACAGCGTGATGTGGTAGATAGTATATAGGTCTCGAAGGCGTTGGGTTTTCATTTTCAACTTTGGACATCTGTCCTAAAGAATAATATTCTTGTATGACAGAGTCATATTGAGCCTTGAGATCGGGGGTTTTCAACAAACGGGTTTCCTTTCTCATAAATTGGGAAACAGCACCCTTTCGAGATTGAGCTAACTGTAGCTCTAAGGGGTATTCACGTTTAAAAGGGAGAGAAACAACGTATCTACCATCCGAATTTCGGTATGTGGTGTCACGATATAACTTTTCGCAGAAGTTATCTTCGTCTGAAAGAATTCTCACTTTGGGCACTTCTTCAATCTCCCAAAAGCGAGACAGTGTGTCATTCAACTCCAGACGGTTGTAAAATGTCACGACAGATTGTAATGGTTTGGGTTGGGAGATCTTACCGGTGATTATCCAGCCGAACACGGTTTTCTGTGCGATAAGGTCGCCGCTAGGATGTTTGTGAACATCGGTGAGCATAATTTTGGAGTATATGTCTCCACCTAATAGCAAATCCATATGAGAACATTTTAGATCGTTCATGGAAATTTCGGGTGAATGAGAATTTAAAAATTGGCCCAACGAATATGTTGGTAGACGACCGGTGAGCTTTTCGACAACATAAGCTTCAGTGGTCACTTCAAATTGGGGGTCAATGGGAGAACCAATAGAAATTCGGCATATCTTAGTCGATCTTGCTGCAATAGCACCATTAAGGCCAATAATTTCGGCTGTAGGGGCACTAAATGTGGGTAAAGAAAGTTTTCTTTGTAACTTTCTCGAAATGAAAGTTGCTTGAGATGCTGGGTCAATTAGAGCTCTTGCAGAACATCTAAGTTTATGTACGCACATATCCACTACGGTTGTCCCTAAAAGGACCGTGGAGTACATACTAGATTGCATTTGGGTTGCAAAAGTCTGAAAAGAGCGGGTACCAGTCGATGTAGAAGGGCCATCATTATTTAAATTCGATTGTTGGTGAGAGGATCGAGGGTCTGAATTTGACGAGGGGTTAACGGGTGTGTTATTAGAAACTTGGGTGTACGAGTTCCGTTGCGTCGAAATATCTTTTCGATGCAACATCGAATGGTGTTTCTGTTTGCAGAAATAACACACATTAGAACTCGTACAATTACTATATGTGTGACCGGTCGCTAAACAATTCGAGCAGCATTTAAATCTTTTTACCGCTTCCAGACGTTCTGGTATAGATAGTTTTTGAATTCAGCGCATAATCTCAACGGATGAGAATCAGAACATAAAGGACATTTAGTTTTATTTGGTTGAGCGGGGATAGTGGTGGCGAAGCTTTTGAACTTCCTACTATCATTCGAATTTACCTTTTGACTGATATGCTATTTATGGGGTGTCGTGTTAGGAGAAAATGCCGGGTTATGAGCTCCTCGAATGTCGAATACCGATTCAAGAGTTTGATATCTCGAAGTCAGAAATTTGTCCATGTTTGCCCATTTTGGAAGATCAGAACTTGTGCCTTGGCTCTGTTCCCAAAGTCCGAGAGTGACTTCAGGAAGTCGTGTCGAACAGATGAATACAAAAATTGCATCCCAAGTAAAGCAAGATTCGTGATGCAATCGTTCAACGTACGTTGCAACTTCTTTAGAGTGGGACCAGACTCTTTCACGATAGGGGCTAAATTAAATAACGTCTTAAGTTGAGCGTTAACCAGAATTCGCTTATTCTCATATCTGTCAACTAAGTTTTGCCAGGCCATGGCGAAGCCATCATTTGTCATCGGACAAGTTTTTATAATATCTCGGGCATCACCCTCAGTTTTCTGCATCAGATAATACATTTTTTGAATGTCACTGATGTGGGTGTTTTCTTTGTAAATAGCTGAAAACATGTCTCTAAACGTTGGCCATTTTTTATAATCACCGGTAAAAACTTCGGTGTCGCAAGGGGGAAGATTAATGGGAATGTGCGAACTATTCGACCTTTTCTTAGCGTTGATCTTTTCAATATGATCTTCTATATACGCTAATGCCCGGGAATATGTTTTATATATCGAAATATAATTATTTTTAATTTCCGCAATATTTGAGGCCTTTTTGTCTAAAGAATCCGATAATTCTTCATAACAATTGCGGAAAGTTTCCCACAAACGTTCCATTTCTTTCTTATGGGTGTTAAGAGAATGAACTGTGTGCTCTTCGTCTTTCATAGAAGTTACTAAAAACTCAAAATCGACTATACGGTCGCCGCTTCTAATTAGGGTAGTTAGAGCAGACATCTTTGTTTGTTTAACGGGCGTTGAAATATTAAAAAAACGATCAATATAATGCAAAAATCTCTGGAAAAATAACTGTTCCCTTTCGATTTGGACAAAATTTCAACGGACTTTAGACGGATTTGAGAGCAAACGCGATGTAAAAGTTGAAGAAACTTATCAAAATCGCTAATAAATCGAAAACGATACCTAAAAATTCAACAAATTGAATTTCTAAATATGTATTTATAGGGTCGAAATCAATATTAAATTTAAAATTCGAAATCAAAATAAAAAAAGCAACCAGAAACGAAATAAATATTATATATTTTATTTATGTAAATAAAAATCGACAAATGTGAGAGAAAATATTTTCACAATTGTGCCCAACCAACACCACTGTGCTATATAAAACACGTTACAGTGTGCAAGAAAAATCACTTTTTTATACCGGGTCGAAACTATCGAATATAGTTCGAAAACAATTTATTGCGATATGAAACTGTGTGAAACAAAAAATAAATATCAATATTAATGTGCAGAGTGCTTATTAATTGCGTTATTAAAAGTTTCGGATTTAATTGTAAATAAATTACATCGACCAGTTTTTGGTCAGTACGGGCCCACTGTGCACAAAACAAATGGAAGAGACAACGAAAATAACAAAACGCGCTCAAATGAACAGAGTACCTGTTGTTGTTGTTATTTATGATTTGGTGTTTATGGTGGTGGATGACGCTGTACACACAAACTACGTACGCACTAAGTGGGGATCAAACCGAGTAATAGAGACTTCGAGTTTTGTTGTTGTAAAATTTACGTTTGTACGTAAAACGAACCGCGAAACAACAAAGAGACAATTTCAACAAACTAAAATGCGCACTGCACTGATATTTATTATTTTTGTTTATTTTGCACACACACACTCTATATACAAAAAACCTACCTTGTTTTTTGTTGGGTATTTTTGTTTGGGGTTTAGGGGATGGTTACAACCTTTTTATTACGGGTATCCAAAACTGCAAATTAGTCGGGATCTGTAAAAAAGTGTTTCAGACGATCTTCGATACTCCAGAGTACACAGCGATCTGGAAATACTTGTCGTCAGATTCCGAACTGTGGTTTACGCAAGTTGAGGGATTACTGCACGTGTATCGTATCACAAAAATGCGGCGATTCAGCCAACTGACTGTAGACCTGAAAACAGAGTTGAGTTCACATAATTCAATAGGGGAGTCAATAAATGGATCGAAATACTGCATACACCATTGTACTACGATGCTTTTTAATAATTTGCTAAAGTGAGTACGAAAATAAACTCTCCATACCGTCGTTTATTTTTTATGTTATAAGACAGACTCCACCAATCCTTGCTTCAAGTAACACAGTCAAATTTATTTAGTTTCGTTATAATAGTCCAGTTTCGCAGCGTTACAACACTGCAGGTATTTGCTCTGTGTCATATGTATTGTGTTTTAATTGCATAAGTGTGTTTTTTCTGTAATTATTAAGGTATTTAAGCATATTTTTGCGTAAACGGGCACATTACCAATTGAACCAATTCTGCTTTGTTTCAAAGAAAAACATGTTTTCTATGGAATTTTGGTTTTTAAATGGATGAGATATGTATTTCTAGCTTGAAGGGCTCGATTTGACGCATTTTTATTTATCTAAAAACTTATAGTTCCAGTATAGTTTGCGCGGATAGTTGAAATGTTATTGTTAGCAACTGATGTGGCAAGTGTTAGGGGTAGCGGCATATTATCTGAATAAAGCTTGCAATCAATCTTAAAATAATATAAAAATGTCTATATACTGAGAGAACATATACTTCTTATTTCCCTTAACATTCCATGAAGGAACAAACGGGGCACTTCTCTAGAATCAGTGTATACTCACTTACCGGGACCTACTGTTTAAATCCGGCTCCGAACGGCTAATGCTTTTCTAGAGAACTTTCACAAGGCTTAGAGGTTACTCTCATTCTCGTAAAGTCGCCAGCATTTACGAGGTGGAAAACAGCCGCCGAAAATGTTTGATGGTCTTACCCGGTTTTGAACCTGGCTTTACTTGTGTGATAGTCGCACACAGTACCTACCACACCACAGCACATATACTATAGTCAACAACCGAGCTACCTGCGCCACCGCAAAAACTTAATTTACCATTTGTTATACCGTTTTAAACTGTGCCATACAATGCTTCTAAGCTTTTTTTCCTTTTGAATTAATTACATTGTCTTTCGAACATCTTACTCCACTAATATGGGGTAGGCCAAGGAGTAGGTTAGGGTCAAAAACTTTATCAGTTCAATACGTGCATTGAGGTCGCCAACTACAAAAATTTGGCATCCCAGTTTGTGCAGTTTAGATATCGAAGTATAAAATAAAACATATTTTTATCCATCTAAGCGGTTAGTATAACGTTATTATTTGTACTTATCAATTTCAGACCGTATGTTCTATGTAGCTCTTTTTGAAACCCTACAAACATCCATCACTCGAAACGCCAGCACTATGTGTTCTCTTTGCATCAATGTAAAGAGTAATTTTGGAAGTATGAGGAATAAAGACTGTCAGCTATTATTGCTCAATGAAGAAAATCGCAAATTAATGAATAAAGCTTACAAAGTTTCAAGTAAAATTAGCTTCAGACAACAACATTTTTAAAAATTCCGCGTCAACATTACTTAGTGCCACGAACTTTTGGATTTACCATATTAACTTATATGCAAAATTTACCCCATCGGACTTTTATGTTTTTGTTCAAATTAGAAATCGTTTTACTAATTTGTCGGATATTGAAACGGACATGTGGTGAACCACTTTGGTGAAATCTTTATGGATCCAAATTGTTCGATCTTTGACGCTTCCTTTTGTTGCCAATGCATTATATACCTGCATACAGGTTTCTAGAGTATACAAAAAAGAGTCTCTTGCCGGTAATTTACGACATTTAACTTTATGGATAGAAATTGTCGATCTTTGACGCTTCCTTTTGCTTCAATAAATATACATATACAGGTTTCTAGATAATAGAAAATCTCGTTTTGCAGTCTATAAATTCAACACATGATGAAAGTTTGTTGAGGTCTACTCGTAATTTCATGTTTTAATTTTTAAGTTCCTCAATCTCGGCTTTTATTGATACAAGGTCCTCCTTACTGGCAACATTTTTTAACTTAACATCTAGTAGACAGTATAAAGTTTATCCCATGAAAATATATCAGGAGAGGCGTTTGGGGAAGCTTGATTTATTAAATGTTTTTTATTGATATTTTCCAATTGATCCGGCCGCTTATTGCTAATTTGTTTCTTTACTTTTTAACAAACCAGCTGATTAAGGTAAAATAAGAATCGGAGTGACGATCACAAGCAGAGTAGTTAAATGAATTATGGTGTTGATTGTTGATTGTAATCTTGCTGCACTCCAATAATGTGTGATCCAGGACTACTCGCTGATAGATATTATATTGTTATTTATTAATTAAGCTTTTCGCAACATTGTGGCGTAGATTTTGTGTTACGTTTTGACAGTTCACAAGTAGGGGTGTCAATAATTTTTTTTTTGGACTGACACTTAGGTGTTGGCCCCTATAAATACAATGCAATGTGTTAGCGACGGAAAATGAGGGTATTGGAGGGAGGAAAGAGGGAGTAGTGTTTGTTGATATTTGCCTTGAATTTGATAATATTATAGCAGGCAGGAAAAACACTCGAAGATTATTCCACATGCGAATAGTTCGGCTGAAGAACGAATTTTCTCTATAGAACGTCGTCCGGTCAACCGGCCATTTGACAACGAACGCATGAGATTCCCTGGATAACCGCGTATTCCGTTCTAACGCCAGGGACCAGACGCCGGATATCTGACGAACAGATACCGTTGAAATATCTATAGAATAGCGATACACATCCCACATTACAAATTAGACAATATGTGGAACTAAAAAATCCGAATTCTTATCGACTTCCCACATCAACCGATGTTTGTCATCGTAGTTTCAACGACTCTACAGTGGCTACTAAAACTAAAGGTAAGCAAAGTGGACTTTTTGTTCACTCTTGCATAACATATTGCAATTGGATCAGCTGAATTGCGTGAAGGGTAAATACCAGCACGGTACTACATGTTGGAAATATTGGGCAATGGACGAGCTAGCATCGAAGAGCACTTACATAGGACAAGTCCTGAAATACCATCCGGCCCGGGAGTTTTTTTTTTAAATTTTTTGTAACTCCACGTGTTAAAAAAAATATTTGTGGCATCGAACTTGATACGTTGTCGATCACGGGGAGTGGATGACTGTTTTCAGCAAAGATAAATTATTTGCAAATATATCAGCCAAAAGGTTAGTTTTGTCAACCGGGTCAGCGAAAATCCGGTCATCGTTAACAAGAGTTGGAATAGAACAGGAAGAATTGTTCCGCACTCTTTTAACAAATGCCCAAAGGTCTTACTTCCCTGTGAGAAGAAAGAACTTTAGCACAAAGGCGCTGTTCGCGAAGAATACTCGCGCCTTAATACTCTGGCACACATAGATCTTGCCTGCATACGAAGCAGCTCAGTAGTGAAATTTTTATTTTAATGCCATTTCTGAGAACTGATAACGACTTTACATGTCTGATTAAACCAACAATTATTTAAAAAGTTTAATCGAAGTAGTCCTCGATGGTATAAACGTCTTTATACCGAGAAGAATAATTTTCTCGATCATTTCAGCAGCAGCATCGACATTATTCTCAAAGAAACATAATTTCCAATTTAAATGCTTATAAAATATAATGATCTCTGTCGAACGTGCCTTTTCGTATATGTACATTGTCCGCTTCGTTACTGGTTTAGAAGTGGCCCGAATATCGGAAAACAAAAAGGATGCTGAAATGATCCTAATTACCAAGAGATCCAAAAGCATTAAGCAGGTACTTTTCAGGGTGTGAGGTTAAGAAAAGATCAAGAATATTATGGCATTGCCCTTCAATACGCGGAATGTGTGTTGGGTCATTCACTAGTTGCGCCAAATTGTTATGCATGGCGAATATTTCAGCGTATTGGCACTCCGAAGATGTGTGGCTAGTGTGGGAAAGCCAATATTGGTTATGGACATTAAAATCCCCAGCAACTACAATTTTACTGTCCGGATAATCATCAAAAAATTTTGAAATATAGTCCAGATAACAAAAAACGAATTCGATGTTGTGAAAAATAGTCCACGTGGCGTGGGAATGTTTTACTGGTTTTTCTTAGGCTGAAGGACATTACCACAAATTCGAACAATCCAATTAGTGTGATAACTGTCTTATGTTAATATCGTCTTGATGTATAGGAATATTGCAACAGGCTTTGATAATATAAATTTTGGAAGAAAAAAACGTGTTTCTGGCAGTTCCCGGTATATTCTACTCGTCGTTAACACAGATCGGGCCAGAGATTTTGCGAAGGATTTTTTCTCAAAGAAAACCAGCACATCTTCATCTGCGTTCGCAATTATCCATGTTTCAGCGCCATAAAGAAGCACACACAGAACAAGCGTGTTGTACAGTGTTATTTTAGTTCGACAAGAGAGGGCTCTATTTTTCAGACCGAAATAACATCAATTGTAAATATGTAATGTAAATTCTTCTACTACCTCGACGCTACCGGCCTTCGCAATGTCTGTCGTCGCGACTGGTGGAAAAATCACCCGTTACATTTTCTTTCTTATCGGAGTATCGGCTTTATAATCGATGAAAAGTTGGTATACATCGATCTGTTCATGGGTCTTTTTCAGCATTTGACGGAGTGAAAAGATTTGGTCGAGTGTTGATCCATTCGGCCTGAAGCCACACTGATAGGTAGCATCAGTTCGACGAGATTTGACTTCAGTCTTTCACACAATATATTTGATAGTATCTTATATTTTAGTAAAATAGTTGGTACCCACACTTTATCAGCTTACCTCCTCCGGTCTTACAAAGCTCTGCTCGTATTCCGTCGACACCTGCGGCTTTATTGTTCTTAAGCCGAATGATTGATGTTTTACCTCATCGTGGGTAAGGGGAGGACATTCCACACCGTCGTCTGTGATTGGTAGTGGGTTACTATCATCGATTGAATCGGCCGCTAGTAGTCAAATACTGTTTCCAGACTCGACTAATTCGTTTGATTTTCACTCGCTGATCGTTTCTACTTCCATCTCCATCTTCTTTTTTCGGAATAGATTTCCCTGTCACCTCATCGCTCCAACACAGCAGGCATTGCAATAGGCTGGAGTGTAGACTTGTATGCTGCGTAATTCTGGGTTTTACAGAGGCGGTGTACAAGGCTCCGTGATCCAGGCTTGGGACCGGCTGATCGGGCAAAATACGACATGTCTTCTTCCTCACCAGATGAATTTTCTAACCATGAAAAACAGATCGATGTATACCATTTTTTCATCGATTATAAAGCCGATACTCCGATAAGAAAAAAAATATTTGAAACCATGTCTGCGAATAAAATACTATCAAAACTAGAACGCCTTTGTAGAATGACAGTGAGTGATACAAGGTCTTCAGTAAAAATAGGTAACCTCTCCCAGCCATTAACTTCTACAAGAGGTCTCAGACAGGTTGATATCTTATCGTATAACTTCTTCCACATCCTGATGGAGAAGATATTAGAAACTGCAGGTAATTAAACCGGCACTCTGACAATCAAGGGTCACATTCTTCTCGCAATGCTGACGACATTGTCATCGCCGGAAGGATAGAGCGAGATGTAACGGGTGATTTTTCCACCCGTCGCGACGACAGACATTGCGAAAGCCGGCATTACATTACATATTCACAATTGATGTTATTTCGGTCTAAAAAATAGAGCCCTCTCTTGTCGAACTAAAATAACACTGTACAACACGCTTGTTCTGTGTGTGCTTCTTTATGGCGCTGAAACATGGATACTTGCGAACGCAGATGAAGCTGTGCTGGTTTTCTTTGAGAAAAAAATCCTTCGCAAAATCTCTGGCCCGATCTGTGTTAACGACGAGTATAGGCGTAGAATATACTGGGAAATGCCAGAAACACGTTTTTTTCTTCCAAAATTGATATTATCAAAGCCTGTTACAATAGTCCTATACATCAATACGATATTAACAAAAGACAGTAATCACACCAATTGGATTGTTCGAATTTGTGGTAATGTCCTTCAGCCTAAGAAAAACCAGTAAAACATTCCCACGCCACGTGGACTCTATTTTTCACAACATTGAATTGTTTTTTTGTTATCTGGACTATATTTCAAAATTTTTAGATGATTATCCGGACAGTGAAATTGTAGTTGCTGAAATGATCGAGAATTTATACCATCGAAGACTACTTCGATTAAACTTTTTAAATAATTGTTGGTGTAATGTAAAGCCGTTATCAGATCTAAAGAGGAATCGCTCAGAAATTACATTAAAAAAAATTCACTACTGAGCTGCTACGGCAAGATCTATGTGTGTCAGAGTATTACGGCGCGAAAAATTTCTTCGCGAAAGCGCCTTCGTGCTAAAGTTCTTTCTTCTCCCAAAATAAAAAAATTATTTTATTTTATTTTATCTATGGGTCTATAATGTTTTTGCATGGCACTATCAATGGTTATGTTGATTGTTCGGAGTTATTGTAGTTAGTTAAATTTAGGGCGCCATCTAGTGACTTAATACATTATACACATTTTCATACAGATACACATTTATGCCTTAAGGTGGGTTTACACGACATGTATTTTGCATATGTAATGTCACATTTTTAAACCGTCTCTTTTTCGTATGTCTGTCAAAATTATGAAAAAACACGGCTTTTAATTTTTTGTGTTTAAACGTGCACATGTAAACTACATGGCATAACCTCTGCTTGTCATTAACAGCTGATGTTGTAATGTCGCAGAACAGCATTTTATAATTTTTGTGAAATGGATTCAAGAAGAAAGACCATAATTGCAGCGTGCAGTATTATTATAATAGCTTCTTGATGCCACTCCAACTGCAACAGAATTATAAAAAATACTTTTAATACTTTTATTTAGAATTGCTAATAAATTACTTACTTTTCCGTGTTTTTCCATTTTACCAAACGCTTTGTTGTTTATCAAAAACAGCTGATGCGATACGGTTTACATACCAAAATAGAACACGCTCTATTTCAAAAACTTGCATATGTATTACATGATGCATTGTGCATATGGCGTTCTTGACAGGGTTCACACGACATGCATACATTTTTCATATGCAAAAGTGACATTACATATGCAAAATACATGTCGTGTAAACCCACCTTTACTTAGATCGATGATATGTTGGAACTCCATTTGTAAGTTGATTGATTTAAATATATACACTACTAAGCTTAAAACATTGTTAAGATACAATTAATATATTTATTTTTACATTGCTAGTCTGCAAGGAATTTATTTCCATTGAAATGAAATATATCACTATTTCAATAATTTCAAAAAAAATGGTTTAACAAAAATAATTACAAAAAAAGCAAAACAGTAAAAAAGTAAAAAGTGATTGAAAACATTATTTACCAAAGTGGTGTTTTAAAAAATATAGACTGTTAATGGATTCGTCTGACAATCGCGTACAAATGGAAAAGCTATACTTTTGTCGCTTCTCGCATAGCAATTGAAACACTGGTGTGTGATTGGTATGTGATTCTGCGTAACAGTATGGTTCTTTTTAGCTTGTTGATATGTCATGTTGTGTTTGGTGTTTCCAGGGATTAATCACATGTGTATTCTCTTACATGCAAACTTAAGATTCTCTTACTTTTGAAGGAATTGTTTTTTCTATTAATATTTGTCAACAAAAATGTTTTTAAAATAAAATGGATTTCTAGAGAAATGTTAAAAATTTCAATTCTCGAGATTCGGGATGGAAAAACCTGGAAAATTTTTCGAGAATTCCGGTCGGAAAATTCCCGAAGCCCAACTTTAGTAGTTGTAATAATGGAATAACGGAATATTTTGCAAAACTAAGCCCCAAGATTCAGTTATATATTACGAGAAAAAATAAAAAAGGGACCTCGCCCATCAGACTCATCCGGAAGGAGGTTTTCTAGGTGGTTATGGAAACATACGCCTCTTAATCCACCCTTCCATTGGTTCTGGTGGCGCTATTCATTGCCTAGAACCCCATACAAAATACACTCACATACTATATTTATCTCACCTTTCTACGCTAGCAGGAGAATCACTTAAGGAAATTACAGTTCCACTGTAAACTCAGGTTTTCTTTTTCTTGAATATATTCACATTAGGACTAGTAAATAGAAAAAAATAATAATTCCTTAATCAACCCACAGAATGATCTTACTACGCTTTTGTTATGTAGCAAACGCGAAAATAAAAAAAGTAGACTTGGTTTTAGCAAAAATAAAAACTGTTCTTCTCGGACTACAAGGTTATCTCGCTATCTTTAGTTAAAATCATCTAATTTACTCACCAAATATTTTCACCATTCGACACAAAGTAGTCAAAGTAGTCTTGGGCCTCCAAGTTCCAAGCAAATTTCTTTTTTGTGGACAACAGATTCGTTATCGGCAGAACTACTGTAGACAAATCGATCGCCGATACCAACCTGCTAAACCTTTTTAAGTACGGGCCAATTCGTGATCGCGTTCACTTTTCCCGGATCAGTCGCAATTCTACCCTTTCCAATGACGATCCGAGATAGTTAACTGTAACAACACAGAATTGGCTCTTCGAGACATTTAGAGTTAAATTAGCTCTTTAAATTCAGAAGCAATACGTATAAGTACTTCCAGGTGAGATTTAAAATCCTCTAATGCAATCGCTAAATCATCTAGATAGCCTAATACACAGTGGCGAAAATCTGTTGGAATGAGTTGATAAGATATACTTCAAATGTGGCAAAGGGTAAGCGTCCTTCTTTGTTACCAAATTTATCACACAGGCGTATTTTATTGGGTTTTACCACTAATCGCATTACGGACTCCAAGCGAAATTGGACTGTACGGTCGATTTCCGTGAACATTCGTTTTTCTGCAACATCGATATTATGTTTGATTGAGGAACGATAACAAATTCGAGCTGTGAACGCTGATTCGTTGTCAAAGGGTACAATTGATCATCAGAAAGAAAATAGTATTTATCTCCTATATCAGACAGACACATAGGCTTTTCTTGAATAACAGACACTTCTAGAGTAGGGTTAGACATTTTAATGAAATCGACGATATCCACCGAACTTATACTCACAAATTTTTATAGGTAAAATACACGAAAATCGTAGTACATTGTACGTAAATATTCGTGGTTTTGAACCAACTCAATATTTCGTACAATGTACGAAAAACTTTCGTATTAATATGTAAATATTATTTACAAAACTTTCGCAGAAGTACGAAAATTATTTTGTAAGATTACGAAATTTGTTTGGTAGTTATACAAAACCTTTTGGAAATAGTACAAAAATATTTGTGCAATGAACAGAATATTTATTTTTATTACGAATTTGTTTCTTTATTCTGTAATAATATGTTTTTCTACACAAATATTTTTGTGGATTTAACGAAATAATTTGTATTTTAAAAGTGATAATTTCAATTTAATTACAGATATTAAAACACACAAAAATTTATTTCCCAGGTAAAAAAATCCAGTTATTTCACATTTTACACCGAAGAACGCAAATGTAGAATGTCTAAAAAGATGTGATTTTATGAATATATATGTATGTGTATATGTAATAAATTTTTACAAATATTTACCTTGAATTAGCTTATTAAACATATGAGTTTCATAAGACAAACAAATTTGACAAATATAGCAATTAATTTTTTCTAACTTTTTATTGACAATTCATTGTCTTAAGGCTATTTTAGACTAGGGTTTGATGTATTTATAAAGTATTATGTACATATTATGCGCAAACACAGTATGGGTCTTTCACTTTGAACGACTAGACAGAGAGTGTATGCTCGTAAAAATAAAAGGAATGAAATAGGACTGAACATAGAAAAGCATCTCATCTTCCTTAAGATAATAGCTTAAAGCGCATGTTCTATTCGTCTTTGTTGTATGTCAGTCCGGCCATCCCACAATCGGCAGTCCTGACTGGCAATTCGACCGCGATTGCCGATTCCAAGGTTTCATATTCTCGGCTACAGTAGAAGTCCGTTGGGGCCCCTCCTGGTCACCAACCTTCTCAACCTCATACCTTCCGTGCCACATTACACGCACTATTTTGTAATGACCCACAAATTTGCCCCTTAACTTCAATTCGCTTCCAAATTGAGTGCGCTTAGTGGCTACTAACTCATTCATCTCGTAAACTGTCTCAGGTTTTCGTTTCTCGTTATACGTCTTACAATTCTCACGCTGGGTTTCAACAATATTTTTCCTTGCTATACCGAAGATCTTCTCTTTCTCTGTCAAATTCCTCAATTGCTTCGTCTTCTAGAATCTCCCGCAAGTTTGCATTCTCTACTGTTCTCAACTCTACACCTGTAAGAAATCTAAATGGCTAAACTAATCTAAACTGTTCTAACATGTCTATACCATTTCTGAGGAGTCTCTTGACATGGGCACTAGCAATCTATGCAACCTTTCGACCTGTCCATCACCCCTCGGCACTCCAGTAGCTATTAACAGATGTTGAATACTATTGGCACTACAATATTCCTCAAAAACCTGCGATGTAAATACAGCACCCCTATCTGTTATAATTCAAATGTAATGGATCTAATGGATTTCCAAATACAGAAGCTTGTTTCTCCAAAGAGTCGACGACAGCATTCGTATCTGTAGATTTCGTTGGATAAAGCCACACAAATTTAGTAAACGTATCTACGACTACAAATATATCGTTGTATGCTTTCATGGTCATTTCCATCGAACCAATGTGGTCTATATGATAAGTGCTTAAACCTGCGTTACTATCGTCTAGGTGGAATCCACCCAGAGGTCTGCATTTCTCAGTAGATTATATAATTTCTCTTGAAAATCATTATTAACTCCTATTGTCATCCTCATTTGGATGTTTCTTGATGTTTGTTTAATTGTTTAATCCGAGCTTATATTTGCAAAAAATCTAGTTAAAAAAGAGCTTGGGTTTTTTACATCCACGATAGTAATAGCCTTTCAATATTCCTGGGTGTTTTACACCCATCGATAGTAATCATGTTCAAATTACATATAAAAAGGTTAATTTTGCCTCCATATTTCGAGATTAAGAGCAACTTATTCTTGAGAAATAAATTTACCGCAACTCTGTGTGCACCGTCATATATTTAAGTATGGATGTAGATACGAGTACAGTAAGCGTAAAAAAAATTAACGACGATATTATCGTGCATTCCAAAACGAAATAAATGTGTTCTGTTGCTCTCGACCTTCCATAGAGATGGTAAGATACCGGATGGCCCAAAAAATTTGCCAGAAATAATTGAGTTTTACAATAAAAATAAAGGAGGAGTCGATGCAACTGACCAGTTATGTTCTACATATAACGCAGCCAGAAACTTTCGTCGCTAGCCTCTGGTTTTATTCTATTCGTTGATGAATGTGGCTGCTATAAATGCGCGAATCGTTTTGTTGTGCACTCAAAATCCGCCATTGCAATATAAAAAGCGTCAGAAAATAAAAGCATTGCCAATTAATCTCAAAACAAACTGCCAAAAATGTACCACACAAGCTATGTGGTAAGGTTCATGAGAATACATCGCCACCATCCAAAAGACTTAAACATAGTCGTTGTCAGGTTTTCGGTAATAACAACGACCGAAAAACTAAAACAACATGCTGCAATTGTGAAATTTTTATTTACTTATTGCTATGAATCTTTCAACTCAACTTTGCCAGACCTAAATTTTTACCGAAAAACTAACTTTGGGCAAAAAAAAATTATTACATTTTTTTAATATATTTCTTCGTCATTCGAAATCAACAAACCGCAGGGTGTTAGCTTTAAAAGAATACAAATACTGAGTGCATCATACAAATTATAGCTAGTTTTGCAGAACCACTTTTTTTTTTTTTTTCGTTTTTCTTTTAAATGAGCTGTTTATTAAGAAAATAGATATTAATATAAATTAATTGAAATATATTTAAAATTATATTAGTTCGCTATTTCATTAGTATCGTTTTTATTTCTAAAAAACGGGATTATTTGTACATTTGAATTCAACATGTAAAAAATAATGATACTGTAAAAAGGATGATTATACCCAACGATAGTAATTAAGTAAGTTAAATAAACGATAAAAACGCAGGGTTAACAGTTAATCGTTTTTGTCAATTGGTTTAAGGTATCCTTAGTTTTTACCATTCTTCGCATCCGTAATGATACATGGTTCACAACTTTTCACTACATCTTGTACTTTCTTTGTCACATCCGGTATGTAGTATTGTTTTTCTAATAAATCTTGTTTTTTGATACACCGTAGTTTCCCTGTGAGCTATTCCGATTATTTCGTCTTCCATTTGTCTAGGAACTATAATCTTACTATCTCCTTATTGGGATCCTTACACAGTATCGCGTTACTCATGAAATAATCGTTGAAGCACTCTCTATCTACCCTATTACAGCTTTTGTCCATTCGTCGGACTGTTGAGCCCCATGAAAACTATGGGTTAGGCTACTTTCCACTATCAAACATGACACTCGGCTGAGTGCATCATCCCGTTCAGAAATGAACATGGATATTCTGCCCAGGCTGTTATCAGTGTTCAAATGTGAACACGTTCCTGGTGGTGTGTTTGGATTGTGCTGTTGGAATATCTACACTTCGGAGTGTGTACGATCAATTGACACCTGCACAGATAAGAAATGCACGTGTGTGGTGACGAGCAAATATGTGCACATCGATAAGGAGGAATGGGCATGGGATAACAGCAGGAGGCCCTGAACGCAGCCACATGAAGAAAATGGTCTGCGATAAGACACACGGCGCGCAACCGCACACACACACTAGAATATGAATACAATTTATAATGTAGTACTGAAGTAATACAATTGTTAAGATTGGTATAAATATTCCGCAGGAATGCGATGTTGCTTCAGTAACAAATACTCACGCGTATGAAGCGAAACAATTGTGGTTTCATTCACATCCTAAATGCGTTGCAATCTGTTACGATTTTAAATGAAATACCCAACAAATATACGCGCCATTTTGTTAAAGCCTCAACAATTGCTAATACCTCCAATTCATAGGACTGGTATTTCTGCTCATTTTGTTTGGTCTTACGGCTCTTGGCATGCTAAACAAATATCACCCGTTAATTTAAAATCTGAGTTCTTTCTTAATAAGTCCATTAGTGGTCTAGCGATAATAGCGTAATCTTTGATGAACCTACGGTAATACGAAGTTAAATCCAAAAATCTTTACACAGTCTTCGTATTGGGTAATTTTTCACTGCCTTTATTTTTTCCACCTAAGGCTTTATCGACCCGTTTTCCATAATATAGCCCAAAAATTCACGCTACCCCGCCCATTTAATATTCAATCCGTTCTTTTGCGGCTCTTTTTAAAACTATTTCCATTTTTTTAAATCCTTCGGTTTTTTTTTTACTAACACTCAGGGGATGCCCCCTATAAATGCAATGCACTGCGTTAGCGATGGTAAAGAAGGGTATCGGAGGGAGGAAGAGGTAGTAGTGTTTGTTGATGTTTGCCTTGAATTTGATAATGTCATAGTAGGCAGGAAAAGCACTTGCAGGAAGAATATTCCACATACGAACAGTCCGGCTGAAGAACGAATTATCTCTATACTGCGTCGTCCGGTCAACCGCCCATTTGACAATGAGCGGATGAGAGACCCTGGCTACCCGCGTATTCCGGCTAAATGTTCTACCGTCAGGGCCCAGACGACGGATATCTGACGAGCAAATACCGTTAAAATATCTATAGAACAGCGATGTACAACCAAAAGTCAGTTAACAACTGACTTACAAAAACTCTATTTCTTCTGTGGACCACAACATAAAAGAAACGACAAATAGAACTACAACAACAACCCGTATGGTCAAACCAAACTTCATACGTATTGTTGTTGTTATTGTTTTGGTCTCCAAATTCTCTAAAACAATAATCGAACAAAAATGACAAAAACAATTGAGAGACAAAAGCAACGACCGTTAATGATATATATGTGTGTACTTACATACAAAATGATCTACAAAGCAACAGAAAATAATTTCTGAAGCTTTGTTGCTGCTTTCGTTTCTTACAATATCAAAATCATAAGAAAACGAAACACAATATTATTTGGATGTTTCTGTTATGATGAAAATATATAAGGGTGGCCCTACGATCAAGTACATGAGAGTGGTCCGAAGAATATACGATGAATAAAAATACAAATGAATAATACTAAAAATATATAAAATGAACATAATTTGAACAACATAAAAAATAATACAAAATTAACATTTATAAAATAATGTTCCGACATTCTCCCATATTTTTGATGGGCAACGTTTTGGTAGACTTGACGGCTGCCTCGCACAATCCACCGAAGTGTGGGGCACGAGGGGGTATAAAACAAAATTCGAAACACATCTGAGAAGACACCGATTTCATTTCGCGGACGAGGTCTCTGCGAAAAAGCGCGGCTTTGAGTTCTCGAAAATTATTATGAGCTCCAACAAAATTCGTAGCGTTGTCACAATACAGCCGCTGAGGTTTACCACGTCTTCCAACATAACGTTTGAGACACAAAATGAAATTGTTGGCCGAGAGGTCTGAAACAAGCTCCAAATGAGTTGCCTTGGATGCGAAACATACGAAAACGGCAATGTACGTTTTATAAGGCGCATTTCCTCGAATTCGGAAAGGCACCAGTTACTAAAGATGGTCGTTGAGCTCGAAGACAATCAGCTGGCAAATTTTCGATAATTTGTTGCATCAATTTTGGCTTGTAGTGGAAGCAATAAACACAGCCACGAACAACGTTTCGAACCACATCTCTGGCATTAATTATTCAAACTTTTTGACGAAGTATGCCCAGCAAGTCTTTAGGACCGGCATGCAAATGTTCAATATAAAGATTGACGAAACGATGATCTTTGGGAAACAGTGCAGGGAAACAAGAGTCATAGGGAATTGACGCATTGGACAAACGACCACCAACATGACTCCACTGGGTCAATGTGAACGACTTCCTGCTGTTTACATGTCCGGTCCCCTGGGCATCTGTTAAAAATATGAAAAATAAAAGCAATTCTTCGAACAATTTTATTATATGAGGAATGCTTATCGATAATTCCGTCAATTATGGTGGGTTGAGCAGATGTACACTTGAACGTAGCTGCTTTTCGGCGTTCCAAGACTTCAACGTTTAACTCCTCAAACCAAATTGTCTCTTGCAATTCTTCTGCGCTGCAACCTCGAGATACAATGTCGGCTGGATTACTTGTTGAGGGTACGTGTCTCCAAATAACGTATCTACTTTGTTCTTGAAGTTCTGAGACACGATTTGCGACGAAGCAATTTAAAGTCGAAGAATGTAGTTTAAGCCACTGCAATACCATTTTTCAGTTTTCAGTTTCCTATTTTTGGTTGGATTTTGAGCCACATTCTGCTGAGCAAGATAGCGGCACATAGTTCAAGACGAGGTAGAGATTATGCTTTGATGGGAGCACCTTTCGATTTAGCGATGAGTAATGTTAATTTGTAAGTGCCTTGGACCACAAAGCGATAGTAAAGGCAACAACATACAACAGCATATGCTCGTTGAGAGGCATCTGCAAAGCCATGAATTTCTCCCAATGTTTTGGGAGACGTATACACAAATCGAGGAATTTCTATGTGATGGATGTGCAAAAAATCTTGTTTTATTTTCAGCCAAAGTGTATTGAGATGATCATCCCATCCAATATTTTCCATCCAAATTTTTTGCAGAAATATTTGGCACCGAATGACGATTGGACTAAAGACACTAAGCAAATCGTAGATCTTCGAAACGAGCGACAAAACTGATCTTTTTGTAGGACTTGTGACGTCGGGCAACTCGAAGCGATAAAGAAATATATCCTGATGAGGTTTCTAAGACATTCCCAAATTTTTGGTTACGTCATCTGCCGCATTTTTTATGGCGATTTTTTCGTCGAGATTCGAATTAATAGTCGAACTATTCCACTTTGCGAGTTTAAGGCCATCTAACATCAGAATATGGTCCAACACCTTTTTCTTCAACTTAAGAGATTCGAGATCGTTGGCACCAGTGAGACCGTCATCAACATACAGATCATTTAGAAGTACTTCTGAGCCACGAGGAAATGTTGAGGCATATTTGTCTGCAATGAAAAAAAAAACTACGAATCGCCAATAAAGGAGCGGCGGAAAGACCGTATGTAACGGTATTTAATTGATATACCCTTAAATCGTGTTGGTTGCTGGACCTCCATAGAATCAGCTGGTATCTTCTATTTCTTTCGTCAACTAAAAACTGTCTATACATTTTAGAAATATGAGCTGTAAGAGCATATTTATTCAAGTGAAACGAAAAAAATGTTGTGATCAAGTCCTGTTGAATGGTAGGTCCAACCATGAGTATATAATTCAGGGAATGATTCGGCGAAGTTTGAGCAGAAGCGTCAAATACAACACGAAGTTTTGTTGTCGCACTTTGAGGCTTCAGGACACCGTGATGCGGGATTACGTAATTTGATTCACCTATAGGCAACGTATGAAGTGTAATATGGCCGAGCGACAAATATTGTTCCATGAAATCTATATACATTGATTTCAAAGTAAGACGTTTTCGAGCCATTTCGAAAGATTGGCCGAGACACTTAGGCGATGTTTTAAACGGCAATCTGAATTGAATTCGACCATCAGAATCAAAACGAATATTTTCGACAAAATGATTTTCGCAGGTTTCATCTTCCTCAGAATATTTGTTAGGAACATGGACATATTCTTCTACTTTCTAAAATCTTTCCAAAGTTTGATCAATATTAGACTCAAACTGTAGCATATAACAAAGGAATATTATTCCTTAATGAGAGGGAGATGTTTAGGACGGAAGCAGTGTCAAGCGAATGCACGCATGTAGTCCAGCCTGTTGCTCGTCGGAGGGGTGGTTCGTTGCCTGACTTCATTGACGCCAACTATGCCGAGAAGATGGATAGAGAAAAATAGACCAAATATGACAAGAATTTTACCATAAGAATCGTTCGCCCACACAACCATGACCACAGCTATTAAATAAGCCAAAGAACAAATAATTTCTCTGATCCCGTGTATTTTCACAACAAGGTTTCTACCAAAAGGGTTGAATCAAACAGTTACATTTAAATTCTAGCACAATTCATGTTGATTTATTAAACAAAAACCTTTTAACTATAGTGTAGATAAACATGGATATTCAAATATTTCAGAAACGAAAATAAAAGGAATGTAACTTATCATCTTAATATTATGAAAGATATGATATATTCCAGCAAAAATAATTTAGCAAGGAAAGAAAATATTAACTAACCAAATTCTCTTAAATTCAAACAAAGACCTTTGTATGACTTTTCTGTTTTGTTTTGTTTTGGGAGTAGACTAAACTAGGTCGTTGTTTTCAAGTTAATGTAAGAATAGGAAAATTTTAATTTAGGAAGTTTAAAAATTATGAACGAAATTACAACGTGAATATTAATTGCGTGAGAAGAAAAGGAAAGTAGAGTGATCATATAAGTCATGATACGATCGTCAAAAATCTTATTTAATTTAGAATGCAAATCAAGCCATTTTTGAGGGACACCCCAATATCGAATAGAATTCAAGACAAAGGTAATGGTGAATAAGGAATTTTAAAGCAAAGAATGTAGGAAAAGCAAAAAAAGAAAGTAGACTTACAATAATGGGTTTGTTGTTGCTCCCACGACGAAAGATCTTTCGAAGAATGCAGCAGCGATGTTGTTGTGGATCCTATTCAGATGATTACCCTTTTGCTTTTCTTTTCAGAGTGATGATTCTTATGAAATCTCTGGTGTACTAAAATATCAGAACTATTAATTTTAAAACACTATAAGTTTAGATTGGTGGAAAATAGAAAAAAAACAATTATGGAAATTTGCATGTTTCGATATGCAAATTTCAATAGAATTTCGTTACACCAAATAATAACAACTGTATAACCTTGGGAATACAAATAATATGATTGCACATATTTTTTTTATCTCTTTTCTCACTTTTTTCTTTCTTCATTGCTACCGAGTTTTAAATTTTACAATTTTTTTGATGCTTTTTCTTTTATCTCCCCTTTGTCTGATCTTATTATAAACTAGAATTATAGAGATTAATATTTATTCTAGGAACTAATGTATCATTCATTTGGCTTTATGCCGTCTTTCTTTTCTGTAGAGTTAATTTGTAGTGTTCATTGTGTAGTTTTTTGTTTTTTTAGGTTAGGGTAAATATTTAGGGTATATTTTGTACGCATGCATGTTTCTTTTTTTCGACTTTTATAACTTTTCTTTTACCAAATAAGCATGAATTTATTAAATAAAAAATTGGTTTTGCGTTCCGAGTGATGATTATTCCCGCACTTTACACTATTAACACTCATGTACCGTCCTTTAACTCCACGACTGCTCTTGCTGAAGGTTACAACTAACTAAGGTTAGAGATGGATTGCATTCATGTAGTGGAGACAACGAGAGTGGCAAGAGCAGAGTGGAGCTCAATATACCATCCATTCGTTTTTCTAGTGTAGAATTAGGTGCCAACACTGTTGAAATAAAATCTCAATTAACAAAAAGAGAAGCTTTTGAGAATTGGTTTCGCTGCAATAATTACCATTAAGATTGGGATCTAGTATACACGGAAAACCACCCCTAGTTCTCTTCGAAAATATAATTTGGGTGAAATGGTTTGAGGGTTTGGCTTTAAACAGTTGGTCCCGGTCAGGGAGTATACAAATTATATAATACACAGCTCACTGATTCGAGAGAAGTTCCCCGTCTGTTCCTTCATGGAATGTTAAGGGAAATAAGTAAGTAATTTTATAGAATGATTACATTCACTGGAGGAAGAAAATGTAAGAAAAGGGAAATACTCACAGAATTTTGAGGGAATAGAAGACGATTTTTTAAAGAATATCCTTGTAGGTGTTCGACTCAACTCCGGAAGTTGAATGTTTTTAGGTTAACTATAATATTATAAGCTGCAGGGAGAACTTTACCCAGTCACTGATCAGAGTTGAAATGACCGAGAGACAGAATTCTAGCCAAAACCACAGCTCGGTTTAAGCACGTGAATTTGCCAATGCTTGAACAAATACGAATGTTAAGATTTAACAAAGGGGAAGGTAAATGTCAACAGGTGGTTTAACCCATATTTATTTACGAACTCGTTAAATTGTTTGGCTCTAAATTGGGAACCATTGTCAGAATCAATGGTTTCCGGTACCCCAAATGTTTGAAATAACTCCTGTTCCATATACTTGACAACAACATCCGACGTGAGTTTCTTAATAGCCCTTAGAAATGAAAATTTGGAATAATGGTCTAATACAATGAATGTGCCTATATTACCGGACTTAGATCTAGGATACGGTCCCAAAAAGTCAACATATAATTTCTGGAAAAACCGCTGGCTTTCAGAGGTTTTCCCCATGGGCAGTCGGAGAACCTGATTGGGATGTTTGCTAGATTTACAGACATCACAACTATTTACGTACTTTTTAACATCTGCCACCAAGTTCGGCCAGAAATAAAATCTCCTTATTCGTTCAAGGGTCTTGTTTATTCCTCCATGGGCAGACAAGGTACTATTATGAGCCTTCGAAAGTATTTCCGGCACCATATCCTTCGGTATCCACAATTTCCATACAAGATCGCCATATACCTGCTCTCCGCGGGCATGTTCAGTCCGTCTATATATGAAACCGTCAACTATTTTCAGGTCAGGAAGTTTTCAATGTTTTTACCAATTTTTGAAAGTAAGCCTTTGTACTCGTCAGAGATAAAATGAGTGGAATTCAGATCTACATACACCCCTGAGTCGTTATCAATATCGGACAGACTTCGGACTCCTAATTCTGACAAATCGTCGGTGTTGACCCTTGAAAGCGCATCCGGAACTATGTTCTGTGTACCACTCCTATGCTGAATGTTTATTTTATTTATTTTTATTTATTAATTACAATACAAAGTAAATTTTATATTCTAATTTTGGGTCCAAGGATAAACCGAGTGACAAAGACTATTTGGCTTGATTTTTGCAGCGACAGGTGGGAATCGAACCCACAACCCCCACGCTGATAGGCAAGCACGCTACCAACTCGCCTACCGGGGCGCTTATGCTGAATGTTAAATCTATAACCCTGTAGTTTCAAAGCCCACCGAGCCAGCCGCGTGCTGAGATATTTCTGGGACATAAGCCACTTTAACGACGCATGGTCGCAACCTGTCATCCCCAGAAATCTTTGGACTTGTTTTACGGAACGCGGAACTGGGAAGTACGTAATGTCTGACACCTTTTCCGGGTCCGTCTTAATAACCCCATTACCAACTAGGTGGCCTAAATATTTTACTTCTAGTACACAGAAATGACTTTTCTCCACATTAATGGTCAGCCCAGGGTCTTTTATCTTCCGAGCAACTTCTTCTAAGACTTCCAGATGGCGTTCCAAAGATTCCGATATAATCAAAAGATCATCAAGATAAACAAACGCTTCCTGAGAGTCGGCGGTATCACTTTATCCATTAATCTTGACATTGTCTAAGGGGCATTGCAAAGCCCGAATGGCATTACTTTATAGTGATACAGAGGCCTCCCAGGAACGGTAAATGCTGTCTTCTCCTTTGACCTCTGATCTAACGAAATCTGCCAAAAGGAATCCTTGAGATCCAAGCTTGTAATATACTCTGCCTTGGGGAGTCTACTCAATATACTATCGATTTGGGGAAGGGGATATGCATCACCTACAGTGACTGAATTAAGCTTCTGGCTATCTAAACTAAGCCTATTCTTACCTGGATTTCTGTGCAGAATAACAGGTGAGGACCAAGCACTGTTTGATTCTTCAATAACTCCTAGCGCTATCATTTGGTCGAGTTCCTCATAAATTAATTTGTCTATTGCCGGAGAAACAGGAAAGTATCTCTGCTTAATAGGTTTTGTCGTGCCAGTATCTATAACGTGGTACAAAACGGCAGTCTTACCCAGACCTTCCTTAGCAAATGAGGGAAACAGATTAATAATTTGTTGAAGACATTGTTTCTGGATGGCTGAGAGGGGAATCTGGTTTTCAACTTCACTAACTTCTGGACAAATATTCTGACAAAATCTATCAATATCGGGTGGCAATAGGTCATATAATTTCCAGAAATCAATATCCAAAAACAGATTACGTTCGAGGCTGGGTATAATGTAAATTGTTATTGGTTTTCCAACTCCTTTAAATACTACCTGCGTATCTACGAACCCAACTACATTTTGAATCCTGCCGTCAGCGGTTTTGACCGATGAATTTAACTTGCGATATGGTACACCCGAGGACAAAACGCTATTAGCTGCTTCAAAGCCAATACAGATTATCGAAGCCCCAGGATCAAGCAATCCTAGAACCTTTTTGTCAAAGAGAATGACCTCAGCGGAGGGTTTAACATCGCATGACCTGTCGAGTACAGAGCATACAGACTTCCTCTTGAGTGCATTTGTCCTTTGCCAAAACTTTCGAATTCGTAAGCTTGATCGTAATGGCTTAAGAGAGTCGTTAAAAATCCTATTCCGAACTTCATAATATTCCTTTATTCTGACGTGAAATGGCTTAAATATATGAGGTGCATTTCGAAAATTCGAATTTTTGTGGTCACATCTGGTTATATCCGAATTATTGAACTGCAAATTTCACAATTTGGTTCATACATATTGGCCTTGCAACACCCATAACAGAAAACACTTCGCTCTGAAAGGCACTCCTGATACATATGACCAGATTTCTGACAATTCCAGCAAACGAAATTAATTTCAGAGATCTCATCTTCTTCAATTACTGAACTTTCGTCAACCTCCTCGTTTAAATCCGAGTCAATCTCTGAAATCCGTTTATGTACGGTAGGGGATTTAGAAAAAGCAAACGCTGATTTTCTAAAATTGCTAGCCATAAATGCTTCTCGGCAGCGACAAACTTTACGAAGGTGTTTTATAGTTTTAATTTCAATATTCAAAATATCCCGCTGCACATCGGGCTGTAAATTGCGGCGTAGGGTCTGCACCAAAGGACTCAGTCTGTCAGCTCCACAATTGCCTCATAAAAAGTGTCAAAGGATTCATTGATTCTCTGTTTCCGATCGCTAATATTGCTGCCTCAAAGCATTGTACAGTTTTCCCCAACTTATAGCAGCAACTGATAGGTGATAAATCCAAAACCATTCACCGGCCTTCTGATTAAACAAAGCACTAGCGTTTTTGCAAAGTAAATCAAAATTACCCTGTCGGGTCTGACCCGTTAAAGCCTCTATACGGTAAATGAAATTATCAACAGATAAACATTTAGAACGACCTGAAAATGTCTGTTTCCAATTGGATATGATTTGCAATACCTTATCCGGACGAGAATTTAGATCAGACGATGAGGCTGAACGAGAACTATTACTGTTCAACCTCAAACCCATAGCACCAGATTTGCAAGGCTGCTGGAAAGAAACATTGTTAACATCAGGAATTGGATTCATCCTTAAAAAGTCTCGAAACGTTGCTTGCTCGACAGCAGGCAATGTCGGCATCACAAGTGAGGGACGAGAATCTAGGGACGGGCGCACTGTTGTCAAATTTTGTTGGCGCACATTTGACGTATTCAAGTTGAGCCTTGATATACTAGCTCGGACATTGCTCTCAATCAAGGATGCAAGTTGGGTGTGCCGACACTATGGAATTACCCATATCCCTAAGATCCTCGGTCTGCATTATAGTATTGACGTTGGAAATATGTTCACGCTGCGGCGGTATATTAGAAGATGACGTGTTTAGCCCCGAATTATTACGAACGGATTCCTCTTGTGATTCTTCTTCATTGCGTTGGGAAACCGAAGTCCTAAAGTGAAGGGTCATTACCAACCATTCCGTTGCACACAGGACAATACAGTTTCAGACACTTAGATAAGCATTCTTTGTGAAAAATGTGTCCACAACCTGTCTGGGTTAGAAGAGCTCTAGAAGAGATTGCAGTTGAGCACGCATTGCATGTTGGGCGTTTACCACTACTGGTGGCTACCGATTGAGTCTCCATATCAGAAGGTATGTGATGTCAATTGAAAAAGAAACCCGTTTACTTCTAAGTTTACGGTCGTTAAATCAAAACAAAAATCTAAACATATGGTCTGTGTTATTTAAGATATGGGCATTTCCGCCGATCCGTACGTTCGCGACCACATGTTTATTGCTATTATTATGAAAACTAAAACTCGATGAAAGCCATCTTTTGTACTAAATATAGAGCTACCAAAATGTTATCGAATCACAAAAAAAAATCGAGAAAAAAGATGTGTTCAATATTTTTTGTACATCAAAAGCGTACGATCGTACGTTCGCGACCCACGGAAATGACCATATATAAGATATTTTTTGGAAATTTTGTAGTACAAAATATGATTTTTTTTCTTGCGTTTAATGAGCGACACTGAATCAGTTTCGGATTATCCTTCCGATTTAGAATTGGGAATAGAAGTGGAAATAGTAGAATTAACTCGAACACTTGACTCAGGTTTTGAATCGAACGACGGATATTCGACCGACGTTAACGAAGACATCGGACAAGAAGACAATATTCGCCCCCTAAGACTTAGTAGGAATAGACGGATTAATAGAAGACGAAGACGTCGAATTCACTTGTAACTTGTAAAAGAGAGACTATTGACCCTAGTGACCAAGGAGAAATGGCAGAACCAGTCACCCCTCTATCTGTTAGAATCGAGTATCTGACAGTATCTGGATCGTGTTCCAGAATTTAACGGAGATCACCGGGATCTTCAGACGTTCCTTAATTTAATAGAAAGAGTTCATCCTATTCTAAGAGCCTATGATGAACAGTCGCAGTATTTATTCAGCGACATAATCAAGAGTAAGCTTAAAGGAAAGGCTAGGGAAATAATAGAAATTAATTGCCAAGCACAATCTTGGGCAGACGTTAAGACAATCCTTGTTAACAATTTTGGTGAAAAATGCAGTTTGGAGGAACTTTTCGACAAATTGAAGAGTACTACCTTCAGAACCAACTGTGTGGAGTTCTATAACGACATAAAACAACGCCTTAGGAGTCTTAACAACAAGACTATTACCTTAATAGGAGCAGGATCAGCAGCTAACGAGTGTGCAAGAAATAACATGAGGACAGCTCTGAACGTCTTTAAAGAAAAAATACCCGAACCCATGAAAACAATACTTACCTGTAGAAATCTGGACAATTTGGAAGGAGCTATGGAGATTCTGTTTCAATCCGGGTATGCTTATTCCACAGGTCCAAATGGAATTTTTGGACATAATGGAAAACAACCAAATAAGCAGAACTACCAAAAGGACGACCAAAAACAAAATAATGAAAAGGGAAAACAAGACAAGAACAGAACTCAGCAAAACGGACACAGGAACCAAACGCCTCAATATAGCATTCAACCAAGACCCAATATTAATAACCGAGGAAACCAGATCAGATACAACCAACATAATTGAAATAATCATCAACGTAATTGGGTACAGCCTAATAACGATTACCACCAACCCCGACCCGAAAATTATGGACAACGCCAACATAATTACCAAATGAACAACCGACAAATTCCCGAACCCATGGATATAAATATGGTTGTAGACAACTCCAACCAACATGATGATATTAACACTTCCGAAAATTTTCTTATACAGGCCTCACAGGAGAACTACCCCATATAATAGTAAAAGGTAAATTAAAATTCATCATAGACACTGGAGCTACACACTCCATAGTAAATCCTGGATTATGTAACCCAAAAAAAAAACCAGATAAAAACCACCATCATATATAGAGTATCCCTTCTCTCTGAACTTGGCGACTCCAATGAAAAATTTAACTTGATAGAGTGCAAATTTCATGACTTCTACGATGGACTAATCGGAAACGATGTCCTTAAACGCTTCAAGGCAAAAATAGATTACACGAATAATACTTTAACCATTGATGACAAACAAATTCCTCTTTTATTTGGCAAAACTCGAACAATCCAATTTGTAGTGGCAGAAGAAAATGGACTTGTTTACCTCAAGGAACAACGTAATAACACAGGTGATTTAATTCTTCAAGAAGGACTATATGACGTCCAGAACTTTAAAGTCGAGATGCAGACTTCCGTTGACAGTTTGGACATAGTACATATTAATAAAGCAGATCTGACAAAAGTCGATGCAAAAAATTTCTGCGTAATGGATAAGGAATTTCAACATTCTGAACCAATATTACAACAAATTCGTACTGCTCACATGAACTCCGAAGAAAAGGCCGAGATCCTGAAAGTAATAAAACGTTACCATAACATATTTTACCGGTCAGATTCCAATCTAACGTTTACTAATGCAGTAAAACACAAATTAAATACAACAAACAAAATTCCAATTTATTCTAAATCGTACAGGTACCCTTATATCCACAAGGAAGAAGTACAGAACCAAATTCAAGAGATGTTAGATAATGGAATAATACGACATAGTAAATCCCCGTACTGTGCACCTATTTGGATCGTACCCAAAAAGGAGGATGCGAGCGAAAAAAAGAAATGGCGACTCGTAGTCGACTATAGGAAATTAAACGAAGTCACCATAGACGACCGTTATCCTATCCCAAATATTGAAGAAATACTTGATAAACTTGGAAAATGCATGTATTTTACAACACTAGATCTAGCCAAAGGTTTCTACCAGATAGAAGTTGACGAAACCGATGTTCATAAGACAGCTTTCACCGTCGAAGGAGGACATTATGAATTTTTGAGAATGCCATTTGGATTAAAAACCGCTCCTGCAACATTCCAAAGATTAATGAATACAGTTCTACAAGAATACATCAACAAAATATGTCTTGTCTATCTCGATGACATAATTATATTTTCTACCTCCCTCCAGGAACATGTACAGTCAACTTAAAAGTACAACTGGATAAATCAGAATTCTTCAAAAGGGAAACCGAGTTCCTCGGACATGTGGTTACCCAAAACGGAATAAAACCCAACCCGAAAAAGATCGAATGCGTTATTAATTTTCCTTTGCTCAAAACTCCAAGACAAATTAAAAATTTTTTAGGATTAACAGGTTATTATAGAAAGTTCATTAAGGACTATTCACTGATTGCTAAACCGATGACAATTTTCTTGAAAAAGGACGCTAAAGTTAATCCCTCTGACCAAAGATACCAAGACAGTTTCAATACATTCACAATACTCCTGACTAATGATCCAATTCTCGCATACCCTGACTTTTCAAAGAAGTTCACTCTCACGACAGATGCCAGTAATTATGCACTGGGCGCCATACTTTCCCAAGATGACCACCCAATTTGCTATGCGAGTCGGACACTTAATGAACATGAGATCAATTACAGCACAATAGAAAAAGAACTATTGGCTATCATTTGGGCCACCAAATATTTCAGGCCATACCTTTTCGGACGAAAATTTCTCATTGAGACCGACCACAGACCGTTGACATGGCTCTTTTCAATTAAGGAACCAAATTCTAAACTCGTTAGATGGAGACTCAGATTATCGGAATTCGATTATGAGATCAAGTATAAGAAAGGTACGAAAAATAGCAACGCCGACGCATTATCTAGAATCGAACGAGAACTCCCAGACGTTAACTTACTAGTATCCCATGAGTCCGCCATAAAGGAAAGCAATTCACCTATCAATATGTTTAGAACGCAAATTATTTTAAAAAAGATAACATCGGGCTCGGCGAGAATAAAGAACGAGAAAGTTTTCCAGAATACTAGGAAAACCATAGGAATACAAATTCTCGACAGAGAATATGCAATCACCTTGTTGAAGACCCACTTTGACCCAGACCACATAAACGCAATTATTATAGACGAAGAGCTCTATGATACATTTCGCAATACTTACTGTGAACTATTTTCGGAGAATAAGAATTTTAGAATAATAAGATGCTCTAGAAAATTGGAGGATATAGAAGACGAACTCAAATTAACGGAAGTTATAGAGAAGGAACACTTAGATAAGAATCACAGAGGAATACAGGCTGTATTCGAAGAATTGAAGATCAAGATATATAATTCAAAATTAAAACTAAGGATAACCCAATTCATTAATAACTGTGAGATATGTAATCTCGAGAAATACGACAGGAACCCTCCTAAAATCCCTTTTAAGATCACAGAAACACCGAATAACCCACGTGAAATAGTGCATATAGATGTTTTTTATTCATTAGGAACAACTCTTTTTATGACAATGATAGACAAGTTTTCGAAATTTGCTGTGGCCTACAAAATAATCGGAAGAAATTATCCCCGGTATACTCATATTTAAAAACTTTTTTAATGAAATGTCACATAACTGCAATAGAATGGATATAAAAATGAAAGGAAACTTTCTGCTGAAATTTGAAAATTGTGAAATTAAAACACATAATAAAACCTTTTCAAATATTAAAATCAAAATCTATGATAAGTTCATTTTACCAAACGTAGTAACCAAAATAAAAGAAAAATCTAATTCTATGGCAAATATTAAATTAGAATCTCTATATATCAAGCAAATTAAACACGAAGAAGCCATAAGCAAAATTATATATCAAAACAAGAATTCAAATGTAATAGGCATAAGCATAGATTTAATAATAATATTGATTATCATACTAATAATAATTTTTGTAACAAAACGAAAAATGTCAATCTTACAAATTTCGGAGCCTCAAGCTAACAGTGGGGGTGTTATAGTGTCACCCAATATTCTACTTACACCTGCTAATATAATTTAACGTAACAATGTCTCCCAAATTTCCCCTCAAATAAACCGACTCAAAATTAATCGGAAAATCATACATTCAAAATTCGGTCAACAATTCATTTACACGTTTTGCACTTCCGTTACCACAAACGGGAGAACAAACAATTCCAAAGAATTGTTTGCCAAATAATTTAGTCTACCAAGTTTTCCCGTTTCTTCATTTCCGTTCACGCTTTGGCAAGAATTTCAAAACCAAAGCAAAATTCAGACCAGACAAAATTCCACTTAATTTTGGGCCACACGAAAAAGTGGTAAACAGTTCCAACGAACTGCTTACCAAACGATTGACATTTACAAAATATAAATATTGTACGATCGAACAGATCGAGTAGTCTTAAGATAGATTCGAATTGAGAAAGAACTCGCGAATAAAGAAAACACTTGAAAGAGTGATTAAGAAAAAATTATTTTGGTTTTATTTTTTTTCCGTTCACACAAAGTGATTACGAAAGTTATAACCTTGGGAATACAAATAATATGATTGCACATATAGAAACAGTTTTTTTTTCATCTCTTTTCTCACTTTTTTCTTTCTTCTTTGCTACCGAGTTTTAAATTTTACAATTTTTTTGATGCTTTTTCTTTTATCTCCCCTTTGTCTGATCTTATTATAAACTAGAATTATAGAGATTAATATTTATTGTAGGAACTAATGTATCATTCATTTGGCTTTATGCAGCCTTTCTTTTCTGTAGAGTTAATTTGTAGTGTTCATTGTGTAGTTTTTTGTTTTTTTTAGGTTAGGGTATATTTTGTACGCATGCATGTTTCTTTTTTCGACTTTTATAACTTTTCTTTTACCAAATAAGCATGAATTTATTAATAAATAAAAAATTGGTTTTGCGTTCCGAGTGATGATTATTCCCCCACTTTACACTATTAACACTCATGTACCGTCCTTTAACTCCACGACTGCTCTTGCTGAAGGTTACAACTAACTAAGGTTAGAGATGGATTGCATTCATGTAGTGGAGACAACGAGAGTGGCAAGAGCGGAGTGGAGCTCAATATACCATCCATTCGTTGTTCTAGTGTAGAATTAGGTGCCAACACTGTTGAAATAAAATCTCAATTAATAAAAAGATAAGCTTTTGGGAATTGGTTTCGCCGCAATAATTACCATTAAGATTGGCACCTAGTATACACGGAAAACCAACCCTAGTTCTCTTCGAAAATATAATTTGGGTGAAATGGTTTGACGGTTTGGCTCTCTAAATATCGCTTTGACCGAGAGACAGAATTCTATCCAAAACCAGACCTCGGTGTAAGCACGTGAATTTGCCAATGCTTGAACAAATACGGATGTTAAGATTTATCAAAGGGGAACGTAAATGAGGCCATGCTAGACTTAAAATATTGTTGCTCTTAAATACCAACAGAGGTGGTATTCTAGTTAATTATAATTTGCAGTTAAAGATAACAAAGTAAATTCCTAAATTTTCAAAGTTTGACTAAAGCAAGCGCCTCTACAAAACTTGCTAACAGCGAGATTGCATGGAAGAGCCGAAGTTGTGTGGACTGTTTTGGATGTACCACCGACAATCCAACCGAAAACAGTGTTGGTCAAGCATGACATGCCAAAAATATGAAGAGTTGTATGATGAGACGAGTCAAAAACTCTGCATCGAATGTGTGGGCAGACCGACTGAAATTAGGTTTAGATTTGTTGAATTTTGATTTTTCAGGAACATCAAACTTTTTTCCATGGCGCTCGAGAAACTGACATCGACGACTCAAAACGTCATAACAGGTGTCCCACGAAGGCAGCTCCTTATAGTCCTGCCTCTCGTCATAATTCACCTTTGTGTCTGCATCCACCTTTGTCAACACCAAATGCACCAAAATTGCATTCATGACTTCCATCTCTGAACCAAGCGACAATAATGAGCCACGAACTGCAGAAATTGTATCGATGAGATTTAGCAAAGAAACACTATCACTTTTCAACATACTCGGCACATTGAACAACGTGTTGATATGTTTCAAGAAAATTAGCACCTTGTTGTCGTATCTGTCTTCCAGTCGCTTCAACTCCTTGGGGTAATTTTCATCCGAAACTTGAAAAGGTTCAACAACTGCTAAGGCAGGACCAGAGAGACAATTCCGCAAATAATTGAGTTATCATTTGATTGTCGTTGACCATATTATTGAACGTGGTGATAAATCGTTTATAATCGCCATATTTCCCATCGAACCTAGACAACTTTAAAGTAGGCAAACGAGAAGGATTTGGAACACCAGCTGTAGAGACATTCATAAAACTACTTTCCATAGCCACCGAGCAACGAGATTAATTAAGAAAGCCCAATATTTTTGCTTTCGCTGTGATAAGGATTCTTCCAAATCACTTCGAGCACTGTCACTTGGATGTAAATTTTCAATTTGTCCTTGAATATTACACAATTGTTTGAAATACGATTCCAGAATTTGTAAACGGCATTCTAAAATGGTGGACTCGACTTTTCCAACATTTTTTACCACTTTCTGCTGAATATTGGAAATATTTCTTTTCATGTTCACAAAATTTAAGAGCACAAATTTCCAGGCAAATAGCTACAAGTAGCGTACTTTATTTAATTTAAACGCGGCAATATTGTATATAACGCGTGAACTTCCAACAAAACGTCCTATTTAGTTTATATATATTTCCAGGAGCGGTATCGACACAAAATATTATATGTATGTCTGTATAACACAATTCAAAAATTGAGGTTAATTTTGTCTATTTAAATGTCCAACAAAATGTTCTTTTGATGGGCCACTAAACGAAATTTTCCAATATGAAAATTAGCGAAATAAATTATTTTAATTCTGCTAAAGGAATCTCGATTGTTCGTGATGGTCCTTTTCGAAATTATATTACGACGGCAGCAATTAATGATGTAGTCCAGCAGAAAAACTAGGACAAGCATTGAAAACACAATTGATCCACAGTCAGATTCTGAAAAATATGTATATTTATCCCACGACGAAGGCTCTATATTCAGTTGTCTGCCACGAAACAATTTTAGTCGACGAACCACTGGTTTTTCACGAATAGTTATTTTAATTTATTCCACGATAACAACTTTAAAACTGTCACGGTCTCCAAAATGTTTGCGCAGAACTAGTTAATTATATTTCGCCCGAAAACAAGAAACGAAAAGGTTTAAATTTTATGATTTAGGTTTATGTTTATTCGAAGTCACTTAACAACTGACTTACAAAAACTCTATTTCTTCTATGGACCACAACATAAAAGAAACGACAAATAGAACTACAACAACAACACGTATGGTCAAACCAAACCTCATACGTATTGTTGTTGTTATTGTTTTGGTCTCCAAATTCTCCAAAACAATAATCGAACAAAAATGACAAAAACAATTGAGAGACGAAAGCAACGACCGTTAATGATATGTATGTGTGTACATTAGAGCGTACCAGGTTACAAGTAAAAAAAAAAAATTCGGCGTACACCTTCGAATATTAAGTATTATTGAAAGGTAGTTTCAAAATTTTTTTTTATTTTTTTATGCCGAACGTAGGGGTCGCGCTTTTAAATTTTTCTATATAACTTCTGCATTTATAAACGGATTTTAAAGTGTGATACATCGATGTTTTTCGATGAGGCCGATTTTTTTGTCTTTGAAGTCATTGAGCTCAAGCACCCCCTTCTGGTACTTACCCATCATATCTCAGTTGCTACTACCCTAATGTACCACTCTAATATCAGAAAATTAAAGCTCGCATAAAATCATGAAACTCTTCCTAAGGAAGTATGTCGATTTCCCAGCAGAAAAAGTGTTAAACTAGATTTTTTATTATTTTACCGAGAGCATTGCATGTATTTATAAGTTGTTCTTTGTATCTTCGATGTTTACAGTCGGTTGTCAAAGTGTAATACATATATTGGTGTTTTTGTCCCGCAGATACCAGGTTTTCAGTGTTTAAAGTCGTTGACCTCAACAACCCCCTTCTACTATTTACGCATCATATTTCAATTCTTAGAACAATAAATATAAAAATTAAGGTACAATTAAAATTGTAATCAACCATATTTCGACGCGATTCAAGTTGGGTGTATTTTTGGCGGCTCTCAAGTTTAGAAAAGATGTGGCCCATGCGTTGCTCATCGGTGACCGCCATAGCTGATTCATGCACAACATGAACAAAACGCTCGGTGTTTTGAGAATGGCATGTATAATCTGCGAAAATAAATGAGTTCAGCAAAGAAAGCAATCAAATTAAGTTTTTCTTGTGCTAACCTGGTAAATCGATAATTTCTTCTGAAAATTGGAATGCTTCTAACTGTTCTTGCGAAAAAAACTGCAAGCATGGCGGCTCAGTCAATTCAAATTGTTTCCAATCGATCATATTGAAATATGAGTCACTATCAAAATTGATAAAATTATGAACTGGTGGACCGAACATTTGTCGAATGCTTCCCGTGGCTTCATTGCGGGCTGATGAAATCTTATCATAGGCATCTGAACGCACTAGTGGATCTGGGTCTGTTATCATCGATAACAAAATATTTTCAGGATGAAAAAAATATCCGTTATTTTCAATGAACGGACGGATGACCTCTTGAATATCTTTTGGAACACACGGACACGAAACACTATTAATATATTAAACTTACAGGGTAGTGTATGCAATTTTGAATGCCTTCTCCGATACTTCCGGGCCAGATTCCAGGTCTTTTCTGTTCTTCTATTGTTACAATAAAATATAGACCGTTACTTACTGTGAAATGTGACAAAGTAGTTTTGCTCATGTTGTGCATGAATCAGCTATGGCGGTCACCGATGAGCAACGCATGGGCCACATCTTTTCTAAATTTGAGAGCCGCCAAAAATACACCCAACTTGAATCGCGTCGAAATATGGTTGATTAAAATTTTAATTGTACCTTAATTTTTATATTTATTGTTCTAAGAATTGAAATATGTTGCGTAAATAGTAGAAGGGGGTTGTTGAGGTCAACGACTTTAAAAACTGAAATCCTGGTATCTGCGGGACAAAAACACCAATATATGTATTACACTTTGACAACCGACTGTAAACATCGAAGATACAAAGAACAACTTATAAATACATGCAATGCTCTCGGTAAAATAAGAAAAAATCTAGTTTAACACTTTTTCTGCTGGGAAATCGACATACTTCCTTAGGAAGAGTTTCATGATTTTATGCGAGCTTTAATTTTCTGATATTAGAGTGGTACATTAGGGTAGTAGCAACTGAGATATGATGGGTAAGTACCAGAAGGGGGTGCTTGAGCTCAATGACTTCAAAGACAAAAAAATCGGCCTCATCGAAAAACATCGATGTATCACACTTTAAAATCCGTTTATAAATGCAGAAGTTATATAGAAAAATGTAAAAGCGCGACATCTACGTTCGGCATAAAAAAATAAAAAAAAAAATTTTGAAACTACCTTTCAATAATACTTCATATTCGAAGGTGTACGGCGAACTTTTTTTTTGAGGTACGCCCTAGTGTACATACATACAAAACGATCTACAAAGCAACAGAAAATAATTTCTGTTGCTGCTTTCGTGTCTAGCATACATTGCATCATCTTTCGCACATAACAAACGTCGTTCTTTCCGATCACTTGTTGGCAAAACGCATTCACAAATCAAAGCAGCAACGATTGTTTTTATACCCTCACCCTACGGGTAGGAGGGTATGTATCATTTGATACGACCTAAAAGTGTAACACCTAGAAATATTCACATTAGACCCCAGTTGTCTTTGAACCAAATTCGATTCATGACTTTCTGAATCGTTTGAGCCATGTCCGTCTGTCCTGCTGGTAACTTTCGAAAGAGTTAAACAATCACTCTAAAATTTGGCATGGCTTAATATTTTCCCAAAACTGCTTATGGGATTGCATATGGGCTATATGGCCACGCCCCTTCGGGTACCTCCCATACAAATCGTCTATTTCTCCCACTTTAGACATCGTGTAATAATATCAATATGACCAACTCGATCTTGCCCAAATTCTGTATTTAGTAAAGATATAGCAAGTCAAAGTTTTGAACAAAAAATTGGAAGTCTGGCAACTCCCCTTCTGGTACCTCCCATACTACATCCCGCCTACCTTAGAAATCATGTAATAATATCAATTTGCCTAACGCAATCTTGCCCAAATTCTGTATTTAGTAAAGCTATAGCAAGACAAAGTTTTGAACAAAAAATTGGAAGTCTGGAAACTCCCCTTCTGGTACCTCCCATACAAATGTACCATCCCGCCGCATCAAAAATCGTGTAATAATACCAATATGCCCAACGCAATTTGCCTAACACAATCTTACCCAAATTCTGTATTTAGTAATGCTATTGCATGGCAAAGTTTTGAAGAAAAAGTTGGAAGTCTGGCAACTCCCCTTCTAGTACCTCCCATACAAATGTACTATCCCGCCCCTTATAAACCGTGTGATATTAACAATATGCCCAATGCGATCTTGCCCAAATTCTGTATTTAGTAAAGCTATACCAAGACAAAGTTTTGAACAAAAAATTTGAAGTCTGGAAACTCCCCTTCTGGTACCTCCCATACAAATGTACCATCCCGCTCCATTCAAAACCATGTAATAATATTAATATGCCAAACGGGATCTTGCCCAAATTTGGTAGTTAGTAAAGCTATGGCTGGAAAAAGTTTCGGACAAAAAGTTGGAAGTCTGGCAACACCCCTTCTGGTACCTCCCATACAAATGGACCATCCCGCCTACCTTTGAAATCGGGTAATATGATCAATATGACCAACGCGATCTTGCCCAAATTCTGTATTTAGTAAATCTATAAACATCTAAATCTCTCCCTAGTCGGACTCCTTCTGGTACCTCCCATACAAATTTACCATTCCACCAACTTTAGAAATCGTGCAATTATATAAATTCGCTCAACGAATTATATATTTAGTAAAGCTCTAACAACACACATTTTTCGAGAAAAAACTCTGCTTTATATTCCGCCCTTTCTGTAAAAATGTGTAATACAATATTTTTCTATAACATTCGGTATTTTTTAGGTTGCTATTATGACATTTCATCATATGTTACATCCAATGTTACGCTCACTTTTGACTTTCCGATACTTTGGAATATGAGACTTTTATGTTTTTACTGAGGGTGAGGGTATATATAAGTCGGTTTAACCGACTGCAACTTTTTCAATGGTTTTTTTCTCCGAATTTTATTTCAATTTCGTCATAATTTTCTGTTCCACTTTCAACTGTCTTTTCTCTGCACGCCGGCTTTGTGTCAGTGTTTAATATGTATGGCCCAATTCACACGGGAATAATTTTTAGTCCGAACAACTTTTGTTTTTTCCAAAACACACGAGACTAATTAATCTGACTAAAATTGTATACGTATACACAGCTTTGAGTGTGTTAGTATTTTCTTTATTTGTTTCACGTTTGTTTTGTGTGCATGTATTAGTTTTGTTCTGGTAATGCGGGGTTGTAGCTGGATGAAAAATTAATCCAACCAAAAACGACTCTCCTCACCGAAAATGCCTACAAGCTGCCATGTTAGACCAGAACAATTAATCCCGTGTGAATTGGGCCTATCAGTGCACACACACGACTATGCTCGTTCAGGATTAATTTCGTCGTTACTACAGAGATCGTTTTCAATTCCACTACGGTACGGTGCATTCACACTAATTGATTACGTAATTTAACAACACTTCACAACAGTTTTCACCACTATTTACGTATTATTTCTCATTCAAGACTTCACTGCCTGCATTAAAAAAATCACTCCATTTTGCTCAATTTATTAAGAGATTTCGGTTGAGTCCCCAAACTTGTAGGATTTACTCTACATTGGCTCAGTTTCACGAATAAAACAACACATTATTTATCGATAATTCATTGTCCTAAGGCTATTTTACACTATGGTTTGATGTACTTATAAAGTAGTATGTACAGTAGGGTGACCGCGATTTAAATTTTGTCGAATTTCGAGGAGCGCCGGGCGGAATTTGGTTACAATTTGTCCAAAAATTATATGGTGAAAATTTCAGCCAAATCGTGCATTATTAACACGAGGCGCAACGAGATCGAAAATCAGCCTTGTTCAATTATCCCATTTCATATGAAAACATGGCTTTGTTTTTGTTTTTATTCTACGTTTGAGACAAGAAATACAAAGAAGGATAAATAGAGATTGTTTTTTTTTTGCTTGTTGTTGTTGTAATGAGCTTTTTAGTGCATTTCTGTTTATACCGTTAGGTTGTAAAAGAGTGTGAGTAGCAAAAAGAGAAATAGAAACAAAAACAATCATTGTGAAAAAAGAATTTCTGTACATTGAATGAAAATAATAGATCAAGGTTTCAGTTGACTACGCATTCTTACGGAGAGTACGCATTTTAAGTGAATTGTTCAACTTGTTTTTTGTAATATTTCTTGGAGGAACACCAAAGAGAGGTATTCAATTTTCAATGCCAGGTGCCGTACACTACGCTCGATAGATGGCAAATTATTTATTGCCTCAAAATTTTAATTTTTAGACATCAGTTTCCAGAAATGACAGATGTGGAATTAAATGGTTTAGTTGAAGTTGCTGGGTTTATAGTAAAATGTTACTCACGATTTTGGTTTGATTCAACTCAAGCCGATATAGCTGCCATAAACGATTTAGAATTTTTAAAGAAAATAAATGGCTACAAAAATATAAACCAAAAAATATCTGAAAAGGCAGTTTCGAAAATGTTGAACCACCTCTACTATTTAAGCGAAGAAACTGTTGGCTTTGCTTTATTTGATGACCGACTGGATTATGAAACTAAGAGCAAACTAGTGGCAAAAATGTCTAATGGTGATCCTGGAGATGAGCAAGAGCAAGAAGAGAACATTTAAAAAAACTTTCAATGGGAAAAGAAAATTTTAAGGACTATATTGTCAGAGATGTTTCACTTATATTAGAAGATCTTTTCAAAGTAAAAACGTTCAACGTCTTCAAGCGATTTAAAATATCTACAAGTTTCTTCAAAGAAAATACGTGTACATGGGAATATAACAGCGACTTCAAAAGAGGAAAAGAAATCGTTACAAAATTAAGTGTTGTTAATGACTGTGCTGAAAGAGGAATTAAACTTATTCAGGAATACCATGGCAAAATCAGTAAGGATGAACAGCAAAAGCAGCATTTGACAAAGGTAATTTTGAATAAATTTTTTTGCTAATTTAAGTACCACATTTTTTACATTTTCAGGTCGTGCAAAGCTACAGAAAACAATTTTCAAAGCATGCCGATTTAAAGTCTTTAAGCAAAAAGTTTGAGTCATAAATAATTATTTCTTAAAATAATATGTCTAAAATTGCAATCTATGAATTACAATGTGCAAAATTTAAATATTGTCAAAAATGTTAGTGTAAACTTAGGTTAATAAGTAGGGCAACCAAAAATATGCTCTTATAAATTCGTTTTAGGCGCTAAAAATATGCTCTAAAATTAATCAAATATGCTGCATAAATATGCTTAAACAAATTAAAAAATCAATAGATTTTTTGCAATAAAAAAGTTTATTTTTTTAAAATCTTGAGGCTAAAAACAAAACAAAGTAACAATTCACATTACAATTAAATTAATAAAAAATGATTTTACCTTACAGCTGAACTCATGCGAGGCACGCAAAGCAGTGTTTACTTGACAAGTGAATAATGAACACCCAACTGACATTAGGTCGAAGCACTAGAAATCTAATGTATTTTGTTTTTGTTGATAAATTCGCCTTGACGAAAATGAATTCGTTTTCAATCGCTTATGCTTTCAATTGTTCTATGCGTAGTTTTTATTTTCGCTCCCTTTCGTAGAAGTAGTCAGCTGAATTGGAGATTCAGAGCAGGGATGATAAATGAGATTGATTAATTTGTACGAATTGTGTTTCTAAAAAGTACTTTTTGGAGTACTTTTACTTTAGGAAGGTATCTGAAGTTCCAAGTCTACCTAAATTAGGTCTGCCAAGAACCGCGTTATTTCGTCTATATTCCCAGAATCGTCTATTCGTATATTCGTTAATAATTCACATATGTGACCTTCTCCGAGAAAAGGGACCTAGTGTGTGAAAATTAAGTTTTGAGAAAAACGCATTTAAAGTTTCATAACGCATTATCACTGTGAACACACCTTCAGTTGGGAGAACCCGTTTTTTGACACACTAGGTCACATATATGGACATATATGTATGTATATAAAAACTAGATACATATTCGGGAAATCAGTATCATACCACAAAAACTATGTTGTTATGTAGCATTTCCTTCTATTGTTTTAACAATATTTTAAAGTGAAAAAACAGACAATATTTGTTTGAAACACCTCTTTAGTTATCCAAGCTCAAAAAACGCGTTGCGCCGACTGTCGTTAAAATCACATGCAAAAAAGCTGGCAACAGAAAACGATTGGATTCGTATTTAGGCTCATGTAAAAACTATGTTACCAGACTTAAGAAGATGGTCAATAATATTTGAGAAAATGAAAAAAAGTATCAAATGAGTGGCGGTACTTTTAAGAGTCAAAAAGTATTAAAAAAAAAGTACTAAATTATCAAATTTATCATCGCTGATTCAGAGTCACAGTAACACAAACAAAATGTTAAGGCGAATTGTATCGATAATAAATAGATGCAACATGCAAACAGAGTTACCACGCAAGTAAAAGAAATAAAAAAGAAGAACGATTTTTAATACCAAAAATATGCATTTCTCGCCAAATATGTAAAAATAAGCAATTAGGACAAATTATGCTAAAATATGCTGTAACAAATATGCCTCAAACTTCTTGTTTTTGCACAAAACGTGTTAATAACTTGAACATTTGCTGTTAAAATTGAAAATAGAAAACATGCAAATGCATATAATTGGTTGCCCTATTAATAAGGATTAACTACTAAAAAAAATGTAAATAATATTTATACATAAAATAACAAAAAACTTTCCTTTTCTCTTTTTTATTGTTCTCGACTTATAATAATTAAGTTACTTGTTTTATTTTACTATTAAAGCTAAATAATTTAAACATCCGGAAATAATTTAAACATTTTACAAAAATCAATGCACAAGAAATTGTCGGCTAAGTTTTCTACGGTGAAAAAACTTTCGAAGCCGTCTAGTGGAGGGTTTTGTTGTTCGAATAAAATTGCGGAAACATTGAATATCGCATTGCGTTTCTGGATATATGTATATCTCCCATTCAATGAATGGTTGAGGCAGTTCGTACATTTTTATACATTTGTCTCCCCACATCCGTAACAAAAACGATTCTAGTAGTATGTCTCCCGTCCGGTACACACGCACTTTTGTTTGTCTGGTCGTTGTCGCGTTTGTTTATGTTCTGTCTGTTCAGTGTCTTCTGGTGTCATAAAATAACAACAACAACAACCAAAAAAAATGATGTCGCTACATTTGCCCTGGAAGCAAACCAGATTTCAGTGAAAAATGTTTACAAACAACGTTTACGGCTGAATAATAAAACACCGTGCTATATTAAAAATTATAGAATACTGCATTCACAAAAGACGGAAGTGAAAAGGCAAGCAAAGAAGCATCTACTGACAATGTAGAACCATCTACAGGATGGCTGATGAAAGCCGCTAACAAAAAAAGTATAATAACTTTTTTTCTATCTAATGAATTTGGTTATTTTTTTTTTACTTTGCAGATTGATTTTTAGGTTTAACAAAAGTTGATAGCAAGAATAATAATGAATCTTGTTAATTTTTTTTTACTTTGCAGATTGATTTTTAGGTTTAACAAAATTTGATAGCAAGAAACAAGAAATAGGATTGTCCGCCAGTATCACCCACTGGAGGCCGTAGTTTCGGTTCACAGAGAGTATAGGCGCACGTTTGGCGGCAATACTCCGAGCAGATGTACCATAATGAGACTTGGTAAAAATTTTGACGAGCATGGGACAGTCAGGAGAAAAAAATCGCTGCTGCCATACAAAACAATCCAGGAGTTTCAACAAGAAGCTTATCTCCTCAAATCGGTATAAGCAGACAGTAATTGTAGTCAATTATGCACAAATTGCCAACGAACTGAACGCAGCAGACTTCCCGATTCGCTTGGAATTTTGCCAGAAGATGCTTCAAATGGTGGAAGAGGACGGAAGCATGTTTCTTAAACGAACGGAAACCCCGCCTCCACAATAAGTATCCCGCCCCGCCCGGCAGAGAGCGCACATCCCCATAACGTAGGGACCGCGTACGCACCATGCACCGCGCGTGGCGGAGTTGGTGTTATACTATGATATTGTGTAGTTTCACATTCAACTGGCTACAGATAATTATCTTCAACCAGTATATAAAATTAAAAACAAAACGTACAAAATTAAATACTTACTAGATACTCTACTGCTACTAAGACTAATCATTAGTTAATTCAAGAATAGCATGTTTTATTTCTACAACACCCTTTTGCAAATCAATGTTTTTCTAATAAAAATTAAATTCACCACAAATTCGGTTTAATCGATGAAAATTTGAATAATTTGATTTGCAGTGGAGTAGACTAAGAGCGCGAATATTGCGATATAATCTTCGTGGAACAAAAAACTTCAGATTAGACAATAAAAACTGAGAATCAGAGTCTCTATTGATAAGATTAACCCTTCGTCAGGCACATATTTTGAGCCCTTTGTTCTGGCACATGGTGTCTGGCCAGACCCCTATACATTTACATGCATTTGTATGGAAATAAGCGCTGTTTGCCGTTACATTTTTTACTAAGATAGGAAAATATTTGTTATATTTTGTGTTTCTATTTTTTTTACTATGTTATTCGCTACCTGAGGAAGAAAAAATAGACCTGAAAAAATCTTTGGAATGAAAAGGGCAACAATTTTTTTGTTCTATATATATTTCTCTTTATTATTATTATTTATGAAGAATTCATTGAATTTTTTTATTCAGAATTTTGCGGAAGGCAACAAAAACACAAATAATCTACTTTTGAATGTTGCTGACAAACAGGATTGTTGCATTTGCAGCAAAAAAAAAGCGTGTCTTACGGCGTATTTTGTCACCTTGCTGCAGGCAAATTCTGCAATCTTTTTTGGCAGCTAATGTGTCTGGACCACTGCGTGAAGCCACATTAAGGTTTGCAAATGCTATACGAGTTTATTGGCTTTTTGTCCTGTTCCAAGGACTTTTTTTCAATTATTAACTTATACATCGAAAGCCAACAATATTTTGGGAGATAACCTGAAATTATAGCCATGTACCTAAAATAGAAGTATGCTAAACTGAAGCATGAAAATGAAATATGTCTGGCCAGAACCATGTGCCAGTTCGAGGGTTAAATACAAATACTACATCTAGCATAGTTCTGCGACTAGACTAAGTAGGGAGACTAATCAGATTGATGCAATGTTCATATGGAGGGACCACCAAATTTGAGTTCAATCCCAGAACACGCAAACAGAACAAAAGGAATTGTTTCTGGACTGATTCTACTTTATCAGTACAAACAACTACATCAGCAACAAACAACAATAACACCAGCAGTCACACACATTATCAACACCAACGCGAAGGGTTTTTTATGCTCCGCTTCTCCTGTGTTCCCCCCTTCGTCTCCGTATCCCTTTACGCATAATACAACGACTGTGCTCTCTTCATGTCGCTGCCTGATTTGTGTTGAAGGTTTAACACTGAACACTTGTTGGATCTAGCAGCGTGCGTACAGTTATTTACATTTATGCTTTGATATTGTTTTGTTTTTCTGTATGTTCGCAAAACACATTTTGCGAATATACGAGACCTGAAAGCTAATTTCTTTGAGGTATACACGCACGTTAAGTTCCATAGGCCAGATGTATTCGCTCTATGTGAGACTCAGGTGTGTGAGGGTTCTAATCCCCAGAAGTTTCACAATCTTTATTTTCCCACAGAGGCCTTGTGGTATACATATTTAATGGTGTTGTGTTCCAGAGCCAGCAGCATTTGGACTCACAAGATCCAGAATTTAACTCCATTTGTGTTAATTTCAGGATTAGATCACACGCATTACACTTCGGGTTTCTTTACAGAAGTGCAAATTTGGAAAGAGAGGGCTTGGATTCCTTTCTGATTCTATATCAACAATTTTAGAAGATCGTCCGGACAGTGAAATTGTAGTTGCTGGGGATTTCATTGTCCATAATCAATCTTGGCTTTCTCATTCGAGCCACACTTCTCCGGAGCGACAGTACGCTGAGCTTTTCGCCGCGTGTTGAAGGGCAATACCTGAAAAGTAGGAGGTTAACATTCTTAACCTCACACCCTGAAAATTACAACGTTAACTTTCGCACCTCTTGGCAACTCGGATCCTTGCACCAGTTCAGCATCCTTTTCCTTATCCGATCTTCGACCCACTTCTAAAACACACACGAAGAGGACAATGTATGTATACGAAAGGCATGTTGTTTCAGCAATTTAACTGGAACACGTTTTTTCTGCGAAGACTACTTCGATCAAACCTCCAAAGAATTGTTGGTTTAATCAGACATGCAAATATGCTGTCAGATTAAAAGAGAAAGGGACAATTCTTCGTCTTCTAATTCAACTCTCGTTAACGATGACCAGATATTCACTGACACGGTTGACAAAGCTAATCTCCGGCTGAAATATTTGCAAAGAATTCATCTTTGTCAGACAGCAGTCAATCACTCCCCGTGATCGAAACCGTATCTAGTTATTTTTCGAACACGTCAAAAGGGTTCTTGCAGATCTCAATGTAAACAAAACTCCGGGCCCTGACGGTGTTTTAGCACTTGTCCTATGTAAGTGCTCTTCGATGCTAGATTGTCAATTGCGCAATATTTTCAACATATCGTACCGTGCTGGTATTTACCCTTCACGTTTGAAAGTTGCCAATGTGCAGCCCGTCCCCAAGAAAGGTGAGGCTACAAATCCTGCAAATTACCGTCCAATTGCAATATGTACTGCGCTCCCGAAGGTCATGGATAGCATGGTTAACCACCATCTTGTTAAGTATTTAGAGTCTAACGGCCTTCTTAGTGATCGACAGTATGGCTTCCGTAGAAATCGATCTACTGGAGACTTATTGCATTTGGTGTCGGTAATACCTTCTCTCGATTCATATCGAGTTTTCTCAAGGATCGCTCTATACGAGTGGTTATAGATGGGGGCTCATCCAACGAGCATAGGCTGACCGCAGAAGTGCCACAAGGCTCTGACCTCTCTCCTTCTCTATTTATAATTTTCATTGACGACCTGTTAGGTCAGACTGTGAACCCAATCTACTCCGTTGCGGTTGACAGCAACCTCTGTCGTTCATACCCAAATGAACAGAGTAGATTTTAGTGCGCAAAAGACCCAGTGCTTTTTGTTGTCACACAAACGTTCCACTGGTCCACTCTGTATGGGTTGTGTGGATATCGACTAATCAGACACTCTTGATGTTCTGGGCATGAAGATACAAGGTGATGCTCGTTGGGAATAATTTGGTTTTTGACCATCGGTAGTTATACCCTCACCCTACGGTTAGGAGGGTATATATCATTTGATAACGCTCAAAAGTGAAACACCTAGAAATACTGACATTAGAACCCAAGTCTTTTTGAATCAAATTCGATTCATGACTTTCTAAATCGTTTGAGCCATGTCCGTCCGTCCGTCTGTCTGTCCTGCTGGTACGCACGATAACTTTCGAAAGAGTTAAGCAATCACTCTGAAATTTAGCATGGGTTAATATTTTCTCAAAACTGCTTATGAGATAGCATATGGGCTATATGGCCACGCCCCTTCGGGTACCTCCCATACAAATCTGCTATTTCGCCCACCTAGTTCGATCTTGGCCAAATTCTGTATTTATTAAAACTATAACTGGACAAAGATTCTGTCAAAAACTTGGAAGTCTGGAAACTCCCCACTTTAGAAATCGTGTAATAACACCAATATGCCCAACGCGATCTTGTCCACATTCCGTATTTAGTAAAGGTATAACTGGACAATTTTTCGAACAAAAACTTGGAAGTCTGGAATCTCCCCTTCTGGTACCTCCCAGAAAAATGTACCATTGCACCCAATGTACGTGTAATTATATAAACTCGCTCAACGAATCTTTCCGAAATTATATATTTAGTAAAGCTTTAACTACATACAATTTTGTAGTAAAAACTCTGCTTTATATTCCGTCCTTTTTGTAAAAACTTCTAGTACAATATTTTTCTATAACATTCGGTATTTTGAAGTTGCTATTATGACATTTCATCAGATGTTACATCCAATGGTAGCACCCATTGTATGTTTTTACTGAGGGTGAGGGTATATATAAGTCGGTTTACCCGACTGCAACTTTTTCACTGGTTTTTACATAGGATTGGCATTTAAAGAAATTCGGTAATTTGGAAAATTTGACTTTCGCATAATAGCGTTTGTCTGATGGATTGGTAATTATGGCAGATATGAGAAATTTTTGGCTAAGTTTTCTACGGTAAAAATACTTTCGAAGCCGTTTAGTGGAGCGTTTTGTTTTGCTGTTCGAATGAAATTGTCGAAACATTGAATATCGTTTTGCGTTTCTGGATACATATCTCCCATTCAATGAATGGTTCACGTAGTTGCTACATTTGTCTCCCCACATCCGTAACAAACAAAATTCTAGTTCCAAGCATTTTTGCCAGTGGTGTTTAGTGGCGTCACAGTTCCAACAATTTGAGGGATCAACTGAACACTCGTTTTGAGCTGTTGGGTCAGTTGGGGTTAGCTCTTCGTCCCTGTTACGTACAATACAGTTGTTAGGAGAAGCAGAAAAGTTTTTCCTCACATACTCATCGCTAAGAAAATGTTCTCTTTTCTGTACCAATTTACGTAAGTGTGTGATAGAATTTATTGGGATATATAACAGTTCCTACCAAATTTCGGGGTAAAGATTACCAATAAGCACTTCTATTAATACCGACTACTCCATTGGCTAGTAAGCCTGTCAATTATTGACACTGAATCATAAAATGCATCGAAGGTTTCCCCTGATTTCTGTTTCTTATTTACTCTCGAATATCGAACAAAGTTTTAAAAATACTGGCATTTTAGAGCCTCACAGAATTTTATCCAGATAATTGTACCCACTTGGCGACGGTATCGCCAGTACTACTCTCTAGTTTTAACACGCAGAAGAATATTTAAATTGCGACAGATTATTAAAAAATATCCATTAAATAAAATATCCGAATTTAAGATTCCGCCTCCGAATTTAAGATTCCAATTCTGAATTATAGCTGCAATCTTATCTGGCTGTAAGGGCATGTTCGATACGGAAAAATGGTAAGACGAATTACAATCATTTGGAGAATTTATTTGTGGATTAGGTGTAATATGGTTTCTAGTAGTTTGTTGCTGTAAAGGGATTCTAGACTTGGTTGTCGTTTTTACCGAATCAGATATTCGTTTACATTCCGGGTATTTTGCATCCGTCGGTAGGTAATCGATGATATAATGTTTATGGTGCGGGGGGGAACACTCATTGAATATCAAAAAGTCGTGCACGTAGATCATGAACTCACCACAGATGAAACAAATCGATGGCTTATCAATAGAGGGACTTTGTACCATAGTAGGCGGCGGTGTACGTTCCACAAATTTTTTTTTTAAAAAAATAATGAAGTAAGTACAAAGTTAATTTCTTTTCGATGTTAATGATAGGTGACTCCAGATGTAGTGATGATCATTTCAGTTGATATACTAAATATAATTAGTTTTTTTTAAAGATACTTAAAGTAATTACAGCCCTCACCTTGTAAAAGGTAAGGTATAAAACGTTTCCAAAAAAGTAGGGTTTACTATTTTATATTCAGATTGAAAACGAAATTAGTGTTTCACCCAAGCAACACATTCTATAAAACAATAACAGTGGATTTCCAATGCAAAAAAATAGCATAATCAAAAAATAAACGTTACGATATACAGAATAAATTACGTTGCGTTTCAAACAGAAAGAAATTTACGTTTACGTTTTACAAAATGAGGGAATTACAGTTGATCAAAAGCGAACACAAGTCATATCATAAAAAAAAACAGAACTTAACGCAGTCATACAAGCGGATATCCGAGAAATTACAATGTGTGTGAACTGACAAGCGCTAATACAAGACCAAGAAATGTTAATATTTTTACATATAGGTAAAAAGCTTTCAAGGAAATGTTGTCTAGAACGAAATTGTTAAATGGCGATCAACTCTAGCTCTGAGTATGGCGCAATGCGCATCATATGGCTAACTGGTCATCACGGAGTAAGAGGAAACGATAAAGCAAATATGGTGGCCACACGAGCCAGGGATTTGCAACGACGTCATCGCGTTATTTTGTCTTTTGTACGTATTTGCAGTGTATTACAGAAAAAATAACAACAAAAACAATACACAAAAAAACAATCCTCCATCTCAACAACAAAAACAATACTTAACCAAGCAAAGTCCACATCTACAACAACAGCAACCACACGTGTCTCAGCACAATACGAATGACTTCTATATCCTCCGGCTAACATTCAGGGGATGCTCCACACAAGCGAATTGCACTGTGCTAGCAATTGGAAATAAGGGTGTTGGATGGAGGACATTTGTTGACATTAGTCTTGAATTTGAGTATGCTGCAGCTGACAGGAAATACGCTTGCTGGATGACTATTCCACATAGGAACAGTTCGGCTGAAGAACGAATTTTCTCTATAGTGCGTCGTCCGATCATCCGTCCGTTACACAATGAACGGAGGACAGTCCTGGATAGCCGCGTATTCCGGCTGAATGTCCTAACAACAGGGACCAGACGACGGATACCTTGTGAACAGATACCGTTGAAATATCTAGAGAATAGCGATACACATAACATATCCCGGCGATGCTGTAGGGAGACCAAAGAGTTGGATACCCTACTATCAATATCATCACCACCAGCGTTGCCGTTGATGATACTAAAGTATCAAAATGATACTTTTTTGGGTCTTGCCACTTTTTTGATACTTTTTGTTTTTGATACTAAATTTGATACTTTTTGTTTTTAGATCCCTCTATGATCAAATCAAATGTTGATATAGATTATTTCGATTTAATATCTGAATTTAATTATAAAATTAAAGATGCAGATGAATTTGTGAGCGAATATCAATCTTTGGAGGCTTTACCAAAAGAAAAAACATGGGAGCGCCTTTTCCAAATTAGGGATGCTGAGGAGTTTTCTCTTATGAAAAATAAGCTAACAAATAGACTCAAAGTTCAGACCTGTAATGAGAGACTATCAGCTCTTAATTTGGTAGATACTGATTTAGAAGTTTGGAAGCCAAACACGGAATTAATTGACAAATTCCGAAAAAAAATTACAAAAAAATAAATACCAAGTACATAAGTACCAAATTCTCATTGACAGTTGTTTTTTTACATGAATTCGTAGTTTTACCTTGTTTTATTGTTCTGCTTACTTTTTACCTAATTTGAAGTAATTTTCAAATAAAAAAATCGTTATAAAACGTTTTATACTTTTTTTTTTAAAAATGATACCCTTTTTTGGTACTGTTTTTTGAAAAAGATACTTTTTGTGATACTTTTTGAAAAAAGTCAACGGCAACGCTGATCACCACCGCTCTCCTCTCTACACGGTCCAAATATGTCATTGGAGCCCCTGGCCATATATGGGATTTGTATTGTATTTAAGACCGGATGTAGGTGGTGGAAATATTTAAGAGATCAGATGAGGAGAAGTATTTCCTGCACCGCTTTAAAAACCCTAAACACTTGAATGCTTCTTTCCGCACTTCGAATATATGGCTAGCCCAGCGAGCATCACCCTGTATCTTCATGCCCAGAACATCAAGAGTATCTGATACGTCGATATCCAAACCACCCATAGAGATTGACCACTATGCTGGATCAGTGAAACGTTTGTGTTACAATAAACATCACTAGGTGTTTTGTGCGGTTGAGTGAATCGTTTATCGCTTGCCTCTATCCTCCACCTCCGGGGACTTGGCTGATGTTCAAATGAGTACGAATGACAGAGGTTGCTGTCATTCTATATGAAGTGGATTGGGTTCACAGTCTGCCCCAACAGATTGTCAATGAAAATTAGAAATAATGAGATTTCTACGGAAGACATACTCTTGATCATTAGGAAGGCCGTTAAACTCTAATTATGTTACAAGATGGTGATTAACCATACTCTCCATGACCTTTGAGAGCGCAGAAAATATTGCAATCGGACGGTAATTCGCAGCATTAGTAGCCTCACTTTTTGGGGATCGGCTGAACATTGGCAACTTTCAAACGTGACCGGTAATTACCAGCACGGTTCGATATGTTGAAGAGTTTGGCAATGGACGAGCTAGCGTCGAAGAGCACTTACATAGGACAAGTGCTGAAATACCATCCGCGCCCGAAGTTTTATTTAAATTAAGATCTGCAAGAACCGTTTTAACTCCACGTGTTCGAATAAATATCTGAGGCATCGAACTACGTTAGCGATCACGGGGAGTGGTTGACTGCTTTCTGGCAAAGATATTAACCGGGTCAGTGAAGACCTCGTCATCGTTGACAATAATTGGAATAGAGGACGCCGAATTGTCCCTCACTCGTTTAACAAACTGAACAAAAGATCTTACTTCCCCTGGGAGAAGAAATTTTCGTGGAGAAATTTTTCGCGCCTAGGCACTCTGGCACAACTGGATCTTGCCTGCTTACTCATCAGCTCAGTAATGGCGTTTTTATTTAAATGCCAATTTATGAATGCTTCCTCTTTGGATCTGACAGCTTCTTTGCATGTCTGATTAAACCCACAATTCTTTTAAGGTTTAATCGAGGTACTATTCGAGGGAATAAACGTGTTTATTCCAAGAAGAATTATTTTCTCGACCATTTCAGCAGCAGCATCGATATTATTGTCTAGGAAACATAATTTCCAGTGAAATTGCTGGATACGTGGATCACCAATATTTCAACGATGTAAAGACGGTGTTGGAAGAGACGCGGCAAGTACAAGAAAATATACAGGAAGAAACCGCACAATCAAGTCTCCAAGGCCGCCAAGTCCAGCTGATAGCATTATAGAGATGCTAGAATCTAAGATGGCAGAAAGGCGTCCACCACACAGTGATACCACTGACATGAGGATGTACAGGAGTAAAATAAAGGACATCTGGACCGTGATATCGCAATGGGCATGTGAGGTAGAATTAAAGTACCGACGGGATACTTCTGATTCAGAAGCATATGAGGCTCTGGAAGACAGAAGGTACCGGATGCAAGCAAAACTGGAAGAAGGAATTTATGGAGTTCACCGTTGCCGGTGACAAACCTACCCATGTTTGCTGGAAGTGAGCAAGAGTGGCCTTCATTTTGCTCAGAGTTTAAAAGTCTGGCACACCAGAGACAGGACCTTACAGATGCAGTAAAGTTCCACTATTTAAAATCTTCGCTCAAGGTGAAGCCAAATCGATGGTACAACATTTGCTGCTCGGATCGGAATCCGATTACAACGAAACCTGGAGGTTACTGGCCGGCAAATATGAAAATAAAAGAAAAATATTTTCGATGGCATTCGACCGCTTCGACCTGCCAAATCTAGACGCTGATAACCATCAAATGGTAAAGAAGTTCGTCAGTACGATAAATGAAAGTGCATTTATCATGAAAGATAAAGCAGAAGTTAGCAGTGATGTCGAAATTTTGTTGGCGCACATCATTTTGTGGAAGTTTAATGGAAACACAAGTCAACAGTACGAGCATCATACAAAGAAGACAAAAGAAGTACAATCACTCCAAAATGTGAATACTTTTTTGGATCGGATCCGTATTACGTTGGCATCTGTTCCGATTAAAAATAAGAATCCATAGACTTCTCACAGGCACCTGAAAGTTCAAGCACAATATAATAACTTGCCGGATGGACGAATTCAACTTCTACCGGCGCTTCTGGACAGTTGTTCTCAGACATCATTTATATCGGAGAAAACTGCCCAGGGTTTAAGGCTTCCCCGAATAAGAGCTACAACTGACAAGAATGGAGTATCGTCGGATGGAGTGGAGACGGCATGACACAAAGTTGTGATTGAAGTGCGTCCCCGTTTCAGCGACAATTTCGCGGTTATGAGAGAAGCGGTTGTTCTATCTAAGCACCACAAAACATTACCCAATAAATCGTTTCACATCAACGTCAAGATTGGAAGAACTATATCTTAGCTGATCCCAATTACAACAGAACTGGGGAAATAGACATAATTCTGGGTGCGGACGTGTATCCAGAAATCATGAAGACGAGAAACCTGCTAATGGTATGATAGCTCAGAAAACCAAACTTGGTTGCATACTTGCAGGTAATATCCAAAAAATACCGAAGAAAAACAATTTGATTGCAGCAAGTGATATATGCCAAAGGTTACACAAAGAGAAAGCTGAACGATCCATCAAAGCCGGACGATCCAGCCAGTATATACCCAGAATCTTTTCTGTAGTTGGCTGCAATTCATCCAACTCACTGGAGAAGTGAACAGTCTTGTCCGAATCATCTCCAAGAGCCACGAGAACTTCCGAATGATTCGACGTAAAATGGAGCAAATCGAAACCAGCTGATTTGTAAATATCACGAACTTTTGTAGCAATGTCAATAGCTTTACTTGCCGTTTCGAAGCTCTCCACAAAATCGTCTACGTAGTGGTGGTCAAAAATTGACTTCACGGCTCTTGGGAAACGATCTCGATATTTGAGGGTAGTAGATTCTTTGACATAATGGGCAATACACGGTGAACAGGCGGCACCAAATGTCATCACGGCCATTTGATAAACGTCATTTTCACGCCACAGGAATCTCTAGGAACACCTGTCTTCAGGAGCCACAATAATTTGGTGAAACATCTCTTTTATTTCACCACAAACAGCTGCAGCACCAACTCGAAAATTGAACAATACTGCTGGCAACGGCTTATACTGTTGTGGTCCTTCCAACAATTTCGAGTTGAGAGAAACTCATTCGACAGTGGCGGCAGCATCAAAAACCAAACGAATTTTACGTACGTGCCTTTTTGGAATGTAATCGTCAATATAGTAGCTTTGTAGGCAGCACCAAATTCGGCATTGAAGGCCATGGAGTAACTATCCGGCAGGACCACGTTACCTTCTCGCCATAGTAGGCTGGATATATATCTTCCTTCCTTTCCAATGGTGATAATATGATTTACCACCATACCAACTCAAATTCAAACAGCTTTGCCGGTCCAAGTTGTCTCACCAAACTGCTGAATACTTTAAACACAATTTAAAACAGACTCAGCATTAGGGCTACACTCAGCAATATTTACATTTGGATTATTTTCAACAAAAAACATTTGACTGGCTGTCATGTAATAATTTGTTGTGTTTTCGCTGGCAGCCGTCTATAGGACACTCCTTTCTACGACGACAATTTCTGTTTGAATGGACACCACCAGCTATCAAGGTGGGATTCGACAAGTGATGCTGTCTAGTTGCAGTCTCCGAAAGGGCGGCAAGATTTTGCACTTTAACGGGAAATGGTATGAGCTTCTCAACAGCATTTTCATTTATTGGTGGAATTTCCGTCACCTGTTGCAACTGGCATCGTATCAGCATATTGGGTCGGCAATATTGGGATTTTAGCTGCTCAATTACCGTAGACACGTTGTCAGGATGTATGAACAACGACTTCACAAATTCTCTTGCCTCGCCCATCAAAACATTTCTCAAGCCGATCATAAATTTTCTTTGGCATTGGCGGCAACACGATATTCTTATGGTACGAACATGGCGACTGTGGAACATTCGACGGCTGCACTGCAAGCAGATGCGGTGGAGCTGCCATATTGCGCCTTATGTTAGGTAACGGGGTTCGCTGCTGAACGTTGGCATTTGCTTCAGACTGGGCACAATAGGAGCCACTAGAATTTTTGCTGCCGACGACATTACCCGTTACATTCGGAGTTGTATACGATGACATGGACTGAGCAAATGCGTCATTGTTTATACTTACAACAGAATTTAAGGCACGCTGGGCATTTAACAGTTGAGCCTGTAAAATACAAATTTGTCTCCGAAGGCTATCTATTTCTGGCTGGGTAACTGTTTCGGCAAGAGACACATTCTGGATTTTCGTTGCAGGTTTTGGCTGTCCATGAAACTTGTCGTGGCGGCAATGTTGAACGACGATGACGATGTTATGGCAGTGGTGGAACTAAACGTTGGCACAACTTCGGCGGTGGAAAGCGGAAAATTCAAAATGTTTTCTGTTCCGGCAGGCAGTAAGCTTGATGTTGAACTTGCGTAATTTAAATCATCTTGTAGCCGAGGTGTTTTTTTGGGCGTTCATGATGTCCAAGCTGCAAACCGACTCGTACAAATGACAAAAAAAAACGGCAGCTTCTCCAAAAATGTCACAAAAATCTTGAAATTATTTCCAAAATTTCACAAATTTATCTCCAAATTCGTGACAAAATGAGATAGTAAACAAATTGCAAACTTTCGCACAAAGAATTGAAGAATTGCCAAATTTTCGCCCAAGATGTGCGAAATAAAATTTTTCGCTGGCTGCGACGCAAGTTTTTCCTGGGAGGAACAGCTTCTATAAAATAAGTACAAGTTAACAAAAAAAAAAAAAAAAAGCACTAAAACTAGACAACTTACCGCAGTCTTTGTTCCTCACAAACTAAAACTTACAATCAAGGGCCACTGCTTGTAAGTATATGTTCTACTACATTGTCCAACTGTTTCCTTCCAATCTAAGAGAAAACTTCCAATTCCAATCGAATGGAGTAGTGAAAATAACCCTAAATTTAAATAATACCAGCTGATCACGAAGTGTTGCTAAAAATATTACAAATTCAAATGGCTTCGAAAAGAGTTGGATAGTGAGAAGAAGTCTAAAAATAAATAGTGTAAACAAATATGAATGTAAATAGAATAATGTGATGAAATGTAAATAAACTCTCACCCTACGGGTAGGAGGATATATATCAATTTTGTTGTGTAAAATTCGGTATTTGGAGGTTGTTATTATGACTTTCGGATACTTTGGAATATGAAACTTGTATGTTTATACTAAGGGTGAGGGTCGGTTTAACCGACTGAACCGACTTTTTCACTTGTTTCATTACTATAACTAGAAAACACTTTTCCAAAATCTTCAAGTATTTATCTGAACGGACAGAATTATATATCGCCAGCAAGCTTATTAAAAAATCCTCCAAAGGACGTCTAAAATTAACCATTTGCGGGAATTAAAACGTTTAATTATTTTCTCCTGATTTTTCTGGGACTTTGGGCAGGCAGGAGTTCAGCAAATATTAGACTTGTATAAATATGTACTTATTGTACACGTACATACGGGCCTCTTCTCAAAGATTGCGTTGCCAAAACCCTTTAACAGGCAGTATGTACATAAACGCCTTAAGCTCTGTCATTTTCGACAACATATTTGATCATAAATTGATCGAACAATTGTGTCCGTTTTCGATATTTTTTTTGCTACCTATAGTTCGTCGTATGTTTTGTTATTGTAACAATCCGAATTTTCCTTACGTTCGCACACATACACAATCGTCTTCACAGTCCATTTCTTTTATTTGGAGTCCACAGAGTCAGCGTTGAACATTCTTTCGTTTGTTGACGTTGCAATTAAAAAACTGTGTGTTGTTCGATCTTGACGTACACATTATCAGGCACAGTGGTTTTAATCGGAAAATCTGCGGATTCTTGAAAAGATATAATATTTACGGGATAATACTCATTCTATATAGTGGATGTTATCCCGGAATAATCGTCACTGTCAACTCATAGCAGTTCTTAGGGCTGAAAGAACTTCTCTCAGTCGACCTTTCGAGAATACGGGTGTTGATTTCGCTGGCTTATTTGAGGTAAAGACATTCCAAGGACGCGGATGTCCTCGCGAATTGTCTGAAGGTATGGTCTTCAACGATTAGAATGGCATTTTATCCCGGCAGCCGCTCCTCACGTGGGAGGAATATGGGAAGCAGGCGTTTGAAGCTACAAAACTTATCTTAAAGAGATAAGCGGCTGTTTCGACTCTCTCTCAGATAGACGAGATGACTTCGCAGTCCGACACATCCGCATTGGCTCTACCATATTGACTACCGCCACACCGGAATAGATCTAGTCAAAAACTGCTCTCCTGAACAGTTGGATGAAAGTTCAAATTATTCAACAAGAGTATCTAACGGAACTCCACAAACGAACTGAGTGAAAATTGTCCCAAGACGTTTTCAGCATACGTTTTCTTTACTCAGCATACGTTCTCTTTTTTTAATAAATAAATGAGCTTATTTATTGTTTTCACAGTCATGAATTTCCTGTACGATAATTGCTGTCCTTTTTACCATTCGCGCCACGACTTTTGGCCCCACCTCCCCTAGAAAAATGAATGACCATCGCGGACGACCATGCGTTGCAGCCGCGAGCCGCAGAGGTGTGAACATGCCAGAATGTTACTTTACCCAAACACCCCGACCAGATACATGCCATCGGCCACGCTTCCTCACTCATGGGAAAAGTGCAAGGAACATCTTAGCGTTCAATCACACCAGCCCCATCTGTCCTGGCATGTACATGCGTGTATATATCCACAGAAATAATAATTATTGCCAGATTAGATATGACATATGCCGACAAGCATCCCATCTATCTCATTGAGCAAGAGCCCAGTACATTGAGACAGGGTACCGGGACAGTTCTACAGTTTCACGATCAGGTTGACAGGAAGATAAGCTTGCTAACCAATAATACTCTGATATCTTAGGACAGCACAATCGCTTCATCAAACAATGGAAAATATAGGAAGGACACACTCCGCATTTTTATTCCTGCACGTCCCAATGATTTACCAACTGCTCTGGCTTTGATACCATTAAATAAAAGAATTTATGATTATTAACGACTTTTAATTAACTTGAAAAATAATATATAAAAAATTAGTTGTTTTAATTTTTTTTAAGTCTACAACTTGGCGGTTTCAGACACCTTAGATACCGGAATTGATTCTGAAAAATATATACAGATAGTTTAATATATTTCAATTTGATATTACGTTATTAGTTGTACTTACCTAAAAGTGTGCTATAGAAATTTGGCAACGACTTAAATGCGTGCTTTCCATGAATTACATATATGGTCTCAGACAACCCCTATGTAATTATTGATGATTTACCAACTGCTCTGGCTTTAGCAAAATAAGTTGACACCAACCATGAACGATATATCTTCGCTTCAGCGTTTGCATACAGGGGGAGATAAAACTAAAACCTAGAGGAAAAACTATTCTTGACCTAACTTCATACCCTGAAAAGTACGAGGTTAACATTCTTTCACCTCTTGGTAACTCGGACCATTGCACCATTTCAGCATCCTTTTCGTTCTCCGATCTACTTCTAAACCAGTCACGAAGCGGACATTGTACATATACGAAAAGGCATGTTGGGCCGAGCTCAACAATTTCGATCAGCACTTTAATTGGAAATTATGTTTCCTAGACAATAATGTCGATGCTGCTGCTGAAATGTTCTTCTTGGAATAAACCCGTTTATTCCCTCGAAGACTACTTCGATTAAACCTTCAAAGAATTGTTGGTTTAATCAGACATGCAAAGAAGCTGTCAGATCCAAAGAGGAAGCGTTCAGAAATTGGCGTTTAAATAAAAACGTCACTACTGAGCTGGCAAGATCCAATTGTGCCAGAGTGCTTAGGCGCGGGGGAGTAAGAGCTTTTGGGCATTTGTTAAAAGAGTAACAGACAATTCTTCGTCTTCTATTCCAACTCTTGTTAACGATGATCAGATATTCACTGACCCGGTTGACAAAGCTACCGTTCTGGTTCAAATATTTGCAAAGAACTCATCTTTGTCAGACAGCAGTCAACCAATCCTCGTAATCGAAAACGTATCTAGTTCGATGCCTCCGATATTTTTTCGATCACGTGGGGTCAAAAGGGTTCTTCCGGATCTCAATGTAAACAAACCTTCAGGCCCGGATGGCATTTCAGCACTTTTCCTATGTAAGTGCTCTTCGACGATAGTTCATCCATTGCCAAACTCTTCAACATGTCGAACCGTGCTGGTATTTACCCTTCACGTTAGAAAGTTGCCAATGTTCAGCCGATGCCCATGAGAGGTAAGGCTACAAATCCTGCTAATTACCATCCAATAGCATTATGTTCTGCGCTCTCAAAGATTATGGAGAACATGTTTAACCACCATTTTGTTAAATATATAGAGTCTAATAGCCTTCCAAATGATCGACATTATGGCTTCCGTAGAAATCGATCTATTCTCTATTTCTTATTTTCATTGACGATCTGTTGGGTCAGACTGTGAACCCGATCTACTCCTTTGCGGATGACAGTAACCTATGTCATTCATACTCATTTGATCATCGGCCAGGTCCTATGGAGGTCGAGGACAAAAGGCGAATGATGAATGACTCACTTAACCGCGATTTGGCGACGATTTGTGAGTGGGGCCGCAAAAGACCCAGTGCTGCTTGTTGCCACACAAAGTTCACCAGATCCAGCATCGTCGTCAATTTCTATGGGTGGTGTGGATATATTCACGAATCAGACAATCTTGATGTTCTGGGCATGCGGATACAGGGTGATGCTCCCATATATGGGCAGGAGCTCCAAAGACATCTTTGCAGCTTTTGGACCGTGTAGAAAAGGGAGCGGTGGTGATCAGATATCAGTCGTCTGATCCCTGAAGTTAGAACATTTAGTCGAACTACAAGGCTATTCAGGGTCTCTCATCCGGTTGCCCGGACGACGCATTATAGAGAAAATCCGTTCTTTAGCGGAACCGTTCGTATGTGGAATAATCTTCCAGCAAATGTGTTTCCTGCCAGTTGTGACATTCAGAAATTCAAAACAAATGTCAACAAACTCTACTCCGTCTTTCCTCCTTCCGATACCCGCTAACACAATGCATTGCATGTATAAGGGTCATCACCTGAGAGTTGGCCTAAAAAAAAAAAACAGACGGGATCCATCTGAACCTATGGACATTGATCCGTCATCGTACTACAAGCATAGGGGTGATGCTTATAGTCCAAAAAGTGGTAGGAATCATCAGTCGCCGAAAATCAAACGTCAGGTAAATTCTGGCAGGGACACAGGACCAAAGTTTCAGAGAGTAAATCATATAGGTCAGGATCCACAATCGGATTAAGAACAAGTTGAATATCAAGTCGTTACTCAATCTGAGATTCGAGACGTCGACAATGAAAATTCTAAGTCCGACCAATATTTAAACTCCCTGCTACCGTTCATAGAACGAAGCATAGCGGGGACGACCATAAGTTTGTTGATTGACACAGGGGCATCCAAGAACTTTGTTAAACACTTTAAAAGAATTGAATGGTATAATTCCGGAGAACAACCCATTCAACATCCATTTAATCCACGGTAAAAATACCATAAATAAAAAATGTTTCATAAATCTTTTCGGTGTAAATTCCATTTTTTTATTCTTCAAAATCTATCAACGTTTGACGGAATTGTTGGCTTAGATTTACTAAATTTACTAAAGTCAACGCCTAGATTGATTTAAAGAACGGAGAAATCTACTTTGATCATGGAAAGGAGGGAATACAATTTCTGGAATGTAAAAACGTTAATTGTATGGAATTCGATGCCAATAATGGATACATTTCACAAAATGTTAAAGACCCTTGGGAATGCATTCGCTGATCCTAACGAGTCATTACCATACAACACTAATATTGTCGCTACCGTTCGCACGGAGGACAATGAATCCATTTATTCAAAGCTATACCCTTACCCGATGGGAGTAGCAGATTTCGTTAATTCCGAGGTCAAAAAGCTCTTGGAAAACGGTATTATTATACCATCATGGTCGGCCTATAACAGTCCCGTTTGGGTAGTTGATAAAAAAAAGGGGTACTGACTAGTTGGGAAATTGGAAGAAACGTCTAGTAATATACTTTCGAACTCTAAAACAATAGTCGACAAGTATCCTATGCCCACCGTAATGATGATTTGTCAAATTTGCGCAAAGTAAATTATTTCACGACCCTTGATTTGAAGGGTTCAACCAAATAGAACTTGTTGAAAGAGGAAAAACAGCATTTTCCGTCAACAACGAAAGTATGAATTCTGCAGACTCCCATTTGGATTGAAAAATGCATCAAGCATCCCATCAATATCTATCGACGGCGTCCTGCGAGAAGAAATTGGAAAAACATGTTACGTCCACGTTGACGACGTAATAATATTTTCGGAAAGCAAAGAATACAATGTCAAACACATTGACTGGTTTCTTAAGAGTCTGTATAAAGAAAATATGAGAGTATCGTCAGAAAAGTCGAATTTATTCAAATCAGAATTGAAGTACCTTTGTTTTGTTGTATCCAGCGGAGGAATAAAAACTTCTCCTGAAAAGGTAAACACAATAAAAAACCAGTGAAAAAGTTGCAGTCGGGTAAACCGTAAACCCTCACCCTCAGTAAAAACATACAAGCCTCATATTCCAATGTATCGTGAGTGAGCGTGGCTACCACCATTGGATGTAACATCGAATGAAATGTCATATAGCAAAATACCGAAAATACCATGTCTTTACAAAAAAAAGGCGGAAAATAAAGCAGAGTTTTTTCTAGAAAATTGTATGTAAATTTAACTTTACTAAATATAAAATTTCGGAAAGATTCGATGAGCGCATTTATATAATTACACGATTCCTAAAGTAGGTGGAATGATACATTTATATGGGAGTTGCCAGACTTCCAAGTTTTTGTCTGAAACTTTGAACAGTTATGGGTTTACTAAATACAGAATTTGGGCAAGATCGCGTTGGGCATATTGATATTATTACACGATTTCTAAGGGGAGGGATGGTACATTTGTATGGGATGTACCAGACATCCAAGTTATTGTCTGAAAATTTGTCTAGCTATGCATTTAATAAATACACAATTTGGGCTAGATCGCGTTGGTCATATTGATAATATTACATGGTTTATAAGGGGCAGCATGGTACATCTGTAAGGGATGTACCAGACTTCCAATTTTTTGTCCGAAACTTTTTCCAGCCTTAGCTTTACTAAACACAGAATTTGGCAAGTTCGCGTTGGTCATATTGATCATATTACACGGTTTATAAGGGGCAGGATGGTACATTTGTATGTGAGGTACCAGAAGGGGAGTTGCCAGACTTCCATGTTTTTGTCCGAAAATTTTTCCTGCCTTAGCTTTACTAAACACAGAATATGGCAAGATCGGGTTGGTCATATTGATAATATTACACGGTTTATAAGGGGCGGGATGGTTACATTTGTATGGGAGGTACCAGAAGGGGAGTTGCCCGGCTTCTAAGTTTTTCTGCAAAACTTTGTCTAGCTATAACTTTATTAAATACAGAATTTGGGCAAGATCGCGTTGGTCATATTGAAAATATAACACGCTTTATACGGGGCGGGATGGTACATTTGTATGGGAGGTACCAGAAGGGGAGTTGCCAGACTTCTAAGTTTTTCTGCAAAACTTTGTCTAGCTATAACTTTACTAAATACAGAATTTGGGTAAGATCGCGTTGGTCATATTGATAATATTACACGGTTTATAAGAGGCGGGATGGTTACATTTGTATGGGAGGTACCAGAAGGGGAGTTGCCAGACTTCTAAGTTTTTCTGCAAAACTTTGTCTAGCTATAACTTTACTAAATACAGAATTTGGGCAAGATCGCGTTGGTCATATTGGTATTATTACACGATTTCTAAGGTAGGCGGGATGGTACATTTTAATGGTAGGTTCTAGATGGGGAGTTGCAGGACTTCCAACTTTTTGTACAAAACTTTGTCTAGCTATACCTTTACTAAATACAGAATTTGGCAAAGATCGAACTGGGCGTATCGATTTATAATATGGGCGAAATAGCAGATTTGTATGGGAGGTATCCGAAGGGGAGTGGCTATATAGCCCATATGCAGTCCCATCAACAGTTTTGGAAAAAATATTAAGCCATGCCAAATTTCAGAATGTTTGCTTTACTTTTTTGAAAGTTATGGGGCGTATTTGCACTACACTATTTGCACCACACTATCAAGTGGATTCCTAGGCTTAGCAAGAGCGTGGATAACATGAATTATATTGGCAACCTGGAGGAGAAAACAAAACTACGGTCCGTAATAACTGGGTGCATTACCTTTTTGTAGATATTGATTTTCTACCTTATCATACTATAATAAAACGGTATATGAAAAACCAACCAGACTTAAAGACAAAATCGGCAGTGGAAAGCTTACTAAAAAAGACCGAGAACGGTCCTAACTTAAGTTGAGGGGCAGTTAACACCAACTGAATGAAACCACAACTGTTTCGCTTCATTCGCATGAGTATTTATTACTGAAGTAACATCGCATTCCTGCGGAATATTTATACCAATCTTAACAATTGTATTACGTAAGTACTACATTATAAATTCAATTCATATTCTAGTGTGTGTGTGCGGTTGCGCGCCGTGTGTCTTATCGCAGACCCTTTTCTTCATGTGGCTCCGTTCAGGGCCTCCTGCTGTTATCTCATGCCCTTTCCTCCTTATCGATGTGCACCTATTTCCCCATCACCATGCACGTGCATTTCTTATCGGTGCAAGTGTCAATTGATCGTACACACTCCGAAATCTAGATATTCCAACAGCAAAATCCAAACACACCACCAGGAACGTGTTCACATTTGAACACTGATAACAGCCTGGGCAGAATATTTATGTTCATTTCTGAACATTCTGCCGCGGCCAAAATATAAGTAGATTGTATAATTTCTAGAATTTCTGTAAAATATTTAGTGGACTGTATATCGTTTATGTAAATGTATTAAAATATTACCTAAAATTTCTTACTAGTTGTCTTTGAATGCGACAATGTTTAACAGCAATAATTACTAAAATTACAATAACTAAAAGAGTAATGATGAATGACCACTCATATGGTGAAATTAGAGTCCTCTCAAGGATGTATCTTTGTTCAGCAAAATAGTGAGATTTTTCTTCAGCGCATTGATCTCTTTCGTATTGTCGATTTCGATATATATATATATATCCTGTTGAATGTCATTCGCATCTTGGAAGATATGCTCCTGGACGTCCAATCGCGTACTAGTTTCAATAAAGTTTGGTGATACGAGTGTGATGCTGTTGATCAGAGCGGTACATACTGCCTGCAATTCGAATATTCCTTGTAATGGAAGACTTATTGTTTCGTGGTTGACCCGGGTGGGTGGTGAATCTTGGCCGATGATCGTTCGAACAGCTTGCCATTTTATTATTTTGCTTTATCCCCATCCACATCGGCAACCTGGGAACTTCTGCATAGAAACATTGATACTCGTTATTGGGTTTCAGCTGGGACATCTCCCAAGAACCGTCGTCTGCGTTTTTCCATTGCCAGTTACCTTGGCATATAAATAGACCATTAAGATCTACTTATCGTAGTGGTAATGTTATCCATATACCGTTGAATCAATTACTAATAATTGTTGTTTTAATAGTAACCGCTGATCCTGTTGATTTGCCAAAAAAATTCAAATTCTGCTCCATTATCGTGCGGTCTTTCTCATCCATCAATCCAAATAACATATGATAGAAATATCCGACAAATTCCAATGGTGCTCTCTAACTCTATGTTGTGGCACGAACAACTGATTGTTCTCTCTAATCTCTTTAAGATTCTTTGATAACCGGAATACAACATTTCGGCATTGTTCCTCGAACGTATCCAGTTTATGACATATGTGCTCCATATTATCTATTTAGTTCGATTCTCGATCCAGACTGCTGAAATAAGGTGTCATTTCAAAATATATTACCATATTACAGGATGATGTTACTGCGTTAACTTGGCCCACATCCACGAGGTAAATGCCCGTTTCGTTCTTTAGATCCTTTATTGTAGAGTTAGACCTGTCGACTATAGCTGCTGAGGTCACATGCATCATTAGCATCATCATAACCAGGACTGTTCCTTTTGATGCGGATACTTTCCTTGATGGTTTTGATTGCAGAGTTTTGCGATCCTTGAAAGGTTTGTCACGATTCATTACCGCTGCCAATGGACACACTTTTGTTATGGGCCGTTTCTGTCTCCATCGTGACTACTCGAACTCTATTATCAAGTGATACTTCACTGCTTTCACTCCGCTCTCCCAAATTCCACCCATGTGTGGAGCTGCCGCTAAAAATGTCTTTTGGCCACGTCCTCGCGAACATTTTAGCTTAAATGGTCCAGCATAATCTAATCCAGTATTGACAAATGGGATGCAGTCTGTGACTCTACATTTCTGCAGACTGCCCATTAATTGATGTGCCATCTGCTGGCCATATCGTATGTCTAAAATATTTCCTCAGCGATTTCTTTAAATTAAATATCCAGTAGTCCCTTGTAATATAAGTGTGTATTAACCGGATGCCCCCATGCAGAGTCTTTGTGTGCGCATCTTTAATGAGAAGGTCCAGCACATGAGATTTTTCCAAAATTATCGTGTGCTTTGTATTAAACGGCAAGCTCGAGTTCTGAATTCTACCTCCAACTCGAAGCACTCCCTTGTTGTCCAGGAACGGATATAAGCTCGACAATTTGCTTTTTGTTGGTAACTGTTTTTTTCTGAGATAATAATACGATCTCATCTGAAAAGTAGATACGTAGCAATTGTTTAATCCACGTAGTTCTGGATATTTTTAACTCAGTATTCGTAAAGTATGATGGGTACTCTTGCTTGCTTCTCGCATTACTGACGAATCGTAATATATAAGCCAGTACTCTCTCCAGCTTCGTGATACTTGAATATTTGTGTAGCAACTCCCCAATAATATTTGGTTTAGAAGTAGACGTGCTGACTACGATACTATCGCCTACTGATGTCTGTGCAGGCCAATAATGTTTCTCCAACAACAACCACTGAGGTTCCTTCAACCATAATGCGTGGTTAGCCAATTCAACTGGCATTATTCCTCTGGAGGCCACATCTGCTGGATTTTCTTCGGATTTTATGTATCGACACTGCATTGAGAGATGTTTCCGAATATCATTTACTCCGGTTTTTATGAACTTGTCTTTGTTCTTGTCCTTTGCAATCCATGATAATGCAATTGCAGAATCAGTTTAAGCATATATCGATTCTACCTGCAGTATCTTCCCAATTCTGGACAATAATTTTGACAGCAAGTGGGCTGCACATAACTTCAGTTTTGGAATCGTCTTCTTATTTTTAATAGGATTCACTCAAGACATATATGACTACTGCAAAGGATTTGCCTGAGGCGTCGGAAAACCCATGAATTTCTAGTAGGGAGTCGTACGTATGATTAATCCAACGAGGTATCCGTATTTCATGAATTTTTGGCAGCAGCTTTGCATAACATTGCCATTCTTTAGCCCGATGTCTATCCAAAGCTTCATCCCAGTCAAGTTTACACAGCCATAGCTGCTGCACCAGTAGTTTTCCCACGACTGTCATTTGGGATAGCCAACCAATTGGATCAAATATCTTTGTCAGCCTCGATAGTATCTCCCGCTTCGTAATCGTAGATCCTGAAGTTTCCTGTTTATCCATCATAAACATAAATTCATCCCTTCTCGGATCCCACTGCAATCCGAGAGTTTTTATCGATTCATCTTCTTTTATTGGTTGATTGTTATCATTCGTCCTCTACAATCGCACTATCGTTTGCGACCCATTTCCTTAACTTGAATCCGGACTTGTCCAAAGTTTCACTAACGGCTTTTCGAATCCTCTTACATTCTGATAGGCTGGACACACCCGTCATATGCTACTTCCCTTAATGTTCTTGTCGCCAGGAAATGTGCAGCCGCTGTTCCGTATGTTATTGTTGTCAGCTTATATTCTTTGATGGGTAGGTTTCCTGCATCTCTCCAAAGGATGTACTGGTATTGCTGATCTTCCTCCGCAATTAACAATTGACGATAAATTTTTTCAATATCAGCAGTCAATGCGTATTCCCATCGCCTGCATTTTAAAAAAATGTCATAGAGGTCTTTTTGTACTTTGGGACCAGTATACATTATGTCGTTTAAACTTTGACCACTAGTGGATCGTGCTGAAGCATTGAACACTACCCTTAGTTTGGTAGTTAAGCTGCTCTCTCTGATGACTGGTTGATGTGGCAAATAACAAGCTCCTTTTTCATTCGCTAGCTTCATATGTCCCAGACGTTCGTCTTGCTACATGAACTCGACATACCCAATCCTCAGCGCATCATTTTTCTCCATCTTTCTTTCCATCGCTAGTAGTTGCGCCATCGCCTGTTTTCTGGAGTCACCCAATGTTTTTGCATCCTTCCGAAAGGGAATTGACATAATAAATCTGCCATGCTCGTTGTTAGCCGTGGTGCTTGTGAACAATTCTTCTCATATTTCATATTTGATGCTTCTTCTTCCTCTTCTTCGATTTCCCAGAATCTTTGTATCTCCCCTAGGTTGATGGTTGTTGTGGTTGCGGATACTGTCGTCCTCGACTTTAATGCGCTAACACTTCTGCATAAAATCCTGCCGAACTCCGATTTTTGTCCACCATTCCGTTTTTCTTAATCAGCCCGATATTCATAATTCATAGCTCAGCGCCTATAATCATATCAATTCCTCCAGTCTTGTTGAAACTGAGGTCTGCTAAGATATATGTGTTCCAATACTTATAATTGACTTCAAAAGACGCATCGGGTAACGCCTTTGTTAACTTAGGCAGTACCAATGCTTCAGCTTCCATGTTGAAATTACTCGAAAACCTTGGTGATAATTCGATTTTTACTTTCGACTTCGAAACACAGACCTTTTCCGCTGATACTCCTGTCACCTCTGTGATTCACCTCTGCTTCGGAATTCTCAACAGCTGCACTGCTTCCTCGGAAATCAATGTGCTTTGAGAAGCGCTGTCAATTAGGGTACGAAACAATTTATGTTGCCCGGCACATGTCAAGGTAAAGATAACAGCTGTTGCCAACAGTGTACTTTGTGTGGTGTCTGGCCGAATGACATATGTGGCTACTTTATCTCCATGATGCAGCATTGAATTATGATTCCTTCCACACTGCCGGCAAGTCCAATCTTTCAAGCATTTCGTAGTCTGAGGGTGCATGAGACATCTTGAACATAACTGCTTCTTTTTAACAAGAGACCAACTACACGAAATGTCCATCTCTTTGAATTTGACACATTTAAATATGCTATGGTTGTTACTGTCCCAACATTCACATCTCTTTCCATAAGTTTTCTTGGGCCACTGCACTCTTGGATATTGCACTTATTGAAGTATGGCTTCTTATAACATATGGAACTCAATAATCACTCCAAGTAATGCTGAACATCGGTCAACTGCTGAATCCCTATAGCTTTCTTAGTTTGCTAATCATATCGCTGTAATTCGGCTTTATCAAATGTTCGCAATATTATGTGAGCAAATATTGGTGATATTTCTGCATCGTCCACTACTGCCGATTTATTTTTCACAACATATACCGCATAACAACATAAATGATGTCAATGAAATTCTGATCCTCTGTTTCCGAATTTGGTTTGAGCAAAACGAGATCCAACAACAGATCTAGCGCCTCATTAAACATTTTTCTGCCATTCTCATATCTCTTCGTAAGCAGTTCTAAAACTGCTTCATAGATCCTTGGACCACCATCCAGTAGATGATATACTATATATCTGGCTTCACCTTCCAAACATGATCGCAAATAATTGTATTTTATGGTGTCTGACAGCTCTTGGTTGTGAACCATCTCCTTAAACACTCCAATGAAATGCAGCCAATCCTTAATCGACCCACTAAATATAAGTACCGAGGGTTTTTGTGGTCCTAGCATAGTTCGTGATTTGTTTCTCTTTTTTCGTCGATTTCTGAAGCTGTCCTTATTAACATGTTATTCACCGCCAACTCCAGATCTCCAAATTCGTCGCATCTCTGGCCATAATCTTTCTGCAAGCTGCATTTTTTCTTCTCTGCCACCTCCCATAATAGTTTTAGTCGGTCCCGTTCTATTTCTAAATCGCACATTGTTGACTGCCTTTGCATCGCATGGCCACATATCTGTAGCGCTTCTGTAGTTTTGTTCATCCAATTTTTTAAGAACTGCCTTTCTATCCATGGAACCGATGAACTAAATGCTGGCGATCTCTTCTTGACACCTTCCTCATTGTCAAAGGTCTCCTCCATATCCGTTTCCTGCAGCTGACTTCCTTGCTGTTGAAAAGCCAGTTAGTTTTGCTGCTGGGCAATTGTTGGCTCCTCTATGGGTTTTTGTTGTTTTGCGAGTTCCCGTCGCTGCCGCTCCAATTCTTGTTGTTGCATCTTGGCATCCCGCTTCCTCATAACGTCTGCTATTATTGCGGACGCCTCTTTATATATATTTTTTTGAAATATTGGTGGTCCGCCAAAGCTTCTGCCGCTATCGTCCTTGCGTGGGATTGTTGGAACTCCTCCCACAACTTGTCCCACTCTTGCGAGTTTGGATCCTCGACGACAATTCTTTTATAAGCATCTTCTTGCCTCTCCACTAACTCCTTCATCATAGAGCTTAGCGGAATTGGTAGCATCTTCGTTTTTTTTTAAACTGTTTCTATACCAAATTATTTCTCTTAATTTTACCACTGGCGGTAAAATAAATTATTTAGCTCTGGTGCTAAATTATGATTTTTCAATTATTTTTTAAACCACTGTCAAAGCCTTGGTTTAGGTTTTATTTTAAACACTGGTTTTATACCAAGTGTTGAATATTTTATTATTCCAAGTTGCTTTCTTTTTTATAAAGAAAGCAACGAGTCTCTTACCACTGGTGGGGGAAAACTCATTTTTTTATTTAAATAATTTAACTAGAGTCTCTTACCACTGGTGGGGGAAAATTCTTTAGTTTATTTATTTTCTCGGTTCGAAATGACCAACTATGAATGAAACCACAATTGTTTCGCTTCATACGCGTGAGTATTTATTACTGAAGCAACATCGCATTCCTGCGGAATATTTATACCAATCTTAACAATTGTATTACGTAAGTACTACATTATAAATTCAATTCATATTCTAGTGTGTGTGTGCGGTTGCGCGCCGTGTGTCTTATCGCAGACCCTTTTCTTCATGTGGCTGCGTTCAGGGCCTCCTGCTGTTATCCCATGCCCTTTCCTCCTTATCGATGTGCACCTATTTCCCCGTCACCATGCACGTGCATTTCTTATCGGTGCAAGTGTCAATTGATCGTACACACTCCGAAGTGTAGATATTCCAACAGCAAAATTCATAACAGCCTGGGCAGAATATCCATGTTCATTTCTAAACACCAACCACTAAATGAAAAGCGATGTATGCTTCGGACAGCCACAATGAGAAGCAAAGCAAAATACGTACGATGTTTACTTTACGGGTGTCGGATGACGAGTACATGATTCCATGGGATGCAGCAACTCATCCGGTAGCGGCATATCTTTAAGGTTTAATATTAAGAAATTTAGTTTTTAGTTTTCAGTTTCCCAATGAAATTCAAAGTAGAGTCTCGGTTTTCTCTGTCTGCGTCTTCCGTGGTAGTTGTCGTCCAACGCCCAGCCATCGCAATATTTTTATGCGCTTAACAATGTTTATGTCGAGATACATCGTCAGACATGCTTTCATCCACCCAAATTGTGCAAACAACTTTATCAGCTCCCATCTTCCGGTCTTATACAGCTCTGCTGGTATTCCGCCGACACCTGCGGCTTTATTTTATTTTTTGGCATCGTTTCTACTTCTATAGACCTCTATCACCTCACACTGTCGTCTATCCATATTTCTCCTTTTTTCAGAATCCACAATTCTCCTCAACTCTCGCCTTGTATGCTGCGTTTTTAGGTTGAGTGGAGATTTAAATTTATTATAATAATTATTGAAGCAAGAGTCTCATAGTGGAATATTGTGAAGTTTTGTTTATTATCAGTCGAATGCTGAAGTTTAGTAGATCGAGTGAATTGATATGGTATCCACGCTCTCTTTTGATATTCCGATACTTTGGTCGGTTTACCCGACTGAAACTTTATCACAGGTTATTTATAAAACTTGCCAAAATAAACTATAACAACTATAAATATTTTTCAGCAATCCTGTGATGAAGAATAAAATAAATAACACTGTTTATGTTTAAAAGTATAAGTATTAATTTACGTGCGCATAAGCGTCAGATTATTTCTCAAAATTGTAGTAGTAATTTACGATTATATCTTTATTTTATTTAAAACGAATGCAGAAAGACATGCTTCCGGATGTGCGAGTACTGTATTTTTACAGTTATGTTTTAAACGATTGATTCCGCCGCGAAAGTTGCATCATGCACACTACAAACCTTAAAATCTGAATGAACAGTTGCCTTTTCTACGCACTACTCACATCACTGTACACAAGTGATGCACGCACATTTTGTCCGTCAGTCGCATTTTTGTGCGTTACGTGTTTTTTTTTTTACAAATATAAGAAACAAATAATAATAAAAAACAAACGTGCAATCGACAATTAGTGAAACAAATAATAATAATAAAAAACATCAGTGCAATAGACAATTTTCAAAACAACTAATAATTAATAAAAATAAACAGTGCAATAGTCAATTTAAGAACCAAAATAGAAAAAAGAAATACAACCACACACATTCATACTCCACAACACAATAGCAGTCACCACACAACAGCAAAGTAACAAACCGGCTTCACAACAAAAACGATATTCAACAACATAAACAACAACCATAATAACCCCTCTTTGTCTTCCACTTGTGTTCCCCCTCCATCTTCCTATTCGCATATCACAAATCATTGACGTTTGGGAATAAGGTCTTAAGTCAAAAAAATTCATTTTCAGTTTTTGATTGGGTTTAACTACATTTTTTTCTGTTTCGTTTGGTATCAATAACTTAATTCTAGCACAACTGCATCCAATCGTAATCATTTGCTCTTTAGGCTATAAGTCAGAAAAATTCATATTTTGTTTGGTATTAAGGTCTTAAGTTGACTTAAGTCTTTGTGACCGAAACCTTTGAAACATTTAATATTCTTCTAAGGGCATAAGTTGACTTAAGTCTTTGTGTCAACAAACGAAACAACAAAGAAAAGACATCGGTTATTTCATCGCCTGTCTAATCTAGTTACCTAGCGTTTATACTTCATATGAATCGCAATACTCAATTGAGCGAATGAATTTGCATTTCTCTGAATTGGGTTCACATTATTTAATAACAGTTTACAACAGTTCCATCGCTATTTTCGGCTATGCCAAACATTTTTGATTCCGAAGATAGCGTTATGGATAAGGATTTTTTCCCAGAAGAAGAAGCCAGTGAAAGCGAAAAAAATGGAGTTGCAACTAGTCCAAACATTTTCGATTCCGATGATAGCGTTATGGATAAGGATATACTCCCCGAAGAAGAAGCCAGTGAAAGCGAAAAAAATGGAGTTGCAACTAGTCCATCAGCTCAAGTAAGTGAGGACGTAGTAGTTGATAACATGGGAAATAATGGTAAGAAGTATTCGAGGCGCATAAGGAAAGAAAGAACTAAAAATATTCATAGCGGCAAAAGTTATGTAAGTGTCATCGGAAAAGTAATTAAGGCAAGGCAATTACAACATTTAAAACAATGCAGGAAAAAATGCAATTGTTTTCTTAAAGAAGAAATTATGAAAACGATTTTTGACGAATACTGGTCGCTTGGGAATCACGATAAAAGGGTAACTTTCATTGCAATCCTCATAAATGTTAAAGAAAAAGAGGTTTCTCGCAAAAGAAAAGCTGACAGTTTAAAAACTAGGGAAGTAATCTACGAATATTCCCTAGAAGTAAATGGCACAAGAGTTTCTGTGTGCAAGGGTTGTTTCAGTAGAACTTTAGACGAAAGAGAAAAGTTTATATCAAATGCCATTAAAAATAAAATGCTTAACACATCCGGCATTACTAACGATGATCAAAGAGAAACAAAAAGTCTCAGGAGGAAATTAATGAGGTACGGGCTCACATAACATCATTTCCAAGCTATGAAAGTCATTACACCAGACGTACAAATAACAAGAACTTTTTACCTTCCTATTTAAATTTGCGCATTATGTACGACTTATACAAAGAAGGACGAGAACATTTTGTTAGCCGTTCAATCTATGAGAGGGAATTTCACAATTTAAAACTCGCCTTTAAAAAACCAAAAGTGGACACCTGTTATAAGTGCGACACCCTTCAAATGCGCGTTGAAGTTGCTGCCACTCAAGAAAAAAAACAAGAAGCAGAAAATGACCTCCAAATCCACCAAGAGCAGGCTACTGCAGCGTATGATGCCAAAAAAGCAGATAAGCTTGCGACACAAGACAATGCTCTAAAGAAATGCTTCAGTTTTGATCTACAGCAATGCCTGCCAACCCCATTTGTTGGATCGTCGGTAGCATTTTATAAAAGGCAGTTGTGGACCTTTAACTTAACAGTTCACGATAATGCTACAGGAGAGTCAACACACTATATGTGGCATGAAGCTCTAGCAGCTAGAGGGGGAAACGAAATAGCGTCCTGCTTATACGCTCATTTGAAGAAGCTACCTGGTAGCGTTTCTGAGGTGACATTTTACTCAGACACATGTGGGGGACAAAACAAAAACAATCACGTGGCGGCAATGTTTTTAATGGCTCAGGCTAAGTTCCCCAATTTAACCATAAACCACAAGTTCCTTGTTCCGGGACATATGCATATGGAATGCGACGTGGATCATTCCATGATTGAAAAACAAAAAAAGAAAACAAAAACACCAGTTTATCACCCCCATGATTGGTACCAGTTGGTAATAACAGTTTGAACGATTCCGAAGATTTCAAGATTTTAAGCTTCCTTAGGAGAGGAAAAAATAAAAATCTAAAAAATTATACACTCCAAAGAAAATATAAAACTTTTGTCCCGATATCTGAGGAGAAAAAAAGGGATTTGTGTTCTCTTTTAAGCTTGATACCACCTGTGTTCCACAGTTTTTATATAAATTTACCTACTTCCTACACCGCTGTAAATGATGATCCTGATTTGGTACATGAAGAGGAGGAAGCAGAGACAACTTAAATTTTTTTTCTTGGTTTTTATTATTAACTTTATAATTATTAATTATTAAATTACTTTTATTGTTTATTATAATAATTTTTCAAGCTTTTGAATAAATGAGTTAATCAATTCCTATTTTTAACTAAATAACAACGTTTTATTCCTGACTTAATTCTTACAAAAAAGCAAAACTTTTAGAAATGATACAAAATTTGTGGATCCTAAGGACTTAAGTCATCTAAAAAACGGTAAATACTAACAAATTTTAAAAAATGTGTTAATATTACTATAGGTTATTATATCCATGCTTGTTTCCGATCAGTTCCTTTTCAAACAAATTTTATCCTGATTTGCAAACAATTAAATAAATTTCAATTTAACAATACGAAAAACTACAATTTCTGACTTAAGATCTTATTCCCAAACGTCAAAGAAATAATACTACACTCTTCTGTCGCTGTTCTGTTAGTTGTTGTTGTTGTAACACTGGACAACTAACAGAAATAACAGAGTGGCGGGAAGGGTGATGCGTTATTTATGGTTTTGCTTTCATGTTGTATTGTCATGGTGGGTAAGTTTCAAATTCACTTTGCGAACATTCGCGGGCTTAGGTCGGACTATTTTGCGGTATAATCGCATGTTTGTTTCCATTTCGGGTTTCTTTACAGAAGCCCAAACCTGGAAAGGGAGGCTACCCAGAATGGCTTTGGCACCCTTCGATTAGCGCGTATCCTTGCAGGAAGGATGGCTAATAATATAAGATAAAATAAGAAAAACAGGTTTTCTAATTTCAAGGTTGGTCGCGGTTGGACCGTCTTTAATGGAAGTTAATGAAGTACTTAAAAACTAATATGACAAGTGAAGCCTTGTTTAGGGGTATATATCAAAAATTCAATTTCTTAAGGATAGAAAAGGACAAATATATATTCATAATTAATATTTAGTAAACATAGAATATGAAGATAATGAAAAGAAATGTCAAAAATATAGATGGATTGATAGCTCTTAACCCTTGTTGGACGGTGCGTTCAACATACTGTGGGGGCGAAATGTGGAAACGCCGATCATTCCATTGTAGTTGATTCACATAAAGTGAAGATGTAGCATGTAGCAAGTTGTAACGAGTATATAAGACATCATCTGTTACCCCAATTGACCAGTTTCAGGATGAAACTCTGGATGAGCTAGTGAGATATAAGGAAGAGAAAAAGAAAGACAAGTACGATACCAAACATTGCTTCTTAAAAAAACGATCAATTATTGTTGTTCGGAGGATTATGATGAAGTTTATTGTCGGACGTAGTTGGCAAAACACAAAGTTTTACGATCGGACGTACGATATTGCCATTTTGAGTTTTAATTTCCGCTACGCGAACGTGGTTTTCTTTTCCATGGAACAATTTGATAATACGGCCTAATCGCCACTCAGTGGGCGGCAGGGAGTCGTCCTTGATGATAACGAAATCGTTTTCCTTAAGATTGTTTCTCGCAGTCTTCCATTTAAATCTTCTCTGAAGCTCGGTGATGTATTCAGCTTTCTATCTTTGGCTGAATAAGTGCTGAATAGCTTTGAGTCTTTTCCAACGATTTAAATAAGACAGGTTCGTACTTGGGGGTTCAGTGGGGGCCTCAGGATGAGCCATGAGTGGGGCACCTCGTAGGAAGTGACCTGGTGTCAGTGGTAGTAATTCTGATGGGTTTTCAGACATAGGAGAGATTGGCCTAGAGTTCAGGATAGACTCTATTCGGACCAAAATGGTTGCAAACTCCTCAAAAGTAAATGAAATATTAGATGTGACTTTCTTCAAGTGAGACTTCATACTCTTCACGGCAGCCTCCCACAGGCCACCCATATGTGGAGCGTGGGGTGGTATGAACGACCAAGAAAAGCCGTGTGTGCTGTACTTCTCAACTAGGCACATTTCAGCATTTTTTAGGAATGTGTTATGTTCCTTTAACAGTTTATAGCTAGCTCCCACGAAGTTACGGCCATTGTCGGAAAACATAGTTTTCGGAAGTCCTCTGCGCCCTGTAAAGCGAGTGAAAGCTGCTAGAAACGCATCTGATGATAAGTCGGAACATACTTCTAAATGTCCAGCTCGCGTTGAGAAACAAACGAAAACTGCAGCGTAGCCTTTCACGATCTTGGAATTCCTTAAAGTTGAGGTCTTCAGATTGAAAGGCCCTGCAAAGTCAACTCCTGCATACGTGAACGGCAAGGAGAGAGTCACACGTTCAGGAGGAAGTGCTGCCATGACTTGATGCTGAAACTTTTGTTTATAGATAGTGCAAGGTTTGCATTCTCGAATACATTTTCTAATCAGATTTTTAAGCCTCGGGATATAAAATCCTTGTCTGATTGCTCTAAGCATGACGTTGTACTCTGCATGCATTAATATATGGTGAGTATATCTGACAAGAAGTTCTGCAAAGTGCGATTTCTCGTGGATGATGACAGGATGTCTCTCGTCATAGCTCAAACCAGAATTCTCAAGTCGACCACGCACTCGTAGTAAGTCGTTTTTGTCCAAGAATGGCGCCAAAGTGAGTATATGACTTTTGCTGTTGATCTCCTTTTTCTGCGTTAGAGATTCATATTCTCGTGGAAAGTACATTTTCTGCGATATGTACATTAATCGTTGTTTGGTGAAGTTTATTTCCTTGGTGGATATATTCAAGCTCGTCGGTCGAGGCCTTTTGCGGCAATGATAGATAAACCGAAACACGTAAGATATAACTCTTATTGCTTTGTTTAAAGATGAAAATCTTGTAATAATATTATCAGTGATTAACAAATGAAAGGTAGACACTTTCTTTGTTTCTAACTCGGTGGGATCAAATATCCGTGGTTTTGGCCAAGTTTCTTGATGTTCTTGGAGCCAGGAAGGCCCATGCCACCACAAGTTGTGGTTGATTAGCTCTGGTGGGGAGCATCCTCGAGTTCCCAAATCCGAAGGATTGTCCTGAGTACGGACATGCTTCCACATAGTTGCATTGGAAAGACTATGAACTTCGGTTACACGATTCGCGACAAAAGTTTTTAGAGTTTGCGGAGATTTCTGAAGCCAACCGAGAACAATTGCTGAATCAGTCCATAAAAATAGTTCAAAATCAATGTTTATAGTTTGGGTTACAGTGTTGACTAAATTTGCAAGTAATACGGCAGCACATAGTTCCAGTTTAGGAATGGTCGTACGTTTTATCGGTGCGACTCTTGTTTTCGCTACCAGCAAGTTACTTTGCCTACGTCATTTGTACGGATATAGACTGCTCCACAGTAGGCCTTTTCCGATGAATCACAGAATCCATGTATTTGTACCCGATGTTCAGGAGCAAAGTTGACACATCGCGGAATCTTAAGTTTTTGGATATGAGGCAAGTTTTCACGAAAAGACGTCCACTTTACTAGTAAATGATGTGGGACAGCCTCATCCCAATCAGTTTTCTCCTCCCATAGTTGCTGCATCAATAGTTTCGCCAGGATGACGATGGGTCCCAGCCAGCCGAGTGGGTCAAAAAGCCGGGCAATAACTGACAGGATTTGTCGTTTTGTGGCAATTGGAGAGGAATTAATTTCACCTACAACATAGTAAAATATGTCTGACATGGCGTTCCAACGAATGCCTAGAGTTTTGGCAGAGCTGTATTCGTCAAAATTCAAAAATTCTTCATCAAGAAGATCCTTCCGGGCAAACGTTTCAAGTAGAGTTTTGTTATTAGCTGTTATTTTCTTTAGAGGAAAGGCGGCCGAAGTAAGAGTTTCACTTAGCTGTTGTTGCTTTGTTTTGGCTTCTGTTATAGTGTGTCCTCCTGACAACACATCATCAACGTAGACTTCGGTTTTCAATATCTCGGAACAAATATTATTTGTTTCTGCGACATCATCACTTAAACGCTGGAGGGTTCTTATGGCCAGGAAGGGCGCACAATTAATCCCGAATGTTACGGTTTTCAGCTCATAAGAGTTAATGGCATCATTCCCCGCAGGCCGAAATAAGATTCGGTAAAAAGGTCGATCTGCTGGATGCACAAGTATTTGGCGATACATTTTTTGAATGTCGCCTGTGAAAACATATCGATAGTAACGCCTGTTGAGTATGATTTTCACAATATCAGCTTGCAGGATAGGACCTGGGAATAAGACATCGTTCAGAGAGAACCCACTGCTAGTCTTTTTTGAACCATTGAACACAACTCTTAACTTTGTTGTTTTACTGTCAGGTTTCACGACACCATGGTGAGGCAGGAAGAATGAGAAGTGTTTTTTCGGCTTTAGAATCGAAATGATGAATTTGCTCCATATGATCCAAATCAACATATTCTTGCAAAACTTGCTCATATTGCTTTTGAAGATCTGGAGATTTGCTTAACGTCTTCTCCATATGATGGTACTGTGCTAAAGCCATGTTGCGTGAGGGTCCCAGAAAAAGTTTTTCTGGAAATTCTGGACGAAATGGTAATCGAACTACATATCTTACGTCAGGTTGGCGGTAAGTTGTTTTTTGAAAAAACTCTTCACAGTAATCGCCATTTTCGGAAGCTGAAGCTGGTTTATGAACCTCTTCGATTTCCCAGAACCTTTTCATTTGTTCAGCTAAAGCGATATCTTCGGAAACCAAAGTCGAAAATTTGTTAATATTACTTGTCGGTAGGGGACCGGACAGATACCAGCTAAAATGCGATTCTCTTGCTTCCAACCCAGGTACAAGGTCAGACAAAACACCCGGTAAGTTGATGAGAGGTAAATAGTCGCTGCCTATGATCATATCCACAGGCGAGGGCTTGTAAAAGTTTGGATCGGCCAGTTTTAGATTCAGAAGCTCTGGTAAATTATCAATTCTGGCGCGTTTGGATGGTAAAAAGTGGGATAGCTTTGACACTACAATAGCTTTAATTTTCATGGAGAAATTTGTATTTCGCGATCTTATACTAACGAAACAGCGATGATTTGAATTCCCAACGATTGTACCTCCTAACCCGGAAATCTGAGACTGGTGATTGAACACAGGAAGTGCCAGTTTTTGCTAAATCCGCTTTGAAAGAAAACAATTCTCGGAGCCCGCGTCTAAAAGCGCGCGAATCGGAAATATCTCACCAGCATGCTCTATGTTGATCAAGGCTGTCGGCAAAATAGTTGAGCCTTTGTTTTGTGCAAAATGTGCTTGAACGTTATCTACTGGTGTATTCGAATTTGAGCTCGTAGCAGGTTGCTCGTTATTTGAATTCTGTTGAGTTGATGCTCTATTATAGTCTCTATTACGTTGATAGATATAAGTATTTTCGGTTGAATCTAAATGCAAAAGTGTGTGGTGTTTCTTATTACACTTGACGCATGATCTGGTACTTGGACAATTGTTCTTGAAATGGGTGGAACCTAAACAGTTTGAACACACTTTATTTGCGTAGACGAATTTTATGCGATCGTTCACTGTTAGTGTTTTAAAGGACTCACATGTATACAGAGCATGGTTCTGTTTACATTTTTTACAGGATTTCTGTTTTGTTGATTCCATGTGGGAATGAAATGCTTGAGATTTGTGATGTGGATGTTGATTTTCGCGAGAACTACTTTTTTTCATGTCGAAAACAGTTTCAAGAATTTCTACCCGTTTCGAAAGGAAAGTATCCATTTGTTGCCAGGTTGGAAGCTGTTTGTGGTTAGATAGAGAATCTTCCCACGCACGCAAAGTTTCTTCCGGAAGTTTGGTAGCACAATGATAGACCAAAATAGGGTCCCAATTCTGGGTCTGAATTTTATAAGATTTGAAAATTGATAGACTATCATTTATACCGCGTTGAATCTGTCGGATAAACTTCGGTGTCTCATTCTGAGCCGCTTGTATACCGAAGAGATATTTCATTTGTTGGTGTACCAATATACGAGGGTTTTCACATCGATCTTTCAGTGCATCCCAAGCAAGCAGTAAGTTTTCATCAACTAAATCGAATCGAGACACAATCTGATTTGCTTCTCCCCTAGTCTTGCCACGTAGATGGAAAAGCTTTTGTGCTGGAGATAATTCAGAGTGCGTTCCAAATACTGCCCAAAAAATGTCACGAAATGCAGGCCATTTCGAGTATCCGCCCTCAAAAGGAGGAGTGTCACATGGAGGAACTTTTAAACTAGATTGACCTTGATTCATTGTCGAATTCAATCGGAGACTTTCATCGACCCTAGACGTTTGTTTTGAATCGCTCAGGCTGAAAATTTTTGATTTGCACCCGGTGTATATACGGCAGCATCTTCATATTTTGTGGTAATCTTTTTCACTTCTTTTTCATCACTCTGTTCATCCATAGTCATGAATTGTTTGTACGATTCGACTAGTTCCTTCCATCTTCTTTCCAGTTCGGCTTCTTCAACTTTTAAGGCACAGACTTGGATATTGTCCGCTGGTTTGAAACGTTTGCAAAATGACACTAATTGATCGTGGTCGAAAGTAACGTTTTTGATGGGATCCATGTTGAAATAGTTTCGTAGAATTAGGATTTTTAATCTCGGAAAATTTCAAGTTTATAACGCGCAATATTTTTATATAGTTTCGGTTGTTTAAAGTTTTTTCGTATCAGGTAGATAGTTCCAGCAATTATTTAGTTTTATAAAATTTATCGGGTTGATAATCGTTTTTCAAAGTTTGTAATTAAATTATTAAATTCAGTTTGTTTCACGTTTATAGAGCCTCGCCAAATATTTAAGTGATTGTTTTTGGCAAATGTATATTTTATTGTTCAAAAATTGCAATTAATACGTGATTTTATTAAATCCCGGAAAGTTTCTTAAATAGGAAATTTATTTTGAATGACCCTTTTTTTCTATGATCGACACCCCTACACTGTAGATTTGTACTAGAGGTCTGCACAATTCCATTTGTATTTGCAGTGTACACATGTACCGACGAAGCATAAACACTTACTCGAAGTGACGAAAAAACAAATGTTCACATTTGTAGGAACAACAAAATCTTCGAATAACTACTAGTTGTTACTCGGCTATGGTCTCTGCCAGAGAATACATGTTCCTCTTTCTCTTTTATTCGAACATACCGACAGCGATCTTGTCGAGTACGTCGCGACAGCGAAAGTGATTGCGGTACTCTATGTACAACGTTCAGTATAACAAATAGAAGGAACAGTTGTCTATGATTTCTTATCGCCTTTCAGTGTCTAATGAAAATGAATACTCTTGAATTTTTTGTAAAATACTGAAGTTTTCTTTGAAGTTATGTAATTAATTATTTTTAAAAAAATTTTGTTTTAATGCTTTTGTGGAATAATTGACTGATTTTAAATATACGTATGTATATATTTCAATTTTAAGTTTTTACTTTTTTTTTGTTACCTAAAATTCTCAACCTCTGTGTATATTTACTTGATTTACTTAACATCATAAAATAAAAATGATATCTAAGCATAACCATAATATAAATATAATATAAAAATTATATCTAAGTACAACCGTAAAATAGACGAACATTGGTACTGAAGTTTATAACTCTGATCAAACGAATAATTTGGTTTTGTTTAATATAAAAACATAAGTTAAAAAAACTTTATTGTTTTATTTTTAAAGGTCACGGCATAACTCTTATATTGCCATACAGCAAAATAGGTGGTATTATATTTTATTTAAATTCAAAATAAAGTTTAGTTGCACAACAGTCAACGTGTCAATGTTACCTACTGTATATCGCCACCAAAACAACAAATGTTTGAAATAACTGAAAATCCATGCACAAAATACCAGTTAAATTTTAATTCGAATGTCAAAACCATCATCAACGAATTGTTAATACTCGAGGTACCACGTGAAGTGAACATCATATTCGCAGTACTTTTTCTGTGTTGTTCTCATTTGTATATTTGCTTTTTATATGTTTTTTTCGGAACACATTGTGCTGCGGCTACATACTCTTCTGTATTTGATATACAACCGTTCTCTTCACTTCATTGCTTGCGCTCTGAGAGAGCGAGTATGTACTTACTCGTTTCGAATTAGAACTTCATATGTGCAGCGAAAAGTTATTCGTTGCAGACCTCTAATTTGTACTTCTCTGCTTCGAAGAAATATATGTATGTGCGTGTGTGTATTCGTATCATGTGGACAAACGAAATGTTTTCTTCCTATATACAAAGAAAACCCAATCTATATATTTTCAGTTACGTTGTGTAGTTAAATCGCTTCTATGTTTATTTTAAAAAATAGGGATTAACGTAAAAACGCAAATTATTACTGATTAATAATGTCGATTTAAATTGCCTTCTCATACGATATTGTATTTGTCGAAAAAAAAAATATTTTTTCACACCCGACAAAAAAACACTACTAATGTGATGTTTTGTTTTCTTCTTGAATCGTGGTGGTGGTTTTAATATTGGGGTAAAAACATATGAAATCAACCGAAAATTTAACATTTCTGACCACATCATCTGCGAATTTGATAATATTGTTTATACATGATCTATGGAACAAAACAATAATACTTGCCAACTTTCAGACATATAGCCCTCGTACTTTCAGATTTCTGACCATTTCAATTTGAAAAAATCAACAAAAATGCACTGAGGTAATTTAACATATTTGTAAATATCTCGAAAAGTATTTAATGTTTGTAAATAATCAAAGGCTCATTTTACAGATAAAAATATGAGCCATTAAAAACATTTTTTTAAAAAAAAAAATCGATCAAGGATAATGTAAATAAAAAAGGACTAAAATTTCAAAAGGATATATCTCGAAAAGCGATATTTTTAAAAATTAAAAAAAAATGTATATTAATCCTTTTTCTGTTTTCTACACGTCTGCAAACTCTTGGTCGTGGATCGTCATCATGGAATGAGTTATAATTAAATTCCCAAGAAAAAGTTATGATATTTCATAAAATCTTTAATTTTGAATGTATTTTTTAATATATGCAATATAAAATATATTAAGAAAGTAGTCTATGAGAATATTGTCAGTTTGGTAATGCTGCATTTTTCATTTAATTGTGAATTCTTCGGGTGCGGTATTTTAAAAACTGTTTCAACAAACTCTGTGACCGTGAAAACATGCCATTCAATTCAAGATTTTGCTGTAATCCTTTTAATAAATCCGGACACACTACGCGCGATAAAAGTTTAATACGAGTTCAAGAATGGATGCTACGGTATATTACGGATAAAAACATCACGACCTCAAATAAAATTTGTGCGGCATCTAGAAAAAAGCTTTCCAATTTAAACAAATCTAGTTTAGACGAAGGTTCGGACATAAACGGAAATTTAGATACTTTCGATGAAATTGCATCAGGCACGGAAGATGTTGCTATTTCCAAATTAAACGAATCTTTACCATATCTGGAACAAACTCCAATCAAAAAGAAAAAATTACATCATAAACTGTACAGAGATACAAAATTCAAAAAAATAAGTGAGTCGATTACAAATACAATTTTCCCTGGTTCAACACAATCACCTTATCATATATGCCCAGAATCCGAAATAATACAACAATTAAAAGAAAAGTTTAAAACAATACCAACAAATAGTGAGAAAATCCAACTGCTAACCATTTTACCAAAAAGCTGGTCAGTACATAAAATTGAGGAAGAATTCCAGGTAACAAACTATATGGCGCGAAAAGTTAAGCATTTGGTTGAAACGAAGGGACGAGTTTTTTAGTAAAATCCTTTTACGAATCCGATGATGTTAGCAGATGTATGCCCGGATACAAAGATTTCGTGTCTGTTGTTGAAAACGGTACAAAAGTCAGAAAAAATAAAAGACTGTTGCTGGGGAACTTAAGAGAAATGTATGCTTTATTCAAGGAACGACATGATACAACAAAAATAGGTATTTCCAAGTTTTGCCAGCTTCGTCCGCGGAATATAATTCTAGCAAATGCGAGTGGATCTCATAACGTATGTGTATGTACAAAGCACCAAAATGTAAAACTTATGATTGATGGTATAAATTTAAAAAAATTAACTGCTGATGCTCCAAATTATAAGCTAGAATGTTACAAAGATTGTTTGAAACAAATGACATGCAATCCAGCTTCTTCAAAGTGTCACCTACTTAAATGTATCAAGTGTCCAGGAATGAAAAAATTTAAAAGCGAGACTGCATCAATTACTAGAAGAAAATGATATTGATGAAATAACATATAAACAATGGATAAGTGTAGATAGAGATAATTTGGAGACTATGATTAGCCAAGCCGACGTTTTTGTGGATTCCCTGTGTGAAAAGCTTCAAATTCTATTACCTCATTCATTTATCGCAAAACAACAGGCAGCATATCTGAGCGAAAGAAAATCCAATTTGGAAGAAAATGAGTACATAGCAGTTTGTGATTTTTCAGAAAATGCTTCTTTTACAGTTCAGGATTTCACTGGAACAACTCTCAAGCCACGTTATACCCAATTGCTATTTATTTTAAATCGGACGGAAAAACACAACATACAAACTTTATAATAATATCTGATTGTCTTATACACCTGTTCACACCTATATCACCTGTTTCATCGCCACTTGAATGTATTTTTCAGGAACAAGTTTAAAACAATCCCGAAGAAAATTACGTATTTTTCAGACGGCAGTGCAGCCCAGTTTAAAAATAAAAATAACTTTATCAATTTATGTTATCATATGGAAGATTTTGGATGTAATGCTGAATGGCATTTTTTTGAAACAAGTCATGGAAAAGGCCCCAGCGACGGTCTTGGAGGTACTGTAAAGAGAGAAGCACGACGAGCCAGTTTACAGCGTCCATTACAAGGTCAAATAACTACTCCAAGACATTTATATGACTGGTGCCTGGGTAATCTTTTGAACTGTAACTTCGAGTATTTAACAGTAAAAGATTACGATGAAGAAGTACGATTAATCCAAATACGCTTTAAACAATTGCGTACTATTCCTGGGACGCAAAAACTGCATTCTTTTGTACCTGTGGGAAAAACTAACATTAAAGTAAAGCGTTACTCGGCAGATACCGATTTTGTAATTGAAAGTCTTTACAAATAAGTAAATATAATCTAGGTTTTTGATATTTTTTATTATTTACTAGTAGCTGAATGAATATAACTGTAATTCACTGGTATAATATGAAATATTATTTTAAAATACTAATTGAAATTGTTTAAAAAATACAAAAATTTATGAATACGTAAACCTTTGCGAACTATTTTCTTAATAACTCATTCCATTATAAAGATCCACGGCTAAAAGTTGAAAGACGTGTGCAAAACAGAATAGGGAATAACATATATTTTTTTGAAATTTTTAAAAATATCGCTTTTTGAGATATATCCTTCGGCAATTTTAGTCCTTTTTTATCCACGATATCCTTGTCCGAAAATTATCTATTTAATATTTCTATTTAACGGTGCATAATTTTAGCTTCAAAATAAGCCTTTGATCATTTATGTACGTATAATACTTTCAGAGATATTAAAAATTGTGTTAAAGCATCTCAGTACATTTCTAATCATTTTTTTCAAATTAAAGTCGTCATAAAATTGAAAGTAGAAAAGCTAGGAGACTGAAAGTTGACAGATGCTATTGTTATATTGAACACTCCCTTCGTACCAACTTTCAGCCAATTCGGAATTGGTGAGGGAAACTCATTGGTTGACTTCATATATTTTTACCCATTGTTGTTGTTGTTGTAAGTGCCGTTAAGAATTTTTGATCTTTCCTTTTGAAATCTCTTTTTTGGTTGCAAATTCGACAAATAATATTTTAAATAAGAATAAATTTGGAACAACTCACCCTTTTTTTCCAATGAGGACTTTTAATGGGTTTTGTTTTGCTGTGTTTTTTGTTTTGTTATGTGCCAGGATGACCCTTTTGTTCTTTTTATGCAAATTTCTTTTTATACACACACTTTTTTTTCACTAATTGTTTGATAATTTATCACCAATAATTTTTTAGCAACTTTAATTTTCTTTATTTAACATTTTTTTTTTCCACAAACATTTATTTTTGTCCGTCCGTTTTCAATGTTTCAAATTTATGATTTTATTTTGTTTGTTTTTCTGATTATTGACGTTTATTGATCTTTATCTGAGATCAGTGTAAAATGAGAGAATTGTAACAAGGGGTATGTTCAGTTTGTGATAGTTTCATATCAATCAGCTTTTGTATATGGATGCTGTTTAAATTATCTTGGCTGTTACAATTGTTAGTGGAATTTATCTAAGTTCTCATTTTATTTTTTCTTCTTTGTTTTCACTTTTCGAGTTAGGTTTTTGTTTGTTTTAGCACAATTTTCTAAGTTTGTTGTTGTATATCGTATTTAAAGCAAATTTAGCACTGTTTTTGTTATTTATGTTTCATGTTATGTACTTTGTATGCACTTTTTGGATTCTTATTGTTGTAACTGTTTGAGATTTTTTTAGGTTATGTTGATTTTTATGCACCGACGTTGTGTTTTTTTTTAAATTACTTTTTTATTTTTGATGTTTTGAAATTGATCGTTATGCAAGAAAACACTATTGTCACCGTACTTACCCTCAAGCTCTCCTCTTATTCTCACCTGGTTGGTAGACTTCCTTCTTGTTGTACGATGATGATGTGGGGTTGTTGAGTGTTTTATTTGTTGTTTTTGTGTGATGCTTCCAAAATGCGTCGATAGAGACTATGATGAGTACTTCGATGATGAAGTTGTTGATGTTGGCTTTATGTTTGATAACGATAAAGCTTTTAATGCCGTGGTAGGGCTATTTGTCTGCCGCGTTTTCAGGCTGAAAACTGGTAACGACAGAATAAACGTTCGCTGATTTCTTTTTGTCGAAGGACCAATGATTAGCGCGTATCCTTGCAGGAAGGATGGCTAATAATATAAGATAAAATAAGAAAAACAGATTTTCTAATTTCAAGGTTGGTCGCGGTTGGACCGTCTTTAATGGAAGTTAATGAAGTACTTAAAAACTAATATGACAAGTGAAGCCTTGTTTAGGCGGTATATATCAAAAATTCAATTTCTTAAGGATAGAAAAGGACAAATATATATTCATAATTAATATTTAGTAAACATAGAATATGAAGATAATGAAAAGAAATGTCAAAAATATAGATGGATTGATAGCTCTTAACCCTTGTTGGACGGTGCGTTCAACACCCTTTATGACTCCATATCGAAAATATTAGAATATTATCCGGACAGTGAAGTTGTGGTTGCTGGGGATTTCAATGTCCATAATAATTCTTGGCTTTCACATTCGAGCCATACATCTCCAGAGGGTCAATACGCTGAGTTATTTGCCGTGCACTCCATAACCAAATCGCAAAGTCACTGCCCTATGTTCTCGATAGCCTCACGAATTCTATCTTTGAGGTCTTGAATCGACGCTGAGCTGTTGGCGTAGACCTTATCTTTCACCTGGCCCCAAAGTAAGTAGAAATCACAAGATCTCGGTGGCCAATTGTGATCACCTCTTCGAGAGATAAAACGATCCGGAAACTTTTCCCGTAAAAGTGCAATGGTTTCGTTGCTTGTGTGGCACGTAGCGCCGTCTTGTTGAAAGTAAACGTTGTCCAGATCAATGTCGTCGTTCCATTTTTAGGAATGGCGTAGTTTTCAAATGTCAAAAAATAAATGCTTCAAAAATGAAACATAGGTTTGGCGCAACTAGTAAATGAACCAACAAACATTCCGCGTGTTGAAGGGCAACAACAAAATATTATTGACCTTTTCTTGACCTCACATCCTGAAAAGTACGAGGTTAACATTCTTGCATCACTTGGTAACTCGGAACATTGCACCATTTCAGCATCCTTATTGTTCTTCGATCCACTTCTAAACCAGCCAGAAGCGGACAATGTATATATACGAGCTCCGAGCTCAACAATTTTTACCAGCAATTTAACTGGAAATATTATTTCCTAGACAATAATGTCGATGCTGCTGCTGAAATGCTTGAGAAAATAATTCCTCTTGGTATAAACACATTTATTTCCTCGAAGACTACTTTGATCAAACCCCAAAGAATTGATGGTTTAAACAGCCATGCAAAGAAGCTGTGAGATCCAAAGAGGAAGCGTTCAGAAATTGCATCGTGCTAAAGTTATTTCTTCTCCGAGGGGATGTAAGAGCTTTTGGTCATTCGTTAAAAGAGAAAGGGACAATTATTCAGCTGCTATCCCAACTCTTATTAACAATGACCGATATTCACTGAGCCGGTTGACAAAGCTAAACTTCTGGCTGAAATAATGGCAAAAAATTCAACTTTGCCAGAAAGCAGTCATACACTCCCCGTGATTAAAAGTGCCGCAGATTTTTTTCGAACAAGTAGAGTTAAAATGGTTCTGACAAATCTCAACGTAAATAAAACTCTGGAGCTGGATGGCATTTCAGCACTTGTCCTATGTAAGCGCTAGCTCGTCTTTTGCTCAACCTTTTCAACATGTCGTACCGAGGTGGTATTAAACCTTCACATTGAAAAGTTGCCAATGTTCAGCCGATCCCCAACTCCTGCGAATTACCGGCCAATTGCAATATGTTCTGCGCTCTCGAAGGTTATCGAGAGCATGGTAAACCACCATTGGATTTTGTTTGAAGAAATTATAGGGTTCATTCAGTTGGGATTAATTTTGTGAAAAAACCATGTTCCTCAAAATAAGTAACGTAGAGGAAAAAATCCAACCTTTTGCTGTAGGAATATACTTGGGGAACACTAAACCGAGCTGCCGTAAATATTAGTTGAAGAATTTAGTTGAGCAAGCAATTTTACTTTACTATTAAAGGCCGAGTTACTTGACCGTAATCGTAACCGTGACGTGTCAGCTGATACGTTCTCCTTATGTGAAACATGTACAAATGGTTACTTGTCCGTAATCGTAACGTAACGAATGAACCTGTAGAAAATAGATTTTTCTATCCGGCAAGTGACATTTAACAAACAGCTGATTTGTTTCTAGCAAAAAAAAAAAACAGCAAGAATGTAAAAGAAACAACTTTGTTAGAAAAATAATAAAATAAAAACATAAAAACTATAAAAATGGATAAATTGTTTTTTAACAACACTTTCTTTCATTACACTGTGCGACAGCCACAATCGGTTTGGGATGAAACCACCGGGGAAAGTTATATCGGTCAAAAAAAGGTCATACGTGTCCCAGCGTTTCGTTGGGTCTCATCTAGGAATCGAGATATATCGATTTGAAGTTAGTAGGTATCGTATAGGGGAATTTGTCACGTTTTTGGCTTTTTTGTTTGACATAACTTGAGAACCACTCGTCCGATTAGCTGAAATAAATTTAAAAAAACCAAGAATTACAATTCCCTTAATCTGTTCATATATTATTTTCCTTTACAAGTAATAGTTTCCAAGTTAAAAATAAGCGCATGAAGAAATTTTTTTTTTTTTTTTTATTATTTTTTTTTTAAATACGTTTATTTTCGTTTGTTGCTCCCTTTTCTTTCTTGCGTGGTGGTTCGCCTACTTGTTCAGAGTCTGTATCGGATGAGGATCTGTCTTCATCCTCGGAGGAAACTCCCATTGTATGTTCTTCTTCTTCATCTTCATTGTCGGGATCGTACGTCTTTTGGGACCACCAACAAATTTCAGCCACCAGCGAGTCTCATTTTGGTCATAGGTTATGTGACTTTACGTGAAAGTAATAGGACTTGACACCGTTTTGGATTTTTTATGAATTAAAAAAAAAAAAAAAATTTAATTTTTAGGCAAAAATAATTTTTTTTTTTCATACATTTATTTATAATTGCGAAACTGTTGCTTAAGTAGGAAAACGGTTTAAGAACAGATTAGAGGAATTGTAATTCTTAATTTTTCTAAATTTGTTTCAGCTAAATCGGACGAGTGGTTCTCGAGTTATGTCAAACAAAAGAGCCTAAAACGTGACAAATTCCCCTATACGATACTTACTAACTTCAAATCGATATATCTCGATTCCTAGATGAGACCCAGCGAAACGCTGGAACACGTATGACTATTTTTTTACCAATATAACTTTCCCCGGTGGTTTCATTCCAAACCGATCACTGAGCCTTACCATTTGTCGCAGAGTGTTATTAATGAATTTTTTACGTTTTTATCAAAACAAACAGACAAATTATTTTGTTTGTTTACATACAACATATGGTACTTCACGTATCTTGGGTAACCACCACTACATCAACGTTCCGGTTACGATTACGTTTACGTTCCGGCAACGGTCAAGTAATTAGGCCTTAAGTAAGCAATTTTCAAATAGAAAGACGGTTTTACATATTGTATAGATCAATGTAATGTAAACTAAATATTTTTTTTTAAAATCCGTAATAATGAAATGTTAAGCAAACCTCGAAAGAAATTAGCATATCTATTTGGTTTTGTACATTGGCAAGTCTGTACAAAAATGTAGACCATGGCTTTTTTTAGTGGCCATTCCAGTTATGTGGGTGTATAGAAACATAAGATAAAATAGCTCTAGTGTATTTCTGGTGACATTGTCAACGAACACGTCAATAGTTTCATTTTTATTATTATGGCCGCCGCAGCTGACTACAGAAAAGACAAATGGGCTCATTTCTATGACGCTGTTTGTAGTTAACCTGTGTTGTGTATAAACAAAATTTATTCACATAAATAAACGTAAAAATGAGTAAAAGAAATTATAAAAGTCTTGTGAAAAACAACACATAGGATTTTCTAATATAAACATGAAGTCAGTGAAAATAGTGAATATTTTGTGGATCATTTTGGAGATGTTTCAAAACGACTTGACATAGTTTTTAAACATATCAGTTTTGCTGTATCGCGTTTTTTCTTAACGCAGCGTATACACTAGCCAATTGGCAAATCAAAATTGAAAATAAGTATTAGTTGTCAAATAAGGGAAAACATTTTTGTGTGAAGTAGTCGTACACAGTGTTGCCAACATTTTGAGAGCTAGAAGCGTAATTAAAAACCAGAAAAGCGTAAATGGCGTAAAAACTTTCCTTATAAAAGCGTAAAAAGCGCTATGTATTTTTTTCTAACGAAAATGCCAAAATTGTCAATAAAACACTTTTTTTAAACTAAATACTGTTTTATTGAGATCGTATCTTATATAAATATTTCATGTATATAAGTGCATACATATTTTTAAAAAATATGATATATTAGGAACATTTTACATGTGGTTAAAACTTACAGACATATACATTTTTACAAACAATTATGTTCCACCTATAAAACCCATAGTTTCAAATGCAGTTGAAATGTCTGCATCAGTTTCTTCATTTTGCCATAAGACAGTTTGTAAAAAATATTTTGACTTTTTGTAAACTTCTTGTGTAGAAATTTTTTTACAGACATTTGACGGCAGGTCATTTTTGTCACAGCACGTATTCTCTCGACGAAGGCCATATTTAATATGTAAAATAGAATTTAAGGATAATCTGTTTCTGATTTTCGATTAATATAAATTCATAGCACTGAATGCTCTTTCTACTTCTGCATTTGAGTATGGGAAGCTTAACAGTCTTATAACGAATTCTGATAAATCTTGAAAGGAATTTTGCCCTATGGAATCTTTGAACTCATTTACTTCTATCCAGAAAAGATCTGTTCGATCTTTATTCTTCCATTCACAATTTCTGATATTATCAATACTTAGTTCCATATTAGAAATGACATCCGCGTCTTTAAACATTGCCACATTTTAAAATCTAAAACCCGCTAAAAGCACCAACAGAAAAGATGAAAAGCGTACGTACAGTGCTTTTTTTTCGTTTCGCGCTATGCCCACTATTTTGGCGTTTTGGGGGGTCTAAAAAGCACCATAAATAGCGCGAAAAGCACTAAGTTGGCATCGCTGGTCGTACACACAATTACGAAGACAATACATTTTAAGCAACCGTCGTCTGTATCGTTTCGTTCTCTACTTTTATTTTGTTTGTATTGACTGATATTTGTGATAAATTACATTTAAGTAAAATCAAATTTATATTTCATCGTTTAAGCTCTTTTCTGAGTGTTTTGTTTTCTTTTTTGACATATTACAATGAAACTTCATGGAGTTCATTTTTGACATATTACAATGAAACTTCATGGAGTTGGCCGTGTACGTCAAACAAATTGTCGATTTTACTGCTTTCAAAAAATCAGTGACGAATGCAATGAGAAATGTGGATATGTGTTAGTGAAAAAGTGTCAATGTATTGCGATTGACTTCGCAGAACAGTTTCGTTAGAGAAAGTAATGCCAGTTGGTCCTGTAAACACAGAGGAAAAGCTTAAAGAACTTGATAGTCTATTAGCCACGCAAGCAGACCCATATGTAAGTATAGTTGTTTTCAGTCAACATAATTTCAAATAAAATGTTTTAACATACATAGATTTCTTCTGATTAGACAAAATTATCGCCAGCAACGTAGAACGTAATTTGCACATAACAATTGGTCAACATATTATAATGGATTTTAATGTTGAGGGAACCTTTGGGAAAAAAGGACTGCGCAACTTTGGCAATGTCCTTGCAGCAATTATTGGTACACATTTTTTTATTATTTTTTTTCAAAAACACCATTAACCAAATAAACGTTTTCTCTTTTAGATGCGAATGTAAATCGATAGGAAAGAAGGGTTTAGTGTTTGTTAATGTTTGCCTTGAATTTGATAATGTCATAGCAGGCAGGAAAAGCACTTGCTGAAGGTTTATTCCACATGCGAATAGTACGGCCAGAGAACGAATTTTCTCTACAGTGCGTCGTCCGGCAACTGTCATTTAATAATGAATGGATGAGAGACCCTAGGTATCAGTGTATTTCGACTAAATGTTCTAACGTCAGGGACCAGACGACGGATATCTGACGAACAGATAACGCTAAAGTATTTATAGAACAGCGATATACAATCCACAATTCGACGATGCTGCAGGGAGACAATAGAGTTGGATAACTTACTATCCCCAATCATCCCCACCGCGGTCCAAAAGCTGCAAACATGTCTTGGGAGCTCCTGCCCATATATGGGAGTTATATTCCATTTTAGGCCGGTGGATGTGGTGTAAATATTTACGAGATCAGATGGGGTGAAGTATTTCTTACACCTCCAAAACACTTGAATGCTTCCTTCGACACTTTGAATATATGGCTAGCCCAACGAGCATCACCCTGTATCTTCATGCCCACAATATCAAGAGTGTCTGATTCGTCGATATCCACACCACCCATAAAGATTAACGACGGTGCTGGATAAGTGGAACGTTTGAAACAGCACTGGTTCTTTTGTGCGTTAAAATCTACACTATTCATTTGGCCCCAGTCACAAATCACGGTTAGTGAGTCGTTCATAGTTTGCCTTTTGTCCGCGGATTTGGCCGATGAACAACGGAGTATGAATGACAGATATTGATGTCGTCCGCAAAGGAGTAGATTTGGTTCACAGTCTAACCCAACAGGTCGCCAATGAAAATAAGAAATATAGAAAAAGAGAGGACAGAACATTTTGGCAGTCCTGCGGTCAACCTATGATCGTTGGATGAGTCCCCATCTATAACAACTCGTATAGAGCGATCTCTGAGAAAACTCGGTTTGAATCAAGAGAAGGTATGAGTGCTCCGTGCTGGACCCAACCGAACGCCTTGGAAATATCTGGAGCCTCGACCTTACTTTCACCAAGGCAGTGAATGGATCGACTCCAATAGATCGATTTCTACGGAACCCATTGTGTCGATCATTCAGAAGGCCGTTAGACTATAGATACTTAACCAGATGTTGGTTAACCATGCTCTCCATAACCTTCGAGAGTGCACAACATATTGCTTTGGGCGCTAATTTGCAGAATTCGTAGCCTCACCATTTTTCGGAATCGGCTGAACATTGGCAACTTTCCAAAGTGAAAGGTAAATACCAGCATGGTACTACACGTTGAAAATATTGCGCAATGGACGAGATAGCGTCGAAGAGCACTTACATATGACATGTGCTGAAATACCATCTGAGCCGGAGTTTTATTTACGTCGAGATCTGCAAGAATCCTTTTATCTCCACGTGTTCGAAAAAATATCTGGGACATCTAACCAGATACGTTGGCGATAACCGGCTGTGGTTGACTGCTTCAGACAGAAGGTTAGCTTTGTCAACCGAGTCAGTGAATACCTGATCATCGTTAACGAGAGTTGGAATAGAAGATGAAGAATTGTCCCCTATTCTTTTTCGAATGACCAGAAGCTCTTACTTCCCCTGGGAGAATCAAGAGCTTTCGTACGAAGACGCTATTCGTGAAGACTTTTTCGCGTCAGACACACGATGGTCTTGTAGCCGCTCTGTGGTGGCATTGTTATTTAAACGCCATATTCTGAACGCTTCCGCATTAGATCAGACAACTTTTTTGCTTGTCTGATTAAACCAAAAATTCTCCGAAAGTGTAATCGAAGTAGTCTTCGTAGGAATAAACGTGCTTATTCCACGAAGAATTATTATCTAGGAATCTTGTGAGTTCAAATGTTGCTGACTCTACACAGTAAGAGAAGGGACAACGAGGGGGCATAATATAGCCCATAGTGTTGTCTTTTTTGTGCAATGCGTGTGTGGAGGTGGTTGTTGTGTATGTGCGATGGATGTTGGTTGTAGTTGTTATTTTCGTTTGTAGCCAGTTTATTATTTTTGTGTTTATTTCTTCGTTTTTCTATTTTGTAACTTAATTCGTAGTTATTTATTCTATTTTATTTTATTTTTTTTACTTAGTTTTGTGACAGTTTCTTTTCTTTTAAAACGAGACAAGACACATGAAACGCCACAGACGGACAAAACCCAACGCACATTTTTTTACTTGGTTTTGTGACAGTTTGTTTTCTTTTAAAATGAGACAAGACACATGAAACGCCACAGACGGACAAAATGTCCGTGTGCAACGAACGACAGACAAACACAAACTGCTGCGGTTGATCTGTTTAAATTTTTTTTCTGCCACTAAAAAGCTTAGTGTTTTGTCTGGTGTAGCGTCGTATATGGATATAACATCTAAAATTGGAAAATAAATTTATTTGGTTAGCTGTGTCTTCGAAAAGGATTTGTTTGAAAAAATGTTTACCAATAATTGCAGCAAGGACATTGCCAAAGTTGTGCAATCATTTTTTCCAAACGTTCCGTCAACATTAAAATCGATTAAATTTTTTATTTGCCTAATCTGCAAAAATATATGCATGTTTAATTATTTTTATTAGAAATTATGTTGGCTGTTTATATGAAAAATTGACATTATGTTCTCAATGATTACGTTTTGAGAAACAACGCGATCAACCAAACCTTATGTTCAGCCAAAAATTAAAGAACCTACTGTTTCTATACTCCCACATAAAAGAAAAGCTGTAGAAGTTTTAACTAGTACAGTTGTAACTAGAACAAGAGTGGTGACATATGGTTCTTGGCTGACTACAGGGTCTGAATAAACAATGCATACATAAGTAGACCTGTAGAACATTTACGTCGTTCTGAGAGGTTTGCACGTTGTTGATTTCTGGTGGAATAAAAGAACGAAACAATGCACACTTCAAGCAATCGTTTGTTTCGGTTTGTATTCATTGCGGTTAAAAAAAACTACTTGTTCTGGTCTTTACTTGTTACACCAAAAATATCTTTGAACTCCCATAGATTACTCTGTGATTCAAGTGGATGTTAAGGTTAGAAGATTAACGCCTGAACATGGGGCTATTACAAAGAGTTGTATTTTGACATAAAATAATCTTAGTTATTAGTTTTGTTATACAGTTCACTATATCGTTTTCTATTATATCGTCCTTTTAATATTTGTGTTTACATGTGTCGCAGGAACCCCTTCATTTATGTGTCTACTGGCAGTAAAATTCAATGCGCGATGAGGATAAGTTAGGGAATGTCTAGAACTGCACATGTATGTGTCCTCTGGCTGAAGAAACAGATTTCAGAAAACATGTGACTAGGGTGATCTGGTTTCCTCTTTATTTTACTTTGTTTTATTGTTATAAAATGACCTGCGACTATAAGTTAACGCTATAGTGTTCTACTTATGTAGTACAATAATACACAAAACGTTCAATTTTAAGGTTTAAAAAGGATAAATAATATTCACATCCTCACATGAAATAAGGTTTATCAAAAACAATAATAAAACCAATACCTCAAATATGATCAATTATGGAACAAATTCCAAAATAAATCGATTTTAAAAGACTGTGAGGTACGGAAAGACAATTAAACCAAATTAAAATGTTCGGCTGTATTTGAACAACTAAAGAAATTATTACTACAAATCTTTTTTTGTTTCAGATGTTTTACTAAGAACTCAAATCACGAATTGATCATAATTGATAGATGTCACCAAACTCGAATACCTTAAAGTAGAGAAAAGAAAAATGGATGCTGTAGATAATATCATAAAGATACAGGATCTCATAGTGAAGAGGTAATATTATAAATAAAGATTGTGCCAAATATAATGACAGATTTAATTCACACCTTTTCTAGCAAAGAAACTGCTCGCATTCTCACGGAGCACACATATATGTAACCAAATTGATATGCAAAAGGATACTATTCAAAATGGTGCTCACAAAATACCGTCTTCAGATAATGTCCAAACTTAAGATGTATTAATGTTTAAATATATAAATAATTTGCCAAGCAAAATATATAGTTTTGGAGTTATTTGTTATCGATATAGAGGATTGTTGTTTAGTACCGATACAGAATAGTCAAGTATAATATGATTTCGCACTTTGCAGATAACTAAGCGTTGTTAATTCAGTGACGCTGTGCACGAGAATTGCAAATATATACATTGCAGTTCCTTTAAGCAGTTTTGTAGCTTCTTCCAAAATTTGTTTTATCTTTTTTCTCACAAACATATACGCAAGTTGAAAGTTATTTTAAAAGTTGTAGAAATATGCAGTCTCATATTTAATATGACAATTGTTACTTTATAAAACCGATAATTTTAAAAGAACTATCCATGTTTGATGGTGATTCCGAAAATAAGTGTGATCCGATCTCAACAATAGGGTGCACTTTATTCAAAATTATAATTAGTTCTTTCCCCCGAAAACAAAATTACTGTTGTTTTAATTTGGGTATCAATTATGAAATACGTCTCAATGGTAGAAATTAGCATGATACAACAAATGTTTTTAAATCTGCAAAAATTTGTTAGCTTAAGAAAGAAATATATTTTTTTGATCGTCCGATTTGACATTTTTTTCCTTCATATTCGACTCATACGAACTTGGACTTGAACGACATAAAAAAATAATGTTTAAAAATCCAAAAAAAATTCATTTTACGAACGAAACGTTAAAAATAAATTATAAAAACTAGCTGTAAGTAAGTAATGTAAGTTATAAAAACTAGCTGTAAGTAATTTCAGTGTTTTTTTAGCATAGTTGCTTATGGCACTTTCTTGCCTTTATGCCAACACGGTATTGATTGAAACAACTTAGTTTGTTTTATGATTCCAGGTCTATTTGGGCGAAGTTCTTATATACTAACTACAGAGTTACACAGATAAGCTTACGTTTAATAGTGTTAGTGTACATGTGTTTTGGTACCGTTTACGTCAACGCATTCCCGTAGCCTCAGTAGATGGATCTAATAACTTTTGTCATCCACCGTTTAATGTTGGAACCCACGTATGATATCCAACACCAAAGGTATACTGATCAAATGACAATTAGCAAACGACTGAAAACTCAGTGGGATAATATACACCAGCGAAACACAATACTGGAATGAATTTCGGCAACCAACTAAATCGTGGAAACTGTGATTTTGATGTGAATTTCAAAATTGGAAAATTATTACACACGTGCACTACACCTTCCTTTTCCAGAAGAATGATCCTATAAAACTGATTTGTATGATCATTGTCAGTAGTACATTGTATTTTGTTCTTATGACACAATTGCTTAATTATAGTTTTTTTTATTTTTGTTCATAATTATTTTAGTTGTAGATATTTTGATTTGCGTATTTCTAACCAATTTCTAATTTTAATCTATCCTTATGAACAATCTGAGGTTATCTTTTATCACTCTTAATTATTATATTATCTCTATCTTTTACGGTACATGGTCCTAAGTATTCACTTTGTAACTTATGTCCTACTTCATTTCTTAGAAAACTAAATTTCCTATTTCTACAGTAAAGTCATTGATTTTCCAATCATATAACTTCTTCTGTTTTATTTCAGACTTTTCTATCATTAGGTTGAGAAGAGTAGGCGGGTTTTCTCCGCCTCATGTCGTTAGACATACACATAAGCCAGTATTCGGCTTTTTGTGCGCTCTAAACTGTACATGGAAAGGTCTTGAGAAGTTATTTTAAGAACTCTGTACTGTTGACATAATCGTTAATTGTTTTCCAGTCTGCGCCCCTGAGATGGGTCAGGTCTGTTAAAGAGTCATTTCCCAAGAAACGGGATCTATTGTTTGCGAACGCTGGGCAGTGACAGAGGAAATGCTAAAAAGTTTCGCCATCCTCTCCGCATGCCCTACATACGCTATTGACGTTTCAGGTATTCTGATGTGCTGATGCTATGTCAGTTAAATTCCCTTCCACTACCTCAACTATTTTTTGATGATACTTTGTCAGATCACAAATCAGTGTTATCGCATACTCATTACCATTCTCTGTTTTTGGTAGCGGTCCGATAGTGTCAATGAACGTTGTGTCAAAAACACTGAAATGTGTTGGTGCAATGGTCATGGGTGTCCTGGTGTGTGTTGTTTTAGCTATGTGACATTTGTAGCACTTTTTTACATAGTCTCTAATTGTTTTTGTCATTTGTGGCCAATATTTTCTTATTTTCAACAGAGTATGCGTAATCCCCGTATGGCCTCTTTCTATTGGATCGTCGTGGTATTTTTTCAGGATTTCATTAATTTTGAACTTATCATTTTTGTCTATTATTGTCACATTTTGTAGTAGCGCTACTTTCATTATTTTTAAAATGTTGTTGCCCATTTCTTTAAATGTATTTAACAAGACAGTTTCAAAAATCTGCTCGTTTGGTGACATTTTAGGTTGTGGCGTTCCATGCGATCCGGCATCTAATTCAAGCCTTTGGAAAAACCGACCTAAGTCTATATTTCCATTGGAGTACATGTCGCTCACTCTAAATTTTGAGATAACTTTCTTCCAATGCTTAAGCAAGCATTTAGTGGAATCTAGTTTAATCTGCACAAATTTACGTACATTATTATTATTAATGACCTTGTAGACATTGGGCACCTTATATTGTCCTTGTCTTGGGTACTAAGAGAAGAGGGCTATTGTATGCGGAAATATATGGTTCCACTATGCCATCTTTGATTAGTTTTGAGACCTGTATCTGGTCTCTGGCTTTTGTGATTCAGGAATCCTGTAATTCTTTATATATAGGTGTATTGTATTTCAGTCTGAGTTTTTGTTTGTAGAAGTTGTTTGCAGTGATGGGTTCGCTTTCAATGCAGAAAACATCACTGAATTGGAAATTTTAACTTTTCCAATATGTTTTTTGTCTTATTATCCTGCTGTAATGGGACTGATACTATTTTATAGTTATTTAGGGACTCAAATTGAATGTCCTTTCTGCTTATTGCAGCGTCTTCCGTAGTTGTGTTAATTATTCTTATTAAGGCAACTTCACTGTCAACTATTGTGCTGGCTACGAATATGCCTGGTTGAAGTTCCTGATTTGGTACTAATACTGTTTTCTCACTAGTTAGTAGTCGCACTTGTCTAATAACTTTAGATCTGGCTGGGGGTAAAAGAGTATTCTGTTTGATCATGTGAATTACTGGAATGTGTATATATGTATGGTAGTTTCGATGTCTTATCGTAAAACTATCATTTCCATTTTGAAAATTCAACAAACAATTATATTTTCTTATAAAATTCATTCCGAGTATTCCGTCGCATTGTATGGGAAAATTCTCAGGAACGATATGAAATTTATGTGGAACAAGGAATTTACTTATTCTAAGATTTACATGTAAAGATCCTAGAGATTTTATTATTCCTTTTCCGATGCCAGATAAATTAGTTATATTATTTGTATTCAAGTTTTCGTATTGTTCAAATGTATACTTCAACAGCGATATGTCGGCACCAGTGTCAACAAGTAATGCTAGTAGGTAATTTGTGTCAGCGTTCTTAACATCTTTGAAATTGCCCAGACTGAGGTCAAAAGAGTTTTAATTATTCATGGCTGCTCAAGGGGGTAAGATCGTTTTCCGGATGTGTCATATTCACATTTCGGTGACTATCTCCTTGCATGTTATAGACACCCCAATTATTGTTATAACGATTTCCTCGACCTTTGTTGTAATAGTTGCGATTACCATATTGTGTTCTGTCATTGTTATTTCTGTATTGACCTCCGCGCCCTTGGTTTCGTCCTCGGTTACTACCATGATAATGACCTTTTCGTCTTTGTTTATAATACAACACCACATTATCATTGCCAGCTGATCCTGTGCAACTATTGACGAATTTGGAGATGGCGTCATTCATTGTATTGAAAGTGCCTGCCTCCATGATAACTTTTACTTTATCAATAGAGCAATTTTTTGTCATGGCTTTGATAGCTTGTTGCGTGCTGTATTTTGTGGCCATATCGTTTTTCAATCCGTCTGAGATATAAGCTGCCTCGAGTGTTTTTGTCAAGTCTGCAACCTCCTTAGTGTATAAGTTTGCTGTTTTATTTTTCAGTTTTAAATTCAAGAGTCTTGCTGTAACGACTTCCACTGATTCGCCCTTAACAGTTGTCTTTAATGTATCTATTATCTGACTTAAAGAAATTTCATTGCTTATTAAATTTCTTGCTGTGTCTTTTAATTTGATTTTTACCAATGAGACTGCTACAGCATCGTGGGATTCCTTGATAAAATCAACTAAATTTAAAGCATCAAGAAAACTTGTCAAATTTTCGGATTTTCCATCAAAGTCTGGAATAAGACTTGAGGCGGTTTTTAAGAATTTGACTACTGTTTGTGACATTTTGGCCGGTTCTTTAAGGTTTGAAGGTATTTTGACTGTCTCGTGAAGAGTTTGTGGTAGTTTCAATTCGATTCCTCTTCTTCCTGCAACATTTATTAGTGTGCCCCTAATGTATGTAAAAAATGCGTCGGCTGCACTTTTGTGCGCTTCAGTGAGGCGTTCGTAGTGTACGTTGGGAACTACCCTGATTTGTTCTAGAAGAAGGAATAGATTCCTAAGGTGTTTTTCAACTGTATCATCTCTTGTCGGTCTATCTGTGTTTAAACACTTATATGATTTATCAAACTCTTCTTTAATTTGTCTACAATCTTAATATATATTTACCCTCGACACTGATTCACTGATACACTGATTCCCTGATTCACTGACTCTGTCACGCAGTACGTAGGAATTTAAATAGGCATTCTATAATAACTAGTAAGTTGTAATGCGCCTATGGCGCCCGTTGAAATATGAAAAAACAATTTTGTTGAAAAAAAAAATTTGGAAACAAAAATTTTGTAAAAAAAAAAATTTTGTAAAAAAAAAATTTTAAAAAAAAAATTTTGGAAAAAAAAAATTTTGGTAAAAACAAAATTTGGGGAAAACACAATTTCTGTACAAAAAAAATAATATTTTTTTTATTATTATTATTTATAGAATGCCTATTTAAATTCCTACGTACTGCGTGACAGAGTCAGTGAATCAGTGAATCAGGGAATCAGTGTATCAGTGAATCAGTGTCGAGGGTAAATATATATTAAGATTCTATAAATAATAATAATAAAAAAATAATATTTTTTTTGTACAGAAATTGTGTTTTCCCCATATTTTTTTTTTACCAAAATTTTTTTTTTAAAATTTTTTTTTTCCTCAAAATTTTTTTTTTCAACAAAATTTTTTTTTTCCAATAAAATTTTTTTTTCAACAAAATTTTTTTTTTCAACAATAATTTTTTTTTTACAGCAAACATTTTTTTTTCAACAAAATATTTTTTTTTTTCTACAAACATTTTTTTTTTCAACAAAATATTTTTTTTCCAATAAAATTTTTTTTTCAACAAAATTTTTTTTTTTCGACAATAATTTTTTTTTTACAGCAAACATTTTTTTTTCAACAAACATTTTTTTTTTTCTACAAACATTTTTTTTTTCAACAAAATATTTTTTTTTCCACAAAAATTTTTTTTTCAACAAAATTTTTTTTTTTCAACAAACATTTTTTTTTCAGCAAAAATTTTTTTCCACAAATTTTTTTTTACAAAATAGTTTTCTCAAAATATTTTTTACAAAATGTTTAAAATTAAGTAACAAATGCTTTCTCAAGCAAATTAACGGGCGCCATAGGCGCATTACAACTTACTAGTTTCCAATAATAGTCTGCCAGTCCATTTATGCTAACTATGTCGAGTTATTTTTAATTCTTTCTAAATTGTTTCGAAATCATTCCCACGGCTAATGTATCTTTTTTCGAGTCATCTTTTGTGTAATAAGTACATTTTAATTAACAAATTAGCTGCACTTAATATTATAGAAATTAATAATAGATTCCATATAGAATCTAACTGATTAGTGGAGTCTATTATCTCTACATTATTTATTACATTTGCATTAGGCTTTGATATTTTGGACTCCTTTGCGCCAATTTTAAATTAAATATATGTATGTTTTTTTTTACTAAAATTGTATAAAAAAAAGTTAAAAATTGGCGATAACGCCTTCTGGCACTGTCTAGTGCAAGGAGAGCACTTAGTTTCACAAAACTATTTTTGGTTTGTTTAATGACAGGTAATTCTTAATTTCTTTATCTAATGCATCTATTTGACGCCATAATTCAGTGCTTCTCGCCCAGGTTGGTGGATGATCACTATTAATAATCCTGAGGAGTATGGCCTTCTTTCGGCGTCTTATAGCTGTATATCCTCCTCTCCTCCGATTGGGTTGTGGCACGATATTTTGTTCCCTCGGTTCTTCTTTCTTCGCCTTTTCTTGCCTTTTCCTGTATTTTTTAATGGTTAGAGGTTGAGGTCCACATTTGAAGTTGTCGGTTGTCACCATTGCTCGAGGTAATGTCGTTTAAGCAGAGACGTCAATAGTATATTGCTTTGGATGTTCGCTCTCCTCTTTCATTTGTTCAGCGGATACAGTTTTGTGCTTTAGGTGAGCACTTGTCACGGTCTTCTGCTGAATACAGGTTAGTATGCTGTGGGTGAGCATCTGTCTTTGTCTTCAAGCTTAGTGCTTTTGATGAGGTTCTGTCACGGTCACCATGTAATGCCAACACGGTATTGATTGAAACAACTTAGTTGGTTTTCTGATTCCAGGTTTATTTGGGCGAAGTTCTTATATACTAACTACAGAGTTACACAGATAAGCTTACGTTTAATAGTGTTAGTGTACATGTGTTTTCCCTCCCAACATTTTCTATCGCGGAAGTGACGGATTAGTGACGCCAAGAAGTTGAAACTCATCGTCTGCGATACCATTTTTTCATCGTAGAAGTGTCTTCGGTATTGAGAAGTTGTACCCCCCGGAGTTAACTTCAATAAGACACTTTTGCGTAACTACAAAGAGTCACTTCTTAGTGCCTTCTTGGAAGTTACTTTTTGGTGCCTCTCAAACCTAAAAGCGCTAATGGTTTCTAAGCTTTCAAAGCACTTGGCATCTTCATGAATGTGAAGCAGGTAATGAAAATTACAAGTTAAAAAAGATAAGTCATACAATGAGGGAACGTCTTTAACAAAACTGAAAAGTAAATTTCGAGCAAATGCATTATTAACCTGGCAATCCTTTTTCACCAAAAGAATTCTAATTGCAACAGACAACTTCAAAAAATGTAGAAATCTTTCTTGAGATAACACAGATTCTAAAACATATGGGCCGTAATATAAAAGAAATTGACGCACGTTATCACTGACCGACCACAGCAAAAGACAAAACACCAATAATATCGATGATTTCTTAAACTTTTTTTTTGCATTGTTTTCATTTCTTCTAATTTTATTTCGCGGTCACTGCGACTTTGGCAGAAGTGCATAATGTTGTTTTTGTTTAGAATATCCATAACGGCACATGTTATTTTCGGCTGATGTTGTAAACAACAAACAATCTTCAAAACGTCGTATGGACGATTAAAAGACGACGACAATGTAAATTGTTCTTGTAAAATTCGAACTATCTTCGAATTAACGTCTTGAAGTGACTAAAGCGTAACGCATTTGAAGATGGACGATGAAAGAAACTTCCAAATGTTGGGAGGGTTGGTACCGTTTACGTCAACGCATTCCCGTAGCCTCAGTAGATGGATCTAATAACTTTTGTCATCCACCGTTTAATGTTGGAACCAACGTATGATATCCAACACCAAAGGTATACGGATCAAATGACAATTAGCAAACGACTGAAAACTCAGGGTGCCTTTGGAATAATATACACCAGCGAAACACAATACTGGAATGAATTTCGGCAAACCAACAAAATCGTGGGAACTGTGATTTTGATGGGAATTGCCAAGTTGGAAAAATATTACACACGTGCACTACACCATTTTATATTGATGAAAATGCCCAAAAAAGTTGTTTACAAACAAGTTTTTAATAAATGTCAGGGTAAATTTGTCATTTGCATTAGTCTGTTGTCTGTCTACGCTGCAAATGTCCACTGATCAATTTTTGATGTTCTTTATTACATTTGCTGGACGATAGTCGCACTTATTACCTATCACACCACAGCCACCCACAATTGCCTGTACAATTGTATGTTGTAATAAAGGGTTTTCCAACAAGAGGTGTAATTTTGGTATTCCAAGAAAAATTAATTTTTTGGAGATAAATTATAGGATATTTATTTCATCATAAAGAGGAAGGTATGACGTTAATAATGAAAAACAATGTCAGCAAAATGACCACCACGACCACGCTTATAGGACCATATCCTTTTCATAAAATTTTCCATAACCAAATCGCAAAGTGGCGGCCATTGTCCTCCATAGTCTCACGAATTCTATCTTATAGGTCTTCAGTCACAACGTGTTAAATCACAAGATCTCGGTGGCCAATTGTGATCACCTCTTCGAGATATAACATTGTCTGGAAACTTTTCCCGTAAAAGAGTAATGGTTTCTTTGCTTGTGTGGCACGCCGTCTTGTTGAAAATAAACGTTGTCCAATCATGATCAATATCATCCAACTCCAAACATAGAAAAGTATTAATCATCTCTCAATAGCGCAATCCATTCACTGTAACTGATCATCCAACCTCATTTTCGAAAAAGTAAGGTCCAATGACCCCGCCGGACCATAAACCACACAAACAGTCACACGTTGAGGATAGAGATGCTTGTTGATGTAACCACCGATGTGGAAATGGGCTTGAGTGACGTGCACGAATTTTATTCTTCACATCACTAACTTGTCCCAACAGCTCGAATTTTCCCACCAAATTCTGATGTTCTTACCAGTATGCGAACCTGGATTTGCTGTGCGATAGTCGCACTCATTACCTATCACACCACAGTCGACTAGGTACTTCACGTCGACTCAAAAATGCTTTAGTTTTGCGAACTATGACTGCAAGATTTTCACAATTCTTGTAGTGAATTTTAAATATTTTAATGCGTTGTTGAAGCGGGTATCGTAGTTTCTACTTGTCAAATGTGATCGAATAAAAGCCTCAAAAGTGACAGCTGCCGAAATACCGGGAGATTAACAAAAAAAAACATCTTGTTCGAAAGCCCTTTTATATGGTTGTACATTATTGAAGATCGTATAGTTCATTCCTGTTAAAGATTTTAGAAACTGTACAATTATTGAACTATGGTTAATAAACATTTCGGACATATTGTTTTTGCCAGTAGACTAAGGAGACGGTTTAAGTGTTATGAGACAAACCAATGTTAACAGATTCAAGTTACTGCCCATACGTGTTATCGTTGAATTAAATTAGATTATTATTATCAGAGATGACTTGATATGTAACTCTTTCTATCCATATTTTTTAAAAGTCACTACAACGTCAGAGTCCGGAATTATACTGCAACGGTTGCCAGCTGCAAAAGAAAAATACCTGAATTTTAAAATAAAATCCTGAACTTATTTAAAATTCACTTTATGTGTACATTATAATTATTTTTTGGGCTAGGTGAGGTTATGTTCAGAAGAGGAGACAGATTTACTCCGCCTCATGTATCTAGACATACACATAAACTACTATTCGGCATGTTGTGGGCTCCTATTTGCGAACGCTGGGCATTGACAGAGGAAATGCTTTAATGTTTCGTGATTATCTACACATTCCCTACAGACGCTATTGTCTGCTACTCTTATTTTGTGTAGATGCGCTAGTGCGACTTTTTTGACGGTCTGCACTAGCGTTGCCAGACGGGCCTGATTTAGCCTGATTGTCAAGTTTTTTAATGCGCGTCATGTGAAAAAGTGATTTGTCAATGTTTTTTGTAAGTTAATTTTTTTCTCAAATTTATTCTAGCTACATATGTAATAATACTTAAAAAAGTAAGTTTATATTTCTAAAAAACACATCGAAAGAGAATATTTTTACTATCAATAAATAATAAGTACTTTCAAGTTCGAAGCAAACGGTATGATTTGATAGCTGAACGGTATGATTTTGGAGAAACATAAATATACAATACAATTTCCTGTTTAAATATAAAAAAGTCCCTTCTGACTTGGAATAAACTGTTAGAGCTTCCGAAATTATTAGGTATTTCAAATGGCATTGACAATGATAAACTGTATGGCGATTACTGTGTTCTTCGAGAAGTTTACGATATTTTACCAAATGATTGGTGTTGTTAAAAAATTTTGAATGTTTTTGCAATCATATATAAATTATTTAGAACACTAAATGCTTTTTCACAAAAGGCATTGCTTATTGGGATAGAAAACACAAATGAGATCAACTTTTTTAAGTTTTGAAGATTGCTTTCTGCACACTTTTTTAAAAAATATGACCTAGAATATGTGAAAGAGCATTTAGCATAATTTATATACCAAAGATAGGAATAGAATGTCCTTCGATCCAATAAAAGCCAAACTATTAATAAGAATAAATTTTAATGAGGATTGCAAAAACTTTCAAAATTTTTTAACAACACCCGATGGTAGAGAATTAATTAATTCTGTATCTAAGAATACGAAATATATGTGGCAAAATAAATAGAACCTATTTTTTTTTTAAGATAGTACCTATATTTTTTTTTAAATAACGCCTAAGTTTTCTTTAAAATATATAAAGACTGAATTTTTATATTTTTTTGTTTCTTTTACATTGTTTCTGTTATTTTTACTTTTTATGATATTTTTGTTTTTATTCTAATAATTTTTATGAAAAGAAAATAATAAAAAATTAAATAAAAACCAATAGTATGAGTTTTTTTATTTGTCAAGTTTTTTTTTTTCAAAATCAAGTTCTTTTTTGGTCAATGTCAAGCTTATTGGCAAATTGGATCTGGCAAGCCTAGTCTGCACATACATGTGCACGGATAACCATTACGTTTAGATATTACTAGCTGACCCGGCGAACTTCGTTCCGTTTAAATTCGTTAATGCAACGAAATAATTCCGAGCATGCACTTGCTGCTTTATATAACTCAGTCAATTCAAATTCTTTATTAAAAAGTTGTGTTAAATACAATGGAAATAACTAAAGTAAAAGAATAACGATGTGCTTTAATCAAACCGCAATGATTGAGTTATCAGCCAACCTTCCGCTTTTTCACTGAAGTGCTTTATGGTACACAACGTTTTTCGTTTTGTTCTCTGGCGCGTACACGTACAAAGCGGAAGGTTTGCCGACACGTGAGCACGCCACATACAATTGACCATGTGAAAAACATGGGAACTCAAGATTGATTCCACAAACATCCAGCGATTGTCCTTGCGCCTTATTAATTGTCATAGCGAAGGCGAGACGCACCGGAAATTGAAGACGCTTAAATACGAATGGCAAATCGTTCGCAATAAGAGGAATCCGCGGAATGAGAACATCTTCGCCCTTGAATTTTCCCCTCAAAATCGTCGCTTGAATGTCATTTGATTTGAGTGTCTTCACAATCAAACGCGTACCGTTACAAAGTTTTGGTGCATTGAGATTACGCAACAAAATTATAATTGAGCCGACTTTCAATTTCAAAAAGTGTGGCGGCAAGCCCGGGACATCCAGAGAATTCGCTCGATTGTGTGCATTTTGCATTGAGCGTTCCTCTGGAGTTTCGTTCGTACGAACAGTTCTCAAACGTTGTGCATTACGACTGCGACGTGAAAGGTTTGACCTTCTTATTGGCGGCATGATCACTAAAATTAAAACCCAAAATAAGTAATAATTAATTGAGTTTCATAATTACCGACATATGAAATCACAAAAGAAATGACATTGACATGAAAAAAAATTTAAAACATTCGAAATATTATTTGGTATTGTTAAACTAACAAAAAAAAAAGAGTAAAATTTTAGTTAAAATCTTCCAGGATTTTATATTTTTCTGGAAATTGTCCAACATCCTATGTCCTTCCTTGGGACAACGCGAATTCATCAAGCCCAAAATCGTGAAAATCGGACGATCCGTTATAAAGTTATGCGTGTTCACACGGACGGCATTCTCTTTTATAAATATAGATTATTTTTGCAACTGTAATACAATCAAGCACGCTGAAAAATCCGTCATTTTTAAATGTTTGTACAGAAGTAAAACGAGTGTTTAGAACATGTAGCAAGTAAAGCTTATTTCCTTGTACACAAAGCTTATTTCAATGTAAATATAACTCATTATTAATATTACGTATTCGGATATACGCAATAGCATGTTTGACAAAAACCACGCAATGGACGTGTTAAATTCTACTAAGTACAATATTTGCGTTCAAATATTCAAGTATTTGTATCTCTGTTCTCTGAGCAGGGTTACCGTTGTGCCACTTTTTTCGAGCTATTATACTTTTGTGCCACTTTTCGAGTATTAGATTATTCTTCTTGTTTATATTATTTTGACAACACTAATTATTTAAAATCACAAAGAAAACGTGTCATACGCTATGATTACAGTCTGGAACATTGTGGGAAATTCCAAGTCAGGGTGAAAGTACTAGGTCAGTATAGTAAAACACCCTAAGGGTTTGGCGTTCAAAGGCCAATTTATTTTGTATGACTTTTTTCCTTATCTTGATGTTTCTTTCCATAGTTTTATTTTTTTTGCCAACAAATTTGTTTTGTGTAACTCGAGAAGGACTTATTCGATTTTGCTGAAATAAATGTAGAAAAATTTAAACTTACCTTTCCTTTAATCTATTCATATACTCATTGTCTACATAATCAACAGTTTTGTAGTTATAAATAATTTTTTGAAGAAAAAATTTAATTCAAAAATGAATCTCATGAAAAAAGTCTTGAATCGCTTTACGAAATTATCTAAAATTTTCCGTTTTTGTTAAATCTTTACCGTTTTCCCTGTAGTTTTCCGAAAATAAAAACCAAAAAAGTGTACCACTTTTTTTAAAATATTGTGCTACCTTTGTTTTTAAGAACTACCCTTTTTGTGATACTTTCTGAAAATAATCGGCGGTAACACTGTCGCGGAGTAATAATAACCAAGAGAATAAGATAAATTCACTGAGAGAGAACACAAAAAAGGAGTAACACACCATTTTATACACACATGGGAATGCATGTTCATCAGGGATGCAAAATATGATACAATTATACTGTTTTGGTACATTTTCGCCATCGAAAGTACCATGATACAGCACTTTTTGGCCTAATTTAATACAGTTTACAGATTTTCGTATCTATTTGTTTTTGCCATTTGAAGAAAAGCTGTGTAAAGTGCAAATTTATATATTGTGAAATGGAATGTAACAAAGATATTTCAATAACATGTCGGTAATGTCACATTAAGAGACGTGCTCTGCAAGAATCTAAGGTAAAAAATAAAAAAATAACTTTTCGGCCAATGTCGTGAGATCTCTCGTGGATGAATCGGAAATGGAAATTATAATGAGCGCATTTGTAGCTGAACATAATATTCGAACTACAGTTCTAGATTACTTGAATATAATAAGGTTTTAAAGGGCAATAAATATTGTAAAAACTGCCAACTTTTGCGAAAGAAATTATTATTCACTAGCAATAGACCGATTGCAGTGTACAAAAGATTTAATAGAGTTTTTATGTACATACGTCTTTTTAGATTAATAAAATTGATTCTAATATATTTTTTGATTTTGGTACCATCGGGATAAACAAGTACAATTTCAAAGAATGGAAAGTACAAAACGAAGAAACTGATTTTTCATACCTGATGCATACACATGAGAATGTGTGCAATTTTGTCAATGCATGTACATCAGAGATGTAAAAAATGGTACAATTGTACTTTTTTGGTACGTTTTCGTGATCGAAAATAGCTGAATCACTTTTTGGGCCTAATTAAATACAATTTAAAAATGTTCGTATTTGTTTTTTTTTTCAATAATTTGAAGAAAAGCTATGCAAAGAGAAAATTTATATATTGTGAAATGGAATTCAACAAAGATATTATTCTCAACGCATTTGTTGTTCATTATAATATTCCAATTACAATTCTAGATTGAATATGATGCTAAAATAAGGTGAAAATTGCAAGCAATTTTCCAACTTCTGCCAAAGACATTATTATTCACTGGCAATAGACGAAAGCACTGTTTGCAGAGTACCCAAACATTACATTTAATGTTTTTGTACATATGTCTTTTTACTTGAATAAAATTAATTCTGAAAACAAAATATATTGTTTGATTTTGGTACCATCGCATCAAAAAGTACAATTTCAATGAACGGAAAGTACAAAACGACGAAACTGATATTCTTTATATTCTTCTTTTTTGAGTTATTGAGTTTTGTTTTCTAACGTTCAGTCGTCAATCAGTAGTTGTGCTGCATAGTCCTGAATATGCGGAAAGTGTTAGAATTTTTTTGCATAAAATGTAAAATCATGTTAAAGAAAAACCGTCAGTAAGTATGAATGTGTATGGCAAATAAAATAATCTGTTCCTTTCAGTGAAAAAAAAATGAAAACGTAGAAGCAACAAATAAGAAACTCAATGAAATAGTGACAGTTTGGGCAGATACAATTGTATGTCATTCGTGCAATGATTAATACGTACATGTTGAACATTTTTTTTTTTCGAGATTTTCATTTTTATGCTCACGTTAAGCACTCGTCAATAATTACTCTCCAAATGAACACAGAACCAATTTTTTTTTACTAACACTCAGGGGATGCCCCCTATAAATGCAATGCACTGTGTTAGCGATAGGAAGGAAGGTTATTGGAGGGGGGAAAGAGGAAGTAGTGTTTGTTGACGTTGGTCTTGAATTTGATAAAGTCATAGCAGGCAGGAAAAACACTTGCAGATAGATTATTCCACAAAATCCGGCTGAAGAACGAATTTTCTCTATAGTGCGTCGTCCGGTCAACCGGCCATTTAACAATGAACGGATGAGACTCCCTGGATAGCCGAGTATTCTGGCTAAATGTTCTAACTTCAGGGACCAGACGACGGATATCTGATGAACACTTGAATGCTTCTTTCGACACTTCGAATATATGGCTAGACCACCCTGTATCTTCATTCCCAGAACATCAAGTGTATCTGATACGTCGATATCCACACCACCCATAGATATTGACGACGGTGCTGGATCAGTGGAACGTTTGTGTGACAACAAACAGCACTGGGTCTTTTGTGCATTAAAATCTACTCTGTTCATTTGGCCCCACTCACAAATAGTCGCCAAATCGCGGTTAAGTGAGTCGTTCATCGTTCGCCTTTTGTCCTCTATCTCCGTGGGACTTGGCCGATGATCATATGAGTACGAATGACAGAGGTTACTATCATCCGCGAAGGAGTAGATTGGGTTCACAGTCTGCCCCAACAGGTCGTCAATGAAAATAAGAAATAGAAAAGGAGAGAGGACAGAGCCTTGTGGCACTCCTGCGGTCAACCTATGCTCGTTGGATGAGACCCCATCTATAACAACTCGTATAGGGCAATCCCTGAGAAAACTCGATATGAATCGAGAGAAGGTATTACCGACACCAAATGCAATAAGTTTTGATATGAGTGCTCCGTGCCAGACCCTATCGAACGCCTTGGAAATATCCAGAGCCACGACCTTGCTTTCACCAAGGCGGTGAATGGATCGACTCCATCGTTCCGAAACGAACGCCATCAGGTCTCCAGTAGATCGATTTCTACGGAAGCCATACTGTCGATCATTGAGAAGGCCGTTAGACTCTAAATATTTAACAAGATGGTGGTTAACCATGCTCTCCATAACCTTCAAGAGCGCAGAACATATTGCAATTGGACGGTAATTCGCAGGATTAGTAGCCTCACCTTTCTTGGGGATCGGCTGAACATTGGCAACTTTCCAACGTGAAGGGTAAATACCAGCACGGTACGGCATGTTGAAAAGATTAGCGTCGAAGAGCACTTACATAGGACAAGTGCTGAAATACCATCCGGTCCCGGAGTTTTGTTTACATTGAGATCTGCAAGAACCCTTTTGACTCCACGTGTTCGAAAAAATATCTGAGGCATCGAACTAGATACGTTTTCGATCACGGGGAGTGGTTGACTGCTGTCTGGCAAAGATGAATTCTTTGCAAATATTTCAGCCAGAAGATTAGCTTTGTCAACCGGGTCCGTGAATATGTGGTCATCGTTGACAAGAGTTGGGATAGAAGATGAAGAATTGTCCCTTACCCTTTTTACAAATGACCAAAAGCTCTTACTTCCCCTGGGAGAAGAGAGAACTTTTTCCAAAAGGCGCTGTTCGTAAAGAAGTTTTTTGCGCCTAAGTACTCTGGCACACGATGATCTTGCCTGTTTGCGTAGCAGCTCAGTATTGGTATTTTTATTTAAACGCCAATTTCTGAACGCTTCCTCTTTGGATCTGACAGCTTCTTTGCATGTCTGATTAAACCAACAGTACTTTGGTGGTTTGATCGAAGTAGTCTTTGAGGGAATAAATGTACTTATACCAAGAAGAATTATTTTCTCAACCATTTCAGCAGCAGCATCGACATTGTTGTCAAGGAAACATAATTTCCAGTTAAATTGCTGGTAAAAAAAACTGTTGAGCACGGCCCAACATGCCTTTTCGTATATGTAGTGTCCGCTTCGTGGCTAGTTTTGAAGTGGCTCGAAGATCGGAGAACGAACCAAGAGGTGCAAGGATGTTAACCTCGTACTTTTCAGGATGGGAGGTTAAAAAAAGGCCAAGAATATTTTGAGAATATAACTCAGCGTACTGACCCTCCGGAGATGTGTGGCTCGAATGCGAAAGCCAAGAATTGTTGTGGACATTGAAATCCCCAGCAACTACAATTTCACTGTCCGGATAATCTTCTAAGATTTTTGAAATAGAATCGGAAAGGGGGTCGAATCCATTTAGGGTAGCCTCCCTGTCCAAGTATGGACTTCTATAAAGAAACCCGAAGTGTAATAGGTGCGTTCCAATCCTGAATTTAACCCAGTGGGAGTTAAATTCTGGATCTTGTGAGTTCAAGTGTTGCTGACTCTGGAACACAACACCACTACGTATAAATACCACAAGGCCTCTGTGTGAAGAGAAAGAGGATAGAGTGTGATAACCAGGAATGTGAAAATCATGTGTATCAGAATCCTCACATACCTGGGTCTCACATAGAGCGAGGACATCCGGCCTATGGAAACGAATGTGAGAGTATACCGCAAAAAAATTCGACCTCAACCCGTGAATGTTCGCAAAATGAATTTGAAATCTACCTGCCATAACACTACCAAAAAACACAACAACATCAAAGCAAATCACAAATAACTCTGCACCCCTCCCGCCACTGTTATTTATGTTATTTCTGTTAGTTGTTCAGTGTTATACCTACAACAACTAACTGAACAGCGACAAGAAGAATGCAGAATTATTTGTGATATGCGAAAGGGATTAGGGAAGGGGGAACACTTGTGCAAGACAACGAGGGGGGCATAGAAAAGCCCTTAGTGTTGTCTGTTTTGTGTTGATGCGTGAGTAGTTGTTGTTGTGATGAGCGAGGGAGATGGTCCGGTTTATGTTGTTGTTGGTGACTTGTTGTGTTGTGTATTGATTTTAGTTTGTTATTGATGTCTGTTTTGTTACGTTTCACTTAGTTTTGTTATTGCACTGTTGATATAATTGTTGTTTTTTATTATTTCTCTATGTATTGTGTTTCAGTCTATTGTTTCTTATTTTGAAGTTATTGATTTTGTTTATTTTATTTATTTATTTTCTTTTTTTTGTTGTTTTCATTTGTTAGACAGAGACGGACAAGATAAACGCGGCACGGACGGAACAAAAAAATTGTGCGTGCACAATGGACGAAGCACAGAACACTACTTTTGGTACCATCGGGATAAACAAGTACAATTTCAAAGAATGGAAAGTACAAAACGAAGAAACTGATTTTTCATACCTGATGCATACACATGAGAATGTGTGCAATTTTGTCAATGCATATACATCAGAGATGTAAAAAATGGTACAATTGTACTTTTTTGGTACGTTTTTGTGATCGAAAAGAGCTGTATCACTTTTTTGGGCCTAATTAAATACAATTTAAAAATGTTCGTATTTGTTTTTTTTTGTCAGTAATTTGAAGAAAATCTATGCAAAGAGCAATTTTATATATTGTGAAATGGAATTCAACAAAGATATTCCAATAAATGTCGTCAATGTCACACTAAAAAAAAAATAAGACCTCTTCAGCCAATGTGGTGAGATCACTCGTGACTGAATCAGTACTGGAAATTATTCTAAACGCATTTTTTGTTCATTATAATATTCTAATTACAGTTCTAGATTGAATATGATGCTAAAATAAGGTGAAAATTGCAAGCAATTTTCCAACTTTTGCCAAAGACATTATTATTCACTGGCAATAGACGAAAGCACTGTTTGCAGAGTACCCAAACATTACATTTAATGTTTTTGTACATATGTCTTTTTACTTGAATAAAATTAATTCTGAAAACAAAATATCTTGTTTGATTTTGGTACCATCGCATCAAAAAGTACAATTTCAATGAACGGAAAGTACAAAACGACGAAACTGATATTCTTTATATTCTTCTTTTTTGAGTTATTGAGTTTTGTTTTCTAACGTTCAGTCGTCAATCAGTAGTTGTGCTGCATAGTCCTGAATGTGCGGAAAGTGTTAGAATTTTTTTGCATAAAATGTAAAATCATGTTAAAGAAAACCCGTCAGTAAGTATGAATGTGTATGGCAAATAAAATAATCTGTTCCTTTCAGTGAAAAATGAAAACGTAGAAGCAACAAATAAGAAACTCAATGAAATAGAGACAGTTTGGGCAGATACAATTGTAAGTAATTCGTGCAATGATTAATACGTACATGTTGAACATTTTGTATTTACAGAGTTGAAGCCAAACGTCTCCATCGAGATTTTCATTTTTATGCACACGTTAATAATTACTCTCCAAATGAACACAGAACCCATTTATGTTCACCAGCTTCCATGTACGAGATTTTGCGCCACATACAAAAATAATTGTAATAATTTAAGTGCATTTTGTGTGTATAACAACACATCATTTTATTTCCAGAATGTTCTCTAAAATCGACAGCGTCGTGCAGTCGTCATAGATAACACACATTTTCACGAAATTCCAAGCCCAATGCATTTGCGCACATCGATACACAACAAGGAACCGAAATAAAAGTGGGGAAATTTCAACGCAACCGTAATAAAATATTGAACACTTTTTGTTTGTTACCAAAACCGTTTTATTGCCCTTCATAACTTATTTTGCCAATAGATGTGCGCATTGAGAGTAAAGAAGAAAACGCCTACGGATTCATACGGGAGTACAAGGTATATACATAAATAGATTTACATATACATGAGTTTTGTAAACCAATACAATTTACATTTCAGCAAATCGCGGCGTTTATGCTCACTTCGTAGAAAACGACAATATATTTACAACCTATAAACAAGATAATATTTGTGGTTCGGGAAAATATATATATGGTTAATGCAAAATTTGTTTGCAATAATTTGTTAAACTGGCCATTTTTTTTTAGCGTGTGGGAGTAGTAGTCGGAGAATGGATCAATGCCGTCAGTAGACATTAGTCCCCGTTCATGAGAGGAGATTTGGTTTTCTCTGTGAGACTAAGATATTAATAAAAAATACTTAAGTGATCTGCCGATAACGTTTTCGATGGTGAGCCAAATAGAAAAAGAGTCCGCTACTGCAAATTAAAATGTTACCCTAACAGACGAAATTTTTCAGCTTTTAGTGAACTGTATTTTGAAAACAGCTGTTTCTACACAATACTTTTTTTGGCATTTACATCGATATAAAATGAATAGAAGGAAGAAAATGAGATTAGCAGGTATGCTGTTGATGAAAAATAACTATGTATCTGTGCTGACTTTATTCCATTTTATTTTGACACAATAGTAAACAATTTGACAACAGTCGTTCCTTGTGAGTATAACAGTTGATTGTGAATGATTATGAATGTGTTGCCATATCTAAATGCCTAAATTCAATATATATTCAGTTTGATTTTATGCATTTACGTTACAGTAAAGGCATTTTGGAGATAATGCTAAAGTTAATTTGCATTAAGTCTGCTAATGCGCATTTCGCTTTCGTATGTCTAGGCTATACGCGAACATTCATTTCATCAAATGTATGTGTTAACGTATAACTACGTTTAACAACTGAAGTCGAACTTTAACATATTAGTTATAAAAATTAAATAAAACCGGCGTCGACAAAAAAAATACGCAAATCATCTCGCGTTCTATGAGACAGCCACAAAGTACAAACAAATATTTCGATAAGTCTCAATCACCTTTAAATAACAGGTAACAAGGATTTTAACATTGACCCTTATAGCTATCTGGTTAGACCGACTAGATTCATCTACCCGACTAAAGCTAAAACACACTTCGCCTGTTTCAAACAAATCTCACAAGCCTATTCCAAATGACACGTATTAAATTTACCTCACATCAGGTTCTAATGTAAGTCAGTTAAATTCCCTGCCAATGACTGAAATTTTTTGATGATATGACCTGTGCACCGTGGTTCAAGTCTCTAAGGAAGGCGGTCATACGTAGTTTACTCAGTTATACTCATCAAAATTAATATGAATGTTTGTGTTTACGCTATCTAAGGCTCAATTAGGGTAAAATTATATAAAAAAAATGTCATTAAGATAATATTATTATAATTTATTTATCAAAAATGTCAGCCATTAATTAAAGAAAAAAATAAAAGAAACCAATAAATTGTATAACGCCAATTTAATACAACATTTTTACAGTATTTTCAAAAACTTAACATACTTAAGGCCTCAGGTGATACCATAGACTTCTTCTTTTGTGGTAATTAACGTAAAGAAGAAATTAACGGGTCGGAATTTAGAAGAAGTATATGCAAAAGATCAGTGTTAGTGACAACACGAGACATTTTCCGCTTGTTGTCTCGTCTGAATTGCTTAAATAATTTATTACAAGATTTAGCGGCTTCTTCAGAGAGCTCGCCTATGGAAACTAAAGAATGATCAATTACTTCCGATCCATGAATTAACACTTTATGAACTTAAGGAGGCAAGTTATACCATGGATACGTACTAATAAGCATTCGCACGGTCTCTAAATGCTAGACTATTAATTGTGTATCCCGACGAAAGACACTGCAAAAGATGATGACACCGATCAATAACTGCTTGATGTTAGTTATTTCAGCAGATATAGCAGAATTAAAAAAAAAAATTCTTGCAGTGTTTCCGTCATTGGACGTGCCACTTTGAGCTTTGTCGACAATTAAACCTAATTGTGTCCTAAACTGCTGCTGAACATATAGTTTTTTCTGTGCAACAAGCTCCTTTTTATCTGTTGAACGCAATTTTATATATTGTGAAATGGAATTCAACAAAGATATTCCAATAAATGTCGTCAATGTCACACTAAAAAAAAAATAAGACCTCTTCAGCCAATGTGGTGAGATCACTCGTGACTGAATCAGTACTGGAAATTATTCTAAACGCATTTTTTGTTCATTATAATATTCTAATTACAGTTCTAGATTGAATATGATGCTAAAATAAGGTGAAAATTGCAAGCAATTTTCCAACTTTTGCCAAAGACATTATTATTCACTGGCAATAGACGAAAGCACTGTTTGCAGAGTACCCAAACATTACATTTAATGTTTTTGTACATATGTCTTTTTACTTGAATAAAATTAATTCTGAAAACAAAATATCTTGTTTGATTTTGGTACCATCGCATCAAAAAGTACAATTTCAATGAACGGAAAGTACAAAACGACGAAACTGATATTCTTTATATTCTTCTTTTTTGAGTTATTGAGTTTTGTTTTCTAACGTTCAGTCGTCAATCAGTAGTTGTGCTGCATAGTCCTGAATGTGCGGAAAGTGTTAGAATTTTTTTGCATAAAATGTAAAATCATGTTAAAGAAAACCCGTCAGTAAGTATGAATGTGTATGGCAAATAAAATAATCTGTTCCTTTCAGTGAAAAATGAAAACGTAGAAGCAACAAATAAGAAACTCAATGAAATAGAGACAGTTTGGGCAGATACAATTGTAAGTAATTCGTGCAATGATTAATACGTACATGTTGAACATTTTGTATTTACAGAGTTGAAGCCAAACGTCTCCATCGAGATTTTCATTTTTATGCACACGTTAATAATTACTCTCCAAATGAACACAGAACCCATTTATGTTCACCAGCTTCCATGTACGAGATTTTGCGCCACATACAAAAATAATTGTAATAATTTAAGTGCATTTTGTGTGTATAACAACACATCATTTTATTTCCAGAATGTTCTCTAAAATCGACAGCGTCGTGCAGTCGTCATAGATAACACACATTTTCACGAAATTCCAAGCCCAATGCATTTGCGCACATCGATACACAACAAGGAACCGAAATAAAAGTGGGGAAATTTCAACGCAACCGTAATAAAATATTGAACACTTTTTGTTTGTTACCAAAACCGTTTTATTGCCCTTCATAACTTATTTTGCCAATAGATGTGCGCATTGAGAGTAAAGAAGAAAACGCCTACGGATTCATACGGGAGTACAAGGTATATACATAAATAGATTTACATATACATGAGTTTTGTAAACCAATACAATTTACATTTCAGCAAATCGCGGCGTTTATGCTCACTTCGTAGAAAACGACAATATATTTACAACCTATAAACAAGATAATATTTGTGGTTCGGGAAAATATATATATGGTTAATGCAAAATTTGTTTGCAATAATTTGTTAAACTGGCCATTTTTTTTTAGCGTGTGGGAGTAGTAGTCGGAGAATGGATCAATGCCGTCAGTAGACATTAGTCCCCGTTCATGAGAGGAGATTTGGTTTTCTCTGTGAGACTAAGATATTAATAAAAAATACTTAAGTGATCTGCCGATAACGTTTTCGATGGTGAGCCAAATAGAAAAAGAGTCCGCTACTGCAAATTAAAATGTTACCCTAACAGACGAAATTTTTCAGCTTTTAGTGAACTGTATTTTGAAAACAGCTGTTTCTACACAATACTTTTTTTGGCATTTACATCGATATAAAATGAATAGAAGGAAGAAAATGAGATTAGCAGGTATGCTGTTGATGAAAAATAACTATGTATCTGTGCTGACTTTATTCCATTTTATTTTGACACAATAGTAAACAATTTGACAACAGTCGTTCCTTGTGAGTATAACAGTTGATTGTGAATGATTATGAATGTGTTGCCATATCTAAATGCCTAAATTCAATATATATTCAGTTTGATTTTATGCATTTACGTTACAGTAAAGGCATTTTGGAGATAATGCTAAAGTTAATTTGCATTAAGTCTGCTAATGCGCATTTCGCTTTCGTATGTCTAGGCTATACGCGAACATTCATTTCATCAAATGTATGTGTTAACGTATAACTACGTTTAACAACTGAAGTCGAACTTTAACATATTAGTTATAAAAATTAAATAAAACCGGCGTCGACAAAAAAAATACGCAAATCATCTCGCGTTCTATGAGACAGCCACAAAGTACAAACAAATATTTCGATAAGTCTCAATCACCTTTAAATAACAGGTAACAAGGATTTTAACATTGACCCTTATAGCTATCTGGTTAGACCGACTAGATTCATCTACCCGACTAAAGCTAAAACACACTTCGCCTGTTTCAAACAAATCTCACAAGCCTATTCCAAATGACACGTATTAAATTTACCTCACATCAGGTTCTAATGTAAGTCAGTTAAATTCCCTGCCAATGACTGAAATTTTTTGATGATATGACCTGTGCACCGTGGTTCAAGTCTCTAAGGAAGGCGGTCATACGTAGTTTACTCAGTTATACTCATCAAAATTAATATGAATGTTTGTGTTTACGCTATCTAAGGCTCAATTAGGGTAAAATTATATAAAAAAAATGTCATTAAGATAATATTATTATAATTTATTTATCAAAAATGTCAGCCATTAATTAAAGAAAAAAATAAAAGAAACCAATAAATTGTATAACGCCAATTTAATACAACATTTTTACAGTATTTTCAAAAACTTAACATACTTAAGGCCTCAGGTGATACCATAGACTTCTTCTTTTGTGGTAATTAACGTAAAGAAGAAATTAACGGGTCGGAATTTAGAAGAAGTATATGCAAAAGATCAGTGTTAGTGACAACACGAGACATTTTCCGCTTGTTGTCTCGTCTGAATTGCTTAAATAATTTATTACAAGATTTAGCGGCTTCTTCAGAGAGCTCGCCTATGGAAACTAAAGAATGATCAATTACTTCCGATCCATGAATTAACACTTTATGAACTTAAGGAGGCAAGTTATACCATGGATACGTACTAATAAGCATTCGCACGGTCTCTAAATGCTAGACTATTAATTGTGTATCCCGACGAAAGACACTGCAAAAGATGATGACACCGATCAATAACTGCTTGATGTTAGTTATTTCAGCAGATATAGCAGAATTAAAAAAAAAAATTCTTGCAGTGTTTCCGTCATTGGACGTGCCACTTTGAGCTTTGTCGACAATTAAACCTAATTGTGTCCTAAACTGCTGCTGAACATATAGTTTTTTCTGTGCAACAAGCTCCTTTTTATCTGTTGAACGAGCCTGCCACTTTTTAAAATCTATTCTATATTCGAGAAATCTTATCCACGAATGCAGAGGAGATAACCCAAACTGATATCTAGCAGTACTTAAACACATGCCAATATCATTCATTTCTTTTGGTGTTGCACCACAAATATAGCATCTACTACGCGGTACGTTACTTAAAGCACTACAGACTTTACCATCAATCATAGTTAATTGTAAAGAATGCACTACTTTAATTTCGTTGTTGTTTTTGTTAAAAATGGATGGCTCTAAATTGCTAATTTTATTTTTAAAATAGGATTCTTCTTGCACAGAAAGATCTTTTGTTTCTTTAGCAAACTGAAATCGAATAGGTCTACAAAACCTAGTGGAAGAATATAGTCGTAGAAACGTAGACCCTCTGTAACATGCACAATCGCAAACAAACGCAGATAATTTGTTTTTAAATTAAAAGTAGAGATATAGACTAACATTTTGATATGCGTCATACAACGTCAACATGGTTAAAAGTTTCATTAAAAAAAAAACGTGAAAAATCTATGTGAAAATTGATTTGGCGTAAAACCACTTTCAGCAAAATATGTTTTGCTTAAAAAAATAATTATTGCTTAATAATAACAGTACACACCTTCAACTTGAATATCCATTGTAAAACAATAGGGCACAAATATTTTTTTCTTTGAAAAACACGCACTATAGATTAACTCATTAGCACTGCTGATAAAGACAAGGAGAGTTGTTTTGATCTGTTCACTTCCAATGCACAAAAGTTAATGTAAATAACAACTAATTGGAAATCTTTTTGCATATTTTAGTAGTGCCACTAATAGTGAGTATTAGAACAAACTAACGGTGAAAAAATCGAACATCGTGATTTGACCTCTATGTCCTACTACTGAACCACTGTGCTGTGGTCGCTTTGACTCTGTATCTGTATCTCTATTGGTAGGGCATATAAAATTATCTCTAGGTTGGTTTGTATTCTGGTTTGTATTCGTAGAAGCAACAAATAAGAAACTCAATGAAATAGAGACAGTTTGGGCAGATACAATTGTAAGTAATTCGTGCAATGATTAATACGTACATGTTGAACATTTTGTATTTACAGAGTTGAAGCCAAACGTCTCCATCGAGATTTTCATTTTTATGCACACGTTAATAATTACTCTCCAAATGAACACAGAACCCATTTATGTTCACCAGCTTCCATGTACGAGATTTTGCGCCACATACAAAAATAATTGTAATAATTTAAGTGCATTTTGTGTGTATAACAACACATCATTTTATTTCCAGAATGTTCTCTAAAATCGACAGCGTCGTGCAGTCGTCATAGATAACACACATTTTCACGAAATTCCAAGCCCAATGCATTTGCGCACATCGATACACAACAAGGAACCGAAATAAAAGTGGGGAAATTTCAACGCAACCGTAATAAAATATTGAACACTTTTTGTTTGTTACCAAAACCGTTTTATTGCCCTTCATAACTTATTTTGCCAATAGATGTGCGCATTGAGAGTAAAGAAGAAAACGCCTACGGATTCATACGGGAGTACAAGGTATATACATAAATAGATTTACATATACATGAGTTTTGTAAACCAATACAATTTACATTTCAGCAAATCGCGGCGTTTATGCTCACTTCGTAGAAAACGACAATATATTTACAACCTATAAACAAGATAATATTTGTGGTTCGGGAAAATATATATATGGTTAATGCAAAATTTGTTTGCAATAATTTGTTAAACTGGCCATTTTTTTTTAGCGTGTGGGAGTAGTAGTCGGAGAATGGATCAATGCCGTCAGTAGACATTAGTCCCCGTTCATGAGAGGAGATTTGGTTTTCTCTGTGAGACTAAGATATTAATAAAAAATACTTAAGTGATCTGCCGATAACGTTTTCGATGGTGAGCCAAATAGAAAAAGAGTCCGCTACTGCAAATTAAAATGTTACCCTAACAGACGAAATTTTTCAGCTTTTAGTGAACTGTATTTTGAAAACAGCTGTTTCTACACAATACTTTTTTTGGCATTTACATCGATATAAAATGAATAGAAGGAAGAAAATGAGATTAGCAGGTATGCTGTTGATGAAAAATAACTATGTATCTGTGCTGACTTTATTCCATTTTATTTTGACACAATAGTAAACAATTTGACAACAGTCGTTCCTTGTGAGTATAACAGTTGATTGTGAATGATTATGAATGTGTTGCCATATCTAAATGCCTAAATTCAATATATATTCAGTTTGATTTTATGCATTTACGTTACAGTAAAGGCATTTTGGAGATAATGCTAAAGTTAATTTGCATTAAGTCTGCTAATGCGCATTTCGCTTTCGTATGTCTAGGCTATACGCGAACATTCATTTCATCAAATGTATGTGTTAACGTATAACTACGTTTAACAACTGAAGTCGAACTTTAACATATTAGTTATAAAAATTAAATAAAACCGGCGTCGACAAAAAAAATACGCAAATCATCTCGCGTTCTATGAGACAGCCACAAAGTACAAACAAATATTTCGATAAGTCTCAATCACCTTTAAATAACAGGTAACAAGGATTTTAACATTGACCCTTATAGCTATCTGGTTAGACCGACTAGATTCATCTACCCGACTAAAGCTAAAACACACTTCGCCTGTTTCAAACAAATCTCACAAGCCTATTCCAAATGACACGTATTAAATTTACCTCACATCAGGTTCTAATGTAAGTCAGTTAAATTCCCTGCCAATGACTGAAATTTTTTGATGATATGACCTGTGCACCGTGGTTCAAGTCTCTAAGGAAGGCGGTCATACGTAGTTTACTCAGTTATACTCATCAAAATTAATATGAATGTTTGTGTTTACGCTATCTAAGGCTCAATTAGGGTAAAATTATATAAAAAAAATGTCATTAAGATAATATTATTATAATTTATTTATCAAAAATGTCAGCCATTAATTAAAGAAAAAAATAAAAGAAACCAATAAATTGTATAACGCCAATTTAATACAACATTTTTACAGTATTTTCAAAAACTTAACATACTTAAGGCCTCAGGTGATACCATAGACTTCTTCTTTTGTGGTAATTAACGTAAAGAAGAAATTAACGGGTCGGAATTTAGAAGAAGTATATGCAAAAGATCAGTGTTAGTGACAACACGAGACATTTTCCGCTTGTTGTCTCGTCTGAATTGCTTAAATAATTTATTACAAGATTTAGCGGCTTCTTCAGAGAGCTCGCCTATGGAAACTAAAGAATGATCAATTACTTCCGATCCATGAATTAACACTTTATGAACTTAAGGAGGCAAGTTATACCATGGATACGTACTAATAAGCATTCGCACGGTCTCTAAATGCTAGACTATTAATTGTGTATCCCGACGAAAGACACTGCAAAAGATGATGACACCGATCAATAACTGCTTGATGTTAGTTATTTCAGCAGATATAGCAGAATTAAAAAAAAAAATTCTTGCAGTGTTTCCGTCATTGGACGTGCCACTTTGAGCTTTGTCGACAATTAAACCTAATTGTGTCCTAAACTGCTGCTGAACATATAGTTTTTTCTGTGCAACAAGCTCCTTTTTATCTGTTGAACGAGCCTGCCACTTTTTAAAATCTATTCTATATTCGAGAAATCTTATCCACGAATGCAGAGGAGATAACCCAAACTGATATCTAGCAGTACTTAAACACATGCCAATATCATTCATTTCTTTTGGTGTTGCACCACAAATATAGCATCTACTACGCGGTACGTTACTTAAAGCACTACAGACTTTACCATCAATCATAGTTAATTGTAAAGAATGCACTACTTTAATTTCGTTGTTGTTTTTGTTAAAAATGGATGGCTCTAAATTGCTAATTTTATTTTTAAAATAGGATTCTTCTTGCACAGAAAGATCTTTTGTTTCTTTAGCAAACTGAAATCGAATAGGTCTACAAAACCTAGTGGAAGAATATAGTCGTAGAAACGTAGACCCTCTGTAACATGCACAATCGCAAACAAACGCAGATAATTTGTTTTTAAATTAAAAGTAGAGATATAGACTAACATTTTGATATGCGTCATACAACGTCAACATGGTTAAAAGTTTCATTAAAAAAAAAACGTGAAAAATCTATGTGAAAATTGATTTGGCGTAAAACCACTTTCAGCAAAATATGTTTTGCTTAAAAAATTAATTATTGCTTAATAATAACAGTACACACCTTCAACTTGAATATCCATTGTAAAACAATAGGGCACAAATATTTTTTTCTTTGAAAAACACGCACTATAGATTAACTCATTAGCACTGCTGATAAAGACAAGGAGAGTTGTTTTGATCTGTTCACTTCCAATGCACAAAAGTTAATGTAAATAACAACTAATTGGAAATCTTTTTGCATATTTTAGTAGTGCCACTAATAGTGAGTATTAGAACAAACTAACGGTGAAAAAATCGAACATCGTGATTTGACCTCTATGTCCTACTACTGAACCACTGTGCTGTGGTCGCTTTGACTCTGTATCTGTATCTCTATTGGTAGGGCATATAAAATTATCTCTAGGTTGGTTTGTATTCTGTCCCCCAAAAGTATATAACGTCGTCGTTTTTTATATAACTATTTATAGTTATAAAAAAACTATATAGAAATTTCTTCCAATACATTGTTAGAGGGAAGATAGCAACTCACCCACACGAACTCAAAATAGGGTTGTATGCGGTTGTCGATCACTGGTAATAAGAAGGTAATAACAAGAGTTAAGCCTGAAAATTTTAATTTTAAAGTAATTTTTGTACTCATAAAATAGGCCAATATGGGTATATCAAACACTGTGATCCGGCAACACTAAAAACACTCCAAAATTCAGATATGCGGGAAAATCTCTACGGGAAGTGGAAACATTTCTTGGAATATCGAAGGATCTGTAAGGATATACTGTAAAATAGATAACCAAGACAGAAAAACCTGCCACAAAACCAAAAATGACACCTATATTTTGCTGTTTTGAATGGAATCAAAAACGACATGAATATTGATGGCGATACTCGAACTATTTGAGAAATATTTATTTGTAAAGATCTGATAGCTAGAAAACAAAAGTTTTTGACATTTTCAATGATAAAGAATTAAAAAAAATATGAATTTGTTTACTCAGATCGAGGCTTACATGACATTGGAAGACCAGTTAATGCAGAGATCTATCCCAAATACACCATTACAACTGGCAATGATAGCGGTAGTAATATTTTGATTTGGGGCTTGTTTTCCAAAAATGGGGTAGGGTCCTTATGTCACATGCAGGGTATCATGGAAGCTTTAAATTGTATTGCAATTCTTCGAAACAGTAATCTAAAGATAATATGCTACTTAGAACAAGATAATGATCTCAAATACCCGACAAAAGAAACATTACCAAGCTTTAAGGATCATAACACCGATGTGTTGTAGTGGCCCACACAGTCCCAAGATATAAATCCAATCAAGAATTTGTGAAATGTCATCAAAACTTGAACAAGAAACAAATGTCCATCCAACTCTCATGGATTTTTGAGGACTTTTTTTACTCCATGCCAGTTACAGTCTGCCAGGACTATGTCCTCGCTCTATATGAGACCCAGGTATGTGAGGATTCTGATCCACAGGATTTTCACATTCCTGGTTTTCACACTCTATCCTCTTTCTCTTCACACAGAGGCCTTGTGGTATTTATACGTAGTGGTGTTGTGTTCCAGAGTCAGCAACACTTGAACTCACAAGATCCAGAATTTAACTCCCACTGGGTTAAATTCAGGATTGGAACGCACCTATTACACTTCGGGTTTCTTTATAGAAGTCCATACTTGGACAGGGAGGCTACCCTAAATGGATTCGACCCCCTTTCCGATTCTATTTCAAAAATCTTAGAAGATTATTCGGACAGTGAAATTGTAGTTGCTGGGGATTTCAATGTCCACAACAATTCTTGGCTTTCGCATTCGAGCCACACATCTCCGGAGGGTCAGTACGCTGAGTTGTTTGCCGCGCACAACGACTTGGCGCAATTACTGAATGAACCAACACACATTCCGCGTGTTGAAGGGCAACAACAAAATATTCTTGGCCTTTTTTTAACCTCCCATCCTGAAAAGTACGAGGTTAACATCCTTGCACCTCTTGGTTCGTTCTCCGATCTTCGAGCCACTTCAAAACTAGCCACGAAGCGGACACTACATATACGAAAAGGCATGTTGGGCCGAGCTCAACAGTTTTTTTTACCAGCAATTTAACTGGAAATTATGTTTCCTTGACAACAATGTCGATGCTGCTGCTGAAATGGTTGAGAAAATAATTCTTCTTGGTATAAGTACATTTATTCCCTCAAAGACTACTTCGATCAAACCACCAAAGTACTGTTGGTTTAATCAGACATGCAAAGAAGCTGTCAGATCCAAAGAGGAAGCGTTCAGAAATTGGCGTTTAAATAAAAATACCTATACTGAGCTGCTACGCAAACAGGCAAGATCATCGTGTGACAGAGTACTTAGGCGCGAAAAACTTCTTTACGAACAGCGTCTTCGTGCTAAAGTTCTTTCTTCTCCCAGGGGAAGTAAGAGCTTTTGGTCATTTGTAAAAAGGGTAAGGGACAATTCTTCATCTTCTATCCCAACTCTCGTCAACGATGACCACATATTCACGGACCGGGTTGACAAAGCTAATCTTCTGGCTGAAATATTTGCAAATAATTCATCTTTGCCAGACAGCAGTCAACCACTCCCCGTGATCGAAAACGCATCTAGTTCGATGCCTCAGATATTTTTTCGAACACGTGGAGTCAAAAGAGTTCTTGCAGATCTCAATGTAAACAAAACTCCGGGACCGGATGGTATTTCAGCACTTGTCCTATGTAAGTGCTCTTCGACGCTAATCTTTTCAACATGCCGTACCGTGCTGGTATTTACCCTTCACGTTGGAAAGTTGCCAATGTTCAGCCGATCCCCAAGAAAGGTGAGGCTACTAATCCTGCGAATTACCGTCCAATTGCAATATGTTCTGCGCTCTTGAAGGTTATGGAGAGCATGGTTAACCACCATCTTGTTAAATATTTAGAGTCTAACGGCCTTCTCAATGATCGACAGTATGGCTTCCGTAGAAATCGATCTACTGGAGACCTGATGGCGTTCGTTTCGGAACGATGGAGTCGATCCATTCACCGCCTTGGTGAAAGCAAGGTCGTGGCTCTGGATATTTCCAAGGCGTTCGATAGGGTCTGGCACGGAGCACTCATATCAAAACTTATTGCATTTGGTGTCGGTTATACCTTCTCTCGATTCATATCGAGTTTTCTCAGGGATCGCTCTATACGAGTTGTTATAGATGGGGTCTCATCCAACGAGCATAGGTTGACCGCAGGAGTGCCACAAGGCCGACCTAAAATGGAATACAACTCCCATATATGGGCAGGGGCTCCAACGACATTTTTGCAGCTTCTGGACCGTGAGAGGAGAGCGGTGATGATGATAGGGGATGGTAGGGTATCCAACTCTATTGTCTCCCTACAGCATCGCCGGAATGTGGGTTGTATATCGCTGTTCTATACATATTTTAACGGTGTCTGTTCATCAGATATCCGTCGTCTGGTCCCTGAAGTTAGAACATTTAGCCGGAATACTCGGCTATCCAGGGAGTCTTATCCGTTCATTGTTAAATGGCCGGTTGACCGGACGAAGCACTATAGATAAAATTCGTTCTTCAGTCGGACTGTTCGTTTGTGGAATAATCTTCCCGCAAGTTGTTTTCCTGCCTGCTATGACATTATCAAATTCAAGACCAACGTCAACAAACACTACTCCCTCTTTCCCCCCTCCAATAACCTTCCTTCCTATAGCATTGCATTTATAGGGGGCATCCCCTGAGTGTTAGTCAAAAAAAAAAACTAAAAATCTGATAGAAAGAACAGGATATGTTTGAGAACTAGGAAACTCGTTTAGTTTTGTATGCCACAATAGGTATGCAATTGATCTCATTTTAACTGTTTTGTTGAGTTTTAAACCAAAAATTGTATTGTATTTTGTCCATAAAAATATACTAATTATTTTGTTTTATTTTCCAAAAAAAAAATCAAAAAGCCGATTTAAATCAAGAAAAATTCGAAAAATTGACTGTTTAACATTGTGGAAAAATCGAAAGTTAGAAAAGTCGACTTTTAGTTGTGACCTTAGGAGGAAATGATAAATGCAAAGTTGCTAGTTCAGCCTGCGAGAAATGCGGATTTGGCGTTATGTGTTGACGCTTCTGACACATCTGTTGGTGCTTCACTCCATCAATGGTGGATGGAATTCTTCAGGCTTTGGGATTATACTCCAAAGAGCTTACTACTTCACAGCAGAATTACAGTACGTATGATCGCGAATTGACAGCAACCAAATTGTGAGTTATTTTCGGTACATGATTGAAGGGAGAAAATGTCACATCACCGTCCCGTAATATACGCTTTTAAACAAAAGCTACACGCTGAAAAATACTTTTTTTTTTTTTTTTTTACACACAAGTAAAACGCGTGTTTTGTGTTTGTAGCAAGTAAAGCTTATTTCCTTCTACACAAAGCTTATTTGGATGTAAACATAACTCGTTTGCTATTAGTATTACATATTTGTGTATAAGCAATAGCGTGTTTGGGAAAAACAGACAACGAACTTATTAAATTCAACAAAGTACAACATTTGGGTGCGAATAAGTGTGTATTTGCAACTGTTTTCGTAGTTTTTTTTTCTGCATTTACGCTCTTTAAAATAAAAGCAATACCGAGAGAATAAGATGGATTGTTATATAGAAATTCACAAATTGAAAAAAATAAAAAGTAAGTCAAAAATTCATACATATACATTTGATATTTATCACCTACAAACAAGTTTCTATTTGTGGTATGGAAAAATATATATATGTTTGATGCGATCTTGTTTGCTGAAATTTGTTAAAATGGCCATTTTTTTCAGCGTGTAGCAAAAAAGCAGTCCAACAAAATGAGGACGAACTTCGTGATTTACAGTCAGGTATCCACCCAAATTCACTTAAACTCAAATCGTTTCAATTGCATGCACCGACCTTGAATTAGTCTTGACACATCCACAAATAACAGTCGACCATACATTCCAAAACCGTTTCGAAATCAGATACTGTCCTCGATCCATGGTTTGGCTCATCCTAGAGTTCGCCGAGCTAACAAGAGCCATTAGATCGCCTCATCTGCGTACTACACCATACCATCCTCAATGTTATTGTCGAGAGATGGCATAGAGTGTTTAAGGCAGATATACTATGCAGCGTTCCAGCTTAGTGGGTACATTGTTTTCCCTCGATCCGGCTCAGTCTTCGAGTCATTTACAAGCCTGATACAAATGCTTTTACTGCCGAACTTGTCTATGGGACAACTTTAGGAATTCCTGAATAATAATTTCTTTGGCAAAAGTTGGAAATTTGCTGGAAATTTTCAGGCCCCAGTTAAATTTAACATTACTTGTTAGCTTATTTTATTTTAACATCATTATTATGTTTAGTTTTTATTTTTTAAAATAGATTCTTGCAGTTCCTGTCTCTTAATGTGTCATTATTAGAACATCTGTGATACACTGCATTTCACAATTTATAAATTTGCACTTTGTATTGATTTTCTTCAAACTGATGACAAAAAACCACAGATACGAACATTTGTAAACTGTATTAAATTAAGCCCAAAAGAGCATTATCAAGGTACTTTTTATGATGAAAATGTATAAATTACAATTGTATCAAGTTTTGCAACCCTGATGTACTTACATGCATAGACAAAATTGTGTATATAAAATGGTGGTACTCGTTATTAATTTTCCCTCTCTCTCAGTGAATTTATCTTATTTTAATTTTTATTATTACTCTCTTGAAAAAAATTACCAAAGCAGAGATACAAATACTGAAATATTTGCAAGCAAAATTTTACTTTGTAGAATTTAACATATTTAGTGTGTGTTCTCAAACATGCTATTTCTCAGACAGAAATACGTAATATTAATAGCAAATACGGAAAGGAAATAAATTTTACTTGCTACAAAGTCTAAACAGTCGTTTTACTTGTGTGTTAACATTTAAAAAAGCAGATTTTTTAGTGTGTATATAACCCTACTCGCGAGGTTTTAACGATTGTTTGTAATAAAACTTCAATATAAATGAGTTCGAGCGAGGGAAAAATATAAAATTCGTGATATAGAATCGAATTCGTGAGAGTTGCAAAACTCCCCTGTCGTACATTAAATTGAAGCTAATTATTTCTCAAGTAGTGGTGGTTGACACTTAGATTGCTTTTATAAGCAATTAACTAACTATTCTAACATGCCGATGTCCTAGGAAGTAGTCAATTGTCCGACTCTGCATTACTTTCAATTAACTTTAAAGTTAGTTACCTAGCCGTTAAATGATAGTAGCTAGCTATAAACTTGGTTATTTATGCAAGCTTTAAGCTTGTTTTATTGTTTGATTTAAAACAATAATGCGAAGTGTTTGTATACACTTTGGTTAATGTAAATTCTGCATTGCGTAGTAATTGGATTTATGTTAGTCTATACAAGCTAACTTAAAGTTGGGTTTTTATGAACAGTCGCTCACATTTAAAGTCGGGCAGTCGCATGAGTACATTTCTAGTTGTAATATCCCTCTTTTTATGAAAGAAAATACATCTCAGTTTTTTTCTATTTTTTTTCTATCTTTTATTTAAAAAAAAAAAAAAAAAAACATATTCCAAGTTCCATTATAAAAGGTACATGAAGCCTATACTAAGATAAGGACACTTTTCTGCCTCACATTGAAAGTCGGGCATTATACAAAAAATTAATATTATTAAAAAAAATCGCGAAATTAGTACTTGGTGGCGCCTCCCTTGTGATTCTCTACAGCTTGTAGACGGCTTGGCATTAATTGAACTAGGTTTTTGAAAACATCAGTACTAATCTTGTTCCACTCTTCTTGCAAAGCAATTTTCAAATGTTGCTTTGATGTACACAGCCTGTCCTGCATCCTGCGTCCTAATTCATCCCACAAATGTTCAATGACGTAGAGATCAGGACTTGTGCAGGAGTTTTGATCGCCTTCAGGCAATTATACAGCAACCAAGTCTTTACATCAAGAGCAGAATGCTTCGGGTCGTTATCCTGATAGAATTGAATTGAATCAATGCCGAGTTTCTGAACACTTGCTTTCAAATTGGTCTTCAAGATCGATAAATAAACGTGCTTGTTCATTATAACATCAATGAAATGCAAGTTTCCAACTGAGGAAACCATACACCCCCAAACCATTACCGATCCACCGCCATGTTTGATGGTTTTTCTCAAATTCTTCGCATGTAGCTCTTTGTTTGGTTTCCGCCATACTTTGCCCCTTCCATCACATCCAAATAAATTACATTTACTCTCGTCAGTAAATAGTACCTAAAATCGACTTTTAAAACCATGAAATTGCTATTTTCGCTACTTCTTATAGTGCTTCAAAAATCAAAATCCTTAGCCATATATTGGCGGGCAAAAACCAGGCGGTCATTTTGGTTTTTCTTGCTAATGAGAGGCTTTTTTCGTGCAACTTGGCCATGAAAGTCGTTTTTTCGAAGAAGTCTTATTGGTTCTGGGTTAACCTCCATCCCAGAAGCTTCTTTGGCCATTGCAGTTAATTTTGGGGCAGATATAAAAGGATTTTTCTTAACTTCTCTCAAAACCAAACTTTCATCCCTGGTGTACGTTGTTTGTTTGCAATCAATCAATTTTTTTTTTATATCTGGAGATTATGACGTGCACCGTAGATTTGTTTTTATTAACCAATTCCGATATTTTGCGTTCAGATTTTCCTTCTAAATGCTGCTGTATCACTATTTTGCTCTCTTCCAGGGTGGAGTGTTGAATATTACGCGACATTTTACAAAAGAAAACTTTAATACTTCACTAAATGCTTTACAAGCTAACAATGACCAATTATTTTGATAATAAATAGAGAGAACGCAAAAATAACGGTATATTTACTGCTTTCTCTGCTGAAAACGTTGTTTTTAAATTAAAGAGTTTATGTGATAAAATAGAAAAAAAAATTGATATATTTTCTTTTATTAAAAAAAGATATTAAACCTAAAATGTTTTTCGTGCGACTGCTTGACTTTAAATGTGAGAGACTGTAGAAAATTCCATGTTGATAGTGTTTATTTCTATGCGAAAGGCCCATGTACCAAAATGCTACAGTTACACGCCCTACGTCTGATCATGACTTAATACATGACAATTCCAAGGGGGACAGTAACCCTGCCATTACACCTACATCTAATTTGTTGCCAGTTGAGCACACATATACTCTTCGAAACAGGAAAATAATATCGCAAATCATCTGAAAAATCATTTCAAAAACGTCGTCACAAGGGTAACTTCTCTTGTTGTTGTTGCCGTCCGCAGCCGCAAACAAAAACACAATGTTGCCACACCACAAATTGTCAAAGCATTAGGGGAAAAGTATGGACAAGCAAATTTGTTTTCAGAAATACGTCTACATTTTGTTTTTTGTACTTCAAACAAGTCTGAAAAATTCTTCGTTGGTAATAATTTACAAAATTTAACTGTTTTTATTACGACAAAACGGTCAAAACACAATTACACAATAAAATTATCCCAAAAATTGACACAAAAAATATGTTGGGGAACTCTAACATTCGTCTCTGCTGCATGTGACAACATTTTACTGCCATTGGATTTTCGTTGCCAGTCGGCCGGACAGTAGCAAAAATGTGTGTGTATTGGTAAAAAAGTGTGAGTGTGTTGAGTTTTTCGAACAATTACTGCCCTGTCTAATGGCTGGGTTACGTACAGTAAAAATTCCATTAGCTCGCTCAAGATAAGCCATTATACAGTAGGCATAACCCATATTAGTACACCCACTAACAATTGGAAACTATCGAATACAATAAGCGCATTTTTTCAAAATTTCATATAGATTTATTATTATTATGGGAAACAAAAAGCTCATATATTATTAATAACAAAAGCCATATTCGTACAGCTGGAAGCACTACATTATTGTTATAGTTAACGGGAGTTGTAAACGCAATTTTATATTTAATTATATTTGAAAAATAATAAATTCAGTGCAGTCATTACAAAAACTTCGTGAAAATCTTACGGGAAGTCGCAAAAATAACGAAGCGCAGTGCTTCTACAATATAATACGTCGCACAGAGGGTTAGAATAGCCTGTTTTCTTGGATTAATTTAAAAAAAATAATTAAGTATCGTTAAAATTTTTTGCACCCGGTTACAGTATATAAAAGGGTCAATTTCAATCAAAATGTACACGGAGAGTTTTTGTTGTTTTGTTTTAAAAGTTTATTAAATTTTCCCGGTAGAGTAGTACATTTACGACAAGTTTGATTAAGAATATAAAGGCGTTTTTAGGCTCTTCGAAAAATTAATATAATTATGTTTTTTCTTATGTTTTGGTAAGGAATACCTGGATTTCTGTCTTGAACGTCACATAGAAAGAATGGGTAGAAAATCAGTTAAAATGTAAGGATAGTTGATGTAAAACATTTTTGTGAAGTTTAAGAACTTGTTATTTAATTATTTAGACGAACGTTTTCAAAAAGCACCATTTAAATCACAAAAATAAAATAACAGTGTGTTTTAAGGTTTAATAATTTTACAAAAGCATTCTGTTATGTTTACATTTTTACGTCAAAAATTAATAAATGTTTAAAATAAAGCACATAAAAGTATGGATTTTTTGTAAGATAATGAGCTTGCTGCAATTAAAAAAAGTATGGTTAAAACTATAAATTTGAGAAAGAAAAACTAACATGTGACGTTCAAGACATTTTGTAGCGTTCAAGACATCTTGTAGCGCTCAATGAAGGTTCCAGTGCTTAACTAAAAAATATAAACCAAGTTACGAGTAAACATTAAACGGATATAGGTTTATTCTTTTATAAAGAGATAATTAAAAATAAGTACATTATTCTAGTAAGTAGTATTATTAATAGTAGTAGTAACAGGTATGGGTATATTTATTCGACAAATTTTTTAATCAGAATCAGTGTATACGTCGGAATACATCATTTTACAAGACATCCTTTCTTTGCAGCCTATTTTCGCGACTTTTGGATAAAGTTTATGGCAATAACATAGTTTCTCTGTCAACCAGTTGTTTGTATTGCAGAAGCAAGAGAGATTTCTGTGTATTATTTCACCTCTGGATCTTGTAATTATTTGGTGAATATCTCTCGTGCCATGAACGGTTTTCAAATTTTTGGGCAATATTTTGTTGTTATTGAAAATTTCTTTTGGAGTTACGTAAAACAATTGCACATTAGTTTTGCCTAAAAGCGACTGATACAATTTCTCTGCGTCTGCTATGTCTAATCCGTGAGCCACAAGAGCGTCTGCTGTTCGCTTAATGACAGCACCCACACCGTCGGCTGCACCCTTTCCATGAGACTTTTCAAAGAATGACCACGTCGCGCATTTAAAATTTTTTTTTCGAAAATTCGATTACAAAAAAAGAAAAAATTATTTTTTTGTTTGTATTAGGAGGATGGGCCATCCGAAAAAAAGTGCACCGTCGTTGTTTCCGGAGAACAGTCTTTTATATAATTCAATATTGGATTTAAATGAGCCGAAATAGCACCAGGTCCATGGTTTAAGCTTTCTGAAATTGTGCAAAAGCTTATAGGCTTCTCAAACTTTTTAAAATAAAGTATGCCCGTATGGAGAGATGCTTGGTTACGCGAAGCGCCAAAGTGAAAAGTTTGGACTTCTTCTGAAAGCTTACATAAATAGTTTATAAAAAGCTTTCATAGAAGTAAGAAGATAAATACAAAATTAATATTTTTAATATTGGTGCGACACATCTTAAAAGTGACGTTAAAGACATTTACCACTTTTTTGTATTTTTTTACGAAGTGAATATCGCAAATGTACTAAAACTCAGAATAAATGAATCAATACTTATAAAACAATGATTTTAAACTTAAATTGTGTATATTTATAGTTTTGCTGTACCGATATTTTGCATGACGTTCACGACAGTTTTACACTTACTTACCATTATGTACTAATAAAGACGTAGAACAACACTTCACTATAATGTCTTTTTTTAAAATTCTTTTTATTTCGTATTGTGTAAAGCAAGCGCTTTCTTAGCCTAATTCACTTCAGTTCAATACGATGACTATATTGGTAAATCTGAAAAAAAGAAAATAGCGTGACGTTCACGACAATGTGCGGAGACAAAATGTTTTCAAAAATTATAATCTGCGTTTGTAATGTTTGGTGGAAAAAATAGAATAAAGTGCAAGAAATAATTCCAATATTTTGAAAACAGTTATTGTATGTTTTCAGGTTACTTCGTTTTTTATTTTTTTTTTCAAATTTTGTATCAAAAACTGTAGCTGGAGACAAGTGGTTTTGTATGGAACGAATATGAGGGAGCATCAAATACTGTTCTCAATTAATATAAAAAAAAAAAATTAATTCTGAGAAATGTGTTTCTTGTGATATATTCTTCAACGACTATTTTCTCATTTTTATTTTGTTTTTTTTTTTTTGTGGTTTTACCTCAAAAGTGAGTTTAAACAGCGGGGACAAATAAATAGCAATATGTTTGCAATTGACCCAAAATTCTACATCACTTATCGTTAAAATAAATGTTAAAAGTGGTCTGGTGTTTTTGTAGTGAAACTTCAAAGTCAAACTTCATAGAAATTTTTGTGCAAAAAAGGCTGAAAAAGGTGAAAACGTTCCCGTTGAAAATTTTATTTATTTTAAAAAGTATTGTAAAAGTTAAACATTTTTCAATGGAACCATCAAGTTCAGGTTATTTTCCAAATACGTCGTTAACATTTGTGTATCAAATTGTGTGTGGAAGTGATTTAGATATAGTTATTTATATTGAAAATGCCCAAAAAATTAATATTTTTATATTTTAAATGGATATATAGTTATTATTCGTCCACATTCGTGTTATAATTTGTAGTTTATATTAAAGAGGACATAAATCTGTGTTATATTGCAAAATTTTACGTTGCCCTTTTGAGCTTTTTAGAAGCCATGCATTGTTTAATACAAGTGTTGCAGCAGTCAAATTAGCTAAAAGTCAAATTGATCTCGCGAGTGGTGCTGTTGTTGTGTGTTGTGTTTTGTTGTTTTTCATGTTACTTTTATCTATTTATTTGTGCTCTTCTTTTCCGTATATTAATGTTGTTATTTTTGTTTCTTTTAATAATATTCTTTGTTACAATAATATTTTGTTTTTGTTTATTTTAATAATATTCTTTGTTTTGACAAATAGTGATTGTGTTGTGCAGTTTCAAGTAATCGGGTAAAAGGGATTTTTGAAATGGTTGTTTCTTTATTAGCATTATTTTTTTTTTTTATAGATACAAGTTCGAACTTTGTTTTTTATACCTATTGGGCAGTTATCAGAAGAAGCGCAAGAAGCTCGAAATAAAGATTTTAAAAAATATAGGGAGTTTCATTCCCGAAAGTGCAGTCGCGAAAAATCAAACCAAGACATTTTTAATATGTTTTTGATAACCTCTGACCCAATTATTTCAAGCATGCGAAAATTGCCTGCAAAGAAGGTTCAAAGCTTGCCAGAGGAGGCAATTGATTTAGTTGTACCTGCAGCTCCGAACAAGAACTATTTCAGTGACGTTGAAGTTGCTGATGCTGAGGATGATGATAATGATGATGATGATAACGATAATGATGATGATGATGATGATAATGATGATGATGTGGATGATTAACTTTAAGATGTATAAAATGCAATGTTTAAGTTCTCATACTGTACTCCTTGCACTATATACCTACACTGATATTTGACATTACTTAATAAAATTATACTCAAATATACTTAGAAAACATTTTTTTAACTTATTTTAATGGTATTAACTGAAAAATAAAGAAAAATTATCCTAACATAGCTTCCCTGATTTGATCCAAGAAAACATGCTACTCTAACCCACTGTGCGTCGTTTTCAGTTACAAAAAAAGTGGCCAATTTAAAAAAGCGCGACGAAATGTAACCGTTCCAAGCTATCATTTCCCACATTCAAACATGGTGGAGGCTCAGTAATGGTGCTTTTCAGCGGCAGGAGTTGGAAATCTACATGGAATCATGACAGCAAAATATTACAGTAAAAATGGACATTTCGAGCGATTTTATCTTTCAACAGGATAATAATCCGAAATAAACCACGCTAGGTTCCAGATTTAGATCCTGTATAACTGTCCCAAATACCTCCAAATAGCCCAGATCTCAATCCTATTAAGAATTTGTGGTCAATTTTTAAGAAAAAGTTGAAACATTACTACTTTAGAAACATAAAGGATCTAAAAATAGCTTTGAAGACGGAAAATAGTTCACAAATTCTATGTGATAGGGGTAAATAATAACAGCCGTGTATAATACACCGGACATTTGTGTTTGCAAAGAGTATTTCCACTGTCGATATTAACATCTGAATTAAATAAATGTTATTTATCTTAAAAGTTGGCATACATGTATTGCGAACAATGTCATTTGAAAGCAACAATTGTACGACTATATGGAAATCTGGAATTGTTTTGATTGATATGTTCAGCCAACAATCAAAGAAAGTAATGGTGCAACATATTCCGTCAGTTTAATTTTTAAACTTCAATGCATGTCATTTACAACACACTTTATCCATTTTGCCAAATCATGTTATTATAGAGATAAAGCTGTGCATTTTAAAGAGAACTTAACCTATTTCCTACCAGTGGTCGAGATCTCGACCACAAAGTTTTGCTGTTTTTCATTAAATAAAAAGAAATATAAGGTAATAGAATTAAATATATTTATACCCTCACCCTACGGGTAGGAGGGTATATATCATTTGATACGGCTCAAAAGTGTAACATCTAGAAATATTCACTTTGGAACCCAAGTCTCTTTGGACCAAATTCGATTCATGACATTCTAAATTGTTTGAGCCATGTCCGTCCGTCTGTCCTGCTGGTACGCACGATAACTTTCGAAAGAGTTAAGCAATCACTCTGAAATTTGGCATGGCTTAATATTTTCCCAAAACTGCTTATGGGATTGCATATGGGCGATATGGCCACACCCCTTCCGGTACCTCCTATACAAATCTGCTATTTCGCCCACTTTAGTAATCGTGTAATAATATCAATATGCCCACTTCGATCTAATTTTGTATTTAGTAAACGTATAGTTAGACTAAGTATTGAACAAAAACTTGGAAGTCTGGCAACTCCCCTTCTGGTACCTCCCATACAAATGTACCATCCCGCTCCATTAAAAACCATGTAATAATATTAATATGCCAAACGGGATCTTGCCCAAATTATGTATTTAGTAAATCTATAAACATCTAAAGCTCTCCAGAACCCTAGTCGGACTCCTTCTGGTACCTCCCATACAAATTTACCATTCCACCAACTTTAGAAATCGTGCAATTATGTAAATTCGCTCAACGAATCTTCGCTCAACGAATTCTATATTTAGTAAAGCTCTAACAATTTTCGAGAAAAAACTCTGCTTTTTACTCCGCCCTTTCTGTAAAAATGTGTAATACAATATTTTTCTATAACATTCGGTATTTTGAGGTTGCTATTATGGAATATGAGACTTGTATGTTTTTACCAGGGTTGCAAACCGTTCCAAAAAACGGGTTGGTTCGGTTCAATGGTTCGAACCACATGGATGAAACTTGAACCGGTTCGAGAACCGGTTCATAGGTAGCTCTGAACCACCGGTTCGGTTCGGTTCAAGTGGTTCATTTTTTTACTTACTGTGTCTGCATGAAGGGAATAAGAGAATTTTTTTTGTAAAAATAAGAAATTTTTTTGAGATCGGATTGAAATATATTATATATAATTATAATATTAAAAAAAACAGTTAAAACAAAAAAAAATTATATTTCATAAAAAAATTGATTATAACTAGAAATTTGTGCTGGAATAAAGAAAATAAAAAGACACGGATCTACAAAAACAAAAGAGCACAAGTGCATATGCCCTAGGCGACCGTGTGGTCTTAATAATGTAAACTATTCGGAATTCAAATTTAATAAAAGTATGTCTTCCAATAAGTCTTCATCTAAATTTGCTCTTAAGTCCGATAAAATAAATTTTAAAGTTGAAAATGCTCTCGACGGACACTTGCGTTGCTGGAGCAGCTATGCTTTTTAATTTATTTTCCGAATGGTTATGCCAATATTGCAAAACATCTGTATGCTGAGAAAGGCGTTTAACGTTGTCGAAACAATTAATTATGTCGACAATTGTTTTTTTATTTGGTAACGTTTCCTTTCTATCCAACAGCTCAAATATTGATTCCAGTTCATCATCAGAGCTATTTTAGATTGTGGAGAATCCGTCGTAGTTACCGTAATATGCATTTTAGATTTAAGTTCATAAACTTTTATCAAATGTTTCTTCGCTAAATGTTTTTGTGATTCAGAGAGTAAAATCTGATACCTTGGATCTAAATAAACGGCAGCTAAAACGCACGAATTGTTTAATAAAAATTCTCCTCGTTTTTTCAATGCTGTTATAAACTTCAAATTAAGCCATCCATTTTTTTTCTACTTTCATTTTGCAAGAATACCATGCAAAAAACATATCGCTCAAAACTAAATTTTTTTCTTTGCAGTTTAATTGATATGTCGTATGCCGGGTTAAGTATTTCGCATACATTTTCAATTTTATGCCAGTCATTTTCATTCACATATAGCTCCTTTATATCGGTAGAGCTTTCCAAGCAAAAGGTTTTTAACGCAAGTAAGCTCTTAAGCATATTGTAGGTTGACCCCCATCGTGTCGCACATTCAATAACTGGTTTGTTCAGACTTTTTTTTCACAAAAGGGTTTATAGCGAATTTTTATTATACAATGAACCGAACCGAACCATTTTTTTGCGGTTTTCGGTGCGGTTCTAACTAAATGAAAAAAAATCGGTTCGGTTCAAAATCGAAAAAATCGCGGTGGTTCGGTTCAGAAACGGTTCGGTTCAGAATCGGTTTGCAACCCTGGTTTTTACTGAGAGTGAGGGTATATATAAGTTGGTTTACCCGACTGCAACTTTTTCACTGGTATTTTTAATTTATAATTAAGTTTGGCGTATTGGCTTTCCTTGCTGAACTTTTTTCCGCCCCCTCCCACCTCTTTAAGTTCCCCCTGGGGGACACAAAAATAGACTAAAATAGGCTTTTGTTAAACTAATTGTAACTACTTGAATAAAAAATAAAAAAGGGTTATATATTTAAATTGCCAACACTTCAAATAATTTTTTATGTACACAAATTAGTTCTTATAGCTACTTTTGCTGATTGCTGAATTTGTCTATTATATATATACAAAAGACAAATTCGCTAAGGTAATGCCACTTTTTGATCTTCTGAATACTCGATTCATGCAGTTTGGTGTCTTTGAACCAAATCTTTCGATTGATGAGCAAATGGTACCATATTTTGGTCGTCATAGCTGCAAGATGTTTATCAGGTGGAAACCAATTCGCTTCGGATACAAATATTGGTGTTTGTGTTCATCGAGAGGGTATCTGTTTCAATTTCTACCATATGCTGGAGCATCGGATACATATGATAAACAACTTGGCCTAGGTGCTAGCGTGGTTATGAGTTTAGTGTCGGTTTGTGAGAATCCTAGACAACATACTGTGAATTTTTATAACTTTTTTACCGTATACCACTTGCTTTGCTTTCTAAAAGAAAAAGGTTTTTGTGCAACTGGCACAATCCGCGCAAACAGACTGGTAGGAGCAGGCCTAAAATCAAAATTACCTCGACATGATATGGATTACGCATTCGACCAAATACATAATATTGCATTGGTTCGATGGAGAGACAATGCAGAGGTCACTTTGGCTACGAACTATGATCAGATGGATCCGATAAGAAACGTAATGCGATACGTTATTGCACACGTTAGTGTTGGTGACTGGTTGAAAATGGAGTATTGACGAATTGGCACACCCACAATCCAGCCAAGCTATGCATTTTGAAGCGTTGGAAGATTATCAGCAAGAACCTGCCCATGCTGATGTGACAGCAACTGCATTTGATGGGTTTGAGCTTTGAGTCGGTAAATTTCGTGTTTTGTGTGGATTCGGTTTCTTTGATGGCAAAAGCAACAAAGTATTGTGTTTGTGATTACATGCCTTGCAACAACGCGCAGAATATGACTTCGCAGAATTATCCATTTTGAAGCAATTGACGCATAGCTTCTGTTGTTGCACCCACTTCAGCGTTTCGGATTCACTCATATTCAAAAACTGCTTACAGTGATAGATGGAGTGATTACCGTTGCTAAATAATTTGCTGGTTTTATTTACATCTGACGATGTCACAGAGAAACTACTCCATGTTGCGTATTCTTTTTGTCCAAAAGACTTTAGAGATTGAAAATGGAGATGAAAATCTATTTTTTTTAGTCATCTATTGTAAGAGTATGGTATTTGCAGATGATGTGTCAATGCCAAGATTATTTAAGGCTAACAGAAATTCTTGTGTTGCGTCGTGTAACCCATTAGTTGTGGCAGTAGACGATGGCCACCAATGCTCTTCTAATGTTAAAACGTTCTTGTAACAACGACCATGCTCCCATTCGAGCCTTTATTCTTCTCGTTAGCGCTTGGAGATGATTTCAGTCCTCTTGGCTGAGCTGAGAAGTTGACGGGTTCTCTACATTGTTGATGGTAATGGTTTATTCTTGACGATCTGGCTTTCTATGTGTGCGTCAATCACTTCAATGGTTGATTTGTAAGTTTCTACCACTGCACTATAGGCGAAATCACGATTTTAGCGGCAAAAAGTCAGTTTTTCAACTTTAAATTCCTAATATTTTCTAGATGGTGTTCAATACCCAACATTTTGATAAGTAAAAAAAACATTTTTTTTTTACTGTTGGCAACCCTGTTTATGTACAAACATCTGTTGAAGTTTGCTTATCTTTTAGCACGTGTCAATACAAGTGAAGCAGCGCAACCCTGGTTTTTACTGAGGGTGAGGGTATATATAAGTCGGTTTACCCGACTGCAACTTTTTCACTGGTATTTTTAATTTATAATTAAGTTTGGCGTATTGGCTTTCCTACCTGAACTTTTTTCCGCCCCCTCCCACCTCTTTAAGTTCCCCCTGGGGGACACAAAAATAGACTAAAAATAGGCTTTTGTTAAACTAATTGTAACTACTTGAATAAAAAATAAAAATAAAAAAGGGTTATATATTTAAATTGCCAACACTTCAAATAATTTTTTATGTACACAAATTAGTTCTTATGATTTGTATAAATCTTCCACTATATATGGATCTTAAATTTTTAACATCGGGTCATTGCGGATAGCGTTCTCTACTTTGTCGAATGCTTTCCACAGCGATGTTAGTTCTTCAGATTTTTTCGGATAAAACTCTAGAGTCCGTCGATAATATGCTGCCTTTTTAAGGTTGGCTATCGATTTTTCAATCTATGCTGCTTCCTCCACGTGCTGGGAAATAAGGCGCTCAATTGTCGACATGTCAATCTTTTTTTGGAATACGTGTAGATATTTACTCGTTGACTAAAAAACTTGTTTTTCACTTAATTGTATAGCTGGTCGCCAAAATATTACGGTGCTGCATGGATGATATGATGCTGCGTGTCTCCTACACCAAAAGAAGATATTTGTCCCTTACCGCTGGTGGGGGGAAACTTGAATTTCACGGGTGTTTATACGGGGTCACCAAAATTTTAATAATAAAATAGTATGACTCAATCCAAACACATGAATTTGGACTGTACAAATTTTGTTTTTTTGAATACCTTCAAGCATTACAAACTTGAAGGGATGAAAAATCTAGAAAATAGTTGTTTACTTTCTGATATTCACTTATTGATTATTAGTATAGCGAATATAAATTCATATTGCATATGACCGTTCAATTAAAAGCTGCTAAATGCACAAACGTTTTCCAAGAACTCGTGTGCCATTGAATGGGTTGGTGTTTGAAGTCATTCGCTATGGCTGTGTTCTTAAAGAAGCGACATCTTCTTTAAGAAATTCAAAAGTTCTCCTTTTATCGACGGATGCTGTTGCATACATGATAGCTGCTGCTGATGCTTTAAAAGTGTTGTGTATGGCCTAGTTGAATTTGTAAGATCAACATTTCCGGAAGTTCATTTTTTTATATCATCCACAACATCTGGTTTTGTAATGGTTTGCATTTATTTTAATTATCTTAATCTTTTAAATAAAAGTTCTTATGAATAGTTTGAAAATACTTTAAAACGAAGCGAATATCATTCACTTTAGTAAATCCAAAGCACTACCAGATAATTTGTGAAATTGAACACAGAATAAGCAAAATAAAATCAGGACATACATTTTAAAGACGATTTTTGTTTTCATTGACATGGTTACTTTTTACCCCGGGTTTTTCTTGACATTTGCTTTTAAAAACCCTCTATAAAGCGGCCTACAAACAGAAAAAAAATTAAATCAATCGGATGAAAAATGTTTTGCCACACACTGTGGATAAGTCGACAATTTTCTTTTTTTCATCAGCACCATTCCAAGAAATGAAAACGTATCATTCCTTCAATGGAGAGCTGGACCAAGATGTCACTCTTTCTAAAATGAGTTATATTCTCAGTAACATAAGAGCAAAATTGGAAATATAAATACTTTATTATTAATGTGTTGAGAAGTCTCTATATAAAAATGAATACTGGATTAAATGCATATTTACAATTTTCATTGAGAGGTGATCAGTATTTACTGATTGTGAACATCCCTGGAGTAATGTTTTGTGTTCAGTCTACCAGTTCTGAGGCCTAATTACCGCATTCGATAACGAGCACTTTTACTTCGATACGTGAACTATTTGGATCACGACAATCGTTGTCGAGTGTTAAACATCCAAAGTTGAGTTCGACAGCACTTTTGTCATCGAAAAGATGAAAACACGATTATTTTTACTGGCGTCAAACAAAACAACAGCTCAAAATTAAATTAATGGATTAATTTATTTATATACTTATTTTCCAAATAAGTTGTAAGTGTTTGCAACTATGTGAAATCCAAAAAAAAGGCTTTTAAACTTGCTTGGCAGATACCTGTTTTACACATTTTGTAGAGATCTGAAATTGGACAAATAGCATTGTATCCATTTTTAAATATTTCATATTTATGTAATTGTCTGATATAAATAAATTCACTGTCTTTCAATTGCTGGTTTTTTTTGTGTGCCTTTCTCTGCCTATTGTTCTGTTCAAAGTTGCATTCGACGACGTCGCCCTCTTTCATTTAGCGCTGATTGTTGTGTCGTTTTCCGAAGGTATGTAGTCCTGTACGGCGGACAGTAGACGATCTTATACTAAGTCGATAGGTTTATAAAAATGAATACATTAGGACTGAATCCCGTCGTCGATTTCTCCTGGGAGTTGATCGGACGTTGCAGTATGTGTCGAGACCGGCCCAGTCTTTCGGTTGTTCCGTGGTAGTACGTAGAAATTATAAGATTGTCTGGCTCTTGCCACCTCTAGACGTACGTGCCGCCATTTTGATGTGTTGAATATTGTGTCGTTGTCGAGTATAGATGGAAGACGGACGAAATATTCTTCAATTGTAGAAAATAAATACACATATGTACTTTGTTTTAATGTATATTTTTCATGTAACATTTTCAATTGTGTCATATTTCCTACATCCCTATATATCTGTTGCTTCTCCCCAATTTCCATTTCGTGACTGTTTTGCTACCCCTCTTGCTTCTCCAAAAACTTCGGCAACAGTCGAACGTCTTGTCTGTTCAACCTGGGTGATAAGTCACCGTGTAAATCGGGTCATTTATAATTTGTTCCGGCATATTTTGATATTTTTTAGGCATATATATGCGCATATTTGGAAGGTTTTCGTGCATATAAATATTTGCTGTGATTATTAGTAATATTTATACCATAAATTTATGCATACTTTACAAAATTTAAAATCATAAAATTAAACTTCAATCAGTGCAGTTTTTTAATATGATATCTATGTATTGGAAAAAGTTAATATTACTCGTATTTATTTACATTTGTAAGTTATGGTATATAATTTTAACAACTATGGTACTTAATTTATATTATGTGTTTTAACAACGGGGACTATTTAATATAGGATGAACAGTACTAAAGTGGCTGATCGGACGACTCGGGTCGCCAAAACATTTTACAGCATCTCATAAACTACCAAGAAAATTATCACCAAATAATAAATACCATTAATGACATTAATGACAAAAAAGAAAGAATGACCAACAAGAAATAAATAATAGATGATTTTGAAGAAATAACTAACATACTTAATAACTACGAAATCTATATCACGATCGAATAATAAAATTGTTGAAGGACCAAATAGATACTAGTTCCCTATAGCGTAAGCTGCATAGCAATTTATCCAGCCATATTAACAAACGAGGAATTAAGTAAATAGAGCGTCGACTTTTACAAAATTATACTAATACAAATACAAATGTAATGATTCATGAAAGGAATTTAGTTATCGCTATCCAAATTGACCTGCCAGCACAATTGATTTTGTGAATGACTTTTGTCTCAAAAACACACAGTACAGCTTCATCAGCTTTCAAAAGAATATATTTGCCTTCGCTTTATTCCGATACTGACATTATTGTTTCTATTAATGGCGGAGCTGAATTGTTTAACTACCTCGCTGCTTGAAATCATCTTGATAGTACATCTGCTGTACAATTGCGTATTTACGAATAATTTTATTGTGAAAAAATACATATTGAAGATGTCGAAAAAATTTAAGTATTTATAAAAAGGTATTTATGCTTTAAGTATTTATAGGGAAAAAGTTGGCTTTATTAATTTATTCGTCTTTGAATCAATTTCCTCTTTCAAAGTTTGATTTAAAATAATGGTTCGCTGGGCTTTGTTCCCAAACAAAAGCATCGTGGTTTTCTCGAATTTCCGGAGAATGGTATTCACCGCTTGAAGCCACAGAAGTGCGGACAGAACTCTCCCTTGTGGTGCCCCTGGTGTCTAACTTCCTTGAATTGCCAGAGCCTATGCTTGAGTTGATAATTCAGCTGTTATCCATCCTACTGGTACAAAAAGTGTCTTTAATAGCACTTCTTTTAATATTGCCTAACAAAGCTGTAAGTGTATATTCCTTGTTTGCTAAGTTTCTTTTAATACCACTTAATGAAGTGCGCTCTCAGCAAAGAAGTCGTGATATGCAGATCCCACAGTCGTCCTATCTTTTCAATTGAAAAGACGATAGACTGATTGGCCCGAATTCCTTGGGAGTGACGTGGCTAGTCTTACCGGTTTTCGGTATCAAAGCCACCCTGATTTTCCTCCATCATACCCGACCAGTAGGCACTCACTATAAATGTCAAGTAAAATTGATGGCACTATTTTTGGATAGTGCTGTAGCAATGTAGGGAATATGCCATCTGGCCCTACTGATTTGTGCGGTTTTTGGATAGTGCTGTAGCAGTGCAGGGAATTCGCCATCTGGTTCTTCTGATTTGTCCATGCAATTCTGTCCAACGAAACTATTTCTCTGATTAGATGCTTCCCTACCTGCTTGGTGGATACCTAGATACTAGTCCTGTCTGTGACTTCATCCTCTATATTACTACACCTTTTGATAAAATTCGCCTAAATCTGGATGTTTCATTGACAGAATCGATGGTCTCAACAAAAGCAGTCCATGAGGTCCGTTGAGCATAAAGACTTGGGTCTTAAGGTTTATAAAGATCACTTAACACATGAACTCACGCCGGCCGATCATCAACAACGTTGTGTCTTTGCTGATTAAGTCCTTGACTTAAATGAAAATGATCCGGAATTTCATCGAAAAATCATCTTGACTGATGAGGTCCATTTCCACCTCGATGGCAACGTCAACAAGCATAATTGTCGCACCGGGGGCTCGGAAACCCAAGAGTTAATTCTTCCTTTGGGCCCAAGTGGAAGAGGTCTACGCCAACAGCCCAGAGTCGATTCATGACCTCAAAGATTAAATAAGTAAGGCTATCGATGACATATGGCAGCCACTTTTGTATTTAGTTATGGATTTCTTCATGAAAAGGATATGGTCCTGTATGCGTGGTCGTGGTAGCCATTTAGCTGATGAAGATTTATTAATGATTATTAACAGCATACCTTCCTCCTTTTTATGAAATAAACATGTTTGAATACCAAACTAACACCTTCTGTTGGAAAACCCTGTAGTTCTCCGAGTCTTCTGAATTTGTAGTCTGATGTGCCCTGTTGTATAACCTCCTAGTGGTTTTCCCTAGATCTCTAAGATCAGTGTTTCACCAATTCGGTTGTTTTCTTTTGCCCTGAAATATTGTTGGACATGCCCTTCCATAACATTTCCTCATGCATTACGTCAGCTCATCAATTTGTATATCTACTTGTTTATCCGAAGTTTAGATTGAAGATAATCCTTTTATTATTTGAAAAAGAGCTCACCGCAGATATGCTCCAGTTTTCCACCACATAACTCTTGCAAATAGTCAGTGTCAGATCCATAACCGTCTTTAGCCTGTAATGTCGTATTGCCCTCTTACAGTTTATTAGGTCGTAGTTTGTTAAGAAATCAAAAACAGACTAACCTCACTTATAAATGTCTCTACTCCCAATTTAACTGTGATGTGCATTGGCGTCACAGCAGCTCTAAATTCATCATTTGGGCGTACTCTATTACTTTTCATACATCAGGTGGAACGGCCGCCTCGTGTGGTAAGTAAGTGCCACAAAGGGTAAAATCTATACATTATTTTTGTTTGTCCAATTCTTCTGGTCTAGTGCCACGTCGGCCAAGTCTCCTTCACAATGATGCGGGTTTACTTGCACCAGTTGAAACATTTCGGGAGCTTATATCATGCATTCGAGTATAAGACAGTATGGCTTTCGTAGAAATCGATCTACTGGAGACCTGATGGCGTTCCTTTCGGAACGATGGAGTCGATCCATTCACCGCCTTGGTGAACGCAAGGTCGTGGCTCTGGATATTTCCAAGGCGTTCGATAGGGTCTGGCACGGATCCCTCATATCAAAACTTATTGCATTTGGTCCTTCTCTCGATTCATATCGAGTTTTCTCAGGGATCGCTCTATACGAGTTGTTATAGATGGGGTCTCATCCAACGAGCATAGGTTGACCGCAGGAGCTCCAAAGACATCTTTGCAGCTTTTGGACCGTGTACATAGGAGAGCGGTGGTGATGATTGGGGATAGTAGGGTATCCAACTCTATTGTCTCCCTTCATCATTGCCGGAGTGTGGGTTGTGTATCGCTATTCTAATGATATTTTAACGGTATCTGTTCGTCAGATATCCGTCGTCTGGTCCCTGAAGTTAAAACATTTAGCCTGAATACTCGGCTATCCAGGGAGTCTAATCCGTTCACTGTCTAATTGCCCGTTGGCCGGACGACGCACTATAGAGAAAATTCGTTCGTTAGCCGAACTGTTAGTATGTGGAATAATCTTCCAGCAAGTGTTTTTCCTGCCTGTTATGACATTCTCAAATTCAAGTCAAACGTCAACAAACACTACTCCATCTTTCCTCCCACCAATACCCATACTTCCTATCGCTAACACAGTGCATTGCATTTATAGGGGGCATCCCATGAGTGTTAGTTTATAAAAAAAAAATAAAAAACACACTCTTAATCTAATGCAATAACAAAAACACATGATCATAACACAAACCAAACAACTTCAAAACAAAATGAAAGTAGAAAAAAAATTATAAAGATAACATGGAGAATTTTTTTTTTCATGTAGATCATCATTCCAGGAGTTAGTAGTAAGAGAAATGTTAGGTTAGGTTAGGTTGAGAAGAGGAGGCGGTTTTTTTTTCGCCTCATGTCCTTAGACATACACCTAAGCCAGTATTCGGCTTGTTGTGCGCTCTGAACTGTACATGGAAAGGCCTTGAGAAGTTTTTTTAAGAACTCTGTACTGTTGACATAATCTTTAATTGTTTTCCAGTCTGCGCCCCTAAGATGGGTCAAGTCTGTTAAAGTGTCATTTCCCAAGAAACGGGATCTATTGTTTGCGAACGCTGGGCAGTGACAGAGGAAATGCTCCAAAGTTTCGTCATCCTCCCCGCATGCCCTACATACGCTATTGTCTACAACTCATATTTTGTGTAGATGCGATTGTAAGCCTATGTGCCCTGTTAGAATGCCCATGATCTTACTAGTTTCTGTTTTGTAAGAGAAATAGTAAACTATTAAAGAAATACACGAACTAAAAATAACGACAATAAGTTCAGATACAAGCACAATGCAATAATAACAATTTTAAGCATAACAATTATAAAACTAGTTACCGATGAACAGCCTCGCTCCAACCCATTTCTGGAAGACCCCCCTTCTGATTTTTGCACCAATGACTTTGCTTCGAGGCAGAGCCTACAATAATCGATCGAATGTAGGCAACCAATCAATCAGTTTTATAACTAATCCCTGCTTTTGTGAAAATGTAATATTAAAAAAAAAGACATACAACAGAAAACAATACACAATATGTACATTAGGGCGGAGTGAAAACATACAATTTTTCTTTTGAATTTCAAAATGGAATACCCAAAACAAGTTGACCTGATATTAGACTAGTTCTTGGGCCAAATATTGAATTTTTATCATAACGTCTTGAGGTGCCTCATCGGCCTCTTTATGAAAATTTCTAAAATTTTAAAAAGTTTTTACTCGATCCACCGATATTAATGTTGATTGGAAATGCGAAATAGGTGTTAGCGATAACTAATACCGGTGTCTATCTGTATGTATTTTGTATACATTCAATGAATCAACCTAATGATTAAGGACCAAAACAAAAAAATGCTTTATAAGATCTTTCAAAAACTTACATATGTGCATATACTTTTTTCCAAAATTATTATACATGTTTTAGTTAGTAAAAATAAATTTAAATGTTTACTCCATTAAACTAACTTAAAAGAATGTTACATACAATTATTCATTAAACAATTAAAAAATAGTTCAGAAAAAACCTAAATGGAAAAGTCAGATTTAGTTTCATTGAATCCTAGCTCTAATAAATCCATCTCTGGCATGCTCTCCATACACCGACTGCGATGCTTCTGTAACCAGCTTTACACAGCGTTCGACTGCTTGCGTGTGACACGGTAATTTCAAAATAGTTTCGGCAAGTCCAGATCCAGTTTCCTTCTTTTAATTTTTCATCCGACCAACTTTTAGTTAAGGGAGGTTAAGACACTTCTATTTTGTATACACTCCATCATAGGATGGAGTATATACTAAGTTTGTCATTCCGTTTGCAACACCTCGAAAGAGTGATCTGCGACCCTATAAAGTATATATATTATTGGTCAGTGTAACATTCTAAGACATTCTAGCGATGTCCGTCCGTCCGTATGTTGTCTGTTGAAATCACGATAGAGTGCGAACGACCAACGCTAAAAAGCTGAAATGTAGGAAGATGTTTTTTGCCCATAAGCAGGTTAAGTTCGAGAATGGGCCATATCGGACCAAAGGGGAAAAAGTTCCCCTTTACGGGACTAAATATATTCCGGCCATAATCAAATTTTTCAAATATTTTTTTTCACTACATCTAAGTTCTTAGTTTATATAATTTATAGATGTGAAAAAAATCCCAAATATGGGCGTGCTCATGGGTTCCGTGGACCCTTGGGGCCCAAAAAAGGGCCCATGATAAACATGCGCATATGGGTATCGAAGTGCAACGAAATTTACTCACGAACCCAAATATGCCTTTATTTTCATGATTTGCCTAAATTTTTTGATCCGGTTTCTGGGACTATCGGGTCACCAGCGGCCCAAAAACCGTCCCTTGACAAACATGGACATATGGGTATCGAAATGCAACGAAATTTTCTCGCGAACCCAAATATGCATTTATTTTCATGATTTGGATAAAATTTGTGATCGGGTTCCTGGGACTATCGGGTCACGAGCGGCCCAAAAACTCAGTTAGTTTTCTTATTTATTGACTTTTTAAGGATCCATGATGGAGGGTATATAAGATTCGGCCCGGCCGAACTTACTATATGTCCACTTGTTTTTTTTTACGGATGCCAACCCTTGTATCTGATCTAGCTTTTAGAATTTTTTAGCAGGCAAGTTGACGAATTTCCTTCGTTTCATCTGCGAGCATGCAGAGTAGGATATTTTCTACGTGGCCAAATTATCCATTTCTTTGAATAACAGTATCTATAATTTTTTTTAAATCTGTGTTCAGATATCGAGTCAATTAGATTTGTAACCAAAGATGATGTGATCCTTTGGTGCACGAAGCATTACATTTTATTTCAAACCACATTTTACCGTACACTTTCATTATAAAGGTTGTCAATATTTGCAAACTTTCTGTCTTATTTTTTGTTGACACATAAAGTCGTAAAATTCTATTTGCTGTTGTCAACCATCTAGATTGGTTTAATTCACCAGGACACCGGTTTGCTAAGTCGGATGAAATAGAGCCTGAAGAGATCGCAGTCATAATTTCTAAAAGATATTTCTGGTCTGTGCTTAACTCATTTTGATTAATGTATTGTGGCAGAGTTGATTCAATCGGATCAAATGGAAGTATTGGCAAATTTTCGCAATTTTGCCATTTTTTCCCTATTGGACCTGTAAATCCACGTGGACTCTTCGTTTGACCATCCAAATGAAGCAGCATATGTCTTAGCGGAAGCTAGTTTGCGTGAATTTGGCATATAAACCACTGCAAGGGTGATTTACATTCCTCTTCCAAAAGCCTTATAACTCCTCCATTGCTTCCAGTATTTACAATTGTGCCTTTACATCCAACAACTGATATCTTCGTAAAATCGATCGACTTCTTTGTTTGGTAGCTTACTATGCTGTTTTTAATACTTATGGCAGTCCCTGAATCGCACGTTACATGTCCAAAATAATTGCTGTTTGGTTCCGAACAAGAGAATAATGTTCTTCAACAGCGGTACTTTGGTAATTTCTCTTTCCTTTTTTGATAGTTTTCAAAGTTTTGTCCTTTCTTCCATCAAAGTACAAAACGGCTAAAGATGTTGTGTATTGCATTTCCTGCAGTCGTTATCGACTTTTGAAACGTTCACGCCGAATTTTCGACTGATCCACAACATGGGTTGTATTTTTTCTAGTTTTTGGACAAAAAATATTTTTTGCAATATTGTCTGCTTTTGAGGCACCTTGAAACATTATGCTAGAAATTAAATATTTTGCACAGTTATTACTGAAGTCATTGGTCAACTTTTCCCAGGAATTCCATTTCGATTATCTGAGTTTGTTTTTTTCACTCCGCCCTAATGTACATATGTACTTCCCATCATACAGTGTGTACCAAATGATTGTATCACTACGTTAAATAAATACGAGATAAATAAAGGTATGTCATTTTGCCAAATTGAAAGAATTAAAATACCGCATGAAACTATGGGTATCGCTAAATATAACAGCTGATAATGTCTAACTGTGTTGACATTTCTGTACAGTGAAGCATTGCAAGTCATCATGAATCAACAAGGCTTCCAAATTTACTTTGAAGCAAAAGTCTGTTCGCGAAGTTCAAAGAGCACTTCGTCCATTTTATGGTCAACAAAGTCTGCCTAGTACGTAAATAAGCAAAATGACCGTTTTTGGAACGAAGACAATCCTCAAGCCGTTAACAAATCGCCATTACCATTAAATTTGACAGTTTGTTGTGGTGTACATGCTGGCGGCATCATCTGTTATTTATTTCGAATTGAGGACGGAGCTGCCTTTATGATGAATGACGATCGCTATTGAGCCATGCTGACTGAATTTTTGTAACCAAAAAATAAATCAGCTGAACGTCAACGACATTTGGTACCACCAAGACAGCGCGGTCTTGTTCATGGATTACTTTTTATTGGCTATGTTGTTGGGTTATGGTTTATGTCATCTAACCAGCCACTCTTGAAGCATGGAAAGTCAATTCTCTGTGTGAAAAGTAGTAAACAATTGGGCTGATCCAATGTACCATATAAATTGTAGCCTCGGCGAACATATGCCGGAAATAATATTTAAAAAATAAATGCCACGAAATTATCTACAAGATTGTAATAAAAGATGTCACTTCAACAAATATTTCTGTCTTGTATTATCATTTTAAGTTCTCATGATTTTAAACAACACCCATACAACTTAAAACAAATAGATTAGCAATCATACAATAGATTTCAGTCACAAAATGAAAATTACAGAGCAAAAATTTCTCGACTCCGACTCCAGCGTTTTTTAATAGCTCTATCTACCAAATTTAGTGCAGATAAAATGGACACGATTTACTTTCATGCTATTACTATTTAAAAAAAATCGTATGGCACACCCGCTGTTGTGAAGTACAGTTAATACATGTGCATCCAATTTGTATAAACGTACTGTAAAAAATTGGAAAATTTTTGAAACTACATCCGCCATATGTTCTCATTCTAAACTAAAAAAATGAATTTTTTAACCCCGGTTCAGTTTATTGCTCACCTCATTGCAGTACGATTCAGAACAATATCTTTACTGAGAAAAATCTTATGGTCTTTGGAATTTAAAAACAATCTATCTTTAGTAAATCAGCCATCAGACGATATCTTTTTTACATATGTTCTGTCACTTTTTGTATCCATATGTATGTCAAAATTGTCATTATACACTCCATCATAGGATGGAGTATATACTAAGTTTGTCATTCCGTTTGCAACACCTCGAAAGAGTGATCTGCGACCCTATAAAGTATATATATTATTGGTCAGTGTAACATTCTAAGACATTCTAGCGATGCCCGTCTGTCCGTCCGTCCGTCTGTTGTCTGTTGAAATCACGAGAGAGTGCGAACGACCAACGCTAAAAAGCTGAAATTTTGTAGGAAGATGTTTTTTGCCCATAAGCAGGTTAAGGTCGAGAATGGGCCATATCGGACCAAAGGGGAAAAAGTTCCCCTTTACGGGACTAAATATATTCCGGCCATAATCAAATTTTTCAAATATTTTTTTTTCACTACATCTAAGTTCTTAGTTTATATAATTTATAGATGTGAAAAAAATTCCAAATATGGGCGTGCTCATGGGTTCCGTGGACCCTTGGGGCCCAAAAAAGGGCCCATGATAAACATGCGCATATGGGTATCGAAGTGCAACGAAATTTACTCACGAACCCAAATATGCCTTTATTTTCATGATTTGCCTAAATTTTTTGATCCGGTTTCTGGGACTATCGGGTCACCAGCGGCCCAAAAACCGTCCCTTGACAAACATGGACATATGGGTATCGAAATGCAACGAAATTTTCTCGCGAACCCAAATATGCATTTATTTTCATGATTTGGATAAAATTTGTGATCGGGTTCCTGGGACTATCGGGTCACGAACGGCCCAAAAACTCAGTTAGTTTTCTTATTTATTGACTTTTTAAGGATCCATGATGGAGGGTATATAAGATTCGGCCCGGCCGAACTTACTATTTGTCCACTTGTTTTACATACGTTTCTTAATTTTTGTTATTACACCTGCATATGTATTTTCGTAAGACATAAACGTAATCAAAATCCGTCATTTTAATCCGAATTTTTCAAATCAGCTGTTTTGTTATGTTTGTTAGATGAAAATTAAGCATGCTCTAAAAATTACTTATGTATTTCCACATGTATTTTGCATATGCAATGTTTCATATATATTAGGCTATGTGTACAGATGCAAAATTTGACAGTACATATGTAAAAAACATATCGTCAGATGGCAGCTTATAAGAATTTAATTAACCCTTCCGATCCCAACTGTTTGAAATATGATATTTTATTGACTGAGTTTGATCAATTAAGTATGATAGGTCAAACAATAGTTTTTATTGTTGTTACAGCAAAGATTGACTTTACACATTGTACATTTAGTAGAAGTTCCTGTCTTGCACAATCTGCAACGTCATCTTTCACCAAAATCGGGCAAATGATCCGCCTTATCATCCCACTTTATATCTGGAGGGTTCGTCTGGAACCTATACTTTTTGGTGCTTTGCAAAGACACAGTTCTGGAGGTAGATATACCAACGGAAGATATCGGTTCATTATTTTCTGCTTTCGATGGTCGACCTCTTTTTCTTTGGATAAAGTCCACAGAATATGTAGTACGAGGTATGTTAAAAAAATATCGCTATTTTTGTATTTTTTTAAAAAATGTTTATTTATTCATGAAAATCTATTTTGATTTTGGGATGATTGAGCTTTAGTTTCCACGACGTAACCATAAACCCATACTTCGTCACAAGTTAGCGCACTTTATTTTGTTTTTCACACAAAATTTGATGCAGATTCTTTGATCAATTTTCTGAAATAGATAAAAATCTAAGACAAGTAAAAACACATCCAAGCTCAACATAACGCTACAAAAATCAAACAAGTTCACTTCACTGAGAACGGCTACTGAAACAACGCGTGCACAGAAAATAAAACGCAAATTCGTTTTCAAACGAAATATGAAATATAAAATCTGACGTTTTTGGAAACGTTTTATACGTTACGTTTTACAAAATGAGGACATAAGTCTGAAAAAAATAAACATGATAGACATGTTTTTTATATGTGTGTTAAAGCTTGCAATTTTTCGTAATTTTTTAATTAATTAATCCCCTCATTTTGAAAAACAACGTATAAAACGTTCTCAAAAACGTTACATTTAGCATTTTATATTTCGATATTTACGTTTCATCCAAGCAACAGCACATTCCATAAATCAATAACAAACTATTTCCAATGCAAAAACTGTAAACGGAAATTTCGCTTTTGTTCGAAACGCAACGAAATTTACATTTCTTTGAATTCTGTATATGGGTGAATAATCTTAAATGACTCCTTTCTGTGTCCGGCTGTTTAAAATTGTGTTGTATTAACTAATTTTTTTTATAAATATGTTCTAAGCAGCTTATTATATTTGTTAAAATAACCCACGTATTAGTTTTTAAAATTTTTAATTTGTTAATATCGAAAAAAAGAAAACAGTACATGTAGTCTCAGTCCCGCGGCGTGTCCAAAACCGACGCAGTAAAATAAACCGTACTTATTATGTATGTAAATATTAAAAATCTGTAATTGCATTCAAATGAATTTATGCACTATCACTTCAAGTCACATATACTCTTTTTTTGATTTAATTAAATTAATTTTAAGAAATTATAAAAATCATTGACTTTTGTCCGGAACATTTTCTCTCAGTCCCGTGCCTGGTGTGGTTTTCTGCTAAAAAAAAAGGTAACGGCCGTTACGTTCAATTTGTAGTGTTTCTCTCGCGCTGAAGTATTGTTCTCTTCGAAGGTTCTCGAAGAAACTCTACTTCTATTTTAGTTTGCGAATTATTTTCGTCGGAGTGGTCGGAGACTGTCCCCTTTTTCGCAAAGAAAAGGAGTCATTTCAGATTATTCACCCATATCGTAACGTTTATTTGTCGATTATGACCATTTTTGCATTGGAATACGTTTGTTATTGAATTATGGAATGTGCTGTTGCTTGGATGAAACGCAATTTCCGTTTTCAAACGAAATACAAAATGATAAATTTGATGTTTTGTACAATTGTCATGAGATACGTTTTTAGTTTGTTTGTAAAATGTACCTTTACTGTCTACAGGCAACATAGTGTAACTGACGAACCAGGATACCAAGGACTTTTTGTCAGTTCATATTGGATTTAACACTAACACATATCTGGCATAAAAAAAATGTTTTGACCCCCCATTTTATTTCGGGTCTTAAAGGGTTAAGGTGCGCCTAACATCTTCTATTAAGAAAATCTGTAAACCCACTTATCTGCAGAACATTTTACTGACCTTTTTATTTCATATGTATAGGGTCCGCCAAATAACTTTTTTTTTTCTTTTGAAAATTCTTGTAAAAAATTTCGTTTTTTATTTGAAAGTACAATCCTTCCGATTAATAATGGAAAATAATTTCATTCAAATGGCTCCCAAAATGTTCAATTGTCGAGAACGACGGTGAATTGATGTGCGCTTCACGCAAACTTTCTGCCACAGCAGCAACATTCTCGGGTGTACGCACTGTTTTTAGCTTTTCACGCTTTGCTTTATCGATGAGTATGCCAGTTTCCTTCACTTTTTTTTCTCAAGATAACGAACATACGGAGCTGACGGTGCTTCTATTCTACCAAAATCCGTAGACAATTTTCGCACACATTCTGCAACATTACCATAATTTACAAAGTAATGTCGCAATATTTCCCAAGCGTTGTTCAAGCGTATACACAACCATATTCGTTCAGCGGAAGGATACAATTAATTATCTGTCAAATCAGACATGAGCTAAGTGTCACCATTCACGAAATAAGCTCTAGTTGAAAAAAAAGTTAGATGGCGGACTCTTTATGTGAGGTTTTACAAGCTGATCAATTTTATTAATTTTTATGGCTGAGGTTACAGAATTGTTTCCAATTCCTATATCTTGGAACACACGAAAAACTCAAAACAGACATGGTTATGTTGCTGTTGACATAAAGATTAACATTCGAATACTCATATTTAATTCTGGTATATAAAAGTCATTCCATGTCAGACCGAACACCTTTTTTACAACACCTCTTCCAATTTACTTTAAAATTGCCATACATATTAAACATCAAGAAATATTTAATCCGTGTTTCCAGAAAAAAGTTTAAAAAAAATTGGAAAAGGTTATGGGCATTTAAAAATCGTCAAAATCGTGAAAAGTCATCCGACATGACAACTTTTAAACTGATGTTTTTCAAAACCTAGTGAATGGATTTTAATGTTTAATACCTTAATGTAAAGGTATTTGAATCTTTTAAAAATGTTTTTTTTGTTATTTTTAATAATTGATTTTTTTAACTTAATTTCTGTTTCCACCATCTTCGAACAAGTCGAAAAATCTGAAAAAAATATTTTCTTTAAGGTCAATATAAACTTAATATTCCCCGTAGATTTCGAAATGGAAGTCAAATGGATTCTATTTTTTTCTCGATTTTTTTTCATTTTAGTGCCACGAAAAACACACGCTAAAAAATGCATATTGTCCTTAACCTTTTTTTTTTTGAGTTTTACTTTAAAAATGATGCAGGTTATTTTTAGTTTACCAAATATATTTATGCATTTCTGTCCAGTGCCTTCAGAAAGAATACAAAATTGTTAAGAACATTAAAATAACAAAACCGAATTTCTGATTTTGTTGCGAAAAATGTACGTTGGATAAATGAGGAAAATGTTCAACAAAAGGTAAAATTAAATTTGAACGGATGGTTTAGAATTTGTGATCATTGCCGACAAAAATAAAATGACAAATGACAGTGAAAGTGTTTCTACAGGACGTTTATCGCCTTACCCTGGAACAGTGAGTCCATGTGCTATGGGATGAGATTTATACCAGAACATACTACACACACAAATCATAGAAATTGCTTATTAATTAACTTTTAGTTATGTATTAAAAAAATACACTTGTTAACTTTTACACCGCGTACTGAATTTCAATATTTTTATAAAACAAGTGGACAAATAGTAAGTTCGGCCGGGCCGAATCTTATATACCCTCCATCATGGATCCTTAAAAAGTCAATAAATAAGAAATCTAACTGAGTTTTTGGGCCGCTCGTGACCCGATAGTCCCAGGAACCCGATCACAAATTTTATCCAAATCATGAAAATAAATGCATATTTGGGTTCGCGAGAAAATTTCGTTGCATTTCGATACCCATATGTCCATGTTTGTCAAGGGACGGTTTTTGGGCCGCTGGTGACCCGATAGTCCCAGAAACCGGATCAAAAAATTTAGGCAAATCATGAAAATAAAGGCATATTGGGGTTCGTGAGTAAATTTCGTTGCACTTCGATACCCATATGCGCATGTTTATCATGGGCCCTTTTTTGGGCCCCAAGGGTCCACGGAACCCATGAGCACGCCCATTTTTCGGATTTTTTTCCCCATCTATAAATTATATAAACTTAGTGTAGATGTAGTGAAAAAAAATATTTGAAACATTTGATTATGGCCGGGATATATTTAGTCCCGTAAAGGGGAACTTTTTCCCCTTTGGTCCGATATTGCCCATTCTCGAACTTAACCTGCTTATGGGCAGAAAATCTTCCTACAAAATTTCTGCTTCTTAGCGTTGGTCGTTCGCACTCTATCGTGATTTCAACAGACAACAGACGGACAGACGGACGGACGGACATCGCTAGAATGTCTTAGAATGTTACACTGACCGATAATATATATACTTTATAGGGTCGCAGATCACTCTTTCGAGGTGTTGCAAACGGAATGACAAACTTAGTATATACTCCATCCTATGATGGAGTGTATAAAAAACTCAGGCTTGCTTAACCCAAAACCTAAGAGATCCATTTCTGTGGCAAAATTTTAGAGATTGTTTTTTTTTCTCATTGTGTTTGAATTGTTTACGCTAATATGTATATTGATTATTTTGTAAACTAGTGCCATTTAAAGTTAAACAAACCTACAAATTCTTAGATATTAAATAAAATAAAATAAAACTGTTGTTTAAAAGCTGTTAAAAGTCTATAAATAATCTCCTGTGTTTGCTTTAAATTTAATTTATTTCATTACTAAAAAAATGACAATGTAATATTTCGTGGTACTACAATGTAAAAAATCGAAACAAAAAAAATATAATCCATTTGACTTCCATTCCTTAGGGAATATTATGGTTATATTGTGCTTTAAGAAAATATTTTTTCCATATTTTTCCACTTCTTCGAAGATGTTGGAAAACAGAAATTAAGTAAAAAATAACAAATTCTAAAAATAACAAAAAAATAAATTAAAAAACAAAATATTTTTTAAAAGGAAGGTTCAAATACCTTTAAAACAAGGTATTAACTATAAAATCTATTCACTAAACATCAGTTTAAAAGTTGTCATGTCGGAAGACTTTTCACGATTTTCAAATGCCCATAACCTTTTAAAATTTTTTTAATTTTTTTTTGCAAACATTTTTTAGCGAATAATACGTACTAAGATTTTGAAAGATATCGGACACATCAAAGTCAATTTTTAGCAAAAAAAAAATCGTACGGTCTGACATGGAATGACTCATAAGCAAAATTTTTTAAATTTCGCAGGTTTCCTGGATAAGGAAGAAAGACTACCATCTACTTACTGTTGGATTGACAACATATAGCAGCGATGAGAGGTTTAGCGCAAATCACCTGCAGCATTCCGAGGTAAATAACGAATTTATTGCATATATTACAACAACTCAACTAGCATAAACATTATTTCATAAGGTAACAATTTTCAGGCTGTAATATCTCTTTTTTCTACGTGTATTAAGGTTTCTGTTATGTCACAATTATATTATGATTCTAATCATTATAGGCTATACATATCGATGAGATGGACTCTATGGGTCTCCGAGTTGGGGTAATTTGTTTAACCTAAATCTGAGAATACCGAATCAATGTTCACAAAACTTTTAAATAATAATTCCATATAATAATGGCCTCATTTTGTAAAACGTAAACGTAAATTTCGTTTCTCTTTCAAACGGAACGTAATCTACGTTTCAATGAATTCTGTATATCGTCACGTTTATTTTTTGCTGGATGAAACGCAAATTTCGTTTTCAAACGAAATATGAAATGTAAAACCTGACGTTATTGGAAACGTTTTACAAAATGAGGGAATAATCAAAACATAAACGTATATCGTAATACAGAATTCAATGAAACATAAATTACGTTGCGTTTTAAACAGAAATTAATTTTACGTTTACTTTTTACAAAATGAGGGCATTCGACTTTTAAAAAAACGTAACTTCTAAAGATACATTGTGATTTGTACAATTATATTCCTTAATGATTGCAATAAATTTTCATAATTTAATAAGTCCCCTTTTCCACAGGCAAATTGTTATTTGGCAAATTTTTTGTTTTCTCTTTTGAAATTTTCGCTTGCTTTTCCACTAGCAAATTTTTCTTTGCTAAATTTGCGAATCAAAATACAAAAGAAAGAAAGAAACGTCAAAAGTGTTTACATTTTAAAGAATTTTTCGAAGAAGTGTATACATAATTTAAAATCGGTGCAATAATGGACAAGGAGTGTAAACATAATTTAATAAAAGAGATTTTGGATTGTTCAAAATCCGCGTTTGATATGGAGTCAGCCGGCTGTGTGTCAGTAAAACGAATAGGTTAAAAAGGAAATGTCAACAAAATTGTTTGCAACGAACAGAGCAAAGCAGAATTTGCGTGTACCGCAAATTCTGAACAGGCAAAGTTTTGTTTCTCTTCCTCGCACCCCTCTCGCCTACAAACTCAGAATTTGCCAAATAAAAATTTGCCTGTGGAAAAGGGGACTAAGAGGCAGCCAATTGTGTGGAAAAAGATAAAAATTAAAATTTGACGGAGTGCGGGTCGGAATATATTTATACTTATTGTGAAGTGTCAAAACAAACAAAAAATGGAGTCAAATCAGATAATGTCAACACGTGCCGCATCAAGTTGAAAGGGTTAATCCTGGTTTAAGTCCTTCGTCCGTAAGGATCCTCAGGAGACTGGTAGTAACCCCCAGATAATATACCTCTCTGTGGTGTTCCTAGGGTTGTATAAGTCGACTCAGAAAAAGTCAATTAATTGACGTTTTGATGTCAACTTTTTAGTTTAAATGAAAATATTTTCAAGTTTATAACACATTGCAACAGTGGTTTTGAAAATCAAGCACCACTATGACAGTTCGTTAGTGTATCCAAAATGATGACGATTTTAGGATTCTTTTCTGAGGTACGCGTTTTCGGAGGACGCCCGGGCGCGGTCCCCCTTTTATTATCTTATGGTATTTTATTTGTCATAAGTCAATAATGGCTGTGCCGACTTAGCTGAAATACATTTTGAAAAATTAGGAATTCCATTCCATTAATCTGCCCATTACTGTTTGTCTATATTATTAACAGTTTCGCAGATATAAATGAATTTATGAAGGAAAAAAATATTTTTTGTTTTTAAAAATCATTAATAACACTTTGCGACAAATGGTAAGGGTCAGTGATCGGTTTGGAATGAAACCACCGGGGAAAGTTATATTGGTAAAAAAAAAGTCATACGTGTTCCAGCGTTTCGCTGGGTCTCATCTAGGAATCGAGATATATCGATTTGAAGTTAGTAAGTATCGTATAGGGGAATTTGTCACGTTTTAGGCTCTTTTGTTTGACATAACTCGAGAACCACTCGTCCGATTTAGCTGAAACAAATTTAGAAAAATTAAGAATTACAATTCCTCTAATCTGTTCTTAAACCGTTTTCCTACTTAAGCAACAGTTTCGCAATTATAAATAAATGTATGAAAAAAAAAAAATTATTTTTGCCTAAAAATTAAAATTTTTTTTTTTAATTCATAAAAAATCCAAAACGGTAAAAAGTGTCAAGTCCTATTACTTTCACGTAAAGTCACATAACCTATGACCAAAATGAGACATAAATCATGAAAATCGATGCACGCGTTTCTCATGTATTCACAATTAAATAAATGTATGAATTTAACTTGGAAACTATTACTTGTAAAGGAAAATAATATATGAACAGATTAAGGGAATTGTAATTCTTGGTTTTTTAAAATTTATTTCAGCTAAATCGGACGAGTGGTTCTCAAGTTATGTCAAACAAAAGAGCCAAAAACGTGACAAATTCCCCTATACGATACTTACTAACTTCAAATCGATATATCTCGATTCCTAGATGAGACCCAACGAAACGCTGGGACACGTATGACCTTTTTTTGACCGATATAACTTTCCCCGGTGGTTTCATCCCAAACCGATTGTGGCTGTCGCACAGTGTCGATTATAATCGAATACGGAAAAATGTGTCAAGGCTTTTTACTTTCGCGTAAACCTACGTAACTAATGAACAAAATGAGACATGGATCATGAAAATCTATGAATGCGTTCCGCTTTTAATTACATTTAAGTGAAGGAATATCATTTTGGCAACAATATTCTTTTTGTTGTTGTACGATCACCCGTACTTAACCCTGGTTACTATGGTCGGGGTGGAATCCACCAAGAGGGCTGAATTTCTCTGTAGATTATATAATTTCTCTTGAAAATCAGTATTAACTCCTAATGTAATCCTCATTTGGATATTTCTTGATGTTTAGAAGTAATTTTTAATTGTTTAAATCTTGTTAAAAAAGAGCTTGGGTGGTTTACACCAACGATAGTAATAGCCTTTCAATATTCTTGGGTGTTTTACAGTCATCGATAGCAATTATCTTCAAATTACATAATTAAAAAGGTTAATTTTTTTTTTATATATTTCGAGATTAAGAGCTACTTATTCTTGAGAAATAAATTTTCCTCAACTCTGTGCACCGTCATATAAGTATGTGTGTATATGCGGACAGTAAACGTAAAAAAATTTGCACTCATTAGTTGCATCAAGTTGTTGATATACGCAGCTTTGAATATAGAGGAATTCAAAAGACTCAAGTGGGTGCAACAACAGAAGCTATGTGTCACTTGCTTCAAACCTTATCAGCAAAGTCCTGTTCTGCGCGTTGTTGCAAGGCATGCAATCACAATACGAAACACCAATTTTAACGACTCCAAGCTCAAACCCATCAAATGCAGTTGCGGCCTCATCAGCATGGGCAGGTTATTTCATGGTAGCTCCAGCGAAAGTAATTTTTAAGGCTACGAACGGTGTTTCAGACGAATTATCAGGTGAATATTGTGACTGAACGGCTCATACGGAAATTGTCACTTTTACCAACAGAAGCATCACTGTGCATTTATTCTACAAATTAGAAAAAATATATATCCTACTGATATCCTGAATTTTACTTCAGTCTTACGCAACCTGGAACGATAAAACTTGCTGATGATCTTCCAACGCTTCAAAATATATCGCTTCATTTTCAACCGGTCACCAACACTAACGTGTGCAATATTCGGTTGTGAAATTTCTTTCGAACAAGTAATTCAAAAGATCTGACTAACTTAGAAGACAGATTCATTGTCAGTCTCCCATTTCGCGAAAATCCTTTATCACACACAATGGCATACAATCGATTCATCAGTATAAAGCGTCGTCTTCAATGGAATGAGGATGTTCGCATTCAATACATTCAGTTCATGAGAGAATACGAACAACTAGTACACATGAAAAAGGCCGATATTTATAGTGTAATGGATCCAAAATACTTCATTTCACACCATTGCGTACTAAAGCCCCATAGCACCTCAACAAAATTAACGGAAGTTTTTGACGCATTAGCAAAAACATCAGCAGGATATTCTCTGAATGTTTTAATGTATACCGGCCCAGTTGTGCAAAGTGATATCTTCTCTATTTTACTTCGGTTCCGATTACCCAAGTTTGTCTTTACGACAGATATTGAGAAAATGTGCAGACAAATACTAATCAAGATTGCAGACGACAATGCTGTAAATTACCCATTCGGATTTCGAATGCCTTAACACAGCCAATGAAACTCAAAGAGAACTGAGACTCATTCATCAAAAGCATAGTTTCACGTTGAGAATATTGTGTTATAATAATCCGAAGTTATTGAATGTTATACCACAGTAAAATACACTTACATATTTCCAGTATGTAAATTAGTTCATATTTTTTTTAAGGCCAACAGTCATGGGATACCCTCTAAAAATGCAATGCATTGTGTTAGCGGAACGAAATTAGGGTATCGGAAGGAGGGAGGAGTGTTTGTAGACTGTAATAAAGGACTGGTTTCCATCCGTTTTTTTCTTCTGCATCAGAGCTTCCGCTAAGCAAATACAACTATCGTTCGAATAAGACGTCTGTTGTGCTGAACGCAGTGTATTTTCGGTCGTTTCGCGCGATTGATATGTCATAATACCCACTATTCAGATCTAGTGTCAACAAATATTTAAAAGGGGCCGCGGTTTAAAATCTTTCTTCGATGTTCGGCAGCGGGTATATCTCTCTCATGATATGGTTCATTAATTTGCGATTGTCGACACACATTTTTTCGGTACCGTCCTTTGTTCTCGATATAACATATCACTAACCACAACATTACAACAACAACAGCAATAACTAAATGAAAACAAACAAACAAAATAGCCAAGCCGCGCTCGCACTTTAACAACAACAACAATACCCAGCTCTACGCATCAACACAAAAAAGAAGAGCTTTTTTATGCCCCTCTCATTGTCTTGCACTTGTGTTCCCCCCTCCCTCTACCCTACCGCAAATCACAACTAGTTCTGCATTCTTCTTGTCGCTGTTCTGTTAGTTGTTGTAGGCATAACACTGAACAACTAACAGAAATAACAGCGCCGGGAGGGGTGCAGCATTATTTGTGATTCTGCTTTGATGTTGACTTGTTTTTTGGTAGTGTCATGGTAGGTAAATATAAAATACACTTTGCAAACATTTGCGGGCTGAGGTCGAATTTTTTGCGGTATACTCTCTTGTTAGTTTCCATAGGCCGGATGTGCTCGCTCTATGTGAGACTCAGGTATGTGAGGATTCTGATCCACAGGATTTTCACATTCCTGGCTATCACACGCTATCCTCTTTCTTTTCTCACAGAGGTCTTGTGGTTTATATACGTAATGGTGTGGTTTTCAGAGTCAGCAACATTTAAACTCACAAAATCCAGAATTTAACACCCTTTGGGTTAAATTCAGGATTGGATCACACACTTTGCATTTCGGGTTTATTTACAGAAGCCCAAGTTTGGAAAGGGAGGCTACCCTAATTGGCATCGACGCCCTTTCCGATTCCATTTCAAAAATTTTAGAAGAGTATCCGGATAGTGAAATTGCAGTTGTTGTTGATTTCAATGTCCATAATAATTCTTGGCTTTCCCATTCGAGCCATACATCTCCAGAGGGTCAGTATGCTGAGTTATTTGCCGCGCACAATGACTTGGCGCAATTAGTGAATGAACCAACACACATTCCGCGTGTTGAAGGGCAACAACAAAATATTCTTGACCTTTTCTTAACCTCTCACCCTGAAAAGTATGAGGTTAATATTCTTGCGCCTCTTGGAAACTCGGATCATTGCACCATTTCAGCATCCTTTTCTCCGATATTCGAGGCTCTTCTAAACCAGTCACGAAGAGAACAATGTACATATACGAAAAGGCACGTTGGACCGAGCTCAACAGTTTTTACCAGCAATTTAACTGGAAATTATGTTTCCTGGACAACAATGTCGATGCTGCTGCTGAAATGGTCGAGAAAATAATTCTTCTTAGTATAAATACATTTATTCCCTCGAAGATTACTTCGATTAAACATCCAAAAAAAAATTGGTTTAATCAGACATACAAAGAGGAAGCGTTTAGAAACTGGCGTTTAAATAAAAACGTCACTACTGAGCTGCAACGTAAGCAGGCAAGATCTAATTGTGCCAGAGTGCCTAGGCGCGAAAAACTTCTCCACGAACAACACCTTCGTGCTACTGTTCTTTCTTCTCCCAGGGAAAGTAAAGGCTTTTGGTCATTCGTTAAAAGGGTAAGGAACAATTCTTCATCTTCTATTTCAACCCTTGTTGACGGTGATCAGATATTCACTGAACCGGTTGACAAAGCTAACCTTATCGCTGAAATATTTGCAAAGAATTAATCTTTGCCAGAAGGCAGTCAACCACTCCCCGTGATCGGGAACGTATCTAGTTCGATGCCTCAGATATTTTTTCGGACACGTGGTGTTACAGATCTCAACGTAAATAAAACTCCGGGCCCGGATGGTATTTCAGCACTTGTCCTATGTAAGTGCTCTTCGACGCTAGCTCGTCCATTGCGCAATCTTTTCAACATGTCGTACCGTGCTGGTATTTACCCTTCACGTTGGAAAGTTGCCAATGTTCAGCCGATCCCCAAGAAATGTTCTGCGCTCTCGAAGGTTATGGAGAGCATGGTTAATCACCATTTTGTAAGGTATCTAGAGTCTAACGGCCTCCTGAATGATCGACAGTATGGCTTCCATAGAAATCGATCTACTGGAGACCTGATGGCGTTCCTTACGGAGCGATGGAGTCGATCCATTCACCGCCTTGGTGAAAGTAAGGTCGTGGCTCTGGATATTTCCAAGGCATTCGATAGGGTCTGGCACGGAGCACTCATATCAAAACTTATTGCATTTGGTGTCGGTAATACCTTCTCTCGATTTATATCGAGTTTTTTCAGGGATCGCTCTATACGAGTTGTTATAGATGGGGTCTCATCCAAAGAGCATAGGTTGACCGCAGGAGTGCCACAAGGCTCTGTCCTCTGTCCTCTCTCCTTCTTAATTTCTTATTTTCATTGACGACCTGTTGGGGCAGACAGTGAACCCAATCTACTTCTTTGCGGATGACAGCAACCTCTGTCATTCGTACTCATTTGATCATCGGCCAGGTCCTCTGGAGGTCGAGGACAAAAGGCGAACGATGAACGACTCACTTAACAGCGATTTGGAGACGATTTGTGAGTGGGGCCAAATGAACAGAGTAGATTTTAATGCACAAAAGACCCAGTGCTGTTTGTTGTCACACAAACGTTCCACTGTTCAGCATCGCCGTCAATATCTATGGGTGGTGTGGATATCGACGAATCAGACACTCTTGATGTTCTGGGCATGAAGATACAGTGTGATGCTCGTTGGGCAAGCCATATATTCGTAGTGTCGAAAGAAGCATTCAAGTGTTTAGGCTTTTTAAAGCGGTGCAAGAAATACTTCACTCCATCTGATCTCGTATATATTTACACCACCTTCATCCGGCCTAAAATGGAATATAACTCCCATATATGGGCAAGAGCTCCAAAGACATCTTTGCAGCTTTTCGACCGTGTACAGAGGAGAGCGGTGGTGATGATTGGGAATAGTAGGGTATCCAAATCTATTGTCTCCCTTCAGCATCGCCGGAATGTGGGATGTGTATCGCTATTCTATAGATATTTCAACGGTATCTGTTTGTCAGATATCCGTCGTCTGATCCCTGAAGTTAGAACATTTAGTCGGAATACACGGCTATCCAGGGAATGTTATCCGTTCGTTGTCAATGGCCGGTTGACCGGACGACGCACTATAGAGAAAATTCGTTCTTCAGCCGCACTGTTCGCATGTGGAATAATATTCCAACAAGTGTTTTTCCTGCCTGCTATGACATTATCAAATTCAAGGCAAACATCAACAAACACTACTCCCTCTTTCCTCCCTCCATTACCCTTCTTTCCCATCGCTAACACAGTGCATTGCATTTATAGGGGGCATCCCCTGAGTGTTAGTAAAAAAAAGAAGTTGTGTCATATCTTCTTTAATGTTGATTCAACATTTCCGCACTTTAGAACTTTTGGATCTATCGGTATTTTATTTAAATTGCATTTCTAATTGTCACAAACTTTCTCTTCGAACATAAATTTACCGCACTGTATGTTTATCATCGCGTCACTCAAAATTTCTTGACTTTCTTCGCTTTAATTTCAAGGTCAAAATTGTCTTCAATCGATACTTTTTCCTTGGATATCCGTGATCCGCCACACATACCATTAATTTTCAAATTGCCCGATCGCATGGTACATCATGCACAGCCGATTGGCGTATCATATGGCATGAATGGCACTATTTTTACAAAGTTCTGTTCGAGCTCACTTTACATGGTTTTACGAACTTTCTCGTCTGTGAACTTTCAGAGAATCATTACACCGTTTGCGACGATGAGGTTTCGTGCACTCGCTCGAATTGTTTGCAGTTTTGGAATATACTACTGTATTTTCATTTCGTTTACCGTTTTTTGAAAATTCGTTTGCTTTATTCTCGTTGACGTTATAATTTTGCACTGGAATAATATTCTACATATAGTCTTCAATTGTCTCTCGCATTTCCTTTAAGATTTTAAATTTTATCGCGGCAATTGCAGATCTCGATTACGCAGCCCTTATTGTGTGTACTTTATAAGTGCCATTTCGCTGAAGTCATACCGTTTACCTAAAGTACATACACGAAAACAATACTCGACGAGTTTTTCTCCGTCTTTTCGCACAGTCTGCCTAATTTCGAAATATATATCAGCCTCGTCAATTTCAGAGCCGTTCGTTTTTAGGCTTATCGAAGCAAATAATGCAGGAGTAGAATCCATCCACATCTTCGCTACCTCTTGCATTTTGGAGTATTCCCCCAGTAGCAAACACTTCTGATTCCAGTTATATGCGGAGAACGAATAATTAACTCGACTTACACATTGGTTGACGGTAGTCGACGAATCGCATGTCGGGTTGAAATCCGAACGGATGAGTCTCGGGAAAGCCGCGTACTCCGGCTAAATGTTCCAACATCAGGGACAAGACGACGCATATCTGAGGAGCAGATACCGTTACAATTTCGATAGAACAGAACATTTCGATATACAACCGACATTCTGGCGATGCTGAAGGGAGACAATAGAGTTGGAAATGCTTATTTAGACACTTCGAATATATGGCTTGCCCAACGAGCATCACACTGTATCTTCATGCCCAGAACATCAAGAGTGTCTGATTCGTAGATATCCACACCACCCATAGATATTGACGTCGATGCTGAACAGTGGAACGTTTGTGTGACAACAAACAGCACTGGGTCTTTTGCGCATTAAAATTTACTCTGTTCATTTGGCCACACTCACAAATTGTCGCCAAATCGCAGTTAAGTGAGTCATTCATTGTTCTCCTTTTGTCCTCGACCCCCAGGATCTGGCCGATGATCAAAGGACAGTCTGCCCCAACAGGTCGTCAATGAAAATAATAAATAGAGAAGGAGAGAGGAAAGAGCCTTGTGACACTCCTGCGGTCAACCTATGATCGTTGGAAATATCCAGAGAAACGACATTAGTTTCACCAAGGGCGTGAATAAATCGACTCCATCATTCCGTAAGGAACGAGTTACCGGAGTTGCTGCGGTCGGCCCCACAAAACCTCCGCGACTCCGCCACTGTTTACCGAATATTGCTGTTGATCAATAACAACGCAGCAAACTAAACAAACGAACAACAACAGCGCAACAAATGGAACAAAAGAAGAAACAACCACACAACAACTAGAACAGAACACAACGCCAAGTACAACGCATTGGTGTCATATGTGACAAAGAAACCCCGCAACTCCGTCCTCACTCGACTCTCAATATTTGGATTTTTCACACTAAACGCCCAAGTACTGACGTTCACCAAAGAAACCCCGCAGCTCCGTCTTCACCCGACTATCAATAATTGGATTTTTACGCTAAACGGTCAAGTACTTGTGCTGACGATCATATTTCAGACGTTATACAAAAGAATGTCGGCCGCATTTCTGCGGCACACTTTGTGCGTTATGCAGCGTCAGCACAATGGGGTTGTTGTGACGGATGTAGCAGCACAGATTGACTCACGATCGAATATTGAGTATACCATGACACTGATCGACTTTTAATAGGCCACCGATATCGAAAGCAAAACTAGAATATTATGTATGTATGCGTAAGATATTGATGTAAATTTGTAGTATTTTGAGTTTAATTCATTTTCACTCACTCTTTTCTTACTTTTGGTAAAGTATTTTAAGTCGTGGGTGAAAAACTAAAGATTCATTCGATTTTCCTAACTAAAACAAAGTGGTAATCAATTTCAAAAAGCAACGGACACAGGGCAAACACAGGCAACGAACTTCGTATTTTTTGTCACCACTAACGGACGACTGGTGACTGGCGCAGCCGGTTTTCCCTTCAGACGACTGGTGATTGGCGCAGCCGGTTTTCCCTTCGGACGAAGGCGAACCTACACAACCAAGGGAAGCAGGAGCATCCTGGAATCAACCAATCTATCAACCAATCAACCAACCAATCTATCAACCAATCAATCAACCAACCAATAAATACCAACGAAGGATGTGGGATAAAATGAAGATTGCTGTTTATATAATAATTTTACAGTAAGTTAAGTTAAATAGTTAGTACACTTTGATAGGAAAGTGAAGGCATTGAAGTCATTAAAGTGGATTCTATATTTATGAAACGGGGGTGAATATTCGGCTCAGGGAGAAGTGAACACAGTCTGTCGCGTTGAGGTATTTGTCCGGATAATCGTACGTATTTTCCGGGGTGCCATTGCTTCCGCAAAGGTCGAGTGCCTTGCTTCAGACAGTTCTGATCACCAGCGGTTATATCGTGGATTTACCTGCGTAATATCAATCGTGGATATTGCTGCCGACTTATTCATACAGGGCCGGGTATCCGTGTAACGTGAACTGGTAGTCTCTCCTTTGTGTCAGAATAAAGTACGAATAACTTTCGGTACACACCGAGAAGATACTTGCGTGGTGTCAATCGCTGATACCGCTGCTGTCTGCATCGCGCAGGGCCAAGTATTCGGAGTGTGGAGGTTTTCGTTCGGGGTTGAATATAAAAAGATATAATACAAATTAGTGCCGGTGGTGCGGGGAGTACGTATTGAGTGAAGATACCTGTGTGAGATCAATCGCTGATTTCGCTGCCATTGAACGGGCCAGGTATACGCAATTGCGTAAGCACAACTTTATACCGTGGCCGAAAATATTGGGGATACCAAAGGAAATAAAGGAAAAAAGAGGAGAGCAATAAAAAAATATTTCACAAATATAATTAAGCGAATTTCACTTCACCTTCCACACAATTAATATATAGGTTAAGTGCACTAAGTGGGCGTATTCGATTAGGGGTACATGTTCACTAGGGGTAAAGCCAGACGCGAACTGTTAAGTGAAATAGAGGATACAGAGAGGAATCATCATCAAGTACAACGGGACATGATGAATAGTAACGGCAGCCCACCCGGAGCCAGTGGCTCTTCTAGTAATCCATCGCTCTTTTTGAAGCGTTACGTATTCCAGACCCGTTTAAATATCTGCCGACTTTTGATGGGAATATGGATGCCGATGACGAGAAAGATATCAAGGGGGGTTTGGAAACAATCAGGAAAGAAGAGCAATCCATAATCCAATATATTAGTAGGGAACAAGATGTGGTTAATGACCTCCTCACTAAAGCGGGTAATGCCATCGAAAAAGCCGGGGCGGAACAGAATGGTATTCACACCTTGGCACACATAAGTAAGATTGGATATAACATGGACACCATTTATAATCGATTAGTGAATATAGGGGAGAGTATGCTCCGGCAAAACTTGATGTGATTCCTCGTTTCATCATTGGGGAAAGTGAGTTTTCAGAAATTGTCGGGGTCTTAAGGGACAGAATATGACAGTTACGTCAGAGGAACATGTGTATAGTTTATTGAGTATGAAAGCTTTCCAAAATAATACTGAAGTAATATTTAATATAAAGATTCCTATTTTTAAGCCAGAATTATTTGAGTACGCCCACGTTATTCCTACACCCATTAATAGAACAGCACGAGTTGTAGTGCCAAATTACATAGTATATAATGATTTAGACGTAAGTTTTTTTAATACACCATGCCAAAATATCTTTGGAACATATTATTGTAAGCAAATCGAATCGGTGGCGTCGACTTGTTTAGACACCATACTGACAAACTTACCATCGACATGCGACATAAGAGACGTCGGAGACGGGGAAGAAATATTAGAGGCAGAGAGACGATTTATACTCATCTTCAATGCTAATGGGCTCCAGGTAAATTCCAATTGCAGGAGCCAGCCAATAATTAACGGATCAGTAGTGATACATTACAGTAATTGTACAATTGGCGTTCGTGAGTTGACCTTTGACGACACAGATATTATTGGAATAGACCATGTTACCGTTACATTATCCCAACCCGTACCTCTACAGACCAACAGAACAATATCGGAACTGAATCTACGGAAGCTAAATTTTGCGCACATGTACAGTCTCTCACATATACAAGAGCTCAGAGAAGCAGCATCACACCATATAATTGGGATATACTCCCTGATGGCATTGCCCTGCTATTACTTGCGGGTGCAACATTTTTGCGCAAGAGGAAGATAACTTACACTCCACCTCCATCGATAACTATACTCACTTCGGTATCGATGCCATCACTTTGGCCCTCTCTTCACGCTAGGGGGGGAGGAGTTACCGGAGTTGCCCCGCAACTCCGTCCTCACTCGACTCTCAATATTTGGATTTTTCACACTAAACGCCCAAGTACTGACGTTCACCAAAGAAAAGCTCCGTCTTCACCCGACTATCAATATTTGGATTTTTACGCTAAACGGTCAAGTACTTGTGCTGACGATCATATTTCAGACGTTATACATAAGAATGTCGGCCGCATTTCTGCGGCACACTTTGTGCGTTATGCAGCGTCAGCACAATGGGGTTGTTGTGACGGATGTAGCAGCACAGATTGACTCACGATCGAATATTGAGTATACCATGACACTGATCGACTTTTAATAGGCCACCGATATCGAAAGCAAAACTAGAATATTATGTATGTATGCGTAAGATATTGATGTAAATTTGTAGTATTTTGAGTTTAATTCATTTTCACTCACTCTTTTCTTACTTTTGGTAAAGTATTTTAAGTCGTGGGTGAAAAAATAAAGATTCATTCGATTTTCCTAACTAAAACTAAACTAAAACAGTGGTAATCAATTTCAAAAAGCAACGGACACAGGGCAAACACAAGCAACGAACTTCGTATTTTTTGTCACCACTAACGGACGACTGGTGACTGGCGCAGCCGGTTTTCCCTTCGGACGACTGGTGACTAACGCCATAAGATCTCCAGTAGATCGATTGGCCGTTAGACTCTAAATACCTAACAAGATGGTGGTTAGTCATGCTCTCCATGGACGAGATAGCGTCGAAGGACCGGAGTTTTGTTTACATTGAGATCTGCAAGAACCCTTTGACCCCACGTTTTCAAAAAAATGTCTGAGGCATCGAACTAGATACGTTTTCGTATCACAGGGAGTCGTTGACTGCTTTCTGGCAAATATGAATTCTTTCGAAAATTTTTCGTTGTTTATTTTTTTTTTGTTTCTTGTTTTCCTTTACCACACACAAAAGGACAGTTCCTCAGCTTCTTTGTATGTTTGATTAAACCAACAATTCTTTGGGGGTTTGATCGAAGTAGTCTTCGAGGAAATAAACATGCTTATTCCAAGAAGAATGATTTTCTCGACCATTTCAGTAGCAACATCGACATTATTGTCTAGGAAACATAATTTCCAATTAAATTGCTGATAGAAATTATTGAGCTCGGTCCAACGTGACTTTTCGTATATGTACATTGTTCGCTTCGAGACAGGTTTAGAATTTATTTTTTTTTTTTTTTATTTATTTATTTATTTCTATCAACGGTTATAACATTAGTTTAGAGTAAAAAATAAGATTTATGAGCTACTATCTAAATGATATTACAACATATATGTCGGTGATAAAATTGTATAATCTAATTAATAATATTAAAGCTGCCATAAAGGAAAAATGATAGGGAAAAACCTTTGTATAGTATCAGGTGGGATTTGTACCTAAAGTCCGTTACTTAAAACACTTCATTGGTTCATATGATTGAACTAAGAAGTATCTTCAGATAAGTTCCTGATGAGTTCGTAATCAGAGTATCTACATCGTTTTGAGAATGTCAGGTTCTGATCATTAACTATTTCTTTAATTGTTTGTTGCGAAAACCTTGTATGAAGATCATTAGTACGGTATAGTCTGGGCAAATTGTAGATTGTTTTGAGAACTTTGTTTTGGACTACTTGCATTCTTTTAGTGTGCGTTTTAGCAGCATTGCTCCAAACATAACATCCATACAATAAGATGGGTCTTATGACAGTTTTATAGATGATGAGTTTATTTTTCGTACTCAGCTTCGATTTTCTATTGAGGATGGGATATAACGCTCTGAAGCATTTCATTGCTTTCTCAGTGGTATTCTCAATATGTTTTTTATATGTTAGTTTATTATCTAAAATTAATCCAAGATATTTAACGGAATCAGTGAAGGGGATACGGGTTTGTCCGCTTAGCAGTTGAACGGATGGAATTCGTTTGTAGGACTTGTTGTAAGGAAAAAGGATAGCTTGTGTCTTGGCAGTGTTTATTTGGATTTTCCATTTTTTGTAGTAGAGTTTGCACGTATCTAGGCTGTTTTTGAGTCTCTTTACTAAGGCATTCGAAACTTTGCCTTTTACAATTATAGCTTTATCGTCAGCATAGAGGGCTATTTCTGAACCCTTCCGAGGGACAAAGCCTGCGACGAATAGTGAGTACAGAGTAGGCGATAAGACAGCTCCCTGGGGGACTCCAGCTGGTATGTTTCGTGCTGTAGACGTTTCTGTATTTACTATAACTTTGAATGATCGACCAGCAAGAAATGATTTGATTATTTTAATGATATAAAGCGGAAAATTATATAAATTAAGTTTGTGTATCAAGCCATTATGCCATATACTGTCAAAAGCCTTTTCGATATCAAGAAGGATCATTCCTGTAGACAGTTTTTGTTGTTTATTTTTATTGATCATATTTGTTATCCTTTTTATCTGGTGTACCGTAGAATGCTGACGACGAAATCCGAATTGCTCTTCATTAATTATTCGATTATTTTGAATAAAGGTAGTTATTCTAGATAATATAATTTTTTCAAATATTTTATCGATAGAGCTTAAAAGACTTATGGGTCTGTAGCTGCTTGGTGATTTTGGGTCTTTTCCTCTTTTATGAATAGCTACAACTTTTGCGCATTTAAAATTAGACGGGTAAAACCCAACTTTAAAACAGGCATTGAATATGTTTTTTAGAAATTCAATTGCAACATCTGGAAGTTTTTTTAAAAATATATTTAAGATGCCATCAAATCCAGGAGCTTTGTTATTTTTCAAACTTTTTAGTTGTGACTTGATTTCATTTGCTGTTATCAGATTTTCGTTGCCAATATCAAGAATAGCTTGATTGTCCACTTCTTTTATGGTTTTCAAAACTTTTTTCTCAACGCTGTGCTTTATGTCCGCAGTTAGGCTGTGTGACTTTTCGAAATGATCTGCAATTAGTCGAGCTTTGTCCTCGTCCAATTCATAAGATTGGTTGTTGTGTTTTAATGTTGGTATTTTGCTGTGTTTTTTACCTCTGAATGTCTTAGCAATGCTCCAGAAACGCTTGGAACCTGTAGTGAGTTTCGACAAAAACAAGTTCCAATTATAATTTCTGTCCTTATTTATATTAGTTTCGATAAATATATTGAGTTGTTTAACTATAGACTTAAATGTTGCTTTATGGGCTATGTCTGTGGCTCTTTGAAACTTTCTTTTAAATTTATTTCTCATTCATAGTTTAGAGTTTTCCGATATTTTTAGTAAAAAAGGAACTTCGGTTTTTGTAGGTATATCCGATGCAGCTTTTTTTTATTACATTAATTAGTATTTCAATATAGTTTTCAATTTGCCGGGTCGAGGTGTTAATGTTTAAGTAAATATTGAGATTTGCCAAAAGCTTTTCAATCGTCCGTTTATATAGATTCCAGTCAGCATTTCTTAGGTCGAGTATAGTTCGTCCTTCTGTCCTTTCCGTTACTTGAGCATCCAGAGTAAAAGTTACTGGGCAGTGGTCTGAAGGCAGAATATTGTCATGTGATATAAGTGACGAAACAAGAAAGTTTGTGTTCGTCATCATGAGATCAATTGTGGTTGGCGCTCCGATACTACTTTGGGGGTATCGTGTTGGTTCACTGGAGTTGTATATTAAAAAGTCTGATTGTAATTGCAGATTATAAAGAATATTGCCTGCGGTATTTCCATGTTGGCAATTCCAACTGGGGTGTTTTGCGTTGAGATCTCCACAAATGATGTAGTCTTTATCAGATGGTGTTATTTTTTTGATGTCATCTTTAAAATTGGCTGAATATTTTGGCGAGTAAGCTGAAGTTAGAATAATTGATTTCCCATTTAGTAACAGTTCGACAGATACATTTTCAATATCAGCAGTTTCATATCTTGGGCAGTATTTGGTTGGAAATTTTAGTTTAATAGCAATTGCAACTCCACCGCCGTTGGTTGGTCTATCGCATCTGTAGATGCGGTAGCCACTTAAAGCAAAACTATTGTCTATATTAAGGAATGTTTCACATAGAAAAACAACATCCACATTAAAACTATTTATAACCTGCTCGAGCTGGATTTTTTTGGAAAAAGAATTGATGCCTTGAGCATTCCAAAACATTATTCGTAGAGTATTATTAGACTCCATATTTCAAAAGACTAACTATTATATTGAGCTGATCTAATTTTGTAGTGCATTTTTTAAGTTCAGCAGTAGCGTTTCGGAAAATAGTGAACAATTCATCCATTGAAAACAGATCCTTTTGAGTTGTATTGGATTGTTTCAGTTGATCAGCGTATAACTTATTACTGTCGGTATGATTAAATGGACTAGCAAGATTGGTGTAAGATTCATAGTCTTTTCTCTGATTGATAACATTTTTTTGGGTAGCCTTTTTACGGGATTCCAAATAACTAGCCCTACATGGACAGCTCGGATCGTCAGCTTTGTGTTTGTAGTCGGCAAATCCCCTAGACACACAATTGAAGCATTTGTAAATCTTGCCTCCAGGACAGCTATTCAATGAGCATTTACTGGAATCATGAGCGTTGCTCGAGCATAAAAAGCAAACCATTTGCCTGAAGCAATTTTCTGCACCATGCCCATAAACACCACAATTTTTACACTGAGTTGGTCCTCTATTGGAGTTAGATTTTTGATTCTTCCAATAGATTATAACACTTTGTGTTCAGAATTGAACATGAGTCTTTTTCTCTTTCCCTTTGTATGTACAGGCGATAGGGTTATGACACTTCAAGTGTGTCACTATCAGCAGCCTGAGCTGCACTCGCGTATACATGCAATTGGAAATCGACGATCGAACCCTTCAAGTGGTTCACTATTAATAGCATAAGCCACACACACACGCACATTCAGTCGATTGAATATCGATACTCTAATACTGCATGGGAATGCAATGCGCAGATGTTTGCGTCTGTTCAATCTTTATGTATTCTTGGAATCTTTATTAGTCTGTAGTGTATTTGTATAAATGTATATAGTTTATTGCTTTTTTGTTTAGGAGCATTCGATGTATGTGGAATATTTACTGCCAGTGGCAGGTACTAGACGTATTGTCAAATTCTGTATTATTTAAGTGAGTGTTTCGTTTTGGAAAATAAAATCAGTGTCTTACAAGCACTCAACAAGTAAATACTTTTAGTTCGGATTAGCTCTTTACATTTGGTCCTTCGAAAAGTGATTTTTTTTTTAAATTTTCAAAAAAAAAAGAACCAAAAAAAACATTTTAACTGACAGAACGAACGTTCAAAATAAAAAAAAAACTTGGACAGAAGATCCAAGACAACAGCCACTAAGGGCATTAAAGGGAAACTATCGGTTTCTGAAAAATAAAATAAAAATGTTGTCCGACGTGGTACAAAAGTTGTTTGTAGAGCAATCAAAGCTCTACACAACAATTCTGACCCTAATAGCAAAGGGCAGAGTAACACCGGAGTTGCAGGATAACTGGAAGAAGTTCGAGATTAACCACGTGAAAATTTTGAAATCAGCATCAAACATTGATCATCAATATTTCAACGATAAATGTTACCAGACCGTAAAGGAGAAACTGGTAAAACTGCAACAATCTCCTTCAACTCAGGCAGTACTTGGACAAGAAGATGTGAAGACAGTGTTAGAAGAGACACTGCAAGTACAAGGAAATGTACCAGAAGACATCAGAGAAACAAGTCAGCCAATGCCTCCAAGTCCAGCTGACAGCATTATAGATATGCTAGAGTCAAAGATGGCTAAGGCATCGAAGATACTAGATGAGGCAGAACGAAGTCTACCAGGCAGTGATACCACTGACATGAGGATGTTCCGGAATAAAATTAAGGACATCTGGTCAGTAATATCGCAAGCGGCAAGTGAGGTAGAAGCAAAGTACCGACGGGATACGTCTGATTCAGAAGCATATGAGGCTCTGGAAGACAGGATGTACCGTATGCAGGCAAAACTGGAAGAAGGAATTAATGGAGTTCAGAAGAAAGAGAACTTCAATACAGGGTTTCCGTTGCCAGTGACGAAGCTACCAATGTTTGACGGAAGTGAGCAAGAATGGCCTTCATTTTGCTCTGAGTTTAAAGGTCTGGTACACCAGAGAGAAGAACTTACGGATGGAGTAAAGTTCCATTATTTAAAGTCATCGCTTCGAGGTGAAGCAAAATCAATGGTGCAACATTTGCTGCTCGGATCGGAATCCTAGTATAATGAAACCTGGAGCTTATTGGTAGATAAATATGAAAATAAGAGAAAAATATTTTCGTCAGCGTTTGACCGCATATTAGACCTGCCGAATCTGGATGCTGAGAACCATCAAAGTGTCAAGAAGTTCATCAGTACGATAAATGAAAGTTCATTTATCATTAGAGAGAAAGCAGAGGTTGGCAATGATGTTGAGATTTTGTTGGCGCACATCATTTTGAGGAAGTTTAATGGAAACACCCGCCAACAGTATGAACATCACACAAAGAGGACAAAAGAAGTGCAAAAACTCCGAGATGTGAAGACATTCTTGGATCAAATTTGCATCAGTTTGGCATCCTTTCCGATCAAGAAGAAAAGTCCATATACCAGTTACTCACAGACAACCGAAAGTTCAGGACCAGTTTGCGAATGTTGCCGAAGAATTGGGCACAATATAATAAATTGTCGGAAGTTCACAGCAATGACTCCGGAGGAGCGAAAACAGTTTATAAACGCTGCTAAACTATGCTATAAATGTTTGCAGCATAATTTTACAACAAGATGTATGAAGGAGTTCCGGTGTGCCATATGCAATCGCAATAATCACCATTCATTAATACATCAAGAACACAACACACCGGGCGAAAAGGTGACATCGAATATGGTCCAGCAACTAAGCAAGGACACACTGTTAGCAACAGCAATAGTGAAGGTAAAGACACCGGATGGACGAGTTCAACTTCTAAGGGCGCATCTGGACAGTGGTTCTCAGACATCATTTATATCGGAGAAAACCGCACAGCTGCTAAGACTTCCACGCATAAGAGCGCCAACTAAAGTTACTGGAATATCGTCGGATCGAGTGGAGTCGGCAAGACACAAAGTTGTGATTGAAATGAGTCCACGTTTCAGCAACGATTTTTCAATTATGACGAAAGCAATAGTGCTCCCGAAGCTTCACAAAACATTGCCGAATAAGTCATTTGATGCGAATCTAAGGAATTGGGACAACTATGTACTGGCGGATCCCAATTACAACAAAATTGGGAGGATAGACATCATTCTGGGAGCAGACGTGTATCCAGAAATCATTAAGACGAGAAACCTGAAAGCTAATGGTATGCTAGCTCAGGAAACAAAACTCGGTTGGATACTTACAGGTAATATCCAAAAAATAACGAAGAAAAACAATATAATTGCAGCAAGTGATACACGCAAAAGGTTTCACAAAGAGAAAGCTGCACGATCCATCAAAGTCGGACGATCCAGCCATTTGGATCCCAAGCCAGCACAAATATCTTCTCGTACACGACATGGAAGCAAACGCAGAAGGATGGCTCAAACTTATAAGGACGAAGACCCACTACCTTTAGCATCGGTTGTAGAAAAGGCTAAACGACCGTACTATAATGATGAAGATGCGAAGTATGTGCCTACAGTGACCGCCTACGCTAGAGGTGGATATGAAATGAAACCATGTATCAATGAATGGTTTAATTCGTTGACTCAAAACGCAGAGAAAATGCGTACAGAAGCGTTTGAAAATGCTGCAGTCCCCACATTGGAACAACAGAAACGACCTTTACGTAATAAAAAGGGAAACGTTTCGCCCAGGTCTGCAAAAACAACAATTGATGGTAATCTACCAGCTTGTGTGCGTGGTCGATTACTTACACCAACTCAAAGTTCGAATCGCACATCGGTCTGCAGAGTTACCCAGAAAGTGCACACGAATCTATCGAAGGTGATACCTTTAACTAATGTTGTCAGGGCTACTAGCGGTAGCACGGTATCAACGAAAACCTACAGTGCCGAAGACTTCGGCAAGGGATTGTATAATATGACGGAAGAACGCAGAACTCACCGCGACAAAAAGCATCTGATGGTCGCTCAGCATCCTGAGAGAGAAACACGGGTGGACAATGTATCCAAGAGAAGGAAGAAGTGGCACCCGCAGAGACATCAGGAAGGTGAAGTGGTTGTATGCAACGTATGTTACGCTTACAAATACAAGAAGAAGAGGATGTCCGACTCAAGGCTGCCAAGGAATGCAATATATTGTATTAAGAAAATTATTTTTAAAAAAAAGCTAGTTTACTGTTCTTTTTGTTAGCCCCGCGCAGAATGTTCAGAATTGAACATGAGTCTTTTTCTCTTTCCCTTTGTATGTACAGACGATAGGGTTATGACACTTCAAGTGTGTCACTATCAGCAGCCTGAGCTGCACTCGCGTATACATGCAATTGGAAATCGACGATCGAACCCTTCAAGTGGTTCACTATTAATAGCATAAGCCACACACACACGCACATTCAGTCGATTGAATATCGATACTCTAATACTGCATGGGAATGCAATGCGCAGATGTTTGAGTCTGTTCAATCTTTATGTATTCTTGGAATCTTTATTAGTCTGTAGTGTATTTGTATAAATGTATATAGTTTATTGCTTCTTTGTTTAGGAGCATTCGATGTATGTGGAATATTTACTGCCAGTGGCAGGTACTAGACGTATTGTCAAATTCTGTATTATTTAAGTGAGTGTTTCGTTTTGGAAAATAAAATCAGTGTCTTACAAGCACTCAACAAGTAAAGACTTTTAGTTCGGATTAGCTCTTTACACTTTGAATGCTTTTAATTTTGTAAAGTATTTTTTTATTTACATCCATACGATTAAAAGTGAGTAAATTTCTGTGTAATAATTTCCTTGATATCTACACATTTAACACCGTGAAAGTTTAGCAATTCTTCTTTAATTATCTCTGTAGGTACTTTATGTAAACCCTTTATAACAATTTGGTATTCACTATTATCTCGTACTTTGTGAGTGTGATATCTCAAATCAGTCAATTTCAAGTCATTTAATAGACTTTTGTATTTATCCATGTTCTCCGAAAATATCTTTGTTCCCATTGATGTTTTCCTGAAGAAATAGCCATTCGAGCCAATTAGTTCAACAGCTTGTTTAAACTCTACCGAGGAATCTAGTATTATGGGTGGAGGTTTTTGCACTCTAATAACTGCTTGACTTGTTGATGGTTTTGGGTCAGCATGAGGATTGCTTGAAAGTATTCCATATCTATTAGAATCACTCGTTCTTTTAAACATTCCCTGACCAAGAATGTCAGGTTTTAATAGTTCATTTCTCTTTCTTTTTCTCCGCATATTTGATACACGTGTGCACGGGGGAGTTTATTGCAGTGCCGCCTGTGCTTATTTGTTGTAAACAAACGTACGGAACAAAACAAAAAACTAAATTTATGATCTCACTTGTGTGTTACTAACGAAATGCAGAAAGTTTACGTAGACAATGTCTGTTTTCGACGAGAGCACATACAAGACTGACAGGTTTAGAAGTGGATCGATGATCAAACAACGAAAAGGATGCTGGTGCAATGATCCGAGTTACCAAGAGGTGCTTGAATGTTAACCGCGTATTTTTCAGAGTGTGAGATTAAGAAAAGGTCAAGAATATTATGCTATTGCCCTTCAATACGCGGAATGTGTGTTGGTTCATTCACTAGTTATGTCATGTTGTTATTGCGCGGCAAAAGCTCAGCGTATTGGGCCTCCGGAGAAGATTCTCGTCGATTTCATCTGACCCAACGGCTATTACCAAACGCTGCACCAATTCCGTTTTCCGTCCATCCGTAGACAGCCAATTGTGCTCCAAAATCGATAACAGCTGGTCGACACGAAGTTTCAAAGATTTCGTCATATTTTTCGACCCTTTCCGACCGTGTACGCACAAATGTGCGGGTATGTTTAAGTCGCTCTAATTTCTTTAATATATGACGTTAAAAGGTAAGACCGGCAAAACAGAATTTTGTATGCTCTGTCTTTGTTGATCTTTGTGAAGAACCGTTATCAGTTTTTGTTTTTTCATATTAATTTCGCTTGTGTACTTTCCACTGTTGTAAAAATGAGTCGTAAGGGTAAGTTGACATGTAAATTAAACTTATTTAAAGTATGGAATCTTTTATCAAACAAGTGTTTTCAATAATTAAACATATTGGATATGGTATGTAAATTGCAATTTCCTGAATATATTCTAATGTATTTACGTCGAATTAATTTCAAGTGCTACAATTGTGCGTGTTAGGACTATTTTATAAAATATGTTAACATTCATTGTGCTTCTTCTCAGGTAAACTAACTGAAGACGATATCATAGCTGAACTTTTAAATTAAGATTTTAGTAGTGATGATAAGTGTATGGCTGCAACATGGGAATTAGCCGCTGTAACAAATGATTTAGCAGACCAAGCAAGCGACAATGAAGACGAGGTAAATGCTCTATCAGAGACACCAATAGACGTAAGTGAAACTGCCAATCGTCGGAAAAAAAAGAGAAAGGATATGTGGATGTTCCAGCTCCCAGAATCGTCAGAGAATACAACAAGCATATGGGCGGCGTCGATGTTTGCGATCAATTAATGGAATCATATAGATCATTTTTTAAAACTTGAAAATGGACTTTAAAAGTTTTTATACATTTCATTGATCTTGTGTGCTGCAATGCTTGGATGCAATACAGAGATCATTGCAAAATTAATTACCACCTTCGGAAAAATACTCACGACTTACTGAGTTTTAAACTAGCATTAGCTAAACAATTAGTAGCTATAGATAAAAAAACAAATATTGAATATGAATCTGAAGATGAATAACCCCAGAATGTTGCCAAAAAATATCGTCCATCCGAACAACCATGCCAAGACAAAAGGCTTGATGGATACAAACACTGGCCACTTGAGCATGATTTGTCATCAGCAAGATGCTGCCGACTTGTCGAATTTAATCAAGGACGCGTACATATTGTTCAAAATATCAAGTATATTTATGTCTTAGTAAAAAACAAAATTGCTTCGTAAAATTATTGAAAAATAAAAATAAATAACATTGTTTCAAAAGGATTAATTTTTTGTACAGAAATTTAGCCGGACTGCAACAATTGTGCGTATCCTGAAAAAACAGGATAAAGGGTCATACTGACAAAACTTAATATCTTAATGTTACGGTGACCACTGCGCCTCGCACCTGTACCGTACCTTCTCTTAGCGGCACTCGTTTTGACGACGTCTCTGGTGGACAATAGGTTTTCCCTTTGGAGCCAAATAAAATGAGGGAAAAGATCCAAAGCACTGGTTTGCTGTCGCTGCTGTTGTTGTTATGGTGAAGGGCCACTGGTATTGGGGCACTTCACTGGTTGCACTGGTCACTTCACTACAAACTTAAGTTTAATCACAAATAAAATTGACACGGTTGTTGTCCGGTAGATTTCACAAAAACGACTGACTTTATTTCAAAAGGAAGGGATGAACAAAAATAGATCACAAATCTGCCAGGGTTGCAATGCTTAAGAGTGCCAGTGATGGGCAATGTCATCGCTGGGACGAAATGGACCCTGACGTACATACGCGAATACTTAAAATCTTCTACGTACACAGAAATAATAAAATCCAAAAATTTAGGTAAATCTATCACTAAGAACGGCTATAGGTCGGAAAGGGTTATTTATTTTGATTTTTTTTGTTTCTTGTTTTCCTTTACCACAAACAAAAGTACAGTTTCACAATCGTTTGTTTGTTCTCTCTATCATTCGTTATCTTTACGATACCTCAATCGTTTGTTTGTTCTCTCTATCATTCGTTATCTTTAGTTTTGCTACTTTCGATAGCACCTCTCTTTTGCTAAACGTCTTTGCAGAGCTTTTGTCGTCAAATTCTAAAAATTCTTCCCTCAGCAGATGCTCTCGTGGTATACCTCTTAATATAGATTTGGTGTTTGATGTCCATTTTCTCAAATCGAAGCCTCCAGTTCTTAAAATTGCTACCAACTGTTCCCTAGCTTCTAACGCTTCTGAAATCGAATGCGCGCCGACCAATGCATCGTCCACGTACATGTCGTCCCTCAAAATCTTCGAGCCAATTGGAAACCGATCCTTTCGTCATCAGCCAAATGTAGAAGTGATCGTAGAGCTAAATATGGAGCGCAATTGACACCGAAAGTTACTGTTTTCAGCTGGAAGTCTTGTATCTCCTCATTTGTCGAAAATCTATACAAAATCCTTTGAAATTTGGCATGTTTTGGGTTTATCAGGACTTGCCTGTAAATCTTCGAAATGTCTGCGTTAAAGACAAATTTGTATAGTCGCCAGTTTAAGATGAGAGACACGATGTCTTTCTGAAGAACTGGGCCAACAAACAACTCGTAGTTCAGGCTTCTCCCATTCGCGGATGGGCATGAGGCATTAAACACAACTCTCAACTTAGTTGTGGTGCTCTCTGGTCTATAAACGCCGTGATGAGGCAGATAAAAATAACTTTCCGAGCCATTTAAAGGAGAATCAACTTTTTCCATATGTCCCAAGGACAAATATTCAGCTATGACTTCGTCATATGCTGATTGTAACTCCGGATTTCGAGCTAACGATTTTTCATTTCTGGGAAATTGACTACGGGCTATGTACCGATTCGAGCCAATTCCATCCTTCAGAGGAATATCAGACTTAAAGGGCAAATCCACTACATATCTACCATCATTCTTACGCTTTGTGGTGGAACGGTAGATTTCCTCACAAATCCTGTCCTCCTCAGAAATAATTTTCTTCTTAGAAACCTCTTCGATTTCCCAAAATTTAGATAATTGGTCATTTATTGCAACTCTAGTGCAGTACGAAACTCGGACTACCTGTCTCGAAGATTTATAGTTCGTTGGGCCAGTTACAATCCATCCAAAGACTGTCTCCTGCTCCACAAGCGAACCAAGTATTCCATGTTCTACTCCTTTGAGCAAAATAATTGGACACAAATTTCCTCCAATGAGGATATCAACAGGACCACTTTGATAAAAGTTCGGGTCCGCAAATTCTAAATTTGGGAGGTCTTCGATGACCACATTCTCGAAACAGTGACTTGGCACATTCCCGTGACATCCGCAACAACTAATGCGTCTGTTTCGACAGAAAAGCTTGACCTACATGTGGATCCAATAGTTAAAATGGCTATTTTTGAACATTTTGCAACATGTTCCCCTCCTAGTCCAGTAATGTCGGCTGAGACAGGTTTGGTAGGTAGCTTTAATAATTTTTGTATTTTAGTGGAGATGAGTGTGTCATCTGAGCAGAGATCAATAAGGGCTCTAATTTTATAGGCTCGTCCATCTTTAATGATATTCACCCAGGCTGTTGCTAACATAGTTTTATTTGAGACAGATGTATGGTATGTCTGAACATTTCCCGAAGTTGACGGGTTTTCAGTGGACTGTAAGTTCGAATTTTGTAAATTTTGAGCCATATCAGCTTTCCCTGGATTGCTATTATTAAACTTAGTCGCTTTATCTTTGTGCAGAAGCGTATGATGCTTGGAATCACATTTTGTGCAGTTTCTACTCTGACAATCTGCCGACATGTGACCCAGCGCTAGGCAATTTATGCATCGTTTATCCCGTTTAGCTACAGACAACCTGTTTTTGAAATCCATATTCAAAAATTTCGGACAAGATTTCAGTCCATGAGTCCCTTTACATAAATTACATTTATTATTATTCACTTTTGTGTGAAACTGTTTCGATTTATCGAAATTGTTATACCTGGGGCGAGGGGTTTGAGCCAAATTTGTTCCACTAGAGCCAATCATATCCGAAACACTTTCCAACTCTTGGAACCTTTCGGTAGGAAACCTGTTCAAATCCTCCCAATGAGGCATTTCAGTTTTCTTCGACAATGATTGCTCCCATAGAGACAAAGTAAGTTTAGGCAATTTAGAGGAACACTGATAAACGAAAATTGGATCCCATGATCCAATATCTATCTTGTACAAATCAAGAACGGATATACAATTTGTAATTTCCCGTTGCAACTTTTTGAGCCCATTAGCAGATTCTTGCGAACAATGAGTGAAATTAAACAATGTTCTCAATTGATTATTGATGAGAATCCGTTTATTCTCATACTGGTTTATTAAGTTATCCCACGCTATAGTGAATCCTTCTGAAGTTAATGGAATATTTCGATTTATCTCCCTCGCTTCTCCACTTGTCTTTTGAAAGAGATGGAAAATTTTTTCTACTGAGCTAAGTTTTTTATTGTTTATGTAAATAGCTGTGAACAAGTCTCTAAAACTGGGCCATGACTCATAATTCCCATGAAAAATATCTGTATCGCACGGAGGAACCGAAATGGACGAAACTGATTTTTGAGTCGTTGAGGCAGGTCCAATTTTTAATTTTTCTTTCCAGCTACCTATAATAGCAACACAACTTATGTAACTGTCATCCGTCCATCCGTAGACAGCCAATTGTGCTCCAAAATCGATAACAGCTGATCGACACGAAGTTTCAAAGATTTCGTCATATTTTTCGACCGTTTCCGACCGTGTACGCACAAATGTGCGGGTATGTTTAAGTCGCTCTAATTTCTTTAATATATGACGTTAAAAGGTAAGACCGGCAAAACATAATTTTGTATGCTCTGTCTTTGTTGATCTTTGTGAAGAACCGTTATCAGTTTTTGTTTTTTCATATTAATTTCGCTTGTGTACTTTCCACTGTTGCAAAAATGAGTCGTAAGGGTAAGTTGACATGTAAATTAAACTTATTTAAAGTATGGAATCTTTTATCAAACAAGTGTTTTCAATAATTAAACATATTGGATATGGTATGTAAATTGCAATTTCCTGAATATATTCTAATGTATTTACGTCGAATTAATTTCAAGTGCTACAATTGTGCGTGTTAGGACTATTTTATAAAATATGTTAACATTCATTGTGCTTCTTCTCAGGTAAACTAACTGAAGACGATATCATAGCTGAACTTTTAAATTAAGATTTTAGTAGTGATGATAAGTGTAGGGATGCAACATGGGAATTAGCCGCTGCAACAAATGATTTAGCAGACCAAGCAAGTGACAATGAAGACGAGGTAAATGCTCTATCAGAGACACCAATAGACGTAAGTGAAACTGCCAATCGTCGGAAAAAAAAAGAGAAAGAATATGTGGATGTTCCAGCTCCCAGAATCGTCAGAGAATACAACAAGCATATGGGCGGCGTCGATGTTTGCGATCAATTAATGGAATCATATAGATCATTTTTTAAAACTTGAAAATGGACTTTAAAAGTTTTTATACATTTCATTGATCTTGTGTGCTGCAATGCTTGGATGCAATACAGAGATCATTGCAAAATTAATTACCACCTTCGGAAAAATACTCACGACTTACTGAGTTTTTTAACTAGCATTAGCTAAACAATTAGTAGCTATAGATAAAAAAACAAATATTGAATATGAATCTGAAGATGAAGAACCCCAGAATGTTGCCAAAAAATATCGTCCATCCGAACAACCATGCCAAGACAAAAGGCTTGATGGATACAAACACTGGCCACTTGAGCATGATTTGTCATCAGCAAGATGCTGCCGACTTGTCGAATTTAATCAAGGACGCGTACATATTGTTCAAAATATCAAGTATATTTATGTCTTAGTAAAAAACAAAATTGCTTCGTAAAATTATTGAAAAATAAAAATAAATAACATTGTTTCAAAAGGATTAATTTTTTGTACAGAAATTTAGCCGGACTGCAACAATTGTGCGTATCCTGAAAAAACAGGATAAAGGGTCATACTGACAAAACTTAATATCTTAATGTTACGGTGACCACTGCGCCTCGCACCTGTACCGTACCTTCTCTTAGCGGCACTCGTTTTGACGACGTCTCTGGTGGACAATAGGTTTTCCCTTTGGAGCCAAATAAAATGAGGGAAAAGATCCAAAGCACTGGTTTGCTGTCGCTGCTGTTGTTGTTATGGTGAAGGGCCACTGGTATTGGGGCACTTCACTGGTTGCACTGGTCACTTCACTACAAACTTAAGTTTAATCACAAATAAAATTGACACGGTTGTTGTCCGGTAGATTTCACAAAAACGACTGACTTTATTTCAAAAGGAAGGGATGAACAAAAAGAGATCACAAATCTGCCAGTGTTGTTATTTTTGGTACGTGCGCGAATGTAGGTCAGGGTTGCAATGCTTAAGAGTGCCAGTGATGGGCAATGTCATCGCTGGGACGAAATGGACCCTGACGTACATACGCGAATACTTAAAATCTTCTACGTACACAGAAATAATAAAATCCAAAAATTTAGGTAAATCTATCACTAAGAACGGCTATAGGTCGGAAAGGGTTATTTATTTTGATTTTTTTTGTTTCTTGTTTACCTTTACCACAAACAAAAGTACAGTTTCACAATCGTTTGTTTGTTCTCTCTATCATTCGTTATCTTTAGTTTTCTTACTTTCGATAGCACCTCTCTTTTGCTAAACGTCTTTGCAGAGCTTTTGTCGTCAAATTCTAAAAATTCTTCCCTCAGCAGATGCTCTCGTGGTATACCTCTTAATATAGATTTGGTGTTTGATGTCCATTTTCTCAAATCGAAGCCTCCAGTTCTTAAAATTGCTACCAACTGTTCCCTAGCTTCTAACGCTTCTGAAATCGAATGCGCGCCTACCAATGCATCGTCCACGTACATATCGTCCCTCAAAACCTTCGAGCCAATTGGAAACCGATCCTTTCGTCATCAGCCAAATGTAGAAGTGATCGTAGAGCTAAATATGGAGCGCAATTGACACCGAAAGTTACTGTTTTCAGCTGGAAGTCTTGTATCTCCTCATTTGTCGAAAATCTATACAAAATCCTTTGAAATTTGGCATGTTTTGGGTTTATCAGGACTTGCCTGTAAATCTTCGAAATGTCTGCGTTAAAGACAAATTTGTATATTCGCCAGTTTAAGATGAGAGACACGATGTCTTTCTGAAGAACTGGGCCAACAAACAACTCGTAGTTCAGGCTTCTCCCATTCGCGGATGGGCATGAGGCATTAAACACAACTCTCAACTTAGTTGTGGTGCTCTCTGGTCTATAAACGCCGTGATGAGGCAGATAAAAATAACTTTCCGAGCCATTTAAAGGAGAATCAACTTTTTCCATATGTCCCAAGGACAAATATTCAGCTATGACTTCGTCATATGCTGATTGTAACTCCGGATTTCGAGCTAACGATTTTTCATTTCTGGGAAATTGACTACGGGCTATGTACCGATTCGAGCCAATTCCATCCTTCAGAGGAATATCAGACTTAAAGGGCAAATCCACTACATATCTACCATCATTCTTACGCTTTGTGGTGGAACGGTAGATTTCCTCACAAATCCTGTCCTCCTCAGAAATAATTTTCTTCTTAGAAACCTCTTCGATTTCCCAAAATTTAGATAATTGGTCATTTATTGCAACTCTAGTGCAGTACGAAACTCGGACTACCTGTCTCGAAGATTTATAGTTCGTTGGGCCAGTTACAATCCATCCAAAGACTGTCTCCTGCTCCACAAGCGAACCAAGTATTCCATGTTCTACTCCTTTGAGCAAAATAATTGGACACAAATTTCCTCCAATGAGGATATCAACAGGACCACTTTGATAAAAGTTCGGGTCCGCAAATTCTAAATTTGGGAGGTCTTCGATGACCACATTCTCGAAACAGTGACTTGGCACATTCCCGTGACATCCGCAACAACTAATGCGTCTGTTTCGACAAAAAAGCTTGACCTACATGTGGATCCAATAGTTAAAATGGCTATTTTTGAACATTTTGCAACATGTTCCCCACCTAGTCCAGTAATGTCGGCTGAGACAGGTTTGGTAGGTAGCTTTAATAATTTTTGTATTTTAGTGGAGATGACTGTGTCATCTGAGCAGAGATCAATAAGGGCTCTAATTTTATAGGCTCGTCCATCTTTAATGATATTCACCCAGGCTGTTGCTAACATAGTTTTATTGGAGACAGATGTATGGTATGTCTGAACATTTCCCGAAGTTGACGGGTTTTCAGTGGACTGTAAGTTCGAATTTTGTAAATTTTGAGCCATATCAGCTTTCCCTGGATTGCTATTATTAAACTTAGTCGCTTTATCTTTGTGCAGAAGCGTATGATGCTTGGAATCACATTTTGTGCAGTTTCTACTCTGACAATCTGCCGACATGTGACCCAGCGCTAGGCAATTTATGCATCGTTTATCCCGTTTAGCTACAGACAACCTGTTTTTGAAATCCATATTCAAAAATTTCGGACAAGATTTCAGTCCATGAGTCCCTTTACATAAATTACATTTATTATTATTCACTTTTGTGTGATGGACTTTAAACTGTTTCGATTTATCGAAATTGTTATACCTGGGGCGAGGGGTTTGAGCCAAATTTGTTCCACTAGAGCCAATCATATCCGAAACACTTTCCAACTCTTGGAACCTTTCGGTAGGAAACCTGTTCAAATCCTCCCAACGAGGCATTTCAGTTTTCTTCGACAATGATTGCTCCCATAGAGACAAAGTAAGTTTAGGCAATTTAGAGGAACACTGATAAACGAAAATTGGATCCCATGATCCAATATCTATCTTGTACAAATCAAGAACGGATATACAATTTGTAATTTCCCGTTGCAACTTTTTGAGCCCATTAGCAGATTCTTGCGAACAATGAGTGAAATTAAACAATGTTCTCAATTGATTATTGATGAGAATCCGTTTATTCTCATACTGGTTTATTAAGTTATCCCACGCTATAGTGAATCCTTCTGAAGTTAATGGAATATTTCGATTTATCTCCCTCGCTTCTCCACTTGTCTTTTGAAAGAGATGGAAAATTTTTTCTACTGAGCTAAGTTTTTTATTGTTTATGTAAATAGCTGTGAACAAGTCTCTAAAACTGGGCCATGACACATAATTCCCATGAAAAATATCTGTATCGCACGGAGGAACCGAAATGATAACCTCTTTGTTTGCTTTGGCGAATTCTGGGTCAGCATTACACTTTTTATATGCCTCTTTCCATTCAACCCATAAATTTTGGACTTATTCTTTTTCTGCCTCTAGAGCCATTTCATTATATTTTGCGCTATCAGATTCCCTCAACTCCTTCTTATAAGAGACGATTTCGTCGCATTGAGCCAAATAATTCTCTAGTAGCGTCATATTGCTTGTCGATAATCAATACTAACTTTTCTTCAATCGAGAATCAATTTTTTACAGAATGCAAGTCAAGTATGTCTCACTTGAAACTCTTGCGAATAGATAGCCAATAAATTTTTTAAGTATTCAATAATTTAAAATTTGCTATTCCCAAAATGTCCAATTGAGAGCCAACGAAATTTTAAATTCTCCAATCAATTTAAAATTTTTTGCAAAAAAAAATACTTTTGGCCCACTGTGCAATAAAACAATAAATTATTAAATTTTCCAATAAATTTAAATTAAAATTGTTTCTTTTTTTTTGCAAAAAAATAGTTTTGGGCCACTGTGTTCGAAATTTACAAGTCCAGCACTTGTCACACCAATATGATCGAGCACCTTTCTTCTTTTATTCTATTCTTCGCGCAGTCAGACAAATAGAAAGGGCAAATCAATGTTAAAGCGAAACTGCTAACGCCAACAGCTCATCCACGGCCGCGAAACAAGTTGACACCGCGACGTTTTTTCTCTCTCTTTTATGTTTGGCGAGTCAAAATATTCCAAAGTGCACAGCGCAGCTGAGCAAAGGAAATTACCGAAACATAGAAATATGTATGTATTTATGTATGCATCCAGTATACATAAACGCAGTTAGCAAAACAACAAACAACAAAAACGAATCGAGAGTCAACCGTCTAATAAGAAATTGTTTTTTACAACAACAATGTGAAGGTCCACACACAAGAGACAAAAAAAAAGTAAGTGCCGGTGGAATACAAAAACAAAATGAACGTGAATCAGACGCAACGAAACAACCGTTTGCTTAACGGGAATGTGAGCACAATTCGTCAATTTTTCCTTTAGATTTTGTCAGCGTCAAGGAATCCAAAGAAATATGTCCGTCCTTAGGCGCCCCGGTAGGCGAGTTGGTAGCGTGCTTGCCTATCAGCGTAGGGGTTGTGGGTTCGATTCCCACCAGAGGCTTTGGTCTGTCGCTGCAAAAATCTAAACATATGGTCTTTGTCCCTTGGACCCAAAATTAGAATATAAATTTACTTTGTATTGTAATTAATAATAAATAAATAAAATAAAAAAAAAATGTCCGTCCTTGCCTGAGCCAATACTTCGTTCTAGGCTTTGTTGAACATGGATGCACATACCTTAATTTTCTGCCTGTTCACCAAATTATATGTTCCAGCGGCTGGCGTCTCGATTTATTTCCGCGGTTCGAAGGACCAAATGTTACGGTGACCACTGCGCCTCGCACCTGTACCGTACCTTCTCTTAGCGGCACTAGTTTTGACGACGTCTCTGGTGGACAATAGGTTTTCCCTTTGGAGCCAAATAAAATGAGGGAAAAGATCCAAAGCACTGGTTTGCTGTCGCTGCTGTTGTTGTTATGGTGAAGAGCCACTGGTATTGGGGCACTTCACTGGTTGCACTGGTCACTTCACTACAAACTTAAGTTTAATCACAAATAAAATTGACACGGTTGTTGTCCGGTAGATTTCACAAAAACGACTGACTTTATTTCAAAAGGAAGGGATGAACAAAAAGAGATCACAAATCTGCCAGTGTTGTTATTTTTGGTACGTGCGCGAATGTAGGTCAGGGTTGCAATGCTTAAGAGTGCCAGTGATGGGCAATGTCATCGCTGGGACGAAATGGACCCTGACGTACATACGCGAATACTTAAAATCTTCTACGTACACAGAAATAATAAAATCCAAAAATTTAGGTAAATCTATCACTAAGAACGGCTATAGGTCGGAAAGGGTTATTTATTTTGATTTTTTTTGTTTCTTGTTTTCCTTTACCACAAACAAAAGTACAGCTTCTCAATCGTTTGTTTGTTCTCTCTATCATTCGTTATCTTTACGATACCTCAATCGTTTGTTTGTTCTCTCTATCATTCGTTATCTTTACGATACCTGGCGATTCGCTTGAAAACCAATACATATAAATATTACAAGTTCATTCATATCCAGTCGGTGTAAGTACTGAATAAGTACTTATTTAACTACTTACCAGAAACCACCAGTACTTACCCGCCAACCCACCAGCAATGCAATTGACTGGCGAATTTAACATGGGGATGTCGCTACCATAGGCACCACCACTCACCAGTAATTTCGCTACTGATATTATTAAACATATTTCAGTTTTTTTTTTACTTGTATGGTGGCTTCAGACTTAATGTAAAAGTTCATTCCTTCTAACACTTGCAATTTCCATGATCAGTTATCGTTGAAGTATTAATAACACATTGCTATCAGCAAAAACAATTCCATAGTTAGAGTTCTGTGCAGCTCATTTACTATCCAAAGTACTCGCCAAGGTTCAGAAAATTTTGAATATATAATACTCAGTAAATGCATGGACAGCCTCAACAATTCCGATCTTATTAGAAACAACAGAAATAAAGATAAAGGAATCATGCCTGACAAATTGGCGAATCATGAACTTTAGTGGAATGGGCCGAAGTGGTTATCGATGGAATCTGACAAATAGCAGCCGCAACAGCGTTAACAAAAAACGAGACACCGGTTATGGTATCTACCGCAAAGCGTAATATTATAGGGAATCTACTACATAAGTATTCTCCGATTGTTAAATTGGAAATAGCATACGTTCTGCGCTTTATCAACAAATCGGGAACCAAAGAAAAGTACCTCACTGGGACTGAACTGAATGCATCCAGGAAGGTATGTATAAAACAATTGAAGCAAACACAATTTCAAGACGACATAATTACTTTAAAGCGCCAAAACAAACTACCAGCGAAAAACAGACTTATAAGTTGTTTCCCGTTTTTGGATCAGGACGGTATATTACGAGAATTCAGAATTCAGGAATCACAGCTGACATCTGTGACACGGCACCCAATAATTTTGGACAGATCACACGCTCCATGAATTATTTAACTACACACTCATCTCAAAAGGTCATACTGAATATTTAACTTGAAAAAGTTTTTGAAGAAATCTGCGAGCAGGTGCCATCGTCAAGAAGTTCCAAAACAGTTAATGGGCAATACCCCAAAATGTAGAGTACCTGAATCTTCGTTTACTCTGGAGTGGATTTCGCGGCACCATTTAATTTAAGATGTTCTCGGCGACGTGGGCAAAAATCATATAAGGGTGTATTTGTGTGTATGGCCACAAAAGAACTCACCTCGAGGCAGTCAGTAATTTGACTTCAGAAGCTTTTTTGGGGCGTTACAAGGGGACAAATATGTAGGCGTTGCAAGACTACAAGAATGAAGACATCAAATGACATTTCATTTCGCCGTCAGCTTCTGACATGGGAGGAATCTTGGAGGCTGGTGCCAAAGCAGTCAAATACCACCTCAAAAGGGTGATGGGCGACAGTAATCTGCCGTTTGAGGAATTTTCAACACCATTGAGTAAAATAGAAGCAGTATTAAATTCAAGACCACTATTTACGATATCAGTCGATGAGGTCGAACTCCAGAAGACTTCCTGATAGGCAGACCGATGCTCGCGATACCAGAAACAATAGCAGAAAATAATACTGGATCTCGGGATAGTTGGAAGCAGATGCAGAAACGTCGAGGGGATTTCTGAAGAAGGTGGATGGAGGAATATTTGATAACATCACCACGCAAACGGCCCATGGCAAAAATAACTGAAGTCCATAAAGGCGTTGACAACAGAGTGCGAGTGGTAACGACAGAGACCGAAAATGTAATTTCCAATTGATCTATAGCAAAGATATGTCCACTACTGGACACAACGAAACCATACAGATGACATCGGAAAATAAGAGGAATGTCGAAGTAAGAAGAGAACTCCCAATGGAGGGAAATATAACCGCATATGAGCCCCGCGACGATAAGTACATCATATTTAGTTTATAGAGAATCCATCCGATATCTCATGCTAGCCAGGGAACCGGCCTCGCCTTGACCAACCGCCAGATGAAAAGCCTTCGGCTGGTAACGGAAGTCAATAAAGAAAAGGTGAACCCCGAATTAATTAAACCACTTCAGTTGAAAAAATAAAAAATCAATTATCGGACGAACTGATACTACTGCACTGCAAATATATGTCGAATACAGACAGACAACAATTATTACTGTTCGCCGTTATACGTTATAGAGTTCGTTTGAAAGGTTCGATTACTCGAGCACTGGCATTTGCTGAAGTGCCCCCGGCTGATTGCCATTTTGAAGCAGTGGTAAGCCGTTTGTAACGCTTGGAAGAGGTTTGGCATGAATTTGTAAAGATAACTAATGATTTGCATCAATATAAAAATATTGAAAATTTTGTGGACCCAGAAAGTGATTTTGATTTATACGAAGATAAATATTTGGCAACTCGTGGTAGGATGTATGCTTTAAAAAGTCGACTTGCTCCGGAGCCCAGCGACCATTCCGCTAGTACATGAGCCATACTCTTTGATCAGCAAGCCGCATTTTTGGAGAAATTTTCCATAACGGCTACATCCAAGGAAAATGATCTACCGCGAATAAATATTCCTGCATTTAGTGGCTGCTATAAGAATTGGCCAAGTTTTAAGGATTCGAGAGTGCAGTTGCATCAAATACGCAAAAGTTTCATTATCTAAAGTCGTTGCTGAAAGAAGAAGTGGCCCGATTTATCCAGCATATTCCAGTGACTCAAGCTGCCTTCGAAACAACTTGCAGACGTCTTAACGACAATCATATCGGCCGCTAAGGCGTCTGCAAGCAAGTAAGTAACTCATTTATAGAGGCGTTTATAGCTCTACCATCCATCTCAACAGAAAATGCAACTGTTTTAAGAAAGATTTCTGATTATTCGGGGTCTCGACGCAATAGGTAAGGATGACAGAGATTGCTGGCTTATTTATTTGTTGGTATCAAGACATGACCCTGAATCTAAGAGCCGATGGATCCATGAAAGTCGTGCTAACCTATCCCAACCATCGAGGACTTTTTCGAATTTCTGGACAACCGATGCGTGTGTCAACGTAAATTGAGCTCCCTGACGAAGCATGGACATTTTAACAAAGAGCAAGGAGGTCATGCAATATCCCTGGTGAGTACGAATGTCAAAACAAGTACTTGTTTTAAATGCAAATCATCCGATCACTCAATTCTCAAATGTCCCTTCTTTATTCAAATTGGCATCAATGAGCGTCGTAATTTTGTGAAGAAATCGCCCGTGTGTTACAATTGTCTTAGACCAGGCCATGTTGTTATCAACTGTTCAGCAAACAATGTCGCAGACGTCATCACTCACTCTTACACGTGCCTGTAGCTGTGGCTATTCTTGACGGTGCTCTACCTGCTGAGTCCATGACACTGGAATCGGCTACCAATCATGTCACAGTTGAGGCTACTATACCCTGGTCTACTACTGCTAATGTTGCTTTTCCCATTACCCTTCCTCCAGATTCAGGTGACATCAAACGTTTAAAGGGGAAACTTGAAATGCAATTTATTATGCCTACAGCATTGATAATTGTGAAGAACCGGTTTGAGCAGGTTTTGACTTGCCGTGCATTACTGCATACTGCCTCCAAACTGTCTGGCATTACCGAAAGCTTTGCTCAATAATTGGGACTTCCTCGGCACCCATCTAAGATTCTAGTAACTTGCATTTCTTCTGGACAAACAGACATGACTCTAGGATCCTGTAATATTGTGGTAAAATCTCGTGTCTCTGACAATTCGATTGACATTACAGTACATGTTTTGTCAAAAATAACAACGCTGCTTTCAAGTTACACATTCAAGAACACAATCGGATGTTACATGCGCATGCGCAGAGACTCAACAGTATGACAATACAACTATATCATTCGGAGTTTTTGGCAAATTGAGGAAACTGAGCACAAGATGAAAGCAGGCCCAGATGATGCTTATGTTGAAGCCCACTTCCAAGCAACCCACTCACGATCTATTGATGGAAAATATGTGGTTCCTTTTAAAAGGTAAGATCCCCAATTCGGAAATACAATTAATGGTGCATCAGCCCGTTTCCACTCGGTGGAAAAACGACTTCAACGAAATGCCTCGCTTCGAGAAAAATATTTTATGCGCGATTACGAAAACCTAGGACACACGCGTCAACTTAAACCACATGTAATCAACATTACGGATGGTAAAGTCTTTTTAATCTATCCCACCCCCAGTTCTTGGATATAAAATACGCGTCGTTTTCGATGGTTCTTTCCAAGACAGCGATGGTGTCTCACTCAACAACATATTACACATTGGCCCCAGAATTCAACGGGATTTATTTTCAGTATGTCTACGATTTCGATTTTATAAATACACCTTTCAAGATGTTTAGGCAGATTTGGGTTTCCGAGAAACAAAGAAATTATCTACGAATTGTATGGCGAGAATCTCCAACGGATGAGCTGAAATATTTTTAATTATGCACTGTCACATACGGCACAGCTTGCGCCCCATACGTCTCAGTATGGGCTCTGGAATAAGTAGCACACGACTTAAAAACTGAGTATCCAAATGCATCACAGAGGAGGATTTTAATGTTGATCATGTGCTCACTGGTGCCCAAACCATAGGGGAATTAATATCAAACGTGACAAGCTGGTATAATTACTTTCTCATGCTGGACTCGAATTGCGGAAATCGGTTTGAAATTGTACCAGTATAACGCAGAGTACTCAAGACCAAGCGACAGGTCAGATGTATGGAGTTACTGGGTCCAAAATCTTATTGAGGGAACTGTGGTCAAACAACCTTTCTTGGGATTAAGCACTCCCAGAAAATGTTGCTGACCGATGGTCACAATGTCGAGAAGATTTGCAAGCCCTGGAAAATTCGTATTACCTCGATTATAAAAGATTATACAAAATTTGAACTTCATGGCTTCTCAGACTCCTCGATTGAAGCTTATTCTGCTGCAGTGTATTTTCGATTTGTGGATAATTCCGGATTACCGCATGTTACTCTGCACAAAACATCTTCAACGAAGACCGCATACATATACGGAATCGACGACCCATCTGTCCCAGATCTAAAATACTGAAACTTTATCCTTGGATCAATACCGATTGTTACGTGTTGGCGGTCGCTAGCTAAACTCAAAGCTTGATGCTGCCTCGAAAAATCCAATAATATTGCCAAATCTAGTCGAATCACGATGTCTCAGATGCTTTCGGCAGCTCGAAATCAGTGCTCAACAACTTATGGCAGACTTACCAACGGTTCGCGTTAGTCAAGCATTCCCATATGAAAACTGTGGATGTGACTACGCAGCCCCAATTATCCTGAAACAATTTTCTGGTCGAAATGCTAAAAAATCTCAAGTTTACATCTGCCTCTTTGTTTGTCTCGTGACATCTGCAATCCATTTGGAACTCGCCACAGATTGTTTCATAGCTGCCCTGCTAAGGTTTATATCCCGTAGAGGGAAATGCCGACAGATTTTTGGCAATAACGGCAGAAATTTACTTGGCGCTTCTCGAGAATTAAACGGAATTCATAAAGATATAATGTCGCAAATTCACAATGAAATTGTCTCCGCATCTTTAGCTGAAGACGGAACACAATGGAATTATATCCCACCATTTGCTCCACACTGGGGAGGTATATGAGAATCAGCCGTGCGCTCCGTGAAACTACACATTAAACGTGTTACTGTGAATGCACATCTAACGTTCGACCAGATGCACACTCATTGGCCCAAATAGAAGCAGTCGTCAATTCGAGGCCTCTCGGTGCTGCCCCAGAAACAGAATGCGGATATCTCTCCCCCGCACATTTCTTAATCGGTCGCCCCTATACAACGGTTCCTGAAGGTGACCTCGTCGAATAACCTACAAATAAGCTCGGATACTGGCAGCACGTACAAACAATATATCAGGTTTTCTGGCGAAGATGGCACCGGGAATATCTTACGTCTTTACAACAACGGCCGAAATGAAATCGCCCTCTGCCAAATATTACTGTGGAAAACATTTTCGTTGTTAAACAAAAGAACCCACCGCCGTCGAAATGGTGTATTGCAAGGGTTATCAACACATATCCAGGCGCTGATGGTAACATTAGAGTAGAGCTTAGAACCCCGCATGGTGCGATAATTCAACCCATGACGGCATTGATCCAGCATCCAGTATTCTGAAATGATATTTCAGGGCGACCGGGATGTTTATGAATGTATTCATGTACGTCTATTGCTACACATTATTCTAATGCTATTTTATTGATACGCACAGTAACACCCTTTTTGTCATCGACAACATTTTATTGCTTTGCCGCGCGCCTTTAATGTTGTTATTATATTTTATTGCCCTTCTCTTTGTCTCCCAATATTTTTATGACATGTCTATGTACATACGTACGTTTGTCTCCCAATATTTTTATGACATGTCTCTGTACATACGTATGTATATTTATGTAATTTATACTGGACCATACTGGACCAGTACATAAATGGCATTCGAAGATCATTGAAAGATCGCTGCGATTTGGTACAACAGAACTTTGCAACTTATTTATAAATCACTTTAGCTTCGCCCTTTTAGCAATAAAGAGATTTTGCTCGCGAATAAAGTGCAAAATTAAATTCCCTTACGTTGTAATAAAATCTAATGTAAATTGTTTTATTTCTCAACAGTTGTGAAAACGAAATGTATAGGTGCGGCGAGAAACTTAATCTCGACTGAGACAACTATTGATGAGATAATAAGAAAATTTAAGGGTTCTGTGAAAGAAGAATTGACCAAAGTCCTTACTGCCAAGATAATGAATCTTAGGCAGAATAATAGGTCAGCTAACGTTTTTTTCAGCGAGGTGGAAGAGTTGACAAAGTCATTGGCAAACCTCTACATAGTCGACGGACTTACCCGCCAATTGGCCGAGAGGTACTCAACACAAATTTCCGCAAGGTCCTTGGTCAAGAATGTCTCAAATAAGCGGGTAAAACTCTTGATGGATTCTGGCAACTTAGTACCATGAATGAAGCTGTGACGAAATTTGTCAATTCATGCACTGGTTATTCCTCTTCAGGCGGAATCATTTTATTCTATATTTCGAAATCAGGAAGAAATGGCTATTCGAATAACCGCCAGTGGCGAACGACAATCACCTTAGATGCGTGCATGAACAGAGGCACGCGCTATCCTCTCAGGAGACGATCCTGGGGGACAAGACGATTAAACCTGATAAACTCATCAACCCCAAATTGTTTAATTGGAGTCTAAAACATAATAGATATGTTGTAATAAGAACAAAATTAAGTCGGAATAGAACAACTTTCTTATTAGACGCCTGTGTCGATATTCTGATTTTTAAAAGAAATAAATTTAAACACAATATGACAATAGACACAAGTTATTCAACAAATATCAGCGGATCAGGACAATAGGAAGAATTCAATCGGGACTCATAATGAATGATTATTCAGTGAGTCATACCTATCAAATAGTTGATAAGGATTTTCCTTACCAACAAGATCACAGGTAATACGGAAAATTAAATTGCATCAGAAGGGCGAAATCTTGATACCACTAGGAATTAATGGACGGAATTTTCGTTGCAAACACTATTGCCACGGATAAAAGTTCATATGTCCTTATAGTTAACACGACGGCTCGTAATGTTTTTTTGGAAGCGGTAGATCTAGAGACCGAAAACTTTTCTGATTTTGACGTAGTTCAGTTACCCAACGTTGCTAAGTGCGATGATGAAGAGGTAATCTCAAGATTATCTAGTAACTATTCATCATTCGCCAAACCATCACTAATGGAGTTGTGTAAAGAATAGTCAGACGTAGTTCTAAGAAACGATGGCGGCTGGTAATAGATTATCGTCAGATTAATAAAAAACTTGTTGCTGATAAATATCCACGAGGATTGATGAAATTTTTTACCAAATGTGTAGTGCGAAATACTTCTCGTGCTTGGACTTGTTTAGTAAATTTCACAAGATTGATCAGATGAATCAAGCGATATAACATCCTTCTCAACTCAACAAGGTGCCTCTTAAGAACAACAAGGTGCCTCTTTTCAGCATTTGAAAAAATCACTGTTAATCCCAAAAATTCTAAAATATCCCTATTTTGACAAGATATTTTGCATTTCAACAGACGCTAGCAAATACGTTTGCGGATCAAGCTTAGTCAGGAATACGGTGGAGTATAGCTGCCTGTTTCGTGTGCGTCAAGATCATTCACGAAAGGCGAGAGCAACAAATCTGACATTAAACAGGAGCTTGCAGCGGTTCACTGGTCCATAAATTTTTTCCGACCATATATATATGGTATACAATTTTCAGTGAAAGAATCCATCTTCAAAGTTAACCAGAATGCGTCTGGACCTTGAAGAATATAATTTTGACATGGAGTATGTAAAGGGAACGGATAATTGTGGACCGGATGCGCTATCGAGGATAAGTTTCGATGACATAAAAGGAATCAGAGATGATAAACTCTTTAAGGTCACAACTAGATCGGTACCTAGAAACATAAAATTGCCGAGGGACAAAGATTCACACTTAAAACTTGAGAAAGAAAAGCTCAAGGTAATAAGTTACAAGAGATTAAAAAACTTGTTCGCCCAATAGTTCGTTTTTGAAGGTAAATTACACAGGTGTTACGTGATGAACGGAAAAACGACTTTAGATAAAATATCATTACAGGATGTTCTTGTTAATGGAAAACATGTTCTAGATCAATTCTTTCCTAGGCTTGAATACATTGCCGCCAATAATAAAGTTGATCAGTTACAACTACATCTGAAAAATTATATTTTAAAATAAATTAAAGTGACCGCGTTCAAGGAAATTGCGTACAATGTTTAAAGAAATATAAGAATATTTTTGGGCACAAGACTGAGAATAATTTGTGATAACGATTAGAAACAGAAACTCCTTGAAACATGTCATGACGTCAAAAATAAGATCAAAATATTATTGGAATGGTATATCCAAGGATATACAAAATTATATGAAAAAATTTGAATTTTGTCAGAAGAACAAGTCTATGCCAAAGAACAAAGAACCAATGGTACTGACAGAAACACCCGTAGTCCTACAGAGTTTCAGAGATGCTTCGACGAGCTAAGGAGATAAATAAAATGTTTCATGATAGGACGACAAAGCCTATTGAGATAAAAATAAATGATTTGGTGTTGTTCGAAGACAGAGTAGGTCAGAAATAAGCTAATTTGTTTAAAGGGTCTTATAAAGTAGAATCTGTTGATTCTAAAGGAAATTGTGCCATAACTTTAAACAATGGAAAGAATGTATTAATACATAAAAAACAGAATACGTAAATTTATAACATAAATCTACGTTGTTTTTTCTTTCCTTCTTGTTTAATCCTGTCTTTAATATACTATAAACCTAGATACCTAGATAAAAGTCTTAACATTAACAGTGACATGAAAGTCGTCAGGTCATTGAAAGGTCAACGTTTAAACCCAAATAATGGTCGTATACAGGTAAAAGTAGGTTTTCCGAGTTTACGTTATAAATGAATACCAAAATTCATTCAGTTCTATTTAGGACTTAGAAAACACAACACGTATTTATTCAATCGCTATTATCATGCCAAAGTTAAGGAGAAATAAATGATTTGGCGTTGTTCGAAAACACAGCAAGTCAGAAATAAGCTAATTTGTTTAAAGGGCCTTATAAAGTAGAATCTGTTGATTCTAAAGGAAATTGTGCCATAACTTTAAACAATGGAAAGAATGTATTAATACATACAAAACAGAATACATAAATTTATAACATAAATCTACGTTGTTTTTTTCTTTCCTTCTAGTTTAATCCTGTCTTTAATATAATACTATAAATTTCAAACAAATTAAGTTATAATGAAGAGGCGCCCCGGTGGGCGAGTTGGTAGCGTGCTTGCCTATCAGCGTGGGTTTGATTTCCACCAGAGGCTTTGGTCTGTCGCTGCAAAAATCTAGCCATATGGTCTGTGTCACCCGATTTACCCTTGGACCCAAAATTAGAATATAAATGTACTTTGTATTGTAATTAAATTAAATAAATAATAATAATAAGTTATACTGAAAATAGACTGTAAGTAAGTATGAAACCCAATTAAATATTATTATAATAAATTAGTATATAAGTTAAATAAAAGAATTAATCTAATATAGAATATTATTCTTTAAATTTAATTGTAATTAAAAATAATAATAATAAAAAATTACAAATTCTATAAGTTAATGTAAGTTAAACATAAGAATAAATCTAGTATATATGTCGAATACAGGCAACAGTTATCACTGTTCGCCGTTATACGTACATATAGTAGTTGTGCTGACTCAGTGGGAACTGCAATTATTCTTTTTCTCACACTGTGTTCGGACGGTGTTAGGTGACACCTCATATATTTACACTTGCCCAACTGCAGATCATATAGTTAATAAACGGGCAGTCGCTCTATCTAAGAGACCAAAAACAAGTGTTCGACAACGGCATGGATTTCAAATCCCTTATAACCTGCTTCGAGCAAAACGAGTTTTATAATAAGCTTGTAGTCCTCGCTCAAATACAGTTGTTTCATCGCAAATCCTCGCAACTGTACAAATGGATCCGATTCCCATGCAGAAGGCGGCCACAACAATCAAAGTGAAATTGAGTTCCATGAGCTATGTTCTCTACAATTCCGATTTAAATACATATCAACTTATGACTTGAGCGGATTTGAATGAATGGAAAAATGCAGACGACGGTCCTTGCGAGTTGTCCCCTGTGAAACCAAACAACGAATATCAATTTTTCTATGCGGGTGGAAGCATAATAATTAATGGCTTTTGAAACTGTTCGAACGATCATCGGCCCAGATTTAATGCGATCGGGGCACCCACTAAACAATAAGTCTTCCATTACAAACAATATTTGAGTTGCAGGATGTACCGCTCGGATCAACAGCATCACCTTCATATCACCAAATGTTGTCGACACTAGCACGCAGTTGGACGCCCAGGAGCATATACGCAATGGTACTCAGCAAGATATATTTGTGAAGTCGTTGGAGAGCTGAGAAAGACCCTCAATATTTTGCTGAATAAAGATACCCACTTGAGAGTTTTCGAGTTTCACCACATGACTGGTCATGCCTCGTTAATTTTAGTTATTGTAATTTTAGGAGTAATTGCTGTCAAAAGACAAATAGTAACAATTTTCAGATAATATTTTAATACGGTCCACTAAATAGTCGTAATGTACATAAATTCTACAAACCACTTATACCAGCAAGCTACGAGACTGAAGTATTGCCGCCCGGCAGAATGTTCAAAGATGAACACGGTTTCTGTCGTCTGATTGAATTGTGCTGTTTGTGTATCTACATTTCGGACCAGGTACACGTCATAGGAAGAGAAGGGTCTGCCATAAGACCAACGGCGTGCAAACGCAGACACAAGGAGTATTAATAGAATGTAGCTCCCAGGTAGTTTATTATACCCTCACCCTACGGGTAGGAGGGTATATATCATTTTATACGGCTCAAAAGTGTAACACCTAGAAATTTTCACATTAGAACCCAAGTCTCTTTGAATCAAATTCGATTCATGACTTTCTAAATCGTTTGAGCCATGTCCGTCCGTCTGTCTGTCCTGCTGGTACGCACGATAACTTTCGAAAGAGTTAAACAATCACTCTGAAATTTGGCATGGCTTAATATTTTCCCAAAACTGCTTACGGGATTGCATGTCGGCAATATGGCCACACCCCTTCGGGTACCTCCCATACAAATCTGCTATTTCGCCCACTTTAGAAATCATGTAATAATATCAATATTCTGTATTTAGTTAAACTATAGCTAGACAAAGTACCACACAAAAACATGGAAGTCTGGCAACTCTCCTTCTGGGTCCTCCCATACGAATATACCATCCCATCCCTTAGAAATCGTGTAATAATATCAATACCACCAGCGCGATCTTGCCCATTTTCTGTATTTTGTAAAGCTATAGCCAGACAAAGTTCCAGACAAAAACATGAAAGTCTGGCAACTCTCCTTCTAGAACCTCCCATACAAAGGTACCATACCACCTCCTAAGAAATCGTGTAATAATACCAATTTTCCCATCGCGATTTTGCCCAATTTTTTTATTAAGTAAAGCTATAGCTTGACAAAGTTTTGGACAAAAACATGTAAGTCTGGAAACTCTCTTTCTGGTACCTCCCATACAAATGTAGATCTCGCCCCTTAGAAATCATGTAATAATATCAATATGCCTAACGCGATCTTTTTGTATTTAGTAAAAGTATAGCTAGACTAAGTTTTGGACAGAAACTTGGAGGTCTAGCAACTCCCCTTCTGGTAGCTGCCATACAAATGTACCATCCCGCCCTTTATAAACCGTGTGATACTGTCAATATGACCAACGCGATCTTCCCAAAAATTCTGTATAGTAAAGCTGTAGCTAGACAAAGTTTCAGACAAAAACGTGGATGTCTGGCAACTCTTCTCCTGGTACCTCCCATACAAATGGGGAGGTACCTTAGAAATCGTGTAATAATTCAAATATGCCCAACGACATCTTGCCCAAATTCCGTATTTTGTAAAGGTATAACTGGACAAAGTTTTCAACAAAAACTTGGAAGTCTGGCCACGCCCCTTCTGCCAACAAATTAGAAATCCAACCATTCTGTTGAATTTTATGTTTTACGTTGCCATTATTTTTTTATATGTAAAATCCAAAGGTGATGTACTCGAATTTTCTAAGCGTACCATTACGCCCACTTTACGAATTATACTAAAATATTTATTACTCATTTGACCGCATGTACTCCCTCCAGTAGACATAGCCATCGGTCAACAAATTTAATGCATACTGCAAATTTTTTGTCAATATTATTGGATGAAATTCGATATTACGCATTATATCACTACACTTCTTCAGAAACGTGTACCGTAGACTCCGCTTCTTTCTGATAAATGTTATTGATATGTTAAATTGGTGAAGAAAAGTGATACCATACTCTCGTCCTGATACTGGGCTGAAATTTAAATTCACATAACAATCACCTGCGAAGTCGACTTTCATTCACTTTATTCTACCTAAATAAAGTAAGGGCAGTAATATTGGGAATTGCACCAGAAATAATGTGATTTACTTAGGTAGTTTAACCTTTCCCACCATTTTTTTTGTCAAGTAGGGATATTTTAATTATCGTACTTTTTTGTACAAATTGTAGTTTTATGGGTGTTTTTAATTTTATAAGAGATTACGGGGAATATAGTTTCCCTACCTAGCACAGAAATTTGCAAAAAGGTTCAAGTACCTAGATAAAAGGCTTAACATTAACAGTGACATGAAAGTCGCAAGGTCAACATTTAAACCCAAATAATTACGTTATAAATGAATACCAAACTTCATTCAGTTCTATTTAGGACTTAGAAAACACAAGACGTATTTATTCAATCGCTATTATCATGCCAAGGTTAAGGAAACAGTCAGAAAATCAACGCCGATAACTCACTCGCGCACGAGTTGAAAGTGGTAGAGTGTCACGAATTAGATCTGCCGAAATTGCTCGGGATGGCATAGTTCGAAGTGTAAGACTACAGGATTCTGAATACAGATTGCGAGAACAGAGCTCCAACACCCTACGTCGCAGCCTTAGAAGGCGGAACTCGCAGTATTGGGAGTCCGAACGCATTCGTGACAGAGAACAGCGAATCCAACGACGAATTAACCCATAGTACCGAGAAGCCGAACGCCAAAGGGATAGATAAGAACATTCGCAACGTCGTCGGGATGAAGAATATATAGAAGGTGAACGTCAAAGGAACAGAGAGGAGCATGAACAACGACGTCTCAACCCAAAGTACCGAGAAGGCGAACGCCAAAGGAATAGAGAAGAACATTCGCAACGTCGTAGGGATGAAGAATATGTAGAAGGTGAACGTCAAAGCAACCGAGAGGAACACGAACAACGTCGTCTCAACCCAGAGTACCGAGAAGCCGAACGCCAAGGGATAGAGAAGAACATTCGCAACGTCGTCATGATGAAGAATATTTGGAAGCTGAACGTCAAAGGAACCTAGAGGAACACGAACAACGACATCTCAACCCAGAGTACCGAGAAGCCGAACGCCAAAGGGATTGAGAAGAACATTCGCAACGTCGTCAGGATGAAGAATATTTGGAAGCTGAACGTCAAAGGAACCGAGAGGAACACGAACAACGTCGTCTAAACCCAGAGTACCGAGAAGCCGAACGCCAAAGGAATAGAGAAGAACATTTGCCACGTCGTCGGGATGAGGAATATTTAGAAGCTGAAGGTCAAAGGAACTGAGAGGAGCATGAACAACTACCCTGTCTAAACACAGAGCACAGAGAAGCCGAACGCCAACGAGACGTCGAAGGACATTTACAGCGACGACTAAATCCCGATTACAGAATGGCAGAGCAAAGCCGCAATACAGGGAATCGACAGCTAAATCAAACTGTTTTGTCAAATATAAGACGTAGTCAAAATTGTAGAGTTCGACTTTATAGGATTACCATGAGAATGGCTATACATCTTTCGCAGCAATCTCATAATACTAAGTAGAACCTTACTACAAAGTATAGAGAGTACTTTAAGCAGGTTAAGCTGGGACCCACAGAGATTTGCAAATGGCTTATAATTGCCTAACATACCAGCACAACTACAAGGACTCACATGTCTCGAAGAGCGCCTCGTGAGCCCAAGAATCCCATTCATGCGCATTATAACCCTAGGATGTGACAGGCAATCGGCGTTAAGAGGCGCTGTTGTAAACATTCCGATATGTGTAAGCGATACCGTTCAATCTCTACCTCGGACATTTGATCAAGGTCATGTCATTCAGGTTCACCTCAAACGGAGAATGGCGTACTCGCATAGTTATATAACGGAAACGATTCGCCCAGCCACAGTTATACAGGCTGCACAATTCCTGATATCAACACAGTTGTACAACAAACATGGTATTAATATATCTCCACATTGGATTCAGCAGTTCAGCAGTTCAACGGTGAAAACCAAGTAAATTTTATTGCATCTGCAGATGACCAGGAAGAAATAAGCAACATTATAAGCCAGTATCGTTGACTCCAAGATAATCACGGAAGACGAAGCAGAACAAAGGGAAACAAGAGAAAAATGCCGGTTATTTCAAACCGATCCCGTTACCAGCTCCAGATACTTTGATCACCGTATACGCCAACTATTTAAGTTGCTCAAGACGAACGGAGGTATTTTCGACAAATACCGTGGAATTCCAACATAGAGGATCGCCCCATATTCACTATCATCTCCGCTTCCGGAGATTTTGTGTTGATACCAACAGAGAAGACTATTTTAGAGAACTGGTCATGCTGTATCGTCCATGGAGAAATGAAGAACTGGATGTAAACAATAAGGACTGTGAAGAAATATGTAGGACTGAAACATTATCCATTGAAGCAAACCTTAAAAAATATGATCAATTTGAAGAACGGGAGCTGGAAACAAATCTGCAACGTGTTGAGGAAGAACAAAACAATTCGGCTGAAACTTGACCAATTGGACGGAGAGGAAGCAACATCGCGACCCATTGATGTAATAAAGGCAACATCTATCACAGATCGAAATAAGGCACATATTTTGGAGACTGTGAAAATGTTTAAATCATCAGAGACACAAGGACTCCTATACATCCTACTCCTTAAGGAATCTGCAAAGTACATGGTGACGGTCAATATCAGTACTCACGATGAATTGGTAAATGGTGCAACTGGAATTTTGCGACAAATCGACTCCTGTGGTGAACAGCCCATTACGGCGTGGATAGAGTTTCCAGACCCAGATGTTGGTTCAGCACAGAGATCTAAACAATCACATCCAACACAACCATTGTGGACTCCCATACAAAGCATTGTTCGCCTTTTCAGTTCAAACGAAATGATCAAGTTATGATCTACAGGAAACAATTTCCAATCGTTCCTGCTGAGGGAATCACAATCAGCAAGAGCCAAGGAGCGACATATTCAAAAGTTGTTGTACATCTGACACAAAGAATTCCGCGAGCTGCCATATACGTCGCTTGCAGCCGGGCAACATCAGCGAACGGACTATTTGTAGTTTTAAAGTTTGTAGCACCTAAGCGTGTATCCGATACTGTACCGGTTCAACAGGAAATCCTTCAACTCCAAGGTCCAAAAGTCTATAACTACATTCGACGAAGATTCACATGAAGATCCTCCAAAAATATATTATCAAAATATTTAGACCTTGCGCGCACAATTTGCATACGTGGCGGCAAATCGGATAATGCATAAAGCGGATCTTATATGCTTTGTTGAAACTTGGACTCTACAGAATGAAGAATATCCTTTACTTGGTTACAAGACGGTTCATCGTATGGAAAGCAGAGGAAGCACAATGCGTGAGAAAAAGGGAATATTAATATATGCCATATCAAACACTATTGCCGAATTTGTTTATGAAAAGGATTACAGCCTCGGTTCCAATACAATGGTTGTAACCAAGCTAAATGGAGTTTATGTTATGACTCTTTACCGAAACTCTCAATTCTCCATTGACGTACTAAAAAACTGCGTCGAATGTAATATAAATAAGATATAAGATATACATTCAGCAGCAGGAAATGAATCGACTCCACGTATAATCCTAGTTGGCGATTTCAATATTTGTCGACTGACGAATGAAAATGCTAGCATTCAAAATATGTTATATTCTAAAAATTTTGAATTGCAATTAGCATCAAATGAGATTACCACCAAAGGATTAACACAGATTGATTGGGCATTTTAAAATTTTAGACCTTGCTCTGCTTTAACTTTTGAAACTCCGTTTAGCTACCATGATGGAACATTCATAAATTACAATAATTAGTTTCGTTTTAATATATGTAAATATACTCTTAGATGTTAAGTTATTTGTTTTTAATTTATTTAATTATTTGTTTTTATTATTTTTATAATTGTAAAAAAATAAATACCTAAAAATTTTATTATATATGCAATTTTTATGTTTTTACTGAGGGTGAGGCTATATATAAGTCGGTTTACCCGACTGCAACTTTTTCACTGGTTTTTATCATTGGTATATATAGTCCACAGCGATGCGACTATATACTCATTCTGATGAAGCAAATCAATAGTGTTTTATTCAAGGCTTCTGAATTTACTCCAGACATCAGTCAAATTAACAAAAATACACAAATCGACAAGAAAAGCTCGATCAGTAGTTTGGCCTTATTTCTGGAAAAAGAACATATTTTACGAGTGAAAGACCTCTATGCGACAAAATGACACAAAACTTACAAAATTGCTACCATATCATATTCCCCTAATAAAACTTTTATTATAAGCAATTCAAATTAGAACAAACATTGTGGACCTCAGTCCTTATTAAACACAATAAAATAGCGATTCTGGGCTATTAAAGCAAAGATAACAGCACTTTCAGTAGTAAGTAGTTTGTAGTTTATCCTGTTGCTTATTGCCATCTCTCCATTGTGGATCGGCCCATAATGTGTACGCTGTCCCTACGCGTACCTTGTCTCGAGGTGGACGCACAATGACAAAGGGCGGGTGACGTATGAACTCATACGTGACGCGGACTTTGTACAGGAACGTCCGGAATTCTGCTTTGTCTGGGCTTTATGCTGACGGGACATGGCTCGCTCAACGCATTTTTGCATCGGAGAGGTCTGTTCGACACACCGGACTGTATGTGTGGTGGGGGCAAGTAAACTGGAGGCATGTACTGACATGTCTCTACTACCCACACATTAGGGACTTAGTATGTATTGATAGTACCCAGACGGGAGCAGGTAGGACTTTAGAGGACGATCGGACATATGGGAGGTTGGGTGGGTTTGCCGGGAGGTATTTAATAGGAGAAGATGGAGCCATGATTAGTGCAGGTAGTTGTCTACGCAGCCGTTCGCAGCCGTTCGCAGACCCGATGCCGTAGAATATCCGCCTAATGTGTGTTGTCGTTTTTGTCCTATGTGTTCCTAGTCACCCGTGATGGGGACTATATCCATGTTATTCTGCGTCCTAAGTTGCTGGGACAGGTTGTATGACCATGGATAACCCGTAAGGGTTATTGTTAGTGTTGTGTACTTGCCAAGTTATTGGCATGGGGCAGAAGGTGATGGGCCACCAGTCCTGAAATGTTCTTTTTCCATCGTTTATTTATTGGCAAAAATATATATTTTTATGCTATAATAAACACTAGTTAACAGTAACAAATCCAATACACATAGTCGAGACATTGAAAAATTACGTATACATTTTTGCAATGAAAAGTTCAAGAAACATTGTATAGATATTTGAAAGGTTAAAATGGAAAAAAAAATATAATATTTTATTCTGATAACCACCAACATTTTTTGGTATTTAATTTTTGTGTACATTTTATATCTTTTTGTGATATGTTCATATCATATTTTATATTTAAATCTTCTGATGTGCTGTTGGCTGATTTTATATTAGTTGTGGTAGAAGACTGGAGTGTAATGTTCGGTTTTAGTAATTTTTTTTATCAATGTATAGAAAGGCTTCTTTTGTGACAAAGCCATTCTCTAGTGATTGATATATATGTATATGTTTCATTATTATAATAAGGAGCCTTTATAAAATTGTTCTCTTTATAAAATTGTTCTCTGCATCTTATGTTATTGCTGATTAAGTTTATTATAAAGTTGTCTATTTGTATTGTATTACACCGTGTTACACACATTCTGTCCTATGAACCAAATATACTTTTTCGGAAAGGGGATACAAAATAAAAATAGACGTGTATCGGCGATTATCATGTACATGTCCGAATTTTTTTTTTAAGTTTGAAGTATGAAGCTCGTAGTGGCCTGTGTGAAAGCCTTTGGACCGATTTTAAACCCTTTTTCAGTGATCCAATCGAGCTGATTTTTTGCAGGCAGACTCGTGGAAATGTCTGTATCACGATTTTAATATTCCAATTAGTTGTATATTCCTCAACTACATTGTATGTTTCCGAGTCACAGTATTTATTGCAAAACACGCAGAATAACTTTTCTTTTTCTTCAGCTGGAATTGTAAATTCCATTTTTCACTTTTACTGATAATTTTTTTTTTTGTAGGTCTTGCCATAATGATCGAAAATTGTGAACATATAAAACCAAAAAAAAAAAATGATAATTATCTTACACACTTATTAAGAATAATGCAACTCTGTAACAATACAACACACTACTGAGGTAAATATAAGTTGACAATTAAAAATGAAAGACATAAGTGATCCGTGAATTTATACGTTCCTTAAAAGTTATTTGAATTTTAATTAATAAGTTTGACCCTTTCCACGACCTACATAATTGTTCAAGGCCAACAAATTTTTGGAGAAACTTCTGGGCTGAGGTGACCATATTGATTTATTTGTGTAAATGGTTGTAACCTTTTAATTGCTCAACCACTAATTTGATTATCATTTAAGAATTTCTCGTTATAAATGTTCTTTTATTATTTCGTATGTTTTTTTTGTATTATCACTAATATAACTACTTTTTTGTATCCATTAATTACTTAACCTTCATAAGGTCTTCGGGTCAAATTTGACCCATTTTGATATTATAATTGAATTTTTTCCAAAAGTGAGTGGTTGATCTTTTTGATTTTGTATGACGTTTACTTCATTTAAGTTTAAGTTTTTAGAACAAAATATTTATAAAAAATTTTACACTTAAAGTCTTTGGGTCATATTTGACTTGGAGCAAAAATCTTGATTTTTGTTACGTAAAATTGTGTTAATTTTTTTCAGAGCTTTGGCAGCACTACAATTAAATGTATAAGTTATCATGAGGAATCCTCGTGTTCCCACACTCTCACAGTTTGGTTGCACTAAAGCAACCAAAAACCCCACACGAGCCGTTTGATCAGCACATTCGACACCTCATAATTTGGTAGCATTCGATCAACCAAATACTTAACCATCTTTCATGAGAAACCCTCATGCTCCCATATTCCCATAGTCAACACGAGCCGCTATGTCAGCATATTCTACACATCACAACTTGGCTAAAGGTGAATAACCAAACATGCTACACGAGCCGCAGTGTCAGCAAACAGCAACATGTGCAATGGTAACGTTGGCAGAACGACAGCGGCGCAGCATAATGTAGTGGCTTTAGTTCGGAGCTCCCCAAACGTGACTGAGCGCTTTTGTGCATGTGTATGTTCTTTCTGCTTTTTAATAGTGTTTGTTGTTCTTTTTGCAGTGAAGTTCTTTCTGCTTTTACTTGTGTGTATGTGTGCTTGTGTGCTTCGATCAATGCTGAACATCAAATGACTCGCTTCGTTTGGCCATACACATACTTTGTACGAAGTAGCTGACGTATACGTGTGCCACCATAACGTCGACTGCGCAAGCCCTAGGGCTTGCAAATGAAATTTTGCGTGGCTATGCTTTAGTTTTAAGCAAATGTAGAATTGTAAGTTAGTTATTAACTCACCCTCTAACAATAAAGTTGTTTTTAATTAATTAACAACCCAAATCGTATAATTGGCGCCCAACGTGGTTGACTTCGCGACAAGTAAATCTAAAGAAAAAAAACTTGGAACTTCGTGGAAAGTGAAACTGCAAAGCTAAAAGCAAATATCCTGTAAAAACGGAAAGAAAAAAACCGTGGTTCACTTCGCGAAAAGTAAATCTAAAGAAAAAATTAGAACTTCGTGGAAAGTGAAACTGCAAAGCTAAAAGCAAAAATCCTGTAAAAAAGGAAAAAGAAAAAAAAACATAACGTAATTCACTTCGCGAAAAGCAAATCTAAAAATTAGAACTTTGTGGAAGGTGAAACTGCAAAGCTAAAAGCAAATATCCTGTAAAGAAGGGAAAAGAAAAATTAAATTAGTATTCTGTGAAAGAAAACAAACAGTTGGAACTCAGAAGTGTACTAAAACAACCTTTAAGGAAAAAGGACCATCTGAAGTCACCAAGGAACGAATATCCTTGGGCAGCGAGAAACAACAGTGAAAATAATCTGAAGACTCCCCAAGGAACGAACATACTGGGTCGGCGAAAAGAAGCAGAATCAACACCAACATCCATCTGAAGAGCAACAACGGAAACTAGTTAACCCTAGGATAGGGGATAAGCTTTCGATCACTAAATTGACCTCTTGGTCTGGCCAGACCACATGACTATAATAGACAGATTTTTGGCTATAAACATACTGTATACCTAATCATGGGGTCTTAATTCATATGGAAATTGTTGATATGTGTTATACATAGTCATTTAAAGCGAAACTGTATCTACATACTTCCAAAATAAGGTAAAAAGGTCACAAAAAATAATATACAAAAAAGGTAAAAAATCCTCTTTTTTGATAAAAATCAAATTTCATGTTTATTTTTCAAGAAGTAAATTCAAGTTCTTAACATAAGTATTAAATCAAAACAAAATCAAAAATAATGCGTATGAGCTATTCGAAAAATACGATGACAGTGAACGCCACTATCAAGCGGAAATTATCCTTAGAAATAAAGTGCGAGGTGCCGCAGATGCGGTACTCTCGTCCTTTAGCACCGTATTAAGTTTTAGGGCAATCATTGCCCGTCTCGATTTTACTTACGCGGACAAACGTCCGATATACCTAATCGAACAAGAACTTTCCACGCTGAGGCAGGGTTCGATGCAGTTACTAGACTTATACGATGAGGTCGAAAAGAAGCTAACCTTGTTAGCCAATAAGACAATCATGTCGTATGAAAATAGTGTAGCAGACACTATAAACGAAAAATATAGGGCCGATGCACTTAGGGTTTTCATATCAGGGTTAAGGAAACCTCTTTGCGATATCCTGTTTGCTTCAAGACCAACCGACCTCCCTTCTGCATTTGCCTTGGCACAAGAAGTAGACGCTAATAATGAGCGCTACGCGTTCCCGAAAAATTTCGCAAATAGATCGGATAGTTCATACAACAAAAAGGCAAGTTCAGCCCAAAATTCCCCTAATACGGATCACAATGTGGGACAGAAGAACCCACATTATTCGGTTACCAGACAGCATCAGGCTGGTCAACCGCAAAACCCCTTAAGTAGTCGAAAGCCACACACCAGCGGTAACTAACGACGCACTATAGAGAAAATTCGTTCTTCAGCCGTACTGTTCGCATGTGGAATAATCTTCCAGCAAGTGTTTTTCCTGCCTGCTATGACATTATCAAATTCAAGGCAAACATCAACAAACACTACTCCCTCTTTCCTCCCTCCAATACCCTTATTTCCCATCGCTAACACAGTGCATTGCATTTATAGGGGGCATCCCCTGAGTGTTAGTCCAAAAAAAAAAAAAAAAAAAAAAAAAAAAAAAAAAAATACTCTGATCATAGACTCGTCGAACCTATGGAGGTGGACCCTTCAATATCCCAATTTAAACAAAAAACAAACTACCAAAGTCACGACTATAATGACAGGCCGCAGGGAAATATGCAGAAACGAGCGGCAAATTCAGGGCGATACACAGGGCCAAAACTACAACGTGTGAATCATCTTAGCGAAGAACATGAATCAATGGTCGACCCAACGTATGATGAAGAGACGGAACAGGCCGTAGACGAAATTGAGGGCGATGAGCTTAATTTTTTAAAGGAAGGTCCCTCCTGCCTTGGATTTCGAGGTCAATAGGAGGGAAAGAAATCAAACTCCTTGTCGACACGGGGTCTTCAAGGAGTTACATTAAACCTTTGCCGGAACTAAAGGGAATAAAAGTGGTCCAAAATTCATTTGCAGTAAAATCAATCCATGGAGTTACCCCTATCAAATGCGCAATTAAAATTTTCGGCGTAGCAGAAGACTTTTTCATTCTACCCGAGTTGACATCATTTGACGGCGTTATCGGCCTTGACTTATTGTATAAGGTACACGCGTCCATTGATTTAAAAACTAACACAATTACTCATGACCATGGAAAGGAGGTTATCTTATTTATAACCAGCCAGGATATGAATCATCTACAACTTCAGGCTAAGTCGGTACCAAGGGAGTTCAAAGACGCATTCTTCAGAGTAATTGGCAATGTAAACGGAGTTTTTGCAGACCCCAATGAAGCACTCCCATATAATACAAATGTAGTTGCGACGATCCGCACGGAGAACGAAGATCCAGTGTACTCAAGACTGTACCCGTACCCACTGGGCGTTGCGGATTTTGTTAATAAGGAAATCCAGGATCTACTGGCGAACGGTATCATTCGAAAGTCTAGGTCCCCCTATAACAACCCAATATGGGTCGTTAAAAAAAAGCGTTTTGACGAAAATGGACAGGAAAAAAACGATTAGTAATAGATTTTCGAAAATTTAATGACAAAACTATCAGCGATAGGTACCCGATTCCGGAAATCCGGAAACTCTATCCAATCTTGGTGGGTGTAAATTCTTTACTACACTCGACCTAAAATCAGGTTTCCACCAAATTCAGCTGTCTGAGCCCGATAGAGAAAAAACTGCATTTTCTGTAAAAAACGGAAAATATGAGTTCTGCAGACTGGCCTTCGGCCTAAAGAACGCGCCCAGCATTTTCCAAAGGGCGATAGATGATGTGCTAAGAGAACACATCGGAAAGAGATGTTTCGTCTACGTAGACGATGTAATAATATTCTCGAAAAATGAGCAAGACCACTTAAAAGATACGGAAGTAGTGATGCGAAGTCTATTTGAAGCCAATATGAGGGTCTCGGCGGAAAAATCAACATTTTTCCAAACCGAGGTCGAATACCTAGGGTTCATAATTTCACAAGGAGGAATTAGAACTTGTGCAGAGAAAATTGAAACAATTCGAAATTTTCCTGAGCTCAACACCCTAAGAGGTGTAAGGTCATTTTTAGGCTTGGCGGGATACTACCGCTGCTTCATACGCGACTTCGCCAAGATTGCGAAACCACTATCGAACATACTGAGAGGAGAGTACGGCCGAGTTACTGCAACACAGTCAAAAAAAAAACAAAATTGATTTGACCAGTGAACAGAAAAAAGCCTTTAATAAAATAAAAGAAATACTAGCGTCTGAAGACGTAACATTAACATACCCAAATTTTCAAAAACCGTTCGATTTAACCACGGATGCATCCTCCCATGCTATAGGTGCTGTCCTTTCACAGGAGGGAAAACCTATAACCATGATTTCCCGCACTTTGACAGGTAGCGAGGAACATTACGCTACTAATGAACGGGAATTATTAGCCATTGTCTGGGCACTAAAGACGCTCAGAAACTATCTTTATGGGGTATCAAAATTAAACGTATTCACGGACCACCAACCATTAACCTTTGCCGTTTCGGACAGAAATCCGAACTCGAAAATTAAAAGGTGGAATGCTTTCATAGATGAATGCAACGCAAAGCTAATTTACAAACCAGGCAAGGAAAACGTAGTTGCAGATGCGCTGTCTAGGCAGCACATTTATGCCTTAGACAATATGAGTGTCGAAACAATCCACAGCGAAGAGTCATCTACCAACACGATTGAGAGAATTGATAAGCCGGTAAATTGCTTCCGTAATCAGATACTTGTAGAGGAAGGCATAGAACCCCAGAAAAGAACTTTCATTATTTTTGAAAAAAAACAAGACAATTGATTACATTCCGAACCGACGACGATTTAATTAAAAATCTACAGGAAGCCGTAAAAGCAGATGTAGTAAACGCTCTGCAGTGTGACCTACACACATTGGCACGATTCCAGCATAAATTGATCGAACTCTTTCCAACCGTGAAATTCAGACACACAGAAAAGCTAGTTATCGATGTATCAGACCCGAACGAACAGCAAGAAATTATCGCGGCCGAACACAATCGGCAGGGTCCACAGGGTCGAAATATTTTTTGACTTGCATTGACAAATTTTCTATATTTTGCAATAGTACAGTCACTAAAGTCCAGGACGATAGTAGACGTTAAGCCTCAGCTCCTCCAGTTACTCAATGTGTTTTCATGTACAAAAACTATTTACTGTGACAATGAAAAGTCGCTTAATTCACATAGCATCAAGTCCATATTAAAGAACCATTTCGACATCGATATTGCGAACGCTCCACCCTTGCACAGTACCTCAAATGGACAGGTAGAGCGATTTCACAACACACTGATGGAAATATCTAGATGCCTTAACCTTGACAAACATTTAGACGATATCGAAGAAATAGTTCTTTTGGCTACCATCGAATATAACAGGTCAATACATTCAGTAACTGAGATGAAACCAATTACCGTCTTTCATTCCACGAAAGTCGACGCACAAATAGTATCACGTATAGAAAACACTCAGATTAAAAACCTAGGGCGCACTATAAGAATAGACAATATAGGAACTTTGCCGTTGGAGAGAAAGTGCTCGTAAAAAATAACAGAAGACTAGGTAATAAACTTACACCTCTTTACACTGAAGAGAAATTTGAAAATGATCTTGGCACAACTGTTCTCATAAGAGGGAGGAGGGTCCATAAGGACAATCTCCGCTGAAATTTCTTCCTTTCTAGAATTAACATAACGTCCTACATGGGTGATGAACTAGAGAAGGATATTACTTATTCTTTCAGAATCGCTTTAAAATTGGTTATAGCCATATTGGTATCAGCAACAACTGGAGGACTAATAGACTACTCAAATGCAAGATACATTCCGGTGACTGGCGGTGACCTTGTAATCTGGGAAAGTTTTGGACACATCAAAGACGTTACCAACCTGACTCTGTACGAACGACTAAAGGACGAGACAGCTAACGCTACGGACCACTTCCCCCAAACACACATGAGGAAGTTGCTGGACGCAGACATAAACCAGATAAGTAGACTAATACAGACGGTAAATACTCATCACAGACAAGCGAGAAGCTTGAACGCTATAGGGACGGTACTGAAATACATCGCAGGGACCCCAGACCACGATGACTTTGACAGACTAACAAACACAGCAGAACAATTAATTGACTCCCAGGACAGACAGTTTACTATCAACACGGAGGTACAAAAAGAAATTAATAGTCACACCACTACAATAAATAAAATCTTAAGAACAGAAAAACAAAGAGAAATAGACACTAGCCACCTTTATGATATTCTCTTAGCTAGAAACAGAGCAATAATAACAGACTTAGACAATCTTATCACTTCAATCACATTCGCAAAAATTGGAGTCTTGAATCCTATCCTTTTAGACAGTAACGAGATAAACTTCATAATAAAAAATGAGCACTTCACAAACCTCTCTGTGGCCGATGTTATGGCTCTAGCTAATATTAAGATTTTGCAATACGATAATGTAATATACTTCCTAATACGATATCCTATTCCTAAGCTTAGATGTAAGAAAATTACTATTTTACCAGTAGCTCACGGTCATCAAATGCTCCACCTACAAGAATCCACCTTAGCGGTATGCCACAATCGTACCTTAGCGGTGAGGAACTGCAGCGACACGATACCAACGTTTTGTCTACCGTCGTCAGCCACATCATGCGCTCTACAACTATTGACACGTAACACTGCAAGCTGCAGCACCACATTCAACAATCTCACGCCGATTACACCGATAGGCGATGGATTGGTAGTCATCAATGATCAACTGGCAATCGTAGAAGAAAGTAGTGAAGCTCCCATTACAATTAATGGTACTTACCTGGTCATTTTCAAAAGCCATGTAAAAATCAACGATTCAGTATATTACAACGAAAATTCAACGACTCCTCTGCAACCTGAAACCCCATGGGCTTCTGCGATTAACCTAACGCAACACACCGAGATACTAAGCGCCCCCTATCTCCACCACGTTAACAGACAGAATCTTCAACACATCCGTCATTTACAACATACGATCGAGCAGGGTCAAATTGCAGGTTTATCAACTATTGGTGCTTTTGCTGTTGTGGGACTGGCAGCTTACCTATTACGACGTAGGGTCATCATAACAAAAAAGATCATCATAACCAGGTCCGTTGAAGATGCAATAAAGAACGCTGTTACGAGGACCGAGGACGGCCCCCACTTAGAAGGGGAGGAGTTATCATGAGGAATCCTCGTGTTCCCACACTCTCACAGTTTGGTTGCACTAAAGCAACCAAAAACCCCACACGAGCCGTTTGATCAGCACATTCGACACCTCATAATTTGGTAGCATTCGATCAACCAAATACTTAACCATCTTTCATGAGAAACCCTCATGCTCCCATATTCCCATAGTCAACACGAGCCGCTATGTCAGCATATTCTACACATCACAACTTGGCTAAAGGTGAATAACCAAACATGCTACACGAGCCGCAGTGTCAGCAAACAGCAACATGTGCAATGGTAACGTTGGCAGAACGACAGCAGCGCAGCATAATGTAGTGGCTTTAGTTTTAAGCAAATGTAGAATTGTAAGTTAGTTATTAACTCACCCTCTAACAATAAAGTTGTTTTTAATTAATTAACAACCCAAATCGTATAATTTATATATATATTTGTCTCTTTTCATCATACTTGCTGAACATTTTATTTGTATGAAAACTGGGATTCCCCCGGTAAATACAAAAGCATTGTTTGTCTTATTGCTTATAACAACATAGTTTTTAGTCATTGTTCAAACAAAGAACTAATAGGTCGCATCAAAGTTAAAAATTGTTGTTTCTGTACTTATTGTAGAAAAATGAATAAGAGTGAAATAGAAATTATGCTAAATACATTGTCGGACGAAGAAGAAATTTGTTCAGAAAATGAAGATCATCTGGAATATGTTGCGACATCTGAAAGTTCTAGTGGGGATGAAATTGATGAAGCAGCTACTGAAGAAATGACATCAAAAGGTGGTGAAATAAGATATTTCAAGGAACCTCTTGCAAATAGCCATGGAAGATTCCGAACGGAGAACATTATTAGCATGACGCCAGGCTTGACCCGCTATTCTTGTTCAAGAATTACAACGGAAGAGATTTCCAGTTTTCAATTGTTTTTTCCACCTCCTGTGATGAACATTATTTTGAAGTATGCTAATAATGAAGGTAAACATGTATTTGGTGTTGATTGGATAGAAGTGGATGACAACGAAATGTTCGCATTAGGTTTACTTTTGTTAGCTGGACTGTATAGATCAAACAATGAAAGTACGGAAAGTTTGTGGGATTCTGAGAAAGGAAGACCTATTTTTAGAGCAATCATGTCGTTAAAAAGATTCAAAATATACAACCGTATACAAGTAAGGAAATTGGAGCTATGCCTGAAAGAAACCAAGGAATGCGTGTAGTTCTTGACTTGACAGTTGGTCTGAAAGGTCTTAATGTGACTGCAGACAATTTTTTTACATCCTACCAATTGGGACAAAAATTGCTGGAGAAGCAAATTACTTTAGTAGGAACTATACGTAAAAACAAGATCGAATTGCCACCATCGATCGAATTAAAGTTAGAGCCAGTGATGCCAGGAGATTTTTTTCAGAAATCCCTACACTTATGAAAAAAAATCCCTTTTTTCCCTACACACACTTTTTTGCACCCTACGAAACTTTTTGAAGTTTTCAAAACAATAAACTTTATTTTTAACTTGTAGATTTAAATTTTGGTACAAAAATTCAGGTTTATTTAAAAATAAACTAAAAACAACATAAAAAAATCAAAAATAACATAAAAATAAACTGAAAACAATATAAAAAAATAACAAATATTATGAAAAGTAATTATTTATACGTTTTACGTTTTAGCATAGTTCATTGGTTTGAAATTACGAGATGTACATTTGAAATGTACACTGTTAATTACATTAACTTGTAAATGAGACCTAATAATGCAAAAGGAATTTAATATTTCATGGCTTAATTTTTTTTTTTTTTTTTTTTGTACATACATCAGTAACAATAGAAAATATCCTTTCCTCGTCTGCATTAGCATGTGGTAAACTTAACACAACTTTTGTAAGTTTTGCAAAAATTGGAAAAATTAAATTGTCATTGACATTTTTTGATTTGCAGACTTTAGACCAAAATGCTTCAGTATCTAATTTGCACAATATTTGTTTATCATAATCAGAAAAGTTATATTCCAAAGTTATCCATTCTTGGGTTAGTAAATTTAAGTCAATTTTATACTTATCACATAACAATTTAAATTGGTAAACGCTTTTGTTATTTTTTCCAATGGCTACTTCAGGATTTAATAATTCCATTTCTTTGAAAATAGACTTATCAAATGATAAGTGGCCACCTTTTTTGAGTTTCTTCAAGTGCAGTGATGTAGAATTGTAGACAATCAGATTTTATCTGATGAGAACTAGTTTTTGAAAACGTTTTCAACAATTCTTCAACAATTGACTTGTCCAACCATAACGTTAGCACCATCGCAACAGAGTCCAATGATATTATTGAATGGAATGTTGTAAGACAAAGTACATGTTTTAAAAAGGTCATAAAGTGCTTCTGCAGTACAATCAGCTCCCACGGGAATTAACTCCAACAACTGTACAAATGTTTTCTCATAATACCTTACAAGATGACACATCTTTTTTTTTTTTTGAAGAAATATCAGTGCTTTCATCCACTGGCACAGAAAATTTATATATTTGAAGCTTTCCGATGAGACTTTCCTTTTCGCCGTCCGGCGAACAATGTGACGACGAACAATTTTAGCGGTGAAAAAAATACAAATAAAAAAAAATCCCTACAAATCAATTAAATTAAGAAATCTTTCCCTTTTTCCCTACAAGTCAAATTTTTGGAAAAAATCCCTACAAAAAGGGAAAAATCCCTACACTTGTCATCACTGGGTAGAGCTGTATTCTCATCATTTTTTGTTTCACCAAAGACACTACTCTACTTTCATATATTCCCAAAAAAAATAAGTTTGTGAATCTTCTCAGCACTTTGCTTCATATGTCAGAAATTAGTAATCGCGAGGACAAAAAACGGTCTGTCGCGCTTCAAAAAATAACTTTTTGAGGATGCAAGCGACAGACAGACAGCACACAAGATCAGTTTTTAATCGAAGTTCTTGGCAGTACGTTGCCCCCGTGAATTAGTGACAAAGTGAAGTTTAAAAAAAAAGACACAATAAATCATACTTTCTCTACAATTTCAGATTTTGTAAGTATGTTACACAAACGAACAAGTGAACTCAATAATTTACAACCCCAAGTGAACGAAACACAAAAAAAACTAAACGTAACGAAATTGTAAATAAAAAAAAAAGAATTAAATAATTAGTATTATAAACCCACAAAGAACGTGTAATAATTATAAGACAAAACAAACATTGTACTTAGTTCAAAACAAAAAACCCACCCTTATTGTTAACTATAAAATAAGTACACGAAAAGTTACATATAACTACACAAACATATATTGTACAAAAAAAAACCCATGAATATACGAAACAATAAACAGTGAAATTAAAGAAATTAAAATAATCAAAGCCTTCTTAATTCAAAGGCAATAATTAAAATAGAAGTTTGTAACAAAACATTTGGTCCATTCGAACCGAATAAGTGTAAAAGAACAGAAATAATTGTGAAATTAATAACACAATTATTCTCGTCATTATTATCGTCTTCTTTGTGCATGTCCGTCCGCTTTCATACATGTGTGTATATACATACGTACATACAACGAAATAAAAGACCCAGTGGGGAAAATATAAAAAATGAAAATTAAGACCCCAGTGGGAAAAAGAGAAAAAATAAAAGACTAAAAAATTGTGAAAGTGGAAATTGTGCAAAAACGAACAAATAGATTAAAAACTGTGAAAGTGAAAATTTTGCAACACTGAAAGAAATGACCCCTGTATAAATAGAAATCGACTCGAAAACCAGTGAAAAGAAATAGACTCGAAAACCAGTGAAACAAGACCTACGTGAAAAAACTCGACTAGTTATGTGTATTTTTTTTTCTCTCTTTCTCTTCTTTAACAATTGCGAAATTTCCAGAAAAGTGCTAGAATTCCAACGTTTGCCAAATCGTGTTGAATTTATAATATTTATGTATAAAAGCATTTAGCGGAAAATGATTCAAAAAAAGAAGATAAAGAATAATGTAAAATTTTGTACTGTTCTATAACGGAAAATAAGTGTTCTAGAAATTTCGCAATTTTTCAAAACTACACTAAATTCTTCTAACGGTATTTCTAATTCTCTTTTACGCGCGTGACGCCAAAAAATCCCGCCAAATCAAAAACTATAAAATCTAATTCGACACAAAACTTCAGCAACAACCACAGACTCCAGACCCGAAGGAAGGAAAGAGACAACGAAAAGACCCAGCAAAAAGGCAGGTATCATCAACGCATACACATACGCATACATAAACCGTAAGTACAGTGAAAGGAAACACGACAAACTAGCAAATGATAGAGGCTAGCTGTTGCTAAGCTGTGGTTGAACTCAACTTCCTCGTATGACCCTGGTAATCATTTTCTTGTCGGTATGTGCTTTTTATAATAAATTGCCGGTATATGTAGCCCCTGTTTTATGATTCAACTGTTCGCCATTGCTGAGATTAATTTGTCACTGACCCCGCTCAATGGTCTTGGGTAGACATTTTTGTAATATGCCCATTTTGAAGATGAATTAGAGTGGCCTGAGAAATATTAGCAACGGTCAACTTTCGGAGGACTTGGAACAGTTCCGAGGAAATTTTGTGAGCGACTCTTGAAAGATATCATTGGAAAAGCGACGATCACGCCATTTTGTGAAAAATATTTTTCAACGACGAAAGTTGCGTCAATTGGTGAAAAATATTTTTATAAAAAAAGGTTGCGTTGATTTGTGAAAAATAATTTTCTACGACGAAAGTTGCGTCAACTAGTGCAAAATATTTTTTTGCGGCGAATGTTGCGTTGATTTGTGAAAAATATTTTTCTACGACGAAAGTTGCGTCAACTAGTGAAAACTATTTTTATGCGGCGAATGTTGCGTTGATTTGTGAAAAATATTTTTCTGCGACGAAAGTTGCGTCAACTAGTGAAAAATATTTTTATGCGGCAAAGGTTGCGTTGATTTGTGAAAAATAATTTTCTACGACGAAAGTTGCGTCAACTAGTGAAAATATTTTTATGCGGCGAATGTTGCGTTAATTTGTGAAAAATATTTTTCTACGACGAAAGTTGCGTCAACTAGTGAAAAATATTTTTATGCGGCAAAGGTTGCGTTGATTTGTGAAAAATATTTTTTCTACGACGAAAGTTGCGTCAACTAGTGAAAAATATTTTTCTACGACGAAAGTTGCGTCAACTAGTGAAAAATATTTTTATACGGCGAATGTTGCGTTGATTTGTGAAAAATATTTTTCTACGACAAAAGTTGCGTCAATTTGTGAAAAAATATTTTTATATGGCGAATATTACGCTAACTAATGAAAAATAATTTTCTACGACGACAGTTGCGCTAACTAAGAAAAATATTTTTGTACAACGAAAATTGCGTCAATTTGGAAAAAAAAATATAAAATTTTGGAAGACGAAAATTTTTTGGAAAAATAATTTTGAAGTTCAACATTGAGAAAGTTATTTTTTTTTTTGGAAATAGTTTTTGTTCTTGCATATTTTTTGCAGAATTGCGAAAAACATTTTTGGGCATTCCTTTTTTGAGGGAAAAGTTTCAGTAAACAGCCAAACCTATCGTCAATTTGTAAATAATTTTTTGAGACCCTATAATTATTATTGGATTATTTTGTGACTCCATCGTCGGTTGTTTACCAGCTATCTTTACACAATGTCTAAAGCACTTAGAGCTAAATTTGCAAACTGCGTGAACGATTTAGTGGACTTCGAATCAGTGTATTCAGTCAAGGAATCCTCCGAGAGTATACATGCTTTAGAGGTCCTAAGGGTAGAGATAAATTCTTTATGGGATCAAGTGAAGAAGTCCTATTTGAATTGTAGGGATCAAGAGGAGGTCGAGGGAGAGAACCCCATTGATAAGACTAAGGTTCGTACACACTATAAGGAAGCCTTAACGAGTTATCAACGAGTGTTAAGTTCACTGAACGACGAGATTCTGACCCTATCCGATCGGAATTCTGAGGAAAAACGAGAAAGGATGTCCGCACTGCCGCCGAAAGACACTGAGAAGGAGTTTGCTCCTGTTTTCCGGTTACCCCCTTGCGATACTGACACGTTTCATGGGGGATACGGCAAGTGGCCGACGTTTCGCGATCTTTTTTCCGCCATCTACATTCAAAATACTAGACTCAGTAAGGTTGAAAAATTGTTCCATTTGACACAAAAGGCAGCTGGTGAGGCGCGTGAAATTATAACCCACGTTCCCTTGACGAATGAAGGGTTTGATATCGCGTGGAGAATTTTAGTTGCCCGCTACGAGAACAAACGAATGCAGGTGAATGACCAGCTAAAATCTCTTTTTAATCTACCATCAGTTTCTGGTGATTCGGGAGCGTCAATTCAAAAGTTACAACGGACAGTAAACAGCTGCGTACAGACCCTGGAGACTCTCGACATTACTACGAATGGATGGGACCCAATTTTGATTTATCTTAGTTCTACGAAGCTGCCAAGAAATTTCCTTGAAGATTTTGAAAGTTCTTCAACTGACTGTTCGATTCTTCCGACTTGGGCCGATTTTGATAACTTTTTGACTCATAAGTTTAAAACTATAGAATCGGTAGGAAACATTCGACCCTCTAACCCGAAGTTTATTCAACCCAAATCAGAGCAGGGAAACAAGGGAAGGCATGTTAATACCTTCCATACTAACACTGTCCATAGAGCGCAAAATTCTACGCAGAAAGGAAAACACTCAACAGCTCCTCAAGGTGCCCAGCGCCCAAAGGAGGAGCCAGTCTGTCAACTGTGCAAGGGCACTCACAGCCTACGCGTTTGCCAAAAATTTCTGGATAAGACCACGAATGACCGCATTCACGTGGTAAAAATTTCACATTTGTGCTATAACTGTCTCTCATCGGACCACGGAGTCAGGGACTGTAAGAGCCGCTTTAGTTGCAGAACATGTAGTCAACGGCACCACTCCTTACTACATAAGGGTAATGATACCCAGTCTGCAAATGTCAGGGAAGATGCGCGACCTAGTACCAGTGCATCAGCTCTAACGACCCTTATACAGTCCACTCCAAACTTAGAAACACCCAGGCTTACGACCCTGACTCTCCAAGAGAACAGTTTCCAAAATCCTCAACCCCACACGACATTGCTATTTACATCCATTGTTCAGCTCGAGTCTCGAGGGCAGAGGTACGATGCCAGAGCTATTGTCGACTCGGGATCACAATCCACCTTTATATCAGAGAAGCTCAAAAACCGTCTGAGACTCCCCACCAAGACAAATCTAGTTCATGTGTCCGGATTGAGTCAAGTCGCATCCGAGACTTCTACCAAATCTTGTTTGTTTAGTCTTCGTTCTCGCATTGATCCTGATTTTGAACTGGAAGTATGGGCCCCGGTACTGAAGACCCTTCCGTCAAATTTACCCTCAAGGACCCTTGACAGGACTCAACTTAGCTGTGCTGCCGGCCTAGAACTGGCAGATCCTAGATTCTACACAAGTCGGTCAGTCGATCTTTTGATTGGAATGGACATTGGACCCCTTATATATTCTTTGGAAACGCCTATGCAGTCAGTTGGATCTCTGCTGGCGCAAAAAACAGTTTTTGGATGGATTGTGGGAGGACCTCTACCTCAACGGTCCAGCGACGCTGATCGGATTGCGCTATGCAACACAGTTTCCATTGACAAGATTCTCACACGTTTTTGGGAGGTGGAGGAGACCCCAAAAAAGATTTTGCGGTCAGAAGAAGATAACTTTTGCGAAGAAAATTATAAAGCTTCAACTCGCCGAGAATCCACTGGAAGGTATAGGGTGACACTGCCGTTCAGGACGTGTGAGGAACTAGGAGCTTCGAGGAATATAGCTATGGCTCAGTTTCATCGGATGGAGAAAAAGCTGCAGAGGACCCCTGAAGTTAAGGAGCACTACGACAAATCCATCTTGGAATATATGGAATTAGGAAAAATGAGGAAGGTTCCAAGTCATGAGATTGGAAAAATGACACATTTTTATTTACCACATCATGCCGTCATAAAACCCGATAGGTTAACGACGAAACTTAGAGTCGTATTCAACGCGTCTAGCCCCTCAGCGAACAAAAAAAGCTTGAATGACATTTTGTACCCGGGACCGATTCTACATCTGACTCATTCACCTTCACGGCCCCAATTATTGCAAAATTTTTCGACCCCTGTGGCTGGCTTTCGCCGGTCATAATAGTGGCCAAGCTGATCATGCAACAGGTTTGGCTGGATAAAATCGGATGGGATGACGCCTTAAAGCCTATTACCTTTATGAACTGGCAAACTTTTGTAAAAAATTGCCCATCCGTCAACACAGTGTCAATTCCCAGGTGGATACAATTCAAGCCCACCAGTGTTGTCGAGATACACGGTTCTGCGATGCTTCAGAAAGCGCCTACGGGGCGGCACTCTACATTCGCGTGGAACACGCTAATCGACAAACAGACACTTTTCTGCTAGCAGCTAAGACTCGCGTTGCCCCTATTAAGAAAATTTCCCTACCTAGACTGGAACTCTGCGGTGCTGTGCTGCTGTCAACACTGGCTGCTGCAGTTATACCGAATCTTAACCTAACTAACATTTCGACCCACTATTGGACAGACTCAACCATAGTGCTGGCCTGGCTTAGGAAACCTCCATGCTCCTGGAATACATTTGTTGGAAATAGAATCTCAGATATTTTGGATAACGTAGGGGTTGAAAACTGGCGCCATGTCGACTCGGAATGTAATCCGGCCGACGTTGCAAGCCGCGGATGTACACCAACCGATTTGAAGTCACACCATTTATGGTGGTACGGACCACCCTGGTTAAGGCTACCTAAAACCAGCTGGCCAAGTTATAATCCTCCAGGAGACACAACTCTCGAGGCGAAGCCGGTAAAGGTTTTTGCTACGACGACATGTGAAGACCCCCTGCTTAGATTTTCATCATTGACCCGAGCCTATCGAGTTTTGGCCTATGTTATGCGGTTCTGGAGAAACACCGGTACCAACAGGACCCACTTAAGAGTTACCGGCCTTGAAGTAACGGCAGCTGAAATTCAAGATATCAAGACTAAACTTATAGTGATTTCACAGAAACACTATTTTAATGTCGAATGGCAATCATTGCAGAAGAAAACTCGAATTCCTCCTCATAGCCCACTTTTAACACTCAATCCATTTTTAGATACGAAGGGAGTGATCCGGGCCAATGGTCGGCTGGTTCGGTCGCCGGCCTCGACGAAGGCTATTCACTTAGAAGCCTCGAGCGACTTGTCGGCCCAATCGTTTCTTGCTGCACTCTCAGGGTTCATCGACAGGAGATGGTGCCCCAAGTGCATATATTCGGACAACGGCACAAACTTTGTCGGCGCCTCTGAACTAATTCGCAAGGATAGACTGGCTTTTATGAAGACTCTTCAAAATCGCACCATGGAGACGAACGCGCACCAATCACTTGAGTGGAAATTCATACCCCGGGCCCACCTCACATGGGTGGCCTATGGTAAGCCGGGGTGAAGTCCTTTAAGACGCACTTGCGCAAATTGATACCAAAAATGAATTTCACCTTTGAAGAACTCTCTACCATCTTAGCCAGAATTGAGGCCTGTCTAAACTCACGACCCCTTAGCCCGGCCAGTGATGACCCTGATGACCTCTCTCCATTGACCCCGGGTCATTTTCAGATTGGGACATGCATGCTGGCTCCTGCGGAACCAGATTTATCAGGGGAAGAAGTGACGCTGGCCAACCGATGGAAACGCTTAAAAATCGTCTATCAACATATCTTCCAACGATGGAAAACCGAAATCTGAAGGAGCTACACCGTCGTTACAAATGGAAATACCCCCAAGAAAATTTCCAGGTCAACGACCTCGTCGTCATCAAAGACGAACGGGTAACACAAAACGACTGGAAAATGGGTCGAATTGTCAGAACTCATCCTGGCAGTGACCAAAATGTCCGCGTGGTTGAAATTCGAACCAGCCATGGACTCGTCAGCCGACCAATTACCAAAATTGTTCGGTTACCCACCAAATGACTCAGAAATCTCTAGGTCACGCTACTCAGCAATTACACACGTTTTGTCTTTTTTCTCTTTATCTCTCCTTACCAATTAATACAATCATTTCTACTTACAGACATGGCCGCTTACTTACCTCGCCCCAGCCGCTCGGCCGATCGCCACCGAGCACCGACCGGAAACCGATTCAGGGACCCAAGCCGTGGCAATGATCACACATCACGACGTAACAGCCGTCCCACCAATTGGCAGTACTCCTGTGGCCTTTGTCAGGAAGACCACGCCATAAGATCCTGCAGGACCTTCCAGGAGATGTCTCCCCGGCAACGTTACGAGGCGATCGAAAGGCGAGGGTACTGCCGGAACTGCCTAGCTCTAAGCCATCTAGCCCCCGACTGTCCTTCTCTGACTGGCTGTCGTCAATGTGACCAACGCCACAACACCATGCTTCATGGCGCTCCGCAACTAAATATAGCCATGTTTGGCGTCGGCCCCCTGGAACCAGCATTCAACAGAGCCACAGTCTTCATACCTACGGTTATGGTTCAAGTGTCAGAAGATTGCCTCGATAGGTGGACATCTGTGCGTGGGCTTCTATGTCAATCTGCGGTAGTCTCGCGCATAGCCTCTTCCCTCGTCAAACGGCTGGGGTTGCCGACTTTTCATCACCAGGGGCGAAAGTTCGCCTCCTTCAAACTAATGTCAAGACATGAGCGAAATCCCGTTACTCTGAAGGTGGACGCTCTCATTACCAACGAGCTTCCTCGACGACCCTACTCAGACCCCATACTAGAAGACCCAGTGCCAGATGTTGGCCATCACCGACTGGCTGATGTTGACCCGAGATGCAACACCCCCATGGATATCGAGCTTGGCGGTGATGTTTATGCGGCAGTACGTCAAGAAGGCACGATACCTACCACAGTTGGGGCTGTACAAGCCTCAAAAACATCGCTGGGATATGTTCTAACTGGACCCACAAGATCCCTAACAGTTCAAAGGAACCACGCCTAGACGACCCATAACAGTTATGAGTCCGTTGGTAAGATTGTCACCAAGTCACGGGGGGGGGGGGGGGGGGGGGGGGGCGGAATGTTCAAAACAGCGTTAAACTTCTGTCCCACACTGTTTTGTTTTCTAAGTGTTCTCAACCTGTGCTATGTACAAATCTATGTACAGGTTTCTGTCGCGTTCCTTGCGCTTTTTCCTTCGTTTGTTATGTGCTAACGGTCTGTCGCGCTTCAAAAAATAACTTTTTGAGGATGCAAGCGACAGACAGACAGCACACAAGATCAGTTTTTAATCGAAGTTCTAGGCAGTACGTTGCCCCCGTGAATTAGTGACAAAGTGAAGTTTAAAAAAAAAGACACAATAAATCATACTTTCTCTACAATTTCAGATTTTGTAAGTATGTTACACAAACGAACAAGTGAACTCAATAATTTACAACCCCAAGTGAACGAAACACAAAAAAAACTAACCGTAACGAAATTGTAAATAAAAAAAAAAGAATTAAATAATTAGTATTATAAACCCACAAAGAACGTGTAATAATTATAAGACAAAACAAACATTGTACTTAGTTCAAAACAAAAAACCCACCCTTATTGTTAACTATAAAATAAGTACACGAAAAGTTACATATAACTACACAAACATATATTGTACAAAAAAAAACCATGAATATACAAAACAATAAACAGTGAAATTAAAGAAATTAAAATAATCAAAGCCTTCTTAATTCAAAGGCAATAATTAAAATAGAAGTTTGTAACAAAACAGTCAGTAAATTTGAAGACCATATGAAGGTTAAGATTGTGTCATTTGACACAAAATAGGCAACATTCTGAGAACGCTTAATACATTTTAATTAACATCTGAAAAAATATTCATGATAAGTAAGTGTTGTGCAAAAATGTAACAAATACAATTATAAACTATATCTAACCATTCGTCCACAGTTTTCGAAACAATTTTGTATTTATTTTCTTCTTCTGTATTAGTTCACAATGAATGACAGTAGGGTGTTTATTGGGTTTCTAAATCAACTTTTTCATACAAACCAATGATCATGGGTAAGAAGAATCATCGAAGCTTACGTCGTTGCAGAGTTGCTATATGTTTGTGTGTGATATGCCAGAGTTGCCAACATTTGTCGTTGTTGGCATGTGCTAGTCAGTGTTATCGACCTTTACTTTATTTCCCCTCCCCTAACCAGTTATGAGTTTTGTGTCCCCTCACCACGTCAACATTTTTGACAGTGTACATTGTACACTGTACAAACCTCGATCGAAGTTTGAAAGTTACCACCTTTTGTATTATTGAAAGCGGAGTTGCCACCTTTTAACTCACGTCTGTGATAACAGATGTCAGCGTTAACGATCTTTGATGGTTTACCCAGTAATACTAAAACCAGTGAAAAATTCGCAGTCGGGTAAACCGACTTATATATACCCTCACCCTCAGTAAAAACATACAAGTCTCATATTCCATAATAGCAACCTCAAAATACCGCATGTTATAGAAAAATATTGTAGAGTTTTTTTCTCGAAAATTTTATGTAAGTACCAGAAGGGGAGTTTTATCTTTACTAAATACAAAATTTGGGCAAGATCTCGTTGGCCATATTGATAACATTACATGGCTCATAAGGGGTGGGATGGTACATTTGTATGGGAGGTACCAGAAGGAGAGATACCAGACTTCCAAGTTTTTGTCCAATACTTTGACTAGCTTTATCTTTACTAAATACAAAATTTGGGCAAGATCGCGATGGTAATATTGATAATATTACACGGTTTATAAGTGGCGGGATGGTACATTTGTATGGGAGGTACCAAAACGGGAGTTGCCAGACTTCCAAGTTTTTGTCCGAAACTTTGTCTAGCTATACTAAGCACAGAATTTGGCCAAGATCGCGTTGGGCATATTGGTATTAGTACACGATTTTTGATGGGGCGGGATGGTACTTTTGTATGGGAGGTACCAGAAGGGGAGTTGCAAGACTTCCAAGTTTTTGTCGAAAACTTTGTCTAGCTATAGCTTTACTAAATACAGAATTTGGGCAAGATCGCGTTGGTCATATTGATATTATTACACGATTTCTAACACGCGTGGGCGAAATAGGCGATTTGTATGGGAGGTAGCCGAAGGAGTGTGGCTATATAGCCCATATGCAGTTTTGGGAAAATATTAACTCATGGCTCATAAGGGGTGGGATGGTACATTTGTATGGGAGGTACCAGAAGGAGAGATACCAGACTTCCAAGTTTTTGTCCAATACTTTGACTAGCTTTATCTTTACTAAATACAAAATTTGGGCAAGATCGCGATGGTAATATTGATAATATTACACGGTTTATAAGTGGCGGGATGGTACATTTGTATGGAAGGTACCAGAAGTGGAGTTGCCAGACTTACAACTTTTTCTACAAAATATTTTCCAGCCATAGCTTTACTAAATACAGAATATCGGCAAGATCGCGTTGGGCATATTGATATTATTACACGATCTAAATGGCAGGATAGTGCATATGTATGGGAGGTACCAGAAGGGGAGTTGCCAGACTTCCAAGTTTTTGTCCATAAGCAGTTTTGAGAAAATATTAAGCCATGCCAACTTTCAGAGTGATTGTTTAACTCTTTCGAAAGTTATCGTGCGTACCAGCAGGACAGACATACGGACATGGCTCAAAGGATTTAGAAAGTCATGAATCGAATTTGGTTTAAGACACTTGGGTTCTAATGTGAATATTTCTAGGTGTTACACTTTTGAGCCGTATCAAATGATATATACCCTCCTACCCGTAGAGTGAGGCTATAAAAATTGCAGTTAGTTCAGTCACTGTAAAACAATTTGAACACACACAGGTGCAATATATGATAATATGTGTGGTCTAGACCGAGGACGACGCGTCGATGATCGAATGCATTTTTGTTTACCGAATTGTCGTTGTTGATGTGTGATGTACGATTTCTGACTGTAGAGTATTTGGATTTAAATGTGTGCTGGGATATCCCAACGCATGTTCCTATTATTTATCACCAGGAGGACAAAAAAAAATAAAAGTTAATCTGTATGTAATGCAAAAGTAATATTAAGGCAATGAGAGTTACTTAGTAGTTAGTACGGTTACTTCTAGAAATATTCATCCCTTCAACATAGTACTGCTTCTTATCAAAAACCCATTTAAGCGACAGCAAAGCCAAGCGTAGCGTAGCCGAAGGGATGAGTGCGCGACTCGGATGCATGTACGCCCAGCATGATTTTATTATAAAATTTTTTTCCTCACGTGTACTTTTTTTTTGTTCCTTTTTCTTTTATCATTTCCCTTTTGCGATGCATGGTTCGTTCTAGTTTTAGAACAAAGCTTTTAGTCTTCGAACCATCGCACTATGCACTATGGCCGAAATCGCGATTTTAGGGGCACAAAACCCAGTTTTTCAACTTTGATTTTAAACAATTTTTTTGATGGTGTTCAATACCCAACATATTGATAAGAAAAAACAAACAAAAAAGTTTTCCTGTTGGCAACCCTGTTTATGTGCAAACAGGTGTTAATGTTTACATATCTTTCAGCAAGTGTTAATGCAAGTGAAGCAGTAGAATTTTTGTAAAATTAAAAACTGTTTTTTAATAATATATTCTTGTAAAAAAAACTGTGTAAATATGAGTTCTAATACTCCAGGTGAGTATTTTTACTATAAACAAATATAGTTTGCTAAATGTTTGTATTTCGTACTTATTTTGGTGTTTTTTGTGTATTTTTTGTGAAATTTTTGAAGAGTTTTATCGTTTTTCGTGGAGTAAAACTAAAAATATTTTGAAGTGTCATTGTAACTATTTACATGTGATTGTTTGTAGAAAACTGAAGTTTTATGTCATGGTGAAATTGTGTGCATTTGACTGCTAATAAACGAATTTTTAATATTTTTGCAGAAACACTCAGGTTCAAAAATTCTGAAATATTTGAGTTTTGGTTGAGAAATTGATTGCTCTCTCCTCTGAATTTGAAATTGATGCTCAAAGGTTTCGTGCTCATTGCATTAAAACCACGAATGGTACTCGATGTCTGCCACAATACACAAAATATTAGTGCATTCGTCACAAATAATTGAGGCCTCAGTAGTACCCGTAGGTTGCCTTGCAAAAAATTCATCTGAGGCGCGAAACAAATATTATAAAAAAGATCGAACTGGTCACGTTCGAAAAGATTCAATAGTTGACAACATACTTGACATGTATCATAGAGCTATGGATAGCTCTGACCCATATATTTCAAGTTTATGTTTGCAAGAACGTACAAATAGTTCAAAAAAACTTCCATTTCCTAGAGAAGTCATTGATCTTTTTAAAATACCAAAATTACCATCCGAACTGTTATTACCTTCAACATCCCAAGAGGTCTGCAGCTGCAATTATAGTTCCGATTCTGATGTAAGCTTCGTCGTTATATAATTATTCATTGGAATTAGAAGCGGATGAAAACGAAGAAACTCACCATGATTAATTAAGTCCTATATCTTTAGAGAATATGTTTGTTATTTTCATATTAATCCATAAATATTCACAATTTTTTTAACATTATAAATTTATAAATAAAAAAATAAATGAATTTCTTGGTAGCATTCAATATTTTTTTTCGTAATGGGCGTGGCCCGCCCATTTTTTTCTCAAGTGGCTTTTTTCTATTTGCCATTACTTTGGAAAAAGGAGATATTTCTCAGTAGCTTTCTTGTCAGAAATTACTATTTGTCATTACTTTAGAAAAAAGGGGCGTGGCCCGCCCATTTTTTCTCAATTCCTTTTTTTATCACTAGAAGTCTACACACCAAATTTGGTGAAGCTAGCTTGTCGGGAAACATTTTTTGCCACTAAAATCGCGATTTCGGCCATAGTGCTATGGTCGGAAATTTCATTTCGTTGGCCAAAAGTCAAAATGTTTACACTCAGGAAATATGTTGTTGTTTTTGAAATCAAGTAGTCAACACTCCAATAAAAGCAAAAATTAATTTTGTTGTTGTAATATGCAATTCACCGTTATTCGGTGAGTCAACGAAGTTGAATTTGTTTGCTTTATTTGTAAACAGAATTGCGTTCAGCAGTTTCTGATATTTGGTTGACCAAGCAGAAGAAAGGAAAAAATAAGGACGCACTAATAAATTATTTTATACAAAAATGTGGAGCCGATAAGATTTCAGATGAATGCTATAAGTATTTAACAAAAAAAGGACACATGCTTAACAAAATGGGAAAAGTGTCATAGACGATGATTTTAAAATTAAATATTCTGGCTGGCTTTGTTCAGAAACTGTAATAAACAGGCAAATAAATTTATAAATCGCTTCCACTCAATGCCCAGAGAACTAAGCCCAGATGAAAAAGTGGTATCACTTACTGGACGCCCGCTAAAAAATACTTTGAGAATTCTGAACGAAGTAAGAGGAGACAAGCAGCAAACCTCTCGATGACAGAACACAACGAAACAAATCGGTTGGTTCAAGCAGCACCAATTTCAGCTTGAAAACAAGGACAAGTAGATTTGGCACTTGTTTTAAAAAAAACCATCGAAAGTCCATCAAGACCATCCAAGATTAGGAAGCTATATGTCGATGATGTAAAAGCACCTATTGTAATGTCTGATGAGGAAGCGTTAGCATTTCATCTCGAAAACAATTTTTCGAAGAGGCAATACTGTTCAATCCGGGCTTCTAGCAAGGAACGTAACGCTAATATTTATCCACCCTATGATAATATATTAGCAATAAAAAGTAAGTGCAGAATGATGGTGTACTTGTAGACGACAAATGTGCAAAGGTTCCTTTACAAATGCTTTTAAACCATACGGAATAGATATGCAGCAGGAAGTATTTGCGACAATTACGGGTAACTTCATATCAACGGAAATGATTATTTATTTATTTATTTATATCTATTGCAATTAAAATTATAATAAACTTAAAGAAAATAAGCACTAACAACTAAGGCTATCGGCTTACTATATACTAGTGTATAGGAGGTATGTTTGAGTTGAGAAGGTAAAATAATTAGAAATCATATTTTATTATGAATCTTTAAAGTTTTGAGGTAAATATAAATATTACTAATGTTATCTTTAGATGGATGTCTAAGTATGTCGATTATATTGTGTGAGTTGAAAATTTTGTGGCGAGTTTGTTGGATGGCTGGACAATCTGACAGTAGGTGGGCTACTGATACATTACAGTTGTTGCAAAAATCACATATGGGATGAGGCTCCTTAGTCAAAAGGTGTTCATGAGTGAGTCGGGAGTGTGTAAGGCGTAATCGCACAAAACATTTATTTTGATGACATGTAGTAGTTAGGGGTAATTCCAATGGAATTTTATTGGGATTAATATTTTTGTATGGATGGTTGTAAGACCTCCATTTATTTTCTACTTCCAGGTTAGCATGTGTTAGTGCCATTTTAATAGTATTATGCTTAGAGGATGGAATGAAGAGGAAAGTTGGATAGCGGTGTAAAACTTTTTTGGCTACCATGTCAGCTGTCTCATTCCCCGGGATCCCCACATGACTTGGAACCCACATGAGTTTGGTTTTGTTTTTCATGTTGATTAGCATTTGCTGAATTAAAGTTATGATTTCGTTTTTATTTCCACTGTTCGAACATGCTACAAAAACGGAGTAGCTGTCGGAGCAAATGAGGTGTTTAGTGCGGCTATTATTACATACTTCCAACGATTTCAGTATTGCTTGGGCTTCGGCTTCAAATATAGATGCAGTCTCCAGAAGAAGACCTGTAGATTGAATTGTGCCGTTTTCGGACACTACTGCAAACGATGTATTAAATGCTGTTTTAGAGCCGTCGGTGAATAAGATTTCCCAGCCGCTATGTTTGTGTTCATCAAATATATTTTTGGATAACACTCTGTATATGTGAGGATTGGTCGTGTTTTTATTGTATTTGGTTAGTGTGTTTAAGAAGAGATTAGGGCTTAAATGCCAAGGGGGATGTATTTGGTTTGGCTGCTTGTATGAGGTAATATTTAGTTTATCGGCGATTTTGAATATACTGCATAAAGTAGATGGATATTTGAAACTTGTCTTTCTCTTTTTAAGTAGGCAAATTTCCTTTGAGAGTAATGGATGGCGGCATAGTATTTTGTGCGTTAGCCGTGATTTCAGCTTGTACGAGTGCATCGGAATTGGATCAAATCCTCCTTCAGCCAGCAGGTTTTGTATAGGCGTTGTACGGTAGGCACGCAGGCTTAATCTCACAGCAGAGTGTAGTGAGGATTCAATTGGTTGTCTTACAGACTTGGCAGCTTTATCATAAAAAATTAAACCGTAGTCGATTTTAGACTGTATAATAGATTTAACTACTCTTAGTAGGGTGTTAGAGTGCATAAGACTTTTAGATAGAGATAAGTACTTGACAATATTTAGTCTATTATGTAGATCTTTCTTAAGATAGGTACAATGATCCTTAAAGCTATACTTAGAGTCTATGAATATTCCTAAAATTTTACAAACTCTAGGATTTTCAATGATATGGTTATTGTATTCTAGATTTATTGTGTTACATGTTCGTTTATTGCAGATATGCAAGTGCTTCGTTTTATCAAACGAAACATTTGCACCTGATATTTTTGACCATTTATCTATTTCAGATAGAGACTTTGTAAGTTCTTGATTGATCTCATTGTTCTTTTGCTTCTTTGGAATGATATACAGATCATCAGCATAAATACAGTGTTCAATTTTATTATTCTGATGTAGTATGCGACTTAGGTCTTCAAAGGCTATAATAAATAATGTTACCGACAAGGGAGATCCCTGGGGAATGCCATTGTGTAGTGGTACTATGGAAGAAAATGTGTTGTTAACTTTGACTGTAAATTTTCTGACAGTTAAAAATGACTTAATGAAGTTAAACATTTTGGGACTAATATCCCAATCCAATAGTTTTTGTAAAACTATATGAATTCCAACTCGATCAAAGGCTTTTATAAAATCAATTGACAAAATTGAAGTGTGGTTTCTTTTCGAACGATTTTTGTTAATTATATGGTCTATAAATAGTAATGCATCTGTAGTACTTACTCCAGATTGGAAACCAAGTTGATTTGGAGAAAGAAGTTTATGCCTTTTTAAATACCACATTAAACGCTTAGATATAATTTTCTCTAGAATTTTGCCAATGCAGGGAAATTGGTCTATATGAATCTATTTGATTTATAGGTTTATTCGGTTTAGGAATTGTGATAATGCATGCAGTTTTTAAATATTGGGGAATGGATCCTGTGTCGTATACATGGTTGTAATGGTTAAGAATACGTTTTTTGAAGGAAGTAGGTGTGTTTTGTAGCATGGGGAAAGATATTTTATCGAGACCAGGTGTTTTACCTTTAGACGAGTTAAGGCTTGAAATTAGTTCCTGTAGTGTGAGAGTGTCGTCTAAGCATTTAGCTTTAGGTGAGCACTGAGTGGGAGATAGATGTGTCATCAATATTTGGTTTTTATTGTTACAAAATTCTTGAGAAAAATTGGAGTCGTCTGATTGGGCTGACAAATGTTCCGCGAAGGAGGCTGAGATTTGACGAGAGTTTGTTATGTTATTGCCATTGATTTCAATAGCACGAATGGTATGGGATGTGAAGTTTCCAGTCAATAAACGCAGTTTCCGCCATAATTGCGACGAAGACAAGGATGGATTAAGAGACTCAGTAAATGTATTAAAAGTCTTTAGTTTAGCTAATTTTTTTTCCCTATTAAAAATTGCGTTTTTGCGCTTATAACATATCAGATTATCGTTTGACATATTTCGACAAAAATTGTTCCAAGCCTTTTGTTTCTCCGCTCTTAGGTTCCGCAATAGGGAAGACCACCATGGGACATTATTACGTTTGGATTGACTACTCGTTTGAGGAATGCTTTCGTTCGCCGAGGATCTAATGATTCTTCTAATTAATGCCGACTCTCTGTTAAGATTATCGGAAACTGGTAGCCTATTTGAGAAGTTTACAATATTTTTACTAAATTGGGTCCAATTGGCCCTATCCGTGTTGAATTTGGATGGATAATATTGAGGAAAGTCCGAACCAATGTACATTTCTGTAACAGTGGGGAAATGGTCGCTGTTGTAGAGGTCATTTATTGCATGCCAATTACATTTTGGTAGAAGGGAGATTGATGCAATACCAATATCGATATGGGTGAGTGTATTGTGGGTACTTAAATGTGTTGGAGAGCCGTTGTTTAACACACCGAGGAAATGATATTTAGCTCCGGTTTTGCCAGCAGCTCTGGTCAATCTCAATATAAGCAATCTTTCCTTGATCAAAGTACATAACGAAATGCTGATTCATGTCTTTTGGCCACAACAGACTCTTGAGTAGCGCGGGATCCCCGATTTGGAATAATTTTTTTCTGCAGTCCACAAGATTTTGTCGACCTTTAAAATTAGAATACACGAGTGAAACTAAGGAAGTGATAACAAGAGAAGCTGCTGACTTAAATAAACAAATTCAAGAGCTTGAAAACTTACGTTTTGAAATCGAAACTGGTAAGATAATCGAAATAACGTCAGGGTGTTTTTAACTGTTATAGATGGAAAAGTCTTGAATGTTTTAATCGATACAAAATCAAATCAGAAAAAAAAATATCCAGAAGAACTTGAAGAGGAAAATACATGTTTGGATAATGAATTGTATTTAAATTAAAGAGTTTAATAAAATTTTAATATTTTCGTAAATACGTGTGTAACTCATATTTTCAATTTCCAGAAACACATATTTACTCGTAAGAATCGTATATTTTCTCATTTAGAATTTAAAAAAATAAAAATTCAGAAAGAAAGAAAAAAAACTTTTATGTAAAATTTTTTTTTAAATTTTAAATCTTAATGTTGATGATTTAAAAAAAAAATTTATTATTTTATACAAAAACACTTAATATATACTGCAAATTCAAATTCCAGTTAAAAAGTCCTTTATTTTAAGTTTTAATAGTTTTGGCCAAGAAAAGTGATGTTTCCAACCATAGTGCATCGTGAAGTATGGATTGCTGTTAGAATGAGAGGCAAGCAAATGTCTAGTGGTGACTATGTTTCCAGTGATCCACTGCTTGCACAGACAGCTTTCCTCTTATCTCAGGAGATTTCAGTAATTCTTTTCTGTTACTGCTGCTCCATCAAATTCCGCAAGTGATATTGATTAAAGTGTTTCGGACAGTGTTCAAATTATTTTTTATCAAATTTTATCGGCGGAATCATAAATTGTTTTTTATGTAAATGTATAAAATCCGCTTGATATTACTTTTAACTAAGGTTCGGTCAGGTAATTCTGGTTTAATTTATTGTGATTTTGTGAAAATAACCCCTTTTTCTGGTATAGAGGTTATCTATACAAGCTGTACGCTTGAAGAGCAATAAGACTACACAAAACTACATTTTTATCAGGAGAAATATATTCCGTGACTGGAAAATAATACCTCAGAACAATATCCGTGGAAACCAGAGTTAGAACGGACATAGGAAGGTAACTTAATGTTCATTGATGTTGTAGTAGGAATGCTTAATTGAATTTCTCTAATTTAGTCATATCCCGAACCTGCAATTTATATGTACATGCCCTCATTTCCGTGTTCTCGTTTATAAATGCACGGGAATGGGGATTGTTTAATGGTACAATCTTAATATTAATTGGTATATTCCGAAAGGAAACCCTACAGAAGTGGCTCCTAGATAGAAAACCCTGCAAAATAAACCATTGGACATTACCCGAACGAACTCATTCCGCATTTAATCCTGCCGAGCTACTCACGCCGACAACAAATTTATTTGATCAATATACCCAGCAACTACCCGGATTTACTCCAACCAAACTATAACATAAAGCGAATGGAAATAGTTTATATTCTCTAAATGGAAATATATTAAAACTCTAGTATCATTCTAAGTATTTGTTATCATAATTTGATTCAACAATAACGATTTCCAAAAACTTAGGTCGTGATTTATCAGCAAAATTTAATTTGGTTGAAAATTCCAGTGGATAAATGTATTTAGCAACAACATCTTTACCTGTTCTTCAAGGCCTCGACGTTCATCAACCATGTCTTCTGGATGTTGGTATGTTTTGTTCTTGGCTTGCTTTTACTCCCACGACCTTTGAAATCATTTTCCTTGCAGTTTTAAAGTCGATCTTTTGAAATTTACAATTGCCTATAAATAGAAATTAATATTTATTCGTATTAATTCTCGTTCGAAAACGAAATATGTTTTACATTTTGGAAAGTGAGGAAGAAATTCCTAGAAGTTCCCATGCGGAACTCATGAAGATGATCGCTACCCTTCAAGCAGAGGTAGCAAAATTAAAAAAGGGGCTTGCGAAAGCAAAGCGATGTTCTGCTGAAGTGCGAAAGCAGAACGAGTATCTGAACCTAAAGTTAGGTATTGTGTCCCCTAAGGACGCATTCCCCTTCAGTGATGAAGAGGGCAGGTGACACGTGGGGAAATTTTGGGGGCAACTTCGGTGCTACGACCAACGAAGGATGTTAGCTCACCACCTGAGCAACGGATTGCAGCGACACCTGCAGTCCAGAAGAAGGCCTGCAGCAAGAAGCCAACAGCTGCCATCAACAACAAAAAAGTGGGTAAGAAGGCAATACCCGTAATTACGACGTACGACGTCAATGTAAAAAAATTGACAGGGAAGACCGAACGACGGCTGGGACACCGCAACTTTTCGGTACGCCTTGTCAACGAGGCTGTCACCAATGTGTGTTTACCCACAATTGAGGACTTTCAAAAATTGAGGAGTATGCTCATCGAGCAGAAATCCAATTTTTATACGTACACCCCGAAAGGCATGAAGCCTTATGCTGTGGTTATCCACGGATTATCGGGCGACTACGACGAGGCTGACCTTAGGGACCTCAAGTCCACCAGACTTAACCTAGAAATTAACAATTAACGGAGAAATCTTCAACAGCTAGGTCTGTAGGGGGTCGAAAGGCAGAGACCACGGCACCAAGACGCGAGATGCCTAGACCAGCCAGCAACCTGCGTAGCGGAATAAGCTACGCCGCTGCTGCAAGGGGTGCTCCTTTAAGAGGACCATCATTGAAACAGATTGCTTCGACAGTGATTGCCATACTTATTAGGGATTCCATAAGATCTGAGAGACTCTCATTTGACCGGAGACATGGAAAACACTTGTGTTAGGATTAGGAAATGTGACGGAACATGGCTGACCATTGTCGCTTTGTACCGCACACCTCAGTGTACTTCAAGTATGACGGATCTTGCTCCAATACTGAGTATACTAGGTCAAGGGGATGTTTTGCTCGGGGGAGACCTCAATGCCAAACATCCCGATTGGGGGGGAACTGTAACGAACGCCGCGGGAAGAGACCTACGCGACTTTCTGCTAGGCTGTCCCGAACTTAGGATAGTAAACACTAATGGACCAACAAGATATGGCAATGGATCAAATTCCTTCATTGACATATTTATGGTCTCATTAGGACTTGTTTGCGAAAATGAACACATTGGGCTCAGGACTCTGGACTTTGAATCTGACCCCAGGGCGGTGGAACTTTCTTTTTCCAACAACGTACTTGAGCAAAGAGGTGAAATAGAGGTTCTCTCTGACTTTGATAGGATGGACATAGGCAGATTCAACATGAATCTTAGCAACAGATTGGAAGGCCAACGCCTTCGACTCTATCGAAATGTTACTACTGGGGACATAGACCAGTACGTGGGCGTCATGACCACGACATTTCAACTGTCGATGGAAGAGACCATTCCTAGGATTACCCCTGGACACTGTGGGCTTCCTCCGCGAATAATTTCATTTATTCAGGAGAAGAACCGACTTAGGAGAATATTGCATAGAACCGGTGATCCCGGGCGACACAATATTATCAAACAAGATACACGCAATTTGGATAGAATTATCCAAGAAGCCATATCAGTTTACGAAGAGGAATGTTGGGCTGAGCGTCTTGCTAGCATTCAGGTCAACAGCAAAACAACAACAGGCGGGTTAAAAATAGAAAACCAATGTCTGGGCTGTATGGACCAGACGGTACCCTTATATGGGGAGATTATGACAGGGCGAATTTGCTCGCAGAAGTTGTACAGGGAGCGGCCCCTAGTGTTCAGGGTCATGACCACTCAGTATTTGTGGATACTGTGCGGGCTGAGGTACTGTCCTTGGAGGACGCTAACCCCCTAGTGACTTTTGGTGAAACCTTTTCTGCTGATGGTTCAGTCCATAATTTTGGATAGACTCAGCAGGATCATGGCTTCATAAAAGCTGTGGACGTTGGTTCTGCCTTAATAGGCAAAAGAAAATGCAGATCTTCAGGTATGGACGGTATTCCCGATATTGTCCTGAAAAAGACAGACTTTCCGATTTGGGCATTCTTAGCAGTGCTCTTTAATCACTGTCTTAACTTAGGCTATTTTCCCAGGGCTTGGAAGGAATCTATTGCGATTCCTATACCCAAACCTGGAGCTGACCCAAAGCACAGTAGCAGCTACCGACTGATATCTCTCTTATCGACCTTCGGTAAGCTTCTGGACCATTTTTTGCTTTCCAGGATCAGAGAGACGTTAGAGGACCGTAGGATTTTATTGGACAATCAGTTCGGTTTTCGTATCGGACACTCTACGTCACATGCACTTACGTGCTCTCTGACTATGTCTCCAGGGCATTGAACAAGAGATACTCTACCATTGCGGTAAGCCTTGACTTCGCCAAGGCTTTCGACTCCGCGTGGCACGATGGTATCTTGTTCAAACTGAGCAGACTTGAGTTTGACAAAAACATTTGCAGACTCATTGCGAGCTTTCTCAAGTATCGCAAGATTAGGGTAAAGGTTGGGGATGGGCTCTCGGAGAGTATGGACGTTGTGGCAGGGGTACCACAAGGCTCTCTCCTTGGTCCGATCTTTTACAACCTTTTAGTATCGGACATTCCACAGCCACCACAGGGGGATTTACTGCTTGTGTACGCTGATGATATTCTTGTCGCCTCTTCAGGCCCTGTGGCCCACTCTATGAATATTAGGCTTAACTCCTATCATTCCGAACTATCGGGTTACTTCGGAAAGTGAAAATTAAAGCTAAACTTCGCTAAATGCGACAGAATTATATTCAAGGGCAAGAAACTGTCCCTCTTCCCGAAAGCCAGGGCATATAACCCTGTTGTTAGGATTGGGGATGACCTAATTCAGTCCTCTGACACCATGAAATATCTTGGAGTCATATTTCAGGGGGACTTTAGATTCCACAAATACGTGGACTACATATTAGTAAAGGTAAAACGTATTTACTATACTTACCTATCACTCCTTAGGGGTAAAGGCCTCACTACCAGGATTAGGCTGTTGATCTATAAACAGATTATTAGACCTGTCCTAGCTTACGTTTTTTGGTTTGGAATGGTTTGGAATATCCTCCAATCAAATGGAAAGACTAAGGAGATGCGAGCGTCGTATCCTAGTATCATGCCTTGGACTACGATGGACTCTTGATCAAGGTGGTTTCTAGAGGCGTCCCTCCTGCAAAGACATATACGACAGTATAGACTTTGACAGGATTGATGTGTTCCTTATGAAATGCACACTTCGTTGTTTAGAGAACGCAAGTTCACTGGATAACGAATTGATTTAGACATCACTAAGGCTAGACCACAGCCTTAGGAAGCTACTAGAGGATGATTGGCTGCCACCTGCAGCTCTCTGACTCTAGAGAGGGAGGGTCTCCTCTTTAGAGAGGATAAGCTACAGTTTTTCCATAGGAGACACGGTAGTTACGACATAGACGACCTTTTGTATAACACATACCAAGGTCAATTACCAGAACGGGTCTCTTAATTTTACGCGTTATATTAGTATTAAGTAAAATGTTTAGCAATTCCCTATTTTTGTAATTCTTTTTAAGGGAAATTAACGATTAATGTATTAAATTGTATTGGTGACATGCCTGTATTCCTACGCATTTTTGAAATTAGTTTGTAGTTCTAGAAATATACTTTATGTATGCTAGAATAAATAAATAAATAACCGTATGATTCGAATTTTAACCCATTATGAATGTACAACGTACATAGAAATGTATCACTCTGCACCCTTCGTATATACATTGTTGCTCTAAAAATTTTAATGGATAAAATTTTGAATATGAAAAAAATATATGAAAATTGTATGTTTTTACTGAAGGTGAAGGTATGTATCTATCGCGCATTTACTTCAATATACACTTTTAATTTTTTTTTTGAAGAAAATCTTGTACATTTTTACTAATTTTGAAGATTCAATGCACACGAAAAATAGCTTTTTAGTTTCTAAACAAATTGTTTTGTTTGGTTTGTTGCATAAATAAAAATTTAAATAAATTATCTCGACATTCCATGTCCCCAAAATAAAATTCAAAATTATAATACTCGGCAACTCTGTATATTGATGCATGTCGACATGAAGCATTCTGCACACATGTGTGTCAAATCTTTTATTTCTAATCAGTGTACACGTGCCCTTCGTAGTAGTCAAACGAAAAGTGTAGAGTGAAAAAATAAAGCAGTAATAGAAATCGGTAAAAAAAAGGATTAATATTAAAAAATAATGGTGATAACAACAAAGTGTCCATTTTGCAAAAAAACATTTTCTTGTATTAACGAATTATTACACATATTATTATGTTATCTTTTAATATCTATAAATGTTGCTGATTCGAAATCGACTAAACAAATTTTAAAAATGTGGCCTGAGTATTCATTACCATCTGGATTAAAATTGGTACGAAATCTTTCTTGTTTTTTTCTTAGCAATAAAATTTAATTATATTATCCATTTTTCCGTACAGGTTGGTACAGACTTCACACTGAAGTATCGGAATGCAGAAGAATATAATGAAATGGCCGTCTTATGAAAACAATTATTACAAATATTTGTTATGCTATTCTCTAATATTATTTTATTCTTATGTATGTAGTATTCTACCAATTGACATGAATTTCAATAAAAACCTTTTTATTTTTTTTTTAGTAAAGTGAAACCTTTTTGTTTTGTGGGGAATAGGAAAATATTTTTGATAAAAGGGTCAACATTTTTTTTTGTAAATATATGAGTTTTTTCATCACCTCGAAACGAAAATATTTTCGATAAACGAATTCTTTTGTAAAAAGGTGAATTTCTTTATCACCTCAACACGAAAATATTTTCTATAAACGGGTTACGATTTTTTTTTGTAAATATGTGATGCTCTTTATCACTTCAAAACGGAAATGTTGAATATTTGAAATATGTGAATTTCTTTATCACATCAAAACGAAAATATTTTCGATAAACAACCTACAAATATGTTAGTTAATATGTGAAATATTTGATCACAAAAAAAAATTTCTGTGATGAAATTTAACATATTTTTCTACAAACGAAATCACCATTAATTTTAATTCTCCTTCCATCATTGTAGATCTTAGAGGGGAGGAATAACAAAAACGACAGCCCGATTTCGCTATTAGTAGAGAACTAACTTTATTTACAATAGAATCTTAAATTGAAACCTACATAAATAAAGAAACTAAAAATACATACATGTACATTTCAAACTTACAACGAACAATACATAAAAACTATATGAATGCACATTCATTCTTATACGATATGCCGCTTCATAAAACGCGGACAGAATGACAATTAAATAAATACACAAATAGTGGAATATATTTAGATTCTACCAAATAAACATAACATGCTACATTATCGCCCCACCAACTCTGTTAATTAACACACAGTGTCATTGACATTGTTTGGTCTTCTAATCAGAATTTATAATTAGATTACCCCACAACTTGGAGCCCGAGAACGTACACATACAACTGCATTAAACAGGATTGATACCGCATGCATTCATAATAAAATGACAATATTTACGACGTTTAGCATTCATAACAAAACAGACGAACATATTGTTGGAACTACAAATAGTACCAATCTTACTATGTGTACAGAACTGTGCATATTGACGGCCTTAAATGATCCTAATCTTTTAGCAAAAACAAATACATTAGAAACGAACAAATAATGAGAACATATACCCTAAATAACACGAGGTAGAGCGAGGGTTGCAGGTAAATATTGGGATGACATCCGGCACATCTTTTTCAAAATCCAAACCAAGATAAGTATGATGATGACGGTAATGATGCATGTTGAAACGCTTAACCCATAGTGCGTAATATGGTGTATATCGAGATGTGTTGGAAAGCCCAATATATTCGTAGACTTGGGAATATCAGGCATCTTATAGACTTCGACGTCAGCATTTAACTTCAAATGCGTTAAGTCAGGAATGAATATAGTGAAATTGAGACTGGGGAACTCGTAGTTGGCATTAGCTATTTTTTGCATATCTTTTTCAAAATCCAACTCCGGATAAGTATGATTGACAAGCCGCAAAGGAAACCCCGATTTTGGGAATTACAGCAATTTTATATACCAATATACCAGCAATTAGTTTGAGCATCGCATATGGTAAAGATGACATAAGTGTTGACAAGTCTCAACCTGTTCATTCATTCTCTATATACCGAACTAAACTTTTTCTCCGAAAGCAGCTGTGTCAGAACGTTGCCTCTCTCATCAAACAATGCACTAATGATACCCTCTTGAACTTCTTCAAAGCCTTCAAGAATTGCCAGCATATTCGTTACTGACCCTAGTATCGTTTCCGTGTCAATTATCTTATTGACAGCTTTCACCACGGCACGAATAGCACTGCTCAGTGTTTGCACAGATTCCTTTTTCCCTTTATTGTTTCAGACGTCATCGTTCATACAGGCCCGCTTTGGCCGTTGTGTTCTCGGACATGCTTGTATGCACCACCACGTTCCACGTTGTTTTGACAGGTCCCATAGTAGCCACCTCTTCGAAGCAACTACCTGTCTTATTAGTACTACTTATACTAAGCTTATAACCGACTGGAATATTCGTTTTTTCTGAAATAACAGTTATATCTTATTTTTAACGACATTTATATTAGAATTTTTTGTATTTTCATAATTGTTTTTAAATAAAAATGGATTGTCCATTCTTTTGCATTTCCTACTTTTCGTAGGTTCTTTACAGGAACTGGATGGTTTGTCCATTTCTTTATTTTCAGTTCCATGAGTGGGAAGAGGGCAAACATTTTGGATTGATCTTTCGGTATCCCCAATGCAGGTCCTTACGTCCACCATTCTACATAAACCATCCGAACTCATTCCAGCACGGATGACTCTCCCCCCCTTCCAGCACAGCGGTGGAAGATTATCGTCTTTCAGAAGAACTCTTGTCATTGCTTGAATATTTTCGACCGAACATTTTTTATCTGACAGTTTCCAAAACCCTTCTGAATCTGTCGAAACATATTCATCAATCAAATTATTTTCACTAGTTTTTACCTCATCATCGTTCCGATCATTCGATTTCTCAGACTTATTTTCATTAGCTGTCAGATTACTATTATTCTCTGTTATCATTTCACCATTTTTTATTTGTACGACAGCCGTCGCCAACAAAGTGTCATCATCGTCAATGCCTGTGTTATTATTTACCACCGCACTTTTGGGAGTGTGATTCTCCAGGTGAAGCAAAGAATGATGATGGCTTTTGCAACTTCTGCAACAAACAGTACTGGTACATGACCTTTTGGCATGACCACTGTTTAGACATTTGGATCACACGCTGTGCTCCATAGCTATATCCCAGTTCTCTTTGACGGGTAGGCTTCGAAACTTAAAGCACCTACTAAACATTTCAGCGGACACTCTGGCATAAATGTATTTTTTGAAGGATTTGCCCCTGAGCATACTGAACTCCATAACTGAGAGAATTTGCCTCCCATGATTCTTTATTCATTCCTGAAGGATTTACCAATTTAGCGTCTTTTTCGCCAGCAAATTGTTGGCTTGCCTCTACGGAATACTGCTCTTTTTCGATTCCTGGAATATCAAAATAACGAACACTTAAATCATAGAACCAACCAGTAAGATCATCGTCCGGGAATTCTCCCAAGTACTCGCCAAACACTGATTCTGTCATTCTGAACCTTTCTCTTAAACTGTTCATTGAAATATTTTTCTTTGCAATTTTCACATCTAAGTCACTCAAGAGATATTTGAATTTCCTTACTAACCCATGACTTTTCATGGTTGCCGAACGCAACTGGTTGGTTTTCCAAATTGCTTGCTCGACTCGGAATTCATCCTTTGCCGCAATTTTGCTGCATTGCCCATATCTAACCCTGTTAAAGCACTACCTTCCTTTAAAAAACCCGATAGTAAAGCTATATCAATTTTGATATCTTCGTCTACCTTCCTCTTCATGTGGCAGTATACATTTTTAAACAGTTCCATTGCCTCCTGGACATCATTATCGAATGTATCTTTACGTTCTGCAGTCAACGATAGCAGACGGAGTTCCTCAACACTTTCTCTTTTACACTCCATAAAAGACATTTTCAAATTATTGAGATGTTTTATTCGGCTTTCCCTATCTACATTACCCTGAGCCAATTTGCTCAGTTCATTGTAGACCCTAGCTACTTTACTGCCTAAAAACTCTAGCATATGAACTCTTCCCATTCTTGACAGTATTAAACCAAAACAAAAATAGTTTAAATATTATATAAGGCGACGCGGAATATTATATTTTACCGGATTATTATTTATTCAATATATTTTTTTATAACGAGAATTTTTTTTTAAATTTTTCACTTTTCTCACACGCGTGTTACGTACTTGCCCCACAGGCAACCCGAACCAATTACCATTGCAGACAACAACGATATTAGTATCATAGTCCAAAAATATATGAAACACTGAACTACATTTGAAAACCCAAAAATCCACTTAAACTAAAATTCCATGTTCATTAAATGTCAACTAAACAAAACCCAAAAACCTACTTCCATTTACTTCACTAGTTATTGCCGCTTTTGTCAATTAAATAAAAACCGAAACAGATATCATATTACATAAACTCAAACGTAACCCAAATCCATATGTAGACCATCCATAAACCAATATGTAAACAAAATCTACAAAAACACCAACAATGCCACTCACATTGTCGCTGGTTTTGTAGAACACCCAAAGCAACAAACGATGTCTCTGCATCGTCGCTGCTTATGGAAAACCAAAATGTAAGATCTACTATAAGTATCTAGAATAAGATCATTGTAATTCAGTCTTAAGACCAATGTTAATTAATAAAGATCGGAAAATCTAAATTCTTTCGTCTTTGTTATTTTTCATACTCGTTGTTACCCTGAAGCGGAACAACGTAATTGGCACAGTCGCGGAAATTAAATTCTGAAGAAATTTAATTAAAGAGCTTACCGATAATATTATCCTTTTGTGAAAAATAAGTAAGAAGTGCGGATGAAATCACGGGAAATTTTTTTTACGAAGTGTTAAATTCAGGAAAAAGTGAATTGAATAAAAATGCCTGACAATGAACTCAACGAGGTTATCAGGAGACAAGAGGCAGCGATTCACCAGTTGCAACAGCAACCCCACCAACAGCAGCTCCAGCAAATGCAAGGACAACTACAACAGGACTTACTGCTAACACCTAAAGAATTACTAACACAGTTCCGTCAGTTAAGAAACCTAGACAAGGACCAGGATGCAACAGCTTTTATAGCATCAGTGGAGGCGGTATTGGCGCTATGCCCAATGGAGAATCGGCAACTACTAGATCTAGCTATAGCCATAATTAAGAATGAAATATATCTCGAAGAAGCCCCAGAAGAGCAAGAAGATAACGACAATGCATCAATAGAAGTACAAACCGCCCATTCTCAAGAAGAGGACTCAGGTTATAATTCTACCTATTCTAGAGACAGTCGTTAATAGATTTAAAACACAAATAATACTAATAAAAGATAAAGGTGAAACAGTACAAAAAATTTTTGAAAACAAAAGAATTTTCATAGAGAAAAACGATCTGGACAAAGGTTATGCCCTCGATATCCTACGTAGAGAGTTAGAAAGGTAGGAATATACTCTCACCTCGGTGACCACGAATACTACCAACTCTACAAAATTAGAGAAAGGGAATATTCGGAAAATCTCCACATAAAGTTTGTGAAATGCACCAATATAGCTGAAGACATAGAATCCGAAGACGAACTAAAAGTCCAAATTGCGCTTTTTCATAAACATGAAGGTGGCCATTGCGCTATAACGGTCAACAAACACTACTCCCTATTTCCTCCTTCCAATACCCTTATTTCCCATCGCTAACACAGTGCATTGCATTTATAGGGGGCATCCCCTGAGTGTTAGTCCAAAAAACATATGAGAAACTTAAGTTACTCATATATAACCCAGACCATAAAACGCAAATCCACAAAATAAAAATCAACAGAATTCAGGAGAATCCCATATTAAAAGGGGGAGGAGTTACGTACTTGCCCCACAGACAACACGAATCAATTACCATTGCAGACAACAAAGATATTAATGTCCAAAAATATCTGAAACCCTGAACTACAGTTGTAAACCCAAAAATATTCGTCCTGCATTCAAAATAAGGTAGAGACGAATTCGTTAGTCTAAAAAATGAATATCTACAAATTCTTGCTGATCTTCATTGTCAAGAGCGTCGTATTGATTTTCAATGTAATCGTCTATAGGCGGTAATTGTTCCTCATTCTCGTAACGGTCCAACATCGACCCGTACTCTTCAGCACTCGGACCATTATCCTCTTTATCTAAATGGAAATTCCTTTGCACTTTATTTTAAGGCACAATTGAACTGTTTGTGGGAGATCCGTTGGCTCTTTCATCCCGAGGTGTATGGACATTTGTCCCTTCAGGCCTCTTATTCGATGTGCCCTTACTCGATTCATATAATTTAAGGATTCTATCAACACTTTTCTTCCATGAACTGAATTCCGAAGCCTTACCCGAAAATTCCCTTAAACCTGACCACGTCGGGAACCTTATCTAAGTCCGTCCCTGTATCTTTCGTCGATAGTCTGGTCCACTCCAGATATGTCAGAGCTTGGTCTCATCATTTGTCTATCGGTATTTCGGTATTCATCGGTATTTGGGACATTGTGGATAGGGGGTCTTATAAGATTGTTTCGATTAGCCATTTTCAATGTAGGTTTTCACTTTATGGAATTCTCTAATTTATTTGTGTGTTCTTAATTAATATTTTTTGTTGGAGGGTCCCGTAGGAGTCGCAACAATTTTTGATATTTTAATTTTTAACTATTGATTATATATTTTGGTTTTTCTGTGTTGGTTTTTAATATTTTTGTTGGATGGTCCCGTAGGAATCGCAAACATTTTTCTTTTTTGTTTTTTTTTCTTTTAAAAACAATTGATTTTTCACTCTTTCTGTCACTTAGTCACTACCTCACTCTATCTTACAGTATTGCAGCTACCAGCATAATGAAACAGGGTTTCTGACTTGCTCCTGTTCCTTCTGTACAACGGTGTCAGCAAATCCACTTTGATGTCGTCTGATAACCGGGCGATTATTCCGCTAGTTCTGCAAAGTGATATCCTCTGGGATATTGGGAATTCGATATCATATGGGATATTTGGAGTTCGATATCCTGTGGGATATTTTGAGTTTGATATCCTGTGGGATATTTTATTTTTTAACGTTGGGCGCCAATTAATATTTTTATTGGTAGCAAGACCAAAAAAAATATAATTTATTGGTTGAATTCAAAATACGAACTAATTGTTTTTACATTGATTTCTTAATGGTAGCTTTCGGTCTGTATTTTATGTTAACTAAGCTATTCAGTTGAAGTTATAGTCAGCGTCTGGAAGTGGTTATCGGTATTGTGCTGGTCAGCGATTTGTGTTCGATTTGGTTGCCGGTGTCAATGTTCGATGACAAAATGTAGTTAGCAAAATAAAGAGTTCAGTGTCTTTAGAGTTAACACCTCCCCTCTTAATACCGAGCGTCCTCGATCGGTCAGAAATAAGGAATGCGACAAATTCTTCGTATTTCTGGCATGGAAATATGAGTAGGGGTATCACATGGGTATGAATTGATAGTAGGTGGAGTGATAACCAATTTATTTTTTCTTCTGCAGATTCCGGCTTTTATAACTAAGATGATTGTTAATGATAGTGCCAATGAGGAGAGTCCAAGGTTCGTGGTTAAACTCCATACGTGTTTATTTCCCACTAAATTTATAGACTCAGTGTTAATGGTTTGGAGTTCCTTAATAACTTCCAATGATAATGTTTCCTCCACGTTAAGTGTATTTTGCTTCGGCTGTACTATTCCTGGTAAGGGTTGCATTTTTGTCACTTCGAAAAATTCGTATGTTTTCTCCAATATTTTAACTGATGCGTTGTGAAATTGAAGAACGTATGTACCAGTAAAATCTTGGGGCTCTTCATTTATAAAGACGGTGCTTTTAAATTGGTTTAACAGAATCGTACCAGGAGATATTTCTGCGACTGTTTGAATATGTCGATTATCTATTACACTGCAATTTGATGGTTTACTGTTTATCAAGTTGATTAGACAGCTATTATTTTCTAATTGTTCTATATTTATCTTATTACAAATGGTAATGTCGTTATAATTCTTACACCCTCTGATTATGTCAAATATTGTTTTATTAAAAATTAATACGTTTTTGAATGCTAGCTTGTTTAAAAATGTATCAATTTTTATAGGTTTTATTACAATTTTATTACAAAAAGGGTGATCTGTTGTTGGTATACTAATTATATAAACAAGCCAATTGCTATTTGATGCTATCTTTATTTCCGCAAAATCGAATGTCTGTTCAAAGTTTACAAATGGTATAGAATCTTTAGTTATAATTTCTTTCACAATATGTATTTCTTCTGGCGATAGTATAAATGAATTTACAACACCCAATTTTGCCCAATGAATGGCATATTGGATATTTATTATTTCTTGCTTAACTATTTCGATTTCAAATTTTAATTTATTTATGAATTTTTCTCTAATAGCGTCATTGTAATTTATACTTTTGATTATTTCATTTGTTGTTCTTGTTAATTTTTGTTATTTCATGGTTGAGGAAGGGATGTAGGAAATGGTGTTCAGTTATGTTTTGGGATAACGTCTTCTGCATAGAGTCGATTAATTTCTGGTACTCGTCTGTTTCTATAACATGGATGATTTTGAGTGTTCCGGTCTGAAGTTTGGCAAGTCCGGAGTTAAATGTCACGGTCTGGGAATTCGTGTAGTCGAGGATTATAACGTCGCACATAGGTAGATATTGAGTAATTAGGCGGCTAAAAGTCAAAATCTTACATACGTAGTAGGCACAAAATGTTGACGTCTACGTATAGTAAACACTTCCGCGAATTAGTTAGACGCAATTTGATCGTTGACTTGATACGTATTTCTATTTGGGTGCCCAAATAATATCAAATTTCGCAATACGCATGTATGTTTATTTTAAGTTGTGTAGTGAAGTGAAAGTGATTCCCATAGCTCAAGTAAGCTTCTATTAAATAAATAATAGTTTTAACTTTTATTTTTAAGTTTCGTTATATTTTTCGGTAGTTGAACACATAAAAAGTTTCACATAAAAAATTTAATTTTTTTAATTTATTGAATACGTTACACATTCAGCTTTTCTATAAAAAAAAAAAAGCCGCAGAATATGAAATAATAAGGGCAACTAACCCAAAGCATTACCCTTGTTACGACCTTTGGTTGAAAGCAAAACAAGAATGCTATCCACCAAAGACGGCATTGCGAGTATCGGCTACCTGTGCAGAAATTAATTTACAATGCCTAATGGATCATACTATTCAACGGTTATCAATCTACCTGGAAGAAGTGTTATCAACGAAATTGAAAGAAAGTCATTAACGATCATTTATAAATGGGGATGTGACGGGTCAGAACAAGCACGGTACAAACAAAAATTCTCGGAAGACGCCGAATCCGAAGCTAGTATATTTTTGAGTTCTTTTGTCCCACTTCAAATTATTTGTGGTAAAGAAAACAATAAAGTGTTGTGGCAAAACCAACACCATCATCACCATGATTTTGCCGCCCCATCCGATTTCGATATGTGAAAGAAACTACAGATGTAACAAAAGAGGAAATAAGTGATGTGCAAAATGAAATTAAGAACCTCACTCCTACAAAAGTAAATATTGATGGAAAAGAATTTGCTTATAATCACATCAAAACTTTCTTATAATCAAAAATGACCATGGGAAAGTTTGCAATGCTGTTACCTACACGACCTCAACTAGCCGATGCTATATATGTGGCGCCACTTCCAAAGATTTCAATAATTTAAGCAAAAAGAACGAGATAAGTCCCGATGCTCTTGAGTTTGGAATTTCGGTATTGCACGCAAAAATGCGTATTTTTGAAAGCATTCTGCATTTGACATATAAATTGCACGTGAAGAAATATGGAAAGAAAAGGACCCAGAAAGAGAAAGCATTAGAAGAAGAAAGGAAAAAAGAAATCTAAGAAAGATTCCGCTTAGGAACTGGGCTGTTGGTGAACATGCCTAAAGCCAATTTTGTTAATACCAATGATGGCAATACGAGTAGGAGATTTTTTGAAAACACAGAATGAGCGGCGGACATAACAGGCATTAACCACGAATTAATACATAGATTTAAAATCTGATTAGTGGCGATTTTAAGTGGACACAAAATAAATACAACAAAATTCAAAGAATATGCCTTTAACACCGCGCAAATGTATGTGGAATTATACGACTGGCATCCCAAGACTCCAACAATGCATAAATTACTATTACATGGGGCGACCATCATAGATAATGCACTGTTGCCAATCGGCCAATTATTGGAGGAGGCTGCAGAAGCACGAAATAAACATTTTCGGTCATACAGACAGAATTTTTCAAGAAAATTTTCAAGGGAAGAATGCAACTGTGATATTTATCAAAGATTGCTTCTTACTTCAGATCAACTCGTAAGTAGTGAAAGATCGTTAAAGAAAACTTCACACAAGATTTTTTCCAGTGAAGTTGTAGAACTATTACAGTGAGTCACAGTGAAAATGGTCCACTTGTGACAAAACATTTTAAAGTGTAAAAAGTCTAAGAAATCAATGAGTTAATAAAAACAAATTAAACTAAAATAGATTGCTGAATGGTTTTATATAATAAAAACATAAAAAAGTTTATTAATTCAATAACATATTGAAAATACATTAACATTAACAAAATAAGATAGAAATTCATGTTACAGTGAAAATGGTCCACTTAAGCTTCAGTATATTAAATTCGAAGAAATAGAAAAATTTACATAATTTAAATATTTTGTTGGATATGCTTTTTGATGAATAACCGATTTAAGGCGATTTGGAATAGATTCCACAAGCTTTTTGGTATATTCCGGACTTATTTTATCCCACTCCTCCATAAGGGCGTTTTTTAAGTCATTTTTGCTCGAAATTTCATGTTTTCGTATTTCAATTTCTAATTTCTGCCACAAATGTTCTATGACATTCAAATCAGGTGATTGTGGAGGAGTTTTGATTACTCTGGGACAGTGGTACAAAAGCCAGTCTTTAACAATTCCAGCCGTATGTTTTGGATCATTATCATGGTGAAAATGAAAGGTGTCCTTTATGCCGAGTTTTTCCGCACTTTGTTTAAGGTTGCCTTTCAAAATGTTCAAATACTGCATTTTATCCATATTCCCTTCAATAAAATGCAATTTACCAACACCAGCAGCTGAACATGCACCCCAGACCATTACATGCCCGCCTCCATGTTTAACTGTCGGACGCAAATGCTTAGGGTTCATCTCTTGATTAGGGTTTCTCCAGACATTTACTCGACCATCTGATCCAAAAAGGTTATATTTGCTCTCATCCGTAAATAAAACGTGTTTCCAGAATGAAAAGTCGTTCCCCGCATAGCTATGGGCAAACTCCAACCTAAGTTTTTTATTCTTTTGGCCTACGAAGGACTTCTTGAGTGTAATCCTGCCATTTAGTTCATTCTTCCGAAGAACTCTCAGAATTGTCTCGGCGCTACAACTTATATTGAAGTGATTCTTAATCATATCCCGGAGTTTTGGTGCACTCAGCATTGGATTAATCTTGATTTGGTTGACTATCCACCTTTCCTGACGTTCGCAAAAAAGTTTTTTTTTGGGCTGGTTTTTGGTTTATTTATAACCCGTCCATCACTTTTAAACCGGTGAATGATGTTTTCTACAGTTGTGCGAGCTTTTTTAACAATTTTCGCGATTTCTCTCTGACTGTTGGCATTTTTATAGTGCTCAATAACTAAATTTCGAACCTCGATCGTAGTATGGCGACCCATCTTGAAATGTTTAAATCATCAACTGAATGAATCGAGCAAAACAGTGTTTGTTTCAATGCAAACGTGTAAATAAATGTAAAGAAGCAGAGCCCAAGAAAAATATGAAAAATATCCGTTATTTATTGTAGCTTTGCATTGTGGACCATTTTCACTGTGACATGATTTTTTCTCTTATTTAGCTTAAACTTATTTTAAGCTCAAAATATTATGGAATTAAAAAACAGTTTTGACTATTTTTTATGTAAATACTATCAACTAACTAACTTAACCATCTTCTTGGTATTTTTATATTGATTTTGTAAACTTTTTACGCTTAAAAGTGTTTGGTCAAAGGTGGACCATTTTCAGTATGACCCACTGTAGAACCTGCCGAGCCCCACACACAATGAAGTATTGAGCACGAAGAAGTCGAGATAGAAACATCTTTTCATAAGACAATTTAATGCATTTTTATTTATTTATGATTTATGAGAATAACATGTGTTTGTATTATAAAATATATGTTTTTATTATTTATTTTTTAAAATTCCTTTTCTACGTCCTGCAGGTCCGTATTAACTCTCTTCCCGAAAACTGCTTCAACTGGTTTCTTTTTAATAGTCAAGTGTATTAAAATGTTATATTCATAGATCGACCTATGTAAGAGTTCTGAAAAAGACTTATGGACGTTTTGCGTTCTCAAACAGCGCATTATCTCTGACAGAGTTGAATTGAATCTTTCAAGATGTCCATTTACAGTACTGCTATAAGGGGGAATTTTGAAAACTTTTATGTTATACTGATTTTTTAGCATACAAATTATGGATTTGGAACTAAGTGACTTCTCGTTATCAATTACTATTATCTCGGGTATTCCGAAAGATATCATTATTTCTCTAAAAGGTTCCGTAACGTCTTCTGTTTCCCTAGATTTAAGAATTTTCGCCTGAGCGTATTTAGAAAACTTATCTATGGCCGTTAAGATCGTCATCTTCTCTCTAATGTAGATGTCTATATGGACGATCTGTCCGGAGAATTGTGGTATTGGTGTTTCCTGAATATCAATTTTTTTAGGATGTCTTTCGTATTTATTCTCCTTACATAGCCTTACAATTTTTCGAATTTATAAGACGGTAGATCTTCTCCGGGAGATATTAGGGTTTGATTCTTAAAAGCGTTTATTGGATCATCTGTGTACTGTATTAGATTGTGGGAAGAGCTTTCATCGCTATGTTGAGTGGAAGTCATGGTATTTATAAGAGTCGAATCTTTATTTATTTATTTATTAATTACAATACAAAGTAAATTTATATTATAATTTTGGGTCCAAGGGTAAACCGGGTGACAAAGACCATTTGGCTTGATTTTTGCAGCGACAGACCAAAGCCTCTGGTGGGAATCGAACTCACAACCCCCACGCTGATAGGCAAGCACGCTACCAACTCGCCTACCGGGGCGCTTGAGTCGAATCTTTAGGGGGTCTTGATAGAGCGTCTGCAACTATATTGGTATTACCTGGCTTGTATAATAGTTCGTAATTAAAGTCCTCGATGAAAGCTTTCCATCTCTTAAGTTTGAAATTAGCATTCTTATTATTTAGTGCCATATAGACATTTTCTGAGATTCTTGAGAGTCCAAATAATGGCAAGCATCTCTTTCTCATTGGTCGCATAATGATCCTCGGCTTTGCTAAATGTCTTAGATAAGAACACAATTAGTTTATTGTCTTGGGATAGAACTGCACCCATGGCGTAGTTTGAAGCGTCCTGTTTGATAACGTACAACGTCCGAATTCCTTATTGAAGTCTGGGTATGTCAGTATTACGTCCTCCGAGAACAATGCTCTTTTCAGTCTGTCAAATGAATCTATTCCTCCCAGATCGAGATCTATAGTCATCTTATTGGAAATATGCTTGGACACACGCCCTGCCTCCCCTCTCAAAAGCAGCGTAAGGGGTTTAGCTAATTTTGCATACTCATTAATGAAACGTCTGTAGAAGTTCGATAGTCCCAGAAATGATCTCAGGTGTTTTAAGGTCTTTGGAAGAGGGAAATTTTCTATCGCCTCAACTCTCTTAGAATTGGTTTTTATACCAGCATCTAAGACTATGAAACCTAAGAATTCTACTTCCTTTTTAAGAAACTCGCACTTATCCAATTGGACCTTCATATTTGCCTTTTCTAATGTGGCAAATATGGTAGATATGTTCCTCAGGTGTGAATCCTTGTCTTCGGCAAATATAATTTTATCATCCATATAAACAAAACATATTCTCCCAATGTGCTCTCTTAGGATAACGTACAACGTCCGATGGAAAATGGACGGTGCATTCCTCAACCCAAAGGGAAGTCGGGTGAATTCATATTAACCGTTGTTGACAGAAAATGCAGTCTTCTGTCTATCACTTTCCTTAAGTGGTATTTGATGGAATCCACTTTTCAACTCCAAAACTGTGAACAATTTATTCGTTCCCATTTGTAGGAGAATGTCATTTATCTCGGGAATGGGATATCTATCTGGGACCGTTTCCTTATTCAATTTACGATAATTAATGACCATTCTATACTTTTTCTGTCCAGATGCTTCTAATTTTTTTTACACAATCCAAATGGGTGAATTGTACGCCCACCGTGATGGTCAAATTATGCCCTGATCCAATAGTTCCCGTATCTGCTTTTCTACCTCGCCTTTTATATGCATAGGGTATGGATAAAACTTCGAATACACCGGTCCGTCGCTAATGATCTGAGTGTCTGCAACTACTGTTGTCTTATATGTCAGTTTTTCATTCGGTTCATTAAATAAAGATTTGTGTTCTGCGATGATACGATCTAGTTCCAGTGGTCAAATGGTATGTCTTAATATCTATGTTATTCACAGATCCAGATATTTTTTTTTTTATCTTGACTTTAATTTTATCATTTATTAGCATATAATTCTTTGTAGTATAAATAACCGCTGATAGGTTTTTGAAACTATCGTTCCTTAGTATCCCGTCAAATGATTTACGTGTGGGTATTATCAAAAATTTTAGTGCATCGCAATTTCTGTCGAAAAGATTAATGAATGTGTGCTGTGTTATTGCAGTTTTTCCTCCTACTGAGTTCGCAAAAAAAGAATTCTCATTTTTTAGTTAATTTTTCGAGATATGGTTGAATTCTTGTTTGATCTCGTATCAATTAATATTTTAAGAATCTGTCCGGTATTCGTCCTGCATTCAAAATAAGGTAGAGACGAATTCGTTAGTCTAAAAAATGAATATCTACAAATTCTTGCTGATTTTCATTGTCAAGAGCGTCGTATTGATTTTCAATGTAATCGTCTAGAGGCGGTAGTTGTTCCTCATTCTCGTAACGGTCCAACATCGACCCGTACTCTTCAGCACTCGGACCATTATCCTCTTTATCTAAATGGAAATTCCTTTGCACTTTATTTTAAGGCACAATTGAACTGTTTGTGGGAGATCCGTTGGCTCTTTCATCCCGAGGTGTATGGACATTTGTCCCTTCAGGCCTCTTATTCGATGTGCCCGAGTAAGGATTTAAGGATTCTATCAACACTTTTCTTCCATGAACTGAATTCCGAAGCCTAACCCGAAAATTCCCTTAAACCCCTGACCACGTCGGGAACCTTATCTAAGTCCGTCAGATTTTCCCTGTATCTTTCGTCGATAGTCTGGTCCACTCCAGATATGTCAGAGCTTGGTCTCATCATTTGTCTATCGGTATTTCGGTATTCATCGGTATTTGGGACATTGTGGATAGGGGGTCTTATAAGATTGTTTCGATTAGCCATTTTCAATGTAGGTTTTCACTTTATGGAATTCTCTAATTTATTTGTGTGTTCTTAATTAATATTTTTTGTTGGAGGGTCCCGTAGGAGTCGCAACAATTTTTGATATTTTAATTTTTAACTATTGATTATATATTTTGGTTTTTCTGTGTTGGTTTTTAATATTTTTGTTGGATGGTCCCGTAGGAATCGCAAACATTTTTCTTTTTTGTTTTTTTTTTTCTTTTAAAAACAATTGATTTTTCACTCTTTCTGTCACTTAGTCACTACCTCACTCTATCTTACAGTATTGCAGCTACCAGCATAATGAAACAGGGTTTCTGACTTGCTCCTGTTCCTTCTGTACAACGGTGTCAGCAAATCCACTTTGATGTCGTCTGATAACCGGGCGATTATTCCGCTATTTCTGCAAAGTGATATCCTCTGGGATATTGGGAATTCGATATCATATGGGATATTTGGAGTTCGATATCCTGTGGGATATTTTGAGTTTGATATCCTGTGGGATATTTTATTTTTTAACGTTGGGCGCCAATTAATATTTTTATCAGTTGAAGTTATAGTCAGCGTCTGGAAGTGGTTATCGGTATTGTGCTGGTCAGCGATTTGTGTTCGATTTGGATGCCGGTTTCAATGTTCGATGACAGGCGTCGCACATTTTGTTGTAGTTAGCAAAATAAAGAGTTCAGAATGACAATTAAATAAATACACAAATAATGGAATATATTCTACCAAATAAACATAACATGCAACATTATCGCCCCACCAACTCTGTCCATTAACACACAGTGTCATTGACATTACATTGTTTGGTCTTCTAATCAGAATTTATAATTAGATTACCCCACAACTTGGAGGCCGAGAACGTATACATAAAACTGCATTAAACAAAATTGATACCGCATGCAATTCTTGACCCACGTCCCATTTTCATTAATTCGTTTGTCTGTTGCATGTCCGTGCAACTTCAAACATACAGGCTTCTACCGTGACTTCTTCCAGAACCCAACAATATTGTTTCGCTGCTATCGTGTTACACATACATACAAACAATGTGAAATACAACATTGTATTTACAACATTGTTCCAGCTTTCATTTTTATTCCATTTCACTTTCATTCCACCAAAGTGAATGTTACCTCTGAGAAATAGGGGTTGAAATGATCAACTTTTTTTTAATTAATTATTTGTGTAGTAAATGGCTTACAAATAAATGTTGAAGTATCCAAATAGACAGAAAACATTCCAAACTTTGTGTCTCAACTTCTTTTTACTCGATCATTCAATATAAAAAAATAATTTTTATTTTGTTTTAGCCGAGTATTTTCAAGGGAAACACATTCTCCAAAATTTCGGCGAAAGTGAAAGTTGTCATACCTATGGCGGGATGGATTTTCACTTTCACTCAAAAGCGAAAGACAGAACAGGGGAGAAACATTCTGACATTTGCTTTCCCTTTATTCTTTAACATTTTCAATTCAACCAGTTAGTGGACGGACGGCCATATTTACTATTTTGTTTCTAGAACAATGACTGTGGCACGAATTGTTTGCCAGCTGGACATAAATCGCAAAAATGTAAATGTATTCAAGATGCTCTTTGTGTGTAAACAAATCACCACACGAAACTCATCCTGGGAAAACCCAGAATACGAATCTTAATTGAAACCACAATGAAAATCCGTTCCTCATACAAACTAATCTCATTACGACAGATGAGTCATTCTAATTCTTTAAATTATGCAAGAAATATAAAATCTCGAGATTACAAGGTTGGCTACCGTAATTAATACCGTTATTCAAACCCCTTTTAAATTTAATACCGTTACCGAAACTGTTAACAAATTTAAAAATATCTTTATCCATTATACATAACATTTCCCGTTGTTTTTTATACCCTCACCCTACGGGTAGGGGGTTATATATATACGGCTCAAATGAACCAAATTCGATTCATGACTTTCTAAATCGATTGAGCCATGCCCATGAAAGAGTTAAACAATCACTCAGAAATTTGGCATGGCTTAACATTTTCCAAAAACTGCTTATGGGATTGCATATGGGCTATATGGACACACCCCTTCGGGTATGTCCCATACAAATCTGTTATTTCGCCCACTTTAGAAATCGTGTAATAATATCAATACGCCCAGTTCTAAATTGGCCAAATTCTGTATTTAGTAAAGGTATAACTGAACAAAGTTTCGGACACAATCATGGCAACTCCCCTTCTGGTACCTCCCATACAAATGTACCATCCCGCCTACCTTAGAAATCGTGTAATAATATCAACATGCCGAAATTTTGTATTTAGTAAAGCTATGTCTGAAAAAAGGTTTCGGACAAAAACTTGGAAGTCTGCCAACTCCCCTTCTGGTACCTACCATACAAATGTACCATTCCACCCACTTTAGAAATCGTCAACGAATCTTTCCGAAATTCTATATTTAGTAAAGCTTTAACTACATATAGTTTTCGAGAAAAAACTCTGCTTTATAGTCCGCCCCTCTTTTAAAAACGTATAATAAAATATTTTTCTATAACATTTGGTACTTTGGGGTTGCTATTGCAACATTCCATCAGATGTTACATCCAATGATGATAGCCACGCTTACTTTTGACTTTCCGATACTTTGAAATATGACACTTGTATGTTTTTACTGAGGGTGAGGGTATATATAAGTTGGTTTACCCGACTGCAACTTTTTCACTGGTTTTTACCGGTATTATTTAAATATTTGTTTGACTATTTTTGTGGTATTTATTTAATGGTACATCGTATATTTTCGGAAAACACATAAGAAAACTTACAGAAAATTTCCAACCATTGTCTATAAGAGTTTTGTTGTTGCCAGAGTCCTGTTCCTTTTCGACTTCGGAAAATATCTTAATATGAACGCCTGTCGATTTCATGTCATGACATGTCCTACGATTTTCTGATTTCCAAAATCGACACAGACTTTTAAAAAAAAGCGGAACTTTAATCTGTATAAATTTTTCTTTAAATGGTTGATTTTTGTCAAAATACGTACAGAACATAAAATGTAAGAAATGTGTGTAGTGTATACGATTGATAAACGATTTCAAAAAGTGGTTTTCTCACTTTCCTGAAATATATTTAAGTTATTTCCCGTTTAATTTCTGACAAACCAAGTGCCATTTTGTACATTTCGATTTTATTTATTTTTTTGTCAAAAACTCGAGAAGGCACAGCAATGAAAAATACAGTTCCTGAATAGTTAGAGCACTTAAAGTAGACCTTGGGTTAATTAACAAATTTTCCTCATATCCTCGAGAATTGTGTGTAATTGCATACGTATTCAGATTCAGGAATTCCAAAAGGTCGAAGGTATGTCCAAATCAATTCAGACTCATTCAGACTGAGCTATTTAAGGCTAAGCTAGGCCCAATAGAAGTAACACAAAGGGCATATTTTGCTCTAGAAGGCTTGCCAATGCTAAGACCTATGATGGGATATAGCCAATTATAATACCATATTCGTCACAATTCTGTACAATATTTCTCAATTTCCTTCATAAGGTTCTCATTTATGCCGGAGTCAATTTTAGATGACGAGTTTTAAACGGACAGTTAAGAAATGTGCCAACGGGAGTTTGACATGTGGTCGGTAGAAGCAAAGGATACGATCTCAGATTATGCCAAATGAACGATTCTCGGTCTCCTTGTCATTTACCATTTTTTAAGAGGGAGTCCGATTATTCGCTCCAGAGCTTCCGTGCGACAATCTTTCTGCTATAAACCGTTGGAAAAATGTAAAGTCCCTGCATCATCGTTTTAGTCAATGGTGGTAAACGAAGTATCTGCAGGAGCTGCATAAGATATATAAATGACAGCATCCTAAGGAAGATCTCCTGGTCGTAGACTTTCTCATTGTGAAAGGTGATTTGCTGCAACCAAATGAATTGAGAATGGGTTCGCATCGTAGAGGTACACCAAGGACGAGCTAAGCACGTACGATTGGCAGATGTTTCCACAACTACAAGCAAGGGAAAAAAACAAATAATATAAGTGATAAAAAAAAATTTAAATCATTCTAAAATGTGTAAGCGTAAGTGGAGAAACAACAAAAAATAGTGGAAAACATAATGAAAAACCAAAAACTGATTTAAATTTTGCATATGAGCCATTGCTATTGAATTTTTAAGAGATTTAATGTCTACGAAAAATATTAAAATTGAAGTTCAACTCTACCACCGGTAACTGACGAAAGATATTTAATAGTGGGACCATATTTTTCCCATATTTTTGCATGAATTGAATCAAAAAATAACAAACTTAATAATTAGATACGGAAGGTGTTTAATGATGAACACATTAAACATTGATGTCTTATGACATTAATTTGTCATAAGTTCAATTTTAAATATCATACGTAAATTCATTTTGGAATAACCCATACGTATATAGGTACGTGCTAACAAACACGTTAAAGTACATACATATATACGTATGTGGTCATTGCGCTCTACTTCTCTTAAATTTTCCTTTGTCGTTCTAATCGACATCATAACAACAACAACGACATCTCTCCAACTCTAACTGACCTACCGTATGTGTGTGGAAACCGGTTTCGGAAGCAGTATTGTTGTTGTTGTTATGATCGATTTGTTCTCGGTCTCTGCTTTATTCACTTAAAGCAGAGCCAGAACAAATCACTTAAATTATTACAGGGTAAGATACAACATACATAATCATACAAAAACTTAAGAAAACAAAAAACCTAATGAAAGTAAAAGTGAAATAAATAAATCAAACAAGTTAAAATTAAACAAAAAATAGAAGCTGATTTTATTTAAACATATATTTACTGCGGTGGCAGTAAACATTGGTCCTATCGAACCGAATTGTGAAAAAATTCTTTAAATAAGGGACTTAAACTAACCTTTACTAAAACTTTGAAAGAGCAAAGAAATTAACTAAAATTTTACTAAAACTACAAAAAAATTTGCAAAAAAAAAATACCTAAAAAAAAATGTTTTTGAAACTGTACATAAGAAGGAGAGTTGCCAGATCTCCAAAATTCCACAACTTTGCGGGGAAATTCCGGGCTTGGTTAATTATTTAGTCGGACCTAACATTCAACTTTTCTGAATTTTAAAAAGTGACATTCCGACATTATTCCAAAATGGATCTCATCAACAAATTCACTAATTATTATAATGATTTAATGGACTTTGACGAAGTGCAGGGAAGTAGTCATGCCGAAGACAACATTCATTCCTTTAGGCGAACATACGAGGACTGTCGGTATTTCCAACCAACGGAAACTGAAAACGTCAGAGACCCAAAAAAGTTACGCCACAAACATCGGAAAGCTCTCAACACCTATTAAATTATGCTCGGTTTAATAAATGCGGAAATAGAAGCTCATTCGCCAATAAAGACCCCAACCAAAAAAACCGAACGACGTTCTATTGACCTACCTCAAACTCAATACACCACAAAACTTCCTGATTGCGATGCAGACCTTTTTTACGGAAGCTACAAAACCTGGCCTACATTTAGAGACGTTTTTTCGGCAATTTATGTACAAAATCTGCGTTTAAGTAAAGTCTATAAACTTTATCATCTAACACAGAAGACATCGGATGAAGCTGGGGAAATTATCTCACACATTCCTTTAACTCATGAGGGATTTGACCTTGCATGGAAAAGTCTGTCCGATAGTTAAGAAAACAAATGCATGCAAGTGAACGAGCAAATAAAAACGTTTTTCAATCTGCCCTCAGTTTCAATGGACTCTAGCAGCTCTCTGAAATCACTTCAGTGTACGATAAACGCCTGCATACAAGCCCTAAAGATTTTAAATGTTAAACCCGTATCCTGGGATCCAATGCTAATATTTTTGTGCTCGACAAAAATGCCCCGAACTTATTTAGAAGATTTTGAAAACACACTGCAATATTGTTCAAAAATGCCCTCGTGAAATTAATTCGACAATTTTTTGACCCATAGATTCATGACTTTAGAATCTGTGGGAAATATTCAGCCTACTACTTCGAAATCAAATCACGAACACAAACCCAACACAAAGAAATAAAATGGAATATTGCCTCAGACTCCTTTTCATTTCATCAGCCCAACATAGACATAAAAACGAATTATACGAAACGAGAAGTCCTCTCCGCAATTGCGCGATTTTTCGATCCTTGTGGATGACTTGCCCCTTTCGACTTATCATTGTTTCGAAACTCATTATGCAACAAATATGGCTAGACAAAATTGGTTGGGCGAGGGGATGACTTCTACGACTTGCATTACCTGGCAGAATGTCGTTCAACATTGTCCAGACATACAAAATATCCAAATTCCTCGTTGGATACAATATACTCCAACATGTCAAATATAAATCCATGGCTTTTCTGACTCCCCGAAAAAGCATACGCAGCGACGATACACATTCGACTGCAGCTCGAACACAACGTATACACACACCTAATAGTTGCCAAAACACGCGTTGCGCCGATAAAGAAACTCTCCTTACCGAGATTTGAACTTTGCGGTGCAGTACTCCTAGCCACCTTAGCTTCAACACTAATTCTCAACCTCCAACTGTCACAATATGACATACATTACTGGACTACAAACCGAGAACGGCGTGATCTATTTGTCTGTTATTTGTTGTATTTATTGTTGTATTCGTAGTTTCCAGAACAAGGTTTGTATGAAATAACATTTTGACAAAACCCATCAAATAAGCGCGACAAATCAAAATATTCAAAAGATATTTTTTCATGTTATTTCTGTATTGAAATTTATTTCTGAATGACGTTTTAAGAAGAAAAATGGGAAATTTATATGAACAATTTTACTGTATTGACTAATATAACTAAATTTTAGAATATACGATCATAATCCGACGAGGGGCGTGACACCGTCCATGCAGTTTAACATTTGATCTACCATATATCATGAACTATTAGAAGTAGGATTATAGTGGCTGAAAAACAAGCAATAATAAGACAGTCTGTAATAAAAAAAAGCTATATCTGCCATAATAACCTTAAAATTGTTAACTTCCATATCTTATGAACTATTGAAAATGTGAAAATGATATTTGGTGCATATGCTATTGCTTCAGAAAAAATGTGTACTGAAACAATTTGACGGTACCATACCACACCTACATTGTGTTCCCGTAAGAGGTGTTATTTTGGTATTCAAAGAAAAAAATGGAACTTTTTGAAATAAGTGTTCGGATGTTTATTTCATAATAAAGCCAAATGGCCACTATAGCCTCACGAATTCTGTTTTTGTGGTCTTGAATCGACACTGTGCTGTTGGCGTAGACCTTATCTTTCACGTGGCCCCAAAGGAAGCAGTCGCAAGGTGTTAAATCACAAGATCTCGGTGGCCACCTGTGATCACCTCTTCGAGAGATAACACGGTCCAGAAACTTTTCCCGTAAAAGAACAATTGTTTCGTTGCTTGTGTGACGCGTAGCGCCGTCTTGTTGAAAGTAAACGTAGTTCAGATAAATATCATCCAACTCCAACCATAAAAAATCTGTAATCATATATCTGTAATCTCGATAGCGCAATCCATTCACCGTAACTGTTGATTCAACCTCATTTTCGAACAAGTAGAGCCAATGATCCCACTGCACCATAAACCGCACCAAACAGTCACACGTTAAGAATAAGGCTTCTCAAGAATAAGTCTTGGGTTTTCCGAGCCCCAGAATCGACAATTTTGCTACGTAGCCACCGAGGTGGTAATGGGCCTCACCAGTCAAGATGATTTTTTGATGGAATTCCGCATCATTTTCATGCATTTCAAGATCCCAAATCAGCAAAGAAAAGAAGTTGTTGATGATCGGCCGGCGAGAGTTCATGTGTTAAGTGAACTTTATAAGCCGTAAGACCCAAGTCTCTATGCCAAATACGGTGTAATGATTGCCCAGAAGCAATATTCTCAGTTGTTCTTTAATGATGTGCACGGGTTTTATTCTCCACATCACTAACTTGTACCAACAGCTCGAATTTTCTCACCAATTTCTGTGTTGCTGTCCGACATGGTGCTTCCCGACGACCCAAAAATGGTTTAGTTTTGCGAACTGTGGCTGCTAGTTTTCACCATTTTTGTAGTAAATTTTAAAAATTTCAATGCGTTGCTGAAGCTTGTATCGTTCCATTTTAAGTAATGGCGTAGTTTCCACTTGTCAAATGACAAGGAATTAAAGCTTCAAAAGTTACAACTACCGAAATACCGGGTGATTCAAAATAACAGCTCTTGTTGGAAACCCCTTTATTTTTTCTAGGACATCAGCTAATTGGATAGCGGAACATGGTCTAAGAAGTGTTCTTACATTTCAAATGCATATACCGCGGCATACAAGGAGGAGGGTATCTCCTCGGGTTTTGGGACCGCCCGATCGTACAAAATATCACCAGACGTAGGTGAAGGCAAGCACTTTGCATAACAGAATAAAAAATGCAGTTGTTTTTGATTCTAATCCATTATTTGAAATAAATATGAAAATATTCATGCAAAAGAGCCTTTGCATCGTGCATCCATGCGGTAGAAACTATAGTAATAATTAGGTTATTTTTATAGTTTATTTTTGCATTCTCAGTATACCTACAACACTTGCTTCATTGACAAATATTTATATAACGTAGACGACCCGGTTGTCGAGTTGGTGCTTGCTAATCAGGGTTTAGGGTTGTGGGTTAGATTCCCACCAGATGCTTTGGTCTGTCGCCATATGGTCTGTGTCACCCGATTTACCCTTGGACCCAAAATTAGAATATAAATTTACTTTAAATTGTAATTAAATACAAATAAAATAAATTAAATAACGTTTTCGAATTGCATCCATATGACAAATCAGCAGGACTGGACATTACAAATAAAATTCGTACAACAGAGGGATGCAGGTATATACGAGTGCCAGATATCAACACACCCTCCCACATCCATATATCTTCATCTGATCGTTGTCGGTAAGTAATATTCTAACATTGTATAGAAATATATATATATAAATATACATATAATTATACTTTAATTATACACTCACCCTACGGGTAGGAGAGTATATATCATTTGATATGACCCAAAAGTGTAACACATAGCAAAATTCACTTCAGACGATAGGTGTCTTTGAACCAAATTCGATTCATGACTTTTTAAGTCGTTTGAGCCATGTCCGTCTGTCCGCATGATAACTTTCGAAAGGGGCGCTTTTAAATTCGGCATGGGTTAATATTTTCCCAAAACTACTTACATATGGGCTATATGGCTAAACTCCTTCGGCTACCTCTCATACTTATCCTATATTTCACCCACTTAAGAAATCGTGTGATAATATCAACCAGATCTTGCCCAAATTCTGTATTTGGTAAAGCTATATCTGTACAAAGTTTCGGACAAAAGCTTGGAAGTCCCCCTCTGTCAGCTCCCATACAAATGTACCTTTCTACCCACTTTGAAAAGCAAGTAATAATATCAATACGGCCCACCCGATCTTGCCAAAATTCTTTATTTAATAAAGCTATTACTGGATAAAATTTTGGAAAAAAATTATGTCTGGCCACTCCCCTTTTTTTATTGAGTATCTCTAGTCTTCCAGAATCATTCAAATTTTTTATTAATCTTTGCTTCGTTATCTGCTCCACATGACCAGTTCATAAACTGATGCAGTGAAACAGGATTGAAGGAAAGGTTCTATCTATAACTAATTTAACGAATTATATTACATCAGATAGATCTTGCATTTCTCAAACACCCTAAACGGTCAATACACTTTTTTCATAAGAGCGGACCATTACTTCATACTCGATGTACACCGTGAAGTGAACATCATACTTGTAATACTTTTTCTTTGTTGTACTCATGCACGCTAAAAAAATGGTCATTTTAACAAATTTGGTTGTAAATATATGTTCGTTTTCTACGAAGTGAGCATATACGTACGTGTAACAAACATTACTTACTTAGTCGGAAGTATATACCTATCCCTCCCCCCAACCCCTTCGTACACAGGCTCTTGTGTATTTTATTATTGTTGTAATAGTGTTTATTATTGTACATTTGATAGTCATAAGACATTCATTTGTTTTTATATGTGTAAATCTTGTTATTAAAAAAATAAACACTAAATAAGTAATGAGTTTTTGTTTCAATACATGGTATCTTGTCATCAGTTCCTGTTTCTTCCTTCAACGTCGTGATGTGCTGAAAAGTAAATTAGTTTAAAAATGTATGTATGTATATGTAAATCTAATTATGTATGTACCTTGAACTCCCGTATGAATTCGAAGGCGTTTTCTTCTTTACACTCGATGCGCATCTATTGGCAAAATAAGTTATGAGGGGCAATAAAACGATTTTGGTAACAAAAAAAGGGTTCAATATTTTATTACGGTTGTGTTGCAAATTCCCTACTTTTATTACGGTCGCTTGTTGGGTATCGATGTGCGCACATGCATTCGGCTTGGAATTTCGTAGGAATGTGTGTTGTCTATGGCGACTGCGCGACGCCGTCGGTATTTGAGAACATTCTGGAAAGAGACACAAAATGCACTTAAATTATTCCAATTACTTTTGTCTGTTGCGCAAAATCTCGTACATTGTATGCTGATGAACATAAATGGGTTCTGTGTTCATATGGAGAGTAATTATTGACGAGTGCTTAACGTGTGCATAAAAATTAAAATCTCGATGCAGAAGTTTGGCTTCAGCTCTGTAAATACAAAATCTTCAATATGTACGTATTAATCATTGCACGAATTACTTACGAACGTCCAAGGAACTGCATGAAAACTCACTGCCATGTCTAAAATTAATTCCCAGTTCGCGCAGAGCGACTTTAGATTTTGAGGTCATACTTATTAAATTGTACTCAAAAACCTATAGTTTTAAAAATATCAGCATGTCATGCAATTAATGCAATAATAATAACGTGGCTGAGCAAAAAACAACAAAAAACAGCAATCGTACGGTACTCTTACCACACAAGTGGTCTGCGTTGAATAAACAATAGTGTGTTCTAAATAATTTTTTTCAAGTTTTAAATAGTTTTCGATTAATAAATTATAATGCAAACGTCTGCAATGTCAGTTGATTAAACCAATTTTGAAATTGATACAATTTCAATGAACTCCGGGTCTTGTGTTGTTCCCAGTCTGAATATTGGCTTGCCAAGAGATTTAAGCGATCTAAATCTACCAAGTAATCGTGACGTATTATATTACTATTTATTCTTACGCGTGGCTGAGCAAAAAACAAAAACAACAAATAAATATCATTATGAAATAAAATTTAAAAGTAGACCAAGTAAGTCTTCAACGTTTCTGGAAACAATTGATCAAGTGTTTTATATTGGAAAACGTCAGTGCGCAAAAACATTGCCTTGCTGCTGTGGTTTAATACCCATTGAACTCCAAGACTTTATGATTGATCAGCACAGTGAGAGGAAGCTAACCATTCCCGAACCAATAATTATGGACAAATCTAAAGTTTCACGTGAAAGAAAGAAATGTAGGGATTCTCTTCGAAGAAAGCAATGCAATGACTGTGGTCTGGTAGCCTTCTCCTTTGATGGCAGAAAAACCAACTCTCTGACGAGCGAAGAAGAAAATGGAAGATATCATCCGAGAATGGTAAAAGAATCACTTCTTAAAGAGCCTGAGAGCAGATTGTTGGGTTACGTAAAAGTCGACGCCGAGGACGCTAAAACAAAACAGACGCAATTGTGCGAGTTCCTTATAGAACATTTAATTTTTTGAAAACTTAATTACAATAATAAATTTTTTTTTCGATCCACCGTATTTTCCACTATTTTAGCATTTTTTTTAAAAAATATGGGAATATCTGTATGCTGCATACATAGAAGCACAAACTTTCGTTATAATCGAAGAAACCAAGCACAATTTTCCGGATCGCTTCTTATGAAAGTATAGGTTATTGAGTAGAATTTAATAAGTATGACCTCAAAATCTAAAGTCGCTCTGCGCGAACTGGGAATTAATATTAGACCCATGGTTTCTTGGCAAAACTTTCTTAGAATTTTCTGTAGTTTTCGTTTTTTCTATCCGCTTTGTTGGTTTTTTTCCACCCATACAAATCGACCCGCCCTAATGTACATCAGGGATGAAAAATCAGTTTCTTCGTTTTGTACTTTCCGTTCATTGAAATTGTACTTTTAGATCCCGATGGTGCCAAAATCAAAAAAGATATTTTGTTTTCAGAATTAATTTTATTAAAGTATATAAACATTCTATTTAATGTTTGGGTACACTGCAAACAGTGCTTTCGTCTATTGCCAGTGAATAATAATTTCTTTGGCAAAAGTTGGAAAAATGCTTGCAGTTTTCCCACTATTTATTGGCCTTTAAACCCTTATTTTACCATCATATTCAATCTAGAACTGTAATTCGAATATTATAATGAACAACAAATGCGCTAAGAATAATTTTCATTTCTGATTCAGTCACGAGTGATCTCACGACATTGGCTGAAAAGTTCTTATTTTTATTTTTTACCTGAGATTCTCACATAGCACGTCTTAGTGTGACATTAACGACATCTTATTGGAATATCTTTGTTACATTCCATTTCACAATATAAAAATTTGCTCTTTGCATAGCTTTTCTTCAAATTATTGACAAAAAACAACAGATACGAACATTTGTAAATTGTATTAAATTAGGCCCAAAAGGATACAGGTCTTTTCGATCAAGAAAACGTACCAAAAAAGTACAATTGTACTATTTTTTACATCTATGATGTACGTTCTTACGTACGTTCTTTGAAATTGTGCTTATTTATCCCGATGATACCAAAATCAAAAAAGATATTAGAATCAATTTTATTAAAGTAAAAAGACGTATGTACATAAAAATTCTATTATTGCCAGTCTATAGCCAGTGAATAATAATTTCTTTCGCAAAAGTTGGCAATGCTTGCAGTTTTCATAATATTTATTGCCCTTTAAAACCTTATTATATTCAAGTAATCTAGAACTGTAGTTCGAATATTATGTTCAGCTACAAATGCGCTCAGTATAATTTCCATTTCTGATTCATCCACGAGAGATCTCACGACATTGGCCGAAAAGTTTTTTATTTTTTACCTTAGATTCTCGCAGAGCACGTCTCTTAATGTGACTCTAACGACATGTTATTTGAACACCTTTGTTACATTCCATATCACAATATATAAATTTGCACTTTACACAGCTTTTCTTCAAATTACTGACAAAAAACAACGAAAATCTGTAAACTGTATTAAATGAGGCCCAAAGTGCTGTATCATGTACCAAAACAGTACAATTGTATCATATTTTGCATCCCTAATGTACATTCATTCCCATGTGTATGCATGTGTGTATAAAATGGTGTGTTACTCATTTTTTGTGTTCTCTCTCTGTGAATTTATCTTATTCTCTTGGTTATTATTACTCAGACAACAGAGATACAAATACTTAAATATTTGAACGCAATTTTTGTACTTAGTAGAATTTAACACGTCCATTGCGTGGTTTTTGTCAAACACGCTATTGCTTAAATCCGAATACGTAATATTAATAGCAAATGAGTTATATTTACATTGAAATAAGCTTTGTGCACAAGGAAATAAGCTTTACTTGCTACATGTTCTAAACACGCGTTTTACCTCTGTACAAACATGTAAAAATGACGGATTTTTCAGCGTGTATAGAAATCATTAACAATTTTAATTTAGATGAGATCGAAGAATATTCGGAGGTTGAATTTATAGTGGAAGTAGATTTAGAATATCCATCTTCTATGCCATTTTCTGTGGTAAATACAAAAAAAATAAAAAAACAGAAACAAACAAAAAGTCAATAAACAGATTTAACACCAAAACCAAATTATGTAATACATTATCGAAATCTTCACTAATGTCTTCAATTTCAGTCTTGTGCTGTCTTCATAGAGCATTTTGTGTGACAAACTGGGGTTTATATTAGAGTTTTTGCGACAACATCATAGAACAGAAAAGTGTGTGCTTCCATCTGGTCGAAAAGAAGATTATGTGTGACAAACTGATTATTAATAAGAGTTTCTGTAACAAACCGATAGTTAACAGAACAGTTTGTGTGACAAACTGGTCGAAAAGAACAGGCGGAGTTGGTGTTATACTATGATATTGTGTAGTTTCACATTCAACTGGCTACAGATAATTATCTTCAACCAGTATATAAAATTAAAAACAAAACGTACAAAATTAAATACTTAATAAATACTCTACTACTACTAAGACTAAACATTAATTCAAGAATAGCATGTTTTATTTCTACAACACCCTTTTGCAAATCAATGTTTTTCTAATAAAAATTAAATTCACCACAAATTCGGTTTAATCGATGAAAATTTGAATAATTGGATTTGCAGTGGAGTAGACTAAGAGCGCGAATATTACGAGATAATTTTCTGGAACAAAAAACTTCAGATTAAATACAAATACTACATCTAGCATAGTTCTGCGACTAGACAAAGTAAGGAGACTAATCAGTTTGAGGCGATGTTCATATGGAGGGAGCACCAAATTTGAGTTCCATCCCAGACCACGCAAAGAGAACAAAAAAATTTTTTTCTGGACTGATTCTATTTTATCAGAATGAGTTGGATAGTCCGGACTCCATACAACAGAGGCGTATTCCATAACAGGTCGAACGAGAGAAGTGTACAGTTGCTTGGTTATTTATGGGTCCGAGAGTTATTTGGACTATCTTTTAATAAATCCGAGAATTGATCGTCTCTTATTTATTTATATGGTTAAAAAGTGTTTATTTCATCAATTAGCAATCGGATAATCCTTACTCACAGTCGCGAGCCCATTTTGTTGTTTCCAGCAATTTACCCAAATTTCGAAAAATTCAGTAAATATCATGTTACATACTACATAATCATTGTATATACAGTGCGGCTCAAAACATTGGCAACCATGTCATCTGTTTGACAAACACCGTCATTTTAAAGAAAATAAAATTATAGAATCCAAAATGTAAATGCAAATTTATTCCTTATTAATTCAGTTTTTAGAATTATACAAAACAAATTACTTATCAACAGCTATTTTTTGATAATCTCATGTTCTACTGTGCTAAAAACACTTGCAACTTATCCTTTTACAAAGGTTCTCCATGCGATTTACATCATGTGACTAGGCAGGCCAGTCAATCATATCCAATTTTTCTTTGGGGTCCTTATCGGCATGAAACACCCAAGCAAGCGGCATAACCCCAGATGATTATATCAACATTATGTAAGAAAAATATTTTACTTATCTTAATTTTCATAATCCCATCAATTTTATGATTTGGACCAATTGATTCTTCAGAAAAACACCCCCAGACCATAATTTTGCCATCTCTATGTTTTACAGAACCTTGTGTATATTATGGAGTAAGCCTTAACCCTTTTCGCCTCCACATCAGAGTCTATCCAATCAGAAAATAGTGCAAATTTATACTTCAGCTCACACTGAAGCCAAGTTGATTCCGCTTTCATTAGAAAGGGGTTTAAAATGTGTCCAAAAATATGTTTTTAAATAAACATATAATTAAGCACGATTTTGCTTCTTTTGTTTGAGATCGTTGATCATTGAAAAAAAATGTTTATTTTTATTTGTCAGAAAATTTAAATTGTTAATGGAAATCTAGAGTTACCCCAAAAAAATCTTCATATGTAAAGACATTCTAAATGAAAAAGTCGTCAATCATTCGTCAAAATGCGAAAAATCGTCACGCCTGGCTCACTGTTCACGCACACTCTGATTATTTATATGTAAAGCTATGTTTTTTTTCTGTATATGAATCGGTTAATGAAAAATCCGTTATTCGACCAGTTTGTCATACAAACTGTTCTTTTTTTTTGGTCAGTTTGTCACAGAAAGTGTTCTATATAGTTCAGTTTGTTACATATACTCTTATTTTAAGACCAGTTTGATACAAAAACCGTTATTTTCGACCAACTTGTCACACATAATGTTATACAAAGATCGGTTTGACACGCACACTCTTATTAATGATCAGTTTTTTATACAATCTCTTATATAAGACTTTTTTGTTACACAAACTAGTCGTTTGATCAGTTTGAGACCCAAACTTATATTATTGATCAGTTTGTAGCACCCCAAAAGATATAAGACATCAATTACTAACGAAAGAAATAAATTTTGTTTTATATAAAAGTCACATATGTTGCAAATGTTTTGAGCACAGTAAAACATGAGATTATCAAAAAATAGTTGTTGATAAGTAATTTGTGTTATATAGTTCTAAAAACTGAATCAATAAAGAATACATTTGTGTTTACATTTTGATTTCTATACTTTAATTATCATTAAAATGACGGTGTTTGTCATGGTTAAAATTTTTTGAGCAGCACTGTTTATACAATTGTCATGTAATACGTGTCATGATATTTACTGAATTTTTAGAAATTTGAGTAGATTGCTGGAAAGAACAAAATGGACTCGCGATTGCGAGTATGGATGATCCGATTGCTAATTGATGAAATATAGAGAAAAGGTTTGGTTAATTTTAAAAAACATAACTGATGCGATATAACCAGATCAGATCCTTTCAGATAACCTGATCAGGAGCATCATAACCAGATATAAAGCAGATCATAACCAGATCAAAAGCGGATGATAACCAGATCAAAAGCAGATCATAACCAAATATAAAGCAGATTATAACCAGATAGAAAGCAGATCATATCGACCAGTGTGACATACCAACTGTTCTTTTCGGCCAGTTTGTCACACAAACTGTTCTTTTCGGCCAGTTTGTCACACAAACTGTTCCTTTCGGCCAGTTCGTCACACAAACTGTTATTAATGATCAGTTTGTTACTCAAATCGCTCTTTAAACCTGTTTATCAAACAAACACTGCCCCTGTTTATCACACAAACAGTTCTTTTCGACCACACACACAAATTGTTATTAATCATCAGTTTGACACACAAACTCTTATTAATGAACAGTGTCACATACAAACTGTTATAAACGATCCCATTTGTCCCACAAACTCTTATATAAAGACCAGTTTGGTATACAAACTGTTGTTTTCGATCAGTTAGGCACATAAGCTTCTATTAACGGTCAGTTTGTCACACAAACTGACATATAAGTTTGTCATACATGTTTCTTAGGGTGTCCCTTATATGATAAAAAAAATTGTTTTTTCTTACTTGAAAACTTTTATAAATACAAAAACTAACTTAAATATCAAGCGCCCCGGTAGGCGAGTTGGTAGCGTGCTTGCCTATCAGCGTGGGGGTTGTGGGTTCGATTCCCACCAGAGGCTTTGGTCTATCGCTGCAAAAATCTAAACATATGGTCTGTGTCACCCGGTTTACCCTTGGAATCAAAAATTAGAATATAAATTTACTTTGTATTGTAATTAATAATAAATAAAAAAATAAATAACTTAAATATCAAATTTGGAAAATAATAATGATTGGAACAGGTGCCGAGCGAGACCTCAAACTTTATAGAAAGCGTTATTTTATTGTATATATAAACAAAATAAAAATTAATGTATTTATTAAAGTATATAGAAAATGTACAACTCTTAGCTAGGGTATTTTCTCTTTAGAGTTTACTGTTTGGGCAAAGGTTTCTGTGTTCTGTAAACTGTATTAAATTAGGCCTAAAGTGCTGTATCATGTACCAAAACAGTACAATTGTATCATATTTTGCATCCCTAATGTACATTCATTTCCATGTGTATGCATGTGTGTATAAAATGGTGTTACTCCTTTTTTGTGTTCTCTCTCTGTGAATTTATCTTATTCTCTTGGTTATTATTACTCAGACAACAGAGATACAAATACTTAAATATTTGAACGCAATTTTTGTACTTAGTAGAATTTAACACGTCCATTGCGTGGTTTTTGTCAAACACGCTATTGCGTAAATCCGAATACGTAATATTAATAGCAAATGAGTTATATTTACATTGAAATAAGCTTTGTGCACAAGGAAATAAGCTTTACTTGCTACATGTTCTAAACACACGTTTTACTTCTGTACAAACATGTAAAAATTACGGATTTTTCAGCGTGTATAGAAATCATTAACAATTTTAATTTAGATGAGATCGAAGAATATTCGGAGGTTGAATTTATAGTGGAAGTAGATTTAGAATATCCATCTTCTATGCCATTTTCTGTGGTAAATAAAAAAAAAAATAAAAAAAACAGAAACAAACAAAAAGTCAATAAACAGATTTAACACCAAAACCAAATTATGTAATACATTATCGAAATCTTCACTAATGTCTTCAATTTCAGTCTTGTGCTGTCTTCATAGAGCATTTTGTGTGACAAACTGGGGTTTATATTAGAGTTTTTGCGACAACATCATCGAACAGAAAAGTGTGTGCTTCCATCTGGTCGAAAAGAAGATTATGTGTGACAAACTGATTATTAATAAGAGTTTCTGTAACAAACCGATAGTTAACAGAACAGTTTGTGTGACAAACTGGTCGAAAAGAACAGGCGGAGTTGGTGTTATACTATGATATTGTGTAGTTTCACATTCAACTGGCTACAGATAATTATCTTCAACCAGTATATAAAATTAAAAACAAAACGTACAAAACTAAATACTTAATAAATACTCTACTACTACTAAGACTAAACATTAATTCAAGAATAGCATGTTTTATTTCTACAACACCCTTTTGCAAATCAATGTTTTTCTAATAAAAATTAAATTCACCACAAATTCGGTTTAATCGATGAAAATTTGAATAATTGGATTTGCAGTGGAGTAGACTAAGAGCGCGAATATTACGAGATAATTTTGTGGAACAAAAAACTTCAGATTAAATACAAATACTACATCTAGCATAGTTCTGCGACTAGACAAAGTAAGGAGACTAATCAGTTTGAGGCGATGTTCATATGGAGGGAGCACCAAATTTGAGTTCCATCCCAGACCACGCAAAGAGAACAAAAAAATTTTTTTCTGGACTGATTCTATTTTATCAGAATGAGTTGGATAGTCCGGACTCCATACAACAGAGGCGTATTCCATAACAGGTCGAACGAGAGAAGTGTACAGTTGCTTGGTTATTTATGGGTCCGAGAGTTATTTGGACTATCTTTTAATAAATCCGAGAATTGATCGTCTCTAATTTATTGTCATATTTATATGGTTAAAAAGTGTTTATTTCATCAATTAGCAATCCGATAATCCTTACTCACAATCGCGAGCCCATTTTGTTGTTTCCAGCAATTTACCCAAATTTCGAAAAATTCAGTAAATATCATGTTACATACTACATAATCATTGTATATACAGTGCGGCTCAAAACATTGTCAACCATGTCATCTGTTTGACAAACACCGTCATATTAAAGAAAATAAAATTATAGAATCCAAAATGTAAATGCAAATTTATTCCTTATTAATTCAGTTTTTAGAATTATACAAAACAAATTACTTATCAACAGCTATTTATTGATATCCAGACAGTGAAATTGTAGTTGCTGGGAATTTCAATGTCCATAATAATTTTTGGCTTTCCCACTCGAGCCAGACATCTCCGGAGGGTCAATACGCTGAGCTATTCGATGCTGCTGCTGAAATGGTTGAGAAAATAATTCTTCTTGGAATTAACACGTTTATTGCCCCGAAGACTACTTCGATTAAACCTCAAAAAAATTGTTGGTTTAATCAGACATGCAAAGAAGCTGTCAGATCCAAAGAGGAAGCGTTTAGAAATTGGCGTTTAAATCAAAACGTCACTACTGAGCTGCTACGTAAGCAGGCAAGATTTTATTGTGCCAGAGTACTTAGACGCGAAAAACTTCTTCACGAACAGCGTCTTCGTGCTAAAGTTCTTTCATCTCCCAGGGGAAGTAAGAGCTTTTGGTCATTCTTTAAAAATGTAAGGAACAATTCTTCATCTTCTATTTCAACCCTTGTTAACGGCGACCAGATATTCACTGACCCGGTTGACAAAGCTAACCTTCTGGTTGAAATAGTTGCAATGAATTCATCTTTGCCAGAAAGCAGTCAACCACTCCCCGTGGTCGAAAACGTATCTAGTTCGATGTCCTAGATATTCTTTCGAACACGTGGTGTTAAAAGGGTTCTTGCGGGTCTCAACGTAAATAAAATTCCGGGCCCGGATGGTATTTCAGCACTTGTCCTATGTAAATGCTAGATTGTCCATTGCGCAATCTCTTCAATATGTCGTACCGTGCTGGTATTTACCCTTCACGTTGGAAAGTTTCCAATATTCAGCCGATCCCTAAGAAAGGTGAGGCAACAAATCCTGCAAATTACCGTCCAATTGCAATATGTTCTGCTCTCTCGAAGGTTATGGAGAGCATGGTTAACCACCATCTTGTTACGTATTTAGATTCTAACGGCCTTCTTAGTGATCGACAGTATGGCTTCCGTAGAAATCGATCTACTGGAGACCTGATGGCGTTCCTTACGGAGCGATGGAGTCGATCCATTCACCGCCTTGGTGAAAGTAAAGTCGTTGCTCTGGATATTTCCAAGGCGTTCGATAGGATCTGGCACGGAGCACTCATATCAAAACTTATTGCATTTGGTGTCGGTAATACCTTCTCTGGATTTATATCGAGTTTTCTCAGGGATCGCTCTATACGAGTTGTTATAGATGGGGTCTCATCCAAAGAGCATAGGTTGACCGCAGGAGTGCCACAAGGCTCTGTCCTCTCTCCTTCTTTATTTCTTATTTTCATTGACGACCTGTTGGGGCAGACTGTGAACCCAATCTTCTCCTTTGCGAATGACAGCAACCTCTGTCATTCGTACTCATTTGATCATCGGCCAGGTCCTCTGGAGGTCGGGGACAAAAGGCGAACGATGAACGACTCACTTAACCGCGATTTGGCGACGAGTTGTGAGTGGGGCAAAATGAATAGAGTAGATTTTAATGCACAAAAGACCCAGTGTAGTTTGTTGTCACACAAACTTTCCACTGATCCAGCATCGCCGCAAATATGTATGGGTGGTGTGGATATCGACGAATCAGACACTCTTGATGTTCTGGGCATGAAGATACAGGGTGATGCTCGGTGGGCAAGCCATATATTCGAAGTGTAGAAAGAAGCATTCAAGTGTTTAGGCTTTTTAAAGCGGTGCAAGAAATACTTCACTCCATCTGATCTCGTAAATATTTACACCAACTACAACCGGACTAAAAAGGTATATAACTCCCATATATGAGCAGAAGCTCCGAAGACATCTTTGCAGATTTTGGAGCGTGTACAGAGGAGAGCGATGGTGATGATTGGGGATAGTAGGGTATCCAACTCTATTGTCTCCCTTCAGCATCGCCGGAATGTGGGATGTGTATCGCTATTCTATAGATATTTCAACGGTATCTGTTTGTCAGATATCCATCGTCTGGTCCCTGAAGTTAGAACATTTAGTCGGAATACACGGCTATCCAGGGAATCTCATCCGTTCGTTGTCAAATGGCCCGTTGACCGGACGAAGCGCTATAGAGAAAATTCGTTCTTCACCCGAACTGTTCGCATGTGGAATAATCTTCCAACAAGTGTTTTTCCGCCTGCTATGACATTGCCAAATTCAAGGCAAACATCAACAAACACTACTCCCTCTTTCCTCCCTCTAATACCCTTCTTTCCTGTCGCTAACACAGTGCATTGCATTTATAAGGGCATCCCCTGAGTATTAGTTCAAAAAAAAAAAAAATAAAAAAAAAGCTTTACTTGCTACATGTTCAGGATTGTTATACTTCAGTACAAACATTTAAAAATGACGGATTTTTCAGCGTGTAACTTTACTAAATACAGAACTTGGGAAAGATCGCGTTGGGCATATTCGTAATATTACACGGTTTACAAGTGGCGGGAGTTATATCCAATGGAGGCAGTCACGCTCACTTTCGACTTTCCGATAGTTTGGAATATGAGAATTGTATGTTTTTACTGACGGTGAGAGTACATACAGTGGCGGACAAAACTCTACGTACGACCCCTTTTTGTTAAATTTAACAAGTTCTGTAGGATTAGAAAGAAAAGTAATTATGCAGGATTGTTTCAAATCCGATTATTGTATAAGAAATAACTAAAAAGCATAATACTCCAATATTAACTTTTAAATTTATTCACTTAAAACTGAAAAAAGCACTGACAAAAGTCTACATACGTTTTATTGGTTTCACTGTTTTTGCTATTTTTCTCAGCTAAAATATTACGGTAAATTACAGTTTGTTTCATTTTATGTGTATACTTTGAATTATTCTTGTAATTTATTGCATTTTGTCATTTTAAAAAGTGTACGATCGGAAAAATGGCTCCACGCAAAGAAATTTCTGCGGATGTGCGAAAATTAGTTATTAAACATAGAAATGAGAATAAATCATTTGGCTAAATAGCAAAATTATTATATTTAAGCAAATCGACGGTGCATACCATATTTAATAACTATAAAAAATAAAGTTTCGTCGAGAGTAAGCCGCGAACTGGTCGTCCGAAGATGCTTGACCGTAGAGACATTTCATTCATTCGCAAAGAAGTGGACCGAAATCCCAAAGTTCATGCCACTAAGTTGGCCCAGGACATAGCTGAGAGATCCAAAATTGTTGTTCACCCACGCACTGTAACAAGGACCCTCAATAATGAAGGATTTCACTGCAGAACTCCTCGCAAGAAGCCCCTTATAAGCGAAAAAAACAGGAAACTTCGCTTGGAGTTCGCAAAAAAGCATGGAATTGACTTCTGGAAACGTGTTCTATTTACCGATGAGTCCAAATACAATATATTTGGATACGACGGGAAAGCGAAAGTTTGGAGAAAACCAAACACTGCTATGGATCCCAAACACCTAATGCCGACTGTGAAACATGGTGCAGGCAGTGTTATGGTCTGGGGAGCAGTTGCAGCAGCAGGCGTTGGAAATCTGGTATTTGTTGAAGGCATTATGGATCGCTTCCAATAAAAGTCCATATTGGAACACAATTTGAAGCCATCCGTGGAAAAGTTATGCCTAGGAACGAGCTGGATCTTCCAACAGGACAATGATCCCAAGCATACGTCGCAGGTAGTGAAGGACTGACTGCTGTATTATGCTCCACGACAGCTGTATTCACCTCCACAAAGCCCGGCTTGAACATAATAGAACACGTGTGGGAAATTTTGGAGCGAAAGATCCGAAAACACGCTATCAGTGGTGCTCCAACTCTAAAAGAGAAGCTGCAAGAGCAGTGGCAGAAAATAAAGCCGGAAGAGCTCGCTATTTTAGTAGCTTCAATGCCCAGACGGTTGCAAGTGGTCATCGATGCTGGTGGTGGCCCAACAAAATATTAAATATTGTTATTTATTACTATTTTTCCATATAGTTTCTCATTTTTAAAATTCGTACGTACACTTTTGTCAGTGCCTTTTTTTAGTTTTTTGTGAATAACTTTAAAAGTTAATATTGGAGATACATATTATTTTGTTATTTTTTATACAATTATAAGATTTGAAACAAAAATCATTTCTTTTTTTTCAAATGCATTAGGACATGATAAATTTAAGAAAAAGGGGTCGTACGTAGATTTTTGTTCTGTATAAGTCGATTTACTCGACTGCAACTTTTTCACTGGCATATAGTTTTTTGTTTTTTAATATGAATATGTTCCTGAAGATAATACCCGACTGTTAATATTAAAACTGTATAAATAAAATACATCACACTTGTTTATATAGAATATATTTTCTTTACATGTATGTTCAACGTTACTGGTGTTTAACAAAATAGAAGCAAGGGCTGAAATATCGGGTCCGCACATTCGTTACTTAACTCCAGGATCTGCGCTGAGATTACAATGTCGAATTGTTCAAAATACCGAGACTTCGGAATACATATTTTGGTATCATGATAATAGAATGATCAACTATGACGCCGATCGTGGCATAAACGTATCTACGGATCCAGGTTAGTACACAAATTACTTGAATACGTGTTGATTTCGTTCCCTACTTATAATAGGATTAGCTTACCTATGCAAATTTAAAGTTTCAGCACTTTTTAGCGCCATTTGGAAATAAAAGAATAGTAGTCAATGAGTCGGCTGTATTATGTTTCAATTGGACTTTATTTGTATATCCTTCAAGCTTATAAATAAACATAACGGTATTTCTTAATCCTAATGTCTATTATGCATAATCCTTGAAACTAATGATCCTTGGTACTGAACAGCTGTTACTCAGCTGATTATAAATGTAGAGATAATAAATGTAAAGATGGACAAACTCGCTACACTCTTACCCTACAAAAAAAAATATTTTTTTATTAATTTATTGCTATTACAAATATTATAACAAAACAATATACCATTCGAAATAAATAACAATTATAAATTATTTTTGTAGATTACTTAGTCGAGTTACATAAGCTTACTAGGGTGATGACTTTTTGACATTCTTCTTCAAAAATTATTTCTTGTTGCACGAATGAATGCAATTTTGTCTATTAATGAATAAAATTAGGTTTATTCCATTTAAATATTGCAAAAAGGTCACGAACAAACCTCTTTGAAAATGCTGATAAATAAAAATTTTAAAATCATTTTGTGCGTGAGGTTTTATTATTGAATTACCTTATATGTAAGATACTAATCTCGCTAATCTTAACTTAAAAAGTCATCAAAACATGATCCGGGGAAACGAGGTTGTATAAAAGTCATCACCGTAATGGCAATTTAATTGCACAATTGTGCAACTGGTACCTCATTGCATTTTGCCCAATTCTAATATTTTTGGATTTATCCAAATAATCGTTTGCTTTTTAGCAAGGAGATCTTTCATATTTCCCGGATCTCAGAAATATAATCTTCCGTATTATAAAATTTATTATTATTAGACCTTACATCATTCGGCAAATATTGCAATTTTCAAAAATTAGCTCATAAGGAGTATAGCCCGTATCGACGTGTGGTGAAACGTGAAATATGGGACCAAATTCTCCATTCTTTATCCTTAATATAATTTCGCTCTATAGAACCCAAGGTCTCGTTTTATATCCAGTAGTTGACACACTTCAGACATTAACTGATTGATAAACTCTGTGCCTTTATCAGATTTCAGGACATTAAAATTTCAATATTTCAGTATGAATTGTTCAACCAGTGTTGGCATTTTTGCATCATTGATGTCAGCTTTTCCAAAATCAGCGTTGTGGTTATCGGATTATCACTGCCCCTCTCAATAACTTCATTATCTACCTCATCTCTTACATCAGACAGTCATGTACACTAGAGCGTACCACCTTACCTGTAAAAAAAGTTCGCCGTATCACCCATGAACAACGCATGGGCCTCATTTTTTCTAAACTTGAAGCTGCCAAAAATACAGCTTGAATCACGTCGAAATATGGTTGATTAAAATTGTCATTACTTGATTTTACCTTCATTTTGTAATTATTGTTGTATGAAGAAGAAGGGGGTTCTTGAGATCAATGACTTTAAAGTCAGAAAAATTAGTCTCTTTGACACAAAAACATCGATATATTACCCTTTAAATCTGAGTGTATACACCAAAGATACAATGAACATCTTAAAAAGACAACCCCTAAATTCGGCAAAAAAAAAAAAAACAAAATCATTTACATACTTCCTCAGAATAAGTTTAATAATTTTGTGGGAGCTTTAATTTTCCTATATTAGGGTGGTACATTAGGGTAGTAGCAACTGAGATATGATGGGTAAGTACCAGAAGGGGGAACTGGTGGTCAATGAGTTCAATAACAAAAAAATTCGATGTATCACACTTTCAGATACGACTGTAAATACAGAAGATATAAAGAAAAATTTAAAAGCGTGACCTCTACGGTGAAAAAAAACAATTCGAGACTACTTTGCAATATTGCTTTATATACGAAGGTGTGCGACGAACTTATTTGAGGTACGGCCTAGTGTCGTCTCTGGGGATGTATGGAATGTGGGTTTAGCGAAAGCGAATACCTTTATAAATCGTAAATATGACCACGCGCAAACTCATAGATTTTGGAATCCGAATTCTTTTTTTTTAAATCGTTTATTTTAAAAATTGCATATAGTACTTAAACTACAAATAAACAAATAGTAAATGATATTCTAAGTTATACACTGTCCCATATTCGAGATCTCAAGTATTTTACTTATACTATATATGGTTTTGTAAACATTCATAATTTTTTGTGATACAATGAGTATGTATACCGATATAAATATGTGTAACGAACAAGTGGTGAAAAAACCTTGATTTTATATTGCAGGGATAGATGTGATCAATGCTACAGCCAAGGGGATAAAATATTTAGAAAAAACAATTATTCAGCGAGCAATCCGAAATATTTTATATACAATGGACCATTTTTGACTAACACTCAGGGGACGCCCCATATAAATGCAATGCAATTTGTTAGCGATAGGAAAGAAACTGTTCTTTGGAGGGGGTAAAGAGGGAGTAGTATTTGTTGATGTTCGTCTACGAACAGATCTCTATAGTGCGTCTTAACACTTGAATACTTCTTCCGACACTTATATGGCTAGCACAGCGAGCATCGACACCACCCATAGAGATTGAAGAAGGTGCTGGATCAGTGGAACGTTTGTGTGACAGCAAACAGCACTGTTTCTTTTGTGCGTTAAAATCTACTATGTTCATTTGGCCCCACTCAAAAATCGTCGTCAAATCGCTGTTGCATGAGTTGTTCTTCGACCTCACCGGGTCTTAGCCGATGTTGAACTGACAGAGGTTGCTATCATCCGCAAAGGAGTAGATTGGGTTTACAGTCTCCTCCAACAAGTAGTCAATGAACATAGAAAATAGAGTAGGTGAGAGGACAGTACCTAGTGGCACTCCTGCGGTCAACCTGTACTCGTTGGATGAGACCACATCAATAACAACTCGTATAGAGCTACTTTGAGAAAAGACGATATGTATCGAGAGAACGTATACTGACACCAAACGAAATAACGTTTGACCCTAACGAACGCCTTGGAAATATATAGAGCCACGTTCTTGTTTGAGCTCGGACCAACATGCCTTTTCGCTTCGTGACTGGCTTAGAAGTGGATCGAAGGTCGGAGAACGAAAAGGATGCTGAAATGATGCAATGATCTGAGTTAGCAAGAGGTGCAAGAATATTAACCGTGTACTTTTCAGGATGTGAGGATAAGAAAAAATCAAGAATATTTTGTTATTGCCCACACATGGAATATGTGTCGGTTCATTCACTAGTTGCTCTAAGTTGTTATGCTCCTCACTGATGAACCGACGACTTAAGACACTGCGCTCATGGATGATATCTCCGAAATATCGATTTGAGCAGCCTTATGAAAATCCTCAATGTGACGAACTGGATATTAAAAACGCTACTTTGTGAAGAGCGGTCACGTAAACCAATCAACTAACTGAGTCTAACGATTCGCGACTAAGCGCTCACTTTTGGATTTTGGAATACTGAACTTGTTTTCTAGACTGAGACTTTCTCATTTGTTTTTATATAAAATACTAAAACAACTCTAAACTGAAAATTTTCTTTTTTCAGATTTTCAATCATCGGAGCTACTCATTTCAACGACACGACGTGAACATTCAGGGAACTATACATGTGTTGCAAGTAACACACAACCGGCAAGTGTTTTAATACACATATTTAAAGGTTAGTATCACATCAGCAATTTTAATGGCAAATTAAATACAAAATATGTAAATAAAAATTAAATGCTGTTCTTTGGTTTTGATACCCTCAACTTAAGGGTATATCATCTGATACGACTCAAATGTCTAACACATAGGAAAATTCCCTATAGGCACTACGTATATTGCGATCTAATTCGATTCACGAGTTTTGAATATGTTTAACACACATTCGAGAGTTCGACTGGTTCGCTCGATAACTTTCCAATAATAATATTAAACAAATTAATATTTTCCCAACCAACTTTTTAAATTACATATGGGCTATATGGCCACACCACCTATGAACCTTTTATACAAATGTACCATTCCGCCAACTTCATAAATAGTGTAGTAGTATTATTACTTCCAACACAATCTTAATCTTGCTGTCAGATTAGGTCCATTTGTTCCAATTTTAACGTCTTTATAATATTTGAACGTTAATATATATTGCCTAAAATGTTTTATCGTTCCAGGACAAGTTTTTGTGAAATAGACGACGCCTACACACATATACGAAGTACTTATATACATAGAAACACGTTCACATTATAAAAAAACCTATCTTTAATTCTTTTACATAACATTGAATTGCGGTTCTCTCCAGTTTTGTTGAAAGAGTATCAACAAAATTTCCCAAAAGTTTCCCAGAGTGCCTTCTTTGGGTGTACATTTTGGAATATTTCGTGACTTTCAACCAAATTAATTTTTTTGGCGCCTCCACTTGGAGACCCATAGGGTCCATTGTGAATCACTTCTTTATAGGAGGGGAAAATTATAGCAGTAAATAGTAGATTGAAGATATATGAAGTTGAAAATTTTGTGAGAGTCACTGGAGTACTGTTTTGTGTTAAGTAAGCAGTTTGTTTAGTCTATCGGGTCCCCGCATCCCCCGCCGTTCATCCATCTACACCCCTGATATAACTAATTTGGTTTTCTACACCTGTCCTCGAGATGTCCCCTAGTTCAGCCAAAAATCTATACCCTAGACATTTTTGTCTATGGAGTTGCAGACTTGGACAGTGACAAAGGATGTGTTCTATTGTCTCCAGTTCGTCCTCATCCTCGCACATACTGCAGAAGTCTGCTATCCCATCTGCTGGTTCTAGCCCTAACTGAGGAGTGACCTGTGATGACTCCTATTGCAATTCTGAGACTTCTTCTATCCAGGCCCATCAGTGCATTTGTTCTCGCTATAGTTTAGTTTAAAACCTCGTAACAAGTCTTACAAGATTACTTTTGATTTAGGTGGCATATTTTGCCACCCATTAATTAATCTGAAATATACTTGTTTTAAAACTTAGATGTAAACCGGGATGAGTTTGTTGCTACACGTTAATAAAAGTAACGTTATTATTGTTAAAAGTTTATTATCGTTTTTGGATATTGTGCCTTAGATAGTTATCTGGAGTTATATTCTCTTTGTTAGGTATTTCCTAAAAATTAAAAACAATTTATGAAAGTTGAACAGGTGTTTGGATGTGAAAAATTACCACTGCTATGACATCAGGCTACAAAATAAATTCAGAAAAGTTTAAGTAAGTGCTTTATACTCAAAAAAGGTCTGATAGAGAAATATACCTGGTACTATCTTTCAGCATCAGTCCACAAATTTTAATACACGATACCGATGTCAGCATCGAATTACTGCGAAGGATTGTGATGAGAAATGTATGTATGTTGTTTCATGTTAAACAAACAATTCAAGAGGAGAGCCCTCTTTTGTAGAACTTAAATAATACTGTACAACACACTTATTTTACTCGTGCTTTTTTATGGCACTGGAACAACAGTACTTGCGAAAACGGATGAAGCTGCGCTAAGAGTTTTTGAGAGAAAAATTCTTCGCAAAATCTATGGCACGATCTGTGTTAATCTGGAGTATAGGTGTCATAAAAACAGTGAGCTGTATGAGCTAGATCCCGTCGGAGATATATCCAGATAAACGTAGTTAAGCGCATCCAAAAGCAGCGATTGCCCTGGCAAACAAACTACCTTATTGAAATCAGTATTTAATAATCATAATAAATATATAAATATAACCTATTTAAAATACAATAATGTTTACAAAAAATTCCGGGTTTGTTCAGATGATTTTATTTGGAAAACAAAAAAATATTTTTTTCGTAAATATTGCCGTAAATTTAACACATCTTCTACCACAGGGATGACTTAGACTAATTCAACTATTCCCATTATAGCAGAAAATAATATTTGTGCATCTATAATTCCGAAAATTACAGATCGATATTTCTATTCTAACTATTTTTGTCGCTCTTCCCACAGAGGCCTTGTGGTATACATACGTAATGGTGTGGTACTGTCTCCGGAGGGACAGTACGCTGAGCTTTTCGCTGCGCATAACAACTTGACGCAACTAGTGAATGAACCAACACACATTCCGCGTGTTGAAGGGCAATATCATAATATTCTTGACCTTTTCTTAACCTCACACCCTGAAAAGTACGAGGTTAACATTCTTGCACCTCTTGGTAACTCGGATCATTGCACCATTTCAGCATCCTTTTCGTTCTCCGATCTTCGATCCACTTCTAAACCAGTCACGAAGCGGACATTGTACATATACGAAAAGGCACGTTGGACCGAGCTCAACAATTTCTATCAGCATTTAATTGGAAATTATGTTTCCTAGACAATAATGTCGATGCTGCTGCTGAAATGGTCGAGAAAATAATTCTTCTTGGAATAAACACGTTTATTCCCTCGAAGACTACTTCGATTAAACCTTCAAAGAATTGTTGGTCTAATCAGACATGTAAAGAAGCTGTCAGATCCAAAGAGGAAGCGTTCAGAAATTGGCGTTTAAATAAAAACGTCACTACTGAGCTGCTACGTAAGCAGGCAAGATCCAATTGTGCCAGAGTGCTTAGGCGCGAAAAACTCCTCCACGAACAGCGCCTTCGTGCTAAAGTTCTTTCTTCTCCGAGGGGAAGTAAGAGCATTTGGGCATTTGTTAAAAGAGTAAGGGACAATTCTTCATCTTCTATCCCAACTCTCGTTAACGATGAGCAGATATTCACTGACACGGTTGACAAAGCTAACCTTCTGGCTGAAATATTTGCTAAGAGTTCATCTTTGCCATACAGCAGTCAACCACTCCCCGTAATCGAAAACGTATCTAGTTCGATGCCTCAGATATTTTTTCGATCACGTGGGGTTAAAAGGGTTCTTGCAGATCTCAATGTAAACAAAACTCCGGGCCCGGATGGCATATCAGCACTTGTCCTATGTAAGTGCTCTTCGACGCTAGCTCGTCCATTGCGCAATCTTTTCAATATGTCGTATCGTGCTGGTATTTACCCTTCACGTTGGAAAGTTGCCAATGTCCAGCCGATCCCCAAGAAATGTGAGGCTACAAACCCTGCGAATTACCGCCCAATAGCAATATGTTCTGCGCTCTCAAAGGTTATGGCCTTCTAAATGATCGACAGTATGGCTTCCGTAGAAATCGATCTACTGGAGACCTGATGGCGTTCCTTACGGAGCGATGGAGCCGATCTATTCACGCCCTTGGTGAAAGTAAGGTCGTAGCTCTAGATATTTCCAAGGCGTTCGATAGGATCTGGCACGGAGCACTCATATCAAAACTTATTGCATTTGGTGTCGGTAATATCTTCTCTCGATTCATATCAAGTTTCTCAGGGATCGCTCTATACGAGTAGGTATAGATGGGGTCTCATCCAACGAGCATAGGTTGACCGCAGGAGTGCCACAAGGCTCTGTCCTCTCTCCCTCTCTATTTCTTATTTTCATTGACGACCTGTTGGGTCAGACTGTGAACCCGATCTACTCCTTTGCGGATGACAGCAACCTCTGTCATTCATACTCATTTGATCATCGGCCAGGTCCTCTGGAGGTCGAAGACAAAAGGCGAATGATGAATGACTCACTTAACCGCGATTTGGCGACGATTTGTGAGTGGGGCCAAATGAATAGATTTTAATGCACAAAAGACCCAGTGCTGTTTGTTGTCACACAAACGTTCACCAGATCCAGCATCGTCGTCAATTTCTATGGGTGGTGTGGATATCGACGAATCGGACACTCTTGATGTTCTGGGCATGAAGATACAGGGTGATGCTCACTGGGCTAGCCATATATTCGAAGTGTCGAAAGAAGCATTCAAGTGTTTAGGCTTTTTGAAGCGGTGCAAGAAATACTTCACTCCATCTGATCTCGTAAATATTTACACCACTTACATCCGGCCTAAAATGGAATACAACTCGCATATATGGGCAGGGGCTCCATTAACATCTTTGAAGCTTCTGGACCGTGTACAGAGGAGAGCGGTGGTGATGATTGGAGATAGTAGGGTATCCAACTCTATTGTCTCCCTTCAGCATCGTCGGAATGTGGGTTGTATATCGTTGTGCTATAGACATTTTAACGGTATCTGTTCGTCAGATATCCGTCGTCTGGTCCCTGAAGTTAGAACATTTAGTCGGAATACACGGCTATCCAGGGTCTCTCATCCGTTCATTGTGAAATGGCCGGTTGACCGGACGACGCACTACTGTATATAGAAAATTCGTTCTTTAGCCGAACCGTTCGTATGTGGAATAATCTTCCAGAAAATTTATTTCCTGCCAGTTGTGACATTCAGAAATTCAAAACAAATGTCAACAAACACTACTCCCTCTTTCATCCTTCCGATACCCTAATTTCCTTCCGCTAACACAATGCATTGCATTTATAGGGGGCAAAAAAAAAAAAAAAAAAAGGTTACACACTGAAAAAATTATCATTTTAACAAATTTCACCAAACAAATTCGCATAAAATATATACAAGTTAACACGATACAGCAACGATCCACCCTAACATCATAATTCAGCGATCCACCTAATCCCAACAAAATGTTGCAACATCAGCACTACAACATTGTTGCCCGTATTGTGTAGGGAAATAACAAATAGAAACATGACACTACACACGAGGCGTAGTGTCAGCAGTTTGTATTTTAAGTTAAGTTTTGTGAAGTAGTTTTTAAGTTCAGTTTAGTAAGAGAACTCATTGTAAAAGGTTGTAACCAACCTTATAATAAAGAAGGACATTTTATAATAATTTAAAAGGTTGTAACCAACCTTACAATAAAGAAGGACACTTTATAATAATTGGCGCCCAACGGCAGTGACAACCAAAGCCCAAATTAAAAAAAAAGTAACTCGAATCGCATCAAAAATAGTTATAAAGAAACAACTGCAAAAAATGTATTCATGAAAAAAAAGTAAATCGTCACCAGAGCTTCGAAATAGCCTGGGCAGCGTGAAAAACCACTACAAAACAAAAGTGAGAAGATCATATACAGTGTACTCTCTCCTTGCGGACACCTCTCTTAGGCGGACATCTCTCATAAACGGACACCTCCCATAAGCAGCGTTCCAGAAAAAGGAGTCATTAAAAATAGAATGCAACTATTAGTGTAAGTAGAGTTAAGTGTAAAGTGAAAAGTTGTCTTAAAAAAAAATATAAACTTGTTAGGAATCCTGTTAGACTAAATATTTGTAGAAGAGTGATTGACAGTAGATTTTTTCAATTTTGAAAAAGAAGTTGACTTTCTAATAAACGCTATTAACAAAATTTCTGTAGGACCTAACAAAATGGCAACGACAGCCGACCACCTGCGGGTTTTAGTAGAGACGGCCATTAAGCCAGCTCTGGACACCCAAAGACAGACTTTCGAGACCCAACTCGAAGAACTTAAAACTAAGTTCAACGAGATCACAAAAAGACCTAATAGTGGTAGCGCTAGACTTACTAGTCCGAAACAGCAAAGACTTAACCTTTTGCCCCATGACGACCATCGGTCTGAACAAGGGTATTCCGCGGTCGCGGATGACGTAGTGGTTGAAATTGACGCTGCGGAAAGTCAACTAAATTTTTTAGAAATGACTCCCTGCTACCATCCATAGAAAGGGTTTTAGCATGGAGGACAATCATATTATTGATTGATACGGGTTTAAAAGGTGTAGTACCAGTAAGCAATCCGTTTAAGTGAAGTCGATTCATGGCTTCACTACCATCCTCCTATCCCTTTCCACATTTGATGGTATAGTCGGCCTTGATCTGCTAACGCAGACCAATGCGACTTTGGATTTTAGGAAGGGAGAAATAAGGAGTCAATCAGATGTAGAAAAACTTAAATTGCTGAAGGGCCCAAATGTGAATTTTACCAAAATTGAGGACATGGAAGTACCTCAGGTAATTGCAGAAAAATTTAAGGAAATGATAAGAAAGTTGTCAGGAGTTTTTGCAAACCCCAACGAATCGCTTCCTTACAATACCAATATCATTGCTACTATTCGCACCAATGGTAGTGACCCAGTTTATTCCAAATTATATCCCTACCCCATGGGTGTAGCGGACTTCGGAAATAACGAAGTTAGGGAGCTTTTGAAAAACGGAATAATAAGGCCTTCTAGATCACCTTATAACAACCCCATTTGGGTTGTGGATAAGAAGGGACGGGACGAATATGGAAACATTAGAAAACGTCTCGTGATAGATTTCAGAAAACTTAATAACGTGACAGTGGAGGATAAATATCCTATCCCTGAGGTGTCGGTGATACTATCGAATCTTGGTAAAGCAAGGTTCTTTACTACACTCGACCTAAAATCGGATTCCACCAAATCCTTCTCTCGGAACAAGACCGGGAAAAACGTCTTTTTCTGTAAGCGGCGGGAAGTATGAATTTTGCAGACTCCCGTTTGGTCTGAAAAACGCCCCGAGCATTTTTCAAAGGGCCATAGATGATGTTCTCAGGGAACAGATAGGAAAAACATGCTATGTTTATGTAGACGATGTCATAATTTTTTCCGAAAATGAGGAAGACCATGTAAGTCAAATTAAGTGGGTTTTGACTAGACTATATGAAGCCAATATGAGAGTTTCTCGTGAAAAATCCCACTTTTTTAAAGAAAGTGTTGAATACCTTGGAATCATCGTGTCTAGAGGAGGCATCCAAACTAGTCCAGAAAAGGTCGAAGCGATTCGCAATTATGAGCAACCATCGACACTTTTCAATGTGAGGAAATTTTTGGGCCTCGCAAATTACTATAGATGCTTCATCAAAGACTTTGCTACAATTGCAAAGCCTCTAACTGACATACTAAAAGGCGATAATGGCAAAGTCAGCGCCTCTCAATCAAAGAAGGTTGAAGTTAATTTTAATGAAACCCAGCTCAGAGCATATGAGAAATTGAAAGAGATTCGTGCTTCTGAGGAAGTCATGTTATTAGCGGTGTTGTCGCAGGACGACAGACCGATCACAATGATTTCTAGGACTCTCAAGGATAGGGAGTTGCATTATGCGACCAACGAACGCGAACTACTTGCTATAGTGTGGGCTCTCCAGAAGTTAAGAAATTACCTTTACGGTATGAGGAATCTCCGTATTTATACCGACCACCAACCACTTACGTTTTCGGTGTCAGATAAAACCCAAATGCTAAGATTAAACGTTGGATGGCATTCGTTGATGAGGCAAATTATGTTGCCGATGCATTATCACGACATAATATTCATGCCATGGGAGTAGGATTGGATGGGACTGCTAAGGCACCTTCATACCAGAATTTGCGTACCTTTGAAGAGGACACTTCTTCGGACTTTGCAACGATTCATAGCGAATTATCTTTGACGCATACAATTGACACCACTGATAAACCTGTGAATTGCTTAAGAACCAGATTGTGCTTCAGGAAGCGAACTTTCCTCGAACAAGAAAGTTCATTGTTTTCACGGAAAAAATTCGACATATAGTTGACTTCATCGACAAGAGCACTTTGATTAACGAAGTGAAACTTGTAGTAAACTCGAACGTCGTAAACGCAATATACTGTAATCTTCCAACCATTGCATGCATTCAGCACGAATTAGTGAGATACTTCCCTTCCGCTAAAGCATATGGTTCAGGATATATTCGAAGGACGAACAAAGGGAAATAGTCGTCACTGAGCATAATCGTGCCCACAGAGCGGCTCAAGAAAATGTTAAGCAAATTCTTTCGGATTACTATTTTCCAAAGATGGCCAGGATAGCGAGTGAGGTAGTGTCTAGCTGTAGAATTTGTGCAAGATCCAAATATGACAGGCACCCGAAGAAACAGGAAATGGGTACAACACCGCTACCGTCTAGTGCGGGTGAGTTGTTGTATATCGACATATTTTCCACAGATAAGAAATACTTCTTAACTTGTGTCGACAAATTCTCAAAATTTGCTATAGTACAAGCAATACCATCTCGTACCATTGGGGACTTAAAGGGCCCTACCATTCAATTAATGAATTTTTTTCCTTAGACGGCGAATATTTACTATGACAATGATCCCTCATTAAAATCTGAGACGATTAAGACACTCTTGAGAGACCAATTTAATGTTAATATAACAAACGCACCCCCTCTCCATAGCACATCAAATGGTCAGGTTGAAAGATTTCACAGTACGCTCTCCGAGATCGCAAGATGCCTCAAATTAGAGAAAAATATAGACAGTACTGTTGAACTTATTTTACTGGCGACAGTGAAATATAATCGTACCATCCATACAATAAGTAGGTGGTCCACAAGGACAACTTAACATAAAGCTAACTTATCTGTTTTATTTTTTAGGATTTTGATACTATGTATTCGACAAGCTATGACAAAATTAACCGACTACTCTAATACTGAGTATATTCCCATTAGTGATGGCAACGTTATTATTTGACAAGATTTCGACTATGTTCGACATACCACAAACCTGACAATATACTCAGAATTAGCCGATGAAACAGAAGGACTTACTGGACATTTTCCTTTGTCACATATGGTCAAAATATTAGATTCTGATATAATGCGCATAAGGACCCTTTTGACATCCTTCGAAATTCATCACAGACACTCAAGGAGTATTAACGTATTGGGGACTGCTCTCAAGGTAATCGCTGGGACACCGGACTTCGAGGGAATAAAATTCAAGCAACATGAAATTACGAACGCCATAAACATACAGATATCCATTAATACAAGAACTCAGGAACAGATTAATAAATTAACGGATGTCATTAACAAGATTGTCGCGAACGTGAAATTCAAGCAAATTGGATTTCATGATTTTACTCGCTAGAAAGAGAATAATGATCACAGAAATTGAATCGTTAATGCTGTCAGTCACTCTGGCAAAAATAGGGATTATAAACCCACTACTCTTAGATTCTAACGATTTGAAAACTGTATTAAAGACAAATACAATTAGTTCAACTTTAACTGATTTATTGCAAGTATAATTTGTTAAGGTTTTTCTCGACAATAAGCTGGTACATTTTGTAATTAAGTATCGTAGACCGATATTAGAATGTAAGAAAATCACGTTATTTTCCGTCCAACACAACGGAACGGTATTGCACCTCGCTGATAACAACATTGCAGAAATTGCAGTGCAACATTGACCTCATCATTTTGCGAAGCATTATCGCAACCCACATGTGCTCTACAACTTTATATGGGTATTATGGCCCACTGTAGCACACGTCCAAGCCATCTTGAGCCTTTGCTGGTTGTTGATGATGGAATAATGATCCTCAATGATAATACTGCTGCGGTAAAAAATTACCATGGTTTCGTAACAACAATAACTGGGACTTACCTCATTACATTTGAGGATGAAATTGAAGTTAACGGATCCACTTACACAGACCACAAGGGTATTTTAAATAAAACATCTGTTCCGGCTTCAAATGTGATTCTTAACATCACAGGTCATCAGGACATAATGAGTCTTCCATACCTACAACGGCTTAATGCAGATAACTTGCACTACATTAATGAGGTGAAAGAAAATACTATAATTGGTGCTGCAGTGTCAGGATTAGCTACTACCATTGTTTTTTGTGGCATCCTCCTTATTATGAAAAAACGTCAAAAAAGAGTGGTAAAACGATATGACATCGAGGCAGTTATCGATAGCTTCAAGAGGCCCGAGGACGCCCCTCATTTATGTGAGGGAGAAGTTAACACGATACAACAACGATCTACCCTAACATCATAATTCAGCGATCCACCCTAACATCCCAACAGAATGTTGCATATTCAGCACTACAACATTGTTGCCGGCATTGCGTTGGGAAATAACAAACATCAGCACTACAACATTGTTGCCGGTATTGTGTTGGGAAATAACAAATAGAAACATGACACTACACACGAGGCGTAGTGTCAGGAGTTTGTATTTTAAGTTAAGTTTTGTGAAGTAGTTTTTAAGTTCAGTTTAGTAAGAGAACTCATTCTAAAAGGTTGTAACCAACCTTATAATAAAGAAGGACATTTTATAATAATTTAAAAGGTTGTAACCAACCTTACAATGAAGAAGGACACTTTATAATAATTTACATATATATTTTTTCCTACACCGAGCCAAAAGTACAACGATTTTTTTAACCATGTGTCTGGTTGAAATTTTTTCATGGTAAATATTGATTAAAAAGTCAAAATAACGTTATATAAGGTCACATTTACATGAAAATAGTTGAGTTAACATTATATAAGGTTGATTTTTTCGAGAGAGAGAGGCTGAAAAATGTGCGAAATAAACAACATTCGACTCTGTTGTGTCGATATTCTTGAACTGCTTTGTGTTAGACGAAGTTCAGTATTATGTTACACGAAGTGGCAACAAATGCGATTATCTCCCCCACTCTTTTTCCACTCTTCCTTTTCTCTCAAAATGTGAGCACTTAATCTCGCTCTTTCAAAAAAACCACCACCAAATGCTATCTTTAGTGCTTGTTGAGCTGTTGCTTTATATGCACGTGTTTGCTTTTCTGCTTGATTTTTTGGGGATATGCGCTGCTAAACAATAGTTCTCGTTCACTCGCATAGAGTTAGGACACTTATTATACCAAAAATTGCTGCAGAAATCATTGCAAATGGGTAACGATGAAGAAATGAAACAGCTTCCGAAACCTTGCCTGCAATCAAAGCAAACACAATTCGTGAAGCTTTTTTGGAAAATTTATATTTTTGCAAAGAAATAGAAATAAATCAACGATCTCGAACAACAGAAACGAACACTGTAGTATTTAATAATATTAACGATTTCGTTAACAATTACATATTTATATTAACAATTTTCATGGTTAAAAAATTCAACAATGCATTGTTAAAACCACAATAATTATTTGTATATCAACCCGTTTCATGGTTAAAAAATTCAACCAGGGAGTAGTTAAATTAACTATTATTATTGTTAAATACCAGTCAACAAGAAGATGTTCAAATTAACCATATATAACGTAGACCCGGTAGACTTCGTCCTACCAAGAAAAATGTTGACTTAGCTGACCCGGCCCGCGTTGCTGTACATTTATACCTGTAGCTGTGGATATATCCTTACACATGTTTACATACGAATTGTTTTTTAATTGTCTGAGTTTATCACTACGATTTTCCCATTTTTCTCTTTGAAACGTCATTCAGAAATGAAATTCAATACAAAATTAACATAAAAAAACATATTTTGAATTTTTTGATTTATCGCGCTTTTCCGATGGAGTTTGTCAAAATTTTATTTCATACAAACCTTGTCCTGGAAACTACTAATACAACAGTAAACATACATGCGTCAATTCATTTTTTTTTATATAGATATCAAACATATGTATACATGTGTTACCTTTTTTTCAATTTGTGAATCTATACACGCTGAAAAATCCGTAATTTTTAAATGTTGTACAGAAGTAAGACGCGTGTTTGGAGCTTCTAGCAAGTAAAGCTTATTTCCTTCTACACAAAGCTATTAATATTACTTATTCGGATATACGCAATAGCGTGTTTGACAAAAAAAAAACACGCAGTTAACGTGTTAAATTCTACAAAGTACAATATTTACGTTATGTTTTCGTACTTTTCCAGAGAGTAATAATAACCATGAGAATATGATAAATTCACAGAGAGAGAGAACATACAAAAAAGGAGTAACACAACATTTTATACACACACGCATACACATGAGAATCTGTGAAATTTTGTCTATGCATGTACTTCAGGGATGCATTTTCGTGATCGACTACTATTTGCAAAAGTTCTTTTTTTTTAATTTGAAGAAAAGCTATACAAAGTGAATATTTATATATTGTAAAATGGAGTGTATCAACGATGTTCCAATAATATGTCGTTAATGTCTCATTAAGATAGGTGCTATGTGAGAATCTCAGATAAAAAATAAAAAAATAAATTTTCAGCCAATGTCGTGGGATCTCTCGTGGCTAATAAATAGTGTGAAAATTACAAAAAAAATTCCAACTTTTGCCAAAGAAATTATTATTCATTGGCAATAGACGAAAGCACTGCTTGCAGAGTACCAAAACATAAAATATAATGTTTATGTACGAGTACATACAGTTGCTCCATCGCCTAATCGGACAAGGGTTTGTATTATTTTGTCATATTCATTCATAAATTGAGTTTAGTGGCAGATAGCAAGAATAATAACTAAAAATACATTTAAAATTATCCCAAAAGGAAAGACATTTGGAAGGTAAAACAGTGAGAGAAATTGCCGAATTGGTTGGAAAAAGTAAATCTACTGTCCATGTACGGACGAAAGTTGAAAACGACACGCACGTATGAATGTTTGTAAGACACTCACTCCTTGAGTACTTGTTAGATACTGATTTTTATTTCATAATATTTTCTTAAACTAGCATACATTTTCTTAAACTAAACTAATTCTAAAGAAGGAACGAGAACGCGATAGACGCATGCGTGGGGTTGTTTTGTCAACCCACGCACGCATAACATCTTGTGGAAAATTCCACTCGTTATCATGCTCGTCCCTTATTCTAAAAATAGCCCGCCGCTCTATACCACACACGCATGTTGTACTGCCTGCTTATCTTAAAAACCCCAAGCTACAACATACGCACATGCATTGAATATATCCAAATTACAATTGTATACATTATTTGAATACATACAAACTACAGTACAGTTATACACATTGTTTTGAATACATTCAATTACCGAATCCAACACAATTTTATACCTTCAGAAGAAAAGGAAAAAACACCATGTGAGGATTTACAGAAATCTGAACATTCTGCGGCCGGCGAACTACAATTATTTGTTTTACATATGAATAGTTTATGAAAAATTTAATATATTATTCTATAATTATGAGACAATAATCCTTAATGTTAAGTGACAGCATTCAATGTCTTTGCGGGAGCCTTATGTCATTTGTTGACATCCTTCAGCCATTCAGGACCATTCCACTTATGTAGTTCCCTTGATGCGGAACCATAAGGATTAATCCACACGTGCCTCCACTGCATTACATCAGCTTCTTTACACCCATCAGGTAACAACAGCACACCAGATGACAGTAATCCAAACGTAGCTTCATGTCCAGTCACTGATTCTTCTCTCAAATTTGGCATTTCTTTCTTCCATTTTCTTCTTTGCTGCAAAGTGACCAGGTTATTATTCTTCCACTGATTCCAGAAATCAGTCTTCATTTTTTGGATAAGCTTCCATCTGTTAAGCGAACCCATCCCATCAGATTCTTTATGTCCATCGGGAAGTTCCAGCAACGGCCTTCCAGTCAGAAAATGTCCAGGTGTTAAGACATTTATCTCATCGGCATTATTCCCCATTTCACATAATGGTCGAGAGTTCAATACCGCCTCTACTTGTGCCAGCAACGTCGCCATCTCTTCAAAGGTCAGCTTGTTCTCGCCGATAACACGCCTCAGATGGTACTTCACTGACTTTGCCGCAGCCTCCCACAATCCACCGAAGTGTGGAGCTCCCGGGGGAATAAAGTGCCACGATATATTTTCGGAGGACAGCACGTCCGCGGAACTTGTTGAGGCCTCTCTAATCGCCTTAGCCACGTCCTTTTCAATTCCGTGATATAAGCCAGCTCCAATGAGGTCGACTCTATCCGCTCTATAGAATAATGGATCTGCCAAACAATAATTATTCCATGTAGACATATTCACCATTAAATTGTTATCAGGTTGGGCCGATGATAGGTTCTTTAATACCGCGCCATCTCCAAACGCTGACTTAACCGCAGCCACCTGCAATCCACCGAAGTGTGGAGCTCCCGGGGAACCCACAGCCTTCACCATTGTGGTGATCGGCTCCAACCTTTCATATGGACCAGACTTCTGCGCTTGAGCAGAAGCCGCCTTCGTTTTTTCCAATTGAAAATTGTCTTCAATTTTTGGATCTTCGCCACCACAATGGATTTTCAAGCCACTCGCTTGAAAATTCTGTTCGATGACATCAATCGGAACCTGCGCGAGATCTTCCTTCGGATCAACACCAGTCTCTTGACCAGCTTTCTTCTTAAGCGGTAACCTCGATACCCAGCGTTGGTCATCATTACAGTGTGTGGATCTTCGGGTAACCCACAGCTCTTTGTTGACTTCATCACCGCTTTCAGTTTTCTTCTTTAACTCGGGAACTCGTCTGGCCCACAGCTCACCCTTATGTTTTTCAGCATCGGTTTTAGCTTTAAACCGGTCATCCTTCTCATTAGCAGGAGCTCGTCTGGGCCACAGCTGGGCCTTTTGCGTTTCAGCATACCGGTTATATGCCAGGCGTGCACTTATGGTTGCTTTAGAAAACTCCTTATCCCTCTTGAAGTTTTCTGTTTGACCCGCGATTTCATATCGCACTTCACGGTACTGCCTCCATATTTTCGTGTACGCGTCATAAATATCGTCGTCGTCGAGATTTTTAGCGACAATCCTCCTATATGCCAGGACAACTTCTTGAAACTGGTCCTCTACCAATTGTTGTTGTACCTGCAGCCGTTCGGAACTGAGACTCAGTATGGTATCTCTTGTCGTACTCATAATTGTCGCCAATTCCCGAACTTCTCTTCCAAACCTTTCAACCATTATACTTTGTGGTTGAGAAGGTTGTATGTCGCTATTGTGGACTGTATTTTCCTTTCCGTCTTCGCCAATTCTGTTTGGCTCTGCTTCCAACGACAGCTTCTCTTCGATAGCGTCAATCCTGTATTCTGCTATCATTCCTTTTGCCCCTTCATACAAGGCCTCGGTGGATTTGTGTATATCCATCAGTTCCGGTACCTCCTTGGATGTGGGCTGTATTTTATTTGTTCGACCTTTCATTATCCTCTTTGACACGTGCAAAGTTTCGTAGGATTAATGTTCAAAAGTTCGAATGATCAAATATCTCTGGTTCGAACGACCAAAATGTACGGACGAAAGTTGAAAACGACACGCACGTATGAATGTTTGTAAGACACTCACTCCTTGAGTACTTGTTAGATACTCTCAGCGACAGATTCTGTTATTCCTTTGCTCCTCTAGTTCCTTCATACAAGGCCTCGGTGGATTTGTGTGTATCCATCAGTTCCGGTACCTCCTTGAATGAGAACTTTCTTTTATCTGTTCAAAACTGGATTTAATAATCCGGTTCGAAGGACCAAAATGTACAGAAGAAAGTTGAAAAAAACGACACGCACGGACGAATGCTTGAAAAGACATTCACTCATTGAGTACTTGTAAGATACTGATTTTTATTTCATAATATTTTCTTAAACTAGCATACATTTTCTTAAACTAAACTAATCCTAAAGAAGGAACGAGAACGCGATAGACGCATGCGTGGGGTTGTTTTGTCAACCCACGCACGCATAACATCTTGTGGAAAATTCCACTCGTTATCATGCTCGTCCCTTATTCTAAAAATAGCCCGCCGCTCTATACCACACACGCATGTTGTACTGCCTGCTTATCTTAAAAACCCCAAGCTACAACATACGCACATGCATTGAATATATCCAAATTACAATTGTATACATTATTTGAATACATACAAACTACAGTACAGTTATACACATTGTTTTGAATACATTCAATTACCGAATCCAACACAATTTTATACCTTCAGAAGAAAAGGAAAAAACACCATGTGAGGATTTACAGAAATCTGAACAGTCCACGACATTATCAAGAGGTTCCGTGATGAGTTGAGATTGACAAATAAAAGTAGAGAAGGTCAAGGCCAGATATTAAATGACCGGGAAGAGCGTTCTATATTAAATGAAATTAAACCAGATCCCTTTAAAACTTCAAAAGAACTTAAAATATCGTTGAAAACCCGCACTGGAAAATATGTTTGCCTAAATACTGTTCGCAATACTTTACATAAATACGATTATTATGGAAGAGTTGGCAGAAAAAAACATTTATAAGCCTTAAAAATAAAAACAAATGGGTAAAATATGCTAACGAGTATTTACTAAAAACTGAAGATTTTTGGAATAGTTAATTTAATCGTAAATCATCTTTAAATAGGTTCCTATTGATAGTTTCCATTGTCTTAAGGTTTTGTTCACTGATGAAAGCAAATTTAATTTACATAGATCAGATGGCAAGATGTATGTGTGGCGTAAACCAAATGCCAAATTTAATCCTGTAAATACAACAGTTAAGCATGGAGGAGGCTCTGTTATTATTTTTGGCTGTATGTCGAGTGCTGGTGTAGGTAATTTCATTTTATTGATGGTAAAATGGACAAATTTGCCTAACTCGACAATCTGAAACATATTACCCACTTTCCTCTACCTCTAGCATCTCCCTAATCCCATTTATATCCGCATCCCTGTATTGACAAATCGGAAGATTCTGCTCGAGAGTATTCTCCTCTAATATCAAATATTCTCCTCCAATAACAAAATATTACGTATGAACTGCATCCATCAGTTTGAGTAGTGTTCTGTGATTTGTCCATTGTGCACGCATAATTTTTTTGGTCCGTCCGCGCGGCTTTTGTCTTGTCCGTCTTTGTTTTTTTGGAAAACAAAAAAAGAATAATATTAAAAATAAAGTAAAATAACAAATACAAAACAAGAAACAATAGACCGAAAATACAAATCTCAATACTAAAAAAATAACAAAACTACAAGTGAAATTTAACAAAACAAAACAGACTTGAATCACAAACTAAAACTCAAGACACAACACAGCCATCACCAACAACAACATAAAACTGATCATCTCCCTCGCTCATCACCAACGAAAACAACAACCACACACGCATCAACGCAATGTGTTCCCCTTCCTTTTCAGGTATAATACTGAAACTAACAGAAATAACAGCGGCTGGAGGGGTACATCGTTATTTGTGATTTTGCTTTGATGTTATCTTGTTTTTTGGTAGTGTTATGGTAGGTAGATTTCAAATTCACTTTGGGAACATTCGCGGGCCTAGGAATACGCAGAACTTTTTGACGCGCATAACGAGTTGTCGTAATTAGTGAATGAACCAACACACATTCCACGTGTTGAAGGGCAACAACAAAATATTCTTGACCTTTTCTTAACCTCACACCCTGAAAAGTACGGGTTTAACATTCTTGCACCTGTTGGTAACTCGGATCATTGCACCAGTTCAGCATCCTTTTGGTTCTCCGATCTTCGAGCCACTTCTTAACCAGTCACGAAGCGAACAGTGTATATAACTATACGAAAAAGCACGACAGAGCTAAAAAATGATTACCAGCTTTTTAGCTGGAAATTATGTTTCCTAGACAACAATGTCGATGCTGCTGCTGAAATGGTTGAGCCAGAGTATTTAGGCGCGAAAAACTTCATTACGAACGGCGTCTTCGTGCTAATAATCATTCTTCTCCCAGGGGAAGTAAGAGCTTCTGGTCATTCGTAAAAAGGGTAAGGGACAATTCTTCATCTTCTATCTCAACTCTTGTTAACGATTACCAGATATTCACTGACCAGGTTGACAAAGCTAAGCTTCTGGCTGAAATGTTTGCAAAGAATTCATCTTTGCCAGAAAGCAGTCAACCACTCCCCGTGATCAAAAACGTATCTAGTTCGTTGCGCCAGATATTTTTTCGAATGCGTGGTGTTAAAAGGGTTCTTGCAGATCTTAACGTAAACAAAACTCCGGGATGGTATTTGAGCACTTGTCCTATGTAAGTGCTCTTCGACGCTAGCTCGTCGATTGCGCAATCTATTCAACATGTCGTATCGTGCTGGTTTTACCCTTCACGTTTTACCCTCGCTGGGCTGGCCATATATTCGAGGTGTCGAAGAAGTACTCAAGTGCTTAGGCTAAAGCGGTGTATAAAATACTTCACATCCGGCCTAAAATGGAATACAACTTCCATATATGGGCAGGGGCTCCGAAGGTACGTTTTTTAATAAAAACCGCGAAATTTAGAAAAACTAATTTGTTTTTTTTTTTATTTGTTTGGGTAAAATTATTTTATTCACCCCCCGCATATTTATTGGTCCTTCGAACCGGATTTCGAGCCGTAGTTCAATTTAAAAAATAAAATAAATTTTACCCAAACGATTTATTACAGATGTTTGTTGAAATTGTTTCTTTGTTGGTTCGCGGTGGGTACAAACGAACATTTTACAACAACAAAACTCCAAGTCTCTATTCCTCGGTTTGATCCCCACTTATTGCGTACGTAGTTTGTGTCATCCACCACCAAATCATAAATAACAACAACAGGTACTCTCTCTTCATTTGAGTTTGTTTTGTTATTCTCGTTGTTTAATCCATTTATTTTGTGCACAGTGGGCCCGTACTGACCAAAAACTGGTCGATGTAATTTATTTACAATTTAATCCGAAATTGTTAATAACGCAATTAATAAGCACTCGGCACATTAGTACTGATATTTATTTTTGTTTTCACACAATTTAATAGCACAATAAATTGTCTTCGAACTGTATTCGATAGTTACGACCCGGTATAAAAAGTGATTTTTCTTGCACACTGTAACGTGTTTTATATAGCACAGTGGTGTTGGTTGGTCACAATTGTGAAATTATTTTCTTTCACATTTGTCGATTTTTATTCACATAAATAAAATATATAAAATTTTTTTTTTCGATTTCGTTGCTTTTTTTTTATTTTTATTTTGATTTCCAATTTTAAATTTATTATTGATTATGACCCTACAAATACATACTTAGTTATTAAATTTGTTGAATTTTTAGGTATCATTTTCGATTTTGTTTGCGATTTTGATAAGTTTCTAGAACTTTTACATCGCGATAGCTCTCAAATCCATCTAAAGTTCGTTGAATTTTTGCCCAAATCGAAAGGGAACAGTAATTTTTCCAGAAATTTTTCTATTATCTTGATCGTTTTTTGAATATTTCAACGCCCGTTATAACAAACAAAGATGTCTGCTCTAACTACCCTTATTAGAAGCGGCGTCCGTATCGTCGATTTTGAGTTCATAGTAACTACTATGAAAGACGAAGAGTACACAGTTCATTCTCTCAACACCCATAATAAAGAAATGGAACGTTTGTGGGAAACTTTTTTTTTTTTTTTTAGTGCCAACACTCAGGGGATGCCCCCTATAAATGCCATGCATTGTGTTAGCGGAAGGAAATTAGGGTATCGGAAGGAAGAAAGAGGGAGTAGTTTTGTTGACATTTGTTTTGAATTTCTGAATGTGACAACTGGCAGGAAATAAATTTGCTGGAAGATTATTCCACATACGAACGGTTCGGCTAGAGAACGAATTTTCTATATACAGTAGTGCGTCGTCCGGTCAACCGGCCATTTCACAATGAACGGATGAGAGACCCTGGATAGCCGTGTATTCCGACTAAATGTTCTAACTTCAGGGACCAGACGACGGATATCTGACGAACAGATACCGTTAAAATGTCTATAGCACAACGATATACAACCCACATTCCGACGATGCTGAAGGGAGACAATAGAGTTGGATACCCTACTATCTCCAATCATCACCACCGCACTCCTCTGTACACGGTCCACAAGCTGCAAAGATGTCTTTGGAGCTCCTGCCCATATATGGTTATTCCATTTTAGGCCGGATGTAGGTGGTGTAAATATTTACGAGATCAGATGGAGTGAAGTATTTCTTGAACTGCTTTAGAAAGCCTAAACACTTGAATGCTTCTTTCGACACTTCGAATGTATGGCTAGCCCAGCGAGCATCACCCTGTATCTTCATGCACAGAACATCAAGAGTGTCTGATTCGTCGATATCCACACCACCCATAGAAATTGACAACGATGCTGGATCTGGTGAACGTTTGTGTGACAACGTCTCATCCAACGAGCATAGGTTGACCGCAGGAGTGCCACAAGGCTCTGTCCTCTCTCCTTCTCTATTTCTTATTTTCATTGACGACCTGTTGGGGCAGACTGTGAACCCAATCTACTCCTTTGCGGATGACAGCAACCTCTGTCATTCGTACTCATTTGATAAAGAGGTGCAAGAAATACTTCACCCCATCTGACCTCGTAAATATTTACACCACATACATCCGGCCTTAAATGGAATACAACTCGCATATATGGGCAGGGGCTCCATTAACATCTTTGAAGCTTCTGGACCGTGTACAGAGGAGAGCGATGGTGATGATAGGGGATAGTAGGGTATCCAACTCTATTGTCTCCCTTCAGCATCGTCGGAATGTGGGTTGTATATCGTTGTGCTATAGACATTTTAACGGTATCTGTTCGTCAGATATCCGTCGTCTGGTCCCTGAAGTTAGAACATTTATTCGGAATACACGGCTATCCAGGGTCTCTCATCCGTTCATTGTGAAATGGCCGGTTGACCGGACGACGCACTATAGAGAAAATTCGTTCTTCAGCCGGACTGTTCGTTTGTGGAATAATCTTCCTGCAAGTGTTTTTCCTGCCTGCTATGACATTACCAAATTCAAGGCCAACGTCAACAAACACTACTCCCTCTTTCCTCCCTCCAATACCCTTATTTCCCATCGCTAACACAGTGCATTGCATTTATAGGGGGCATCCCCTGAGTGTTAGTCAAAAAAAAAATAATAATAAGAAATAGAGAGGGAGAGAGGACAGAGCCTTGTGGCACTCCTGCGGTCAACCTATGCTCGTTGGATGAGACCCCATCTATAACAACTCGTATAGAGCGATCCCTGTGAAAACTCCATATGAATCGAGAGAAGATATTACCGACACCAAATGCAATAAGTTTTGATGAGTGCTTCGTGTCAGACCCTATCGAACGCCTTGGACATATCCATACTTTCTCCAAGGGCGTGAATAGATCGACTCCATCGCTCCGTAAGGAACGCCATCAGGTCTCCAGTAGATCGATTTCTACGGAAGCCATACTGTCGATCATTTAGAAGACCATTAGACTCTAAATACTTATCAAGATGGTGGTTAACCATGCTCTCCATAACCTTTGAGAGCGCAGAACATATTTCTATTGGGCGGTAATTCCTTTCTGGGGGATAGGCTGGACATTGGCAACTTTCCAACGTGAAGGGTAAATACCAGCACGATACGACATGTTGAAAAGATTACGCAATGGACGAGCTAGCGTCGAGGAGCACTTACATAGGACAAGTGCTGAAATGTCATCCGAGCCCGGAGTTTTGTTTACATTGAGATCTGCAAGAACCCTTTTAACCCCACGTGATCGAACAAATATCTGGGGCATCGAACTAGATACGTTTTCGATTACGGGGAGTGGTTGAGTGGTTACTTCCCCTGGGAGAAGAAAGAACTTTAGCACGAAGGCGCTGTTCGTGGAGAAGTTTTCGCGCCTAAGCACTCTGGCACAATTGGATCTTGCCTGCTTACGTAGCAGCTCAGTAGTGACGTTTTTATTTAAACGCCAATTTCTGAACGCTTCCTCTTTGGATCTGACAGCTTCTTTGCATGTCTGATTAAACCAACAATTCTTTGAAGGTTTAATCGAAGTAGTCTTCGAGGGAATAAACGTGTTTACGTCGACATTATTGTCTAGGAAACATAATTTCCAATTAAAATTCTGATAGAAATTGTTGAGCTCGGCCCAACGTGCCTTTTCGTATATGTACATTGTTCTCTTCGTGACTGGTTTAGAAGAGCCTCGAATATCGGAGAACGAAAAGGATGCAGAAATTGTGCAATGATCGTGTTTCCAAGAGGCTCAAGAATGTTAACCTCATACTTTTCAGGGTGAGAGGTTAAGAAAAGGTCAAGAATATGTTCTTGTTACCCTTCTTGTTACGCGACAAATAACTCAGCGTACTGACCCTCCGGAGATGTATGGCTCGAATTGCAAGCCAAGAATTATTATGGACATTGAAATCACCAGCAACTGCAATTTCACTATCCGGACAATCATCTAAAACTTTTGATATAGAGTCGGAAAGGGCGTCGAAGCCGTTAAGGGTAGCCTCCCTTTCCAAATTTGGGCTTCTGTAAAGAAACCCGAAGTGTAGTGGGTGTGATCCAATCCTGAACTTAACCCAAAGAAAGTTAAATTCTGGATATTGTGAGTCCAAATGTTGCTGGCTCTGGAACACCACACCATTACGAAATAATTATATTTCGATATATAAAACTTATTCCCGGGCATTAGCGTATATAGAAGATCATATGGAAAAGATCAACGTTAAGAAAAGGTAGAATAGTTCCCACATTCCCATTAATGTTCCCCCTTGTGACACCGAAGTTTTTACCGGTGATAATAAAAAATGGCCAACGTTTTCAGCTATTTACAAAGAAAACACACACATCAGTGGCATTTAAAAAATGTATTATCTGATGCAGAAAACTGAGGGTGAAGCCCGAGATATTATACAAACTTGTCCGATGACAAATGATGGTTTCGCCATGGCCTGTCAAAACATAGTTGACAGATATGAGAATAAACGAATTCTGGTTAACGCTCAACTCATGAAAGAATCTGGTCGCAGAAGAAAGAAAGAAGGAATTGCAACGTACGTTGAACGATTGCATCACGAATCTTGCTTTACTTGGCATTGAAACGACGAACACGACTATTCATCTGTTCGACATGACTTCCTGAAGTCACTCTCGGGCTTTGGGAACAGAGCCAATGTACAAGTTCTGATCTTCCAAAATGGGCAAACATGGACAAATTTCTGACTTCCAGATATCAAACTCTTGAATCGGTATTCGACATTCGAGGTGCTCATAACCCGGAATTTTCTGCTAACACGACAGATATTTCGACGCAACGGAACTCGTATACCCATGTTTTTAATAACACACCCTTTAACCTCTCATCAAATTTAGATCATCGATCCTCTCACCAACAATCGAATTTAAATGATGATGGCACTTCTACATCGACTGGTACCAGCTCTTTTCAGACTTTTGCAACCCAAATGCAATCTAGTATGTACTCCACGGTCATTTTAGGGACAACAGTAGTGGATATGTGCGTACATAAACTTAGATGTTCTGCAGGAGCTCTAATTGACCCAGCATCTCAAGCGACTTTCATTTGGCGAAAGTTACAAAGAAAACTTTCTTTACCCACATTTAGTGCTCCTACAGCCGAAATTATTGACCTTAATGGTGCTATTGCAGCAAGATCGACTAAGATATGCCGAATTTCTATTGGTTCTCCCATTGACCCCCAATTTGAAGTTACCACCGAAGCTTATGTTGTCGAAAAGCTCACCGGTCGTCTACCAACATATTCGTTGGCCCAATTTTTACATTCTCATTTACCCGAAATTTCCATGAACGATCTAATCGCACAGAAAACCATGTTCGGCTGGATAGTCACCGGTAAGATCTCCCAACCCAAACCATTACAATCTGTTGTGACATTATATAACCATCTGGAGCTGAATGACACACTGTCTCGCTTTTGGAGATTGAATAGGTGCCCAAGGTGAGAATTCTTTCAGACGAAGATAACATCTGCGAAAAGTTATATCGTGACACCACATACCGAAATACAGATGGTAGATACGTTGTTTCTCTCCCTTTTAAACGTGAATACACCTTAGAGCTACAGTAAGCTCAATCTCGAAAGGGTGCTGTTTCCCAATTTATGAGAAATGAAACCCGTTTGTTGAAAACCCCCGCTCTCAAGGCTCAATATGACTCTGCCATTCTTTGGGACAGATGTCCAATGTTGAAAATGAAAACCCAACGCCTTCGAGACCTATATACTATCTACCACATCACGCTGTTTCGAAGCCTGACAGTTTAACTACCAAACTTCGAGTACTTTTTAATCCCTTCAACATCTAATGGCATAAGTTTAAATAATGTATTGTACACCGGACCCGTATTACATCAGATTTAATGATTTTGATTCTCCGGTGGAGACTCTTCCGGTATGTCTTCAATGCCGATATTGAAAAAATGTACAGGCAAATCCTGGTACACCCAGATCAAACAGTATATCAGCGATTAGTTTTCCGCAAGGACCTGAAACGTGAAATTTGCGATTTCGTATTGAACACCGTCACTTTTGGAGTGAATTGTGCCCCGTACTTAGCTATTAGCAATTTGTTCCAGATAGCTGATTATTCTAAAACGCAATATCCTCTAGAAGCCAAGATTATTAAATCACAAATGAATGTCGACGATGTCTTGGCCGGACCTCATAGCATCGAAGAAGCAACCAGAGGTCGCGATCAACTTATTACTGTTCTATCTTCTGCTGGATGAGTCTGCAAAAATGGACTGCGAACAGTCAAAATCTGCTAGAGGGTTTATCCGCTGACTATTTATTAGATTCTGAATTTCTGCAAATTTCGGATGCTAGTACTGCCAAAACTTTGGGTTTGCGTTGGAACGCTGGAAAATATGTTTTCTTTTTCAAGCTAGCTTCCACGCCCGATAAATCTGTCGTCACCAAACGTAAATTATCGTTGCAAAGATAATAATGTAACAAATCTGAAAGGATAAGATTAGTTGGGACGACTGTTTGAAACCCTTGATTCTGCACATATTGCGCGGCTTCTTCGATGATTATTCTGCGATAGAAATGATTGAGGTCCCCCGATGGGTTGGTTTTAATCCTGACCATGAAATTGAACTTCATGCGTTTTGTGATGATTCTGAAAGTGCATACGCGGCCACTCTATATATTCGTATCCAGAACCCGATTGATGATATCACCACCCGTTTAATTGCTGCAAAAACCAAAGCGGCGCCAATTAAGGTTGAATCCTTACCCTTATTAGAGCTGTGTGGTGCAACTCTACTTGCCGAAATGGTACATACGCTTCGCGAAGAGATGTGACTCAATTCGCTGGAAGTATTTTATTGGACAGATTCGACAATTGTCTTATCGTGGCTTCAAAAGCCCAAGTGGGCCCACTTTTGTAGCTAAAAGAGTCTCTAAAATTCAGAATAATGTTGGTACTGAAAACTGGAATCATGTCGTCTCCCGCGATGATGCATCTCGTGGTATTTTAGCACGAGATTTAAAATCACACAACCTTTGGTGAAAAGGTCCCAATTGGTTAAGCCTTCCTCGCATGGAATGGCCCAAACAGACATTCATAATCATGACAAATCTGGAACCCGTTTAGTGAAAGTGCATACTTTACAGAAGGTATTTTAATGCGAACACATTTTCCCGAATACTCCTTCCTCGAGTAAGGAGTTGAAGTCTCCCGTAAAAGACCCTTTTGTGTTTTAACCCCTTTATAGATTCGATTGCCTTTCTACGAATGAATGGCAGATTAAGCCGATCTCAGAAGCTTACGTACGATGAGCGTTTCCCGAAAATTCACCCATATAGCGGTCGTTTCACAAAACTCTACTTAGAATATGTTCATCGGTACACTATACATGGAGACAACTCGTTAATGTTACAACTGATGCGACTCGAATTTTGGGTCCCAAAACTCAAAAATCTAGTGCGAACTGTTATACACAATTGTCGTGAGTGTACCCTGCAGAAAAAGAAATCTGCCGAGAGATTATGGCCGCTCTTCCCCCTGAGAGAACTTCACTATCTCGCCCTTTTACTTGCACCGGCGTTGATTTTGCAGGATCCTTTGGAATAAAATCCTATATCGGCAGAGGTTGTCCAATCACAAAGGGATACGTATTGGTCTTTGTCTGTTTCGCAATATGACCCTCGAAAATGTTTTCTGATAATGGAACTACCTTTGTTGGAGCGTCCAATATTTTCAAAAACGATCAGACCCAATTTCTCCTCGACGTAAAAGCCAAATATCAATGCTTTTCAATTGATGGAATTGCATTTTATTCCACCCGGAGCTCCACATATGGGTGGTCTCTGGGAAGCTGGAGTCTAAAGCTTTAAAACTAATCTAAAAAAGGTTTCCAATGCCCAAAGGTTCACCGTTGAAGAATTTACGTCCACGTTAACAAGAATAGCAGCATGTTTGAACTCCAGGCCAATTAGTCCGATGACTGATGATCCGAGTGATTTAACCCCGTTGAGTCGTGGACACTTTTTGATGGGAAATGCTTTGCTTTCTCCCCCAGAACCTGATGTGAACTCAGAAAAGTTATGTTACCAAAACCGTTGGCAAAAACTCCTCAATCAGTTTTTTGCTAGAAGATGGAAAGATGAGTATTTAGTCGAACTCCACAAAAGGAATAAGTGGAAGTACCCTCAGCGCGTTGTACATGTAAATGATTTGGTCGTCATTAAAAAAGACAATTTACAATCCTTTATAGGATCAGATTCCAAAGTACGAGTGACTGATGTGCGGACCGCAAACGGCGTCCTCTCGCGGCCAGTAGTGAAACTCGTACTGCTACCCAAACCCGAACACCACTAAAACGTATTTTTGTTTCTTTTTTTTCCTTTTTGTTGTTGTTTTCCTCTTAGAAGGACGTCAGCCCAAAAACGACGACTTACCTCCGACGTTCCCTGCTTGCAGAAGCACATGTTGCGTTAGGGACTGCCGAATTCGGGATATATGCAGGTAGTACCTGTCGGAGCATCACAAAATGCTTCACCAGCCTCACCATATGAGGCACGAGGAACCGATAGCACTCTCAATCATCGAAACTGGAAATCGCAACCTCGACGACGGCAACACTAGGAGCAACGCCAATAGACAGGAGCAGCGTCGACCAATACAACAACGACAATAACAACCGGGAAATCAGTCGCGTCCAGAATCGTCGGCGGAGTGGTGGCAACCTCCACCTTGACGACAACCGCCGAAACAACAACAACCGACGCGACAGCAACAATTGCTGCAACAATGGCGGATTGCCGCCAAACATTAACATTACGGTTAATTGTTAAGCCCCCTTTAACCTCTTTATCTATTTAATGAAGTTTTTCCTGCCCAGACTAGCTCCTGCCTCTCCTTGATTTGCATTCCTGCAAGGGGGCGGGATGTCTACGCTGGTCACCCTATTTGTAAGTTTAGTTTGAAGATTATTGTGAATGAACACTAAATACAACAAATTATAACGAAGAAGAATGAAAAAAGGACATGAATTAAAGCTAACTTCACAATAAAGAATAAGAATCATAAACCCGAATAATAACCCGAAGTTACTTTTTTTAATAAAAACCCCGAAACTTAGAAAAACTAATTTGTTGTTTTTTCATTAAAATTATTTTATTCACCCCCCCGCATATTTACCTATTTTTACTGATGACCTAGTATCACTCAATGTCATTCCACAAAGGCGTATAAGTTTTGCTAGTATTTTATACGCAGAACATGTCAAATAGTTTCTCTTATCGGAGTATCTATGACGGCTTTATAATCGATGAAAATATGGTATCTGTTTTTCATGAGTCTTTTTCAGGATTTGGCGTAGTGATTTGGTCGGATTATTGGCAAGGAGCAATTGTACCAGCTTCATGGAGTAGGTATTGGCTGTCTGTTGTGAGTGTAGCTACTCGACATCTAGCTTTCTCTTGTTGCTACGTACGTATTTCGCGGCACTTAATCAAGTTCTCACCGGTGCTTCCAAAAGGGAATCGAAAACATGGCACTGCTAATAACCATGTTCCTTGCTGCAGTGAAATCTATCAGCCTCATTCCGTTGTCGCAGGTATCTCCATGGATGCTGAATTTTCCGACGGTAGGACCATAGATGATACAACTCACTGTTTTGACTGCTGGAATTTACTACATATTTACAAACTAAAAGCCTATTAACCCTTTCATGCGTCCCAAGATAAATTAAAAAAATCGTTAAAAATACAATACTCGTTCTATTTAAATAGGAAAATGTCCCATTGGTGAGCTTTAAGTGATTTCTGGTCATAATCAGCTGTTTTGAGTGTGTTCAGTGAGTATATTGTTTTTTATTACAATCATTAGGCGGCAATCTCTGTTAGATGCGCACGTGTTCTCCAATTTTTCGGTGTGAATAAGAGTTTTTCCACTTTGTGTTATATTGTGAGAATAATATAAGTGTTTTATAATTATAATCAAGTAAGTAAACATCAATAGGCTGTAAATATTTTATTTTATGTGGGTTTTTTCCATTTGGGATAATAGATCCCACTGGTTTCGTTTGATCCACATAAATGGGATATATTGTTCCATTGGTTTTGTTTGATCCACATAAATGGGATATATTTTTGATATATTATCCCATTGGTATACATTACTAAGATAATTTGTATGTTAGCAGAATGAATAAAAACAAATCTGGTGGTAGATTGAAGGAAGACGAAATCTGCGCGATAATGAATTCCAGTGACTCTGATCTTGGAGACTTTAGTGTCGTTATCAAACTTTGATGCAAACTAAGCTTTATTATATGGAAGAAGTTACCAATTGCTTGAAATATACTTTTGTAAAATCACGAGCATTGACGAATCCATGGCCAAATTTAAAGGCAGGTCTTCTCTAAAGCAGTATCTTCCGCTAAAGCCGATTAAACGGGGCATTAAAATTTGGCAAGGGTGCGATTCCAAAACTGGATATACATACGATTTTAATATTTACGCCACTATTTCGAATTAGTGGAGATGGTGTAATGGTAGCAAAATGGCAGGACTCACGTGAAGTTATTGTTATGAGTAACTGTCACAAGCCTATAATGTCCACAGTATTAAGAACGCAGAAAGACGGTTCTAGAGCTGTTGTTAACTGTCCCGAAGCCTTGGCTTTTTATAATCAGAGTATGGGAGGAGTTGACATATCTGACCAAAAAGTTAAAACGTACGATCACAACAGGAAATCCACAAAATGGTGGCGTAAAGTGTTTTTCAAACTCTTGATGACATCTGTTGTAAATGCTCATATCCTTTATCAACAAAATAAACATAAAAAATCACAACTGAAAGACTTTATTGTTCCACTTGCAGAACAGCTTATTGCGCAAGGTAGAGCTGGGACAAAAGTCAAAAGGGCATCTACAACCAAAGGTCCTAGGACCAAAAGATCTAAAACAATGCTTAATGTGGGAGATCATATGCCAGTAAAAACAGATCACCGTAGACGCTGTGTTTTATGCAGCTCAATGAAAAAGGAAAAACGTTCATACTATATTTGTTCAATGTGCAAAGAGCCCCTATGTTTCGAGTGTTTTGGTAAATTCCATAAATAAACAACAAAATATTTGTTGAAAATTGAATTAAATAAAAATTTAATAAAAAGGTAACAAAATGTAATTAATATAAACATCAATCATCCTATAATCAACATGCAAATGATACTTAATGCTAAGTGTCCGGTAACATGGTGGAAATGCAGCTCCCTTAGATGAACGTCCCTAGACCTGAAGTCACCGATATGCTTCTTAAGTTGATTGATCTCGGCATCATGGTCGATGACTCTCATTCCCACTGGCTTTATGATTGCACTGTTACTGTCCGGAATCTCGTTTATGAGGTGAATACCGAAACGCATCGTAGCGCTTGAATTTTTATCTACGCTTGCTGGCAAAATCGTTCTGCCTATCCGGCCTGAGCAACCGGATTTCAACGTTACAATGCCTTGTCTGGGCAGATGCAATAGCTCCTGCTCGTCCACGTTGCAGAATACGTGTAGTGTTGAATTCTCCGTTGTTTTAAACAGCCACGTTTGTTTATTCTCCAAGTTGACCCAAGTATTCTCATCATTAACCTCGGCAAACTGACATTAGGTTGGCTTGTGGGGCTTCAGAGGAGATGTTTCACAATAATTTTGCCCAGCATCTTGCCAGGCCCACTGGGCCTCACAGAAATATTGGTGGTCCATCATTAAGACACATCGTTGTAGCTCAGAATCCGCCATCAGATGGTAAACATCATCATCGTAGCTGTAGACTAGATACGGCCTTGGAATAGGGAAAAGGGAATCTTGGTTTCCACCACTAGAATATTACCCAGCACTATCGCCTTCGCTTTTATCAATCGTAATATGATCTGGATTTGATTGCCCTTGCTTCCCGGCAACATCAAACTGTCCGGCAGCAGTTCCTTTATCTTCAAAACCTCGTGATTCAGCTGTTCGGGTTTAAGCAAATCTGGATTAATTTTTCCGTGGTTAACACCAACTAACAACTTAATGATCTGCATCTGAATCTTCTCCACTTCTTCAAACTCTGCCTCAATTTGTCTGGCAATTACAAAGCATGTAATCGACTCCTTATAAACGAGTATTTGCACCTGCAGCAACATAGTTATGTTGTAAACGAGTTCGTTAAGTTCTCTGAACCTCACATTCACATCGTCTATTGTTCGTTTAACGATATTTGACGTTGAATCCACAAGCGACGTCTGTACTGCTACCATCAGCTTGATGTCCTTCTCATTTGCTAACAAATCCTTGAGATTCTGCTCCACCTTTTGCCGATCGTCATAATCCATTAAGCCGAATAGCCAACCATATACTGAACCCACAAAGTTCAGAGCCCTCGTTTTTCAGCTTCCTTCACCCGCTCCAGAATTCTCACCAACAAACTTCTGCCCTGGCTTTCAAATTCGCCGATTTTTTCGCAAATGGCCATACTTCTATTAGCTACTTCTCGCACCTGCTTCAGCGATGTACGATAAGCAGTCAAATCGGAGCGTATCACCATATTCCACTTTGATGTACTAATGTCCATTGTACCCACATTGTTCAAGTAAATGGCTGCGTTGCTGCTAAATGTTGTTAGAACAGCAGTTTTAGCGACCACTGAACACGGGATGCGCCAGCAACGTCGCAATTTCTTCAAAGGTCAGCTTGTTCTCGCCGATCACACGCCTCAGATGGTACTTCACGGACTTTACCGCAGCCTCCCACAATCCACCGAAGTGTGGAGCTCCGGGGGGAATAAAGTGCCACGATATATTTTCGGAGGACAGCACATCCGCGGAACTTGTTGAGGCCTCTCTAATCGCCTTCACCACCTCCTTTTCAATTTTTCGCGAAGCTCCTACGAAGTTTGTGCCGATATCGGAGTACATATGGGAACTTTTGCCTCGTCTGGCAAAAAACAGTCTTAAAACATGAATCCATTTGCAGTTAAATCACTTAGTGCATCCAAATGAACAGCTTTTGTTGTCATGCACGCAAACACTGCAATGTAGCCTTTAAATGACCGGCAACCTCTTCCGTTTGACATCCCCATTTGAACCGGCCCAGCGTAATCGACGCCAGCATGAGTAAACGGGTGTGCTACTGATAATCGGCTTTCTGGCAAATGCCCCATTAATTGTACAGCTGCTTCTTGTCGGAATCGCACATATCTTACACAGGATCTGACACACTTCTTTATCAAGTTTTTAGCTCCAACGACCCAATACGACCTTTGTAAAGTTGCTTGCATTATCTTGATACCACCATGGAATGAAGTGTTGTGAATATCTGTTATGATAATCGACGTTAAATGACATTTCATCAATAGTATCGGATGCTTCCTGTTATAGGTGATGTGAGCATGCTCAAGTCGTCCACCCACTCGTAAAACTCCATCATCATCCAAAAACGGATTGAGGCCGCAAATCTTGCTCTTAGTTTGTAGCTCCATCTTCATTTTATCTCTTCTTCAAATGTCGATGCTTGCACATACCGAATTACTGCATTTCTCGCCTTACGAATTTCGTCCGTTGACAACCACGTTGATGTCACATTGCCTTTGATTTTGTCCACAAACCGTATAACAAAGGCTACTACCCGAACCAGCTTCTTAAAATTGGATAAGCGACCAATCAGCTCTTCCAAAAAATTCGTTTGCGAACATGATTTAGTGAGCGCACTAAATATCGCTGTGTTAGGTTCATGCCATTGACACATGTCTTTCAGCCATTCAGGACCATTCCACCATAACGTGTGTTGAACCAACTTCTCAGGAATTAGCCCCCTTGATGCTGCATCAGCAGGATTATCTTTTGATTTTACATGCTTCCACGTAGCGGCTGGAACCAATGTCTTCATTTCGTTTATCTTCGTTCCCAAAAACCGATCTTTTATCTTGGTCTCGTTTGAGATCCAGGCAAGCGCTATCATCGAATCACTCCATGCGTATACTTTAACTTCTCTACGCATCACTAGTATAACTTTATGAAGTAACCTCGTCAGCAGGTGAGCAGCACACAGCTCCAATTTCACCTTTGACTTTGCCGCTACTAGAGTTATTTCACCATTGACCTTTGCATATATTACTGTCGCAAAAGCCTTCTCCGATGCATCAGCAAACCCATGAAGTTCCCAAGCATCACCTTCATTTGTTTTTAGCCACCTTGGAATTTTTATTTCTCCAATCGATGCCAAGATCCTCATAACACTATGCCATTCTTTGGAGAGTTCTTCGTTCAGCAAGTCATCCCATTCCAAATTCATCAACCACAACTTCTGAATAAATAACTTCGGCAGGATGGTGATAGGTGCCAGCCATCCAAGTGGATCAAAAATTTCGCCAGGGTAGAAAGTGCCTTTCTCTTTGTTATCTTCAACTCATCATAGTTCTGAAAATAAAAAGTAAAATGATCATTATGCGGATCCCACTGAACCCCCAATGTCTTGACTGCTTCAATTTTCACAATCTGATTGTCTCCAGCATCCTTGATATTCCTTATTATAGATTTTTCATTGCATAGCCATTTCCTCAGACTTAGTCCAATCTTCCTCAGCTGATTGTCGACATCAGTCTGGATTCGCTCACATGCTTCTTTTGAATCCGCTCCAGTCATCAAATCATCCATGTAGAAATCCTCCTTGATGATGATATCCACCTTCGGATTATTTTCTTTGCATCTGTTGGCTATCTCCAATAAAGCCCGCTTAGCCAGAAATGGTGCACAGGCTGTTCCATACGTGACCGTCCTCAACCTGTATTCTTGCATCGGTTGATCAAAGTCCTTACGCCACAGAATTCTCTGATATCCCTGATCATTCTCTGCTACTAATATTTGACGGTACATCTTCTCGACGTCTGCTGTCACTACATACCGCCATAGCCACCATTTAATCAGAATTTCAAATATGTCTAGTTGCAACTTTGGTTCAACGCAAAGAACGTCGTTTAAGCTAGCACCATGTGTCGATTTTGCCGATGCGTCGAACACCACTCGAACTTTGGTCGTTGCGTGATCACTATTTATTACTGCTTGATGAGGCATGTACTATTCACCAGTAAACCGCTTGACTTCCTTCATATGCCCCAATTCCACGTAGTTTTCCATAAACTTAGAGTACTCTTCTCTTAGCGCCTCATCTCGTTGCAATCGTCTCTCCACACTCAACAACCGTGCAACGGCCATCTTCCTTGACTCTCCTAGAGTCGTTTGCTCCTTAAACGGCAGCCTCACTACCCACCGTTTTCCAGGTTAAGCGTGGTTGTATTTATAAACAACTGTTCACACTTTTCTTCCTCATCACTGATTTCAGATTTCAGAACCGGTATCTCTTCCATCTCCCAAAATCGCTCTAATTCACGGCATACTGCTACCATTGACTTCTTGGGAATTTCGGCAGAGCTCAGTACAGTAGATAACATTAATCCAAACGTTGTGTCTTGTCCAGTCACTGTTTCTTCTCTCACCAGTCCTTCCTTCAAAATCTCGTGGTATAAATCAGCTCCAATCAGTAGGTCGATTCTATCCGCTCTATAGAATAATGGATCTGTCAAACAATAATTATTCCATTTATATTCCATATTCACCTTTAAATTGTTATCAGGTTGGGCCGATGATAGGTTCTTTAACACAATCTCGTTCGCGAAATGAACTGCATCACTCTGAAACCTTGGCCGTATCTCGATTTCCACTGTTGCCTTTGACACTCCAACCGCGGTATTACCTAATCCAATTAGCTCTGTCATTGCCTTCTTTTTAGGCAACCTGAGGATTTGTGCGGCCTCATCAGAGATAGATGTCCGTTGCGAACCTTGATCTATCAGTGCCCTTACAACTACGTAATCCCCAAATGCTGACTTGATCCGTACCTGCGCTGTCGCCAACAACGTTATCGCATTGCTGTCTGTTGTTAACTGCCCTCTGGAATTATATTTCTGCTGTCCAGACATCGGTTTTGAAGTTTCAGCAAAGTGAAGCAAAGTGTGATGTTTCCTTCCACACTTATCGCAATTGATATTGCTCTTGAAACATTTTTTGTCTGACCTAAGCTTCAAACAAACCGTACATCTCTGGAATTTTGATGCCCAATCTCTTCTGGTCTGAGTGGACTCTCCCAAAAATTTTCTGCATTCATATATTGTATGGCCACCAATATTACAATAACTGCATTGCTTTTGAGTCGATTGGAAAACATTGGCTTTTCGCTGAACTCCTGTAGCTCCTTTCTTACCCCTCGCCGCTTCCTGTGTGAGGTATTGCTGCTCCAGAAAATTCATTACATCGCTGAGGGTTTGAATCTCTTTCGTTTTCTGCACACACTGCTCATACCACATCAATCCTTCCTTGTCATGTTTCCGGATCAAAATTCGAGCCAGGAATGGATCCGCAACTTCAAGATCCACTGCCATTGCTTTCATGGCTTGGCAGCACTCCATTGTTGTGTCCAAAATATGCTTAATGCTGGATGCCATTTGTGAATTTATATTAGGCTGATCCAGCATCTTATCGAACAGCGTTGCAAACTACAACCTCTTGTTGTTATATCGCTGCTCCAAATTGTCCAAGCCGCTTCATAATTGTCTTCCATCACTTGCAGGTGTTGAATTACTCGACCCGCTTCACCTTTTACCAACGCCTTCAGACGATATAACTTTTCAACGTCCGACAGCTTATCATTTTCGCCAATCAACTTCGTAAATAAGTCGTGGAATGCCGGCCATTCATCCACGCATCCACTAAAAATTGGAATTTTAATGTATTCCAATCGTGTTGCAGAAAAATCTTTTTTATTTCTGATATCTCCGCTTCGAATCGTGATTTCACCACGCAATTCACGGAACTCTGTCCGTATTTTTGTGTATACCTCATAGATGTCGTTATCATCGAGGCTTTCAGCGACAATCCTCTTATATACCAGGACAACTTCTTGAAATTGGTCCTCTACCAATTGTTTTTGTACCTGCAGCCGTTCGGAACTGAAACTCAGTATGGCATCTCTGGTCATACTCATAATTGTCGCCAATTCCCGAACTTCTTTTCGAAACCTTTCAACCATTATAATTTGTGGTTGAAAAAGCTGTACGTCGCTACTGTGGACTCTATTTTTCTGTCGGTCTTCGCCAATTCTGCTTGGCTCTGCTTCCAGGACATTCGTTGACGTCTTCTCCTCGAAATTGTCTGTTTGGTTGTTTTGTAAACCCACCCACGCGTAACATCTTGTGGAAAATTCCACTCGCTATCATGCTCGTCCCTTTTTCTAAAAATAACCGGCCGCTCTATGCCACACACGCATGTTTTACTGCCTGCTTATCTTAAAAAACCCAAGCTACAAAATACACACATGTATTGAATATATCCAAATTACAATTATTTACATTAGTTGAATACATACAAACTACCAAATCTAGTACAGTTTTACACATTGTTTTGAATACATTGTAGCTAGTACAGTTTTTACCAACTTAACAAATAGAACAAAAAACCATGTGAGGGTTTGCTTCAAATCTGAACACATCCCTTTGGTACCAAAATGGAAAAAAGGATTAAGTTTTGTATTAAATTTGTTGGTGCACTGTAATCAATGCTTTTCTTTGGCAACAGTTTCAAATTTGCTTGCAGTTTTCAGGCCCAGATTAATTTAACACTATTTGTTGACCTTTAAAACCTTATTTTATCATATATTCAGTGTCATTCGAACATAATGTTAAGTTACAAATGCACTCAGTATAATAAACATTTCCCTGCCTGATTCAGCCACGGGAGATTTCACGATATTGGCCGAAGAGTTTTTTTTTAGGAGTGGTCTTTGAAATCTTTATTTTTGAACTCCGATTCTCGAAGAACACGTCTCTTATTTTGACAGTAACGACATATTATTTGAATAATACAGAGTGAACTAATTTTTCCATTTCCTGTTTTTTTGGGCATAGGAATTCTTTTGTCCATACAATGTATGTTTTTGAATTTCTAAAAGTATATAAATTTAATAAAAGTAAATGCCTTTGTTACACTCCGTTACTCAATTTATGAATTTGAACTTTGTATACACGCTTTTCTAAATATTTACCACAATTGTGTCAAGAAAAGCTTTTTTTCTTCGAAACATCGTTTCCTTGGCTGCAAACAACTCATTTGCTGTTATTATTCAATATTTTAGCAAAAGCATTAGAATGTTTGGAAAAACTCGCAATATTTTTTTTAAATTCGACATTGCTTATACCCAAATACGTAATATTAATAGATAATGATTGGTATTAGCATCAAAATCAGCTTTGTGTAGAAGGAAATAATAATGTTTTTTTTTTTTTGGACTAACACTCAGGGGTTGCCCCATATGAATGCAATACACTGTGTTAGCGTTGGAAAATAAGGGTATTGGAGGTAGGAAAAGGGATTAGTGTTTGTTGACGTTGGCATTGAATTTAATAATGTCATAGTCCCATAAAGAACGAATTTTCTATATAGTGCGTCGTCAACTTCAGGGACCACACGAAGGATATCTGACGAACAGATACCGTTAAAATATCTATAGAACAGCGAAATACAACCCACATTCCGGCGATGCTGTAGGGAGACAATAGATTTGGATATCCTACCATCCCCTATCATCACCACCGCAGTCTTCTGTAGATGATTTCGATCTGTACACGGTCCAGAAGCTGTCATTGGAGCCTCTGCCCATATATGGCAATTGTATATTTACAAGATCAGATGAGGTGAAATATTTCTTGCACCGCTTTAAAAAGCTCAAACACTTGAATGCTTCATTCAACACTTCGAATATATGGCTTGCCCAACGAGCATCACCCTGTATATTCCTGCAAAGAACATCAATACGTCGATATCCACACCACCCATAGCGATTGGCGACGATGCTGGTCATTCATCGTTTGCCTTTTGTTCTCGACCTCCAGAGGACCTGGCCAATGATTAAATAATTACGAATAACAGAGGTTGCTGTCATCCGCAAAGGGGTAGATATGAATTGGGAGAAGGTATTACCGACACCAAATGCAATAAGTTTTGATATGAGTGCACTGTGCCAGACCCTATCGAACGCCTTGGAAATATCTGGAGCGACGACCTTGCTTTCACCAAGGCGGTGAATGGATGACTCCATCGCTCCGAAAGGAATGTCATCAGGTCTCCAGTAGATCTATTTCTACGGAAGCCATACTGTCGATCATTAAGAAGGCCGTTAAACTCTAGATACTTAACTATAAATATTCGAACTTAAATATGCTCTCCATGACTTACAAGAACGCAGAACATATCGCAATTGGACAGTAATTCGCAGGATTTGTAGCCTCACCTTTCTTGGGGATCGGCTGATCATTAGCAACATGTTGAAAAAATTGCGCAATGGACGAGCTAGCGTCGAAGAGCACTACATAGGACAAGTGCTGAAATACCCTCCGGGCCCCGAGTTTTGTTTACACCCTTTGACCCCACGTGTTCGAAAAAATATCTGAGGCATTGAACTAGATATGTTTTCGATCACAGGGTGTGGTTGACTGCTTTCTGGCAAAGATGCATTTTTTGCAAAAATTTCAGCCAGAAGATTAGTTTTGGCAACCGTGTCAGTGAATATCTGGGTTGGGATAGAAGATGAACAATTGGTCCATACTCTTTTAACGAATGACCCCTCGGAGAAATAAGAACTTTAACACGAAAACGCTGTTCGTTAAGAAGTTTTTGGCACATAAGTACTCTGGATCACGATGATCTTGTCTGCCGCCTCGTGACTGGTTTAGAAGTGAATCGGAGAACGAAAAAGATGCGGAATGGTACAATAATCCGAGTTTCCGAGAAGAATGTTAACGTCGTACTTTTCAGGGTGTGAGGTTACGAAAAGGTCAAGAATATTTTGTTGTTGCCCTTCAACACGCGAAATATGTGTTTGTTCAATAACTAGTTGCGCCAAGTCGTTATGCGCGGCAAATAGCTCAGCGTATCCCAAAGGAAGTTATATCTGGATCTTGTGAGTCCAAATATTGCTGACTCCGGAATGAAACACCATTACGTACATATACCACAAATAACACAAGACATCTGTCAGATAGGCAGGAATGTGAAAATCCTGTGGATCAGAATTTTCACACACCTGGGTCTCACATAGAGCGTGGAAACTAATGTTCGAGTATACCGCAAAAAAGTTCGACCTCAACTCGCGTATGTTCGCAAAGTGAATTTGAAATCTACCTACCATGGCACTACCAAAAAACAAGACAACATCAAAGCAAAATCACAAATAACACTGCACCCATCCCGCCACTGTTATTTCTGTTAGCGGTTCAGTGTTATACCTACAACAACTAAAAGAACAGCGACAAGAAGAATGCAGAATTATTTGTGTATTCGAATTGCAAGAGACAGTGGGGAACAGAAGTGCAAGACAACGACGGGGGCATAGAAAACCCCTTATACAACACGAAGGCTGTGTGAAAGTGGTTGTTGATGTTGAGTGATCGCGATTGTTGTGGACACTGTTGTGTTAGTTATGTGTACCCGGTTTATTATTTTCTGTTGTGTGGTGACGGTTTTTGATGAGTATGAATTGCGTGGTTGTTGATATGTTAATTTGTTGTCTATTTTGTTTCGTAAACTATATATTGTAAAATTTTTTTTTTATTTTTTTTAATTTAGGTATGTGTGTGTTTTGCACAATTGCTTTTTTTTTATTTAATTTTTTTTTATTTAGGTATGTATGTTTTTTTGGTAATGGCGTAGTTTTCACTTGTCAGAGAATAAAACTTTCAAAAGTGACAGCTACCGGAATACCGGGTGTTTAAAAATAACACCTCTTGTTGGAGAACCCTGTACATGCATAATGTACAAAGACGATGTCAAATCCTATTGTGGCTCAATTAAATGCTACCGTATATTATTCAGTTACATTTGTAACCTTGGGTTATTGAGACAAATATTGGAGGTTTTACGGCTGTTATGGACTCCCCGCCACTAGCTCAATGGCCAAATATGAATTATCGACTTACAGCAAACTGAACCACTTAAAGGACTAAATCAACGAAATTATCACACCAACAAAGAAATAACGGCGAAGATTATATGCCCTACTGAAAAGAGCAACAATGAAACAAATTAGAATATCTTATTTGTTTAATGATTTTCTTGCTAAACCGGCAGGCAAGAAATATTATTTTATTCGAAACGAAATCTGTGGAGTTTTAACAATACGTCATATTAGCTATCCTATTGTCTTTGTTAAAACTTCACAAAAATATTATGTTTTCATTTGACTTCATTTTTAATTTTTTTTCATTATTTATTATACTTACATACAGTTTTAGTCTGTTGTGTCTTCTCTAGGTATTGAATCGCGAACTTTTGGGCAACTAATGAGAAAATTATGTTAATGATCACACGGTCCTGATTCAGCATGGACAGCGTCAAGAACGCAAGAACACAACAACATAACTACCCAGCAAACCCAACTGTCAGAGTTCGGTAAGAAAGTCGGTCAATTCTTCCTATGTCGGATCCGAAATCGGTACAAAAAATATATGGAGTGGTTGACACGTTCTCTGGCCGAACTGTAGGTTGTTTTTGCCGACACGTCGTTCAGACTTCAGACCAAACTCTGAATTAATATCTTGGGAAATTCGAAATGTTATCAGAATTCTGACCGTTCAGGATTCATACGGAACTCTAATATGTCTGCCGATTCGTAGTTCAGAATTCTGAAGTGGATTCTTACGGAATTCTAATGTGTTTGCCGATTCGTGGTTCGGTCAAAACTCACAGAATAAAAAGTGAAATATCTCTATTGGACTAATAGCTAAACTTCTACTTTACTTTTGAAATATTTATGAGGTCTATCTTTTGCCAAATTGAAACATTTGCGATATTCACCTCAACATTCTAAAGCTGGATCTGTTGAAATAAAAGATATTATATAAAGATATTGAACAAAAGTCAGTATTCGTACCTTTTAGAATTTTTTTATAGAGGCAACATACACGAACACAAAAACACAGGCGTACACCGAACACCGGTTTCGCGCTATTTCAAATTGTGTTAATGATAGAACGAAAAATGTGTATACATACCACTGACGAGTAGTAAGGGAATTGTATTGGAAATAAAGGGAATAGATTTATAAGTAGATGTTGATCCTGTAAAAAGAGCATTAGAAAAAGAAAGCTATGTTGTCAAGATCCTAAACAATAAAAAGGGTCATCAACCAATGTACGAAGTCGAACTTCAACCCTATACACGGAAACTAAAAAAAATTACGTACACCTAATACATCAACTACAGTACTTATTGCATAGGAGAATATCCGCCTGTTCAAGTACAGGCACACAAAATCGTATTGTACTTTGCCAACCGTTTGCGTTGTATGTGGTGAATTGCATAAGTCTACCGCTTCTAACGTTAAAACTCAAGAGCAGAAAAGGTGTAGTAACTGCGGGGAACAGCATAGCGCGAACTACAGGGGCTGTAAGGTCTATAAAGAACTGAAACAGATGTTTCAAGAAAAGCGTAACATTGTTAGTAATCGCAATATTGTAAATCCTATCATAGAAGTAAAACAAATTCCAGGTATTACTAATACAAGAAACGGTATTACGTACACAAATCTTTTAAAGACAATTACAACCCAACCCCCGTGCAACAATGAGGAAACGTTGAGTCAATGATTCAGCAGCTTGTACAAAATACCAATATGCGACTCAAATTCGTATCGAAAGTGGACGTGGTGCTTTTATACCTTCGAAAGTGTACTTCCCACCACGATACACACTCTCAGAAGATATATTTACAGGTTTATTCAATGGTTTCGGGCACAAATGTCTTGATGCAGGCGACTATGATGTGAAACACATGCAGTGGGGTTCCCGTCTGACAAACTCTATAGGAAATCTGTTGCATAATTGTCTGATGCATCGTCAGAAAGGATTAGACTTTATATTGCGTCGTCAACCAACATACTGGCTGAGCAACATCAAATTTTTCAGTCACTACTTCCCACAAGCTATCATCAGACCACTCTCCTGTCCTATTTTTTCTCCTTGATTAATCTTAATTGCAGTTCTATTTTAATTTCAGTTCTATGTTAGTACAGACGGCTATTCACTCTCTGCCTAGGCATAAAATATCGCCGAAAAAGGTTAGTACATACTAGACATCTGCAGGCGCATGAAAACACAAATACCAAACAGCACCGATTTATTTCAACACCTACAGAACCAAACACCAAATATCAGCAAACACCAACTACGTTCTACAGGAAATCTATTCGCGAAAGGAGAACTTGTCAAAACGAAACACCAACAATAGATTACAGAGCAAACTGAGTAGCACAACATTCGTCTGCCGAACACGATGAGAATAAAATAGTTACGAAGTGTTTTGTTACATCCTGATGACTGTCGGCAGACACAAATACTTCGCTGTAGTTTGATAAATACTAAAAACATTGCGAGAACGTATTTGGATGTGTTTGAATAAAACCAAATATGTTTGAATGCCTATACCTAACAGATAGTATTTTTTTATTGTGTATGTACATTAGAGCGGCAGTTTTTTTTTTTGAATTTCAATGATGAAAATTTGAGCCAATTCTGACAATATTAACAAGTGCCGCATTTAAGTCAAAGGTCAAACTAGGGTAAATTTTGTACTATAAACAACTGAAACCATTGATTTGAACAAAATATGGTTAACTCTATACCATTGGTATAAACTATAAATACAGAAAATTTTAAGAAAATTGGACGATGGTAACATGGTGTTCTTGTAGTTCAAAGTTCACATGTGGGGATGTTTCATATTTTCAACCAAAAAACGTTTATTTTACGTCCGATTTTTGTGAAATTTGACATAATTGTGTCACTGGGTCCAGTAATTAAGTAACATAAGTTTCATTGGATCATGTTAACATGTATTGCATGGAGGTCAAAAGTCATATATAAGGAAATGGTAAATTTTCAAAAAAAAAAAATAAAACGGTTATCTTGTATGTATATTGTGAAATTGTCTTTAATACTTTATAGGTCTAGTCGCGATGTTAACAAAACAGTTCCAAGCTCTTCAATACCTCTTCAGAAAACGGAGTTATGACCAAAACGAGGACTATATCTGACTTTGTTCACTTAAACAGTAATAACGAGCTCCATTTGAAGCCGATTTTAAACTGCAAATCGGTTGTGGAAAGACGGACGTTTGGCCTTTGGGACTCAGTAAATCGCTTTATCACTGACTGTAACATGCCTGGGGACCCATCTGCAGGATACTAACTTGGAGAAGGCACATTGAGGCCAAGAAGATCCAATTGGAGTTGAAAGTACACCAGCTCCACTGGCTGCTCAATGCGAACTCGAAACTGAGTCTGGAATATAAGGTCCAGCTCTACAATACCATAGTCAAACCAATATAGTTATACGGCGCTCAGTTATGGGGCAAAGCAAGTTCGAGAAAATTGACAAAATTCAAGGAGGTTAGTCGAAAACATTGCGGTTAATTTCCGGCGCACACAGATTTGAATGTACCATCACATCAAAAATTCAATCCAAGACATCAGAATAAAGCACCAATGCAAACGTGAACGCCATCAAAATATTTTGGGTAGACAAACATTAAGTATACCAAGCACTTCAATATGCTGGAGAAAGGAACGCCAGGTTTTCCGAATCTACTATATTAGGCTTTATAGGTCCCGCCTCTGTTTCACGAGGTTTAAATAAAAGGTTTCAAACTCTATTGTGTGAATATTGTCTATATAGTGTAGAAGATTTAACGGCTAATATCAGGTTGTAGATTCTCTATTGTGTGAACATTGTCTATATAGTGTAGAACATTTAACTACTAATATCAGGCTGTAGCGGTCCTTGCCTACATTAAACAAGGTTTCAAACCAAATGTGGTTTCCAAAAAGTTTCTCGAATATGTGACCATAGTCTATCAAGTCGTGAAACTATCTTCCAATACCGCGATCATCATGTGATATAGTTACTACGTCGATCGTTACTCCCATAACTATTACGAGCATTCGGCTATGGTTACCATCACATCGATACCTATTGCCGTTCTTATAGAAATTTTCAAAATGATTTTGTGTCTGTTTTACTTACAATTAGTTTTACATTTCACTCGTCATATTACTTAATACTAAAAAACAAGACATCACACCACAGTTTAATAGTAAAATAATAATTAAATAAATGTAAAAGATCACATCAAAACTTAACATTACTATCACAGTATACACGGCAGCGGAGTATTGTAGCTTTGTGTTGTCATTGTCTTCTTTAGTATTTATTGCGTTTGTTATTCTTTGTTGTATTCGCAAACTTTCTAGCGTATATCTCATTCTTTAGGTCTGCTGTGTGCTTCTTCTCTTTTATGTGTTGTGATAGAGTCGTGTTCTCTATTCCTTTTCTAATGTCAGCCTCATGTTCTCTTAGTCTTACATTTAGCATTCGTTTTGTTGTTCCAACGTAGACCTTATTGCATTGTTCCCTTCGTCCCCCTTGCATGTTATTTATTTATTTATTCATTTAGTCGTACATTGTTTTCTTTAAGTTTGTCTGTTGTTGTTGTTCTGCCAATAAAAATTCTTTTGAGTATTTCATTTGATTTGTACGCGATTCATGTGTTGTCGTCTGTTATTATTCCATTTAGTATTCTTCTTTCAGTTAGTTGGGGTATGTACGGTACACTGTAGAAATTTGTCTTTTCAGCCGGAGATGTTGTTACTCTATTATTATCCAGGCATTTTTTTCAATATGTTGTTTATTATTTTTTGGGATAATTTGTTTTTATTTTTTTTTAAACGAACGGAAACCCCGCCTCCACAATAAGTATTCCGCCCTGCCCGACCGAGAGGTCACATCCCCATAACGTAGGAACCGCGTACCCACCATGCACCTTGCCTGGCGGAGTTGGTGTTATACTATGATATTGTGTAGTTTCACATTCAACTGGCTACAGATAATTATCTTCAGCCAGTATATAAAAATTAAAACAAAGCGTACAAAATTAAATACTTAAAAGATACTCTACTACTACTAAGACTAAACATTAGGTAATTCTAAAATAGTATGTTTTATTTCTACAACACCCTTTTGAAAATCAATGTATTCATAATACAAATTAATGAATCTTTGCATAATTTGATCTGCAATGGGGTAGACTAAGAGCGCGAATATTGCGAGATAATCTTTGTGGAACAAAAAACTTCAGATAAGACAATAAAAATTGAGAATCAGTATAAGTATATTTATTATTTTATTTATGTTGTAGGTGTGGAAATTTTGGTCAATTACCGCTAAGACTTTTTTTATTAGATGAGATGCTGTGTTGATTCTCATATTTTGTGGCTGTGTGGATTGGTAATTAACCAATTATATTTATGTTTCGATATACAGAACCGAGCAAATGTTTTGGAAATTTTATTTTAAAGCCCTGTAGAAATGTTAAAATGCAACTATATACATTGAAATTTTAGTAGTTTATTCATTATTTAATTCTAACTAAAATATATTACAAAGTAACATAAAAAAATAATGCAAAAGAGAAAAATTAAGAAACTCCATGTGCTCAGTTATGCACGTTTCGCATATATGCAGATAGAAGCACTGTCACTCTGGGAAATTTCAAAAATGTTTACCGTTATTGGTTTTGCATGATTAATTGGAACTTTGATCTCATTTTACTTTCCATGTTTTTTTTTTTTACTAACACTAAGGGGATGCCCCCTATAAATGCAATGCACTGTGTTAGCGATGGGGAAGAAGGGTATTGGAGGGAGGAAAGAGGGAGTAGTGTTTGTTGATGTTTGCCTTGAATTTGATAATGTCATAGCAGGCAGGAAAAACACTTGCTGGAAGATTATTCCACATGGGAACAGTACGGCTGAAGAACGAATTTTCTATATAGTGCGTCGTCCGGTCAACCGGCCATTTCACAATGAACGGATGAGATACCCTGGATAGCCGTGTATTCCGACTAAATGTTCTAATTTCAGGGACCAGACGACGGATATCTGACGAACAGATACCGTTAAAATGTCTATAGAACAGCGATACACATCCCACATTCCGACGATGCTGAAGGGAGACAATAGAGTTGGATACCCTACTATCTCCAATCATCACCACCGCTCTCCTCTGTACACGGTCCAAAAGCTGCAAAGATGTCTTTGGAGCTCCTGCCCATATATGGTTATTCCATTTTAGGCCGGATGTAGGTGGTGTAAATATTTACGAGATCAGATGGAGTGAAGTATTTCTTGAACCGCTTTAGAAAGCCTAAACACTTGAATGCTTCTTTCGACACTTCGAATGTATGGCTAGCCCAGCGAGCATGACCCTGTATCTTCATGCACAGAACATCAAGAGTGTCTGATTCGTCGATATCCACACCACCCATAGGAATTGACGACGATGCTGGATCTGGTGAACGTTTGTGTGACAACAAACAGCACTGGGTCTTTTGCGCATTAAAATCTACTCTATTCCTTTGGCCCCACTCACAAATCGTCGCCAAATCGCGGTTAAGTGAGTCATTCATCATTCGCCTTTTGTCCTCGACCTCCAGAGGACCTGGCCGATGATCAAATGAGTATGAATGACAGAGGTTGCTGTCATCCGCAAAGGAGTAGATCGGGTTCACAGTCTGACCCAACAGGTCGTCAATGAAAATAAGAAATAGAGAGGGAGAGAGGACAGAGCCTTGTGGCACTCCTGCGGTCAACCTATGCTCGTTGGATGAGACCCCATCTATAACAACTCGTATAGAGCGATCCCTGAGAAAACTCGATATGAATCGAGAGAAGGTATTACCGACACCAAATGCAATAAGTTTTGATATGAGTGCTCCGTGCCAGACCCTATCGAACGCCTTGGAAATATCCAAAGCCACGACCTTACTTTCACCAAGGCGGTGAATGGATCGACTCCATCGGTCCGTGAGGAACGCCATCAGGTCTCCAGTAGATCGATTTCTACGGAAGCCATTCTGTCGATCATTCAGGAGGCCGTTAGACTCTAGATACCTTACAAGATGGTGATTAACCATGCTCTCCATAACCTTCGAGAGCGCAGAACATATTGCAAATGGACGGTAATTCGCAGGATTAGTAGCCTCACCTTTCTTGGGGATCGTCTGAACATTGGCAACTTTCCAACGTGAAGGGTAAATACCAGCTCGGTACGACATGTTGAAAAGATTGCGCAATGGACGAGCTAGCGTCGAAGAGCACTTACATAGGACAAGTGCTGAAATACCATCCGGGCCCGGAGTTTTATTTACGTTGAGATCTGTAAGAACCCTTTTAACGCCACGTGTTCGAAAAAATATCTGAGGCATCGAACTAGATACGTTCTCGATCACGGGGAGTGGTTGACTGCCTTCTGGCAAAGATGAATTCTTTGCAAATATTTCAGCCATAAGGTTAGCTTTGTCAACCGGGTCCGTGAATATCTGATCACCGTCAACAAGGGTTGAAATAGAAGATGAAGAATTGTTCCTTACCCTTTTAACGAATGACCAAAAGCTCTTACTTCCCCTGGGAGAAGAAATAACTTTAGCACGAAGATGTTGTTCGTGGAGAAGTTTTTCGCGCCTAAACACTCTGGCACAATTAGATCTTGCCTGCTTACGTTACAGCTCAGTAGTGACGTTTTTATTTAAACGCCAGTTTCTAAACGCTTCCTTTTTGGATCTGACAGCTTCTTGGCATGTCTGATTAAACCAAAATTTTTTTGGATGTTTAATCGAAGTAGTCTTCGAGGGAATAAATGTATTTATACCAAGAATAATTATTTTCTCGACCATTTCAGCAGCAGCATCGACATTGTTGTCTAGGAAACATAATTTCCAGTTAAACTGCTGGTAAAAACTGTTGAGCTCGGTCCAACGTGCCTTTTCGTATATGTACATTGTTCTCTTCGTGACTGGTTTAGAAGAGCCTCGAATATCGGAGAACGAAAAGGATGCTGAAATGGTGCAATGATCCGAGTTTCCAAGAGGCGCATGAATGTTAACCTCATACTTTTCAGGGTGAGAGGTTAAGAAAAGGTCAAGAATATTTTGTTGTTGCCCTTCAACACGCGGAATGTGTGTTGGTTCATTCACTAATTGCGCCAAGTCATTGTGCGCCGCAAATAACTCAGCGTACTGACCCTACGGAGATGTATGGCTCGAATGGGAAAGCCAAGAATTATTATGGACATTGAAATCACCAGCAACTGCAATTTCACTATCCGGATACTCTTCTAAAATTTTTGAAATGGATTCGAAAAGGGCGTCGAAGCCATTTAGGGTAGCCTCCCCTTTCCAAACTTGGGCTTCTGTAAAGAAACCCGAAATGCAAAGTGTGTGATCGAATCCTGAATTTAACCCAAAGGGAATTAAATTCTGGATCTTGTGAGTTTAAATGTTGCTTACTCTGAAACACCACACCATTACGTATATAAACCACAAGACATCTGTGAGAAAAAAAGAGAATAGCGTGTGATAATCAGGAATGTGAAAATCGTGTGGATCAGAATCCTCACATACCTGGGTCTCACATAGAGCGAGGACATCCGGTCTATGGAAGTTAACGTGCGAGTATACCGCAAAAAAATTCGTCCTAAGTCCACAAATATTCGCAAAGTGAATTTTATACAATTTTATGACAACATCAAAGCAGAATCACAAATAATGCTGCACCCCTCCCACCGCTGTTATTTCTGTTTGTTGTTCAGTTAGTTAGTTGTAAAAAAGCGTTTGAAGTGAGTTAATTGATATAGTGAGAAAAATAAGTGCGGAATTAGAAAATGGCGTCCTAGTGTTGACTGAATATGGGAATTCCTCAAGAAAAATAGCAGAAAAATTGAATATAAGCCAACGCACAGTAGTTAATGTCCAGAAGAGGCGAAATATTGCACGCGCGCCAAATGTTGGAGGACGGCCTAAACTACTCTCGGACTCCGATGCACGTTTAATGGAACGGGAATTGCGAAAAAAAACATTACAAACACACCAAAAAAGGCTGCAGAAGTATTAAACAAGACAGCCAGCGAGTGGACCACTCGCAGAGCATTGCATAGGATCGGACTAGCATCAGCTATTAAGAAGAAAAAAACAGCCTTATCGACCAAAAATGTTAAAGCTCGTCTAGCGTTCAGCAAAAGTCATACAAATTTAAAAGCTGAGGATTGGAAGCGTGTGATTTGGTCGGACAAAGTGAAGATTAACCGTTTTCAGTTAGATGGGATTAGATATTACTGGCATAGACACAAAGAAAGCATCAAAAGGCATCATGTGAAACAAACTGTAAAACATGGAGGAGGCAGTTTGATGGTATGGGGTTGCTTCACATGGTGGCATGTTGGGCCACTTGTAAAAATTAGTGGAATAATGAAGAAGGAAGACTACCTAAATATTTCACAGACTTCGTAGATTTAAGCGCCTACCCCGAGGAGGAAGTCTTTTCCAACAGGATGGGGATCCAAAACACATCGCCCAAATAGTTAAGGAATGGCTATCCCAACAAAATTGGTGACGTGGCGTGCACGATCTCGATCCAATTGAGAATTTGTGGGCTATACTGAAAAGGCGGGTAGGAAAATATCCAAGAGCTCCTAACAACATGAACGAGTGCCATAGTGTTCAATATGAGTGGAACCAAATTCCTCTCTATTTTGTTGAAAATCTTGTTGAAAGCCTGCACAAGCATATTAACAATGTCATTAAAAATAAAGGATTGTGGACCAAGTACTAACAACATTAGAACTATTTATATTGGCGGAACGCGTATAACTGAGCAGATGGATCTCTTAAGTTTCTTACTTTTTCTCCTTGTACTATTGTTTTTAAAGTTACTTTGTAATATATTTTAGTTAGAATTAAATAATGAATAAAATACTACAATTTCATTGAATTTGGTTTTGTTTTGACATTTTAACAGGGCTTTAAAATAAAATTTCCAAACATTTGCTCGGTTTTGAACGGCACTGTATAAAACGTGTTCCCGGGCACTAGTTTCATATGATCATATTGAAAAGATCAACGCTAAGAAAAGGTCGACTAGTTCACACATTCCCATTAATCTTCCACCGAAGTTTTTACCGATGATTATAAAAAATTGCCCGTTTAGACACATGTTTTCAGCTAAAAGAAAAGACCCACATTCAAAAAAGAAAAAATCACTATCCCCGATCAACCAAATAAATCTAAATGTTCATTATGTTCTGATTCTCATCCGTTGAGATTATGCGCAGAATTATGGGTCTATACCAGAGCGTCTGGAAGCGGTAAAAAGATGTAAATGCTGATCGAATTGTTTAGCGACCGATCACACATATAGTAATTGTACGAGTGTGTTATTTCTGCAAACAGAAACACAATTCGATGTTGCATCGAAAAGATATTTCCACGCAACGGAACTCGTACACCCAAGTTTCTAATAACACACCCGTCGAATTCATACCCTTGATCCACTCAACAACAATCGAATTTAAATGATGATGGCCCTTCTACATCGACTGGTACCCGCTCCTTTCAGAGTTTTGCAACCCGGCCTGTTGTGCGCTCCTGATTCCTTTTTTTCAGATTCCCTTCACCTTTTTTACGTTAGGAATTCGTTCGCCTCTATAAATATTCTTAAATGCCCTATGTCTATTCCTTTGACGACCGACAGGTCATCTAAGGTATTCTCTCATAATTGGATTTTCCTGATCTCGGCGTCCTCTCCGCATGTCCTACATACTTCGTACTCGAAACATCCTATGTTAAATAGGTGTGCCTTAGGCTAGTGTGTCCTGTGATGACCCCAACTAGCTTACTTTGTCAAGCCCGAGTAATGTCCTTCATCCATTCCCTCAACTCCTTTTTTGTCTCCAGAAAAGGTTTAGGCAATTGTAGAGTATTGGTCGGATTGCCTATCATATCTGAAGGATATAATTGCGTTTTGACTGTCTGTGAAAATACAGGTAGCCCTCGGATTGTGGATGTAGATCCATATATCTACTCCTAAATCGGCATGCGTCTGTGTACCACTCCACTATTCCCCCATCTTGGGTGTATGTGTCGTGTTCTGGTCCGTGTCTTTCACCTATTCTTGTCGTGCAGTTCGTAACCACGTGTGTTTCTGGGGTGCGATCTGCCTGACAGTTTGATGTCGGGAACCCTGCTAGGTGTTCCAATATTCTCTGATGTTGTGTTTGAGGTTCATCGTCAATCCACTTAGTCTCCTTCCTGAGATCGCTGCCTCAGATTTAATTTGGATATCTGTTGGGTGGATATGTAGCAATATTTCGAGAGCGCTCGTCGGCGCCGTCCACATTGCTCCGCATACTCCTACTTTGAATCCCTTGTAGTTTCTTCACGTTACATTTATTTGTCATTCCCGTCCACCATACTATTGACGAATATGTAATAGTCGGCCTTATTACGCTTTTGTATAGCCAGTGCGACATGCTCGTCCGGATGCCCCATGTGGAGCCAATTTCTCTGCGGCACATTGACCAGCATCTGAGGGCTTTTTCGGCTCTGCTATTGATGTGATCTTTTCAGTGTAGCCTCCTGTCCAGAATTACTCCCAGATATTTAACGTTCGTGCTTATTTCTATGATTTTGATCCTGAAGTAAGGTTTGACGTATTGTGCAATTTTTGTCTTTCTTGTGAACAGAAAAAGTTCTGTTTTGTCCGGGTTGACATTCAGTCCCCTAGGCTTCGCCCAGTTGTATGCCAGAGTTTTTTTGGCTGCTCTGCATAATTTGTTCGGATTTTTCCCATTCAGAAGTATCGCAACGTCGTCTGCGACTGGCTTGAATCTTTCATCAGTCAGCATCCTTAGCAGATTGTTTATTGTAGTCACTCACAGAAGTGGTGAAAATATACCTCCCTGAGGTGTCCCCCTATGTACTCTCCCACTTATATTTATGCCGTGCGATCCGCAATTAATCCATCTGTGCCTTACCATACTGCCCACTCGATTATCGATCTGTTCACTACAAACTGGTGTAAGGAGTGGATTAATGTCTGCGTGCCCCTCTATGCAAAGTGCCCCTCTATGCAAAGTGTGTATATTTTATCGTCGAAAGAGCTCTCTACGAGATGCTCTAACTCATGCAGGGATGTGTCTACTAATCTTCCCTTGTTGAAATTTTAGCTGATCGCTCGGAATCTGTCTTAGACATAAATTATATTACTCTCTCATTGGTCTTCAATAAGAAGGATGTAATGCCTATGAGCCTATAAGCCTTACACATCGTGTAGCTTTCCTTTCCCCGGTTTTGGTATGAAAATCCCTCGTGCTTTCTGCCAGTTCCCAGGGATCAGACAAGATGTGAAGATGCCTGCCAGGTGTTTTCCCTATATCACTATATCTATGCTCCTCTGTAGAAGCGCCGGGAAAATGCCATCCGGTCCAGCCGCCTTTAACGGAGAAAAGCTTTTAACTGCATCCCTAACCATTTCTGGCGTGATGGTTTCGGGTCAATGTTGTACTTCCCTGGTCGGACTGAGTTCCTCTATTGGGTCTTCTGTGCCCGTGGGGAAATGTGTGTTTATTAACAATTTGATTGATTGTTCTAACGTTTCTGTTTTATTTCCGTGTCCTATTCGTTTTGGAGAATTTCTTTGGGGGTCCATATATCTTTGCTCACTAGATCTCTTGAACGGTGCCAATTGGTTTTGGTCTTGTTCCTGAAACTTAGCGGTTCTGGGTGTGGTCGCATTAAACATGATGTATCGGTGATCTGAAAAGGAGAGCGTGTCGGGGACATGCCATCCTTGGACCTCTTCTACTATCTCTTCAGAACCGAAAGTGATATCTAAGACCTAATCTCTAATACGTTTAATAAAGGTGGCTTTATTGTCCGTGGTTATTGTAATAAGATCATACTTATTAAGGAATTCTAATACGGCTATTCCTCTTTTGATGCAATTCGAACTACCCCAGGTGATGTGGTGGACCTTCGCGTCGCAACCTACTTGTAATTTCTTACCTTTTGTTTTGGCTTCTCTCACCAGATGTTGTAGCTCCGCCGTTGGTGGGTCGCCCCTCTGATCTTGCGTAGAATAGTTGATAAAGCGTTTAATGTTTAATCCAATAAAATTGCTCTTATGTGTCCATGGTTCTTGGATTAAAGCTATATGAACCATACCATTGTTTATATTATCCATCAGCGCGGTAGTTGCCGTTTCGCTCCGATGGAGGTTAATCTGGATGACCTTGATGCCGGTGATGCTAGTCGGTCTTCTTGGGAGCTGGTGATAGGGTCCCCAGCCTCCTCTTCTGCTTTTTGCGGTGCTGCTGCTCCATCACTGCTTTCTTTTTTCGGTTCCTCGTTGGCAGCGTCGTGTTTATCTGTCATCCTGCCAATGGGTACCTTGCCGATTTGCATGTACACGGCTGTTGAGACGTAGAAGGCCCTCCCCTTCATCTCCTTGAGTCGTTCCAGGGACCCGTGGTCGATTCCCACAACGAAGAGGGTACAGTCCTGGTTCTCTTCTCTGTGGAAGATCTCCCACTTGCCCGTCTGCAGACCCTTATTCTGGCTTCCCAGGACGTCGCGGACTTTCTTGGATTTGCCTTTGTAAATTCCGAAATGTCCTTTTCCTCATCAGGTCAAGCTTACCACTCTCCGAAGGGGTAGGAACATGCTTCATTTGATGCGAGTTGCAGCATCAAGATACCCTTGGCGTAGGAGCAGCTCAGGATATGGATCTCGTCGCAGTCTTCTCCCTTCCCGAGGACGTGCTCCAAGATCTTGTTGATGATCAGCTCTTCGATTGCTGGCCTATGCTTTTCCGGCATTTTTCCCGTGGCGGTTTTTGTGTCAATCACGCCAAAGCGTAGATCGTCCCATTGTTGACTTTTTTTCCACTTTCGCATAATCCTGCTTAGAGACTTCTTTTGGTTTCGGATTGGAAGATTTTGTCTTATCTGTTGTCATGTAGCTATTTTTCTTCTTTTTTGCAGATTGTTTTTTTTGTTAAGATTCGAATGACTTTCTACCAATGAATTGCAGATTAAGTGTTATAGTGTCACCCAATATTCTACTTACACCTGCTAATATAATTTAAAATTTCCCCTCAAATAAACGGACTCAAAATTAATCGGAAAATCATACATTCAAAATTCGGTCAACAATTCATTTACACGTTTTGCACTTCCGTTACCACAAACGGGAGAACAAACAATTCCAAAGAATTGTTTGCCAAATACTGTAGTCTACCAAGTTTTCCCGTTTCTTCATTTCCGTTCACGCTTTGGCAAGAATTTCAAAACCAAAGCAAAATTCAGACCAGACAAAATTCCACTTAATTTTGGGCCACACGAAAAAGTGGTAAACAGTTCCAACGAACTGCTTACCAAATGATTGACATTTACAAAATATAAATATTGTATGATCGAACCGATCGAGTAGTCTTAAGATAGATTCGAATTGAGAAAGAACTCGCGAATAAAGTAAACACTTGAAAGAGTGATTAAGAAAAAATTAATTTGGTTTTATTTTTTTTCCGTTCACACAAAGTGATGACGAAAGTGGCGCAGTCGGTAGGATCCGCGATATTTGTATCGAACATATATACGTTTCAACGTTTAATCGTGGAACCTAAAATAGAAGGACTTAAAAGATAAGATCCATCCGCGAGTTCGAAAAACAAAAATAAAATAAAAGGACTCTATATCCTTAGTTAAAAAAAAAGGAATTTATCCTTGTGAACGCATATTTTTTTTTAAAAAAAAAAAAGAAGGATTTTAGATCCTTCGTTCAAAAAAGGACTTATCCTTACGAACAATTTTTTTTTATTTTTTTAACAAAAAGGAATTTATATCCTTTGAAAAAAAAAGTGACTTTAAGAAAAGATGCTTAAACATTTTTTCCTCCTAAAAAGACTTTAAGATCATCACGCGGGTTTAAACCAACAAATTGTCCAAATTTATGGATAACTAAATTAAAAGATAGAAACAAGTGGCTGAAACCGGAATTGCATTTAAAGTTTGCTGAAAAGAAGAACAGTAGCCGCACAACATTTCATCCAACTACCAAGGAAATCATCTACACCACCAGAAGGAAGAAACTGTAGAGTAAGATTGCATAAGTAATATTTAAGATATATAATATATTTTTTGGAAATTTTGTAGTACAAAATACGATTTTTTTTCTTGCATTTAATGAGCGACACTGAATCAGTTTCGGATTATCCTTCCGATTTAGAATTGGGAATAGAAGTGGAAATAGTAGAATTAACTCGAACACTTGACTCAGGTTTCGAATCGAACGCCGGATATTCGACCAACGTTAACGAAGACATCGGACAAGAAGACAATATTCGCCCCCTAAGACTTAGTAGGAATAGACGGATTAATAGAAGACGAAGACGTCGAATTCACTTGTAACTTGTAAAAGAGAGACTATTGACCCCAGTGACCAAGGAGAAATGGCAGAACCAGTCACCCCTCTATCCGTTAGAATCGATCCCCTTAAGTATCTGGATCGTCTTCCAGAATTTAACGGAGATCACCGGGATCTTCAGACGTTCCTTAATTTAACAGAAAGAGTTCATCCTATTCTAAGAGCCTATGATGAACAGTCACAGTATTTATTCAGCGACATAATCAAGAGTAAGCTTAAAGGAAAGGCTAGGGAAATAATAGAAATTAATTGCCAAGCACAATCTTGGGCAGACGTTAAGACAATCCTTGTTAAAAATTTTGGTGAAAAATGCAGTTTGGAAGAACTTTTCGACAAATTGAAAAGTACTACCTTCAGAACCAACTGTGTGGAGTTCTATAACGACATAAAACAACTCCTTAGGAGTCTTAACAACAAGACTATTACCTTAATAGGAGCAGGATCAGCAGCTAACGAGTGTGCAAGAAATAACATGAGGACAGCTCTGAACGTCTTTAAAGAAAAAATACCCGAACCCATGAAAACAATACTTACTTGTAGAAATCCGGACAATTTGGAAGGAGCTATGGAGATTCTGTTTCAATCCGGGTATGCTTATTCCACAGTTCCAAATGGAATTTTTGGACATAATGGAAAACAACCAAATAAGCAGAACTACCAAAAGGACGACCAAAAACAAAATAATGAAAAGGGAAAACAAGACAATTACAGAAGTCAGCAAAACGGACAAAGGAACCAAACGCCTGAATATAGCATTCAACCAAGACCCAATATTAATAACCGAGGAAACCAGATCAGATACAACCAACATAATACCTCCCAACCGAACGGACCCAATTGGAATAATCATCAACGTAATTGGGCACAGCCTAATAACGATTACCACCAACCCCGACCCGAAAATTATGGACAACGCCAACATATTTACCAAATGAACAACCGACAAATTCCCGAACCCATGGATATAAATATGGCTGTAGACAACTTCCAACCCAACCATCAGGAACAATATCTATATCACAACGATCAGAATTATGGAGAAGATTATTGTAATAATCAAAACAGATATGATTACCAACCACCGCAGCAGTCATGGCATCCAGATAACGTGGAAAACTCCAACCAACATGATTATATTAACACTTCCGAAAATTTTCTTATACAGGCCTCACAGGAGAACTACCCCATATAATAGTAAAAGGTAAATTAAAATTCATCATAGACACTGGATCTACACACTCCATAGTAAATCCTGGATTATGTAACCCACAATGGAGAATAAAATCAGGATCACTGACACTCAAGACTCTCCAAAACCAGATAAAAACCACCATCATATATAGAGTACCCCTTTTCTCTGAACTTGGCGACTCCAATGAAAAATTTAACTTGATAGAGTGTAAATTTCATGACTTCTACGATGGAATAATCGGAAACGATGTCCTTAAATGCTTCAAGGCAAAAATAGATTACACGAATAATACTTTAACCATTGATGACAAACAAATTCCTCTTTTATTTGGCAAAACTCGAACAATCCAATTTGTAGTGGCAGAAGAAAATGGACTTGTTCACCTCAAGGAACAACGTAATAACACAGGTGATTTAATTCTTCAAGAAGGACTATATGACGTCCAGAACTTTAAAGTCGAGATGCAGACTTCCGTTGACAGTTTGGACATAGTACATATTAATAAAGCAGATCTGACAAAAGTCGATGCAAAAAATTTCTGCGTAATGGATAAGGAATTTCAACATTCTGAACCAATATTACAACAAATTCGTACTGCTCACATGAACTCCGAAGAAAAGGCCGAGATCCTGAAAGTAATAAAACGTTACCATAACATATTTTACCGGTCAGATTCCAATCTAACGTTTACTAATGCAGTAAAACACAAAATAAATACAACAAACAAAATTCCAATTTATTCTAAATCGTACAGGTACCCTTATATCCACAAGGAAGAAGTACTGAACCAAATTCAAGATATGTTAGATAATGGAATAATACGACATAGTAAATTAAACGAAGTCACCATAGACGACCGTTATCCTATCCCAAATATTGAAGAAATACTTGATAAACTTGGAAAATGCATGTATTTTACAACACTAGATCTAGCCAAAGGTTTCTACCAGGTAGAAGTTGACGAAACCGATGTTCATAAGACAGCTTTCACCGTCGAAGGAGGACATTATGAATTTTTGAGAATGCCATTTGGTTTAAAAACCGCTCCTGCAACATTCCAAAGATTAATGAATACAGTTCTACAAGAATACATCAACAAAATATGTCTTGTCTATCTCGATGACATAATTATATTTTCTACCTCCCTCCAGGAACATGTACAGTCAATAAAGCTAATTTTTCAGCGATTAGAAGAAGCCAACTTAAAAGTACAACTGGATAAATCAGAATTCTTCAAAAGGGAAACCGAGTTCCTCGGACATGTGGTTACCCAAAACGGAATAAAACCCAACCCGAAAAAGATCGAATGCGTTATTAATTTTCCTTTGCCCAAAACTCCAAGACAAATAAAACAATTTTTAGGATTAACAGGTTATTATAGAAAGTTCATTAAGGACTATTCACTGATTGCTAAACCGATGACAATTTTCTTGAAAAAGGACGCTAAAGTTAATCCCTATGACCAAAGATACCAAGACAGTTTCAATACATTCAAAATACTCCTGACTAATGATCCAATTCTCGCATACCCTGACTTTTCAAAGAAGTTCACTCTCACGACAGATGCCAGTAATTATGCACTGGGCACCATACTTTCCCAAGATGACCACCCAATTTGCTATGCGAGTCGGACACTTAATGAACATGAGATCAATTACAGCACAATAGAAAAAGAACTATTGGCTATCATTTGGGCCACCAAACATTTCAGGCCATACCTTTTCGGACGAAAATTTCTCATTGAGACCGACCACAGACCGTTGACATGGCTCTTTTCAATTAAGGAACCAAATTCTAAACTCGTTAGATGGAGACTCAGATTATCGGAATTCGATTATGAGATCAAGTATAAGAAAGGTACGAAAGATAGCAACGCCGACGCATTATCTAGAATCGAACGAGAACTCCCAGACGTTAACTTACTAGTATCCCATGAGTCCGCCATAAAGGAAAGCAATTCACCTATCAATATGTTTAGAACGCAAATTATTTTAAAAAAGATAACATCGGGCTCGGCGAGAATAAAGAACGAGAAAGTTTTCCAGAATACTAGGAAAACCATAGGAATACAAATTCTCGACAGAGAATATGCAATCACCTTGTTGAAGACCCACTTTGACCCAGACCACATAAACGCAATTATTATAGACGAAGAGCTCTATGATACATTTCGCAATACTTACTGTGAACTATTTTCGGAGAATAAGAATTTTAGAATAATAAGATGCTCTAGAAAATTGGAGGATATAGAAGACGAACTCAAATTAACGGAAGTTATAGAGAAGGAACACTTAGATAAGAATCACAGAGGAATACAGGCTGTATTCGAAGAATTGAAGATCAAGATATATAATTCAAAATTAAAACTAAGGATAACCCAATTCATTAATAACTGTGAGATATGTAATCTCGAGAAATACGACAGGAACCCTCCTAAAATCCCTTTTAAGATCACAGAAACACCGAATAACCCACGTGAAATAGTGCATATAGATGTTTTTTATTCATTAGGAAAAACTCTTTTTATGACAATGATAGACAAGTTTTCGAAATTTGCTGTGGCCTACAAAATAATCGGAAGATCATGGACAGAATTTAAGACCAAACTTCTCCAGTTTATAAATACATATCGGCAATTCCACGGTGTCGAACGTGACCGTTGTACACATTCAAAGTGCAAAAAATGTCAGAATAAAATATATTTTAGATTCATCTTATACATATTCGTACAGGTCCATAGTAGTACTATCACCGGTGGTTAATTTTTTTTCATGCGAAATAGTGATAACAAAATAAGGACAAAACAGGGAGCGGGTCGAACGCGACAAAAACAGAAGTAGTTTCCGTGAACATCTTTAAAAACATGAGAATCAGCGAAATCAAACAGAATATGTTATCGATGAAAATTGTAAAATGTTAAAAAATGACAAAGCTTTCGTATCCTCTTTATTTCATAGAAATATCATGGATAGTTTTTTTACATTTAATTTTTAGGTTGGTTCGAACGTGACATGTCGAACGTGACATTTTTTCTATGACTATCATATAGACAAATTAGACAAATTGATTTTTAATTCGTCTCTTCAATTTAAGATTTCTTATGCTCTTAGAAAGATTATTTATAATAAGCATCTTTTTACATAAGCCTCTCTTTACGAAGGAAATTTTAAAAAAAATGTGCATTTAAAAATCTGAAAATGATCCAAAACTAAAATTTTTCACTTTGCAATTGTTTTTGGTAAATTTTTGAGTAAATACACGTGAAATTCTTTAATTTCATAAAATTTGAATATTTTTGTATAGTAATATATTACATTAATGTGATTTTAATAACTTTTAATTTTTTCATCACGGTAGACCTTTTGGTGGAATTACCCATATTGAAAGATGGGAAAGATAATAGTTGACAACGAACTGGGTTTTAAGGCCATTCCGATGAGGCAATTCTTAAGTGAGAAAACATTGACATTCATTTCACATCAAATAGTAACCACACGTCCAATTCCGATGTGGAAAGGTTGCACAACACGATTAATGAACACATAAGACTCCTTAGACATAACGAACAGTACAAAGACGAAACTATAGAAGAGAAAATAATTAGAATCATTGGATTCTACAACAATACAATACACAGTACTACTGGCATCAAGCCTATAGATTTCGTTAATGGAAAGGTTCACGAGGACAAGTATAATGGAATCCACGACAAAATAACTTCAAGGAAGGAAGGTTATATTAAAAGACTGAATAAGGACAGAAACGACGTTGAATTAGAAGAAGGAGCTAACTTCATAAAAGAAATTAGAGGCGGAAAAAACCACCGCAAATATAGGAAATAGATGCTTTGAAAGTGGACGAGGAACATATTGCAAAACAACAGGACATAAATACTATAAGACACACGTTAGACCTAAGAAAAAATATCAAGACAGAGATAACCCAACCATTGAGGCTAATAAATGATGTTATATTTTAGATGACGACCTATATCTTGATAATATTCTTCTTGACGATGATAAACGCCCAGACTCTCGATATACAGGACCTAACCAACAACAACGGATATATACCGATTAAAATAGATGAAATAAAGGTGATCGAACAGTACAACAAAATTCTCCACATTGTCAACACAACTCACTATACGGAATCACTCGACTTAATCCTTGACAACATACGCAAACTGAATACGACCACAGTCGAAACTAAGACCTTATTGGATACGACAAATAAGAATTTTGCCCTGTTGAAAGGCAAGATAGAGAACCTCAACCCACACTTTAGATCGAAACGCGGACTGGTGAACGCATTAGGGAAAGGACTGAAACTTATAGCAGGATCAATGGACAGTGATGACGAAACACGGATTGACAACTCACTAAGATCATTATACAGGAATGAAAGAACCTTGACAGACAGAATAGACAATTTGACATACGTTAATAATTTTATGTCTGATCAGATACGTAACATTACCGAACACATTAACCAGAAACAGATCTTGATAGGAAACTATCTGAACAGGTTCAAAGACTATTTACAGAATAAAATATCGACCTTAGAAGACGAAGTTACATTCTTGGAACAAATATATCAGATAAACAACGATATATCACTTTTACGGGACCATATAGATGAGATAGGACAAATTGTATTTTCTAGCAAACTCGGAATAATCCCCACAGACATACTGACAAGAACCGAACTAGACCTAATTAACGACTTTGACAGTTATACGAACATAAAAGTGGCCGTATTTCCACAATATTCGGAGGACGTTCTATCAAAAATAGTATTTGAACCAATTCCAAATATTGATAATAAATCAATAATTCTCAATACTTATTAGTGGACTTGAACAACACTATTTATGATATCGCCATCAAAGATAATCTAAGAAAAAACTTAGTTAGAATAAACGATAGATGTTTAACAAACATACTTAATTTTAAGGAAGCACATTGTAATATGAAAAATTTAAATCAAACAATTGTAACAGAAATTATCCCCGGTATACTCATATTTAAAAACTTTTTAATGAAATGTCACATAACTGCAATAGAATGGATATAAAAATGAAAGGAAACTTTCTGCTGAAATTTGAAAATTGTGAAATTAAAACACTTAATAAAACCTTTTCAAATATTAAAATCAAAATCTATGATAAGTTCATTTTACCAAATGTAATAACCAAAATAAAAGAAAAATCTAATTCTATGGCAAATATTAAATTAGAATCTCTATATATCAAGCAAATTCAACACGAAGAAGCCATAAGCAAAATTATATCAAAACAAGAATTCAAATGTAATAGGCATAAGCATAGATTTAATAATAATATTGATTATCATACTAATAATAATTTTTGTAACAAAACGAAAAATGTCAATCTTACAAATTTCGTCGGAGCCTCAAGCTAACAGTGGGGGTGTTATAGTGTCACCCAATATTCTACTTACACCTGCTAATATAATTTAACGTAACAATGTCTCCCAAATTTCCCCTCAAATAAACCGACTCAAAATTAATCGGAAAATCATACATTCAAAATTCGGTCAACAATTCATTTACACGTTTTGCACTTCCGTTACCACAAACGGGAGAACAAACAATTCCAAAGAATCGTTTGCCAAATAATTTAGTCTACCAAGTTTTCCCGTTTCTTCATTTCCGTTGACGCTTTGGCAAGAATTTCAAAACCAAAGCAAAATTCAGACCAGACAAAATTCCACTTAATTTTGGGCCACACGAAAAAGTGGTAAACAGTTCCAACGAACTGCTTACCAAACGATTGACATTTACAAAATATAAATATTGTACGATCGAACCGATCGAGTAGTATTAAGATAGATTCGAATTGAGAAAGAACTCGCGAATAAAGTAAACACTTGAAAGAGTGATTAAGAAAAAATTAATTTGGTTTTTTTTCCGTTCACACAAAGTGATTACGAAAGTATTAAGCCTTTAAGATATGGCGGTCGTTCCACAAAACTCTACTTATAATATGGATAAAACTCGTTAATGTTACCACTGATGCGACTTAAATTTTGGGTCCCACAACTCAAAAATCGAATGCGAACTGTTATACACAATTGTCGTAAGTCTGCCCTGAAGAAAAATAAATCTGCCGTGCCGCCCATTATGGCCGCTCTTCCCCCGGAAACTTTTTGATAGGAAATGTTTTGCTTTTAAGTTACCAAAACCGTTTGCAAAAACAGAAGGTCCTACAGCACTTTTTTGCTACAAGATGGAAAGATGAGTATTTAGTCGAACTCCACAAAATAAGTGGAAGTATCCTCAGCGCAATGTAATGTAAATTATTTGGTCGTCATTAAAAAAACTAATTTGCCTCCAAATGAGTGTAATATAGACAGGGTTGTTAAAGTTTATATAGGCTCACATTCCAAAGTGCGAGTGGCTGATGTGCGGACCGCAAACGGCGTCATCTCACGGCCAGTAGTGAAACTCATACTGCTACCCAACTTCGAACACCACTAACTCGTATTTTTGTTGTTGTTTTTTCCCCTATCTCCGAACGTTCGGTGTCTGAAGAGGCCCCCGCTGGATCCCCTACTAAGGTGTGGTCTGAGTCAGCCCTCCGTTGTTTCATCTGCTGACAAAAGCACGTGTTGCGACGATGCCCCCGATTTCGCGCTATGGGCCCAAAAAAGCGACTGGCAGCTGTGCAGCAGCACAAATACTGCATCAACTGATTTTCCCAGACGCATTTTGTTAGGCACTGCCGAAGTCGGGACAGATGAATCACACAATGCTTCACCAACGCAGCGAGGAACCGACAGCACTCCCAATCGTCGAAACAAGAGACACCAGTAGCAACGCCAATAGCCCCAGCAACAGGAGGAGCGACCTAACAACAACCGTACATCAGTTGCGTCCAGAATCGACGGCGGCGTGGTCGCAACATCAACCTTGGCGACAAGAACCGAAACAACTACAGCAGCAACAACCGACGCTGCAGCAACAATTGCGGATTGTCGCCCAATATTAACATAACTGTTAAGCCACCTTCCCCCCGAAATTTAGAAAAACTAATAATTGATTTTTTTGTTTGAGTAAAATTATTTTATTCACTCCCCACATATTTTCAGGAATTCTAAAATGTTTGGAAGGTACATTTGTATGTGAGGTACCAGAAGAGGCGTGTTCAGGCTTCCAAGTGTTTTCCAAAACTTTGACCAGTTATATCTTCACTAAGTGCAGAATATGGACAAGATCGCTTTGGTTTTATTCATATCATTAAACGATTTCTAAAGTGGGTGAAATGATACATTTGTATGGGAGGTACAAGGGGCCAGCCTTCCAAGTTTTTGTCCGCAACTTTCTCCAGTTATAGCTTTATCAAATACGGAATTTAGGTAAGATCAGATTGGGCGTACCAATATTATTATATGACTTCTACAGTGGGCAGGGTGGTATATTTGTATGGGAAGGTATGTGGCCGTATATCCCGTATGTACTCACATATGTAGTTTTAGGAAAATATTAACCCATGCTAAAGCAAAGCGATTGTTTGACTGCTTCGAAAGTTATTGTGCGTACCAGCAGGGCAGACGGACATAGCTCTATTTTTACACTACCGTAGGGTGAGGGTATAAAAACATGACATCGCACGAGTAACTTCTCTAAAGATTTGTCGCCGTCCGCAGCAGAAAACAAAAAACACAATGTTGACCCATACCAGAATTTCACTTTACTGTTTCATCGTGACAATTGTGGCTTTGACGTGCACTTTGAGTTTTTTTAAAAAACAGGAAATACTATTATAGGAACCTGTCAATATCATTGTTTTCTGCCATGGGAAATTACATTTATGGTAAACATTTCTCAATTTGTGAAGATTTTGTACTCCAACATTTATTATATCCACAAATAAAAATATTTTTTTAAGTAAAGAGTAGTGTTATATATTAAATACAAAAATAGGTACGCCTTATACATTTGCTTAAGTTTTAATATTTGAAAAGTTATAATAATAAAAATTTTGAAAATTTAGTCTTAAAAGTATTCAATTCGTTATAATATTAAGGTAACTGCGCGTTTTACATGTGTGCCTTGGGGGAACCACTAATGAAAAAGTTTCGTGAAATATGAATTGGGTACTGATCATAACTTCAACAAATACGGCTGTCCCAAAAATCCGAATACTGTGTAGGACTACAATAAATGATGTTTTATTTCAGTAAAAGGTCATATGAAATCGATGTTGTTATTTTTCATGTATTTTTATTATTATTAAACACCAAAAAATCTCGCATGTCCTTAAAAAAAAGTGAATTAAACTTTGACTATAAAGACCTAGTGTTCTCCAGAGATGCTGCAAACTCGGGATTGACTTTGTGTATGTTGCTGGTTTTTACTGCTAATTCCCCTCGTTATCTTGAAAATATCCCTAATGTTGCCAATATCAGATGCCGCAATAGGGCTGAACGATTACGATTCTATTCAGTTTTATATTATTACTAATTGATTACATTATATGACCCATACGGTTGTGTCAGACGTGACGATTTGTGGCCATTTAGATTTTTTTTTTTGGAAGAAAATGATTTTCGTTTTCAATGCATTTATTTGTGGCAGTCGATTGACCGTGTATGTGCTTGTGCCAGTTGTTGGTGTTATATACAAAGAAATTGGATATTTTAGGATACCACTAATTTAGTATGTATGTCAAAATCGTAGTTCTACATACTATTTATAATTTTTCCTATCACATTTGCATATGTATTTTCGTATAACATATCCTCTAAACGTAAAACCAGCTTACTTTTTAATGTGTATTTTTCAATAACAGCTGTTTTGTTATGTTTGTCAGATGGAAATAGAGCATGTTCTAATCGAGAACAATACATATAGATTGTCACATATATTTTACATACGCAATCAGACTATGTGTATAACTTTTACAGATGGAAAATTTGACAGTACATACACGCTGAAAAATCCGTCCTTTTTAAATGTTTGTACAGAAGTAAAACGCGTGTTTAGAACATGTAGCAAATAAAGCTTATTTCCTTGTACACAAAGCTTATTTCAATGTAAATAAAACTAATTTGCTATTAGTATTACATATTCGGATATACGCAATAGCGTGTTTGACAAAAACCACGCAATGGACGTGTTAAATTCTACTAAGTACAATATATGCGTTCAAATATTTAAGTATTTGTATCTCTGTTCTCTGAGTAATAATAATCAAGAGAATAAGATAAATTCACAGAGAGAGAACACAAAAAAGGAGTAACACATCACTTTATACACACATGCATACACATGGAAATGCATGAACATCAGACATGCAAAAGATGATACAATTGTACTGTTTTAGTACATTTCCATCGAAAGTACCATGATACAGCACTTTTGGGCCTAATTTAATACAGTTTACAGATTTTCGTATCTTTTGTTTTTTGTAAGTAATTTGAAGAATGTTCAAAGATGTTCTAATAAGATGTCGTTAATGTCACACTAAGACGTGCTATGTGAAAATCTCAGGTAAAAAATAAAAATAAGAACTGACTGAGATCACTCGTGACTGAATCAGAAATGAAAATTATTCTTAGCGCATTTGTTGTTCATTATAATATTCGAATTACAGTTCTAGATTGAATATGATGGTAAAATAAGGTTTTAAAGGCCAATAAATAGTGTGAAAACTGCAAGCAATTTTCCAACTTTTGCGAAAGAAATTATTATTCACTGACAAAAGACGAAAGCACCGATTGCAGTGCACAAAAAATTTAATTTTTATGTACATATGTCTTTTTACTTTAATAAAATTTATTCTATTACATTTTTTGATTTTGGTACCATCGGGATAAACAGGTACAATTTCAAAGAACGGAAAGTACAATACGAAGAAACAGATTTTTCATACCCGATGCATACACATGAGACTGTGTGCAATTTTGTCAATGAATGTACATCAGGGATGCAAAAGACGATATAATTGTACTTTTTCGTACATTTTCGTGATCGAAAGTAACATGAACAGCACTAATTTGGCCTAATTTGATACTATTTACAAATATTCGTTTTTACAAAAATGTAAGTAATTTGAAGAAAAGCTATGCAAATTGAAAATTTATATATTGTGGAATGGAGTGTAACAAAGATGTTCCAATAATATGTCGTTAACGTCACATTAAGTGACGTGCTATGTGAGAATCTGAGGTAAAAAATAAAAAAATAACTTTTCAGCCAATGTCGTGAGATCTCTCGTGGCTAATAAATAGGGTGAAAACTGCAAGCAATTTTTGCCAAAGAAGTTATTATTTACTGGCAAAAGCTGAAAGTACAGTCTTTTTACTTTAATAAAATTGATTCTGGTATCTTTTTTGATTTTGGTACCATCGGGATCAAAAAGTACCATTTCAAATAACGGAAAGTAAAAAACGAGGAAACTGATTTTTCATCCCTGATGTACATGTTCTTCTTCTTTTGATTTATTTCGATTTGTTCTCAAACGTTCAGTCGGCAATCAGGAGTTGTGCTGTATACTCCTAAAAGTGCGGAAAGTGTTAGAATTATTGTTTTTACATAAAAAAAAATTAAGAGAAAGAACAACAGTCAGTAAAGGCCGAGTTACTTGACCGTAATCGTAACCGTGACGTGTCAGCTGATACCTTCTCCTTATGGGAAACATGTACAAATGGTTACTTGGCCGTAATGGTAACGTAACGGATGAACCTGTAGAAAATAGATTTTTCTATCCGGCAAGTGACATTTAACAAACAGCTGATTTGTTTCTAGCAAAAAAAACAGCAAGAAAGTAAAAGAAACAACTTTGTTAGAAAAATAATAAAATAAAAACTATAAAAATGGATAAATCTTTTCTTCACAACACTTTCTTTCATTATTAAAGAATTTTTTACGTTTTTATCAAAACAAACAGACAAATTATTTTGTTTGTTTACATACAACATATGGTACTTCACGTATATTGGGTAACCACCACTACATCAACGTTCCGGTTACGATTACGTTTACGTTCCGGCAACGGTCAAGTAATTAGGCCTTAAGAATGAATGAGTATGTCGAATTAAATAATGTGTTCATTCAGTGAAAAAAAAAATGTGGAGAAAGAAAGACGAAGCTGAATGAAATAGTAACGGTTTGCGCAGATAAAATATGTTGGCAGTGAGTTTTAATGCAGTTCCATGGACGTTCGTAAGTAATTCGTGCAATGATTAATATGAATATGTTCAACATTTTTTATTTACAGGGTTGAAGCCAAACGTCTGCATCGAGATTTTCACAGTAGGACACAGTGACCATTGAGCACAGAACGCATTCATGTTCATCAGTATGGAATGTACGAGACTTTGTGCCATAGACAGAAATAATTTATGTGAATTTTGTGTGTACAGTATTTACCGCTTATATGCACTTCGAAATTTGCACGACTTTTTGTGCTTATATACGATAAATGCATTTATAAAAACTCGGATATATGCATTGGCAGTGCTTATAGAAAAACTCCTTTAGTTGCATCTATGGTGCATGTATAGAAGTTGTGTTACGTGCATCAAAAGTGCATATATACAAATCCATTTATTTAGTTTGAGATCATTTTATTTTTATTGAGATCATGACATCAAATAAAAGTATAACTATTCTTGATTAGCTGACAGTGATTCTCCGTGAATTTTTTTTAAACTTATACCTTCTCTTCGTTGCCATCGGTATAGCCAACCAAGACTTGGATCGAATTCTTCTTTTAGTGCAATCGCAAATTGTTTAGCCTTTTCCATAATCATGTTGCCTGACACTACAGCGCCAGACATCCTCATTTGGTCGAACCATTTTGTGACGGCTTGTTCCACTTTCTTAGACTTTCCAATACGATTCCTCTTTCGAGACAAATTATTATTAGATTTGCTGCTGTCCAGAATTGACTTCTTATTTCTTATAATGCGATTTATAGTGTCAATAGAACATCCATATTTCCTGGAAATTTGCTGTTTTGTACAGGTTTTGATTTCACTAAGAACTGTGACTTTTTGCTTTAAAGACAAGCTTACTCTTTTATTTGCATACATGTTTTTATTATTTTGCACAGCAATTTATCATTTTTTAATCAATTTAATTCGCAAGGTAATTTCACATTTTACTACTGTTTGATTTAATTTGTATTCGAACAGCTGATCAAAAAAGAACTGGAACAGCTGGATTTTTAATAGTGATGGAACATTTGAGTTTCAATTGTGATGAGACAAATTTTGTACACAATTTGTGTAACAGATGAAAATTTGAAACCATGCATATAAAAAAAAATTTTGTGTGCAATTTCCCAAAATCATAATTAATTTTGGTGCGTAATGCATATAGCGAAAATTATTATGTTTATTTTAAATTAGAAGTTAAAATTGTTCAAGTCGGGGTGCGTATAAGCGTTAAATGCTTATAACCGGTGTGCATATAAGCGGTAAATACTGTATAACAACGCATCGTTTTATTTCCAGAATGTTCTCAAATACCGATGGCGTCGCGCAGTCGCCATAGACAACACATATTCCTACGAAATTCCAAGCCCATGCATTTGCGCACATCGATACACAACAAGCGACCGTAATAAAAGTAGGGAAATTGCAACGCAACCGTAATAAAATATTAAACCCTTTTTGTTTGTTACCAAAATCGTTTTATTGCCCTTCATAACTTATTTTGCCAATAGATGTGCGCATTGAGTGTAAAGAAGAAAACGCCTTCGGATTTATACGGGAGTTCAAGGAACATACATAATTAGAGTTACATATACATGCATTTTGTAAACTAATTTACTTTTCAGCACATCACGACGTTGAAGAAAGAAACAGGAATTGATGACAAGATACCATGTATTGAAACAAAAACTAATTACTTATTTAGTGTTTGTTTTTTTTAATAACTAGATTTACACATATAAATACAAATGAATGTCTTATTACTATCAAATGTACAATAATAAATACTATTACAACAATAATAAAATACACAAGAGCGTGTGTACGAAGGGGTTGGGAGGGGAGGGGTAGGTATATACTTCCGACTAAGTAAGTAATGTTTGTTACACGTACGTATATGCTCACTTCGTAGAAAACGAACATATATTTACAACCTATAAATAAGTTAATATTTGTGGTTAGGGCAAATATATATATGGTTGATGCATAATTTGTTTGCAAAAATTTGTTAAAATGGCCATTTTTGTAGCGTGCAGTTAACGCAGACAGAATATCAGATATGTTAAACCATATCTGAGCGCCACTACATTTTTGCCCCCACAAATAAGACTAAGGGATGAATCAGACCGGAAGGCTGATACCGCGACCATATGCCCATTACTGCCTGATATCCTTAGCATGATATTTACCTACTGATCTACGCTGAAGACCCTCAAGCTCGTAATACCAACTTTTCTTTTTACTCGGGTTTTAACGAAAGTAGGCGTTAGATTGGCATTTAATCCTTGCTCAAAAGTCACTTTGACATAAATTTCTCATAGCACTTCTTGACCATCTTCGAACGAGATAAACTAGTTGGGTTTGCTGATTTGTCACCACAGATAAAACAATGCTCCTAATATTATCCATGCTAAGACCGGACATAGATCTTTAGTAATTCGTTGAATCGACATCGTAAAAACATCCAATAAAAAAATTAGAATAGTAAAAGAACTATGGGTAAACCGCTTCAACTCGGAAAGGAATAATACAAGCAGACCAATTTAATGTGAAACCAAGTGAAAAAATCAACACTATCAAAACAGGGAAAAAAAATTAAAAGAAAAAAAATAATAATCATATAGAAAAATAAAAAATATGACAATCAAAAAAAAACAAGAGTAAGTAATTCATAAACAAAAACTAAAATCACAATATGGAACTTAATATCCAATGAATGAAGTAAATTCCACACCGAAAATAATGAAAAAAATATTTTAATAATTAAGTAAACAGAACAACAAAAAATACGCAGAAACGAAAAAAAAAATATTTGAAGAGTTTGAACTGTTACGGTAACCGGAAGTAACAAAGGGAAAAGTTAAGATCTTTACTTCATGCTCCGTAAAAGGTCGGAAATAGAAAGAGAAAAGGATATATTTACATTCCATGATAACGTCATCAATAACATTCATATATTCCAAATTGTAAATTGAAGAAAAGGTACAAAGGTATGTTAAAGTCAGTATTAGACCACAAATCCAAAAATAGTGAATTCATCTACAACATAAATCCCTAAGGACACATACAAAAGTTTAAGGCAAAATAAACCAAACTCTGGTTATTCTGCAGTCTAAAAAATATAAACGTGATTGAGATAGTTTGAAGTAGGGAGATGAAAGGAAAATTGAAATGATAGAAACAGTTAAAGAGAGAGTTAATAGAAAAATACGGACAGATCCAAAATGTAATGATATACAGGATATCAAAGAAGTAAATTATTCGGGCTCCACGCTGGGCGCTTAAAATTTTATAATTGTTTCATGCCACATTCAGCTTAGAACTGCGTTGTAGAGGATTCGGATAGCCGTCAGCCAAAGCTCGAAATTTGCCAGCATTATTGCTCGTTGATAGGTGGGATCTTGCCTTCTGCTACAGAATTATTAGCTACCATAACATTTTCAAGATGGTACGTGCTTCAGATTTTAATATTTCAGAAACTATTAGTAGAGGACAGAAATAAGAGAAGAAACGAAAAGAATAGTCAAAGTAATTAACATATCTTTATTTCAAGTAATCGATTGTTCATAGTAAATAAAGGATGAATTAATATATACTTAATTAATACGAAAAACGTCTTAACTCGAAGGCAGATCTAGTGGAGAGAGATTTTTATGTTTACATTTATGTATGCCAAAATCGATTTTGTTAGGGTTGCCATATCACTACACTACAGGTCCTACCCCATCAAGTAGTCCTACAACCTTTTAGGAATATTTCTCTGTTGTATTGGCCGTGTATTTATTTGCTCAGATTGCCCTTCTGTAGGATTTTGCGTAGCTTGGTCCTCCAACATATTTGCACTATCACTCTGTCGTGTTTGTCGTGTATCTACTCGCTCAGATTCTTCTTCTGTAGTATCTTGCGTTGCTTGGTCAGGTAGAATGTATTCTTGCGGTGAAAGTGTTGGAACTGATAGGCTTTGATCAGCTAATTTTTTTTGGGCTGGAAACTCGCGTATGTAAGTGATCTATATGCCTTGAATGTACATTACCGTCAGCCTCAATTTCGTAATTTCGAGACCTTGTTGATCTTACCGTTCCGGGCCGCCATTTTTCCCCTTTTGTGAAGTTCCGGTACTACACTAAATCGCCTCTGTTGAAAATTCTCACTGGCTTAGTTGATTCTTGCTTCTGATCTGCTTGTCGGTTTTTGTTGACTTGAAAATTTGTTGGATGAATTTGATCAAACAAAGTCTTTAGTTTCCTCCCCATTAAAATTTCTGCTGGACTTTCGTTAGTATTTGTACTCGGTGTTGTTCGCAGTCGCAGTAGAATGTTCGCCAAATGCTTCCTAATGTCTGTTGTTGGTATTTTCTTAAGATGATTTTTTATTGTTTGCACGAACCTTTCTGCCGCCCGTTCGATGATGGGCGATATGGTGCCGTGCATATGTGTCTTATACCATTCGCCTTTAAGAACGTCTCAAACTCACCTGACACAAAATTTCGACAATTGTCGGACACGATGGTATCGGGTATTCCATGTGTTGCAAATACGTCTCTCATCAGTTCTATTGTCGTTGCTGAATTCGTATTTTCAGTTATCTTGACTTCCACCCACTTGCTATGAGCATCCACTATTATCAGGAAATTTGTGCCCATGAATGGTCCGGCATAATCTATGTGTAGTCGCGACCATGGCTTTGAAGTTGCTGGCCATAACTTTGCTTCAGCCTATGGTGGGTTTTTACTATTCTGACAACATTTTTCACAATGTCTTGCTGTCATTTCGATGTCTTTGTCGAGACCAGGCCACCAAAAATAACTCCTGGCAGTAGCCTTCATAGCTGACATACCTTGGTGCACCTCATGTAGCATCTTTAACATTCTGGCTCGGAATTTTTCTGGAATGATGACTCTAGCACCCCACAGTAAACATTGTCCATTTACAGACAACTCATGTATTCTGCTAGAATACGCTCTGAATTCCTCTGATTTATCTGGCAGGTTTGTATACCTTCTCTGAATATGTCAAAACAAAACTTTTGATAAAACTGTATCCTTCCTCGTGGCCTCAGCTATATCGCGCGACGTTATTAAAAACTGGTTTTCGCCTTCAACACAGTATAATATTTCAGGAATATCTGGAACGTGGCCGTTTACTTCCTGCAATGGTAATCGACTCAAAACGTCTGCATTCTGATGTTTCTTTCCTTCCCTGTATTTGATGTCATACTGATATGCTTCCAGCATTAATGACCATCGTAACATTCTGGGTGATATATGGTTGGATATCAGTTTTTCACCGTTAAACAATCCCAGAAGTAGTTTATGATCCGTAATGATGGTGAATTGTCTTCCACTTAAGAACTGGTTAAATTTCTTTAATCCGAAAATGATGGAAAGGGCCCTTTATCCAACTGCGAATAATTCTTTTCGGCTGGTTGTAGAGTTCTGGATCCGAAAGCAATTGGTGCCTGACGTCCATCCTGCATTATGTGAGCTAAAACTGCCCCCACGCCATACGGTGACGCGTCTCCACTTAATATCAGTGGCAAGTCTGCCGAATAATGCACAAAAAGATTTTCCGACTGAAGCAGTTTCCTCGCCTGGTTAAAACTGGATTTTTGCTCCTTCCCCCATTTGAAGACATCATCTTTTTTTAAAAGCCGATACAGTGGTTCCAGTAATTCACCTTTGTTTTGAAAAAAACGATCATAAAATGATATCAGTCCCAAAAAAGCCTGTAGCTGTTGTTTGTCGGCTGGTTCCGGTGCCTGGGAAATTGCTCTGATTTTCTCGTCCGTTGGCCGGACCCCATGTTTATTGATGGTAAAACCTAAGAACGTTACTTCCTCCACGGCAAAAATACACTTGGTCTTCTTCAACCTTAGACCTGCGTCCAGTATACGCTGAAGTATCTCCCTCGTTCTTGCCCACATCTCTTCGACAGTCGCCCCACCTATCAGAATGTCATCGAGGTAAACCACTACTCCTTTTATGTCGCTCAGAAGCCCTTCCATGATACGCTGGAAAAATACTCGGTGCTGTCGAAATCCCAAATGGTAGTCTGGTCACTTCATAAAGTCCTCGATGAGTGTTGAGGGTCAATACACTAGCTGACCTATCATCCACCCTTACTTGAGTATATGCTCTATCCAAATCCAACCTCGAAAACCATTTACAATTTGAGAGTGTAGCGAGAACCTCTGTGTTCGTCGTTAATGGATATATTTACAAAGCATCTGATTTACGGTGCACTTATAATCACCGCAAATGCGAATTATTCCATCTGGTTTTATAACTGGCACAATTGGTCCTCGATGAGTGTTGAGGGTCAATACACTAGCTGACTTATCATCCACCCTTACTTGAGTATATGCTCTATCCAAATCCAACCTCGAAAACCATTTACAATTTGAGAGTGTAGCGAGAACCTCTGTGTTCGTCGTTAATGGATATATTTACAAAGCATCTGATTTACGGTGCACTTATAATCACCGCAAATGCGAATTATTCCATCTGGTTTTATAACTGGCACAATTGGTGTAGACCACACACTAAACTTTACGGGACGGAGTACCCCCTCTTTTTCCATGATTTTCAATGCAACCTCGACTCTGGACTTTAGTGCAAACGGCACTTGACGACAACGAAAAAATCAAGGTTTACCAGAATTCAATACAAGACTTATAGGTTCACCTTTACAATCGCCAAGCTGTTTAGCAAAAACAGAATTAAATTCCGAAATTTCCTCAGGCATCTTCGATTCAATTTTATGAACCGAACTCGTTATACGAATGCCTAAATCTGCAAACCAATTTCTTCCGATTAAGGCTGGAACCAAAAGTAACCGACACATGAATTTTGCCGCAAATTTTTAATTTTTCTTCTGTGCCCCAGGTTTTCAATTGTATTTCACTGGCTTTCAGTTTTAAATGTCGAAAATTTTCTTTATATGTCTTTTCACTCATTATTGAGTGACTGGCTCCAGAATCAATTTCCATTTCGACAGGTATCTGTTCAATGTTTATTACCTTCCGGACTGACGAAATGTTTTTGCTGGGCACTGACAATATGTACTCTGGATTTCTTAACTCTTGTGTTGAATCAATTTGGTTTACATTGTTTGAATTTTTCAGTTTTCCACCTCGCACTATTCTGTTATTCGATTTTGATTTTGTAATGCATGCCCTCTCTATGTGTCCACGTTTTTTGCAGAAGCGGCAGTCAAAATCTTTATATTTACACTGGTCAGCCTGATGGTTTCCACCACATCGGAAACAATCACGACCCTGGTTTTTCGATGAACGATTTTTTTCCTTGTTACTCACCAACTTGTGAATTAGGGAATGTCCGGCTTGTTTTTTTAGTGATGTTAAATTCTTTTGGGCTTCCTCGCTGTCAATGGCTTCGTCTTGTGCAATCCGAAGAGTTAATTTGTCTTCCTTCTGGTCTCTGCGATAGGACTGGAAACGTTGTATAATCTCATTCGGTGGAGAGCAAAAATGATCGGATAACAACTCGACCGCTCTCTTAAATGTGAAAACTTCCTCGAAATGTCGTCTGGCGTGGCTATGGATTTGAGGAGCATGTATGTTTCTGACCCACACGATGACAAAAATATTGCTTTCTTCGCCATCTCATCCGTTATTCCATTTGCCAAGTAAAAGAACTGCATCTGCTCCAAGTAAACTTGCCAATTCCCTGAAGTCACACTAAACTGATTTAAATCTCCAAATTTCGAAGCCATCCTCTTATTTTCTGCTTTACACGAACTATTTCCAGAAGCCAATTGATCCTCGTCGCCACTTAACATATCTTTATTTCAAGTAATCGATTGTTCATAGTAAATAAAGGATGAATTAATGTCTACTTAATTAATACGAAAAAGCGTCTTCACTCGAAGGCGGATCTAGAGGAGAGAGATTTCTATGTTTACATTTATGTATGTCAAAATCGATTTTGTTAGGGTTGCCATATCACTATACTACAGTAATAGATATGGATAAAGGCATGATAGGTTTATGCATTAGTTGTTAATAAAACAAACGATTTGCCCGCTCCTCCTGTGAACCCATTTTCTGCCAGAAAAAATCAGTAAACCCATACCGGTTATTCCTTTTACCTACTTCCAGGTCTCACAAATCAAACTTACAGGTCTCACAAATCCCAAATTTTGGTGCTCAACCTGCAGATAAATTCGGACCAAAATAGGGACCTGCTCTGATGAAGGTGACAGAACGACTTTGGTAAATCAATTGAGGTGACCGAATGACCGATACTTTATTTTCTCTTTCGCTTGTTTACCTAAACGAGGTAAAAGTCTTGTGAGTTCTATTGTACCCAACCATGTATCAAATGATCATTATAACGGGGTTTCCAACAAGATGTGTTATTTTAGTATCCATAGAAAATTGGAATTTTTTGAGATAAATGATCGGATGTTTATTTCATAATAAAGAGGAAGGTATGCCATTTATTATGAAAAACAACATCAGCCAAATAGCCACCACGACCACGCTTACACGACCATATCCTTTTTATGAAATTTTCCATAACCAATTCGCAAAGTGGCTGCCCTATGTCCTCGATAGCCTCACAAATTATATGTTTGAGGTCTTGAATCGTCGCTGGGCTGTTGACGTAGACCTTATCTTAGTAATGGTTTCGTTGCTTGTGTGGCACGTAGCGCCGTCTTGTTGAAACTAAACGTTATATCATCCAACTCCGACCATAACAAATCATTAATCATCTCTCGATAGCACAATCCATTTACTGTAACTATTGATCCAACTTCCAAAACATGACGGCAAAGGCAGAAAAAACTACCTATCCCATAACATTATTATTATTGTATGTGCGCACAGACAATCCAAAATACAAGGCTCGCATAATATTAAAAAACCTATTAAAAAAAACACTATCATTCAAGGGTTTCCCTTGTGACAAACCTTTGTTATTGTATGTGCGTTCTCTATTGGCTTCATATTTTTGGTATGTGCATACAAATGTTCATTCTAAAATGTCAACAAAAACAATTTTCATATACAATAATTTTCTGCGAGCCTGATACTTCAAAATTTGAATCATACGATTGCTCGACTGTTGCTGTTGTTATTTACAACCACCACCCCCGCCACCACTATTTCCCACCAAGTCAACGGATTCATAATTGGCTTTGATTTTGCTTTTTCATTTCTCTCAAAAAATGTCCAATTGCAAATTTCTCATTGAAATATAAATTCCCAATTCTCCCAAAATATAATTTCCCAAAAAATATTCCCTCTTCTAATCGCAGACGGAGTTTTTTACACCAAAAAAATACTTTCGAAGTTGATGGAATCTCTTTCAGTATATATACTCTTTGGACAGTACTAGTATATTAGCGACCAAATAACCTTTCCTTAAACATATGTACATATAAGAACTAATCGAGTTTTCTTTCAAAATTATATAAATACACAAATTCGGCAAAGTAATTTAATAGCTCATTTTTATAAACTGTAGCATTGCGTTTGTATGTTATTTGGTAAGGAGTTCCAAAGACCAGAACTCAATACAAAAAATTGTCTCTTCGAAGCAAGCAATATTCGGATATTTAAAAGGGTGGATGTGCGTACTGCCCACAAGTTCCTAAGCATTTCATAAATTTTACCGGAAATTCTACTAATATGATTTGTACAGGATAACATAGTGTTAAACGTCAAACCCAGATTTCAGGAATTCTCAACGCGATCGCTAACATTATCTGCGATATGTAGGTTCAGGACATTGCACTCGAAAGTTTGTTTATTTGAAACAACAATGAATTTTGTTTTTGATGAATTAATAATTTTTACTATTCCAGTTATGAATGCGATTTAAGACATCGTTTATTTTGGCGACACATAAATGTCCATTGTACAGAACATCATCAGCATACATATGTAGGTAGAATGTATCAGGAACATAAGACAGATCGTTAACGTATATAGTAAACAACATAGTAAATAATTTATATACAAAAGATCAGATCGCTTTTCGTTAAGAGCAACAAGATAAGTACGATGATATTGATACATTGAAACAATATTTATGGTAGAGTTGCGCAAAAAACATTACATTAGTAAGGTGAATAAATCGAAGAGCATAGAATTTGCTGAAAAAAAAAATACTGAAACAGGGATATTACATTGTGGTACGTATTATTCACAGATAAAAACAAATTCAATTTGTTCCGGGCAGATATTCAGTCATATCTGTAGAGTAAACCCAACAAGAACTTACAGAAAAAAAAAACTTACAAGCTACAGTTCAACACAGCGGCGGTTCTGTGCTGGTTTGGGCTGCATGTCGGTCGCCGGAGTTAGAAATTTAACATTATAGACGGGATCATGGGAAAAGCAAAATATGTAAGCATTTGGCAAACAAAATGTCAGTTCAGGACTTACATGACATGTTTGACACTTTTTCCAATACATATGAATCAGGGTCTGATGAGGACAGTAATTGCGATGCTGAACAATATCAAATAACACCATCTAATAACACCATCGTAACATTCTGGGTGATATATGGTTGGATATCAGTTTTTCACCGTTAAACAATCCCAGAAGTAGTTTATGATCCGTAATGATGGTGAATTGTCTTCCACTTAAGAACTGGTTAAATTTCTTTAATCCGAAAATGATGGAAAGGGCCCTTTATCCAACTGCGAATAATTCTTTTCGGCTGGTTGTAGAGTTCTGGATCCGAAAGCAATTGGTGCCTGACGTCCATCCTGCATTATGTGAGCTAAAACTGCCCCCACGCCATACGGTGACGCGTCTCCACTTAATATCAGTGGCAAGTCTGCCGAATAATGCACAAAAAGATTTTCCGACTGAAGCAGTTTCCTCGCCTGGTTAAAACTGGATTTTTGCTCCTTCCCCCATTTGAAGACATCATCTTTTTTTAAAAGCCGATACAGTGGTTCCAGTAATTCACCTTTGTTTTGAAAAAAACGATCATAAAATGATATCAGTCCCAAAAAAGCCTGTAGCTGTTGTTTGTCGGCTGGTTCCGGTGCCTGGGAAATTGCTCTGATTTTCTCGTCCGTTGGCCGGACCCCATGTTTATTGATGGTAAAACCTAAGAACGTTACTTCCTCCACGGCAAAAATACACTTGGTCTTCTTCAACCTTAGACCTGCGTCCAGTATACGCTGAAGTATCTCCCTCGTTCTTGCCCACATCTCTTCGACAGTCGCCCCACCTATCAGAATGTCATCGAGGTAAACCACTACTCCTTTTATGTCGCTCAGAAGCCCTTCCATGATACGCTGGAAAAATACTCGGTGCTGTCGAAATCCCAAATGGTAGTCTGGTCACTTCATAAAGTCCTCGATGAGTGTTGAGGGTCAATACACTAGCTGACCTATCATCCACCCTTACTTGAGTATATGCTCTATCCAAATCCAACCTCGAAAACCATTTACAATTTGAGAGTGTAGCGAGAACCTCTGTGTTCGTCGTTAATGGATATATTTACAAAGCATCTGATTTACGGTGCACTTATAATCACCGCAAATGCGAATTATTCCATCTGGTTTTATAACTGGCACAATTGGTCCTCGATGAGTGTTGAGGGTCAATACACTAGCTGACTTATCATCCACCCTTACTTGAGTATATGCTCTATCCAAATCCAACCTCGAAAACCATTTACAATTTGAGAGTGTAGCGAGAACCTCTGTGTTCGTCGTTAATGGATATATTTACAAAGCATCTGATTTACGGTGCACTTATAATCACCGCAAATGCGAATTATTCCATCTGGTTTTATAACTGGCACAATTGGTGTAGACCACACACTAAACTTTACGGGACGGAGTACCCCCTCTTTTTCCATGATTTTCAATGCAACCTCGACTCTGGACTTTAGTGCAAACGGCACTTGACGACAACGAAAAAATCAAGGTTTACCAGAATTCAATACAAGACTTATAGGTTCACCTTTACAATCGCCAAGCTGTTTAGCAAAAACAGAATTAAATTCCGAAATTTCCTCAGGCATCTTCGATTCAATTTTATGAACCGAACTCGTTATACGAATGCCTAAATCTGCAAACCAATTTCTTCCGATTAAGGCTGGAACCAAAAGTAACCGACACATGAATTTTGCCGCAAATTTTTAATTTTTCTTCTGTGCCCCAGGTTTTCAATTGTATTTCACTGGCTTTCAGTTTTAAATGTCGAAAATTTTCTTTATATGTCTTTTCACTCATTATTGAGTGACTGGCTCCAGAATCAATTTCCATTTCGACAGGTATCTGTTCAATGTTTATTACCTTCCGGACTGACGAAATGTTTTTGCTGGGCACTGACAATATGTACTCTGGATTTCTTAACTCTTGTGTTGAATCAATTTGGTTTACATTGTTTGAATTTTTCAGTTTTCCACCTCGCACTATTCTGTTATTCGATTTTGATTTTGTAATGCATGCCCTCTCTATGTGTCCACGTTTTTTGCAGAAGCGGCAGTCAAAATCTTTATATTTACACTGGTCAGCCTGATGGTTTCCACCACATCGGAAACAATCACGACCCTGGTTTTTCGATGAACGATTTTTTTCCTTGTTACTCACCAACTTGTGAATTAGGGAATGTCCGGCTTGTTTTTTTAGTGATGTTAAATTCTTTTGGGCTTCCTCGCTGTCAATGGCTTCGTCTTGTGCAATCCGAAGAGTTAATTTGTCTTCCTTCTGGTCTCTGCGATAGGACTGGAAACGTTGTATAATCTCATTCGGTGGAGAGCAAAAATGATCGGATAACAACTCGACCGCTCTCTTAAATGTGAAAACTTCCTCGAAATGTCGTCTGGCGTGGCTATGGATTTGAGGAGCATGTATGTTTCTGACCCACACGATGACAAAAATATTGCTTTCTTCGCCATCTCATCCGTTATTCCATTTGCCAAGTAAAAGAACTGCATCTGCTCCAAGTAAACTTGCCAATTCCCTGAAGTCACACTAAACTGATTTAAATCTCCAAATTTCGAAGCCATCCTCTTATTTTCTGCTTTACACGAACTATTTCCAGAAGCCAATTGATCCTCGTCGCCACTTAACATATCTTTATTTCAAGTAATCGATTGTTCATAGTAAATAAAGGATGAATTAATGTCTACTTAATTAATACGAAAAAGCGTCTTCACTCGAAGGCGGATCTAGAGGAGAGAGATTTCTATGTTTACATTTATGTATGTCAAAATCGATTTTGTTAGGGTTGCCATATCACTATACTACAGTAATAGATATGGATAAAGGCATGATAGGTTTATGCATTAGTTGTTAATAAAACAAACGATTTGCCCGCTCCTCCTGTGAACCCATTTTCTGCCAGAAAAAATCAGTAAACCCATACCGGTTATTCCTTTTACCTACTTCCAGGTCTCACAAATCAAACTTACAGGTCTCACAAATCCCAAATTTTGGTGCTCAACCTGCAGATAAATTCGGACCAAAATAGGGACCTGCTCTGATGAAGGTGACAGAACGACTTTAGTAAATCAATTGAGGTGACCGAATGACCGATACTTTATTTTCTCTTTCGCTTGTTTACCTAAACGAGGTAAAAGTCTTGTGAGTTCTATTGTACCCAACCATGTATCAAATGATCATTATAACGGGGTTTCCAACAAGATGTGTTATTTTAGTATCCATAGAAAATTGGAATTTTTTGAGATAAATGATCGGATGTTTATTTCATAATAAAGAGGAAGGTATGCCATTTATTATGAAAAACAACATCAGCCAAATAGCCACCACGACCACGCTTACACGACCATATCCTTTTTATGAAATTTTCCATAACCAATTCGCAAAGTGGCTGCCCTATGTCCTCGATAGCCTCACAAATTATATGTTTGAGGTCTTGAATCGTCGCTGGGCTGTTGACGTAGACCTTATCTTAGTAATGGTTTCGTTGCTTGTGTGGCACGTAGCGCCGTCTTGTTGAAACTAAACGTTATATCATCCAACTCCGACCATAACAAATCATTAATCATCTCTCGATAGCACAATCCATTTACTGTAACTATTGATCCAACTTCCAAAACATGACGGCAAAGGCAGAAAAAACTACCTATCCCATAACATTATTATTATTGTATGTGCGCACAGACAATCCAAAATACAAGGCTCGCATAATATTAAAAAACCTATTAAAAAAAACACTATCATTCAAGGGTTTCCCTTGTGACAAACCTTTGTTATTGTATGTGCGTTCTCTATTGGCTTCATATTTTTGGTATGTGCATACAAATGTTCATTCTAAAATGTCAACAAAAACAATTTTCATATACAATAATTTTCTGCGAGCCTGATACTTCAAAATTTGAATCATACGATTGCTCGACTGTTGCTGTTGTTATTTACAACCACCACCCCCGCCACCACTATTTCCCACCAAGTCAACGGATTCATAATTGGCTTTGATTTTGCTTTTTCATTTCTCTCAAAAAATGTCCAATTGCAAATTTCTCATTGAAATATAAATTCCCAATTCTCCCAAAATATAATTTCCCAAAAAATATTCCCTCTTCTAATCGCAGACGGAGTTTTTTACACCAAAAAAATACTTTCGAAGTTGATGGAATCTCTTTCAGTATATATACTCTTTGGACAGTACTAGTATATTAGCGACCAAATAACCTTTCCTTAAACATATGTACATATAAGAACTAATCGAGTTTTCTTTCAAAATTATATAAATACACAAATTCGGCAAAGTAATTTAATAGCTCATTTTTATAAACTGTAGCATTGCGTTTGTATGTTATTTGGTAAGGAGTTCCAAAGACCAGAACTCAATACAAAAAATTGTCTCTTCGAAGCAAGCAATATTCGGATATTTAAAAGGGTGGATGTGCGTACTGCCCACAAGTTCCTAAGCATTTCATAAATTTTACCGGAAATTCTACTAATATGATTTGTACAGGATAACATAGTGTTAAACGTCAAACCCAGATTTCAGGAATTCTCAACGCGATCGCTAACATTATCTGCGATATGTAGGTTCAGGACATTGCACTCGAAAGTTTGTTTATTTGAAACAACAATGAATTTTGTTTTTGATGAATTAATAATTTTTACTATTCCAGTTATGAATGCGATTTAAGACATCGTTTATTTTGGCGACACATAAATGTCCATTGTACAGAACATCATCAGCATACATATGTAGGTAGAATGTATCAGGAACATAAGACAGATCGTTAACGTATATAGTAAACAACATAGTAAATAATTTATATACAAAAGATCAGATCGCTTTTCGTTAAGAGCAACAAGATAAGTACGATGATATTGATACATTGAAACAATATTTATGGTAGAGTTGCGCAAAAAACATTACATTAGTAAGGTGAATAAATCGAAGAGCATAGAATTTGCTGAAAAAAAAAATACTGAAACAGGGATATTACATTGTGGTACGTATTATTCACAGATAAAAACAAATTCAATTTGTTCCGGGCAGATATTCAGTCATATCTGTAGAGTAAACCCAACAAGAACTTACAGAAAAAAAAAACTTACAAGCTACAGTTCAACACAGCGGCGGTTCTGTGCTGGTTTGGGCTGCATGTCGGTCGCCGGAGTTAGAAATTTAACATTATAGACGGGATCATGGGAAAAGCAAAATATGTAAGCATTTGGCAAACAAAATGTCAGTTCAGGACTTACATGACATGTTTGACACTTTTTCCAATACATATGAATCAGGGTCTGATGAGGACAGTAATTGCGATGCTGAACAATATCAAATAACACCATCTACATCACGTACTGTATCCTGTACAACATCAGAATCAAACCCACCTTTATCAACATCAAGAAAATCAATGCATCCACCATCTTTGGGCATGCCACCTTTATTCCCAGAAGATGGTATATGCTATGAACCGAACACTGGTGGATTTGTTGGAGGTACTTCAAACACTATTGAATTGAAATCAAAAGAGTTTCCTCCAACAGACAAATGTAATGCCTCAGTATAAATCATATGCAAAATCATTAGACGTTCGTTCGGAAGGTATCGGACATACTAGATCGAAGTGATAAAAACAATGCCAGGTTGTGCTTCAAAGCCTCAAATGTTTTCTCTAAAATGTAAACTGTAATTAGATTACACAAAGCAGTCATTGACGTTTGCCCAAAAAGAATCGTTTATGACTGTGATTATGATAGCATAGCTCCATGAATGTGTCGATGGAGCTAGATTCTTTGATTGAACACAAAAACAACATCCATAATATGTAAGCAAAATACATTGTTGCAGTCTTCGTCGTTTCCGGTTTGTTTGTTGATTTGTGGTCAAAACAACAAAGACACACAGCAAGTGTCTCTAGAAGTACATTGACATTGTCCGTCCACTGCGTTGACGTCGTCCTTCCATAAGGCATTTACCAATAAGTATGTAGGGGTGATTTCGGGGATTGTCGAATCACCCAACTTAAATATAAATAGTGGAAAGTGTTGTAAAAGAGATCAATCATAAGAAAATACTTCATCGCTCTAAGACCTCCGGTCTGGAAGGCGAACAAAAAGTCAAAATTAGTTACAAGTTTTTTATTATATGGCGATCCCGCCAGATTAAATAGCTGTTTCTGAAATCGGCAGTGCTTGCAACAAGCACCATCCTATGAAGGTGATTCCAGGGCCGAGGCTGTTATCGATAGAAGAGTATCGACCTGACCACAAGGTCAGCCAGACGGAAGGGACCAATGAGACAAGATTCCCTAAAATAATAAAAACCAAGATGAGAGGCGACTACGTCCAGCGCCTGAAAAGGCAAAAAGCGATTCTCATCCGAGAAACTATGAGGAGCTCATTAAAACATATTTGTCCACAAGACGAAACAAAAATTAAATTGAAATGCTTCATAGAGATTTGTAAAATATTTGTATTGCGATTCAAGCAGAATGGGCGATAAGGACTCCAGAATAGATAACCCAAACGCGAACATCATAAATGAGCTGCAGATAGTTCCAAATATTACAGACTTGTTTACAGTAGAACTCTGCCTCATTTTAATTACCGTTCTATGCACTTTATATTTCGTACTAAAAATGTATGCAATGCATAATAGAAAAATAAAAAAGAAGCAAAATTAAAATGTTAGGGTTTGGAAACACGAATTCAAATCGATTTCGTAATATTTCTGTGACATGCCTGTATGTATACACCTTGTACTCCCGTATGAATCCGAAGGCGTTTTCTTCTTTACACTCAATGCTCACCAAGGGCGTAGCCAGGATATGAAATAGGGTGGTGCCACGAAAATTATGATTTTTTATGATTATGATTTTTTATGATTATTACAATTTCGATCTATTTGAGGAGTAATCTGCATGGACCTTCTGAAAAATTTTCTACAATTTTTTCCAAAAATTCGTCCTTCTTCTCGGTTACCAATTGTCGGTGGACGCTTAGCATACATAGTCCTGCAATACATATATAATTATTTTTTGATAATAAATAAAATTGCATATTATTTTACCGTTTAAACGAGCTTCAGTCATTGTGGAGCGCAACCATGTTTTTACTCGCCTTAAAGTGCTACATGACCGCTCAGCAGTTGCAGTAGTGCACGGCTGTGACAATGAAATTAATAACGCCTTCCTTATATTTGGATAAAATAATCCAGCGTCTTTCAAAATACTCGCCAGCTCTAAGTCGGCTAATTCAATTTCTCCTTCCAAATCATCCAACTCATAAAAATGCTCAAACGTTTTTGTGGCATCTTTAAGTTCTTCCAGCTTCAAAGAAAGCATGTTTGACGGGTGCAAACAATGAATTGCAAACGCTGGCCTATTCTCTTTATTAAATCTTCTGTCCAGTGATGAAAATAAAGAATCTATATAAGGAATGTATATAGATCGCTTCCAGTATTCAGCAGGTGATGAAAATGGGGGATTTGAACGGTGCGTTTGACGAGAGACTATCCTTGGAACAGACATCTCTATTCCTAAACTGGCTGTGTTTTCTTGAATAGAAAAGAGCAATCCGTCCACAATGCCCTGTGCATTAGTTCGGTGTTCCTGTAGAACGGCCATTATTAATTTTATTTGCTTGGCACATTGCAATAAATCCATAGTTTTAGACTGCAAAATATTTGCAGTTGGTTCCAACAGAAGGGAATACTGTGCAATTACAAAAACACTGAAAACGAAAACGGGCTGAGTGGCTGCGCAATGGAGTTGAAAGGCATGTTTCCGCGTGTTCTGATTTCCTTCACCTTTTAACCTCTCCAATGTTTCCACAATATCAACAAAATTTTCTTTGAAACGCGCGATACTTTTATATTTGTGTGACCAACGTGTCTCGCAGAGCATGGGGATACTTGGAATGCACTTTCTTCTCAAAGGTGATTCCCGAAAAAAATTTATAATATCTTTTATTGTACCTGTAAATGAAAAGATTGAAGATGAATTCATTGTAAATCCGTAAACAGTTAAATACATACCTATCGTGTTTCGAATTTCTGGGAGAACGTTTAGATCGTTTACAACGAGGTTCAGTTTGTGGCTAGCACAATGAAAAAAAGGGCTTTTTTAAATTTTTGCCTCAAAATATTTTGTACACCTCCTTCTTTTCCAGCCATAGTACTACAACCATCATAGCCCTGCCCAACACATTTAGATTCATCCAGTTGCAATGTCGATATAAAATTTTGAATTTCTTCGGCAATACATTTTGCATTCATTGCATTTAATTTCACAAACCCAAGAAATTCTTCTCGAATTAAACATTTTTCCTCGTCAAAGAAGCGTATTCCAACAGATAGTTGCTCTTTCCCCGATATATCCGCTGTTTCGTCAGCTAATATGCTGTACGCAAAAGATTTCGCGGGAGATTCGTCCGCGAATTCCCAGGAAGATGAGTTTCATCGCCGGCGATTATCATCTGTGAATCGCTGGCGAATCCCCTGTTGTAAGCAGTTGTACCCTTAAAGCGATTCGCCAGGAAGAGCCTTGAACAATGTACGGTGAAGAATCATGAGTAGCCCAGAAGTGCCGTAAACAATTCATTCGGACGAGTCGCAAGGGAATTGCTTAGACGATTCGTAAGCGATTTTACTTTGGGGATTGCTTGAGATTAGTTTCGGGGATTAGCAAACGCATCGCTGTGGCGAGTTAGAAGCGAATCGCTGAAAGGAACCGCTAATGATTTTAAGATAAATTACAAAGAATTACTTATCAAACAAAGAATTCATAATCTTTAAAGCGAATGGACTGAAAAGCGACCACTTTATTGGTATATTTTATAAAATATTTACATTTATTGGAATAATAAAATAAAATTAAACAAATATAATAATACACAATTTTAAAATAAATAATATACACAAAATTAACACGTTGATAGAGGACTGCATTGATTTTAGTGTCCTAAGAACATTATAATTTTCTTAAAACCACACCACTCACTTGCACTTGCACGAATGCATTGAGTAGGCGATGGTTAGCGAATCATCATCAATTTATCATTAGGGCGAATCGCGGAATCATCGTGTGGACAATCCATCTTCCAACAAGCATCAAATGGTTTGCACGGAGCGTTTGCACAAATGTAGCAACAAGGCATTTACTTGTGTACGCCAGGCAATGCCTGTATATGAGTCGTACATGTATTGTGCTAGCAATGCATCGTGTTTCTACAAGGCAAGAAGTTGTCATTTGAATCGGAGTCACGCGGATCTCTGAGACAGAACTACATGTTCTCTCAAATTAGAATATTTTTTGTTTTTGTGGTATAATCTCTGGTCACACGCTAGAAGCGAAACAATGTCTTCGTACTCTTTGATAATAACTACATTTGCTTCAATTGAATAGTACCTTCAGTGGATTTTTAATAATTTTATATTGTACGCATGTAAAAAAAAAAAAATATAGAATTAGGTGGGTGCCACGGCCCTCTAGGCCCATACCTGGCTACGCCCATGATGCTCACATCTATTGGCAAAGTAAATTATGAAGGGCAATAAAACGATTTTGGTAACAAACAAAAAGGGTTCAATATTTTATTACGGTCGCGTTTGCAATTTCTCTACTTTTATTACGTTCGCTTGTTGTGTATCGATGTGCGCAAATGCATTGGGCTTGAAACTTCGTGGGAATGTTTGTTGTCTATGGCGAATACGCGACGCCGTCGTATTAGAGAACATTCTGGAAATAAAACCATGTGTTGTTATACACACAAAATTCACTTAAATTCAGCGTTTGAAAATGCTACGCTACTTCGTAGTATTTTGTTTTGCTCTCGCTACCGCTCCCACTTTGAACAGAGCCGTAGCAGAGCCATAGCCGAAAAATGAAAAAGTATATGCTCTGCTCTGCTTGTAGTTATGTCGCGTCATAAACTATAGCAATAGAAACAGTCAAAAATCAAATGATGTGCTCTGCGTAGCCATAGCGGGAGCAGAAAACTGAGAGCGAGATGAGAGCAGATGAAGTGAAATTGTTTTTATTTACTATGGCTCTTCTGCATTTTTGTTTTTGCTAAAATTCTGTATTGAACAGAAGAACATTGAGTACACGAAACAAATTGACACAGAATCACAGAATTGTAGCAAAAACAAAAACGTCCAAACAAACACAGAATTTTAGCAAAAACAAAAATGCAGAAGAGCTATAGTAAATAAAAACAATTTCACTTCATCTGCTCTCATCTCGCTCTCAGTTTTCAGCTCCCGCTATGGCTACGCAGAGCACATCATTTGATTTTTGACTGTTTCTATTGCTATAGTTTATGACGCGACATAACTACAAGCAGAGCAGAGCATATACTTTTTCATTTTTCGGCTATGGCTCTGCTACGGCTCTGTTCAAAGTGGGAGCGGTAGCGAGAGCATAGCAATATTTGTTAAGCTCTTGCTGCTACGGAGTAGTAAATGGAATCACTGCTTAAATTGTTACAATTATTTTCGTCTCGTACATTGTATGCTGATGGGTTCTGTGTTCATATGGAGAGTAATTATTGACGAGTGCTTAACGTGTGCATAAAAATGAAAATATCCATGCAGACGTTTGGCTTCAACTCTGTAAATACAAAATGTTCAACATGTACGTATTAATCTTTGCACGAATTACTTACGAACGTCCAAGGAACTGCATAAAACCTCACTGTCGCCCAATTGTATCTGCCCAAACTGTCACTATTTCATTTGCTTCTACGTTTTTGTTGCTTCTACGTTTTCATTTTTTTTCACTGAAAGGAACAGATTATTTTATTTGCCATACTCATTCATACTTACTGATGTTTTTTCTTTAACATGATTTTACATTTTATGCAAATGTATGACAAATTTAAGCTTTTGGTTGCACACATGAAAAAAATTAGTATATTCTTTTTCTGCATCAATTCGTATATTTGCAAAAAATTTAAGGATATGGACTTGTATGTTAATACAGAGAATAATATATAAATCATTGCTTTTGTTTTGAGTATTAACAAATGTGTTTACATATTCAATTAATAACGTAGCAAAAATGATTGCGATTCGGACACTCCATTTTTAAATAATAAATTTATTACAAAAACGATTAATTGATTTTAAGGTTGACTTTCTTTAAAAACGACAAACAGCTGTAATTATTTGCGTCACTACGAAGAAACGAGAACGACATATCAAAACAGAATGAAGGAGAACGAAAACAAATATTACAACAAAGCACAGTATACGGATTAAAAACAACACAATATTACCCTATGCTCTTTACAATATATCACTTAAGGAACGAGGGAGAGGAAAGGGAAGGGGAGGAGGATTCTTAAATTTATAAAAAAAATTGTGTAACGTAATATGTGAACAGCCCCTACACTGTTTTTTCAACTTATTTATGAATGTTATGTTTTTTTTAGCAAAATAACATAAGTTTTTTATAAAAAATACAGGTAGTATAAGTGGTTTTTAACCAAATATATATTCACATTTTTGGCGAAAATACGAATTGATCTAGAACAAGTGGACAAATAGTAAGTTCGGCCGGGCCGAATCTTATATACCCTCCATCATGGATCCTTAAAAAGTCAATAAATAAGAAAACTAACTGAGTTTTTGGGCCGCTCGTGACCCGATAGTCCCAGGAACCCGATCACAAATTTTATCCTAATCATGAAAATAAATGCATATTTGGGTTCGCGAGAAAATTTCGTTGCATTTCGATACCCATATGTCCATGTTTGTCAAGGGACGGTTTTTGGGCCGCTGGTGACCCGATAGTCCCAGAAACCGGATCAATAAATTTAAGCAAATCATGAAAATAAAGGCATATTTGGGTTCGTGAGTAAATTTCGTTGCACTTCGATACCCATATGCGCATGTTTATCATGGGCCCTTTTTTGGGCCCCAAGGGTCCACGGAACCCATGAGCACGCCCATTTTTGGGATTTTTTTCCCATCTATAAATTATATAAACTTAGAACTTAGATGTAGTGAAAAAAAATATTTGAAAAATTTGATTATGGCCGGAATATATTTAGTCCCGTAAAGGGGAACTTTTTCCCCTTTGGTCCGATATGGCCCATTCTCGAACTTAACCTGCTTATGGGCAAAAAACATCTTCTTTCAGCTTTTTAGCGTTGGTCGTTCGCACTCTATCGTGATTTCAACAGACAACAGACGGACGGACGGACAGACGGACATCGCTAGAATGTCTTAGAATGTTACACTGACCAATAATATATATACTTTATAGGGTCGCAGATCACTCTTTCGAGGTGTTGCAAACGGAATGACAAACTTAGTATATACTCCATCCTATGATGGAGTGTATAAAAACTGGGACACACGGGTAGTTTATTTTTCGACGTAGACATTGGCCGAAGAGTTATTTTTTACCTTAGATTCTCACAGAGCTCGTCTCTTAATGTGATATTAACGACATGTTATTGGAACATCTTTGTTACATTATTGCAAGAGAGTGATACAGCTCTTTTCGATCACGAAAACGTTCCAAAACAGTACAATTGTATCATCTTTTGCATCCCTGATGTACATGCATTCCCATGTGTATGCATATGTGTATAAAATGGTGTGTTACTCCTTTTTTGTGTTCTCTCTCTGTGAATTTATCTTATTCTCTTGGTTATTATTACTCAGAGAACAGAGATACAAATACTTAAATATTTGAACGAAAATATTGTACTTTGTAGAATTTTTCAGCGTGTAGGAATTCCATCCGGACCAGGACTGGACGAAGGTTTTAATTCTGATTTCAAACAACGGTAAGTTCGCGAATAATTTACCATTAATCAAGTACGAATAATCGGGAATATTGTTATTTGGAACAGTGTAAGTGGATTGAAAAAAGTCAGCAAACATGTCAGCAAATATTGCTCCATTTGAGGAGAATGAATCATGGTAGTGCAAAGTAGAAGGAAACGTATTTGATTTACACTTTTTACTAACAAAATCATAAAAACATTTAGGGTTTACTTTAAAATTATTTTTTAGTTTATCAATATAAGACCTTTTAGTAAAATGGTTATAGTCATGGCGACATATTGAGTATTGAGCATAATTAGACAGTAAACCTGAGCGTTTATACTTTTTAAACAATCGTGATTTACGGTTTTTGAAGCCAGACAACTCTTTAGTATTACATGGAGGAGAATTAATCTTTCTTCGGTGATTTGCAAGAGGAACACAATCTGTTAGGCAGTTATTCGAAAATTGATAGAAGCAATGTAATAAAAAATCAATGTTATATATAGATATATTACTCAGATCTATAATTTCAACCAATTTATAATTGACAAAAGAACATTTAATTTATAATAATCTGTTTTCCGGAAACAAAAAAAGTTTTCAGTACTTAAATCTGTATTGCTCACAGAAGGTGGTATTGTATAATGGCAAATTGTATAATGGAAAAAAAAAGTTTTCAGTACTTAAATCTGTATTGCTCACAGAAGGTGGTATTGTATAATGGCAAATTATCATCAAAGTGAGATGATATGTATCTTCGGGATAAGAAATCGGATCATTAAGATGTATGGAGAATGAATCTGTATTATCTACAAATATTATGTATAGAAATCTCATTACAACAGAAGACTCACATTAGAAATTGTACATATATTAAACACAGGATCAGAGAAACTAAAGAACTACAAAGCAGACACAGCCGACGACGCGCAGGGCTACAGAATGCTAATAAGAATAAGTGAAAAAGTTGCAATCGGGTAAACCGACTTATATATACCCTCACCCTCAGTAAAAACATAGAAGTCTCATATTCCAAAGTATCGGAGAGTCATTGGATAAAACATCTGATGAAATGTCATAACAGCAACCTCAAAATACCGAATGTTATCGAAAAATATTGTATTACACGTTTTTTCAAAAAGGACGAATATAAAGCAGGGTTTTGTCTTGAAAATTGTATGTAGTTGAAGCTTTACTAAATATAGAATTTCGGAAAGATTCGATGAGCGAATTTATATAATTACACGATTTCTAAAGTGGGTGGAATGGTACATTTTTATGGGAGGTACCAGAAGGGGACCGACTACGGGTCCACTTTTTTCTGGAGAGTTTTACATGTTTATAGATTTATAAATTACGGAATTTGGGTAAGATCGCATAGAGCGTAAAACTATTATTACACAATTTGTAAGTGGGTGGAATGGCACATTTGTATGGGAGGTACCAGAAGGGGAGTTGCAAGACTTCCAATTTTTTGTTGGAATCTTTGTTCAGTTATACCTTAACTAAATACAGAATTTTGCCAAGATCGTGTTGGTCATATTGATATTATTATACGATTTCTAAGGTAGGCGGGATAGTACATTTGTATGGGAGGTACCAAAAGGGGAGTTGCCTGACTTCCAAGATTTTGTTGGAATCTTTGCCAGTTATACCTTTACTAAATACGGAATTTGGATAAGATCGAACTGGGCGTATTGATATTATTACAATTTTCTGAAGTTCATATGCAATCCCTTAAGCAGGTTTGGAAAAATATTAAACCATGCCAAATTGCAGAGTGATTTAACGATGAATCGAATTTGGTTCAAAGACACCTGAGGTATAATGTGAATATTTCTTCTATGTGTTCTACCCGTAGGGTGGGGGTATAAAAAAGAGAGTGCAATAAAAAATCAGTGTGATATTCAATGACGACGATATTACATCGATACCATAGTTTTAATTGTAATTTGTAAGTTTGTGTATTTTCCGATATTTTATTTTTGTTAATAAAAATATGTCCTTTGTAGAATTCCTGAAAATGTCTTTCGACGAAAGACGAAATATTGAAAAAATTAACATTTAAAATAAATATCCGGTATATATCCGTCGTCTGATCCCTGAAGTTAGAACATTTTGCCGGAATACGCAGATATACAGGGTATCTCATTCGTACATTGTCAAATGGCCGGTTGACAGAGGAGTGCGGTATATATCTGTCGTCTGGTCCCTGACGTTAGAACATTTAGCCGGAATACGCGACTATACAGGATATCTCATCCGTACATTTTCTAATGTACGAACGACACACTATAGAGAAAATTCGATCTCCAGCCGTACTCTTCCCATGTGGAATAATCTTCCATCAAGTATTTTTCCTGTCTGTTATTCATTTGCCAACTTTAAGACCAACGTCAATAAACACCCCTCCCTACAATACCTCATTTCCTATAACTGGAGTTAGTCCAAAAAAATATATACCTTCTGGTTTTAATCGGGTTATTATTATTGTTAGTATTGAAGGTGGCTGAAACCAAGTTACCTTTTTTTCTTCTTTGTTATAATTTCAGTATCAATTCACAAAAAATACAATTAAAACTTTACTTAAAATTAGGATGCTCACAACCCGCCCCCGTACATGAATACAAAACGAGCGGAAGTAGTAGTAAAAATGTGTAGCCTATTTTTGCAGTTTGGGATCCAATTTAAATTTAAAAATATTTTAAGGACACACTAAATAAGTTTTGGGTCTAATGAAGGAAAAAAGCCTTGGTTTTTTATTATATATTATATAGTTTATTGCTTCTGAACAACAAAACAAAAAAATCGCCCGCGGACCTTAAGTCTGGGCACCAAAATATGGGTCAGTGTTTATTTACGTTTCATTTCTATCAAGTCATTAGGCGTAATGTCCCCAAAAATCGTATGTTGCTGCAGTTTATACAAAGTTCTGAGACTTAATATGCGGGGCATTCCAAGACGAATGGAATGCCCACGATATTTTTTGATACGTTACGCCCACCCATGTTTCTTTCAGTCAAAGGTCTCCTTACGACCCTTGCTGTTAATTGGACATTGTGATCTGACTACATTCTACTTATTCTGGCCATATGCCTATTTTCTGCGGCAGACGTTTTTCGGGGTTTTTTCTAGGAAAATTATCAAAGGGCTTATTTTTTATAATGTTGACTGCGTTATATATTATGCCACGCGATAATGGAAGTGCTTTTACCACTTTGGAAACACAACACACATTTTCCTATCACCTCCAAATTTTTTCCACTTTTAGGTGGGGTAGAACTTTTATTTTTTCCAAGCACTGCACTGGGCGACAGTTTTTAAAATGGCGCATAATAGAGTTTTACTTGTGTATGGATACAATGAAATATAACAAAAAACTACAGCCACAATTATACTTAGACTATGAATTTAGCACAGTGATTTAATTGTATGACCTCAATTGTATATTATTCATGCTTTCATGAATATTGCACGTTGATTTTATCAGTTGTCTTCTCCGATTCTCCAACAGGTTTCTCTTTTTTTACGACTATGAAAGCAATGCATTGTGTTAGCGGTAGGAAATGAGGGTATTAGAAGCGGAAAGAGCGAGTAGTGGTTGTTGACATTGGCCTTGAATTTGATAATGGCATAGCAGGCGGAAAAACACTTATTGGAAGATTATTCCACATGCGAACAGAACGACGGAAGAACACATTTTTTATATAGGGCGTCGCCATTTGACAATAAGCATATGAGATTCCCTGGATAGCCGCATATTCCGGTTAAAAGTTCTAACATTAGGAACTAGTTGACGGATATCTGAGGCATAGAACTAGATACGTTATCGATCACAGGGAGTGGTTGACTGCTTTCTGGCAAAGATGAATTCTTTGCAAATATTTCAGCCAGAATGTTAGCTTTATCAACCGGGTCAGTGAATACCGCGTCATCGGTAACAAGAGTTGGAATGGAAGACGCAGAACTATCCCTTACTCTTTTAACAAAAGACCAATAGCTCTTACTTCCTTCTCCTGGGAGAAGAAATAACTTTAGTACAGGTGCCTTTTCGTATGTGTACACACATAGTGATAGTTTTGTGGTGGCCTTTAAAATTCCGTCATCGTTGGATATCCATTTCGTAACGGAAATCTGTACTACCCCAGCTGCATCGCTAATTCCTTCGAATTTCATTACACTCATCAAGGGAGTCCACATCCGTCCTCAAGCCGTATATTTATTTATATATTTACAACTGGCGACAGCTGGAATACTAATATACAAATACAATATAATAATAATAAATAATATACAACAAAAACAGAAGAAAACTGAAAAAAAAAACCAAACTATCATATTTTTAAAATACAAATATACCATACAATTAAAAAAAAAGCTCAAAGACAAAAGACGAACATAAAGGAAAAGTACAAAAATGACAAAAGATCTCAGACAACAGCCACTAAGTGCGATTAAGGGAAACAAATATTTGTTAAGGGAAACAAATATTTTTTAATAAAATGTTGTCTGACGTGGTACAAAAATTGCTCGTAGAACAATTAAGGCTCTACACAGCAATTTTGACCATGATATAAAAGTGCAGAATTACACCAGAGTTGGAGGAGATTTGGAAGAAGTTTGAGTTCAACCACGTTAACATTTTGAAAGCAGCATCTAACGTTGATTATCATCATTTCAACGAGATGGTGATATCGGAAGGGGTAGAAGCATATGAGGCACTGGAAGACACAATGTACCTCATGCAAGCAAAACTGGAAGAAGGAATTAATAAAGTTCAGAAGAAAGAGAACTTCAATTCAGATTTTCCGTTGCCGGTGATAGAAGTAAGCAGGAGTGGCCTTCATTTTGCTCAGACTTTAAAATCATCGCTCCAAGGTAAAGCCAAATCGATGGTTCAACATTTACTGCTCGGATCGGAATCTAAGTGCAATGAAACCTGTAACTTATTGGTCGACAAATATGAAAATAAGAGAAAAATATTTTCGTTAGCGTTCGACTGAATTTTAGACCTGCCGAATCTAGACGACAGCAAAAGTGATGTCGAAGTTTTATTAGCGCACATCATTTTGAGAAAGTTTGATGGATCCCAACTACAACAGAACTGGGGAAATAGACAATATTCATTATATTTACGGGTGATATCGAAAAAACCACTAAGAACAATTTTATTGCGGAAAGTGATACTTGAAAAAGGTTTCACAAAGAGAAAGCTGCACGATCTACCAAAGTTGGACATTCCAGTCATTTGGACCCAAGCTATCATGAATATCCATCATTAGGAGGAAAGAACTTATAAGGACGAAACCCGAATACCTTTATCATCGGTTGTCGAAAATGTTAAACGACCGTGCTATATTTATGAAGATGCGAAGTATGCGCCTAAAGTGTCAGCGTACGTTACGAAAACGCAGTAAAGTTGCGTATAGGAGCAAATTGGAACAACAGAAACGACCTTTACGGAATTGTCCTTTTCGCTTTTCCAGAATAAACTTCGGCTGGCTTCCACAAGTTCGATGGCCTTTCAAATAACAAGAACTTGTTGTTTGTCTGTTTTCGTTGGTTTATTCTCTACAAATACACACACAAATACAAATAATATGAATAAACAACATTAAATGAAATATATAAATTAATATCAAATGAAATTTATTTATTTATTTATTTATTTATTAATTACAATACAAAGTAAATTTATATTATAATTTTGGGTCCAAGGGTAAACCGGGTGACAAAGACCATTTGGCTTGATTTTTGCAGCGACAGACCAAAGCCTCTGGTGGGAATCGAACCCACAACCCCCACGCTGATAGGCAAGCACGCTACCAACTCGCCTACCGGGGCGCTTATATCAAATGAAATAAATGAACAAATAAATGTACAAAATAAAAACTTTGAAATTATAAGTAAAAACTATTTACAATGGAAAAAAGCTGAACTTACTTATTTTTGGTTTGTAGCAAAAAGGGATTGGTTGTGTGCCTTAAGGGCTTATTTATAGAAATGGTAAGTACTAAAACAAAAAGGCACTAATACTAACATACAAATGACAATTAACAATTTTACAGATATTTAACGATGGCTTGGGATATTTGTTGGTCAGATGACGTTTGTTCAATCATGAGCAATACTAGGGTGTCCATTATCAACAGGAATAAAAAGGCAAAGTTTCGCCCAAGTCTGCAACAACACGAATTATTGGTAATCTACCAGATAGTGGTGGTCGATTACTTACACCAACTCATAGTTCCAATCTCACTTCGGTCTGCACTTCAAGTCAGTCACTGTCAGCGGTCTGAGCTGTATTCGCGTATACATTCAATTGGAAATCGAACCCTTCAAGTGTGTCAGTATCAGCAGCCTAAGCCACACACATATTCAATCAAATGGACATCGATACTCTAATACTACATGGGGTTGCAATGCGCTGTAAGAAATGTTTGCGTCTGTTATATGTATTTTTTTAATCTTTATCTGTACCCGCTTGTTTGGGTTAATAGTGACGAGCTAGCAATTACACTGTATCTTGGTAACCACGACTAGTTACCTCCAAATCTACTCGCAATGTTTTGAACAGTACAATTTAACATGGAGTTGTCATTGGAGGGGTACAATTGGTCATTCTCTTCATTACCAATATCTAGTCATTTTGATGGTCCGAAATGATAATCCAATCGCCTGTTGCCCAATAACAATTCTACTACCACCATTTTATATATGTTACATTTCCTAGAGCTTGTGAATTGGCATGATAGGACTAGAAAGTTCTAGTGACAAAATATACCAATAGTCTATTTTGTGTGCTAAATTTATGTGGTAAAGTAACTAAGCGGTCAGTAACTAGTTATATAACTATATAAAAAACAAATTGTTATTTGCCGAACAAGCGGGTAGTGTACATTTATAAAAGTGTATAGTTTATTGGATCTTTATATGGGACAATCGATGTATGTTGAATATATGCTGGCAGTGCCATTTACTAGACGTATTTTCAGATTCTTTTCTATTTAAATATTTTAGTTTGGAGAATAAAATCAGTGTCTTACAAGCACTCTAATATTATTATTACATTTGGACCTTCGAATTGGAACATCTTAACATAGTCATAATGGTCAAAATGATCTGAGTAGTAAAACTTATCGAATTGAGTAGTAGTTTGTCTTTTGTCCAGTGCGCACGCACTTTTTGTCCGGTCGCTGTCGCGTTATTTTATGTTTTGTCCGTTGTGTGCAAAATTAAAATATAAACAACAAAAACAGAAAAAAAACCAATAAACCAAATACAGTCTCCACAATAACAAAAATATACGTGAAAAAAAAATAGTGTCTCACATAACAAAAAGAGAATATAAAAAACAAATCACCATCTCCACAAAGAAAAACAACATCAAACATACACAACATCAACAACAGACAACAACAATAACACCAGCAGTCACACACATCATCATCAACGCCAACACGAAGGGCTTTTTTATGCTCCCCTTCTCCTGTGTTCCCCCCTTCCTCTCCGCATCCCTTTTCACATAATACAAACGACTGTGCTCTCTTCATGTCGCTGCCTGACTTGTGTTGAAGGTTTAACACTGAACAGAGAGAGAGAATTCATAGCGGACAGACGTGTTTTTGAGATCTCTTTAAAAATATCAATTTTTTACATTAAAAAAAATATAAATAAATAAATAATATTGTAAAACACATAGTTTCCAGTTGTCTTGTTAACCACTGATAGGGTTCATGAAAAACCATGGATCAGAGCTGTGGAAAATGTAACAATAATTGTCGGGACGGAGATTTTCATATGAAATGCGTTGGTTTATCCAAATATGAGTGCGATGCATTATTCAAATATAAGATTTATTTGTGACATCTGCTTGAACTTCATTAAATTAACAAACGAAAATTATAAAAAAAATTTCAATCTTGTGAAAGCAAATGAAATTAAAATTACTGATGAAATAAATAAAACAAATCAGTTGGTTGAAGAGAGAGTTAAAGAGGTTAAAAAATGAAATGTTAAACGAACTTAAAAGAAAGCAAGTGGACAACGAGAAGGAGACATATGCGAGCAAATTAAAAAAAGCAACAAATAGTGCACCCGTTATATTGAGACCAAAAAACAAACAAGATAGTGTAACAACAGAGAAAGAAGTTAAAGAAAAGATTAAACCATCGTCTCTTAACGTACAAGTAAAAGGTATCGCGAAGAGAAATGATGGAGGAGTGGCTATAAACTGTCAAAGTGAGAACGATAGAACGGTTCTATCAGATAAAATAAGAGAAAAGATGGGAGATGAGTACGAGGTACAAATTCCAAGGATGAGAAATCCTAAAATCTTGATAGCTGGATTGAGTGAAGAGCTCGACAAAGAAACAATAATTGCCGCAATTAAAAATCAAAATGATATTCAATGTATGCATATTGAGTGTGTAAAAGTGTACAAATCGTACAAAAATCCAAGAGTGTATAATGCAATCATAGAAACAGATGGACAAGCTTTTGATCAAATTATGAGGAAACAAAAAATTAATATTGAGTGGGACAGATGTCCAATATATGAAAGTTGCAATGTTTTACGCTGTTTTAAATGTTGGGGATTTAATCATACCTCTAAGAATTGCAGAAATGAAGATCAGATATGCGCTAGATGTGGTGAAGTTGGTCACACTTATAAAAATTGTACAAATAATAATTTGAAATGTGTAAATTGTGAGAAAGCGAAAATGAGACTGAATTTAAGAGATATCGATACAAATCATGACTGTAGAAGTGCAGATTGCCGAGTCTTACAAAGGAAAAATAAATTGGAGTCCCAAAGAATTGCATATTAGCAACCAAAAGTGAGAGGATTGTATCTAAATGTCGGAGGAATAAGTGCAAATTTTAATGAACTGGAGGTGGTTAGTGTCGAAGAAAATTTGGATTTTATCTGTATAACAGAGACACATTTAACGGAAGATATTGGTGACGGAGAAGTCTCCTTAAAAAATTATCATGTTATAAGATGCAACAGCGAGTCAAGACATACGGGTGGTGTGTGCTTTTATATAAAAAATAATTGGAAAGTAAAAACAATTGCGAATACTGCAGTGGAGAAAATGATTTGGTGGCTTAATATTATAATTGAAAATAATAATGAGAAGTACAATTTAGTAGGAGTGTACAGATCACCCAACAGACAAAATTCTCCGGAAGCAGCATTTAACGAATTTTTTGAAGCAGAAATAGAAAAGCTTGATGCCAATAATAATAATTTAATAGTTGGTGATTTTAATATAGATTGGCTAAACACGTGCAACAATAAGACAAGATTGGAAGAAATAATAAATGATAACTATTTAAAACAAATCGTAACGCAACCAACAAGAATAACAGATACAACAGCTACTCTTATAGATTATGCAATAACAAATATCAATGATATTAAAGCCAAAACGAACATTAATATGAAGATAAGCGACCATGAGTCCTTAGATATTATAATATCGAGTAAGAAGAAAATTTAATCTCCAAAAATAAAAACGATAAAAACATTGCATTTTGATAATATACATTTTCGTGATAGCCTGCAATATGCTCTAAATAATATCGACTCGGATCGACTTAATAGTGATGTTTTCTCTAAGAAATTGATAGAATCAATTAATAATGCAATTAGTACAATGGTAAAAACTAAAAGAATAAATAATTACCAAACAAATCCATGGTTCAATAATGATTTAAAAGCTATGAAAGATACTAAAATACAACTTTATCAAACAGCTGTTTGGTTTAATAACAACATTAACTGGTGTAATTATAAACAGTTTCGTAACCAATATAAGAAGACAATTGAAAATGTTAAAAATAATTTTATAAGCTACAAAATCAGTGGCTGTAGGGATCAGAAGACTATGTGGAAGACCATAAAATCCCTAGTGCTAAAAAATGATAATTCTGATATAAAAGAAATAAATATGAATGGAAGAAAAATATCCGAAGAAATAGTGATTGCCAACGAACTAAATGCATTATTTATATTAAGTGTACAAGAGATTGTGGAAAGCATTACGTTCATAAAGTACGAAAATTTAATTGAAATAAATCCAAGTTTGAATTTTAAGTTCACAATTATCGATATCTGTGCACTACGGAATATTATGAAAGCAATGAATAATAAAAAGGACCAGAACTTTCTTACTGTCAATATGTTATTGAACAATTTTGATGTGATTATGACAAGCCTACATTATCTAATAATAGAATCTTTACAGACTGGAATTTTTCCAGAAAATTTAAAGAATCGCGTGTTGTTCCTATACAAAAGATAAAAAATACCAAGAATCCTCATGAAATTCGCCCGATAAATATGATAATGACAATAAGTAAAATTTTAGAAAAAGTTGTATATTGCCAATTAAGTAACTATTTTGAGAACAATCAATTACTGAATGAAACTCAGTCTGGTTTTAGACACCATCATAGTTGTGAATCTCTACTAAATCTTGTGGTTACTCAGTGGAAAACTGAAGTTGCAAAAAAACAGTGTATCGTGGAAATTTTTTTAGATCTCAAGAGAGCTTTCGAAACAATAAATAAAGTAATACTCTTAGAAAAACTAGAAAAGTACGGAATTAAAAATAATGAACTGCGGTGGTTTAAAAGCTATCTGGAAAATAGAAAGCAAAGAACTAAGTGTGGAGAATGTATATCATCCCTTAAAGAAGTACATGCTGGGGTGCCACAAGGAGCAGTTTTAGGAACTTTATTGTTCCTGATATATATTAATGACTTTGAAAAAGTTTTAAGAAAATTAAAAATATGCATGTTTGCGGATGATGCACTTATATATATATGCGGAAATGATGCAAATGAATGCGTTCTTAAAAATGAACAAGTTAAAACTTAACACAAATAAAACAAAAGCAATGGTGATAAATGGAACCACAAACCAAAATATAGTTATTGATGATGTGCAAATAGAGGTGGTTAATGAAATAAAATATCTGGGAATAATCATTGACAAACATTTGAAGTTCGATTTACATTACAACTATATATGCAAGAAAATATCTAAAAAAATTGCCTTCTTAAGAAGGATTCGATGTAAATGTTCGACAATAACATGAATAGGAATATACAACACGATGATAAAACCGCATTTCGAATATTGCTCAACGCTCCTGTTTTTAGGAAATCAACAAATGAAAGAAAGACTACAAAAGCTGCAGAACAAAGGCATGCGGTGTATACTGAGATGTCCGAGATTAACTCACATCAGGGATATGCTAGACACACTACAATGGCTTTCGATTAATCAGAGATTGGTGATGAATGTTTCGGTATTTATATTTAAGATAAAAAATGGTCTCTTGCCAAATTATATGGAAAAACAATTGGTTTATGTTTCTGATGTACAGCCCTATAATTTACGCAATGCATGTGATTTCAGATTAAATTTCAGTACAACGAATTTTTGTCAAAATACTTCTCCGGAGGGACAGTATGCTGAGCTTTTCGCCGCATAATAACTTGACGCAACTAGTGAATGAACCAACACACATTCCGCGTGTTGGAGGGCAATATCACAATATTCTTGACCTTTTCTTAACCTCACACCCTGAAAAGTACGAGGTTAACATTCTTGCACCTCTTGGTAACTCTTGGTAATTCTTCATGGAATAAACACGTTTATTCCATCGAAGACTACTTCGAATAAACCTTCAAAGAATTGTTGGTTTAATCAGACATGCAAAGAAGCTGTCAGATCCAAAGAGGAAGCGATCAGAAATTGGCGTTTAAATAAAAACGTCACTACTGAGCTGCTACGTAAGCAGGCAAGATCCAATTGTGCCAGAGTGCTTAGGCGCGAAAAACTTCTCCACGAACAGCGCCTTCGTGCTAAAGTTCTTTCTTCTCCCAGGGGTAGTAAGAGCTTTTGTGCATTTGTTAAAAGAGTAAGAGACAATTCCTCGTCTTCTATTCCAACTCTCGTTAACGATGACCAGATATTCACTGACCCGGTTGACAAAGCTAACCTTCTGGCTGAAATATTTGCAAAGAATTCATCTTTGCCAGACAGCAGTCAACCACTCCCCGTAATCGAAAACGTATCTACCTCGATGTCTCAGATATTTTTTCGATCACGTGGGGTTAAAAGGATTCTTGCAGATCTCAATGTAAACAAAACTCCGGGCCCGGATGACATTTCAGCACTTGTCCTATGTAAGTGCTCTTCGACGCTAGCTCGTCCATTGCGCAATCTTTTCAACATGTCGTACCGTGCTGGTATTTACCCTTCACGTTGGAAAGTTGCCAATGTTCAGCCGATCCCCAAGAAAGGTGATGGTAGGGTATCCAGCTCTATTGTCTCCCTACAGCATCGCCGAAATGTGGGTTGTGTATCGCTATTCTATAGATATTTTAATGGTATCTGTTCAGAAGATATCCGTCGTCTGGTCCCTGACGTTAGAACATTTAGTCGGAATACACGGCTATCCAGGGTCTCTCATCCGTTCATTGTGAAATGGCCGGTTGACCGGACGACGCACTATAGAGAAAATTCGTTATTTAGCCGAACCGTTCGTATGTGGAATAATCTTCCAGCAAATGTATTTCCTGCCAGTTGTGACATTCAGAAATTCAAAACAAATGTCAACAAACACTACTCCCTCTTTCCTCCTTCCCATACCCTAATTTCCTTCCGCTAACACAATGCATTGCATTTATTGGGGCATCACCTGAGTGTTGGTCTTAAAAAAAAAAAAATTATAGATAGGGTTAGAGGGTAAACAGATCCAATTTGTAGTGCTTATCGTTTTAATGTTGTTCCCACCTAAAGTAATGAAAACAACTGCCTGGGTCTGCTGCTGTATTCGGCGGGACACCGGTTCAATCCCCCTACTCGTTACGGTAGGTTGCAGGATTAATGGGCAACTGGACTCGTCTTAAGGCAGCATCAGTCCGGCCACTGTATTCGCAGGTTCGGTCCTGCTGTCGGAGTTGATCAAATGCTGGTTAAATCCTGCCGCGAATTCGTAGTATTAGGTTCTCTTGCTGTATTCGGTGGATTAATAATTATTTATTTACAGCTAAGAACAGCTTGAGTACTAATATACAGGTACAATATATTAATAAGTAATGATACACAACAAAAACGAAACAGAACAGATATAACAACAAATACTTTATTAGTTAGGGAGACGATATCAGCGAATAAACAGGAACGACAAGTAAACATCTAAGGCTACATCTAACGAGCCCGCTGGAGAACAAGAGCAAGCTATATTAAAGTTTGATGGGAACAGGGAATGATGACAGAGGAACCAAAGTGAACACGAACATGAACATTAAAGAACATATACAGCAGATGGAACAGGGACTGGTGAGAAATCAAACTACAGTATAATTCGCTTATAAGCCACACCGCTTATAGTAGAATTCGCGATATAATCCAAAAGTTCACTGATTCCGTCATTTTTGTTTGAATTATAACCAAAAAACCTTTTATATAATCCATTAGCGATATTGTCTATTTTTGCTTAAACGCCACCTACATTTGGTCAAAAAACGCAATTTGCCTGCAAATTATTCGCGATATAGTCCAATGTCTAATTATGTGGCAGCACTTTTTTGACGTATTTGTTTTGTTTTTTTTTGTTGACATATTTGTTCATTATTGATTTTCCTTTATATGTAATACGTTGTTTTTGTTGAAAAGTTGTTATATATCCGCAAAAATATATATTCAACAAAAAGAAAAATGGGAAAGCGAGTGACTTTGTCTGTGAAACAAAAAATACATTTTCTTAATGATTTTACACACAAATCTTTATCGCGTAAAGAATTATCCAAAAAATATAAAGTTGATGTATCAACAGGACGTCATTCTCCCAAGGGTCTATCTTACGGCCAATTATGTTTTGATAATAAAACACATTTTTTTACTTCAATTTGGTGAAAAAACGTCCCGAACCTAAAGCGATTTCTAAAATGCATTTATTTTTTTTTAAATTTTTTTTTTAAATACTCTATACAAAAATTATAACATTATTTGGTTACTAGTAAGTTGTAATGCGCCTATGGCGCCCGTTGAAATATGGAAAAAAACTTTGTTGAAAAAAAAAAATTATTGTGGAAAAAAAAAATGTTGTTGAAAAAAAAATTTTGTAAAAAAAAAAAAATTTTGTAAAAAAAAAAAAATTGGAAAAAAAAATTTTGGTAAAAAAAAAATTTGGGGAAAACACAATTTCTGTACAAAAAAAAAATATTATTTTTTTTATTATTATTATTTATAGAAAATTATAGAATGCCTATTTAAATTCCAACATACTGCGTGACAGAGTCAGTGAATCAGTGTCGAGGGTAAATATATATTAAGATGACTAGGTATTAAAAGACAAAAACTTCAAATTCAGTATACGCGATGTTTTACAAAGTGGATGTATGTCTTGGACTAATAAAATTCCACGTTCTGCGCATATATTGCTGCGCTGTTGATTTGCAATTGCAGATGGTGTTGGTACCCAATGTCTGATGAAACACTCGTGGGCTTTCGTAAATTTTATTAATGCCTCATTTAAGCCTTCAAAATTAGTTTCACATAGTATTTTCACATAAATACTATATAATTTGAATAAAAAAAAAATATTTTCATTGACAACTTCATGGCGTTAGGCGCGGGACCTTTTTTAACGATAGCGAAAAACTGAAAATGCAGTTCCTAATATTTTCCCATGCCCTACACGATTTTACCTTGGGAGAACTGATATTTGCAAAAATGTAAAATTATAACCCTAATCAACAGTTTATAAAATAATCAAAAATGAAGAGAAAATTCGTGTACAGGCCCAGTCATCAAATTCAAAATCAAAGCGGCTAAGAAAAGGAGAACACGAAAATATTGAAAGGGCTTTATTTATGTGGTTCAATGAAATGCGAGGGCAAAACGCTATTATAACTAGTCTAATGCTTTTAAATAAAGCAAAAGAATTTGCTGTGCAATTAGAAGAAGCTTTTGAGCCCAATTCGAGTTGGTTATATAGATGGCGCAAGCTGCACAATATACATTTTGGAAAAATTCATGGGGAATCTAACGAAAATGTCGAGTCAGCAGCGGAAGATTATAAAAACAATGTCCTACCCAACTTAATTGAAAAGTATTCTCCTGATTGCGGTTTTAATGCAGACGAAAGTGCCTTTACTATAAGGCTCTCCCAAACTCAAAATTCTTTAATAAAGGAGATCAACCTAAAGGATGGAAATCTCAAAAATCTCGCCTAACCATGTTCTTTGTGTGCAACGCGAATGGTACATATAAACGAGTATTTTGTATTGGACGACCTAGAAAACCCAGATGTTTTAAAGGTAAAAATATACCAGTAACATACTTTTCCAATAAAAACAGCTGGATGACTGTGGTAATTTGGAATGAAATTCTTACCCAATTGGATAAAGAAATGATTAAAAAAAAGAAAAACATTATTTTATTTATTGACAACGCATCTTGCCACAAAATAACAATACATTTATCAAATATTGAGATCAAGTTTCTTCCTCCAAACACAACTGCCGTGATGCAGTCATTGGACCAAGGTATAATCCACACTTTTGAACATCATTATAGGCAAATTATAGTTAAAAAACTACTTTGTGCCATTGAAATGGGTAAAACTGTTCCTGAGTACCTAAAATCTGTTACCTTATTGGATGCGTTACATTACACAAAACTTGCCTGGATTAAGCCAGATTCAATAATAAACTGCTTCAAGAAGGTAAGCCATATAAAGAAAATTAGTATGTACATAATTAGTATGACACGCACCAAGACGAAGATGAAGACAATGCAGATTTTATTACCGAAATATTTACAGTTTCATCTGAATATTTACATTGTGATGATGATTTACCTTGCCATGAAACCCTTACCGAAGAAGAAATTTTTGAATCTTTAAGCAATGAAAATTTTGAAACAGATTTCATATATCCCGAAATATTTCAAAAAGAAAGCAGCCCTTCATCAAATGAAGAAATATTGAAAAGTGCAGATATATTGAGAATCTTGAAAAACACTACTACATACTACACTCTAAAGTTTGAATGTTTTTTTTAAGTATTATTTTCAAGTATACTTATTCTACATATTGAAGTGCAAATTTACGTTTAAATACATATTTTTTATATAACCTACATTTTATCTTTTTTAGTCCAAAAACAATATTATATCCGAATTCACTTATAAGCCACTAAATGGCTTATAAAAAAAATTGGTTATAGTCCAATTCGCGATATAGTCCACAACATGCGTGAATTTTTGAGTTTGGCTTATAAGCGAATTATTCTGTAGTGTGAACAGGAATAAGTGTCAGCAGAAACTGATGAGATTTCAACGGATGAGACAGGAACAAATGATAGACAGGAGCTAATGAGCACAAACTAATGTGACGGATGCAAGGATGAGAACACAAAATGATAAGTACTGGAGCAGTAAATCGTGATAACAGAAGCAACATGAAGCAGGGACAAATAAAAGCAACATCCATAATTACAGAGAACGTGAAAAGTAGGTGTTGGAGATTGGTGAGAACAAGAGCAAGAACTAACGAGAATACGAACAGTTAAGATGTAGAGCAGCAATAGGTAGAAGAACAGCTAACCTGTGGCCAACATTGGCCTAAAATAGTTAAAAGCTCGAATTAAGTAGAACGTTTTTTTCGTAAGCTAGTGGATCTGTTGTAGGGAACAAAAAATACACAGCATTGAAATTTCTGCGTATTTTGCGGATTAATGTCTTCACAATTAAATTTAAGGATAACCAAATTCCTAGTTGGAACAACAAGAATATTAAAAGAAAGTTCGCTGACCAAAAAGGATAAATCAATCTTACCATTGTTTAGCTTAATTTCAAATAACGTAGCCAACAAGAATCTTCTACTTTCTAAAGTAGATTTAAGACATAGCTGTTCAAAATAAAAATAGGCTGTATTTGTGTGAGAGAGAGCGACCGCACAATGAAAGAAATGTGTATTTACAGTATTCAAACATGATGCGGATAATTGAAAAACACAATTGGAATAAAATAAAAGGTTAATAAAAAGAGAAACAATTCACGTTCTTTGCATAAAAATAGATTAAAAGTTCTGAAGGAAATTATAAATACATAAAAATGATAAAAATTCATGTTATTTTGATTAATTTTTGATTTAAAATTATTCATAAAAATTAATATTTTCGTCACTGTTTCTTATTAGTAAAATATTTTCCAAGTTACTTATTTCTAAACTATTGCGGGCTACGGTTTGGTGTGACAAAGGTACAGACTCCATTATAGTGGCTAATTCCAAATACAGATTTTGTAAAATATTTATGAAAATGCTTTTCATAAATTCTACATCTGTAAATGATATTTGACAATTTTTTTTTATCATTTGAATTTTTTCCTTTTTCGCATTCTTCCATTTTCGAAACCCAAAGCTTTAGTTTTAATAAAATATTTTGTCTTCTCCTCATACATTAATTGTTTCTCCACATCACTCAATGTTTGGAAATCATGATGCGATGATTCATAATGGCGTTTCAATGGAAATAACTTTTTCCCTTGAAATGTGGCATAACATATTAGGCATTGAAAGCCACCAAAAGCGTTTTCAAGCACAAACATTTTTTCGTATTGCTCCGTTATTTTTTCTCTGCACGCTAAAAAATACGTCTTTTTTGTTTACACACAAGAAAAACGCGTGTTTGGTGTTTGTAGCAAGTAAAGCTTATTTCCTTCTACACAAAGCTTACTTGAATGTAAATATAACACATTTGCTATTAATATTACGTATTTGTGTATAAGCAATAGCGTGTTTAGGAAAAACAGACAACGAACTTATTAAATTCAACAAAGCACAACATTTGGGTGCGAATAAGTGTGTATTTGCAACTGGTTTCGTAAATTTTTTTTTGCATTTACGCTCATTAAAATAATATCAATACCGAGAGAATGAGATGGATTGTTATATAGAAATTCACAAATTGAAAAAAAATAAAAAATGACTCAAAACTGCATACATATATATTCGATATTTATCACCTACAAGCAAGTTAATGTTTGTGGTATGGAGAAATATATATATGTATGATGCGAACTTGTTTGCTGAAATTTGTTAAAATGGCAATTTTTTTCAGCGTGTGTGCATCCGACTCTTTTGATGGCAACTCAACGACTGAAACTGAGAGAGTAACAATACGTGTGAATTGAGCGAGCACAAGTGTGCCACTGGTGGACACCTATGATTTAAGACCATTTTCATATGACGGAAGTTTTCTCCTTAATATTTTTTATGGCATATCTACTTTTAAATTGTTTGCATACTTGTTTCTTTAAAAGAGTTGCCCTCACTTACCACAGAGAAACAAGCTGATTCCAATTTTTTTGCGACGGGTATAAACTGGCTCCACTTTACTCCACTTGTTTTTCTGTGAATCTCATCAACTGTTGTGTGTAGAAGTTTACTCTCCGCAAAAATAAGTAAGTTAATTAACAGAAATACTCAATGTGTACAATTCTAATTATTTTATGTCCTCATTTTGTAAAACGTATCGTATAAAACGTTTCTTAAAACGTCAGGTTTAACTTGTTATGTTACGTATGAAAACGAAATAATTGTTTCATCCAAACAACGACATATTCTATAAAAAAATAAAATTCGTTTTATAATGCAAAAACTGTCATAATCAAAAAATAAACGTTACGACATACAGAATTCAATGAATCGTAAATTACGTTGCGTTTCGAACGGAAACGAAATTTACTTTTACGGTTTACAAAATGAGGGCATTCATTTTAGAATTAGAATTATTAGAATTATTTTTAAATGATTTTAACCGTACTACAGCTACAGCAATACTTATGAAGGTTATTGAACAAATTAAATTTGTGAGGGTATCGTCCGACACGAGGAATTTCGGCCCTACTAAGCTAATATCAATTCAATACTTCGATGAACAAAACAATGAATGTATTATCAATTAAAAATTAACAACAATGTCCAGTCCACATAATCAATAATTCATCTGGAATATAGTGTTTTGAAAGTTTAAAATCATTCCTCGATTTATGCTATAAGAACGGCAATAGAATATGCAAAGCTACTTTATCATGGTAAAACTAGATGGCTTAGTTTACACCTTGCTATTGAGCGCATACTTAAATTATTTTCACCCTTGAAGAACTATTGGAAGGACTTTGGAAGGACACCTAATGCCATAAAAAACCTTTTCGAAAATGATATTACCGAGGCATATTTATTTACAATACATTCGCCGATAAATATAATTTAAACTATTATAAAAAAATTTAAATATCTGATTTTTCTTTGCTAAAGAAAATATCAGAAAATTTAAAAGAAAGAATAGAACGTAGTTTTATTCCAATAAAAGTTAAATAAAATGTTAAAACTGTGAGTGATGAACAAAAATAATGTATTCTAATAAAAGGAACTAAAGTATTTTAGAAGACTATTAAAGATTATATTGAATCATACACGCTAAAAAATACGTCTTTTTTTTGTTTACACACAAGTAAAACGTGTGTTTGGTCTTTATAGCAAATAAAGCTTATTTTCATCTACACAAAGTTTATTTGGATATAAATATAACTCATTTGCTATTAATATTACGTATTTGTGTATAGCGTGTTTGGGAAAAACAGACAACGAACTTATTAAATTCAACAAAGTACAACATTTGAGTGCGAATAAGTGTGTATTTGCAACTGTTTTCGTAATTTTTGGTTTTGCATTTTCGCTTTTTAAAATAAAAGCAATACCGAGAGAATGAGATGGACACCCTATATAAGGGTGTCCCTTATATTTCAAAGTTATTTTTTTGTAACGCATTACATTAGCCCACTATACGCCATAAATTTTTGTTAGCTCTTTCTATACGCTAAAAAATGACTATTTTAACAAATTTTTGCAAAGAAATTATGCATACACCATGTATATATTTGCCCGAACCACAAATATTAACTTGTTTATAGGTTGTAAATATATGTTCGTTTTCTACGAAGTGAGCATATACTTACGTGTAACAAACATTACGGCCGTGGGTATTTGAGAACATTCTGGAAATAAAACGATGTGTTGTTATACACACAAAATGCACTTACATTATTACAATTATTTTTGTCTGTGGCGCAAAATCTCGTACATTGTATGCTGATGAACATAACAGGGTTCTGTGTTCATATGGAGAGTAATTATTGACGAGTGCTTAACGTGTGCATAAAAATGAAAATCTCGATGCAGACGTTTGGCTTCAACTCTGTAAATACAAAATGTTCAACATGTACGTATTAATCATTGCACGAATTACTTACGAACGTCCAAGGAACTGCATAAAAACTCACTGCCAACCAATTGTACCTGCCCAAACTGTCACTATTTCATTGAGTTTCTTATTTGTTGCTCCTACGTTTTCATTTTTTTTTTCACTAAAAGGAACAGATTATTTTATTTGCCATACTTACTGACGGTTTTACTTTAACATGATTTTACGTTTTATACAATAAAAATTCTAACACTTTCGGCACATTCAGGACTATGCAGCACAACTATTGATTGACGACTGAGCGTTAGAAAACAAAACGTAATAAATCAAAAGAAGAAGAGAATGTACATCAGTTTCTTCGTTTTGTACTTTCCGTTCATTGAAATTTTACTTTTTGATCCGATGGTGCCAAAATCAAAAAAGATATTTTGTTTTCAGAATTAATTTTATTCAAGTAAAAAGACATATGTACATAAACATTCTATTTAATGTTTGGGTACTCTGCAAACAGTGCTTTCGTCTATTGCCAGTGAATAATAATTTCTTTGGCAAAAGTTGGAAAATTTCTAGCAGTTTTCACACTATTTATTGGCCTTTAAAACCTTATTTTACCATCATATTCATCTAGAATTGTAATTTGAATATTATAATGAACAACAAATGCGAATAGAATAATTTTCATTTCTGATTCAGTCAAGAGTGATCCCACGACATTGGCTGAAAAGTTCTTATTTTTATTTTTTCCTGAGGTTCTCACATAGCACGTCACTTAATGTGACATAAACGACATATTATTGGAATATCTTTGTTACATTCCATTTCACAATATGTGACCCGGTCTACGAAAAGGGACCTTCGGTGTAAAAACAAGTTTTCGAGAAAACAGCTGTTAAAGATAAACAAGTCATGTGATCAGTTTCGCTTCAGTTGTTCCCTTCTCTCTGTATCCCTACTCATCCTACCGTGTTTAAAGATATTCAGTGTTGTTTCTGTCTCGAAAAATATCGTATTAGATGGCGTAATTTCGTGGTTTTACCGAGTTCTTTTTTAGTTAACGACCAACAGTGAAGAGGTGATTACGTTTACTGAATCATTTTTATGCCTCTTTTGATTCCGAAATAAATTAAAAATTAGTGTAGATGAAGAGGTTAGTTTCGTTCTTAGACAATATATTGGTGAAGACGAACAAGATAGTGATAAAACCGACATTGATAACGATTTCGACAGCGATCATGATTTACATCAGGCAAGAGATAATACAGAGGAAAGTTTCGTTAAAATGGACTTATCTATTATGGATTTAGAAGAAGAAAAGCTGATAACAAAATATTTCTCTACCGATTGTTGTGTTAAGAAATGCAATACACTTATACCACGAGATCGGATTGTTGATAGTAGAATGAACTGTCTCGAACTTTCCAAAAACAAACTAGATCTAGTGATACTAAGCAATATCGAAGCTGGAATAAGGTATAATGCAGAATTGCAAAGTGTTTACTCACAAATAGCTAAGCGGAAGGTAGAAGAATGCAGAAAAGGTAAAGAAGTTACAAGGCATCAGATTCAGTTCTCTTTCCTCGGCATACCAATTTTATATTTTATAATTCAATGTCCAATTTTTTTTAATTTTCACTCATTTCTGCTCTTTTTTTGGAAAATTCCTGACAAACTTCTTTACGAGTTGGAAACTTCTGCTTTGCGCCATTAGAAAGAGCACACATTAGTCTATCCGAATCACCAAAAAAGTGAAAAATGATATTTTCACACCGAAGGTCCCTTTTCGTAGACCGGGTCACATATATAAATTTGCTCTTTGCATAGCTTTTCTTCAAATTATTGACAAAAAACAACAGATACGAACATTTGTAAATTGTATTAAATTAGGCCCAAAAGAGTATCGAACTACTTGTCAGGAACTCATATTAATGAAAATCCAATAGCTATAGTCTCACCATTCGTTTAGCGCGATTTCGTTATAAAGCTGTTTCAACATTTTTCCGTTTTTTTTTTGCGAGAGACGTTTGGTTTCTCTTTTGGCGTCTTACTTGATGTTGCTTTGCGAATGCTCACGAATTTGATTCTCTTTTGGTGTCTTGCTTTGCGAATGCTCACGAATTGGTTTGTTTGTTTACTTTTTTTCACATAAAAAGATAATTTCGGGTAACGCGGTTTCACTTTACGCGGTATTCTTGAGGAACGAATTAATCGCGTTAAACGGACATTGCCTGTAATTGTATTTGTAATATTTTTTTACAAATCTTATTTTTTTTTTTTATTGTAAATGTACATGCACAGCATTCTCAGAATGCTGCATAGTTAGTGCCGAATCACAAAATCCCTAGTTTGGCGTTTTGTTTACAATTAAGAACTAATCATCTAATGTTGAGTAAGGTATATATTAACTTGAAATCAAATAATGATTAATTTAAAAAAATATATTTATCATACATTTACCTGAACTTGCTTTATACAAAATAAACCATTTCATAGTAATATGATAGTTTTTTTTATTTCCTTTACAGGTGATAATCCGGCAGCTATGTACCATGGACATGTAGGATCTTCCACAAAGCCATATCAAACACCATTACTACGTATTGTTGTAGTTTATTACATCGCTTTTACATTAAAGGAGTTATTTTAATTATATAAAAAAATATTAAGAAGAATACGTAATAAATAATATATAATAAGATTGAACTATGAATATGTTAATATACTGGAAATGATTTCATTTATGAACCCTAGTGATTTTTCAGCAATTTATATAATTATACATAATTATTATTCCTTTTAAACATTTATTTATCCGAACACTTTTTACATCGGCCTTTCCTACACGCCATTTATTAGAAGGAAGCATAATAACCCCGTAAGTATTGCATTTTTTTGTCTCGAAAATATCAAACCATTTTGGCCAGTGTCTGTGGTTCCTCGAACGTAAGATACGATTGTCCAATATCTTTGATAAGCATTGTTTTGATGGCTGCTACTCACAATCCACCGAAGTGTGGGCACGAAGGGATATAAAACAAAACTCGAAACCCATCTGAGAAATTACGAAATTCATTTCGCATACGTCGCACAGAGGGTTGAAACCCATCAAAAGTGACGATTAATTAAAAAATGAGCTTTGACTTTCACAACCGTATTTTGTACCGTATCAAACTAGATACAATTCTGCATCACTAATTGCAAAAATAAAGGTTCATAGTGGTTTAGCATATTTGCAGTGTGACTTCAAAGTTCAATAATTATTATTATATTTGCGCGCATTGGTTAAAAGTGGAAATTTGCATACTTCAAGTGAATATTTTTTTAATTAAGACTTCGAAAAGTGAAAGGTATTCAGGTATTTGAGCATATGATTAATATTTGTTTGTTAGATAAATGTTTCGGAAATATTTAAAAAAAAAAAAAAAATTGCTGCTAAAATGGCATATTTTTGATGTTAGTACTGAGCTTTAAAACTTTCTGGGCGAAACCGCTTATATAGTCTTAAAGTATGAGATTTCAGCTAATAAAACTCAGAATAACCTTTTTCAAATGTTTACAATATTTTGACTTATTAAAGTTTTTTTTAAAAGAACTCCAGTTGCTAAAAATCGATGTGAAAAAAACCAAACAAAAAATCAGGTCGTCTTTATATTCCATTTGGTAGTTGCTATTGTAGCTACTGAGTCTGCAGTTTATTAGAGATGGGTGCGTGAGTAATTTTAAATGACGCGTATTCACGAAAAAAAAAATTAATTCCGGTTTATTCAAACGAATAGAATTTTTCACATATATTCATGTTGTAATGACATCACATGTTATATTATATTATATATAATATTATTTTAACTAATTTTAATTTATGAAGTAAATAATACTTTTAACATTTTTGAAATGAAGGAAATAAAAAAACTTATAATTATATTTTTATACACTCCATCATAGGATGGAGTATATACTAAGTTTGTCATTCCGTTTGCAACACCTCGACAGAGTGATCTGCGACCCTATAAAGTATATATATTATTGGTCAGTGTAACATTCTAAGACATTCTAGCGATGTCCGTCTGTCCGTCCGTCCGTCCGTCCGTCTGTTGTCTGTTGAAATCACGATAGAGTGCGAACGACCAACGCTAAAAAGCTGAAATTTTGTAGGAAGATGTTTTTTGCGCATAAGCAGGTTAAGTTCGAGAATGGGCCATATCGGACCAAAGGGGAAAAAGTTCCCCTTTACGGGACTAAATATATTCCGGCCATAATCAAATTTTTCAAATATTTGTTTTCACTACATCTAAGTTCTAAGTTTATATAATTTACAGATGGGAAAAAAATCCCAAAAATGGGCGTGCTCATGGGTTCCGTGGACCCTTGGGGCCCAAAAAAGGGCCCATGATAAACATGCGCATATGGGTATCGAAGTGCAACGAAATTTACTCACGAACCCAAATATGCCTTTATTTTCATGATTTGCCTAAATTTTTTGATCCGGTTTCTGGGACTATCGGGTCACCAGCGGCCCAAAAACCGTCCCTTGACAAACATGGACATATGGGTATCGAAATGCAACGAAATTTTCTCGCGAACCCAAATATACGTTTATTTTCATGATTTGGATAAAATTTGTGATCAGGTTCCTGGGACTATCGGGTCACGAGCGGCCCAAAAACTCAGTTACTTTTTAAGGATCCATGATGGAGGGTATATAAGATTCGGCCCGGCCGAACTTACTATTTGTCCACTTGTTTTATATATATTTTCTTCTGTAATGGTTCTTTGTTTTATTTTTATACTATGGTTTAATAATATTTTATAAAGTAAATTTTTTAAAAGTTGTGAATAATGGAATTCGTAGAAAAAAAATCGGGTTTAATTTAAAATTTTGCTAATATAAATACATAAAAATATTTATAAATTTTCATATTATAAAAACACATTAAGTATACTCCATTTTTCAATTTCATTTAATTATTTATGGTTTTTCTTTCCAAAGTTACAGCGAAAATTGTGAAATAAGACAATTTTTTCCCTGAATTAATCGCCACTTTGCATGCCGCTGAACCCGATGTGCGTCGTCGCTGCAAGAATACGCTTCTTTGTGTTCTAAAAACTTGTTGTGAGTGTTGTCGCAATACAGCCGCTAAGGTATACCACGTCTTCCAACAAAACGTTTGAGACACAAAATTAAATTGTTGGCCGATAGGTCCGAAACAAGCTACAAATGAGTTGCCTTGGGTGAAACATACGAAAACGGCGATGTACGTTTCATAAGGCGCCATTCCTTGAATATGGTATGACATCAGAAATGGGTCATAAAAGTAACTGAAAGTAGTCATTGAACTCAAAGATCAGTTGGCAAATTTTTCAAAAATTTGTTGCATAAATTTTGGCTTGTAGTGAAAACAATTAACATAGCCACGAACAAATTTTTGAACCACGTCTCTAACATTATCTAAACTTTTTGACAAAGTATGCACAGCAAGACTCTGTGACCTGCATGCTATGCTAATGTTAAATGTGAAGATTGACGAAACGATGACCTTTGGGAGGGAAACGGGCGTCATAGGGAATAACCACCAACACGCATTATGTTTATCGTGCTCTTCCCTATGCTTAATTCGTGTTTTTCTCAGTTTTTGAAGCTAAGGCTAGACAAAGTTGCCATTAGACAAAGTATGCATATCGGTTGCACAGGAACAGTGCTGGATATGCGAAACAATTCTCCAGAATGCATTTTCTGATTCCACAGGACGAATGTGAACGATTTCCTGCTGTTTACATGTCCGGTCCTCGATAATTTCGTTAATTATGATGGGTTGAGCAGATGTGCACTTGAACATAGCTGCTTTTTAGCGTTCCAAGATTTCTATGTTGAATTTCTCTTTTGGTCCAGGTGAATTTGAAGCATAGTTTTAAAGTAAATTTGGACCAGACACCAAATTGTATCTGGCAAATCTGCTGTGCTGCAACCTCGAGATCAATGTCGGTTCGATTACTTTTGGCAGACACGTGTCTCCAAACAACGTTTCTGCTAGGGTTGTATAAGTCGGCTCACAAAAAGTCGATTAATACACTTTTCCCTAATATAGTGAAAAATAAAGTCACCTTTATTCGACACTTCGAATATATGGCTAGCCCAGCGAGCATCACCCTGTATGTTTATGCCCAGAACATCAAGAGTATCTGACCTCCAGAGGACCTGGCCAATGATCAAATGACAGAAGTGACTGACATCCGCAAAGGAGTAGATTGGGTTCACAGTCTGTTCCAAAGAGTCGTCAATGACAATTAGAAATAGATAAGGAGAGATGACAGAACATTGTGGCATTCCTGCGGCCAACTAATACTCGCCGGATGAGACCCCATCTATAACAACTCGTATAGAGCGATGTTTAAGAAAACTGCTTGTTTTTCCACGTAGCGAGTTCAAGACTATGTAAGCTCGAAATATTCTAAGCCCAAGACTATGTAAGCCCAATTCCTTTTTTTAAACTACAGAAATTCGATATCGGTGGCAATATTGAGAACGTCAACATATAGATCATTTCGAAGTATGTACTTTCTGAGTCACGAATAAATGTTGAGCCATATTTGTCGTAATTGAAAGGTTATGTGTATTATGCATACACTTGAAGATTATTTCGGAACCAAAAAATTATTGCGGTTTTTCGGCTTATATACCCGTATGTTCATACACAAAAAAATATTTCCCAAAATGTGGTGTATTCAACAAAATGTGAATAATTTGTATACTCACTGACCGGAACCTACTGTTTAAATCCGTGGGATATTTTATGATATTGTATGACATGATTATCTGAGATTATTAAAATACAAGAGAAAAAGTTCAGTCGTGTAAACCGACATATATATTCCCAAACCCTCTGTAAAATAAAACATATAAGGCTCATATTCCAAGGTATTCGAAAGTCAAATGTACCATTGGTACATTTGTGTGGAAGGTACCAGAAGGTGCGTGGCCATTTTTTTCTCCAAAACTTCATTCAGTACAACTTTTCCAAATACAGAATTTGAGCAAAATCGAGTTGGGCATATTGATATTATTACATGGATTCTAAAGTCGGCGGAATGGTACATTTGTATGGGATGTATTTTTATTTATTTATTCATAACAGCGTGAACTGTTACTGAATTCACTTACAACTAGATTGTGTATGGAAAATAGATTATTTATATGTATGTATTGTATATCAAGGTGTGAGTCCACATTGCCTGGTTCTGTCCAGCCGTCAATCCATGTGAGCATCTCCGCTTAAATCATGTGGCACACTTGACTTTGTCACCAATACCAAACAGGGTGGGAGAGATGTCGTAAATCTGAAGTGATTGGAACTATAATGATTATTTTGAGCGTCGTGTGCGACCAACTCAGACTGACGTCGCGAACTGACGCATGATACACAGAGGAAAGAAATCCTATTCATATTTCAATACATTTAGAGCCATTTTTAATAAATCATTTAAGTTTAAAGATCGATTCATTTTAATAAACAAAGGAGAACGTGTAAACGGATTTCAAATACCCTCCCACTCAGTAAAATCATACCATTTCCTTTTCCACAATATTCCAATACCAAAAGACGTCGTAGCCACCGCCTTCGGAATTTAATTCAGGTAAAACATCATACTAGCAACGAAAAATACCCAATTTTAGAGAAAAAAGTTATTACACATTTTTCAAGGTGGCCGGAATGGTACATTTCTGTGGGAGCCGTTGATAAATGTGTGATTGGTCTACCAGTTTTCGAACCTGGTTTTACTGTGTATCTACCAGACCTCGAACTTGACTCTGAATTCCACGAATTCACACTGTTTTTTCTTTACAAGAAAGGCAATTTGCTAGGAGTTACACTCCTCAGAAATACTTAAATATTCCCTACTCCAAGTCCACGACGAGGAGTAACCAGACCTCGGCCGTCCACGCAAAGTCTTTGGGTTAAAAATAATTTTCTCGTTCTTAATAAGTGGTTTTCGCTAGACCAATTTTAGCTAAGAAAAGTTACAGTGCTAAATTTATTAAGGACAAACAAAAAAATTAATTTTTGTTCGATGAAATGTTTTTTTCAGCATTACGGCCTTGTCGATGAAATGTTTTTTCAACACTACGGCCTTGTCTCCTGTTTTGTAAATCGGACTGGTTGCGCTGAGGTTCCAATCGTCAGGCATGCTTTCAACTACTAACTGAAACTAACTGATGTACGCACTTTATCAGCTCGCCTCCTCCGATCTTATGCAGCTCTGCTGGTATTCCGTCGACACCTGCGGCTTTATTGTTCTTAAGCCGGATTATTGCTATTTTTACCTCATCGTGGAGTGTCGCCTTGTATGCTGCGTTCTTAGCTTCTGTGGCAACTATGCACTCATCATCGTAACACCACATAAGCTGCCATCAGACGATATGTTTTTTTACATATGTACTGACACTTTTTGTATCCATATGTAATTCCGTATGTATGTCAAAATTGTAGTTTTACATACGATTAATAATTTTTGCTATCACATTTGCATATGTATTTCCGTATGACATAACCTCTAAACGACTATTGTCGAATGAATCCGTGCTACTTTTGGAACAATCAGGTATCGCTGAGCTGGTAAGTGTGGACACAGTCGCTTTCATTGCCCTCTTTCGCTTGTATCGATGGATGGTATTGGCACCACCAGGTTTGCCGCTGGAATAACCAACGCGGCTTTTGTTCTCAATTTGCAGTTTGTAGAGGTTCTAATGCTTTTTGTACATACATTCGCCTTTTACCTTGGTAATGTCAAACAGTTCCATTTGTTTTTTCTACAGCACTCGTCCAGAAATATTGTTTGTTTTGCACAAATGGCTTGATAAGATATATGCGGAAATTACAATATTTTGCTCCATAGGGCCGATCCTCTCTATCCGTTCTTTGGCTGTGGACTCAAGAAATTTTAATCGTCCAATGACGTTGTTTTCCAGGGGCAATATTTTACTGGCCAAAAAGAAGCCGAAGAGCAATTCAGCATAAATTTATGCGAGTTTATTAGTTTCCTACGACAATCATAAAAATGACAACCACTCCTTTTGTTTAATTCTGAGAATCATATTTCATCAACATTCACGTTTTTTCAAAGATTCAAATGAGATACATACCTTCATTTAATTGTTAATAAAAATGAAAGATGTTCATCGATTTCTATGGTCAATGTCTCATTTTGTTCATAGGTTACTTGGATTTTCGTTAAAGCTACAAGACTTGACACTTTTTCCCGTTATGGATTTATATGATTAAAAAAAAGGAAAATTTTTATGGAACAACATTTAAATGGAACAAGCGTTATTTTAGTCATTATTAGGCAAAAGTTAATTCATTCATGCAACAGCAAATAATTTTTAAAAAAAAATCAAAAAGTCATCATCCTAGTGCGCACCTTTGCTCCCATAAGGTAGCTTTATGGGTATCGCGATGTTTAAATCTGGTACTGCTAATAACCATGTTCCTCGTGGCGGCGAAATCGATCAGCCTCTTTCCGTTCTTGGAGGTATCATAGAGGATGAAATTTGCGGTGGTCGCCAATATAATTTTTCTTTTCATTGCAATTTGGGGTTTATCCTGGTTTGGAACCGGCAAGTCGACCAGGCGGAGTTATAATAATCGTATATAATACAACTAAAAATAAAACGTAACTTAAGGAAACCATTATTCGATATTGCAAACAGACACAACTAAAAAAAAATTATAAACCAACGGACGGATTGTTTCAACCCTTGGACACAACTCACAATGTTACTCTATTGGTGAGTAAGGCTCTTATCTGTACCAGGAATGATAAATTTAATACTTTAGTACTTTTTTTGATACTTTTTGAAAAGTACCGTTGTACGCGACTTATTTGATACTTTTTCTGAATGTATTTTTCAGTCTGGTAACACTTATCATATCACCGTAAAATTACGTCGAATTATTCCTCTGAAAATATATTTGGAATAACTACCGATAACTGTGCGACTATGAGGAGAAATGAAAAGGGGTTTCAAACATTTATATATAAATAGATGCATATGTCATACATTAAACTTGGTATCTTGTGCAGCTTTTAATTGTGATTCTCCAACAGACATTGAAAAGTTTCTCAGGGTGTACAATTTTCATTTTTGCAATAGCGCAAACAGAAGAGAGAATTTTATAAAATTTCAAGAATAATTTGGAACAGAAATTCATATAATTTTTAAATATTCTTCATTAAGATGGCTTTCACGCCAAGACGTTGTCGAAAGAATTGTTGAGCATTGGGAGCCGCTTCAATATTATTTCACATTAAATGCATTTGAAACCGATTACAAAAAGGAAAATATTACATTTCTATCTTATTTTTATACGTACATATAGTATATATGACTTATATTTATCTACATACATAGTATGTGAGACAATTTGGACTATAAAAAAAAACACTATGACCGTTTATTTTTTTAGAGTACTTTAAAGAAAGGCGTACTGAAAATTTGAGTAAACAAAAAACATTGAAAAATTGACACCGCAGTACTATACTGTTTTTCGACATCAAAACTGCGTACTGCTTCTCTCCCTCAATGTACTGTTTTTGATACATAATAAAACTATGCAATGGAGAGAAGGCAATGTTTCGATTGTGGATCGGTGGGTGGAGATATTTATTCATCTCAATAAAGTCAAAGAAATGGCCACGATCTTTAAATATATTTTATGTTTGCCAGGAACTTCAGCATCAGTGGAATGAATATTCTCTGCAGTAAACAAATCTTGGATGTCAGACAAAACCCGATAAGATGTGCAAACATTGCAGGTGATTCAAATATCATTTGAAGTAGAAATGAGTTGATTTCTAACCTCAAAACGAAGGGGGAATTTCTTCAAAAGAACAAATTCAAAACAACCACAGAAGCTGATTCTGATGGAACTGATTCAGATGATGAAAATGATTATTAATATTTTGTATATATTGAATAAAAAATATACTGCGTAAAGTACTGCATTTCCAAATCGATTTACTGCTTTTTTAAAAATTTTCCGTGAAATGTACTGTTTTGAGTCAAAAGAGGGTCATAACAAAAAGCAGACAAAACAATGCAGGATTTTCCCAGAATCTGGTAATGACCAGTGTACATTGTTTATTGTAATAAAATAATATTGAGAAATTATGAGTCGTTACAGGTTTGGGAACAGGTGCGATATAATGGACTTTGCCTATAAGCAGCTGTGATGATTTCTCGTAAATGAAATATGCAGAGCTGCACTTAAAACGAAAGATTTCTTAATTATTAACCCTTCAATGCGCGATTTTTTATTTTTTGTTTTAAAAAATATTTTTGAATTCTACAGGTATTCTAAAACTAGAAAAAAATAACAAAAAAATTATTTTATTTATTTTTACATTTATTTTTTATAAAAAAACAGATGATTCATATATGAATCACTGCGCATTTGTACATATATATATAGACATTTTATGAATGGCTGAATATATAACTTACATCTAAAAATATAAGAAGGAAGTAATAAATAAACAAAGTATTTATGTATGAAATGCTACAAAACAATTTTTATCTTTGTTAAAACACAGAGCAGTGTTACATTTTTGGCAAACAACAAAAGTTTGCGATTTACAATTTGGAAATTTGCATCTAATTCGTGTATCATTCCATTTGGGAAAGTGACTCTCTTTATCTTGGCGCACATCTAGAGGAGGGATTGGTGCGACATTTGGCTTTCTTTTTTTTACTTCAATATTACTCTGCAATTCTGAAGGCCTACCACGTTTAGGTGTGTGATGTGAACCAATATTACACAGTGTACTGGCCAATTCTAGGCGAAAATCTGCAAGTCTCATAGCTTGACTTCCTTGGTAACCTCTTTTATATAACAACCATGCATTTATAATCGTGATATCTATTAGATGGTAAAATAGTCGCATATACCATTTTCGTGATCGCATTTTTATACGATATCTTCCAACAAAGCTGTCCAATAAATCAACACCTCCCATATGTTTATTATATTGTTTTACAACAGCTGGGCATGTAATTTGAATGCTTTCTTTTTTCTTCCTGTCATACCTTTGAACCATTTGTGTTGGTTCTGCTCCCATAAACGAAGATAACATCAGTACCATTTTGTTATCCTTCCACATAGTATTTGATATAGTTGTCCCATCGAAATCAGTAAGAAATTCTAGGATTTCTCCCCTTTTCATTTTTTTGAATTCAGAATCGGTATCTTTTGGCATCTTGCATGATGGGATCCTATTCCTTCTCACAGTTCCTAATGAATGTATTCCTTGTTTTTTCAGATAATTTATTAACGAAATCGAGGTATAGTAGTTGTCAAAGTATATTTTGTAGCCGCGATTAACAGGAACTTCTCGTGCTAATCGTATCACTACATTTGAACTGGCTCCTAAATCAGGTTCGCCAGGCAACCATTTACTATGATCATTTTCAGTTCCAGTATAAATTTCAAACTTGTAGCAAAATCCGGAAACTCCAGATAAAATAAAAAGTTTGAATCCCCATTTATGTGGCTTCAAAGGCATATATTGCTTCATATGATGTCGAGCTTTTGTTGAACAGATCTGTTCATCGATTTCTTCCATAGGTACTGATGCAAAGTTTGATGTAAGCGAATCAATAATGGGTCTCAATTTTTGTAACTTGTCATTTGATTGTAGGGAATTATCACTAAAATGCAAGCAAGAACGAATTTTTTCAAATTCTTTTTGGCTCATAGCATTTTTTACAACGTCCAATCCAATCACACTACTCCAATACATTCTTATATTAGGCATATAAACAACAGATGATACTATGCATATACCGATATATCTCATAAGATCGGTTTTAGTAAAATTAAATTTTTTTTCTGGATTTTTAGAAATGCTATATCGTGTACTTTCTTCTACAATAATATCCATAAGTTGGTCGTCAAAAAAATATTTGAAAAATTTAAAAGGTGTTTGCAAATTTACTATGTTTTGAGGCAACATTGTTGAGCCGCTAAATGAACATGGTACATTTCTCATATTGTTTTTTCGCCATAACAATTCTCTAGGTTTGGATGAATAAGATGATGTCGATGGTTGTTCAACAGACTGGCCTGCAGGCGCTTGTTCTTGATTTTCAGGATTAGAATTATTGACATTATTTTCTTGAAAATAATGGTTTGTTACATCTTCTACAGTATGAGCGATTTCTTCTGTATCGCTATTATCCATTTCATTTTCATCAATATCTTCAAATTCGTCATCGCTGTCACATGGTATATTGTCAATCAAGTCGAAGAGTTCGTCTCCACTCAGGGCTTCTAAATCCACTCTTACCGTTCCCTTTTTGTAAAAAAGTGGCATCTGAAATAAAGGTGTACACGAATCATATCCAAGAAAAAGAAAATAAGAGCCACGTTTACAAATGAATACGTGTTTACAAGCAGAGTTTTTATTACACACGTGTTTGTTACTCAATGTGTTGAGTTATACGAATGCGTGATGATTCATATTTGAATCAACCAAGTTTTCCGATCTACAACTTGAGAATTTACACATTTTGCATTTTATTTTCCACTAATGTCACGCACACACACTACAGAATAAAAATAAAATTTATAAAACTTACCTTGATCACCAATCGCGAATTATTTTAATTTAAAATAGTTATAAATCGCAAAACTCCACTATAATGCAAAAATCGCAATGACAACTGACCAAATTGTTGTCAAAACATCCGTTACAAATCATCTATGGTTTTACAACAACAAATGTCATGCATTCGTGTTAGAATCAGCTGAAACTTAATCACTGTAATGTCTAATAAAAGAGTAACATGGAAAACAAGTGGTTGATTCAAATATGCATCACGGCGCACTGAAGGGTTAAACACAAGTAAGTACACGACAACCTTGTTTGTATATAATTATCCAAACACCAACATCAAACAAAAAAACCGATCGTGGTTCATTCTCTAAAGAGAAATAACACAACGCCATAACTGGCGCAGTCTAAAGGAGTTTAATTCTGAAGAATTAAACTAAACGAACAGCAATATTCCAAGATAAACGATTAAAAAAGCAGGAAAAAAGTTGCAGTCGGGTAAAGCGACTTATATACAGTGGCTCAATAAAGTAGTCGGGAATAGTTGTTTGTCTCCTGTCCGGTGCACACGCACTTTTGTTTGTCCGGTCGTCGTCGCGTTTTGATTTGTTTATTTATATGTTCTGTCCGTTCGTGTAGTAAAAAAATCAAAAATAGTGCCCCAAAAAAAAAATAAGAATATTTTAAAAAAGGAAAACAAAAAATAAAAACCAACCACCATCTCCACAAACAAAAACAATAAACCAATACAACATAAAATAAATACAACATCCACAACAAACAACACCAACAGCAGTCACACATCGCAGCTAATCAACGCCAACAGGAAGGGTTTTTTATGCTCCCCTTCTCCTGTGTTCCCCCCTTCCTCACCGTATCCCTTTTCGCATAATACAAACGACTGTGTTCTCTTCATGTCGCTGCCTGATTTGTGTTGAAGGTTTAACACTGAACACTTGTTGGGTCTAGCAGCGGCAAGAGGGGTGCACAGTTATTTATATTTATGCTTTGATATTGTTTTGTTTTTCTGTATGTTACAATGGTAGGTTCACTTAAAATACATTTTGCGAGCATACGAGGGCTGAAGGCAAATTTCTTTGCGGTATACACTCACGTTCTGTTCAATAGGCCAGATGTACTCGCTATATATGAGACCCGGGTGTGTGAGGGTTCTAATCCACAGAACTTTTACATTCCTGAATACCACACTCTCTCACTTCCTACAGAGGCCTTGTGGTATACATACGTAATGGTGTGGTGTTCCAGAGCCAGCAGCATTTGGCCTCACAAGATCCAGAATTTAACTTTCCTTGGGTTAAGTTCAGGATTGGTTCACACCCATTACACTTCGGGTTTCTTTACAGAAGCCCAAATTTGGAAAGAAGATTGTCCGGACAATGAAATTGTAGTTGCTGGGGATTTCAATGTCCATAATCAGTCTTGGCTTTCCCATACGAGCCACACTTCTCCGGAGGGACAGTACGCTGAGCTTTTCGCCGCGCATAACAACTTGACGCAACTAGTGAATGAACCAACACACATTCCGCGTGTTGAAGAGTAATATCATAATATTCTTGACCTTTTCTTAACCTCACACCCCGAAAAGTACGAGGTTAACATTCTTGCATCTCTTGGTAACTCGGATCAGTGCATCATTTCAGCATCCTTTTCGTTCTCCAATCTTCGATCCACTTCTAAACCAGTCGCGAGGCGGACAATGAAAAAATCTATACAAAAAAAAATTGAAGTTAGCCTAAATGATGTTTCAGCGCTTTCGATACAGCTTTGTTTACATTGTCCAGTAATATGAACATACACAATATATGATAATAAGTGCGGTCTAGACCGAGGACGACGCGTCGACGATCGACTGCATTTATGTTTACCGAATAATCATTGTTTATACTATGAATTTAATTAAATAACCTCGATGTTATTTATGGATTGATCCAACGATTTGTATTGATTCCCACTTTTTTTTTGTTCGTTATTTGTCCTGCGCAATCCCATTCCAAAAAAAAAAAAACAAATGTTTGTAAACAAATTATGCATCAATTATATATACATATATTTGGCCGAACCACAAACATTAGCTTATTTATAGGTTATAAATATATGCTTGTTTTCTACGGAATGAGCATATCGAGCCCTAACCGCGAAAAAAAACGCAAGCGACAAATTTCTTGACCGCGTGGTGTTGCTTAAGTTTAATTTTCATATTCAAATTTGTGTTGATTCTTTGCTAATATTTATTTAAATGGCATCTGGTGAAGGAAAGGTAACTATGTTTTTGTTGATTATAGAAATTTCATCAAGTTTTGAAATACACATGTTAGTGATGTGTCCAATAAGATAAAAAAATGCAAATCATTTTTGGCTACTTTTCTTATGCGCTAGCTTCGATCTGCAAAAAGTTTTAAATACTCCCCATGGAAAGTGTTTCATTATTTTATTCAAGAACATACTCATACTATAAAGAAAGTGTTTATGAAAATGGTGCAAGAAATGGTTATTGCTTTTTGTGGGGAAAGACAGACGGAAAAAGAGGATGCAATGAAATTTCCACAGTATTGTTTCAATATTTGGCACGTGTTGACCAGAGAGGAACCTGTTCTTCGATAAGCCTTTACTGCGACAGCTGTGCGGGTCAAAACCGAAATAGAGCAGTGCTTTCAGTTTTGAATTTTTTTCTTGAAACTGCTGTTTTTATAAAGAAAATAAAAATTACATATTTATTACCTGGACATACAATGATGCTTGTGGACTCCATTCACAGCACTATAGAGTCGTTTATCCGTGACAGAAGTGTTTGGGCTTCAAGTGAATGGTATACTGTGATCGCCAATACAAGAACTCGACCAGCTGGCTATGAATGTGGTTTGATGAATAATGGAGATTTTAAAGACTGGAACGCTTTTTCGCATGTACTGTTTCCTATTTCAATAAAAAATTCATTTCAAACTCTACGCTCTGCCATATTTGAAAAAGACAGTTCCATTATCATACATAAGTAAGGCTATTTTCAAGATTCCGAAACAACAAAAATCGATCTCAGTACTATATCACGCTCAAAACGCAATTTACCCAAAACAAAAAATGGACCAATTCCTGCATATAAGGATTTGTTAAATATTTCATTTGCTAAATATAATGATTTAAAAACGCTTTGTGATAAAAATGGAATTCATAAAAAATTCCACAAAGAATATTTAAGCCTAAAACACGCAAATACTATTAAAGATAGATTACCAGAAACAGATGAAGAAGACACTAATGAATAAACCTTATATTACCATGAATATATTTTTTTTATTATATTAAATGTTATGTTATGCTATGTGAATTTCCTTTCTTTTAAGTTGTCCACATTTCGAAAATGTTTTTAACTTAACCGACACAAATAAATCGCTTTAGCTTGATACAATGACAGCGAAAAAAAACGTAAGTCACAAAAATCCTACTTATGTTTAAAAAATGACGAATGCAACGATTTAGATTAGTTAATTACTCAAAAAAAACATAAATTTAAAGTTTCATGCTAATACCTGCACTGAGTACTGAGAAAACTAAAAAAAACCTTCTCCTGTAAAACTTAATTTTTGTCGCTTAAGTTTTTTTCGCTGTTAGGGCTCGATATGTTTACGTGTAACAAACATTACTTACTTAACCGAAAGTACACCCCAACCACGCACACGCTCTCGTGGAAGCACATCCATATTTCCTTGCAAACATGCAATTAATTAAGTGTAAGCACGTGTATGTTGCTGAGCAAACATGCATGTACTTATGAGAATGTACTCGTATTTAATATAAATATTGTGCACATTTGATAGTAATAATATATGCATTAGTATTTATAGAAATAAATCTAGTTATTAAAAAACCAGTGGAAAAGTTGCAGTCGGGTAAACCGACTTATATATACCCTCACCCTCAGTAAAAACATACAAGTCTCATATTCATAAGTATCAGAAAGTAAAAAGTGAGCGTGGCTACACCATTGGATGTAAAGTCTGATGAAATGTCATAATAGCAACCTCAAAATACCGAATGTTATAGACAAATTTTTTTCCAGCCATATCTTTACTAAATGCAGAATTTGCGCAGGATCGCGTTGGGCATATTGATATAATTACACGATTTCTAATGCAGGCGGGATGGTACATTTGTATGGAAGGTACCAGAAGCGGAGTTGCCAGACTTCCAAGTTTTTGTCCAAAACTTTATCTAGCTATAGCTTTACTAAATACAAAATTTGGGCAAGATAGAGTTGGTCATACTGATAGTATTAGACGGGGCGGGATGGTACATTTGTATGGGAGGTACCAGAAGCGGAGTTGCCAGACTTCCAAGTTTTTATCCAAAACTTTATCTAGCTATAGCTTTACTAAATACAAAATTTGGGCAGAATCGCGTTGGGAATATTGATACAATTACACGATTTCTAATGCAGGCGGGATGGTACATTTGTATGGAAGGTACCAGAAGCGGAGTTGCCAGACTTCCAAGTTTTTGTCCAAAACTTTATCTAGCTATAGCTTTACTAAATACAAAATTTGGGCAAGATAGAGTTGGTCATACTGATAGTATTAGACGGGGCGGGATGGTACATTTGTATAAGAGGTACCAGAAGCGGAGTTGCCAGACTTCCAAATTTTTATCCAAAACTTTATCTAGCTATAGCTTTACTAAATACAAAATTTGGGCAAGATAGAGTTGGTCATATTTATAATACTACACGATTTATAGTAGGCGGGATGGTACATTTGTATGGGAGGTACCGGAAGCAGAGTTGCCAGACTTCCAAATTTTTGTCCAAAACTTTGTCTAGCTATTGGTTTACTAAGTACAAAATTTGGGCAGGATCGCGTTTGGCATATTGATATTAATACACGATTTCTAATGTAGGCGATGTGGTACATTTGTATGGGAGGTACCAGAAGGGGAGTTGCCAGACTTCCAACTTTTTGTCCGAAACTTTGTCCAGTTGTACTTTAACCATATACGGAATATGGCCAAGATCGGAGTGGGCGTATTGATATTATTACAAGATAACTAAAGTGGGCGAAATAGCAGATTTGTGTGGGAGGTACCCGAAGGGGTGTGGCCATATAGCCCATATGCAATCCCATTAGCAGTTTTGGGAAAATATTAAGACATGCCAAATTTCAGAGTGATTGCTTACACCTGGGGTCTAATCTGGATATTTCTATGTGTTACACTTTTGAGCCTTATCAAATGATATATACCCTCCTACCCGTAGGGTGAGGGTATAACAAATAAACACTAAATAAGTAATTAGTTTTTAGAATGCAGCTTGTCATCAGTTCCAGTTTCTTCATTTAACGCCGCGATTTGCTGAAATGTAAATTGCATTCGTTTACAAAACTCATGTATATGTAAATCTTATTATGTATATACCCTGTACTCCCGTATGAATCCGAAGGGTGTTTTCTTCTTTACACTCGATGAGCACATCTAAGGCCAAAATAAGTTATGAGGGGCAATACAACGATTTTGTTAACAAACAAAAAAGATTCAATATTTTATTACGGTTGCGTTGCAATTTCACTATTTTTTTATTACGGTCGCTTGTTGTGTATCGATGTGCGCATCTGTATTGGGCTTGGAATTTCGTGCGAATGTGTGTGTTTCTATGGCGATTGCGCGACGCCGTCGGTATTAGAGAACATTCTGGAAATAAAACGATTTGTCAGTGGCACAAAGTCTCGTACATTCCATACTGATGAACATAAATGGGTTCTGTGCTCAATGGTTGTTACTCCTTTTTTGTGTTCTCTCTCTCTCTCTCTCTCTGTGAGTATATCTTATTCTCTTGGTTATTACTACTCTCTTGAAAAGTACAGAGATACAAATATCGAAATATTTGCACGCAAATATTGTACTTAGTAGAATTTAACACGTCCATTGCGTTGTCCGAATAGGTAACATTAATAGCAAATGAGTTATATTTACATACAAATAAGCTCTGTGTAGAAGGAAATAAGCTCTACTTGCTACAAGCTCCAAATACGCGCATTTTAAAATGACGGATTTTTCAGCGTGTAGTATTTATGTTTATCGAATTATCTTTATTGATACCGTTACTTACGATAATATTTTGTTTATCGAAAGATGTTGTTGTTAGTGTTCATATTGTTTTCAACAATGTTTTTTTTTCAAACACTTTCAAAAGATGCTCACAATGCTAGAGGAAGCAACACATGTTATCTATGTACAAGGATTCTTTGTTACAAACAAATTTGTTCCAAACGAAGTTTGCATTTCTGGAGACGACTTGGAAATTAAAACATTTATCATCCAGTCACCTTTCAACTAGTCAGAACTAACAATCAAAGATAGAAGAACAAATAAATGGTTATACAAACACTTTCATGGTTTGCATTGGAATGATGGAAATTCAACACTAAATGATCTGTATGAATATTTAAAATTATATCTACATATAAAGGAAAACATAGTTATATATGTTAAAGAACTTGAAAAATTAAATGATGGGAGTTAATATACTAAATCTGGATGTCTCCAATTGTTCTAGTATAAAATCATTATATACAACAAATATAAATATTTGTAATTATCATAGAAAACAAACAACATATAGATGTGCTAAAAAAATGTTTACTTTTTACGTAATTTCCTTACATTTATAAAAAAGTATATAATTGTTAGTGAATATGGTTTCCTCAATAGATTTGGAGTATCTATTAACAATATACAGCCATTATATCAATAAGGAACATAGCACTTTTTTCTATCGAATGATCGATGAATTTCAGTTATATAACCATGTGTCCACTCCATTCTTAACTTCAATTTATGGAATACATAAATATGACTGCGACTGCAGTTCACACTTTGATAATATATGAGGTTGTCAACTATTCTACAGTCGATATAAATTAGCACACATACTTTTTAATTTATATAACGATCAGATATTTTTTAACGAAAAAAAAACTGGGAAGAGGTTGGAGGGTGGCCAAAATCATATTGTTTTCAATAAAAATTTCCACAAATACACACACACACTGTAAATTCACGACGAAAAGATTTAAAAGGTTTTGGGAATGGGTTGCAGACTGTACAAAGTGAATATTAACATAATGTGTGGTCCTCACACCAGAAAAACCACTTTGATAAACATAAATAACATCGATGTTATTTAATTAAAGTAATAGATAAACAATGATTATTCGGTAAACATAAATGCAGTCAATCATCGACTCGTTGTCCTCGGTCTAGACCACACATATTAAAATATATTGCGCCTGTGTGTGTTCAACTTTCTGGACAGCGACTGAACAATGTAAAGAAAGTTGTATCGACAGTGCTGAGAACCACAATCCAAGATATAGTACTGGTGAGGGGAAACTAAACTCATAACAGGTGATGGAAAGGGGAAAACAATGTAAAGGTCGACATCAGTGACTGACGCGAACCAATAACAACAAAGGTTGGCAACACTGCCATGACTTTTGACAGGTGGCAACTGTGGAATATCATATTTACTATTCTGAATGTATGTGATCATGAGCAACACTACTGCGACGTATCACAGGTGGCAACGACAACTATCACACTATTGTGAATGAGCATGGTCATGAACAACACTACCCTGACACAAATCCATAAATTATAGGTGACACATCAGTCGTAGCACACTATTGTGACTTAGCAGAGACACGAACCAATAATAACAGTTGGCAGATCACACATGCAGGTGACAACTCAGCTATGAAGTATGCTTCGTCTTACCCATGACACATCGTTTGTATAAAAAAGGTGGTCTAGAAACCCCATAAACACCGTACTATTCTCCAAGTTGTATTATTCAATAGCAGGCAACAAAAAGTCGGTTATCATGCGTCCATAACGCTCCGAATTGACTGTGACAGTCTTTCCCTCGTCGTTTTCGAAGAAGTAAGTTCCAATCGGATTTTGGAAAAATTTTTGTTGAAAAAAAAAATGTTTGACTGCGTGACAGAGTCAGTGAATCAGTGTCGAGGGTAAATATATATTAACCCAATTCCAACCACGCTGCAAAAATTTGAATTTTTTTATTTAAGGTATATTTTTATACACTCCATCATAGGATGGAGTATATACTAAGTTTGTCATTCCGTTTGCAACACCTCGAAAGAGTGATCTGCGACCCTATAAAGTATATATATTATTGGTCAGTGTAACATTCTAAGACATTCTAGCGATGTCCGTCTGTCTGTCCGTCCGTCCGTCCGTCCGTCTGTTGTCTGTTGAAATCACGATAGAGTGCGAACGACCAACGCTAAAAAGCTGAAATTTTGTAGGAAGATGTTTTTTGCCCATAAGCAGGTTAAGTTCGAGAATGGGCCATATCGGACCAAAGGGGGAAAAGTTCCCCTTTACGGGACTAAATATATTCCGGCCATAATCAAATTTTTCAAATATTTTTTTTCACTACATTTAAGTTCTAAGTTTATATAATTTATAGATGGGAAAAAAATCCCAAAAATGGGCGTGCTCATGGGTTCCGTGGACCCTTGGGGCCCAAAAAAGGGCCCATGATAAACATGCGCATATGGGTATCGAAGTGCAACGAAATTTACTCACGAACCCAAATATGCCTTTATTTTCATGATTTGCCTAAATTTTTTGATCCGGTTTCTGGGACTATCGGGTCACCAGCGGCCCAAAAACCGTCCCTTGACAAACATGGACATATGGGTATCGAAATGCAACGAAATTTTCTCGCGAACCCAAATATGCATTTATTTTCATGATTTGGATAAAATTTGTGATCGGGTTCCTGGGACTATCGGGTCACGAGCGGCCCAAAAACTCAGTTAGTTTTCTTATTTATTGATTTTTTAAGGATCCATGATGGAGGGTATATAAGATTCGGCCCGGCCGAACTTACTATTTGTCCACTTGTTTAGATTAATTACGGCCCCCTGATTCCAAATCAAAAAATTTCTACCACTTCCCGTTTTCCCGATATGTCAAAAATTAATTAATCGAACACTGGCGGTGAACACATACCATAAAATCCCACACAAATGCGAAATGTCATTTTTTCCCGCCAAATGATAGCGCTTTGACATTTCTTTTGTGTGTTTCTGAAGAAAAGACTTGTTTTGTGCCTGCTTATCATATTCTTACATTTTAATACCATAATCTCTTCTTAAAGCACGATATGTGGCTGTGCCAGAATCAACATTTTTATAGTAGGTTTTAATAAGTTTTACGCGTTGTGTGATACTTAAGCGATCCATGTTCGTCAATGTCAGACTTCCAACTGCAAAGTAAAAAAAATGGTTTAACAACTTAGTTTGGCAGATGTCGAATTCCAGCCCTATACTTTTGAAACCACGAAATGGATAACCCTATATTACACGTTTTTACAAAAAGGGCGAATATAAAGCAGAGCTTTTTCTCGAAAATTGTATGTAGTTAAAGCTTTACTAAATATAGAATTTCGGAAAGATTCGTTGAGCGAATGTTGCATTTGTATGGGAGGTACCAGAAGAGGAGTTGCCAGACTTCCAAGTTTTTGTCTGAAACTTTGTCCAGTTATACCTTTACTCAATACAGAATTTGGCCAAGATCGAACTGAGCATATTAATATTATTATACGATTTCTAAAGGGCGGGATGGTACAATATAAGGACTGGTTAGAATTAATAGGAATTCAAACAGTAAACTGTCGTTTCGCAGTTATGCAAAAGTGTGCGTACATAAATACAATTAATGAAATAAAACATATATTTTCAAGATTTACACGATATATTAATAAGAAGTTGGGTAGCCCCTTAGTTTCAGAACCTCATTTAGGAGTTTTAGGATCGATGCTAGCAGTTTTTCACTGTAATCGGAGCTAATATTGTACCATTCCATATCTTTGGAAATAAAAACGTGATTTGGAATCTTGCGTTCCAGAAAATCCCATAAGTGGTAAATAGGATTCAGGTCCGGAGACTGCGGGTTTCTACTTAAATTAAGGACGTTTCAGGATATTTTGATCAAGGTACCTTTATACCTCGAGCTTTTAAGCGGACGTCCTCCCAAATGTTCTGGAGATACGCCATTGTGTTATTGTAATCTAAAATTATACAAGTTTGAAGTTGATTCCCTCAATATTCATCTAATCCTTGTTTCTTCTTAAATTTAATAATACCGTTAACTAATACCTCAAATTTCAGTAATATAGTCAACATTTATAAAGTTTAAAGTTTTGTCACCTTAATTTTACGGTTTTTCTTAATTTTAAAATTCGGTTTTTAAAATGTGCTTTTACAACAAAAACAATTATAATACTAGGGGGTACTTTAGTTATGGACAATACTGTAAGTACACTAGAGCCCCGACTTGCGTCGTTAATGGGGACCGGAGGAACGCGACGCAACTCGAAACGACGCAAATCGAATCACCTTTTCTATACATATACATCATGATATTTGAATTTTCAAAGGGAAATATTCCAAAATTTCCAATAATGCAGTAACGACACCTATTGCAAACGTTTTTATTTTCCCATATGCTCAGTCTTATTGACTTTAGGTCTTTGAAAGTACAGATAGATCTACTCAAAGTACATATCGTTTCACTCAATCAATATTCTCTTTTGCTTATAACATTGAAAGTTACACAAAAAACGAATATAAAATGGTCAGTTCAGATAGAGTATTCAATTCTTCATGAAATACCACACAATTTTAACTATTTTTGTATTTAATTTAGATTTAGGAAAGAATAAGAGAAACAAGGGAATTTTTTTCTGTCATGACACCCAGAGCCCTCTGGAAAAAATACAATTTTTAAAGAGAGCAAAGTCTCATCTTGTTGTTATTAATCTATGCGTACAGGTGACGATCAGTGTTGTCAGAAGTTGTAAAAATGCTAAAAGACAGAAAAGATGCTAAATCAGGCACTGCAAATGCAAAAAATGGTAATCTACAATACAGCTCGGACCGACGCAACTTGAAATTGCAACGACGCAAATCAAATTTTTCCAGTTTTTAAAAAGCGACGCAACTTGAAACGACGCAAATCGGGACGACGCAAGTCGGGGCTCTAGTGTATATGTATATGTATGTGTTTACAACGCCACTGATTTAAGTGCTGAGCCCAAAACAAACTACAACTGTTATACACACAATGCTATGTCGAATGTCAGAACAACGCTTGACAACGTCTTTGTTTGGCTACTACACTTACTTACTTGCTTATTACACTTCTTTACAACATTTACATTCCCAATACCGAATAGGCTACAGAAAAAAAATTAAACCAAACTGCAATCAGAATGTACAGTTCACACATATAATTTTGAAATACTGAAGTGATGACATCAGATAAGAAAATTGCGCAGCTAGAGCTGATGATTCGACAATTGGAAGACGTAATACGAGGTGTGTTCAAAAAATATCGCGAATTTTTAATTTTCGCGGCATACGTGTATTTGATTATTGATATTTTTGTAGCGTTATGTTAGTACTCATGTCCCTTACTGCTGTTGTGCGCTGACGCATTCCGAATGCTGACTGTGGCATATTGTGAAGCTACCTTGGACCAAAGCATGTTTATCGGTGGTACAAAATGTTCTTAAAAGGCCGAGAAGATGAGAAGGACCGAGCACGTCAACAACAGACGAAAACATTGATAAAGAGAATAAAATAATATTGGTCAATCGACGAATTACCATTAGAGAAGTTGCTGAGGATCAAAACATGTCGATTGGCTCGCGCCATTCGATTTTAACCAATGATCGGGTCGCCGCTAAATTCGTGTCAAAATTGCTCAATTTGGACCAAAAACAGCATCGCGTTAAAATTGCTCAGGAGAAGCTCCGTGATGACCCAAGTTTGCTCCAGAGGGTCATAACTGGTGACGAATCATGGGTTTATTGTTATGATGAGGAAACTTGCGCGAAGCAATCCGCCAAATACTCCCGAATTTGTGGAAGAACAAAAACTGGCACCATTATAACGACCCTGCACACACATCGTTGCTTTTGCGCGAATATCTCGCCAAAAACAAGACAGTAATGCTGCCGCAGCCGTCGTATTCCTCTGGCCTAGCCCCCTGCGACTATTTTGTGTTTCCAAAACTGAAAAGGTCCATGAAAGGTCGACGATACGCCACGATTGTGGAGATAAAGATGGCATCGATGGAGCGGCTGAACAAGATCACATAAAATGATTATTTGAAGTACTTCGATAATTGGAAAAAATGTTAGCAGAAGTATATTATATCTGAGGGAATTACTTTGAAGGGGGCAAAAGAGACATTCATCAACAAATAAATACTTTTTGAAAAAATACAAAATTCGCTATATTTTTTTAACATACCTCGTAAATCAACAACAACAGCAAAATCAATTTCAATTGCAGAAAAGTCTAAAATATCAAACTGAATGAAATGAGTTAGACCACCAACATAATCCAAATCGTTTCGGAGATGCTGAAGGGCAGTTGCCAGACTTCCAAGTTTTTGTCTGAAACATATTGATAACACTGTGCGACAGCCACAATCGGTTTGGGATGAAACCACGGGGGAAAGTTATATCGGTCACAAAAAGGTCATACGTGTCCCAGCGTTTCGTTGGGTCTCATCTAGGAATCGAGATATATCGATTTGAAGTTAGTAAGTATCGTATAGGGGAATTTGTCACGTTTTTGGTTCTTTTGTTTGACATAACTTGAGAACCACTCGTCCGATTTAGTTGAAATAAATTTTAAAAAACCAAGAATTACAATTCCCTTAATCTGTTCATATATTATTTTCCTTTACAAGTAATAGTTTCCAAGTTAAAAATAAGCGCAAGAAGAAAATTTTTTTTTTATTTTTTTTTTAAATACATTTATTATGACTTTACGTGAAAGTAATAGGACTTGACACTTTTTACCGTTTTGGATTTTTTATGAATAAAAAAAAAAAAAATTTAATTTTTAGGCAAAAATAATTTTTTTTTTTCATACATTAATTTATAATTGCGAAACTGTTGCTTAAGTAGGAAAACGGTTTAAGAACAGATTAGAGGAATTGTAATTCTTAATTTTTCTAAATTTGTTTCAGCTAAATCGGACGAGTGGTTCTCGAGTTATGTCAAACAAAAGAGCCTAAAACGTGACAAATTCCCCTATACGATACTTACTAACTTCAAATCGATATATCTCGATTCCTAGATGAGACCCAGCGAAACGCTGGAACACGTATGACTTTTTATTACCAATATAACTTTCCCCGGTGGTTTCATTCCAAACCGATCACTGACCCTTACCATTTGTCGCAGAGTGTAATATGACACGGTTTATAAGGGGCGGAATGCTACATTTGTATGGGAGAATTTGGGCAAGATCGCATATTGATAATATGACACGGTTTCTAATGGGGCAGGATGGTACATTTGTATGGGAGGTAGCAGAATGGGAGTTCCCAGACTTCCAAGTTTTTGTCGAAAACTTTGTCTAGCTATAGCTTTACTAAATGCATAATTTGGGCAAGATCTCGTTGGTCATATTGACCAAGTTTTTGTCCGAAACTCTGTCTAGCTATAGCGTTACTAAGTACTGAATTCGGGCAAGATCGCGTTGGGCATATTGGTATTATTACACGATTTCTGATGGAGCGGGATGGTACATTTGTATGGGAGAAGGGGAGTTGCCAGACCAGAAGGGGAGTTGCCAGACTTACAAGGTTTTGTTCAAAACTTTGACTAGCTATAGCTTTACTAAGTACAGAATTTGGGCAAGATGGCATTGACCGTATTAGTATTACTGCACGATTTCTAAAGTGGGTGTAATGGTACATTTGTATGGGAGGTAGCAGAAGGGGAGTTGCCAGACTTCCACGTTTTTGTTGAAAACTTTGTCTAGCTATAGCTTTCCTAAATACAGGATTTGGGCAAGATCGCATTGGGCATATTGATAATATGACACGGTTTATAAGGGGCGGAATGGTACATTTGTATGGCAGGTACCAAAAGGGAAGTTGCCAGACCTACAAGTTTTTGTTCAAAACTTTGACTAGCTATAGCTTTACTAAGTACAGAATTTGGGCAAGATGGCATTGACCGTATTAATATTACTGCACGATTTCTAAAGTTGGTGGAATGGTAAATTTGTATGGGAGGTACCAGAAGGAGTCCGACTAGGGGTCCAATTTTCTGGAGAGCTTTATATGTTTATAGATTTACTAAATACAGAATTTGGGTAAGATCGCGGTGGTCATATTGATCATATTACCCGATTTCAAAGGTAGGCGGGATGGTACATTTGTATGGGAGGTACCAGAATTGGAGCTGCCAGACTTACAAGGTTTTCTCCAAAACTTTGTCTAGCTATAGCTTTACTAAATACAAAATTTGGGCAAGATGTCGTTGGGCATATTGGTATTATTACACGATTTCTAAGGTAGGCGGGATGGTACATTTGTATGGGAGGTACCAGAAGGGGAGTTGCCAGACTGCCAAGTTTTTGTCCAAAACTTAGTGCAGTTATACCTTTACTAAACACTGAATTTGGCCGAGATAGAAGTGGGCGTATTGATATTATTACACAATTTCTACAGTGGGCGAAATAGCAGATTTGTATGGGAGGTACCCGAAGGGGTGTGGCCATATACCCCATATGCAATCCCATAAGCAGTTTTGGGAAAATATTAAGCCATGCCAAATTTCAGAGTTATTGCTTAACTCTTTCGAAAGTTATCGTGCGTACCAGCAGGACAGACAGACGGAGATGGCTCAAACGATTTAGAAAGTCATGAATCTAATTTGGTCCAAAGAGACTTGGGTTCTAAAGTGAATATTTCTAGGTGTTACACTTTTGAGCCGTATCAAATGATATATATCCTCCTACCCGTAGGGTGAGGGTATACAAATAGAACCAAACATTTTTGTATACATCGCTGGTGTATTTTTGGAAAACTATTATGTAATATAAGGACTGGTTAGAATTAATAGGAATTCAAACAGTAAAAAGGTGTCGTTTCGCAGTTATGCAAAAAAAATAAAATTAATAAAAAAACATATATTTTGAAGATTTACGCGATATATTAATGATTAGTTGGGTAGCCCTTAGTTTCAGAACCTAATTTAGGCGTTTTAGGATCGATGCTAGCAGTTTTTCACTGTAATCGGAGCTAATATTGTACCATTCCTCGACCAGCACTGTTTTAAGTATATCTTTGGAAATAATAACGTGATTTCGAATCTTGCGTTTCAGAAAATCACATAAGTGTTCAAAACGATTCAAGTCCGGAGACTGCGGGTTTCCACTTGAATTAAGGGCGTTGCAGGATCTTTTGATCAAGGTACCTTTATACCTCGAGCTTTTGCGCGGCCGTCGTTCCAAATGTTCTGGACATACGCCATTGTGTTGATGTAACCAAAAATTATACAAGTTTGAAGTTGATTCCCTCAATATTCTTCTAATTCTTGTTTCTTCTTAAATTTAATAATACAGTTGACTAATACCGCAAATTTCAGTAATGTAGTCAACATTTATAAAGTTTTGCCAGCTTAATTTTACGGTTTCTCTTAATTTTCAAATTGGGGTTTTAAAACGATTCATTGCTCAAAAAGGTGCTTTTATGGACAATACTGTAAGTATATATGTAGGATTAACTCTGCCCACATTGTCACTTCGGCTCCATTAGTTAAATAAAACACCACAACACAATGCTTATTAAGTTTTAATAACACAAAATCATAAGTTTATTGATAGTTAATTCATTTTCTTAAAATTACACTTAAACAATTATCTTTTAAAGTAGTTAATTATAAAATAATGCGTAAACACAGAATACGTCTTGTTAAATCAACGAACAGACAGAGAGTGTGTGATCGATCAAAAAAGAGGAATGAAATAGGACTGCACATAGAAAAGCTATTCGCCTTCGTTAAGAATACAGCTTAATATTTACGTTATGTCCCTTTTCGTTGACTTCATCAGGGTTACCATCCCACAATCGGCCGTCCTGATTGGCAATTCTTAAAATTACACTTAAACAATTATCTTTTAAAGTAGTTAATTATAAAATAATGCGTAAACACAGAATACGTCTTGTTAAATCAACGAACAGACAGAGAGTGTGTGATCGATCAAAAAAGAGGAATGAAATAGGACTGCACATAGAAAAGCTATTCGCCTTCGTTAAGAATACAGCTTAATATTTACGTTATGTCCCTTTTCGTTGACTTCATCAGGGTTACCATCCCACAATCGGCCGTCCTGACTGGCAAATCGACCCCGATTTCCGATTCCAAGGTTTCATATTTTCAGCCACGGTAGAAGTTCTTTGAGGCCCCTCATGGTCACCAATCCTTTCAACCTCATATCTTCCGTGTCTCATTACACGAACTACTTTGTAAGGACCTAAAAATTTGCCCTTCAACTTTAATCCACTTCCAAATTGAGTGCGCTTAATGGCCACTAACTCATTCAGTTTGTAAACTGTTTCAGGTTTTCGTTTCTCGTTATACGTCTTACAATTCTCACGCTGGATTTCCACTATATTTTCTCTTGCTATACATCTAAGCTCCTCTCTTTCTCTGTCAACATCCTCAATTATTTCTTCTTCCAAAATCTCACGTAAGTTAGCATTATCGACTGTTCTCATCTCTACACCTGTAAGCAATCTAAACGGCGACACCTTAGTACTTCTTGGCGGAGTTGAATTTATAACGGTCTGAACTTTTCTAACATGCCTATACCAATTCTGAGGAGTCTCTTGACCATATTTAGCCAACATGGGCACTAGCAATCTGTGCATCCTCTCGACCTGTCCATTACCCCTCGGTACTCCCGTAGCTATCAACAAATGCTGAATTTTTTTTGAACTACAATATTGCTCAAAGGCTTGCGATGTAAACGCAGCTCCCCTATCTGTGATAATTCGTATTGGATTTCCAAACACAGATGCCTGTTTCTCCAAACAATCTATGACAGCGTTCGTATCCGTAGATTTCGTTGGATAAAGCCAGACAAATTTAGTAAAACCATCTACGACTACTAGAATATGGTTATATGCTTTCCTGGTCATTTCCATCGGACCAACATGGTCAATATGATAAGTAGTTAACGGTTTGTTGTCCTTATCAATTGGTTGAAGGTATCCTTCTTTTTTACCATTCTTCGCATCCGTTATGATGCATGGTACACAACTTTTCACAATGTCTCGTACTTTCTTGGTCAAATCTGGTATGTAGTATTGCTTTTCTAATAAATCTTGTGTTTTCGATATACCATAGTGTCCCTGCCTATGTGCTATGCCGATTATTTCGTCCTCCATTTGTCTAGGAATCACAATCAAATCCTTATTCGGGTCCTTATACAGTATTCCATTCCTAATAAAATAATCGCTGTAGTTACCTATACTTAGCACAGCAGTTATAGCTTTTGTCCATTCGTCGGACTGTTGTTGGGTTACACTACTTTCTACCATTAGACATGACACACGACTGAGTGCATCAACATGTCTCATTCTTGTTCCTGCTCTATGTTCAATTTGATACGAAAACTCCTGTAAAAATAGGGCCCACCTATAAATTTTTGCTGGGATATCTTCTTTTTCCATCGTCATCCTAAACGCATTATCAGATACGATCTTAAATGAAATTCCGAGTAAATACACCCGCCACTTTTTTAAAGCTTCAACTATTGCTAGTACCTCTAATTCATAGGAATGGTATTTCTGCTCATTTGGTTTGGTTTTCCGACTCATAAACTGCACTGGATGAAACAAATGATCATCCCTATCCTTTTGCAACAAAACAGCCCCATAACCAAACTTACTTGCATCAGCATGAACCTCTGTGATTGCCTCTGGATCATATAGTGACAAAACAGGTGCATTCACGAGAGCATCTTTCAGCTGTTGGTATGCTAAACAAACTTCATCCGTCATCTTGAAATCAGATTTTTTTCGTAATAATTCCGTTAGTGGTCTAGCGATAATAGCGTAATTTTTGACGAACCTACGAAAATACGAAGTTAAGCCCAGAAATCTTTCCACGGTCTTCACATCTCTGGGTATTGGGTAATTTTTAACCGCCCTTATTTTTTCCTCGGAAGGCTTAATCGACCCGTTTTTGATAACGTAGCCCAAAAATTTCACACTATCCCGTAATATCTGACACTTACTCCATTTTTTTTTTTTTTTTTTTTTGACTAACACTCAGGGGATGCCCCCTATAAATGCAATGCACTGTGTTAGAGATGGGAAATAAGGGTATTGGAGGGAGGAAAGAGGGAGTAGTGTTTGTTGACGTTGGCCTTGAATTTGGTAATGTCATAACAGGCAGGAAAAACACTTGCAGGAAGATTATTCCACAAACGAACAGTCCGGCTGAAGAACGAATTTTCTCTATAGTGCGTCGTCCGGTCAACCGGCCATTTGACAATGAACGGATGAGAGACCCTGGATAGCCGAGTATTCCGGCTAAATGTTCTAACGTCAGGGACCAGACGACGGATATCTTCTGAACAGATACCATTAAAATATCTATAGAATAGCGATACACAACCCACATTTCGGCGATGCTGTAGGGAGACAATAGAGCTGGATACCCTACCATCCCCTATCATCACCACCGCTCTCCTCTGTACACGGTCCAGAAGCTTCAAAGATGTTAATGGAGCCCCTGCCCATATATGCGAGTTGTATTCCATTTTAGGCCGGATGTAGGTGGTGTAAATTTTTACGAGATCAGATGGGGTGAAGTATTTCTTGCACCGCTTTAAAAAGCCCAAACACTTGAATGCTTCTTTCGACACTTCGAATATATGGCTAGCCCAGCGAGCATCACCCTGTATCTTCATGCCCAGAACATCAAGAGTATCTGATACGTCGATATCCACACCACCCATAGATATTGACGACGGTGCTGGATCAGTGGAACGTTTGTGTGACAACAAACAGCACTGGGTCTTTTGTGCATTAAAATCTACTCTGTTCATTTGGCCCCACTCACAAATCGTCGCCAAATCGCGGTTAAGTGAGTTATTCATCGTTCGCCTTTTGTCCTCTATCTCCGAGGGACTTGGCCGATGATCAAATGAGTACGAATGACAGAGGTTGCTGTCATCCGCAAAGGAGTAGATTGGGTTCACAGTCTGCCCCAACAGGTCGTCAATGAAAATAAGAAATAGAGAAGGAGAGAGGACAGAGCCTTGTGGCACTCCTGCGGTCAACCTATGCTCGTTGGATGAGACGCCATCTATAACAACTCGTATAGAGCGATCCCTGAGAAAACTCGATATGAATCGAGAGAAGATATTACCGACACCAAATGCAATAAGTTTTGATATGAGTGCTCCGTGCCAGACCCTATCGAACGCCTTGGAAATATCCAGAGCCACGACCTTACTTTCACCAAGGCGGTGAATGGATCGACTCCATCGCTCCGTAAGGAACGCCATCAGGTCTCCAGTAGATCGATTTCTACGGAAGCCATACTGTCTATCATTCAGAAGGCCGTTAGACTCTAGATACCTTACAAGATGGTGATTAACCATGCTCTCCATAACCTTCGAGAGCGCAGAACATATTGCAATTGGACGGTAATTCGCAGGATTAGTAGCCTCACCTTTCTTGGGGATCGGCTGAACATTGGCAACTTTCCAACGTGAAGGGTAAATACCAGCACGGTACGACATGCTGAAAAGATTGCGCAATGGACGAGCTAGCGTCGAAGAGCACTTACATAGGACAAGTGCTGAAATGCCATCCGGGCCCGGAGTTTTATTTACGTTGAGATCTGTAAGAACCCTTTTAACGCCACGTGTTCGAAAAAATATCTGAGGCATCGAACTAGATACGTTCTCGATCACGGGGAGTGGTTGACTGCTGTCTGGCAAAGATGAATTCCTTGCAAAAATTTCAGCCATAAGGTTAGCTTTGTCAACCGGGTCAGTGAATATCTGGTCACCGTTAACGAGGGTTGAAATAGAAGATGAAGAATTGTTCCTTACCCTTTTAACAAATGACCAAAAGCTCTTACTTCCCCTGGGAGAAGAAAGAACTTTTGCACGAAGACGCTGTTCGTGAAGAAGTTTTTCGCGCCTAAGTACTCTGGCACAATTTGATCTAGCCTGCTTGCGTAGCAGTTCAGTAGTGGTATTTTTATTTAAACGCCATTTTCTGAATGCTTCCTCTTTGGATCTGACAGCTTCTTTGCATGTCTGATTAAACCAACAATTTTTTGGAGGTTTAATCGAAGTAGTCTTCGAGGGAATAAACATGTTTATGCCAAGAAGAATTATTTTCTCAACCATTTCAGCAGCAGCATCGACATTATTGTCTAGGAAACATAATTTCCAGTTAAATTGCTGATAAAAATTGTTGAGCTCGGCCCAACGTGCCTTTTCGTATATATACATTGTCCGCTTCGTGACTGGTTTTGAAGTGGCTCGAAGATCGGAGAACGAAAAGGATGCTGAAATGGTGCAATGATCCGAGTTACCAAGAGGTGCAAGAATGTTAACCTCATACTTTTCAGGGTGAGAGGTTAAGAAAAGGTCAAGAATATTTTGATGTTGCCCTTCAACACGCGGAATGTGTGTTGGTTCATTCACTAATTGCGCCAAGTCATTGTGCGCGGCAAATAACTCAGCGTACTGGCCCTCCGGAGATGTATGGCTCGAATGGGAAAGCCAAGAATTATTATGGACATTGAAATCCCCAGCAACTACAATTTCACTGTCCGGATAATATTCTAATATTTTCGAAATTGAGTCAGAAAGGGCGTCGAAGCCATTCGGGGTAGCCTCCCTTTCCAGGTTTGGGCTTCTGTAAAGAAACCCGAAATGTAAGGTGTGCGATCCAATCCTGAACTTAACCCAAAGGGAGTTAAATTCTGGATCTAGTGAGTTCAAATGTTGGTGACTCTGGAACACAACACCATTACGTATGAATACCACAAGGCCTCTGTGTGAAGAAAAAGAGGAAAGAGTGTGATAACCAGGAATGTGAAAATCCTGTGGATCAGAATCCTCACATACCTGGGTCTCACATAGAGCGAGGACATCCGGCCTATGGAGATTTATGTGTGCATATACCGCAAAAAAATTCGTCCTCAACCCGCGTATGTTCGCGAAGTGAATTCGAAACCTACCTGCCATAACACTACCAAATAACAAGATAACGTCAAATCAAAACACAAATATTACTGCACCCCTCCCGCCGCTGTTATTTCTGTTAGTTGTTCAGTGTTATACCTACAACAACTAACAGAACAGCGACAAGAAGAGCGCAGTATTATTTGTATTAAGCGAAAAGGTTAGGGAAGGGGGGAAACACAAGTACAAGACAGAAAAGGGAACATAAAAAAGCCCTTAGTGTTGTCTGTTGTGTTGGATGCGTTTGGAGTTGAAATTTGAGTTGTTGTTGTTGTTGTTGTCAATGTGCGTGGGCGATGGTGGTTGTTGTTTTGTAGGTAGCCGGTGTATTGTTTTGTTATTGGAGTATTGTTATTGTGTGTTATTATTGTGTGTTATTATTGTGGAGTTTTGTTATTATTGTTGCTGTTTTTTTTTTTTTTTTTTGTTATGTTTTTAGTTTTCTTATTTTTTTTTTTTTTCTTATATTTTTAAAACAGACGACACAGAGAAACGCGACGGACGGAACAAATTGTACGTGCACACCGAACGAGGGACAAACACAAACTGAGCGGCATACTCCGAAGCACATGGTTGGACAATACCGTCCCGCAACCATTCGTCTATCTGCCGGTTTACAATAGTTTGATCTGAATATGGAAGTCGTCTTGGACGTTGGCACACTGGGATTTCGTCGCTTAAAATCAGTTTCATTTTCACTGGACACGGTCCGTTGTTTTCTGGTCTATACTCTGATATAAGTTCCGATACCGCTTCCTTCACATCAGAGTACAAATGCCGTAAATCCACTTCTGCAGACTGATGCAGATCTTCTGCATTGAGACAGATAGATTGAAACTCTCCCATTTAAATGATTCTTTTCCTCCGGTTTCCGGAATCGCACTTCCCCGTCTTTTATAACCATTTCGGCATTTCGAAACAAACTATTGCCTAACATTACTCCGTGCAAAACGTCACGTTCCCCTACGACATAGAAAGTTACGTCAAACTGAATATCATCTATTAATACCATAGTGTCAAATCGACCTAATGATACAATTTCACTTTCACCGATGCCTCGCATTCTTACTTTTTCGGGAAGTAAGTTTACTTCACCACAAATAAACAATGTATCAGCTCGCATTAAACATGTATCGCAACCTGTATCGATAAGTGCTGAAATTCGTTTGTCCTTGATTTCAATATCTTTGAAAATCAATCCTGGACCCTTCTGCACCATATTGGCTTGGCTCTTCTCCGACTTGATCGCTCTATAACAATCCTTGGCTGGACATTCGAAAGAAAGATGGCCAGGTTTTTGACATTTGTAACACTTAAACTGTTTCTGCGGGCACTCTTTCGCAAAATGGGATTTATCTCCACATTTGAAACATTTTCTTTCCCTGTCGACATTTTCATTCAACTTCGACTCCACCTTCACTTTCGAAGAACTAGACTCTTTTCCGGGGTATAATGACTTAGGACGTTGTCTTATCTTTTCATAGATTGAAATGTTCTCCTTTAGCTCTTTTATTGTTCTGGCCTGAAATAAAACCGTTTTATTAAATCTGGAATCCGGTATTCCATCGATGTAATACTCAATCAAACTCTTGTCATCTAGATTGCCCTTCTTCCCTATATCCATCAAGATATACAAATATTCAATAAGTGACTCGCTTCGCTGTAATTTTCTTGTACGTAATTGTCTATGTATTTCCGCTGACGAAAGACTTTTACCAAATTCTTCTACAAGCAACTCTTTTAATTGCAACCAACTTCTAATACCTCTCTGGCTCTTAACAAAAAGCTTTGCAGCACCAACAATCAATTGCCTACTATACACAAACATTTCTAATTGAGTCCACCCAACTATCTCTGCCATATCCTCAAATTCGGCTAGCCATTGATTGACGTCCGGCAAACCAAAACCTGAAAATTTTGATAAACTGTCTTCAACGTCTCGCAACGTGTATATACTTTTTCCAAGAGAAACACTGGGAATCGCGGCGGTCCGCCCATCAGACACTGAGCCAAACTCAAGATCAACCTCTTCCTCGTCGACAGCAACAAAATCTGAATTATAATGTTCCAAAAGTCGATTTTGCAGAACACTCTTCACTCCCTGTGTACTTAATTCCAACTCCCGCAATTTATCTTTCAAGGAGTTGACATTAAGACTCAAAATCTGCTCTCTGTCCATACTTTGATAATACAATATAGCAAAATAATGAAATAAAAATATAAAATCAATATAAAACTACAAAATAATTTATCAAAATATAACCTCCAAGTAATTTTTACATAAAATCTTGTAATTTCAAGACTTTCTCATTGACCAAACACTGGTCACTTATTTTCCTCTTAACAACAAATCAAAGGGAGTCGATACAAAGCAATCATAAATGAAGTTAAAATAAACATCCACACAAGTAAATCGCCACAACTACATGCACTCAGAAGGGGTGCATCGAACAAAAAGCTTTACGTTACTCCCTAGTTTTACACTCTATAAAACTTACAACAAAAACTCAGCTTCCAACGGCCTCGTCAACAGACACTCAACAGGCAAATTTTCTCAAAATACGCACACAGCAACTATCGTTTACCAGATCACTCAGCAAGTAAACTCCATCAACTATCGCACACAGCAACCATCGTTTACCAGATCACTCAGCAAGTAAACTCCATCAACTATCGCACACAGCAACGCGTTTCTATCATCGAACAATAGACAAAACGCACTCAAAATTCAAAGCAGCAATGAATGTTTCTGTTTTTTTTTTTTACTTCATTTCGATTTCATCATAATTGTTGTTTCCACTTTAACTGTCTTTCTGCTGCACATCGGCTTTGTGTCAGCGTTCCAATTCCACACTTCGAAAAAGCTTTTCTCCTTCTGAGTAACAGAGAGTATTGTTCTATTTCCAATTGTTTGTTTCGTTTTTCATTTCATCAATCACACATACAGCGATGATCATTAAACATTAAACGTCGATGTGAAAAAGAAAACTTCACAGCAACAGAGATTGTTCTTAATTTCACAACGGTGGTGGTTTTGTTTCATTTCACTGCGTTACTCTCTTTCTCTCACTCTCTTTAAAATCATTGCATTTTTTTTTTTTTTTAATTTTTTGTGTGCTCAATACAACTTCACATTGGGCTTTTCTTGTTTATTCTTGCATACAGCATCAAAGAGATACAACTTTTTGTACCGTATTTTCCCGTTTGTTAATTGATGACGCAATTTAACAATTTTTTCACAACACACTTTACTATATTTTACATTTTATTTTTTCTTTTATAATTTTACTTCTTTCTTCAAAAATCAGTCCAATTAGCTCAAAATTTGTAGGATTAACTCTGCCCACATTGTCACTTCGGCTCCATTAGTTAAATAAAACACCACAACACAATGCTTATTAAGTTTTAATAACACAAAATCATAAGTTTATTGATAGTTAATTCATTTTCTTAAAATTACACTTAAACAATTATCTTTTAAAGTAGTTAATTATAAAATAATGCGTAAACACAGTGATTCCATTTACTACTCCGTAGCAGCAAGAGCTTAACAAATATTGCTATGCTCAAACAAACAAAAATGCAGAAGAGCCATAGTAAATAAAAACAATTTCACTTCATCTGCTCTCATCTCGCTATCAGTTTTCAGCTCCCGCTTGGCTACGCAGAGCACATCATTTGATTTTTGCCTGTTTCTATTGCTATAGTTTATGACGCGACAGAACTACAAGCAGAGCAGAGCATATACTTTTTCATTTTTCGGCTATGGCTCTGCTACGGCTCTGTTCAAAGTGGGAGCGGTAGCGAGAGCAAAACAAAATACTACGAAGTAGCGTAGCATTTTCAAACGCTGTTTATAATATAAATATTGTTTATTATTGCACATTTGATAGTAATAATACATGCATTAGTATGTATACGTATAAATCTAGTTATTAAAATAATAAATTTCATCTTGTCATCAGTTCGGGATTCTTCATTTAACGCCGCGATTTGCTGAAATGTAAATGGTATTGGTACTCCCGTATGAATCCGTAGGCGTTTTCGTCTTTACACTCAATGCGCACATCTATTGGCAAAATAAGTTATGAATGTTTTATTACGGTTGCGTTGCAATTTCCCCACTTTTATTACGGTTCCTTGTTGTGCATCGATGTGCGCAAATGCATTGGGCTTGGAATTTCGTGGGAATGTGTGTTATCTATGACGACTGCGCGACGCCGTCGGTTTTAGAGAACATTCTGGAAATAAAACGATGTGTTGTTATACACACAAAATGCACTTAAATTATTACAATTATTTTTGTCTGCGGCGCAAAATCTCGTACATTGTATTCTGATGAACATAAAGTGGTTCTGTGTTTATATGGAGAGTAATTATTGACGAGTGCTTAACGTGTGCATAAAAATGAAAATCTCGATGCAGACGTTTGGCTTCAACTCTGTAAATACAAAATGTTCAACATGTACGTATTAATCATTGCACGAATTACTTACGAACGTCCAAGGAACTGCATAAAAACTCACTGCCAGCCAATTGTGTCTGTCACTATTTCATTGAGTTTCTTATTTGTTGCTTCTACGTTTTCATTTTTTTTCACTGAAAGGAACAAATTACAGTATTTTTCGGTTAATTCCACATCAAAATTTGCACAACTTTTTGTTCAATTAACCGGGGAACCAATTAGCCGATACCCGCATAATTGAACAATTCGTTCAATTACAAGAATCCCGTTTAATTACAGAAATCACGCATAATTGGAACTACTAATGAATTAAAAGCACTTTAAGTTTTTCAAAATAATTCTTTTACCTTAAACGAAAAGAAGCAAGTAACAGAAAAAAATGTAAATATATGTGTGTACGCAGGTATTTATTATTGTAGGTATGTATGTTTAGTTTTACAAAAAAATAAAAAAATTTTAATAAAAAACAATTCATATATTGGTTTTACAAAAAAAAAAATATAAATTTAAAGAATAAAAACAATTCATATGCATATACATACAGCTCTTCCATTCACGTAAGTATTAAAATATTACATAGTGCTTAAAAAATAAAAAAAGGAACAAATAAATTCATGTTGTACATATTCACACTTTTCGAGATCATTATTTAAAAAAGAAAAATAAACATGTTGTTTACATTTTAAAAGAATTAATTGAAAAAGTCTGTAATTTTTGTTTGTGTATTTTTTAATTTATTTGAGACAATATAAGACTCCATATTACCTAACTCACATAGGAACTTGTTTTCGGTACAAAAAAATGTCTGAAGTTCTTGTATGTATTTTAAAGCTTCTAGAACTGATGGAGGTTTTGGATTATCATGTTCTTGCTCTTCTTCCTCAACATCAGCCCCATCCAAAATATTTTCAATAATTTCCATATCAGTAAGCACTCCATTACATTCTTCATTGTCGTCACATGTTACGAATTCTTCAAATTCTTCTCTTAAATTGTCCGCTATTTCAAACTCATCGGAACTTTCAGTTTCCTCATTTTCTTCTTCGGGGGCCGTCTTCACTAATCTCGCCTGTAAAATTATACCTAGCATTTCTAAAATGTACAATAACAAAATCCGATAGTTTAATACCTTTTTAAAACAATTTTTAATAGACGTTGGTTTAACCATCCAAAAACTGCGCTTTGTCATATGCATTGCATGTAGAATATTAATTGACTTTGAAAACTCTTCAACTGTTTTCCCTAGCTCCATAGCTACAATCTGTTTTCTAACAATATTCTGTCAATAATATGACTTGAAGGCATGAATTATACCCTGATCTAGGGGCTGGGTTATTGCTGTAGTATTTGCTGGTAAAAACTGTAGATTTATGTGCTTTAAATTTTGGGGCTTCTTGTGTTCTACAAACAGAACAATGTTTCGTTTCTGTGAAGCCATTTCTTCTTCTAAATTAAGTATAATTTCGCTCCATAGATCTGCTGTCATCCACGCTTTTTGATTCGAATAGTATTTTAAGGGCAATACTTTATTTTTCAGGCAACGTGGGTGTTTAGCCTTTCCGATTACAATAACTTTTTTGTATTCACCCGTGGCATTGCATATAAAAAGTAATGTTACGCGCTCCTTAGATGACTTGAATCCAGTGTTACGGTATCCCTGTTTGCAAAGGCTTTTTGGAGGCAATGCTTTGAAAAATAAAGCGCTCTCATCCGCGTTGAAAATGTCGGCCTCCTCGTATTCTGATAATATATTTGGTGCAACTGAACTTAAAAAATCTTCTGCCGCATTTGAATCCTCAGATTTTTGCTCCCCATGTATTTTTCTGAGCTTAATTCCTTGCCGCTATTGTTGAGCCAACTGCTGCGCTTTTTCCATTAACATGTTTGTTGAAATGACTGCACCAGATGATTGCATTTGTTCGAACCAAATTTGAAGCGCTAGATCTACGTCAATATTGTTTCCATGCCGTTCACGCTTGCTTGACAATTTGCACTTGGAGGCTTTTGATTTTATTTCGAACTCATTTCGCAAAATTCTATTCAATGTGGTAAGAGAGCACCCATACTTTTTGCACAGCTCAGACTTCTGCTTGCATTTAGCTTCAGATAAAATTTTAAGCTTATCCTTAAGTGTAAGGGTTACGTATCGTTTTCCACTCATAGTCTACAAAAATTAACAATAAGATAAACTATGTTTTTATAGTTTTTATAGATAAACATAGTTTTCCATACATACATAGTAGAGATGCCACCCAGTGTTTTTCACAAATGATGTCAAATATGTATGTGCAAAAATGCCAGATTATTTTTCAATCATAATGCAATTAACCCGGTAAAATTAAGAGGAAATTTATTTTTGATGACATGAATTTTGAGCCAATTAAGCGGGAAAATCAATTAACCGGGTTCAATTATCGGAGGAAATTTACATGTGTTTTCGTATGCAAAATGTTTTTGCCCGATCATGTGGTTCAATTAAGCGTGGAAACCAATTAACCGTAGGGTCAATTAACCGAAAAATACTGTATTTTATTTGTCATACTCATTCATACTTACTGATGGTTTTTCTTTAACATGATTTTACATTTTATGCAAAAAAAATTCTAACACTTTTCGCACATTCAGCACTATGCAGCACAACTACTCATTGACGACTGAACGTTAGAAAACAAAACTCAATAACTCAAAAAAGAAGAATATGTACATCAGGGATGAGAAATCAGTTTCTTCGTTTTGTACTTTCCGTTCATTGAAATTGTACTTTTTGATGCGATGGTACCAAAATCAAAAAAGATATTTTGTTTTCAGAATTAATTTTATTCAAGTAAAAAGACATATCTACATAAACATTCTATTTAATGTTTGGGTACTTCGCAAACAGTGCTTTCGTCTATTGTTAGTGAATAATAATTTCTTTGGCAAAAGTTGGAAAATTGCTTGCAGTGTTAACACTATTGGCCTTTAAAACCTTATTTTACCATCATATTCAATCTGTAATTAGAATATTATAATGAACAACAAATGCGCTGAGAATAATTTCCATTTCTGATTCAGTCACGAGTGATCTCACGACATTGGCTGAAAAGTTTTTATTTTTATTTTTACATGAGATTCTCATATAGCACGTCTTAGTGTGACATTAATGACATCTTATTGTTACATTCCATTTCACAATATATAAATTTGCTTTTGCATAGCTTTTTTTTTCAAATTATTGATAAAAAAAAAACAGCAGATACGAAGATTTGTAAATTGTATTAAATTAGGCCCAAAAGAGTGATACAGCTCTTTTCGATCATATGTATGCATCAGGTATGAAAAATCAGTTTCTTCGTTTTGTACTTTCCGTTCTTTTAAATTGTACTTATTTATCCCGCTGGTACCAAAATCCAGAAAAATATATTACAATCAATTTTATTAAAGTATCAAGACGTATGTACATACACATTCTATTAAATTTGTTGTACTCTGCAATCGGTGCTATCGTCTATTGCCATTGAATAATAATTTCTTTCGCAAAAGTTGGCAATTTGCTTGCAGTTTTCACAATATTTATTGTCCTTTAAAATCTAGAATCTAGAACTGTAGTTCTAATATTATGTTCACCTACAAATGCGATCAGTATAATTTCTGATTCATGCACGAGTGATCTCACGACATTGGCCGAAAAGTTATACAGTCGAGTCCGGTTATAACGTACACCGGTTATAACGAACTATCGTCTATAACGAACACTTTTTTAAGTCCCAAGAATTTCGCTTCTACCCTATTTTACCCTGGATATAACGAACCAATTTGTCGAGTCCCTAGGAGTTCGTTATAACCGGACTCGACTGTATTTTTATTTTTTACCTTAGATTCTCGAAGAGCACGTCTCTTAATGTGACATTACCGACATGTTATTGGAACATCTTTGTTACATTCCATTTCACAATATATAAATTTGCACTTTACACAGCTTTTCTTTAAATTACTGACAAAAAACAATAGATGCGAAAATCTGTAAACTGTATTAAATTAGGCCTAAAAGTGCTGTATAAATGGTACTTACGATGGCGAAAATGTACCAAAACAGTACAATTGTATCATCTTTTGCATCCCTGATGTACATTCATTCCCATGTGTATGCATGTGTGTATAAAATGGTGTGTTACTCCTTTTTTGTGTTCTCTCTCTGTGAATTTATCTTATTCTCTTGGTTATTATTACTCAGACAACAGAGATACAAATACTTAAATATTTGAACGCAAATATTGTACTTAGTAGAATTTAACACGTCTATTGCTTGGATTTTGTCAAACAAACTATTGCGTATATCCGAATACGTAATATTAATAGCAAATGAGTTATATTTACATTGAAATAAGCTTTGTGTACAAGGAAATAAGCTTTACTTGCTACATGTTCTAAAACGCGTTTTACTTCTGTACAAACATTTAAAAATGACTGATTTTTCGGCGTGTATGTATTTACAACGCCACTGATTTAAGTGCTGAGCCCAAAACACCTACAACTGTTATACACACAATGCTATGTCGAATGTCAGAACAACGCTTGACAACATCGTTGTTAGGCTACTACACTTACTTACTTGCTTATTACACTTCTTTACAACATTTACATTCCCAATACCGAATAGGCTACAGAAAAAAAATTAATCCAAACTGCAATCAGAATGTACAGTTCACACATATAACTTTGAAGCGCTTGAAGATATAGTATTATACGAAAAGAAAAAAATATCATTGATAACTTTATTAATGAACCGAAGGCAGAATAAATTCAACGAAAACAGAAATACTGAAGTGATGGCATCAGATGAGAAAATTGCGCAGCTAGAGCAGATGATTCGACAATTGGAAGACGTAATACGAGGTATGTCAAAAAAATATCGCGAATTTTTCATTTTCGCGGCCTACGTGTATTTCATTATTGATATTTTTGTAGCGTTATGTTAGTACTCATGTCCCTTACTTATGCTGACAAGGTCGGCCATTTTGTGTGTTTATAACTTGTCTTCGATTTTTATCTATTTCAGAAAATGGATCAAAGAATCTGCATCAAATTTTGTGTGAAAAACAAAATAAAGTGCGCTGACGCATTCCGAATGGTGACTGTGGCATATGGTGAAGCTACCTTGGACGAATGCATGTTTATCGGTGGTACAAAATGTTCTTAAAAGGCCGAGAAGATGCGAAGGACAAACAGCGTCCCGGACGCCCGAGCACGCTAACAACAGACGAAAACATTGATAAAGAGAATAAAATAATATTGGTCAATCGACGAATTACCATTAGAGAAGTTGCTGAGGATCAAAACATATCGATTGGCTCGTGCCATTCGATTTTAACCAATGATCGGGTCGCCGCTAAATTCGTGTCGAAATTGCTCAATTTGGACCAAAAACAGCATCGCGTTAAAATTGCTCAGGAGAAGCTCCGTGACGACCCAAGTTTGCTCCAGAGGGTCATAACTGGTGACGAATCATGGGTTTATTGTTATGATGAGGAAACTAAAGCTCAATCATCCCAATGGAAGCTGCCGCATAAACCAAGGCGAAAAAAGTGCGTCAAGTTCAGTCGAGCGTAAAGGTGCGCGTGGTGCAGTCTGAGTTCTTGCCACAGGGTAGTACGGTCAATAAAGAATATTATTGAGTTATGCGCAAATTGCGCGAAACTATCCGCCAAATACGCCCGGATTTGTGGAAGAACAAAAACTGGACCATTATAACGACCCTGCACACACATCGTTGCTTTTGCGCGAATATTTCGCCAAAAACAAGACAGTAATGCAGCAGCAGCCGCCGTATTCCTCTGGCCTAGCCCCCTGCGACTATTTTGTGTTTCCAAAACTGAAAGGTCGACGATACGCCACGATTGAGGAGATAAAGATGGCATCGATGGAGCGGCTGAACAAGATCACAAAAAATGATTATTTGAAGTGCTTCGAGGATTGGAAAAAACGTTAGCAGAAGTATATTATATCCGAGGGGAATTACTTTGAAGGGGACAAAATAGACATTCATGAATAAATAAATATTTTTTAAAAAAATACAAAATTCGCTATATTTGTTAACATACCTCGTAAATCAACAACAACAGCAAAATCAATTTCAATTGCAGCAAAGTCTAAAATATCAAACTGAACGAAATGAGTTAGAGGACCAACATCATCCAAATCGTTTCGGAGATGCTGCACATTTAATCAGACAACTTGGACCCCATCCAAGACAAGATGATCCAGCATTTGGCAGATGTCGAATTCCAGCCCTATACTTTTGAAACCACGAAATGGATAACCCTATATTACACGTTTTTACAAAAAGGGCGAACATAAAGAATTTCGAAAAGATTCGTTGAGCGAATTACACGATTTCTAAAATGGGTAGACTGTTCCATTTGTATGGGAGGTACCAGAAGGGGAGTTGCCAGACTTCCAAGTTTTTGTCTGAAACTTTGTACAGTCAGTTATACCTTTACTTAATACAGAATTTCGCCAAGATCGAACTGGGCATATTGGTATTATTACACGATTTCTAAGGGCGGGATGGTACATATGTATTGGGAGGTACCAGAAGGGGAGTTGCCAGACTTCCAAGTTTTTATCCGAAACTTTTTCCAACCTTTGCTATACTAAATACAAAATTGAGCAAGAATTCGTTGGGCATATTCATATTATTACACGATTTCTAAAGGGCGGGATGATACATTTGTATAAGAGGTACCAGTAGGGAAGTTTGCCAGACTTCCAAGTTTTTGTCTGAAACTTTGTCCAGTTATACCTTTACTAAATACAGAATTTCGCCAAGATCGCGATGGGCAAATTGGTATTATTATATAGTTTCTAAGGGCGCGGGATGGTATATATGTATGGGAGATACCAGAATGGGAGTTGCCAGACTTTCCAGTTTTTGTCCGAAACTTTTTCCAGCCTTAGTTTTACTAAATACACAAATTGAGCAAGAATTCGTTGCTCATATTGATATTATTACACGATTTCTAAAGAGCGGGATGGTACATTTGTATGGGAGGTATCAGAAGGGGAGTTGCCAGACTTCCAAGTTTTTCTCTTTCGAAAGCTATGGTGCGTACCAGCAGAACAGGCAGACAGACATGTCTCAAACGAAAGTCGTGATTCGAATTTGGTTCAAAGACACCTGGGGTGAAATGTGAATATTTCTATGTGGTTAACCTTTTGAGCCGTATCAAATGTTATATACCCTCTTACCCATAGGTTGAGGGTATACAAAAACAGAACTGTCGCCTTAAATACAATATTATATATTTAAAAACTGTATTGCTAATATTTATATATAAGTCTACGTACAAGAATAAATTTTAAGAGTTTATGCTAATTTTTGATGTAAAAATGGTGTATTTTTGGAAAACTATTATGTAATATATGGACTGGTTAGAATTAATAGGAATTCAAACAGAAAAAAGGTGTCGTTTCGCAGTGATGCAAACGTGTGCGTACATAAATAAAATTAATGAAATAAAATATATATTTTAAAGATTTACACGACATATTAATAAGAAGTTGGGTAGCCCCTCAGTTTCAGAACCTCATTTAGGAGCTTTAGGATCGATGCTAACAGTTTTGCAGTGTAATCAGAGCTAATATTGTACCATTCCTCGACCAGCACTGTTTTAAGCATATCTTTGGAAATAATAACGCAAAATTCAGTAATATAGTCAACATTTATAAAGTTTAAAGTTTTGTCCGCTTAATTTTACGGTTTTTCTTAATTTTAAAATTATGTTTTTAAAATGTGCTTTTACAACAAAAACAATTATAATACTAGGGGGTACTTTAGTTATGGACAATACTGTAAGTATATATGTATGTGTTTACAACGCCACTGATTTAAGTGCTGAGCCCAAAACAAACTACAACTGTTATACATACAATGCTATGTCGAATGTCAGAACAACGCTTGACAACGTCTTTATTTGGCTACTACACTTACTTACTTGCTTATTATACTTCTTTACAACATTTACATTCCCAATACCGAATAGGCTACAGAAAAAAAATTAAACCAAACAGCAATCAGAATGTACAGTTCACACACATAATTTTGAAGCGCTTGAATATATAGTATTATACGAAGTGTTTTTTCTTTTTAAATAAAAATAAAAATCTAAACAATTATACTAAAATTAAACACTAAATTCAACATTTACTAACAAATAAAATAAACAACGCAATCATAAAATAAAATGTGCAACACAAATTAAACAGACTAGAAAAAAAGAGAACATAACATATCAACAACCACATCATTACAACAACAAGAACAATAACCTGCACTACGCATCAAAACAAAAAATACAACACACATTGTCTTGCCCCACTCGTTGTCTTGCACTTGTGTTCACCCCTCTCTCTACCCTTTCGCAAATCACAAATAGTTCTGCATTCTTCTTGTCGCTGTTCTGTTTCAATTTCAATTTCCATAATAATTCTTGGATATACATCTCCGGAGAGTCAGTACGCTGAGTTATTTGCCGCGCACAATGACTTGGCGCAATTAGTGAATGAACCAACACACATTCCGCGTGTTGAAGGGCAACAACAAAATATTCTTGAACTTTTCTTAACCTCTCACCCTGAAAAGTATGAGGTTAACATTCTTGCGCCTCTTGGAAACTCGGATCATTGCACCATTTCAGCATCCTTTTCGTTCTCCGATATTCGAGGCTCTTCTAAACCAGTCACGAAGAGAACAATGTACATATACGAAAAGGCACGTTGGACCGAGCTCAACAGTTTTTACCAGCAATTTAATTTCCTGGACAACAATGTCGATGCTGCTGCTGAAATGGTCGAGAAAATAATTCTTCTTGGTATAAATACATTTATTCCCTCGAAGACTACTTCGATTAAACCTCCAAAAAAAGTTTGGTTTAATCACACATGCAAAGAAGCTGTCAGATCCAAAGTGGAAGCGTTTAGAAAATGGCGTTTAAATAAAAACGTCACTACTGAGCTGCAACGTAAGCAGGCAAGATCTAATTGCGCCAGAGTGCTTAGGCGTGAAAAACTTCTCCACGAACAGCACCTTCGTGCTAAAGTTCTTTCTTCTCCCAGGGGAAGTAAGAGCTTTTGGTCATTCGTTAAAAGGGTAAGGAACAATTCTTCATCTTCTATTTCAACCCTTGTTGACGGTGATCAGATATTTATTGATGTACAATTTATTATCGAATATTGTACTTTAATAATTACCACTTTGTTTTATGAAATTATAGAACGCTTTTGTAAAACTGTTTGTAAATGAAAAAATATTGAAAATATTTTTGTCAGTACGATACACATTTTCAAACAAATAAAACCGTTTCTTTATAAAAGATATAAACCATTGCGCATACATATACATATTTCCAATAATATTCACTGACCCGGTTGACAAAGCTAACCTTATGGCTGAAATATTTGCAAAGAATTCATCTTTCCTAGAAAGCAGTCAACCACTCCCCGTTATCGAGAACGTATCTAGTTCGATGCCTCAGATATTTTTTCGAACACGTGGCGTTAAAAGGGTTCTTGCAGATCTCAACGTAAATAAAACTCCGGGCCCGGATGGTATTTCAGCACTTGTCCTATGTAAGTGCTTTTCGACGCTAGCTTGTCCATTGCGCAATCTTTTCAACATGTCGTACCGTGCTGGTATTTACCCTTCACGTTGGAAAGTTGCCAATGTTCAGCCAAACCCCAAGAAAGGTGAGGCTACTAATCCTTGCAAATTCCGCCGAATTGCAATATGTTCTGCGCTCTCGAAAGTTATGGAGAGCATGGTTAATCACCATCTTGTAAGGTATCTAGAGTCTAACGGCCTCCTGAATGATCGACAAAATGGCTTCCGTAGAAATCGATCTACTGGAGACCTGATGGCGTTCCTTACGGAGCGATGGAGTCGATCCATTCACCGCCTTGGTGAAAGTATGGTCGTGGCTCTGGATATCTCCAAGGCGTTCGATAGGGTCTGGCACGGAGCACTCATATCAAAATTTATTGCATTTGGTGTCGGTAATACCTTCTCTCGATTTATATCGAGTTTTCTCAGGGATCGCTCTATACGAGTTGTTATAGATGGGGTCTCATCCAGCGAGCATAGGTTGACCGCAGTAGTGCCACAAGGCTCTGTCCTGTCTCCTTCTCTATTTCTTATTTTCATTGACGACCTGTTGGGTCAGACTGTGAACCCAATCTACTCATTTGCGGATGACAGCAATCTCTGTCATTCAAACACATTTGACCATCGGCCAGGTCCTCTGGAGGTCGAGGACAAAAGGCGAACGATGAACGACTCACTTAACAGCGATTTGGCGACGATTTGTGAGTGGGGCCAAATGAACAGAGTAGATTTTAATGCACAAAAGACCCAGTGCTGTTTGTTGTCACACAAACGTTCACCAGATCCAGCATCGTCGTCAATTTCTATGGGTGGTGTGGATATCGACGATATGACTCTTGATGTTCTGGGCATAAAGATACAGGGTGATGCTCGTTGGGCAAGCCATATATTCGAAGTGTCGAAAGAAGCATTCAAGTGTTTAGGCTTTTTAAAGCGGTGCAAGAAATACTTCACTCCATCTGATCTCGTAAATATTAACACCACCTACATCCGGCCTAAAATGGAATATAACTCCCATATATGGGCAGGATCTCCAAAGACATCTTTGCAGCTTTTGGTGCGTGTACAGAGGAGAGCGGTGGTGATGATTGGGGATATTAGGGTATCCAACTCTATTGTCTCCCTTCAGCATCGCCGGAATGTGGGATGTGTATCGCTATTCTATAGATATTTCAACGGTATCTGTTCGTCAGATATCCGTCGTCTGATCCCTGAAGTTAGAACATTTAGTCGGAATACACGGCTATCCAGGGAATCTCATCCGTTCGTTGTCAAATGGCCGTTTGACCGGACGACGCACTATAGAGAAATTCGTTCTTCAGCCGAACTGTTCGCATGTGGAATAATCTTCCAACAAGTGTTGGATGACATTATCAAATTCAAAGCAAACATCAACAAACACGACTCCCTCTTTCCTCCCTCCATTACCCTTCTTTCCCATCGCTAACACAGTGCATTGCATTTATAGGGGGCATCACTGAGTGTTAGCCAAAAAAAAAAAATATTGGCCAATCGACGAATTACCATTAGAGAAGTTGCTGAGGATCTAAACATATCGATTGGTTCGTGCCATTAAATTTTAGCCAATGATCGGGTCGCCGCTAAATTCGTGCCAAAATTGTTCAATTTGGACCACGAACAGCATCGCGTTAAAATTGCTCAGGAGAAGCTCCGTGACGACCCAAGTTTGCTCCAGAGGGTCATAACTGGTGACGAATCATGGGTTTATGGTTACGATGTGGAAACTAAAGCTCAATCATCCCAATGGAAGCTGCCGCATGAACCAAGACCGAAAAAAGTGCTACAAGTTCGGTCGAGAGTAAAGGAGCGCGTGGCCATAAACCATAAACAAGACAATAATGCTGCCGCCGTATTCCTCTGACCTAGCCTCCTGTGACTATTTTGTGTTCCCAAACTGAAAATCATCCAAATCGTTTCGGAGATGCTGAACATTTAATCAGACAACTTGGACCCCATCCAAGACAAGCTGATCCAGTATTAAAGACATGGTGATCCAGTATTTTTGAAAAAGCCAAATTCGTTTTGGGTGAAATATACATAGTAATGTTGACCTTGTTCACAACAATTAGAAATCATATGCAAGGAAACGAAACAATGATGGCCATAATCACAACATATTCTAAACTAGGTTTACTAGAAGACAAAGAGGCTATAGACAGATACCAAAGCCACGTATATAATCCAAAACCCAGTACAACTAATTTCAGTAATAAGTATGAAAACAAGTCCGAGAACAATAGCGGAGATTTCAATAACAATTATAAGGAAAATTTTAACAATTATTATACTAGTCGAAATTTTAATAAAAATGCAAACAATTTATATACAAGCTATAAAAAAATAGTAATAGATTCAATATCAAAAATGGTCCCCGTAACCAATATGAGAACCAATCTAAAAACTTTTGAGGAAATGCAGCGAATGCTGTCCTATGCCAAATAATAGGATATGCAATTTCTTTATGATCAAGAGTTGCCGTAGATTTGATCCTGTGCCAAGTTGCAGGATATCATTATCTTGGTGAATCACCCCGATAACAAAAAATATCAAAAGGGCAAACAAGCCTTATCAAAGACAAAAATAAACAACTTATAATAGACAAAATCGTCTTTTATAAACATTTTGGTGACCCCGACGTGATCTGAATTCCAGTTTCCCCCCACCAGTGGTAAGGAACTCGGAATACTCTAACACGCCTTGCACACATTCATCAGGACACCGGTCCAGACATCGAACCAAAGCAGAATTCCAGTTTCCCCCCACCAGTGGTAAGGAACTAGGAAAACTCTTGGTGAGCTGCAGCATATTGTCCTGGTTGACCGGCAATTGCTGAGATACGGAAAGGTGATTCCTCACTTGCACTAGCTCTGATTCAAGTTGAGCAGGTGTTAGTAATAATGGGCTGATTTTTCCGTGGTGCGAGTCGGATAATACCGAAATTATTGTTGACTGAATTCGATGTAATCTGGCGGAAATCATAGAAAGCTGAACTGAGAGGGATATGAAGATTTGGAAGAGTTTTGCCTGATGACTCTCCTGTTCATCCGTGTGTAGCCTTGATACGATTTCGGATAATTCAGCATCTAAGTTTTCGAACTTTTCCTTTTTTGTGAACCCGTCCTGTTTGAACACGTTCAATGTCGCGTCAATAATTGATGTTTGATTTCTTAAAATCAGTTTAAGTTTGTTTTCATCCTCCTTAATTGTGCTGATGGTGTTCGACATTTGTTCCGCATAAGTAGAGTCTAACACGCCGAAAAGTGAATTAGCGATGTTGCCGACAACGTCTACTGCACCACGTTTCGTCCTTTTGCCTTTTAGTAGCATATTTTCATTCTTTAGGTCTGCCAATCCGAATTCAAGTGTTTTTAATGTATTCATACAAGTTGTCTTTTGAGTTATCAGATTACATAAATGCTTTAATGCGATGGTTCCATTCGTGAATGCAGCCATCTCTCGCCAATATGGTTCTAATGCATAGTAGCTTACAAGATTCCAATCGGATTGTGATATTTTAGTGTTTCCAATCCCCTCGAAGTGTATGTCGATGTTTGGTTCAAATTCCGTTATTTCCACATTTCCTGCGAACACAAGTGGAAATGCGAGTAGTGTTATAAGCAGTATGGGCATGCTGGGATATGTTGAAATTCTTTGCCTTTTGTTCGATGGACTTCCGTCAGGTGGAGGTACAGAGAGTTGTGCTTCCTCATTATCGGTTGATGTGTTAGACTGCTGATTTGTGTTGATCCGACATTCTTCCATATCATCATTCATTCTCGGAAGTGGTGCTAGTGGTGCCGTTTAAATACACCGGACGCAGTTTTGACATCTGCAACTCTTACAATGTTGTCGTCACCCTTATAAGTTTTTATCACCCGTCCTAAAGGCCATTTCATGACTGGAACGTTATCTTCTTTGACAATAACGATATTACCTTCCTTGATGTTTTTTGACTGTTCTTGCCATTTATTTCGGTATTGCAGTTCGTTGAGATAGTCCCGCGACCACCTGCTCCAAAATTCATGTTTCAGACGAGAAACTAACTTCCATCTGGTTTCCAAGCTAGTGTTCGTGGATTTAGCCTGTGCGTCAATTTGGGCTATGAGAGGTTCTCCGATTAAAAAATGTCCTGGAGTAAGTGCAGCTATATCATTCGGATCATTTGACATCGGTGAAATAGGTCTTGAATTCAGTATTGCCTCAATTTCAATTACCAATGTTTCCAGCTCTTCATATGTCAACGATGCATTTCCAAGACTTCTAACTAGAAGATGTTTTGCGGATTTTACGGCTGCTTCCCATAGCCCACCAAAATGTGGCGCTCTTGGCGGTATAAAATTGAACTATATACCCCTTTTTGTGCATTCATTAGTAATTGTTTTTTGTGAGTCGGAAGAGTATATTATGCTTGACAGCTCAGGTAACTTATTTTTTGCTCCTACAAAGTTTGTCGCATTGTCACAATACAAGTTTTGACAGTGGCCACGGCGACCAATGAATCTTTTAAGGGCCCCAAGAAATGCGTCGGTTGTGAGATCACTGACAAGCTCCAAATGTACAGCTTTCGTTGCGAAACAGCAAAAAACTGCGATGTATGCCTTGTGCGGTCTTTTCCCTCGAATTTTGTAGTGCACGGTTATTGGACCACAATAGTCGACTCCAGCATTTACAAATTTACAAATTTCCCATTATTTGATTGAATAGGACAGGTTTGGCTTTACTACATCTGGTACAGCGATGTATTGTAGCTCGAGCCATAATTTTCCCTTTTATTGGCCAAAACCTTTGTCGAACAATTCCTAGTAGTGTTTGTGCACCACAATGTTTATTGTCTTTATGACCCATTTCAAATATTAATTTTGAAATTGGATCATTGTATGGAATGAGCAGCTGGTGCTTTGAATCATACGCCAGTGATGAAGCTTCAAGTCGACCGCCAACACGAATCAGTCCATTTTTGTCCAAAAATGGTGAAAGATTGCTTAAACAGCTTGATCCTCGTAGCTCATTGTATCTTCTTAGCAACTGTACCTCTTCCTTAAAATCGGATGTTTGCATTTGCCTGATAATTGGAACTAGTGCATTATCTAATTCCTCCGTCGTGAGTGATATCAGAGTCTTTCGCTGCTCCCTCTGACACCTGGTATGTTGTATTAAGCGCAAAACGTATCCCACAATTCGTTGTAGGCGATGGAAACAATTTTTGTGGTTGATTTTGTATACGAAGTCAAGCTCATTTACCGCTGCTACAAGTGACTCGGGTGCCTTCTTTTTCCTTTCCAAATTGTTAGAGCAGGAACTTGGGCTGAATTTTGGAGGCCAGACACTTTCCTTGCCATGTAAAAATAATGGCCCGCAGAACCACAGAGTACACTCTTTTAAGGCTTTAGGTGACATACCTCTAGATAGAATGTCTGCTGGATTATTTTTTGAGCTAACGTGACGCCATTGTTCTGCTTGTGTTGTTTCCTGGATGCGTGAAATCCGATTTGCCACAAAGGTATTGTATAGTGTTGAGGGTGAGTGTATCCATGACAAAACAATTTCGGAATCTGTCCAAAACCATATTGGGCTCGTAACTTGAAGGTCCGTTGCGATTTTGGCTGCTAATTTTGCTCCTAGTTCTGCCGCACAGAGTTCCAAGCGCGGTATTGTTCCATTTGGAAGTTAACGGTTTCACAGCCCAAATGGGTAGTTGCTACCAACATTTTGGTAACATCATCCTCTTTGAGGGACAAAACATCTAAACCTCCCGACATTTTAACGTATTATGAGTTACGGAACGTTGTGGATGCCACTGGGAGCGATAATAAAATGTACTACAACAATGTTCAAGTTTTTATAATGAAATCTTGAAATAATGATCTGCGCTTTTTATTCAAATAAACAACAAATACTTAATTTTATTTATTGGCACCGTGATTTTTTTTTTTGGAGCTGTCAATAGAGTCTTCTTCTTTAGACAGTACTCAAAATGTTTATAAAAGACGATTTTGTCTATTATAAGTTGTTTATTTTTGTCTTTGATAAGGCTTGTTTGCCCATTTTATATTTTTTGACGAAACGAGGTAACGGCAGCCATGAACACTAGGGTGGAGTGAAAACATGCTTTTTTTTTAATTTGAAAAAGTTAACCTCGGAAAGAGATGTAGTCTGGGGTCCTAATGAGGGGAAAAATAAAGAAACATTTTTTAAAAAAATTTTAGGGGTCGCGCCACTCCCTCGAAATTTGGAAATTATCGCTATTTTGGCGTTGATTTTAGAAAAATCCTAAAAATTAACGACTTAACTTATTCGAAATTTAAAAGTTTGAGCTTGTTCAGTGCCCAAACAAAAGTATTTGAGGCAAATATGAGGATAATCGACTAATATTTGTAGCTTTGGTGGCGATTTCATTGTTCAGTCAATTTTCTGAAGAAGGGACGATTTGACTTATTTTACTTTTTGAAATTTTTGAACAATGAGAAATTTTTTTTTAAATTTTTTCATGCCTTTATTTCATTGTTTACGCTATTGCAAACATTTATTGACATAAAACTTTTTAGGATTTTTCTAAAATCAACGCCAAAATAGCGATAATTTCCAAATTTCGAGGGAGTGGCGCGACCCCTAAAATTTTTTTTAAATTTTTTTCTTTATTTTTCCCCTCATTAGGACCCCAGACTACATCTCTTTCCGAGGTTAACTTTTTTTTTTTGAATTTCACTCCACCCTAATGAACACGACTTCGACAAGCAATGAAGGTAAATTTATACCAGCATCCCAAAGACCAGATGGGACTTGGCGGAAAGCCAGACGTGTCAAAGATAGCTATGTGCCTCAGGAGGAAGTGCCCCTTTACGAAAGCAAAGGCAAACAATTCGCCCAACGCAGGACGGTCTGCCGCCAGGAATGTGCCCGGCTATGGTAGAAGCAGCCAAGAAAGTGCGCGAAAAGAAGGAGAAGGCTAAAGCTAAAAGTAATACAGCAGTCGTCGCTATCAACGCCAACACCGTTACTACAAACAAAATTGCACCTGCTGCTAATGGACAGAAGACCAAAGTTTCTGATACATCGTCCACGTCAAATGGCTCCAAGTCCATGGAAGCGTTGAGTAAAAACCTTGAAAATAATTTGAAACTGCAAGGGGAACCCCAAGATCTACAAAAGAAGTGCAAGAAACTGCAGAAAAAGTTAAGGTTAATGTCGAAGCAGTCAAAAGAATCACTAAACGCACTATTACTTCAGATCTCTCGAGACTGTTCGATCCATTGGGAATGCTTGCACCCATCATAGTATCGGCCAAAATCCTTATCCAGAATTTGTGGCAGTTAAAATTGGATTGGGATCAATCTCTACCTGCAGAGCTTCATACAAAATGGCTCACATTCCGCTCGGACTTAAATGTGTTGAGAACGCTTCAGATATCAAGACATGTTTTCAAAGGAGGAATCCCAGAGGCAACTCAATTACACATTTTCTCTGATGCATCGGAAAAAGCTTATGGAGCAGCGGCATATATTCGATCAGTGTTCAAAGATGGCGCCATTATAACTCGATTGTTATGTGCCAAATCTCGCGTAGCCCCACTCGAGAAACATCCAAACCGTTGAGTTGCTTTCTTCTTTTACACCCATTAACCAAGTTACAAGTGCTTGTGTTAAAATATTCATTATCTTGGTGAATCACCTCGATAACAAAAAATATCAAAAGGGCAAACAAGCCTTATCAAAGACAAAAATAAACAACTTATAATAGACAAAATCGTCTTTTATAAACAAACTCGCACAGACGGATTTATGGATTTGGATGTTGGTGAGGAAAATGAAGCAATTTTCTTAACATTGCCTCTGAATATAAATTTTACGTAGTACTAATAACTATTGGTAACCTGAAACTTATATGCCTTATAGATTCAGGCTCAACTACAAGTATTATAAAGAACAATATATTAACAGAACCATTAAACAATTGTTGCTATTTTTGAACTGTAAATGGTGTGAACTAGATACTACTGTATGTAACAACTCCACTTCCAAAAGAATTTTTAGGAACTGGTACACTTCAGTGGAAACTATTTGATTTCTCAAACGCAAATTATTTCGCAATTATGGGAGAAAATATCCTTATCCCTTTATGCCCGAATTAAAATGGGCGGGTCAAAGCATAGTAATGCCAAAACGGTATTGATTGAAACAACTTAGTATGTTTTCTGATTTGGTAACGTTTACGTCAACGCATTCCCGTTGTCTCAGTAGATGGATCTAATAACATTTGTCATTCACCGTTTAATGTTCGAACTAACGTATTATATCCAACACCAAAGGTATACGGATCAAATGACCATTAGCAAATGACTTTAATGGGAATTGAAAAGTTGGAAAATTATTACACACGTGCACTACACCTACCTTTTCCAGAAGAATGATCATATAAAACTGATTTGTATGATCATTCTCAGTAGTACATTGTATTTTGTTCTCATAATACAATTGCTTAATTAACGTTTTTTTTTATTTTTATTATATTTTTAACTCATTTCTAAATAATTTTAGTCTATCCTTATGAACGATCTGAGTTTAGCCCATATTTAGTTTCCTTAGCATAATCATCTATATTATACAATGGATCAATCTTATCTGTAATACCTAAATTTACAATTTGTGTTGGGGGTCTTCCAAATACTAGCTCGTAAGGACAGTATTGGTGTACAGTCGACGGCGGTGTATTATAACAATCTTGGAAATATATTTACCAAACATCCCAGTCGTTTATGTCATGGGTGTTCTGGTTTGTGTCGTTGTTTTAGCTATGTGACATTTGTTGCACTTTTTTACATAGTCGATAATTGTTTTGTCATTTGTGGCCAATAGTAATATTTTCGTCGTAATATTAATTTTGGACTTATAATTTTTGTCTATTATTGTCAGTTTTTGTAGTAGGGCTACTTTTATCGTTTTTAAAATTTTGTTGTCCATTTCTTTAAATTTATTTAACAAGACAGTTTCAAAATCTGATCGTTTGGTGACATTTTATGTTGTGGCGTTCCATGCGATCCGGCTTCTAATTCAAGCCTGTGGAAAACTGACCAAAGTCTATATTTCCATCGCTCACTCTAAATTTTGAGATAACTTTCTTCCCATGTTTAAGCAAACATTTAGTGGAATCTAGTTTAATCAGCACAAATTTACGCACGTCATTATTATTAATAATCTCATATATTGTCCTTGCAATTTTTGCGTTTTACCTGCGCAGGTATTTTCCTGACGTTTCGCTGATCGTGTCAATATCTTCATAATTTTGTTATTCAGCTACCCTATTGTCCTTTGCGTCCTTGGTTTCGTCCTCGGTTACTACCATGATAATGACCTTTTCATCTTTGTTTATAATAAAACACCACATTACCATTGCCAGCTGCTTCTGTGCAACTATTGACGAATTTGGAGGTGGATCAATTTTTTGTCATGGCTTTGATAGCTTGTTGCGTGCTGTATTTTGTGGCCATATCGTTTGTCAGTCCATCTGAGATATAAGCTGCCTCGAGGGTTTTTGTCAAGTCTGCAACCTCCTTAGTGCATTCGTTTGCTGTTTTATTTTTCTGTTTAAAATTCATGAGTCTTGCTGTAACGACTTCCACTGATTCGCCTTTAACAGTTCTCTTTAATGTATCTATTATCTGACTTAAAGAAATTTCATTGCTTATTAAATTTCTTGCTGTGCCTTTTAATTTGGTTTTTACCAATTAGACGGTCTATCTGTGTTTAAACACGTATATGATTTATCAAATTATTCTTTAATTTGTCTACAATTTCCAATGATAGTTTAAGAAATTTTTGTCGAGTTATTTTTAATTCTTTCTAAATTTTTTCCAAGTCATTTCCATGGCTAATGTATCTTTTGTGTAATAAATACATTTTAATTAACAAATTATCTGCACTTGATATTATAGAAATAAATAATAGATACCATATATAATCTATCTGAGTAGTGTGGTCTATTATCTCTATATTATTTATTACACTTGCATTAGGATTTGATATTTTGGAAAATTATTACACACGTGCACTACAGCATTTTTTATGCCAGATATGAACTGACACAAAATGCAAAGTCCTTCGAATCCTGGTTCTTCAGTTACAGGATGTTGACTGTAGACAGTAGAGGTACATTTTACAAACAAAGTAAAGACTTATCTCATGCTTACTTGTTTTTAAATAATTTGCTGACCTTTATTTATTTAATTTTGTAATTGGTTTTACTATAAAACAATTATTTTAATACGTTTCAACACTTTTTGTATAAACACTTTTTTCGCGAAACTATTTTGACAAGTTTACTACTAAGAACAGCTACTGAGAACGGCTACTGAAAGAACGCGTGCACATATTACAATAGAACACATAGACCGCAGGTCAAACAAATCAAAATAGTGGTCATATAAGGCAACATCATGCATGTAAGGGTTATAGGGTAAGTGTACCAGTCGTCGGCAGTTTATCTTTTTGTTTTTAAACTGATGTCCTTTCGTATGTGAATATACAATTGGGGTAACAACTATATATTCTATTTCCATAATGGGTTTTGTTTTATTATTAATAAACTGTATTCCAACAAATATTTAATTAATCTGACAAATTTATGTATTTTCAAAAATACGTCGTATTTGCCAGTAGTCCGCCTCAATTTTCCTAAATTCGACAATTGGTGATACTATTTGTTAAGCAATATTTTTTTTGTTAAAGCAATAATAGAATCCTACCTAAATAAATACAAATTTGGTATATATTTCAATAAAAGTTGTTCATATTCTTATATATATAATATAAATGAGATCTTTAAAATACAATTTCGTTGTTTAGCACACTAATTGCATAAATAAAAAAGTAATATATATATATTTTTTTTTTTTTTGACTAACACTCAGGGGATGCCCCCTATAAATGCAATGCACTGTGTTAGCGATGGGAAAGAAGGGTAATGGAGGGAGGATAGAGGGAGTAGTGTTTGTTGATGTTTGCCTTGAATTTGATAATGTCATAGCAGGCAGGAAAAAACAATTGTTGGAAGATTATTCCACATGCGAACAGTTCGGCTGAAGAACGAATTTTCTCTATAGTGCGTCGTCCGGTCAACCGGCCATTTGACAATGAACGGATGAGATTCCCTTAATAGCCGAGTATTCCGGCTAAATGTTCTAACGTCAGGGACCAGACGACGGATATCTTCTGAACAGATACCATTAAAATATCTATAGAATAGCGATACACAACCCACATTTCGGCGATGCTGTAGGGAGACAATAGAGCTGGATACCCTACCATCCCCTATCATCACCACCGCTCTCCTCTGTACACGGTCCAGAAGCTTCAAAGATGTTAATGGAGCCCCTGCCCATATATGCGAGTTGTATTCCATTTTAGGCCGGATGTAAGTGGTGTAAATATTTACGAGATCAGATGGAGTGAAGTATTTCTTGCACCGCTTCAAAAAGCCTAAACACTTGAATGCTGCTTTCGACACTTCGAATATATGGCTAGCCCAGCGAGCATCACCCTGTATCTTCATGCCCAGAACATCAAGAGTGTCTGATTCGTCGATATCCACACCACCCATAGATATTGGCGGCGATGCTGGATAAGTGGAACGTTTGTGTGACAACAAACAGCACTGGGTCTTTTGTGCATTAAAATCTACTCTGTTCATTTGGCCGCACTCACAAATCGTCGCCAAATCGCGGTTAAGTGAGTCGTTCATCGTTCGCCTTTTTTCCTCGACTTCTAGAGGACCTGGCAGATGATCAAATGAGTACGAATGACAGAGGTTGCTGTCATCCGCAAAGGAGTAGATTGGGTTCACAGTCTGCCCCAACAGGTCGTCAATGAAAATAAGAAATAGAGAAGGAGAGAGGACAGAGCCTTGTGGCACTCCTGCGGTCAACCTATGCTCGTTGGATGAGACGCCATCTATAACAACTCGTATAGAGCGATCTCTGAGAAAACTCGATATGAATCGAGAGAAGGTATTACCGACACCAAATGCAATAAATTTTGATATGAGTGCTCCGTGCCAGACCCTATCGAACGCCTTGGAGATATCCAGAGCCACGACCATACTTTCACCAAGGCGGTGAATGGATCGACTCCATCGCTCCGTAAGGAACGCCATCAGGTCTCCAGTAGATCGATTTCTACGGAAGCCATACTGTCGATCATTCAGGAGGCCGTTAGACTCTAGATACCTTACAAGATGGTGATTAACCATGCTCTCCATAACTTTCGAGAGCGCAGAACATATTGCAATTCGGCGGAATTTGCAAGGATTAGTAGCCTCACCTTTCTTGGGGTTTGGCTGAACATTGGCAACTTTCCAACGTGAAGGGTAAATACCAGCACGGTACGACATGTTGAAAAGATTGCGCAATGGACAAGCTAGCGTCGAAAAGCACTTACATAGGACAAGTGCTGAAATACCATCCGGGCCCGGAGTTTTATTTACGTTGAGATCTGCAAGAACCCTTTTAACGCCACGTGTTCGAAAAAATATCTGAGGCATCCAACTAGATACGTTCTCGATAACGGGGAGTGGTTGACTGCTTTCTAGCAAAGATGAATTCTTTGCAAATATTTCAGCCATAAGGTTAGTTTGTCAACCGGGTCAGTGAATATCTGATCACCGTCAACAAGGGTTGAAATAGAAGATGAAGAATTGTTCCTTACCCTTTTAACGAATGACCAAAAGCTCTTACTTCCCCTGGGAGAAGAAAGAACTTTAGCACGAAGACGCTGTTCGTGAAGAAGTTTTTCGCGCCTAAGCACTCTGGCACAATTAGATCTTGCCTGCTTACGTAGCAGCTCAGTAGTGACGTTTTTATTTAAACGCCTGTTTCTGAACGCTTCTCTTTGGATCTGTCAGCTTCTTTGCATGTCTGATTAAACCAAAAATTTTTGGAGGTTTAATCGAAGTAGTCTTCGAGGGAATAAATGTATTTATACCAACAAGAATTATTTTCTCGACCATTTCAGCAGCAGCATCGACATTTTTGTCTAGGAAACATAATTTCCAGTTAAATTGCTGGTAAAAACTGCTCGGCCCAACGTGCCTTTTCGTATATGTACATTGTTCTCTTCGTGACTGGTTTAGAAGAGCCTCGAATAATGGAGAACGAAAAGGATGCTGAAATGGTGCAATGATCCTAGTTTCCAAGAGGTGCAAAAATGTTCACCTCATACTTTTCAGGGTGAGAGGTTAAGAAAAGGTCAAGAATATTATGATATTACTCTTCAACACGCGGAATGTGTGTTGGTTCATTCACTAGTTGCGTCAAGTTGTTATGCGCGGCGAAAAGCTCAGCGTACTGTCCCTCCGGAGATGTATGGCTCGAATGGGAAAGCCAAGAATTATTATGGACATTGAAATCACCAGCAACTGCAATTTCACTATCCGGATAATCTTCTAAAATTTGTGAAATGGAATCGGAAAGGGCGTCGAAGCCATTTAGGGTAGCCTCCCTTTCCAAACTTGGGCTTCTGTAAAGGAACCCGAAATGCAAAGTGTGTGATCCAATCCTGAATTTAACCCAAAGGGAGTTAAATTCTGGATCTTGTGAGTCTAAATGTTGCTGACTCTGAAACACCACACCGTTACGAATATAAACCACAAGAAAAAAAGAGGATAGCGTGTGATAACCAGGAATGTGAAAATCGTGTGGATCAGAATCCTCACATACCTGGGTCTCACATAGAGCGAGGACATCCGGTCTATGGAAGTTAACGTGCGAGTATACCGCAAAAAAATTCGTCCTAAGCCCATTAAATATTCTCTATCATCCAAAATATCTGAAGCATATCCCCATTTAAGGTAGTTTTTGAATTCTGCAAACCGTTTTCTGATACTTTCTTCTGTTATTACTTCTGGTCCTTTGCTGATTCCTTCCGCCTTTCTAAGAGCTAATCTGGGACGGGGTGTCATAGATCCTGAGTACCAATCCTGACGACCATTTAGAAATGGTGTAGTTCTTTCATCTTCTTTGATGATTGCTTGAACCGTGTTTAGCAATTCATTAATTTTGAGTGGAAATCCACATTTCGCAAGATTTGAAACCATTTCACCAAACGGGCTTTTCGGGACTTGATAAAACTGTAGGACCTCTCTTCTGGGACCTTCTGCAATGCGGCCATGAATTCGGTTTTGGAATGTTGTTCGTGGAACACCACAATTTTTGCCAGCTCCTAGTATAGATGTTGAATCTTCCCTTATGTTCCCTTTGCAAGGATTCTTCGGAGAATTGGTGGAATGGTATTTTTTGTTTAGTCGTCATATTTTGCAATATGAATCTCAAAATTCTATAAAATTTCAAGACTTGGGGACTACAAGTATAAATAAAATGAGAAGCAAAGTTACTACCGACTTTAGAAACTTGTTATCCTATACTACCAGAGGAAATGATTTTGAAGAATTTAATTATTTAATTATTATATCGAAAATGTTTGTTCACTCGAAACGATCCAAATCGAAAGTAATATGAACAACTTTAACGTCGATCATATGATCCCGAAGAGAGAGCATTAGCAACAAATCTAATTTTAGATTTAAAAGATTTTCTCTAAAAGGTCGGCGACGAACTATCTGCAACAAAGTAAAACATGCAATAATAACAACAGTTTATATTCCGTTATATACCAAAATTTATAGGTATACTCAAAATTATGAAATGGAGATACCACGTCAGATAGAAGAAATGCTCAAGAGTAATACAATAAGGGAAAGTAATTCCCCATACAACTGTCCCTTATGGGTTGTAAAATATCTGATAACTCGGGAATTAAGAAATATAGAATATATTACCGAAAACTAAATTATATATAAACTAAATTATAATAGGCAAAAAGTTTCCACCAAATTACTGTGAGGGAGGTGGATAGAAAACAGACTACGAATTTATCCGCGGGCTTAAGAATGCTCCGTCAATATCTTATAACCAAAACTTGCGTTCTCTTGGACTACATTTCGATATTCAGCTCATTATTGACTGAACATTTAAGAATCTAAGGAAACATTTTTTCAGCTTTAAGAAGGGCTAATCATAAAAAAAAACAATTTGATAAGTGTAATTTTCTTAAAAATCCGAACTGATTTTATTTTATTAAAATTTGCTTAAGCTTAATAAAGTAAAGTAAGGTGGGTTAGTGTTAGTGTGTGTGTGTCTACATGTTCCCGTGTGTTCTTAACCCATATTTTCCCAAGCAAAAAATTTTGATTTAATTGTTGTTTTCGTTATCTATATCGAAAAAGTAGCTCTTAAATAAGACAAAAATATGAGTTATATTTTTATGATTTTTATTGAAACTGAGTTTTAGCACCGCACCTTATATGGGGCGTTGGGAAAATATGCCCATGGATTATATATAGAGAAATAATATACACGACGTGATGTTGGAGCTGTTTTATTTATGAAAAGAAAAGCAAACAGTCAAAACGTATAGGCTTGCCCTGAATGTGCTGTTTTGTTCCGTGTTTACCAAAATAAGGCACCATGGACTCATCAATAGATAAATTTGTATCTCCGGGGAAGAACTTTAGCCATCGCTCATTCATCAAATTCCAAAGAGGTCTTACTTTGCCAAATTTGTCATCAGGAGGTAGACTACTATTATCACATGCATGAAAAAAACGTAGAAGCTCTTCAAAACGATTACGGGCCATGCATGAAGCAACTCCAGGATGATGAGTATCAATGCTCTGATCCCAATATAATCTGTAACATGATGCACTATTGTAACCAGACAACAGTAAAATTCCTATAAAATGTTTCACCTCTTCGATAGTGAGTCTAAAGTTTACGTGGCCTTTGGCAATAGCATTTTTTTCTGTACTAGAGCGCAATAGTTCCAATACTTTGTCATCAAAAAACTCTAATGGATTGTCTTTATCTAAAACAAAGTCAGGTGTAGTGGTTTCTTTTTCAGGTTTTGCTTTTATATCTGCGTGCATCCATTTCCTATTCACCATAGTCTTAGCTTTCTTTGCTGGATGTTCAACGGCTTGAGATGTTGATGACTGTTCCTCCTCTTCTTCTTGATTCATAACATCAATACCCTCTACAGTTTCAAGAACTCCTTCGGATGATGGTACCGTAAGTCGAACCTCAGCTTCAGCCAACAACTGGCGACGCGCAAGATTACTTATCTCTACTGCATCCTCGTTTCCACTATCTTCATCACTCAGATCATGATTTTCAGGTGGCGTAATAAAAATGTTAGAAGAAATTGTAAGGTTATCGTCTTCCAAGGCAGATATAATTTCATGAACAGTTAACCTGTAACAAAAAACTACACAAATTAGAACTCCTAAATATATGTAAACTACGTTCAAATAATATTATTGCTAGAAACTATCGTGGTGCCTCCTGTTCCCAATGCACCTCAAATGGGGCGTTCAACATAACCTTACAAAAGTCACGTGTAAAAATGAAATATCACCATTATCACACTATTACCAGATAATATAACAAATAGCTTACTAGAAACATCACTTCACTAAAATTATAAATAATAAATAAAAAAGTTATCACTTACCCTTTTCTGGAACTCATGTTGGTTTATATTCACAAAACTCGAAGATTTATAAAAAAGAACAAAACAGCACAATCACTGTAAACCACTATTTATTTCACTGCACAGACGTCAAGAATAAGATAAAACTATGACATCTACCCACACTTGTTATCATTTAGCTCTGTCACGTAAAATGTAAGTGCACCTTAAATGGGGCGGTGGGAAGATATGGGTTAAATTACCACAGACGGTGGGAACACAATTGTGCATATTAAGCAAAAGATGATTTGCCAAATTCTATGGGAATAGAATTTGAAATTGGATGTACATGGGGAAAAACTAAAGCAAAGTATGGGAACCAAATATTCATAAAAATGTAACACACAAACACTACACCTTCCTTCTTGGGAAGAATGATCATATAACCAGAATTGTATGATCATTCTTCAGTTTTTTTTTTGTATTTAAAATTAGGGTTATGTTATCATTTGTATTCTTATATAAAGTGATTAGTTTATAATCATACAATTTAATTATTTATGTTAATTAATTAATTATTTATGAAATTAAGTTTTATCTGAACAAATTATCTTGCATCATTATTATTAATTAGTTCGTAGACTTTGGGCTCAATTAATTGCTTTTTCATTTCTATTTCTTCTGTGCAGGCGTCTTCCTGCCGTCTTGTCGATCTTGTTTGTACCATCATAATTTCGTTCGTCAAATCCCTAAGCTCTTCTATAGTTATTCGAGATAGGGCGTCAGCAATGTGGTTATCCTTCCCCTTGAGGTATTCCACTGTCATGTCATATTTTTCCAAGTCCAATCTAATGCGAGTCAGGATTGCGCATTGAAAATAAATAAACAAGTGGTCTGTGGTCGGACTTCACTAAGAACTGTCGTCCGTAGACATATGGTCTGAAGTGGTTGATTGCCCAATGTATTGCGGCTAATTCCTTTTCCGTAGTGGAGTTATTACTTTCACCCTTAGTGAAACTTCTTGACGCATAAGAAACAGAAAGTTGAACTCCGTTATATTCCTGCGTTAGTACCGCACCACAAGCATATTTACTAGCATCAGTAGTTATGCAAAACTTTTTCTTAAAGTCGGGGTATTGGAGCAACGTTGGTTTCATTAATTCATTCTTTAAGTGCTTAAACGCCTGTTGCCATTCTGAATTCCACTCGAATTTGACTTTTTTCTTAGTAAGTCTCGTTAAGTGACGTGAGTACTCTGAAAATTTGTTAATGAATCTCCTATAATAGTTGCAAAATGCCACAAAACGTCTTGCACCATCTGCATCTATTGGAATGGGATAATTTTGTATGACTTCATATTTACTGTCATCGGGCATTATCCCCTTATCTGTGCATTTGTGACTTTGGAATGTTACCTCATGCATGAAAAAAGAACATTTCTCTGGCTTGAGATGTTGATGACTGTTCCTCCTCTTCTTCTTGATTCATAACATCAATACCCTCTACAGTTTCAAGAACTCCTTCGGATGATGGTACCGTAAGTCGAACATCAGCTTCAGCCAACAACTGACGACGCGCAAGATTACTTATCTCTACTGCATCCTCGTTTCCACTATCTTCATCACTCAGATCATGATTTTCAGGTGGCGTAATAAAAATGTTAGAAGAAATTGTAAGGTTATCGTCTTCCAAGGCAGATATAATTTCATGAACAGTTAACCTGTAACAAAAAACTACACAAATTAGAACTCCTAAATATATGTAAACTACGTTCAAATAATATTATTGCTAGAAACTATCGTGGTGCCTCCTGTTCCCAATGCACCTCAAATGGGGCGTTCAACATAACCTTACAAAAGTCACGTGTAAAAATGAAATATCACCATTATCACACTATTACCAGATAATATAACAAATAGCTTACTAGAAACATCACTTCACTAAAATTATAAATAATAAATAAAAAAGTTATCACTTACCCTTTTCTGGAACTCATGTTGGTTTATATTCACAAAACTCGAAGATTTATAAAAAAGAACAAAACAGCACAATCACTGTAAACCACTATTTATTTCACTGCACAGACGTCAAGAATAAGATAAAACTATGACATCTACCCACACTTGTTATCATTTAGCTCTGTCACGTAAAATGTAAGTGCACCTTAAATGGGGCGGTGGGAAGATATGGGTTAAATTACCACAGACGGTGGGAACACAATTGTGCATATTAAGCAAAAGATGATTGGATTTAGTTTCAAACTATGATGCCTGCATAATTGAAATACATCTATCAAGTTTTTGTACATGTATTTTTCAGAACATCCTATTACTACTAGATCATCCATGTAGAGAAAAGCTTGCGAGTGTTTTAAGCCTGAAAATTCTAGGGTCATCATACGTTGAAATGAATTTGGTGCTATTTTTAATCCATAAGGAAGTCGCGTGTAGCGATATGAGCCTTTGCTCGTTGAAAACGACATTATGCTCCGTGATTTGTCCTCAAGTTCAATCTGGTGAAATCCATACATTAGATCGAGGCATGAAAAATATGTTACTCTACCTAATTGGTCAAGAATGTCATCGATTCTAGGAAGTGGAAATTTATCAGCTAATAGTCTTCTATTTACTAGACGGTAATCTACCACCAAACGCCATCTTTTTTCTGTGGTGTTTGGTAATGGTTTCTTGGGTACCAAGAGAAGTGGGCTATTGTATTCGGAAATTGATGGTTCCACGATACCATCTTGGATGAGTTTTGTTACTTGTTTTTCTATTCCTGACTTTTGTGATTCTGGAATCCTGTAGTTTTTGATATATACTGGTGACTTGTCATTCAATCTGAGTTTCTGTTTGTAAAAGTTGTTGGCTGTGGTAGGCTCTGTCTCAATGCCGAATATATCACTGAATTCCGTGCACAATTCCTAAAGAGCTGGTTCAAAAGGTCTTGGGAATTCTAATTTGTTTAATATTTGGGTCGTTCTATTTTCTGGTAGTTTGTTGGGCGATTGGATCTCAAAATCCTTCAATGATTCGAATTTAATATCTTTAGAATTAACGGAGGAATCGTTAGTAGTAGTGTTAATTATGTGAATGAAAGCATTTTCAATATCGACAATAGAACTTGCTATTATTATTCCATCTTGAACAACCTGACGAGGCACTAATACAGATTTTTCAGTTGTTATTAATCTCACTTGTCTTATAACTTCTGATCTTGCTGGAAGCAACACAGTATTGTGCCTAGTCATGTGTACCAAAGGAATTTGTATGTGTGTGCTTATATTTCCTGGTCTAATGTCAAAAGTATGATTTCCATTCTGGAAATCAAGTATGCAGTTATATCTTCCGATAAAGTCCATTCCAAGGATTCCATCGCATTGTATAGGAAAACTCTGATGAACGATATGGAATTTATATGGAACTAGGAAATTATTAACTCTAAGATCTATGTTTACTGTGCCAAGGGACTTAATTATCCCCTTACCAATGTCAGATAAATTGGTTGTATTATTCGTATTGATATTATTACATTCGCATTCGAGTTTTTCAGTAATGATATATCAGCGCCAGTATCTACCAATAATGTTAGTGAATGATTTGTTTCAGAATTTATGACTTTTACAAAATTACTCAGATTGAGATTGAAGTAGTATATATTATCTATTCTTGGTCGCTCAAGGGGGTCTGGATGTATTCCGAGTGTGTGACTCGAACATTTCGATTATCTGTACGTCCTCTATTCCTTCCTCTATACCCGCTGTAATAGCCTCTACTTCCGTTGTAGTTACCACGGCCTCTATTATAGCTACTACTATTGATGAGATATTCCCTATTGCCTTGGTTGTTGTAGTAACCGCCCCGTCCTCTATTTTGGCCACTGTTACCACCACGATAATGTCCGTTTCCTCTTTGTCCATAATGTAATATCTGATCTACATTACCAGTTGCTTCGGTGCAACTATTTACAAATTTGGATACCGCCTCATTCATATTACTAAACGTGCCAGCTTCCATGATAAGTTTTACCTTATCATTGGAACAATTTCTAGTCATTACACTGACGGCCTCTTGGGTGATATAAATAAATGCTCCCTCTAAAGCCTTTGTTAACTCTACCACGTTTTTTGTATATTCGTTCGCCGTTTTATTATTTTGCCTTAAATTGCTTAGCTTTGCTTTAATTACATCTACTGACTCTCCTTTAACTGAATTTTTCAGTGTACTTATAATTTGGGCAATAGAAGTTTCACAGCTGATGAGATTTCTTGCTGAACGCTTAATTTTAGTTTTCGCAAGTGATACAGCTACAGTTTCATGGCTTTTCTTTATAGAGTCCACTAACTCCAATGCGTCAATAAAACTTCTCAAATTTCAGCTTTTCCGTCAAAGTCTGGAATCAGACTCGATGGTGTTCACAAAAATTCTATTACGGTCTGAGTCATATTTGTGGCTGCCTTATAATGTTGTGGTCTTTCGGAATATAATTTTTGCGTTGTCTCTTCTTCTGTTTTAAAATGCCGTTGTTCAGTACCAATATAGTCAGGAAAATGGCATTACTTTCTATTTTCTCATGAAGATTTTCAGGCAATTTTATTTCTATTCCTTTTTTCTGAACAACATTTATCAATCTGAACCTTATGTCATAAAAGAAAGCTTCGGCCGCTGTTTTATGAACTGATGTTAAACGGTCGTAATGTACGTTCAGAACTACCCTAATTGCTTCCAAACAGTCTAATAGTTAACTAATGTGTTTATTTATTGTTTCTTCTTTAGTAGGCCTATCTACATTGAAACATTTCAATGATTTTTCAAATATTTCCTTCTTGCTTCTACAAATTTTTAAAATATTTTGCCAGTCCATATGTTTTTTTTTTTTAAATTTTATCTAGCTCGTTTCCTCGGCTCAGGTATTTGTTTCTTAGAGATCTCTTGTGTATCAAATATATTTTAAGCAGTAAATTAACTGCACACAAAATTGTTAAAATCAGTAAAAGATACCATAACGTGTCTATCTGTGTGGTATGATCTACTATTTCTACGTTATTTATAACGTTTGCATTTGGGTTCTCAACCTTTGACTGTTGTTTACCCATTTTAAGCCTTTAGTCCACAATGTACTCTTTTAATATTATTAATTTGTTTCCCTTATATTTCTGTTGTTGTTGTTATATATATTATTATAGTTGTTGTTGTTGTTAATGTTGCTGTCAAACTTTAGGAAGACGCTGACAGCTAACTAGTTAAGCACTTTTTTTTAAATTGGATTTACATGTGGAAAACCTAAAGTATGGGAACCAAATATTCATAAAAATGTAGCACACATACATTACAGATCTGAAAATATTTTTTATAATAAAGGGATCTACCTCGATAAAAATGAAATAATTAAAAACCAGGATGTGTTATTCGTGGAGAAATAAAAAAATCGGAGCGATCAGTGATCATGAATATGAATAATTTTAGATGAATGTCGGGAGAATTCCCAAATTTGTAAAATGTTCCTTTTTTCAAATGATATCGAAAATAATCTTTATAACTTAATAGACAAATGTCCTTGTATCATAAAGTAGCTGTAGCACCTATTATCACAAATGCTCGTTGTTTGCAACCACCAAAATTTTTGCATTGAAGTCTCTATAAGCGCAACTATCAGTCTCGGATATCGCAACTTTAATACAGAAATATGATTGTTCGATTGTAAGAGCCCAAATTCTTGACGAACAGTCAGTAGTCACAACTATTGAAGACTTACTTCTGAACATATCTCCTAACATTAATGTTTCCGAAGGATAAATCAATGAGTGGCTTAATGAAACACCAGACATTTGCGAAGAGGCTGAAGAAATCAGTGATGTCAAAATCTCGAAGGATCTTCCGAAGTAGAAGATATTGAGTTATCAACAATAACAACATATCATGTTATCAAAGCAATTGATATTGGCATTCAATGCCATTTCAAAAAATTGCATCTTTCCGTGAAGTAAAAGAGATCGCTGTATTAAAAAAGTTGCAGAGCACAAAGAAACAGACAAGAATAACAAGATTTTGTACAACAAATTCGAATACATAAACAATACCAATCTCTACAATACCCATTGAACCGAATTCATCCCATCTTTCTAAAGCCAGAAATAAACTGTTTCTTTTCATGAATTTTATTCTTAAGTTTTTTTAAGGTGAATTTTTGAAGTTCCTATTTAATTTTCATATCAATAAATAATTACATATTAAAAATCGACAATTTTGAGCCTTTACTTTATATGTAAAATTGTCAACCGACTGTGGCAGAATTAGTTGCAATCAGCTAGCTCGCACTGTATATCTATCGGCTTAAAAATAATTGTAATGTTTGCACGGAAGGGACCGAAACCATATTAAAAATAAACTGAAACGCATAAGATGAGCAATGAAATAGACGATCGTTTATAATTTGTCTTAAAAAATTCTCCAAACATGTAGTGAGTTTTCCTCTCACTGACAGAAACAACAGAACATTGAAAGAATGCATTGGCCAATTTTTGGCAATAAAAGGAAGTGTTAAAAAGTTGGTTTTTGATAACCAATTTAACAAAGGGAATTTCAGTACGGGGAGAATGTACAATATGATGCTACGAAACCTAATAGTCATAAAGGGAATTCCGACATTGAGAGGTTAAATAACAGATTTACAAAAAAAATAATAACTCTTAATATTGATAATAAATCAGATTAATAGGGAAATAATGTTTTATAATCATACCTATCACGATTCTTTAAAATGTACACCATTTGATGTTCGAAACAAAATAAACAAAAACCGTTCTCTCACATCAACAACAACAATAACAACCAGCACCACGCATCAACACGCACAAGACTTCACTAAGGGCTTTTCTATGCTCCCCTTACAGTCATGCATTTGTGTTCCCCCTCCTTTTTCCCCTTCGCACTTCACAAATAGTTCTGCGTTCTTCTCGTCGCTGTACTGTTAGTTGTTATAGGCATAACACTGAACAACTAACAGAAACAACAGCGGCAGGATGGGTGCAGCATTACTTGTGATTTTGCTTTGATGTTGTCTTGTTCTTTGGTAATGTCATGGTAGGTAAGTATAAAATTCACTTTGCATACATTCGCCGGCTGAGGTCGAATTTTCACATTCCTGGCTATCACACTCTGTCCTCTTTTTATCTCACAGAGGTCTTGTGTTATATATACGTAATGGTGTTGTGTTCCAGAGTCAGCAACATTTAAGCTCACAAGATCCAGAATTTAACTAACTTCTGTAAAGAAACCCCGAAGCCCAAACCCGAAAATATTAGAAGATTGTCCGGACAGTGAAATTGTAGTTGCTGGGGATTTCAATGTCCATACTAATTCTTGGCTTTCCCACTCGAGCCAAACATCTCCAGATGGTCAATATGCCGAGCTATTCGCCGCGCACAACGCAATTAGTGAATGAACCAACACATTCCGCGTGTTGAAGGACAACGGCAAAATATTCTTGACCTTGTGTAACCTCCCACACTGAAAAGTATGAGGTTAACATTCTTGCACCTCTTGGTAACTCGGATCATTGCATCATTTCAGCATCCTTTTCGTTCTCCGATCTTAGATCCATTTCTAAACCAATCACGAAGCGGACAATGTATTTATACGAAAAGGCACGTTGGGCCGAGCTCAACAATTTTTATCAGCAATTTAACTGGAAATTGTGTTTCCTAGACAATAACGTCGATGCTGCTGCTGAATTGGTTGAGAAAACAATTCTTCTTGGAATCAACACGTTTGTTCCCTCGAAGACTACTTAAATTAAACCTTCAAAGAATTATTGGTTTAATCAGTCCGGCAAAGAAGCTGTCAGATCCCAAGAGGAAGCGTTCAGAAGTTGGCGTTTAAATAAAAATGCCTATACTGAGCTCCTACGCAAGCATGCAAGATCAAGGTGTGCCAGAGTACTTAGACGTGAAAAATTTCTTCACGAACAGCGTCTTCGTGCTAAAGTTCTTTCTACTCCCAGAGTCTTTTGTTCATTTGTTAAAAGGGTAAGTAACATGTATTCATCTTCTATTTCAACACTAGTTAACGGTTATCAGATATTCACTAACTCGGTTGACAAATCTAACCTCCTGGCTGAAATATTTGCAATGAATTTATCTTTGCCAAAAAGCAGTCAACCACTCCACTCGAAAACGTATCTAGCTCGATGTCCCAGATATTCTTTCGAACACGTGGTGTTAAAAGGGTTCTTGCGGATCTCGACGAAAATAAAACTCCGGTCCGATGGTATTTCAGTACTTGTCCTATGCTCTTCGACTCTAGCTCGTCGATTGCGATATCTCTTGAACATGTCGACCGTGCTGGTATTTACCCTTCACGTTGGAAAGTTGCCAATGTTCAGCCGATCCCCAAGAAAGTTGAGTTGATCCTGCAAATTACCGTCCAATTGCAATATGTTCTGCGCTCTCGAAGGTCATGGAGAGCATGGTTTACCACCATCTTGTTAAGTATTTAGAGTCTAACGGCCTTCTTAATGATCGACAGTATGGCTTCCGTAGAAATCGATCTACTGGAGACCTGATGGCGTTATTTTCAGAGCGATGGAGTCGATCCATTCACCGCCTTTGTGAAAGCAAGGTCAGGGCTCTGGATAGTTTCCAAGCCGTTCGATAGAGTCTGGCACGGAGCACTCATATCAAAACTTATTGCATTTGGTGTCGGTAATACCTTCTCTGTATTCATATCCAGTTTTCTCAGGGATCGCTCTCTAAGAGTTGTTATAGATGGGGTCTCATCCAACGAGCATAGGCTGACCGCAGGAGTGTCACAAGGCTCTGTCCTCTCTCCTTCTATATTCCTTCTTTTCATTGACGACCTGTTGGGGCAGACTGTGAACCCAATGCACTCCTTTGCGGATGATAGCATTCCTACACATTTGATCATCGGCAAGTCCCTCGGAGATAGAGGGCAAAAGACGAACGATGAATAACTCTCTTAACCGCGATTTGCCGACGATTTGTGAGTGTAGATTTTAATGCACAAAAGACCCAGTGCTGTTTGTTGTCACACAAACGTTCCACTGATCCAGCACCGTCGTCCATATCTATGGGTGGCGTGGGTCAACATTCAGAATGCGTCAGCGCACTTTATTTTGTTTTTCACACAAAATTTGATGCAGATTCTTTGATCCATTTTCTGAAATAGATAAAAATCGAAGACGAGTTAAAACACATCCAAGCACAACAGCTATCAAAAATTACTAAACATTCAAAATGGCCGACCTTGTCAGCATAAGTAAGGGACATGAGTACCAACATAACGCTACAAAAAGATCAGAAATCAAAAAAACGTAGCCCGCGGAAATTAAAAATTCGTGATATTTTTTGAACATAAATAAAAATTTGGCGGAAGTTCAAATTTCTGAGAACCGCTAGGCTTGTGTAAAATTTCAACGATTTTACGATTTTTTCTCAAATATTATTAATGAAATTTGCGAAATGATGCGTTCTTTTAAATTACGCTATAAGCTAATTTTTTCGATGAGTTTCCGTTAGAGTTTTTATACCTAACATGAATTTATAAAAAAAAAGACAAAAAGATGGTTTAGCAATGGATAACTGTTATAAGTTTCTAAGTTGTGGGTTTGTTTAAATAAAAACGTTACAAAAAAGTGTGCGACTTTTTTTTTGATAAAACGACTTTTTGTGCGACTTTTTCAAAATCCTTGGTTGCCAGTTTTATAACATCTTCTTTATCAGGATGTTAATGTCGTTGCACGATAAGCTGTCGGCCTGTCTCAGACACCATGTAAAAGTAAATGGCTTGGTGAGGTCACTTCCTATTTTTACTGAAGACCTAGTATCACTCAGTGTCATTCTACAAAGGCGAATAAGTTTTACTGACATGGTTTCAAATGGTTTTTCTCTCATCGGAGTATCGAATTGTAATTGATGAAAATATGGTATGTATCGATTTGTTTTCCATGTATCTTTCCAGGATTTGGCGTAGTGAAAATATTTGGTCAATTGTTGATCTATTCGGCTTGAAGCCACACTGATAGCGTTGGATCAGTTCGTCGAGACTTGGTTTCAATCTTGCACAGAATATACTGAAGAAATGTTGTTGCCAGACTTTCAGCACACTCGGCGGATCTTCTCTCATCGTTTCTACGTCTATGGAACCTCAATCTCCTCACACTGTAATCTATCCATCTTTCTCTTCTTGTTTCGGAATAGACGATACTCAGCTCGGGTTTTTGTGAACCGGATACAAGCTCAACTCCAACCCCTGAACCAGAGGGAGGGTTCGCCGCTCACACTTTTAGCCGTCGCCTTAGCAATTTATGCAATTTATCTCAAAAAAGGTTCAATAAAAATCCGAGAACTAATGCAAAACTACCATAGTCATGACTATTTTCGAATAAAATGGAACAATTCGTCTAAACAAAATCATTCGCTGTTATAACTTTCAAATTTTTGGCCATGGCTCGAGACATTGTCAAGTTAAAACGTTTTGTTCGAAATGTGTTGGTCGTCATGTGCTTCGACCAAATGTGCGAATTGCAACGGCGACCATATATCTACCGACTCAAAATGTCCATATCGGTACTACTACTCTGCCCACACTTAGTTCGTACCCCTGAACATTTTTCAATATGTAATTTAAGTTGCTGTTTTTGTAATTTTTTTTTGTTCTTCTATTAGTTCTAAGAAATAAAAATGTTAGCTTTAAGGAGACAATAAACTTTGTCTCATAAATATAGTTTTTTAAATAAACATAAAAGCAGAAATTGAAAATACTGAAAACGGACAGGCGTACGAACTTATTGTTGGTGGGGTAGTATAAACCAAGTAACCAATATACTCCATGAGTTTTCATCAGCAAGTACACCAATCTCCAATAAACCCGAACAGTTGGTCTAACGTTGTCAAGTCAAATAATTTGTATTCACCTAACTACGATCTATTTTCATTAGAATAGTTAAAGTCGTTAACTTTGGAGTTAATTAATAGCATTAGTAAATGAGACGTGGCTGAAAAGTGATATGTCAATGCATCATCCTGAATTTAGAGAGAAGTAATAAAATCACTGACCGTGACCTACTGTTTAAAACCGGCTCCGAATGGCTAATGCACAATTGTGAAAATGCTAACTCACACATATTCTTATGCTCTTTTATTGAGTCGTCGATGATGCTATATTTTTTTCAGGTTTACACTCAAAATATTTTGTATGGTCAAAAATGCTTTTGGTACCGTGCAATGCCTTATATGTTTTAGAACATTTAAGGAATATGTGATTAGCCCTCTAACCCGCAAGGTTGCCTTAGGCACTCCTTTTGAGGCATATTCTTTTCTAGATATTACATTGCCTTCGTTTTCATAGTTATATAAATAATTTAGAAATAAAAAAAGTGTGTGGACAAATTGAATGAATGGTTATCAGGAGACGAAATGTCCAATCAAAATAAGGGAGATTTCAAGTTTATTATGCTTGGAAATTGTTATGTTATAGGGTTTTCCTTTCCATTTGCATTATTTTGTATGAATGTCAGAATGGCGACTGTTACTAACATTATTTTATGGCTTCATATAAATAAATTATCTCCATTTTGTTACTCTCTCGTACTCACTAATACACAACCAAAAAAAATGGCTTAAATATTACTTTCTTACTCGTAAAGCCGCCAGCATTTACGAAAACAGCCGCTGATTGATGGTCTTACCCGGCTTTGAACCTGGGTTACTTGTGTGATAGTCGCACACATTACTTACCACACCGCGGCCGTCCACCTTATAGAACGTTAATTTAAACATTTTCTTGTTGATTGTTAATATTAAAATTTCATAGTTAATTTATTGAAAGAATACATGTTCAATGTAACAATTAAATTGTTAATATTATTAAATTATACAGTTTTTGTTTCTGTTGTTCGAGATCATTGATTTAATTCTTTTTCTTTGCAGAAATATAAATTTTCAGAAATGCTTCAAGCATTGTGTTTGCTTTCATCAGTACCCATTTCCAATGATTTATGCAGCAATTATTGTTGTAATAAGTGTCCTAGCTTTAATCGAGTGAATGAGAAATACTGTTTAGTAGTAAATCAAACACATGCATTGAATAGCAACAGCTCAACAGCAGTGAAGATATCATTTGGTGTTTTTTTGAAAGAGCGAGATAAATGGTGAGAGAAAAGGAAGAATGGAACAAGAGTGTGGGGGAAGACAAAATGCAGTTCAAAAACTCTGACACAATAGAGCCTAATTATATTTAAATTGTTGTTGTGTACTTACCATATTTTTCTGCCACTCTCTCAAAAAAACCATCCTTATAATGTTAACTCAACTATTTTTCATGTACATTTGACCTTATTTAATATTATTTTGTCTTCATAATCCCTGGAGGTTCCTCGGTACCCTTAGATCATCGTAAGATCCAGTTCAAATCTGACCTAAGGAAATTGTCTAGGATCCAAGGAAATTATATCTTGGGCGGTAATTTCAATTGCAGAAGTCGCGAATGGGGCTACATGAAATCAAATTATCGGGGATACATTCTTCATGATTTGAACATGATAAATCGCGACCTTAGAACAACAAGGTTCCAACAGCACCAAGGTAATTTTGAGAAAACTTAACATAACGTCGTTCGTAAGTTATAGTGTTCTATAACGCAAAATAGGAAAATTGAGATAAGATTGATTTTTGGGTCAATTTATCGAGATCTGTCGATCTGAAAAATTTTTGACACAAAAAACCACAAACTCTAGTAGTTTCTCTGGTAAGAAGCTAGACGTATTTTCAGATTCTTTTTTATTTAAGTGAGTGTTTCGTTTTGGAGTGAGTGTTTGTCTTTTGTTCCGTGCACACGCACATTTTGTCCGTCCGTCGCGTTTTCGTGTTTTCAGTGTTTTTTTTTTTTCCTCTCTAAAAAAAAAAATGCTAAAATTATAAACAACTAAACAACAATTACCAACAAATAAAATTAACAATACAATGATTAAATAAACTGTGCAACACAAATTAAACAAAACAAAATAGAAAAAAAAAAAAAAAAAAAAAAAAAAGAGAGAGAATATAACATTACAATAACCACAACATAACAACAACAGCAATACCCAAACGACGAAAAACAAACAACCAAACAATATCCAAACCGCGCGCACACGTCAACAACAACAACAATAATAACCAGCTCCACGCATCAACACAAAACAGACAACACTAAGGGCTTTTTTATGCCCCCTCATTGTCTTGCACAAGTGTTCCCCCTTCCCTAATCCCTTCGCATATCACAAATAGTTCTGCATTCTTCTTGTCGCTGTTCTGTTAGTTGTTGTAGGTATAACACTGAACAACTAACAGAAATAACAGCGGCGGGAGGGGTGCAGAGTTATTTGTGTTTTGCTTTGATGTTGTTTTGTTTTTGGTAGTGTTATGGTAGGTAGATTTAAAATTCACTTTGCGAACATTCGCGGGTTAAGAATGATTTTTTTTGCGGTATACGCACACACTTATTTCCATAGGCCGGATGTGCTCGCTCTATGTGAGACCCAGGTGTGTGAGGATTCTGATCCACAGGATTTTCACATTCCTGGTTATCACACTCTCTTTCTCTTCACACAGAGGCCTTGTGATATATATACGTAATGGTGTTGTATTCCAGAGTCAGCAACATTTGAACTCACAAGATCCAGAATTTAACTCTCTCTGGGTTAAATTCAGGATTGGAACACATCTATTACACTTCGGGTTTCTTTATAGAAGTCCAAACTTGGAAAGGGAGGCTACCCTAAATGGCTTCGACGCCCTTTCCGACTCTATTTCTAAAGTCTTAGAAGATTATCCGGACAGTGAAATTGTGGTTGCTGGGGATTTCAATGTCCATAATAATTCTTGGCTTTCCCATTCGAGCCATACATCTCCGGAGGGCCAGTACGCTGAGCTTTTTGCCGCGCACAATGACTTGGCGGAATTAGTGAATGAACCAACACACATTCCGCGTGTTGAAGGGCAACAACAAAATATTCTTGACCTTTTTTTAACCTCCCACCCTGGAAAGTACGAGGTTAACATCCTTGCACCTCTTGGTAACTCGGATCATTGCACTATTTCAGCATCCTTTTCGTTCTCCGATCTTCGATCCACTTCTAAACCAGTCACGAAGCGGACAATGTACATATACGAAAAGGCACGTTGGGCCGAGCTCAACAATTTCTATCAGCAATTTAATTGGAAATTATGTTTCCTAGACAACAATGTCGATGCTGCTGCTGAAATGGTCGAGAAAATCATTCTTCTTGGCATAAACACATTTATTCCCTCGAAGACTACTTCGATTAAACCTTCAAAGAACTGTTGGTTTAATCAGACATGCAGGGAAGCTGTCAGATCCAAAGAGGAAGCATTCAGAAAATGGCGTTTAAATAAAAATACCACTACTGAACTGCTACGCAAGAAGGCAAGATCAAATTGTGCCAGAGTACTTAGGCGCGAAAAACTTCTCCACGAACAGCGCCTTCGTGCTAAAGTTCTTTCTTCTCCCAGGGGAAGTAAGAGCTTTTGGTCATTCATTAAAAGGGTAAGGAACAATTCTTCATCTTCTATTTCAACCCTTGTTAACGGTGACCAGATATTCACTGACCCGGTTGACAAAGCTAATCTTATGGCTGAAATATTTGCAAAGAATTCATCTTTGCCAGACAGCAGTCAACCACTCCCCGTGATCGAGAACGTATCTAGTTCGATGCCTCAGATATTTTTTCGAACACGTGGCGTTAAAAGGGTTCTTACAGATCTCAACGTAAATAAAACACCGGGCCCGGATGGTATTTCCGCACTTGTCCTGTGTAAGTGCTCTTCGACGCTAGCTCGTCCATTGCGCAATCTTTTCAACATGTCGTACCGTGCTGGTATTTACCCTTCACGTTGGAAAGTTGCCAATGTTCAGCCGATCCCCAAGAAAGGTGAGGCTACTAATCCTTGCAAATTCCGCCGAATTGCAATATGTTCTGCGCTCTCGAAAGTTATGGAGAGCATGGTTAATCACCATCTTGTAAGGTATCTAGAGTCTAACGGCCTCCTGAATGATCGACAGTATGGCTTCCGTAGAAATCGATCTACTGGAGACCTGATGGCGTTCCTTACGGAGCGATGGAGTCGATCCATTCACCGCCTTGGTGAAAGTATGGTCGTGGCTCTGGATATCTCCAAGGCGTTCGATAGGGTCTGGCACGGAGCACTCATATCAAAATTTATTGCATTTGGTGTCGGTAATACCTTCTCTCGATTCATATCGAGTTTTCTCAGAGATCGCTCTATACGAGTTGTTATAGATGGCGTCTCATCCAACGAGCATAGGTTGACCGCAGGAGTGCCACAAGGCTCTGTCCTCTCTCCTTCTCTATTTCTTATTTTCATTGACGACCTGTTGGGGCAGACTGTGAACCCAATCTACTCCTTTGCGGATGACAGCAACCTCTGTCATTCGTACTCATTTGATCATCTGCCAGGTCCTCTAGAAGTCGAGGAAAAAAGGCGAACGATGAACGACTCACTTAACCGCGATTTGGCGACGATTTGTGAGTGCGGCCAAATGAACAGAGTAGATTTTAATGCACAAAAGACCCAGTGCTGTTTGTTGTCACACAAACGTTCCACTTATCCAGCATCGCCGCCAATATCTATGGGTGGTGTGGATATCGACGAATCAGACACTCTTGATGTTCTGGGCATGAAGATACAGGGTGATGCTCGCTGGGCTAGCCATATATTCGAAGTGTCGAAAGCAGCATTCAAGTGTTTAGGCTTTTTGAAGCGGTGCAAGAAATACTTCACTCCATCTGATCTCGTAAATATTTACACCACTTACATCCGGCCTAAAATGGAATACAACTCGCATATATGGGCAGGGGCTCCATTAACATCTTTGAAGCTTCTGGACCGTGTACAGAGGAGAGCGGTGGTGATGATAGGGGATGGTAGGGTATCCAGCTCTATTGTCTCCCTACAGCATCGCCGAAATGTGGGTTGTGTATCGCTATTCTATAGATATTTTAATGGTATCTGTTCAGAAGATATCCGTCGTCTGGTCCCTGACGTTAGAACATTTAGCGGGAATACTCGGCTATCCAGGGTCTCTCATCCGTTCATTGTCAAATGGCCGGTTGACCGGACGACGCACTATAGAGAAAATTCGTTCTTCAGCCGGACTGTTCGTTTGTAGAATAATCTTCCTGCAAGTGTTTTTCCTGCCTGCTATGACATTACCAAATTCAAGGCCAACGTCAACAAACACTACTCCCTCTTTCCTCCCTCCAATACCCTTATTTCCCATCGCTAACACAGTGCATTGCATTTATAGGGGGCATCCCCTCAGTGTTAGTCAAAAAAAAAAAAAAAAAACTGAACAAAAAAAAATACAAAAACAGCAACTTAAATTACATATTAAAAAATGTTCAGGGGTATGAACTAATTGTGGGCGGAGTAGTATAATACCATCAAATAGTTCTGCAAGTCCCTCTGTCTTAGATTATTTTTTATTACGAATGTGCCGGACAAAATATCTGCTGCATTAACTCTTAACAGCTTAAGTTCGGACCATTTTCCAGTCAAAACTAAGTTCAATTCTTCTTACAAATAGTCTAATAGCTTACGATATAATTAGAAAAACGCAGACTGGAAAGTTTTCAAGAGTTATATCAACCAAAATATCTCGTGTTGTTTAGACATGCCGCTAAACAATACTGAAGATGTAGATAAATCATTAGATGACATCGATACTGCTGACCCAAAGTAACATCTTCCACAAACTATGGCAAACGTCTTCCAATAATTCTAAACTTAATTACGTTACAATGTTTCTATAGAAGAAATTGGATGAGTTATAAGCACACTATAAATTATACTATAGAAGAAATTGGATTAGAAATTAAAGCTTTGAACATAGTAGTAAGCGACGTTATATCTCGTTTTAGAACTTAAATTGGAACTCTATGTTAACAAGCCTATCCAAGTTGTCATCAACCTTGTGGAATATTTCCAAGATAATCAAGAAAAAAAAGAAATCAATGCCCTGCCTTAAGCAAAACGACTGTCTTTACACAACTAACTTTGCACAGGGAACACCACAAGGAGGTATTTTATCACCACTCCTATGGGTTACCACTATTAACAGTCTCCTGAGTATCCTAACTGACGAAGGACTTAAACCAGTCTGCTATGCAGACGACGTTATAATACTTCTGAGGGGCCAGAATTCAAACCAACTTTGCAGAAGGGCCGAAACTGCCCTAAAACTTGCATATGACTGAAAAGCTCCAAAATAGCTTCTTGAGGCCACTCCTACTGCAACAGAATTATAAAAAACTCATTAATACTTTTATTTAGAATTGCTTATAAATTACTTACTTTTCCGTGTTGTTTTCCATTTTAATTAAATTTTACCACTCGTTGAAATTGGTCTCCTTCCAAAAACGATTTGTTGTTTACAAAAAAACAGCTGATGCGATATGGTTTTACATACCAAAATAGAACACACTCTATTTCAAAAATTTACATATGTATTGCATGATGCATTGTGCATATGGCGTTCTTGACAGGGTTCACACGACATGCATCAACTTTTCATATGCAAAAGTGACATGACATATGTAAAATACATGTCGTGTAAAACCACCTTAAGTAAAGATCTCTAAGATCAGTATTCCACCAATTTGGTTGTTTTCTTTTACCAGGGAATATTGTTGGACACGCCCTATCATAACATTCCCTCAAGCTTGAAGTAAGCTCTTCAACTTGTGTTTCTAGTTGTTTGTCCACTTCCAGGAACATATCTCTTCCCAGAGTTATGTTCGCCAACCTCTAAGTTCGCACTAAATTCATCCCAATTAGTTCGTCTCGGATTCTTGTATGGATCCCTCGCACTACTAGTGAAGTTTAGATTGAAGATGATCCTTTTATGGTCTGAAAAGGAACAGACCTGGGACACCCTCCACTTTTCCTCTATATGACTCTTGCTGTTAGTCAGTGTCAGATTCTCTCGCGACGAGTAACTATCTTGCCGCGATGCGAGGGCTTACGTGTTACTCGTGTTCACGGTCTCTAGTGCAGATTTGGATGTTACGATCCAAACTGCGGGGGTGACCTTGAATATAAAGGGATGCACAACTAAGAGTTACTCACCGCTGTCGCGAGTCAGTATAGTAGTGTCCGTCATCATAAGACTCTTCTCTGATTCACGACAAAGATCATACGCTATCTCACAAAGTCCGCCCCTTAATCTATAGGGACTGACTAGTGTTAAAAATTTTTGCGTTATAACACACTTTTAAGATCAAGGTGGCGAAGCAGTTGTGCCGAGGATCTGCATGGTCAGCTAGTGTATAAAGAAGCTGGCCACTAGCATCTCCCCTCCGGCGCCAGGGCACGGGTCGGTTGTAAAATGTTTGCCTAGTCTGCGCAAGCCGCCTCTGCGTACGACGGTCCAACCCCTTGCGGCTCACTCGTGGGACCAACATATGGATAAATTAAATAAACAAACAAAAACAATAGATATATATCTATAGCTATTTTAACGGTATCTGTTCGTCAGATATCCGTCGTCTGGTCCCTGAAGTTAGAACATTTAGTCGGAATACATGGCTATCCAGGGTCTCTCATCCGTTCATGGGCCGGTTGACCAGACGACGCACTATAGACAAAATTCGTTCTTTAGCCGAACCGTTCGTATGTGTAATAATCTTCCAGAAAATGTGTTTCCTGCCAGTTGTGTCATTCAGAAATTCAAAACAAATGTGAACAAACACTACTCCCTCTTTCCTCCTTCCGATACCCTAATTTCCTTCTGCTAACACACTGCATTGCATTCATAGGGGGCATCCGCTGAGTGTTGGCCATCAAACAAAAAAAAATGCCTCAACAGACAAAACCCCCGATACCAACAAAAGCTCCGAGTGTTGTAGCTGACACACGGGCGAAAAATAGCAAACGTAAGTCGCCAGCGGAAGTTCGTAAGGCGCAGTACCAGAAGGCCAAGTTCATCCTTGCCAAGATTGACAAGAATGAGGCAGAAGGTACTGTGCACGAACGCGATGTGACGGATCGTTTGAGATATCAGGCAATATCGGAGTAATAAAGAAGACCAAATCCTCCCAACCAAATCTACAAAGCCGTGAGTTGTCTGACAAGCGCAATCGCTCCCAGGTGGAGGATGATAAGCCTGCCAAAATGAAAAAAGACAACACACTGCCTTCTTCTTCTGCAAAACGGCCATTCAACGAGGTCGTTAAGGACGATCTGTGTGCGGCCCTTGCTAATGACAGATGAGGTTCTCTATCGCCTGTCTCCACGGAGTGGGGATCTGTAGAGTCCAGATTAGCTGAGTTAGTGATGGAACACGTACTCTCCAATAAGGGCTCTCCGGTTCCACGCTTCTACCGGGGTTACAGGGTGATCAAATCTATGGACGGACCATCAAAAGAATTCCCTGGCGGGTGTATCACGAAGCTTCGTGATCCATTTAACGGGCTAAGCCTGGTGCTGATCCTTGCCAAGGATATTCCACTGAGACCACGTGCCAGACTTTGGTTACGCAGGATGGAGGTTGATAGTGGACGAATCCTGGAGCTGCTCAGGGATCAGAACCCCACCATTCCGATGGCCGAATGGACGGTCATCAAGATCGAACCGCCTCCAAATAATTCGATGACTCTCCTTATGGTTATAACCGAGGAAGGTGCGTCCGCTCTACAAAAAGCGGACAGTAAGCTCTTCTTTGGTTTGAGAGAGACCAAGGTGAAAGTCTTCCGACCGAAGGGCCCTGAGTGTGACGATGAGGAGATCGACACTGCAAACCAACTGCTTGACGAGATGCAGTTGGAGGGACCCTCTCCTTCTACTCCAGACACCCAATGATGCTAAAGTTTGTGCAGATCAATCTGTGGCACTCACGGGTAGCCACAGATAATCTGCGGATTATCTTGGGTGCGATGCAAATTCCAGGCATACAATATGGGGAAGCTCAGAGGTAAATGACCGAGGTGAGTCTGTTCTCGATTTTATTAATACTATCAATCTAACAATATGTAACAAGGGTTCCAAACCCACCTTGGTTTTCCGAGTTCGGATAATTTTAGGAGGTGGGAAGATGTCATCGACTTGACCCTTATCTCTGACAAAACTTCTCTGACTTTATATAATTGGCATGTGTCCAGTAAGAGATCTTTCTCTGATCATAATTGGATACGCTTCAATATAAAAGATGATTGCCGTACTCGCAATTCCTACCGCAATCCCAAAAAGACTAATTGAAAGAGATTCAACACAGTTCTGGGACGTAAACTGCGGGATCCAGACTGTACACAAACGTCAACGGCCTCAGTGGAGACTCTTGTGTTCTCTCTGGAATAATTCCTAGATACAGCTTTTAAAGTCTCGTGTCCAATAACTCGCTCTAAGAAAACTTACCCACCCTGGTGGTCTATACTACGTAAAGAATCGCGTAGGATTTACAACTCAAGCTATAGAAGCAAGTCCTGGCAGCCATATAAGGAAAAACTTGCAGAATACAAAAAAGCTATTAGAGATGCTAAAAGGCAATAACGGAAAAATTTCTGAGGCTCTACCGCACGTGTTTAATCCTGACAGAGAGACAGGATTTTGTTATTTATGAATCCTGACAGAGAGACAGGATTCCAAATTTTGATTTTCCCAAAAATGAAACCAATTTTCAAATTCAGGAGATCAACAAAAGTAAAGCTTCTTGCTTTATTGAATGGTTTCTTAAGACTAAAAATACAAATGGCGGTAATTCAATTTAATGACGCTCCTAGCGTCATGTATGTAACTTCTACATGTAAAAGAAATGGAAAAAGAGATAAGTACTAAAACTAGCAAAATTAAGAAAACAAATACAGATGAAATTAATGAAAATGAAATATAAGGGGAAATTAACCTTCAGATGAGTCAGGGGGACTCATCTGTTCCGGGTTGAACATGGCTTCAACATACTCCCGGCCTTAGAGTGGGGATGATGCCGGAGATGATATGCCGAAGTGGCCATCTTAGCGGGCACCTAGTTCTGCCAACGTCTTCACAAAGGGAATGTTGCTTCTGGCCCATGTTCCACTAAAGACCACCCCAAATACAGTCTCTTGGGTCCTTATATTCGGATTTTTGCCAGACTTCTCCACATCTCCTTTAATAAGCACCACTAAGAGATCGTTGCCAATAACGCCGTCGATTTGCTTGTAGTTATGAGGCTCAGGGTGAGCTATTTTACGACCGTCTGCATAAACCATAAGATTGCTTTGCTGGATGGCTGGAGGCACATACAATCTTAACTTTTCCACCATGACGAATTTATGCCGGATTTTACCTTCAGGGAGAAGTACTTCAAGGGTGCCATAGGACACCGTACTGGTTAGTGGTGATCTGTCGAACAAATTAATCACGCTGCCGTAGACCAAATGCGATTTAGGGACTTCAGCGCATACCAAGAGAGTCACTAATGCCTGGCGACCGCTTGACAACAATTGGCACTGAACCACAGGAACAATATCACGGCTGGGTTCTGATGAATCGGGTCGCTGCCAGTTGGCTGGTGTTGCACCCTCGAATGTAGTGAGGCGGTCAGCGAACGGGAGTGGCTCGATAGCTCTTTGGGTTTCATCTCGAGTCGTCAGGTGGACAGTGGGTTCACTGTCGGACACGTCTTCGCGGCTAGAGTTCCATTCAGGTCTTGGACGGTGGATCATCGAATGGTGGTTGGCTTTACATACCTCGCAGCGGTTTTTGGACGGGCATGATGAACGGTTGTGTCCGAACCCAAAGCAGTTGAGACAAACGTTTTGTCTCTCTAACGCAGTTCGGCGCTCATGGAAAAGCATTTTCCGGAATGTTAGGCAGTACTTGAGAGGGTGATTGCGGCCACATAGGAAGCATCGTGGTTTGGGGTTTGCTTCAGCCATGTTGTATCTGTGAATGAAAAGAGAAGAAAAGAACAAATATGGACAATGAGAAACGTGCATCAGGGATTTGACCATTGGAATGACTAATCTTTCGGTTATTCGGTTTTTGCTGTGGTTTTAGGACGAGAAGTGGTATTTGTGTTTCGGTTAATTGTGGCATTTGGAAGAGAAGGGGGCTCTGTGGTAGGGAGAACGCAGAGCTTGGCGATAGAGCGTACGATTAATCCATTCGTTGTCTTAATTTCAGCAACTCTTATATTATTGTCTTTACCGTGAAAGACTTTCGTGATTCGCCCTAGACACCATTCTGTTGGAGGGAGGCCGTCTTCCTTAACGACAACAAAGTCACCCTCTTTTAGGTTGATCCGGCAAGTCTTCCATTTATAACGACGCTGCAACTCGGTGATATACTCTGCCTTCCAACGCTGACTAAACATGTGGAACAATATTTTTAACCTCTGCCAACGGTTGATATATGACATGGACTTCAATGGAGGTATTGTCGGAGACTCAGGAGGAGCTGTGAGTGGCGCACCACGCAAGAAGTGACCGGGTGTCAATGGGAGAAGTTCACCGGGATCCTCAGAAGTTGAACATAATGGACGAGAGTTCAAAACGGCTTCAATACGAACAAGCAGGGTTGTAAATTCTTCAAAGGTGAAGTTCGTTTTGGAAGCAACCTTTTTTAAGTGCGACTTCATGCTCTTCATATGTGGAGCGTATGGAGGGATAAAAGTCCAATTGAATCCTGGCGTGCTGTACCTTGCAATGAGGCTGTCTCCAATCGACTTGAGGAACTGAGCATGTTCTTGCAAAAGTTTGCGATTCGCGCCAACGAAGTTACGGCCGTTATCGGAGAACATTGTTTTCGGGAGACCTCTGCGACCGATGAACCGTGCGAATACGGCAAGGAAGGCTTCGGCTGAGAGGTCGGAGCATGTTTCAAGGTGAACAGCGCGTGTAGAAAAGCAAACGAACACTGCTGCGTAGCCTTTCAGTAACTTAGAGTTTTTTAGTGGCGAAGATTTAATGCTAAAGGGGCCAGCAAAGTCAACGCCTGTGTAAGTGAAAGGTAGAGAGAAGTTGACACGTTCAGGGGGAAGCGCGGCCATAATCTGGTTATGGACCTTTCTTTTGTAGATTGTGCAAGTCCTGCATACTCTTATACATTTTCTTATTGCGTTTCGAAGTCGAGGGATATAAAAACCTTGTCTGATTGCTCGAAGCATTATATGGTGTTCAGCATGGAGCATAATTTCATGCGTGTATTTTACGAATAGGTGAGCGAAGTGTGATTTTTCTGGGATCAAAACTGGATGCCGTTCATTATAACTCAAACCTGCATTATCTAACCGACCGCCCACCCGGATCAAGTCATTTTTGTCGAGAAATGGCGTCAACGTCAGGATCGAACTTTTCTTATTTAGGGGCATCTTCATTTGTAGCTTTTCATATTCTTGAGCATAGTAAGTTCTTTGTGCCAAAGCAATCAATCTCTGTTTGGCCAATGTGATTTCTGCGGTCGATAAGGTCGTGGACTCAGGGAGAGTTTCCTTTCTGCACCGTCGAATGAAGCGGAATATTTGGCATACAACTCTTATAGCCCTGTTGAGTGAGGAAAATCTACCGGTTATATCTTCATTTTCAATTTCGATATGAAAGTTTGAAGCCTTTTTTGTCTCTAGGTCAGTGGGATCGAAAATTCTTGGTTTTGGCCACGCTTCTGATGGTTGTTGTAGCCATGTGGGTCCATGCCACCATAGAAAGTGTTGCGTGAGCTCTTGGGGAGTACAGCCACGAGTTCCGAGGTCAGCGGGGTTGTCTTCGGTTTTGACATGTCTCCAGGACTGTACATCAGAAATTCGGTTGATTTCCGTAATTCGGTTTGCGACGAATGTCTTAAGGGCCTGTGGTGACTTTTGTAACCATCCTAAGACAATGGAAGAATCCGTCCACATAAACCTCTCGTATGAACATCGAACATTCAGGGTGTTCATCAGTCTTGCCATCAATACTGCACCACATAATTCCAACTTGGGTATAGTAATACTTTTCAAAGGTGCAACTCTGGTCTTTGCCACCAGTAGGTGACTGGTGATGTCGCCCTTGCCGCTTTCAACACGGATGTATATTGCGCCGCAATAGGCCTTCTCCGAAGCGTCGCAAAAGCCATGCACTTGGACCCTTTTACCTGGAGAAAAACCTACCCACCTAGGGATTTTCAAGGTAGCAATATGTGGTAAATTTTCAATAAAAGTATTCCAGATTATCATCAGATGTGGCAAAACAGCCTCATCCCAATCAATTTTTTCCTGCCATAAACTTTGCATCAGAGTTTTAGCAACAATAATTATTGGACCTAACCAACCAAGGGGGTCGTATAGCCGTGCTATAACGGATAATATTTGCTTTTTCGTTGTTGCTGAAACGGGAGAAATAACTTCAACTTTGTAGAAAAACGTGTCTGTTTTCGCGTTCCATCTAATTCCCAGAGTTTTCGTACTGCTGGATTCATCAATTTTTAAAAAATCTTCAGCAAGAAGATCCTCCCGGGCCAAATGCTCCAGAAGGGCATTGTTGTTAGCTGTTACCTTCTTCAGGGGGAAGGCTGCTGACTTGAGGGTCCTCAATAACTGGATTTGCTTACTTTTCGCTTCGGCAACTGTGTGTCCTCCTGACAGCACATCGTCAACATACGTCTCGTTTTTGAGAATATCTGCAGCATGCTTATTTGTTTCGTGACAATCTTCGCTCAGTTGAATTAGGGTTCTTAAAGCCAGAAATGGAGCACAATTGATCCCAAAGGTAACCGTTTTGAGTTGGTAAGTTTTTATATCTTCGTTTTCATTAGGGCGAAATAGAATCAATTGGTATTTCCGATCTTCAGGGTGTAGCAAGACTTGGCGGTACATTTTCTGGATGTCGCCGGTGAAGACAAATTTGTAAAAGCGCCATCCTAGAATAACTTGCATCAAATCCGCCAGTAATGTAGGTCCAGGAAAAAGAACATTATTCAACGAAAATCCACTTGAGGTTTTATTCGAACCATTAAAAACTACCCTCAGCTTTGTTGAAATACTATCGGGCTTGACTACAGCATGATGTGGTAAGAAAAAAGAGAATTGTTTAATTGATTTCTGCTCATGGTGAACGACAGGCTCCATGTGGTCTAAATCAATATATTGGCGATAGAGCGTACGATTAATCCATTCGTTGTCTTAATTTCAGCAACTCTTATATTATTGTCTTTACCGTGAAAGACTTTCGTGATTCGCCCTAGACACCATTCTGTTGGAGGGAGGCCGTCTTCCTTAACGACAACAAAGTCACCCTCTTTTAGGTTGATCCGGCAAGTCTTCCATTTATAACGACGCTGCAACTCGGTGATATACTCTGCCTTCCAACGCTGACTAAACATGTGGAACAATATTTTTAACCTCTGCCAACGGTTGATATATGACATGGACTTCAATGGAGGTATTGTCGGAGACTCAGGAGGAGCTGTGAGTGGCGCACCACGCAAGAAGTGACCGGGTGTCAATGGGAGAAGTTCACCGGGATCCTCAGAAGTTGAACATAATGGACGAGAGTTCAAAACGGCTTCAATACGAACAAGCAGGGTTGTAAATTCTTCAAAGGTGAAGTTCGTTTTGGAAGCAACCTTTTTTAAGTGCGACTTCATGCTCTTCATATGTGGAGCGTATGGAGGGATAAAAGTCCAATTGAATCCTGGCGTGCTGTACCTTGCAATGAGGCTGTCTCCAATCGACTTGAGGAACTGAGCATGTTCTTGCAAAAGTTTGCGATTCGCGCCAACGAAGTTACGGCCGTTATCGGAGAACATTGTTTTCGGGAGACCTCTGCGACCGATGAACCGTGCGAATACGGCAAGGAAGGCTTCGGCTGAGAGGTCGGAGCATGTTTCAAGGTGAACAGCGCGTGTAGAAAAGCAAACGAACACTGCTGCGTAGCCTTTCAGTAACTTAGAGTTTTTTAGTGGCGAAGATTTAATGCTAAAGGGGCCAGCAAAGTCAACGCCTGTGTAAGTGAAAGGTAGAGAGAAGTTGACACGTTCAGGGGGAAGCGCGGCCATAATCTGGTTATGGACCTTTCTTTTGTAGATTGTGCAAGTCCTGCATACTCTTATACATTTTCTTATTGCGTTTCGAAGTCGAGGGATATAAAAACCTTGTCTGATTGCTCGAAGCATTATATGGTGTTCAGCATGGAGCATAATTTCATGCGTGTATTTTACGAATAGGTGAGCGAAGTGTGATTTTTCTGGGATCAAAACTGGATGCCGTTCATTATAACTCAAACCTGCATTATCTAACCGACCGCCCACCCGGATCAAGTCATTTTTGTCGAGAAATGGCGTCAACGTCAGGATCGAACTTTTCTTATTTAGGGGCATCTTCATTTGTAGCTTTTCATATTCTTGAGCATAGTAAGTTCTTTGTGCCAAAGCAATCAATCTCTGTTTGGCCAATGTGATTTCTGCGGTCGATAAGGTCGTGGACTCAGGGAGAGTTTCCTTTCTGCACCGTCGAATGAAGCGGAATATTTGGCATACAACTCTTATAGCCCTGTTGAGTGAGGAAAATCTACCGGTTATATCTTCATTTTCAATTTCGATATGAAAGTTTGAAGCCTTTTTTGTCTCTAGGTCAGTGGGATCGAAAATTCTTGGTTTTGGCCACGCTTCTGATGGTTGTTGTAGCCATGTGGGTCCATGCCACCATAGAAAGTGTTGCGTGAGCTCTTGGGGAGTACAGCCACGAGTTCCGAGGTCAGCGGGGTTGTCTTCGGTTTTGACATGTCTCCAGGACTGTACATCAGAAATTCGGTTGATTTCCGTAATTCGGTTTGCGACGAATGTCTTAAGGGCCTGTGGTGACTTTTGTAACCATCCTAAGACAATGGAAGAATCCGTCCACATAAACCTCTCGTATGAACATCGAACATTCAGGGTGTTCATCAGTCTTGCCATCAATACTGCACCACATAATTCCAACTTGGGTATAGTAATACTTTTCAAAGGTGCAACTCTGGTCTTTGCCACCAGTAGGTGACTGGTGATGTCGCCCTTGCCGCTTTCAACACGGATGTATATTGCGCCGCAATAGGCCTTCTCCGAAGCGTCGCAAAAGCCATGCACTTGGACCCTTTTACCTGGAGAAAAACCTACCCACCTAGGGATTTTCAAGGTAGCAATATGTGGTAAATTTTCAATAAAAGTATTCCAGATTATCATCAGATGTGGCAAAACAGCCTCATCCCAATCAATTTTTTCCTGCCATAAACTTTGCATCAGAGTTTTAGCAACAATAATTATTGGACCTAACCAACCAAGGGGGTCGTATAGCCGTGCTATAACGGATAATATTTGCTTTTTCGTTGTTGCTGAAACGGGAGAAATAACTTCAACTTTGTAGAAAAACGTGTCTGTTTTCGCGTTCCATCTAATTCCCAGAGTTTTCGTACTGCTGGATTCATCAATTTTTAAAAAATCTTCAGCAAGAAGATCCTCCCGGGCCAAATGCTCCAGAAGGGCATTGTTGTTAGCTGTTACCTTCTTCAGGGGGAAGGCTGCTGACTTGAGGGTCCTCAATAACTGGATTTGCTTACTTTTCGCTTCGGCAACTGTGTGTCCTCCTGACAGCACATCGTCAACATACGTCTCGTTTTTGAGAATATCTGCAGCATGCTTATTTGTTTCGTGACAATCTTCGCTCAGTTGAATTAGGGTTCTTAAAGCCAGAAATGGAGCACAATTGATCCCAAAGGTAACCGTTTTGAGTTGGTAAGTTTTTATATCTTCGTTTTCATTAGGGCGAAATAGAATCAATTGGTATTTCCGATCTTCAGGGTGTAGCAAGACTTGGCGGTACATTTTCTGGATGTCGCCGGTGAAGACAAATTTGTAAAAGCGCCATCCTAGAATAACTTGCATCAAATCCGCCAGTAATGTAGGTCCAGGAAAAAGAACATTATTCAACGAAAATCCACTTGAGGTTTTATTCGAACCATTAAAAACTACCCTCAGCTTTGTTGAAATACTATCGGGCTTGACTACAGCATGATGTGGTAAGAAAAAAGAGAATTGTTTAATTGATTTCTGCTCATGGTGAACGACAGGCTCCATGTGGTCTAAATCAATATATTCCTGTAGGACCTTACTATATTCTGCCTTTAACTCTGGACATTTCTTCAAATTTTTCTCCATACGTAGATATTGTGCAGCTGCGATATTCTTCGAGGCACCCAAAAAAATGTCTTCAGGAAATTCTGGACGAAACGGGAGACGTACCATATTTCGACCATTTTCTTCTCGACTAGTAGTCCTCTTGTAAAATTCTTCGCAATAATTATCATTTTCAGAGACTTGTGAGCATCTGTCTACCTCTTCAATTTCCCAAAATTTCTTCATTTGCTCATTTAATGCCGTATAATCACATTCATGAACTATAGTAGAAAAAGTGTGCACCTCACTTGCTGGCATGGGGCCAGATAAGTACCAGCCAAACCTCGACTCTCTCGCTTCCAAGCCTCTCACGGTATCTAAACGTACTCCTTCCATGTTAATCAGTGGTAAATAATCACTTCCAATAATCATATCTATCGGTGAAGGTTGAAAAAAATATGGATCTGCTAAGTCCAAAGTAGAAAATTCTCCAAGATTCTGGATATTAACTCTCTTTGCTGGTAGAAAATGGGCTAACTTCAGCACGATAATTGCATTAATATTCATGGAGAAGTTCGATCGCCTTGATCTGATCTTGACGTTGCATTTTCCTTGTGAACTTCCCACGATAGTACCACCTAACCCTGAAATTTGAGTATTATGGCTTTCTACCGGCAAACGTAGCTGTTGATGAATGCGTTTAGAAATAAAACTCCGTTCTGAACCTCCATCTAAAAGTGTTCGTACCACAAAAGTTTCTCCGGCATGAATAATTTCAATTAGCGCCGTTGGCAACACTGTTGTACCGCTGTTCTGTACAAAGTGATTTTGAACCGTATCGTTCGAGACGTTATTTTTTCCAGGGTGGAAGCTTGTATACCTTTGATGGCCGGACGTCGACTGCTCATTTTCACCTGAAGTGAACTCTGCATAGTTGTAATTTCCTCTTGAATTATTACCTTTACTTTCAGATTTTTCCAAGTGTATCATTGTGTGATGTTTTTGATGACATTTTGCACACGTCTTATTGCTGGTGCATTTTGTCTTGAAATGATTTGGAGACAAACAATTTGCACAATATTTGTTGGCATAAACATACTTTATTCTTTCATTTGGTGACAAAGCCTTGAAATGTTTGCAGTGTCGAAGGGCATGATCCTGCTTGCATTTCTTACAAATATATTTTTTCTCTCCTTCTGACTGCGTGTAAAATGTTTGATGTTTCGAATAGTTCTGATTTTCTTTCTGATTTGGTTTTTTTAAAATCAGTGATCGTTTCTAACATCTGTATTCGGTTGGAGAGAAACGCGTTCAACTGAGGCCAGGTTGGCAACTCTTTATGGTCGCTCAATGAATCTTCCCAGGCTCTCAACGTTTCCTCTGACAATCTTGTAGAACACCAATGCACTAAAATCGGATCCCAATTGTCCGTTTTGATCTTATAAGATTTGAATATCGAAACACTGTCATTAATACTGCTCTGAATTTGTCGAATTGACTTCGGATTTTCGCAGGGAGCGATCTGGATGCCGAAGAATTTTTTCATCTGCTGATGCACTAAGATACGTTTATTTTCATACCTATCTCTCAGAGCTTCCCACGCCAAATTGAAATTTTGATCCACAAGGTCGAAACGCTGAACAATCTGCAACGGCTCTCCTCTTGTTTTGCATCGTAAGTGATATAACTTCTGAGCCTCGGATAATCCTGGATGATTTATAAACACAGCTTGGAATATATCTCTGAAAGCTGGCCACTTTGAATAACCTCCTTCAAATGGCGGTGTATCACACGGTGGAAGTTTCAATGTTGATGCACTTTGATATGCCATGGTGACATTCGTTGCTGAAGTTTCATTCTCCTTTGCCCTTATATCTTCAGTCGTTGCTTCGAGAATTTTCACCTTGCACTCCTCGTAGATTCCTGTTGCTTCATCAAATTTTTCCGAAGTTGCCTCCATCTCGACAGATTCCTCCAGATCACCTGTGGTCATAATATGCTCGAAACTGTCAACCAATTTGTTCCATCTTCGCTCCAATTCAGCATGTTTCACTTCTATTACTGCTGCACTGCCGTAATTTTTGAATTCCGTTTTAAATTTTGAGCAAAACGATGTTAATTGGCTCCAATCGAAAAGAAATTTGCGATGCGTTGAAATTTTTTCCTTTTTCTTAGTCATTCTTGTCGATCAAAATTTATAAATATGCGAAAATTCAAAAAAAAAATAATAAAATCGCCGAAAGTCTTTGTAAATTTGTTAAGGTGATCAAAAATTCACCGAATTTATGTTAATTCGCACGAGAAAAAAATTTCAAAAAATATTTCAGGGGGAAATTTGTTTATCCCAACACTGATCTTTGTTAATTTTTTGAGAAGTCCACAGAATTTATGTTAATTAGACGAAAGATAATTTTTCCAAAATATTTTAGAGGGAAATTTGGTTATCCCGACAACGATCCGATTTTTTTAATAATTTTTCACGGTGTGGCAACTCTTGATAGTTTTGGCAATTATTATTTTCTCTCTTTACACTTTCTTTCTCCAACATGAAATAATGTAGCGGATAGGGGAACCGTTAGATGCCTTCACTAAAAAGCATTCGCATCAAAAATAAGCAATTTTTCTTCTTCTTGTTTGCTGGCCTAGAATATATTACAAAATTCTTTATTCAGCCACACACAAACCAAATTTATATTTTCCGAACAAAAAAGCGTCACTTATTGAATTGTATGTCCGTACCGATTTTTTTTTTTCCTTTTCACGCAGTACTAATCTTTGTCCTTTTATCTTTATTTTTCGTAATTCATTTATTTTTTCTTTTTGTGCTATGTTTAATATAACGGACCGTTATCAGCCTTCAAAACAACAGGCACTTTCTTCAAATTCTTCCTTTAATGTGTTGTTTCTGTTGATTTTGTTGTTGTTGCTAATCAGGTTGATTGCTTTTGTTATTATTGTGTGTGTGTGTGTGTGTAACCACAATTTATTTTTAATAAATTTCTTGTTTTTTGTTTCTCACACCACTTTTATTTATTATTTATAATATCACTAATATTGTCCAATTGTTTTTTTTTAACTTTCTGTTCTTTTTTTTATCACACTGAATTTTTTTTTGTCCGTCCGCGATCGCTTTCAATTTCACTTTGATTATTCTTCTTCTATTTCTCTTTTAACTGGCTTTGATTTACTACCAGTGATGGCAAAATAGAAACTCACCACACCAATTTGTCAGTGATGGCAAAAAAAAGTACTTTTCTAGTCCGACGGGCCGTTTTATCAAATTTCATGTAGAATGTTATTTTGTTATTTTGGCTTATATTTTCACGATATTTCAATAATATTTTACCGATTTCATAGAGATTTCGCGAATTTTAATTATAAGATTATGTTTCACGATTTTTTTTTTTTGTCGATTTCAGGATGAAATTTTGTACTTTTTTTTTTTTTTTTTTTTTTTACGAATGATCAAATATTCAAATGCACGTTTTCACTGTACATACCTGAACTCTCATCTCTATTTCATACGATACCTTTGATGAAAATATTCTCCTTCCTCTAATGTGGTGTGTCGGTTTTCCTTCACTCTCTTTATGTGAAACTTTCCTTAACCTCTATGCTTTTTGTTGTTGATACGGTATCATCGTGGTTACTGATGATGATGATCTCCAGCGATGATTTGCTTTCTGTTACAAATGATTTTAGGGTTTTCAATTGTGTTGTTGTAGATTTGTCTGACTGAACGGGGGTCAGTAGACTACTTTAACAGGTAGGCTGCAATTGCCTGTGAACAGATGACGCTAGGGAGCGCGTCCACTGTTCCAATCCACTCCTAGACTCCGCTAGGATGTTCGAAGGACCAATGTTTAATCCTGACAGAGAGACAGGATTTTGTTATTTATGAATCCTGACAGAGAGACAGGATTCCAAATTTTGATTTTCCCAAAAATGAAACCAATTTTCAAATTCAGGAGATCAACAAAAGTAAAGCTTCTTGCTTTATTGAATGGTTTCTTAAGACTAAAAATACAAATGGCGGTAATTCAATTTAATGACGCTCCTAGCGTCATGTATGTAACTTCTACATGTAAAAGAAATGGAAAAAGAGATAAGTACTAAAACTAGCAAAATTAAGAAAACAAATACAGATGAAATTAATGAAAATGAAATATAAGGGGAAATTAACCTTCAGATGAGTCAGGGGGACTCATCTGTTCCGGGTTGAACATGGCTTCAACAGCACGATTAAGTAAAATAATGGCCAAAGGACACTCAAATCCTACCTATGTTAGACGGGAAGATGAGACATGGTCAGAAAGTTCAGATGAAACTCTCAAAATATTCCTGAAAACTCATTTTCCGGGATGTAAGGACTTCGGGAACACAGAAATTCAACCACTGGAAAGTTAAAGTCGTTTTCATCGCCAAGGCTGGGAAGCGTAGTCATGAGACGGCAAAGGACTTTCCTGTAAAAACGCTCAATGATGCCTTGGACAGTGGACGAACTCTTATTCACTATTGATGCAATTTCTCGCTGCGATTTTCCACTTTGGAAATGCGTTATCACAAGTTCACGCTGTTCGATTGTGGTGCGCCCACCCATTTTTCTAAAAACCACGTGTTTACTCTAACACTCGCAAAATAAAACTAATATTCAAACAATATCACTTACAAACACCAATAAAAAGAGAGTGAGAGAAATCACCGTTAGAAATACCGAAAATTCTACGTGTGGGAGTATGATGTTTGAGAGAAAATGTGCGTGCACGAAATAAGCTGTAACCCAAAAATTCAATGTGCAGCAATTATTCTCCCTCTCGCGGGCCGATCGAACTTATATTTGTTTTTTCTTTTTATGCGATGTGTGTTCTATGCATGTGTGTATATAGCTGCTTGAATATTGGAATATTCACTGCACGAAATAAGCTGTTACCCACTGTACATCTTGGCAATTCGACTACCGTACGTATATCATGTTCAACGGCTCCGTTTTGTCCTGGTGTATAGTTTACACTCCTTGAGTATTTGATCCAAAGTTTTGTTTAGGAATTCACGACCATTGTCAGATCGAAATATTTTAATATTTACCATTTACATTTTTTTTTTAATTTTCTCCTTGACCCACTTGAATCTGCAAAAATCATCTTTCAATAATAAAAAGTATACAGACCCTACTATTGTCGGTTGTTCCACTGGTCCACAAATATCAGCGTACATTAATTCACCAATGGCAGATGTTCTATTTGTGCTTGAGGAATATGGCATTCGATGATGTTTTCCTAAGCAGCAACCATCGCATAATTTCTTATGGTCCGAATTTTCGTTATAATTTACATTGTTTATTTGCAGAATTTCTTTCGCATGATTCATTTTTTGATCTACAAAACGTTGACGACATAACTCAAGTGCCTCGCCATTAGATTTTGCAACAAAATTCTTGCCATGTTACTTTAAAGCGATCATCTCCATTTCAAAGAGGTTCTCTTTGGGACAGCCAATATCTTCAACCTTGCCATCGCGGAAAAACTAAGCTTTTTCCTTGTCTGCTTACAATCTGTAATCTTTGTCCAATACAGCTGACACCGAAAGTAAATTGACCTGTATATTTGGTAAAAATAATACGTCTTCAAGGAATTTTCTTTTCCATCCTTCTTCCGTTTTCACCAACACATCAATATTACCTTTACCAATGACGTCCATCGTGGATCCATCTCCAATATAAATTTTTGAAGGCAGTTGGAATTCCTGATATGTGTTAAACTACTCGTTATGAAAACTCATGTGTTCAGATGCATCAGAGTCCATTACCCATTTTTCGTCAGAATTAACAACAAATTTACTATCACTACATTTCTTTAATATTCGACAATATTTTGGCCACATTGATTCATTTGATTTATCCATTTGAAAAGTCTTTGGGGACATGTCATCACGATCCAATCTCGATAGTTCCAGCACAAGTTGGTTTGTTAAGTTTTTTTAAATTTTGCTTATCTTCGGCATATGATTCCCAAGCGGTACCCAACTTTATTAAAATCTTTGTTATAATAATTTTGTTTGTTAGTGGCGCACCCACACTTTTCAATTTTTCAGTAAGTTCTTCAATTTTTCCAATATTCATTTCAACGTTTGTTGTAACAAATGAAGAAATGGACCATCATGATTTTATAGAAATTCACAGATTTTAAAACTATACACATCTGAAACGTCCATGAACTCCAGTTCAGAGCTCCGTGTAGCTTTTCTATCTTGAATTCTTCCATCTGTCCTGACCCCCTTTTCCTTCTATTGTCTTCTTGAATAATCTAGGCGTCTTGATTCACTTCCTTCTGGTAAATATCTTCTTTCGTCTTTTAATGTAATTAAAACTGCCTCATTCCTTAGCCAGAATGTCCTGGGCCCATAGACTATGAAAAATATTTGATTGACACAATACAAAACTATACATGCTTTTTTACAATACATATAAGAATATACTAACAAGTATAATAACAAATTGAAACCAAAAATTCAACATTTGTAGCAACAATTATATATACCCTTAAATACTCTCTTTTTCTCTCATTCACTTATCGTAAATTAATATCTGACAAGATCAATTTTAAGCCATACTGTCTTAAAATTTAAGTTCTCAGAGATTAATTTACGATAACGGCCCTGGTGTGGTAGGTAGTATGTGCGACTATCACGCAAGTAAACCCAGGTAAGACCATGAAGAGATTCCATTACATCCACAAAAAGGCACAGTTTTTGGTGCGCTCTTTGGTCCGAAGGTGTGATTGGACCTTACTTCTTCGAAAACGTCGAGGAAACGACTGTCACCGTCAATTCAATATGATAACCGACTTTTTTTTGGCCTGCTATTGCAGAATACGACTTGGAGAATACACGGTTTCAAGAAGACGGTGCCACATGCCACACAACTCGAGCGAATATGGCTTTATTGCAAGAGACATTTCCTGGCCGTGTAATGTCTCGTCGCGGCGACATCAACTGGCCACCAAGATCATGCGATTTGACACCATTAGACTTTTTGTTTGTGGGGCTACTATGGGTATTTGTGCAGATAAATCTTTAACTCTTGAGCACTAAAGAACCAACATTCGTCCAGTTATGGCTGAGATACCGTCCAATATGTGCAAAAAAGTGGTCCATAATTACCTTAAAAGAATCAATTCTTGCAACACTTCGCGTGGTGGTCATTTTAATGATGTAGTCGCGTATTGTGACAACGTCGTCGGAGGGAGATCTGTAACGAGATGAGATAATTAATTTATTAGTTTTTGTTTTCAATAATTTCCAATTAATTCCACAATTAATTTCCATTGATGATCGTTTAATTTATGCACATTTTGATATTGTTCGTGGTCCTCATTTAACTCATTAAATTTAATTTGAATTTGAAAAATTAAAATCGATGTTCATTCATTCTCATAGCGTCATATTAGCTAAGTTATGGTCTAATCGAGCTGTCAGATAAGCCTGTAAACCCTAATTACCGTTTAGTATGGCAATTACAGTTGCTCACGACTTTCCTTTTGCGTGTATCCACATTGTGTCTACAAACTACCCGGAATTCGTTATCAAAACGACCCTCTCAAAATGTGTTAACCATATTTAATGGTAGAGCTGAGATTAGGAGTATGAAGCAGACAGAAATTCATATACCAGGGACTAAATTTATATACCCTCCATCATTGATTGCTTTTCAGTGGGGGAATACAATATCACACTTATACAATGTGCTAAAGATTGAATCGGTATGTGAGTATTTTCATTAGTTGAAAATAGTGTGAAACACAATTTAAAATAAAAACGTTCGTGTTCATTCTATAAACCACACGGTTAGAACTTAGTCTCAACAACACTTCGGCTCTATTCATTTGATAAAATAATATTAGTTCTATATTTCAATCCATTTTGTACACAGCAGGAAACGATATTCTAATAGAATAGTCTATGCATGTGCAGGTATCATTCCTTTGGCACAATATAGCTTAGAAATGTTAAAAAGATGACAGCGTTCCTCTCCATGATAATAGTTTGATAAGAAAAATTGCGGATGATCAAGCGGAATGGAATTGGAGTAATTCCAGTTACCTTTCTCCGATTGGTTACCCCAGTTCTTTGGATTCTCACCTGACAACACAGACCTTTTTTGTTACTGCCTGCCCTGGTACAAATAGGGGTTAATGTTTTTTTTCTTTTCCCCTTCTTTTTATATATATATATTTTTTTGTTTTTCTTTTTCTGTTTTATCATTAAGTTCTAGTCTAATTTGTATTTTAAGGTAGTTTAAGTTAATTTTTGTAGCATCTTGCGCTACAGTTATGTTAATGCCGGGAGCAAGCATGTTTTCATCTAAGAGTTACTTAAATACATATCTTACCCGTTATGACAAAGCATGACACTGTATTATCTATCTTATTATTTTAAAACAATACATTATAATTTTAAATACAGCTTTTGTCATTTGATATATTCAATTATTATTTAAAAAAAATATGTAAAAAAATAGTCTCAATAAAATTAATTCTAATAATTCTTGAGCACTTAGGAACCAACATTCGTCAACTTAGGGCTGACCGCACAATATGTGCCAAAAAGTGGTCCAAAATTACCTCAAAAAATTACCTTTAAATGATGTAGTGTTTTACACATAATGTCACCGTTCAAACTTTATAATAGAAAAGAAATATAATGAAAAAAAATATTTTATATGTGTTTTATTTACGTTTACTTTTAAAAAGCAAAATGGATAACCCTTTGCTGTTATAGCCTACCCGCCACTAACTCAATGACTAAATATAACTTACCGTCTTACAGCAAACAGAACCACCAAAGAAACAACGGATTTTCTTGCTTAACTGGTAGACAACAAATATTATTTTATTTTAACCTAAATCTGTGGAGTTTTAAAAACACAACATATAAAGACAACACATTATTTTCCTATCTATCGTTTTTAAAATATGATGTTTTGTTAAAACGTCATAGAAATATTAGGTTAGGTTAGGTTAGGTTGAGAAGAGGAGGCGGTTTTTCTCCGCCTCATGTCCTTAGACATACACCTTAGCCAGTATTCGGCTTGTTGTGCGCTCTAAACTGTGCATGGAAAGGTCTTGAGAAGTTATTTTAAGAACTCTGTACTATTGACATAATCTTTAATTGTTTTCCAGTCTGCGCCCCTGAGATGGGTCAAGTCTGTTAAAGTGTCATTTCCCAAGAAACGGGATCTATTGTTTGCGAACGCTGGGCAGTGACAGAGGAAATGCTCCAAAGTTTCGTCATCCTCCCCGCATGCCCTACATACGCTATTGTCTACAACTCCTATTTTGTGTAGATGCGATTGTAAGCCTATGTGCCCTGTTAGAATGCCCATGATCTTACTAGTTTCTGTTTTGCTCAGTTTCAGCAATGTTTTGGTTTTATCCTCGTTTGGTTCACCCCACAAGATTCTTGTCGTTTTCCCAATAGTTTCACTATTCCATAGTGTGATATGGGCGTCTGCCGCCCATCTTTTTAGCTCAGAACGCGTAGCTCCAAATGGTTTCGCGTTCTCTAAATTTATTGTTTGCAACTCCCTGGCTCGTTGAGCCAAGGTATTGGCTTTCTCGTTTCCTCTTACCCCGTGATGACCAGGCACCCATATGAGGCGTATTGTGCCATGTCTGGAGTAAGAGTTAATAGCCATTTTACAATCTAAAACTGTTCTTGATTTAACCGTTTTAGTCGTTATTGCCTTGATAGCCAATTGGCTATCTGTAAAGATATTTACGTTTGTTGGTCTTGTGTTAGCGCTAAACCAGATCACACACTCTGTAATTGCTCGGATTTCCGCCTGTAGGACCGTGTTATGGTCTGGTAGGCGGAATAAAAGTTCGGTTTCCGGTTCTTCGATATAAAGTCCCAGCCCCGTCCTTTCCCCTAGTTTCGAACCATCTGTATAACCGCAGTTTCCAGTTGGTGTCTGCGCCAGGGTTCCATCAATCCAAGATTGTCTGTCTGGTATTAGTGTCTCACACTCAACAACTATTGACGTTTCGGGTATTCTATCGGGTACTGATGTTATGTCAGTTAAATTCCCTTCCACTACCTCAACTATTTTTTGATGATATGACCTGTGATCAGTTTCGATCCATTCGCCCATTGCTTTGAGTCTCATTGCTGTGAGGGCGGCTTCATATTTAATCTGTATTTCTATTGGTGGGACATTTAAGATAGTCTCTAAAGCCCTATTAGATGTGGTCCTCGTTGCTCCGCTTATACGTTGGACCTTTTGTAATATTTTTATGTTGCACTTCTTTTCCATCGATGTCCACCATACTACTGATGCATAAGTTAGAACAGGTCTAATTACGCTTTTGTAGAGCCAGTGTGTCATCGTTGGATTGAGGCCCCATTTTGAGCCTATAGCTCTTCTACATAGAGACCAGCATCTGTGAGCTTTGTTTGCTCGTTCTTCCATGTGGTACTTCCAATTTAGTTTTCTGTCCAAGATTACACCTAAGTATTTAACCTTGTCTGATATTGAAATTGTTTTGTTAAGGAAAGATGGGTCTATATATGGACCAATCTTTGTTTTCCTTGTAAACAGACATATTTCAGTTTTGTCTGGGTTTACATTTAGACCTCTTGGTCGAGCCCAGTCATATGCAAGTTTTAGGGCAGTTTCGGCCCTTCTGCAAAGTTGGTTTGGATTCTGGCCCCTCAGAAGTATTATAACGTCGTCTGCATAGCAGACTGGTTTAAGTCCTTCGTCAGTTAGGATCCTCAGGAGACTGTTAATAGTGGTAACCCATAGGAGTGGTGATAAAATACCTCCTTGTGGTGTTCCCTGTGATACTTTGTCTCTTATTTGTATTTCGTGAGACCCACAGTTAATCCATCTATTCCTTAGCATGTGGCTTATCCAGTCTCGGAGAGCCCGGTCCACCTCGAACTGGTCTAAGGATTGAATTAGTGTGTTGGTCTGTACATTATTGAACGCTCCTTCAATGTCAATGCATACCGCAAGTGTGTACATTTTCCCATTGAAGGATTCTTCTATGTTTTGCACTACCTCGTGTAGGGCGGTGTCCACTGACCGTCCTTTAACGTATGCATGTTGTTTAAATTTTAGCATTTCGCTTGGAATCTTACTTTTGATCATGGTATCCACTATGCGCTCCATGGTTTTGAGTAAGAAAGATGTTAGGCTTATTGGTCGATAAGCCTTAGGTGTTGCATAACTTGCCTTGCCTGGTTTGGGTATGAAAACAACTCTTGCCTCCTGCCAGGCTTTCGGCGTGTATGAGAATTTTAGGCATGCTGTGAAAATAACGGCTAGATGAGTTGACATGTAGTGAGCCTCCATCTGTAGTAGTGCCGGAAAGATTCCATCAGGTCCTGATGCCTTAAATGGTGAGAAGCTCTTTAAGGCCTCTTTGACCATATGGTCTGTAATGATAAAACTTTGTTGAACTTCATTATCCCTATGAATCGGTATCTCTGTGTGTCCCGCCATCCCTTGGGGAAAATGAGTGTTCATCAAAAGTCTTACCATTTCTTCAGTTGATTCTATTCGTCTACCCACATCATCTACCATTGTTTCGGTTTGGGTGTGGGTTTTTGAAAGGAACTTTTTTATTTTTGAAACATCGTTAACGCTATCCACCTGTTCGCAGAATAGCCTCCAGGAGTTTCGTTTTGCAGTTCTTGTAATTTTGTTGTATTCTCTGAGTCTTCTATGGTAGTCGTCCCAGTATACCGGAGATTTTTTTCGGACCTCTTTCCCAATGTTGCGAATCTCCCCGGTCATCCAGGGTTTTTCTTGGGCTGATTTCCTTTCTCGAAGTGGACAGCTATCTTCGAATGACTTCACTAGAATCTCCGTAATGTTATCAACCTTGTCGTCGATGTCTTCAACACTTAGGCACTCATACTCTTCATGCCCTAGTCTTTGTCTAATTAACTTCGCGAATTTTGCCCATTTCGTTTTGGCCTTATTTCGAAAGTTTATTGGGTTTGGCGGTGGCCTTGCTATCTTAAATCTTATGTAACGATGGTCAGAAAAGGAATGTTCTCTAGAGACCCTCCACTCCTGTATTTCGTCTATAAGATTTTCTGAACATATTGTTATATCTAATACTTCTTCCCTAATTTTATTAACAAAGGTAGCAGTGTTTCCTATGTTAAGAGGTATTAGGTCGTTAATATTCAAAAATTCTACTAGGGCTTGTCCCCGTTTATTAATGTTAGTACTACCCCACGCAACGTGGTGAGAGTTAGCGTCGCAACCTACTAGTACTTCGTTACCTGTTTGTTTGGCTCTCCTCACAAGGCGTTGCAGTTCCGACGTAGGTGGTAATGTCGGTGAGTCGAATGGCAGATATACTGACGCAAGGTATACGTTCCCATTCCCCTGTTTCAGTACTGTTGCATCCGATGTTGACAACTCTGGAGAGAAAAGATAACATACGTTTTTGTGGCATATGATACAGGTCCTTGGTCTAGTTCCCGTATTTGCATAGAATAGTTGGTAGTTGACATGGTTCAATCCAGTAACCTTGTTTCGAATCGTCCATGGTTCCTGGATCAAAGCGATATGAGTCTTACCTTTATTTATTTTTTCCATCAAAGCGTTTGTTGCCGTTTCGCTCCGATGGAGGTTTATCTGGATGACCTCAATCATAGGTCCTCCAGTAAACGGGCTTCTTGGGAGTCGGAGATGGATTCGGCTCCCTCTTCATTTTTGGACTGCACTGGACGCTTCTCTACATCGCAGTCACTTTCTTCTTTGGGCTCTTTTTCAGGGTCTTCAGCGCCGACCCTGGCCTTGCCGATTTTGAAAAAGACAGCTTTCTACACGTAGAAAGCCATGCCCTTCGTCTTGGCCAGGCTGGACATGGAGAGTTGATCCAAGCCCACCACAAGGAGAGTGCCATTGCTGTCGCTCTCCCTGTGGAAGACTTCCCACCTCGTTACGTCCAGTCCTTTGTTCTGCTGGCCAAAGAGTTTGAGCATGCGTTCTGTTGTGAAGTCGCTGCCCCATCCTTTAACGTACACCGTCGCTTTTGTGAGCTTAGGGATGTCCCTCATCCTCACCAGTTTCAGCTTGGCGCCTTCCCAGGGAGAGGGGATCGTATCCACGAGTTCTGTGAGGGTCTCTACGCAAGCTGTTGATGCCATCCTCAACAACAAGATGTCCCCTTTGAACTCACAGCTCATTATTTGAATTGGGGGCCCGTCCTCGATGTTGAGGGCATGCTCCACAATTTGGTTGTTGACCAGGTCCTCAACTTTGTTGTGCTGGTCTTTAGGGATTTTGCCGGATGCCGAACGGATATCGATCACTGCGTAGCAGAGTTCGTCTCTGTTGTGCTTCCGCGCTACTTTAGCATATGATGGTGGCTTCTTACCTTTTTCAGCAGTCAACTTCCTCTTCCGTGTCGATCGGGATACCCTTTCGGGTGCCCCAGTCTTCTCGGAGGGCTCCGTTGCTGCGCTCGCTCTCTTTGTAGTTGGATTGACTTGTCGCCCTTTCCACAAAGATACAGACTAGTGTCTCTTTTGTGGGGGGTTTGACTTGGTCTCACCAATTTACTTGAGAGCGGGGAGCTCTTTTTCTTTTTCGGCGGTTTCGCAGTGTTCTGCTCTTCGGGAGATCTGACCCTCTTTCCAGCTTCCGAGGAGGTGGAGGGAGTTTCAGATGACTCCTTTTGAGCATCCTGCACTTTAGCCTTTTTGCTATCCCGGTTCATCTTCTTCAACTTACGTCGTTGTGCCCCCGATAGCTTCTTCTTTTTGTAGAGAGCTGTGCCATACAATTGTTGACTTCGTCTACCATCTTGCTGACCTCGTCATCTTTGGAGTTAGCTAAGACAGTAATATTATTATTTGATTCGGAGTCAGAATCGAATTCTCTACCTGTACTTGAAGGCTGGGTCCAGTTAGTGCTCCCCCTTTGGTCCTCCTTTTCTTCCTCCTTTTTTTTGCCAGTGGCTAAATGTGCGCTTGTTGCATTTACTGCGACTACAGGCGCCAAGGCACCAACACCTGTAGGAGGATTGTGTGGCTCACTATCGCTGGATATCGACGGCACATGACTAGTGAGCAGATCAACACTTGCCGCCGGCACTGGGGTTATTAATCCCTGCACCGTAACTTTTTTTTTCTTCTTTCTTTTCCTTCATTGGTGTTTTTTTGTTTAGGGGAACAGCCCCATAGTCCGTTTTGGTCCGCGGGGAATACGAGATTCCCTAAGGCGGTGGACACACTGCTTCACCTCCCCTATGGTAGCCTTAGTTAGGGCAGAAAAAACCATCCTCCCTAAGTCAGCCCTAGATGAGATGGAACAGTGTGTCCATCCCCCTTCCCCTATCCGCCACCTGGGGACGCGCCCGTTAGGAGACTGACAAACTCCAGCGGGATAGAAATATTATAGAAATATTATGTTTTCATTTTCTTTTCACGTTTTTTCATTATACATACATAGTTACATACACTTTAACAGACTTGACCCATCTTACGGGCGCAGACTGGAAAACAATTAAAGATTATGTCAACAGTACAGAGTTCTAAAAATAACTTCTCAAGGCCTTTCCATGTACAGTTTAGAGCGCACAACAATCCGAATACTGGCTTAGGTGTATGTCTAAGGACATGAGGCGGAGAAAAAACGCCTCCTCTTCTCAACCTAACCTAACCTACATACACTTGAAAACCTTAATAATAATAACAAGTTTAATATCAACATAATGTTCTTATCGCAACTAATAAATGTTTTCAGGCCAATCAGTCTATCCTCTTTCTTATTAATGGTTTTGGAAAGACTCATTGACGCACATATTAGATCCCTTCTGGGGGACTCGACCACTCTATCTAAAAGTCAAAATGCCTACAATACACTCTTTCCACTTTCTTGGATATTGAAGGGCTTTCAATAACGTCACCACGCTAGCAATAGACAACGCCATGCAAAAAATAGGTGTGGAAAATTTCATACGGAATTGGATAATCACCATGCTTAAATATAGAATTGTTACCGCGAAACTAGGTAATTCTGAAAAGTCAAAGAGTGTTAACAGAGGGACCCCTCAGAGGGGGGTTATCTCCCCTCTACTATGGCTCCTCGTAATTAACACTATTATTGACTCACTTGACAACAATGGCATAAAAGTAGTTCCATATGCTGATGATCTAATCATACTGATATCGGGAATTTCCCGCAGGTACTTAGCGACATCACGAGTCACACTCTCTGCTCAATCAATTCATGGGCCATAAGCAATGGACTAGGAGTAAACCCTAGTAAAACAGATCTGGTTCTGTTCACTAGAAGATACAAAATCCGGGCTTTCAATCCACCATGTCTAGGCGGCAAGGAACTACGCTTATCGGATCACGCGAAGTTCCTAGGTGTGATCCTCGATTCAAAACTATCATGGAGGCGCAATGTAGGGCACCGGATACAGAAAGCCACAGTGGCTTCCTACACCTGTCGCAAAATGTTTGGCCGTCGCTGGGGTCTTAATCCAAAGATGGTACTATGGCTGTACACATCAGTTATAAGACCGATTCTAACTTATGGGGCACTTGTGTGGTGGACGGCGACGAAGAAGTCAACCACTGCAAAACTCCTGGAAAAAACCCAAAGGTCAGCATGTACTGGTATATCGGGAGCAATCTGCACTTGTCCTACGGAGGCCCTGAATGCTATACTACACCTGATCCCAATTGATCTGCATATTACAGCTATGGCGGCTCGGAGCGCTATTCCTTTACACTCAACTGGTAATTGGAGGGAGGACACATATGGGCCTATGTGCATCCAACAGACCATTCCAGATGAACTTAAGATAACCACAGATTACAGGATCCCTCATCTTAGCTTCGGTCGACTCTTCGAAGCAATTTTTCCATCCAGAACGGAATGGAACCGAGGGCACATTCTATTTGATTTTGACGTGAAAGTATACACTGATGGCTCCAAAATGGATTGCGGAGTTGGCTCGGGGATATTCTCTAGGGAAGCCAACCTGCAACACTACTACCGGGCTATTAATTAATCTACATATTTCTGGACGCATCTGTATTTGCGTTGACAGCCAATCAGCCTTACTCTCAGTAAAATCCTGGGTGACCTCCTCGGCTTTGAGAAGGAATGCACGGAGGCACTGGCAAGACTTAGTCTCTTGTCATCGGTAACCTTAGTGTGGATACCTGGCCATAGAATTTTTACGGGAACGAACGGGCTGACGAACTAGCAAGGACCGGATCTACCAACCCAAGACTCGACACAGTACACGTATCCGTACCAATAGGGTCCATAAAAAGGAACGTTTTTCAACACTATATATCACAGGCCAACTCCAGATGAAGTGTTCTAGATTCATGTCGAATCTCAAGGAAAACATGGCCTGAATACAATCAGAGACGATCTAGATTTCTCATCGCATATAGCAGAAAGGATATATCTAGACTAATATCCGTACTCACAGGACACTGGCTGATCGGTAACCATGCTTGACGCCTGAATCAACAGTATAAAGACCACTGCCGCAGCTGCGACGACTCAAACGAAGAAGAGACGGTTGTACATTTTCTTTGCGGATGCCCCGCACTGATGAACCGACGACTAAAGACAATGCGCGCTAGGTTTCTGGATGATATCTCCGAGATATCGAACAAAGCAGCATCATAAAATTCCTCAATCTGACGAACTGGATATGAGTTAACATGACAACAGGCGGTTTCAGAGTGATGTGGTAAAATAAACAATTAAAAACGGTGTCACTAGACGCTACTTGATGCTCCTCCGCTACTTGTCAGATCTATAATCGTCTCCCTGTCCCTAGTCTGAAACGTCGGCATGTTGCCCCTGTTGCAGATCGTAAGGTCGTTGTTTATTATAAAATCAAAAACTGACTCACCTCTTTTATTTATATCCCTGCTTCCCCATTGACTATGATGTGCATTGGCGTCACAACCCAGTACTTGATCCAAATTCATCCTTTTGGCGTACTTCGTGACTCTTCTTACATCCGGGCCAGGTGGGACGGCAGCCTCATACGGTAGATATGCTGAGGCCAACAGTAACTTAGATTTCCCGTGGACCTCCATGCTTACTGCCGTGATGTCACCAGAGCTAAAATTGTGGCACATAATTAGATTAAGCTCATTTTTAGCTACAATACAGGTCCTAACCTTTTCGTCCCCGGAAGGAGCGAAAAGGGTAAAACCATTGGCACTAAGTCCGCATACCTTGTGAGTCATGACAAGCGTGAGTAACTCTTGGTTGTGTATCTATTTATAGCATTAGGCTTCCACATGGACTAGACCAGTTAAGTGAGTTAAAGTCCTTGCGCAAGCCTAAAAACCACAAGAAGCACTTAAGCCCTCGCATCGCGTCAAGATGGTTACTCTCGCGAGTGAAAAAATCTAAAGTATATTTCGGTTTAAAAAACTCTGCGATTAGAAGTGGTAATACTTTTTGGGAAATTATATTTTGGGAGAATTAGGAAATTATATTTGAATGAGAAATTTACACATTTTTTGAGAGAAATGGAAGAGCAAAATCAAAACCAATTATGGATCCGTTGTGTTGGTGGGAAATAGCAGACGAGCAATCATATGATTCAAATTTTGAAGTATGAGGCTCTCAGAAAATATGATAGCAATTCTTCTTTTTTGTTGTTGAAATTTTAGAATGAACTTTTGAATGCACATACACATACAAACAAATATGAAGTACGGCAGAAATATGTAGTTGTCTTTGTATATGCTGCGTAAGGGAATTGCTCTGCGCGCACATACGACGACAAAGGTTTGTCTGTGCGCAGAGGAATCAATGAGACGGAAGGGAAATACTTCAATGAACGTTTTTTTTTCTTCCAGGTTTTTTAATATACTGCAAGCCTTCTATTTTGGATTGTGAATCTTACGGGATAGGTAGTTTTTTCTGCCTTTGCCGTCATGCTTTCACCATCTACATTCCCTCACATCCCTTATTCCAAAACGTTTTTTTACGTTCTGCTACCCACCCACTTTTACGATTTTTATTGAAAAATTCAAAAAATAACAAATTGTGATTTTTTGTCTATTTGGCCAACTTCATCTGGATGAGTTGGAGTTGGATGATATTGATCTAAATAACGTTTACTTTCAACAAGACGGCGCTAGGTGCCACACAAGCAACGAAACCATTGCTAAGATAAGGTCTACGTCAACAGCCGAGCGACGATTCAAGACCTTAAACATAGAATTCGTGAGGCTATCGAGGACTTAGGGCAGCCACTTTGCGAATTGGTTATGGAAAATTTCATAAAAAGGATATGGTCGTGTAAGCGTGGTCGTGGTGGCTATTTGGCTGATGTTGTTTTTTATAATAAATGGCATACCTTCCTCTTTATTATGAAATAAACATACGATCATTAACTCAAAAAATTCCAATTTTCTATGAATTCTAAAATAACACATCTTGTTGGTCATTGTTATAATGATATTTGATACATGGTTGGGTACAATAGAACTCACAAGACTTTTACATCGTTTAGGTGTGTTAACATTGGAACCGCAGACTGTATATCTTAACACAAGCGAAAGAGAATAAAGTATCGGTCATTCGGTCACCTCAATTGATTTACCAAAGTTGTTCTGTCAACTTCATTAGTGCAGGTCCTTATTTTGCTCCGAATTTATCTGCAGGTTGAGCACCAAAATTTGGGGTTTGATCCCGAAATATGAAATCCAAAAACGTTTGTTTTATAAAATGATGTAGTTTATTTCACAATGGATTAAAAAAAATATAACAAAAACAAGAATAGACCGGTTTGAATGACACAGTGTTTAATCTACGAGATTGAAATATAAGGTGCTTATGTAGAACAGTATATTGCTACTGCACCATATGTTATTTTTTGTTGCCAACACATATGTAATTATAATTTACTTATGTTTAATTTGCATTACGAATAATGCATTTTTTCCTTTTCCAATTCGTTTTTGAGTATTTAAAACAAAACAAAATGCTTGATGAACCTGAAGTCTGATTGAATTAAGCTTGGTATAATTTAATTTCGTTTAGTTAATTTTCCACGAAAAATCTTTTCCCTTTCAATTACGTTAGTTTGTTTTCATTGTGAACTATTTGGTTTATCAATGACAATAATGTTTTCTACAGTCATCTGAAATCGTAGAATATTTACTATTTTTATTATGATGGCAAATCGTTTGTGCTAATTAACAACTAATGCATAAACCTATCATGCTTCAAGATAGGCCAAACCCTTTATCCATATCTATTACTTTGACTATTCTTTTCGTTTCTTCCCTTATTTCTATCCTCTACTAATAATTTCGGAAACATTAAAAGCTGAAGCACGTACCATCTTTAAAATTTTATGGTAGCTAATAATTCTGTAGCAGAAGGCAAGATCCCAACTAGCAATAAGGCTGGCAAATTCGTGCTTTTGCTGATGGCTTTCCGAATCCTCTACAACAAAATTTTAAGCGCCATACGTGGAGCCCGAATAATGTACTTCTTTGATATCCCGTATATCATTATATTTTCGCTCTGTCGGTATTTTTCTATTAACTCTCTCTTTAACTGTTTCTATCATTTCAATTTTCCTTTCATCTTCATACTTCAAACTATCTCAATCTCATTTATATTTCTTAGAATGCAGAATAACCGGAGTTTGGATTATTTTGCTTTTTCCTTTTAATTACGTTAGTTTGTTTTCATTGTGAACTATTTGGTTTATCAATGACAATAATGTTTTTTTTTTTTTTTTTTTTTGGCTAACACTCAGGGGATGCCCCCTATAAATGCAATGCACTGTGTTAGCGATGGGAAATAAGGGTATTGGAGGGAGGAAAGAGGGAGTAGTGTTTGTTGACATTGGCCTTGAATTTGGTAATGTCATAACAGGCAGGAAAGAATTATTCCAAGATTATTCCACAAACGAACAGTCCGGCTGAAGAACGAATTTTCTCTATAGTGCGTCGTCCGGTCAACCGGCCATTTGACAATGAACGGCACTTGAATGCTTCTTTCGACACATCGAATATATGGCTAGCCCAGCGAGCTTCACCCTGTATCTTCATGCCCAGAACATCAAGAGTGTCTGATTCGTCGATATCCACACCACCCATAGATATTGACGGCGATGCTGGATCAGTGGAACGTTTGTGTGACAACAAGCAGCACTGGGTCTTTTGTGCATTAAAATCTACTCTGTTTATTTGGCCCCACTCACAAATAGTCGCCAAATCGCGGTTAAGTGAGTCGTTCATCGTTCGCCTTTTTTCATCGACTTCTAGAGGACCTGGCCGATGATCAAATGAGTACGAATGACAGAGGTTGCTGTCATCCGCAAAGGAGTAGATTGGGTTCACAGTCTGCCCCAACAGGTCGTCAATGAAAATAAGAAATAGAGAAGGAGAGAGGACAGAGCCTTGTGGCACTCCTGCGGTCAACCTATGCTCGTTGGATGAGACGCCATCTATAACAACTCGTATAGAGCGATCTCTGAGAAAACTCGATATGAATCGAGAGAAGGTATTACCGACACCAAATGCAATAAGTTTTGATATGAGTGCTCCGTGCCAGACCCTATCGAACGCCTTGGAAATATCCAGAGCCACGACCTTACTTTCACCAAGGCGGTGAATGGATCGACTCCATCGCTCCGTAAGGAACGCCATCAGGTCTCCAGTAGATCGATTTCTACGGAAGCCATACTGTCGATCATTCAGGAGACCTTTAGACTATATATACCTGACAAGATGGTGATTAACCATGCTCTCCATAACCTTCTTGGGGATCGGCTGAACATTGGCAACTTTCCAACGTGAAGGGTAAATACCAGCACGGTACGACATGTTGAAAAGATTGCGCAATGGACGAGCTAGCGTCGAAGACCACTTACATAGGACAAGTGCTGAAATACCATCCGGGCCCGGAGTTTTATTAACGTTGAGATCTTTAAGAACCCTTTTAACGCCACGTGTTCGAAAAAATATCTGAGGCATCGAACTAGATACGTTCTCGATAACGGGGAGTGGTTGACTGCTTTCTGGCAAAGATGAATTCTTTGCAAATATTTCAGCCATAAGGTTAGCTTTGTCAACCGGGTCAGTGAATATCTGGTCACCGTTAACAAGGGTTGAAATAGAAGATGAAGAATTGTTCCTTACCCTTTTAAAGAATGACCAAAAGCTCTTACTTCCCCGTGGAGAAGTTTTTCGCGCCTAATCACTCTGGCACACCTTGATCTTGCCTTCTTGCGTAGCAGCTCAGTAATGGCATTTTTATTTAAACTCCAGTTTCTAAACGCTTCCTCTTTGGATCTGACATCTTCTTTGCATGTCTGATTAAACCTACAATTTTTTGGAGGTTTAATCGAAGTAGTCTTCGAGGGAATAAACATGTTTATGCCAAGAAGAATTATTTTTTCAACCATTTCAGCAGCAGCATCGACATTATTGTCTCGGAAACATAATTTCCAGTTAAATTGCTGATAAAAATTGTTGAGCTCGGCCCAACATGCCTTTTCGTATATATACATTGTCCGCTTCGTGACTGGTTTTGAAGTGGCTCGAAGATCGGAGAACGAAAAGGATGCTGAAATGGTGCAATGATCCGAGTTACCAAGAGGTGCAAGAATGTTAACCTCATACTTTTCAGGGTGAGGGGTTAAGAAAAGGTCAAGAATATTTTGATGTTGCCCTTCAACACGCGGAATGTGTGTTGGTTCATTCACTAATTGCGTCAAGTCATTGTGCGCGGCAAATAACTCAGCGTACTGACCCTCCGGAGATGTATGGCTCGAATGGGAAAGCCAAGAATTATTGTGGACATTGAAATATCGGCCAATATAATGGTCTTAACTTACTGCAATTTTAACAGTATCCATTAATCCGCGGGGACATTTGCATACATGGGTAGGATTGGACAGAAGAGCGTTGGACCGCCCTCACAACTTTGAACTACTACGAGAGCTATATTTACGATTTGGCTATATCGATAGAAAACTACATTATTATTATATTTTTCATTTTTTATTGAATAGAGAACAAATAAAGTTTTTTAAAACAGCACCATCTTGTAGCGGAAGAAGAACGACAATACTGCTATGAAATGTTAAATGCGATATTATAACTATTCCAAACGAATTTGTATTTCCGTAGAGTTATGTAAATTATTCAAACATTGTACGACCAACTTTCCGTTACATAGTTCTCTATTCAAACCACGTGAATGTTTATATAATGATTTTAAAAAATACTTTTTTCTTTAAGTTCAAGACACTAAAATGTACCAAAGCAAAAATCAACAGAACGTCTTCGCTCCAGATAATGTTGATTATCCAGTCGTTGATAACACTGATTATGGACAACAAATTTTAACAACCGATGATATCATACGAGCATTGACAGAATTGATCGAAGAACGCTGTAATTATTTAATCGTTATTCTAACGAATGCGTTTCTAAGAAGCGCGGAAAACAAATTCTTAGTGGATTTTACACAGGCTCTGCAGATAGGTAAGGTCCATTTTATAAATACTTGACTTCAAATCAAATGATGGAAAGATACATTTGGGTATTGATTTAAAAAAAAGGTCCATGATTTTGATGCACTGCTTTTATATATTTAGTTTTTGTATCATGTCTGTTCTGAAACCACGATGTTTCCAAATTACGAACGGTCACACGGGTGATTTTGTCCTGTCTTGGAAACAAAGTATTTCTTTGTAAAAATCTAGGCTCCACATGTCACAAATACTTTTTATGTAGGTTAGGTTAGGCAGGGTGGGACATCCTAAGATGCACCTCCACTCGGAAACCCATAGGGTCCATTGTGAATCCCTTCTATATACAGCTGGAAGTATAGAAAATATATAGAAAAGAGAAATGTGTGAGAGTCCCTGGTGTAATGTTTATGTAAGTAAGCAGTCTGTTTAGTCCATCGAGTACCCGCAACCCCCGTCGTTTATCCACCTAATACCCCTTATATAACTAATTAGGTTTCCTACACCTGTCCTCGAGATGTCCCCTAGCTATGACGTTGCAAACTTGGACAATGACAAAGGATGTGTTCTATTGTCTCCAATTCGTCCTCATCCTCGCACATCCTGCAGAAGTCTGGAGATCTACTGTGCTCATAGCCCTAACTGGTCATAGCCCTAACTGAACAGTGACCTGTGATGACTCCTATTGCAATTCTGAGATTTCTTCTATCCAGTCCCATCAGTGCATTTGTTCTCGCTATATCTAACCTAGGCCACAAGACCTTCGATATATTACAACCCACTATTGTTTCCCAATTGGAAAGTATTCTTGTTAGGATATGATCCTTCTGTTTTTTGAAAAAGTGGCTGATTGGCGGTTTAACCGATCTATCCGCTTCCTCAATGTTCAAAGCTGAGCCCATTCAAGCCAGCACATCCGCGATTTCATTCCCTTCAATATCACAGTGACCTGGCACCCAGCATAAGCCTACGTTGTAGTCCCTTAGAAGTAGGCTTAGCACCTGCCTACATTCGTTAACTACCCTAGACGAAACCTGATGGCTTGTTATGGCCCTAAGTGCTGCCTGACTGTCAACGTAGAAAGTAATGTTGTCTCCTTTCGGTATTATGCAACCGGAAATTTCCTCCACAGCTCGCAATACCGGTAGTCTGAATGATTTCCTAATGTCCGCCTTTTCTATGTAGACACCAGCTCCCGTGCCTATTTTCATTTTGGACCCGTCGGTGAAGACCGCCCAAACCTCGTGCAAGTTGCGGACTCCTAGCCATGAATCCCTTTCAGGGATTTCTGGCAGGGTCAGAAATTCTGTTTTCTTAATTATGTAGTCCGATTGCTCATCTGGAACCCTTTACTGACCCTGAAGACAGAACTCTGACAGTAGTATCGAATGACCTGTTCTTGTATGTCTGAGCAGCGATGACCCTTTCAGTCGAAAGATGCTTCTGGCTTCCTCACCCACTATAAAATCCTTAAGGGGGAGAAGGTGTAGAATGATGTCTAATGCAGACTGTGGTGTACTTCTGATGGCCCCCGTTATGCCTAAAGCCGCACACCTCTGTACCTTTTCTAGTTCTTTGTAGTAACTGTCTACCCTTGTTGCCCCCCCCCCCCCCCCACTCTGTACAACCATATGTAAGAACCGGGTTTACTACCGCCGTGTAGATCCATTTCACTACCCTCGGCCGAAGTCCCCAGTTCTCACCTATGGAGTTCCTGCATGCGTCGTAAGCATTAATTCCCTTTCTGAGTCTTTCTTTTGTATTTCTTTCCAGGAAAGTTTACTGTCCAGAAATCACCCTAGGTATTTGAGCTCCACCAGAGAACTGAGAACCAGTTCTGTTTTGTTTGGGTTCACTCCCATACCCTTACTTTTTGCCCACGACGATAGCTCCTCCAGTGCCGAATTCATGACCTCACTGATGTTCGGGAGAAATTTCCCGGATACCAGTATTTCCACGTCATCAGCATAAGCCACAATCTTCCTTCCTCTTAACTCCCTGATGTCACCAGAGCTAAAATTGTGAGACATAATTAGATTAAGCTATAATATAGGTCCTAACCTTGGCACTAAGTCTGCATACCTTGTTTTTATTTATCCAAGAATCGTGGACCAGCGCCATATTGGTGTTGGATTCAGTTGGGAATGTTGTGAGGTCGGCCGATGCTGCTTCACAATGATGCAGGTTTATTTGCAGCACTCGCAACCTCGTAGGTCCTTTCAGGTTTCGGGAGCCTGTTTCGGGAACCTGATGGTACCTAAACCGAAATTCATAACACCCTAACTGAATCTCAATCGAGCAAGAGATTTCAGAGCCACAGCGAATCTGAAATCCTTCCCTGGTTCCCCTTAGCTCGTCATTCTGCTTCTCGAATACCGATAGTATGGTTTCCACCGGCGTTATCGGTGGTGGAATACATACTGTCACCATTGATCGAAGCGGGAGGCAAGACGACGGAATTACCTCCAATTTTGCTCCTGGCCAAAGTTTGCTAAGACCTTCAACGGTGAGGAATCCAGTCGACTTCTCATTTCCCCAGTTGACGATCTTAACTCCCTTCGACCAGTCCGCACCTCCTCTTGCCCTTAAAGACTGCAATGCGGTCGATCAGCATTCCCTCTATGAGCTGCCAGCGATCGACACTGATCTTGACGGTGGCCTATCCGACCACTGCTGCTTATCTTCTTTTGCCTTCTTGCTTTTTAAGCAAGGTTCGTCGCCAGACCTTGCCCTCATAGCTGTGGCCCCTATAGCCGAGAGACCGCCCCGAGAACTGTCTTGCTTCTCCACTTCCTTCGTGATTGTGGGTGGTAGTTTCGCACCACTCACATTCCTTGATGTTGTTGACTTTTCTGGAGCTGGGTCCGTTGTCCAATCCGGAGTTGGGACAGCACCAGAAGCGCCAACATCATCATTGTTAGCTGCCTTTACAGGGCCAGCAGTCGCATCCTTAACTCCAGGAGTCTGCTGGTCCAGTACCGACTGTTTCGGGAGAGTCAGCCTTCAGGAGGTCCTTGTTGGAGCCGTAATTTTTTTCAATTTTCCTGACAACCCCCGGTGCTTCCAGATAAGCTGCCTCTCTCTAACAGTTATCGACGAGGGATCCCGCTGACCTATCTTTTTGAGAAAGATCAGCGACTTCCTCGTACCGTTCCTCGCCTTCTCCTCCTTAGTTCGGCCTTCGGTAGCTTCATCCTTTGGTATGGACTTTCCATTGATTGCGCCTTGTGACGATCTGGAGATGTCTAAACCAGACACCTCCCCTGATCTGTCTGTAGGCGCGGTACCTTCCGGATCCATACCCGGTGAATCCACAGCCTGTTTGCCGAACTACTTTGCTCCTTTCAGAGCCAGTTGGGAGACCTTCGCTAGGCGTTGCGGGACCCATCCGTTTCTCCGAATCGTCAGAGTCTGGAGAAGATCTCCCTACTCTCTGACCAGGGCCATGAATCATGGTGACATCATGTTCACCCTCATCAGAGAGCAGGGCGAGCTCCTCCATTCTATTGACGGCGTCATCGGTATCCGTGAATGAGTCCCTAGACAGCCCCTGAAGCTCTTCCAACTCGTCAAAGTCCATTCGGATCGGTCTGTCCTGTTCGATAAGTCGTTCGTGTATTTCGTCCAGTTTATGTATATGTATCCAATTTTTATGTATATATTGCTTAATTAAATCTGTCAAGAAGTGTATAATTTTAGAAATTCTTAATTAAACTTCTATAAAGTAATGAATAATTATCTCATACAATTATTGAATTAATTAATTTTGTTTCTAACGTTACTTTAACATATTGTGATTCTATCAACGACAGATTTAGTCGTTCATCATAATAAACTCAAAATAATTGTGCGCCGAACATCATTTCTTTAACAACGACACCACTTTGACGTGAAGCGGTTTAGGAAGAGGTTATTATTTATTTAATGTGTGGCATTTACGCACTCATTGAAGGCAACACTTTGACAAACGATATCAAAATCAGTTCATAGGGTTAACAATTTTTTATGCAATACAACAATTTGAAATATTTTTTTACAAAGAAATCAGCATTAGTTATCCTGCTCTTATAAATATAATTTGTTTACTTAACTACCATCTAAAGGTAGGTTAGGTTAGGTTAAGTTGAATGGAGGATCGGTCATGCACCATGACCGTCTCATGTCATTGACATACACCTAGGCCAGCAATTCGGCCTGTTGTGCGCTCCTGATTTCGTCTACGAATTCCCTTCCCCCTTATCCTACGTTAGGAATTCGGTCCCCTCTATAAAGTTCCTTAAATTCCTTATGTCTATTGCTTTGACGGCCGATAGGTCATCTAAAGTGTCCTCTCCTAAATCGACTTTCCTGACCTGCGAGAAAGCAGGGCAATGGCACAGGAAGTGTTCCGCTGTCTCGGCGTCCTCTCCGCATGCCCTGCATTCGTCGCTCTGGGAACATCCTATTCTAAATAGGTGTGCCCTTAGACTAGTGTGCCCTGTGATGACCCCAACTAGCTTACTTAGTTCATTTTTGTTAAACCCGAGAATTCTCTTTGTTTTATTGTAATCGAGGCTTCCCCAGGTTTCTTTTGTGGTTCTTCCCACCTGTTCCTCTAGCCACTTTAAGGCATGGGTCGTCTTCATCCATTCCCTCAACTCCTTTTTTGTCTCAAGAAAAGGTTTAGACAGTTGCAGAGTATTTTGGTCGGATTCCCTTCCTATTTTAGCCAGTTCGTCAGCCTTGACATTGCCTGGAAACCCTTGGTGGCCTGGTATCCAGTTTATAACTACGTCGTTATTTCTCGATACGTCCTTTATTGCTTCCTTACAGTACATGAGTGTCCTTGATTTGACATTATCATCTCTGAGGGATCTAATTGCGTTTTGACTGTCTGTGAAAATACAGATAGTTTTTCCTGTGATTCTGTTCCGCAGCCATTCTAGGCATTCTGTGATGGCCTTGATCTCTGCTTGTAGAATCGTTGAGTACTTAGGTAATTGGTATACTAATTCAGTCCTCGGATTGTGGATGTAGATCCCTATGCCTACTCCTAACTCGGATTTGGATGCGTCTGTGTAGCACTCCACTATTTTAACATCTTGGGTGTGTGTGTCGTGCTCTTGTCCGCGTCTATCTTCTATTCTTGTCGTGCAGTTCGCAACCACGTGTGTTTCTGAGATGCGATCTGTCTGACAGTTTGTTGTCAGGAACCCTCCTAGGTGTTCCAATATTCTCTGATATTGTGTTTGAGGTGCATCCTCAATCCACTCATTCAATGCCCTTAGTCTCCTTTCTGAGATCGCTGCCTCATATTTTATTTGGATATCTATTGGGTGGATGTATAGCAGAATTTCGAGGGCGCTCGTCGGCGCGGTCCTCATTGCTCCGCATATTCCTACGCAGCAAATTCTTTGAATCCCTTGTAGTTTCTTCACGTTACATTTCTTTGTCATTGCCGTCCACCATACTATTGACGAATAAGTTATAATCGGCCTTATTACGCTTTTGTATAGCCAGTGCGACATACTTGGGCGGATGCCCCATGTGGAGCCAATTGCTCTACGGCATATTGACCAGCATCTGAGGGCTTTTTCGGCTCTGCTGTTGATGTGATCTTTCCAGTTTAGTTTCCTGTCCAGAATTACTCCCAGATATTTAACGTTCGTGTTTATTTCTATGTTCTTGTTCCTGAAGCAAGGTTTGACGTATTGTGCAATTTTTGTCTTCCTTGTGAACAGACATAGTTCTGTTTTGTCCGGGTTGACGTTTAGTCCCCTAGGCTTCGCCCAGTTGTATGCCAGAGTTAGCACTTTTTCGGCTTCTCTGCATAATTTGTTCGGATCTTTTCCCTTCAAAAGTATCGCAACGTCGTCTGCATAGCAGGCTGGCTTGAATCCTTCATAAGTCAGCATCCTTAGGAGATCGTTTATTGTAGTCACCCACAGGAGTGGTGATAAAATACCTCCCTGTGGTGTCCCTCTGTGTACTTTCTCCCTTATATTTATGCCGTGGGATCCGCAATTAATCCATCTACGCCTTAGCATATAGCTGACCCAGTCGATTATCGACCTGTTCACTCCAAACTGGTCTAAGGAGTGGATTAATGTCTGCGTGCTCACGTTATTGAAGGCCCCTTCTATGTCGATAAAAACACCAAGTGTGTATATTTTATCGTCGAAAGAGCTTTCTATGAGATGTACTTCCTCATGCAGGGCTGTCTCTACTGATCTTCCCTTGACATAGGCGTGTTGTTGAAATTTTAGTTGATCACTCGGTATCTGTCTTTTAACCATATAGTCTATTAATCTCTCATTGGTTTTTAATAAGAATGATGTAAGGCTTATGGGTCTATAAGCCTTACACATCGCGTAGCTTTCCTTCCCCGGTTTTGGTATGAAAACAACTCGTGCTTCTTGCCAGTTTCTGGGGATGTAGGCTAGTCTGAGGCAGGATGCAAAGATGCCTGCCAGGTGTTTTCCCACTATATCTATGCTCCTCTGTAGAAGCGCCGGGAATATGCCATCCGGTCCAGCCGCCTTAAACGGAGAAAAGCTTTTAACTGCTTCTCTAACCATTTCTGGCGTGATGTTCTCGGGTATATGTTGTACTTCCCTGGTCGGACTTAGTTCCTCTATTGGGTCCTCAGTACCTGTGGGGAAATGTGTGTTTATTAACAATTTGATTGATTGTTCTAACGTTTCTGTTTTATTTCCGTCTTTGTCCACTAAGGCTACCTGTGTATGTGTCTTAGATAGAAATTTCTTTATTTTAGACATGTCGTTAACGGTGTCGACCTGTTCGCAGAACAGTCTCCACGACCTTCGTTTCGCCGTTCTTAGTACTTTGTTGTACAATCTAAGTTTGGACTTGTATTCGTCCCAGTATGTTTGTAGTTTTTTACGTCTAGCTCTGTTGTAAGATCTACGGACTTCTTTACTTAGGTTTCTAATCTGCCCTGTTATCCAGGGTTTCTCCTGAGCAGACCTCCTTTCTCTGAGTGGGCAACACTCTTCGAAGGACCTCACTAGTACTGACGTAACTCTTTCGACCTCCTCTTCGATTTCCTCTTCGTTTTAGAGGATTTCTTTGGGGGTCCCTATATCTCAGTCCACTAGATCCCTGAAACGGTGCCAATTGGTTTTGGTCTTGTTCCTGAAACTTAGCGGTTCTGGTGGTGGTTTCATTAAACTAAAAATTATGTATCGGTGATCTGAGAAGGAGTGCTTGTCGGAGACATGCCATCCTTGGATCTCTTCTACTATCTCTTCAGAACCGAAAGTGATTCGATTTATGAAGGTGGCTTTGTTGCCCGTATTTATTGTGATAAGATCGTGCTTATTAAGGAATTCTAATAAGGCTATTCCTCTTTTGTTGCAATTCGAACTACCCCAGGTGATATGGTGTGCGTTCGCGTCGCAGCCTACTAGTAATTTCTTACCTTTAGTCTTGGCTTCTCTCACCAGATGTTGTAGCTCAGCCGTTGGTGGAAATGTCGGCGAGTCAAATGGAAGGTACATCGACGCAAGGTACAGGCTACCGTCCCCAAGTCTCAGCACCGTCGCATCCGCAGTTGACAACTCTGGGAAGAAAAAGAAGCTTAAGTTTTTATGTGTGAGTATGCAAGTTCTGGGTCGTCCCCTTGATCTTGCGTAGAATAGTTGGTAAAGCGGGTTGTTTAAACCAATAACCTTGTTTTTGTGTGTCCATGGTTCTTGGATTAAAGCTATATGAATCTTACCCTTGTTTATGTTTTCCATCAGCGCGGTAGTTGCCGTTTCGCTCCGATGGAGATTTATCTGGATGACCTTGATACCGGTCATGCCAGAAGTCGGTCTTCTTGGGAGCTGGTGATGTGGTCCCCAGCCTCCTCTTCTGCATTTTGCGGTTCTGCTGCTGCATCATTGCTCTCTTTTGTTGGTTCCTCGTCGGCAGCCGTTCTGCCAATGGGTACTTTGCCGATTTTGATGTACACGGCTGTTGAGACGAAGAAGGCTCTCCCCTTCATCTCTTTGAGCCGTGCGAGGGAGCCCTGGTCGATTCCCACAACGAAGAGGGTACCGTCTTGGCTCTCTTCCCTGTGGAAAATCTCCCATTTGCCCGTCTCCAGACCCTTGTTCTGTTTGTCCGGGACGTCAAGGACTTTCCCGGGTGAGAGTTTGCTGCCCCAACCCTTCAGGAAGAAGGACGCCTTCGTAAGTTCGGGAATGTCCCTTTTCCTTATGAGGTCGAGCTTGCCGCCCTCCCAAGGGGTAGGAACATCCTTCACTAGGCGTGCCAAGGTGTTTACGCATTTGTTTGATGCGAGTTGAATCATCAAGATGCCCTTGGCGTAGGAGCAGCTCAGGATCTCGATCTTGTCGCAATCGTCTCCCTTCCCGAGGACGTGCTCCAAGATTTTGATATTGATCAGCTCTTCTACCGCTGACCTATGCTCAGTAGGTAAATATCATGCTAAGGATATCAGGCAGTAATGTGCAAATGGTCGCGGTATCAGCCTTCCGGTCTGATTCATCCCTTAGTCTGATTTCTGGGGGCGAAAATGTAGTGGCGCTCAGATATGGTTTAACATATCTGGTATACTGTCTGCGTTAACTAGCATTTGGTCCCGTGGGTGCTATGTTAATGTTAGGTCTTGCACATTGTACTAAACTTCCGCTGTTAACATTTACTATTGTGCGTGTGTGGCATAACAGGCTAATGTCATGTAGAGCTCTGAGAAGTTGCATGCGGATAAATGATTATGAGATTCAGTTACTGAGTCTGAATTTGGTAATACTGGCTATTGTTCGTTTCTTATTACGATTTCCCCTTTTTTTTAATTCCTATTCTTTCAGCGTCAAAGTTATTTAACGATATGTGAAGATGTTTTTTTTTGGTACTCTGTGCGAGTACGGTGGACGCACACCATATTGGTCTTTGTTGGTTTTAGTGTCATTGTATGCAAGTATGATTGTATTGACCTATGAATCCGACATTTTTGTCCTGGCATGTACTAATGTTCGTACCATTGCGCTTTGAGAAAGTAACCATCTTGACGTGTTGCGAGGGCTTATATGCTTCTTTTGGTATTTAGGCTTGCGCAAGGACTTTAAATCCCTTAACTGGTCTAAGAGTTACTCACGCTTGTCATGAGTCTTATGGGAGGTCAGTATCTTATGCCCTCACCACAGGTCAGATAAACTGCCACTTCGAGATGAATCGCTCTAATTGTCAGACGCGTAAACGGAGCCACCCAGCGTTTTTCATGACGACGACCAATAGTAATGTTCTCGGGGCCAAAGAAGAAACATGGCCGTACATATGGACTCAATCTATCCTTTGGCAATGCACCCATAAATGGTGGTACAGGACTGGCACGACGAATTTTGCAAATATTACAGGTTAAAAAACACTTCTTTAAAACTTTGCGAAGGGATGGAATCCAATATCAGCTTCTGATTTCTCCCATGGTTGCTTCAAAATGTTGATATAGCATCTTACTGTGTACATGGACAACAACGAGTCTCGACAGCTGATGACTGGGCTACAATATAATTGGACGTCTGGTTTCAAGTGGTAACCAACTGGCAGCATCAACACGACCGTATACTCGAAGCAACTTATTGTCATCAATAGGCGGCAGTAAATACAAATTGTTGCTTTTGGGTATTTGTTCACCAGACCTTATTACAGCAAATCGAGGGCGAAACATTCTTCTTGTGAAAGGCGGCAAATAATTGTTTCGGCATCCTTCAATTCGGCCACTGTCAGACAATTTTCTTCAGGATTAACGTTTTTCTTGCGACAGCGACTCACAAATCTCAGGACCCATGCCATTGTACGTTTGAGCCTGAGAAATGAAGAAAAACGATTAAAATCAATAACAACGTTTGTACTAACCAATAAGGCAAATTTCCGTCGAAGTTCTTCTTCACAGCAGTCATCATATTGAGCTCGGATGTTTTCGGGCCAATCATCTTCATGAGAGTATAGAAATTCGGGTCCTTGGAACCATGTCATTGACATACACCTAGGCCAGCAATTCGGCCTGTTGTGCGCTCCTGATTTCGTCTACGAATTCCCTTCCCCCTTATCCTACGTTAGGAATTCGGTCCCCTCTATAAAGTTCCTTAAATTCCTTATGTCTATTGCTTTGACGGCCGATAGGTCATCTAAAGTGTCCTCTCCTAAATCGACTTTCCTGACCTGCGAGAAAGCAGGGCAATGGCACAGGAAGTGTTCCGCTGTCTCGGCGTCCTCTCCGCATGCCCTGCATTCGTCGCTCTGGGAACATCCTATTCTAAATAGGTGTGCCCTTAGACTAGTGTGCCCTGTGATGACCCCAACTAGCTTACTTAGTTCATTTTTGTTAAACCCGAGAATTCTCTTTGTTTTATTGTAATCGAGGCTTCCCCAGGTTTCTTTTGTGGTTCTTCCCACCTGTTCCTCTAGCCACTTTAAGGCATGGGTCGTCTTCATCCATTCCCTCAACTCCTTTTTTGTCTCAAGAAAAGGTTTAGACAGTTGCAGAGTATTTTGGTCGGATTCCCTTCCTATTTTAGCCAGTTCGTCAGCCTTGACATTGCCTGGAAACCCTTGGTGGCCTGGTATCCAGTTTATAACTACGTCGTTATTTCTCGATACGTCCTTTATTGCTTCCTTACAGTACATGAGTGTCCTTGATTTGACATTATCATCTCTGAGGGATCTAATTGCGTTTTGACTGTCTGTGAAAATACAGATAGTTTTTCCTGTGATTCTGTTCCGCAGCCATTCTAGGCATTCTGTGATGGCCTTGATCTCTGCTTGTAGAATCGTTGAGTACTTAGGTAATTGGTATACTAATTCAGTCCTCGGATTGTGGATGTAGATCCCTATGCCTACTCCTAACTCGGATTTGGATGCGTCTGTGTAGCACTCCACTATTTTAACATCTTGGGTGTGTGTGTCGTGCTCTTGTCCGCGTCTATCTTCTATTCTTGTCGTGCAGTTCGCAACCACGTGTGTTTCTGAGATGCGATCTGTCTGACAGTTTGTTGTCAGGAACCCTCCTAGGTGTTCCAATATTCTCTGATGTTGTGTTTGAGGTGCATCCTCAATCCACTCATTCAATGCCCTTAGTCTCCTTTCTGAGATCGCTGCCTCATATTTTATTTGGATATCTATTGGGTGGATGTATAGCAGAATTTCGAGGGCGCTCGTCGGCGCGGTCCTCATTGCTCCGCATATTCCTACGCAGCAAATTCTTTGAATCCCTTGTAGTTTCTTCACGTTACATTTCTTTGTCATTGCCGTCCACCATACTATTGACGAATAAGTTATAATCGGCCTTATTACGCTTTTGTATAGCCAGTGCGACATACTTGGGCGGATGCCCCATGTGGAGCCAATTGCTCTACGGCATATTGACCAGCATCTGAGGGCTTTTTCGGCTCTGCTGTTGATGTGATCTTTCCAGTTTAGTTTCCTGTCCAGAATTACTCCCAGATATTTAACGTTCGTGTTTATTTCTATGTTCTTGTTCCTGAAGCAAGGTTTGACGTATTGTGCAATTTTTGTCTTCCTTGTGAACAGACATAGTTCTGTTTTGTCCGGGTTGACGTTTAGTCCCCTAGGCTTCGCCCAGTTGTATGCCAGAGTTAGCACTTTTTCGGCTTCTCTGCATAATTTGTTCGGATCTTTTCCCTTCAAAAGTATCGCAACGTCGTCTGCATAGCAGGCTGGCTTGAATCCTTCATAAGTCAGCATCCTTAGGAGATCGTTTATTGTAGTCACCCACAGGAGTGGTGATAAAATACCTCCCTGTGGTGTCCCTCTGTGTACTTTCTCCCTTATATTTATGCCGTGGGATCCGCAATTAATCCATCTACGCCTTAGCATATAGCTGACCCAGTCGATTATCGACCTGTTCACTCCAAACTGGTCTAAGGAGTGGATTAATGTCTGCGTGCTCACGTTATTGAAGGCCCCTTCTATGTCGATAAAAACACCAAGTGTGTATATTTTATCGTCGAAAGAGCTTTCTATGAGATGTACTTCCTCATGCAGGGCTGTCTCTACTGATCTTCCCTTGACATAGGCGTGTTGTTGAAATTTTAGTTGATCACTCGGTATCTGTCTTTTAACCATATAGTCTATTAATCTCTCATTGGTTTTTAATAAGAATGATGTAAGGCTTATGGGTCTATAAGCCTTACACATCGCGTAGCTTTCCTTCCCCGGTTTTGGTATGAAAACAACTCGTGCTTCTTGCCAGTTTCTGGGGATGTAGGCTAGTCTGAGGCAGGATGCAAAGATGCCTGCCAGGTGTTTTCCCACTATATCTATGCTCCTCTGTAGAAGCGCCGGGAATATGCCATCCGGTCCAGCCGCCTTAAACGGAGAAAAGCTTTTAACTGCTTCTCTAACCATTTCTGGCGTGATGTTCTCGGGTATATGTTGTACTTCCCTGGTCGGACTTAGTTCCTCTATTGGGTCCTCAGTACCTGTGGGGAAATGTGTGTTTATTAACAATTTGATTGATTGTTCTAACGTTTCTGTTTTATTTCCGTCTTTGTCCACTAAGGCTACCTGTGTATGTGTCTTAGATAGAAATTTCTTTATTTTAGACATGTCGTTAACGGTGTCGACCTGTTCGCAGAACAGTCTCCACGACCTTCGTTTCGCCGTTCTTAGTACTTTGTTGTACAATCTAAGTTTGGACTTGTATTCGTCCCAGTATGTTTGTAGTTTTTTACGTCTAGCTCTGTTGTAAGATCTACGGACTTCTTTACTTAGGTTTCTAATCTGCCCTGTTATCCAGGGTTTCTCCTGAGCAGACCTCCTTTCTCTGAGTGGGCAACACTCTTCGAAGGACCTCACTAGTACTGACGTAACTCTTTCGACCTCCTCTTCGATTTCCTCTTCGTTTTAGAGGATTTCTTTGGGGGTCCCTATATCTCAGTCCACTAGATCCCTGAAACGGTGCCAATTGGTTTTGGTCTTGTTCCTGAAACTTAGCGGTTCTGGTGGTGGTTTCATTAAACTAAAAATTATGTATCGGTGATCTGAGAAGGAGTGCTTGTCGGAGACATGCCATCCTTGGATCTCTTCTACTATCTCTTCAGAACCGAAAGTGATTCGATTTATGAAGGTGGCTTTGTTGCCCGTATTTATTGTGATAAGATCGTGCTTATTAAGGAATTCTAATAAGGCTATTCCTCTTTTGTTGCAATTCGAACTACCCCAGGTGATATGGTGTGCGTTCGCGTCGCAGCCTACTAGTAATTTCTTACCTTTAGTCTTGGCTTCTCTCACCAGATGTTGTAGCTCAGCCGTTGGTGGAAATGTCGGCGAGTCAAATGGAAGGTACATCGACGCAAGGTACAGGCTACCGTCCCCAAGTCTCAGCACCGTCGCATCCGCAGTTGACAACTCTGGGAAGAAAAAGAAGCTTAAGTTTTTATGTGTGAGTATGCAAGTTCTGGGTCGTCCCCTTGATCTTGCGTAGAATAGTTGGTAAAGCGGGTTGTTTAAACCAATAACCTTGTTTTTGTGTGTCCATGGTTCTTGGATTAAAGCTATATGAATCTTACCCTTGTTTATGTTTTCCATCAGCGCGGTAGTTGCCGTTTCGCTCCGATGGAGATTTATCTGGATGACCTTGATACCGGTCATGCCAGAAGTCGGTCTTCTTGGGAGCTGGTGATGTGGTCCCCAGCCTCCTCTTCTGCATTTTGCGGTTCTGCTGCTGCATCATTGCTCTCTTTTGTTGGTTCCTCGTCGGCAGCCGTTCTGCCAATGGGTACTTTGCCGATTTTGATGTACACGGCTGTTGAGACGAAGAAGGCTCTCCCCTTCATCTCTTTGAGCCGTGCGAGGGAGCCCTGGTCGATTCCCACAACGAAGAGGGTACCGTCTTGGCTCTCTTCCCTGTGGAAAATCTCCCATTTGCCCGTCTCCAGACCCTTGTTCTGTTTGTCCGGGACGTCAAGGACTTTCCCGGGTGAGAGTTTGCTGCCCCAACCCTTCAGGAAGAAGGACGCCTTCGTAAGTTCGGGAATGTCCCTTTTCCTTATGAGGTCGAGCTTGCCGCCCTCCCAAGGGGTAGGAACATCCTTCACTAGGCGTGCCAAGGTGTTTACGCATTTGTTTGATGCGAGTTGAATCATCAAGATGCCCTTGGCGTAGGAGCAGCTCAGGATCTCGATCTTGTCGCAATCGTCTCCCTTCCCGAGGACGTGCTCCAAGATTTTGATATTGATCAGCTCTTCTACCGCTGACCTATGCTCAGTAGGTAAATATCATGCTAAGGATATCAGGCAGTAATGTGCAAATGGTCGCGGTATCAGCCTTCCGGTCTGATTCATCCCTTAGTCTGATTTCTGGGGGCGAAAATGTAGTGGCGCTCAGATATGGTTTAACATATCTGGTATACTGTCTGCGTTAACTAGCATTTGGTCCCGTGGGTGCTATGTTAATGTTAGGTCTTGCACATTGTACTAAACTTCCGCTGTTAACATTTACTATTGTGCGTGTGTGGCATAACAGGCTAATGTTATGTAGAGCTCTGAGAAGTTGCATGCGGATAAATGATTATGAGATTCAGTTACTGAGTCTGAATTTGGTAATACTGGCTATTGTTCGTTTCTTATTACGATTTCCCCTTTTTTTTAATTCCTATTCTTTCAGCGTCAAAGTTATTTAACGATATGTGAAGATGTTTTTTTTTGGTACTCTGTGCGAGTACGGTGGACGCACACCATATTGGTCTTTGTTGGTTTTAGTGTCATTGTATGCAAGTATGATTGTATTGACCTATGAATCCGACATTTTTGTCCTGGCATGTACTAATGTTCGTACCATTGCGCTTTGAGAAAGTAACCATCTTGACGTGTTGCGAGGGCTTATATGCTTCTTTTGGTATTTAGGCTTGCGCAAGGACTTTAAATCCCTTAACTGGTCTAAGAGTTACTCACGCTTGTCATGAGTCTTATGGGAGGTCAGTATCTTATGCCCTCACCACAGGTCAGATAAACTGCCACTTCGAGATGAATCGCTCTAATTGTCAGACGCGTAAACGGAGCCACCCAGCGTTTTTCATGACGACGACCAATAGTAATGTTCTCGGGGCCAAAGAAGAAACATGGCCGTACATATGGACTCAATCTATCCTTTGGCAATGCACCCATAAATGGTGGTACAGGACTGGCACGACGAATTTTGCAAATATTACAGGTTAAAAAGCACTTCTTTAAAACTTTGCGAAGGGATGGAATCCAATATCAGCTTCTGATTTCTCCCATGGTTGCTTCAAAATGTTGATATAGCATCTTACTGTGTACATGGACAACAACGAGTCTCGACAGCTGATGACTGGGCTACAATATAATTGGACGTCTGGTTTCAAGTGGTAACCAACTGGCAGCATCAACACGACCGTATACTCGAAGCAACTTATTGTCATCAATAGGCGGCAGTAAATACAAATTGTTGGTTTTGGGTATTTGTTCACCAGACCTTATTACAGCAAATCGAGGGCGAAACATTCTTCTTGTGAAAGGCGGCAAATAATTGTTTCGGCATCCTTCAATTCGGCCACTGTCAGACAATTTTCTTCAGGATTAACGTTTTTCTTGCGACAGCGACTCACAAATCTCAGGACCCATGCCATTGTACGTTTGAGCCTGAGAAATGAAGAAAAACGATTAAAATCAATAACAACGTTTGTACTAACCAATAAGACAAATTTCCGTCGAAGTTCTTCTTCACAGCAGTCATCATATTGAGCTCGGATGTTTTCGGGCCAATCATCTTCATGAGAGTATAGAAATTCGGGTCCTTGGAACCAGCGTGTGTCATATGAAAAATCGACCAGATTTTTCACTCTTGTTGTTTCGTCAACAAATGGCTTATATCTTCTGCTTTCAGAGTTAATCCAGCTGATGACGGTTGTGAAGTCACTCCAACAAATACAGCGGGCTACTTTCGGAGAATGTTCCTTCAAAATTGTACACATTAAACGCGTTCCCAATACGGCTTCTTGTAATTCAAGTCTAGAGATGGTCATAGACTTCAATGGAGCGCATTTTGTTATGGCGGCTATAAACGCAACTCCAATTTCCATCAGGTCCCAACGATCGCCAGTATGACACGGCTCCAAATGCGTCTTCACTGGCATCGACGAATATATGTAGTTCCAACGAACTAGGCAACACATTTTTAAAATAAAATCGTGGTACACATACCTGGACCACGTTTTGAAGCTGCTGACGCCAACTACTGAGTGACATCACGACACTCAATAACTCACGTTTTGTGGGAAATATTGTTTATTCCGAAGAATTCGACGTAAAATGGAGCAACTCGAAACCAGCTGATTTGAATATCACGAACCTTTGTAGCAATGCCAATAGTTTTACTTGGCGTCTCGAAGCTGTCCACAAAATCGTCAACAAAGTGGTGGTCAACAATTGACTTTACGGCTCTTGGGAAACGATCTCGATATTTGAGGGCATTCGACTCTTTGACATACTGGGCAATACACGGTGAACAGGCGGCACCAAATGTCATCACGACCATTTCGTAAACGTCAGGTTGATTATTTTCCTTTTCACGCCACAGGAATCTCTGGGAACACCTGTGTTCAGGAGCCACAATAATTTGGTGAAACATCTCTTTTATGTCACCACAAACAGCTACAGCACCAACTCGAAAATTGAACAATACTGCTGGCAGCGGCTTATATTGTTGTGGACCTTTCAACAATTTCGAGTTGAGAGAAACTCCTTCGACAGTATCGGCGGCATCAAAAACCAAACGAATTTTTCCCGGCTTATTGGGATTAAGCAAAAATTAGAGATTTCATTAGACGGCAATTTACGTACGTACCTTTTTGAAACGTAATCGTCAATAAAAGCTTTGTAGGCGGCACCAAATTCGGGATTTCTCTTAATTTTTCTTTCGATACCAATAAGTCGATTGAAGGCCATGGAGTAACTATCCGGCAGGGTTACGTTATCTTCTCGCCGCAGTAGTCTGGATACATATCTTCCGGCAACCGTCTTTGTTGAATCCCGTAGCAACACTCGAGCACGTAAATCGTCATTAGACTCAATAACCGGCAGAACCTTGACACCAAAATTTCCCGTTTCGAAGTAACTGGCCATCAAATCATATAAATTTGGCTCTGGCTCAGCTGTAACCAAAAACGACCCATCCTAACGGCGTGTTAGCAGCATATGGATCAGCTTCTTCTAATGGCACTATTTCGTCTGGCAAACCAAGATGACAATGATCCAATCCAATGAGCAACTTCGGGGCTACGTTGCTATACGAACTGATTGGAACACCATAATTTTTGCTCAAATCCATATTGAAGCTTTGTATCGGCAATTTTAAATTTTTAACACCATAAACATTTTTCAGGGCATATTTCCTCTTCTTGTTGGCACCACTTATATGAAGATCGACGACCATGGCGACTTCCTGTGATGATTTACCACCATACCAACTCAAATTCAAACTGCTTTGCCGGCCTGTAAGTCCAAGTTGTCTCACCAAACTGCTGTCCATCATAGTGACTGATGAACCTTCATCCAATAGGGCATACGTTTCGACAACACAATTGGGTCCATATAGAGTCACGGGCAGCACACGAAACACCAAATCCCTTTTTTGATGAATACTTGAAACACAATTTAAAACAGGCTCAGGATTAGGGCTACACTCAGCAATATTTACATTTGAATTATTTTCAACAAAAACATTTGACTGGCTGTCATGTAATAATTTGTTATGTTTTCGCTGGCAGCCGTTTATAGGACACTCCTTTCGACGACGACAATTTCTGGCCACCACCAAGACACGAAAAACATAACCTTAATTTATTCCCTTCATTCCACCTGTTTTCCACACTCAAAGATACTATGTTGCCCACTGCAATGGGGACACGCTTGTTGGTTTTGCTGACCATCAGATGCGTATAAAACCACTCTTCTCTATGTTTCACTCGTTGGGAGACTTGTACTGGTACCCTGTATGCTTCTTACCAACTGCTACACCCAGCGTTGCCGTTGACTTTTTTCAAAAAGTATCATTTTCAATAAAAAGTACCAAAAAAAGGTATAATTTTTAAAAAAAAGTATAAAACGTTTAAAAACGATTTTTTTATTTAAAAATTACTTCAAATTAGGTGCAAAGTAAGCAGAATAATAAAACAAGGTAAAAAATACGAATTCACGTAAAGTAACAAAAAACAAAAATAATAATACAATAAAACATTAAATAAACATTAAAACTAAAAAAACAACCGTCAATGAAAATTTGGCACTTATGTACTTGGTAATTATTTTTTGTAATTTTTTTTCGGAATTTGTCAATTAATTCCGGGTTTGGCTTCCAATCTCCTAAATCAGTATCTACCAAATTAAGAGCTGATAGTCTCTCATTACAGGTCTGAACTTTGAGTCTATTTGTTAGCTTATTTTTCATAAGAGAAACTTTTGAAAAAATACGCTCAGCGCAAGCACTGCTGTGTGGCAGTGTAAAAATATATGACACAAATTTATTTAATGTAGGGAACAAGGGCTCGTTGTAGGAATTTTTCATTTTTGCTACTTTCCCCCAAAACTCCTCAGCATCCCTAATTTGGAAAAGGCGCTCCCATGTTTTTTCTTTTGTTAAAGCCTCCAAAGATTGGTATTCGCTCATAAATTCATCTGCATCTTTAATTTTATAATTAAATTCAGATATTAAATCGAAATAATCTATATCAACATTTGATTTGATCATAGAGGGATCTAAAAACAAAAAGTATCAAATTTAGTATCAAAAAAAAAAAGTATCAAAAAAGTGGCAAGACCCAAAAAAAGTGTCATTTTGATACTTTAGTATCATCAACGGCAACGCTGGCTACACCTTTCATCGAATTGCTGAAATCCAAAACTGTGGGCCACTGTTGCAATCTCGAGGAATATTGGGACCAGTCCAAACGTTTGCTTATGGGAAGCTACAAGTGATGCTGTCCATTTGCAGTCTCCAAAAAGGCGGAAAGATTTTGCACTTTAACGGCAAATGGTATCATCTTCTCAACAGCATTCTCATCTATCGGTGGAACTTCCCTCACCTGTTGCAACTGGCATCGTATCAGCATATCGGGTCGGCCATATTGGGATTTTAGCTGCTTAATTACCGTAGACACGTTGTCAGGATGTCCACATTCCCTTGCTTCGCCCTTCAAACATTTCTGAAGCCGCAAGCAGTTTTCAAAATGGCTGTACTGGTACGCTGCCGTCGAATGCTCAAACGCCGTTAAAAACATCGGCCAGTCTTCAGGAGAGCCACTGAAATCAGGTAGATTGTACATTTTCTTAGGCATTGGCGGCAACACGATGTTCGTATGGTGCGAAGCAAGCAGAGGCGGTGGACGTAAGTAGCATGAAGTCGCTGATATATTATACGTTGACGTTGGCTTCAGACTCGTCACAATAGGAGCCACTAGAATTTTCGCTGCCGACGACATTACCCGTTACACTCGGCGTTGTATACGATGACACGGACTGAGCAAATGCTCCATTATGTGAACTTACCACAGAATTTAGGGCACGCTGGGCATTTAACAGTTGAGTCTGTAAAATACAAATTTGGCTCCGAAGGCTGTCCATTTCTGGCTGGGCAACTGTTTTGGCATTAGATACATTCTGTATTTTCGTTGCATGTTTCGGCTGTCCAAGAACACTTATTGTGGCGGCAATGAAGAACGACGATTACGATGTTCCGGCAGTAGTACAACTAAACGTTGGCACAACGTCTACGGTGGAAAGCGGAAAATCCAAAATGTTTTCTGCTCCGGCAGGCAGCAAGCTTGATGATGAACTTGCGTCATTTAAATCAGCTTGTAGTCGAGGGCTTTTTCTGGGCGTACGCTTCATGATATCCAAACCGCAAACTGACTCTAACAAAAAACCACAAATCACAAAAAAACACGGCAGGTTCTCCAAAAATATCACAAAAATAGTGAAATTATTTCAAAATTTCACCAATTTATTTCCAACTTCTCGCCAAAATGCGATGGTAAATAAATTTGCAAATTTTCGCCCAGGTAGTGCAAAATAGAATTTTCGCCAAAAATTTCGAAATAAAATTTTCGCCAAAGAAGTGCGAAATAAAATTTGTCACTGGAGAGTTTTTCCTGGGAGGAACAGCGAATTTAACAACCAATAAAATTTAATTTGAGGCAATCAGCGGTTTATTTCTATAAAATAACGTAAAATTAAAACACAAAATAAACACTAAAACTATACAACTTACCGCAGTCTTTGTTCCTTACAAACTAAAAACTTAAAAGTAAGGGCCACTGCTTGTAAGCCTATGTTCTACTGCAATGTCCAACTGTTTCCTTCCAATTTGAGAGAAACTTCCAATTTGACGAAGACAATGCAGTACAACAAGGAACAAAGGGACTGCGATGAAGTTTAGAATAAAGGTACTGCAGCAAGAGAGCCATGCAGATTAAATAAATAACAAGACGTACATATATAGATACGAAGTCGACAGCGACTAAACATAACTAAGATATGTATGTATGTACGTGTGTAAGCGAAACAAAAAGACAGCGACAAGACAACATTGATATGTATGTATGTACGTACAACCAAGGTTTATAAATACAAGGTTACGCCATCAGCAAAAATTGCCGTTAGGTGACGTAGTTGGTGACAAACATCAAAAAGAAGTGGGTTGCCAGCTCTATGTCTGCCTACTTTTAGTTAACTAAGCTAAGATTTCATGTGAAAAATGTACATATTGCAGTGAGTTGGCAACCCTACAGCTGAAATCACTTTGACAGATTTGTGAAGAAATAAAACAACAAATCGAAACGTAAACATTAAGTGTGCAGTGGGCAAATGTATGAAAACCAACAGTAAAAAAATTTAAATGTAAAAAGAATGTTTTTCCGGTGCAGAATGTACTTTAGGTTAAGAATATTAAATGCCGACATTACCAAAAAACGAAAATTAAATAAAACTTTAACTTAATATAAAAAAATTGTTCGTTTTTCGCTAATAAATAAATTGATGGCAAAAATAGTCAATTGTCCCACTGTTATGAATACACAAATATTATCAGCTGTTAGCTCGAAATTTTTAGCCAATAGGAACAAAGTTTGCGTGACGTCATTGGTGACAAACGTCAAAAACAGAAAAGGGAAGGGGGCTGGGATGGCGTAACCTTCTATACATAAATCTTGCGTACAACGAAAGAAATTGATCAAAACAAATTGGAGATCAAATAAGGAGAGCACACGTACGTACCTACATACATACGTTACAAAGGGAGTATGGCAATAACATTGGTACGTAATTATGTACGTGTGCTTGTACAAATTAAATAAAGAAACAAAATAATAATAAAATATGAGCTTTCAGCGACAACCACCCTAACATTAACATTTACATTCAGCTCTATTGCGTCGTTTTTGAGACAAAGTCACTTCTTGTCGTCGTCGACATCAATTCAATCGCAACTTGGCGTTTTGATCCAATCAGCCCTATAGCCCTACACAGGCATAAATGTCTGCAGACATGTATGATGACAAAATTTTCGTTTTGCTATCACATTGTCGAACGCTAACGGCATACTTCAGTACGCAGAAATGTTTAAAGCAAAAGAACGACAATGAAGCGAAAAGTTGTAACGCTTATTATTAATTTGTTATTGTTTGTTGTGGTACAAATCAGATTTTATATGCCACAACTATTGTAAGCTTTTATATTCTATTATAAACTCTTCCCAGAATTATGTTATTTAAACATGCCATTACCCGATACCCGCACATCAACAGACACGCTATTATGCGTCCCTCACACGTTACAACTTTTCATTCAACTTGAGTAAGTTGAATAGCAAGTTGTAACGTGTGAGGGCCAGTTGGTTGGTCGTCGGTTGGATGAAAATCAAAATATTTTGATTTCTGTTCAAGTTGGCCAACCTGGTTGGTACGTGTGAGGGCTTGTCATTCAACTTCTCTACTTCATTCGCATTTTGTCATTGATGAAGTAAACACATTTTTGTACCGGTGTTTTGAAAAAATAACATTAAATGAAAGTATGTGTGGAAAAAGTGATCGATTATATATAGGAATATAAAAATTGACCTTAGTTGTGGTAGTCAAAGTAAAAAAACCTATTAATTGAAAAAAAATATTTAAAATAATAACATATGCGTTCATGTTGACACTACGAACAATGTTTTCAAATGAGATTGGATAAGAAATTGGTTGAAAAGTTGTAGTGTGTGAGGAGAACGGCCAACTAGCTTCTTCATCTAAGTTGAACGAAAAGTTGTAACGTGTGACGAGTATGTAGGTATGCGACTGTCAAATCCAAATCAAATACATGTCTATCATCCACGACAAACATGATATTAGTCTGTCATCATATATGTCTACAGACATGTGCGTCCGTGTACTAGCCGCATTGGGAGAGTTTGTTTGAATGCGACAGACATACGTGAGCGTATCGTGTTATTACGGAAAATATTTGTGAAAACAATGGCGTCTTTTAATAAGACGCCATTGTTGTGGCCACTGTTGTGGCATATAAGATCTGATTTGTACTACAACAAACAATAACAAATTAATAATAGGCGCTAAAACTGTTCGCTTCATTGTCGTGCTTTTGCTTCAAACATTTCTGAAGTATGCCGTTAGCGTGCGACAGTGTGAAAGCAATACGAAAAGTTTGTCATCGTACATGTCTACAGGTATGTACGCCGTCTAACAATGCTGTCAACTTGGTGTCCCCTGGTGATAGAAGCTATGCGCTATGATGCCATTGTGGTTCCCGAGCTGATAATTTAATGCCAGTGATGCCAAATTGCAAAGTAAATTTAAATACATCGGACACATCAAACTCAATAGCAAAGCGTCATATTCGGCATCACTTGCTGTACGAAGTTTGTGTGCTTGATATAGTTTTTTTTTTGGATGTTCGTCAATTGTTTCGTATATAATCATGGGCAGAAAACGAAAAGTTCCCGTTCTTAATGAGGAAAAGGAAAACGAAAATGAGGACGAGGTTTTGCTTAATACGTCGGGGAATAATGCGTCTTTACTGAACAATGGCCCCATATATACAATAATGTCTAAAATACAATTGAACGAAACGTTCCACAAAAAATATATAAAGGAACTAAAGCTACTGTATGAAAAAGTAAGGTCATCCCATTAAAATTATCGGCAATTGTATATATTCTTTTTTAAAACAGATGGATCACAATGCCTTCATTTATACCTTTATCAAGATGATTAAATCTGCTATGGTTGCTGAGGATACGAATGAGTTTGCTCATACGACCCTACTGTTCTGCGCAAGGTTTGTTAGTTCATTTGAGGGTGAAGAAACACATCCGCTGCTGGCTGATACTTGCCGATGGCTTTTAACTGTAAGTATGAATTGTTTTATGTACACGCCTGTACTGTAGATAAATATATTTTTGGTGGTTTGCAGACAATATCGAACAACCCACATATTCGTTTCCGATTGTGTCAGTTTGTTAACATGATTCTTAACGCACTTGGACAAGAGGCAACTTTAGATGATATTATATGTGACGGGATAATGGAGTATATGGTCGGTCGGCTGGTTGATGTGGCGGCTAATGTACGCGTACAAGCTATACTGGCAATGCAACGTTTACAAGTTCCTGATAATCCAGATGACCCTGTGCTGCGTTCATATCAGTATCACCTGTGCTCTGATCCATCTCCCCGCGTACGACAGGCAGTCATCACGTGTATGGGGCGTAATTATCATACGATTCCCTATATTCTAGATCGCCTATGGGACATTGACGACAAAGTACGACGACACACTTATTTGCATATGAGCAGTTTCCCAGTACGATCCTATAAAGTATCACAGCGTCTGACTTTGCTCGAGCAAGGCTTGAATGATCGCAATGACTCAGTGCGAAAAGTTGTGACCAGCATTTTGTTGCAACAATGGATTGAGTCGTATCAAAAGGATCTGGTAGGACTCGTCAGTGCCCTCAAATTGGACTCTAATGAAAACGAATTAAACCGTTTTCGTAAAATTGGGAAGCAGGCTCTTAAAGAAATTTTCAAGTATGTATCTGAAAATTTCAAAAAATCGCAATCGGCACAAGCATATTTACAAATATTTATTTTTATCTTCATTTTAGAAGACAGAATAAAGAAGATATTATTTCGAGCTTGCCACTGGAAGTGGAGGGTGAATTTTATCGCTGTATACCCCACGACAAATTAAATATAGAAACATCGTTTTATTGGCATTGTCTTACTGAGTATCTACAAAATGAAATGGCTGAAGAATTGGATTTTGTAATACCTGAATTGAGCGCCTTCTGCTCTTATGTCGAAGCCTATTGTCACACACGCAAACGCGAAATGGATAAGTTTGAAGCCATGGAATTTCAATACATTCTTCTGTCCCTAATGGAAATTTTATACACGTTTGATTTGGGTGACGAAATTGGTCGGGGTAATTTGCAAAACCTTCTCGAAAATTTGTTGAAAAACTTTAGTTTAGACGAGAAAGTAATTGAAGTAATAGTAAAGTGTGCTGAGAATCTTATAACAAATCAAGACAATAGACATCAGGTTAGAGTCAAATTGTTTTTCTATACAACCGGATTGTAATTATTAATTTTTTTTTTTTCAAACAGTTCTTTTTGGATATCATTAACGATTTATGTGGACTGAATGCTAAGCAACAAGATTTAGTCCATGACAGAAATCTTATCAGCGAGTTGCTGGCCAACTCTACAGATGCAGCTTTGAATCTAAAACTTTCGTCGCTGAAGGTGAAAATTTTAGATTTAGAAGAGCAGGAAATGAATTATGTTCAAATGAAGGATTATGTGAGAGCTCAACAAATTATCGAAATTAAAAACACAGTCACCGAAGAGTTCACCAACTTACTGAGACCTTTGTTGGATAAGCGTAATTGTGAATCTGGCAATGAAGTTCAGCCACAATTTTCTAGAGTGGTTAAGAACGAGTGTATCCTTCGTAGTTTACAGGTGACGTACTACATGGTTGTTTCAAAGCGTGTGAAATTATTAGGACATGCTACGTGCCGCCTGTATAATGTAAGTCTTGAAAAAAAAATATTTTATTTAAGCCATTCCATTTAATAGGAGGTGCCGGATATTTATACTCATTGCCTCAAAATGATTTCATTGTATCGGAATTTTCACGTCTTTTTTGTCAGCAAAAAAGTGAAAATTTTAAATACTTAAATTTAAATATTTTTAAAATTGTTTGCATGTTTTGTAGGATTTTATATTTCGAAATATTGCATCAAACCAAATTGCCGTACGAGACTGGGCTTTAAAGTGTGGTGCTGCGTTTAGTATGTTGTACGAACCTCTAGCCAAAGATGTATTTCATGAGTTGTACGCACAATTCTTCAAGAACCATAACATTCGTATATGGGAGACTGCCATTACTTGTATCTTTGAATTGCTGGATCGTTATGGCGTAGACAGCTTTGTGGTGCAAGAAGAGCAGAGTAAATCCAAGAAATCTGGACGACAACTGTACAATACACTTGAATTTGTAGATGCCGAAGATGATACTGGCCAATCTACGACATTGGGTCAGGGAGTTGGGGTTATTTACATGATGTCACATTTTTTGGATACATGTGATGACATATGCATCGTAAGAGCAATAATCAACGGTTTCTGTCGTTTGGTTCTTCATGGCCACATTGAGAATCGCGACATCATTGAAAAGTTGCTGTTGCGCTACTTTAATCCTGCTACAGGTAACTTGATGCGCACTAAAAAGGAGGAAACTTAATATGTATTGGTAATTTGTTTTTTTTTAGAACCAGAAATAAATCAAATATTGAGCGTTTTTCTGGAGAATCTCATTCAGCATAGAAAGCAACGTCTGCTGCAGCCGTGTCTAATGACAACCGTTAATTCTGTGCTCACCGCCCCATATGACAGTCCTCTTCATGATATACGTCCAGAAACAATCACGCATTTTATTATAGACACTACACGGCCAGATGCACTCGTCGGAAGTAACAGCGAAAACTCTCATAATAACCTGGCATCAATATTCTTAAACGAAATGGTCAACAACCCAAACAACAAAGAACTTTGCAAGTTACTCGGCAAAGAATTGTTAAGTTTAGAAGTAAATCTTGGGAATAATCGGGAACTTAAAATGGAAATGAAAGAGTTGGCTGATAAAATTATACAGGTATGTTGCTTAGAGTTAAGTAAGAAATATTAGAGACAGTAGTATTAAAGATGCAAATCTTGATTTGATTTATTCCTGGGAATAACCTACATAGTAAAAAACAAAAGAATAGAGTTCAAGTACAAAGCATAATCAATGTGAATTGTTTGAAAATTCTCAGTTGGCTTATCCCAGTGGTGTGTTTCTACCTTTGGTGGACTTTTCCTTACCACAAGACAATTTGGGCACGATCTTACCAAGTGTTCAATGTCAGCATCAATGTGTTTCCAAAAACCGTATTTTCTGGCCTGCTTCAGTTTAACAATGTCAATGAGATTGCGATGAATAACACGCCCTTTTGAATTGAATATTCAGGATCACATTAATTTTTCAAATTTAAAAGCTCGTTATCACGTTTAGTTTCTTTTGCAATTGACGTTGCCTTTAAATATGTCGAAATATCGTTAGTCGTTTGTTCTTGGATACACTGAATTTCTTTATCGAGAAAATGTTTGAAGCGTGATTTCTGTTTAATAGGGGCTCTGGATAAACAATCAACTTGAACGATACTATCGGGTTTTCGATGTTCAATTTTGTAGTTAAAACCTTGAATGACCTCTGTCTGAGGTCATAGTTGGTGTTTTAGCATTTTGATGAAACATCTCTCCGTCGATCTCTGCAGCAGCATCGAATGCTTGGTTTATTTGGGTTTATTACTCCGAAGTATGGTAAATAGAACGTTTTGGATAAAGTCTTCTTGATCTCATTTGCTGTTAATTTTCTTGCATATGCCTTTTTTATTTAATCGTCTGTTTTTTCATAACACTTCTGAGTTTATTCTGGATCCCGTTTCATCTTTTTCTCTGTAGTCAATAACCGCTTGTAGACCAGAGAAAAGCTTTGGGGAAATGATGTATAATTCTCCTTCCAAGCAAACCACATTCAAACGTGACACCTATTTTTTGGATAGAGTCACTTAAAATCTGCATTGCTCTTTCATCACCGTCTAAAACAATCAGCTTAACCTCTTTACTTATCCCAAACGTATCCATTTTAAAATATTTGTCCATCATTTTCCACATATCCTCCCCGACGTCATTAATGAGTATTTCGTACCAACATTGGAACGCTTACCTCTAGGCCCATACATAATCCATCCCAACCTTATTTGTATACCAACTATCTGGGACTGGGTTGACGTAACTGGCGTATATAAAGGTGTGGTTAAATAGGCATGGCTAAGACCATTCTAGGTTTTCTGCCAGATGACTATTTTTTCTAAATTCATATTGACCTTTTCTAGGCTTTGCACAGACAGCGATAGATTCGAAGATGTATATACGTATGAAATGTCAAACATCAGCTCCTTCATGTATTCCACTAATTTCAAGTGAACATTTTCGCAGTCTTCACGGCTAGTTTGTTTATTTAACCACTGTATGACCAACGATTCTCGCTGGCCCTTTACACCAAGCTGCATCACGCCTGGTAGTCTGCGCCTTTCGTGGTAGTTGTCCTCCAACGCCTTTCTGGCTGGAGTATTGGGATTCATTCGGCCGACACGGCCCAGCCAGCGCAATCGCTGTATTTTGATGCGCTTAACTACGTTCATGTCGGGATACTGCTAGATTTTGCGAAGGATTTTTCTCTGAAACACACCCATCACAGCTTAATCTGCTGTCAAGTACCCATGTTTCGGCGCCATGAGAAGCACGGGTAGAATAAGTGTGTTGTACAGTGTTATTTTAGTTCGACGAGAGAGGGCTCTGCTCCTGAATTGTTTGTTAATCCTGAAATAACGTCTATTTGCCAGCACGATCCTTCGCTTTATTTCGATGCTGACATCATTCTTTCTATTAAAGGCGGAGCCACGGTATATAAATTCTTCCACTACCTCGACGTTGCAACTGTCAGCCTTCACTATGTCGCCTTTTTTCGTCGCGACGATTGCCTGGCCGTTGCCAGCATACGCTTTGTCTTGTCCTCGTTCACCATCAGACCCATCTTCGCCGATTCCTTCTCGATTTTAGAAAAAGCGCCAGTTACATCTCGCGCTGTCTTTCCGGCGATGTCAATGTCGTCAGCATATGCGAGAAGAATGTAAGTAAGCAGTCTGTTCAGTCTATCGGGTACCCGCATCCCCCGTCGTTCATCCATTTAATACCCCTTATATAACTAATTAGGTTTCCTACACCTGTCCTCGAGATGCTATACCCTAGACATTTTTGTCTATGGCGTTGCAGACAATGACAAAGGATGTGTTCTATTGTCTCCAATTCGTCCTCATCCTCGCACTTCCTGCAAAAGTATGGAGATCTGATATCCCATCTGCTGGTCCTAGCCCTAACTGAGCAGTGACCTGTGATGACTCCTATTGCAATGCAATTCTGAGACCTTCTATCCAGTCTTATCAGTGCACTCGTTATATCTAACCTAGGCCACAAGACCTTCGAAATATTGCAACCCAACCTCGTTTCCCAATTGGTAAGTATTCTGTTTATGATCCTTCTGGTTTTTGAAAAAGTAGCTGATTAGCAGTATAACCGATCTGTCCGCTTCCTCAATATGCAAAGCTGAGCCCATTCGAGCCAGCTCATCCGCGATTTCATGCCCTTCAATGTCACGGTGCCTGATGGTTTGTTATAGCCCTCAATGCTGCCTGACTGTTAACGTAGAAAGTTATGTTGTCTCCTTTCGGTATATACTACCGGAAATTTCCTCCGCAATATTCTGCTTAAAAGACACTACATTCATCCGGCAGTCTGAATGATCCTAATGTCCGCCTTTTATATGTAGACAACACCTCCCGTGCCTATTTCCATTTTGGACCCGTCGGTGAAGTCTGCCCAACCCGCGTGCAAGTTGCAGACTCCTGCCCATGAATCCCTTTTAGGGATTTCTAGCCCGGGCAGGGTCAGAAATTATGTTTTCTTGATTATTTAGTTCGATTGCCCGTCTGGAAACCTGAAGACAGAACTCGAATAACCTGTTCTTGTATGTCTGAGCAGCGATGACTCATTGCTTCTGGCTGCCTCACCCACTATAAAATCATTGAGGGGGCAAGGTGTAGAACGATGTCTAATGCCGCCTGTGGTATACTTCTGATGGCCCCCGTTATGCCTAAAGCCGCACACCTCTGTACCTTTTCTAGTTCTTTGTAGTAACTGTCTACCCTTGATGCCTCCCACTACACTGTACAGCCATATGTAAGAAACGGTCTTACTACCGCCGTGGAGATCCATTTCACTACCCTCGGCCGAAGTTCGCAATTCTTACGCGGACAAGGCAAAAAGATTACAACCGGTCCGTGCCCTGGCACCGGAGGGGAGTTGTTAGCGGCTAGTTTTATTTAAGCAGTTACTAACCATGCAGGTCCTCGACACTGCTACCAACCATCTTGACCTTAAAAGTGCATTTATAACGTCACTACCAGAGGTAAGGCCCACAGGGAAAAGGGGCGAACTGTAACTGTAGTTTCGTATCATATATGCAATTGGCCAGATGCGAGGGCATAAGTTATTGCGTAATAAGACTCATGACAAGCGTGAGTAACTCTTTGTTGTGTGCCTTTTTATAGCAGTAGGCTTCTACATGGACCAGACCAGTTAAGTGAATTAAAGTCCTTGCGCAAGCCTAAAAACCACAATAAACGCATAAGCCCTCGCATCGCATCAAGATGGTTACTCTCGTGAGAGGTGTCAAATAGTTTCGAAGGCGGCTGTATCTATCACCCAAAATAACCGAAGCTAAATATTCAGTCCCTATTTTTATGTATACTTTTTAAGAATGAATTGTAGATGCTCCTTAGACAGTGTTACCGCTGAGTAGAATATAGTTTGTTATCCCCATTCGTAAATAAGATAGTTAGGAGATATTACCATTTTTTTAACCTTGTAACTAATCTCATTGCAGTCCGATTTAAGTCAAGTAAAAATAGTGGGGTAAAAAAGAAATACCCGCTAAAGACATCAGCATAATATCTTTACTGACAAAAAAAGTTATAATTGTATTTTTTTTAAACAGAAATTGCGTAATGTTTATCCTTGACAATAATTCGTCTTTTGAAAAAAAAGTCGCACGTCGCGGACCTAGAAAAAAGTTGAGCCAATGTCATCTGTGACGGCGTAACAAAAAAAAAAGAGATTTGTTTTAGAGCGCGAGATTGTGATGAAGTTGTTGAAATCAAAAAGGGCAAATGGCTAAAAAGCAACTATGTACTATACGTAGTAAAATGAATGCGTATTACTTTACTTACTTAGGTTGGCTCTACAACCTTTTGTTGGTCTTGGCCTTTTTAGTAATTGCTTGACTCCTTGATGTTCGTGTAAGCATCTTCATGTATTCTTCCACTTGGTCCATCCACCGTAGTCACGGTCTTCCCTGTCAACGCCTTCCGTGGTAGTTGTCCTAATACGCCGTTCTGGTTGCAGCGTTTGGACAAAATTTTTTTATATTTTATGAAATAAAAGTCAATAATTCATCATTTATTTTAAAAAGCATTTATTCAAAAAGAAAATCAATAAAAAAATAAATCTGAATCACTGTATCCAAATTCACAGGAGATTTGGTCCTCATCATCTTCGTCGTGGAAACTGTTAGAATTCAGTGTTTTTGTAAGAAGCATGCTAATAGCTTCATAGTTGTTGTCAGCAACAACTTATTTAAAGTATATCTGTTGTAGTCCACTCTTGAAATTTTTCTTGCAAAGTCTACGCGATATTTACGGAAATGTTTGTTCCGGTCTTCAGCATCCTCCTATGATAGCTGTCCGATAGGTACAATATGACTTGATATTACTTCAGCGCCATGTATCCGAATTTTGTGAACTTTAGGTGACATGGGATACCAACCATACAGTTCCATGTACAGTTTGGCAGTTGTGTGAGCAAAGTCATCGAATTTTGCAGGATCAATATAATATTCGCTTGATATCATTTCGAGAATGATTTGGAACCTTTTTATCAAATGTATTTTATTCCAGTAATACGAGATGACCATTCAGGATTGTAAAAAAATCGTTTCGGCGTATTTCCGTCGTTACTATTGATGTAACCGACTTTGGGTATGTCAACAAGAAGGCCCATCTCTTTGAAGCTTATGTGTATTTTCTGTTTTGTTTCTTTCAAAACATTTTTGTCTTCTGCCGTTCGGGCTTGCCACTCCTGTAAGGGCGCTATGTACGTCTAGTGCAACAATAGCTCGAAGAAACGAATTCTCGCGTGCTGAATGGAGAGTCCGAATTTCAGAGACTTCACAAACATTACTTCTTTCAAGTTTGTTGAAGTCATTAAATATCTGTCCACATATATAGCATCTCATTGTTCAAGCAGTTTCAGTCACGGCTAGAGATGGGACAAGGGTAAATACCCAAATGATAAATTGGGTGTTTAAATGTAAATACCCACGTATTTACCCAAGCACCTAGGATTTACCCAAAATGTGGGTATAAATCAGAATAAAGAAAAATTTAAATAAATTAAAAGAATTTAATTTTTTATTGTGAATTTGATTTTTTAATAACAATTGGAATAATTTTTTAATCACCCTTATCGCCAATTACTTGCGAACATTTTATTCCCTCGGATTTTTTTGTTCTCTCGAACAAAAATTTGGTATCGCGAATGTTCCGTGAACAATTGTTCACTTCGAAACACATGGCGGATTTCGAGAATGATCAGCTGTTTAAAAATTTCTGTTGAGAAAAGGAAAACTGTTTCTTGGCGGTTTTTAAATTACGTTATTGATTAAATAAAAAATTCCAGTGTATGCATAACATTAAAATGTTTCGAATTGGTAGTATTGTGTTACTTCAGGAAGAAAATAATCAAAGGAAGGCAAAACAAAGCATTATTAGAAGAAACCTTCGGAAACCTTCCACTTCCTTTTCAATCAATTCGGATGTAGAAATCTTTCGACGGGCATCTTCTCGTACTGGCTTCCGTTTCTGTGTGTTTGGAGGAAGTGCCTCTTCAATAATTATTTCTTCCAGAATTTCTTCAACAACGTTTGGGGAAATTTCATTTTCTTTATGTTTGGAAGTAGAAGGCGTTGGTACACCAAATACACAGGCATTTTGGACACCATCTAAAGATTCCCGCATTGTTACCAATTCATAAATTGCCTCCTCTGTGGATGAGAGCGGTTTCATTTTAAACGGGCCTCCTCCTATTGCATCTCGGTGCCTTACATTTGCAGCAGCCTTTTTGCAGATATACCTCTTCTGATCCGTCCATACCTATAGTAAACTCATAATTTATTAAGCATTTGCAATAACCATTATTAATCATTGGTAAATTCAAATACCTTTTTCCACTCAGCTACAGATTTCACAGGTGGTCCAGCACTGTTCAGTTCGTTGTTTACATTTTTCCAGAAAGATGCTACATCATGTTTGGATTCCTTTGTATAACCCCGGACGGATTTTCCTGCATTCTTTGCAGCAAAATATCCATTTGGTTCTTATTAGTTGAATTATTCCTGAAAATTTTTGTTATTTTTTATTTCAAAATAGAAAAAAACGGATACTTACATTTTACGTTTTAACAGTTCGCCGACAAAATGCAAAGTGAACAAAAAAAAAGGAAATGGCGAACAAAATTCCTCTAAAAAAACCATACGCGATAGGGGGATTTTTTTTCGAAGTTGCCACATTTCCTCGTGAACAGATGGTGATTGCGATTTGGCGAAAAGGGAACAAATTCCGAGAGGATTTTTTTTCGCGATAAGGGTGAATTTAATCGCTGTCGCTGTCCCTATCCGATAAGAAGTGATGCTGAAGTGGTAAACTATTTTTAAAAAGCAAGTTCCAGTTGCTCGGTATATGTGTTATTTTTCTTGCTCTTTGTGTTGTTAAACGGTTCGTTTTTTAAGTGAATGAAGCTGTGGGTGTTAAAGGAAGGTATCAGCTGAATTACAGGGAGCTGTTAAAATTCGAATACCTAAGTTACTGGAGATATTTCATCCAAACAGCTCCAGACAAAAGTTTTTGCCCAGAAATCATTTCTGGCCTTGTAATTGACAAAATCTGCCATTACATTTATGTTTAGCGCCTGTGACATTGAGGGAAGGAATTCCAATGCATATACCTCCTCAGACGGATCAAGATCACTTCCTTGCCTGCCTTATCTGAGCAAAACGCATCAAGAAATTTACAAGATATAATACTTATACATTTTTAATTATTACTTACGTGATCATTAAATGTGGTTTGTTTTTCTTCTTAACCTGAATATTTTCTGCCAAAAGCTTCTCTTGGACACGTAATGTTCTGTAATGTTGGAAGATGCAGAATTTTCCAAAAACTTTAGCAAGGTGCTGAATGTATTGATATCGCCAAAATAGATACATGTTTTGCAATCCCGGATAATTGAGGTAATCACGGTTAATCAATTGACATACAAATATTTTCCTTTCCGTATCACGGATAATCGATGCTCAACACTGTATGTGCAAAATAAATTCCAAAATGTTCACATTTCTCATACTCTACGTAACAACGAATATTTGTTATTCAAATGAGTATTTACCCGAAATTAGATAAATACCCGGGTATGGAAGTGGTTATAAATGGGTAAATATTCAGGTCTAAACCCATTACAAGTCGTGGCATTGCACACCTTTCCATCCACCTTTGTGAGCAAAATGGTATGATTTATTTTAACGGAATCTTCCATAGCAGTTGTTTCTTTGAGATTCCTTGCTTGTTGTTTAATATAGGTGATTTCTTCCTTTGTAATATCCTTTGTTTCTTTAATGAATCGAGGCCGGATATGACGACAGAATCTCACTGAAGAAGGCACTGGATTTTGCCATAAAATTCTTCTTGTTTCTCCATTAATAGAAACAAACATTCTCACATGTACAAGAGAACTAAAAAATATATTGGCATCATCGTCGCCAGTGTGGGCAAATGTCTGCTTAAACTGCGTCTGAGTAGGTCCATCACAGCCCCATTTTAATATTACGGTAAGATGTTGTTTCTCCGACTCTGATAATGTTTCAATCACATATTTTTAATACTGAATTAGTCGCACAGCCAGCATGGTCCAGCAAAGCTTGAAGTTCCACTTCAATGCTAGTTTCTGAAACTTTTATGCTATTTTCTTCGGCGGGATAACACTCCTTTCGCTTTTTGTAAAAGTGAATAGCAAGAATGGATTTCTTTTCGCCCACCTTGAATTAATTCCCACTGACCTCTTGTAAAATTACCTTCTACAAATAGCGCTAATGCTTCTTGTGTGTATTTTCTCGCAATTGGAACTTTTTTTAACCTGACGATATTGCCTGCTTCGTGGCAATTGTTCGTCTACTCAATACCTTGCATTTAAGTACCAAGAACGATATAATCAGACATTTCTAGCTCGAGATATGATTTGTCAAGTGAAAAAAGGACGAAAAAATAAAAATATAAGGATATCTCAAAAACTGTTCCATAAAAATTTTACCTTGATTTTTGAATTCAGCAGATGGAAATACATTAGAAAAGTCACTTCTCATCAAATGTACATGAAAAAAATTTTATTTTGTAAAGTAGTGTAATTTGTCATTGTCCAAATCTGCAACGCCACAGACGAAAATGGCTGAACTAGGGGCCATCTCGAGGACGAGTGTATAAAACCTAATTAGTTTTATAAGGGGTATTAGATGGATGAACGACAGGGGATGCGGGTCCAGATCTCACATAATTTTTCAACTTCTAGTTTTTATATATCTTTAATCTACTTTTTACAGCTCTAATTTCTTCAACTATATAGAAGAGATTCACAATGGACCCTATGGATGGAGGTGCATCTTAGGATGTACCCCATTCCTAACCTATCCTAATAACAAATGTTATTATATGGCCGCAAATGGCATTATCGTCGCATATCGGTAGTATAGGTTTTACGCGTAAACATATTCCAAATTGCCTTTTGTCCTTAATTCTACTGTACAGCGCATAATCGGACAATGGACCAATGGATAAAATGGCTTTATTTTATTATTTCATATTCATGTTGTACCGCCCATATTCTTGGAAATACAAATCTCTTGGTTTCAGCTACGAATACATACCATTCTTGAACAAATACACTTTTTTTCAAATCGACTCTACACTGATAAGTCTGTCTTCCACGATTTATTTTCCTGAAATTTTGTAAAATAAATTATATTTCCGCCAAATATTGTGAACTTATGACTATAATTTTAAGACAATATTTAGTAATTTATTTTTGTTTGGAATGCCTTGATAATCTAGGGAATTTGTGTAAAAATATTTTCCTTTTTAACAGAACTGCGCGCATTGAATGTTTACTATAAAATTTCGATAGCAAAACCAATTATCATCACGTGTATAAATATCTAGATTGGGCTGTAACAGTAGCCTAACAGTACCGTATTATTCTCCGTCTAATACATTTGTTCTGCAAAACATTTTTCCAATCTAGCGACATTGGATTTGGTCGAATGTTCTTCTAGATTTGCTATCAGACCCATCTTCGCCGATTCCTTCTCTATTCTAGAGAAAGCACCAAATACATTTCGCTCTCCGTCTATTTGTACGTCTTGCCGGTCCCAAGCTCAAATAAAGGAGGAGGATCGTATGCCTTGTAAGCCAAGCCACCTCCGTAAAACCCAAATTACAATGAAAAGAAAAATAAAAGATAAAAAACGGACTTCCCCTAATGAAAGCGTATTAACTTACACATTTAAGTTAATGCGTATCTATTATAAATTTCGCAATATTTTTGTAAACTACAAAAAACTAAAACTAAACTAAAAAATTCGAAAAAAAATTAACACTAAAGTCGATTATCTAGAGTTTTCCGTGGGTCGACATATAGGTAACTATTTGGATATCATATCATAGTAATCAACTGTTGTACATTATATTCCTCTTCTTCCTCCGAAGATGAAAACAAAGCCTAATTAAATTTATTCGTCTGTTTTCAGTCTGGTTACTACCGTTATCGTTGACCTTTTGAACTGGTTGCTACATTAACTGATTTTTTCAATTAGTTTAAGTATCAGCAGCATCAATATTGAAGTCAATATTTTACACATCCCACTTTGTAAACTTTAAGTATAGGTATAATTTCTAATTTTGTGGCAGGTGTTTTTGCCTAGCATTTACAGCGTTTTCTTCCAGATCGATATTTCTGGAAATTTCTACACTCTCGGTTACACAATTTTTAAATGTTTATTAGTGTTATCGGATCACAGTGCAAGATACATCCCATATTAAAAATGAAATTTTCAACCTAACTCTTATCTTTACCTTAGGTTAGGAGGGGGTGGTACATCCGAAGATGCACCTCCACTTAGGGTCTATTGTGAATCCCTTCTATATGGCTGAAGAAAGTAGAGTTAGCAAAATAAAGTAAAGATGTAGTTGTTGAAAGATTTCGTGAGTCACTCGAGTTCTGTTCCAGTCTATTGGGTACCCGCATTCCCTGTCGTCCATCCATCTAATACCCGTGAGATGTCCCATAGTTCAGCCAAAAATCTATCCCCTAGACATATTAGTTTGTGGCGTTGCAGACTTGGACAATGACAAAGAATGTGTGCTATTGTCTCACATTCCTCGTCATCCTCGCACATCTTGCAGAAGTCTGTGCCTATGTCCCTTCTGTATCCGTCCACCGCTGGAAGCCACAGAAGTGTAGATAGAGTTGTCCCATGTGGTGTAACCCTGGTGGCTAACTTCCTTCAATTCCCTGAGCCTAGGCTAGAGTTGACAATTCTAATACATATACATTTATATAATACATTTTTAATTCAGATTAAATGTATCTGGAAGGTGTTTTTTTTTTAATTTATTATTAATTACATGTTGTGTTTTGGTTTTTATTTGTATTAGAAACATTTTCATTTACATCCTGTATTACGTCGTTATGATTTCTAACAGATTCATTGGTTATATTTGACTCTTCTGGTGTTTTAAATACATGTTCTTAATTTCTCCTATATGATCACAATTTCTCCTGGGAACCAAAAAGATGTTGAATTTCTTTTAAACTTCAATTTATCGGCAAACATGACATTTTTTTATTTCCTTACATTCCTTTTAAATTTTTATATTAACTTGTTCTCTGTATTATGTATAACTAGTGGAGCCCTTCGAGCGTTGTTTCGCCCTTGAAAAAAGCTCATACATATACCCGTTTATAGTGAACAATTTGATATTACATTTCTTTATTTTGTTGTAACGCAAGGGGAAAAACTTTTTTCGTCGTTCCGTTTGGTTCATAAATGTGCCGACATAAATTCTCCAACTGTAAACGAGCAAAAGTTAATGATTGCCCTTGCGATTTCTTTCTCGTACACGTGGAATCAGCACATCTTCCGATGATGTCTTGCAGTTCATTTTTGTCTCACATATATGCCGGTATTACAAGTTGACAAAGAACTATGTTTGTGCATAGTAGGGTTGTAACTTTTTTTGGACGTCATTCTCCCAAGGGTCTATCTTACGGCCAATTATGTTTTGATAATAAAACACATTTTTTTTACTTCAATTTGGTGAAAAATCGTCCCGCGCTTAAAGCGATTTCTAAAATGCATTTATTTTTTTTTTTAAATACTCTATACAAAATCTATAACATTATATGGTTATGACTAGGTATTAAAAGACAAAAACTTCAAATTCAGTGTACGCGATGTTTTACAAAGTGGATATATGTCTTGGACTAATTTAATTCCACGTTCTGTGCATATATTGCTGCGCTGTTGATTTGCAATTGCAGATGGTGTTGGTACCCAATGTCTAATGAAACACTCGTGGGCTTTCGTAAATTTTATTAATGCCTCATTTAAGCCTTCAAAATTAGTTTCTTGGAAACAGTGGTCTGAAAACCAAATTTCAAACCATGCGCCACAAATAAAATCACATATTGGCTCTAAAACTTTTTGGTAATTTGGAAGAATAAAGGACAAAATACCAAAAATTGCTCTTGAATTCCACCTGGCATTGCTAACTGGTGGTAATGCTTTAAAACGTATAAATGGGAACATTCCGTTGATTTTGAAATATTTATATGCATGGCAAAGTTCGTATAAAAACTGCATGTCATCTCTCCACTTAATTTTAGCTAATTTCAGCACCACTTCACTTTGTTTATAAGATGCTTTTAAACTGTCGTAATCATTTAAAAGAATTGAAATAAACGGGTATGGAATGTTCGGAGATGATGTTTTTCCACCCAAATACTCATCCATTACATGCCTTAATATCAAATCGAGGACATGATGCTGGCAGCCAATATATTGTGGTGGGGGCAATCCCATATATATGAAATGATTTTGGAGCAAAGCCACCATTTTTTACGCCAGTATTCACACTTGTAGTGTCACAAATTATCATTTTAATACACGTCCATAAATTAAATTTATTTCGGGTGTCCTTGATGCCGTTGAATATCGTGAGCGATTTCCCATTATCAAGCACTAGAACTGCTAACTTTATCTCGGTGCTCTCATTTTTAATTAGCACTACTTGAATTTCTTTCTTTGCCATTTTTTTCCCATCAAAATGTAAGCACCATTCTTGATCTCTTAATGTTTGTATATAAAACAGTTCTTTTTGTTCACAAGATTTTATAACAGCATTATAAATTCCAGGTTGTGATGGCGTAGGAATCTCTATTCCACACTTAGCCAAACTTTGACAAATTTTTGCTGCTTTGTTTGAACTAATTTTTACTTTATTAATTAAGTCTACAACTGGTTTTAGGGACGTTTTCGTTATTCTATGTCTTCCTCTTGGTGTGTAACTATCATCGTCAGTTTCATTGCCAGTATCTTGATCACTATAAATCATTGATGAAGAATCTGAATCAAAGGATATATCTTCAATAGCATCCGATGTAAATTTTGACTCCACTGCTTTAGTGGTAATATCAAATTGTTCTTTAAAGGTAATTTGTTTTGCACGTTTTAGTACTTTCTTATAATATTGAATTAAACCATCTATTTTTTCTTTCACGTGATCAACACGAATTGCTTCCAGTTTAAGCTTCAGCCATAAATTTAAAAGCTCCGCTGCTATAATTATATACCTTTTCTTTCTGTACCTTGCAACCATGGCTAACGCATTAAATCTTCCTATTATAGCGCCTTCTGTTGGTATTCTGCTTAAGTCATGCCATGGTGTATCAACATCAGGTATATATCTGCTGGTTTTTACAATCTCCTTACATTTATTGAAGTTTCTTCCCCAAATTTTCGCATTTCTTGTAACACTTGTTTTGCACATCTTATGGTTCATTTTGAATATACCAGTGGCAAAAATATTTTTCAAAAACACGATATGTAGAGTCGACGCTTGATAAATACTAATAGAACAAACGGAACACATGACATGAACAAATGACATGAAAAGCAAAGTATGAAAGATTGCACAAATGACATGAAAATAATTTGAATAAAAAAAAAATATTTTCATTGACAACTTCATGGCGTTAGGCGCGGGACCTTTTTTAACGATAGCGAAAAACTGAAAATGCAGTTCTTAATATTTTCCCATGCCCTACACGATTTTACCTTGGGAGAACTGATATTTGCAAAAATGTAACAAAATTATAACCCTAATGCATAGGTTCTCGCTCGACTTTTGTAAACACGTATATTTTGGTTTTGTCGACTATAATTTAAAAACTTTGCAATCAGTGTCATTTCCATTTTGGACTCGTATGTGAAGATCGCCCAACCATGGGACCATGGACTGTCCCTGTAAAGAGAACTCTGATAGTAGTCTCGAATGACCTGATCGTGTATGTCTGAGCAGTGATGACTCATTGAGTCGAAATATTCTTCTGGCTGCCTCACCCACTATAAAATCCTTGAGGGGGTGAAGGTGCACAATGATGTCTAATACAGCCTGTGGTGTACTTCTGATGGCACCCGTTATGCCTAAAGCCGCACACTGTCTACCCTTGTTGCCCCCACCACACTGTACAACCATATGTAAGAACCGGGTTTACTACCGCTGTGTAGATCCATTTCACTACCCTTGGCCGAAGTGCCCAGTTCTTACCTAAGCATTAAGTCCCTTTCTGAATCTTTCTTTTGTATTTCTTTTCCAGGTAAGCTTACTGTCGAGAAATAGTTCTAGGTATTTAGCTTCCGTAGCTAGTTTGAGCTCCACTCCATCCAGCCATGGTAATCAGAATTTCTCTATTTTGTATCTTTTGGTAAAATCTATTTTGTTTGGGTTGACTGTTGTCTTCCAAAGCCGAATTCATGACCTCACTGATGGCCGGGAGAGATTTCCAGGATAGCAGTATTACCACGTCATCGGCGTAAGCCACGTCTTCCCACCTCTTAGCTCGAATTCCCTGAGAATGGTATTCACCGCTAGAAGACACTGAAGTGGAAATAGGAGATAGGACTTCCCTTGGTGGCTATCTTACTTGAATTCCCTGAACCTAGGCTAGAATTGATAATTCTGCTGCCTAGCATGTTATCTATCCAGCCTATCAGAAGTTTGGTACAAAAATGCAATACAACCTATCACTTCATGAAGTACACTCTCAACAGATTTACACTTAAGGTAGGCCCCACTTATGAAGCGTGTATCAATTGTGTTCCAACAGTCGTTCTGGTGTTTTCAGTAGAAAAAGCGATAGACTGATTGACCTGAAATCCATCGAAATGACCTGGCTAGCCTTACCGGCTTTCGGTATGAATACCACACTACCTTCATCCATCTGTTTGATACATACTATTTTTGGACAATCTGTAGCAATGCCGACGTCGTCGCATTGCCCCTGTTACAGATTACCCTTACCAGAAACCACGTCAGTAGTGGATTCAGTGCGAAATGTTGCTTCACAAAGATGCAGGTTCATTTGCACCACTCGCCTCGTAGTTCCTTTCTGGACACCCTCACTAGATCTCAATCGAGAAAGAGATTTCAGATCCACAGCGAATATTTAATCCCTTCTCTGGTTCCCCTTACATTCCATTGAAGTTAATAACTTCCATTGACTTGTAAGGAGCTTCTTATTGCTTATCGGTGGTGGAACACCATTGAGCGAAGTTGAAGGCAGGAGGACGCAATGACCTCCAATTCTGCTCCTGGCCAAAGTTCGCCAAGGCCTTCAACTGTTTCGGTGAGAAATCTAGCCAACTTCTCATATCCACAGTTGACGATATTAACTCCATCCGACCAGTCTGCACCCTTGAAAGAAATTTTGTTCCTCCCGCCCTTGAAGACTACATTGCGGTCGATAGCATTCCCTGTACAATCTGCCAGTGATCGACACTGATCTTACCATCCTGATAAGATCGACATATGACAGCAAATTGACGATGGTCTATCCGACCACTGCTGCTCGCAAAACGCCTTCTTGCGTTTTAACCCCTTCTGGACCAAGACTCGAAGGGGTTGAAAAATTTATATGATCTTCACGAAATCTGAATTGTTATAGAATTTTAAAAATAAATTCAATATTTTTAAAATTTTCAAGGACCTGCAAGGATATTTTTTATGACTGTTACGTTGGGCTAAGGTGAATCAAAAAGAATGAAAAAGAACCTTAATATTTTTGTTCAACTTTAAGAAAATTAATAATAACGCTATTATAAATTTATTTATACAATATTATTTCGAAAAACAATTTCTAGACATTGATAAAACCAACACAACTATTTCAATAGTTGTAATTAGTGCCACGTTTTCGCAAAGAGCTGCACTTCACTTTCTGGGTCGTTCATGTTTTAGAGTTGACTTTATACGGTCTCATGTTATACGGCTAACGCTAAAAAAAATCGTAAGGAGTCATACCTGACGACAGCGGCAAAGGGTTCGATTGAAAACACGTTGTGAAAACACTTTCAGCGACTCGATTTTTTTCTGTCTTCGCAGCTCTCCACTCGTCTGAGTAGTTAGACGTCATTGCATCCTTCACGCTTTCTGGGTCATTAGAGACATATTGCGTTGTACAGAAGTTAGGCTAACGTTGAGCTTTATTCGCAATGCGCTCAGAACGACGAATCTCTGCGTCTGCATCAATATTTCGTGCTTCCTACGAACTTGGAGACCATTCTGTCCCATCATCTTCTACTGGTGGTGGTAAAGTTGATGACCATTCCACGGAATTGCCGTATTCGCTGACATCTGAATCATCCTCTACTGGTTGAAAATGTTCAGGCGTCGATTCATCTTCAGGTGTCAATTCAATATTGCTGGCAGTCTCCTTGAATTGGCACCACAGTAGTCTTGCAGCAATTCTGGATAATAAAAGTTTTCTTCTCTTTTAAAGTTTACATTACCACATCCCGGCTGATGTATATTCCGTTGTTTTCTGGATTGAATAATCTGTAGGCATTTCTTTCATTACTGTATCCCATCATGACACATTCGACAGACTTCATATCCAACTTACGCCGTTTTTCTTTCGGAATGCGTGTAATAGTGGGCATCCAAAAACTCGCAAAAAACTCATTTTTCGCCTTTAATGCAATTATTATTAATTCATTTATATATTTTTGAATAGAGCCGAAGTTTTATGTTGACGAGTTGTTTAACCCTGGAACGCTAATGTTAGTCGTTTCGACTACCATTTTTAGTGTGTTTATAATGCAAAGAAAAATAAGGTTAGTGTTGCAGGGTTAAGCAACTCAACTTTTCTTGTTAGGCCTGTGTCTTTATAGCATCACATGCTTCCTTTGCTTTAGTGGCTGTCGTCAAGGTAATTTCGCCAAAGCACGTTCATATAAAATGACGTCGCCATCACCAAATACAGCGTATTCCACAATTTTCCAGGCATTAATCAGGAACGTTTTGCCTGTCTCTTCCATACATTAAACTTGTTGTGTCCTCTAAAACGCTCTAACGAAAAACCTGCAGGAAGATTTATTACCATTCCAAGATCAATTACACTGTTAGCTCGTCATCTAAATTCAAAACCTCATTTTTCACTTATAATGCAATTATTATTAATTCATTTACATATTTTTGAATAGAGCCGAAGTTTTATGTTGACGAGTTGTTTATGCAACTAACTTTTCGTGTTAGGCCTGTGTCTTCATAAGCGGTCATCAAGGCATCATATGCTTTGCTGTTGTGGATGTCGTCAAGGTAATTTGTTCCAAAGCATGTTCATATAAATGGCGTCGCCATCACCAACCACACCGGATTCCACAAGTTTCTAGGCATTAATCAGGCACGATTTTGCCTGTTTTTTCCATACGTCAAAATTCTCGTGTCCTCTTAAACGATCTGACGAAAAATCTGTCATTTAAAAAAAAAACTACGATTTTGAAACGAAACTAGTCTAAAAACTCGCGCGTCATGTGATACGAACATACTACACGAACAGTATAACTGTTTGTTAGTTTAAGTACTGCATAGTTGCAAAACAGACCATTGTACAAATAAGTGTACAGAGTGTAGGAGAAATATTCAGTAAGGCACGTTATTTTTCGTTCGTTTTCAACACCCCTAACCTATCTTTTTGAGAAAGATCAGCGACTTCCTCGTACCGTTCCTCGCCTTCTCCTCCGTAGTTCGGCCTTTGACCACTTCATCCAAGTGTATGGACTTTTCAGGATTTACGCCTTTCCACAATCTGGAGTTGTCTAAGAAAGACATCTTCCCTGATCTGTCAGCAGTCGCAGTACCTTTCCGATCCATACCGGTGAATCCATCCCGAACTACTTTGCTATTTTCCGAGCCAGTTGGGAGACATTCGCTAGGCGTTGCGGAACAATTTTTTTCTCCGAGTCGCCTGAGTCCTGGTCACTCTCTGACCAGGACCACATATCATGTTCTCCTCGTCAGAGAGCAGAGCGAGCTCTTTCAGTTCTGTACTAATCCGTCTGTGCTGTTCGAGTAGTTCGTGTATTGCGTTGAGTTGTCTGTCCAGTTCGGGGGATACTTAATCGCGCATTATTAGAAAATTGTTGTCACGATCTTTTCTAAAGTTTGGAATGTAATTTTTAATTCTTTTTCGTTTCTTTTCAGAACAAATTTGATCCAAAAACTGTAAAAAATGTTATTGATTTCAAAGACATGCTCGATGGTGTATTTAATCCTCCTAGGAAAATAATGGATCATGCTGAAATAGATTCTGATGACGAAGAGGTAACGTGTTACTATCCAACAGTGAATAATTTGGAATCTCAGATTAATGATGCAAATTCAGAAGTCAGCAATGAGAATCCATGTAATAACCATAATAATGATCATTTATTGGGACAGTCGAATTTAAATGATGACGACAACGAAAGCACTTTAATGCATAGTCAGTCTATTGTTGTGTCACCAACAGCGACGAATATCACAACAACATTTGGAAGTGCAAATCGAACCGTACACAACCTATTGCGAAGAAAATCAAGACAGTCACGTAACACATCCATAGATAGTAATAATATGAGTGGTAATGAGGCCATAACGAGGCCAAGCAAAATTCGAATTGAAGCTAGAATTGACTCTGACAACAAAACCAACAATATGAGCCAAAATTCTGATCAAGCGAACACTCGGGTACGCCGTAGCCTACGCCATAACAGAGTTCGGGAACCAAATGCAAGAGCACGTGAACCAGAAATTATAGAAATGATTCTTATAAGTCCATCTAAAGCTCTGCAAAATTCGTGTAATGTTCAGACTGAAAAAACTCTGACACCTCCCAGAATGGAGTTAGAATCTACAACATCACTAATAGCGCAGACACCTAAGCCAGATAAAGAATTGGAAACTCATAAAAAATCACCCATTCTCATGTCCCAAATAGAGTCATCTACTTTTGATTATGAGAAAGATACTGTAAAACAAAACACTCGAAACGAAAGCACCACAAATGTAAAAAGTTCAACACAACAAAGGCGTGCAACTCGCAGAAATATAGACGTACAAACAGACGATGTTAGCGTACCAGCTACGTCTGGAGAAGAGGTATGATTTATTTTAAACTTAGCCAAAAAAAATTATTATTAAATATTCTCAATGTATTTTTTTCAGTTGGATACATCGGAAATAATATCCGCTTCACCGACGGTTGCCTCTTGCGAAAAAAGTATGCGTTTAAGAGCCACCAAATCGGTGCGTTCTCTGCGCAGTCGTACATTCCGTGATGATACACAACATAATGGCAAAGTGAGTACGACATCATCTACCAGAAGTAGAAGACTTCACCTATAAAGACGTAAAACTTCTATTTACATTTACTATATAATGTTCATTACTCGAGTTCAAATTTGTTCATTTATATTGTTTAGATTTTATAGTTTGCCTCCGTTTCATTTAGAATATCGGTTCTTATTTGCGAAATTTGTTTCGATATTTCATACTTTTGTAATTTGTGGCAATAATTTTACTTAAAATACTAATTCTGAATAAAAACATCTAAAATTGTGTATCATTTAATCACATACCCTGGGCTACCCAGATTTATAAAAAGTAACAATGTATTTGGAATAGACAAAAAGACTGGAATCTGAACGTCTATTCACAAGTGTGAACAACAAAATTAAATACTGGGAGGCAAACACAAGAGAGTGCAATGAATTTATAACACCTGTTTGTTAGATCTACTACCGCATACCTATGAACATTAAAAATACCAAACTTTATATTTCATTTAGGTCATGGATTCTACTCCTCTACGCAATGGGCGTAAACGGGTGTTGCGAATATCACCGGTATTGCTGTCAACCGCTGCTTCAACGGCTATATCATCACCCGTAAGAAAACAGCCATGTATTGGAATAGGTAATTTGGATTTTTGAACTTATTTCCGCAGCAAACTAAAAAATCACAGTTTTCATTATAAATAATATTCGAGCGATTGGTTGGCATTGATTTGTAAGCTTGCATACAGGCCAACGCGACATGTCAAAATCAGGTGCTTTTACGCAATATGTATGTAAAGATTTCAGTAGAGCACTATATATTTTAAATAGCCTGAAAATATTTAGGCGTACATTGTATTTTTCTTATAAATTCGATTTAAATCGTAGCATTGAATTCTTGCCAACAAAATTTATTACACTCTGCTATATTTTCTAATACTTTTAAAATATATGAACGTTTTGATAGGATAATACTGTGAATACATGCAATTTGTTTATAAAATAACCAGACTTTTACATTAAAATGTAAACAATTCGGATGCCTTCAATTGTTCTCGAGTTGCATATATTCGAATTCGACAGTTGTCATCGAAAAGATCCAAGGGGATCTTCCGAATGGAACATCGGATAGAACAATATTTCGATCGCTACTCTTGATCGAATACTACTATGCTCCACACAAAGAAATATTAACAAACAAGAAGTTCCATCGGTATTTAGGACACAAAGTTAGATACGCAACAATGAGACAGTTTATTCTGATTATTTGCATTAATTTTAGGTGTTGTTTTCAATTTCAGTATTAAAGAATTGTTTGTTCTATGTAATGCAGTTTGTGTCATATATATTTACAAAACGACTGGTCTTTTTCTTCTTTGCTGTCAAAGTATGGGTATCTGTGGTGCTTACGTTAAACAATTTATTATCGAAAATAAAACAATTTATATATTATTTATTTTAAATAGTTTTTCTTTCGAAATGCTAGTTAAATAGTAGTACGTATCCTCCTAATGTTCAGTTCCAGGCAATGAATCATTGACGTCATCGAATTTTAAATATAAAAACTAATTTGAATCATTGCGCTTTATTTTGGGATGTACCAACTTTAAGGACAAGAGGAGACTCACTAATCGGAGGGTTAGTGTGGAAGAGGTGCGTGAAGATCGCACAATCGAGTTGAGATCATATTATTCAAATATAAATAGTTAAAATTCATAGTAAAAAAAGCAGAACGTAAAGTTGGAAGTGTCATTTTCGTAGAATCGGGAAACATTGCCATTGAATATTAAATCTACACGAATTAGTAGGATGCATTTATAACCAGCTGGATTATTTCTTGAAGTAGATATCATAACATACACTTCACTGGAGGACAAATTCTTCTATCGTGAACAAATGATTCGATAGTACTGTGAATGGAGTCGACGGATATCATAGCATGTTAATAAAATTTTAATTATAATGATAAGAGTGAGTTTTTCCCTTCGTAAACAATTTTTAATATCGGGAGATAATAAATTTTGATACATCCCTTTTTTCGTCTGATTCTCCCTGCACAAGAAGAATGACCGTGTTGTAACTGTACGGAAACAGATGTTGTTTATAACATATACGACAGCCCAAATAAATAAAAAAAACCCAATTAAATGTGGTTTTGTAACTTCATATTAAACGAACATTGATAAAAAAAAATTCGAGGTAATTGCGATTTTTAGTTTATTCGATGCAGCAAAAAAAGTGTAAACTATAGAAACTTTTTTTGTTAAGAATAAAATTAATTTCTCTAAAAAATAAAGTTTTATGCTTTTTGAGATTTTTACAAAAAGGTTCTTACAGTTTGGATTGAAACTTAGACCCTGTGTAAGAATGAAGAAACATAACTCAAACTATTTGGTGGTGCACAGCGACCTAAAGATTTTTAAAATCGTATAACTGTTATGTTTATGGATAAAAATTAGCAATAAGCTGAGGCCTAATCACGGCATCCTTTATCGACAACATTTTCGTGTCGACATAATTGTAGATGCTTCGACTTCTTTAGATCACGGCTTTCGATCGAAGTTTTTCTTTATTTATTAGCATTTTACGTCGGATAGCTGTCGCTGAGCTGTCGAAAGATTTCTCGAAAATAATTTGTTCAAAACGAATGTTGTGATCCAAAATGCGAAGTGTACGATCGACAACTGCCGGTAACGGGTGCCGTTACATATTAGTAAAGAATAATTCTACCACACAAAAAAAAATCAAAATATACACTTGTATTAAGAAGTTTTCCCATATTGTTAATGGTCTTGAAAAATACAGGAGGTATATATCATTTGATACGACCCAAAAGTGTAGCACATAGAAAAATTCATATTAGACCCTAAGTGTCTTAGAACCAATTTCGATTCATGACTTTTAAAGTCGTTTGAGCCATGTCTATGCGCGCTGGTGGCGATGTAAATTTAGTGGACTGAATGGTTTGAGTTTTTATTTCTAACTGAATACTTCTTTTTATGAAATCATTCAAACTACTTAATCTACTTACAAAAAGTGTACTCAAAATTCCTACCTTCATCCACTACATCAGTCGGAAGATATGAAAAGAAAGTACTTGGGGAAAAATCCGTGATATTAGACCGATCTCAAGTTTGCGTTCGAAAATGATTTGTCTATCTGCGTGGCCTGCGAGATCACCCGTAAGCACATTGCTCCTCATGACAAGTACCCGTAATAAAACTATTGTAAAACAACTGACCGTAATTTAAATATTGAAAACCGAACCGTAATAAAAATATTAAAACCCATACCATATTAAAATGCTGGTACGCACGATAACTTTCGAAAGAGTTAAACAATCGCTTTGGAATTTTACATGAGTTATTATTTTCCCAAAACTACTACTCCCCTTCTGGTACCTCGCATACAAATCTTCTATTTCGCCCTCTTTAAAAATTGTGTAATAATATCAAATCGATCTTGCCGAAAGCTACAACTGGACAAAAACTTGGAAGTCGGGCCGCGCCCGTTCTGGTACCTCCCATTCAAATGTACCATTCCGCCACATAAGAAATAGTGTAATACTAGTACTACGCTCTATGCGATGTTACCCAAATTCCGTATTAAGTACACTGTGAGACAGCCACAATCGGTTTGGGATGAAACCACCGGGGAAAGTTATATCGGTCAAAAAAAGGTCATACGTGTCCCAGCGTTTCGTTGGGTCTCATCTAGGAATCGAGATATATCGATTTGAAGTTAGTAAGTATCGTATAGGGGAATTTGTCACGTTTTTGGCTCTTTTGTTTGACATAACTTGAGAACTACTCGTCCGATTTAGCTGAAATAAATTTTAAAAAACCAAGAATTACAATTCCCTTAATCTGTTCATATATTATTTTCCTTTACAAGTAATAGTTTCCAAGTTAAAAATAAGCGCATAAATTAAAAAAAAAAAAAAATTAATTTATAGGCAAAAATAATTTTTTTTTTTCATACATTTATTTATAATTGCGAAACTGTTGCTTAAGTAGGAAAACGGTTTAAGAACAGATTACAGGAATTGTAATTCTTAATTTTTCTAAATTTGTTTCAGCTAAATCGGACGAGTGGTTCTCGAGTTATGTCAAACAAAAGAGCCTAAAACGTGACAAATTCCCCTATACGATACTTACTAACTTCAAATCGATATATCTCGATTCCGAGATGAGACCCAGCGAAACGCTGGAACACGTATGACTTTTTTTTTACCAATATAACTTTCCCCGGTGGTTTCATTCCAAACCGATCACTGACCCTTACCATTTGTCGCAGAGTGGTATTAACACTAATAATTCACGACTACTTCTGAAAAGTGGTTAGGACATCCGTTTTTTATAGTGAGGTAAAGTTTATTGCGACAAAAAAGAAAAAAGTGAGTAAAAATTAAAAAATAATACATTTTCAAAAAATCATCTTTTTTGATAACGAAGACTTGCTCAAACATTTTTTTTTAAATTTGTATGTAGTATTTAACATTATTTGTGCCGAAGCGACCTTGACTCTTAATTTTTTTGTGTAAAACTCATTTAATTTACTTACTTTACTGACGTTAGCAGTGTCCCGAAACTGCAAATCTCAACAGAGCGTCCGTTCTTAGTTCTTATTATTTATTTAAATTCGTTTTTGCCTTTTTGGCCAGCTGGTCTTCCACAGCATAAATGCTACACTGCATCGAAAAACTTATAAATTTGAAATTTTTAATCTTCGTAAGTAATAAATGGTAAAACAGCCGATTTCGAAAACTCGATTTTTTCATATTCCGTGGGTGATTACAATAGGAGGATTTTTTTCTCGAGAACATATCAATCCGCAATTGTAAATTGGGATGATTATGATTTTGAAATGAGTGGGAAACCAGTTTTACTGGTACCTATTTATAATTATATTATTGTATATGCGTGCATATTCATATTGTATAATTAAATTGTCTTATTTGGTATTGACTAAATACTGAATTTTAACTCTCCCATTAGATTCGCTCAAATCTGCACAACGAAACACCAAAGATGATGCGTCTACGAAAGCATCGACTACAATGTCTAAGGTACGCAGCAAGTCTTCGACGTTGAAACAAATACGTAATAAAAACCTTACAAATAACAACAGCCCCACTGCAGATAAAACCAACGGTAAGAAAGCTAAAGCCCATCACAGAGAAAAGCAAAATAAAAGAACATTAAAATCGACGGAAAAAAATCAACAAGGTCCGATTATGACTACACGTAATTCTGCTAAAAAGAAACTTATTTCCGAGATAATTATTACCAGGAAACGATTCTCACAAGAAAACCTAGAAATTCGAAAGTCACTGGTAGCTCCCTCTGATTGCACAACAAAAACGATCAAAAGTCGAATTCCTGTAAGACTGCGGAAGGATAAAACCACCACAGGATCAGCCCCAATAACAAACAATGTATCGAAGAAAAGTTCACCGAATGCAAAATTTTCCGTCAGCCGATCATGGCGTATGAACTTGTCATTGGTCTCGAGTCGTATACCCCGAAAGCATTCACCAAAATTGTCCTCTTCAACATATGTGGCAAAGTAAGATACATATCGCAGAGATATATAGGATATATATTCTACAACAGTGAATAATCAGGAGCGGAAATAATAAAAACAAGTATAAATTGTACGTTGTACTAAAAGCAAATTCGGAACCCAACCGATCTGGATATTCTACCAAGACCGATATCCAAACGTATTTATTTATATTCTATCTTTGTGTTTAAAATGTCCACGTCAACTTTAATTTAAAAAATATATAAAAAATTCTAGTGTTTTGTTTAAATTTGTATATCTCAATTAGACTCTGTATAACCGTGTTATATAAGGTCGAACGTAAACATTATCGGCCTGTTTCCGGTGTCGTAGTCGTTTTTACAATTTGTTGGTATCAACGACAACCTTTTGTAAAGCGGCTATTACACAGGCGTACATGTACGAATGTCTGATAGTATGTATGTGTACATGGCATACATGTTTGACATACGGTCAGTGACCTCTGTATCACTACACCCTGGAAAGTGGGATTCCATAAGTTAAGAGAGTGTCTCAGAGCTGTTTACTTGAAGAATCGATGGCCTCAACAAACGTAGTCCATGAGGTCCGTTTAGCCCTTTTGAGCTCTCTTATAGTTATTGAAGCTCACTTTGTAGTTCTTCCTTCTCAGATATCTAAGATCAGTGTTCAACTGGGTGTTTTCTTTTACCCGAGAATATTGTTCGACACGCCCTATAATAACATAAGCTCATCTACTTGTATTTCTAGTTGTTTGTCCACTTCCAGGAACATCTCTTCCCAAGATGTGTTCGCCAACCAGGACTATAAGTGCGCACTAAATTCATCACAGTTAGTGCGTCTCGGATTTTTGTATGGATCTCTCGCACTACTAGTGAAGTTTAGATTGAAGATTATCCTTTTATGGTCTGAAAAGAACAGATCGGGGACACCCTCCACTTTTCCACTAGATGGCTCTTGCTGTTAGTCAGTGTCAGATCTATAATCGTCTCCCCGTCCCTAGTCTGAAACGTCGGCGTATTGCCCCTGTTGCAGATCCCCATTGACAATGATGTGCATTGGCGTCAGAACCCAGTACCAGATCCAAATTCATCCTTTTTGGCGTACTACGTGACTCTTCGTACATCCGGGCCAGGTGGGTCGGCAGCCTCATACGGTAGATACGCTGAGGCCAACAGCAACCTAGATTTACCATTGACCTCCCTGCTTACTACCGTGATGTCACCAGAGCTAAAATTGTGAGACATAATTAGGTTAAGCTACAATACAGGTCCTAACATTTTCGTCCCCCAGAAGGAGCGAAAATGGTAAAACCATTGGCACTAATACCTTGTTTTTATTTATCCAAGGTTCCTGGACCAGTGCCACGTCGGTATTTGATTCAGTGAGGAATGGTGTGAGGTCGGCCGAGTCTGCTTCACAATGATTCAAGTTTATTTGCATCACTCGCAGCCTCGTAGGACCTTTCAGGTTTCGGGAGCCTGAACCTGATGGTTCCTAAACCGATGTTCACAATACCCTCACTGGATCTCAATCGAGCAAGAGATTTCAGATCCACAACGAATCTGAAATATCTTCCCTGGTTCCCTTACAAACCATTGAAGCTACCCAGTTCCATTGACTTGTAAGGAGCTCCTCGTTTTGCTTCTCCAATGCTGACAGTATGGTTTACACCGGTGGTAGAAACCACACTGTCACCATTGAACGAAGCGGAAGGCAAGAGGACGGAATTATCTCCAATTTTGCTCCTGGCCAAAGTTCGCCAAGACCTTCAACTGTTTCGGTGAGAAATCTAGCCGACTTCTCATTTCCACAGTTGACGATTTGAACTCCCTCTGACCAGTCCGCACCCTTGAAGGAAATTGAAATCGATCAGCATTCGCTCTACAAGCTGCCAGTGATCGACACTGATTTTACCATCCTGATCAGATCGATCGATGACAGCAAATTGACGATGGTCTGTCCGAAAGACCTCGCCCTGTTGGCCCCTCTAGCCGAGAGCTGTCTGACTTCTCGCCTTCCTTCCTTGATGTTGTTGGTTTTTCTGAAGCTGGGTCCGGAGTGGGGACAGCACCAGAAACTCCAACAACATAATTTTTAACAGCCTTTACAGGGCCAGCAGTCGCATCCTTAACTCCAGAATTTTTCCTGGATGCGTCTGCTGGTCCTGTACCGACTGTTTCTGGAGAATCAGCCTTCAGAAGGTCCTTGGTGGAGCCGTAATTTTTTATTCACTTTTCCTGACATCCCTTCGGTTCTTCCTGAGAAATATCGGCGACTTCCTCGTACCGTTCTTTGCCTTCTCCTCCTTAGTTCGGCCACTTTATACATGGGTATGGACTTTTCAGTGATTGTGCTTTGTGACGATCTGGAGATGTCTAAACCAGACACCTTCCCTGATCTGTCTGTAGGCGCGGTACCTTCAGTCGCATACCCGGTGAATCCACAGCCTGTTGCCGAACTACTTTGCTCCTTTCAGAACCAGTTGGGAGACGTTCGCTAGACGTTGCGGGAACCATCCGGACCATTACGCGTGCCATGGAACCGGAGGGGAGCTGCTAGTTGTATTTAATCACTTACTAACCATGAAGGTCCTCGACACTGCTACCAACCATCTTGACCTCAAAAGTGCATTTATAACGTCACTACCAGAGGTAAGGCCCTCAGGGAAATATAGTTTCGTATCATGTATGTCAATTGGCTAGATGCTAGGGAATGATAGTTACTGACCTCCCATAAGACACATGACAAGCGTGAGTAACTTTTAGTTGTGTATCTTTTTATAGCAGTACACTTCTACATGGACCAGACCAGTTAAGTGATTTAAAGTCCTTGCACAAGCCTAAAAACCACAAGAAACACATAAGCCTTCGCATCACGTCAAGATGGTTAATCTCGGGAGAGAGTAAATCTAATATATACCACAACAAGCAATTAAAAATTAATAATAGCTGCTACAACTTTCGGCTTCAATGGCATGCTTTCGCTACGAAAGCTCCTGCGTACTGAAGTCTGCCGTTAGCGTCCGACAGTGTAATAGCAAAACTAAAAGTATGCCATCATACATGTCTATAGACATGTAAGCCTGTGTAATAGAAACGTGTTAATTTTTGTTTTCATCTTCGGAAACGACAGTGGCGGAAACAATTCAATATGATTTCTTTACCAACAGTCTAGTAAGTATTGAAGCTAGCAGCAACCATGACAATTCTTACTGAGGCCCGTTACCCCCAAGTCCAAATTTTAAGAGGTACTGGTCCCGAAAGTCCGGAGATATTATTAGCGCTAACTCTTTTGTTTTACGTCGCATCGGGACAAAATGTTTATCGTTGGAAAGCTTATCGAAATAACCTTTCCAGCTGCATATATGTCTCCGATCCATTAACCCATGACGAGGCAACATCTACTTAACTTTTTTTGTTACTTTTATGGAAAAATCGTCCACACTCAAGATATGGCTTATATGAAGGTATGTATTTGTTATTATAACATTAAAGCCAACCACTTTAGTTTCAATGTGGTACCACACTTGGAACATTAACCCATTAAATACCGAATACCAACCTATTTCATTTGGTGCGTACATGTGATGATTTATCTTTTAAACGATTTCACACATGGAGTGTCATCATTGCAATGAAATATTATACTAAAAATTATAAAAAACGCGTCATACTAAGAGAAAGAAAAACAACATGAAACCCACCAATTATTTGGAGAAAACAACCAATACTAAAAAAACTAGTATTGCTTAATTGTCAAAAAAGAAGTCCCACGAAAAGAATTGGAACTTACGCCCAACGGCGATGTTTGACTTTTGCAAATTAATGTAAATATTTAATCCATAATATCTTCATTATAGAATGGGTTAATGGTTCAAGTAAGGTAGATCTTGGCTTTAACGATATAACATATAAACCATATCTTGAGTTTGGACTCTTTTTCCATAAAAATAACAAAAAAAAACTTAATTTGATGTCGCCTCGGCATGGGTATTCGATATAAATCTGGGTATCATTTATATCGAATACCCATGCCGAGGCGACATCAAATCGATACCACCCAAAAAAAATAAAAAATAAATTGGAGCAATGTCGGAAAAGTAAATTTGTTCCTGAAAAAGAAACAATTAAAACATTATTTTTATAATCTGAAGTTTATTACAAGTTGTTTCCAATAGTATTCGTGACACGCACCGGATGAGATGTGTCAAGCTTATGATCACAGACCTGTAAATTCATCGAATTATCGAAATTGAGTTGCATATGACAGTTTCACAAAGGAGAAATACTGGTTTTATGTTGACAATATACACATACGCCCCCTATTGGAAATATTTAGCAGTCGTCTTTGTATTAGATGGTCGTTGCCGAGGGTTTTTAATTTCCCGACCTTTTTCAACTCCCGGGTATTGTGAATTGTTTGATGTCGTCCCAGGAATTTAATAAAAAATTACTATTTCCAAAACTATTTTAACCAATAATAAAACATGTAAATAAAAACTAGAAATGATTATTAAAACTTTAATTAAAAAATGCTAGACTGTTTATATTTATGTTGTAAACAGCAACAGGCGTGTTTTTCGGCTCTGATTAGAACTCGAATTAAATTGCAATATCGGCAACACCAACCGGCATTCCTTAAAAACAGATATAAATAATTTCAAAATAATTTAATATTAAAAAATAATCATCGTGTATTGTGATTAAAACAAACAAATTTAAGAGTGTATGAGTTTTCCAAACACAAGTGAGGGACGTTCGGTTTACACACAGGCCACAAATTTAAACAATCGGTTGAAATGTCAATAACTTTAGGTAGGCGCAAGTAACCAGCTGATTATAATTTTTTTCATTTTGACAGATTGATTTTGATTGTCAAACTTATTGTTTACATTTCACTTGTTGGTTTAGTTTTTTTTTTCAAATGTCAAATACATTTTCTCATTAAATATTCAAATCAATGAAAACAAAAGACAAAGCCAAGCAAAGAATTTTGGGGCTCTCTAAACATTATATATCAGAAATTTGGCAATCAAAATACCCAGGGTTATTTCTGAATTTTTGTTGTTGGGAAATTGTCTTCTATTATTGTGCCATCTGTGTGTAGAGCGATTTTTAAACAAATGGAAAAAAAAAATTGTCTTTCTGTCATAATTGTACAATCGTTTGTGTGTAGATAAGTTGATGGATTTATGTTCATTTCGTTCAAATGTTCATGGAATGTACATCGACGGCAGAATGAAAACTATAATGATGCATTCGAAAACAGGGACATACATATACACATGATTGCTGCTAAAAGCGCAATTGTAAAAATATTCACTTTGAAAAATTAGAAATTAAAGGTTTTACAAAAAAAAAATTTAGTACAACTGAGAAAAAATTACTTTTAAAAGACTTTGAATTCATTTGATATTGGCTATTTTAGCAAAATGAAAGAGAGCTGGAAAATAAATCTAATTCCAGTACTCAAAACATAAAACTTTTTTACAATGACCCTTATATAAAGATGTAGGCATGATTGAAGCTGTTACGCAAAAAATATATGTGTATTTATTTTCTACAATTGAACAATGCTGTTTTCCGTCTTCCATTTATACTCGACGACGACAAGAAAAATGAGAATTGTCAACTTATCCACAAAACAATTTTAAACCGATTGTTTTTTTTTTTTTTTTTTTTTTTTTTTTTGAAGGCCAACACTCAGGGGATGCCCCCTATAAATGCAATGCATTGTGTTAGCGGAAGGAAATTAGGGTATCGGAAGGAGGAAAGAGGGAGTAGTGTTTGTTGACATTTGTTTTGAATTTCTGAATGTCACAACTGGCAGGAAATACATTTGCTGGAAGATTATTCCACATACGAACGGTTCGGCTAAAGAACGAATTTTCTCTATAGTGCGTCGTCCGGTCAACCGGCCATTTCACAATGAACGGATGAGAGACCCTGGATAGCCGTGTATTCCGACTAAATGTTCTAACGTCAGGGACCAGACGACGGATATCTTCTGAACAGATACCATTAAAATATCTATAGAATAGCGATACACCACCCACATTTCGGCGATGCTGTAGGGAGACAATAGAGCTGGATACCCTACCATCCCCTATCATCACCACCGCTCTCCTCTGTACACGGTCCAGAAGCTTCAAAGATGTTAATGGAGCCCCTGCCCATATATGCGAGTTGTATTCCATTTTTGGCCGGATGTAAGTGGTGTAAATATTTACGAGATCAGATGGAGTGAAGTATTTCTTGCACCGCTTCAAAAAGCCTAAACACTTGAATGCTTCTTTCGACACTTCGAATATATGGCTAGCCCAGCGAGCATCACCCTGTATCTTCATGCCCAGAACATCAAGAGTATCTGATACGTCGATATCCACACCACCCATAGATATTGACGACGATGCTGGATCTGGTGAACGTTTGTGTGACAACAAACAGCACTGGGTCTTTTGCGCATTAAAATCTACTCTATTCATTTGGCCCCACTCACAAATCGTCGCCAAATCGCGGTTAAGTGAGTCATTCATCATTCGCCTTTTGTCCTCGACCTCCAGGGGACCTGGCCGATGATCAAATGAGTATGAATGACATAGGTTACTGTCATCCGCAAAGGAGTAGATCGGGTTCACAGTCTGACCCAACAGGTCGTCAATGAAAATAAGAAATAGAGAGGGAGAGAGGACAGAGCCTTGTGGCACTCCTGCGGTCAACCTATGCTCGTTGGATGAGACCCCATCTATAACTACTCGTATAGAGCGATCCCTGAGAAAACTCGATATGAATCGAGAGAAGGTATTGCCGACACCAAATGCAATAAGTTTTGATATGAGTGCTCCGTGCCAGACCCTATCGAACGCCTTGGAAATATCTAGAGCTACGACTTTACTTTCACCAAGGGCGTGAATAGATCGACTCCATCGCTCCGTAAGGAACGCCATCAGGTCTCCAGTAGATCGATTTCTACGGAAGCCATACTGTCGATCATTTAGAAGGCCATTAGACTCTAGATATCTGACAAGATGGTGGTTAACCATGCTCTCCATAACCTTTGAGAGCGCAGAACATATTGCTATTGGGCGGTAATTCGCAGGATTTGTAGCCTCACCTTTCTTGGGGATCGGCTGGACATTGGCAACTTTCCAACGTGAAGGGTAAATACCAGCACGATACGACATGTTGAAAAGATTGCGCAATGGACGAGCTAGCGTCGAAGAGCACTTACATAGGACAAGTGCTGAAATGCCATCCGGGCCCGGAGTTTTGTTTACATTGAGATCTGCAAGAACCCTTTTAACCCCACGTGATCGAAAAAATATCTGAGGCATCGAACTAGATACGTTTTCGATTACGGGGAGTGGTTGACTGCTGTATGGCAAAGATGAATTCTTAGCAAATATTTCAGCCAGAAGGTTAGCTTTGTCAACCGGGTCAGTGAATATCTGGTCACCGTTAACGAGAGTTGGGATAGAAGATGAAGAATTGTCCCTTACTCTTTTAACAAATGCCCAAAAGCTCTTACTTCCCCTCGGAGAAGAAAGAACTTTAGCACGAAGGCGCTGTTCGTGGAGAAGTTTTTCGCGCCTAAGCTCTCTGGCACAATTGGATCTTGCCTGCTTACGTAGCAGCTCAGTAGTGACGTTTTTATTTAAACGCCAATTTCTGAACGCTTCCTCTTTGGATCTGACAGCTTCTTTACATGTCTGATTAAACCAACAATTCTTTGAAGGTTTAATCGAAGTAGTCTTCGAGGGAATAAACGTGTTTATTCCAAGAAGAATTATTTTCTCCACCATTTCAGCAGCAGCATCGACATTATTGTCTAGGAAACATAATTTCCAATTAAAATGCTGATAGAAATTGTTGAGCTCGGCCCAACGTGCCTTTTCGTATATGTACAATGTCCGCTTCGTGACTGGTTTAGAAGTGGATCGAAGATCGGAGAACGAAAAGGATGCTGAAATGGTGCAATGATCCGAGTTACCAAGAGGTGCAAGAATGTTAACCTCGTACTTTTCAGGGTGTGAGGTTAAGAAAAGGTCAAGAATATTATGATATTGCCCTTCAACACGCGGAATGTGTGTTGGTTCATTCACAAGTTGCGTCAAGTTATTATGCGCGGCGAAAAGCTCAGCGTACTGGCCCTCCGGAGAAGTGTGGCTCGAATGGGAAAGCCAAGATTGATTATGGACATTGAAATCCCCAGCAACTACAATTTCACTGTCCGGACAATCTTCTAAAACTTTTGATATGGAGTCGGAAAGGGCGTCGAAGCCGTTTAGGGTAGCCTCCCTTTCCAAATTTGGGCTTCTGTAAAGAAACCCGAGGTGTAATGGGTGTGATCCAATCCTGAACTTAACCCAAAGAAAGTTAAATTCTGGATCTTGTGAGTCCAAATGTTGCTGGCTCTGGAACAGCACACCATTACGTATGTATACCACAAGCCCTCTGTGGGAAGAGAAAGAGGAAAGAGTGTGATAGCCAGGAATGTGGAAGTTCTGTGGATTAGAACCCTCACACACCTGGGTCTCACATAGAGCGACTACATCTGGCCTATGGAACTGAACATGGGTGTATACCGCAAAGAAATTTGCCTTCAGCCCTCGTATGTTCGCAAAATGTATTTTGAATGTACCTACCATTGTAACAGACAGAAAACAAAACAATATCAAAGCATAAACACAAATAACTGTGCACCCCTCTTGCCGCTGCTAGACCCAACAAGTGTTCAGTGTTATACCTTCAACACAAGTCAGGCAGCGACATGAAGAGAGCACAATCATTTATATTATGCGAAAAGGAAGATGGATAGGAAGGGGGAAACACAGGAGAAGGGGAGCATAAAAAAGCCCTTCGTGTTGGCGTTGATGATGTGTGGCTGCTGGTGTTATTGTTGTTGTTTGTTGTGTTTGTTTTTTGTTGGGTTATTGTTGTGTTTGTTTTTTGTTAGGTTATTGTTATTATTGATTGCGGAGATGGTGGTTGGTTCTTTTTTTTTTTTTTCTTTTTGATTCTGTTTTTAAGTATTCTAATGTTTCTTGTTTTTTTTTTTTTTTTTTTGCACTACACGGACGAACAGAACATAAATAAATCAAAACGCGACGACGACCGGACAAACAAAAGTGCGTGTGCACCGGACAGGGTACAAACAACGCAACGACGACCGGACAAACAAAAGTGCGTGTGCACCGGACAGGAGACAAACTACTACTCTCATTTCTCATTACCTTCGTCGCTGTCTCTGATTTTTTGAAAACACTAAATTCGGCTATTCGTTCTGCATAAACGGCCAACTCGATGAAGTGTCCTGTAATATGTGAAAAAAAAACAATCGGAAAATAGCTTAAAAGTTGAAAAAAGTTCAACAAACAAACACAAAATATAAATTTGATTTTAATAAAATTAAATGTATTACAGATGTCAAATGTATGTGGATGCCTAATTCACACAAATATTTTTTCCCTTTTTTGACATCTAATACATATTCCCAATTTTCTTACGCCTATTGAGCTGACAGGTCCTTGATCGTGTAAAAATATTGGCGGGCAAAACTTATTCTTTGGCGGGGCACTGATTCAAGTTGAAATGATCGTGGAGTCGGTGTTGTTTTTAATATTATTGTTTTTGTGGCTTGTAACATATGCATTCTGGAACTCCAACTTACCAAGGATGGAGAAGCGGTTTTGATTGTTGGTATCAAACGTCGATACATCGACGTCATCGTCATCATCTTCCATATTGTTAGAGGGGAACGAGTCCTCTAGTTTCCTTCTTGTCATGAATTAAAGCCACTAAGTGCCGGTCAGGCAACAGGCTATTGTCAGTATTTATTAATTTTATATCAATTTCAAAAATGGAAAATAATTTTTTTGTTGTGTACTCTTCAGAGTTCGGAGCCGGCCCTGAGGCAAAAACTCCAAAGATTATATTTAAAATAAAAAAATGTAAACAAGCACAAAAGCAAATTGTATTTCACCGACCCAGAGGTTCATACCGAAATAATGGCAATTCTACGAGAAAATAAAATTAACTCATATTCTTTCACGCCAAAAGAAATGAAGCCGGTTTCTATGGTGCTACATGGATTGGACTTCAGAACTACAGCAGAGGAAGGTAAAGACATTTTTGACATTTACGTACCCGGTGTAGTAGATATGGCAACGAAATTCTCTACAAGCCACTCCAAGAAAACAATTACAACACTGGACTATTCTTGGTAACATTCCACCCAGGCAAAAACAAAGATGACATTAAACATATTAGATATATCTTCAGCCAAGTAATATATTGGGAAAGTCCAAAGAAAAAAGAAAACGTAATTCCATGTATACAAATTTGTCAAATGCGACAAGTCACACGAGCCTGGTAACTGTCTGAGAGTAATGATGACACTAAACCCCCTGTGTAAACTGTGTAGAAGCAGGACATCCTGCAAATTGGAGAGGTTGTATTGCATACAAAAAATATATGGATAAAAAGAGGGAAATGTTCAAGAAAGTTCGAGAAGAAAAGGAAATTGCAATTACTAATGTGGGAAGGATTTCATCATCATACCTCACCCCTGGGAAGTCCTTTGCCAACTGTTTTAGTCGCCCGGTAAATGCCCAACCGAAATCTATAGTAGATTAATTTTTAAAGCTTGCAAACTACTTCATGGAGCCTGAAGTGCTGACAATAGAATACGAAATTTAAAAGTTCCTCAACGAATGCCGCTAAATGTCAAAACCCGAGGCCAAAGCCGAGCTTTTACGTATCCTGAAGAAAGTAAAAAATGATCCATAATTACTTGAATATTACCGTGGCTGGATGGAGTGGAGCTCAAACTAGCTACGGAAGCTAAATACCTAGGGTTATTTCTGGACAGTAAACTTTCCTGGAAAAGAAATACAAATGAAAGACTCAGAAAGGGACTTAATGCCTACTACGCATGCAGGAACTCCATAGGTAAGAACTGGGGACTTCGGCCGAGGGTAGTGAAATGGATCTACACGGCGGTAGTAAGACCAGTTCTTACGTATGGATGTACAGTGTGGTGGGAGGCAACAAGGGTAGACAGTTACTACAAAGAACTAGAAAAGGTACAGAGGTGTGCGGCTTTAGGAATAACGGGGGCCATCAGAAGTACACCACAGGCTGCATTAGACATTATTCTACACCTTCTCCCCCTTAAGGACTTTATAGTGGGTGAGGCAGCCAGAAGCATCTTTCGACTTAAAGAGTCATCGCTGCTCAGACATACAAGAACAGGTCATTCGAGACTACTGTCAGAGTTCTGTCTTCAGGGTCAGTCCAGGGTTCCAGATGAGCAATCGGACTACATAATTAAGAAAACAGAATTTCTGACCCTGCCCGGGCTAGAAATCCCTGAAAGGGATTCGTGGGTAGGAGTCCGCAACTTGCACGAGGGTTGGGCAGTCTTCACTGACGGGTTTGAATGGAAATAGGCACGGTAGCTGGTGTCTACATAGAAAAGGCGGACATTAGGAAATCATTCAGACTACCGGATAATGTAGTGTCTTCCAAGCTGAAATTTTAGCGGTATTACGAGCTGCGGAGGAAATTTCCGGTAGCATAATACCGAAAGGAGGCAACATTACTTTCTACGTTGACAGTCAGGCAGCACTGAGGGCCATAACAAGCCATCAGGTTTCGTCTAGGGTAGTTAATGACTGTAGACAGGTGCTAAGCCTACTTCTAAGGGACTACAACGTAGGCTTATGCTGGGTGCCAGGGCACTGTGACATTGAAGGAAATGAAATCGCGGATGAGCTGGCTCGAACGGGCTCAGCTTTACATATTGAGGAAGCGGACAGATCGGTTAAACCGCCAATCAGCTACTTCTTCACAAAACAGAAGGATCATATCCTAACAAGAACTCTTTCCAATTGGGAAACAAGAGTGGGTTGCACTATATCGAAGGTCTTGTGGCCTAGGTTAGATATAGCGAGAACAAATGCACTGATGGGGCTGGATAGAAGAAGTCTCAGAATTGCAATAGGAGTCATTACAGGACACTGCTCAGTTAGGGCTATGACCAGCAGATGGGACAGTAGATCTCCCGACTTTTGCAGGATGTGCGAGGATGAGGACGAATTGGAGACAATAGAACACATCCTTTGTCATTGTCCAAGTTTGCAACGCCATAGACAAAAATGTCTAGGGCATAGATTTTTTGCTGAACTAGGGGACATTTCGAAGACAGGTGTTGAAAACATTATTAGTTATATAAGGGGTATTGGATGGTTGATCGACGGGGGATGCGGGTACTCGATGGACTAACAGACTTACATTAACATTACACCATGGACTCTCACATGTTTTTCTCTCTTTCCTATATATTTTCTACGCTGTAAATAGAAGGGATTCATAATGGACCTATGGGTCTCCGAGTGGAGGTGCATCTTAGGATGTACCACCCTTCCTAAACTAACCTAACTTGAATATTATGACTTTCAATGTTAGATCATTGGTCGATAAAAGCCGGCAAATTGAGTTACAGAATTTGCTTATTTATAATAAAACTGATGTTTGTTTTATTCAAGAATTACATTTGCGGCAAAATAAAAAGCTTTGCATTAAAAACTATACAATTTTTCGGGACGATTCTCCTATTGGAGTTGCAGTATTAGTAAAAGACACCATTTCATTCAAAAGAGTTAGCATACATGACACCCGATTTAATACAGTATTTATACAATTAGACCTCCATTATAACAGCACATGCAGGAAATTCTTGATCGGATCTGCTTACATTCCCACCAATTTTCCGCGGACGAATAGTCTACACTGTCCTCGATATAATTGTCGCTGAATCCAGAAATTTCGATGGGCTAATCCTAGGCGGAGACCTAAATTAAAAAAATGTATATTGGGGAGATAGCATTGATAACTCAAATGGTAAAATCTTACATTCCTGGTTACAAAACCATTCTATGGATATATCTAGAATCTGCGACCTCACTCCATCTTATCCAAATGGATCGTCCTTTTTGGACCATTGAAAATATAAATCTAGAGAATACTGAAATCAATGCACTAATAAATGATGTTGAAATATCTTTCAATTCTACTGTAAATCTCCACTCAAAAAAGCTCGTCTATCAGACAATCTTAAAAAAATATTCCAAAATAAACATAGATGGCAGAAGGATTTGAAAAAAAATTATCATCGCAATGGAAATCGGACAAGTCGAGAATATAATATTCTGTCAAAGCAAATAAGCCTTTTAAAAATAATCAAAGACCTTACGAATATTGAACAGGCCAAAAGGTTCAATAATATGTTACAGAAGATGTGGCGCGAAGAGCTGACGTGAAGACTGCCTCAGGACAGTTCCAACGAGCCGTGTCCAAGTTAGCCGTTCTGGACGTTGAAGATGGTGAAGCTGATCGCTCCACGGAGGCGGGGGTGTTCCAGAACGACCCATATAGTGTCATCACTAGAAGCAATGTTCATATGTCATCTCTAAGCTGCGTCAATTTCGTTTGTTTTCACGTTTATTGTAAGCCGCACTTTTGCATTCCTCTTTGTCCTTATTTGTTTGTTCAATTGGTGCGTTAAAAGTGCCGCTAGATTTTAATGTCTTGTAATCGTCAAAGAAGGAGGTGCAAAACTGCCGTGAGTATTTGTAATTTATTCCCATGTATTTTATATTAATATTTTTGTATTCTTGTATAGAAATAAACGCACGCATATATCCATCATAGATATTTTGTTCTAACGCAAGCCTTCTAATTTGACTGCAGCCAGCAACATTCTTTATTTCGCAGTTTTTTTGTATGTTTTTTGTTCGTACAAAATAACTGCTTTTGCTTGTCGCCGTGGTGTTTGTGTGTGTGTTAAATAATTTGAAGACAAAATTATTTAAATTGAAATTGTTTAATTGTTTGTGAGAGGAATATAAATGGAAAATATGTTACAACATACTCCTCCCCCACGCCGTAGCCCTCGTTTGCAAAATGATTTAAATAATCTTCCAGTGACATCCGCAGCCAGCGACACGCATACAACAACCACACAAGCAATAGATGGGAATTTTAGTGGACAAGTCATGTCAGCCACACCAAATGAGGAGACGCAGCCAGCGTCCAACGGTTCCAATGAGGTGCATGCCAGCACAAGTGGACCACAAATGCCTGTCACGCCAACGGTTCCAACGCAGATGTCGATTGATCCTAACAAAGCAACTACACCAGCCATGACCAATAATGGACAACAGACACCGAAATTAACCAGCCAGTCATCCGCCATCCTGTCGGATGTGCAGAAACAGATTGTCTTATTGCAACGTCAACTTACAGCCACTCAAGTGAAACGCAGTGACAGTAACCGTGAGCGCCAAAAGTTATTGTCAGCCGTCCAGAGGAAAGATCAGGTAAGTGACCATAACCTCAATCATAACAGTGCTTCGAAAATAACGCCGCCCGCCATTGACCAATTGCCGCCAACTACATTTGCATCACACCATGTAAGTCAGCCTACAAATACATCGAAAACTTATACAGCCGCCATGTCTTGTACGCAAACTGCGCCTGCAGCCAGCAGCGTCGCCGGCGACGCAAGCAGTGCATGCAACGAATACTCTGTTAACGCTGCCGACGTTTTGTAATACATCTGCCACCATGTCTTATATGCAATCTGCGCCAACTATATTTAACAGCGTCAACATACCGCCGACGCAAACAACAACTCCATTAAATAATCTGTTTGTTTCGCCTGCCACAAATAATTTTATGCCGCCTTTATGGGGAGCAATCCAACAACAGCCTACCGTAAGTGCCTTTTCAAATTCTGCCGTCATGATGCCTCGTAAAATACAAGATTTACCAGAATTTAGTGGTGATCCTGAGGATTGGCCATTATTTTATACAGCGTTTACCCAGTCAACTGCAGCATACGGTTATACAAATTTTGAAAATAATCAACGCTTGCACAAGTGCTTAAAGGGAGATGCCAGAGAAGTCATTAAATCACTACTGATTCACCCTGACAACGTTGATGCCGTCATAGAACAACTCAAATTTAGATTCGGTCGTCCAGAGCAGCTCATCCAGAGACAACTACGTCAAGTGAGAGTTGCCACATGTGTCCGAAAACAATTTAGTGAAGTTAGTGCCTTTTTCCACTAAAGTTAAAAATTTAGCCGTTTTCTTACAATCGGTGAATGGTCAACAACATATTGCAAACCCAACGTTGTTAGAGGAGTTAGTGTCAAAACTCCCAATGAGTAAAAAATTGGATTGGGCCAGAGTTGCCACCCGTATTCAACCATATCCTACAATAATTGATTTTAGCAATTGGCTTAGTGACGTAGCCAACTTAATATGCAGCATTCAAGAATTAGAGCAAAAAGATCAAAAACGTCGTGTGTTACATACCACAGAAAAACAGCAGCATTGTCCTATCTGTCAAGGCCCTCATAAAATATATGTTTGTGACCGTTTTTTAAATTTAAAAATACAAGATCGATGGAAGCAAGTAAAAAAGATTCGTGCTTGTTTTTCTTGTTTGAACATTGGCCACACAACCCGAGATTGCCGCAAAAAGAGACCATGTTCAAAGGATGGTTGTCAACGAAAGCATAACAAATTGCTTCATGAGGACACAACCTGTGATCCAGCTGCTATATTTCCATGCCCAGCCAACGAACCTCAACAAAATGTTCTCAGCTGTTCGGCTGGGAATAAAAACAAACTGTTGTTTAGAGTTTTGCCTGTCACATTGTATGGAGAAAATTGCCGTATGGATATTTTTGCACTTTTTGATGATGGCTCTTCCATTACAATGTTAGATAGAGACATTGCAGAAAAAATTGGTGTTCGTGGTAAAAATAACCCACTTAATATTCAATGGTTTGGTGGAAGGTCAGCTCGTGAGCCTGCTATATCATTTAACATCAAAGTAAGTGGAGTCAACAAAAAGAGTTGCCACCTGCTTAAAAATGTGTATGCCGTTTCTAATTTAAATTTGCCTATGCAGAGTCTGACTCAAGAAGACATTGAAAAGAGTTTTAAAAATTCACCAAATTTGCCTGTAAAACCATACACCAACATTGTACCGAAATTATTAATTGGATTGGATCATGCATTTTTAGGGTTGCCATCTAGCACCAATACAAGTAATTTGACGGGACCTTATGCTTGTAATACAGAATTGGGATGGTTAGTGTTTGGACCTTGCCACAGTCTACCGTCTGTACAACAATCTTGCCTTTTTGTTAATATTAAACAAAATGATGAACTTCATCAGATGGTTGCCGATTATTTTAATATCGAAAGTATGGGTATAAGAGCAGCTCCTATTGTAGAATGTGACGATGACGTCAGAGCCAAACGAATTTTAAAAGAATCTACAAAAAGAGTTGGTGATCGTTTTCAGACTGGCCTACTATGGAAATATGATGAGGTGAGGTTCCCAAACAGTTATGCCATGGCACTTGGACGCCTCGAAGGTATTGAAAGAAAATTCAAACGGGAGCCAGAGTTCTTTGCAGCCTACAAAGAAGTAATGAGTGGATATATTGATAAAGGATATGTTCGTAAGCTATCCCCCAATGAAATTAAGGTGACCAGCAGTAAAAAAAATGGTATTTGCCACATTTTGGGGTGACCAACCCTAATAAACCAAAAAAGTTAAGACTTGTTTTCGATGCCGCCGCCAGTATTGATGGCATTTCTCTGAATTCACAACTGCTGAAGGGACCCCAAGATATAGCGTCTTTGCCGTCTACGCTTTATAATTTTCGCCGTGGTCAAATTGCGGTTGGTGCCGATATTCGAGAAATGTTCCATCAAATTTTAGTGCAGCCGTGTGATAGAATTTCACAACGATTTTTATGGAGAAATGGAATCTCAGAAATGCCGTCAGATGAATACGAAATGGTCGTTATGACTTTTGGAGCCGCCTGCTCACCTTGTTCAGCTATATATGTCATGAAGACCAATGCCCGAAATCAGTTCCATCCTAGAGCCATTAAAGCCATATGCGATCATCATTACATCGATGATTTTGTCAATAGCTTCGATAGTGTGGAAGAAGCTATTAACATATCAAAGCAAGTGAGAGAAATACACAAAAATGGTGGATTTGGTTTAAGGGGTTTTATTTCAAACTCCGATGAGGTCACCCTAACACTCGATGGTAGTTTAAAGTTGAAGAAAATTCCTGCCACTGATGCTACAGAAAAGGTGCTGGGTTTATATTGGGAGCCATCTAGTGACAATTTTATGTTTAATCTAAAATTTCATCGTGTCGATCAAAATGTAATGTCCGGCCAGCGAAGCCCAACAAAAAGAGAAGTTTTAAGCATCATAATGTCAACTTTCGATCCTCTTGGTTACTTGAGTCATTTTACAGTGGGTGGAAAGTTGATATTACGAGAAAATTGGAGAAGTGATTGCCGATGGGACGAAACAATTCCCACTCCATTGAAAAGTTCATGGTAACGTTGGAGAAGTCAAATGAAAAACATAGCCGACTTTCGAGTACCTCGATTTTATTTTCCTTCTGGGAAGCCAACCTGCCTTCAATTGCATATTTTTGTTGATGCAAGTGAGGAAGAATTTGCCGCCGTTGCCTATTGTAGGTATTCATCAGAATATGGTAAGATTAGCACCAGTTTTATAACGTCTAAAACAAAATGTTCTCCTTTGAAAAGTGTTACAATTCCCCGCTTAGAACTGCAAGCAGCTGTTCTTGGGACACGTTTAAAGCAGATTATTTTAAGTGAGCACAGCCTTGTTCCAGAAAAATGTACACTATGGGGTGACTCTAAATCTGTGCTAAAATGGATTGCCAGCAGTCATAGGCGATATAAGCCATACGTCGCACATCGAATAGCTGAAATACTTGCCACAACAGAAGTTGAAAATTTGAAATGGATATCAACAAAAGATAATGTAGCCGATGAGGCAACGAGCTCATTTAATAATATTGATTTTTCTTCTTCTTCTCGCTGGCTAAATAGACCAGATTTTCTTAAATTGCCTGAAGAGGAATGGAGTTCAGCTGATATTGAAATTTCACATGATGCTGATGATGAAGAAATTCGTCCGAAGGTTTCTTTATTGATTGCGAGTGACAGTATTATAGATTTTAACAGATTTTCATCTCTTTGTCGTATAAAAAGATCATTTGCCTGGGTACTTAGATTTATAAATCATTGCCGCAAAAGGTACAACGATTTGCAGAGCCACGGGCTCACATCATATGAGATTAAAAACTCTGAAAACATTCTATGCCTTTTAGCTCAAAGGGAAGCCTTTCCGGCCGAGCTGAAATTGATCGAAAATGGACAGCCAGTCCAAAAAATCAGCCATATATTTAACTTAATGCCTTATATTGATGAAGACGGTTTGTTAAGAGTATATGGGAGAATAGATGCAGCCAGCTTCTTACCCTATAGCTCAAGAAGGCCAATAATCCTGCTAAAAGATCATCATTTAACAAAGTTAGTCGTCATGCATCATCATTGCCAAATGAAGCATCAAAACCACGAAGCCACAATATGTGAAGTGCGCAGGAAATATTGGATACCACAAATAAGAAGCCTACTTAAAAAAGTAGTTTCAAATTGCCATCATTGCAAATTTAAAAATGCCAATCCACCATTTGACCGCCTGGAGCCTAATATTAATCCTTTTACGTATACTGGCCTGGATTACTTCGGTCCTATTAATGTTTCGATAGGGCGAAGAACCGAGAAGAGATGGGTGGCATTATTCACATGCCTCACGGTGCGAGCAATTCATTTAGAATTGGCCCATGACCTATCAACGGATTCCTGTATAATTGCCATGAGGAACTTCATGAATAGAAGGGGTGTTCCAGTTCGAATCCGGTCTGATAACGGAAAGAATTTTATTGGTGCCAACGAAGAAGCCAAACGGTTTAGTGAAGTTTTCGACGCTGAGGAAATTCAAAATGAAATGTCAACGAAAGGTATCGAGTGAATGTTTAATTGTCGTTTGTTTTGACGTTTATTGTAAGCCGCACTTTTGCATTCCTCTTTGTCCTTATTTGTTTGTTCAATTGGTGCGTTAAAAGTGCCGCTAGATTTTAATGTCTTGTAATCGTCAAAGAAGGAGGTGCAAAACTGCGGTGAGTATTTGTGATTTATTCCCATGTATTTTATATTAATATTTTTGTATTCTTGTATAGAAATAAACGCACGCATATATCCATCATAGATATTTTGTTCTAACGCAACCTTTTAATTTGACTGCAGCCAGCAACAGAAGATAAAACCAGGACCAACCGCTTTTAAACAAGTTAATAATGCTATTGACAAGAAAAAATCACCCTTCTGCCAACAATTGCGCGTAAACAGCGAAATAATAATTAGCGATCCAGAAAAATGTGAATCATTTGGTAGTTATTATTTGTCACAGTTCAGAGAAACCACACCTGATAGCCCTGTGGTTGACCACGATTTCCGTACTTCGTCAAGCATCCTGAATGTACCTCCTCCTCACATTTACACATTTGATAATTCTTTTACCTCTCTACAAAACGATGATAATTACCACGTCACGAATGTTGACACCATAAGAGACATCATAACAAATATGAACAACAAAAAGTCCAGCGGTCTAGACAATTTTTCTAACTTCCTAATAAATAAACTTCCTGATTCTACAATAAAGTTACTGACAATAGTATTCAACAATTGTTTAAACAACGTTTATTTCCCCGATGCTTGGAAAATCTCAAAAATTATTCCTATAAAGAAGAAAGACAATGGTAACAATACTGCAGATTTCCGGCCAATATCATTACTGGAAATAGGAAATTTTTTTGAAAAAATGTAAAACATAAAATTGGGGAATGAATTTATTATATGGCCAATATCTCCTTTACAATTCGGCTTTAGACCTGCACCCTCAACTCAACGCGCTTTAATACAATTTCACAGTGATGTAGTAAACAACCTGAGAGCAAGGAAATGCACAATTGCAGTTTCCTTGGATATAGAGAAAGCTTTTGATGCAGCGTGTCACAAAGGCATTCTCTACAAATTGTCAGAACTGGGCGTTGACCCTTTTTGACCAATTACTTTACAGGTCGTAAGTTATCTCTCGAAATGTGGAGCTGTAAAAAGCGGAGTTCCCCAAGGCAGCGTACTGGCACCTCTGTTATTTAACATCTTTCTAAATGACGTCCCTCACCTGACTGATAACTCCACTGCCATTCTCTATGCAGACGGGGTATACGGATGTTGGCCTGCCGATTGAAATACACAAATTAGATGTAAGTTAATATTCCATTTAAAAATTGCTTTTTATTTACCATGAAAATAACTTTTAGAAAACTGTCACATTTAATTCTATTATTGCGTGTGTTCTAGTCATTCTGTTTAAAACATGTTAAAATGTTAATCCCATGTTCTCATTGTTAAGTATGTCCATACTTTCTGTTTATTTAGTTTTACTTTTTTGTTTTGTTTACTATCTGTTTTGTTTTGACAGACTCCGCTCTGTACGTTACTGTGAATGCCGAGAGCAAGCATTACTTCCTCATTACCCTTACGCACATTGTGCTATTCTTTATTACCTTTTTCGCATGTAGCGATCTCCATATTAGCGTTTATTAGAGCAAGACGCCTATAGTTCTAAGTAGAATATGAATATTATGGTGTTTGTAAAATATTCAGATGTCATTGTGACTGAAAAGAAAGTCTCGAATAAAAGAAAATTAAAAAAAAAAATTACGCCTATTGCCTATTTTTGACATTTTCCTAACCTACAGTACGTTAATAACGGGAAGTATGCATTCCCTAAAAGAATGTCAAATAATCACATGACAACCGCTTTCCCTAGCGATGAAACTATAAACAGTGTCCAACATAACACGGTTCAACCGTGTTGATCACAATGCAAATAATTCTTCAAACAATTTCATAGAAAAATTAGTTCAAACCATGAACACGATCATGTCAAGAATAAAAAAGAAATTATGAGAAATCAAAGCATGTTAATGCAGATTATGTTGAATCAAGAATGAATTCACTAAAAATACGTCAACGGCTGAAATGAAATGAAGACCACGAATTACTTGGGACCGCATTCGCTTGGGATGAAATTAAGGCCATACATAACCTGGCGACCGTATACCCCTGCGACAAAATAAAGAAATCGGAAATACTGATTCCTAAACGCAGCAATAATGTGACCCAAGTTAAATAATACCGTCCGATAAGTCTGGTACCGACACATAAACCGAATCAATTTGTTTTCGGAAGAGTCACAGTACTATTGAGCAAGTACACCGTATTGTAACTGAAATTAGAAAAGCATATGGAAAAAACATTACTGTTCTGCACTTTTTATCGACATTTCTCAACAACACAAGTACTGTTGTGTTGATTCTTCGAAGTTCGATCAAAAGGCGTATTTGTACACAATATATACAGTAGGGTGGAGTGAAATTCAAAAAAAAAAAGTTAACCTCGGAAAGAGATGTAGTCTGGGGTCCTAATGAGGGGAAAAATAAAGAAAAAAATTTTAAAAATTTTTTAGGGGTCGCGCCACTCCCTCGAAATTTGGAAATTATCGCTATTTTAGCGTTGATTTTAGAAAAATCCTAAAAAGTTTTATGTCAATAAATGTTTGCAATAGCGTAAACAATGAAATAAGGGCATGAAAAAATTAAAAAAAAAATGTCTCATTGTTCAAAAATTTCAAAAAGTAAAATAAGTCAAATCGCCCCTTCTTCAGAAAATTTACTGAACAATGAAATCGCCACCAAAGCTACAAATATTAGTCGATTATCCTCATATTTGCCTCAAATACTTTTGTTTGGGCACTGAACAAGCTCAAACTTTTAAATTTCGAATAAGTTAAGTCGTTAATTTTTAAGATTTTTCTAAAATCAACGCCAAAATAGCGATAATTTCCAAATTTCGAGGGAGTGGCGCGACCCCTAAAATTTTTTTAAAATTTTTTTCTTTATTTTTCCCCTCATTAGGATCCCAGACTACATCTCTCTCCGAGGTTAACTTTTTCAAATTAAAAAAAAAGCATGTTTTCACTCCACCCTAATATACAGCAGTTATGCCCATAAGTACTAAAACACACACCTCCACTTTGGCGGACGACAAATAGTCAACACTATGACTAACACTCAGGGGATGTCCCCTATAAATGCAATTAACGTTGGCCTTGAATTTGATACTGTGATAGCAGGCAGGAAAAACACTAGCTGGAAGATTATTCCACATGCGAACAGTCCGGCTGAATAACTAATTTCTCTATAGTGCGTCGTCCGGTCATCCGGCCATTTGACGTATTCCGGATAAATGTTCCATCGTCAGGGACCAGACGAGGGATATTTGATGAACAGATACCATTGATATATCTATAGAATAGCGATACACAACCGGCGATGCTGTAGAAAGACAATAGAGTTGGATACCCTACTATCCCCTATCATCAGCTACGCTATCCTCTGTACACGGCCAAGAAGCTGCAAAGATGTCCCTGGAGCTCCTGCCCATATATGGGAGTTATATTCCTTTTTATGCCGGATTTAGGTGGTGTAAATAATTGCGAGATCGGATAGCACAGCCACATATCGTACTTTAAGAGGAGATTATGGTTTACATAATCGTCTAACTACGCAAGCAATTGACATACACAAAATTGTCGTATTTGGGGTTCTGTGAATCCTCAAGTAATTGAAGAGAGGCCATTACATCCACAAAAAGTCACTGTTTAGTGCGCTCTTTGGTCCGAAGGTGTGATTGGACCTTACTTCGTCTAAAACGACGAGGGAACGACTGACACCGTCGAAGCATTATGGTCGTATAATAACCGACTTTTTTTTGCCTGATATCGAAGAATACGACTTGGAGAATATGTGGTTTCAACAAGACGGTGCACATGCCACACAACTCGAGCGAGTATGGCTTTATTGCAAGAGACATTTCCTGACCGCGTAATTTCTCGTCGTTGTGACATCAGCTGGCCACCAAGGTCATGCGATTTGACATCATTAGTCTTTTTTTTTGGACTACGCGAAACACATACTTTTGAAAACGCAAAATGGATAACCCTTTGTATGTACATAACAAAATATATTTTATAGAAAAAGTACAAACAAAAATTATAAATCCATCACATTTTGAGATCATAGTAATTTATAAAAAATATTATTTGTACATTTCCTTATTAAATGTCATTGCCATTACATTTGGCTGCACAAGATTTCTACAATTGTAATTGTTTTCCTTAGGAAGTCTTTGGTTCTCAAAATACCGCACAATGTAGGTATATCTAAAGTTTTAGAAGATTGTCCGGACAGTGAAATTGTAGTTGCTGGGGATTTCAATGTCCATAATCAATCTTGGCTTTCCCATTCGAGCCACACTTCTCCGGAGGGACAGTACGCTGAGCTTTTCGCCGCGCATAATAACTTGACGCAACTAGTGAATGAACCAACACACATTCCGCGTGTTGAAGGGCAATATCATAATATTCTTGACCTTTTCTTAACCTCACACCCTGAAAAGTACGAGGTTAATATTCTTGCACCTCTTGGTAACTCGGATCATTGCACCATTTCAGCATCCTTTTCGTTCTCCGATCTTCGATCCACTTCTAAACCAGTCACGAAGCGGACTTTGTACATATACGAAAAGGCACGTTGGGCCGAGCTCAACAATTTCTATCAGCATTTTAATTGGAAATTATGTTTCCTAGACAATAATGTCGATGCTGCTGCTGAAATGGTCGAGAAAATAATTCTTCATGGAATAAACACGTTTATTCCATCGAAGACTACTTCGAATAAACCTTCAAAGAATTGTTGGTTTAATCAGACATGCAAAGAAGCTGTCAGATCCAAAGAGGAAGCGTTCAGAAATTGGCGTTTAAATAAAAACGTCACTACTGAGCTGCTACGTAAGCAGGCAAGATCCAATTGTGCCAGAGTGCTTAGGCGTGAAAAACTTCTCCACGAACAACGCCTTCGTGCTAAAGTTCTTTCTTCTCCCAGGGGTAGTAAGAGCTTTTGGGCATTTGTTAAAAGAGTAAGGGACAATTCTTCATCTTCTATCCCAACTCTCGTTAACGATGACCAGATATTCACTGACCCGGTTGACAAAGCTAACCTTCTGGCTGAAATATTTGCAAAGAATTCATCTTTGCCAGACAGCAGTCAACCACTCCCCGTAATCGAAAACGTATCTACTTCGATGCCTCAGATATTTTTTCGAACACGTGGCGTTAAAAGGGTTCTTGCAGATCTCAATGTAAACAAAACTCCGGGCCCGGATGGCATTTCAGCACTTGTCCTATGTAAGTGCTCTTCGACGCTAGCTCGTCCATTGCGCAATCTTTTCAACATGTCGTACCGTGCTGGTATTTACCCTTCACGTTGGAAAGTTGCCAATGTTCAGCCGATCCCCAAGAAAGGTGAGGCTACTAATCCTGCGAATTACCGTCCAATTGCAATATGTTCTGCGCTCTCGAAGGTTATGGAGAGCATGGTTAACCACCATCTTGTTAAGTATTTAGAGTCTAACGGCCTTCTAAATGATCGACAGTATGGCTTCCGTAGAAATCGATCTACTGGAGACCTGATGGCGTTCCTTTCGGAGCGATGGAGTCGATCTATTCACGCCCTTGGTGAAAGTAAGGTCGTGGCTCTGGATATTTCCAAGGCGTTCGATAGGGTCTGGCACGGAGCACTCATATCAAAACTTATTGCTTTTGGTGTCGGTAATATCTTCTCTCGATTCATATCGAGTTTCCTCAGGGATCGCACTATACGAGTTGTTATAGATGGGGTCTCATCCAACGAGCATAGGTTGACCGCAGGAGTTCCACAAGGCTCTGTCCTCTCTCCCTCTCTATTTCTTATTTTCATTGACGACTTGTTGGGTCAGACTGTGAACCCGATCTACTCCTTTGCGGATGACAGCAATCTCTGTCATTCATACTCATTTGATCATCGGCCAGGTCCTCTGGAGGTCGAGGACAAAAGGCGAATGATGAATGACTCACTTAACCGCGATTTGGCGACGATTTGTGAGTGGGGCCAAATGAATAGAGTAGATTTTAATGCACAAAAGACCCAGTGCTGTTTGTTGTCACACAAACGTTCACCAGATCCAGCATCGTCGTCAATTTCTATGGGTGGTGTGGATATCGACGAATCAGACACTCTTGATGTTCTGGGCATGAAGATACAGGGTGATGCTCGCTGGGCTAGCCATATATTCGAAGTGTCGAAAGAAGCATTCAAGTGTTTAGGCTTTTTGAAGCGGTGCAAGAAATACTTCACTCCATCTGATCTCGTAAATATTTACACCACTTACATCCGGCCTAAAATGGAATACAACTCGCATATATGGGCAGGGGCTCCATTAACATCTTTGAAGCTTCTGGACCGTGTACAGAGGAGAGCGGTGGTGATGATAGGGGATGGTAGGGTATCCAGCTCTATTGTCTCCCTACAGCATCGCCGTAATGTGGGTTGTGTATCGCTATTCTATAGATATTTTAATGGTATCTGTTCAGAAGATATCCGTCGTCTGGTCCCTGACGTTAGAACATTTAGTCGGAATACACGGCTATCCAGGGTATCTCATCCGTTCATTGTGAAATGGCCGGTTGACCGGACGACGCACTATAGAGAAAATTCGTTCTTTAGCCGAACCGTTCGTATGTGGAATAATCTTCCAGCAAATGTGTTTCCTGCCAGTTGTGACATTCAGAAATTCAAAACAAATGTCAACAAACACTACTCCCTCTTTCCTCCTTCCGATACCCTAATTTCCTTCCGCTAACACAATGCATTGCATTTATAGGGGGCATCCCCTGAGTGTTGGCCAGCAAAAAAAAAAAAAAAAAAAAAAAAAACGTTTGCTGTGGAAATTGGTATCGACAATATTGCGTAAACTATTTTTTTTAGGTAAGGAAAAGTTGACGATTGTTTTTAGTATTACCTTCCAAAATGTTTCAATATTTTATTCATCTAATAATTGTAATATACTAGAATTAAGATGGCGTAATTCACGCCATTCGTCATCAATTTCCTGAATATTTCTTAAATCAATGATATTTGGCAAAAAAAACTGTTGGGAAATACTAGTTACGTTATTATTAATAAAATTCGAAGGCGCTAAAAATGCGACATACTTCAGAAATTCTAAATCAAACTTATTTAATAGGCCAATATACACGATTAATTTCACTGATAAGTAAATTTATTTGTGGGCTTTTGACCTGAAATAAACGATTATTAACATCATTTAATATGAATTTCAAAAAAATTAAATAAAGCTCAAATTCAGTATTTTTCATATAGTTATTAATTTGCTCAGTGGAATAAAAATTTTCGGAATCACAATGCAAGAAAAATAGCTTTAAAACATCGAATCTACTCAAAATCTGTTTAACAGTAGCTTCAAGTGAAAGACAACGAGTTTGAGAATATATGTAGCTTCGGACTATTCTGAATAAAGTTATAAATGTCCCTTACACCACCTTTAACATATTCTGGCAAGTATCTACATGCTTTGTTAGCACACAAAGCAATCGCATGGCAAGTGCATTTAAATATAATAAGATTTGGGCAATCTGATTTCCGTAGTGCGGCGACTGAATGATTAGCGCCTGTCATGACATTGGCCCCATCCGCTGCAAATCGAATTAAATTTGATCTATAATCAATCTGTGAATGTGAAATTCAATTGCATTCGACATTCCAATGTGCTTGTCATTGCATGTGCCTTCAAATCCGTGATCAAAAATCAAATGAGAATGACGCAAAAAAAATCGGAAAATTTTTTAACACAAAACTCAACGTTGAATCTTCAGATTCTGAGTATCACGAACATAATTTGTTCTAAGGAAGCACGGCGGAGTGCTGGACATATTTCGGCTTCTTGCATTTTTCTCAGAAGGTGATCGAGTCAATCAATTTCAAACAGTTCAGTTATTATCATTTCGATAAGCGGCCAGTGTTTGTTTGTCTCTCGTTCTATGTGTACGCACATTTCGTCTGTCCGTCGAGTCTTCCTGTATTATCCGTTTTAAATAATAAAATATACATTCAAAAAAATCAATGACAAATAACAAAAAAAAATTACAATTTAAAAATTATAGCAAATAAATCATAAAAACTGTGCAACAAAAAAAATAAGAAAACTAACAATAGAAATTCAACAACACAAAATAAAAAACATACGAACAATAGAATAATAACAAAATATTCCACAACTGCTGTCACCAACAACAAAATAAACCGGTCCATCTCTCGCTCTCATCAACATCAATAACAACAACAACCACGCACGCATCAACACAAAAAAGACAACACTAAGGGCTTTTTATGCCCCACTCGTTGTCGTGCACTTGTGTTACCCCCTCCCACTACCACTTCGCATATCACAAATAATTCTGCATTCTTCTTGACGCTGTTCTGTTAGTTGTTGTAGGCATAACACTGAACAACTAACAGAAATAACAGCGGCGGGAGGGGTGCAGTGTTATTTGTGATTTTGCTTTGATGTTGTCTTGTCTTTTGGCAGTGTTATGGTAGGTAGATTTAAAATTCACTTTGCGAATATTCGCGGGCTTAGGTCGAACTATTTTGCGGTATACTCACACGTTTGTTTCCATAGGCCGGATGTCCTCGCTCTATGTGAGACCCAGGTGTGTGAGGATTCTGACCCACAGGATTTTCACATTCCTGGTTACCACACTCTATCCTCTTTCTTTTCTCACAGAGGTCTTGTGGTTTATATACGTAATGGTGTGGTGTTTCAGAGTCAGCAACATTTAAACACACAAATTCCAGAATTTAACTCCCTTTGGGTTAAGTTCAAGATTGGATCGGACACCTTACATTTCGGGTTTCTTTACAGAAGCCCAAACCTGGAAAGGGAGCCTACCCTGAATGTCTTCGACGCCCTTTCTGACTCTATATCGAAAATACTAGAATATTATCCGGACAGTGAAATTGTAGTTGCTGGGGATTTCAATGTTCATAATAATTCTTGGCTTTCCCATTATGTTTCCTAGACAGTAATGTCGATGCTGCTGCTGAAATGGTCGAGAAAATCATTCTTTTTGGAATAAGCACGTTTATTCCCTCGAAGACTACTTCGATTAAACCTTTAAAGAACTGTTGGTTTAATCAGGCATGCAAAGTAGCTGTCAGATCAAGAGAGGAAACGTTCAGAAATTGGCGTTTAAATAAAAATGTCACTACTGAGCTGCTATGCAAGCAGGCAAGATCATCGTGTGCCAGAGTACTTAGGCGCGAAAAACTTCTTTACGAACAGCGTCTTCGTGCTAAAGTTCTTAATTCTCTTAGGGGAAGTAAGAGCATTTGGACATTCGTCAAAAGAGTAAGGGACAATTCTTAATCTTCTATCCCAACTCTCGTTAACGGTGACCAGATATTCACTGACCCGGTTGATAAGGCTAAACTTTTGGCTGATATATTTGCAAAGAATTCATCTTTGCCAGAAAACAATCAACCACTTCCCGTGATCGAAAGCGTATCTAGTTCGATGCCACAGATATTTTTTCGAACACGTGGAGTTAAAAGGGTTCTTGCAGATCTCAACGTAAATAAAACTCCTGGCCCGGATGGTATTTCAGCACTTGTACTATGCAAGTGCACTTCGACGCTAGCTCGTCCATTGCGCAATCTTTTCAACATGTCGTACCGTGCTGGTATTTACCCTTCACGTTAGAAAGTTGCCAATGTTCAGCCGATCCCCAAGAAGGTTATGGAGAGCATGGTTAATCACCATCTTGTCAGGTATCTATAGTCTAACGGCCTCCTGAATGATCGACAGTATGGCTTCCGTAGAAATCGATCTACTGGAGACCTGATGGCGTTCCTTACGGAGCGATGGAGTCGATCCATTCACCGCCTTGGTGAAAGTAAGGTCGTAGCTCTAGATATTTCCAAGGCGTTCGATAGGGTCTGGCACGGAGCACTCATATCAAAACTTATTGCATATCGAGTTTTCTCAGGGATCGCTCTATACGAGTTGTTATAGATGGGGTCTCATCCAACGAGCATAGGTTGACCGCAGGAGTTCGACAAGGCTCTGTCCTCACTACTTCTCTATTTCTTATTTTCATTGACGACCTGTTGGGGCAGACTGTGAACCCAATCTACTCCTTTGCGGATGACAGCAACCTCTGTCATTCGTACTCATTTGATTATCGGCCAGGTCCTTTGGAGGTCGAGCACAAAAGGCGAACTATGAACGACTCACTTAACCGCGATTTGGCGACGATTTGTGAGTGGGGCTAAATAAACAGAGTAGATTTTAATGCAGAAAAGACCCAGTGCTGTTTGTTGTCACACAAACGTTCCACTGATCCAGCATCGCCGTCAATATCTGTGGGTGGTGTGGATATCGACGAATCAGACACTATTGATGTTCTGGGCATGAAGATACAGGGTGATGCCCGTTGGGCAAGCCATATATTCGAATTGTCGAAAGAAGCATTCAAGTGTTTAGGCTTTTTAAAGCGGTGCAAGAAATACTTCACTCCATCTGATCTCGTAAATTTTTACACCACCTACATCCGACCTAAAATGGAATATAACTCCCATATATGGGCAGAAGCTCCAGGGACATCTTTGCAGCTTCTGGACCTTGATCAGAGGAGAGCGGTGGTGATGATAGGGGATGGTAGGGTATCCAACTATATTGTCTCCTTACAGCATCGTCGGAATGTGGGTTGTGTAGCGCTATTCTATAGATATTTTAATGGTATCTGTTCACAAAATATCCTTCGTCTAGTCCCTGACGTTAGAACATTTAGCCGGAATAAGCGGGTATCCAGGGTCTCTCATCCGTTCATTGTCAAATGGCCGGTTGACCGGACGACGCACTTTAGAGATAATTCGTTCTTCAGCCGGACTGTTCGTATGTGAAATAATCTTCCTGCAAGTGTTTTTCCTGCCTGCTTTGACATTGCAAAATTCAAGGCAAACATCAACAAACACTACTCCCTCTTTCCCCCCTCCAATACCCTTCTATCCTATCGCTAACACAGTGCATTGCATTTATAGGGGGCATCCCCTGAGTGTTAGTCAAAAAAAAAAAAAACCGGACAACAGACAACAAATTGAAAGATTCGGTTGAATTGTTTGCCACACACTGTGGATAAGATGACAATATTAATTTTTCATGTGGTTACATATTGTAAGCTTCCTTCATAATATACACATGCAATTGTCTTGTCTTGTAAGTAAAATATATTCAAATGGTGGTCTTTAAAAATTCGGTTAGAAATAATAAATCTTGGTTTTTGACAAAAACTACCAACTTTTTGTTATTTAAATTGAGCCGAAATTCAGGCCCCGCCAAAGAAAATCAGAAAAGGCCGCCGCCGTGAAGGTAAAAAAAATTGAGCCGCCGTCAATTTGGATCGACTTCGCCCTCTGCTCCCATGATGGTTTGTATATGTTGGCCTTTCTTTTATTTTGTTGCCTGTGTAAATGCTGGGTTGATATTATTGATATCTTCACTAGAGTCTAAAAAATTAATATGATATGTATATAGCTATTACCGAAATAATTGTAAGAAGACGAATGTACCATTTAAAAATTTTAAAGATAAAAAAACTCCAACACGAGAACCCGAATAAGAACTTCAATATGACAAAAATATGTAAACAAACAAAAAGTTACATTGTTCTATTAAAAAGGAGTATAAAATAGTATTTTTGCTTTAAGAGCCTAACCTTATTAAGAGCGCAATTTAAATTATAATTTTGCCTTAGGGGAAGAAATGACCCGAAATCTGTAAATCTGCACATATTTTAAAAATCTGTTTTTTTTTTGGTTGAAAATCAGTTTGTACAATTTAACGCTTCAATAAACTGTAAAAAATAGATAAAACTGCATATATGGCAACACTGGTGATAACAAACAGCCCTGGGTCTTTTATGCATTAAAATCCACTCTGTTCATTTGGGACCATTCACAAATCGTAGCCAAATCGCGGTTAAGTAGGTTATTCATCGTTTGCCTTTTGTTCTCGACCTCCAGGCGACTTGGCTGATGTTCAAATGAGTACGAATATCATAGGTTGGTGTCATCCGCAATGGAGTAGATTGGGTTCATAGTCTGACCCAACTGGTCGTCAATGAACCTAAGAAATAGAGAAGGAGAGAGGACAGAACCTTGTGGCACTCCTGCGGTTAACCACTATAACAACTCGTATAGAGCGATCTCTGAGAAAACTCGATATGAATTAAGAAAAGGTATTAAAAACATCAAACGCAATAAGGACTTATTGCATCCAACTCTGGAGTAAAGCACGTGCTTCGAATGTGAGTAAGCTCATTGGTACAGTCGAAACGATAGCATGCATAAAGATCTAAACGTTGCTACCGTCAATGAAAGGATAAAAGAATATTCCAGACAACACGTGTTCACGTGTTATATGTTCATCAAAAAAATACTCTCGCTAGGAGTAACGAGAAATATCAAATTAAGATCTGAATATATTGGTAAATTTTTGAAATGTTTAATTTAATTCTTGGTATTTGCGCTGGCAAATACCATTAGATGAGAACCTTGGTTAAGATTCGACTACTATATTGTTATTTTTATAATGAAAGATTCAATAAATAAAAATATAATTAAAAAAAAAAATGTGGGTTAAAACCCAGAATCAAAGTTGTAGAAAGTGCGTAAAATCGTACATAGTTGAATTTTTGGTAGTATTTTATTCCCGAGAACCACGACCAATAATTCCGGGAATAGTTAAGTACAAAATTGACAAATTTCAGAGCAAATACAGTACTGTTTTGTAATAATTCCGCTGTCTGTTCATCTAATGTCCCTTATTAGGTCCCCTAGTTCAGCCAGAAATCTATCCCCTAGACATTTTAGTCTATGGCGTTGCAGACTTGGACAATGACAAATGATGTGTTCTATTGTCTCCTTATCCTCGCACTGTCTGCAGAAGTCCTATTACAATTCTGAGACTTCTTCTATCCAGTCCCATCAGTACCCTTGTTCTCGCTATATCTAACTTAGACCACAAGACCTTCCATATATGACAACCCACTCTCGTTTCCCAATTGGTAAGTGTTCTATGTAGGATATGATCCTTCTGCTTTTTGAAAAAGTAACTGATTGGCGGTTTAACCGATCTTTCCGCATCCGTACCTATGTCAATTTTGGATCCGTCGGTAAGGCCGCCCAACCCCGTGCAAGTTACAGGCTACTTCCCATGAATGGCTTTCAGGGATTTCTAGTCTCGGATGACCTGTTCTATTATATCTGTGCAGTGATGACTCGTTGAGTCGAAAGATACTTCAGGCTGTATAAAATCCTTGAGGGGGAAGGTGCAGAATGATTTCTAATAGAGCCTGTAGTGATAACCCCGTTATACCTAATGCCGCCCACCTCTCTACCTTTTCTAGTTCTTTGTAATAACTATCAACAGTTGTTGCCTCCCACCACACTGTACAACCATATGTAAGAAGCGGACTTACTAACGCCGTGTAGATCCACTTCACTACACGTGGCCGAAGTTCCCAGTTCTTACCTATGGAGTTCCTGCATGCGTAAGTAAGTATTAAGTCCCTATCTAAGTCTTTCTTTTCCAGAAATAATCCTAGGTATTTAGCTTCCGTAGCTAGTTATAGCTCCATTCCATCCTGCCATGGTAATCTCTATTTTGTATCTTCTGGTAAAAAGGCGCAGTTTTGTTTTATTTGGGTTGACTCGTACTTTTTGCCCATGACAATGTTCCTCCAATGCCGAATTGATGATCTCCGGGACAAATTTCCCGGATACCAGTGTTACCGCGTCATCGGCGTCAGCTATAATCTTCCTACCTCTTTGCTCGAATTCCGTAAGAACGGTATTCACCTCTAGAAGACACAGAAAGGGAGATAGGACTCCCCCTAACTTGGCTAATTTCCTTGAATTCCCTGAACCTAATTCTGCTGCCTAGCATGTTATCTATACAGACTACCAAGAAGTTTGGTACAAAAAGATCATCTAATGAGTCTTTAATAGCACTTCTTCTGATATTGTTGAAGGTTCCTCTATATCTAAGAAAGCTGCAAGCGTATTTTCCTTGTTTGCCAAGATTCTTTCAATACAACCCATTACTTAATGAAGTGCGCTATCAACAGATTTATCCGTTAGCCTAACTTATGAAGCGCGTATCAATTGTGATCCAGCAGTCGTTTCAGTATTTTCAAAGAAAATACAATAGACTGATGGGCCTGAAATCCTTAGTGACGGGGCTAGGCTTGCCGGTTTGTGGTATGAAAACCACCATAACTTCCCTCCATCTTTTTGGTACGTATCGATCAGTAGGCACTCACTATAAATATCAATTAAAATTAATAGCACTATTTTTTGCCAATCCTGTCAGTTAAGATGTCATCTGTCCCTGCTGATTTGTAAGAATTGCCCGTGCTATTCTGTCCCTCCTCATCCTTCTGGAGTACTCCGTCACTCTTCGCACAACCGGGCCAGGTGAAGCGGTCTCGTACGATAAATAAGCTGAGGCCAACAGTAACATAGATTTACCATGGACCCTCCCTGCTTACTACGGTGATGCAACCAGAGCTAAAATTGTGAGACATAATTATATCAAGCTCAGTTTTAGCTAACCTTTTCATCCCCATAAGGCGGGAAGGGTAAAACCATGGGCACTAAGTTCACATACCTCAATATTGGATTCAGTGAGAAATGTTGCTTCAGAAGGATGCAGGTCTATTTGCACCACTCGCAGCCTCTTCGGTCTTTTAAGGTTTCGGGAGCCTGAACCTAATGGTACCTAAACCGAAGTACGCATCACCCTCATTGGAAACCAAACGAGCAAGAGATTTCAGATCCACAGAGAATATTAAATCCCTTCTCTGGTTCCTCTTACAAGCCATTGTAGCTACCAACTTCCAATGACTTGTAAGGAGCTCCTCATTTTGCTTATCCAATACTGACAGTATGGTCTCCACCAGTCTTATCGGAGGTGGAATCCACACCGGAAGGCATGATGACGGAATGACCTCCAATTCTGCTTCTGGCCAAAGTTCGCCAAGGCCTTCAACTGTTTCGGTGGGAAATCTAATCCATTCGATCAGTCCGCATCCTTCAAGGAAATTTCATTCCTCTCGCCCTTAAAGACTGCATTGCGGTCGATCAGCATTCCCTCTACAAGCTACCAGTGATCGACACTGATTTTACCATCCTGATCAGATCGATCGATGACAGCTGGCGATGGTCTATCCGACCACTGCTGCTCGACTGTTTTGCCTTCTTGCTTTTTAAGGATGGTTCGTCACCAGACCTCGCCCTCTTATCTGTGGTTCTTCTATCCAAGGGACCACGCCGAGAGTTGTCTGATTTCTCCCCTTCCTTCGTGATGGTAGGTGGTACTCCGGATTGAGGACAACACCAGAAGCTCCAGCAACATACTGTTTAACAGCCTTTACAGGGCCAATATTTGCAACCTTAACTCCTGGAGTTTTTCTGGATGTGTCTGCTGGTCCTGTACCGAATGTTTCGGGAGAGTCAGCCTTCATTAGGTCCTTGGTGGAGCCGTACTTTTTTCCGAATTTCCTGACATTCCTGTTGAGCTGCCTCTCCCTAACAGTTATCGACGAGGGATCCTGCTGACCTATCTCTTTGAGCGACTTCCTTGTACCGTTCTTCGCCTTCTCCTAAACCAATGATCTGTCTGTAGGCGCGATCCATCCTTCCGGATCCATACCTGGTGAATTCATAGCCTGCTGCCGAACTTCTCTGCTCTTTTCAGAAATAAAAGTTTTAAACTACGAAATGGTATAGTATTGATACTCAGTAGTTCTCAGAATTTATTTCATAGTAACACACGCATATATAGAACGAAGAAACATGTAATGGCAGGTCAGTACTACTACAACACGAAGGTATTGATAAGTGGCTTAACCAACGACGAAACGTGTGTATAGTACTTTCGCTGACCCATAATTTCTCTCTATTTGACAACAAAAAACCACTGATCATTTAGCTTGCATTGGAATGGAGTGGACAGTAGCATTGCTAACGTAAGCTGGAGTTGCTCGTGCTGTAGTGGCCAACCCGTGGTCCCTAGTGACGAGTTAATTGAATCGCAGCACATGCCGCCCGTTAACGACACTGCCGAAATTTGGAGAAGTATCTACAAAATCATAACTAAGTGAGTGCTGGCCATGCAACAGGTGCATATGCAAAAGCACATAACCCAACCTTAAATAGTTAAGGCTACCGCACTATTTCACCTGTTACAACAACAATGTCACAAACAACCGTAATTCCGCCAACAAAGACAACAATGACGCTTTCAACCGACGCGCATAAAAATCAGTATGAACAACGCCATTTTGTAAACCCCAACGGCTCGAACGTGGTCCCATGCAACGTGTCTCAAACGCAGTTACAGTTACAAATGTTGGAAGAAGAAAAAGAAACTTCAACGGCAGTACTTGGAAAAGAAATACAAAATTCTTTCCCAAGGCAATGTTAGCCAGCCATCGTGTTCTTTTTCAAGCAACTTTGCATCATTCCAACCAACTGCATCACAAATTGCAGCCAGGAAGGATTTGCCAAATTTTTATGGAAATCCTGAGAATTGGCCCCTGTTCATCAGTAACTATAAAAATAGTACCGAGATTGCTGGTTACACTGATGGTGAAAATTTAATGCGTTTGCAGTCGTGTGTCCGTGGTCGCGCAAAATAGTTGTAAAAAGCAAATTATTAATCCCTTCGATGGTAGGAGAAATTGTCCAAACTCTGGAAATGTGTTTCGGTCGCCCAGAACATATTCTCGACAGCATGATCGAGAAATCGACGCGAATTCCCCCACTAAAGGACAGACTCGACACTATAATTGAATACGCTCTCACTATTCGAAATATTTATTCAACATTGGAGGCGTGCAATATGGCGGCCCATTTAAACAATCCTATGTTCGTGAAGACTTTGGTCGACAAATTGCCAAATAATCACAAGCTTAATTGGGCTATGTATTCCAAAGATGAAAATGTGCCGGTAGTGAAAGTGTTTAGTGATTGGATATATGCTATAGTAGCCGCTTCCAGCCAAGTCGTGTCCCCTGTAACAAGTAAAAAGGTGCATCAGTGAACACTCATCAACATAATAGCCCATTTAAGCCAATTTGTTTTTCGTGCAAGAGTGAAGCTCATAAAATCCAGAACTGTGGTGAGTTCCAATCTATGAATTTAGATTCCAAGTGGAACATGGTTTGAATCTACATCGCCGAAAGTGTTTCTCCAATAAGCAGTGTGGTATTATTGGCTGTACATCAAAACATCACCCGTTATTACATAACGGTACAACGACAGTTAACCCAAGTACAAGTAATACATCAACGCCTGAACGCAGTGGCAGTGTAAATGCTCATAATGGCAGCGATAAAGGAAAGCCGTGCTTCAGAATTTTCCCGATACGTGTTTTCTACAATGGTGGCTCAGTGAAAACGTTTGCCTTTTTAGACGAAGGATCTTCAGTGACCCTAATGGAGCAAGAGTTTTTCATGACGTTCGCACAGTAAATAATCTTGGTCTGCCCGCACAATCTGTATATTTCAACGACATCGTGAAGGATTGTCACATTTAAAAGGTTTGCAAATCGAATCTTACAAGAATGCCAGGCCGACGATTTTGATTGGACTCAACAACTGGAGGGTAGCCGTCCCTATGAAAATTCGAGAATGAGGTCGCAATCAACTAATTGCTACAAAAACTCGTCTAGGTTGGACCCTACAAGGAAGTGGCTCAAATTCCAAAACTCCCGCTTCGCTAAATATCCATATATGTGAGTGTGAAAATCGATATAAAACTTTACATGACGAAGTGAAGAACTAAGTGGCCCAAGAGAACAACCTTTTATCGCCGAAGAACAAAAGAGCCATGAACATTCTTAAAAACACAATTGAGAAAAGGAATCAACAATTTGAAGTAGGCCTACTCTGGAAAGACGACAACCCGCAATTACACTGTAGTTACACTGTTGCGTGTAATCGATTGAAGTGCCTCCAGAAAAAGTTTACCAGAAATCCAGAATTAAAGCAAACGATGCAGAAGGAAATTGATAAACTTCTTTCCAAGGGATACGCTAGAAAGGGTTTGGACTCAGAAATTAAGTTATATCCTGCTCGTACATGGTATCTTCCAATTTTCGTGGCCCTCAACCCTAACAAGCCAGGTAAAGTTCGTCTAGTGTGGGATGCAGCATCCAAATCCAACGATAAGTCGCTCAATGATTATTTAATGTGTGGCCCTGACTTGCTTACGTCATTAACGAATATTTTAATCGAGTTTCGAGTTGGTCAAGTTGCAGTCTGCGGTGACATCGCTGAAATGTTTCACTATACTATTGGTCTTAAAATATTACTCCAAGACATATGGCGCTGAGGCATAAAGTGGGACGACGAACTTAATGAGGAACTGTGCTCAAAATGGTCTTCGTGGTTCACAAATCTGGATAAAATTTCACACGTCATGATCCCTCGATGTTACTCGAAGTTGCTGAAATTTACGTTTAAAGTCCAATTGCATACTTTTGTCGACACTGGTGAGAACGCATAAGCTGCCGCGTGCTATTTTCGTATTCAATACAACGAAGAGGTCGACGTCAGTATTGTAGTTGCCAAGTCCAAGGTCACCCCACTGAAACCCGTGTCGATACCTAGATTGGAACTTCAAGCAGCGCTAATTGGTACCCGTATGGCTGAAAAAATAAAAGATGCTACTCGTCTTCAATGCGCACAATGTTTATACTGGTCATGCTGGAGACGACTATATAGAGCGTTGTCGCAGTTTCTATTTTACATAGAAAAGTAAAAGTCCGCGGCCCGCCGCAGAAAAGCACCAGAAGAAGCCCATTTTGAACGTGTCCATAAGGCAAAAAATATTTCGTATAAATATGAACAAATTATCGAGTTTTCTGAGGAAATTTGGTGCCTCAAAAATAATAAGCCAATTGACAAAACAAGCAAGTTGAAGCAACTTAACAAGCAAGATGAAGCCATTCTACGTGCTTCCGGCAGAGCAGATATGTTAAGTTTCAATAATGCCATAATTTTACCATATGGTCATTATATTACACTTCTACTAATCCGATACTACCACGAGAATTTTCATCACTGTATGCATGAGGCAACCGTAACCCGCATAAAGCCCATGTTTTACATTCCCAGATTAAGAGCTCTATATTAAAATGTACGAGGCAAATGTCAGCGATGTAAAAATGCAGCAGCAGTACGCAGACCACCACAAATGGCATCTCTACCTCCAGCTAGGCTATCCAGTTTCGAGCGTCCATTTACTTAAGTCGGCATAGACTTCTTTGGACCGCTATACGTTACTGTTGGAAGACACAAGGAAAAAAGATGGGGTGTTCTGTTTATATGCCTGACAGTTCGCGCAATTCACATCGAAGTGGCTCATAGCCTTGACACCAGCTCGTGCATCATGTGTATTCAAAATTTCAACAGTCGCCGTGGCTCACCGAGAGAAGTATACACCGACAACGGAACAAATTTTAAATCTGTGGAAAAAATGCTTCGTTCGTAGCGTCAAAGTCAAAACAAGTTCCAACACGTATGAGAGGCCCGTAGCTAAAGTTGCAGTTTTAGACGTCGGTAATATGAAGGATGACAGCAAGCTCATATATCCCTAATTCGCTTACGAGGGGAGGGGGGATGTTACCGCCGCCACTGTCTTATTTACTAATTTTCTAATTTCATAAACTCCACTTATTTATGTGGTCATTGTTCTTTGTTGTTAATATCTATTTGTTGCTTTACAAGGGCAGCAAAAGTAAAAATAACATCAGTTCTAATTTAACAACGGAGAAACAAATTGTTTTAAAGCATTGCTACCGAATTGTCGGGAATATATATAATAAAACATCCGTTTAAAATCTTAAATAAAAGAAAAGTGAAAAGTGTTTTATTTTTATATTTTAAAGCTGCTCTTGAAAGTTGTTTCCAAAGACTTTCGAACTCAACACATATCGTTCAAATATTTTAATTTTTTATATTTTAATTTTTAAATTGAAATTAAATATATCTATTTTTGTTAATAAGTAGGTTTAGTTTTTTATGCTTTTTTGGGGAAATTATTTGATTTTACTCGGATTTTTAATTTGGCTCTGTTCTTCCTAAATAATCAGTGATTCCAAAAGTAGTGGGCGTTATTTAAATTCAGGTGTATCTCGTGGATAATATTCGAAATGTGGAAAACCGAAGCTTTTGAAACATAGCGTGGAAAAAGTCACCAAAAAAGGTTCTGTCTTTTGAACACACTTAGGTTATGGACTTTTTTTTTTTGGAGTATGAATGTCTTAGCAGATGTTGTTGAACTGAGACTTAGCGTGATCTTTGCACACCGAAATGTTGAAGTTCTAATTATTGACTATCTGCTGCCACTCTTAAAAGAAAGTGTGTCCGATTAATCTATAATAAAAATAAAACATTATATTAACAAAATGTAAAAAGCAAATATTTTTAAATCGTATGTTATTCAAGCAAATCAATTACATACAATATGTTTAAAAAGGATTGATGATTTGATGTATGGAAAAATTTTGTGGAAATGTTGGGAAATATGGGAGATTTATTAATATTCGTACGTACTTCGAAAAAAAAATCTGGCATCACTGTATCACATAATCTGAACTAGTAATGGTAACTAGTGGTACATTGTGCCCTTTTCGCCACAATCAAGTGTTTATGGGCCCAGTGGCACACTCAAATCTATTTAGACACTTTTTCACAATTCTTACAAATTATATAACATTTATTATATAGGCTGATTTAACAACATAATTCAACATTAATTTTTCAGCGGTTTTCACAAATTTAAATAGTTGACATCATTGCCTTTACCTCATTCAAAAACTCCAATCTAGCAATACCGTGCCGTCTTGGAATGGAGAAATCGCCGAGTACACTACTAATGTAATGGAATAATCGACGATTAGCTAACCATGTTATGGAAGAATTGAAAATAACCGTTTCATTCTATCAGTTCCTTTCCTCAGGTGGAACTAAACTACATGACGAGACGCGGAGCAGTGATAGTGAAATTCAATTCGCCGTCGTTAATTAATTTAAATTTATAAACTAATCTAGTATTCCAAGCTTCAGTTCCTAGTCATCATTAGGATATGTTCCGTCATCAATTGCCCATTTGCGACAGCACGTACAGGTGTCACATATATTGGCCCTATTTGGCCACATTTAATATGTACTGCGCACAAATTAAAGTTTCCAAAATACCAACACTGATCTGAACGTTAAGAAAGCAAATAAAAAATATATAGGTAGTCAAATTTTAGAAATGTAAAAAAGTGCGGCTGGTACCTCGGTTGTCTTAAATATATCAGTATTGACTTAGCCTAATGCATTTAAAACATATTTGCATCCTGTGAAAGTGGAAGACATTTATTTTGTTTCTAATAAATTCCGTGTTATTGCACGCAGAAATATATAAACATACATGTGATTGTACTAATAAAGAGGAAATAACAACAACTCCTGGCAGAAATAAGAAACTTCAACGACATCATTACTACCTTCAATAAAAACAAACTGATATTAAAGGTACGCCAGTTTAAAAAATAAAGTGCTTTTGCGTATAAAAATGTATAAGTAGAATGACGAATTCAGATGGCAAAGGTGACGGGAATCCTAGAATCTTGTTTTGGTTAATAATTATCCCCTGTGTGACTTCACAGGCATTTATACGCATGTCAATGGGGCTTGTAAGAATGAATGATCCAAATTGACGAAAATCTACGTGAAAATTCCGTCTGTGCCATGGGCGCCTTGCATTCAAAAGCTGGGGCAAAATTGCAAATTGGAAGGCATGACACAAAAATAATATGTTCTGCCCCTTAAAATCTGCTCGAAAACACGAAATGGTGAAAATAAAGGCGTTTCATTCGTGCCCTCAGACAGTATGCCATAGTATAGTCAAGTGTAGTAAAAAAAAATTAACCCTATATCGGAAAAGTACATATAGGGCGCTCGGGTTCAGGGGACCCTATAAACATTTATGCTCAGTACTCAAATATTAAAAGAAAATGAGAAATATGTTAAAGAAATGTAGGGTCGCATGCTTACGACCACATCCACATCATTTTGAAATTAATTATAAAAAAATTATCAAAAATGACAAAAAAATATACTTACTTATTTCCCTTAACATTCCATGAAGGAACAGACGGGGAACTTCTCTCGAATCAGTGAGCTGTGTACGATGTAATTTGTATACTCACTGACCGGGACCTACTGTTTAAAGCCCGCTCCAAACGGCTAATGCTTTTTTACAGAAGTGTTTACATGGCTTAGAGATAGCTCTCTTACTCGTAAAGTCGCCAACATTTACAAACATTTACAGTTGCCGAAAAAAAATGTTTGATGTTCTTACCCGGTTTCGAACTTGGGTTCTTCTGTGTTCTTCACACTACCTACCACACCACAGCCTTCGAAAAACATATGTTTAAGAGAAGTATTGGCCGGGCACAAAAGCGAACTTAGGAAACCGGTCGAAAAACAGTCGTCACTTTTTTTTTTGAATTGACTGAGATAATCCTAAACGCTCATAGTTATAAAATATTACGTATTAAAATAAAAGCAAAGGTAAAGATTGTATTTTTTGTTGTTTAGTGAAATACTTTATTTTGAGGTGTGTTCAGGGCTGTGAATGATTTTACCCGGATTTGGAGTCGAGTTCTTTAGCACAACTCCGACTCCAACTCATTATGAACTCAACTCTGATTCCGGATCATTAAGCATTTTTGAGTTTCGGATGCTTAATTTTGTATTTGGACTATTACGCTTTGGTTGGCAATCATATTTCGTTCTTAGTATACTCAACAATATCATGACAACAAGGTAATTTCCTCGTACTCGTACTACAAATGAGAATCTAGGATTACCTATGGCAAATATTCGTAAAAAAATTACACAAATATTTCATACTAGTCACAATCTCAAATTAGCTAATTGTTGGCAAATAGAATTATTTTTTAGAAATCATCCCAAAATTTGAACAATAAATTAAATAAAATGGTTTTGTATCAACTTTAGTCTTCGAGATATCGGCAGTTGATATCCAATATAAAAATGCCAATATATAGAGAAGAGGGCGTGATATCAATTAAATTGTTTGTTAGTTCGAGATCATTGATTATTTCTATTTTTTTGTTGCAAAAATAGAAACCGATGAAGAAGTGTGGCAGCTGCCGATACGGATCCGTACATAATGCCTGAAATGTTTTTAAACATTTCTATTTATGCAAAAATAAATAATCAATGATCCCGAACTCGACTAACAGAAACAAAACTGTATGAAGAATATAGATCAAACATAAACAAAATCATTTATTTATTTTAAATTTTCATATATGTTATAACAACCGCTATTTTACAAATTAAAACATAAAATTTAATATAGTTCATAATATCATCGTCGATATTTTGCACTCTTCGCGAATTGTTTAACATTCAAGTTGTTAGTTCTATAAATAAATAAATATGTTTAGTCCTAGAAAAAGCTAACCAAAAAGAAATCTTGAGAAGAGAATTAGTGCTACAAGCCCTCCATAGAAGAAAATACTGTGCAATACGCCGGTACCAATTTATTAGCAGTTTGTTTTTTGGAATATTTAGAAAAAAAGGTTGTTCATTCCCATGGACAATTGGATACAGGATGTTGCAGAACTCACTAGTTTTTGGGATAATATTAACTTATGTCATGTTTGGCTAAAAATCGATGATTTCATTTAAATCGCGTTGTCCTTTCTGCTGAAAGCATTTATTTCCTCTACTTGTTTTTCCACTTTCGTTGGATGAGCTTCTGTTTTTTTTTTGTCGTTTCCAAACTATCTAGATATTTTTATCTAGTTTTATAATTTTTTTTATATATAAATTTGGTGATGTCAGTCAGATTGGATGATGATGCCTTCGACGTAGAAGGACTGCTTTCGTTAGCGTAGACCTTTTTATATATATCTGGAAGAGCCTGCTGCAAATGAAAGAAGTCCGAGAAGAGCCACCTTTCGGAACTGCACTATAATTTTTTATAGTTTTATAATTTTATGAAGCAATTAGAAATCTTGCAGGACTGTTGTTATTTTGAAGACTTGACTATGTGTCGCAATGTCAGACTAAATTTGCCAAAATAGGGCCATTTTACTCTAAATAGTTCGATTTTCGAAACAGCAAATGACAATGTATGGCAGACTACGTTAAAAAGAGGTTTAAGTATGGACTAAACAGCAGGGCTGTCCATAATTAGTCTCTGCCGTGCTTGTTGTCACACAAAAACAATTCATCCACAGACACGATGCGAAAAAACCCTCAAACTTCGTTCATATTAGGTTAGACTTCGCTCAACTGTGCCAATGCCCATTTTGGATCCTAGACTGGGCTAGGTCAGAAATTCTATGTCCTTAACTTCGTAGTCCTATTGTCCATCTGGGACCCAGGATATCCCTGTAAACAGAACTCTGATAGTAGTCTTGGATGACCTGTTCTCGAATGTCTGTGCAGTCGAAAGATACTTCAGCCTGCCTCACCCTCTATAAAATCCTTGAGGGGAAAGGTGCAGATTGATTTCTAATGCAGCCTGTAGTGTACTTCTGATGGCCCCCGTTATACCTAATGCCGCCCACTTCTGTACCTTTTCTAGTTCTTTGTAATAACTATCAACAGTTTTTGCCTCCCACCACACTGTACAACCATATGTAAGAAGCGGACTTACTACCGCCGTGTAGATCCACTTCACTACACTTGGCCGAAGTTCCCAGTTCTTACCTATGGAGTTCCTGCATGCGTAAGTAAGTAATAAGTCTCTTTCTGAGTCTTTCTTTTCAGAAATAATCCTAGGTATTTAGCTTCCCTAGCTAGTTAGAGCTCTACTTCATCCTTCCATGGTAATCTTAATTTCTCTATCCTGTATCTTCTGGTATTTTGTTTTATTTGGGTTGACTTGTACTTTTTGCCCATTGCCGAATTGATGACCTCACTGATGGACGGGACAAATTTCTCGGATACCAGTATTACCACGTCATCGGCGTCAGCTACAATCTTCCTACCTCTTTGCTCGAATTCCGTAAGAATGGATCCAGCAGTCGTTTCAGTATTTTCAAAGGAAATATGATAGACTGATGGGCCTGAAATCCTTAGGAGTGACGTGGCTAGCCTTGCCAATTTTTGGTATGAAAATCACCATAACTTCCCTCCATCTTTTTGGTACATACCGATCAGTAGGCACTCACTATAAATATCAATTAAAATTAAAAATATTATTAAAAATACTTTTGGGCAGTTCTGTAGCAATGCACTACGAATTGCCCATGCTATTCTGTTCATTGAAACTATATCTCTGATTATATGCTTCTCTAGCCAGGTGGGGGATTCCAAAATGCTGGTCCGTGACCTCATCCCCTATATAACTACACCCTGGAAAATGCGTTTCCATAAACAAAGAGAGTGCATCTGCTGGATTCTGTTCATGTACCATCTGATTTCTGAGTACATCCAGGTACCTTAGGGTCCTTGAATAAAATTCGCCTAAATCTAGATGTTTCATTGACAGAATCGATGGCCTCAACAAACGTAGTTATTGAGGCTAACTTTATAGTTCTCCTCCTAGTGGTTTTCCTCAGATCTCTAAGATCAGTGTTGCACCAATTCGGTTGTTTTCTTTTACCGGGAATATTGTTGGACACGCTCTCATGCTTGAAGTAAGCTCATCAACTTGTACCTCTAGTTGTTTGTCCACTTCCACGAACGTATCTCTTCCCAGAGATGTGTTCGCCAACCTCGATTCTAAGTGCGCACGTGGGCGTACTGCCCCTGTTGCAGATTGTAAGATTTTTTAAAAATCAAAAACCGACTCACAAATCTTATTGATGTCATATTTTTTTGGTAGAACCTAAATAGTTGTGTATTTATTTGATTATCATGCTTTCATGAAGCGGTTGATTATAGGAGAATGAATGTGCTTTGGTCCATTCATCTAGTTTCTATGTATTTTTAGATAAGTTTAGTATATACATGGATACATGTATTTATTATTTATTTATTTATATTTAACCATATGAAAAATATTTCTAAGATTAAAAAAATTTAGAGTACTACCAATAATGGCTATCAGATCTTGTGTTAGATGTGGTCTTAGATGGATGTTTTCATTAGATGGATTTTTTTTTCAAGCGGTGGGCAGGTTTCTAGTTTTGTGCCTGAGATCTAGGTTGCTATGACATTTATCGCATAGAGCGGGACCAGTTTTTTTTAAAGAAGTGTTCGTGAGAGAAGATAGTGTGCCTAAGGCGTATTCTGGAGAATACGCGAATTTTTTTCTATGTCGGCGTATGTAGGGTATGACGGCTTTACCTGGAGTGGATTTACGGGGCTCAAGCGGTGGTCAGGATTCCAGTATGTGCCTGAGATCTAGGTTGCTATGACATTTATCGCATATAGCAGGACCAGTTTTTTTTTATAGAAGTGTTCGTGACCTAAGACCTATTCTGGAGAATACGCGAATTTTTTCTTTGTCGGCGTATGTAGGGTATGACGGCTTTACCTGGAGTGGATTGACGGTGCTCTAATGCGTGTTTGTTTGACGGTTCGTACATTTGTCTTTTATGTAGTTGAGTATAAGACGCATAACATAGACTCTCTCTAAAGTATGGTTGACGATTAATGGAGCGGACGCAGCAATCTATGCTGCATTATCCGCTTCATCTTTACCTTTTATTCCAACATGGCTTGGAATACGAATTTTATTGTCATTGCTCATAAGATCATTTTTATCTTGTTTATAGTGATCCATTTTTGTGAGAAAGGTTTACTTATAAACCTAATCACTGAAAGGCAATCCGTGTATATGACTGTTTTTCCGAGGTAAAAACAGATGCATTTTCGTGAAGCGTACCAAGTAAGAAATGTTTGCCAGTTCCATTGACTGCAAGGTTTGTTGTCGGTTTTTCTCCCAACTGTGTATAAGGAGTTCCAACCATTCTTTTAGTATACATTATGTTGTTCGGATAGGAGTTTGTGTTGAGTTTTTCTTGAAATTAAAAAAGGACAAGCCAATACAAGTGTTGTTGAATTTCCATGGTGATTTAACATTGATTTTTCTTGTGGTGTTTTGTGGGACATCGACTTCTTTACACAGCTGTAATGATTCGGATATAGCTGAAGATATACGCTTCACTCTTATTACCGAAAGGTAGCGAGATACATCTTTATTTATGATGGAGTTTGTACTGGCGAGCAGTTTTGGTATCAGTCTGCATTTGGCTTCATAAATTCTATCTTCAATAAATGGAAGTAGGCATAAATAGTTGATTTGGCTGCTTAGTGATACGTTGGATTGATAATATTTATTGTTGATTTACGCTTGTTTCCGTATAGAAAAAGTCCATGATCGATTTCCGACATTTTATAATCGATATTTTATTATGTTGACCCTAGCTATCAATGTGTTTTTAAGCTGGGAGCAATGGACATTCTAATTGTATCTGCTCGATAATATAACACCCAAGACATTGGCAATGGCTATGTTACCTATTTGAATAGTTTGCTCACCAAAGTTACACTTATATTTTTGGACATGCAGTGTTTTCATTTTCGATTGTGATGTTTTTATGCCGTTCTGTAATGTAGAAGTGTTCCATTTATGTGTGCTTTAAAACGTCTGTTTGTTTAGATTGATTTAATGTAAGAGACAATTTCGGCCCTACTGACCACGATTTTAGTATGTTAAGTGTTATATGAGGTCCAATTCTGTCCATCGAATCCATTCTTTAGAAAGTTGAGTGTTGGACAGAAATTGGAGTCGGCGGCATAGTTAGACCATTTGTAGGCAAAGTGGTGCGGTATCTGTCAGTGTTCCGTGTTGGGTTTCTATCGTTCTAATCTTGGATCCCTCGTGAGTCGGTTTACTTTGTTCCATGCGACTGAGATTGGTGTGCATGAAACTGTTTCTTTTGCTAATATTCGAGGCTTTTCTAAACTTTGCATTAGCTTTCTTATATGAAAGTAAATTGTCTTGTGAGGAATGTCGTTTGTACGTTTCATAGTTTAATTTTTTTCGTGCGTAACTTGTGGAGTTCTTTATTCCACCATGGTACCACAGAACGTGAATTTACCTTTGTGTTGTTCTTTGGTTGTGGAATGCTAATATTTGCTGCTTTCCTAATAGCCTTCGTTATAAGAGCCGTGTCACGGTTACTGTGATGGGAAAACGTCTTTCTGGACATTTCTATTTCCGAACTTTTTGTAAATTGTACCCAGTTTGCCCGATACAGTAGATATTTGTGCTTGTTGACCGGTGTAAAATTGTTGTTTGATTTTGTTGTTAGACAATGTTTGTGTTTTGCTTTGCGAAGTTGATGGGAGTATGGTTTTGCTAATTTTGGTTTCTTGTGGTTGTTTATTTGTCATGGATGGAGACTTCTGTGATTCTTCTTTATTTGTTACACTTGCATAAGAAGTGCTCAGGTTAATTGTAGGAACTGACATTTTTTCTTTGTACATACGGCCGGCTTCCACCATGCTAAAATATTCTACGATTTTTATTTTTAATATATCCTTCATCTGCTTGTATCTAGGGCTATTCCTATCATTGGACGAGTGAGGGCCACTGCAATTTGTTCTTGTACATTTTTCGGGGGAGTGTGGTGGTAGGCTACAATCAGCACATGTTGCAATTCCTCTGGGGATGTAGTGCTTAACTAAATATGTGTACCAGGCGGCTTTAACAGTTTTTGGTAAACGGAATTGGTCAAATGTGAGTTCCTGTTGGAACGCGTGACTTGCCATCTTCTGCAGGAATGGTGTGCTTATAGACTTTAATGACTCCTAAATGTTTCATTTCACGAATAATCTCATCTTCATAGACATGATTTAGGCGTGGTGCGAATATAGAATTGACAGAATTTAACTTATCGTGTAATTTGCATGAGATAGGAAACAGATTAGATACATTTTTAGCTTTTAGGATTTTTTTCGCGATACGTTCATTGTGTGTAAGTATCAGTAAACTACCATCTCTTAACAATGATATGGATTTGAGTTCCTTGGCATTAACGTATTTATCTATGGCGAAAGGACTCGGAACCGATAATGGTTTGTTTGTATCTGTAGAGGTGATCACCATATATTTTGGATTTTCCTGGTTGATCTGATTTGTGTCTTTTTGGTGGATCGTTAATAAATTCTACTAGTGGAAGAAATCAGTTTGATGCTTTGTCTGGCGGACCGGGCGCCATACTACCCTTCCTTTTCCCCACTTTTTTTATTTTAGATTTAGTGTGATAAGCGCGTTATTTCATTTCATTTTTATTCATCTTTACTTGTAATTTAAAGCCTTACGGCCAATTTAAGATAAATTACAAAATGCATTGATAAAACAGCAATTAGCACCTACTCAACATATGTACAATAGGGTGGAGTGAAAACATGCTTTTTATTTAATTTGAAAAAGTTAACCTCGGAAAGAGATGTAGTCTGGGTTCCTAATGAGGGGAAAAATAAAGAAAAAAATTATAAAAAATGTTTAGGGGTCGCGCCACTCCCTCGAAATTTGGAAATTATCGCTATTTTGGCGTTGATTTTAGAAAAATCCTAAAAATTAACGACTTAACTTATTCGAAATTTAAAAGTTTGAGCTTGTTCAGTGCCCAAACAAAAGTATTTGAGGCAAATATGAGGATAATCGACTAATATTTGTAGCTTTGGTGGCGATTTCATTGTTCAGTCAATTTTCTGAAGAAGGGACGATTTGACTTATTTTACTTTTTGAAATTTTTGAACAATGAGAAAATTTTTTTTAAATTTTTTCATGCCCTTATTTCATTGTTTACGCTATTGCAAACATTTATTGACATAAAACTTTTTAGGATTTTTCTAAAATCAACGCCAAAATAGCGATAATTTCCAAATTACGAGGGAGTGGCGCGACCCCTAAAATTTTTTTAAAATGTTTTTCTTTATTTTTCCCCTCATTAGGACCCCAGACTACATCTCTTTCCGAGGTTAACTTTTTTTTTTTGAATTTCACTCCACCCTAATGTACAATGCTTTCCTTCTTATTAATTAACATAATAGTATAAACTGTACAGTAAATAAATAAATAAATAATATAAAATTAAACATAAACAAAGTTTAAGAGTTATCAACCAAATATAGCACCTGCTCATAAATGTAAAATTCAATATAGAAATTAACAAATGAACAACATAATATTATAAAAAAAAAACTAACAGTCAGGAAAAAAATTAAGTGCATTTAGAAAATAAGAAGAAATTTGTTTAAATGTGTTGAAGTAGTTCGTAGCAATATGAGGCGAAAGTGTGTTTTATAAATATTTAAATAAAACAATGGACTTATCTATACCATGGAGTCATATGCTCACTGCGATTTAGAGTGAAAACAAATCGCAACGCCCTATTTAGAGCTAAACGGACCAATTTTAAGTTGCCCTGATTGGCACTGTAATATACCTCCAAGCTGTATGTAATATGAGGCTTTATTAAAGCGTGTACAAGTCGTTCCTTAACGAAGCGTGATAGTGATAAATTCGTGGTATACAAACTCCTCAGAGAATAATTAACTTTGGAAACTACAGAATTTATGTGCTCCTCAAAATATACAAATTAAACAAAGGAAAAGTAAGAATATTATCTGAAAGAGAGTGAAAAACACGTGCGAATGACCGAACCAGTAGTAAATATGTATCTCTACTTTATTTATGTATGTAGTTTTCGAGTTAAGATTCTACTGTAAATAAATTGAGTTCCCTATTAAAAGCGAAAGGTACGGGTGTTTTTTAACCTCTCCCTGGTCTCTACAAAAATTGTTTTGGTTTTCCATAATGCTGTCGTGGTCGGAGTAGGTGTTTTTTTATTGTTAATTAATTCATAATTTATTAAACCTATTTTCTTTTATACTACAGTAAACAGTAGTTATGAGATATCTTAATATATATCGACACTGATTCACTGATACACTGATACACTGATACACTGATTCCCTGATTCACTGATTCCCTGATTCACTGACTCTGTCACGCAGTACGTAGGAATTTAAATATGCATTCAATAATAATTCTATAAATAATAATAATAAAAAAAATAATATTTTTTTTTGTACAGAAATTGTGTTTTCCCCAAATTTTTTTTTTACCAAAAAATTTTTTTTTTCCAAATTTTTTTTTTTACAATTTTTTTTTTCCACAAATTTTTTTTTTTCAACAAAATTTTTTTTTTCCACAAACATTTTTTTTTCAACAAAATATTTTTTTTTCAACAAAAATTTTTTTTTTCGGCAAAAATTTTTTTTTTCAACAACAATTTTTTTTTTCACAAACATTTTTTTTTTCAACAAAATTTATTTTTTCCACAAAAATTTTTTTTTTCAACACAATTTTTTTTTTTCAACAAAAATTTTTTTTTTCGGCAAAAATTTTTTTTTTCGGCAATCATTTTTTTTTTCACAAACATTTTTTTTTTCAACAAAATTTTTTTTTTCCACAAAAATTTGTTTTTTTAACAAAATTTTTTTTTTTCAACAAAAATTTTTTTCTCTGCAAACATTTTTTTTTCAACAAAAAACTTTTTCTTCAACAGAAATTTCTTTTTTTCAACAAAAATTTTTTTTTTCAACAAAATTTTTTTTTTCAACAAAAATTTTTTTTTTCAACAAAATTTTTTTTTTCAACAAAAATTTTTTTTTTAACAAAAATTTTTTTTTCAAGAAAAATTTTTTTTTTCAACAAAATTTTTTTTTTTCCACAAAATTTTTTTTTTTTCAACAAAATTTTTTTTCCGTGTTTCAACGGGCGCCATAGGCGCATTACAACTTACTAGTTTACATATATACAATGACCCGAACAAGGGTACACTAGTACAACCTTGTATCGATTAATATATTAGTTATTTTAATGTTCTTCTTCAAACATTTTACTCATGATGAGTTTTTTAGTCTTCACGTGTAATGAAAAAAGTAAGAACAATGTTTTAATAAGAAAAGGGTTGCTAATGAAGTGGTTGTCAGGTTGGTAAAAGATAGGATACAATTATTGAGGTGTAAGCCAAAAATATTTATTATTATGTGTATTAGCTATGGCTAATGGTGCCAACTGTACCTGAGTGAAATGCAGTATATTTTGTAATAGAACCCCTAAAAATCAAGTAGAATGCAGTAACTACACACAAAAATGCAGTATAAAATGCAGTATATTTATATTGCGATTCCGAATCATCATTCCGAATAATCATCAAATTCGTTGAAGCGGAAAAGAAAAAAATCAAGAAATTTTTTTTCACTTTTGCGGGATTTTCAATAAAAAGGACTTCGGATAATTGAACCTTCTTTCATTTAAACCCTTGTGGACCAAGACTCGAATAATAATTAATTAAATGTGAATTCAAGAAATCTGAATTTTTATGTTGTAAGTTTAAAAATGTTCAAAGACCTGCAAGGTTATTAAATATGACTAGTACGTTGGCCAGGAAACATTAATAACACTGTACAACAAAATCAAATTTTTTCCAAAATTACAAGGTCCGACCTATAAATTTTGATAGAGGAGACAAAAAAAAAAAGACACGTGTATCGGCGTTTTGAAAGTTTACATCTGGGTGTCATTTTGGGGGGAGGTAAAGTTTCCCCCAAATGCAAATTTTGTATTGTCAATCGGCATAGAAAATCGAGTAAAGCTTACGTTTAAAGTATAAGGTGTGTTCAGCAAATTTATGCCAAATGTTGCGGAGAACAATTTTGTAGAATATGTTAACCCTCTAACTCCTCAAGGCATGGGTCTTTTTTGTCCTTCTTTTAAAACAGAGCAAAAAACACCATTAAAACAGGTATTTAAGGGGTTAAAATGTTCCGCAAAAATATTCGCCGTGAAATTTTACTATAAGTCCCTACATACACCAAAACGGAAAATTCAACCAGAAAGTCAGAAATAAGACACAACACTAGATAGCTTAGGGTTAATTTTGCATTTAGTAAGAATTTTATTTTAAAGTACCCCAAAAATTTAGCACTTGTCCAGCATATTTCATTTTTGTAGAATATGTTAACCCTGTAACTCCTCTTCCCATCTGTTCTTTGGCTAATTAGATCCGTTACATTACAACAAAAACAAAAAAATCAAAACAAAAATCAATAGCTATATTTCTTATTGTACTGAAAACGTGTGCGGTACATATATTGTGTACATAATTTGTTTTGTGATTTGAGTGTTTTACTTAAAAAATAACAAAAAATTAAAGTAAACAATTAAACATTACGTGTAAGATTTGTTTGGCAAAAATGTCCAATTGTTTGGAAAAATTTGATTTGTTTTGCTATATCTGTGGTAAACATACTATACCGGAATATAAAGTTACGTTTTTCAATAGTAAAGTTGAAGACATCTATAAAAGTTATTTTGTGCTGGAAGTTTTTCCAGATGAACTGTGGACGCCGAAGCATTGCTGTCGCATTTGTTACAATGGCTTAATTTTGTGGTCCAAAGGTAATTCTTTTTTTTTGTTCTAAAACTATAGTTTTATTTTTAAACTTTCGCTGAAGGTCAACGAAATTCAATGCAGTTTGGTATTCCTATGCGGTGGTTAGATCCAGGTGAACATAATGACGCTACATGCTACGTGTGCCAAAATAGTGCTATATTAAAGTTGAATAGATATAGGCGAAAGAGTTTTGTATACCAAGCTGTACCATCAGCCATGCTCCCAGTTTCGCATTCTGATGAACTCCCAGTACCTGTGCTACAACTTCGAAGTCCTAGTCATTATGTTGATGGAACAATCACTGAAACAGGAACCTTTGATTGCGCAGGGAGTGACTACACAGGAATTGAAGTTAGCCCAAGACCAATATTAATGTCGCAAGAGCATTTAAATGCATTGGTTCGGAGACTGAATCTGTCTAAAAACAATTCAGAAATATTAGCTGCAGACTTAAAAAGTCTTCATCTACTTGAACCTGGTGTAAATATTACCAGCTTCCGTACGCGTCAAGTCAGCTTTCTGCCGTTCTTTTCAGTAAACGATGATAACACGTTTGCTTATTGCAACGATATTGAAGGAATAATGAATGCAATGAATTTTGAGTATAACCACGAGCACTGGCGTATATTTATTGATTCATCTAAGAAGAGTCTAAAAGCTGTACTGTTGTATTACGATAACAATTGCACTCTAACAATTGCAGCCAAGCTTTCTGTCTTCTATTTATAGAGGCAAGAGGTCTAGAGCCGGACAATATCCTGTTCATATGATAAAATCATAAGACCGAAATAAAACAAACGCTAAACATAAAATTTTTACTAAATGCAAAATTAACCCTAAGCTCTCTAGTGTTGTGTCTTATTTCTGACTTTCTGGTTGAATTTTCCGTTTTGGTGTATGTAGGGACTTATAGTAAAATTTCACGGCGAATATTTTTGCGGAACATTTTAACCCCTTAAATACCTGTTTTAATGGTGTTTTTTGCTCTGTTTTAAAAGAAGGACAAAAAAGACCCATGCCTTGAGGAGTTAGAGGGTTAACATATTCTACAAAATTGTTCTCCGCAACATTTGGCATAAATTTGCTGAACACACCTTATACTTTAAACGTAAGCTTTACTCGATTTTCTATGCCGATTGACAATACAAAATTTGCATTTGGGGGAAACTTTACCTCCCCCCAAAATGACACCCAGAACACTTTCAAAACGCCGATACACGTGTCTTTTTTTTTTGTCTCCTCTATCAAAATTTATAGGTCGGACCTTGTAATTTTTTTTTGTGTTGTACAGTGTAATTTGTTTTATATTTTATTTTAACTATAACTATATATAACAAGACCACTATAAATTAATTTATGCAATGGTATTTCGAAAAAGAGTCTTTAGACAGTGATAACCCACTCTTTCTCCGAGACATCTATATTTCAATAATCGAAATAAGTGTCATGTTTTTGCAAAGATCTGGAAATTATTGTATGAAATGAAAATAGACCCTTGTAGCACAACTATTAAAATACATGTATGTTCAATTTAAATTCAATATTAATGAAATTGGATGAACTTATTTTCACTTATTTTCATTTGGTTGAGATGTCTTAAATATGGTTGACACACAATTTTTTGAGATCATTTGTCGTGCCCAGAATTATTTCCAAAAAATGTTTTCATAACATAAATTGATTCTAATGTCTCCTTCGTAGTAGGTTTAATAGAATTTATTATGATTCACTCATGAGTTGCATGAATTTCTCTTAAGTTGTGTTGGCATCATAAAAATTTGTGTGTTTGCATTAAAAATGTGTTTGACATAAACGATTTTTCAAAATCATCCAGAACAACGTTACTAATATTAATTTTCAATTAAGCGATTTTTACAATTAAAAGGCGTGAGCTTATCCGAATTTGACTTTACTTATATCAAACCTAACATTATCCAAATCATTTCCGGTTTAAGCTATAGATTTATTATTTGCCCGTCTATATAGAGGGTATACCAAAGGAATGTCATTATCAGTTTGAATTCATTTTTTTCCATCCAGAAACAAAAACAAATTTTACCTATTGTACTAAGAAATCCCAATTCATGTTTATAAAAAATATTTTTTTGTACGATGAAATGTTTTTTTCAGTGTCGTTTTTACTCTCTTAATATTTCATTAGTCTCAGGGATAAAGAAAAACCGATGTCACTTAAAAAATTGTTCTAACCCATAAAATGGAATTTCTGTGACAAATATTTGTTCAAATCCGAAATGCGCGAAAATATGTTTGATACGTTATGGTTAATTTTTTGTTCGCCGCATGTCGTTTTAGTAATTAATCCGTAAATTTCGCGCAGTAACTTGCGCGATTTCTTAGTACAATAGCTAAAATTATTCCAGCGAAAACCAAATTTTAAGAACCAGAAAATTGCTTTTACTATTAGAAGAAAGCAAAGACGGCCGTGGTGTAATATATAGACTGAATCCTCCACGTAAATGCTGGCGACTTTAAGAGTAAGAGAGTAACTAATCTCCAAGCCATGTTAAACTTCTCTAGAAAAAACCTTAAACATTCAGATCCGGATTAAAACAGTAGGTCGCGGTATAGAAATTACATCGTATTCACCTAACTGATTTGAGCGAAGTTCCCCGTCTGTCCCTTCATAGAATATTAAAGTCTAAAAAAATTATACACTGTAAAACTACGAAAAAAAATCAAAAACCCTTTTATAAGGAACATTTGTAAAATTTTAAAATTCTTAATTTGCTTCTAACGCGCCATCAATATCGGTACAGGACGAACGAAATGCTTTCGATTGGTGGGTAGTTTGAAGAATTTCATTCCGCATATTTGATTGGCACCTTGGGTGTAGATAAAGTACAATATATTTGAACTGTTAGAACGCTACTAGGGCTCAAATGATACCTTATGTGACAGTATTTCTATTGTTATTAATTCCATTCATGCCAAACATATTTATATCCTCACCCTACGGAGAGAATGTTATGTCTCATTTGATACGACCCAAAACTGTAACATACAGAAGAAATCACTTTAGAGCCTAGATATCTTTGGACTAAATTCGATTCACGACTTTATAAGACGTTTTCGTGGTGTACGTCTGTCTGCCTCCATCGTTAGCACGATAACTTCTGAAAGAGTTTACCAATCGTACCATTCCTTTTCTTAACCTTACACCCTGAAAAGTATAAGGTAACATCCTTGCACCTCTTGGTATCATTGCACCATTTCAGCAGCCTTTTCGTTCTCCGATCTTCGTGCCACTTATTAACCATTCACGAAGCGGACAATGTATATATACGAGAAAGCACGTTGGGCCGAGCTCAACAATTTTTACCAGCAATTGAACTGGGAATTATGTTTCCTAAACAATAATGTTATTTCTATACATTAAGGATCCACTCAAAATACCAAGAGTTAGCGGCACAAAATGGTTTCATTAGAAGCGACGGTACCATAATTCTCAAGCAGTGGGTTAAGCTGAAACTGCATTTTAATTTGGAAGATGAAACAGAAAAATACCATAATGCTCGAATCCTACAGCGTACAGCGACGACCTTAATTATTTATATTGACATTTTTAAAAGACATCAACAAAAGCTTTCAAAGCAGTTATGCAAATTCTACTAAATTACTGCAAGTCTTGGTACTAGCCATCAGATCCCTGCAAACGCGTGTAGAAACAATCCCTTTGCTTCTCTGGCTATATTCGTAATAAGCTTGCTGTCTTGCTTGCTGCTTGCTGCCTTGACCAAACGCTGATGTGGATCGAGTGTTTTGCCAAGTAAACATTATAAAATCAAAACATAGAAATAGGATAAATATTGATACATATCCTTATACTGAAAAATATCTGAAGTTTAAATTATTGTTCGCAGATATGTATTGCACAGACACGAAAAGTGCTGCTACATCTACAGTGTACCGGAAGAGTTTCTTATAATGAAAGGAACTGACGAATCTTATATCAATAATATCGGGGATGACATTATTATAACATAATATTAGATTTGTTGTACTCTTTATTATTAACATATGCAAAATATGCATGTACAAACTTTCAACCTTTTTATTAGCATTTTTTCTAATAATATGGTCTTTAATTTATCTTTTTGTGCACATCGGTTGTTGCCAACACTGAGAACAAAGTTACATAGTTATCGATCTATTTGTTATAAAAGAAGTCACATTGTATTCTGTTCATTTGGTGTGCTATCTTGGTTGAGTTCAGTCACCAGCCAACAACAAATTCAAAGAGGAAATCAGTTTTCTACGTTCACAGTGTCAGTGGCTAAGCTATTTTAAAAGTTGCACATAATCGTTCTCTTTCTCTCTTGTATGTATTGAGAGAATGCAATAGATTTATTATTTGCCCGTCTATATAGAGGGTATAACAAAGGAATGCCATTATCAGTTTGAATTCATTTTTTTCCATCCAGAAACAAAAACAAATTTTACCTATTGTACTAAGAAATCCCAATTCATGTTTATAAAAAATATTTTTTTGTACGATGAAATGTTTTTTTCAGTGTCGTTTTTACTCTCATATTTTCATTAGTCTCAGGGATAAAGAAAAACCGATGTCACTTAAAAAATTGTTCTAACCCATAAAATGGAATTTCTGTGACAAATATTTGTTCAAATCCGAAATACGCGAAAATATGTTTGATACGTTATGGTTAATTTTTTGTTCGCCGCATGTCGTTTTAGTAATTAGTCCGTTTAATTTCGCGCAGTAACTTGCGCGATTTCTTAGTACAATAGCTAAAATTATTCCAGCGAAAACCAAATTTTAAGAACCAGAAAATTGCTTTTACTATTAAAAGAAAGCGAGGACGGCCGTGGTGTAATATATAGACTGAATCCTCCACGTAAATGCTGGCGACTTTAAGAGTAAGAGAGTAACTAATCTCCAAGCCATGTTAAACTTCTCTAGAAAAAACCTTAAACATTCGGATCCGGATTAAAACAGTAGGTCGCGGTATAGAAATTACATCGTATTCACCTAACTGATTTGAGCGAAGTTCCCCGTCTGTCCCTTCATAGAATATTAAAGTCTAAAAAAATTATACACTGTAAAACTACGAAAAAAAATCAAAAACCCTTTTATAAAAGGAACATTTGTAAAATTTTAAAATTCTTAATTTGCTTCTAACGCGCCATCAATATCGGTACAGGACGAACGAAATGCTTTCGATTGGTGGGTAGTTTGAAGAATTTCATTCCGCATATTTGATTGGCACCTTGGGTGTAGATAAAGTACAATATATTTGAACTGTTAGAACGCTACTAGGGCTCAAATGATACCTTATGTGACAGTATTTCTATTGTTATTAATTCCATTCATGCCAAACATATTTATATCCTCACCCTACGGAGAGAATGTTATGTCTCATTTGATACGACCCAAAACTGTAACATACAGAAGAAATCACTTTAGAACGTTTTCGTGGTGTACGTCTGTCTGCCTCCATCGTTAGCACGATAACTTCTGAAAGAGTTTACCAATCGTACCATTCCTTTTCTTAACCTTACACCCTGAAAAGTATAAGTTAACATCCTTGCACCTCTTGGTATCATTGCACCATTTCAGCAGCCTTTTCGTTCTCCGATCTTCGTGCCACTTATTAACCATTCACGAAGCGGACAATGTATATATACGAGAAAGCACGTTGGGCCGAGCTCAACAATTTTTACCAGCAATTTAACTGGGAATTATGTTTCCTAAACAATAATGTTATTTCTATACATTAAGGATCCACTCAAAATACCAAGAGTTAGCGGCACAAAATGGTTTCATTAGAAGCGACGGTACCATAATTCTCAAGCAGTGGGTTAAGCTGAAACTGCATTTTAATTTGGAAGATGAAACAGAAAAATACCATAATGCTCGAATCCTACAGCGTACAGCGACGACCTTAATTATTTATATTGACATTTTTAAAAGACATCAACAAAAGCTTTCAAAGCAGTTATGCAAATTCTACTGAATTACTGCAAGTCTTGGTACTAGCCATCAGATCCCTGCAAACAAAAATGATATCGTTAAATATTGAAATTGACATCTTTAAGGACGATTTCGAAAATATTCTTGAGCGGGATTTGTTTTTGGCTATGAAGGAACTACAGTTAAGGTACATATACATACATATATGTACTTACATAAACACTTGTTGCAAGTGCGTTGTGACTTTATAACTCAAAATGGTCAAACCGAATTCGCTTAAATTTTTAGGGTTTGTTCGTATGGTCGTGTATATGGTTTATATACAGGCAATGTTCGCTTAGCGCGATTTCAATATCTTTCCGTTTTTTCCGGGACTTCCGGTTTCTCTTTTGGTGTCTTGCTTGTATATATACATATATATATTTTGATAAAAAATATTTTAATTACATACATACATATTTTTTTGCTACTATAGGGACGCTTTATTTTAGTTCAGATACACTACATACACATAACAAGATAATTTCGATTAACGTGATTTCACTTTACGCTGTATTCTTGAGGACATAATTAACCGCGTTAAACGGCCATTGCCTGTATACGACTCTTCATGTCAACATGGGATTTTGTCTATATAAAAAAAAACAAATTAAAAATTTCCGAAATGAAAAACGACAAAATATTGTATACACTATATATTGAATTGATTTAATTTGTTTTCATTGTTTCCAAATAAAATCCCCAATGAATTTGATTTAATGTTAAAAGCACGCCGGGGTCCGCTAGTAGTACATTTGTTTGCCAACAAGTGTCACATGAACGTTACCGAGTTCTGACTATACTGAAGGATGTTATTTATATTGAAATGTCATTTATATGTTTTAGGCTTCCCGAAAACTTCAAAAATTTCCGTCGATTAAATATTGCGTTCTAAAAAGGATATTATAGACATTTTGGATAATTTTGTGCAACGACAATAAGATAATAAATAAATTTATCAATTGGGAAAATGTCGAAGGTACAAAGCCGCGTGTAGAAACAATCCCTTTGCTTCTCTGGCTATATTCGTAATAAGCTTGCTGTCTTGCTTGCTGCCTTGACCAAACGCTGATGTGGATCGAGTGTTTTGCCAAGTAAACATTATAAAATCAAAACATAGAAATAGGATAAATATTGATACATATCCTTATACTGAAAAATATCTGAAGTTTAAATTATTGTTCGCAGATATGTATTGCACAGACACGAAAAGTGCTGCTACATCTACAGTGTACCGGAAGAGTTTCTTATAATGAAAGGAACTGACGAATCTTATATCAATAATATCGGGGATGACAATCTTATTGAAATTATAACATAATATTAGATTTGTTGTACTCTTTATTATTAACATATGCAAAATATGCATGTACAAACTTTCAACCTTTTTATTAGCATTTTTCCTAATAATATGGTCTTTAATTTATCCTTTTGTGCACATCGGTTGTTGCCAACACTGAGAACAAAGTTACATAGTTATCGATCTATTTGTTATAAAAGAAGTCACATTGTATTCTGTTCATTTGGTGTGCTATCTTGGTTGAGTTCAGTCACCAGCCAACAACAAATTCAAAGAGGAAATCAGTTTTCTACGTTCACAGTGTCGGTGGCTAAGCTATTTTAAAAGTTGCACATAATCGTTCTCTTTCTCTCTTGTATGTATTGAGAGAATGAAGTGTGCGCTTCGTCTTTCATAGTCGCTATGAACTCAAAATCGACGATACGGGCGTTGGAATATTTGAAAACCTTTTGAGATGGGCAAACAAATCAATGAACTTTAGACGATTAGAAAGTTGTAGAAATTCCCGATGAAAATCGGGGTTTTTATGCTTGTCTATCAGCATGGGGGTTGTGCGTTCGATTCCTACAAGAGGCTGTGGTCTGTCGCTGCAAAAATCAAGACGTATGGTCTGTGTCACAAGGGTTACCCTTGGACACAAAATTGGAATATAAATTGACTTTGTATTTTAATTAAATAAAAATAAAATAAATATATTATAATTTGTGATCTACTACATGCTAAATCAACTTGTTTTCCATTTGTAGGGATTCCTTGCAGTTATAGTGAACGAGTTGCGATATAATGGTGCACAATTTGTCCTTATCCATTCCAAATATTCATCGAAGTAATATGAGTATAAACAGCAGCATCGGATCAATGGACTCGCCCAATTCATCTAATGAAACCGACGTTATTGCTTTTCAGGACATTCCCTTAACAGCTCTTAGCAAAAGTTCAAAGAAAAAACTATCTCACTTGATGAATTCAAAAAAAATACTTCGTTCTGAAGAAGGTTACGAAAGAGACTGGCGAGGCCTAGCGTTTTTAGCTAAACAGAAAAGTTTGTGCGATGAAAGCAGCATCAGTGGCGATGATCCAATGACTAAAGTCATTCAACTTTGGTGCAACAATAACCCGATCACAGCCACATTCGCGTACTTGGAGAAATATCTGGGCATTATTGATCGCTGGGATGTGTGTGATGATATCTATGAAAACTTAGGTAAGCTCATGAACTTTTATGTTTCCCTACATGTCCCATTACAAACAAAATCGTTTTTTTTTTGCCAAGCAGCAGAAGATATACTCAATATGGAATTTAAAATTCAATATCTTAAGTGCATCTACAATTCCTTCTTAAAAAGTATTTATCTTAATCTGGACTGCAATATTAAGCTTCGGCTATTTGCATCATATCGCCGAACACCGATTAAAGGCCGATTAGCATTTTTTCCCCTAAATCGTTCAAGATAATTCATTAAATTATTTTACTGGTCATACAAAATATATACTTTTATGAAACTAAACATAGCAGACTTATGTACGCAATTTGTTTATTGGCCAAATTTCACCGAAAAATGTAATATGATTGAACAGGATGTGTTCGAGAACTTAGAAACATTGTTTTGTATAACAAATAATTTATTGAATTGGTCTCAGTTAAAATTTCTTGTTAAGTTTTTAACTTACAATATGCTTGTATTTTGTGCATAAGCACATAGTAATTATTTTGTTTATCTTTTGAAATAAAAAGTCGACTTAAATCGACTATTTTTGTTGCAGCTATATAATTTATTGAATTGGTCTCAGTTAAAATTTCTTGTTAAGTTTTTAACTTACAATATGCTTGTATTTTGTGCATAAGCACATAGTAATTATTTTGTTTATCTTTTGAAATAAAAAGTCGACTTAAATCGACTATTTTTGTTGCAGCTATATAACCCGTCACAAATAATCCAGAAATTGCAATTATTACAACTTCTTTAATGGTAATTCGGCAAATAATTCTTGAAATCTAAAAATATCAATAGAAATTCTGAAATTCCGTCTTAAAGTCAGAAAACATTAATAGAAATTCAGAAAGTTGTAAATGAATTTCAAAATACAATAATTGAAATTTATAATTAGGGAATTCACAAGGTGTACTAATGTTGTAAGTTGTAACAAAGTACGAGACCTACAATAGTACGTATGTGAACAACCTGTCTTATGTGTATGTACTGACATCTAAGAAACGTACATTTTCAAAGTTCAAAAGTCAAATGTAAAAATAATAAATAATAAAAAAAATTTTTTGAATAGAAATGCCTTTCGAAAGCGAAAAAAATAAAATATTAACCGCTTTATGCGAAAATTTTGCATTTGACATACTTATGGTTGAGTCAAGTAAGTGCTGGGTCATTTCTTTGGCTTGTTACAAAAAAAAAAAAATTTCCAGGTGATGCAGATGAGGAGGATGAAATTCATGAAAATTTCAGAATGAATATGATTTGTTTGATGAAGAATCGAAGAAGTGTTCACCTGGGACTACCTAAATCAGCGGCTTGGGAGCAGAAAGTACCAAAAATTATACAAATGTACCATTTCTTCCATCACTGTCCCTTAGTACGATTTCAAAACATATATCCAAACGTTGTACTGTCGTACAATTCTTTTATATCGAGGATGATTTTTCAAAACGTGCTATTTGCATAATCACAATTTTTCAGGAGGGCAAAAAAACTGTTTCTTTAGTTAATGTAAAGAGTAAGAACTAATCTTTCTTCTACAATACTATTTAAAAATGACACCGAAGTTCTATATATGTTTTTTTTTTTAATTCCTATTATTTGCGGAGATATAGCAGATAGCACTTTTTACAATTTAAATTTGATAAAATTATATTTTCAAATAAGCAAATAGCACTTTTTGTACAAAAATACAAAAATTCTATATTGTATACTATTGAATGATTTTTATTTAAATTTCATGCTTTTTATTCAAGTTAATGGGTTTTTAATGTAAAACATTATTGGAAAGTAATATAATAACAATATTAATACATATAAAAATGTTAGAACTCATAGAATTTAAAGTAAAAGGTACCTATTAATATAAATAACAATCATTTTACGATTAGTTTTTCTTCGCCTGTTTTAAGTTGTCATAAAAATAATGATATTCTCGCGGAATAACAAGTTTTAATGCTTGCAAATGCTTCCATTTGCTTGGCTGGATAGGACGTGGAGCAGATAGTAAGGGGTTTGGTTCGTTATAACCTTCGTATGTTTTGATTGTGGTTGGAAGGTTCATGTATTCTTCATCGAAACTGAGTTTATATTTAATGTCGCCACTTGGCAGATATATAAGAGATTTTATTTGTGATACGGTGGGATCATTCTTATTTCGCCCGGGTCTAATAGTTGTAAAACGAATAAGTTTTACATCGGTATAGTTTTTAAAGAAATTATAGTCCAGATATAGAGCATCAAAGGGCATATTTATTATTTTGTTATCTATTTTGACGGTCTTTCTAGCTTCTTTTGTTATTCTTACATAGTCATTTGGCAACTATATTGTCTGCTTTTTTAACTTCACCTCAATCTTAGCGTGTGCACTGTCGCACTCCATTTGAGTGTGCCCCTTCTCTAAGTACTTCTGTTCAATTATCTTACTATTTTCGATAGCAAAAATGGACAATGCGTTTGATAAATAGTGGTTACGATTCTGATAGCCACAACCATCGGAATATATTATGATCGGTAAGGTGTCTGATAAACAATGTTTGTTTACAATTATAATTGTCACGAATTTTAAACAACAAACCTGATATGAGATCGTGCCCAACATCGTCTTCGTCGGATGAATCATAATCAATTTTAATACGTTCAAGCGTATTACAATACACGGCTTTATGCTGCTCACTTTTTGAATAAACATTCATTTCAATCATAACAAATTTCAATATAATAATAACAAAAAATTATTTTTTTATGCAAATAGCACTTTTTGTATGCACAAATTAACGTATTGCAGATAGCACAATCACAAATTTTACAATAAAATGATTGAAGAAATAATTTTTCACTTTAAAATAAATATGACACATGACAACTAAATAAGCGAACACATTGCCATCAAAAACTGATTTTCGACAAAAGTGCAAATAGCACGTTTTGAAAAATCGTCCTCGATATGGAAAATATCAACAAAAAATATACAACAGTTGTACAGCTTTAGTACGTACGACACTTACAACACTTAGGACACCCTTGTGAACACCCTAATTATATGCAAATAAACTGAACTGATTTTAATATATGCGTTGAAAGTACACTTTTCAATTCTGTTTAGCTAAATCAATTGAATGAAAATATGACTTGTTTACAAGAGTAAAGAGAATCCGATCGAAGGCTTAAATGTAAATATCTAATATCAGAAACTGATTTTATTCTCCAAAACGAAACACTCACTTAAATAAAATAGAATCTGAAAATACGTCTAGTACAGGGGCATCATATATTCAATATACATCGATTGTCCCATACAGAGAATTAATAATGTACAATTCTGTAGTTGTTTCGCTGGATTCGGATCATGGCGGGTGCCATTCAGCAAAACCATACTTAAAATTTGACTCAAAATGGAAACCCTTTAGATAATTGAGCGAACGCTTTCGCCTATTTAATAGGGGTTATCTAAAGAGTTTCCATCTGAGAGAAAAATGTACAATTAAAAGGGGAAATTATAATTATTTAGGAATTTATGGGGTAATTCATTCACTTATTCTAACTTAAGCTTAAGCTAAACACTGTTCAACATGCCGGCTCCTCTTGCAGTATGGCAACATTAAAATTGGCACGCTCCGGAGAGAGTCCATGCAAAGACGGTGTACGGTATCCGAAGGAGGAAAGATGGAGTAGTGTTTGTTGACATTTGTTTTGAATTTCTGAATTTCACAATGAACGGATGAGATACCCTGGATAGCCGCGTATTCCGACTAAATGTTCTAACTTCAGGGACCAGACAACGGATATCTGACGAACAGATACCGTTAAAATATCTATTGAACAGCGTTATACTACCCACATTCCGACGATGCTGAAGGGAGACAATAGACTTGGATACCCTACTATCCCCAATCATCACCACCGCTCTCCTCTGTACACGGTCCAAAAGCTGCAAAGATGTCTGTGGAGCTCCTGCCCATATATGGGAGTTATATTCCATTTTAGGCCGGATGTAGGTGGTGTAAACATTTACGAGATCAGATGGAGTGAAGTATTTCTTGCACCGCTTCAAAAAGCATAAACACTTGAATGCTTCTTTCGACACTTCGAATATATGTCTAGCCCAGCGAGCATCACCCTGTATCTTCATGCCCAGAACATCAATAGTGTCTGATTCGTCTATATCCACACCACCCATAGAAATTGACGACGATGCTGGATCTGGTAAACGTTTGTGTGACAACAAACTGCACTGGGTCTTTTGCGGATTAAAATCTACTCTATTCATTTGCATTTCATTTCCAAAGTGAAGGGTAAATACCAGCACGGTACGACATGTTGAAAAGATTGCGCAATGGACGAGCTAGCGTCGTCCTTATATAGGACAAGTGCTGAAATCCCATCCGGCCCCGGAGTTTTATTTACATTGAGATCTGCAAGAACCTTTTTGACCCCACGTGATCGAAAAAATATCTGAGGCATCGAACTAGACACGTTTTCGATTACGGGGAGTGTTTGACTGCTGTCTGAATGAGATGAATTCTTTGCAAATATTTCAGCCAGAAGGTCAGCTGTGTAAACCGGGTCAGTTAATATCTGGTCATCGTTAACGAGAGTTGGAATAGAAGACGAAGAAGCAGCATAGACATTATTGTCTAGAAAACATAATTTCAAATTAAATTGCTAATAGAAATTGTTGATCACGGCCCAATGTGCCATTTCGTATATATACATTATCCGCTTCGTGCTGGTTTAGAAGGGGATCGAAGATTGGAGAACGAAAAGGATGCTGAAATGGTGCAATGATCCGAGTTACCAAGAGGTGCAATAATGTTAACCTCCTACTTTTCAGGGTGTGAGGTTACGAAAAGGTCAAGAATATTATGGTATTGCCCTTCAACACGCGGAATGTGTGTTTGTTCATTCACTAGTTGCGTCAAGTTGTTATTTTTTTTTTTTATTTTTTTTTTTTTGACTAACACTCAGGGGATGCCCCCTATGAATGCAATGCACTGTGTTAGCGATAGGAAATAAGGGTATTGGAGGGAGGAAAGAGGGAGTAGTGTTTGTTGATGTTTGCCTTGAATTTGATAATATCATAGCAGGTAGGAAAAACACTTACTGGAAGATTATTCCACATGCGAACAGTACGGCTGAAGAACGAATTTTCTCTATAGTGCGTTGTCCGGTCAACCGGCCATTTGACAATGAACGGATGAGATTCCCTGGATAGCCGAGTATTCCGGCTAAATGTTCTAACTTCAGGGACCAGACGACGGATATCTTCTGAACAGATACCATTAAAATATCTATAGAATAGCGATACACAACCCACATTTCGGCGATGCTGTAGGGAGACAATAGAGCTGGATACCCTACCATCCCCTATCATCACCACCGCTCTCCTCTGTACACGGTCCAGAAGCTTCAAAGATGTTAATGGAGCCCCTGCCCATATATGCGAGTTGTATTCCATTTTAGGCCGGATGTAGGTGGTGTAAATATTTACGAGATCAGATGGGGTGAAGTATTTCTTGCACCGCTTTAAAAAGCCCAAACACTTGAATGCTTCTTTCGACACTTCGAATATATGGCTAGCCCAGCGAGCATCACCCTGTATCTTCATGCCCAGAACATCAAGAGTATCTGATACGTCGATATCCACACCACCCATAGATATTGACGACGGTGCTGGATCAGTGGAACGTTTGTGTGACAACAAACAGCACTGGGTCTTTTATGCATTAAAATCTACTCTGTTCATTTGGCCCCACTCACAAATCGTCGCCAAATCGCGGTTAAGTGAGTTATTCATCGTTCGCCTTTTGTCCTCTATCTCCGAGGGACTTGGCCGATGATCAAATGAGTACGAATGACAGAGGTTGCTGTCATCCGCAAAGGAGTAGATTGGGTTCACAGTCTGCCCCAACAGGTCGTCAATGAAAATAAGAAATAGAGAAGGAGAGAGGACAGAGCCTTGTGGAACTCCTGCGGTCAACCTATGCTCGTTGGATGAGACCCCATCTATAACAACTCGTATAGAGCGATCCCTGAGAAAACTCGATATGAATCGAGAGAAGATATTACCGACACCAAAAGCAATAAGTTTTGATATGAGTGCTCCGTGCCAGACCCTATCGAACGCCTTGGAAATATCCAGAGCCACGACCTTACTTTCACCAAGGGCGTGAATAGATCGACTCCATCGCTCCGAAAGGAACGCCATCAGGTCTCCAGTAGATCGATTTCTACGGAAGCCATACTGTCGATCATTTAGAAGGCCGTTAGACTCTAAATACTTAACAAGATGGTGGTTAACCATGCTCTCCATAACCTTCGAGAGCGCAGAACATATTGCAATTGGACGGTAATTCGCAGGATTAGTAGCCTCACCTTTCTTGGGGATCGGCTGAACATTGGCAACTTTCCAACGTGAAGGGTAAATACCAAAGACGCCATTACGTATGTATACCACAAGGCCTCTGTGGGAAGAGAAAGAGTGTGATAGCCAGGAATGTGAAAGTTCTGTGGATTAGAACCCTCACACACCTGGGTCTTACATAGAGCGAGTACATCTGGCCTATGGAACTGAACGTGCGTGCATACCGCAAAGAAATTTGCCTTCAGCCCTCGAATGTTCGCAAAATGTATTTTAAATGAACCTAAAACAAAACAATATCAAAGCATAAATACAATCCCCTCCCCTCTTGCCGCTGCTAGACCCAACAAGTGTTCAGTGTTAAACCTTCAACTCAAATCAGGCAGCGACATGAAGAGAGCACAGTTGTTTGTATTATGCGAAAAGTGATACGGGGAGGAAGGGGGGACACAGGAGAAGGGGAGCATAAAAAACTGCGAGATGTGTGTGACGGCTGTGACTGCGGTTGATGTTTATTGTTATTTTTGATTATTGTTGGTGTGCACTTTATGTATTTGGTATTGCTTTTTGTTATTGGGGCAGTGGTTGGATTTTTGTTTTTTCTGTTTTGTGAATATGTTTTTTTTGATCAGTTTTTTGGGGTGTTATTGTTGTTGTTTTGATGACACTGAACGGACAGAACATAACCAAACGCGACAACGACCGAACAAACAAAGAAGTCTGTGTGCACCGGACGGGAGACAAACTACTACGTTCGTTAGCTTTGCAAAAGTGCGAGTCGCGAGGTCGGTCAGATGACTATATCCAACTTGCGTTCTGTAGTAGCTTCTGGCAGTGAGGTGTTCAGCTGCGCGCGCACTGCACCAATGACCTCGATTTTGGTGGTCGTTGCACGACTGACGATTTACGGTGCAATACTCTCATGTGTCGTGCTTGGTCGTTTTTTACTTCCGTCGCTCCATCAGGGACTTCAGTATCAATATTTTTGCGCTTTCCGAATATAGCATCAACCTCGTTTTGTGTGGGCCTTCAGAAGCTAGAACGCGTGCTAGTGTCGTTGGGAGAAACCCCTGGGTTTTGGCCTTTTTGTTCAGCCGCTTACAGACATACGATTTTTGACGGTTGCTGTCGACTGGCGGCCGACGTCGAGCGAGAGGCTGGCTGTACACGGTCTACCATGCGACGTGGCGGCTTTACGTTCGTTCTTCTTGGATTACTCTGTGGTGGTGGACTGCGAACTCGGGCAGGATGTCTACGGCTGCGGCTGGTATGCTGGCAGGGCGACGGTTTGGACCGATTTGTCTTTCCGCGGATTTGTGTTTTCTGTTTGTGGTCTTCGATATGCAGCATTGTGTGGTGACACTTATTTCGGAAGGACACCAGTTGTGAGAATGGGATGCGCGATATCCCGTCGTTCCGAGACGGTCATGCCCTGAAACTCGCTGTACAACCGCAGAGGGTGTCTCTCATGGTAGATCCGGCGTTTAGGTGCGCTAGAAGATGTGCTGTAAATGAAAAGTTAATTATATTACAGAACTATATGTGTGTGTGAGAAAATATTATTGGGCAGAATACACAGCTTGACAAGCGTCCAAAACACCATTAATTTAGATGCAAGTTGTCGTCTTTAATGATTCCAAAATCGACTTCTCTCAGATTTTGTTGAGCAGATTTCCACTTATATTGCCATTGGAGTTCGGATATTTATTCGTTCTTCCACCGTGCAGCGTCTTTCAGTAAATGCCCTGGAGAAAGAAGTCTGGAATTCAAAATAGCTTCAATTCGGATTAGAAGAGTCGAAACTCTTCGTAAGTAAGATGACAACTATTTTTTTCAGAAAAGACTCTTCGACCGTGGCCAGATATGCTTCAGTTGAGAGATCAGAACATGTCTTCAGATGAAGAGCCCTTGTGTTTGTGTGTTTTGAAAGGTACATTGTTTGACTGGGTGTGCTGCCATTATTTTATTTCTTATACGACGTTTATACAAGGTGCAAATTTTACAGCTTCGTACACAGTTTCGTAGGACGCTTTTTTGTCGAATTGCACGTAGCTGGTGTTCAGCGTGTAACAACATTTTGTGTGTAAATTCGGTTAAAAGCTTACATTGTCTAAAATTTTCTGGAAGGAGGGTTGGATGTCGTTCATTGTTCCTGAAATCAGAATTTGCTTATTTACTCGCATTAATCGATTACTGTCAAGAAATGGATTTAACGTTAGCAATCTGCTCTTGAAACTTATTTGGTGATTGGAGTCGAGAGATTAGTATTCAACTGTATAGTGTAGGAGTTTTAATAATTTCAGTAACCTAGACTTGGCGAACAAGATTTCACTTGCAGTTATGAAATCTGTGATGTATTCGGTATTATATTTTCATTAGTCATACATCACTATGTTTACATTATCATATACTACATTCTATGACATTCTCTTTTACTTCTTCTCATCCTTGTATTCGTTATTGCTAATTGTTCTTGTGTATTATTTTTGGTAGTCAAGTACCTTAATCTTGTGATGAATATAAAGTGAATTTATACCAGATAAATACATGACAAAATCTTTTGGGATAGACCGTTTTTGATATTTGTTACAAAAGCGAAACATAAAAACGGATCACGCGTGATGCGCGGTTATAAGACGTCCGATATGTCTTTATGTTCGACGTGGGATTCAAAAGTGTTAAATTTTTTCTCCAGCGCTGGCTCTTTTATTGTTGGTTGTTTCGAGGAGTCTTTGACTAGCCATGCAGTGCCATGCCACCAAAGAGGACTGGTTAGTTCGCGTTGCCAACGTTGTCCAGTACTTCGGAGGTTTTGTTCGCCACAAAAGTCTTCCAGTGGAAAGGTGGTTTGTTTAGCCAGGATAACGCATTCATGCTGGAATTGTAAAATATAAATGTTGACTGACAGATTTTACTTGCCTGTTATAACGGCGCCGCATAATTCAAGTCTTGGCAGTTTTCTGTGGGGCTACTATACTTTTTTAAACCAGCAAATATGAGGAAGTTTCGTTCTTAGGTGAAGTGGAGCGAATATAGATACGCTTTCTCGGAGGCGTCACAGAATCCATGAATTTTGATTTTCCCGATGTCAGGAAAGACTGAAATAAAACAGTTCCATTTTTCAAGAGAATGTGGAAGAATTGACTTTATAAAAAAAAAAGTGCCTTATTGGCAATCCAGTGAATACCTAGCATTTTGGTTTCGCTTGCATCTTCCAGTTTCAGAAAATCTTCGTCAAGAAGATCCTCCGGCGGTAAGTTTGCTATGAGCTTCCTTAGAGGTAATCCTGCTGATTGTGTCAGATCAATCAGTTCAATCAATCAATCGCTTCAGTGAGATTATGTGCTCCCGATAGTACATCATCGACATATATCTGATGCTTCAGAATGTTAGCTGTTGCTGGATGCGTAGAATTACCAGCATCGCTCAGTTGCTATACGGTCCGTATTGGCCGGTAAGGTTTTTCAGATACTCTTGATGTTCTGGGCATATAGGGTGATGCTCGGGCTAGCCATATATTCGAAGTGTCGAAAAAATCATTCAAGTGTTTACACTTTTTAAAGCGGTGCAAGAAATATTTCACCCCATCTGATTTCGTAAATATTTACACATCCGTACATCCGTCCTAAAATGTAATATAACTCCCATATATGTACAGAGGAGAGCGGTGTTGATGATAGGGGATGGTCGGGTATCCATCTTTATTGTCTCCCTACAGCATCGCCGGAATGTGGGTTGTGTATCGCTATTCTATAGATATTTTAATGGTATCTGTTCACAATATATCCGTCGTCTTGTCCCTGACGTTAGAACATTTAGTCAGAATATGCGGCTGTCCAGGGTCTCCCATCCTTTCATTGTCAAACGGACGTTTGATCGGACGACGCACTATATATAAAATTCGTTCTTCATTCGTGCTAAGACATTATCAAATTCAAGGCAAACATCAACAGACAGTACTCCGACTTTCCTCCCTCCAATACCGTTCTTTCCTATCACTAACACAGTTTACTCCAAACGTCACAGTGTTTAAACAGTAATCTGGTACGGGTTCAGTAGGAGAATTTCGGAACAAAATGCACTGAAATTGCCGATCATCCTTTTTCATTATAGACTGTCGATACATTTTTCGAATGACCCCGTTGAAAATATATTTGAAGAATCGTCTCCGAAGGATGGTATTCATCAAATCATTTTGCAACGGGGGACCAATGTAAAGCATGTCGTTTAACGAACAGCTTGGAAGCGTTGAAAACTACCCGCACTTTAGTGGCTTTTTTTCAGGCTTCATCACAGCATAATGAGGTAGATAGAACGAGGAATAGCTTGAGTTGTCACAAATCTCCGTATTGGTCGTTAATTCCATATGGTCGAGTTCCAAATATGCAGACAACACGTTTGAATATTCGTAGTCTAATTCCGGGGATTTTTGCCAGATTTTTGTCCATTCGAATATACTGGAATAAGCTGCTCGTCTTGACGATCCCAATGACATCTCTGGCGTCCCATTTATTTTGAAGGGAAGTTTTTACATATTTTCCTCCGCACGGCGATATGTCGTTTTTTTGTCATTCACCGACAGCGTTTTCTTCAGTGGAATTTCCTCCAGTTCCCAAAATCTTCGGACTCCCTCGTTTAGAGAATCAGCAGCCGCTGTAACCCAGGAGGCAAAATAAATGGTGTTCAAAGATGAACACGTTTCTTGTGGTGTGTTTGGATTGTGCTATTGGAGTGTGTACGATTATATGACACATTCACCAATAACGAAAAAGGGCACGGGATAACAGCAGGAGGCCCTGAACACAGTCACATGAAGAAAAGGGTCTGCGATAAGAGAAACGGGGTGCAAACGCACACACAAACAATATTAATAGAATGTAGTACATATGTACAAATAGTCCATTGCAATTCCATGTTTCTTTAGTATTATTCGAAGATTCATACATATAGTATGTTCCAAGTATTCACTGGGTGCATTAGAAAACAAACAGATACTCGAAATAAATACTTACTCGTATGAAGCGAAGCAATTGTGTTTCTTCATAGTTTGTCCTGTCGAACCATAACAAAATTGAGTTTTCCCCCCCACAGTAGTATGAGACTCGTTGCTTTTTTTTATAAAAAAGAAAGCAACTTGGAATAATAAAATATTCCACACTTGGTATACATTTATTTATTTATTATTAATTACAATACAAAGTAAATTTATATTCTAATTTTTGGGTCCAAGGGTAAACCGGGTGACACAGACCATATGTTTAGATTTTTGCAGCGACAGAAAAAAGCCTCTGGTGGGAATCGAACCCACAACTCCCACGCTGATAGGCAAGCACGCTACCAACTCGCCTACCGGGGCGCTTACAAGTAGTATTATTAAAAGGTTCATACAGATAGTATGATCCAAGTATTTACGGGGTACATTACAAAACATCCAGACAACCTGAATACTAGTAATAACTCAGTATTCAACTCATTAGTTGGTCATTGGAACCTAAAAAATAAATAAATAAACTAAAGAGTTTTCCCCTACCAGTGGTAAGAGACTCTAGTTAAATTATTTAAATACAAAATTGAGTTTTCCCAAACCTGTGGTAAGAGACTCGTTTTATAAGAAAGAAAGCAACTTGGGATAATGAAATATTACACACTTGGTATAAAACCAGTGTTAAAAATAAAAGCGGAAACCAAGGTTTAAAAAATTAAGAAAAAATAATTTGGAATAATAAAGATTCCTCAGATGAAATAACACCAGTGTTAAAAATAAAATCGTAAACCAATGCCAATAAGTGAAACAAGTTTTTGCTTAAAATTTTTTGAGCGAATTTCCAGAAGGGAACAGAACATTTCTCTAAAATGGCAGAAAAAGTCTGAGCAAGTGTTAGAATGTAATAAACAAATCATAAAGAATGCAAAACCGGAGGATTTAGACTTAACATTGAGAAGTCTAAACTGGTTGTTGGTCGTCGTGGGAAAAAAACGAAACGATAAGGGGGAGCGATGGTGATGTTGACAAACGCTACGAGTATATGTCAAAATCTCTTTCTGTAATGATGATAAAAATAGCGGATAAAATTAATATGTCAAAAACGCAAATAAATATAGCTGCTGACTGGATGTAACCATCCACACCCATGAGTTAAAAAAATGGTATAGGACCGAGCGAAGTTCGCCGATATCTTTGAAAGAAGAAAATCAGATTCAAAAAACTGAAATGCAATGCTGTGCTGCCGAGGCCAACCGAAAGAAGGCCGTTGATGACCTTGACGATGTACAAAAGGAAAATCATCAGTTACGGCACCAGTTGGATGAAGCCCAAAAGTATTAGCACAGAACTTCAATCCAAGGATAAAATCTACTCTCAAGAAGTCATTGAGATCCGTTTATAAAATATAGAGAGATCCCGGCAAGAGTTGCATGAACAATATGAAACCAAGATGCAACAATCCCTGCAAGAGTTGCGCGAAAAATACGAAACTGCCGCCAATAGTAATACGGTAGCTGCTTCAAGTGCCATCGACGAATTACTTATACGAGTCGATAATTTTAATAGCAACAGTGAATTGGAATTGACGAATGCTGCCTTGAATGCCCGTGTTCGCGATCTGGAGCAGTTGTCGGTAAATGAACGTGCTCGCCACAATGCCGATATTACCAATCTGGAAGCGGAATTGCAACGAATGCGTGATGATATGGCACAACAACGGCAGGAATATCAGCAAGATCAGGGCTGTGTTATTCCGCCGGCAGCTCTTCACATTGGAAGAATGACGGTAGAGCAGAGAAATGACACATCAAAGGCGTGATTGGCGATAGTGATATTACGGAAGAGGAATTGTCACCGTTATTGCACCAGATGCAAGCGGCATTCAATTCTAGACCGTTATATACAATAACGAATGATAAAGATGAAGGTCCAATTCGAGCATTCTTCTCGATATGGAAACCAACAAAACTACTGTTGCTAGCGATGCCAGGGACACTAGCAGAATCTAATACTGGAGTTCGGGTCAGAGGGAAGCTATTGCAGAAGCTTCGAGGTAACTTTTGGAGAAGGTGGAAGGACGAGTACTTAACCACACTCCAACGACGATACAAATGGCACAAGGGAAAACAAGATGTCAAAGAAAGCCAGGACGTATTTTTCCAAGATGGCCAGAGCCATACACTAAAGTATGTCCGCCACTGGCTAAGTAAAAAGATGTCATGCAGGACAAGCCATCAAAAATTCAAACAAAAGAGGACCAGGATATAGCGGCTGCAGGTAGCTAGTTTTAACTATCAGTTTTTTATTTTTTATTAATGTTTAATAATATATACAATAATCTATATTATCATATTATATACAATTATATACAAAAAATTATAGAGTCCACTCGATATTAAGAAATTTACAATTAAGGGGTTCTTAATTGTACATATTTTTGCCGCCCGGCAGAATGTTCAAAGATGAACACGTTTCTTGTGGTGTGTTTGGATTGTGCTGTTGAAGTATCTACACTTCGGAGTGTGCACAATTCTGCCATCAATGTACAACTCTGCCCACGTTGCTAGTGGTATGTTCGGATTGTTCTGTTGGAGTATCTACACGTCGGAGTGTGTACGATCAAATGGCACATTCACCGATAAGGAGAAAAGGGCATGGGATAACAGAAGGAGGCCCTGAACGCAGCCACATGAAGGAAAGGGTCTGCGATAACAGATACGGCGCACAAACGCACATACAAGCAATATTAATAGAATGCAGTGCATATGTATAAATATTCCATACCAATTCCAATAACGTTGTTCTTGTATGTCAATGGTTCTTGGATTAAAGCTATATGAACCTTACCTTTATTTATATTATCCATCAGCGCGGTAGTCGCCGTTTCGCTCCGACGGAGGTTAATCTGGATGACCTTGATGCTGGTCATGCCAGAAGTCGGTCTTCTTGAGAGCTGGTGATAGGGTCCCCAGCCTCCTCTTCTGTTTTTTGCGGTACCGCGGCTTCATCAGTGCTCTCTTTATTTGTTTCCTCGTTGGCAACGTCGTTCTTGTCTGCCGTCCTGCTAATGGGTACCTTGCCGATTTTTATGTACACGGCAGTGGAGGCGAAGAATGCCCTCCCCTTCATCTCCTTCAGTCTTTCGAGGTTACCATCTTGGTTCTCTTCTCTGTGGAATATCTCCCACTTGCCCGTCTGCAGACCCTTGTTCTGGTTTCCCAGGACGTCGAGGAGTTTCCTGGGTGTGAGTTTACTGCCCCAACACTTCAGGAAGAAGGCCGCCTTTGTAAGTTCCGGAATGTCCCTTTTCCTAATCAGGTTGAGCTTACCGCACTCCCAAGGGGTAGGAACATCTTTCACTAGGCGTGCCGAGTTATTTACGCATTTATTTGATGCGAGTTGCAGCATCAATATGCCCTTGGCGTAGGAGCAGCTAAGGATCTGGATCTCGTCACAGTCGTCTCCCTTCCCGAGGACGTGATCCAAGATCATAGTGTTGATCAGCTTTTCGATTGCTGGCCTATGCTCTTCCGGGTTGCCTTTTATACCTACGGCCAGGTGTAGTAAATGCTGCCGCTCCTATGGAGACAGGCGCAGACCATCCAGCCACCCAATATGGGAAAAAACAGAAGCTGAATGGATTTGTTGACATGAGAGTAGGGGATGGGGAACTCTTAGTTTGTGTCGAGCGCCCTTCTGACATGGATGGACCTAAGGGAGTTTCCGTAAAGGATTATCCATTCCAGCATATTTTCCATAGGCGATAGTGTTAAATTTCCTCATTAAGAGTCTTACTCGAGTTGAGTCTTTCAAATCTCTTCCATCTATTACGGATATATCCTCGTGGCGTTTGTACCAGGAATCAAAAGTGGGTCATAACAAAATTCGGCAATGGTGTTAGATGATTTTTCCATTAATTGTTCTGTATTCACAGATGATGCCGTCGTTAATCTTGTTAGGATTTGATTCTACATCTCCAGTTACTCCAAAAAAACTTTTTTTTTAGTCATTATCCTCGTCGCCACAATAGGTTGCGGATCCAAACAATTTATTCCATTTGAACAATTTCACAAGAATGAAAAATATTTTTAAACAATTGATATGGTTGAATACATGAATGGAAAAACAAATTAGATTTATATAACAATAAAACAAAGTAGACTCGTTGCAAGTGTCTCACTCCAATACCTACGAATGAGTTAGACATGCCAGAACAAATAATGGCTTTGATTTTCAATTTTCTGTACCAAAAAACTCTAGTTATGGGAGAATGTAATCTAGATATTAATAATGGCATCCCCCAAGGAAGTTGTTTAAGTCCTACCTTGTTTTAAATTCCTCGGCAGAAATATCAAAAACAGCCTGTCCTTAAAGGAACATTATAAGGAGGTTACGCCCACCTGCAAAACATCACTAAACGTCTTAAAAATGCTAACGTCACTAAAACATGGGTTACACCCTGCCATCGCGAACCACCTCGCTAAATCGATAATATTTTCAAAAATTGAATATCTTATTTCCTCAATGGCTCACAGACCTACATACCTAAACAAAAAATAACAAGCTTTCAAAATCAAATACTGAGAAGAAATCTTGGTTTAACAAAAACTACTCCAATACATATAGTACATATGTGCATTGGCCGGTGTATTTCCGCTTAAACAACGGTCCCTATACTTAGCCGCCAAAGGGCTTATAAAACTGAAATCTTTCAACAAAAGCTATACCATGTCCGTGAAGATAAATTTTAAAATTTAACTAGTCAAGACACAAACCGCCTTTTTAACAGAGCGGGTATAGGGAGTTAACAGAGCCATGTTAAGTGGTAACAGTGAAAATGCTTATATATATCCAAACAATTTATTCCATTTGAACAATTTCACAAGAATGAAAAATATTTTTAAACAATTGATATGGTTGAATACATGAATGGAAAAACAAATTAGATTTATATAACAATAAACAACAAAGTAGACTCGTTGCAAGTGTCTCACTCCAATACCTACGAATGAGTTAGACATGCCAGAACAAATAATGGCTTTGATTTTCAATTTTCTGTACCAAAAAACTCTAGTTATGGGAGAATGTAATCTAGATATTAATAATGGCATCCCCCAAGGAAGTTGTTTAAGTCCTACCTTGTTTTAAATTCCTCGGCAGAAATATCAAAAACAGCCTGTCCTTAAAGGAACATTATAAGGAGGTTACGCCCACCTGCAAAACATCACTAAACGTCTTAAAAATGCTAACGTCACTAAAACATGGGTTACACCCTGCCATCGCGAACCACCTCGCTAAATCGATAATATTTTCAAAAATTGAATATCTTATTTCCTCAATGGCTCACAGACCTACATACCTAAACAAAAAATAACAAGCTTTCAAAATCAAATACTGAGAAGAAATCTTGGTTTAACAAAAACTACTCCAATACATATAGTACATATGTGCATTGGCCGGTGTATTTCCGCTTAAACAACGGTCCCTATACTTAGCCGCCAAAGGGCTTATAAAACTGAAATCTTTCAACAAAAGCTATACCATGTCCGTGAAGATAAATTTTAAAATTTAACTAGTCAAGACACAAACCGCCTTTTTAACAGAGCGGGTATAGGGAGTTAACAGAGCCATGTTAAGTGGTAACAGTGAAAATGCTTATATATATTTACGATTTCTGACCGATCGGACGAAAAAAATAAAAATAAAAAAAAATAATTTAAATAAAACAAGAGCATCCAACAGGGTATGTTTTGGAGTTGACCCTAAAATATGCATTACTAAGAACATTTGTAACTGGACATAGAGTGCAAAAGAAGGCCCACTGTGACGGACTGGAAATAGATGCTGGGTCTACAGTAGTACCATGGATAGCTCTTGTGATTCCAAATCGATCAGTATATCACACTTGTCCAAAATCTGTTTCAGAACCGATTTATTCAGATTTTAGACTTAAATTTTAAATTTCATGTAAGGCCCACTGTGACGGACTGGAAATAGATGCTGGGTCCACAGTAGTACCATGGATAGCTCTTGTGATTCCAAATCGATCTGTATATCACACTTGTCCAAAATCTGTTTCAGAACCGATTTATTCAGATTTTAGACTTAAATTTTAATTTTTCTGTAAGGCCCACTGTGACGGACTGGAAATAGATGCTGGGTCCACAGTAGTACCATGGATAGCTCTTGTGATTCCAAATCGATCTGTATATCACACATGTCCAAAATCTGTTTCAGAACCGATTTATTCAGATTTTAGACTTAAATTTTAATTTTTCTGTAAGGCCCACTGTGACGGACTGGAAATAGATGCTGGGTCCACAGTAGTACCATGGATAGCTCTTGTGATTAAACATCGATCATTATGTTGTTGGGGGTTTTCTAGACCTCATGTTTTTCTACCATTTACTTTTTGAATTAATTTTTTTGGTTGTCTCGAAGTTTAGATTACATACTTACTTTCTTATTTCCCTCTACTATTCCATGAAAGAACAGACAGGGAACTTTTACTTAATTAGCTAGATGACCTGCTGTTTAAATCCGGCTCCGAACGGCTAATGGCTTAGAGATTCATGCCTTACTCGTAAAGTCAGTCGACAGCACTTATGTGGTGTAAACGGACGTTGAATTATGTTTTGAAGGTCCTCTCTAATGCAAACCTGGATTTTCTGAGTGATAGTCGCACACTTACTTACTTATTTCCCTTAACATTCCATGAAGGAACAGACGGGGAACTTCTCTCGAATCAGTGAGCTGTGTACTATATAATTTGTATACTAACTGACCGGGACCTACTGTTTAAAGCCGGCTCCGAACGGCTAATGCTTTTCTATAGAAGTTTTACATGGCTTAGAGATTGCTCTCTTACTCGTAAATTCGCCAACATTTACGAGGTGGAAACAGCCGCTGAAAAATGTTTGATGGTCTTACTCGGATTCGAACTCGGGTTGTTCTGTGTGATAATCGCACACACTACCAACACACCACGGCCTTCCGATAGTCGCACACACTACCTTCTAAACTAAGGCCGACAATAAATGCTGTAAAGTGTGTGATTTGTAATGCAAAATTCGCTAAAAACTACAGAAACACACACCAACTTTCGAAGTTATTTCCATTTATTGTAACGTGCGTCACAGTAACAGTATGGAATTATAAATTAGAAAGTTTGAAGAGCAAATATGAATAAAAAAGTGGTGCTTTGCTTCTTCTTAAAACACGTTATATCGGCCAAAATAATGGTCTTAACTTACTGCAATTTTAACAGTATCCATTAATCCGCGGGGAAATTGGCATACATGGGTAGGATTGGACAGAAGAGCGTTGGACTGCCCTCACAACTTTGAACTACTACGAGAGCTATATTTACGATTTGGCTATATCGATAGAAAACTACATTATTATTATATTTTTCATTTTTTATTGAATAGAGAACAAATAAAGTTTTTTAAAACAGCACCATCTTGTAGCGGAAGAAGAACGACAATACTGCTATGAAATGTTAAATGCGATATTATAACTATTCCAAACGAATTTGTATTTCCGTAGAATTATGTAAATTATTCAAACATTGTACGACCAACTTTCCGTTACATAGTTCTCTATTCAAACCACGTGAATGTTTATATAATGATTTTAAAAAATAAATTTTTCTTTAAGTTCAAGACACTAAAATGTACCAAAGCAAAAATCAACAGAACGTCTTCGCTCCAGATAATGTTGATTATCCAGTCGTTGATAACACTGATTATGGACAACAAATTTTAACAACCGATGATATCATACGAGCCAAAAAGGGTTTACCCCCTCAAATGTATGATGCTTTTGTGCTTTATGCCGATGCTGACTTAAATTATGTTACCGAAATGTTAACAAAGCTAGAAGATAATACGGAGTACAATTTTAAGGTGAGAAGAAACACTTTTTTAATGTAGTTTACACTTACATTTATCATTTATTTTAGCTATGCATTAAAGATCGGGACTTGTTGGCTGGAGTTGCATTCAAGCATGTAGCATTGACAGAATTGATCGAAGAACGCTGTAATTATTTAATCGTTATTCTAACGAATGCGTTTCTAAGAAGCGCGGAAAACAAATTCTTAGTGGATTTTACACAGGCTCTGCAAATAGGTAAGGTCCAAATCACTTGATGGAAAGATACATTTGGGTATTTATTTAAAAAAAGGTCCATGATTTTGATGCACTGCTTTTATCTATTTAGTTTTTGTATCATGTCTGTTCTGAAACCACGATGTTTCCAAACTACGAACGGTCACACGGGTGATTTTGTCCTGTCTTGGAAACAAAGTATTTCTTTGTAAAAATCTAGGCTCCACATGTCACAAATACTTTTTATGTAGGTTAGGTTAGGAAGGGTGGTACATCCTAAGATGCACCTCCACTCGGAAACCCATAGGGTCCATTGTGAATCCCTTCTATGTACAGCTGGAAGTATAGAAAATATATAGAAAAGAGAAATGTGTGAGAGTCCCTGGTTTAATGTTTATGTAAGTAAGCAGTCTGTTTAGTCCATCGAGTACCCGCAACCCCCGTCGTTTATCCACCTAATACCCCTTATATAACTAATTAGGTTTCCTACACCTGTCCTCGAGATGTCCCCTAGCTATGACGATGCAAACTTGGACAATGACAAAGGATGTGTTCTATTGTCTCCAATTCGTCCTCATCCTCGCACATCCTGCAGAAGTCTGGAGATCTACTGTGCTCATAGCCCTAACTGGTCATAGCCCTAACTGAACAGTGACCTGTGATGACTCCTATTGCAATTCTGAGACTTCTTCTATCCAGTCCCATCAGTGCATTTGTTCTCGCTATATCTAACCTAGGCCACAAGACCTTCGATATATTACAACCCACTATTGTTTCCCAATTGGAAAGTATTCTTGTTAGGATATGATCCTTCTGTTTTTTGAAAAAGTGGCTGATTGGCGGTTTAACCGATCTATCCGCTTCCTCAATGTTCAAAGCTGAGCCCATTCAAGCCAGCTCATCCGCGATTTCATTCCCTTCAATATCACAGTGACCTGGCACCCAGCATAAGCCTACGTTGTAGTCCCTTAGAAGTAGGCTTAGCACCTGCCTACATTCGTTAACTACCCTAGACGAATCCTGATGGCTTGTTATGGCCCTAAAATTTTGTTTAGAACTCCTGTTGAATAAAATATGAATAAAATATTCTATTCAACATCCTCGAGTTCTTTGTTGAGACTCCGGTTCAATAAAAACGCGTGTTGGTTTTCGGTTGGTAAAACTGGTTCTGATTTATTATTTTATTCCATGCTTTAGCTTACTAATAATTATGTATGTGTCGTGTGCAAATGTGAATTGTAAACATACAATTCTTCATATTTCAATAAATACATGAGTCGTATGTTATGTAGTGCAGTGTGCAAATTGTTTACAATTTGTGTGTCGTATTACAACTAATGTGTGAGTCATGTATTGGGTTGTGTAGTGTCCAATAGCAATCATTGGAAGGGTAATCTTCTGTCCCCTTTCCCGGTAGATGTCATAACACCCCCAGACTTAGATTGGACCTCATTTTCTAAAGAAACTTGAGGGACATTCACAGAAATTTGAGTATGATTGCTCTTGCGACACTTGAAATGTGAGTATATGATTAATACAATAATTATTATCAATATTGTAATTATCATTACATAGGTAACATAATTCTGTTTTTTTTTGCTTATATGTTAATTCTTTTAACATATTGGTATTTTGTACATGGTTATATTGTAGTTGTTTTAATGATACATCAGTATTATTTAGCATCTCTATTTTCCTTATGGGATTTGGTATAATTATGGTTTCTTGGTAAAGAGTTTTATCATACCATCTATCTAATTTAATTTTACAATTTTCAATATATATCAAGTGGTTTCCTTTAAGTTCTGTTGGGAACTGATTACATGTTTGTGTTACATTTTGGTTGATATTTATAGATATTATAATGTTTATTCCTATTTCTATTATTCAGTCTTATGTCTTATTCAGTATGTTTTTTATACATTGGTTATCTACATGTTTGATATCTTTGACTCTATTTGTTACATCATATATTTCTTCATTTTTAGTTAAATACTTTTGATTATTTAGTCTGATTTGCTTATTATTTTTATTAGGTATAGGTTGTATTATTAATTCTCTGTATATATCTTGACCAAAATTCGGTATCGTTATAATGAATATTATGTCAGTATCTTTAGTTGCTACTTTCAATTCTATATTTTCCAGTTTCGTAATTGTGATATTAAAGTCGTTAATCTCCTCATCTGTCAATATGTCTCGTGTTAGTGTATTTAATTTTGCGGCTAATAACAGTTCTCTAACTTGTTCAATTATTTTCTCCAAATGATCTAATTCGTATTTTAAGCTGATTGATTCAATAAAGCAATTTGATGTGACATTAATTTTGTTTGTTCATTCCTAAGGATTGTAAGGTTGTTTAACTGCTCGTCAAAATGTTGGTTGATTCGGACTTGTTTACTAGATTGTTCTATTAAGTTATGGTCATTCGTTGCAATTACTTTAAGTTTCTCCTCTATTTCTTCTCTATCGTCATTGTCCATTGTTCCGTAAAGATATTTTAATCCTGTCCCAAATATATTAATTAGTCCTCTTTTTCGGTATTTTGGTATTAAACTGGTTAGTTGATTTGTAATATGTTTAAATTGGTGTCTTAAGTAAGGGTCATCTATTATTAGTATTTCTCTTTCCAATTGGTAGAAATATTCTAAGTACTGGTCCGGTTTGAATATGTGGAGAATTTTAGTGTAGTTTTGGATGAGTTCTCGCCTATTTGTATTATGGTATATCCGTTGCCTTGATTCAAATCAGTGATTATTAGTTTTTGTGCTGCAACTTGGTTGAATGTCAATAGAATCAGTAAGAACTTCCAAAGATCTGGAAAGATTTTTTCTTTTAATGAATTGATTTTTATGGTAGATAACACTAGTCAACAGTCAAAATGTACTCGGGATGCGATAATTTTTTCTGTGTAGATAACCTTGACATGAGCTCGTTTGGTTTTTGTTTTATTTTTTTTTTTTAAATTTTAAAAATTTTTTTTTGGTTAATTTGTTTCGTCAGAGAGATCGTACAGGTAGCCAACGGAAAACCCAAATAATTAAAAAAGTCCCCTTTCCTTTTTTCCTTTTAATTGTTCACGCACATTTATTAGCGTTTATTACTTTGCTTACGCAATCATAAAAATTAAGTAACCCTTTGTTTATTCCGTTTTGTTAATTCTGAGAATCAAAAAAAAAAGAAAAAACCTTACCATAGACAAAGTTGTGCATATGTCGAGCAAATTTTTGAAATTCATACCTTTACTCAATTGCGAATAAAAGCGAAACGCGTGCATCGATTTTCCTGATCTTTGTCTCATTTTGCTCATAGGTTATGTGACTTTACGTAAAAGTAATAAGATTTGACATTTTTTTTCATTCTGGATTTTTTAAAAAAAAAAAATTTAAATCTTTAGGCAAAAAATAAGTTTTTCCCTTTATATATTCATTTTTAACTTGGAAACTGTTGCTTGTATAGGAAAACAATATATGAACAGATTAAGGGAATTGTAATTTTAAATTTTTTAAAATTTAATTCAATTAAATCGGGCTAGTGGTTCCCGAGTTATGCCGGACGAAACAAATTAACCAAAAATTTTTTTTTAAAATTTAAAAAAAAAAAAAAACAAAAACCAAACGAAAAAAAAATTTTTTATTGCGTTTTTCGAGCTCATGTCAAGGTTATCTACACAGAAAAAATTATCGCATCCGGAGTACATGAAATTTTTTTCATTTTGTTGAGTAGTGTAATTATACCCTCACCCTACGGGTAGGAGGGTATATATCATTTGATACGGCTCAAAAGGGTAACACATAGAAATATTCAGATTAGAACCCAGGTGTCTTTGAACCAAATTCGATTCATGACTTTCTGAATCGTTTGAACCATGTCCGTCTGTCCGTCTGTCCGTCCGTCTGTCTGTCCTGCTAGTACGCACGATAACTTTCGAAAGAGTTAAGCAATCACTATGAAATTTGGCAAGGCTTAATATTTTCCCAAAACTGCTTATGGGATTGCATATGGGCTATATGGCCACACCCCTTCGGGTACCTCCCATACAAATCTGTTATTTCGCCCACTTTAGTTATCGTGTAATAATATCAATACGCCTACTCCGATCTTGGCCAAATTCCGTATTTGGTAAAAGTACAACACACAAAAGTTTCGGGCAAAAACTTGGAAATCTGGCAACTCCCCTTCTGGCACCTCCCATACAAATGTACCATCCCGCCCATTATAAACCGTGTAGTATTATAAATATGACCAATTAGATCTTGCCCAAATTCTGTATTTAGTAAAGCTATAGCTAGACAAAGTTTTGGACAAAAACTTGGAAGTCTGGCAACTCCGCTTCTGGTACCTCCCATACAAATGTACCATCCCGCCCCTTATAAACCGTCTAACACTATCAGTATGACCAACTCTATATTGCCCAAATTTTGTATTTAGTAAATCTATAGCTAGACAAAGTTTTGGACAAAAACTTGGAAGTCTGGCAACTCCCCTTCTGGTACCTCCCATACCAATGTACCATCCAATATTTATACCCTCACCCTACGGGTAGGAGGGTATATATCATTTGATACGGCTGAAAAGTGTAACACCTAGAAATATTCACATTAGAACCCAAGTCTCTTTGAACCAAATTCGATTCATGACTTTCTAAATCGTTTGAGCCATGTCCGTCTGTCCGTCTGTCTGTCCTGCTGGTACGCACGATAACTTTCGAAAAAGTTAAACAATCGCTCTGAAATTTGGCATGGGTTAATATTTTCCCAAAACTGCTTATGGGATTGCATATGGGCTATATGGCCACACCCCTTCGGGTACCTCCCATACAAATCTGCTATTTCGCCCACTTTAGTAATCGTGTAATAATATCAATACGCCCACACCCATCTTGGCCAACTTACGTATTTGGTAAAAGTACAACTGGATAAAGTTTCGGACAAAAACTTGGAAGTCTGGCAACTCTCCTTCTGGTACCTCCCATACAAATGTACCATATCGCCTACATTAGAAATCGTGTATCAATATCAATATGCCCAACGCGATCCTGCCCAAATTTTGTACTTAGTAAACCTATAGCTAGACAAAGTTTTGGACAAAAACTTGGAAGTATGGCAACTCCCCTTCTGGTACCTCCCATACAAATGTACCATCCCGCCCCTTATAAACCGTCTAAAACTATCAGTATGGACAAAAACTTGGAAGTCTGGCAACTCCCCTTCTGGTACCTCCCATACAAATGTACCATATCGCCTACATTAGAAATCGTGTATCAATATCAATATGCCCAACGCGATCCTGCCCAAATTTTGTACTTAGTAAACCTATAGCTAGACAAAGTTTTGGACAAAAACTTGGAAGTATGGCAACTCCCCTTCTGGTACCTCCCATACAAATGTACCATATCGCCTACATTAGAAATCGTGTATCAATATCAATATGCCCAACGCGATCCTGCCCAAATTTTGTACTTAGTAAACCTATAGCTAGACAAAGTTTTGGACAAAAACTTGGAAGTATGGCAACTCCCCTTCTGGTACCTCCCATACAAATGTACCATCCCGCCCCTGATAAACCGTCTAAAACTATCAGTATGGCCAACGCTATCTTGCCCAAATTTTGAATTTACTAAAGCTATAGCTAGACAAAGTTTTGGACAAAAACTTGGAAGTTTGGCAACTCCCCTTATGGTACCTCCCATACAAATGTACCATCCCGCCCCAGATAAACCGTCTAATACTATCAGTATGCCCAACGCGATCCTGCCCAAATTTTGTACCTAGTAAACCTATAGCTAGACAAAGTTTTGGACAAAAACTTGGATGTCTGGCAACTCCCCTTCTGGTACCTCCCATACAAATGAACCATCCCGCCTATCTTAGAAATCGTGTAATATCACCAATATGCCCAACGCGATCTTGCCCAAATTTTGTATTAAGTAAGGCTATGGTTGGACTAAGTTTTGGACAAAAACTTGGATGTCTGGCAACTCCCCTTCTGGTACCTCCCATACAAATGAACCATCCCGCCTACCTTAGAAATCGTGTAATAACACCAAAATGCCCAACGCGATCTTTCCCAAATTTTGAATTAAGTAAGGCTATAGTTGGTATAAGTTTTGGACAAAATCATGGACGTCTGGTACATACATACAATTTTCGAGAAAAAACTCTACAATATTTTTCTATAACATTCGGTATTTTGAGGTTGCTATTATGGTATATGAGACTTATATTTTTTTACTGAGGGTGAGGGTATATATAAGTCGGTTTACCCGACTGCAACTTTTCCACTGGTTTTCTATAACATTCGGTATTTTGAGGTTGCTATTATGGTATATGAGACTTATATTTTTTTACTGAGGGTGAGGGTATATATAAGTCGGTTTACCCGACTGCAACTTTTCCACTGGTTTTCTTATGGTTTCGTTCATATTTATTTTTGTCAATTCTTTTAGCTCGTATTTTCCTAACTTTTGGTTCTAACTTCTTATTATGTTCGTTCGGTGTTTTCATGTAATTTGGATTAATTTCCGCGTCTGCTCGGTTTTTATTATGATAATCAATAGTTTTTTGTTTTATTTTATCCATTTTTTCATGAATTTCTTAAAAATTTATATTATTTGAAAAATGTAAATCTATTGGTTTTTCACCAGTAGTCGTATGCATAGTATTATTATAAGCGCTGAGTGCTTGGAGGGGTAAATCTATATTAAACATTATGTCATTTTCCTTTTCTCTAACTTTTAATATCCTTATGTGTTCGTTAAGGGTTCCGTGGAATCTTTCTATATCAGAATTTCCGCTGTGTCTATTTGAAGTGATAAGATATTCCTTGTTTTTCTAGAAAATCTGTGAAAAGTTGAGTTTTTAACACTGCTTCATTATCGGTTACTAATAATTTAGGTCAAATTGAACAATTTTATATAAGCTTTTATTAAAGTCAGGGATGTTCTATCGGCAATTTCTTCTATAAGAGCATATTTGCTAAATTTGTCGATCATTGTGACATACATTTGATTGTTGTTTAAGAACCATACATCAGAATGATATATTTGAAAAGGTTCTGTAGGAGTTTCAGTTTTTTCAAATGGTAATTTAATTGGATGTCTTTCATGTTTGAAGTTACATATATGACAATTATTTATAAATTTTATTATTTCCTTCTTAAAATGAGGATAATAATATTTTTTCTTTAACTCCTGGTAAGTTTTAGTTATTCCTGGGTGATTATTTTCCAATCTATGGTGTTTAGCTACAATTTCCAACATTTCGTCATAACTTATTTCTTCTAATATATTCATTTTCACATAAACTTCCACGTTTAAAATATTATTGGGATTTTTCCTTTGTTCTGCAAATTCTTCTTGCAATTTTACAAAATCAGGTGTGTGGGTAAAATGTAGTACAACAGTTTTATTTGTCATGATTTCATCTAATATTTGCGCTATTAAATTGTCATCAAATTTTGTATAATTATAGGTGGTTCTATTGTTTCCAAATACAATTTCTTGTTTTTTGAAAAGGTTCTTCGGTGACTTTAAATAAATCATTAGGATCTTCTTCAGCTGAATGTACAGTTTGAAGTTCTAGATCTTTCCGTTTCTGAGTTTTGGGTTTTTTGTTAACTCTTTGGACCAAGTCTGGTCTTTTGTGCGTGACTTTTAAATGCTTATTTAAACCCGTCCTTGTTGCAAGGGTCTTTCCACATAAATGACAAGTGGTAAAGCGTTTATGCATTTGCTTATGATGAAGTTCCATGGTTCTGTCCTTATTGTTTTTTCCGCAGATTCTACATTTCGAGAAGTGGTTTACTTCCTTGATTCGGGATAGAGCATCTGCTACTTTGTTTTCCTTTCCCTGTACATGTGAAATGCAAAATTCATACTCGTTAAGTTTGATTTTCCATCTTATTAATTTGGAATTAGGCTCCTTTAGATTTGCTAACCAAATTAGAGGTTTGTGATCTGTATGGAGATCGAATCTCCTACCATATAAATAGTGTCTGAATTGCTTAACAGCCCATACAATGGCTAACAATTCCTTTTCAATTGTTGAATAATTACATTCATGCTTATTCAATGTACGCGATGCGAGGGATATCGGTCCGTCTTTTTGCGATAAGACAGCACCTAAAGCATAATTACTTGCGTCTGTTGTTAAAATGAATTTTTGTTCTAAGTCAGGGTATTTAAGTACCATACCTGACATTAAAATAGTCCTTAGGTTCTCGAAACTTTCGACATAATCCTTATCATTTACGTTAATAATTGAATCCTGCTTGAGGCGGATCGTTAAAGGTTTGGATATTTTTGCGTAATCGGGAATAAATTTCCGATAATAACCAGTAAGTCCAAGGAAACTTTCAATTTCCTTAATGGTTTTTGGACTAGGATAACGTTTTATACTATAAATTTTATTTGGGTTGGGCTTTATACCATGTTCTGTAACTATATGCCCTAGAAATTCTGTTTCTTTTTTTAAGAAATCTGATTTATTTAGAGAAACTTTTAAATTTGACTCTCGTAGAGTAGTAAATATCTTATCAAGGCTTTCTATATGTTCCTGCAATGAAGTCGAAAACACTAGGATATCATCCATGTATACGACACAGATTTTGTTTATACAATCCCTAAGAACGTTGTTCATCATTCGTTGAAACGTTGCCGGAGCATTCTTCAGTCCGAATGGCATTCGCACAAACTCATAATGTCCGTTGTGAGTAGTAAAGGCTGTTTTTTCCCGGTCTTCCGGTTCTACCTCAATCTGATAAAATCCTTTCGTAAGATCTAACGTTGAGAAATAGTTAGCTCTTCCAAGCTTGTCCAGAATATCATCAATTCTGGGAATCGGATATTTATCCTCGCTTGTGACCATGTTCAATTTCCGGTAATCAATGACGATTCGCCATTCCTTGTTACCTTCTTTGTCCTCCTTTTTTGGGACGATCCATAGAGGAGCATTATAAGGGGAGTTGGAATGTCTGATAATTCCCTGTTCTAACATTTCATTAATTTGTTTCTCTACTTCCTCAATATGTATCGTGGGATACCTATATGTTTTAGTATATACAGGTTCAGTATCAATTCTATGCTTAACATCATTAGTAAAGGTCAAATCGTCACCCTTATGATAAAAAACATCATCATGATTTTGAATCAAAATTCGAATGGCTTCAGATTCTTCCGAATTTAAATGATCTAATCTTAGTGGATCCGAATTACCAAGCCGCTCTATATTGTAGAGTTCCGGTAATTTAATAATATTTTCAACATCTATTAAAGAATCTTCTTCCACCTGTCCTTCGTAGTATAATTTGTAGGTTTTGTTATTTAATGTTAAAAGATTTTTACTATAGTCAATTGATGCGTTATTTCGTTTCAAAGTTGTATGTCCTAAAAGACCGTTAAAAAATGTATGGAACTTGTAAAGTCCAAATGTAGTGTCAGTTTTCAAAAGAATTTGTAAGTTTTCCATGGGAATGGTACCTTCGTGGGTTATATTTAGAAGTCCTGATGCAGTTTTAATTGTAATAGGTTTATTTAATGTTTTAATAAAATGTGGTGGACATTGATCAATATTCAACAAATTTTCCGTAGACCCAGTGTCTATTAGTAATCGCAAATATCTTGATTTCCCTCTGAGGAGAATATACGGTAGTCCTGATTGTTCGGTTCGGATGTTCGAGAGGCTGAAATTTCCTGGCTCATTACATTGTCTATTATTACATATTTTATGATTATTATTACTATTATGATTCTTACAGTTCGTCTGTTGAAGATGATTCTGCTGTCTTCTAGATTGAGCTGTTGTTGTGTCCATCGGTTCAGGATCTTGTTGGCCTTGAGTTTCTCGATGCTGTTGTTGTCTTCTTTGCTGCCAGTTCTGCTGTTGATGTTGTTGCCAATTTTGTTGGTGATTGTTATTCCGCCACTGTTGTTGTTGTTGGGGAATATACATCTTTGGTTGCCAAGTTCTATGTTGCTGGTTCTTGGACTTAGGCTGCCAATTACCACGTCCTTCATTTGTTTTATGTTGAGTCGCTGGAGTTGTGACTGTTGCCTTCTTTTCTTCCTTTAAGAATCCAGAGGATGATAACTCATGGATAGCTTCCTCCAAAGTTTGTGGTTTTAATGCACACAGAACGGTTTTCATATTCACCGGTAACCGTGTGATGAATATTTTTAGAGCTGTTTGGATATTCCTTGAGATATCCTGTAAACTTCCTTCTTGTCTGCTTTTCTGGTTCAGCATTGCCAATTTGTGAAGTATAAAGTTGTAAAAATCTAAGGTATTACCCCGATATTGGGCCCCTCTTAGATCTTCATAAAGTTGATCCGATGTTTGGAAACCTCCAAAATTAGTTTCCAACATGGATTTTATCTCCGTCCAATTGTTTAAATGCGGGTGAATTTCGATAGCTCTTCTGGCTTTCCCGGTCAATTTGATTTTGACCACATTGATGCACATCATTGAGCTTGTTCATTATATGACAATAAAGTCGGTATAATGTCATCAACGTTTGTGCAAAATGTTGACAAATCCTCCTTTCGTCCATCAAATCCCTGTATTTTCCCTAAATACTTTATAGGATCGATGTCAAGGGTTCGTCCACTTCTAACAGCTGCTGCTGCCAATGTTGCGTTGGCCTGGTTGACTGCCATGTTTTATAATTGTGATGGATTTTGTGTCCAGCAAATCCTTTTTACAATTTTTTTCCTGTCAAATTATGACAGTGGTTACACTACTGATTTACACTCAGTTAAATGCACTTATTTTGGTTAAATGTTATTTTCACTAACACTTTTTTTAATTTCAATTTAAATTAGAAATATTTTTTAAACACTTCGTATGTTCTTTTTTTCAGGGATAACAACTTAATGATGTTATCCTACCGACTGCGCCAATTTTGTTTAGAACTCCTGTTGAATAAAATATGAATAAAATATTCTATTCAACATCCTCGAGTTCTTTGTTGAGACTCCGGTTCAATAAAAACGCGTGTTGGTTTTCGGTTGGTAAAACTGGTTCTGATTTATTATTTTATTCCATGCTTTAGCTTACTAATAATTATGTATGTGTCGTGTGCAAATGTGAATTGTAAACATACAATTCTTCATATTTCAATAAATACATGAGTCGTATGTTATGTTGTGCAGTGTGCAAATTGTTTACAATTTGTGTGTCGTATTACAACTAATGTGTGAGTCATGTATTGGGTTGTGTAGTGTCCAATAGCAATCATTGGTAGGGTAATCTTCTGTCCCCTTTCCCGGTAGATGTCATAACACTAAGTGCTGCCTGACTGTCAACGTAGAAAGTAATGTTGTCTCCTTTCGGTATTATGCAACCGGAAATTTCCTCCACAGCTCGCAATACCGGAATGATTTCCTAATGTCCGCCTTTTCTATGTAGACACCAGCTCCCGTGCCTATTTTCATTTTGGACCCGTCGGTGAAGACCGCCCAAACCTCGTGCAAGTTGCGGACTCCTAGCCATGAATCCCTTTCAAGGATTTCTGGCAGGGTCAGAAATTTTGTTTTCTTAATTATGTAGTCCGATTGCTCATCTGGAACCCTTTACTGACCCTGAAGACAGAACTCTGACAGTAGTATCGAATGACCTGTTCTTGTATGTCTGAGCAGCGATGACTCTTTCAGTCGAAATATGCTTCTGGCTTCCTCACACACTATAAAATCCTTAAGGAGGAGAAGGTGTAGAATGATGTCTAATGCAGACTGTGGTGTACTTCTGATGGCCCCCGTTATGCCTAAAGCCGCACACCTCTGTACCTTTTCTAGTTCTTTGTAGTAACTGTCTACCCTTGTTGCCCCCCCCCCCCCCCTCCCCCACTCTGTACAACCATATGTAAGAACCGGGTTTACTACCGCCGTGTAGATCCATTTCACTACCCTCGGCCGAAGTCCCCAGTTCTCACCTATGGAGTTCCTGCATGCGTCGTAAGCATTAATTCCCTTTCTGAGTCTTTCTTTTGTATTTCTTTCCAGGAAAGTTTACTGTCCAGAAATCACCCTAGGTATTTGAGCTCCACCAGAGAACTGAGAACCAGTTCTGTTTTGTTTGGGTTCACTCCCATATGTTTCTTGGTGATAGTCGCACACACTATCTACCACACCACTGCCGGGAATATATGATTTGTGTTTATATTTGATATCTACACAAACCTGTGATATGAAAAACTCAGTGTTGCCGTCGACAAAAACAAAATTTGTCTCTTCTTAAAAAAATTCCTATATACAGGGTCCGCTAAATAACTTTTTTTTTGAAAATTCTATATAAAAAACTGCTGGATATTTTCTCAAAATTTTTTTTTTTATTTGAAAGTACAATCCTCTCAGGTTAATAATGGAAAATAATTTCATTCAAATGGATGCCTCGGCTGGCCATGCAGTAGCCTAACGACATCAGCTCTGCGGCTGATAATGCGATCTTCAAAAACAGGGCGAAAAACATCGAGTGTAGCTTCGGCTGTTGAATCCGAATATCCTCCTCTTAAATTTTTGTAAACAAAAATTCGCTACCAACTCGCCTTCCGGGGCGCCTATATCATAAGTATATATATATATTTTAAGTATACAATACAGAAATTGGTGGAAAAATTCGAGCTGTTGGAACATGTTAGTGATGTGAAGAATAAAACGAGTGCCCGTCGCTCAAGAACAACTGCTGTAGCCTAAAGTGTTGATGACAACCCAGGTTTGTCCATTCCTCGTCGTTCTTGGGAATTGGGCATTCCACAAACGTCATTACACCGTATTTTGCATAATGACTTAGATCTTAAGGATTATGATCTCGGTGGCAATACGCAAAATTGTCGCATCTGGGGCTCGGAAATCCCAAGAGTTATTATTGAGAAGCCTCTCCATCCTCAACGTGTGACTGTTTGGTGGGGTTTATGGTCCGGCGGGGTCATTGGACCTTACTTTTTCGAAAATGAGGTTGGATCAACAGTTACGGTTAATGGATTGCGCTATCGAGTGATGATTACTGATTTTTTTATGGTCTGTGTTCAGATTTCTGAAAATCCTCGCATGGTATTTTATCCTTTTCTGCTGAAGGTATAAAACTTTACTGGATTCGGTAATTGAATGTATTCAAATCATGTATAAAACTGTACTAGATTGTAATTTGTATACATTCAATACATGTATGTATTTCGTAGCTTGGGTTTTTTAAGATAAGCAGGCAATAAAAACATGCGTGTGTGAGATAGAACGGTGGGTTATTTTTAGGAAAAGGGACGAGCATGATAACGAGTGGAATTTTCCACAAGATGTTACGCGTGTGTGGTTTGACAAAACAAACCCACGCATGCGTCTATCGCGTTCTCGTTCCTTCTTTAGGATTAGTTTAGTTTAAGAAAATGTATGGTAGATTAAGGAAATATTAAGAAATAAAAATCAGTGTCTAACAAACATTCAGTCGTGCTAGTGCATTTTAATTAGTGTCTTGTACAGTCGGAGTTGTATGATATTGATCTGGACAAGGTTTTTTTTTTTAATTGAGTAACACTCAGGGTATGCCCCCTATAAATGCAATGCACTGTGTTAGCGATAGGACGGAAGGTTATTGGAGGGCGAAAGAGGGAGTAGTGTCTGTTGACGTGGGCCTTGAATTTTACAATGTCATAGAAGGCAGGAAAAACACTTGAAGGAAGATTATTTCACAAACGAACAGTCCGGCTGAAGAACGAATTTTCTCTATAGTGCGTCGTCCGGTAAACCGACCATTTCACAGTGAACGGATGAGAGACCCTGGATAGCCGTGTATTCCATCTAAATGTTCTAACTTCGGGGACCAGACGACGGATATCTTGTGAACAGATACCATTAAAATATCTGTAGAATATCGATACACATCCCACATTCCGGCGGTGCTGTAGGGAGACAATAGAGTTGGATACCCTATCATCACCGCCGCTCTCCTCTGTACACTGTCCAGAAGCTGCAAAGATGTCAACCACGTGTTCGAAAAAATATTTGGCGCATCGAACTAGATACGTTTCCGATCACGGGGAGTGGTTGACTGCTTTCTGGCTTTGCAAATATTTCAGCCAGAAGGTTAGCTTTGTCAACCGGGTCCGTGAATATATATATATATATAATATATGGTCATTGTTAACGAGAGTTACGATAGAAGATGATGAATTGTCCCTTACCCTTTTTACGAATGACCAAAAGCTCTTACTTCCCCTGGGAGAAGAGAGAACTTTAGCACGAAGACGCTGTTCGTAAAGAAGTTTTTCGCGCCTAAGTACTCTGGCACACGATGATCTTGCCTGTTTGCGTAGCAGCTCAGTATTGGCATTTTTATTTAAACGCCAATTTCTGAACGCTTCCTCTTTGGATCTGAAAGCTTCTCTGCATGTCTGATTAAACCAACAGTACTTTGGTGGTTTGATCGAAGTAGTCTTCGAGGGAATAAATTTATTTATACCAAGAAGAATTATTTTCTCAACCATTTCAGCAGCAGCATCGACATTGTTGTCTAGGAAACACAATTTCCAGTTAATTTGCTGGTAAAAATTGTTGAGCTGGGCCCAACGTGCCTTTTTGTATATATACATTGTCGGCTTCGTGACTGGTTTAAAAGTGGCTCGAAGATCGGAGAACGAAAAGGATGCTGAAATTGTGCATGATCCGAGTGACCAAGAGGTGCAAGAATGTTAACCTCGTACTTTTCAGGGTGTGAGGTTAAGAAAAGTCAATAATATTTTGTTGTTACCGTACAACACGCGGAATGTTTGTTGGTTCGTTCACTAATTGTGCGCGTCAAATAGCTCAGCGTACTGACCCTCCGGAGATGTGTGGCTCGAATGCGGAAGCCAAGAGTTATTGTGGACATTGAAATCCCCAGCAACTACAATTTCACTGTCCGGAAAATCTTCTAAGACTTTTGAAATAGAATAGGGTAGCCTCCTTTTCCAAGTTTTCCAACTTCTATAAAGAAACCCGAAGTGTAATATGTGCGATCCAATCCTCAATTTAACCCAAAGGGAGTTGAATTCTGGATCTTGTGAGTCCAAATGTTGCTGACTCTGAAACACAACACTATTATGTATAAATACTACAAGGTCTCTGTGTGAAGAAAAAGAGGATAGAGTGTGATAATCAGGAATGTGAAAATCACATAGAGCGAGGACATCCGACCTATGGAAACGAATGTGCGAGTATACCGCAAAAAATTCGACCTCAACCCGCGAATATTCGCGAAGTGAATTTGAAACCTAACTACCATAACACTGCCAAATAATAAGACAACGTCAAAGCAAAATCTCAAATAATGCTGCACCCGTCCCGTCGCTGTTATTTCTGTTAGTTGTTTAGTGTTATACCTACAACAACTAACAGAACAGCGACAAGAAGAATGGAGAATTATTTGTGGCTAGTTGAAAAGCCCGTCAAACGACGGTCGAAAAAAATATGTCTTCAGTGGTATTGAACGTGTCTTTCTGCTTTTTATGTGTGTTTGTTGTTCTTTTTGTGAACATGACTCGCTTTGTTTGGCCATAGCAACAACAACGAAACAGCCAAACACACATGTGTAAACAACACACAGCCACACACACTGCGACTGTGAAAAGAGAATGATGACGTGTTAAAAAATGAGCGAGCAAGAAAGAGAGTAATGAAATAGAGTAAAGAAAAGCTTCACCGCAGGCAGGCATTTGTGAGGTGAACAAATTGTTATATTTAGGATATGCGAAAGGGTGAAAGGATGGGGGAACACAAGTGTTAGTCGGTGCGTTGATGCTTGTGTGGTTGTTTTTGTTGTTGGTGATGAGCGAGGGAGATGGTCCGGTTTATGTTGTTGTTGGTGATGGCTGTGTTGTGTGTTAAATTTTACTTGTAGTTTCGTTATTATTTTTTATTGCTGCTTTGTTATTTCTTTTAGTATTGCGTTTTGTATTTGCGGTCTATTGTTTCTTGTTTTGTAGTTGTTATTTTAGTTATTTTAATATTATTTTGTTTTTGTTTTCTTATTTGTTGGACAAAGACGGACTAGACAAACGCGACGCTGACGGAACAAAAAAATTGTGCATGCACAATGGACAAAGCACAGAACACTACTGGGAAAAGACTTCTTCCTTTGGGGCCACGTGAAAGATAAGGTATACGCCAACAGCCCAGCGTCGATTCAAGACCTCAAAAATATAATTCGTGAGGCTATCGAGGAAATAGCCACGCAGCCACTTTGCGATTCGGTTATAGAAAATGTCATGAGGATATTGTCCTGTAAGCGTGGTCATGGTGGCCATTTGGCTGATGTTGTTTTTCATGGAAAACCCTGTATTTGTTATTGTGTTTCAGAAGGGACATTTGGGAAGAACCGCCTTTTAAATTTTTCCATGACCAGTTACCTTCGAACATACATTTACAAAGCATCCAAATCAACTTGAGTGAAACACTACAAAGACTATCAGATGGTATGCATTTAAATCGCTGTTGTCGAAGTTGTGAAAGAAAATTTCACCTGAATCGCTGGGCCGTTTTTCGCGACTGAAGCAATTTAGATGACGAAATTGAAGTGCAGTGCTCAGCCTACAGATAATAATCTGTTGAAGAAGATTCAAGCGATGCTTGCAAAGCGCATTGAGTTAAAAAACATCTTAATAAATATGGTGTCTATGTTAATGACTAAGTTATGCAAGTGAATCTGTAATAGGAGAATTTAATGCTAATATCATTCTTAATCTTCTACATGAATTGGATATTTTTCTACGGGAATCATTTTCATTTATTAGAAGAAAAAAAATTATAACTTGATAGATGATAATCATCCGAAAGTAAATTCTATGGATGGGCTCTGATTATGGTTAAATCCAACATGCAATCTGTCAAGAAGTGTATAATTTTAGAAATTCTTAATTAAACTTCTATAAAGTAATGAATAATTATCTCATACAATTATTGAATTAATTAATTTTGTTTCTAACGTTACTTTAACATATCGTGATTCTGGCAACGACAGATTTAGTCGTTTTTTGTGCAACATGCAGAAACAATTTGAAATATTTTTGTACAAAGAAATCAGCATTAGTTATCCTGCTCTTATAAATATAATTTTGTTTACTTAACTACCATCTAAAGGTAAGATTACAAAATTCATCGTCATCTTTCATTAATGAAAATGATCGCGTGTAGTTGACAACGGATATAAGAAAGTCCCATGCCCGGATAAAGAAGGAGTGTTGGGGAGTATGCCTTGTATGCCACCTCTATATAGCCCAGAATTACAATGAAAACTGAAATAAAAGAAAGAAAAAAACCTAATGTTCACGACCACCGCAAACGTTTAAACGACCACAATTTGATCCTACTGTCGGAACGTTTCGATCTGCCAACATCGATTCAGATCATTACCTTGTGGAAGCAAAGGTGCACACTGAACTAAGTGTCGCAACAAGAGAAAGCTAGACGTCGACAAGCTCCATTCACAACAGACAACCAATGCTGTACAACAGTGGTAGGTGATAGGAGATTAAGCTGTGCTGGGTTTATTTGAGAGAAAAATCCTTCGCAAAATCTATGGTCCGGTCTGTGTTAACGAGGAGTATAGCCGTCGAATGCCAAAACCAACAACAAGGTTGATTTGTTTCTAATAAGCTTCTAAATTGTATATAGCTTAGAGATGGATTAATATCTTGCTCGTAAAGTCGCCCCATTTACGGGGTGGAAACATTCGCTGGAAATGTATCGAACATATGTTTCTTGGTGATAGTCGCACACACTATCTACCACACCACTGCCGGGAATATATGATTTGTGTTTATATTTGATATCTACACAAACCTGTGATATGAAAAACTCAGTGTTGCCGTCGACAAAAACAAAATTTGTCTCTTCTTAAAAAAATTCCTATATACAGGGTCCGCTAAATAACTTTTTTTTTTGAAAATTCTATATAAAAAACTGCTGGATATTTTCTCAAAATTTTTTTTTTTATTTGAAAGTACAATCCTCTCAGGTTAATAATGGAAAATAATTTCATTCAAATGGATGCCTCGGCTGGCCATGCAGTAGCCTAACGACATCAGCTCTGCGGCTGATAATGCGATCTTCAAAAACAGGGCGAAAAACATCGAGTGTAGCTTCGGCTGTTGAATCCGAATATCCTCCTCTTAAATTTTTGTAAACAAAAATTCGTTCAACATGGCCCGAAAATAACATAAACAAAATAAGCACTAGTTAAAAAAAAAACGTTAGATGGCCCACCATTTATAAAAACACGTTATAAGAGATGTTCTTATATCCGTTACTTACCGTACTTGTATACACACGCATAGTACATTTTAAGGGACATACACCTGAAGGAATGTCTACGAACAGTGGAGTTCACACGCTCAAGTACATGTTTAAAATTTACACATTCTGTGCAAAACTCCATGTTCAGTTCTTAACATTCTGCCGCGGCCAAAGTACAAGTGGACGGTATAATTTATATTGTAGTATTCTATCTGAAATTTGCTACTAGTTGACTTCGAATGCAGCAATGTTTAAAAGCAATTACTTTTAATATTATAATATCTTAAGTATTTATTTATTTATTACAATACAAAGTAAATTTATATTCTAATTTTGGGTCCAAGGGTAAACCGGGTGACACAGACCATTTGGCTAAAATTTTGCAGCGACAGACCAAAGCCTCTGGTGGGAATCGAACCCACAACTCCCACGCTGATAGACAAGCACGCTACCAACTCGCCTTCCGGGGCGCCTATATCATAAGTATATATATATATTTTAAGTATACAATACAGAAATTGGTGGAAAAATTCGAGCTGTTGGAACATGTTAGTGATGTGAAGAATAAAACGAGTGCCCGTCGCTCAAGAACAACTGCTGTAGCCTAAAGTGTTGATGACAACCCAGGTTTGTCCATTCCTCGTCGTTCTTGGGAATTGGGCATTCCACAAACGTCATTACACCGTATTTTGCATAATGACTTAGATCTTAAGGATTATGATCTCGGTGGCAATACGAAAAATTGTCGCATCTGGGGCTCGGAAATCCCAAGAGTTATTATTGAGAAGCCTCTCCATCCTCAACGTGTGACTGTTTGGTGGGGTTTATGGTCCGGCGGGGTCATTGGACCTTACTTTTTCGAAAATGAGGTTGGATCAACAGTTACGGTTAATGGATTGCGCTATCGAGTGATGATTACTGATTTTTTTATGGTCTGTGTTCAGATTTCTGAAAATCCTCGCATGGTATTTTATCCTTTTCTGCTGAAGGTATAAAACTTTACTGGATTCGGTAATTGAATGTATTCAAATCATGTATAAAACTGTACTAGATTGTAATTTGTATACATTCAATACATGTATGTATTTCGTAGCTTGGGTTTTTTAAGATAAGCAGGCAATAAAAACATGCGTGTGTGAGATAGAACGGTGGGTTATTTTTAGGAAAAGGGACGAGCATGATAACGAGTGGAATTTTCCACAAGATGTTACGCGTGTGTGGTTTGACAAAACAAACCCACGCATGCGTCTATCGCGTTCTCGTTCCTTCTTTAGGATTAGTTTAGTTTAAGAAAATGTATGGTAGATTAAGGAAATATTAAGAAATAAAAATCAGTGTCTAACAAACATTCAGTCGTGCTAGTGCATTTTAATTAGTGTCTTGTACAGTCGGAGTTGTATGATATTGATCTGGACAAGGTTTTTTTTTTTAATTGAGTAACACTCAGGGTATGCCCCCTATAAATGCAATGCACTGTGTTAGCGATAGGACGGAAGGTTATTGGAGGGCGAAAGAGGGAGTAGTGTCTGTTGACGTGGGCCTTGAATTTTACAATGTCATAGAAGGCAGGAAAAACACTTGAAGGAAGATTATTTCACAAACGAACAGTCCGGCTGAAGAACGAATTTTCTCTATAGTGCGTCGTCCGGTAAACCGACCATTTCACAGTGAACGGATGAGAGACCCTGGATAGCCGTGTATTCCATCTAAATGTTCTAACTTCGGGGACCAGACGACGGATATCTTGTGAACAGATACCATTAAAATATCTGTAGAATATCGATACACATCCCACATTCCGGCGGTGCTGTAGGGAGACAATAGAGTTGGATACCCTATCATCACCGCCGCTCTCCTCTGTACACTGTCCAGAAGCTGCAAAGATGTCAACCACGTGTTCGAAAAAATATTTGGCGCATCGAACTAGATACGTTTCCGATCACGGGGAGTGGTTGACTGCTTTCTGGCTTTGCAAATATTTCAGCCAGAAGGTTAGCTTTGTCAACCGGGTCCGTGAATATATATATATATATAATATATGGTCATTGTTAACGAGAGTTACGATAGAAGATGATGAATTGTCCCTTACCCTTTTTACGAATGACCAAAAGCTCTTACTTCCCCTGGGAGAAGAGAGAACTTTAGCACGAAGACGCTGTTCGTAAAGAAGTTTTTCGCGCCTAAGTACTCTGGCACACGATGATCTTGCCTGTTTGCGTAGCAGCTCAGTATTGGCATTTTTATTTAAACGCCAATTTCTGAACGCTTCCTCTTTGGATCTGAAAGCTTCTCTGCATGTCTGATTAAACCAACAGTACTTTGGTGGTTTGATCGAAGTAGTCTTCGAGGGAATAAATTTATTTATACCAAGAAGAATTATTTTCTCAACCATTTCAGCAGCAGCATCGACATTGTTGTCTAGGAAACACAATTTCCAGTTAATTTGCTGGTAAAAATTGTTGAGCTGGGCCCAACGTGCCTTTTTGTATATATACATTGTCGGCTTCGTGACTGGTTTAAAAGTGGCTCGAAGATCGGAGAACGAAAAGGATGCTGAAATTGTGCATGATCCGAGTGACCAAGAGGTGTAAGAATGTTAACCTCGTACTTTTCAGGGTGTGAGGTTAAGAAAAGTCAATAATATTTTGTTGTTACCGTACAACACGCGGAATGTTTGTTGGTTCGTTCACTAATTGTGCGCGTCAAATAGCTCAGCGTACTGACCCTCCGGAGATGTGTGGCTCGAATGCGGAAGCCAAGAGTTATTGTGGACATTGAAATCCCCAGCAACTACAATTTCACTGTCCGGAAAATCTTCTAAGACTTTTGAAATAGAATAGGGTAGCCTCCTTTTCCAAGTTTTCCAACTTCTATAAAGAAACCCGAAGTGTAATATGTGCGATCCAATCCTCAATTTAACCCAAAGGGAGTTGAATTCTGGATCTTGTGAGTCCAAATGTTGCTGACTCTGAAACACAACACTATTATGTATAAATACTACAAGGTCTCTGTGTGAAGAAAAAGAGGATAGAGTGTGATAATCAGGAATGTGAAAATCACATAGAGCGAGGACATCCGACCTATGGAAACGAATGTGCGAGTATACCGCAAAAAATTCGACCTCAACCCGCGAATATTCGCGAAGTGAATTTGAAACCTAACTACCATAACACTGCCAAATAATAAGACAACGTCAAAGCAAAATCTCAAATAATGCTGCACCCGTCCCGTCGCTGTTATTTCTGTTAGTTGTTTAGTGTTATACCTACAACAACTAACAGAACAGCGACAAGAAGAATGGAGAATTATTTGTGGCTAGTTGAAAAGCCCGTCAAACGACGGTCGAAAAAAATATGTCTTCAGTGGTATTGAACGTGTCTTTCTGCTTTTTATGTGTGTTTGTTGTTCTTTTTGTGAACATGACTCGCTTTGTTTGGCCATAGCAACAACAACGAAACAGCCAAACACACATGTGTAAACAACACACAGCCACACACACTGCGACTGTGAAAAGAGAATGATGACGTGTTAAAAAATGAGCGAGCAAGAAAGAGAGTAATGAAATAGAGTAAAGAAAAGCTTCACCGCAGGCAGGCATTTGTGAGGTGAACAAATTGTTATATTTAGGATATGCGAAAGGGTGAAAGGATGGGGGAACACAAGTGTTAGTCGGTGCGTTGATGCTTGTGTGGTTGTTTTTGTTGTTGGTGATGAGCGAGGGAGATGGTCCGGTTTATGTTGTTGTTGGTGATGGCTGTGTTGTGTGTTAAATTTTACTTGTAGTTTCGTTATTATTTTTTATTGCTGCTTTGTTATTTCTTTTAGTATTGCGTTTTGTATTTGCGGTCTATTGTTTCTTGTTTTGTAGTTGTTATTTTAGTTATTTTAATATTATTTTGTTTTTGTTTTCTTATTTGTTGGACAAAGACGGACTAGACAAACGCGACGCTGACGGAACAAAAAAATTGTGCATGCACAATGGACAAAGCACAGAACACTACTGGGAAAAGACTTCTTCCTTTGGGGCCACGTGAAAGATAAGGTATACGCCAACAGCCCAGCGTCGATTCAAGACCTCAAAAATATAATTCGTGAGGCTATCGAGGAAATAGCCACGCAGCCACTTTGCGATTCGGTTATAGAAAATGTCATGAGGATATTGTCCTGTAAGCGTGGTCATGGTGGCCATTTGGCTGATGTTGTTTTTCATGGAAAACCCTGTATTTGTTATTGTGTTTCAGAAGGGACATTTGGGAAGAACCGCCTTTTAAATTTTTCCATGACCAGTTACCTTCGAACATACATTTACAAAGCATCCAAATCAACTTGAGTGAAACACTACAAAGACTATCAGATGGTATGCATTTAAATCGCTGTTGTCGAAGTTGTGAAAGAAAATTTCACCTGAATCGCTGGGCCGTTTTTCGCGACTGAAGCAATTTAGATGACGAAATTGAAGTGCAGTGCTCAGCCTACAGATAATAATCTGTTGAAGAAGATTCAAGCGATGCTTGCAAAGCGCATTGAGTTAAAAAACATCTTAATAAATATGGTGTCTATGTTAATGACTAAGTTATGCAAGTGAATCTGTAATAGGAGAATTTAATGCTAATATCATTCTTAATCTTCTACATGAATTGGATATTTTTCTACGGGAATCATTTTCATTTATTAGAAGAAAAAAAATTATAACTTGATAGATGATAATCATCCGAAAGTAAATTCTATGGATGGGCTCTGATTATGGTTAAATCCAACATGCAATACGAGGTTGCCGAACGAAGTTCAAAACCCTACAAACGTCCAAAAGCCTACACGTTGAAAAATGGTCATTTTAAAAAAAAGTGTGCATCAACCATATATATATTTGCATGAACGACAAACATTAACTTGTTTGTAGGTTGTCAAAATATGTTTGTTTCCTACGAAATGTACACATACTTACGTGTAACTATTTAATTATTTCGACAACTTCGACATTTTTTACCAGCAATTATGTTTCCTAGACAATAAAGAATTTATCTTTGCCATAAAGCAGACAACCACTTCCCGAGATCGAAAACGTATCTAGTTCGATGCCCCAGATTTCAACGTAAATAAGGCTCCGGGCCGGATGGTATTTCAGCATTTGCCGTATGAAGGTGCTCTTCCACGCTAACTCGTCCATTGCGCTTCCGTGAAATCGATCTACTGGAGACCAGATGGCGTTCCTTTCGGAACGATGAAGTCGATCCATTCACCGCCTTGGTGATATGAAGGTCGTTTCTCTGGATATTTCCAAGGCTCCGATTACTCGGAGCTTTTGGTGTCGATTTATAACTAGTTTTCTCAGAGATCGCTCTATACGTGTTGTTCAAACCTTCACAGTCAAAACGTACACATACATATATACGTATGAATAAAAATTGCTATTGCGACAGCATTTGTTTGTTACAGTTTACCATTAATATAAAGTATGCCACAGTCTTGCAATGTAATCAATTACATGTTAATAATCAAAATAAAGAATTGGCACACTAAAAATAATCAAAGTAAAGAATTGGCACACTAAAAAATGTAATTCAGCAATTAAATAGTATATAAGACATAATAAAATCAAGAAACTTTGAGAAACATCCAAACCGTTGAGTTGCTTTCTTCTTTTCCACCCATTAACCAAGTTACAAGTGCTTGTGTTAAACTATTCATTATCTTGGTGAATCACCTCGATAATAATAAATATCAAAAGGGCAAACAAGCCTTAGCAAAGACAAAAAAATGTATAATAGACAAACTCGTCTGTTATAAACACGTGTTGTTACAGATGGGGTTGTGTTTAACGCACAATAGACCCAGTGCTGTTTGTTGTCACAGGAACGTTCCACTAATCTAACATCGTCGTCAATCTCTATGGGTGGTGTGGATATCGACAGGGTGATTCTCGTTAGGCTGGCCATATATTCGAAGTGTCGATAGAAGCATTTGAGTGTATAGGTTTTTTAAAAAGGTGCAAGAAATACTTCACCCAATCTGATCTCGTAATATTTACACCACCTATATACGGCCTAAAAAAACATATTTGCAACTTCTGGACCGTGTAAGGAGGCGAACGGTGGTGATGATAGGGGATAGTAGGGTATCCAACTCTATTGTCTCCCTACAGCATCGCCGGAAAGTGGGTTGTGCATCGCTATTCTGTAGATATTTCAATGGTATCCGTTCATCGTCTGGTCCCTGATGGTAGAACATTTAGCCGAATTACGCGGCTATCCATGGAGTCTCATCCGTTAATTGTCAAATGACCGGTTGACCGGACGACACACTTTATAGATATTCGTTTTTCAGCCAGACTGTTTGTATGTGGAATAATCTTCCTGCAAGTGTTTTTCCTGCCTGCTATGACATTATCAAATTCAAGGCCAACGTCAACAAACTCTGCTCCCTCTTTCCTCCTTCCAACCTCATTTCCTACCGCTAACACAGTTGTCACGCACAGAGTGATGCTGTATGTTGAGAGCATAAGAGAAACGAGCGAGCAGTTAGTGGGTGTACTTCAAACCCGACATGTACTGCATTTTGTCTTTATAACGACATTGCTGAAAATTCTACAAAGCAACACAAAGGTTTTGTTAAAACGACAATCAAGAATACCGTTGAGGTGAAAGACAAAACAACGGAGGTAAAATGTTTTAACTGTAATCAAATGGGTCACTACGCTAATAAATGTCCAGAGCCCCAACGTAAGAACCGGTGCGAGATCTGTAAGAGGACAACCCATCAGGCAAATAATTGTCCACAACAAAAAGATTATGATCGTCGCCCCACAGTTAATAAAGTGAATGAAATCATACATGAGGAAAAGACAGAACTTGTGAAGACAGTACGTATCAATGGCCTATTTACAAATACCTTTGTAGATCCTGGAAGCTGTCGCCCACTGATAAGAAAATCGTTTGGACAAGACATAGGTGAACTTACATCATGTTCTACCATGATCAACGGCTTTGCTGGACGTAAATTCCGATGTAATGAAAAGGTGAATGCTGACATATCCATGGATGACCAGAATTTCAACATTGATTTATTAGTGGTAAACGACGAACTCATCTCCCAGAATGTTTTGCTTGGCCGAGACATTTTATGCCAAGAAGGAAAACGATTAATTATAGAAGACGACGACTGCTGGTTGGAGTATATTCGTTCGATATCAACGGGAGACGACATCACGACAGATGAAAAGCAGAAGCTGAGAGAAATAATTCAGAATGTTTTGCTGAAACTACATCCGAGCTGGGAAAGTGTAACGTAACCCAAATGAATATCGAATGAACGACCAGTACGCCAGTAAGTGTGAAACCTTATCGCATACCTTTTCCGAGAAGACCTATAGTAGACGAATTGATTGGAGAACTACAGGAAAACGATATAATACGTCCATCAATGTCGCCGTACGCTTCGGGTATTCTGCTCGCCCAAAAGAAGAACGACGAATACCGACTTTGTGTGGATTATCGTGCCCTGAATCGCATTACGGTGAAAACTCCTTTTCCAATGGCAAATCTGGAGGAGCAGTTTGCCCAACTGGCTGGAAATAAATACTTTTCGATTCTGAATTTTCGAATGGGATACCACCAAATCGAGATGGCCGAAACCTCAAGACAATATACGGCTTTTGTGACCATTACGAGTACAACGGCATGCCCTTTGGACTTGTAAACGCTCCTGCAGTTTTTCAAAAATTAATGAACCAACTAGTCGAACGAATGAATCCCGGAGAAGTGTTAGCTTATCTCGACGACGTCATAATACCGAGTAAAACATTTGAGGAAGGTACACGTCGGCTGGAGGCTTTTCTAAATATTTTGAGGGAGAGTGGTCTTACTCTACGTCTCAATAAGTGCAAATTCCTGGTAACGGAGATTACTCATCTAGGCCATATTATTAACGGTGAATAACGCCCGGTGACGAGAAAATCAACGCAGTTCGAAATTTCAAAATTCCTGCGGATTTGACCGAAGAAAGACGGTTTTTAGGTTTGACTAATTTCTTTCGGAAATTTGTTAAAAATTATTCAATTATCACAAAACCTCTCACGATTCTAATGAAAAACGATCAGCTATTCATATGGAAGAACGACCAACAGAATGCCTTCGACGAACTTAGAAAGATTCTGTGCAGCAAACCGGTACTCGAGTTATACGACATAAAAGCAAATCATCAGGTGCATACCGATGCCAGCTCTGTGGGTATTGCGGGAATACTTCTTCAGTCTGACAACGAAAACAACTGGAAGCCTGTATTCTATTTTAGAAGACACTGTACGCCGACTGAAGCCAAATACCATAGCTACGAGTTGGAGGTCCTAGCCATTGTGGAAACTCTGAAACGACTACGTGTTTATATTTTGGGGAAACACTTCAAACTGGTAACCGACTGTGCTGCTATTGCAAAGGCCAACGTTAACAAGGAACTAATACGAAGGTTGCAAGATGGTTTCTTAAAATTATGGACTACGATTGCGAGATAATTCACCGAAAAGGTTCCCGAATGTCTCATGTTGATGCTTTGAGCCGTTCACGCGTATTACCTTCTAACGACTACGAACCCAACGACCATATCATGAAAGTAACATTGGATCAAAACGACTGGTTACTCACTGTGCAGTTACAGGACCTACAATGGAAATCTACAATGTGTTAAAAAAAGTTAAGACATCACCGCAGGCGAAACAGATAATATCGGAATACAAACTTATCAATGGTCGCCTATACCGAAATGAAATACACAAACCCCCATTTGTTGTCCCAAAATCGGTAAGATGGCGAATAGTGAAGATGTGCCACGACGACATGAGGCATTTTGGTATCGAGAAAACCATACAACGAATTGACCAAAACTTCTGGTTTCCAAGAATACGCAAATACGTGAAGGACTACATTGCCGAATGTATATCCTGTTACTATAATAAAGCAAGGGGAGGTAAACCTGAAGGACGTCTCTACGTAAACGAACCGGAACCTATACCATTTCGACGGGTTCATATCGACCACCTAGGACGTTTCGTACGAAGTAAGAGAGGGAACTGCTACGTTATCGCAGTATCCGACGCTTTTAGTAAATATCTCATAGTCAAACCTGTGCGAACGACGAAAACACAACCAGTCCTAAACGTTTTAAACGAGATTACAAGTTATTTTGGACTACCGAAAGTTATCATCAGCGATAGAGGAACAGCATTTCCCTCTAAAGTCTTTGAAGAATACTGTAGTCATAACAGTATACATCACGTAAGTACAGCAGTACGTACCCCCGGTGCAAATGGGCAGGTAGAACAAGCCAGCCGAGTTATACACAACTATCTACGAACGACTACCGAAACCGTCGGAGATTGGGATCTGACACTAAGAAAAATTCAATGGACTGTAAATTCTCAAAAAAAGGCTACCTCCGGTTTCACCCCCAACGAGCTAGTTTTTAACTATAAGCTGATTGACGTCATACAAAATCAGTTAGTTGCAGCTATACACGACGACATGATTGAGGATGACGATTTGACCGGAAAGTATATGGGCATTTCCGCCGATCCGTACGTTCGCGACCACATGTTTATTGCTATTATTATCAAAACTAAAACTCGATGAAAGCCATCTTTTGTACTAAATATAGAGCTACCAAAATGTTATCGAATCACAAAAAAAAATCGAGAAAAAAGATGTGTTCAATATTTTTTGTACATCAAAAGCGTACGAACGTACGTTTGCGACCCACGGAAATGACCATATGTCTGCTGCTGCCAACGTTGCCAAGGAAAAAGCGAAATGGAAAGATCGTTTTGATAACAATCACGCCGAGCCAACGAAATATCACGAAGGAGATTTGGTAGTGCTAGAAAACGAATCACCCGCCACCGGCGAGTCACGAAAACTCGAGCCAAAGTATCGCGAGCCATATATGATCACCAAGGTTATTGGGAACGACAGACACCTTATAGAAGACATCACAGGAATGCAGATAAAGTCACGTAGATTCTGTTCAGTCTACGCATCAGACAAGATAAAACGATGGTGTCAAAGTTGTCCTATGCTCGACGAATACGATTGGATCGAGGACGACCCAATGTCAGGACAGGCCGAATGTCACACACAGAGTGATGCTGTATGTTGAGAGCATAAGAGAAACGAGCGAGCAGTTAGTGTGTGTACTTCAAACCCGACGGTCGCATCGCGGATGAACATTTATTATTAACGCCTTAATATTTAATTAATACTTGAAAAAATAACTTATTGAATTGAACTAGCCTAGTTGTTTTTATACAGGCCATCCGTGACACAGTGCATTGCATTCATAGGGGGCATCCCCAGAGTGTTGTCTCCGAATTATCACACAATGGTCACTTTGTTCTACAATTGAAGAGAATATTGGATGAGAGTAATCATTGACAAGTGCTTAACGTGTGCATAGAAATGAATGTGTTGATGCAGAAGTTTTAGCTCGAACCCTAGAATTAAAAAACATGTCCATATTAATCATTGTGCGAATTACTAATGAACGTCCAAGGAACTGCAGATAAAAACCCACAGACAACCACTTTTATGTGTCCAAACCGTTAAGCTTCTTCTTTGCTTCTTCTGCATTTAAATTTTTTTCACTGAAAGGAACACATTATTTTATTTGACGTACTCATTGTTTTATATTTTATGTAAAAACAATAATTTTAAAACCTTTCGCATTTTCACCTTCTGATTGATAACAGAACGTTAGAAAACAAAACGCAATAAATCAAAATATGAAGTAGATCTGGGATGAAAAATCAGTTACTTCGTTTTATACTTTCCGTTCTCTAAAATTTTACTTTTTGATACCGATGGTAACAAAATGAAAAAAGATATTTACCCCCGTATTCATAAAAATATAGAAAACCTTTGTTAAGAAAAATATATGAAAATACAAAAACAATTTTCACTAATGTTTCTTAACAAAGGTTTTTTAAATTTTTATGAATATGGGTATAGTTTTCAGAATCAATTTTAGTAAAGTAGAAAAAATCTATACAATTTTTTTGTACACCGCTTCAGTGCTTTCGTCTATTGTCAAAACCAACACTGAACAAAATTGATAAAAAATGAGAAGTATATTTAAGGCGGAGGTCGTCTTAATATAATCGGGTTTACTGAGAGATGGTTAAGGCCAAGTGTACCTAGTAAAGCTGTGCATATTCCTGGATATAAAGTTTTTCGGAATGATCGCTGTGGTATGCGTGGAGGAGGTGTAGCGATGTACGTGTCATCTAGTCTGAAAGCTAGGGTGCTATCGTCAGTCTCAGAAGGCGGATTTGAAGCATTGTTTCTTCATGTTAGTTTGTACAACTCTTGTCTAATAATTGGGATTGTTTATTTACCGTGTGGCAATATTGATGTATTGGAAGGTCATATCTCAGATATAGCTTCTAGATATGCCAATATTGCCATCGTTGGAGATTACATATGTGTACTAGATGTAACGATAATTTCACTTGGATAATACTAATAGAAACAAGTTAGGAAATAAAGAGCTGTTGCTCGTGGAGTCATAAGGGGACACAAAGGAGCTCATAGAGTCCTCGTATTTCGTGACGTTAATAATTCGCACTATTTTTGGTCTCGTATGAAATCGTATGGTGCAACTAACTGTGATATTGACATAGGCAATACAATTCTGATGACCGGTAATTTCCCATCCGAATGCAAAATTGCTAAAGTTATTCCTTTACGAAAAAAGGGAACTTTGGGATTAATCTGTAATAATTATCGCCCCATAATAAATTAGGCAAAAAAATAATAATTCTCGGTCTTCCCTGTCTGCACCTTCCGTGGTAGTTGTCGTCCAACGTCTTTTGGCTGAAGCGTTTGTATTCATTAGACCGACATATCCCAGCCAGCGTACTCGGTGTATTTTGATGCGCTTAACTACGTTCATGTCGGGATATAGCTCATACAATTCGTTCGACGTCTATACTCCTCGTTAACACAGATCGGGCCATAGATTTTTCGAAGGATTTTTCTCTCAAAAACACCCAGCTAAGCTTCATCTGCTTCAGCGCTCTGTTCTTGAATTGTTTGTTGAGCTCAAACTAACATATATTTGGCAGCACGATCCTTCGCTTTATTTCGATGCTGACATTATTATTTCTATTAACGGCGACGCCGAGGTATATAAATTCTTCCACTACCTCTACGTTGCAATTGCCGGCCTTTGCTATATCGCCTTTATTTCGACGCGATGTTTGACTAGCAGTGGCAAGCATACATTTTGTTTAGTCCTCGTTCACCATTAGATCCATCTTGATTCTGGAAAAAGCACCAGTTACATCTCGCTCTATCTTACCGACGATGTCAATGACGTCCGCATATGCGAGTTCTGTAAAATTCAGCTTTTTCCGATATTTTCTCCATTAGTATGTTGGAAAATTTGCACGATTAGCTGTCACCTTGTTGAAGTGAATGGTCCGAAGAGGTCGCTTCCTATTTTTACTGATGATCTAGTGTCACTCAGAGTCATTCTACAGATGGGATGGTTTCGATGGGATCTCATACGCAGACATAGTTACTAGGTTCCCATTTTCATCTCTACACGAAGTTATGCCAGTTGACGAGTCTTTGCTTTGGTGTTTTACTCGTTGATAGAATTTTCTAGCATCATTTCTATTTCCATAGAACTCAATCTCCTCATATTTCCAAATATAATTCATTTAAATTTGATTTTTTTTAGGAAAGGTCATGCAACTTCAAAAATAAACCTTTTTGAATTAAATCCAAAGACAAATCTGTTCTGAAGAGGTCGCTTCCTATTTTTACTGATGATCTAGTGTCACTCAGAGTCATTCTACAGATGGGATGGGTTTCGATGGGATCTCATACGCAGACATAGTTACTAGGTTCCCATTTTCATCTCTACACGAAGTTATGCCAGTTGACGAGTCTTTGCTTTGGTGTTTTACTCGTTGATAGAATTTTCTAGCATCATTTCTATTTCCATAGAACTCAATCTCCTCATATTTCCAAATATAATTCATTTAAATTTGATTTTTTTTAGGAAAGGTCATGCAACTTCAAAAATAAACCTTTTTGAATTAAATCCAAAGACAAATCTGTTCTGATTGCAAGAAAAAAACAAAATTGAAAAAAAAATTATAGGAAAAACACTAATTTCATTTCCCATGTCCCGTAGTCAGGCTTGAAGCCACGACATTAGAAAATCAAACAGGTGGTTTAAGCTTCTCGGCCAATTCACCATATATGAGACGGTATCTTATTATTGAGTTTAAATTGATTGTTATTATTGGATTCAATTCAACAAAAAATAGGGGGAAATTTAGATAAATATATAAAAGAAACAACCATTTACATTATTTTGGTCCCTCGACGAAACATCTTTTGTCGGTTTCCGGTGGTAGAGCTGAACTGAACATTTTGATGTTTTTCGTTGGAGTGAAATCTTCTAAAATTTTAATGGCAAAATGTAAATGTTTTTGGTTTGGAGAAAGGTATTCATTAAGTCGCCAATTTTTGTTGTCTCTGCACTTACACATTTTAATGTGTTTTTATTTTTGACTTATACTATTTTTTTTTCCTTTCCTTGCATGTTGTTTCATTCTTTTAAATAAGTGAAGGAATTATGTTTCCTTATCTTTTTGGATAACTGGTTTCAGGATATATTACATATTTTTTCTTTGTTTGTTCTTTAAAATTCTGGATTTTTCTTGGGTTTTCCCCACATTAAAGATCTCATTGCCAACAAAATTGTTTGTTTTTCTCTAGTTACAAATTCAAGATTTACACTTTCTCTATCAGGACGTTCTGTAGCCTGGCGAAGTATGATGTTGGAGAAATGTGCTGATGTTGATGAAGAAAATGTGTCGAAGAAAATTCGTTGAGGGTTGAACGTTCCCGTAAATAATTAGCGACTGCGATCGCAGAGCTTTAATTTTGTGGAAGCGTTGACAGCGTGCTTTTAGCGTAACCAAAAAAAAAAACATGGTCCATCCAAGTGAAAAAAAATCTTAAATCATTTGCGACAACACCTTCCAAAAATACATTCCCTGTTGTAAATACTGGCAAAGGGTCTGATGTTTGTTGTCACAAAAAATATAAGAACTGTTTGTCTTACAGATAGAATCTTCACGCACATTAACACAACTAATTACGCATTAGTTTTATAACTCCTGTACCGTCCTAGACACCCGGCATGACTAATGGGATGTAGGTAGAGTTGGGTATTTCCCGAAAAAATCCCAATCTTGAGATTCGGGATTTCCCGAAATAACGAAAATTTCAATTCTCGAGATGTGGGATTTCAGGAATAACGAACATTTCAATTCTCGAGAATTCTCGAAATATCGGGAAAATTCAAAAAAAGTCTTAAAAAATCTAAAATCAGTGTAAAAGCAATGAATTTCATAAAATATTCTTTTTATTTATTTGTATTTAAGTATAAATAATATAAAAAATATTTGAAAATATTGCTATATCAATAATTTAAAAAAAAAAATATATTAACAAAGATAATTAAAAAAGGGGAAAAATGTGATTGAAAACATTTTTTACCAAAATGGTGTTTTAAAAAACATTGACTGTTAATGGCTTCGTCTGACAATCGCGTACAAATGGAAAAGTTATATTGTTGTTGCTTCTCGCATAGTAATTGAAACACTGGTGTGAATTGGTATGTGATTCTGAGCCGTTTTAGCTTGTTGCGATTCTGTGTAACAGAATGGCCGTTACAGTTTTCCCTGGAAACACGGATTAATTATATCGCTCATTTACTTCAATAGCGTCACAACTCAAAATACGATTTTTTGAGGAGAACCGTTTACAGATCTTACTTAGCAAGTATAGGAAAAACCTCATGGGTTTCACGAATAAAGTGCAGCCCTGAAAGTGAGTTTTAAGATATGTTTGTATAACACACGCAGAATAAAAGTCAACTTAAAGAAGAGATTTACAGCTTTTTCTTGAGCAGAAAAAGTAAAAAGTGAGTTCTGAATTTTGACACTATTGAATTAAATGAGCGATATGTGGATTCTCTGATGGGACTGGATAAAAGAAGTCTCAGAATTGCAATAAGAGTCGTCACTGCTTAGTTAGGGCTACGACCAGCAGATGGGATAGCAGATCTCCAGACTTCTGCAGGATGTGCGAGGATATACTTTATATATCTTTAATCTACTACTTCCAGCTATAATTTTCTCACCTACACAGAAGGAATTAACAATGGACCCTATGGGTCCCCGAGTGGAGGTGCATCTTAGGATGTAACACCCTTCCTAACCTAACCAAACCTATGTGTATTCTCTTACTTGCAAACGTAAGCAATTCTTTCAAAAGTAAGAGAAAGAATTGTTTTTTCTATTAATATTTGTCAACAACAAAATTTGTAAAAGAAAATGGATTTCTCGAGAAATCTTGAAATATTCTCGAGATTCGGGATTTCCCGAAATGTTAAAAATTTCAATTCTCGAGATTCGGGATGGGAAAATCTGGAAAATTTCTCGTCGGGAAATTCCCGAAGCCCAACTCTAGATGTAGGTCAGAGAATAGGAACTCGAGCGTGGAATCACGAGGTCTCAGGCTCGAATCCCAACCTAAACCAATCGCGAGTTTATTTTTTTATCATTATTTTGTTTGTACAAGCGACCCTGCACAATAATGTAAACTTCAAACCCTATTATAGATTCGTCTTATTCTTTCTTCACAGAACAAAAAACTCGTAAGATTATCCCGCTGTTATATGAGAGCTTCATTGACATACCAAGGACCTTAAATATTTATACAAACTTACGGTACAACACGAGCTCCGTGGGTTTTTGTGATTACTGGACAAAATTGGCTAACTCTATACGTAACGTCGGCATGGTTGTGGAAACCACGCAAAAAATCGCTATTTGCAGAAACGAAATCTACAGGTATTAAATACGTTCATTTTCGCGACAATATATTTCTATTATTTATTATTTAACAGGACACCCACCAGAACAAGTCGACAGTTAACAGATGTCCCACAACAGAACGTAAACTGCCTACCTTCTCCGCCCACAGAAATTCCCAGTATAAATCTCAATGGGAATGCCTTAGATCCTGTAGACAGCAACGACAGACCTAGGAAAGTGGAGCGTTCAAAGTTTCGTGCATTAACGATGCGTCACAATAGAAGTAATCCTGCTATAATTGGGAGTACATCTTTGCGTAACGCTCACTCAACAGGACAGTTACATACATCGTATCAGAACCAGAATATGTCGAGTATATCCAACATATCAACCACTAGTGAATCCAAAAAGAAGAAAAAATGGTCAAATATTTTGAGCAAGGTTTTTTCTCGTAGTAGTACTAAGCTCCAGCAGGAAACAGCCTAATAACTTACAATAGCTGTTTAATATTGGACGTGCCTTATATATCTTTAAGATTTACCTATTTTTTGTTGACCTCTACATTATCAGCTACACTTTTTAATAATTGTTATAGAGTACATATTTTTTGTTAATATTTTAAAGATGAAACTGTATTTATATGAAGGAACAAACAAAAGACATCTTGTGAATTTATCATATAATTTAAAAAAGTTGATATTAATAAAGACATCTATCCACAAAGTGTTAACTTTAAGAAGGTCTTGTTATTTATACAGCTGGGTAAGGCACATTCTCACAATGGTGTTCGAGAGCCGAACTACTAAATGTTGCGGTGGTAAGTTTCATGATCGTTCAATAACTGAAGAAAAAACATTTTTGTAAATTAAAAGTTGACTACATAATATAATATAGTGTGACTTTGAGTTCAACACAAATGTCTGCAGTAAAGATGAGCTTTATTTCCAAAACGGCGACCCAGTCACTGTGATCACTGATGTCCAAGAACGGATGCTTGCAATGTTGTTCTTTTATGTTTTTTGCAAGTCTGTTATTTTTAATGTTGCGATTCTCGTTTCATTTTTTTGAGCAACAACCCTGGAATTCCCTCGTTGACGGTTGTAGATCATTAAGTCCATAAATATATTTGTGTCCCCAATGATTTCACGCTTAAAAAAGGAAACAAGTGAAACTTGTCAGTTATTTGAGTCTACTGATAATTTGCATGCAATATGTACTTACTTATTTCCCTTAACATTCCATGAAGGAACAGACGGGGAACTTCTCTCGAATCAGTGAGCTGTGTGCGATATAATTGTGTATACTAGCTGACCGGGAACTACTGTTTAATGCCGGCTCCGAACGGCTAATGCTTTTCTAGAGATGTTTTACATGGCTTAGAGATTGCTCTCTTACTCGTAAAGTCGCCAACATTTACGTGGTGAAAACTTCCGCTTAAAAAACCATAAACAACAAAGTAGACTCGATGCAATTGTCTCACTCCAATACCTACGAATGTGTAAACCTAAATGTACCTCAGAAAATGCTAACTGAGTTAGACATGCCAGAACAAATAATGGCTTTCATTTTCAATTTTCTGTACCAAAAAACTCTAGTTATGGGAGAATGTAATCTAGATATTAATAATAGCATCCCCCAAGGAAGTTGTTTAAGTCCTTCCTTGTTTTAAATTCCTCGGCAGAAATATCAAAAACAGCCTGTCCTTAAAGGAACATTATAAGGAGGTTACGCCCACCTGCAAAACATCACTAAACGTCTTAAAAATGCTAACGTCACTAAAACATGGGTTACACCTAGAGTTGGGCTTCGGGAATTTCCCGACGAGAAATTTTCCAGATTTTTCCTTCCCGAATCTCGAGAATTGAAATTATTAACATTTCGGGAAATCCCGAATCTCGAGAATATCTCAATTCTTTCAAAAGTAAGAGAATACACATATGATTAATCCCTGGAAACTCCAAACTGTAACGTGCATTCTGTTACATAGAATCGCACACTACATGGCATAGCAACAAGCTAAAACGAACATACTGTTACGCAGAATCACATACCAATTCACTCCAGTGTTTCAATTGCTATGCGAGAAGGAACTTTTCCATTTGTACGCGATTGTCAGACGAAGCCATTAACAGTCCATGGTTTTTAAAACACCATTTTGGTAAATAATGTTTTCAATCACTTTTTTCCCCTATTTTAATAAGTATAATTTTGAATTATTTTTGTTTTTCTTTTTTTTTTGTAATTAGTTTTTGTTAAACTATTTTTTTTTTAAATTATTGAAATAGTAATATTTTCAAATATTTTTTTAGATTATTTATACTTAAATAAAAATAATATTTTATGAAATTCATTGCTTTTACACTGAATATTAGATTTTTTTAAGACTTGGAAATTTTCCCGATATTTCGAGAATTCTCGAGAATTGAATTTTCGTTATGTCGGGAAATCCCGCATCTCGAGAATTGACATTTTCGTTATTTCGGGAAATCCCGAATCTCGAGATTGGGATTTTTTCGGGAAATACCCAACTCTAGTTACACCCTGCCATCGCTAAATCGATAATATTTTCAAAAATTGAATATCTTATTTCCTCAATGGCTCACAGACCTACATACCTAAACAAAAAATAACAAGCTTTCAAAATCAAATACTGAGAAGAAATCTTGGTTTAACAAAAACTACTCCAATACATATAGTACATATGTGCATTGGCCGGTGTATTTCCGCTTAAACAACGGTCCCTATACTTAGCCGCCAAAGGGCTTATAAAACTGAAATCTTTCAACAAAAGCTATACCTCAACCTGTCAACAAATTCAGTATACAACAAATTCAAGCAAATCTTCGACACCATATGGGTTAACGCTAACATCACGCCTACAGATAAAATACACATTCTAATAAACCTATTCTCGTCATCAAAAACCAACACTCCAAAAAATGTCTAATTGCCATCTACAGTCAAAAGATAAACGACTTCCAAGCTGAAGCCTATGCCATTTGGTCCACGGACGCATCTATTGCCCAGGATGCAACAGGATGTGCTGTGTGCAACATCGCATGCAAACAAACTTTTGTTTACAAAATTCCATCTAAGACATCATCACTGACCGGGGAGCTTCACGCAATAGATAAAGCGATAGATCTTATAATCGAAGACGACATATACAAAGCGGCTATTTTCACGGACAGCAAAAATGCATGTTTTCTCTTGCGAAACAATAACTTACAAAATAATCTTGCCACCAACATATTAAATAAAATTCACAAAACGGATATTCAATATGGACCCCTTCACATTTAGGGGGTCACCCTAAACGAAACTGCTGATTATTACGCCAAGTTTGCTACAGAGGTCGGTTCTCCCATCACCTCGTATTTCACGCTAAAGGATGCTCAAAGCCATATTTACGAACTTTTGTGGAACGAATGGGTTACCGAATAAAAAGAAACAGCTACACATAAAGGAACCTATTCGACCTACATTTTTACAAATTGGTACAAAAAAGAAAATCCTACAATCGGAAAAAATATAACTAATTAATAGGCTTTTCACTGGTCATACGTACACCAAAAAATTCTTCCATCATATTAGCTTGAAAGATACCAATATGTGTTATTCCTGCCATTCAGATAATGTGTGTGTTATCAATGCATCATAAAACCTCTTCAGTCGTGTTGGAAAACATTTCCACTAACTATATATTGGAACTCCTTATGTATTTAAGAATTCCGAGACATCCTCAATAAACGTTGACTGAGCATCGTCACCTCATTCTCTTCATATTCATGTAATGATAGAATTATAACAATTCTAAAATCTTTTTTTTTTTATAAAAAATCTCAATTTAACAAAACAGCACAAATATTTCTGTGTTTTTTACATCTTCATTCACTATATTTTTAATGTTGTTTACTTTGAAATAGCTGATTTAGTACATACTTAAATTTCAAAAAATGGTATAACAAAATGTTCGTCTTTTTCTGTTTAAGGCTACTTGATTCCATTTGTTATTCTCCAGAACATTTTGAGGAACAATGGGTTAAATTTCTGTTGGCTTCCAGACATCGTTGAATCTTATGTATGAACCTATTTATTAAATATTTCCTTACGTCAGAAGTTCCTATATGTCCTTAAAATTTTTTTTACAGTTGGGATGAGGTCTTGTGAATTTCGAATAGGTTTTATAATGAGGGTATATTTGGGTATATGCTAATACGGTTTATATTACATCTAATAAGATTATTAATCGTGATTTCGGAATAAACCCTTTGTCTTACCATCAATATGAAAAATGATATTGTATTTACATTATCGTTATTCAAATTGATGAAACCGTATATTAGGAAGGAGATGGGAAGGGTGATAATGTGAAATTATATTAAAATGTTTAATTAATATAGATCAGTTTTCTTTTCCAACGAATCTTACATTAGAAAGAAAGAAATTAGACAAGTCGGTACAGCCATTCTCAAATGATACGATTACCAAATATTAATTATATAGAATAAGATAGGTAGAACAACACATTTTTTTATGAATTTTGTGTTGGAGTACATTCGGTGAGAGAAATACGAGTGGAACGATCCCATATTTCCTGAATGAGGCATGGGAGCGGTAGAAGGTAAATTCATAAAATAAACAAGTATGGGTACCACCTTTAGGGTGGATAGAAAAAATATTTGTGATTTACTACTTTAAGGCACCCATGGGACGGTAAAATATAAAAATATTTTTTTTATAGGATGGATAGGGGATAGATATGTTTGGGGAAAATGTTAGGATGTTGTTAGGTATTTTAATGGGGCATTTTATGAAAAAGAGGGCGTGGGCGAACATATAAACAAAAGAGATGTAGATTATATATAGATTACGCTATGAAATAAAAAAGATGTAATGAATATCCACTGTACAATTCTAATGTACTGTGATTCGTGTGTATTAATTATTAATTTTGGTATATTTTTTTCTACGGTAAGAATAGTAATGTTCTTTTAAAAAACTTAAATTTGTTAGCAAAACATGTACGGAAACAACTGAAACGCATTCGCATTTACTAAAGGCGAGGATTAACCCTTCGTCAGGCACATATTTTGAGCCCTTAGTTCTGGCACATGGTGTCTGGCCAGACCCCTATACATTTACATGCATTTGTATGGAAATAAGGGCTGTTTGCCGTTAAATTTTGTTTACTAAGATAGGAAAATATTTGTTATATTTTGTGTTTTTATTTCTTTTTACTATGTTATTAGCTACCTGAGGAAGAAAAAATAGACCTGAAAAATCTTTGGAATGAAAAGGCCAAACATTTTTTTGTTCTATATATATTTCTCTTTATTATTATTATTTATGAAGAATACATTGAATTTTTTTATTCAGAATTTTGCTGAAGGCAACAAAAACATAAATAATCTACTTTTGAATGTTGCTGACAAACGGGATTGTTGCATTTGCAGCAAAAAAAGAGTGTCTTACGGCGTGAAGCCACATTAAGTTTTGTTATATTGAGAGGTCTCCCAAAGTACGCTTCAAATGCTATACGAGTTGTTGGTTGAGCCACAATGTGCGGATTATTGGTGCGATTTTCAACGTTTATTTGGCTTTTTGTCCTGTTCCAAGGACTTTTTTTAATTATTAATTTATACATCGAAAGCCAACAATATTTTGGGAGAAATTACAGCCATGTACCTAAAATAGAAGTATGGTAAATTGAAGCATGACAAGTGGACAAATAGTAAGTTCGGCCGGGCCGAATCTTATATACCCTCCATCATGGATCCTTAAAAAGTCAATAAATAAGAAAACTAACTGAGTTTTTGGGCCGCTCGTGACCCGATAGTCCCAGGAACCCGATCACAAATTGTATCCAAATCATGAAAATAAATGCATATTTGGGTTCGCGAGAAAATTTCGTTGCATTTCGATACCCATATGTCCATGTTTGTCAAGGGACGGTTTTTGGGCCGCTGGTGACCCGATAGTCCCAGAAACCGGATCAAAAAATGTAGGCAAATCATGAAAATAAAGGCATATTTGGGTTCGTGAGTAAATTTCGTTGCACTTCGATACCCATATGCGCATGTTTATCATGGGCCCTTTTTTGGGCCCCAAGGGTCCACGGAACCCATGAGCACGCCCATTTTCGGGATTTTTTTCCCATCTATAAATTATATAAACTTAGAACTTAGATGTAGTGAAAAAAAATATTTGAAAAATTTGATTATGGCCGGAATATATTTAGTCCCGTAAAGGGGAACTTTTTCCCCTTTGGTCCGATATGGCCCATTCTCGAACTTAACCTGCTTACGGGCAAAAAACATCTTCCGACAAAATTTCAGCTTTTTAGCGTTGGTCGTTCGCACTCTATCGTGATTTCAACAGACAACAGACGGACGGACGGACGGACGGACAGACAGACGGACATCGCTAGAATGTCTTAGAATGTTACACTGACCAATAATATATATACTTTATAGGGTCGCAGATCACTCTTTCGAGGTGTTGCAAACGGAATGACAAACTTAGTATATACTCCATCCTATGATGGAGTGTATAATGAAATATGTCTGGCCAGAACCATGTGCCAGTTCGAGGGTTAAAGTCAATTTATTGATACATTATTTAAAATGTATTTCTACCGTTTTCGAGTTATGACAGACTTAGTCCTCAAAAAATTACATTAATATTTTTTTCTATTATTGTAGTACATCAGAATTGTACAGTGGTTACTAATTCCAAAAATAAAATCTGGCATTTTCTTTTCTTGTTTCTTTCACAAATTGTAATTGTAATGGTCTTCATTCAGGGCTAATATTACATTTAAGTGAGATTAAAGTAAGACTTGAATTTTGAGATGAGTTTGGTTCACGAAATCACTGATTTATACCAATAATACTACCTCACATTTAATAGCTCAGTACAGTAGGTAACGGATATAAGAAAGTCAACAAATACCACACAATGTTTCTAAGAAAGTAATTTTTTATATGTCCATGTATCGATATAAGAATTTGGTTGCTTATTGGAGTAATTCTTTTCTTATTGTATCTATCTTTAATACGTTCAAATAAACACAAAACTGTGGTATAAAAAATAAATATAGTTGCTTTTATTGAAAAAATAAATTCAGTTGACCGTTGGGAAATCGTGACCTTAGAACAACAAAAACTGAACATTTTACATCGTACTATAATTGATAAGATCTTTAGATTACTGTTAAAACAATAATGACAAGTAATAACTTAAAACTACCTTGGTGCAGAGGATCTCTGTTGTTCTAATGTCGCGAAATTATGGCATATTATGTTATAATGTTGAAAGATCGGTCCAGTAACTCATTATGTTGTTGGGGGTTTTCTAGACCTCATGTTTTTCTACCATTTACTTTTTGAATTAATTTTTTGGTTGTCTCGAAATTTAGATTACATACTTACTTTCTTATTTCCCTCTACTATTCCATGAAAGAACAGACAGGGAACTTTTACTAAATTAGCTAGATGACCTGCTGTTTAAATCCGGCTCCGAACGGCTAATGGCTTAGAGATTCATGCCTTACTCGTAAAGTCAGTCGACAGCACTTATGTGGTGTAAACGGACGTTGAATTATGTTTTGAAGGTCCTCTCTAATGCAAACCTGGATTTTCTGAGTGATAGTCGCACACTTACTTACTTATTTCCCTTAACATTCCATGAAGGAACAGACGGGGAACTTCTCTCGAATCAGTGAGCTGTGTACTATATAATTTGTATACTCACTGACCGGGACCTAAAGCCGGCTCTGAACGGCTAATGCTTTTCTATAGAAGTTTTACATGGCTTAGAGATTGCTCTCTTACTCGTAAATTCGCCAACATTTACGAGGTGGAAACAGCCGCTGAAAAATGTTTGATGGTCTTACTCGGATTCGAGCTCGGGTTGTTCTGTGTGATAATCGCACACACTACCAACACACCACGGCCTTCCGATAGTCGCACATACTACCTACTAAACTAAGGCCGACAATAAATGCTGTAAAGTGTGTGATTTGTAATGCAAAATTCGCTAAAAACTACAGAAACACACACCAACTTTCGAAGTTATTTCCATTTATTGTAACGTGCGTCACAGTAACAGTATGGAATTATAAATTAGAAAGTTTGAAGAGCAAATATGAATAAAAAAGTGGTGCATTGCTTCTTCTTAAAACACGTTATATCGGCCAAAATAATGGTCTTAACTTACTGCAGTTTTAACAGTATCCATTAATCCGCGGGGAAATTGGCATACATGGGTAGGATTGGACAGAAGAGCGTTGGACCGCCCTCACAACTTTGAACTACTACGAGAGCTATATTTACGATTTGGCTATATCGATAGAAAACTACATTATTATTATATTTTTCATTTTTTATTGAATAGAGAACAAATAAAGTTTTTTAAAACAGCACCATCTTGTAGCGGAAGAAGAACGACAATACTGCTATGAAATGTTAAATGCGATATTATAACTATTCCAAACGAATTTGTATTTCCGTAGAGTTATGTAAATTATTCAAACATTGTACGACCAACTTTCCGTTACATAGTTCTCTATTCAAACCACGTGAATGTTTATATAATGATTTTAAAAAATACTTTTTTCTTTAAGTTCAAGACACTAAAATGTACCAAAGCAAAAATCAACAGAACGTCTTCGCTCCAGATAATGTTGATTATCCAGTCGTTGATAACACTGATTATGGACAACAAATTTTAACAACCGATGATATCATACGAGCATTGACAGAATTGATCGAAGAACGCTGTAATTATTTAATCGTTATTCTAACGAATGCGTTTCTAAGAAGCGCGGAAAACAAATTCTTAGTGGATTTTACACAGGCTCTGCAGATAGGTAAGGTCCATTTTATAAATACTTGACTTCAAATCAAATGATGGAAAGATACATTTGGGTATTGATTTAAAAAAAAGGTCCATGATTTTGATGCACTGCTTTTATATATTTAGTTTTTGTATCATGTCTGTTCTGAAACCACGATGTTTCCAAATTACGAACGGTCACACGGGTGATTTTGTCCTGTCTTGGAAACAAAGTATTTCTTTGTAAAAATCTAGGCTCCACATGTCACAAATACTTTTTATGTAGGTTAGGTTAGGAAGGGTGGTACATCCTAAGATGCACCTCCACTCGGAAACCCATAGGGTCCATTGTGAATCCCTTCTATATACAGCTGGAAGTATAGAAAATATATAGAAAAGAGAAATGTGTGAGAGTCCCTGGTGTAATGTTTATGTAAGTAAGCAGTCTGTTTAGTCCATCGAGTACCCGCAACCCCCGTCGTTTATCCACCTAATACCCCTTATATAACTAATTAGGTTTCCTACACCTGTCCTCGAGATGTCCCCTAGCTATGACGTTGCAAACTTGGACAATGACAAAGGATGTGTTCTATTGTCTCCAATTCGTCCTCATCCTCGCACATCCTGCAGAAGTCTGGAGATCTACTGTGCTCATAGCCCTAACTGGTCATAGCCCTAACTGAACAGTGACCTGTGATGACTCCTATTGCAATTCTGAGATTTCTTCTATCCAGTCCCATCAGTGCATTTATTCTCGCTATATCTAACCTAGGCCACAAGACCTTCGATATATTACAACCCACTATTGTTTCCCAATTGGAAAGTATTCTTGTTAGGATATGATCCTTCTGTTTTTTGAAAAAGTGGCTGATTGGCGGTTTAACCGATCTATCCGCTTCCTCAATGTTCAAAGCTGAGCCCATTCAAGCCAGCACATCCGCGATTTCATTCCCTTCAATATCACAGTGACCTGGCACCCAGCATAAGCCTACGTTGTAGTCCCTTAGAAGTAGGCTTAGCACCTGCCTACATTCGTTAACTACCCTAGACGAAACCTGATGGCTTGTTATGGCCCTAAGTGCTGCCTGACTGTCAACGTAGAAAGTAATGTTGTCTCCTTTCGGTATTATGCAACCGGAAATTTCCTCCACAGCTCGCAATACCGGTAGTCTGAATGATTTCCTAATGTCCGCCTTTTCTATGTAGACACCAGCTCCCGTGCCTATTTTCATTTTGGACCCGTCGGTGAAGACCGCCCAAACCTCGTGCAAGTTGCGGACTCCTAGCCATGAATCCCTTTCAGGGATTTCTGGCAGGGTCAGAAATTCTGTTTTCTTAATTATGTAGTCCGATTGCTCATCTGGAACCCTTTACTGACCCTGAAGACAGAACTCTGACAGTAGTATCGAATGACCTGTTCTTGTATGTCTGAGCAGCGATGACCCTTTCAGTCGAAAGATGCTTCTGGCTTCCTAACCCACTATAAAATCCTTAAGGGGGAGAAGGTGTAGAATGATGTCTAATGCAGACTGTGGTGTACTTCTGATGGCCCCCGTTATGCCTAAAGCCGCACACCTCTGTACCTTTTCTAGTTGTTTGTAGTAACTGTCTACCCTTGTTGCCCCCCCCCCCCCACTCTGTACAACCATATGTAAGAACCGGGTTTACTACCGCCGTGTAGATCCATTTCACTACCCTCGGCCGAAGTCCCCAGTTCTCACCTATGGAGTTCCTGCATGCGTCGTAAGCATTAATTCCCTTTCTGAGTCTTTCTTTTGTATTTCTTTCCAGGAAAGTTTACTGTCCAGAAATCACCCTAGGTATTTGAGCTCCACCAGAGAACTGAGAACCAGTTCTGTTTTGTTTGGGTTCACTCCCATACCCTTACTTTTTGCCCACGACGATAGCTCCTCCAGTGCCGAATTCATGACCTCACTGATGTTCGGGAGAAATTTCCCGGATACCAGTATTTCCACGTCATCAGCATAAGCCACAATCTTCCTTCCTCTTAACTCCCTGATGTCACCAGAGCTAAAATTGTGAGACATAATTAGATTAAGCTACAATATAGGTCCTAACCTTGGCACTAAGTCCGCATACCTTGTTTTTATTTATCCAAGAATCGTGGACCAGCGCCATATCGGTGTTGGATTCAGTAGGGAATGTTGTGAGGTCGGCCGATGCTGCTTCACAATGATGCAGGTTTATTTGCAGCACTCGCAACCTCGTAGGTCCTTTCAGGTTTCGGGAGCCTGTTTCGGGAACCTGATGGTACCTAAACCGAAATTCATAACACCCTAACTGAATCTCAATCGAGCAAGAGATTTCAGATCCACAGCGAATCTGAAATCCTTCCCTGGTTCCCCTTAGCTCGTCATTCTGCTTCTCCAATACCGACAGTATGGTTTCCACCGGCGTTATCGGTGGTGGAATACATACTGTCACCATTGATCGAAGCGGGAGGCAAGACGACGGAATTACCTCCAATTTTGCTCCTGGCAAAAGTTTGCTAAGACCTTCAACGGTGAGGAATCTAGTCGACTTCTCATTTCCACAGTTGACGATCTTAACTCCATTCGACCACTCCGCACCTCCTCTTGCCCTTAAAGACTGCAATGCGTTCGATCAGCATTCCCTCTATGAGCTGCCAGCGATCGACACTGATCTTGACGGTGGCCTATCCGACCACTGCTGCTCATCTTCTTTTGCCTTCTTGCTTTTTAAGCAAGGTTCGTCGCCAGACCTTGCCCTCATAGCTGTGGCCCCTCTAGCCGAGAGACCGCCCCGAGAACTGTCTGGCTTCTCCACTTCCTTCGTGATTGTGGGTGGTACTTTCGCACCACTCACATTCCTTGATGTTGTTGACTTTTCTGGAGCTGGGTCCGTTGTCCGATCAGGAGTTGGGACAGCACCAGAAGCGCCAACATCATCATTGTTAGCTGCCTTTACAGGGCCAGCAGTCGCATCCTTAACTCCAGGAGTCTGCTGGTCCAGTACCGACTGTTTCGGGAGAGTCAGCCTTCAGGAGGTCCTTGTTGGAGCCGTAATTTTTTTCAATTTTCCTGACAACCCCCGGTGCTTCCAGATAAGCTGCCTCTCTCTAACAGTTATCGATGAGGGATCCCGCTGACCTATCTTTTTGAGAAAGATCAGCGACTTCCTCGTACCGTTCCTCGCCTTCTCCTCCTTAGTTCGGCCTTCGGTAGCTTCATCCATTGGTATGGACTTTCCATTGATTGCGCCTTGTGACGATCTGGAGATGTCTAAACCAGACACCTCCCCTGATCTGTCTGTAGGCGCGGTACCTTCCGGATCCATACCCGGTGAATCCACAGCCTGTTTGCCGAACTACTTTGCTCCTTTCAGAGCCAGTTGGGAGACCTTCGCTAGGCGTTGCGGGACCCATCCGTTTCTCCGAATCGTCAGAACCTGGAGAAGATCTCCCTACTCTCTGACCAGGGCCATGAATCATGGTGACATCATGTTCACCCTCATCAGAGAGCAGGGCGAGCTCCTCCATTCTATTGACGGCGTCATCGGTATCCGTGAATGAGTCCCTAGACAGCCCCTGAAGCTCTTCCAACTCGTCAAAGTCCATTCGGATCGGTCTGTCCTGTTCGATAAGTCGTTCGTTTATTTCGTCCAGTTTATGTATATGTATCCAATTTTTATGTATATATTGCTTAATTAAATCTGTCAAGAAGTGTATAATTTTAGAAATTTTTAATTAAACTTCTATAAAGTAATGAATAATTATCTCATACAATTATTGAATTAATTAATTTTGTTTCTAACGTTACTTTAACATATTGTGATTCTATCAACGACAGATTTAGTCGTTCATCATAATAAACTCAAAATAATTGTGCGCCGAACATCATTTCTTTAACAACGACACCACTTTGACGTGAAGCGGTTTAGGAAGAGGTTATTATTTATTTAATGTGTGGCATTTACGCACTCATTGAAGGCAACACTTTGACAAACGATATCAAAATCAGTTCATAGGGTTAACAATTTTTTATGCAATACAACAATTTGAAATATTTTTTTACAAAGAAATCAGCATTAGTTATCCTGCTCTTATAAATATAATTTGTTTACTTAACTACCATCTAAAGGTAGGTTAGGTTAGGTTAAGTTGAATGGAGGATCGGTCATGCACCATGACCGTCTCATGTCATTGACATACACCTAGGCCAGCAATTCGGCCTGTTGTGCGCTCCTGATTTCGTCTACGAATTCCCTTCCCCCTTATCCTACGTTAGGAATTCGGTCCCCTCTATAAAGTTCCTTAAATTCCTTATGTCTATTGCTTTGACGGCCGATAGGTCATCTAAAGTGTCCTCTCCTAAATGGACTTTCCTGACCTGCGAGAAAGCAGGGCAATGGCACAGGAAGTGTTCCGCCGTCTCGGCGTCCTCTCCGCATGCCCTGCATTCGTCGCTCTGGGAACATCCTATTCTATACAGGTGTGCCCTTAGACTAGTGTGTCCTGTGATGACCCCAACTAGCTTACTTAGTTCATTTTTGTTAAACCCGAGTATTCTCTTTGTTTTATTGTAATCGAGGTTTCCCCAGGTTCCTTTTGTGGTTCTTCCCACCTGTTCCTCTAGCCACCTTAATTCATGGGTCGTCTTCATCCATTCCCTCAACTCCTTTTTTGTCTCAAGAAAAGGTTTAGACAGTTGCAGAGTATTTTGGTCTGATTCCCTTCCGATTTTAGCCAGTTCGTCAGCCTTGACATTGCCTGGAAACCCTTGGTGGCCTGGTATCCAGTTTATAACTATGTCGTTATTTCTCGATACGTCATTTGTTGTTTCCTTACAGTACATGAGTGTCCTTGATTTGACATTATCATCTCTGAGGGATCTAATTGCGTTTTGACCGTCTGTGAAAATACAGATAGTTTTTCCTGTGATTCTGTTCCGCAGCCATTCTAGGCATTCTGTGATGGCCTTGATCTCTGCTTGTAGAATCGTTGAGTACTTAGGTAATTGGTATACTAATTCAGTCCTCGGATTGTGGATGTAGATCCCTATGCCTACTCCTAACTCGGATTTGGATGCGTCTGTGTAGCACTCCACTATTTTAACATCTTGGGTGTGTGTGTCGTGCTCTTGTCCGCGTCTATCTTCTATTCTTGTCGTGCAGTTCGCAACCACGTGTGTTTCTGAGATGCGATCTGTCTGACAGTTTGTTGTCAGGAACCCTCCTAGGTGTTCCAATATTCTCTGATGTTGTGTTTGAGGTGCATCCTCAATCCACTCATTCAATGCCCTTAGTCTCCTTTCTGAGATCGCTGCCTCATATTTTATTTGGATATCTATTGGGTGGATGTATAGCAGAATTTCGAGGGCGCTCGTCGGCGCGGTCCTCATTGCTCCGCATATTCCTACGCAGCAAATTCTTTGAATCCCTTGTAGTTTCTTCACGTTACATTTCTTTGTCATTGCCGTCCACCATACTATTGACGAATAAGTTATAATCGGCCTTATTACGCTTTTGTATAGCCAGTGCGACATACTTGGGCGGATGCCCCATGTGGAGCCAATTGCTCTACGGCATATTGACCAGCATCTGAGGGCTTTTTCGGCTCTGCTGTTGATGTGATCTTTCCAGTTTAGTTTCCTGTCCAGAATTACTCCCAGATATTTAACGTTCGTGTTTATTTCTATGTTCTTGTTCCTGAAGCAAGGTTTGACGTATTGTGCAATTTTTGTCTTCCTTGTGAACAGACATAGTTCTGTTTTGTCCGGGTTGACGTTTAGTCCCCTAGGCTTCGCCCAGTTGTATGCCAGAGTTAGCAGTTTTTCGGCTTCTCTGCATAATTTGTTCGGATTTTTTCCCTTCAAAAGTATCGCAACGTCGTCTGCATAGCAGACTGGCTTGAATCCTTCATAAGTCAGCATCCTTAGGAGATCGTTTATTGTAGTCACCCACAGGAGTGGTGATAAAATACCTCCCTGTGGTGTCCCTCTGTGTACTTTCTCCCTTATATTTATGCCGTGGGATCCGCAATTAATCCATCTATGCCTTAGCATATAGCTGACCCAGTCGATTATCGACCTGTTCACTCCAAACTGGTCTAAGGAGTGGATTAATGTCTGCGTGCTCACGTTATTGAAGGCCCCTTCTATGTCGATAAAAACACCATGTGTGTATATTTTATCGTCGAAAGAGCTTTCTATGAGATGCAGTACCTCATGCAGGGCTGTCTCTACTGATCTTCCCTTGACATAGGCGTGTTGTTGAAATTTTAGTTGATCACTCGGTATCTGTCTTTTAACCATAGAGTCTATTAATCTCTCATTGGTTTTTAATAAGAATGATGTAAGGCTTATGGGTCTATAAGCCTTACACATCGCGTAGCTTTCCTTCCCCGGTTTTGGTATGAAAACTACTCGTGCTTCTTGCCAGTTTCTGGGGATATAGGCTAGTCTGAGGCAGGATGCAAAGATGCCTGCCAGGTGTTTTCCCACTATATCTATGCTCCTTTGTAGAAGCGCCGGGAATATGCCATCCGGTCCAGCCGCCTTAAACATTAGACATGTCGTTAACGGTGTCGACCTGTTCGCAGAACAGTCTCCACGACCTTCGTTTCGTCGTTCTTAGTACTTTGTTGTACAATCTATGTTTGGACTTGTATTCGTCCCAGTATACTTGCAGTTTTTTACGTCTAGCTCTGTTGTAAGATCTACGGACTTCTTTGCTTAGGTTTCTAATCTGCCCCGTTATCCAGGGTTTCTCCTGAGCAGACCTCCTTTCTCTGAGTGGGCAACACTCTTCGAAGGACCTCACTAGTACTGACGTCACTCTTTCGACCTCCTCTTCGATTTCCTCTTCGTTTTGGAGGATTTCTTTGGGGGTCCCTATATCTCTGTTCACTAGATCCCTGAAACGGTGCCAATTGGTTTTGGCCTTGTTCCTGAAACTTAGCGGTTCTGGTGGTGGTTTCATTAAACTAAAAATTATGTATCGGTGATCTGAGAAGGAGTGCTTGTCGGAGACATGCTATCGTTGGATCTCTTCTACTATCTCTTCAGAACCGAAAGTGATATCTAATACCTCCTCTCTGATTCGATTTATGAAGGTGGCTTTATTGCCCATATTTATTGTGATAAGATCATGCTTATTAAGGAATTCTAATAAGGCTATTCCTCTGTTGTTGCAATTCGAACTACCCCAGGTGATGTGATGTGCGTTCGCGTCGCAGCCTACTAGTAATTTCTTACCTTTTGTCTTGGCTTCTCTCACCAGATGTTGTAGTTCAGCCATTAGTGGAAGTGTCGGCGAGTCGAATGGAAGGTACATCGACGCAAGGTACAGGCTACCATCCCCAAGTCTAAGTACCATCGCATCCGCAGTTGACAACTCTGGGAAGAAAAAAAAGCTTAAGTTTTTATGTGTGAGTATGCAAGTTCTGGGTCGTCCCCCTGATCTTGCGTAGAATAGTTGGTAAAGCGGGTTGTTTAAACCAATAACCTTGTTCTTGTGTGTCCATGGTTCTTGGATTAAAGCTATATGAACCTTACCCTTGTTTATGTTTTCCATCAGCGCGGTAGTTGCCGTTTCGCTCCGATGGAGGTTTATCTGGATGACCTTGATGCCGGTCATGCCAGAAGTCGGTCTTCTAGGGAGCTGGTGATGTGGTCCCCAGCCTCCTCTTCTGCATTTTGCGGTTCTGCTGCTGCATCATTGCTCTCTTTTTTTGGTTCCTCGTCGGCAGCCGTCCTGCCAATGGGTACCTTGCCGATTTTGATGTATACGGCTGTTGAGACGAAGAAGGCTCTCCCCTTCATCTCTTTGAGCCGTGCGAGGGAGCTGTGGTCGATTCCCACAACGAAGAGGGTACCGTCTTGGCTCTCTTCCCTGTGGAAAATCTCCCATTTGCCCGTCTCCAGACCCTTGTTCTGTTTGCCCAGGACGTCGAGGACTTTCCCGGGTGGGAGTTTGCTGCCCCAACCCTTCAGGAAGAAGGACGCCTTCGTAAGTTCGGGAATGTACCTTTTCCTTATGAGGTCGAGCTTGCCGCCCTCCCAAGGGGTAGGAACATCCTTCACTAGGCGTGCCAAGGTGTTTACGCATTTGTTTGATGCGAGTTGCATCATCAAGATGCCCTTGGCGTAGGAGCAGCTCAGGATCTCAATCTTGTCGCAATCGTATCCCTTCCCGAGGACGTGCTCCAAGATTTTGATATTGATCAGCTCTTCTACCGCTGACCTATGCTCTTCCGGGATTTTTCCCGTGGCACTTTTTGTGTCGATAACGCCAAAGCATAACTCGTCCCATTTTTGGCGTTTCGCTACTTTGGCGTAAGATGGCGGCTTCTTACCAGTTTCAACGTTTGCCTTCCTCTTCAGTGACGGGCGTTCCTTTGGTAGGTCGCCTTTCCTTGAGGTGGAAGGCAAGTTGTCCGACGTCTTGGTAGGATTTCGACCTTCCTTCTTACTAACGCCAGAATTCTGCATAGAGACTTATTTTGGTTTCAGATTGGAAGATGTTGTCCTACCTGATGTCAGGAAGCTCTTTCTCTTTTTTGTTGCAGCTTCGGCAGATTCCTCCTGTGGAGAACGGATTCTTTTACCTGCGGGTGCAGGTGTAGGCTCCGTTGTATCGTGGGGAGTCTGCTGCAGAGTTGCTTTTTCAGTTGCCAGTCGCATTCTTCGGAGCTTTTTCCTCTGAGCTCCTGACAACTTTTTCTTTTTAGCTAGGCTATTGCCTGCTTCATCCTTCCGGTCTTTGCTAGCCGCTAATGGGCCTGCAAGGATTGTGACGTTTCCGTTTCCGGTGGAGTGGAGTCGGCTCCTGAAGTTAGTCTATGACTCCCTTCGCTTGCCAATTCATCTGGTGTTTGTATTCTTGCTGCGTCTTCGAACAAGGCAGCCAAGTCTCCCACTGCTTCGTTCGTCGTATTCGTATTTTTGTTCGTAATCGTATCCGTTTCCGTGTTTGTTGTAGTCGTTGATCTAAAGGTAAGATTACAAAATTCATCGTCATCTTTCATTAATGAAAATGATCGCGTGTAGTTGACAACGGATATAAGAAAGTCCCATGCCGGATAAAGGAGGATATAGCCCAGAATTACAATGAAAACTGAAATAAAAGAAAGAAAAAAAAAAACCTAATGTTCACGACCACCGCAAACGTTTAAACGACCACAATTTGATCCTACTGTCGGAACGTTTCGATCTGCCAACATCGATTCAGATCATTACCTTGTGGAAGCAAAGGTGAACACTCAACTAAGTGTCGCAACAAGAGAAAGCTACACGTCGACAAGCTCTATTCACAACAGACAACCAATGCTGTACAACAGTGGTAGGTGATAGGAGATTAAGCTGTGCTGGGTTTATTTGAGAGAAAAATCCTTCGCAAAAACTATGGTCCGGTCTGTGTTAACGAGGAGTATAGCTATCGAACGCCAAAACCAACAACAAGGTTGATTTGTTTTTAATAAGCTTCTAAATTGAGATGGATTAATATCTTACTCGTAAAGTCGCCCCATTTACGGGGTGGAAACATTCGCTGGAAATGTATCGAACCTATGTTTCTTGGTGATAGTCGCACACACTATCTACCACACCACTGCCGGGAATATATGATTTGTGTTTATATTTGATATCTACACATAATCACAAACCTGTGATATGAAAAATTCAGTGTTGCCGTCGACAAAAACAACATTTTTCTCTTCTTAAAAAAAATTCCTATATACAGGGTCCGCTAAATAACATTTTTTTTGAAAATTCTATATAAAAAACTGCTGGATATTTTCTCAAATTTCTTTTTTTATTTGAAAGTACAATCCTCTCAGGTTAATAATGGAAAATAATTTCATTCAAATGGATGCCTCGGCTGGCCATGCAGTAGCCTAACGACATCAGCTCTGCGGCTGATAATGCGATCTTCAAAAACAGGGCGCAAAACATCGAGTGTAGCTTCGGCTGTTGAATCCACATGTTGCCAATATCCTCCTCTTAAATGTTTGTAAACAAAAATTCGTTCAACATGGCCCGAAAATAACATAAACAAAATAAGCACTAGTTAAAAAAAAAACGTTAGATGGCCCACCATTTATAAAAACACGTTATAAGAGATGTTCTTATATCCGTTACTTACCGTACTTGTATACACACGCATAGTACATTTTAAGGGACATACACCTGAAGGAATGTCTACGAACAGTGGAGTTCACACGCTCAAGTACATGTTTAAAATTTACACATTCTGTGCAAAACTCCATGTTCAGTTCTTAACATTCTGCCGCGGCCAAAGTACAAGTGGACGGTATAATTTATATTGTAGTATTCTATCTGAAATTTGCTACTAGTTGACTTCGAATGCATCAATGTTTAAAAGCAATTACTTTTAATATTATAATATCTTAAGTATTTATTTATTTATTACAATACAAAGTAAATTTATATTCTAATTTTGGGTCCAAGGGTAAACCGGGTGACACAGACCATTTGGCTAAAATTTTGCAGAGACAGACCAAAGCCTCTGGTGGGAATCGAACCCACAACCCCCACGCTGATAGACAAGCACGCTACCAACTCGCCTTCCGGGGCGCCTATATCATAAGTGGAAAAGTGGTGGAAAAATTCGAGCTGTTGGAACATGTTAGTGATGTGAAGAATAAAACGAGTACCCGTCGCTCAAGAACAACTGCTGTAGCCTAAAGTGTTGATGACAACCCAGGTTTGTCCATTCCTCGTCGTTCTTGGGAATTGGGCATTCCACAAACGTCATTACACCGTATTTTGCATAATGACTTAGATCTTTAGGATTATGATCTCGGTGGCAATAAGCAAAATTGTCGCATCTGGGGCTCGGAAATCCCAAGAGTTAATATTGAGAAGCCTCTCCATCCTCAACGTGTGACTGTTTGGTGGGGTTTATGGTCCGGCGGGGTCATTGGACCTTACTTTTTCGAAAATGAGGTTGGATCAACAGTTACGGTTAATGGATTGCGCTATCGAGTGATGATTACTGATTTTTTTATGGTCTGTGTTCAGATTTCTGAAAATCCTCGCATGGTATTTTATCCTTTTCTGCTGAAGGTATAAAACTTTACTGGATTCGGTAATTGAATGTATTCAAATCATGTATAAAACTGTACTAGATTGTAATTTGTATACATTCAATACATGTATGTATTTCGTAGCTTGGGTTTTTTAAGATAAGCAGGCAATAAAAACATGCGTGTGTGAGATAGAACGGTGGGTTATTTTTAGGAAAAGGGACGAGCATGATAACGAGTGGAATTTTCCACAAGATGTTACGCGTGTGTGGTTTGACAAAACAAACCCACGCATGCGTCTATCGCGTTCTCGTTCCTTCTTTAGGATTAGTTTAGTTTAAGAAAATGTATGGTAGATTAAGGAAATATTAAGAAATAAAAATCAGTGTCTAACAAACATTCAGTCGTGCTAGTGCATTTTAATTAGTGTCTTGTACAGTCGGAGTTGTATGATATTGATCTGGACAAGGTTTTTTTTTTTAATTGAGTAACACTCAGGGTATGCCCCCTATAAATGCAATGCACTGTGTTAGCGATAGGACGGAAGGTTATTGGAGGGCGAAAGAGGGAGTAGTGTCTGTTGACGTGGGCCTTGAATTTGACAATGTCATAGAAGGCAGGAAAAACACTTGAAGGAAGATTATTTCACAAACGAACAGTCCGGCTGAAGAACGAATTTTCTCTATAGTGCGTCGTCCGGTAAACCGGCCATTTCACAGTGAACGGATGAGAGACCCTGGATAGCCGTGTATTCCATCTAAATGTTCTAACTTCGGGGACCAGACGACGGATATCTTGTGAACAGATACCATTAAAATATCTGTAGAATATCGATACACATCCCACATTCCGGCGGTGCTGTAGGGAGACAATAGAGTTTGATACCCTACCATCACCGCCGCTCTCCTCTGTACACTGTCCAGAAGCTGCAAAGATGTCATTGGAGCCCCTGCCCATATATGGGAGTTGTATTCCATTTTAGGTCGGATGTAGGTGGTGTAAATATTTACGAGATCAGATGAGGTGAAGTATTTTGTGCACCGCTTTAAAAAGCCTAACAATTGAATGCTTCTTTCGACACTTCGAATATATGGCTAGCCCAGCGAGCATCACCCTGTATCTTCATGCCCAGAACATCAAGAGTATCTGATACGTCGATATCCACACTAGGGTTGTAACGAATTCGAATTATTCGCTTCATTTTGGACATTCGCACTCGCAAAAAACATTATTTTATTATTCGCTCTCGCATTCGCAAAAAAACTATTTCCACATTCGCATTCGCGGAAACATTTAGGCCAAGTCATTTAAACTATTAGTTTTCCAATCTGGCAAAAATTTTTTGTTAAATTTTTGTTACTTTGAAATAAATTTTTGTTACTTTGAAATAAATTTTTGTTACTTTGAAATAAATTTTTGTTACTTTGAAATAAATTTTTGTTACTTTGAAATAAATATTACTGGAAATAAGTACTGCATAATTGACTCTGACATTCCCAAAGATTTTCGCATTCGATAAACGATTCCTTGTAATATTTACATTAGCTAAAAGTAATTTTTACTATTGGCTTTCGCTTTCGCATTCGCATTCGCTTTCGCTAAACACACATTCGTTACATCCCTAATCCACACCACCCATAGATATTGACGACTGTGCTGGATCAGTGGAACGTTTGTGTGATAACAAACAGCACTGGGTCTTTTGTGCATTAAAATCTCCTGTGTTCATTTGGCCTCACTCACAAATCGTCGCCAAATCGCGGTTAAGTGAGTTATTCATCGTTCGCCTTTTGTCCTCTATCTCCGAGGGACTTGGCCGATGATCAAATGAGTGCGAATGACAGAGATTGCTGTCATCCGCAAAATAGTAGATTGGGTTCACAGTCTGCCCCAACAGGTCGTCAATGAAAATAAGAAATAGAGAAGGAGAGAGGACAGAGCCTTGTGGCACTCCTGCGGTCAGCCTATGCTCGTTGGATGAGACCCCATCTATAACAACACGTATAGAGCGATCCCTGAGAAAACTCGATATGAATCGAGAGAAGATATTGTCGACACCATAAGTTTTGATATGAGTGATCCATGACAGACTCTATCGAACGTCTTGGAAATATCCAGAGCCACGACTTTGCTTTCACCAAGGCGGTGAATGGATCGACTCCATCTCTCACTAAGGAACGCCATCAGGTCTCCAGTAGATTGATTTCTACGAAAGCCACACCGTCGATCATTCAGAAGGCCATTAGACTCTAGATACTTGACCAGATGGTGGTTAACCAGAACGCAGAACATATTGAAATTGGGCGGTAGTTTGCAGGATTTGTAGACTCACCTTTCTTGGTAATCGGCTGAACATTGGCAACTTTCCAACGTGAAGGGTAAATACCAGCACGATACGACATGTTGTTATTTCAATCACTGAATCCAACGCACAATAAGTGCATGTGAGCTAATCAAATCCATTGTCAACGATGAGAAAGTCACTTGGGAAGTGCAGTCATTCAAGCCGTCAAATTTGCACGACCATACACCATCTGGAAAAATAAATCACAACACGCCGATACACACATAAACATGTCTAAGATGATACGAAGTTTAACTGAGCCATCCTAGGATTATTTCTACAAAATGATGGCATACGAGAAAAGAGGCGGACTATCTGAAGAGGCAATTTCTAGACACATAGTAAACGGCATTAACCATACGGAATTAAAAAGAAAAATATCAAATCATTACGCCGAATGGAATCAACTGCTACGGAATATTACTGCATTTTGTCTTTATAACGACATTGCTGAAAATTCTACAAAGCAACACAAAGGTTTTGTTAAAACGACAATCAAGAATACCGTTGAGGTGAAATACAAAACAACGGAGGTAAAATGTTTTAACTGTAATCAAATGGGTCACTACGCTAATAAATGTCGCTAATAAATAATCGAAAAGATTATGATCGTCGCCCCACAGTTAATAAAGTGGATGAAATCATACATGAGGAAAAGACAGAACGTGTGAAGACAGTACGTATCAATGGCCTATTTACAAATACCTTTGTAGATCCTGGAAGCTGTCGCCCACTGATAAGAAATTCGTTTGGACAAGACATAGGTGAACTTACATCATGTTCTACCATGCTCAACGGCTTTGCTGGACGTAAATTCCGATGTAATGAAAAGGTGAATGCTGACATATCCATGGATGACCAGAATTTCAACATTGATTTATTAGTGGTAAACGACGAACTCATCTCCCAGAATGTTTTGCTTGGCCGAGACATTTTATGCCAAGAAGGAAAACGATTAATTATAGAAGACGACGACTGCTGGTTGGAGAATATTCGTTCGATATCAACGGGAGACGACATCACGACAGATGAAAAGCAGAAGCTGAGAGAAATAATTTCCAATCATTCAGAATGTTTTGCTGAAACTACATCCGAGCTGGGAAAGTGTAACGTAACCCAAATGAATATCGAATTAACGACCAGTACGCCAGTATGTGTGAAACCTTATCGCATACCTTTTCCGAGAAGACCTATAGTAGACGAATTGATTCGAGAACTACAGGAAAACGATATAATACGTCCATAAATGTCGCCGTACGCTTCGGGTATTCTGCTCGCCCAAAAGAAGAACGACGAATACCGACTTTGTGTGGATTATCGTGCCCTGAATCGCATTACGGTGAAAACTCTTTTCCAATGGCAAATCTGGAGGAGCAGTTTGCCCAACTGGCTGGAAATAAACACTTTTCGATTCTGAATTTACGAATGGGATACCACCAAATCGAGATGGCCGAAACCTCAAGACAATATACGGCTTTTGTGACCACTGAGGGTCATTACGAGTACAACCGCATGCCCTTTGGACTTGTAAACGCTCCTGCAGTTTTTCAAAAATTAATGAACCAACTAGTCGAACGAATGAATCCCGGAGAAGTGTTAGCTTATATCGACGACGTCATAATACCGAGTAAAACATTTGAGGAAGGTACCCGTAGGCTGCAGGCTTTTCTAAATATTTTGAGGGAGAGTGGTCTTACTCTACGTCTCAATAAGTGCAAATTCCTGGTAACGGAGATTACTCATCTAGGCCATATTATTAACGGTGAATAACGCCCGGTGACGAGAAAATCAACGCAGTTCGAAATTTCAAAATTCCTGCGGATTTGACCGAAGTAAGACGGTTTTTAGGTTTGACTAATTTCTTTCGGAAATTTGTTAAAAATTATTCAATTATCACAAAACCTCTCACGATTCTAATGAAAAACGATCAGCTATTCATATGGAAGAACGACCAACAGAATGCCTTCGACGAACTTAGAAAGATTCTGTGCAGCAAACCGGTTCTCGAGTTATACGACATAAAAGCAAATCATCAGGTGCATACCGATGCCAGCTCTGTGGGTATTGCGGGAATACTTCTTCAGTCTGACAACGAAAACAACTGGAAGCCTGTATTCTATTTTAGAAGACACTGTACGCCGACTGAAGCCAAATACCATAGCTACGAGTTGGATGTCCTAGCCATTGTGGAAACTCTTAAACGACTACGTGTTTATATTTTGGGGAAACACTTCAAACTGGTAACCGACTGTGCTGCTATTGCAAAGGCCAACGTTAACAAGGAACTAATACGACGGTTGCAAGATGGTTACTTAAAATTATGGACTACGATTGCGAGATAATTCACCGAAAAGGTTCCCGAATGTCTCGTGTTGATGCTTTGAGCCTTTCACGCGTATTACCTTCTAACGACTACAAACCCAACGACCATATCATGAAAGTAACATTGGATCAAAACGACTGGTTACTCACTGTGCAGTTACAGGACCTACAATGGAAATCTACAATGTGTTAAAAAAAGTTAAGACATCACCGCAGGCGAAACAGATAATATCGGAATACAAACTTATCAATGGTCGCCTATACCGAAACGAAATACACAAACCCCCATTTGTTGTCCCAAAATCGGTAAGATGGCGAATAGTGAAGATGTGCCACGACGACATGAGGCATTTTGGTATCGAGAAAACCATACAACGAATTGACCAAAACTTCTGGTTTCCAAGAATACGCAAATACGTGAAGGACTACATTGCCGAATGTATATCCTGTTACTATAATAAAGCAAGGGGAGGTAAACCTGAAGGACGTCTCTACGTAAACGAACCGGAACCTATACCATTTCGACGGGTTCATATCGACCACCTAGGACGTTTCGTACGAAGTAAGAGAGGGAACTGCTACGTTATCGCAGTATCCGACGCTTTTAGTAAATATCTCATAGTCAAACCTGTGCGAACGACGAAAACACAACCAGTCCTAAACGTTTTAAACGAGATTACAAGTTATTTTGGACTACCGAAAGTTATCATCAGCGATAGAGGAACAGCATTTCCCTCTAAAGTCTTTGAAGAATACTGTAGTCATAACAGTATACATCACGTAAGTACAGCAGTACGTACCCCCGGTGCAAATGGGCAGGTAGAACAAGCCAGCCGAGTTATACACAACTATCTACGAACGACTACCGAAACCGTCGGAGATTGGGATCTGACACTAAGAAAAATTCAATGGACTGTAAATTCTCAAAAAAAGGCTACCTCCGGTTTCACCCCCAACGAGCTAGTTTTAACTATAAGCTGATTGACGTCATACAAAATCAGTTAGTTGCAGCTATACACGACGACATGATTGAGGATGACGATTTGACCGGAAAGTATATGGGCATTTCCGCCGATCCGTACGTTCGCGACCACATGTTTATTGCTATTATTATCAAAACTAAAACTCGATGAAAGCCATCTTTTGTACTAAATATAGAGCTACCAAAATGTTATCGAATCACAAAAAAAAAAATCGAGAAAAAAGATGTGTTCAATATTTATTGTACATCAAAAGCGTACGAACGTACGTTCGGAAATGACCATATGTCTGCTGCTGCCAACGTTGCCAAGGAAAAAGCGAAATGGAAAGATCGTTTTGATAACAATCACGCCGAGCCAACGAAATAGCACGAAGGTGATTTGGTAGTGCTAGAAAACGAATCACCCGCCACCGGCGAGTCACGAAAACTCGAGCCAAAGTATCGCGAGCCATATATGATCACCAAGGTTATTGGGAACGACAGACACCTTATAGAAGACATCACAGGAATGCAGATAAAGTCACGTAGATTCTGTTCAGTCTACGCATCAGACAAGATAAAACGATGGTGTCAAAGTTGTCCTATGCTCGACGAATACGATTGGATCGAGGACGACCCAATGTCAGGACAGGCCGAATGTCACACACAGAGTGATGCTGTATGTTGAGAGCATAAGAGAAACGAGCGAGCAGTTAGTGTGTGTACTTCAAACCCGACGGTCGCATCGCGGATGAACATTTATTATTAACGCCTTAATATTTAATTAATACTTGAAAAAATAACTTATTGAATTGAACTAGCCTAGTTGTTTTTATACAGGCCATCCGTGACACAGTGCATTGCATTCATAGGGGGCATCCCCAGAGTGTTGTCTCCGAATTATCACACAATGGTCACTTTGTTCTACAATTGAAGAGAATATTGGATGAGAGTAATCATTGACAAGTGCTTAACGTGTGCATAGAAATGAATGTGTTGATGCAGAAGTTTTAGCTCGAACCCTAGAATTAAAAAACATGTCCATATTAATCATTGTGCGAATTACTAATGAACGTCCAAGGAACTGCAGATAAAAACCCACAGACAACCACTTTTATGTGTCCAAACCGTTAAGCTTCTTCTTTGCTTCTTCTGCGTTTAAATTTTTTTCACTGAAAGGAACACATTATTTTATTTGACGTACTCATTGTTTTATATTTTATGTAAAAACAATAATTTTAAAACCTTTCGCATTTTTACCTTCTGATTGATAACAGAACGTTAGAAAACAAAACGCAATAAATCAAAATATGAAGTAGATCTGGGATGAAAAATCAGTTACTTCGTTTTATACTTTCCGTTCTCTAAAATTTTACTTTTTGATACCGATGGTAACAAAATGAAAAAAGATATTTACCCCCGTATTCATAAAAATATAGAAAACCTTTGTTAAGAAAAATATATGAAAATACAAAAACAATTTTCACTAATGTTTCTTAACAAAGGTTTTTTAAATTTTTATGAATATGGGTATAGTTTTCAGAATCAATTTTAGTAAAGTAGAAAAAATCTATACAATTTTTTTGTACACCGCTTCAGTGCTTTCGTCTATTGTCAAAACCAACACTGAACAAAATTGATAAAAAATGAGAAGTATATTTAAGGCGGAGGTCGTCTTAATATAATCGGGTTTACTGAGACATGGTTAAGGCCAAGTGTACCTAGTAAAGCTGTGCATATTCCTGGATATAAAGTTTTTCGGAATGATCGCTGTGGTATGCGTGGAGGAGGTGTAGCGATGTACGTGTCATCTAGTCTGAAAGCTAGGGTGCTATCGTCAGTCTCAGAAGGCGGATTTGAAGCATTGTTTCTTCATGTTAGTTTGTACAACTCTTGTCTAATAATTGGGATTGTTTATTTACCGTGTGGCAATATTGATGTATTGGAAGGTCATATCTCAGATATAGCTTCTAGATATGCCAATATTGCCATCGTTGGAGATTACATATGTGTACTAGATGTAACGATCATTTCACTTGGATAATACTAATAGAAACAAGTTAGGAAATAAAGAGCTGTTGCTCGTGGAGTCATTAGAGAACACAAAGGAGCTCATAGAGTCCTCGTATTTCGTGACGTTAATAATTCGCACTATTTTTGGTCTCGTATGAAATCGTATGGTGCAACTAACTGTGATATTGACATAGGCAATACAATTCTGATGACCGGTAATTTCCCATCCGAATGCAAAATTGCTAAAGTTATTCCTTTACGAAAAAAAGGGAACTTTGGGATTAATCTGTAATAATTATCGCCCCATAATAAATTAGGCAAAAAAATAATAATTCTCGGTCTTCCCTGTCTGCACCTTCCGTGGTAGTTGTCGTCCAACGTCTTTTGGCTGGAGCGTTTGTATTCATTAGACCGACATATCCCAGCCAGCGTACTCGGTGTATTTTGATGCGCTTAACTACGTTCATGTCGGGATATAGCTCATACAATTCGTTCGACGTCTATACTCCTCGTTAACACAGATCGGGCCATAGATTTTTCGAAGGATTTTTCTCTCAAAAACACCCAGCTAAGCTTCATCTGCTTCAGCGCTCTGTTCTTGAATTGTTTGTTGAGCTCAAACTAACATATATTTGGCAGCACGATCCTTCGCTTTATTTCGATGCTGACATTATTATTTCTATTAACGGCGACGCCGAGGTATATAAATTCTTCCACTACCTCTACGTTGCAATTGCCGGCCTTTGCTATATCGCCTTTATTTCGACGCGATGTTTGACTAGCAGTGGCAAGCATACATTTTGTTTAGTCCTCGTTCACCATTAGATCCATCTTGATTCTGGAAAAAGCACCAATTACATCTCGCTCTATCTTACCGACGATGTCAATGACGTCCGCATATGCGAGTTTTGTAAAATTCAGCTTTTTCCGATATTTTCTCCATTAGTATGTTGGAAAATTTGCACGATTAGCTGTCACCTTGTTGAAGTGAATGGTCCGAAGAGGTCGCTTCCTATTTTTACTGATGATCTAGTGTCACTCAGAGTCATTCTACAGATGGGATGGTTTCGATGGGATCTCATACGCAGACATAGTTACTAGGTTCCCATTTTCATCTCTACACGAAGTTATGCCAGTTGACGAGACTTTGCTTTGGTGTTTTACTCGTTGATAGAATTTTCTAGCATCATTTCTATTTCCATAGAACTCTATCTCCTCATATTTCCAAATATAATTCATTTAAATTTGATTTTTTTTAGGAAAGGTCATGCAACTTCAAAAATAAACCTTTTTGAATTAAATCCAAAGACAAATCTGTTCTGATTGCAAGAAAAAAACAAAATTGAAAAAAAAATTATAGGAAAAACACTAATTTCATTTCCCATGTCCCGTAGTCAGGCTTGAAGCCACGACATTAGAAAATCAAACAGGTGGTTTAAGCTTCTCGGCCAATTCACCATATATGAGACGGTATCTTATTATTGAGTTTAAATCGATTGTTATTATTGGATTCAATTCAACAAAAAATAGGGGGAAATTTAGATAAATATATAAAAGAAACAACCATTTACATTATTTTGGTCCCTCGACGAAACATCTTTTGCCGGTTTCCGGTGGTAGAGCTGAACTGAACATTTTGATGTTTTTCGTTGGAGTGAAATCTTCTAAAATTTTAATGGTAAATGTAAATGTTTTTGGTTTGGAGAAAGGTATTCATTAAGTCGCCAATTTTTGTTGTCTCTGCACTTACACATTTTAATGTGTTTTTATTTTTGACTTATACTATTTTTTTTTTCATTTCCTTGCATGTTGTTTCATTCTTTTAAATAAGTGAAGGAATTATGTTTCCTTATCTTTTTGGATAACTGGTTTCAGGATATATTACATATTTTTTCTTTGTTTGTTCTTTCAAATTCTGGATTTTTCTTGGGTTTTCCCCACATTAAAGATCTCATTGCCAACAAAATTGTTTGTTTTTCTCTAGTTAAAAATTCAAGATTTACACTTTCTCTATCAGGACGTTCTGTAGCCTGGCGAAGTATGATGTTGGAGAAATGTGCTGATGTTGATGAAGAAAATGTGTCGAAGAAAATTCGTTGAGGGTTGCCCGTTCCCGTAAATAATTAGCGACTGCGATCGCAGAGCTTTAATTTTGTGGAAGCGTTGACAGCGTGCTTTTAGCGTAACCAAAAAAAAAATTGATCCATCCAAGTGAAAAAAAATCTTAAATCATTTGCGACAACACCTTCCAAAAATACATTCCCTGTTGTAAATACTGGCAAAGGGTCTGATGTTTGTTGTCACAAAAAATATAAGAACTGTTTGTCTTACAGATAGAATCTTCACGCACATTAACACAACTAATTACGCATTATTTTAAAACTCCTGTACCGTCCTAGACACCCGGCATGACTAATGGGATGTAGGTCAGAGAATAGGAACTCGAGCTTGGAATCTCGAGGTCTCAGGCTCGAATCCCAACCTAAACCAATCGCGAGTTTATTTTTTTATGATTATTTTGTTTGTACAAGCGACCCAGCACAATAATGTAAACTTCAAACCTTATTATAGATTCGTCTTATTCTTTCTTCACAGAACAAAAAACTCGTAAGATTATCCCGCTGTTATATGAGAGCTTCATTGACATATCAAGGACCTTAAATATTTATACAAACTTACGGTACAACACGAGCTCCGTGGGTTTTTGTGATTACTGGACAAAATTGGCTAACTCTATACGTAACGTCGGCATGGTTGTGGAAACCACGCAAAAAATCGCTATTTACAGAAACGAAATCTACAGGTATTAAATACGTTCATTTTCGCGACAATATATTTCTATTATTTATTATTTAAAAGGACACCCACCAGAACAAGTCGACAGTTAACAGATGTCCCACAACAGAACGTAAACTGTCTACCTTCTCCGCCCACAGAAATTCCCAGTATAAATCTCAATGGGAATGCCTTAGATCCTGTAGACAGCAACGACAGACCTAGGAAAGTGGAGCGTTCAAAGTTTCGTGCATTAACGATGCGTCACAATAGAAGTAATCCTGCTATAATTTGGAATACATCTTTGCGTAACGCTCACTCAACAGGACAGTTACATACATCGTATCAGAACCAGAATATGTCGAGTATATCTAACATATCAACCACTAGTGAATCCAAAAAGAAGAAAAAATGGTCAAATATTTTGAGCAAGGTTTTTTCTCGTAGTAGTACTAAGCTCCAGCAGGAAACAGCCTAATAACTTACAATAGCTGTTTAATATTGGACGTGCCTTATATATCTTTAAGATTTACCTATTTTTTGTTGACCTCTACATTATCAGCTACACTTTTTAATAATTGTTATAGAGTACATATTTTTTGTTAATATTTTAAAGATGAAACTGTATTTATATGAAGGAACAAACAAAAGACATCTTGTGAATTTATCATATAATTTAAAAAAGTTGATATTAATAAAGACATCTATCCACAAAGTGTTAACTTTAAGAAGGTCTTGTTATTTATACAGCTGGGGAAGGCACATTCTCACAATGGTGGTCGAGAGCCGAACTACTAAATGTTGCGGTTTCATGATCGTTCAATAACTGAAGGAAAAACATTTTTGTAAATTAAAAGTTGACTACATAATATAATGTAGTGTGACTTTGAGTTCAACACAAATGTCTGCAGTAAAGATGAGCTTCAAGAACGGTTACTTGCAATGTTGTTCTTTTATGTTTTTTGCAAGTCTGTTATTTTTAATGTTGCGATTCTCGTTTCATTTTTTTGAGCAACAACCCTGGTTGACGGTTGTAGAACAATAAGTCCATAAATATATTTGTGTCCCCAATGATTTCACGCTTAAAAAAGGAAACAAGTGAAACTTGTCAGTTATTTGAGTCTACTGATAATTTACATGCAATATATACTTACTTATTTCCCTTAACATTCCATGAAGGAACAGACGGGGAACTTCTCTCGAATTAGTGAGCTGTGTGCGATATAATTGTGTATACTAACTGACCGGGAACTACTGTTTAATGCCGGCTCCGAACGGCTAATGCTTTTCTAGAGATGTTTTACATGGCTTAGAGATTGCTCTCTTACTCGTAAAGTCGCCAACATTTACGTTGTGAAAACTACCGCTGAAAAATGTTTGATGGTCTTACTGGGTTTCGAACCACCATATGCAATATTTGCAAAATAAAAATCTCATATAGGTCGACAATTACTGGTCTAAAAACCACATGACACCAAAAATCCAACAATGACTCTTCTAGGAACTCCTAGCAGAAATGTATGTAAATTTGTTTCTCATGGTTATGATGAAATTTTTTACAATTTCTTACAAATAAACTTATATCAGGATTCGGAAATCGTTATTTCACGAATAGCTTATTAAACACAATAACAACAAAATATGGCTCATCAAAATACATCGTTGCGGTCTTCACCGTTGCCGCTTGGTTTGTTGATGTGTGGTCGCAACAACAAACACCCATAGCAAATGTCACTGGGAATACATTAACATTGTCCGTCCACTGCGTGGCCCGCCCAGCTCACAAATAAAAATGGCGCGAAGATTTCACTAAAAAATCAATTGAATAATAATACTCATCAATGGAAGACCTCCCGGTCTTAAAGGCGAGAATATCAACTCAAAAATCTTAGTCTTCCATTCCTATTATAATAGACCACAGTGTTCTCCTTCATTCTACAGGGGACGCATTCAAAGATTATTTAGAATTTCTCAAAGGCTAAATGAGGTAGGAACTGGATTTTTATTTAATATGCACGCATATTTTTATTCGGGAAATAACATTTTCAGCCCGATTCTGAATATCCCCGGGAGATAATTCCCGGGAAATTTATTTTTCCCTCCTATTCTGACATTAGTCTTGAATTTAAGTATGTCGCAGCTGACAGGAAATACACTTGATGGAAGATTATTCCACATACGAACAGTTGGGCTGAAGAACGAATTTTCTCTATACTGCATCGTCCGATCAACCGTCCAGTTGACAACGTACGGATGAGAGTCCCTGGAAAGCCGCGTGTTCCGGCTAAATGTTCTAACATCAGGGACAAGACGACAGATATCTGAGGAGCAGATACCGTAAAAATATCTATAGAACAGCGATATACAACCCACATTTCGTCGATGCTGAAGGGAGACAATAGAGTTGGATACCCTAATATCCCCAATCATCACCACCGCTCTCCTCTCTACACGGTCCAAAAGCTGCAAAGATGTCTTTGGAACTCCTGCCCATATATGGGAGTTTTATTCCATTATAGGACGGATGTAGGTGGTGTAAATATTTACGAGATCAGATGGAGTGTAGTATTTCTTGCACTGCTTCAAAAATCGTAAACACTTGAATGCTTCATTCGACACTTCGAATATATGGCTTGCCCAACAAGCATCACCCTGTATCTTCATAACCAGAACATCAAGAGTGTTTGATTGGTCGATATTCACACCACCCATAGAGATTGGTGATGATGTTGGACCAGCGGAACGTTTGTGTGACAACGAACAGCACTGGGTCTTTTGGGCATTAAAATCTACTCTGTTCATTTGGCCCCACTCACAAATCGTCGCCAAATCGCGGTTAAGTGAGTCGTTCATCGTTCGCCTTTTTTCCTCGACTTCTAGAGGACCTGGCCGATGATCAAATGAGTACGAATGACAGAGGTTGCTGTCATCCGCAAAGGAGTAGATTGGGTTCACAGTCTGCCCCAACAGGTCGTCAATGAAAATAAGAAATAGAGAAGGAGAGAGGACAGAGCCTTGTGGCACTCCTGCGGTCAGCCTATGCTCTTTGGATGAGACCCCGTCTATAACAGAGCGATCCCTGAGAAAACTCTATATGGATCGAGAGAAGGTATTAGTATGCTCTCCATGACCTTCGAGAGCGCAGAACATATTGCAATTGGACGGTAATTCGCAGGATTTGTAGCCTCACCTTTCTTGGGGATCGGCTGAACATTGGCAACTTTCCAACTTGAAGAGTAAATACCAGCACGATACGACATGTTGAAAAGATTGCGCAATGGAGGAGCTAGCGTCGAAGAGCACTTACATAGGACAAGTGCTGAAATACCATCCGGGCCCGGAGTTTTATTTACGTTAAGATCTGCAAGAACCCTTTTAACACCACGTGTTCGAAAAAATAGTTGGCGCATCGAACTAGATACGTTTCCGATCACGGGGAGTGGTTGACTGCTTTCTGGCTTTGCAAATATTTCAGCCAGAAGGTTAGCTTTGTCAACCGGGTCCGTGAATATATGGTCATTGTTAACGAGAGTTGGGATAGAAGATGATGAATTGTCCCTTACCCTTTTTACGAATGACCAAAAGCTCTTACTTCCCCTGGGAGAAGAGAGAACTTTAGCACGAAGACGCTGTTCGTAAAGAAGTTTTTCGCGCCTAAGTACTCTGGCACACGATGATCTTGCCTGTTTGCGTAGCTGCTCAGTATTGGCATTTTTATTTAAACGCCAATTTCTGAACGCTTCCTCTTTGGATCTGAAAGCTTCTCTGCATGTCTGATTAAACCAACAGTACTTTGGTGGTTTGATCGAAGTAGTCTTCGAGGGAATAAATGTATTTATACCATGAAGAATTATTTTCTCAACCATTTCAGCAGCAGCGACATTATTTTCTAGGAAACATAATTCCCAATTAAAGTGCTAATAGAAATTGTTGAGCTCGGCCATACGTGCCTTTTCGTATATGTACAATATCCGCTTCGTGACTGGTTTAGAAGTGGATCGAAGATCGGAGAACGAATATTTTGTTGTTGCCATTCACTAATTGCGCCAAGTTGTTGTGCGCGGCAAATAGCTCTGCGGAGATGTATGGCTCGAATCGGAAAGCCAAAATGTAATATGGGCGATCCAATTCTGAACTTAACCCAAAGGGAGTTAAATTCTGGATCTTGCGAGTTTAGGTGTTGCTGACTCTGGAACACAACACCGATACGTATAAATACCACAAGACCTCTGTGTGAAGAGAAAGAGTGTGATAGCCAGGAATGTGAAACTCCTGTGGATCAGAATCTTCACACAGCTGGGTCTCACATAGAACGAGTACATCCGGCCTACGGAAACGAATATTCAAATATACCACAGAAAACCTAAGCCTATACATATATATTCATGAAGAGAATTTTATACCTACCTACCATGACACTACCAAAAACAAGACAACATCAAACCAAAATCACAAATAGTGCTGCACCCCTCCCGCCGCTGTTATTTCTGTTAGTTATTCAGTTTTATACCTGCAACAACTATCAGGAAAGCAACAAGAAGTACAGGAAAACGAGGGGGTCATAAAAAAGCCCTTAGTGTTGTCTTTTTTATGCAATGCGAGTGTGGAGCTGTTTGTTTTTATTGTTGTTGTGCGATGGTTGTTGGTTCTATTTGTTATCTTCGTTTGTAGCCAGTTTATTGTGTTTGTTATTGTTTTGGTTTTTTTTCGTTTTTCTATTTTGTGTCTTAATTTGTAATTATTTATTCTATTTTAATTTATTTTCGTTTCATTATATTTGTTGATGGCACTGATTGTTAATTTTAGTTTAGTTTTTCCTTTTAATACGAGACAAGACACATAAAAACACAACAGACGCGACGGACGGACAAAATGTGCGTGTGCATCGAACACCGACAGACAAACACTGAAGCAATTGTCTTCAATATAGAATTACTATTCAAATCCAATGACAATTTCGTTTCAAGTTCAATTCGAGTAAACATAAATTTTCAGTCTGAAACTCTATATTAAATTACACTATGCAACAACAAAATCCAAAGTGTTGTAATGAATTCTGATTTACTGTTTGTTTTGGATAGGTTTTTTAAACGCAACTTGTCATATTTATGAAATTTCAACAAATTCACAATTACATCCGACCAATTACTGATCTAAAAAACACATGACAACAAAACATTCAACATTGACTCTTCCCGGAATTCCTAGCAGAAATGTATGTAAATTTGTTTCCTATGGTTATATTGAATTTTTTGGTAATTTCTTACAGGTAGAACCAAATCAATTTAGATCAGGATTAAGAAATTGTTATTTCACGAATAGGTTTTTCCGGACTAAAAAGGTTATGTCCTTATTAAACACAATAACAACAATATAAGTCTCAGCAAAATACATCCTTGCAGCCTTCTCCGTTTCCGATTCGGTCTTGAAGTCGAGAATATCAACTTAAACCTCGTAGTCTTTCTTTTCTATTATAATAGAACATAGTGGGCTCCATCATATCGATGGTTTCATTCCATAGTATGCTATGTCTATTTTACAGAGGACAGATTCAAAGATTATTTCTCAAAGGCTAAATGAGATACTAATTTTTTCGGAATTCGACTTAGCGTTATTTAATACGCATACTAATACGGGAAATAACATGTTAAGTACACTTAGCAACACTCAAGAATATACGATGTGAATATGTGCTAAGAAAACTACACACAAATAAATGTCCTTTCTAAATAATGGCAAGTGCTACTTAGCCCGTTTTGCTTACTTTTTTTTGGAATATACAGGTAAGAATTTGATAAATATTATACTTACGTTAATATAATTGTTATAGAAAATGAAACAATTTTTATATTTTACATGAAATTAAAGAAATAAAAAGATTTTTTTTATTATTTCCCAAGAAAGTTTTTTTCTGGAGGTATATGTTAATGTTCCCATGGCATATATACTTACTTGTTCCCCTTAACATTCCATGAAGGAACAGATGGGAAACTTCTCTCGAATCATTGAACTGTGTACGATATAATTTGTATACTCACTGACCGGGACCTACTGTTTTAAAGCCGGCTCCGAACGGCTAATGCTTTTCTAGAGAAGTTTTACATGGCTTAGAGATTGCTCTTACTCGTAAAGTCGCCAACATTTACGAGGTGGAAACAGCCGCTGAAAAATGTTTGATGTTCTAACCCGGTTTCGAACTCGGGTTCTTCGCACACACTACCTACCATACCACGGCCTTCCACATGGGATATATATCCAAGGATTATCCTTACACCTTTAACATTTCGATATATGGTCTTTCAAAGAAATGAGGGCGGTGCCAGGATAATTTTCCGGCCGACAACAAACAATAATAGGCTGGGAAAATTAGATGAGGATAGTTATTGGCTCTAAAGTGCATGGTGTATAGGCGGTGAAACTACTCTTTGTCCGATTACGACCTTATACAGCATACGACAATATCCAGGGCCACTGCTACTTTTTTACTTTATTTCTGAATCATATCTCTAATAGTTCATGACAAATGGTGTTTCAAAATGTTTAAGTCCATGAGCGATGACACGCCCCTTTGTCAGATGATCGCCCTTATACAGCCTGCGACAATTTCTGGGAGACAGTAATATACTGTCAAATTTCGTTATGATGTACTATTTTCGGTGTTAATACAATTATCACTTAATATAGGCAGGAACCATTCGCCTATCAGCGAAATGTTAAAAATGTAAATTCAAACAATCCGAATGGATTGGGACATCGTCTGTGTGTATTGTCAGAGATTTGTGGTAAAATCGGTAAAGTAGGGTTACGGTGAGCGGTCCCGCAATGTTTGAGAATATAGGGCACGGTAATCAGTAGATGAAGCGGACTGGTCCAGTTGCTGTTCAAAGATTGACAAATACCGGTTTTCATTAAACATTCAAGTTCCTTCTTAGCTAAAAGTTTTTCTGGCTTAAGACGTCGTGGGCGGTAAAATACAGGTTGAACTGTAGTTGATGAACCATATGTCGAAAGTTTTGTCAATTGTGGAAAATGTTCTACAATGTCGGCAAAATAATCGGATGAATTTAATGTTTTAATGGATACTGCTTCACAAATCATTGCTGGACAATAAGACCGGTGATATTGCCAACAAGACGATTTCTCCGTAGGTCGATATGAAGATCGTAGTGTTTGATAAAGTCAGTGCTGATTATTGGAGACGTCACGTCTGCAACCACAATGACCATAACAACTCACGATGGCATATAGAATGATGGCTGTTGGACGGATATCGAAAGTCTTCAGCGCTGAAGGTAGGACACATCAAAACCGTTATCTACGAGAAAATGTTCGTATACCCAGCCTTTATCAGTAGGCGAAGTATTTAACTCCGCCTGGTCGTATTGTACGACTTGCCGGTCCGAAGCCCGGATAAAGGAGGAGGGTTAGAGCGTAGGGCTTGTAAGCTACCTTCGTAAAACCCTGAATTACAATGAGAAGAAAAATAAAAGATAAAAAACGAACTTCCCCTAATGTTGACGACCACCGCAAATGTTTAAAGGACCACGATTTACGGATATGCACTTGGAATGTAAGAACACTCCAAAGACCAGGTGCCTCTAACCAACTGGTGGATGTCCTCGAAAAATACAAGGCAGACATCACCGCCATCCAGGAAATACGATGGAAAGGACACGGCATGACGAAAATGGAAGATTGCGACATTTATTACAGCTGCCGTGAAAGCAAGCACCAAAGCAAGCATATGAAAGTAGACAGTAGTAAACCTCGGGAGCCAAAAAATTAGAACTGAGAACAGGGTGGTCCAAAATGGGTTTTTTTCAGAATTTAGTAATTATGATATTTTTAGTTAATTTTTAAAGTTGAAATGATCATAACTCTTTTGTTTTTCAAGATTTTTGGACGAAATAAATTTTGTGTTGTAACTTAACTTATTTCCTATCACTGGTATTGAAGCTCTACTGTTTTCAGAACAATTTAAATTTTTTTTTTAAAAACGTCTAATTTATCGGAAATTTCCTACATCATAGAGCACAACTCCTGTGAGTCCAGCTGAGTCAAAACACAAATTTACTATTTTGTAGTCCTAATCCTCCCCTACATTCCTATATATACATGTCCATGCATCGGGACTGCAGTTTTTGAGCTACAGCAATTTTTCTGACCCAAGGTAAGATATTCGGTACAAATGCACGTCATATTTTTTGAGAAGTTATTTGTATGTGAAAGTGGCTATTATGCATATATTTTGATGAAATTTTGTACAAGAGTTCTTATTGACCCAAAAAATAATTCTGTTGAAATTAGGAGAATTTGGCCCATATTTGGACCTAGTCCACATAGAAGGGTGTATGTGTGTGAAATTATACCCAAAAAGAATAATTTCTGCTTCATTCGTTTTGTCTTCTTACCTGCCGAAATATTTTTAATATCGATTTGATAGCCAACTGAAAACCCCATAGTAAGCAAAGTAATTTTTAATTATTTGGGGTTTTCACATTTAGGGGTGGGTTGAATTTCTGTAAAAAACAGGTAGCCAACTGAAAAACCCATAGTAAGCAAAGTAACTTTTAATTATTTGGGGTTTTCACATTTAGGGGTGGTCATTATTCGGAAAAGTTAAACCTCACACATGGTGAAACAGGTATATAGCGACAGTAAAAAAATATGCACCCATTTACAAGTACCTGTCAGTAAAATAGTGAACAATACACAGTATAAATAGGTGTGCATTGATCGATTTTACTCATTCAACAAGTGTCGACGAACGCGAAAAGTATAAGTCAATATTTTGAAAGTGCAGTTTTTAATAGTGAATAACAACAAAATATATCAATCAATATCAATATTGCGAAAAAGTAACTACACTTGGAAAAATAATTATTGTTTAAACAATGGCTAAATTCAGTTATAGTGTTCTATCTGATATATATTTTGAACGGAAAGATGAAAACGATATTATTTTACATATAATGAATAATCCATTCTTCAAAATATGCGACAAACAAGAAATTAAAATTCATAAGTTAAAAATAAAAAACTTTTTAAATACTTTAAGAAAACGGTACAATCAATGTTCCAGAATATACAGAATTGCGGAAGCGAACCAATGAAAAAAATTGTGGAATTTTTCCATCATATCGAGATTTAGTTTCTGCCAAAAAAGATTGCTTACCTTCACCAACTGCTATTAGTGTAACTTCAAGTTCAGCAGAAATAAAATTGCAGGATCTTCTTGAAAACACTGCAGAACGATTATTAAAGACATTTGATGCTGACTATTTAAAGAAGTTTAAAAATTGCAGCATGACTTTAATTTCTAAATGGGGATGTGATGGGTCTTGGAGACATATGCCAACCACAGTTCCCAAAATTTTGTTCCATGGGGAACAAATAATTCAGCACAATATGCTTCCAATTGGAGATCTCTCAGAAGAAGCGCAAGAAAAAAGGAACAAAGACTACAGATTCTTTCGCGAGCACAATACAAGAAAAATTTCCAGATATTGTACTAATGAAGATCTTATTAATATTTTGTTGTGCACATCAGACCCATATATGTCCAGTAGGGTGGAGTGAAATTCAAAAAAAAAAAGTTAACCTCGGAAAGAGATGTAGTCTGGGGTCCTAATGAGGGGAAAAATAAAGAAAAAAATTTTAAAAAAATTTTAGGGGTCGCGCCACTCCCTCGAAATTTGGAAATTATCGCTATTTTGGCGTTGATTTTAGAAAAATCCTAAAAAAGTTTTATGTCAACAAATGTTTGCAATAGCGTAAACAATGAAATAAGGTCATGAAAAAATTTAAAAAAAATTTTCTCATTGTTAAAAAATTTAAAAAAGTAAAATAAGTCAAATCGTCCCTTCTTCAGAAAATTGACTGAACAATGAAATCGCCACCAAAGCTACAAATATTAGTCGATTATCCTCATATTTGCCTCAAATACTTTTGTTTGGGCACTGAACAAGCTCAAACTTTTAAATTTCGAATAAGTTAAGTCGTTAATTTTTAGGATTTTTCTAAAATCAACGCCAAAATAGCGATAATTTCCAAATTTCGAGGGAGTGGCGCGACCCCTAAACATTTTTTAATTTTTTTTCTTTATTTTTCCCCTCATTAGGACACCAGACTACATCTCTTTCCGAGGTTAACTTTTTCAAATTAAAAAAAAAGCATGTTTTCACTCCACCCTAATGTCCAGTATTCGACAAAAATGGAAATCAACCTCATTAGAGTTAGATGAAGAAGCTAAACAACTACTGCAAAATGAAAATCAAAGCTATTTGGAAGACATTTTTACTAATATTGTTTAATTAACACTAGTTTAAAGATTATAATTTGTTTCTAATTTTAGTATAAAATTTTATTAATACATTTAAATAAAATATATGTGCACTTTTAATCAATAGTAAAAGTTTACTTAAAATTTTATCGATGTTGTGTTCTGTATATAATATATCCAAATGGTATTGATATTGTTGGGAATTTCAGTGTTATTTTTCAGTTTAATCCTCACAAGAATTAGCTTTCTTCCACAAAACCCAACCTTTGGCCCCTGTGAATATTGAGACTAAATAAATGTGAGACTAAATAAATGGCATTTTCTGACCAAAATTAAGTTTAGGAATAATAAATAAGTATTGGTTGTAAAATACGATTGAAGAAAATAAGAAATTATAAAAAATATACCTATTTAAAATGTCAAAATATTCAACTTTTACATGGAAACTCAACAAAAAATGTAAATGCATTTTTAACTCCACATTACTTACGTTCCTATCAGTCGATTTTTACGTTTGAACACGCAAATTGAAGCTTAAAGTCCCTCCTATTGAACAAAAAAAACTGCGTAAAAAAATACCAATCCGGCCAAAAGTTATATAGTTTTGACCGCTATCTCGCGAAATTGACCACTGTGCGACGCAGGAAAAATACGATGAGACTAAAGAATCGTTCTATGAGCGCCTAGAACAGACATATGACCGCTGCCTTGGACATGACATTAAAATCGTTCTAGGAGACTTTAATGCCAATGTAGGCAGGGAGGACATCTTTGGTCCCACCGTCGGAAAATTCAGCCTCCATGAAGAGACCTCCGGCAACGGAATGAGGCTGATTTCGCCGCCGCAAGGAATATGGTTATTAGCAGCACTAGGTTTAAACATCGCGAAACCAATAAGGCAACATGGCTTTCACCGGACAGAAAGGCAAAAAACCAAATTGATCATGTTTTGATAGACGGAAGGCATGCACCCAGCGTGTTGGACGTACGCTCGTTTCGATCCGCAAACATCGATTCGGATCACTACCTTGTGGGAGCAAAGGTGCGCACTCCATTAAGTTCCGCGAAAGCTAGACAGGAAGCTAGCCGTCGAGAAGCTCCATTCATAACAGACAGCCAATGCTTACTCCACCAAGCTGACCCAATAGCTCTTTGCCAAGACTCTCCCTCAGTTTAAACATATACAAGACTCCATCGCAAAAGCCGCCGAAGAAGAAATTGGTTACCGAAAGCGGCCACAACTGGAACCCATGGTACGATGAAGAGTATATAGTCGCCACTGAAGCTAAGAACGGTACATACAAGGCGACACTCCAGCCCATGACAACGCGAGCTGTATTGGAGCGATCCCGGGAGTTGAGGAGAGAGGAGAATTATCTGTTCCCAAAAAAAAGATAGAGATACATAGACGACAGTGTGAGGGGATAGAGGTTTATGGAAGTAGAAACGATGCCAGAAAATATAATCAGCGAGTGAAACATCAAACAATTGACTCGAGTACTGACATTACTTCGTGTAGAGATGAGAATGGAAATCTGGTAACTGATACGGCGAGTATGCTGAGAGTATGGAAACAACATTTCTCCAGACTACTATCGGGCGAAGATACAACCGAAGATAGTATTATGCGACCGAACATAGAAGACGATGTGGAATGTCCACCCCATACCCACGATGAGGTAAAAACATCTATATTCCGGCTCTATATCAATAAAGCCGCAGGTGTCGACGGAATACCAGCAGAGCTGTATAAGACAGGAGGAGACGAGCTGATAAAGTGCGTGCATCAGCTAGTTTCCACAATCTGGGTTGATGAAAGCATGCCTGACGATTGGAAACTCAGCGTACTATATCCGATTCATTAAACCGTTTGCGCCAACTATCGCGGAATAAGCCTCTCATCCATCTCATATAAGATACTTTCAAGTATATTGTGTGAAACACTGAAGCCAAATCTCGACGAACTGATCCAGCCCTATCGGTATGGCTTCAGGCCGAATAGATCAACAATCGACCAAATCTTTTCACTACGCCAAATTCTGGAAAAGACTCATGAAAAGCAGATCGACACATACCATCTTTTCATCGATTATAAAGCCGCCTTCGATACTCCGATAAGAGAAAAACTATTTGACACCATGTCTGCGTATAAAATACCAGCAAAACTTATACGCCTTCGTAGAATGACACTGAGTGATACTAGATCATCAGTAAAAATAGGATGTGACCTCTTCACTTCTACAAGAGGTCTCAGGCAGGGCCACAGCTTATCGTGTAACTTCTTCAATATCCTGATGGAGAAGATATTAGAAAATGCAGAAGTTAATAAAACTGGCACTCTGACAACTAAGGGCCACATTCTCCTCGCATATGCTGACGACATTGACATCGCCGGAGGGACAGAGCGAGATGTAACTGGCGCTTTTTCTAGATGGTGAACGAGGACAAGACAAAACTTATGCTTGCAACGGCCAGGCAATCGTCGTGGCGAAAAAAAGGCGACATAGTGAAGGCTGGCAGTTGCAACGTCGAGGTAGTGGACGAATTTATATACCTTGGCTCCGCCATTAATAGAAAGAATGATGTCAGCATCGAAATAAAGCGAAGGATCGTCCTGGCAAATATATATTATTTCGGGCTTAACAAACAATTCAGGAACAGAGCCCCCTCACGTCGAACTAAAATAACACTGTAGAGCACACTTGTGCTTCTTTATGGAGCCAAAAAATGGGTACTTGCGAAAACAGATGAAGAGAGAAAAAGCCTTCGAAAAATCTAGGCCCTATCTGTGTTAACGAGGAGTATAGGTGTCGAATGAACCGCGAGCTGTATCCCGACATGAACGTAGTTAAGTGCATAAAAATACAGCGTTTGCGCTGGCTGAGTCATGTCGGCCGAATGAAGATGCTTGGTATCACGAACTGGAGAGACCACGCAGAAGACCGAAGTGCTTGGAAATCACTTATTAATCAGGCCAAGCCCAACAAAAGGCTGTAGAGCCACCTTAAGTAAGTAAGTAAGAAGTATTTGGCACCGCTCACCTCTTGACGTGAATGAATACAAGGGCTGCCGCATTTCTGAGCGTTCCAACAATATTTGTTGTGCGTTGGTCGACTTTCTGGTCGGTTTTCGTCAGCGAGAACTTGAACGGGAGAATTTTTTTCCAAGCTCTACGATGGCTACACGAGATTTGGACTCTGTTGATTGAGAGAGACAGCAATCACCGTGAACTCAGTTGTGGTACCCATTCCCATTGAATTTCCCGCAACCCGCTCCATTTCGAAATATAATTCAGACGGGAGTTTCGATTAAGGCGACGCTGCTCGCTGTCCGCAAAATGTTCGGTAATATTCCTTAATGTAAGAATACCTGTGGGTGAGAGGCATGTTAGCGTTTGGATCCCACGCTGTCAGTTCACATGTGGGGTCGCCACTTTGGAATATATGTCCTTTTTTTCCAATTTGAAATTCCACTTAGGGTTAATTAAGATAATACTAATATTTATTCAAAAGATTACTTTTTGTGTGTCCGTGACTCGAGTACAAAAAAGCAATTAATAATGGCGGATTTTAGCGTTTATGGTGTTGTAACAAACTTTTACATAAATAGACAATCGACTACCTAACCGGCAGGCCCATGACAAGTTTCTTTACAATTCGAAATTTTACTAAAAAAAAAACAAATATTTTTAACGTTTCTAATCATTGTATTTTCTTAAGGAAATGTTTAATATACAGATAAACCTCTCACCGGTGGATAGCCACGGACGGACATTTGTCCATTATATGGGGGTGTCCACTAGACAGGGTTAAGTCCTAAACGAAAAAATTTACGCGGACGCCCCCCAGTTTTGTAGCTTATCCGCGAAATTATTCGCGAACTTACCTTTGTTTCAAACCGGAAAGGTACGTGAGGCAATGTTAAAATTAAAACCTTCGTTCGGTCCTGGTCCGGATGGAATTCCTGTATTTTAAAAAATTGCGCTGATTGCATCAGTTTCCTTTTACCACTACTTTACAACTTTCTCTTGAGCTCTGGTCACTTCCCTGATGTTTGGAAGCAATCGTTTATTATTCCTCTTTACAAAAATGGTGTAAAATCTAACGTCACCAACTATCGCGGCATTGCTAAACATAGTGCTATTCCGAAACTAATGGAGAAATTAATTACTGAATATCTTTCCTGGCAGATTTTACCGCTAATATCTCCCAGATAACATGGATTCTTAAAGGGCAGGTCTACTGTAACAAATCTACTCGAATTTACTACTCACGTCGTTGATGCGTTTGTGCATCGTAAACAAACTGACGTTGTCTATAGAGATTTTAGTAAAGCATTTGATCGTGTGAATCATAGAATTCTTATGATGAAATTGAACCATATAGGTTTTATACATATAGAAATTTCTATATAAGACACATAGTGGACAAAGAAGGAAATAAAACAGAAACGTAAGAACAATAAACCCAATTGTTAATAAATACACATTTCCATGGGCACAGAAGACCAATAGAGGAACTCAGTCCGACCAGGGAAGTACAACATAAACCCAAGACCATCACGCCGGAAATGGTTTGTGGAGCAGTTAAAAACATTTCTCCGTTTAAGGCGGCTGGACCGGATGGCATATTCCCAGAACTCCAACAAAAGGAGCATAGATATAGTGGGAAACACCTGGCAGGGATCTTCACAATCTGTCTCAATTCAGGACACGCCTACGTCAAGGGATTGATTACACGAAAACGAGGAGAATACCCGGGCACACCTAAGGACACACCTATTTAGGGCATGAGTAGATGACGCCGAGACGGCGGAACACTTCCTGTGTCAGTGCCCCGCTTTCTCGCAGATCAGGAAAATCCAATTAGGAGAGGATACCTTAGATGGCCTATCGGTCGTCAAAGGAATGGACACAAGGAATTTATAAAAACTTTATAGAGGGGACCGAATTCCTAGCGAGAATCTGAAGAAGAAATCAGGAGAGCACATCAGGCCGAATTGCTGGGCCAGGTGTATGTCAACGACATGAGACGGCCGTTCGTACATGACCGATCCTCCGCTTCAACCTAACCTAACCTACTAAGAAATTACAATTCAAGTTACGGCGCGAAATTTGCTATTAATGCGATGGACGGACAAATAAATTAAATTATCTTATATCACAAACACCTCGTACAAATACACTTCAAGGATTCATAACGCTACCACCAGTGAATGCTGATCACAAGTTTCTTGAGATGTATTTCCTTGGATATTCTAAAAATCAAATATAATAAAATCAATCAGCGTTGTGTCATCAATCGAGCAGTGAGGCGAAAGATTATTGTTGTTTGTCTTCTGTGCGGTACACACGCACTTTTGTGCGGTCGTCGTAGGGTTATTTTACGTTTTGTCCATGTGTTATAAGCGGCTATTACACATGTCTAAAGGGATACCAAAAAACATGTTTGTCTTGTACGACAGACATTTATTTTGATGGATGTCGTATACAACCGTACTCCACTAATAGCGTGTCTGTCATACTTCATAAAAATGCAGTTCGCTTTGTGACATTCATTAAGCATATCGTGTAATTACGGAAAATATTTGTGAAAACAAAGGCGTCTTTTAATAACGTGAGTTTCTGGAAAGCGTTTATAGAAGAATATAAAAGCTTACCACAGTTGTAGCTATACAATCTGATTTGTACCACAACAAACAATTAAAAATTAACTATAGCCGCTACAACTTTGCGTCAGCGTCCGACATTATGATAGCAAAACGAAATAAAAAGTTTGCCATCATACATGTCTACACGTTAAACAAAAATGGTAATTTTAAAAAATTTTTGCATACAAATTATGCATTAACCATACACACTGATAAAAATTGCCATTTTAGCAAATTTTTGCAAACAAATTCATATCAATTCGTATTCGTATCAATCATATATATATATTTGCCTGAACCACAAACATAGCTTGTGTGTTGGTTGTAAATATATGTTTGTTTCCAAACATGCAGATAACTGAGTGGAAGCCCATGTGTGTTACTGAGCAAACACATGTGCATGCACTTATATGAAAGGAATGCAGACTTGTGGCGTCAACCATGTAAATAAAAAATGTCCATGTCCACCTTCATAATTGCACGAATTATTTACGAACGTCCAAGGAACCGCAAAAAAACTCACTTCCAACCAATTGTATCTGCCCACTATTACTGTTTTATTAAGATTCTTCTTTGTTTCTTCTGCGTTTTCATTTTTTGTTCACTGAAATGAAACACATTATATTAGGTTAGGTTGAATGGAGGATCGGTCATGTACCATGACCGTCTCATGTCACTGACATACACCTAGGCTAGCAATTCAGCCTGTTGTGCGGTCCCGGTTTCTTCTACAAATTCCCCTTCCCCTTTTTCCTACGTTAGGAATTCGGTCCCCTCTACAAAGTACCTTAAATTCCTTATGTCTATTGCTTTCACGGCCGGTAGATCATCTAAGGTGTCGTCTCCTAACTGGACTTTCCTGACTTGGGAGAAAGCAGGGCACTGGCACAGGAAGTGTTCCGCCGTCTCGGCGTCCTCTCCTCATGCCCTACATTCGTCGCTCTGGGAACATCCTATTCTAAATAGGTGTGCCCTTAGGCTAGTGTGTCCTGTGATGACCCCAACTAGCTTACTCAGTTCATTTTTGTTAAACTCGAGTATTCTCTTTGTTATATTGTAATCGAGGTTTCCCCAGGTTTCCTTTGTGGTTCTTCCCACCTGTTCCTCTAGCCACCTTAATTCATGGGTCGTCTTCATCCATTCCCTCAACTCCTTTTTTGTCTCAAGAAAAGGTTTGGACAGTTGCAGAGTATTTTGGTCGGATTCCCTTCCTATTTTAGCCAGTTCGTCAGCCTTGACATTGCCTGGAAACCCTTGGTGGCCTGGTATCCAGAGTGTCCTTGATTTGACATTATCATCTCTGAGGGATCTAATTGCGTTTTGACTGTCTGTGAAAATACAGATAGTTTTTCCTGTGATTCTGTTCCGCAGCCATTCTAGGCATTCTGTGATGGCCTTGATCTCTGCTTGTAGAATCGTTGAGTACTTTATAGTACACATTATATTAGTTGGCTGTTTTTTTTAAATGATTTAATTTTTATGCAAAAACAATAAGTCTAACACTTTCCGCACATTCAGGACTACACAGCACAACTACAGATTGACGACTGAACGATAGAAAATATAAAGAAATACATCAAAAGAAGAACAATATGTACATCATGGATGAAAAATCAGTTTCCTTGTTTTGTACTTTCCGTTCTTTGAAATTTTACTTCTTGATCCCGATGGTACCAAAATCAAAAAAGATATTTAGTTTTCACAATACATTTTTATTAAAGTAAAAACATGTATGTCCATACAAATTAGAGAACGTTATGTAGATAAAACAAAATGCATACTGATGAATATGAATGGGATCTGTGCTCATATGGTAACGGTCACACAATGGTCACTGTGTCCACCAAATGGAGATAATATGTGATGAGAGTAATCATTGACAAGTGAAAATATCCGTGCAGACGTTTGGCTTCAGCCCTGTAAATACAAAATGTTCAACATGCCCATACTAATAATTGCAACTCTCCCTCTGGTACCTCCCATACAAATGTATCATCCCGCCTCCTAAGAAATCGTATAATAATACCTATTTGCCCATCGCGATCTTGTCCAAATTCTGTATTTAGTAAAGCTGTAGCCAGACAAAGTTTCAGACAAAAACTAGACAAAGTTTTGGACAAAAAGTTGGAAGTCTGGCAACTCCCCTTCTGGTACCTCCCATACAAACGTACCATCCCGCCTACCTTAGAAATCGTGTAATAATACCAATATTCCCAACGCGATCTTGCGCAAATTCTGTATTTAGTAAATCTATAGCTAGTCAAAGTTTTGGACAAAAACTTGGAAGTCTGGCAACTCCCCTTCTGGTACCTCCCATTCAAATGTACCATTCCACCCACTTAAGAAATCGTGTAATAATAGTACTATGCTCTATGCGATCTTACCCAAATTCCGCAATTTATAGATCTATAAACATCTAAAGCTCTCCAGATTTGGAGCTCTAAATTGGACCCGTGGTCGGTCCCCTTCTGCAATACAAATGTACCATTCCACCCACTTTAGAAATCGTGCAATTATATAAATTCGCACAACGAAGTTACATACAATTTTCGAGAAAAAACTCTGCTTAATATCAGCCCATTTTATAAAAACGTCTTATACAATATTTTTCTGTAACATTCGATATTTTGAGGATGCTAATATGACATTTCATCATATGTTACATCCAATGGAGCGTGAGGGTATATATAAGTCGGTTAACCCGACTGCAACTTCTTCACTGTTTTTTTTTTTTTCACTGAAAGGAACATATTATTTTATTTGCCATACTTACTGACTGTTTTTCTGTAACATGATTTAATATTTTATGCAAAACAATAATAAACACTTTTCGCACATTCAGGACTATACAGCACAACTACTGATTGACGACTGAACGTTAGAAAACAAAACGCAATAAATCAATAGAAGAAGAATATGTACATCAGGGATGAAAAATCAGTATACTCGTTTTGTACTTTCCCTTCTTTGAAATTGTACTTTTTGAACCCGATGGTATCAGAACCAATTTTTATTAAAGTAAAAAGACATTACATAAAAGTTTTATTCAATTTGTTTGTTCACTGCAAGCAGTGCTTTCGTCCATTGCCAATGAATAATAATTTCTTTAGCAAAAGTTGGAAATTTTTTGCAGTTTCCACACTATTTATTGGCCATTAAAACCCTATTTTAACATAATATTCAAGTAATTTCTAACGGTAATTCGAATATAATGTTCAGATGCAAATGCGCTCTATTAACACATGAATGCAACATATTTTCTCTAAGAGTTTATCGTTGCTGATCGGTAGTTGTCGGTCGGATTTGGTGGCCCACGACGCAAAATAATTATAAGCGAAGTCCTAAATCAATTCAGATTTCACGACATCTCTCTTATGCTGATAATGTTTGGAATGGGTGACGAAGTCAAGTGGGCCACATGTTCTGTAAAGACATTAATTCGGTTCGTAGAACCAAATGTAAAGAGCTAATCCGAACTAAAAGTCTTTACTTGTTGAGTGCTTGTAAGACACTGATTTTATTTTCCAAAACGAAACACTCACTTAAATAATACAGAATTTGACAATACGTCTAGTACATGACACTGGCAGTACATATTCCACATACATCGAATGCTCCTAAACAAAGAAGCAATAAACTATATACATTTATACAAATACACTACAGACTAATAAAGATTCCAAAAATACATAAACATGGAACAAACGCAAACATTTGTTACAGCGCATTGCATTCCCATGCAGTATTAGAGTATCGATCTTCAATCGACTGACTGTGCGTGTGTGTGTGTGGCTTATGCTATTAAAAGTGAACCACTTGAAGGGTTCGATCGTCGATTTCCAATTGAATGTATACGCGAGTACAGCTCAGGCTGCTGATAGTGCCACACTTGAAGTGTCATAATCGCGTCGCCTGTACATACAAAGGGAAAAAGAAAAAGACTCATGTTCAATTCTGAACATTCTGCGCGGGGCTAACAAAAAGAACAGTAAACAAGCGCTTTCTTAAAATAGTTTTCTTAATACAATATATTCTGCATTCCTTGGCAGCCTTGATTCGGGCATTCTCTTCATCTTGTAGTTGTAAGCGTAACATACGTTGCATACAACCACTTCACCTTCCTGTTGTCTCTGCGGGTGTCTCTTCTTCGTTCTCTTGGATACATTGTCCACCCGTGTTTCTCTCTCACGATGCTGAGCGATCATCAGATGCTTTTTGTCGCGGTGAGTTCTGCGTTCTTCCGTCATATTATGCAAGTCTTCGGCACTGTAGGTTTTCGTTGATACCGTGCTACCGCTAGTAGCCCTGACAACATTAGTTAAAGGTATCACCTTCGATAGATTCGTGTGCACTTTCTTGGTAACTCTGCAGACCGATGTGCGATTCGAACTTTGAGTTGGTGTATGTAATTGACCACGCACACAAGCTGGTAGATTACCATCAATTGTTGTTGTGGCAGACCTGGGCGAAACGTTTTCCTTTTTATTACGTAAAGGTCGTTTCTGTTGTTCCAATGTGGTGACTGCAGCATTTTCAAACGCTTCTATACGCATCTTCTCTGCGTTTCGAGCCAACGGGTTAACCCATTTATTGGTACATGGTGGCATTTCATATCCACCTCTAGCGTAGGCGGTCACTGTAGGCGGATACTTCGCATCTTCATAAATATAGTACGGTCGTTTAGGCTTTTCTACAACCGATGCTAAAGGTAGTGGGTCTTCGTCCCTATGAGTTTGTCGTGTACGAGAAGATATTTGTGATGGTTTGGGATCCAAATGGCTGGATCGTCCGACTGTGATGGATCTTGCAGCTTTCGCTTTGTGAAACCTTTTGCGTGTATCACTTGCTGCAATCAAATTGTTTTTCTTTGTTATTTTTTGGATATTACCTGTAAGTATCCAAACGAGTTTTGTTTCCTGAGCTAGCATACCATTAGCTTTCAGGTTTTTCGTCTTCATGATTTCTGGACACACGTCCGCTCCTAGAATGATGTCTATCCTCCCAATTTTGTTGTAATTGGGATCCGCCAATACATAGTTGTCCCACTCCCTTAGATTCGCATCAAATGATTTATTCGGCAATGTTTTGTGAAGCTTCGGGAGCACTATTGCTTCCGTCATTATTGAAAAATCGTTGCTGAAACGTGGACTCACTTCAATCACAACTTTGTGTCTTGCCGTCTCCACTCGATCCGACGATATTCCACTAACTTCAGTTGGCGCTCTTATACGTGGAAGTCTTAGCAGCTGTGCGGTTTTCTCCGATATAAATGATGTCTGAGAACCACCGTCCAGAAGCGCCCGTAGAAGTTGAAGTCGTCCATCCGGTGTCTTTACCTTCACTATTGCTGTTGCTAACAGTGTGTCCTTGCTTAGTTGCTGGACCATATTCGATGTCACCTTTTCGACCGGTGTATTGTATTCTTGATGGATTAATGTATTGTGATTATTCCTGTTGCATGTAGCACACCGAACTTCCTTCGTACACTTTGTACTAAACTCATGCTGTAAACATGTATAGCATAGTTTAGCAGTGTTTAGCATTCTTCTTCGCTCCTCTGGGGACATTGCTGCAAACTTACGGCAATTTACTATATTGTGCCCAATCCTTCGGCAACACGAGCAAACTGGTCCTGAACTTTCTGTTGTCTGTGAGTAACTGGTGTATGGACTTTTCTTCTTGATCGGAATGGATGCCATACTGATGCAAATTTGATCCAAGAATGTCTTCACATCTCGGAGTTTTTGCACTTCTTTTGTCCTCTTTGTGTGATGTTCATACTGTTGGCGGGTGTTTCCATCAAACTTCCTCAAAATGATGTGCGCCAACAAAACCTCAACATCATTGCCAACCTCTGCTTTCTCTCGAATGATAAATGAACTTTCATTTATCGTACTGATGAACTCCTTGACACTTTGATGGTTCTCAGCATCCAGATTCGGCAGGTCTAATATGCGATCAAACGCTGACGAAAATATTTTTCTGTTATTTTCATATTTATCTACCAATAAGCTCCAGGTTTTATTATACTCGGATTCCGATCCGAGCAGCAAATGTTGTACCATTGATTTTGCTTCACCTCGAAGCGATGATTTTAAATAATGGAACTTTACTGCATCCGTAAGGTCATCTTTCTGGTGTACCAGACTTTTATACTCAGAGCAAAATGAAGGCCATTCTTGCTCGCTTCCGTCAAACATTGGTAGCTTCGTCACTGGCAACGGAAACCCTGTATTGAAGTTCTCTTTCTTCTGAACTCCATCAATTCCTTCTTCCAGTTTTGCCTGCATACGGTACATCCTGTCTTCCAGAGCCTCATATGCTTCTGAATCAGAAGTATTCCGTCGGTACTTTGCATCTACCTCACTTGCCGCTTGCGATATTACTGACCAGATGACCTTAATTTTATTCCGGAACATCCTCATGTCAGCGGTATCACTGCCTGGTAGACGTCGTTCTGCCTCATCTAGTATCTTCGATGCCTTAGCCATCTTTGACTCTAGCATATCTATAATGCTGTCAGCTGGACTTGGAGGCCTTGGCTGACTTGTTTCTCTGATGTCTTCTGGTACATTTCCTTGTACTAGCAGTGTCTCTTCTAACTGTCTTCATAATTTTTCTTTAATCAAATTTTTAACACTTTTTGTCTATGGAGAAACGATATTTCTCTCTTGTGTTAAGCTCGATGTCAGCCTCGAGCACGCTTATTTCAAGGAAATTATTTTTTTTCTTCCTTAAAATGTTCACTCTGGTTCTTTTTTAAATCTCTTACCACTGGTGGGGGAAAATTTAAAAAATTACTTTCGTGTTGGAGAAACGATATTTCTCCTTTGAGTTAAGCTCGATGTCAGCCTCGAGCCCGCTTATTTCAAGGAAATTATTTTTCTTCCTTAAAATGTTCTTTTTGGTTCTTTTTTTTAAATCTCTTACCACTGGTGGGGGAAAATTTAAAAAAATCACTTTTCGAAGGATCAAATGTAAAGAGCTAAATCCGAAATAAAAGACTTTACTTGTTGAGTGCTTGTAAGACACTGATTTTATTTTCCAAAACGAAACACTCACTTAAATAATACAGAATTTGACAATACGTCTAGTACATGACACTGGCAGTACATATTCCACATACATCGAATGCTCCTAAACAAAGAAGCAATAAACTATATACATTTATACAAATACACTACAGACTAATAAAGATTCCAAAAATACATAAACATGGAACAAACGCAAACATTTGTTACAGCACATTGCATTCCCATGCAGTATTAGAGTATCGATCTTCAATCGACTGACTGTGCGTGTGTGTGTGTGGCTTATGCTATTAAAAGTGAACCACTTGAAGGGTTCGATCGTCGATTTCCAATTGAATGTATACGCGAGTACAGCTCAGGCTGCTGATAGTGCCACACTTGAAGTGTCATAATCGTGTCGCCTGTACATACAAAGGGAAAAAGAAAAAGACGCATGTTCAATTCTGAACATGTTCTAAGCGGAGATTCTAGCATGAGTGGACGGCTGAACTGACCAAAGTAATGAGAACACACGATGTTTAATATGACATTTTGTATTCCAATTTAGGTATATATGTATGTAGATTTAAGTACATATGTATGTAGATATATACGTTTCTGAAATGAATTCTGGAGGAATTCGATTAATAAACTTTAGTATTGAATCAATACTCAAAAGAGTTGGTGTGTTTTACTCTCGGGTAACATTCGGAACTAATGTTATCAATTTTGGTCCTTCAAAAACCGAAAGAAACATAAAAAAGTAAACGAGCTAGTGAGATAGAATTGAAACAAAGCAAAGATTTGACCATTCTACGAAAAAAGAAATATTGTTCTAATTGCTCGAGTGTATGGAAAGGAAACAAGAAGAATTTTTCCTTCTACGAGTCAAGTTAGACAAGTTATAAAAACAGCATTGTCGAGGCTAAACAGCGACTTTGTGAAACAAAAGATAAATAAATAAAATGGACGCCAGAACAAAGCTGTATCAGAGCTGTATCTAAATGAGCTTACTCCGATGGGTAGGCGAAGACGCGTGGAAGAGCAGAACAAAGGAAAAGTGAAAAACCCGAAATTTGAGATGTTAATGTTGCAGTTGAAGACATTAACAAAGGAGCTAAGGAGAGACCTAAACCAAGCGTCAGAGAAGCAAAAGAAATGCTCGACTAGCTCGCTGAATTGTGGTCCGGAAAAATGACTGCGATCGGGGTAATGTATATGGAATTGCGATGTGTTCATAATATAGAAACAAAGGAGCTGAATGAAGAACTGGTGAAAATAGAAGAATTGTACCGCGATGCGGGTGTGGACGAAAAAGAAAAAGCTAAGTGACACAAATACTACAAAATCAGTCAGGATAGTGGATATTAAGATTCCGTTCTTTAACGGTTCTTTAATATTGAAGAGCGGCCATCAATTCACGATTTGCACAACAAGTTAGTCCACGAAAGGGCTGGTAAGAAATGATGCGCTTACAATAATTAAACATTTGGCGATATCTGAACGCAATTAATGCGCTGCTTGGGAAATTTTGAATCAACGGTTCGGCAATTAGCAAAATTTTTTCCTATCCCTGATTGACAGGTTATTGTATCTACCGCATATAAATAGCAGTGACTCATCCAGTGTGAAAAATTTACTGGATTCGGGCATAATAATCCACATACTGGATAAAGAAGATATACTTGCATATGAACAGAGCGTAAGAAAATCGAAAGATATTCAGATGCAGGAAGATGTACTGCTGTTTCTGGAACTGCAATATCAGAGCTTTTAAGCAGCAGGTTGCCGATGATCACAGCAAAGCTACAACAACTACAAGCATCCAGTACGAAAAATGGTATTCTTAGCGGAAACCAGTAAGTGTACCGTAAAAAAGGCCCACACTTAACAGAGATGTGTAGAAATTTCTTATATCAGTCAGTGCGCGATAGGAACACATGGGTCCAGATGGCGAGGACATGTTTCAGGTGTCTGAAACATCCATTAGTACGGAGTTGCATGGAATTGGCAATGTATTGGTCGGTGTAGCCAAATCAAAAATAAAAATTTAAATTCGACCTCGGTTCGAATTCAATATAAATTGTATGCAAAAGCGTTAGTGGTGCAACCACTAGGATCTGTTCATCTGGATAACACCGTTGGAAGCGAGGAATTGCAGTGATACACACTTACGGATCCCATCTTCAATAAATCCGAAAGAATCGACGTGGTAATTGTCGTCGATATGTACATTGACATTCCACAAGGCGGCGAAAGAAAAACGGCATATTGGGTCAATACACCAAACTAGGTTTAATTCTTTCGGGTCCTGTTCTGGCGTGATTCATTAGCTTGGACAAGAAACTTGAAGCCAATATCAGAAATATCAGCATATAATGTGGCGTAACGACAAAAACGAGCTATTATGAGAGTACCTTCATCAACACTGGTACAAATTGCTAAGGAAAGTGTCTAGGTGGGAACATTTCCTAAATAATAAAGGAAGACTTCTACAGAAAGATAAAACAAGAAGTATCTCAACAGCTGGGGAAGTAATATCTTAATTTAAAAAAGTGGTCTTCAATAATGAAGAGATAGTGGAGCAAACAAAATCATCGACATAGATGGTAATGACAATATAAAGACGTCCTAAAGGAGACGTTTTAAAAAGCACGGCTTTGCTTCAAACTAATTGACATTGTAAAAAGAAATCCAGAAGTACATGTATTTAGGGACTCTATGATTACTCTAGCGTGGATAAAGAGCAACAGAAGCAATGATAAGTTCATTCTATCTCGAGTGGCTGATATATCGAAATTAATTCCAAAGGCGTTACGTAAACTCGAAAGAAACACCAGTGGACATGGACTCCAGGGGGCTTTCGCCAGACAAATTTAAGGAAGCGAATCTGTGGTGGAACGGGCCAGGTTGTTTATATCAAACAGAAGATCAGTTGCCGCAAATTCAACAAGAGTCCATCATTGTGGCGATTACGTCTGCCTCAGAGCAAGTGAACTTATGCATCGTTCCGAAAACTGAGAAGAGTATTCGGCTACGTATTAAGGTTCGTCAAGAAACTCTGAGGTTCAAAATATATCCTGAGTATTTAACCGCAGAAGAATTGAGAGAGGCAGCAATTTACACAAAAGTATGCATCGGTCCGAAAACTGAGAAGAGTATTCGGCTACGTATTGAGGTTCGTCAAGAAACTCAGAGGTTCAAAGTATATCCTGAGTATTTAACCGCAGAAGAGTTGAGAGAGGCAGAAATTCAAATTATCAGATGCCATCAAAAAGCGGAGTGGAAGGCGGAACTACACGACTTGCAGAGAAGCAAACAGTTAAATCACCGCCATAAATTAGCATCATTATATCCATATTTGGACGAGAATGGAATAATGCGAGTTGGGGGTCGACTTCACAAGTCAGGGTTGACTCATGGTCAGAAACATCCAATGATAATTCAGAAATTTGCGGTGGAATATGCAATAATACATGATGCCCATATACATACGTTGCATTGAGGTAGTCGGCTGGTCGAAACCTCTGTTAGAAGGAATTTTTGGATTGTGAATGCGAAACGATGCGTGAAGTAAACGAACGAATCTTCAATTGATGGAGTGCTTCCAGATTATCTAGTAAATGTATCAGATCCATTTGATCACAGTGGAGTGGATTATGCTGGTCCTTTGCAATTAAAGTTTCACATGGAAGAGCCTACAATGGATACATAGCAGTTGTCGTGCATGACAACCAAAGCCGTTCATTTGGAAGCCGTTATCAGTGTAAGGCGTTTTTGGCAGCGTTGAGAAGATTTGTTGCCAGAAGAGGTAAAAGCAGCCAAATCTATTCCGACAATGGCACAAAATTCGTAGGCGCAGCAAGACAACTAGACAAAGATTTCTGGAAAGCCATTCAAGAAAATACATCAGTGGCACCAGTTTTAGAGGAGCAGCAAATAAGGTGGCACTTTATCCCGCCGGCAGGTCCTCACTTCAGAGGAATATGGGAAGCTGCAGTAAAATCAATGAAGTACCATTTAAAAGAGTAATAGGCGAGAATAAGTTGACATTTGAAGAACTAACCACTATGTTAACGCAAGTAGAAGCAATAATGAATTCAAGGCAGATGCAAGTGTTCGACAACAGCACTGTAGATATTGAAGTCCATACTCCAGGGCACTTCTTAATCGTCCAGTAATAGCTTGCCCCGAGGCGATTGATGATAATAAAATCACGAGCTAAAATCGCATTTCTGGTCTAATTGGAAAAGTGATTCTTTGAAAAGACCGGTGCAAATGGGCCGTGAGAGCATGTTGCAATTAATGAAGAAGCAGAGCAAAGCAGAACAACAGTAAGTGACGAGAGGAAGCGAAGTAGCAGACCGAATCCTACGTTTGGAGTTTTTCATCTGCTAAATATTTTGGAACCATGGATACAGATGACAGAAGGCAAATGGAAGAAAATATGTCCAACATTCTGGACAATCAACCTTATTTGAAGTTTCTGATAAAAACAAACAAACATTAGTTGTCGAATCTACGGTGAGTGTGCTTCATCGCATCAGTGAATGCAACACATTTTCTCTAAGTGTTTCTCGTTGCTGATCAATAGTTGTCGGTCTGATTTGGTTGCCCACGACGCAAAATAATTATATGCAAATAATGCTTATAATGTTTGGAATGGGCGACGAAGTCAAGTTGGATATGTTCTAATTGCTCTAAGTGGATATTCTAGCATGAGGGACAGCTGAACTGACCAAAGCAAGGGGAACACACACGATGTTGAATATGGCATTTTGTAATCCAATTTAGATACATACATATGTATGTAGGTATATACGTTTCTGAAATTAATTCTGGAGGAATTCGATTAATAAACTTTAGTATTGAATCAAAACTCAAAAGAGTTGGAGTTTTTTACTCGCGGAAAACATTCGGAACTAATGTTATCCACGCTCTGTATAATTTCCATTTCTGATTCATCTCACGACATTGGCCGAAAAGTTATTTTTTTTATTTTTACCGGATATTCTCGCAGAGCACGTGTCTTAATGTGACATTAACGACATATTATTGGAACATCTTTTTGTTAAACTCCATTTCACAATACATATACATTTTGCATAGCTTTACTTCAAATTACTGAAAAATACAACAGATACGAACATTTGTAAATAGTATTAAATTTGGCTCAAAAGAGCTGTATCACGGTACTTTCGATGACGAAAATGTACCGAAACAGTACAATTGTTTCATCTGTTGCATCCCTGATGTACATGCATTGACAAAATTGCACACAATCTCATGTACACTTGTGCTCACATAATTAAGTCGCTTTGAAATGAACTATTTAAAGGTACAACAAATTTTTAACGGTTGATTTTTTGATACTTTCTTATATCTGTAATTCATACCTAATGTAAGTAAAGTCTGTAAATATATTGAGTACATTGTTGTGTGGATGCATGCTTGTTTGCCATACTTCACAGTTAGGCGCTCATTTAATTAAGTCATTAAACTTGTTAATGATAAAAATCATCTAAAATCGGCGATATCTGCATGCAGTTTTGTTAATGTTGGTGTAACTCCAAATAAAATTTTTGCTATTAGTTGATATAAAATATTACTATAAGGGGTAAGAAAAAAACTTCAGCACCGTGAGAAAGGAAGATCATATGGGAATGTTTTGAAAAATACGAAAATATAGCAAAAGTCTCTAAGCATTCAAATTTTTCAAGAGGAAAAGTGAACAACACAATCTACTACTTTAAAAAACATGACACTTTTAAGACCTTGCCTAGTAAGAAGCCAAGAAAAACTACTTATGGTGATGACAGGCAATTGGACAGTAGGAGCAAATCCGATCCTTTTTTGACTTCTACTGAAATCAGGGCACAAATGGAGGAATATCATGGAGTAAAAATATCGGCACAAACTGTCCGTCGACGCTTGCAAGACGCTTGAATGTGTCAAAAAAATATTAAAAAAGATTGGCGTTCGCTAAGGATTAAAATTTCTGGAAATAGGTTGTTTGGAGCGATGAATCCTAGTACAATGTATTCAGAAACGATGGAAAACCATATGTCAAACTCCACCACTGCAGTAACTTAACCTAAGATATACCAAGAAATCTGTTAAACACGAGGTTCATGCGGCGTTGGCCCAATAGTTCAAATAGAAGGAACAATTATAGGAATCATGTACAAGAATATACTTGAGGAGAATTTAGCAGGGAATTATGCCGAAGATGTGCCCGTAGCATGGATATTTTAACAGGACAACGACCCCAAGCACTGTTCACGGGTTGTAAAGGACCGGATAGGTGTTAAGTGGCCAGCACAAAGCCCCGATTTAAATCCGATAGAGAATCTGTGGGGTATTATAAAAAGAGCTGTAGCGGCGAGAAAACCTTCAAACAAAGCTTCATTATGCGGAATAAAAAAGGATGATAGGTTCAAAATCACTCCTGATCAATGTGCTGCTCTCGTTAGTTCAATGGCAAAGAGATGTGGAGAAGCCATCCAACATAAAGGTTTTCCAACAAAATATAAAATTTGTGTAAGATAAGATTTCCAATAAATTTTTTTTATGTTATTGTGGTATTATCTGAGTGAATTAATTGTATGAGGACAAGTGTATGTTCATATAAAATGGTGTGTTACTTCTTTTTTGTGTTCTCTCTCCCTCTCTGTGAATTTATCTCGGTTGTTATTACCCTCTTGAAAAGTTCGAAAACAGAGATACAAATACTGAATATTTGCAGGCAAATGTTGTACTTTGTAGAATTTAACACGTTCATTGCGTGTTTTTTTTTTTGTCAAAAATGCTACTGCGTATATACGAATACGTAATATTAATAGCAAATAAGTTATATTTACATTCAAATAAGATTTGTGTGGAGAAGGAAAGCATAACTTGCTACAAGCTCCAAACACGCGTTTTACTTCTGTACCAACATTTACAGACACATGCCTGTGTTATAGCCGCTATATAAAAAAAACAACAAAAACAATACACAAAAAAACCAACCACAGTCTCCACAACAAAAACAATAATTAACGAAACAAACTCCACATCAACAATTCTAAGGGCTTTGTTATGATCCCCTTCTCTTGTGTTCCAGCCTCCCTTGCTTTCCTTTTGCATAATGTAAATAAGTGTGCTCTTTTTATGTCGCTGCCTGATTTGTGTTGAAGGTTTAACACTGCAGTGCCAGGAGGGATACACACTTATTTGGGTTTATGCTTTAATATTATTTTGTTTTGTTAGTCTATATTACCCGCTGGAGTTTGTCAGTCTCCTAACGGGCGCGTCCCCAGGTGGCGGATAGGGGAAGGGGGATGGATACACTGTTCCATCTCATCTATGGCTGACTTAGGGAGGATGGTTCTCTCTGCCCTAACTAAGGCTACCACAGGGGAGGTGGAGCAGTGTGCCCACCGCCTTAGGGAATCTCGTATTCCCCGCGGACCAAAACGGACTATGGGGGTGTTCCCCTAAACAAAAAAACAAAAATGAAGGAAACGAAAGAAGAAAATAAAGTTACGGTGCAGGGATTAATAACCCCAGTACCGGCGGCAAGTGTTGATTTGCTCACTAGTCATGTGCCGTCGATATCCAGCGATAGTGAGCCACATAATCCTCCTACAGGTGTTGGTGCCTTGGCGCCTGTAGTCGCAGTAAATGCAACAAGCGCACTTTCAGCCACTGGCAAAAAAAGGAGGAAGAAAAGGAGGACCAAAGGGGGAGTACTAACTGGACCCAGCCTTCAAGTACAGGTAGAGAATCCGATTCTGACTCCGAATCAAACGAAAACATTAATATTACTGTCTTAGCTAACTCCATAGATGACGAGGTCAGCAAGATGGTAGAAGAAGTAAACGACTGTATGGCACAGCTCTCGACAAAAAAGAAGAAGCTATCAGGGGCACAACGACGTAAGTTGAAGAAGATGAACCGGGATAGCAAACAGGCTAAAGTGCAGGATGCTCAAAAGGAGCCATCTGAAACTCCTTCCACCTCCTCGGAAGCTGGAAAGAGGGTCAGATCTCCCGAAGAGCAGAACACTGCGAAACCGCCGAAAAAGAAAAAGAGCTCCCCGCTCTCAAGTAAATTGGTGAGACCAAGTCAAACCCCCCACAAAAGAGACACTGGTCTGTATCTTTGTGGAAAGGGCGACAACAAAGTCAATCCAACTACAAAGAGAGCGAGCGCAGCAACGGAGTCCTCCGAGAAGACTGGGGCACCCGAAAGGGTATCCCGATCGACACGGAAGAGGAAGTTGACTGCTGAAAAAGGTAAGAAGCCACCGTCATATGCTAAAGTAGCGCGGAAGCACAACAGAGACGAACTCTGCTACGCAGTGATCGATATCCGTTCAGCATCCGGCAAAATCCCCAAAGACCAGCACAACAAAGTTGAGGACCTGGTTAACAACCAAATTGTGGAGCATGCCCTAAACATCGAGGACGGGCCCCCAATTCAAATAATGAGCTGCGAGTTCAAAGGGGACATCTTGATGTTGAGGATGGCATCAACAGCTTGCGTAGAGACCCTCACTGAACTCGTGGATACGATCCCCTCTCCCTGGGAAGGCGCCAAGCTGAAACTGGTGAGGATGAGGGACATCCCTAAGCTCACTAAAGCGACCGTGTACGTCAAAGGATGGGGCAGCGACTTCACAACAGAACGCATGCTCAAACTCTTTGGCCACCAGAATAAGGGACTGGACGTAAAGAGGTGGCAAGTCTTCCACAGGGAGAGCGACAGCAATGGCACTCTCCTTGTGGTGGGCTTGGATCAACTCTCCATGTCCAGCCTGGCCAAGACGAAGGGCATGGCTTTCTACGTGTCGAAAGCTGTCTTCTTCAAAATCGGTAAGGCCAGGGTCGGCGCTGAAGACCCTGAAAACGAGCCTACAGGACACAGAGACTGCGACGAAGAGAAGCGCCCAGCGCAGTCCAAGAATGAAGAGGGAGCCGAATCCATCTCCGACTCCCAAGAAGCCCGTTTACTGGAGGACCTATGATTGAGGTCATCCAGATAAACCTCCATCGGAGCGAAACGGCAACAAACGCTTTGATGGAAAAGATAAATAAAGGTAAGACTCATATCGCTTTGATCCAGGAACCATGGACGATTCGAAACAAGGTTACTGGATTGAACCATGTCAACTACCAACTATTCTATGCAAATACGGGAACTAGACCAAGGACCTGTATCATATGCCACAAAAACTTATGTTATCTTTTCTCTCCAGAGTTGTCAACATCGGATGCAACAGTACTGAAACAGGGGAATGGAAACGTATACCTTGCGTCAGTATATCTGCCATTCGACTCACCGACATTACCACCTACGTCGGAACTACAACGCCTTGTGAGGAGAGCCAAACAAACAGGTAACGAAGTACTAGTAGGTTGCGATGCTAACTCTCACCACGTTGCGTGGGGTAGTACTAACATTAATAAACGGGGACAAGCCCTAGTAGAATTTTTGAATATTAACGACCTAATACCTCTTAACATAGGAAACACTGCTACCTTTGTTAATAAAATTAGGGAAGAAGTATTAGATATAACAATATGTTCAGAAAATCTTATAGACGAAATACAGGAGTGGAGGGTCTCTAGAGAACATTCCTTTTCTGACCATCGTTACATAAGATTTATCAGCCCACGAAAAACCCTGGATGACCGGGGAGATTCGCAACATTGGGAAAGAGGTCCGAAGACTTTTCAATAGGGCACGCCGTAAAAAATCTCCGGTATACTGGGACGACTACCATAGAAGACTCAGAGAATACAACAAAATTACAAGAACTGCAAAACGAAACTCCTGGAGGCTATTCTGCGAACAGGTGGATAGCGTTAACGATGTTTCAAAAATAAAAAAGTTCCTTTCAAAAACCCACACCCAAACCGAAACAATGGTAGATGATGTGGGTAGACGAATAGAATCAACTGAAGAAATGGTAAGACTTTTGATGAACACTCATTTTCCCCAAGGGATGGCGGGACACACAGAGATACCGATTCGTAGGGATAATGAAGTTCAACAAAGTTTTATCATTACAGACCATATGGTCAAAGAGGCCTTAAAGAGCTTCTCACCATTTAAGGCATCAGGACCTGATGGAATCTTTCCGGCACTACTACAGATGGAGGCTCACTACATGTCAACTCATCTAGCCGTTATTTTCACAGCATGCCTAAAATTCTCATACACGCCGAAAGCCTGGCAGGAGGCAAGAGTTGTTTTCATACCCAAACCAGGCAAGGCAAGTTATGCAACACCTAAGGCTTATCGACCAATAAGCCTAACATCTTTCTTACTCAAAACCATGGAGCGCATAGTGGATACCATGATCAAAAGTAAGATTCCAAGCGAAATGCTAAAATTTAAACAACATGCATACGTTAAAGGACGGTCAGTGGACACCGCCCTACACGAGGTAGTGCAAAACATAGAAGAATCCTTCAATGGGAAAATGTACACACTTGCGGTATGCATTGACATTGAAGGAGCGTTCAATAATGTACAGACCAACACACTAATTCAATCCTTAGACCAGTTCGAGGTGGACCGGGCTCTCCGAGACTGGATAAGCCACATGCTAAGGAATAGATGGATTAACTGTGGGTCTCACGAAATACAAATAAGAGACAAAGTATCACAGGGAACACCACAAGGAGGTATTTTATCACCACTCCTATGGGTTACCACCATTAACAGTCTCCTGAGGATCCTAACTGACGAAGGACTTAAACCAGTCTGCTATGCAGACGACGTTATAATACTTCTGAGGGGCCAGAATCCAAACCAACTTTGCAGAAGGGCCGAAACTGCCCTAAAACTTGCATATGACTGGGCTCGACCAAGAGGTCTAAATGTAAACCCAGACAAAACTGAAATATGTCTGTTTACAAGGAAAACAAAGATTGGTCCATATATAGACCCATCTTTCCTTAACAAAACAATTTCAATATCAGACAAGGTTAAATACTTAGGTGTAATCTTGGACAGAAAACTAAATTGGAAGTACCACATGGAAGAACGAGCAAACAAAGCTCACAGATGCTGGTCTTTATGTAGAAGAGCTATAGGCTCAAAATGGGGCCTCAATCCAACGATGACACACTGGCTCTACAAAAGCGTAATTAGACCTGTTCTAACTTATGCATCAGTAGTATGGTGGACATCGATGGAAAAGAAGTGCAACATAAAAATATTACAAAAGGTCCAACGTATGTGTTGCCTCGGCATAAGCGGAGCAATGAGGACCACATCTAATAGGGCTTTAGAGACTATCTTAAATGTCCCACCAATAGAAATACAGATTAAATATGAAGCCGCCCTCACAGCAATGAGACTCAAAGCAATGGGCGAATGGATCGAAACTGATCACAGGTCATATCATCAAAAAATAGTTGAGGTAGTCGAAGGGAATTTAACTGACATAACATCAGCACCCGATAGAATACCCGAAACGTCAATAGTTGTTGAGTGTGAGACCCTAATACCAGACAGACAATCTTGGATTGATGGAACCCTAGCGCAGACACCAACTGGAAACTGCGGTTATACAGACGGTTCGAAACTAGGGGAAAGGACGGGGCTGGGACTTTATATCGAAGAACCGGAAACCGAACTTTTATTCCGCCTACCAGACCATAACACGGTCCTACAGGCGGAAATCCGAGCAATCACAGAGTGTGTGACCTGGTTTAGCGCTAACACAAGACCAACCAACGTAAATATCTTTACAGATAGCCAATTGGCTATCAAGGCAATAACGACTAAAACGGTTAAATCAAGGACAGTTTTAGATTGTAAAATGGCTATTAACTCTTACTCCAGACATGGCACAATACGCCTCATATGGGTGCCTGGTCATCACGGGGTAAGAGGAAACGAGAAAGCCAATACCTTGGCTCAACGAGCCAGGGAGCTGCAAACAATAAATTTAGAGAACGCGAAACCATTCGGAGCTACGCGTTCTGAGCTAAAAAGATGGGCGGCAGACGCCCATATCACACTATGGAATAGTGAAACTATTGGGAAAACGACAAGAATCTTGTGGGGTGAACCAAACGAGGATAAAACCAAAACATTGCTGAAACTGAGCAAAACAGAAACTAGTAAGATCATGGGCATTCTAACAGGGCACATAGGCTTACAATCGCATCTACACAAAATAGGAGTTGTAGACAATAGCGTATGTAGGGCATGCGGAGAGGATGACGAAACTTTGGAGCATTTCCTCTGTCACTGCCCAGCGTTCGCAAACAATAGATCCCGTTTCTTGGGAAATGACACTTTAACAGACTTGACCCATCTCAGGGGCGCTGACTGGAAAACAATTAAAGATTATGTCAACAGTACAGAGTTCTTAAAATAACTTCTCAAGACCTTTTTATGTACAGTTTAGAGCGCACAACAAGCCGAATACTGGCTTAGGTGTATGTCTAAGGACATGAGGCGGAGAAAAACCGCCTCCTCTTCTCAACCTAACCTAACCTAACCTAGTCTATATTAAAATAACAAATTCAAAACTCATTTTGAATTTCTTATCGGTATACACTCATGTTCAGTTCCATATACCAGATATCTTTGCTCTTCCTGAGACCCGCACTTTCCGCGTGTTGAAGGGCAACAACACAATATTCTTAACCTCACATCTTGGCAACTCGGATCATTGCACCATTTTAGCATCCACTTCTAAATAAGTCAAGAAGCGGACAATATATATACAAAAAGACACGTTGGACTGAGCTCAACCATTTCTATCAGCAATTCAATTGGAAATGATGCTGAGAGCAAATCATTTTTTTTTTTGGAATTCAGGTTTATTGTGTATGATGTTAATACAATTCATCTTATTGCTAATCCACGAAGCCAACATGGCTTGTCTTCAGGATGTAAAATAAATAAATTGTCTATTGTATATGTTTGCAACGTTTTTAGCTCAGATATATGACTAAATATTAAAAAAAAATTTAAGATGTAAAAGTTTAAGAATATATAAATAATTCATTAAATAGATATGCATATATGGTATTATAAGGCTTTCAGTTCAAAAGCAAAAGTTATTTTATAAAATTATTCTTTAATATTTTTTTCATATGTGTTCTATTTTGAACCTTTATCAGGTGTTTCGACACCTTGTTTAGTGTTGATGGTAAAGTTACAGCCAACGAATTTTTTCCATAGTCGTTTCGGAAACTTGGAACTTTGTACCGTCATTCTGATCTGCTTCGAGTATTTTGCTGATGGTATATGCGTTGTATGAACTCTGGATCATTGTAAAACTCATTTATAATTGTGGTTTTGTATATACTTGCGATGTCCATTATATCTAGGCTCTTGTATAGTTCTTTGGTATTAAGTGATGTGCGAGTGTTATTTGCGTGGTTATTTTGATTTCGAATTATTTGTATAATTTGTTAGTTTTTGTGGAGTAGTTTTAGAAATCTAGTTTGTGTTAGTGGTAGTGTCCTACAGTGCGTTGAGCTTCCCCAGGCAGTTATACTATGTCTTAAGTAGGATTCTACTAATGAGAAATAAGCTTGTCACAAGACGCTATGTGGAGAGCAATAGCTCAGGTGGTATAAAGCGTATGATGAACTTCTAAGCTTCTTTTGCATATTTTCAATGTGTATTTTCCATTTGAAGTGGCTGTCTAGATGGACATCTAAGAATTTGTATGTTGGTACAAGTTCTACAAGCGTTGCACATGTATCTTCTATTTCAATGTCGTTGTTGTTGTAGTAAGTTTTGTGTAGGCATTCTGTGTCGTGAAATGTAAGTAAAATGTTTGTGTGTCGAAAGTGTCGAGGTCTAAAGTTCATAAGTTTTGTTTTCGATGCATTTATTATCAATCTGCTGTCATGACACCACTTTGTAGATGTCATTACTCCTTTGCACTCCTTTTGCATTTTAGTTTTAGCAGCGTTGATACATTTATCAGTCTGCATACGCAAAAGCCCGGTTTTCTTTCAATAGGCTCATCATATCATTCGCATATATTATGTACATGATTGATCCGAGTTTTGAGCCTTGTGGTACTCCGTGTGTTGTGGTGGCGATTTCACTAAGTTTACTGTCGATTTTTACGCGAAAAGTTCTGCGTTGAAGGTAATTTTTGAACCATTTTAGTCAGTGGTGTCTTGTTCCATTTCTTTCCAAAATTTCAATCAGCTTGATATGCGAAAGAGTTTCAAATGCTTTGCAAAAGTCGATAAACAGGGCTAGCAATTGATTTATGGTCTTTCCTTTTTGGAAACCATACTTGTTCTTGTTTATAATGTTGTATTTTGATAAAAAAATCCATTCAGTCCTCTTACCATTACTTCCTCCAGGACTTTTTCCAACGCGGATAGAATTGATATTGGTCTGTAATTTATGTACTCCGATTTAATGCCCGTTTTGTGTATTGGTCTAATCAGCGATATATTCAGTATTTCGGGTATAGTTGATTCATTAAGACTACTATTAACTATTTTAGTGATTATTGGAGTTAGGCACAATGCGTTTGTTTTTAAATAGATGGCTCTTATTTCATCCGCTCCATCACTTTTTCTTGGTTTAGGGTGTTTAGTATATTGAAAATTTCCACTTCACTAGTATTTTCTAAGTACATTGTGTTTTGTATATTTATTTCTGTGTTTTCAATTGTTTTTATTTGGCATGTATGCAGGATATTTTGCACATTTTCTAATAGCGAATTTATTAGTAATATCATTTAAGTTTTCATTTGCAAAGTTTTTTTTGAATTATTTCACCAACATTGCTCACCTTTTTCCCAATTTTTTTTTTTTTTTTTTTTTTTTGACTAACACTCAGGGGATGCCCCCTATAAATGCAATGCACTGTGTTAGCGATGGGAAATAAGGGTATTGGAGGGAGGAAAGAGGGAGTAGTGTTTGTTGACGTTGGCCTTGAATTTGGTAATGTCATAGCAGGCAGGAAAAACACTTGCAGGAAGATTATTCCACAAACGAACAGTCCGGCTGAAGAACGAATTTTCTCTATAGTGCGTCGTCCGGTCAACCGGCCATTTGACAATGAACGGATGAGAGACCCTGGATAGCCGAGTATTCCGGCTAAATGTTCTAACGTCAGGGACCAGACGACGGATATCTTCTGAACAGATACCATTAAAATATCTATAGAATAGCGATACACAACCCACATTTCGGCGGTGCTGTAGGGAGACAATAGAGCTGGATACCCTACCATCCCCTATCATCACCACCTCTCTCCTCTGTACACGGTCCAGAAGCTTCAAAGATGTTAATGGAGCCCCTGCCCATATATGCGAGTTGTATTCCATTTTAGGCCGGATGTAGGTGGTGTAAATATTTACGAGATCAGATGGGGTGAAGTATTTCTTGCACCGCTTTAAAAAGCCTAAACACTTGAATGCTTCTTTCGACACTTCGAATATATGGCTAGCCCAGCGAGCATCACCCTGTATCTTCATGCCCAGAACATCAAGAGTGTCTGATTCGTCGATATCCACACCACCCATAGATATTGACGGCGATGCTGGATCAGTGGAACGTTTGTGTGACACCAAACAGCACTGGGTCTTTTGTGCATTAAAATCTACTCTGTTCATTTGGCCCCACTCACAAATCGTCGCCAAATCGCGGTTAAGTGAGTCGTTCATCGTTCGCCTTTTTTCCTCGACTTCCAGAGGACCTGGCCGATGATCAAATGAGTACGAATGACAGAGGTTGCTGTCATCCGCAAAGGAGTAGATTGGGTTCACAGTCTGCCCCAACAGGTCGTCAATGAAAATAAGAAATAGAGAAGGAGAGAGGACAGATCCTTGTGGCACTCCTGCGGTCAACCTATGCTCGTTGGATGAGACCCCATCTATAACAACTCGTATAGAGCGATCCCTGAGAAAACTCGATATGAATCGAGAGAAGATATTACCGACACCAAAAGCAATAAGTTTTGATATGAGTGCTCCGTGCCAGACCCTATCGAACGCCTTGGAAATATCCAGAGCCACGACCTTACTTTCACCAAGGCGGTGAATGGATCGACTCCATCGCTCCGTAAGGAACGCCATCAGGTCTCCAGTAGATCGATTTCTACGGAAGCCATACTGTCGATCATTCAGGAGGCCGTTAGACTCTAAATACTTGACAAGATGGTGGTTAACCATTCTCTCCATAACCTTTGAGAGCGCAGAACATATTGCAATTGGACGGTAATTCGCAGGATTAGTAGCCTCACCTTTCTTGGGGATCGGCTGAACATTGGCAACTTTCCAACGTGAAGGGTAAATACCAGCACGGTACGACATGTTGAAAGGATTGCGCAATGGACGAGCTAGCGTCGAAGAGCACTTACATAGGACAAGTGCTGAAATACCATCCGGGCCCGGAGTTTTATTTACGTTGAGATCTGTAAGAACCCTTTTAACGCCACGTGTTCGAAAAAATATCTGAGGCATCGAACTAGATACGTTCTCGATCACGGGGAGTGGTTGACTGCTGTCTGGCAAAGATGAATTCTTTGCAAATATTTCAGCCATAAGATTAGCTTTGTCAACCGGGTCAGTGAATATCTGGTCACCGTTAACAAGGGTTGAAATAGAAGATGAAGAATTGTTCCTTACCCTTTTAACGAATGACCAAAAGCTCTTACTTCCCCTGGGAGAAGAAAGAACTTTAGCACGAAGGCGCTGTTCGTGGAGAAGTTTTTCGCGCCTAAGCACTCTGGCACAATTGGATCTTGCCTGCTTACGTAGCAGCTCAGTAGTGACGTTTTTATTTAAACGTCTGAACGCTTCCTCTTTGGATCTGACAGCTTCTTTGCATGTCTGATTAAACCAACATTTTTTTGGAGGTTTAATCGAAGTAGTCTTCGAGGGAATAAACATGTTTATGCCAAGAAGAATTATTTTCTCAACCATTTCAGCAGCAGCATCGACATTATTGTCTAGGAAACAAAATTTCCAGTTAAATTGCTGATAAAAATTGTTGAGCTCGGCCCAACGTGCCTTTTCGTATATATACATTGTCCGCTTCGTGACTGGTTTTGAAGTGGCTCGAAGATCGGAGAACGAAAAGGATGCTGAAATGGTGCAATGATCCGAGTTACCAAGAGGTGCAAGAATGTTAACCTCATACTTTTCAGGGTGAGAGGTTAAGAAAAGGTCAAGAATATTTTGATGTTGCCCTTCAACACGCGGAATGTGTGTTGGTTCATTCACTAATTGCGCCAAGTCATTGTGCGCGGCAAAAAGCTCAGCGTACTGGCCCTCCGGAGATGTATGGCTCGAATGGGAAAGCCAAGAATTATTATGGACATTGAAATCCCCAGCAACTACAATTTCACAGTCCGGATTCTAAGACTTTAGAAATAGAGTCGGAAAGGGCGTCGAAGCCATTTAGGGTAGCCTCCCTTTCCAAGTTTGGACTTCTATAAAGAAACCCGAAGTGTAATAGATGTGTTCCAATCCTGAATTTGACCCAGAGAGAGTTAAATTCTGGATCTTGTGAGTTCAAGTGTTGCTGACTCTGGAACACAACACCACTACGTATAAATACCACAAGGCCTCTGTGTGAAGAGAAAGAGGAAAGTGTGTGATAACCAGGAATGTGAAAATCCTGTGGATCAGAATCCTCACACACCTGGGTCTCACATAGAGCGAGGACATCCGGCCTATGGAAATGAACATGCGAGTATACCGCAAAAAAATTCGTCCTCAACCCGCGAATGTTCGCAAAGTGAATTTTAAATCTACCTACCATAACACTACCAAAAACAAAACAACATCAAAGCAAAACACAAATAATGCTGCACCCCTCCCGCCGCTGTTATTTCTGTTAGTTGTTCAGTGTTATACCTACAACAACTAACAGAACAGCGACAAGAAGAGCGCAGTATTATTTGTGTTAAGCGAAAAGGTTAGGGAAGGGGGGAAACACAAGTACAAGGCAACGCGGGGGGCATAAAAAAGCCCTTGATGTTGTCTTCTGTGTTGATGCGTGTGTGACGATGATTGTTGTTATTGTTGTTGATGGTGCGTGGACGCGATGGTTGCGTAGCCGGTTTATTGTTTTCTGTTGTGTGGTGACTGTTTTTGTTGTTGTGGAATAAGAACTGTGTGGTTGGTATGTTATTTTGTTTTTCTTTTCTATTTTGTTTCGTAATGTCACTATTGATTTGTTGATATGTAATTTCACTATTGATTTGTATATTGTTTGTTTATTTTTATTTGTTAATTAAGTTATTGTGGTTTTATTTTAATGTTTTTTTCAAATATGTTCATTTATTTTAATTATTATTTAAGATGAAACAGTAAACAGAGAGCACAAACACGCGACGGACGGACAAAATGTGCGTGCACATTGAACGAGAGACAAACAAACACTGAAATTATCTCGTAAATTATTTCTATTGAGTACAAATTGGTTCATGTTGTATGCGTTTTTAGCATAAATTATCTTTTTATTTAATTTATTGTTGAATATTTTGTTAATTTTTTCATTCTTTCTGTTGTGTTCTTCTCCAACGCAGCCATATGGCACCAAGTATCTCCGTACTCAATTTAAGACTGAAATTTTTCGTGAAATAGGTATGTGACATTGCGTTAAAAGAAGTACAAAAGTGGTTATTTCTAGTACAATATTGTGTATCAAATGGAGTAAATTGGGAAATAATTACCAAGCAGTCGAGACCATTTGATGAGAGCATGTCTAAGTACTTCGCAGTTGTTGTTGTTTTTCTGTTTATGCCTATGTTCATGTCTCCAACTAGAACTGTCTCTTGTTTTTTGTTGATGGTGTTCATGCATTCCTCTAGTTCTTGGATGAAGACGTTAACGTTCTGCCGTGTGGGACGGTAGACGGGAATAACAATAATGATTTTGTTGTGTGCTGTTGTTATTTCTATTTTCATCGTTTCGAAAGAAGTTTCGAAGGGTATGTTTTTGTACTGGATTTCTTCACTTATGTATACAGCAGTTCCTCCTCCTCTTCCATCTCTGTTTAAGAATACAACATTGAAGCCGTGTTTGGGGTATAGATCACTTTCTGCATCTGTTATGTTTGTTTCTGTTAATATTATTAGTGTATTTCATGTGTGATATTTTTTATATGTGATAAAAATGTAACAAAGTTTTTTCTGAGCGATCGTATGTTTAAATATATTAGCGACGCTGGATAACTTAAGAGTTTTTTTTTATCAATTTCATCGAAGTTATTTATAATTTTCTTAATGGAATTCATTTTTGTAGCAATAAAAGCTATAAATATTATAAATTAATTAATAGTTTTATAAATTAAAAATGTTTATGTTGTTGTGGGTTCGTTTTTTGCATTAAAAAAAGAGGAAAACTTGCGAAATGGTAATTGCTTAATAGCTTTTATTTTTTATTGATATAGATTTATAGGTTTGTGTGACGTTTTTAACTCAACTTTTAAATTGTGTAATTTATGGTTTCAATATCTGAAGTGTTTTTAATAATAATAATAATGCTGAATAATGTTAATTTTTACGGGCATAAATATGTCCATTCCGAACCCATATAAATTTCCAGCCGCATTCTTTCGATTTTGTTTTCGCCATCCATAAACGACGCCTATTGTACAGTGTCAGTTCCTTGTTGACGTAGATGTAATTTTGCGTGTGTGTTTGTCTCATTGCTGAGTACATTCGCATCAATTCGGTGTCTCTTCAAGTGGCTCATTAGTTCCTTCTTTTTTTTAGTGTTGGAGAATTCAACGATAATTTTATTGTTTCTCTTTATGCGATGTGCTCCTTCAATATCAGCGTTACAGCGTTACACATCTACCGACGCTGATATTATTTTAACAACCGCTTCGGGTAAAATTTCGGCGTTAGACACATTGTTGATTTCAACATTTCTGCACAGTTGTTGTTGTTCCAATTGGTTGATTCGGTCATCCATATGACTTATTTGTTTTGTTTTCTCTATATCTTTTTTTGACTTGATCAGAGAGATTTGCAAGTGTCTCATTTATTTTGATGAGAGCTGTAGCTAACTGATCTTTTATGTCGTTGTTTGCTTTTAATATGGTATCGATTAGAGAGTTAGTTAATTGTTGGATGGATTCCTTAACTTCGCTCATGCCGACTTTTAGTTCCGTTACATCAGATTGATGTTGGTTTGAAGTTGTAGGGTGATTTGTGACCGATGATGCATCTTTGAACCGTTTATTGTTTTCATTTTCATCCTCATCATCTTCTCTTTGTTGCTTTTGGTTGATCTTGTGCATTTCCACTGTATACGAACATTTCCACTCTGCCTTTTTTTGCATTGCTCATGTTGTTGTTTGTGCTCTCCGAGAGCACAGTACATGAGCTAAAGTGACATTTTTTGTTGCAATGATGGCACAAAACGTAATTGCTTGTTAGTATGATATTGCAGCTACTGCACACATTTTCTGGGACTTTTAGTAACGACATTCTCACTTGTACACTCACTAATATCACTAAAGAATGTGTATAAATTTATGATAATATTTTCTTCCGCGTAATATGAAGCAACCGTTCACGTCAAAGGCTATAGCTGAATTGAATATGTACGTTCGCATTAGTCCCTCGAAAACTTCTTTGAAAGAACCTTGAAAGAATTGTTGGTTTAATCAGACATGCAAACAAGCTATCATATATAAAGAGGAAGGGTTCAGAAATTGGCGTTTACCATCGTGTACCAGAGAATAAAGTCGCAAAAAACTTCCCAAAAAAAAAAAAAAAAATAAGAATGCCCCAAATGAAAAATTTCATAAAATAAATAAAAAATCACCCCTACCCTATGCAAAATCTTCCAGACATGAAAAATACCTAAAAAATAATTTGGAAATAGTGTAGTTTTTAACAAACAAAAATCAATAGTATAAAGAGTGGTTCCAAATTTGGGGTAATTTGGTTAGATGGTCAAGTATCTAGTGTCTAACGGGTCTCTCTAGATATTTCCAAGGCGTTCGAAAGGGTCTGGAACGGAGCACTCATATTAAATATCAAAACTTATTGCATTTGTGGTCGGTAATACCTTCTCTCGATTCGTATCGAGTGTAATCGCTGGTCTAGCAAAGTGTCCAAAGAAGCATTCAAGTGCCTTGGGTCTTTAAAGCGGTGCAAGAAATATTTCACCCCATCTGATCTCGTAAATATTTACACCACATATATCCGGCCTAAAATTGAATAATACTCCCATATATGGACAGCTTGGTGGTGTAAGGGTGTCCAAATCCCCTCAGCATAGCCGGAATGTGGGTTGTGTATCCATATTCTATACATATTTCAATGGTATCTGCTCGTCAGATAGCCGTCGTCTGGTCTCTGACGTTAGAACATTTAACCGGAATACTCGGCTATACAAGCAGTCTCATCCGGTTGATCGGACGACGCACTATAGAGATAATTCATTTTTCAGTCGAACTGTTCGTATGTGGAATAATCTTCCTGCAAGTGTTTTCCTGCTAGATATGACATTATCAAATGCAATACAAACACCAAAAAACACTACTCCTTCTTCCTCCTTCTTCCTCCTCATATACTCTTCTTCATACCACAAACATTAACTTGTTTGTAGGTGATAAATATAAATTCACAAATTGAAAAAAAAGTGAGACAAAACTGCATACGTATATAAGTTTTGTCTCTCTTTTTATTTTTTTTTTTCAATTTGTGATTTTCTGTATAACAGTCCATCTCATTCTCTCGTTATTGCTTTTATTTAAAAGTGCGTAAATGCCAAAAAAAAAATAACGAAAACAGTTGCAAATACACACTTATTCACACTCAAATGTTGTACTTTGTTGAATTTAACAAGTTCGTTGTCTGTTTTTCCCAAACACACTATTGCTTATACACAAATATGTAATACTAATAGCAAACGAGTTATATTTACATCTAAATAAGCTTTGTTTAGAAGGAAATAAGCTTTACTTGCTACATACACCAAACACGCGTTTTACTTGTGTATGAACATTAGAAAAAAAATAAGATTGCTTACGTTACGACATTATGGTAGGTTTATTTTATAAACAAAAAATAAATCTCAGCTATCTCACAACATTTGGCAATAATTCGACTGAGAATTATTCGCAAGATATTCGAATATTCGCTTTCACAAAAAATTGTATTTCAAAATTCGTTTTCTCAAAAAATATAGTGTTTGAAAAACTGACAGCAAAACAGCGACTGTACTAAATAAACTGTACAGCGACTGTACTGTACTATCAAAAAAAAACTGCGCCCTTGCTTTACTAGATATAAAATAATGGTTACAGCAGCAGTTTAATATTTGCTGCTGTAACTATGCAGTTCAAAACAGGACAGCTATAGCGTAACTTCATGTTAACCCTATATCCGGCACGCCCGCCCTAAGGCGGTCTTCAATAATTGTATTTAATTTCTTAAAAAATATTATCCCTCTAACCCGCCAAACTGAAATACTTGAAAATCCTTGCAACCTGTTTACCAGTTATGCACAAACTAATACTTTTTAGGAAAATAAACTTAATTAATGAAAACATCCGCTTAGAGGGTTGAAGAACAAAAATGTGTTTTTTGTAAAAATTTTCATTTATATACATACCCACCAGCGCACAGTGGTTCAAGTCTCTAAGGAAGGCGGTCATACGTAGTTTACTCAGTTATACTCATCAAAATTAATATGAATGTTTGTGTTTACGCTATTTAAGGGTCAAGTAGGGTAAAATTAGATAAAAAAAAAGTCATTAAGATAATATTATTATAATTTATTTATCAAAAATGTCAGTCATTAATTAAAGAAAAAATAATAGAAACCAATAAATTTTATAACGCCAATTTAATACAACATTTTTACATTATTTTCAAAAACTTAACATACTTAAGGCCTCAGGTGATACTATAGACTTCTTATTTTGTGGTAATTTACGTAAAGAAGAAATTAACGGGTCGGAATTTAGACGAAGTCTATGCAAAAGATCAGTGTTAGTGACAACACGAGACATTTTCCGCGTGTTGTCTCGTCTGAATTGCTTAAATAATTTATTACAAGATTCAGCGGCATCTTCAGAGAGCTTGCCTATGGAAACTAAAGAATGATCGTACTACCGAACCACTGTGCGTCTGCATGTAACTAAATACTCACACCTTGTTGAGGATTTGTCCACACTCGCTATAGCTGGCAGGCATTTATTATGCTTAGCCAGCAATTTCCAATAGTATGATTAGTATTTATGTAACAGGTGGCGCAAAAGTTAACTTCTGATGTTTTTTGGCTGTAATTAAAAAAAAATGAAAAACTTTGATTCTTCTTGTGGATTATTTTTATTTGGTCTTTTAATTTCTTTTTACATCAAGTCAGGAATATGATTTCATGTAAATGGCCGCCGCCAGAGTTGCCACTGACATTAGGGGCCAATCGCAAAAATGCGCCACCCTGTCAAAAATGCTATAACAACCAAAAAGTATGGAGAGAATTCTGTTGCTGAATGCACGGTCGATCTTAGTGAATATTCCACGACATATAAATTCCGATCCCAATCGCGCTGGTTTCCGTCAACGTATGCTCTGATCGCTGAAATGATAGAGCGATTGAAGTGTTCCGATGCATTGGCCTGCGGAGAATATACTGCATTCTTCATGTAACAACATCCATATTTCTTCAAAAAAAACAAGTCAAGTGCAATAAAAACATAGCTATTTCTTAGTCTAGAGCGTGGAAAAGGCCCTATAAAGTACACTTTCTGCCAAGGCCTATGAGTGACGGTTTCTGATCCAAGGTCGCAAACTTTATTGGGAGCCTTAATATCTTTTCAAGTAATATATTTTCCTATATACTATCCAACTTGAGTCTTGGGCCAATAACAATATTGTCGTGTGGTAGCGATCGTTTTTCCGACTGCGCAGTTCGATTTCACAGTGGGCTTTTGAGGGTTCATGATCAAATCGTTGACCAACCCTGATGAAATCCATAATTTCCAAATTAATTTCTGGTGACAAAGACTTTTTATACACATACAGGTCTTGAATCTTCAGATCGACCCATTCCGAGATTGGAAGCGTCGCACTGGATGTAAAATCTTTTCTCAAAATCTGGGTGAGTTGATACGGGACTGGTAGTAAGTGTATTTTTCAATTTATTGAAGGCTTCAATAGCTTCATCATCGAACAAGAAAGTTTTTAATTTTCTCAGTTTACGCGTAATTGGAGATGAGATAGTGGCGTAATCTTGGATAAAACGTATGAACCAAGGGGTAAGACCAAGAAACGTCATATATCGCGTGTACATTTCGGAATTGGGATTTTAGTTATTCCTTCAATATTTTCTGGGTCAGCCTTGAGTTTTCCTTCCCCGACAAGATATCCTAAGTATTTAACTTGCTTACGACAAAATTTAACTTTATTAACATTTATGGTCAAATTAGCATGAGATAACATATACCCACTTTTCGTATTTGAGATAAGTTATTTTCGAAATCAGAAGAAACGATGAGAAGATCATGTAAGTAAACGAAAACTTTTTGTCGCAATATCGACGGAATCACATGGTCCATTAGACTACATAACATGACATGGCATGACAGTGACGTGATAGTGTGGCCTTCCTGGGATTGTGAATGCTGTCTTTGGTCTACTAGCCATGGCAAGAGGAATTTGCCAGAAGGCATCTTTCAAATCAATGCTTGAAATGAAATATGTATCTTGCAATCTTCCTAGAAGTGAATCGATATATGGCAAGGGGTATGTGTCGTTTCTTCTCCCCCGACGTACCAAGGTCACTGAAGAATTCCACGGGCCATTGTTTATCTTTATAACGCCAAAACTCAACATACGATCTAACTCGTTATATGGCGCTGTTATATGAAGCTGCATCACTAGTAAAGAACACCCGACGGCAAGTTGCTAAAAATCAAGGAAATGATCCCTTGCCTCGTCTAATGTATTGACCTGGTCGTGTGTCAAGCTTCGAGTATTCGTGTCTATGGGTTCACTCAAACTTCTGATCAGCATCTTTCAAAATTCGATACCACAGTACATATCATTTTCTAAACTTGGTATAAAATAAACATCGAGTTTATGCTGTTGTTTATCCTACGAGGTACGTTGACCATTAGCCGTATCTACACTACACGTGTATACTGGAGAAACTTTCAATTTCAGTTTTTCTATAAGAGAACACCAATTCTTTCCTAAAAATGTCACAGTTGTCCCGCTGTCAAAGATAGCTAAAACATTAATGCCTTTTACTAGCACTTCTCTGAACGGTCATATATCGGAATTAGATTTGTTACTTAAATGAGTTTATGAAATGGGATGTCTATGTAAACGTCTCATTTTATATCGCTTTCTAGCTGTCAGAATTCTTTTTGAAATCGGTTTCAATGATAGTTTGCTGTTGAAAATTCTATCCCTGTCTTTCTGGTAATTTTCAACAGGAATATGAAAAGGTAAAGTCAGGTTGGGTTTGGACATAGCTGAGCTTTGAACTATAGTTGTGTGATTTTGATCAATTTTTTGAATTTACTTCTACACTGTTGTTTATGTCACGTATACTTGTCACGTTCGTTTAGCGATTTTCCTGCTTACAGTTGTTCCACAGTGGAGCCGTTACTCCCGGTCTCCCGCAACGAAAACAAAATAAAAAATGTGGCCGCAACAACACTTTTAGAATTTTTTGTGAAACGATTCCGAATGCGTATTTCTTCCAAGGGTGCAACGTCGTCGTCCCTATCCGGCTCATAAATTTCATTTCATACTCTTCATTCAAATTCATACTCTTTCGATCAACGGCTTTGCTACATTCAGTTCACAACCGAATACATTTGTGTACCAAAAAATCAGATGAGCCAACTTCGGTTTTAAACCTGCCTTAATTATGTCTATTACATCGTAATCTTTTAAATGTTCTCGCAATTGGTTTCTAAGACTACTGATAGCGTGAATAATATGGGTGGCTTTCTTGTCTCCAGCTTGCTTCCTATCCATGATTTGGCGAAGTACGTCGATATTGGAGTGATACTGCTGAAACTCCCCAATAATATCAAGTCTTATACTTTGTAAAATCGAGTTAGGAAGTGTCTGAATATATTTCCAATACCACTTCACTGCCCTTCCATACAGAAGATGATGAAATTCATTTATTAACTCATCGTCACGACAGCCATGCTATTCTGTAGCTTTTCAATTCGGAAGATGAAATATTCAACTAACATGGTCTTGGGAGTTCCCGATTTGCGAAGATATAGATATTTAGGTCGATTCTGATTGTTGGCTGGTGGTAAAGTCAAACTTTGATCTACATCAGCCGATGAGTGTTTATTCCGATTGGTATGGTTCGAATGTTTTCAGTACTTGGTAAGTCCTGTGGCCAATTAACGTTTCTAGAAGTACTTTTCGGATTACTAGGAGGAGCGGAAGAACCAGAACGTGGTACTTTAACAGCATCTGCAAGACCTACTCTTATTTCTGATCGCATCACCTGTAGCATGGAGGCCTGAGTTGCCTCAACTGCTGCTTCCACCAGTACTGTTTAGACGCTCGAATATTTCGTCGTGTTCGCCTTGAGCTATTAAACGGCTAAAGTAAGGGCTGAGTAATTGTACACTATTTTCCTGCAGTTGGATTAGATGGCTCATTTCCATTACCAAGATTATCGGGTGTTCTGATATTCTGCTGATCAGATATCGTCGCAAAAGCTTGCTCCCATAAACAATACTAAACCAACACATAAAATACCAAAAATATCGAAACCCAAAAAAAGACTTAAGAAACTAGTTCATCCAATATGAAAATGTTTACAATTTGCCCGAACGCTCAAAAAACGTTATCCAAATTCAGATCTTGTAGTCAAGAGATGGTCTAAATACGTCAAAAGAATATCGATTTTAACACCAGAAGAAATGCTGAATGTTTTGGCCGAAAGTAACAGTAAGAACATATACTTTTGGTTGAGTCTGTATACTCGCAATAAAATTTAATTGAAAAAGTTTTGCATGCCGCTATACATGAGACAGTAATCCTACTAATTACCTGCCACTTTGTGAGTCTTCAAAAATTAATAGAGATAGGACATTTGCTAAATCTACAATATAGTCAAAATAAAAATAAAAATTTGAATTGTATTTGTATCTGTACCTATGTATTCACGGTTGCTACACGGTTGATAGACTTCCCAAAACAAAAATCATACCCAAAAAAAAATGTAACTGAAAGTATTACAAATAGTCTACTACTATTGCATACTACAAAATTTGTCCAAAAAAAAAACTGAAAGTCAAAAAAGCTGCAACAATATGATACATTTAAAATCCTAAAAAATCTGTAAAAATTAAAAAAAAAAATATTTGGAAAAATTGTTAAAGAAAGAAATCTTGTAGATAAAGGTAAATGGTATCTTCTAAGTCATAACATCTCATCGTCGCTACTTTCTTCTCCATCCAACAAAAATTTACTCTGACACATACTCGAAACACAACCTATAACTCGAGCATCGCTGTATTCAAATATATGAAATACGCAAGACATCGTAGTTATATAAAAAGAAAATTGCACAAACTAATCACTGGCTGTGTAGCAATCAAGCATTTGAAATATAACAAACTGCCGAGACAGACATTGCACATATTAGCAAACAAACATAGAAAATAATCGGATCGGAAACGGTGCAATTGAGCTTGGACATAAATACCAATACTCAACACTTTCGAATGTACAGATACTACATGACCAAAAGATCTGAACGAAATACAAAACCTACCTAGTATCGAGCTCGAACCTGGGTAAATTATGTATAGGGTCGGATTAAAGAAATGGTGGGGTAGATTTCAATCCCTAACACAGGAGATTTCTGTCTACGCCTGTCTTGCTCCCCAGCTCGAGCAAATCGATTTGTATGGCAGAAACAAAAATCAACAAAACATATAGCAAAAATGAAAACTTCTGTAATCATAAAAATTATATAAACCTTTGTTTAGAAAAATTGTTTTTGTATTTTCACACATTTTTCTTAACAAATCTTTTCTACATTTTTATGAATACGGGGGTAAATATCTATGTCACATTTTACCAATAAAAAACAGACTCAGTATTGAATTCTGGCTGAAAAAAATGAATAAACACCGAAACACAATGGTCCAGAAACCTCTTTCGTAACTTTTGATCTTCTAAAAATGTTCGAGTTCTGCTGTAGGCAAGCAGTAAGGGTTTATTTTAAGGTATTAGTATTAAAAACCGTAGAATTAGTTTTTTTTTACAAATTTTGATTTTCATATGATATTTGAATAAATGTAAATTATTTATATTTTAACAGCTAAATTTTTATGTACTACATTTTTTTTATATTTTTTATTATAAGGTATTTATTGCGACGTCAATATTTAACTTGCACCGAATGTAGTTTATTTATAAAAATACGAATTGCGCTAGCTAGTAATTTTATAAGACCCATGGTTTCTTCCAAACCTTAGCAACCTTCCAGCTATTTCGCTAGGCTAGAGAAGCTAATAAATCATTAACGGGTAGGAGAGTATATATCATTTGATACGGCTCAAAAGGGGTCTAATGTGGATATAAATATCCACATTAGACCCCAGGTGTCTTTGAACCAAATTCGATTCATGACTTTCTGAATCGTTTGAGCCATGCCCGTCTGTACGTCCGCTGTCCTGCTGGTACACACGATAACTTTCGAAAGAGTTAAACAATGGCTTTAAAATTTGGCATGGGTTAATATTTTTCCAAAACTGCTTATGGGATTGCATATGGGCTATATGGCCACACCCCTTCGGGTACCACCCATACAAATCTGCTACTTCGCCCACTTTAGAAATCATGTAATAATATCAATATGACAAACGCGATCTTACCCATATTCTGTATTTAGTAAAATTATAGCTAGACAAAGTTCCAGACAAAAACATGGAAGTCTGGCAACTCTCCTTCTGGTACCTCCCATACAAATATACCATCCCGCCTCTAATAAACCGTGTAATACTATCAATATGACCAATGCGATCTTGCCAAAATTTTGTATTTAGTAAATGTATAGCTAGACAAAGTTTTGGACAAAAAGTTGGAAGTCTGGCAACTCCCCTTCTGGTACCTCCCATAAAAATGTACCATACAGTCCCATGAATGGATCGACTCCATCGTTCCGAAAGGAATACCATCAGGTCTCCATTAGATCGATTTCTACGGAATCCATACTGTCGATCATTGAGAAGGCCGTTAGACTCTAGATACTTAACAAGATGGTGGTTAACCATGCTATCCATAACCTTCGAGAGCGCAGAACATATTGCATTTGGACGGTAATTCGCAGGATTAGTAGCCTCACCTATCTTGGGGTTCGGCTGAACATTGGAAACTTTCCAACATGAAGGGTAAATACCAGCACGTTACGACATGTTGAAAAGATTGGACGAGCTAGCGTCGAAGAGCACTTACATAGGACAAGTGCTGAAATACCATCCGGGCCCGGAGTTTTATTTACGTTAAGATCTGCAAGAACACTTTTAACACCACGTGTGCGAAAAAATGTCTGGCGCATCGAACTAGATACGTTTCCGATCAAGCTGAGTGGTTGACTGCTTTCTGGCAAAGATGAATTCTTTGCAAATATTTCAGCCAGAAGGTTAGCTTTGTCAACCGGGTCCGTGAATATGTGGTCATTGTTAACGAGAGTTGGGATAGAAGATGAAGAATTTTCCCTTACCCTTTTTACGAATGATCAAAAGCTCTTACTTCCCCTGGGAGAAGAGAGCACTTTAGCACGAAGACGCTGTTCGTAAAGAAGTTTTTCGCCCCTAAGTACTCTGGCACACGATGATCTTGCCTGTTTGCGTAGCAGCTCAGTATTGGCATTTTTATTTAAACGGCAATTTCTGAAAGCTTCCTCTTTGGATCTGACAGCTTCTCTGTATGTCTGATTAAACCAACAGTACTTTGGTGGTTTGATCGAAGTAGTCTTCGAGGGAATAAATGTATTTATACCAAGAAGAATTATTTTCTCAACCATTTCAGCAGCAGCATCGACATTGTTGTCTAGGAAACATAATTTCCAGTTAAATTGCTCGTAAAAATTGTTGAACTGGGCCCAACGTGCCTTTTCGTATATATACATTGTCCGCTTCGAGACTGGTTTAGAAGTGGCTCGGAGAACGAAAAGGATGCTGAAATTGTGCAATGATCCGAGTTACCAAGAGGTGCAAGAATGTTAACCTCGTACTTTTCAGGGTGTGAGGTTAAGAAAACGTCAAGAATATTTTGTTGTTGCCCTTCAACACGCGGAATGTGTGTTGGTTCATTCACTAGTTGCGTCAAGTTGTTATGCGCTGCAAAAAGCTCAGCATACTGTCCCTCCGAAGAAGTGTGGCTCGAATGGGAAAGCCAAGATTAATTATGGACATTGAAATCCCCAGCAACTACAATTTCACAGTCCGGACAATCTTTTAAAACTTTTGATAAAAAGTGGGAAAGGGCGTCGAAGCCGTTTAGGGTAGCCTCCCTTCCAAATTTGGGCTTCTGTAAAGAAAAACGAAGTGTAATGGGTGTGATCCAATCCTGAACTTAAACCAAAGAAAGTTGCATTCTGGGTCTTGTGAGTCCAAATGTTGCTGACTCTGAAATACAGCACTATTACGTATAAATACCACAAGGCCTCTGTGTGAAGAAAAAGAGGATAGAGTGTGATAATCAGGAATGTGAAAATCCTGTGGATCAGAATCCTCACATACCTGGGTCTCACATAGAGCGAGGATTCGCGAAGTGAATTTGAAACCTACCTACCATACCACTACCAAATAACAAGACAACGTCACAGCAAAATCACAAATAATGCTGCACCACTCCCGCCGCTGTTGTTTCTGTTAGATATTCAGTGTTATACCTACAACGTCTAACAGAACAGCGACAAGAAAAGTGCAGTATCAATTGTGTTTTGCGAAAGGGGTAAGGGAGGGGGAACACCAGTACAAAGCAAAACGTAGATATAAAAAAGCCCCTCGTGTTGTCTTGTTGTGTTGAGTTGTGGCCGGTGACTGCTGTTATTGTTGTTGTTGTATTATTGTTGTATTATCGCTGTTTTGATTGTGTTTGGTTTTTGTTTTGCGATAGAATGTTTGTAATGTTTTTATAGTATTTTGGTTTATGTTTTTTTTTTGTTTTCACAAAGACGGACACAGACAAACACGACGCGGCGGAACAGAATTGTGCGTGCACAACGGACAAAGCACAGAACACTACAGTGCTCTTATAACTTCAAAACTAATCCACCGAATATTTCTGTACATTATTTAGTATGTAACTCTGGAGGGTTTTTTAATTTTTGTTAAGTTTTATTATTTTACGATAACAAATCAACCGAGTTTTAAATTTCGAAAACCCCCCACTTTACCTGTAGCAAGCGATTGGTTAACGAAAAAACGTTGGCTTGAATCCGCATATTTCATTGTACGTCTTACCACATGAACATTTATAAATTTAATAATATTTTGGTGGTTGAGTTTGAGATCATTGATTATTTTTTTTTTTTTTTTTTTTTTTTGCAAAAATAGAAATGTTTAAAAAGGTTTCAAGCATTGTGTTTGCTTTGATTGCAGGTATACGGATCCGTTTCGGAAGCCACCAGTCTTCTTCATCGGTACCCATTTGCAGCGATTTCTGCTGCAAATTATTGGTGTAAAATAGGCATAGTTCTCGCAAGATAATGAGAACAACTGTTTAGTAGCGCACAAGAATGATAGAAAGAAAGATTACGCCATGCGCATGATTTCCCGTTAGATGACGTAGTTTGTCCCGCCCGTTCCTAAATTTTGTTTTCGTATTGTTGATCTATATTCTTCCTACAGTTTCATTTCTGTTAGTCGAGCTCGAGACCAGTGAGAAAGTTGAAGTCATCCTCAGTAAAAACATAAAAGTCTCGTATTCCAAAGTATCGGATGTAACATCTGATGAAATGTCATAACAGCACCCTCTAAATACCGAATTTTACAAAAAAAAATATTTAAAATACAGAATTTTGGCAAGATCAATATTATTACACGATTGACGGGATGGTACATTTGTATGGAAGGTACCAGAAGAGGAGTGGAGTCGTATCAAATGATATATACCCTCCTACCCGTAGGGTAGGTCTGTTTTGATTTCGGTGTGGTCGGGGTCAACAAAATACATTTGTAGGAGCGGAAAGTACAAAATTAAAAAAAAATATTAAGTTTTAATGCAATCCCATAAGTAAATTTGGGAAAATATTACTTACTTACTTAGGGTGTATCTTCAACCTGCTGTTTGGGTGGCCTGCTTAATAATGATTTCCAAGTACTACAGCCTTCTGCTTGGCTTCTCCAGTTCGTGATACTAAGGATTTTCGTGTCTTCTTCCATTTGGTCCCTCCACCATAGTATCGGTTTTCCCTGTCTGCATCTTCCGTGGTAGTGTCGTCCAACGTCTTTCTGGCTGGAGCGTTTGGATTCATTCGGCCCATATGGCCCAGCCAGCGTAATCGCTGTATTTTGAAATGCTTAACTACGTTCGCCTATACTCCTCGTTAACACAGATAGGGCCATAGATTTTGCGAGGGATGTTTCTCTCAAATAGACCCAGCACAGCTTCCATAAAGAAGCACGAGTGTGTTGTACAGTGTTATTTTAGTTCGACATGAGGGGGCTCTGTTCCTGAATTGTTTGTAAAGCCCGAAATAACATATATTTGCCAGCACAATCCTTGCCTTATTTCGACGCTGACATCATTCTTTCTATTAATGGCGGAGCCAAGGTATATAAATTCTTCCACTACCGCGACGTTGCAAGCATAAGTTTTGTCTTGTCCTCGTTCACCATCAGACCCATCTTCTACGAATCCTTCTCGATACTAGAAAAAACGCCACTTACATCTCGCTCTGTCCTTCCGGCGATGTCAATCTCGTCAGCATATGCGAGGAGAATGTGGCCCTTGGTTGTTAGAGTGCCAGTTTTATTAGCTTCTGAATTTTCTTATATCTTCTTCATCAGGATGTTGAAGAAGTTTTAAGCTGTCGGCCTGTGTGAGACCTCTTGGAGAAGTGAATGGCTCGGAGAGGTCACTTCCTCTTTTTACTGATGACCTAGAACCACTCAGTGGCGTATACATTTTGCTGGTATTTTATCGGAGTATCGATATAATCGATAAAAATATGTTATGTATCGATCTGTTTTTCATGAGTCTTTTCCAGGATTTGGCGTACTGAAAAGATTTGGTAGATTGTTGATCTATTCGTCCTGAAGCCACACTGCCATAGGCTGGACTTTCGCCTTGTATGTTGCGTTCTTAGCTTCAGTCTTTATCGTACCATTGGTTGCTTAGTGGCCGCTTTCGGTAACCAATGTCATCGGGAGGGGAGTTTTGGCGTGGAGCAATTGGCTCAGCTTCGTGGAGTAGGCATTGGCTGTCTGTTGGAATGGAGATTCTTAATGTCTAGCTTTCTCTTGTTGTTGGTACGTACGAATTTCGCGGCACTTAATCGAGTGCACACCTTTGCTCCACAAGGTATTAATCCGAATATATGCTTGCGGATCGAAACGAGCGTACGTCTAACACGCTGGATGCATGCTTTCCATCTATCACAACATGATCAGTTTGGTTTTTCTGTCCGGTGACAGCCAAGTAGCTTTATGGATATTGCGAACCTGGTACTGCTAATAACCATGTTCCTTGCGGCGGCAAAATCAATCAGCCTCATTAAATTGTCTGAGGTCTCTTCATGTAGGGTGAATTTTCCGTCGGTAGGACCAAAGATGTCCTTCCTGCCTACTTTAGCATAAATAAGTCTGTTAATTTATTAACTACTTATATGATTAGTAGACAACAACCATCAACAAAAGTTGAAAAGTCGAAAGATCGACTGTTTCACTTTGTGGAAAAAATTTGGTTGCAATAATGAAGTTAAGAGCTGGTCAAGAATATTTTGTTGTTGCCCATTAACTTGCGGAATGTGTGTTGGTTCATTCACTAATTGTGCCAAGTCGTTGTGCGGGGCAAATAGCTCAGCGTGTTTACCGTCCGAAGATGTATGGCCCGAATGGGAAAGCCAAGAATTATTATGGACATTGAAATCCCCAGCAACTACAATTTCACTGTACGGAAATATTAAATATTATCGAAATATAGTATGAAAGGGTTTGGGGTTCTGTAAAGAAACCCGAAATTTAAGGTGTGCGATCCAATCATGAAGTTAACCCAAAGTAAGTTAAACATTGGATCTCGTGAGTCCAAATGTTTCTGAGTCAGAACACACCATCATTACGTATAAATACCACAATACCACTGTGAGAAATAACGCAAATAACGCTGCACCCCCTCCTACCGCTGTTATTTCTGTTAAATGTTCAGTGTTATTCCTGCATCAACTAACAGAACAGCGACAAGAAGAGAGCAGTATAATTTGTGATATGCGAAAGGGTCGAGAAGATGGAACACAAGACAGAAAGGGGACCTTAAAAAGCCCTTAGGTTAGGTTAGGTTGAATGGAGGATCGGTCATGTACCATGACCGTCTCATGTCACTGACATACACCTAGGCCAGCAATTCGGTCTGTTGTGCGCTCCTGGTTTCTTCTACAAAATTCCCTTTCCCTTTTTTCTACGTTAGGAATTCGGTGCCCTCTATAAAGATCCTTAAATACCTTATGTCTATTACTTTGACGGGCGATAGATCATCTAAGGTGTCCTCTCCTAACAGGACTTTTCTGACTTGCGAGAAAGCAGGGCTCTGACACAGGAAGTGTTCCGCCGTCTCGTCGTCCTCTTCGCATGCCCTACATTCATCGCTATGGGAACTTAATATTCTAAATAGGTGTGCCCTTAGGATAGTGTGTCCTGTGATGACCCCAACTAGGTTAGGTTAGGTTGAGAAGAGGAGGCGGTTTTTCTCCACCTCATCTCCTTAGACATACACCTAAGCCAGTATTCGGCTTGTTGTGCGCTCTAAACTGTACATAAAAAGGTCTTGAGAAGTTATTTTAAGAACTCTGTACTGTTGACATAATCTTTAATTGTTTTCCAGTATGCGCCCCTGAGATGGGTCAAGTCTGTTAAAGTGTCATTTCCCAAGAAACGGGATCTATTGTTTGCGAACGCTGGGCAGTGACAGAGGAAATGCTCCAAAGTTTCGTCATCCTCTCCGCATGCCCTACATACGCTATTGTCTACAACTCATATTTTGTGTAGATGCGATTGTAAGCCTATGTGCCCTGTTAGAATGCCCATGATCTTACTAGTTTCTGTTTTGCTCAGTTTCAGCAATGTTTTGGTTTTATCCTCGTTTGGTTCACCCCACAAGATTCTTGTCATTTTCCCAATAGTTTCACTATTCCATAGTGTGATATGGGCGTCTGCCGCCCATCTTTTTAGCTCAGAACGCGTAGCTCCGAATGGTTTCGCGTTCTCTAAATTTATTGTTTGCAACTCCCTGGCTCGTTGAGCCAAGGTATTGGCTTTCTCGTTTCCTCTTACCCCGTGATGACCAGGCACCCATATGAGGCGTATTGTGCCATGTCTGGAGTAAGAGTTAATAGCCATTTTACAATCCAAAACTGTCCTTGATTTGACCGTTTTAGTCGTTATTGCCTTGATAGCCAATTGGCTATCTGTAAAGATATTTACGTTTGTTGGTCTTGTGTTAGCGCTAAACCAGGTCACACACTCTGTAATGGCTCGGATTTCCGCCTTTAGGACCGTGTTATGGTCTGGTAGGCGGAATAAAAGTTCGGTTTCCGGTTCTTCGATGTAAAGTCCCAGCCCCGTCCTTTCCCCTAGTTTCGAACCATCTGTATAACCGCAGTTTCCAGTTGGTGTCTGCGCTAGGTCCCCAACTAGCTTGCTCAGTTAATTTTTGTTAAACCCGAGTATTCTCTTTGTTTTCTTGTAATCGAGGTTTCCCCAGGTTTCCTTTGTGGTTCTTCCCACCTGTTCCTATAGCCACCTTGAGGCATGGGTCGTCTCCATCCATTCCCTCAACTCCTTTTTTGTCTCTAGAACAGGTTTAGACAGTTGCAGAGTGTTTTGGTCGAATTCCCTTCCTATTTTAGATAGATCGTCAGCCCTGACATTGCCTTGAAACCCTTGGTGGCCTGGTATCCAGTTTATAACTGTGTCGTTATGTCGACATAACGACAACTTTTTTGTGTTTATGCGCTTGGAATTGCATTATTATTGTCATTGTGCGTGGGCGATGCTTGTATTTTGTAGGTAGCAGGTTATTACTTCAGAGGAACGTAACGGACAGAAGAAAATTATAAAAATAAAGATGAGGTAGAATATTCGTTTTTTTGGGGGGGGGGGGGGGGTTGGAGGACTACTTACTTATTTCCCTTAACATTCCATGATGAAACAGACGGGAACTTCTCTCGAATCAGTGAGCTGTGTACGATATAATTTGTATACTCACTGACTGGGACTTAAGTTACTTGACCGTAATCGTAACCGTGAGGTGTCAGCTGATACGTTCTCCCTATGTGAAACATGTACAAATGGTTACTTGGCCGTAATCGTAACGTAACGTAACGGATGATCCTGTAGAAAATAGATTTTTCTATCCGGCAAGTGACATTTAACAAACAGCTGATTTGTTTCTAGCAAAAAAAAAAAAAAAAAATAAAAGTAAAAGAAACAACTTTGTTAGAAAAATAATAAAATAAAAACATAAAAACTATAAAAATGGATAAATTGTTTCTTCACAACACTTTCTTTCATTATTAATTAATTTTTTACGTTTTTATCAAAACAAACAGACCAAACAGACAAATAATTTTGTTTGTTTACATACAACATATGGTACTTCACGTATCTTGGGTAACCACCACTACATCAACGTTCCGGTTACGATTACGTTTACGTTCCGGCAACGGTCAAGTAATTAGGCCTTTACTGGTGAAAGCCGGCTCCGAACGGCTAATGCTTTTCTAGAGAAGTTTTACATGGCTTAGAGATTACTCTTTTACTCTTAAAGTCGCCAACATTTACGAGGTGGAAGCAGCCGCTGAAAAATGTTTAATGGTCTTACCCAGTTTCGAACTCGGGTTCACACCACGGCCATCCACTTGGGAGGATTACGCCCTGTAAAGTGCATATCTGCCCAAATATGTATTTGCCTTTTTGAACTTTGCTCAGAGTTTTGGATGGCTTTTCAATTGCAAATTCATCTTCGGATGTAAATGAGTTCGTTACTGAATGCAACGTTTAGCCTTCTGATCCTTACCGTTGTGTTAACATAAAGCTAGATTACTATAAAAAATGTAATTAAAAGATCCGATTGGTTTAACTGGTTTTCTGCAATTTTATTATAATCAATAGTTTTACTTCATAAATAACGATCCTTTAGTTTACGACTTATTTATTTATTGATACATCTTTGTTTGTATTATCGAATACAATTTCAATTATTCTTAAGTATTGATTTTATTACTATATATTTAATTTGGCTTTTGGATTCTCATCACTTTTCTTATTTATAAATGTTTGTTATTAAACGAAACAATTTGCATTAGAATCAAGTTAAATAATATGAAAAATAAGTCTGTCTTTATTCTCAACTTAGTTTAAAATTCAAAAATTCACAATTGAAATTAGAAAATAGTGTTATGTATTTGTTCCATTTAAGCCTACGATTAACACGGTGAAGAGGTGTTGCAGGATCAATCATGCTGTTGCTGTTTTAGCCCAATATTGTATTTGTATATTCAATTTTTCCGAACTATACCTTGTAAGAATCCTTGTACCGATTACGACAAGAAATATTGGCATGTGTTTATAGCTGCAAACATTTTTCCTAAGAACACATATGATTACTCATACGCATTATCCAATCGAAGAAACATATCGCCATCATGCTGTGCAAATTGACCATAATCCCATAACTCTGAGCTAGAATCAATAAAAAAAATTGGACCAGATAAATTATGTTGTACATAGGAAAGAAACAAAACTTTCATTAGAATTGACAAGAAAGTATCTACTGTCGGCAAATACCATACAGAGGGCAGAGTTCTCAAGTCCATTCCTGAATATTTCCAAGAGGGTATTTAAACAGTATTTGTTTTAAAAAAGTAGGGACTTGTACTTTAAGTAGGCACTTTTAAAAAACATTATTTGCTTTGAAAACCTTTAAAATATTGCCATGCCAATTAGTGACATCTGGAGTGGGCTTCCGAACTAATGCATCAGAAAACGACGTCTGCCCTCTGTATGATCTTGGCTGTCCGTTAACGAAGAAATACAGGGTGGCTGATGAATTTGTTTACATTAAAAAACTCAAGCAACTTTTTTTAATTTATATAAATTATTTTAACTTTGTTAATTAAAAAACTAATACATAGTTTTTTAAAAATACTACTTGGCGATGCATGGACTACATCTTATTTAAAATAAATACAGTTAGGTCAGGAAACCTTGGGGCCAACGCAACGGGGAGTTTCTTGTACTGGAGAATTTTCGCTGCAATTCTGTCATCTCAGGACTGGCTGTATGACAAATTGCACCATCTTGTTGAAACCACACGATATTGAAAGGGATTCACTTTTTTGCGAAGTTCTGTAAAGAATATTTTTTCAAAGTCTTTAAGTAACGGTGTCTGTTGACCGTAACGATACGACTGTAGCAAATTCAGCCACTCTGTAACTTGTTAATATTTAGATGAGGACATATTTTTTCTTTAGCCGTTTAGAACCTGCAATTCGAACATTTCTGATAACTCTTTTTAAATTTGAATAAACTCGACTTTACTTCAGAGTTTTCGAATATAGTTGTTCAATTTACCAACGATATGTATGTTTTAATATTTTCCTGTTTTCCTGCCTCTACGTATGTATGTAAATATGTTCGCGTGCAATTACATGGTGTATGTATCTTTATGTACTTAATTAGAAATTATGTGTGTTGTTATAGCTACAAGTATGTATCTTATATTTCTATACAATCTTATTAAGCGAGAAACTAGCTTCGATTCGATATCTGACGGCCATTTCGAAAATTCTAAAATAGTTGTATTAAAACAAAGCAATTAAATGTGTTAGAAACTATTACTTCTATAAATTCGATTTAATCCAACCAAAATCAGTTGCTCGCTTAATAGGCGAGTTTTCGAATGAAACAGAAATAGATTCCATCGATTTCGAATGAAATTGTGAAAACGCAATTTTTGTCGTTCACTTTTAATATTTATTATGTGTGAGAATTATCCTTAATATTTAGTATGTCTTAGACTATGTTCTGAATTGTAGTTGTTCTTTTTGTTCAATGTTGTTACATTTTTTACTTGCGTATTGTTTTCTATTCTTAGTCACATGTTTCATTGAGTATTAACAAAAAATCATTTAAAACATTTTATTCACCAGTATCCTAATTGATCAAAAATTGTATTTATATCGTTTTCACTACATTTGTTGCATTCCTTTATTTTATTTAAATTTGTTCTGCTTCGTATGCAATAGAAGATAAATGCATCTGTATTATGAATTATCTTATTATTTCATGCATTACGTCAATGTTGTTTTTTCCTTAGTTATAGCAAATATTTTATTGTTTTGTATTTATTTTACTTTAGATTACAAGTGATTGCATTTACACCACATATTAAATATTATTTGTTGGTTGGTATGTACTTAAATCGTCGTTTTGTTGTTTACGTTATTTGCTGCCGGACTGAGATGCACTGAAAATTTTGGATTTGTTTTTTATTATTAATCTAGTCGAATTGTGTTATGGTGCTTTATTTGCTTTCATTTTATCATACTATTTTAAAATTTCCCAATATATGCCCTATTCTATCCTATAGTTGTAATATTATGTACTATATTATGCATCACCGAACTGCACAAGATTCGTTATAAACTAATTTATCTTTTAAACATTTTTCTGTGTATGTATGCATGTATGAAATTATGGGTAAAGGATTATGTCGATACTAAAACGCCAAAAGCAAATTACTTAAAACTTTTCCATCTTTCAAACTGGATGGCACTTTAAGAAAATTCCCAAAAAAAAAATGACAGCTAAACGATTAAAAATAATTGCATAAACTTGATTCATATGTACATCAAATTAAAACACGAACATTTGATTTCAAAATCAGATTAAGCCAAAAAACTTATTTTTTGTTTGACACCGTAATGTGAACATTTGAGTCTATACTATGTATATTAAAGTGCTTGCAAATGTACTAGCAATGAAGATTGATATGTTTTAGAGCGATTCCAAATAAGTATTTTCGCTCTAGCAGGCGTCCTTCGTTGTAAAACATATCAGTCTACATTTGGAACTTTTTTTTACTCCATAGAAGTCGAGAAACTCTAATCTAATATATTTGTGGTATCAGCTTTCATTTTTTTGGGTGCTCGAAAAAATTCAGTAATACTATTTAACGGGTGGCCCAACTGATACATAGCGAACATGTCCCTAGCTTGCCGAGCTGTATGCGCAGTCGCTCCATCTTCTTGACACCCCAAATTGGCTTTTACTCCACCATTGGACACAAACAGTTGTCGAGGTTGAGTTACCTATTCCATTAATCTTGATATCCATAGTTAAGGTATCTTGAGCAAAGTTAAAATTATCTGCATACGATGTATAAAAAGAATGTTATAGCCTCTTTCGGTCTTCATTTAAGAATAACTTTTGAAAGAAAAAAAAAAAACCCGGAAATAGAGACTACCCTGAATGGTTTCTACGCCCTTTCTGACTCCATTTCGAAAATATTAGAATATTATCCGGGCAGTGAAATTGTAGTTGCTGGGGATTTCAATGTCCACAATAATTATTGGCTTTCCCATTCGAGCCATTAATCTCCGGAGGATAAATACGCTACTTGCCGCGCACAACGACTTGGCGCAATTAGTGAATGAACCAATACACAATCAGCGCGTTGAAGGGCAACAACAAAATACTCCTGACTTTTTTAACCTCCCAACCTGGGCCGAGCTCAAAAATGTTTATCAGCAATTTAACTGGATATTATGTTTCCTAGACAATAATTTCAATGTTGCTGCTGACAACAAACGTACCACTGATCCAGCACCGTCGTCAATCTCTATGTGTGGTGAGGAATCGACGTATCAGATACTCTTGATGTTCTGGACATGAAGATACAGGGTGATGCTTGCTGGGCTAGCCAAATATTCGAAGTGTCGAAAGAAGCATGCAAGAAATACTTCACTCCATCTGATCTCGTAAATGTTTACACCACCTATATCCGGCCTCAAATGGAATATAACTCCCATCTTTGCAGCTTATGGACCGTGTACAGAGGAGAGCGGTGGGATTATAGGAAATAGTAGGATACCCAACTTAATTGTGCCCATACAGCATCGCCGAAATGTGGCTTGTTGTCCGGCTTCGGGAATTCTCGAGAAATTTTCCAGATTTTTCCACACCGAATGTCGAGAATTTTAACATTTTGGGAAATCCTGAGTCTCTAGAATATCTCAAGATTTCTCGAGAAATCCATTTTCTGTTAAACATTTTTTTGGTGCCACAACAGTATAACATTTCCACTTGTACGCGATTGTCAGACGAAGCCATTAACAGTCTATGTTTTTTGAAACACCATTTTGGTAAATAATGTTTTCAATCACTTTTTACCCTATTTTAATAAGTATAATTTTGAATTATTTTTGTTTTGGTTTTTTTGTCATTATTTTTGTTAAACTATTTTTTTTGAAATTATTGAAATAGTAATATTTTCAAATATTTTTTTATATTATTTATACGTAAATAAAAATAAATAAAAAGGATATTTTATGAAATTCATTGATTTTACACTGATTTTAGATTTTTTAAGACTTTTTTTAATTTTTCCCGATATTTCGAGAATTAAAATTTTCGTTATTTCGGGAAATCACGCATCTCGAGAAATGAAATTAACGTTATTCTGGGAATCCCGAATCTCGAGATTCGGATTTTTTTCGGGAAATACCCAACTCTAGTTGTAAATCGCTATTCTATATATATTGTTTTTATGTCTTTTGTGGTTATTTTTAATAGTTTTCCAAACTAACCATCTTTACATGACCTAAATCGAAATTTATCTGCTCTTAAGCAAAACAGAAGCGTTCTCGCGATATTTTTTTTACTAAAATTTTTTGATGAATTTCCGTTAGAATTACAATTTATAACAGGAATCTATACACAAAAACGTTGCGAGAACGCTTCAAATAAAAATCTGTCGGAAAAGTTTAGAAACGAATCAAATTATTTTATATAAATTTCGAATACAAAACGTTGGATTGTTTTTAATATTTTTAAAACATGTTTGGATGAACAAATTAAGGCGAATTGTGTGACACTATACTTCTGAAAGTGGTGGCGATCATTGTCGAAGATGATTCGAATAGTTTGATATAATATATTTTCAGCTTGTCGACTTCTACCTAAGTAAGATAATTTCAATACAGGACACCATCTGGTGGTTATATTACACCAGAAGCACAACCATTTTATTGATTCAGCATGATGGCAAGTGTATCGGACCTATAATTAAAACCTAACCGGTTTCATCAGACATCACTATTAATTTTCTAAGATCATATCATTTATTTATTATTAATTACAATACAAAGTAAATTCATATTCTAATTTTGGGTCCAAGGGTAAACCGGGTGACACAGACCATATGGCCAGGTCATATTAAAAGATCATATTACACGAAAAATCTGAAAGTAAAGTTTATAGTACAAATAAACCAAATTTATAGACTGGAAAATCTACATATCGTCAACTGAAATCCAAAATGACCAAATACCAAAAAAAAACTAAATCGTGTTTTTGATTAATTCTGATAAAATGACCCAAAAGTTTACACTTCAATATCCAAAATGTACAGTTTTCTAGTCGAATTCTACAACGACATAACAAGAAGAGCGTTTAGACATTACAAAGTTGTATGCTTCTGCTGTAAAATTATGAAAATGCTTGTTAGGTCATTTTGGACTTTTGCATCGAATGCGAATTATTCGCTTTCGCAAGAAATATATTTCAATATTCGCTTTCATTTTAGATAAACCCACATTCGTAGTATTAAGCCTTTCGATCCCAACGTTGCTTGTGAGCAACTTCGCTTGTTTCTGAACCCATATTCAATAAAGTGATTGATTATTTTAATTTGTTAAGGTTTTAAAAATTTGAATCAAAACTGTAAAACTTACTATTATTGTCAAAGTGTTTTCTGTGTTTGTGCAGTCGCATCATCGAAAATTTTTATGAAGAAAGTATGAGACTTGTAGTAAAGGTGTTCTGACAACAACAATTTTTTGGAAAATAAAAGTATTTACCATTTTCATCTAAACACATTTATCTTAATGTTAATTTCAATATAAACTAATATGAATTTTATTTTTTATATACCCACTAATGCCTAATGTTGCTCACATTCTGATGGAGCACATGATCGTAAAGAAAATTTTTTTTTTTCAACACGTAAAAAAATTTGGAGTCGAAAGGGTTTTTTTAGCTCATTTATTGTGTGGGATGAATTTGGAATAAATTAAAAACTGTAAAAACAATTATAAACATCCTAAAGTATGTTATTCAAATCTTTAGAAACAATACTTTACTCATAACAAGAAGAAACTACAAAAATGTATTTAACAAATATGAAAATAAGTATTCAAAACTACAAAATCAGCTGCGACAAATATAAAAATAAATATTGAAGGAATATTGTTGGAATATGCGGTACTGGTCAGATTAAATGCATCCAACCCCCAAGGATGAGGTTTAAGTAATCTATCAATTCTTACGGCAAATGATTGTGAATTTATTCACGGAATAATAATGCTCTTGAATAGACTAAATTGGCAAAATAGAATCGATTGGTATTAAAATCTGTGCATTGATTTTTTAACATTTTATAAGATAGTTGACAAGTCTCAATGCTGTTTTTAAAGCTAAAAGGACAAATTTTAAATTTCCCTGACTGACACTGGAGTATTCCTCCAAACAATACATAATGTTGTATCAGAGCGTCAACAGATCGTTTCTTAACAGTGATAAATGATATATCATTGCAAATGATGTCGAAAAATTGCCAGAAGTATCGGATTCAAAAAAACAACTGAAATAAGTTTCTGACTTTTACGTGCGCGACGACATAGGCACCCAAGCATCTGGTAGAAAGGATACTGTGATTATTGGTGGCCAAATCGTTGCGAAGCGTTTCATGCTCATGACCGTTTCTGAAGCCTACGAACTTTATAAAACTGAGTATTTTGATAGATACCAATATCGACCACGTAATGTACAATTATCGAGCAAAATACCTCATAATATGTGCGAATGCAATGACCACACGAATTTTCTTTTCTTGCTGGAAGGTTTTGCCAAAATTATAAAGCTATGTCATATGATTTTGAAACATTTTTGGAATTGGTGTGCTGCAATATTCGCAATAAAAAATGCATGACAAATGATTGTACAAACTGCTCATACGATATAAGGCACGATTTAATTCCAGTAAAGTATTTGGCACAAATTGAGGAAAATATAAGCTTGAAACACTAGCGAAAAGTGGGTGATAGAATTTCATTAACCCAAACTGTTGCTCCTTTTTGTGATCTTATTCATGAATTAGAAACTGAACTTCCACTCTTCAAAAAACATTTTTTTGTTAAGCGTGTGCAACAAAACTACTTTCAAGAGAAAAAACAAAGCGTAAATTCTGAAGATTTAGTAATTCAAATTGACTTTGCAGAAAATTACAGATTAGGATCCCAGAATGAAATACAAAGTCCACATTTTAATTACCGTCAAGTTACCATTTTTACGTGTGTTGCTTGGTTCAATGGGAAAACCAAATCTTTTGCTGTCATCGGTGACAAATTAAGCCACAATAAATTTGATGTATGCTGCTTCTTAACAAAAATAGTGCACAACATGCAAAGCCAATTCAGAAATTTTGAAAATATATTTATATTTTCCGATGGAGCAAGTTCTCAATTTAAAAATAAATACATTGTTCGCAGTTTACCGGAGTTATTGATTAAATTCGGGTGTAAAAACATAGAATGGAATTATTTTGCAAACTCCCATAAAAAAGGAGCCGTAGATGGAGTAGGAGCTGTTATAAAACGGAAAATTTGGCAGATAACATAGACAAGACGTATTATAATAGATAATGCGTTATCCTTTTCTGAGTATGATCGGTACAACATAATTGACATCCATTAAATTTACATATCTTCGGTTCAGGTTGAAGAATTTTCTCCACAATTTAATGAAAAATGGAAGGAGGTTCCAAATATTCCAGGAATCTAAAAAATTCATTGGTTACCATGTAATGAAAACCATGAAATAAAGATAGCTCTAACAGCGTATTCCGTTAACAAAAGTATTTAAAACAACGTTAATTTACACATTTTCCCCTAATATTTGAATTTTTCTACATAAATCTATGTATGTATGTATGTATATATATTAAAACAATGAATTCAAATAAAATTTTTTCTTCACACCTAAAATATCTCAAATGCTATTACTTGTAATTTCTTCATTATCTTCATAGCTAAGACAAATATGTCACATAACGTCAATAACGTAACGTCAGGTATATTTAGCTTGTAGTTAAAAACTAGAGGAACATTTTTTCCAAACAAAAACGAAAATCTGACACACTTCGCAGACTTTTGAAATTTTAGTAACTAACATGAAACTCACTTCCATCTGGCGTAACATAAAGAAGGTAAATAGAGGAGAATTAACAGACCAAGAGATAATAAAGGAAGTGACGTGTGTTAAAAATGCTGTAGTAGGTTCAATCCAATTGAATTTGAGATCATCATAATAAAAACCTAGTACGAAGAAGACAGAAGAATGTTGTGAAAATTTTTTTTGGAGAAAATTCTGAAAACTTTGGTAAAACAAGTGATCTCAAAATATTATATTTCAACTACATTTAAGACAACTCAACCAAATGAAAATAAGGACTATTTCCATCCAAGCTCATTAATATTGAATTTACATTTTACGTACATGTATTTTAATAGTTGTCCCACATGTTTCTTCTGATTAAAAACTGTGTCACTAAACGCTAATTGGCGTTACTTGGTCTCTGAAGCGGCCACGTAAACCCACATGTTTCTATCTTCGTTTCATACAACAATTTCAAAAAGTACATACTCAGTTCGTTTAAATAAAAGAACGCTTATTTATCCGACGTCCTTTTTATTGGAATACAAGTTTTCGAACATGTATTCGTGTGAGACCAAACCATATAATTTGTGCCAAGGAACATTTTAAAAACAAAGTAAGAAAACAAATTTCAGTCGGTTTTTTTTGGTCTAATGGCTTTTAGAAGATCTGAAGAAAAGAGCGTCTTAAACGACCACATTTACGAGATTCTTTAAATCCAATGGATTTTCCAGACCCTTGGTAAGTAGATATTGTTTTTACTTATAGCCTTTTCACATATACCGCGTTTCACCGCATTTCGCTCTCTTGAAATCATTTGTAAATTATGGTGTTCACATATGCTTTTGTGACTTATTGTCATTTCATGTGACATTTCTCATTTCTGTTTTGTGTTTTTGTTTGTAAACAACACAAACGCACATTTGTGAATAAAAAAAGATAAAATAATATAAAAAATGGATTTAATTTTTATAATATTTGAGTTTATATCATTGTATGAATGGATTCAATGAAATAAATGGTTATTTTACTAATACAATGGATTTTATCGAAGGAAAAGAAATTTGCAAAACAAAACAAACTAGAAGAAACAAACAAACAGCTGTTTTTCCCCTCATTTTTCTGACATTTGCTTTCAACCAGCACTGCAAATTTTTTCATTTTATTCCTTTTTTTTACTACTTTTGCAGTACAACACTGTGCTCTCTCTCATTTTTACTGTGATTTCAACGAAATTACGAAAAATGAGCATAATGTCTGCGTTTTTTTTGTATGGAAATAAGTGTAATTTCAAGTGTAATTTGCCTCAATTCATCCAAAGAGAGCGTAATGCGGTGAAACGCGGTATATGTGAAAAGGCTATTACATATTTTATAGTTTTATAGCTCTCTAACGCTTAAATAAGGGGGATTTTCATTGATACTGGAAGATTGATACTGATACATTGCCCCTCACCTTGATAGCACTTTAATCCCAGGAAAAACACAATAGGGGCTGCGCTGAAATTTCTAGCTGTGGGATCTTATCAATCTGTTCTGGACAATGACATGGCGCAACCCATGCAAAATGTTATAGAAGGTGATAAATTCTTTAGAGGAAAATATATAGTAATAATAGATTTATATGGAAATGAATGCAACTGAAATAAGTGCCTCGAAATTGCATTGCTACCAAAAACCTGGTATACCTGTCGTCGTTGGTTGTATTTGCGGCACTCACGATCGACTCATCAAACCATGCGCACAGGAGCCTCTTTTATTTCCTTTGTCACGACTTAAAAGTTTTCTGACTCCGGATCCATTAAACCCTTTATATTTATTGTTCTTTGGTATCTTCTTCTCTTTGGTGTAATTGACTACAAATTTTAAGTTGTTGGTGATGGTTTGGGTGATCCATTTGATGCTGGTGTTGAGGGTGATGGGAGCTGTGTCTTGGGCAGTACAGACGAATCGACAGAGCCGGTAATGTAGATACATGTGCGACCTTTGACGTGTATGCTACAGTCATGTTTCTTTACTAAAGGTTTTTAGAAGGAATACAAACCTTCTAAAGATACATACAAAAATTCCGGAAGCGCGACTGTTTCCAAATTGTTTAGCGTCAGTTGATGACACAAAAATAATGAAGTGAAATATCAAAACAAACAGGTAAATAAATAAACTTTTTTAAAAAAGTTATTTATTGCGTAATTATTGCAAATTTTTTGCTTAAAAGTAAATAAATGAATTAAAAATATGTTAAATTCTGCATTTGTGGTACTTATTTACGGGTTCAGAGTGAATTTTTTTTTTAAAAAAAGGAGCATTCACATTGGTTTCACAGTGTAGTAGATATCCCCCTAATATATGGTCAGAGTGACACCCATCACGTGAAAAGTTTTACTTCAATGGTGAAAGTGAAATCCAGCACATACCCGAATATATAAAAAAGAAGTCAAAGGATAATACTTAATTCCATTAAATAAAATTAATATCATCACAATCGATATAATATTTGCAACATTTTAGGTAATTTATTTCATACTATTTCACAATTGTTAACAATTGTTTTCTGGCTGGACATCTACTACTCTTTTTACATTTTATTTATCTTTTCAAAAAGTTCAACTTTTGTATAAACGATTGAAGGAAGCTTTATTATTGATGATAAATCAATTTTTTGATTCTGTTTTAGTAATTTTTATTGGTCTAAAAACTCTACCTAAAAAAATTACAAAATGGTAAATGTAATTATCGAAATTAATTTGAAATACCATCAAAATTTTTGTTTCTCACAACTAAAATTTTTACAGTTCTAAGGTTGGTGTTAAATATTTTGACCCAAATTAAAGAACGCTGATATGCTGCACGAATAGGCCATAGAATGGGCATTCAGCCTTACTTAAAAAAAATCCGATGTGATCTTTTAAAATGCCGACAGACGTATATTTGTTGATCTTCTCTGTCCGAATCCATTGTCAGAACCCCGTAATTGGTGTTATACTATGTAATTATCCAGAATGGGCATTGACAGGTAAAATAAACACATTTTGGTTACGAAAGATACCTACAGTAACCTGAAATAAAAAAGTGCGAAACAACAAAAAATTCAAAATTTAATTATTAATGGATGTGGAAAAATATAATAAAAATTTTGTATCTCTACTTTCAAAAATTCCGACATTATAACTATTAAATGGCATAACAACTAATAAATGGGCGTGGTAAGTTAAAAAACAAAATATCTGTTCGTGTGGTCACTTTTGTTACTCACATAGTGTAACGTTTTTAAAATCGTTTTTATAACACCTACATTTTCCATTTTGAAGACTGTGCTTAATTATTCCAATTAAAGAAGTCTGATAAAAAATGCAGTAGTTTTATGCGATCAGGGATATGTTTTGTTTGTATTCATGCATTGTGAATAAAACACGAAACCGAGTTTCCGTTCGATTTTTGAGAAATATAAAAAAACGAAAAATACTTCGTCAAATTGACATTTAGTGATTAATATAAAATACATACATACATACATACATGTATACAAATATTATTCGGTGATAAGCTATTGTTATAAATACGGTAAATACAATTTTATATTGGCAGTGTTACATTTGGTTCAGAGTTAGGGCCAAAACACAATAAGAATTGCGTCTTCATAACACATTTGCACATGCTTCTGGTAAAATCTGTTTAACAAGTCTAAGACATTAAACACATAGGCAAGAATTACTGCCGCCAATTCTCTGTGATTCGGCTAAGGTTGGTATTTTGTACCGCCACATTTTAGTACAATTGCTACCAACAGCTTCCGTGACAAACAAATACAATTGCAAAAGTTAAAAAACTACAACAATAATCCTCTTTAACTTTTTGGCATTTCTTTAATATACATAAATTATTTGATTTTTTTTAAATTTATTGATTGTTACCGGTACGCTGTTTTCCGTTACATACAGTACTGGTAAAGCAAAGACTACCTGGACCTAAGAGGTTAGAGTTTTTATCCGGGAATTTTCTGGACATATTTTCCCGGGAAATTTGCTGATTTTTACTTCCCGATGACTGATTTAATGCCTAAAAAACACAAAGTTATGAGTCCTTCGTGAACTAGTTGATTTCATTACATTTAAATAGTTTAGGATTTTTTTTATAAATGTACAATAGTTTGTCTTTAAGAATACTACAATTTTGTAAATAAGTAAATATTTTATGTTTTTAATATACAAGAGTAAGTTTTGATTAAAACAGGCAAAATAATTTTAAAACACACAAAAATATTTGTTTTATTTGGAAAAATAGTTTTTCTTTATCAATAAATTTTATGAAGAAAATCAAATAATATTATAAAATATGAAACAAGGTAACCCGGGAATATGTCGATTCGCGGGAGTTGGAAAAGGTCTGGAAACCCTGGTTGTTTAGTATATATACAAGATACATGTTAACAGTGTAAGACATAAAAAGTACGCAGGATACTACTTATGTGTTTTGGCCTTTAGTTTTGGTTATTAAATTGTTTGTGGAATCAGGAGTCATGTCAGCTAGGAGTTCGACTAGGGAAGGAAGTTAAATAAAATCATACCAATGGAATGATGATGCCTTGTTTTAGTTTTAATGAATATGTAAGTATGTTAATTGTCATAATCACTACTATACTATGTAATAATTTCGAGTATTACAAAATTATGCGTGTTTTGTTGCTGTTTATTATTAATGTGTTATTTTTGTAAGATTTATTTTCTTATATCTGAATAATGGCAGTTTTGTTAAATTACATAATGTTGTTTTTCATATGCTTTTTACAGTTTAATGTAAGGACAGAGGGAATTTGTACTCTCTGTGAGACTGCAATAAAAATATCTAATATTCATCAGAGTACATACATATGTATTAGGCGACAGTAAAAATAATACAATCGGATTGGAAAGGAATCTGAAAAAATGTAGTTCCGGATTAATTTTACAAATACAAATGTTTTGATCAATTTTAAATATCTGGTTTAGCTCTCGAGATATTCACGGTTAAAATATTAATATGGTAGATTTTTTTTAAATAATATCAAAAACCCATGTAGGCAATAATAATGTCGTGAAATTCGTCTGATCGGGCTGATCTTTATATGTTCGAAATTTGGGGCTCCCTGATAGTACCGTTGGGAGAGATTTTCGTATTGTGATCGAATATTGGGAAAAAAAGTTTTTCTTGTAAAATATTTGCCTTCTTGTTGTCAATATGAAACCCGTTTCCTATCCGATTTTTTTTTTTCATTTTGCCTACTAGATATATGCATATGTATGCTATTCAACAGAATGCCATTATTGTCGGTAATAACTAAACATCTACGTAGTGTCCATCAGTTTATTAAGATGTAGAACTACAGTTCAATTAAGTATCATGATTTTAATGGACTCTGTGTCTAACTGTCTCTATGTTTCTATATTCGCATTAAAAGTTTGTATACTACCTACGTGCGTCTGTAAACATTTTGGTTTTGTTTTTTGTATTCCGGAATTATACATACATGTGTTCATAAAAACACTTAATTAATTTTTAAAATGTTCTTGACAATTTCTATCGCGCGTTGAAGTTTGGAAGTTACGATGAAAACTATATTTTTTTTTAACATTGTAGCTCAAGATCAGCAAGTATTAAACAATTTAAAGAAAGTGGTGAATTTAAAAAATAATATTGAGTCGCGTCTGGAGTTAATTTATGGGCGTTTGTCAATTCGTCTGTAAGCCATTCGAATAACGTCCAGTCGACGTTGCAGATATATATACTGAAATTTCCAAAAAAAAAAAGAAGAGTCTCTTGCCTTTGTATAACCACTGACCGCAACCTACTGCTTAACCCCGGTTCCGCACGGCTAATGCTATTTCTAGGGAAGTTTTTACATGGCTTAATCGTAAATGTCTAGCATTTACGAGGTGGAACCGCTGAAAAATTTTCGGTAGTCTTACTAGGTTTCCAACTTGGGTGTACTGTCTGATAATCGCAAAAAAAAACTGATTGCTGTAGCCACAGTTATATGACTGGTGGTCTTCCTAATTTGTATGCATATTCGCAATCCTCGCGCTGTTTCCTTTTATTTGAATACACATAATTTCGTGAAACTAGGATCCTTGGATCCGGGAGCACCAAGTATGTGAGGAAACAATTCAAGTATTTGGAATCCCTATACAATTTCCTTTTAATAGGATAGCCACAAGACAGTTAGGGGGCAGGGTCTCCATAAATCATTATTTGACCATATTTGGAATCCTGCAGCCATTCTCTTTCATTTGAGTACCCACAATTATATGAAAGTATGCGGATACGTTCTTAGGGTCTTGTGGCCCCCTAGACCCCCATGACTTTTCCCGAAATTCTCGGAATATCCCAACAGGGTGGAATATCTTTTTTGAATTTTAGTCACGACCACTGAACTGCACTTCTGCCAAAACAATTAATATAGTAAAATAAAACTTATAATTTAATACATCGGTGAGTGTATTTCAAGCGAAAAGAGTGTGAAGAAATTGTAAGAAATATAAATAACAAAACAAGAAAATTAAACATAAAACAACCAAAAAAAAAATTTTAATTTATTCGTTCTCATAATTATATCATATAAAAACAATTTCTAATACACTATTGCTTAATTAAGGGGACGATATGCCATTGAAGTAATCGTAATCCATTAACTATTACGGTGTGTTTTAAATTTAATTTGAATCGACTCCACAGCATTCAGTTACGTCCATTGTGTTAAACTTGGACTTTTGAAAATGTAGCTCCGTTAACAGATTTAAGATAAGTGATCATGTTTCCGAAAGAAATGTCACTAAATAAAATGCCGTGAATGGTAAAGTAAAAAACAGACGCTGAACTTCTCTCGAAACATTGAGCTGTGTACGATTAGTAAACTCACTGACCACGACCTTCTGTTAAAAGCCGACTCCGAACGGCTAATTCTTTTCTAGAGAAGTTTTACATAGAGGTTACTCTCTAACTAATGTTATTTTATAATGCTGTTTGTGTGAGGTTGAGCAGGAAACAGTGGAGCTCCTGTTGTGTAACTGGTCCCTTTAAAGACAAGGCGGTAGAACGATAGATTAGTTAATATTTGCGAACGGTTTAGGGGTAAATTCGTGTGAAACTTAAAAACTTATGTTTTAATATTATTAGTTATGTTGTCTACGTCCACGCCCTTTTTACCTATCCAACCTACAGGCTGTACAGGCTGTACAGAATGTATTGATTTTTGTTCACAAAAAGCAATAGAATATCAATCCATGATTAGTCCTCCGATCATATTACTGTTTCCTTATTCCTTTCCGACATGAAAAACTTGACCGAATCCTCTGATACTCAGAATGTTTTAACGCCGTGAGTGAAACATCCTTTCACCCATTTTTAACAGAGCTAAGATCTCTTCTTTTAATTTAAACAGACAACCTAACGTCCATAATAAACTCTCAATAAATCTATTCGCATTTATTAATGTTTCAGGCGCTTTTGGCGAGCCAAAATCTTCCGGATATATGTATGTTATTCTAGGCTGCACATTTATTAGACATATCTCTTATTCACTTGCTTAATACCGACTGAAAAGACATTTAGTTTGTAGATCTCAGGTCGGATATGAGTTATGATGATTGTTATGTGAAATAACTGGTACAAAAAAGTATTTAGAAGTTGAAACAATAATGAGAATGAATAATGTTCAGACCGGTAATTGAATAAGATTTGACATCTGAAATCCGTTAATATGGGGAAAAATCGATCTAAAGTTCGAGTGTATTTAACATTCTGTTCTCCTTGGGCATTATGACTATTTTTAGAAACAGTTCCAACTAAGTTCTTGCTTAAACGGTGCTTAAAGAGTACATACATACAAATTAGACCTGAAACCAGATTTATCTGCCACAGAAAAACAGTCTAAAAATAATTCAACAGATTACCATGTTGGCCTTTAAAAGTAAAGTCATCTAATAATTGCTAAAACAGGCAATCGACAATAATAATACCAATCACAAATAAAGTGAACAAAAACAAAATTAAATGTAAAATCACAAAAGATTTCTGAGTACGAGTTCTAGTTGTAAATTAAAATAAACAATTGGGAATGTGTCTTAGTTGTCTGATTGTAAATTCATTATTTTTCTTTTCGAGGAACGAATTAATTTAAATTAAATATCTAGCGGCAGTCAATAAAAGTAAAAGAGTTTAACTATGGTTGGGATAATGGAAGGAGTCGTGGAAATTGTGTTATTATATTGTGTCAGATATATGCCTTGAATGTTAAGTTCTTAACATAATTAAATTCTGTAATGAAGATCTATTGCAAGATGTACAGGATTGAGAAACCAAAAAATTAATAGAGCTCCAAAATGTTTATATTCGATCTTCTTCGTCTTCTTCGACTTCTTCGCCATTCTCTTCCAATTCCTCCTTGTAGCCTGGATGTTCTGAAATCGCATAATAGTTGCCGTTGTAAATCACGCCCAATTCACGAAGGGCATCACCGCGTATTGTTGCCTTTATCGTCCAATTGTAACAATCATCAGACTCGGACTCCCTATCGAGTCTTTCCACATCTAAGATTTTGGAATTGAGACGTTCTAATATAATTCCGATGTCTTTTATGCTAAGATGACGTTTTTGATCGACAGACAGTTGATCGATAAGTAGCAAGAATTTTTCTGTCGTTACTTTGTCGTCTTCCATTATAGTGTTTTCCGTTTCACTTTCAGAACTATCGCGCTCCGGCGCAATATCAAGGAATCGAACATGACCTTTTGTACCCGAAGAACGGCGCTGCATGCTCCCGCCCATCAAGGGCTCCACAACCGATGACATGGCTAATGATGCCTGCTGTTGAGGGCTTGTAGTACCATCTTGAATAGGAGAGGTAGCAACATTTTTGTGAACGGCTATCTTACGACCCTCTTCGTGCAAGGCACAACAGTGGAAGTCGCACTCTGTAGTACTGGGGCTTCCAGCTCGACTAGGTGTGTGCGCATGGTGAGCACACTCGGGAGTGTGGACATGTACTGCACCCACGGCACTGTCAAAGGAACCTCCTTGTTTGGAAAGCCTTCTGCTTGTACCAGGTATCACAATGCCTGATGGCACAACTACGCCACCGGGATGATATATGCTTGCGGGCCCGTCATCGCTAATTACTGTAATTTGTGGACTTGCATACCGCTGTTGAGACGATTGCGATGATACCGATTTGTTATCCAACGAACTTTGTGCTGAAAGCCCTTTTTTCGATGGTGAATACTTTTCAGAAGACAAAGGACCATTGATACCACTTGTCCCGCAATTACTTGGTCCCATTCCACTAGTTGTACCACCTCCGCTACCACCACCTCCACCTTGGCGCTGGTCCCAGTGTAGAACCACCGTAACACGTCCCTTATTATCCATAATTTTCCAAGATGGAGTCTCATCATGCAACTCCAGGGCATGAATCGTCTCACAGACGATTTTTGGTATAGCTGATATCGCTGAAACATCAAACATGCAAGAAATACACAAATCAATCGACATTCAGGCTATTGTCAATATTCCGTACTCACCAGCTTTTATAACATCAACGCCAGTGGGATACCAACGCTCTCCATGTCTCAACAGCAAAAGTACTGTGTTATTTGCAAGAGTTCGAAAATAGTCTCCATCTTCTATTTGGGTTCCATCGCTCTCCAGAACAAGTCGTACTGGTTCTGAGGCAGGAACCCCCAACTTATCCTTTCCTGTAAAGAAATATTGAGTTATAAGTTTATTGACATTAAGCGCTGTTAATATATTGTACTATATATACTAGTAAGTTACACCGACTGTCCACTGGATGTGTTCTTATTAGTATGTCGTAGTTTAATGACTACCCTGCCGGCAATTTGTTAGTCTACTACGAAAATAACGCACTTCTAGGTAACTTTTATGACCTAACTATAAGCTAACTACAGTGCAGTCAGAAATGACCAAAATCAAACCGACTACCATACAGCAGAACCCAGGTTGGAAACCTGGTATGACCCTCAAACATTTTTCAGTGGCTGTTTTCTACCTCGCGACTTTACGAGTAAGAGAGTAATCTAGTATAAGCCATGTAAAACATGTTCTTAGTCTCGTACGTGCAGCGACTTAAGAACAGAAAAGATGTGGTAAACAACACTGGGAACAACATACCATAAATTTAAGGGGCTGTAAGGTCTATAAAGAAATTAAACAGAGGTTACAAGAAAAGCGTAACATCGTTAGTAATCCTATAGAACCTAAACAGACTCCAGTTATTACAAATAACAGAATCGGTATTTTATATGCAAATCGGTATATTATATACAACCTGTTGTTAGTCTTGGCCTGCTTAATAAATGATTTCCAAGCATATCGGTCTTCTGCTTTGTTTTCTACAGTTCGTGATACCAAGGATTTTCAGGCCTTCTTCCACTTGGTCCCTCCACCGGAGTCTCGGTCTTCCCTGTCTGCGGCTTCCGTGGTAGTTGTCGTCCAACGCCTTTCTGGCTGGAGCGTTTGTATTCATTCGACCGACATGTCTCCTCGTTAAGGCAGAGCATAAATTTCGTTTTGTCCTCGTCCACCATTAGGCCCATCTTCGCCGATTCCTTACCAATTCTGGAAAAAGCACCACCCAGCAGAACTTTTTCCGATGTACTCGGAATGTATACAGTGTTTGTATATGAGCCAATTGACTGCCTACACATCCATACACTTTCTCTATGCAAAAGTATGCACGCACGATTTTATCAATCGCTTAATAACTTTGTTTTGTTGTGTTATCAACTGCCTACTTCTCCGTAAACCTACTATATACATTGTTTATAGAAATGTTAGCATAGTCGAAATTAGACTGTTCACTTTCCTTCAAACCTCGTGGCTAGAGAGTGTATATAAGATACGAACATAACTTACGAAGATGTTCCATATACTTTCCTACTCTACAATGTGTCCCATGAAAAATGCGGACATTTGTTCTGGAAAGTATAACAGGGTAGTGTATAGAGCACCGTAGTAGTCGGGTCTACTTTGTGTACAGGAGAAAACGCGTTTTGTGTTGTACACAAGTTCTGCTGGGCAGTTACATCTCGCTCTATCTTATCGACGATGTAAATGTCGTCTGCATATGCGAGTAGGATGTGGCATTTGGTGTTCACTGTGCCTGTTTTGTTAACTTCGTCTTTTTCCAATATTTTCTCCATTAATATATTGAAGAAGTTGCACGATAATCTGTCACCTTGTCGAAGACCTCTTGTTGTAGTGAATGGTTCGAAGAGGTCGCTTTCTATTTTTAATGGGGATCTAGTATTACTCACAGTCATTTTACAGAGGCGTACAAGTTTCGCTTAGGTCTCATAGGCAGACATGGTTTCAAAAAAATTTGAATAGATGGTATGGGTCTTTTCCAGGATCTGGCGAAGTGTGAAGATTTGGTCGACGGTTGATTTATTCGGCCTGAAGCCACATAGGTCTAAATCAGTTCGGCATTAATCTTTCACACAATATACTAGATAATATTATATATGCGATGGATAAGAGACTTATTCCGCGGTAGTTGGCGCAAACGGTTTTGTTTCCTTTCTTGCGAATTGGGCATAGTACGCTGACGTTCCAATCATAAGGCATGCATTCATTCTTCCAGATAGTACAGACTAGCTTATGCATGAACCTTCTCAGCTGATCTCCTCCGGTCTTGCTGCTTTCACCTCATCTGGGTTAGGGGGTGGACATTCAACACCATCATCTAAGATTGGTTGCGGGATGCCACAGTTACGTAATGTTGAATTACTGATTCAACATGATTAAGTCATCCATTCAATGATGCAAGATTTCATGTGTAACCAAAATCCCCTTAACATTCCATGAATGAACAGACGGGGAACTTCTTTCAAATAAGTTTCTACCGACGACGACATATAATCTGCGGAAACTCCATTGACCATTTACGCAAATAAAGTCTTACACGCTATAAGTCCGAGTAAAGATCCCGGATTTGATCTTTTTACGCCAAAAATTATCCTTGAACTCCCTTTTATTGCTGTTAAATTATATAACTCAATTACGAGATTAAATTACTTTCCCCCAACATGGAAAATTTCTTTGATGATTTAAAAACCAGGAAATGATAAACCAATACCTTCCTCATATAACCCCATTAGTCTACTTCCCTGCTTGTTGAAACTATACGAAAGTGTCCTCTGTTCAAATTAAGACCGTTTCTCGTGTCGAAAAAAGTAATACCCGACCACCAGTTTGGATTCCGGGAAGGTCATAGGAGGATTAGTAGCCTCACCTTTCTTGGGGATCGACTGAACATTGGCCACTTCCCAACGTGACGGGTAAATACCAGCACGGTACGACATGTTGAAGAAATTGCGCAATGGATAACCTAGCGTTGAAGAGCACTTACATAGGAAAAGTGCTGAAATACCATCCGGGCACAGAGTTTTATTTAGATTGAGGTCTGCAAGAACCCTTTAGACCAAAATTGGATACTCTCTAACTTTAAGGGTGCTCTCCCTACACCTACCGTAATCCCAAAAGGACAAATTGGAAGAGGTTTAATACAGTTCGTGGATGTAAACTACTAGAGCAAAATTGTATCGCCTCAGTGGAGAATTTCGTAGACAGAGTTTTTTAAGTTTTGTGTCTAAGCTCTATGAAAACTTATCTACACTGGAGGTCTGCATATCTCTCTATACTGTAGCATGAATTAGAAGACCTACGCGATTTATAAAAAAAAGCTATTAGAGACGCCAGAAGTCAATCTGGGAAAAACGTTTGCGGCTACACAGAGTGTTTGTCTGTCGTTTGTTGCACACGCAAATTTTGTCCGTCCGTCGCGTCTTGTGTGTTTTTGTGTGTCTTGTCTCGTATTAAAAGGAAAAACTAAAATAAAATTAACAGTCAGTGCAATCAATCAACATATTTAAATGAATATGTGAGAATTACGATCCACAGGATTTTAACATTCCTGGCTATCACACTATCCTCTTTTTTTCTCACAGAGGTCTTGTGTTATATATACGTATACGAAGGGGTTGAAAACTGAATATGTTCTTCACGACATCTGGATTGTTATAGAACTTTAAAATTAATTCAATATTTTTAAAATTTTCCAGGACCTGACTGGGTTGGGCTAAGGTGAATGGAAAAGAATGAAAAAACTCTTAATAATAAAAACGCCTCTATAAATTCATTTATGCAATATTATTTCGAAAAAAAATTCTAGACATTGATAAAACCACTCTTTCTCCAAGCCAACTATTTTTCAATAGTCGTAATTAGTGCCACGGTTTCGCAAAGAGCTGCAAATTACCGTTATTCTGGGAAGACAGGGCTACCAACAATTTTAAAAAAAAATATTAGATACATTTTAGTACAATTTAACGTTCCTAGGGGGGAAATTATACAAATATTTGTCTTTTAAGTATTTATGAGCTGATAATTTTAATGGTACTTTTAACGGTTAAGATCAGAATTGGATCGCACACCTTACATTTCGGGTTTCTTTACAGAAGCACAAACTTGGACGCCCTTTCTGACTACATTTCTAAAATAATAGAAGATTATCCGGACAGTGAAATTGTAGTTGCTGGGGATTTCACTCATATCAAAACTTACTACATATGGTGTCGGTAATAACTTCTCTCGATTCATATCGGGTTTTCTCAGGGTTCGCTCTATACGAGTTGTTATAGCCGAGTTCTCATCCAACGAGCATAGGCTGCCACAAGGTTCTGTCCTCTCTTCCTCTCTATTTCTTATTTTCATTGGCGACCTGTTGGGTCAGACTATGAACCCGATCTACTCCTTTGCGGATGACAGCAATCTCTGTCATTCATACTCATTTGACCATCGGCCAGGTCCTCAGGAGGTCATGGACAAAAGGCGGACGATGAATGACCCACTTAACCGCGATTTGGCGACGATTTGTGAGTGGTGCCAAATGAACAGAATAGATTTTAATGCTGTTTGTTGTCAAACAAACGTTCCACTGATCCAGCACCTTCGTCAATATCTATGGATGGTGTGGATATCGACGTATCAGATACTCTTGATGTATTGGGCATGAAAATACAGGGTGATACAGCTGGGCAAGCTATATATTCGAAGTGCGGGAGAAGCATTCAAGTGTTTAGGCTTTTTAAAGCGGTGCAAGAAATACTTCACTTCATCTGATCTCGCAAATATTTACACCACCTACATCCGGCCTAAAATGGAATATAACTCCCATATATGGGCACGAGTTACGTACTTGCCCCACAGGCAACCCGAACCAATTACCATTGCGGACAACAACGATATTAATAGCATAGTCCAAAAATATATGAAACACTGAACTACATTTGCAAACCCAAAAATCCACTTAAACTAAAATCCATGTTCATTAAATGCCAACTAAACAAAACCCAAAAACCTACTTCCATTTACTTCACTAGTTATTGCCGCTTTTGTCAATTAAATAAAAACCGAAACAGATATCATATTACATAAACTCGAACGTAACCCAAATCCATATGTAGACCATCCATAAACAAATATGTAAACAAAATCTACAAAAACACCAACAATGCCACTCACATTGTCGCTGGTTTTGTAGAACACCCAAAGCAACAAACGATGTCTCTGCATCGCTGCTGCTTATGGAAAACCAAAATGTAAGATCTACTATAAGTATCTAGAATTAGATCATTGTAATTCAGTCTTAAGACCAACATTAATTAATAAAGATAGGAAAATCTAAATTCTATCGTCTTTGTTATTATTCATACTCGTTGTTACCCTGAAGCGGAACAACGTAATTCACGTGCTCCAATGACATCTTTGCAGTTTCTAGACCGTGTACATAGGAGAGCGGGGGTGATGATAGAGGATGGTAGGGTATCCAACATTAATTAATAAAGATAGGAAAATCTAAATTCTATCGTCTTTGTTATTATTCATACTCGTTGTTACCCTGAAGCGGAACAACGTAATTCACGTGCTCCAATGACATCTTTGCAGTTTCTAGACCGTGTACATAGGAGAGCGGGGGTGATGATAGAGGATGGTAGGGTATCCAACTCTACTGTCTCCCTACAGCATCGCCGGAATGTGGGTTGTGTATCGCTATCCTATAGATATTTTAATTGTAATGGGTATCTCATCCGTTCATTGTCAAATGGACGGTTGACCGTTGTTTACGTTGAGATCCGCATGAACCTATTAAATCCACGTGTCCGAAAAAATATCGGAGACATCGTAATTCGATTACGGGGAGTGGTTGACTGCATTCAGACAAATACGAATTGTTTGAAAATGTTTCAGCGAGAATGTTGGATCAGTGAATATCTGATCATCGTTAACGAGAGTTGGGATAGAAGATGAAGAATTGACCCTTACCCTTTTTACGAAAGCTCTTACTTTCCCTGGGAGAAGAAACAACTTTAGCACGAAGACGCTGTTAGTTTTTCGCGCCTAAGTACTCTGGCACACCTTGATTTTGCCTTCTGGCGTAGCATCTGAACAAGTCGTATTTGCATCATATATTTTCTTTGCATGTCTGATTAAACCACCAATTCTTTGAAGGTTTAATACCAGTAGTATTCGAGGTAATAAACGTTTTTAACCAAAAAAGAATTGGTTTCTACTACTATTTTGGTAGCAACATCGACGTTATTGTCTGGGAAACATATGGGAAATAGTTGATCTCACCACAACGTGCATTTTCGTATATGTACATTGTCCGCTTTGTGATTTGTTTCCAATATTCTTGGGAAATATGTGCACTTCATCATTTACATTATAAACTGATGCATAACATTGATATTGATGAAGTGCACACATTTCCAAAGAGTATTGAAAAAAAAATATAACTAAATTAAACACAACTTTGAACATGTACTTTTGTTTGGCAGTGCACGTACCAGTTCGCGAACTTAAAATAAAACCACACACGAACCGGTGTTCTGTTGAAGTGTGTTCCGATCGCACAAGCCGAGAACAATACATGTTCGTGTATGCAACCAAATATTAAAACAAAACACACTCATGTGTAGAGTTAGGTATTTCCCGAAAAATCCCAATCTCGAGATTCGGGATTTCTCGAAATAACGAAAATTTCAATTCTCGAGATGCGGGATTTCCCGAAATAACGAAAATTCTATTCTCGAGAATTTTCGAAATATCGGGAAAATTTCAAAAAGCAATAAATTTCATAAAATATTGTTTTTATTTATTTTTATTTAAGTATAAATAATATAAAAAAAATATTACTACTTCAATAATTTAAAATAAAAAATAGTTTAACAAAAATAATTACAAAAAAAACAAAACAAAAATAATTCAAAATTATACTTATTAAAATTAGGGAAAAAAGTGATTGAAAACATTATTTACCAAAATCGTGTTTTAAAAAACATAGACTGTTAATGGCTTCGTCTCACAATCGCGTATAAATGGAAAAGTTATGCTGTTGTCGCTTATCGCATGAAACACTGGTGTGAAATGGTATGTGATTCTGCGTCATTTTAGCTTGTTGCTATGTCATGTAGTGTGTGATTCTGTGTAATAGCCTTTTCACATTTACTGCGTTTCAGCTGAAACGCCGGCGTTTCGCTCTCTTTCGATGAATTTCGCGAAACACACTTAAATTTCCATACAAAACAAAACGCAGGAATTACGCTCTTTTTGCTGTGGTTTGTTTGAAACCACAGTAAAAATGAGAGAGAGCCCAGTGTTGTACTCCAATAGTAGTTAAAAAAGGAATAAAATGAAAAAATTTGCATCCCTGTTGAAAGCAAATGTCAGAAAAATGAGGGAAAAAACAGCTGTTTGTTTGTTTCTTCTAGTTTGTTTTGTTTTGCAAATTTCTCCTTCGATACAATTCCATTGTATTAGTGTAATAATCATTTATTTCTTTAAAAGCATTCGCTGCTTTATCATACAATGATATAAACTCTAATATTGTACAAATTAAATTCATTTTTTCATTTTCATTTTGATATTATTTCATCTTTGTTTGTTTACACTTAGTACAGAAAACACAAAAGAGAAATGAGAAATGTCACATGAAACCACAGTAGTTTAAAAAAGCATAATGTGAACACCATGGTTTCAAACTATTTCAAGAGAGCGAAACGCCGGCGTTTCAGCTGAAACGCAGTAAATGTGAAAAGGCTATAACAGAGTTGCCGTTACAGTTTTGAGGTTTCAGGGATTAATCATATGTGTATTCTATTACTTTTGAAAGAATTGATTTTCTATTAATATGTCAACAAACATTTTTTTTAAAAGAAAATAGATTTCTCGAGAAATCTTGAGATATTCTCCAAATTCGGGATTTCCCGAAATGTTAAAAATTTAAACTCTCGAGATTCGGGATTGACAAATCTGAAAAATTCCTCGAGAATTCCCGTCGGGAAATTCCCGAAGCCCAACTCTACTCATCTGTGTGTCGGTACTACGCAAAATTTGGAAACACACATAAATGATAAGAAAATAGAAATATGTGTCTGTTGCTTTGAGCTGTGTTCTTTTCAGTGATTCCATTTACTACTCCGTAGCAGCAAGAGCTTAACAAATATTGCTATGCTCTCGCTACCGCTCCCACTTTGAACAGAGCCGTAGCAGAGCCATAGCCGAAAAATGAAAAAGTATATGCTCTGCTCTGCTTGTAGTTCTGTCGCGTCATAAACTATAGCAATAGTAACAGCCAAAAATCAAATGATGTGCTCTGCGTAGCCATAGCGGGAGCTGAAAACTGATAGCGAGATGAGAGCAGATGAAGTGAAATTGTTTTTATTTACTATGGCTCTTCTGCATTTTTGTTTTTGCTAAAATTCTGTGTTTGTTTGGACGTTTTTGTTTTTGCTACAATTCTGTGATTCTGTGTCAATTTGTTTCGTGTACTCAATGTTCATCTGTTCAATACAAAAATGCAGAAGAGCCATAGTAAATAAAAACAATTTCACTTCATCTGCTCTCATCTCGCTATCAGTTTTCAGCTCCCGCTATGGCTACGCAGAGCCCATCATTTGATTTTTGGCTGTTACTATTGCATAGTTTATGACGCGACAGAACTACAAGCAGAGCAGAGCATATACTTTTTCATTTTTCGGCTATGGCTCTGCTACGGCTCTGTTCAAAGTGGGAGCGGTAGCGAGAGCAAAACAAAATACTACGAAGTAGCGTAGCATTTTCAAACGCTGGTTCTTTTACATTTATTTACGAGTTTTTCCTTCAGTGTGTGTTTTTTTCTGAAGTCTGGTTTCGAGGTAATATTTGTATTAGATTTATGTACATGCACTCTTTCATAAATCTTATGTCAATTTTAACCTAAAACAGATTTACATATGTAATTCTAATCTAATTTTTCTCTGAAGTAATTAAATATTTGTTTGTAAATCCATACATTGCAATTTTCTCAGAAGAACCTTGAACTACTCGTACTCATGCAGAGTTTCAATTTATAACATCCACTTTATTTGAGATTTTAACATCATATACGAGTACAGTGCGTTTAACGCGGTTCATTCGTTCCCAAGAATACCGCGTAAAGTGAAACGGCGTTAATCGAAATTATCTTTGTATGTGTAAAAAGTAAACAAAAAAGTATAACAACTCGTATAGAGCGATCTCTAAGAAAACTCGATATAAATCGAGAGAAGATATTACCAAAACCAAATGCAATAAGTTTTGATATGAGTGCTCCGTGCCAGACCCTATCGAATGCCTTGGAAATTTCCAGAGCTACGACCTTGCTTTCACCAAGGCGGTGAATGGATCGACTCCATCTCTCACAAAGGAACGCCATCAGGTCTCCAGTAGATCGATTTCTACGAAAGCCACACCGTCGATCATTCAGAAGGCCGTTAGACTCTAGATACTTGACCAGATGCTGTTAACCATGCTCTCGATAACCTTCGAGAGCGCAGAACAGATTGAAATTGGGCGGTAGTTTGCAGGATTTGTAGCCTCACCTTTCTTGGGGTTCGGCTGAACATTGGCAACATTCCAACGTGAAGGGTAAATACCAGCACGATACGACATGTTGAAAAGATTGCGCAATGGACGAGCTAGCGTCGAAGAGCACTTACATAGGACAACTGCTGAATTACCATCTGGGCCCGGAGTTTTGTTTACATTGAGATCTGCAAGAACCCATTTGACCCCACGTGATCGAAATAATATCTGAGGCATCGAAGTAGATACTTTTTCGATTACGGGGAATGGTTGACTGCTGTCTGGCAAAGATGAATTCTTTGCAAATATTTCAGCCAGAAGATTAGCTTTGCCAACAGGGTCCGTGAATATCTGGTCACGAGAGTTGGAATAGAAGACGAAGAATTGTCCCTTACTCTTTTAACAAATGCCCAGAAGCTCTTACTTCCCCTGGGAAAAGAAAGAACTTTAGCACGAAGGCGTTGTTCGTGGAGAAGTTTTTCGCGCCTAAACAGTCTGGCACAACTGGATCTTGCCTGCTTACGTTGCAGGTCAGTATTGACATTTTTATTTAAACGCCATTTTCTGAACGCTTCCTTTTTGAATCTGACTGATTCTTTGCATGTCTGATTAAACCAACAATTCTGTGAAGGTTTGATCGAAGTATTTCTTGTTTGGGAATTTTAACCGGATGTTTTGTATGTACAGGGTTTTCCAACAGAGGTGTTATTTTGGTATTCAAAGAAAAATGGCACGTTTGAGATAACTGATCGGATGTTTATTTCATAATAAAGCCGAAGGTATGCCGTTAAAATGAAAAACAACATCAGCCAAATGGCCACCACGACCACACTTACAGGACCATATCCTTTTCATAAAGTTTTCCATAACCAAATCGAAAGGGACTGTGCTGTGTCCTCGATAGCCTCACGAATTCTATCTCTGAGGTCTTGAATCGACACTGGGCTATTGGCGTATACCTTATCTTTCATGTGGCCCCAAAGGAAGAAGTCGCAAGGTGTTAAATCAAAAGATCTCGGTGGCCAATTGTGATCACCTCTTCGAGAGATAACACGGTCCGGATACTTTTCCTGTAAAAGCGCAATGGTTTCGTTGCTTGTGTGGCCCGTAGCGCCCTATTGTTGAAAGTAAACGGTGTTCAGATCAATATCATCCAACTCCGACAATAAAAAATCATTATTCGTCTCTCGATAGCTCAATCCATTCACCATAACTCTTAACGTTGTTGATGATCGAGTTCTTGTGTTAACTGAACTTTATAAGCCTTAAGACAAACGTCTTTATGCAAAATACGGTCTAATGACGTTTGTGGAATACCCAATTCCAATGAACGGAATGGAATGGACAAACCTGGGTTTTCTTCCACACTTTGGGCTACAGCAATAATATTCTCAGTTGTTCTTGAGCGATGTGCTCGGGTTTTATTCTTCACATCACTAACTTGTCCCATCAGCTCGAATTTTCCCATAAATTTATGTATTGCGGTCCGACAAGGTGCTTCACGACGACCCAAAAATGATGTAGTTTTACGAACTGTGACTGCACGATTTTCATCATTTTTGTAATGAATTTTAATAATTCCAGTGCGTTGTAGAACTGTATACCGTTCCATTTTTAGTAAGGGCGTAGTGTCGACTTGTCAAATGCCAAAGAATAAAAGCTTCAAAAGTGAAGCTACCGAAATACCGCGTCATTCAAAAAAACATCACTTGTTGGAAAACCCTTAAATTTTCAAAAATTGAGGTTTATTTTGTGAGTCAATTAAGAGCGTAATATAAATAAGAGAAACTCATTTAAACGTATACCTGATATGAGTATTTAACATTACTTTTTTATTGGATCAATCAAGCGGTCAAATCTATTATGCGATAACTACTGTATTATATGTTGTCCAGACACACTATTAATCGGTGAGATAAAATACGAATCATTGGATGATTTGCATACAAAACTAGTATTCCTCAGAACAAAAAACACTGTCGAAACGACTATGTTTTAACTAAAGACGGTGACAACGATAATTCGGCACACATAAATACATTAGAGTACTCGATCATCGGCACACATATCATATATTGTACCTTTGTGTGTAGCAGAATAAACTAATGCTCAATTTGCTGGATAGACTCTGAATATAAACAAAGTTGTAGATCCTAGGAAAGATGAAGTAAAGCATCAGTACGCTTTCGCTTTTAGTCGAGAACTAACTTCATTTACAATCGAATGTTAACTCGAAGCCTACATACATAAAGAAACTCAAAATGCATATGTACATGTATATATCAAACTACATAAAACGCGTGTTTAGAACATGTAGCAAGTAAAGCTTATTTCCTTGTGCACAAAGCTTATTTCAATGTAAATACAACTCATTTGCTATTAATATTACGTATTCGGATATACGCAATAGCGTGTTTGACAAAAACCACGCAATGGAAGTGTTAAGTAGAATTTAAGTAGTACAATATTTGCGTTCAAATATTTAAGTATTTGTATCTCTGTTCTCTGAGCAATAATAACCAAGAGAATAAGATAAATTCACAGAGAGAGAACTCAAAAAAGGATTAACATACCATTTTATACACACATGCATACACATGTGAATGCATGTACATCAGGGATGCAAAAGATGATACAATTGTACTGTTTTGGTACATTTTCGCCATCGAAAGTACCATGGTACAGCACTTTTGGGCCTAATTTAATACAGTTTACAGATTTTCGTATCTGTAGTTTTTGTCAGTAATTTGAAGACAAGCTGTGTAAAGTGCAAATTTACATTGTGAAATGGAATGTAACAAAGATGTTCCAATAAGACGTCGTTAATGTCACACTAAAACGTGCTTTGTGAGAATCTCAGGTAAAAAATACAAAATTTTTAGCCAATGTCGTGAGATCACTCATGACTGAATCAGAAATGGAAATTATTCTCAGCGCATTTGTTGTTCTTTATAATATTCGAATTGCAGTTCTAGATTGAATAAGATGGTAAAATAAGGTTTTAAAGGTCAATAAATAGTGTGAAAACTGCAAGTAATTTTCCATCTTTTGCCAAAGAAAGTATTATTCACTGGCAATAGACGAAAGCACTGTTTGCAGAGTACCTAAACCTTAAATAGAATGTTTATGTACATATGTCTTTTTACTTGAATAAAATTAATTCTGAAAACAAACTATCTTTATAGATTTTGGTACCATTGCATCAAAAAGTACAATTTCAATGAACGGAAAGTACAAAACGAATAAACTGATTTCTCATCCCCGATGTACATATTCTTCTTTTTTGAATTTTGTTTTCTAACGTTCAGTCGTCAATCAGTAGTTAGTCCTGAATGTGCGGAATTTTTTTTGCATAAAATGTAAAATCGTGATAAAGAAAAACCGTCGGTAAGTATGAATGAGTATGGTAAATAAAATAATCTGTTCCTTTCAGTGAAAAAAAAAAAATGAAAACGTAGTAGCAGCAAATAAGAAATGAAATGAAAACAATGAAATAGTGACAGTTTCGGCAGATACAAATAGTTGGCAGTTTGTATTTATAGAGTTGAAGCCAAACGTCTGCATCGAGATTTATGTTCATCAGCATACAATGTACGAGATTTTGCGCCACAGAAAAAAACAATTGTAATAATTTAAGTGCATTTTGTGTGTATAACAACACATCGTTTTATTTCCAGAATGTTCTGTAAAACCGACGGCGTCGCGCAGACGTTATAGACAACGGGAGTACAAGGTATAAGTTAATGTTTCATAGGTTGCGAGAACCAAAAAAAATTAAACTTTATTGGTTGTTAGTTAAAAGCAAACTGAATTATTGATTACACTTTAAACTTATCAATACCTTACTTCTAGATGTTAATATTAATTCAGCAGTACTGCAGTTCTGTGTGTCAGCGTCTGCAATTGTTGGTCAGCGGTTTCACGCTAATCCAGATTATTGGTGTCAATGACTGAAGTAAACTATTGTGCAACTGCTGGAGTGTGCAAACAGTAACATTTAGCGTATTTAGTGTTTGACACTAACACCTCCCCCTTTAATTACGAGCGTCCTCGTTCGTAATTTTTTTTTTTGGAAAAATGGTATTTGAACCAACCTTGCGGTGGCTACTTCTATAATATCCAAATGTACTGATGGCATTGTAGTTATTACTTCCTTCCTTGTCGAATGATTTGATTTCCTTGCCAACAAAAATATGGTGGCTACCAATGCTATGACCCATAATGATAGATTAAGTCGTGAACTCCATCTGTTTTTAGTGCCCAATAGATCGATGGCTTTGGTGTTGTTTAAGTTAAGTTCTCTTACAGTTTCTAAGGTAAGTACTTCTTCATAATTAGATTTTGATAATCTGGGCTGCAAAATGGCAGGTAGGGGTTGAACTTCCACCGATTCGAAGTAGTTAAATGCTTTGTTTGCTACTGTTACTGATGCGTTATGGTATTGCATAATGTAAGTTCCGGTAAGGTTTTGTTGTTCGTTATTGATGTAGACGGTGTCGTTAAACTGATTCAATAGGAGCATCCCTGCTACAATTTCTTCTATAGTGGGAATATGGGTGTTATCCACACCCAACCGCAACGTTTGACTTTTAAGTAGATTTGTTACACAGGTGTCATTGTTAATATTCTGTAAATTACTCGTATTGCATATAGTTAATTTATTTTACATGATTTTTTTATTCCAAACGTTGAGTTATTACATATTAATACGTCTTTGTAGTAAATTTTGTTAACAAATCTTCCAAATTTAGTGGGCTTAATTAATAATTTATTACAAAAACTTTTATCAGTAGTTGGAATGCTAATAATGTAAATTAGGGAATTATTTCCAGAGGCTATTTTGACTTCAGAAAACTCATATGTTTCCTCTAGATTAGTGAATTGGATCGATTCTTTTTCAAAAATATGCTTTACAATATTTATTTCCGTATTAGTAAGATTAAATGAATTTATCACACCAGCTTTCGCCCAATGTATGGCGTACTGGATATTTAATAATTCCTGGTTAAGTATTTCGATTTGATATTTCAGAGTTAATACAAAGGACTCGTTTACTATTTTATTTGATCTTATAAATTTAACAATTTGGTTTGTAGTTTTGGTTAAATCATTTATATTTTCTATAGATAATTTATTTATAACAGTTTGTCTATTGTTATTTTCTAAAGCGTTGTCCATTTTCTGCTTTATAATTACAAAGTCTTCATGGTCTGGATTTCCCGCAATCCATTTCCATGCCGAGCCTATGAAATTGAGTGATCTTTTAATTCGTGGTTTGACTCTATCAAGATAAATTTGGAGTTGGTTAATTTCGTGGGATAGGATGTGATATAAAAGATGGGAACGGCTGACATTGTGGTGTAGAAACAATTGTATTTTATTTATTACATCCTGATAATTGTCTGGTTCTATTACATGGATTAACTTAAATGCTCCGGTTTGTAGCTTGGCATAGCCAGTATTTATGGAGATGATTTGGGAACTGGAGTAATCGAGGATTTTCACCTCGGCCTTTGTGAAACCGAGTATGGTCCTGAAAATAAGATTCATGTTAGTTTCTAATGTTATTTTTGTGAACAGTGCGTCCAGACTATGTCAAAACCGTCGTCTTTCTGTTTTCCCTAACTGATTCTTCACAATAATTCTTACTTAATTTTGTACCTAAACGTTTGTTGACTTTGACATAGATTTTCTGACCTTCTTCGTAATCTTTCACAGGTGTTCAAAACAAAGCTAACACTCTAGCCTGATCATATTTCGAAAACTTGTCAATTGCGGTTAAGATGGATTTCCTTTCTGTCATATAAATATCAATATGGACGATTTGTCCGGGAAACTTTTATTAGGATGTCGATCATACTTGTTCTCCTTGCATACCTTGCACAATTTTGTTATACGTTTTATTTTCGCATTCATTTGAGGAAAATAAAACCTTGTTAGGATTTGGGATTTGTTCTCAGTACCGTTCCGGTGAGCCCTGTTATGTTCTTTAATAATTTGTTTCTCCTGGTCTTCCTCACTAATTAGATCGACTACCATTGTTCTGGTATATTTAACTCTATATCGACCGAAATGTTCTTGAAAAATATCTTGGAGTACACCTAAGACTGAGTCAGAAGGTTTAATGCAATTTGTTACGGAAGGGTTGAGGTATTTTTTCAGGATTGTAAACAAAACGTCCTTGGATAAAACTGGTTCCGAAATCGTGTGTCTATGGTATGTGGGGAAGACTATTTCGAATTTATAAGAGGATAAGTTCTCAGTTGAAATAATAATTTGATTTTTAAAAACGTTCAATGGTGCGTTGGAAAACTGAATTAAATTCTGTGATGAGCTCTCATCACTATGTTGTGTTGTCGTCATAGAATCTATATGCGAAACTTCCTGAGGGATTCTTGACAAGGCGTCTGCTACGACATTGGTGCTTCCAGGTTTGTACAATAATTCATTTTTAAAATCCTCTAAAAAGGCCTTCCACCTTTTCAGTTTAGAATTAGAATTCTTTTTATTCAAGGTGTAAGTCAAGGGATGGTGATCTGTATAGATTTTCATTTTTGCCGATCCATATAGATCGTTTCTAAGCGACTTTAGTGCCCACACTATTGCAAGCATCTCTTTCTCGTTTGTTGCGTAGTGTTCCTCAGATTTTTGGAGGGTCCTGGACAAGAATATTATAGGTCTGACCTCCTGTGAGAGTACAGCACCATGGGCATACTTAGATGCGTCGGTGGTCAACTGAAATTCTTTGTCAAAATTTGGATATGCCAACAACACGTCAATGTGTTTTTCAATTTGTCGAAAGCATTAACAGCATCTTCGTCAAGGTCCACTATAATTTTACTTGAGACGTGTTTAGATGCACGTCCCCCTTCCCCTCTTAAAAGCATTGTCAGGGGTTTCCCAATTTTTGCGTAGTCTCTTATAAAACGTCTATAAAAATTGGAAATTTCGAGAAATGATCTGAGTTCTTTGAGCGTTTTCGGCAGCGGGAAATTATTTATAGCCTCAACTCTTTTCTGATTAGTTTTGATTCCAGCATCAGAGATTAAAAATCCTAAAAATTCAACTTCGGTTCTCAAAAATTCGCATTTGTCCAATTGGACGTTTCGATTTTTTGGAAATTTTTCAGATGAGAATCCTCATCTTCAGCAAAGATTATGATAACATCTATATAGACAAAACAAATCTTTCCTATGTGTTCACGTAATATGTCGTCCAAAGTTCTTAGGAAAATTGAAGGCGCATTTTTTAGGCCAAAGGGGAGTCTTGTGAAGTCGTATTTTGCATTGTTGATTGAAAAAGCTGTCTTTTTCATGTCGCTTTCCTTTAGCTGAATTTGGTGGAAACCACTTTTCAAATCTATAACAGAAAAATATTTACTTTTCGCCAATTGGGGAAGAATATCGTTTATGTTTGGAATAGGATATTTATCCGCTATAGTGACTTCGTTAAGTTTTCATAGTCGATAACTAAGCGATATTTCCTTTTGCCCGATGCGTCCAATTTTTTCGGCACAATCCATATTGGTGAATTGTTAGGTGACCGAGAGGGTCGAATTATGCCATTTTCGAGCAAATCTTTAATTTGGGTTTCAACCTCATCTTTTGAATTCATGGGGTAAGGGTAGTATTTGGAATATATTGGGTTTTCGTCTTTAGTATGAATTTCACCAATGACAGTTGTCGTACACGTTAATTTTTCATTGGGATCACTGAATAATTTCCCATGTTTCCTTACAATTACGTCGATGTTATCCTTCTGATTTTGGGTCATATGATTGTTCCGAATATCGATTGTGTTTACCGATTGAGAAATTTGCTGTTTTATCCGTACTTTTGTTCGACCATTAATTAGCATATACTTTTTGTGTGTGAAAATTACTGCTTTTAGTTCTTTCAAGCTATCATTGCCCAAAATGCCATGAAATCATTTTAACGTTGGAAGTAAAAAGAACTTTAGACTGATGGGATCAGAACGGAATAGGTTTATAAAAGTGTGGTGAATGATTTAATTTTTACCACCCACGGATTTTGTGAAAAAAATTTCAGTATTAGGAATAGGATTTTCTATCAGTTCAGGTTGAATATAATTCTTATTCGAACCCGTATCTATAAGAATTTTCAAAATTTGGCCGGAACTCGTGCTACAATCGAAATATGGTAGAGACGAGTTTGTTAGCCTAAAAAATGTATATCAACAAAATCCTGCGCGTCACATGGTTACTGCTCGTGATTCCACTTTTCATACTCATCTATATATTCGTCGATTGGCGGTAACTGTGACTGATTTTCGTATTCTGCCATTTCGGATTCATAATTTTCTCCCCCATTTGGGACTTCCTAAGCTATATCAGACTCAAGGTGGAAATTCCTTTGAAACTTTGCCGGTTGATTGTCCTGGAAAGATTGGTTGGGAGGTCGTTTACCGACAAATTTATCGTTTTGTGTCGGTCTATTTATGTAATTTACCATTCTGCAGTGTATCCATAGGTTCTGGCCTGAGTTGGGGCTTCGGGGCTGATGGCCTCTGGGGGAGGGAAATTTACATGTTGGGGGAATTGGTGTGGAGGTATTTGGTTAAAGAACTTTGGATGTTGTTGCGCCATGGGCGGTAAATTTTGTTGATGATATTGCCGTTGAGGCAGTTGAGATGGTAAACTTTGCCGGTACTGCCGTTGAGGCATTTGATTAAAAAACAGTGGTCGTTGCAATAGAATTGGTGGAAAATTTGCAGTTTGGGCTGGCTGAGGAGCAAATAATTGGTGTGAATAAAATGGACTATAATTTCGATTTTCCCTACGTTGTTGTGGATTTTGCTGAGTTTTCTCAGTTCTCGCATGTGAATTTGCGTATTGTGCCCTATACTGTTGGTTTTCCAATTTTAGGCATAAGTGCAGGGCCTGGGGAAGATCCGTTGGCTCTCTTATCCCGAGAAGTCTTGGTAAATCGCCCTTAAGACCTCTAATAAAGGTGTCCAACGCTTTGTCCCTGTATGTTTGGATCAGAATATCCAACGACTCCTTACTAATACTCATGCAAGAAAGTTTACTCATGATCAAAGAGAGATGGGAGTATACCACTTGATAAAACTCCTGAACTGAGTTACCGCCTTGAATCAGAGATGTCATCTGGTATTCCAGTGTTGACAAATCTCTTTTGTCTGCATAATGTAATGTTAGACAGCGGGAAATGCATTCCCAATTCAAAGGCGTATTGTATGATTCTAGAGCCGCGTCTGCGTTGCTCACTATTTTATTGCGAATAACGTTGAGGATTCCGAAGTATTTCGGTGTTCCTTTGGAGGAATCGTAGAGTCTAGTACTCTTTCTACGCTTTTTTTCCAGGAGCTATACTCTCCAGGATTACCAGCGAAGTCTCTTAGGCACCTAACGACATCTGGGATTTTGTCGAGATCCGATAAATTTTCCCTGTATCTGTCTTCAATGCCCTGATCTGTGCGTGAAATATCGGCGTTGGGGTTTAAGACTTGTCTAACGGCGATCCGAGATTGCTCGGAACATATCCTCATAATTTTATCTATCGATTCGATAGGATTATTCGGAATATTTAGGACGGAGGGACGAATGAAATTATTTGGGTTTGACATGATAACTAACGAGGGGAAAAACGCAGAAAATCACTTAATTTCGTAGATTTTGCACTTTAATTATTTGTTCCTTTTGCTCTTTACAAAAATATCTTTTAACACTTTATCTATTATTATTAATTTATTATTTTACACAACTCTTATATTTTCGTTTCTTATACACCTTTTACCACTGGAGGGTCCCGTAGGATTCGCAGTGGGTTTCTATGGTATTCTTACACTTTAACTTACAACAAAAATATAATTCTCAGCATTTCCTGGATTTAGAAGTCCGGCAGGATCCCTTTTCGTGCTGTACTAAGGGGCCGGTATCTTTCACTAAGTGTATTCAGTAGGAGGGCAAGTGGTCTCTTCTTATGCTTGGTTAATCCTTTGGGATTTGGTGAACTGTTAGTAACTTCGGGTACTTCTGTTAATACTGCAGCCTGTGGGGTGATTAACAACTTTCCGTTGGGCGCCAGTTAATGTTTCATAGGTTGCGAGAACCAAAAAAAATTAAACTTTATTGGTTATTAGTTAAAAACGGACTGAATTATTGATTACACTTTAAACTTATCAATACCTTACTTCTAGATGTTAATGTTAATTTAGCAGTACTGCAGTTCTGTGTGTCAGCGTCTGGAGTTTAAGTGTGCTGCAATTGTTGGTCAGCGGTTTCACGCTAATCCAGGTTATTGGTGTCAATGACTGAAGTAAACTATTGTGCAACTGCTGGAGTGTGCAAAAAGTAACATTTAGCGTATTTAGTGTTTGACACTAACATATATACATAAATAGATTTACATACACATGAGTTTTGTAAACTAATACAATTTACATTTCAGCAAATCGGGGCGTTAAATGAAGAAACCCGAACTGATGACAAGATGCCGTGTATTGAAACGAAAACTCATTACTTATTGTTTATTTTTTTTTAACAATTAGATTTATACGTATAAATACTAATGCATGTATTATTACTATCAAATGTGCAATAATAAACAATATTTATATTATAAACGAGTACTTTCTCATAAGTACATGCATGTTTGCTCAGCAACATGCACGTGCTTACACTTAATAAATTGCATGTTTGCAAGGAAATACGCATGTGCTTCTACTAGAGCGTGTACTTTATTGGGGGAAATACGTATATACTTCCGAGTTAGAAAGTAATGTTTGTTACACTTAAGTATATGTTCACTTCGTAGAAAACAATCATAAATTTACAACCTATAAACAAGTTAATATTTGTGGTTCGGGCAAATATATATATGGTTGATGCATAATTTGTTTACAAAAATTTGTCAAAATGGCCATTTTTTTAGCGTGTACAATTGTAATTTTTTGATACGTTTTCGTCTTCGAAAGTACCGTGATACAGCTCTTTTGGGCCTAATTTAATGCAATTTACAAATGTTCGTATCTGTTGTTTTTGTCCGTAATTTGAAGAAAAGCATGTCGTTAATGTGACTCTCAGGTAAAAAATACAAAATAATTTCAGCTAAAAAATACAAAATAAAAAAATTATTTTCAGCCAATGTCGTGAGATCTCTCGTGGCTGAATCAGAAATGGAAATTATACTGAGCGCATTGTAGCTGAACATAATATTCGAATTACTGTTTTAGATTACGTGAATTATGGTAAAATAAGGTTTTAAAGGTCAATAAATAGTGTAAATAATTTTTCACTGGCAATAGACGAATGTACTGGTTGCAGAGTACCAAAACATTAAAGAGAATGTTTAATACATACAAAAGTTGGAAGTCTGGCAACTCCCCTTCTGGTACCTAGGGTACCAGTCCCATTATAAAACGTGTACTAATAGCAATATGCCCAACGCGATCTTGTCCAAATTGTATTTAGTAAAGCTAAAGCTAGACAAACTTTTCGACAAAAACTTGGAAGTCTGGCAACTCCCCTTTGGTATCTCCCATACAAATGTACTATTCCGCCCCTTATAAGCTGTGCAATGTTGTCAATATGACCAACGAGATTTTGCCCAAATTTTGTATTCAGTAAATAAGTTTTGGAAAAAACCTTGGAAGTCAGGTACTTACATACAATTTTCGAGAAAAAACTCCACAATATTTGTCTATAACATGCGGTACTTTGAGGTTGTTATTATGGGATATGAGACTTGTATGTTTTTACTGAGGGTGAGGGTATATATAAGTCGGTTTACCCGACTTCAACTTTCTCACTGGTTTTTAAATAACTTTAATAACTAGATTCGTACATATAAATACTAATGAACGTATTATTACTATCAAATGTTCAACAATAAACACTATTTATATTATATACAAGTACTTTCACATAAGTAAATGCATGTTTGCTCAGTAACATACACGTGCTTCCACTCAATTAACTACACGTTTACAAGGACATATGCATGTGCTTCTAGGAGATTCGTGATTGGGGGAAATACGTATATACTTCCGAGTAAGTAATGTTTGTTTCACGTAAGTATATGCCCATTCCGTAGAAAACAAACATATGGTTACAACCTACAAACAAGGTAATGTTTGTGGTTCGGACAAATATATATATGGTTGATGTATAATTTGTTCTCAAAAATTTGTTAAAATTACCATTTTTTCAGCGTGTAGATGAATGCACCGATGCACATTCATTCTCATATAATAAGCGGCTTCATAAAACGCCGACAGAATGATAATCAAATAAATACATAAATGGTGGTGTACATTTATGTTCTACCAAGTAGACATAACATGTTTCATTATCGCCCAACCAACTATGTCCATTAACACACAGTGTCATTGACATCACATTATTTCGTCTTCTAATCAGAATTTATAATTAGATTACCCCACAAAATGCAGCCCGAGAGAGTAAATATACAAATGCATTTAACAAGATAGATTGTAATAAGTTCTACTTATTAAATGAAACACAATTAATTTTAATTTAATTATTTAATTGTGTCTTTGTGTTCTTATTTATTATTGTGTACAGGCGTCTAAAATGATTGTGGTTGAAGCTCAACTACTTACACAAGTGTGTGCTATCAACAGCGCAGTTATCTCAACTTATCTATAACTTATCTTATGTTATCTCAACTGTCAGAACGCACTCATTACACGCTTTTCTTTTTTAAATTTAAATTTAAATTTGATTTACTTAACTTAGTCAAAACCATAATATTTTTGTGGTTTCACCACTCTACCACTACGTGTGGTGTAAAAGCGTTGTGACGCCACAGGCATATTAGCAATAAGAGGGGTGTTACTATTTGATTCAGATTTAGATCCTGAACCATTGCTACCAGCAGTTGCAAATTCATCCGATGATGATACTTTCATATCAATGTCGACTGCTGATAGTTCCGGTTGATTCACATTGCTCTGAATCATCATTTATATTAGGTACTTGAATTGATGGTGATACTATATGAGTTTCTTTTAACTGATCGTTACCTGCACTTTGACTTGTTTCAACATTTTTATCAAATAATAATTCACTCGCATTAAATCCAGTATTTCTTGATTTTGCAATGAATCTACGATTGCGTCTAAAATGATTGTCGAAACTATCCCTAATGATATATGATTTTCCATTGACATCTCCTATGATTATGCCATAATTCCATTCCTTACAATTTTTCTTAAAAATAACTGTATCGCCAATTCCTAATGTGGGTAACGATTTTGCATTTTTGTCGTAATAAAATTTTTGCTTTCCTTTTTTGTTTTAAATTTTTTGTTTGATTTCTTCTTCCGGTATATTGTTTCTAGTCAATTTTGAATCTACTACTGGTAATTTTGTTTTAATTAATCTTCCAAAAAATAATTCCGATGGTGTTAGCTTCATGCCCGCCACCGGCGTTGTATTGTACTCGAGTATTCGGTATTGAAATTGATCGACCTCATCCGATTCATAGCATCGCTTTAGGATATTTTTTTGCGATTGCCACGCCCTTTTCGGAAAATCTGAATTGAATATTAAATTCTGATGCAACTCGATCAAATTCAGCCGAAGTAAATGGACTATTATCACATTTAATTACTGATGGGTAACCGATTTTATCAAAAATCTCCCGGATTTTCCCAATAATATGCCTGGAGGCTTGTTGTTCAGTCTGCATGCGGTCAAGTAGTTTGAGTAAGAGTCAATCATCGCGATAAAGTCATGTCCAGCGTATTCGAACAGATCCATTGCTGCGATTGCATATGGATACATTGGATTTTCTTCCTGTTTTAGTGGCTCTTTTTGATTATTCCTTTTGAATTTTTCACAAATCATACATGCTTCAACAATCCCCCTGATTTGACTGTTCATTCCCGGCCAATAGTATAACAAACGAGCCCGCGAAAGCGTTTTTTCAATTCCCAAATGCGATTCATGAAGCCATTTGGCAATTCTTTCCTGTAATTCCTTTGGAATTACCAACCTATGATTATAAAATAGCAACCCATTTTCAACATGCAGCTCCGATTTGAGTTTGTGGAAATGTCGACTGAATTCATCAAGTTGATGAAATCCAGGCCATCTGTTCTCCACAAACTGGCAAATGCGTTTGTACTGTTCATCCGATTCCATTATTTTCCGATATAAATTGTAATTATCCTCCGAAATGCAAACCGATTTTGTAACCGAGTGAATCACGCGTGACAATTCATCAATTTCTTCTATTTCCATTAATTGTGCTCGAGAAAGGCAATCCGCGATTAACATGTCCTTACCCGGCTTATACATGACGGTCATGCTTGGGTATTTAAGTTAAAACATAAACACTCGTTGAAGTCTAGTCGTGACATCATCAATATCCCACTAGCGTTTCAAGTGGCTTATGGTCACTTTCAACCGTGAACGAACGTCCGTACAGAAAAAAATTAAATCGATGACAAGCAAACACTATGGCCAACAACTCCTTTTCTATTTGGGCCCATTTTTGCTCACTTTTACTCAATGTTCTTGATGCGAATAATACCGGACGTCCATCCTGAATTAGGACACAGCCCAATCCATCCTTTGAAGCATCTGTCTGGACAATGACCGGTTTATCCGGGTCATAAATCGCTAATGTTTGTTCCGAAGTCACAATGTTCAACAAATTCGTAAATTCCTTTTCATGTTCACTAGTCCATTCAAATTGTACATCATTTCGCGTTAAATTACGTAGTCCGGCGGTTAATTTGGATCAATTTGGTATAAATCGCGCGATGTATTTTAAAAGCCCCAAAAATCGTAGCACTGCCGATTTATCGTTTGGTCTTTTCATTCCGAGAATTGCATGACTATATTTTGCATCCGGTTTAACAGTACCCTGCGATAATATGTATCCCATAATTAAGGCGCGCAATTAAGTCCAAATGGTACTCTATTAAATGTAAAACGTCCAAATGGGGTCATAAATGTCGTTAGAATGGAACTTTCTTTGTCCAGTTCCATATGCCAAAACCCACTGCTGAGGTCAAGTACATAAATAAATTTTGCACGTTTCAATTATGGGGGTCAATGGCTCGTCCCGACCGTCGAGCAATTTCAGCTGAAGCTTTGTGTCAAAGACGCCAATTATGATACGATCGCGCAACATACGTTCTTCGTATGCTATACCGCATGTGCAATTGAATTCACACCGACGCAATTGTGTTCGAAGCTCCGTTTCGAATTCATTGAACGATTGTTTTTCTTTCTGTAGAATCATGTTAAATTTGAACGATTCCATACCCACGTTCTTTTGCGGCAAACAATGTGCATCGAACTTTTTAAGCACCTCGTCCAATTTGCGCATAGTCAATACTTCTCTTTCTTCCACATGTTCACCACCCGCATCACGCAAATTCACCGTATTTCGTGTTATTCCGAGTAAAGCATCCGATGAACCATCATTTGGATATAACGTATTGTAAATGTTGGATCCGTCTGAACCAACCAGCCACAAAAATGTAGCAATTTTTTTGCTTTCGGTGTCATCTGTTTTGTCATTTGCCATTATATATACCATGAAATTGCGTTTCCATATTGGCCATTCGGTTGACAAGTTGGTGCAATCCAATTCCCTTGGCACGCGTTGGTTGTTGTTGCTGTTCATTTTGCAATGGCAAAATTTTTTTTACAAAACTGATGAATTTTAACTTTAATCCGGTGAATGTTGGCCACTTCTGACACCATGTAATAAGTTCTACTTATTAAATGAAACACAATTAATTTTAATTTAATTGTGTCTTTGTGTTCTTATTTATTATTGTGTACAGGCGTCTAAAATGATTGTGGTTGAAGCTCAACTACTTACACAAGTGTGTGCTATCAACAGCGCAGTTATCTCAACTTATCTATAACTTATCTTATGTTATCTCAACTGTCAGAACGCACTCATTACATAGATAAAGCATGCATACATAATATGACAATATTTACGACCTGTAGAATTAATTATAAAAAGATGGACATATTTTTGGCATTGCTAATAGAACCAATCTTACAATGTGTAGATAACTGTACAAAAGCTGTATCGATAGCGAAACGGCATTTTGGTTCTCCACTGGGCGTGTTATGAAATTAACACTGCTCTAGACATTAATCAACAATGGCGACGGGAAGCGGGGAAACAAAATAAAAATCGATAACACTGACTTACACGAACCAAGAACAATAAAGGTGGCGACACTACATTAAATCAGTAATATGCTTCAAGAGGTGGTCAATCTGGTATGACTCATGCTCCTTTCCTAGCCCCTTACCGACTTTTGTGCATCGACGAGCACTTTTTACGTCCCGTTTATTGCCAATCAACAAAAATCTGTTCCCAATCAACAGAAATAGATTTGCAGCTTAAATTGTTGGCCAAACAGTAACGTATGCAACAGGAGTTCCTGGAAAGAAAATATGAGATTCTTTCTCAAAATTGGTTACAGTGAACAGACCTAACAAAACCCGTTTAACATGACATCTACTTGGGATATTTTCCAACCGATTTTGATTGACGGTTATGTTGAAATCATCATATGTGATTCATACACTCTCATATTCACAAATACATTCAAATATGATCATGCATTAGATGTATCGTGTAAACACCGCATTAGAGTGATAAATTTAGAGAGCTTCTTTTGGACCAATAATGAAAGAAAATAATTTATGCAGAAATTGTTTGAAGAGACGTAATGGCTCATATTTTGTGAATTGACAATGTGGAATCAATGGATGTAACGCTAAACATAATAAACTGCTACAGAAGTTTCTCGAAAACGATTCTACGTCCCCAAGATAACATAAATCAATATAAAAACGTCAAGTAAATCGAGAAATGATCGGTGACGTTGCTTAAAAGTAACGTTTGCTTTGATGTTGTCTTTTGTTTGGTAGTGTCATGGTAGGTAAATACAAAATTCACTTTGCAAACATTCGCGGGCTGAGGTCGAATTTTTTTGCGGTATACTCTCATATTAGTTTCCATATGCCAGATGTACTCGCTCTATGTGAGACCCAGGTGTGTGAGGATTCTGATCCACAGGATTTTCACATTCCTGGTTATGTGTTGTGTTATATATACGTAACGGTGTTGTGTTCCAGAGTCAGCAACATTTGAACTCACAAGATCCAGAATTTAACTCCCTCTGGGTTAAGTTCAGGATTGGATCGCACCTATTACACTTCGGGTTTCTTTATAGAAGTCCAAATTTGGAAAGGGAGGCTACCCTAAACGGCTTCGACGCCCTTTCTGACTCTATTTCAAAAGTCTTAGAAGATTATCCGGACAGTGAAATTGTGGTTGCTGGGGATTTCAATGTCCCCAATAATTCTTGGCTTTCCCATTCGAGCCATACATCTCCGGAGGGCCAGTACGCTGAGCTTTTTGCAGCGCACAATGACTTGGCGCAATTAGTGAATGAACCAACACACATTCCGCGTGTTGAAGGGCAACAACAAAATATTCTTGACCTTTTTTTAACCTCCCACCCTGAAAAGTACGAGGTTAACATCCTTGCACCTCTTGGCAACTCAGATCATTGCACTATTTCAGCATCCTTTTCGTTCTCCGATCTTCGAGCCACTTCAAAACCAGTCACGAAGCGGACAATGTATATATACGAAAAGGCAACAAAGAATTGTTGGTTTAATCAGGCATGCAAAGAAGCTGTCAGATCTAAAGAGGAAGCGTTCAGAAATTGGCGTTTAAATAAAAATGCCAATACTGAGCTGTTACGCAAACAGGCAAGATCATCGTGTGCCAGGGTACTTAGGCGCGAAAAACTTCTTCACGAACAGCGTCTTCGTGCTAAAGTTCTTTCTACTCCCAGGGGAAGTAAGAGCTTTTGGGCATTTGTTAAAAGAGTAAGGGACAATTCTTCGTCTTCTATTCCAACTCTCGTTAACGATGACCACATATTCACGGACCCGGTTGACAAAGCTAATCTTCTGGCTGAAATATTTGCAAAGAATTCATCTTTGCCAGACAGCAGTTCGATGCCTCAGATATTGTTTCGAACACGTGGAGTCAAAACGGTTCTTGCAGATCTCAATGTAAACAAAACTCCGGGCCCGGATGGTAATTCAGCACTTGTCCTATGTAAGTGCTCTTCGACGCTAGCTCGTCCATTGCGCAATCTTTTCAACATGTCGTACCGTGCTGGTATTTACCCTTCACGTTAGAAAGTTGCCAATGTTCAGCCGATCCCCAAGAAAGGTGAGGCTACTAATCCTGCGAATTACCGTCCAATTGCAATATGTTCTGCGCTCTCGAAGGTTATGGAGAGCATGGTTAACCACCATCTTGTTAAGTATTTAGAATCTAACGGCCTTCTCAATGATCGACAGTATGGCTTCCGTAGAAATCGATCTACTGGAGACCTGATGGCGTTCCTTTCGGAACGATAGAGTCGATCCATTCACCGCCTTGGTGAAAGTAAGGTCGTGGCTCTAGATATTTCCAAGGCGTTCGATAGGGTCTGGCACGGAGCACTCATATCAAAACTTATTGCATTTGGTGTCGGCAATCCCTTCTCTCGATTCATATCGAGTTTTCTCAGGGATCGCTCTATACGAGTTGTTATAGATGGGGTCTCATCCAACGAGCATAGGTTGACCGCAGGAGTGCCACAAGGCTCTGTCCTCTCTCCTTCTATATTTCTTATTTTCATTGACGACCTGTTGGGGCAGACTGTGAACCCAATCTACTCCTTTGCGGATGACAGCAACCTCTGTCATTCGTACTCATTTGATCATCGGCCAAGTCCCTCGGAGATAGAGGACAAAAGGCGAACGATGAATAACTCACTTAACCGCGATTTGGCGACGATTTGGAGTGGGTCCAAATGAACAGAGGAGATTTTTATGCACAAAAGACCCAGTGCTGTTTGTTGTCACACAAACGTTCCACTGATCCAGCACCGTCGTCAATATCTATGGGTGGTGTGGATATCGACGTATCAGATACTCTTGATGTTCTGGGCATGAAGATACAGGGTGATGCTCGCTGGGCTAGCCATATATTCGAAGTGTCGAAAGAAGCATTCAAGTGTTTGGGCTTTTTAAAGCGGTGCAAGAAATACTTCACCCCATCTGATCTCGTAAATATTTACACCACCTACATCCGGCCTAAAATGGAATACAACTCGCATATATGGGCACGGGCTCCATTAACATCTTTGAAGCTTCTGGACCGTGTACAGAGGAGAGCGGTGGTGATGATAGGGGATGGTAGGGTATCCAGCTCTATTGTCTCCCTACAGCATCGCCGAAATGTGGGTTGTGTATCGCTATTCTATAGATATTTTAATGGTATCTGTTCAGAAGATATCCGTCGTCTGGTCCCTGAAGTTAGAACATTTAGCCGGAATACTCGGCTATCCAGGGAATCTCATCCGTTCATTGTCAAATGGCCGGTTGACCGGACAACGCACTATAGAGAAAATTCGTTCTTCAGCCGTACTGTTCGCATGTGGAATAATCTTCCAGTAAGTGTTTTTCCTACCTGCTATGACATTATCGAATTCAAGGCAAACATCAACAAACACTACTCCCTCTTTCCTCCCTCCAATACCCTTATTTCCTATCGCTAACACAGTGCATTGCATTCATAGGGGGCATCCCCTGAGTGTTAGTAAAAAAAAAAAAAAAAAAAAAAAAAAGTACAATGCATAATGCATAACTGATAATACAAATTAAGTAATCCGAACATGAATCAAACCGTAATGGTGTCAAAAGTAGGGTAATTACAGTTTTCCTTAAAGTATGTTAAAAACTATGATATTTTTGTTTTTTTTAAGGCCAACACTCAGAGGATGGAAATTAGGGAATCGGAAGGAGGAAAGAGGGAGTCGTGTTTGTTGACATTTATTTTGATATTCTGAATGTCACAACTGGCAGGCAACACATTTGCTGGAAGATTATTCCACATACGAACGGTTCGGCTAAAGAACGATTTTTCTCTACAGTGCGTCGTCCGGTCAACCGGCCATTTCACAATGAACGGATGATTCACAATGGATTGGACTTACTTTTCATAATAAATATTTAACTAAGCAAAATCAAATCAAAAATAATTCTAGGATTTTTTTCTTTTACCTACTTCAAATTGGACATACTTTCCCTTACAAATATTTAACTACACTATATGCTTTAGTCTTCTGTAATTAAACGAGAACTACTGTTTACTAGAGTATAGTCCGGAAAAATACAGTAAAAAATATTTCTTAAATTCGATTGAACATAATCTCTACGTAGATGATTTCATTGACAGCGTTCAACAAGACATAACTTTGGCATCACAAGTGTAGTTATACATAGTAGTCAATACCGATGCACGCCCCACAGTGGTCAATTTCGCGAGATAGCGGTCAAAACTATATAACTTTTGGCCGGATTGGTATTTTTTTACGCAGTTTTTTTTGTTCAATAGGAGGGACTTGCGTGTTCAAACGTAAAAATCGACTGATAGGAACGTAAGTAATGTGGAGTTAAAAATGCATTTTAATTTTTTGTTGAGTTTCCATGTAAAAGTTGAATATTTTGACATTTTAAATAGGTATATTTTTTATAATTTCTTATTTTCTTCAATCGTATTTTACAACCAATACTTATTTATTATTCCTAAACTTAATTTTGGTCAGAAAATGCCAACATTTGGCCCCTGACATTTATTTAGTCTCAATATTCACAAGGGCCAAAGGTTGGGTTTTGTGGAAGAAAGCTAATTCTTGTGAGGATTAAACTGAAAAATAACACTGAAATTCCCAACAATATCAATACCATTTGGATATATTATATACAGAACACAACATCGATAACATTTTAAGTAAACTTTTACTATTGATTTAAAGTGCACATATATTTTATTTAAATGTATTAATAAAAATTTATACTAAAATTAGAAACAAATTATAATCTTTAAACTAGTGTTAATTAAACAATATTAGTAAAAATTTCTTCCAAATAGCTTTGATTTTCATTTTGCAGTAGTTGTTTAGCTTCTTCATCTAACTCTAATGAGGTTGATTTCCATTTTTGTCGAATACTGGACATATATTATATTATATATATATATTACTGGACAAAATATTAATAAGATCTTCATTAGTACAATATCTGGAAATTTTTCTTGTATTGTGCTCGCGAAAGAATCTGTAGTCTTTGTTCCTTTTTTCTTGCGCTTCTTCTGAGAGATCTCCAATTGGAAGCATATTGTGCTGAATTATTTGTTCCCCATGGAACAAAATTTTGTGAACTGTGGTTGGCATATGTCTCCAAGAATATTTTTGGTTATAAAGGGTTGCTGTCTCATTAGCATACTGACCAATTTTTTTTGCATCTATCTTTTTGCTACATGCTATAACTTCTAATATGATTTGGAATCGTCGTATTAAACCATAATCTACTCCAGTTATAGAAGCTGCAGTTTCTGGATCGGAAAAAAATCTCTTGCTGTGTTTCCATCATTAGAATTTCCTTCTCCTTGCTCTGGCTGGTCAATTATAAAAATTGAATTTAATGTTCTATTTGGTTTGTAAGCAAAGCGAATGTTGTCAGATTCTATTGTCATTTTTGTCAAAATTTTGATACACCGTTCTATGTGGACTAGTTCCAAATATGGGCCAAATTCTCCTAATTTCAACAGAATTATTTTTTGGGTCAATAAGAACTCTTGTACAAAATTTCATCAAAATATATGCATAATAGCCACTTTCACATACAAATAACTTCTCAAAAAATATGACGTGCATTTGTACCGAATATCTTACCTTGGGTCAGAAAAATTGCTGTAGCTCAAAAAGTGCAGTCCCGATGCATGGACATGTATATATAGGAATGTAGGGGAGGGTTAGGACTACAAAATAGTAAATTTGTGTTTTGACTCAGCTTGACTCACAGGAGTTGTGGTCTATGAAGTAGGAAATTTCCGATAAATTAGACCTTTTTTAAAAAAAATATTTAAATTGTTCTGAAAACAGTAGAGCTTCAATTTGTTCTACCAGTGATAGGAAATAAGTGAAGTTACACCACAAAATTTCGTCCAAAAATCTTGAAAAACAAAAAAGTTATGATCATTTCAGCTTTAAAAATTAACTAAAAATATCATAATTACTAAATTCTGAAAAAGCCCATTTTGGAATTTTGTTGAAAAAAAAAATTTTGTGGAAAAAAAAAATTTTGTTGAAAAAAAAAATTTTGTTGAAAAAAAAAAAATTTTGTAAAAAAAAAAATTTTTGTAAAAAAAAAATTTTGAAAAAAAATTTTTGGGGAAAACACAATTTCTGTACAAAAAAAATATTACTTTTTTATTATTATTATTTATAGAATGCCTATTTAAATTCCTACGTACTGCGTGACAGAGTCAGTGAATCAGTGTCGTGGGTAAATATATATTAAGATATTGACCACAGTGCGCCCCTCGTATACATCTGTCATCATGATATTTATTCGTACCTCGATGTTCGTTATTCTGTTATATCTGCTACTACGTCATTTCAAACCCTTTATATCTACTCCTATTCTCTCTACCAACAAACCAAAAGTCATATATCACCCACGTCTGAACAATGTATGATCTCTTCCGATAAATATTACCAATTTAGTTACGGATTCTGTTAGACTTTTCTGAAGGAATGATTTCTGTGCTAAATGTCCCAGCAATATTGTTTAACTGTTCAGAAACATCTGACAGAATTCTGAACGTTTTCTGATGGCTGTGTCGAAGGGATATTTTGTTCAAACATGTCTGAACGAATTCTGCAGGAATTCTGAACTATATGTCTGTCGTATTCGACCATGGCGGCGAATATGTGGATATTGGTCAATTGAGCAAAAGGTAGACTCAATAATTGCAGACAGCACTCCAGAACTCGGTCAGAATTTTGAACGAAGAGTCAATAGAAATCAACGATGAGTCGGCAAATAAATCCGAATTCTGGCAAAACACTAAGAATTCGGTTAGAATTCTGAACGACGAGTCGGCAAACACATCCCAATTTCATGAGAAACCACCATTCGGTCAGAATTCTGAACGACATTTCGAAATTCGCTTCAGAATTTCTCAAAATATTAATTCACCTTACACCTGAAAACATTGATGTTTGACCAATATATTTGACGTATATCAAAACGACTTTGATGTTTTTATCTTTGCTCAAAGATGTTGTGTATTTTAAGGTGCTGTCGGATCTTCATTTCTGCAGTTCGAAAGTTACTTCTTTGCAAATATTTCAGCCAGAAGTTTTGCTTTGTAATCCGGGTCTGGTCATCGTTAACGAGACTTGGGATAGAAGAATGACCAAAAGCTTTTTCTTTAGCACTAAGACGCTATTCATGAAGAAGTTTTTCTATTAGATGTTCAGTGTTATACGAACAGCAACGAGAAAAATGCAGTATTAGTTGTGGAAGGGTTAGAAAGATGGGGGGAACACAAGTGCACGACGAACAGGGAGCACAACAGAGTCCATAGTGTTGTCGAGTTTGTGTGTTTCTGCGCGTGTTTGTATTGTTGTTGTTGTATTTTATTGCGGATTGATGTGGAGCAGGGATGGCCAAAACATTTTTGGTTGTGTATTAGTGAGTACGAGAGAGTAAAAAAAATTGAAATATATATAGAATGTTAGTAACAGACACCATTCTGATATTCATACAAAATAAAGGAAAATATAAAACCGAACAATTTCCGAGCATACTAAACGTGAAATATCCTGCTTTTAATGTGGGAACTGATTTCGGTTCATTCATTTCTTTCAATTTGTCAACAAACATTTATTTATTTCGAAATTATTTATGTAACTATGAAAACGATCGCCTTTCTTAAATGTTGTAAAACATATAACGCATTCGACGTTAACGAAAGCATTTTTGACCATACAATATGTTTTTAGAGTAAACCTGAAGTTTATTGTCTTCATATCATTTTAGATTTTTTTTTTAATAATAATATATATATATGTATATATGTATATATACATATAAAGAGTTCAAGGACATTTCCTTTTTCTGCTTAAATATTAAATTTGTTGTATCAGCATTTTTTAAGCATTTGTAATATATGTAACTGCAGGAGAAAATTTGGGAAAATCATTTAGATTTTTTTTATATATATAATAAAACTTAAAAATAACTTAACCCACTTAATGAGAGACTAGGTCAGCGATATGATCGTAGTCCGATAGAGCACTTAGAATAAAAATTGTTAGACAGTCTATCTATTCTGATGATCACAAGTTCCATATCTGCAACTTGATGAAGTCTTCTCGTAGAATAACGTCTAGGAAGATTATAAATCAACATAAACAGTTTATTTTGAAGAATTTGTAGCTTTGTCAAGTGGCACTTGGCACTTTCAGCCCAGACTGGAGATGCATAAAACATAACAGCGTGAAATATTGACTTAAGTATTAATATTTTATTACTAATGCTTAAGCACGAGGTTCTATTTATAGAAGGATATAGGGTTCGAATGAGTATATTCGATTTATTTACAATGTATGGTATATTATCTTTATATGTTAATTTTGAATCCAGAATCACATCTAAGTATTTAACATTCCTTTCCCATTTGATCTCTACATTGTTTACAAAAATATTATTCTGTGGAACGAAGCACTCCTTTCTTTTTCTCGTGAAATAGATGGCTTGACTTTTATCACCGTTAACAGCAATTTTTCACATAGTAAAGTATTGAAATAAAGTTCCTAGTGCAAGCTGGAGATTTGATAGGATTTCTGAAGACAACATTCCAGAGCACAATACAGCCGTGTCGTCTACAAATATGGACATGACACAGTGGTCTAATGAAGGAAGATCAGCCGTATATACATTATAGAGTATTGGGGATAAGCATGATCCCTGGGGCAGCCAGCAGTAATATGAAATATCTCAGAACATTTTGCACCGATGTACCCTAAAGGACCTGGAGGATAAAAAACTTTGAATCATTCTGATAATTACCGATGGAAAATTTAAATGTATAAGTTTATACACTAGGCCGTCGTGCCATACCGAATCAAAAGCAGTTTTTATATCCAATAATACCATTCCGGTGGATCTTTGTTGATCAAAGTTAGATTTAACAATATTTCGTATTCTGACTAACGGATGAATGGTATTATGATCCCTACGAAACCCAAATTGTTGTGGTGGCAAAATGTTCGCGTCTAAGAAACATGTAATCTTATTCTTTATTACCTTCTGCAGCACTTTGCTAACAGAAGACAGTAAACTGATAGGACGGTATGAAGTTGGAGTATAAGTCGGTTTAATAGGCTTCTTTATTGGAATAACTTTTGCTATCTTGAAACCCTTGGGAAAATAACCTAATTTCTGACAAGCATTTGTAAGAATGGTTAAGTATTCACCTTTTAGGAAGGGCTTTGAGGCATTTGTTATTTATGCCATCAACACCAGGCGACTTCTTTGATTTTAGGCTCTTCAGTATAGCAGAAATATCTGCCACGCTAGTTGAATTTTCCTCATTTGGACTATAAATGGAGTTAAATGCATTAATACAGTCTCTTACGCGATTCTCCGTAGCAGAGTCGCCAAGATTTGCCGAAAATGTATTGTTCTCGCAAAAGTTCCGAGCTAATATTTCACATTTCTCTGCACTTGTGGAGAAACGTGAATTATTGTGTTTTAATATCGGAATGTTGTTAGACTTCTACCTTAAAATCTTTGAAAGGTTCCAAAAAGGGGGGGAGCCTTTGTCCAATGTAGATAGCAAACGATTCCACGATACGTTCCCAAAATCAACTATCTCTTCTTTAATTACAGAATTCAATAACTTAAATTCATAATAGTCGTCAACATTTCTGTAACGCATCCAATCACGGCGATGGTTATTGCGTCTGTGAATTAATGTGGTACGCTATAGCCAATAGCATCGTGCACAATATTTGTAAAATGTTCCACCATTGAGCCAACAAACTCACAGCTGGAAATTGTGTCCAGTTGGAAGAACAAGATGTCCGTTTATGTAACGCGAAAAAAGGTGCCAATTAGCATTTTTAAAATCAACCGATGTGAACTCGGTGTTGTTACACTGTGTCTTTATTGTCAGTTTGACAGGGAGATGATCGGAACTTAAATCATTGATTACTTCAACCGAGGACATAATTTCCATGTTATACGTTATGAAAAGTCCTAGTGTAGAACCCTGCCGTTTCAACTGCGAAGGTACATATGTATTATCACAAGGAAATATTATGTCCAAGTTGTATGAATCCCGTTTCTCATATAAAATGTTTCCCCAACAATTTGCCCTTACACATCCCCATGATTGATGCCGACTATTAAAGTCACCACCAAAAATGTATCTATCACCCCTGCTGAGTTTCCGATGATCAGAAACAAAAAGATTTTTGCGACATCAATCAGTGCCGGCTAAACCTCCCGGGAAATAACATGAATATATATTTCGCAACCTGTACCTGTGAAAATCTTTATTCCGATGTTTTCAATCAGGGTAGTATTAACACTGGGTAGAGTCAAATGAGAAAGATGTTTCCTAATAATTATGGCAACACCGCCGCCGTCCCTTTCTTCCCTATCATTTCTGTAAATAAAGAAATCTTGACGATTAAGTGCTACGTTCGGTTTTAACCAGGTCTCAGATACTAAACATATGTGAATATTAAATGTTATTAAAAATTGGAATAATTCAATACTTTTATTTTTAATGCCCCTTGCATTCCATGTTACTATACTGATATCACTAATCATTACGACAGAAATTTACAAGCAAGATTTGATATTACCTCGAATTGGTCAATTTCTTAAATTTGTAATTAACTCTTAAGTGAGAGTTTGTAATTCCTGAACAGAAAATAATTCTTCTTGGATATTGTACGTTTTGCTGAAGGGCATTTGGACAGTTGTTGTTGTTATTCATAATATTGACATTGTTGTAGTTTTGACGTCTATTTATGGGTTGATTTCGCTGCTTTGCTTTCAAGTAACTGCTCTTGCTTGGGTAATCTTTGTCAGTTGATTTGTGTGCACCATTTGCAGTTCGCACATTTTATTACAGCAACATTACATGCAGTGGTGTTATGATTCCCAGCACAATTGGCACAGAATGTTTTTACTTTACAACGACTTGATCCGTGACCATACATTTGGCAATTGTGGCATTGTGTGATGCGTGTTTTTTTCGGCATTTGGAAATCCCTTTTGACTTTAACATAGTCGAAAATTGAGTATTTCTGTCTTAGTTCCTTGATAGTAATAGTCTTTCGTTGGAAATAGACGACATAAATGACAAAAGTCGCATATGATGTTTGCTTGTGAACAATTTTTAATAACTGGGTTTCAAATGCCCTGATGTGGGCATCTTTGTTATTTTTTTTTAACTGGTTTATGTTTTCTTTTCTTATTTGTTTATTGGAGCTGTTGACACTAGACGGGCGATGGTAACGAAACAGAAAAGATCGACGCGACAAAACTATTGTTGTTGGTAATGTCTGAAATCCTGGGAAAAAAATGTCGCCTACAAAAGCAAAGAAGAACCAGAAAGGACGTTCGAATCTATAACGGAAAAGTAGAATGTGTAAGAAGGAAAGTGATCACAACAAAACGAAAAGAAATCTCAACAAATGCCGAGAAGAAACCAACGAAGTGAATAACGGTAGCTCTAAAATATCTTTCAGATTACTGAAGTAACTTTTTCCGGACTACGATGGCGGAATTTCATTATCATCAACACATTGCGAGCCCTGTTGATGTCAAAGGTTAAAGGTAAAGTCCAAACTCGGTTGCCTAATTCCGTGCATGAAGATTTGGATCCCGGAAATGGCAATTCGGTGAAGATTTCGCCTAAGATATCGGAAGATAAGCTAGTCAACTACGTCGTGGAGGTCAACTTTTAGCAGCATTTTCAAAAATTCAACTAAACCAACGTCAACTAAATTCAACTAAACAGACTTCTTTGTTGACGTTGGTATTGCATTTGATAAAGTCGTAGCAGGCAGGAAAAACACTTGCTAGCTGAAGAACGAATTATCTCTATAGTGCGTCGTCCGGTCAACCGGCCATTTGACAATGAACGGATGAGAGACCCTGGATAGGCGCGTATTCCGGCTAAAAGTTCTAACTTCAGGGACCAGACGACGGATATCTGACGAACAGATACCGTTAAAATATCTATAGAACAGCGATATACAACCCACATTCCGGCGAAGCTGTAGGGAGACAATAGAGTTGGCTACCCTAACATCCCTTATCATCACCCCCTCTGTTCACGGTCCAGAAGCTTCAAAGATGTCTCTGGAGCTCCTGCCCATATATGGGAGTTATATTCCATTTTAGGCCGAATGTACGTGGTGTAAATATTTTCGTGATCAGATGGGGTGAAGTATTTCTTGCACCGCTTTAAAAAGCCTAAACACTTGAATGCTTCTTTCGACACTTCGAATAGTCATTCGAGTCATTCATCGTTTGTCTTTTGTCCTCTACTTCCGAGGGACTAGGCCGATGTTCAAATCAGTACGAACGACAGAGATTCCTATCATCGGCAAAGGAGTAGATTGGGTTCACAGTCTGCCCCAACAGGTCGTCAATGAAAATAAGAAATAGAGAAGGGGAGAGGACAGAGCCTTTTGGCACTCCTGCGGGCAGCCTATGCTCGTTGGATGAGACCCCATCTATAACAACTCGTATAGAGCGATCCCTGATCTCGACACCAAATGCAATAAGTTTTGATATGAGTGCTCCGTGCCAGACCCTATCGAACGCCTTAGGAATATCCAGAGCTACGACCTTGCTTTCACCAAGGCGGTGAATGGATCGACTCCATCGCTCCGAAAAGAACGCCATCAGGTCTCCAGTAGATCGCTTTCTACGGAAGCCATACTGCCGATCATTCAGAAGGCCGTTATACTGTAAATAATCTGGTCATCGTTAACGAGATTTGGGATAGAAGATGAAGAGTTGTCCCTTACCCTTTTTACGAATGACCAAAAGCTCTTACTTCCCCTTGGAGAAGAAAGAACTTTTGCACGAAGACGCTGTTCGTAAAGAAGTTTTTCGCGCCTAAGTACTTTGGCACACGATGATCTTGCCTGCTTGCGTAGCAGCTCAGTAGTGACAATTTTAGATCTGACAGCTTCTTTGCATGCCTGATTAAACCAACAATTCTTTGGGGGTTTGATCGAAGTAGTCTAAATATGTATTTATACTAAGAAGAATTATTTTCTCGACCATTGTCTAGGAAACATAATTTCCAGTTAAATTGATGGTAACAATTTTTGAACTCGGCCCAACGTGCCTTTTCGTATATGTACAATGTCCGCTTCGTGACTGGTTGGGAAGTGGATCGAAGATCGGATAACGAAAAGGATGCTGAAATGGTGCAATGATCCGAGTTAACAAGAGGTGCAAGAATGTTAACCTTATACTTTTTAGGGTGTTAGGTTAAGAAAAGATCAAGAGTATTTTGCTGTTGCCCTTCAACATGCGGAATGTGTGTTGGTTCATTCACTAGCTCAGCGTATTGAACGTCCGGAGATGTGTGGCTCGAATGGGAAAGCCAAGAATTATTGTGGACATTGAAATCCCCAGCAACTACAATTTCACTGTCCGGATAATCTTCTAAGATGATTGAAATAGAATCGGAAAGAGCATCAAAACCGTTTAGGGTAGCCTCCCTTTCCATATTTAGACTTCTATAAAGAAAACTGAAGTGTAATAGGTGCGATCCAATCCTGAACATAACCCAAAGGGAGTTAAATTCTGGATCTTCTGAGTCTAACTGTTGTGGACTCTGGAACACAACACCATTAGGTATATAAAAAACAAGACCTCTGTAGGAAAATAAAGAGGATAGAGTGTGGTTACCAGGAATATGGAAATCCTGTGGATCAGAATCCTCCATACCTGGGTCTCACATAGAGCGAGGACATCCAGTCTGTGGAAACTAACATGCGAGTATACCGCAAAATAATTCAACCTCAACCCGCGAATGTTCAAGTAGTGAATTTTAAACCTACTAACCATAACTTTATCAAAAAAACAAGACAAGATCAAAGCGAAATAACAAATAACGATGCACCCCTCCCGCCGCTGTTATTTCTGTTAGTTATTCAGTGTTATACCTACAACAACTAACAGAACAGCGACAAAAAGAATGCAGAATTATTCGTGATTTGCGAATGGGTAGAGGGAGGGTAGAACACAACTGCAAGACAATGAGGGGGGCATAGATAAGCCCTTCGTGTTGTCTTTTTGTGTTGATGCGTGTGTGACGGTGGTTATTGTTATTTTTGTTGTTGAATATTGTTTTTGTTGTGGAGCCGGTTTGTTATTTTCTGTAGTGTGGTGAATGCTATTTTTGTTGTGGAGTATGACTGTGTATGGTTGTTGTTCTTTTGTTCTTTTTTGTTTCTAAAATTGATTATTGCACTGCTTTTTTTTTTAATTATTAGTTGTGACAAGAATTAACTATTGCACTCATTTTTTTTTTTATTATTATTTGTTAAATTGTCTATCGCACTGTTATTCTATTTTATTATTATTTGTTTCTTTTATTTTAAGAAAAAGAACACATAAAAGAACACGGACAAAATGTGCTTTCACATGAAACGAGAGACAGACAAAGACACGATATGAGTAAGTTCTATACAATACAACACACTTTTGGAAAATCCGCGTATTTGGTTGCACTTCGGTTTATAATGCCAAAATTTGCATTTTCCGTACATTCGGCAAATTTCTCTCGATTTTTAAGAATCGGGATTTGGATAAATGGTATTTAATTGACAATGCGCAGTTTTGCCATTTTTATGTTCGTTCTCAGTTTTTATTTTACTGATAATACAGTCATTTTGTCAGTAAGAACAATTTCTGACCCCTTAAGTAGTGTTCGTTGAACTTGGCCTTACTTTTCTTGGGGATCGGCTGTACATTGGCAACTTTCCAACGTGAAGGGTAAATACCATCCCTGTGGGATTTTGGTGTCAATAAATCAATTTTTCAACTACTGAATTTCAAAAATGTAAAGATGCAGTTTTGTAAAGAACTGTTTAAATACGAAATGTGCATTTATGGTTTTTTCGAAAAATTGTATTCTATTTGTGAAAAATTGAGGGAAAGTCCCTGCAAGGGTGCTAAGCAAGAAATGACTTATATTTTCATGCAATGCATTGGTCCATATATGTAAAATTTTCTTGATAATACCATTTGACTTTAATATATTTTAAAAATATAGTATTTCTCTATAAATTAAAAAAAAAATCATGGGGATATCATAAACTGTTAGGAAGATATGTCCAAATCTGTAAGACGCTAAAAAATTTTTTTTTTGGATTTTCAATGGACACAAAAAAATGTAGCTCCACTCTCCTCCAAGCCGTTCTTTTAATAAAATGAAAGGTGGGAATGTCTTCTTTCGATTAAACCAAAAAATATTTTTAGGAAACTTCCGGAAGTGGAAGAAAACTAGAAATTTCTGGTAAAAGTCATGAAAATTGTCATTAAATTTTTGCAAAAAAAAGTATTGCATAATTTTAGGCCAGCTATTTATTGAATATTGAATATAACAACAACAATTAACAATTCGGGCGAAACAGTGCATAGAGATAAATAAAAACAAAACCATATGATTTTTAGAATTAGCACAGGATTATTTTATCATTTTGTAGTGTGTAATTAAATAAAAATCACTTTAGTATTCTTTTCAATAGCCGCTTTAACGACTTTACTATTCCACGTTTATTTATTATCTGTGATAAACTTGAGTTACTTAAAAACTACCTAAAAGTATCTTAATACATAAATACTAATTCTACTATGGGAAATTGCTGGCTAAGCATAATACATGCCTGCCAGCTACAGCGCGTGTGGACAAATACTGAACAAGGTGTGAGTATTTAGTTACATGCAGACGGCATGGTAACTACGATAAGTCAAACACACTACACCTCCCTTTTCAAGAAAAGAGTGATCAACCCTAAGTTGATCATTCTTTAAATGTATTCTCTAAATTTAATTAAAATTAAAATATTTGTATTTAAGGGGAGTTCTTCCCTTCCCCATTTACTTAAAATTTTAATTACAAACTAATGGTACAATTAAAATTAAATTATTTGTATTTAAGGGGAGTTCTTCCCTTCCCCATTTACTTAAAATTTTAATTACAAACTAATGGTATTTATAACAAATTAATTAACTACATTTGTATTTATAATATAATGTTTAATTAAACTATTTTGTTTTCCTGTTTTCCTTTTCAATCATGCTTATATATTTTTAACCTATTTCTATGTATCCGCATGGATTTATTATTCATATCCCTTATTAATATTTTATTCCTATTATCTATTTCCTCTACTCTAAATGGACCCTTATAGAGTTTATCTAATTTATGTCCAGCTTCATCGCGGACTAAAACTAAATCACCTATATTTACATCTACTTGTTTGGAAAATCTTTGAGAATTCTCCTGTCTTTTAAATTTAGCGCTCTCCAGCATGCTCGCTGCTCGTCGCTGAGCTACCTGAAGTCTAAATTTAACTTCGCTTCGGTATGATTCTACATTATAGAGAGGTTCTATAGCCTTATCTTCTATAAAGTCTAATGTTGGTGGGATTTTGCCAAAGACAAGTTCAAATGGGCAATAGCCATGTGTGGTCGAAGGTGTAGTATTATAGCAATATACGAAAATTTTTATCCATACGTCCCAGTCAGACCTGTCTGATGATATGTAAGTTCTTAAATATTCATTACACGTTCTATGTGAACGTTCAACAGTACCAACGGTCTCGTGGTGATATGGTGTGGAGTTTAATTTCTCTATTTTCAATAATGCACAAAGCTCTACTAACACCTGGTTCATGTATTCGGTACCCATGTCCGTAACCACTTTGGTCATCGGTCCATATATCAAAACAAATCCTTCCATAATAGCTCTTGCTACGGATTTAGCAGATTTGTCTCTGATGGGTATTGTAATCAAATACTTCGTCAAATCACACATTACCGTGACTGCGTATTCGCTTCCAGCTTCGGACCTGGGTAACGGTCCGATTGTGTCAACTATCACGATATCAAATGCCTTTGTCGGAGTCGGAGTTATAACAAAGGGTTCCTTGCAAATAACAAATAAGTTAGTGGTCTGTGATCACTCCTGATCAAAAATTTCTTACCATAAATATATGGCCTAAAATATTGGATAGCCCAATGAATGGCTGCTAGTTCCTGTTCAATTGTGGATTTATTGCTCTCACCCTGAGTAAACTGTCTCGATGCGTAAGCCACTGGTAACTGAATACCGTCATATTCCTGGCTTAAAACTGCGCCACAAGCGTGTTTACTTGCATCGGTAGTAATACAAAATTCTCTATCGAAATCAGGATATTGTAAAATGTTCGGACTCAATAGTTGACTCTTGAGATATTCGAAAGATCTCTGGCATTCCTCAGTCCACTCAAAAGGAACATTCTTCCTAGATAATTTAGTCAGATGCCTTGATGAATCCGCAAAATTCCCTATGAATCTTCTATAATAGTTGCAAAATGCAACGAAGCGTTTAGCTTCATCACCATTCTTCGGTACTGGGTACTCCTCAATTATAGAAAATTTACTATCATCCGGCAAAATTCCTTTGTCCGTACATTTATGTCCTAAAAATGTCACCTCACGACAAAAAAATGTACATTTATCCGGGTGTAACTTGAGATTATACTTCCGACACATCGAAAATACATCCCTCAAGTTTTGTAACATGTGGTCGCTGGAGCAACCAATGACGACTAAATCGTCCATATACAGGAAAGCTTGGGCTGGTTTTAGCCCTGAAAAAGCCAGTGCCATCATCCTTTGAAATGAATTCGGAGCTATTTTTATACCATATGGTAATCTTTTAAACCGGAAAGAACCCTTCTCCGTGGAAAACGATGTCATATTCCTGGAATCATCTTCCAATTCTATTTGGTGAAATCCTGACATTAAATCCAAACATGAAAAAAATTTCGCCCTACCTAGTTGATCCAAGATATCATCTATACGAGGGAGTGGATATTTGTCAGCTACTAGTTTCTTATTTATCCCTCTATAATCAACGACCAGTCTCCACCGTTTGTGCGTCGTTCCTGGTAGTGCTTTTTTCGGGACAAGTAAAATTGGACTGTTATAGTCGGAAACTGATGGTTCAATTATGTCATCATCTATTAATTTATTCACCTGTCTATTTACCTCGTCCTTGTGAGAGTGTGGGATTCTATAGTTTCTTATATACACGGGTTGTTTATCGTTCAATACAAGCCTTTGCTTATAGAAATTATTGACGCTTATCTTCTCAGATTCCAAAGCGAAAATGTCTATGAATTCAGAGCACAACTTTCTCAACCTTCCATCGACAAACGTAGGGAAATTTTTGGTAAGTCTTTTCAATTTCTCCCTGTCGTCATGGTTGTCATTGCTCTGTTGGACAATATTGTAGTCGTTAAGACTCTCAGTGTGTATTTTAACATTATGAATAATTAAATTATTGTCCGTTGTGTTAATAATTTTAACAAAAGGTTTAGACATCGATGTTATCGTGTTCGCAATATAGACACCATTCATTAACATTTGATGCGGTATCAATACTTCATTTTCTGTGGATTGGATATTGACGAGTCGTATAACTTCCGATCGAGCGGGTAGAGATAATGAATCGACACTTGGTGCGTTCATTAGTGGAATACCAATATCCTCAGGAAAATCATACTGTCTCAGTATAATTAAATCCTGGTCTCCCTGATAATCCAAAATACAATTGTATTTTCTCAGAAAATCTAGACCAATAATTCCATCGGAGGGAATTGGGAAGTCATCCTCGACGACATGGAATTCATGCCCTATGAGAATGTCCTCAATCATCAAGTCAGCATTGACTTTACCTAAGGTAGTCATTAATCCTTGACCTACGCCACTAAGTTTCTTAGTGATACTTATATCCATTTGTTCGTTCAGAACTTTAGCGAGTTTAACAACTGAAATGTCCGCTCCTGTATCAATCAAGAACGTCGTTATCCCTCCATTTAATGAAGATCTGCTACTCAGATAACTATAGAGACCCAAATTTATGTTATATACTTTACTATCTATTGCGCATTCAGGGGATGTTGTCCGTTTCCCGACCTGTCCTCGGTTACCAGACGAATATTTCTATTACCACTCCAGTTACTATTGGAGTTGTTGTTACGACCTCTATTGCGGTTGTTACCACCGCTGCCATTACGATAACCGTTATTGTTATTATAACGCCTATTGTCGTTACTTCCATTACTACGACCGCGTCCGTTACCACGGCCATTTCCGCGATATCTATTATTACTCCGTCTATTGGAGCCATAAAACATGACAGAGTTAGGTTGACTGGATGCTTCGGTGCAACTGCTTATAAATTTGGAAACCAATTCATTCATGTTAGCAAACTGACCCGATTCGATGATCAGTTTTACTCTCTCATTATTGGCGTTTTTAGCAACCGCTCTCACCGCCTGCTGAGTCGAATACTTGCCCGCAACTTCCGCCGGTAGTCCATCCGAAATATAGGCACTCTCCAGTGCCTTAGTCAGGTCTTCAACTTCCTTCACATAAGCATTAGCATTTTTGCCAGATTGCCTTATGTTCATCAGCTTTGCTGAAAGTACACTGACCGACTCTCCTTTCACCGAACCTTTCAATTTAGAAACTATCTCCGCCAGTGTCGTCTCGGAGTTTATTAAGTTTCTAGCAGTACCTTTCAATTTAGTTTTCACTAAGTTAACTGCCAATACCTCATGGGTTTCCTTAATGGAATCCACTATACCGATCGCGTCAACGAAACTTTGTAGATTCTCCGGTCTGCCATCAAAGTCAGGAAGTAGCTTTGAGGCCAAGCCGAGAAATTGTGTCACTGATTGGGTCGTCGTGGAAGCTTCAAGGGAATTTTCAGTCTCCGCCTGAGGCAAATCCAAACCTTCAATACCTTGTCCTTCCGTTTTATATACTAACTTCTCGTGTAGGGTATCCGGGAGTTTTACGTCCAAGCCCCTTCGTGACAATACGTTGGCGAGTTTACCCCGAACGTCTGCAAAGAAGCCTTCGGCAGCTGCCTTATGAGAAGGTGTGAGTTGAGGGTAATTTACGTTAATTAATACTCGAATTTGTTCGAAACTGTCAAATAATACACTCACGTGTTTATCTACCGTTTCGTCCTTAGTGGGCCTATCAGTGTTCAAACACTTGTAGGACCTATCAAAGTATTCCTTCAACAATCTCAATTTCACTACAATCTGCTGCCAGTCCATACAAAATTCTCCTATCCAATCAAATTAAACAATTTAGTTACCACAAAACTTTCTTAAAAAAAAAAAAAAAAAAATTAAACAAACCTAAATTCTCATAATTTGTTTAAATTTTATCAAGATTGGACTCTGTTGCCCCCATAATGACAATTTTCACTTAACGAATTAATTAAATTAATAGAAATATATTTAGGAAAACAAAGTCATTTTATTGTCTAAAATTTAATAATATTAGTACTAAACTCGCCGCTGCCGCTTTGGTTGTGTTCGAGAACGCCGTTGCGTTTAAAGTTGATTCTGCTTTGTTGTCTCATTTGTGAAAGACGATTTTGTTGTGTTTGCAGATAGATGGAGTTTTACTTTCTTTTAATTCTTGTAGGTGGTCATTGTTGTTTACATAGTTGTTATTTTTCGTAAATTTGTAATTCTCTCATTTCCCAATCTTTGTTTTTGTTTTGTCTTTGTTTTCTAGATTTGTAATTCTATCACTTTCCGATCTTTGTTTTTCTTTCTTTTCCAATTCTATGTAATTTTTTTCACTTGGAATGGTATGGAATTTGGAATGCATGTATTGTTGTTGCTTCCCTTTTAACAAAGTTATTTGATTTGCGTGTTTGTTGAAACAAATCATTTGTTTCTTTTTATTCCATATTTAAAATATACATTTTTTTTTGGTTTTTTTGGTTAAGGATTTCTGTTTGCTTGTTTTTTTTTTTTATTTTATTTTTTTTTTTTTTTTTTTTTTTTTTTTGGAATTTTGGAAAGAATGTTTGTGTCTGGAAAGCAACCGTTTCGTGGTTATAACCATAAATTTTTTGATTAAATCATTAAAAATTTCCAAATCAAATTTCGATATTAAAGTTAGTTTTCCCCTATCTTCAAATCCAAATGTCGTTACGATTTTTTTTTTTTTTTTTTTTTATTTACGACTCCTGGCAGGATCGCCATGTAATTAAATAAAAATCACTTTAGTATTCTTTTCAATAGCCGCTTTAACGACTTTACTATTCCACGTTTATTTATTATCTGTGATAAACTTGAGTTACTTAAAAACTACCTAAAAGTATCTTAATACATAAATACTAATTCTACTATGGGAAATTGCTGGCTAAGCATAATACATGCCTGCCAGCTACAGCGCGTGTGGACAAATACTCAACAAGGTGTGAGTATTTAGTTACATGCAGACGGCATGGTAACTACGATAAGTCAAACACACTACAAGTGAACAAAAGGAAAAATGGTTTTAAAAAGCAAGGATACCATTTTTTACCGCCCTATAAAAATGTTGCTGAAGAGAAAGCAAAGTGCTATCCAGATGATATCTAAATATCCGAAAAAGATGCTTCTGTTAGCTTGCAAAGCTTATTGGACCACACAATAAGGTGGTTATTTAAAAATTTTTCAAACGAAGAAGTAAATGCTATGACGGATTCTAGTTGCACGCTCACGTCTAAATGGGGTTGTGATGGCTCATCTGGTCATGTGGAATATAACCAGAACTTATCAGGTGATATTAGTGATAAGAACTTGTTGTTAGCATCTATGGTGTCATTATCTCTGCAGTCAACATCTGGAGATGAATACTGGCGAAATCAAAGGCCTTCGTCTACAAGATACTGTCGTCCTATTTCCTTCGAATTTGCTAAAGAAACAAAAGAGAAAGTCTTAAGTCTTGTTCAGAAAGTGAATCGCGATATTGCAGCTTTGAATAGTACAGAGATTTTAGCATGTGGTAGACAATTCAGTGTGAAACATAATTTATTGTTTACTATGTTGGATGGGAAGACGGCTCAAACTGTTACAAAGACAGCTTCATCAGCCGTTTGTTATATTTGTAAGGCGAAGCCTTCCGAAATGAATCAATTATCTACAATTTCAAGAAAAGCAATTGATGGGGAAGCATGTAAATTGGGCCTTTCCTCGTTACATGCTAGAATTAAATTTATGGAGTTCATTCTTCATGTTGCTTACAACAAACCCTTTGAAAAATGGTCTGCGCTAACAGTACAAAATAAAGAATTGAAAGAAAACAACAAGCTTCGTATACAAAAAGCACTCAAGGAACGAATGAACATAAGAGTCGATTCAGTTCAACATGGCACAGGATCATCTAATAATTGGAATACGTCGCGACGTTTTTTCTTCAACCCGGCACTCGTTGCTGATATTACCGGAGTTGAGGAAGAGCTGATAGATCGTTTCCGAATAATATTACAAATAATAACGTGTGGCCACAAAATCAATTCGGAAAAGTTCAAAAACTATACTTGGGATACGGCAAAACTGTTCGTTGAAAAATATGGTTGGTATTTCATGCCGATCACCGTGCATAAAATACTTATACATGGAAAAGACATCATGGATGCAGCAATTCTTCCTATTGGTATGCTAAGTGAAGAAGCGGAAGACGCAAGAAACAAGGACTACAGGAAGTATAGGTTAATGTTTTCTAGGAAATGCAGTAGAGTTGCGACAAACACTGATATTTTTCATCGCTTACTGGTTTCATCAGACCCTTTTATAACCAGCCTAAGACATAAGCCATCCAAACAGGATTTGGAATGCGATGATGTAGTCAAAGAAATGATAGATGAAGAATAAATAAAGTTTTTCGTGGAATAAAAAACAAAATATTAAAAAAAAATCTTATCTATACTCTGTATGGGTGGTGGGCGTGGCCGATTTTGATGAAACTTGGCACGCATCTTTTCTTAATTCTAGAAACTTTATGTACCAAATTTGAACACTTTTGACCAGATAGGAAAAATTTTATGCGAAAAATCCATTTGGATTGTATGGGCGGTGGGCGTGGCCGATTTTGATGAAATTCCATTTTTTTCTTAATTTAGTCAATATAATGCTCGGTGCCAACTTCCAATGATCTCGGACTACTCCTTCTACTTTTTGCACAAAAATGTATGAAGCGATCCCACAGTGCGACATGTTGAAAAGATTGCGCAATGAACGAGCTACGTCGACAAGCACTAACATAGGACAAGTGCTGAAAACCATCCGGGCCCGGAGTTTTATTTACGTTAAGATCTGCAAGAACCCTTTTAACACCACGTGTTCGAAAAACTAGATACGTTTCCGATCACGGGGACTGATTTCTGGCAAACATGAATTCTTTGCAACCGGGTCCGTGAATATCTGGTCATCGTTAACGAGAGTTGGGATAGGAGATGAAGAATTGTCCCTTACCCTTTTTACGAATGACAAAAATCTGTTACTTCCCCCGAGAGAAGAGAGAACTTTAGCACGAAGACGCTGTTCGTAAAGAAGTTTTTCGAGCATAAGTATTCTGGCACACGATGATCTTGCCTGTTTGCGTAGCAGCTGAGTATTGGCATTTTTATTTAAAATAATTCTTTGTGGGTTTGATCGAAGTAGTCTTCGAGGGAATAAGAAGAATTATTTTCTCAACTATTTTAGCAGCAGCATCGACATTATTGTCTAGGAAACACAATCTCAACAACACCAGAAGAAGCGTGACCAGAATTCCATGTTTTTGTACGAAACTTTGTCCAGTTACAGCTTTACTACGTACAGAATTTGGGCAAGATCACGTTGGGTATATTGATATTATTACACGATTTCTTTGTCTAGTAGAAAGAGCTTCCTGACATCAGGTTGGACAAAATCTTCCATTCCGATACCAAGAAGGAAGGACAAAATCCTACCACGACGTCGAACAAATCTTGGAGCACGTCCTCGGGAAGGGGGACGACTGCGACGAGATTGAGATCCTGAGCTGCTCCTACGCCAAGGGCTTGATGCAACTCGCATCAAATAAATGCGTAAACGCCTTGGCATGTCTAGTGAAGGATGTTCATACCCCTTGGGAGGGCGTATGAAAAGAGACATTCCGGAACTCACAAAGGCCTCCTTCTTCCTGAAGGGTTGGGGCAGCAAACTCCCAACCGGGAAAGTCCTTGACGTCCTGGGTAAGCAGATAAAGGGTCTGGAGACGAGAAAATGGGAGATCTTCCATAGAGAAGAGATCCAGGACGGTACCCTCTATGTTGTGGGAATCGACCACGGTTCCTTCGAACGACTCAAGGAGATGAAGGCTTCTTCGTCTCAACAGCAGTGCACATTAAAATCGGCAAGGTGCCCATTGGCAGGACGGCAGATAAGCACGACGCTGCCAACGAGGAACCGAAAAAAAAGCAGTGATGGAGCAGCAGCACCGCAAAAAACAGAAGAGGAGGCAAGAAGACCGACTTCTGGCATGACCGGCATCAAGGTCATCCAAATTAACCTAAAAAAAAATGGAAATATCACATCAACAGCAGAGCCGAAAAAGCCCTAAGATGCTGGTCAATATGCCGTAGAGCAATTGGCTCCACATGGGGCATCCGTCCAAGCATGTCGCAATGGCTATACAAAAGCGTAATAAGGCCGATTATAACTTATTCGTCAATAGTATGGTGGACGGCAATGACAAACAAATGTAACGTGAAGAAACTACAAGGGATTCAAAGAATTTGCTGAGTAGGAATATGCGGAGCAATGAGGACCGCGCCGACGAAATTTTGCTATACATCCACCCAATAGATATCCAAATCAAATCTGAGGCAGCGATCTCAGAAAGGAGACTAAGGGCATTGAATGAGTGGATTGAGGATGAACCTCAAACACAACATCATATTTGAACACCTAGGAGGGTTCCTGACAACAAACTGTCAGACAGATCGCATCTCAGAAACACACGTGGTTGCGAACTGCACGACAAGAATAGAAGATATACGCGGACAAGAACACTACACATACCAATTACCAAAGTACTCAACGATTCTACAAGCAGAGATCAAGGCCATCACAGAATGCCTAGAATGGCTGCGGAACAGAATCACAGGAAAAACTATCTGTATTTTCACAGACAGTCAAAACGCAATTAGATCCCTCAGAGATGATAATGTCAAATCAAGGACACTCATGTACTGTAAGGAAACAATAAATGACGTATCGAGGAATAACGACATAGTTATAAACTGGATACCAGGCCATCAAGGGTTTCCAGGCAATGTCAGGGCTGACGAACTGGCTAAAATAGGAAGGGAATCCGACCAAAATACTCTGCAACTGTCTAAACCTTTTCTAGAGACAAAAAAGGAGTTGAAGGAATGGATGAAGACGACCCATGCCTTAAGGTGGCTAGAGGAACAGGTGGGAAGAACCACAAAGGAAACCTGGGGAAACCTCGATTACAATATAACAAAGAGAATACTCGAGTTTAACAAAAATGAACTGAGTAAGCTAGTTGGGGTCATCACAGGACACACTAGTCTAAGGGCACACCTGTATAGAATAGGATGTTCCCAGAGCGATGAATGCAGGGCATGCGGAGAGGACGCCGAGACGTCGGAACACTTCCTGTGCCATTGCCCTGCTTTCTCGCAGGTCAGGAAAGTCCATTTAGGAGAGGACACTTTAGATGACCTATCGGCCGTCAAAGCAATAGACATAAGGAATTTAAGGAACTTTATAGAGGGGACCGAATTCCTAACGTAGGATAAGGGGGAAGGGGAATTTGTAGAAGAAACTAGGAACAACAGGCCGGATTGCTGGCCTAGGTGTATGTCAGTGACATGAGACGGTCATGGTACATGACCGATCCTCCATTCAACCAAACCTAACCTTGTCTCGCAAGATCGCGTTTGGCATATTGATAATATTACTCGATTTCTAAGGAAGGCGGGATGGTACATTTGTATGGGAGGTACCAGAAGGGGAGTTCCCAGACTCCCAAGTTTTTGTCCGAAACTTTGTCCAGTTATAGCTTTACTTCATAGAGAATTTGGGCATGATCGCGATGGTTGTATTGATATTATTACACGATTTCTCAGGTATGCGGGATGGTATATTTGTATGGCAGGTACCAGAAGGGGAGTTCCCAGACTTCCATGTTTTTGTCCCAAACTTTGTCTAGCTATAGATTTACCAATTATATATTGGTATTATTACACGATTTCTAAGGTAGTCGGATTGGTACATTTGTATGGGAGGTGCCAGAGGTGGAGTTGCCAGACTTCCAAGTTTTGTTCCAAAACTTTGTACAGTTATATGTTTACTAAATACAAAATTTGGGCAAGATGGCGATATGCAATTCCATTAGCACTTTTGGAAAAATATTACGCCATGCCAAATTTCAGAGTGATTGTTTAACTCCTTCGAAAGTTATCGTGCGTACCAGCAGGACAGCGGACGTACAGGCGGACATGGCTCAAACGATTCAGAAAGTCATGAATCGAATTTGGTTCAAAGACACCTGGGGTGTAATGTGAATATTTATATGTGTTACACTTTTGAGTCGTATCAAATGATATATATCATCCTACACGTAAGGTGACGGTATAAAAAAAATACCAAACGACCCCAACCTGACTTTGAGGAAACCACGTTTTCTTCGGATCATCAAAATTACGACCACATTCCAAGATACTTGGTAGCTACGGCCCTCTTCAATGATAAACAAAGTGAAGTAAAACCTGGTGGATCGCATAACATTTTCCAGATTGACAGGGTCTTGACAATGCTTCTAAGGACTACCGTGTAGTCACCGAATTGAGGAATGGAGACTTGCTAATAAAAACATATAAACTGAAAGCAGCAGAGACATTTTTAAATGCAAAATATATAGATATTGTACCAGTCAAAATTGCATTGCATAACTAACAAACTATTTTACGAAAAAATTAAAAAAATTCAGAAGAAGATCTGATAAACCAGATAAATTTCAAAACCCTTTAATAATAATAGATCTCAGGAAAGTTAAGAAGCATGAGAATGGAAATCAAGTCGATACCGGATCTGCCGTCATAACCTTCTACAAGGTTTTCCAACAAGAGGTGATATTTTGGTATTCAAAGAAAAATTAAATTTTTTGAGATAAATGATCGGATGTTTATTTCATAATAAAGAGGAAGGTATGCCGTTAATAATGAAAAACAACATCAGCCAAATGGCCACCACGACCACGCTTACAGGACCATATTCTTTTCATGAAAATTTCCATAACCAAATCGCAAAGTTGCTGTCCTATGTCCTGGATGGCCTCACAAATTTTATCTTTGACGTCTGGAATCGACGCTGGGCTGTTAGCGTAGACATTATCTTTCACGTGGACCAAAAGGAAATAGTCGCAAGGTGTTAAATCACAAGATATCGGTTGCCAATTGTGATCACCTCTTCGAGAGATAACACGATTTCTACGGAATCCATACTATCTATCATTCAGAAGGTCGTTAGACTCTAGATACTTAACCAGATGGTGGTTAACCATGCTTTCCATAACCTTGGATAGCGCAGAAAATATTGAAATTGGGTGGTAGTTTGCAAGATTTGTAGGCTCACCTTTCTTGAGGATCGGTCTAACATTGGCAACTCTCCAACGTGAGGTAAATACCAGCACGGTACGATATGTTGAAAAGATTGCACAATGGACGAGCTAACGTCGAAGAGCACTTACATAGGACAAGTGAAATACCATCCGGGCCGGAGTTTTATTTACGTTTAGATCTGCAAGAACCCTTTAATACCACGCCTTCGAAAAAAATATCTGGCGCATCGAACTAGACACGTTTTCGATTACGGCAGGTGGTTGACTGCTTTCTAGCAAAGATGAATTCTTTGCAAATATTTCAGACAGAAGGTTAGCTTTGTCAACCAGGTCAGTGAATATCGGGTCATCGTTAACGAGAGTTGGGATAGAAGATGAAGAATTGTCCTTTACCCTTTTTACGAATGATCGAAACTTTACCACGAAGACGCTGATCGTAAAGAAGTTTTTCACGCCTAAGTACTCTGGCATACCTTGATTTTGTCTGTTTGCATAGCAGCTGAGTGCACTTCCTCTTCCAACGATGTCAAGAAATTTTCAATAGGAACGTTATGGATGTGTTCGTATATGTTGCTAGAAAGTTGTGCAACATTTATATTTACAAAACGTTCGTTTATCCCATCGACAATTATGTTAGATTTAGTATTTATCCCAATTTTCGTTTTTTTTTCTATTTCCACTTGCTGTCGATAGAGAGTTGAAATTTTGTTTTAAAATAGGAAGACTTAGCAGGTTTGTTAATTTTAAAACAGAAGTCCTGGCAGATTTAAAGTTGTCATGGAGCAACGATTATATGCAAGGTTTCTAATATCAATTAATTTTTTTATTTTAGAATTAAACCACAGTGGTTGTTTATGACAAATTACTTTAGTCTTTTCTGAATCGCAGGCATTACATATTCCAGTGATAATGTCTTGAAGAAAGTCAAAGTCAACTGATGGATTGCATCCAATGAACGCAACATTATAGTTTTTGACATTAAAATTGAGATTGAAATCATATGTTATATATATTAGATCGTGTTTGGAAAATGCTGGGGCTGATAACTGTTCGTACAGCAAAATTTTTCACGACTCACGAGAAACACGTCTAATAAAGCAAGACCTTGTAAAATGAGTCGGAAATGAGAGCTCGGAGGTTTCTGTTAAGGTCACCAGCAATAACAATGTCATTGTAATTGAGTGAAATACTTTCGATGAAAGATATTAATGAACTAAAATCAGTATGATTGCTAGGTCTATAAACACAGCCGACAAGTATCCTGTTATTTGCCAACGTGGCCAGTTCAAGAAAGATATACTCCATACTCTTTGAGTTGATTTACATTTAATTATACAATTAATGCCCGATTTAATTTAAATTGCAACACCGCCACTATTAGTAAGTCTATCAGCTCGAAATATATCATAACCAAGAATTTGGTAAATATTGTCGTTCAAAGCTGGTCGGCACCAGGATTCAGAAACAGGGATTGCATATAATCCAGAGTTAACAAAATTTTATGGAAGGTCGTCAATTTTATTATTCAGGCTTTGGGCATTTATGTGGCCAGTTCGAAAGCCAGACTCCTGTTTATTTAAAATAGATACTACATATTTTAAATTATCTCTGGAACTGTGGGCAATATCATCGATCATAATTAAAAGCAGGCATAAACAGCGTTAAAAGTAAAAATGTAGTACTAACAACAGTATGGAGATGTACAAAACATTTTGTTAGGTTAGGTTGAGAAGAGGAGGCGGTTATAGATACTACATATTTTAAATTATCTCTGGAACTGTGGGCAATATCATCGATCATAATTAAAAGCAGGCATAAACAGCGTTAAAAGTAAAAATGTAGTACTAACAACAGTATGGAGATGTACAAAACATTTTGTTAGGTTAGGTTGAGAAGAGGAGGCGGTTTTCCTCCGCCTCATGTCCTTAGACATACACCTAAGCCAGTATTCGGCTTGTTGTGCGCTCTAAACTGTACATAAAAAGGTCTTGAGAAGTTATTTTAAGAACTCTGTACTGTTGACATAATCTTTAATTGTTTTCCAGTCTGCGCCCCTGAGATGGGTCAAGTCTGTTAAAGTGTCATTTCCCAAGAAACGGGATCTATTGTTTGCGAACGCTGGGCAGTGACAGAGGAAATGCTCCAAAGTTTCGTCATCCTCTCCGCATGCCCTACATACGCTATTGTCTACAACTCCTATTTTGTGTAGATGCGATTGTAAGCCTATGTGCCCTGTTAGAATGCCCATGATCTTACTAGTTTCTGTTTTGCTCAGTTTCAGCAATGTTTTGGTTTTATCCTCGTTTGGTTCACCCCACAAGATTCTTGTCGTTTTCCCAATAGTTTCACTATTCCATAGTGTGATATGGGCGTCTGCCGCCCATCTTTTTAACATTTTGTTACATTCACGATTATTTCGAAAGAGCTGTCTAACTCGATCGATGCATTCGATTAGGATTGGCGGTGTTTTTGCTTTCTGAGTTTAAAAGCATTTTGAAAAATCTTATAATTGTGTAATGTGGGTTTTTATTGACGTAGAATGGATTATCAGTGTTAAATCCAATTATTAGACTTTCTAAATGTCGATATGTTTTTTAGAACATAGTTTTTGTCGAAAGGAGTAGCCAAATCCACCATTATTTCAGTGTCGAATAGTTGCGATTATTGTTTATCCAATATATGGATTTTACAGTGGGTAACCTATAAAATATCGAGTTTTTGTTGTTTGGATTTTAAAAACGAGATTTCATTCTTCAATTTGTATACGTCAGCATTCGTCGAAACAATTTTGTCTGCCATTCTGTCAACAAGCTGAACAATACGGTGAGGAGAGTCATAATTAGAGTCTAGGTGTTTTTCCAATTCCTTCTTAACGTGGACAAACTTTATTAATTCTCTTAATCCCTTTTTAGAGACCCGAGTCCTTTGGAGTAAAGTTTCCAATCTAAGGAAATTAAACTTGAATTTGTATAAGTTTGAATAAAATTGTATTATTTTCACTTGAAAAGTCGACTTAAATCCAGTTTTAATTCACAAAAACTCAAAAAGTGTAAAAATCGACTCCAAACGTAACCTGGATATTCCCTCTTTACCCTCTCCTTTAGACACCTTTCCAGAATTAGCGCTCGAAGTAGAAGTTTTAGAATTAAATCAGACTATAAAATCGCTTAAAGGATTAACCCCTTCGTTGGATAAAATATCGCATCCAATGTTGAAAAACGCTCCTTGACCGATAAAAAAAAAGTCTATTCAAAATGTATATCACTATTACAACTTCAGTCACCATCCCTCATTTTTGGAAGTCCGCCGTATTATCAACAAAAGTCCATGCCATCTGCAAGGCTACAGACATATATCTCTATTATCCGATCTTTCCAATATCCTGGAAAAAAAATAATAGGTAGGTTCTTCCGTTATACCAAAAACAAGTTTTCTACTATTCTACTGGCTCTGCCACCAGCATGAAGAAGCTCTGAGTAACAATATAATAAACAGAAAACATTCCATAGTGATGTCTGTAGATTTGGAAAAAGGTTTTGATCGTGTGATTCTTACACACATAATCCTAGAACTCAACAGTTGGGGCGTGAATAATAGAGTTCTTGACCTACTCCATTCAGTCCTCGCCAATCGGAAGATACTAGTAAAAGTTGATGGGTACTACTCGAACACATTTTCTATCAGTAATACTATACAATATTTATGCAAACATATAGGCCAGAATAGAAAATCAAAGTAGTTTCCCACTTAGAAATATTAGGTATCTTATTCAAAAGAAATCTGTTATGGAATGATCACACTAAACATAAAGGGTCCGCCATCGAACGTTTTTTTCAACTAGTGCCTATTTCGTTTTCGTTATTTTCGTTATCGGGCCATGTTGAACGAATTTTTGTTTACAAAAATTGAAGAGGAGGATATTGGCAACGTTTGGTTTCAAAAGGACGGCGCTACGTGCCACACAGCCGATGCTACACTCGATGTTTTGCACCCTGTTTTTGAAGATCGCATTATCAGCCGCATAGCTAATGTCGATTGAATGAAATTATTTTCCATTATTAACCGGAAGGATTGTACTTTCAAATAAAAAAAGAAATATGAGAAAATATCCAGTAGTTTTTTTTATAGAATTTTCAAAACAAAAAAGTTATTTGGCGGACCCTGTATAATTTCCAAACTTGGTAAAATAAACAATTTGCTTAGACTCATATGTTCTAAAAAGAATGGTCTACATATTGACACCTGACTCAATATCTGCAGCTCCCGTGTAATCTGGATTTTCTCCCATGGAGTTACAATTTACGGCTGGACTTCTAAAGCTAAGAAAGCTAAATTAGAAGTGGTTGACCAACTTCACGAAAAATTCATTGTCAACCTAGTCTCAAGGAGCATAACTTTACCATGCGATGGCCTTCATAATACCTTCTAGCACCACATTAATTCATGTAACTCAAAATCTACATCCATAGGTAAAATGTTACAACTACTTTATAAATACGAAATAGTCATTCCACATGTTCCAACTAGTGGGTGCCGCTTGCCAGACATAATTGGTGTCTTCTCAGCTGAACTGGCTGCGGACATGTACTGCAAACCCGAGTGTTATCAGAACAATATTGCCAACCGTGCGCTATAATCCCACATTGGCATTAACGGGAATGAGATAGCTGACGAGTCCGCCAGACCTCTGAACCTCTCTGTCATATCCAAATCACCGATTTTTCCAATACGTAATAACATCACCATACGGATATATTAGAACTTCTACAACATCGATCTCTAGAACCGCTCTGACGTTTTCCTCAAAGCTTCCTTAAATAGACCAAACTACAATGAACATCTTAGTAGGTCTGACTGCATATTTCCAGCCCGTCTTAGAGTAAACAAGGCTATATTCAACACTAATCATTGTTACGAACATGCTGATACTGTCAAATGCCAATTCTGTAATGACTTCCTTACTGTTGCATGCATACTACCTATTTGCCCGAGATCAAGAATCAACAACCCATAGTAGAGATTTTAATTATCCATACATTAATGTAAGCAATTATCTAAAAATATATTCAAACATAAATTTAATGTAAGTTAAGACCACCAAAAGGCGACCAAGCTATCCGGCGCCTTGTAACCAATATTTTCTAAATCTGTAAAATATTTTGATAATTAAGGAAATAAGAAAATATTCTTTATCCGACCCGAAATATAGGAGAAGTTTATCCAGAGACGCTAAGGTACGGGGACATATTTAGAAATCGGATGAGTCGTCGATATGATTTAGCTTTAAACTCTCTCTTTTTTATGAATATTCACTTCCCGGGTGTAGCGATGTAGGGGATGAGGTGGCATTTAGGACCAGTATAGTTTCTCGAACTGCGTGGTAGATAGTAAAAAAGTAAGTTGAAGTAAGAGTGGTAATGCTATTAATGAATCGTTGGAGGAACTTTTCCTGACTATCAGTGAATTCACGAATGTGGCATTGGATGAGCTATCCTCATGGGATTGGGAGTCAACCGAAATAAAACAGAATTGGTACTTTTTACTAGAAGATACAAGAGTCGAGCTGTACGGAGTGAAGCTGGAACTAGCGGCGGAAACTAAATATCAAGGATTATTTCTAGACAGCAAATTTCCTGTAAAAGAAAGACTACTACGCATGCAGGAACTCCATAGGAAAGAACTGGGCACTACGGCTAACGGTATGGAAATGGATCTACACGTCGGTGGTACGGACAATTCTTATATATGTGGTTGGAGGCAACAAGGTAGACAGTTACGCATTACGGATTTTATAGTGGTTGAGGTAGTATAGGGCCAAGCTCAGGCCACTAAGGGGGTCAGCAGGTGCAGGATAGCTGAAACGCCTACAGATATGTAGATTAGCTGCGATAGATAAGCTGTTCCGGACCTAGAACGGCATAGTTTGGGGGCGTACCAGAAAAAGTCAACGAAAGAATGTCACCATTAAATAAGTGTTCCACCACGAAGGGCATACTCTGGAGAGGTAAACAGTGGAGAGCGAAGACTGAACTAAAACCGAGAAGCGTCTGATCCACAGTGGTCTCGTCACTGTTCCCGACAGCAATGGTGGCTGATCTATGAAATTCCGAACGGTTAGGTATCAAATGTTACGGGTAGGATCCCGGAAATAAAAAGAGTAATGGAAAGGTAAGATAGAGAGACATTAGTTGTAGTGCAGGTGGCTTTCGTGAGTGCGCAAGCAGGCTACTAGTCCTCGATATCTAGCGCCTGCAATATTAGCCCAGTAAGCTTGGATAGGACAGCAGATTATGTTACAAGCAACAACAAAAACAACAACGTGACTGGACGAGAAACTCCCCTACCAAGTCCAATGAGAACCCCCCATATTTTCGGGAGAAGCACAATGATCGCTTGATCACCAACTCGTGAGCTCCAAACAACACCACGACAACATGTCCAGTTACAGAAGGACGAGAATAAAATCTTTCTATAACTCGGCAATAACTTAAGCGCTGCAAATTCTCTGCTATTGAGCTCAAAAAATGTGCACGAGTGTATAAGGGAGAGCATTACCTTTACAATGGCGCTTTACCAACAACTGAGAGAGTATGAAGAAGCAATGACAGTCAACCCGACAACGTGCAGCTAAAACAAGTGTAGAATCGAAGGCTGTAGAAGTCAACATAGTAGAACCAGCTCCACAACAAAAATATAACAACGAAAGAAGTAAATGGCTGTCCTCTGAATCACCAAATGCTGAAAGTGAAGAAGCAGAAAAACGACCAAACTGTATCGACATTATCGAAGAGCGACATGTGAGAGATGAAGAAACCCCGCAGTTAAACTACTTCCAAATCGTGAGGCACCGCAAAGAGAAAAAGCAAACTATCAGAAATACTGACTTTAAAAAAAACACCGGCGAACCATATAAACAGAGCACAGATAACCTATGCGTATATCATTAAGAAGATAAAACCTGATAAAATTGTCAAAAAAGTCAAAGAAATAAGAAGAACTAAAACAGGCGAGCTTTTTGTTAAAATGCAAGGGCCAGCCGACAAACTGAAAGACGTACTGGAGAACACACTGGGAAAAACCATTACGATACGATGAATAACGAAGCAATATATCATAGATGTTTCGATTGTGGATCGTTCATCTAGAATTAGATAATGTTTGGTATATGAATACAAGATATACATATATAGGTAAATAAATAAATTACAGGAATATCACATATCGAGAAATTTTTTTTTTATGCCAAACTCATCACTGACCCCATCTGCATCTACTGTAAAAATTTCAAAAAACCTATTTTTAGTACTATATATGCTGTATTTTATCATTTGTCTATCTACAAAGATACTTGTTTATGAATTTTATAAAGGCAAAACCCTCTATCTACATCATATAATTGTTTCGTTTTATTTAATTTCAGGCTATTTTGTAGTTAAATTAATAGTACTGATTTGAAATTTACCACTTCCCCTCGAATTATAATCTAACTGACCTATTGTCTTTCTGTCAGTATCCCAACTAAGATCTCTCTTATATTCGTGGTAGCATTCAGTTTAAAGTGAATTTTGATCATAATTACACTGAACTACCTATTAGAATCAAGCAATATGAAGGTCACATAGAACCAAAGCTATTGCATACCGGTCGACTCCCAATCCAGCAAAACAAATGGAAACATTTACAGGATCTAAAGGTGGTAATTCCAGAGGAGTATCACTATTTCTATGATAATCTCAGCCAGGCGCAGTAAAAATTCTGAAAATGTATTATAATCCTTTAATATAGCTTTCACTACAAAATTATAATTACACAAGTTTTTTTTTCTGTGTAGGGTGCAAATGTTAGAACAGGTCCTGCCATTTTTCCATCCCCAACATTTCTTGTGAACATATCTACCCCCATACAAAAACCCTAAAACAAACTTAATTTTAATATAAGGCAATACCCTCTATCTACATATTATTTTCCTACGCAATGATTTCATTTGTGAGTCAATACCCTCTATCTACCAAAGAAGCTAAAATATCTCGAATTTCAACAAAATTTTTAGTTAGGGTGTTTGTAAGACACATTTTGTTAATATTGTGGAAGATGAGTTCATTAAAATTGTTGCTAATTTGCGAATAAAACAGTTTTTTGGCTTTCCTGAAAAATTGTGTTTTTGTAGATAGAGGTTATTGAATATAAGCCCTCGATATGTTGTTCTCTGTTAGTATAATTGGGTTATCAATGGATTAGTTGTTTAATTTTTATGCCATGGTAAATTCATTGTTAATATTTTATTTTGACATATTTGTATCTTCTTGATCTGACACTTGGCACAAGTTCCCCAGACAGGACATCCGTAAATAAAAAACGATTGGAAAATACTTTTGGCTAGTAATGATTTATTTCTACACTGAGTTTAGATCCCCGTTTTATTAACGGGTGTAGCTTCTTCCTTGCTTTGTTAAGCAGCTCAATTATATAGTTGACGTGAATATCAAAAGTTAATTGTTTTATCCAGAAATATTCCTAAATATTTGACATCGGTACGCCATGGTATCGAAATGCTTTATTTTCGATGTACATAGAAGAATTTCCATTGATGAGCCTCACAAGCGTAACGGCCCTGTCCAATGTCAAAACTGCCAAGAGTACGGGCACACAAAAACGTATTGCACTTCGCCAACAGTTTGCATTGTATAGTCCATAAGTCCACCGAGTGTAAAGTAGAAACACAAGGCTGCAAGGTCTATAAAAACTTCAGAAACGTAAGAATGGATTAGACTTTATATCACCTCGACAACCAACGAACAAAAAACCTGACCTAATAGACGTCGGTATAATTAAAAGAATAGGAAAATCAAAATTTTCTCTCTCTACTTGACACAAGTTATCATCATTAACTCTAACGTAAATGTAAAAAAATCGAACTGAACTTATACAGCATTTAGGTATTTGAATATGCCAACACAGTCATAATCTTTCACAATCAACTGTTATAGTCACAAGAAACGGACTGGAAACGACTGTAAATAACATGAGCAATAAATGTTGTCATACATATTTATAAATTTTGGTGCATTTATAGGTAACCTTTGGACGTTATTGGTAGGTGCATATTTAGGTGTATATTTCAATCCAACAAATTATATGACAACACTTTTTTCTCACACATTTCACACGAACCCCAAAGTGCAAATAAATATAGCAAAACTTGGTTCAGTGAGCACTTTAACGGTTCTGCTCGGTAAAATGGCTTAATCAGTTATTGAATAGCGCTCTTTTGTGTTTTTGGACTAACACTTAGGGGATGCCCCTATGAATGCAATGCACTGTGTTAGCTATACAAAATGAGGGTATTGGAAAGAGGGAGTAGTGTTTGTTGACGTTGGCCTTGATTTTGATAAGGTCATAGCCGGCAGGAAAAACACTTGCAGGAAGATTATTCCACAAATGAACAGTCCGGCTGAAGAACGAATTTTCTCTATAGTGCGTCCTCCGGTCAAACGGCCATTTGACAATTAACGGATGAGCGACCCTGGATAACCTTGTATTGCGGCATAATGTTCTAACGTCAGAGACAAGACGACGGATATATTGTGAACAGATACCATTAAAATATCTATAGAATAGCGATACACAACCCACATTACGGCGATGCTGAATGGCGACAATAGAGTTGGATACCTATTATAACCGCCACTCTCCTCTGTACACGGTCAGAAACTGCAAAGATGTCATTGGAGCACCTGCCCATATATGGGAGTTGTATTCCATTTTAGGTCGGATGTAGGTGGTGTAAATATTTACGAGATCAGATGAGGTGAAGTATTTTGTGCACCGCTTTAAAAAGCCTAACAATTGCCAACGAGCATCACCCTGTATCTTCATGCCCAGAACATCAAGAGTATCTGATACGTCGATATCCACACCACCCATAGATATTGACGACGGTGCTGGATCAGTGGAACGTTTGTGTGACAACAAGCAGCACTGGGTCTGTTCATTTGGTCCCACTCACAAATCGCGGTTAAGTGAGTCGTTCATCGTTTGCCTTTTATCCGCGACGTCCAGGGGACTTGGCCGATGATCAAATGAGTGTGAATGACAGAGGTTGCTGTCATCCGCAGAGGAGTAGATTGGGTTCACAATCTGACCCAACAGTTCGTCAATGAAAATAAGAAATAGAGAGGGAGAGAGGACAGAACCTTGTAACACTCCTGCGGTCAGCCTATGCTCGTTGGATGAGACCCCATCTATAACAACTCGTATAGAGCGGTCTCTGAGAAAACTCGATATAAATCGAGAGAAGATATTGTCGACACCAAAAGTTTTGATATGAGTGATCCATGACAGACTCTATCGAACGTCTTGGAAATATCCAGAGCCACGATTTTGCTTTCACCAAGGCGGTGAATGGACCGACTCCATCTCTCACTAAGGAACGCCATCAGGTCTCCAGTAGATCGATTTCTACGAAAGCCACACCGTCGATCATTCAGAAGTCCATTAGACTCTAGATACTTGACCAGATGGTGGTTAACCAGAACGCAGAACATATTGAAATTGGGCGGTAGTTTGCAGGATTTGTAGCCTCACCTTTCTTGGTAATCGGCTGAATATTGGCAACTTTCCAACGTGAAGGGTAAATACCAGCACGATACGACATGTTGTTATTTCAATCACTGAATCCAACGCACAATAAGTGCATGTGGGCTAATCAAATCCATTGTCAACGATGAGAAAGTCACTTGGGAAGTGCAGTCATTCAAGCCGTCAAATTTGCATGACCATACAACATCTGGAAAAATAAATCACAACACGACCAAAGACAATAGGCCAATTATATATTGTTTTTATAGAAAAGTCTGGAAAGATTAATAGACTATTATGTGATGTCAAAGCTGAAGATAGGTCAATGGAAAAAATCCAGCATGAAGTGGTATACTCAAATCATGCTGTCTTTAATACTAACATTCTATAAGATGTTCTATTTCAATGTCAAACGAATTAGAGTACAATCCTGTCTTGTATCATTTTATGAATGAAACGGTCCCAAATATGCCAACTTTTACTCATTTTTCCAAATGTTATCGTAACATACTAAATTTACTCCATTCGATGCAAACGGATCTAAATTTGAGTACCCTAACATACAATATTTTACTACACGTTGAAAAAGGGTCGTTTTTTAATGTTTCTAGAGAAGTAAATTGCGTGTTTCGAGCTTGTAGCAAGTAAATCTTATTTTCTTCTTCACAAAGCTTATTTAAATTTAAATATAACTCATTTGCTATTAATATTACGCATTATTAAATTTTACAAAAAACAATATTTTCGTGCAAATATTTCAGTATTTGTATGTCTGTTTTCGTACTTTTATCCGAGAGACAAACATAAATTCACAGAGAGAACAAAAATAAAAAGTAATTTTGTCTATGCATGAACATCAGTAATGCAAAAGTTGTTATAATTCTACGTTTTTGATACATGTTCGTCATCGAAAGTACCGATTTATACAGATTATAAATAATTTAATACAGTTTATAAATATTCGTATATGTTGTGCAAATTTATAAATTGTGAAATGGATCATATTAATAGACGTGCTCTGAGAGAATCTCAGGTTACAAATAATAAGAAAAAAATAACTATGGGGCCACTGTCATGACATATACGGTACCTGAATCAGAAATGGAAATTATATTGAGTGCATTTGTAGTTTAATATTATATTAGAATTACAGTTCTATATTAATTGAATATGATGATAAAATAAGGTTTTAAAGCCGAACAAATAGAGTTAAATGTAACTGGGCTGAAAACTGCAAGCCAATATCCAACTTTTTCCAAAGAAATTATTATTCACTCGCAATAGACAAAATCACTGATTGCGGTGTACCACAAAATTTAATGGAATTTGTATGTGCACGCTTTCAGAGAACAGAAAGTACAAAATGAAGAAACTCATTTTTTTATTCCTGATGTACATATATTTTATTTACTACGTTTTGCTTTTTAAGGTTCAGTCAATCTGTAGTTGTACTGTATAGTCCAACTATATGGAAATGCCAGTAAGTATGAACGAGTATGGCAAATAAAATAATGTGTTTCTTTCAGTGAAAAATAAAATCAAACGCAGAAACAGTAAAGAAATAGCTTAATTAAATAGTTACGGTCTGCAGTTCCTCGGACGTTCGTAATGATTTATATGGGCATTTTGAACATTTTTTATTTACAGGGCTGAAGCCAAACGTCTGCATCGAGATTTTCATTACTATGCACACATGAAGGACTCGTTAATTACTCTTATCACATATTATCTCCATTTGTAATATATATTGGTAATAACTTATTTTCCACCTATTTCCGTTATTTTTTAAGATGTACTATTTATTAAGTATTAACATAAAAAAGATGATTGTCTTCATATTTAATTCTCTTCAATATAAGAAAAAGTAAAACAAGTGGACAAATAGTAAGATCGGCCGGGCCGAATCTTATATACCCTCCATCATGGATCCTTAAAAAGTCAATAAATAAGAAAACTAACTGAGTTTTTGGGCCGCTCGTGACCCGATAGTCCCAGGAACCCGATCACAAATTTTATCCAAATCATGAAAATAAATGCATATTTGGGTTCGCGAGAAAATTTCGTTGCATTTCGATACCCATATGTCCATGTTTGTCAAGGGACGGTTTTTGGGCCGCTGATGACACGATAGTCCCAGAAACCGGATCAAAAAATTTAGGAAAATCGTGAAAATAAGGGCATATTTGGGTTCGTGAGTAAATTTCGTTGCACTTCGATACCCATATGCGCATGTTTATCATGGGCCCTTTTTTGGGCCCCAAGGGTCCACGGAACCCATGAGCACGCCCATTTTTGGGATTTTTTCCCCATCTATAAATTATATAAACTTAGAACTTAGATGTAGTGAAAAAAAATATTTGAAAAATTTGATTATGGCCGGAATATATTTAGTCCCGTAAAGGGGAACTTTTTCCCCTTTGGTCCGATATGGCCCATTCTCGAACTTAACCTGCTTATCCTACAAAATTTCAGCTTTTTAGCGTTGGTCGTTCGCACTCTATCGTGATTTCAACAGACAACAGACGGACGGACAGACGGACATCGCTAGAATGTCTTAGAATGTTACACTGACCGAAAATATATATACTTTATAGGGTCGCAGTTCACTCTTTCGAGGTGTTGCAAACGGAATGACAAACTTAGTATATACTCCATCCTATGATGGAGTGTATAAAAAGTAACGATGTGTAAAAGTTGAAAATGTATGAGGAATATTTAAGGATTTAATACTTCGTAAGTCCTCCCTTAGCTTGAATGACAGCCTCTAAACGCCAGCGCATACTACCGAATAGGTTGGGTGACTCTTCGGAGCCCATTCCATGCTCATTACCTTTTTTTTAGCGATACAGTGAGATCGTTTTTACCTTTCCAACAAGTGCCAAATAAGTTCTATCGGAGTAATGGTGTTTTTAGTACCCTACAATGGTATATTAAGCACTCTTGCACAAGAAACGATAAGTGTTTAGGGTCATTGTCTTGTTGGAACACCCATTGCGTGTCATGTAGGCCCACCATTGCAACGCTTGGAGTCAATTTGTTCTCCAATATACTAATGTACAGTTTCTTAGTCATTTTCTCATCGATAAATTTCCAACTCCAGCTGCCGCAACCAAACCTTCTGGGCACCATCTGACCCTAACAGATTGGATTTCGGTTCAACACTAAACATGACGATATTCCAAAATGATTCTAGCTCATTTACATAGAGTTTAGCGAAGTCAAGACGCATCTTTTTGTTCAACTTCGAAATGAGAGGCTTGCGTGGAGTCACTCTAATTGTTTGAGGGTCAACATCTATACATAACAAGCGGCCGTAATAAAAAATACTGAAAGTGAAATCCTCATAAATTATTTTGCCAACAGATGTACGCGGTGAGTGTAAATAAGATGACTCCTTCGGATTCATACGGGAGTACAAGGTATATACAAATTAATTAATTATTAATTTAATTTTATTTTTAAAAAAGGTTGCATGGATTTTAACGGCCACGACTTCTTTAAATAATGCGATAACTAATTTCTATCTTAAAGCTAACTTAACTTCTACCCTAGACTGCAGTAGTTGTTACTGCAAACGTTGCTGCCACCGGCGCACTCCGGGTCTAATATCATCGGAACTCAATGGCATGGCTTTTAACGTCCACGACTTCTTTAGTTTAATGCCATAACTAAATTCTATCTTAATGATTACTTAACTTCTACCCTAGACTGCAGTTGTTGTTACTGCTTACGTTGCCGCCACCGTTGCACACGCCTGGTCGAATATCATGGGAACTCTATGAGCAAGCAGTTCCCGTTGTTGTTAACACTGTTCGTAGGTAAAGTTGCTGACGCTTTGTCTGGGTCTGGTGCACACGTGTTGGATGGAAGAATGTGTGAGTTCACTTGACTGCAGCGTTGCCGTTGACTTTTTTCAAAAAGTATCACAAAAAGTATCATTTTCAAAAAAAAGTACCAAAAAAAAGGTATCATTTTTAAAAAAAAGTATAAAACGTTTTAAAACGATTTTTTTATTTAAAAATTACTTCAAATTAGGTACAAAGTAAGCACAACAATAAAACAAGGTAAAAAATACGAATTCACGTAAAGTAACAAAAAATAAAAATAATAATACAATAAAACATTAAATTAATTAATTTTAATTTAATTAATTTTTCTGTTTGTACCACCTATCAACACGTTGTCCATAAGGGCGTTAGTTGATTAATAAATTATAAATAAAAAAATAAATAAATAAACCAAAAAACAACTTTCAATGAAAATTTGGCACTTATTTTTTGTAATTTTTTTTCGGAATTTGTCAATTAATTCCGGTTTTGGCTTCCAATCTCCTAAATCAGTATCTACCAAATTAAGAGCTGATAGTCTGAACTTTAAGTCTATTTGTTAGCTTATTTTTCATAAGAGAAAGTTTTGAAAAAATATGCTCAGCGCAAGCACTGCTGTGTGGCAGTGTAAAAATATATGACACAAATTTATTTAATGTAGGGAACAAGGGCTCGTTGTAGGAATTTTTCATTTTTCCTACTTTCCCCCAAAACTCCTCAGCATCCCTAATTTGGAAAAGGCGCTCCCATGTTTTTTCTTTTGTTAAAGCCTCCAAAGATTGATATTCGTTCACAAATTCATCTGCATCTTTAATTTTATAATTAAATTCAGATATTAAATCGAAATAATCTATATCAACATTTGATTTGATCATAGAGGGATCTAAAAACAAAAAGTATCAAATTTAGTATCAAAAACAAAAAGTATCAAAAAAGTGGCAAGACCCAAAAAAAAGTGTCATTTTGATACTTTAGTATCATTAACGGCAGCGCTGCTTGACTGTTGTTATCTTACATAATTAGACGTACGCCCACATATGCGTTTTGTAAACTAATAAAATTTACTTTTCAGCAAATCACGACGTTAAATGAATAATCCGGAACTAGTGACAAGATACCATGTATTGAAACAAAAACTTATTACTTAGTAATAACTTAGTTTGTAATATCACCCTGTCTATAGTCTTAGAGTTGTTACACACAACCAATGATTGCGAACAAATCTCTAGCATAAAATAGGGACGTTTAGCAAATAATCAGAAACAATGGCAACTTTGTTCACCCCAAGTTGTAAAGTGGTGTTATCGTAACCGTAGAACAACAAGTACTTATCAAACGTAGACTCATTTCTTTATATTCGTTTTTTACAATGTTGTTGAACAGTTTTTTTTTGGTTAACAATCCCTGTATTTCTCTGTATTTTTTTTAAATAAATGCAACGCATTTTACTCTCGTTCTCTTTGACGTTGCTCTGTACTTCAAAATCTAATTTCTGCACTGAAGTATAACTTCATTCTGTTTTTTAAAGAATTTTTCGATTTTTGGACACGGCCGTATACTTGTCTAACTGCATCCCGTTCGATTTGGTGTGGGTCGAGTTAGGAAAATAAACACACCTTCTCGTTCGACGGACACGATAATTCAGAAACACAAGACTATTCCCGCTACAAATAGGAGTATACCGACAATCTACCCAGAATTCCTAAGGAAGGTGTACCAGCAACTACACGTGGTTGGAGATCAACACACATACGCAACAACGCCTTGCGCATCTGAGAGTCAGCCACGTGGCACCACAAGTCCCAGCTTTTCCAGCAATTTTAAATAGGCAAGTCATACAAATAAGTTCGTTTATCTTGTACACCAGATGTCCATTCTGTGTGACCGGGAACACTAAATATATACGATGACCACAAATCATAAAGTTTTAATCGTTGTCGAATTCAGGAATGTCTGTTTACTGTCGGAACACTAAACGCGCCCCCAGGGGCCACGGACTTGTCGACACAACATGAGCAACTCCAGCTTACGTTTGCAATATCAATGTCCACCTTAACGCACTCGAAATGGAACCACTTGTCACAAGAATCCCATGGCACCATACGTTCGGTGTCTTTTAAATCGCACTTATTGCAATTAAGATCTGTTTCCAACGTTTTTTTTGTCTATTATTGAAATATGATTTTGTAAAATTATTATTATTATATCCGATAATTGGGTTGCGCGGATCGTTGCTCTTCCGCAGTCAAAACAGCTTTACTAAATACATAATTTGAGAATGATCGCGTTCGGCATATTGATACGATTTCTAAAGAGGGCGGGATGGTACATTTATATGGGAGGTACCAGAAGGGGAGTGGCCAGACTTCGAAGTTTTTGTAGGAATATTTTTTAAGTTACAGCTCTACTAAATACAAAATTTTGTGGAGATTGAGCTGAGCGTATTGATATTATTACACGATTTCTAAAGTGGGCACAATGGTACATTTGTATGGGAGGTAGCAGAAGGGGCGTGGCCAGACTTCCATTATTTTCTCCAAAACATTATTATAGCTTTTACTAAGTAAGAGGTATCCGAAGGGTGTGGTCATGTAGTCCAAATGCAAGTAGTTTTAGGGAAATATTAACCCATATCAAATTTTAAAGTGTTTGTTTAACTATTTCGAATGATATCGTGCGTATTAGCAGGATAGACAGACGGGCATGGCATAAACAACTTAAAAGTCATAAATCGAATTTGGTTCAAAGGCACCTAGGATCTAATGCGAATTTTTCTATATGTTACACTTTTGGATCGAATCAACTGATAGGCTGACTTCCAAAATGTTAGTTGCTTTGTATTTGATCGTGCCGCTATACAAAACTTTTACCATGCATACCATTTCAAAACGACGCCAATGTGTACTTCTAACGCAGTTAAAAAGCAATCAGGCATCAGGGCCAGTGTTAATGTTAAAGCGATCTTATTTACAATTCAAAATTTGTTTGTTAATTTGCCATGGACTTTCCACCACGACAATGCTCCGATCCATACCGCCCGGTTGGTAAAGTCATGGATTATGGACATTTAATACATAAAATAAGTACATGGCTTAAAAGCTTAACAACAATGAAAAAAGTGGTGTGCTAACCTGATGACCAAAGTTAAACTGTTATTTTTCAACAAAACAATTATAAAAAATATTAAATAATGGAAAATAATTAAAAATTTCTTTTAATTAACTTAAAACTGAATCGGCCAAAAACATAAATAATTTAAATTCATTTTAAAAAAATTAGCTCTTTAATTTTAGAACCAAAACAACTTTTGCGAGGAGGTGTGCTAGCCCGATGACGCGCAGAGTATTTACAGTGTATTCGTTAAAATTACCATATTTTTGTCAGCATGTAGAAACAAACACTTTCATACTTCTTTTAACGCGATGTCACATACCCATTTCATGGGAAATGTACATTGAGTACGCACTGCTGCTAGTGCTCTATAATCTTAAATATTAAAAAAAGAGTTTTATTATATGTACATATGTATGTACATATATTTTTCCCATCAATAACTTATGCGACTATGGTCTCACAATAACTTTTGAAATAAAATTTATTTCTAATATCTATATATGATGCGTTTGTCTGAAATTTGCACTAATAAGGGAATTCCCAATCTTGCAAACAAACATTCTGGAGTCATCATATTACTTTAGTGACTTGTTAGACCGCTGTGTGTCGCATTGTATCATTACTTAATAAAAAAAATGTTACGCGATTACTTATATCCCTTATCATTCCATGGATGAACTGATGGGAACTTCTCTCTAATCAGTGAGCCGTGACGATATAATGTGTATACACACTGATCGGGTCCTACTGTTTAAAAACGGGTATTGCTTATCTAGAGAAGTGTTACACAGATTACGTTCTTACACCTAAAGTTGATAGCAGGTTTCTGTAGGTTTCAATAGCGATAGCCGGTTTCAATTTCAATTTCCTCAGGAACGTATCTATCATATAAATCAAGGGATATGTGTATGTAAAGTTTTTCATCTCCTGAAAACCAAAGTGATTTTTGGTTTTCACCTCAAACGTTTTCTTTTTTGCAAATATGTGAATATTTTTACCTCCTGAAATCGATTTTTTTGATAAGCAACGTACAGGATTCCCGATTAATTAATTAAACTAACCCCTTTCACGACAAACATAAGATACTGCGTTCACAGCCCAAGACAACATTACTAATAATATTACTATGACCAACACATTCATACCCAAATTATGTATTTAATAAAGCTGTAACTAGTTAAAGTTCTCGAGAAAAAAATTGAAAATTGGAACTGTAGCCCCACCCCTTCTACACAACCAGTTTACAGAGGTATAGCTGTTTCCTTAAAAATTTACGAATGTGAGAATATTCCCGAACATCAAAGAAAAAAAAAAAAAAGTTTTTAATTCGTATGTATATGTCACTTACCTCTAACTAACAATTCTTCAAATGTTCCAACTACTACGCCTTTTCGTACATTTCGCCAACTATCCCAAATTTTAAGGGGTCTCTTGCCTCGAGACTCCTGAAATATACATAAAATAAAATCACAATTACAATAATATTATAGACTGGTAACATTATATGAAATACGTTTGGATTCTTATTAAACAATGACAGTAGATTTGGAATGCATTTATGCTGGCTTCCAGTTAAGCATACTATGTAATAAGTTAATTAATTAATTCAGTATAAACAAATTTTTTACTCAATATTGAATGTTCCCAGCAAAAACGTTCATTAACATGTAATATTATAGGTTAATTAAAGCCTAAAACTCAAAATTCCAATTCGACTTACCATTCCAATGACATCCCTTGAACTTGAGACAGAATATATATATTCTAAAGCGGTGCAAGAAATACTTCACCCCATCTGATCTAGTAAATATTTACCACCTTCATCCGACCTAACTCCCATATACAGCCAAAATTCTTCGTTGTCATGGAAAAATTGTCATTTTAACAAATTTCAGCGAACAAATTGGCATGAAACATATATATATTTTTCCATACCACATACATTAAATTATTTGTAGGTTATAAATATGAAATATATATGTATACATTTTTGGGTTAATTTTTTTTTTCAATTTGTGAATCTCTATATATCAATTCATCTAATTCCCTCGGTTGTTGTTATCTTTAGGATGTGCGTAGAGGCAAAACAAAAAATACGAAAACAGCTGCAAATACACAATTATTCACACTCAAACGTTGTACTTTGTTGTGTTTAATAAATGTATTGCCTCCTTTTCCCAAATACGCTATTGCTTATACAGAAATACGTAATAATAATTTACTAATAGCAAATATATTGTATTTACATCCAAATAAGCTTTGTGTAGAAGGAAAAAAGCTTTACTTGGTACAACGTCCAAACATGCGTTTTATTTGTGTGTAAACATTAAACAAACAGATTGTTCAGCGAGTATATAACGAAGTTTTCTTTAATGCGAAGATGTTATAAGAACACTGTGTTATGGTTTTACTTTGATTGTATTATGATCTCCATATAACGAATTCCCCTATAGCGAATATTTCCTTATAACGAAACATTTTTGCGACCGTAACTTCAAGATTAAATCGTTTTCAGTCTCCATACACGCTGAAAAATCCGTCATTTGTACATGTTTGTACAGAAGTAAAACGCGTGTTTAGAATATGTAGCAAGTAAAGCTTATTTCCTTGTACACAAAGCTTATTTCAATGAAAATATAACTCATTTGCTATTAATATTACGTATTCGGATATACGCAATAGCGTGTTTGACAAAAACCACGCAATGGACGTGTTAAATTCTACTAAGTACAATATATGCGTGCAAATACTTAAGTATTTGTATCTCTGTTCTCTGAGTAATAATAACCAAGAGAATAAGATAAATTCACAGAGAGAGAACACAAAAAAGGAGTAACACACCCCCTTATACACACATTCATACACAAGGGAATACATGAACATCAGGCATGCAAAAGATGATACAATTGTACATTTTCACCATCGACAGCACTTTTGGGCATAATTTAATACTATGTCGTTAATGTCACACTAAGACGTGCTATGTGAGAATCTCAGGTAAAAAATAAAAATAAGAACTTTTTAGCCAATGTCGTGAGATCACTCGTTACTGAATCAGAAATGAAAATTATTCTCAGCGCATTTGTTGTTCATTATAATATTCGAATTACAGTTGTAGATTGAATATGATGGTAAAACAAGGATTTAAAGGCCAATAAATAGTGTGAAAACTGCAAGCCATTTTCCAACTTTTCCGAAAGAAATTTTTATTCACTGACAATAGACGAAAGCACCGATTGCAGTGTACAAAAAAATAGAATTTTTATGTACATACGTCTTTTTACTTTAATAAAATTGATTCTAATATCTTTTTTGATTTTGGTACCATCGGGATAAACAGGTACAATTTCAAAGAACGGAAAGTACAAAACGAAGAAACTGGTTTTTCATACCTGATGCATACACGTGAGAATGTGTGCAATTTTGTCAACGAATGTACATCAGGGATGCAAAAGAAAACACAATTGTACTTTTTTCGTACATTTTCGTGATCGAAAGTACCATGAACAGCACTAAATTGGCCTAATTTGATACTATTTGCAAATATTCGTTTTTACAAAAATTTACGTAATTTGAAGAAAAGCTATGCAAATAGAAAATTTTTATATTGTGGAATGGGGTGTAACAAAGATGTTCTATTAATATGTCGTTAATGTCAGATTAAGTGACTACGTGAGAATCTCAGGTAAAAACTAAAAAAATAACTTTACAGCCAATGTCGTGAGATCTCTCGTGGCTAATAAATAGTGTAAAAACTGCAAGCAATTTTCCAACTTTTACCAAAGAAATTATTATTTACTGGCAAAAGACGAAAGCACTGTTTGCAGTGCATTAACATTAAATGTAATGTTTATGTTCATTCTTTATGTACAGTCTTTTTACTTTAATAAAATTGATTCTGATATCTTTTTTGATTTTGGTACAATCGGGATCAAAAAGTACCATTTCAAAGAACGGAAAGTACAAAACGAGGAAACTGATTTTTCATCCCTGATGTACATGTTCTTCTTCTTTTGATTTACTTCGTTTTGTTCTCAAACGTTCAGTCGTCAATCAGGAGATGTGCTGTATACTCCTAAAAGTGAGGAAAGTGTTAGAATTATTGTTTTTACAAAAAAAAAATGAAGAGAAAGAAAAACAGTCAGTAAGAATGAATGAGTATGTCGAATTAAATAATGTGTTCATTCAGTGAAAAAAAATAAAATGTGGAGAAAGAAAGACGAAGCTGAATGAAATAGTAACGGTTTGCGCAGATAAAATATAATGACAGTGAGTTTTAATGCAGTTCCTTTGACGTTCGTAAGTAATTCGTGCAGTGATTAATATGAATATGTTGACCATTTTTTCTTTACAGGGTTGAAGCCAAACGTCTTCATCGATATTTTATGTTTATGCACACGTTAAACACTCGTCAACGATTACTCTCATCACATTTTCTCTCTGGTTGTAGGACACAGTGACCATTGAGCACAGAACGCATTCATGTTCATCAGTATGGAATGTACGAAACTTTGTGCCACAGAAAAAAATAATTTAAATGAATTTTGTGTGTATAACAACGCATCGTTTTATTTCTAGAATGTTCTCTAACACCGACGGCGTTGCGCCGTCGCCATAGACAACACACATTCCCACGAAATTCCAAGCCCAATGCATTTGCCCAAGCCCAATACATTTCAGCACATCACGACGTTGAAGGAAGGGGGGGGGGGGGGTATGTATATACTTCCGACTAAGTAAGTAATGTTTGTTACACGTAAGTATATGCTCACTTCGTCGAAAACAATCACATATTTACAACCTATAAACAAGTTAATGTTTGTGGTTCGGTCAAATATATATATGGTTGATGCATAATTTGTTTGCAAAAATTTGTTAAAATGGCCATTTTTTTTAGCGTGTATAACTAATTTGTTCAAATAATTTTTCGTTATTATTATCATACAAGTATTTTCCATACGAAACTTAAGCAAAGCGTGGAATGTCAATGTAAAATCCGGGACAATTGCAAACGGTTTAGAAAAGCAGGATTTGTGAAAATTGGCACCACAACGAAGTACAGCATGCCTTGACATGAAGAAGACTATCTACCACTATCCCACTTCGATTTTAGAGTCTTCATTTAAAGCTGTTGCTAATATTATTGCATTTACAGACTACATCAATGTTGACTGTGATGTTATTACCACAGACAACCCTTCCGATGAAGACATCCTCGAAAGTGTTCAAGCAAGTCTGGGAGCTAATAATTTCTGTACATTATATTATAATTCCCCTTTTAACGGATTCAGATGAATACGAAGAAGAATCCAACCAACGTACCAAATGCTATATTTACTTCCCTAAGGCCCATTATCTCAATGTACGATTAAAGTGCCGGTTAATTAACCGGCACATTAATTTATCGACGCTATATACTGCCGGTTAAACATTTTCTTTTTCTCATATATTCGTTAAATTAACTGGCTGACAAATGGTAGTACGGCAACTCTACCGTGTAGATGTTTATAAATGATACAACTAAATAGCATAGCTTTGTATTCTTAGCTGTGCAGTATATTATTAAATTTTTATTCAATTCCGTTTTAAATATTGTTGTGAAAGAAAAACAAAAAGAATCACAGAAAAGGAGTGGAGTCATCACATCAGCTGTTCATGGTTTTCGTCATAATAAACGACTAACCGGCAGACAAGTGCCGGTTATCATTTATCGATCCTATAAACGCTAAGTAGATATTGAGAAAAGTAAATTGTGCTAACCGGTAGTATATCGTTACGATATATTTTAATCGGACATTGAGATAATGGGAAAATTATATTGAAGAAAAAAAGTGGAAAAATTTAGTGAAATGTATTTCGTTCTTCAGAAATTCTCAAAAAGTGATTAATCAAATGCGCGAGTGAAAAAATACTCAAAAATTACTCATGACTATGCTTTACAAGTGCTTTGTTGCAAATATAATATCGAACTATACACAAATTGATCATGTTACTTTGCAATCGCATTTCATGCTCCTGGATGATCGTAAAGTGTTGTTTTTGTTTATAAACGGACTTTGTATCAAGTGAAGCATATTTATATTTACACAAAGCTATTTGGATGTAAATATAATTTATTTGCTAATAATATTACATGTTTGTGTATAAGCGCGCTTGGAAAAAATACACAATAAACTTAAATTTCACAAAATAGAACATTTGAGTGCAAATAAATGTGCTGTTTGCAACTGTTTTCCTATTTTTTGTTTTGCCTCTACGCTCTTTAAGATAGTAACCATAACCGTGATAATTGTTGCACCAAGTACAAACATGCTGAAAAAAGGTATTTTTTTAAGTTTAAGACTTAAATTTGTATTGTATTTTGTCCATAAATACATAGTAATTATTTGGCTTTTATTTTCAAATAAAAAGTCAACTTAAATCAACTTGTAAATGCCAAAGAGTCGAAAAATGGTCGGTTTAACTTTATGGAAGAGTCGAAAGTTCCAAAAGTCTACTTTTGTTTTCTATACTCCAATTAAATGTACATGTCTAAATTCAAAACATTTATTAGTTGCGATAAGAACATTATTGTGATATTAAACTTATTATTAAGGTTTTCAAGTGTATGTAACTATGTATGTATAATGAAAAAACGTGAAAAGAAAATGAAAACATAATATTTCTATGAAGTTTTAACAAAACATCATATTTTAAAAACGATAGATAAGAAAATAATTTGTTGTCTTTATATGTTGTGTTGTTAAAACTCCACAGATTTCGGCTAAAATAAAATAATATTTGTAGTCTACCAGTTAAGCAAGAAAATCTGTTGTTTCTTTGGTGATTCAGTTTGCTGTAAGACGGTAACTTATATTTAGTCATTGAGTTAGTGGCGGGTAGGCTATAACAGCAAAGGGTTATCCATTTTGCTTTTTAAAAGTAAACGTAAATAAAACACATATAAAATATTTTTTTTCATGATATTTCTTTTTTATTATAAAGTTTGAACGTTGACATTATGTGTAAAACACTACATCATTTAAATGGCCACCACGCGAATTGTTGCAATTATTGATTCTTTTGACGTAATTTTGGACCACTTTTTGGCACATATTGGGCGGTATCTCAGCCATAAGTGAATGTTGGTTCCTAAGTGCTCAATATTTAAAGGTTTATGTGCATAAACACGGTCTTTCGGTAGCCCCACAAAAAAAAAATAATGATGTCAAATCGCATGATCTTGGTGGCCAGTTGATGTCTCCACGACGAGAAATTACACGGCCAGGAAATGTCTCTTGCAATAAAGCCATATTCGCTAGAGTTGTGTGGCATGTGGCGCCGTCTTCACGAAACCATGTATTCTCCAAGTCGTATTCTTCAATAGCAGGCCAAAAAAAGTCGGTTATCATATTGAATTGACGGTGACAGTCGTTTCCTCGTCGTACATATCCCCCCCCCAACCCCCTTCGTACACACGCTCTCCTGTGTTTTATTATTGTTGTAATAGTGTTTATTATTGCACATTTGATAGTAGTAATATGTGTATATCTAGTTATTAAAAAACCAGTGAAAAAATTGCAGTCGGGTAAACCGACTTATATATACCCTCACCCTCAGTAAAAACATACAAGTCTCATACTCATAAGTATCGGATAGTCAAAAGTGACCGTAGCTACCATCATTTGATGTAACATCTGATGAAAAGTCATAATAGCAACCTAAAATACCGAATGCTATAGAAAAATATTGGATGGTACATTTGTATGGGAGGTACCAGAAGGGGAGTTGCCAGACTTCCAAGTTTTTGTCCAAAACTTTGTCTAGCTATAACTTTACTAAATACAAAATTTGGGCAAGATAGCGTTGGTTATACTGATAGTATTAGACGGTTTATCAGGGGCGGGATGGTACATTTGTATGGGAGGTACCAGAAGGGGAGTTGCCAGACTTCCAAGTATTTGTCCAAAACTTTGTCTAGCTATAACTTTACTAAATACAAAATTTGGGCAAGATAGCGTTGGTCATACTGATAGTATTAGACGGTTTATCAGGGGCGGGATGGTACATTTGTATGGGAGGTACCAGAAGGTGAGTTGCCAGACTTCCAAGTTTTTGTCCAAAACTTTGTCTAGCTATAACTTTACTAAATACAAAATTTGGGCAAGATAGCGTTGGTTATACTGATAGTATTAGACGGTTTATCAGGGGCGGGATGGTACATTTGTATGGGAGGTACCAGAAGGTGAGTTGCCAGACTTCCAAGTTTTTGTCCAAAACTTTGTCTAGCTATAACTTTACTAAATACAAAATTTGGGCAACATAGCGTTGGTTATACTGATAGTATTAGACGGTTTATCAGGGCGGGATGGTACATTTGTATGGGAGGTACCAGAAGGGGAGTTGCCAGACTTCCGAGTTTTTGTCCGAAACTTTGTCCACTTATACCTTTACTAAATACGGAATTTGGGCAAGATCGCGTCGGTGATATTGATAGTATTACAGGGTTTTTAAGGGGTGGGATGGTACATTTGTATGGCAGGTACCAGAAGTGGAGTTGCCTGACTTCCAAGTTTTTGTCCAAAACTTAGTCTAGCTATAGATTTACTAAATACAGAATTTGGGCAAGATCGCGTTTGTCATATTGGTGTTACTACACGATTTCTAATGTAGGCTGGATGGTACATTTGTATGGGAGATACCAGAAGGGGAGTTGCCAGACTTCCAAGTTTTTGTCCAAAACTTTGTCTAGCTATAGATTTACTAAATACAGAATTTGGGCAAGATCGCGTTGGTCATATTGGTGTTACTACACGATTTCTAAGGTAGGCGGGATGGTACATTTGTATGGGAGGTACCAGAAGGGGAGTTGCCAGACTTCCAAGTTTTTGTCAGAAACTTTGTTCAGTTATACCTTTACTAACTACGGAATTTGGCCAAGATCGAACTTGAGCGTGTTGATATTATTACATGATTTATAAAGTGGGCGAAATAGCAGATTTGTATGGGAGGTACCCGAAGGGGTGTGGCCATATAGCCCATATGCAATCCCATAAGCAGTTTTGGGAAAATATTAAGTCATGCCAAATTTCAGAGTGATTGCTTAACTCTTTCGAAAGTTATCGTGCGTACCAGCAGGACAGACGGACAGACGGACATGGCTCAAACGATTCAGAAAGTCATGAATCGAATTTGGTTCAAAGACACCTGGGGTCTAATGTGAATATTTCTAGGTGTTACACTTTTGGGTCGTATCAAATGATATAAACCTTCCTACCCGTAGGGTGAGGGTATAAAAATAAACACTAAATAAGTAATTAGTTTTTGTTTCAATACATGGCATCTTGTCATCGGTTCCTGTTTCTTCCTTCAACGTCGTGATGTGCTGAAATGTAAATTAGTTTACAAAATGCATGTATATGTTAATCGAATTATGTATGTACCTTGTACTCCCGTATGAATTCGAAGGCGTTTTCTTCATTACACTCAATGCGCACATCTATTGGCAAAATAAGTTATGAGGGGCAATAAAACGATTTTTGCGTTGCAATTTCCGTACTTTTATTACGGTCGCTTGTTGTGTATCGATTTGCGCAAATGCATTGGGCTTGGAATTTCGTGGGAATGTGTGTTGTCTATGGCGACGGCGCAACGCCGTCGGTGTTAGAGAACATTCTAGAAATAAAACGATGCGTTGTTATACACACAAAATTCATTTAAATTATTTTTTTCTGTGGCACAAAGTTTCGTACATTCCATACTGATGAACATGAATGCGTTCTGTGCTCAATGGTCACTGTGTCCTACAACCAGAGAGAAAATGTGATGAGAGTAATCGTTGACGAGTGTTTAACGTGTGCATAAACATAAAATATCGATGAAGACGTTTGGCTTCAACCCTGTAAATAAAAAATGGTCAACATATTCATATTAATCACTGCACGAATTACTTACGAACGTCAAAGGAACTGCATTAAAACTCACTGTCATTATATTTTATCTGCGCAAACCGTTACTATTTCATTCAGCTTCGTCTTTCTTTCTCCACATTTTATTTTTTTTCACTGAATGAACACATTATTTAATTCGACATACTCATTCATTCTTACTGACTGTTTTTCTTTCTCTTCATTTTTTTTTTTGTAAAAACAATAATTCTAACACTTTCCGCACTTTTAGGAGTATACAGCACATCTCCTGATTGACGACTGAACGTTTGAGAACAAAACGAAGTAAATCAAAAGAAGAAGAACATGTACATCAGGGATGAAAAATCAGTTTCCTCGTTTTGTACTTTCCGTTCTTTGAAATGGTACTTTTTGATCCCGATTGTACCAAAATCAAAAAAGATATCAGAATCAATTTTATTAAAGTAAAAAGACTGTACATAAAGAATGAACATAAACATTACATTTAATGTTAATGCACTGCAAACAGTGCTTTCGTCTTTTGCCAGTAAATAATAATTTCTTTGGTAAAAGTTGGAAAATTGCTTGCAGTTTTTACACTATTTATTAGCCACGAGAGATCTCACGACATTGGCTGTAAAGTTATTTTTTTAGTTTTTACCTGAGATTCTCACATAGTCACTTAATCTGACATTAACGACATATTAATAGAACATCTTTGTTACACCCCATTCCACAATATAAAAATTTTCTATTTGCATAGCTTTTCTTCAAATTACGTAAATTTTTGTAAAAACGAATATTTGCAAATAGTATCAAATTAGGCCAATTTAGTGCTGTTCATGGTACTTTCGATCACGAAAATGTACGAAAAAAGTACAATTGTGTTTTCTTTTGCATCCCTGATGTGCGTTCGTTGACAAAATTGCACACATTCTCATGTGTATGCAACAGGTATGAAAAATCAGTTTCTTCGTTTTGTACTTTCCGTTCTTTGAAATTGTACCTGTTTATCCCGATGGTACCAAAATCAAAAAAAATATTAGAATCAATTTTATTAAAGTAAAAAGACGTTTGTACATAAAAATTCTTTTTTTTTGTGCACTGCAATCGGTGCTTTCGTCTATTGTCAGTGAATAAAAATTTCTTTCGGAAAAGTTGGAAAATTGCTTGCAGTTTTCACACTATTTATTGGCCTTTAAATCCTTATTTTACCATCATATTCAATCTACAACTGTAATTCGAATATTATAATGAACAACAAATGCGCTGAGAATAATTTTCATTTCTGATTCAGTCACGAGTGATCTCACGACATTGGCTAAAAAGTTCTTATTTTTATTTTTACCTGAGATTCTCGCATAGCACGTCTTAGTGTGACATTAACGACATAGTATTAAATTAGGCCCAAAAGTGCAGTCGATGGTGAAAATGTACAATTGTATCATCTTTTGCATGCCTGATGTTCATGCATTCCCTTGTGTATGAATGTGTGTATAAGGGGGTGTGTTACTCCTTCTTTGTGTTCTCTCTCTGTGAATTTATCTTATTCTCTTGGTTATTATTACTCAGAGAACAGAGATACAAATACTTAAGTATTTGCACGCATATATTGTACTTAGTAGAATTTAACACGTCCATTGCGTGGTTTTTGTCAAACCATATCCGAATACGTAATATTAATAGCAATTGAGTTATATTTTCATTGAAATAAGCTTTGTGTACAAGGAAATAAGCTTTACTTGCTACATGTTCTAAACACGCGTTTTACTTCTGTACAAACATGTAAAAATGACGGATTTTTCAGCGTGTATATATAATTGTTGCTACAAATGTTGAATTTTTGGTTTCAATTTGTTATTATACTTGTTATACTTGTAAAAAAAGCATGTATACACGCTGAAAAAAATGGCCATTTTAACAAATTTCAGCAAACAAGTTCGCATCAAACATATATATATTTTTCAATACCACAAACATTATCTTATTTGTAGGTGATAAATCACGAATATATATGTATGCAGTTTTGTGTTATTTTTTTTATTTTTTTTTCAATTTGTGAATTTCTATATAACAATCCATCTCATTCTCTCGGTATTGCTTTTATTTTAAAGAGCGAAAACGCAAAAAAAAAAATTTCGAAAACAGTTGCAAATACACACTTATTCGCACTCAAATGTTGTACTTTGTTGAATTTAATAAGTTCGTTGTCTGTTTTTTTCAAACACGTTATTGTTTACACACAAATACGTAATATTAATAACAAATGAGTTATATTTATATCCAAATAAGCTTTGTGTAGATGGAAGTAAGCATTACTTGCTACAAAGACCAAACACGCGTTTTACTTGTGTGTAAACAAAAAAAAAGACGTATTTTTTAGCGTGTAGTTTTGTATTGTGTCAATCAAATATTTTTCATATTCTATTCGAATTTTAACTGGTTATGGGCCCAGGACATTCTGGCTGAGGAATGAGGCAGTTTTAATTACATTAAAAGAGGAAAGAAGATATTTACCAGAATCCAATAGAAGGAAGTGAATCAAGACGCCTAGATTATTCAAGAAGACAATAGAAGGAAAAGGAGGTCAGGACAGATGGAAGAATTCAAGATAGAAAAGCTACACGGAGCTCTGAACTGGAGTTCATGGACGTTTCAGATGTGTATAGTTTTAAAATCTGTGAATTTCTATAAAATCATGATTGTCCATTTCTTCATTTGTTACAACAAACGTTGAAATGCATATTGGAAAAATTGAAAAACTTACTGAAAAATTGAAAAGTGTTGGTGAGCCACTAACAAGCAAAATTATTATAACAAAGATTTTAATAAAGTTGGGTACCGCTTGGGAATCATATGCCGAAGATAAGCAAAATTTAGAAAAACTTAACAAACCAACTTGTGCTGGAACTATCGAGATTGGATCGTGATGACATGTCCCAAAGGCTTTTCAAACGAATCAATGTGGCCAAAATATTGTCGAATATTAAAGAAATGTAGTGATAGTAAATTTGTTGTTAATTCTGACGAAAAATGGGTAATGGACTCTGATGCATCTGAACACATGAGTTTTCATAACGAGTAGTTTAACACATATCACGAATTCCAACTGCCTTCAAAAATTTATATTGGAGATGGATCCACGATGGACGTCATTGGTAAAGGTAATATTGGTGTGTTGGTGAAAACGGAAGAAGGATGGAAAATAAAATTCCTTGAAGACGTATTATTTTTACCAAATATACAAGTCAATTTACTTTCGGTGTCAGCTGTATTGGACAAAGATTACAGATTGTAAGCAGACAAGGAAAAAGCTTAGTTTTTCCGCGATGGCAAGGTTGAAGTTATTGGCTGTCCCAAAGGGAACCTCTTTTAAATGGAGATGATCGCTTTAAAGTATCATGGCAAGAATTTTGTTGCAAAATCTAATGGTGAGGCACTTGAGTTATGGCATCAACGTTTTGTAGATCAAAACATGAAACATGTGAAAGAAATTCTGCAAATAAACAATGTAAATGATAACGAAAATTCGGACTCTAAGAAATTTTGCGATGGTTGCTGCTTAGGAAAACATCATCGAATGCCATATCCCTCAAGCACAAATAGAACATCTGCCATTGGTGAATTAATGTACGCTGATATTTGTGGACCAATGGAACAACCGTCAATAGTAGGGTCTGTATACTTTTTATTATTGAAAGATGATTTTTGCAGATTCAAGTGGGTGTATTTTCTACAACATAAAAGTGATGTCAAGGAGAAAATAAAAAAAAAAATGTAAATGGTAAGTATTAAAATATTTCGATCTGACAATGGTCGTGAATTCCTTTGGATCAAATACTCAAGGATAGTAAAATACACCAGGACAAAACGGAGGCGTTGAACGTGATATACGTACGGTAGTCGAATTGCCAAGATGTATATTGTAAGCAAAAGGTTTAAATAAAATATTGTGGGCTACAGCTATTCATCGTGTAGTACATGGTACCAGTTTTCACATGTTCCTAAACAAATCCGGAAAAAAGGGACTCAAAAAGCCGTGAATGTCTTTCTGTTGGAGTTGATGATAATGTAAAAGAATATTGTATATATTTTGAAAATGAAAACGAAATTTAAATATATGGAGATGTAATATTTTGTAATGAACTGAACATGAAACGTAAATCTGATTATCAAAAAGCCAATATTGAATATTTAAAAATTACTTTCGGTAATAATCAAGGAATTGAAACTGAAAATATTTGTTTAGAGCTGGTTGTAGATGATGCATTTGGAGTTTTGAACTACCCTGAGGTAGAAACCTAAAATATGATGCCGAATAATGTAACTCCTGATGCAATATCATCAGCAGAAAATTCTTTAGAAATTATTAGTGGAGAGTCATCATCGGAAACTCAAATTGAATGTGGTAATAATGTTAGTAGCAGAGATGGAAAAAGTAAATATAATTTGAGACCTAACCCAAAACCTAAGATAAATATTGATGAAATGTTTTTATCTGTCATGAAGATGATGAGCCAAGATCATACCAAGAAGCTATAAAATCCAAGGATACTGGTGAATGGAAAGCTGCGATGGATAAAGAATATATATCACTTATTTCAACCACAGAAGCTAAGTACATTGCAGCATGTGAAGATCTTAAAGATATAGTTTTGATGAAGCATTTTCTAATGACAAATAAAGTTGAAGCACACATTTTGTTTTTGGATAAGCAAAGCGCAATTAAACTTATAACAGAACTAAACACATTGATGCAAGTTATCACTTTATTCGGGAAAAATGTAATGATGGGGGATTTAAATTTAATTTCATCAGTTCCAAGGAGCAGCTGGTAGATATTTTGACCAAGCCGCTCACTAAACCTCTTTTTGGTATATATATTTTCAACTTAAGCGCCCCGGTAGGCGAGTTGGTAGCGTGCTTGCCTATCAGCGTGGGGGTTGTGGGTTCGATTCCCACCAGAGGCTTTGGTCTGTCGCTGCAAAAATCTAAACATATGGTCTGTGTCACCCGGTTTACCCTTGGACCCAAAAATTAGAATATAAATTTACTTTGTATTGTAATTAATAATAAATAAATAAAATATTTTCAACTTCCACAAACACTCAATGTTAATGTTTTTTTTTAATAAAGGGTTTTACAACAAGAGTTGTTATTTTGAATCGCCCGGTTTTCCGGTTGCTGTCACTTTTGAAGCTTTTATTCTTTGACATTTGACAAGTAGAAACTACGCCATAACTAAAACGAACGATACGTTATACGTCATTATTAAAATTGGTGGAAAATTCGAGCTGTTGGGACAAGTTAGTGATGTAAAGAATAAAACGCATGCACGTCACTCAAGAAAAACTGAGAATATTGCTGCTGTAGCCCAAAGTGTTAAAGAAAACCCAGGTTGGTCCATTCCTCGTATTTTGCATAAAGACTTGGGTGTCAAGGCTTATAAAGTTCAGTTAACACAAGAACTCGAGCCGGGGGACCATTAACAACGTCGTGTCTTTGCTGATTAGGTCCTTGAAATGCATGAAAATTATCCAGAATTCCATCGAAAAATCATATTGACTGATGAGGCCCATTTCCACCTCGGTGGCTATGTCAACAAGCAAAATTGTCGCATCTGGGGCTCGGAAAACCCAAGAGTTATTGTTGAGAACAGTTACGGTTAATGAATTGCACGATCGAAATATGATTTGTTATGGTCGGAGTTGGATGATATTACTTCCAACACGACGACACTACGTGCCACACAAGCAACGACAACATTGCTCTTTTACGTGTTATGATGTGATCAGAATTGGCCACCGAGATTGTACTACAATCATGTATAGTTTTCTATTGTGTGAATAAAATAATTTTTACAGTTAGTTCGAATAAAATCGTCTTTAGGCGCCCCGGTAGGCGAGTTGGTAGCGTGCTTGCTTATCAGCGTGGGGGTTGTGGGTTCGATTCCCACCAGAGGCTTTGGTCTGTCGCTGCAAAAATCTAAACATATCGAGGACGATTTTTCAAAACGTGCTATTTGCACTTTTGTCGAAAATCAGTTTTTAATGGCAATGTGTTCGCTTATTTAGTTGTCATGTGTCATATTTATTTTAAAGTGAAAAATTATTTCTTCAATCATTTTATTGTAAAATTTGTGATTGTGCTATCTGCAATACGTTAATTTGTGCATACAAAAAGTGCTATTTGCATAAAAAATAATTTTTTGTTATTATTATATTGAAATTTGTTATGATTGAAATGAATGTTTATTCAAAAAGTGAGCAGCATAAAGCCGTATATTGTAATTCCCTAGAACGTATTAAAATTGATTATGATTCATCCGACGAAGTTGTTTAATATTCGTGACAATTATAATTGTAAACAAACATTGTTTATCAGACACCTTACCGATCATAATATATTCCGATGGTTGTGGCTATCAGAATCGTAACCACTATTTATCAAACGCATTGTCCATTTTTGCTATCGAAAATAGTAAGATAATTGAACAGAAGTACTTAGAGAAGGGGCACACTCAAATGGAGTGCGACAGTGCACACGCTAAGATTGAGGTGAAGTTAAAAAAGCAGACAATATACTTGCCAAATGACTATGTAAGAATAACAAAAGAAGCTAGAAAGACCGTCAAAATAGATAACAAAATAATAAATATGCCCTTTGATGCTCTATATCTGGACTATAATTTCTTTAAAAACTATACCGATGTAAAACTTATTCGTTTTACAACTATTAGACCCGGGCGAAATAAGAATGATCCCACCGTATCACAAATAAAATCTCTTATATATCTACCAAGTGGCGACATTAAATATAAACTCAGTTTCGTTGAAGAATACATGAACCTTCCAACCACAATCAAAACATACGAAGGTTATAACGAACCAAACCCCTTACTATCTGCTCCACGTCCTATCCAGCCAAGCAAATGGAAGCATTTGCAAGCATTAAAACTTGTTATTCCGCGAGAATATCATTATTTTTATGACAACTTAAAACAGGCGAAGAAAAACTCATCGTAAAATGATTGTTATTTATATTAATAGGTACCTTTTACTTTAAATTCTATGAGTTCTAACATTTTTATATGTATTAATATTGTTATTATATTACTTTCCAATAATGTTTTACATTAAAAACCCATTAACTTGAATAAAAAGCATGAAATTTAAATAAAAATCATTCAATAGTATACAATATAGAATTTTTGTATTTTTGTACAAAAAGTGCTATTTGCTTATTTGAAAATATAATTTTATCAAATTTAAATTGTAAAAAGTGCTATCTGCTATATCTGCGCAAATAATAGGAATTAAAAAAAAAACATATATAGAACTTCGGTGTCATTTTTAAATAGTATTGTAGAAGAAAGATTAGTTCTTACTCTTTACATTAACTAAAGAAACAGTTTTTTTGCCCTCCTGAAAAATTGTGATTATGCAAATAGCACGTTTTGAAAAATCATCCTCGATATGGTCTTTGTCACCCGGTTTACCCTTGGACCCAAAATTAGAATATAAATTTACTTTGTATTGTAATTAATAATAAATAAATACAATAAAATCGTCTTTAAGCAACCAACAATTTTTCTATACGAATTTTAACTATAATCACTATTTATGTAAAAGCGTGGATTTTTCATACAAGCGCATTCTTGCTTCAACGATTTATTGATAAATAGACCGTTATGTAAAATAATTAATCATCTATGGTATCTTAATTCGGAGCTAGTTGCCTTTTCATGATGCACAGTCGAAGACGGTGCATATAATTCGGATAATAGGGTTGTAAGCAAAAATTAATTTTCAAGAAGTTTATTTTTTTTTAAATTCCATGTATAATGTAAAAATAAATGTTTTTTAAACGCTACAAATATGTAAACGCCTTAAGTTTAGTCAACGATACATCGGAGGGGGAGTAAAATTAATACAATACTATAATTAATCATTGACAAAAGATGAAGAACCATAGCAGTCTTGTGTTCGGGAAACTTTTTCCGGATACTTCAAAATCCATTTAACTATGACCTTACCTAATTGATTTTTATTCTTGAGTAATTACAACTTTATGATATATGTATATAGCCACATTTGTGGCTATTCATTTGTGACCTTACTTGTTAAATTCTAAATACACATACAATAAAAATATGAATAAGATCAAAATTGTTAAGAATTAAATTTACTATCAAAAAACCACTTGAATCAGACTTCTAGAAAAAACAGTGTTATTTATTTATAAAAGTAATATAAATAAAGAATTTAAAGCTGAAATAAATGGCCATTTTAAAAAAATTTTGCAAACAAATAATGCATCAACCATATATATATTTGCCCGAACCACAAACATTAACTTGTTTGTAGGTTGTAAATATATGTTTGTTTTTTACGAAATGAGCGAATACTTACGTATAACAAACATTACTTACTCGGAAGTATATACGTATTTCCCCCAATCACGAACACAATCTCGTAGAAGCACATGCATATATCCTTGCAAGAATGTAGTTAATTGAGTGGAAGCACGTGTATGTTGCTGCGCAAACATGCATTTACTTATGTCAAAGTACTTGTAAATAATTTTAATATTGTTTATTATTACACATTTGATAGTAGTAAAATATACATTAGTAATTTTATGTATCAATATAGATATTAAACACAGATAAACACTAAATAAGTAATTAGTTAATAATCAGTAGTGTTCTGTGCTTTGTCACTTGTGCACGCACAATTTTTTTGTTCCGCCCGCGTCGCCTTTTCTTGTCCGTTCTTGTCTAACAAATGAAAACAACAAAAATGATAATAAAATAAACTAAAATAATAACTTCAAAAAAAGAAACAATAGACTGAAACTCCAAAATGCAATACCAAAAGAAATAAAAAAGAATAATATCAACAGTGCAATAACAAAACTACTAAGTGAAAGAGACATCAATAATAAACTAAAAGCAGCACACAACACAGCAATCACCAACAACAACATAAACCGGACCATCTCCATCGCTCATCACCAACAACAATAACCACTCACGCATCAACACGCATGCCCCCCTCGTTGCCTTGTACTTGTGTTTCCCCCCTTCCCTAACCTTTTCGCTTAACACAAATAATACTGCGCTCTTCTTGTCGCTATTCTGTTAGTTGTTGTAGGTATAACCCTGAACAACTAACAGAAATAACAGCGGCGGGAGGGGAGCAGCATTATTTGTGTTTTGCTTTGACGTTGTCTTGTTATTTGGTGGTGTTATGGTACGTAGGTTTCAAATTCACTTCGCGAATATTCGCGGGTTGAAGTCGAATTTTTTCGCACCCTGAAAGGTACGAGGTTAACATCCTTGCACCTCTTGGTAATTCGGATCATTGCAACATTTCAGCATCCTTTTCGTTTTCTGATCTTCGAGCCACTTCAAAACGAGTCATGAAGCGGACAATATATATATACGAAAAGGCTCGTTGGGCCGAGCTCAACAATTTTTACCAGGAATTTACCTGGAAATTGTGTTTCCTTGACAATAATGTCGATGCTGCTGCTGAAATGGTTGAGAAAATAATTCTTCTTGATATAAATACATTTATTCCCTCGAAGACTACTTCGATCAAACCACCAAAGTACTGTTGGTTTAATCAGACATGCAAAGAAGCAGTCAGATCCAGCAGTCAGAGGAAGCGTTCAGAAATTGGCGTTTAAATAAAAATGCCAATACAGAGCTGATACGCAAACAGGCAAGATCATCGTGTGCCAGAGTACCGAAGCGCGAAAAACTTCTCCACAAACAACGCCTTCGAGCTAAAGTTCTTTCTTCTCCCAGGGGAAGTAAGAGCTTTTGGTTATTCGCCAAAAGGGTAAGGGACAATTCTTCATCTTCTATCCCAACTTCTATTTCATCTTTGCCAGAAAGCAGTTAACCACCCTCCGTAATCGAAAACGTTCGATGCGCCAGATATTTTTTTCGAAGGCGTGGTGTTAAAAGGGTTCTTGCAGATCTAAGCGTAAATAAGACTCCTGGCGCGAATGGTATTCAGCACTTGTCCTATGCAAGTGCTCTTCGTCGCTAGCTCGTCCCTTGCGCAATCTTTTCAACATGTCGTACCGTGCTCGTATTTATCCAATTGCAATATGTTCTGCGCTCTCGAAGGTCATGGAGAGCATGGTTAACCACCATCTTGTTAAGTATTTACAGTCTAACGGCCTTCTGAATGATCGGCAGTATGGCTTCCGTAGAAAGCGATCTACTGGAGACCTGATGGAGTTCTTTTCGGAGCGATGGAGTCGATCCATTCACCGCATTGGTGAAAGCAAGGTCGTAGCTCTGGATATTCCCAAGGCGTTCGATAGGGTCTGGCACGGAGCACTCATATCAAAACTTATTGCATTTGGTGTCGGTAATACCTTCTCTCGATTCATATCGAGTTTTCTCAGGGATCGCTCTATACGAGTTGTTATAGATGGGGTCTCAATCAACGAGTATAGGCTGCCCGCAGGAGTGCCACAACGCTCTGTCCTCTCCCCTTCTCTATTTCTTATTTTCATTGACGACCTGTTGGGGCAGACTGTGACCCCAATCTACTCCTTTGCGGATGATAGGAATCTCTGTCGTTCGTACTGATTTGAACATCGGCCTAGTCCCTCGGAAGTAGAGGAGAAAAGACAAACGATGAATGACTCACTTAACCGCGATTTGGCGACGACTTGTGAGTTGGGCCAAATGAATAGAGTAGATTTTAATGCACAAAAGACCCAGTGCTGTTTGGTGTCACACAAACGTTCCACTGATCCAGTACCTTCTTCAACCTACATATATGGGTGATGTGGATATAGACGTATCAGATACTCTTGATGTTCTGGGCATGAAGATACAGGGTGATGCTCGCTGGGCTAGCCATATATTCGAAGTGTCGAAAGAAGCATTCAAGTGTTTAGACTTTTTAAAGCGGTGCCAAAAATATTTCACCTCATCTGATCTAGTAAATATTTACACCACCTACATCCGACCTAAAATGGAATACCAATCCCATATATGGGCAGGGGCTCCAATGACATCTTTGCAGCTTCTGGACCGTGTACAGAGGAGAGCGGTGGTGATGATAGGGTATGGTAGGGTAGCCAACTCTATTGTCTCCCTACAGCTTCGCCGGAATGTGGGTTGTATATCGCTGTTCTATAGATATTTTAACGGTATCTGTTCGTCAGATATCCGTCGTCTGGTCCCTGAAGTTAGAACATTTAGCCGGAATACACGGCTATCCAGCAAGACTCATCCGTTCAATGTCAAATGGCCGGTTGACCGAACGACGCACTATAGAGAACATTCGTTCTTCAGCCGGACTGTTCGTATGTGGAATAATCGTCCAGCAATTTGTTTTCCTACCTGCTACGACATTATCAAATCAAGGCCAACGTCAACAATCCATCCCTCCAATACCCTTCTTTCCTAACACAGTGCATTGCATTCATAGGGGGCATCCACTGAGTGTTAGTCAAAAAAAATATGGTCACACATTGGTCACTGTGTCATGCAAACGGAGAGAAAATGCGATGAGAGTTATCACTGACGAGTGCTTAACATGTGCATACAAAAGAAAATCTCGATGCAGACGTTTGGCTTCAACCCTGTAAATACAATATGTTCAACATGTCCATATTAATTACTTACGAACGTCCAAATTCTGTATAAAAACTCACTGTCAACACATTTTATCTGCCCAAATCGATACTATTTCATTAAGCTTAGTCTTTGTTACTTCGCCGACATACATTCTTACTGACTGTTTTCCATTCTCTTGGTTTTTTTTTTTGCTAAAACAATAATTCTAACACTTTCCGTACATTCAGGACTACAGAGCATAACTACAGATTGACGACTGAACATTAGAAAACAAAACGCAATAAATCAGAAGAAGTAAATGTACATCAGGGATGAAAAATCAGTTTCCTCGTTTTGTACTTTCCGTTCTTTGAAATGGTACTTTTGGCTCCCGATGGCACCAAAATAAAAAAAAAATGTTTTCAGAAAATTAAAGTAAATGATAATCTGCAAGCAGTGCTTTCGTCCATTGGCAGTAAGTAATATTTTCTTTGGCAAAGGTGGGAAATTTGTAAACTACACACTATTTATTGGCGTTTAAAAATTTATTTTACCATCATATACAAGTAATCTAGAACTGTAATTCGATTATTATTTTCAACTGGAAATGTGTTCAGTATAAATCCATTTCTGTTTTAGCCAAGACAGATCTGACGACATTGGCTGAAAATTTATTTTTTTTTTTACGTGGGATTCTCACAGAGCGCGTCTCTTAATGTGACAAACGACATATTATTGGAACATCTTTGTTACACTCCATTTCACAATATATGAATTTGTACTTTAGTCTTTCTTCAAATTACTGAAGAAAACAACAGATACGAACATTTGTATAGTATTAAATTAGGCCCAAAAGAGCAGTATCACGGTACTATCGATGACGAAAATGTACCAAAAAAGTACAACTGTGTCATCATTTGCACACATACTCATGTGTATGTATGTGAGCAGCGTTACCGTATTGGGCTTTTTCTACCAAATTTGGTCGGATGGGGTTTAAAATTTTAAGATTTGGTCGGTCCAATTCCATTTTGGTAGATTTAGGACATAATTGTAAATTGCACATTACTATATTTTGTTATTAGTTTTAAAATATGTGTTATTAAACAGTACATATTTTAGTAATAGAAAAAACTAAATTCTTAATTTAATTTTTGGTTTAACCTAAAAAAACGATTATTCGATTCAATGAATGTTATAAGACCGTCAAAGTGCATTTTGATTTATTTTTGGTCGGTGTCTACGCTGTGCACCCTATTTGTAAGCTAATTTAATTATTATTGTGAATTTACATAAAATACAACACTGAAATTATAACGAAGAAGAAAGAAAAAAGGACACGAAAAAAAGCTAACTTCACGAAAAAGAAGAAACAATCATAAACCCGAAGAATAATCCGAAGGAACGTTTGGAATAAAACCCCGAAATTTAAAAAAATTTAGAAAAACTAATTTGATGTTTTTTTCAAATTTTTGGGTAAAATTATTTTATTCACCCCCGCATATTTTTTGGTCCTTACGAACCGGATTTCGAGCCGTTGTTCAATTTAAAAAATAAAATAAATTTTACCCGAACGATTTATTACAGATGCCGACTCAGTTGCAGTTTCTTGGATACCCGAAAATAAAAAAGGTTGTAACCATCCCCTAAACCCCAATCACAGAATACCCAACAAAAAACAAGGTAGGTTTTTGGATATAGTGTGTGTGTGCAAAATAAACAAAAATAATAAATATCAGTGTAGTGCGCGTTTTAGTTTGTTGAAATTATTTCTCTGTTGTTTCGCGGTTCGTTTTTACTTTCGTTCAAACGTACATTTTATAAAAACAAAACTCCAAGTCTCTATTCCCCACTTAGTGCTTACGTAGTTTGTGTGTGCAGCGTCATCTACCACCAAATCATAAATAACAACAGGTACTCTCTGTTCATTTGAGCGCGTTTTGTTATTCTCGTTGTTTCTTCCATTTGTTTTGTGTACAGTGGGCCCGTACTGACCAAAAACTGGTCGATGTAATTTATTTAACAATTACAATTTAATCCGAAACTGTTAATAACGCAATTAATAAGCACTCGGCACATTAATACTGATATTTATTTTTGTTTTCACACAATTTCATAGCGCAATAAATTGTTTTCGAACTATATTCGATAGTTACGACCCGTTATAAAAAGTGATTTTTCTTGCACACTGAAGCGTGTTTTATATAGCACAGTGGTGTTGGTTGGACACACTTGTGAAATTATTTTCTTTCACATTTTGCAATTCTTATTTACATAAATAAAATATATAATATTTATTTCGATTTGGTTGCTGTGTTTTGATTTTGATTTCGAATTTTAAATTTATTATTGATTTCGAAGTTTTTACCGGTGATTATAAAAAATTGCCAACGTTTCGAGACATGTTTTCAGCTATATACAAAAAAAACACCCACATCAGTGACATTCAAAAAATGTATTATCTGATGCAGAAAACTGAGGGTGAAGCCCGAGATATTATAAAAACTTGTCCGATGACAAATGATGGCTTCGCAATGGCCTGGCAAAACTTAGTTGACAGATATGAGAATAAGCGAATTCTGGTCAACGCTCAACTCAAGACGTTATTTAATTTAGCCCCAATTGGGAAAGAATCTGGTCCCACTCTAAAGAAATTGCAACGTACGTTGAACGATTGCATCACGAATCTTGCTTTACTTGGCATTGAAACGACGAACTGGGATGCAATTTTTGTATTCATCTGTTCGACACGACTTCCTGAAGTCACTCTCGGACTTTGGGGACAGTGCCAAGGCACAAGTTCTGATCTTCCAAAATGGGCAAACATGTACAAATTTCTGACTTCGAGATATCAAACTCTTGATTCGATATTCGAGGTGTTCATAACCCGGCATTTTCGGCTAACACGACACCCTATAAAAAGCCCATCAGTCAAAAAGTAAATTCGAATGATAGTAGGAAGTTCAAAAGCTTCGCCACCACTATCCCCGCTCAACCAAATAAAACTAAATGTCATTTATGTTCTGATTCTCATCCGTTCAGATTATGCGCAGAATTTCAAAAACTATCTATACCAGAACGTCTGGAAGCGGTGAAAAGATTTAAATGCTGCTCGAACTGTTTAGCGACCGGGCACACATATAGTAATTGTACGAGTTCTAATGTGTGGTATTTCTGCAAACAGAAACACCATTCGATGTTGCATTGAAAAGATATTTCGACGCAACGGAACTCCTACGCCCATGTTTCTAATAACACACCCGTTAACCCCTAGTCAAATTCAGACCCTTGATCCACTCACCAACAATCGAATTTAAATAATGATGGCCCTTCTACATCGACTGGTACCCGCTCTTTTCAGACTTTTGCAACTGAATTGCAATCTAGTATGTACTCCACCGTCCTTTTAGGTTCAACCGTAGTGGATATGTGTGTACATAAACTAAGATGTTCTGCAAGAGCTCTAATTGACCCAGCATCTCAAGCGACTTTCATTTCGCGAAAGTTACAAAGAAAACTTTCTTTACCCACATTTAGTGCTTTTACAGCCGAAATTATTGGCTTTAATGGTGCTATTGCAGCAAGATCGACTAAGATATGCAGAATTTCTATTGGTTCTCCCATTGATCCCCAATTTTAAGTGACCACCGAAGCTTATGTTGTCGAAAAGCTCACCGGTCGTCTACCAACAGATTCGTTGGCCCAATTTTTAGATTCTCATTTACCCGAAATTTCCATGAACTATCTAAAATGTTCTCATATGGATTTGCTATTAGGTGGAGACATATACTCAAGAATTATGCTCACCGATGTTCACAAACATCCTAGCGGCGACCTTATCGCACAGAAAACCGTTTTCGGCTGGATAGTCACCGGTAAGATCTCCCAACCCAAACCATTACAATCTGTTGTGACATTTTATAACCATCTGGAGCTGAATGACACACTGTCTCGCTTTTGGGGGATTGAAGAAGTGCCCAAGGTGAGAATTCTTTCAGACGAAGATAACTTCTGCGAAAAGTTATATCGTGACACCACATACCGAAATACGGATGGTAGATACGTTGTTTCTCTCCCTTTTAAACGTGAATACCCCTTAGAGCTACAGTTAGCGCAATCTAGAAAGGGTGCTGTTTCCCAATTTATGAGAAATGAAACCCGTTAGTTGAAAACCCCCGCTCTCAAGGCTCAATATGACTCTGTCATACAAGAATATTATTCTTTGGAACAGATGTCGAAAGTTGAAAATGAAAACCCAACGCCTTCGAGACCTTTATACTATCTACCACATCACGCTGTTTTGAAGCCTGACAGTTTAACTACCAAACTTCGAGTAGTTGTTAATGCCTCGTACCCAACTTCTAATGGCATAAGTTTAAATAATGTATTGTACACCGGACCCGTATTAGAATCAGATTTAATGATTTTGATTCTTGGAATAGTCTCCATGCCGGTATGTCTTCAATGCCGATATTGAAAAAATTTACAGGCAAATCTGGTACACCCAGTTCAAACAGCATATCAGCGATTAGTATTCCGCAAGGACCCGAAACGTGAAGTTTGCGATTTCGAATTGAACACCGTCACTTTTGGAGTGAATTGTGCCCCGCACTTAGCTATTAGAACTTTGTTCCAGATATCTGATGATTCCGAATCGCAATATCCTCTAGCAGCCCAGATTATTAAATCTGGCCGGAGATCATAGCATCGAAGAAGCGACCAGAGGTCGCTATCAACTTATTACAGTTCTATCTTCTGCTGAAATGAGTCTGCGAAAATGGACTGAGAACAGTCAAAATCTGCTAGAGGATTTATCCGCTGACTATTTACTAGATTCTGAATTTCCACAAATTTCGGATGCTAGTACTGCCAAAACTTTGGGTTTGCGTTGGAACGCTGGAAAAGATGTTTTCTTTTTTAAGCTTGATTCCACGCCCGTTAAATCTGTCGGTACCAAACGAGCTGTCTTATCTGAAATTGCTAAGTTGTTTGATCCAGCAGGATGGCTGGCCCCGAAAATTATCGTTGCAAAGATAATAATGCAGCAAATCTGGAAGGATAGTATTGGTTGGGACGACTGTTTGAAACCCTTGACTCTAAACAGATGGCTTGCCTTCTTGGATGATTATTCTGAGATAGAAAGGATTGAGGTCCCCCGATGGGTTGGTTTTAATCCTGACCATGAAGTCGAACTTCATGCGTTTTGTGATGCTTCTGAAAGTGCATACGCGGCCACTCTGTATATTCGAATCCAGAACCCGATTGGTGATATCACCACCCGTTTAATTGTGAAAGTGCATACGACTCAGGTATCCTTTACAGAAGGTATTTTCCTGCGATTTTCCAGTCTCCCTCGAGCTATGAGGGTGATATCGTATATTTTCCGTTTGTACCACCTGTCGTTATCAAAATTCAAGTCGACCCACTCGCATTCTACCTTGGAACTTGGTCCACAGGATTTTCACATTCCTGGCTATCACACGTTATCCTCTTTCTTTTCTCACAGAGGTCTTGTGGTTTATATACGTAATGGTGTGGTGTTTCAGAGTCAGCAACATTTAAACTCACTAGATCCAGAATTTAACTCCCTTTGGGTTAAATTCAGGATTGGATCACACACTTTGCATTTCGGGTTTATTTAGAGAAGCCCAAGTTTGGAAAGGGAGGCTACCTTAATGGTTTCGACGCCCTTTCCGATTCCATTTACAATTTTTTAGAAATTATCCGGAAAGTGAAATTGTAGTTGCTGGGGATTTCAATGTCCATAATAATTCTTGGCTTTCCCATTCGAGCCATACATCTCCGGAGGGCCAGTACGCTTAGCTTTTTGCCGCGCACAACGACTTGGCGCAATTAGTGAATGAACCAACACACATTCCGCGTGTTGTAGGGCAACAATAAAACCTTTTCTTAACCTCTCACCCTGAAAAGTATGAGGTTAACATTCTTGCGCCTCTTGAAAACTCGGTTCATTGCACCATATCAGCATCCTTTTCGTTCTCCGATATTCTAGGCTCTTCTAAACCAGTCACGAAGAGAACAATGTACATATACGAACAGGGGCGATGGGCTGAGCTCAACAGTTTTTACCAGCAATTTAACTGGAAATTATGTTTCCTAGACAACAATGTCGATGCTGCTGCTGAAATGGTCGAGAAAATAATTCTTCTTTGTATAAATACATTTATTCCCTCGAAGACTACTTCGATTAAACCTCCAAAAAAATGTTGGTTTAATCAGACATGCAAAGAAGCTGTCAGATCCAAAGAGGAAGCGTTTAGTAACTGGCGTTTAAATAAAAACGTCACTACTTAGTTGCTACGTAAGCAGGCAAGATCTAATTGTGCCAGAGTGCCTAGACGCGAAAAACTTCTCCACGAACAGCGCCTTCGTGCTAAAGTTCTTTCTTCTCCCTGGGGAAGTAAGAGCTTTTGGTCATTCGTTAAAAGGGTAAGGAACAATTCTTTATCCTCTATTTCAACCCTTGTGGACGATGATCAGATATTCACTGACCCGGTTGACAAAGCTAACCTTATGGCTGAAATAGTTGCAAAGAATTCATCTTTGCCAGAAAGCAGTCAACCACTCCCCGTGATCGAGAACGTATCTAGTTCGATGCCTCAGATATTTTTCGAACACGTGGCGTTAAAAGGGTTCTTACAGACCTCAACGTAAATAAAACTCCGGGCCCGGATGGTATTTCAGCACTTGTCCTATGTAAGTGCTCTTCGACGCTAGCTCGTCCATTGCGCAATCTTTTCAATATGTCGTACCGTGCTGGTACTTACCCTTCACGTTGGAAAGTTGCCTATGTTCAGACGATCCCCAAGAAAGGTGAGGCTACTAATCCTGCGAATTACCGTCCAATTGTAATATGTTCTGCGCTCTCGAAGGTTATGGAGAGCATGGTTAATCACCATCTTGTAAGGTATCTAAAGTCTAACGGCCTCCTGAATGATCGACAGTATGGCTTCCGTAGAAATCGATCTACTGGAGACCTGATGTCGTTCCTTACGGAGCGATGGAGTCGATCCATTCACCGCCTTGGTGAAAGTAAGCTCTGGATATTTCCAAGGCGTTCGATAGGGTCTGGCACGGAGCACGCTCTATACGAGTTGTTGTAGATGGGGTCTCATCCAAAGAGCATAGGTTGACCGCAGGAGTGCCACAAGGCTCTGTCCTCTCTCCTTCTTTATTTCTTATTTTCATTGACGACCTGTTGGGGCAGACTGTGAACCCAATATACTCCTTTGCGGATGACAGCAACCTTGTCATTCGTACTCATTTGATCATCGGCCAGGTACTCTGGAGATCAAGGACAAAAGGGGAACGACTCACTTAACCGCGATTTGGCGACGATTTCTGAGTGGGGCCAAATGAATACAGTAGATTTTAATATACAAAAGACCCAGTGCTGTTTGTTGTCACACAAACGTTCCACTGATCCAGCATCGCCGCCAATATCTATGGAAGGTGTGGATATCGACGAACCAGACACTCTTGATGTTATGGGCATGAAGATACAGGGTGATGCTCGTTGGGCAAGCCATATATTCGAAGTGTCGAAAGAAGCATTCAAGTGTTTAGGCTTTTTAAAGCGGTGCAAGAAATACTTCACCCCATCTGATCACGAAAATATTTACACCACGTACATTCGGCCTAAAATGGAATATAACTCCCATATATGGGCAGGAGCTCCAAAGACATCTTTGCAGCTTTTGGACCGTGTACAGAGGAGAGCGGTGGAGATGATTGGGGATAGTAGAGTATCCAACTTTATTGTCTCCCTTCAGCATCGCCGGAATGTGGGATGTGTATCGCTATTCTATAGATATTTCAACGGTATCTGTTCGTTAGATATCCGTCGTCTGGTCCCTGAAGTTAGAACATTTAGTCGGAATACACGGCTATCCAGCAAGACTCATCCGTTCAATGTCAAATGGCCGGTTGACCGGACGACGCACTATAGGGAAAATTCGTTCTTCAGCCGAACTGTTCGCATGTGGAATAATCTTCCAACAAGTGTTTTTCCTGCCTGCTATGACATTATCAAATTCAAGGCAAACATCAACAAACACTACTCCCTCTTTTCTCCCTCCATTACCCTTCTTTCCCACCGCTAACACAGTGCATTGCATTTATAGGGTGCATCCCTGAGTGTTAGTCAAAAAAAAAAAAGTGAAATCAATTTCGTAAAAGTTCGTTTGGTAATTTTGTGCCAACGAACACATTTTCCCGAATACTCGAGCAAAGAGTTGAAGTCTCCCGTAAAAGCTCCCTTTTGTGTTATAACCTCTTTATAGATTCGAATGGTTTTCTACGAATGAATGGCAGATTCAGCCGATCTCAGACGCTTACGTACGATGAGCGTTTCCCGAAAGTTCTCCCATATAGCGGTCTTTTCACAAAACTCTACTTAGAATATGTTCATCAGTACTCTATACATGGAGAAAACTCGTTAATGTTACGACTTATGCGGGTCCCAAAACTCAAAAATCTAATGCGAACTGTGATACACAATTGTCGTGTGACCTGTAGAAAAAGAAATCTGCCGAGCAGATTATGGCCGCTCTTCTCCCAGAGAGAACTTCACAATCTCGTCCTATTACCTGCACCGGCGTTGACTTTGCAGAACCCTTTGAAATAAAATCCTATATCGGCAGAGGTTGTCGAATCACAAAGGGATACGTATTAGTCTTTGTCAGTTTCGCAACAAAGGCTACATCTTGAAGCCACAAACGATTTGTCGACAAATTGCTTCATTGCTGCGTTTACCCGTTTTTTCTCTCGTTGAGGATGCCCCGCGAAAATCTTTTCTGATAATGAAACTACCTTTGATGGAGCGTACAATATTTTCAAAAAAGATCAGACCCAATTTCTCCTTGACGTAAAACGCCAAATATTAAAACTCAATGCCTTTCAATTGATGGAATGACATTTTATTCCACCCGGAGCTCCACATATGGGTGGTCTCTGGGAAGCTGGAGTTAAAGGTTCAAACCTCATCTAAAAAAGCTTTCCAACGCCCAAAGGTTCACCTTTGAAGAATTTACTACCATGTTAGCAAGAATTGAAGCATGTTTGAATTCCAGGCCCCTTAGTCCGATGAATGATGATCCGAGTGATTTGAACCCGTTGACTCCTGCACACTTTTTGATAGGAAATGCATTGCTTTCTCCCCAGAACCTGATGTGAACTCAGAAAAGTTAAGTTAACAAAACCGTTGGCAAAAACTGAAAGTTCTACATCACTTTTTCGCTAGAAGATGGAAAGATGAGTATTTAGTCGAATTTCACAAAAGGAATAAGTGGATGTACCCTCAGCGCGATGTAGCTGTAAATGATTTGGTCGTCATTAAAAAAGACAATTTGCATCCAAATGAGTGGAATATAAAGTAAAAGTATATATAGGATCAGATTCCAAAGTACGAGTGGCTGATGTACGGACCGCAAACGGCGTCCTTTCGCGGCCAGTAGTGAAACTCGTACTGCTACCCAACTCCGAACACCACTAACACGTTTTTTTGTTTTTTGTCAGCCCAACCACGACGACTTACCTCCGAACGTTCGGTGTCTGAAGAGGCCCCCGCTGGATCCCCTACTAAGGTGTTGTCAGAGTCAGCCGTCCGTTGTCGTATTTGCTTGCAAAAGCACTTGTTGCGACGATGCCCCCGATTCCGAGCTATGGACCCAAAAAAGCGACTGGCAGCAGTGCAGCAGAACAAATACTGCATAAACTGCTTGGACCAGTCGCATTTTGTTAGGGACTACCGAAGTCGGGACAGATGCAGGGAGTGTCTGTCGGAGCATCACACAATGCTTCACCAGCCTCACCATATGAGGCAGCGAGGAACCGACAGCACTCCCAATCGTCGAAACAAAAATTAAGAGGAAATTACAAAAGTGCCTGGAAAATAATATTAAGTGATCAAAAGCTATTACTGCTACATCAACAAAAGTTATATCCCTAACAGCTATACCGTCAACATCAATCCAGAAAGCGATCCCGCCAACAGCAATCCTGCCAACAGCGATCCAACAGAAAGGACTGGCAGAAGGTTTCCGGAAATCGTAAGCTGGTTTATAGCCTTTAAATATATATTATATAAAATTTTACAATAAAAAAGTAAAGTTAAAGTGTAAAACTGGACGACTTAATCGAACAATTTACCAATATGACTACTAATAGCTAAGATCTAACAACATAATTCGTTACCAGGTTGGTTGCAGAAAATTTGTCTGCATTCACTGACAGGAGCTGACAGTGTAGTTGAATATCAGACCCAAAATATAAACGAGTTGCCTGAGTTTAATGGCAAGGCTAATACTTATGTGAGCTGGAGGAAGGCTTCTCAAAATTGTATGAGCCTCTATACTGAAGGCGGTCGAATATATTTCGCAGCTCTCACAATATTAAGAAATCGTGTTCCGTTCTTAATTATGTTCTTAATTATGATGTCATAATTAGTAGATTAGTCTTTCATTCGCCGATAAGCGGTAAATACACAGTCATAAACAAGAGATGAGTATCCATAGACAGGGATCAATGTCCGTCATAGAATACTACAATCTTGACAATAGAAAACTAACATTGTTGATAAACAAGACAATAATGACATTTTTTTTTTTTATTTTTTTTTATTTTAATTACAATACAAAGTAAATTTATATTCTAATTTTGGGTCCAAGGATAAACCGAGTGACAAAGACTATTTGGCTTGATTTTTTGCAGCGACAGACCAAAGCCTCTGGTGGGAATCGAACCCACAACCCCCACGCTGATAGGCAAGCACGCTACCAACTCGCCTACCGGGGCGCTTATAATGACATTTACTTTGTCATTACCAACGAATTAAATAATAAAAATAGACAGACAGCTTTAAATCAATGGATATTGATTCGTCCAATCGTCATCCACAGCGTAATGAATAAAAGTTTCAACAAAGGAATTATGATTTTGGTCGTAGTAATTCAACAAAGGAATTATGATTTTGGTCGTGGTAATCGACAAAATCATAATTATCATAGTAAACCAAAACATTTGGAAGTGAATGTTGCCACAAACATTCCCATCCGACAGATAGCTACATTAATGCTCAACCGAAAACTCAAAGAATTAACAATATCGATAAAGGTAATTTTTTAGAAGAAAACTCGGACTCCCTTTCCTGCGCCGATGGGACCGAGCAATAAATTGTGAACTCAAAATGCTAATAGATACGGGGGCAACTGCTTGTTACATCAAGACAGGCATTTACCGGAATATGAAGAAATTAGCTATTATGAACAGAGTAAAGACAGTAAATAGCTATGTTGTTATCACACACTATCATATTCCACTATCATATACTCTGATTTTAGTAGGCTATAATTTGCTTAAAAAATTAATGCGTCAATTGACGTTAATAACTCAGAGAAACCATCTGAGACCGTTGAGGTAAACAAACTCAACACAAAAAAATGTTTGGGGAAATCAGATAGGTCTGAGAAAACCCCCTAGAAATGCCATCGTGTATAAATCCAACAAATTTGAGGAAATAATTCTATAGTAGAACAATTCGACAGTATAACTAGTACAAATCAACTACTAAAAATTAAAATCAGCTCCGATCATTCTACGTCTGCGAGAACTCAGACTTCATGTAGCAACAAAATCTCGTTGCACACAACAAACAGTTCTTGTTCTTCTTACTTAGACAAGACTGAATCTACAGCCCATATAGAACGATGTAGATTGACAAATGAAATAAGGACAGACATTTCCAAGAGTCATTCCACAATGGAGTATACTTATCCTTTTTCAGTCAATGTGTTCGTAAATGAGGAAATCAATAGAATGCTGGAAAATGGCGATATTAGATCCAGCACTAGTCCTTATAATTCTCCCATATGGGTTGTTCCAAAGAAAGGAACCAACAGTGATGGTACTTCCAAGTTTAGGCTTGTAATTGACTTCAAAATAATTAATGAAAATACAATTCCGGACAGGTATCACATACCTGAGACCAATATAATTTTGTCTAATTTGGGTAAGTCCAAATATTTTTCTACAATTGACCTCGATTCTAATGAATCCTGATGATACCGAAAAAACTGTTTTACCATTTGGTTTAAAAATGCTCCTAGTATTTTTTAAAGGGCTATGGATGGTATCCTTCGTCTATATGTACACGCTGAAAAAAAATGGTAATTTTAACAAATTTCAGCAAACAAGTTCGCATCAAACATATATATATTTTTCCATACCACAAATATAAACTTGTTTGTAGGTGATAAATATCAAATGTATATGTATGAATTTTTGACTTACTTCTTATTTTTTTTTCAATTTGTGAATTTCTATATAACAATCCATCTCATTCTCTCGGTATTGCTTTTACTTAAAGAGGGTAAATGCATAAAAAAAAATTACGAAAACTGTTGCAAATACACACTTATTCGCACCCAAATGTTGTACTTTGTTGAATTTAATAAGTTCGTTGTCTGTTTTTCCCAAACACGCTATTGCTTATACACAAATATGTAATAATAATAGCAAACGAGTTATATTTACATCCAAATATTCTTTGTGTATAAGGAAATAAGCTTTACTTGCTACAAAGATCAAACACGCGTTTTACTTTTGTGTGAACATTAAAAAAAGACGTATTTTTCAGCGTGTACACTAGGGTTATTTTTTTTTACATTTTTTGCAAATATCAGTTCTCCCAAGGTAAAATCGTGTAGGGCATGGGAAAATATTAAGAACTGCATTTTCAGTTTTTCGCTATCGTTAAAAAAGGTCCCGCACCTAACGCCATGAAGTTGTCAATGAACATATTTTTTTTTTATTCAAATTATATAGTATTTATGTGAAAATACTTTGCTTTTCATGTCATTTGTGCAATCTTTCATACTTTTCTGTTTCCAAGAAACTAATTTTGAAGGCTTAAATGAGGCATTAATAAAATTTACGAAAGCCCACGAGTGTTTCATCAGACATTGCGTACCAACACCATCTGCAATTGCAAATCAACAGCGCAGCAATATATGCCCAGAACGTGGAATTAAATTAGTCCACACTGAATTTGAAGTTTTTGTCTTTTAATACCTAGTCATAACCATATAATGTTATAATTTTTGTATAGAGTATTTAAAAAAAAAATTTTAAAAAAAATAAATGCATTTTAGAAATCGCTTTAGGCGCGGGACGTTTTTTCACCAAATTGAAGTAAAAAAATGTGTTTTATTATCAAAACATAATTGGCCGTAAGATAGACCCTTGGGAGAATGACGTCCAAAAAAAGTTATAACCCTAGTGTACACGTTAAAAAATACTTCTTTTTTTTTGTTTACACACAAGTAAAACGTGTTTGCTGTTTGTAGCAAGTAAAGCTTATTTCCTTCTACACAAAGCTTATTTGGATGTAAATATAACTCGTTTACTATTAGTATTACATATTTGTGTATAAGCAATTGCGTGTTTGGGAAAAACAGACAACGAACTTATTAATTTCAAGAAAGTACAACATTTTGGTGCGAATAAGTGTGTATTTGCAATTGTTTTCGTAATTTTTTTTTCTGCATTTACGCTCTTTAAAATAAAAGCAATACCGATAGAATGAGATGGATTGTTATATAAAAATTCACAAATTGAAAAAAAATAAAAAGTAAGTCAAAAATGCATACATATAAATTTGATATTTATCACATACAAACAAGTTTATATTTGTGGTATGGAAAAATATATATATGTTTGATGCGAACTTGTTTGCTGAAATTTGTTAAAATGGCCATTTTTTTTCAGCGTGTAGGCCAAATATGTCACGTTTATATGGACGATATTATAGTATTTTCAGAAACACTACGTAAGCACTCTGAAGATTTAAGACAAATTATGGATACACTGGGTAGGGCTCACATAAACATTTCTCTGGAAAAATCTAGATTTTTTGAAGAAAGAAATTGAATTTTTGGGTTATAGGCTTGCTCATAGGGAATATTGACGACCCAACCTAGTTTCCGGAATATTATGCAGTCCTGAGAATCTTTATTAGCCGACCTCATTAAGAAACTTTCAATAATAAATTTCTCCACACAAAGTCATTTCCAATGGACATTATTAATACGGAAGAACCCATACAAATACAGAGCCCATAGAAATGTTGATGAAAATATCAAGCAAATAGAAAGCTTGTACTATTGATCAGAAATGCGTAAGAAAATGAAAGAATATGTTAAAAATTGTGCCATTTGCAATAAAAATAAGTCTGAAAGAACTCCTCAGAAGATACAAATTCAAAATTGCATATTGACATATTTTATGCACAGTTTGGGAAAATATGACCCATTTCCATTCATTTGTCCAAGCCATATGTATTTTGGCAAACTCCAGTCGTTTCAGTTTAATTTTGTCCATCTTATGGATGGAGTAGACTTTAAATAACGAGCAATTGTTCTTGTAGTAACAGATAAGTCCAGTTTTTCTTTTATTTTCCTGTAGGTTAGCCGATTTTTGGTTGCTTCCTCACGAATTCGTCCTTTATCCTTCAAGTTTAGTTTTGAATTACCTTTGCAAATTACCTTTTCGAAAATAATTTCTTATTGCACATTCGGAATGATTTAAAAATTTAGCAATTTTTCTGTTGGATTGTCTATCTTTTTTAAGGGAATCGATGAAATTCTTTTCATATTCATTTAAACGCTTACCCGAGCCCATTTCTGTAAAAACGTAGCATCAAAGAACATTTTTTGCTTTATGATATTTGTACTTTATGATATTTTGTATCAGTGATGATATTTTGTAATTAGCATTTTCTTACCAAAAACTAAATATTTAGTTGCTATTTTACAATAGATAATACTTTTTTTTGCTGATGCGTTCAAACGAATGTCACACCAAAATTATATTAGTTTTTGAGACCATTTGATTTTTGCTTAAACAAAAAATGTTCGCCATGTAACGGTTCTTACATTCCATTGCTTACGTAGTGTTGTGATAAAAAAAAGAAGTAATCACTTCATTTCGGTATCTGATAGCCACACAACAAACAATTTTCAAACATTTTTAAGGTGCGCTCAAACGAATGTCGACCACTGTAGTACCACGAACGGGCAAGTGGAAAGAGTTCATTCCACTATTATTGAAATGGGGAGGTGTATAAGAGAAGAATATAACATAGTAGATACCCTGGAAATTATGTTCAGGGTATCACAACAATATAACGTAACCGTATATTCCGTCACCAAATATCGACCATATGATGTTTTCTATAACAAAATATCTCATGAAGACGTTGCATATAAATTAAGGACAGCTCAAGAAAGAATGCTTCAAACCAATAATAAAGACAGAAAAAATAAGGAATATGTATCAGGTCAATTTATTTATGAAAATAAAGTAGGCGAAAGAAAACAAATTGCAACCTCGATATAAAAGACAGACAATAAAGGAGGACTTAGGTAATAAGGTCATACTTAATAATAAAGACCGAATTATCTACAAAGACAATATAAAAACTTATCCTGTTTCCTAAGAGTTATATTTATGTATATATTTATAGAAAACTATTTTCTTAACCATTGTCACATTTGCCTTCGCGGATATAAAGGATTATACAAGGGAGCACTATGTCTTAATCAAAAATGAGGATGTACTGGTACAAGGAGTACGACGATATTTTGCATGTAACAAATTTAACTTACTATAGGGAATTACTGATAGGGGAGAAAAACTTCTTTGAACAAGAGAATTCTAAACATTTTTAGACCCAGTCAGAATTTTTAGATATCGACATGGAAATTCAGTTGGACGAAACACTTATAATACAATTGGATAATAGGAGAATTAAACGAGGAATTAATGAGTTAGGAACGGTCTGGAAATGGATTACAGGCAAACCTGACCATGACGACTTCACATATATTACGAACAAAATTAATGACTTAATAACAAATAAAAATAAACAGAATGCTACGCATTCTGAACTTTTCAGTTGAAAGACTAAGCAATGCCGTTAATACACTTACTAGACATGCCTATGGGAAAATTGTACGAAGACACAGACTTAGAGTGGTAATTACTGATTTACAGAACACAGTTCAAACTATAGTTTTGGCAAAAGCCTCAATACTCATTCCTACTGAATACAAGCATATACACACAAAAGACTTACTTGACGCTTTGAAATTCAAAATTGTACAAAAAGATTTCATAATATTTATGTAAAGGGTGTTTTTTATTGAGGTATAGAACTTCGAATTGAAATAAAACACAAGAAAATCGTTTTAATGTCCATCGATTTGGCTTTATTGGAAGGATAATTTTATGCCATTAATGTTTAAATATGATTTCGGTTATGTGGCCGCCGCGGCTGTCTCGAATAAAGCCAATTCTACAGGTCCAATTTTCAACCACTTGTTGGAACCACAACTCATCCACATTCATGCCATCCAATTCGGGAACAAAATAGTCGGTTATCATGGCTCTATACCGGTCTCCATTAACGGTAACTGACTCTCCAGCATTATTTCGGAAGAAGTATGGCCCAATGACTCCACCAGCCCATAGAGCACACCAATCAGTCAGTTTTTGTGGATGTAATGGCATAAAATGGACGGAGCTTGCGGTGAACTTCGCGAACTGAACCATTACTTTCGAAATAAATTTGCACGATTTGCAATCGTTGTTCTTTTGTCAACCTGTTCATGATGAAATGGCAAACCAAACTAAATATTAATCACTTGACAGCTGACAAAATGGCCGCCAGTTAAAAAAGTGATGCCAACTTAAAGTTCTATATCCCAATAAAAAACACCCTTTACAAAAAGTATCTGTTAATACACGATAAATGTAATCTATCAGAAAGTAAATCAATTGCCCAGTCTGATGGCAAATTGCAAATACCAAAGGTGATTATTAAATGTAATAATACATATGTTAATGTAAAGGAATGCAAACTACAATTAAGTCCAAATCCAAAATTTGAAAATAGAAATTTTATGAATCTAATAAAAAATGAGAATTCTAATAGCCCTGTAATTAATATTATTTTATTGCTAGTATGTTCATAATAATATTCCAAATATTCCGGGTCCAGAAAATTACTTCATTATATAGAAACTTCATTATAAACAATATTTAAAACAATAAGGCTACACTTTTACATCTTTCTTAAATGAAGCCTGTAGAGTAGCCAAATCAGTTAACGGATAAACGTCTTCGTAATCTCAATAAGCCTGCCTTCCGTCTTTCGAAAATCCTGCCTTTCTTAAACAATTCGTAATTGTTTCTGGTTTTACAAATGCATTTCACACTTAATTCGAATAGCTTGAAGTAAATCTACGGCCAAAACAGGTTCGTTCTCATCCGTTTGTGACAATATGTTCATCAAAATTAGTTTTCTGTAAAGTTGTTTTATAGCCTTTTCACATATACCGCGTTTCACCGCATTTCGCTCTCTTGAAATCATTTGTAAATTATGGTGTTCACATATGCTTTTGTGACTTATTGTCATTTCATGTGACATTTCTCATTTCTGTTTTGTGTTTTCTGTTTGTAAACAACACAAACGCACATTTGTGAATAAAAAAAGATAAAATAATATAAAAAATGGATTTAATTTTTATAATATTTGAGTTTATATCATTGTATGAATGGATTCAATGAAATAAATGGTTATTTTACTAATACAATGGATTTGTATCGAAGGAAAAGAAATTTGCAAAACAAAACAAACTAGAAGAAACAAACAAACAGCTGTTTTCCCCTCATTTTTCTGACATTTGCTTTCAACCAGCACTGCAAATTTTTTCATTGTATTCCTTTTTTTTTACTACTTTTGCAGTACAACACTGTGCTCTCTCTCATTTTTACTGTGATTTCAACGAAATTACGAAAAATGAGCATAATGTCTGCGTTTTTTTTGTATGGAAATAAGTGTAATTTCAAGTGTAATTTGCCTCAATTCATCCAAAGAGAGCGAAATGCGGTGAAACGCGGTATATGTGAAAAGGCTATTACGTTGTGTATAATCGTTGAAGTGTTGGGTGGAAAATGCGCAAGCTCAATATTTTGCAGCTTATCTTTTATCTTCTTAGGGTGCGCAGTGCAGTTAACAATAAAAAGTAAAACATTCCTTTTTTGAGAAACGAATTTTTTGTCAAGCACTAAAAGCCACTTCGTAAAAATTCCACTTGTCATCCAGTCTTTTGTGTTGAACTGATAATGCACATCTAGAGATCTTACTTCTTTAAAACATCTATGATTTTCCAATCACAAGCAGTTTTAGTTTCTCCAAACCAGTCATATTGCCTGCTACTAGGGTAGTAATTCCCCATTTGCTCTGTTTTCCTTCAAAGCATTTCTCGTTTTTGAATGTTGGTGTTTTATGTGGCAAACATTTAAAAACAATCCAGCCTCATCGGCATTAAAGATGACATGTTGATCATATTTTTGTATCAATCTCGGTAAAACGTTCATAGTCCATTCATCACGAGATCTTATGTTGGCGTCTGCACTTTCCCCACATAAGGTTTTTGCTACAATACTATGCCATTTTTTAAATTTGTCTAACCCTACTGTGCTAGCTTCAAAATCTTCGTGACTCAATGAATCAACGAACTCTTCGGCTTTTTGCTTCATTAATGGGCCAGATATAGGAAGATTTTTTCCACGCAGCATTGACCCTATTGAGCATTGCTTTATCAATATCCTCAAAAAGACAGGTTCGCAGCCTTTTGCGTTTAGTGCTCAATTGCTCTTCTTCTACACTTTATAGAAAAACTGCTTTGTTTTTTTAAAATATTTGATAATGTGGTGGGAAGAATTCCAAATTGTTTAGCTACATCTAAACACTTAGCTACTCCTTCTTCGCTAATATGGAATTCCCTAATTATATGTGACTTCATTCTTGGTACACAGAGCTGTTAGCGTGCGTAACAGAATTTTTTTTGAAAAATTCATTATAATTATCTTTTTTAAATACACAGAGAGAAAGAAAGCTTGCCAAAAATCCAGAAAAAATGTTTGCCCAGTTGAGTTAAAACAGTGTTAGTTTGATGACTCGGGACGATTCATCGTATAATTCAAATATATCGCTATTTGTAAACATTAATAATTAAAAGCCACCCGATCATCCATTTGGTGGCCAGCTGAAATATGAGTTATATTGTAAACAAAATTAACTTGAAGCGATTCCGTAATTCCATGAATAGTCTTTGTTGGTTGTCCAAAAATTTCTTTTTGCGAAAATCAAACAAGGCGATTGATTTTTGGCTTCGCTCGCTTCCGTATTGAATATTTAGAATACGTTTGTTATAGATCGGCACTCATTTATTTTATTCTCATGGTTATTATTACTCTCTTGAAAAGTACGAAAACAGAGATACAAATTCTGAAATATTGCACTTTGTAGAATTTAACACGGTTAGGGAATATCTTTAAGCCATTTATTTGAAATTTTGTCTATGCCTGGATTTTTTTTTATTTTTGAGGTTCTTTATAACACTCCTTATATGCCAAATATTTACATTATTCGGGTTTTGCCCATTCAAGCTTTCAGTATTCAATTTACTAACTAATATGTCTAATTTTTGAGTATTTGTGGTATAGAACATATTATATTTGAGGCAAGCAACACCTTTGGTTTTCTTCCTGATAATTTTGGAAATGTTCCAAAATTTAGGAGAAGATTTGTCTAAACTTCTAGCATGCTATTCCAATTTTAGTTTCTAAAACTGGCTATATTATTTTTTTTTAAATTTAAATTATAAATAAACAATTAGTAAATGTTGTGCTATAAGTGGTATATTATGGGAATACCGATTTCGTTTTGGATTCATCCCTTGCTAACTAGGTACAAAAGGGCCTCGATGGGTACGTATCCATTTTGTAATGTAGTATGTATGTATGTATTTTTCATTGGGCCATAATTAAATTATTTTCTTTGCATTCAGTGCTTCTCAGAATATGGTTCAGAATAAGATGGATAATAAAGTTGCCAATTCTACTCACTTCCGATATACTATAGAGTTCCCCTATCGATATATATTTAGTAAAGTTACTACTCGGAGATCTAGTAGTATATAAAGATGTACAAATTCTTAAGTATTTTCTTTCAAATATTCGAATTTTCTCCATATATGACGGGGAAATGCTACAAACACGCATTTTACTTGTGTGTGAACATTTAAAAAAGACAGATTTTTCAGCGTGTAGGATTGCTTTTATCTATAGTCTGTGAATTGTTCTGTACAATATCAGCAAAGCTGATGTCGGGGTCTACATTATTATACGTTTTATTTGTTCTACTATAGACTAAATTTTCTTTTTTAGCTCGCAGTTTCTTTTGCAGCTCTTTGCACATATGACAGCCTTTATATGAGGCAGGGTGGCAGTGTTTATTACACAATACGCAGAATAGTTTTTCTATCTCCTCTGTTGGTACTGTAGTCTGGGAAAATTTTCGTATATCGAGTGTTTCTCTTCATTTTATGCATCTAGGAGGTAAATTACAATTCGCAGCACTATGAAAAAAGCTTTGACACCTTCTGCATTGTGGATTCCCAACTAATACAACGATGGAGGAATCCATTTATTTTTTTTAGTTCGCTTAATTTACTGTCGCTCTTTATTTGGACTAAGTATATTGGGAGATCATATACCTCTTTCATGGACTTTTGTGTTTTAAATTGGTTCACTTTTGCAAATTGTAGTTCTTCGCTTTGGAATTTACAAAGTTCATCATAAACAACTGTAGGGTCAGTGTATGCGCTGAGGCCTTTTACTAAGTATGTTTTTTTTTAAGACTTTTGGAGTATATATTTGACTACATTTAAGACTTTTGGGGTATATATTTGACTACATTTGCTTTAACTCCAATGTAGTCTGTCATTGAGGATAAAAATAATGATATTTTTGTTCCTAATTCTTTAATCTTAAAATCATTTATACCCCTATTACGGTTTACAACTAAACTCAGTTGAGTTGAAATTGAAACAACTCAACTATAATACAACTTAACTCCTTTTTGGTATTACGAATTACAACTAGTTTCAGTTGAAATCGTATTGACGTTGCCAACCTAAAAAAGTGATGATTTGACAACTGATTAAACAGCTGATGGTATTGCGACAAGAAATTTAAACACAAAAAAATAGATTATTGTTTGTGAAAAAATTATTATTGTTTGTGAAATCGTGCTTTTTGTTAATAAATAGTGAAATGGACATTTGTATAGATTTATTTTACAACGACGAAAGTGTTGATGAGAACATTGATGTTCTACGGAAACGAAGAAGTCTCCGGGATCACTCTAATCCATTGGAACTTCCAAACAGCAAGTAAGAAAAGGTTGTGGTTATAATTGAATAGCCTTTAAAAACTTTTTGCTTGCAGGTTTACAAGTTATTTTCGCTTAAATAAGGATGCATTTTGCTATCTGCTAAATGAGACGAAGGAGCTTTTTAATAAACCTGTGCGAGGTACGGCTATACCTCCTATTTTGAAGCTATGCGCAACTCTCAGGTTCCTTGCAGACGGCAGTTACCAAAAATGCAGTGGAAATGACTTCAATGTTGGATTGGCACAACCTACAGTATCTGTAGTTATGAAGGAAGTGTTAAATATAATCGAGCAGCATATGTCAGCGAAATGGATTAAAACCCAAATGACGGAAGAGGAGCAGAACACTTCAATGCGTGCATTTTATACAAAAAATAGATTCCCGGGAATATTGGGATGTATCGATATCGATGTATCGGCGTGCTGTTGTAACTTTATTTTTTCTATAAATTTGTTTCAAATTGCAGATTAATTATTAATTAATTACAAATGTGTGCTTACCCGATCTCCATTTTGCTCTGATAATTTTTTTGAAACAACTGGCATTGATCAGTTGTAATTTTTTGATGAGTTTGTCAACCGCACAAGCACAGGGTTGTAAACGGTAATACCACAAAAGAGTTGTAATACGATAAATTACAACTTGAAATTTTTTGAATGGTTGAGTTGTTATCGATAATACCAAATTGTAAAATTTCAACTGAAATTACAACTCAACTGAGTTTAGTTGTAAACCGTAATAGGGGCATTATTTTCCTTCCCATCTTTATGAACTTAATTAATTCTTTAGATTCCACCTCAAAAATATTGATGGGTGAAACATTTTTATTTTGGTTGTTATTTGTTTTCTTCTCTTTGTACATATCATTCCTCTTTTTGTAGAGTTATTTTGGTGTAGATTTTTTGTATTATCTCTGTTTATTATATCCTCTTCGTTTGTAGAATTGTTAGATGTTGTTGTTTTTAAAGTGATTTTCAAATTGCTTTAAATATTCTTGATCGCAGTCTATGTCGTTGTCAAGAATATCATAGTAATTATTTTTTAGTTGTTTAGCCATTTGCTGAGCTTTGCACGTTTCTTTTTCTTTCATTTTCTATTTTCAAGGTATTTTGTTGTGTGGTTATCATTGTTTTTATTAAAGTGTTGTGTGTAGTTCTGAGCATCAAGCTCACTCATTTTTTAAGTGAGGTTTTTGTAAGAGTCTATTTCTCTTTTAGGACTTGTAAATGAGAAACATAAATGCACATACAATAAACGAAAAAAAAACGATCATCTCCGCTATACGCCCGTCTATCATGACAGTCACTATAGAACCATATTAATAGAAATAACAGTGTTTAAAAATTAGGTTTGTTGATCTACCATCGAATAATGGACATGCGCAATGTGCAACCTTTATTTTTCCAACCGTAGAACAAAACACACAAAGATAACAACAACAAAAATTAGAGCACATAAGTAATCTTTGTCAACTTTGACTGCAATTCTATTGTGCGTAATCTGAATTTGTATCGTCAACAGTGTGACCATTTTAGCATTTTTGCAGCTAAATTTAGCATATTTAAACCCTCACCCTACGGGTAGGAGGGTATATATCATTTGATACGGCTCAAAAGTGTAACACATAGAAATATCCACATTAGACCCCAGGTGTCTTTGAACCAAATTCGATTCGTGACTTTCTGAATCGTTTGAGCCATGTCCGTCTGTCTCTCCTGCTGGTACGCACGATAACTTTCGAAAGAGTTAAACAATCACTCTGAAATTTGGCATGGCTTAATATTTTCCCAAATTGCATATGTGCTATATGGCCACACCCCTTCGGGTACCTCCCATACAAATGTACCATCCCGCCCCATTAGAAATCGTGTAATAATATCAATATGCCCAACGCGATCTTGTCCAAATTTTGTATTCAGTAAATCTATAGCTAGCCAAAGTTTTAGACAAAAATTTGGAAGTCTGGCAACTCCCCTTCTGGTACCTCCCATACAAATGTACCATCCCGCCTACCTTAGAAGTCGTGTTATAATAGAAATATACCCAACGCGATCTTGCCCACATTTAGTATTTAGTAAACGTATAGTTAGACAACGTTTTGGACAAAAATTTGGAAGTCTGGCAACTCCCCTTCTGGTACCTCCCATACTAATGTACCATCCCGCCTACCTTAGAAATCGTGTAATAATATCAATATGCCCACCGCGATATTGGTCAAATTTTGTATTTAGTAAACCTATAGGTAGATAAAGTTTTGGACAAAAAGTCCCATACAAAAGTACCATCCCGCCCACCTTAGAAATCGTGTAATAATATCAATATGCCCAACGCGACCTTGCCCAAATTTTGCATTTATTAAATCTAAAGCTAGACAAAGTTTTGTACATAAACTTGGAAGTCTGTTAACTCCCCTTCTGGTACCTCTCATACAAAAGTACCATTCCACCCTCTTCAGAAATCGTGAAATTATATAAATTCGCTAATCGAATCTTTCCGAAAAATTTCACATATTTTTGTACTTTTTTTATTAAAAAAATTGGTTGTCCAAATCTACTTTAAGACAAAAACATTATAAAAGCATTTACGCTGCGATTAATGATGACATGCAACCATTAAAATTGGTAAGAGCTTGTGACACTAGATAGTTGTCAATTGAATCAGCTCTAAATCGTATAGAAAGTCAATGGCTAGAGTTGAAAACACATGTTGAATTTGTCGCAACGGTAGAAAATATCATCAAGCTAACATTTTAAAAAAATTTACTCTGACAAAAATTTATCATATCTGAAGTTTTTGAAACCTTTGCTCTCAGATGTACAAAAAGTAAATAAAATGTTTGAAATAAATAATGCTGAACCTACTCTGTTGCTATCAGAATTATATGTTCTTTTGAAAGACCTTTCCTATCAAATTGTTTTAAAATTTACACTTTTGATCCCTTAATTTCGCGTTTACAAGATTTTTTTTTCCAACGCCATACTTAAATTACAGCTTTGAAGAATTTTTAAAATCGAAGAAAGATGTAATCAATTCTGAAGACGAAAAGGATATAAGATTTACTTGCCACAAGTTTTTAGCTCAGTTAATATATCAGCTTTTCTGTAGAAAACAGTTTAAAAAGTGACAAATTTAAATTACATTGGACAGTGGACGAAATTCCCATTTAAGAAAGGCAATTGCAAAAGCTAAGTAAAGGGTTTTCCAACAAGAAGTGTTATTTTGAAGTTTTTACTCTTTGACATTTGACAAGTATAAACTACGACATTACTAAAAATGGAACGATACACGCTTTAACAACGCATTGAAATAAATAAAATTCACTACAAAAATGGTGAAAATCTTGCAGTCACAGTTCGCAAAACTAAAGCATTTTTGGGTGGTAGTAAAACACCTTGTCGGACCGCAATACAGAAATTGATGGAAAAATTCGAGCTGTTGGGACAAGTCAGTGATGTGAAGAATAAAACCCATGCACGTCGCCCGTGCTGCTGTAGCCCAAAGTGTTGAAGAAAACCCATGTTTCTCCATTCCTCGTCATTCATTGGAAGTGGGCATTCCACAAACGTCATTACAACGTATTTTGCATAAAAACTTATAAAGTTCAGTTAACACAAGCACTGGCCGATCATCAACAACGTCGTGTCTTTGCTGATTGGGTCCTTGAAATTCATAAAAAAAAGATCCGGAATTCCATCGAAAAATCATCTTGACTGACAGGCCCATTTCCACCTCGGTGGCAACGTCAATAAACAAAATTGTCGCATCTGGTCCGGCGGGGTCATTGGCCCTTACTTTTTCGAAAATGAGGTTGGATCAACAGTTACGGTGAATGGATTGGAATTGGATGATATTGATCTGGGCAACGTTTACTTTCAACAAGATGGCGCAACGTACCACACAAGCAACGGGAAAAGTTTTCGGACCGTGCGATTTAACACCTTGAGGGTGATAATGTATTAAGTTTATAATTAAAATTTATCATTTGTAAACAAATGATGTTCAACAACAATACATGGTTGAATTATTATATGACATTGTTTTATTATAATGAAATATATTTCTAAGGTAACATTGAGTACAAAATTTTAATAAATTAACCCGTTTGTAAGTTAAGCATTTTTTTTTTTGACATTTTAATATATTTTTTTATCATTTTTAGCAATATTTTAATGCTGATTTATCTGCAACACTGTTTTAGATTTGGTCACACTGATTGTCAAGCAATCAAGAGAGACTGACAAAACAGATATGAATTTAGAGGTAATAAACTAAGATGTTAAATTTGACCGTCACACTGTGGTCAATATTTTGAGATAGCGGCCAAAACTCCTTTTGGTTTTTGTTCTCCGATTTTAAAGTTATTAGACTCATATGAAAGTAGACAGTAGTAAACCTCGGGAGCCAAAAAATTAGAACTCTATTTTAACTATTTCACTGAGAACAGGGTGGTCCAAAATGGGCTTTTTCAGAATTTAGTAATTATGATAATTTTAGTTAATTTTTAAAGTTGAAATGATCATAACTTTTTTGTTTTTCAAGATTTTTGGACGAAATAAATTTTGGGTTGTAACTGAACTAGAAAAAATTTAAGCTCTACTGTTTTCAGAACAATTTAAATATTTTTTTTAAAAAAGGTCTAATTTATCGGAAATTTCCTACTTCATAGAGCACAACTCCTGTGAGTCAAGCTGAGTCAAAACACATATTTACTATTTTGTAGTCCTAACCCTCCCCTACATTCCTATATATACATGTCCATGCATCGGGACTGCACTTTTTGAGCTACAGCAATTTTTCTGACCCAAGGTAAGATATTCGGTACAAATGCACGTCATATTTTTTGAGAAGTTATTTGTATGTGAAAGTGGCTATTATGCATATATTTTGATGAAATTTTGTACAAGAGTTCTTATTGACCCAAAAAATAATTCTGTTGAAATTAGGAGAATTTGGCCCACATAGAACGGTGTATCAAAATTTTGACAAAAATGACAATAGAATCTGACAACATTCGCTTTGCTTACAAACCAAATAGAACATTAAATTCAATTTTTATAATTGACCAGCCAAAGCAAGGAGAAGGAAATTCTAATGATGGAAACACAGCAAGGAGATTTTTTTCCGATCCAGAAACTGCAGCTTCTATAACTGGAGTAGATTATGATTTAATACGACGATTCGAAATCATATTAGAAGTTATAGCATGTAGCAAAAAGATAGATGCAAAAAAATTTGGTCAGTATGCTAATGAGACAGCAACCCTTTATAACCAAAAATATTCTTGGAGACATATGCCAACCACAGTTCACAAAATTTTGTTCCATGGGGAACAAATAATTCAGCACAATATGCTTCCAATTGGAGATCTCTCAGAAGAAGCGCAAGAAAAAAGGAACAAAGACTACAGATTCTTTCGCGAGCACAATACAAGAAAAATTTCCAGATATTGTACTAATGAAGATCTTATTAATATTTTGTTGTGCACATCAGACCCATATATGTCCAGTATTCGACAAAAATGGAAATCAACCTCATTAGAGTTAGATGAAGAAGCTAAACAACTACTGCAAAATGAAAATCAAAGCTATTTGGAAGAAATTTTTACTAATATTGTTTAATTAACACTAGTTTAAAGATTATAATTTGTTTCTAATTTTAGTATAAATTTTTATTAATACATTTAAATAAAATATATGTGCCCTTTAAATCAATAGTAAAAGTTTACTTAAAATTTTATCGATGTTGTGTTCTGTATATAATATATCCAAATGGTATTGACATTGTTGGGAATTTCAGTGTTATTTTTCAGTTTAATCCTCACAAGAATTAGCTTTCTTCCACAAAAACCAACCTTTGGCTCCTGTGAATATTGAGACTAAATAAATGTTGGCATTTTCTGACCAAAATTAAGTTTAGGAATAATAAATAAGTTTTGGTTGTAAAATAAGATTGAAGAAAATAACAAATTATAAAAAAATATACCTATTTAAAATGTCAAAATATTCAACTTTTACATGGAAACTCAACAAAAAATTAAAATGCATTTTTAACTCCACATTACTTACGTTCCTATCAGTCGATTTTTACGTTTGAACACGCAAATTGAAGCTTAAAGTCTCTCCTATTGAACAAAACAAATTGCGTAAAAAAATACCAATCCGGCCAAACTAAAATTGAAATATGTATAACTATAAAATTTTACTTTACTTAATATTCAACTGTATTAATACAAAAAACTATTTGTTGATCTCACATTACAAATAAACATTTTAAACTAATTGGCCAGTGATTGATTCATTTATTTTTAGCGCTTTTTCGTAAGTCTGCTCGTTTTGCTACCCCGGAGTTGGTAACACTGGTGAGGTACATCTTATTGTTATCAGATTGAGCTAGAGCTTTTGCGGTGGACGTAGAGATTTTCTTTTCCCGGACTTTTTCATTTCCCGGGAAACGGGAAATACAAATTCAATTTCACGGGAATTCCCGTGAAATTCGGGAAAAAGCTATTTTAATTAAGATTTAAGAAAAGGCAATTATATTGAATAATGGTATATATAGTTTGTCTTTTTTTTTTGAATAATATACACGCAATTAATTTCAAACAGTTTTTTTTTTTATTTTATTCATATACAAAGCTCTTTATTAAAACAAAAACATACAAAAAACAATTCTTCCTGGGAGATCTTTGTTAATACATACAATTCAGTCCATTGATAACAGTAATAAAAAAGTAATAATACGAATCATATTATATTAGTTAGTTTTGTTGATAAAATGCGTTTTTAATACTGTCAACGCATTTAAAGATTCATGAGAAAGTCTGTTTCTTGTTTTATTAACAAACAGTCCTGCTAAAGAAAACATCCTCTCACTTTAAACAGATGTTGGCCGAATAGTTAGCAACGCGTCAAATAAATTTTGTAGATTTTCCGGTCTTTCACCACTTGCTTCAAAATATTTAAAATACTTTTTTATTGAATACTTCGGCTTCGTTTTTAGTTTTTTCGGTTCGTTAGCACTGTTTATAGCTTCATTTAAAACTTCTTTGGACGATTTTTCAGGTTGCAATGTATTTTCATGTCTAGCGCTTTCATCTTCTTCTCCTGCTGAATCACTATTAGAAAAAAGTCGATTATATAAATTTTCGACAAATAAAAGTACAAAACTTTTGGTATCGATTTGAAAAACTGTTGCGGATGCTTCTTTTTCAAAAAAGTTCTGGTCCTTTAAATAGTTTATTAGTGAGTAACGTTTTTTATCTCTTCTTTCCTCGATTCGGTTGAGAATTGTTTGAGACATTTTGCGACCGATGCAGGTTTTAACTGTAGACATTTTTGTGCACAAAGCTACTGCAATAGCATCTGCAGTCAATAGAGTAGTATCTCGGCGGCATAGTGCTTCAACTGCATCTTTAATAGGTTCTAAAACGCCTAATAAATCTTGAAGTACAGCTACGTTTTCTTCTATTCATAGTTCCGCTTCATTTAAGTCAATAAGTGACTTTTTAATTGAATTTTTCAACAATAAAAACTTTTCAATCATGGGAAACATTGAATTCCATCTTGTAACTATATCCAATTGTAAAGATATTTCCTTTTTATTTTCTTCGATAACGTATTTTTAGTATTGCATACTTTGTAGGGCTCTTCTTGAACAACATTATAATTTTTCGAGTTTGATTTAGAATTGTTTTATAGTCATCAATAACTTCTAATACTTCTTCCATTTCTTGTTTATCATCCATATCATTACTTTCATCAGATGAGTGCTCGCTTGTAGTCGATTCTGCATCATTCTCCTCCATGTCGGTTTTAGTTTTTTGTTTCTTATAAAAAACGTCTACCACAGCTAAATGAAGACCATGACTAAGACAAACCAACCCGTCAACTGGGCTCTTACAATTTTTTTCATAACGTTGGGACCATCGGTAGTTGAGTAAACGATGTGCTTCTCTAAAGTTATTCCGTAAACAAATAATCGACTCTTCATTAAACGACTTATTTTAGCAGCTTTTCCTGTTTTGGGCATGAATGTCATACCCAGGTTATAGAAAGTATTCTCATTACTAAATATGCAAATATTCAAATATCTTTTATTTCTGATGTTTGTCCACTCGTCCAGAACAATGGACAATCTGAGTTTATTGACCAATTTCAGTTTTATGTCTTCTATTATTTGTTTTTGAACCACTGTAAATGTTGATATAATCAAATTTCGCACATCTCTTTCAGTTTTTGGAAGATCAAAACCTATAACACGAAATTAATCTCTTATAAAATCGCTTCTTGTTATGAATTTTATTGAAAATCCATCAACAGCTGCCAGTTTGGAAACCATATGACTCAATTCTTCTTTTTTGGTGGCATATCTTTCTAGCGTGGCCTGCCCTTTATTCTGTGTAGGTTCTTTCACTCGAGCTTCCTTGTCAAATTTTAAATGATGCACTCCTTCCAAATGTCGCATAAGTCCACTCGTTGATCTTGCTTTGCAGCTTATTATTTTAGAACACATGCTGCAAATAGCTCTATCTAGAGGATTTTCTTTGAAATACGCCCATGCTGGTGAACTTTTTGTTTCCATCTAAAAAATATGTACAATTTCACAAAATAAATACAAAAGTTGTGTCAAAAACAAAAACTGACGACATAGAACAACGTACCTTTTCTAAAAATATTATTTTAGTAAATTTTCAAGAAATGACTCGCCAAAATATTAAAAAGATATAACGATTTGCTTTGAACAGCTGTTTTTGTTTATGTTCTCAAAGCTGAAAAATGGTTGCCATACAAAAACCTAATTCCCGGGAATTCCCGAACTAATTTCCCGGGAAATGAAAAATCGCCGATTTCCCGGGAAAAAATTCCCGATGAAAATCTCTAGGTGGACGGTATTCAAGATAGCCTTTATCCCTTAGGGGAATGCGTCTTACATCAAAGTAAAGGACTTTAGACCAATCCATTCCCAGATAGACCACGTTTGTTACAGAATAAAAACAATTATTAAATATATCATATTATTACCGACACAAAAAGAAGATAAGATAAATCAGAGAGAGAGATAGAACATAAATAAAGAGTAACATACCATCATATACACATACATACACATGAGAATGTGTTCAATTTTGTTTATGTACGTACATCAGGGATGCAAAAGTTGATACAATTGTACGTTTTTGATACATTTTCGTCATCGAAAATACAGCTCTTTTGAGCCTAATTTAATACAGTTGACAAATATTCGTATATGTTGTTTGTTGTCAGCAATTTGAAGAAAAGCTATGCAAAGTGCAGATCTATAAATTGTGAAATGCAGTGTAACAAAGATATTTCAAAAATATGTAGTATTAATATATATAATATCATATTAATAGACGTGCTCTGTGAGAACTCAGGTAAAAAATAACTAACTACATCTCCCGTGGCTGAATCAGAAATAGAAATTATACTGAGCTGAAAATAATACGTCTTTTTACTTTAATAAAATTTATTCTGAAAACTAAATATCTTTATTGATTTAATACCATCGGGATCAAAAAGTACCATTTCAAAGTACACTAATACCCCGATTTGCGTTGATTCGATTTGCGTCATCAAAATAAACATTGCATGGCTTCGAACTGAATCGTTGATGTTTCGTTTTGCGTCGCAAAAAAAAATAATTGTGGCTTCGAATTGCGTCGTTTTCTATTACATTTTGTGCTTACCTCGTTTGAAAATTGTTGGTGTCAGTTTACAAGAAATATTAGTGCGATAAAGTGTAAGAGCAATTTCTGCTCCGTAAAAAATAAATAAAATAAAACGAAAATCGTAGCAGCAACGTTTTAAACGCTATGACAGATGCTATTGATTGTTATAGAGAAATTTTTCCAAAAAAAAATCAGTTAAAGTTCAACGAAAAATAACCGGATTTTTTCCAAAAGATGGGCTGCTATCGAATCAAAACCCTGATGTGACCATTGCCTTGGAGTAACACAAATTATTATGTTGATTTTTTACATGTATGAATTGGCTTTAATTTATTTTTTTACTTTACGTTATCTTTTTGTTGCAATAAATTATAAAAAATATGTCTATGTATACATTTACTTATAGTAAAAATTTTCAAATATACGGAAAAAAGTGATTCGATTTGCGTTGTTTCGCATTGCGTCCCGTTTGGTCGGTCAAAATTAACGACGCAAGTCGGGGTATTAGTGTATACATATTCTTCTTCCTTTATTTATTGCGTTTTGTTTTCTAACGGTCATACTGTAGTGTTACTGTATAGTCCTAAATGTGTGCGAAAAAGAGTTGATATTGTGTTTACATAAAATATCAAATCATCGAGTGTGACAACTAAAATATTGTGTTCCTTTCAGAAAAAAAATTAAAAGCTTAATGAAATAGTATCCCAACATACCAAATGACTTGAGAATAATATTATAATAAGCTTACCATCTCAAGCCTCAAGCTTGAAAAAGAGTTGAGAATTTATTGTAAAAGGCTTGTGTATCAATTGTAGAAAAATCGAAACGGAACCCTCTTGATAATATTAAATGTGTACGCTTACAATAAGCTTATCCTTGTAATTGTAGAATATGCTTACGAAAATAATATTGTCTCAAGCTTATGCTTGTAATTGTAAAATAAGCTTACAAAAATAATATTTTCTTAAGCTTATCATTGTAATTGTAGAATAAGCTTATATTAAAATTTGTTTTTGTTTTTGGTAATTTTCGTTAATACTAATTAATTTTATTAATTCAGTCCATTTTTTGTACATTTCGGTTTTAATTAAAAATAAATAAATAAAAATTCTTCAATTATAGAATTAATCGACGTTTCGTCACTTTCAATTTCACAACACTCGGTAGTATTATTTTCAGCTGGGCTGCTATCAAAATCCCCAGCACCGAAATCTTCATCCAATTCATTAGTTTTTTGTTTTTTATTATTAAAAAGAAGTTCAATCACTTCTTTTGTTTCTCTTCGAACACTTGTTTTTATATTTATTAGGCATTTTTATTATTATATTAAAATGTTACCAATTTTTTAACACAACACAATTATACGTACACTCGCTTTGAAATCGAACACTAAATGCAAAAAACAAATTTGTCCAAATATCAAGCTTGCCTTCTTGACACTTTTCACCAAATGAAACATTAAAAGAAAGCAAAACAAACATATTTGTCAACAAACGAAGCGGTACTTGTTGACACATTTCTCTTACATACTTAAGAAACGTTTGTCTATAACAAGAGTTTCTCAAGCGTAACGGCACTTGCTAGATTTTGTGTGCGACTTGAGTAACTATTGTGGATTTACTATTTTTATAATATTGTTCTCAAGTTTTGTGCGCGAACTTGAGGAACTATTGTGGATTTACTATTATTATAATATTGTTCTCAAGTTGTATTGAGATTTTATTCCTATTTGGTATGTTGGGATCGGTTTGGGCAGATACAAGTAGTTGTCTGTGCGTTTTCGTCTGTAGTTCCTTGGACGTTCGTAAGTAATTCGCATCATGATTTATATGGACATGTTGAACTTTTTTTTGCAGTATAAGGTGTATATATATTTTATTTATTTATTATTTATTACAATACAAAGTAAATTTATATTCTAATTTTTGGGTCCAAGGGTAAACCGGGTGACACAGACCATATGTTTTTAGATTTTGCAGCGACAGACCAAAGCCTCTGGTGGGAATCGAACCAGTTTTTGGTTTTTGGAAGATCAAAACCTATAACACGAAATTAATCTCTTATAAAATCGCTTCTTGTTATGAATTTTATTGAAAATCCATCAACAGCTGCCAGTTTGGAAACCATATGACTCAATTCTTCTTTTTTGGTGGCATATCTTTCTAGCGTGGCCTGCCCTTTATTCTGTGTAGGTTCTTTCACTCGAGCTTCCTTGTCAAATTTTAAATGATGCACTCCTTCCAAATGTCGCATAAGTCCACTCGTTGATCTTGCTTTGCAGCTTATTATTTTAGAACACATGCTGCAAATAGCTCTATCTAGAGGATTTTCTTTGAAATACGCCCATGCTGGTGAACTTTTTGTTTCCATCTAAAAAATATGTACAATTTCACAAAATAAATACAAAAGTTGTGTCAAAAACAAAAACTGACGACATAGAACAACGTACCTTTTCTAAAAATATTATTTTAGTAAATTTTCAAGAAATGACTCGCCAAAATATTAAAAAGATATAACGATTTGCTTTGAACAGCTGTTTTTGTTTATGTTCTCAAAGCTGAAAAATGGTTGCCATACAAAAACCTAATTCCCGGGAATTCCCGAACTAATTTCCCGGGAAATGAAAAATCGCCGATTTCCCGGGAAAAAATTCCCGATGAAAATCTCTAGGTGGACGGTATTCAAGATAGCCTTTATCCCTTAGGGGAATGCGTCTTACATCAAAGTAAAGGACTTTAGACCAATCCATTCCCAGATAGACCACGTTTGTTACAGAATAAAAACAATTATTAAATATATCATATTATTACCGACACAAAAAGAAGATAAGATAAATCAGAGAGAGAGATAGAACATAAATAAAGAGTAACATACCATCATATACACATACATACACATGAGAATGTGTTCAATTTTGTTTATGTACGTACATCAGGGATGCAAAAGTTGATACAATTGTACGTTTTTGATACATTTTCGTCATCGAAAATACAGCTCTTTTGAGCCTAATTTAATACAGTTGACAAATATTCGTATATGTTGTTTGTTGTCAGCAATTTGAAGAAAAGCTATGCAAAGTGCAGATCTATAAATTGTGAAATGCAGTGTAACAAAGATATTTCAAAAATATGTAGTATTAATATATATAATATCATATTAATAGACGTGCTCTGTGAGAACTCAGGTAAAAAATAACTAACTACATCTCCCGTGGCTGAATCAGAAATAGAAATTATACTGAGCTGAAAATAATACGTCTTTTTACTTTAATAAAATTTATTCTGAAAACTAAATATCTTTATTGATTTAATACCATCGGGATCAAAAAGTACCATTTCAAAGTACACTAATACCCCGATTTGCGTTGATTCGATTTGCGTCATCAAAATAAACATTGCATGGCTTCGAACTGAATCGTTGATGTTTCGTTTTGCGTCGCAAAAAAAAATAATTGTGGCTTCGAATTGCGTCGTTTTCTATTACATTTTGTGCTTACCTCGTTTGAAAATTGTTGGTGTCAGTTTACAAGAAATATTAGTGCGATAAAGTGTAAGAGCAATTTCTGCTCCGTAAAAAATAAATAAAATAAAACGAAAATCGTAGCAGCAACGTTTTAAACGCTATGACAGATGCTATTGATTGTTATAGAGAAATTTTTCCAAAAAAAAATCAGTTAAAGTTCAACGAAAAATAACCGGATTTTTTCCAAAAGATGGGCTGCTATCGAATCAAAACCCTGATGTGACCATTGCCTTGGAGTAACACAAATTATTATGTTGATTTTTTACATGTATGAATTGGCTTTAATTTATTTTTTTACTTTACGTTATCTTTTTGTTGCAATAAATTATAAAAAATATGTCTATGTATACATTTACTTATAGTAAAAATTTTCAAATATACGGAAAAAAGTGATTCGATTTGCGTTGTTTCGCATTGCGTCCCGTTTGGTCGGTCAAAATTAACGACGCAAGTCGGGGTATTAGTGTATACATATTCTTCTTCCTTTATTTATTGCGTTTTGTTTTCTAACGGTCATACTGTAGTGTTACTGTATAGTCCTAAATGTGTGCGAAAAAGAGTTGATATTGTGTTTACATAAAATATCAAATCATCGAGTGTGACAACTAAAATATTGTGTTCCTTTCAGAAAAAAAATTAAAAGCTTAATGAAATAGTATCCCAACATACCAAATGACTTGAGAATAATATTATAATAAGCTTACCATCTCAAGCCTCAAGCTTGAAAAAGAGTTGAGAATTTATTGTAAAAGGCTTGTGTATCAATTGTAGAAAAATCGAAACGGAACCCTCTTGATAATATTAAATGTGTACGCTTACAATAAGCTTATCCTTGTAATTGTAGAATATGCTTACGAAAATAATATTGTCTCAAGCTTATGCTTGTAATTGTAAAATAAGCTTACAAAAATAATATTTTCTTAAGCTTATCATTGTAATTGTAGAATAAGCTTATATTAAAATTTGTTTTTGTTTTTGGTAATTTTCGTTAATACTAATTAATTTTATTAATTCAGTCCATTTTTTGTACATTTCGGTTTTAATTAAAAATAAATAAATAAAAATTCTTCAATTATAGAATTAATCGACGTTTCGTCACTTTCAATTTCACAACACTCGGTAGTATTATTTTCAGCTGGGCTGCTATCAAAATCCCCAGCACCGAAATCTTCATCCAATTCATTAGTTTTTTGTTTTTTATTATTAAAAAGAAGTTCAATCACTTCTTTTGTTTCTCTTCGAACACTTGTTTTTATATTTATTAGGCATTTTTATTATTATATTAAAATGTTACCAATTTTTTAACACAACACAATTATACGTACACTCGCTTTGAAATCGAACACTAAATGCAAAAAACAAATTTGTCCAAATATCAAGCTTGCCTTCTTGACACTTTTCACCAAATGAAACATTAAAAGAAAGCAAAACAAACATATTTGTCAACAAACGAAGCGGTACTTGTTGACACATTTCTCTTACATACTTAAGAAACGTTTGTCTATAACAAGAGTTTCTCAAGCGTAACGGCACTTGCTAGATTTTGTGTGCGACTTGAGTAACTATTGTGGATTTACTATTTTTATAATATTGTTCTCAAGTTTTGTGCGCGAACTTGAGGAACTATTGTGGATTTACTATTATTATAATATTGTTCTCAAGTTGTATTGAGATTTTATTCCTATTTGGTATGTTGGGATCGGTTTGGGCAGATACAAGTAGTTGTCTGTGCGTTTTCGTCTGTAGTTCCTTGGACGTTCGTAAGTAATTCGCATCATGATTTATATGGACATGTTGAACTTTTTTTTGCAGTATAAGGTGTATATATATTTTATTTATTTATTATTTATTACAATACAAAGTAAATTTATATTCTAATTTTTGGGTCCAAGGGTAAACCGGGTGACACAGACCATATGTTTTTAGATTTTGCAGCGACAGACCAAAGCCTCTGGTGGGAATCGAACCCACAACCCCCACGCTGATAGGCAAGCACGCTACCAACTCGCCTACCGGGGCGCTTAGGTGTATATATATATAATATATAATTAGATGTACATAGTAAATCATGGTGAAACCGAAAATGGATACCATGTATTAAATCAAAAACGAATTACTTATTTAGTATTCTTTTATGACTAGATTTATAAATAACTCCATATTCATAAACTTTTAAAACAAACCTTTATTAAGAAAAATTTGTGACACTTGTTATTGTATTTTCAGACATTTTTCTTATTAAAATTTTTATGAATTCAGGATTTAAATACACTGACAAAAAAGGTGAATTTGTACATCCAACCTACTACACTTTTCTTCAATTTGATGAAGAACTTTTCATTATTTTTTCTTCAATTCCGTACATGAATTTGATGAAATTCTACATCCATTTGATGAACACTGTACATCAACTTGATGAACATTGTGCATCAATTCATGGAACGTTGTACATCAATTTAAGGAAAATTTTACATCAATTTCGAGAACATTGGTCGTCAATTTGATGAACATTGTACACCAATTTAAGGAACATTGAACGTCAATTAGAAGAAAAATTTAAATCAATTATAAATTCTTTAAACATAAAACACTTCTATTTTCCAAAAAAAAAAATTAAATAGAATAAAACATTTTCATTTTTCAAATACAAATGTTTTATTTTGTTCTCTGTGATTGCAACCCAAGGTGTACGAATCCATTTCGGAAGCTACCTCGCTTCTTCATCGGAACCCTTTGCAATGATTCCTAATACAATTATTGTTTTTTTTACCGTTTAAACGAGAATTACTCTTCAGTTGCACATATCCCGAAAAATGCAGACAGTAAAACCAAAACAAACACATGCCACCGACAAAAATGTTTTAAAATTTCAGAAAAATGCCATAAGATGTAAGTACTTCAAATTGGCGAATTTTTCATCATGTCAATGAATTTATTCATCAATTTGATATAGAACTATTGAATAATCGTTTTCATTAATTTGATGTACAGTTTTTTTCGGTGTACTAATGTATGAATTATTACTATCAAATTTACAATAATAAAGAACATTTATATTAAATGCAAGAATTTTCACATAAGTACATGCAGGTTTGCACAGTAAGATACACTTGCTTCCACTTAATTCACTGCATGTTTGCATGGAAATATGCATGTGCTTCTACGAGAGTATGTGCGTAATTAGGGGGGAATATATACACTTCCGGGTAAGTAAATTATGTTTGTTGCTCGTAAGTATATGCTCATTTCGTAGGAAACAAACATATACAGTGTACTAATAATGTCTTCTTACACCTACATTTAAGAAATGTAGTGATTTAAATAAACACCCGTGTAGTAAATATTGATGAAAAATTAATGCAGTATGTTTAAACAACAACAAAAATATGAAATTCGATGAGTTGAAACGGATGTTAAAAACAAAAAAATCCATATTTGTTTCCAATAAAGTCTTCGTACAAAAGATTCTCAAAAATTACACATACTTATTTTTAATATTTAGTCGGGTAACCTTTATTCTTAATAACAGCTTTCAGACGGTCTGGCATTGATTCCATAAGTTTTTTTGTATAGCATGTCTCTACTTTTGCGCATTCCACCTGAAGAACCTCTTTTAGCTGGGACTTTGAGCTAATGTGATGGGCCCTGATTCTTTTGTCAAGCAAATTCCACATATGCTCAATGGGATTAAGATCCGGACTTTGCGGTGGTGTTTTTAGCAGATGTGGAGCATTGTAAGCCAAGTACATTCTAGTGTTGTGGGCCATGTGTTTGGGGTCATTGTCTTGCTGAAAATGAAATATGTCGGATAAGCTTAATTTTTCAGCACTTGACTTAAATTTTTTTTTTTAAGAATTTCAATATATGCACGATGGTCTATGATTCCTTCAATTATTTCCAAATTTCCAACTTCGCTGGAAGCCATACAACCCCAAACCATTACGCCACCCCCACCATGTTTTATAGTTTTTATGGTGTTTTTTGGATTGTAGGCTTCTCCCGGTTTTCTCCACACTCTAAGTCGGCCATCGGACCAAAGAATATTGTATTTGGACTCGTCAGAGAATATAACACTGTTCCAGAATTCTGGAGACGCATTTTGATATTCTCGGGCGAAGTCCAAACGCTTTTTGCGATTCACTACATTTACGAATGGCTTTCTGCGAGGTGTGCGTGATTTGTACCCTGCATCATTTACCGCTTTCCTTATTGTTTCTGGGTGGACATCTTTTTGTTTGGATTGAAGGAGTTCTGCACTAATTTTCTGGGCACTTATGAATGGATCTGAGGCAACCATGCGCTTTATTTGTAGTCGATCTCCGTGATCTCGATCTCCGTGATCTAGAACTGTAGGTCGCCCAGATTTGGGTTTATTTTCAACGCGACCTTCATATTTGTATCGTCCGATCACTGATTGAACGGTAGATTGGCTGCGGGATACCAGTTGGGCTATTTCTGAGTACGATTTTTTATCCTTACGTGTAATTTTAATATAAGTTTACGTTCTTCCACTGTTAAATATTTTCCAGTCATTTTTGACAGTTTTTAACACAAATATATTCGAATTTACACTTTTTTGGCTGCGATTGTATTGTTTGTGCTTGTTTTGTTTAGTCCCCTTTTCCACAGGCAAATTTTTATTTGGCAAATTCTGAGTTTGTAGGCGAGAGGGGTGCGAGGAAGAGAAACAAAACTTTGCCTGTTCAGAATTTGCGGTACACGCAAATTCTGCTTTGCTCTGTTCGTTGCAAACAATTTTGTTGACATTTCCTTTTTAACCTATTCGTTTTACTGACACACAGCCGGCTGACTCCATATCAAACGCGGATTTTGTACAATCCAAAATCTCTTTTATTAAATTATGTTTACACTCCTTGTCCATGATTGCACCGATTTTAAATTATGTATACACTTCTTCGAAAAATTCTTTAAAATGTAAACACTTTTGACGTTTCTTTCTTTCTTTTGTATTTTGATTCGCAAATTTGGCAAAGAAAAATTTGCTAGTGGAAAAGCAAGCGAAAATTTCAAAAGAGAAAACAAAAAATTTGCCAAATAACAATTTGCCTGTGGAAAAGGGGACTTAGGAATGTAAAGAACCGTTATTATTTTTTATTTGCACTATTGGCAAAATAGAGCAACACGTAAACGTAACGTAAACGTAACGTAATGTGTACGAAGACTTTATTGGAAGCAAACAAGGGACTTTGTTTAATGTATAGCTAATAAGTTATAAACGCATTTAAAAAATGAATTAATTTTTTTGTGTTATAGTTAAATTAGTAGTTTCTAAAAATAGTTCCACCAAAACATTTTTAATATTCTTGCTGTATGTTACAGATTTTTTGTAAAAAAGTTTTTAATAACTTCTGTACGAACACATTATTGGTACACTGTATGATACATAATTTGTTTTAAAAAATTTGTTAATATTACCATTTTTTCAGCGTGTATATGAACTTTCTCACTTATCTGAATTTCTATACCACTTTTTTTATATACCTTGAAAATCAGTAGTTTTTTATTTTTAAGTTGATTTTTTATTTCTTAACAACTTTAGAATGATTTTTTTATGTTTCTAGAAGATGTAATTTTTTAGTTCAGATTTACATTTATATGTATAACTTTTCTACAAAGTATCTCTCTCTTTCGTAGGGTCAGTTAAACATCAATGTTTTGTTGTAAGTATAAATATAAATAAACACTTGCACTAATTCGCAATAATATATTTAATTATTGTGTTTGAGGGTGGTCATATAATTAGAAACGCATTCACAATTTCAGTTTTTTTTTTAGTTTTGCAATACGCTACTATCAGTCAACGTCGGCCATAGCAAAACAATTTTGCTGTTCAAAGAAAATAGTTTTTGGAGCCACACATAAACAGAAAAAATACTTCATCTTAAACTATCAGACGTAGATTAAAAGAAGCTGGATGCACTGTACGAAATAAACCACGCGTTTCCAGCAAAAAAAATTAAGAAACGCTTACTATTTGCAAAAAACAACCTGATGATCCCCTCAATTTTTATAAAAAAAAGTTTATATAAAAAAAAATTTAAAAAATAATGAAGAACACTTTCGAAATATAAAAGAAGTTTGGCTTTCGATACTAGATTTTTCAGGTTACCCAACGAAGTATTAAGCGTATTTTTTTTTTGTTTAACTTACATACTAATTTCTAGTTATTATATTTTCTGTATTATTTATAATAAAGCATGTGTTCTGTGTTCGTTTCTAATTAGGCGTGTTTTTGTTACACCGCTAGCTTAGATAATCGCTTAATTTGTATGGTGAATTAAGCGATATTAAGCATGGATAGAAATTACCGCTTACGTTTGTGTCTTAAGTTGGCAGAGCATTGCCAGCAAAAAATATAACCAAATGACAATATTAAATGGTGCAAAGTGTACAAAGATATCATTCATTGTGATTTAATACGGTACAAAATTCTATCAGAAAAGACGGACGAATGGTAGTAGTATTGTTAATTTATAATTGAATTTGATATATTTGTCCACAACACTTACTCATCATGACTATTTTTTCAGATTTTCATGAAAATGTTTTAAAAATTATTCACAGCGTTCGCAGAATGCTGCCTAGTTTGTGTCAAATGACAATATCGCTAGTTTTGCGGTTTCTTTACAATTAAGCAAGCGATAATATCTAGCTTGTAACGAAAACACGCCTATTGTATGACCACCAAATTTTCGGGTTTTATTAGAAAATTAAGTCAGCCAGGTTCAGGAATAAAACCAGATTTAAAATATATGTCTAGAATATATTGTATTTATGCAACTTATAATATTTGATGCATATTTACTTAATATTTATTGTACACGCTGAAAAATACTTCTTTTTTTAATGTTCACACACAAGTAAAACGCGTGTTCGTAGCAAGTAAAGCTTATTTCCTTCTACACAAATCTTATTTGGATGTAAATATAACTCGATTGCTATTATTATTACATATTTGTGTATAAGAAATAGCGTGTTTGGGAAAAAGAGACGACGAACTTATTAAATTCAACAAAGTACAACATTTCAGTGTGAATAAGTCTGTATTTGCAGCTGTTTTCGTATTTTTTTTTGCATCTTTGCTCTTTAATATAAAAGCAATACCGAGAGAATGGGATGAATTGTTATATACACGCTGAAAAATCCGTCATTTTAAAATGTTTGTACAGAAGTAAAACGCGTGTTTGGAACATGTAGCAAGTAAAGCTTATTTCCTTGTACACAAAGCTGATTTCAAGTAAATATAACTCATTTGCAATTAATATTACGTATTCGGATATACGCAATAGCGTGTTTGACAAAAACCACGCAATGTACGTGTTAAATTCTACTACGTACAATATTTGCGTTCAAGTATTTAAGTATATGTATCTCTGTTCTTTGAGTTATAATAACCAAGAAAATAATAGCCTTTTCACATATACCGCGTTTCACCGAGTTTCGCTCTCTTTGGATGAATTGATGCAAATTACACTTGAAATTATACTTATTTCCATACAAAAAAAACGCAGACATTACATTTTTAGACAATTTCGTTGAAATCACAGTAAAAATGAGAGAGAGCACAGTGTTGTACTGCAAAAGTAGTAAAAAAAGGAATAAAATGAAAAAATTTGCATTGCTGGTTGAAAGCAAATGTCAGAAAAATGAGGGAAAAAACAGCTGTTTGTTTGTTTCTTCTAGTTTGTTTTGTTATTGTATGTTATTGTGCAAATTTCTTTTCCTTCGATACAAATCCATTGTATTAGTAAAATAATCATTTATTTCTTTGAATCCATCCATACAATGATATAAAGTCAAATATTATAAAAATTAAATTCATTTTTGATATTATTTTATCTTTCTTTATTCACAAATGTGCGTTTGTGTTGTTTACAGTCAATGCAGAAAACAGAAAATAGAAAACACAAAACAGAAATGAGAAATGTCACATGAAATGACAATAATTCACAAAAGCATATGTGAACACCATGATTTACAAATGATTTCAAGAGAGCGAAACTCGGGGAAACGCGGTTATATGTGAAAAGGCTATAAGATAATTTCACAGAGAGAACACAAAAAAGGAGTAACACCCAATTTTATACACACAATGTGTATTACACATGCATACACATGAGAATGTGTGAAATTTTGTGTACATTAGGGATGCAAAAGATTATACAATTGTACTTTTTTGGTACTATTTACAAATGTTCGTTTTTTTTTTTCAAAGTATGCAAAGTGAAAATTTATATATTTTGAAATGGAGTGTTACAAAGATGTTCCAATAACATGTTGTTAATGTCACATTAATGTGAGAATGTCGTGCTATGTGAGAATCTCAGGTAAACGAAAAATATAACTTTTCATCCAATGTCGTGAGATATCTCGTTGCTAATAAATAGTGTGAAAACTGAAAGCAATTTTCCAACTTTTGCCAAAGAAATTATTATTCACTGGCAATAGACGAAAGCATTTATTTCAGAGTACCAAAACTTTAAATGTAATTTGTATATACATACGTCTATATACATACGTCCCTGATGTACATGTTCTTCTTCTTTTGATTTATTCCGTTATGTTCTCTAATGTCCAGTCGTCTATCAGGAGTTGTGCTGTATAGTCCGGAATGTGCGGAAAGTGTTAGAATTATTGTTTTTACAAAAAAAATCAAGAGAAAGAAAAACGGTCAATAAGAATGAATGAGTATGGCGAATAAAATAATGTGTTCCTTTCAGTGAAAAAAAAAATTAAAACGTAGAAGAAACAACGGCGAAGCTTATTGAAATAGTAACGGTTTGCGCAGATAAAATATGTTAGCAGTGAGTTTTAATGCAGTTCCATGGACGTTCGTAAGTAATTCGTGCAATGATGAATATGTTGAACATTTTTTATTTAAAGGGTTGAAGCCAAACGTCTGCATCGAGATTTTCATGTTTATGCATACATAAAGCACTGGTCAACGATTACTCTCATCACATTTTCTCTCCGTTTGTAGGACACAAAGCACAGAACGCATTCATGTTCCTCAGTAGGGAATGGACGAGACTTTGTGCCACAGACAAAAATAATTTAAGTAAATTTTCTAATACCGATGGCGTCGCGCAGTCGCCAAAGAAAACACACATTCCCACGAAATTCCAAAGCCCAATTCATTTGCGCACATCGATACACAACAAGCAACCGTAATAAATGTAGGAAAATTGCAACGCAACCGTAATGAAATATTGAACCCTTTTTTTTACCAAAATCGTTTTATTGCCCCTTATAACTTATTTGGCAATAGATGTGAGCATCGAGTGTAAAGAAGAAAACGCCTTCGGATTCATACGGGAGTACAAGGTATATACACGCTGAAAAAAAATGGCCATTTTAACAAATTTCAGCAAACAAGTTCGCATCAAACATATACATATTTTTCCATACCACAAATATAAACTTGTTTGTAGGTGATAAATATCAAGTGTAGATGTATGCATTTTTGACTTACTTTTTATTTTTTTTCAATTTGTGAATTTCTATATAACAATCCATCTCATTCTATCGGTATTCCTTTTATTTGAAATAGCGTAAAAGCAGAAAAAAAAATTACGAAAAATTACAAATGTTGTACTTTCTTGAAATTAATAAGTTCGTTGTCTGTTTTTCCCAAACACGCTATTGCTTATACACAAATATGTAATACTAATAGCAAACGAGTTATATTTACATCCAAATAAGCTTTGTGTAGAAGGAAATAAGCTTTACTTGCTACAAACTCGCGTTTTACTTGTGTGTAAACAAAAAAAAAAAGACGTATTTTTCAGCATGTACATAATTAGATTTACAGTTTTGTAAACTAATACAATTTACATTTCAGCAAATGACGGCGTAAAATGAAGAAACCGGAACAGATGACAAGATGCCATGTATTGAAACAAAAACTATTTACTTATTTAGTGTTTTTTTTAATAACTAGATATATACATATAAATGCTAATGAATGTATTATTACTATCAAATGTGCAATAATAAACAATATTTATATTATAAACGAGTACTTTCTTATAAGTACATGCATGTTTGCTCAGCAACATGCACGTGTTTACACTTAATTAATTGCATGTTTGCAAGGAAATATGCATGCGCTTCTACGAGAGCGTGTACGTGATTGGGGGAAATACGTATATAATTCCGAGTAAGTAAGTAATGTTTGTTACACGTAAGTATATGCCCAATTCGTAGAAAACAAACATATATTTACAACCTATAAACAAGTTAATGTTTGTGGTTCGGTCAAATATATATATGGTTGATGCATAATTTGTTTGCAAACATTTTTTAAAATGGCCATTTTTTTTAGTTCACAAATTGAAAAAAATAAAAAGTGGCACAAAAATGCATACATATATATATGTATGATATTTATCACCTAAAAACAAGGTAATGTTTGTGGTATGGAAAAATATATAAATGTTTAATGCGAACTTGTTTGCTGAAATTTGTTAAAATGACCATTTTTTCAGCGTGTATGGTTGACGTGGTGATACAGAAAACCGATTTAAAAATAGTATTTCTAATTATATGACCACCACTGTATAAGTCAGAGCATCTTAAAAATACGTAAACATTTAATTATTAAGTTTAGTTGTTTATTCTTTAAAATTATATGATTAATATATTAAATAAAGTGGGCAGTACTGAATAATGAATCACCAGTACGTGGTCCGCCGGATTAGCACGTGGCGCTTAAAGTGTTTAAAGTAAAACTTGTGTATATTTTATCTGCGCTACATCTTTGATGCATTTTTGTTAGAAATACTAACAGTTGTCTACAACGTTATTCGCCCGAATAATGATCTTGTGGAACATCAAAAATTGATTTTTCAGCCAAAAAAAGGAAAATACACCGTTTTTTCTATGAAAATCTACAAGCACCATCTAGCGTGAGTTTTAGGTAAAAATTAATATCAAAAATGAGTTCCTCCTCGTTCCAAGGTTGGTCTTCGTTTTTGGTTAATTCCACAAATAAAATAAATGACATAAATAAAGCTGCTTGTAATTCTGTTTCCGATTACCACCAGTTCCACACATGTGTCTTTTGCCCGTGCTAAAGCCGAGTTTTTGTTATTTCTCATATTTTTTTCTAAAAATCTTGTGTGACCAAAATCCACCACAAAAGTTTAATATCATTTTAATCATTCACCGAAAACATAAGTTTTCTAATAAAAGTGCGAGTGTTTCCACATCAACACCCGAAAATGTGGATTATTTTGACTAACCACCCAAAAACGTATTTGAAGTTTAAACTCAGTTTTATTGGAAACTGAGTTTTACATAATCGTGGTTTAACTACAATCTCATTTATTGGTCCTTAGTGACTAAACAAATGATTCTTCAGTGATATTAACATTGACCGATTAATATAAATAGAATACAATAACTTTAACAATCGTTGATATTTTGGATAGAATTCAAATTTGTAGTTTCAATTCTTCTACATTTAAATTCTTGAAGAGAACAGAAAATGCACTAACCCACTCATGAAATATAGTTCACTACATAGCAGAAAACAGAAAGGAAGAAATTAAATTAAAGATCTTATGGTGAAAAAACACTTACCCCCGTATTCATAAAAATTTAAAAACCAGTTGTTAAGAACAATTTATGAAAATACAAAAACAATTTTCACGGATTTTTTTAACAAAGGTTTTTAAATTTTTATGAATTCGGGGATTAATATTTACTCATTACATATTCCAATAACAAAATGGGTCATTTACGCTTTTCCCTTCCCTTATTCGTTTTTTTTTTCATTCATAAACCAGGGGCCGTAATCATTATGAGTTTTATTAAAAAATTAGTATTACTGATAATATTAAGAGTTTAAGGTTTTCTTTAATGGTAATGATTAATTATAATAATGATTGTAATATTATACGGCGAAACAATATATTCCAAGTTCAATGTGCAATTATTGTCCAGTGACATTACCCCCTCGATTCTTTGAAATATTTAATATAATGTAAGTTTCATAACGAATTATATAATTAATTCTCAATGTAAAAAAATTCCCATTATTCCTTCTGGGATAAATTATTTGCTCTCTCACCTTTACTTTATGCTGATCTATGTATGTTCTAAGTGATTGATTTTTTGATTTAAAAAAGAACAATAATCATTATTTATGGTCCCTGTCCTAAATATTTTCCACTATTCATTAATACTCATGTATGTAACGAAATGTACTCACCAGATCATCAGAAATGCGTAGAATGATGTGTGTTATTCTTGGTAATGATGTTAAGTGTTGTAGATTTTGAATATTTTACAGATGATTCAAATTATTTAGTATCAAAATACAATTGTATATCAAAAGTTTTCTTATTGTTTTTGCCTCATTTTGTATTTATTTTCTTCTTTGGTATAGTTTTACATAAAAATCTGATAAAAATTATTATGATAAGTCTAACATTCGTCTCTGCTGCATGTGCTAAAATTTCACTGCCATTGAATTTTCGTTGCCAGTCGGCCGGCCAGTAGCAAAAATGTGTGTGTATTGGGAAAAAAGTGTGAGTGTGTAGAGTTTTTCGAACAATTACTGCCCAGTGTAATGGCTGGGTAACATAATCGAGCAAGTATAGTAACCCTGCCATTACACCTACATCTAATTTGTTGCCAGTTGAGCACACATATACTCTTCGAAACAGAAACCAAATATCGAAAATCATCTGAAAAATCATTTCAAAAACGTCGTCACAAGAGTAACTTTTCCTGTTTGTTGTTACCGTCCGCAGCAGCAAACAAAAACACAATGTTACCCCACACCACAAATTGTCAAAGCATTTGGGGAAAAGTATGGACACGCAAATTTGTTTTCATAAATACGTGTAAATTTTGTTTTTTGTACTTCAAACAAGTCTGAAAAATACTTCGGTGATAATAATTCACAAAATATAACTGTTTTTATTACGACAAAACGGTCAAAACACAATTACACAATAAAATTATCCCATAAATTGACACAAAAAATATGTTGGGGGAACTCTAACATTCGTTTCTGCTGCATGTGCCAAAATTTTACTGCCATTGAATTTTCGTTGTCAGTCGGCCGGACAGTAGCAAAAATGTGTGTGTATTGGTAAAAAAGTGTGAGTGTGTTGAGTTTTTCGAACAATTACTGCCCTGTCTAATGGCTGGGTAACATACTCTCAGATATACTAGAATGCGAGTTGGGCGTAAAACCATCTAAAGCGAAACAATCGTGCGATTGTGAAATCACATGCGATTCGCAAATCGTCAATACATTTTCTTCCTGCCATACACTTCATGCGTTTTATCCCCTTACCAAATTTTAGAACTTTTGCACCAAGAAGCTAAAGAAAACTTTAAACATTTTTTAAATTTTTTAAAAATATATTAAATAGGGAGAAAACATATTAACATCGTGAGGAACCGTACGACAAGTTCAGTATCATGCAATATCATGAAGGGATACCTACATATTTACTGATGGCAAGGCGGCCATGAAATATCTGGGGAAAGTGTACCAGATACAGAATTATTGGGGAACGGCGGACGCCTGTGGAATAGATAGGGAGACATTCGTCGCTTACCCTAATATGAGTACCTGGGCATTGGGACAAAGATTGTAACTGCACGCCTGATGTAGAGTTGGCGCAATCCCAAATTCAAGTATAGTTATGATATTCTTATCCCTTTCACTAAGAGTTAAAAGCTGCGTATCCATAAAATGACTGTAGAAGCTGCATCAGTGAATAGGAGATGGAGGCATCCAAACACCTTCACTGCCATTGACAGGATTTTGTAAACTTACGATGAAAGACATATGGTCTAATCCACAGTATTCGCGTATGCAGATGAGTCAGTGGTGCTGATCCGAGGCAAGTTTCTTTCAGCGATTAATGAGATAATGGAAAGGACAATAAAACATTTATGCGAATGTGTTGGGAGTGGAAAACAACCGCTGAGAAATGTTTAATGGTCTTACCAGGTGTTGAACTCGGGTTTACTTGTGTGGTAGTCGTACACACTACCTACAACACCACAGCCGTCCCCGAATACATATACATCCAACAGAAAAGAACCAAATTGTCATCACTTCCGAGACGGTTCCAAGATGGTGTAGGACATCACTTCGGAGCAATTGCAATTACAGAAAGATTATCGGCTAGATGTACTTTTTTTCAGGCAAAAGTTTTGGCATAAATCAAATGGTTTTTAGAAGGGAAAGATTGAGATGTACGTGAATAGCTTGACGGCATTTAAACTCTGAATGTAAGAGTAACCAAATCACGATGTGTCAAAAATTGACCTCGGAACCATTGGCTCTCGACAAAAGATTACTGAGCACACTTTTAGGAGTATCTCTCGTAAAGACTACTGCAGAAGTGGCTAGGACGAACAAAGCATGAAGATATTGATGAGTCGACAAATCACCGATTTTGGGCGTTATCCTCTTAGCTTAGCTGACATATTTCACAAATTTTTCGAAATTGTAATATGCTGAGACAAGATTTTGGCTAAATGTAAAACCACTTATGTAGTGGGCTCTAATTATACCCTCACCCAACGGGTAGGAGGGTATATATCATTTGATACGACCCAAAAGTGTAACATCTACAAATATTGACATTAGAACCCAAGTGTCTTTGAAATAAATTCGATTCATGCTTTTCTAAATCGATTGAGCCATGTCCGTCTGTCTGTCCTGCTGGTACGCACGATAACTTTCGAAAGAGTTAAACAATCACTTTGAAATTTGGCATGGGTTAATATTTTCACAAAACTGCTTATGGGATTACATATGGGCTATATGGCCACACCCCTTTGGGTACCTCCCATACAAATCGTCTATTTCGCTCACTTCAGAAATGTAATAATATCAATATGACCAACGCGATCTTGCCCAAATTTTGTATTAAGTAAAGCTATTGCTAGACAAAGTTTCGGACAAAAACTTGGAAGTCTGGCAACTCCCCTTCTGGTACCCTCCATACAAATGTACCATCCCGCCCCTTATAAACCGTGTTGTATTATCAATATGACCAACGCGATCTTGCCCAAATTATGCATTTAGTAAAGCTATAGCTAGACAAAGTTTCCGACAAAAACATTTAAGTGTGGCAACTCACCTTCTGGTACTTACATACAAATGTACCATCCCGCCCCTTATAAGCCGTGCAGTATTATTAATATGACCAACGCGATCTTGCCCATATTCTGCATTTAGTAAAGCTATAGCTAGACAAAGTTTCCGACAAAAACATGGAAGTCTGGCAACTCACCTTCTGGTACTAACAATTTTCGAGAAAAAACTCTACAATATTTTTCTAAAACATGCGGTATTTTGAGGTTGCTATTATGGAATATGAGACTCGTATGTTTTTACTGAGAATGAGGGTATATATAAGTCGGTTTACCCGACAGCAACTTTTTCACTGGTTTTTATTAAATATTGAGTGAAACCTTACGTTTCACATTTATATTTCACCGCACGAACATTTTTTGATTTTGTTTTTCCCATATAATATATGTAAAATCATTTACATTTATCATGTTGCATGAACTCTTGGGTTTTGTTTGTTTTATTTGTTTTTGGTTAAGCTGACTACTAAGGACTCCATATATTAGGACCGATCTTATCAAACTGAACTGGCAATATTTGGTCACATACGACTTGTTAAAAAGTGAACTATCTCGGTGTGCTGTATTTAATCTCATATTCCTTTTAAATCTGGAATATGTGCATCTATTATGGCTCCCTAAGAGAATCTGTTCGGATCGGACCACAATATGATATAGTCGCCATGTAGCCGATCGTTGTTTTTGTTGCTATCGATTTTAAATTTGGTTTCTAAAAAGATTTTGGACATTTTAGAGCAGCTTTAAAATTTAGTTCGGATCGGACAACTATATCATATAGTCGTACTACTTGCACGCAGTTGTTTTTTATATCGCGACAAGTTTCGGTTGAAACTTGTCATATGCTTTTTAATATAATTAATAAAATCAATAACCGGCTTTCTAAACAAACCAATATGATCTTCGTTGAAATTGTTCCTATTGATTTTCTCCTGTACATGTTTTAGTAGGGCATATTTTGAGCGATTGTTACCAAACATAAACACATGTTATGCTCAGCGTACTTTTGTTAATAACTTTCAATTTCCACCTCATTGCAATGGTGTGCTATTCAAGAGTTACAATCCACGAAACACAAGTCAATGATTCATTTCAATCTAAAATTAAACGCTAACAAAACATTACCCAATCGGACAACAACACACAATAATGGCCACCAATTGATTCCATAACAACACATTTTAATTTTCTTCCACTTTTCAACGCACCAGCATTCAAAATCAACTATTTACAGCGAATTTTGACAAAACAAATTGACGTGCAATCAGTTGATTTTAATGGCGTGCCACAAAAAAGGTATGGCCATTTTTAAATGTTCGTACAGATGTAAAACGCATGTTTGAAGCTTGTAACAAGTAGAGCTTATTTCCTTCCACACAAGGCTTATTTGAAAAAAAAAAAATAAAAAAAAATCTTTTTTATTTTTTTGTTGGCCGCAGCCTTTTATTTATTTTTTATATATTTTTTCCTGTGGCCGTTGGCCATTTGTTAAGTTTGATTGCCGATCTAGAACTAACTTATCTACACGGTAAAAAATACGTCTTTTTTTACACACAAGTAAAACGCGTGTTTGGTGTTTGTAGCAAGTAAAGCTTAATTCCATCTACACAAAGCTTATTTGGATATAAATATAACTCATTTGCTAAAAATATTACGTATTTGTGTATAAGCAATAGCGTGTTTGGGAAAAACAGACAACGAACTTATTAAATTCAACAAAGCACAACATTTGGGTGCTAATAAGTGTGTATTTGCAACTGGTTTCGTAAATTTTTTTTTCCATTTACGCTCATTAAAATAATATCAATACCGAGAGAATGAGATGGATTGTTATATAGAAATTCACAAATAGAAAAAATATAAAAAATGACTCAAAACTGCATACATATATATTCTATATTTATCACCTACAAACAAGTTAATGTTTGTGGTATGGAAAAATATATATATGTTAGATGCGAACTTGTTTGCTGAAATTTGTTAAAATGGCCATTTTAACAAGCCAAAAATCAATCTCTTTGTTTAGTTTTGCTGAGTTCGCAGACAATTCATGGAATTACGGGATCGAGTTAATTGGGATTTGAGTTAATTGTGTTTACAATATAACTCATATTTCAGCTGGCAACCAAATGGATGGGTGGCTTTTAATTAATATTGTTTACAAATAGCGATATATTTGAATTATACGAGGGTAAATAACTCCTCCCTTCTTAAGATGAATCGTCCGGAGTAATCAAACTAGCAATATTTTTATTCAACTGGGCAAACATTTTTTCTTGATTTTAGACAAGCTTTCTTTCTCTATGTATTTTGAAAAATATAAAACATTTACATGAAATATATAATATAATTATGAACATACTAGCAAAAAAAATAATATCAAGAATACTACTTTTTTTATTAGATTCATAAACTTTCTATTTTCAAATTTGCAGCTGAACATAATATTCTAATTACAGTTCCAGATTACTTGAATATGATGGTAAAAAAAGGTTTTAAAGGCCAATAAGTAGTGTGAAAACTGCAAGTAAATTTCAAACTTTTGCCAAAGAAATTATTATTAACTGGCAATAGACGAAAACACTGATAGCAGAGTACAAAAACTTTAAATATAATTTGTATGTACGTACGTCTTTGTCCTTTAATAAAGTTGATTCTGAAAACTAAATATCCTTTTTGATTTTGGTACCATCAGGATCAAAAAGTACAATGTTAGAGAATGGAAAGTACAAAACGGAGAAACGGATTTCTCATCCCTGATGTACATATTCTTCTTCTTTTGATTTATTGCGTTTTGTTTTCTAACGTTCAGTCGTCAGTCTGTAGTTGTACTGTATATAAAAACGCGAAAGAAAGTAACGGTTTGGACAGATAAAATTGGTTGGCAGTCAGTTTTTATGCAGTTCCTTGGACGTTCGTAAGTAATTCGTGCAATGATTAATATGGACATGTTGAACATTTTTTATTTACAATGTTGAAGCCAAACGTCTGCATCACGATTTTCATTTTTATGCACACGTTAAGCAAGTATAATAGAAACATTCTTGCACGTTAAGCACTCGTCAATGATTACTCTAATCACATATTCTCTCCGTTTGTAGGACACAGTGACCATTGTGTGACAATATGAGCACAGATCCCATTCATTTTCATCAGTATGCATTGTACGAGACTTCGTTATACAGAGACAAATAATTTTAATAATTTAAGTGCATTTTGTCTGTGTTACAACACATCGTTTTGTTTATAGAACACTCTCTAATACCGACGGCGTCGCGCTGTCGCCATAGGCAACACACATTCCGACGAAATTCCAAGCTCAATGCATTTGCGCCCATCGATACACAACAAGCGACCGAAATAAGAATAGTGAAATTGTAACGCAACCGTAATAAAATATTGAACGCTTCTTGTTTGTTACCAAACTCGTTTTATTGCCCTTCATAACTTATTTTGCCAATAGATGTGCGCATTGAGTGTAAAGAAGAAACGCCTTCAGATTCATACGGGAGTACAAGGTACATACATAATTAGATTTACTGTACATGAGTTTTGTAAACTAATACAATTTACATTTCAGCAAATCACGGCGTTAAATGAAGAAACCGGAACTGATGATAAGATGCCATGTATATAGATTAATACATATAAATACTAATGAATAGTTATACAATATTTACAACTATGTACAAGTACTTTCACATAAGTACATGCATGTTTGCTCTGCAACATACACGTGATTCCACTTAATTAACTGCATGTATTCAAGGAAATATGTACATTAGGGGGGGGGGGGGGGGTCAATTTGTATGGATCGAAAAAAGTCACCAAGCGGTTATCAAAATCGTAATCTACGATGAATTCTAAGAAAATTTTCCAAAGAAACCATGTGTCTAAAATCAAAATCGAGCTTCCAATTTTTAACGAGAAAGTTTTCGTCCGTCTTTCCGTCTGTGGAAAACACGCTATAGTCCACAATAATAATGCTAGAGAGCTGACATTTTACAGAAAGATGTCTTGCTGAGAAGGTAAGGTCAAGTTCGAAAACGGGTTGGAAGGCTTTGTATTTTAAGTTATGTTACCTCTCGCCTCATTAAAATTAAAATAAACAATTTTGCGATGTTTTGAAAATATCACACTTTTTATTTCAACATTACTTATTTTTAAGGTCTTTCATGCTATCAATCCTAGGTGCTACGTTTCGACTTTTAACTGTGACTGCCATAACACCATCGCGATTTTTTTCAATAGTTCGACGTGAGACTTTAGTCAGTAGTTGCACAAACCGCTCGGTTCCTTGAATGTGTAGAGGAATGTGTGGATCCGGAAGCGGTGGATCGTCAAATTCTATGTAATTGAGCAAGTGTTCATAGGGTATGCTTGCAGTGAATGGGGGCTCCGATAAAATGCCATCGTTATCTAAGTTTATCATGTCGAAGTATTTAGTGCAGTTACAATTTATAGTGGGCTTTTTGTAAACTCTTAATTTTGTTGGGTCGTAAAGATTTTCATGATAATGTAAAATTTTTTTTAAAGCCATTCCGCGCACTTCCTTTCTGTTGTCAAAAATTATTGTTAGAAGCAAATTTTCTGAGTGGGCAAAATATCCGTTATTTTTCTACACATAAAACGAGAACTTTTTTAATACAAAAATTTCATAAATATTTAATTTTTTTTTTAAAGATCACAACGAAAACTTTCTCGTTAAAAATCGGAAGCTAGATATTGATTTTAGACACATGGTTTCTTTGGAAAATTTTCTTAGAATTCGTAGTAGATTACGATTTTGACAACCGCTTTGTCGAGAAAAAAAATTTACCCTACCTAATGTACATGCTTTGACGTGGGTGTATGTGTGATTGGGGGGAAATACGTACATATATACTTTTGGATAAGTAAGTAATGTTTATTACTCGTAAGTATATGCTCATTCTGTAGGAAATAAACATATGATTATCAGCCCTGATAATCATATGAATGACAATTCCCGGGGAATTTTTTCCCTATTCCCTGTTCCCCTATTCTAAATAAAATCTCCCCGGGAATTTTTTCACTTTTCCCTTATTCTAAACGAACTTTGAAAATGAGAGATTATTCCCCGGGAAAAAGTAGGTATTATGAATGTCAATAAAAGGGAGAATGTGATAACAAATTTTGAGAATTATTCCGCCAAAAAATTGCAAGGGAGTTGTGTAAGTATTTAATATTTTTCATGAAAAATTAAATAAAAATCATCATATATTTTTGCATTTAGGTCAAAAACAACAAACAAAAAGCAATTGGACGTTCTTCTGAGCTGTATGCAATTGCACACAGACATTGCCCGTGGTTTGTTTAAGGGCAGTAAGGAGGAGCTACACCGGGTATGGCGCAATTTGGAGGCAGAATTAAACGCAGCAGGTCCACCATCAAAAAGTGTTCAGGAGTGGAAGAAGGTATGTACAACTAAATTTTTTACAATGCACAAATGACGAAAACCCTTTCAGGTTTGGGCCGATCAAATGAAATATGTATGGCAGAAGGAAGCTCAAAACCTTAAATTCTCCGGAGGAACTGGTGGAGGCCCCAATATGGAGCAGAAGTTTTCGGCAACAGAAGAATTTATAATTTAATTGGTATGAAGGAGTCAGTGGAAGGTGTGGCTAGCACGTTTGGGTTAGGAACCTCATCGACCACAAACAATAATCCAGAAAGCCTTCCACCTTCATGTCTGGAGTTTTTAGAGCCGGACGATGAGGGGGCCAAATGTACTGCATTCGACAGCGACAGAGACACGTCCCAAAAGCCGCCGGCGAAAAAAATGAATTTAATGGAGCAGGTCTCCGCCCGCGGCGTTCTTTCTGACGAAATCAACATCCAAAAAAGAAATGTTTGAAGCAATGATCGAACAGCAGCAAGTAACCAAACGCAACAGTGAACATTTCTGTATTGTTTTTTGTATATTTGTTGTTTTATATTAACTTAACCCCAAATTGTACGTTTGTAATAATTTGCAAATTGTTAGCCAAACAAAACAGGTGACGCAAAACAGCTGTGTTCGAATAATCGAAATTCTCTCTCCCTTATTACTGTTCTCCCCGGTTGTTTGGAATAGGAGGATTTATTTTGGGGAAAAACGAATTCCCCAGGAATTATCTCCCCGGGAGTATTCAGAATTGGGCTGTATAACCTACAAAAATATGTAAATATTTGTTGTTCGGGCAAATATATACATATGTATATGGTTGATGCATAATTTGTTTGCAAAAATTTGTTAAAATTGCCATTTTTCAGCGTGTACATATGTCGGAAATCAGTAAGATTTTGAAATTTGAAACAAAAACAAAATTGAGTTTATGCCAAAAAAATTTACATTTTGACCATAGGGCAGATTTCGAAAAAGACAATACGTTACAATTACGGTACGTTTAAAGAACACATACTCTATTTCCGATTATGCTGTTCGAGTATATTATTATACAATACGAACACAATTACTATAATAACGTAGTGTTCTTCCACAACAAACTCGTAATGGTTGTGTTTTTTAAGGCGAACACAAACAGAATACACTATATCTTTTGAATTTTATCACTGCACTCCATGTGATGTTCAACTCTGATGTCGATCAACTGAAAGGTCATTCTACGTCGACTACGCATTTTCAAGTCAAATAAATAAATTACTAGGGTTAATCGCATCAGCCAGTTTGTTTTCTCTTGATTCGCACTACATACATATGTTTAATTGTTGATTCGAAACATATTTTTGTTTTTCCTGATTGTAGATGTAGATTTGAAAATTCAAAACTTAAGTTTGTATTGTTGCACACGCACTCTATTGTGTTCGGAATGTGAAACTTGTAACTTACTTTATCCTGGTGGTACTATAAAAAGAGTTGTTGTGTACTTAGTATTTCTTGTAAGGAATGTGTTAGAGTACTGAATTCCAAGAACGTTAAGAACCTGACTTTAACGCATTTATATGAATTCTGGTTTTAACATTCACCCATTGAAATTTCACAAAATGTATGTATGTATGTATGTAGTTTGACAGCTTTTTGCAGTTGTTTCATTATTCTTACATTGGAATTATTTCTTCCGTTTTGGGAATAATAACTACATACTCTGGTGCGTTTTTACTTTTGTGCTCGGTTTTTTACTTTAAATCGTCGCCGTTTCAATGTAATGAACCGCATCACACGAAGTACCCGCTGAGATGTCTATACCATCAGCCACCTAACGCGAATTCATTATGCGAACTTCCAATGCCATTTCATGGATTTTATCGACGATTTATGGATGTTAATGTCGCCCAAGAAATTATCATACAATATATATTATTCCACACCTTAATAGCTGTAATACCTTTGGATAAAATCTCGCATATGTAAATAACTATAAATAAATAAAGACGTTTTTAAAAATTAATGAGAAATTATTATAGGCTATTTAAGGACATCATCAGACTCCGGGGAGTAATCCGCCCAACGGATGAATTACACAGCAATAGAGACTAAAATGTTTTACCAAAAATTGAAGAATATGGTATTGATTTTCATACATATATTTTAAAAAAATGTGAAGCAAATATAAAAACGTCTGTTTGGCTACTAACAGGCAGTCATTGCTCGCTACCACCGACGATTATTCGCATTTGTAGCTGAACATAATATTCGAACTACAGTCCTAGATTACTTGAATATAATAAGGTTTTAAAGGGCAATAAATATTGTGAAAACTGCAATCAAATTTGCCAACTTTTGCCAAAGAAATGATTATTCACTGGCAATAGACGAAAGCACCGATTACAGTGTACAAAAAATTTAATGGAATTTGTATGTACATACTTCCTCTTACTTTACTAAAATTGATTCTAATATCTTTTTTGATTTTGGTACCATCGTGAGATCACTCGTGACTGAATCAGAAATGGAAATTATTCTCAGCGCATTTGTTGTTCATTATAATATTCGAATTACAGTTCTAGATTGAATATGATGGTAAAATACGGTTTAAAGGCCAATAGTGTGAAAATTGCAAGCAATTTTCCAACTTTTGCCAAAGAAATTATTATTCACTGGCAATAGACGAAAGCGCTGTTTGCAGAGTACCCAAACATAAAATAGAATGTTTATGTACTTATGTATTTTGACTTGAATAAAATTAATTCTGAAAACAAAATATCTTTTTGATGTTGGTACCATCGCATCAAAAAGTAAAATTTCAATGAACGGAAAGTACAAAACGAAGAAACTGATTTCTCATCCCTGATGTACATATTCTTCTTTTTTGAGTTTTGTTTTCTAACGTTCAGTCGTCAATCAATAGTTGTGCAGAATAGTCCTGAATGTGCGGAAAGAGTTAGAATTTTTTTTTGCATAAAATGTAAAATCATGTTAAAGGAAAACCGTCAGTAAGTATAAATGAGTATGGCAAATAAAACAATCTGTTCCTTTCAGTGATAAAAAATGAAAACGTAGAAGCATCAAATAAGAAACTCAATAAAATAGTGACAGCTCGGGCAGATACAATTGGCTGGCAGTCAGTTTTTATGCAGTTCCTTGGACGTTCGTAAGTAATTCGTGCAATGATTAATACGTACATGTTGAACATTTTGTATTTACAGAGTTGAAGCCAAACGTCTGCATCGAGATTTTCATTTTTATGCACACGTTAAGCACTCGTCAATAATTACTCTCCATATGAACACAGAACCCATTTATGTTCATCAGCATACAATGTACGAGATTTTGCGCCACAGACAAAAATAATTGTAATAATTTAAGTGAATTTTGTGTGTATAACAACATATCATTATATTGCCAGTAATACCGACGGCGTCGCGCAGTCGCCATAGAAAACACACATTCCCACGAAATTCCAAGCCCAATGCAGTTGAGCACATCGAAACACAACAAGCGAAAGTAATAAAAGTTTGGAAATTGCAACGCAACCGTAATATAATATTGAACCCCTTTTGTTTGTTACCAAAATCGTTTTATTGCCCTTCATAACTTATTTTGCCAATAGATGTGCGCATTGAGTGTAAAGAAGAAACTCCTTCAGATTCATACGGGAGTACAAGGTATATACAATGTAATGTATATTATATATAAATAGATTTACATATACATGAGAAAGAAGAAACCCGAACTGATGACAAGATGCCATGTATTGAAACAAAAACTATTTACTTATTTAGTGTTTTTTTTAATAACTAGATATATATGTACATATAAATGCTAATGAATGTATTATTACTATCAAATGTGCAATAATAAACAATATTTATATTATAAACGAGTACTTTCTTATAAGTACATGCATGTTTGCTCAGCAACATGCACGTGCTTACACTTAATAAATTGCATGTTTGCAAGGAAATATGCATGTGCTTCTACTAGACCGTGTACGTGATTGGGGGGAAATACGTATATACTTCCGAGTAAGTAAGGGGCCGTTCAAGTATTACGTAAGCACTATAGGGTGGTGGGGGTCTTTGCTTTGCTTATTTTTGATGACAATGGGAGGGGGGTGTTGGAGATGGTGATTACGTCAGCAGTAGTTATTTACTTTTTTCCACATATGGCAACCCACACAATGTCTATGCTCGAAAATAAAACCCATATTCGGGGATTCCCATACATAATGAGTACATTTAGGTACTCGCTTAGAACCGAGTGGGAGGAATTACCGCGCGCTACTAACTTGTCTAAATTTCTTCAATCAGTTTCGGTACGATTGACGATTTGACGTGGTGTAAGCAAAGCAAAGCAAGTAAATATTTGTGTTACCGTTGATCCACTTTCGCCAAAGTTGAATTGTTTAAGATGTGTTTCAAATAGACAAATCCAAGTTATACCAACAATTGTTTGAAAGTTTTAAAAAATCTCATACAAATAAAAAAGTACAGAAGTTAGTTAACGAAGTGTGTTCGTAATATTACTTAATAAGATTATAATATTTGTACTTTACTCTATGTTGAATACCGTATCAATAAAGTTTGTTTAAATGAATATTATGTGCGTTAAAGTCCTCTATCCTAAGCCTATTTTCCTATTTCTAGAATTTTAACTGCTGCTCATGAATCAGTAACAAAAATAGAATACATTTAATGAAAAATGTATATACCAATGTTTATGTAAGCATGGGGGAGGGGATAAGAGCTATGCTTACTTTTGAAGACAACGGGGCTTATGTAATACTTGAACGGCCCCTAAGTAATGTTTGTTACACGTAAGTATATGCTCACTTCGTAGAAAAAGAACATATATTTACAACCTATAAACAAGTTAATATTTGTGGTTCAGGCAAATATATAAATGGTTGATGCATATTTTTTTGAAAAAAAATTTTAAAATGACCATTTTTTTAGCGTGTACATATGGTTGTGTATCGAGTACTTTCCCTGACCTATCCTTTCTCTCCATTGACAACAAAAACCACTGATCATATAGCTTGCATACGAGTATAACACTCTCTTAATATAAGGCCAACATATTTTTGTTTTGAGGTAATAAAAAAATTCTAATCTAACAATCGGAAAATAATAAGTGATTCTCAAATGTAACGGTAAAATGAATGTAAATATTGTTACTAAAACTCCGTTGTGGGCGTTGATTTTTTTTGTTGATCGTTTTTGTTAATTTCATATAGTTTTGTTTTTGTTAGTTAGTTTGAGATCATTTATTATTTTTATTTCTATGCAGAATAGAAATGTTTCAAAGCCATAGTTTCTTGCAGTGTAATTGTTCTGATTGCTGGCAAGATATACGGATCCTTTTGGGAAGTTTGGTTTTTTAAACACACACACAGCAAAGCAAAATATATGGCTAAAATGTATGTTGCGGACGTTACATTTGTACACGCTGGAAAAAAAAGGCCATTTAAAAAAATTTCAGCAAACAAGTTCGCATTAAAACATATATATATTTTTCCATACCACAAATATAAACTTGTTTGTAGGTGATAAATATCAAGTGTAGATGTATGCATTTTTGACTTACTTTTAATTTTTTTCAATTTGTGAATTTCTATATAACAATCCATCTCATTCTCTCGGTATTGCTTTTATATTAAAGAGCGTAAATGCAGAAAAAAAATTACGAAAACAGTTGCAAATACACACTTATTCGCACCCAAATGTTGTACTTTGTTGAATTTAATAAGTTCGTTGTCTGTTTTTCCCAAACACGCTATTGCTTATACACAAATATGTAATACTAATAGCAAACGAGTTATATTTACATCCAAATAAGCTTTGTGTAGAAGGACATAAGCTTTACTTGCTACAAACAACAAACACGCGTTTTACTTGTGTGTAAACAAAAAAAAGACGTATTTATCAGCGTGTATGCATGTGGTTTTGCTAATATTAATCCAGTTGGCATTATGACGGCGATATTTTCATGTAATTTTCAGCAACAACAGTTCTTTGATAGAACTGAAATATATTTACATAACTATTTTGGAGAAGAGTAAAATTAGTGTAAGTGCCGTTGCGGACGTTACACAAAAACGGAAATAAGTTTGGACGTAATCGTGTATTTTAATATTTTTTTAGTAGTAACCAGAAAAACCAAAGTATATTGAAGAAAAAGGAATATTTAAAATAGCTCTATTGAGGATTATAAATTTCCTGCATCAATCAATGCTTTGTGTCTATTTTTAAATAACATTATTTACATCTATTGAATAACTTGTGAATGCGTTCTTGACATTCCATTGTAAACAATTAAGTGGATTTTAAGTTTCTAATAACAAGGAAAACCTATCTGATTGTTTTTTAAATTTGCATTTACTGAGATTGTTGCACATAACGAGCCCCAAATATATATTTTTAAATATTGAAATCGATATGCTCGTTCACAGTGGATAGAGTCGTACAGAGAATAATGATGAAAAGAGAGCATTTGGTTTAACATGATTCTCAATTTGAAGCACGTACGCTCCTGAAAACGAAACAATAATAAGAAACAGTAAACAAAATACCAAATTTCATCGCACCAGAAAAAAATAGGACTTATCAAGTAATATAAAAAAATGCCGGTTTGCGGATATCGAGCTTATAACAATTTTTCGGATTTACCATTATTTAAGTTTTATTTTAAACAAATGAATTTTATATTATTAAAATATGATTTTTTATTTGTTAACCAAAATAAAATTTTGGAAACAAACATAAAATGCATCAAATATTGAGACATTTCTTATGATTTTTTGTTGGTCCCATTCATTCAATTCCACTTCAATTAATTTCATAAAATTTTCGAAATATTTAACTGACTGGTGATTATTTTCACATGTTGAAATTTAAGGGTTGTCTTTTTGTCCGTGTATATTAAAAATATATGTACACGGAAATCCTAAGAACCACATTCGAAGACAAGTTGTGTACCTGTCCCAATTAAATGTTTATTATGATTGTAAAACTAATTAAAATTTCTCGTATATTACTATGCTAGAAATATATATATATGTATATACGAAATCTACACGTAATCAGCAAAAATATTTGGTGTGCATCTCGTCTGTGCGACTGCATAGCTCATTTCTTTAAGTGAGATATGTTACAAAAAAAAATACTAAAATTTCAAACAAATCTAACACTATGTACTATAGAATTTATATTTATCGAAAAGTATATTTACCGCGGTTGTGGAGTTGGATGTTGTCGGACCTGTAGTGATTGCAGCGCCCTGCGTTGCCGCTGCTACCGCCGCAGCAGCTGCCACATGCCTGCTAAGGCAGTTACATATTGGTTTTGTGACGCCCAGTGTGCATAAAGCATTGGACCACATCGTTTCGCCTTTGCTCTCCACGATTGAAGATTTGCACTTTCTATTTCAATTATGAAAATTCACATAGAGTCTTAGAACGGCATTTGGAACTATTGTAAGCGAATTGAGTATATAATCCACAATAATTTTGACATTCTGCACGCAACTGAACCCATTGCTTTCTCATGAATTGCGCACAAAAAAATAAGAAAATGACAAAAACAATTACTATCAAAATCAATTCAATCCACTACACTCATGATGTAAACAATATTGTGTCCCTCACGAGGCGGCGGAGACACAATTTACTAGACTATTGTGGTTGCTGTAAAAATAAATTCGCTTAGATTTCGATAAATGCATTTTTTATTTGAAATCGATTAGAGTTGAAACCCTTCATGGTTTTTCTATGTCGAAATGTTTTCCTTTCTTGAGTACTTTTGTTTGTGTCACACCCAGTTGAATATTAATATTTCAGACAAACTGACATAAGCAGCACAGCTTAACAAAATAAATAATGACAGAAAACTTGTCGTAGGACGAACGTAACGTATTATTGTTGTATACATGGAAGCATGTTGTTTTGGGGTTTTTATTACTGTTATGGCAAAATAACAGTTCTCTCTCACCAGAGATTGCAGTAGCTGAGCAGGAGCAGCATCACCTATAGTCTGTTCTGCAGTCTGTTAATGCAGCACACAACGAGAGTGTATGTAAGGCTCTTATGATTTTAGTTACGAGTCATATGTTCGGTGGCCCAGCTTATCACATACATATGTACATCTATACATACATAAATATAACCGATTGGCTAAGCGACAGTCTTACTGTGTTCAGTGTTCATAAGCGATTGTACCGAATCATATAGCAATGGGCTTATATTTTCGTGAATGTCTACAGAATATAAACCATTTTTATTGTACCATACATTTATCACTAATTGTTGTTAATTTCGATGCGTTTGAGTACATTCGGAATGGAACCGATTTGATTGGCCTACTTACGAATGAAGTAATTGGGACACGAATACATCACCATCGCATTAATGTAAATTTTCACTGCACACTAACAACGAATGCACTCATAAAGGATGTAATAGAGAGACACGTAACAGAACAAAGCAAATAACGCGAAAATAGGTTATTTTTTGTTATTGTTTGTGAATGCTTTCACTGATGAATGTTTTAGTTACTTTTTATTCTGTTGCTGGTGGAAACGTCGTTGAAGGTTTTCTTTTGTCTTTCACTACGTAGCCGTTTTCGGTTTTCTGCCGCAATGGCAATTTTCAATCGGAGCTGTTGGTTTTAAACAGTTTGTATGTATGTATGCATGTGGGAGTGTGTCTTCTGGCCCAAAAAGTACTTTTTTTTTGGTTTTATGGTTTATGCGTGCGTGCTTCCTCTGTACTTTGCTTGCACGTATATGTCAGCCTTGTAGACTGGACATACTACGACGGAAGTTGGATTAGTGATTAGTGAACGACTGCATTGTTTCGATTCTTGTAGTTGGTAAGATTAATGCAACATCTATAGTTATTGGTGGCGAATAGATGGATGATCCAGTTGACAAGAAACACGACGAAGATGATGAGAGCAATGTATTGGTTTTGGCGGACGAGCCAGACAATGTGCGTTTCTTTAGCGAGGGCATTGTGGTAACAACACCCTTATTTCCGCAGCAAGTACCCGTGTCACCCTTACGTTTTTCAGTACACAGCAAACAAATGACAAACACACACATGTTTGCAAGTAAAGCAATTGCACTATCACTTATGTACGTAATGTTTCTGTTGAATATTCACAAGTTTCAGTTTTCATATTCACCAACGTCGTTTTTGTGATTTTTTTAGTATGATTGATCAAGTGCTGAGATTTGTCAAATCTGTTGTATATTTGCACAAAGCAGAAACCAAATTCGTTTCATATTTATTCTTTATCCGAAATATGACAGAAACGTATCGATTTAGAAGTTATATACTAGGTATACATATGTTGTTGTTTCATTGATTGAAGTATGCACTTTTACTTAGTAGAACACTTTTTTAGAACAAACAATTATCATACATTTTCACGACCTTCGCCAATATATTTGCAACCATTATGAATTTGAACGTATTTAATTATAATTTTATATCTGTATTTCTCAGAAAACTTTTCATCTCAAAAACAGAAAAAATATATTTTTCTTTGTATAATTCAGCTATATTCACAATATGTTACTCGTGCTGTGAGCCACTCGAAGAAAACTAACAAAGTGCACTGCCCTCGTGACCGAAAGATGAAACGGAACTGAAACGGTCCAGCACTAGATTTAACGTTTACTTAATACATACATAGGTATATCGTACAACTAAAAGTTCTGCTAAGGTTCTGTTAGTTTACATTTGACCCAGTTTCGGCATGTTCGTACATACATACAACATAACAGCAAACTTCTCTATGGTATGATTGAATACATATATATATATATATATACATATATATGTACATAAATGCTATCTCCTAACATATGATTCCAACAATTACTGTCATTCTAAAGCATGTTGATGCTTGCATTTTGGGAGTGTCATTGTTTGTATGACAAGCTTATGTGAGAGCAGCTTTTATTTCATCACAGTACATGGTATACTCGTACATGCCAAGTATTTACTATGGTTTATGCTCTTACAATTTTAGAGTATTTCTCGTCTTTTGTCACACATTTACACTATACGAATTCACGTCAAAAACTGTTAAAAACTTGTATAATCGAAGTTTGGTGATCAATTGTGAACTAGAGAATCATGGTTGACATCTATCACAGGATCCAGATATCCCGGATTTCTGCGTTTTGAAATCCGAAATACTAATATTACCTGTTCCTAAAAATAGTCTTTAAGGGAAAAGAAAATATATTTGGTTTTTGGAATTCACTCACATTCAAGCCAATACATACAAAAATATGTTACATATACAAGATTATTAATTTTAAATTTGTAATTTTAAGTGATAATCGTAATCACGACCGACCAGTTAATCGATTTAATGGACTATAATCTATTTAATTGTTAATGGCTACAATGACGTAACCAATTGGGTGTTTGCCACGAATATGTAGTACCTTCATTGACCAGTAGTATTTGTGAGGTAGTAAAAGAGTAGAGTTCGATATTAGGTAAAATCTGATTTTCCATTTTTAATACTCTGAAAAAATTGTCATTTTAACATATTATGCATTAAACATACTTATATTTCTCCGTACTCCAACATTAACTTGTTTGTAGGTTATGTGTATGTCTATATACAACTTAGTGTTGTTTTTTTTTTAAATTTGTAAATCTCTCTACATCGATTATTCTCTCGGTTACTATTACTCTCTCTTAAACTGCGTTGAGGAAGAACAATAACTGCAAAAACAGTGTATTCGCACTCAAATGGTGTACATTCTTGAATTTAATGAGTTTATTGTGTATTTTTTCTCAAACACGCTTTTACTTGTGGCCAAATAAGTAATAAGAATAGCAAATGAGTTATATTTACAGTCGAATAAATACTATAAAAAATATAAAAATGCCAGTTAAATACTATAAAAATGCCATGACGATCATTACATCATTGCGGCAGGTATATCGTTTATTTATTAAGTCGTAGCACCGTCCAGTTTTTTGTCTGGACGTATTTATTTCTGAACCAAAGACATATGTATGTCCCAAATCTCATACCCATCACAAAATTCAGTAACCATATACATATGGGCAGTAACTTCCAGTTAAATTTCAGAAGAATTAGTTCCAATAGCGACAGTGATATGATAGTTTTCAACCAGATTTGCCACTATGCCTTTTTTTGTTCTAAAAATTACGTTTTTTTACTATTAACAGAATTTTTTAAAATCACTCTGCTAAATGAACTTTGGCACGGGCTAAACCACATGTATGGAACTGGTGGTAGTCGGAAACCAATTCCTGCACAAACAAATGTACACAGCATTTTCGAATTCGGATAAGCGCACACCCTTTAATTGAAAAAATAGTTTAATAGAAAATTAATATAAGTTCATGCGCTGTAGTTCGCTTAAATGAAAAACCGATTTATTGAAAAATCGTTTATGTGAAACACATTTTTAATGCCAAAACACGAAGTTGTATGATACGAATACCACTTTTAAGAAATGTGATGAATGTAACGGTGACTAAATATAATGTATAAAATAAGACAACTCAACCAAATGAAAATAAGTGTCTATTTTCAACCAAGCTCATTATTATTCAACTAAAATTTTACAAACATGTATTTTAAAAGTCGTGTCACAAGTTTCTATCTCAATTTCTTCAAACAATTTCAAGAGTACATATTCAGTTCGTTTAAATGAAAGAAGGTCATTTATTTTATTTGGTTCACCCAAAATTATTTTGATTCTTCTTTCGTTGAGTGATGACAATCAGTTTAAATGAAAAATAAGGATCAACTTCAACTCATTTATTGGGCCTTAGACTATGAATTTAGCACACTGACTTAATTCTGTGTCCACAAGTGTATATATACGACTGAAAACGTATTTTGGTCCCTTTCGGGACCCGTAACTCTTAGAATTAAAGGCGTACTCTGTTTTAAAAATTTGAGACAAATCGGAGCTACACGCTAAAAAAAATAGCCATTTTAACAAATTTTTGCAATCAAACTATGCATCAACCATATATACAGTGGCGAGCAAAAATGGAAGCATGTTTATTATACATTAATAGTACATAACATACATTATTGTATACAAAATCCATAAATAACATGGTATCGCTTCCAAAACTTCAAATTTAGTTTATAGCAGTTCGTTATTTAAGAGTTTAGTCAAAAATGTTCAGAAGAGAAGTGTAACAAATTAATCTCTTAGAATATTGCATTGTCTCAATTCTTCCAATTTTGCACGCGTTGAAATATCGCCTCGAATTTACAGTTATCCGTTATTTTTACACAAATATTTCTTTCTGTTTTTCATAGATTGTGCTATTTTAATATCAGTGTTATTTGTTAAACTAATATTGACACACACGTTTCGTTAATTTTAAAGATTTTATCTCAAAATAAGTGAAAATGAAGAAAATTAGTAAAGAAGTTGAAAATAGTGTGGAGTTGCTCACAGAAGAAGGCAAATCTTCGAGAGAAATTGCGAAACGACTTAATATCAGCCACAACGCAGTCCAAAATGCCCAAAAAAGACGAAATATTAAACCCAGTGCAGTCGCTAGAGGTCGTCCAAGGTTGCTAACTGACGCAGATGCTCGACTCATGGAGCGTTCGTTGAAACGGAATGACTCCAAAACGCCATACAAGCTGCCGGAGCCATAAACAAAGATGTTAGCGAATGGACAGCCCGAAGAACACTCCGCAGAATCGGTTTGGTGGCCGCTGTCAAACACAAAAAGCCAGCTTTATCAGACAAAAATGTAAAAGCACTCTTAAAATTCTGCAAGGAACACAAAAATTGGAGTACAGATGATTGGAAGCGTGTGATATGGTCCGACGAAACCAAAATTAACCGTTTCCAATCAGATGGAAAGGAGTATTATTGGCACCGGCCCCATGAGAAATTACAAAAGCACAAAGTAAAACAAAATTGGAAGAATGCCCATGCCTTATACTTGATGAATTACTTGAGTTTTTATTATATTTTTTTAAACTTTATATTATTTAATTTTAAGCTTATCAATAAACTTGATAATAATAAACTGTGAAAAATTCATAACGTTTGGTTTATAGATAAAAATTTTAGGGCAACGTAAGTACAAAACTGACAATCATTCTTCCATTTCTGCTCGCCACTGTATATTTGCCTGAACCACAAATATTAACTTGTTTATATGTTGTAAATATATGTTCGTTTTCTACGAAGTGAGCATATACTTACGTGTAACAAACATTACTTACTTAGTCGGTATTACTGGCAATATAATGATATGTTGTTATACACACAAAATTCACTTAAATTATTACAATTATTTTTGTCTGTGGCACAAAATCTCGTACATTCCATGCTGATGAACAAGAATGCGTTCTCTGATCAATGGTCACTGTGTCCTATAAACGGAGAGAAAATGTGATGAGAGTAATCGTTGACGAGTGCTTAACGTGTGCATAAACATTAAAATCTCGATGCAGACGTTTGGCTTCAACCCTTTAAATAAAAAATGTTCAACATATTCATCATTGCACGAATTACTTACGAACGTCCATGGAACTGCATTAAAACTCACTGCCAACATATTTTATCTGCGCAAACCGTTAATATTTCAATAAGCTTCGTCGTTGTTTCTTCTACGTTTAATTTTTTTTTCACTGAAAGGAACACATTATTTTATTCGCCATACTCATTCATTCTTACTGACCGTTTTTCTATCTCTTGATTTTTTTTGTAAAAACAATAATTCTAACACTTTCCGCACATTCAGGACTATACAGCATAACTCCTGAGAGACGACTGAACATTAGAGAACAAAACGGAATAAATCAAAAGAAGAAGAACATGTACATCATGGATGAAAAATCAGTTTCCTCGTTTTGTACTTTCCGTTCTTTGAAATTGTACTTTTTGATGCGATGGTGCCAAAATCAAAAAAGATATTTTGTTTTCAGAATTAATTTTATTCAAGTAAAAATACATATGTACATAAACATTCTATTTAAGGTTTAGGTACTCTGCAAACAGTGCTTTCGTCTATTGCCAGTGAATAATAATTTCTTTCGCAAAAGTTGGCAATTTGCTTGCAGTTTTCACAATATGTATTGCCCTTTAAAACCTTATTATCGCCCAAGTGCCATGTTCCGAAAGTTTTTGAATTCCCATACTTTTTTAGATTCCCATTTTTTCCAAAATGGTGTGCTCAATTCCGAGCGAAAGTGTGGTTCGAAAGAATAGCTTTGTTCAATATGTTACGAACGGTGTTCAATAACTATCAACAAAAAACATATGTTTTATTTGCAAATTTAACAACAAAATTAAGAAAAAAATGTCTGCTGGCTTGTTAATTGCCCTGGTTTCTACTAGAAGAAGACTAATGATACTGGAACGTGTTAAACGAGTTGTCAGATTGATTAACTGGTGTAATCATCATTCGTGTTGTTAATTTTTTAATGAATATGTCCACCAAAGTATAAAATTTATGTTTATTTGAAGAAACCTTTTCAACAAGTAGAACACTCTGGGTAAATTTCGTCAAAAGTTGTTCTTGATAAAAGGAGCCTTTTTATTTTCTTTAATTTTACTAGAAAAGCTAATCTGAATACTGTCTTTTTTAATTGAATGTTGTAAAAACAAGTTAAATATTAACTCTGCGTTCTTTTTTAACTTGTATGTGCTCAGAAAAACACGTACAATCTCATTTATTTTTCGATCCACAAGGCTATATGTGCTCGAATTATAGCACACCAAATGTGGGAAAATGTTTCACATTCGAGCAAACTCGAAATGCAGCACATGGGCGTATATTCAAGTAATCTAGAACTGTAGTTCAAATATTATGTTCAGCTACAAATGCGCTCCGTATAATTTATATTTCCGATTCACACACGAGAGATTTCACGACATTGGCCGAAAAGTTATTTTTTTATTTTTTACCTTAGATTCTCGCAGAGCACGTCTCTTAAAGTGACATTAACGACATGTTATTGGAACATCTTTATTACATTCCATTTCACAATATATAAATTTGTACTTTACACAGCTTTTCTTCAAATTACTGACAAAAAACAATAGATACGAAAATCTGAAAACTGTATTACATTAGGCCCAAAAGTGCTGTATGATGGTACTTTCGATGGCGAAAATGTAAGAAAACAGTACAATTGTATCATCTTTTGCATCCCTGATGTACATGCATTCCCATGTGTATGCATGTGTGTATAAAATGGTGTGTTACTCCTTTTTTGTGTTCTCTCTCTGTGAATTTATCTTATTCTCTTGGTTATTATTACTCAGATAACAGAGATATAAATACTTAAATATTTGCACGCATATATTGTACTTAGTAGAATTTAACACGTCCATTGCGTGGTTTTTGTCAAACACGCTATTTCGTATATCCGAATACGTAATATTAATAGCAAATGAGTTATATTTACATTCAAATAAGCTTTGTTTACAAGGAAATAAGCTTTACTTGCTACATGTTCTAAACACGCGTTATACTTCTGTACAAACATTTAAAAATGACGGATTTTTCAGCGTGTAGTAATTCCATAGAAGATACAACTTTAAAAACTAATTAACTGACTATGTGGACATTAAAAACATTTTGGATTTTTAGAATGTTAACATGGATTTAAGCGGTTGGTGGCAGAAACAACTCTCAACGATGACGAAATTAACAAAATTGAAAAGGAATGTTTCCATTTTGATACAAAATTTCAAATCAAATATTTAAACGTTTTAATTTTGCATATAACTCTAATGATTTATTACACAGTACGACAAAATTAGAGCACTTAAATCGGTTCACCCATTCTGTTTTTATAGAACTTTTTATAATAGTACTACGTTACAAGTGAAGCTCCACGATCCTTCGAATCTTTAAAATCGATTTTCTCAAAATTCTGACGTGCTACAGCAAAGACACGTATTTCTTTATTTTAAGCCTATTTTCATATTCATACAACATTTCTCATGTGTACCAACCACTGTCGTACTGTGTTATATATGATTTATCCTTACAACGTTATGAGGAAATCGAATAATTCGTTAATGGAAATTCTAAAGGAATTTCTAATTTTAATCCAGGGATTAACAAACTTTCGTTAATTTGAAGACATTTTGGATGGTTCCGAAGTAAGCATAAACTATTTCTGAACTAAAGCGCGGGGACAACAGCGTTAGGATTACAGCATGAGTGCTGCAAGTCCTGATATTATTATTTTTCAATTTGTGAATCTCTATATCGATATATATCATACCGTCAAACCGATTTCAATTACATTTTGTAGGTGTATATGTTTGGTTCCAGATTGAGAGGTACTTTCGGATCCGATATTTCAAGAGGGTGTGGCACCCCCCCCCCCTCCCACAACGTATATTTTACATCTACAATATCACTGGCGTTATTGGGTTAATTATCTTGAATTTTAAAGTCATGGCTACAAAATGGCTTGGCATCTACCAATCAACCGATGTTTTACATGTACAATATCACTGCGCCGTGGGACCCAATTTGCATGAATTCTAGCTGGAAGTTAATCCTGGTGTTTGGATATTTCGCGGCTATAGTAGGCGATAATTGGATACAGAAACGTGGCACCCCCCACTCGCTTAAATTGTTTCTGCTGGTACGCGAATGGTTCATGGCTACATTAGAACATTATTGGCCATGGCTGTGTTGCATGAACTGTTTTCGGTGTGTAGATTAGAAATAAAAACATTCTGAAAAATGTTGGCGGTACCTAGCCCCTTAATAGAGACCCTATTGCTACCGTCATGATGTAATGATCATCATGGAATTTTTACACTATTCAACAGTGGTCCTGGAAACTGTCGAATGCTGTAGTATGTTATAATCCGGCGAAGTGGATTGACACTGTACACCTGAAAATGTTGATCCACCAGAAGATGATATTTGTTCGTACAGGGTTAATTCTTGTTGGAGACTACAATGCAAAATATCTTTCCAAAAACCACTACAAACCCCTATCTTCAGGCAGCCCAACTTACTGACCTGCTGACTTAACAAAAATTCTCCATCAGCTACATTTTATAGTCATTCCAAATTACTACTTAGACTTTAATTCATGAAGCTCCCACATTATCTACAAAGATATCATTTCAGTTGATATAGCGTAACGCGAAGACTTAGAGAAATGTGGCAGTAAAGTAGACCTCCTATAGATAGACGAAATTATTACCAAGCACTTAAACATCTAAAAAAAAAAACTCCAGGAACATAAAAATTAAAAAATTGGGCATTTTTTAAGATGATATGGGCAGGCTTGATAACATTGATTTATAAAATCCAACCAATATCATCCAACGCGAGACAAATATCACATGTTCTACAAGGTGAGCTGGATAAAATTGAAAATTGGTTAAGTAAATGGAGACAATTTAAAATTGGTTAATCATTCGCGCTCTGGCATTTGCCGTGACAACATCGCCTTTGTACTTACGGCTGTTTTCTTGTGTGCATTTTGAGTATCGATAACAAAAGTAATCGCGTCGGTGTTATCTTTCTAGAACTTTCTTTTTTCATTGACAAATTATTTATTTTTTGTGACAAGCGTATAAAACAAATACTTTTTATTGACTTTTGTTTCAAAAATTCACGATGAACGGGGTTCTCCCCCCGATTTATAACAGGTTCAGTGTACTGGACCCGTCTAATGACAAACGAAAAAAACGTGCCGGTAACAAACGAACCAGATTAGATCCAGAAGATTTCCCTAATCTCTCATCTGCTCCGACAAATTATGACCACCGTCCCAGATTTCTGGTAGCAACAGCACTCCCGATTGACTCATCCAACGACCAAAACCACTAATATGCAGCTAGTGGTTTTGGTTCGTTGTCTTCCAAATTGGAAAAGGCTTTACTTTTATTTCTAAAGACCACACTGACGTCAGCGAATTAAAGATCGGGGACTTATTAATCAAAGCCGACAACTTAAAAGCTGCGCAAAAGTTTCTTAATGCTAAATATATAGACTGTGTACCTGCGAAAAAAACGCTGCACAAATCTCTGAACTCATCCTTCGGTAAAATCTATTGTGAAAAAATTATCAACATCTCTGAAGAAGAAGTTCTCATTGAATTAAAGAAAAACCACCCCTCAGTGTCAAATCTCCGAAAATTTATGAAGAAAGCAGTCACAGGTGCTGCGGTCATAACATTCGATGACATTCACCCTCCAACACACCTTAAAGTTGGTTGGCGAACTGTTACAGTAAATGAATATATCCCAAATCCGCTTAGATGCAAAAAATGTCAAGGACTAGACGACACGAAGAATCATTGCAAACGGGCAGGTTTGTGAAGTTTATGGTACAGCTTCCAAACATGATGCCTGTGGCAAAAAATTCTGCGTAAATTGCAATAATGACACTCACTCATCGAACGACTTCAAATGCCCTAGTTTCTTGGAACATAAATCCGTCAACAAAATTAAAAACTTTCGATGCACACCGCGTGACGCCTGGCGTATTTTCAACGACAATCCAACCGCCCATCTCATTGAACCACACGCACCTAAAAAATCATACGCAAAAGCCTTATCTGCAAATGACAACACTACCACAAAACCACCCTCTACCTCAGAAGCACCTGTACAATCTCATCAGCAAACAAATATCATAAAGAATAATCATCAACAAACTCAACCAGAAACAAACATAACCTCGCCCACAAAACTTCACCAACATCAGATATTAGTAACATATCGCCAATACCAGAACACAATCCATTTACCTCAACCCACAACAATAATAACCTTCATTCCACTCCAATTTCAAACACCATTTCACCAAAATCACCAGAATACTCCAGCAATTCACCTCAAACTGCATCTATTTCTCATCAAATATTACATCAGAATCAGCTATGTATAACCCTTTCTCAAATATTAACAGAAATTCACCCACTAACACAACACAATTCCAAACTCCAATCAACTCTGATCACAGCCACATGGATGACGAAATGTCTCCTTTATAGCCAAGCTTACAAAAAATTTCCTAATTTAAACGTTCTAAATACTCCTGAAACTTTCAGGAAAACATGGCTTAGACTTTGTTGGCATTTATGCCGACAACATCTTCGCCATCTCTTCAGGTAAACTGGAAGAAGTTCAACGCAACCTCATGGGTATCATATTTTCCAAGAACCTTCTATGGGACAAACATGTCAAATTTTTAAAAACAAAACTTACCAAAACCAATAACTTACTGAAATTAATCTGCTCTAGATCCAAAGGTCCACATGTAGACACTGTCATTAACATATGCAAGCCCTTGACGATTGGCTCGCTTTCTCATGCCATCACTCTATATGGTTGGACTTCCAAAGCCAACACCGGTAAGTTGAACGTTGCCACCAACAAATGTTTTAGAACGCCACGGGTGTTCTTCGCCCTACTCCTTTGGAGGCTTTGAGAGTCGAAGGAAAATTCACCGAATTCGGTCTTCTCCTGGAGAAGTTCGCTATACGTCTATCTTCAAGATCCATCACTATTCCGTCTGATGGTCTCCATGAGACCTTTTGGAAACACATTTATTCTGGTAATCAAATCAAACTTTGTCCCATAGATAATATCTTAAATCTTTTTACCGATTACGGCATTTCTTTACCACCTAAGCCCATTGCTAGAGCCAGATGCTTCAATACACTGAGTGTCGATGACAGCGTCAGTAGATACAAGAAGGATTCTGTGAACCCGATCTGCTTTGGGTCCTTGCTTGCAGAGAGGATCTCAATAATTCAACCGGATTTAATTCTCTTTACTGATGGTTCTTTTGACGGGGTACATAGCTCGTTTTCAGTTATAAAAATGGTATCAGACACTCTTTTTAAGACAGTGCGTAAGTCTAGACTGCCCGACCGTTCTGGTATTTTAGCTGCCGAGCTGGCTGCAATTGTTGCAGCAATATCTTTCGCTTCCGGCCAACACTGAAAGACCCTCATCTGTGCGGATAGCCTCAGTGCAACGAAGTCTATTTCCAAGAACCATAGGGAAAGCTTTGAATTCATTTATACAATTCCTAGAGTTTCTGACATCACTATACTCTGGATACCCTCACATGTTGGTATAGCCGGCAACGAACACGCTGACGCTACCGCAAGAGATGCCTTAACCCTGCAACAATTTTCCGATCCGCCTTGTATACCCAATGCTCTTATTGCCCCCTACAAATCTCTCAGAAAAATGAGAGAACTGAACATCTGGGACCAATGCCCAGTTTTTCTTAGACGGGTAAACCCCTCAATATTAAGACCAAACTACTGTTCCCAATTTAGCAGATCTGACGGAATTTTTCTTGCTCGTCGTAGAGTCAACAAGGCAATTTTTAGCACGCAACACTACTACGATCGCAGTGAAGTGTAATTTCTGCGATAGTGTTCTATCGGTTGAACACATTTTATCTGAATGTCCTTCTTCTAAGATCGATGAGCCTATTGAGAGAATTCTGGATTGCTCCAGGGATGACATGCTGCCCCGAATTCGTGCTGCTTTACGAATTCATGAGGTGCAGGATGTTTAGATCAGATCCCATCTTATTCTCTACTTTCCTCTTCATTCCTTATTTATCCTGATACACTTATTACCCATCAATATAGTATTCCTGTTATATAAAATGTACATAACACCCCCTTTAGTCTTAAGTCTACTCAAATTTGAATTAATGTACTTTTATTTATCTTATCCTTGTTTGCAACGCTTTACCAACGGGCGCATATGGTCTTTGTTACCCGGCGCCTTCTTTACTATACTTTATAAATTCATTTATAAAGTATATTTGAAATAAATGAATTAAAATTGGTTAAGTAAATGGATCATTACTGAATTGTATTGTAAACGTCGCAGTGTTTCACCAGTAGGCCAGGAAATCTGCGACGAAATTCACGTTGTGCAAAAGTCACCGACCGATTACACTACTCAACAAAATGAAAAAAATTTCATGTACTCCGGATGCGATAATTTTTTCTGTGTAGATAACCTTGACATGAGCTCGAAAAACGCAATAAAAAATTTTTTTTTCGTTTGGTTTTTTTTTTTTTAATTTTAAAAAAAAATTTTTGGTTAATTTGTTTCGTCCGGCATAACTCGGGAACCACTAGCCCGATTTAATTGAATTAAATTTTAAAAAATTCATACCTTTACTCAATTGCGAATAAAAGCGAAACGCGTGCATCGATTTTCATGATCTTTGTCTCATTTTGCTCATAGGTTATGTGACTTTACGTAAAAGTAATAAGATTTGACATTTTTTTTCATTTTGGATTTTTTATGGATTTTTTAAAAAAAAAAAATTTAAATCTTTAGGCAAAAAATAAGTTTTTTCCTTTATTTATTCATTTTTAACTTGGAAACTGTTGCTTGTATAGGAAAACAATATATGAACAGAATAAGGGAATTGTAATTTTAATTTTTTTAAAATTTAATTCAATTAAATCGGGCTAGTGGTTCCCGAGTTATGCCGGACGAAACAAATTAACCAAAAATTTTTTTTTAAAATTTAAAAAAAAAAAAAATAAAACAAAAACCAAACGAAAAAAAAAATTTTTATTGCGTTTTTCGAGCTCATGTCAAGGTTATCTACACAGAAAAAATTATCGCATCCCGAGTACATTTTGACTGTTGACTAGTGTTATTGGTCAAATAAATAGTAAGCAATATTCCGCGTTCTAGATCAGTGTAGCGTAACATTGTTTATTAACGTGTATTTCGCATGTGTTTACTACACAAATGTCAAAACAGAACTGACATTAGTGGCCAATCGCAAAATTTATAGCATTTTCTGATAGGAGGATTACTTTTGCGCCACCTTGTATATTGATTGGATTGTTTATTAACGTGTATTTCGCATGTGTTTACTACACAAATGTCAAAACAGAACTGACATTAGTGGCCAATCGCAAAATTTATAGCATTTTCTGATAGGAGGATTACTTTTGCGCCACCTTGTATATTGATTGCATGTTATCAATCAACACAGAAAAGACCGTTCATGTGACGTTTTCATTAAGGAGGCGAGCCTTCCCATATCTACAGCTAAATGGTGTAGAAATTCCTAAAATCAATCATTTTAAATATTTATCAGATTAACATGAAAACAACACATTGAAACGAAGCAAGAACATCTGTCAATTAAAACTAAAAAAATGTAGTGCTTGACACTTTGGAGTAGCGGGCTGCAGTGATATCAGTACATACGGATCTCAACATAACAATTAATCGCTTCAGTAGTACACGCTGAAAAAATAGCAATTTTACCAAATTTCCAAATTATGCATCAAACATACATATGTAGTAGAATTCGGTTAAGCGGAAATGAAAAAAAAAATCATAAGTTTTTTTTCACTTATACGGGATTTTCAGTAAAAAGGTCTTCGGACCAAATTCTGTGTTTCGAACTTAGTATGTACTTTTGAAACTGTTCTATGAAGCGAAGATAAAAACTTGTGGCACAACTATTCAAATACATGAATGTAATATTTAAATAAACTATTAATGAGCTTGGATGAAAATAGTCACCTATTTTCATTTGGTTGGTTTGTCATAAATGTGGTTGACTCATAATGTTTTAAGATCATTTACTTCAGAATCGTTTCCAAAAATTGTTTTCATAACATAAATTGATTCTAATGTCTCCTTCGTGGTACGTTGAATACAATTTATTATGATGATCTCATATTAAATTCTATTGAATCTACTACAGCATTTTCAACGTTTCCATTGGTCATATACTTCACCATCTCTATTATCTCTTGGTCTGTCAATTCTCCTCTATTATTGAGTATATATTTATAGAGTTGCATTTATATTGATTATATTTCTCTTAAGCGGTGTTCGTATGATGTAAGTTTGTGTCTTTGCATTAAAAATGTGTTTCGCATAAACGACTTTTCAATAAACGGATTTTCGTTTAAGCGAAGTACAGTGCACGGAAAATCACCCCGATTACTAATTTATTTCCAGTGAAGCGATATTTAAACACATAGCCCTGATAACGGCAACTCAGGTGCACTTATTATATGTGGTGATTAAACTTACAATTTTTGAGTTTTTTGATTAATTTTACATACATAATTCACGCTTTTTATAATTTTTTTGGTTTTTTATTTTTACAAATTTTGATTTCTCCACTTAGTCAAACTTTGTGTTATATATTTTAAGAGCTATGTACTTTTTTATATATTTTTTATTATAAGGTATTTATTGTGACGTCAATATTTAATTTTTACCAAATGTAGTTTGGAGGCTGCAAATATTTAAACAAATATCGATTAAAAAAAATAATACGAATTGCGCGACCTAGTAATTTTTTTAGACCCATGGTTTCTTGATGAAACAAACTACGTAAACATTTAAGACTTAGCAACCTCCCAAACCTTAGCAACCTTGCAGCTATTTCTCTATGTAAGAGAAGCTAATAAATCATTAGTAGTAGTTCTTTGTGTTCATTGGTATATAAATATATGTTAATTTCTAAGTCTGCTGAATTACTAATTTCCACTGTACGTCGTTAGTTGCGTTGTTCTGGGATCGAGTCCTGAATGTCTAGTTGTATAGTCCTGAATGTGCGGAAAGTGTTAGAATAATTGTTTATACATAAAATATAAAATCATGAGAAAGAAAAACGCAGAAGAAATAAATAATCTTAACGAAATAATAACGGTTTGGGCAGAACAAATGGTGGTCTGTGCATTTTCGTCTGCAGTTCCTTGGACGTTCGTAAGTAATTCGCACAATGATTTATATAGACATTTTAAACATTTTTTATTTACAGGGTTGAAACCAAACGTCTGCATAGAGATTTTCATTTTTATGCACACATGAAGCACTCGTCAATGATTACTCTCAACACATATTCTCTCCATTTGTAGGACACAGTGACCATGTGAGCACAGATCCCATACATAGTCAGCAGTATGCAAATTGACGTCATTTGTGCTACAGACAAAAATAATTTAAGGATAATAACGAATTGACATATAAAGATTCACAAATTGAAAAAAAAATTATACATATATATTTAATAAATATAAACTGCAAACAAGTTAATGTTTGTGGTACAGGAAAATATAAATATATTTGATGGCAATTTGTTTGCGTATATCTAAAGGTACGGTCACACTGGGAAAATATTTGTCAAAAATTGTGAAATGTGTCTTTGTCCCAATCTGACCGCAAAATAATTTTCAGTGTCAAGCAGGAAATCAGCTGATTTTGAAGAAAGAAAATTATTTCTTTGCGGTTAAAAATTTGCTCAATGTGACCATAGTGTGACCACTACACAGCAAATGTTTTCCACTCTTTTTGACAAAAAGGGAAACAACAGATAGAGAAACGCGTGTTGTCAGCTTTTTAAAAATTAGTCATTGAAATGGAAAAAATCGACAAATTAAAAAAAATTATTAATTTTTTAGTATATTCATTTTAAATAAATATTTTTTATTGCAAAAATTGTGAAAGTTCATGTCTCAAATTGTTTGAAGGGTTATTGTTCGTAATATGGGTAGAACTTTTTAAAAATTTATGACTCACATTTCGATCCTTAATAACCTCTGCATTTATTGGGTTAACGACAGAGATGAGGTACTATATTGCAGCAAAACATTTTCGATGTGTTATTATAAGAATAAATGCACACATTAATTTAACATATATTTTGAGTGTCGATGCTTTTTTCATACAAAAAAAGAAAAGAAAATAAATTTAAATTTGATGTCTCGGAATGGGTTGATGGATCGGATATATGTATATACATATATAATGCTCAAAATGTAATTCAATAAGCTTTCCAACGAACGAATTTGGCCCCCATCCGATAGAACATAACAAATTATGTCTACGAACTTTGGGGACCCATAACTTCTTCTAATGAAATCCTGAATTTTTGGTTATAGATATCCGTGGGATATTTTATGATCATACATGATTATATTTTGCGAAAATCTGAGATTATTAAAAGAAAAACATTATTTTCGCACTTATATGAAGTGAACAGCTGTGTCTGAAATCAGATTAAATTGAATGAAACAAAGTTGTAAAGCAAAATTCTAAATTAATATTTCAGACAGAAGGCTAGCTTTGTCAACCGGGTCAGTGAATATCTGGTCATCTTCAACAAGAGTTGGGATAGAAGATGAAGAATTGTCCCTTACCCTTTTTACGAATGACCAAAAGCTCTTACTTCCCCTAGGAGATGAAAGAACTTTGGCACGAAGACGTTGGTCGTTGTTCACTCCTAAGTACTCTGTAATATTTTTAAATATTGCAAATACACACCGCATCCTCCAGTCATATCTAGAAAATCACAGATTCACCTTATATTTACAGTAGATATCCCCACCAGTCCAACCATACTCACATGCTGATGACACTGCTATCCTTAGCTCACACAAACAGTTTGATGTAGCGTAACATAAAGTGGACCACCACTTAAGACGAATAGAATCATGGTTATCTGACTGGAGGATAAAAGGTACCGACACAAAATGCAAACAGGTAACATTCACACTGAATTTTAACACATTTCCGACATTAAAATTAAATAATATTTCTATTTCACAATCCGATAGTGTAACATACCTAGGGATCCATCTGGATCGCAAACTAACCTGGAAAAGGCACATTGAAGGCAAGAAGACTCAACTGAAGTTAAAAACACACCGATCCACTGGCTGCTAAATGCGAACTCGAAACTGAGTCTGGAATACAAGATCCAGCTCTACAATTAGAGTTGGGCTTCGGGCTTGTCAGACGAAGCCATTAATAGTCTATGTTTTTTAAAACACGATTTTGGTAAGTAGAGTTTTTTTCAATCACTTTGAATTATTTTTGTTTTGGTTTTTTCTTAATTATTTTTGTTAAACTATTGAACTATATTGAAATTATTGAAATAGTAATATTTTAAAATATTTTTAAATACTTAAATAAAAATAAATAAAAACAATATTTTATGAAATTCATTGCTACATAGTCCAATTTTTTCTCAACATGTTTAAATGTTTATAACTTTATGAACTACGGATTTTGCATAAGATCGGATTGGGCGTAGTAATATTGTTACACGACTTCTAAAGTAGGCGGGATGGTACATTTGCATGACAGGTACAAGAAGGGGCGCGGCCAGACTTCCAAGTTTTTGTCCGAAACTTTGTCTAGCTATAGCTTTACTAGGTACAGAATATGGGCAAGATCGAGCTGGTCGTATTGATATTATTACATGATTTCTAAAGTGGGTGGAATGGTACATTTGTATGGGAGGTACCAGAAGGGGCGCGGCTAGACTTCGTGGTTCTTGTCTAAAAATTTGGACAGTTATAGGATTTCTAAATACATAATTTGGGAAAGGTGACGTTGGGCATATTGATATTATTACACGATTTCTAAGTGTGCGGGATGGTACATTTGTATGGGAGGTACCAGAAGGGGAGCGGCCAGACTTCCAAGTCTTTGTCCGAAACTTTGTCTAGCAATAGCTTTACTAAATACAAAATTTGCGTTGGTCATATTGATATTATTACACGATTTCTGAAGTGGTCGAAATAGAAGGTTTCCGAAACCCATATGCAATCCCACAAACAGTTTTGGGAAAATATTAAGCCATGCTAAATTTCAATGTGAGTGTTTAACTCTTTCGAAAGTTATCGTGCGTCAGGACATGTCCCAAACGATTTAGAAAGTCATGAATCGAAATTGGTTCAAAGAATATGAATATTTATATGTGTTACTCTTTTTGGTCGTATATATACCCTCCTAAATATAGCAACAAATGCAAGAAATTTTTTTTTAATTTTATATTATAGTTTTACTAACTTGACTAGCTAATTAAAAGCTTGTAACGCATAATATTAGAGGCCACTATTAACTGACTAACTAATGATATGCTTGTAGTCAGTTAATCTTTAGTTAGTTAACACATACTGCCCTCCGTTATTATGCGCCAAAAACTAACTCATAGTGAGCTAACTTCTGGTTAACTGAAACTTATGCAGAGTGAGTGATGACTCACTCAAAGGTCGGAATATAAAGCAGGCCATGTTAGGCCAATAATATATCTTTATTATAAAATTAAGGGTTTGCCACTACGTTTTGAAAATCATTTCGGGCAAGTGGCCACCGCGGTTGGCTGGAATAAATTCCAGCCGAGAGGCACTATTTTCGACAACTTTTTGCAGAATTTGGGGACGTATGTCAGCAATAATGTGTAAGTCTATTCATTATGAAATGCATAAATCAAGTGAATAAAGGACCAACTCCGAAAAAAGTGTGGCCAGATTGACAATCCCACGTCTAAGAAAACACCCATTCTTTAACGCAGACGAAAGTTTTTTCCTTTTTGGAGCATTATCTAAATCATCTCTGAGTAAAAAAATTTATCAAACACAAGTATTAACCTCCCATACAAATGTATCATTCCGCCCACTTTCGAAATCATGTAATAGTATCAATACTTAATAAAGCTTAAAGTTCTGCTGAACAACTTGGACCCCTAGTCACACTCCTTCTGGTGCATCCCATGCAAATGTACCATTCTGTATTGAATAATGTTTTAACTACATACAGTTGGAACTCTAGCGAAGCCCCTTCTGGTATCTCCAATACAAATTATCCATTCCGACCACTCCAGAATTCTTGTAATAATATTACTACGTCCAATCCGATCTTACCCAAATTCTGAATTGTATAAAGCTATAAACATTTAACCCCTAATCACACGCCTTCTGGTTCCTGCCCGCTTTATAAATCATGTAATAATATTAATACGAGATACCTTCTGGTATCTCCCATACAAATGTATACTCCGCCCACTTTTGTAAAACGTGTATTTTGAGGTTGCTATTATGGCAATTCGTCCAGTTTTCACTTTCGGATACTTTGAAATATGAACTCATCCTTCACTGCAGTCGACTGCGAATACCTTCAAACCAATCTCGTCAAACTTTCTGCACAACGTGATTAAATAATAAATAATTTATAATGATCTCAGCATAAAAGATATCAAGTACTGAAGATCATTGGCATTTGAAATAAATATTCACATTTAGTATAGCGAATGAAATGATCCCCAGTACATCTGGAGTCACATATCATCGTAATCTAACAGCGCCGCTACTCTCATCAATCCAGAAAATTACCCTCTTTTACGTCGATGTATACAAATAGTTGGTGGGTAACTTGGATAAAATAACATGTGGATGATTTTAACTAAAGAACTAAATTTAACTAAACTTGAGTAGCCTTTTTTGCTATCTCTAGGTTTAGTAGTCCTAATGTGACAATCAGCAAAAAATGTCACTAAATGAATATTGAATTTTTTTACACACAAAAAAATATGTCATTGCAAGAAAATACAATTAAATTTTGTTTACATTTAGAGTTTTGCCTATTTAACTGAACTAATAAACGTATCTAATGCAACTGAAAAGCCAAACGTAAATTAAGGAAACCGTTATAAACTGAAAAGACACAAACTAAAATTATTACTCTTTCGATTTTTTTGGTGTCGACATAAACATGTTAATAAACATTAGTTTTACTACGTACACCGTGGCTCTTTATACAATCGCATAGCTTAATAAAATGTTTGTTACGCCGCCACCATTGCTATTGTCCCAAATGGACTGGGAATCAGCCGCCGACGACTATTTGTTGTCGATAACCCTTTTAGGTTTTCCATTATTCTCTGATGTTGTGTTTGAGGTTCATCCTGAATCCACTCAGTCAATGCCCTTAGTCTCCTTTCTGAGATCGCTGCCTCAGATTTAATTTGGATATCTATTGGGTGGATATATGGCAATATTTCGAGAGCACTCGTCGGCGCCGTCCTCATTGCTCCGCATATTCCTAGGCAACAAATTCTTTGAATCCCTTGCAGTTTCTTCACGTTACATTTCTTTGTTATTGCCGTCCACCTTAGTATCGACGAATTAGTTATAATCAGCCTTATTCAACTTTTGTATAGCCAGTGCGACATGCCCCATGTGGACCCAATTGCTCTACGGCACATTGCCCAGAATCTGAGGGCCTTTTCGGCTCTGCTATTGATTTGATCTTTCCAGTTTAGCTTCCTATCCAGAATTACTCCCAGATTAGGGAATTAGAATTACTTACCTGTGGTGTCCCTCTATGTACTCTCTCTCCAATAAAAAGTCGACTTCAATCGACTTGTGAATTACTAAAAATCGAATGTTCGAAATGTTGCAACAACCCTAGTCAGAAAACACAAAGAGGCTTATAATGTTTTTTTTTATTGACAAAGAGCGGACTAAATAATGCAGGATTTAACCAGTGTACTCTCCAGTGTACGTTGTTTTATTGTAAAAAGCAAAATTTTGTGGAACAGTTGCGGTTTTAAACCAATAACTTGAGTAATAAGTATTGCAAAGTATTACCGAAAATATTAGCAAATATGCAACAAATTTATATTTAATTTACCATTACTTTGGCATCAGTTATTATTTTCACATTTTTCAGTGAATTTTTTCATCACCTCAAAACGAAATTAGTATTATAGCTTCAAAATGAAAATATATATATTATATACATATGGTATTCACCGATGAGAGTAAATTCTGGATTTTCGATTAAAGTCAACTTTTCGACTTTCTATTTGAAAAAAAAAAAACAAAATAATGACAATATATTAATGGACGAAATACAATGCAATATTAAGTTTAAAACAAAAAAAAGTTAAAATAAAACCTTTTATGAAATGCAAAACAAAAAGAGTTTCCTAATTCTCGAAAATATAAAAAAAATTTCTAACGGCCTTAAAGCCGAAATAAGTAAGAAAATATAAAAACAATTTTCACACATTTTTTACATTTACAAAGATATAGCATATTTGTATCGTTCTTGAACACACGATCGAAGAACCCAACATATTTTATATGTTTAGTTTCATAAAAGTTCAGATTTTTGTATGACCAGTAAAATGATGTAATGAAATTCAGTCCAGATTTTGATAAATACTTTTAAAAAAAGAATTGTAGATGCACTTTTGATAATGAATTTTAAATTCGGTATTGAGTTGAGCTCTGCGATTAAGGTTGTTATCTACTAATTATTAAGTAGTTACTATATTAATAGTAAAAGTTATTACTTGCCTTTGGAAAGTCAAAACAGTCTAAGGTAGCTAAATTTCAGCCGGCGTAAAAATACAAAAAAAGCTGTTAGTTTTGGAGCGGTGCATTGTGAAAAAAATTTGTTATGACCGACATTTGATCAAGCAGGACGATTGTCTAAAGAGTAACGATGTACTGGACGTAGTAAAATTAATGTGTATTAGAATATGCATTTGTATCATAAATTTTTCAATATTATCATTAATAGTCGACTTAATTTTTCACTATTTTTTAGGAAAATTCGATTAATCGACTTATACAACCCTAGAGGGTACTGAACTGCAAGATAAACACACTCATATTACTGTTGAACATGGTGTGGGGGTGTATGTCGTCTGCTGGTGTCGGTGAACTTGTATTTATAGAAAATATAACGGAGGAACATGTATATCTAAACATTTTAAAAGACAATGTATTAAAATGTGCACGTAAACTGGACATTGAATCTTACTCAGCAGGACAATGACCCCAAACATACTGCCGAAATTGTTCGATTATGGATCTCACCTTGAAAACGAGTCTTCAATCACTGGATCTTAATACGATCGAACATTTATGGTATCATTTAGACAAACGGACTTAATGAATTGATAATAGAAGAATGGGAAAAAATTGGGTCTGATGTAACAAAAAAATTAGTACATTCAAAGCAGAACCGATTGAAAAAAGTAATTAAATGTAAAAACAAACCAGTTATTAACCATTATTGTTTTTTATGATTTCTGATGTAAAGTAGTAGATGACGTATACTTTTGTCCATATGAAAAATATTTTTGTTTTTATTTTTTTATTTATTATTTATTAAATCTGAAATATTTTTTTTTTTCATTAAAATCAAATAATCGCATTATAAAATATGTACCAAATCTCTATTCTACAGATATTTCAATGGTATCTGTTCACAAGATATCCGTCTTCTGGTCCCTGACATTTAGCCGGAATACGCGGCTATCCAGTCTCTCATCCGTTCATTGTTAAATAGCCGGTTGACCGGACGAAGCACTGTAGAGAAACTTCGTTCTTCAGCCGAACTGTTCGTATGTGGAATAATCTTCCAGCAAGTGTTTTTCCTGCCTGCTATGACATTACCTAATTCAAGGCAAACATCAACAAACACTACTCCCTCTTTCCTCCCCCAATACTCGTCTTTCCTATCGCTAACAAAGTGCATTTCATTTATAGGGGGGAGTGTTTGACCAAAAAAAAGCTTTCGTTCGGATTTTCAGGTTAAGAGAGAATTGAATTTTTTACATGTATTTATATAACAAATAACAGACCTTTACACAATAAACCAAAGGAATGTTACAAACTGGAGTAATAAAGAAGAACACATTAACATTAATGATTATTAATTATTAGAATCACCAGTGCAACTAGCACAGCACTACAAATTTATGAGTGTTCTATTAAACATAGTAAGAGATTAAGTGCAATTTCCGTTGTTTATAGATTAAGTGAGAGATTAACAAAAATGTAAAACAATTATCACTCAATACTTTGTGTGAGTGCAAACACTTTAAGAGAGATAGCTATATCACTACTACTCTCGAAAAATAGTAATAATTAATTATATTCAATTAAAGTTTACAGAAGTAATACAAAATTAAATTATTTTATAATATTGAACATAATATGTAGTTAAATATAAAATGGCATCCGCTACAAAAGATTTTTTTAAGTTTTCTGATACATTATGATAAAATCGACTGTGTATTTATGGTAAGTGGTGCCAGACGTGACGATTTTTTTGCAAGAATTTACAAAAAGGACGATTGATAACTTTTTCATTTAGAATGTCATTACATATGACGATTTTGTTGGCAGTTCTAATTTTTCCATTAAAAATGTAAATCTCGCAAGTGCGTTGGCATGCAGACAATGAAAATCCATTAATTTCCAGAAATTTAAACATTGGAATTTTTTTATGCCATTTCCAGAAACGTTTTTGAATATATTTAACCGGCTTGAAGGCCCAATTATTAGTTCCGAATATTACCCGCGAGTTAAAAACACTGAAGTTTACTTTAATACTAAATTTATTAGTTCATAACAGCATGATATTTTACAGAGTTCACTTACAACTACACTGAAAGAAAAAGCTTCATAGCATGAACGAATTTGTACGTTGTATCAACGAAATCTGCCATTAAATGTCAACCAACGTTGGGCTTAGTTGATGCAACGAAAAAAGTGTCGTTGAAGTAAAAAGTTTCGTTCATACAACGTACACCGAAAATTTGATCAAATCGTTGATACAACAATTTTGTTTCGTTTATACAACAACCTTGTTTCGTTGATACAACAACCTTGTTTTCTTGATACGAAAAAAATGTGCGCTGGAAGCAATATTAAAAAAGTACAGTTTTCAGCTGTTGCTAAACTACAGTTTTCAAATGTTCAAAAAATGTTGTAAGCATTGTGTTTTCTTTGATTGCAGGCAAGGTATACAGATCCGTTTCGGAAGCAGCCACACTTCTTCATCGGTACCCATTTGCAATGATTTCCACTGCAAATTACTGGTCTAATATGCGCATAGTTCTCGCAAGTGAATGAGAACTACTGTTTAGTAGCGCATGTCCCCAAAAAAAGGTAGCAGTAAAACAAACACATGCATTGAAACCCAATCTTATCAAATAAATGACATCGTTGAATGAACGAATGGGTTGTTGCATGTACGATTGCGTTGTAGCATCAACGTATGCATGTAGTTAACTATAAGAGTTTGAAAAATCAGCTTATAATTAAATAATGAAACGAGTTCTGGTTAGTGAGACTGTAAATGTAGACAAAAAGTAGTGGGCAATATTTTTCAAACGGTTTCCTTGCTAAACATTAGAATAAATCATAAACAAATTATTTCGTTTGATATATGAATGAGTAGTTGCATATCCGAATCGGTGGTTGCATCTCCGTATGTGTTACGTTAACTTTAAATGTTGTATAAAACAACAAGATATAAACAAATGTATAAAAATTGTATTCGAGAAAAAACTGTAAACCAGTTAAGGATATAAAATTATATTTTTTTTCTTAATTGCTCTTATTTTCACAAAAAAAATGTTCGTTGCATTAACGTACGCTGAGTTGTTGCATAAACGAAACTACGAAAAAAACCGTATCGTAGTATAAACGTAACAATTGTTGCATCAACGTGAGTTTTTGTTGCATGAACGTAATTTTTCGTTGCATCAACGTATGGATTTCAACGAAACACGTTCGTTCATACAACAACCGTTTTTTCTTTCAGTGTAGATTGTATATATGTAACTAAAAAAAGATTATTATAAATATATCAGTGTGTGTGGCCACATTGTCTTGTTCTGTCCAGCCGACAATACATGTGAACATCTCCACTTCGTCTCCAATCCCAAACATCATGGTAGAGATGTCGTAAAATCTGAAGTGATTGGAACTATAGAACTAAGAAAACCGACCGAAATCTAAAGAAAATGTTCTGACATTTCTAGTATTTGTGTTTGGATATATTTTTATCTTAATTTGACCCCTGCGACGACATTTTTCGAATGAACATAGACGTACTTATTAGGGTGTCCGAATTCCATAGGAGCTCAACCGTTTTTTGGAAGCATATGGGGTTAAGTCTTTTTGATTTTTTTCAGATTTTTTGGAAAAGTTTTAGAGGTGCCACAAACCTTTTTTTTGCGCAATATTCTGGTTTTCTGAGTTTTTCCGTATTTAAAGCACTAGTTGGTCAAAGTCGTTGAGTCATCATTTCAAAAGAAAAATGTTCGAGCATTAATTTGATGTAAATAAATCATAAGTTTTGTAATTTTTTCAAGTTTTATTCACGCACCACTTATCAAACACGTCCAATGAATATGTATAAAAATGCATACCTATTTTCTATATTATGAAACCATTGCCGAACATTGCAGCAGTGTTTACCGCTTACATGCATACTTGTTATAAGCATTTATGGCTTATATGCAACCTAAACAACAATTTTACATTGGTATGAAAAACACGTGGACGGCCGTGGTGTGGTAGTTGTGTGTGCACTTATCATATTTAACTTAACCCTCTGTATCATAGTGTAGACTGTAGGCAACATACCGTTCGAATGCCTCAAAATTAATAGAAATAACTTCTTTAGCTCAATCACGCACTGTATCCCGTGGTTTACATACTGAGCTAATAAACTTGTAAAAATAGAACAATTAGGTGGCACTACTTGCTGGAAATTGACATTTCTTTATTGACTATTGGTATTTACGAAAAGTGCCGGTTTGCTGTGACTTCAAAAAATAATAAAAAATTGTTGTGCTTGTGTTTTGTGTGTAATCTTGATAAATTGGAGAGGTAAGTGTTTGAGCTTTATTTTTTCGTTTTTGGTGGCAAATAATGTTTGTTGCCCGTAGGCTACATCAGGAAAAAAGGGTGACATTTTGGTGAATTTAGGTGCCGCATCTAACGTCGTCATGAGGTTAGCGCGTATGATTCCAAGGCACCAGTACTTCAAACTCTACTTCTACAACTACTTTACTTCTCTTCGCCTAATGGAGTATCTGGCCAAAGAAGGCATTCTCAGTCTCGGCACTATAAGAAGAAATAGAATACCGGATTGTAAGCAGTCATCAGAAAAGGTAATAATGAAAAAAGAACAAGGCTATTCAGAAGAATACGTAGCTGACGTCAACGGGGTCGATGTCTCAACAGTTTCATGGAAAGACAACAGAATTGTCAATCCACTTTTGCTTGGCAAAAACCTGAAACTAATGTTCGCAGATGGGATAAACGGAATTCCAGGTATGTGGACATAAAGCGACCCAATGTTGTCAGAGAATACAATCGCCATATGGGTGGCGTTGATCTACTAGACAGCATCATGGGTATATATAAAATACGTTTGCGAAGCAAAAGGTGGCCAATGCGACTATTTTATCATTATTTGGATCTCACCATGGCCAATGCATGGCTGCTTTATAAAAGGGTTGCTGAATACAAAAACCTTCAATCAACCCGCTTATCATCAGCCGATTTTCGCCTGGAAGTTGCTGCGACACTTTGCAAAATGGGTACAAAACCTAATTTATCTAGTCGGCGTTCGTTGCAAGGCGAGATTGAAGCCAAAAAGCTAAAAGGAGCTGCTCAGCATGTACCTCCAAAGGAGGCCGTCAAGATCAGTTTGGGCACTGGCCGCAATGGTCTGATAAGAAAATCAGATGCAAGTTTCCGAACTGTGTTGGATTTTCTCACAATGTATGTGAAAAATGCGGTGTAGCCTTATGCTACACAAAAACCAAGAACTGCTTCAGAAACTTCAATCTTTCATAATATGTCCTATAATATTCTCTTCAAATAATAAAAATAAATGAAAATTAAAAAATACGTGTATTATCATCTCCAATACAAAAAATCATACAAATCGGAGTTCATGAGTGATAGAGGGTTAATTTTCATTTCGGTTCAGATTTGGATAAAGACTATATAATTTTCACCGATTCGGAAAACATTGATCATATCCGAATAAAACTCGACACACTCAATACTGTAGAAGCGATAAAAATATTAAGTGAAGTAGTTTCATAGATTAAATAGAATAGAAAATGTGTATAATAGTATAATATACTTGTCTATTTAATCACCATTGGATATTACAAACATTTTAACTTCAGAGCAAGTGGTGGTTGAAATAAACTGTGAAACGCTGTATTCCCAAGTTCCTGAATTTGTTATGTTCGATCAACAGTTTTTGTGATACTATCTGCCCTGTCACAGATTTCGTACGATAAGGAAATGATTTCGTAGATTTTATTTCCTAACGTTTTGATTCTATGAATTCCGAACGTTTTTCTAAAAACAAAAATAATCCAATGATAAGAATAAACATAAAATAAAACAACAACAAAAAATTAAAACAAATAAATAAATATTTGCAATGAAATTTTTGAGAAAGAAAAAACAAAATGTTGAAGTTTGGGAACAAATAAATTAAATTATTTTAAGAGCTTTTTTTCTTTAAAAGATTTAAGCACTTTTGCGAATAAGAATTTTTGTAAAAAACAAATGAACCGGTAATATTTTAAAAGGCGCATCCTTTGTCCAGGCAACGACATATACACCATTATCTTTGTTGGGAAATACAAAATGTGAAAGATATCATATTAGCGTTTTGTACATTTTTTTGGTAACTTATTAAATTATCTTTTATATAAGGACCAAGGCTATAGAATTACCTTTTTTAAGGTAATTTTAAATTATGCAAAATATTTTAACAAATATAAATGTAAGAAGTACAGTTTTCAAGTTATTCTCTCCTAAATTGTCAATTTCACCGTAATTTTACGAAATGTTTTCAAAACGCAAAATTGGTTCTCGGCCAATTAAGGGAAATGAGTAAGTACTTTGCCAACCGTTTGATTTGTATGTTGGGAGATCTTCACAACTCGACCGCGTGTAAAGCTAAATCTCAAAACTCCCGGACAATATAGCGCAAATATGCCGTCTATAAACTGAAACAGAGGTTGAAAGAAAGGTGGGTTCCTGGGATTCTCAAATGATGTGGTTATAAACCGAAACTACAAAGAGGTCTTCACAATCAGTCCTACAATAAAAAGGTTACTTCAAAAATACTTAGTGGAGAAATAGTTCTTCAATTAAATATTGTAACTTGTTGGAAGTCGATGGTACAGATGTAGGATAAGTATCTGATTTGGAAAACTTTAATATAAAAAAGAGTATAAGCTACCAACTACTTCCAAATATTTGATAAAGAAAGAAGAAGAAAATATTTTGAAGGAAGTGGTGCACAAACGCAGAACATTCAATAGTTGTTAAATGCACTTTTAACTTACTTCTGTATATGGGATTTAATAATCGTGTTAAATATACTATTTTCTAAGTCTGATTTTAAGATTTTTTTTTGTGCAATTGTGCTTTTGTTCTATTTTTTATGTTTATTCCATTTTTGTATTTTTATTATCCTGCTTGTCCGAAATATTCCAAATGGTTCTTCTGTTAAAAATAAGACATTTCCTCGTGTCGAATGATTTAATACTAAACCAACAATTCGGGCTCCGGGAAGGCCATGGCACGGTAGAACAAGTTAATCGTTAAACATAAGAAACCGAAAAATCTTTTGAACGTCGGGACTATTCTTTTAAATGCTGTTTTCTAGACTTTGCCTAAGCATTTGATAATGTATGGCACGTTGGCTTGAACCGCAAAGTTAGTAACTATTGGTCGGCGACGCACCGCCTCCTTGAGTCATCCATAAAAATAGCGCAGATTCAGATTATACTTCACGATGTTGTTAAGCAATAAAAATGGTCTAATATGGTATACATGTAACAGCCTACAGATCTTCTTGTTTGAATGATATGGGAAACAGATTGTTTACATCCATTTGCAAGAGAAAATGTTGTTCTTGAATGGTCTGACTTTGTGGGACGTCTTGGAATTTGTATCGAATCCTAACTAGCGACATCAAATCCGAATAACTTTAGAACGGATTTAGATGTATTAATATCCTCATGGAGAATATGACTATATCTGGATAGAAGGAAGATTGAATACGACTTTTAACCATCCATTCACAAGAATTATCTTATGTTCGAAACGAATGCAAAGATTTGTCAATGCCAACAGAATACTGTGATTACCTATTGTGCCTTCTTGGTCAAATGAAACTGATGTGAGACGAGCATCCTTGATTTAACAACTTAAGCTCGTCCCAATGTATCTACACGCTGAAGGAAAATGGTCATTTTAACAAATTTCAGCAAACAAATTCGCACCAAACATATAAATATTTTTCCATACCACAAACATTAACTTGTTTGTAGGTGATAAATATCAAATGTATATGTATGCATTTTTGACTTACTTTTTATTTTTTTTTAATTTGTGAATTTCTATATAACAATTCATCTTATTCTCTCGGTTATTGCAACTGTATTAAAGACCGTAGATGCAAAAAAAAAAAATTATGAAAACAGCTGCAAATACACAATTATTCTCACTCAAATGTTGTACTTTGTTGAATTTAATAAGTTCGTTGTCTGTTTTTCCCAAACACGTTATTGCTTATACACAAATACGTAATAATTACATCCAAACAAGCTTTGTGTAGAAGGAAATAAGCTTTACTTGCTACAATGGCCAAACACGCGTTTTACTTGGGTGTAAACATATAAAAAAGACGTATTTTTCAGCGTGTATGCCGAGCAAAGTGTAAGATTGTTGTACTGGACCGACAGCGAATCTACTGACATTATGATCGATAAAGAAGAATAACTAGAATATCGGAATACAAGTTTGAGAAAAAAAATATCCGAAATTAATTAGGTAGAGAATTGTTTTTTTTTTTCGAATAAAAAAACAGTGTTAATAACAATCGCAATGCATACCTCATACCAAAATGCACCGAAATAACTGAAACCAGTTGCAGTCGGGTAAACCGACTTATATATACCCTCACCCTCAGTGAAAACATACATACCATAATAGCAGCCTCATAATACCGAAAGTTATAGGAAACCACAAGGGGAGTTGCCAGACTTTCAAGTTTATGTCCGAAACTTTGTCTGTCTATGCCTTTACTAAATACAGAATTTGAGCAATATCGCGTTGGTAATATTGGTATTATTACACGATTTCTTAGGAGGCGAGATGCTTCATTTGTATGGGAGGTACCAGAATGAGAGTTCCCAGACTTCCATGTTTTTGTCCGAAACTTTTATTAAATTAATTTCAATGGCAACCTTTTTTCTCACATTTTATAAATAGTTCGAAAATGGTATCGGTATTTTTAATGTAAATTTAATTTAAATTAAAAAATCAGCTAGCCTGCCAAACAAAATTCGGCATGTATATTTTGTTTTTAGATTATATTTGTGTCAATAGCATACGTAACAAAACTCATCTTCATATCTCTAACAGTTCATGACATATGGTGGGTCAATGTCAAAGTATACGGTGCCAATCTAAACAGTTTCAGGGGCCACTATTATAGACTGTGCAAATTTCTTAACGCGGCACCGCCTGCTTTTATTAGGATATATGTATTTCTGTACCTTAGCTTCACAACGAAAGCAGTTCATGAGGTGCCACGCAGCTATGTCGTAATATAGCCCGGAACCTTTCGGGTACCCTTGTCCAATAGTAACTAAATGCAAGCGAATTATCCCCAATAGCGCTAGTGATATGGTCAATTTTAAATATGGGTAGAGTGGTCTAGGTAGTGATGTCTAGCAGCAGTAACTTCCAGCAAGCGAATTGGCCGCTATAGCGCCTGTGATATTGTAACTGTAGAATATGCGCTGTGTGAGAGGTGCCATGCCACTTGAAATATCGGATCTCTCTACTGGAACCAATCATATGCACCCACAAAATTTCACTGAACTCTGTGGACGGTTTCCCAGTGACACGAGATTTTTATATATTAAGATAAATTAATTAAAATTGCATTGGGCAATAAAATAAATTTTAATTTCGTGTGTCTTGAGAATTTATAATTAACAATAATTAAATTGAGTGATCCGTAAACCGTGCACAAATATAAAGACATTCTTCACAAAAATAGGAAAGACAAAATGTGTGGTCTCAATAATTTAATTCGGCCCCCTGCCCTTAATGTCCTTCATAAGCAATCCACCAAGGAAAAAAGGAAGTGAGAAAATGCCAATATTCCGCCAGGAAATGCAAATCACGATAACAATTGCGGTTTTTAGGGCCACTCAAAGTCTGATTATTATCTTCAGTATACGAAAAAACAAGAAGTAGAAGAAATTATCTATTTTACAATTGAGTTATATACAAACTATAGAAACAATCTATACTAAATACAACTAAAAATGTTTCGGTTGGTTTCGGATTATTAAGTGCTCAGTTCTTAACCAAATTTAATTCACATTGGCTTCCTATTCTTGCCTATTTGCATGTTATTACTTCGCACAGAAAGAAAACAGACAACATCTTGCATTTTTTCAAAGTGTTGTTAGATTTTTACATCATAGATGTGGGAGTTGGACGTGCACGGGCACGCACGGGCTTTCTGGACAATGACGAGCGACAGACGCCGACTTTTCTGTTGTGTGTACATTTGTTGTTGCGACACCAATCCCCACACAAATGTACACTAACATATAAGGAAACGGGACATACTCGGACAGACGAATAGAATTGACAACACTTAGACGTACACACATACACACATATTTGATAACAACCCTGTAGGAAATAAAATAACCGGTTGATCAAAATCACTAATTATAAATGAACTATTTTGCAACTGAATACAAATTGGTTTAAATGTCATGCAGATTTCAACCAAAAGTATTGAATAGAAGCACACGTAGAAAGAAAACAGAATAAGTAAATAAAATGAAAATAAGAAAACAAACTAACATGCATGTCATGGCGTGAAATGTAACATGTCAATCAAAACAAGTCAGACCTTTGAAGTGAACAGTGTTAATTTGGAAGTCTATTTGAAATTAAATATAAAGTAAGAAGAAATGAAGTAAATAGTGAAATTTTGTAATAAAAGTGAAATAATTTATTGAAAATTTAAATAAAAAATGTACAGTAAAAGGCATTTAAAGCGAAAACTAAAAGCTGAAAAAGAAAAATATTCGGAGAAATTAAGAAAAGAGAATTGTAAAACGCGTGCTCCTGCAATAATGGAAGTGGTAGAAATTGCAAATGAAGAAGAGTTGAAAGCGCTAAATGACGAAATAATCGATGAAAATCAGCAAATTTGTGTGAGTTCCTATTTTTCTCTACTCTTATGTTTTTCTAAATAGTTGGGCTTTTTTTACAGACCACTGCCATGAAATTGTCTCTGAAAGGAAAATTGCCAAAGACGTTAACGACAACTCTATTATTGGAATTGATTCTCGCTATAAATATTGATGATTGATTGATCATACTTCTTTTCATTACCAATTATATTTTTAGTCATGAAATGTACATATTTGAATTTTTATTTAATGTCAGCAACCACGCTGTAACCAGTTTGCCTTATTTTTATATATTTTTACATTAATTAATATATATTATATTATAATTATTTCTATATATAAATTGACCAAAACGAATTAAAAATAAACTGTTTATTAATGAAATAAAAAAAAATTGGTTTTAAAATAATTTATTATAAATCGACTATAATACAATTACTATTAAAAAAAAAAAAAATAGTAGTCAGTGAGAAAGTCATGCAGAGATGACCAATCGACTACCGCCAATGACACGCCCATGTTAAAATAGTGAGTCGTAAACAAGGAAAAAAGTCACTAGATGTGGTTATAAAAAAATCAGTTTGAAGTTACTTAATAACGTGTTTGATTTCCTACAGGGAAACGTTTGATACAGCGAAGAGACAGACAGACTCAGACGGAGATCAGTTGCTCTGTAGACGTTGATAAGTTTAAGTGTATAATGTCTTTACAAAACTCCGTAATAATTGATTTTTTTATGTTTTATTAAGAAAAAGTGGCATTCGTACAAAAGATGAGTCCAGGGAAAAGAACTCAACGATAAATGACTCACTTAACCGCGATTTGGCGACGATTTGTGGGTGGGGTCAAATGACCAGAGTATATTTTCATGCGCGCTAGACCCATTGCTGTTTGTCGTCACACAAATGTTCCACTGTACCAGAATATCAACGAATCAAACACTCATGATATTTTAGGCACGAAGGTGTAAAACGCATCACCCCGTATCATAAAGGGAGGTTATGATTGAACACTGGAATAATTAGCGGCAGAGTTCATCCTAATAAACCCTTAAATGCACAGTGTATAATACAACCAAATTTTGACTTTGTTGCAATACACAGCCTACCTGGGTAAACCTGTATGATAGGTAATCAATCATATTTGGTGAAAGTACAGTCCTGTGTCAAAATGACTCATAATTTGTATTTATAGATATTTTTCTAAATTTAATAGTTGACAAAACAGACGTTGTCCTTTTTTCAATTAAACCGTTTTCGGTTTATCCAGAAAAATAATTTAGTTTTTCGTCCTTAAAGTCCAAACCAACCTATTGTCGTCAATTATGATATTAATAAATTTTATTTTGCTAACCCCGTTAGATTTGGTGGCGAAATCGTAGTGTTCGCATTAATAGACACAATTTAAGTTGCATACTAGATTTGTTGTAATCTATAGATGTATGTGTATGAAAGAGTAACGGGACTGAATGACTTGTTGATTCATCATCGCACTGTTCAAATTACCCGCCATACGTAGCGATCCACTGAGAAGGGATTTTTTGGCAAATCGGTCATTTTGTTAGGAAAAGGTGCAAAATCCTAAAATATATAAAAATCCTTAAATAAATATTTGGCAAAAATAGAAGAAAAAAATGACATAGTGGGCGCATAGGAAGCATCGACATGATATTTGTTAATGCAGAACGACAAAAGGATTATGGAGAGCAGCTGAAATTTGTAATTCCAAAAATATCTTGTTTTTCAAAAATTATTTATTAACATCATTACCTACCACTAATAAAAGGCCAGGTACAGAAGAGATTATTACTAAAATTGTCTGTATTGTTGGGTAGATGTACTATTTCTGATAGAGGTGCGGTGCCAAGTTATATACGAAACCGTATTCACATCAATTTCAACAACAAAGAACTAATTTGATCAAAAGTAGATTCAGAACTTTCGATTTACAGGGAGCTGTTGTTCACTTCGATGGAAAATTGCTTCCATAGTTCTTGAGTAAAGAGAATATTGATGGGGTAGCGATTTTAATTAATTGTGGCGATGATGAACAGTTCCAGACCTTGAAAATTATACGAGAATTTCTCAGGCAAAAGCTGTGTTATCACCGGTTAAGCAGTAAGGAGCAGCAGGAAAATGTAGACAATGTGTTTTGATACCACGGCAGTAAGTAGTGGTCGCCATGGGGGAACCCGCAATGTGCTAGAATAATTAGTAGAAATAAATATTCTTAACTAAACATGTCGCAGTTGTTCTAAAAAAAGTTTTATGGGTAGATGCACAGCTCCTCAGCCCGATATTTTTCTAAAATTCCACACTGGGTGGTCCCAACGATATAGTTATAAAAGATACAAAATTTAGAAATAAAATAAATAATCCGGAAAAAATTTCAAACTATGTGTTTGAACATTTAAAAAAATCGCCGAACCAGTAAATAATGGTCGCCATGGGGGAATCCGCATTGTGCTAGAATAATTAGTAGAAATAAATATTCTTAACTAAACATGTCGCAGTTGTTCTAAAAAAAGTTTTATGGGTAGATGCACAGCTCCTCAGCCCGATATTTTTCTAAAATTCCACACTGGGTGGTGCCAACGATATAGTTATAAAAGATACAAAACTTAGAAATAAAATAAATAATCCAGAAAAAATTTCAAACTATGTGTTTTAACATTTAAAAAAATCGCCGGACCAGGAATAAATAAATCATCCAACATTGCCCAATTTACTTTGCGGAAAAAAAATACTTTTAGAGTCCTGGAACTTTTTATCACGCCAGATGGATGACAAAGACCATTTATTGCCTCAAAATATGTCTTATCAGGACTAAATTTTCAGTAACTGATTTAGAGAGAAGGACCATTGAAGATATTTGCTTCTTTATAGTAAGTGTTTATATATATAATAATAATATATATATACATATATAATAGTATGGGTTAACGCACCCAAGTCCACCCTGGTCCTCCACTAAGACATACAATTATTAACATATTTAGTTCAATATAGAATAATCAATAAAGAAATTCCAGACAAGGCATTGTCTAAAATAATTATTCATTTTTCGATGATATTTTGGGGAAAAAAGTGAAAAACAAGCTTGTTTAGAAAATTAATTCTGATAACAGGGATCTTAAAGCAAAACTTAGTTTCAATGAAGACAACATAATTTCAATGAAGACAAAGAAATGGATTTTTTGTTTCTTCTCGGACTTTAAATATTTTTAAAGAGATTTGAAATCGATACATATTTTTTTAAATACTGATCCTGATGTATGTTGTGATCAACATTACGTAAAACAAACAAAAAATTGTGGTCATCCTTGACAAATGATGAAGAACAACATTTGACATTAAACTACGCCCTTACTAAAAGTTTAAATTCACTACAAAAATGGTGAAAATCTTGCAGTCACAGTACACAAAACTGAAGCATTTTTGGGTCGTCGCGGACCGCAATACAGAAATTGGTGGACGCATTGGAGCTGTTGGGACAAGTTAGTGATGTGAAGAATAAAAACCGTGCACGTCGATCAAGAGCAACTGAGAATATTGCTGCTGAAGCCCAAAGTGTTGACCGTATTTTGCATAAAGACTTGGGTCTTAAGGCTTATAAAGTTGAGTTAACACAATAACTCAAGCCGGCCGATCATCAACAACGTCGTGTCTTTGCTGATTGGGTCCTTAAAAATGCATGAAAATGATGCGGAATTCCATCGAAAAATCATCTTGACTGATGAGGCCCATTTCTTGGTGTTTTTTTTTGCTGGTTATAGAAATATCTACACTTTTATTTAAGTAAACATAACAAATATGCTGATTTTTGGTTTCTTCGATCGATTGTTCGAGAACTAGGAAACCTTTTTTGATCTATTCAATTGATCTCATTTTATGTTTTTTTTTTTAAATTGTATTTTGTTCAAAGGTATTTTCAAATAAAAAAGTTGACTTAAGTAGACTTGTAAATTCCAAAAAATCAAAAAGCTGACTGTTTAACTTTATGGAAAAGTATAAGGTTCGAAAAGTCCATTTTTTTTTGTTATGTCCGAATGTTTCAACATAAATGCGGGTATAGTTTTTTTCTGCTCTGCATTAACTTTGTTTGGATTAGACGTATAACATTCAGGTCCACGAAAAATTAAACAACAGCAACAAGAATTCCGATATCAGCTGAGCTGTCCGATATAAAACAAAGGGTTGCGTATACATATCGTGCGATAGTGTTCAGCCATCATATTTTTTATTTATTTATTAATTACAATACAAAGTAAATTTATATTCTAAATTTGGGTCCAAGGGTAAACCGGGTAACACAGACCATTTGGCTTGATTTTTGCAGCGACAGGCCGAAGCCTCTAGTGGCATTGGAACCAACACCCCACCCCCCTCCCCCCGCTGATAGGCAAGCACGCTACCAACCCGCCTACCGGGGCGGTTAGTCAGTCATCATACAAAAAGTATAAACTACGAAAGTTGTCATTCGATAACGGATGTGTAAATTAGGCCCCAGTGTTGTACACTTCATATGGTCTCAGGTCAATATTCTCTTCAAGATCTCTTCAAATAGATAAACTCTTACATTACTCATCAACCAAGAACAGTTTCCTTTGATTTGGTGTAGAATACTACATCAATAAACACAAAACATACGTACATACTAATTCTTAAAACATAATCGCCTTTTTCTTTTTATAAATAATATGCAAAAGGAGACTGTTTGTTCACCACTCACCTCTCTTGCCATTACGACATGTCTCAACAGAACCCGCGAAAAGGGCCTGCCATTTGATGCGGTCTGCTCGCCTAAACGCCTTCAGAATAATTTGCATTAAAATAGCTCCAGCAAAAAAGAAATCATTGGTAATTCGCTGGGAGGAATTATTTGGACTGAAGTTTCTCGTTTTAATATGTACAATACATACATATGTACATATATACACAATCTGGAAGACTTGTGACACAATTTGTTGGGATCGTACTATATTCTGATTACATTGGTGCAGTTATTTCTTTGGGTTACAAATTGTTTACATATAGTAGAACTTTGGTAAGTTTCGATATATACTTTTTTGGTCTGTTTTGTGATAAATATTTGAAAATACTGTTTTTTCTCTTCTTTCATTCATATGAAATTGTGGAATACTCGCGTAGAGTAATTTTGTTGTTGTTTTTCGCTCTTTCACTTATACAGTTTTTTTTCTAGTCTGCATGTGTGATATAATTTTATGTAGGTGTTTTGTGTATGGGTAAATATTCATGAATGTTGTATGCGAGACAGAGAGGAAATGTGTGTGCAAGTGTGGGTATGCTTGGTGTGGTATTGGTGTACGGTAAAACGTAACGGTGAAATTGGCCAATTTTGTTTATATTACACTTTCTCATATTGATTTATTTTGGTTATTTGCTTTAAACATTTGTGTAACCATTTTCATGAATAGGTTTGGGAGAATCTTTTGTATATAATATTATGTTTATTTCCAGTAGAACATTATTAATATTTGATGACATGTCCACAATACATGCAAGCATTTCGCACTCTACACTTTACACTTAGTATGTACTATATTCTCACATGTATATTGTTACCCAATCTCAATCTTAATTAGAAAAATTGACTGAATTCGTAAATCCACATATAACTCCTTCAATCGACTTATCAAAGCACCTCGTCCAATATAATATTATTATTTTTCACTTTTTTGGTTTTTCTTTTTTAGTTGATTATTGCCGTCTACTTTGTCTTCTTCCATTCATATATAATTATCTTGTATTTCACTGGGTTATCGTTCAAATTTGGCCATATTCTCATAGAAATCAATGCGAATATTAAATTGACAATATGCCATGGATATATTTGTATAATTATACCACTATTTTCTATTGAATTTTTGTTTCAAACATTTCGATTTTTGCAATAGATCTCTGAAATATTAACGACTAAGATTTTTTTCGTTCACCAAAAAGAAAAGACACCCCTTTGTATGTTCCCTTATCGCTGAGATTTTATTCCTTTTTGCTGCATATGGACCACATTCAGCGTAAAAAGGGGATGATTGCACACGTAAAACACATAGTGATAAATACGGGGATATTAATTTTTCGTCGATAATACCGTCATCCAGGCGTTAGTTCCAGTGTTGCTAATACTGATCCATTTATTTTCGCGTTTTAAAATTATTATTACGCTCTAAATAAAGAAAACAGCCGTCAAGCATGGTGGATGGAGTTATGAGGTCGGAGTATATGGCAGCGGAAACCCCGCAACGATTTTAATTGTAAGATATGTGGATTCATCATTTTTTTTTTTAAAAATAATTACAAAAATATATTATTTTTATAAATCCGGAACTGTTACTCAAATTAAAAAAGATAACAAAGATCCCAAATTTTCAACAAAATTGGAAAAGTTGTTTTGTATTTATCATAAATAAAAGTAATTTAAATATTTACTAAAGCAAAAGACACAAAAGAATGATATTCGTGGGTAGGAAAATTTAGGAAATCCGGAACTGTTACTCAAATTAAAAAAGATAACAAAGATTCCAAATTTTCAACAAAATTGGAAAAGTTGTTTTGTATTTATCATAAATAAAAGTAATTTAAATATTTACTAAAGCAAAAGACACAAAAGAATGATATTCGTGGGTAGGAAAATTTATATATTTTTTCATTACATCGACCTTCCTATCATACCTTCGGAGTTGAAGATTCGTGCAAATGAATGGTATATGAAATTTTAGGGCACATGTCAGAGAACAGATTTATGTCAATTGCTAAAGTGGCCTCATAGTTAAAAGGTTTTGTAAAATTCAGTTAAAATAATGGTTTTCTCATATAAGAAAAAAATCAAAGGGCATCGCATTTGAATACCAAATGTATAGGTAACGTTTAGGATTGAAATCATCTTTCAAACAAAAAGAAAATTAACTCAATAGCTATAACCATGTCCTGGAAGGTGAACTTTTTTCATTATTTTGAATGAACACATGTTTTGTGCGTCAAACACACTATATGTGTGTAAACACAAAAAAAAACATTCAAAAATAAAGAATTCGTTACTTTGTTCGTTGGATTTTTGCGGTCACAGAAATATTAAGTACATACTCCTTTAATATTTACGGAATTTTGTTCATCAATCCATACTTAATTATTTACCTTAACATTCCATAAAGGAACAGACATGGAACCTGAAAAATGTTGGATGGTCTTACTAGGTTTCATAAACCTTTTGTTTTTTTTTTTTTTGATAAACATCACTTTTAATATTACATATTTGTGGGAAACTTCCATAAAGTTCAATAAATACTCGCAAAATCTGCCTTCTAACAATGACATCATAACCCTTCGAATGTTAACTTGAAATGCAACTGTGCATGTCAGTAGAGCTATTACACCATGCCACCATTATACCATGACAAAATATAATTTTTTTTGGATATTCATCATACCGTGCTGTCAGTCACGGATTTTTGCCTATTACACGTGCATGATGGTATCATAACATACCATGCTGTCAGGCCGCGCATGACCATCAAAATGAAGCTAGAAATCGACTACTTATCAAAACTAATAAAAAAAATCAAGTTTAGAATTACTTATTTTAATTACTCAATATTAAGCATCACTAGCTTCACAATGTTACAATAGTACATACATATCGAGTTACCACATTTTATATACAGTTGTATCATAAGCTCCCCGGCAAGCGAGTTGGTTTTGATTCCCACCAGAGGTCTGTGTCGCCCGGATTACCCTTGGACCCAAAAATTAGAATATACTTTGTATTGTATTTAATAAATAAATATGGGCATTTCCACAGAAATGTCGACCGCAGCCAAAAATGCTGCTGTTTTTACATATTTTATAGGGAATATATCAAATTGTCAATAGATGTCAAAAATGTCAATAGATTTTACAATTATTCATAACACATTTTGAAATATTCGAATGCAAAGTCGAACAAGTGCAAAATGTCTTTTTTAAACATTTATATTTCTAGTTTTGTGTTGATTAATGATTGTATTGAGAGACATTATGTATTGACATTTGCTCTTTTATATCTCGGTTTATATTTAAAAATATAAGAAATATGTAAAACAAACGATGCGATTGCATCGTGCGACACTGGAAAAGAACATTTGTTATCGGTGAGTCGCAGGTATTTGTACAATGCTCATCAAATATTAGTAACAAACAGATATTTTTACTGCAAATTAAATAAAATAAAGTTTGGTGGAAAATAGTTGGCGCTTCGTTCTCTTTACTTATTTATAGTTTGTGGCGTACGACATCGTGAGTCTAAAATTGTAAATTTAAAATATTTTTTTCTTAAATATATTTTTTTTTTATGTTATCTGAGTTAGTCATTGGTATGGAGACTAAGCTAAACTAAATATCATCAGGAACCAACAATTAACTTAAAGCCTTCCGTTCTTCAAATTGATTTTGTCGAGAATTATAGGTTGACACAGCAAAACGAAATATAAAGGATAATTTCAGCTACATCCAGGTAAAATATTTACCGCGTAGCTTGGTTGGCTGAGGCTTCGCAGTTGTTTGCGGTTATAAGCGAAGTTAATAAAATATATAGGCTTTTTTTTTGAAAAAAAGAAAAGTTTGGCAATCTTCCAAGTCTAATACAGTGAGAGCAACATATAGGAAATTGAGCCAGTTGCATTTTTTGAGATTGTTGCACTTACCGAGTCCCAAATATATATCTTTAAATTTTGAAATTGAAGAATATGGGAAGAAAAATAACAAGGAAATAACGGTAAAATAAGTCATAAACGCTCGATCACATTTGACAGAGTCGTACAGAGAAAAAATTTGACAAGGGAGCGTTTGGTTTAACCATGACATCCAAACAAAATACAAATTTTCAGCGCATCAGAAAAAAGTTCCAGTTTTTTCTACCTTTTTTTCTTCAAAAAGTTGCACTTATATAGACCGTAATATACAAAAATTGCCGGTTGCGCTAATCGAGGAGTTCCAATAATCAGGGTTGCGGAAATCGAGCTTTTACTGTACATTGTTTTACCCGATGCACTATCGTTTTATCAAAACCACATCAATGCACAACATGTTAAAATTAGGCGCAATAAAATATTTCTTCAGGTTTCGCTGATATCAGTGTGTAATTTGTCTGCTTTGAAGCCACTTCTGTTTTTGTAGCATGCGAATATCTTTATTTTTTGTAATTATCTGGACAACGAACAGTTGGTTAAAATCAACCTATGCACCAATTAAAGTGTTAATCAAGTGCTATAAGTTTAGCTTTTTGTGAAAATAAAATAAATTGGCATGTTTTTTTCCACTTTGGGGCCGTTCAAGTATTACGTAATAGAGGTCTGCACAATTCCATTTGTATTTGCAGTGTACACATGTACCGACGAAGCATAAACACTTACTCGAAGTGACGAAAAAACAAATGTTCACATTTGTAGGAACAACAAAATCTTCGAATAACTACTAGTTGTTACTCGGCTATGGTCTCTGCCAGCGAATACATGTTCCTCTTTCTCTTTTATTCGAACATACCGACAGCGATCTTGTCGAGTACGTCGCGACAGCGAAAGTGATTGCGGTACTCTATGTACAACGTTCAGTATAACAAATAGAAGGAACAGTTGTCTATGATTTCTTATCGCCTTTCAGTGTCTAATGAAAATGAATACTCTTGAAGTAAGTTTAAAAAATTTTGTTTTAATGCTTTTGGTGGAATAATTGACTGATTTTAAATATACGTATGTATATATTTCAATTTTAAGTTTTTACTTTTTTTTTGTTACCTAAAAGGCTCAACCTCTGTCTATATTTACTTGATTTACTTAACATCATAAAATAAAAATGATATCTAAGCATAACCATAATATAAATATAATATAAAAATTATATCTAAGTACAACCGTAAAATAGACGAACATTGGTACTGAAGTTTATAACTCTGATCAAATGAATAATTTGGTTTTGTTTAATATAAAAACATAAGTTAAAAAAACTTTATTGTTTTATTTTTAAAGGTCACGACATAACTCTTATATTGCCATACAGCAAAATAGGTGGTATTATATTTTATTTAAATTCAAAATAAAGTTTAGTTGCACAACAGTCAACGTGTCAATGTTACCTACTGTATATCGCCACTAAAACAACAAATGTTTGAAATAACTGAAAATCCATGCACAAAATACCAGTTAAATTTTAATTCGAATATCAAAACCATCATCAACGAATTGTTAATACTCGAGGTACCACGTGAAGTGAACATCATATTCGCAGTACTTTTTCTGTGTTGTTCTCATTTGTATATTTGCTTTTTATATGCTTTTTTCGGAACAAATTGTGCTGCGGCTACATACTCTTCTGTATTTGATATACAACCGTTCTCTTCACTTCATTGCTTGCGCTCTGAGAGAGCGAGTATGTACTTACTCGTTTCGAATTAGAACTTCATATGTGCAGCGAAAAGTTATTCGTTGCAGACCTCTATTACGTAAGCCTATAGGGGGGTCTTTGCTTTACTTATTTTTAATGACATTAAAGGGGGGGGGGGGTGTGTTGGAGATGGTGATTACTTTTTTCCACATATGGCAACCCACACAGATTGTGATTACTTCAGCAGTAGTTATTTACTTTTTTCCACATATGGCAATTGCGGATATTGCTTTATTTGGCAGTGCAGCAGATGATAGAAGACGAACAGAATCTATTCGCAGTGTTAAAACTCTTGACGAACTAACATTTTTACGAAAAATAGGATTTGACATTAGTCGAATTGGGACATATCTTCGTTTGATTCCCAGAAAATCGAATTCTGCAGAGGGACGAAGACATGTATCGACAGTCCCTGTAAAGCTCACTCGGGCTCAGACTGATCAGCACAAAAGCCACTTAGTTAGCAATTTCGCTGAAACATTAATCCATTATTTGGAGAACATATCATCCATACTTGGACAAGATCAAGTATTTGTCATATCTCAAGATGATAAAGCTCGGGTCCCTATTGGTGTAACTGCGGCAAATAAGCAAGCACTTCTAATGCACATGGAATATAGAATCAAATTGGCTGATCAAGATGGGTAATCGCTGAGCGGCATAAATTAATACCATCAGTTTATGCTGGTATCAAAATCACTTCCAGTATGCTAGGACAACCGCAAGCCGTTGGATATTCTGGACCAACATACATCGCTATTCGAAGTGGATAGCATAGTTCATCTACTGCAAATACTCATGCTCATGATTTCGAGACGCTTCTCGAACTTGAAGAGTTTCAAGCATTAGCTAAAACTGACCATGGGTTGCTCAAAACCAGTAGTAATCATGACGGTTGATGGAGGGCCAGATCCGCGTTATACAAAAGTTATAGGGTTTGCTATTAAACACTTTAAGCGACATGATCATTGTTTTTAACTACGAATGCTGCTGGCAGAAGTGCGTATAACAGAGTAGAGCACAGAATGGCTCCTCTTAGTCGGGAACTGGCTGGTTTCATATTGCCTTATGACCATTTTGAACGTGGTGTTACAATTAATGAACATTTAGAAAGATCCAATTTCGAGTTTGCAGGAAATGTGTTAACTGAGATATGGAGTTCAATGGAAATTGATGGTTATCATGTTACTACAAAATACATTGGGCCGGGCGAACAAGATATGCCTGATTTGCCAGATATTGAATGGTATTCATGTGCGTGAAAGCCAATACTTGCTTCAAATTGTAAAATGTAGAAACATAGAATGCTGTCGTCCAAGAAGTGGCCTATTTAGATTACTAGACAACAGGTTTCTTCCACCACCAGTAAAAGTAAAACAAACAGTTGATGACTTGGTTTTGGATGATGAAGGGCAATTTCTCAATCTTCGAGTCAATTTAGCTCTACGCTTTAATTCTTCACTCAAAGATTTCCTACAAATGCCATACGATTATTTTTGTACGACGGTAAAATTGAAGCTATTAAGTCGAACATGCAAAACGTGTGGTCTTTATCATACTTCCGTCAAGTCACTAAATCGTCACATCGAGAAGATCCAATTGCAATAAATCTGCTGACGTAATACTTGAACTGCCCCTTTTATTGCGTACGAATGTCATTGGAGAAATGCCCATACGCAGTTTTATTTTGTTAAGACATTTTAATTTCCCACACTCTAAACATAATGGTTTGAATTAAAAATTATATAATAATTTAAAGCAAATATATTCCACTTCACTTTTTTGAATACACTTTGAAGCGTCTCCAGAACATGTTAAATAAATTTCTATTTTAAAATATGTGGCAGTACACATTTTTCGAAGATTGGCAAGTCATCGCCAACTCTTAGAAACACAAGAACTTTTGCACCATGATCTAACGAAACCATCAAACATTTTTTAAATACACGTTTTCAATAAAAAAATTTTAGACAAATTTATTTTTTTTGTGATCATAAGCTGACAGGGACATTTATCCGCTTTGCTAGAAGTAAAAAAAAATTGTATTCAAATGGATTTAAAAAAAATCATAAATATTATCAAAGCAATTTTTTTTAATTAAATTAATTAAAGATGTATTTGAGGATCGGTAAGCAATTGAATCCCTTTAAGGCCGCTGTTAAAAGTTATATTTAAATTTGAAATCATGAGGATATCTAAAAAAGCAGTTCTTGAAGTTGAATTTTTCTATTGAAAATCAATTCTCAAATCTGACGTCATCCAATCCTTTTTGTTTGATCGCCATGTAACTGGTAAATTGTACAAATCAATATTGCGAAACTCCCGAGACTTTGCCGCTTTTCCACTAACAAATACGCGTTCCGTTGCACAATTTGTCAATGTTAAGACCTTTGGGCTTCAGCATACTTTCCCTCTCTCAGGATTAATATCAGTGCCCCATAATTTTAAAATTGTATCTTTGTTTCTACTTATGCAACCTGCTTGAGTTTTGCTTAAGAGAAATTAATGCAATTTATTTTTTCGCAGTTTATTTTATATTCAATATATAAAAAAATATTAATAATCATTTGAATCATCTGAATTATTTCCATCAGAATCAGCTTCTGTGGTTGTTTTGTATTTGTCGTTTGAAGCAATTTGACGAGCAATTCCGGCTTCGTTTTGGGGTATGTGTAGAAATCAACGCATTTTTACTTCAAATTACATTTGACGGTCAGAATCGCCTTAAATTTTTGCAGATCTAATCGTCCAAGATTTGTTCACTGTAGAGAAGATTCGTTCCACTGATGCTAAAGTTCCTGGCAAACATAAAATGTACAGGCAAGGTCCGTTTAACGCGGTTAATTAGTTCCTCAAGAATACCGCGTAAAGTGAAACCTCGTTAATCGAAATTATCTTTTTATGTGTATGTAGTGTATCTGAACTAAAATAAAGCAAGAAATATGTGCAAATCACAAGGGATGTGAAAAATTAAAATATTTTTTTATTAAAATATATACATATATGATCAAGCAAGAAACCAAAAAATACTGAAAAATATTGAAACCGCGTTGTAACGAAATCGCGCTAAGCGGACATTGCCTGTATTCAATGATCGTGACCATTTCTTTGAATTCGCAATCGGCTTTATTGAGATGAATAAATATCTCCATCCAACGATCCACAATCGAAACATTACCTTCTCTCCATTGCATAATTTTGTCACGAATGCTTATTTTTGAAGTAAATAAAAGTATTTTTATTATGTATCGAAAAACAGTATAACCAAACACCCTCAAAATATTCTACACGAGCCGCGAAGTTAGCACATTCAACGATCATTAGCTAGATACTCTACACGAGCCACGAAGTCAGCAAAAGCGAAGTGGAAACGTTGGCAGAGCAGCAGCGGTGCTGCGGAATGTGGTGGCTTTAGATTAAGAAAACAAAGTATTTTAAGTTTAGGTTAAAACTCATCATATGGGAATAAAGTTAGAAGACTTAACAAACAAATTTGTTTAATTGGCGCCCAACGTGGGGCACGCGAAAATTAAGTCAAATAGAACGCGAGTTACCAGTTCAAAAATAAAACAAAAGTTAATTAATTAATAAAATTAAATATTTAATTTTTTTTTAAAAAAGAAAAAAAACGCCATCTGTTTGGGAACAAAAACTTGTAAAACAAACTAAAAAAAGTAGAGAAAGTCACCAGGGAACAATTAACCTTGGGCGGCGTTAAGACAAGAATCCTGAAACCAGCAAGCACGACCGAAGCACAGTGGCCAATTCGGCCTCGCAGGCGGCATTTAATTAAAATTTTCAAATTTAAAAAAACGTTATTTTTTTTTTAACAATCGATAACTTTCATTAGATTTTTATCGATTTTTTGAAGGCTCAGCTTACAGTTGATGAACAGCTGTGAGCTGTCAAAGTTAACATATTTTTCTGAAAGTGTTGTGCAAAATATTTCCGCCATTTTGAACATTGTTTGTATATTCATGTAAAATTTGCAACTTTTATTATTTTGATTAAAAGTTTTGTTATATACTAACGGCAGGGTATGTATTATATAAAAAAAGTGTTTGTGACCGGTCTATATATATGTTATTTATAAAACGTAATCGTATGTAAGTGTATTAGCAACTCGCCCATTATAAGGTACACCTGTCTTTCGTGGAGTAGAACTTACAAAATGCACATTTGTTCAGTCTAGCTTTAACTTTTCCTGGATGTGTAAACCATTGTGTGTCGAAAATGTCGAATATTGTACTTTTTAGGCAAAATGTCAGTGTCAAAACGCACCCTTTATTTAATATGGCACGAAGAAGCGATCCCCACCAAGAAGTTTCTCGCCGTGGAAAATTATGCTTTTGGAACCGTTTTGAGCAAAATTAACTATACTCAGAAGGAGCAGTGCGAAATTGGAAGGAAACTGCGAAATTTTGCTAATAGGCTTATCCAAAAGTGGAAGGCCTGTATACAGTATACAGCAGAAGTTGACATACCAATGGCTGTTACTGGAAGTACCAACAATGGAAATACAGCAAGAAGTTTCTTTCAACAACCAGATGTAGCTGCTCGTATAACAGGAGTGAACCAAAATTTAATATATCGATTCAGCGTCGTCTTACGAGCACTGGCCTCTGGATATGATATAAAGACGGAGGCAATCGGACTTTACGCAATGGAAACTGCCGAAATTGTTGTTAGTCTATACCCCTGGTTTTACATGCCCTCGTCTGTTCACAGAATTTTAATTCATGGAGCAGACATAATCAATAATTTTTCCCTTCCAATTGGTATGATTTCCGAGGAAGCGCTTGAAGCCAGAAATAAAGATTACCGGAACATCCGTGAAAATAATACGAGAAAAAATTCCAGGAAAAATACAATGGAAGATATAATTAATGCTCTTTTTGTTTCTTCTGATCCATTAATATCTTCATTGTCCAACGGCTCATCAATTTCCTATACCAAAAATATTGGTTTCGATAAGGAAGTTAAAAGCTTGCTTATAATGCATCATCTTTAAGATGATTTCTCTGAATTTGATTAATATTTTCTTTTTATAATATGGTTTCTTTTTTAGTTGATAATTGTTTTTCTTATTTTATGTATGCATATATGGTGGAAAATGTTAATTGAACTTAAAAAAAAAATACAAAAATTTTTCATTTTTTCCCAAAAATTTGAAGCTATCTTGTTTACTTTGGAAGCTATGAATAAAATACCGCTAGCGAAGCCAAATTGGCCACTGTGCGAAGGAGCGAAATCGGCATCAATCACAAACCGAGGAAAAGACAATATTGCATAGAATTAAATTATCTTTCAAGAATGTTAAGATAAGTGAAGTGCTCGTGATGTTTGCAAAAAAAAAAAAAAAAAAAAGAAGAAGGAAATTTTTTTGTTTTTGCGAATGATAAATGAGTGAGAAGCTTTAGAAATATTATTCGGAAATTTAATAGGAATAAGAGAATCACACGTGAACACTGAACAAGTAAGCGAGTTGCTTAGAGCATAGGTGACCATTGCATTAGCTGCTCAGAAGTTAGAATTTGATAAGAAAATACTTGCAATTCAGAGCAAGTTTGCTTTGGCGAAACCTGGAGTGGAAAAATTCACGACAGTTGTGATCAATCCACTAGTCATCAATCTATAAGCAATTAAATCTCATCCGGAATTTTCGGGTCACCCAGGTACGAATGTGTCTTGGCGTGAGGTTGCGCACAACGCGTACGAATTATTTAAAAGATACGTGAACGCCACTGTCAAGCAGTTACCATTCTGAGAAATAAATTGCGGGGTGCCGCCGATGCATCTTAGAGAATATAAGTATCGAGGCAATCCACAGCGAGGAATCATCAACCAACACGATTGAGAGAACTGATAAGCCGGTGAACTGCTTTCGTAATCAAATACTCGTAGAGGAAGGCATAGAACCTCTGAGAAGGACTTTGATAATTTTTGGGAAAAAGACAAGACATCTAATTACATTCCGAATCACGGTTGATTTAATTAGACACCTACAAGAGGCTGTAAAAATAGACGTAGTAAATGCGCTGCAATGTGACCTACACACATTGGAACGATTCCAACATAAACTGGTTGAACTCTTTCCAACTGTAAAATTCAGACATACAGAAAAACTAGTTATCGATATATCAGATCCGAATGAACAGCAAGAAATTATAGCGGCTGAACATAATCGGGCACACCGAGCAGTCCAGGAAAACGTTAAGCAGATACAGAGTCGCCGTGTTTTACGTGAGTACCTGCCACGTTGGCCCAAACTCACGGTGGTCTTAGCACTGGGTGAAATACAATGCGCCTACCAACGCCCCCATATGCAGCAAAGCTGTACATGAGTACCAATTTGAAACCATGTGTTTGGCATGGGATCCCCCTTGGTTAGGGGCGGAGCCTATCTAACACTCCTACCGGTCTATGGGTCCCGGCGCCCGGTTGAAAAATGCAACTCCACATCGAGCCGAAGCTCTCCCCGCGATTTGGGTTTAAACCACAGCCACCACGATACTCCCCGAAGGGCCGCACCAACAGCCAGGCTGGACAAAGTCCAGGGGCTCCTGGCTCCCGTGGTACCAGAATTAAGTCTCCGGTCAGACTTCGTAGCCGAAACTACTACCAGTTGAACTCCAAACAGTTCCGGACTGGTGGCCAACAACGTCTCCTCCATGCCAATAAAATTGGCAACACAAACAACACCAACATTGAACAATAGCCCTCACGGGCTATTCGTTGGCCATACAACCTGGCCCTGCAGGACAGGACGCACAAAAACAACAGACACAGTCCCCCTCACGGGTGACTGGGACAACATAAAACAAAAAACAAAAATGGACTTCACTAGTTTGGCGGCTGTCGTACGGCATCAGGTCTACGAGACGGCATGTGTAGGGAAACTACCTCCACTACGTCTGCCTAAGTCGCCTCCTACTAAAAACCCCACGGGCAAATTGCCCCAACCTCCCAAATGTCCGATCGTCCTCTAAAGCCCTACTACAATCATACCCCCCTACCCCCGTCTGGGTAATACCCATCCCTACTAAATCCCTAATGTCTTGGTAAAGGAGACACGTAGTCAGTACATGCCTCCAGTCCTCAAGTCCCCCACCACACATGCAGTCCGGTGTGTCGGACAGGCCCCTCTGATGCAATAATGCATTGAGCGAGCCATGCCCCGTCAGTAAAAATCCCAGACTTAGACCGAAGCCGAAGTCTGGCCGCCCCCGTACGAAGTCCGCATCACGTATGAATTCATACGTTACCCGCCCATTGTCACTGTTCGTCCATCTCGTCCTCCACCTCGAGACAAGGCACTCGTCGAGTAGTGCCATGCTCTCCCTACACTCCCTGTCTACCACATCAGATGCAGAAATCCAATCTGCCGCGGAAAGCGTTGGCCCCTTTTTGACCTTGAAAGCAATACCTCGACGTATTACTTCAAGGTCAAGAGGTGGCACGCCTAGCAAAACCTGCAAAGCATCCGTCGATACTGTCCTGCATACTGGCATACACGCCAGCAAAGCGACTCTCTGACATGAAAGGACCTTCTTTTTTCCTGCAACAGACATGACTGTTTCGTACCATACCGGAGCACCATACGCTGCGCAAGCAACGAATAGCCCACCGTATATGGTACGGACAGCCCGCCTGCCAAGTCCCCAGCCACTCCGAAGAATGCGTCTAACTGTGCAAACAACAGCAGAAAGCTTGTCCCGGACGTAGGCGAGATGAACTAAAAAGTTCATACGCTCACCGATCTTTATTCCCAAGTATTTGACCTCGGTCGCATACTGGAGACTAAAGTCGCCACAGCGTATGAGTGGTGGACGAGCATGTGACAATCTGCCCTTGAGCAGCATTGTCGCACACTTGTCCATGGCCACTCCTACACCGACACGCGCGCCCCACGCGACTACGTCACGCATGACGGACTCACCCTGAGCCTCAAGAACAGCACGAGACTGCCCTTCGAATAGGATGAGCAAGTCATCCGCATACGCACACACCTTGTATGAACGGCTGAGCTGTCTCAACAGAGGATCCATCATTAGGTTCCATATATATGGACCTAGCACAGACCCCTGCGGACAACCACGTGTGACGTCCTTCCATACTGTGCCACTTGCGCCCACCACACAAGCCTTTCTACCGCTGAAGTAGCTTGCCCAGAGTTTTACCTCTAGACAACCCACCTGACGCAGCCTCTCAAGGACTACGTCCCACGAGAGGTAGTCAAACGCACCCTTGAAGTCTACAAATATGCCTAAGACATATTTGGAGGTCGCCTTTGCAACAGTATGACGAACGTGCAGCCAAGCATCTTCCACGCTTCTGCCTTTTCTGAAGGCGAACTGAAATTCAGATAAGCCCTCACTGTTGCTCTCCTTCAGTCGATCAACCATGATCCTTTCCAGCACTTTTGCAAATGCTGGAAGGAGGCTGATCCCCCGATAAGAGCGAGGATTGCTCCTAACTCTCTCGGGTGACTTCAGGAGAACAACAATGCGAGCACATTTCCAAACTTCCGGGAAATAGCCATCGCTAATGCACTTCGCAAAGACTGTCTCCAGATAATCAGGTATGCCTTTCCAGATGCTTTTACACATCTCTCCAGACATACCATCAAGACCTGGAGCCTTTCTACACCTGACATGATAGACACTGTCCCCAATTTCCGTTCTTTCCAGAGACGGAGGGTCATCCATCTCCCACACAGGTGGGGTCCGCATGACCGGGTCCGCATCTGGAAAGAAAGCCCCCAGAAGTCCGTCGACACATTCCCTCCAGGAGGACAGCGTAATGCCATCAACCTGAAGAGATGCCAGGTCAGTCGCCCTATTCCTACCCCTGCAGATACGGTAAACCTTACCCCAGGGGTCATCTCGATTTCGTCGTACGAAACTCCTCCATTCGTCCTCTTTTACCCTAACAAGCATGTCCTTGTACGTCCTTTGGCTAGTCAAAAAGGCGACTCTACGCTGAGGTAGATCTTCCGCTTCGTTCCGCCTGGCCCTTTGGAATTGCTTCCGCAGCCGCCTGACGGTCCTCCGCATCCGATCTAACTCCCTAGTCCACCATTTGACCCTACTTGGCCGAGCCTTGCGAGCTCATCATTGCATCATTGACCGAGCACATCCACTGGTCAATTTTGCTAACCATGTCATCTACCGTACGTAACCTAAAGTCATCTAGTGACTCCACTGCAGCAGTCGCCCTAATCGTGTCCGTGTAAATGTCCCAGTTCACGTCGCGCAGCCGCCATTGTCGTGGTAGTTCAGTACTCCCTGTCCGTCTGCGATAAGTGACCATAATCTCAATTGGATTATGATCACTTATCCCCCAATTGTCACACACCCTCCACCTAGTGTCAAAAGCCGTCATTGCCGCCCCATTTGCGACTGTCACGTCAATGTCACTAGTACCCACTGGACCGTCAAACGTGTACAGATCACTCGGCTCATTGAGAACAATGGACACTTTGTGACCAGCCAATCACTTAGCATTACTCCTCGTATATAGTTCTGATGGCCAGGTGCAGTCGTGGGCATCTTGCTGAACCACATACGAGAGCATGCGTTAGCGTCTAAACCAAGGATAATCGGATTATTACTCGCAAGGAGTAATACCGTATCCATGTACACAATATACGGCTCCAGTGGAGCACTAAACCTACAATAGATACTTGCCAAGAGTATCCTCCCAAACCGCCCTTCTGCAGCAATGCAGACCCCCCACTGGCTCGTGCTAAGTACAGTACAGTCCACGTCACTGTCATCCACCACTATTGCTGAGTTTATCCCCTCGTCAGTAAAAACTCGCATACCCCCCGGTAGCCCCCTAACACAACCGCTCGTAGAATATGGCTCCTGTAAAAGCGCAAAGGACGCCCCCTGATGCCGCATTGCCTGCCCAAACTCACACATAACAGAAAATCCCCGCTGGCAGTTAAATTGTATGATTTTTAACTCCATACTCGTTCTAATGGCGCGCGTTCGCCCGAGCAGTCATTGCCGCGTATATTGGGCACGCCAGTGACATCATCATATGGTCGGCTGGATGACCTTTAAAGGCGCAATTACGGCACCTTAATTCATTGGGGCACCGCCCCGCCATGTGGCCAGCTGAACCGCACCTGCGGCATACATCCTCTGCCATACGGCAGTCACGCACTCGATGGTCAAAGCCTAAACACCGATAGCAGGCAGCAACTGCATCCTGCGCTCTGACCTTAAAGCGGAACCACTTCACGTAGGCTCCGCTTGCCGTCAGGTGCTCTAGAACCCTTGGGGTGCATTCTAGCACCACGTTCAGCTTGCCCGTTCCAGCCTTCCAGGGACTGCTTACCAGGCGAACGCTCTTCTCGTACGCCGCCGGGGATAACATCGACTTAACATTTTTCTCATAGAGTTCCTCCATGAACTCATCTACCGCTACCTCTGTGGGCACACCCTGAACCAACTCCCTTGGCCCCAATTTGTCATTCACCGACACCTCCAATCCAACCTCGCCAAACTTCGGGTTTGATACCACCTTTTGGCGCTCAGCAACAGATGGTGTGCGAATGACGGCTCCACCATCACGCATCGGACGCACGTCATGCACCCTGACTCCCAGGGTTGGGCCCACCTCCGTCATCACCTTGTTCACCACCTCCTTAGATGATGATGTCACACCCTTTTTGCCCTTCACCACCACGGACCACGTTTCCACCGGCTTAGCAATAGCCGGAGGAACAACCAATGGGCGGGCAGCAGCTGCTGGCGCCATCAACCCTCCGCTTGCAACGGCATTACCGCCAGGACGCACATCAAGGCGCCCCTTCAGCCGCTCGTTTTCAAGGAGGAGCTTCATCAGCAGCTCCTCATAACGCCCGGCATGCTCCAGCACCCACACCAGCATTCGCACCAGCACCTGCACCAGCAGGCCTCCTCCTACGCGCCCTGCTCCGTCGCACCTCATCGCTCATCCCGTCCTCTGTCACCACATCCATTTCTGACGCTGTAGCAGCAGTAGCAGCAGAAACAGCAGGATCAGCAGCAGCAGATACAGCAACAGCAGCAGCAATGATGGATGCAGCCGACGTGCTGGCACCATCCTTAGCTCCAGCAGCACGTTTCGCCCCGGGCAAGCCCGGCTTGAATCTCTTGCTGTCATCGTCCACAACACCCACGTCGACAGAGCTCTCAGAATCAGAATGCCTGATTCTCCTCGGCGGCTTCAATGCAACGTCGTACGCCGTCGCTGTCGACGTCGCGTCCGACGCGTCTCCCCTCGGCGTCACCTTCCCCGCCTTTCCACGTTTGCCACCAGCCGGTGGCGCCATGTCGTCAATTCCAAAAGCGTAATAGGTACCTCAATTCCAAAAATCAGTCCGGTCAATATTCCAAGTTCCTGGGTCGTTAGGTCAAATCCGTATATCCAAATCGCAGCAAGGTCCAATAGCACAAATCCGTCAACAATATCAAGTATAAATACTCACCAAGAATTTCACAAAAACGCAAAAAAAAAAAAAACTCACTGTTGAAAATACACTTCACGCGGAGCACCCGAAAACACGTCCGTTCACTTCAAGTGATAGGGACAGAAGCAGATACAGCAGGACTATTTATTCCAAAAATGGAAACGAAAGCCAAGCAGTTTGTGGCAAACCGTCGTGTATGCTCACGGGCGAAGTACGACCGCCACCCGAAAAAACAACTCATTGCCCAGACTCCTATACCAACATATTGCGGAGAAGTCCTTCACATTGACATATTTTCCACTCGATCCAAATACTTCCTGACTTGCATCGACAAATTTTCGAAGTTTGCGATAGTACAGTCACTAAAGTCCAGGACAATAGTGGATGTTAAACCACACTAAAAAAGTCATTTCGACATAGATATCGCGAATGCCCCACCCCTGCACAGTACATCAAATGGCCAGGTAGAGAGATTCCACAGCACACTGGTGGAAATATCGCGATGCCTCAAACTTGACAAGAATCTGGAAGATATCGCAGAAGTTATCCTTTTAGCTACTATTGAATACAGTCCATACAGTGACTGGGATGAAGCCCATTACCGTCTTTCGTTCTACAAGAGACGATGATCAGATAGCGTCGCGTTTAAAAACCGCACAGGATAAATATTGTAATTAATGAATGAATGACGTCAAAAACGTTACACTTACACTTTTCGAAAAGAAAAAAAATGAAATGTCAATAAACGTGAATTAATTAATTTATTTATTTATTTGTAAAAATTATATTATTATAAATTACAATACAATCTAAGAAGAGAGCACTGGCTACGAGGCCTTCGGCTCTTTTTTTAACTTATATTTGATGGTGTTACAATATCATAAAAGGTTATTCAAACAACATTGTTGAAGGAAGTCGTTAATATTTAGGGAATTCACAAGGTGTACTAATGTTGTAAGTTGTAACAAAGTACGAGACCTACAATAGTACGTATGTGAATAACCTGTCGTATGTGTATGTACTGACATCTAAGAAACGTACATTTTCAAACGTCAAATGTAAAAATAATAAATAATAAAAAAATTAGTTGAATAGAAATGCCTTTCGAAAGCGAAAAAAATAAAATATTAACCGCTTTATGCGAAAATTTTGCATTTGACATACTTATGGTTGAGTCAAGTAAGTGCTGGGTTCTTTCTTTTGCTTGTTAAAAAAAAAAAAATTTTCCAGGTGATGAAGATGAGGAGGATGAAATTCATGAAAATTTCAGAATGAATATGATTTGTTTGATGAAGAATGGAAGAAGTGTTCACCTGGAACTACCTAAATCAGCGGCTTGGCAGCAGAAAGTTTTGGCTTCTTTCGACAACAACAGATTTAACCAAATGGTCCGGGTATCTCCAGCAGAATTTTCCTATATCCTGAATTTAATTAACATTACCATTTCTTCCATCACTGTCCCTTAGTACGATTTCAAAACATATATCCAAACGTAGTACTATCGTACAATTCTTTTCTATGGAAAATATCAACAAAAAATACACAACAGTTGTACAGCTTTAGTACGTACGACACTTACAACACTTAGGACACCCTTGTGAACACCCTAATTGTTAATGTTGTTTTTTTGAGGGTTCTCCGAGAATTTTTGACGGGTAGACATTTCCAAAAACGGTAGATCTTTGGTAGCGAAAAGTTGGACAGTGGTTAAGTATGTGTTCTACTGAAGTTGGGAATGAATTGCAGAAAGAACATGTTGCGTTGTTGGATCCCAGTAAACGTGAATTTAACCACAATTGTTTCGCTTCATACGCGTGAGTATTTATTACTAAAGCAACATCGCATTTCTGCGAACTATTTATACCAATCTTAACAATTGTTTTACTTAAGCACTACATTATAATTTATATTTATATTCTAGTGTGGTGTGCGGTTGCGCGCCGTGTGTCTTAGCGCAGATCCTTTTCTTCAAGTGGCTGCGTTCAGAGCCTCCTGCTGTTATCCCATACCCTTTCCTCTTTATCGATGTGCACCTATTTGCTCGTCACCATGCACGTGAATTTCTTATCGGTGCAAGTGTCAATTGATCGTACACACTCCGAAGTGTAGATACAGCACAATTCAAACACACCACCAGCAACGTGTTCACATTTGAACACTGATAACAGCCTGGGCAGAATATCCATGTTAATTTCTGAACAAACCGTTCTTCTTTTTTGTTTTCCTTTCTGTTTCTTCATTCTTTGTCTAAAGATAAGTAAACGTGTTTTCTTTTAATTATTGAAACTTGATCCTGATACAAATAAAATATCAACAGGTTATGGGTCCAGAACACATTATCTGAGGAAGTATCTGAGTCTGGAAAGTTTTTCAATAATAAGAAAGAGATCGTATTGACAATTTATCAGTGCAAAGTACTTGGCACACTGAAAGCAGCAGAAGCAAAACATTTGAGGTTAGAATTCTAGAATTCTCTACAACATTTAATTTGTCGACAAACATGGTGAAAATCGAGACGTTGTAGAATAAATCACAATGGTCAACATGGAGATTTCAGGTGAAAAGTCATCAGATGAGCAGGCGTTTATTTTTGATGTGCTGAATACTTCAAAGACCGATGTATGGCTGCTGGAACGAAAAGATGTTGCGATCACTGCAAATGCCGAAACTTGGAAACAAAAATTTGGCTCATGACAGAAATTTTTTGAAGGTTAATATGATCAAATTCGACGATGAGCAGTATAAGTGTGAAGCATGTTTGTATCGCAAATATCATTGAAGCACATTTTCCAATCGAGAAGAAAGATCTGTCAAATGAAATAATAACACACAATAAGAACATACAGGATAAAGAATTTTTCGTAGGGGAAAAGGTCCTCATAAAAACAATAAAATACTAGGCAATAAACTTACACCTCTATATACTGAAGAAGAAGTCGAAAAATACAGTCTTAATAAGAGGGAGGAGGGTCCATAAGGACAATCTTCGTTGAAATTCCTTACATTATAAAAATAATACAATATCATTTACGTTTCCAGGATCGTGTTGAAATTGGTCATAGCCATATTAGTATCGGCATCAAACGGAAGGTTGATAGACTACTCAAACGCGAAATACAAGTTTCATTATAAAAAACGAGCACTTCACAAACCTCTTTGTGGCCGATGTTATGTCTAGCAATATTAAAATTTTACAATGTAATATAGTTTCTAATCAGATATCCCTAAGTTTACATGTAAGGAAACCAGTGAAAAAGTTGCAGTCGGGTAAACCGACTTATATATGCCCTCACCCGCAGTAAAAACATACAAGTCTCATATTTCAAAGTATCGGAAAGTCCAATGTGAGTGTGACTACCACCATTAGATGTAACATCTGATGAAATGTCATAATAGCAACCTCAAAATACCAACTGTTATAGAAAATTATTGTATTACACGTTTTTATAAAAAGGGCGGAATATAAAGCAGTTTTTTTTTCCAAAAAAATAATTACGTAAAGCTTTACTAAATATAGAATTTCGGAAAGATTCGATTTCTAAAGTGGGTGGAATGGTATATTTGTATGGGAGGTACCAGAAGAAGCGTGGCCAGACTTCAAGTTCTTGTCCAAAACTACAGAATTTGGGCAATTTGCGCGTTGATCATATTGATAATATTACATGGTTTATAAGGGGCGGGATGGTACATTTATATGGGAGGTACCAGAAAGGGAGTTGCCAGACTTCCAAGTTTTTGTCAAAAACTTTGTCTAGCTATAGCTTTACTAAATGCAGAATTTGGGCAAGATCGCGTTGGTCATATTGATAATACTACACGGTTTATAAGAGGCGGGATGGTACATTTGTAAGGAAGGTACCAGAAGGGGAGTTGCCAGACTTCCAAGTTTTTGTCCGACACTGTCCAGTTATACCTTTACTAAATACTGAATTTGCCCATTTGCCATTTAGCCCATATGCAACACCATAAGCAGTTTTGGGAAAATATTAAGCCATGCTGAAATTTATCGTGCGTACCAGCAGGACAGACAGACGTACATACGGACATGACTCAAACGATTTAGAAAGTCATGAATCGAATTTGGTTCAAAGACACCTGGGGTGTAATGTGAGTATTTCTATGTGTTACTATGTGTTCTATGTGGTATAATTACCATTTTACCAGTAGCTCGCGGCCACCAAATTCTCCACCTACAAGAATACACCTTAGCTGTGTGCCACAATCATACGGTAGCGGTGAGGAACTGCAGCGCTACGATACCAAAGGTTTGCCTATTATCTTCAGCCACATCATGCGCTCTACAACTAATGACACGCAACACCGTCAATTGCTGCACGACATTTAAAAATCTCGCAACGATTTCATCGATAAGCGACGGTTTGGTAGTCATCAATGATCATCTGGCCGTTGTAGATCTAATTCTTTGATTAGTTTCGTTATGTTTGGAATCACACTTATGCTCTAGATCGTCCTGAGCTCGACGAACACCAGCGTCTCATGGTTGTCAACTTCACACCTTAACTCCTTTGTATCCCGGTGTATGAGGCCGACCATGACCTTGATTTTCCACAGGTGCATCCCCTCAATGCAAGTGGAAATGTCTCGTGTTACATCCTATAGCGAAATTCAAATATGCCTATACTGCGGCGCGTGTAATAGGCAGACATGGCAACGTGTTAATTCCTCCCCGTCGAAAGATCTGCGTTTTTTTTTCCAGTGGTTAACTTCCCCTAAATTAAAAAAATAGGGGCCATAGCCAAAGTAGGCCTAGAGCTTCAGACGTTGCGAACTAGGTAGTTTTATGTTTCCGGTAACCCAAAAGTTGTATGTTTCCAAATTGAATGCGACATATGCTTGTGTGGCTGCACAGATGCAGATTATATCGCCAAATGGATTTTTCCTCTTTTTGACTACTGTACAAAATTTCACTTTCTTCTTATCATTGTATTTATTCTAAGGTTAGTATTTATCGGAGTAAATCGTATTTTAAAAAAAATTACTTTCTTCTTATCATGGTATTTATTCTAAGGTTAGTATTTATCAGAGTACATCGTATTTTAAAAAAAAATACTTTCTTCTTATCATGGTATTTATTCTAAGGTATTTATCAGAGTAAAACAGCAGAGCGTTCGTATAATTATATTTAAAAAATGTTGAAGTATTTGTGCCGAAATTAAATATTTCTGTCGCTGTATTTCGAAGATATCGATATGAATGAACTCACACGGATAATTAGGAATAGGAGATGGCTATCGTACCTATGTATATAGTTGACATGTTTCACATTGCTTATGGTTTCGTTAGGAAGGGTGGTACATCCTATGATGCACCTCCACTGGGAGACCCATAGAGTCCATTGTGAATCCCTTCTGTATAGGTGAAGAAAATTATAGCTGTAAATAGTAGATTGAAGATATATAAAGTTGAAAAAAAATAAAAAAAAATTGTGACAGTCACTGGAGTACTGTTTTGTGTTAAGTAAGCAGTCTGTTCAGTCTATCGGGTACCCGCATCTCCGATAGACATCTAATTCCCCTTATATAGTAAAATAAAAAGATCCGACGTTTTTTCAATAAGATCTTTATTATTCGAGTTCAAGATAAAAACTGAAACTTTTAAAAATACAGAAGTACAAAGTGTTGGATATTTGCATTCGGTAGTGTCGAATGTCTGTGTTGCAGCAGAGTGGTTGAAGACACAAACAATTTATGTGTTTTGTTGAGTTGCTGATTTTGCTGGATGTTTCCATTTATTTAGTGAAGCGCGTGTATTGAAAAATACGAGTGTAAACGTATAATTACGTTACTTCCCTCCCCTTAAAGAAGAGCCAACGGTTTATGATGTCGCCGACGGGTATAATGTGGGTAGTGATTGCGGTTGTAATTCGATTTCTGGTACTTGCTCTTTTTGTTGCTTCTTGATTTTGGAATAGATCATTACAATTGGGTTTGTAGTTACATATTTTAAGTATTAAAGGTATTATTAAAAGTACAATAATAATGCTTACAAATATTATGTAAATTAGTGTATTATTTTTTGAGACGATTGTTAGAACATCATCGTGTTTAATTGTTTTAACTTTTGTTATTTTCAAAGGTGAGTACATTTGTGTTAGGTCAATTTCGGGGGATAATTTACAAAATTATTTCGTTTATTTGCAATTTACAATCGCTTATTCTAATTTTTTTTCTCCATATTTTCGAGTTGTCCCTGGAATTTAACTCGGTCATCATCGTCTAGAGTTCCGAATAGAAACATGAACATTGAACCCACTACATTAATAAGTCCTCGTTTTTGTCTACTTTCTCCATGTAGTGTCAGTCCATTTAATTGGCGTTGCAATTTACCATATAAATATTTAAGATGGGGTGATTTTTGTGTAATTTGACAAATGCTTCCGAAAAAGGTTGTTTGTCCTGGTTATTTCAGAAAGGTTGATCCGCAAACAGTGATGTTCGAATTCAGTTGGCAACTCCAATGGTTTGTCTGAGAAGATCAGATACCCATGATCGGTATCGAGATTATTTATTTGAATTTGGGCATGTTGGGTATGACATGCCATAATAATAGTGAGCAATTGTGCACCATGGTCCTGTGAAATTTGATTCTGATTAATTTTCTTTTGTTTTTTGAATTGTGACTTATAATAATGTGTGACCTTATTTCTGTCAATCATCCTATAATGGTCTGGCGTTGTTTGTTCAACGTCCCTGTTAGATTTGAAAGGATTCTCCAATTTTCCTTTTTGTAATGGTCCTTTTCTATATCTTGTATCTATTTCGTATTCCTGTCGGTCATTGTTTATCTTGTCTATTCTTTTTTCCTTCTACTCTTGAGTATTCCTGGTCGGCTGTCCGTTATAAAGAAAAATGTGTCTGTCCTGTGGTATCGTGTTTAGTCTTGTGATTGTAAACATAAAGTATTGTCTCAATTTTATTCAGTTTTGCCTCATTATCATCAGATGTTTTTATTATGCGTATTTTCTCGTTTATAGTTTTATGTAATCTTTCTATATCGGCTACACCTGTTTTCGCGGTATTTAGTTGCAATTCAATTACCTCGCTTTCTAACCAACGCTTTAACGCTAGGCTAGTGAAAGCTCCATCTCTATCGGCCATTAGTAACTGGGGCTTACCCAAATGATTGAATATTCGCATTAGAGCACTTCTGCACTCAATCCAATCCTTTGTTGGCATTTGTTCTAGTGTGGCAAATTTTGAGTATACGTCTATGCAACTAACATAGTGTTTCCCCTCGGATGAGTAGATGTCTATTACAAACTTCTCACGACAGAAATTAGGTCGAGGTGTAATTTTCATAGGCATCTTGGTATCACGATGTTCTGTTTTAGCTAAATTGCAAACATGACATTCATTGATAATATTTTGTATGAGTAGTTGGCTGTTCGGGAAGTAATATGTTTCTTTAAAAAGTTTGGCCATCTTCTATATTCCAGGATGTAAGAGTTTCTCATGAGCTTTCAGTATTAGTTCCTTGAATTCTGCATAGGTGGATATATTTTTCAGCAAAATAAGGCTACGGACGATCTTTGTGTGGTTTGTTTTAATAACGGATCTGTGTGCACTTTGAATTATTTCAAAATCGGCATCACTGTCTATGTATAATACACTAGTCTTTCCACAGAAATGGTCAACCAAATACCGTTCGGCCTTTTCCCTTGTCATATCATCGTATGAAATGCGGGTTATTTGTTTCTTGAAATATTTTTCGTGGCTTATTTTGGATAGACCTTTTGAGAAAATCACTTGTCGGCTAAATGTATTGGCTGGTTTTTCGGTGATAAAAATCAAATCACTATTATCGTCCTCGGCACTATGTTGTGTCTGTTCTGACTGCTCTATTTTTATTCTGGACAAGGCATCGGCCACATGATTTTCTCTTCCCTTTATATATTTAATGTCAAAATCATACTCCGACAATTTTACCTCCCATCGAGTTAATTTGGAATTTGGGTCTTTCATTCGGTAATCCAGGATAACGGTTGATGGTCGCTTGCTATTTCAAAGTGTCGTCCCAAGAGGTAATGGCGAAAAGTTTTAGTTACCCATACGATGGCAAGAAGTTCCTTTTCAATGGCACTATAATTTGTTTCGTGGTCGTTCAGAGTTCGGCTAATGTAACTAATTCGATGTCCGTCCTGTGACAGTACAGCTCCCAGTGTCACATTACTCGCGTCTGTTGTTAAAACAATTTTTCTGTTGAAATCTGGTATCCTCAGAATGGGGTCGTCTGAAATTAATTGTTTCAATTTCCCAAATGCCGAAATATATTCTGGGTCTAGAATATTTATCTTCGAATCCTTTTTCAATACTTTTGTCATGGGTTTCGCTATGTCAGCGAAATTCGGAATAAATTTTCTGTTATATCCCGTTAATCCTAAGAAAGATTTAATTTCCTTAGTTTTGGTGGGGATAGGGTATTTTTGAACAGCTTTTATTTTCTCCGGGTTTGGCTTGATCCCGTCCTTTGTTATAACGTGTCCCAAAAAAGTAGTCTCTTGTCGTAAGAACTCACATTTATCAAGCTGCAGTTTCAAATTGGCTTCAGATAATTTTTCGAAAACTAAACAGAGTGAATTTATATGTTCGTCAAGAGACGTGGAAAATACAATTATATCGTCTAAGTAGACGAGACAATGTTTTCCAAGGAGGGATCTAAAAATGTTATTCATACACCTCTGAAAGGTAGCTGGCGCATTTCTTAGACCAAATGGCATACGGAGATATTCATAGTGCCCATGTTTGGTAGAAAAAACAGTTTTCGAAATTGAGTCTGTATCCATCTCGATTTGATGGAAACCCTTTGCCAGATCTTTGGTGGTAAAATATGTACATTTTCCTAATTTCCCCAAGATCTCATCCATATTTGGAATAGGGTGTCGATCACTAACAGTTATCTCGTTCAATCTCCTGTAGTCTATTACGATTCTAAATTTCTGCTGGCCTGATGCGTCCTGTTTCTTGGGTACCACCCAAATGGGACTACTGTAAGGCGAGTTACGGGTTCGTATAATACCCTGGTCTAACATATCCTGTATTTGAGTTTCGACTTCCTGTTCGTAAGCCTGGGGGTAACTGTATAGTTTGGAGTAAATTGGCAAATTATGCGTATTATGAATTGTGTGTTTTATCCTGTTGGTAAATGTTTTATCAGCATCGTGATATTGTATGTGCTGATACTGTCTTAGTAATGCCCTTCTTGTGTGGTGTAAGGCGCTTCATCTGACCTCTTCTGAAAATGGTTTTGTTCGGGTGCAATATTATGGTTTGTCAATTTGTATTTTTCATTGTAAAGTGTTACAGTTTGTTTACTGTAGTCTATTACAGCGTTTGCCCGCGTTAACATCTTTCTTCCTATTAAAAGATCATAATCTGTGGAGAATGGATCCAATAAGAATTCGTGCTGTACCGGGAACAAATTATTGGATGGGACAATGATACTTTTATTGATAGTGAGTGGACCGTTACTTGTGTGAATAAGACATTCGGTATAGTGGATTGGCAAGTTGAACAAGTTACGAGTTATCATATTGACCGTGGATCCGGTGTCAATAAGGCATCTCAAGTCGTTTCCTTTGTACCTAATTATTATAAATTGTTTGTCTTCGAGGCCGGTGTCTGAAAATTTTCGACTTCTTCAATAGTCAATTCCTTGCCTTCTCCATTTTCGTCTTCAGTAGATGGTGTAATTAATTGTGTATGAGTTGTCTTCGTAAGGTTCTTCATATTGTTGTTGGTGATATTCTGTATTGTAGTAAGTTGGGTCATAGTAATTGTCGTATGGGTTATACTGTTCATAGTAGGCTACCTCTTGATTCCTAAGCTCGTCTATACTCATTCTACTCTGACCGCTATCTGATTGTCTGGGTCATTTATTTGGTATTGTATCTGCATTATGTCGTTGTCGTTGGATTGGGTTTTGATTGTATCCAGACCGGTTTTGGTCAAATACATTTTGGCGTTGAAGATTCGGTCTTGGTGCATACCCGGTAGATGGATTTAGTTGAGGTGCTTAATTATGGATAGGAGGTCGATAGGGTTGGTGATTTAGTTGGTAATAGTATGGTTGTGGATTTGAATGGGCTACTGGTGGGTTATGGAATGGTTGAACTGGTGTGATATATTTTGGTGCGTTATGGTTAGATAAATTAGGATTATGGGTAAATGGCTTGTATTGGTTTTCGGATGTATCATGTTTTTGGATTGACTTTTGTGAGTGCCTGACATTTTCGTACATGTTCTTCTCTTGTAAAATGTTAATAAGCGATCTTAAATCCTGTATTTCGTGGTTAACTATTCTAATATAAATTTTTAGTTTAAATTTTTGAATTAAGCCCTGAATGCTTGTTTTAATTAGTTTTGAATACAATAGTTTCTCGGATACATCACTTTCTAATTCTAACTTACTTATTATTACTTGACGACGGCGTTCAGCTTCCTCCAAAAAGGATCGCACATTTCCCTTGTATGGCGTGTTGCGAAATTCCTCCAGTAAGGTATAGTTCGGTGTCTGCGTCTTGTAATTCAGTATAAGCTGTCGTCGCACTTCGGCCCAGCTAGTAATGTTACTCATTCCGAGTGTTTTCATAACTTCACCACTTACGGAACGTTCGACGTGTCCAAACAAAATATGTTGCTGCCGGACATCATTGGTGGTGTAAAGGGCGAGAATGTAGTCAATTCGGCTGACGAAGGTGTACAAAGAGTGTGGATTTCCGTCAAATTTTTCCACATTCCCTATTTGGTACGCTACCTGGGACATGTTGGAGTCTGATAGGGGTACTATTGGTGCTGCTGCTGGTTGAGGCATATTGATTTAATTTATCTACCTTCTATTCCTGTTTTAATTTATCCGGTTGGATTTGTTCTTGATGATTATGCATTTTATATATATCACTTAATTCAAGTTTTTCTTTTTTGTTTTTTATTAATCTTCTTTTATTTCGTTCTTTATTTTTGACTTATTTTATTTCACTTATTTTAAGTTCTCTTCTCTTTCTTTTTTTTGCACACACAGCACTTTCGTGGGGTCCAGAGGTCACCGAATTGGATTTATTACCTCACACAAATTCTGTGGCGTCTTCCTGATTTTTAATGTCAGGTTTTTAGTGTTAGGCAGATTGCGTTTTTACGGTTTCGCGCTACTGTCGAGGTTTTTAATAAAACTTAACACGATGTTAACCGCCGCGAGGATGCCTATAAGCGTGTTCTTTTCTTTTTCGGATAACAACAAAACAAAAATTGCTAGAATTGGTAAGTCTCGCTATCGCATCACGAATTTTCTTCTTTTGAAGCTATCCTACCGACAGCGCCAGTAAAATAAAAAGATCCGACGTTTTTTCAATAAGATCTTTATTATTCGAGTTCAAGATAAAAACTGAAACTTTTAAAAATACAGAAGTACAAAGTGTTGGATATTTGCATTCGGTAGTGTCGAATGTCTGTATTGCAGCAGAGTGGTTGAAGACACAACAAATGTATGTGTTTTGTTGAGTTGCTGATTTTGCTGGATGTTTCCATTTATTTAGTGAAGCGCGTGTATTGAAAAATACGAGGGTAAACGTATAATTACGTTACTATATAACTAATTAGGTTTTCTACACCTGTCCTCGAGATGTCCCCTAGTTCAGCCAAAAATCTATACCCTAGACATTTTTGTCTATGCCGTTGCAGACTTGGACAATGACGAAGGATGTGTTCTATTGTCTATTGTATGTTTCCAAATTGAATGCGACATATGCTTGTGTGGCTGCACAGATGCAGATTATATCCCCAAATGGATTTTTCCTCTTTTTGACTACGGTAATTATTCTAATAAATATTATTACTTATCAGAGTAAATCGAACTTTACAAAATTGTACTTTCTTCTTATTATGGTATTTATTCTAAGGTTAGTATTTATCAGAGCAAATCGTTTTTAAAAAAATTTTACTTTCTTCGTATTATGGTATTTATTCTAAGGTTAGTATTTATCAGAGTAAATCGTATTTTTAAAATAATTTACTTTCAGTATTCTGTTTAGGATATGATACTTCTGTTTTTTAAAAATGTAGCGGATTAGTGGTTTAATCGATCCGCGATTTCATTCCCTTCAATGTCACAGAGCAGCGATTCACATTACGTATTGTATTCCCTAATTTGTCTAGACATGGCTGGAGAATAAAATTGTTCAGGAATCTGTTCCCTATTTTCACGAGCGTTACGACGAGCGCGTTTGTCCTCTTGCTCAATTATGCCGAATACCCTATCAACAATCGTTACATCCTCTACCACCCGTTAGGTGATCCTAATTTTTTAATTCTTGAAATTGTTGACATACGCATGGAGCGAGGTTTCTGGAATTTTAATGCCGTTAATAACATTTGGATTCCAAGAAGAATGTTATAAAGAATTTTTTGTATCCCTAATGAGACTCTTCACTTCACTCGAAACCCACCCCCTCTTTAAAAATTATCTGGTTCTTAAACACGTTCATTGGTATAAGGTCCGAACCATCTTGTTCAGAAGAATGCATATAATACATATTGACTAGTGACCAAACGATGGCCAGGAGCGCCATCTCATTGGTGGCATAGTTTCTTCAGCCATGTTGAGAGATCGTGATATATAGGCAATGGGTTTGTCTCGCCGATGGATTCCTATGATAACACTGCCCCGATGGCGTAGTTTGATGCATTTGTAGTCAGTTTGAAAGGTTTTGTGAAATGAGGAAAGTCTAGGACATCGGCAGGCACCAAAACTTGTTTTCTCCAAATTTAAATTCTGATTTGCTTCCAAAAGTCTTAAACCCTCTTAATGTTCTCGAGATGTTCGTCAGGGGTTTTTCCAAATATAGGGTTATCCATTTCGTGGTTTCAAAAGTATAGGACTGGAATTCGACATCTGTCAAACTAAGTTGTTAAACATTTTTTTTTTCTTTTCAGTTGGTAGTCTGACATTGACGAAAATGGATCGCTATCACACAACGCGTAAAAATTATTAAAACCTACTACAAAAATGGTGATTCTGGCACAGCCACATATCGTGCTTTAAGAGGAGATTCTGGTTTATGGTTATGAAGCACATTTCTCACTCGGTGGGTTGGTTAATAAACAAAATTGTCATATTTGGGTTTCTGAGAATCCTCAAGTAATTTGGGAGAGGCCATTACATACACAAAAAGTCACTGTCTGGAGCGCTCTTTGGTCCGAAGGTGTGATTGGACCTTACTTCTTCGAAAACTACGAAATATCATGAACAAAATATTTTATATGTGTTTTGTTTACGTTTAGTCACGGATCTTTGTTCATTAAAGAGCTGCGAACAGCTCTTGAATTCAGTCCACAATTGTGATTGTGTATTTATCTCTATTGCCTTGTCGACTAACCCACTTTTTATAATGTCCGAGAATAAAAGTTGTGAAAGTTCGTCGTATGTCCTGAGCATCGTACGCACCCTGGTCGATCAGTTGGAAATAATTGATTAAGTTATTACGATTTCTGTTATACTAAGATTTAATAGAATTAATTCGAATTGTGTTAGGATTTGCCATTTTGGGTAAATGTAGAACAGTTCCGTTGTATTTTTATTTATTCGTTTTATCACTGGAGGATCCCGTAGGAATCGCAGCAATATTGTTAAAGTTATTGTAGTATGTTAATACATTTTATGGAGATAATATGAAAATTGTAAAATGTAGACTTCTGCAGGTTGCAGAATCTACCGTCAACCGTCAAGACCGATCAGCTGTTTATTGTTATTGCTCTCACTTCGACATTTTGCGCGTGAAAATTGTTTATAAGTTGTAAATTAAATTTTAAAGCTATGAGTAATATACTTATAAACGAAGACAAATTATATTTTGTACAAATGCTCTTCGATCAGCTGTTTTTGTTTTGTTTTGTCTTACCGTCGTCTACCGTCATAACTAATCGCACAATATTGAGTCTAACGTCAACCGTCAAGACTAATTGGACCTTTATTCCTTGAATTATTTCTGCAGATATTAACGGGTTTATCTGCCTTCAACTGGCGCCTTATTACGCCTTAGATTCATATTGGTGGAGTTAATCTCATCAATATTTGGCATTTCTGAGAAAATTATGTTGTTTTACATGAAATGTAAAACATGAACATACACAGAAATAGAAGAATTGATAGATTCTTACTTAACCCTCCGGAGGGTGAGAAGGTCCCTGGGGACCTTTTTAATTTTTAACTGAAATTACTGCTTGATGGAAGTATACCCGAGGAAATTTTATCTAGAATCGTTTTAAAAAAAATTCAAAGCGATATGGGAACGTGGGAAAAGGTCCGCTGGGACCTTGTACTGAAATTTCCAGAAATAGTTAATAAAGGCACTGTCTTTTGGCTTGTTTTATTGTTTGAACACATCACAAACGTCTTCCTTGAATTTTTGTTACTTTTTGGATTATTGTATTGTGCCTTTCCATCGAAGCCTGCCAAGTACGGTATAAATATATGGTGGTTGTGTGACTGAAAATCATTTTATCCTGTCAAAGGAATGATTTACTCTGGGAAATTGCCTGACCAGGCAAGAGAGGTGAATCAAGGGCAGAATGTTGTACTTTAACTTTCGGAGAGAAATTTGAATACAGGCCCCACAATTTATGCCGAAATTTTTTTCACAACTTTTGGCGCGTACTTTGATCAGGAAAAAACCGCATATGTTGAGACAGTGCGCTCGAATAAGACATGAGGCTCACATGTCACATGGAATTCCAAAAAAAATCATACGCGTCCTGTCAACAGCACATTGTTCGGCTTCAACGAAGGCGATATAGCACTATGTTCATATGTGCCCAAGAAGAACAAAGCGGTAATTTTGCTGTAGACACAACATTATACTTGCGGTGTGGACATGCAAACTGAAAAGAAGAAGCCGTTTGCTATTTTGTATTACAACGCCAACAACATATACATGCAAGCGCTCAACAAACCGCTGGCCATTGGCCATGTTTTTTAATACGGTGTGTATTGTTGCATTAGCTGCATTTATTTCATACAACGAGATGAAGTCAATAAAAAGAAGTGACAGACGACGGTAATTCTTACTGATGCTGACAAAACAATTGGCACTACCAAACATAGAGGAACGACTGCTGAACAACCGCATATCCAAGGATACGGAACGCAATGGAAGCATTTGAAGTAAAGGTAAAAAACAATTCTAATTTCAAAAGCAGAATAACTACATAATTTTGTTCTTTTTAGATATTATCAAGACCGGCAGAAGGAGTTGCACCGTCGTTTGCGTCTAGAACGAACATACCGTCATGTCGCCTATGCCGTTCTGAGTACGGACGGCAGCGGAAAACAAGGGCATATTGCCATTTCTGTAACAATCCAGATTGCGCAGAGCATTCAACGCTTATGCATCGATGCTACACCTGTACTGAAAATATGTTGGACGAGGGAAAATCTACACAAAAACATTCTAGTAGCCACATTAGTCATTCAAAGAAGGGCTGTAAGATTATTCAACGACATTAAGGATAAATCAACCCAAGATGAAGAACTTGAAAATATTAATTCCAAAGCCAGTGGCGGATGGTTTGAGAAATTGAAAGAAAGATCATATCTTCATAAAACAAAGGTCGTGGGAGAATCTGCAAGTGCAGACACTGAAGCCGCCAAAAATGTTCCCTAAAAGTTGAAAAATATTATTTCTGAAAGTGGGGCACTGATAAACAAGTTTTTAATGACGATGAAACTGTGTTTTACTGGAAGCGCATGTCAGAACGAAGATTTATTTAAAAAGATGAAAGTTTTGCTGCCGGACTAAAAATTTCGGACAGAGTTCTTGGAGTTACAAAATAGAATAATTTGCCCCATATAATAGAGTAAGTGCAGCGAATGTGGTATATTAGCTTTTCTCTGTATCTAACAACATAAGAATAACGAAAACAAGCAGAATAGATTGGTGGTGTTAAATCATACGTTTTTGTGGGAAAGGTATATTTTCAAATAAATAATTGGTGAGTACTAAATAAGTGTAAAATATATGCAATTGCTCCATATACGTAATCAACGATACAGCCTGGAGAGTCCTTTATCCAGTGGGGGATTTTTATTTTATCAATTTATTCATATTTGAAAATGAGCAACGGGTTTATTGGATTTTATATTGTCGAGCAATAACTGTTACACAACTTGAGAAGCATTCTTTTGTTGAAATTTCCTATTATTTCACGTCTATTTCCGAAGATAAAACCCAGCAGACTTCAGAATATCGTCCAATTGTTCCCTAGCCTTTATTGACTAGGAGGGTCCATTAGAATTTTTGAACCAATTATAAAACGATGTTTTATATGTACAGGGTCCGCCAAATAACTCTTTTTTTTTTTAATTCTATAAAATTCTCAAATTTATTTTTTTATTTGATATTACAATCCTTCCGGTTAATAATGGAAAATAATTTCTTTCAAATGGCTGCCTCGACTGGCCATGCAGTAACCTAACGACATTAGCTCTGCGGCTGATAATGCGATCTTCGAAAACAGGGCGCAAAACTTCGAGTGTAGCTTCGGCTGTGTGGCACGTAGCGCCGTCCTGTTGAAACCAAATGTTGCCAAACTCCTCCTCTTCAAAATTGTAAAAAAAAATTCGTTCATCATGGCCCTATAACGAAAATAACGAAAACGAAATAAGCACTATTTGAAAAAAAAACGATAGATGGCGGACCCTTTATAATCAATGACAGCTAAAGATTAGCTGACTACACGCTTATCATTAGTTAGCCAGTTAATAGCTAACTCGTACTGTCCTTCGAACTAGGAAAACAAATTTCTTGCATTTGTTGGCATATTTTTTTTTAGTATTCTCATTGTCGAAGTAAAATTATAAAAAGAATTAAAATATTTCAGTATGCTTTAAATTCCAAATACAAAGTACAGAATTTAATAAAAATTAAATTAAATCATATTACTGTTTGTAAGCGATGTTATTTGAGTTAACTTCATTTTTTCTAAACGCACACTGATTGGAAATGTCGCTTCTTAACAACTTAACACTCTAACCCGCAGGTGTGACTCGAGGCACTCCTTTAGAGGCACATTCGTTTATAGATTTTAAAAACTTGGGGGGTTCTTCTTCTCCATTAATACGAACTGCGTCTAGAAAATGACAAAATCAATATTAGAGGCAAGGACAACTGAACAAACTTCTGTCAAAGTCTTATGTCTTTGCCATTTCTTTCATGGAATTTAGCTTGAGGTTCTGGTAAAATCATAATTTCGTATCGGATTCTAGCCCAAAGTTTTAAAAGGTTTTTCATCATACATTTTTAAAATCTGTAGATAATTCTCAAATAATTTTAATACTTTAAGTGGATTGTGTGTGTATTATAACGCATCCATTTATTTACAGAACGTTCTCTAAAACGGACGTCGTAGCGCATGCATTTCGTGTTCGCTGGTATTTGGTGCGTGGTTCTGTAGTTATTGAAATATATCGGTACTGTTTGGTATTTGATGGCCTTGCAGATGTGTACTATGCACTGAACGACACTGTCATGACTGTCTTTTTTACTATAGGCCAGGAAACACATATAATTGCCGGTGATGGTTTAAAGACAACTCGATTAATCGGGGCATAAAGTCGTGAGTTTTACGTGATTGTCACCGTGAAGGCCTGGACCATGTTATGCTACCGTGCAAGGACTGCTATATCGCGACAGTCAACGCCCCTTTAGGCTAAACGAGATGGAGACCATCAAGCCCAGCCCGCCGGTACCAAATCGAAGCATAATATATATGGATTATGACTTCCCTCTTGGTTTGGGGTCGAGGTCTATCTAACACCTCTGCTGATCTATGGGTCACAGCACCCGGTTGCAATGCAACACCACACCGAGCCGAAACTCTCCCCGCGATTTGGGTATAAACCACAGCCACCACGATACTCCCCGAGGGGCCGCACCTGCTGGTCAAGCCGGAACAAGTTCCGGGGCTCTTGATCACCCGTGGTACCAGATTAAAGTCTCCGGTCAGACCCCGTAACTAAATGCTAATAAGCATGAACTTACTCCCAGTTTTTGTTCCGTATAACATGGGACGTGTCACCCACTCCACATACGAACAGTCCGGCTGAAGAACTAATTATCTCTATTGTGCGTCGTCCAGTCAACCTTCCATTTCACAATAAACGGATGAGAGACCCTGGATAGCCGCGTATTCCGGCAGGGACAAATGAGTAGGAATGCCAGAGGTTGCTATCATCGGCAAAGGAGTAGATTGGGTTCACAGTCTGCCCCAACGTGTCGTCAATGAAAATAAGAAATAGAGAATGAAAATAAGAAATAGAGAAGGAGAGAGGACAGAGCCTTGTGGCACTCCTGCGGTCAGCCTATGCTCGTTGGATGAGACCCCATCTATAACAACTCGTATAGAGCGATCCCTGAGAAACTCCATATGAATCGAGAGAAGGTATTACCGACACCAAATGCAATAAGTTTTGATATGAGTTATCCGTGCCAGACTCTATTGAACGCCTTGGAAATATCCAGAGCCACGACCTTGCTTTCACCAAGACGTGAATGAATCGACTCCATCGCTCTGAAACGCCATCAGGTCTCCAGTAGAACGATTTCTACGGAAGCCATACTGTTAATCATTAAGAAGGCCGTTAGACTCTAAATACCTAACAAGATGGTGGTTAAAATATTGCAATTGGTCGGTAATTCGCAGGATTAGTAGCCTCGCCTTTCTTGCGGATCGGCTAAACATTTTCAATTTTCCAACGTGAAGGGTAAATACCAGCACGGTATGACATGTTGAAAAAATTGCGCAATGAAATAGCTAGTGTCGAAGAGCACTTACATAGGACAAGTGCTTAAATACCATCCGGGCCCGGAGTTTTATTTACATTGAGATCTGCAAGAACCCTTTTAACTCGTACGTATTTATACACTTTTTGCTGAAGTTTTGGTAAGTTCCGTGTTTTTTTTTTAGGTGGTGTGGAATGGATTTTAATATAAACTTTATTTCCTTTCAAAGATTAAATCGTTCGGTTTCGGAAGCAACACTAGAGTTCGCATAGTGGAAATCTGGCCCTGGAACATACATGGGGGCTGACACGACGAGTTTTGGCACCGCAATACAAGCCGTCTCGTGTCATCGGAGTTCCAGGAGAGCCGCGAAATCGAATGAAATTGGTCACTCCGACGTCTTTTGTACCACAACTGCTGCCTAGTCATCCGCGTGGGAACCACACCACCAGTATTTGCCCTCAGTTACTTTTAACTCCACGTGTTCGAAAAAATATCTGAGCCATTGAACTCAATACGTTTTCGCAGAACTGTCCCTTACTCTTTTAACAAATGACCAAAAGCTCTCAGTAGTTTTTCGCGCATCAGCACTATGGCACAATTGAATTTTGAATCAGTGTCGTTGTTCTCGCACAGTGGAAATGGACCAACGATATCTATGTTTATGTACGAAACACGTTCATGAGGTGGTTCGTACCTGTCTGGTGTGGATTTTTTATGAGTTGTATCATCGATCATTGACAGGCCAAGCATCTTCAGGCGAAGTTTGATATGTCTTTCTTCATTTTTAGGCAAGCCAAATCTCGATGTGACTAATTTGGTTGTGGCACGGTTACCAAGTTGAGCCAAATCGTGTATTGACTATAGAATTTGTGACGAAGCTCCTTTGGGACATAAAATATTACCTGAGAAGTTGATTTATCGCATACAATTCGCTCATCCTAAAATAAATAATGTTAATATTAGTGAATTTGCTTTGAAGTTGGCAGGCTGACTTGTGGTCTTAATTCTGTGAAAAACATTGACTTTGTTCTGGATCCATATGCCGAAATTTTGGTTATGTCGTTAAATTCCAATTATGTCGTTAAATTCAGTAAAAAACAATTCTCAAAGAAAACAAACAAAATCAATAACAAATAAAAATAAGAACAACTACACCAACAGCATCCACACACATCACAGCAGATCAACGCCAACACGAAGGGCTTTTTTATGCTTCCCTTCCCGTCTGTTAACACACCCCCCCCCCCCTCCACTTTCCACTCCATATCCCGAATAATACAAACGACTGTGCTCTCTTCATGTCGCTGGCTGATTAAGGCGATAATTCGCGGTAACTTTATGTGATTCTGTAAATAATTGGAAATATTTCGCATTTATTTATACAGTTTTTGCTGATGTTTTGGTAAGTTCCGTGTTTGCTTTTTTTTTTGAGTGGAATTTAATATAAATTCTATTTAATTTCCAAGATTAAATCGTTCGGTTTTGAAAGCGACACTAGAGTTCGCATAGTGGAAATCTGGCCCTTCAACATTCGTGGGTGCTGACAAGAGAAATTTTGGCACCGCAACACAAGCTGTCTCGTGTCATCGGAGTTCCATGAGAGCCGCGTAATCGAATGAAATTGGTCACTCCGACGTCTTTTGTACCACAACTGCTGCCTAGTCATCCGCGTGGGAACCACACCTCCAGTATTTGCCCACAGTTAGCATCATCATTAGGCTCATTATTATCAGCAGTTCCAGCATTAGAATCATTATTATCAACATCATTATCCAAACAGCCTCATCAGCTCGACTATAAGTCAGATAAGTAGTAATAATTCTTAAAAATTTAAAATTTTCGATATCCGAAACCAAAATGTAATAATTCAAAGTTAAAAAATAAACATTCTGACATTTACAGTGTTTTCAAATTCAAATTAAGTAATTTTACTCAGTAATATTTCGGCATTCTAGTTTCGATACTTTTATACTTTGAATATTTCAGAATTAGAGATTTTGAAATTCAATTCCAAGTTTCATAATTTAAATTGCGAAGTTCGCAATGTGATAATAAAATATTTTGAAAGACACGACGTTGTTGATGATCGGCCGGCTAGAGTTCTTGTGTTAGCTTAACTTTATAAGCCTTAAGATCCAAGACTTTATGCAAAATACGGTGTAATGACGTTCGTGGAATGATTTATTCGAAAGAACGATAAGGAATGGACAAACCTGGGTTTTCTTCAACACTTTGGGCTACAGCAGCAATATTCTCAGTTGTTCTAGATCGACGTGCACGGGTTTTATTCTTCACATCACTAACTTGTCCCCCTCGCGAAGGGGTAACCATTTGGACGCGATGCGAGGGCCTACGTGTCAGACGAGCTGGCCATGCTGACGGGAGTCCTCTTCCAGAAATGGATAATCCTTTACGGAAACTCCCTCAGGTCCAAACATGTCAGAAGGGCGCTCGACACAACTAACAGTTCCCCATCCCCGACTCTCATGTCAACAAATCCATCCAGCGTCTGTTTCTTCCCATATTGGGCGGCTGGGTGGTCTGCGTCTGTCTCCATAGGAGCGGCAGTATATACCACACCTGGCCGTAGATATAAAAGGCAACCCCCCCCCCCCCCAACCACGATGAGCCAACTATTTATAAACTCTGCAGGTGGTACCCAGGTAGAACCTGGAAATCCACACGAAGAATCTCCCTCGGGGGATTCTTCGGCCGGGGCAGAATATCTGCAGGCCCCAAACTCATCAGCCCCTACAACGACTAAAACTAACACGGATACGAATACGAACACAAATACGAATTCGACGAACAAAGCAGTGGGAGACTTGGCTGCCTTGTTCGAAGACGCAGCTAGAATACAAACACCAGATGAATTGGCAAGCGAAGGGAGTCATAGACTAACTTCAGGAGCCGAGGAATCTGACTCCTCCGGGTACGGAAACGTCACAATCCTTGCAGGTCCATTAGCGGCTAGCAAAGACCGGAAGGATGAAGCAGGCAAGAGCCTCGCTAAAAAGAAAAAGTTGTCAGGAGCTCAGAGGAAAAAGTTCCGAAGAATGCGACTGACTAACGAAAAAGCAACTCTGCAGCAGACTCCCAAAGACACATCGGAGCCTACACCTGCACCAGCAGATAAAACAATCCGCTCTCCACAGGAGTAATCTGCCGAAGCTGCAACGAAGAAGAGAAAGAGCTTCCTGACATCAGGTAGGACTAAATCTTCCAATCCGAAACCAAAAGAAGTCTCTACGAAGAATTCTGCCGATAGTAAGAAGGAAGGTCGAAATCCTACCACGACGTCGGACAACTTGCCTTCAACCTCAAGGAAAGGCGACCTACCAAAGGAACGCCCGTCACTTAAGAGGAAGGCAAATGTTGTAGCTGGTAAGAAGCCGCCATCTTACGCCAAAGTGGCAAAACGTCAAAAATGGGACGAGCTATGTTTTGTCGTGATTGACACAAAAAGTGCCACGGGAAAAATCCCGGAAGAGCATAGGTCAGCAATATAAGAGCTGATAAACACGAAAATCTTGGAGCACGTCCTCGGGAAGGGAGACGATTGCGACGAGATTGAGATCCTGAGCTGCTCCTACGCCAAGGGCATCTTGATGATGCAACTCGCATCAAATAAATGTGTAAACACCTTGGCACGCCTAGTGAAGGATGTTCCTACCCCTTGGGAGGGCGCCAAGCTCGACCTCATTAGGAAAAGGGACATTCCGGAACTTACAAAGGCGCCCTTCCTGAAGGGTTGGGGCAGCAAACTCCCACCCGGGAAAGTCCTCGACGTCCTGGGCAAGCAGAATAAGGGTCTGGAGACGGGCAAATGGGAGATCTTCCACAGGGAAGAGAGCCAAGACGGCACCCTCTTCGTTGTGGGAATCGACCACGGGTCCCTCCAACGACTAAAGGAGATGAAGGGGAGGGCCTTCTTCGTCTCAAGTAAAATGGAATACAACTCGCATATATGGGCAGGGGCTCCATTAACATCTTTGAAGCTTCTGGACCGTGTACAGAGGAGAGCGGTGGTGATGATAGGGGATGGCAGGGTATCCAGCTCTATTGTCTCCCTACAGCATCGCCGAAATGTGGGATGTGTATCACTATTCTATAGATATTTTAATGGTATCTGTTCAGAAGATATCCATCGTCTGGTCCCTGACGTTAGAACATTTAGCCGGAATACTCGGCTATCCAGGGTCTCTCATCCGTTCATTGTCAAATGGCCGGTTGTCCGGACGACGCACTATAGAGAAAATTCGTTCTTCAGCCGTGCTGTTCGCATGTGGAATAATCTTCCAGCAAGTGCTTTTCCTGCCTGCTATGACATTATCAAATTCAAGGCAATCATCAACAAACACTACTCCCTCTTTCCTCCCTCCAATACCCTCATTTCCCGTCGCTAACATAATGCATTGCATTTATAGGGGGCATCCCCTGAGTGTTAGTCCAAATAAAAAAAAAAAAAATAAAAAAAAACAGCCGTGTACCCATTGGCAGGTACCCATTGGCAGGACGGCAGATAAGCACGACGCTTCCAACGATGAACCGAAAAAAGAGAGCAGTGGTGCACCGCAAAGAGCAGGAGAGGAGGCTGGGGACCATATAACCAGCTCCCAAGAAGATCGACTTCTGGCATGACCGGCATCAAGGTCATCCAGATCAACCTCCATCGGAGCGAAACGGCAACTACCGCGCTGATGGACAACATAATCAAAGGTAAGGTTCATATAGCTTTAATCCAAGAACCATGGACCCACAAGAACAAGGTTATTGGTTTAAACAACCCGCTTTACCAACTATTCTACGCAAGATCAGGGGACGACCCAGAACTTGCATACTCACACATAAAAACTTAAGCTTCTTTTTCTTCCCAGAGTTGTCAACTGCGGATGCGACGGTACTTAGACTTGGGGATGGTAGCCTGTACCTTGCGTCTATGTACCTTCCATTCGACTCGCCGACACTTCCACCAATGGCTGAACTACAACATCTGGTGAGAGAGACAAAAGGTAAGAAATTACTAGTAGGCTGCGACGCGAACGCACACCACATCACCTGGGGTAGTTCGAATTGCAACAAAAGAGGAATAGCCTTATTAGAATTCCTTAATAAGCATGATCTTATTACAATAAATACGGGCAACAAAGTCACCTTTAAAAATCGAATCAGAGAGGAGGTATTAGATATCACTTTCGGTTCTGAAGAGATAGTAGAAGAGATCCAAGGATGGCATGTGTCCGACAAGCACTCCTTTTCAGATCACCGATACATAATTTTTAGTTTAATGGAACCACCACCAGAACCGCAAAGTTTTAGGAACAAGACCAAAACCAATTGGCACCGTTTCAGAGATCTAGTGAGCAGAGATATAGGGACTTCCAAAGAAATTCTCCAAAACGAAGAGGAAATCGAAAAGGAGGTCGAAAGAGTTACGTCAGTATTAGTGAGGTCCTTCGAAGAGTGTTGCCCACTCAGAGAAAGGAGGTCGGCTCAGGAGAAACCCTGGATAACGGGGCAGATTAGAAACCTAAGCAAAGAAGTCCGTAGATCTTACAACAGATCTAGATGTAAAAAACTTCATGTATACTGGGATGAATACAAGTCCAAACATAGATTGTACAACAAAGCACTAAGAAGAGCGAAACGAGGGTCGTGGAGACTGTTCTGCGAACAGGTCGACACCGTTAACGACATGTCTAAAATAAAGAAATTTCTATCTAAGACACATACACAGGTGGAAGCCTTAGTGGACAAAGACGAAAATAAAACAGAAACGTTAGAACAATCAATCAAATTGTTAATAAACACACATTTTCCCACAGGTACAGAAGACCCAATAGAGGAACTCAGTCCGACCAGGGAAGTACAACATAGACCCGAAACCATCACGCCAGAAATGGTCAGGGAAGCAGTTAAAAGCCTCTCTCCGTTTAAAGCGGCTGGACCGGATGGCATATTCCCGGCGCTTCTACAAAGGAGCATAGATATAGTGGGAAAACACCTGGCAGGCATCTTTGCATCCTGCCTCAGACTAGCCTATATCCCCAGGAACTGGCAAGAAGCACGAGTTGTTTTCATACCAAAACCGGGGAAGGAAAGCTACGCGATGTGTAAGGCTTATAGACCCATAAGCCTTACATCATTCTTATTAAAAACCAATGAGAGATTAATAGACTCTATGGTTAAAAGACAGATACCGAGTGATCAACTAAAATTTCAACAACACGCCTATGTCAAGGGAAGATCAGTAGAGACAGCCCTGCATGAGGTAGTGCATCTCATAGAAAGCTCTTTCGACGATAAAATATATACACTTGGTGTTTTTATCGACATAGAGGGGGCCTTCAACAACGTGAGCACGCAGACGTTAATCCACTCCTTAGACCAGTTTGGAGTGAACAGGTCGATAATCGACTGGGTCAGCTATATGCTAAGGCATGGATGGATTAATTGCGAATCCCACGGCATAAATATAAGGGAGAGAGTACACAGAGGGACACCACAGGGAGGTATGTTGTCACCACTCCTGTGGGTGACTACAATAAACAATCTCCTAAGGATGCTGACTGATGAAGGATTCAAGCCAGTCTGCTATGCAGACGACGTCGCGATACTTCTGAAGGGGAAAGATCCAAACAAATTATGCAGAGATGCCGAAAAGGTGCTAACTCTGGCATACAACTGGGCGAGGCCCAGGGGACTAAACGTCAACCCGGACAAAACAGAACTATGTCTGTTCACAAGGAAGACAAAAATTGCACAATACGTCAAACCTTGCTTCAGGAACAAGAACATAGAAATAAACACGAACGTTAAATATCTGGGAGTAATTCTGGACAGGAAACTAAACTGGAAAGATCACATCAACAGCAGAGCCGAAAAAGCCCTCAGATGCTGGTCAATATGCCGTAGAGCAATTGGCTCCACATGGGGCATCCGCCCAAGCATGTCGCACTGGCTATACAAAAGCGTAATAAGGCCGATTATAACTTATTCGTCAATAGTATGGTGGACGGCAATGACAAAGAAATGTAACGTGAAGAAACTACAAGGGATTCAAAGAATTTGCTGCGTAGGAATATGCGGAGCAATGAGGACCGCGCCGACGAGCGACCTCGAAATTCTGCTATACATCCACCCAATAGATATCCAAATCAAATCTGAGGCAGCGATCTAAGAATGGAGACTAAGGGCATTGAATGAGTGGATTGAGGATGCACCTCAAACACAACATCAGAGAATATTGGAACACCTAGGAGGGTTCCTGACAACAAACTGTCAGACAGACCGCATCTCAGAAACACACGTGGTTGCGAACTGCACGACAAGAATAGAAGATAGACGCGGACAAGAACACGAAACAAAAACCCAAGATGGGGGAATAGTGGAGTGCTACACAGACGCATCCAAATCCGAGTTAGGAGTAGGCATAGGGATCTACATCCACAATCCGAGGACTGAACTTGCATACCAATTACCAAAGTACTCAACGATTCTACAAGCAGAGATCAAGGCGATCACAGAATGTCTAGAATGACTGCGAAACAGAATCACAGGAAAAACTATCTGTATTTTCACAGACAGTCAAAACGCTATTAGATCCCTCAGAGATGATAATGTCAAATCAAGGACATTTATGTACTGTAAGGAAACAATAAATGACGTATCGAGAAATAACGACATAGTTATAAACTGGATACCAGGCCACCAAGGGTTTCCAGGCAATGTCTAGGCTGACGAACTGGCTAAAATAGGAAGGGAATCCGACCAAAATACTCTGCAACTGTCCAAACCTTTTCTTGAGACAAAAAAGGAGTTGAGGGAATGGATGAAGACGACCCATGCCTTAAGGTGGCTAGAGGAACAGGTGGGAAGAACCACAAAAGAAACCTGGGGAAACCTCGATTACAATAAAACAAAGAGAATACTCGGGTTTAACAAAAATGAACTAAGTAAGCTAGTTGGGGTCTTCACAGGGCACACTAGTCTAAGGGCACACCTATGTTGAATAGGATGTTCCCAGAGCGATGAATGCAGGGCATGCGGAGAGGGCGCCGAGACGCCGGAACACTTCCTGTGCCATTGCCCTGCTTTCTCGCAGGTCAGGAAAGTCCATTTAGGAGAGGACACTTTAGATGACCTATCGGCCGTCAAAGCAATAGACGTAAGGAATTTAAGGAACTTTATAGAGGAGACCGAATTCCTAAAGTAGGAAAAAGGGGAAGGGAATTTGAAGAAGAAACCAGGAGCGCACAACAGGCCGAATTGCTGGCCTAGGTGTATGTCAACGACATGAGACGGTCATGGTACATGACCGATCCTCCATTCAACATAACCTAACCTAACTTGTCCCAACAGCTCGAATTTTTCCACCAGTTTCAGCATTGCTGTCCGACAAGGTGCTTCACGACGACCCAAAAATGCTTTAGTTTAGGGAAATGTGACTGCAAGATTTTCGCCATTTTTGTAGTGAATTTTAATAATTTCAATGCGTTGTTGAAGCGTGTATCGCTTTTTTTAGTAATGGCGTAGTTTCTACTTGTCAAATGTTAAAGAATAAAAGCTTAAAAAGTGACAGCTACCGAAATACCGGGCGATTCAAAATAACAACTCTTATTGGAAAACTATGTACTTGTCAAAGTTAAAAACAAACTTGAAAAAACTCTACTTCAATATCAACGAAATTGTGTGTTTTCTGGAGGACTGGTCCAATATACATGTCTTTGTTCAAACTTTTCCCATTAACCGATGAACACGAGGCAATAAAAAGTACCCTTGGGTCAATCTGTACCATGTGTCCGAAGGTTAAGTATTTGGCGATTAAATCACCCTTTTCTCTTGGGGCGTAACCTTTGGTAGTGACATTACAAATGTACTTCTAGATGGTTGGCAGAAGTGTCAAGGGCCTGCATGGTTAGTAAGGGCTTAAATAAAACTAGCCGCTAACAGTTCCCCTCCGGTGCCTGGGTACGGATCGGATATAATCAATTTTGCCTAGCCCGCGTAAGCTGTCACTGCGTGCGATAGTTTTGATGCCGCTCAGGGTGTGAAACTGAACGTCATCTTGTCTTCCGCTTCGCACAATGGTGATAGTGTGGATTACAACACTGATAAGATCGGTGGAGACTTACTGTCAGTATTGGAGAAGCAAAATGAGGAGCTCCTTACAAGCCAATGGAAGCTGGTAGCTTCAATGGCTTGTACAGGGAAGATAGTTAAGATTCTCTGTGGATCTGAAATCTCTCCCACGATTGAGATTCAGCGAGGGTATTCTGAACTTTGGTTTAGGTAACATCAGGTTTAGGCGAAACCCCGAAAGGATGAGACTGCGGGTGGTGCAAATTAACGTGTATCATTGTAAAGCAGCCTCGACCGACGTCACAATATTCTCATACTGACGTGGCACTAGTCTAGGACCACAACAGCGGCGGCCCCCAATTATTTTGCTAATATTGTCCGTTAGTCCAATTAACGAAGATGTTGTACTCCTAAAGCGCCTAAATCCCGACTGGCAATCATGCAAAAGAGAGCACTCATCAATGCGACCAACCATCTGGGATTTCAATACATGTTCAACCATCATAGACAAGACAGGCATGATTGAAATTGGTCTGTAGCTATCATCAAAATTGCCAGACTTTGCTTTTCGAATTGGAACAACCTTAGCCACTGTCCATAAAGAAGGAAACGTGGAAGTTGTTAAAATCGAGTTGACAAGGTGAAGCACATAATAGCCTATATAGGGAAATATTATTTTCAAAAATGTTAAAGTTATTCCGTCATATCCGACGGCATTAGACTTTATCTTATTAAATGCATTAAACAGTTCGGGATAATCAATAGCACGGAAAGAAAAACCATCTAATTCATTAATAGGTACATTTGGTACACTTGCATTATTAACCGACTGGTTGGAAGTAAACATATTATTTAAAGATTCAGCATCAACCAGCTGAGTCTCATTTCCATTACGTTCATTAGAACTTACGCCTGCTCTATTTAGAATTGACCAAATCTCCTTGGTAGATTTGTCATAAAATCGTCTACTGTGTGCGGCTCTTTTTATTTTCCTTATAACACTCTTAGCTTTATTACGACATTTGCAGAAAATCCTCCAGTTATCATCATTTCTATTTCTCAAATATGATTGATACGCCAGATCCCTGAGAGATAATTGATATTTAATTTCAGGCGCTTTGATCCAGTTATCATGGGTGTAATTAGAACCGCGCCTTCTCTTCATAGGCACAGTCGAATGAATTTGCTGCAAACTATGAGTTAATATCTCTAACTGATCATCCACACTATTAGTTGAGAATATATCAGATAAATGACAACCTGCTAGAGCATCCTGTAACCCATTAAGATCCATGGCACTATAGTCATAAAATACATTAGTGTCACATTGGCATAAGACATTCTCAGAGATAAAAATACAAGCGAGTGGTATGACACACCAGAACATTGGAAGTGATTGGAGAATTTTACCAGATCCGGCGAGGACAACAAAAAATAATCTATTAATGATGTTGAATTATGAGCAATATCATAATGCGTCGGAATAGAATTGTGAACGACAGAAAGATTAAGGTTTCTGCAATGGCTTCTAACTAGGGACGATTTAAAATTATTGTCGAACAAATTATTGTTAAAATCACCCATTATTACTATATTGGAATACTTTACAACCAAATCAGATACATTTTCTTCAAACGCATTATAGTTTCCATGGGGAAGGTAGACCACACGCACCAAAATTTTAAACTCTCCAACAACAAGCTCTACAAAAAGGCATTCAGACACACCATAATTACTACCCAAATATACGACTTTATGCTTAATTTTTCTTGAAACGTAAATAACCACCCCACCCCCCCTTACGACACACATAGCCAGGGATTTCTACTGCATTACTAGATGCATATGACTTTAACCACGTCTCAGTAAACCCTACTACACTCAAATAACCCCCTTCCAATATACTTTTAATCTCATTAAATTTAGAAGAATTTTGACCTAACTTAAAACTTTGGCAGTTTATGTGCCCAATATTAATATTATTTGGAGAATTACACAAATGGGACATCAAAAACGTATTATCATTGACAATATTGCCTAAATTATAATTGTCAGTCATATTAAACAAGTTAAATGGAAAAAATTGATGTAATCAGAAAATTTAAGAAATAATAATAAAACAACTACTCCAAAATGACATTAAAATTCATGTTAAGTATGTGTACGTATAAAACAGAGTAATAGTTGAAAAGCCTAATGTAACCGGCTGAACTAACTTCCAGAGACATAATTTCTCGTATTATCTTCAGCACTACTGCCATCAAGCAATTCAACACATTCATTTATATCGAGCACCTTTCCCGAGCCATCCAAATTTTGAATCCTCCTCATTTTCCAAAGTCTTTTACAAATGTACAGAAGCTTCGAAGCAGAATTATTCAGATGATCATTCAAGTACACACGATTTCGAACCACACCACCAATCACATCACATAGCAATAATGGATCACGTTTAAAATAATTCGCCATAACACAGTCTCTGGCATATACGGAATTGAATTTCACCAGTATCGATTTACCCTGAGCAATGTAACAACAATGCTGTATATCCAATGGATTTAACTCAATATTACATAAAGCCGCAATTTTCACAATTGGCTCCCTTAAGTTCTTGATTCCATCAGGCAATCCATTAATCACAATATTGGATCTGTTTAATCTGCGCCTCAAAATGTCATTTTGAGCCTCTAAATCACGGATGGTGTTGCTGTACGTTTTCTCGAACTGATTAACTACGGCATAACAGTTTTGTACTTCTTGCTCTACATCAGATATTTTTTTGTTAAATTCAGCACGGACAGTTTTAACAACATCATCCATCTTTTCCGTTACACTTTGCATCTGCTTTAGCAATTCAACTCTGAATGATTCAAATTGTTTCTCAATCGAAGATCTGAATTCAGTGAAACTTTAACGTATCTCACAAGTCGCAATACCCGGCGCATTACCTTTCGCTCCGTCTTTACTGCTTTCGATGTCTTCTCCTTTGTCTCTATAGTTTGGACATTTTAACAGGAACATTTTACTATTATACAGAAAAGAGTGCTGAGCCTTGGTAACCTTAATGCACGATATGTGAAAATATTTATCGCATATACAGTAGACCGGTCGTTATTTTCCAAAAAAGTGTCTGATTTTGAAGTGCCGGGCAGATTTTATTTCCTTTTGGTCTAAAACCATTAAATTTAAAATTTGGGGCTGATCGGATAATATTTAATGGAAAAAATTTATATTTACCCAATATTCTTCAAATTAAGTGCACAAAAGAGAATATTTTCTACAAAATCTAATTGATTACGATTAGCAATGAAATTATCTTTCTAATAAGTCATCAATTTCCAAAATTGGTTAATAAGAAAGTTGAAGCAAGTAACATAATTATTTATTGTAAACACTTATGAAAAGGCTATATATATCGTTTTGAAATAGTTCTCTTGCTGTTGCAAAGCAAAACAAAAAAGTACCGTTGCGAATAGCTCAGTACACAAAATATATGTATTTTGAGTCTTTATTCTTTTTTTTATTCATATATTTTTTCCATATATTTCATGTATTTAAATTTTTGGTTGATGGGCGCGGCCACTAAATATTATCCGATCATCCCCAAATTTTAAATTTAATGGTTTTAGACCAAAAGGAAACAGAATCTGCCCGGCACTTCAAAATTTATTTTTAACGACCGGTCTAATATACAGCAACCGACACTATTCTGGTTATCGTTAACATTGTTGTTACACTTGGGGCACTTATAAATAGTTTTAGTAGCCATGTTAATGTTTGTAAGGGTTATAGATTGATGTGCAGCTCTGGAACACAAATGTAATTAACAGACTGTAAGAGTCTGCTATATCTGTCGAACGTCTGTAAATGCAACAGTATGTAACAAACAGCTGGATTTAAACTGCCCGCACAGCACGAAACTGGGATCAAAACAAAATGCAATGGTGTAACAAAGATGGCACCAATTATTAGGCAATTTAACCATCAGAACTTCATAGTTATGCAAATTCAGTTCATACAACAACAACAACAGCAGGACCGAAAACAGCAGGCACTGGTAAACAACGAAGCCAAGTGATAGCAGATACCTCCATGCAAAAAGCTCCAAAAAAAGCTGCTACTGGTAAACAATCCACAAAGCCAATTATTCAGTGTAAAGGCCCATTTAGTCTCGACGGTTGACGGTGGACGGTAGCCGATCAGCTGTTTGAGTTGGGGTTGCATTTTGCATGTGTTAGAGAGAGACAACTAAAATTGACGGTAGACTTCTGCAGGTTGCAGAATCAACAGTCAACCGTCGGGACCGATCAGCTGTTTTTTGTTATTCGACATTTTGCTCGCGGAAATTGTTTATAAGTTGTAAATTAAATTTTATAGTTTAAAGTTGTGAGTAATGTATTTATAAAATAAGTCAAGTTATATTTTGTACAAATGCTCTTCAATTAGCTGTTTTTGTTTTGTTTTGTCTTATCGTCGTCTACCGTCGTAACTTAACGCACAATATTGAGTCAACCGTCTACCGTCAACCGTCGAGACTAAATGGGCCTTAAAACCAAAATTTGATCGAAACACAGAAGGCGGTAGAATTCACGTACTGGTCTTCTTCTTGTTCAGCTTGTACAGAAAATGTCACTTGTAAATAGCAAGTTTTTACACTCAATTTCATAAATTCGCAAGTTCTTGAACAATAATATTACATTGTCATTGAATATTCATTTCATTTAATACTTTTAAATATTTTTTAAATAAATTTTCTGAGAACGTTTGTTTTTTTCAACTAGTTATCCATTTCAGTGTTGTCAACTAGCTGTTAATGAAACATCCAGATTTAGGCGAATTTTATCCAAAGACCCTAAAGTAACTAGATATATTCATATATCAGAATCTAGCTCAGTTTACTTGTGTGATACAGGGATGAGGTCACAGACACGATCTTGGTCTAGCATGGGCAATTTGTACATTTAATCCGTACAAATCAGCAACAAGATAGAGCAAAGACAGGTTGGTTTTCATAACGGTAATGCTAGCCACGTCTGTTGGATCTGAATATCAGGAACACAATTAATACGCGCTTCGTAAGTGAGAGCACACTTTATAAAGTGGTGTATTGTATTAAAAGAAACAAGAAATACACGCTTGCAGCTTTCTTAGACATAGAGGGAGAATTTAATTAAATATCCGGGATTTCTGGATAGTAAACTTTCCTGGAAAAGAAATACAAAAGAACGACTCAGAAAGGGACTTAATGCTTACTATGAATGTAGGAACTCCATAGGTAAGATCTGGGGACTTCGGTCAAGGTGAGTGAAATGGGTCTACACGGCGGTAGTAAGACCGGTTCCCACCACACTGTTCAACCATATGGACAGTGTGGTGGGAGGCAGCAAGGGTACATAGTTACTACAATGAACTAGAAAAGGTACACAGGTGTGCGGCATTAGGCATAACGGTACCATCAAAAATACACCGCAAGCTGCAAGAATAATAGAAAACAGATTACGCCATCTCGCGCAGAGAATTGAAATATTCTGCGCAGGTTGCTTAAATGACGTTATAGCCTTTTCACATATACCGCGTTTCACCGAGTTTCGCTCTCTTTGGATGAATTGAGGCAAATTACACTTGAAATTATACTTATTTCCATACAAAAAAACGCAGACATTATGCTAATTTTTCTGTAACTTCGTTGAAAGAAGAGCACAGTGTTGTGCAAAAGTAGTAAAAAAAAGGAATAAAATCAAAAAATTTGCATTGCTGGTTGAAAGCAAATATCAGAAAAATGAGGGAAAAAACAGCTGTTTGTTTGTTTCTTCTAGTTTGTTTTGTTATTGTATGTTATTGTGCAAATTTCTTTTCCTTCGATACAAATCCATTGTATTAGTAAAATAATCATTTATTTCTTTGAATCCATCCATTGCTTTATCATACAATGATATAAAGCCAAATATTATAAAAATTAAATTCATTTTTGATATTATTTTATCTTTCTTTATTCACAAATGTGCGTTTGTGTTGTTTACAGTCAATGCAGAAAACACAAAACAGAAATGAGAAATGAGAAATGTCACATGAAATGACAATAATTCACAAATGCATATGTGAACACCATGATTTACAAATGATTTCAAGAGAGCGAAACTCGGTGAAACGCGGTATATGTGAAAAGGCTATTACGCGAAGTGTTCATATTGGCTGATAGTCAAAGTGGTTTCAATTGCAGGGTTGCCAACAATAGTTCTTACGCTGCGTTTCAATCTGAAACTTGTCACTCGTTGTACATACAAATAGCAACCCTTACAAGACATAAACGTCGTCATCTAACGGGAAAGCATGCGCATGGCGTAATCTTTGTTTCTATCATTCTTGGCAAGCTGCAATAGATATCAATCTACACCTTCTCTACCATTGTGGCTAACATTGTTTTATTTGACCCCGAAGTATGGTAAACATGGGCATTCGCCATAGTGGATCATGGTTTCCACATTCGCTACCCATGCTGCGTCGTCATAGGTGCCGATTTAGCAAGTGTCATCTATCTCCTATTGACAGAGTACCCACAGATATCGAACCTCAGGATTAGATCCTGACACATACATGGCCTTAAATCAGCTGCCAGTACCAGATCTCATCATCACATTTAATCAGCTCTATTGCGGGAGTCGACGTCGTTTTTGAAAAAGTGTGATTACCTCTTATTGGTTAAATTGGGCAAACTGCAGCCGCTTTAAAATTTGGCCCTGTAACAGTTTGGTGACAACAACACATAGACTTAAAAGTACCATTACAATTATCAGCTAATAAATACTTAAAAGAAAAATATTTGTATAATTTCCCACTACGTACGTTAAATTACACTAAAATTTATCTAATAAAATTTTTTTTAAAATTGTTGGTAGCCCTGTCTTCCCAGAATAACGGAAATTTTCAGCGAAAACGTGGCACTAATTACGACTATTGAAAAATTGTTGTCTTGGAGAGAGAGTGGTTTTATCAATGTCTAGAAATAGTTTTTCGAAATAATATTGCATAAATGAATTTATAATGGCGTTATTGTTAATTTTTTTTTTAAAGTTAAACAACCCCGCTGGAGTTTGTCAGTCTCCTAATGGGCGCGTCCCCAGGTGGCGGATAGGGGAAGGGGGATGGACACACTGTTCCATCTCATATAGGGCTGACTTAGGGAGGATGGTTTTTTCTGCCCTAACTAAGGCTACCATTGGGGAGGTGGAGCAGTGTGTCCACCGCCTTAGGCAATCTCGTATTCCCCGCGGACCAAAACGGACTATGGGGGTGTTCCCCTAAACAAAAAAACACCAATGAAGGAAACGCAAGAAAAAATAAAAGTTACGGTGCAGGGATTAATAACCCCAGTGCCGGCGGTTACTAGTCATGTGCCGTCGATATCCAGCGATAGTGAGCAAAACAATCCTCCTACAGGTGTTGGTGCCTTGGCGCCTGTAGTCGCAGTAAATGCAACAAGCTCACTTTTAGCCACTGGCAAAAAAAGGAGGAAGAAAATGAGGACCAAAGGGGGAGTACTAACTGGACCCAGCCTTCAAGTACAGGTAGTCATGTGCCGTCGATATCCAGCGATAGTGAGCAACACAATCCTCCTACAGGTGTTGGTGCCTTGGCGCCTGTAGTCGCAGTAAATGCAACAAGCTCACTTTTAGCCACTGGCAAAAAAAGGAGGAAGAAAAGGAGGACCAAAGGGGGAGTACTAACTGGACCCAGCCTTCAAGTACAGGTAGAGAATCCGATTCTGACTCCGAATCAAATAATAATATTACTGTCTTAGCTAACTCCAAAGATGACGAGGTCAGCAAGATGGTAGACGAAGTCAACAATTGTATGGCACAGCTCTCTACAAAAAAGAAGATTCTATCAGGGGCACAACGACGTAAGTTGAAGAAGATGAACCGGGATAGCAAAAAGGCTAAAGTGCAGGATGCTCAAAAGAAGTCATCTGAAACTCCTTCCACCTCCTCGGAAGCTGGAAAGAGGGTCAGATCTCCCGAAGAGCAGAACACTGCGAAACCGCCGAAAAAGAAAAAGAGCTCCCCGCTCTCAAGTAAATTGGTGAGACCAAGTCAAACCCGCCACAAAAGAGACACTAGTTTGTATCCTTGTGGAAAGGGCGACAAAGTCAATCCAACTACAAAGAGAGCGAGCGCAGCAACGGAGCCCTCCGAGAAGACTGGGGCACCCGAAAGGGTATCCCGATCGACACGGAAGAGGAAGTTGACTGCTGAAAAAGGTAAGAAGCCACCGTCATATGCTAAAGTAGCGCGGAAGCTCAACAGAGACGAACTCTGCTATGCAGTGATCGATATCCGTTCGGCATCCGGCAAAATCCCCAAAGACCAGCACAACAAAGTTGAGGACCTGGTTAACAACCAAATTGAACAACCCAATTCAAATCATGAGCTGCGAGTTCAAAGGGGACATCTTGTTGTTGTGGATGGCATCAACAGCTTGCGTAGAGACCCTCACAGAACTCGTGGATATGATCCCCTCTCCCTGGGAAGGCGCCAAGCTGAAACTGGTGAGGATGAGGGACATCCCTAAGCTCACAAAAGCGACGGTGTACGTCAAAGGATGGGGCAGCGACTTCACAACAGAACGCATGCTCAAACTCTTTGGCCAGCAGAACAAAGGACTGGACTTAACGAGGTGGGAAGTCTTCCACAGGGAGAGCGACAGCAATGGCACTCTCCTTGTGGTGGGCTTGGATCAACTCTCCATGTCCAGCCTGGCCAAGACGAAGGGCATGGCTTTCTACGTGTCGAAAGCTGTCTTTTTCAAAATCGGTAAGGCCAGGGTCGGCGCTGAAGACCCTGAAAAAGAGCCCACAGAAGAAAGAGACTGCGATGTAGAGAAGCGTCCAGCGCAGTCCAAAAATGAAGAGGGAGCCGAATCCATCTCCGACTCCCAAGAAGCCCGTTTACTGGAGGACCTATGATTGAGGTCATCCAGATAAACCTCCATCGGAGCGAAACGGCAACAAACGCTATGATGGAAAAAATAAATAAAGCTAAGACTCATATCGCTTTGATCCAGGAACCATGAACGATTCGAAACAAGGTTACTGGATTGAACCATGTCAACTACCAACTATTCTATGCAAATACGGGAACTAGACCAAGGACCTGTATCATATGCCACAAAAACTTATGTTATCTTTTCTCTCCAGAGTTGTCAACATCGGATGCAACAGTACTGAAACAGGGGAATGGGAACGTATACCTTGCGTCAGTATATCTGCCATTCGACTCACCGACATTACCACCTACGTCGCAACTGCAACGCCTTGTGAGGAGAGCCAAACAAACAGGTAACGAAGTACTAGTAGGTTGCGACGCTAACTCTCACCACGTTGCGTGGGGTAGTACTAACATTAATAAACGGGGACAAGCCCTAGTAGAATTTTTGAATATTAACGACCTAATACCTCTTAACATAGGATACACGGCTACCTTTGTTAATAAAATTAGGGAAGAAGTATTAGATATAACAATATATTCAGAAAATCTTATAGACGAAATACAGAAGTGGAGGGTCTCTAGAGAACATTCCTTTTCTGACCATCGTTACATAAGATTTAAGATAGCAAGGCCACCGCCAAACCCAATAAACTTTCGAAATAAAGCCAAAACGAAATGGGCTAAATTCGCGAAGTTAATTAGAGAAAGACTAGGGCATGAAGAGTATGAGTGCCTAAGTGTTGAAGACATCGACAACAAGGTCGATAACATTACGGAGATTCTAGTGAAGTCATTCGAAGATAGCTGTCCACTTCGAGAAAGGAAATCAGCCCAAGAAAAACCCTGGATGACCGGGGAGATTCGCAACATTGGGAAAAAGGTCCGAAGACTTTTCAATAGGGCACGCCGTAAAAAATCTCCGGTATACTGGGACGACTACCATGGAAGACTCAGAGAATACAACAAAATTACAAGAACAGCAAAACGAAACTCCTGGAGGCTATTCTGCGAACAGGTGGATAGCGTTAACGATGTTTCAAAAATAAAAAAGTTCCTTTCAAAAACCCACACCCAAACCGAAACAATGGTAGATGATGTGGGTAGACGAATAGAATCGACTGAAGAAATGGTAAGACTTTTGATGAACACCCATTTTCCCCAAGGGATGGCGGGACACACAGAGATACCGAATCATACGGATAATGAAGTTCAACAAAGTTTTATCAAAGAGGCCATAAAGAGCTTCTCACCATTTAAGGCATCAGGACCTGATGGAATCTTTCCGGCACTACTACATATGGAGGCTCACTACATGTCAACTCATCTATCCGTTATTTTAACAGCATGCCTAAAATTCTCATACACGCCGAAAGCCTGGCAGGAGGCAAGAGTTGTTTTCATGCAACACCTAAGGCTTATCGACCAATAAGCCTAACATCTTTCTTACTCAAAACCATGGAGCGCATAGTGGATACCATGATCAAAAGTAAGATTCCAAGCGAAATGCTAAAATTTAAACAACATGCATACGTTAAAGGACGGTCAGTGGACACCGCCCTACACGAGGTAGTGCAAAACATAGAAGAATCCTTCAATGGGAAAATGTACACACTTACGGTATGCATTGACATTGAAGGAGCTTTCAATAATGTACAGACCAACACACTAATTCAATCCTTAGACCAGTTCGAGGTGGACCGGGCTCTCCGAGACTGGATAAGCCACATGCTAAGGAATAGATGGATCAACTGTGGGTCTCACGAAATACAAATAAGAGACAAAGTATCACAGGGAACACCACAAGGAGGTATTTTATCACCACTCCTATGGGTTACCACTATTAAGAGTCTCCTGAGGATCCTAACTGACGAAGGACTTAAACCAGTCTGCTATGCAGACGACGTTATAATACTTCTGAGGGGCCAGAATCCAAACCAACTTTGCAGAAGGGCCGAAACTGCCCTAAAACTTGCATATGACTGGGCTCGACTGAGAGGTCTAAATGTAAACCCAGACAAAACTGAAATATGTCTGTTTACAAGGAAATCAAAGATTGGTCCATATATAGACCCATCTTTCCTTAACAAAACAATTTCAATATCAGACAAGGTTAAATACTTAGGAGTAATCTTGGACAGAAAACTAAATTGGAAGTACCACATTGAAGAACGAGCAAACAAAGCTCACAGATGCTGGTCTTTATGTAGAAGAGCCATAGGCTCAAAATGGGGCTTTAGAGACTATCTTAAATGTCCCACCAACAGAAATACAGATTAAATATGAAGCCGCCCTCACAGCAATGAGACTCAAAGCAATGGGCGAATTGATCGAAACTGATCACAGGTCATATCATCAAAAAATAGTTGAGGTAGTGGAAGGGAATTTAACTGACATAACATCAGTACCCGATAGAATACCCGAAACGTCAATAGTTGTTGAGTGTGAGACCCTAATACCAGACAGACAATCTTGGATTGATGGAACCCTAGCGCAGACATCAACTGGAAACTGCGGTTATACAGACGGTTCGAAACTAGGGGAAAGGACGGGGCTGGGACTTTATATCGAAGAACCGGAAACCGAACTTTTATTCCGCCTACCTGACCATAACACGGTCCTACAGGCGGAAATCCGAGCAATTACAGAGTGTGTGATCTGGTTTAGCGCTAACACAAGACAAACAAACGTAAATATCTTTACAGATAGCCAATTGGCTATCAAGGCAATAACGACTAAAACGGTTAAATCAAGGACAGTTTTAGACTGTAAAATGGCTATTAACTCTTATTCCAGACATGGCACAATACGCCTCATATGGGTGCCTGGTCATCACGGGATAAGAGGAAACGAGAAATCCAATTCCTTGGCTCAACGAGCGAGGGAGACGCAAACAATAAATTTAGAGAACGAGAAACCATTCGGAGCTACGCGTTCTGAGCTAAAAAGATGGGCGGCAGACGCCCATATCACACTATGGAATGGTGAAACTATTGGAAAACGACAAGAATCTTGTGGGGTGAACCAAACGAGGATAAAACCAAAACATTGCAGAAACTGAGCAAAACAGAAACTAGTAAGATCATGGGCATTCTAACAGGGCACATAGGCTTACAATCGCATCTACACAAAATAGCGTATGTAGGGCATGCGGGGAGGATGACGAAACTTTGGAGCATTTCCTCTGACCCATCTTAGGGGCGCAGACTGGAAAACAATTAAAGATTATGTCAACAGTACAGAGTTCTTAAAATAACTTCTCAAGACCTTTCCATGTACAGTTTAGAGCGCACAACAAGCCGAATACTGGCTTAGGTGTATGTCTAAGGACATGAGGCGGAGAAAAACCACCTCCTCTTCTCAACCTAACCTAACCTAACCTAACCTAAAGTTAAACAAAAATATTAAGGTTTTTTCATTCTTTTCAATACACCTTAGCCGAACGTACCAGTCATAAATAAAATACTTGCAGGTCATTGAAAATTTTATTTAATTTTGTATTTATCTTTAAAATTCTATAACAATTCAGATTTCGTGAAGATCATATTAATTTTTCAACCCCAAGACTCGGTCCACAAGGGGTTAACTGGAGAATGCACATTGAAGCCCAGAATTCTCAAAAGAAGCTGAGCCTGTATGAGCTTCACTAGCTGCTCTATGCGAACGCAAAAAATGAGTCTGGAATACAAGGTCCAGCTCTACAATAGTATTATTAAACCAATATGGTTATATAGCTATGGGGAAAAGCAAGTCGAACAGTGACTTCCATATAACGCTAGTCAAAAATGCAATTCAAGACATCAATGCACAATATATTGGCTAGACAATTACTAAGTCACCAATCATTGAATAAAAACATAATGCTTGTACTACTTTTTCTTTATTGTACACATGAATAATTTTTTCGGAAAACATTTTGCTTCGGTATTTGACAAACAACCATTCTCTGCACTACACTACTTGCGTTCTGAGAGAGAGAGTGAGTACACAGCAAGCCATCCCAGCATACCATTCTAGGAGCGCTCCGAAAAAGGAGTCTGAAGAGAGCATTTTCTGAAGTGTTATTGTGATGTTATTTGGGCTTTGAACGAAAAAAAACATAACTGTACCACACACAGTGTATTTTGTTTTTGTGATATGACGAAATTCGTCGCACAAAGCGAAGCAGACACCAAAAACAAAAAACCTTCATAAAAAACTCTTTTCTGATATTATCTAAGAGGTCTTTCTGACGGACCATTTTCGAATGTTGTTCTTCCTATCAAACTAGCAGAACAAAAAAACACAGACACATTTTTACATTTTGTTGCATTTTCTTACATGTATATTGAACGATATTTTTGTTAGCTAACTTACTTGTTAATAAATATCAAAAGATATGTTTAGAAGTTGCTTTTGTATTATCAGTTCTTTGTTTCGGAATGATGTATACTTTAACAGCTTAATCAAAAATCAGATTTTAATATAACTTATAATAACTTTTTTTTGTTGTTTATAATTGCAAACATCTTTGTTTAATTACGAATATAATGATCAGATTATTCTTATGTTATAATAAAATATGTGTGTGTGTGCAAGTATATAATAATATTGGTCAGTAGTAGTGATTTAATTTATAAATAAAAACATCAATAGTATATCTTTACCTGAAATGCAAAAGCTCCAATCATCACTTTTTACGACCAGCAACTTTCAATATGTTAAAACGTTTCTTAATTTGACGCTTAGAATGTGGCCTATAGTTGTAGGACATCTTCCATGCTGATATATTACAATATGAGTTGCCTGTTGGACAGAACAAGTCAACATGTGGACACAACGTTGATAATAATATAATAATAATATATTTTTAAGTCACATATACAAAAATCTAGTTCTAATTGAATGCCTTAATATGTCACGGCTATAAACTTACTAGTGAATAACTCAATGGGAGTGTCGGCATTTTTTACTCGCTTTGATTAATATTCGACTAAATTAGCCAAAACTAATGAAATATAATTAAAAACTTTGTAGAATGGAAAATATAGTGGTTATAAAAATGATTTTACAACGTTTTCGCTTGATAAGTAAGATAAGAACCGGTGACCTCGAGACAACCACTTCTAAGAGATATTTTTTTATTTTACAGTCGAAATTTTTGAAAGTGGCTACAAATTTCTTGTGATGTATATTTTGATGTCATATATCCTTAACTGAATTTGGAATTTTGTAGGTTGTTTCGCACTTTTGCATTTCAGGTGACGATATTAAACGATTTTCACAAATCTCTATGAATATATGCGGTATGTGCGCACAAAACAATAGAAAGATGTGTGCGACATTTTCAACAGATCGGATTCATATTTCAATATCTATACCAAATATCCTAGAAATATATAGAAAATAATTTAATAAATTACCAAAACCACCACGTGTTCGAAATCGTACAAAATGACTGAAGCGTTCTAAAAAAATGTTTGTCGGGTAAAGGTTAACTTCGATCAGCCGAATATTTATTTATAATTTTTGTTGGATATCAAATTACTAAACCCACAAACTTAAATTAGCAGGGGATTGGTAAGTACATTTTTGTTAAACGTCATTGGCAGTATTCAGCTACACATATTGTAAATAAATAAATTCCAGCAACAGATTTTGGAACTATAAATTTATCTTAATAATATTAGTACGATCTCAGAAATGCTTCAAATCTATACCGCATGTAATTTACAAAGTTTTTTTTTAAACCGCAAATTACCCGTCATTCTTGAAAACTAGAGCTGACGTAGTCTCTGAACTCGTTTTCAAGAGGAATATTGTTCGAAAAATCTTCGGACATCATCATGTTATGGCGTATTTTCGAACACATCTTAAAGAATACGCTCATATAGAGTTGAAACAATCATCGTCTGGTTAGGCCATATAATACTTGAAGATTTTTTCAGGGATGTGGACGGTAAGGGATTAGTTAGCGTTAACAGTTCGAACATATATTTATGTACATTTGCATGAAGACCGTCTGAACTCAATATGCATATTTATTATCGGAATAAAAAAAAATCTCACATGGGCGAATTGGTTCTCATAATCAAGATAACATAACATATGTACCAGTATAATTTTCAACTGAATTGCAAACATTGAGATCCACTACAATTATATATATTTTTAATTATGATGGCCTTGTAGGACGTTACTGATATACTTGCTGGCGGGTAAGTACAAAATTAGTTTTATTACAAATAACTAAATACACACAAAATTTAATTAACAACAAAAATACTGATATTTCAATCGATGTGTACAATGTGATGTTTAATTGTTTTTGTATTTAATATCCGTAAAAAATGTAATTTACAAGCCAGTGAAAAAGTATAAATTGTTGGCTTACATTAATACACAAACTATGTTTATTCTAGATTTGTTAATATCAATAATTGTGGATAAAAAGCTTTAAAATTATTACATTTACATATAAATATATAAATTATTTTAAGTGTTCCCTTAATTGTTCTCAATGTACTTATTTTTATATATCATTTAAAACTGTAAAGACATGCCTTTGCAAGAGCATATTATTAATCCGATTTATTACTTATTATTGTTTAATTACGTGTATCCAAGTGCAAAATTGTATATATACACCAATACCTCGCTTTGCGACGATAATTGGTTCCCAAAAAATTCGTCGCAATCAAAACGTCGCAATTCGAGAAAACCTTTTGTATGGAATTGCACTGAAATATTAAAGATACGTTCCAATTCTAAATCAAATCCATTATTTTACCAAAAACAAAGTAATTTTTAGTTTTTTATAAAATTATTTAATATTATAAAAAATGAAGACTTAAAAATTAAAGGAATTATTAAAATAAAAATTTACTTATTTCAATAGTTTTATTTTTAATTAAAGAAAACAAATTCATTAGAATTAAAAAACATAGCATAGCTCTCGACATAGATATCAAACGTTTTTTGTATGTATGTATGTACATACATAGATGTTGTGTGAGTAACAACAAACAAAACGACATATTCAACCACTGGTTCTTTGTACATATTTTTTTCCAAAAGTTCCGTTAAGCGTCGTTTTTCTTTATACGTCGCAATGTGAAATTTTTTACGTCGCAAGCTGAAATGATGCAAAATTTTTTTTCGACGCAACGCGAAATGTCGCAAAATGAAACGTCGCAAAGCGAGGTATTGGTGTATATACTAGGGTGCACCTTATTTTAAAAAAATCGAAATTTCTGCGTAACTACCCCACAAAAAATTCTCCGTAGCACTAAAATACATTTTGCAAATCTCATGAACTATTACAGGTATGAAGATGAGATTTAATACATGGTGTTGGTACAGAAATAATTCCATATGGAAAAAAGTGGGCGGTGATTCGTTTGCTACGGTGAGCATTTCTTGAGGAAGTTACCACAGAAACATTCCGCAAATTGATAGAATCGATTCCAAGACTTTTAAAGGCGATTAGTGCCAACAAAGGATATCACACAGAGTATTTGATCAATGAAAAAAATTATTTTACGATACCTGAAATATACCGACGAATACTTTTCTGAATCGAAATATTTGAAATTTCTTTCTTTTTTTAAAAAGTGTGGAAGCGGAAATGAATCCGACAGATGAGTAACACAATAGAATTTAATGAACCAAATCATTCTTAAGAACTTCAGAAATTTGTTATTATTCTAGTCATATAGAAATTAATACAAAAAAATATTTTTAATGACAGCATATTTTATGGGCAAATTAACTAAAAAGTTATACAGTGGAACAAAAAATCATTTTTAGTTCAGCTTTTTGTAAATAGATTTACATTTACGGAAATCTTTCACAAAAGAGCAAGGAATTTGAATAATTTCGCCACCATAGTCTGGCTTGAGGCTTTGTAAATGCCTTGTAAAAATAGTACATCAATAAACTTAAAAATTGCTTCAGGAGGAAAAATGTGAAAAATACGATTTTTTGAAACGGTAAAGTTTGATGTTGTTACGAAATTTAAACAAAAAATGTGCCCTGTGTGTGGGTCATTGCACACAGGCACATTTTACTGAAATCATTATTAATAATATTACTACTTAGTTTTAACTCGTTGATAATTAGTCTTTGGATAACATCTCGTGTCAAAGTAGTCCTTACGCAATTAGTGGTGTCATTTTGTTGTGTATTGAAAAATATCTTTACCAAGTATTCCTTAATACTAGCAGACTAAGCACAGGTTTATTAGATACTTAGTACCCTGGAGTTAAATAAAAGCAAAAAATAATGGATGATTTGTTATGCACACATACGTAAAAACTATGAATTGTTATGTTTCGTGAGTATTTGCATTTAATGTGTTCTTATATATCTCCAGAGTCCATGGCAGTATTAATATCCGTTACGATTTTACCCATCACTTCTCGATATGGCGAATCCGGTTTGAATGCGGTCTCCAGTAGACTAGCATCGCTGAAAAAATCGAATACTTCGTCTATGCGATTTAGTGATTTTTCTGTTAAATGCCGTTGGACTATTGATTTAAGCGACTCTCTCGATTCGGCCATTGATTTTTGTAAGTATGGCAGGTCAAAACTATAATCCACCTCGTAGAACGATATTATGGACAACTGTGTATTCTAGAGAGAAGGTTATTTTTTGTAATTTGGTTACATTTTTATAGATGTGCATATATATACCTGAAATTTCCGTTTGAACATTTCCGTATTCTTCTGCTCTTCATCATTGAATTGATTATTACGATGCAAAACTCCAATTTTTATAACAATTTTAATTATGTTCTTGATAATTTTTTCAGCTTTAGTTTTATTGCCAGTCTGAAAAAGTTAATAGGTTTGTCATTAGCTTATGTGTGTAAATACTATACTAAGAATAAAATTTGGCAGGTTCCGTTAGTAACTACATGGTAAAAAACATGTACCCCGTGTGTAACAACCCACAACTTCAATCTACAATAAAACTCAATTTTTCTGTGAACTCGTATGCTATGTTATCTATGGCCTTGTCCATTGTCGGCAGATTCTGCTACAGACATTTCACTTAGCTGCCGACTCCTGGATCCTGGTACCTGGGGAACTTGCTGAACACTCGACGAAGACTGAACCTCTGAACATCTTCTGCTGCATCTGGAATTGGCGTCGTCGATCGCGGCACTATTGCTGGAGCAATTTTCTTTAAGTGTGCAATATTCCTACATAATGTCCTACCTCCGCCAGACACCTTTATCATGCTACCCGTTCTTTTTGTTACCACATACTCGGTAGTGTCGAAGTTTTGTGTTAGTTTATGGGGAAATACAACATTCTTTAGAAGCACTTTATCCCCAACGGATATATCAGACTCCTTAGCCCCTCTCTTCTTGTCATCCAATGCCTTGCCTTTTTGCTTGTCCACAGCAGAATCAGTGAATCCTCCTGTCAAATCCTGTATTCCAGGTATTTCAATGATTGCCTGAGAGGATATTGTACGAAGTATTTTAAATTCCATATATCTTGAATAATAGTCGAAGAAAACTAAAACAAACAGACCATTTGGCAATGGACCCAAAAGATCAGTTGCCAAGGTAATCCATGGTCTAGTTGGAAACGGATGTCGGTTCATCGGGGCCGGATTTGGTGGTTATGATACCAAAAGGCAATTCCTGCAAGTCTTAACAAAGTTTTCAGCTTCACGATCCATTAGGGGCCACCACACTTTTGACCTCAATCTTCGTTTCATGGCAGACTCTCCCGGATGACCCCCATGTGCCAGTTCAATGACCTTTGACCGAAGAGTTCTCGGAATTATTAATCGTGTTCCGCGCAAAAGTATGCTGCCAACTGCCGACAACTCAAATCGACAACTCAAAACTAGTGCAAATCTTTCTTTTTCGGTTTGAGAGTATCGTTTTTCTACTTCCGTTAAACTTTTGCTTGCGAATGAGATGATTTGAGTATTGCCGAGTTCGTCAAATTGGACCAATACTGCTCCTAAAGCAACGGGACTGGCGTCGACAATAAATCTGGTCTTTTGCTTTGGATCGAAATAGGATGAACTTTGTATACCACCTAAAACCAATTTCAAGTTCTCAAAAGCACGTGCCTCTTCTGCACCCCAGCTGAATTTGCTATTGGTTTTAAGCATGCGTCTTAAAGGCTCAGTGTGATTTGCTAGATCCGGAATGAATTTGCTAACATATGTGACCAGACCTAGGAAACTTCGCATCTCTTCCTTATTTCTGGGTACTCTAAATGATGATATTACCTGCACCTTCTCAGGATCGGCTTCTATCCCATGGTCGGACAAAACGTGACCCAAGAAGTTAAGTTTTTGTGTCTTCCAAATACATTTTTCCTCGTTTAAACACACATCGTTATCACGAAAATTTTTGCAAACACTATGAACTGCCTTGTCATGTTTTTCCTCACTGCTTCCGTATATTATCACGTCGTCAATGTAGTTCATGGGGTTTGGACACGATGACAGAATTTCCTCGAGCATTCGTTGGAAGATTTCGGGAGCATGGTTTACCCCGAATAGTAAACGTTTGTATCTAAATAAACCTCGAATGGTAATAAAAGTTGTTATTTCCCGGCATTCTTCATGAAGTTCCAGCTGATAATATGCGTTCTTGATGTCCAAACGAGAAAAATATTTGGCTCCACGTAGTCTAGTCATAAATGTGTCGAACGTCGGTAGCGGGAATTCTCCCTCAACATTGCTTTATTTGCCCTACGCATGTCCACACACAATCTTATATCGCCATTTTCCTTAAATGCCGGTACTATTGGTGAGATCCAGGGACTAGGACCGACTACTGTTTCGATAATTTCCTGATCTAGTGCCTCGTCCAGTTTGGCAATCACCTTCTCTTCCAGAGCGAAAGGAACACGTCGCATAGGTTGCTGAACTATTATCACATTCTGGTCAATAGACAATTTCACAGTTACGTTTTTCCATTTCGGAAATGGCTTGAGTTCCTTAACTCTGTTCACCTCCAGGCCAAGTCTCAAGACTTGCTGTTTCTCGCTCATTTTCAATGACATAAAATGAGGCAATCGTCTCAGGATTCTTCCCAATGGAAATTGGAGCTTCGAAAACAAAAATTACATTAAGTAATTTCTCTGAAGCGTATGCTCTGAATTGATTCATAGACTTAGTCCGAAAATTAAACAAAGTTGAAGTCTTTGAAACAGCTTCCAGTCTTCATGGCTTATGAGGTTGAATCGAGAGCCTGAGTCTATAATTAACGAGATTGAGTAACCCCCAATCTGGCACACTACTGCTTTTTCCAACTCGCTGTCGTTTGTTATTCTAAAACAGTCACTCTGGCGTTTTACAAGCCCGGCATTATCATGTTCGACAAACCGTATCTCTGTGTTTCCGCTTAAGATCCAATGGGGCCCACACGTCAATAATACTGTCTTTTAAACATATTTCCTCAATTTCTTCCTTGGTGGTGCCGAAGGAGCATTTAGATATCTGCTGACGCAATCGCAAGATAAATTTATTAAAACTTTCTCCTTCCAAGGGAGAGATATTTCGGAAGAGGTGTCGTTCTTTAGTTGTTCGTCATATGAAACCAATGCTGCTGGTAAAGAATACGCCACAGCCTGTAGTTGTTTTTAACAGTGAAGGACCTTGAATCGCACAAAAATGGGTTTATTATTTTGGCCATTGCCCTTCATTCGTTCGTATCAGAAATAAGTAGAATTAAGTATTATTTTATTTTCTACCATAGACCTTTGTCATATTCCAAATTCTTCTCCATCTGGCATAGAGCATCCGACATTTGTCAGATTACTACTCCCATTTGTCAGAATCAACATACAAATTTTCTGGCCCACAGCCTCTGATCTTTGTCAGATAATTGTAAATCAGCCCAGAAAACGGCTTCTGACATTTCTCAGATTTTAAAGTATTCATTGGCATACTGCCTCCGACCTTTCGCAGATAATCTCAAATTTTTTATCAGCCTGCTCCAAAGCACTGTCAGCTATAACAGGTACGGATTTTATCATATCTCTACACTCTCAAGTGCATGTCTTCACATGTCTAACAACACAATCACACGTTCACATTTTCCACGCGTTCCGATGGCACTTGAACAACGTTGAAAAGGAAAAAAACTTGCATTGTTTCATTTTTTTTACTCGTCGCCACCGTAACAAGCCGCAACTTCAATGTACAATAAAACGCAATGTTTCTGTGAACTCTTATACTATTTTATTTATTGCTGTTTGCTTCGAGTTAAAGTAATGTGTACAAGTCGGTAGATCATACAATACTAAAAACTACTCTTTGTTACAACCCGTCATTCTCTTTGTCTCTGCATTCTCGATGGTATGTTTGTGTGTGTGTTCTGACACGGGTTGCCACATCGTGGATAACAATTATCGTGGTGGACCTTCTAGAATTTATCCCAGATATTTAAACCAGGGTTGCAAACCGTTCCAAAAAACGGGTTGGTTCGGTTCAATGGTTCGAACCACATGGATGAAACTTGAACCGGTTCGAGAACCGGTTCATAGGTAGCTCTGAACCACCGGTTCGGTTCAAGTGGTTCATTTTTTTACTTACTGTGTCTGCATGAAGGGAACAAGAGAATTTTTTTGAGATCGCATTGATAATATTAAAAAAAAACAGTTAAAACAAAAAAAAATTATATTTCATAAAAAAATTGATTATAACTAGAAATTTGTGCTGGAATAAAGAAAATAAAAAGACACGGATCTACAAAAACAAAAGAGCACAAGTGCATATGCCCTAGGCGACCGTGTGGTCTTAATAATGTAAACTATTCAAATTTAATAAAAGTATGTCTTCCAATAAGTCTTCATCTAAATTTGCTCTTAAGTCCGATAAAATAAATTTTAAAGTTGAAAATGCTCTTTTTAATTTATTTTCCGAATGGTTATGCCAATATTGCAAAACATCTGTATGCAATAAGTAAAAAAGTTTGAAATAAGGCAAGATGTTGCTGTTTAGGTGCAGTCCTAAAACAGTGTATGGATTCACACTATTGATTTTTGACATGAGCTATAATTTTTTTTCACAAAAGGGTTTATAGCGAATTTTTATTATACAATGAACCGAACCGAACCATTTTTTTTGCGGTTTTCGGTGCGGTTCTAACTAAATGAAAAAAAATCGGTTCGGTTCATGGTTCGGTTCAAAATCGAAAAAATCGCGGTGGTTCGGTTCAGAAACGGTTCGGTTCAGAACCCTGATTTAAACTTTGCTAAAAAATTAAAGAAGCCATTTTTAGATCTGTAAGTCTTCTAAAAAGCCGACTTTCCTGTGTATCGCTTCTAGAAGAAAAAATATTTGAGCTTTCAAATCAACCTAGTGCAATATTTTATCTAATAAAATTAATAAATAGAATTGATCTAATAAAATTTCAAATAAGTTGCGACGTGACCCCAGTGTAACATTTTGGTACGCACTCAAAAACGACCGTTATATAATTACGGCAGATATAGCGTTTTTTATAAAGCCTGTGTCACCGCCAACTCAGGACGTATTTATTTCTTAACATATTAGCCGTTTAAAATCAAAACTGTTATCTGCTATCGAACTATTATATACATTTAAGTACAAATTTGATCAAAATACCAAATTCATGATTTACCAAACATTAATTCAAAGTCATATTAACTATTTAGCAAGCAGATATGCGCACAAGAAGAATATGGACTTAAGATATTTTTCAACGTGTTCAGAATAGAGCCATGAAATGTGATGCAAACGTGCCAATCACACATTCAACAAGTTCTTTATTTTCTGAATTATTTTCGTCGGTGGAACCTTCAAGTTACAAAATCTGTTATACGTATTCACATAGGTCATACAATAAGTTTTACATAGAATCAAGCATCATGCAACACTCGTAATATCTAATAGTTCATAAGAAATGGCGGTTCAAGTGTTGGTGCATGCGCGGTGGAACGCTCTTGTAATTCACTGTGAAACTTCCATGACGACCAGACCGGGCCATATTTTCTTTATACACTCACCCTAAGGATAGGAGGATATATATCATTTGATACGGCTTATAACACATAGAAATATCCACATTAGACACCAGGTGTCTTTGAACCAAATTATATTCATGACTTTCTGAATCGTTTGAGCCATGTCCGTCTGTCTGTCCTGCTGGTACGCACGATAACTTTCGAAAGAGTCTGGCAACTCCCCTTCTGGTACCACCCATACAAATGTACCATCCCGCCTACCTTAGAAATCGTGTAATAATACAAATATGCCCAACGCGATCTTGACCAAATTTTGTATTTAGTAAACGAATAGTAAGACTAAGTTTTGGACAAAAACTTGGAAGTCTGGCAACTTTAACTACATACAATTTTCGAGAAAAAACTCTGGTTTATATTCCGCCCTTTTTGTAAAAACGTGTAATACAATATTTTCGGTATTTTAACGTTGCTATTATGGAATATGAGACTTGTATGTTTTTACTGAGGGTGAGGGTATACATAAGTCGGTTTACCCGACTGCAACTTTTTCACTAGGGCAACTCACGATCTCAGGGAAATAGCCCGAGGAAAGTGGAAAAGGAAAATATTGGAGGAAATTTTGCAATTACAAAAACAAAATACACACGGTTGCTTTTCCCAAAGATGGGCAAATTTACATCACCAAAAATCAGAGGAAAGTTTCCACCGGCGCTTGGGGAAATCAGTCAGCTGTCACCACCAGAGTTTTGAGACGAAATTATACTGTCGGCGCCGTGGCCGCCTTTATTAGCTCGAATTAAACATCATCAACAATGGTTAAATATTGTGCTTGAATGTTTTTTACATTGTTGTCGGTAAATGTCTTAATTTAAAAGTTATTCATCCATCCACATTTATTCGATAATAAGAGATTTTGTTTATTTATTTATTGCCGCGAAAGCCGGTTGCGCGGCGGCTACAACATCAACAGTGTTGGAAAAAAAACAATCAAGTGCGCTCACAATCGGGTGCAAGTTTTACATTTCCTTTTTCTTTTCCACAAGATAGTGAGTTCCGCTACTGTTTTTTTTTAATAACACTCAGGGGGTGCCCCCTATAAATTCAATGCACTGTGCTAGCGATGGGAAAGAAGGGTATTGGAGGGAGGAAAGAGGGAGTAGTGTTTGTTGATGTTTGTCTTGAATTTGATAATGTCATAGCAGGCAGGAAAAACACTTGTTGGAAGATTATTCCACATGCGAACAGTACGGCTGAAGAACGATTTTTCTCTATAGTGAGTCGTCCGGTCAATCGGCCACTTTACGACGAAGGGATGAGAGACCCTGGATAGCCTAGTATTCCGGCTACATGTTCTAACGTCAGGCACCAGACGATGGATATCTGACAACCAAATACCGTTAAAATACCTACAGAACAGCGATATACAACCTACATTCCGGCGATGCTGAAGGGAGACAATAGAGTTGGATACCCTACTATTCCCAATCATCACCACCGCTCTGTACACGGTCCAAAAGCTGCAAAGATGTCTTTGGAGCTCCTGCCCATATATGGGAGTTAAATTCCATTTTAGGCCGGATGTAGGTGGTGTAAATATTTATGAGATCAGATGGAGTTGGCAGCTACAGCTCAAATTATATAGTAAATTTAAAATATAAGTTGAGTGGAAGGTGCCATTGTCCAATTATCACCAATAACACCAGTGATATAATTTTTTTTTTTATATGGGCTTAGTTTTTGGTATCTCGACCAACTGTAACCTACAGGACGATCCGACTATATTATTATGGTTTCTATAACGTTTTCTTTCAAAATGGACGTGGCACAGCCCATTATACAACCACATATATAAACACACAGAAATTAAATTAAGTCAAAAACCAGAAATCTGTTAAGGACCTTGATAAGAATAAATCTGCCGGAAGAGATGGAATTACTGGAAGAATGATAAAAAGAACTACCATATTCTGCATTAACAACCATTTTTTCATCTTTAATGGCATTCGGCGTATTGGCTAATTCCCAACATCTTGGAAGATATCGGAAATAGTACTGATTCCTACACCCGATAACGATTTCACCCAAGTTAAATCCGATAAGTCTGCTATCGATGTTGTCAAAAATGTTTGTAAATTCTGCTGATGGAAATCATGCCTCACATAAAGAGAAATAAAATAATACCTGATCATCAATTTGGTTTTCAGAAGAGTCACCGTACTATTGAGCCAGTACGCCGTATTATAACTGACATTAGAAATGCATACGAAAAAGCATTACTGTTCTGAAATTTTCAAGCATTTGACAAGGTATGACATGACGGATTTTTGTATAAAATTACACAACTACTGCCGATAAACACAGACATGCTCTTCAAGAGTTATATATCAGCTCTGTTTTTTGAAGAAGGATCAAAGGAAGTGTTTTCTAGCCCTAAGAAAAGAACTACAGGTGGCCCCCAAGATAGTACACTGGGACCTATACAATAATACAACAATTGTAAGAATAGTTTTAACCAATTAAATATTATGAACATTTACTGTATGAATTAATTTAAAAAGATATTAGTTCTAGGTTTATCTCTAACGCACATTCTTTTAACTGGTTTTTATGACTTTAGGTGGTTTTATCGGTGAACAAGATGACTGTTTCATTAAAAAAATCGTCTCGAATGAATCAAACAAAATTTGATAAACTAAAAACCATTATAATCGGGATTACTGAGACATGGTTAAATCCAAGTATACCTAGTAAAGCTGTGCATATTCCTGAAAATACGCTATTTCGGAATGATCGGTGTGGTATGCTTGGAGGAGGTGTAGCGATGTACGCCTCATCTAGTCTGAAAGCTCGGGTGCTGTCAGCCTCAGAAGACGGATTCGAAGCATTGTTTCTTCATGTTAGTTTGTACAGCTGTTGTCTAATAATTGGGATTGTTTATTTACCGTGTGACTCGCTCTGATGTATTTTGATTGATGTATTGGAAGGTCATATCTCAGATATAACTTCTAATGCTCATAATTATAGTAACTTTCGCCATATGTCAACTAGATGTAACCTATCTGTTTTACACAACATGCCTACTCACTATGATACGTTTAATTATTCTAAATCCTTAATAGATTATTCTTTCGTAAGCAACGAAAGTGCTATAATTCGTAGAAACCAATTTTATTTTCCGGCACTCAATTCTAACCACGCATTTATGTTATTTCAGTATTCATTACAGTCTATCACTGAAATTTATACATTTAAAATTTCGAGGCTACAATTCTATTAGTTTGGAACATTTGTCTGATGATATCTACAGAACGGATTTTCCTCTTTATATGATACGAACAATACAGATGTGCAGCTATCGTTGATTAACAGTTTATAACATGATCTATTTGAAACACATGTACCTGACGTATTCAAATCTGGAAAACCATCTTGATATTATATGTGCAATACGATTCGTTTATAAAGATAATTTTTCCCTATTTTCGAAACCATCTGCTTCATTTGATGAATACAATTCTGATGATTGGTAATTTCCCATCCGAATGGAAAATTGCTAAAGTTATTCCTTTACGAAAAACCGTAACTTCGGGATTAATCTTTAGTGATTACCGCCTCATATCGATTCAGACAGCGCTTTCAAATTGTTGAACCGTGTTCAACAACATTTATATTTAAGATAGTATAAGATAATGAATTCCTAAAATTCCTTGAATTTCCCCCCCTTTTTTCTACATTTTCCCTCAGATGGAAACTCTTTAGATAATCACTATTACATAGGCGAAAGCTTTCCCTCAATTATCTAAAGGGTTTCCATCTTGAGTTAAATTATAAGTACGGTTTTGCTGAATGGCATCCGCCATCGCTACCCTTTTGCAAAAACCTTTTTTTGTAAGTTACTTTGCATCCAACCAGCACAGCGGTAAGCAGCCACAACTCAATAAAACCTTATAACGAAATCTGAAACATATCTCTATTTTTTTTTCCTCTTTTATGAAAACTGGAAACTGCCTGAACATTACAATTCTGGGAGTTTCTATTCACATTATACAGTCCACTTTCAGCGATCTCTCCCGGAATTGTACATGGTCCATCGAACCTCCACGAGGAACTGGGAAACTAATAAAATCTTCACGAGATTGAAAAACAACAGACAAAAGCCCTAATAAAACACTGAGTACAACATGAACACAGGCAAAAGGAATGTACAAGAATTTAAGTGTTAATTATATTGAGAATTTGTGTGTTGTTTAAGTGAAACTCGGGTAATTTTTTTTTTGGTTTAATGACAACCCTTATTATTCTGTCCGAATAATTATAATAAAATCTGTGTCATTAACCTCTTAAAAGCTTTGGATAAAATATCCACATTTTTCTTTCGCCATTCCCTTCCTTTTTTTTCGTGCACTTTGTCAGTTTTGTTAACAAAAAAGAATTGCAAAATCTCCCTTAGAAAAGCCCTTTGTCGACTCACATATATGTACGTTACAACCATCACAACAACAGCTGCTCGAAGCTAAATTCACCACTCCACTTTGCTCCGATAAGAATAAGAGATCAGTGCTCTTAATAAGTGCTCTTAATAACTTCACACAGAATCATTTAAGCGCCTTGGAGACAATCAAATAATTCCATCAATCGCGTGCATATGTATTAGTGTGTGCCTTCGTGTTTTGCCCGCAAACGCACCACAAAATACGACCCTGCAAACATTTTTGAGATTTTTTGGCGATGATTACGCGATCTTTCTCAGGGAATAAAAATCGCCAATCATCGCCTACGCCTTACAACTAAGCGATGAATATGCGAGCGTAATAAAGCAAGTCAAATTTTTTTCTAAAAACACTTAAATGTGAAAACAATTTTGATGACGTTTACGATGTGAATCGCGCGCCATCGCCTACGCCTTGAAACTAAGCGATGAATATGCGAGCGCACATAAGTAGCGGGAAATCTTCCTCACAATAGTTTTTTTTGTTGCATTTTTTATCGTTTAGAGTTGAGTCATCAGTGTTTTTTCATAAGTTTCGATGGATTTTTTTTTGTCTTGTTGTTTTGTTAATGTAACGGGAAAATGAATATTTGGTTTCAAGGGCAATTAGCAAAATTATCATTTAGTAAGTGACAGTGATCTGTGAAGGGTGTGTAAAAAATTCATAAAAATGTTGTCAAACAAGGCTTTACGGTTGAAAAGTAAGAGGGAAGCATCCAAATTAATAGCGAAAAATGCAAGCTTAAATGAAATAGACACAACTAGTGCAGAGGCCGCGACAATTGATATTTTAGAAAATAGTTCTACCCAAACAGTGCATCGTTTGGTGAACGTTGAAAATGTGGTTGAATTAAATGTTAACGTTGTTGAAGAAAATGTGTTGCCGACTGAGGAAACTCAGAAAGTAAAGGGACGAAAACAAAGCATACCATTGAAAATATGTATTTCATATCCCTTCTCAGAGGTTTGTATTTTATACGATTTTATAACATAAAATATATTTAAACAACTTTTCTTAAATTTTACAGAAGTATGGCAACAAAAGTTTAATAGCGCCGACGATTCCATTGTCAACCACGTTCTGCAGCAACATTTCGTGCATGCTAACGATCGCCTCGCAAAACGAAAGGACCACAAATAAATAATTATTTTTATTTTTAATAGTTATAGTTTTTTATATTTTTAATGTAACTGAAATATTAATTAATGAAATGCATTTAAAATTGTTGTTAAAATGAATGAATACTCTGTCATCCTTATTTTGATCCCATTACAGATTCGCTAAATGCGAATCGCGGGCGAATCGCTAAATGCGATTCGCGGGCGAATCGCACACGCGAATCGCGACAGGCACACAGGCGATCGATATGGCGAATCGCCTAACCATAATTTATTGATCGCACGCGATGTATCGCCGCGATATTACACAACTCTTCGGCGATTCGCGCGCGAACAATAGGCGATGGAAAATGTTTGCAGGGGACAATCATCACTTTGTGTTTGACTTCGTTGTGTTCGGTTGAAACTTTCATACTACTTTTGCTGCACTCCGCTAACATCACTTTTTGTTCGTTTTCGTTGTGTGTTCGTTTGATATGTCGTCGTCGGAGGAAGAAGATTTGCTTTTGTTAGTATGTGCTGCAATTTTAACCCTTTCGTTGGATTTGTCAAATATATTTGACAATTAATGTACTCTACTTCTATAGACTTTTGCAATATATTAATTTACAGTTATTAATTTTTTTTTGTTTTAAATGAAATGCCGATACTTATGCTATTTATAAATGTTATCGTAATAGGTCTTCGCTTTGTTTTGTTATTTTTAAACGAATTGTTAAGAAGTTGACACTTTGTTTGTAAAAACAGCCAAATTTTGATATTTTTACAAACACAAAAAAGAATATATTGAGTCATCGAACGATATCGACCAGTATTAATAGCATTGATAGAGGTATAAAAAAATGTTTTCTAAATTAAAAATTAAAAAAACATAAAGCGGGACCTTTTGGTGGTTGTTTTTCGGTTCTCTCTTAATTTAAAATTAAATTAAAATAATAAAGTGAAAATAAAGGCAATAAGTGTGTAAAAGAAATGGTGATTAGTGGTTGTGATGTGACGTACTAGCGTGCATATATACATACATACCTACATACATACATAGTGAGAAGACAAAGGCAAAGACAACATTGAAATTAGGCCAAGGTCAAGACAAGAAAACGAAAAAGAAGAAAGTGCGAAGAATTAGAAAAACTATATTGTGTGCACAGTGGGAGAAAATTTTTATTTTTTGAAAATAAATATAAAAAAAAAAAAAAAAAATCCCAAATAAAATATACACACACATATAGATATACATATATAAATAAAAAAAAAAAAAATATTGTTTAATATATATAAAAAATAATTATATATAAAAAAAAAAAAAAATCCAACAACAAAGGACAATTGCTGCGTATCATCCGTGAGTAGCATATTGTATATTGATGTTTGGTAAATTATTGAATTATTAATATTAATATTGGATTAATATTAAATAACAAAATATTTAAAATCTCTTCCTGGTTGCTGCACTGAGAAAAATATATTTGTTTTTTGTTTCAAAGTAAAATCTGATTGTTCACACTGAACAGTAATAAAAAAAAAAATTCTGAAAATTCCGTCTGAGTTGATTATTTGCACTGAGCATTTAGAATAAGGAAATTATCTGTGAATCCTGAATCCTGGTTGTTGCATTAAAAAATTTGAAATAATAAAATTGTTTTTTTTAAAAAAAAAAAAAAATCCCTTCTAATTTCTGGTTGTTCGCACTGAACATTTTGAAATAATTGTGCTTAATTTTCAAATTTCATCAAATCTAGTTGGTTTGCACTGAGGTTTGATTAAAATCACGAGTGTTCTTTCTGTTTTGATTTTTTTTCCTCCCTTTGTTTTACCATCTGTAAAAAGGCAATCGTTTAAAATTGGGCAGTTCATATCGAGTGAGGTGGTATCACGTATCCCTCATCAAATTGCAGTACGGTCCATAATAATTTGAAAGATTTTAATCAGCCTTAAATTTTTAAAAAAAAAAAAAAAGGAAACTCAACATCGGTACTTCTAAGCACTAATTCTGAGCATTGTACACTTCGAATAAATTTACATTTATTCGATTTCTTGTACTAATATCCGGGAAAATACAAATACTGTCTCCGTGAAATCTATTCTGAGAGCATTTCTTAGGAGAGATACAGTATTTCCCTTTTTATTCCACATTTGCACTCAACCTTATTCTAAGACACCAAAGTTACGTTCATAATGAGCGATCCCAAATTTATTTTCTTTTCCGACCAAGTCGTAACATATTGTGTGGAATTTTCCAATATTCCGATAGAAGACCACACCACATCTATACTTGAAGTCGAACTCGACGACTTGGAACGACGCTGGCGACAATTAGTTCAAATTTATGATTCAATCATGATTTCCGATGATCCTGACTGTACAAAGGATCAGAAAACAGCCACGAATTCAAAATTTCAAGCAGCGTGTAAAAATTACAAGGACTGCAAGGCTCAAATTTTGGATTTGATGTATATTGAACGGCAGAAGTATGTCGCCAGCCGTGAAAATAAAAGTCAGGGAACTGTTTCTGATGATAGCTCATTTTCTCTGAAGGTTCCACCATGTGACACTGAAGTTTTCAGCGGTGGTTATGATAAATGGCCAAGTTTCCGAGACATGTTCTCAGCCATTTATGGTAAACACCCACGCTTGTCAAACGCACAGAAGCTTTTCCATCTGAGAGCGAAAACTCGTGGCGAAGCAAATCAAATAGTGAAAAGATTTGCCCTGACTGATGACAATTTTTCACTTGCATGGGAAGCCTTACGGCAACGCTTTGAGAACAAGCGCATACTCATTAATCATCAACTGAGAACTATTTTTGAAATTGAAAGTGTCTCATCTGAAAAAGGCAAATCATTACGAAATTTGCAGTACACAATAAATAACTGTTTGTCTGTACTACGAACGTACAATATTTCTGTTCTGTCCTGGGATCCGATTCTTGTTTACTGGGTTTCTTCTAAAATGCCCGAAGAAACATTAGCTGCGTGGGAGAATTCAATTACGGATCACAAACAAATGCCTAGCTGGGACCAGCTAGATGACTTTATATCCAAAAGACTGGACATGCTAGAATCGATTTCTGATATGAGAAAATCGAATATCCCTGCCACGCCCTCATCACAAAAAACGCAGAGTTTTCACATTAAGTCTGATACTACGTACAGACCGTGCAAAGTATGCAAACAAAATCATGCACTTCGAATTTGCCCCAAATTCAAGTCATGGCCGCTTTCTGAAAAACGAAAATTTATAACTGCCAACAAGATTTGTGAAAACTGTCTGTCCTACGGACATACGGCGCAAAACTGCCAAAGTGACAAACTGTGTCAAAAATGTCAGCAGCCTCATCACACGATTTTGCACCCTGAATCCAGACACTCTGGATATCAGGACGCAGCTCCCGGGCCAAACGGCTCAAGCACCGCCTACAATCGTCGAGAGCCGCAGACATTTTCAAAGTCTTACCACATTGACGCACAATATGACCAGCAACCGACCACGTCGGCTGCAGCCTATTCGGCCCCATCAAATGTTCAATCCCACTTTGGTGACTCTGGAGAGAGGACAATTCTTCCCACTGCTCTAATTGACATCGAACACCGTGGAGCGTGTTTCACAATTAGAGCATTCATAGATCAGGGTTCGCAGGAATCATTTGTATCAAACACAATTGTAAATCGGTTAGCCATACCTACAAACAGATCCTTCACGAGGATTTCTGGACTGGGTGGTACCGTCCTGGAGAACTCCAACAAAATGTGTCATATGACTCTAAAATCACGAAAGTCCACTTTCCGACTGAATACCACGGCGATAGTTGTCACAAATCTCAACAACTTTATGCCTGCTGCTCCCTCATCGATATCTGATTGGTCTGGGTTAAATCGTTTAGATTTAGCTGATCCGAATTTCTCCAAACCGGCCCAAATTGACATGCTAATAGGAAGTGACATCCTTCCATTTATTTTGAAAACTGGTGTTCAAAAGAACGTAGCGGGGAATCTGCTGGCCCAAGAAACAGAGTTTGGATGGCTTATAAGTGGGCCGCCGACAACGCGCTCGGTTACCACTTTCGCTGCGTGGGTTACTGCTGCTGATTCTCTAAACGATGAAGTCCGAAGGTTTTGGGAACTGGAGGAAATTCCTCTTAAGAAAACTCTGTCGGAAAATGAACAATGGTGCGAAGAGTTTTACAAAAAAACGACATATCGCCGCATGGATGGGAAATATGTCGTAAAACTTCCCTTCAAAATAAATGTGACGCCAGAGAAGTCATTGGGATCGTCAAGACGAGCTGCCTTCGGCCAGTTTATTCGAATGGAGAAAAACCTGGCAAAATCCCCGGAATTGGCTTACGAATATTCAAACGTGTTGTCTGAATATTTGAAACTCGACCATATGGAATTGACGACCAACGTGGAGATTTGTAACCACTCACGCTATTCCTCCTTTTATCTACCTCATCATGCAGTGGTCAGACCTGAAAGTAAGTCCACTAAAGTGCGTGTAGTTTTCAACGCGTCCAAGAAAACTGACAGTGGCTTCTCGTTAAACGACATGCTTCATACTGGTCCCACGTTGCAAAATGATTTGATGAATATCATCCTTCGGTGGAGATTCTTCAAATATGTTTTCAACGGTGATATTCAAAAAATGTATCGACAAATTCTGGTCAATAAAGATGATCGGAAATTTCAGAGAATTTTATTCCGAAATTCTCCCACTGAGCCCGTACAAGACTACTGTCTTAAAACTGTAACTTTTGGAGTAAACTGTGCACCTTACTTGGCTATTCGGACCTTATTGCAACTGAGCGATGATGGCAACGCCACGCATCCAGCAGCAGCTAACATTCTGAAACATCAGATATATGTCGATGATGTCTTGTCGGGAGCCCATACTCTAACTGAAGCGATAACTTATATGCATGAGTTGATTGATCTGCTACAATCTGCAGGATTTCCCCTGAAGAAGCTCACAGCAAACCACACGCAGATACTAAGAAACCTATCCCCGGAAGATCTTCTCGACGAAGATTTCCTAAAACTGGAGGATGCAAGCGAAACCAAAACGTTAGGTATTCGCTGGAATGCCATGACTGATACTTTCTTCTACAAAGTAAATACTATTCCGGTTCCATCTCATCCTTTAACTAAGCGGAAAATTTTGTCAATAGTGGCAAAATTGTTCGATCCAGCTGGTTGGTTAGCACCAATTATTGTTCGGGCGAAGGTTCTGCTGCAACAGCTATGGGTAGATGGGACCAACTGGGACGAGGAAGTAAAACCACATTCTCTTGAGAAATGGAACTCTTTTATTTCAGCCTTTCCTGACATCGCCAAAATCAAAATCCCACGTTGGATCCAGTACTCTCCTAACAGCGAGATTCAGATCCATGGATTTTGCGACGCCTCCGAGAAAGCGTATGCCGCGTGTATCTACATTCGATCCACCTCACCGGAAAACGTAATTTCCTCATACTTGCTGGTTTCAAAGAGTAGAGTAGCCCCATTGAAAACCGTCAGTCTGCCAAGACTTGAATTATGCGGCGCCGATCTGTTATCACGGCAGGTAAAATCTATCCGTCAACATTTGGATTTTACTATTCCAGCCACATTTCTGTGGTCTGACTCTACGATTGCGTTAACCTTGGCTAAGCAAACCACCTTTCCACTGGAAGACCTTTGTGGCGAACAAAGTATCCGAAATACTTGACAACGTTGGCAACGCGAATTGGATGCATGTGCCCACATCTGAGAATTCTGCAGATATTGGTACTCGAGGTTGTGAAGCGTCTGAGCTGGAGTCCAGTCATCTTTGGTGGCATGGCCCTGATTGGCTAATCAAGGATTCCTCCTTTTGGCCGAAGCAACCAATTATAAAGGATCCAGCTCTGGAGAAAAAGGTTAGCACCTTTCAAACTCACGTCGAACATGGAGACATATTGGAACGATTTTTATCCTACAACCGAGCATTACGCGTGATCTGTTTTATGTTTCGTTTTATTAACAAATGTCGAAAACAATCTAGCCCAAAAGATTTCATAACTGCAAGTGAAATCCTGTTCGTCAAGTATAGGTTACTGAAACTATCACAACTCCTACACTATCCAGCTGAATACAAATCTCTCGACTCCAATCAGGAAATCAGTTGCAAGAGCAGATTGCTAACGTTAAATCCATTTCTTGACAGTCATCGATTAATGCGAGTAAATGGCCGATTAGCAAACTCTGATTTTAGCTACAATGAAAGACATCCACTCATCCTTCCAGAAAATTCCAGACTATGCAAGCTTTTCGTCGAATTTACACACAAAATGTTGTTACATGCTGAACACCAGTATATGCTACGTGCAATTCGACAAGAATTCTACGTAATTCGATTGAAAAGCGCCGTCCGAAACTGTGTACGAAGCTGTAAAATTTGCACCTTGTATAAACATCGAATAAGGAATCAAATAATGGCGGCACTTCCTGTCGAACGATGTACATTTTCTCTGCCCTTTACTAATACAGGAATTGATATCGCGGGACCATTCGAAATCAAGGATACGCCGCAATATTCGTATGTTTATCCACAAGGGCTGTTCATCTAGAGACATGTTCTGAGCTCTCAACTGAAGCATTTCTGGCCACGTTCGATAGATTCGTCGGTCGACGAGGTTTCCCCAGCAAAGTCTTTTCTGACAACGGGACAAATTTCGTGGGTGCCAGTCGCTCTTTAGCCGCTGAGTACAAAAACTTTCTTATTTCTGCTGAAAAGTCACTAGTTGACAAATATAGTCTGCACGGGTTTTCTTGGCATTTCATCCCTCCACATGCTCCCCATATGGGTGGTATGTGGGAGGCGGCGGTTAAAAGCATGAAAAGTCATCTGAAAAAAGTAGCAGGCAATCTCAAGTTTACTTACGAAGAGTTTTCGACTCTTCTAATTCGAATCGAAAGTATTCTGAATTCCAGACCTCTTTCCCCCATAAGCGAAAACCCTACTGAACTCATTCCCTTAACGCCAGGTAATTTACTGAAAGGCGCTGCACTTGTCGCGATACCGGAAGAGTATTCGGATAACCTGTCCCTGTTAAACCGATGGCAACGACTCAAAGTTCTGCAATTACATTTTGCCAAACGGTGGAAGAACGAATACATTTCCGAACTGCAACGGCGATATAAGTGGAAATCCGCTCAACAAAATCTGAAAGAGGATGATTTTGTAATCATTAAAGATGACAACTTGCCTCCAACTGAATGGCGTCTTGGACTCGTAATAAAAACATTTCTGGGCAAAGACTCTAACGTGAGAGTTGCTGAAATAAGAACTCAAAATGGAGTACTAATTCGGCCCCTTGTCAAACTGTGTATTCTACCCAATCCCCAATAATATTCTGTCACACACACACACACATATTTCTCTAATATAATTAACGGTTAATTTTTAGTACCTCTTCTAGCGCACCTAAATGCCGTGTCTGCCTTGAGAGACACCCTCTGCGGTCGTGCAGCGAGTTTCAGCGCATGACGGTCTCGGAACGAAGGGATATCGCCAAGGAGAAAGGATATTGTTTTAACTGCCTGTGCTCATCCCACTCTCGGAACTGGTGTTCGTCCCGAAGCAAGTGTCTTGTGTGCCAACACAATCACCACACAATGCTACACATCGACGACCACAAACAAAACCTATCAGCCCGCCGAAAGACATTCCGGCCAAACTCTTCACCCTGTGAACATCCAAGCCGCAGCCGTACTCAGCGTCAACCAGCCAGAGCTCGCAGCCCACCACCACAGCGCATTCCAAGAAGGACGAATGGCAAGAAGCCAAATCGTATGGTAGACCGTGTGCAGCCAGCCTCACGTTCGACGTTGGCCGCCAGCCGCTCCACAGTTGCAAGCAACCGGCGAAAATCGTATGTCTGTGAGCGGCTGAGCGAAAGGGCTAGAACCCATGTGTTTCTCCCAACGGCACTAGCACGCGTTCTAGCTCCAGAAGGTCCACATAAAACCCGATTGATGCTAAACTCGGGTGGCGCGCAGACGGTGGTACTGAAGTCCCTGGTGGAGAGGCTGAAGTTAAAAACGACCAAGCGAGACAACCGAGAGTTTTGCACCATCAACCTTCAGTCGTACAACGACCACTCGACCAAAATCCAGGTCATTGGTGCAGTCCGAGCGCAGCTGAACACCGCACTACCCGAAGTTACCACCGAGCGCAAATTGGAGAAATTGTACAGCCATCTGACCGAACTCGCTGACCCGCACTTCTGCAATCCCACCAATGACAAAAATCCTGCGAGCTGGGCTCATTCAAACGTCATCCTCCATGCCCATCGCTCAAAGCACCGTCTTCGGATGGGCCATCTCTGGAGCGTGCCAGTTCTAATGTTGCAATACTGCAAGAGGCGGCGGCATGTTGAACCGTGTTCAACAACATTTATATTTAAGATAGTATAAGATAATGAATTCCTAAAATTCCTTGAATTTCCCCCCCTTTTTTCTACATTTTCCCTCAGATGGAAACTCTTTAGATAATCACTATTACATAGGCGAAAGCTTTCGCTCAATTATCTAAAGGGTTTCCATCTTGAGTTAAATTATAAGTACGGTTTTGCTGAATGGCATCCGCCATCGCTACCCTTTTGCAAAAACCTTTTTTTGTAAGTTACTTTGCATCCAACCAGCACAGCGGTAAGCAGCCACAACTCAATAAAACCTTATAACGAAATCTGAAACATATCTCTATTTTTTTCCTCTTTTATGAAAACTGGAAACTGCCTGAACATTACAATTCTGGGAGTTTCTATTCATATCATACAGTCCACTTTCAGCGATCTCTCCCGGAATTGTACACAAATGTTCTGGAAATTATTCTTAAAGATCAAATCCGTACCCGATTAGATACTTTTTCGTTAATAGATCAGTGTCAATCTGGTTTTCGGAAGCATCATAGCACGACGTCGCTGATGGTTCATCTTACTGAGAACGTGAGACGTTCAATCGACTTAAAAGTCGACAAACACGGCTATTGACTCGATCAACCATGACATTCTCTGTAGTAAACTAAATACTCAGTTTATATTCTCTTTTATGTCGTAGGTTTATTTCTTCTTTTTTGTACGGTTGTTCTCAATATGTTATTTCGTCTGGTGTTCCACAAGGGTCCATATTAGGATCCAATCTATTCATAATGTATGCAATTGCTTTTCGTTAGTGCAAGTTCCATGTTAAGCATAGCCTTTACTTCTCTATTACAGATTACATTAGGCTTAGATGCCGACATTGGACGAATTTGCGATTTGGAAAATATCAAAACTAAGTGTGTTGCCTTTGGATGTGGACGGGATTGAGCATCTTCTCAGAACGTTTGTTGCAAAATGACGTAGTTAATTCTTAATCAGAGCTCGCAGCACGCTCATACAAATTTTTCTGCGCGATCTGCTCACAGAAATTACCAAAAAAAAAATGAGACGGATTCGTTGTGTCTTAACCATTTTTCGTTTCGTTCCTGTTCTTGCTCTCGGATTAAGCATAACACACGACTCATTCTCTTACAGGCAGGTCGATACAGAGGCTCAGTCAGTGAGCAATGGAAGCAAGGAATAAAAGCATCGTACATCGTACACGACCCGTTTGAAAGAGTCGCCGGCTTGACACAGCTTCTCCCGTTGTACGGAAAGTGCGCGATCGAAATTGGACATCGTCGACGATTCATTTCATCGCCCGGTCCGATCGCGCAATAATAGTCCACGATTGAAAAAGCTAGCTAGGTGCGTAGGCTGTAAATGTTTACCTATCCACACACGCAGCACACATACATTCTCAGAAGACCGTTTGCCGAGTCTCGAGTGTACACAGGAGTTGGGCGAGCGAAGAGCAAGCTAAGAAGAACAAAGTTTAAGGGTTTTTTCGCGACAGTTCAGCATCGTGCCAGTGTTTTTTTCTGACAACAAGCACGAGAGTGACCAATTATTGTGAGCTTTGATTTTAATGGGTGTAATGACATTCGTTAACGGCATGAAGATTGTATTCGCTCCAAATATGGCAATTTGTTTATTGACGTAGCTTGCTTTCTTTCTCCCTAGACCGATTATGTTGACTGTAAAATGAACTACGCTACAGATTTATTTTTTTCAAAGCAAGTTTCCGCAATTTGGAAGCCTTGTTCTGGCTTTTATCGCTTCATGGTGACTTCGCAAACTTTATCACAGTTTGATATTATCAATTGTCAAACCATCGATATCGGTAGTTCTCTTTAAAGGTTAAAAATATCCTAGATAACACCCTATTGAAGAGAACAAGCCATATTTAAAGGATCTTTATATATAAATGTTTTTGTAACGCTGTTATTCATCGGTATGTTCGGCTTGTTCGCACTTTCGAAAGAATTAACCAAATGCTATGAATCTTGACATGAACTAACATAGATACATTTTACTAAAACTACTAATTTGATTGCATATGGGCTATATGGTCAACGTATGAAAACATTGTCTTAACATTACTATGCCACACACAATGTTACCCAAATACCACATTTACTAAAGCTATTTCTAAATACAATTTTCGAGACATAAATGTACCATTCTGCTCACTTTGGAAATCGTGTAATTACATTGTAACATTTTATCAGACAAAATCCGAAGGTCGTAGCCACGTCCACTTTTGTAATTCGGATAATTTTTTCTATTAGGTTTTGGTTTAAGAGTATGATGGTACTCGAATGCAGGCTAATATGATCAGGATTTGTTGTTGTAGACGCGTTTTGTCGTTGGTTAGGCGTCTTATCAATACCTTCGTGGTGTAGTAGTACCTGCCATTGCATATTTCTTCGTTCTATACATACGTCTCTAACGATGAAAAACCATGTGAGGAGAACTTCATATTATTGACGAAGAGCAACGAACAGTAACACTGAACATCAATAACTTTACCATTTGACAGAATTGTCTGACTAGCTTTTTTTCCAGTACAAGACATTACATTCACACATACGACGGTTTTGCCTATGATTTCGAAAGTTATTTATAGAACAATGATAGTTGTTGCTGTGGATTTTGAAAGAAGGTGGGATTTCCTTAGTTTGCTTTTATTTATGTTTTTCTACTGAGGTTGAAGGTATAAGTGAGTCGGTTTACCTCACTACAACTTTATAATGGCCAACAAATTCTTTTTTGCGAATTACTTAATATCTTATTGTTCTAGAACAAATTGACCCATTTAAACAAAACTTTACAGTGTTTCATAAATGAACATAGTCGCCTATTTCTTCTATATGTTGGTCTATTTTGTGTGAGAAACGTACAATCTGTTAAATTATTAATAGCACATCTAAAAAGAATTAAAACGCATCCTCCTTTTCTAAAATCCGTTACGATTTTATTACTAAAACTCATAGGATTCCCCCTATGAATGCAATGTACTGTGTAAGCGATAAGAAGTAATGGAATTGGATGGAGGAAAGAGGGAGTAGTGTTTGTTGAGAGATTGACTTCAATTTGAGAATGTATATTTGGCTAAATGTTCAGGGACCAGACGACGGATATCTGACTCTTCGGTGATGTTTAATGGAGACAATAGCGTTCGAAACCCTCCCACCGTTCTCTCTGTACACGGCCCAGGAGCTGCAAATATGTCTTTGGAGCCCGGTCCAAATATTTATGAGATCAGAAGGGGTGAAGTATTTCTAGCACCTCGCGATACAGGCAATGTCCGCTTAGCGCGATTTCGTTATAACGCGGTTTGAATATTTTTCCGTTTTTTTTTTTGCGAGATACTTTTGGTTTCTTTTGGTGTCTTGCCCATCACCCCGTATCTTCATCCCCACAACATTAGAATTGTCCGATTCGTCGATATCTACACTACCCATAGACGATACAGGATCAGTTGTGTGACAACAAACAGCAACAACAGGTCGGCAATGAAAATAAGAAATAGAAAAGGAGAGAGAACAGAAACTTGTTGCACTCCTACCTTCAACCTATACTCGTTAGACGAGACGTCATCTATAACAATTCGAATACAGCGATCTCTGAGAAAACTCGATATGAATCGAGAGAAGATATTAGCGACACCAGATTTAAAAAAACGAAGTCGGGATTTGGCCTTCATCAGCGCTGCCATTTTGGGCTTTTTCTACCAGATTTGGTCGGATGGGTTTTAAAATTTTAAGATTTGGTCGGGGGTCGGTCCAATTCGATTTAGTTTCAATTAATTCAATTAATATTATAAGATCGTTAAAGTGTATTTTGATTTATTGTGAAAATGTTAGTCGGCTATAAGGAATTTTGGTAGGTTTGTTGGAAATTTATGGTAGGAAAAAAAATTTTAGTGGAAACGCTGGTCTTAGTTGACGTACTTTTTAAATATATTCACAGGTAGTACGGTTCTGTTACAAAGTAATGTGTAATACATATGTATGTGTTCTCTTCTTTTTAAAAGCGATAAGAAACTAAAATCGGTTGTTAATCAGCTATATTACCGGCTTACAAGTGCGCAAACCGGGTTTTGAACCGGAAAACAATCTTTTGGGGGAGCTTGGAAAATTCCACCAGCAGATTCTTGTTGTACTCGACAAGACCTACAAGAAAAATGACATTACTCTTCTGTTAATTCACTTTCGTTATTTTTTGTAACACTGTGTAATAGAAAATATGAGTGCAAATGAGACTGTGGGTACCTATCAAAGTCAGAGTTTTGCATTACGTCTAAAATTATGGCGGTCTCAAAATTGGTAAAAGCAAATCCGCATTTAAAAAAACCTATACAATTTTGTAAAAAAAAATTTCGTACAAATCGGTCAATACGTTCCAAAACAACAATATTTTTATTAAAGCCTAAAAATATCAAAGATTTATCGATTGTATTGTGTGAACTCTTAACAAAAATTATATTCTTTGCCACACTGTTTATTATAAGGGACGAAGGAAAACCGTTCGATGTGGATGAAAGTTATATTGTATCTTCTTTAAATTCCGTCGAATATTTGCAAAACAAAAAAGTTATATAAAAGACAATTATGAAAAAAATTTACTAAAATTGTTATCAAGCAATCGGAGGAGGATTGCAGGGTTGACCTGCCTCCGTGACTCAAGGACAGACAGACAAATAGTGACGAAATTATTGCAAGATCAGACGCAAAGGATTCTGTAAATACAAAGCCTAAATGTTTGTAGTTGATGTTTACCAGTTTTGTAGTAAAACATAATTTAGCATTCACTGTCATGGATCATCTTAATAATCTTTTAAAAAATTAGATAGACGACTCCAACATAATAATATTCGATGTTTTTGTTACATAAAGTTGAATTTTTGTGGACTTCTGTTAATAAATAAAACGATTTTTTTTAGTTTTGGTACAATGAAGGTATTTTTGGTAAAATTTTTTCGTCGAAGTGGTACAATTTGAAAATTCAGAAAAACCATCACTGGAACACACTAATCGGTCGCTTACTAACCGCTCGATACGAATCATTCATCACTCATCTACTGAGGGTCAGTAAGTGAGCAACGCAAGCAAACAGTCCACAAAAAAGGTCACTATTTTTATTGTTGCGTTTGCCTTCGTCACAGGCAAAGCATTAAAGAGAAAGGGATAGGAGAAACAGGCGCCCATTTGTGTGCATGTGCATACGCGTATTAGTGATGGTTTTTCAAATTGTACCACTTAGACGAAAAAATTGTACCAAAAATTTCTTCATTGTACCAAAATAAAAAACCGTTTTATTTTAGCAGAAATTTTTTTTTATTAACAAAAGTATGCAAAAATTTAAGTTGCTGTAACAAAATTATTGAATATTATTATGTTGGAGTCGTCTATCGCATTTTTTAAAAGATTATGAAGATGATCCATGACATTGAATGCTAAATTATGCTCTACTACAAAACTGGTAAACATCAACTACACACATTTAGGCTTTATATTACAGAATCCGCTGCGTTCGATCTTGCAATAATTTCGTCAGTATTTGTCTGTCTGTCCTTAAGCCATGGGGGTGTATGTCAGAAGGTAAATTTACTGATCGGTTCAACTTGGTGAACCCAGTGCGATCCCTATCGACTGCATCTCAAGTCGTTTTCACAGACCTCCACGTGGTAACTCCTGGGCAACGGCGTTTTGCCCAGGAGTTACCAAGAGGACGGCTAACGTGTGAGCGGCGAACCTTGCTCAGGTTAAGAGGTTGGAGTTTGGCTTGTAACCCGATTCCCAAAAAAACCACAATGAAAGCTAAAAAAAATGAGAAAATATGGACTACCCCTAATGTTGACGACCACTGCAAACGTTTGAAGGGCCATGCTTTACGGAAAACCACTTGGAATGTAGGAACCCTCCTTAGACCAGGTGCCTATATCCAACTGGCGGATGTCCTCGAAGAATACCGGGCTGACATTACCGCAATCCAGGAAATTAGATGGAAAGTGCACGGCGTGAATAAAATGAGAAACTGGGATTTTTATTACAGCTGCCATGAAAGCAAGCACCAGTTTGGATGCGGATTTGTTGTGAACAAAAGAGTACGTCACCTTGTCGCCGGTTTCACACCAGTGGACGAACGGCTGGCCACAATCCGCATCAAGGCTAAGTTTTTCTTAATTAGCCTGATTTGTGCTCAAGCGCCGACGGAAGAGAAAGACGAAGAGACCAAAGATAAGTTTTACGAGCGCCTAGTGCAAGCTCACGACCGCTGTCCCGGCCATGACTTAAAAATTGTTCTCGGGGATTTTAATGGCAAAGTAGGCAGGGAAAACATCTTTGGTCCAACTGTCAGTAATTTCAGCCTCCATGATGACAACTCCGATAACGGAATGAGGCTGATCGATTTCGCAAGAAATATGGTTATTAGCAGCACCAGGTTTAAGCATCGCGAAACCCATAAGGCAACATGGCTGTCACCTGATGGAAAGACGAAAAACCAAATCGATCATGTTGTGATAGACGGAAGGCATGCATCGAGCGTGCTGGACGTACGGACTTTCCGAACTGCCAACATTGATTCGGACCGCTACCTTTTAGCAGCCATGGTACGCACTCGTTTAAGTGCAGCAAACCCCGTACGTAACAGCACCAAACGAAAGCTAGACGTAGAAAAGCTGCAATCGCAACCAATAACACGAGCTTACTCTACGAAGCTATCTCATATCCTCCTGCTAAACCCTCCTCCTCCCGATAATATCAGCGAACAAAGGCAACACATATACATATAGGGCGACACTCGCGCCGATGGCAACGCGAGCTGTGTTGGAGCGATACCGAGAGTTGAGGAGGAGGAATATCGTCTATTCCGAAGAAAGAAAAAAGAGATGGAAAGACGGAAATGTGAGGAGATTGAGTTCTATGGATATAGAAATGATGCCAGAAAATTCTATCAACGAGTAAAACATCAAAGCCAAGACGCGGCTACTGGCATAACTTCGTGTAGAGATGAAAATGTGAACCTGGTGACAGACACGTCGAGTGTGCTGAGGATTTAGAAGAAACATTTCGCCAGCCTGTTAGCGGCTGAAGAATATGGCGAGGAAAACATCCGGCAACCCAACCTAGATGATGGTGTTGAATGTACAACCACTAACCCAAAGCAGAAATATCTCGGCTTAAGAACAACAAGGCCGCAGGTGCTGACGGAATTCCAGCAGGGCTGTATAAGACCGGAGGAGAACAGCTGATAAGGTGCATGTATTAGCTAGTCTGCACCATCTGAGAGAATCAATGCATGCCTCATGATTGGAACCTCATCGTACTATGCCCATCGTACTATAACCGTTGGCGACAACTACCGCGGAATAAGTCTTTTATCCATCGCATATAAAATATTATGTAGCATATTGTGTGAAAGATTGAAGCCAAAACTCGACGAACTGATTCAGCCCTTTGTGGCTTCAGGCCGAATAAATCCACCGTCGACGAAATCTTCACACTTCGCCAGATCCTGGAAAAGACCCATGAAATGCAAAGCGATACATACCATCTATTCATCGACTATAAAGCCGCCTTCGACACGCCGATAAGAGAAAAATTGTTTGAAACCATGTCTGCGTATGAGATCCCATCGAAACTTGTACGCCTCTGTAGAATGACTCTGAGTGGCACTAGATCCTCAGTAAAAATAGGAAGCGACCTCTCCGAACCATTCTCTACAACAAGAGGACTTCGACAAGGTGACAGCTTATCGTTCAACTTCTTCAATATATTAATGGAGAAAATATCGGAAAAAGCCGAAGTTAACAAAACAGGCCACATCCAAAGGCCACATCCTACTCGTATATGCAGACGACATTGACATCGTCGGTAAGATAGAGCAAAATAGAAATAATAATGTTAGCATCGAAATAAAGCGAAGGATCCTGCTGGCAAATAGATGTTATTTCGGGCTCAACAAACAATTCAGGAATTCTCGTCTCTCGAGCAAAAATAACACTGTAAACATTCTTATTCTACCTGTGCTTCTTTATGGCGCTGAAGCATGGGTACTTGCGAAAGCAGATGAAGCCGTGCTGGGTGTTTTTGAGTGAAAATGCCTTCGAAAAACCTTTGGCCCGATCTGTGTTAACGAGGAGTATAGCCGACCCGTGAACTGTATGAGCTATATCCCGACGTGACCGTAGTTAAGCTCATCAAAATACAGCGATTGCGCTGGCTGGGACATGTCGGTGGAATGAATACAAACGCTCCAGCCAGAAAGGCGTTGGCGAAAACTTCCACGGAAGGCGCAGACAGGGAAGACTCCGGTGGAGGGACCAAGTGGAAGAATATATATATAATATTTTGCAAATATTCGATGTAATTTGAAGAAGAAGAATACAATTTAACTTTCATTCTCATGGAACAGTTTCCCTTCGTTTATAATAAACAGTGTGGCAAAGTATGTAATTTTTGTTTTGATAAATCTTACAATAAAATACGAACTTTCAGGGAAGACTTAGAACGTCCATTCTTAGTTAATCTGAAATTGGACCAAAAAGTATTGTGTGTACCACTCAGATATCAATTGTACCACGTTTTCCATCACTGATGCGTTTGCAAATATTCGATGTAATTTGAAGAAGAAGAATACAATTTAACTTTCATTCTCATGGAACAGTTTCCCTTCGTTTATAATAAACAGTGTGGCAAAGTATGTAATTTTTGTTAATTTTTGTTTTGATAAATCTTACAATAAAATACGAACTTTCAGGGAAGACTTAGAACGTCCATTCTTATAGCCTTTTCACATTTACTGCGTTTCAGCTGAAACGCCGGCGTTTCGCTCTCTTGAAATCGTTTGAAACCATGGTGTTCACATTATGCTTTTTTAAACTACTGTGGTTTCATGTGACATTTCTCATTTCTCTTTTGTGTTTTCTGTACTGAGTGTAAACAAAACAAACAAACAAAGATAAAATAATATCAAAAAATGAATTTAATTTGTACAATATTAGAGTTTATATCATTGTATGATAAAGCAGCGAATGATTTAAAGAAATAAATGATTATTACACTAATACAATGGAATTGTATCGAAGGAGAAATTTGCAAAACAAAACAAACTAGAAGAAACACACAAACAGCTGTTTTTTCCCCTCATTTTTCTGACATTTGCTTTCAACAGGAATGCAAATTTTTTCATTTTATTCCTTTTTTTAACTACTATTGGAGTACAACACTGGGCTCTCTCTCATTTTTACTGTGGTTTCAAACAAACCACAGCAAAAAGAGCATAATGCCTGCGTTTTGTTTTGTATGGAAATTTAAGTGTGTTTCGCGAAATTCATCGAAAGAGACTGAAACGCCGGCGTTTCAGATGAAACGCAGTAAATGTGAAAAGGCTATTAGTTAATCTGAAATTGGACCAAAAAGTATTGTGTGTACCACTCAGATATCAATTGTACCACGTTTTCCATCACTGATGCGTTTCAACACGAAGTAAAGTGTCTCGAGTGAACACACAAAACCGGATGTCGGTTGAGCATAGACCAACCCAAAGAAGAACGAAGTTTGAGGGTTTTTTTCGCGACAGTTTCGCATTATGCCAGGGGACGTGTAGTTTTGTGTAAAAGTAAGCAATATAACGGCTGAAATCAATTGCTTTACGAGCGAGGCAGTTTCCTCATTAACATTCTTAAAATACATCTTGTATTAGGCGCACCGGTAGGCGAGTTGGTGCTTGTCTATCAGCGTGGGGGTTGTGGGTTCGATTCCCACCAGAGGCTTTGGTCTGTCGCTGCAAAATTTTAGACAAATGGTCTGTGTCACCCGGTTTACCCTTGGACCCAAAATTAGAATATAAATTTACTTTGTATTGTAATAAATAAATAAATAAATAAATAAATACATCTTGTATTTTCGACAAATTTCGTGATTTACATCCGACTTTATAATCACTTCACCTTTGCCAATCTAAGTATGTACAAAATGGAGCATTCTAATACACAGGGTCAACAAAGTACCCCAAACTGTTCAATATTCCCCAATCCTCACGATGACCACAACCTGACCTGCAGTACGTGCAATAAAAGTTATTACATCCACAGCAGACCTTACACTTAAATGCCTAGACTGCATTTTAAACGAGCCAAATATTACAACACCTCTGTCCACAAAGTGTGTCTCAAGTAAGACATCACATTGTTCAAATGAATCACAATCCCGCCACCTTCAATTGGAACTAACGCGTTTGGGACGAGCTGGCCTTTCTTCCCAAAAAAATATAGACTAATTCAGGAACATGAAATTTTTCAGCGATACTTCTTCGCATCGCTCTGTGCGAAGTTGTTTGCAAGACCTGTCAAATCAAAAAGATTCGCCGGTTCTTGCTCAGCATGCTTTACTAGAGCATTCTTGAAAACCCACTAATCACACTGAAATTTCCAACGCAAATGAAACCACATTGCCGCAAGACTCATACTCGCCAGATGAAACAATTTACTTTAATTTGCCTTCAGCAGCAAATAATTTCCCACGGCCAAGTGGTGAAAATAGCAATGAGTCGCAAAACTCTATTTACCTACAACTACTGCTACTTCCTCAAACCCTTCTTCTGTACCAGTCAAAAATACTGCCGTTTACCAACCACAGCAGCCGAATACACTAGGGTGATGATTTTTAATTTTTTTTTTTTCAAAAATTATTTCCTGTTGCACGAATGAATGAACTTTGACTAAAATAACGTTTATTTAATTTAATTATAGAAATTATTTACGTGCCAACTCAGAACCCAGTTTATCAACCACAAATTCGCAGCCTATGGTGCAAAACTTCAATACTGATTGCTAGAAATTCATTGCCGAAAGATCTGAAAAATTTCTCTGGAAAAATGGTCTCTGTTTTCTTCAACGTTCGAGTGGTCAACCAAAATATGGGGATTTAACGACGGGGACAACCTTCTGACACTACAAAAAGCTCTTACAGGTGATAACGTCAAACACTTCCCTATTCATCCCTCAAATTTCCCGTAGGTTTTGGCAATCATTAAGTTATTATACGGCCTGAACATTTTTGAATTCCATTTACATTTGCAATTAATGTGAAAAGTTTGATTACTCCTATTGAAGCCTCCAATTTGACGAATGAGGTTAATAATTCCGCACTGCTTCAAGAACTACTTCAAAAATTACCAGCGTCTTACCAAAAAAAATGGGGAAGTAAAAAACTACAACAGATAAATCAAAAAAAAAACATTGCAGATGATCAACGTTTTGCCGCATATCGAAATTATAAAGATTCAACAATGTTATTTACAAAGTACTTTTTCTGCATATGAAGGACTGGATGTACAAGTCCACACTTGCGTTGATGCATATTACGCAGTCTGCTCTTTTCGGATATAAAAAGATAATGACATTGTTAATTCGCCAGTTGGTTCTAACTAGGGTAGTTCCAATTAAAATGACTTCTGTTCCTCGCTTGGAACTCATGGCGGCATTAAGGAGCTCGGTTTGCCAAATTCAATTGCGAGAATCATCCCATAAAGGTTGCTAAAAAATGTCTGGTCCCATTCGAAAACGGTGCTTAGTTGGATTAATTCCGTTTACAGGAAATATAATCAATTAGTTGCATTCAGAATCACTGACGTTTTAGAGATGAGTTCAAACAGCGATTGGCGATGGGCTCCTAGTAACCAAAATGTCGCACATGAGGGTACCAAATGGAGTCGTATACCAAAAATTATAGATTCAAATAGATGATTTTGCGGCCCAAAGTTTCTCTATTTCTCGATTGTCCACGGGGAATCGCATTTGTGGAGGCCGTGGTGTGGTAGGTAGTGTGTGCGACTATCACACAGAAGAACCCGAGTTCGAAACCGGGTAAGACCATCAAACATTTTTCAGCGGCTGTTTCCACCACGTAAATGTTGGCGACTTTACGAGTAAGAGAGCAATCTCTAAGCCATGTAAAACTTCTCTAGAAAAGCATTAGCCGTTCGGTCCCGGTCTGTGAGAATGCAAATTTTATCGTACACAGTACACTAGAGATGTTCCCCGTCTGTTCCTTCATGGAATGTTAAGGGAAATAAGTAAGTAAGTAATCGCATTTTGCGTACTTTCATTTTGCAGTCATTTCCGAAAGAGAAATGCGAGTTACAAAAAGCAGAAATTCTTTTATATCGGCAGGCTCAAGCTGAAAAGTATTCGATAGAAATTTCGAAGTCAAGTGAGCTTTATGTTAAATCGCCATTTTTGTATGAATGCCGCATTTTAAGAGGTATATGGTCGAATTGATAACGCTAATATATCGGAGGACCAAAAGCGTCCCATTATTCTGCGTAAGCAAAGTTACATAACTCATCTTATAATTGATCAATATCATCAACAATACCACCAAATTCGCCAAAAATGTTCCACATCAAAGTTATGTGACATACAGAGGATTTGGTGATTATTGTTGACTCTGCACTTCCCCGCAATATCTGGATGCGAGATAATGTGATCGAAACTATATTGGCAAGTGATGGACAAGTGCGTAGGCCAAAGGTGCTGACGTCGAAGAGAATTATAGAGAGACCAATGGCAAAGCTGGCAGTTTTGGAAGTGGCTTCCCAAAAAGGCAATGACTACGAAAATCCTTCCTGTCCTAATGAGGGGGAGAATGTTGTCGCCACTCGAAAACCCTTTTAAGATTAGAAGCTGTGTTTAACGGTAATTCTTTTGTATTCTCAATTAATTTTGGGAGTGTCAAGTAACATCTATTGTTGCTCCATTTTATTTGTACTTAGCCTGGAGAAGCGATCGAATTTGATCGAATTTGTAGTCCAGTATAATTAAATTATATTTAAATTTTTAGATATTTTAATATAGAAGCTTTGGCAATGTAATTAACAACCTTACGTTTGAAGTCAATTGTTTTTTATTACAAATCCGGTGCGTTCACGAGACGGTTTCCTCATTAACATGGGTCGTTCCCAAACAGATTATTTTTTCGGCAAGAAAAAAATAGCGTTTTATAATTGGAAACTTAATGCAATGAGAACTGGCACATCTTGGAGATTATAAATATTTTACCGTTATTGATCTAAAGAACGGCTTCCATCAAATTCCGCTCAGAGAACAGGAAATCGAGAAAACTTCTTTCTCAGTGAATATCGGTGAAATCACTAACCTTTTCTAAAGAAATTTCAACGAGCACTTGCGATATCCTTTATGTATATTTTATGTCTATATAGATGATTGTCGAAAAATTAACATCTATACTAAAAATATACTTTTATCCATTGGTGCCACACGTGGCGAGTTTTCGCCATTTTGACGATTTTTTTTAGAATGCCTATTTTTTAGACCTTTATCTCTAATGGACATTTATCTCGGATGTTTATTTCATAATAAGGAGGTTAATAATGAAAAACAACATCAGCCAAATGGCCACCACGACCACGCTTACACGACCATATCCTTTCCATTAAATTGTCCATAACCAAAAAAAAAAAACATCGTTCAGGCAAAAATTTTTATAAATTTTATGGTATACCACCAAGATATTGCGAGAGGTTACATGAAAGGAGACAAGGTGGTCGGACAAAGAATCCGATGCATCCCTTAGACGTGGGCGATCTAATTTAATTTGAAAATGTGCCTTTCTCTCTTCTTCCATCACAGCAACAATCGAAACACCAGGCATATTTTTTGATTTGTTTGTTTGTTAACTTTTTTAATTAAAATCACAGTCAAAGTGTGGAGACGTATCGAAATTTTTGACGGCGGTGGGTAAACCAGCTGTTTCTAATTTCAATGCTAAAAAAAAAACGAAAGTGCAAAGAGTGGATACAATTTCTTTCTATTTCTACATGCAACGTTGTGTGGGAAATATTAACAATTTTAGTTACGTGTGTGGAAATTCTGTGAAACTTGGAAGAAACCGCACATCAGATAGGAGGAAATGTGTAACTTTCGGTGGTGAATTCAATACGGGCAATATTTTTCCCAGCCAGTGTATTGTGATGTGACGATCTGGAAAAAATCCACCTGTCATCCTTGCCATAACTCCGACATTAAGCATGCTTCAGGATGCGTTGGTACCAACACATCCATACCAGTCGATGGAATGTTTATCATCCATCACTAAATAAAAGCGGAACGCGTTCATCGATTTTCACGGTCTAGGTCTCAATTTGTTCATACGTTATGTAGGTTTACGCAAAAGTAATAAGCCTTGACATATATTTCGGGAACGCGCCAGGGCGTCCTCCGATAACGGGTACCTCAGGAAAAAAATCCTTCAGGCAATCATCATAATTTTTAATACACCACTATGAGCTTGATTTGCAGATATTAAACTGCGATTTGTGTCACTGTGTTCTCTTCGAAACACAAGAAATATATCGAAAATCATCTGAAAAAAAACTGAGGGTCTACATGTGCAGGTGCATGTTTATTTAAAATAGGTCGTCGCATACGTAACTTCTCTCGAGATTTCTTGTCATCCGCAGCAGCAAACAGAAACACAATGTTGTCCTATACCACAAATTGTCAAAGCATTTGGGGAAAATTGTGGTCAACCAAATTTGTTTTTATAAATAATATTTTGTTTTTTGTACTTCAAATTCGTACGAAAAATTCTTTATTGACAATAATTCACAAAATTTAATAGGACAAAAAAGCCAAAACACAATCATATTATCCCATAAATTGATACAAAAAAAGTGTTTGTTGCCAGTCGGTGTGTACTGGTGACTGTGTTGACTTTTTCGAATAATAACTGCCCGGAGTGGACTTAATAAAGAAGATCCCCAGTCTACCAAATCTTCTAGGCAAAACCTTACTCTCGTGGGGAGAATCCATTTCTTCATTTCGGAGATGGGTTCGCTGAAAAAAAGCGTCCGTAACTAAGAAACCTAAGATACATTTTTTGCGAGGATTCACGGTATCACAGCGGGGCCTCTTGATGGATTCATGTGAGATATTATTTCGGCAGCTTCCAAATTAACCTAATCTTATATTAGGTTTAACTAGAATTTAAACATATCCTAAAATGTATCGATATATACAGGGTTCCCCAACAAGAGGTGTTATTTTGGAATTCAATGAAAAATATTTTTTTTTTTAGATAAATGACCGAATGTTTGTATCATAATAAGGATGAAGGTATGCCGTTAATAATGAAAAACAACATCAGCCAAATGGCCACCACGACCACGCTTATAGGACATACATTACATATCCTTTTCATGGAATTTTCCATAACCAAATCGCAAAGTGGCTGCTCTATGTCCTCGAGACCCTCAGAATTATATCTTTGAGGTCTTGAATCGACGCTGGGCTTATCTTTCCTTATCTTTCACGTGACCCCAAAGAAAGAAGTCGCAAGATCTCGGTGGCCAATTGTGATCGAGAGATAAGATGGTACGGAAAATTTTTAATTTTACGAACTGTGACTGCAAGATTTTCACAATTTTTGTAGTGAATTTTAAGAATTTCAATGCTCCTCCGATAACGGGTGTTTAAAAAAAATACCACTTGTGGGAGAACCCTGTATTATTTGGAAAATAGCTATTTGGTTTCAGTTTTAGGGAGAGATTCAAGGGGCAAACACACCAGTCGATGGAATGTTTATCATCCATCACTAGAACACAACAATACTAATTGGGGATAAGTACTATTTGACACAATCCTCAGGGTCAAAACCAAAAACCGAAGTTGGAGAAAGCGTTTCCCTTGAAATGGCGAGGCCCAAAATATTAATAATTACAAGGAAACAGATAATCTCAAGATACACAGCGTACTTTTCATTTACGAGTAAACGTGTTTCTTTTTGTGCTAATAACATTTATAGCTTTTTGAGTTTTTGTTACAAATATAATTGTGTGAAAATCTGGTGCAAGCTAAGTGAAAGTTTTTAAACGTTTCATTTGTATGTGTCATTTTGTGCAAGTTATTTATTAATTCTTGTGTTAATAGTAATTTTAGAAAAAAAAAACTATCTTTAATTTTGTGTTGTGTTTGTGGTATACAACAGCAATAATAACATTGCCTATGTTAGTTACATCTTTTTTTTTGTGTTTATCATTCATCCTTCGTGTAACAAATAGAACAGTTGCTAAACTAAGTTCAATAGTTTTGTTCTATACCAATATTTCATATTATGTTTTTTTGTTTGTTTGGATAAATAATTAATTAAAATAAATAATTGCCTCTTCTAAAGGAGTTTTTGCAATATGTAATATGATATTAAATATAGGCTCTTACAAAAAAAGAAAAAAAAAACGTCTGTATTATTATTTCGATGCCTGTATGAAAATGAAGAGTATTCGCTGGTGTTGTCCGAACTGTAAAAACCATGATCAGTAATTGTATAAATTCTACCAGTAGATGAAAAAGACATCCATGATATTCGTAAAGATTCTTCTTCTTTACATCTTCAATTTAACATGTTTGAAATATAATTCTGCAGTTATAAGGGTCTAAATAAAGTAGATATTGTTGAAACGACACCAAAACGTAAAAACATTCGCGCCCCTTTATCTATACCGTCAATTGTTACCAATGCTGCCAGACAATTTTTTGATCGTCAAATTTAGAAAAAGATAGTCAAAATCGTCAAATAACAAAAAGTCGTCATGTACGCAAAAATACCTATTTTTGTTTTTTGTTATTTTCCAAGTAAAACACTAAAATCAAAATCAAATTATGTACACAATATGGTGCAAATGGACACGTTTTCAGTACAATAAGAAATGTAGCACTTGATTTTTTTGTTTTTGTTGTAATGTTACGGATCTAATCAGCTAACTTTAAAATACAATTCTTCAAATTAACCCTATCTTTTGTTTTGTCTTATTTCTGAGTTTCTGGTTGAATTTTCCTTGTTGGTGTATTGAGGGACTTATAGTAAAATTTCACGGAGAATATTTCTGCGGAACATTTTAAAACCTTAAATCCCTGTTTTAATGGTAAAAGAAGGACAAAAAAGACCCATACCTTGAGGAGTTAGAGGGTTAATGTAGATCTTAGAGAGTTAGGAATAAAAATCGGCATCCGGATTTCGATTTTAGTTGAGAACTACAAATGTGTACAGAAGTGTACATACTGCCAGCCTTAAAAGATCCTAATCTTTTAACAGAAACAAATACATTAGAAACGAACAAATAATGATTACATATATCCTAAAAAACACGAGGTAGCGCGAGAATCCAAAACAAGAGAAGTATGATGATTGTGGTAATGATGCATGTTGAGAAGCTGAGACTGGGTAGTATGTTGTTGACATTAGTTTTATATGCCTATTAGATTATTTCCGCAGCTGTTTTTTGCACATCTTTTTCAAAATCCAACTCCAGATCACTATGATTGAGAAGCCGCAAAGGAAACCCTGTTTTTGGGAATTACAGGCATTTTATATACCTATATACCAGCAGTTCGTTTGAGCATGACATATGGTAAAGATGACATAAGTGTTGACAGGCTTCATTCTCAATATAACGAATTCTTCAAGAATATCACTCCCACTCTTTTTGTTGTTTTTGTCCGCAGCCAGTTTATCGTGTACGTTTTTAAGGAATCAGTTTGTTTCCAAAAGTTGCGGATTCCCAAATTTGATTTCGACCTCGCTGTGATATCCTTAATTTCGATCTTAAACTTTATCACCGGAAGCAGCTCTGTCAGAATGTTGCCTCTGTCATCAAACAATGCACCAATGATACCATCTTGAAGTTCTTCAAAGCCTTCAAGAACTGCCAACATATTCGTTACTGACCCTAGTATCGTTTCCGTGTCAATTATCTGATTGACAGCTTTCGCCACCGCACGAATAGCACTGCTCAGTGTTTGCATATTGTTAAACAGCGACTTGCTTTTCTCCTTAATTATTTCAGGCGTCACGTCCTGGAGCGATGATTTATTACTCTGAAAGGTATATGAATGATAGATCTGGTATCGGTTTATCTTCATTCTTGTTAACAAGATCCTCGCTTCATCCAGTCCCGCTTTGTGTTCTCGGAAATGCTTGTATGCACCACCACGTTCCACGTTGTTTTGGCAAGTCCCACAGTAGCCACATTTTCCAAGCAAATGCCTGTCTTATTAGTACTACTTATACTAAGCCTATAACCGACAGGACGATTAATTTTCTGAAATAACGGTAATATCTTATTTTTAATGACATTTATATTACAATTTTTTCTTTTTTCATAATTGTTTTTTAATAAAAATGTATTGTCCATTCTTTTGCATTTCCTACTTTTCGTAGGTTCTTTACAGGAACTGGATGGTTTGTCCATTACTTTATTCTCAGTTCCATGAGTGGGAAAATGGCAAACATTTTGGATTGATCTTTCGGTATCCCCAATGACGGTCCTTACGTCCACCATTCTACATTAACTATCCGAACTCATTCCAGCTCGGATGACCCTCCCCCGCTTCCAGCTCAGCGGTGGAAGATTATCGTCTATCAGAAGAACTCTTGTCATTGCTTGAATATTTTCGACCGAACATTTTTTATCTGGATCTTCTGAATCTGTCGAAACATATTCATCAATCAAAGAATTTGCACTAGTTCGATCTTCATCGTCGATCCGATTATTCGATGTCTCAGACTTATTTTCGTTAGCTGTCAGATTATTACTCTTCTCAGCTTTGTTTTCACCATTTTTTATTTGTCCGACAGCCGTCGCTAACAAAACGTGATCATCATCAATGCCTGTGTTATTATTCACCACCGCACTTTTGGGAGTTTGATTCTCCATGTGAAGCAAAGAATGATGATTGCCATTGCAACTTCTGCAACAACCAGTACTGGTACATGTCCTTTTGACATGACCCCTGTTTACACATATGGAACACACACTGTGCTCCACAACCATATCCCATTTTTCTTTGACGGGTAGGCTTCGATACTTTAAGCACCTATTAAATGGATGCCCAACTAAACATTTCAGCGGACACTTTGGCATAAATATATTTTTTTAAGGTTTTGCCATCTGAGAGAATTTGCCTCCCATGATTCTTTATTCATTCCTGAAGGATTTACCAATTTGGCGTCTTTTTCGACAGTAAATTGTTGGCTTGCCTCTACGGAATACTGCTCTTTTTCGATTCCTGGAATCTGCAAATAACGACCAATTAAATCATAGAACCAATCAGTAAGATCATCGTCTGGGAATTCTCTCAAGTACTCGACAAACACTGATTCTGTGATTATGAACCTCTCTTTTAAACTGTTCATTGAAATATTTTTCGACCTTGTCTTTTCAAGAGATATTTGAATTTCCTTACTAACCCATGACTTTTCATTGAAATATTTTTCGACCTTGTCTTTTCAATTTTCACATCTAAGTCATTCAAGAGATATTTGAATTTCCTTACTAACCCATGACTTTTCATGGTTGCCGAACGCAGCTGGATGGTTTGTCCAAATTGCTTGCTCGACTCGGAATTCATCCAATGCTGCAATTTTCCTGCATTACCCATATCTAACCCTGTTAAAGCACTACCGTCCTTTAAAGAACCCGATAGTAAAGCAATATCAATTTTGATATGTTCGTCTACCTTCCTCTTCATGTGGCAGTATAAACTTTCAAACAGTTCCATTGCCTCCTGGACATCATTCACGAATGTCCTTTATGATCTGCAGTCAACGACGGCAGACGGAGTTCCTCAACACTGTCCTGAAATTCTCTTTTACACTCCATAAAAGACATTTTCAAATTATTGAGATGTTTTATTCGGCTTTCCCTAGCTACATCACCCTGAGTCAATGTGCTCAGTTTATTGTAGAGCCTACCTACTTCACTGCCTAAAAACTCTAGCCTCTGAACTATTCCCATTTTTGGCATTATTAAACCAAAACAAAAATAGTTTTAAGTATTGTTATACGCGACGCGGAATATTATTTTTTACCGGATTATTCAATATTTTTTTTTGTAATAAGCATTTGTAAATTTTTTTTTAATTTTTCGTCCGATAATTTGTTCCCTTTTCTCACACGCGTGATCTTTGTTTTTTTACACCAATGAGTATTTGAAGATCCTTACCACTGATGGGGGCAAACTAGAAATTTCAATGGTTAACGTAGGGGTCACCAAAACGTAGATCTTAGGGAGATGGAATAAAAAACGTCAGCCCGATTTCGATTTTAGTTGAGAACTACAAATGTGTACAGAACTGTACAGTAACATTTTATATAAATTTGATGAACACACTATATACTTCAAACGTAAACTTCACTCGATTTTCTAAAAGACACGTAAACTTTCAAAACGTCTATTTTTGGTGTCTTTTTTTGGTCTCCTCTATCAAAATTTATAGGTCGGACCTTAAAATTTCGAAAAAAAAAGGATTTTGTTTTACAGTGTTATTATTATATAAAAACCAGTGGACAAATAGTAAGTTCGGCCGGGCCGAATCTTATATACCCTCCATCATGGATTCATTGCATTTCAATACCCATATGTCCATGTTTGTCAGGGGCCGGTTTTTGGGCCGCTCGTGACCCGATAGTCCCAGGAACCCGATCACAAATTTTATCCAAATAATGAAAATAAATGCATATTTGGGTTCGTGAGTAAATTTCGTTGCACTTCGCCCTTTTTTGGGCCCCAAGGGTCCACGGAACCCATGAGCACGCCCATTTTTGGGATTTTTTTCCCCATCTATAAATTATATAAACTTAGAACAATTTTACCAAAAAAAATCAGATGTAGTGAAAAAAAATATTTGAAAAATTTGATTATGGCCGGGATATATTTAGTACCGTAAAGGGGAACTTTTTCCCCTTTGGTCCGATATTGCCCATTCTCGAACTTAACCTGCTTAACATCTTCCTACAAAATTTCAGCTTCTTAGCGTTGGTCGTTCGCACTCTATCGTGATTTCAACAGACAACAGACGGACGGTCGGACAGACGGACATCGCTAGAATGTCTTAGAATGTTACACTGACCGATAATATATATACTTTATAGGGTCGCAGATCACTCTTTCGAGGTGTTGCAAACGGAATGACAAACTTAGTATATACTCCATCCTATGATGGAGTGTATAATTAAATTATTGATATCTGTTCCGCTGACATTTTTGCTCTAAAATGAATTCGAATTGTACACAGGCATTACGACATTTAATATCACGATTTCCGCTAACATATTTGAAATGTTAGAATGCTGAATTTTATTCCTGAATTCGTTTTTAGAGATAATCGTAGGAATAATCCGGGGTTATTGCCTACCAATGTCCATTCTGAATAACTCTATAAAAATAAAAGAGAATGCCGTCCGTGTGAACACGCATAACTTTATAACGGATCGTCCGATTTTCACGATTTTGGGCTTGATGAATTCGTGTTGGCCCAAGGAAGGACATAGGATGTAAAATCCTGGAAGATTGTACAATGGCTCACAAACGCGCATTGGAAGCTTTAAAGCGCACATTGAAAGATTTACGGAATGACACACGACATTTCGGTGGCGCATTGATTTTGTTGTCAGGCGATTTTCGTCAAACGCTGCCTGTCATTCCAAGATCAACTCCAGCAGATGAATTGAACGCTTGCCTGAAGGCGTCGGCTTTATGGCAATACGTGAAGAAATTGCAGTTGAAAACGAACATGCGAGTTGCTTTACGAAGTGACCAGTCCGCTGAGGAGTTCTCTAGGCAATTGTTGGCGATGGGTAATGGCGTGATTCCAGTCGAATTAGTTACCGGCTTAATTGAATTTCCACAGAATTTTTGCAGCATTACAACTACGCCGGAAGACCTGATTATGAAGGTTTTTCCGAATATCGCGCAGAATTATGTTGACCATGATTGGCTGAGTGCACGAGCGATTTTGGCTGCGAAAAACAAGGATGTCGATCATTTGAATTTCGTCATTCAAAATGATATCTCCGGTGAGTTGCATTCATACAAATCCGTCGACTCCGTGATGGATGAAAACGAAGTCACGAACTATCCGACAGAATTTTTGAATTCTCTGGATGTCCCGGGCTTGCCGCCACACTTTTTGAAATTGAAAGTCGGCTCAATTATAATCTTGTTGCGTAATCTCAATGCACCAAAACTTTGTAACGGTACGCGTTTGATTGTGAAGACACTCAAATCAAATGTCATTCAAGCGACGATTTTGAGGGGAAAATTCAAGGGCGAAGATGTTCTCATTCCGCGGATTCCTCTTATTGCGAACGATTTGCCATTCGTATTTAAGCGTCTTCAATTTCCGGTGCGTCTCGCCTTCGCTATGACAATTAATAAGACGCAAGGACAATCGCTGGATGTTTGTGGAATCAATCTTGAGTTCCCATGTTTTTCACATGGTCAATTGTATGTGGCGTGCTCACGTGTCGGCAAACCTTCCGCTTTGTACGTGTACGCGCCAGAGAACAAAACGAAAAACGTTGTGTACCATAAAGCACTTCAGTGAAAAAGCGGAAGGTTGGCTGATAACTCAATCATTGCGGTTTGATTAAAGCACATCGTTATTCTTTTACTTTAGTTATTTCCATTGTATTTAACACAACTTTTTAATAAAGAATTTGAATTGACTGAGTTATATAAAGCAGCAAGTGCATGCTCGGAATTATTTTTTTCGTTGCATTAACGAATTTAAGCGGAACGAAGTTCGCCGGGTCAGCTAGTAACTCTATAAAAACGTATTCTGAACAACGAGAACTCTTAAATATTGTTTATCAAAATGTTAGGGGATTAAATTTAAACTTTCTGACTTATGGTTTTGAGTATGATATAGTTGTGTTTTCGGAAACTTGGCTCCGAGATAAGGTTTAAATACTAAAGTGTTGTCGGATAAATATCACATTTATTGAAGTCAATTCTGTGTTGCCTTCTAAATTAATTGATGTTGAGGTATTTGAAATTGTCGAGTTTATTTGAGTTAAAATTTCCATATCTAATACTTTATTTGTTACATACTCTTATATGCCTCAAAATTCCTATTCTGATCTTTAAAAATTGTAATTAATGGTTTGGGATCCTCCAACTTTAAACTTATCTTGGGTGATTTCAACCCGTTTAATGTTATTTGGAACTTTTCATTAGTATTTGAGTTGATTCATTTCTTCAAAAAATGTCTGATATCGGTATTTTTCAGATAAATAACTTTCCCAATGATAGTCAGAGTTTTCTGGACTTAATATTTGTAGATAATACTGATTCTTTCTCCGTACATCCCATTGATCCTACATCGATTTCTTATCCCGAAGATTAATATCGTCCACTTTGAATATAATTTGCGATTATAGACAGTCTGGAAGCAATACAGAACTAATTATGGAGAACGTTTTGTTTCCGGAAAACATGGTCATGGATTGGACATAGTCGTTTATTGTTTTCGCGAATTTCAGCTATGGTGTCTGAGGAAATCAAAAATGAAGTGAGAGAGTCAGATTATAAGAGAAATCCGGCACCTTGCGTTTTCATAATTTGTGTTTTTTGTTTAACAAAGAACTTTCGTGAAGGGATGCCAACTAGTCCAAAGTAGTTAGGTGCACAATTGAGGCATCTAAGTGAACATTACTTAAGAAAATTTTTCAGTTAAGGGCACAAGTTGGCGAGCAGAAATAGAAAAGGCAGCTAACCGAAAAACACTGTACAATGTATGTATATTTGTATATTTGATAATATTTAGTTTTTCCATATATTTCATGTATTTAAATTTTTGGTTGATGGGCGCGGCCACTAAATATTATCCGATCAGCCCCAAATTTTAAATTTAATGGTTTTAGACCAAAAGGAAACAGAATCTGCCCGGCACTTCAAAATTTATTTTTAACGACCGGTCTAGTACACATGTACCGACGAAGCATAAACACTTACTCGAAGTGACGAAAAAACAAATGTTCACATTTGTAGGAACAACAAAATCTTCGAATAACTACTAGTTGTTACTCGGCTATGGTCTCTGCCAGCGAATACATGTTCCTCTTTCTCTTTTATTCGAACATACCGACAGCGATCTTGTCGAGTACGTCGCGACAGCGAAAGTGATTGCGGTACTCTATGTACAACGTTCAGTATAACAAATAGAAGGAACAGTTGTCTATGATTTCTTATCGCCTTTCAGTGTCTAATGAAAATGAATACTCTTGAAGTAAGTTTATTTAAAATTATAACAAAATAAAATAATATCGATTAAAGACTATAATTGACTGATTTTAAATATACGTATGTATATATTTCAATTTTAAGTTTTTACTTTTTTTTTGTTACCTAAAAGGCTCAACCTCTGTGTATATTTACTTGATTTACATAACATCATAAAATAAAAATGATATCTAAGCATAACCATAATATAAATATAATATAAAAATTATATATACATAAGTACAACCGTAAAATAGACGAACATTGGTACTGAAGTTTATAACTCTGATCAAACGAATAATTTGATTTTGTTTAATATAAAAACATAAGTTAAAAAAACTTTATTGTTTTTTTTTTAAAGGTCACGACATAACTCTTATATTGCCATACAGCAAAATAGGTGGTATTATATTTTATTTAAATTCAAAATAAAGTTAAGTTGCACAACAGTCAACGTGTCAATGTTACCTACTGTATATCGCCACTAAAACAACAAATGTTTGAAATAACTGAAAATCCATGCACAAAATACCAGTTAAATTTTAATTCGAATGTCAAAACCATCATCAACGAATTGTTAATACTCGAGGTACCACGTGAAGTGAACATCATATTCGCAGTACTTTTTCTGTGTTGTTCTCATTTGTATATTTGCTTTTTATATGCTTTTTTCGGAACACATTGTGCTGCGGCTACATACTCTTCTGTATTTGATATACAACCGTTCTCTTCACTTCATTGCTTGCGCTCTGAGAGAGCGAGTATGTACACAGAAAAAAATACGGGCCAAAAATATTCAATTACTGTCGTAATTGAAATTAAGCTTGGATATCAATTAATGTTGTAATTGAACTTAGAAATTCTTGGTGAAATCAATGTAAAAAATAGTAAAAAAATCAATTACTTATTTAAAATTTGAGTAATTGAATTCACAACTTTTGTAATTGTAAGAAAATCAATTAAAAAAGTAATTGAATTGACGAATTCCATACAAACTTCGTAATTGATTTCAAAAATATGTTTTTTCTGTGTATTTACTCGTTTCGAATTAGAACTTCATATGTGCAGCGAAAAGTTATTCGTTGCAGACCTCTAGTACATAAGCTCATCTGTTGCTACACGTACATACGTGTATGTACATATGTATGTCAAACATAGCAAGACGGACTACAAAATACAGGGTTCTACAACAAGAGGTGTTATTTTGAATCACCCGGTATTTCGGTAGCTGTCACTTTTGAAGCTTTTATTCTTTGACATTTGACAAGTAGAAACTACGCTATTAACGATACACGCTTCAACAACATATTGAAATTATTAAAATTCACTACAAAAATGGTGAAAATCTTGCAGTCACAGTTCGCAAAACTAAAAAGTTTCCAGACCGTGGTATCTCTAGAAGAGGTGACCACAATTGGCCACCCAGATCTTGTGATTTAACTCCTTGCGACTTCTTCCTTTGGGGCCACGTGAGAGCCCAGCGTCGATTCAAGACCTCAAAAATATAATTCGTGAGGCTATCAGAACATAGGGCAGCCTCTTTGAGATTTGGTGAAAAAAATGGAAAATTTCATGGTCCTGCAAGCGTGGTCGTCGTGGCCATTCGGCTGATGGAGAACCCTGTAGAATAACAAACGCAATAAACATGTATGATCCAAATTATCCGATGTAGCCTATAGGTTAACTCTTCTGGGGAGACAGTTGGACTCTTAAGACATTTCCAAATGAGATTTGTTCTCACTCTAGAAATGTATCAGAAAACGTGAAGTCCACAACTCCAGCCGAAGCAATGTTCTTGTTTTCGGAGGAGCAACCCGATATTTTGATGCCGCTAAATTTATTATAACATTTCTAAATAAATAAAATACGCCTTTTTAGAAGCATCACCAATTCCTTGAACTTCAATTTGAATGGAATGTGGCATACGAACAAATTGACTTAATGTTACACTCTCCACAAGTCTGCTTTCGACTCTGTATGGCCCAATGGATTCATCTTTAAATTAAACTAACTTAAAAATCCTTCGGAGCTTTCTAATAACTTCAGTGTCTTTTTGGATTCTGCATTCTCGGACCAAGTACATATAACGGCAGGATGAACGCAAGGATCATGTCTATCGCCCACTTTATATAATATTTTTACGGCAATTATCCCCAACTTTCCAGAATCTGCATTCGTCTTTTTTCGCAGATTGTCTTCAATGGCAGCGTTCATACAAGAAAACTGCAAATTGCTCAAAATAAGGCTTTAATGACACTATTCTACTCGAGGTTTACACACCCTAGCTGGCACGAAACTTGTGTGTAAATATTAAAATATCTAAAAGCGTTCTCGTAGTAACGTAGTAACGAAATGTTTTTGATGAATTTCCATCAAAATTACTATTACTAACAGGAAAAAAATCCTAACCACGCATTTATGTTATTTCTGAGAGTATATAGGTAAAATTACGAGACTACAATTCCATTAATTTAGAACATTTGTCTGATGATATCTACATAAGGGATTTTTTCTCTCTATATGATACCAACAATACAGACGTGCAGCTTTCGTTCATTAAGAGTTTATTGCGGGATCTATTTGAAACACATGTACTTGAAGTAACTAAATTAGTCAAATCTAGAAAACTTTAGTGGTTAAACCATCCTAATATTATATGTGCGATAGAAAATATGGATTTTGCTCTGCGAGCCTTTGATGTGATAGAAACAAATTAATTTTTAGGAAATATAGAGCTATTGTTCGTAGAGTCATTAGACAACACAAACGAGCTCATAGAGTCCTTGTATTTCGTGACGTTAATAATTCGCACGATTTTTGGTCTCGTATGAAATCGTAATTTGTTGAATACAATTCTGATGACTGCCAGCGCTATCCAAAGTTCTGGAAATTATTCTTAAAGAACAAATCTGTACCCATTTAGATATTTTTTGTTAATAGATCAGTGTCAATCTGGTTTTCGGAAGCATCACAGCACGACGTCGCTGATGCTTCATATTACAGAGAACGTGAGACGTATAATCGACCTAAAGCATTATCTAGCAATGCTTTTGAGATGTGAGTGAAGTTAAATTCTTTTTTATATTCTTTTTTCGGCGAAAACCTCCGGTCCTCAAAGGGTTAATAAAGTTATATTCTTTTTCTGTTAAGTTATATTCTTTTTCTGTTAAGTTATATTCTTTTTCAGGTAAAGTTATATTCGGAATATAACTTTCTGGTTTATGAAAAACAATTTATATTCGGAATATGACTTTTTGGCTCATGGAAAACAACGTAAATTCGGAATTTAAATTTTTTTCACTAAGTGGGACTTAGTGCGTCCATGGAGAAAAAATTGAAATACTTTCCACTATGACAATACCCTTCAATTAAAGCTAATAGTGACCCCTAAAATCGCTAGACGGACATTTGTCTGAAATAATTTTAGAAATGTCGTATTCTTCGTCTGAAAAAGTGAAAATGTCCGAAATTGGTCAATATTTGGACTTAGTGCGTCCATGGAGGAAAAATGGAAATACTTTCCACTATGACACTACCCTTAAATTAAAGCTAAAAGTGACCGCTAAAAACGCTAGACGGACATTTGTCTGAAATAATATTAGAAATGTCGTATTCTTCGCCTGGAAAAGTGAAAATGGCCGAAATTGGTCAATATTTGGACTTAGTGCGTCCATGGAGGAAAAATGGAAATACTTTCCACTATGACACTACCCTTAAATTAAAGCTAATAGTGACCGCTAAAAACGCTAGACGGACATTTGTCTGAAATAATATTAGAAATGTCGTATTCTTCGCCTTGAAAAGTGAAAATGGCCGAAATTGGTCAGTATTTGGACTTAGTGCGTCCATGGAGGAAAAATGGAAATACTTTCCACTATGACACTACCCTTAAATTAAAGCTAATAGTGACCGCTAAAAACGCTAGACGGACATTTGTCTGAAATAATTTTAGAAATGTCGCATTCTTCGCCTGGAAATGTGAAAATTACCAAAATTGCTCTAGAGAAGAATTGTCAATTTAACGCTGTTTTCCTCTCGATTGGAAATACTATTATAGTATAAGTAAAACTGCTTGCTTAAATGTTATATGAGTATTAATTTTATTTATTATTACATAACAATTATTACTATAAGATTAAACATAATAAAGCGATAAATAAATAAATATATATTATTAAGACTTTTGACATAAAGTATATAAGCACTAAGTCCAAATATGGACCAATTTCGGCCATTTTCACTTTTCCAGGCGCTTTAATTTAAGGGTAGTGTCATAGTGGAAAGTATTTCCATTTTTCCTCCATGGACGCACTAAGTCCAAATATTGACCACTTTCGGCCATTTTCACTTTTCCAGGCGAAGAATACGACATTTCTAAAATTATTTCAGACAAATGTCCGTCTAGCGTTTTTAGCGGTCACTATTAGCTTTAATTTAAGGGTAGTGTCATAGTGGAAAGTATTTCCATTTTTTCTCCATGGACGCACTAAGTCCCACTCTAGAGTAATTTTGGCCATTTTGCTTCAGATTGTATTTTAGTGAAAAAAATTTAAATTCCGAATTTACGTTATTTTCCATGAGCCGAATATAAATTGCTTCTCATAAACCAGAAAGTTATATTCCGAACATAACTTGTTTCCTATGAACCAAAAAAAAAGAATATAACTTAAACTGAAAAAGAATATAATTTACCTGAAAAAGAATATAACTTAACAGAAAAAGAATATAACTTTATTAACCCTTTGAGGACCGGAGGTTTTCGCCGAAAAATGAATATAAAAAAGAATTTAACTTCACTCACATGCTTTTGAGTCGGTCAACCATGACATTCTTTGTAGTAAACTAAATACGCAGTTTATGTTCTCTTTTACGTCTTGTTATTTGCAATACCCGATGATCTGATGTGCGTCACATTTCGTCTGGTGTTCCATATTAGGACCCATTCTCTTCATGATGTATGTTAATGATATTCGTTCGTGCATTCAAAGTTCCATGTCAAGCATATATGCTGATGATATTCAGTTGTTTACCTCCCGCCGTAACTTCTTTATTACAGATTGTATTAGGCATTAGATGCCGACATTGGACGAATTTACGATTGGTCATTGCGGAACAATAGAGGAGGTGTCAGACTTCCAAGTTTTTGTCCAAAACTTTGTTTAGCTATAGCTTAACTATATTATTATTACACGATTTCTAAGGTAGGCGGGCTGGTAAATTTGTATGGGAGGTACCAGAGGGAGAGTGGCCAGACTTCCAAGTTTTTGTCTGAAACTTTGTACAGTTATAAGTTTACTAAGTACAGAATTTGGGCAAGATCGCGTTGGGCATAATGATATTATTACACGATTTCTGAGGAAGGCGGGATGGTACATTTGTAAGGGGAGTTGCCAGACTTCCAAATATCAGATTTGTACGGGAGGTACCCGAAATGGTGTGGCCATATAGCCCATATACAATCCCATAAGCAGTTTTGTGGAAAAAAAACTCCTTCGAAAGTTATCGTGCGTACCAACAGGACAGACAGACGTACAGACGTAGATTGCTCAAACGATTTAGAAAGTCATGAATCGAATTTGGTTCAAAGACACCTGGGGTGTAATGTGAATATTTCTATGTGTTACACATTTGAGCCGTATGAAATGATATATACCCTTCTACCCGTAGGGTGAGAGTATCAAAAAATTTCCGAACCAAATGCATTTTCTGCAGCAAAGGTGTACATTTTTTAATTCCAAAAATCTCATATTTTCGTAATGTTAATAAACCATCTGCTAGTACCGAATTTATTTTGATTCCCTGATCACGAATCTTCTGTTTGTTTTAAATTCCATTAAGTGTTTTTCGAGATATGACCATTTGAAAATCGCACGTATTGAAAAATACGATGAGTAGTTTTCCAGTTGTTCGCTAATTCAGACTTTGCAAAAAGTTACTTATTTATTCAGCACAATATCATTTGGTCCGCTGAACACAAATCTATCATTTATTTTCCAATATTTTGAGTAATTTTAGAATAAGATCATTTGAGATATCTCTGCATATAAAATTGTAGGTACTGATTTGCAGTATTTTAAAGTATATTTTTAGTTATATATAGATTGAAAGAAATAATACACACATTACATTTTTTTTATTATGTTTTTATTGTAGTGATATACAAAAATCGTATATTTTCATGTATAAAAAACACAAAAATATAACTTAATGATATGTATGCAATTTTAAATTTAGGGCACCAACTGATTACAAAATGGATATATGTTTGAATAATTTTTCCTCCCTTTTCTGCAGAAATATTTGACCTTTGGCATTGTATTGCAGATGGTTCTTTGATCCAATGTTTATTAAAATAAGTTTTAGCTTTACGGAAATTTACTAGCGCTTCGTTTATAATACAGTCGAGCCCGGTTAAAACGTGCACCGGTTTTAACGAACTTTTGCCTGTAACGAACCCGGTTATAGTAAAAACCGGTTATAACGATCTTTTGCTATTACGAACTATATTTTTGGTACCTTTTTCGAATTTCCATTTGTTTTTTTACGGTTATAGCGAACACTGAGTCATTCTGATTTTTATGGAGGAAACAAAGAAAACGACCTGGAAGATCTCATTTTGTTTAATTTAGTACACATAAGGAAAATTAATTCTTATTGTTTTGTGTTTTAATTGTTTTGTTTTTTTCTTTGAATTGAATTATTTAGTTTGATTTCACATTATTTACTCTATTCGAGTTTACCCTGGATATAACGAACTTCGCTTATAACGAACTAATTTGTCGAGTCCGTAGGAGTTCGTTATAACCGGACTCGACTGTACCAAAATGGTTTGAATCAAAGTTATAATTCGAAAACCAAACATCCGACCACGGTCCAGATATGAATACACATATATCATGTAGTTGTCATATATCATGTAATTGTCGATCAGTATATATGCTAAAATGTCATTATATATAGCTCTTTTTCGAATTATCATATGACGACAGAAATATTTTTACAAATTCATACTCTATATTTATTTATTTTGTATATGGCTAACACTCAGGGGATGCCCCCTATAAGCGCACTGTGCTAGCAATATTGAACTGTGCTAGCAATAGCAAATAAGGGTGTTGGAAGGAGAAAAGAGGGAGTAGTGGTTGTTGACATTAGTCTTGAATTTGAGTATGTCGCAGCTGGCAGGAAATACACTTGATGGAAGATTATTCCACATACGAACGGTTCGGCTAAAGAACGAATTTTCTGTATAGTGCGTCGTCCGGTCAACCGGCAACGGATGAGATACCCTAGATAGCCGTGTATTGCGACTAATTGTTCTAACTTCAGGGACCAGACAGCGGATATCTGACGAACAGATATCGTTAAAATATCTATAGAAAAGCGATATACAACCCACATTCCGACGATGCTGAAGGGAGACAATAGAGTTGGATACCCTACCATCCCCAATCATCACCACCGCTATCCTATGTACACGGTCCAAAAGCTGCAAACATGTCTTGGGAGCTCCTGCCCATATATGGGAGTTGTATTCCATTTTAGGCCGGATGTAGGTGGTGTAAATATTTACGAGATCAGATGGAGTGAAGTATCTCTTGCACAGCTTCAAAAAGCCTACACACTTGAATGCTGCTTTCGGCACTTCAAATATATGGCTAGCCCAGCGAGCATCACCCTGTATCTTCATTTTTTTTTTTTTTTTTTTGACTAACACTCAGGGGATGCCCCTTTTGAATGCAATGCACTGTGTTAGCGATAGGAAATAAGGGTATTGGAGGGAGTAGTGTTTGTTGATGTTCGCCTTGAATTTGATAATGTCATAGCAGGCAGGAAAAACACTTGCTGGAAGATCATTCCACATGTGAACAGTACGGCTGAAGAACGAATTTTCTCTATAGTGAGTCGTCCGGTCAACCGGCCACTTCACAATGAACGGATGAGAGACCCTGGATAGCCGCGTATTCAGGCTAAATGTTGTAGCGTCAGGGACCAGACGACGGATATCTTGTGAACAGATACCATTAAAATATCTATAGAACAGCGATATACAATCCACAATTCGGCGATGCTGCAGGGAGACAATAAAGTTGGATAACTTACTATCCCCAATCATCACCACCGCTCTCCTCTGTACACGATCCAAAAGCTGCAAAGATGTCTTTGAAGCTCTTGCCCATATATGGGAGTTGTATTCCATTTTAGGCCGGATGTAGGTGGTGTAAATATTTACGAGATCAGATGGAGTGAAGTATTTCTTGCACAGCTTCAAAAAGCCTAAACACTTGAATGGTTCTTTCGGCACTTCAAATATATGGCTAGCCCAGCGAGCATCACCCTGTATCTTCATTTTTTTTTTTTTGACTGTCATCCGCAAAGGAGTAGATTGGGTTCACAGTCTGCCCCAACAGGTCGTCAATGAAAATAAGAAATAGAGAAGGAGAGAGGACAGAGGACAGAGCCTTGTGGCACTCCTGCGGTCAACCTATGCTCGTTGGATGAGACACCATCTATAACAACTCGTATAGAGCGATCCCTGAGAAAACTCGATATGAATCGAGAGAAGGTATTACCGACACCAAATGCAATAAGTTTTGATATGAGTACTCCGTGCCAGACCCTATCGAACGCCTTGGAAATATCCAGAGCCACGACCTTACTTTCACCAAGGCGGTGAATGGATCGACTCCATCGCTCCGTAAGGAACGCCATCAGGTCTCCAGTAGATCGATTTCTACGGAAGCCATACTGTCGATCATTCAGGAGGCCGTTAGACTCTAGATACCTTACAAGATGGTGATTAACCATGCTCTCCATAACCTTCGAGAGCGCAGAACATATTGCAATTGGACGGTAATTCGCAGGATTAGTAGCCTCACCTTTCTTGGGGATCGGCTGAACATTGGCAACTTTCCAACGTGAAGGGTAAATACCAGCACGGTACGACATGTTGAAGAGATTGCGCAATGGACGACCTAGCGTCGAAGAGCACTTACATACGACAAGTGCTGAAATACCATCCGGGCCCGGAGTTTTATTTACGTTGAGATCCGCAAGAACCCTTTTAACACCACGTGTTCGAAAAAATATCTGGGACATCGAACTAGATACGTTTTCGATCACGGGGAGTGGTTGACTGCTTTCTGGCAAAGATGAATTCCTTGCAAATATTTCAGCCACAAATAGTTCTGCGTTCTTCTTGTCGCTGTTCTGTTAGTTGTTGTAGGCATAACACTGAGCAACTAACAGAAACAACAGCGGCGGGAGGAGTGCAGCATTATTTGTGATTTTGCTTTGATGTTGTCTTGTGCTTTGGTAATGTCATGGTAGGTAGGTATAAAATTCACTTCGCAAACATTCGCGGGCTGAGGTCGAATTTTTTTGCGGTATACTCGCACATTAGTTTCCATAGGCCGGATGTCCTCGCTTTATGTGAGACCCAGGTGTGTGAGGATTCTGATCCACAGGATTTTCACATTCCTGGCTATCACACTCTGTCCTCTTTTTTTTCTCACAGAGGTCTTGTGTTATATATACGTAATGGTGTTGTGTTCCAGAGTCAGCAACATTTGAACTCACAAAATCCAGAATTTAACTCCCTTTGGGTTAAGTTCAAGATTGGAAAGGGAGGCTACCCTAAATGGCTTCGACGCCCTTTCCGATTCCATTTCAAACATTTTAGAAGATTATCCGGATAGTGAAATTGCAGTTGCTGGTGATTTCAATGTCCATAATAATTCTTGGCTTTCCCATTCGAGCCATACATATCCGGAGGGTCAGTACGCTGAGTTATTTGCCGCGCACAATGACTTGGCGCAATTACTGAATGAACCTACACACATTCCGCGTGTTGAAGGGCAACAGCAAAATATTCTTGACCTCTTCTTAACCTCAGACCCTGAAAAGTATGAGGTTAACATTCTTGCACCTCTTGGTAACTCGGATCATTGCACCATTTCAGCATCCTTTTCGTTCTCCGATCTTCGATCCACTTCTAAACCAGTCCAGAAGCGGACAATGTATTTATACGAAAAGGCACGTTGGGCCGAGCTCAACAATTTTTATCAGCAATTTAATTGGAAGTTATGTTTCCTAGACAATAATGTCGATGCCGCTGCTGAAATGGTTGAGAAAATAATTCTTCTTGCAATTAACACGTTTATTCCCTAGAAGACTACTTCAATTAAACCTCCAAAGAATTGTTGGTTTAATCATCGAAAACGTATCTAGTTCGATGACCCAGATATTCTTTCGAACACGTGGTGTTAAAAGGGTTCTTGCGGATCTCAACGTAAATAAAACTCCGGGCCCGGATGGTATTTCAGCACTTGTCCTATAGGGCATAGGTAAGTGCTCTTCGACGCTAGCTCGTCCATTGCGTAATCTCTTCAACATGTCGTACCGTGCTGGTATTTACCCTTCACTTTGGAAAGTTGCCAATGTTCAGCCGATCCCCAAGAAAGGTGAGGCTACTAATTCTGCGAATTACCGTCCAATCGCAATATGTTCTGCGCTCTCGAAGGTCATGGAGAGCATGGTCAACCACCATCTTGTTAGGTATTTAGAGTCTAACAGCCTTCTTAATGATCGGCAGTATAGTAAACCGTAGAAATCGATCTACTGGAGACCTGATGGCGTTCCTTTCGGAACGATGGAGTCGATCCATACACCGCTTTGGTGAAAGCAAGGTCGTGGCTCTGGATATTTCCAAGGCGTTCGATAGAGTCTGGCACGGAGCACTTATATCAAAACTTATTGCATTTGGTGTCGGTAATACCTTCTCTCGATTCATATCGAGTTTTCTCAGGGATCGCTCTATACGAGTTGTTATAGATGGAGTCTCATCCAACGAGCATAGGCTGACCGCAGGAGTGCCACAAGGCTCTGTCCTCTCTCTTTCTTTATTTCTTATTTTCATTGACGACCTGTTGGGGCAGACTGTGAACCCAATGTACTCTTTTGCGGATGATAGCAACCTCTGTCATTCGTACTCATTTGATCATCGGCCAAGTCCCCCGGAGATAGAGGACAAAAGGCGAACGATGAATAACTCACTTAACCGCGACTTGGCGACGATTTGTGATTGTAGCCAAATGAATAGAGTAGATTTTAATGCACAAGGGACCCATAGATATAGATATTTTAATGGTATCTGTTCACAAGATATCCGTCGTCTGGTCCCTGACGTTAGAACATTTAGCCTGAATACGCGGCTATCCAGGGTCTCTCATCCGTTCATTGTGAAGTGGCCGGTTGACCGGACGACTCACTATAGAGAAAATTCGTTCTTCAGCCGTACTGTTCGCATGTGGAATGATCTTCCAGCAAGTGTTTTTCCTGCCTGCTATGACATTATCAAATTCAAGGCGAACATCAACAAACACTACTCCCTCCAATACCCTTATTTCCTATCGCTAACACAGTGCATTGCATTCATAAGGGGCATCCCCTGAGTGTTAGTCAAAAAAAAAAAAAAAATGAAGATACAGGGTGATGCTCGCTGGGCTAGCCATATATTCGAAGTGTCGAAAGAAGCATTCAAGTGTTTAGGCTTTTTAAAGCGGTGCAAGAAATACTTCACCCCATCTGATCTCGTACATATATACACCACCTACATCCGGCCTAAAATGGAATATAACTCCCATATATGGGCAGGAGCTCCAGTGACATCTTTGCAGCTTCTGGACCGTGTACAGAGGAGAGCGGTGGTGATGATAGGGGATGGTAGGGTATCCAACTCTATTGTCTCCCTACAGCATCGCCGGAATGTGGGTTGTATATCGCTGTTCTATAGATATTTTAATGGTATCTGTTCACAAGATATCCGTCGTCTGGTCCCTGACGTTAGAACATTTAGCCGGAATACGCGGCTATCCAGGGTCTCTCATCCGTTCATTGTAAAGTGGCCGGTTGACCGGACGACTCACTATAGAGAAAATTCGTTCTTCAGCCGTACTGTTCGCATGTGGAATAATCTTCCAACAAGTGTTTTTCCTGCCTGCTATGACATTATCAAATTCAAGGCAAACATCAACAAACACTACTCCCTCTTTCCTCCCTCAAATAACCTTCTTTCCCATCGCTAACACAGTGCATTGCATTTATAGGGGGCATCCCCTGAGTGTTAGTCACAAAAAAAAAAAATAAAAAAATATACAACACAAGGCCTCTGTGGGAAGAGAAAGAGGAAAGAGTGTGATAGCCAGGAATGTGGAAATTCTGTGGATCAGAATCCCCACATACTTGGGTCTCACATAGAGCGAACACATCCGGCCTATGGAAATGAGCGTGAGTGTATACCGCAAAAAAATTTGCTCTCAAGCCCCGTTAGCAAAGTGTATTTGAAATTTACCTACCATTGCGACACAAACGAAAGCAAGATTATCAAAACATACATACAAATGACAGCGTACCCCTAATGTCGCTGTTATGTCCGTCTGCTGATCAGTGTTAGATCTTCACCAGCAAAAAAAAGACAGCGACATGAAGAGCACACAATCGTTTGTATTATGTGTGGTGGGAGAGGGAGGGGGAGCACCCGTGCAAAACGAAAACAGAGACATAAATAAGCCCTGCGTGTTGCCTTTGTTGTGTGGCCGGTGACTGCATTGTTGATGTTGTTGTTATTGTGGAGAGTTGGAGCTGTTGGTAGTTTATGTGTGTAACTGTTTTTATTTTTATTTCTATTTGTATATTGTTGTTTTGTGTATTTTTATTTTTCCTTTTTTACAAAAACACAGACACAGAGAACGCGACGCGGACTGACTGTTACAAACACTGACTGTCAAATTTTTGATCCATAGAGTGTCTTAGGACTTAATCCCGAACTTGATTGCCTTTTGATATATAGTAGTATCGGTACAATTCCATTTCTTTTTCCAGTGTTGCCGGCACTGGCTTTTTCCAACAAATCGAATTTTTCGATAACTTCGAAAATACCATTAAAAATAGTGGCACTTTTTCTGTCATTTAAGACCCAAGCTCCTAATTTTATTTCTTTATCTGTTTTTTTAAGTAAAATTACTTGAATTTCATTGCCTTTTATTTTCTTTCCGTCAAAGGTTACGGCCCAAAGGTCATTTTTAAGACAATTAATGTATTCAGACTCTCTTGCTTCTGAAGCTTTTAAGCATTGCCTCCAGTCGATTGTACTGGAGTACCTATATTTAAACCACAACTTAATAGTTCTTTACATACATTAGATGCTTATGAAGATGAATTATTTCCTAATAAAGCTCCAACTATTGCTGGTATTTTAGAATACGCGCGATTTTCATGTCCCGAAAACCACTTAATGGATTTTAAAATAAACAGCGGATTCGTGATCACCGGATCTATAAAATTCGGGTACTAGTAGACGGTTTATTAAAAAATGAGATTTTTTTGGAATTAAAAAATTCACATTTTTGGTGCAGTAAAAACGCAGTTTGCCTGCATATGAAAAGCCAGTGAGCCCTTCGCATTGTACAATCTTTTTTAATGGTTTTTTTTTTTCTCAAAATAGATACAGAACATATGATACAAGAAATTCGTGTAATGCCTTATTTCACATACGAACCAAATCCAGCGTATTTAACTTAACAATTTTCGGATGTCAGTTATAAAATTGAATTGAATAAATGTGTGTCTTCAGTTTTTTAAATAATTTTGTAGCAGATGTATATTTTAATTAACACTTTAAGCTGTATATTACATTTATTCCTTTCCTTAATTGTAATAAGCCCTAATAAACTTGATTATTTCATTTTATTATTCGTTGTTCGAATATAGAGAAACAGAACAAATGGGTACGGTGGTCAGATAAAGCTTTAACTCGTTGAGTATTCTCAAAGTAACATAGTTATCGATAAAGAAGACACATTGAATGTATTTTGGGCAGTTGGTGTATCATCTTGGTTAAGTTCGGCCGCAAGTAGTATTTGGTTCCAGTCTTTCTGATCTTTACTCTTGCTTCTGAATAAATTCAAAGAGGAAAGTTGGTTTTCTGCTAGATACGTTCAGAGTGTCGGTGGCTAAGCCTTTTTAATTTTTTTGAATAACACTAAGTGGATTCACTAACATGTGTTGTATGAAACTGAGATTCCACATTGGTGGAGAAATAAATATTATAACGATTTCGAAGAAGTGGTTGCGTTTTTATTAACGAAAGGCGACGGTAGGTTAAATCGGACCTGACGATATTCTCCCCTTCTTACAATTTATTTTTATTGTGAAATACCGGTACGATCTGAAATACCGCCACCGTTACCGAAACCGAAATAAATAAATAAATCATATCGATATCCGTTATAAATAACGTTATTCGTTTCGGTTTCCAAACTTGGTTTTTAAGATAAATAACATAATACATAATACTTCCGTACATCGCATTGATCCGATTCCTTATCCAGAAGATTCATATCATCACATTTTGGGGATAATATGCGATTATACTTACTGAGAAAGTTTTTTGTTTGATTATTATAAATTAAATGCTCTTTTGTCAGATATAAATTGGTTCGAAATTATAGATCTGGGAAATATATCTATTTATAACATTGATTTTATTGTTACGTTGTTTCTATGATTTTTTTAATAACTGCCTACGAAATTGTGTTCCTTTTGTAAATTCCCGAAGAAAGAGTAATTCTCCACCATGTCTCACTTGAAACTCCGTAAATCACGATTGTTTAAGATGTATAAACGCTCGGGTTTAATGTCTGATTATGCTCAATACTCAATATGTCGCCATGACTTGAATGATAGAAAAAAATATTACGACATCCCGCAAAGAAACGGGAAATCATGCGCATGTCGTAATCTTAATTTATATCATTCTAACGAAAGCATCTAACGAAACGGTGTTATAAGACTTATTTTAATGTTGATTTCGATTATGTTAATAAAAAGAGGAAATCAAATACTTTTCGTACTACCTCAAATGGTCCATTTCATTAGATGGAGTGTTCATTGATGGTATGTTTGCTGACTTTTTCAGTCGACCTATACTTTTCCACTTGACATGGCACAATACGCCTCATATGGGTGCTTGGTCATCACGGGGTAAGAGGAAACGAGAAAGCCAATACCTTGGCTCAACGAGCCAGGGAGTTGCAAACAATAAATTTAGAGAACGCGAAACCATTCGGAGCTACGCGTTCTGAGCTAAAAAGATGGGCGGCAGACGCCCATATCACACTATGGAATAGTGAAACTATTGGGAAAACGACAAGAATCTTGTGGGGTGAACCAAACGAGGATAAAACCAAAACATTGCTGAAACTGAGCAAAACAGAAACTAGTAAGATCATGGGCATTCTAACAGGGCACATAGGCTGACCATCGCATCTACACAAATAGAAGTTGTAGACAATAGCGTATGTAGGGCATGCGGGGAGGATGACGAAACTTTGGAGCATTTCCTCTGTCACTGCCCAGCCTTAGGTTGAGAAGAGGAGGCGGTTTTTCTCCGCCTCATGTCCTTAGACATACACCTAAGCCAGTATTCGGCTTGTTGTGCGCTCTAAACTGTACATAAAAAGTGCCGGAAAGATTCCATCAGTGCCGGAAAGATTCCATCAGGTCCTGATGTGAGAAACTCTTTATGGCCTCTTTGACCATATGGTCTGTAATGATAAAACTTTGTTGAACTTCATTATCCCTATGATTCGGTATCTCTGTGTGTCCCGCCATCCCTTGGGGAAAATGGGTATTCATCAAAAGTCTTACCATTTCTTCAGTCGATTCTATTCGTCTACCCACATCATCTACCATTGTTTCGGTTTGGGTGTGGGTTTTTGAAAGGAACTTTTTTATTTTTGAAACATCGTTAACGCTATCCACCTGTTCGCAGAATAGCCTCCAGGAGTTTCGTTTTGCTGTTCTTGTAATTTTGTTGTATTCTCTGAGTCTTCTATGGTAGTCGTCCCAGTATACCGGAGATTTTTTACGGCGTGCCCTATTGATGTGTAAATGTATGTCGTTCTATAGAAGTAATAAATACTATTTAGGAGATTTTGTTATTGGCAGAGTAAGCACTTTGTTGGATCTTGGTATTCTTCTGGATAAGAAACTTTATTTTGTTAATCACATAAATATAACAATAAATAAGGGACATCAATTCTTGGATTTATTAAAAGATGGTCCAACGAATTTTCGGACCCATATATAACAAAGCAATTATACACTTCTCTTGTTCTTGTTATGGAATAACAACGAATTTGGTTGGGTAGTAAAATTGTTTACATTTACACGGTAGCGTTTTTTTGTGTGTATGCCGCAAATCAGCAAAATGTCACCGCATGCAGTTCACTGTCGCGTACGCAATCCCAACGTCATGGGGATGTGGTCTCTCGCTCAGATGGGGCATGCTACTCATTGTGGTGGAATGTTGCCGTTCGTTACAAAAAAAATAAACGAAAGACTACCAAAAAAAGGATCAACTGAAATAACAACGGCTATCGAAATTGTTAGGATATATTTATTTGTGTAAGCTCCGTATAAAATTCTTTCATTGTACCCAGTGTACAAACGCTGTAGACTTTTTGACGGCCTGCGACTTTTTTTTACGAGAAACTATGTGACAAGATATTGTCAAGAATAAACATTATTATTATTTATGTTCATAAGAAAATATAAACAGAATTATTAAGAGAAAAGTTATAGCCGTTGGAAGTTGGAAATTTTAAAAAATTAATATTTGACCTAAAAAACGTACAATTTTTTTTTAAGCAAAATACGATTTTTTTTAAAATTTCCCAACAACTATAACCTTCCTCTTAGTGAATATATTTTTCCGTTTTATCGTTTTATTAATTCTATTACCAGAGTAACCATATTTACTTGATTGAAATCGGACGTCAAATATTTCAGTTTTAAGATACGTTGAGCAAGACTCACAATGGAAAGTTATGTTTTTCTTATATAACCAATTATGTATTATGACTACTGAAAAATTTGATTTGAAGACTTTCGCGGTTGCTTGTGAAAAACACAGAAATAGTAACCAACTCCGCACCTGTTTTTAACTAATAATATCAATGATTTTTTAATTAAAACTACACTATTCGTTTTTAAATAAATTACAACATCTTTATTCTCGTCTTATTTATCTTTTTCCTAGCATCGGATCAACATTCAATTCTCTTATTTAAATTTGTATATTTTTTATATTTATGGAATGTTCGCAAACTAATCAGTTATTTCAAGTCCACTCCCATTTCCCTTGAGCTAAGACCGTAACATAGCAAGGTCTGCAGAACCAGAGAGGACTCAAAGTCAGGCCTGCCAGATTTTTGAGGTATTAATATTAAAAACCGGACTATAGGTTATATTTTCGAAATACATTGTAAATTAACTACTTTTTTCCTTTGTTTTAGATTTTTTACAACTTTTGATGTCATTTTTATTATTTCTCCACTTTGACTAACTGCAGTTTGGTTGTAGCACATATTTTAAAAAATGTCGATTCAAAAAATACAAAATCGATTTGATGGATTTTTTGTATACCCATTTCCCGTAGTTGTCGTTTTTGGCTACACGCTTTGTTGTAACGAATATGGATTTGGCGCAAGCGAATATTGAAATATATTTTTTCCGAATGCGAATATTCCAAAATGATGTGAATTAGAATATAAGAAAGCGAAAATTCGTTGCATTCTTAGTTTATATTATTTCCAAACGATGTGAGATAGCTGACATTTGTTATATTGTTTGTAAAAGGATCCGACCTTAATGTCCTAAGCGTAACATAGCAATTTCATTTTTCGAATGAGAAAGCGAATTCTTGAATATTTTTTGCGAAAGCGAATATTCCAAAAATATTGTTTGCGAATGCGAACGCGAATAATTCACATTCGCATATAGGAAAGCAAACTTCGATACATCCCTAGTTCATAAATCCACCACTATAAACAAAGCGACAGAAAAGAACTTGTTTCTAAAAAAATATCAAAATCGTAATAAAAGAAACATACAATATAATTGATTAGGTGTGGTCCGATAAATTAACCATCAACAAAAATACAAATGAATGCTAAAAGAAGAAATATAAAAGATGACATGAAATATAATGTAATTAGGCGATCTGCTCCGACGTTTTGGTTTTCAACATCATACTACTTTTTGAGGAAAAGAAAATCGTAAAAAATAATGCATTAATGGAAATTGTAAACAATGTATATTTTATTCTTTCAAGAGAAAAACAATGTTTAGACTTCGATTCCAGGGAGTTAAAATGCCTACATTTTATGATATCTGTGATGTTTAAATCTGTTCAGCGAATTATGGCCCTTCCGCATTCGTATTCCAATGTGGATTGCATTTGTAGCCAATTGAATATTAATAAGTTCCGTGGATCTCTGGAAAATTAGTCCACAGAAGGAGTTCTTTTATGTTAAGACTTTAAAATTTTACAATTCAAATTGTTTTGATATAGGATTAAACACAGATTTACCAAATAATTACTTTTAATTGATACTTTGATAGAAGAAATAACAGTGTTTTTTTTCAGCGAGCCTCGATAAATACGGCTTGAGTAATTTCATTTTTTTTCATGTTCCAAAGTATCGGAAATTCAAAAGTGAGCGTGGCTACACCATTGGATGTAACATCTGATGAAATATCATAATAGCAACCTTAAAATACCGAATGTTAAAGAAAACTATTGTATTACACGTTTTTACAAAAAAAGACGTAATATAAAGCAAATTTTTTACTAGAAAATTTAAAAGGTGTTTTTTATTGGGGTATAGAACTTTAAGTTGGCATCACTTTTTTAACTGGCGGCCATTTTGTCAGCTGTCAAGTGATTAATATTTAGTTTGGTTTGCCATTTCATCATGAACAGGTTGACAAAAGAACAACGCTTGCAAATCGTGCAAATTTATTTCGAAAGTAATGGTTCAGTTCGCGAAGTTCACCGCAAACTCCGTCCATTTTATGCCATTACATCCACAACAAACTGACTGTTTGGTGTGCTCTATGGGCTGGTGGAGTCATTGGGCCATACTTCTTCCGAAATAATTCTGGAGAGTCAGTTACCGTTAATGGAGACCGGTATAGAGCCATGATAACCGACTATTTTGTTCCCGAATGAATGTGGATGACTTGTGGTTCCAACAAGTGGTTGAAAATTGGACCTGTAGAATTGGCTTTATTCGAGGCAGCCGCGGCGGCCACATGCCCGAAATCATATTTAAACATTAATGGCATAAAATTATCGTTCCAATAAAGCCAAATTGATGGACATTAAAACGATTTTCTTGTGTTTTATTTCAATTCGAAGTTCTATAACTCAATAAAAAACAACCTTTAGTTAAAGCTTTACTAAATATAGAATTTCGGAAAGATTCGTTGAGCGAGTTTATATAATTACACGATTTCTAAAGTGGGTGCAATGGTACATTTGTATGGGAGGTACCAGAAGGGGAGTTGCCAGACTTCCAAGTTTAAGTACAGAATTTGGACAAGATTGCGCTTGTCGTATTAATATTAGTACACGATTTCTAAAGTCGACGGAATGGTGCATTTATATGGGAGGGAGTGACCAGACTTCCAAGTTTTTGTGCGACACTTTTTCCCGTTATAGCTCTATTAAGTACAGAATTTCGACAAGATCGCTTGGGTAGTATTGTATTTTTACTCCATTTCTAAAGTGGGTGGAATGGTAAATTTGTATGGGAGGTACCAGAAGGGGAGATGCCAGACTTCCAAGTTTTAGTCTGAAACTTTGTACAGTTATACGTTTACTAAGTACAGAATTTAAGCATCGCTTTGGGCATATTAGTATATTACACGATTTCTAAGGGGCGGGATGGTACATTTGTATGGGAGGTACCAGAAGGGGCGTGTTTTTTTGCCCAAAACTTTTTCCAGCAATGGCTTTACTAAATACAGAATTTGGGTGGGACATATTGGTATTATTACACGATTTCTAAGGGGCGGGATAGTACATATGTATGGGAGGTACCAGAAGGGGAGTTGCCACACTTCCTTACTAAATACAGAATTTTACGAAGATCGTATTAATATTATTACACGATTTCTAAAGTGGGCGAAATAGCAGATTTGTATGGGAGGTACCCGAAGGGGTGTGGTCTATAGCCCATATGCAATCCCATAAGTTGTTTTGGGAAAATATTTACCCGTGACAAATTTCAAAGCAATTGTTTAACTCTTTCGAAAGTTATCGTGCGTACCAGCAGTACAGACGGACATGGCTCAAACGACTTAAAAAGTCATGAATCGAATTTTTTCCAAGACATCTATGGTCGAAAGTAAATTTTTCGTTTTGTTACACTTTACAGTCGTATCACCCGTAGGGTGAGGGTATAAAAAACACTCCAATTTATATCATACAATCAGACTTATATTGCAATTCATCTGTGAGAACAACCGATGCGTGTGTGGCTACACGTCATCTCACAATGAAGCTGAAACAGCGCCCACAAAAACCGCGCATGTACAAAGAATACCATATTTTTTAAAACGGAAATTTAGTTTAATTTCTTTTAACTTATATAAATATGAATAAATCAAATCTGAAATACTTTAAGAAAACACATTGGTTCAATTAAACCACTTAAAAAAATTGTTTTGTTTTTTTACAATTCTTTCCTTTTCACCAATTTGATGATAAAAGTTAGCGATAAACAAATTTGAAGTTTTCAACGAATGAAAATCGTGATTAGTGTCATGTTATTTCTTATATGTACTTACATGTAACTTACAAAGGCGATATAAGTTATCCAAAAGAGATGCAGTCGACCCGTCAATAAATGTTTTGGCAATATTCTTTGTTGCCATGCGGGAAAGAATTTTCTTCTGGGTCCGCAAACCAATATCCCTTGACTTGAAAATTCCGTCTGTCATGACTAAACAAAACAAAATCAATGTTATTATAATTATTTTGTTATTTCACATGGAAATTTAATAAGTTAAGATAAACGAAAAAAAAGTATGTGCCAAAAATAAATATATGTATGTACTTATATGCATTTCTGTGTAAGAAAACACAACGAGCGCATCCGAGAAACGTAATCTTACGTCCGATTGTAAAGTAAAATTGGTGATTGGTAGCACAATTTGCAGTTTCATTTAATTCTAGAATGAGATCTTACTTGTTATTTCTAAAAAAATGTTTTCCAACAAACTTATGTAAATATAGCATACAATTTAGCAAATTGATATACAAAATGTTAAAATTTTTAGTGAAACGGAATAGTTTAATTAAACTCGGATGTACAAGTCTGTCGTTCGGTACGCTGTGCGTGTTTCCTCGAATATTATTATTGTGCAATTATTTTCTCAAAGTATTTTTTCTTGTGTGAGGGGTGCTCCAATAAGACGGATCGATATCAACAGTAAATAACACGAGTTATTTTATATTTTTTTTATTTAAATTATGTAAAGTAGTTTTTTGCTTTAACAAACCTATACGTTCAGTCTGTTTCTTAGAGAACCACTGGCATTGCAACACACCAGACCTATCACATCTTTCTTCCGAATGTATATATGCTTTACTACAATCATAACTTGTCGATTGTTTTGAAAGGTACCACTCATTGAGAATAGGATGCGAGTCAAAAACCGAAAAATTGCAGTTTGTTTTACTGGTATACAAAAAGTTAGTATCTTACAAGAGTAACAGAAAACCGACAGCCTAAAATTGACTAAAGCAAAAGCAGTAGCAGAGCTTCGGTTGAACGATAGAACAATTTTACACTTAAGTATCCGTATCCAGGAAACGTGTGAGGAGTAATAATAAAGTAATAAAAGCAGAAAGAAGTGTAAGAGCGAGAAAGAAGTAAGAAGTGATCCGTTATAAATTTTTTCTGTATATGCCAATTAGCGATGACAAACGAGATAAGCTTTTGTCAATACCGGGCTTTAAAATTAAAAAAACGGAACCCTGGGACAGATCGGTATTTTCGTGACCCTTAAATATTTTTAAATCCCGATTTTGTTCATTTTCTCCAGTCTCTGTGTTCTACCTGTTAAATAAAGATTTTTGAAGTGGCAGACTTTTTTCAGTATTACAAGGACATTTATAAAGCGCATGTTTTATTATGAATTCTATTCATCAAATGTTAAGAAATTTTTTTTCTTCAGCTTGAGTTTTTGCCGTAATGTTTTTATAGTTTCACGTGATTTTTGTAAGGCGAAAAGACTACATGATCGCTGTGATGTCCTTAAAGAGTAGCAGAATGTCTGACATATAACGACCTCATCCGAGTAACGCTTAACATATTCTCAGTCCTAAACTCAACATTAGTCCTGGATTGAGGCAGATCTCTTAACGAGTTGGCTCATCACACACCTTAATTAGAATCCGTAGGCATTCCTCTAGCCACTTACAAGGACCTACTGCCTAATATAATATCCATAGTAACAAACGATAGGAAAGCGAGGTTGTATTACAAAAGGTCCCGATTACACATGAAACGTTCGCACACAATCAAGATCCGATGTATCACTACTTGTGTCTGTCATGACGGGCATACAGCAAGATTGAAGGTTGCGACTAGTTACTGTGATGGTGAAGAGTAGACCGAGGCGGGAATTAATGCGGTACTCTTATTTTTTTAGGAACCGAGGCGATCTGATGATATTGAAAATCAAGAGCTTTTTGTGGCGCTCAGGATGGTTCAACGGGAGGCGACATGTTTACGTTTTCGCTAGCTTCCGTGGTCTCACAATAGGTGAGACGGTTTTTCAGACTGCCACGCTAACCTAGCCTTACCTATCTAACAAGCCCACGTACAAATACCATACTTTGAACGTATCAAAGATTATTTTAAAGGAAATAGTGAACTTTGTCTACATGAAGCCTGATAAGAGAGGACGAACAGATCCAAGGCATTAGGCGAGTTTTCGTTACACCACTATTTAGATAATCGCTTTATTTGAATGATAGAAATTATCACTTAAGTTTGGCACGGTATTGATAGCATAGAAAATAACAAAATGCCACTATTAAATATAGCCAAGTGAACAAAGATATCCTTCATTGTCAACTAATACAGAAGAAGGAGAAAATAAACTATACTCGTTGATAATTATATTTGTATTATTTTTCACAACACTTACTTATCATGAAATTTTTTTAGATTTTCCTGAAAATGTATTAAAATTTTTTCACATTATGGTGCCTTGTTTGTGTCAGATGACAATATCGCTTTTGGTACTTCAAACATGCATATTGACAGTGATAGTGATGATTATTTTATCAAATTTGCAACGATCTTTTCTTGTGAGACAGCGTCCCAAAATCATCAACTTCAAATGCGTATAAAAAAATCTCGCACTGACCTAAAAAACACTTGAATGTTTGTTGTGGATAATGTCAACTTTCATTTGCAATTGGTTTTGTTATGGATAATGTCAACTTATATTTGCAATTGGTCTTTTTCGGAAAGTTCGATTTTATATCAATTTGTTTTAGAAAATATTTTTTTAAATATGCCTAAAATTTTCACAAATGTCAAAAAACGTCGCATTTATATAAATAGTTTCGACCGCAAAAACAATAAGAATATAAAAGAAATGTGAGAACAATTTAACAACAACAAAATATAATTGCACAGTGGAACAGTATACAGTGGTCATACCCTATTATAGAAAGTCGTGCACTTAGGTGCCAAATTTAACCTACTCAGTTGTAAAAACCGTTTAAATGTCGGGAAATTATAAACCGTTCCCCGAATAATATGGTATGTGTTATAATCAGGAAACTTCTGGGAAAGCTGTGAGCACAATGCAATTATATTCCATTGATTGGAACTTACGACAGTAGAATATACACACATACATACATATGTTAAATATCACTTCAACCCCATCAAGCAATTGGAGGATTGTTTTATCAAAAATCATCTCACTAAATCTTCTTCGTGTACCTTTGATGATCAAAAAGTGATCAATCACGTGCGCGAGTAAAAAAAGTCTTGAAAGTACAATAACAAAGTATTCAATAGTCACAAAAATATCATTCAGTTGTTTAAAATGTAATTGTTTTGCGATGTATTTTGCAATCATATTTCGCCCGTCTGGATGATCGTAAGGTGTTTTGTTTTTGGGTATAACTGGAGATTTTGAGTTGTTTATTGAAGCAAGAGTCCAGTAGTGGAATATTGTGAAGTTTCGTTTATTGTCAGTCGATTTTTGTAATGTTCAAATAGATTTAAATAAACGGATTTGACTGTTTACATACCTTAAGAGCTTAAATCTATTTTGATTTTATGATATTAGTTTAGATAACATTAAAAATTATTTTTTAGCTAATTTTATGTATATTTTTGCGATATTACATCGATACCATATTTTTTAATTGTTAATTTGTAAGTTTTTGTAGTTTTCGATATTTTAGATTTATTAATAAAAATATGTCTTTGTAGAATTCATGAAGATGTCTTTCGATGAAAAACGAAATATTGTAAAAAATAAACATTTAAATTAGCACAAAACAACAAGACCTCGAGCTTAAATAAATAAAATATTATTTCATATTCATTAAAAAATTCGAATACAAAGTTATACACCCAAATAAACATACCTTGAATGTTTTCTTTTTTACGCGCACTGAATTATTAATAGGACAGAAGACTGACTCGGGGACAAGTCGTAAATAATTGCAAATATGACTAATAAAAGATTCGAAAAAGCGTCATAATTGATTAGGAAGACGACTCGAAACTGACCAAAAAAACGACTCTTCAAGAATTCTTGCGGGTACGGTACGATTCTCTCCAGATTAAACAGTATTTTTTTATCAGAAAATGAGCTCATTTATGCGTATTTTAATCGCGCTGGCTGGTATAGATACAAAATCGGACAATATTTGTAATGTTTCCTACTTGTTGAATACAAAAAATTCCTTTTTTTTATATTACAATTTTCATAATTTGTCTGATTATGAAAAAATTTAATTTGATTTTTTGACATGTTTTATTATTATAGAATGTATTTTCTTGTACAGTGTTTTCCAGCAAGAGGTGTTATTTTGAATCACCCGGTATTTCGGTAGCTGTCACTTTTCACGCTTTTATTCTTTGACATTTGACAAGCAGAAATTACGCCATTATTACAAAATGGAACGATACACGCTTAAACAACGCATTGAAATTATTAAAATTCACTACAAAAATGGTGAAAATCTTGCAGTCCCAGTTCGCAAAACTAAAGCATTTTTGAGTCGTCGTGAAGCACCTTGTCGGGCCGCAATTCGGAAACTGGAGAAAAAAATCGAGTTGTTGGGACAAGTTAGTAATGTAAAGAATAAGACCCGTGCTCGTCGCTCAAGAACAACTGCTAATATTGCTGCTGTAGCCCAAAGTGTTAAAGAAAACCCTGGTTTGTCCATTTATCGTCATTCTTTGGAATTGGGCATTTCACAAAACGGCATTACACCGTTTTTGCATAAAGACTTGGGTCTTAAGGCTTATAAAGTTCAGTTAACACAAGAACTCGAGCCGGCCGATCATCAACAACGTTGTTTCATTGCTGAAATGCATGAAAATGATATGGAATTCCATCGAAAAATCATCTTGACTAAGGAGGCCCATTTCCACCTCGGTGGCTACGTCAACAAGCAAAATTGTCACTTCTGGGGCTCGGAAAACCCAAGAGTTATTGTTGAGAAGCCTCTCCATCCTCAACGAGTGACTGTTTTGTGCGATCTGTGGTCCGGCGGAGTCATTTGACCTTACTTTTTCGGAATTGAGGTTGGAACAACAGTTATGGTGAAAGAATTCCGCTATCGAGAGATGAAGTTCACGAAGTTTATTTGCGTTTCTTAAACATGATTCTTTTTTTGAATTGTCTGAGTTTTCCACTGCGATTTTCCTATTTTTCTCCTTGACAAATCATTTAGAAATGAAAATATGGGTAAAAACATATGAAATCAACCGAAAATTTAACATTTCTGACCACATCATCTGCGAATTTGATAATATTGTTTATACATGATCTATGGAACAAAACAATAATACTTGCCAACTTTCAGACATATAGCCCTCGTACTTTCAGATTTCTGACCATTTCAATTTGAAAAAAATCAACAAAAATGCACTGAGGTAATTTAACATATTTGTAAATATCTCGAAAAGTATTTAATGTTTGTAAATAATCAAAGGATCATTTTACAGATAAAAATATGAGCCATTAAAAACATTTTTTTAAAAAAAAAAATCGATCAAGGATAATGTAAATAAAAAAGGACTAAAATTTCAAAAGGATATATCTCGAAAAGCGATATTTTTAAAAATTAAAAAAAAATGTATATTAATCCTTTTTCTGTTTTCTACACGTCTGCAAACTCTTGGTCGTGGATCGTCATCATGGAATGAGTTATAATTAAATTCCCAAGAAAAAGTTATGATATTTCATAAAATCTTTAATTTTGAATGTATTTTTTAATATATGCAATATAAAATATATTAAGAAAGTAGTCTATGAGAATATTGTCAGTTTGGTAATGCTGCATTTTTCATTTAATTGTGAATTCTTCGGGTGCGGTATTTTAAAAACTGTTTCAACAAACTCTGTGACCGTGAGAAAAGCGAGACTGCATCAATTACTAGAAGAAAATGATATTGATGAAATAACATATAAACAATGGATAAGTGTAGATAGAGATAATTTGGAGACTATGATTAGCCAAGCCGACGTTTTTGTGGATTCCCTGTGTGAAAAGCTTCAAATTCTATTACCTCATTCATTTATCGCAAAACAACAGGCAGCATATCTGAGCGAAAGAAAATCCAATTTGGAAGAAAATGAGTACATAGCAGTTTGTGATTTTTCAGAAAATGCTTCTTTTACAGTTCAGGATGCAGTCCAGGGATTTCACTGGAACAACTCTCAAGCCACGTTATACCCAATTGCTATTTATTTTAAATCGGACGGAAAAACACAACATACAAACTTTATAATAATATCTGATTGTCTTATACACGACTCTGTAGCTGTTCACCTGTTTCATCGCCACTTGAATGTATTTTTGAGGAACAAGTTTAAAACAATCCCGAAGAAAATTACGTATTTTTCAGACGGCAGTGCAGCCCAGTTTAAAAATAAAAAGAACTTTATCAATTTATGTTATCATATGGAAGATTTTGGATGTAATGCTGAATGGCATTTTTTTGAAACAAGTCATGGAAAAGGCCCCAGCGACGGTCTTGGAGGTACTGTAAAGAGAGAAGCACGACGAGCCAGTTTACAGCGTCCATTACAAGGTCAAATAACTACTCCAAGACATTTATATGACTGGTGCCTGGGTAATCTTTTGAACTGTAACTTCGAGTATTTAACAGTAAAAGATTACGATGAAGAAGTACGATTCCTCCAAATACGCTTTAAACAATTGCGTACTATTCCTGGGACGCAAAAACTGCATTCTTTTGTACCTGTGGGAAAAACTAACATTAAAGTAAAGCGTTACTCGGCAGATACCGATTTTGTAATTGAAAGTCTTTACAAATAAGTAAATATAATCTAGGTTTTTGATATTTTTTATTATTTACTAGTAGCTGAATGAATATAACTGTAATTCACTGGTATGATATGAAATATTATTTTAAAATACTAATTGAAATTGTTTAAAAAATACAAAAATTTATGAATACGTAAACCTTTGCGAACTATTTTCTTAATAACTCATTCCATTATAAAGATCCACGACTAAAAGTTGAAAGACGTGTGCAAAACAGAATAGGGAATAACATATATTTTTTTTGAAATTTTTAAAAATATCGCTTTTTGAGATATATCCTTCGGCAATTTTAGTCCTTTTTTATCCACGATATCCTTGTCCGAAAATTATCTATTTAATATTTCTATTTAACGGTGCATAATTTTAGCTTCAAAATAATCCTTTGATCATTTATGTACGTATAATACTTTCAGAGATATTAAAAATTGTGTTAAAGCATCTCAGTACATTTCTAATCATTTTTTTCAAATTAAAGTCGTCATAAAATTGAAAGTAGAAAAGCTAGGAGACTGAAAGTTGACAGATGCTATTGTTATATTGAACACTCCCTTCGTACCAACTTTCAGCCAATTCGGAATTGGTGAGGGAAACTCATTGGTTGACTTCATATATTTTTACCCATATGTAAAATTTTATACAGAAATAACATAGAAAATCATCATTTAAATTATAGAGTTTTTGGAGCTCGTCCGATGGATTTTTGCAACGTTCTCAACGTTATTAATATAGATAGATAGGTATTCCGAGGTCTATCGCTAATTATTCCACTGTCCAATCCTAATCGTTCATTGCGGCAGATATATGTATTTTTGTATTAAGGGTGTGGTGCCATCAACTTTTTTAGTACGTATTTTTTCTGAAGCAATAGCATATGCACCAAATCTCATCTTCACATTTCTATTAGTTCATGAGATAGGGATGTTAAAAATGTTAACATACATTCTGAAATTTAGTTATATTGGTAAAATTTTCGATATAAATACGCTACTGTCAGTCGAACTTCAAATTTTCCACGACGTTTATTCGCCGCCATTTGTTAAACATTATATCTTTTCAGAATTTTCACCAGAATTTCCCATTTTTCTCCTTGACACGTCAATCAGAAATGAAATGAAATACAAAAATAACATAAAAAAACATCTTTTGATTTGTCGGGCTTATCCGATGTGTTTTGTGAAAATTTTATTTGATACAAACCTTGTCCCGGAAAATACGAATACAAATAAACAAACAACAACTGAATAGGTCCAACCGTTCTCGAGTTATTAAGTAACATACATGCGTCAATTTATTTTTATTTATATAGATTCGGAGAAAACAATCAAAACATATTTGACAACTGTTCAGCGTTAACTTTTTAAACTCGGAGCAAATTATCACTAACCAACCATTACCACCTAGGAATTTAGTTTCGACAAACGCTTAGCCATTGGAAGTGAACCGGTTAGCGTTTGTATGCTAAACACATACATTGAAAAAAATTAATTGTATTAATCGACGGTATATTGTTATATAATCGGTTATTGGGAAAAATGGATCTACTACAGACTAATAATCGTTAAATCGGAGCATATAGCAATACTCCGAAACCTAAACTCGCCTTCTGAAAGTTTTTCCTACATTGTATTACCACATGTTTAAGTGGTACCACTGTGTTCTGGGAATCTTATTGCTATTAAATTGTGAACACCCCTATTGGATTTGTGAAAAAAAAGTAAATTCCTAATGTACATACAAACACATGTGTGTATTTAATCATAAAAAACTGAATCGGAAATAAAGAAAACGTAAGCCAAAGTAACCAAGGAAATACACATAAAAATCAGCATTAAATAATCATAGTATTCGTTCAATAAAGTGTTTCCTTTTTACCTTCCAAGTTCCAATAATCAACACTCCAAAGCAGTAAACATTGACGAATTCCGTCGCCGGCCATACTGAGTGTCACTCGTAGTTTGTTTTTTTAGTTATGAATAACAGATTCCAATAAATACCTATACACAGAAAAAGATTTGGAGATATTAGTGGTGTTTTCTGAGCATGCACGGTTGAAATCATAAAGACGTGGTTAATTTCGTATACAAAATGACCAAGTTTTGATATTCCCTAATACTATACGACCAATTTTCCGTCTAGGTGGCCCGGCATGCGGAGAAAATACCTATATTATAGGGTAATTTTTCATAATCAATTAATCATTAACATTATTATACTTTTTGATCGATTTTTTGTGAGCTTTGATAGCCAAAAAAATATTTTTATTTTTAATTTATTTATTTTTCGCTTTCCATTCTGAATACATTGTGTATACTCTAATTGTATGAGAAAAGATCGTGTTGTCGCACGCGTTAAAAAACCGTCGATAATTGCTAAAAAAAAATGGCTGCATTAACATGGAAATAATCGGGTTAAGAAATTGTTTGTTTACTGTTTTATTGAATTTATAAGATATGTGCTGTGCTTCGGCAGTACCTAATTGATTTAATTGAGCTGCATTTGTTTTTTTTTCAATTTTCTATTTTTATAGGCAAAATATAGGAGTAGCCTGCATTATTTGGATACAAATTCCATTTGTGACGTAATTTTTCCCTCTCTTGATTTACCATGGAATAACGAACCTGCACAATGCGCAACCTTTATTTTCTCAACCATGTACACACATAAAGAGAACGTATCAGCTGACGGCACGGTTACGATTACGTTTGAGTAATTCGGCGTTAAGAAACTACGACAACGAAAATTACACAAAACGTGGTTTCAAAAGTATAGGGCTGTATTTCGACATCTGTCAAAGTTGTTGTTAAACCAATTTTTTTCCTTTCAGTTGGAAGTCTGACATTGACAAAAATGGATCGCTTAACTATCACACAACGCCTAAAAATTATTAAAACCTACTACAAAAATTGTGATTCTGGCACAGCCACATATCGTGCTTTAAGAGGAGATTATGGTTTATGGTTATGTAGCACATTTCTCACTCGGTGGGTATGTTAATAATCAAAATTGTCGTATTTGGGGTTCTGAGAATCCTCAAGTAATTTGAGAGAGGCCAATACATCCAAAAAGTCACTGTTTGGTGCGCTCTTTGGTCCGAAGGTGTGATTGGACCTTACTCCTTCGAAAACGACTGTCATTGTCAATTTGGAGCGTTATGGTCGTATGATAACCGACTTTTTTTGCTTGCCATTAAAGAATACGACTTGGAGAATATGTGGTTTCAACAAGACGGTGCTAAATGCCACACCTCTAGCGAATATGGCTTTATTGCAAGAGACATTTCCTGGCAGCGTAATTTCTCGTCGTGGCTACATCAACTGACCACCAAGATCATGCGATTTGACACCATTAGATTTTTTTGTGGGGCTACGCGAAGTGCCGTGTTTATGCAGATAAAACTTAAACTCTTGAACACTTAAGAAACAACATTCGTCAAGTTATGGCTGAGATACCGTCCAATATGTGCCAAAAAGTGGTCCAAAATTTCCTCAAAAGAACACTTGGCGTGGTGGTCATTTAAATGATGTAGTGTTTCACACATAATGTCAACATTCAAACTTTATAATAAAAATGAAATATCATGAAAAAAAAATATTTTATATGTGTTTTATTAACGTTTATTTTTGTAAAGCAAAATGGATAACCCTTTATTGACACTATAATTTGGAAAGTTTTGCCTTCAACTCTCGATGTACGGACTACAATATGTGCCAAAAAGTGGACCAAATTTCCTAATTTTTTTTTGTTTATTTTGGGCGGCTTGACTCAGCTGTTAATTTCACTTGTTTATTAGGTTATTGTTCTCATATAACAGTTGTATCACATATATGTTTAAAATGTTGTTGGTGGATCAAATAATGCAGTGAATTTTGAATAACGTACACACACATACATACGAATTTATGTGTGTTGAGTCATACAAATGGGTATTTCATACTTAAGGTACTGTATACTATTGTATGGCAAACTTTTCGTTTTGCTATGAAACTGTCGGACGTTGACGGCATACTTCAGAACGCAGAAATTTTTGAAGCGACTATTGATACTTTTTAATTTTTGGTTGTGGGCAAATGATGTCTATCGCATACCAACATACTCGTCTAATAGCGTGTCTGCCATACTTCATATACAAATTCAGTTCGCTTTGTGACGTTGATGTTTGCGTATCGAGTAAATTTTGTTTATTATAATGGATTATAATTTCTTAGTAAAGTGTTTGCTTTGGAATTCGTTTGCTTGTTAGTTTGTAATCGTTAACGTAAAAAAGTTTCCAAAAATAATTTTTTAATTTTTTTCTCAAAAAATTAAAAAAAATCCCATAACAAGTTTAAAGGCAGCTACACGAACAAAAAATGCCAAAGCTTTTGATGTATATACCTCAATTTAAAGTTACAATCATTCAAATCCATTTTTTGGATTTGTTTATGAATTTATTTGCAAATTCCAATCTAAGTCGTCTATTTTCAACACTTTTAAAGGTTTTTAACACTTGATTCCAGTTCTCTTCCTGTTCCCATAAGGACGCTTAGAAATCCAACTGATTCCACAATTAAACCGTTAAAATGATTGTTGCTGTTAAAATATTAATAGAGTCTACTTTTCTTTAAACCCCAATTTTTATGGCCGGCTGTCCGTACCATATTCGTTGCTTGCGCAGCGTATGATGCTCAGTCATGTCTGTTGCAGGAAGAAAAAATGTCCTTTCACACCGGACCGCATGTGTGGTGGAGGACTTGAGGACTGGAGGCATGTACTGACTAAATGTCTCTATTACCAAGACTAGGGATTTAGTAGGGCTGGGTATTACCCAGACGGACATTTGGGAGGTTGGGCAAATTTGCCCGTGGGGTTTTCAGCAGGAGAAGACTTAGGCAGACGTAGTGGAGGTAGTTGTCTACACAACCGTCTCGTAGACCTGATGCCGTAGAATAGCCGCCAAACTGTTGTCCATTTTTGTTTTATGTTTGTCCCAGTCACCCGTGAGGGGGACTGTGTCCTTGTTGTTGTTCGTCCTGTCCTGCAGAGTCAGGTGATATGGCCATGAATAGCCCGTGAGGGCTATTGTTAAATGTTTGTGGCGTTTGTGTTGCCAATGTATATGGCATGCAGGAGAAGCTGATGGGCCACTAGTCCTGAACTGTTTGGAGTTAAACTGGTAGTAGTTTCGGCTACGAAGTCTGACCAGAGACTCAATTCGGGTACCACGGGAGCCAGGAGCCCCTGGACTTTGTCCAGCCTGGCTGTTGGTGCGGCCTCTTGGGGAGTATCGTGATGGCTGTGGTGTAAACCCAAATCGCGGGGAGAGCTTCGGCTCGATGTGGAGTTGCATTTTTCAACCGGGTGCCGGGACCCATAGACCGGTAGGAGTGTTAGATAGGCCCCGCCCCTAACCAAGGGGGAGCTCATGCCAAACACATGGTTTCAAATTGGTACTCACGTACAGCTTTGCTGTATGTGGGGGCGTTGGTAGACGCATTGTATTTCACCCGGTGCTAAGACCACCGTGAGTTTAGGCCAACGTGTCAGGTACTCACGTAAAACACGGCGACTCTGTACAGCCATACGTAAGAACCGGTCTAACTACAGCCGTGTAGATCCATTTAACAACCCTCGGCCGAAGTCCCCAGTTCTTACCTATGGACTTCCTGCATGCGTTGTAAGCATTAAGTCCCTTTCTGAGTCTTTCTTTTGTATTTCTTTTCCAGGAAAGTTTACTGTCCAGAAATAACCCTGAGTATTTAGCTTCCGTAGCATGTTTGAGCTCCACTCCATCCAGCCACGGTAATCTAAATGTCTTTATCTTGTACCTTCTGGTAAAGAGAACCAGTTCTGTTTTGTTTGCGTTCACTCCCAAACCCTTACTTTTTGCCCACAACGATAGCTCGTCCAGTGCCGAATTCATGACCTCACTGATGGTCGGGAGACATTTCCCGGATACCAGTATTACCACGTCATCGGCGTAAGGTACAATCTTCCTTCCTCTTAGCTCGAATTCCATGAGAATGGTATTCACCGCTAAAAGACACAGAAGTGGAGATAGGACTCCCCCTTGTGGTGTTCCCCTGGTGGCTAGCTTCCTTGAATTCCCTGAGCCTATGCTAAAATTGATAATTCTGCTGCCCAGCATGTTATCTATCCAGCTTATCAGGAAGTTTGGTACAAAGAGTTCCTTTAAAGATTCCTTAATAGCACTTCTTTCGATATTGTCTCTATATCTAAGAAAGCTGCGATCGTGTATTCCTTGCTTGCTAAGTTTCTTTCTATACAACCCACCACTTCATGAAGTGTGCCCTCAACAGATTTACCCTTGAGGTATGCATGTTGAGCACCACTTATGAAGCGCGTATCAATTGTGTTCCTAATGTGCAGATCTAGCAGTCGTTCCAGTTTTCAATAGAAAAGACGATAGACTGATAGGCCTGAAATCCTTGGGAGTAGCGTGGTTAGCCTTGCCGGCCTTTGGTATGAAAACCACCCTGACTTCCCTCCACATTTTTGGTACATACCCGATCAGTAGGCACTGACTATAAATATCAATTAATATTGATAGCACAACTTTTGGACAGTGCTTCATCAATGCAGGGAAGATGCCAGCTGGCCCTGCTGATTTGTACGGTTTGAAGGTACGAATTGCCTATGCTACTCTGTGCAATGAGACTATATCTCTGTTTATATGCTTCTCTAGCTGCGTGATGGATACCAAAATGCTGGTCCGTTCCCTGGCCCCATCCCCTGTATCGCTACACCCTGGAAAGTGGGTTTCTATAAGTAACGAGAGTATCTCAGAGCTGGACTCTGTCCATGTACCATCTGAATTTCTGAATATATCCAGGTACCTTAGGGTCTTTGGATAAAATTCGCCTAAATATGGATGCTTCATTGACTGAATCGTAGTCCATGAGGTCCATTTATCCCTTTTGAGCTCTTTCTTATAGTTATTAAAGCTCACTTTGTATTTCTCCCAGTCTTCTAAGTTTTTAGTCTGATGTGCCCTGTTGTATAAGCTCCTAGTTGTTTTCCTCAGATATCTAAGATCAGTATTCCACCAATTTGGTTGTTTTCTTTTACCAGGGAATATTGTTGGACACGCCCTATCATACCATTCCCTCATGCTTGAAGTAAGCTCTTTAACTTGTGTTTCTAGTTGTTTGTCCACTTCCAGGAACATATCTCTTCCCAGATATGTGTTCGCCAACCTGGACTCTAAGTTCGTGCTAAATGCATCCCAATTAGTTCGTCTCGGATTCTTGTAAGGAACAGACCGGTGACACCCTCCACTTTTTCACTAGATGACTCTTGCTGTTAGTCAGTGTCAGATCTATAATCGTCTCCGTGTCCCTAGTCTGAAACGTCGGCGTATTGCCCTGTTGCAGATTGTAAGGTCGTTGTTTATTATAAAATCAAAAACTGACTCACCTCTTTTATTAATATCTCTTCTTCCCCATTGACTATGATGTGCATTGGTGTGACAACCCAGTACCACATCCTAATTCATCCTTTTGACGTATTCCGAGACTCTTCGTACATACGGGCCAGGTGGGTCGGCAGCCTCATACGGTCCGTCTAGCGTTTTTAGCGGTCACTATTAGCTTTAATTTAAAGGTAGTGTCATAGTGGAAAGTATTTCCATTTTTTCTCCACGGACGCACTAAGTCCAAATTGTGACCAATTTTGGCCATTTTCACTTTTCCAGGCGAAGAATTCGACATTTCTAAAATTATTTCAGACAAATGTCCGTCTAGCGTTTTTAGTTGTTACTATTAGCTTTAATTTAAGGGTAGTGTCATAGTGGAAAGTATCTCCATTTTTCCTCCATGGACGCACTAAGTCCAAATATTGACCAATTTTGACCATAGCCACTTTCCCAGGCGAAGAATTCGACATTTCTAAAATTATTTCAGACAAATGTCCGTCTAGCGTTTTTAGCGGTCACAATTAACTTTAATTTAAGGGTAGTGTCATAGTGGAAAGTATTTCCATTTTTCCTCCATGGACGCACTAAGTCCAAATATTGACCAATTTTGGCCATTTTCACCTTTCCAGGCGAAGAATTCGACATTTCTAAAATTATTTCAGACAAATGTCCGTCTAGCGTTTTTAGCGGTCACTATTAGCTTTAATTTAAGGGTAGTGTCATAGTGGAAAATATTTCCATTTTTCCTCCATGGACGCATTAAGTCCAAATATTGACCAATTTTGGCCATTTTCACTTTTCCAGGCGAAGAATTCGACATTTCTAAAATTATTTCAGACAAATGTCCGTCTAGCGTTTTTAATTGTCACTATTAGCTTTAATTTAAGGGTAGTGTCATAGTGGAAAGTATTTCCATTTTTCCTCCATGGACGCACTAAGTCCAAATATTGACCAATTTTGACCATTGCCACTTTCCCAGGCGAAGAATTCGACATTTCTAAAATTATTTCAGACAAATGTCCGTCTAGCGTTTTTAGTTGTTACTATTAGCTTTAATTTAAGGGTAGTGTCATAGTGGAAAGTATTTCCATTTTTCCTCCATGGACGCACTAAGTCCAAATATTGACCAATTTTGACCATTTTCACCTTTCCAGGCGAAGAATTCGACATTTCTAAAATTATTTCAGACAAATGTCCGTCTAGCGTTTTTAGCGGTCACAATTAACTTTAATTTAAGGGTAGTGTCATAGTGGAAAGTATTTCCATTTTTCCTCCATGGACGCACTAAGTCCAAATATTGACCAATTTTGGCCATTTTCACCTTTCCAGGCGAAGAATTCGACATTTCTAAAATTATTTCAGACAAATGTCCGTCTAGCGTTTTTAGTTGTTACTATTAGCTTTAATTTAAGGGTAGTGTCATAGTGGAAAGTATTTCCATTTTTCCTCCATGGACGCACTAAGTCCAAATATTGACCAATTTTGACCATTGCCACTTTCCCAGGCGAAGAATTCGACATTTCTAAAATTATTTCAGACAAATGTCCGTCTAGCGTTTTTAGCGGTCACAATTAACTTTAATTTAAGGGTAGTGTCATAGTGGAAAGTATTTCCATTTTTCCTCCATGGACGCACTAAGTCCAAATATTGACCAATTTTGACCATTGCCACTTTCCCAGGCGAAGAATTCGACATTTCTAAAATTATTTCAGACAAATGTCCGTCTAGCGTTTTTAGTTGTTACTATTAGCTTTAATTTAAGGGTAGTGTCATAGTGGAAAGTATTTCCATTTTTCCTCCATGGACGCACTAAGTCCAAATATTGACCAATTTTGACCATTGCCACTTTCCCAGGCGAAGAATTCGACATTTCTAAAATTATTTCAGACAAATGTCCGTCTAGCGTTTTTAGCGGTCACAATTAACTTTAATTTAAGGGTAGTGTCATTTAAGGGTAGCACTAAGTCCAAATATTGACCAATTTTGACCATTGCCACTTTCCCAGGCGAAGAATTCGACATTTCTAAAATTATTTCAGACAAATGTCCGTCTAGCGTTTTTAGCGGTCACAATTAACTTTAATTTAAGGGTAGTGTCATAGTGGAAAGTATTTCCATTTTTCCTCCATGGACGCACTAAGTCCAAATATTGACCAATTTTGGCCATTTTCACCTTTCCAGGCGAAGAATTCGACATTTCTAAAATTATTTCAGACAAATGTCCGTCTAGCGTTTTTAGTTGTTACTATTAGCTTTAATTTAAGGGTAGTGTCATAGTGGAAAGTATTTCCATTTTTCCTCCATGGACGCACTAAGTCCAAATATTGACCAATTTTGACCATTGCCACTTTCCCAGGCGAAGAATTCGACATTTCTAAAATTATTTCAGACAAATGTCCGTCTAGCGTTTTTAGCGGTCACAATTAACTTTAATTTAAGGGTAGTGTCATAGTGGAAAGTATTTCCATTTTTCCTCCATGGACGCACTAAGTCCAAATATTGACCAATTTTGACCATTGCCACTTTCCCAGGCGAAGAATTCGACATTTCTAAAATTATTTCAGACAAATGTCCGTCTAGCGTTTTTAGCGGTCACAATTAGCTTTAATTTAAGGGTAGTGTCATAGTGGAAAGTATTTCCATTTTTCCTCCATGGACGCACTAAGTCCAAATATTGACCAATTTTGGCCATTTTCACCTTTCCAGGCGAAGAATTCGACATTTCTAAAATTATTTCAGACAAATGTCCGTCTAGCGTTTTTAGCGGTCACTATTAGCTTTAATTTAAGGGTAGTGTCATAGTGGAAAGTATTTCCATTTTTCCTCCATGGACGCACTAAGTCCAAATATTGACCAATTTTGACCATTGCCACTTTCCCAGGCGAAGAATTCGACATTTCTAAAATTATTTCAGACAAATGTCCGTCTAGCGTTTTTAGCGGTCACAATTAGCTTTAATTTAAGGGTAGTGTCATAGTGGAAAGTATTTCCATTTTTCCTCCATGGACGCACTAAGTCCAAATATTGACCAATTTTGGCCATTTTCACTTTTCCAGGCGAAGAATTCGACATTTCTAAAATTATTTCAGACAAATGTCCGTCTAGCGTTTTTAGCGGTCACTATTAGCTTTAATTTAAGGGTAGTGTCATAGTGGAAAGTATTTCCATTTTTTCTCCACGGACGCACTAAGTCCAAATTGTGACCAATTTTGGCCATTTTCACTTTTCCAGGCGAAGAATTCGACATTTCTAAAATTATTTCAGACAAATGTCCGTCTAGCGTTTTTAGCGGTCACTAATAGCTTTAATTTAAGGCTAGTGTCATAGTGGAAAGTATTTCCATTTTTTCTCCACGGACGCACTAAGTCCAAATTGTGACCAATTTTGGCCATTGTCACTTCTCCAGGCGAAGAATTCGGCATTTCTAAAATTATTTCAGACAAATGTCCGTCTAGCGTTTTTAGCGGTCACTATTAGCTTTAATTTAAGGGTAATGTCATAGTCGAAAGTATTTCCATTTTTTCTCCACGGACGCACTAAGTCCCACTCTAGAGTAATTTTGGCCATTTTGCTTCAGATTGTATATTAGTGAAAAAAATTTAAATTCCGAATTTACGTTGTTTTCCATGTCAAATAGTCAAAAAGTCATATTCCGAATATAAATTGTTTCTCATAAACCAGAAAGTTATATTCCGAACATAACTTGTTTCCTATGAACCGAAAAAAAGAATATAACTTCACAAAAAAAGAATATAACTTCACAAAAAAAGAATATAACTTGACAGAAAAAGAATATAACTGTATTAACCCTTTGAGGACCGGAGGTTTTCGCCGAAAATAGAATATAAAAAAGAATTTAACTTCACACACATCTATAAAGGACGATCGTTAGAAACCACACTACACTAGGTAGTACACAATATAATAATAATTCATTAACATCACCACTTTAGTGGGTTACAATTATAAAGTCTTCTGAGGATCCTAAAGGACGAAGGAGTTTAACCAATCTGTTACGCAGACCACATTATACTACTTCTGAGGGGACAGAATCCAACTTTGTTGAAGGGAAGAAACGGCTATGAAAATGGCATATGACTGAGCTCGACCGAGAGTTCTAAATGTAAGCCCAGACAATAGAAATATGTCTGTTTACAAGGAAAAACAAGATTGGTCAATTGAAGAACGAGCAAACGAAGCTCACAGACGCTGGCCACTACATGTAATAATAGATACAAATAGAGATACAGTTTGATATGCAGATGCCCTCACAGCAATGAGACTAAAAACCGATTCGCGAATGGATCGAAAGCGATCACAGGTCATATCTTCAAAAAATAACTGAGGTAGCGGAAGGGAAATTAACTGACATAGCATCTGTACCCGATAGAATACCTGAAACATCAATATTTGTTGGGTCAATCTTGGATTGATGGAACTTGCTGTTATACAGATGGTTCGAAACTAGGGGAAATGACGGGGCTGGGTCTTTGTATCGAAGAACCGGAAACCAAACTTTTGATCTGAATATGACACAAAACGCATCAATTGGGTGCCTGGTCATCACGAATAAGAGGAAACGAGAAATCAAATACCTTGACCTCACGAGCCAGTGATTTACAAACAACAAACCTAGATAATGCAAACCTATCCGATCAACGCTTTCAATATCACGTTATGGAATTGTGAAACCATTGGGAAAACAATAAGAATCTTGTGGGGCGAAACTAACGGGGATAAAACGAAAACCTTGCTGAAATTGAGCAAAACAGAAACTAGTGAAATCATAGGTATTTTATTAGGGGCGCAGACTGGAAAACAATTAAGGAATATGTCAATAGTACAGACTGTATGTCCAATGACATGAGGCGGAGGAAGCCTGCCCCCTATTGTCAACCTAACATAAATCGGTTTATAGTGCGTGGTAAAACATAACATAATAATGTACTATGGTAACCTGAGTACAAAAATCGTCACATTTTTTTTTTCTATGGTTAGAAATTTTTAAATTATATTTCTGAGAGGTATGTATGTATTCAAAAAAAAAAAGTGTGCATTTCTATATAAGGCCACATATTCTGAAATTAAAACGAGATATAGATCATTTAATCCTTAAAAATTTACTTTATAAAATCGGATGAGTCGTTTTCGAGTTACAACAAATGTATGCCTCACAAACAAAAAACATTGTGACCATTTCTGCGAAGTTATTCGAGGCTTACAACATAAGACTAATTTACTGATCTGTTCCACATTGTGAACCTAGTGTATACGCATCGCAGACCTACATGTGGTTTCTCCTGGGATCGATTGTGTCTAGACGTAGGGCGAGGTGCTCCTAATCATCAGAGGCATAATCTCGAAAAATACAATGGCACAACCTGAAGAAAACTAAAAACTACGATTTGTTGTGAACAATTTAATATTTTATATTGTGGCAATTCGGCACTTAATTGCAGTGTATTAACAACGGTTTAAACACAAGTCAAAAGACCCAACTACTGACTCAAATCTAATAGTTCGATTGATCATAAAAATCCAGATGAAGAAAACCAATTATACACAATTATTTCTACTCGTAATTTTTTTAAATACTCAGTTTATATAAAACTATTTTGGAAGATCCCCAATCATTAGTTTAAAACATTATTCTTTGTATGACGCATACGATTTTGAAACTAGTATCCCATCTTTCACGTGTTTCGCAACGTAAGTCTGCCGTTGGTTGTATATTTTAACTAGATTGGGTTCATAAGTTTTCCATGATATACTTTCAACGTGTTTCTTGCAATCTAACCCACCCTTGATGCTTATAATCTTCTATTGTGTAGTGGTTATATATTATTCTTTTTTTTTTATTACTCATTGTTAATTATTCATGTCTTATATTACCTTCATGGCAATAAACGTCGCTAAAATACAATTTTTTTCATGTTTCATATTATGAAATGTATTTATTTTTGTTCGGTGAGTCTTGAGTGGATTTGGATTAATCACAGTCTTATTTTTCTATACATACTTATATATAGAATGTTATTTTACTTGTAAATGTTATATTAATGTTATGTTGTTATAGACTAATGTGGAACATTTGTGCCCGATATTATGGCAGGAACGCTCTTATCGTCACCGTCAATATTGAGAATGTCTAATATTTCATCCATTGAAATAAATGTCACCTTTGTTTCATGTTAGCATATAAATTACCTTTTGCTAGTGTCTGACTGGATCCTGATTTAGCAGTGTTATTTTTATATATTTTATATACACAGGATTAATGTTATTGTAATGATATGTCCATGCCGCACTTCTGAATTATTGATATTGTAATCAAATTCGCCCAATTTTGTAGATTGCTTTTCGATAATCCAGTTGTTTTGAAATTATTTAGTGTTTATTGTAACTTGTATCTGTATCTGGAAAACACCTGACGAACGACATCATATGTTTATAAAACATCAACGATTTTTTGTTATCGAATTAATATGTGGTTACTAAATACTTATCGACAATCTGATTGAATGTACACCTAACCCTGCCGTTACCCGAACAATTAATTTCATGAAAGTCGAGTCTACATATTGACGCACAAACATAGCCCCGCGTAAAAGCTGTCTTTAGTTAATCCAATACTAAAAATATAGAATCCACTTTATGTTTTCAGTTATCATAGTTGTTGGATGTTGTAGTTGATAAATTACCCTTTTTATGCTTCGGGGTTATAAGGAAAAGAATACGTGTTGTACATAGTATATGACATACTGAGATAATAGGATTTTGCCATATTTATATAAAATTCATTTTTATACTTCAACATCTTCTCTAAAAAATTTTACTGAAACATAGTCGACCTACAAAATAAGAATGTTTTACATCGGCCAGTGCGTTTGTTAGAATGCGAGCAATCATCTCATAAGAGGCTACAGTATTTAAAACTATTTTGTGAAACGGGTGAAGAGTTTGAGAAAAAACCTTCGCTTGCCGGAGGGTTTTGTAATGCCACTGTTCCAAGTAATTTTGAACAAGAACGGTACGACATATCAAAGTTGTTAAAATAATATTTCCCTTACCCAGAAGAGTGGAAGAAGATAAAGATATTGTGAATTTGTATGGTGCATTATAAAAACACAGCATATATTTGGTCACCAATAAAGCAGAATGTAATGCCCACCAGTGGCAGTAGATTTAAGCAATTTGCTCTCATCACGCCGGAGAAGGCGGTGGCAAATAAAAAGGGTTAAATTGTGCTTTCCAAGACATCCAGAGACTCATACAGATTCTGGTAAACAACTAGCAGTGTCAGTCCCAAGTTAAAGTCGATTTCATTAATCAACTTGCACAATCCCTGGGCAAAAATCTCAATGTTGCCGGCAATTAAGTTGTTTTCGAAATGAATGTTGATCTGATTCCGGCTTCCAAGACGTTATTTTGTACTGCACATGTAAAAAGGGTGCTCTATTCTCTTCATCACTCCAAGCGGAATCAGAAATAAAAAAACATTTTCTACAAAATAAATAGACAAACTCAGCCGCTAGAGATGACGATTTATTTACTCAATGTATCGATAAAAAGTCGTCGTCACATTGATTCAAAATGTCATTTGGTATTGAACGACAAGAAGTGACTTTAACTCAAAACGACGTCGGCTCCAGGAATAGGGCTGATTGTTAAAACTACTTCAAAGAATTAACAGCAAACGAAATATCAGATCGTGTCAATTGCGCTGAAAATAACAAGATGCTTATTATAGAGTTGGGAACTTTAGTTCCTTAAAGTGATCACTCCTTTTGTTTTTACTCCGGCAAAGGAAGTAGTTCCATCGATTTTTCTCACAATAGGATCGAATAATCGCTTAGCCTTTGATGACTGACAATATCCAAGCATTACACACTTTATTGATCTTGGATCCCAATTTCTTTCTCATCTGTTTCGGTGTCTTTACCAACTTTAAGATACGATATATTCTGTTCACAACCACACCACAATTTTCTATATGGGGTTCTCTTTAGGAAATGTGCAGCTGTGCTAACAGTTTCTGTCCAGTAAATGTTTTTCACGCCAGCATCCATCATCATTGTACTAGCTTTTTCAACTGTAGTCCTCATAAAAAAAAAAACACCAAAATTGGTGTGGTGTTAATACAAGTTAAATATCAAAATCGAAGTAATAAAGGGGAGAAAAAGTGATAATAATTAAAATGTTACTGTATGGACTCTCTGTCATGGAGGGAACGCATATCAAATATGTACCTCTGTTGTTGTTGCAGTATTTGCTGATATGAGGTGGTCTTGGCCGAGGGGGACCCTGGATAGCCGTGTATTCCGACTAAATGTTCTAACTTCAGGGACCAGACGACGGATATCTTGTGAGCAGATACCATTAGCAATAGCAATACACAACCCACATTACGGCGATGCTGAAGGGAGACAATAGAGTTGGATACCCTGTCATCACCACCGGTCTCCTCTGCAAAGATGTGCAGGGAGCTCCTGCCCATATATGGGAGATATATGCCATTTTAGGCCGGATGTTAGTGGTGTAAATATTTTCGAGATCAGATGGGGTGAAGTATTTCTTGCACTAAAGCGTTGGACACTTGAATGCTTCTTTCGACACTTCGAATATATGACGAGCCCAGCGAGCATCACCCTGTATCTTCTTGTCCAGAACATCAAAAGGATCTGATACGTCGATATCCACACCATCCATAGATATTGACGACGGTGCTGGATCAGTGGAACGTTTGTGTTAAAGTCTACTCTGTTCATTTTTCTCCACACACAAATCGTCGCCAAAATGGCGGTTAAGTGAATTATTCATGGTTCGCCTTCTGTCCGCGACCTCCAGGTTCATTTACTAGTTGCGTCAAGTTGTTATGCGCGGCGAAAAGCTCAACGTACAGTCCATCTGGAGAAGTGTGGCTCGAATGGGAAAGCCAAGATTGATTATGGACATTGAAATCCCCAGCAACTACAATTTCACTATCCGGGCAGTCTTCTAAAATGTTAGATCTGGTGGCGCTGTTGGTCAGGTGGCTCTAATGTTTACGAGGCACTGGTGATTAATGGCACTAGTGTTCGGTGGTGTCATCAGACATGTGGCTCTGGTGAACATCTGTCGCAGATGGCCATGTGATGTAGGTGGTATATGCAGCTCTTTTGGTGCCGTTGATTTCCTTGAAATTCCGTGCTTGTACGTTCAGATGAGGCTAATATAGTTACTCCCTAATTCGGCTAATGGTTTTTGCGATTCCGCTGTTCGCGGTATTAGGTGGCTTATGTGAATTGTCAATGACATCTTTTGTCAATTCCGATGGTAACCACAATTTTCAAGCGTGTACTTCGCGTCACCGTTATAGAAATTGGTTCTTCTGTAAACAAAACCGTCAACGACTCTAATACGACTCTGGTAAAGTAGACTTCTCTGTTTGAATGGTTCATAATCGTCAGATAAAAATGCTTTAGACTTTAAGTCAACTACAGATCAAACATCAAATTCTAAAGCGTCTATGGCACATCTTAACAAAGCGTCTGGAACAACATTTTAAGGCCACTTTCGATGTCTGATTGCGACCGTGTACGATTGTAGCTGAAGACTCTATCGTGCTAAACGGCCACTAAAATCACGCTGTGACATTAGCCGTTTGAGAGTGGAATGGTCCGTTATCACTTCGAAATCAATCAGCACAATGTATGGCCGGAAGCTTTGAATTGCCGATACTACAGCCAAACATTCACGTTCGGTAACAGAATAATTCATTTGTGCTGCCGTCTTCTTGGAAAAGAACAATCTCTAGGCCTGCATCTGACGCGTCGCATAGCACAAATTTCTTGTGAAATCCGGGTGGGTAAGTACTGGACACGAAATCAAACAATTTTTCAAAGTTTCAAAAGCTATTTATCAGTGAACTCAAAGTTCTTTGTCTTTTTCAAAGTATCGCAAATCGGAGTAGTATTCGGTAATAGAATAAATTTTTCGCACCAACTGGTAGTTCCCATAAAACTTCTCACATGTTTAGGAGTCATTGGACACTTGAAATAAACGATGCCTTGAACTTTTTCTGGTACAGATCTTACGATGCCTTACCCTACAATGTAGAACCGTCATGGTTTGACCAGACCTGCTACTTCACTCAAGAGCTCGACATGATCGAAATTGGAAGATACCACTAACAAATCATCCAAGTAGACAAAAACACATTCGCGAGGGCGCGCTGGAATGACTGTCTCCATTAACCGACATAACCTTTTGGCTGCGTTACACAGTCCAAAAGGCATGATGGTCAAATGGTACAAAGGCCTTCCAGGTTCTGTGAACGCGGTTTTTTCTCTACTGGAGACTGCTAGTCGGATCTGCCAAATGTGTATCTCCCAGACGGCTCAAAAGACCTTCAATATGCGGAAGAGGATAGGCGTCCTTTACTGTGACGTCATTGAGCCGACGAACGTCTGAGCACAGTCTAACTTTTTCCCCTTTCTGCACAAAGGTCACGACTCAATGACACCCAGTGAAATCATCCTATCCAATTCCGCATACATTAGCCTTGGAACTGCTGGCGAAACTGGTTAATGATTTTCTTAGATACGGACGACCTCTCCTGTTGGTGTCACGTGGACTTCAAGTGTAGTTTTACCTTCGAAAACAACGCGATTGGCCTATCTACGATTTTTTGTTGACTAACATCAAGTGTGTACGTCCTACGAAAAGTATTTACTAAATTCTCATGTGACCCGATATCTTGGGTCGATAAACTATTAACCTAACACGACCTATAATGCTGTTAAGGTTGCCGTAAGCTGTGCGAATTGTAGATTTCTACGGGTGAACTATAAGTTTGGCTTTTTCAACAAAATCTAAACATTGGATTTACACTTCGTTAAGTTATATGTCAGTGTAAATTCGGCTGCCTGGTGCCTCGAAAGTTATAGCTCCTGCTTTTTCTTTGCGTATCTGCTTTCTCTGTTTATATCGTTGTCTGCATCTTAAAATTATAATCGATGGTTCTCCAAAAATTCTAGCACGAGCTTCATTATATTCTTGCATTCTAATATGCCATGGTTTTCGATTGGCATGAAAATCTACTGTATCTTACTGTTTTTCAAAATCATTATATTAGTCGAGTCTTCACTCAAATTATTCTCCTCATTATTGTTTTTAGACGGTGAAGTTATTTCAGAATTGGTAAAATTATTTTCGACATTGTTGAGATTATGCGATGGTACATTGCCGGTTACTGGGCTGCTGGATTCGAGGTCCGTTCACACTCCTGTTTCCCTGACAAACCGCATTTATAACCAAATCATCTTCATCTCTCTTCTTTACATTCCATAAAAGTATGGCACTAAACTTTACAATACCAGCAGGTCAGTTTTTGCTCCTTTGTGATCGCGTCAACTTCCTTAATCCTCAATCGATAGTTGTTCCAGAGTTAATTCTTTAACATGGCGAACGGGATACCTAGAGTTGACCTGTCACTGTTAAGTAGATTTTCGGCTCTGAGGACTTTTCTTCTAAAATGTTTTAAATCAAAAATATGGACAGAGAAAAGGAGTTCTGCAATTGCTGGTCTTAAGTTTCCTTTCATTATATTCACTAAATTTTGTTCACTGATGGGTTCTCGCTGCCGATATACCGCCTGTAGAGTTTTGATCTGAAAAACTAAATCTTGGAGTTTTGTTAGTCTCGTAGATTTTCAATCCCATTTATCGATGGGTTTCGAGGTGGAAATGCAGTATCGGCTTTTACAAAATAATTTCGTTGAACCTATGATGGTGACGGTTTTGCGGATTCTGTAACTCAAACGGTTATTTCGTTAACTGGCGACGTTGGATAATTGAAACATGTGTGGGCTGAAAACAAGTTAAAACTTTCCTGCACCAATTGAAGAATTAAGTTTGACAATCGGAGTTCTACGCTGCGGTGAAAATACAGTGTTTTGTCCTACACTCGCGTTGCTGAACATAGTTCCGCTGCCGGAAATATCCATCCCGGTGTTCCCTATTATCAGTGGTGAAATCCTCGGAATAGCTCCGGTGCTTGTAGTCGTAGTTGTTGTTGTCGTAGTATTAACTATAGCTGATGTAGTCGGTGAATTCATATTGCCGTTATACCGAAGGGTGCCGCTTTACGTTACAACCATATTGAATAATGCTAACCGCCGGAATCCGGTAACGATACACCCAACGAAAGGCCAGCCATTGTGCTTGCTACTATAATGTTGTCGTCAGCATATCGTATATTATTGATGAAGATTCCATTTTTCTGTATGCCTATTCTATTCCTTTCGATTGATTCTCGAACTTCTGAATTAGTCCAAAAGGAATGATGGTGAAATAGGCCTTGCAGGTACCGTGAACGCCGTTTTTTCTCTACCGGAGACTGCTAGCGGAATCTGCCAAAATTCGTCTTTGAAGTCGTTAGTTTCCATAGACCGGATGTCCTTGCTCTATGTGAAACAAAGGTATGTAAGGATTCTGATCCATAGGATTTTAACATTCCTGGCTATCACACTCTATCCTCACAAGCCTCAACCTGTAAAGGGAGGCTACCCTGAATGGCTTTGACTGACTCCATTTCGAAAATATTAGAATATTATCCAAATATTATACTCATTCGAGCCACACATCTCCGGAGGGTCAATACGCAAAGCTATTTGCTGCGCACAACACGTGTGGAAGGGCAACAGCAAAATATTCCTGACCTTTTCTTAACTTCACACCCTGGAATGTACGGGGTAACTCGGATCACCACTGGGTAACTCGGATCATTGCACCATTTCAGAATTCTTTGATCCACATCTAAACCGAGCTCAAAAATTTCTATCAGCAATTTAACTGGAAATTATGTTTCCTAGACAATAATGTCGATGGCGCTGCTGACATGGTCGGGAAAATTATTCTTCTTGGAATAAGCACGTTTATTCCCTCGAATACTACTTCGATTAAACCTTTAGAGAATTGTTGGTTCATGCAAAGATGATGTTGCATTTTAAGTCGAAGCGTTCAGAGATTGACGTTTAAATAAAAATGCCACCACTGAACTGCTACGCAAACAGGCAAGATCAAGGTGTGCCAGAGTACATAGGTGCGAAACACTTCTTTATGAACAGCGTCTTCGTGCTAAATTTCTTTCTTTTCCGATGCGAAGTAAGAGCTTTTGGTCATTCGTAAAAAGGGTAAGGGATTCTTCTTCATCTTCTTTCGCAACTCTCGTTAACGATGACCAGATATTCACTGACCCGGTTGACAAAGCTAACCTTCGGGCTGAAATTTTTGCAAAGAATTTATCTTTGTCTGAAAGCAATCAACCAATCCCAGTAATCGAAAACGTATCTATTTCGATGCCCCATATATTCTTTCAAAGATCTCAATGTAAATAAAATTCACTGTGTTAGTGATAGGAACGATGGTTTTTGGAATACGGAAAGATTGAGTAGTGTTTGTTGACATTGGCTTGAATTTGATAATGTCATGGCAGGCAGGAAAAACACTTGCAGGAAGATTATTCGACATACGAACAGTTCGGCTGAAGAACGAATTATGTCTATAGTGCGTCGTCCGTCAACCGGCCATTTCACAATGTACGGATGAGATACTCTGTATAGCCGCGTATTCCAGATAAATGTTCTAACGTCAGGGACCAGACGACCAATATCTGACTAACATATACCGTTGAAATATTAATAGAATAGCGATATACAACGCACGTTCCGGCGATGCTGTGCGGAAACAATACAGTTGGATACCCTACTATCCCCTATCATAACCACCGTAGCCCCCATTTTCTGGGGATTGGCTGAACATTGCAACTTACCAACCTAAAGGGTTAATACCAGCACAGTACGACATGTAGAAAAAATTGGGCAAAAGACCATAGCGTCGACGAGCACTTACAAGTGCTGAAATACCACCCGGGCGCGGTGTTTTATTTACGTTGAGATTAGACATCCAGAGTCCATCCAGGAATATCGTTGGCTTTGCTATTGGTAGCAGGTGCTTCTTAAGACTAAGTCCCGTTTGAAGTGCCTGCCGCAGACGATATATTGCTGTAAACAACGGCACCATCTCCCTGCCTACAACTGACAACGAAACACTTTGGACGCATCTTCTTTCGGAACAAAAAATCACAATGATCACGCGCTCAAATTCTAACGCACAAATCTGATAGGTCGTATCGTCCTTCCCTTTTGAATGCAGCCCAGACTTTTGCAAAGTCTAACGCAAACATTGACACTTTTACCAACATATACACACATATGGAACAATCTGCAACACAAATTTTAAATTTGATTTTACTGGAATTAAATGTATTACAGATGCCAGGCGAATATAAACAAGATCAGAGCACGAAACGATACGAACGACGGTTGCTGAAAAATGTATTGTCTTGTAATTATGTGGACGCCTACTTCACACAAATATTTTTTGACAACTAACACATATTCCCAATTTTTTTCGCCAATTGCATAGTGTAATCGCAGGGTAATAGTGTCAAATTTTACACAACTCGTAACCAGTGAGGCCAGTCATCTTTTTTATATGAAAATAAAATCGCTATATCTCGCACGCCAGACAATTGGCATCACTGTATGCAAGAAACTTGTTTTTTTTTAGAACGATAAGCGTTTAATCTGGGACATTAAAATAAAGTATACCGTCTTTGCAGATACATTTGGTAGGCTCTATTGTCTGAATTTACCTAAGAAGTGGAAATAGTGATTACTAATTGTATCGTTATTTAAAGATATCGTTATTAAAAGCAGAAAAATGTCAGACGAATTTGAACCAATGGAACCCAGTTTGAAGAACGTCATTGATCAGACATCATTAAAATGGATATTTGTTGGTGGTAAAGGCGGCGTTGGAAAGACAACATGCAGGTACAACACGACGTATACTAACATGCCTAGACTATATTTCTTATAATTTAACATTAATCTAATTGCAGTTGCAGTTTAGCTGTACAAATGGCAAAAGTAAGAGAGTCTGTATTAATTATTTCTACAGATCCTGCTCATAATATTTCAGATGCATTTGATCAGAAGTTCACCAAAGTTCCAACGAAGGTGATATTGATTTTACATTAACTTTCCATATGTAAACTACATACTTTGATTGCAGGTGAATGGCTTTACGAATTTGTTTGCTATGGAAATAGATCCAAATGCAGGGCTTAATGAATTGCCGGACGAATACTTTGAAGGTGACAACGAAGCATTGCGGCTCAGCAAAGGGTTTCTACATGAAGTGATCGGAGCTTTGCCGGGTATTGATGAAGCTATGAGTTATGCGGAGGTCATGAAGTAGGTTCCGCTTTATCATTGTTGATATTTTTTGTTTATCAAATTACATTTGATTCCTTTAAGACTTGTTAAAGCCATGAACTTTTCTGTAGTTATTTTTGATACGGCTCCAACGGGTCACACACTGCGTTTGCTATCGTTTCCACAAGTAGTCGAAAAAGGTTTAGGTAAAATGCAAAGACTTAAGCTGAAAATAAATCCGTTTATCACACAATTTGGCAGTTTACTTGGTATGCCAGTGAATGCCGATTCATTAACACAGAAACTCGATGAAATGTTGAAAATTATAAGACAAGTTAATGAACAGTTCCGGGACCCGGTAAACTAATCTAAACTTTTACATATGTACAATTTGACGCATCTAATTTTTCTGACAGGACCAAACTACTTTTGTGTGTGTTTGTATAGCGGAATTTTTGTCGCTGTATGAAACTGAGCGTTTAGTCCAAGAACTCACCAAATGTGGTATAGATACTCACAATATAATTGTGAACCAGCTGTTATTTATGAAACAGGATCAGCAGCCGTGTGGCATGTGCGCTTCAAGATATAAGGTATGACGATTAAATACCATATTTCCTACTTAGTTTCTTAATATTTCCTCATAGATTCAAGCAAAATATTTGGACCAAATTGCCGATCTATATGAAGATTTTCATGTAACAAAGCTGCCATTGTTGGAGAAAGAAGTTCGTGGAGTAGATAACATAAAACATTTCTCAGAGAATCTTACTCAACCATATACAGCCAACTGAACCGTTATTTGCTGCATATTGTTTTGTATGCGTTTATCACAGCTTGTTTTCCATTTCATTGTCTGACAGTGTTTTTTATTTACAACTTGTACCTTTTTCATAACAAGTATATTATTAGAATAATTATTTACGCGTCTTTAAATTTAAAATATGTAAATATAAAACATGTATGGCTCAGGTTGGTCGAATTATCTACTATTACGTAATAAATATTTTCGGAACCATCACAAAAATAACCTAGCATTTGCAAAACCTTGTGAATGAAAGCAACTTAAAAGACATCGTTTCTGTATCGTAATTAAGTTCAATTTGCCGATTCCATGAATGCGAAGAGCGTCCTCTGCGCCTACAGCTGGTCTGGCGATATCATCTGTCAACATCCGATTTCTTCACTTACGTCATCCGATTTCTTCTGTTGATGTTAGTTTTCCGACCATAAAGGGTATTATGGTTATTATATGTGTGATTCTGAGATTACTGGCTAATTTAATTTGCTGTCCTTGTGTATTTAAACTGGGAAAAATAAAATATATTCCACTTCATTATTTACTATATAATAAGGCGTAATAGGTACGTTGCAGTCAAAAATAGTTTTTTTAAAAAAAAAATAGCATTTGAACACATTGTAGGCAATCCTGTTTCCGTTAATTTTTTTCAATTTATATTATGGATGATTTAAACTATTTGTATTCTACTTCGGCTTGAGGTCATATATAAAATCGATGTTTTCATGTATTTTTATAATTATTTTTATTTACCAATTAATATTTTTTGTCTTATTATCGGTCAAATTACAATGTTTTAAAGCATTCATAAATTGCAATAATTTAAATTTGAATGAACATTATATGTATTTGTATACATTTAGTTATTTATTTTCTTTGTTTCACCACGCACTACAAGATGATTTACATCTTATATGTTGCAGTGCGGGCTAGGGAATTGTATCTTTTTTTTATAATTAAATTATTACAATTTAAATACTAGATTTTACAAATTATTAAAGAATTTATATAGTTCTGTTTTTTTAATGCCGAGACATTGCTTATTAATTGAATGTTTAACGGGATGTGGTAGATTTTTCTTGAAAATATTAATAAAATGAAAATACTCGCGTTTCTCTTTCGTATTGAGCATTCACATGTAATTTCGCCAGGTTTAAAAAAAATGCATTACCTTTTACAAATTTGTATTTGGTTCTTAAAGTACAGGGTTTTCCAATAAGAGGTGTTATTTTGGTATTCAAAGAAAAATTGAATTTTTTTAAATAAATTATCGGATGTTTATTTCATAGTAAAGAGGAAGGTATGCCGGTAATAATGAAAAAGAACTCAGCCCCGACCACGCTTACAGGACCATATCCTTTTCATACAATTTTCAATAACCAAATCGCAAAGTGGCCACCCTGTATCCACTTGAATCGACGCTGGGCTGTTGGTGTACACCTTATTTTTCACGTAGCCCCAAAGGAAGAAGTCGCAAGGTCTAACAAAATCATTAATCATCTCTCGATAGCGCAATCCATTCACCGCAACTGTTGATCCAACCTCATTTTCGAAAAAGTAGGGTCCAATGCCCTGCCGGACCATAAACCTCTTTAAAGAGTCACACGCTTAGGATGGAGAGGCTTCTTAACAATAAATCTTGGGTTTCCGAGCCCCAGATGCGACAATTTTGCTTGTTGGCGTAGCCACCGAGGTGGAAATGGGCTCATCAGTCAAGATGATTTTTCTATGGAATTCCGGATCATTTTCATTCATTTCAAGGACCCAATCAGCCGGCTTAAGTTCTTGGGTTAACTGAACTTTATAAGCCTTGAGACCAGAGTTCAGAAAATACACTCACGATACACACAATGTTCTGTTGGAAAGCAACAGACACACATTTTTATTTTCGTATCAATTATGTGTGTTTCCAAATTTTGCACAATACCGATTACACACATGAGCGTGTTTTGTTATAATATTTGGTTGCATACTCGAACATGTATTGTTCTCGGCTTGTTCGATCGGAAGACACTTCAACAGAACTCCGGTTCGTGAGTGGTTTTATTTTAAGTTCGCGAACTGGTACGTATACTGCCAAACAAAAGTACATGTTCAAAGTTGTGTTTAATTAAGTTTTTATCTCACCCTGTACCTTATCGGTTAATTTTTTTGTCCACTATTTCCCAAAGATTTTGTATGGGGTTTAAGTCTGGCGATTGTGCTGGCCACTTCATTACATTAAGTATTTCCTTTACGAACCTATCTTGGACATATTTTGAGGTATGTTTGGGATCATTATCCTGTTGGAATTGGCAATAAAGGGGCAAATTCCATTCAGCTTGAGGAAGCATCACATTTTCCAAAATGTTCTGGTACGTAAATCTGTTCATTATACCGTCTATTTTATGTAAGGGGCCAACACAGTACCTTGGCAGTAACGGGGATCCAATCGTTTATTTACCGGTCTGCGTATTCTTCTTATACCATCAGAGTATTGCAAATTAAATTTTGATTCGTCAGAAAACAATACGGTGTTCCACTTCTCCTTTGACAAACTCGTGCAAAATCAATACGAGCTCTTCGGTTTTAATCCGAAATGATTGGCTTCTTTGCGGCGCGATAACTTTGCAGTCCAACAGCACATGCCTTTCTTTGAACAGTTCTACTGCTAATTTTTAGTTTAAGAGCAGTTACAACACTAGGAACGGATTTGTCAAGATGGTTGGTCAATATGGTTGGTAGCAGTGTCGAGGACCTGCATGGTTAGTAAGTGCCTAAATAAAACTAATCGCTAACAGCTCCCCTCCGGTGCCAGGGCACGGACCGGTTGTAATCTTATTGCCTAGTCCGCGTAAGCTGTCACTGCGCGCGATGGTCCTTTCCCTTTACTAGCATACTCGTGGGATCTACATGGAACAATTAACATACAAAACAAACTCAAAAACAAACACAAACTCAAACACAAACAAACGCACTAAAACGAATACTAAAACACGGAAAAAAACGGTACAACAAACACTTAACACAGACACTAATAAAAGAGGCAGCTCCGGCGTTAGTGAGGATGCTGCGAGGACTGGACTACCAGACAGAGTGGGACACACCGCTCAGGGAGGTAACTGTGACCTGGACAGTGAACTGGACGAACTAAACGAACGACTTTTCGAACAGGACATACAGATAAGAATTGACTTCGACGAGTTGGAAGAGCTTCAGGGGCTGTCTAGGGACTCATTCGCGGATACCGATGACGCCGTCAATAGACTGGAGGAGCTCGCCCTGCTCTCTGATGAGGGTGAACATGATGTCACCATGATTCATGGCTCTGGTCAGAGATTAGGGGGCCTCTCCAGACTCTGACGACTCGGAGAAACGGATGGGTCCCGCAACGCCTAGCGAAGGTCTCCCAACTGGCTCTGAAAGGAGCAAAGTAGTTCGGCAACAGGCTGTGGATTCACCGGGTATGGATACGGAAGGTACCGCGCCTTCAGACAGATCAGGGGAGATGTCTGGTTTAGACATCTCCAGATCGTCACAAGGCGCAATCACTGGAAAGTCCATACCCATGGAAGAAGCGACCGAAGGCCGAACTAAGGAGGAGAAGGCGAGGAACGGTACGAGGAAGTCGCTGATCTTTCTCAAAAAGATAGGTCAGCGGGATCCCTCGTCAATTACCGTTAGGGAGAGGCAGCTCATCAGGAAGCACCGGAGGGATGTCCGGAAATTTGAAAAAATTTACGGCACCACCAAGGACCTCCTGAAGGCTGACTCTCCCGAAACAGTCGGTACTGGACCAGCAGACGCATCCAGGAAAACTCCTGGAGTTAAGGATGCGACTGCTGGCCTTGTAAAGGCTGTTAAAAATGATGTTGTTGGCGCTTCTGGTGCTGTCCCCACTCCGGATAGGACAACGGACCCAGCTCCAGAAGAGTCAACAACTTCAAGGAATGTGAGTGGTGCGAAAGTACCACCCACAAGCATGAAGGAAAGGGAGAAGCCATGCAGCTCTAGGGGCGGTCTCGGCTAGAGGGGTCACAGCCAAGAGGGCAAGGTCAGGCGACGTACCTTCCTCAAAAAGCAAGAAGGCAAAGCAGTCGAGCAGCAGTGGTCGGACAGACCACCGTCAACTTGCTGTCATCGATCGATCGGATCAGGATGGTAAGATCAGTGTCGATCGCTGGCAGCTTATTGAGGGAATGCTGATCGACCGCATTGCAGTCTTCAAGGGCGAGAGAAACGAAATTTCCTTTAAGGGTGCAGACTGGTCAAAGGGAGTTAAGATCGTCATCTGTGGAAATGAGAAGTCGGCTAGATTTCTCACCGAAACAGTTGAAGGTCTTAGCGAACTCTGGCCAGGAGCAAAACATGAGGTAAATCCGTCCTCTTGCCTCCCGCACGGGACGAAAAGGTTAGGACCTGTATTGTAGCTAAAAATTAGCTTAATCTAATTATGTCTCACAATTTTAGCTCTGGTGACATCACGGTAGTAAGCAGGGAGGTTCACGGTAAATCTAAGTTACTGTTGGCCTCAGCTTATCTACCGTATGAAGCTGCCGACCCACCTGGCCCGGATGTAAGAAGAGTCACGGAGTACGCCAAAAGGATAAATTTGGACCTGGTACTGGGTTGTGACGCCAATGCACATCATAGTCAATGGGGAAGCAGGGACATCAATAAAAGAGGTGAGTCAGTTTTTGATTTTATAATAAACTACGACCTTACGATCTGTAACAGGGGCAACACGCCGACGTTTCAGACTAGGGACAGAGAGACGATTATAGATCTAACACTGACCAACAGCAAGAGTCACATAGTGGAAAAGTGGAGGGTGTCCCCGGTCTGTTCCTTTTCAGACCATAAAAGGATCATCTTCAATCTAAACTTCACTAGTAGTGCGAGGGATCCATACAAGAATCCGAGACGAACTAATTGGGTTGAATTTAGTGCGAACTTAGAGTCCAGGTTGCCGAACACATCTCGGGGAGGAGATATGTTCCTGGAAGTGGACAAACAACTAGAAACACAAGTTGAAGAGCTTACTTCAAGCATGGGGGAATGTTATGATAGGGCGTGTCCGACAATATTCCCTGGCAAAAGAAAACAACCAAATTGGTGGAATACTGATCTTAGAGATCTGAGAAAAACCACTAGGAGGTTATACAACAGGGCACATCAGACCAAAAACTCAGAAGACTGGGAGAAATACAAAGTAAGCTTCAATAACTATAAGGGAGAGCTCAAAAGGGCTAAACGGACCTCATGGACCACGTTTGTAGAGGCCATCGATTCTGTCAATGAAACATCCAGATTTAGGCGAATTTTTTCCAAAGACCCTAAGGTACCTGGATATATTCAGAAATCTGATGGTACATGGACAGAGTCCAGCTCTGAGACACTCTCTTTACTTATGGAAACTCACTTTCCAGGGTGTAGTGATACAGGGGATGAGGTCACGGACCGGACCAGCATCTTGGTATCCACCACGCAGCTAGAGAAGCATATAATTAAAGATATAGTTTCATTGGACAGATTAGCATGGGCAATTAGTACCTTCAAACCGTACAAATCAGCAGGGCCAGATGGCATCTTCCCTGCATTGCTGCAGCACTGTCCAAAAATCGTGCTATCTATTTTAATTGATATCTATAGTGAGTGCCTACTGATCGGGTATGTACCAAAAAGGTGGAGGGAAGTCAGGGTGGTTTTCATACCGAAGGCCGGCAAGGCTAGCCACGTTACTCCCAAGGATTTCAGGCCTATCAGTCTATCGTCTTTTCTATTGAAAACACTGGAACGACTGATAGATCTGTATATTAGGAACACAATTGATACGCGCTTTATAAGTGGGGCTCAACATGCCTACCTCAAGGGTAAATCTGTTGAGAGTACACTTCATGAAGTTGTGGGTTGTATAGAAAGAAACCTGGCTAGCAAGGAATACACGCTCGCAGCTTTCTTAGATATAGAGGGAGCTTTCAACAATATCGAAAGAAGAGCTATCAAGGAATCTTTAGAGGAACTCTTTGTACCAAACTTCCTGGTAAGCTGGATATATAATATGCTGGGCAGCAGAATTATCAATTCCAGCCTAGGCTCAGGGAATTCAAGGAAGCTAGCCACCCGGGGAACACCACAAGGGGGAGTACTATCTCCACTTCTGTGGCTTCTAGCGGTGAATACTATTCTCAGGGAATTCGAGCTAAGAGGAAGGAAGATTGTAGCTTATGCTGATGACGTGGTAATACTGGTATCCGGGAAATTTCTCCCGACCATCAGTGAGGTCATGAATTCGGCACTGGAAGAGCTATCGGATCAGGATGGTAAGATCAGTGTCGATCGCTGGCAGCTTATTGAGGGAATGCTGATCGACCGCATTGCAGTCTTCAAGGGCGAGAGAAACGAAATTTCCATTAAGGGTGCAGACTGGTCAAAGGGAGTTAAGATCGTCATCTGTGGAAATGAGAAGTCGGCTAGATTTCTCACCGAAACAGTTGAAGGTCTTAGCGAACTCTGGCCAGGAGCAAAACATGAGGTAAATCCGTCCTCTTGCCTCCCGCACGGGACGAAAAGGTTAGGACCTGTATTGTAGCTAAAAATTAGCTTAATCTAATTATGTCTCACAATTTTAGCTCTGGTGACATCACGGTAGTAAGCAGGGAGGTTCACGGTAAATCTAAGTTACTGTTGGCCTCAGCTTATCTACCGTATGAAGCTGCCGACCCACCTGGCCCGGATGTAAGAAGAGTCACGGAGTACGCCAAAAGGATAAATTTGGACCTGGTACTGGGTTGTGACGCCAATGCACATCATAGTCAATGGGGAAGCAGGGACATCAATAAAAGAGGTGAGTCAGTTTTTGATTTTATAATAAACTACGACCTTACGATCTGTAACAGGGGCAATACGCCGACGTTTCAGACTAGGGACAGAGAGACGATTATAGATCTAACACTGACCAACAGCAAGAGTCATATAGTGGAAAAGTGGAGGGTGTCCCCGGTCTGTTCCTTTTGCTTCAATAACTATAAGGGAGAGCTCAAAAGGGCTAAACGGACCTCATGGACCACGTTTGTAGAGGCCATCGATTCTGTCAATGAAACATCCAGATTTAGGCGAATTTTATCCAAAGACCCTAAGGTACCTGGATATATTCAGAAATCTGATGGTACATGGACAGAGTCCAGCTCTGAGACACTCTCTTTACTTATGGAAACTCACTTTCCAGGGTGTAGTGATACAGGGGATGAGGTCACGGACCGGACCAGCATCTTGGTATCCCCCACGCAGCTAGAGAAGCATATAATTAAAGATATAGTTTCATTGGACAGATTAGCATGGGCAATTAGTACCTTCAAACCGTACAAATCAGCAGGGCCAGATGGCATCTTACCTGTATTGCTGCAGCACTGTCCAAAAATCGTGCTATCTATTTTAATTTATATCTATAGTGAGTGCCTACTGATCGGGTATGTACCAAAAAGGTGGAGGGAAGTCAGGGTGGTTTTCATACCGAAGGCCGGCAAGGCTAGCCACGTTACTCCTAAGGATTTCAGGCCTATCAGTCTATCGTCTTTTCTATTGAAAACACTGGAACGACTGATAGATCTGTATATTAGGAACACAATTGATACGCGCTTTATAAGTGGGGCTCAACATGCCTACCTCAAGGGTAAATCTGTTGAGAGTACACTTCATGAAGTTGTGGGTTGTATAGAAAGAAACCTGGCTAGCAAGGAATACACGCTCGCAGCTTTCTTAGATATAGAGGGAGCTTTCAACAATATCGAAAGAAGAGCTATCAAGGAATCTTTAGAGGAACTCTTTGTACCAAACTTCCTGGTAAGCTGGATATATAATATGCTGGGCAGCAGAATTATCAATTCCAGCCTAGGCTCAGGGAATTCAAGGAAGCTAGCCACCAGGGGAACACCACAAGGGGGAGTCCTATCTCCACTTCTGTGGCTTCTAGCGGTGAATACTATTCTCAGGGAATTCGAGCTAAGAGGAAGGAAGATTGTAGCTTATGCTGATGACGTGGTAATACTGGTATCCGGGAAATTTCTCCCGACCATCAGTGAGGTCATGAATTCGGCACTGGAAGAGCTATCGTCGTGGGCAAAAAGTAAGGGTTTGGGAGTGAACCCAAACAAGACGGAACTGGTTCTCTTTACCAGAAGGTATAAGATAGAGAAATTTAGACTACCGTGGCTGGATGGAGTGGAGCTCAAACTAGCTACGGATGTTAAATACCTTGGGTTATTTCTGGACAGTAAACTTTCCTGGAAAAGAAAGACTCAGAAATGGACTTAATGCCTACTACGCATGCAGGAACTCCATAGGTAAGAACTGGGGACTTCGGCCGAGGGTAGTGAAATGGGTCCCCTTAAGGACTTTATAGTGGGTGAGGCAGCCAGAAGCATCTTTCGACTTAAAGACTCATCGCTGCTCAGACATACAAGAACAGGTCATTCGAGACTACTGTCAGAGTTCTGTCTTCAGGGTCAGTCCAGGGTTCCAGATGAGCAATCGGATTACATAATTAAGAAAACAAAATTTCTGACCCTGCCCGGGCTAGAAATCCCTGAAAGGCGGACATTAGGAAATCATTCAGACTACCGGATGAATGTAGTGTCTTCCAAGCTGAAATTTTGGCGGTTTACGAGTTGCGGAGGAAATAATACCGAAAGGAGACAACATTACGTTGGCAGTCAGGCAGCACTGAGGGCCATAACAAGCCATCAGGTTTCGTCTAGGGTAGTTAATGACTGTAGGCAGGTGCTAAGCCTACTTCTAAGGGACTACAACGTAGGCTTATGCTGGGTGCCAGGGCACTGTGACATTGAAGGAAATGAAATCGCGGATGAGCTGGCTCGAACGGGCTCAGCTTTACATATTGAGGAAGCGGACAGATCGGTTAAACCGCCAATCAGCTACTTTTTCAAAAAACAGAAGGATCATATCCTAACAAGAACTCTTTCTAATTGGGAAACAAGAGTGGGTTGCACTATATCGAAGGTCTTGTGGCCTAGGTTAGATATAGCGAGAACAAATGCACTGATGGGGCTGGATAGAAGAAGTCTCAGAATTGCAATAGGAGTCATTACAGAACACTGCTCAGTTAGGGCTATGACCAGCAGATGGGACAATAGATCTCCAGACTTTTGCAGGATGTGCGAGGATGAGGACGAATTGGAGACAATAGAACACATCCTTTGTCATTGTCCAAGTTTGCAACGCCATAGACAAAAATGTCTAGGGCATAGATTTTTTGCTGAACTAGGGGATATTTCGAAGACAGGTGTTGAAAACATTATTAGTTATATAAGGGGTATTGGATGGTTGAACGACGGGGGATGCGGGTACTCGATGGACTAACAGACTTACATTAACATTACACCATGGACTCTCACATGTTTTTCTCTCTTTCCTATATATTTTCTACGCTGTAAATAGAAGGGATTCACAATGGACCCTATGGGTCTCCGAGTGGAGGTGCATCTTAGGATTTACCACCCTTCCTAACCTAACCTAACCTTTGGAATCATCTTTGGATGACGTGCGTCTTGGTCGGCCACCACAGTGCGTAGTTTCAACCATTCCTGTGGTAGTGAACTTTTTTTATAATAAAGCTGACTGTAGACTTTGACAATGACAATTTTACACAAATTTCCAATATGTTTTGTCGCATACATTTTTGTAATTCGTGAATTTTCTAATGTGGAACGCATTTTTTTAAGATTTAACTATACCTTTGTTTATTAATTTATATAAAATATATCTTCAATGACTATTTCGATATTACAAACCTCTATATCGTCTATGTAGAACAAAAACTCATCATCTACATTTTCAAAGTTTTGAGTTATAAGGTGTTTTATATAAAAGTTATCATTAAAAATCCAATATTTCGATAACAAATATTTTGAATACCACAATTTGTTAATTATTAAATACAACATTTTATCCACCATAAATTTCTGCATAATAGCCTATTCACATTTGACTGCGTTTCCGCACAATGCCGGCGTTTGCTCTCTTGAGATGATTTTTAAATCATAGTGTTCACATTACGTTTTTGCAAATTTCGGCATTTAGTCTGACATTTCTCTCATTTCCCTCATTTCTGCTGCAAATTTGATTTCATTGTAAACAAGAGAAACGTAAATTTTGAAATAAAGAAAAACTTTTATAATAAAATGCATTTAATTGTAAAGATTATTTAATTATTCTAAACTTTTAATTTTTAATCAAAGCACAAAGCAAGCAACGAAAGGTAAACAAACAAATGTTTTCCGTTATTTTTCTGACATTTGCTATGAACCAGCAATGCAAATTTTTTCAATCTACTCCTTTTTTTAACTACAATTGCAGTACAACACTGTGCTCTCTCTCGTTTTTACTGTGATTTAAAATGAATTACAGTAAAATGAGCATAATATTTCCTTTTTTTTGTGTATGGAAATATGTGTAATTTTAGTGTGATTGTGGCGCAAATCATCTCAAGAGAGCAAACGCCGGCAAATGTGAATAGGCTATAAGTTGTATACTGTTATATCGACAAAAACCTTAAGTAGATAATGATGTTTTCTTCACAAATTTTATCGCAAACCTGCAGTTAGTGAGTTATAAAAAAAAATCTTAGTAAATAAAATAGATATGCGCATATCGATAAGCGCAAAAAATAAAAAATGGAAAATTATGAAATAAACTCATTTTCCGCAAAAGTGTAGTTGATGACTTTTTCTTCTACATAGACGATATGTAAAAAATAGTAACTTTTTGTTTAGCCCAATATGTTTTGTCAGATACTGTAAGTAGTTACTCTGAAGAGTGACATAACGGCATTTTTTTGAATAAAGAGTGGACAAAATAATGGGAGATTTTTACAGTGGGTGGAGTTGATCATTATGAATCGTTTTTTTTTTAACTCTGCTTAAGACCCAAGTCTTTATGCAAAATACGGTGTAACACGTTTGTGGAATGTCCAATTCCAAAGAACGACGAGGAATGGACAAACCCAGGTTTTCTTCAATACTTTGGGCTACAGCAGCAATGCTCTCAGTTGTTTCGGGTTTTTTTCTTCACATCACTAATTTGTCCCACAGTACGAATTTGTCCACCAATTTCTGTATTGCGGTCCGACAAGGTGCTTCACGACGACTCAAAAATGCTTTAGTTTTTCGAACTGTGACTGCAAGATTTTCACTATTTTTGTAGTGAATTATAATAATTTCAATTCGATGTTAAAGCGTGTATCGTTCCATTTTTAGTAATGGCGTAGTTTCTACTTGTCAAATGTCAAAGAATAAAAGCTTCAAAAGTGACAGCTACCGAAATACCGGGAGGTTCAAAATAACACCTTTTATTGGAAACCCCTTTACATTTTGAGCAGCGTTGCCACTCCAAAAAAAATTTTCTGTTTAGTTTTTATTAATGAATTAATAACACCGTGTTACAAAAAATAGATTTTTTCTGTCCTATGAACCAAATGCACATATTCGGAAAGAGGGGAAAAAATAAAAATACACGTGTATCGGCGATTTTCATGTACACGTCAGAATTTTTTTTTTAAGTTTGAAGTATAAAGCTCGTAGTGGCCTACGAAAAAGCCTGTGTGAAAGCCTTTGGACCGATTTTTAACCCTTTTTCAGTGATCCAATCGAGCTGGTTTCTGGCAGGCAGACTGAAGATACGGCTTATATGAAGATATGTTGATATAGCATTAATATGGTACCTCATTTGGACCATTAACCCATTAAATGCCGGAGATATTAAGGACCAAAAACAGAGTTTTATATTTTTCGACCTATATATATATTTACGGTATATATATACGACTGAAAACGAATTTGATAGAACACAGAAGTTAGCGAATTATATCTTTGGACTTTCGGGGGCCGTAACTCGAAAAGTTTGGACTTGGGGGATTTTTTTTTATCATCTTAGAATCTGTACTCTATAGCAAGAATGATATCAGGAATCGAGGGATAGGTTAGGTTAGGTTAGGAAGGGTGGTACATCCTAAGATGCACCTCCACTCGGAGACCCATAGGGTCCATTGTGAATCCCTTCTATTTACTGCGTAGAAAATATATAGGAAAGAGAGAAAAACATGTGAGAGTCCATGGTGTAATGTTAATGTAAGTCTGTTAGTCCATCGAGTACCCGCATCCCCCGTCGTTCAACCATCCAATACCCCTTATATAACTAATAATGTTTTCAACACCTGTCTTCGAAATATCCCCTAGTTCAGCAAAAAATCTATGCCCTAGACATTTTTGTCTATGGCGTTGCAAACTTGGACAATGACAAAGGATGTGTTCTATTGTCTCCAATTCGTCCTCATCCTCGCACATCCTGCAAAAGTCTGGAGATCTATTGTCCCATCTGCTGGTCATAGCCCTAACTGAGCAGTGTTCTGTAATGACTCCTATTGCAATTCTGAGACTTCTTCTATCCAGCCCCATCAGTGCATTTGTTCTCGCTATATCTAACCTAGGCCACAAGACCTTCGATATAGTGCAACCCACTCTTGTTTCCCAATTAGAAAGAGTTCTTGTTAGGATATGATCCTTCTGTTTTTTGAAAAAGTAGCTGATTGGCGGTTTAACCGATCTGTCCGCTTCCTCAATATGTAAAGCTGAGCCCGTTCGAGCCAGCTCATCCGCGATTTCATTTCCTTCAATGTCACAGTGCCCTGGCACCCAGCATAAGCCTACGTTGTAGTCCCTTAGAAGTAGGCTTAGCACCTGCCTACAGTCATTAACTACCCTAGACGAAACCTGATGGCTTGTTATGGCCCTCAGTGCTGCCTGACTGTCAACGTAGAAAGTAATGTTGTCTCCTTTCGGTATTATGCTACCGGAAATTTCCTCCGCAGCTCGTAATACCGCCAAAATTTCAGCTTAGAAGACACTACATTCATCCGGTAGTCTGAATGATTTCCTAATGTCCGCCTTTTCTATGTAGACACCAGCTCCGTGCCTATTTCCATTTTAGACCCATCAGTGAAGACTGCCCAACCTCGTGCAAGTTGCGGACTCCTACCCACGAATACCTTTCAGGGATTTCTAGCCCGGGCAGGGTCAGAAATTCTGTTTTCTTAATAATGTAGTCCGATTGCTCATCTGGAACCCTGGACTGACCTTGAAGACAGAACTCTGACAGTAGTCTCGAATGACCTGTTCTTGTATGTCTGAGCAGCGATGACTCTTTAAGTCGAAAGATGCTTCTGGCTGCCTCACCCACTATAAAGTCCTTAAGGGGGAGAAGGTGTAGAATAATGTCTAATGCAGCCTGTGGTGTACTTCTGATGGCCCCCGTTATTCCTAAAGCCGCACACCTCTGTACCTTTTCTAGTTCTTTGTAGTAACTGTCTACCCTTGTTGCCTCCCACCACACTGTACAGCCATACGTAAGAACCGGTCTTACTACCGCCGTGTAGATCCATTTCACTACCCTCGGCCGAAGTCCCCAGTTCTTACCTATGGAGTTCCTGCATGCGTAGTAGGCATTAAGTCCATTTCTGAGTCTTTCTTTTCCAGGAAAGTTTACTGTCCAGAAATAACCCAAGGTATTTAACATCCGTAGCTAGTTTGAGCTCCACTCCATCCAGCCACGGTAGTCTAAATTTCTCTATCTTATACCTTCTGGTAAAGAGAACCAGTTCCGTCTTGTTTGGGTTCACTCCCAAACCCTTACTTTTTGCCCACGACGATAGCTCTTCCAGTGCCGAATTCATGACCTCACTGATGGTCGGGAGAAATTTCCCGGATACCAGTATTACCACGTCATCAGCATAAGCTACAATCTTCCTTCCTCTTAGCTCGAATTCCCTGAGAATAGTATTCACCGCTAGAAGCCACAGAAGTGGAGATAGTACTCCCCCTTGTGGTGTTCCCCGGGTGGCTAGCTTCCTTGAATTCCCTGAGCCTAGGCTGGAATTGATAATTCTGCTGCCCAGCATATTATATATCCAGCTTACCAGGAAGTTTGGTACAAAGAGTTCCTCTAAAGATTCCTTGATAGCTCTTCTTTCGATATTGTTGAAAGCTCCCTCTATATCTAAGAAAGCTGCGAGCGTGTATTCCTTGCTAGCCAGGTTTCTTTCTATACAACCCACAACTTCATGAAGTGTACTCTCAACAGATTTACCCTTGAGGTAGGCATGTTGAGCCCCACTTATAAAGCGCGTATCAATTGTGTTCCTAATATACAGATCTATCAGTCGTTCCAGTGTTTTCAATAGAAAAGACGATAGACTGATAGGCCTGAAATCCTTGGGAGTAACGTGGCTAGCCTTGCCGGCCTTCGGTATGAAAACCATCCTGACTTCCCTCCACCTTTTTGGTACATACCCGATCAGTAGGCACTCACTATAGATATCAATTAAAATAGATAGCACGATTTTTGGACAGTGCTGCAGCAATGCAGGGAAGATGCCATCTGGCCCTGCTGATTTGTACGGTTTGAAGGTACTAATTGCCCATGCTAATCTGTCCAATGAAACTATATCTCTAATTATATGCTTCTCTAGCTGCGTGGTGGATACCAAGATGCTGGTCCGGTCCGTGACCTCATCCCCTGTATCACTACACCCTGGAAAGTGAGTTTCCATAAGTAAAGAGAGTGTCTCAGAGCTGGACTCTGTACATGTACCATCAGATTTCTGAATATATCCAGGTACCTTAGGGTCTTTGGATAAAATTCGCCTGAATCTGGATGTTTCATTGACAGAATCGATGGCCTCTACAAACGTGGTCCATGAGGTCCGTTTAGCCCTTTTGAGCTTATAGTTATTGAAGCTTACTTTGTATTTCTCCCAGTCTTCTGAGTGTTTGGTCTGATGTGCCCTGTTGTATAACCTCCTAGTGGTTTTTCTCAGATCTCTAAGATCAGTATTCCACCAATTTGGTTGTTTTCTTTTTCCAGGGAATATTGTCGGACACGCCCTATCATAACATTCCCTCATGCTTGAAGTAAGCTTTTCAACTTGTGTTTATAGTTGTTTGTCCACTTCCAGGAACATATCTCCTCCCCGAGATGTGTTCGTCAACCTGGACTCTAAGTTCGCACTAAATTCAACCCAATTAGTTCGTCTCGGATTCTTGTATGGATCCCTCGCACTACTAGTGAAGTTTAGATTGAAGATGATCCTTTTATGGTCTGAAAAGGAACAGACCGGGGACACCCTCCACTTTTCCACTATGTGACTCTTGCTGTTGGTCAGTGTTAGATCTATAATCGTCTCTCTGTCCCTAGTCTGAAACGTCGGCGTGTTGCCCCTGTTACAGATCGTAAGGTCGTAGTTTATTATAAAATCAAAAACTGACTCACCTCTTTTATTGATGTCCCTGCTTCCCCATTGACTATGATGTGCATTGGCGTCACAACCCAGTACCAGGTCCAAATTCATCCTTTTGGCGTACTCCGTGACTCTTCTTACATCCGGGCCAGGTGGGTCGGCAGCTTCATACGGTAGATAAGCTGAGGCCAACAGTAACTTAGATTCACCGTGAACCTCCCTGCTTACTACCATGATGTCACCAGAGCTAAAATTGTGAGACATAATTAGATTAAGCTCATTTTTAGCTACAATACAGGTCCTAACCTTTTCGTCCCCGGAAGGAGCGAAAAGGGTAAAACCATTGGCACTAAGTCCGCATACCTTGTTTTTATTTATCCAAGGCTCCTGGACCAGCGCCACGTCGGTGTTGGATTCTGTGAGGAATGTTGAGATCGGCCGAGGCTGCTTCACAATGATGCAGTTTTATTTGCACCACTCGCAGCCTCGTAGGTCCTTTCAGGTTTCGGCAGCCTGAACCTGATGGTACCTAAACCGAAGTTCATAACACCCTCACCGAGTCTCAATCGCGCAAGAGATTTCAGATCCACAGCGAATCTGAAATCCCTTCCCTGGTTCCCCTTACAAGCCATTGAAGCTATCAGCTTCCATTGACTCGTAAAAAGATCCTCGTTTTGCTTCTCCAATACCGACAGTATGGTTTCCACCGGCCTTATCGGTGGTGGAATCCATACTGTCGCCATTGAACGAAGCGGGAGGCAAAAGGACGGAATTACCTCAAGTTTTGCTCCTGGCCAGAGTTCGCTAAGACCTTCAACTGTTTCGGTGAGAAATCTAGCCGACTTCTCATTTCCACAGTTGACGATCTTAACTCCCTTTGACCAGTCTGCACCCTTAAAGGAAATTTCGTTTCTCTCGCCCTTGAAGACTGCAATGCGGTCGATCAGCATTCCCTCAATAAGCTGCCAGCGATCGACACTGATCTTACCATCCTGATCAGATCGATCGATGACAGCAAGTTGACGGTGGTCTATCCGACCACTGCTGCTCGACTGCTTTGCCTTCCTGCTTTTTGAGGAAGGTTCGTCGCCAGACCTTGCCCTCTTGGCTGTGACCCCTCTAGCCGAGAGACCGCCCCTAGAGCTGCATGGCTTCTCCCCTTCCTTCATGCTTGTGGGTGGTACTTTCGCACCACTCACATTCCTTGAAGTTGTTGACTCTTCTGTTGTCCGGAGTGGGGACAGCACCAGAAGCGCCAACAACATCATTTTTAACAGCCTTTACAGGGCCAGCAGTCGCATCCTTAACTCCAGGAGTTTTCCTGGATGCGTCTGCTGGTCCAGTACCGACTGTTTCGGGAGAGTCAGCCTTCAGGAGGTCCTTGGTGGTGCCGTAAATTGTTTCAAATTTCCGGACATCCCTCCGGTGCTTCCTGATAAGCTGCCTCTCCCTAACGGTAATTGACGAGGGATCCCGCTGACCTATCTTTTTGAGAAAGATCAGCGACTTCCTCGTACCGTTCCTCGCCTTCTCCTCCTTAGTTCGGCCTTCGGTCGCTTCTTCCATGGGTATGGACTTTCCAGTGATTGCGCCTTGTGACGATCTGGAGATGTCTAAACCAGACATCTCCCCTGATCTGTCTGAAGGCGCGGTACCTTCCGGATCCATACCCGGTGAATCCACAGCCTGTTGCCGAACTACTTTGCTCCTTTCAGAGCCAGTTGGGAGACCTTCGCTAGGCGTTGCGGGACCCATCCGTTTCTCCGAGTCGTCAGAGTCTGGAGAGGCCCCCTAATCTCTGACCAGAGCCATGAATCATGGTGACATCATGTTCACCCTCATCAGAGAGTAGGGCGAGCTCCTCCTTTAGTCTATTGACGGCGTCATCGGTATCCGCGAATGAGTCCCTAGACAGCCCCTGAAGCTCTTCCAACTCGTCGAAGTCAATTCTTATCAGTCTGTCCTATTCGAAAAGTCGTTCGATTAGTTTGTCCAGTTCACTGTCCAGACCACAGTTACCTCCCTGAGCGGTGTGTCCCACTCTGTCTGGTAGTCCCGTCCTCGCAGCATCCTCACTAAGCTGCCTCTTTTATTAGTGTCTGTGTTAAGTGTTTGTTGTACCATTTTTTTCCGTGTTTTAGTATTCGTTTTAGTGCGTTTGTTTGTGTTTGAGTTTGTTGTTGTGTTTGTTATTGTGTTTGTTTTTGACTTTGTTTTGTATGTTAATTGTTCCATGTAGATCCCACGAGTATGCTAGTAAAGGGAAAGGACCATCGCGCGCAGTGACAGCTTACGCGGACTAGGCAATAAGATTACAACCGGTCCGTGCCCTGGCACCGGAGGGGAGCTGTTAGCGATTAGTTTTATTTAGGCACTTACTAACCATGCAGGTCCTCGACACTGCTAGCAACCATCTTGACCTTAAAAGTGCATCTATAACGTGACTACTAAGAGGTAAAGCCCCAAGGGAAAAAGGAGCGAACCATGGACGTAGTTTCGTATCATATATGTCAATTGGCCGGATGCGAGGGCATAAGTTACTGACCTCCCATAGGACTCATGACAAGCGTGAGTAACTCTTGGTTGTGTATCTTTTTATAGCATTAGGCTTCTACATGGACCAGACCAGTTAAGTGATTTAAAGTCCTTGCGCAAGCCTAAAAACCACAAGAAGCACTTAAGCCCTCGCATCGCGTCAAGATGGTTACTCTCGCGAGAGGGATATGTGCATGAATTTTCTACCAAATTTGGTCGGATAGATTTTAAATTTTAAGATTTGGTCGGTTGGTCGAGACAATTCGGTTATGGTGGATTTATTATTGAGCATTGGAATTGAGCTTGAAACGAGCGTCAGAAACATTCTATCATTCTTGCTCTGTAGTGAATTAGAAATAAAAAACATTTCCCCACATTTTGTCTATTTGATTAATGTGTTAAGAATGTTCGTAGAGGAATGTTTGCTAGGTCCAACAGGTTGACGAAGAGCCTGTTACCTAGGAAGGTGAGTATGTGCTCTAACTGACCTGCACAATGACATAACAAGTGCTCCACAGATTTTTCTTCATCTTTGTCCAAGCAACTTCTACAGTAGTTTTAACGTGAGATGCCTATACGTGCGGCCATCCGGCCAACCGCGCAGTGACCTGTGAGTATGATAAGTGTTCTTTTGTCAAGAGCCAGTAGTTCCGTAGTTCTTTTCTGGCGTATATTTGGCCATAGAGTCCTTGCTGCTCTGCAGTTGTGTTCCGACTCCCACCTTGACCTTGTCTAGTTATCTGCTACACCATCGACGTAATTTTATAGGTCGACTATTGGTGTGCAGACGTCGTGATTTGCTGGTATTCCCTCTGCCGCCGAGCCCATCCTAGCACACTTAAGCATTGACTCCAATCCCACTTGTGGTGTCGACATTGCTCCTGTGATGCCGACACAGACCAGTCTTTGGATTTTTAGCAAAATTGGAAAGGTCTGTTTTCTTCTCTACTGCTCTCCACCATACCAATGCACCGTATGTTAGTATTGGTCTAATGATCGCTGTATACATCCAATGTATCATTTTGGAGTTTAACCTTCATTTCTTCCCGAACTGTTTCCTACAGGTATAGAAGGCGCAAAGAGGATTTACACCACTTCACACTGTGTGTGTTGGGGGGTCACCCTTGTCATATGGTAGGTACATGGAGGCCAGGACCAGTGATGGTTTGTTCGGTCTTTCCATACACACTACTGTCAAGTCTTCGTCGCTGTAACGAGAAATCAGTGTGCGATTTAGATCTTTCCTGGCTACGATACAGCTCCAAATTTTACCTTAGGTTGGGGGAGATATTAGTATCCGATTTCGTGACCTCAAACAGCGAACTAAGTTCTCTGAGATCCAAGGTTCTTGTATCGGGGCAACATCGATATTATCCCTCGCTATTGTGCGCAGCAGCTCATCCGAGGTTGTCTTGCACTGGTGCAAATTAAGTTGCATGCCACTATGGGTTCTGGGCATGCGTCCCCTTACGAGTGACCAATCTTGTGACCCAAATTACGCAATAAAAAGTAAAAAAACAAGTGCCAAGTACCAAATTCTAGAATAAACAACTACTAAAGAATATTTTAGACAAAAGATAAAATGAGATGGAAGAACGCAAAGCATTACAAAGTATTACTTTGCAAATGTTGGTAAAGTTTTTTCCTGTAATTAAGACAGGAATATTTAAAGGATTTAAGTGAGACCGGTAAACTATTAAATATGTGAGCAACTCTTACATGAAATGATCGACCTAAATCAGAACTCAAACGGGGAAGAATAATTTTGGGGACTTGTTCTAGATCTTCCAAACTGGAACAAATTAACTACAAACATTGGAGTCTGGAATTTATAAATTTTGTAAAATAAAATTAAACTTCTAATTTGCATAAACTCCTTAAAACTACAATTTAAAAATCTACAAACATACTCCGATACGTGCTGACGGATATTTATGGAATACAAATACCGCATCACTCGATTGAAAGCACACCTCAATTTATTCATTACGTACCCCAGCGATCCTGAGTAAATTTCTATGCAGTACAAAAAAATAGGCATAACTATTGCATGAACAACCCTAATTTTTACATGTAAAGGAAGAAACAATTCCAAGTTGTATAACTTCATTAAAGTAAAGTTAACTCTGGAAATTACGGAGTCAACCTGAACGTCAAATCTTAATTTATTGTCAAGTGTAATACCAAGACATTGAATACTATCAGCGAAATCAATTACACTATTTGACAAGGACACACACACATTGCCATACAAACGGCTACCAAAAAACATCGCCTTTGTTTTATTCACATTGACTGAAAGTCCATTACTGGATAACCAACTATCTAAGTTAGCTGTTGTGAAATCTATATTATTTTGTAGTACGTCTAAAAAGTCTATATTACCCTTAAACAACAAATGAACATCATCAGCAAATGCAAAAGGTAAACAGATACTGCTTTCAACGCTACAAAACAGATCATTAATAAACATCACAAATAAAACACCACTACAAACAGGAAGTATATCCGATGAACAATCATTGAAACATACATACCGACTCCTACCATACAAGTACGGCTGCATTAGCTTACAAGCAGAGCTTGAGAATCCATAAGAAAAAAATAATTTCTCTATAAGCAATGCGTGATCCAATCTATCGAACGCCTTTTCAAGGTCAATTGAAAGAAGGACACAACATCCACGATTAACAGTATTTTTTCGAATATTATCCGTTAGACCAATAAGTGTCGTAGTCGTGCTTCGATTACACCTAAATCCATTGTCTGATCATTAATACGGGAGAACATCTGCACTTTTACAACATGTTCAACCATCTTTGACAATATCGGCATAATAGAAACTGGTCTGTAATCTTCAACTTGTCGGACATGTTTCTTACGAATGGGAATATTTTTTCCAATTTTCCACAAAGCTGGAAATGTAGATGTAGTGATAATAGAATTAATGAGATGCAATATAAAACAGCCAATGTAAGGAAAAACAATTTTCAAAAATTTTAGCGTAAACCCATCAAAACCAACAGCATTTGACTTAATTTTACCAAATGCCTCAATCATTTCAAAATAATCAATCGCATGGAAAGAAAATCCATCAAAATTATTATTTGGAACTCCTATAGGGTGAATTCTTTGATTACTAGATTAATTAGACGCAAAACTAAAATTTAAATCTTCAACATTGACATCTACAACTTCATTTGGGCCTTTATTTTTTTTTTTTTATTTTTTTTATTATTAATTACAATACAAAGTAAATTTATATTCTAATTTTTGGGTAAACCGAGTGACACAGACCATATGTTTAGATTTTTTTGCAGGGACAGACCAAAGCCTCTGGTGGGAATCGAACCCACAACCCCCACGCTGATAGGCAAGCACGCTACCAACTCGCCTACCGGGGCGCTTTTTGGGCCTTTACTAACACCACTTTTATTCAATATCGACCATATTTCCTTACTTGTCTTATTTAAGGAAACTTTACTATGTGCAGATCGCTTAATTTTCCTTACAACACTTTTCACTTTATTACGACACCTACAATAAATACGCCAGTTTACATCACTTCTTTCATGCTTCAGGCTTTGTAAGAAAGATCCCTTAGGGACTGTCGATACCTAACCTCGGCAGTTTTAAACCAAACATCATTTTTAAAAAAAATACATGGACGCTTCCTAACTGGAACAATAGAATGGGCAACCTCTAGACTACTATTCAAGATAGCTAACTGTTCATCCACATCAGCAGTCATGTACATATCATTCAGGTTGCATTCCGCCAAAGTGTCCAACAAAGTAGAAAGATTGATGGCGTCATAATCTACATACTCATAAAATTGTTGAACAAACGGTTGCTGTATCCTAAGGGAAGCGAATATGAAGGAATGGTGTGAAATTCCTGCGCACTGAAATTGATTTGACAAACTCACAAGCGCAAGCACCGACACCAAAAAATAATCAAGTAATGAAGTGGAGTTATGGGAAAAGTCAAAGTGTGTAGGTCTAGAGTTATGCACAATAAAAAGATTTAAATTGTTACAATAATTACGCACAGACGAGGACACTTGTAAGTCGAATAAATTCTTATTGAAATCTCCCATTATAACAACGTTCGAATATCTCACAACTACATCAGATATTTGCTCTACAAGAGCTTCAAAATTTCCATGAGGAAGATAAACGCCAACCAAAACCTTCTGAGTACTCAACAGAACGGTCGTAACGGTTGACGTTTTGTTGGGTTTCGTGTTAATTGTACTTGTGTTCGTTTCTTGTGTGGCGGATGAGTTTTGGGCCTGCCGATATTCTGCCCGGGCCAAAGAGCGGGGATGACTGTTCGGGTGGATTTCCAGGTCTATCCAGGGTACCACCTGCAGATTTTATTTTAATATGTTGACTCATCATTGTGTATATTGGGTAACCTTTAGTCAGGATGCTCTTGGGAGTCATCATTCTCACCCAGAAAGGTATAGCAATATTCGTTTCTCTGATGGAGAATGGTGACCCAAATTATCGATAAACATTCGACGTCGTCGTCACATTGATGTAAAGCGCCTATTAGACAGTCATGTGTACTTGGCAAAAATCCATGAATTTGAATTTCAACAAATGTGGATATTTTGGCATGCCATACTATCATGCTCATGTAATAGCTCTGCTTCCATGCACAGTACACAAGTTCATTTGAAATTAACATTCAAAGTGTTAAGATGACGTGGTTAGAACGAGGATGTTTGCGGTTTTTTATTGAAATTTATGAATGTTTCCCAGAAATTTGGAATTGATATAAATCACAACAAACAGAAATAGCAAGAGGATTATGAAAAGGTTGTAGAAAAAAATAAAATATGTTGAAATAGAAACAACAATAAATTCTATTAAACGTAAAATAAATACATTGCACTGCAACTAAATGCAGTGAATGTTAAACAAAACGTTTTACAAAAAATTATCATTACAAAAACTCATACAACATTTGGAAAGCCCGACTTCTTTCAAACATAGCAAACATAGCGTTATTCAAAAAATAACTTTCTAAATCATAGACAAAACCATCGTATGTGCGTATGTAATGTCTTTTACTGAAAAAACCCAGTCAGACAAGTCTGTCAAATGGTAGAGTTATTGATACTCAGTGTTACTGTTCGTTGAACTTCGTCAATAATACGAAGTTCTTCGCAGATCTGTTTTCATAGTAATATACGTATATATAGAACGAAGAATCATGGAACGGCAGGTTCAGTACTACTACAGCCTAAGCAACCACGGAACGCGCCTACCTATGGTTCTGTATATTGTATCTTCGCTTATCCATCATTTATCTTCATTTTACAACAACAAAACCCTACTCTTTTAACGCTGAAGAACTTTTTTATGATTACAGATTTATAAAATACGGAATTTGCGTAAGATCGCATAGAGCTTGGCACATAATAACATTGTACTATTTCTTAAGTGTGCGGAATGCTTAAGTTGTATGGGAGGGACCAGAAGGGGAGTTGCCCGACCTCCAAGTTTTCCTCCAAAACTTAATCCAGTAATAGCTTTACGAAATACATAATATTGGGCGTATTAATATTATTACACGATTTCTAAAGTGGACGGAGTATACATTTGTGTGGGAGGTTCCAGATGGAGAGTGGCCGGACTTGCGCCCGGAATATGGCAATTTCGAAAAATTGTTCTTCTATCGTGACTGTTCTTTCCGAGCGAATTTGTTCGCCATTTTTCATCACCAAATAAGTTTTCAAAATAAGTAGTAGCATAGTTTTGAAAAGTGAATGATAAATGTGGATGGCCGTGGTGTGGTAGGTAGTGTGTGCAACTATCACACAGAAGAACCCGAGTTCGAAACCGGGTAAGACCATCAACATTTTTCAGCGGCTGTTTCCAACTCGTAAATGTTGGCGACTTTACTAGTAAGAGTGCAATCTCTAAGCCATGTAAAACTTCTCTAGAAAACCATTACCCGTTCGGACCCGGCTTTAAACAGGAGGTCCCGGTCAGTGAGTATACAAAATTATATCGTACACAGCTTACTGATTCGAAAGAAGTTCCCCGTCTGTTCCTTCATGAAATGTTGAGCGAAATAAGTAAGCAACTAATAAGAAGATTTCAGATACGGCATGATTTTGAAAAGGCAGTAGACAACTTAAGCACCGAAGTGGAACTGGTCTGATTCCATTGCACTTCTAAATATGTTCGATATTCTAAACAAAAACATCACGCAGAATTCATGATGAGTCTCATCTATATATAGAATTCTTATTTCGATAGAATTCTATAGGTCAAACGATCGGTTTCAGTGGCCAAAAGTCAAATTCCGCACATTGTCTTATCACCTCTATTGTGCTCTGTTTTAAATTTTTCATATGTTTAGTTTTGGGGTGTTTTTTTTTTTTTTTGTCAAATTATTGTATTTCTTTTAAGTACGCTGACGGACAGACTATGTTTGACACGTATGTTTGTCTCTTTTGTTTGGTTGTGTTATGCGGCGTTTCACGATAAATCTGATGTATGGGCGTGAATAGATCAACTCCATCGCTCCGTAAGAACGCCATCAGGTCTCCAGTAGATCGATTTCTACGAAGCCATACTGTCAATCATTTAGAAGGCTATTAGACTCTAAATATTTAACAAGATGGTGGTTAACCATGCTCTACATAACCTTTGAGATAATAATATTATTTTTATTGTTCTTTTCTTCTTTTGAAGCATTTACATTTTGGCACAGCTAAAATTCGTAAAACAAAATACATTGTATTTTAATTTTTGTGGTTAAACGGTTATAATATACCTTCGTTTTTAAGTATGCAATTAGTAATCGAATTCAGCTTTACGGGGACATTTTTGACGACTGTGCCCCTCTTGACGACACAATCCACATTTACGGCCTCCTGTTGAAGCTGTAATAGATGCTCCTCTCTTACCTTAACAATTAAAATATTACTACAAGAAATTTAATCTTTTCAACGAAACTTACTTTGAACTGTTGCAAATTTAAAGTTAGACGAAGTCGACGTACCACTGCCCCATTCTAAAATTTTAAAATATATGTATATATATATATATTTCTTATTTTTCAAAGTTAGCAAGACTACCATAATTTTCATTTTCTTCCGTCCATTGAAAGAAACCGCATGATTTGTCCCGATTAGCACAAGCATAAAATCCGCGACCTTTATTAGGCCCTTCTTTGCGTACTGTTAAATTGTTGGCAGTTCGGTTACAATTGCAATTTGGTGCATCCGTTTCATCCGAACCCAAGGTGTCGCGACTTTCTACTGCTGTGGCACGGCTGGGAACACATATTGTAGGTGTAATTAATTTTTGAACGGGGTTTATTTCATTGGCCCATTGAAAAAAATTACAAGGATTACTTTTAGAACACACATAAAATAGACGACCCGTATTTGGACCTTCTTTTTTGACACTCAATCTAAAAACATTTGGTGGAAAATCGATAAAACATTAATACCATCAAATCATGTACTCACTCCTTTGCTGGCACCTGACAGCCGGTGCATTTGACGTTATTATCTTTCTGTTGGTTGTATACGGTATTTCCATTTGACCTATCCCTTGAGAAATCTTCCGTCGTTCTTGCTTCTTCTACTCTCGATTTCTTAATTAACGGTCCATTCTGCAATATGGTAGCATTTTTTGCAGCACTACCCCACACATAATTATCACCGTCATTTTCATCTTCGAATACGGCTGAAAAACTATCGTCTAAATAAGCATTGTATTTAATACTAGTTTGTGTTGCACTTTGACTTCGGATGTTGCAACTAGACTTTGTATATGCGACTGAACGGCTCGTTGAACTACTCTGAATGTCTGCGAAGAAATCATCGTCATTAAACACTGCTGCCAAATCATCAGATAATACCTCATCGGTTGGTTGATGCAATATACTAGTTGTGGATGAATGTTGGTTCGGGATCAATGTTGATGGTGGAATACTAGATTCTGCAGCCAATATCAGATCATCAAAGCCATCGCTGCTATCAAAAAATTCACTAAATTCTTTATTATGTATCAGAGTTGTCACAGCCTGTGCGGATTTTTGAGGTGCTGTTGCAGACGATGACGAGGGTGTATATATTAGATTGGATTGTCGCCGTATATATTACATTAGATAGTCGCGAACTCACCTGATGTAAAGTACGAACGTATGGTGTGATTTTCGATTTTATTACTTTTAGTTGTTGTTGCTGCTGCCATTTTAGAGTCTGTAGTTTTTTTGGTTTTATTAGAACTTTTTTTCGATTTAACGGCCGGCGGTAGTGCCAAACTGGAAGGTACGCCTGTATAGTTAAAACGCGTGTCTATATTGTCGCTTACTATCGGACCAGTACGTTTAACACTTTCTGTGTTGATATTGAACGTATTTCGAAATTGTGAATCGCAACGTAAACAAGTCTTAAACCAACCGTTTGGAGAGTTAAATAAGGTTTTGTGATAAGGAAGGGTAAATTTCAATTTTAAAAGCTTATATTCGGAACCACACTTTGAACAACATTCATCCAAAACAGACGGATCCTTACATTCATCTGGAAACCAGATACAATGTTTGCAGTTGGGGAAATTAAGGCATCCTATAAAGTAACCACATTTGTTTTTTTTTTGTTTTAAGGCCAAGGGTGCTGAGTTACACTTGGGACACATAAATATTTCTTGAAAGCGAACTGCATTGTTCCCAAATCCAATATCAGTTTCATTTGAGCGTGCGCCAGAAACGTCTCGTTGCTGTGGAACTTCTTGAATTCTTTGCGACATCTTTTCATCCATTGCGGTTATTTTGTCCATAATTTGGCTGTACGATTTTTTGTATTTAACAATTTGCTCTTTTAAAACCGCCTTAGGCTCTTTTTCGCCCAAACAAATCTTTTTCAAGTCTGCCTCAAATTCTGCTCTTAACATGGGTTTCGCCAATGCCAATTCCATTGCATTATAACCCTCATAAAGACCCATTCCTATGACACCAGGGACTAGGCAGCCCTTATCCACAACGCCAATGTAACCTCTTTCTTTGATAGTGTTTATGTGTTCGGCGTGTGTTGCGTCAGTGCCAATGCCATGCTTTTCCATTAATGTAATTAAATCCGCTTCTGTAAGGAGAGGAGGTGCCGTTGTACAACCTTCAGGCATAGTTATTTCCGTAGGTTCAAATACTTGGTCCTGCTCATATTTATGTATTTGTTTGGAGTTCCAGTTTTCATAAATGTAAATGTCTAAATAGTTCCGTTCAAATATCACTAGACCATTTGCAGTAAACTTTTCGCCTTCGATTTTTATGTTTACAACGGTTTCCGATCCGACAGCATCTTTGCTAACACATGCCAAAAAATGGCGACAAATCAGTTCATACACTTTGCCCTCATTTCCTTCTAAATCTAAATATGTGATTATATAAATATGTTTGATCTAATGCTGTTTACATGAGTACTAACATGGTACCATCTTTGTGGGGTGAATCGGTGGATGTGCCTGGTCTGACTTTGTACCGTTTCTTGGGTTTGGTCCCCACGCTATGACGCGTTCAGCAAACGACCCCCAAATTCCGTGAGAAGTTTGTTGCTCCACTAGCGACCTAAGAAAATATTGTAGGTGATTTCTGAAAGATATGACTATGACTAATTGTACCGCAAATTGATGTCCTTGGAAAACGTATTCGTCTCTGTGCGTGGATAGCTAATAATACCCTTGGTATACAATTTCTCAGCAATTGTCATAACTTCTTTGGCGGAGAGTTTTAATTTACGTGAACCTAGTTTTTCCAATTCCACGGTATCCATCGGAGTTGGTCGCCACTTACTTTTCGGCTTTACAGAGACACTTTCGACAGTAGCGATAGGATTGGAAATACAAAGCATGTAGAAATCCTCACATTCTTGTTTATTAAATAGACGATTTCGAGCCCACAAAAAGTCTACACTTAAATCACCAATTGTATGAGTAACTAAAAAATTAAAGCGACAATTACATTGACGAACTTCCCAAATCTACTGAAATTTACCTTTAATCTTCCAAAATGGTTCCGATACAAATGCCTCAATTTCTTTGTAACGTTCTGCCACAAAACCCAATGTGGGTATTTGACAACTTCCATAGGATATCAATTTACTAGATATCTTTTCGGGAAATAGTCGCTGAAGACGCATTGTTTGAAAACGAGTAATGGCCGCTCCAGTTCTCAAATCAAGCTCCGTACGAACATCTACCGCTAGGCTTTGGAGCTTGTCAGGACTGGCAAGATTTTCCAAAGCTCTTTTTACGGACGCCGCTGTTATTTCGGAGAAAATCGCTCTATAAACCGCAATATTTGGTTTTACAGCTCGACAAACGTCTATAATTTCAAAGCCTATATTTTCTCCTTCCCGGTCACAATCTGTCCATATTACTAATCCTTGGCATCCACGTACCTCACGCTCTAAGGTTCTTTTGATTGGTTCAAACTGTTCGGAGCATGCTTTTCGTACTGGAGCATCAAACAGAACTTGTGGGTCGACATTTTGCCAATTCCGATATGAACTTAAAAACTCCAGATGTAGGAGATGACCGGAGACAGAAGTCATTACCATTTTGCTTTTTACACCTTTTACGTTTGACTCAAATTCATATATTTTGTTATACACGGAATATCCTTCACGCTAAGAAGTAGATATGTTATTTTTACAGAAACATTGGAACTATTTGTTTTGTGTACTTACTCTCCGAGAAGTTCCATTTGATAATTGGCAAGCAATTGTTTTGGCTGCATCATTTTTCTCTGCTACGTTGAGGTATTTCATTTGTGTTGTATCGGTATTAATTTTCACATTACAACGACGAATTATTTGGAAATTGATGCATTTTATATTTCTCAGCATTTACTTTTCAAACAAACACGAAATAAGTGATAATTGGCGGAAACGAACAGTACAATATAAAGCCGACAGCAGCGTAATATATGTTAGCCAGCGACTGAGGGTAAAAAGCGATACAATTGCACATAAAATTGTGCAAAAATAGTTTGCACAAATAAATTCTATTTGCCAGAAATATACCCAAAAATTCCATAGAGACAATTAAATAGTTGATTTTAAAAATAAGTCAAATCAATGTTTATTTTCAACCGCGGTCTTACTTATTATCGACTATATTTGCCAGTGTACATTTTGTACTTATTCAAAAGTCAAAATGATAATATTTAAAATTATTGTAACACACAAAGTTGGAAATTTGTGTAAATTTGTATAAACTTTACCGTTTTGTTTCTGTTATTCGAGATAATTGATGTATATTTCTTTGCAAAAATAAAATGTTCAAAAAAACAGGCTTCAAGGATTGTATTTGCTTTGATTGCAGGAACTTTCCACACTGCTTCATCGGTATTGATTTGCAATGATTTCTGCTGGAATTATTGGTCGAATATGTGCCTCAATAAATATATTTTGGTTTATTTAATTTAGACATCCATCAGATGTTTAGAAATGTATATTTTGGCTATAATTGCTGCAGAAATCATTGCAAATGGGTACCGATGATGAAGTGTGGCAGCTTCCAAATCGGATCCGTATACCTTGCCTGCAACCAAACCAAATCTATTTTTCTATCAAAATTAATATTACTATTTCAAGTCAAATGATGCTCATGATGATTAATTTCCGGCGCAAGGAACGGAATAAATTTCTTAACCAGAATTTTTTCAAAAGAAAGATTTAAAAATTCGTTGATGTTCTAATTTGTAATAATACATTCGACTATTCCATCAATGTTAGGTAGTGTTATTTCACATATTGAATAGAAGATTTTAACTAAGAAATATTTTCGTTGTAAGGCAAAAAATTCTTTTCGTTAGGACTTAGGAAAATCATTTCAAAAACGTCGTCACAAGAGTAACTTCTCTTATGATGAATTTCATGTAAAAATCGAGATGCATTGAACCCGACCCCCTCAGATATCGATGAAATTTTGTTCATAGCAAAGCCTTTTAAAATATCTTTTTAATGATACCAAGATCATGCAAATCGGTTCAGCCCATTCTGAGTTATTGTAGTTTAAATGGAGCTCTTTTCGACCATTTTCGCTATTTTTCCAAAACTTTCCCACTGTGCCACGCCCAAAAAATCCCAAAACAGTCATTTCTAAAAATGAGAGTTTGTTTGTATTGATCAAATTTAGCTATGAACAAAATTTCATCGATATCTGAGGGGGTCGGGTTCAAAATTTCAGTTTTATCTCGATTTTTAAATGAAATTCATCTTATTGTTGTTGCCGTCCGCAGCAGCAAACAAAAACACAATGTTGCCCCACACTACAAATTGTAAAAGCATTTGGGGAAAAGTATGGACAAGCAAATTTGTTTTCATAAATACGTCTACACTTTGTTTTTTGCACTTCAAACAAGTTTGAAGGATACTTCGTTGATAATAATTAACAAATTTTATCTGTTTTTTATTACGACAAAACGTTCAAAACATAATTGCACAATAAAATTATGCCATAAATTGACACACAAAAAAATGTTGGGGAACTCTAACATTCGTTTCTGCTGCATGTGCAAAACTTTACTGCCATTGGATTTTCGTTGCCAGTCGGCAGGCCAGTAGAAAAAATGTGTGTGAATTGGTAAAAAAGTGTGAGTGTGTTGAGTTTTTCGAACAATTAATGCCCAGTGTAATGGCTGGATGAGTGTGTTGAGTTTTTCGAACAATTACTGCCCTGTGTAATGGCTGGGTTACGTATAAAATAAATAAGAAGTATTTTCTTTTTATACTTCGGCGAGCCTCCTAAGGACAAAAAATATTAAAAAATGTTAATACGTTAAAGTGATCCATCCTACAATCTATTTATTGGAGAACTCAAAAATGTTTACTAAATCAAAACGTACAGATTGCAAAAAAGAGAACAACTGACAAACCAATTCTGCCTTCTACAAACTATTGTCGCGTTCGTTGGCAATGTCACCAGAAAAACACTGTACTCACAGAAATAAAAAAAAAGGTTTAAACTAGTACAATTGTCACTAGAAAAAGAGTAATGACGTAGACATATGGTTCTAGACTGACTACAAGGTTGTTTCGACATACCAAATGCTTGTGCTGATAATAATATGTGTATAAATTAACCAGTATTTGTGAAAAAGGTGTTTGTACAATGTTTACACAAATATATTGTTTATAAAATTTGTACGACCATCGGCGTTAAGTTTTAGTCGGCTTCATTCTCTTAAGAATATAAATCTTTGGTTTCATGGGAATTACGACACATTTCTACAAATTAAGAACAAATAAAAATGTCTAACGGTCACTTGTTTCTAAAATCTGGATTTCCTCGAGCTCCACTGGAGAATGGTCTGGGCCGGTATGTTTGCCAACTGCAGAGAATTACCTTAAAATTCTGTAAAAATAATGGATCCAGTAAGGGCATGAGGTAAATGATATTAGACTAATTTTAATAATAGTAATAATAATTTAATTTCATCAGAGATTACATTGAAAACAGTCTGCTGGATTTTGCTCAGAAAAATCCTGGAATTGTGATATACGTTAAACCCAGACGTCACCGTACTCCTGTTATGGTAGGAGAATATTGTAAGTATTATGCCACTTTCATTTAATTGGTGTTCCTTGTAGTATTTACGTCCTATTTTAGTGAATGGCGAGCGTGAGTGGTTAAATTGTCACAACTCCACTAAAGGCGACATTCTCAAATGGATTGAATTGCTGAAGACACAAAGTGGACCATCGAGTGCAATGCGTTTACGTAAAATGTGGCATACCGACGTTCCTTCCATTCAGGGGCCTTGGACACCGTTTATGCTACGAAGAAGTGAAAATAACGTACAAAGTTTTCCTAGTGACGAGTTTTCACATTCTTTCGATACTACACAAACAGCTACTGATAAATTGATAGAACTATTCAGAGAACAAAATATATCAGATATCCCGCAAGTCGGTGTTGCATCCACATCTGATGCCCTAACGTCGAGTGTAGTCAAGAACGGCATTTAATAAAAATATATTAAATAAACAAACTTTCCGTTAATATTACTATGGGTGAAATTGACTATTGCGGGATCCACATAAGTTCAAATATGCCATAATTTTTCGGATAAATGTAGGATGTGTGGTAGACAGTGTTACCGTTGTGCGACTAAAGTTCTAATTTCAGACTTTTTTGGACGGTCTGCCACTTTATGTGCGACTTTTTTTTACGAGAAACTATGTCAAGAGTAAACATGATTCTCCATTGAGAATAGAAATCAATATTTTTGTACTGAACATGACATCAAATAAACAATTCTAAAATAATCTTCAATATGTTCTGAACTGTTGTCTACTTAAAAAACCAAATTATAGTTTAAATTAACATTTATTAAATGTGTTTTAAAAATATGATCCATTATTATTTGGCTTATGGTGTTTTGTTGGTCTTGAAAAGACCTAAAGCGTAAGAAAAATACAAAAATAACGCATTGATGTGATTCGCGTTTGGTGAAGGCCAGCACAACTAATTTTTCCTAAGATGATTTCACAAGCGCAAGGTATTGACAATCGCTAGTTATATCCAGCACATACCTGATAGTCGTTGGATCTTGAACATTTTAAAGTTACCAATTAAATTTTTTTTTTTTTTAAAAATTTTGCAACAACTATAGCTTTTCTTTTGGCGATGACTAGCGGGTTTTTTTTTTTAATTCTATTACTAAACTAAGTACGTATATCTCGTGTTCTACGAGAGACAACCTCAAATCGAAACCCTATTTTTATAAGGAACATTAAACCTTTGTTTTTAACATTGACCATTATAGATCATTTCTGGTAAGACTTCGTCTAGGCATGTTTCAATCAAATCTGACAACCAATTGTAAATGACAGACTTATTTTCAAACATTTTTCGCCTTCTGTGCTTTGTATGTTCATAGCCAGCACTTTGTGAAAATGGTATCTATAGGACTCCCGTGCGCAATTAAAACGCTCATTTTCTCATCAAAAATACTGTTATGTCAAAAGAAAATTTTACCATACCCGCGAGTCTTTTCTGGTCTGTTTCGTGACATTATAATATTTGTAATTATTTACGACTCTATTTCGAGTAATTTTTCAGTCGTATTAATCATTGAATGTGCGTAAAAAATAAAACATTTTAGGAATCATTCAAATCCATTTATTTGTTTAAAGAGAAATAATAAATAGTTATAATACAAAAAAAAATACTTTATAAATTACTTTATTATTTAAAATTGTTGACTTTATTAATTCACTCGATCCACTTGAATTCACTATTCGACTGCTAAAGAACGAAACTTCACAATATTCCACAACTGCACTCTAGCTTCAGTAACAAATATTAATCTACAGTTATAAACAAAAACAAGAGACCATACCGATCTTTGTACGATCATCCAGACGCGCGAAATATGATTGCAAAGTAACGCCCTAAACAGTTAAATTTCAAATACCTGCATGATCTTTTTGTGATTGTTGCAAATTTGATGGAAATTATGGAGCGCAAGGTCCTTAGACTTTCCACTGATAAACATTTTGAACATTGAACGCTATTTAAATAGAATAGTTTATGAAAAGATTTGTTGGAGAGGAACACCTCCCTGAGAATGGCTGAAGACCAAGTGTGATGTAATTGGATTAATTCTAATTAACTTTATCTGTTTGGTTACCCTGATTCTCATCTTTTTTTGATAAAATAATCTTCCAATTGCTAACAACGCGACTGCCCAACGATTTTTTTAAATAGGGATTAATAGAAAATAAAATAACTACAAAATTATAAGTAAATCTTGTGAGCCTATGTTATCTGCACTAAACTTGCTACAGCAAAATAGAAGACTGAATACCAAATAATGAGCTTGTTGAAAAGAACGGAAACGAAGTTAAAAACAAATAAAATAAGTGTATATAAAAGACAATGGATTGTATTGAAGTGTTTGCAAAAAAGGTTTTTGGACCAGTCGAAGAAAAGGACGTCGACATCCATCCTATATTAGTTGCTTTATATGTTACTGGATTCATGTAACCTTTAAAAGCTCTTGGATTAGCAGATTTGTCAGTAACCAAGAATGACAGTTTGTGTTCCTGCAGCATTTGAGCATGGCATAAATGTCACACGATCTTTGCAATTTTCTTTTAATGGGCTGACTTTTCCTATGCACGTTAACAGGCAACGCCCTTAGAAAGCAGCAGATTAGCCTGCATTATAAAGTTCCTTTTCACTCAATTCGATATCAGCAACAATATGAGCAATCTTTTTTTAAAATTTTTTCACCACAAATTTTTAGATAGCCTGAGCTCGCTGAAAAATCGTCCTTTCGTCCAAAAACGAATTTGGCCTTTTCTTGTAAAACATTTGAGGAAATCGGGATATAATTGTTTCTCTGCTGCAAAAACCATGTGTAAAGCGCTTCATCTAACTGGATTTTCTGCTATTTTCATATTTTTTCTATTTCCTAAAAAAAAAACTATAATGTTCAAATGTTACCGGGCCCATTATATGTATTCTAGATAATTTGTTTTGGTTATTTTTTAATGTCGCAAATCGTTGATTTAGTATCATGAAATTTTTCGGCAACCTGCATAACAGTTTTTCCTCATTAAGACTGTAAAATATTTGACTTTTCCTTTAAGGTGTTTTATGTTTGCGTTTATTATTGTCCGAAATGTAGAAGCGTCCGAATTATTGGAGTGACGGGACTGGCGCATGTCCGGACTGTCGAAGTTGTACTATATTTGAAATGTTCGTAATTATGAAATGACCTGCTACTTCCAATCTCTTACAAAATTGACATTGTCGAAATTTTACACGATACAGACAAATATTAAAAACGACGACAACATAATTCTACATACAAATTAAACAAATTTTTTAAAGTGTTGTGTAACAAGGTCCAATGGGCCTATTTTTCCAACTATGCTTTTTGTATGAAAAATTTTATTTTAATTTTTTAATTATTTATAACTAAGAAATACATACAAAAAATATTTTATTTCATTTTTTTTAATGTTTATAGCTAAGAAATACATACTGAAATTATTTTATTTCACATATGTTCATTTAGGTATGAAGTAAATTCAAAGAACAGGTTTGTTATGCCTTCCCTACGGACCTTGTCACACGTCCACGTGCTAATTTCATTAAAACCTTCATAAAAACTGAACTATTTTTTTTAAACAGGGTAACTAATGATGGTCCCCAGGGTCCTTCTGACTCATCGAAGGGTTAAAAAAGTAAATGTAGGTGTATGAAAAATACATGGGTCACACAGGTGCTTACTTATTTTCTGTAACATTACATGAATCAGTGAGCTGGTTCCGAACGGTCGCCTGCATTTACGCCACTGACAAATGTTTGATGGTGTTACGAAACTGGGTTTTGCACACAGTAACTACAACATCACAAATTTACTTATAGATTTTAGTTGCATTTTTATCAACAGTTTTTTAATATAGAAAAATGTACAAAAGATTACAGTTATTCCAAAAAAAAGGAATCAGATAGAAAACCCATTTCGAGAAAGTGCAGTTTTTGGTTAGGAAACTTTGCGAAATAGTGCTTGATGAATGTCAAAGTACGTGGTACAAGAACAACGGAAAGAGAAATATGCTGATAAAACTGCCACAAATTGCGAGCTCTAAGTCAACTGATGTGCAGACAGACATCTATAATCTAAACAGCGATTTGGATGTGATATCCAAATGGTCCCGTAATAACGAGCTATGTCTTAATCCTGCCAAATCTAAAGTAGTAACTTTTTATAGAAGAAATGCAATAGACATTAATAATCACTGCGTTAAAATTGGAAATTCAGTAATTGACTCTGTACCAATCTCATCCAATCATCCAGTTTTAACTAACTCAAAGCTTACTTGGACAAAACATATAAATTGCTCTGTTGGTAAGGTTCGAGGATGCTGAGAAATTTATGGATTGTCAAATTTTCTGCCCGTTCCATATTAGAATGTTGCTTGCGAAATCCTACCTAATCGCAACTCTACTATATGGATCTGAAATCTTTGCAAATTGTGACTCTGAAGACATTCTGTACAATTCTGGTTGTTGCTTTTCTGCAAGTGGACTGTATGAAAATGGTTGAAAACGCCCAGAATTATAACGATTCAAGCAGTTCCCATTTACCATCTATAATAAAAATAGCAATATTTCAGATTCAGTTTACAAGTTTATTGGAGTGGTTAGAATTCCTTTACAATTTATTCAGAAAAAACACGTTTCTCGACAAAATTAAAAAATAATCCTCAAACATGAAATCATTTAGAATTCGTTCGACTAGTCGGAAGAAAATATCCCTCAGAAAAGTCGAACAGAATTGCTAAAGAAATCGGTAAGAATTGTCGCAAGAGATCAGACATTTTTCAAACGTGTTTGATATCCGAGTTTTGATTTGCTGGGTTCGTTTCAAAGCATCTGTCTCTGCTTGTGCGTTGTGATAGCAGCATTTAACACACAGCAATAACAATGTTTAATAATTCTTGGGATAGCAACATCGCTAAAGCAGAATTATGTTTGCGACGGCACATTGTGTTGATTTTCAGTTAGAAAGGGAATCTCCGAGATTTGAAAAAATAAATACTCGAACCCAAATCAACGCAACTTTGAAAATTTGTGCTAATTTAACTTCGAAACAACGCAAAACGAAACGACGAAATGCAAGGTATTGGTGTACCCCTCTTTGTGGTTTTACTACCCCGCCAACAATAAGTTCGTACGCCTGTCCGTTTTCTAATATTTTCAATTTTTGCATTTATGTTTATTTAAAAATGTTTTTGAGACAAATTTCATTGTTTCCTTAAATCTAAAATTTTTATTTCTGAGCAGAACAGAAAAAAAAAATACAGAAACAGCAACTTCAATTACATATTAAAAAATGTTTAGGGTACGAACTAAGTGTGGGCAGAGTAGTACTATCAAAAGCTTCAGTGCGCGCAGTTTTGTTAAAAAGTAAAATATTTTGACACAAATTTTCTAGATTGTTGATGAAGCTATTGCAAACAAAAAACAAAAGTTATAACTGTAATTTTATTCACATTCATCGTTGGAAATCTAACTTATTTTGCAAAATTTCAGGAAAGAGTAAATTGGGGAAGACAAAGTGGTTTGTGTAGAATCGGGTAAAGGAATGGTCACATAAAAATAAATAAATTTCAACCATTAACAAAAAAGTTTAACATAATAATTAAAAATAAATAAAAACTGTAGTTAAAACCTGAAAAAGAACATCTTGATAGTTATAGATAAGTTCCAGTATGTAGCATTAGGGCCTTATGTCAGCAATAACGCCGAATATTCTCTTCCAAGGCGTCAATCGTCGGGCAAAACATTTTCGTCTAATAGTTACCGCAAATAGTGGTTCAGACCAGCGCTACCACTTTACTACAATTGTAGTAGATCTACTACTTTTTCTTCATCCTTAAATTTATGTACGTACATTTTGATTTTGCTACATTTTGTGTACATTCGTGAAATAACAAAAAAAATCCCGTTATGAATTAGGGCTAGGTAAATTTTTGACAACAGGCTGGAAATATTTGACAACCACAAAACAAACACCAGCGCCGAAGAAGATTGCATAGCACAGACCGAATTGCTGCCGTTGTCGATCTATTTTGTGCGGCGGGTTGCCGCCGGTATTTTTCAGTTTATGAATTTCATAAAAGTGTCCCAATCGATTTAAATAAAATAAATTATTTTTTATTTAAAAAATCAACTAATTGAATCTGATTTGATTTTTTTTAAACATAATGTATCCTTCCAAGGCACAGTTTTCCACAATACACTATTTCCCAGTGTTTGAAAATCTGCTACATTTTAACAAAAAAATGTAGCAGATTTGCTACATTTTCTTCGCCTCAAAGTGGTAGCACTGGTTCAGACACTCGTCTTCGCTTTCAATACCATTATCAATGGGTATTGATTCAAGAACCTAAATCGGTATCAAGACGTTTACTGCGGATGCCTGCCATAATGCAATCAACTACAAACAGTGAAAATAACCTATACTACCCCAAATAAACTAACAATCACATCCCAATGGTACTTACTGGTCCATTGCATATATTTCTACAAAAAACACCGAATAATATAAATATTTGTACTTCTACTAAATAATAAAATACTCTAAAGATTGAAATATCTAAAATATTACTATTTTTAATACAAATTAGTACCACAATGTTGTACGCAAAGACTCGAACCACATTACCGTTATTCTGGAAAGCCAGGAGTACCATCAGTTGAAAATAATACCTTAATAGATAAATTCTATTTTATTTTAACCTACCTAGTGCCTAAAGAATACAAATATTTCTTTTTTAAGTAATTATGAGCTAATAATATAAGAAATGTTATAAACAAGAAACAAGTTAAACTTAGAAAAAAAGGATCAAATTTAACAACTAAAACATGTGAAATAGAAATTAACTTACAAAACAAGAAAAATAACAAAATTTAACATAAGTTACTATTTCAACTGAAAATTAAAAAAAGGAAATTATGTTACTAAACACAGAAGAATAATAACCCTTAAAAAGAAAATAGAATAGAAGAAAAATAACCTAAAAAAAGATTACAAAAAGAAAATTAACTTACCGAAAAAGAAAAAAACAATACCAATAACATAGAAAAAAAAGCAAAAGACTAACATAAAACCACATTAGTGTCTACTGTAACAACTGTAACTTACCTGAAAAATACACAACTGCAACTAAAACATTGCAAAACCACGTGACAAGAAACATACAACTTACCAAAACCGCGGAAAATTAAATAAACTTATATACGTGTGTTCCAGAGTCAGCAACACTTGAACTCACAAGATCCAGAATTTAACTCCCTTTGGGTTAATTTCAGGATTGGATCCAAATTTGGAAAGCAAGGCTATCCTGAATGGCTTCGACGCCCTTTCAAAATCCATTTCAAAGATTTCAGCATTTTATCAGGACAGTGAAATTGTAGGCCCCACCATCTTGTCCGATGTTACCCCCGATATGACTTGCTACAGGGAAGAAATCTTTGGCCCCGTCTTGATCATCCTCAATGCCGATACCATCGATGATGCTATCCAGATGGTCAACGCCAACCCCTACGGTAACGGTACCGCTATCTTCACCACCAATGGTGCCACAGCCCGCAAATTCGTCAATGAAATCGATGTCGGCCAAGTCGGTGTCAATGTACCCATCCCCGTGCCCCTGCCAATGTTCTCTCTCACCGGTACTCGTGGTTCCTTCCGTGGAGACCATCACTTCTACGGCAAGCAAGGCATTAAATTCTACACCCAAACTAAGACTGTAACACAATTGTGGCGTGAATCTGATGTGTCCCATACTCAAGCTGCTGTTGCCATGCCTACCATGAAATAAATATAGCGAACGGGATGTTGAAAATTTACGTTTTCACCTGCCTTTAGGGGGGATTCGAAGGGCTGTGCTATCGAAGGTCTTCCAATTGTTTTTGTAGCAAAACAGTAAAAAATCAGAAATTCTTTATAAGGCTTTTTATGAAAATCCTATTATTTCCCCCGAAAATTTTACCAATTTCAGTGCATTTATTAAATTTAATTTGTAAAAGTCCTTAGTTCTGAGCATTAGTTTAAGAAAAATAACCGTATTCAAACAATTATGTAAAGTAACTTTACACACACTTAAAAGTTGCTGGGGATTTCAATGTCCATAATAATTCTTGGCATTTCTATTCGAGTCATACATCTCCGGAGGGTCAATACGAAAAGCTATTTGCCGCGCACAATGACTTTCGTTCTCTGACATTCGAGCCTCTTCGAAACCAGTCACGAAGCGGACAATGTACATATACGAAAAGGCACGTTGGGCCGAGCGCAAAAATGTAACTGGAAATTGTGTTTCCTAGACAATAATGTCGATGCTGCGAGAAAATTATTCCCCAAATTTATTCCCTCGAATACTACTTCGATTAAACCTTCAAAGAATTGTTGGATTAATCAGACATGCAAAAATGCTGTCAGATCTAAAGAGGAAGCATTCCGCGTTTAAATAAAAATGCCACCACTGAGCTTCTACGCAAATAGGCAAGATCAAGGTGTGCCAGAGTACATAGATGCGAAAAACTTTTTTACGAACAGCGTCTTCGTGCTAAATTTCTTTCTTCTCCCAAGCGAAGTAAGAGCTTTTGATCATTCGTAAAAAGGGTAAGGGATAATTCTTCATCTTCTATCCAAACTCTCGTTAACGATGACCAGATATTCACTGACTCAGTGGGCAAAGCTAACCTTCTGGCTGAAATTTTTGCAAAGAATTCATCTTTGCCTGAAACCAGTCCACGTAATCGAAAACGTATCTAGTTCGATGCCCCAGATATGTTTTCGAATACGTGCTGTTAAAAGGGTTATTGTGTTAAAAAAGTGTTGTGTTCAACGTAAATAAAATGCAATGCACTGCGTTAGCCATAGGAAAGACGGGTATTGAAAGGAGGAAAGATTGAGTAGTGGTTGTTGACATTGGCCTTTAATTTGACAATGTCATGGCAGGCAGGAAGAACACTTGCAGGAAGATTATTCCACATACGAACAGTTCGGCTGAAGAACGAATTTTCTCTATAGTGCGTCGCCCGGTCAACCGGCCATTTGACAATGTACGGATGAGAGACTTTGGCTAAATGTTCTAACGTCAGGGACGTTGATATATTTATAGAATAGCGATATACTACCCACGTTCCGGCAATGCTGTAGGATACCCTACTATCCCGTATCATCACAACCGCTCGCCTCTGTACACGCTGCAAAGCTGCCTTTGGAGCCCCTGCCCCTATATATTCCAGTTATATTCCATTTTAGGCTGGATGTAGGTGGTATAAATATTTAAGAGATCAGATGGGGTGAAGTATTTCTTGCGCCGTTTTAAAAAGCCTAAACACTTTCGACAGAGTGATCAGTGCTTAGAAACGCTTTGGAAATATCCAGAGCCACGACCTTGCTTTCAGCAAGACGGGAAATGGATTGACTCCATCGTTCCGAAAGATATTGTTTTGTTTTTCTGTCTGTTAGAATGGTAGGTACATTTAAAATACATTTGGCCAACATACGAGGGCTGAAGGCAAGTTTCTCTGCGGTATACAAGCACGTTCAGTTCCATAGGCCAGATGTATTCGCTCTATGTGCGATCCAGGTGTGTGAGGGTTCTAATCCACAGAACTTTCACATTCCTGGCTTATGGTATACATACGTAATGGTGTGGTGTTCCAGAGTTAGCAGCATTTGGACTCACAAGATCCAGAATTTAACTTCCTTTGGGTTATGTTCAGGATTGGATCACACCCATTACACTTCGGGTTTCTTTACAGAAGCCCAAATTTGGAAAGGGAGGCTACCCTAAAAGGCTTCGACGCCCTTTCCGACACTATATCAACAATTTTAGAAGATTGTCCGGACTGTGAAATTGTAGTTGCTGGGGATTTCAATGTCCACAATGTCCAATCTTGGCTTTCCCATTCGAGCCACACTTCTCCGGAGGGACAGTACGCTGAGCTTTTCGCCGCGCATAACAACATGACGCCACTATTGAATGAACCAACACACATTCCGCGTGTTGAAGGGCAATACCATAATATTCTTGACCTTTTCTTAACATTCTTGGACCTCTTGGTAACTGGGATCATTGGACCATTTCAGCATCCTTTTCGTTCTCCGATCTTCGATCCACTTCTAAACCAGTCACGAAGCGGACAATGTACATATACGAAAAGGCACGTTGGGCCGAGCTCAACAATTTCTATCAGCAATTGAATTGGAAATTATGTTTCCTAGACAATAATGTCGATGCTGCTGCTGAAATGGTCGAGGAATTCATTCTTCTTGGAATAAGCACGTTTATTAACTCGAAGACTACTTCGATTAAACCTTCAAAGAATTGTTGGTTTAATCAGAAATGCAAAGAGACGGGAAGACACAAGTCGTTTGTGTAAGTCGTTTGACTTCAACGTAAGATATTGGAAGAATTATGTCTTTGCTGATCCCAACTACAACAGAACTGGGACATTATTCTGGGTGCGGACGTGTATCCAGAAATCGTGAAGTCGAGAAACCTTAAATCTAATGGTATGCTAGCTTAGGAAACCAAACTTGGTTCGATACTTAGAACAATTTCTCACAAAAAGAAAGCTGCACTATCCATCAAAGTCGGACGATCCAGCCATTTGGATCACAAGCCATCACAAATATCTTCTCGTTCACGCAATGTAAGCAAGCGCAAAGGAGGGTTCAAACTTATAAGGACGAAGACCCAACACCTTAGCATCGGTTGTTGAAAAGGTTAAACGACCGCATTGTATTTATGATAATGCGAAGTCTGCACCTAACGTGAAGGGTGGTTGAGAAATGTCACCATGTACCAATGAATTGTTTAATTCGTTGGCTTCGTAGTAAAGATGCGTATAGAAGCGTTTGAAAATACTACAGTCACCACATTGGAACAACAGAAACGACATTTACGCAATAAAAAGGATAACGTTTCGCCCAAGTCTGCAATAACACCAATTATTAGTAACCTACCAGCTCATGTACTTGGTCGGTTCCTTACACCAACTCAAAGTTCGAATCTCACATCGGTCTGCAGAGTTGCCAAGAAAGTGCACATGAGTCCATCGAAGGCGATATCTTTAAGAAATTTGACAGTGCTACTATTCACCGAAGCGGTAGCACTGTATCAGCGAAAACCTATAGCGCCGACGACTTCCGCAAGGGGTTGCATAACATGACAGGTGAAGGCAGATCTTACCGCGACCAAAAGCATCTGATGGTCACTCAGCAACGTGAGCGAGAAACACGGGTGGACAACGTATCCTAGAGACACCCGCTGACACAACACGAAGTTGAGGTGGAAGAGGAGGATGCCCTACTCAAGGCTCAAGGAGTTGCAATGCGCTGTAACAAATGTTTGCATCTATTACATGTTTTCAATCTGTATTAGTCTATAGTGTATTTGTGTAAATGTTTATAGTTTATTGATTCTTTTATGGGGCAATCGATGTATGTTGAATATATGCTGCCAGTGGCATGTACTAGACGTAATTGCAGATTCTATTTTATTCAAGTGAGTGTTTCAGTTTGCAGAATAAAATCAGTGCCTTACAAGCACTCAACGCGTAAAGAGTTTTATTTCTGATATTACGTCTTTACATTTGGGCCTTCGATCGGATTCTCTTTACGCTTACATTAAAGTTTTTCATCGAATATACATACCTTAATGTTTTTATCGAATATATTTACCTTAGAGCTTTTCACCGAATTTACTTACCTTAACGTTTATCATCCAATTCAACATTTTGCATTGAATATACTATGTACCTAAACATTTTGTTTCTAATAAATTGTCATCTAGCCTTGATCGTACTTAACATTACCTAAGTATACATAATTTTTGTTGAACTAGTGGCGAAATGTTATACGTATTAGAAGATCTAACGCCCATATCTGCGATGGAACTGATGTACACCTTCTTATACCTAGCAATCTAATCTAAAATTCAATAATTTTTCTTTTTGTAAATAAATTTAAAATTATTTGTTAATAAACTAAATACATTGAAAGAAAAAGTAAGCCCAAAATAATGAAGGTCTAAACAAAATATATGTGGTAACTGTCAGTACCACTGTGGTAACCATTGATTCAAATTTTTGGGGTGCTTTTCAAATAAAGGTTAAGAAGTTACCATGGATGGGGTGGGTGATTGATTTTTGTCACTTTGTTTAAAATATATTCGAAGTAGATGATCACACTGTGCGTAGGTCTTTTTTTCGATATTTTCTTCCAAATATGACAAAATTTGGCACAATGTATCTCCAATTTCAGAGGAAATCTCCAATCCAATGTATCTCCAATCTCTCTCATACATCCTTGAATGAAAACATCGTATATTTTATTATATTTTTTTGTCAAATATGTATACTAAACATAATAGTAAATGTTCAAGAAGTGATTTAATTTTCCATAATTTGAAATAACATGTAATAATAAATTTTATCCACGCATATAACGCGGACATTGTTCATTGACTATTCTTTCAAATATCTATTTTTTTATTTGGCTTTCCTCCACATAAAACACAATTCGAATTAAGTACTTTTTGTTAATTACTTTTAAATCTTCTCCGTCTATCATAGTTTCATTCTAAAATGCACATTAAGACTTTAGTTCTTACATTTATAAAAACAAGTGAGACAGTTTCATTCGGTCATACCGAATTACATATACCCTCACCTTGAATAAAAACATACAAGTAACATACTCCATATTACCCAAAATCCATAAGTTGGTGTGCCCATCCCTGGTAGATTTTCAATTTGCAAAACATCCGTATCGCAACTCAAAATTCCGAAGTTTACAGATTAAAATTTAATTACGTTTTTAAAAGTGGGCGTTTTTTATTGCAGGTACCAGATGGGGAGTGTGTTGATAATGGACACCCTAGTATTGCTCATGATTGAACAAACGTCATCTGACAAACAAATATCCCCAGCCATGGTACAATAAACAAGGTAAGACCAAGCAATCAGCTGATTTACAATTTTTTCTCGCAGCGCTCTAAATTGTCAAAGTTGACATTCGATGTGTTGCAAACGGAATAACAAACCCATCCTATGATAGAGGGTATAACAAACTATGAACATATTAATGATGGAAATGTAAATATTTTGTATCAAATATTTACAACAATAACAAAAATTAACTGTCAGTAACTTTATTTTATACTAGTAAGTTGTAATGCGACTATGGCGCCCGTTGAAATATGGAAAAAAAATTTGTTGAAAAAAAAAAATTTTGTTGAAAAAAAAATTTTTTCTTGAAAAAAAAAATTTTGGTTAAAAAAAAAATTTTTGTTGAAAAAAAAAAATTTGTAAAAAAAAAATTTTTTGTTGAAAAAAAAAAATTTTGTAAAAAAAAAATTTTTTGTAAAAAAAAATTTTGGTTGAAAAAAAAACAATTGGAAAAAAAAATTTTGTAAAAAAAAAATTTTATAAAAAAAAAACTTTGTAAAAAAAAATTTTGGAAAAAAAAAATTTTGGTAAAAAAAAATTTGGGGAAAACACAATTTCTGTACAAAAAAATATTATTTTTTTTATTATTATTATTTATAGAAAATTATAGAATGCCTATTTAAATTCCTACGTACTGCGTGACAGAGTCAGTGAATCAGTGAATCAGTGTCGAGGGTAAATATATATTAAGATTCTTGACATATACAACTTTGACAATAGAGAGCACCAGAGTTGTATCTGATTATTTGTTGTTGGGCAAATGACCTTACCTTGTTTATTGTACCATGTCCCCAGCCATCGTTAAATATCTGTAAAATTGTTAATTGTCATTTGTATGTTAGTATTAGTGCCTTTTTGTTTTAGTACTTACCATTTCTATAAATAAGCCCTTAAGGCACACAACCAATCCCTTTTTGCTACAAACCAAAAATAAGTAAGTTCAGCTTTTTTCCATTGTAAATAATTTTTACTTATAATTTTAAAGTTTTTATTTTGGACATTTATTTGTTCATTTATTTAATTTGATATTAATTTATGTATTTCATTTAATGTTGTTTATTCATATTATTTGTATTTGTGTGTGTATTTATAGAGAATAAACCAAACGAAAACAGACAAACAACAAGTTCTCGTTATTTGATAGGCCATCGAACTTGTGGAAGCCAGCCGAAGTTTATTCTGGAAAAGCGAAAAGAGTGACTAGAGTTAAAATGTTTCTCGTAAACTGTATCTAGTGAAAGTTAAGTTAAATACAGACAATATCCGCTTAGCGCGGTTAATTCGTTCCTCAAGAATACCGCGTAAAGTGAAACCACGGTAATCGAAATTATGTTTTTATGTGTAAAAAAGTAAACAAACAAATTCGTGAGCATTTGCAAAGCTAGAAATGGTACATCTATATCGAAAACGGCTAGACCGATTTTGATGAAATTTTCAGGGAATCTTCCGAATAACCCCGCGAGTAACATAGGCTACACATTGTTTGGATTTATCTATATTTAGGGGGTGAAAATGGCAAAAGGGATAAAAACTCCCCTTTCCTATATAAATATGTGTAATACAACACTAATGTTTGCTTAGGGCCAGCAACGCGGACCGGGTCAGCTAGTAATAAATAATTATAAACTCAGCCTCTATACAACACTTGTACATGGCATCGAATATAACTTTCCTATGCTCTAACTCATAGTATTGATATTATACGACGCAATTTTAATAAGCCAGAAGGTATATATCGATGGCTTGATTCCATAGTATGCTAAATCGACTTGGCGTGTTTTTAGGGAGATTGTTTTTATAAATTGGGATACTTTCAACTTAAATCCTGTAAAAATCTTGAATTTATCCGACAATCCTAACAAAAGTTTTGCTTAAAACAGTACTTAGCATATGCCTGAAGTTTAAAAAAAAAGTCCATTCCAAAACGGGCTACGTAGCACTGAGCATTCTTTAGAAGGGACATTATTGTTGTCGTGCTTTCTAAGTCTACATAGCACGACGAGAAGCCCTCGTAGTTTTTCTTTGAGATGAGGCGTGTTGCAGGCAATACTCTTGGACAAGAGGCGTTTGAAGGCCTCATGCCGTCGTAGCAGCATCAACACGGAGATTACGAAGACAACTGATTCAATTGTGGATCTTGTGTCACCAAGCCAAATCCTCCATATTGGTAAAGCCCTGGCCAATGAGATTCGAGGTACCATCGTTGAATTGGGTAAGAAATTTGACTAATTTTCCACATGCTCACGTTCCCGATCACGTCTTCCTAACGTCCCTCGTACTCGTTTCAAACATCATGACTCCAGAAATAATGCAGACATAAATGATGAGTTTTGGTAAGGACGAGATGACCGAAGATGGCAGTGTGCACATGCAAGCATAAGCATTTGCCCACTATCATAAAAGAATCATCGAACTGACTGTTTAGGCCGGTGGGGTAGTCCAGCGAAAATTCCTTCAATACTTGCCAAATTTTGCGCCTTCAAGTGACAGATACATTTTCGCAGCAGTCATTTTTGGTTGATAATGGTGCCGATGTTTCTGTCCTTCCTGTCACTCGGAATGCATCTGATGTCCGTCCTCTGCTTTTTCCTTGTATGCTGCAAACGGAACGCCCAGTAAACTTATCGACGAGAAACAAAAAACCTGGATGCTGGCTTCAAAAGAAATTTTTAGTGGTCTTTCATCATTGATGATGTTACAACGTATATAATTGGCTCCGTATATAATCAACTGTACATGATCAGTTGATTGACCTGAGGCGCAATCGACTTTGACATCACCAGGCTCAACTTTCAGCTTTCCTCACCTAAGACCACTAACAGTGCCGTAATTAAAACATTCAACGTATGCGATCCTATCGCTGATATTTTCTTGGAATTCGACAACTTAACAAAACTTTCGCCATATGTTTCCAGAATTTAGTCAATGATTTTTCACAGAATTGAGACAACAAGTCAACCTGAGTTCTGTCGACTTCTACCTCAATAGTTGGCCGCCACCGAAAAGGAGTTTGATCAGCCTTGTAAAAGCAATTGGTCCAGCCCATTGCAATTGATATAGAAAATTGATGGATGGTGGAGGCCTTGCGATTATAGTGCTTTGAATGCTCAGACGCTGCCATAACGATATCCACTGCCGTATTTCACTGATTTCCCAACAATTTGCAAGGTAAGAAAATATTTCCAAAAATGTACTTGCAACACCAGATACACCAAGAGGATATTACGAAGTACACCGTTTGGGTTATTTAACTTACAATTTTTAACTTTTGGCTGCCCAGACTGCTTAGCGTCTAATAAACTAAGTGTGCATAGGTATGGATTTCGAATTCCTATCTCCCGGATGATTAACTTTTTTAAAAAGGTTTTGCCGCATCAACGACCAAATGAAGGACGTCAGCGTTACATAGTTACGACCTCTGATTTTCGCATACAGTCAGAATATGAAAAAGCTCCGGCTCGTAGAATACGCCAACTCGATTTAATCAACGAATTCACAACAAAAATACGTCATACTCCGGGTATGGAAACGATATTCATATTGCACTTTCACGTATACAGACTTTACAACATGTCATCCAATACAGCCTTACAGAACCTACTTTACAACTCAGATACGCAAGCAAATTTACTAATATTAAATCATTTATATGGTATATGACATCAACTTCCCGAGTAAGACCTTATGTTCTAAAAGTATTGTTTAATTAACATCGACCGTTTTACTTGCTGGTCAGAAGCTGTTCCAATACCTGACACATCAGCTGAGGACGTTGCAAACGCACTCTTGACTCAATTGATATCACGATTTGACGTTTCAATGCGAATTACATCGGTAAGAGGTCGACAATTCGAGTATCTGATTTTTTCAGAGCTGATGCAAACCATTTCTGCTACACCTTTGCTAACAACGCCGTATCAGCCACAGTCTAGTAGCATCGGACATTAAAAACGGCAATCTTATTCTGCTTGGCTTTCGAGTTGTTTATAGCACGACTTTGAGAATCCCGGGAGAGTTTTTCTTTAAGGCAGTTCAAAAGAACCTAACTTTATAGCTAAATTCCGGGCCTTAATGAAAAAAATCGATCTAGCCAGACATCGCATCATACACCTCAAGCAATATTTTTGTCTAAGGATCTTCTTTCGACATCGTACGTCTTCGTTCGGAACGACTCCATACGCACTTCATTAACAAATCCGTACGATGAACTTAAAACGATTTCCAAAATATTGTACTTTGTTTATGCGTCGTAAATCAAATATTAGTATCGATTCTTTAAAGCCTTGTTTTCTCCCAGTGTCCAGTTTACTCATTCAACTCTATATCAGAATATGCGCCACCAGATTCCCGGCCAATAGTTTTTGAGTAACACTCAGGGGATGCCCCCTACAAATGCAATGCACTGTGTTAGCGATAGGAAGGAAGATTATTGGAGGGGGGAAAGAGGGAGTAGTGTTTGTTGACGTTAGCCTTAAATTTGATAATGTCATAGCAGGCAGGAAAAACACTTGTAGGAAGATTATTCCACATAGGAACTTGATTGTTCCTGATATATATATACGACTTTGAAAAAGTTTTAAGAAAATCAAAAGTATGCATGTTTGCAGATGATGCACTTGCGGAAATGAATGCGTTCAAAATCTCAATAATGAACTACATGAAGTGGATAAATACTTAAAAATGAACAAGATAAAACTTAACACAAGTAAAACAAAAGCAATGGTGATAAATGGAACTACAAATCAAAATATAGTTGTTGATGATGTGCAAATAAAGGTGGTTAATGAAATAAAATATCTGGGAATAATCATTGACAAACATTTGAAGTTCGATTTACATTACAACTATATATGCAAGAAAATATCTAAAAAAAATTGCCTTCTTAAGAAGGATTCGGTGTAAATGTTCGACAATAACATCAATACGAATATACAACACGATGATAAAACCGCATTTCGAATATTGCTCAACGCTCCTGTTTTTAGGAAATCAACAAATGAAAGAAAGACTACAAAAACTGCAGAACAAATGCATGCGGTGTATACTGAGATGTCCCAGATTAACTCACATCAGGGATATGCTAGACAGACTACAATTAATCAGAGATTGGTGATGAATGTTTTAATATTTATATTTAAGATAAAAAATGGTCTTTTGCCAAATTATATGGAAAAACAAATGGTTTATGTTTCTGATGTACAGCCCTATAATTTACGAAATGCATGTGATTTCAGATTAAATTTCAGTACAACGAATTTTTGTCAAAATATATTATTTTACTACGGCCTTAAGATGTATAATGAAATTCCAATGGAATTAAAAAATGAAAACAATTTATTTATATTTAAACGTAAAATAATCTTATATATAAAAGATATTTATTAATGTACAAAATCGTATAATATTCAAATATTTTTGTAATTGGAGCCCCTGCCCATATATGGGAGTTGTATTCCATTTTAGGACGGATGTAGGTGGTGTAAATATTTACGAGATCAGATGAGGTGAAGTATTTTTTGCACCGCTTTAAAAAGCCTAAACACTTGAATGCTTCTTTCGACACTTCGAATGTATGGCTAGCCCAACGAGCATCGCCCTGTATCTTCATGCCGAGAACATCAAGAGTATCTGATACGTCGATACCCATACCACCCATAGATATTGATGACGGTGCTGGGTCAGTGGAACGTTTGTGTGACAACAAACAGCACTGGGTCTTTTGTGCATTAAAATCTACTCTGTTTATTTGGCCCCACTCACAAATCGTCGCCAGATCGCGGTTGAGTGAGTCGTTCATCGTTTGCCTTCTGTCCTCTACCTCCGAGATACTTGACCGATGTTCAATGAGTACGAATGACAGAGGTCATCATACGCAAAGGAGTAGATTGGGTTCACAGTCTGCCCCAACAGGTCGTCAATGAAAATAAGAAATAGAGAAGGAGAGAGGACAGAGCCTTGTGGCATGCGGTCAGTCTATGCTCGTCGGATGAGACCCCATCTACAACAACTCTTATAGAGCGATCCCTGAGAAAACTCGATATGAATCGAGAGAAGGTATTACCGACACCAAATGCAATAAGTTTTGATATGAGTTATTCGTGCCAGACCCTATCGAACGCCTTGGAAATATCCTGAGCTACGACCTTACATATTGTTATTGGGCTGTAATTCGCAGGATTTGTAGCCTCACCATTCTTGGGGATAGGCTGAACATTGGCAACCTTCCAACGTGAAGGGTACGACATGTTGAAAAGATTGCGTAATGGACGAGCTAGCGTCGAAGAGCACTTACATAGGACAAGTGCTGATATGCCATCCGGGCCCGGAGTTTTGTTTACATTGAGGCCTGCAAGAACCCTTTTAACCCCACGTGATCGAAAAAATATCTGAGGCATCGAACTAGATACGTTTTCGATTACGGGGAGTGGTTGACTGCTGTATGGCAAAGATGAATTCTTAGCAAATATTTCAGCCAGAAGGCTTTGTCAACCGGGTCAGTGAATATCTGGACATCGTTAACGAGAGTTGGGATAGAAGATGAAGAATTGTCCCTTACTCTTTTAACAAATGCCCAAAAGCTCTTACTTCCCCTGGGAGAAGAAAGAACTTTAGCACGAAGACGCTGTTCGTAAACAAGTTTTTCGAGACTAAGTACTCTGGCACACGATGATCTTGCCTGTTTGCGTAGCAGCTCAGTATTGGCGTTTTTATTTAAACGCCTATTTCTGAACGCTTCCTCTTTGGATCTGACAGCTTCCTTGCATGCCTGATTAAACCAACAATTCTTTGAAGGTTTAATTGAAGTGGTCTTCGAGGGAATAAACGTGTTTATTCCAAGAAGAATGATTTTCTCGACCATTTCAGCAGCAGCATCGACATTATTGTCTAGAAAATATAATTTCTAATTAAATTGCTGAGCTCGGCCCAACGTGCCTTTTCGTATATATACATTGTCCGCTTCGTGACTAGTTTAGAAGGGGATCGAAGATTTGAGAACGAAAAGGATGCTGAAATGGTGCAATGATCCGAGTTACCAAGAGGTGCAAGAATGTTAACCTCGTACTTTTCAGGGTGTGAGGTTGAGAAAAGGTCAAGAATGTTATGGTATTGCCCTTCAACACGCGGAATGTGTGTTGGTTCATTCACTAGTTGCGTCAAGTTGTTATGCGCGGCGAAAAGCTCAGCGTACTGTCCCTCCGGAGAAGTGTGGCTCGAATGAGAAAGCCAAGATTGATTATGGACATTGAAATCCCCAGCCACTATAATTTCACTCTCCGGACAATCTTCTATATTCGGAATGGGCGTCGAAGCTGTTTAGGGTAGCCTCCCTTTCCAAATTTGGGCTTCTGTAAAGAAACCCGAAGTGTAATGGGTGTGATCTAATCCTGAACTTAACCCAAAGGGAATTAAATTCTGGATATTGTGAGTCCAAATGCTGCTGGTTCTGGAACACCATTACGTATGTATACCACAAGGCATCTGTGGGAAGAGAAGGAGGAAAGAGTGTGATAGCCAGGAATGTGAAAGTTCTGTGGATTAGAACCCTCCCACACCTGGGACTCACATAGAGCGAGTACATCTGGCCTATGGAACTGAACGTGCGTGTATACCGCAAAGAAATTTGCCTTCAGCCCTCGTATGTTGGCAAAATGAATTTTAAAGGAACCTACCATTGTAACATACAGAAAAACAAAACAATAGCAAAGCATAAATACAAATAACTGTGCACCCCTCTTGCCGCTGCTAGACCCAACAAGTGTTCAGTGTTAAACCTTCAACACAAATCAGGCAGCGACATGAAGAGAGCACAGTCGTTTGTATTAAGCGAAAATGATATGTAGAGGAAGGGGGGACACAGGAGAAGGGGAGCATAAAAAGCCCTTCGTGTTGGCGTTGATGAGCAGCGAGATGTGTGTGATGGCTGTGGCTGCTGTTGATTTTGTTGTCATGCTTATATGCGAGTCCCGCTGCCTCTGCTGGGAAGTTTGATCTTATCTCGGGTATTCGACCAGGAGAAATAAATCTCGCGGCTGCTGCGTTGACGATGTCTCGGAAAGTTTTCTTCGATACCCGTACGTCGATTGGTGTGGGTTGATCAATGAAGCGGCGATTGGTGAAATCTCTGAAACCTTCCCAATCCGCCTTCTTTTGATTGCGAAAGGTTCGCTGTTCAGAGATGACGAAGTCGGAGGGTCGGTCGATGGAAATTATTATGGGGAGGTGGTCTGATCCCAATGAAATGACGGGTCGCTATGTTATGCTATTTATCAGACCTGCAGATACAATTGTTAAATCTGGCGAGCAGCTGCAGTCACCCATAATCCAAGTAGACGCGCCCTCATTCACTGTGCAAAACGTAGAGTTATCGATCTGCTCCGCCAACGCTGTCCCTCTCTGGTCATTACCTAGAATAGAATGCCATGACTCGTGATGTGCATTAAAGTCTCCTAGCACCATGCGGTTTTCACCCTGCAGTAACATACTGATATATTTAGATCTCGGCGGATCCAGACTTGACCGCTACACCCATACACTCCAAGTGCGGATACCTAGAGTCAAGCTCAGGCGTGATAGACCTATACTGCACAGAATGATATATCACGAACGCCAACCCACCACCTCCACTCGTGCGTCCTTACGTAACAAGTTGTAGCCATTACAACTGTTGAGCCTACAGGTGTCGTTCAGCTTTGTATCCTGGACCGCAGCGACCCTTACGTTGTGCCGACTCATGAAGTCGGTTATCTCGTCTTGCTTCGGAGACCATTGCAATTAAATTGCAAAAACGATGCATTCTCTGGAATTGCTACAGCAATGTATGGTGTCAGTTGATGTTGTTGTGCTGTACTTTGTCGCTTCTGTTGGGGAGATTGGGGTGGTGTCCCATAAATCGATGAAGATGACGACGATGGCGTAGTCGTCGACAGCGACACATGGGAAAGACTACGTTGTGAATTGGTACAGCATTACGCAACGTAGTCTGTTTCGCTATACTCCCTCAGATGGCCCAGGCCTGAGCAATTCCGGAAATGCACCCACTCCCGGCAACGATTACACCTAACAGATGTTGAGCGGTGGTGTATTCGGGTTTGAAAAACCGAGCAGATCCAAGGTTCGGGGTTTTCTTCGATCCCGTCACGGACCAGTAGGATTCGGAGCAAACATTCCGGGTAGTGTTGCTCCCACGATGAAAAAATAAACGAACACGAAACATATATTGCTGAGTTGAAAGCGCTTGGTCGGAGTTCTCCAAGTTAATCCGGTGCATAGAACCGGCTTTCTTGGGATTGGGAAGTCTTCTTCGTTACCGCTGTTGCTCCTCGTGTACATGGTTGCGGCCGTTAGCACTATTCCTTTTCTCAAGGCCATAGCTTACCCTACTCTATTTTGTCCATAGTTAACGGCCATAAAACTTATAAAATGTTTTCTAACGCACAATCTTTTAAATACGTAAAAGTTTAAATAAACTATATTCCTCTTTATTGTTGAAGACGTCGTCGTTTTCGTTTCCTTCGACCTCAAACACCAACTTGTGTGTGCAGTACAGTCGGTCGCGACTGTTTTTTTCTCTATTCCGCTCTATTCTTTTCTACTTGAGATGTCACCGAAAAATTAATCTCACAATTTATTTTGGTCTTTACGTCGTTTTGGCTCAATAAATAAAAACACGATTTGTTGATATTTAAAGTATTTTAATAAAGTTCAATTTAGGGTTTTTACGCTGTTAAATATAAAGAGTAAATGGTATTGAAGTAGAAATAATGTAAATGATAGAATAATTAGAATTTACAGTTTCGCGTCTTTGAACGAACTGAACCTTTTTTTCTCATCCTACACTTATGCATGTTGTCATTGTACTCAAATGAGTACAGTAATTTTTATACTTTATTAGTTTTTATGTAAATTACTTTGGTTTTTCTCTGTGAGTTATGCTGATAATTGTTTTTAATAATTATGTAAAGTTACCAAAAAAAATAAATTTTGTTTTAAATATTAGAAAAATATTTATCTTACCTGCACACTGCTTCCGCGGCACAAATCCAGCTGATAATTTACCACGCAAAATAAAAACCACACAAAAATTTTGTTTCTGAAGCTTTTGGTATTGGATTTGTGAAACTAAAAAAACACTGATTGCAAATTCTTTGTATTTGCTTGGCAACTGGTAAGGTGTACTCAGATGAGCACAGTGACTTCTAATGGGTTAAGGTGCCGATACCAGAGCTCCTCAGCAAGTATGGTATAACTGCTAGCCCTTTTCACGTTTGAAGGGGCTACGACGTGGTGGACTTCAGCTCCCCAATACTCGTGGGACCAACATCATAAAAACAACAAAAACGAAGACATCTGCACACACATTGACACTAGCACTCACACTAACGATACAGGAACAGACAAAACAAATCACCGAGGTTCAGTCCTCTCAGACCAGGCAACGCAATCATCGGCATCAACCCCAGAAAGGGGGTGAACTGATCTGAAGTTGCAAGCCTTTGCCTCCAGCTCAAAATCCGGCTGGAAATAACAAGCTAGTCTGTCCAAACAATAACAAGTCCGGTCCGTCTGGAATCAACAGTCAGACTGTATGTCGGCTAAAGGCAGGGATGAATATACCGTCCGATCGACATAAGTTGGAACCGTCGCGAAAGCAGAAAACATCGACGACCCGCCAATAAAGTTTTAGACAGGCTTTTAAAAGTTGATCCGGCTCAGCAAACAGAGAAACAGAAGGGCCGCGTGAAATTAATGTCGTTCGAGGATAAGATTTCGATCGGCAAGTATCAGGAATGTGGGTGAAGTTTGGACTGGAGCAAAACTCGACGTGGTTGACTACAGCAACATCCCATCTAGATCGAGAATATGCGCTTAGATACCCTCGTCTAACGCAGACAGTAAGAAGTCGGTACTACATCTCATTAAAACTAGCAACCGCAACCTTCCAACTGCCAACTGGAAAGTTGGAGAATCTAAAAGGACTTCGACGTCAGGTGATGCTAGTCATAACACCGAATCCCTTCAGATTCTCTGAAAAACGAAGCCAATAACACAGGATCGATGATCAGGATGCTACAAAACAACCCCATGCTAGAACAGCCATTTCACTCCATCTCTCGAAATATGGAGCCGACATAGTCTTCATCCAGGAACCTTGGACAAATGGTGGGAGGGTTTGTGGATTCAGCACTCCCGGATACAAACCGGTCTAATTGTATGTGCAGACGTCAATGCTTATCATACAATATGGGGCAGCTCAGAAATAAATACTCTTTTAGAGGGCGGTGCAAATCCTAAGTAAAAATATACAAGAAGAAACTAAGGTCCTCTCAGCAAGCATCTTGGAAAAACTTCTGTGGTAGTATTGAAAATCAGAGATCGAAGATCAGTAAGATATGATAATTTAATGTTCCTTACGGAATTTCTTCGAATTCAGTACGCAAACACATTCTTTACAAAAAATAGACAATAAACAAAAACCCACTTGCGTATGTGTACACATCAAGAATACCTTACACTACGAGTTTCATATGACAAACCCAAATGCTACGATAACGTGCTGCATGAAGAAAACAACAATGCGTCGTATTAGTTTTGTATTTTTCAAGCATATACAAACCGAATACATACATTAAATTTTATGTTTGTGTGACTTTCAAGTCAGCAAGAAATACAAAAAAAAACCATCTCTTCCAAAATGTAATATTTTCACTATTCACTATGGGACAAAAATGATAAAAAATTAAATAGTGTGCAACAAACGGACATCCTTGCTCATTAAGGTCCACAGCTAGTAAAAGGACATCACCAGTAGCGGTGTCCTTTATTGTTTTTTTAGTAGACAGTAGAACTCTTCCTTCGTGTCCCCTATTTCAGTGCTGGCATAACATTTTATGCAGGAGATGTAGCGCACACGTGTTTTTAACTGAATACAGAATTTGCCGTAGATAGATTTCCATGTTATCAACCGGTCTAATTGTATGTGCAGACATACATACAATATGGGGCATCTCAGACATAAATTCTCTTAGGCACGAGGGCGGACCAAGACTGACAAAGGTACAAATCCTAACTAAAAATATACAAGAAGAAACTATGGTCCTCTCAGCAAGCATCTTGGAAAAACTTCTGTGGTAGTATGCTACGATAACGTGGTGTATTAAGAAAACAACAATACGTCGAATTAGTTTTGTATTTTGCAAGCATATACAAAACGAATACAATACATTTTCTGTTTGTTTGACTTTCAAGTCAGCAAGAAATACAAAAAAAATAAAACCATCTTGTCCAAAATGTAATATTTTCACAATTTTGGGAAAAAAATGTTAAAAAATTAAATAGTGTACAACAATCGGGCATCCTTGATCATTACAGTCCACAGCTAGTAAAAGGACATCACCAGTAGCGGGGTCCTTTATTGTTTTCTTTTTAGTAGACTGTATAACTCTTCCTACGTGTCCGCAAACTTTTTATTCAGGCATAACTTTTTATTCATGAGATGTTGCGCACACGTATTCTTAACTGTCGTAGATAGATTTCCATGTTATCAAAGATCGTCCTGCTTCCCACGATAGCAGGAGACCAATTCCACTTGATCTTGCAAAACCACTGGGTTTGCCGTTGGCTACCATCTCGTGTTAGGTTATCATATTTCACATAAACCTTATGTATTTATACCAATCGTAATGGTTCCAGTTAAGTCGTCAACATTTGTGAAAAAATTTGGTTTTCATTTGGTATGGTTTCGGTAATCGCAGGTCAAAAGCTTTCATGAAATAAAAAAAAGTTCACATACACACATATAAGTGGAGTACACTAAACGTACTGTATTCTATTTGTGTTCGGCTCAAAAGCACACAACCTCTACGAGGTATTGTTTCTGTTTTTAATTCAGTACGTTATCATAGTATTTGTGTTTGTCGTACAATAATCGTAACGTAGCCCTGTAGTCAGCCTAGAACCATATGTCTCTAAGTCACTACTCTTTTTCTGGTCAACAACAATGTTAACAGCTCTTTTATATGTGAGTACAGAAATATTAGAGACAATAGTTCTAGAGTATTTCTGGTGACATTGTCAACAAACGAGTCAGTAGTTTTTTTTTTTCAGATTTTGTAGTCAAAAGTATTTTTTTTTCGTTTTACAATAGCTTTACAAAAAGACGTGTTTTATCAACTTATTTGTGTTCTAATCTGATGACGATTCGCTGGTTATCAGACGGCATGCGGTCCAATGAGATTTTGAACAATCGAATCAATTCATTGTGTTCATGGAGAAATCTTTGTAAATTCAGTACGATTTCTCGCCTTGTGCCGGTCCCAATTGTACACCGTTGATTGAGTTGGTCAGTTTCATTACCGATAAAATATATTTGCAAAAATTTATAGTCATCATTGGCAAATGGTAATAGCGAGCCTGCTCGATGGTATATTTGTCCCTGAATCTATAATGTTTGTGCAATAAAATTGGATGAATGATTCGAATATTTAAAAATGTCAAATGTTTCACTGGGAATTCAATGCAAAGTAATCACCTTGAATGTCGGCATAAATGTATCTCTAATGATCTTTGTGGCACCAAAAGAAGTCATTTGAAAACATGAATTGTATGTTTGAATGTTCTGCAAAAAATGATTAGATGTCGGCGAGTGGCAAAACTTCCTGTTCGTATACTCCTCCTAGACGGCTTGCCCGATTTCAATGAAATTTTCAGGGGTGATTAGGGTCTGTGTGGAGGGTGCACATCATGTGTGTATCTATGCACGTTTTGCAAAAACAAAAAAATACATTAATTCTGTTTGGCTTTACGTGTTTTTACGATTTCAATGAAATTTTTTTGGAGTCTGTGTGGCAAAACTTCCTGTGTGGAGGGTGCACATAAGAAATTTCATGTGTGTATCTATGCACGTTTTGCAAAAACAAAAAAATACATTAATTCTGTTTGGCTTTACGTGCTTTTACAATTTCAATGAAATTTTTTTGGAGTCTGTGTGGCAAAACTTCCTGTTCGCATACTCCTCCTAGACGGCTTGCCCGATTTCAATGAAATTTTCAGGGGTGATTGGGGTCTGTGTGGAGGGTGCACATAAGAAATTTAATGTGTGTATCATTGCACGTTTTGCAATTAATTCTGTTTGGCTTTTCGTGTTTTTTGGGATTTACCGTAAGATTGGCAGTCCTGCCTTTTACTAATAAATAAATAGAAACAGCTGGCGAATGTTTACAATTATTAAAAAACATTGACGTCGCAACATTGTGTGTTTTTTTCCACATTTAATTCAATCGATTTGCTACATTTATTCGAAAAGAATACTTTAGAAAATACCTCCACTACGCAGACGTAATACGGTTGGCAGGCATATGAGTGATTCACATCGAATGTCAATATGGAGAAGAAATCAAAGCGAAGACCAACGCGCTCAAGTGGATACCCGAGGTAGAGCGGTGTACAGAGAGCGGCGTGCACAGTTTAGAGCTGAATCCGCAGAGAATCAACGGCCAAATTACCGCCAAGGCAGAGTTACGCTTCGTCTTCGCGAACAAATGGAACATGTTGGCTTTCACTACAATCGTGACTGCGACTACAGCCTGCATGGTTCCATTGGAGCAATGGAGATTATTTGTACGCATTGCAATGCAGCAAAGTTTCGAGGAGAAACAGCTGGCATGTGCTGCTCCGGTGGCAAAGTGAAACTGCCTGCATTGGAACCGCCACCAGAACCATTACATTCCTTGCTCACTGGAGACTCGCCGACATCTAATCATTTTTTGCAGAACATTCAAGCATACAATTCATGTTTTCAAATGGCACCAAAAGGGGCCACAAAGATCATTAGAGATACATTTATGCCGACATTTAAGGTGATTACTTTGCATTGAATTCCCAGTGAAACATTTGACATTTTTAAATATTCCAATCATTCATCCAATTTTATTGCACAAACATTATAGATTCAGGGACAAATATATCATCGAGCAGGCTCGCTATTACCATTTGCCAATGATGACTATAAATTTTTGCAAATATATTTTATCGGTAACAAGCTCTTTCCCGGTGCGTTTCGCTACACCTAAATCGATTAAAACTCTTAAGGGTTTTTATTTTGTGTTTTATTTATTCACCCCTATTCTGCACTACAATCACGATTGGATTTTCTCCGTTTTGGCAAATTAGGTACTCTGCACTACAATCGCGATTGGATTTTCTCCGTTTTGGTATTGCGCGTTCCATTCCGTTTGCGTAATAAACGATTGTAGGTATTCTGCACTACAATCGTAGCTACGTTTTTGTACGTTAAGAAATATGTGGCGGAAAGAGATCAAATTTGTGAATAAAATAAAAAATAAAAAGTAAAATTAAAATAATAAAAATATAAGTATAAAATGGAGTAGAGATTAATATTTTCTATTATTTTGTGAGTTATATTTCATTTATTACAGGTCCTCTCACTTACGTTCTGTTTTTTTTTACTACGTATATGTTCTGCCTTTTTTCCTTCACTACGTTTGTCTTTATTTTTTTAACACTAAATATTTTTTGTTTTATTAATCACTACAACTTTTCAACTTTTTCAATCAACATTCAACTTTTTCACAAATGTTTACAAAATTGTTTGGTTTTCTGTTTCGATCTCACACATTCCACAGACAAAGAGCTTACTGTAAATACCCACATATCTTCTTCTTATTCTTTCGATTACGTTTTATGTTGGAATCCAAATTTTCGATCGATGCGTAACGTAATGCGGGAACGTAATTGTAGTGCAGAATAGGGGTGATTTTTGTAAAACTATTACTTATTTATATAACATTTTGGTATACAACATTTTTGGTTTTTCCACCTGGCGCGTAAATGAATAAGCACCTTGGTATTCCCACTCTCGAACATGCGACATACAATTGGCCGTGGGAGAAGCACGGTTCTTCCAAATTGACGCCGCACACTCGAAACGTTTGCCCTTGCGATTTGTTTATGGTCATCGCAAAGGCAAGACGTACTGGGAACTGCAAGCGCTTAAATTCAAACGGCATGTCTGTTGGAATCATTGGAATGCGAGGTAAGAGTACAACTTCACCTGCTGCCTTGCCATTTAGTATAGTTGCTTCAATCAAATTTGGAAACAATTTCTTGGAAGGAACCCAATAATATTTGTTCTGTAAAATCATGTATTCCAATTAAAATTTAAAATATAAAAAAAGAAGATGCAATTTATGTATATTGAAGGACGGCGATTGTTGGATATGGAGAGTTTTTACCATGAACCCATTAATTCTTGTGAGTTAGGTATTTTTAAAACAAATCTCAGTTTAGGCGAAAAAGAGAAATTTTCAATACGGTACGTTCAGTTCAAATTTGTGTGCTTGTCATTTAATTCCGATTTTGTAATAATACCTATTTTACACTCGTGTCTTCCACAAAAATTACAATCGAACATTGCAAATTCTTCAGAACAATAATCCTTAATAAGAATAAATAATAAGTCTTCGTCATGTCAAGTGAACAAGCCAACCACACAAAAGGACAAATGAAGTATTTTCCTCCCCAAGGTAAGTTTTTTTTAACTCATTTAAGTTTTCATAACTCAAGAAGTTGCAATAAAGCTTGACACGATTCTTGAGATTTTAGCAGAGCATAAAGTTTTGCTGGGTCGAGTTGTTTCCCAAAACAAAGTTTTGGAAAATATGTATAATGTACATTTTTCCAATAAATACAGAGGAAAAACTGGGAGAATTATACTCTTTTTTAGCAACGCAAGCAGACCCATATGTAAGTACTTTCCTTTTCCGCAAACATAATTAACAATTAAATAATTTAACATATACCAAAATGTTGTTGCAGATTCGACAAATGAAAAATCTAATCGCTGACAACGTCGAGCGTAATTTGCACCAAATATTTGGTCAACAAATTATAATGGGGTTTAATGTTGACGGTACATTTGGGAAAAAAAAAGGCTACGTGACTTTGGAAATGTGCTTGCAGCAATTATTGGTACACAATTTTTCAAAAAATCATTTCCGAAAACACCACTAACCAAATAAACTATTTTCTGTTTTAGATGTTATATCAGTATTTAACGAAACACCAGACAAAACTTTACGAGCAGCTTTTCAGCGACAAAAGAAGAAATTTTTTAAACAAACCAGCCGCAACAATTCTATTGGGAAGGAACATTTTCAAAATTACCTATTTTATTTTCTTCCAAGAAATATTTATCCAGCCGTGAACGAACATTAAAATGTAAATAAAAACACTCTTTAGTAATAGTTTTAAATATTTATTTTTGTTTAAATAAACAACAATGAAAGGTTTAGCCAGACTCGAAGAAAATGAACATATATGTGAGTGTTCATGTGTATTGGCAACCCTTTATAAAATTATGTACCATGGTCACTAAAATGTACTAGTGGATCTTTAGTTCCAATATCTCCATTTCGTCTCAATACTGACTACAGCACTACTGACGAGGTACTGACAGAATAGTACTACAGTCTACTGGTAGATTTCCAATGACAAGCTAATGTTAATTGTCAATAGACGATTACATTACTTTGTCAGTAGTACTACTGACAATGTCACTAAAAAATCACTACAATTTCACTATTGGAATTTCCTGCAGGGAGGGTATTCTGGTTGCGTACACATTAGGTAGGGTCAATTTTTTTCTCGACAAAGCGGTTGTCAAAATCGTAATCTACGACGAATTCTAAGAAAATTTTCCAAAGAAACCATGTGTCTAAAATCAAAATCGAGCTTCCGATTTTTAACGAAAAAGTTGTGATCTTTAAAAAAAAATTTAAATATTTATGAAATGTTTGTATTAAAAAAGTTCTCGTTTTATGTGTAGAAAAAAGAGATAATTAGAAATCAGAAAAAAATGACCCACTCTTCTAACAATGATTTTTGAGTGCGCGGAATGGCTTTAAACAAAATTTTACATTATCGTGAAAATCTTTACGACCCAACAAAATTAAGAGTTTACAAAAAGCCCACTATAAATTTTAACTGTACTAAATACTTCGACATGATAAACTTAGATAACGATGGCATTTTATCGGAGCCCCCATTCACTGCAAGCATACCCTATGAACACTTGCTCAATTACATAAAATTTGACGATCCACCGCTTCCGGATCCACACATTCAAGGAACCGAGCGGTTTGTGCAACTACTGACTAAAGTCTCACGTCGAACTATTGAAAAAAATCGCGATGGTGTTATGGCAGTCACAGTTAAAAGTCGAAACGTAACACCTAGGATTGATAGCAAGAAAGACCTTAAAAATAAGTAATGTTGAAATAAAAAGTGTGATATTTTCAAAACATCGCAAAATTGTTTATTTTAATTTTAATGAGGCGAGAGGTAACATAACTTAAAATACAAAGCATTCCAACCCGTTTTCGAACTTGACCTTACCTTCTCAGCAAGACATCTTTCTGTAAAATGTCAGCTCTCTAGCATTATTATTGTGGACTACAGCGTGTTTTCCACAGACGGAAAGACGGACGAAAACTTTCTCGTTAAAAATTGGAAGCTCGATTTTGATTTTAGACACATGGTTTCTTTGGAAAATTTTCTTAGAATTCATCGTAGATTACGATTTTGATAACCGCTTGCGACATGTTATCATACATTCTCGCCAAATAGAGATAATCCGTTGTGGTTTTCATACCAAAAGAGCGAAAACTATCACACACTAGCCCAAGAACTTCCGGCCTATCAGTCTGTCATCCTTCCTTCTAAAAACCCTGGAGAGGATGATAGACGTATACTTGGGCAATACCGTTATAATTGGGCGGCTATCTCCATGCCAACATGCTTATAGTAAAGGTAAATCTACGGAAACGGTTCGTGTACAAGTATACAGAGGCACCCCGCATGAGAGAGTCCCCTCACCGAACCGATCACCGAACGCAAAGTATTTGGGGTCATTATTGACATTATGGATAGGATCAACAAAACCATCGTGGCCCTCTAAGTATGTGTTGTCAATCCGATACTGCTTTACGGCATCGTTGTTTGGTGGCCGGTATTAGAAAAATCTACTTACCTGAGACTCTTATAAAAAGTCCAACGATTACCAAATGATATGTATTACGGAGCTCTACGTACTACCCCTAACGCAAGAGACCATTATTCAACTGATACCTCTTGATAGGCAGACAAATGGCAGTAAAATCGCAACGATTTTACTGAACTACAACAATCCGAGAAGTGAACTATATAGTATCCATTGCAAGTTTTTGTGAAGATCTTCGCCATGGCTATCCCCGACCGGCAGGATTGGAAGGGATGTATCCCAGGTGAAAAAAATATATACGTTTTTAGACAGATTGATCTAAACTAGATGGTGGAGTAGGCTTCGGCTTCCACTCAAAGGAACTAGAGTTAGATTGCGGGAACATTGCAGGGAATAATAGAGCAGATTAGCTGGCCCGATTTGGGACAACCTTACAAGTTCAATCGGATTCGGGACACGTAGATATGCCCCTATCCACATGCAAGCTCAATCTAAGAATCGAAGCACTCAGACTGGCGAACGATAAATGGTCTGGGACCAGTGCATTCCGGAACATAGGGCAAATCTGACCATGTTATGACCAAAATCGCTCGAAATATCTCTGGACACTGTTTGATATGTAGGCATGCTACCAGAAAAAGAGTCGTGGATTATGATTATTGCGGAAGCTGTGGAAATTTTAGGAAATAGGTTCTAAAGCATTCCGTGATTTTACAATGGTCCTCAATGGAATAAGTCCGTAAAATATGACAGCCAGCGCTACCTAACCTATAGACTTCGAACCAGCCGTGAGCTAAATGTAATTAAGAGCATGATCATACAGCGATTATGCTGGCTGGGTTATGCCGGTTGAATGAATCCATACACTCCAATCTGAATGGCGTTGGATGACAACTACAACGGAAAGCGCAGGCAGAGAAAACCGAGACACCGGAGGAATACACTGCAAATCCTTGGTATGACGAACTTAGGCAGGCCAAGACCAAACACAGGCTGTAGAGAAAACTTAAGTAAGTAAGGATTAGTTAGGGAGTTACCCTTTATGTTACCACGATTTCCATAAAATACAACAATTTTATTGAAATTTAATAAACCATTAATTTTTTTGAAAAACAATATTTATGACGATGAAAACAACATAACTATTTATAAATGTATATTGAAACGGGAGGGATCGATAACATCAGCCACTTCTTCTGGATAAATTACAGAGGAACCTCCCAATACGTTGTATTGCTCTACATTGGGACATTGAAATTAAGATCAGGAAAATGATAAAAAAAAAATAGAAATGACAGAATTATACGCATTTACAATGTTTTGTATATTATAATTAAATACATATATGTATAGGAAATGCGATATGCTCTTAAATTTTTTTTTGTTTGTCAACGGACAAATCTTAAACATTTTAAATATATATATACACTAGAGCCCCGACTTGCGTCGTTAATGGGGACCGGAGGAACGCGACGCAACTCGAAACGACGCAAATCGAATCATGCAATCTACATGTAATCATGTAATCTACAATGCAGCTCGGACCGACGCAACTTGAAATTGCAACGACGCAAATCAAATTTTTCCAGTTTTTAAAAAGCGACGCAACTTGAAACGACGCAAATCGGGACGACGCAAGTCGGGGCTCTAGTGTATATATAGTACGAGTCTGATTAATATTTCTCCGTCTATAAACAAATACATTATCAGAGCATATGCGTTTGCTATGCACATGCAAAGAATACGTACCAATAATTTGTCGTTTAATTGTTTCAACATCTTGACTGGAAACTAAACAAAGCATAATGCCCAATAAAACCATACAAATCTAAAGTGTATAAATCGGCCATTAATATTACCACCTTCATCTAAAAATTGGTACTCTCAGACTTACAAAAATTCCGTGCATGATGAGCAAACAGCCGATATTAGTTCAGATTAAAACAAACTTGTATGTTGGGTACTATTACCTTTATATATACATGTTTACTTCTATATATACATATGTTCATGTTCAGGCTGGCATCGACAATGACGCAAAACAAAGGAATCAATAAAGATTAGAAGATTACTGGTTCATAACAGTAGAAATTCTCTGAACTTGTTTGCGCGTATCTTAATTGCAAAATCCATCAATTATCTATACTAACTGCCTCTTTTTTATTCTATTATTAAGTTGCGATTCCTGTTTTAAAACAAAGCCAATCTTTATTTATGCACCGTACTGTATTTGAAAACTAAAGCTGTCGAATTTCTTGTTACTCGTATAATCAATGGATAGGTATTTTTTTTTTTGATATGTTGCATGGTACATAACTAAAGGTAGCAGCTGATTACACTTTTTTAATTTTGACAGAATTTTGATGTCGAATACATTTTCGTAGTAAACATTCAAATCAAAGAATACAATACAAAAATCCAAACAAAGAATTTTGGGGCTCTAAAACTATTAAAAATAATGCCGCGAGTTATGACTGTCTGCCAATTATATGTCAGAATTTGCACTTTAAGCACTTTATTTGTTTTCTAACGCGGTTAGGAATGTGAGAATTAAGGCGATGAAGCTACAAAATGCAGGACTATTGTTATAGACTATATTTTTATCATGATTAGACTATTGTGATGGCAGTCCGTGACCAAAATAACTCAATGATTACGGTAAATATTCTACATGTTACCTGGCGGCGCACAGTGTCGTGATTTCTTTATAGCTTTGTCCAAAATTGGAAGAAGGTGTACTAATTCCATGAAAATTTACGTAGACACTTTTTAGGTTCAGAAAGAAGAAAATACAAACTGGTTTAAATCCGTCAAAGTACACGCCTACTACATGTCCTGAAATATAAAGTTCTAGTTCACATTTAACAGAAAATTTTTCTGAAATTTCTCAAATCATTGTATAAAATGTATGAATGCGGTGCAACGGAACCCGTTTATTTGCACATCTGACTCAATAAAGCGGACCCATCCCATTCGGGGTTAAACGAAAAAGCTACTGTTTCATATTTTTAATACGTAAGAAGTGTTTAATGTCGGAAGAGGCCGACTAAATAATACCCTATACCATCACCATTAACAGAAAGTTGTGTAAATTGTTTGAAACCGTTTTACAGAATGGTGTAGGTTATAAAAATCAAAGACTGTATACATACTTTATTAAGAAATATATTTGAAACTTAAAAAAACTTAACAAAAAACAAGTGGACAAATAGTAAGTTCGGCCGGGCCGAATCTTATATACCCTCCATCATGGATCCTTAAAAAGTCAATAAATAAGAAAACTAACTGAGTTTTTGGGCCGCTCGTGACCCGATAGTCCCAGGAACCCGATCACAAATTTTATCCAAATCATGAAAATAAATGCATATTTGGATTCGCGAGAAAATTTCGTTGCATTTCGATACCCATATATCCATGTTTGTCAAGGGACGGTTTTTGGGCCGCTGGTGACCCGATAGTCCCAGAAACCGGATCAAAAAATTTAGGCAAATCATGAAAATAAAGGCATATTTGGGTTCGTGAGTAAATTTCGTTGCACTTCGATACCCATATGCGCATGTTTATCATGGGCCCCAAGGGTCCACGGAACCCATGAGCACGCCCATTTTTGGGATTTTTTTCCCATCTATAAATTATATAAACTTAGAACTTAGATGTAGTGAAAAAAAATATTTGAAAAATTTGATTATGGCCGGAATATATTCAGTCCCGTAAAGGGGAACTTTTTCCCCTTTGGTCCGATATGGCCCATTCTCGAACTTAACCTGCTTATGGGCAAAAAACATCTTCCTACAAAATTTCAGCTTTTTAGCGTTGGTCGTTCGCACTCTATCGTGATTTCAACAGACAACAGACGGACGGACGGACGGACATCGCTAGAATGTCTTAGAATGTTACACTGACCAATAATATATATACTTTATAGGGTCGCAGATCACTCTTTCGAGGTGTTGCAAACGGAATGACAAACTTAGTATATACTCCATCCTATGATGGAGTGTATAAAAAGAGATCACACATGCATTTACATAGAACAGGATCATATCAAATAAATAAAAGGAACAGAATTCAATTCAATGAAGTTAACAAAAATTGAGATCGGTATACATATATACTTATACTAAATATTCCAGAGTAATATTTAAAAATTTTGCTGTTGTCTTATGAGAAGACGCGTTATCCACAAACAATATTATCTTGCGTCCTTGTTTTCCCATTTCTTCGTCGAAGGAATGCAAAATGTTACCCCATATATCTTGGGCCATCCAAGCTTTATTTTGGGAATACTACTGAAGAGGCAAAGTTTTATTTCTGAAACAGCGAGGGTTTTTTGACTTGCCAATAACAATTGCTTTTTTATAGTCGCGTTGCAAATGAAGAACAATGTCAGTCGTTCTTTTGGAATTTTAAAGCCTCGTGCTTTTTGCTTAAAGTTGAATTTGGCAAGGCTTTAAAAAATAAGGCACTTTCGTACCGCGTTGAATATCTGCGATGGTTCATACTGTGAAATCAAATTTGGTAGAACTGTATTAAGGAAAGTGTTTGCAGCATCACCGTCAGCAGATGCACCTTCCCCATGAAGCTTTCTCAGTGTTATGCCTTCTCTATTCTGCCATTTCAATAGCAAACTTCTTCGCTTTTTCAAAAATCATGTTACGTGAAATTATAGATCCGTATTCTCGCATTTGGTTAAACCGCAATAAAAGAGCCCGCTCCACGTTGACGCATGCACCCGTTCTTTCTCTTTTGGTTAATAACTTACTGGTCTTTGAAAGTTTAACGATTGAGTCCTTGTTTTTTACAATTCTACTTATTGTGGCCATGGAACACTTATATTTTGCGTGCAGTTCATGTTTGCCATATTTTTTGGCATCAGCAATTAGATTTAATTTTTGTTTTAAACATAAGCTTGTATATTTTTTCCACTCATATTTACACGTATAACCACTTGTTTGTTTACTTTTTATGCACTAAATATATGATCAATGAGCATACATTAATAATGCTACATTAAAAACGTTTGTACTGAGGCAAACAGTCAGATGGAGTTATTATTAGTAAACAGATGGCATTGTAAATACAAATTAAAACATTCGTTGCAAAATTATATGGACAATTAACCGGGTATTTTTGTACGTTATTTCCAAAAAGGGTTATCATTTTGTCGATAAATTAAAAGGGTAACGCAATTAAACGGAACTCAATTAAACGGGGATTTTGTAATGTACTTTATATGGGAATTTTTTATGCCATTTTTTCTGATCAATAAAGCGGGTAAATCAATTAAGCGAGCGACAATTAAGCGGAAACTACTGTACTGATTAGTACTATACAATTAAAAATAATTAACTAATGTAGAATATTTAAAATGTATTTTCATGATAAGGCTCTCTCACTATATTTGTGGCTTTCCTTATAGCATCTGCTGATGTTCTTTTTGTTCTTGCCAATGCTTCATCGTAATGTGCACAAGGTCTACCTTTGCTATTACTAACAAAATATATTTCATTGAAACTATTTCAAAATTCTTAAAAACCACTTGCAATACTAGAAGTCTTATCGAAAGCGTCACCATTTAGCCATTCTCGTAACTTTGTTTCAAACTAAGGTTATATAGTTGCAACAAACATTTCAAAAGTCGATTTTTCCTGAATTTTGTGAATTACAAGTCGATTTGTGTCGACTTTTCGGCTTTTTAATTTAAAATAAAAAAATTATATTCATACTTTTATAAATTCATGTTTAAAGCGTAACAAACGATACAAAAAAAAAGAGATCAATTCAGTTCCACTTTATGGTATATAAAACAAAATGTCTACTTTGATTTGATACTGTTCAATAGATCGAAGAAAATCGAACGTCGTATGAAGAAAGAACATACATTTACAATGGGAATACATTTGCTAAGATTTACATTAGTTTCAGTATAATAGTTTTTAAAATGCCTGTTACTCAGTTTCATCCCCTGTAAAGCTGCCATCAGACGATATGTTTTTTTACATATGTACTGTCACCTTTTGTATCCATATGTAATTCCGTATGTATGTCAAAATCGTCGTTTTACATACGATTCATAACCTCCAATAACCTATAAATGTAAACAACAGCTGACTTTTTAATGTGTATTTTTCAAAAACAACTGTTTCGTTATGTTTGCCAGATGAAAATGGAGCGCTTTCTAATCGAAAAAAATTACATATGGATTTTCACATACAGATGGAAAATGTGACAGTACATATGTAAAAAACGTATAGTCTGATGGCAGCTTAAGCATATTTGGCGCTTCAGGTCGTGAACTTGTACCATTACGCACTTGGAGAATAACTCTGGTTAACATTTCGTAACAGCAATTACACAAGGTCCGGACTTTTTTAATTTAAGCTATAACGGCTTTTCATCTTTGCTTAAATATTGTTTTGGAAACACATCAACAGCTACTTTAACACAAAAATATCAATTGGTTCTATATGTACATATTTTAAATTATTGTTGCAGCAACGGTTTAAACTTTTAAGTATGTAACAGGCACTACTTAAAGTTGGCCATTTTCGAGTTTACTTGTTAATGCGGTTCATCATACACATATGTACACTGCCGCTCACATGAATAGCGCCCCCCAAAATTTTTTTTTGTAGGATTGTTTTCATCCAAAATAATAATGGTAACGACTGATTGTAATTTTTTGAAGTATATTTCAAGTAATTCTCGTAAAATTATAACACAAAAAGTATCCCTTTTAATTTAAATTAAAGATTAAAGCATTTAAATTAAATTTAACGTGAAAATTCAAGTTAAATTTTTGGTTCATTTGAATAGCCCCCCTTTACGTACTTTGGTTTGTGAACATTAATTTAAATTTAAAATTTCAGGTAATGTTATATGCTTACATCTAGAATAAAAACAAGTATTTTAAATAATATTTAATAGTGGGTACGCCCACCCTGGTTGAGAATACATTCATATATCCTATTTGTTAAGGAATCGTATAATTTTTTAATTAAGTCCAGCGAAATACATGACCAGGCGTGTTTTATTCCATCAATGAGCTCAATTTTACTAGAGTACTGCTTTCCGGACACATATACTTTACGTGCTAGCCATCCCCACACGTTTTCGATGATGTTTATATCGGGAGAATATGGGGGCCAGTTCAGTATCTCAATATTATGGCTGTCAATCCATAATTTTATGGCTCTGGCTGTGTGGATAGGTGCATTATCATGCTGAAATTTCCATTCGAGCTCTCCAAATATGTTTCTGACCTCTGGAAAAGCCGTTTCCAGCACAGCTTTGTAGTAACACGCATTCATTTTTGTTGAAACAAACTGGAGCTCTAATGTTCCAAAATAGGAGATGGCTCCCCATACCATAACACCACCTGATCGGCTGTGTAATCGGTTCAGCAGGTGCTCCTCTTTTCGTAGATCGTGGAAGTAATAATTATATCCATCGGGACCCTCCAAATTAAATTTATTTTCGTCAGAAAATATAACTCGGTACCACTCTCTACTCCACGTCATATTCGCACGGCAAAATATAAGGCGACGTTCCTTACGGAGGTTATCCAATGGTGGCTTCTTTTTTATTTTTAAGCGTTTTAGGTGACTGGCGTTGGATATAACTCTCTTTACTGTTGATACACTTGCACTTACACAAGCTTTTTCCTTAATTTTGGCCGCAGAGTCGTGTGAATTTGACGCACATCTCAAAATAGCTCTCTTATCCACAACTGTAACAGCACTCGATGTTCGACCTTTCATATTCCGTCCATAGTTTTCGGTGTCACGCAAAAAATTTTATATAACTTTGCGGCTTCTATTAGTTTTTTCTTAGCTATTTGATGAATAGAAAGTCCACACTCTTTGTATGTTTTAATTTTGGTTCTCTCGTCTCCACTTAATGATTTAGCTCGGCCCATTTTGTTTAATATCACTAATTTCTAGATAAAATACAAGCACTACTATTTTGATGATAATATACCACCGGCTTCAATACTAAAACTGTGCTATTCATATGAACCAAATAACAAGAGTACATTTTTCACTTGTTTGAATCAAACTAGCAAACAAAAAAAACGGAACACTTCCAAGGCTTGTAAATTTTTGAGAATGAAGTATAGAAGGAACAAAACGAAATGTGAAATGTTTACCGCTATGTACAGTGTGTTTCCAAAAATAGTTCCATATAATTGTTAGCAGGAATGGGGGCGGTATTCAAGTTAGCGGCAGTGTATCTACCAGGTCAAAAGAGACCGATTTATTTATTGCTGAAAAAAAAATAATAGTAGGATAGATGAATAACTCTTTAGTTGATTTTAAGTAAGTAAGTAAAAACAACTATTTTTAATCAGATTACTTGTGTTTGTTTTGATTACAGGTAATGTTTATGGATCCGTTTCGGAAGCTACCGCACCTCTTAATCGGTACCCCTTTGCAATGATTTCTGCTCCAATTTCTGCTGTTTGCTGCAATCAAAGCAAACACAATGCTTAAAGCGTTTTTTTAACATTTCTAGAAATAGAAATAATGAATGACTGATTGCTTCGGACTGAAGTAGCCAAATATCTTTCCTAGGGTAATTTGGTGGAAATATTTTTGACGTGCTAAATATCAAGATTGGACTAAAGTGACGGCAGTCCGGGTCCAAAATAACTCAAGTAACTCAATGAGTACGGTAAATATTGTACATGTTACCTGGCGTCGCACAGTGTCGTGGTGTCTTTATAGCTTTGTCCAAAAATGGAGGCCAAAGCTATAATTGTATATTCTTTTTTTTTAAATGGGTATTTGTTTACAAATAATCAGTATAATTTAATGTTATCCAATAAACTTTCCATTTCGGTACTATAATTATTTGGCTGTATTATGGCTGTCAATCCATAATTTTATGGCTCTGGCTGTGTGGATAGGTGCATTATCATGCTGAAATTTCCATTCGAGCTCTCCAAATATGTTTCTGACCTCTGGAAAAGCCGTTTCCAGCACAGCTTTGTAGTAACACGCATTCATTTTTGTTGAAACAAACTGGAGCTCTAATATTCCAAAATAGGAGATGGCTCCCCATACCATAACACCACCTGATCGGCTGTGTAATCGGTTCAGCAGGTGCTCCTCTTTTCGTAGATCGTGGAAGTAATAATTATATCCATCGGGACCCTCCAAATTAAATTTATTTTCGTCAGAAAATATAACTCGGTACCACTCTCTACTCCACGTCATATTCGCACGGCAAAATATAAGGCGACGTTCCTTACGGAGGTTATCCAATGGTGGCTTCTTTTTTATTTTTAAGCGTTTTAGGTGACTGGCGTTGGATATAACCTCTTTACTGTTGATACACTTGCACTTACACAAGCTTTTTCCTTAATTTTGGCCGCAGAGTCGTGTGAATTTGACGCACATCTCAAAATAGCTCTCTTATCCACAACTGTAACAGCACTCGATGTTCGACCTTTCATATTCCGTCCATAGTTTTCGGTGTCACGCAAAAAATTTGATATAACTTTGCGGCTTCTATTAGTTTTTTCTTAGCTTTTTGATGAATAGAAAGTCCACACTCTTTGTATGTTTTAATTTTGGTTCTCTAGTCTCCACTTAATGATTTAGCTCGGCCCATTTTGTTTAATATCACTAATTTCTAGATAAAATACAAGCACTACTATTTTGATGATAATATACCACCGGCTTCAATACTAAAACTGTGCTATTCATATGAACCAAATAACAAGAGTACATTTTTCACTTGTTTGAATCAAACTAGCAAACAAAAAAACGGGACACTTCCAAGGCTTGTAAATTTTTGAGAATGAAGTATAGAAGGAACAAAACGAAATGTGAAAAGTTTACCGCTATGTACAGTGTGTTTCCAAAAATAGTTCCATATAATTGTTAGCAGGAATGGGGGCGGTATTCAAGTTAGCGGCAGTGTATCTACCAGGTCAAAAGAGACCGATTTATTTATTGCTGAAAAAAAAATATTAGTAGGATAGATGAATAACTCTTTAGTTGATTTTAAGTAAGTAAGTAAAAACAACTATTTTTAATCAGATTACTTGTGTTTGTTTTGATTACAGGTAATGTTTATGGATCCGTTTCGGAAGCTACCGCACCTCTTAATCGGTACCCCTTTGCAATGATTTCTGCTCCAATTTCTGCTGTTTGCTGCAATCAAAGCAAACACAATGCTTAAAGCGTTTTTTTAACATTTCTAGAAATAGAAATAATGAATGACTGATTGCTTCGGACTGAAGTAGCCAAATATCTTTCCTAGGGTAATTTGGTGGAAATATTTTTGACGTGCTAAATATCAAGATTGGACTAAAGTGACGGCAGTCCGGGTCCAAAATAACTCAAGTAACTCAATGAGTACGGTAAATATTGTACATGTTACCTGGCGTCGCACAGTGTCGTGGTGTCTTTATAGCTTTGTCCAAAAATGGAGGCCAAAGCTATAATTGTATATTCTTTTTTTTTAAATGGGTATTTGTTTACAAATAATCAGTATAATTTAATGTTATCCAATAAACTTTCCATTTCGGTACTATAATTATTTGGCTGTATTATGGCTGTCAATCCATAATTTTATGGCTCTGGCTGTGTGGATAGGTGCATTATCATGCTGAAATTTCCATTCGAGCTCTCCAAATATGTTTCTGACCTCTGGAAAAGCCGTTTCCAGCACAGCTTTGTAGTAACACGCATTAATTTTTGTTGAAACAAACTGGAGCTCTAATATTCCAAAATAGGAGATGGATCCCCATACCATAACACCACCTGATCGGCTGTGTAATCGGTTCAGCAGGTGCTCCTCTTTTCGTAGATCGTGGAAGTAATAATTATATCCATCGGGACCCTCCAAATTAAATTTATTTTCGTCAGAAAATATAACTCGGTACCACTCTCTACTCCACGTCATATTCGCACGGCAAAATATAAGGCGACGTTCCTTACGGAGGTTATCCAATGGTGGCTTCTTTTTTATTTTTAAGCGTTTTAGGTGACTGGCGTTGGATATAACCTCTTTACTGTTGATACACTTGCACTTACACAAGCTTTTTCCTTAATTTTGGCCGCAGAGTCGTGTGAATTTGACGCACATCTCAAAATAGCTCTCTTATCCACAACTGTAACAGCACTCGATGTTCGACCTTTCATATTCCGTCCATAGTTTTCGGTGTCACGCAAAAAATTTGATATAACTTTGCGGCTTCTATTAGTTTTTTCTTAGCTTTTTGATGAATAGAAAGTCCACACCGACCTTTCATATTCCGTCCATAGTTTTCGGTGTCACGCAAAAAATTTGATATAACTTTGCGGCTTCTATTAGTTTTTTCTTAGCTTTTTGATGAATAGAAAGTCCACACTCTTTGTATGTTTTAATTTTGGTTCTCTAGTCTCCACTTAATGATTTAGCTCGGCCCATTTTGTTTAATATCACTAATTTCTAGATAAAATACAAGCACTACTATTTTGATGATAATATACCACCGGCTTCAATACTAAAACTGTGCTATTCATATGAACCAAATAACAAGAGTACATTTTTCACTTGTTTGAATCAAACTAGCAAACAAAAAAACGGGACACTTCCAAGGCTTGTAAATTTTTGAGAATGAAGTATAGAAGGAACAAAACGAAATGTGAAAAGTTTACCGCTATGTACAGTGTGTTTCCAAAAATAGTTCCATATAATTGTTAGCAGGAATGGGGGCGGTATTCAAGTTAGCGGCAGTGTATCTACCAGGTCAAAAGAGACCGATTTATTTATTGCTGAAAAAAAAATATTAGTAGGATAGATGAATAACTCTTTAGTTGATTTTAAGTAAGTAAGTAAAAACAACTATTTTTAATCAGATTACTTGTGTTTGTTTTGATTACAGGTAATGTTTATGGATCCGTTTCGGAAGCTACCGCACCTCTTAATCGGTACCCCTTTGCAATGATTTCTGCTCCAATTTCTGCTGTTTGCTGCAATCAAAGCAAACACAATGCTTAAAGCGTTTTTTTAACATTTCTATTTTTCAAAGAAATAGAAATAATGAATGACTGATTGCTTCGGACTGAAGTAGCCAAATATCTTTCCTAGGGTAATTTGGTGGGCTGAATTCGAGTCTGCAATTAGTTTTTCTCTATCACTTTAGATTTTCAAGAATTTGAAAGTCCTCAAATCCTTTCGCAATTTCACGTGCCCAAAATATTAAAAAGGCGGAAGAAGCCGCCAACATGTTGAATAGGTCCTCATTCTGTCTAATACGGTATTCGCTTATCTATGTACATTTTTTATAATACATGTTTCTACATTCTTGAGTTTCTTCCGAAAACTCTCCCTTTGGCAAGACTTTCCATGACAACAAATTTTTTGACGTGCTAAATATCATGATTGGACTAAAGTGACGGCAGTCCGGGTCCAAAATAACTCAAGTAACTCAATGAGTACGGTAAATATTTTACATGTTACCTGGCGTCGCACAGTGTCGTGGTGTCTTTTGTCCAAAAATGGAGGCCAAAGCTATAATTGTATATTCTTTTTTTTTAAATGGGTATTTGTTTACAAATAATCAGTATAATTTAATGTTATCCAATAAACTTTCCATTTCGGTACTATAATTATTTTTCTCCAAATCCTTTCGCAATTTTAGGTGCGAAACAATTCTGTCTAATACGGGAAATTTTGCATGTATTCGCTTATCTACATTTTTTATAATACTTATTTCTACATTCTTGAGTTTCTTCCGATAACTCTCCGATTGGCAAAACTTGGTATTCAATTACTCCTTTCCGTTAAAATAATGCCGAGCCTTCTTCTTGAAGTGTTTCCGTCATTACTATTTCCATATCCATATTTTGGGCAATCAATTTTGATTGCGTCCTGATTTTTTTTATTTTTTTTAAATTGAATTCACACGTACACGTAACATAATGATTGATCCTATAGATACTTTCTTTCACTTTTCGTTTTTTCTTGTACCCTGATGAAAATAATCAACTTTTAGCGGCCCTAAAATTTTGTATCCGATTTTGTAAAGGTTTTCGGATTGTTAATCCACAATTAGTTCTCTATCGACTAGAATCATTAAATTTACTAAGAGCTTTTATCAAAAATTTGATTTTTGCCACGGATACAGGCCCCACAGTGCGACGGTTGCTGAAAAATATTCATAATATTCTTATTCAAATAAATAATTTTTCTCTTTTTTGACAACTAATACATATTCGCAATTTTCTTTCGTCAATTGCCTAGTGTAAACGCAGGGTAAATGCAGTTCGATTTCGTGTATTTACGTTAACACTAATAATTCATAAGTTAATCTGAATTAGGTGCAATGTCGCTTAGATACATCCTGCCATGTAAAGCGGTCCCTTGACAATAAATATTAACGTCAATATATTCCATAATATATTGTACAATATAATTATTTGTCCACCCACTCTGTTCAATATTATTGGGCAATATGTTACTTCCTGGGTGATCATGTGGAATAATTAGAAGACGACAATAGAACTAGTAACAACTTTAAAAGAGGAGAAAAAAGAATATTTTATAAAGTTAATTTACAAAATATAGCATTGAGGGTGCCGGAAGATTTTTGTTGATTTGTTTTATTAAATTCGATGGCACAGAACATGTGCTTTACTTTCTGCTTTTGGAAACTTTTTGTTGTTGTTAAAGTTGATTGTTTGTTGTAGTATCAGGATTTTTGTTTTGTTAAATTCGATGGCATGCTGTTGGATGTTTTTTGTAGTTGATTTTTGTTGTAATATCGTACTGTACTTTTGTAACTGTGGTTTTATTCGAGACGACTCCGCACTGAAGAGAACCTGCAGCGTACACGACCGCACTCTGTAGCATGCAACGTACGGATTTTGGGAACTTCGTTTTAGAATTCAAAAATTGAATTTGCTGGTAGTAGGATGAAAAGAGCAGCGGAAGCACGCAGTTTAACCGGCCTTATTCCTCGTCGGTGGGGTGGGTTTGTGCTGTTTCTCAACCTTTTGTTGCTACATGTAAAATTTTTATAAAAATTAACGTGCTTCCATTTGGGGTAGAATAATAGGGAAAAGGGCCAAGAGACAGAAAAGTTATAAAGGGGTTTGCTTTTATTCTGAAGTATGACGTACTTAAGGTGGAGGTAAGTACGATGCCCGCCCATCCTGTCTACCTCAGATCCAGACTGGAATTGTGTGGTAGACCCACATCTGAATTCCCTACCTCATAATCCCAGTTGCTATTGAGAAATCAGACAGATTACATATATTTAGTACATTACAGTGTCTTTAATCCATTTATTCAAAAAAAAAAATCATTCTTCTTAATTGTTAAGTACATAAATTCACTCGATCCCTGATTTAATCTTATGATTTGGGTGAGACATAATTTTACAAACAGCTAAAATTTATTTATTCTAAATTTATTTTTCGAAGGAAGAAAAACTGCGGACGGATGAATTACCTTAAATGACTTTGCACTTGAACAGTACAATGATCCAAAAGTTGGGAATCACTGTCAAAATTTAAAATGATCAAATGTGTGTGTGTAATTTAGCTAACGCAAGATTGCCAGCACTCACTCAAATGTTTTCCCAGAGAGACGATAAAGAATAAGGGATAGAAAAAAAAACTGTAAAGCTATACTTATTCTTGAGTCTGGAGAAAACATATATGTAGGAGATAAAAAAAACAATTTTGCATTCAGAGCATATTTAATTTAATTCTTTTTTTTTTTTCGTTTTCCTCCTTTACTTTGATCTACGTTAATTGCACAAAAAAGCTATCACTCATAGGGAGTAACATAGCGGATTCTTACAACAATGAGAACCGCTCAAAAGCTATTTCTTTAGTCGAATTGAGAGATTAACAAAATACCAATAATACCACATACTTGGCTGCTTAATGATGCTCCAACGACGAAAGGCCTTTCATGCTGGTGTATGTGCTGAGTAATTGGTAACTGCTCCCACTCGATTGCCAAGAGATAACTGTTGGAGGTATTAGTTAATTTCATGCAATTGTTCCCCTTCTTTTCTTTCTTTTTTAGTATTCTCCCTCCCACTCTCTCATTTAATTATTTTTCGAAACGATTTAGTCTGTGTCGACAAAACTAAACAATCCAAGTCATTCAAATTCTTAACTTATTTTCTTTCTTTTCTGTTCAGATTACTTATTACCTTTTTTTTCACTTTTAAAATCTTTCTAATAAGGAAGTTATACTGAACACAGAAGAGAGAAAAAAAACGTATATATATATATATGTATATATATATATAGTTTTGACTTAAGTTGTTTTCACAAAACTCACACCGAACATAACACACACCGTTAACCAAATTAAAAGGTTTTACTTTGGTAATTCTTCCGTTTTCTTTTTTTTCCTTTATCCGAGTTTTTTTTCTTTTTTCCGGAAAATAAAACTTATTTTAAACTTTAGCTTATTAATGGACAAAATTACTAATGCTTATCGTTGAGCACAGAGAAAAAAAATTGAATTTTGCCTGTTTCCGCAAAAAAACTTTATATAACAATTGGATTTTTCCCAGCGTGCGCTAAACACTTTTAACAAATAACAAGGGAATTTTACCAGCGTGCGCTAAACACTTTTAACAAATAACACAAAACTGGGGCTTTTTTTTTTTGTTTTTATCTTTTTTTTTTCCGTTGCGTAATATGTCACGTTGACGAGCGATGCAGCGGAGGTTAAACACGAACTACTCTTGACTCAAGGAGTTCTTCGCCACCAAACCAGTGGTCTTGCGTGAGAAACCTAAGGGGGAAAAGAAACAAGGTACCGTAAGATGACCACAGGCACAAAAGAAAAAGTTCTCACTTCTCTTACCAACTAATTCACCCGAACTTCGAAAATAGAGCTTTTGCTCTCCTGTCCAGGAATCCATCTGCCAATCTAACCCGATGGCTCCGACAACAACGAAATTATGTATGGTTCCAAATGTCAAAACAAGGGTGATCTTGTATGGCTGCGAATACCTTCTTCCGGATTGCAGCACCTTTTCCTTATCAAACTTTTCTCACTTTCGATAAAAGTTTTTAATAATTTCCAAATTTATTTTCCTATGGTTTAGAACACCACCTTATCCAGTCAATAACTAGATGCCAAAGAAAAAGATGGCTTCCTTGGTACCCACATTTAAAGCCTTGGTCCATTCTATCCGTTCCCAACCGTTTTGCAGTATTTATTCTAATATTTAATACATAATCCTAACTACATAAGTGTTGGTTTGGTTTTACTTTCCCTTTCTAGCGAAAATGAAAAAAAAACCGAACTAACATCATCCACATTATCCAATATCCCAACCATCATTCCACTATATGTACACAACCATCCGCCGACATATACAAGAGAAACCAGTGCATACTCTACAAGGCACATCCGTAGTGCAATCCAATACATATGCAACTACATCAGCCACTTGCGATCTGAGCGAGAAAAAATATGTTTATGCGATTTAGCTCGATTGTCTCCAATACCAATGCAAATTTCTTTGCTATTGGTTGATTTTAAAACGCTAAACTGCTGCCTACTTCTCAGAGTCATCAATGTCACATCAACACAACTGCCTTGGAACGGAATGTATCCGTGCCACTGTAACAACTTCAAGCGCCACTACATTTACCCCCCACCAAGATCAGATTTACGGGAAGCAATGAAAGGAAATCTGATACCGCTTGAAGATGGGACCTATTGCCTAATATCTTTCGCGTGATAGTTTCCAATTAAATTACCTTGCATATCCTCGAGCTCATAGTAACAATTACCCATTTTACGACCGACTCTGGCCTTAACAAATGATGGGGCTAATTTTGCATTGTACCCTTTCTCAAAGTTACTTTGACGAAAATTTCGACGGTAAATTTCTTGTCCCACCCCATATGACACATTTCGTGACCTGAGGTTATATGATTTCTCGTTGCGCTCAAACTGCTTACGCATAAAATTAGAGGCTTTTGCTCGAATTAAATCCATAGAATCGGAACGATTAAATTGCACTGAGCGATCATCCAACATATTTAATAAAGGGAAACTTCAAGAAATGCTCTAGCACGACATATATTCCTATATTTCCTAATTTGGATCTTGGGTATGGACCTAAAAAGTCAACAAAAAGCTTTTGAAAACATCTGTAAGTTTCTCCAGTATTACCCATCGGTGGTCTAATCGTCTGGTTGGGATGTTTTGTAGTTTTGCAAATTTCACATGAATTAATGTAGCTCCTTACATCATTCACCAAATTAGGCCAGAAATAATATCGTCTGATTCTTTCTAACGTTTTGTTGATACCAGAGTGTGACGATAGAGGATCATCATGATGCTTCTGCAAAACTTCCAAGACAAGTCCTTTTGGAATCCACAACTTCCAAGCCATATCGTCTGCCGTCTCTTCACCGGTTGCATGCTCTGTCCGTCTATACAAATATCCATCACGTATTTTAAGGTCAGGAGTGTGATTAATGTTAGTTTCGACCCGTTTAATTAAGTCCTTGTAGTCGCCAGACTGAAAATGCGCAGACTGTAAGTCAACAAATACCCCATTGTCAATCCCTGCAACGGACAAACCTAAGACCTCGGACAAATCATCAGAGTTAGTACGGGAAAGTGTATCAGGAACCACATTCAATGAACCCTTTCTGTGTTCAATCTTAAACCGAAATCCCTGAAGTTTTAAAGCCCATCTTGCCAGCCGAGTGCTTAAGTCTGTTTGGGACATGAGCCACTTTAGAGAGACGTGATCCGTAATCACGGTGAACTCCTGGCCCTCGACATAAGCTCTAAACTTTTTAATGCTCAACATTGCTGCTAAGCATTCCTGTTCGGTGACACTGTAGTTACGTTGGGCTTGGTTGAGCTTCTTAGACATAAATGCTATCGGTAACTCTTCACCCTCCGCATTTTTTTGCACCAATACACTTCCTATTCCTGTTTTACTTGCATCACAGTGTATATAGAAAGGCTGTGAGAAGTCGGGGCTATGTAAAACAGGGGCTGTGCTCAAGATGGTCTTTAACTCCTCGAAGGATTTCTGAGCTTCTTCGGTCCACACAAATTTACGATTACCTTTAAGCAAATCAGTCAAGGGAGACGAAATAGCACCGTAGTTCCTAATAAATTTCCTATACCAACCTGACATACCTAAGAAACGTCTGACCTGTTTAACAGACCTCGGTGTCGGAAATTCGGTAACGGCCGATACTTTTTCCGGATCAGTCTGGATAACCCCATTTCCCACAACATGGCCTAAATAGCGGACTTCCGTCATGCAAAACTTGCTCTTCTCAACATTTATCGTTAGTCCAGCTGCACGCAAACACATACCCACTTCTTGTAACACCTCCATGTGACGCTCGAATGTATCAGAAACCACCAAAAGATCTAGATAAACGAACACCTCGGTCCTAAGAGTCGCAGGAATTACCCGGTCCATCAACCTGGACATCGTCTGAGGGGCATTGCACAAGCCGAAGGGCATTACCTTAAAATGGTAAAGCGGCCTCCCAGGAACCGTAAATGCCGTCTTATCCCTCGATGATTGGTCCAGTGGTATCTGCCAAAATGCGTCTTTCAAATCAATGCTGCTTATAAATTCAGCCTTTGGCAGCCGACTCAAAATGCCGTCTATCTGAGGAAGGGGATATGCGTCGCCTAGTGTCACTAAATTCAGTTTTATACTGTCTAAACACAGTCTATTTTTACCCGGTTTCCTGTGGAGAACTACAGGAGAAGATCACGGACTATTTGACTCCTCAATTACCCCCATCGCCAGCATCCGGTCAAGCTCCTCATAAATAAATTTTTCAATCGCTGGAGAGACAGGAAAGTGCCTTTGCTTAATGGGTCGGACTTCACCGGTATCAATTACATGACTTAAAATAGTGGTCTTACCCAGTCCTTCTTTCGCGAATGAGGGGAACAAGTTTATTACTTGATTCAGCTTGATCTGTTGCTGTGAAGTGAGAACTCTCTGATCAGAAATACTATTTACAAACAAGGAACAAACAGGGGAATACGTGGATGAATATAAATAAGGCGGTAGTAACTCGTACATCTTCCAAAAATCCATACCCAAAATTAAATTTTGGGACAAGCTTGGCACTACGAAAACTGTTATTGGTAACTCTTTCCCTTGAAATTGAATAGTAGTTGTGAGTACGCCTACGACACTTTGTGGTTTCCCATCTACAGTCTTCACCATCGTATCCAACTTCTTAAAATATACATTTGAATTAATCAACTCAGTAGCTGCCTGGGAACCCAAACAGGAAACGGAAGCTCCTGTATCTAATAATCCCACCATCTACTTACCAAGTAAAAACACTTCTGCGTACGGGCGTACATCACCGGGCCTATCGAAAATTGAAACTGCAAAGCTCTTTTTACAGAATTTCACTTCTTTCCAAAAACTACGCCTACGACGGCCTGACCTAGATGCAGGAGGGTCTTCACTAAAAATTCGAGATCGTACCTGGTAATAATTTCTTAATCGCTCGTGAAATGGAATTAAAGGAGAAGGGCCAGTCGATACAATCGAAGATGAAGAAGTCGGGATCAATGAAGAATTTGTTTTCCTTTCTGTATTGGAACTATTCGTATCACTCTCATTTTTAGGAATTTTCTTTAGTGGTTTATTGTTCATAGGATCTGGGTGGCGTAGTATTTGTACATTATTTATTGTGGTTTTTGGACATTGTTGTTCTTGTGCGCACTCTGTGGCGCTTTGCCTTGGCAGTTTTTTGAATGGGCATTACATTTTCTGCAGTTGGGCTTGTAAGTCTGTGGAGCACCGCATCCATAACAGAAAATGGTACGCTCCGCAACACAATCTTGATATCGATGACCTGTATTTCTGCAATTCCAACAAATAGACGTGATTTCAGAAATATCCTCTTCAAACTGAAGCACATCCGGGACTGTATCCTCAACTATTTCCACTTCAGAAAGGCGTTTTTGAAATTGGCCAAACTTATTACCAGTACTGCTAAAACCATGCTTTCTGCGCATATCCTGCAGGAAAAATTCACGGCGGCGACAAATGCCACGGAATTTGCTAACCGAATCTACAGACATATTTAAGATTTCGTGCTGTATTTCCGGAAGCAAATTTCGCCTAAGGATTTCTACTAACGTCTTATCATTCAGGGGCTCATCAAGTCTATCAACTAAGTCAACAACTGATTCATAAAATAAATCGAAAGTCTCATTTGCCTTTTGCTTCCGGTCCCTAATCATTTCCCTGATGTAGACATCCGTACGTGAATCCTTATATTGTTGTCTTAATGCTCTGCAGAGATCTGGCCATTGAAAATTTGAAACGGTTTGATGGAATCGCCAAAACCGCTTTACCTTCAAATAAAGCACCCGCATTTCCACATAAAACATCGAAATTACCATTCAATGTTTGTTTGGTTAAAGCTTCAACCCGGTAAATGAACCTATCCACCGGTAAACACCCGGTACTACCCGTACATTTTAGCCTCCAGTTAAGCATTAACTGACTAACCTTATCAGGACGACAACTTAAATCGGAAACAGCGTTCGACCCACAGATATGGGAACGATTCAAAGTATTAGCAGGAAAAGCAAAATCAGGACCTTGACTCAGATTGTGTCGACTCTCACTCGACGCTGATAGACCAAGCAATTGCTCCAAAGTTCTCTGTTCCACATCAGGCAAAGTATGCATAACAGGATTGCGATTAGTGGTAGGTGGTGGTGCTGTGTCAGTGCGAGTTGGATTTGATAGATGTAATCTGGACAGGCTTGTCTCAACGCTTCGTTCAACTAATTTAGAAATTTGTCCAGTTAATGCAGATAAAAGCTGGCTCTGTTGTTCGGCAACAACTGAAGAAACCATATCTTTGATATGATTCATGTCCATATTGGACAAACTGTGAGATGAATTGGCAATATCCTGAATAGTCTGGGTTTGATTAGACAAACTCATGGCCATAGGTCTACTCGTATCAAAATTTTTGGCTTTAGAAGAGGATCTCGTCTTCCTTGGCGATTCAGGTTTCTGTGAGATAGCTGAAGTAGACGCTGAAGAATCTTTAACAATCTTTGTAGCGCAATCCGGACATGTATTTTTAGTGCGAATGTAATTATTAATACAAATCTTGTGAAACGTATGTTTACAAATAGTCTGTGTTAAATCAGATTTAACAACAACAGCAGTATCACAAATGCTACAAATAGGATCAATACTGTCCGAATCTCCTGCTGCGTAAGATCTTCATTGCTCCTACGGACCGACATATTATGAATTTAACTCGAAATAAAATTTTAATAATTATAAGAAATTTAATGTTTAATTTTAATAATTTTTTTCCGTGGCAGAAAAAAAAAATCGTATGCTTTGTATTTAATTTATAATAAAAAAAATCAAAAAAAATATTACCAAACGGCAAGAAACAGAAAAAAACTGTAAGAAAAAATCAGAATATTTTAAAGCAATAACTTGTCTGAATTCTCATAGCAACCGGAACAAGAATTGGGGGAATAGTTTAATAAAAAAAAATAATTTTATTATAAAAGTTCGGAATAAAAGCTGAAAAAAAGTAAAAGGTAGAAGTAGAGATGGATTTATTTTGTTCACAACAGATAAGAACGTCATCCTTAACATTCTTATATTCCAATTGCAACTACTAAAGGGTAAAACATTTCAAAAGTAACTTGCCGTTGTGGTCGATTTCAGATCGGAAAATCACAAAAATTGAATTCACACAACATGGCAACTACTGTTGAAATCCTTACAGGAGAGAATATATAAAGCATATTTCAATAACTGGTTATATTCGATACAACTACTGGTTTTTCCGAAATATAAATTCCAACGAAATGAAAATGTAGATCTTATAGGGAGCGGAGAAATAAAAACGACAGCACGGTTTCGCTCTTAGTCAGGAACTAACTTTATTTACAATAGAATCTTAACTTGAAACCTATATAAATAAAGGAAATTAAAAATACATATGTACATGGATACATGTACATACCAAACTTACAATACATAAAAACTATATGAATGCACCAACGCACATTAATGCTTATATGATCTGCCGCTCCATCAAACGCGGACAGAATGACAATTAAATAAATACACAGATAGTGGAATATATTTAGACTCTACCAAATAAACATAACATGCTACATTCTCACCCCTCCAACTCTGTCCATTAACACACAGTGTCATTGACATTATGTTGTTCGGGCTTCTAATCAGAATTTATAATTAGATTACCCCACAACTCGGAGACCGAGAAAGTAAGCATACAACTGCATTAAACAAGGTTGACACCGCATGCATTCGTAATAAAATAACAATATTTACGACCTTTCATCCTAATCACAAAAAATACAAACATATGGTTGGAACTATAGATAGTACCAATCTTACAATGTGTACAGAACTGTACATACTGCCGGCCTTAAAAGATCCTAATCTTTTAATAACAACAAATACATTAGAAACGAACGAATAATGACTACATATACCCTAAATAACACGAGGTAGCGCGAGGGTTGCAGGTAAATATTGGGATGACATTCGGCACATCTTCTTCAGAACCCAAATCAAGATAAGTATGATGATGACGGTAATTATGCATGTTGAAACGCTTAGCCCATAGTGCGTGAGATGGTGCATATCGAGATGTGTTGGAAAGCCCAATATATTCGTAGACTTGGGAATATCAGGCATCTTATAGACCTCGACGTCGGCATTTAACCTTAAATGCGTTAAGTCAGGAATGAATATAGTCAAATTGAGTCTGGGGAACTGGTAGTTGGCATTAGTTTTATAAGCATCGTACGCCCATAAGCTTATCTCTGCAGACTCAAGATGACATTCTGGTTCCATATTTAATATGCCGGAATCCTCGAGCACCACAAATCTTTTCTTTCCCGCACAGGTGATCTGTGCATGTGTTTTTTCGTACAGAGAGAATATCCAGGTATTTAATGAATGAGTTTGCTTCCAGAAACTGTGAAATCTTTTTATAGCTATTCCACAGTCTTCAGGCATCTTTCTCGTTCTCAAAAATAGATTTATCTCACAATTAGATGTCCCCCTTGTATTGAAGAGGGGATGAGTTTGATGACATATCATGAGATCCTTGATCTGTTGGCATCGATTGAAATCTTCATCGTCAAAGCTGTAGTACACCGTCTTTCTGTCGTCCATCAAGAAATACTTGCTGCTTGGCTGCAGTTCTACTGAAAATCCGTCATGAACAGTCGGGTATGAATATATTTCGTATGCTTGAAATGATTCACTGTTGATTAGTGGAATACGGACTTTGAATATAATGAACTCATCCGTGGTTCCCGCAGAAATTTGTGCAATTTTAGCTAACTCCACAGGATCCTGAGTTGGGAGTCTCAAATTTGTTTCAACCTCGCAGTGATATCCTTAATTTGGATCTTAAACTTTTCCACAGGAAGCAGTTGTGTCAGAATTTTGTCTCTGTAACCAAACAATGCACCGATGATCCCATCTTGACCTTTTCAAAGCCTTCAAGAATTGCCAGCATACTCGTTACTGATCCATGCATCGTCTCCGTGTCAATTATCCGATTGACAGCTTTCTCCACCGCACGAATGGCACTGCTCATTGTTTGCATATTTTTAAACAACAACTTGCCCTGCTCCTTAATTATTTCAGACGTCACGTCCTGGAGCGATGATTGATTTCTCATGATGTTCAGCAAGTAGTCCTGATCCTGCTCGATATTTTTAATTTTGTTTCCCAAGATTTCGGCATGTTTTTCGTTCATCAGCCCAAATAGAGAATGATAGAGTCCACCCACAAACGGCATGGCGGATCTCCTTCCTCGTTTATTTGAAGTCGTCGACATTATAAGGTCATGTCTACTTTTCACTCGCTCATACATCGACTCCAAATTCTGCATAGCATAAGCATTGTCCAGGTTCTGTTGCTTAACCCTCATTGTTGTCAGCGACCTCATATCTTCGTCTAGGCTCGCTTTTGCCGCCAAATACTCCGTGATGTTTATGTGTACCACTACACTCCACGCCGTCTTCGTAAGTCCAACCGTCGCGACCTCTTCGAAGAATATACCTGCTTTGTCTTTAAATTTATTAATATTAAACATAGCCCTGGCCGGTTTTACAATTATTAACATTAATAATAATATATATAAAATATTTTTACTCCTTATTTTACTTGGATTCTTCTTAATCCTAGATGTCTTAATGTTTTCTTTAACTACTAAGGATGAATTGTCCATCCTTTTCTTAATTTGGACTTCAACAGTCTCGACGTCAATTGATGGTTTGTCCATTCTTGCGTCTATTTCTTCTTCGGTGGGAAAAGGACAAACATTGTGTATTGACCTTTTGGTCTCCCCATTGCTGGTCCTTACGTCCACCATTCTACATAATCCATCCGAACCCAATATAGTTCGGATGACCCTTCCGCGCCTCCAGCACAGAGGAGAAAGATTATCTTCTTTTAAAAGAACTAATGTACCTGGCAGTATATTCTTGTGAGATTTGTTCCATCTATTCCTCTTTTGAAGCTCGGACAAATACTCTTTATACCAGCGCTGCCAGAATATTTCTGAATTCGTATGTACACACTTCCAATGATCCCGAATCCCACGATAACATTTGTTTTCTTCCGAATCAACAAATGTTGACAGCCTTTCCCCAATTAAAAAATGCGCTGGGGTCAGAACCAGACGTTACGTCCTGGAGCGATGATTTATTACTCGAGATCCTCGGTTCATCCAGGCCCTCTTTGGCCGTTGTGTTCTCGGACATACTTGTATGCACCACCACGTTCCGCGTTGTTTTGACAAGTCCCACAATAGCCACCTCCTCGACGAAAATACCTGTCTTATTAGTACTACTTATACTAAGCTTATAACTGACAGGACTATTAATTTTCTTATTTTTATAGACATTTACATTAAATTTGTTTCTAATTTCAGAATTGTTTTTTAATAAGAATGGATTGTCCATTCTTTTGCATTTCCTACTTTTCGTAGGTTCTTTACAGGAACTGGAAGGTTTGTCCATTTCTTTATTTTCAGTTCCATGAGTGGGAAAAGGGCAAACATTGTGGATTGACCTTTCGGTATCCCCAATGCTGGTCCTTACGTCCACCATTTTACATAAACCATCCGAACTCATTCCAGCTCGGATGACCCTCCCCCGCTTCCAGCTCAGCGGTGGAAGATTATCGTCTTTCATATCGTCTGGGATATTTTCGACCGAACATTTTGTATCTGTCCCTTCTGAATCTGTCGAAACACAGTCCTCAATCAGATACTTTGAACTCGTTTGATCTTCAATATCGTTCAGATTATTCGATGTCTCAGACTTATTTTCGTTAGCTGTCTTCTCAGCTTTGTTTTCAAAACTTTTTATTTGTACGACAGCTGTCGCCAACAAAACGTGATCATCACCAATGCCTGTGTTATTATTCACCACCGCACTTTTGGGAGTTTGATTCCCCATGTGAAGCAAAGAATGATGATTGCCGTTGCAACTTCTGCAACAAACAGTACTGGTACATGTCCTTTTGACATGACCACTGTTTAGACATTTGGAACACATACTGTTCTCCATAACCAAATCCCATTTCTCTTTGACGGGTAGGCTTCGAAACTTAAAACACCTATTAAATGGATGCCCTACTAAACATTTCAGCGGACACTTTGGCATACATGTATTTTTTGAAGGATTTGCCCTTTGGCTTGCCCCCTGAGCATACTGAACTCCATATCTGAGAGAATTTCCCTCCCATAATTCTTTATTCATTCCTGAAGGATTTACCAATTTAGCGTCTTTTTCGCTAGTAAATTGTTGGCTTGCCTCTACGGAATACTGATCTTTTTCGATTCCTGGAATCTCCAAATAACGACCCCTTAAATCATAGAACCAATCAGTAAGATCATCGTCCGGGAATTCTCCCAAGTACTCGACAAACACTGATTCTGTGATTCTGAACCTCTCTCTTAAACTGTTCATTGAAATATTTTTCTTTTCAATTTTAACATTTAAGTCATTCAAGAGGTATTTGAATTTCCTTACTAACCCATGACTTTGCATGGTTGCCGAGTGCAACTGGTTGGTTTGTCCAACTTGCTTGCTCGACTCGGAATTCATCCTCTGCTGCAATTTTACTGCATTACCCATATCTATCCCTGTTAATGCACTACCTTCCTTTAAAGATCCCGATAGTAAAGCTATACCAATTTTGATATTTTTGGCTACCTTCCTCTTCATGTGGCAGTATAAACTTTCAAACAGTTCCATTGCCTCCTGGACCTCATCAACGAATGTCCCTTTACGATCTGCAGTCAACGACGGCAGACGGAGTTCCTCAACACTGTCCTGAAATTCTCTTTTACACTCCATAAAAGAAATTTTCAAATTATTCAGATGTTGTATTCGACTTTCCCTAGCTACATCACCCTGAGCCAATTTGCTCAGTTCATTGTAGAGCCTAGCTACTTCACTGCCTAAAAACTCTAGCCTCTGAACTATTCCCATTTTTGGCATTATTTAGCCGAAACAAAAGTAGTTTTATATATTTTATTCATTTTTTAACTGATCTTTTACCAAAGAGAAATTTCAATGGTATCACGTCGGGGTCACCAAAATGTAGATCTTATAGGGAGCGGAGAAATAAAAACGACAGCACGGTTTCGCTCTTAGTCAGGAACTAACTTTATTTACAATAGAATCTTAACTACATAAATAAAGAAACTAAAAATACATATGTACATGGATACATGTACATACCAAACTTACAATACATAAAAACTATATGAATGCACCAACGCACATTAATGCTTATATGATCTGCCGCTCCATCAAACGCGGACAGAATGACAATTAAATAAATACACAGATAGTGGAATATATTTAGACTCTACCAAATAAACATAACATGCTACATTCTCACCCCTCCAACTCTGTCCATTAACACACAGTGTCATTGACATTATGTTGTTCGGGCTTCTAATCAGAATTTATAATTAGATTACCCCACAATTCGGAGACCGACCGCATGCATTGGTAATAAAATAACAATATTTACGACCTTTCATCCTAATCACAAAAAATACAAACATACGGTTGGAACTATAGATAGTACCAATCTTACAATGTGTACAGAACTGTACAGAAAATATCCCTTAAAAAAAAACAAGAGGAAGAAAAAAAAATATAGAATGAAAAATTTTAAAAGAAAATGAAATTTGAGGCTGAGCAATTATTTATTTTTTCCTAAAATTAACATGACAAAAGTCAAAGCAAACATATTAATATATATGTCCAGTTTATCTTGCTCGGGCCCCACGTTGGGCGCCATATTATGTAGCATGCAACGTACGGATTTTGGGAACTTCGTTTTAGAATTCAAAAATTGAATTTGCTGGTAGTAGGATGAAAAGAGCAGCGGAAGCACGCAGTTTAACCGTCCTTATTGCTCGTCGGTGGGGTGGGTTTGTGCTGTTTCTCAACCTTTTGTTGCTACATGTAAAATTTTTATAAAAATTAACGTGCTTCCATTTGGGGTAGAATAATAGGGAAAAGGGCCAAGAGACAGAAAAGTTATAAAGGGGTTTGCTTTTATTCTGAAGTATGACGTACTTAAGGTGGAGGTAAGTACGATGCCCGCCCATCCTGTCTACCTCAGATCCAGACTGGAATTGTGTGGTAGACCCACATCTGAATTCCCTACCTCATAATCCCAGTTGCTATTGAGAAATCAGACAGATTACATATATTTAGTACATTACAGTGTCTTTAATCCATTTATTCAAAAAAAAAAATCATTCTTCTTAATTGTTAAGTACATAAATTCACTCGATCCCTGATTTAATCTTATGATTTGGGTGAGACATAATTTTACAAACAGCTAAAATTTATTTATTCTAAATTTATTTTTCGAAGGAAGAAAAACTGCGGACGGATGAATTACCTTAAATGACTTTGCACTTGAACAGTACAATGATCCAAAAGTTGGGAATCACTGTCAAAATTTAAAATGATCAAATGTGTGTGTGTAATTTAGCTAACGCAAGATTGCCAGCACTCACTCAAATGTTTTCCCAGAGAGACGATAAAGAATAAGGGATAGAAAAAAAAACTGTAAAGCTATACTTATTCTTGAGTCTGGAGAAAACATATATGTAGGAGATAAAAAAAACAATTTTGCATTCAGAGCATATTTAATTTAATTCTTTTTTTTTTTTCGTTTTCCTCCTTTACTTTGATCTACGTTAATTGCACAAAAAAGCTATCACTCATAGGGAGTAACATAGCGGATTCTTACAACAATGAGAACCGCTCAAAAGCTATTTCTTTAGTCGAATTGAGAGATTAACAAAATACCAATAATACCACATACTTGGCTGCTTAATGATGCTCCAACGACGAAAGGCCTTTCATGCTGGTGTATGTGCTGAGTAATTGGTAACTGCTCCCACTCGATTGCCAAGAGATAACTGTTGGAGGTATTAGTTAATTTCATGCAATTGTTCCCCTTTTTTTCTGTCTTTTTTAGTATTCTCCCTCCCACTCTCTCATTTAATTATTTTTCGAAACGATTTAGTCTGTGTCGACAAAACTAAACAATCCAAGTCATTCAAATTCTTAACTTATTTTCTTTCTTTTCTGTTCAGATTACTTATTACCTTTTTTTTCACTTTTAAAATCTTTCTAATAAGGAAGTTATACTGAACACAGAAGAGAAAAAAAACGTATATATATATGTATGTATATATATATATATAGTTTTGACTTAAGTTGTTTTCACAAAACTCACACCGAACATAACACACACCGTTAACCAAATTAAAAGGTTTTACTTTGGTAATTCTTCCGTTTTCTTTTTTTTTTCCTTTATCCGAGTTTTTTTTCTTTTTTCCGGAAAATTAAACTTATTTTAAACTTTAGCTTATTAATGGACAAAATAACTAATACTTATCGTTGAGCACAGAGAAAAAAAAATTGAATTTTGCCTGTTTCCGCAAAAAAACTTTATATAACAATTGGATTTTTCCCAGCGTGCGCTAAACACTTTTAACAAATAACAAGGGAATTTTACCAGCGTGCGCTAAACACTTATAACAAATAACACAAAACTGGGGCTTTTTTTTTTTGTTTTTATCTTTTTTTTTCCGTTGCGTAATATGTCACGTTGACGAGCGATGCAGCGGAGGTTAAACACGAACTACTCTTGACTCAAGAAGTTCTTCGCCACCAAACCAGTGGTCTTGCGTGAGAAACCTAAGGGGGAAAAGAAACAAGTACCGTAAGATGACCACAGGCACAAAAGAAAAAGTTCTCACTTCTCTTACCAACTAATTCACTCGAACTTCGAAAATAGAGCTTTTGCTCTCCTGTCCAGGAATCCAACTGCCAATCTAACCCGATGGCTCCGACAACAACGAAATTATGTATGGTTCCAAATGTCAAAACAAGGGTGATCTTGTATGGCTGCGAATACCTTCTTCCGGATTGCAGCACCTTTTCCTTATCAAACTTTTCTCACTTTCGATAAAAGTTTTTAATAATTTCCAAATTTATTTTCCTATGGTTTAGAACACCACCTTATCCAGTCAATAACTAGATGCCAAAGAAAAAGATGGCTTCCTTGGTACCCACATTTAAAGCCTTGGTCCATTCTATCCGTTCCCAACCGTTTTGCAGTATTTATTCTAATATTTAATACATAATCCTAACTACATAAGTGTTGGTTTGGTTTTACTTTCCCTTTCTAGCGAAAATGAAAAAAAAACGGAACTAACATCATCCACATTATCCAATATCCCAACCATCATTCCACTATATGTACACAACCATCCGCCGACATCTACAAGAGAAACCAGTGCATACTCTACAAGGCACATCCGTAGTGCAATCCAATACATATGAAACTACATCAGCCACTTGCGATCTGAGCGAGAAAAAATATGTTTATGCGATTTAGCTCGATTGACTCCAATACCAATGCAAATTTCTTTGCTATTGGTTGATTTTAAAACGCTAAACTGCTGCCTACTTCTCAGAGTCATCATTGTCACATCAACACAACTGCCTTGGAACGGAATGTATCCGTGCCACTGTAACAACTTTAAGCGCCACTACAACTCTGCAAGCCTCAGGCACGAAGTCGATGAGTATTGGTTAAATTAACAAGGAAACTGTGCGTACTGTTAATTTTTGTTAATTTAAAATTGTCTTTTTTCATTGTCTTTTTCTTTGGTAGCCATGGCAGATGTTTACTCCAAAACTGCTTAAATATTTACTCTTACACTGTTAACACCGAACTGCAGACATATTGTTAACCTTAACATATTGTTACTAAAACTAACAATGTAACTCTCTTTTTGTGATTATCTTTCATCGATTGCTTTGTTTTGCTTTTGTTCATAGTCTCTATAAATTTTATTATGATCCGTGGCACAATAACTAAAGGTTGAGTCATGCAAACAGCTGATTAAATATTTTTCATTTTGACAGCATTATGATTGTCAAAGTCATTGGTTACATTTCAATTTTTAGTTTTTGGTTTTTTTTCAAATGTCGAATACATTTTCGTTTTAAACATTTAGATCAAAGAATACAATACAAAAAGAAGAATTTTGGGGCTCTCAAAACTATTACAAATAATGTTATAGTTTTCTCAAAATTGAGCCGCGATTTGTAACTGTTTACTGTCTGGTATTTATACATCAAAATTTGACAATCAAAATACCCAGGGTTGTATCTCAATTTTTGTTTTTGGGCAATTGCGTCTACCTTCAGTTTAAGAATATATAAACATTTTTAGAAAGGTAAAAAAAATTATGGTGGTACTAAGTACATTTAATTTTGTATAACATTTATTAGTTTTGTTTTCTTAAAAAAAAGTGGTCAATAGTCACAGTAGCATACAGATCGCCTAAAGGCGGCCTTGAGAAGAAGAGTGTATAATCTGTTGTTTATTCTTTGTCGATCAAGTAGTCAGTATAATGTGCATTGTATCATACTTTATTACGGTACTCTAATTTCGTAAATTGTAAAAAATATGTTTTGAGAAATCAGCGTTCTATAGATGACAAAATGTAAATAATATACTAGTTACCCTTTCGATAAAACGTCAAATGGCTGGATCCTCTGTTACTGGACTTTTCTTTTCCTGATGTGGAATCAGAAGAAGAAAATCAATTATGTAATGCCTTCGATTACCAGAATAACGTTGATGATCCAAGCCTTTTTTCTGGTATTATCTGATATTTTTCACCCACGTTTAATAGGTAAAAAGCGTAAACTTTTTCTTTCTCCATTACCGCAACCGATAAGTACAACAACGACACAAAACAGCTTTTGGGAAATTCGTCAATATATTTCTTGTTTATTCAATAGAAGTTTATTCCAGACTGACTGGTAAATTCAAATGTAAGTACAATGTAACATAAGTAAATGCAATAAATGAGATGTCAAAAGATAATAGTTAAATCTATGTACATAAGTAAGATAATGCAGTGTTGCATTATAAGGTAGTGGTGACTACTTTGTACTTTTCAACAATATTCGATTCAAATACATCGAGCTAATGAAAGGTCGTGGTCATCCCGATCACGATCCTTTGTTCAAAATCAGACTAATCTATGAACACTTGAATGAGAAACAATTGTAATAAGCAAACTTTATTTTTGTAAAACTATAATTCTAAGTGAAAAATGTTTTTTTAATACTATTTCATTATTTTTGAAGCTTTCTAATAAAGTAGTTAAATAATAAATTGGATTTTTTATGACATTTGCATCCCATGCCCGCCTTTAGGCGGACTACTATTTTCCCACTCTAGGGACTAAAATATTAGGTTTATTTAATTTTTGACGTCAATTTTGAGATTTATAGTTAGAAATCAACCAAAGAGAATTTTTTCACGAAAAAAAAAAAATTGGGAAGTAAAGGGTTAAATATTTCCCACAGACGATACAATATTTAGTATTTACACAATATCAATTATTTCGCAATATATTTAGAGAATTCACATGATCTCCTAAAGACATAGTCATATTTAAAAATAATAGTACATATGCGAGCAGCATGTTCCTAAACCATAAGTCATAAAACTTACTAAATATCTTAATATTGAAAAAAAGTGGTTAAACAGTCATACTCAGGTTGTTTTGTCGTAAACCTTATTTACAAAATACAAACAACATAACGAGCCTTTACCGCGAAAAAGACGTAATGGTAATTTTTTTCCAAACTCGCTTTTTAATGGAATTCGATAGAAACAACATATCGAGCCTTTACCGCGAAAAAGACGTAATATCGCTTTTTAATGGAATTCGATAGAAAATTGTCCAACGCTCTTAATTTATATTATATTTACAAATATATAGTAAATTCACTTGTATCATAAGCACCACACGCATTTATGATTGACCACACAAACAACTCCATCCTGTAAAATTTTCTTTTTTGCGGTTAGGGCTCGATATTTACACTTACTTATTTCCCTTAACTTCCCCTGAAGCAACAGATGGGAACTTCTCTCGAATCAGTGTGCTGTGCGTGATATAATTGGGTCGTTCCGGAACGAACACGTTCAATTGAACGTTACCCTTGGAATACTGTGTGACGGTTTAACGAATGAATGTCTTTTGAACGAAGGAGCTAAAAGGAACGATGGAACGAAAAGACTGAAGAAGTTCCTTTATCGGAACGGAACGAAAATGACCGGCCCGTTCAATGAACGATGATGCCCAACACTAATGTATACTCACTGATCGGGATCCTACTGTTTAAAACCGGCACCGAACGGCTAATGCTTTTCTAGAGAAGTTTTGCATGGTTCAGAGATTACTCTCTTACTCGTAAAATCGCCAGCATTTACGAGGTGAAAAACAGCCGCTGAAAAATGTTTGATGGTCTTAATCGGATTTGAACCTGTCGCACACACTACGTACCACACCACGGCCTTTTCAACATCATATTTACAACTGTTTTTTAATTTTAGCACATACGATAAATAATGAAGAATATTAATCGTCTAGGGACCGCTTAACGAAAACATGCCTAATGTATCAAGAAAACATTTTAATCGTTCGCGACTGCGCAATTGTGTTTAATCTCATAGTAGGACAACGCGACATACCAATCGATGAAAGTGCAACTCTGATAAACCATATGATAACATATCACGAAAATGCAGTGAAAGGAATTTGAGAAAATGTGTCAGAAAGTGTAATGTGAAAGCCGGGTCGCTTGTTTGAATATAATTATATTATTATTCGAATTATAGTTTAGAGGAAATAATTTAAGTTGATGCTGCTTAAAACCTTAGTGTAATTTATAACAAGTTAATTTAAAAATCCAGACGTGATGGCAAATACGAAAACTAGAAATACAAAAAAGAGACCTAATGAAGATATTTTGGAAGAGGATATGGGTGATGATGAAGAAGATGAATGTAAAAATGATGGTGATACTAGTACCTCGTTCAGTTTGGAGGAGTGCATGAACGAATTTCGTGCAAGACGAGTTCGTAGAACATCTGCACATAGCCGACAAGAAATTGGGAAATCGGTGGGTGATAGCTGTAGTCGCGATGCCGCCGAAATTGACTTGATAAATCAAAACATGTGCAACAAAGAGCATGAACGGAAATGTAAGCCATGTAGGGACGGATTCTGTTATTGCTTTACTAGCGACAGTGGAGAAGGAAGCGCTGTTCACAACATGCGTCATTCTCGGCGTAGACGTTCCGATTGCGTCCAAGTATGTAATGACAGCATGATTTTTTAATTGAGAATACAACAAATAACTTTTAAAATCAATATTTTAAATTTTTAGACGATGGATTCTAGTACGATGCATCATTCCAAAGTACACGGAAAGAGTATACCTACAAAAACAGAATTTACTCGAAACCAGAAAACTATAAGATCGCGTACTGCAAACACTGGTCATATTACTGCTATCAGTCGTCTGGAAACAAGTCATAGAGATGCTCCCTTAATACATATTACACAAGAATTACGAGATAACTGTGTAATATCTGAAGTAAGAGTTAATGAGCACAAAATACAGTCTGCTCTTCGTACACAAATTTTAGATAACAACAACCCATGTATCTCAGTTGTCAAAAAGAAAAACTTGAAGGATTCGGCGAAATCAAAGCAAAATTACCGATTGGAACCAAATTCTCACAAAACTCCTCTAGAGCCACATACACCAACTGCCCCAATACTTGATAATATCTCAGAATTATGTACTGAACCTAAAAGCAGTTTGACTAATTCTTCCTATAATCCTAAGATGTATCATAAAGGAAATCGTCATAAAGCAGGAGGACGTTTATTGCAGAAGCGATTATCCAATTCAAATCTTAGGTATAAGCCACACCATAGTTCTATGGAGCCTCCGCCAAAACCACCGAGAAGTTCACTTAGTCTGGAAGAAAAATCTTCGGTATCCACTAATTACTCAACTTCGTCATCGGTGCGTGAAGCCGAACGAGTCGTAGACGAATTTTTAACAATGAGAGGACATAAATTATCCAAAATCCCAAAACATAATACTCACAAATTAAATAAGCCATCAGAAATGCATACTTCAAATCCCGAACTTTGTATGGACAACGAAAAAAGGAAGACGAATCCATTAAGTAAGTCCTTTAAAACGTTTCTATCTTTCATAGCCTGTAAATAAAGGTGTATAGGTATTTGATTCTTTCACGAAAAGGTCAAATATTGCGATAATCTGAAACACATTTTAAAAGATTTCGACTTCGACACTAACAAGACAGTTTCAATCACTATATTTTACTTTGATGAGCTGATATTGGGATAATATTTTTTTGTCAGAAAGTGTGCATCTTGAATTAAATATTTTTTGTAATATTATTTATAATCAGTAATTTTAATAAATGGATATGAATACGAAGGTTCTGTTTACAATCTGCAGGAAGAAGCTTTTATCATGAGTGTTCACAAATTGCAATCTGAAGGCTTTGTTTGAATGTAGTGTATTTTTAGTGCCTAACACTTCTGCATTATAATTCGTAATGAAACACTGAAAAATCCCATATTTATGCTTTAAACATACGCAGATTAAATTTTCCACCAATTAGGGAAGAATAGAGACATCACATAACGAAAATGTTCCACTGTAATTGTATAAATCTATTCGTCTGTTAGTTTTGATTTTATCGATCTCAGAGCCCCATCTGTTTATCTTCAACTTCAACCGGATCTTTAGAAAAAGCCTAATTATTATAATCACTCGAAAACTCTGCTGTCGACAATTCTCTGTGATAAATTGTCCTTTGATTTGCACATTAACAATTTTGTTGTCCCTACCACTCTTTCTGGTAAACTCCACACTACCAATTTTAGTTATACACCCCATATCACGAAAATTTAGTACATCTCACTAATGAATGCTTATTTCTACTGCATTGAAATATTACCAGGAACTTCACAAACGATTTTTGATAAGAAATAGATTATGTGTTACCATGTTAGTTCGTTACCTATTTTTTTTATAGGTATTTTGCACTTAAACCCATTTGTTCCTCCGACCAGCATCTCTTGAATTGCCGTTGGCCCTATTACTTAATTCTTAATTAGTTTTCTTTCCTGATGTATGGAAAATGTCTTATCTGACACCACTTCATTTATCTGGCAGACTTTTGGATGTCGCTGGCTATAGGGGCATTGCTTAATAAATTAAAATTGATTTAGTCATATTAACAGAGCTATGTTAAGTGGCTAACATGGAAAATGTAGATATATATATATATATGATTATTGACCGATCGAACAAAAAAAAAATCTAAAAAGAGCATTACTAAGAACATTTGTAACTGAACATAAAGTAAATTTCTTTGGAGCCTGGAAGTAGCTTTATGTGAAATAATTTAATATTGGAATTATTTCATCTGCTGTAATTTGGCGACACCATGCAGAAATTTATGACTCCCAAAGATGAAATCTTGTCTCCAAGTGTTGAAATAATCCGACCGTTGGTTTATTACATAAAAATTAATATTTTTAGTTGTGTCTCTTTCAATTTGTAATGGTTTCCTTAAGTTACGTTTTGCTTTAAGTTGTCACTTTTTAGTTGCATTAGATACGTTTATTTCCGTTAAAAAGACACAAATCGAAATAATACCACATTTTATGTAAACAAAATTTCCGGAAAAGAGTAAAAAGTTGGTAATTTTTTACAACCACTGAACAAATAAACAATATATCAACGGTTTAATTATTTTTAATGGTATTTTCTTGAAATAACATATTTTTTGAGTGTAAATTATCAATAATATTAAGGAAACCAGATGTTGGCGTCTACTGAAAATTATCAAATTTTGAGTTCTTTCGGTTTTCTGCAACAGGTGCGAATTGTTTTGCTCCATATGCCATTTTTGGATGTTAGGAATAGTGAATACATGATTTAGGCATTCTCTCTCAGATTACAAGATCAGTTTTTGTAAATCTCGCATCAAAAGGAGATATTTAGCTTCGACTTGCTCCATTACGATAGTTGGCAATTTGTTTAGGAACTCCCAACTATGGATCAGGATTACTTTTCATTTAATATTTTTTGTTTTGTTTTTACTGCAAACATTTTAATAAAATTAAATTTCAAATTAAATTAAAAAATAAATGGGCAGTCTTTCGGGCATCCTAATTGCATTGCATGCGAGATGCCTAATTATATTCCTCCTGACATGAATTACGATATCACCAAAAAAGTGGCAACAACTGCCAGTTAACTAGTCGTGGAAAACACCAACGACAAGGAAAACATGAAAGCCGTTCAGAAATTGATGTTTAAATAAAAATGCCAGCAGTGAGCTGCTCCGCAAGCAGGCAAGATCATCGTGTGCCAAAATACTTACAAAATACACAATTCTTCATCTTCTATCCCAACACTCTTGAACGATGACCAGATATTCACTGTCCCGGTTGACAAAGCTGGCTGAAATATTTGCAAAGATGAATTATCTTTGCCAGAAAGCAGTCAACCAATTCTCGTGATCAACCAAGTCCCTATTTCTTCATTTACTTTACTATCAATTATTGTGCTTTTTTTGAACGCGGGTTACAGGCCAACCTCTTAACCTGAAGGAAGATTCGCAGCTCACTCGTTAGCCGTCGCCTTGGCGCATGCCAAAACGCCGTTGCCCAGCAGTTACCACGTGGAGGTCTGTGAAGACGACTTGAGATATAGTCGATAAAGATCGCACTACATTCGACAAGTTGAACCGATCACTAACTTCACCTAATGACATACACCCCATGCATTTCACAAGCACTATTTTGAGTGCTAAATGTAAATTGTATAACCTTAACGTTCTGAAAATACTTAAGATAAACATGAGATCGCAAACGGGACAAAAATTAAATTTTTCTGGAATTGTCCATATACAAGCTTGAATAAAAATAATAATATATATTACAGTTTATGATTGTTCTAGTGTTCTCGATTTAAAAGAAAATAATTTTATATCATTTTTAGCACCGAAAGAGGATTCTACATATGCTAAGCAGGTATTAGCTACATATCCATCCCTAAGTGACATAGAGCGCGTCGTCCACTCTAAGAAATCTTGCCATTATGAAAGAAATATTAGCAAACGTGAAGAAAATCAGACTAAAGTGTTTCGCGTTGGATGGACTGATCCTAAAATCCACGACATGTTGAACTACGATTCAAATTGTATGAATAAAATGTCTACCAACTTAGTAACACAAGCTGAGCCACAACAAACTACAAATGCAAGATTGCATATACTACCGAAAATTGATATAGACACCGTAGATGGCATTGTGTCTCACAACATGGTATCAAACAGTATAAAGAAAGATACTCCTGTAAAAACAGAGCTGTATAATGAAAGTAAATTGAGGAAAACATCACAAACACAACGGTTTGTGTGGTCCGAACAGTTGCGCAATTTGTCTCCCTGGTCTAAAAATCAGGGTCGCAGTGATAACCCCAAGAGTAATTTACGCTCAAGTTCGAAGGAGTTTCTGAAATCATCCAAAAAAAAAATATTGCGATTGGTATCACCAAAAAAGGACAACAAAGAATGTCGCAATTTCCAAATTCGCAAAACACCTCATCGTAATGTGGCGATACAAACATCAAATGAAGATTTTGATCATCACCCATACATACAGTCTCCTCCTGGCAGTTATCATTCACCAATACAATCTTTTACCGAAGCAAGAAATATAACAGCAAATGAAATTGAGACTGGCCATTCATATTTCGATTTCTCTCGCCATATACAATCGCCACCAAAAAAAACTACCCGCACTAGTCAGCGTAAACTGAATTTCCCCCTAAACTGCGCTATGTCGAGATCAAATATGAATGAAAGTGTTTCATCAGCACCATTCCAAGAAATGAAAACGTATCATTCGTTCAATGGAGAGCTGGACCAAGATGTCTCTCTTTCTAAAATGAGTTATATTCTCAGTAACATAAGAGCAAAATTGGAAGCGAGTGATGAACATGCCATTAGCACATTCCGGGTAAGTTATACTTTTTGAAAATATAAATACTTTATGTATAATGTGTTGAGAAGTTTCTATATAAAAATGAATACTGGATTAAATGCATATTTACAATTTCCGTTGAGAGGTACCCAGTATTTACTGAAGATTGTGAACATTAATCATGTTTCATGTAGTATTTGACCCTAGACTATTTGGCCTATTTTATTTAAATATGTTGATATTTAATACCATCCGTGGCATGCCAGTGTTTTTTGAATTTGTTCATTCTTAAATCGTGTTAAGAATCAAGAAGGGTGGTACATCCTAAGGTACACCTCCACTCGGAGATCCATAGGGTCCATTGCGAAGAAATTAGAGCTGTTAAAAGTAGATTAAAGATATATAAAGACTAAAAGTTGAAAAATTATGTGAGAGTCCCTGGAGTAATGTTTTGTGTTCAGTCTATTGCAGCCCGCTATACCGCTAGAATTTCTGGTTAAAAGACGCTACATTCATCCGGTAGTCTGAATGATTTCCTAATGTCCGCCTTGTCTATGTAGACACCTGCTCCCGTGCCTATCTCCATTTAGGACCCGTCGGTGAAGAGCGCCCAATGAATCCCTTTCATGGATTTCTAGACCGAGCAGGGTCGGCAATTATATTGTCTTGACTTTGTAGTCCGATTGTCCCTCTGGGACCCGGGACTGTCCCTGTAAACAGAACACTGATAGTAGTCTCGAATGATCTGTTCTTGTAGATCTTTGTAGTAACTATCTACCCTAACTATCCCACCACACTGTTCAACCATATGTAAGAACCGGTATTGGCCGAAGGTCCAGGTCTTACATATGGAGTTCCTGCATGCGTAGTAAGCATTAAGTCCCTTTCTGAGTCTTTCTTTACTGTCCAGAAATAATCCTAGGTATGTAGCTTCCGTAGCTAGTTTGAGCTCCACTCCTTCTTCTGGTAAAAAGTATCAGTTCTGAGGCCTAATTACCGCATTCGATAACGAGCACTTATACTTCGAAACGTGAACTATTTGGATCACGACAATCGTTGTCGAGTGTCAAACATCCAAAGTTGAGTTCGACAGCATTTTTTCATCGAAACGATGAAAACACGATTATTTTTCCTGGCGTCAAACAAAACAACAGCTTAAAATTAAATTAATGAATTAATTTATTTATATACCTCTTTTCCAAATAAGGTGTAACGTGTTTGCAATTATGTGAAATCCAAAAAAAAAAAATGCTTTCAAACTTGCATGGCAGATACATGTTTTACACATTTTGTAGAGATCTGACATTGGACAAATAGCATTGTATTAATTTTTAAATATTTCATATTTATGTAATTGTCTGATATTAGGAAATTCACTGTCGTTCAATTGCTGTTTTTTTTGTGCCTTTCTCTGCCTACCATATGTTCTGTTCGAAGTTGCATTCGACGTCGAATACCGTGATTAGCCACCTGTTTTGTTCGGGTTGACTCCCAAACCTTTACCTTTTGCCCATGACGATAGCTCCTCCAAAGCCGAATTCATGACCACACTGATGGTCGGGAGAAATTTCCCGGATACCAGTATTACCACGTTAGCGGCGTTAACTACATTCTTCCTTCTTCTTAGTGAATGGTATTCACCGCTAGAGGCACAGAAGTGGAGATAGGACTCCCCCTTATGGTGTTCTCTACTTTTGATACTGTTGAAGGCGCCCTCTATATCTAAAAATGCTGCAAGCGTCTATTCCTTACTTTCTAAGTTTCTTTCTATATAACCCACCAGTTCATGAAGTGTACTCTCAACAGATTTACCCTTAAGGTAGGCGTGTTGAAGCGCGTATCAATTGTGTTCCTAGTATGTAGATCCAGCAGTCGTTCCAGTGTTTTCAATGGAAAAGACGATAGACTGATAGGCTTGAAATCCATGGGAGTGACGTAGCTAGCCTTGCCGGCTTTCGGTATGAAAACCAGTCTTCTGAGTTTTTATTCTAATGTGCCTTGTTGTATAACCTCCTAGTGGTTTTTCTCAGATCTCTAAGATCAGTATTCCACCAATTCGCTTGGTTTTTTTTATCCCGAAATATTGTTGGACACGCCCTTTCATAACATTGTTATTACAAAGTATTTGTAAAATAACAGAATGTAAGCGATTACTTTTAATGAAATAAAATATATTTATTGTAATTCATTAATTGCTTGATACAAAAAATATTTGACAAGACAAATCGTGCTATCAAGACGGCGTCGTTTTTCTCAACTGTCAAAATTCATCGTTGCTAATCGACATCATGGTTGTATTATTATTTTTCACTTGACAACACGGCTAATCCTGACTCTAAATCGTCCTCGACTTGATTGTAACCCTGGGTATCAAGTTCCGGTGAAGCGTCACACCATCTTTTCATCTTGTCAGAACTGATGACTGAGCAAAACTTTCGTCATGTTATTTGTACTCCAGGTACGCATTCGATTAACGACCTGTTTCCATAAAACGATTTTGTTCGTTCGTTACAAATCTTCAATAACATGGGATTCAGACATTATTCAATTCTGGTTTTAAGATATATGATAGATATGGACATCTGGAACGCAATATCAATAGACCAATATCCATTTTATTGCGCCTTCAATTTTAACAATTTGTAACGAACGAATAAATTCGTTTTATGGAAACAGGCAGTAAATATCAATCGTTTCCCAGAACACGAGTGACAGCGTACGGGCACCGAAATTTGGGTTCCACATTCCGTGAATCACCCGTGGCTTAGGGTTCATTATACAGGAGGACCAAATCACCTTCCTTGTATACGGTGAGACGGTAATGCTTAGTGTCAAACCTTTTCTTCCATCGTTCTCGCTCGTTTTGAATGTTTTCGGTCGCCATCTTTCGTTTAGCGCTGATTGCAGTGTCGTTTTCCGAAGATATGTAGTCCTGTACGGCGGACAGTAGACGATCTTATACTAAGTCGATAGGTTTATAAACGAATATAAATTTATTAGGACTGAATCCCGTCGTTGATTTCTTCTGGGAGTTGATCGAATATTGCAGTATGTGTAGAGACCGGTCCCAGTCTTTCGGTTGTTCAGTGGTAGTACGTAGAAATGATAAGATTGTCTGGCTCTTGCCACCTCACCATTGCCTCTAGACGTACGTGCCGCCGTTTTGATGTGTTTTGATGTACAATATTCTTATTGTAATGATAATAATATTCCTCAAAAAGTTTCGGCGTAAATGCAGTGCCGCAATCTGAGATTGTCCGATGCGGTAACCCAAAATAACTTTTCATCGCCTGAAAGCGTAGGAAATATTTATCTGACGAAACGGAATGGGTTCGAGTTGTCTATAATGAAGAGAGCCCTCTGGCTTTCCACCTTGGCCGTGTTGTAGCAGCATTCGGTGCACGACGAAATATACTTTCATAACCGGGGAAACCAAAAGGTTTGTCCTATATTATCGTGGCACAATTTTTCACACACAACGAATCTGGGGCCGTCTATCGTTCGACGGTAAAGACGATGTACAACAGTCAGATCTAATTTGTTTGAATTGATTACACTTGGTTACACCATGTAAGATTCCGAATATATGCTTTGGCATACTCAGTTACTGCATTTTTTCCCCCAAATAATCAGTTTGTCTTTTTCATTTACATAATTGCTTTTAAATAATACTAGTGGCTTTAACAACATATTGCGTGTGAAATTATGTATGTAGTTTTGGACTTACCGCTATTCCAAGAATACTGAAATATATGCGCGTTTTGAAAACTTTTTTAAACATTTCTATTTTTGCAAAGAAATAGAAAAAAATAAATGATCTTAAACTCGACTAACAGAAACAAAACTGCATTATCATGATCGCTCGAGCTCAGTGAAAGATCACCACCTTCATATAGCGTCTTGTCAAAATGGAACAAAAAAGAGGAAAAATGATAAGTTTCTCGTTAATCAGCACACTTTCGTTAATAACTTTCGATTTGCACTTCATTGCAATGGTGTAGCATCCACGAAACAAGTCAATGATTAATTTCAATCTAAAATTATACACTAACAAAACATTACACAATCGGACAACAACACAATAATGGTATCAATTCATAATTTTCTAAAGCTCCACCAATAGATTCCATAACAACGCTTTTTCAAAGTCAACTTATATTTACCGCGAAATCTGACAATGCAAAGCATAACCAAGCAACCCTCACGTCAAACGATTTATGCGCTACTTGACAAAGAATTGTTTTCAAAACGCCAAAGCTGGAGACTTAGTCGGTTACTGCGAAGTTGACTGGACGGTTTACATATTTATAAGAGGCAGAATTAATGCCAGTTGTAGCGGCATTGCAGGAAGTCTGGCTACAACGATTGCAACGTAAATTTAAAAATAATACTACCTATGTTCGTTTTCATCGAGGACGATACACGAAAAACTTGAAACTGGAGAGGTTGCAATCAATCAAACTGGGAAGATAATCGCCGACATTTTTACCAAAAGCGTTCCCGCTAAAAATACAAGAATTTTACGAAACAATTTGGTTTAATATAATTTTCTTAATAGTTATATTTTGAAATACTATTTTCAGTTTAGTTTTTAAGGTTGTATACAAAAGTAGTATTTACGTATTATAGAGTGAATTGAATTCTTGGAGTTAAAAACTTGCGAAACTGGGAAGATAATCGCCGACATTTTTACCAAAAGCGTTCTCGCCAAAAATACAAGAATTTTACGAAACAATTTGGTTTAATATAATTTTCTTAATAGTTATATTTTGAAATACTATTTTCAGTTTAGTTTTTAAGGTTGTATACAAAAGTAGTAGTTACGTATTATAGAGTGAATTGAATTCTTGGAGTTAATAACTTGCGAATAGTTTAACTGTAGCATCTTTGAGCAATAATATAACTACAAAATTGTACCGTTCAATATTATATGATAAAGATACCCCATTCGGAAAGTCTAAGAAATTACAATCTGTTCCCTCAGTCCTATACAGATGTATCCAAAAATGAAGTACCCCTACATAACGTACCAACTTTTGACCATTGAACAAAGGCAAGTTTTATATCAATCAATGAGCACACTCACTAAATCTCACTTTCATCCCAACACATTTCGGGAAATAACTAAAATCGGAAATTAGTAATATTATATAGATTATGATCGTATTTAATCACATGATCATGTTTTAAATACATTTATTTTGACGCTGCTGTTTCGCTCAAAATTTTTGTTTTCGATCTCTAGTTGCTTCCACCGAGGTGTAGATGATTTACTAGGCCGATAGATCAATACCCGAACGCTACGGTTAAAGATGATTTCGAGAAAGTCGCAGAATGTCTGCTTGTTTTCAATGCCTTTGTGTAGTGTATTTAACGTAGTGAAAGAGTATGTGTCCCGGGTTCTCAGGGACTCCGCATTGGTTGCAGTCATTATCATCCACCACTCTGAATTTAAAGAGGGTATCTCTACAAAAACAATGATTGCTCAAAATGCGACTGATTGTCTTGATTCTGTAAGTTTTCACTGTTTATCCGTGGAGCCATGGTTTCTTCCTAATTGTTGGAAATATTTCGAAGAAGTGCGATGATGCTGCGTTCGCAATGTTTGTGTATTCCGTGGACCACTCTTCCCACAAGTTGCCTTCGATATTGGTAACCGCGTCCCCAATTGGCCGTGGCACGTCCAGCCAAGTTTTTTTTAGTGGTAGCCCGTCTTGCGGCAATGTCCGCCATTTCATTGAATGTACTCGTTGTTCTTATCATTGATGGGAGTCTGAATGCCAGTGAGTGAGGATGTCAATTTTTGAAATGATGTTATTCAGCGCAAATGCTAAGGACTTGATGATAGCTAATATTTCTGCCGACATTGATGATATTTTTCATTCGTGTAAAATGATTGTGTCGTTCCAGAGTTCGAGTGGACGAAGGCCATGCCCGTAGCAGTGTCCATAACGGATGCGTCCATAACAGATCGATATTTTCCGCCTCAAGCTGATTAACGTTTTCCTTCATGAGCAGGGCTGACAAAAATATGCACGAAAAATTGAATTTTAAGCGCTTTAATATGCTTAAAAAACCCCAAAAATATGCTCTTAAATATGCCCAGAAAAACATTTTTATTGAAGTATATCAATATTACAGTGAACAATAATATGATGTATTCATGTATTTGAGTATTCAGACAATAATTTCTGTGACTTATTTTCATTCCTTTTTTCTTGTTCCTTGTGCTTTGCCGTCTGAAAGTGCTGCTTTATATTGAATACTTTTGTTCCAGATATACGAATATTGCAGATCTTGCAAAATAGTACTTGCTTATCTGTTCGAAGCTTGTTTGGAAATGTTCGCGTCATTCGCGTTAGAAATTCAACCCTCGATTCTTTTTCTTTCGGCATTGTTAAACAAACGTGAAACTGGTTTAGAAAATAAACAAAACATCACAAAAGAGAGAGAATTGTCAGTGTTACCAACTTGATTTAACTCATTTGTCAATTTGTTAGAGTTACCAGGTGAAATTTTATTGAAATATGCAAAATAAGCAAGGTTTTCATATATATGCAACATTGACCTAAATATGTAAAATAAGCACTTTCAAGCAAATGCATATTTTTGTCAGCCCTGTTCATGAGGTTGGTAATAGTGTCCGAGTTTACATCTGAATTTTTGTTGGCACTACACTTAAAAAATTTAAGATGAGATTAAATTTTTCCGGAGCACTTGCCACCGAGTCCTCTGTGCCCGATGTGGCAGAAGATGTTACTGAACTTTCTTGATAATTTGCCATAACAGGTGCCGTCTTAAAAAAAAAAAAATTGGCGAAAGGTCTGTGTGTTGCGCGTGTTGACGAAGGCAACCAAATAAGGCAAACACAACAACAAAATTTGTTCCCTCGACAATCGGATCTACGCTCCGGAACGACCCGAGTTCATCTCGACCAAGGATTGTCAACCCAGCGACAGCTGCTCGTACCGAAACAAAAAAAAGAGGTTTGCTGCTAAGACACTGAGCCATTCCGTTTCATTTTTTTTGGGTGTTTTCAGTGAGGAGACCGCACATACAAATTCGGTTGAGCATATTTTGCGAGCTCTGTATTTCACACAACTCAACCACATGAAAATAAGTGACTATTTTCATCCAAGCTTATTAATATTGAATTTTACATACATATGTACATGTTTTTTAATAGTTGTGACAAGTTTCTATCTTCGTTTCCTAGAACAATTTCAAAAGTAAATTTAAGTTCTCGTTTAAATGAAAGAAGAATAATTATCCAAAGTTATCATTAGTGAAACAAATTTCTTGATTTTTTTCATTTCTTCTTAACCGAATTTGACAAACTAGGAAGACAAAATCCACGTGATGTTTAACACCACTGTATTAGATTTGCTTACAATGCAATACTATGTGGAAAGCATTGGACGGAGCAGCGGACGTTAGAGTTATATTCGTTGTTGACTGGCTTGCGGTCAAACGTCGAGATCGACTCAGCGTCTTCTGGGAATCACATCGCAGCATTTTCTATGGTGCAAGCATAGTTTTTCAGACTAATAAACGGTCATGAATCATAATTTATGCAATATTATTTTAGAATAGTAGGAGTATATATATGCCATAGGAGTTGGATCAACGTCCATCACAAGCAACATATTGAAAACGTTTAAAACGTAAATTAAAGAGTATGCCCGAAGAATTCGCATTGACGTAGGAACTCAGCTCTGCGGATTGCGAAAGAAGTACAATGCACCAACAACAGGGGCTACAGCCTCCCAGGCAAATTGTCTAGTTACGCCAATGCGTATGAGAGAACCTGAATTGAGTAAAAAGTTTACTGAGAAGTATGCGATAATTCACAGAAATCTACATTACTAGTATTGTTTTGCGTCCATAGCTCGCCACAAGCCTTCCGTCATTTCAAGAGTAATCGATTCTCTGCATTAATGATTAATCGAATTAACAAATAACCATATGTCGAAACAGCTCTGAATAAAACAACTATTTGTAGTATTTATACATGGTTTTCCAACAAGAGGTGTTATTTTGGTATTCAAAGAAAAATGATAATTTGTGAGATTAATGATCGGATGTTTATTTCATAATAAAGAGAAAGGTATGCCGTTAATAATGAAAAGCAACATCAGCCAAATGGCCACCGCGACCACGCTTACGGGAACATATTTATTTCATGAAATTTTAATAATTTCAATGCGTTGTTGATGTGTGTATCGTTCCATTTTTAGTAATGGTAATCACTCGATCCACTTCACTTCACTATCCCTTTACTGGAACAAACCTAAATCTGCTGTTATAAACAAAACGATACATTGCAAAACAATCACATTTTAAACAACTGAATGATCTTTTTGTGATTGCTGCATATTTCGTTATAGTATTTTTAACAAATCACTTTTGAAACATAAACATGAGTCATGGTAATCAAAAGTACTCGAAGACGACTCAGTTCGATGATCTTGGCAGTAAATAACGATTCCAAACGCAACGTGAAGTATTTATTTTTATTCGTACTTATAATTCTATATAATTGAGAATTGGACAGCCAAGGAAAAGTGATCTGATCCATTAAATTTGTTTGGCAATTTTCCATGTGCCCTACAGGTATTTACACTGGGCAGTTTATACGTGTTGTTGATTTGAATGCATTTCCCACCTTTCTGAGAACAAGACTTCAAGATGTAATCTACAGTGGTCCATTGATTTTGAAAAGTTGAAGCGCAATCGGTTCCAAAATCAACTTGTTCCATTTGAAAGTCTTCTGCGGCCTGATTCGCATCTTCCATTGAACTCTTTAGCTTGGATGTTAGTATACGAAAGGGTAGACTCTCAGCAGTACAGTTGAAATCTCCTGTTAATATAACCGGGCAATGAAGTCGCCCATTATCGCATGCTTTAGTAAAAGCAATAATCTCCATTATTAACTTCTTGATTTGGGAAATACGAACATCGTCACGACGCGGGTTATACAGCAGATGTGTTGTAACAGCTACAAATGTGGACTTAGGATCATCTCGACTTTCAAATTTGGTCATTAAAGCTACGTTTTCACGATTTGAGGTAGCATTATCATTTGTATAATATTCTACATAACGTTCTGCTATTAATTTAAACTTATTCCGGTCATAAATTATGGCACATCCATCACAGCGACCACCGGTTCTCTTCTTGAATACGTACTCAAATTTCAATTGACATACATCCCTTGAACAAAATTGATTAACCAGTTGCTTAAGATGTGATTGTTGCACTTCTTGCAAACATAATATATCTGGTTGAAGTTTATACACTTCCTGATATAATTTGTGAAGCCGAAATTGCCATCTCAGAAATTTTTGGTCAATGTCGTAGTAAAGAAACATATTCTCCATCAACAGATCTTGTGCTAAAATGTTGTAAGACAAAAGTCTATATTGATGGAATGCTGTGTTTGAGTCACTCTTCGAATCTCGTAGCGCTGGTTCCCATTTGCGTTCCATAACTTTTTTTTGGATGGTACAACAATTTGTAACAACTCTTACGGCTTTTGATAGTTTAACTGTAGACGATAGATCACGATTGCCGATGTACTTTAAACTACTTAATTTGTTTAATCCCCATTGGAACATTTATAAATTGTTTAAGTTGGTACATTCAGGACCAGGTTGTAGAGTCCAATACCTACGATTTTTTTTTTTTTTTTTTTTACGTTTTAGTGTCATTTTGTTTACAATACAGTGAATCAAATAAGTTTTGGCACAAAATATCAATAAAGACAACATTCATATTTAAATCTGAAATTTTGTATGTGTTAAGTTTATACATGACTTTTCGGCTTGGCTTTTTTAATTCACTTTTGGATTTGCTTCCAAATTGGCATTAAAGCTACGTTTTCACGATTTGAGGTAGCATTATCATTTGTATAATATTCTACATAACGTTCTGCTATTAATTTAAACTTATTCCGGTCATAAATTATGGCACATCCATCACAGCGACCACCGGTTCTCTTCTTGAATACGTACTCAAATTTCAATTGACATACATCCCTTGAACAAAATTGATTAACCAGTTGCTTAAGATGTGATTCTTGCACTTTTTGCATACATAATATATCTGGTTGAAGTTTATACACTTCCTGATATAATTTGTGAAGCCGAAATTGCCATCTCAGAAATTTTTGGTCAATGTCGTAGTAAAGAAACATACATACATAAACAACAGCCCGATTCTGAATACTCCCGGGCAGATAATTCCCGGGGAATTTACATTTTTCAGAGAAGAAAATCTTCCTATTTTAAACAGACCAGGAAACAAACAAATCGTCTGACTCTGAATATTCGAAATTGTATATGCCTTATTATTATTCGCTCGGTTTGATTAGAAAATGAGGATATTGTTCTCGAAAAAAAGTAAATTCCCCGGGAATTATCTCCCCGGGAGTATTCATAATCGGGCTGATATTCTCTATCAACAGATCTTGTGCTAAAGCGCCTTGGAGACGATCAAATAATTCCATCAATCGGTTGTGTGTGTGCCTCTAATCGGGTTTCGTCGGCTATACGTACACGACGTCGGCAATGATTGAGATAAAAAACAAAATTTTTTGATATTTTCGTTGATGGCGTTTTCGTTGATGGTCTCCAGTTACGCTTGTCAAGCATGACTCATTTAGTAGTAAAAAATTGTGCGAGATGGACAAGTGCGCGGGTGAAAACAAATTCATTTTAAAATTTATTGAATGCGAAATTTTTATTTTCTACTTATACTAAAAAAATTTAATTCTTTTTATCGACTTTTTTGGATAAAAACGAGGGAAAAATAATTTTTTTGGGAGTATACTGTTCTAGAAATTTTTTAACCACCCTTTGGTGAAGAATTGAAAGCGCTATATCTAAAGCTGTAGGAACTATTGGGGAGAATCGAACCTTTTTACTTTTATTTTGCAGCAAAAGTAGTATGAAAGTTTCAACCGAACACAACGAAGTCAAACACAAAGTGATGATTGCCGTATTTTGTGGTGCGTTTGCGGGCAAAACGCGAAGGCACACACTAATACATATGCACGCGATTGATGGAATTATTTGATCGTCTCCAAGGCGCTTAAAATGTTGTAAGACAAGTTGTACGATTTTTTTTTTTTTTTTTTTTACGTATTAGTGTCACATTTAGTTTACATACAGTGAATCAAATAAGTTTTGGCACAAAATATCAATAAAGACAACATTCATATTTAAATCTGAAATTTTGTATGTGTTAATGAAATTTTAAGTGTTTAAGTTTTCGGCTTGGCTTTTTTAATTCTCTTTTGGAATTCTGAATTTATACGTCGACATTTTGATTGCGACTTCGTTAGATTTTTTTACATATATATTTAATCTTGTTGATTTGTAACAATGTCGAAAAGAAAAAAGACAAAAACCTCTTTTTTACCCCGCAATCATCTCTACACCTTTGGATTTTTTTATATGAATTTGGATTTATTTTATTTGTTTAACCACACACTACAAGATGAATTCATCTTATAAATTAAAGTGCGGGCTTATACAATCGATTACAATTCCAAATATTCCTGTGAAATATTCCTTTTTTTGGTCAGGAATGGAAAAAAGTGGTTTAAAAGAGTACATTAAATGTTAGTTCCGTATAGATTTGTGCAGAACATTGCTAGAATCTATGGTAAATATTCAATATTTAAATATATTTAATATATATATATTCATTTATTTATTTATTACAAATATATTACATAAATTAATTTATGAAATATATTAAAACGTGCCGGGTTACAAGGACCATATGCACCTGATATTTTTAAAAAAAGATCTTAAAATATTGTAATTATAATACCTAACTATTATAATTTTAACACATAACTATTGTAATTATACTTACTATACTATTTTATTTTACATTAACTATATACATAATAGTTGGTACAAAAATCAATTAGAATACTTTTAATAAAAAAAAAACAACAAATAGGCTCCGTATTCAGCTTAGAAATATTTCCTTTTGATGTCCAACCGTAAATTGTGATGCCATGAGACACTATGCCAATAACTAATGATGGGCAGATGTTCACGGCAGTGTCTATGTGTGGCCCCTTCGTCTGTTGATTCCATAAGAGATTTCTCGAAAAAATCAAACTTAGGATCCTCATTTGATTGTTCACGCCAAAGACATGGTCACCCAGAGAAATGCTATCACAAGAGCAAGTTCTCCTACGGCATACATGTAGTATTTCGGCTTTGCTAACAGGAATAACCGGCCCAGTGTTATTTGCCCAATTCTGAATTTCATCGTTTAAGGTTGTTAGACTGAGTTCCACTTCCTCAGGATTTCCTGAAGCAACAGCAAATATATTATCAGCGAAAATGCAAAAATCGATATGCCTGACTTGGCATAAGAATAATCCTTATTGTGATGGTAGGCTGTATATCCCGGTAGATGGAGAAAATTCAAATTCCCATTATTTATGTGTGTTTCCTGAAGATCAATGATATTTGGCTTATGTGTGGATATTAGAAGCTCCAAGGCATACTTGTTATTCAAGAAGCCTTGGATATTCCACTGCAAAAGTGTAATATTTTGACCAGAGTCCATAAAAATACTAAAATAAATAAATGGAAATTAATAGGTTCAAGATTTAGGTTCTGAAATATTATCGTTAAAGGTTTTAGGTTTTATTAGCACATTTAATTGAGGAAAATTTGTGAACGCCTGACTACATGGGGACAAATCAACGTCCAGATCGCTCGTATTCGAACGAGTTGGAGTATTGAATTGTTCCATCTGTCCTTCATTCACCAATTACAAATCAATGCAGTTATCGTTATCGATGTTGCTTTGCATCACAAAAGAGATATCATCATCCACGTTCGTTGGTTTGTCCGGAGCAACAAGAGTTAATGGCGGCTGCGAAAAAATGTCTGTATCCAATGATGAGTGAGTAAAGAGAGATTTAGAAGTGAAGAGTAATTGTTCTTGTTGTTGTGTGGGTACATGTTGATGGGATGTTTTTGGTGGTGATTTTTGTTGTTGTATATTTTTATGCAGGTGTTGTTGTTTTGATTTTTGATTAGTGATAGGAGGTTGTGTTTGTGAAAGAGATGCTTCTCTTTCTTTAGTTGTTTGTTGTTGTGACTCTTGATATATCGACCCCTTTGCGCGGAATTATCGTATATGCCAATTTTTTCGAAATTGAGTTTTTGATGCAATTTTGTTCTACATTCAAAGACACGTCACCTGATAAAATATTGGAAGCGAATTCCACTTCGTTGCTCCAAAAATTGAGTGAATAATTTTCATTTTGATATTGCAAGCGAAAGCAGAGAAAAGTAGAAAAATGGCTCTCCTGTAAAATTTGGATTTTGGCACATACGATAATTCCGCGCAAAGGGGTCGATATTTCTTTTTCTTGATTTGATTGTTGTTGTGATATTTTATGAAAGGCTTGTGGTGTTTTTACTCGTTGTTGTTTTGTAATTGGTGAGGAGTTTATGGAAATTCCAGTGGTATGCAAAGGCTGCTGAGTGACCTTGGAAACACTTGTCGGTAATCCGTTATTCTTTGTTGTTGGTAAGGATTTTATCGATTCTTGGTTGATATTGCTGTGGTTAGCTAACACATTGGCATAAGACGGTCTGGGGGTGAGGGGCTCCACGAGGTGAGAGGTGGGATCATTATTAAAGATAACCCAAGCATCACGAGCGGAACATCTACGATCCAGTTTAATTTTATTAATAGATTTAAATTTGAGAAAACTTGGGCAAGATGTATCATATGATGTGTGTGTATCCATGTTACAATTAACACAAAATTTTCTTATGCACTCCTCATGAGGTGGAGGATTCCCGCATTCCTTACATATTTCAATCCGTTGACAATGGTTTCGTGTATGTCCGAGCTTTTGACAATTCTTACATCTAGAGGATTTGGAATATATTATTCTACGGCAACAGTTTGCCTTCCAATGTCACAGAATTTAGGAGGATGCACAGAATCAAAGGTCAGAACAGCGCCACCCGTCGCAACCCATTTGTCTTTATTAAATTCATCCTTTTTCATAAATTTCCTGACACCTATAACCTTGAACGCTTTATCAAAATCTCTCACTATCCTCTTCAGATACGTTTATGATTTTTCTGGAGTATATTTTGCCAAATGAAGAGTTTAAAGTTTGATGCATTGTCATCTTTACTGGAACCACGTCAATATATTTTGCATTGAGGAACTTAAGCGCCGTCTTCAAATTGTCTGCTTTAATTAACAGGTCTCCACTTTTGAGTTCGGTTATCTCGGAATAATCCTTACTTATATAGGAAATTCCTTTACCAATTTGGAATACGTTGTAAGATGAAAGTGGCTTTGGTTCTGTTGATATGTCCAATGATATAGCAGAGGCTACTACGAATCTGGGTAAGCTATCATACGATGGTAAGACTTCAGGTAGCGGGAAGAATTCATCCTGATCAACACGAGTACGTTTGTTTGTGTTTTTTTATTATTATTTTTAGATGTGTCCAGCAGGTGGAACCTGTTGTGATTGGGGGGGTCCACCCCCGCATTCATGGCTCAATTTCACTTCACAAGTGTTTTATTATTTTTCTTCTTTTAAAAATTTGAGGAAAAAAAATGTATGTATACCACAAAAAACCGATAACACTTTATCGATCAAGAAAAAAAGACCAAACAATACAGCCGCGAATTCAGAAAAGATGTTGACTCGACAACTGGCAGTCTGAGACTGATATATTCATTTATATTGAACAAAAAGTGTACTAAAGTATTTTTTGTGGCTTGTCCCCGCATAAACCGAAGAGAGTACTTTTTTGATTGAGAAATCTTTACTTGATGTTATGTCTATACTTCAAGAGACAAAATATAACTCCTTTATTTTGGCATAACTATCAACTATATATGTACAATGTGTTACAAGAGGTACAGCTTGTGTTTGTGGTAGAGAAGTATAGGTTTCTGCCCTAATCTGCTCAATGATTGGTTTAAGATTAATTGTAGTTGGTTCAGCGAACGTTACCTCCTTTCTTGGTTTCTGCACATTTGTTGTTTGCATTTGATTAATATGACGCTTTAGTTTGTATCCGCTATTCAGCAAAACTTCGTAATATAGACGACCCCACTTATCTGTGACGATACCAAATTTCCATATTGTTTTTCCTTTTTCATACTAATGAACTTGTACCCTATCTCCCACGCTAATTTGGCGAACCTCGGCCACTGGCATAATATATTTGTTCTGCTTGTTGGGTCTTATGGCATCTAGTTTTATCCGAATTTCTCGGATCAAATATAATTTCGCTGGAGTTTCGCCATTCGCTAGTGGAGTTGCTCGATATCGCCAAAGAATTTCTTGTACTTTTTCAAACATAGGATTTGGGTCCATAGCTTTTAATTTTGACTTTAAAATTTGCACATATCTCTCAGCCAGACCGTTTGTAGCAGGATGGCCCGGTGCACTAAACTTTTGGACAATACCGTTGGCAGCGTTGATGGAGCATCCTTTAATATACGTATTTCTGACCATTCAGATTTTGCATCCACTAGAACTAAAAAGTGGTGGTTCATGAGAGGTCCGGCGTAATCAATATGGACGCGCTGAAAATTTGCTGTCGGCTGTTCCCAGTGATGGACTGTAACATTTGGGGGACTATTGTTTACATTTACGCAGCTTTCACATGCTCTCACTATTCGTTCCATATTCATATCAATGCCCTTCCAAAAAACATATATTCGTGCTAATTGCTTCATCTACACTATTCCCAAATGAGTGTAATAAAGCTCCTTTAAGATACCTTCTTTTTTAGGAATTAGGACTCGATTTGATTTTATTACGACACCGTTTTGTATCTATTATTCTGCTTCACTCATTTCAATCACTTTTTTAAGTGTGACAAATCTGGATCGTCCATGGTTTCTTGAGCAACAGTAACTGAATAGTGTGTACTTCTTCTTCAAGAAAATTTGTATATGTTGGCATTTCATTAACAGGCACTCTTGACACACAGTCGGCATTTAAATTGCATTTAGTAAGTATATACAATCTTGATCCTATTACTTAATATGAAGAAGTTATACCAAGGTTATAAACCATCAAGACCTTACCATGGTAAACACTTGGATTTCCAAAGATATTATTATGTATTTGGTGATCCGATTCGGAGAGACGGCTCCAAAAAGTTTTGAAATTACGAGCAGTTACTAGTCCTGGCACCGGAAAGTGGAGTAGAAACTTCTTTAATACGAAGTTGGGTAGGCCGCATTAAAAAATATCCGTATATTCGCCTCCATGTTAGCTCTGAAATAAAACAATAATACCAAACTATTTCCATCCGCTACATAAGTGAACTCCGCGAATGCTGTTCGATAAATACCAAGCAGAAAAGAAGACAGAGTAAAATCGGAAAACAACAAATACTCAGACATTCTGCAAAAATGTTTAACGGTAAATACTTCAGACATATAGTTCAGAGTTTGTTCTCCGACACAGCCATCAGAAAATGTTCAGAATTCAGTCAGATATTTCTGAACAAAATCAGAAAATATTCCAAAGACACAAATATCCCTCAGTAAGAATTGTCGGAAGAGATCAGATATTGTTTAGACGTGTCGGATATCCGACTTCTGGTTTGCTGTTCGATTATATTACACTGTATATATTATTTTTGCTTTTTTGTTCCTTTTATATATTGGTTCAGTTTTTGGTATATGTTTATACCAAACGCCCATTTTTAGGCACCTTTGATGGTTACGGATAATTGTATTGGAGAGATTGTCAGTGATGACTCCTACATTCGGAGATTTAGTTCAGAACGGAACTGTTTAGATATAGGTTTCTTCAACGCCCAGACCTTTAAACCTAGTCAATCCTCAACTAAATTTGATGAAATAAGTAATGTGTTAAGTTGTGGGTGTCTTAATATTGTCGGCTGAAATCCTACGTTCCGCGACAAGCTCTAAATATTCCTGGTTATAGGTTTTTAGAAACGACCATACTGGTATGCAAGATGGAGGCGTTGTGATTTATGTTTCTCATAATCTGCAAGTTAGAGTAATAGCGACCTATTCAGAACCTAGTTCCTGTTGGGCTTTGGTGTGATTCTAGTCTGGTTGTTGGTGTTGTGTATTTGCCAAACGGGGATATGGACTAGTTGGAGAACATTATGGCTAATATTTCTACGACATTTTCAAATGTTATCGGTGACTTCAATTGCGACATTTCAAAGCCCAGTTTGTATTCGAAATTTAAACTAATGCTTACTTCTTTTAATTTGTCGGTTTTGCACAACAACATGCCTGCTCACTATGACCTGCAGAAAAATTCTAAGACTATTATTGATTGTCAATAAAACTGCTGCAGTCCTGCGGAGTGGTCAGTTGAATTTTCCACCGCTAAATCATGCTTTTATCCTTTTGCAATACCGAATTCTAACTCGTGTGAGACTATAATTCTATTAATATGGACAATTTTATTACAGATATTTACCAACAAGACTTTTCAATGATCTATACCAAGAATAATACAGATGTTCAGTTATCAAACATACTCTACATTTTTAGTGCGCTTTTTGAAAACCATGTACCTGAGAAAGTGGTAAGCCATCCTGGTTTAACAACAGAAATGTTAGACAAGCAATAATAGATAGAGACATAGCGTATCGATTTCGTAGATGTCATTTCGACATGTCGAATTCGACCGACTGGTGCAATTGATTGATGTGAAAGGAACCACTGGTCTGAGCTGTTGCGACTACCGTCCTATATCTATTTTACCAGCTTTGACAAAAGCGTTTGAAATTCTGATCAGACCAACTGTGTTCTAACTTAGATCATTCATGAATGGGCTCTGTAATAAGTTAACAACAAATATTAATAAAACGTACTCCCCCATAACTTTGTTACCTCAAACAGTTCAATCATATCTCTGGGTTTTGAAATCAATTACAATCTTAAGTTCGCAATGCATATTGCATGAGGTACTCATAGAAACGGAATGTAGGCGCGATTATGACCATTATTGCATCTTATCTGCTTCCTTATTATAATTTTCTTAATTCTACTAGATTGTCGCATCGATCACATTAATTGTACTATTTGTGAGCGATCTTTTTTTATCCGTGTAGTGCGACTATGGAATTCGTTACCACGTCATCTGAAAAACTTTATTAATCCCAATTCACACTAGGCAATTTTAATTGCTGCAATTCTCAATTGGTAGGAAAGAGATGTAAGGGGAATGGAAATGGAAATACTGGCAATTCCTTTTGTCGTTTTCGTATTTTGAAAGTAATTTGTATTTGAAAAGGCAGTAATGAAAACAAAAATTGCCGAAAAAGAATTTCCTTGTGTGAACACAAGAGGCAAGTTCAAAAGGGTAAAAGTAAAATTACCTAGTGTGTATCGGGTATTACAGTTTTCATTCCTCCTACATACATAAATTACTGGCAATCTCGATTTTTTCTTAGGATTTAATATATTAAAATCTATTATTTTTAATTTACAAACGCAGTCTTCGTAGTACTAAATTTGAATTAGTAACATTAAAGCTTATTATTTTAACTATTTGGTGTTATAATTTTTCTTTAACCGTTCTGCTGTTGTTGTTATTGCTTATTGCCATACGCCATGGGGATATGGTCCCCGTGTGGGAGTGGCGAAGGACCGTTAGAAAAAAACTAATTCTGTTTCACCTTTTTTATTTTATTAGGCAACTGGACATGGAGAAACCATTGGCATTCGAAATGTCTTTGATGATCGTAAAAAAGAGCGTGAAACTGATGTGGAAATTCGTAAAATAGAATGTGAACATCATAAAGATCCCATATATTCTGAAATCGAAGATGACAGTATACTTATCTCAGAAAGTCCAAATTTCGAAAGTCGCACTGGCATACAACACTTCAATGTTGAACACAATCCGAAAGTGTTATACGCGTTAGTTGACAAATCCAATAAGAGATGTGCTAATTTACCATTTTATCCAGAGGAGAGAATTCAGCAACATTATCCAACTCCATTGGGAAAAATTCTGCAGGATGCGTTTAAGGGTAAACGAATTACACAAAAAAAACCGTCATTGTCTCCATTGCCAGAACCACCTGGTGGCGAAGTAGGTTCATTTGCATCATCATCTTCAATAGGTGGTCAGGTATTACATTGTCACTCAATGAATAATGTGCGTGTAATGGAGCATAACTCTACACCTAAGAAACAGCGATATCTTAGCAAATCTGATTTGTCTTTGCACCGCAGCGAAATATTTCTAGAAAACTTGTGCAAAAGTGAACTGATAGTACATAATCAATGTTTTGCGGTGAAAGACCCATTGCAAAAAATTGAAAACGTAAGAAAATATATACTCTTGTTGAACTTTGCTTTATCTGTATATTTTCTATTAATGCAGGACGAACCAAACCAATCGAATGTGCGTATGAGTCGACCCTCGCCGGACGACACTGTCAATTCAACATCGGGAAATGAACGAAATGTATTAAGCGATGAAGATTCTGTATCCTATGAATTGCCGATCGATGACGAGTGCAATGTGAATGATTCAACTTCTGTTAATTCAATTAATGCAGATAGTAATTTCGGGATAAGTGCGGTTGCTCTTTCTTCTTCAACTAATCAAAGTACACCAAAGAAGTCGTCGTTTATTACGAAGGTAGAATTTTTTGTAGATTCCTACTAGTAACATGTTTTTATGTTAATAGTAACATGCAGCTTATCTTAAAATGCATATGCTTTTAGTCTGTAAATAACCAAAAAAAATTTCATTACTCATTTATTTACTAATCTCTCATATATCTACGTCAAGCTTAAATGGAAAAATAAAATCATTAATACTTTCTTGCCAAAGTTCTTATAAAATTGGAGTAATAATTTTATATATCCATTAATTTTTCAATTTAGGATAAGTGCAAAGAAGGGCAACTGAATATGGAGATGGTGCTGGAAGAAATTTCGGAATATAGTACACAGCCAAGTAATAGTTGCCCAAATTCTCCAAAAAAATCGAACGAAATTGGACTTGAACTTCAACATAACGTGCGTTCTCAGAGCTTTAATGTCATTTCTGATTATCAGACGAATACAAATAAATTGAAGTCTATCAATGTTATGCCCACTTACAAACTATTAAAATCCGTTTTACATAAATCTTTTCAAAAGAGCAAGGATTTTGTCAGAAAAGAAAGGAAAAGACTTTCGCCCTCATTAATATTTACATGTAATGCAGAGGTTGGTACTTTGCGGAAAAATATTCAAAAAAGTCAAGATGACTTTACCTTAGGCTCTGATTTTGATTTGGATTCATTGTTATCTCCTAACCAATATACATCGGTGAACGAGCAATTAGCACAAGTTGTAAATATTTGTCGTCATTTGCCGGATTCCGAGATTTCAACAGAAATGGTTGAAGCCGAGCGTTTATTACTGTTCTCTGAATTACGGGGAGGAAAACAACGCAGTACAATGGCTACTCCATCCAATCGGACTTTGGACAAACAACCATTAATATATTTGTATGTCGATGATATGTACATCCCGATTCGTGACGATGTCAATCTAGACCTTTTCTTTAATTATTTCTATATTGTGACCTTCGAATGTGGCGGTATTATTCGGTCCACACAATCAGCCGAGTGCCAAAATGGATTTGCTGTGTTCCGTGATTGTGGAATTGAATTCACTTTGTCTTCAGAGCTGAATGATGCTGAACTAAATGAAAAAGCTGTACGTTGTAACATTTTCATGTTACGCTTACGTAAAGTGTCTACTCTCTCATTAGAACGTATAAAAACGGTAAGTTTTTCCCTAAGCCACAAAATATAACTACTGAATATTCTTGGATACGTACCATATACATACATATAGATGCAATATAGAGAGTTAGTATTTTTCTTTGTGTATACAAAATATGTATTCTTTTCTTCTCTTACAGAAAATTACCGATTCCATGGGAGTAAGCTTTGCATCGTCTTCAGTATCGGATTCTTCGTCGTTATCTCATGAAATTGTTTCAAGGTTCCGTATGCACGCTTCCTTTACTTTAAATTGTAAACATTTCATCCCATATGAATACGTTGTACAGGAGTCTCAACATTCTGATCGTATTTGTCTACGTGCCTCGAAAATATGCAATATAATACTAACGTCTTCTACGAAATCGTCGAATTTATCAGGTGAATTACAGTTAAAGGGGCGTGCAGAAGTGCGCATTCCAAAAACAACGCATTCTGGCTTCCTTAATGTTCAAGATCCTCACAACCAACATAACTGGAATCGACGTTGGTGTACATTAGATGGAATGTTTTTACGTGTCTGGGAGGATGAAGTTAATTTGAATAAATCTCCTATGCTGCTCTTGGATTTACGGGAAAACCAACGTAATGACGTGTTTCCAGCTCCTCGAGATTTATGTGCTCGACCTCGATCGTTTTTCTTGTTCTGCACTATTCGTAAAGCTTCAGATGAGTCAACTTCGACGATTTTTTTTGCAGCTGAGACACAAGATGATTTTATTATTTGGCTTGACAGTTTAAATATAGCCTTGCATTTCATAAACAGTTGGTTGTAGCATTAAGTACACATATATATATATATATATATATATATATATATATATATATACATAATAATTTCTTATATAGGAACTATTTTATTTTGAAAATATAAGCATGATTTGGTATCTAAATTATTTCAGTTCCATTAAAACAAGTAAGAAAGATAAGTCGGATAAACTGATCGATTTATACCCTTAGTAAAACCCTAAAATTTTTGTAGTATCCGATTTCGAAAAAACAAGTGGGAAAGTTTCGGATAAACTGATTTAAGTCGACTTTTTGACTTATAAATAAAAGCAATTATTATACATATAATTTTATTGAAACTAATAGAATTTTAATTTAGGTGCAATTTGGCAGCATAAGAACATTTGAGACGGGGCTGAAGTAGACTGCCGTACTAGAAACAGGGTTTGGTTTGATTTTCGACATAATGCTGCAGTTGTATGGACCACCGCCATCAGCGGTTGATGTACTAAACCATATATTACTCAGTTTGTTTAAAACCAAAAGTGATCTTCATTTTTAAGCTCAGCACTTACACGCCCATCATTTGTTTTGGACAGATTTTTCAGCTGTTGTGATTTCGCCCTTTACGAGTCGACTTTTCGTGAGTCCAATTATATATGGGCTTTTCCAATATTTAAAATCGGAAAAAATATTTCTTTTTAAAATTGAAATTAGAGAATTGCTTAAATTTTATTAATATATTGACATTAAAATATATTTTCATTTTTATTTGGAGTAAATGGCTTTGCAAGTTGCATATCGGCAATTCCACGGTGTCGAACGTGACCGTTGTACACATTCAAAGTGCAAAAAAGGTCAGAAAAAAATATAATTTAGATTCATCTTATACATATTCGTACAGGTCCATAGTAGTACTATCACCGGTGGTTTAGTTTTTTTCAGGCGAAATAGTGATAACAAAATAAGGACAAAACAGGGAGCGGGTCGAACGCGACAAAAACAGTTTCCGTGAACATCTTTAAAAACATGAGAATCAGCGAAATCAAACAGAATATGTTATCGATGAAAATTGTAAAATGTGAAAAAATGACAAAGCTTTCGTATCCTCTTTATTTCATAGAAATATCACGGATAGTTTTTTTACATTTAATTTTTAGGTTGGTTCGAACGTGACATGTCGAACGTGACATTTTTTCTATGACTATCATATAGACAAATTAGACCAAAAAGTACCGTTATTCTTCATTCCTTTTGATTCGTCTCTTCAATTTAAGATTTCTTATGCTCTTAGAAAGATTATTTTTAATAAGCCCTAATTTGCATAAGCCTCTCTTTACGAAGGAAATTTTATAAAAAATGTGCATTTAAAAATCTGAAAAGGATACAAAACTACAATTTTCCACTTTGCAATTGTTTTTCGTAAATTTTTGAGTAAATACACGTGAAATTCTTTAATTTCATTAAAATTTGAATATTTTTGTATAGTAATATATTACATTAATGTGATTTTAATAACTTTTAATTTTTTCATCACGGTAGACCTTTTGGTGGAATTACCCATATTTGGTTTTCTTGCTCTTGGCTTCTCTTATTGTCATTATTTCCTTGAGATATTATTAACTCTTTAGTATCATAACGATTGCACTCGTCCTATGGAGTAATTGTACCAACAAAAAATAGAAAAGATCAAATAAAGTCCGAATAACGGTAAATTTTTAGGATTCCTATGTCCCGTTCGCGATCACAAATAAGCATTTATTATCAGTTCTCCCTGATCAATAATTGAAACACTTTGCTAATTCAAATTAAAAGCTAAAGTAGTGATTTCATTAAAACAAAATTAAAAGTGAAACATTTAAGAAGACAAGATGATTTTCAAATTGTGTCCCGTTTTATTATTTTTTAAAAATAATAAATAAAACAAGTTTTGGAAATTATGTCCCGTTCGCGAAAGTTAAAAATATTTTTTAGGTTAGGTTGAGAAGAGGAGGCGTTTTTCTCCGCCTCATGTCCTTAGACATACACCTAAGCCAGTATTCGACTTGTTGTGCGCTCTAAATTGTACATGGAAAGGCCTTGAGAAGTTATTTTAAGAACTCTGTACTGTTGACATAATATTTAATTGTTTTCCAGTCTGCGCCCCTAAGATGGGTCAAGTCTGTTAAAGTGTCATTTCCCAAGAAACGGGATCTATTGTTTGCGAACGCTAGGCAGTGACAGAGGAAATGCTCCAAAGTTTCGTCATCCTCCCCGCATGCCCTACATACTCTATTGTCTACAACTCCTATTTTGTGTAGATGCGATTGTAAGCCTATGTGCCCTGTTAGAATGCCCATGATCTTACTAGTTTCTGTTTTGCTCAGTTTCAGCAATGTTTTGGTTTTATCCTCGTTGGGTTCATCCCACCTTTTAAAAATATTTTTTAAAAACTAAGAATTGCATTTAGTATTCCCTTATATTAAAAAAAAAAATTGTAGTCCCTATAATGCGACAAAATTCGCTGATTTTTAAATTTTTCTACATACTGGCCATTTTTTGTCCAGTTCTCATGTTTAGGGCCCAATTAGTCTTGACGGTTGACGATCAGCTGTTTGAGTTGGGGTTGCATTTTGCATGTGTTAGAGAGAGACAACTGAAATTGACGGTAGACTTCTGCAGGTTGCAGAATCAACCGTCAAGACCGATCAGCTGTTTATTGTTAATGATTTCACTTCGACATTTTGCGCGCGGTAATTATAAGTTGTAAATTAAATTTTATAGTTTAAAGTTATGAGTAATGTATTTATAAACGAAGTCAAGTTATATTTTGTACAAATGCTCTTCAATTAGCTGTTTTTGTTTTGCTTTGTCTTACCGTCGTAACTAATCGCACAATATTGAGCCTACCGTCAACCGTCAAGACTAATTGGACCTTAATCTTAACTATTTTGAGAACGTTGAAGTTATGGAATTTGTTTTTTGCACTCAAAAATAGTACTAATGAAATGCAATTAATCTTTTATAATGAGCTTAAACTTTTTTTAACTTTATAACGTTCAAGTGTCCCGTTCGCGATCTTGGAAATGACCATATAAGAATTTTGACCCTCTTTGCTTTGGATGAAATTAAAGCATGTATTTTTCTAGTTCTAGTGAAATGAATGAAACACAGACGTTTCGCTTCATAAGAGTGAGTATTTATTACTAGTCAGCCCTATTGCGGGAGTCAACGTCGACACAACACTACGTCGTTTAGTGTCGACACTTGTGTTTTCTTATTGCCGTTGCCAATATTGATGGTTATCGACTACTATATGCCGATGGTTCGTATTGCCAACCAAATGTGATGTTGATATTGTCTTGAGACGACTCTGTTTTTTGTCAAGGAAAATTTCAAAGTAAAAAAAAATTAAAATAGAGAAGAATTAAAGTAACTCGTGCGAATCAATTTGTGAAACGTGTGGAAGAGATGGAGAAAAAACCTTCGCTTGCCACTGTTCCAAGTAATTTTTAACAACAACGGGACGACATACCAAAGTTGTTAAAATATGTTCCCTTACCCAGGAGATTGGGTAAGACAAAGAGATTATGAATTTGTTTGGTGAATTATAAAAACGCAGCATATGCTTGGTCACTAACAAAGCAGAATGTAATGCACACCAGTGGCAGTAGATTTAAGCGATTTGCTCTCAGCACGCCGAAGGAGGCTGTGGCGAATCTGCTACAAAGGGATAAATTGTGCTTTCCAAGACTCAGACAGATCCTGCTAGACAACTAGCAGTGTCAGTCCCAAATTAAAGTCGATTCCATGAATCACCTGGGCAAAAATCTCAATGTTGCCGACAATTAAGTTGTTTTCGATATTAATGTTGATCAGATTCCGGCTTCCAATTAACATGTTATTGTGTACTGCACATGTATAAAGGCTGCTATATTAACTCTCAATCCTTTAACAGAAATAAAAAAATATCTGACTCCTGTCTCGGTACTCTTCTTTGATATATTTCATTATGTTTATTTTCTTCATCACTCGAAGCGGATTTAGAATCGGAAATAAAAAACATTTTCCCACAAAAACAGCAAATAAAATAAATAAACCGACTCAACCGCAAGAGATGCCAATTTATTTATCGATTTGGATTGAATTGATGTCGACGACGACAAGAAGTGACGTTGACTCAAAAATGACGACGTTGACTTCCGCAATAGGGCTGAGTATTCAGATTGTCTGGATGTTTTGTAATACACCCAGTGAATACATGGATAATAAAATTTATATGAACCTTTGTATAATACTACTTGAGCATTTGAATAATACTAAAGAAACATTGAATTGGTATGGATTATTTATTCATGTGTACAAGATTCTATTAATATTGCTTGTGTGTGTGTTCTGCTCTGGCTTTCGTTACAAACGGTCGCAAACAATCGCAAAATAAGAGTGTATCGAAACTTCTCACCCAAAAACGATATACTGAAAGGTTTTTCATTTGAAAATTTGCACGGGTGATAACTTAAATTTCGAAACAATAAAAAACAAAATCCACATGGCCCGCGAGCCTCCGAAATCTGGAGCTCGTTCAAGGAGTAAGTAAGTAATTAAGTATATTTTATTGAGTCTTTTTCCGAAAACATGACAATTTTTTTGACATTTATACTTTAAACATAGAACTATGGTTGTCTTATTCTAATATAAAATTCATTAAGCTACTTGCTGTATGAGAGATGTATGTGTACATATGACAGAGCATATGAAATGTGAAAGAGCACAGGACTTGCTCGCGGCCTTTATGATGGCTGACAGAGAATGAGATTCTGTCAAAATAAATAAATAAAGATAACAAAACAAACAATAACACTTAAAACGAAATAACAAAAGGAACTGTTAACAGACATGACAAACAGAGATCATGCATACATATATGTATGTATGTATGTAAATATATACAGTTGTGTTCAAAAAAATAGGAGTGAACTCAAGGAAAAAAAGACAAATTTTCTACAAAAATCAATATTTATTTAAATTTTTTTGAACTAATACTTTGGTTTCTGTTCTATTTACATTATTTTGACATTTATAATGTATTTGAAACCATATGAAATAAAAAATACTACTTAAACAAAAATTATTCAAATTATTTACTGTTAAAAAAATAGGAGTATTAGAATTAGTCAACAAATTAAATCAAAAAAAGGCACCAGCCTTGATTAATATTAAATAAAATGGTTAAATAAGGTAGTACTTGGTAGAATATCCTTTATTTTTTATAACTGCGGCACATCGGCGGGGCATGGATTCAATAATACCACGACATCGACATAATGGAATTTCCTGCCGTGCATTTCGGTCAGTAATCTACAGATCTTCCGCATTCGATGGTCTAATCTCGGTAACTCGTTTTTTAACATATCCCCATAGATTTTCAATGTGGTTAAGTTCTGGGGACTAAGCAGGCCACAACATAACCTCAACCCTATTGAACCGAAACCACTCGTTCGCCAATTTGCTCGCGTGTTTTGGGTCGTTGTCTTGTTGGAATACCCATTTTTTTGGCATATTCCACTCTGCATATGGGAGCATTACCTCTCTCAATATTTGGACATAAACATGTTGCTCCATGATACCATTAATTAGGTGTATGGGACCAACACCGTTATAAGAGAAGCTTCCATATATCATAATTTTTGACCCACCATGCTTAACGGTTTTCCGGGTATATTTTGGTGCGTATTCCGTGTTTGGTGGACATCGGACATACTCTCTAGACCCAGTACCACCAAATAGGACGAGTTTACTTTGGTCAGTCCACAATATGTTTCGCCACTTTTCAGCTGGCCAATCAAGGTGGTCCTTGGCAAATTTCAACCGAGCCGTTACCTGTTTCTTACTCAGTAATGGTACCTTCCGTGGACTCCTCGCAAATAAATTGTTTTCCAGGAATCGTCTACGTATCGTTATGTCACTTACAGAAAGATTAAGCTCCTCCTGGATCTTTTTTGACGACGCCGAAGGGTCTTCTTTGCTGTATCGCATTATTCGCCGGTCATCCACACTTGACGTCTTCCGTTTACGCCCCCGAGTTTCAGCACTTTTTTATATTTTATGGCATTGGCGATCATTTGATAAGAGCATCTCAAGATATCTTTAATTTTTTTATATGTTTTCCTTGGTTTCGTAGATTTTTTATTATTTCGCGTTTTTCCTCGGGACAGTGTTATGCTCGGCCCGCTGTTAATAAAAACATAATAGAATTCATACCAGAAAAATACTACATACGTTAAGAGTCCATTATACCAAACTCACTTTTTAATTTTAGTAAATATTTTGAATGTTAAGCACTTTTTTAACTCACAGTTCACTCAGACTCCTATTTTTTTGAACAGCCAAAATGAAGAGAAAATACAGCATTGATGGTGAATGGCGTATTTGCAGAAGGGCTGAACTCCTGCTGTGTCGTAGATGTAATTATTTGAGAATTTTTTAGTGCGAGTTGCGTAATATTGATTTGTACATTTTCTCAGGATCGTTTGTCCAAAGATTTCCAACTCTTAGCTACTATAGGAGAGATAGCAAACCAGATTGGAAATCCGTATATAACAACCGATCTGATGGCCACCTTGTATAATAGCAACTTGGTGTTTTGCGGCAAGTATTTGCTGTTCATGAAGTTTGAGAAAGAGCCGGCTATACGTTTTGCCTTTTTCAGTGTGGAGCTGGCGTGAGAGTTGAATTTGAACAGTTTATCGAAATTGACTCCCAAGTATTTGAGGCTGTTTTTGCATGGGATGTTGATGCCATCTAGAGAGACGTGCAATAATTTGCTAAGGGGGACAACAGATCTGTGGCATTTTCCTGAGGTATTCCTGATGCAGATAGCCTTACTTTTACCTGCAGTAATTTGTATCCCCCAAGCCTTCTAATACTCCGAGATGATATTGAGATGAGACGTTGCGGTTTCTAATGCCTGTGGTGGTGATAGGCCGTGTGCATATATTAGGCAGTCATCTGCGTAGAGAATGGCCTGAGAATCCCGAGTTTCGTGAGGAAAGTCGTGTAAGAATAAATTGAATAGATAGGGGGCTAGTACGCTTCCTTGCGGTACTCCACTATTCACTCGACCAAGAGATAATGTTGACTTATGTAGGTTAGGTTAGGTTAGGAAGGGTGGTACATCCTAAGATGCACCTCCACTCGGAGTCCCATAGGGTCCATTGTGAATCCCTTCTATTCACAGCGTAAAAAATATGTAGAAAAGAGAGAAAAACATGTGAGAGCCCATGGTGTAATGTTAATGTAAGTCTGTTAGTCCATCGAGTACCCGCATTCCCCGTCGTTCAACTATCTAATACCCCTTATATAACTAATAATGTTTTCAACATCTGTCTTCGAAATGTCCCCTAGTTCAGCAAAAAATCTATGCCCTAGACATTTTTGTCTATGGCGTTGCAAACTTGGACAATGACAAAGGATGTGTTCTATTGTCTCCAATTCGTCCTCATCCTCGCACATCCTGCAAAAGTCTGGAGATGTACTGTCCCATCTGCTGGTCATAGCCCTAACTGAGCAGTGTCCTGTAATGACTCCTATTGCAATTCTGAGACTTCTTCTATCCAGCCACATCAGTGCATTTGTTCCCGCTATATCTTACCTAGGCCACAAGACCTTCGATATAGTGCAACCCACTCTTGTTTCCCAATTGGAAAGAGTTCTGGTTAGGATATGATCCTTCTGTTTTTTGAAAAAGTAGCTGATTGGCGGTTTAACCGATCTGTCCGCTTCCTCAATATGTAAAGCTGAGCCTGTTCGAGCCAGTTCATCCGCGATTTCATTTCCTTCAATGTCACAGTGCCCTGGCACCCAGCATAAGCCTACGTTGTAGTCCCTTAGAAGTAGGCTAAGCACCTGCCTACAGTCATTAACTACCCTAGACGAAACCTGATGGCTTGTTATGGCCCTCAGTGCTGCCTGACTGTCAACGTAGAAAGTAATGTTGTCTCCTTTCGGTATTATGCTACCGGAAATTTCCTCCGCAGCTCGCAATACCGCTAAAATTTCAGGTTGAAAGACACTACATTCATCCGGTAGTCTGAATGATTTCCTAATGTCCGCCTTTTCTATGTAGACACCAGCTCCCGTGCCTATTTCCATTTTAGACCCGTCAGTGAAGACTGCCCAACCCTCGTGCAAGTTGCGGACTCCTACCCACGAATCCCTTTCAGGGATTTCTAGCCCGGGCAGGATCAGAAATTCTGTTTTCTTAATTATGTAGTCCGATTGCCCATCTGGAACCCTGGACTGACCCTGAAGACAGAACTCTGACAGTAGTCTCGAATGACCTGTTCTTGTATGAGCAGCGATGACTCTTTAAGTCGAAAGATGCTTCTGGCTGCCTCACCCACTATAAAGTCCTTAAGGGGGAGAAGGTGTAGAATAATGTCTAATGCAGCCTGTGGTGTACTTCTGATGGCCCCCGTTATTCCTAAAGCCGCACACCTCTGTACCTTTTCTAGTTCTTTATAGTAACTGTCTACCCTTGTTGCCTCCCACCACACTGTACAGCCATACGTAAGAACCGGTCTAACTACCGTCGTGTAGATCCATTTCACTACCCTCGGCCGAAGTCCCCAGTTCTTACCTATGGAGTTCCTGCATGCGTAGTAGGCATTAAGTCCCTTTCTGAGTCTTTCTTTTGTATTTCTTTTCCAGGTAAGTTTACTGTCCAGAAATAACCCTAGGTATTTAGCTTCCGTAGCTAGTTTGAGCTCCACTCCATCCAGCCACGGTAGTCTCAATTTCTCTATCTTATACCTTCTGGTAAAGAGAACCAGTTCCGTTTTGTTTGGGTTCACTCCCAAACCCTTACTTTTTGCCCACGACGATAGCTCTTCCAGTGCCGAATTCATGACCTCACTGATGGTCGGGAGAAATTTCCCGGATACCAGTATTACCACGTCATCAGCATAAGCTACAATCTTCCTTCCTCTTAGCTCGAATTCCCTGAGAATAGTATTCACCGCTAGAAGAAACAGAAGTGGAGATAGGACTCCCCCTTGTGGTGTTCCCCTGGTGGCTAGCTTCCTTGAATTCCCTGAGCCTAGGCTGGAATTGATAATTGTGCTGCCCAGCATATTATCTATCCAGCTTACCAGGAAGTTTGGTACAAAGAGTACCTCTAAAGATTCCTTGATAGCTCTTCTTTCGATATTGTTGAAAGCTCCCTCTATATCTAAGAAAGCTGCGAGCGTGTATTCCTTGCTAGCCAGGTTTCTTTCTATACAACCCACAACTTCATGAAGTGCACTCTCAACAGATTTACCCTTGAGGTAGGCATGTTGAGCCCCACTTATGAAGCGCGTATCAATTGTGTTCCTAATATGTAGATCCAGCAGTCGTTCCAGTGTTTTCAATGGAAAAGGCGATAGACTGATAGGCTTGAAATCCATGGGAGTGACGTGGCTAGCCTTGCCGGCTTTCGGTATGAAAACCACTCTAAACCACCCATTTCACCATTTTGAGCTCTTGTAGTTATTGAAGCTCACTTTGTAGTTCTTCCAGTCTTCTGAGTTTTTGGTCTGATGTGCCCTGTTGTATAACCTCTTAGTGGTTTTTCTCAGATCTCTAAGATCAGTATTTCACCAATTTGGTTGTTTTCTTTTGCCAGGGAATATTGTCGGACACGCCCTATCATAACATTCCCTCATGCTTGAAGTAAGCTCTTCAACTTGTGTTTCTAGTTGTTTGTCCACTTCCAGGAACATATCTCCTCCCCGAGATGTGTTCGGCAACCTGGACTCTAAGTTCGCACTAAATTCAACCCAATTAGTTCGTCTCGGATTCTTGTATGGATCCCTCGCACTAATAGTGAAGTTTAGATTGAACATGATCCTTTTATGGTCTGAAAAGGAACAGACCGGGGACACCCTCCACTTTTCCACTATGTGACTCTTGCTGTTGGTCAGTGTTAGATCTATAATCGTCTCTCTGTCCCTAGTCTGAAACGTCGGCGTGTTGCCCCTGTTACAGATCGTAATGTCGTAGTTTATTATAAAATCAAAAACTGACTCACCTCTTTTATTGATGTCCCTGCTTCCCCATTGACTATGATGTGCATTGGCGTCACAACCCAGTACCAGGTCCAAATTCATCCTTTTGGCGTACTCCGTGACTCTTCTTACATCCGGGCCAGGTGGGTCGGCAGCTTCATACGGTAGATAAGCTGAGGCCAACAGTAACTTAGATTCACCGTGAACCTCCCTGCTTACTACCATGATGTCACCAGAGCTAAAATTGTGAGACATAATTAGATTAAGCTCATTTTTAGCTACAATACAGGTCCTAACCTTTTCGTCCCCGGAAGGAGCGAAAAGGGTAAAACCATTGGCACTAAGTCCGCATACCTTGTTTTTATTTATCCTAGGCTCCTGGACCAGCGCCACGTCGGTGTTGGATTCAGTGAGGAATGTTATGAGGTCGGCCGAGGCTGCTTCACAATGATGCAGGTTTATTTGCACCACTCGCAGCCTCGTAGGTCCTTTCAGGTTTCGGCAGCCTGAACCTGATGGTACCTAAACTGAAGTTCATAACACCCTCACCGAGTGTTTGTCTGTCTTTCGTTCAGTGTGCATGCACATTTTGTCCGTCCGTCGAGTTTTTCGTGTGCTTTAAAAAAAAAAATATGCAAAACAAAAAATAAACTATCAAAACTCTATAATACACATAAAAATAACATATAAATATAATAATAAAATAAACAGTGCAATTTAGTTAAAATATTAAACGAAATAGAATAGAACAAAATAACACAAAACAACATTTCACAACAACAACTACATCATCATCAGCAGTCACCACAACACAAAACAAAACAGAAAACAAAACAACGCGCTCTCACGTCACAACACCAACAATAACCAGCACCACGCATCAACACACCAACACATAAAAAACCACACTAAGGGCTTTTTTATGCCCCCCATACCGTCTTGCATTTGTGTTCCCCCTCCTTTTTCCCTTTCGCATATCACAAATAGTTCTGCATTCTTTTCGTCGCTGTTCTATTGGTTGTTGTAGGCATAACACTGAACAACCAACAGAAACAACAGTGGCGGGAGGGGTGCAGCACTATTTGTGATTTTGTTTTGATGTTGTCTTTTGTTTGGTAGTGTCATGGTAGGTAAATACAAAATTCACTTTGCAAACATTCGCGGGCTGAGGTCGAATTTTTTTGCGGTATACTCTCATATTAGTTTCCATAGGCCAGATGTCCTCGCTCTATCTTAGACCCATGTGTGAGGATTCTGATCCACAGGATATTCACATTCCTGGTTATCACACTCTGTCCCCTTTTTTTTCTCACAGAGGTCTTGTGTTATATATACGTAACGGTGTTGTGTTCCAGAGTCAGCAACATTTGAACTCACAAGATCCAGAATTTAACTCCCTCTGGGTTAAGTTCAGGATTGGATCGCACCTATTACACTTCGGGTTTCTTTATAGAAGTCCAAATTTGGAAAGGGAGGCTACCCTAAACGGCTTCGACGCCCTTTCTGACATTATTTCAAAAGTCTTAGAAGATTATCCGGACAGTGAAATTGTGGTTGCTGGGGATTTCAATGTCCACAATAATTCTTAGCTTTCCCATTCGAGCCATACATCTCCGGAGGGCCAGTACGCTGAGCTTTTTGCCGCGCACAATGACTTGGCGCAATTAGTGAATGAACCAACACACATTCCGCGTGTTGAAGGGCAACAACAAAATATTCTTGACCTTTTTTTAACCTCCCACCCTGAAAAGTACGAGGTTAATATCCTTGCACCTCTTGGTAATTGAGATCATTGCACCATTTCAGCATCCTTTTCGTTCTCCGATCTTCGATCCACTTCAAAACCAGTCACGAAGCGGACAATATATACGAAAAGGCACGTTGGGCTGAGCTCAACAATTTTTACCAGCAATTTAACTGGAAACTATGTTTCCTAGACAGTAATGTCGATGCTGCTGCTGAAATGGTTGAGAAAATAATTCTTCTTGGTATAAACACATTTATTCCATCGAAGTCTACTCCGATTAAACCTTCAAAGAATTGTTGGTTTAATCAGGCATGCAAAGTAGCTGTCAGATCTAAAGAGGAATCGTTCAGAAATTGGCGTTTAAATAAAAATGTCAATACTGAACTGCTACGCAAGCAGGCAAGATCAAGATGTGCCAGAGTACTTAGGCGTGAAAAGCTTCTTCACGAACAGCGTCTTCGTGCTAAAGTTCTTTCTACTCCCAGGGGAAGTAAGAGCTTTTGGGCATTTGTTAAAAGAGTAAGGGACAATTCTTCGTCTTCTATTCCAACTCTCGTTAACGATGACCACATATTCACGGACCCGGTTGACAAAGCTAATCTTCTGGCTGAAATATTTGCAAAGAATTAATCTTTGCCTGACAGCAGTCAACCACTCCCCGTGATCGAAAACGTATCTAGTTCGATGCCTCAGATATTTTTTCGAACACGTGGAGTCAAAAGGGTTCTTGCAGATCTCAATGTAAACAAAACTCCGGGCCCGGATGGTATTTCAGCACTTGTCCTATGTAAGTGTTCTTCGACGCTAGCTCGTCCATTGCGCAATCTTTTCAACATGTCGTACAGTGCTGGTATTTACCCTTCACGTTGGAAAGTTGCCAATGTTCAGCCGATCCCCAAGAAAGGTGAGGCTACTAATCCTGCGAATTACCGTCCAATTGCAATATGTTCTGCGCTCTCGAAGGTTATGGAGAGCATGGTTAACCACCATCTTGTCAAATATTTAGAGTCTAACGGCCTCCTGAATGATCGACAGTATGGCTTCCGTAGAAATCGATCTACTGGAGACCTGATGGCGTTCCTTACGGAGCGATGGAGTCGATCCATTCACCGCATTGGATATTTCCAAGGCGTTCGATAGGGTCTGGCACGGAGCACTCATATCAAAACTTATTGCATTTGGTGTCGGTAATAACTTCTCTCGATTCATATCGAGTTTTCTCAGGGATCGCTCTATACGAGTTGTTATAGATGGCGTCTCATCCAACGAGCATAGGTTGACCGCAGGAGTTCCACAAGGCTCTGTCCTCTCTCCTTCTCTATTTCTTATTTTCATTGACGACCTGTTGGGGCAGACTGTGAACCCAATCTACTCCTTTACGGATGACAGCAACCTCTGTCATTCGTACTCATTTGATCATCGGCCAGGTCCTCTAGAAGTCGAGGAAAAAAGGCGAACGATGAACGACTCACTTAACCGCGATTTGGCGACGATTTGTGAGTGGGGCCAAATGAACAGAGTAGATATTAATGCACAAAAGACCCAGTGCTGTTTGTTGTCACACAAACGTTCCACTGATGTAGCATCGCCGTCAATATCTATGGGTGGTGTGGATATCGACGAATCAGACACTCTTGATGTTCTGGGCATGAAGATACAGGGTGATGCTCGCTGGGCTAGCCATATATTCGAAGTGTCGAAAGAAGCATTCAAGTGCTTAGGCTTTTTAAAGCGGTGCAAGAAATACTTCACCCCATCTGACATCGTAAATATTTACACCACATACATCCCGCCTAAAATGGAATACAAGTCGCATATATGGGCAGGGGCTCCATTAACATCTTTGAAGCTTCTGGACCGTGTACAGAGGAGAGCGGTGGTGATGATAGGGGATGGTAGGGTATCCAGCTCTATTGTCTCCCTACAGCATCGCCGAAATGTGGGTTGTGTATCGCTATTCTATAGATATTTTAATGGTATCTTTTCAGAAGATATCCGTCGTCTGGTCCCTGACGTTAGAACATTTAGCCGGAATACTCGGCTATTCAGGATATCTCATCCGTTCATTGTCAAATGGCCGGTTGACCGGACGACGCACTATAGAGAAAATTCGTTCTTCAGCCGGACTGTTCGTTTGTGGAATAATCTTCCTGCAAGTGTTTTTCCTGCCTGCTATGACATTACCAAATTCAAGGCCTACGTCAACAAACACTACTCCCTCTTTCCTCCCTCCAATACCCTTATTTCCCATCGCTAACACAGTGCATTGCATTTATAGGGGGCATCCCTGAGTTTTAGTCAAAAAAAAAAAAAAAAAAAATATGGATACATACAATGTTTGAAAATTCAGCAGATGCTTTATTTGTGATAAAACAAAAAACTATAAATGCAAATCATTAAAATAAACATTTCTCTTTATAATTGTAAAGTTTTTGAAAAAAAATTTGGACCTGTATACATACGTGTAGTTTGTAAAACAAAAAACCCTTTTTTTTAAAAAAAAAAAAAATTTAGAAAAGGTTTTTTTTTTAAATTGCTAAATTTTTTTCAGTTTTGTCAAAATATCAATGTTTTTTAAGAAAACTATATGAAGAATGTATGAAGAATGTTTCGTAAATAGTACGAAGAAAATGTTTTCAGTGTATATACTATATATCCTATATATATACATATAAGAACTATAACATATTAAACATTGATGTTAAGTTTTATCAAAACTACTTTGGTGCAGTTTAAACCTTGTTGTTCTAAGGTCGCGAAAAAACAACAAATATACATGAAAACAACATCAAAACAGATATCATAAACTTTTTTCGGAAAGCGTCACACGCAGGGTACTATTTCCTCCCGACGACAGAGTCATTTACAATTAAAAAAATAGTGCATATTCGATAGTTTAAATTAGAGGTCTGCAACGAATAACTTTTCGCTGCACATATGAAGTTCTAATTCGAAACGAGTAAGTACATACTCGCTCTCTCAGAGCGCAAGCAATGAAGTGAAGAGTACGGTTGTATATCAAATACAGAAGAGTATGTAGCCGCAGCACAATGTGTTCCGAAAAAAGCATATAAAAAGCAAATATACAAATGAGAACAACACAGAAAAAGTACTGCGAATATGATGTTCACTTCACGTGGTACCTCGAGTATTAACAATTCGTTGATGATGGTTTTGACATTCGAATTAAAATTTAACTGGTATTTTGTGCATGGTTTTTCAGTTATTTCAAACATTTGTTGTTTTAGTGGCGATATACAGTAGGTAACATTGACACGTTGACTGTTGTGCAACTAAACTTTATTTTGAATTTAAATAAAATATAATACCACATATTTTGCTGTATGGCAATATAAGAGTTATGTCGTGACCTTTAAAAATAAAACAAAAAAAAAGTAAAAACTTAAAATTGAAATATATACATACGCATATTTAAAATCAGTCAATTATTCCACCAAAATCATTAAAACCAACTTTTTTTTAAAAATAATTAATTACATAACTAATTACATAATTAATTACATAATTTTTAAGTAGTCTTTAATCGATATTATTTTATTTTGTTATAATTTTAAATAAACTTACTTCAAGAGTATTCATTTTCATTAGACACTGAAAGGCGATAAGAAATCATAGACAACTGTTCCTTCTATTTGTTACGTTGTACATAGAGTACCGCAATCACTTTCGCTGTCGCGACGTACTCGACAAGATCGCTGTCGGTATGTTCGAATAAAAGAGAAAGAGGAACATGTATTCGCTGGCAGAGACCATAGCCGAGTAACAACTAGTAGTTATTCGAAGATTTTGTTGTTCCTACAAATGTGAACATTTGTTTTTTCGTCACTTCGAGTAAGTGTTTATGCTTCGTCGGTACATGTGTACACTGCGAGCGATGGAGTCGATCCATTCACCGCATTGGATATTTCCAAGGCGTTCGATAGGGTCTGGCACGGAGCACTCATATCAAAACTTATTGCATTTGGTGTCGGTAATAACTTCTCTCGATTCATATCGAGTTTTCTCAGGGATCGCTCTATACGAGTTGTTATAGATGGGGTCTCATCCAACGAGCATAGGTTGACCGCAGGAGTTCCACAAGGCTATGTCCTCTCTCCTTCTCTATTTCTTATTTTCATTGACGACCTGTTGGGGCAGACTGTGAACCCAATCTACTCCTATGCGGATGATAGCAACCTCTGTCATTCGTACTCATTTGATCATCGGCCAAGTCCCTCGGAGATAGAGGACAAAAGGCGAACGATGAATAACTCTCTTAACCGCGATTTGGCGACGATTTGTGAGTGGGGCCAAATGAACAGAGTAGATTTTAATGCACAAAAGACCCAGTGCTGTTTGTTGTCACACAAACGTTCCACTGATCCAGCACCGTCGTCAATATCTATGGGTGGTGTGGATATAGACGTGTCAGATACTCTTGATGTTCTGGGCATGAAGATACAGGGTGACGCTCGCTGGGCTAACCATATATTCGAAGTGTCGAAAGAAGCATTCAAGTGCTTAGGCTTTTTAAAGCGGTGCAAGAAATACTTCACCCCATCTGACCTCGTAAATATTTACACCACATACATCCGGCCTAAAATGGAATACAACTCGCATATATGGGCAGGGGCTCCATTAACATCTTTGAAGCTTCTGGACCGTGTACAGAGGAGAGCGGTGGTGATGATTGGGGATGGTAGGGTATCCAGCTCTATTGTCTCCCTTCAGCATCGCCGTAATGTGGGTTGTATATCGCTGTTCTATAGATATTTTAACGGTATCTGTTCGTCAGATATCCGTCGTCTGGTCCCTGAAGTTAGAACATTTAGCCGGAATACTCGGCTATCCAGGGAATCTCATCCGTTCATTGTCAAATGGCCGGTTGACCGGACGACGCACTATAGAGAAAATTCGTTCTTCAGCCGTACTGTTCGCATGTGGAATAATCTTCCAGTAAGTGTTTTTCCTGCCTGCTATGACATTATCAAATTCAAGGCAAACATCAACAAACACTACTCCCTCTTTCCTCCCTCCAATACCCTTATTTCCTATCGCTAACACAGTGCATTGCATTCAAAGGGGGCACCCCTAAGTGTTAGTAAAAAAAAAAAAAAAATCGCGCAAGAGATTTCAGATCCACAGCGAATCTGAAATCCCTTCCCTGGTTCCCCTTACAAGCCATTGAAGCTACCAGCTTCCATTGACCCGTAAGGAGATCCTCATTTTGCTTCTCCTTTCCACCGGCCTTATCGGTGGTGGAATCCATACTGTCACCATTGATCGAAGCGGTAGGCAAGAGGACGGAATTACCTCAAGTTTTGCTCCTGGCCAGAGTTCGCTAAGACCTTCAACTGTTTCGGTGAGAAATCTAGCCGATTTCTCATTTCACAGTTTACGATCTTAACTCCCTTCGGCCAGTCTGCACCCTTAAAGGAAATTTCGTTTCTCTCGTCCTTGAAGACTGCAATGCGGTCGATCAGCATTCCCTCAATAAGCTGCCAGCGATCGACACTGATCTTACCATCCTGATCAAATCGATTGATGACAGCAAATTGACGGTGGTCTATCCGACCACTGCTGCTCGACTGCTTTGCCTTCTTACATTTTCAAGAAGGTTCGTCGCCAGACCTTGCCCTCTTGGCTGTGGCCCCTCTAGCCGAGAGACCGCCCCTAGAGCTGCATGGCTTCTCCCCTTCCTTCATGCTTGTGGGTGGTACTTTCGCACCACTCACATTCCTTGAAGTTGTTGACTCTTCTGGAGCTGGGTCCGTTGTCCTATCCAGAGTGGGGACAGCACCAGAAGCGCCAACAACATCATTTTTAACAGCCTTTACAGGGCCAGCAGTTGCATCCTTAACTCCAGGATTTTTCCTGGATACGTCTGCTGGTCCAGCACCGACTGTTTCGGCAGAGTCAGCCTTCAGGAGGTCCTTGGTGGTGGCGTAAATTGTTTCAAATTTCCGGACATCCCTCCGGTGCTTCCTGATAAGCTGCCTCTCCCTAACGGTAATTGACGAGGGATCCCGCTGACCTATCTTTTTGAGAAAGATCAGCGACTTCCTCGTACCGTTCCTCGCCTTCTCCTCCTTAGTTCGGCCTTCGGTCGCTTCATCCATGGGTATGGACTTTCCAGTGATTGCCCCTTGTGACGATCTGGAGATGTCTAAACCAGACACCTCCCCTGATCTGTCTGTAGGCGCGGTTCCTTCCGGATCCATACCCGGTGAATCCACGGCCTGTTGCCGAACTACTTTGCTCCTTTCAGAGCCAGTTGAGAGACCTTCGCTAGGCGTTGCGGGACCCATCCGTTTCTCCGAGTCGTCAGAGTCTGGAGAGGATCTCCCTACTCTCTGACCAGGGCCATGAATCATGGTGACATCATGTTCACCCTCATCAGACAGCAGGGCGAGCTCCTCCAGTCTATTGACGGCGTTATCGGTATCCGCGAATGAGTCCCTAGACAGCCCCTGAAGCTCTTCCAACTCGTCGAAGTCAATTCTTATCAGTCTGTACTGTTCGAAAAGTCGTTCGTTTAGTTCGTCCAGTTCACTGTCCAGACCACAGTTACCTCCCTGAGCGGTGTGACCCACTCTGTCTGGTAGTCCCGTCCTCGCAGCATCCTCACTAACGCCGGAGCTGCCTCTTTTATTAGTGTCTGTGTTAAGTGTTTGTTGTACCGTTTTTTTCCGTGTTTTAGTATTCGTTTTAGTGCGTTTGAGTTTGTTGTTGTGTTTGTTGTTGTTTGTTTTTGAGTTTGTTTTGTATGTTAATTGTTCCATGTAGATCCCACGAGTATGCTAGTAAAGGGAAAGGACCATCGCGCGCAGTGACAGCTTACGCGGACTAGGCAATAAGATTACAACCGGTCCGTGCCCTGGCACCGGAGGGGAGCTGTTAGCGATTAGTTTTATTTAGGCACTTACTAACCATGCAGGTCCTCGACACTTTGGACGGAGAAGTTTCGATTTAGGAAAAAGCTCTGGAGTATTTTTACAAAATATGGATCAATTCCTAAGTCAATCAATTTATATAGGGTTCCAATATGACAGACCGAGTCGAATGCCTTCTCTATATCTAAGGATAGTGCCACAGTGCATGTCTTCATTTGTAGATTGCTGGAAATATCGGTGTGGAACTTGAGAAGTGCGTGTGGAGTCGAATGAAATTTCTTAAATCCGAATTGGTAATTTGGAATGGCTAATGACGAACTAATTTTCGATTTTTTTTTGATGGCCAACACTGTAAATGCAATGCGTTGTGTTAGCGGAAGGAATTTAGGGTATCGGAAGGAGGAAAGATGGAGTAGTGTTTGTTGACATTTGTTTTGAATTTCTGAATGTCACAAATAGCAGGAAACACATTTGCTGGAAAATTATTCCACATACGAACGGTTCGGCTAAAGGACGAATTTTCTCTATAGTGCGTCGTCCGGTCAAACGGCCATTTTACCATGAACGGATGAGAGACCCTGGATAGCCGTGTATTCCGACTAAATGTTCTAAATTCAGGCACCAGACGACGGATATCTGACGAACAGATACCGTTAAAATATCTAGCGATATACAACACACATTCCGATGATGCTGAAGGGCGACAATAGAGTTGGATACCCTACTATCTCCAATCATCACCAACGCTCTCCTCTGTACACGGTCCAGAAGCTTCAAAGATGTTAATGGAGCCCCTGCCCATATATGCGACTTGTATTCCATTTTAGGCGGGATGTATGTGGTGTAAATATTAACGAGGTCAGATGGGGTGAAGTATTTCTTGCACCGCTTTAAAAAGCCTAAGCACTTGAATGCTTCTTTCGACACTTCAAATATATGGCTAGCCCAGCGAGCATCACCCTGTATCTTCATGCCCAGAACATCAAGAGTGTCTGATTCGTCGATATCCACACCACCCATAGATATTGACGGCGATGCTACATCAGTGGAACGTTTGTGTGACAACAAACAGCACTGGGTCTTTTGTGCATTAATATCTACTCTGTTCATTTGGCCCCACTCACAAATCGTCGCCAAATCGCGGTTAAGTGAGTCGTTCATCGTTCGCCTTTTTTCCTCGACTTCTAGAGGACCTGGCCGATGATCAAATGAGTACGAATGACAGAGGTTGCTGTCATCCGCAAAGGAGTAGATTGGGTTCACAGTCTGCCCCAACAGGTCGTCAATGAAAATAAGAAATAGAGAAGGAGAGAGGACAGAGCCTTGTGGCACTCCTGCGGTCAACCTATGCTCGTTGGATGAGACGCCATCTATAACAACTCGTATAGAGCGATCCCTGAGAAAACTCGATATGAATCGAGAGAAGGTATTACCGACACCAAATGCAATAAGTTTTGATATGAGTGCTCCGTGCCAGACCCTATCGACCTTACTTTCACCAAGGCGGTGAATGGATCGACTCCATCGCTCCGTATGGAACGCCATCAGGTCTCCAGTAGATCGATTTCTACGGAAGCCATACTGTCGATCATTCAGGAGGCCGTTAGACTCTAGATACCTTACAAGATGGTGATTAACCATGCTCTCCATAACCTTCGAGAGCGCAGAACATATTGCAATTGGACGGTAATTCGCAGGATTAGTAGCCTCACCTTTCTTGGGGATCGGCTGGACATTGGCAACTTTCCAACGTGAAGGGTAAATACCAGTACGATACGACATGTTGAAAAGATTGCGCAATGGACGAGCTAGCGTCGAAGAGCACTTACATAGGACAAGTGCTGATATGCCATCCGGGCCCGGAGTTTTGTTTACATTGAGATCTGCAAGAACCTTTTTAACGCCACGTGTTCGAAAAAATATCTGAGGCATCGAACTAGATACGTTCTCGATCACGGGGAGTGGTTGACTGCTGTCTGGCAAAGATGAATTCTTTGCAAATATTTCAGCCATAAGATTAGCTTTGTCAACCGGGTCAGTGAATATCTGGTCACCGTTAACAAGGGTTGAAATAGAAGATGAAGAATTGTTCCTTACCCTTTTAACGAATGACCAAAAGCTCTTACTTCCCCTGGGAGAAGAAAGAACTTTAGCACGAAGGCGCTGTTCGTGGAGACATTTTTCGCGCCTAAGCACTCTGGCACACCTTGATCTTGCCTTCTTGCGTAGCAGCTCAGTAATGGCATTTTTATTTAAACGCTAGTTTCTAAACGCTTCCTCTTTGGATCTGACAGCTTCTTTGTATGTCTGATTAAACCAACAATTTTTTGGAGGTTTAATCGAAGTAGTCTTCGAGGGAATAAACGTGTTTATGCCAAGAAGAATTATTTTCTCAACCATTTCAGCAGCAGCATCGACATTATTGTCTAGGAAACATAATTTCCAGTTAAATTGCTGATAAAAATTGTTGAGCTCGGCCCAACGTGCCTTTTCGTATATATACATTGTCCGCTTCGTGACTGGTTTTGAAGTGGCTCGAAGATCGGAGAACGAAAGGATGCTGAAATGGTGCAATGATCCGAGTTACCAAGAGGTGCAAGAATGTTAACCTCATACTTTTCAGGGTGAGAGGTTAAGAAAAGGTCAAGAATATTTTGATGTCGCCCTTCAACACGCGGAATGTGTGTTGGTTCATTCACTAATTGCGCCAAGTCATTGTGCGCGGCAAATAACTCAGCGTACTGACCCTCCGGAGATGTATGGCTCGAATGGGAAAGCCAAGAATTATTGTGGACATTGAAATCCCCAGCAACCACAATTTCACTGTCCGGATAATCTTCTAAGACTTTTGAAATAGAGTCAGAAAGGGCGTCGAAGCCGTTTAGGGTAGCCTCCCTTTCCAAATTTGGGCTTCTGTAAAGAAACCCGAAGTGTAATGGGTGTGATGCAATCCTGAACTTAACCCAAAGAAAGTTAAATTCTGGATCTTGTAAGTCCAAATGTTGCTGGCTCTGGAACACCACACCATTATGTATGTATACCATCTGGCCTATGGAACTGAACGTGCGTGTATACCGCAAAGAAATTTGTCTTCAGCCCTCGTATGTTCGCAAAATGTATTTTAAATTGTAACATACAGAAAAACAAAACAATATCAAAGCATAAATACAAATAACTGTGCTGCCGCTGATAGACCCAACAAATCTTCAGTGTTAAACCTTCAACACAAATCAGGCAGCGACATGAAGAGAGCACAGTCGTTTGTATTGTGCGAAAAGAAAGATGGAGAGGAAGGGGGAACACAGGAGAAGGGGAGCATAAAAAAGCCCATCGTCGATGATGATGTGTCTGACTGCTGGTGTTATTGTTATTGTTGTTGATGTTGTGTTAGTTTAGTGGTTTATTGTTTATATTATATTTTTAATCTTTTCTGTGTTTGTGAAATGAAATGCGTCAGAATTCTCAAGAGCTTCAAAGTCGCCATCGAAGCTATAAATGTGACGTGGAATTCTGCTTACACATTCTGACACCCTTGAATTGAGGTCGTGAACCGGGAGTTCGTGGATTGTTTGGCGAAAAGTATCCGAGTAGTAATTTTGAAAATGCTCTGCAATCTGTGTGCTATCTGTGACTGTGTATGTTTTATAGTGTGGCAGAAAGGGGACTTCTTCCCACCCATAATTTGATATATTTGTTTGAATGCGGATTGCCCAGGTTCTATATATTGCAATCTATTACTAAATGTATTAGCTTGTTCTATTTTTACTAATTCTTGAATGATTGTTTTTAGGAGTTGGACTTGTTTGGATAATATGCTGTACTCACGGAATTGCCGGTTTCCTTTCCGGTGGCAAAAGTTTTTGAGCTATTTCTGCCATTGGTGCTTTATTTTAAAAAATTTCTTGATGTTTTCGGGAAGGGGGAAATTTTTCCCTTTGAACTCTAACTTTTCGGAGTGTGCGTCATGTATGGATGAAAAAGTGTTATTAAAATCTTTAATAACAGCATCGATTTCTCTATTTTCTAAGCTTATATTTGTAGGTGGCATTAAACACTGTGATGCAATATCCATATCTGAACGGAAATTATACCAGTTGGTATTTTTGTATGACGTAAAGACATTTGGTCTTTTTAACCCTTTGACTGTCCCCATACAAATTTTTTTTTTACAACATACGTCCACAGTAATAATTTGGTAATAATGATGTGCATCACATGTGATACACGGAGCAATATTTATACTTTTTATTTTTCAAACGTTCTGTGCATCACATATGATTCCTGTAATTTTTATTCGTTACTTTTTATTTATTTTGTCGTATAGTGTTGGCAACACTGAAATTAATACATATGTGTTCATACAAAATGTTGTTAAAAGAAATAAGACCAATTCTGTATCACATATGATGCACAAGCGCATCAATCATAACGTCTGTGCATCATATAGGACAGTCAAAGGGTTAAAAGAATTTCCGAGCATTGGAGTGGTAACGTCAGTTTAACTGGGAAATGATCCGAGAATGTGGATATCGTTGAAATCTCAAAGTTCGTGTTCATTCTGTTAATAAAATGAGCACTGACAAGAAAATGGTCGAGAAAGGAGGGACCATTTGGATATGATGCTGTTGTACTACAAAGCCTTGAGACGTTTAACGAGTTGCGTTAAGATCACCTCCAAGCATAAATCCATCAAAGGTGCTGCAAAATTGAAAAAGTTTATTTATTATTCATTTGGTCTGCGTTGGTGTTTATCAGTCATTCACATAGACTAGAAAATCGACGCTGATGGACGGAATGGGGTTCTCAAGTCTCTGTCGTTTGCGTTCATTTTGTTGAAATGTCGCCATATTGTTTGCCGGTGTGTTGGTGTTTGCCACGGACGGTTGTGGCTGGGAGGTTATTGCAACTTCTTCGGTGACATCGTACTCCATACCAGGAGGAATGGAATCAGGCATCTCGCATGCAATACAATGCAATTTGTATTTTTGTAGATTGTATTTTTATTTAATTAAAGTTGAATTTTGATAAAATACTTGGAAGTATAAAAAAACACGTCTGTCTCTCTCAACAGTTGTCAGAGTTTCCCCCTCGTTCAAGGAGCCGAACAAATATATTTAAACACCTCAAGCCGTCCTCGATCGACCGTCTACGTCACGAAACAACAGGTACAGCACCTTATCCAATTTCGATGACATGGAAGTGGCACAAGAGTCAAATGTTGTTGAGGAGGTGAGGCCTCCAAAACCACCACCGATCGTTGCTGACATTTATTAACTCTCAATCCATCTTTTAAAGGATTGAGAGTTAATAAAGCAGCCTTTATACATGTGCAGTACACAATAACATCTTAATTGGAAGCCGGAATCTGATCAACATTCATTTCGAAAACATCTTAATTGTCGGCAACATTGAGATTTTTATCCAGGTGATTAATGGAATCGACTTTAATTTGGGTCTGACACTGCTAGTTGTCTAGGATCTATCTGCGTCTCTGGATGTCTTGGAAAGCACAATTTATCCCTTTGTAACAGATTCGCCACAGCCTCCTCCGGCTTGCTGAGAGCAAATTGCTTAAATCTACTGTCACTGGTGGACATTACATTCTGCTTTGTTGGAGACCAAACATATGCTGTGTTTTTATAATGCACCATACAAATTCACAATCTCTTTGTCTTTTTCCAATCTCCTGGGTAAGGGAAAATATTTTAACAACTTTGGTATGTCGTCGCGTTGTTGTTCAAAATTACTTGGAACAGTTGCAAGCGAAGGTTTTTTCTCCAACTCTTCCACACGTTTCACAAATTGGTTCGCACGAGTAACTTTAATTCTTCTCTATTTTTATTTTTTACTTTGAAATTTTCCTTGTCGTTACCAAAAACCATGACGACAAAAAACAGAGTCGTCTTAAGACAATATCAACATCACAACCATCGGCATATAGTAGTCGATAACCATCAATATTGACAACAGCAATAAGAAAACACAAGAGCCGACACTAAACGACGTCGTCTTGTGTCGACGTTGACTCCCGAAATAGGGCTGATTGACTCATTGAACGAAACATTCTTCAGTGATAACCACAATTCATACTTCAATAATTATGTTTTACACAGAAACGATAGAACTGAATCAAGAGGCGGTGGAGTAGCTCTCCTGATTCACCGATTTTTTAAACACACTGTGCTCCCAATTACAAAAACATCTGGCATTGAAAATATATCTATCGAGGTTTCCGTTAACCAGAGACGGGTTGTTACACCGACAGCATATTCCCCTAGGTACTCGAACAATTTTATAAACGACATTCTATCCCTGACACCAATCAATAGAGAATTTATTCTCTTTGGTGATCTAAATGCTAAACATATCAGTTGGAACTGCCATCGAAACAACTCGGCAGGCATCGCCCTAAATGATCTTCAGCAGGTTCGAAATTTGTTTATTCACAATCAAGACAATACGACGTTATATCCCCTCCATAGGGCTTCAGCATTAGATTTAGTCCTAAGTAACTGCTCCCTCCCCATGCAAGTACAGACTCTAGGATATGAAATTCCGATGCAAGATAGAATGTACATCTCTTAGAACAGTCGATCTTGCTGCAACTGGAGATTATATGACGAAGTGATCAATCGCAACATCAGAATTACCACTAACACATACCATTCAAAATTGGCAATTGTCAATGAAATTGATTGGTTTGTGAAGATAATTCCGTGTGCGAGGTACAGAGCAACACCCAAGAGAAACCACTACATACCTTTGCTAAGAGACATTCTCATGCATTTAAGCGAAAGAAATAAATTCAAGAGGAAACAACAACGTGCAACTGACAGTCGAACTGCATTATTCTATGAACAATGCACAAAATGTTTAAATAAAATTATTGACAAGAGAATAAATGCAGAAAGAAATCGTAAATGGTCAAATGTGTGGCAAAAAATTAGGCCGGAAGATAAAGGATTCTGGAGACTAAGCAGCAGCTGAAGAGGAAAGCGAAAAAATCAAATTTCACATTTTGAAATTGGTAACGATAAACTAGTTTCTGACTCAGAAAAGGCCGAAAGCTTAGCCAACACATTTTCACAATCTCATTATCTTACGATGAATTATGACCACTCATCTGAATCCAAAATTAATAGCCATGCTGAAAAATTTAAACGTAAGCCACAAAATGTCAGCAATCCTGAATACTGTTGACTTTATTAATTCACTTTATTGAGATCAACTGTGTGTAATGAAATTCTAGAAAAGACTTACTTACAAGCATAGTGTTGCCAGAGGGGCGAAATATAAGATGATGCCAGATTTGTGTAAATGTTTATAAAGGGTGTTTTTTATTGGGGTATAGAACTTTAAGTTGGCATCACTTTTTTAACTGGCGGCCATTTTGTCAGCTGTCAAGTGATTAATATTTAGTTTGGTTTGCCATTTCATCATGAACAGATTGACAAAAGAACAACGCTTGCAAATCGTGCAAATTTATTTGGAAAGTAATGGTTCAGTTCGCGAAGTTCACCGCAAGCTCAGTCCATTTTATGGTCGACATAATCGTCCATCAGAGCAATTAATTCGGTTAACCATGGATCGTTTTCGCACTACGTTTACTCTATGTGATAATACGCATCCGCAGAGACGTCGAACAGTGCGCACCGAAGAAACAATTGCCGCTGTAGAGCAAAGTGTTGAAGAGAACCCGAATGAACCGATTCGCCACCGTGCACAGCAATTGGAGCTTTGTCCATCAATTGGAAAATTGGACCTGTAGAATTGGCTTTATTCGAGCCAGCCGCGGCGGCCTTCCAATAAAGCCAAATTGATGGACATTAAAACGATTTTCTTGTGTTTTATTTGTATTTATGCTTTGATATTGTTTTGTGTTTCTGTATGTTACAATGGTAGGTTCATTTAAAACACATTTTGCGAACATACGAGGGCTGAAGGCAAATTTCTTTGCGGTATACACGCACGTTCAGTTCCATAGGCCAGATGTACTCGCTCTAAGTGAGACCCAGGTGCTTATGCTTATGCTAAGTGCCAGGGCACTGTTTTTTTTTTTTTTTTTTTTTTTTTTTTTACTAACACTCAGGGGATGCCCCCTATGAATGCAATGCACTGTGTTAGCGATAGGAAATAAGGGTATTGAAGGGAGGGAAGAGGGAGTAGTGTTTGTTGATGTTTACCTTGAATTTGATAATGTCATAGCAGGTAGGAAAAACACTTACTGGAAGATTATTCCACATGCGAACAGTACGGCTGAAGAACGAATTTTCTCTATAGTGCGTTGTCCGGTCAACCGGCCATTTGACAATGAACGGATGAGATTCCCTGGATAGCCGAGTATTCCGGCTAAATGTTCTAACTTCAGGGACCAGACGACGGATATCTTCTGAACAGATACCATTAAAATATCTATAGAATAGCGATACACAACCCACATTTCGGCGATGCTGTAGGGAGACAATAGAGCTGGATACCCTACCATCCCCTATCATCACCACCGCTCTCCTCTGTACACGGTCCAGAAGCTTCAAAGATGTTAATGGAGCCCCTGCCCATATATGCGAGTTGTATTCCATTTTAGGCCGGATGTAGGTGGTGTAAATATTTACGACATCAGATGGGGTGAAGTATTTCTTGCACCGCTTTAAAAAACCCAAACACTTGAATGCTTCTTTCGACACTTCGAATATATGGCTAGCCCAGCGAGCATCACCCTGTATCTTCATGCCCAGAACATCAAGAGTATCTGATACGTCGATATCCACACCACCCATAGATATTGACGACGGTGCTGGATCAGTGGAACGTTTGTGTGACAACAAACAGCACTGGGTCTTTTGTGCATTAAAATCTACTCTGTTCATTTGGCCCCACTCACAAATCGTCGCCAAATCGCGGTTAAGTGAGTTATTCATCGTTCGCCTTTTGTCCTCTATCTCCGAGGGACTTGACCGATGATCAAATGAGTACGAATGACAGAGGTTGCTGTCATCCGCAAAGGAGTAGATTGGGTTCACAGTCTGCCCCAACAGGTCGTCAATGAAAATAAGAAATAGAGAAGGAGGAGAGAAGGAGAGGACAGAGCCTTGTGGAACTCCTGCGGTCAACCTATGCTCGTTGGATGAGACCCCATCTATAACAACTCGTATAGAGCGATCCCTGAGAAAACTCGATATGAATCGAGAGAAGATATTACCGACACCAAAAGCAATAAGTTTTGATATGAGTGCTCCGTGCCAGACCCTATCGAACGCCTTGGAAATATCCAGAGCCACGACCTTACTTTCACCAAGGGCGTGAATAGATCGACTCCATCGCTCCGAAAGGAACGCCATCAGGTCTCCAGTAGATCGATTTCTACGGAAGCCATACTGTCGATCATTTAGAAGGCCGTTAGATTCTAAATACTTAACAAGATGGTGGTTAACCATGCTCTCCATAACCTTCGAGAGCGCAGAACATATTGCAATTGGACGGTAATTCGCAGGATTAGTAGCCTCACCTTTCTTGGGGATCGGCTGAAAATTGGCAACTTTCCAACGTGAAGGGTAAATACCAGCACGGTACGACATGTTGAAAAGATTGCGCAATGGACGAGCTAGCGTCGAAGAGCACTTACATAGGACAAGTGCTGAAATACCATCCGGGCCCGGAGTTTTGTTTACATTGAGATCTGCAAGAACCCTTTTGACTCCAAGTGTTCGAAAAAATATCTGAGGCATCGAACTAGATACGTTTTCGATCACGGGGAGTGGTTGACTGCTGTCTGGCAAAGATGAATTCTTTGCAAATATTTCAGCCAGAAGATTAGCTTTGTCAACCGGGTCCGTGAATATGTGGTCATCGTTAAAGAGAGTTGGAATAGAAGACGAAGAATTGTCCCTTACCCTTTAAACAAATGCCCAAAAGCTCTTACTTCCCCTGGGAGTAGAAAGAACTTTAGCACGAAGACGCTGTTCGTGAAGAAGTTTTTCGCGCCTATGTACCCTGTCACACGATGATCTTGCCTGTTTGCGTAACAGCTCAGTATTGGCATTTTTATTTAAACGCCAATTTCTGAACGCTTCCTCTTTAGATCTGACAGCTTCTTTGCATGTCTGATTAAACCAACAATTCTTTGAAGATTTAATCGAAGTAGACTTCGATGGAATATATGTGTTTATACCAAGAAGAATTATTTTCTCAACCATTTCAGCAGCAGCATCGACATTACTGTCTAGGAAACATAGTTTCCAGTTAAATTGCTGGTAAAAATTGTTGAGCTCGGCCCAACGTGCCTTTTCGTATATATACATTGTCCGCTTCGTGACTGGTTTTGACTCGAAGATCGGAGAACGAAAAGGATGCTGAAATAGTGCAATGATCTGAGTTGCCAAGAGGTGCAAGGATGTTAACCTCGTACTTTTCAGGGTGGGAGGTTAAAAAAAGGTCAAGAATATTTTGTTGTTGCCAACACACATTCCGCGCCACACATTCATTCACTAATTGCGCCAAGTCATTGTGCGCGGCAAAAAGCTCAGCGTACTGGCCCTCCGGAGATGTATGGCTCGAATGGGAAAGCCAAGAATTATTGTGGACATTGAAATCCCCAGCAACCACAATTTCACTGTCCGGATAATCTTCTAAGACTTTTGAAATAGAGTCAGAAAGGCGTCGAAGCCGTTTAGGGTAGCCTCCCTTTCCAAATTTGGACTTCTATAAAGAAACCCGAAGTGTAATAGGTGCGATCCAATCCTGAACTTAACCCAGAGGGAGTTAAATTCTGGATCTTGTGAGTTCAAATGTTGCTGACTCTGGAACACAACACCGTTACGTATATATAACACAAGACCTCTGTGAGAAAAAAAAGAGGAGAGAGTGTGATAACCAGGAATGTGAAAATCCTGTGGATCAGAATCCTCACACACCTGGGTCTCACATAGAGCGAGGACATCCGGCCTATGGAAACTAATATGAGTGTATACCGCAAAAAAATTCGACCTCAGCCCGCGAATGTTTGCAAAGTGAATTTTGTATTTACCTACCATGACACTACCAAACAAAAGACAACATCAAAGCAAAATCACAAATAGTGCTGCCCCCCTCCCGCCACTGTTGTTTCTGTTGGTTGTTCAGTGTTATGCCTACAACAACCAACAGAACAGCGACGAGAAGAACGCAGAACTATTTGTGATATGCGAAAGGGAAAAAGGAGGGGGGAACACAAATGCAAGACGGTATGGGGGGCATAAAAAAGCCCTTAGTGTAGTCTTTTATGTGTTGGTGTGTTGATGCGTGGTGCTGGTTATTATTGTTGTTGTGACGTGAGAGCGCGATGTTTTGTTTTCTATTTTGTTTTGTGTTGTGGCTGCTGATGATGATGATGTAGTTGTTGTTATGAAATGTTGTTTTGTTATTTTATTCTATTCTATTTCGTTTATTTTAACTAAATTGCACTGTTTATTTTATTATTATGTTTCTATGTTATTTGTTCTTATGTGTATTTTAGAGTTTTGATTGTTTATTTTTGTTTTGCATAATTTTTTTTTTTTTTTTTTTTAAAGCACACGAAAAACTCGACGGCCGGACAAAATGTGCATGCACACTGAACGAAAGACAGACAAACACTGAATCTCCAGACTTTTGCAGGATGTGCGAGGATGAGGACGAATTGGAGACAATAGAACACATCCTTTGTCATTGTCCAAGTTTGCAACGCCATAGACAAAAATGTCTAGGGCATAGATTTTTTTTGCTGAACTATGGACATTTCGAAGACAGGTGTTGAAAACATTATTAGTTATATAAGGGGTATTGGATGGTTGAACGACGGGGGATGCGGTTACTCGATGGACTAACAGACTTACATTAACATTACACCATGGACTCTCACATGTTTTTCACTCTTTCCTATATACTTTCTACGCTGTCAATAGAAGGGATTCACAATGGACCCTATGGGTCTCCGAGTGGAGGTGCATCTTAGGATGTACTGTAATTAAATAAAAATCACTTTAGTATTCTTTTCAATAGCCGCTTTAACGACTTTACTATTCCACGTTTATTTATTATCTGTCAAAAAACTTGAGTTACTTAAAACTACCTAAAAGTATCTTAATACATAAATACTAATTCTACTATGGGAAATTGCTGGCTAAGCATAATACATGCCTGCCAGCTACAGCGCGTGTGGACAAATACTCAACAAGGTGTGAGTATTTAGTTACATGCAGACGGCATGGTAACTACGATAATTCAAACACACTACACCTCCCTTTTCAAGAAAAGAGTGATCAACCCTAAGTTGATCATTCTTTAAATGTATTCTCTAAATTTAATTAAAATTAAAATATTTGTATTTAAGGGGAGTTCTTCCCTTCCCCATTTACTTAAAATTTTAATTACAAACTAATGGTATTTATAACAAATTAATTAACTACATTTGTATTTATAATATAATGTTTAATTAAACTATTTTGTTTTCCTGTTTTCCTTTTCAATCATGCTTATATATTTTTAACCTATTTCTATGTATCCGCATGGATTTATTATTCATATCCCTTATTAATATATTATTCATATTATCTATTTCCTCTACTCTAAATGGACCCTTATAGAGTTTATCTAATTTATGTCCAGCTTCATCGCGGACTAAAACTAAATCACCTATATTTGCATTTACTTGTTTGGAAAATCTTTGAGAATTCTCCTGTCTTTTAAATTTAGCGTTCTCCAGCATGCTCGCTGCTCGTCGCTGAGCTACCTGAAGTCTAAATTTAACTTCGCTTCGGTATGATTCTACATTATAGAGAGGTTCTATAGCCTTATCTTCTATAAAGTCTAATGTTGGTGGGATTTTGCCAAAGACAATAGCCATGTGTGGTCGAAGGTGTAGTATTATAGCAATATACGAAAATTTTTATCCATACGTCCCAGTCAGACCTGTCTGATGATATGTAAGTTCTTAAATATTCATTACACGTTCTATGTGAACGTTCAACAGTACCAACGGTCTCGTGGTGGTATGGTGTGGAGTTTAATTTCTCTATTTTCAATAATGCACAAAGTTCTACTAACACCTGGTTCATGTATTCGGTACCCATGTCCGTAACCACTTTGGTCATCGGTCCATATATCAAAACAAATCCTTCCATAATAGCTCTTGCTACGGATTTAGCAGATTTGTCTCTGATGGGTATTGTAATCAAATACTTCGTCAAATCACACATTACCGTGACTGCGTATTCGCTTCCAGCTTCGGACATGGGTAACGGTCCGATTGTGTCAACTATCACGATATCAAATGCCTTTGTCGGAGTCGGAGTTATAACAAAGGGTTCCTTGCCCTTGACCCCTGATTTACTCCTCTGGCACTGATCGAAGCTTCTCACGTACCGAGAAATATCCCTTGTCATATTCTTCCAATAGTATCTTTGGCGAATTTTTCTTAATAAACGGGTCGTTCCAGGGTGTCCACCCCAAATTGGATCATCGTGATACTTCCGTATGATCTTGGCCCTATCGGAAGTGGAATCAATCTTTAATAATGCGGGTACGAGTACAATTCTCAGCCCCTTAAGGGTCTTGTTTCCGGTTTCTTTAAATTTTTCAATGTGCACATTATTGAACAAATTATCCTTTAATGATAATTGTATGGTTGAGAGACTCATTTTATCAGCTACTTTTTCAAGCTGTGGAAGAAATCGATCTAAATCGATAATTCCATTAATAACATGGTCTTTCAACTTGCCACTGTAAATAGTATTTTTTCCTCTTCGGATAAAAAAATTATCCGTGGAAGTGTATAATCGTGGCATTTTATTGTACTCTGAGGCATTAATGGCCTCATATACCCTGACATCATCTGATGTCACTGATTCCGTCCCTGTAACCTTATCGTCCAATTTCTCACGACCTTTCCGTGACTGCAGTCTGGTGGTAACCCTAAAAATTGTGTTGGTATCCGAGTTCTGTATATCGGAGAACTCGATTCGCGACAGCGCATCCGCCGCGTAGTTTTCTTTTCCCCTGATATACTCAATCGCAAAGTCATACTCCTCCAAGTCGAGTCTCATACGCGTTAATTTGGATGAAGGGTTTTTCATTGAAAACAAATAAGTTAGTGGTCTGTGATCACTCCTGATCAAAAATTTCTTACCATAAATATATGGCCTAAAATATTGGATAGCCCAATGAATGGCTGCTAGTTCCTGTTCAATTGTGGATTTATTGCTCTCACCCTGAGTAAACTGTCTCGATGCCACTGGTAACTGAATACCGTCATATTCCTGGCTTAAAACTGCGCCACAAGCGTGTTTACTTGCATCGGTAGTAATACAAAATTCTCTATCGAAATCAGGATATTGTAAAATGTTCGGACTCAATAGTTGACTCTTGAGATATTCGAAAGATCTCTGGCATTCCTCAGTCCACTCAAAAGGAACATTCTTCCTAGATAATTTAGTCAGATGCCTTGATGAATCCGCAAAATTCCGTATGAATCTTCTATAATAGTTGCAAAATGCAACGAAGCGTTTAGCTTCATCACCATTCTTCGGTACTGGGTACTCCTCAATTATAGAAAATTTACTATCATCCGGCAAAATTCCTTTGTCCGTACATTTATGTCCTAAAAATGTCACCTCACGACAAAAAAATGTACATTTATCCGGGTGTAACTTGAGATTATACTTCCGACACATCGAAAATACATCCCTCAAGTTTTGTAACATGTGGTCGCTGGAGCAACCAATGACGACTAAATCGTCCATATACAGGAAAGCTTGGGCTGGTTTTAGCCCTGAAAAAGCCAGTGCCATCATCCTTTGAAATGAATTCGGAGCTATTTTTATACCATATGGTAATCTTTTAAACCGGAAAGAACCCTTCTCCGTGGAAAACGATGTCATATTCCTGGAAACATCTTCCAATTCTATTTGGTGAAATCCTGACATTAAATCCAAACATGAAAAAAATTTCGCCCTACCTAGTTGATCCAAGATATCATCTATACGAGGGAGTGGATATTTGTCAGCTACTAGTTTCTTATTTATCCCTCTATAATCAACGACCAGTCTCCACCGTTTCTGCGTTGTTCCTGGTAGTGCTTTTTTCGGGACAAGTAAAATTGGACTGTTATAGTCGGAAACTGATGGTTCAATTATGTCATCACCTATTAATTTATTCACCTGTCTATTTACCTCGTCCTTGTGAGAGTGTGGGATTCTATAGTTTCTTATATACACGGGTTGTTTATCGTTCAATACAAGCCTTTGCTTATAGAAATTATTGACGCTTATCTTGTCAGATTCCAAAGCGAAAATGTCTATGAATTCAGAGCACAACTTTCTCAACCTTCCATCGACAAACGTAGGGAAATTTTTGGTAAGTCTTTTCAATTTCTCCCTGTCGGCATGGTTGTCATTGCTCTGTTTGACAATATTGTAGTCGTTAAGACTCTCAGTGTGTATTTTAACATTATGAATAATTAAATTATTGTCCGTTGTGTTAATAATTTTAACAAAAGGTTTAGACATCGATGTTATCGTGTTCGCAATATAGACACCATTCATCAACATTTGATGCGGTATCAATACTTCATTTTCTGTGGATTGGATATTGACGAGTCGTATAACTTCCGATCGAGCGGGTAGAGATAATGAATCGACACTTGGTGCGTTCATTAGTGGAATACCAATATCCTCAGGAAAATCATACTGTCTCAGTATAATTAAATCCTGGTCTCTCTGATAATCCAAAATACAATTGTATTTTCTCAGAAAATCTAGACCAATAATTCCATCGGAGGGAATTGGGAAGTCATCCTCGACGACATGGAATTCATGCCCTATGAGAATGTCCTCAATCATCAAGTCAGCATTGACTTTACCTAAGGTAGTCATTAATCTTTGACCTACGCCACTAAGTTTCTTAGTGATACTTATATCCATTTGTTCGTTCAGAACTTTAGCGAGTTTAACAACTGAAATGTCCGCTCCTGTATCAATCAAGAACGTCGTTATCCCTCCATTTAATGAAGATCTGCTACTCAGATAACTATAGAGACCCAAATTTATGTTATATACTTTACTATCTATTGCACATTCAGGGGATGTTGTCCGTTTCCCGACCTGTCCTCGGTTACCAGACGAATATTTCTATTACCACTCCAGTTACTATTGGAGTTGTTGTTACGACCTCTATTGCGGTTGTTACCACCGCTGCCATTACGATAACCGTTATTGTTATTATAACGCCTATTGTCGTTACTTCCATTACTACGACCGCGTCCGTTACCACGGCCATTTCCGCGATATCTATTATTACTCCGTCTATTGGAGCCATAAAACATGACAGAGTTAGGTTGACTGGATGCTTCGGTGCAACTGCTTATAAATTTGGAAACCAATTCATTCATGTTAGCAAACTGACCCGATTCAATGATCAGTTTTACTCTCTCATTATTGGCGTTTTTAGCAACCGCTCTCACCGCCTGCTGAGTCGAATACTTGCCCGCAACTTCCGCCGGTAGTCCATCCGAAATATAGGCACTCTCCAGTGCCTTAGTCAGGTCTTCAACTTCCTTCACATAAGCATTAGCATTTTTGCCAGATTGCCTTATGTTCATCAGCTTTGCTGAAAGTACACTGACCGACTCTCCTTTCACCGAACCTTTCAATTTAGAAACTATCTCCGCCAGTGTCGTCTCGGAGTTTATTAAGTTTCTAGCAGTACCTTTCAATTTAGTTTTCACTAAGTTAACTGCCAATACCTCATGGGTTTCCTTAATGGAATCCACTATACCGATCGCGTCAACGAAACTTTGTAGATTCTCCGGTCTGCCATCAAAGTCAGGAAGTAGCTTTGAGGCCAAGCCGAGAAATTGTGTCACTGATTGAGTCATCGTGGAAGCTTCAAGGGAATTTTCAGTCTCCGCCTGAGGCAAATCCAAACCTTCGATACCTTGTCCTTCCGTTTTATATACTAACTTCTCGTGTAGGGTATCCGGGAGTTTTACGTCCAAGCCCCTTCGTGACAATACGTTGGCGAGTTTACCCCGAACGTCTGCAAAGAAGCCTTCGGCAGTTGCCTTATGAGAAGGTGTGAGTTGAGGGTAATTTACGTTAATTAATACTCGAATTTGTTCAAAACTGTCAAATAATACACTCACGTGTTTATCTACCGTTTCGTCCTTAGTGGGCCTATCAGTGTTCAAACACTTGTAGGACCTATCAAAGTATTCCTTCAACAATCTCAATTTCACTACAATCTGCTGCCAGTCCATACAAAATTCTCCTATCCAATTTAGTTACCACAAAACTTTCTTTAAAAAAAAATAATTAAACAAACCTAAATTCACATAATTTGTTTAAATTTTATCAAGATTATCGTTCCTACTCGCGTACCTTTTACGTAATGACCGTTTGTGCATTAAGTAAATCTTGAGCAGCAGATTAGCTCCGCTTATAAGTGTCAGGCACAAAATAAGGAACCATAATGAGTCAAGTTTCGCAGTGTGATCTATTAATTCAACGTTCGTTATCACATTTGCGTTTGGTTTTTCCAACTTGGACTCTGTTGCCCCCATAATGACAATTTTCACTTAACGAATTAATTAAATTAATAGAAATATATTTAGGAAAACAAAGTTATTTTATTGTCTAAAATCTTAATATATATTTACCCTCGACACTGATTCACTGATTCCCTGATTCACTGACTCTGTCACGCAGTACGTAGGAATTTAAATAGGCATTCTATAATAATTCTATAAATAATAATAATAAAAAAAATTATATTTTTTTTTGTACAGAAATTGTGTTTTCCCCAAATTTTTTTTTACCAACATTTTTTTTCCAAAATTTTTTTTTCCTTACAAATTTTTTTTTCCAAATTTTTTTTTTTCAAATTTTTTTTTTTCAAAAAATTTTTTTTTTCAACAAAATTTTTTTTTCAACAAAATTGTTTTTTTCAGCAAAAATTTTTTTTTTCACAAATTTTATTTTTTTTCGAAATTTTTTTTTTACAAAATAGTTTTCTCAAAATATTTTTTACAAAATTAAGTAACAAATACTTTCTTACAACTTACTAGTTTAATAATATTAGTACTAAACTCGCCGCTGCCGCTTTGGTTGTGTTCGAGAACGCCGTTGCGTTTAAAGTTGATTCTGCTTTGTTGTCTCATTTGTGAAAGACGATTTTGTTGTGTTTGCAGATAGATGGAGTTTTACTTTCTTTTAATTCTTGCAGGTGGTGATTGTTGTTTACATAGTTGTTATTTTTCGTAAATTTGTAATTCTCTCATTTCCCAATCTTTGTTTTTGTTTTGTCTTTGTTTTGTAGATTTGTAATTCTATCTCTTTCCGATCTTTGTTTTTCTTTCTTTTCCAATTCTATGTAATTTTTTTTTTCACTTGGAATGGTATGGAATTTGGAATGCATGTATTGTTGTTGCTTCCCTTTTAACAAAGTTATTTGATTTGCGTGTTTATTGAAACAAATCATTTGTTTCTTTTTATTCCATATTCAAAATATACATTTTTTTTTTTGGTTAAGGATTTCTGTTTGCTTGTTTTTTTTTTATTTTATTTTTTTTTTTTTTTGGAATTTTGGAAAGAATGTTTGTGTTTTTTTTTCACTTGTTACCGTATATATATACATAACGAAAGCCACCGTTTCGTGGTTATAACCATAAATTTTTTGATTAAATCATTAAAAATTTCCAAATCAAATTTCGACATTAAAGTTAGTTTTCCCCTGTCTTCAAATCCAAATGTCGTTACGATTTTTTTTTTTTTATTTACGACTCCTGGCAGGATCGCCATGTAATTAAATAAAAATCACTTTAGTATTCTTTTCAATAGCCGCTTTAACGACTTTACTATTCCACGTTTATTTATTATCTGTCAAAAAACTTGAGTTACTTAAAACTACCTAAAAGTATCTTACTACATAAATACTAATTCTACTATGGGAAATTGCTGGCTAAGCATAATACATGCCTGCCAGCTACAGCGCGTGTGGACAAATACTCAACAAGGTGTGAGTATTTAGTTACATGCAGACGGCATGGTAACTACGATAATTCAAACACACTACAGTACCACCCTTCCTAACCTAAACCGATTATTTTCATATTGTAAACAATAATCTCGCATACAAAACTTAAATTGTGACGTCATTTTATTGATTATATTTTCTCTACCGTACTCAGCAATAATTGCTCATTTCAGTACCATGTAAAACTCCAAACAAGTCACCGAGGCGGCAAAATTAGTGTCTTCTTCGCCATTTGTAACATAAAAACAATTGTTACTTGGCATAAATCATCAAGCCCCAGTTCTTTTATTGTCACAATAATTTCAGTCATTGATTAATCAATACACTTGAAATTCTTCTGCTACAAAGATATACCAATTGTGCTTTCCATGACATCCAGAGTCTCAGACAGATTGTGGTAAACAACTAGCAGTGTCAGTCCAAAGTTAAAACGTTTCCATCAGGGTTTGAATTGCTTGCTTCAAATTAGTAAAAACACATACATTTTTGCTTTGCTTACAGTTGTTTCAGAAAATAGAATGACTGAGTTTCAGTAACTTACTTCAATTGTTGTTGTCAACCAAGCAAAAGCAAAGAGCAAATGAGAAGAACAAAAAGTGGTTGCTTTGCTTTGTTTCAGCGAACTTTCTGGTACCAACAAATTGTAGAATATACAAACGTCCATTTGTAGTTAATATGAAATTGTACGAAAAAAGAGTGTATAGGCAGCACTGGTCTGCAAGTTGCAAGTTTGCGCTGAATAATTAAAATTTAAATTAAATACGAAGTATCTACAAATTTGGCAAATATATTCCGAACTTTGACAAATTACCACCAGATAAGGACCACGTGGTTTGAAACAACATTATCGGCGATTTAATGTTAGAAAGTGGTATTTCTATTCAGCCTGGGTCAAAAGATACATTGATCAGTTACTATGACATGGACAAGGAGTTCCATGAAGTAAGATCAAAGAGATCTAAAAGAAATGTGGACGGCATTAAACTGACGCCGAGTCAAGTCAATAGTGTGATGAAGGCAAATGTAGACATTTCCAACTTTGGATCTACTGTAATTTCACAAAATCGTTATGAATTATTGGAACAACTTAACATTGAAATAAATGAAAGTACGGATACGAGCAAACTGGCAGCTAAGAACGCAGAAAAGCAGACAGTTGAAAAGAACTCTGGTAGACCGGTAAGACACAAATTTTGTCCGCCAATTATATTACATAAAAACACTTGTTGACCAATTAAACGAGAGATCTCCCACTGTGGCATACAGAACTGTTAATTCGTTAAGAAATAAAAATATTGCTCTTTCAAAAAACATAGCAACAATATCATTGTTCTATAAATAGCTTTCGAAATCATAGACAAACCGTCGTATGTGTGAAAGTATTGTCTTGTACTGGAAAAAAACAGTCAGTCAAGTCTGTAAAATGGTAGAGTTATTGATACTTAGTGTTACTGTTCGTTGCTCTTCGTCAATAGTATGTATATATAGAACGAAAAAACATGCAACGGCAGGTCAGTACTTCTGCAGCATGATTAACCAACGACGAAACACGTCTACCTATGGTTGTGTATAGTATACTTTCGCTGACCCATCATTTCTCTCCATTTGACAACACAAACTACGGATCATATAGCTTGCATTCGAGTATAACACACACTTAATATAAGGCAATAACAAAAACACAGCTCACATAGAAATGATGGAAATATTAGGGAGTCAAAATATAAAGTCGTACTTATTTACTCCGCCTGAGCTAAAGAGATTATCGGTAATCTTAAGAAGTTTGTATTAGGTTTGTAGAGGTTTGTGTCTGAAATTTAAATGGCCCTTGCAGGTTCCGAATACAATTGAAACTAAATTAGTTACGCAATATTTCACGAACAATTATTTTGATATGGATTTATTGTTGTTACCCTGGCACAAGGGAAAACTTTAAATGATATTAATAGAATTCGCTATATTTTAAACCAATCTATTGCCTTGGAAGCCGCAAATACTAATAAGAGAGTGATTTAATGCTTTAGATGTCAACGATGGGGGCACTCATCCCGAAACTGCAACTCTAAATTTAAGTGTGTTAAATGTAATAACAATTATGAGCCTGGTGACTGTAATGTTAAAAAGGGGGAAGGTACTCCGATATGTGTAAATAACGAAAGCGGACAAGTCGCCAATTATAAAGGCTGTCCCGCTTACAAAGTTTATATGGAGAAAAGTCTGCCTATTTTCTGCGGCAGACTTTTGTCGGGGTTTTTTCGTGGCAAACTATCAAATGTCTTATTTTGTTCAACTGTGTTAGTCATTTTGCCGCGCGAGTGTTTTTTAGGAAACAACACACATTTCCGTACCATCTCGAAATTAACCTTTAATTTTACCATTATATAAAATTTTTTATCTAATCGTCGTAGAAGCTCTTAAAAATTAATTAAACACTCTTTTGTAAACAATAACACAGGTAAATATTATAATTTACGTATTAAAACTCAATGTCTTAATTATTGTCGACGCTAAATCCAAGGACAGCACTCGCCGATAGTTTTTCAAAATGGACCATAAAAGGGTTCAATTTGTGTATGGTTACAATGAAATATAAGGGGACTATATTCTGAAAATGATAACAAAGCATTGAACAAAAAGTACCGCTGCAATTACACTAAGACTCTGAATTTAGACACAACATTATTTTTTTTAAATACCACAAAAACATATAGCTTTCGTCTCTGCTGCATGTGACAAAATTTCACTGTCATTGAATTTTCGTTGACAGTCGGCCGGTCGGTTTAAAAAATGTGTGTGTATCGGTAAACAAAAGTGTGAGTGTTTTTAGTTTTTCGAACAATCACTGCCCAGATCCCAGAAAGCGTTTTGGGAAAATTTTGAACAAAAAACAGTCACATTTGACTCTTCTAGTAGATTTAAACTATAGAATATGCACTATTTTTTTAATTGTAAATGACTCTGTCGTCAGGAGGAAATAGTACCCTGCGTGTGACGCTTTCCGAAAAAAGTTTATGATATCTGTTTTGATGTTGTTTTCATGTATATTTGTTGTTTTTTTCGCGACCTTAGAACAACAAGGTTTAAACTGCACCAACCCTCGCGCAGGGGTAACCATCTGGACGCGATGCGAGGGCCTACGTGTCAGACGAGCTGGCCATGCTGACGGGAGTCCTCTTCCAGAAATGGATAATCCTTAACGGAAACTCCCTCAGGTCCAACCATGTCAGAAGGGCGCTCGACACAACTAAGAGTTCCCCATCCCCGACTCTCATGTCAACAAATCCATCCAGCGTCTGTTTCTTCCCATATTGGGCGGCTGGATGGTCTGCGTCTGTCTCCATAGGAGCGGCAGTATTTACCACACCTGGCCGTAGGTATAAAAGGCAACACCCCCCCAACCAAGATGAGCAAACTATTCATAAACTCTGCAGGTGGTACCCAGGTAGAACCTGGAAATCCACACGAAGAATCTCCCTCGGGGGATTCTTCGGCCGGGGCAGAATATCTGCAGGCCCCAAACTCATCAGCCCCTACAACTACTAAAACTAACACTGAAACGGATACGAATACGAACACAAATACAAATACGACGAACAATGCAGTGGGAGACTTGGCTGCCTTGTTCGAAGACGCAGCAAGAATAAAAACACCAGATGAATTGGCAAGCGAAGGGAGTCGTAGACTAACTTCAGGAGCCGAGGAATCTGACTCCTCCGGGGACGGAAACGTCACAATCCTTGCAGGTCCATTAGCGGCTAGCAAAGACCGGAAGGATGAAGCAGGCAAGAGCCTTGCTAAAAAGAAAAAGTTGTCAGGAGCTCAGAGGAAAAAGCTCCGAAGAATGCGACTGACAAACGAAAAAGCAACTCTGCAGCAAACTCCCGAAGACGCGTCGGAGCCTACACCTGCGCCAGTAGGTAAAAGAATCCGATCTCCACAGGAGGAATCTGCCGAAGCTGCAACGAAGAAGAGAAAGAGCTTCCTGACATCAGGTAGGACTAAATCTTCCCATCCGAAACCAATAGAAGTCTCTACGCAGAATTCTGGCGATAGTAAGAAGGAAGGTCGAAATCCTACCACGACGTCGGACAACTTGCCTTCCACCTCAAGGAAAGGCGACCTACCAAAGGAACGCCCGTCACTTAAGAGGAAGGCAAATGTTGTAAGTGGTAAGAAGCCGCCATCTTACGCCAAAGTGGCAAAACGTCAAAAATGGGACGAACTATGTTTTGGCGTGATTGACACAAAAAGTGCCACGGGAAAAATCCCGGAAGAGCATAGGTCAGCAATAGAAGAGCTGATAAACACGAAAATCTTGGAGCACGTCCTCGGGAAGGGAGACGATTGCGACGAGATTGAGATCCTGAGCTGCTCCTACGCCAAGGGCATCTTGATGATGCAACTCGCATCAAACAAATGCGTAAACACCTTGGCACGCTTAGTGAAGGATGTTCCTACCCCTTGGGAGGGCGGCAAGCTCGACCTCATTAGGAAAAGGGACATTCCGGAACTTACAAAGGCGTCCTTCTTCCTGAAGGGTTGGGGCAGCAAACTCCCACCCGGGAAAGTCCTCGACGTCCTGGGCAAGCAGAATAAGGGTCTGGAGACGGGCAAATGGGAGATCTTCCACAGGGAAGAGAGCCAAGACGGCACCCTCTTCGTTGTGGGAATCGACCACGGGTCCCTCCAACGACTAAAGGAGATGAAGGGGAGGGCCTTCTTCGTTTCAACAGCCGTGTACATAAAAATCGGCAAGGTACCCATTGGCAGGACGGCAGATAAGCACGACGCTGCCAACGAGGAACCGAAAACAGAGAGCAGTGGTGCACCGCAAAGAGCAGGAGAGGAGGCTGGGGACCATATAACCAGCTCCCAAGAAGATCGACTTCTGGCATGACCGGCATCAAGGTCATCCAGATCAACCTCCATCGGAGCGAAACGGCAACTACCGCGCTGATGGACAACATAATCAAAGGTAAGGTTCATATAGCTTTAATCCAAGAACCATGGACACACAAGAACAAGGTTATTGGTTTAAACAACCCGCTTTACCAACTATTCTACGCAAGATCTGGGGGACGACCCAGAACTTGCATACTCACACATAAAAACTTAAGCTTCTTTTTCTTCCCAGAGTTGTCAACTGCGGATGCGACGGTACTTAGACTTGGGGATGGTAGCCTGTACCTTGCGTCGATGTACCTTCCATTCGACTCGTATTAGAATTCCTTAATAAGCATGATCTTATTACAATAAATACGGGCAACAAAGCCACCTTTATAAATCGAATCAGAGAGGAGGTATTAGATATCACTTTCGGTTCTGAGGAGATAGTAGAAGAGATCCAAGGATGGCATGTCTCTGACAAGCATTCTTTTTCAGATCACCGATACATAATTTTTAGTTTAATGAAACCACCACCAGAACCGCTAAGTTTCAGGAACAAGACCAAAACCAATTGGCACCGTTTCAGAGATCTAGTGAGCAAAGATATAGGGACTTCCAAAGAAATTCTCCAAAACGAAGAGGAAATCGAAGAGGAGGTCCAAAGAGTTACGACAGTATTAGTGAGGTCCTTCGAAGAGTGTTGCCCACTCAGAGAAAGGAGGTCGGCTCAGGAGAAACCCTGGATAACGGGGGAGATTAGAAACCTAAGCAAAGAAGTCCGTAGATCTTACAACAGAGCTAGACGTAAAAAACTTCAAGTATACTGGGACGAATACAAGTCCAAACATAGATTGTACAACAAAGTACTAAGAACGGCGAAACGAAGGTCGTGGAGACTGTTCTGCGAACAGGTCGACACCGTTAACGACATGTCTAAAATAAAGAAATTTCTATCTAAGACACACACACAGATGGAAGCCTTAGTGGACAAAGACGGGAATAAAACAGAAACGTTAGAACAATCAATACAATTGTTAATAAACACACATTTCCCCACGGGCACAGAGGACCCAATAGAGGAACTCAGTCCGACCAGGGAAGTGCAACATACACCTGAGAACATCACGCCAGAAATGGTTAGAGAAGCAGTTAAGAGCTTTTCTCCGTTTAAGGCGGCTGGACCGGATGGCATATTCCCGGCGCTTCTACAAAGGAGCATAGATATAGTGGGAAAACACCTGGCAGGCATCTTTGCATCCTGCCTCAGACTAGCCTATATCCCCAGAAACTGGCAAGAAGCACGAGTTGTTTTCATACCAAAACCGGGGAAGGAAAGCTACGCGATGTGTAAGGCTTATAGACCCATAAGCCTCACATCATTCTTATTAAAAACTAATGAGAGATTGATAGACTCTATGATTAAAAGACAGATCCCGAGCGATCAACTAAAATTTCAACAACACGCCTATGTCAAGGGAAGATCAGTAGAGACAGCCCTGCATGAGGTAGTGCATCTCATAGAAAGCTCTTTCGACGATAAAATATATACACTTGGTGTTTTTATCGACATAGAGGGGGCCTTCAACAACGTGAGCACGCAGACGTTAATCCAATCCTTAGACCAGTTTAGAGTGAACAGGTCGATAATCGACTGGGTGAGCTATATGCTAAGGCATAGATGGATTAATTGCGAATCCCACGGCATAAATATAAGGGAGAGAGTACACAGAGGGACACCACAGGGAGGTATATTATCACCACTCCTGTGGGTGACTACAATAAACAATCTCCTAAGGATGCTGACTGATGAAGGATTCAAGCCAGTCTGCTATGCAGACGACGTCGCGATACTTCTGAAGGGGAAAGATCCAAACAAATTATGCAGAGATGCCGAAAAGGTGCTAACTCTGGCATACAACTGGGCGAAGCCCAGGGGACTGAACGTCAACCCGGACAAAACAGAACTATGTCTGTTCACAAGGAAGACAAAAATTGCACAATACGTCAAACCTTGCTTCAGGAACAAGATCATAGAAATAAACACGAACGTTAAATATCTGGGAGTAATTCTGGACAGGAAACTAAACTGGAAAGATCACATCAACAGCAGAGCCGAAAAAGCCCTCAGATGCTGGTCAATATGCCGTAGAGCAATTGGCTCCACATGGGGCATCCGCCCAAGCATGTCGCACTGGCTATACAAAAGCGTAATAAGGCCGATTATAACTTATTCGTCAATAGTATGGTGGACGGCAATGACAAAGAAATGTAACGTGAAGAAACTACAAGGGATTCAAAGAATTTGCTGCGTAGGAATATGCGGAGCAATGAGGACCGCGCCGACGAGCGCCCTCGAAATTCTGCTATACATCCACCCAATAGATATCCAAATCAAATCCGAGGCAGCGATCTCAGAAAGGAGACTAAGGGCATTGAATGAGTGGATTGAGGATGCACCTCAAACACAACATCAGAGAATATCGGAACACCTAGGAGGGTTCCTGACAACAAACTGTCAGACAGACCGCATCTCAGAAACACACGTGGTTGCGAACTGCACGACAAGAATAGAAGATAGACGCGGACAAGAACACGACACATACACCCAAGACGAGGGAATAGTGGAGTGCTACACAGACGCATCCAAATCCGAGTTAGGAGTAGGCATAGGGATCTACATCCACAATCCGAGGACTGAGTTAGTATACCAATTACCTAAGTACTCAACGATTCTACAAGCAGAGATCAAGGCCATCACAGAATGCCTAGAATGGCTGCGGAACAGAATCACAGGAAAAACTATCTGTATTTTCACAGATAGTCAAAACGCAATTAGATCCCTCAGAGATGATAATGTCAAATCAAGGACACTCATGTACTGTAAGGAAACAATAAATGAAGTATCGAGAAATAACGACATAGTTATAAACTGGATACCAGGACACCAAGGGTTTCCAGGCAATGTCAAGGCTGACGAACTGGCTAAAATCGGAAGGGAATCCGACCAAAATACTCTGCAACTGTCTAAACCTTTTCTTGAGACAAAAAAGGAGTTGAGGGAATGGATGAAGACGACCCATGCCTTAAGGTGGCTAGAGGAACAGGTGGGAAGAACCACAAAGAAACCTGGGGAAACCTCGATTACAATAAAATAAAGAGAATACTCGGGTTTAACAAAAATGAACTAAGTAAGCTAGTTGGGGTCATCACAGGGCACACTAGTCTAAGGGTACACCTATTTAGAATAGGATGTTCCCAGAGCGACGAATGCAGGGCATGTGGAGAGGACGCCGAGACGGCGGAACACTTCCTGTGCCATTGCCCTGCTTTCTCGCAGGTCAGGAAAGTCCATTTAGGAGAGGACACTTTAGATGGCCTATCGGCCGTCAAAGCAATAGACATAAGGAATTTAAGTAACTTTATAGAGGGGACTGAATTCCTAACGTAGGATAAAGGGGAAGGGAATTCGTAGACGAAATCAGGAGCGCATAACAGGCCGAATTGCTGGCCTAGGTGTATGTCAATGACATGAGACGGTCATGGTGCATGACCGATCCTCCATTCAACCTAACCTAACCTAACCTAAACTGCACCAAAGTAGTTTTGATAAAACTTAACATCAATGTTTAATATGTTATAGTTCTTATATGTATATATATAGGATATATAGTATATACACTGAAAACATTTTCTTCGTACTATTTACGAAACATTCTTCATATAGTTTTCTTAAAAAACATTGATATTTTGACAAAACTGAAAAAAAATAGCAATTTAAAAAAAAACCTTTTCTAAATTTTTTTTTTAAAAAAAAAAAGGGTTTTTTGTTTTACAAACTACACGTATGTATACAGGTCCAAATTTTTTTTCAAAAACTTTACAATTATATAGAGAAATGTTTATTTTAATGATTTGCATTTATAGTTTTTTGTTTTATCACAAATAAAGCATCTGCTGAATTTTCAAACATTGTATGTATCCATATTTTTTTTTTTTTTTTTGACTAAAACTCAGGGATGCCCCCTATAAATGCAATGCACTGTGTTAGCGATGGGAAATAAGGGTATTGGAGGGAGGAAAGAGGGAGTAGTGTTTGTTGACGTAGGCCTTGAATTTGGTAATGTCATAGCAGGCAGGAAAAACACTTGCAGGATGATTATTCCACAAACGAACAGTCCGGCTGAAGAACGAATTTTCTCTATAGTGCGTCGTCCGGTCAACCGGCCATTTGACAATGAACGGATGAGATATCCTGGATAGCCGAGTATTCCGGCTAAATGTTCTAACGTCAGGGACCAGACGACGGATATCTTCTGAAAAGATACCATTAAAATATCTATAGAATAGCGATACACAACCCACATTTCGGCGATGCTGTAGGGAGACAATAGAGCTGGATACCCTACCATCCCCTATCATCACCACCGCTCTCCTCTGTACACGGTCCAGAAGCTTCAAAGATGTTAATGGAGCCCCTGCCCATATATGCGACTTGTATTCCATTTTAGGCGGGATGTATGTGGTGTAAATATTTACGAGGTCAGATGGGGTGAAGTATTTCTTGCACCGCTTTAAAAAGCCTAAGCACTTGAATGCTTCTTTCGACACTTCGAATATATGGCTAGCCCAGCGAGCATCACCCTGTATCTTCATGCCCAGAACATCAAGAGTGTCTGATTCGTCGATATCCACACCACCCATAGATATTGACGGCGATGCTACATCAGTGGAACGTTTGTGTGACAACAAACAGCACTGGGTCTTTTGTGCATTAATATCTACTCTGTTCATTTGGCCCCACTCACAAATCGTCGCCAAATCGCGGTTAAGTGAGTCGTTCATCGTTCGCCTTTTTTCCTCGACTTCTAGAGGACCTGGCCGATGATCAAATGAGTACGAATGACAGAGGTTGCTGTCATCCGCAAAGGAGTAGATTGGGTTCACAGTCTGCCCCAACAGGTCGTCAAGGAAAATAAGAAATAGAGAAGGATAGAGGACAGAGCCTTGTGGCACTCCTGCGGTCAACCTATGCTCGTTGGATGAGACGCCATCTATAACAACTCGTATAGAGCGATCCCTGAGAAAACTCGATATGAATCGAGAGAAGTTATTACCGACACCAAATGCAATAAGTTTTGATATGAGTGCTCCGTGCCAGACCCTATCGAACGCCTTGGAAATATCCAGAGCCACGACCTTACTTTCACCAAGGCGGTGAATGGATCGACTCCATCGCTCCGTAAGGAACGCCATCAGGTCTCCAGTAGATCGATTTCTACGGAAGCCATACTGTCGATCATTCAGGAGGCCGTTAGACTCTAGATACCTTACAAGATGGTGATTAACCATGCTCTCCATAACCTTCGAGAGCGCAGAACATATTGCAATTGGACGGTAATTCGCAGGATTAGTAGCCTCACCTTTCTTGGGGATCGGCTGAAAATTGGCAACTTTCCAACGTGAAGGGTAAATACCAGCACGGTACGACATGTTGAAAAGATTGCGCAATGGACGAGCTAGCGTCGAAGAGCACTTACATAGGACAAGTGCGGAAATACCATCCGGGCCCGGAGTTTTGTTTACTTAAGAACCCTTTTAACGCCACGTGTTCGAAAAAATATCTGAGGCATCGAACTAGATACGTTCTCGATCACGGGGAGTGGTTGACTGCTGTCTGGCAAAGATGAATTCTTTGCAAATATTTCAGCCATAAGATTAGCTTTGTCAACCGGGTCAGTGAATATCTGGTCACCGTTAACAAGGGTTGAAATAGAAGATGAAGAATTGTTCCTTACCCTTTAAACAAATGCCCAAAAGCTCTTACTTCCCCTGGGAGTAGAAAGAACTTTAGCACGAAGACGCTGTTCGTGAAGAAGTTTTTCGCGCCTATGTACCCTGTCACACGATGATCTTGCCTGTTTGCGTAACAGCTCAGTATTGGCATTTTTATTTAAACGCCAGTTTCTAAACGCTTCCTCTTTGGATCTGACAGCTTCTTTGTATGTCTGATTAAACCAACAATTTTTTGGAGGTTTAATCGAAGTAGTCTTCGAGGGAATAAACGTGTTTATGCCAAGAAGAATTATTTTCTCAACCATTTCAGCAGCAGCATTATTGTCTAGGAAACATAATTTCCATTTAAATTGCTGATAAAAATTGTTGAGCTCGGCCCAACGTGCCTTTTCGTATATATACATTGTCCGCTTCGTGACTGGTTTTGAAGTGGCTCGAAGATCGGAGAACGAAAGGATGCTGAAATGGTGCAATGATCCGAGTTACCAAGAGGTGCAAGAATGTTAACCTCATACTTTTCAGGGTGAGAGGTTAAGAAAAGGTCAAGAATATTTTGATGTTGCCCTTCAACACGCGGAATGTGTGTTGGTTCATTCACTAATTGCGCCAAGTCATTGTGCGCGGCAAATAACTCAGCGTACTGACCCTCCGGAGATGTATGGCTCGAATGGGAAAGCCAAGAATTATTGTGGACATTGAAATCACCAGCAACTGCAATTTCACTATCCGGATAATCTTCTAAAAATTTTGAAATGGAGTCGGAAAGGGCGTTGATGCCATTTAGGGTAGCCTCCCTTTCCAAACTTGGGCTTCTGTAAAGAAACCCGAAATGCAAAGTGTGTGATTCAATCCTGAATTTAACCCAAAGGGAGTTAAATTCTGGATCTTGTGAGTCTAAATGTTGCTGACTCCGAAACACCACACCATTACGAATATAAACCACAAGACCTCTGTGAGAAAAAAAAGAGGATAGCGTGTGATAACCAGGAATGTGAAAATCGTGTGGATCGGAATCCTCACATACCTGGGTCTCACATAGAGCGAGGACATCCGGCCTTTGGAAATTTATGTGTGCGTATAACGCAAAAAAATTCGTTATCAACCCGCGAATGTTCGCAAAGTGAATTTGAAATCTACCTACCATAACACTACCAAAAAACAAAACAACATCAAAGCAAATTACAAATAACTCTGCACCCCTCCCGCCGCTGTTATTTCTGTTAGTTGTTCAGTGTTATACCTACAACAACTAACAGAACAGCGACAAGAAGAATGCAGAATTATTTGTGATATGCGAAAGGGATTAGGGAAGGGGGAACACTTGTGCAAGACAACGAGGGGGGCATAAAAAAGCCCTTGTTGTTGTGATGAGCGAGGGAGATGGTCCGGTTTATGTTGTTGTTGGTGATTGTTGTGTTGTGTATTGATTTTAGTTTGTTATTGATGTCTGTTTTGTTATGTTTCACTTAGTTTTGTTATTGCACTGTTGATATAATTGTTGTTTTCTATTATTTCTCTTTGTATTGTATTTCCGTCTATTGTTTCTTATTTTGAAGTTATTGATTTTGTTTATTTTATGTATTTATTTTTTTTTTTTTTGTTGTTTTCATTTGTTAGACAGAGACGGACAAGACAAACGGGACACGGACGGAACAAAAAAAATTGTGCGTGCACAATGGACGAAGCACAGAACACTACTGGACAAACTGGACAAATATGGATACAAACGTAAGTTGTGGTTGTAAACATTCTACACACAATGCAAACAAAATCATTTTGCGTTTGATGCTGTTACGGTGCAGACGTTCTTTTTAGCTCTGGTACGATTTAAATTTATTAAGAAAAATGGCAAGAAAAATAAAAGATTCTGAAATTGAAAAAATTTTAACCAATTTTGTTGATTCCGATATATCTGACTTGGAAGAATCTGAAGAAACTGAACTTATAAACAACTTGTATGATGCTTTTGATAATAATAAAAGGTTTTTATTACAAGAACTTTCTAGAGAAGGTCCATATGAGATCAACATACAAGATATTAATGTTGATAATAACAATGATAGTGATATAGTTAGTGATCTCGAACAAAGTCTTGCAGTTGATGGAATCGTTCAAGAGAGTCCCACAATTTTTCAATCTCCACAAGTTCCACTTAAAAAGGCTTCCCAACTTCGTTGGAAAAAAAGCTTCTTGGACTAATCCAGAGACTCTTTTTTCTGAAACCTACCCAAAGAAAAATATTAAATTGCCTGTTGAATATTTTTTGGAGTACTTTACAGAAGACTTTCTTTAACAACTTGTGTCTTCAACAAACCAGGCATCAATGATTAAATTAGGGAAATCTCTCAATTTAACCAACGAAGAAGTTCTAAAATTTCTAGCTCTAGAAATATTGATTGGTACCATTGGCTATCCGCGTTTGGAAATGTATTGTACAATGGGCACCCTAATACCATCATTCCCAGAAAATATGGCCAGGAATAGATTCCATTCTTTGCGAAACAATTTAAAGTTCACAATAGACCAACCAGGAAGCAATAGATAAAATTCGCCCTATAATAAATATCTTTACAAAAAATCCCATGTTATTTCAAAAGATGAAAATCTTTGTGTGAATGAAATGATGGTTCCTTTTAAGGGAAGAACCACATTGAAACAGAACATGCCTAAAAAAACCTATCAAATGGGGAATGAAAATATTTTGGCTTTGCAGCTCAAAAGGCATAGTTTATGATTTTGAGATATATCAGGGAAAAGGAACAATAATAAAATAGAAAAAAATCATAAAATATATTTTGATAATTACTTTACGACTCCTAATTTGGTATTATATTTACGTCAAAAAGGAATTTGGGCTACAGGTACTATAAGAGGGAACAGAGTCGGCAAAGTTGATATTAAATCGGAAAAGGATTTGAAAAAAGAAGGCCGTGGAACTTTTGACATCCGTATAGAAAGAGCGGACAATATTTTTTCTTCTAAGATGGCTTGATGGGGGAATTGTGCAACTTCTGTCATCAATTCATGGCCATGTGCCCGTTAACGAAGTGTCGCGATTTTGTGCTGAAAAGAAGAAAAGTTTCGATATAACACAACCAAACATTGTGTCAGAGTACAACATCAATATGGGAGGAGTAGACAAAATGGATTTTCTCCTTTCTTTATATAGAATATCGACTAGATCTGGGAAGTGGACTCTTAAATTTTTTGACCACTTTATTGATTTAGTTGTATGTAACTCGTGGTTAGAATATAGAATGGATCACGATAACAATAATATGAAAAATAAATATATGGACTTACTAAGCTTTCGTAACGATATTGCTAATGGTCTTGTAGCTCGGTCTAATCAACAGGCATGTTCTCGTAAGCATGGACGTCCAACAGTATGCCAAAATGAGGATACTCCAATGACTTCCGGTAAAAAACGTAAACCTCCTTCTTCAATTTCTGTTCGATATGACGGAAATCAGCATTGGCCAGAACACGCGACGGATAAAGGTAGATGCAAAGTCAAAGGATGTAAAGGACAAACCAGATACAAGTATTCAAAGTGCAACGTTTTCCTGTGCATTCCCAATGGATTGAGAAATTGCTTTAAGGAATTCCATTATATATCAAATGAATAAATTATTGGTAAGATATTTTTTCAAATGGTATGAACTTTATGTATTAAATACAGATTTATGTATTTTTTTTTAAATTGTAGTTTTATAATCTTTAGTTTGTCCATGCAAGTATATTCAATGTTTGCTTATATTAAAAAAAATTAATTTTCTATGTTAAAACTACTAAAATAAATAAAATTTCAATTATAAAAAAACATAATATACTAGCATTTTTTTACCATACACGAAATTTGTATCCATATGGATACATTCCAAAACACACATTTAGGATAAATTTTTTTAAAAATTGAGTTTTGATTGTTGTACCCTGGGCCAAAAATAGTAAAAATTCAAAAAATTTGATTTTTTTAAGCAACCCAGTAAAAACTTGTAGCGAAAGGGTTAAAAAATGTGTGCGAAATACTCAATACTTTCCCAATACTGTAGGCCATGGTTGTAGGTGATTTTACTATTGTTGCTAGCACTTGAGCTGCATCCCTTTCACCAGACTTGTATGAACCCTGTAGTCAACCAAGAACCATATATCTTTATGCCACCGTTTTTTTTCTACTGACCATTGTTGATATGTCAACAACTTTTCTTTTATGTGGTATAGAATCATTAGAGACAATAGTTCTAGTTTAATTTTTATTATTATGGCCGCCACAGCTGACTGGAGAAAAGACTTGTCTTGGTTCTCTGGTGCTGTTTGCAATTAAGTTGTTGTTGATTAAAATAATTTATAAAAGACTTCAAAAAGCAATGCACATTATACAAAAATTCATAATGCCAATACAAGATTACTTTGGGTCGGTAGAAAATTTTCTAGAAAACCAGTACAGTTCTACTATTGACACTTCCTGCAGGGAACTCACTCACTCAAAACGGAAACAAGAAAGAAAACAGAACTTGCACAACATATTGTGAATACAGGTCACACAGCTGACTTTGAACATTTAAAAATAATAGACAATGAGAATGTAGAGAGCAAGACACTGACGAATTCAAGTGAAAATATATAGAACAATGAATGTCAAAAAACACAGACAACATAAGTTCCTGCTACAGCGTTGCAATATCGTTATTTTAAGTTGTGGTAATGTTGTATTTATGTCCAGATAATGTAATATGTAATACAATTGACTAAAGTTAATATCTATGTATGTAAGTCATGAATGGTCGTTGTCATTTTGTAAATTGTAATGTGTTTTATTTAAATAGACAAATCCTTGAAGAAGTCAACAAATTATTGACGAAACGTTGGGTGTAAATGAAAATAAACTTTTTATTTACGATCAACATAGGTCTAATTTGCTTAATAAATACATCACTATCAACAAAAACCGAACTGACCGCCGAACACGCAAAGTCTGAAGTGCTTGGAAATCTTATTAAACAGGCCAAGACTAACAATAGTTTGTAAAGCCAACTTATGTAAGTATGTTTAAAATCAAAATGTTTTAGTATTTGATTTGAAAGATTTCGTCCATGTGACGCGTTTGTCAAATCGCATACGATTTGTAAAACGTCAAATTTATTTCAGCATGTCTGCTGTTCACGCGTTTTGATTACTTGGTGCTATTTTTTAAAGTTGTATTTGAAAATGAAATACATATGTTTTAGCTGTCAAAAAAATCTAGTTTATATTTACATATTACTCCGTAAAAATCATAATTGTGTAATATTAGATTTAAAAAACATCCGACAATTGGCGAAAGAAAATTGTGAATACGTATTAGTTGTCAAAAAGGGAAAAAATATTTCAGTAAAATCGAATTTATATTGTGTGTTGAATTATTGTTGAATTTTTTTCCACTTTTAAGTTCTTTTTCTTTTTTCACATATTACACGAAACTTCATCGAGTTGACCGTTTACGTCAAACGAATTGCCGAATATAATGTTTTCAAAAATCAGAGACAGCGACGAAAACAATGAAAAATCTGTTAGTTAAAAAGTGTCAATATATTGCGATTGACTTTGCAAAACCCCGGGTAATCCAATAACATTTGTATATTTTATATTTTGAACGGAAACTGTTCGCAAACGTTCTTAATTGTTTTCCAAATTGGAAGGAAATTTATTTAATTTTATTTGTGCGTTATGAAATTAGCAGTTTGGAACTCTGTTTGAGCAAAATACATCAGTTTAAATCGGTTTGTCTATGCGATTTGAAGTCGCTAAAGTTGTTGCGAATGTGAATGGCAGCACACCTTTTATGCGATTTCAAATCGCAATCGCCAAAACCAAGCGAAATGTGTAAAGTCTTCTGCAATAGAGTTAATTTCGTTAAGAGATCCAAAACAGTTGTTAAAGTCGAAATATTCAGATTAATCATTTTTTAAATTTTCATGTATTGTTAAGAAGACTCCATTTGATTATATAAATTTTATGTTTCTGTTGTCTCACTTTGAACAATTCTAGCGAATCGTGTTTCTCAATTTGCTCCACATCTTGTTTTATGATCTTCGGTTAAGTAGCCTCCGAGGTCGCATATGATGAAACTCTTTTAACCACATGGATTATTGTTCACTTTTTCGTTGTGACATTGGCCTTGGATTAGCTTATTAAAAGGTAGGTCCAAAATGAAACGAATGGTCTGATTTTTTTCAACACACTATTTTTGTAAATATTTATTTATTTATGTATATACTTTTTTTTTTTAATTTACGGAGATATAAGATATGTATGCATATATCGAATAGAAAACACACACGTGAGGGATTTATATATACATAGAAGGTGCGTACATATCTAGTGGGATAATTATCCCATCGAGTCGTAGTTTTTCAATAGAAGTTCTTAACAATGGAATATTGAAAAATAATGACTTATTGGTTAAGCTGGGCTCAGACTGCAATCGCGAGACCCGTCAGGTTGGTCTCATGTTGAGTACGTACGTACGCACATGGCATTAGGTGTTTGGCAATAGATGCACAACAAAGTTGATTCACATATTTTGAGGTATGTATGTATGTAGGGATATACGACCAGGTTACGCTTTATACTGATGTACAAAATAACATTTGTGCATTCTATTTCTGGGTATGTATTTAATTAGATATTACATATGCGGGTACATTAATCGTACATTTTCCGTTGTGTTATATATTTATATGATTACAATTTACCTAAACCAACACATATTTCCAAATACGATTGGTTTGCTGGTTTGTGCCGATTTCGGTGACATAGAGTGCTGACCCATTTACAGAGACGGCGACTGAATGTGGGTTTTTGAATTCGCCCCAATGACCAATGATTGTTTCTGAACGGGGATCTAAGGTAAAACCTCGTACTGGCAGCATTGATGTGGGCCCATTCACGGCATACACAAAGTTGCCATAAGCAGCCACGCCAAAGACTCTACCGAAGTCGGGCTCTTGTATTGTTGCTGCAGGTTGACCCTCTCCCTGAGATGACTTAAGACCAGCCCTGCAAGTGTTAATCGTTTTTAAAAATTTAGACACAGAAGTAAAATTATTTTATCGCACTTACTTTGGGCAGACTACTCTCATGTTTTCACGATCAGCTATGCATAGAAGGTCCAGTTCTTCCAGTAATGTGATGGCATGTGGTACTTGAAGGGAAAGGAATTCTAAAAATCAAACAAAAATCAGATACCATTGCATTGGTATTGTCCAGTTTATATGGGTTAAGTATGTATGTACATATGTACCTGGAGGTTGGGGTATAGTGCGTAGTAGTCTTCCAGCTGCATTGAACTTTAGGATTCGCTGATTGCAATAGCCGTCGGCGACGAAAAACTAAAAATATATACACATCAATTGTAGGTTATGGCACTAATTTCAAAAAAATGTACTTCTCCAGTTGTTGCCACAGCAATTGCTGTGGGCTTGCAAAGATGGTTGACCGAGGAGCCAGGTCGAAAGCGTTTTCCAATAGTCAACTGGGGCTTATCCTCAAGAGGTTTAAACTTGTGGAAAAGAGGGCAGTGACATTAGTTGAATAATTCAAAACAATGGCTCGTGTATTTATTTGTACCTTGAAAGCCTGGTGCATAGCCACATCGGTAATCCAATAATTGCCATGGGTGTCTATGGTCATGCCGTGTGGCATATAGAACAGATCTTCGCCCCATCCGGATTTGATGGACCCAGTCTTAGGGTCCAATACATAAATGGTTTTTTCTGCTATAGGCCCATACTCAATCATGTGGTATATATTGCTTTCGTTAAAGGTGCTAAACAAATGACAAAGATATGTAGATGACCGTGTTAGTTAACAAAAAAATGTTACCCTACTTTGCGTCCCAGTACCTATCGGCACGGTGGAATATGACAGGATTTCCTTGGGGATCTATAGATACGGCAGTAACTTGACCAAACCTGTGGCTGGTTGTTGGCCAATTTTCCACAAGCACAGGCGTGGGCACATTTGTTCCCGCTGTAGGGTAAGTATTATCAGATGGTGCTACCTCCAATACCGAACTAGCTTCGTTATCAAAGGCGTTATTGTAGTTCTCCATATGTTCACTTTGTGTCTAGAATATAATTAATTTTTGCATATGGAACTACTTACACGTTTGCACATATGTACATTGCCTACCTCTGTATTCTCCTTAAGGTGCCTTTTTATGAGCGCCCTCACGTCATTGAAAAATCGTTCATTCAGTGGTATATTATCCTCCTGGAATTCCATATGTTGACTGGATTGGTATTTAGCCTCCGTGCAAATGGTTACGACCATACACACCATCCAAACAAGGCCAAACATTCTCCCCATGATGAACACCTTTACCGTCGAATATAATTTTCGTGTAGTAGTTTAAATTATTTTGATTTTTCCAATAGTCGAGAAAACTACTATATTACACTGGCGCTCTATATGTGAGGGAATGATTTTTCTAAATTCTGTGTAGCTTAGTTCCAATGATAAATATTTAAGTCTGACGCATGCGCTAGGCTGGTGAGAAATATTGTAGTATCCATAAAGGCCGAAACACGATGTCGGCATCGTACGTTTCTATCGTAGTAAGTATGTATGTATGTACATCGGAAATAAAGCTGAGACATGTGTACGTATTGGTATGACATGCTGCACATGTATTACGGGTGCTTGATTGGTAGCCCGTTATCTAGCCGAGTAAGTGGTTTAAAGCCGATACATCTTCATCAAAAAATCGGTGTACAAAAATGGAATGGAGATTATTTTTGACCGTATGAAGGAAATCCGACTCCAACTCCTATTTTTTTTAATTGTGAACTCCATCTCCTACCCAGAGCACCTCAGACAAGGCAGTATGAACAACTTTGTCAGTGTGGCAAATTTACTAACGGTTAAACAATTATTTGCAACAATTATGTTTTCCCATGATTGCGCTACACGTTAATAAGAGTAGCGTTGCCAATGTTACATATTTATCTGAAGATATATTCTGTACATCCTACAAATACGTATTTTCTCGCTTGTACATTTTTTAAATTAAAAGGACGAAATATTTGATCATCTTGGCTGAAATCAACTTAGAAATTATAAGCTAGGTAAGTGATATTGCCGTGAATCCTCCCCAAGATGCATACACACGAATCAAACAACGGCTAATCGAACATTTCTCCGTTTCCGAGGAATTTTGACACAGATTGAGAGTATCAACGCTGCTATACGTAATCTCCAAAAATCCAGAAGTCGATCTAGAGGTAGACGCTGAGAATTGACCCCTAGCCGTAACGCATCAGAGTAAAAGCACGTAAGTATCGTCCTCCATGTTCTTTTGATTGTAACTCGGGATCTTTCAACCCCATCACCAGAGGCGACAAGTTGTCGGGGGAACTCAACAAATCGCCTCTTTATGTACGACAAAGTCGTAGGCAAGCATTTTCTTGTGGATACAGGCGCTAATATATCAGTCTTAACGGTACGGTATCCATTAACAAGAAAATGTGAAAAATACAAACGTTTTGCTGCCAACGAGTTAAAGAAAATTCTGTCAACATTATTTGGTTTATGTCGAAAGCTTCCGTGGAAATTCGTGGTTTGTGATGTTACCCATCCCATAATCGGCGATGACTTCTTAAGGAATTTTGTTCTTATTGCTAACATCAGAAATGCACAACTTATTGACTCAACAACCGGTCTATCCGCGAAAGGAAAAACAGAACATCTTCCGAACTACTGTGAAGTGAAAACGGTTATAAATTCCACACCGTACTTGCTTTTGAAATATTCGCAAATAAGTAACCCGTCAACTGCTGTTGGAAAGATGTTGCATAACATACATCATGTTATTGAGACAACAGGGAATCCGGTTACCCCAGGGCCTCGTCGACTTTCTGATGAGTTAATTGTAGTGACCAATTTGTTTCTTTATCTAAAGTTGTATTTCAATATGAATCATCATTACCACCAACAATATTCCCATCAGCAGCTGTCAAAAAGTCTGATAAGTAGCAAAAGTAGCGAATAGTTGATTGAAAACATTCCATATAGCCCGATTTCAGTGCAGTCTTTGTTTTTTTGTGATGACCTTCCAAATTCTGCATTCTACACAATTTTCCGAATTGATTTCTTTTTGCAAAACATAATTCTACGTCAAATTTAGATTTAAGGAAATTAATTTTGGTAGTTTCCATAGACCAGTTCTTTCTAAAATGTTATATCTCTCAATGATTCATAATATATTACCAAACGTTTGCGTTGATCGAAATCAAAACCATGACAAAATTTAGTAATATGAAAGGCATTTACCATTATTTTTCTTAACGTACAATATTTTTAAACTTATATATCCTGAAAATCTGAAATACATTCGTTATCGATCCTGTCCATCATTAATCGGCCTAAAGCGCCTTGGAGACGATCAAATAATTCCATCAATCGCGTGCATATGTATTAGTGTGTGCCTTCGTGTTTTGCCCGCAAACGCACCACAAAATACGGCAATCATCACTTTGTGTTTGACTTCGTTGTGTTCGGTTGAAACTTTCATACTACTTTTGCTGCACTCCGCTAACATCACTTTTTGTTCGTTTTCGTTGTGTGTTCGTTTGATATGTCGTCGTCGGAGGAAGAAGATTTGCTTTTGTTAGCATGTGCTGCAATTTTAACCCTTTCGTTGGATTTGTCAAATATATTTGACAATTAATGTACTCTACTTCTATAGACTTTTGCAATATATTAATTTACAGTTATTAATTTTTTTTTGTTTTAAATGAAATGCCGATACTTATGCTATTTATAAATGTTATCGTAATAGGTCTTCGCTTTGTTTTGTTATTTTTAAACGAATTGTTAAGAAGTTGACACTTTGTTTGTAAAAACAGCCAAATTTTGATATTTTTACAAACACAAAAAATAATATATTGAGTCATCGAACGATATCGACCAGTATTAATAGCATTGATAGAGGTATAAAAAAATGTTTTCTAAATAAAAAATTAAAAAAACATAAAGCGGGACCTTTTGGTGGTTGTTTTTCGGTTCTCGACATTTAGGATTATCATCCTCTAAAAGCCGCTGTGACCACCAAAAACAAAAATTATTATTTTTCCCAGCATCAGCGTCATCATATTACACTAAATTCAAATTTTCGCATTGTTAGCTCGACTAAAATTTTTTTTGACACGGAAAGGGGTAATAAAAGAAAAAGAAGTCCAGAAAAAGAAAATGTGGATGCAAAATTGGTTCAAAGAACCACATCGGTTTACGCACGAGAATCTTTTGGAGAATCCCGCGCACTTGTCCATCTCGCACAATTTTTTGCTACTGAATGAGTCATGCTTGACAATCGTAACTGGAGACCATCAACGAAAACGCCATCAACGAAAATATCAAAAAATTTTGTTTTTTATGTCAATCATTGCCGACGTCGTGTACGTGTAGCCGACGAAACCCGATTAGAGGCACACACACAACCGATTGATGGAATTATTTGATCGTCTCCAAGGCGCTTAATATGTACAATACAAGTATCGAATTTTCTAAGAGTTTTTTTTTTATATTTTTATTATAACACACATTGGTGTACTAATTGACCCCTTAATCTTTAGGTAGAATTAAACCGATATAAGTCAATAAATATTTTTAAGTAGGCGAACTGATACTATTGATACCAAAGTTAATGAAAATTCCACAAGTATTCCTCCGATTATTGGAGTCGTATTATTTTAAGATTATACACTTGAAGATGTAAATATAATGTAAAGGTATAGATATTTTAGTATTGTAATGCTCTAATAGCTATAAGCGACAAAATAAAATCTTCCGAAATTTAAATAATGGAAAAAATCTAATAACATGCTGGAGTTAAACGGTAACCGGTCATTACATTTTTGGGGGCCCTCGTAGAAGAGCGGTCCATAGGGGATTGGCCATGCAGGCGATCCATAGGGTGGGACAATAGGGATTCAAAAACACCAGAAACCCTCAATCGTCGCAAATTCCATTTCCTTCTCCAACAATACTCTGGACATCTACTCGAAGTAAGATTAGTGGTATGACATCGTTTCTTTTTTTCTGTTAATGGTTGTACCGATGGTCAGATCCACGAACGGACACCACCAGGACTGACGCTGAAGCCGGAGTAGAAAAACTTCCATACCACGACCATGGGATTTTTGATCATCGACGGAAAGGGGATCTAGGAAACACCAATCCCAGTAATAGAAAAATTAAACAAAACCATCGTGAAGTCTAATCGTCATCCAATTTCGACGTCCAACCACACCCACACGTCCAGCGTATTAAGTTTCGAACCGAAGCGGGAAATTGTACGTGTTGAGTATTAATATTTATGTCCAATCTCAATTACACCGTTTCGGATCCGTTTCTTTTTGTTTTATTTTTATGGTTTTCTAGTACAGCAATGTATGTCTCTGCAGTTTGTTATATTACAAATCCATTATTGCTACATAGCGTTATTAGGATGTTCAGTTCTTTTTATATAACTTCGATGTCTCGCGTAAGTCATATACTTGTATACAGCGATGCTCGAGTTATAGGATAAATTTTGAGTACTATGTTCCAGCGTATATTTTGATGGATGGAGGAGAATTAGCGACGATTCGATGTTATGACCGAGGAAAACCGTTTACCTTAACTTTTACCTAGCAGATTTCTTTAATTTAAAATTGTTTTCCAAATTTTTTGGAGACATTTTTCAAGTTCTCAAATTTATGACTTTCAGTTTCATTTTGACAAATTTGGCAGTATACAACAGTAGTATACTAGTTGTATTATCTTTAGTTTTGGATTTTTGTTTGTTTCGAGATTCCCAGTAACCGTGTAGGGTGTTACTAGTAAATATATGTATGGATACAAAATACAATTCAATTTTATATTTTTTGTTTATGAGAGATTTCTTGAGATTTCACAAAGTGGCAGGTAATTTGTAGAATTACATGTCCCAGGTATAGCGACCTGTAAAACTTTTTTCAATTGATTTTATTGCGAGTATACAGATTCAACCAAAAGTATATGTTCCTACTATTACTTTTGAGCAAAACATTTAGCATATTTTTTTGGTGACTTCGATGTTAGAATCGATTTTGACCGATTTTTTTTGTAGATTCTGGCGGATTGTAAACGTTTTCATATTGGATGAAACAGTTTCGGCAGTTTTTATCAATTCGAGTTGCAATATTTTTGGTACCTTTTGAGTTGGTTTAGTACTGTTTATGTGGGCAAGCTTTTGCGACGATGTCTGATCCGCAGAATCATAATATGGTAGGTGTCGGTGATGGTCACCTTAAAGTTGGCAACACAGCACAGGTTCGATGAGGTTCGAACACGTCAATGAACCATAATTATTATTGCAGTCAGTATATGCAACATAATGTTGTAAATGTAAATCTTAGCGTCATTTTGCCCAAACGAACAACGAATAAAAACATCAACCGACAGACGTTTAAAGCTTCAAAAAAGTCGGCGGTAATAAATAAAAACAATATATGTTTCGAAATGATGTATTGCTAATTGACAGAGAATAAACGAATCACTTGTGACATCATGTCCGTCCGTTTAGAGTTCAAGGTGAACATGATGAAGTAATCGAGCGTCTAAAAATACAGCAGTTTTTGAGGTGATAGAAGCAGCAGTTGGGGCAACTAAAGCCTCCATGCTACAGCTGATGCGATCAGAAATGAGACTAGCTCTTACCGATGCTGTTAAAATAGCACTTTCTGGCTCTTCCGCTCCTCCCAGTAATCCGACTAGTACTTCTAGACGAGCGTAGTTAACTGGCCACATGAGTTACCAAGTACTGAACACACTCGAACCATACCAGCCGGAGTAAACACATCGCCAGATCATACAGCTCAAAGATTGACCTTACCAACATACAATCACAATCGACCCAAATATCCATATCTGGGTAAATGGGCAATCAAGTTTGATGGACTATGTTAGTTGAAGATTTTCCGAATCGAGAAACTACAGAATAGTTATGGCTGTCCTAACGAAGAATTAATAAATGGATTTCATCATCTTCTGGATGGAATGGCAGAGAAGTGATATTGGAATCATATTCAGACACGTCCTAACTTGAATTTCCAGAATTTAAGACTTGATATTGTTCGAGAGTTTCAGCAGCATCACTCCAACACTGAAATACTTCGCCAAATCATTGATAGGAATGAAGCTAGAGACGATAAAACCAGTAAATTTATTGACGCGATCAGTAGTCTTAGAAACCAATTGCGAGAACCGTTAAATCATTACGAGGTAATAGAAATAATTAAGGCAGGGTTGAAACCGAAGTTGGCTCACCCGATTTCTATTACATTTCTAAATGATATGTCAAAGGGAAAAATTGGAAAATCGTAGTGTAAAACTGAGACATACTTAAAAAACGCGAATAAACTTACGCGGTTTTAGAAAAACGTCCATCACAAAAATCAGCAATCCAACGACATAATCAGAAAGCAAATGAGACTGACGATGAGCGTAGTCATCTTTTGGAGGAAAATTCCTCCGCGATCCATTGTGACACCAAATTCTCCTGCTGTGATGTGCAGGTGGAAAGGACTTATTGCCAAAATTTTCACTGTCACCAGAGCTATGGTAATTATTACACAAATACCTCGTAGGAATACACATCAGGGATTCATAACGTTTCACCGCTACGAACTAATGTCTTCCTTCGAGGATAATGTTCAGGAATTTGTTATTAAATTTACATTGGTAAATGCTAATCACAAGTTTAAGAATAATGATAAAATCAATCAGCGTTGTGTCATCAATCGAGCACTGAAGCGAGAGATTGCGCAACCTATTCGACTGCGTGATAGTGATAACCTTCAGAGAATCTCCGAATCACAACTTGCGTATTATGCATTACAATACCCGCTGTAATTGTGCAGAGGAAAGGATAGATATCAATGTATAATTAAGATGATTTGTCCATTGACCGGTACCGTCTTTTATTTCGATTACTGAGAAAAGTACAATATTTACGTAAAGGTCAAGAAAAGTCATCTATATGAATTTGTATGCCTATCTGAAGTCTGTCTGATGATTCGTCAAAACGAGAACAATCACATATTAAGAAATTGTATGTATTTGCAAATCGAAACGGAATGTCTAAGATACATGCATTTAAATCAGAAAAAATTCCGTTCTGAACAATACATACATACATCTTTGCGATGCCTCCAATTGAGAAGGAAATGCAAACAATGTCGACCGACCATTTTGCCACACGCTGAAAAATACGTCTTTTTTTTGTTTACACACAAGTAAAACGCGTGTTTGTTTGTAGCAAGTAAATCTTATTTCCTTCTACACAAAGCTTTTTTGGATGTAAATATAACTCGTTTGCTATTAGTATTACATATTTGTGTATAAGCAATAGCGTGTTTGGGAAAAACAGACAACGAACTTATTAAATTCAACAAAGTACAACATTTGGGTGCGAATAAGTGTGTATTTGCAACTGTTTTCGTAATTTTTTTTCTGCTTTTACGCTCTTTAAAATAAAAGCAATACCGAGAGAATGAGATGGATTGTTATATAGAAATTCACAAATTGACAAAAAATAAAAAGTAAGTCAAAAATGCATACATATACATTTGATATTTATCACCTACAAACAAGTTTATATTTGTGGTATGGAAAAATATATATACGTATGTTCGATGCGAACTTGTTTGCTGAAATTTGTGAAAATGGCCATTTTTTTCAGCGTGCAGATACGTACGTTGGAAGCCCTAGGCAATGGAAGATTTAAGACATAATCAGAACTTATTTCTAAGAAATAAAAAAATGCGTGCGTAAAGTCATCTCATTTGTTAGATATTGAAATTCCAGTTGTCGCTTCCACTGGTCTCAAAGTCAAATCGATGACGAATAAAAGTATTTTTTTTTACTAAATCTATTTTTCGTTTTCTAGTGATAAATTCCTTTTTTCAAATACCAAATTATCTGTGAAACGATTACTTTATCTTTTCTTTCCAAAGTAAAATTTTTTCACTTTAATATAAATATTTTCCTCCGTTCCAGGTTTTCCTACTACTTAAATAAAATCCTTTTTTTTTTCGACACTTTTTTTCGCTTCTTTTTCTAGTTGGTACTAATGGACTTTGGTTGAAGTGTTTGTGGGTTGTACAGATTTATTTGTTCTTCTTAAGCACGTTTCACAGCCACTACACTTTTACTTAGTTACACGTGTGTTGGTGTTTTTCCCGTTGTTGCAACCGCATTCGATGGCAAAGGAAATAATGGTCCGAGGCCAAGATCTCAGGTTGATAAAGACTCTCTGTCTGTTCTTCAATGAAGCCAATGCCAATGAAGAGAGAAGGTTTACTGACCACTAGGAGCAAAAGCTGTGGAAAATTATATTATTGGGCACATAAGGAAGACTATAAAAAAAACTTTTCGATCCTCACCATTCGGATGTGGCATCCAGATTCGGGAGAAGTAAAAAAAATGCTGGCGGAACAATTCCGTTTTGGCTTTACCAAAATCTTCCTAAAATATAGTTATCACTGCGACAGGCACAAAAAAATAATGAAATGTCATATCGACTTACTCGATTTGAAAAAAAAAAATCTTGTGTCGATTCGAATTCTGCTTGTTGCGCAACGAAACTTAAAAAATAAAAAAAACACAATTAAAAATCACTTGTAAAACTGTTACACTGATATGCTCCGTAGTGATCCTAGTACGCCAAATTCTTCGATGACAGCTGCTTACGTTCCCTTTAAACCCTCGGTTTCTTCCAGAAACATCCAACCGTTTCAAAGGAATTGCGGCAAACCACTCACACATATGACCAGCATCAACATGTTGGCCATTAAAAAAATGTTTAGCTCACTTTTATAAACAAAAGGAAAGAAACAGAAAAAAACTCATAAAATAAAATATGTAGCTTTTGTACGACGGCACTTTTAAATTTTCCCTTTAGCACAATTTGATACCAAAAAGTGTAACATAATAGATTCGCTCCTACACATATGTGGAGGATGATGGCACCGCCACTTTTGAAATTCAAGAAAAAAAGGAAAGTTGTGCCGAAATGTGCTTGGTTTGTGCAGCAACCCGTTTTTCGAAAATTGACCGAGATATTTCGAAAGTACGAAAAAAGTGCCAGCACCGCCACTTTGTTTTTTTTTTTGAAAAAACAAAAGTTGTGCTAGGTGAGTACATCATTGTGCCGTTTACGAAAAGTTTCTATCTGGAGCCGTTTTCGAAAAAATATTATTGTTGTAATAGTGCTTATTATTGTACATTTCATAGTAATAAGACATTCATTTGTATTTACATATACACTGTATCAAACAATTGTACGTACAGCAGTCGATTTGAGCAAAACCCTTCATATTTTTTACTCGAATAAATATAAACACAAAATTGTTTTACACAAACAATTTATTGAAATCTTAAGTATTATAAACATAAAACAACTGAACAAAAAAATAATTCATTTTCAAAATATGATCTAAAATTTAGATAGACTCCGAAAACATCATCAAACAATTGTACATACAGCTCTGCAAAACACGTTATTTGACTTTGTCTGGACTAAGTTAATATCGGGTATGATAACCTTTCGCTTCGATAACGGCTATTAAACGCGATTTCATCGATAAAACTAACTTTTTGGTAACATCTGAAGAAATTTGTTGCCACTCGTTTTGAATATGCTGCATTAGTTGTTCTTTTCTTGAAATTGAATTTTGTCTGATCTTTTTTGCCAACACATCCCACAAATGTTCGATGGGATTAAGATACGGAGATTGTGGTGGATGTGGGAGCACAGACTTGCAACTGTGGATCAAGAATTGGCGGACAATATACAAACTATGTTTGGGGTCATTATCCTGCACTACCATAAAACTGCTATCGAGTCCCAATTTTTCGGCTGTAGGTTTAAGGTTTTCCTTTAAAATCGATAAATACTGGAATCTGTCCATCGTACTTTCAACAAACGCTAAGTTTCCTACTCCAGAGTATCCCATTGCACCCCAGACCATGACGTTGCCTCCGCCATGTTTCACGGTTGGAGTTAGATTTTGTTTGCACATGGCAGTGTTAGGTTTCCTCCATACATATCTTCGTCCGTCCGATCCAAACAGGTTGAATTTACTTTCATCCATGAAAATTACATTTTTCCAAAACGATTCCGGCTTTGAAATGAACTCTCTTGCATACTCTAATCGCTTTAATGCATTCTTTTTGGTAATGTATGGTTTTTTTCTTGAAATGCATCCGTTGTAACCCCTGGACTTTAACAAATTTCGAATAGTTTGGGGGTTTACTGTGGGCCCGCCACCTTGGGCTAGGGTTTCTGCAATTTTCGGAGCGCCAATCTTTGGATCAACCTTTACCATTCGTTCTACAATTCGCTCATCCCGTTCTGTCAGCAGTTTCTTTCGTCCCCTACCTGGAGCAATTTCAAACGTTTTGGTAGATCTTGGACTTCGATATCTCCCCATAACTTTTCCCTTCAGTTTTTAATTGATAAATCATTTTTTTTATATCAATTGGCACTTTACAACGCGAACTAGCCATTTTGATCCACTGAACTCGAAATTAGAACTAAATGATATCCAATTTGAACGAAAATTGATGAACATAGTAGAGGGCAGTAACAAAATATCATTGGTACCGTTACTTTTCTCTTTTACGCCAAAAAAATTGCAATCAAGGCAAGCTTAAGCTGTCTGTACGTACAATTCTTTGACTGTTTTTTCCCTGTTGTTGTAATAATTTACTGTTGCTTCAACTGAGAGTGAAATTTTTTGATCTGCCTTTTGTTGTTTCTTCTCTCAAGTCATTCGCACTAAAATCGGTTGATAGTATTTTGTATTATCTGTATTCAAATACATAGTATGTAATATTTTTCTCGAAATTGTCTGATGTACGTACAAATTTTTGATGCAGTGTATGTGTAAATCTAGTTATTAAAAAAAATAAACACTAAATAAGTAATTAGTTTTTGTTTCAATACATGGCATCTAGTCATCAGTTCGGGTTTCTTCATTTAACGCCGCGATTTGCTGAAATGTAAATTGTATTAGTTTACAAAACTCGTGTACATATATGAAAATCTAATTATGTGTATATACCTTGTACTTCCGTATGAATCCGAAGGCGTTTTCTTCTTTACACTCAATGGCCCAATTCACACGGGAATAATTTTTAGTCCGAACTTTTGTTTTTTCCAAAACACACGAGACTAATTAATCTGACTAAAATTGTATACGTATACACAGCTTTGTATGTGTTAGTATTTTCTTTATTTATTTCACGTTTGTTTTGTGTGCATGTATTAGTTTTGTTCTGGTAATGCGGGGTTGTAGCTGGATGAAAAATTAATCCAACCAAAAACGACTCTCCTCACCGAAAATGCCTACAAGCTGCCATGTTAGACCAGAACAATTAATCCCGTGTGAATTGGGCCAATGCGTACATCTATTGGCAAAATAAGTTATGAAGGGCAATAAAACGATTTTGGTAACAAGCAAAAAGGGTTCAATATTTTATTACGGTTGCGTTGCAATTTCCCTACTTTTATTACGGTCGCTTGTTGTGCATCGATGTGCGCAAATGCATTGGGCTTGGAATTTCGTGGGAATGTGTGTTGTCTATGGAGACTGCGCGACGCCGTCGGTGTTAGAGAACATTCTGGAAATAAAACGATGTGTTGTTATACACACAAAATGCACTTAAATTATTACAATTATTTTTTTCTGTGGCGCAAAATCTCGTACATTGTGTGATGATGATTATTAATGGGTTCTTCTACGTTTCCATTTTTTTTTTCACTGAAAGGAACAGATTATTTTATTTGCCATACTCATTCATACTTACTGACGGACTTTCTTTAACCTGATTCTACATATTACGCAAAAAAAAAATTGTAACACTTTCCGCACATTCTGCACAACTACTAATTGACAAAGAAATAAAGCAGGCGTCTTTGGTACTAAGGGGTCTGTGTCAAAACACCGATCCTGCAGATGTAAAATTGGCTTTGGATAAAGCTATCCCCAATGTAGTCTCTAAGACTACCAAATTCACAACGCCATTTTCTATTAAAAACAAATTCGACACTGGCCTAATATTGGTGTCATTATTCCTGGGTAAGTCTGTGTCAGATGTAGACCACGTCAAGGTCCTGCTAAGCCAGACTATCAGCTGGGAAAAACCTAATATGAAGGCCAAAGAAATTTAATGTCATCGGTGTCAACGTTGGGGACACGTATCCAAAAACTGTGGCTCCCAATTTAATTGTGTCAAATGCGACCAAAAACATTTGCCGGGCGAATGCCTTCGAACTAAATCGGATGAATCAAAACCGCACTGCGTAAATTGCGGCGAGTTGGGACACCCAGCAAATTGGAAAGGGTGCCCTGTTTATAAAAAATACGTTGCAAAGAGAAAACAGAATATCCTAAGAGCGCGCGAAGTAAAAGAAGCAGCAGCATTCAACGTAAAACGTACAGTAACTACGTCCTTCAGATCGCCAGGAAAATCATTTGCGAGTATTTTTCAACAGCAGCAGGCTCCTCAGGGCAAACCCAATATCATTGAAGAGTTCATGAAACTAGCCAATTATTTTCTCGAACCTGAAGAAATAACACTGGAACAGGAAATACGCAAAAATTGAATATCTGCGTCTTCTCAATAAAGTTAAGTCCAATTATGGCCCATAGATCCATAAAAATCTTGACTTTCAACGTTCGATCTCTTATTGATCATAGCAGAAGAATTGATATCTTAAATACCTTAAGTCACAACAACATCGACATTGGTCTTATACAAGAGTGCCACCTTGGTAACAGAAGATTTCAAATCACGGGATATAATATTCACCCTTATCGCCAATTACTTGCGAACATTTTATTCCCTCGGATTTTTTTGTTCCCTCGAACAAAAATTTGGTATCGCGAATGTCCCGTGAACAATTGTTCACTTCGAAACACATGGCGGATTTCGAGAATGATCAGCTGTTTAAAAATTTCTGTTGAGAAAAGGAAAACTGTTTCTTGGTGGTTTTTAAATTACGTTATTGATTAAATAAAAAATTCCAGTGTATGCATAACATTAAAATGTTTCGAATTGGTAGTATTGTGTTACTTCAGAAAGAAAATAATCAAAGGAAGGCAAAACAAAGCATTATTAGAAGAAACCTTCGGAAACCTTCCACTTCCTTTTCAATCAATTCGGATGTAGAAATCTTTCGACGGGCATCTTCTCGTACTGGCTTCCGTTTCTGTGTGTTTGGAGGAAGTGCCTCTTCAATAATTATTTCTTCCAGAATTTCTTCAACAACGTTTGGGGAAATTTCATTTTCTTTATGTTTGGAAGTAGAAGGCGTTGGTACACCAAATACACAGGCATTTTGGACACCATCTAAAGATTCCCGCATTGTTACCAATTTATAAATTGCCTCCTCTGTGGATGAGAGCGGTTTCATTTTAAACGGGCCTCCTCCTATTGCATCTCGGTGCCTTACATTTGCAGCAGCCTTTTTGCAGATATACCTCTTCTGATCCGTCCATACCTATAGTAAAATCATAATTTATCAAGCATTTGCAATAACCATTATTAATCATTGGTAAATTCAAATACCTTTTTCCACTCAGCTACAGATTTCACAGGTGGTCCAGCACTGTTCAGTTCGTTGTTTACATTTTTCCAGAAAGATGCTACATCATGTTTGGATTCCTTTGTATAACCCCGGACGGATTTTCCTGCATTCTTTGCAGCAAAATATACATTTGGTTCTTATTAGTTGAATTATTCCTGAAAATTTTTGTTATTTTTTATTTCAAAATAGAAAAAAACGGATACTTACATTTTACGTTTTAACAGTTCGCCGACAAAATGCAATGTGAACAAAAAAAGGAAATGGCGAACAAAATTCCTCTAAAAAAACCATACGCGATAGGGGGAATTTTTTTCGAAGTTGCAACATTTCCTCGTGAACAGATGGTGATTGCGATTTGGCGAAAAGGGAACAAATTCCGAGAGGATTTTTTTTCGCGATAAGGGTGATTATCTATGACAACTCTCCAGTGGGAGTAGCTATTTTAATAAAAAAAAAAGACAATACAATTTAAGAGAATTGTAATTGACGATACTGGCGTTAATGCAACATTTATTCAAATTGAATCAAATTTTAATAATGCGAAGAAAAATACTTCATTTGTTCTATATATGTGCCATGTAATTTTCCCACGTCCGTTTTTAATGATGGACTGCAATCGTCCTCTGAGTTTGATGGATTCGTATTAGGAGGAGATTTAAACGCCAAAAACACCCTATGGGGCGATACAATGGATAACTGCAACGGAAGAGTGCTGTGTAATTGGCTTCAAAATAATTCTATGGACGTTATACGCCTATGTGATGTCTCAACTTCTTACCCAAATGCGACATCATACCATTTTTTAATAAGCGCTTCACTCATCGACAGGTATTTTCCAAACTTCAAAATATCTAGTCTATGCCTTCGAACTAAATCGGATGAATCACTTTCTCCTATCATTATCCCATCAAGCTGGAGCTGCGTATAAACGAATTCAATATTATAATGAAGAATCTACGTCTTGTATCTTCTTACAAAAACACAAACTGGACCAACTTTAACCAACACATGGAAGCAACCTCATGTAGTATAATGCCATCGACGAACAGAATCCTGCCAGATACTGAAATTGAATCTCTGATCTCCAAATTCAACAATTCCTTCGCATCTATACACGAGAGACATTCTGAAATCTTTGAAATGAGAGACAACAAGTTTCTACTTTCTGAACACACCAAAAAGCTTTTTAAAGTTAAACATCAGTGGCAGAAGGAATTAAAGAAAATCTTCCATCGCACGGGTAACAGGCTCAGTAGTGAGTATAAAATCCTGTCTAAACAAATACAATTGTTAAAAATCATAATTAAAGAATCTGTAAATATAGAACAATCAAAAATGTTTAGCGATAAACTACAGAATATAAAACCTGGCCCTTCAGCATTCCAAAATATATTTCAGATCGTGGGAAAAAGCAAATCGTCCGTCTGTACACAAATTAGACGTAATAATTCAGTAACTACTGATAATGCCGAGATTTCAGTACATTTCCAGACTTATTACTCATCAATATTTTGTCAATCCTTGCCCGAAAACCCTGTAGCTGATCTTGAAGAGAGAGTGTCCTCTTGTGTTGATGCAATACCTTCGCACATCTACATACACACATCTGTATACATTTGACGACAATTTGAACTCTATCAATAATGACGATGCCTATCATTTCGAGGAATTGGAGATTCTTTTGATTCTGCTTGCCACATTGGAATTATATATAAGCTTGTTGATCTCGGAATAGATCCTTATATAATCAAAACTCTTAAAAGCTACTTTTCAGACCGAACATTCTTTGCCCAAATTAATGTTTCAAATTCAGCTCTTGGTTCAGCAAACAGCGGAGTTCCTCAGGGGAGTGTATTGGCACCATTTCTGTTCAACCTTTTTTTACACGATTTTCTACACACAGCCGGAATCTCAAAGGCCATTCTCTATGCCGACGACTGCATGATATATGCCCACAACAATTCACCAATAGAGGCTTTACATAACACAGCATTTCGTCTGGGGCTCATCAGTGTATTTTACAAGACATGGGTAATACAAATAAATGCCGATAAATCTCAAGCCATTTGCATTAGGAATGCTTCAGGGAAATGTGCCAGCTTTGTTGTACCGCAGAGCAAATCTTTAAATCTTGCATTGGATGAGGTGGATATACCATTTTCAACAGACATTAAATATTTAAGCGTCACTTTTAATAAGCTCCTACAATTTAATAAACACGTCAGAAATCAACTACAAAAGGCAAAAAGATTATTGGGGATGTTTTCCAGATTATTCAACAATAAATACCTTCCAAATAAAACCAAACTACTCCTGTACAAAGTAGCCATTAGATCAGTTCTAATATATGGATTCCCGGTCTGGTTTACGATCTCTCCATCAGTGGCCAAGGAATTGGAAGTACTCGAGCGAAAGGTCCTGCGAAAATGTATTAATAAAGATTTTGAAAATCCCACCAAAAGATTTTCAAATATTTACGTATACAAAAAATCTGAAGTGCAACCGTTTTGTACATATGCCTTTAACCAACAATTGAAATTCATTGAGAAGCTGGAAACACACGAAAACGACCTATTAAACGAGATTTTTACTTTAGAAAAAAATACAACATGGTCTAGTTTGTCTTACCTGTCACCAGTGGGAATACTAAACGAAGAACTTAACAACGATATAGAATCTTACTCCATCCCAGCATTCTATAACAAATCTGTACCTGGAATCCACAGATGCTGACAACAATAACAATAGACTTTAAATTGTATACGCTTATTTAATATTTCGTGCTTTCGTCTATTGCCAGTGAACAATAATTTCTTTGGCAAAAGTTGGAAAATTGCTTGCAGTTTTCACACTATTTATTGGCCTTTAAAACCTTATTTTAAAATCATTGAATACGAACTGTAATTCGAATATTATAATGAACAACAAATGCGCTAAGAATATTTATATTTCTGATTCAGTCACGAGTGATCTCACGACATTGGCTGATAAATATGCGGAGGGTGAATAAAATAATTTTACCCAAACAAATGTAAAGAAAACAACAGATTAGTTTTTCTTAAAATCTTTAAAAATCGGGGTTTTATTCAAAACGTACCTTCGGGTAATTCTTCGGGTTTTTTAATGTTTATTCTTTTTTGTGCCTGAAGTTGGCTTTTTTCGTGTCCTTTTTTTCTTTCTTCTTCGTTATAAATTCAGGGTTGTAATTCATTTACATTCACAATAGTCTTAAAACTAAGCTTACATCTAGGGTGCCCAGCGTAGACATCCCGCCCCCCTTGCAGGAATGCAAATCAAGGAGAGGCAGGAATTAGTCTGGGCAGGAAACAATTCATTTAATAGATAAAGAGGGGGTTAGGGGGCTTTACAATTAACAGTAATGTTAATGTTTGGCGGCAAGCCGCCATTGTTGGTGCCGCGTCGGTTCTTGCTGCTGTTGTTGTCGCCAAGATTGATATTGCGACCACGCCGGCTGCGATTTTGGACGCGACTGTTGTCCCGAGTGTTGTTGTTGCTGTTGTTGGGCCTATTGGCGTTGCTCCTGGTGTTGCCGGAGTCGCGGTTGCGACGATACGGGTTCTTGTTTCGACGATTGGGAGTGCTGTCGGTTCCTCGCTGCCTCATATGGTGAGGCTGGTGAAGCATTGTGTGATGCTCCGACAGACACTCCCTGCATCTGTCCCGACTTCGGCAGTCCCTAACAAAATGCGACTGGGCCAAGCAGTTTATGCAGTATTTGTGCTGCTGCACTGCTGCCAGTCGCTTTTTTGGGTCCATAGCGCGGAATTGGGGGCATCGTCGCAACACGTGCTTTTGCAAGCAGATGCGACAACGGGCGGCTGACTCCGACAACACCTTAGTAGGGGATCCAGCAGGGGCCTCCTCAGACACCGAACGTTCGGAGGTCAATCGTCGGGGTTGGGCTGACATCGTTCTAGGGAAAGAAACAACAACGAAAAGGAAAAAAATAACAAAAAAAGTGTTAGTGGTGTTCGGGGTTAGGTAGCAGTACGAGTTTCACTACTGGCCGAGAGAGGACGCCGTTTGCGGTCCGTACATCAGCCACTCGTACTTTGGAATCTGATCCTATATAAACTTTTACGACCCTCCCTATATTCCACTCATTTGGAGGCAAATTGTCTTTTTTAATGACGACCAAATCATTTACAGCTACATCGCGCTGAGGGTACTTCCACTTATTCCTTTTGTGGAGTTCGACTAAATACTCATCTTTCCATCTTCTAGCGAAAAAGTGATGTAGAACCTTCAGTTTTTGCCAACGGTTTTGGTAACTTAACTAAGCTTACATCTAGGGTGCCCAGCGTAGACAGCTGAAAAGGTTTTATTTTTTACCTTAGATTCTCGCAGAGCACATCTCTAAATGTGATATTAACGGCATGTTATTGGAACATCTTTGTTACATTCCATTTCACAATATATAAATTTGCACTTTACACAGCTTTTCTTGAAATTACTGACAAAAAACATTAGATAGGAAAATCTGTAAACTGTATTAAATTAGGCCCAAACGTGCTGTATCATGGTACTTTCGATGGCGAAAATGTACCAAAACAGTACAATTGTATCATCTTTTGCATCCCTGATGTACATGCATGTGTGTATGCATGTGTGTATAAAATCGTGTGTTACACCTTTTTTTGTGTTCTCTCTCTGTGAAGTTATCTTATTCTCTTGGCTATTATTACTCAGAGAACAGAGATACAAATACTGAAATATTTGCACGAAAGTATTGTACTTAACACGTTCATTGCGTGTTTTTTGTCAAACACGCTATTGTGTATATCCGAATACGCTATATTAATAGCAAATGAGTTATATTTACATTCAAAAAAGCTTTGTGTAGAAGGAAATAAGCTTTACTTGTTACAAACTCCAAACGCGCATACTACTTGTGTACAAACATTTAAGAATGACCAATTTTTCAGCGTGCACATAAAGTAATGTGTCATGGATATGAAATAACAAAATAAAGCCATTTTACCCATTGTCCCATTATGCACAGGACAGTAGAATTAAGGACAACAGGCAATGTTTACGCGTAAAGTCTATACTATCGTTATGCGGTGGTTAGCTGATATATAATCATTTTTTTTTTAAATTTTCATTGTTTTTTGTCACTGTTTAAAATATACTTCAAGTGTTCCTCTACATTGGTCATCCGTCACACTGTGCGACGGCTTGATATGGTACTGTGTAATGCTTCTTCACATTTTTAACATAAATAATGTAAAAACTTAATAATTGTACAAAAGTAAAAAAAAATGCTTTAAAAAAAACTAATAGCCTAGACAGACGACAGCGTTAACGCGCATACAAAATTCGTTAATGCAAATTAAAACTTTACGACGACATTTTTCTGCAAACAAATGTTTGTCAATAATTTTGTTGGCATCAATATTTTTGTATGTAACCTGCGGGTCAGCTAGTTTTTCTATAAAAATCGTGTGATTTGTATATGGAGATAATCTGCTTTCAAAATGTTATTCAAACTTATAAAGGTACATCCGACGAAAACCGCAAATTTAGGGAAAAATTTACATACAATTTTTTTAAAATATTTTTTCGAGTTTGCGACACCAAAATTTACCAGAAAATATTATAACATCCTTTGGAAAAATGGATCTTGCATAGTGATCGGTGGTTGAACGCCATTCATTGATATTATGAAAAAAAAATTCAGTGTACAATGCTGTATATTATTTACATTAGGAAATTTCACACCTTATCATCAACGTTTAAGGCAGTTTATGATAGGATAAATGTATATCAGGGAATTTTATAAGGGGGATATATTAGGCCGCTTAACCTATACAGGGTATTTTGTTGGTAGAATCTTTCCTGAATACCACCTATTTTAACAGTTACTGCAATTGTGAGTTTTATATCAATTTATATTGGAATGTGGTATACTACTTCGCCAACAATCAGTTCGTACGCCTGTCCGTTTTTTAATATTTTCAATTTCTGCTTTTATGTTTATTTAATAATCTTTGTTTTTGAGACCAAGTTTATTGTCTCCTTAAGGTTAAAAGTTTTATTTCTTAGAACTAATAGCAGAACAAAAAAAATTACAAAAATAGAAACTTAAATTACATATTAAAAAATTGTCAGGGGTACGAACTGATTGTACTTCAATACTTGCTCAATGGAGCAACTACCGCATCGTTCGAAAAGATTAGTGAATAAGCCTACGATTCAATGCATCAATTCTATAAGCAACCTTCAAGAACCAATGTGGAGCTCACCAGATGATTATCCATTTCCTACATCAGGGCCGAGAAATTTCAAACCATATACTAATGAAACGTATATGGTTAGCGTACTCCGCGGAAACTTCTGTGTCTTGTTTGGTATCAGAGATACCAATGTTAACCACCAAGAAATAGGAGAATTGGTAACAAAATCACTTACCAATTGGAAGAAAGCTCTTGACAACTTCACCAACCATTCATTGCTGGAATACCATAGAACTTCAATAGTACAGCGTTTTTGTTAATGAAAGCAGGAAGAATTTGGCAGCTATAGTTCAAACAGTGATTCTTTGCGGGTTGGCATTACGGTACCGGTACCTTAGTAAAAAAGATGGCACATTTCAAATTTGCGAATAATTTTTGAGCTTTGTGCCAACATCGCAATTTACTTGAGATGGGTTTGGCAGATGTTATCACGAAATTTTGGGAATCTTCTGGAATCGACTACGATTCCTTTTTCGGTCAATGCACTATGGTCAAAATGTCGATAAAATCAATATTTTTTTGTTTCAAATTTCAGAATCTTACTGATTTCCGAAATATGATGACCCACATCAGAAAAAATCGTATTCAAAATTAATCAGGGTGACAATACCTTTTTGGTAGCACGCCATTAAAGTAAACTGATTGCACGTCATTTTGATTTGTCGAAATTCGGGGTAAATATCAGTTGACTATGAATGATGGTACATTGAAAAGTGGAAGAAAATTAAAAAAAATTATTGTGTGTTGTTGATCGATTGCGTAATGTTTTGTTAGTGTATAATTTTAGATTGAAACTAATCATTGACTTGTGTTTCGTGGATTGTAACTCTTGCAAATGGAAAGTTATTAACAAAGTGTGCTAATTAACGAGAATCATTTCATTCTTGCTCCGTTTTGACAAAAAATATATCTTGCAAAACACGTTATTGGTAGCAATCGCTCAAAGATGTCCTACTAAAACATGTGTTGGAGAAAATCAATAGGAAAAATTTAAATGATATATTATTTTTAATGATGTATTTAAAAAACATATGACTAGTTTAAACCGAAACTTATCGCGATTAAAAAAAAACACACATAACGGTTAAAATTGATAAAACCCACAAAATCGGCCGCCCGACTTAAGTTTCATTACAAAACTTACTACACGCTAAAAAAATGACCATTTTTGCAAACAAATTATGCACCAAGCATATCCATACCTTCCCGTAAGAATGTATTAAGCGACACTTTTTTCGAAAATGACTTTTTGATGTGGAACTATACTAGAAGTTAAACGCCACATTTTGGCCTGGGTTTCGCTGCCCTATCATGGATGCAAAGGAAACTAGAGAGAAAATAAAATTGTATGAACCGCCAAGTTTTCTCACTGGAATAATGTTGCTCCCTGAAATTTGTATTATCCGTCAAAAAAATTATGCTAAGCGACATTTTTAAAAATCTAATTGTAGTAAGCAACAAAAGGTCCACACAAAAATTTTGTTAGATGTCGCTTAGTTTAACCGAAATTGTCCCTTAGCACACTCATCCAACTAGAACTTGATCCATTTTTGTCGCTTATAATAGCTTGTTCCCATTACAGCCATATTCTTAATTCGCTCTCTAATTCGTAATTCAATCTCCAATTACTAGCCGAATCACGTAATTCACCATACATAATTTTTTGTGTCCATGTCAATGTTTTAAGCGCCATTTACCATTGTATCAAGCGCCAATGTCTTGACCACGAAAATGTACTAAGCGACAAAAACTTCTTATCTAATTAAAATTTTGGTTTTGCAATGATGTCAAGTTTTGTATTCTGAAAATCTCTTTCCAAATATGTTCCTTTCAATAAAATACACAAATAAATAACTAAACGAGACTTTTTTTTCGTTTCCCGAACAATTTTAGAAATGTCGCTTAATACATTCTTATGGGAAGGTATCGATATATATATTTACCCGAACCACAAACATTAACTTGTTTATAGGTTATAAATATATGTTTGTTTTCTATGGACTGAGCATTTATTTACGTGTAACAAACATGACTTACTTAACCGAAAGTATATACGTATTCAATCTACACAAAGCTTATTTGGATGTAAATATAACTCGTTTGCTATTATTATTACATATTTGTGTATAAGCAATAACGTGTTTGGGAAAAACATACAACGAATTTATTAAATTCAATAAAGTACAACATTTGAGTGAGAATAAGTGAGTATTTGCAGCTGTTTTCATAATTTTTTTTCTTCATCTACGATCTTTAAAATAGATGCAATAACCGAGAGAATAAGATGGATTGTTATATAGAAATTCACAAATTGAAAAAAAAAAAAAGTAAGACAAAAATGCACTTTTGTCCACATGAATTACTGACTATTTTTGTTTTTCATTATTTACTAGCGAACCCCCTGCACACTTCGTAGTGCAAAAAAGAAAATAAAAAAATCAATTCGAATTCATTTGAATCAGTGGTAAATTGCTTTTATTGTAATGCTCTGTGGTAAACAACATTTGTTGTTTTTCCATTTTCGGTGTAAATATACAAAACCGATGGTTTGCCAACGCGCGAACAGGCTACATACAACTGTCCATGTGAGAAAACTGGATACTCTAAATTCACTCCACAAATTCCTAAGGACTGGCCTTGCGCCTTATTAATGGTAACCGCAAACGCAAGGCGTGCAGGAAACTGAAGTCGTTTAAATTCAAATGGCATATCAGACGGGATCATTGGGATGCGTGGAATGAATACATCTTCGCCTTTGAATTTTCCAGTTAAAATAGTAGCTTCAATTACATAAGCCATCAACCTTTTAATAGCATGTCTTGTACCATTACACAAACCCGGTTGATTGATATTGCGAAGCATAATAATAGTGGCTCCAACTTTCAATTGGAGATTATGCGGAGGCAATCCTGGTAAGTCCAACGAATTCAAAAATTCTTTTGGATAATTCGCAACATCTTCTTCATTGGTAACAGTATCGACAGACTTGTACGACACCAATTCGCCAGGAATCTTTGATTGTATAGCCATGTTTAATTCAGTAACATCTTTGTTCTTTGCCGCTAAAATTGCTCTGTCACTCAACCATGCATGGCATGTATATTGTTGTGCAATGTTAGTGAAAACACATTCAATCAATTCCTCTTTTGACAGTACGAAACGGCAAAAATCATTTGGCAATGTTATCAATCCAGTGTCATCAACAGGCATTGCACCATTCCCAATTGGTTAGAGAACTTATCTGCAGATGGATCATTCTGTAACTGAACACGAACGTTGGTAGTGAGTTTCAATGTTTTAACAAATCTCCATAAATATGAAGACTTTAAGCAAGCGTTAATTTGATCGGCAGCTGTCGATCTAGGAATGACAGACAATGTTTGCCTAAAATCGCCGGACAATAAAATCAACGCACCACCAAACAACTCTGAATTTTGTCGAAGATCTTTCATTGTTCTTTCCAAAGCTTCAACAGATTTCTTATTCGCCATAGTGCATTCATCCCAAATAATGATACCGCAACGTTTCAATAATTTTGCCGTTCCAAATGTTTTTGAAACGTTACATGTGGGAGTTTCATTAACTTGGTAATTCAATGGCAATTTTAAAGCAGAATGTGCTGTCCGACCACCATCTAAAAAAGTGGCTGCAATGCCAGAAGAAGCCAATGCCAATGCAATTTTATTCTGGGAACGTATCGTTGCCAACAACAATGAAATTAAAAACGTTTTTCCGGTGCCTCCTGGGGCATTCAGAAAATAAAATCCACCGGCTTCACTATTGACAGCATGCATAATAGTATCATACGCCTTTTTTGCTTCGCATTCAATGTCGAAAGATTTGCGTGAACAAAAGCATTTAATTCGTTGCGGTCGTATTGTTGTTCACGTTGCAGTTCTAACTCAAAAATGTCATGCATTGCACGATTAGGTGATGGCTTTCCCAATTGTGCTAATAGCTTATTAGCAATCGACAAACACAAATCTTCAATGCAAATCAATGCTTCATTGTAAATTTCCGGCGTGAAATCCATTATGATTACGATTTTGTTGACGCACTCGAAACAGAATATCTTCCGATAGACAGTCTTGAAATGTTGTCCACAATTCAGGTGGATTCGATGGAAAATAAATAGATATGCAGTGTTCACTAATGACTATAACTCATGAACCAATACACATTCACCGTTTATACATAAAAACCTTGGTATTGACGTCACCTTTCATACGAACTTTGCAGAAACAAAATCGGTTCACGCAGAGAACATCAATGTCTAACACAATGTAACTTATTTTTATATATATAGATTTATAAGCAAGTAAACCTGAAGTAAGTTGTTTCTTCATTAATATGAAATAAATGTATTATAATTTCTGCGACAAATCTTACATTTTTTGTTTCTAGTATTTTCTGTGCGTGGCAGCTCTTCAAACTATGAAGAAGTGAAATGACGATCACTTTTGTCCATGTGTATATACATATATTTAATGCGAACTTGTTTGCTGAAATTTGTTAAAATGGCCATTTTTTTCAGCGTGTAGTTATTAAAAAAATAAATAAGTAAATAGTTTTTGTTTCGATGCATGGCATCGTGTCATCAGTTCCGGTTGCTTTATTTAACGCCGTCATTTGCTGAAATATGAATTGTATTAGTTTACAAAACTCATGTACATATGTATATGTAAATCAAATTATGGATATACCTTGTACTCCCGTATGAATCCGATGGTATTTTCTTCTTTACACTCGATGCGCTCATCTAAGGGCTAAATAAGTTATGAGGGGCAATAAAACGATTTTGGTAACAAACAAAAAGGGTTCAATATTTTATTACGGTTGCGTTGCAATTTCACTATTTTTATTACGGTCGCTTGTTGTGTATCAATGTGCGCAAATGCATTGGGCTTGGAATTTCCTGGGAATGTGGGTTTTCTGCGCGACGCCGTCGGTATTAGAGAACATTCTGGAAATAAAACGATGTCTTGTTCGATACACAAAATTCACTTAAAGTATTAAAATAATTTTTGTCTGTGGCAAGAAGTATCGTACATTCCATACTGATGATCATGAATGGGTTCTGTGCTCAATGGTCACTGTGTCCTACAATCGGAGAGAAAATGTGATGAGAGTAATCATTTACAAGTGCGTAAAATGAAAATCTCGATGCAGACTTTGGATTCAACTCCGTAAATACAAAATGTTCAACATGTCCATATTAATCATTGCGAATTACTTACGAACTGCATAAAAACTCACTGCCAACCAATTTTACCTGCCCAAACCGTTACTATTTCATTGAGATTCTTATTTGTTTGTTCTACGTTTTCATTTTTTTTCACTAAAAGGAACACATTATTTAATTTGCCATACTCATTCATACTTACTGACGGTTTGTCTTTAACATGATTTTACATTTTATGCAAAAACAATTCCAACACTTTCCGCACATTCAGGACTATGCAGCACAACTACTGTTTGACAACTGAGCGTTAGAAAACAAAACGCATTAACTCAAAAGAAGAAGAATATGACCATCAGGGATGAGAAATCAGTTTCTTCGTTTTGTACTTTCCGTTCATTGAAATTGTTCTTTTTGATCCCGATGGTACCAAAATCAAAAAAGATATTTTGTTTTCAGAATTAATTTTATTAAAGTAAAAAGACATGTGTACATAAACAATCTATTTAATGTTAATGCACTGCAAACAGTGCTTTCGTCTTTTGCCAGTGAATAATAATTTCTTTGGCAAAAGTTGGAAGTTGCAGTTTTCACACTATTTATTAGACACGAGAGATCTCACGACATTGGCTGAAAAGTTTTTATTTTTATTTTTACCTGAGATTCTCACATAGCACGTCACTTAATGTGACATTAACGACATATTATTGTAACATCTTTGTTACACTCCATTCCACAATATATAAATTTTCAATTCGCATAGATTTTCTTCAAATTACGTACATTTTTGTAAAAACAAATATTTGTAAATAGTATTAAATTAGGCCCAAAAGTGTGTATCAAGGTACTTTCTATCACGAAAATGTACCAACAAAGTATAATTGTATCTTCTTTTGCACACATTCTCATGTGTATGCATGTGTAATACACATTGTGTGTATAAAATGGGGTGTTACTCCTTTTTTGTGTTCTCTCTATCTGTGAATTTATCTTATTCTCTTGGTTATTACTACTCTCTTGAAAAGTAAAGGATCCAAATACTGAAATATTTGCACGCAAATATTGTACTTTGCGTGGTTTTTGTCAAACACGCTATTGCGTATAACCGATTAAGTAATATTAATAGCAAATGAGTTATATTTACATACAAATACGCTTTGTGTTGAAGGAAATAAGTTTTACTTGCTACAAGCTCCAAACACGCGTTTTACTTCTGTACAAACATTTTAAAATAACGGATTTTTCAGCGTATAGACTTACTGAAATAAAACATAGGGAAATGCTTACTTGCAAAAGTTATCGCTCTTTTAGAATCTCCATATATGGAGCTTAATAATATATACGAAGGTTGTGATCTCTCACTGAGCTCGTGTGATCAAGATAATGATGAAGAGGACAATTTGGAAATATATAATATTGTTTTAGAAGAAGAATGAACAGAATTTGAATTTTTATTTGAATTTTCAATAAATATTTTAACACACAATTTTACAATGGGCGGGGAAATATGATAAGAAAAGGTGACACAAGGCGACTTTTCACATACCATAATGGTAACCCATCTCGTATATCGTCTATAAGGCGACTATATGATTTAGTGGTCTGATCCGAACGAAATTTTGCAGACAGCCATAATAGATGCACAATCCAAATTTGGGGCAGATAGATTCATATTTACTTTATGCCAAAAAAAATGACTTTTTGACCCTAGTGCAATGTTAAGAGTGGTGAATTTCATATAGATCAAGCGTACATTCAGGAAAATACAACTTCGCTCTGTATTCGCATTGTTCAGCTCACAGCTTCAATTTGGTCGATACACGCTGAAAAATACGTCTTTTTTTGTTGTTTACACACAAGTAAAACGCGTGTTTGGTGTTTGTAGCAAGTAAAGCTTATTTCCTTGTACACAAAGCTTTTTTGGATGTAAATATAACTCGTTTGCTATTAGTATTACATATTTGTGTATAAGCAATAGCGTGTTTGGGAAAAACAGACAACTAAGTTCAACAAAGTACAACATTTGGGTGCGAATAAGTGTGTATTTGCAATTGTTTTCGTAATTTTTTTTCTGCATTTACGCTCTTTAAAATAAAAGCAATACCGATAGAATGAGATGGATTGTTATATAGAAATTCACAAATTGAAAAAAAATAAAAAGTAAGTCAAAAATGCATACATATAAATTTGATATTTATCACCTACAAACAAGTTTATATTTGTGGCATGAAAAAATAAAAGCAATACCGATAGAATGAGATGGATTGTTATATAGAAATTCACAAATTGAAAAAAAATAAAATGTAAGTCAAAAATGCATACATTTAATTTGATATTTATCACCTACAAACAAGTTTATATTTGTGGCATGAAAAAATATATATGTATATTTTTGATGCGAACTTGTTTGCTGAAATTTGTTAAAATGGCCATTTTTGTCAGAGTTACTCGTGCAAAGTTTTTCCAATTAAAAATTGTCAATGCACAATTCGGAGTGTGACATTCTGAAATTTATAATAAATGGCAACAAACACTGCTCCCTCTTTCCTCCTTCCGATATCCTAATTTGTTTCCGCTAACACAATACATTGCATTTATGTAGCGCAACCCTGAGTGTTGGTACTAAAAAAAACGGCAGGTGGCACTGTAAAATGTCATTTCTGAATACAGAAATCTTCCTGAACAGAAAAAACATAAATTATGCAACGAGATGGGTATAACAAATTTAAGTCAATTGGAATATTTCTTCTGTCTCTTGAATTTATTTATTGATCTTGGTCAGATCCAAAAACTACGACTGGTGCTTATGAGTGGTTTACGGCGATCAAAACTTTAGATTTCCATTTTTGGTTGCAAATTATGCATTCTATATATATATTAACTTTAACATTTTTGGAAAATAATACTTAGTCTTCAACTCGCTTAAAACTTCTTGTATGCCACGATGGTTATTGCTTAAGTGTTCTTCCGTTATATCAGTGAGTTTCAAAGTGGACCTTAGTACTTTTAATTGATTATTGTGCGAAAAGAAATTTTTACGTAAATGTCTTGTATCTTCACGAAAAGATTTTGGTCTGTGCAGTAAAAAACAAATGTTCCTTTGTCTCTTAATACTCTTTGTAAGATAACCTGTAAATCACTGTCTTTAGAAACTGTTACATAGTTTCGAACGCTTTTTCCTACAATTTTCATAACAAACTTCTCTTGTTCCCCGTTTTCGAAATAAACTTGGTTTTTGTAAATGTTAACAGGTCGTTCTGTAATAAAAATATATCGCATAGCATCATCTTCTGCACTATGAATTGTTGCATCTGTAGTCCTAGCGTCCTCTGCTTCCCCCTCATCATTATCATCATGCAAAAGGTTATAATTGCATTCTTTTGTTGGAAGTCTACTAAGAGCGTCAGCTACCGAATTTTCTTTACCTTTGATATATGTTGAAATCCGGGCTTTTTAATACAGGATCCGATGCCAGAAGTTTTTCCAGATTATCGAATACTCAGAATAGTTAGGGTCAATTATAGATCCATGTTTTAAATACCTTATCATTGGGTACGCCACTTTTGTATAGTCTTTTATAAATTTGCGATAGAAGCCCGTCATTCCTAGAAACTGTTTAATGGCTTTGACGTTTGTAGGAACCTTAATCTTCAATATACCCTCCACAGTATTCTTGTTTGTTTTGATCCCGTCCTTGATCACCATATGACCCAAAAATGGTGTAGATTCGGCAGCAAATCTGCACTTTTCAAATTGAATTTTCAAGTTTACTTCTTTTAATCTATGCAATATCTTTTTAATAGAGTCTAAGTGCTCCTGGAAGCTGGTAGAAAATATTAGAATCTCGTCCATGTAGACAACGCATATTTTGTTAATGTATTCGCGAAGTACTGTTTTCATCAGTCTCTGGAAGGAGGACGGCATTCTTTAATCCAGAGGGCATACGTAGAAATTCGTAATGCCCATCGGAAGTAGAGAAAGCGGTTTTAAAACGGTCCTTTTCCGCTATTTCTATTTGGTGGAAACATTTCCCTAAATCTAGCGTTGAAAAATAGGTACACCTTCCAATTTTATCAAAAATATCCGCCATATTTGGCATAGGGAATTTATCGTCTATTGTCTGATCATTCAGCCGCCTGTAGTCTATGACAATTCGCCACTTCTGATCACCTGTCTCATCCATCTTCTTACGAACAACCCATAATGGTGCATTATAGGCGCTTCATCCTAAGATCTACTACTGCTTCTAGGTCAACCAGAATATTATTTCCTATTAACCCATCGTAGAAATTATGAAACGAGAATACAAATCATTAAATTCCTCAAATATTGGAAAACGAACACACTTTTCAATGTTTACTCTACCATTAAGGACCCTGAGTGCATTTACAGAAGGTTTAACTTGCCATTTGGGATCACACAATTTTGGATTAATTATACTCAGTTCTGCTCCGGTATTAATAATAAATCTAAGTTTACCTATTTTTGTTTTTACTACTATGTATGGTAGTCCTCTTGAATGGCCATTTGAAAATTTTCCGGGAGTAAAACATTTTCACCGTGATTTAGAGAAATATCCATCGGTTCTACACGTTGCACGCCATTATTAGTAGGTGTATTAAAGGTACCGTAGTGTCTTGATTGATCTGATCGAGGTCTGTACTTGGTACGATTTTGTAAATCACTGCGTGCACCAGTGCGGCTATCATTATTGTATCTATTGTTAATTTTCGGTTTGTTGTCGATGTTATCTCCGTTATTACCCTTTCCTGTTACCTGATTGAAAGAACTGACGGGATATTTCTTGTAATTTCTGTAACCGTTTGCTTGTATGATGTCATAAGCTTCACTTAATGTGTCGGGATTGCGGCAAATGATAACGCTTCGGACTGGTTCTGGCGGACCGAATTTAAAAGAATCAAATGCAATTCTTGCATTGCATTCCACTGTCGATTGTCTACTCTGACCATCTAAGATGTGTTTGGCGTTTAACCGCGTTAAGAGACCGCTAATGCGGTTATAAAAGATCTCCACTGTATCGGCACACTTACTTGTTCTTATTTTATCTATGAGCATTTCCGTAGAATCCTTTCTCCGTGCTCTTTTTTTAAAGCATTTTTAATGTCCGTCCAATTATTTAAGTCTCCATATTTCAAAAGAAATTTTCGAGCAGTTCCTACAATTTTATCCTTTACCATACCTATCAGGATTACTTTAATAACTGCATCTAAAGTATTTATTACTGGAATAATACTATCGATTCTACCTAAAAAATTTACTAATCCCTCGCTACTACCATCATAATTTTGAATACCGCTCAGAACGGTTGTCACTACTTTGAAATTTCCCATTTTTTATTTTACTTTATAATAATTTTTTTTTTGTTTATGATAAATAGCAAACTGTAACTTTATAATAATTAGCAAAATTATGAATAATTATAAATATTTATAACAAAATTAATTAAACTTATGGTTACTTGTAAGCAGGTCCTTGGGATCTTGATGAATCTGTCGTAAAGTTATCCTCAGCCTCTAGGATGTTTAAATCTTCTTTTGGTAATTTTGATGAGGGCGACACTGGACTTTAAGTTTCGTTGACTTGTTTTCACTTTAATGAGTTTATTGGAAACACTGGCTTCTTATTTTGTTTTGATATCTCGTTCTACTGCTTACTTTATTTAATTTCAACTCTGATTTTTTTTTACAGTATTTGTTCTGTTAATATTGGTTGCAATATACGTTTTATCTTGTAATGTAACTAATTTTTCGTTTTATTATGTTTCGTTCTAGGTTGGTTGGTTTATTAGAGACCGATTGTTCACTATTTCACTTTATTTTTATTTAATAAAATAAATTTTCTATTTTCAGTTTGATATTTCGTTCAGTTGTGTCTTTTATTTATTTTCACAAAGATTTCCTGTACATTATTATTCTGTTAAATATTGCGCTTATTTACAATATTAGTTTTGTAGAGCATTTCCACTTTACTTTGCTTAAGGAACTTTAAATACAATTTGCTTGACCAAACTGAATCTTTATTTCAAATAAATCTCTTAACTAAGTATGGACAGCGTGATCGGTCTCTGCTGATACAAATTAGCAGCACAGACGTTGGGGGAGTCATGTTGCATCATTGACATCAGACTATGCAGACAATGCGAGTAGTGTGAGAACCAAAATAAATAGCAGTTCACGTCAATGAAAAGCTGAAATGCTGATCCAGCTATATTACAAAGAACGACTAAGATAATGTTGTGGTTGATAAGACAGCCACATATGCCCGGATGAAAGGAATAAGGTTACATAACTATATGGACACAAAAAGTGATAGTACAGTACATATCTGATAGCACCTTTATGTATATTAATGAAATGTTTGAATTTTTTCACATTTTATACATCGTGAACAAAAGATGCGTTTTTCAAGATATCAAAGGATTAAGGACATTCTTAATTTAATTCTTAACCATAACCATTTTCGTAGTTAGTTATTCTTAAAACAAGTGTACGAAAATTCTCATAATACGAATAACAGACTTGATTTATTTCTTGTCGTTTTTTGGTCTATGCGCCAGTAAACAGTTGTTCTCGGAAGACTATAGCACATAATAAATACATGATTGGAGAGAAAATCATTGAGAATAGGTGCCGATCTATTTAAGTGTAAACAAAATTTTCCTAAAATGAATCCCAGTTTCTAATAATTTCAAGTACTTATTCGGGCTTAAATTATTCCAAGCGGTCTACACATAAGTCAATTTCGAACTTATTTCTATCCTATTATGAACTTAAATCTATCCTAAAAATCAAACCCACTCGGGCTCAACTACGGCTAAAAGTAAAAAGTAGAAAAATCGGTACTTAACCCTCTAACCTGCAAGACCGCCATAAGGCCCCAACATTTGTTGGGGTACATTATCATACAAACATTTGGGGTCTAATTGCATTACGAAAATATACCCCAATAAAACTATGAAACCACAAAATTTTATGTTTTTGTTTTCCATATATGTTTTAGAGGCTAATTTCATTTTTGTGGTTTGGTGTGTATTTTTTGTGGGTCGTTATGGCATACCGCCATTTGTGCCACTGAATCGGGCGACCACTTGTTATTGGGATCAACTGATAGATGCCAACCAATAAACTATGAAGTGCTGATAAATTTTGAAAACGTTAGGTTAAAGAAGAATCACCCACCCTCATCCGAAGAGACAAATGGATTCAAAAAACCACACAAATACAAGTAAAAACCAGTGAAAAAGTTGCAGTGGGGTAAACCGACTTATATATACCCTCACCCTCAGTAAAAACATACAAGTCTCATAGTCCAAAGTATCGGAAAGTCAAAAGTGAGCGTAGCTACCACCATTGGATGTAACATCTGATGAATTGTCATAATAGCAACCTAAAATACCGAATGTTATAGAAAAATATTGTATTACATGTTTTTACAAAAAGGACGGAATGTATGTAGTTAAAGCTTTACTAAATATAGAATTTCGGAAAGATTCGTTGAGAGAGTTTATATAATTACACGATTTCTAAAGTTGGTGCAATGGTACATTTGTATGGGAGGTACCAGTAGGGGAGTTGCCAGATTTCCAAGTTTTTGTCAGAAACTTTGTCCAGTTACACCTTTACTAAATACGGAATTGGGAAAAGATCGAACTTGCGCGTGTTGATATTATTACACGATTTATAAAGTGGGCGAAATATCAGATTTGTATGGGAGGTACCCGAAGGGGTGTGGCCACATAGCCCATATTCAATCCCATAAGCAGTTTCGGGAAAATAGTAAGCCATGCCAAATTTCAGAGTGATTGCTTAACGCTTGCGAAAGTTTCGTGCGTACCAGCAGGACAGACCGACGGACATGCCTCAAACGATTCAGAAAGTCATGAATGTGGATATTTCTATGTCTTACACTTTTGAGCCGTATCAAATGATATATACCCTCCTACCCGTAGGGTGAGGGTATAAAAAACTTTTTTAATGTTTTAAATTAATTTTTTCAACATAAATATTTAGTTATGAAATATATATATAAGAGTATGATGGAACTCAAATGCAAGCTTAGATCGGGGTTTTCGTTGTTGTCAAATGCGGCGGCATTATTCAAAAATTTGAAAAGAAGAACTTTGATAAACAAAATTACCGATATTGTTTATAAATATTTTTTAATGCACACAAAAAATAACTTTCATGTTCCTAAATGTTTATTCTTGACAATATTTCGTCACATAGTTTTTGGTAAAAAAAAAAGTCAAACATTATGTTGTAGGCCATCAAAAAAAGTTGCTAATTGCTACTATAGTCGCACAATGGTACCAGCAACCAAAAACTCCTTACACTCATAGAAAAAGAATGACGAAACGTACATGAACTGACAACATACGGCCACGAAAGTCTATCGTTACACGTATGTGGCCAAATCGTCAACACGGTTTTGCCAACGATTTGTGTAAAAATTGGCAACAAGATGTTCACAATTTGGGTACTATACTAACAACGGGTTGATGATATGTCAACTACACGTTGTCATATTTCCACCATTTGTTCTTGTTGTACAACCCAAAAAAATCCCATTCAATTTGTCACCCCAATAAATAAAAACGATTTAAATCAGTTTAAACAATGTATTTTATAATTACATATGACGAAAAAAATTATATATACTTAATTCTAAACCATTTTTGTTCATTGTTCATGGGATATAAATGAAATGAAAATTACCTTCGATAAAATTCTGGATGAAATTAAGTTCAATGTTGGCGGCGACTTAATTGCTTGGGTTTTAGTAGTTTGTGTAGTGTGCGCCTTAAGGGGTTAAGGGCTGTGTTAAGTGTGTGAGGGAAGAAGAAGAGAAAAAGGGCAAACAGCTGGTTTGCTATAAAAAGGCAATATTGATGGCCGGCAGAATGACTGGGTGAGGAGGGAAAGGAAAGTGGGGGTAAATGGCCGACTCCTGCGGCTAGGGCTTCCTCTTTTTGGCTGAACTTTAAACAAGTAGGTTTGGTGGCGACCTCACAAAAAAAAAGTTGAAAAAAAGAAAAGAAACAAGGTATTGAACAAAAAGTTTATTAAACATAAAATACACGAGAGACAATCGACACATACAAGCATACATAGTGTACAAAACAAAAATTTATAAAAAAAAAGAAACGCAGCAGCATCGCCATCACCAACCAGCCCATCGTTGGACATTTCAATCGCAGCATCTCCAAGCCTGATGGATGGATGAAAGAGTGGAAAGTGCGCGTCGACTACCCATAGGGGTTAAGCTCAAGGCCTGGGGGAATCTCGTTTTGTTAGGGTTATTGCCCATGTCAAGCCGTTAGTTCCTCTTCCGTCCTGGAATAAAAAAAAAACATATGTATTGAAATATTTGAAGCACACGCACGGACATATAGACGAACAGGACAATTGACTGAACTAGTTACATAAAACTACAGCAATACCGAATACGAAGACTGCGGATACATACCCGAACACGTTTGACGAAAACCCGCACCAGCCTGCGCCTATGTTTTCGGCCAATTGGATGAAACCGGAGCTGTCCATATCCACTGTACGTGGGCTCCTAAAACGAATTAAATAAAACATTAAATACCGATTTATAAAACGCATACTTACATTGGTAATAAGCAATTTGCACAAAATACCTTATGCTCCTCATTGATTAAATTGCCAGTCCTACGGAAATACCGTCAACTGGAAGAATCCGGAAAACAATTCCAAGAGGGAGGACATAGTCTTGGCATAACATCTGCCAAGAGATGGTTTTTTTGAAAGGTATGTGTGCGGTGTCTAGTTTTCGTGAGTATCAGTTTTTTTGTAGACTTTAAGCCCGGTATGAATGATAATTTTTTTTGTTACTGCCACAACATGCCAAAGAAACCGCCAAGAACCACCCCCCATCCGGCGAGCTTAGCCGCGCTAAACGCCAGCATACCGGCAACGCTGACGATTGGGTCCACAACAGTCGACGTTAGTGACGCATATTCTATACCAAGCTACAAAATATAACCTTATGGTTTGCACATTTAATTATAACATCATTCTACCTGAGTATTTTGCCAGGAAAAAAGTATATTGCGAAACTCTGCACGAAGACCTACAGGAAACACGGCTTCCTTTACGTCCTGCTCATTCAGAAATGGCAAACTTCTGTATGTAATTTGTGAGGCTGAAATAAAAAAAATTAAATATGTATGTTCAATTAAATATTGCAAAAGATTTACTTACCCTTTAAGTAGTCGAAAATTACTCATCTGTTTCTTCTTCAGAAAATTCCGAATTATTTGTGAACACATTAATGTTTTTGTGCTTTTTTTTATCAGAAGACTATCAAAACGTTACAAACTGAATGACGGAGGCATACAGCTTTCTAAAACTTGCGCCGTTATATGAAAATGTGGCATTCTTAAGAACATTTGTGCTTGAATTTCCATAATTTTGTCAACTAGCGTTCACGTATAATTCGAGAACCCAACACGTTACAATTGTTCTTGAACGTTTATGATTTTTCAACGTGTTTTTTTCTTCAGTGTAATTATTTCCTTAAAAGTTATTTGTAAATATTTAAGTATGACTAGTACCCAGTCCATTCATTCTATATATATTTGTTTCCCACGAAATGAACATATAGTACTTACGTGTAACAAACATTACATACTTACCATACCCGCCGAATACTGGCTGAGGTGTATGTCTAAGGACATGAGGCGGAGAAAAACCGCCTCCTCTTCTCAACCTAACCTAACCTAACCTACCATACCCGTGGTAAGTATATATGTATTTCCCCCAATCACGCAGACACTCACGTCGAAGCACGTACATATTTCCAAATTACATATTATTGCAAATTTGATAGTAATAATACATTCATTAGTATTTATATGTGTAAATCTAGTTATTAAAAAAAGATAAACACTAAATATGTAATTAGTTTTTGTTTCAATACATGGTATCTTCTGAACAGTTCCGGTTTCTTCATTTACGCCGTGATTTGCTGAAAAGTAAATTGTATTAGTTTAGCAAACTCATATATGTGTGATAACACCAAAGTGGTAATATCCTGCAATCATATTCGCTGACATTTGGCTATTATTACCCAATATTTTCCGCCGAGTAAAAATCGCTAACCATCGCCTGGGCCTTGTTCTTAAGCGATGAAGGCACGAACATACACAAGTAACGGAAAATCTTCATCCTAATCTGCATATGCATTTATTGTTGTACTTTTGTTAATTTGTTGAGGTAACTGTAACATAAATATTTCGTTTCAAGGCCAATTGGCAAAATTGTCATTTCGGTAATGAAAGTGATCAGTGACGGATGTGTCTTTTACTACACGCTGAAAAATCCGTGATTTTAAAATGTTTGTACAGAAGTAAAATGCGTGTTTGGAGCATGTAGCAAGTAAAGCTTATTTCCCTCTACACAAAGCGTATTTGTATGTAAATATAACTAATTTGCTACTAATATTACGTATTCGGATATACGCAATAGCGTGTTTGACAAAAACCACGCAATGAACGTGGTAAATTCTACACGTACAATATTTGAATGCAAGTATTTCAGTATTTGTATCTCTGTTTTCGTACTTTTAAAAAGAGTATTAATAACCAAGAGAATAAGTTAAATTCACAGAGAGAGAGAACGCAAAAAAGGAGTAACACAGAATTGTATACACACAATTTGTATTACACATGTATAAATTAACTTTTCTCGAGTTGATTTTTTTAAAAAAAAGATTTATTCTTTTTTATTGGAGTGAACTCCGTCTTTATTAATCAACTTCAAAAGTAGAACTGATTTTTAAAATTATTACAATGAAACTTAAAACTATGCACTTGCATCTCATCTAATTCCGGGAATCCGTTGCAGGTGGCTTTTGCTGTATCGTGGGAACAGAAGTTCCATCGTTTAATACTGCAGACATATCGTCAGCATTAAATATCTTTTATTTCTATTCTCTTTTACATTGCTGTTTTGCAACACCTTTGGCAACTAAGAAGGTGTCGTGTGTTAACTCCTCCCCTCTTAAGTACAATTGTCCCCAATTGTTTTTATCTCAGAAGTACGGGATGTCGTTTATTCGAAATGCTGATGAGATGTTATTTGTTGGTTGGATATATGTTAATATTGCTCCTGGTTCCGATGGTGAATATGAATTTGGTGTATTCAAATGGGCTATACTGGTTCTTTGTGAGTTTCTATAAAGGTGAAGAATCAAGAAACCAATGACAACAAGGATTACTAAATATATCATGGTTGACACTCCGTTTACAATGGTTCCCATTCTTAATGTTCTAATTGTGTGGGTGTTATTAAGGTGTGATTCTCTTAGGCTTTCTATAGTCAGAATGTTTTCTAGGTTTTTCTCTGATGGCTTAAGTTGCAATACAGCAGGAATAGTTTCAATTTGTGGGGCTTCCAAGTTGCGGTAAATTTTATTCTGAGCCACTATTGTAGAGTTTGAAAACTTTATCAAAAACGTGCCGGACAAATGGTGTGTAACTTCATCGATTAATATGGTATCATTGTAGTCATTAAGCAGGATTACTCCGGGAAGAATATTTTCAATTAACGGGATATGGTGGCTGTTGGTGTAAGTGCAGTACGAAGATAGGCTTTTTATAATATTAGTTATACATGTATTATTTTTTAAATCTATTAATTGGTTGTTATTACAAATTTTAACAGGATTATATTTTGAGCAATTACCTTTTAATCCATAAATTTCATTTGAATTCTTTATGATATTATTAAAAGATATCTTTAAAATTTTTTTATTTTTCTTTATTGGGTATAGTAATAGACTTTGATATACTTCATCATTAGACATTGGAATTTTGATAACATATAGTATAATTGCATTTCGATACATAAGATTTACTGTGGCATATTCCATTGCCTCTTCGCTTGTTGCAAATGGCATCTTTTCTTTACTTAATTTTTCCAAAGCTAATTTAATTTCTAATTTATCCAAAATTATGGAGTTTATTACTCCGCTCTTTGCCCATTGGATGGCATAATGTATATTAATAAGTTGCTCTTTTATGAGTCTTATGCGATTTTGTAAAGTTAAAGCTATTTCGCTATTTAAGTAATTATTTTTGTTTACGGCATTGGATATTTCATTAACTATTTTTGTAACATTATTCAGCCTATCATTTAATATTTGATTAATAACGACCTGTTTGTTATTGTTTTGATTTACTTCGTTTATATTAAATTCTAGCATTTCGAAGTCATCATGATCTGGAGTGCCAGCGATGTACTTCCATGCAGTGCCAATTATGTTGAAAGATCTTTTATTTCTCTTATAACTATTTTTTTCATTATTAGTATCATTATTTTCATAGCTATAATTCATATTAGTATAATTGTCCTTATTATTATACTGAGGAACAATACTTTGAATTAAGTTCAAAATTTGCATTATTTCCTCATTTAGGATAGGATAAAAGGGATTGGTTTTTGGGATATGTCGTTCAACGAATATTTTGGTCTCTGTCACAAAAGCTTCATATTTTTTATGTCTATTGGATGAATTATCCTGAAGATTCCGTCTTGAATTTTACTTTGTCCATCGTCAATTATTATAATATGAGCAGACGTATAATCCATAATTTGAAATTCCGCTTTACAAAATATTATAATTGATCTGAAAAAGAGAAAAATAAACAAAATTTAAGTTTTGATACGGCTTTTATGAACAGTCCTTCCAGATGTGGTTTTAACAGTAGAGTTTTGGTTAATAGCTACTATTTCTTTTTTATATCTTGAGGTAAGTTTATTTCCGCGTCGCTTGTCAATTCTGACATAAATGACATCACCTTCTGAGTAAGTTTTTAGCGGTTCCTTTTTCTTATTATGGTAACTGAGATCGGATACTTGTTTTTCTTGTAATTTTCGTATTGTCTCTTTACGGAAATTTTCGAGCATCTCTGGATCACTACCAACATTTCGGCCAAATAAGATTTCAACAGGTTTCCTATTTGTTGTCGAATGAACTGACAAATTATATTCCTTGACTGACCTCTCTAATAATTCCTCAAAGGTACGGTGAGCTTTTTCAGTCTTGAGACATCTCATGATCTCTTGAAGTGTCGAGTGAAAACGTTCCACTTGTCCGTTAGAACAACTTGTATATGGTGGCGTACGATACACTTGAATGCCGAATTCGTTCTCTATCATGTGATTAATGGAAACTGAACTAAAAGATTTTTCGTTATCAAAAACTATAGTTTCGGGAATAAGAAAGAAGAGAATGTCTCTTAAAGGTTGTTTAATGTCTTCAGCAGCTCTTGATTTTATTACCTTCGCTACTGCAAATTTCGAAAATTTATCTATGGCTGTCAGAACAGAATGTCTATCTGTAATAAAGATATCAAGGTGGACAATTTGTCTAGGAAATTTCGGAATAGGACTTGGTTGAATTTCCGGCTTAGCAGGACGGCGATCATATTTATTTTCTTTGCAGATCACACAATTATGTACTACTTTAGCTATTTTATTATTCATAGATGGAAAGTAGTATTTCCCGATTATCTGAATTTTATTTTCGCGAGCATTTCTGCGTGCTCTATTATGTGTACGCAAAATTAAATTCTCCTGTTCTTGCTCGCTAGTCACGTCTTCAACTTGTATTTGAGAAAATCTTACTTTGTAACCTCTAAAATGGAAAGGATGTATCTCTTGAATTTTTCCCATAATGTGTTCATCAGTTTTGATGCAGTTAACGACAGATGGATTTAGGTAGCGTTTTAAAATATTTACTAAATTTTCTGAGTCATACGATTTTTCTACTACTATATGCCTATGGTACGTTGGAAAAACTATTTTAAATTCATATGATTGATTTGGACCTAGGTTGAGAAAAATTTGATTTTTGAAGACGTTAATCGGAACTTCTACTGAATAGATCAAACAATGTGAAGAGCTTTCATCGCTGTGTTCGCTTGATGTTAACGTATTTATTTCCGGTGGAATTCTTGACAATGCATCGGCTACTACGTTGGTTCTTCCAGGTTTATATTGAAGCTCATAGTTATACTCTTCTAAAATTGCTTTCCAACGTTTCATTTTAGTGTTGTTATTTTTATTACTTAAGGCGTACGTAAGTGGTTGATGGTCGGTATAAATTTTCACTTTAGCAGTACCATATAAGTAATTTCTTAGGGAATCTAATGCCCATATGATCGCTAACATTTCTTTTTCGTTAGCGGCATAATTTTCCTCAGCCCTGCTCAAAGTTCTAGATATGAAAACGATCGGTTTATTTTCTTGTGAAAGCACTGCACCAAGAGCAAAATTTGATGCATCTGTAGTTAACTCGAATTCTTTATTATAATTTGGATATGCTAACACTACATCTTCGGAAACAAGGGTTGATTTCAATTTGTTAAAAGCTGAAATGGCTTCTGAATTTAGGTTTATTTTAACTTTCGAGGATTTATTTTTGGACACGCGTCCCTCCTCCCCTCTTAAAAGGGATGTCAGGGGTTTAGAGAGTTTCGCGTAGTCTTGAATGAAACAACGATAATACCCTGTCATACCTAAGAATGATCTTAAGTCTTTTAATGTTTTGGGATTTGGAATTTTAGAAATGGCTTCTGTCCTTTTTGGATTTGTTTTTATTCCGTCAGAAGAAATTACGAAACCTAGAAACTCAACAGATTTTTTAAAGAAATGACATTTGTCCAATTGGACTTTCATGTTGGCACTTTCAAGAGTTTTGAAAACTTTAACTAAATCGTGGACATGATTGTCCTCGTTGCGACTAAAAACAATTATATCGTCGATATAAACGAAACAACACACTCCGATACATTCGCGTAATATATCGTCAAGTGCTCTCTGAAAAATAGAAGGGGCATTTTTTAAGCCAAACGGAAGTCTTGTGTATTCATATTTACCATTGTTAATGGAAAAAGCTGTTTTTCTATATCAGATTCTTTTAGCGGGATCTGATGAAATCCGCTCTTCAGATCAAGTACTGAGAAAAACTGATTATTTCCTAACTGCGCAAGAACTTCACTAATATTCGGGATTGGATATTTATCTGCTATGGTCACCGCGTTTAGCTTTCTGTAGTCCGTTACAACTCTGTACTGCTTATTTCCAGCTGAATCTGGCTTTTTTGGAACGATCCATACTGGCGAGTTGTAGGGTGAACGTGATGGTCTTATTATACCGTCATTAAGCATCGTTTGAATTTGCTTTTCCACCTCCGATTTCAAAGCCATGGGGTAAGGATAGTATCGAGTATATACCGGTGTATCATCCTTTGTTCGAATTTCACCTACTACCCTAGTTGTATAAGTTAATTTCATATCTGGCTCCGCGAATAGGTTAGGTATTTTTCCTGTTAATTCTCTAATTATTTTGCCTTGCTTATCTGTCATATGGTCATCCTTTATTTTAATTAGATTTATTGCTTCTGATTTCATCTGGTGTATTTTTATTTTAGCCCCGTTTTCGAGCAAAATGTAACCGTCTCTGGTATGAATAACTGCTCCTTATTGTTTCAAACTATCATTACCTAAAATCCCATGAAAAGATTTTAAGTTCGGAAGGATGTAAAATTTTAATTTTTTGTCTCTGATGTTGAAAAGATTAAGGAATGTGTGACTGGTGATTTCTATATCGCCGGCTACTGATCTTGTAAAGAATTTTTTCTGATTTGGTGTAACTGATTTTTGGAGAAATGGTTGAATGTAATTTTTTGTAGATCCTATTAATATATTTAAAATTTTTCCATTTTCTATTTTACATCGTACATAAGGTAACGATGAATCCGTTAGCCTAAAAAATGTAAATCACTAGTGTCGGCCAGTTGTTCTTCTTGATTCACAAAATCAAGGGTTTCATTAGCCATCTGTTGGTAATATTCCTGCGAATAGTCTGGATTAGCATTTTCAATATCGACTTCACCTTCCTCCGGTGGGCCATCTTCATCTGGTGCATGATTATGAGCGTCTAGATAAAAGTTTCTTTGCACCTTGTTCGTAGGGACATGGAGGGATGCCTGTGGTGGCCTCTTGCCAAAGAAATTATTCTGCCTTGGTCGGTTCATGTAGTTTATACCCTTTGACCGTAGGCTTTGATCCACATCCATAGGCTCTGGTCTTGGCTGGGGTTTAGGTGCTGTTGGTCGTTGAGGAGGGTAATATCTCTGCTGGTAGTTATTCCCATTGTACTGGACATTTTGATTTTGGAATGGTGCTTGATAATTGCGAATATTGGAATTTACATTTGGATGTGGTATGTGGGCTAATTGAGGGTCAAATTGTTGCTGGTTTTGATTTTTTTGTGGATGGAACCTCGGCTTTTGCCCTTTATTTTGATGGTAAAATATTCCGTTAGAAATGTTTTTGCTTCTATTGGCATAATCAGACCGGAAATTCTGATTTTCTAACTTGAGGCACAGATGTAAGGCCTGTGGCAGATCGACTGGTTCCTTCATACCTAATAGACGCGATAAATCGCCATTAAGACCTCGAACAAATGTATCGAGTGCCTTGTCTCGGTATGATTGTGTGAAGAGCTTCAACGGCTCATCCGTTAATTCCATACAACCAATTTTATTTAGGATAAGTGATAATTGAGAATATACCTGTCCATAGAATTCTTGAACAGTTTGGTTCCCTTGCACTAAGGATATCATTTGATATTCCAAAGTGCGAATATCCCTCTTATCGGCGTAGTGCAAGGTCAGGCACTTCGCGATTGCTTTCCAGTTTAACGGGGTGTTATACGACTCAAGGGCAATATCCGCATTGCCGATGATTTTGTTCCGTATGATATTTAAAATGCTATAATATTTAGGAGAACCCCTTATGGGCTCATAGATCTGAAGGATTCGATCTACGCTTTTTTTCCATGAGCTAAATTCTCCTGGATCTCCAGAAAAATCACGCAAACATTTAACTACATCTGGAATTTTGTCAAAGTCTGAAATGTTGTTATTTAAGGAAGGATCAATCGTCTGATCCGAAAAATTTGCAAAGTCCGAATTTTGTTGAAAGTTTGCCTGTAGTAGGCCCTGAAATTGCGTCTCTATTACGTTTTGCACCATGCGAGAAATTATGTCATGTGTAAGATTCTGTACGGTTTGAACGGGTGGTGCTGGTACGGCGGGATTTGGAGTTGGATTGGAATTTAAAGAGTTAAGAACAGGGGGATTAAATTAGCAGGATTAGACATTTTTACTTTTTTTTTCTCAAACTTTTAGGTATTAGATTAGATTATATTTTATTAAATGCACAAATATGTTTTGATATAAAGTATAAATTTTACTTATATTAATTTGCACGTTGTAAGTTTTTTAAGAAATAATATAATTGCAATAAATAAAAATATGTTATTCTTACAATACAATAATTGTCTGGAACATGCTGATCGGCTTCTTGTAGCTCCGTTGACTGTTGATTCTTGATTGTTGACTGTTATTTATTTATAACACGATTTAACGGTATTGATTACTGGTTATTAACTGTTATTTATTTATTTATTTTAAGCACGATTTAACGGTATTGATTATTGGTTATTGACTGTTATTTCTTTATTTATTTTTAACACGATTTAACGGTATTGTTTTTTTTTTATTTTAATATTGTTCTTTTAGATATTTATGTAGACTTTTTTCTTGTCTATTTATTTGACTTTACTTGTCTTTTGTTTTTTTATTATTATTAAAATCACTTAAATAATATATATGTCCCGTGAAGCGGCTGGTGTGCAACACCGTCCTTTTTCCGATAGGTACTCAGGGGCCTCGTTCTTCACAACTTTTTTCGCGGGAGTTCCAACCGCGCGGACAATTGGGACACCGATAAAGATTTTTAACACCAGGAATTCTTTTGCAACAATGTTCCAGGTACACTGGATTATTGTTGTTATTACTTTAATTCACTTTCGCGTTACTCTATCGGGTCCCTGCTCGGGCAATTAACTTTTCTCGAGTTGATTTTTTTAAAAAAAAGATTTATTCTTTTTTATTGGAGTGAACTCCGTCTTTATTAATCAACTTCAAAAGTAGAACTGATTTTTAAAATTATTACAATGAAACTTAAAAACTTAAAACTATGCACTTGCCAACGATCACCTCATCTAATTCTGGGAATCCGTTGCAGGTGGCTTTTGCTGTATCGTGGGAACAGAAGTTCCATCGTTTAATACTGCAGACATATCGTCAGCATTAAATATCTTTTATTTCTATTCTCTTTTACATTGCTGTTTTGCAACACCTTTGGCAACTAAGAAGGTGTCGGGTGTTAACTTATACACATGAGAATGTGTGCAATTTTGTCTATGCATGTACATCAAGGATGCAAAGGATGATACAATTGTACTTTTTCGGTACATTTTCGTCATCTTACCGTACAGAGATACAGCTCTTTTGGGCCTGTTTTTTGTCAGTAATTTGGAGAAAAGCTATGCAAAGTGCTAATGTATATATTGTGAAATGGAGTTAACGCCACATTAAGAGAACCCTTTTTGTTTGTTACCAAAAAAGTTTTATTGTCCCTTATAAATTGTTTTGCCAACAGATGTGCGCAGTGAGTGTAAACTTATACAATTTAAAGGGTGTTTTTTATTGGGGTATAGAACTTTAAGTTGGCATCACTTTTTTAACTGGCGGCCATTTTGTCAGCTGTCAAGTGATTAATATTTAGTTTGGTTTGCCATTTCATCATGAACAGGTTGACAAAAGAACAACGCTTGCAAATCGTGCAAATTTATTTCGAAAGTAATGGTTCAGTTCGCGAAGTTCACCGCAAGCTCCGTCCATTTTATGCCATTACATCCACAATAACTGACTGTTTGGTGTGCTCTATGGGCTGGTGCAGTCATTGGGCCATACTTCTTCCGAAATAATGCCGGAGAGTCAGTTACCGTTAATGGAGACCGGTATAGAGCCATGATAACCGACTATTTTGTTCCCGAATTGGATGGCATGAATGTGGATGAGTTGTGGTTCCAACAAGTGGTTGAAAATTGGACCTGTAGAATTGGCTTTATTCGAGCCAGCCGCGGCGGCCACATGCCCGAAATCATATTTAAACATTAATGGCATAAAATTATCCTTCCAATAAAGCCAAATTGATGGACATTAAAACGATTTTCTTGTGTTTTATTTCAATTCGAAGTTCTATACCTCAATAAAAAACACCCTTTACTTTTTACCACATCACGGCGTTAAATGAAGAAACCGGAACTGATGACAAGATACGATATATTGAAACAAAAACTAATTACTTATTTAGTGTTTATCATTTTTTAATAACTTTAAGAACTAGATTGATACATATACATACTATTTCTATCAAATGTGCAATAATAAACAATATTTATATTATGTACAAGTACTTTGCTCAGCAACATACACGTGCATCCACTTAATTAACTGCATGTTTGCAAGGAAATATGCACGTACTTCGACGTGAGTGTATGCGTGATTGGGGGGAAATACGTATATACTTTCGGGTAAGTAAGTAATGTTTGTTATACGTAAGTATATGCGCACTTTGTAGAAAACAAAAATATATTTACAACCTATAAACAAAGTAATGTTTGTAGTTCGGGCAAATATATATATGGTTGATGCATATTTGTTTTGAAAAAATTTGTTAAAATGCCCAGCGTAACAATTAAATTAGGAAATATGTATTTCATTGCACTACTTAAAGGTATGGATTTTATATATTGCGTATTTAAAAACTACCATTACATTTCTTAATAGAAGTATGCCAACAAAAATTCATCAGTGCTGAGGACTGCCGGATTAAACACGTTCTACAGAAACACTTCTTACATGCGCAGGACCGCATCGATGTTAAATTATTTATATCTAATTATTATTTTCAGTTCACTAGAAAAATATTAAAATCAATAATTTTTATTATACAAACTATTAATGTTAATTATGTATATCAAAATTAATAAATCTTATATATATCCATATAGAGTGGATCCGCTGGAATCGCCATGGATAAATTACCCTGAGCGAATTTTGGCGATTCGCAAATCGCTCGCGATCTCTCTCTTTGGATATACTGAAAAAATTGCACGCAAACATTGTACTTTGTAGAATTTATCATTGCGTTTTTTTTTGTCAAACACGGTATTGCTAATATCCAAATACGCAATATTAATAGCAAATCAGTTATATTTACATTCAAATAAGCTTACAGATTTTTCAGCGTATATATATCCAAGACCTCTAAAATAAATCTAAAATCTATATATATAAAAATAAGTTACATTGTGTTAGACATTGATGTTCTCTGGAATGCGTGAACCGATTTTGTTTCTGCAAAGTTCGTATGAAAGGTGACGTCAATACCAAGGTTTTTATGTATAAACGGTGAATGTGTATTGGTTCATGAGTTATAGTCATTAGTGAACACTGCATATCTATTTATTTTCCATCGAATGTCTATCGGAAGATATTCTGTTTCGAGTGCGTCAACAAAATCGTAATCCTGCAATGGATTTCACGCCGGAAATTTACAATGAAGCATTGATTTGCATTGAAGATTTGTGTTTGTCGATTGCTAATAAGCTATTAGCACAATTGGGAAAGCCATCACCTAATCGTGCAATGCATGACATTTTTGAGTTAGAACTGCAACGTGAACAACAATACGATCGCAACGAATTAAATGCTTTTGTTCACGCAAATCTTTCGACATTGAATGCGAAGCAAAAAAAGGCGTATGATACTATTATGCAAGCTGTCAATAGTGAAGCCGGTGGATTTTATTTTCTGGATGCCCCAGGAGGCACCGGTGCGTTGATTTTATTGTCCGGCGATTTTAGGCAAACATTGTCTGTCATTCCTAGATCGACAGCTGCCGATCAAATTAACGCTTGCTTAAAGTCTTCATATTTATGGAGATTTGTTAAAACATTGAAACTCACTACCAACGTTCGTGTTCAGTTACAGAATGATCCATCTGCAGATAAGTTCTCTAACCAATTGGGAATGGTGCAATGCCTGTTGATGACACTGGATTGATAACATTGCCAAATGATTTTTGCCGTTTCGTACAGTCAAAAGAGGAATTGATTGAATGTGTTTTCACTAACATTGCACAACAATATACATGCCATGCATGGTTGAGTGACAGAGCAATTTTAGCGGCAAAGAACAAAGATGTTACTGAATTAAACATGGCTATACAATCAAAGATTCCTGGCGAATTGGTGTCGTACAAGTCTGTCGATACTGTTACCAATGAAGAAGATGTTTGAATTCGTTGGACTTACCAGGATTGCCTCCGCATAATCTCCAATTGAAAGTTGGAGCCACTATTATTATGTTTCGCAATATCAATCAACCTGGTTTGTGTAATGGTACAAGACATGCTATTAAAAGGTTGATGGCTTATGTAATTGAAGCTACTATTTTAACTGGAAAATTCAAAGGCGAAGATGTATTCATTCCACGCATCCCAATGATCCCGTCTGATATGCCATTTGAATTTAAACAACTTCAGTTTCCTGTTCGCCTTGCGTTTGCGGTTACCATTAATAAGGCGCAAGGCCAGTCCTTAGGAATTTGTGGAGTGAATTTAGAGTATCCAGTTTTCTCACATGGACAGTTGTATGTAGCCTGTTCGCGCGTTGGCAAACCATCGGTTTTGTATATTTACACCGAAAATGGAAAAACAACAAATGTTGTTTACCACAGAGCATTACAATAAAAGCAATTTACCACTGATTCAAATGAATTCGAATTGATTTTTTTATTTTCTTTTTTGCACTACGAAGTGTGCAGGGGGTTCGCTAGTATTAAATAAGAATAATAATGTTTTGGGTGTAACGATGCGCACCGTGTTACTGTAATCAGATAAAACTCCATAGCCATCTGTGAATGGAAAACGTATTTCCTACACGCTGAAAAAACTACTCCTACACGCCATTTTAACAAATTTCAGCAAACAAATTAGCATTAAAAAAATATATACATTGTTTCATACAACAACATTAACTTTTTTGTAGGTTATAAATATAAAATATATATGTGTACATTTTTGTATTTTTTTTTTTCAATTGTACGCTATAAAAAATGGGCATTTTAAAAATTTTTTGCAAACAAATTATGCATCAACCATATATATATTTGCCCGAACCACAAATATTAACTTGTTTATAGGTTGTAAATATATGTTCGTTTTCTACGAAGTGAGCATATACTTACGTGTAACAAACATTACTTACTTAGTCGGAAGTACAGTCACTCCAAGCCAAACACAAGTGTCAAACTAGCATCGAAATCAGAAAATTAAATATTAATCAAAGTGTGCGCGAAATCTCAAAAATGGTTAACATTAGCCATTCAACTGTACACGACATTATAAAACGCTACAGAAACTGTAAAATGGTGCAAAATAAACCAAAACAAGCCCACAACAAAATCTTTTCTGAAGCAGAAGAACGTTTTCTTGTAAGAAAAATTAAAGCTGATTTCTTTCTAAGTGCACCAAAATTTGCTTCCATAGCTGAAAATGAATTGGGTAAAAAGGCAAGTGCATCTACGATTCTTTCTGGAGGAATGTTATGTTTACCGACGACAGCAAATTTAATGTATTTGGGTCAGATGGTAAGCCTATTGTGTGGAGAGGTAAAAATACGGGGCTTCGTTTGAAGAATCTGAAACCGACTGTTAAGCATGGTGGCAGATCGGTAATGGTTTGGGGTTCATTTTCGGCAGCAGGGCTGGGATCGTTGCATTTTATTGATGGGATCATGGACCAAAACGTGTATCTAGACATTATAAAAGAAAATGTGCCAAAAGTGTCGAAAAACTGGGTCTTACCTATGGCTGGTACTTCTACCAAGACAATGATCCAAAGCACTAGGCCCATAAAGTACGATCCTGGATCCTCTACAACGTTCCCCATGTCATGGAAACACCTCCCCAGAGCCCGGATATCGATCCCATAGAAAACTTGTGGGATTTTCTCAAAAGAAAAGTTCGAGAACGTATGGTTTCCAGCAGATTGGAGTTAGAAAAGGTCCTTATAGAAGAATGGGACAAAATACCTCCTGACTATTGTCAAAAATTAGTCCAATCAATCCCCAAAAGACTGACAAAGGTTAAAAAAAACAAGGGTTTGCTTTCCAAATATTAATTTAATTTAAAAAATACTTAAAACCAAAAATCATTGACAGTGTCCGAGTTTGACTTAAGTAGTTGAAGTTTTTTTAGTTTATTTTTATTTATAACCAATAAATATGAATTTTGTTTTCTGTTTTTATTGCTTAATAAATATACAATCATAATGCCTACCTACATTTGTTTGTATTTGTTTTATTTTCGAAATGTGTGACAATAAAATTAATTTAGAGAAGTGTCCGAGTTTGGCTTGGAGTGACTGTATATACCTATCCCACCTTAACAAATGCGATCTTGACGGCAATTAGAACAACAATGACTATTTTCAACTTTCAACATATCTAACCAAAACTAATAACGGCACTTAAAGCATTTTTGTTGTTGTACAAAAAGCATTTGAAACTCATTGGACTAACTGTAAACTTTTTTTTGACGCGACGAAAATGAGTTTTTTTTGCAGTTTTTGCTTACAAGTGCAATTAAATTTAAAATAAACAAAATTTGGTGCATTGAATCATATAAAAAAAAAGCATAAGTTTACATCATCCATAGAGTATACAAAGGTGTAAACTTTCTTTTCACGCTCACTGTATATGTGTAAAACTAGTTATTTAAAATAAAAAACACTAAATAAGTAATTATTTTTTGTTTCAATACATGGCGTCTTGTCATCAGTTCCTGTTTCTTCGTTGAACATCGTGATGTGCTGAAAAGTAAATTAGTTTACAAAATTCATGTATATGTAAATCTTGAACTCCCGTATCAATCCGAAGGCGTTTTCTTCTTTACATTCAATGCGCACATCTATTGGCAAAATAAGTTATGAAGGGCAATAAAACGATTTTGGTAACAAACAACAAGGTTTCAATATTTTATTACGGTTGCGTCGCAATTTCCCTACTTTTATTACGGTCGCTTGTTGTGCATCGATGTGCGCAAATGCATTGGGCTTGGAATTTCGTGGGAATGTGTGTTGTCTATGGAGACTGCGCGACGCCGTCGGTGTTAGAGAACATTCTGGAAATAAAACGAAACACAAAATGCATTTAAATTATTATAATTATTTTTGTCTGGCGCAAAATCTCGTACATTGTATGCTGATGAACATAAATGGGTTCTGTGTTCATATGGAGAGTAATTAATGACGAGTGCTTAAGGTGTGTATAAAAATCAAAATGTTCAACGTATTAATGATTGCACGAATTACTTACGAACGTCCAAGGAACGGCCAACCAATTGTATCTGCCCAAACTGTCACTTTTTCATTGAGTTTCTGATTTGTTGCTTCTACGTTTTCATTTTTTTTTCACTGAAAGGAACAGATTATTTTATTTGCCATACTCATTCATACTTACTGACGGATTTTCTTTAATATGATTTTACATTTTATGCAAAAAAAATTCAAACACTTTCCGCACATTCTGCACAACTACTGATTGACGACTGATCGTTAGAAAACAAAACGTAATAAATCAAAAGAAGAAGTGTATGTACATCAGGGATGAGAAATCAGTTTCTTCGTTTTGTACTTTCCGTTCATTGAAATTGTACTTTTTGATCCCGATGGTGCCAAAATCAAAAAAAAAAAATTGTTTTCAGAATTAATTTTATTACGAGTGATCTCACCACATTGGCTGAAAAGGTTTTATTTTTTACCTTAGATTCTCGCAGAGCACGTCTCTAAATGTGATATTAACGGCATGTTATTGGAACATCTTTGTTACATTCCATTTCACAATATATAAATTTGCACTTTACACAGCTTTTCTTGAAATTACTGACAAAAAACATTAGATACGAAAATCTGTAAACTGTATTAAATTAGGCCCAAACGTGCTGTATCATGGTACTTTCGATGGCGAAAATATACCAAAACAGTACAATTGTCTTTTGCATCCCTGATGTACATGTATTCCCATGTGTATGCATATGTTTATAAAATGGTGTGTTACTCCTTTTTTGTGTTCTCTCTCTCTGTGAATTTATCTAATTCTCTTGGTTATTATTACTCAGAGAACAGAGATACAAATACTTAAATATTTGAAAGCAAATATTGTACTTAGTAGAAATTAACACGTCAATTGCGTGTTTTTTTGTCAAACACGCTATTGCGTATATCCGAATACGTAATATTAATAGCAATTGAGTTATATTTACATTGAAATAAGCTTTGTGTACAAGGAAATAAGCTTTACTTGCTACATGTTCTAAACTCGCGTTTTACTTCTGTACAAACGTGTAAAAATTACGGATTTTTCAGCGTGTATATAAATCAGTGCTAGTCAACCACTTTACCCGGGGAACGAACATCTTCGGCTTTTTTACACGTATTGACACGAGTGTCAGCACAAATTGTTAATAAACGATGGTGAGAGCAGTCATTTCAACTCAGTTGCCCTCAAGCATTCAATGAAAGCACATCTACGTTTGTTTTTGCGGATAATTAGGTACACTGAGAATATGTGGGATGTCGAATGGGAACATAAATTTTTATTTGCTTTGACCATATTGAACGAAGCCGAGTGTCTTGTATGCAACCAAATTATTAAAACTAAGAATGCACATACACTCAAGCGTCATTACGATGCATTACATGCTAAAGAACATTTGATTATTGGGAGAGATAGAATTAAACTTATTTCTAAATTAAGAAATAATCTTGAAAAAAAAAAATATGCGTGTTAGGAGCACAGTTCTAAATAAAAATACCAATGCCAAAAATGCATAAAAATAAAATAGAGAACTTTGAACAACTATAAGTAAGTTAACAAACAAACACAATATTTCTTTCAGTGAAAGCACGCTCATCTACCCCAATACACTCACTCACTTCTCACTAACACAACCATGATCTCTTTTTGACTAGCACTGATATAAATCGATCTTATTCTCTCGGTTGTTGTTATTGACTTAAAGAGCGTAGAGTAAAAAAAATACGAAAAGAGCTGCAAATACACTCATGTTCGCATTCAAATGTTGTATTTTGTGGAATTCAGTAAGTGTATTCTGTTTTTCCCAAACCCGTTATTACTTATACACAAATATGTAATATAAATAAGATATAAGTTATTCTTACTTTATATATTGTTTATTTCATATTCTTGTGTTTGATAGTTCTATGTTTCTTATGCTCTAGCTTATGTTAACATTGTTACTCTCTTATTGTAACTCTCTTATAATTCTCTACATCTCCCTTCTTAAATATAAGTGTCAATACAAGAATTCAAATTTAATTCAAATTAAATTCATAGATTTTATACAATTTCATATATTATTTTTATGTATTCTTTTTGATTGGCAAAATATCTAGTACACTAGTGCATATGGTGAATGCAATAATTTGAAGAATAACGATGAGGATGAAGTTTAAAGTTGTATAAATGTTGCTTGCCTTACAGAATAATAATGATGATAATGAAATTTTAAGTGTAATGTGTAAAAATATAAAGGGTGTTTTTTATTGGGGTATAGAAGTTTAAGTTGGCATCACTTTTTTAACTGGCGGCCATTTTGTCAGCTGCCAAGTGATTAATATTTAGTTTGGTTTGCCATTTCATCATGAACAGGTTGACAAAAGAACAACGCTTGTAAATCGTGCAAATTTATTTCGAAAGTAATGGTTCAGTTCGCGAAGTTCACCGCAAGCTCCGTCCATTTTATGCCATTACATCCACAAAAACTGACTGTTTGGTGCAGCCATACTTCTTCCGAAATAATGCCGGAGAGTCAGTTACCGTTAATGGAGACCGGTATAGAGCCATGATAACCGACTATTTTGTTCCCGAATTGGATGGCATGAATGTGGATGAGTTGTGGTTCCAACAAGTGGTTGAAAATTGGACCTGTAGAATTGGCTTTATTCGAGCCAGCCGCGGCGGCCACATGCCCGAAATCATATTTAAACATTAATGGCATAAAATTATCCTTCCAATAAAGCCAAATTGATGGACATTAAAACGATTTTCTTGTGTTTTATTTCAATTCGAAGTTCTATACCTCAATAAAAAACACCCTTTATTACATAATTTTACAGTACAAATAAGTGTTGTATAATATAATAATTTTAAAATGTTGCAGAAAATGATGTTGAAATTATAGAGATGATATTTAAAGTGTAATAACGGTACCTTGAAAATTAATACTTTTACTTCAATTTTTTTATTTTTATTTATCTTTAGTTTTATTTCCGTTTCCTCAAAAAATAGGTATTTCTTCTGTATATTTTACTATCTCTTTTGACCTGGGTGTTTCATGTTGCTTTATTATCGTTCCAGGAACCCAGTGTTTATTTTCTTTAATCCATACTTTTTCTGTGTCTTTAAATTTTGTTGAGAGTTTTGTATTGCTATTGTAATATTTTTCATTTTCTTTTGTATTGTTTTTTAAAACTGGTATGATCCGGTCGCTGTTTTCATTTTTGTAGACAGTTACATGTCCTGGTAGCAGAGTTCTTGTTTGCCTTCCCTGAGAACTTGTGTAGATGAGAATTCTGAATTTTTTATGGGCGTATTACGATTCTCTAATAAAGCATACCATAAGCTTTCGTTGTTTTCTTTACTTTTTAAAATTAGGTTTTTTGCTACCTGAACTAGCCTTTCCGCAAATCCATTAGATTTTGGATATAGTGGACTTGATGTGGTCACTTTTATGTCAAGCGATTTAGCCCAGTTAGTAAATTCATATGATCCAAATGGAACGTTGTCTGCAATAATTTCCCTTGGAATTCCATGGTGGGAAAATACATTCTCAAGTTTTTTTTACTATCGATGCTGCAGTCTTTTTGCCTAATGGAATAATATCTACATATTTTGATAAGTAATCACCTATTATCAAAAAACTTTTCCCTGTTAATTCCATTATGTCCATTCCTATTTTTTCAAATGGATAAGACGGCACTGAATGACTCAATAAAGTTTCCTTAACATTAGAATGCCTATACTTCTGACATGCCTTGCAATTTTCTATTAATTCTGTTATGTCTCGATTCATGTTTGGCCAAAACAAAAGTTGTTTTGCTCTTTTATTTGTCTTGACAATGCCGAGATGGGATTTGTGTAAATTTTCTAAAACAATAGATCTGATATTTTTGGGTACAAAAACTCTATTTTCGAAATAAACTAAGCCATCCTCAACAAACAAATTTGACTTTAAGTCCCATAAGAACCGAATATCCTCACGCAGTTTTTTCTTTTCTTTTGGCCAACCATTGATACAAAACTCTGTTATTTTCTTCAATGTCATATCTCTTTCTGTTTCACTTTGAAACAATATCTTTTTATCTCTACTAATATTTATTGTGTGAACCATTCCATCGATGTCCTTAATTTCTGAATTGATATTTTTCTCTATCTTAAGACTTCTTGAGAGCCAATCTGCTAAATATAAAAACTTTCCTGGAACATAACTAAAATCGAGTTTGTACTTTTCTAACTTCAACTTCATTCTCTGAAGTTTCATCGATGGTATCTTGCTGTAATCCTTGTTCATTATTCCCAAAAGTGGTTTGTGGTCTGTCATTATCTTGACTTTTCTACCATAGATGTAGTTATGGAACTTCAAACACCCAAATACAACAGTCAGCATCTCCTTCTCGACCTGCGCATATCTTGTTTCTGAATCCGATAAGCTTCGGGATGCGAAACATACTGGTTTCTTATTTTGGAGTAGCGCACAACCCAACCCATATTTAGATGCGTCCGTTTGTAGTACGATTTCTTCCTTACAGTCAAAAGGCTGTAATGCTGGAGAATTTAAAATTGTGATTTTGATCGGTTTTAAACACTGTGAGTGAACTGGAAGCCATTTAAATTTTCTTTCATAAGCTCTCCAAGAGGGCTACTAATTTCAGAGAGATTAGGAATAAAGTCTCTTAAATAATTTATAAACCCCATCAAACTTTGCATATCTTTTTTATTTTTTGGCTCTCCTAAATCTTCGATTCCCTTTAGCCGTCCTTTATCGCACTCAATTCCGTTTTCTGAAATTTTGTGACCTAAAAAGTTGACTTCCTTGCTCTTCCATTGGATCTTATCTACATTGAATTTTATATTCTTTACTCTAGCTCTCTTCCGTATTTCCGCGACAGCATTGTCATGCTCATCTTCATTTTCTGCTGCTATTAATATGTCATCAATATAAATTATAACATTCTTTATATTTCCAAAATTTCTTTCATTAAGTAATTGAAATGCTTCTGACGCAATCTTTATGCCAAAGGGAAGTCGCTTGAACCTATAGCACCCAAATGGAGTGCTAAAAGTGCACAATTCCTTCGATGCATCATCCAAAGCAATTTGCCAAAACCCATCCTTCATATCAAAAACAGAAAATAGTTTTTTGTTATGCAATTTTGGTTTGATATCTTCGAAGGACGGAATTTCATAAAAATTGTCTTGAATGGCATTATTCAATTCCTTTGGATTTATGCATATTCTTAGTTTTCCATTAGGTTTCTCAACAATAACAATGTTGGATATCCACGACCCTGTTTGGCAACATTTTTCAATAATGTCTCTTTGACATAGACGATTAAGCTCCGCTCTTAAAGGTTCTTTCAAAGCAATTGGAACTCGATGTGCAGGTTTTGCACATGCAATCGCATTCTCTTTGAGGTTAATTCGAAATTCTTTTTCAAAACATCCTAATCCATTAAAAACGTCATGATACTCTTCTTTCAACCTTTCGATATTCATTTTCTGGACACTGAGTATTCTTCTGATCAATCCCAAAGAGACGCATGATTGCAAACCCAATACAGGAAGAGAGTTAATTTGATCATCTACAATATAAAAATCTAGTTTTTTTGTGCTTCCCTTTACTTCGCATAACAGGGTTGCCACACCCAGATTATTTATCTTTGTTCCATTATATGCAACTAAATTTCCTTGTGCCCTAATGAATTTGATACTGTTTGCGTTGATATATTTAAATGGCAGTATATTTACACAGGCACCAGTGTCTAATTTAAATTTTACATTTCTGTCATTAATTTTCACTAGTTCATACCAGCTCTCAACTTTTCTATTAGTACTTATTTCATCTATGTAAACACTAGATTCACTGGAAGAATGTTTTAACTCTACTTCTCCAACTGAAACACTTTTACAGACACTAGCAAAATGATTAAATTTATTACACCTTATACATTTTTTCCCAAAAGCAAAGCATTTTCCTTTTTCATGATTCTTACCGCAATATCAACAATTATTTATCGCATTCTCTTTTTTAACATTTTTTGAACACTCATTGTATTTATCATACTTAACTTTACCATTTCTGTTTTGTCTGATTCTCTTAAGAATTAAATCAACCTCTGTGTCGTCATCCCTTGCAGCTCCATCAGCACTTGTTCCTTCGCCATCAAGTTTTTCCATTTGCTTATTTGACACTTCTGCCGCTCTCGCACTCTCAATTGCCATTTCCATTGTCAAATTCGCCGTTTCCAATAATCTTTTCTGCAATGTCTTGTTTGATGTTCCAAGCACGATTCGGTCTCTCACCATTCTGTCATCGTCTTTGAAATTACATCTTCGTACCATCTTCGTAATTTCCATTAGAAAATTATCAAAAGGTTCACCATGTGATTGTGAACGATTATGAAAAATAAAGCTTTCATAGACCTCATTGCATTTTGGTTTGCAAAATTTTTCAAATGCATCAGTGACCTCCTTATAATCTTCCTTTTGTGTGTCATTCAAATTAAATGAATTGAAGACCTCAACAGCTTCCGGACCAATTGTATTTAAAAATATTGCAACTTGTAAGGGATTTGGTTTCTTTGCTAATTCGATTGCAGTGACAAATATTTTAAAGTTTTGCCAGAAAACCCTCCAGTTTTCGGATATGTTTCCGCTGAGTTTTAACACATCTACTTTTTTTATGTAGTCCATACTTTACTTATATCGTTCATTCCATGTCAAACCGGACGATTTTCTGAAAAAATGTTCATCGATGATTCCAATTTTTTTGAAACTTGGCGATATTGCACTACTATTAGCACTGGTTAATTTGTGGTTGTCAGAAAAAAAAGAAAAATTTTTTTTAATGAGTTATATGCTTTTTAAAATGTTCAAAATCATGAAAAATGTGCCGAGGAGGCTATATTGAAACGGGTGTAGGATCAAAACGCGACGGTGGATTTTAAAAAGCTATACCTTATTTTAAAGGTCTTGACGCATAGTTTCTGCCGATCTAGTTTAATTTTGTTATACAGGGTGCCGAACATTTGTATATTTGTGAAATTAATTTTGTAACGTGAATTTCACTATTTCTGCACCAATATTCCAAATTAACAAAAATACACGCATACTCCTCAATCGATTCTAAACAAACCCTTTTAGGTTGGAGAAATAATGCGTTATATTTTAAAAAAATTATTTACTTAATGTAGTCCTCGAAAATATATGTACCAAAAGTACTACAACACTGCATGTGAACACCCTGTCGTATATTCATATACGAAAATCTGAAAAACGTCAAAAATAGTTAATTTGTTCCAGAATGGTCTCATATCATTTCTTAAAAACACCTTAGGATCATTGCAGAAAATTGTCTATTTCTCAGATGGATCAAGTGCTCAGTATAAAAATAAGAAAAATTTCATAAATCTTATATATCATGAAGATGACTTTGGTGTTAAAGCGGAATGGCATTTTTTCGCAACATCCCACGGAAAGGGACCATGTGATGGCCTAGGATGTACAATTAAAAGGTTAGCAGCACGGGCAAGTTTAACAAAAATTTATGAACCTATTAATAACGCCCATGTATTCTTTTCCTGGGTTAAAACTAATGTAAAGAATGTTAATACAGAATTTTTTACCTCAGCACAATATAATCAAAATTTTATTAAACTTCAAGATAGATTTAACAAAGCTAAAGTTATTCCTGGAACCTTAGGATATCACTCATTTATTCCACAAGAAAACAAGCAAATCCAAGTCAAAATTACATCAAACGCTTCTTATTCATTCACTAAAGATATTATTAAACATTAGTTCTTTTTACGATAAATTTTTCATTATTATTAATTCTGTATAACATATGTAGCGCTTCTTTAATTTTGCAATTAGTCTTGCATTATTTTTAAAATTGCAATACAACTTTTACAGATGAATTAAATTGGTTTTGTACTTTGTTTTAATTATTTCTGTTTTATATAATCATTTGATTGCATATAAATTCCGATTTGTAGTCATAAAATTACACTTCTGCTGATTTAGTTAAAGTGTGTGTGCGTGTGTGTGTATGTGTGTGTGTAACTATTGTAACAAACACTATAGATTTGCAGAGTTGTAGTACTTTTGGTGCATATATTTTCGAGGACTATTTCAGGGTTTGTTTAGAATCTATTGAGGAGTATGCGTGTATTTTTGTTAATTTGGAATATTGGTGCAGAAATAGTGAAAATCACGTTACAAAATTAATTTCACAAATATACAAATGTTTGGCACCCTGTATAATAAAATTAAACTAGATCGGCAGAAACTATGCGTCAAGACCTTTAAAATAAGGTATAGCTTTTTAAAATCCACCGTCGCGTTTTGATCCTACACCCGTTTCAATATAGCCTCCTCGGCACATTTTTCATGATTTTGAACATATTAAAAAGCATATAACTCATTAAAAAAAAAATTTCTTTTTTTTCTGACAACCACAAATTAACCAGTGCTAATAGTAGTGCAATATTGCCAAGTTTCATAAAAATCTGAAACGGTCGTGTAAAAAAGGTGTCCGGTTTGACATGGAATGAACGATATACGTAATGTACACCTTTTGGTGGTCTTCCACGTGGTCTTTTTATTTTAGAGATGCTTGTATTTAATTTGGTTTATGTTTTAACCATCACATTCTAATTGCAAACTTTCAATTTTTTTTTAGTTCACAGACTGCGCCATGTAGTGTTCTTTGTTCGGCAGTGCATTAGCTACTGGTTTATTTCATATTCTTGTGTTTGATAGTTCTATGTTTCTTATGCTCTAGCTTATCCTTTAACTGATGAGGTGAATTTTTTGCACATAGTATGTGGCCTAAAAAAGTGTAAAATTTACCACCACCTCATCAGTTAAAGGTTAAGTTAACATTGTTACTCTCTTATTGTAACTCTCTTATAATTCTCTACACTTACATCCAAATAAGCTTTGTGTAGAAGGAAACAAAACTTTACTTCCTACAAAGTTTAAACACGCGTTCTACTTGTGTTTTATGGGGTGTACCGCGATTTTTATATAAATTATTTAGACAATTTGTAAAGATCATAACCAAATTCGATTGATGAAATTCTAAGTCGTTTGAGCAATGTCCGTCTGTCTGGCCTGCTGGTACGCACGATAACTCTCGAAAGAGTTAAACAATCGCTCTGAAATTTTACAAATCCAAAACTACGTGTGGGATTGCATATAGGCTATATAGCCACACCCCTTCGGGCACTCTCCATATAAATCCTCTATTTCGTCCGCTTTAGAGATACAGTAGACGCTCGGAAATTAGAACCGCTTTGTTTTTGATGCAATTCTAATTTCTGAATTATTCTAATTTCTGGAATTTTTTTTCGAATAAGAAATAAAAAACTTAGTAAACTTTCAAAAACTAAAATAAAACATTTTTTTTATTCAATTTTATTTTATAAAAACAAGAAAACAAAACGTAGCAATTCAGTACAATACGTTAAATGTATTTTTGTAGTATTAGAGACAACTGGTGAGACGTCAACATCATCGTCTTCGCTGCTATCTGAGAACATATACAGATCCGCCATCAAACATATCTTCATTCCATCTGTCAATGTCTTCTATACCGATGCAATCGTTTGGAACTGTTTCTTGTAACAGAGATTGAGTTCTCTGAATAACTTCGTTGCAGTCTTGATCTATTTGCAACAATTGTTCTATTGGCCATCATCGTCGCTGTCGTATTGGTTAGAGTCCCAATTTGACAACTTTGACCAAGATTTCTTCAGAACAGTTTATGATACCTCATACCAAGCTTGTTTCAGTAATAATATTTCATTGCGGATTGAATGGCATTTCAAATGACTCTTCAGTTCACCACCTTCAGCAATTAATTGAGAAAGAAACATACATACTTCTGTAATTGAGCTTTGTTACCTTATAGGATTTTGATCCATTGGTTGTAAAGCTGCTGTCACATTTGGTAGAAATAATAATATTTATTATTTCCTCTTTAATAAATATTCGGTGAAACCATGCGTGAAAAATCCGAGAAGTCATCCCAGAATTTTTTTAAAAGTTGTTATGTAGAGGATTATTGAAACTTTTAATACCCTTGGTGTTTTTTTCTTTTCCAATTACCAATGGAACTAATTTATGTGATCCCTCAGAGTTTGCACCAAGTAGGACTGAAATTCGGTCTTTTTGAATTTTATGTCTACACTGAAGGAGAAAACGCAATATTACTACGCCCAATCCGATCTTACCCAAAATCCGTAGTTCATAAAGTTATAAACATTTAATCTTGTACAGAGAAAATTGGACCCCTAGTCGGTGCCCTTCTGGTACCTCCCATACAAATGTACCATTCCAGCCACTTTAGATATACAGTGACTCACATCTTATTTCATACAGTTGATACTATATTATAAAAATGCGCTCTATCAACTATACAAGTCATTTTATTGGAAAAATTTCTATACACATTTGTGGTCACATGCCAATTTACTATATTAACAAAAAATAAAATAATCAGCTGAGTTGTCTCCTATCGGTATTTATTTAAGTGCGTACAAAAAACCATGCCCACAGCTTATTGGGACGTCGGACAACAAAAAAATGGGACGTCGGACAACAATTGAAATTTTTAATTCATCTAATGAGCGATGAATTTTCCGAAAAATAAAGGCAAAACCAAAATTATCTGCTCCAAAAATGGTCCATGAGATTTAGGAGATCTTAGGAAAATCATGCAGTGCTGAAACCGTTCGCCGCGTCCTTCGTGAACATAACTTCAATGGCAGAGTAGCACGCAAAAAACCTTTTATCAGTAAAAAGAACATACAAAGCCGATTTGCCTTTGACAAGGTACAAGACCTCTGACTTCTGGAACACGGTAATTTTTGCAGACGAATCAAAGTTTAATATTTTCTGATCTGATGGTATGTCCTATGTTTGGCGGAAGAAAATACAGAGCTAAACAAGGAGAATCGTAAACTCAGTGTAAAACATGGTGGTGGTAGTGTGATGCTTTGGGCCTGCATGTCAGCACTCGGCAGAAGTGGACAGAAATATGTGTCTTGATATTCTACGAAACAATTTGCTCCAAAGTGCCGAAAAACTTGGAATACGAGAAAATTTCCGATTCTACCAAGACAACGATCAGAAGCACAAGTCCGGAATAGTTCAAACTTGGCTTATCCCCACTTGATGAAACCACCAGCACAATCTCCGGACATGAATGTGATAGAAAATCTGTGGGCTATATTGGACCAGAACATTCGGAAACACAACATTTCTAACAAAAACGATCTGAAAAGGGTGCTACAGTTAGAGTGGGTGAAAATAACACCAGAAATTACACGGAACCTTGTAAATTCAATGCCAAGAAGACTGTAGGCTCTTGAAAAAGCAAAGGGCTGTCATACAAAGTATTAATAATAGTTTAAATAAGTATATTCTGTAAACGTTATAAGTTGGATTAAATCTGTATGAAATAAGCTGTGAGATGCAATTAATATGAATTTTCTGTTATGTTCAATTTGTGTGCTGTTGAACAGCAATCAATTAAAATAATATCAATATTTAAAAACTACATATGTTTTCTTATAAAATATCTTTTAATGATTTTTTGCTATTCTTGTTATTTTCAAAGTTATTCCGACTTTAATTTTTTTTCCAGCACTGTATGAAATGATCCACTGTAGTTTAATAATAGTACTACGCTCTTTGCGACCTTGTCCCAATTATGTATTTAATAAAGCTTTAACTAGATAAAATTTTAGAGACAAAAATGTGAAAGTCTACTCTATATGCAGCCCACTTTGTAAAATTCGGTATTTTAAGGTTGCTATTATGACATTTCACCAGATGTTACATCCAATGGTGGTAGTAATGTTCACTTTTGATTTTCCGATACTTCAAATACGACACATGTATGTTTTACCTGAGGTATAAAGTCGTGAGTTTTACATGATTATCACCGTAAAGGCCTGAACCCTGGTACGCTACCGTACAAGGACTGCTATAATGCGACAGTCAACGCCCCTTTAGGCTAAAAGAGATGGAGACCACCAAGCCCAGCCCTCCGGTACCAATCCGAAGCATAATATATAGGGATTATGACTTCCCTCTTGGTTTGGGGTCGAGGTCTATCTAACACCTCTGCTGATCTATGAGTCACAGCACCCTGTTGCAATGCAACACCACACCGAACCGAAACTCTCCCCGCGATTTGGGTATAAACCACAGCCACCACGATGCTCCCCGAGGGGACGCACCTGCTGGCCAAGCCGGAACAAGTTCCAGGGGCTCTTGACTACCCGTGATATCAGTTTAAAGTGTCCGGTCAGACCCCGTAACCAAATGCTAATAAGCAAGAAGTTACTCCCAGTTTTTGTTCCATACAACATGGGACTGGGTGATGGTGTATAAGATAGCACACGCCACATAATTTTTTTATGTTCATTGATCGTGTTGCAACATCACAAATCACGCCATGTAATCGTTGAGAATTCGCATTAAGTGTAGTTTTAAGTGTCCAATGTCTTTAGTTTTAGTTCAGTTTAAATTAAGCATTCAATATCTGTTTTTTTTTTTCTGAAGTCATGTTTTGTGGCAACGAAGGGCACCGGGTTGCCGCTAGTTAATCTGAATCAAGATGAAAAATCATATGTATAATACCAAGATTCTCTGTATTTAAACAAAGTGAATTGTTTCGAGCACTAAATTAGTATCTTAGAAGTACTCTTTGAATTTTGCGGAAGTATGTATACAGTTGGGTGTAAAATATACAAAACATTTTCTCAAAATTTGCCAATTTACGACACGGCTAACAGTTATCCGATTTCATTCCCATTTTCAGAATAGCAGTTTTACATCAAGTGCCACAATAAACTGCAAGGAAATCGCCAATATTAGAGAAAATAATTCTTCATGTAAAAAATGACAGGCTAGTGTAGATACTATATTTGAGGCAACAGAACGATAGCAGTAAAACAATTTTAATAATAATTATAAATAAATTGTAATAAATTGTTCATTAGAGATGTGTTTTTTTTTTATTCGATCTATATTTTTAAAACATTTAATTCAATAATAAGAATATGTTAAATATGATATACTTAAAAAAGACGGACACGGTTAAATAATAGCATATGTTAATAGGTAGATATTATCAAAATATATAAAAAAAAGGTATATAAGAAGCAGTCTGTTATGTGGATTAATGTTACGCTCACAATAAGTAGTTGCATAGTTCGGGATAGTCTTATGCAGTCGATGTTTCCACTTTTTTGTCTTTGTCCTCCTGTGATGATGGACCAGTTTTGGAAATGTGAACGACACGTTCGGCGGCAGGGGGAGCAACTTTCTTCATTGGTGCTGTTACTGTTAATAGACCGTCGGAAGACAATGACGACGTTACATTGTCTGGATTAATGTCACCTAAAAATGAATTGAAATTTAATAATGTACATTTCATGTTCCGTTGCAGCATTTTAAACTAAGTTAGGGGGTGAACTACTTTTGAATACGATCACACATGGGGTTGCACATATATAGCTGAAAATAACACTTACTTGGCAACATATAACGTCTGGTAAACTGTCGGGACACGTAACCATGCTCGTCTTGCTTCTCTTCATGTTTAGCTTCGACAACGACAAATCTATCGGTGACCTTAACACTGATTTCTTTGGGAGTAAATTGTTGGACGTCGAGAATGACCTCGAACTTTTCCTCGTTGATATTCAATGTGGACCCGGAATCTTGCTTTTGTAGACCAGTGGTTCGTTGCCATGGACGCAAGTAGCCAGAGCGTAACATGGTCGGTCGGGAATTCCACACCGACGACATCAAGTCGTCACGTCTCAAGCCAGTGCCGAAATGTTGATCCAAGAGGCGCGATGTGCTGCGCGTAGGAAAGTCAAGATCATCCCACCAATCACGGAACATTAGGGGTACTACAGACATCTACACAAACATGACAACCAACAATATTGTGGGTAATGCGACAACAACAAAATATAGTTTTTCCAAATCAAAATTTTCCTATATGGATGTGTACAAACCTTGGAAATTTTTTCTTAGAATTGATTTTTCCACCTCAGGTGTTTTCACTTTCGCCTTTTCTACGTTAATAATATCATTTTTGAGTTTTCCAACAATTTATATTAGGAATCGTTGTTCGGGTTTGATCATCTCAGCACATATTGTCTGCCCACAATACATGAGTATCTGAAAAAGAGAGCGCACAGTCATCAAGAACAATGTGCAATTACATTAGGGTGCTCTGCAAAGTGTAATGCTCATACTAGGCGTATATAAGAGCTGGTTACAGGCGCCCCGGTAGGCGAGTTGGTAGCGTGCTTGTCTATCAGCGTGGGGGTTGTGGGTTCGATTCCCACCAAAGGCTTTGGTCTGTCGCTGCAAAAAATGTAGCCAAATGGTCTGTGTCACCCGGTTTACCCTTGGACCCAAAATTAGAATATGAATTTACTTTGTATTGTAATTAATAAATAAATAATTAAAAGAGCTGGTTACGATGATAAACAGGCCCCAACGGGCCTGAGATTCAATATATCGTGAGCTCAGAATTCTTTTAATCCAAATGCCATTTTTGGGTGACTCTCCGATTATGTTCTCGGGGACCTCATTTTTCAATATTCGACGAAGCAATTTTAATTCAGATCAATTACGGTCGACTCCGGTTAACTTAAAATGGGAAAATGGAACATACAGTTATGTGAAAAATTAAATGGAGAGTGATGTGCAAAATGAATATCGCCAGATAAATCAAGTAAAATGAGGGAGCAAGTTAACCATAGGTTACCATTTTTGTTGTTGCTTAGACTCTGTCAAAATAAATTCCGTTGTCGAAAAAGAATAAACAATTCATAATATGCTTTATTTTTTTCCAAAAAGTACGACAAGTCAATTCGTTCAAATATATTACAAAATTCTATACAATTTAATATTTACAGGACATAAAAAGGTAATAACAAGAGTGAAGGTTGAACATTATAATTTTAGTATAATTTGTGTACCCATAACATAGGCCAATGTGGGTATATCAAGCACTGTGATTCTGCACACTAAAAAACACTCAAAAATTGTGCTACGAGGAAACGTCTTGGAATATCGAAAGATATGGTAGAAAACTCTGTAAAATGGGTGCGGAATCAACTATATAGTCTTTAATAACTCCCGCTAAAACAAAAGGTTGGAAAAGACACCTATTCAATACGCATGATTAAGGAATACCCTAGAAAATATGTTATTCAGTACACCCTAACGTACATACATATATATATGAACACACATATATGTAGTAAGTATGTTTTCATTTTCTTTCTAATTATAGACCACCGTCATTTTATTAGTATTTAGAATATTTTCGTATTACGAATAATTTGCTTTGATTCTATTTTAAGAAGGCGTGGGGGGAAATCTTTATTTTGTTTATATTAACTTTTGTTGTTCTATATTTACCGCGACTGTCTACTTACTGACTTTTTGCATTTAGGAAAGTACGAGATTTATCTATTACGGTGTTGGTCTTGATTTAATGTGACACAAAAATATGAGCCATCTAGTAATCAGTGCCGGATTAACAGTCTGTGAGGCTCTAAGCAGTGAAAGATATGGGGCCCCATAATTTTTTTAAATTCTTTATATTAACTCGTACTCTCTCTCTGCCGGTCTGTACCAAAACTTTGGGTCGATTTTTAACCCTTTTCCCGTTATCCAATCGAGCTGAAATTTTGCAGGCAGACTCGTGGCGACGACACGGACTATGGTACCTCCCATACAATTTTTTTTTCTTTAATTTTTTAAAGAATTTATAGTCAAAAACTGTGTTTTTACATTTATACAAAGTTACATGAAAACAATCGCTTAAAAATTAAACCTTCTTTTTCCTGCACTTTTGACGAGCAAACTTTTCGATTAAATTGTCAAAATTCATGCGACGCGTAACATCTGATTCAATTGACAGAAGAGCCAACGAACTTAGTCGATCTTGTCGCATTGTCGTCCTCAGAGGATTTTTTATTCGTTTCAACTGCGAAAAAGATCGTTCTCCCGAACAGTTTGTTATAATTAATGATAAAAATATTCTGAGGCAGATTTCCACGTTAGGAAAGACTGTTTGAAGTTGGTCATTTACAATGATGTTATAAAAATCAGTAAAATTTATGTTTTTCCATTTTCAAACGAACGTACTGATGAAATTGTTCTAATTCATCAGAGAGATTTGAATTTAAATCCTCAGGATACAATTCGACAAGCAACTTAACTTTTGATTAAATTCATGTTTAATAAAAATGAAAACATTTCTGCCAGATTCTGATAAACGTCGCCTCTTCTTTTCATCTCGACTTGAAGAATGTCGACGATGCAATAAAAAGTCGAAATTTGTCCTTTGCAGATAAAATAGCATCTTGCGCTGGACCATCAATGACTTGTACTCTCCGAGTACGTATTATATTGTTTTGATTCCAAATTTCTTTTGTAAACAAAGAACAAATAATACGCCTGATCTTGGGGGCCCCCATTTTAAAAAGTAATTTTCCCAACTTCTTTTAACTGGCAACGAAAAAGTTATTTCAGTTTCATTCATAGAAATTAGGTTTTTGTTTTGTTTAAAAATTTATTTTTAAAACTTAGAAAAAATTATACGCCTGATATTGGGGGCCCCAATTTTACGGGGGCCCTAAGCATCTGCTTAGTTTGCTTATGGGTTAATCCGGCACTGCTAGTAATAATAGTTTGCCCCTGATTAGCACTCATATACTCGTCCATCCAAAGAAAAGATGTACATGAATTCACGTTTGTGAGTTGTATGGATGATGTCGGATAATTGAATTATTTTGGCGTGTTTTCGTGTTTTATAATAAAGGCGTGTTACCTTCCAATAGATCGAAAGACATGGACTTTTGAAAATACAATTTGTATGGACGGGACAACACCTATTTGTCGAATCGTGACCTAATCCACAACAATATTTACGAAAACATTTGTATTCCACAAAAGTATTTCAACGGTTACAGTCAAACTTGAATGATGAAGTGGACTATGAATTACAGAACACTTAAGTTACAGTGGGCAATTGGTCAGTAAAATCGAGGCTAAGAAATGCTTAAGATAGTGTGTGAGAGCGTTTCGAATGATCTAACTTTTTTATACAGACAATACATGTATTGCAATAGGATATAAAATGTTTGCCAAGTTACGTTATTCTTTTTGTTTTGTTTTTTATTTAATTACTATAAAAACTATATTTATATTTTAATTTTGGGTCCAAGGGTAAACCGGGTGACACAGATCATGTGGATAGAGTTTTGCAGCGATAGACCACAGCCTCTGGTGGGATTCGAACCCACAACCCCTCGCTGATAGGCAAGCTGGCTACCAAGTCGCCTACCGGGGCGCATACTTTCATTAATATTTAAATTTTTTTAAACATACACAACATTGCCCCAATCGTCCAATAAGCGATAAGTATTTAATCCTATTCATATTTTGCTAAACCCTTGTCAAATAATTCCGTACCAAATTTTAATATTTCAGGTCTATTATACCGTAATTATCGCGTTTACAAAAATACAATTGAACCATAACCGCGAATAACGTTTCAAACGCAATTTTTGGCAAAACCTGTTTTTGGCATTGCTCAAAGGCCAAATCTCAAAATGCAATTAGAAACTGTTAGTCACGTTTTAATAGGTGCTAGTTTTAAACCGTGTTTTACGGATTCGAAACTTTTTTAATTTTGACGTTTAAAACGTTATTCGCTGTTATGTTTCAATTGTTTAAGCGTGGTCATCCCAGCAATTTTTGACCTAGTCGGCTATGTAGCTATTAAATACTTCCACACCAAATTTCAAGACGCTCGAAGTAATAGAACTTCAGGTTTTGCATTTGCATACAATATAAACAATAAAATGAAAATAGTTTTATATTTGGTATTTTGTACCTGCAAAATAATTTTGCATTTAAAGAAATTAAAATAAAATTTCGATCACTCAGGAGACCACATCAGAATTGTATAAAGGTTATTCATTACAAACACTTTTTGTGGCATAGTGTAATATACAAATTGCAATATAATACTTACTTATTTCCCTTAACATCATTCTAAGAAGGGACAGACGGGGAACTTCTCTCGAATCAGTGAGCTGTGTACGATTGTATACTCACTGACCGGGACCTACTGTTTAAAACCGGCTCCGAAAGGCTAATGCTTTTCTAGAGAAGTTTTACGTGGCTTAGAGATTACTCTCTTACTCTTAAAGTCGCCAACATTAACGAGGTGGAAGCCGCCGCTGAAAAATTTTTGATGGTCTTACCCGGCTTCGAACTCGGGTTCTTCTGTGTGATAGTTGCACACACTACCTACCACACCTCGGCCTTCCAATATAATAGCAAGAGACAAAACACGGCATCCGTTATCGATAGTTGTCGATCGTAAACTTCGCATTTTGGATCACGACAGTCGTTTTCGAAAAATCTGTCGATAGCTCAGCTGGCATCGAAAAGGACATTTTCTTTTCTGCTTTGTACAAGTACAATACAAAATGTAAGCTTATTATGTTTGATGTTAAATGTAGTCTTTCCTATTTCATTTGGGCAGAACGGCTTAACAATTTCCGACAGGCAAAGGCCATTTCACAAATTACATCTATTACACTTAACCTCTGAATAGAAAAATAACATCGGATACTTTTAATTTTGACACTTATGTATTTTACGCTGCAAATCAGAATTTAATTTTGTTTATTTTCTTCATCTTCACCATTTACCCAGCCATTAGACAGGGCAGTAATTGTTCGAAAAACTCAACACACTCACACTTTTTTACCAATACACACACATTTTTGCTACTGTCCGGCCGACTGGCAACGAAAATTCAATGGCAGTAAAACTTTGGCACATGCAGCAGAAACGAACGTTAGAGTTCCCCCAATATATTTTTTGTGTCAATTTATGGGATAATTTTATTGTGTAATTGTGTTTTGACCGTTTTGTCGTATTAAAAAGAGTTATATTTTGTGAATTGTTATCAACGAAGTATTTTTCAGACTTGTTTGAAGTACAAAGAACAAAATTTAGACGTATTTATGAAAACAAATTTGCGTGTCCATACTTTTCCCCAAATGCTTTGACAATTTGTGGTGTGGGGTAACATTGTGTTTTTGTTTGCTGCTGCGGACGGTAACAACAACAAGAGAAGTTACTCTTGTGACGACGTTTTTGAAATGATTTTTCAGATGATTTTCGATATTTGGTTTCTGTTTCGAAGAGTATATGTGTGCTGAACTGGCAACAAATTAGATGTAGGTGTAATGGCAGGGTTAACACATCGACGTAAAGTGATAACAAACTAAGAAAAGTTTCGATCGGATGCCGTGATCCAAAGAAGTCGATGCATCGACAATTATGTCGACACGAAAATGTTGTCGAGAGCGGATGCCGTGATTATGCCTCTGTATTGTTATATGATGGACGATTCCCCATCTAAAAAGGGAATGCGAAGTTGGCCGAAGCATTGCCTCCGTATAAAAATTTCAAACAATTTGGTGATAAATTAATATCAGATTGTGTTTAGAGTAGTTTATTAAATGATATAACGCAGACAAACGCGAGCACTAAAGTCTCTAGACCAAAAACAAAAGTGAAGATGTGAATCATTAAGAACGTAAATCTCGTCAATCAAGCCGTCCCGAACATTCAGAAGCCGTTAAAATTAAGTTGTCAAGAAATAAATACCATGTACATATTGTCCAAATATCATTTTACATTAAGTTATATTTGGCTGACATATCTACACATTCGGAGATAATGGAAGTACTTAGGCATAAATTTTGATTCCTATTAAGAGGTTTATACAACCAATCCGTCTTGGATAAGGAGAAATTTGGAGAAATGGTTATACAAAATATTTTGAGTCAGTCAGAAAGTTTCAGACAGACCTATCTCGGAGGAAGCGTATGGACAACATTGAAACCTCGGATAAGGATAAATAAGTTGCATCAGAAAGGTATCTCATGTATCAATTAGGCTCTTGGAGGCTGCAAATGCGAGTAAAAAGGAGATTCAGTTTAGGCGATGTCGCCAAATTGTAATATGAAATTCGCTTATTTGAAATGGGTCCACAGTCATGCGAAGGGTGACTGTAATTTGATATCAGTGGATAAGAACGATTTATTTTGTACAAATTGTGGATAGATAGAAAAAAAAATAAAAAATGCGAAATTAAATTGTTTTAAGGATCATTTATGTTCCATTTATGGGTTCATCTCCTAATAATTAATAATAATAATTCTCTGGAGCATGCCAATATAATATCACGAACTTTATTATTAGAAAACTACGGAACGCCATTAAGTTGTTATTTGTTAATTTTTAACAATTGTTTAAGAAATCGCTATTTTCCGGAGGCTTGGAAGATTGCCAAAAAATTTCCACTTAAACCGGGGAATTCTGAAATTGATTTTGCTATCGATTTTGGAAAAGCTGTTTGATAGAGTATTAATGAGTATATGGGTATTGAGTTGGAGGGAGATATATTCCAAATTACCAATTTGGTTTTAAGAAGGGCAAAATTTCATGATGTGGCAGTTTGGCTTGAGAAGGCACTCGGGTATGTTAGGAGGGGATATTGGAGGGGATCGCGACATCTGGCGGAGGTTTGTAAATATTATAAGGAGTGGGCTATCAGAATGTATATAGCAAGGTGTGAGGCTATATGTATTCGGAACGCTTCAGGTAAATGTAAACGGTATGTGGTACCTGAGAGAAAATTGATTAATCGACTCATGAAATTCAATGGGAGGTGAAATCAGCCGCTAAAATTTGATGGTCTTACCAGTTTTCGAACCTGGGATCTGCTGTGTGGTAGTCGCACACACTATCTACCACACCAAGACCGTCCATTTAGGACTAAGCAACTTATAAAATGACCTAAGACATTTTTAAGACATTCAGTTTACAAGTTAATATTTCCGTGCTTTCATAAATGGAATTCTTATAACATTTATTGTTTTTTAAATAATTGGATGTTTTAAAAACAATTTACTATTTTTAAAAAATAATTTAATTTAATAATTATTTCTATCATATTATTGGGTTTGGTCCTAAAAACGACTTGTAGTGTGCGCCTTAAGGGGTTAAGGGCTGTGTTAAGTGTGTGAGGGAAGAAGAAGAGGAAAAAGGGCAAACAGCTGGTTTGCCATAAAAAGGCAATTTTGATGGCCGGCCGAATGAGTGGGCGAGGAGAAAATGGTTGAAAATAAAAGACAAACAGAAAAGAGCAAAAAGTTTATTAAACATAAGTTACGGGACCCACTTAAAAGACTATATAGTGTATAAAACTAAAATTTATAAAAACAACAGCATCGCCATCACCAACCAGCCCAACGTTAGACATCATTAACCGCAGCATCTCCAAGCTTGATGGCTGCCCGGTAACTATCCGCCACAATCACCATACGACCACGATACAGCTGAAACAGAAAAATATAGTGTGTAATTAAATATATAGAAATTTCGTAAAATGGGGAAATTTCGGTTAATAGAAGAAACATACCTTTTTAAGAGTGGAAAGTGCGCGGAAACAATCCATAGGAGTTGAGCTCAAGGCCTAGGGGAATTTCGTTTTGTTAGGGTTATTGCCCCCATTTCAAGCCGTTAGTTACTCTTCCGTCCTGGAATAATAAAGAAAACCATATATATGTATTGGAATATTTAGAGTACACGCACGGACCTACAGACGAACAAGACAATTCGACGGTACTAGAGACATGAAACTATACCAAGACTGAATACGAATACATACCCTAATACGCTTGACGAGAACCAGCACCAGCTTTCGTCTATGCTTGCGGCCAATTGAAAGAAGCCAAGCCGTCCATATTCACGGTACGAGCGGTTGCCAGCCCGGAGAAGAAGATCCAGCTTTATTTTCCCATAGTGTTTTCCTAAAACGAATAAAGGGAAACGTGAAATAAAAATTTATAAAATTTAATTATTAGAACACATACTTACGTTTGTAATAAGCTATACAATTACCGGATGCTCCATATTTAATGGCCAATTGTACGGGAATGCCGTGACGGAAAGAATCCTGAAAGTAAATAAAGGAAGGAATTTTATTTATGATGTTACACAAAAAAATAATGTCTCATGAGTAAATAATTTACCTGTGGTAGATACGGAGGGACAAAAGTAAGTAGAGGGAAGGATTTGGGATACCAATCAAAATGGGGTATAATCTTGGCGTAACATCTGCCAAGAGATGGTTTTTTTTTGAAAGGTGCCGTGTTTAGCTTTCGTGAGTATCCGTTTTTTTTTGTAGACTTGTTTCGGGACCTGTAATTTTTTTTCTTTTATTCATTTAAGCCCGGTGTGATTTTTTTGTTACTGCCACAACATGCCAGAGAGACAGCCAAGAACCACCCCCATCCGGCGACCATAGCCGCGCTAACCGCCAGCATACCGGCAACGCTGACAATCTGGCCAACCAATTAAGTTTGGAATTCTATCTCCAGAACAGGGCAGTACAGACTAAATTTACTGTTCGCATGTGAACAGTGGCCGATAGTTGGTTAATGAATAAAATGCAACAGTCATCGCGAATTAAAAAAAAATACAGAAAACACTGTCTGTAGCACACACATGAACATGAGTGGATTCCGTGCTCATAGATATGTATGTCAGGGATGGAAAACTTGGTACAACTGTACTTTTTTAGCTCTACTTTTAAGTCATTAGCACCACAACGACTAGTTTAGCCCGATTTTAAAATGATGACATTAAAATGAAACCAGTGAAAATGTTGCAGTCGGGTAAACCGACTTATATATACCCTCACCCTCAGTAAAAACATACAAGTCTCATATTCCAAAGTATCGGAAAGTCAAAAGTGAGCGTGAGTACCACCATTGGATGTAACATCAAAATACCGACTGTTATAGAAAAATATTGTATTACACGTTTTTACAAAAAGGGCTGAATATAAAGCAGAGTTTTTCTCGAAAATTGTATGTACTAAATATAAAATTTTGGAAAGATTAGTTGAGAGGATTTATATATAATTACACGATTTCTGAAGTGGGTGGAATGGTACATTTGTAAGGGAGGTACCAGAAGGGGACCGACTATACTTTTCACTAATTGCTTTGACAATTAGTTTTGTGGGTCAACATTGTATGCTGCTGCGGACGTCAACCATTCTTGAGAGAAGTTACTCTTGCGACGACGTTTTTGAACGTGCACGTGCACATGTAGACCCTAAGGTTTTTTTTGAGATGATTTTCGATATTTGTCGTCTGTTTCGAAGACAATATGTGTACTCAACTAGTGTAAAGAGGATCTGATCGAAGGCCCAAATATAAAGACCTAATATCAGAAATAAAACTCTTTACGCGTTGAGTGCTTGTGAGACACTGATTTTATTCTCCAAAACGAAACACTCACTTAAATAAAATAGGAAATACGTCTACGCCACTGGCAGCATATATTCAACATATGTACATCGATTGCGCCATATGAAGAATCAATAAACTATATACATTTATACAAATACACTAAAGACTAATAAAGATTAAAGAACAGACATTTGTTACAGCGCATTGCAACCCCATGCAGTATTAGAGTATCGATATTCAATCGACTGAATGTGCGTGTGGCTTAGGCTGTTGATCGTGAACCACTTGAAGGGTTCGATCGTCGATTTCCAATTGAATGTATACGCGAGTACAGCTGAAGCTGCTGATAGTGACACACTTGAAGTGCCATAACCCTATCGCCTGTACATACAAAAGGAAAGAAAAAAAAAGGACTCATGTTCAATTCTGAACAACTAGCAACAAATTAATTGTAATGTAATGTGTAATGGCAGGGTTAAGTTTCAAAGTTTGGGACAACTTTATATAAGGCAAGTTCAAAACCAAATCATAAAAACTGCCGCAAGTAAAATTGCCTGGTGTGAATCGGAACTAACAACACAATATTTTGTCAAAAATATTTAATTTAAACGCAAAATTTTGCTCAGTACGTGACTTTAGACCGTTTTTTTTTTATTTATTTTTTTATTTGTAAAAATTGTACACGCTCAGTAATCGGAAAGCAAATCAGCTTCATTATGACTCCAGGACAAAGAATCGACAGTGCAATGCCCTAAAATGTCGACACCAAATGTTTCTGCTGTGCTGTGCGAGAGAGGTTTATTTCCTTGGACATTCTAACGAAAAATTAATCAGCGTTGTGTCATCAATAATCGAGCAGTGAAGCGAGAGATTATTGCGCAACCTCTTCGACTGCATGATGATGATAACCTTCGGAGCAGTGGTGCAGCTGAGCATTTTGAAAAGGTTGCTCTAAATTTGGTTTTGTTTTTGAAAGTAGCACCAAATGGTAATTTTGTGAAAAAAAGTCACACATTTTTTTTAGCGTTATTACTTAAACAAACCCCTACTAAAAGAATAACAATAATTATAGTCGTTGAAACTTTATAATTAAAAAAATCCAACTTTGTTAAAAAAGTATAGCATTATTGTTTATAAATATTATCCTAAACCTGCGTTTACACTAGGCAATTGGCGAAAGAAAATTGGGAATATGTATTAGTGGCCAAAAAAGGGAAAAATTGTGTGTGGCCACATAATTATGAAGACAATAAAATTTTAAGCAACCGTCGTTAGTATCGTTTCGTACTCTGATTTTATTTTGTTAACAGTCAACTGAAATGAAGAAACAAATCAAAAATCAAACTTTTTTCGAATTATAAGCTCTTTTCCGATTGTTTTGTTTTTCCACATATTACAACGAAAATCTATCGAGTTTACTGTTTTAAAAAAATCAGAGACAGCGACGAAGGCAATGAGAAATGTGTATATGTGTTAGTGAAAAAATGTAAGTGCATTGCGATTAACTTTGTAAAACAGTTTCGTGTAAACCCTGGGTTAACAATATTTCATCACATAGTTTTTGGTAAAAACAAGACGCACATAAAGTTGCAGGCCGTCAAAAAGTCGCAAATTGCAACTTTAGTCATACATCGGTAACACTGCTTCAGAGTATCTTTTAAACCCATCGTTCGTATAATGCATTACTATAACCGCAGCATAGGATGGATATCAACGATTTTTTTTATTATTATTTATTTATTTACTAGCTGACCCGGTAGGCTTCGCCATAAGATTGAATTCATGACGAACTCTAAACTGGACACGCTTAAATTATTCGTATTAGTTCGTAGCGGTGAAACGTTATGAATCCTTGATGTGTATTCCTACGAGATATTTGTGTAATCATTACCATAGCTCTGGTAGCAGTGAACATTGTGGCAATAACACCTTTCCACCTGCACATCGCAGCACGAGAATTTGGTGTCGCAATGGATCGTGCTGGAATTTCCCCACAAAAGCTGACTACGCTCATCGCCAGTCTCGTTTGCTTTCTGATTATGTCATTGGATTGCTGATTTTTGTGATGGACGTTTTTCTAAAACCGCGTAAAGTTTACCAAGTATATTCGCGTTTTTTAAACATGATTCGCTTTTTTCAATTGTCTCAGTTTTACACTACGATTTTCCTATTTCATTTATAAATGAAAATATGTAAAATAGATATTAATACTCGAACAGTAACGGTAACGCTAATATTGAATACTCCCTGATGATGGTTGACGAAGACAACCGAAATATTGGGATCAATTAATAATAAAATACATGAAAAACAACAACATCGTTATTATATAAAATACATGAAAAACAACAACATCGTTATTATATGACCTCAAGCCGAACTATAACAAAAATAACATAGGTAATCATCATTTGAATTTGTCGTGCGTATCCGATTTTTTGAAAAGTTATTTGCGTACTCAACTGAAAAGTAAGAATACAAAATCATTTTCATTCCACTCCGATTTTCAAATTTTTCTCCTTGAAAGGTTAATCAGACATTAAATTCAATACAAAAATAACATAAGAAATCATAATTTGAATTTTTTAATTTATTACGCGTGTCTGATGAGGTTTGTGAAAATTTTTTTTCATACAAACCTTGTCAAATTGCGAATACAACAGAAAAAATATTACCCAAATCGGTCCAGCAGTTCTCAAGTGATGAAGTAATATACATGCGTCAATTCATTTTTATTTATATAGATTACTTCAAATTTAATATAATAACGAGTTTAGCTGCTTATTTGGAAATAAAAACAAAAGCAACATACAGATATTCATCTCGCCGTAAGGTAGTCTCAACACATGATGAAAACTCTACTCAATTCCTCAACCAGATTTTTGGTTTCTAAAAAATCTTCTAGTTTAGATAACATCAACCATAATCTAATCAAAAATTGTTCTGATTTATGTTTGTCGAAAGAGGTCCGAAGACTTTTCAATAGGGCACGCCATAAAAAATCTCCGGTATACTGGGATGACTACCATAGAAGACTCAGAGAATACAACAAAATTACAAGAACAGCAAAACGATACTCCTGGAGGCTATTCTGCGAACAGGTGGATAGCGTTAACGATGTTTCAAAAATAAAAAAGTTCCTTTCAAAAACCCACACCCAAACCGAAACAATGGTAGATGATGTGGGTAGACGAATAGAATCGACTGAAGAAATGGTAAGACTTTTGATGATCACCCATTTTCCCCAAGAGATGTCGGGACACACAGAGATACCGAATCATAGGGATAATGAAGTTCAACAAAGTTTTATCATTACAGACCAGATGGTCAAAGAGGCCATAAAAAGCTTCTCACCATTTAAGGCATCAGGACCTGATGGAATCTTTCCGGCACTACTACAGATGGAGGCGCACTACATGTCAACTCATCTAGCCGTTATTTTCACAGCATGCCTAAAATTCTCATACACGCCGAAAGCCTGGCAGGAGGCAAGAGTTGTTTTCATACCCAAACCAGGCAAGGCAAGTTATGCAACACCTAAGGCTTATCGACCAATAAGCCTAACATCTTTCTTACTCAAAACCATGGAGCGCATAGTGGATACCATGATCAAAAGTAAGATTCCAAGCGAAATGCTAAAATTTAAACAACATGCATACGTTAAAGGACGGTCAGTGGACACCGCCCTACACGAGGTAGTGCAAAACATAGAATGGGAAAATGTACACACTTGCGGTATGCATTGACATTGATGGAGCTTTCAATAATGTACAGACCAACACACTAATTCAATCCTTAGACCAGTTCGAGGTGGACCGGGCTCTCCGAGACTGGATAAGCCACATGCTAAGGAATAGATGGATCAACTGTGGGTCTCACGAAATACAAATAAGAGACAAAGTATCACAGGGAACACCACAAGGAGGTATTTTATCACCACTCCTATGGGTTACCACTATTAATACCCGAAACGTCAATAGTTGTTGAGTGTGAGACCCTAATACCAGACAGACAATCTTGGATTGATGGAACCCTAGCGCAGACACCAACTGGAAACTGCGGTTATACAGATGGTTCGAAACTAGGGGAAAGGACGGGGCTGGGACTTTACATCGAAGAACCGGAAACCGAACTTTTATTTCGCCTACCAGACCATAACACGGTCCTACAGGCGGAAATCCGAGCAATTACAGAGTGTGTGATCTGGTTTAGCGCTAACACAAGTCCAACAAACGTAAATATCTTTACAGACAGCCAATTGGATATCAAGGCAATAACGACTAAAACGGTTAAATCAAGGACAGTTTTAGACTGTAAAATGGCTATTAACTCTTATTCCAGACATGGCACAATACGCCTCATATGGGTGCCTGGTCATCACGGGGTAAGAGGAAACGAGAAAGCCAATACCTTGGCTCAACGAGCCAGGGAGTTGCAAACAATAAATTTAGAGAACGCGAAACCATTCGGAGCTACGCGTTCTGAGCTAAAAAGATGGGCGGCAGACGCCCATATCACACTATGGAATGGTGAAACTATTGGGAAAACGACAAGAATCTTGTGGGGTGAACCAAACGAGGATAAAACCAAAACATTGCTGAAACTGAGCAAAACAGAAACTGTTAAGATCATGGGCATTGTAACAGGGCACATAGGCTTACAATCGCATCTACACAAAATAGGAGTTGTAGACAATAGCGTATGTAGGGCATGCGGGGAGGATGACGAAACTTTGGAGCATTTCCTCTGTCACTGCCCAGCGTTCGCAAACAATAGATCCCGTTTCTTGGGAAATGACACTTTAACAGACTTGACCCATCTTAGGATCGCAGACTGGAAAACAATTAAAGATTATGTCAACAGTACAGAGTTCTTAAAATAACTTCTCAATGCCTTTCCATATACAGTTTAGAGCGCACAACAAGCCGAATACTGGCTTAGGTGTATGTCTAAGGACATGAGGCGGAGAAAAACCGCCTCCTCTTCTCAACCTAACCTAACCATGTTTGTCGCGGCTCACCACTATTGCTAAGGCCTACCTGAAGTTCCAACATTTTCCAAAACTGTGGTAAATCTGTTATACCACCTGATTTAGTAAATAGCTATCGTCATCTCAATTTACTTAGTAATTTAAGTAAACTTCTGGAGAAAATTATTAATGAAATATAATTATTAATTAAATATAAAATATATACATATTACAAACGGTGTTCGGATGAACTATTTCGATTTAGCGCCTTTTATAACGCAACTATTAACATTTTCGACAATTAAGTTTTCACGAAATTGAATCGCTGCATCCATTACTAGCAATTCCACAACCTAGATTATCCCAAGAAGGTGGATTAATTCACTCCCACCAGTATTACAACAACCCCATCAGTTCACCTTCTTGACCTCAACTACCGACTAACAAAACTTCAGCAGAATCAGGGCGTCTTTCATTAACAAAACTTTTAACGGATACAAAAATCGAAGTTCCAAGGATTTCTCAAATCCCATACTTATGGAAGAAGACTATCAATCGACGACTCTCGGATTTCGGATGAAAATGCTGAATCGGCAGTACGAACATCTGCATCGATAAAACACAGTGTTTAGTTCACAATGTTAAATTATTTTAAGATATCTTTTGTATTTTCAAACTCAGTCGCATTTTACCACTCAAATAATACTTACTGACTTAAGTTGGCTCTACAACCTGTTGTTGGTCTTGGCCTGCTTAATAAATGATTTCCAAGCACTTCGGTCTTCTGCTTGTCTTCCCCAGTTCGTGATACCAAGGATTTTCATGTCTTCATCCACTTAACCCCTCCACCCGAGTCTCGGTCTTCCCTGTCTGCGCAATCCGTGGTAGTTGTCGTCCAACGCCTTTCTGGCAGGAGCGTTTGTATTCCTTCGACCGACATGTCCCAGCAACCGCAATTGCTGTATTTTGATGCGCTTAACTACGTTCATGTCGGGATACAGCTCATACAGTTCACGGTTCGTTCGACGTCTATACTCCTCGTTAACACAGATCGGGCCATAGATTTTTCGAAGGATGCTTCAGCGCCATAAAGAAGCACAGGTAGATTAACACTGTACAACAGTGTTATATTAATTCTACGAGAGAGGGCTCTGTTCCTGAATTGTTTGTTGAGCCCGAAATAACATCTATTTGCACGATTCTTCGCTTTATTTCGATGCTGACATTATTATTTCTATTAATCGCGGAGCCGAGGTATACAAATTCTTCCACTACCTAAACGTTGCAATTGCCGGCTTTCACTATGTCCAATTTCCTTCGTCGCAACGTTTGCCCAGCAGTGGCAAGCATACATTTTGTTTTGTCCTCGTTCACCACTAGACCCATCTTCGCCGATTCCTTCTCAATTCTGGAAAAAGCACCAGTTACATCTCGCTGTATCTTACCGTCGATGTCAATGTCGTCTGCATATGCCAGTAGGCCTTTGGTGTTCACTGTACGTGTTTTGTTAACTTCGGCTTTTTCCAATATTTTCTCCATTAATATATTGAAGAAGTTGCACGATAAGCTGTCACCTTGTCGAAGACCTCTTGTTGTAGTGAATGGTTCGGAGAGGTCGCTTCCTAATTTTACTGAGGATCTAGTGTCACTCAGAATCATTCTACAGAGGCGTACAAGTTTCGATGGGATCTCATACGCAGACATGGTTTCAAACAATTTTTCTCTTATCGGCGTGTCGAAGGCGGCTTAATAGTCATGGGTCTTTTCCAGTATCTGGCGAAGTGTGAAGATTTGGTCGACGGTGGATTTATTCGGTCTGAAGCCACACTGATAGGGCTGAATCAGTTCGTCGAGTAAATCTTTCTCACAATATGCTAGATAATATTTGTTTGTCTCCTTTCTTGTGAATTGGGCATAGTACGCTGAGGTTCCAATCATCAGACATGTATTCATTCTCCCAGATGGTGCAGACTAGCTGATGCATGCACCTTATCAGCTGTTCTCCTCCGGTCTTATACAGCTCTGCTGGAATTTCGTCAGCACCTGCGGCCTTGTGCTTCTTAAGCCGGGATATTGCTGCTTTGACCTCATCTGGGAATGGGGGGGGGGTGGACATTCAACACCATTCCATGGTGGAGTGTATATCACATTGGGCTCGGCAGTGTCAGGTATTATGCATTGTAACGTCATAACAACACCGAATGAGACAGTCATACGGAGATTGAATAAGTGAAGCTTTGACATGCCCCTGTATCTAAAATATGTGTTTGAGACAATGTATGTATGTCGGTATGTATTGTACAGATATGCTTTAAAACAGAGCGTTTTTGTTAAGTGTTGGTGTATTTATACAAAGAGATTTCTTAACACTAAATGATAATTAAACTTACTGCACTAATTCAATACCAGGATATGCATTTAGCATTTCAATATTTGGAGTAGGAGATAAAATCGTCCAAGCTCAAATGGAAATCTTTCAAATTATTATAAGTCCATTCATCAAAGTCGCGTATCACATGAGGAGGCAATTCATCCTTGTGGCTGCCGACAATACCACGCCTCACAAAACGGAATTCTTCTACGTCACGTCCAGAGGCAGCCTTCATACTTTCGAATTCCTTTACATGATTGCAGGCCGGATTGTTCTTCATTTGATCGAACGACAAGTGATCAATCATTTGTAAATATTGCTCTTGATTTATTGTCTTATGAAGAAAACGGCACACATCTTTGATTACGGCGCCCAAATTGTTCTTCATCCGTTCATAGCTGGTGAAAAAAACTTGAGGGCTATGGCGCATCTGCCAGAAGTCCAAAACATGAGGCCAAAACGGATTGAAGTTCACATACCCATCAATATACGATTGTACGAAATCTTCTTTGGACCCTTTGTAGCCCACCATACCACGCCAATGGTGGAAATATGAAACGGCGGCGTCTTTGGGGTTGCGGAAAACGTAAATAATCTGAAAGACCAACGAAACTTAAAAATGATACCAGTCACAGTCAAGTGTAATAAAAGCATTCCAACCTTTGCCTTTTTAGTCCACACTTGTTCTGGTAGCAACATAGCTGGCAGATGCGACTTCAGAAGACGCGGCGAATTCAAATCCTTGGCTGCTTCGATAGTATCGTGCGGTACATTGGGTACTACTCCATTAAATCTAAATAAGAATATGTTAATTCTGTAGTTCAGCGTTTGAAGCCATTTAACGCGACTTACTCTAAAAATGGTGACCGAATAGTCAAATCGACACTTTTTGCTCTCTCAAAATCAAAGTCATTCATTATAAGCCATGTCATTTCCTGGGCCCAAGTAGTTCCGCATTTTGTGCTAGTCACGATGTACACATCATCTTCGCGTGCTCCAAAATTATAAACCCGATCCAGGACAGGTTTGAATGTATCCGCCATCGAACAAAACCTCCTTCGCCAATCACCCACTATTTTAACAGAGGGCTCCCTTACCGGATAAAATTCAGAATAGCCTCCTGATATGGCAAGCTTATCTATCTGCGCAAACGGAATAGTAACCGCTTGAAAACTGCACTTGGGCATCTGAAAGTACAAAAAAAAAATTTAATTATCTGATATCTCTCTATAAATACAGATTGAACTAAATGCCAAAGGATTTGTCGTAAAATCTCAAGTGAATTTCGGACACCTTCGCCTTCTTAACCAACATTAAACTAAATTATGTGTAAATACCTCGCGGCGATGAAAATTAAAAGGAAGTGTGTTTATCTTACATTAATTATATACTGTCTGTTCTATTTAAATCCGGTAAGAAACCCAAAATCGGTTGATAATTACCAATGTTACATGCTTATAAGTGCGAAAAGGTTCACAGACATTGTGGGTGTCGATCTAGGTCAGTATTTTGCCCATAACTTCTATATTTATGGCGGTCCCAATAGTGGTAAAAATTAAAAAAAAAAAACCAGGATCAAAATAATTTTAAGATTTTTAGTTGAAGTGGACGGCCTTGGGGTGGTAGGTAGTGTTTGCGATTATCACACAAGTAAACACAGTTTTGAAACCTGGTAAGACCATCAAACATTTTCAGCGGCTGCTTTTCACCTCGCATATGCTGGCGACTTTACGAGTAAGAGAGTAATCTCTAAGTCATGTTAAACTTCTCTGGAAAAACATTAGCCGTTTGGAGCCGGCCATGTTAAATGACAACCCCCACCAAGACCGCTGAAGAAGACAGGCAATTTTTGTTACTCCAGAGAGAAAAAGGTCGTCTTGGCTGCGTGGGAGGCGTCGACGTCAAATCTGTTAACGTAGAAAAGAATTGAACTAGGGGAACGCATTGTGTAGAGCAATTATTAGAGAATAATCTTCTTTATTTAGCATTTCGCCAGAATATTTTTGAAGTTGTTTTAGAGGAAGTTTGGCGATATGCGCTACTACACGCTAAAAAAATGGCCATTTTAACAAATTTCAGCAAACAAGTTCGCATTAAACATATATATATTTTTCCATACAACAAACATTAACTTGTTTGTAGGTGATAAATATCGAATATGCAGTTTTGTGTCATTTTTTAATTTTTTCAATTTGTGAATTTCTATATGACAATCCATCTCATTCTCTCGGTATTGATTTAATTTTAATGAGCGTAAATGCAAAAAAAAAAAATTACGAAAACAGTTGCAAATACACACTCAAATGTTGTACTTTGTTGAATTTAATAAGTTCGTTGTCTGTTTTTCCCAAACGCGCTATTGCTTATACACAATTACGTAATATTAAAAGCAAATCTATATATATAAAAATAAGTTACATTGTGTTAGACATTGATGTTCTCTGGAATGCGTGAACCGATTTTGTTTCTGCAAAGTTCGTATGAAAGGTGACGTCAATACCAAGGTTTTTATGTATAAACGGTGTATTGGTTCATGAGTTATAGTCATTAGTGAACACTGCATATCTATTTATTTTCCATCGAATCCACCTGAATTGTGGACAACATTTCAAGACTGTCTATCGGAAGATATTCTGTTTCGAGTGCGTCAACAAAATCGTAATCCTGCAATGGATTTCACGCCGGAAATTTACAATGAAGCATTGATTTGCATTGAAGATTTGTGTTTGTCGATTGCTAATAAGCTATTAGCACAATTGGGAAAGCCATCACCTAATCGTGCAATGCATGACATTTTTGAGTTAGAACTGCAACGTGAACAACAATACGATCGCAACGAATTAAATGCTTTTGTTCACGCAAATCTTTCGACATTGAATGCGAAGCAAAAAAAGGCGTATGATACTATTATGCAAGCTGTCAATAGTGAAGCCGGTGGATTTTATTTTCTGGATGCCCCAGGAGGCACCGGTGCGTTGATTTTATTGTCCGGCGATTTTAGGCAAACATTGCCTGTCATTCCTAGATCGACAGCTGCCGATCAAATTAACGCTTGCTTAAAGTCTTCATATTTATGGAGATTTGTTAAAACATTGAAACTCACTACCAACGTTCGTGTTCAGTTACAGAATGATCCATCTGCAGATAAGTTCTCTAACCAATTTGGAATGGTGCAATGCCTGTTGATGACACTGGATTGATAACATTGCCAAATGATTTTTGCCGTTTCGTACAGTCAAAAGAGGAATTGATTGAATGTGTTTTCACTAACATTGCACAACAATATACATGCCATGCATGGTTGAGTGACAGAGCAATTTTAGCGGCAAAGAACAAAGATGTTACTGAATTAAACATGGCTATACAATCAAAGATTCCTGGCGAATTGGTGTCGTACAAGTCTGTCGATACTGTTACCAATGAAGAAGATGTTGCGAATTATCCAAAAGAATTTTTGAATTCGTTGGACTTACCAGGATTGCCTCCGCATAATCTCCAATTGAAAGTTGGAGCCACTATTAATATGTTTCGCAATATCAATCAACCGGGTTTGTGTAATGGTACAAGACATGCTATTAAAAGGTTGATGGCTTATGTAATTGAAGCTACTATTTTAACTGGAAAATTCAAAGGCGAAGATGTATTCATTCCACGCATCCCAATGATCCCGTCTGATATGCCATTTGAATTTAAACGACTTCAGTTTCCTGTTCGCCTTGCGTTTGCGGTTACCATTAATAAGGCGCAAGGCCAGTCCTTAGGAATTTGTGGAGTGAATTTAGAGTATCCAGTTTTCTCACATGGACAGTTGTATGTAGCCTGTTCGCGCGTTGGCAAACCATCGGTTTTGTATATTTACACCGAAAATGGAAAAACAACAAATGTTGTTTACCACAGAACATTACAATAAAAGCAATTTACCACTGATTCAAATGAATTCGAATTGATTTTTTTATTTTCTTTTTTGCACTACGAAGTGTGCAGGGGGTTCGCTAGTAAGTTATATTTATATGCAAATAAGCTTTGTTTAGATGGAAATAAGCTTTACTTGCTACAAAGACCAAACACGCGTTTTACTTGTGTGTAAACAAAAAAAAGACGTATTTTTTAGCGTGTAGGCAGTAGTTCTTATTCACTTGTGAGAACTATGCGTATATTAGACCAATAACACTAGTCAACAGTCAAAATGTACTCGGGATGCGATAATTTTTTCTGTGTAGATAACCTTGACATGAGCTCGAAAAACGCAATAAAATTTTTTTTTTCGTTTGGTTTTTGTTTTATTTTTTTTTTTAAATTTTTTTTTTGGTTAATTTGTTTCGTCCGTCATAACTCGGGAACCACTAGCCCGATTTAATTGAATTAAATTTTAAAAAATTTAAAATTACTACCTTAATCTGTTCATATATTGTTTTCCTATACAAGCAACAGTTTCCAAGTTAAAAATGAATATATAAAGGAAAAAACTTATTTTTTGCCTAAAGATTTAAATTTTTTTTTTTTAAAAAATCCATAAAAAATCCAAAATGAAAAAAAATGTCAAATCTTATTAAGGGTGGTTACCATAGACAAAGTTGTGCATATGTCGAGCAAATTTTTGAAATTCATACCTTTACTCAATTGCGAATAAAAGCGAAACGCGTGCATCGATTTTCATGATCTTTGTCTCATTTTGCTCATAGGTTATGTGACTTTACGTAAAAGTAATAAGATTTGACATTTTTTTTCATTTTGGATTTTTTATGGATTTTTTAAAAAAAAAAAAATTTAAATCTTTAGGCAAAAAATAAGTTTTTTCCTTTATATATTCATTTTTAACTTGGAAACTGTTGCTTGTATAGGAAAACAATATATGAACAGATTAAGGGAATTGTAATTTTAAATTTTTTAAAATTTAATTCAATTAAATCGGGCTAGTGGTTCCCGAGTTATGCCGGACGAAACAAATTAACCAAAAAATTTTTTTTAAAATTTAAAAAAATTTTTTCATTTTGTTGAGTAGTGTAATTTGTAGCAGAAATCATTGCAAAATGCGTACCGATTAAGAAGTGCGGTAGCTTCCGAAACGGATCCGTATACCTTGCCTGCAATCACAGCAAACACAAGAAAAAAACCTTTTTTAAAAATTTCTATTTTTGCAATGAAATAGAAATAGTAAATGAACTCGACTAACAGATTCAAAACTGAATGAAGAATATAGATCGACAAAACATAAACAAAATAAAGGAAGTTTTTAATTTTAGCACGGGCAGAACCACCGCTCTTTAACCCGAAAATTTCAGACTGGGTGCTCTATGCTAGATGAAAATAAATACAAAACTGTTAAAAGATATACAATTTTCGGAAATAAAATAAGTAATCTAGAACAAATTTCAAATTATCTTTTTGAACAATTAAAAATTCGCCATTCAACTTAGAGTAACTGCAGTTATTCCTCACGGCAGATGGATGGCAAATGCCATTTGCCTAAAAATATATCTTTTCCTAAACAGATTTAGAGGGAAGGACTACTGAAAATATTTGCTTATTTATAGCCAATATTTATGTAAAAGCCTGATTTAACGCACACAAGCCCACCCTGGCCCTCAACCAAGACGTACAATAATTAAAATCTTTAGTTCAATATAGAATAATCGGCATAGAAGTTGTATACAAGGCATTGTCAAAAGTAACTAACCATCTATACACGCTGAAAATACGTATTTTTAAATGTTGTAAAACGCGTTTTTGGTCTTAACAGCAAGTAACGATCATTTCTTTCTACACAAAGCTTATTTGGATGTAAATACAGTCTAACCTCGATATAACGAATCTCAAGGGGATTGGAAAAAAAAACGCTATATCGAATAATTCGTTAAAATGAGGTTCGTTATATCGAGGTGAAGTTGCACTTCTATTCGTTATAACGAGGTAAATAAACCTGTTTATTAACCATCATCTACTTACCGTGTTATAGCCAATGATTGTCTATCGAAAAACTTAGAAAACTTTTTCTGAGCAAAAAAAAACAGAAGCAGCAGTCAAAAATTTACCAATGCATTCCGCACGCAGACACAATGATTTCGTTTGCAACAACAACTGCTGTGTCGAATACATACAATTTCACCGTTACTTTAATTCATGTTGCTGTCGTTGCAAACACAATAATTTTGATGTGTGCTTGTTACACAAGCTCTTGGCAACAATTGATTATTCTTCAAATATTTTAGCCGTTAGTCTAATTCATGTTGCTGTTGATGTTGCAAACACAATAATTTTGTGTGTGTCTGTTTCACTGCAATGGATGAAAATTCGTTATAACGAGGTTTTTGAAAAAGTATTCGCAATAGAGAGGTTTATTTTGTATTAGATCTTATGGAACGTTGTAGGGGATTTCAAAAAATTCGTTAAATCGAGGAAATCGTTATATTGAGGTTAGACTGTATAACTCATTTGCTACTAATATTACATATTTGTGTATAAGCAATAGCGTGTTTGGGAAAAACAGACAACGAACTTATTAAATTAATTTTTTTTTTCAAATTAATAATGTTTATGACGTCCATGATCTTTTCTGAGTTAATTTTTATGAAATTAATTTTTATTAAAATATTAAATATGAAAATGGCTGTGTTAAAAAATTCCAATTAAAATAACGGTTGTTGTTTAAAATACATTCAATGCAGCGTTGAAAAAAATCCTCGTATTTTGGGATATTGCAAGCTTTTCTAAATATCGGTTAAACTTCAGTTTATGGGGGACAACACAAAAACAAAAAAATGTATACAGTTCCCTCCGAAATGACTACATTTTTGAACTCGTGAGAATTCAATTCCTTTCATTTGAGTACAATATTGTCAAAATAAGTGGGCGGGGTCGTTTTTAAAAATTAAATTCAAAATTATCTATATAATTAAAAATGAATTGACGCATGTCTGTTACTAAATAATTCGATAACGGCTGAACCTATTTGACTAATTTATTTATTGTTGTATTCGAGTTTCCAGTTGATTTTGTACTGGATTTCATTTCTGAATGACGTTCAAAGGAGAAAAATGGAAAAATCGGAAAAGGAATAAAGTTTAACGAAGTGCGAATTAACGTCGTGGAAAATTTGAAGTAGTTATAACTTTATTCGAATATATTGTCCAATATAATATATATAACTGAATTCAAGAATTAATGTTTGTTTGATCATGAGAACACATTTTATGTACCAATTAACCCGGTGGGTGGCACTGAGGTTGTTTCGAAAATTCGTATTGTCCGATTTTACTTAAATTCAAATATAATTACTGGGGTGATCCTCTTGAAATTTTCAGAGTTTGTTATTGTCGATCAGGCAGCTGTCATATGCCAGGACAATGCTGCGAGGGTGGAAAGAAAATATTGCCACAATTGCCACCTCCACCAGAGCCATTGGCATTATTACTTTCTGTACGAAGTCCTGGATTTAAGCATTTCTTGGAAAATATTCAGAAGTACAACAGCTCCTTCTAAATATCGTCAATTGGATCGAATATTGTTGAAACATATGGTTTTGAACAACTTTTGAGGTAACTTAATTGTGCTATAATTATTACTGGATTCCTAACGTCTCACGGCTACAAAATAATTTCTACCTCCGAGGATAATTGTTGAGATTTTTTTTTTATTAAATTTACAGATTCAAGGACGAATTCACCGTCTTGCAGCAACAATGCTGCTATTAGCGAATGTTGATCACAAGTTACCTGAGATTTATTTCCTTGGAAATTCTAATGATAAAATCAATCAGCGGCGTGGTGATGCATTAAAATGATTAATCCATTGGCCAGTATATAAGAGTGTTGTTAACCGTCACAGATAATGTCGGTCGACATACCATTTTGTCAGGTACGTATGTTGGAAACCCTGGGCACAAGCATGAATACGCGCAAGATGCACTTGCAACCAAAAATGGATCGACATCATCAAGCAATCGACCTGACAGTGCCACTGAATTTGGAAATGATAGATGAACCGGCATGCATTATTGCCAAAAGATCTGCAAATATCTGCAGGATACCAAGATTATCTTTTCGGATTAGAGCACGAGCACGATTAGAAGCACTCGATCGGACAATGAATGATTTACGTCATAATCAGAATTACTTGTGATGTGCGATGATTGCACTGTCTTGTGATTTTCGCCAAACGATGCCAGACATTCCAACATCAACAGCTGTTGCTGAAATAGCTGCTTGCTTAATTCATCGCATTTGTACAGATATGTGAAAACTCTAAAGCTAACAATGAAAGCAATTGTTAGACATCCATGAGTGCATTTTAGTCATAAGCACATTTCCAACTTGATTGTTTCCAAGAAATTTATTATCGATCCCATGCACACAATTATTGTTCGTATTTAACCATGTATAAGGATATATCCACATCTACAGTTTTAAATGCTCAGATACGCGAGGATCAGCATCGCGCGCCGGCTTAGCCAAGTCAACATTTTTCTAGTTAGGGCAAAGGCAATTTTTAGCAAACAAATTAATAAAATCAAAATGAATAAGAATGAAATTTCCTATCAAATAAGTCTCAAGTTATATTTCTAGAAAAAATGGTAATTTTTTGATAAACCCTCAGATTCATCTGAAACTTTTGCAATCGCATTTTCTAGACAATTGACACATTAGGTGGGGTGAGCAAAATTATTTTTTGTAACCACCCTAATGTACACACATACACCAATACCTCGCTTAGCTCCGTTTTGTTTTGCGTTTTTTCAAAGTTGCGTCGCTGCTGAATTAGCACTCACTTTGTACTGCGAGTACAATTTTATTTTTTCCAAGTTACGTTGTTTTGGGTTCGAGACTTTATTTTTCTTTGTTGAAAATGTCTTTTGTTTTTCTAAAAGATGACACTTTTGTATCTAATTGCGCCATGCCTTCAAAACTCGGGGATTCCCTTTCTACGAGCCCCGACCACTATTAATTCGTACGACAAGCATTTTTACCCGTATGCAATGTTTAACAGGTGATATTTTCAATACTAATGTAGTTTTTTTCTGAAAGAGCATTTTGTTCTCTTGTTTTAAAAAAAAAAAATTGTATTGTACCTCAACAACAACAATATTTATTTCTTTGAATGCTTCGCAAAACAGAACAGTGCCAGAATTTATATGAATCTATGCCAAAGCGATGTAAATGTGTTGTAGAGGCAAAAGGCGATGTTACCCAATATTAATATTTAAAGATAAATTAAAGTTTTTATAAAATAGCAACTATTTAACCCACCGTACGAATTAATACTGGTCACATTTTTTTTAATAGGTTTGCGAAGCATTCAAATAAATAAATATTGTTGTTGTTGTTGAGGTACAATAAAATTTTTTTTTTTTTAAATCAAGTGAACAAAATGCTCTTTCAGAAAAAAATAGGTTTGCATGCGCTGACTACATTAGTATTGAAAATATCACCTGTTAAACATTGCATACGGGTAAAAATGCTTGCCGTACGAATTAATAGTGGTCGGGGCTCGTAACTGAAAATCAATGTGAGATATGATTAATAACAGTGTCCATCACTGTTTTAGAGTTCAGTTTCAATAAGTGTGTTGTCCCTTTTTATTTTTTAAATGTTTATATTGTTCAATTTTCTATTTAAAAAGTGGTATTTTCGTAATCCTGGATCGAATCTTCGACCTTTACATGGTTTGCTATAGAAAACCCCAATTCACGACGCAAAGTGAGGTATTGGTGTACATTGCCTTTTGCAGCAAGCGGCGAAAACAAACCACACATACCAAATGCATTTCAATGCATAATTCAAATATTGCCACTTTTTTCCTCTGAAAGTACCATTAAAATTGTTTAGTTTCTTTCTTAAAAAGTTCGCAAGCTAAACCGTTTTGAAGAAAGTTGATCTTTTCTATTTGAAAAGCTGAAAACAAAAAATCGCCTTTTTAGAATTTGCATTAATTCTTAACCTTTAACTTTGGAGGTGAATTTTTTGGATATAGTATGTGACCTAAAAATGTGTAAAAATTACCCCCACCTCCACAGTTAAAGCTTAAAATTAGATATGAATTAGAATTTTAACAGTCACATTCTAAAATTCAACTTTGATTACTTTTATAATTATTCTCAAAATACATTTCGGTTTTATTTTAAGGTTAAAACTTCTTCTACGTCAGTTCGATCGAATTAAAATCCGTTGCTGTCACAATAACAACCCTCTCACATAATATTTAAGTAACACATCTGAATTAATTCGTTTCGAAATACAGTCCGTCCTATGAAATACGCCCCGTGTTTAATGGTCAATTGTTTATTCAATCTTTATAATAACTTGAGAATTTTCTCGGTATGCGACAAAATCTGTTTAATTACTTATTTATTAAATGTATAAACAATTATGAAAGAGCATACGACAAAAAATAAGAAAAATAAACTAATCGGAAAACGAAAGATACTAAGAGTAAAGTACAGGTACCAGTCATATAACACGATGCCTGGACAAAGATCAACTGCAAGTGGTTTCAGCACAATAACAATGAAGTGTCTAATTAGGCTTTGTTACACATTTCCGAAGAAACCACCCTGCTGAAGCAGACTGCAGACGATAAACAATTGATTAATGATACGTTTGTGGCTGTGAACACCGGTTGGAGATCTATGAGTTGGATATAGTAGAACATTGTCATTGTCCAATAGATTCTTGAGAGAACTAGGGGACATCACAAACATCCGGTTTAAGACTTACTAGGCCTCAAAAGGTGCATAAGATGGCAGAATAAGAGGCCAGCGGATAAGACAATGTAATCTATTCCTATTTCTACATTTCACACCTATCTCTTTTGTGAAGGTGAAATTTCAATAGCCTTGGAGCTCGAATTGCGCAACCGATACAAAATCAACCGATAGAGACTGTTGCACTTACCGAACCCCAAACATATATGTTTCAATATTGAAATCGAAGCATATGAAATGAAACATAACAAGAAAAATACTGTAAAATAACACTTATTATACGCTCGTCCACAGTGGACAGAGTCGTACAGACAATTTAACCACGATCGCAAATTTGAAGTACGTACGCTCATGAAAATGAAACAATAAGAAACCGCAAACAAAAATGTTGCAGTTATTATTATTTCCACAAAGACCGTAATATAAAAAATACCGATTGCATTAATCGGGAAGTTGCAATAATCGGAGGTTGCGAAAATAGAGCTTTTACTGTATTAGATCAATAGATTACTATTGACCCAACGCACGATGAATCGAAAACTTTACACCATACGAATGAAAAAATTTACTGGTCGTTGATGGGTTAAACTTCTCTACAGGAATAGGATTTAAACAGTAGGTCCCGGTCAGAGCCCAGCTCAGTTTGCTCCTTCATGGAATTCTCGGCTCCGATATTATAGAAAAGATAAATATATATATATATATATACATCGTTCTGGGCTAGTAAAACTATTCATGAACATAACCCTTCCTTGTCGAACTAAATCAACACTGTACAACCTGTGCGCCGAAACATGAGTAGTAGCGCTGCAGATGTGCTGGGGGCTGGGAGAAAAATCCTGTGATAAATGTATCAGTGTTAACGAGGGGTATAGACGTCGAACGAAAGTGAGCTATATCCTGATATATTTCGGCCATGAAACGCTCCAACCAGAAAGGCGTTGGCCGACAACTACCTCGGAAGGCGCAGACAGGGAAAACCGAGACTCCAGTAGATGGCCCACGTCAAAGAAGGCATGCATATCCTTGGTATCCCGAACTGGAGAAGTCACGCAAAACACCGAATAGCAAGGAAGACAAGACCAACCACCTGTTGTAGAGCCAATATAAGTAAGTTTTTTGGATCCATGTTTGAAATTTAGAGACCATATACTATATGGTCTAGATGAAATCAATAAGGTTACTAGAATTGAATATTCAAAAAAACGATGTTGGTTTTTAAATCACGTTACTAAAATCATACTAAAAAACAAATAACTCAAAACAAGCGGAGAACATGTAGTTCTCTGCTGTTTGTCGCTTAGAACGTTCTCGTTCGACATTATGGCCTAGGCTCTTACTCTAAGTAGTTTGATTTTCAAATTAGCAAAGTAAAAGAATACGCCTTGTGACAGTGCGAAGTAAAAACTTCAACTGAAAATAACGCTAATATTTTGTAGGTGGTTTTACAATCAAATTCTGATGATTTGTTGTAAATCGGCTTAAATAGTAAATTTTATTAAACTTGTACCAAAATAGAATTGAGTGGCCAACACAGCCCCTGCAAACTTGATTGTGCCTCGATTTAACGTCACTGATATATATCACTATCTGGGGCATTGATAAATCCCTAGCATCGTGTATGGTCATTGGCATTGTCTTAAAAAACTTAAAATTACTAAAATTATTGTACTGTACAGGACAACTTTCTAAAATAAAAGTCTGCACTAAATGATTGCTGGTAAAATACTGTTTTTTTTATGTATGCCTTTATTTTGTACAACGTAACGTATAAAACGTCAGGTTTAACATTTTATATTTCGTTTGAAAACGGAATTTGCATTTCACCCAAGTGCAAAAACTGTCATAATAAAAAAAAAACGTTACGATATACAGAATTCAATGAAAGGCAAATTACGTTGCGTTTCGAACAGAGAATATGCTGTTTAGAGAATATGCTCTGTTGCGTGGATGAAACGCAAATTTCGTTTTACAACGAAATACAAAATGTTAAACCTAACATTTTTGGAAACGTTTTATATGTTACGTTTTACAAAATGGGGGCATTAAAGTAGCTACACAGTTGTTACTTAATTGTCAACAAATAGACGATTTCATCTTCTGCACCATTCCCCATCTCACTTAATGGTGAGATTCTACCCGAGCCAGTATATTCGCAGTCTATGACTTCACTGCAGCTTCCCGTAATCTACAGAAGTGCGGAGCTCCCTTCAAAGCTTCGCCTTGGTATATAACAGTATGTCTTTTTCGGCCTGCTCGTTTAGCTACATTTTAATAGCAGACTTAATTCAAAATACCTTGTGTATTATCCCATGTTAATGCGCGTTAATGTTGATGTAAATGCACAAAATCAAACTGCATTTAGGTATTTAAATATGACAACACTGTCACAATCAACGGCTGTTGTCAAATAGTAATAAATAGTTATTTTTCACCAACAGCAGAGCTGCTAATCGTACTTTCTTCCTCTATCTATTTTATTTTTATCGGTGTCAAAAAATAGAATTTCTTATTTCTATGCAAACTAACGGTCTACGTTATAAGTTTCAACATGTTCGTAAATTTGAATTACATTTTTTTAAACATTTCGTTAACATCTTCGTCTATTAAAAAGAGTGTCGAAAATAACTCGTTTGATAAGTGTGCAAACTTCATATAAATGTTTGTTTAGTAACATTTATGATTTGGAAACATTAACGTAATTTAATATTTCAGGTTCAGGGTTAATATTTCAATAGGTTTTTTTCTAACTCCATTTACTCTCGCAGAAAAAATGTTGATTGCTGCAGGATGTTTACATTACTCCGTTACAATAATATGTGCGAGATACGTAACAGCTGAGTCATCATTCATCGTGTGTTTCTTATGCATTAGACGAGAATTACCTGTACGGCACAGATAAAGTATCAGTCAATAAAATAGTTGCAAATAATGCCAGTTTTTGCACACGACCTACTGCGTTGTAAATATTTCTATGTTTTTGTACACTAGGCTGGGTCATGATCATGGGGAAACAACCCCACTTTGAAACATCTTGCTAGAACAATTAGGGGCTTACGTCTTCGTAGCAACTGAGGGGTTTTTGAACTTGCAAAGCTTGCACATCAAAATAGCAAAATACACAGAAACGTCATTTGCTTGGGTTTGTCCCATCTGTACGACTTAAAACCATAGAATATCTAACCATGTAGCGCTTGCAAACTCGGCATTTCCTTTAAATATTATGTAAATCAATTTTTTAATATAATACACTAAAGAAAATGTTACAAATAAAGTAAAAGACAGGCGATGAACTGAAAGAAATTGTGGAAAATTTGCTGATTAGGGTTTGATTATTAACAGCTTAAGGTAGGTTGTTTTGAGCAATTCTTTTTCATATGGTGTTCAAGCTATCGTATAATTCGCAAAAATAGTGTTTTTAAAAACTTCTGGCAAAATTAAACGCAATGTCCAGATTTTACTCGAAATTGAACACACTAGTTTTGGGGCGAAATAGTGTGGATGTTAGAGGTACCAAATATGATCATTTCCGTGGGTCGCGAACGTACGTTCGTACGCTTTTGATGTACAAAAAATATAGAACACATCTTTTTTCTCGATTTTTTTTTGTGATTCGATAACCATTTTGGTAGCTCTATATTTAGTACAAAAGATGGCTTTCATCGAGTTTTAGTTTTCATAATAATAGCAATAAACATGTGGTCGCGAACGTACGGATCGGCGGAAATGCCCATATGTGATCCACCGAAGTTGTCGTTTGTGACACTGAAAGTGTGGACGAATCAAAAATTTTAAATATTTGTATCCGACGTTTTTTTTTACCTATCCATCGATAACTGGTTAGGTCAGACATACGGTTGAGAAAATAAACTTTGCGCATTGCGCATGACCGTTATTCGATGGTAGATCAAGAGAGGACTAAAATGACGTCACAAATGGAATTTGTCTGCGGATAATGCAGGCTGCTACTTTAATTAAAAGATGTACATATGTATGTTCATATTACATTTTTACGGTGTTTGTTCCGGTGAAGTAATCGATAGCCTTTTACTGATGGAGTCTTTTATCCGAATGCGATTTTACGATGTCGGATCGCAGTTCGAGAATCTGTGAAATGTATTCCATACCGGCGCTTTAATTTAGAAAACCAGCCTTGACTTGCTCTACAGTCATTTGGAATTCTCGCTGGATAGATTTCTCTAAAAAGTTTTTTCGCCTTAGCTTTTAAAATTGGATCGCTTATTGGACACGTTGATCTAAAAACCATTTGTACCGCGGTTTTTCCAGATCCACGAATTCTGCCTTATGTAAAGTTTTTCTCTTAATATCGTCACATGTACCCGACACTGCAGCATAAATATTTTCTTTGTTTTTTTTTAATTTTTGAAATTGTAGCTTCAGTAATATAAAAATCCAAGACTAATCGTTAACATAAAAATTCCTTCATCTAATTTTTTTAAAATCTTGAATTTTTCGACGTCCGATAAGCTTCCGATCAAAACAAATATATACATACGACTGTTCTCTTAAACAAGTAACTGATGAGTTCAAACATGCATTCTAAAGAAATATTTAAAATATTTATTTAATCCCGTTTGCCTACTTACAGCCCTTCATCTTAATATATATTTACCCTCGACACTGATTCACTGATACACTGATTCACTGACTCTGTCACGCAGTACGTAGGAATTTAAATAGGCATTCTATAATAATTCTATAAATAATAATAATAAAAAAAATAATATTTTTTTTGTACAGAAATTGTGTTATCCCCAATTTTTTTTTTCCTAAATTTTTTTTTCTTAAAAATTTTTTTTTCTACATGAATTTTTTTTTCCCAAATTTTTTTTTTCAAGAAATTTTTTTTTTTCCAAATTTTTTTTTTCAAGAATTTTTTTTTTCCAAAAAACTTTTTTTTTCCACAAAATTTTTTTTTTTCCACAAAAATTTTTTTTTTCAACAAAATTTTTTTTTTCAGCAAACATTTTTTTTTTCCTCAAAAATTTTTTTTTTCAACAAAATTTTTTTTTTTGAAAAAAAATTTTTTTTTTCAGCAAAAATTTTTTTTCCACAAATTTTATTTTTTTTTGAAATTTTTTTTTACAAAATAGTTTTCTCAAAATATTTTTTACAAAATTTTTAAAATTAAGTAACAAATACTTTCTCAATCAAATTAACGGGCGCCATAGGCGCATTACAACTTACTAGTATATAAATAACGATAATCGTCATCTAAGAAGCCAAAATGATGCAAGTAATAAAAAAAATGAGCAGAGAGAGGAAAGAAGTTGCACACTTAATGCGTAACCTTTGTTTTCTCAACCGTGGGTCAGACAACGGGCATGGTTTCCAAGAAGAGTCAATGGAATTCCAAAGACTCAAATGTGATTAATATTTTCCATGCAGACATTTTCATTATGCTTGTGCAAAATTGTCTGTACAAATTCGTTAAGATTTCTGATAGAAGAATCTGTCAAACGTACAGCCAGCGATCTTTCAGTGTACATATCGTACCATAAATACAAAAGGATCTGAATTCAAAATTATACTGCATTAACGCAACTAAAAATAGTTCTCTTTAGTTCAACGCGCAGAAGCAACGCAATTAACATAAAAATATACATAACTGTATTTTTCTAGATAAAGAAGATAATGATGTGAAAGACATTTTTGCCGTAGTTAGATGTGTTCTCTAAATTATTTTATGCAAAAAAGTCAGTTTTAGAAATTTTTGAGTTGTGACCCTCTTGTGTTTAGGATGCTATATGTTAATTTTTGCCCTTTTGTTTTAATTTATGTAATGTGGTGTGCTAGGTAGAGTGTACTAGGTAAGACCATTCAACTTTTTCTAGCTGCTGTTTTTCTGAATTATGTTCAAATTTCGTTTTCGATCGATATTTCGGCAACATTCTCAGAATTTCCCTCAGATTTCACTTCAGACATCAGAAAGATTAAACTGCACAGTAACAAAAGTTCCCCCGACAAAACTTTTAGAATTCGGTCAACCCTTTATTACCGTGAAGAAGTCTGACAGAGTTCCATTTCATTTTATTTTTTCAATTTGTGAATTTCTTTATAACAATCCATCTCATTCTCTCGGTATTGCTTTTATTTTAAAGAGCTCATGCAAAAAAAAATTACGAAAATAGCTTTATTCGCACTCAACTGTTGTACTTTGTTGAATTTAATAAGTTCGTTGTCTGTTTTTCCCAAACACGCTATTGCTTATACACAAATATGTAATACTAATAGCAAACGAGTTATATTTACATCCAAATAAGCTTTGTGTAGAAAGAAATAAGCTTTACTTGCAACAAAGACCAAACACGCGTTTTACTTCTGTGTAAACATTAAAAAAATAATTATTTTTTAGTGTGTACATAATAAGCGATCTGTCCTTTTAAGAGAGATAGCCATTTATAAATTTTCTAATATTTAAATGCAAACATATCTGGTATATTCAAAAAGTGTTTTCTCTTAAAAAGTATACAACGCAAATATTTTAGTCCAAATGGTGAACTTGGCAAAAAATTTAAGTTTTTTCAGTATATAATCAAAATTATTTCGACTTGATTTATGTAAATGTATTGATTGTCGCATAAACTGAATCGTGTTCATGCCTGAGTGTGGAATTCAAAACATCTATAAATTTAAATGCAAAATAAAAAACAGTCAAACTCGCAGCAAAATCGGGCTTTATCAATATCGTCATCAATCGAAGAACGCTAAATGAATTTTTGTGTCTTCAAAAATAAGGCGATTATTTGCGAGTGAAATGTACACATATCACCCAGCAAGCAAAAGTTTCAGAATATCACTGATACCAGATAATTCTGAACAAAATCTGAGAATTCGCGACGATAAGTATAGGGAAATAAAAATTCGTAACCATTTTTGATCTAAAATTCTGATAGAATTTTAAATTTTGTGTGTGCGAACTCTGTGAGATTTCGTAACATGCGCATAAATGTCTGGAACAATTTATCAAGATTTCTGATAGAATAATCTGTCAAACGCAAAGCTAGGGATCGTCCTATACATGTTCACTTGTCCATTTTCAGCGGATGTTTCCACTGTGAAAATGCTCATTAGCCGTTCGGATCCAGCTTTAAACAGTAGGTATCGTTCAATGAGAATACAAATTATATTGTGCACTTTATATTGTGACTTTACGAGTAAAAGTATTAAAAAAATAAATTAGATCCAGAAAGGTTTCAAGAACATTATTAGGCGTTCCTAAGGTTTTAGTGTAGATTTCTTAAAGAATTCGGTTCGATATTTTGACCGAGTATCAGACATTTTTTTAACTTTCTTTTAGACAATCCAACAATCCGATTTTCACTTCAGAATTGGTTCACACATTAATCTGCACAAGTGACCAAACAGAGAGTCTTACAAAAATTTTAACGACTTCGGTCACTTTTCATATAAATATGTACATATATAGTATTTAGATGCCAATGTAAGTTTGTATATGTTTTGTTTATATGTTCTATTACATACGTTTTTGTTGTTGTTATTTCGATTTAACGACTTTGAGGAGATTATAATACACACTCTTTTCCACCGAACGAAAGGTCTTTACGCTTTAAACGCCGATCACCGAATAATCATTAGCTCGAATGGGAACTGCAGTCGCCCCACACTAAAGTAGTATTTATTCGCTAAAAACAGGTTGTTGTTTTTGTTCTTGGGTTGAATGTACATAACGTTAATTTACAGGGACGGATTTTCAAATAGATAACGACACATTTGCCTGCGCCCCGCAAGTTATTTTTATTATACTGAAATAATCTCTGCGCAAATTGTAAGATTAAATTTGTATGCAACTCCGGGTATTCTTGCTGAGGGTAATGAAATCGCATTACCGGGCAATGGCAATGAGATGTACTTACCGAGTTTTTGCCGGGGTCATAATTTTTATTAATATTTTTTTCATTATGATTCCAATATGTTTGGTTAAATTATTTCAGTTCTCCAAACAGCTTTCCGTGGTCTATGGACGGCTTTCACCGTACAAGTTATTTTTGTAATATTGTCTTTAAAATATTGTGTATTGGTCTTATTTTTGCCCGCCGATAACTTAATGCGGCCCTGCTACATGTCGGCATGTGTGCGTTGATGTGTGCTGCGTGAGCATTCATTGAGTGTGTCGTCTCCCTTTGTCGCCAGATGATCATATGTGTTTGTGGGTCATAAAAACGAAAGTTTGTTTTCATTTTGTTATGTACAGTTATAAGAGTTTACGGCCGATTTCAGATAAAGGTTTTCAGCTTTCCTCGTTGGTACAACTTCACGTCATTCCGAAGAACGCAGTTGATTGAAAAATTTGGGATATTCACGAGCTGGCGTTTATATACATATTTGTATGTATATCGTTGTAAAAGCTGTACACTGAAAAATCTGTCTTTTTTTTAAATGTTTAAAAGTAAAACGAGTGTTTGGTCGTTGTAGCAAGTAATGCTCATTTCTTTCTACACAAATCTTATTTGGATGTAAATAAGCCTCGTGTGCTATTAATATTACGTATTTGTGTGTAAGCCTTAGCGTGTTTGGGAAAAACAGACAACGAACTTATTAAATTCAATAAAGTACAACATTTACATTTGAATAAGTGTGTATTTTTGCAGCTGTTTTCGTAATTCTTTTGTTGCATCTACGCTTTTTAAAATAAAAGCTATAATCGAGAGAATGAGATGGATTGTTATATAGAAATTGAAAAAAAATAAAAAGTAACACAAAAAAGTATACATACAGTATCGGACAATACATATTGGACTAAAAAAAATGTACTATTTTTTACATATTTCATTGCCAAAGTCTACAGTCAGCTTTAGTATCAAAAAGTTCACTACCACAGGAATGGTTGAAACTATTCACTGTGGTGGCCGACCAAGATGCACGTCATCCAAAGATGATTCCAGAATTGTTAGAGAATTTCAAAAGCATCCAGACAAATCCGCTCCCAGTGTTGTAAGTGCTCTAAGCCTAAAAATTAGCAGTAGAACTGTTCAAAGAAGAACATGTGCTGTTGGACTGAAAAGTTATCGCGCCGCAAAGAAGCCTGAATGGCTTCGGGTAAAAACCGAAAAGCTCGTATTGATTTTGCACGAGAGTATATCAATTGGTCAAAGGAGAAGTGGAACACCGTATTGGTTTCTGACGAATCAAAATTTAATTTGCAATACTCTGATGGTATAAGATGAATACGCAAACTGGTAAATAAACGATTGGAACTCCGTTACTGCCAAGGTACTGTGAAACACGAAGGAGGGAATGTGATGGTCTGGGGTTACTTCTCTGGAAATGGTGTTGGTCCCTTACATAAAATAGACGGTATAATGGACAGATTTTCGTACCAGAACATTGTGGAAAATGTGATGCTTCCTCACGCTGAATGGAATTTGCCTCTTTCTTGGCAATTCCAACAGGATAATGATCCCAAACATACCTCAAAATATGTCCAAGATTGGTTCGTAAAGAAAAGACTTAATGTAATGAAGTGGCCAGCACAATCGCCAGACTTAAACCCCATAGAAAATCGTTGTGAAATATTAAACAAAAAAATAAACCGAGAAGGTACAGGGCGCGATAAAAACAAAAAATTGTAGGCTTCAATTGGCTTGGTCTGCTGTAGATGCAAAGACAATAAACAATCTTGTTGATTCCATGCAAAGAAGATGCTCAGCAGTGCTTTAAAACAACGGATACTCTACAAAATATTGATAGAAATATCTAGTTCAATTTGTTTTGTCGTATGAATTTTTGACTATTTTGGTTTTATCGTTTTAATATATTTTGAGTTTTAAAAACAATCAGGAAACAAGCTTATTTTTTCACAAACAAGGTATGACTTTTGAGATTTTCATGAAATGTGCATTCAGTCCAATATGTATTGTCCGATACTGTACATTGTAGCAGTGCAGCTTATTAATATAACATTCTTTTAAAGTTAAGATAATATCAATGTAAAGTTAAGATAATATCAATGTAATGTTAAGATAATATAAATGTAATGTTAAAATAATATCAACGTAATGTTAAAACAATATCAATGTAATGTTAAAATAATAATGTTGTAATGTTAAACTAATGTCAATGTTATGAAACTATGTTATATGTTAATCACTGTTAATCTGTTAACATAAGACTTTCGTTAAAAGGGAACTTTCACTCAACCTCTCTTTATTTGTTTTACGTTAAGTTCTTGTGATAGATCTTCTCAAAGTGCGCTTTCACTCTTTCCCTGTTCACCATTATCACTTAGAGCCTATATGTATTAAGCATCCATCATTTGGATTATTTCTTTTCTTTTCGAACTGTCAACCAATAAAGACGTAAAGCGGAAATCCTTACCTGGTTTCATTTTTGTAAAGGAATACATAATAACCAATTCTTTGCTAAGACGCAAGAACACCGTAAAGGACTATTGTGGCTAGCAAAACCGACGACGAATACTTGTGGTATGGAAAAATATATAAAGATTTGATGCGATTTTGTGAAATTTGTTAAAATGACCATTTTTTCAGCGTATAGTGTTGTTAATTAATTGCAATTTCTTAAGTTTCTGATAGGAAAATAAAACAAAAATACCGTTCCAGGATTTGTACAGGAAATACGAGTGATGAGATAGAAATTAAAAGAAAATTTTTATAATTTAAATAAAGATTACAATTGGTTTTAGTACATTCCAAGTACTTTTGTGCTACAGCAACGAAGAGAATAACTAAATACCCGAACAACTTCTGGGTAATCTGAGTGTCCTAGTTCCCTCAACAACTTTCACTACAAATCAGGTTATGGTAGTTTGCCCTAGCGGTATAAGTTTTTTACCTCAAACCTCTTATGTACTTACATCGATGGACTTCAATCCCCACAGTACAATATTTTATGTTGTCTTTTATATTTTTTAAATAATGGCGACTTTACGGTCTAAATTCACTGAAGTGGTACGCTGACTTCAGAATGTTTGTTGTTTTGTTTTCAAGATGTGGAATTCACCTTTTTAGTGCAAATTTCAGATAGACGTATCGTATGTATTGAATTATTAGGCATAAATACGTCTACATTTGTGCAATAAAACTCTTAAAAAATCGTGGAATTTTAAAAAATCCCTTAATATACACGAAACCCCGAAAAAGTGTATTGCCAAATTATGTACTATACCGATACTTTTTTGGAAAAATGGTTACTGCTAGGTTTGTTCATTATCTTTTTTCTGTCATATCTGTGACAGTCACCAACGTCTTAGAGTTCGTATCACACTTCTTCTCATCTATACAGACTTTAGTAAAGCTTTTGACACTACACTACTTTTTAAACTACATTCTATTGGCTTAGTGCAATGGATATCTTCGTATCCTTGCAAGAGGATGCAAAGGGTTATATTTAAGGGTCACTCATCTCGTAAAATGTCTGTGACGTTTGGTGTTCCGCAGGGTAGTCATCTTGGACACATTATTTTTGTTTAATATCTTAATGACCTACAATTCAATTATTCACTCATCAAAAATGTTGATATATGCAGGTAATGTGAATTCTTTTTTTCATTTAACTCTATGAGTGAAAGTAATATTTGACAAATGATTTTTGTAGACTTTTTAAATGGTGCGATTCCAATTTCATAGTTTTGAATTTGAAAAAATTTAAAAAAAAGTTATCTTTCTGGAACTACTCGGCTGTCTATCTATTATTATATTTTTGACTTCGAACTAGAAAACGTTTTGTGTTTTAAAGATCTAGGGGTTTTAATTAATACTAAGCATAAATTTAACTTACATATCGATTCTTGTGTAGGTAAGGCTTTGGCTTCGTTAAGAGCTGATCAAAAGAATTTGACGTCCCTATTTAGCAAAGCGATTATTCAGATAGCAAGTAAGACCTGTCCTTAAGTATGCATCCGTTTTCTGGTGTCCAAGTTATAAATGTTGTACTGATAGGTTAAAATCTGTGCCGAATAAATTTCTAATCTTCGCTTTAAGAGGTTTAGGTTGGAACAGTCGAACAGTCCCTTATGAAAATCGTCTTATGCCCTAATTTTGTTAAATGTAACGTATAAAACGTTTCCAAAAACTTCAGGTTTAACATCTTTTATTTCTTTTGAAAACGAAATTTGCATTTCACCCAAGCAACAGCACATTCTATAAAACAATAAAAACGTTTTCTAATACAAATACTGTCATAATCAACAAATAAACGTTACGATATACAGGGCATTAATATTCCAATCCGAACTTCAAGACATTTTATACAATTAGATTGCCCATTATTCAATATAAGTATGAAGCTCATTATCCATTGTACATATAATGTTCAACAATTCCTTATTTTTTGTTTTCAACTACTGATTCAATTAATGTGATCAAACGTTTAAAAAACAATTTTCAATTAAATATTTAGCTAGTCAAACTTTCTCATTTTGCTCTTTCCCATCATGCTGTTTGGCTTTTAAGTTACAATTCTAGAACTTACTGTTCCTCTTGTATGCAGTAATAACCGTTCTTGCTATCACATTTCTAATTGTTTCCTAACCTTCTGGCTGAAATATTTGCTAAGAATTCATCTTTGCCACTCCCCCACCCCCCGTAATCGAAAACGTATCTAGTTCGATGCCTCAGATATTTTTTCGATCACGTGGGGTTAAAAGGGTTCTTGCAGATCTCAATGTAAACAAAACTCCGAGCCCGGATGGCATTTCAGCACTTGTCCTATGTAAGTGCTCTTCGACGCTAGCTCGTCCATTGCGCAATCGTTTCAACATGTCGTATCGTGCTGGTATTTACCCTTCACGTTGGAAAGTTGCCAATGTCCAGCCGATCCCCAAGAAAGGTGTGGCTACAAACCCTGCGAATTACCGCCCAATAGCAATATGTTCTGCGCTCTCAAAGGTTATGGAGAGCATGGTTAACCACCATCTTGTCAAATATTTAGAGTCTAATGGCCTCTAGATGATCGACAGTATGGCTTCCGTAGAAATCGATCTACTGGAGACCTGATGGCGTTCCTTACGGAGCGATGGAGCCGATCTATTCACGCCCTTGGTGAAAGTAAGGTCGTAGCTCTAGATATTTCCAAGGCGTTCGATAGGGTCTGGCACGAAGCACTCATATCAAAACTTATTGCATTTGGTGTCGGTAATATCTTCTCTCGATTCATATCAAGTTTTCTCAGGGATCGCTCAATACGAGTAGTTATACATCCAACGAGCATAGGTTGACCGCAGGAGTGCCACAAGGCTCTGTCCTCTCTCCCTCTCTATTTCTTATTTTCATTGACGACCTGTTGGGTCAGACTGTGAACCCGATCTACTCCTTTGCGGATGACAGTAACCTCTGTCATTCATAGTCATTTGATCATCGGCCAGGTCCTCTGGAGGTCGAGGACAAAAGGCGAATGATGAATGACTCACTTAACCGCGATTTGGCGACGATTTGTGAGTGGGGCCAAATGAACAGATTAGATTTCAATGCGCAAAAGACCCAGTGCTGTTTGTTGTCACACAAACGTTCCACTGATCCAGCACCGTCGTCAATATCTATGGGTGGTGTAGATATAGACGTGTCAGATACTCTTGATGTTCTGGGCATGAAGATACAGGGTGATGCTCGCTGGGCTAGCCATATATTCGAAGTGTCGAAAGAAGCATTCAAGTGTTTAGGCTTTTTGAAGCGGTGCAAGAAATACTTCACTCCATCTGATCACGTAAATATTTACACCACTTACATCCGGCCTAAAATGGAATACAACTCGCATATATGGGCAGGGGCTCCATTAACATCTTTGAAGCTTTTGGACCGTGTACAGAGGAGAGCGGTGGTGAGGATAGGGGATGGTAGGGTATCCAGATCTATTGTCTCCCTACAGCATCGCCGAAATGTGGGTGGTGTATCGCTATTCTATAGATATTTTAATGGTATCTGTTCAGAAGATATCCGTCGTCTGGTCCCTGACGTTAGAACATTTAGCCGGAATACTCGGCTATCCAGGGTCTCTCATCCGTTCATTGTCAAATGGCCGGTTGACCGGACGACGCACTATAGAGAAAATTCGTTCTTTAGCCGAACCGTTCGTATGTGGAATAATCTTCCAGCAAATGTATTTCCTGCCAGTTGTGACATTCAGAAATTCAAAACAAATGTCAACAAACACTACTCCTTCTTTCCTCCTTCCGATACCCTAATTTCCTTCCGCTAACACAATGCATTGCATTTGTAGGGGGCATCACCTGAGTGTTTCCCTTCAAAAAAAAAAAGCCGCTCTTGCTATTACATTTCTATTTGTTTCCTACAACCGTTCGTGCTACTACATTGTTTCCTGAATCTACTATGCGTTCCGGCCTACACACTAATTACCTGTTTCCTGCTACTGTCTTTTATCTGCTTTCATCTATTAAATTCTACCTTTTTCCTACATTCATTCATACTTCTACAATCTACGTGTTTTCAAATACAGTATAATCCCGATAATTCGTACCCCGCTAATTGGTAAACCCCGCTTATTCGTAACAAAATCCCGGTCCCTTGAAAAAATCGCGATAATTCGTAAAAATCCCATACATTTCGGTCCCCTCGATAAATCGTAAATTTTTTTTAGGGAAATGCCTAAAAACCTCTTATAATTCGTAATTTTTCGTTGAAAACCTCGATAATTCGCGACGCGTTTTTTGGAGGAAAAACGGTAAACCACTGACAAGTGATTCTATGCTCTCAAGTGGCGAAGCATTTTTTGTTGTTTATGTGTGTCTTTCTTTAACTCTCAGTGTTCTTACGTTGCTGTAAACTGGCATTTATCGGGCATATTCACATTTTTCTGCAGCTCAGTGAATTAAGTGGTGATTTTACTCCGTACACTTAATGAATTAAGTTTTTGTTTTTTGTTGTTGAAAATGAATTGATTTTAAGTTGGTAATTCGTATTTTTTCTTTCTTCCCCCGCTAATTCGAAACCCCGCTAATTCTAAAACCCCGCTAATTCGTAGAAAACGGTCGGTCCCTTGACATTACGAATTATCGGGATTTTACTGTACTTACATATCTTGCTGCCACATATCCAATACCGAATACTTCCCACATTTTATTTTTTCGAGATCAGATGAGGTGCAGTATTTCTTGCCACGCGTTAAAAAGCAGATACTTCGAAAAGATGGCTAGCCCAACAGGCATTACCCTGTATCTTCATGACAGAACTTCAAGAGTGTCTGATTCGTCGATATCCACACCACCCATAGATATGGACGACAATGCAACAAACAGCACTGGTCAAATGAATACGAATGACAGAGGTTGCTGTCATCCCTAAAAGAGTAGATGAATTCGCAGTTTGACTCCAAACACTCTGCAGTCACTGGAATAGAAGTAATTATTGGGTTCTTCTTGTATTCTTACGATATGGGCCGCACGTTTTAGGTTTGAGCAATCTGGTGTATCTTTTAATCGTTTTACAGTACTACATACACTACATCTGCTTCGATGTATGTATATACAAAAGCTTGTGGTGGCTACGAGACTACTCCGATACTCGTGACAATTCTTGTCTAATTTCTTAAATTAGTTAATCAATCAGCTATTGAAGATCTGTGTTTGAAGTTTTACATCGAAGTGAATTATTTCGTGGTTCGTGCGATATATGTATATGTAATTTCGAGTACATAAAATGCTCGACGAATTTCAGAACATAAACACATAATAATTGATGTTCTACCTTTGCTGAGGTTGCAAGGTCTACAAGGGCAGATATGCTATGCTGGTTTTAAGTCTTGCAGTTGACAAAAAGTCTATCAACTGACGTTTCTTACAACTGGGGCTGTTGAGTCTAGGCAACATTGCTCGACTTTAAAATATTAACTGGTTTTTAATTTATATTTAATGGGTAAGTAAAACTCGGAGTGTAACAAATGTTTCGACCCAGAACTCAAGCTAATTGCCAGTCTTGGACTCCACAGTCTTGACTTGAAAAGAAATACAATTGGGGAGTTCACAAGGTGTACTATTGTGTTGTATTTATCGTATGCGGTAAAATTATACATCAGTTGTAAATATGTTTTTGGTATTCTTCATGTAAATCTATTTTATCTTTTAAATCTATCAGTGTACTATGTAGTATGTTCAGTTTAGCTGTTTACTATTTAGTTAGTTTTTCTGACTTATGATTCAGCCAATGCAATACAATGCTCATATATATGTAGTCGGAATCATTGGTGGTGATCAAATTTGGCAACGGTCCGTGAGGATATCTTTTGGAGATTGTTTTAGTTAGGACAAAGCATTGGTCAGGTGTTATTCTGTTCCATTCTCGGTGTTATTCTGTTCCACAAGATTGTCTAACAAGATGTCTTTGAACATTTCACCTGTCATTTTGCCCCTAATTTTAACTATACGACTAACGTCGAATGATGTAAAGCACCCACCAAACCATTACCGAGGACTCACTGAGCCTAACAGTTTTTGTTTGTGTGTCAAGAAATTTTAGATATGGTCTGCCATCATCGAAGACATTATATTTAAATTCTCCCCTCCAGACGATCGGGTTCCAAAAATTTTGTTCACGGTTATGATATTTTTTGCCGAACTGCTGGGATTCCGTCTATTTATGCTCTATTTTAATCTGACAGACATAACAAAACAGTTGTTTTTGAAAAATACACATTAAAAAGTCTGGCATACATACGGAATAACATATGGATACAAAAAGTGACAGTACATATGTAAAAAACGTATCGTCTGATGGTAGCTTTATACTGAAAATTACGGTGGTTTATGAGCAATCTTTGCGATGAATGCATTTAAGTCATAAGCACTTTCGAATTTGTTTCTTTGTTATCGATTTAATGCACGTAACTATTTGCCTTATGTAAACATGTAAGAGGATATATCCACATCTACAGGTTTAAATCTACAGCTACGCGAGTATCAGCAACGCGGGCCGGGTCAGGTAAGTCAACATGTCAAGTAGCCTATGTAGCTGGAACTAGGTTCTTCTAAAGGGTCCCCCATCTAACGTTTTTTTTTCAACTAGTGTTTATTTTGTTTCCGTTATTTTCGTTATCGGGCCATGTTGAACGAATTTTTGTTTACAAAAATTTACGAGGAGGATATTGGCAACATTTGGTTTCAACAGGATGGCGCTACGTGCCACACATCCGAAGATACACTCGATGTTTTGCACCCTGTTTTTGAAGATCGTATTATCAGCCGCAGAGCTGATGTCGTAAGGCTACTGCATGGCCAGCCGAGGCAGCCATTTGAATGAAATTATTTTCCATTATTAACCGGAAGGATTGTACTTTCAAACAAAAAAGAAATTTGAGAAAATAGGTATTTGGCGGACCCTGTAGAAGAGTTATGAGTTCCCCCTTTTTTGTTTCTTCCATGTTGCATCGCTGCTGCATAAGCACTAATTTTCACTGTGCGTCGTTAGATTTTCGAAGTTGCATTGTTTTGGGTTTGAGTTTTTAATTTTTTGTTGTTGAAAATTTCTCTTTTTTTTCTCTTTTAAAAACACGATTATTGACGATTGGGAAGTGTTGGTGTATTTCGAGGTTTGTCATTAAAAAATATTTCATCCTGCAGAACCAAAATGCTGGAACAAGAATGAGCTTCCGGTGCATTACGAGTTGGCAAAAGTATGGTCATGTGGCATAAATGACCATATTGATTATCGACTATCAAAATTGCCGTATTTGGAGGGAAGATTGATCGGAATCACCATTACACCCATTACAAGTGACTATTTGGTGCGGTTTACACGCTGACGGCTTCATCGGTTCTTATTTCTTTCGAGGAAGGAACTGCCGTTAGGATAAATGGCGAGAACTATAGAGCAATGCTAACTGATATTTTTGATTTGAAAAACGATTCAGCCAAACATCAACGTCATTAGGTTCCATTAAGATGGAGGAACATGCCATACAGCGCGCTTAACAATCGATTTGTTAAGTCGTTCGTTTGTGCCGACAAACCAGCAACTCTTGAAACAAAAAAAAAAGCCATAAAATTAAATACTACATATAATTATATTTATCGGTTTCCATTTGAGTTTCACACTGCTTGAATTCATGCCAACTACAGTAGGAGCTCCATTTGCACATCCGATGGGAAACCAGGCTTGTTGTAATAGGCGAAATTTTCCTACTTACCAAGAATCGTTCTAAATATTTCATTTCAAAAAATATAATATCGTGTTGGTACTGCTGTCTTAATGTTAACTTCTTGAACGCCATGTACCATGTATTATATCCTTCAGTAACTTCGGATTTTAAGAACGTGAAACCCTGTTTTTTGGTACATAAGTCTTTACTCTCTTTGGGTTTCAATAGCAATGTTGAGGCTAATTAATTGGCGATGAAGGTGTTTCTCTCCGAATAATAAATTGGCACTGATGCTTGTTAGGGTTGATTAATATTTGTGTGTACATATTCTCGATATCTGTCGTTAAGATGTGCTATCAGGCTCCAGCACTAAATGGTGTGGAATGCAGTATTTTGAATGCAGTACACCATCAATAGTGCCTCTTTCCATGTGTCCTAGTTGGTCGTTTTCTCTCATGAACTGTACGTAATTAATGCGAAAATTCACATTTTTTTTCGTTGAAGTCTACACTGTAGTCTGACAAATCGATTGTATGTCTTTGCATGCGACTCTCCTAATGCTATTTGGATGAATCGGTCGTATACGTCACTTGTTTCCCTTAACATTCCGTGAAGGAACACACTGCGAACTCCGCTCGATACAGTGAGCTGTGCACGATATAATTTGTAAAAAAAAAAGGGAAGCTCTTACTTGTAAAGTCGCCAGCATTTATGAGGGATTCACATTGATCTTCGTCTGGAGTTTAGACTCAACCTCAACGAGTTTCCCGAGTCTTTCAATTACTTATTCCAATGACGTTTCACAATCTAATATTGCACATGTTAGTGCTGGTGACTGGTTGAATATGGTGTATTGTCGGATTTTCCCACCCACAATCCACTGATGTAGTTTGAAGCGTTTGCATACCATTAGAAAGATATACAATACAATGCACTGTGCACTGAAGGTTTCCAAGTTCGTAGAGCAAAAAAACATGATATCTGAATGACATTTCGACGTTTACGCGATGAGTTGTTCTTTTCTGAACCCCATCAATGACAGTGATGCTTCCATTGGTAAACGTGAGATCTCCCAGATGAATCGTCCAGTCACCTGTGAACCAGAATCCAGTACTGCCCGGAATTCATCCGAAACACCGTTTGGAGCCTTGATGATTACTTTGGTTGTAGATAACAAGACATAGACTTGGCTACCAACGGAAGAACCATCAATAATGGTGCTTATTTGTAATGAGCAATTTATAATAGAAATAAGCTAATGGTTTTTGTCTATGATAACATTATAACACTAATCTCATAGAGCATACTTTGTGGCTGTACCTTAACAACATACAATATTAGTTTCTTGACTAAATAAAGTGTAACATCCCAAATATATTCAAATAATCCTCTAGTACAATGTTACTATTCTGACATTTGGATAAAAACAGATATCACTTTTTCATTCGTCTAATTGAAAGGCACCTTTGCAGATGCGATTTCCGCTAAAAAAATAACATCTTCGTGAACAAAAATTGCATACGAGTCATACGGAGAATATTCCTATAACGAAAATATTGCACTTGATAAATTTGTATTAATATTTAATAATATTTCATTAATACTAAAACATACAATATTCGTGAGTGTGTGCGAAGCATTCCTGTTGGCCTTTAGAATCCCTACCTGCAGCTGTTGTGAAATCGCAAGGAGTTTTGTATCATTGTCACCGAAATCTCCTATGTGACTCCTATTAAATCTTCTATGTGACAATATTTAATTTTTCTTTTTGAGTCAGCCTGATTTCGTTTGAAATTATTTTTTAAGAGTTTTGTAAGCTTATAGCCCAGCTTGTACGTCTTTAGATCCGATCGTTTTTGCGGTTATATCTAGGTGAAGCAAACTTTTGATTTATTTAAATGATATCTGAGTGTATTTTGTATAATTCTTCTAATTTCCCGATCCTCTTCACGATGTCTTCTACCTATATGCACTGGTTTGATGTTTCCCTTTCTTAAAAGACGAGACACTGCCGACTTACGGACATTATACTTTTCTGATATTTCTTTTGGAATACACCAGTTTTATAATCGTCGATAATGTTCTTCTTAATATGGTGATTACATGCATTCCCCACCATTTTTTATATTTTTTTAGAAATATCGCACATTGGCCAATACTTACCTGTTTACGACGAAATTGAGCAATAATTTGAGAGAAATTGGTTTGTTTTTATGCCAATCCAGTCTACTTTTAATATACTTATTGCAGTTATAAAAATAAGAGAAAAAACCATAGAACTAGGAAATATGACAGGCAAATGTTTTTTTTTTGTTTTTTTTACAAATGTTTTGAGCAGGCCGAAACACATGTTTTTCAAAACCCTGAAGATAACACGAAATTACTGTATTATATTTATTTTTTCATTATTAGAAAGATGACATACAAATTATTTCTGTATTTAAGTATAATTTCCGAGCACAGTGCATTTTATTGAGAATCAGATCGTTGGTCTCAAAAAAAAATAAAAATATTTTCTGATGGTAAGCAAACACTTCAAACTACATCACTGGATTGTGGATGGGAAAATCCAACAATACACCAAACCAACCAGTCACCAGCACCGCTCAAGCAGTTACTGATGCTCTGAAACGAATATAGTTGCTGTGTACTAAAGGGTTTTGCAACAAGAGGTGTTATTTTCAATCACCCGGTATTTCGGTAGCTGTCCCTTTTGAATCTTTTATTCTTTGACATTTGATTACTAAAAATGGAACGATACACGCTTCAACGACGCATTGGAATTATTAAAATTCACTACAAAAATGGTGAATAAACACTTCGTTCGCAAAACTAAAGCATTTATGGGTCGTCGTGAAGCACCTTGTCAGACCGCAATACAGAAAGTGGTGGGCAAATTCGAACACTCAAACACTTTGAATGCACATACTTGCCACATTTAATTTCAAAATGTTAATCCGCATATACTATTTATGGTTGTCTTGTGTGTACCAATTTCAAGAGAATATTATTATTCTGAAGTCGTGACTTCTCGTAGCATGAACAGAGAACATTTCCAATTCGATTTGCAGTCGATTCCTATTCGTAACAGAATGTGTAGATATTTCTAATTCGTTTTTACATGGTTCAAGCTGTGAAAAAAAACATCAATTCAATTTAATTAACCATCTGTACGTATGAGTGCTAGGCTTTAAAAACTAACATTAATCATACGCTCCAACAATTGGCAATTGGCTAATGTAATTCCATTCTAGAAAGTGGTTTTAGAGATCGTAGGTACATTTTTGTGGAAACAATCAATCCTTGAATTTTGAACAGTTTACTACCTATGGACCTGAGCAGGGGATGCGATTTTGACCTTGAACATCTGAGTAAATCAAAAATTTAAACGGTTTGCAAGATATGTGCCTGAGAAAATGATCAGTTTTTTTTGCAAAAACTGAGTTTGGCAAAATTTGGAGGCATGGGTAAGTTTTTTTTTTTTTTTGGTCTTTTATCACGTAAAGTTCTCCGTAAACAGTTATACATCGGTTTCCGATTCCTGACGGAAAATCTGTATCCTTTATTTAAAGGTACGTCTTTTCTAGATTGTTCAAGTCAATCTAATTGATTTTGTCGAGCTGTGCTTTTTTCAAAGTGGTCCCTGCATTTGTATTATGTGATTAGATCATTTCATTCGTTTGGCGGATAGTTTAGTGAAATTTGAAGCTCCCAAATATGCCATTGACACACATAAGGATGAACTTAAATTTATTTGGGATAAGCTGAGGTAAGCCTATGACAAATGTTTAACGGACATCTGAAATCAGGACGTAGATAAGGAAGATAACGAGGACGAAGAAGGAAATTACCAAATTGACGAAATAACAGTTGGGATTCAATCTTTGTATTCATTTGTTCAAATCGTCTTTCGGATTCTACATTCACATTGTGGGAACAAACGTTAAAAAATAAGAGAGTAATTCAAAAATGGTCAGAGTTAAATTGCTTTCCTGAACAGTCGCTACCAAACTCTAGAGTCGGTGTTCGGATCATTTTCCTTCCAAGGGAAAAGGCTGCTCCCAGTCCAAAAATGTTCCTAATATGATTTACACTTTCCAAAATAAACTAAATCCATTTAACTGCCAACTTTGCCCACATCATTCAGAAATGTCCAAGATTCCTAGGCATGGATTATAATCAGCAATAAGCTGAAACCATAAAAAGGCAATATGTGCTTAAACCATTTCGTGAAAAGTGATTCAAAATAACACCTCTTGTTGGAAAATCGTGTATTTAAAAGAACTCCATAAGCGGACTAAATGGAAGACTTCAGAAGATAATATAAAGGAAAACATACTGGTGGCAATCAAATAAAACAACCTAACCCCTAATTGTAGTCATCTTGGTTGAAGAATTAGGGTTTATCCAGGAACCGATAACCGAATCCGAGTCGCTAATGTGCTAACTCAGAGGGTTACTATTACGAGACCTACTTATTATGTGTATTGTCTAAATTGTTTTGGCCCATTTATAATTCACCTCCTCTAAGGGGCGCCTCCACATGTTGTGGAAAGTGGAAACCCCTGTAGTATGCAGGGCAGCTGTGAATTAAATACGCGGATTAGAGTGCTTGGAATGCACAAAAGACCCAGTGCTGATCCAGCATCGTCATCAATATGTGTGGGTGGCGTGGATATCGACGTATAAGATACTCTTGATGTTCTGGGTATGAAGATACAGGATGATGCTCGCTGTGCTAGCCATAAATTCGAAGTGTCGAAAGATGTATTCAAGTGTTTAGGCTTTTTAAAGCGATTAAAGAAAAATATCACCCCATCACCGACCAAAAATTTAATATAACTACCATGTATGGACAGGAGCCTTGTACAGTGGAGAGCGAATACGCGGCTTTTCAGGGACTCTCATCCGTTTGTTGTCAAGTGGACGGTTGATCGTACTATAAAGAAAATTCGGAAAAGAGTGATGAAAAATGTCATATAAAATTCATCGACTATAAAGCCGCCTTCGAAAGGCCGATAAGAGAAAAATTGTTTAAAACTATGAGATCCCATCAACACTTGTACGCCTTTTAGAATGACTCTGAGTGACACTAGGTCCAGTAAAAACAGAGAGCGACCTCTCTGAACCATACAAGAGGTATTCGACAAGGTGACAGATTACCGTTCAACTTCTTCAACAGAAAATATTGGAAACAACGGAAGTTTATAAAACTGAAACAGTGAATAAAACTGAAACATCCTCCTCGCACTATCTTTTCGACATTGACGAAGATGGGTCTAATGGTGAACGAGGACAAAACTCGCCACTGCTAGCCAGAGCGGTTGATAAACAGAATGCAAGCTATAAAACCTCTAGAAGGCAAGGAAAACCACTGAAGTAATCTCCCTTCAAAGTCATGTAACATTCAGGGAATTCATATTCAAGAAGCCTATCGCTGACTGTGTAAGTGAATATGTCCCAATGCCAGACAGAACCATGTTAGTAAATACGATGTAATCTCGATTACTTTACCTGGTTATAGCAAGATTGTAATGTGTGTATTAATATTACCAAACGATTTCCAGAGTGGGCGGAATGGAACATTTGTATAGGAGGTTTACGAAGGGGTGTGGCCATATAACCCATATGCAACCTCATGAGTAGTTTCGCGAAAATATTTAGTTTCAAGCACTTGGTTAATTCCTTCAAAATATTATTATTTCATTTTCATATTCACAACATTTTTAGCCCACATAATTACATTTAATTTGGTGTATTGTATTTTTTTTTAACGGACACCTTCGTCCCAAATTACAGTCAAACTAATAAAGGTACGTCCAAAGAAAATGACAACATTTAAAATTTTGGATTTTTATACAAAAGTCGGTCGTGTCAGACTCTTGAGAAAATCAAAAACACAATGTTCTGTTTTTTTTTTTTTTTTACCAAATTATTTCGCATTATTGCGTTCAGTACGCCCTCGCCCAATCTGGCATAATTTCAACTACTTCTACAACTAAACTAAGCGAAGAACAGTTACAATTCATCTGTAGTTTCTAAAATAAATTATGTGAAATATGTATCAATTCATTTATAGCATAATTGTTTTGATTACAAGAGTAATTAAATATTATATTCGATTTCAATGACTGCCGGAATAGATATTTCCTTATGTATTACATACTCACGGGCATAATAAGAAACAACCATGGAAAAGTCATATTTTCAATTGAAATTGCAAAGGATGCCCTATAATTCATAAATAAAACTGGCGCTCAATATTTGGTTTAATGATTTGTTTATTACATTTGTTTTGTTTGTTTCCGAAATGAATTTGTCTAAGTAACTTAATCGTAAATCCTTAACCTGCAAGGAGTTAAACAAGACAGACATACATACATAGTTAAGTTTATCAAATAGAATTAGAGGATCTCAGTTGTGCTGAGAATGACAGAATAGGTACATTGATAATAAACATATTCATAATTACATACCATACAGATATACTCGTATATTTGAAAATAGTCTACAGACAGTCATATTTTAGGAAGGTTTCGAAGTACTGTGTGTCTGTGTTTTATGTCTACATACATACATACATATGTACATACATAGGATGAGAAGCTACGCCTATACGCCATTATTTGTTAGGAACCGGTTATTGAGACTAAATAGAAAATTGTTCACAGGATGTTTACGTCAGGAATGTAGACATGGGAAGCAATCTACAACTTTCTTGGCCGGGGATAGCTCTTCTCCTTTAGAAGATCCGCCTGCAATCCCTACGAGTAGTTACAGTTACTGTTAACGATTACAATTACACTCGTTTCCAATTCTATAGCATAGTGCTGTGCACGTATATTAGGGGTGCCGTAATTTTTTGGGCACCATCGATTGCATTGCATTGTGTCATAGTCGTCTGGTTTGACTGTGCCTTAGCTTTGCCTTCTGCTAATATATTTCGGCCACATAGAAAAGCACAATCCTGACTTTATACATTCTACGTGTTCATAACAAAAGACGTACATGGAAATTGAATATACTCGGACATGGGTGGGGTGGATCTCATGTATAATGGGCAGATATGAAATCTCTAGCAAACGATTGCAAAATCGGTTCTTTTGACGTTTTACCATTGCAAGAAACTAGTCTTGACTTCATAGGAGTTTCGCCATGATGTTGCGTCAACACAACGCAAGCTAGGAACTGAAACAAATCTAAAGGTCATTAAAACCAAAGTATCACCTGAATCCGAAAATCAAACCAACGATGCATAAATGACAGTGGCCTGTGTACCTGCCCAAGTTTCCATACTGCAAAGGCGTAAATCAAGCAATTTGTATGTTCCGCCGCGTTGCTTTATGTTGTAATTTCAGTTTGTTTCCTATATCTTCATTCCTTTAGTGTTTGTACTTTATGCGAACGCGTCTCTCGAAGGTATTCTATTTCGACAACTAATGTGCACAGGTCCGGCTTCATTCGTATGTAGTTATGTAAGCACAATTTAAACATTGCTAATTTATACAATTTATTAATATATCGTCGGAACACACATATATGCCGATGGCCGACGGTGTTCTGATCAGAACTATGCTCAACATCATCCTGTACTAATTAGATTCGAATTGTTCGAACAAACCGGCATTATTCTGTGTTGCACTTTCACTGCCAGAGTGAAAAATATTAGTAAATTTGGACCACGCAGTCATATCCGATCACAATACCAATGGAAATGAGCATTGTCGATATTTCGATATGGCCCCCTGATAATCCCACCCAGTTTCTTTTAGTTTTTGTACATTCGAACCAACACAAACTCGTACTAAATAAGATTTTAAAAATTACTTGAACTGAGACACAATTTGGGGTGATATGTTCTTACAATTGCAATGGTACGTAACAATTGTTTGCCGATATGAGTACAATTTCCATCGTGTGTAAAGTGCGAGAGTAGTGGCAAAATTATGTGGTTAAACGAAATGAAGTTGGTCTCAAGTACAACGTGGAGAGGCTATGGACCTATTTGGTGGCTTGTCTTGCGCTCAATGCTACGAAAACCCACAGAAAGTAATGTAATGGAAATTTTGTATACGTATTTCGATTTGAAATGAAGTCATCATCACAAGGACCCAGTAAAGGAACACGTGCAGATCCTGGCTAAAGTGCTGGCAAATCGTTTATTATGTAGACCAGGACGCAGTTAGTTATTTCCGATATGGGTTTGAGTACACAACCTTCCTAAATTTCCACTTGAGCTGACTTTTACTACAGTTAAGCGTATGTTTTTTTTTTTTTTTTGAGAGTTTACAATACGTTCTACGTTTAATATAGAATGTGGATCATCTGTTGTCAGACATCTGGACAGGTTCTTCTTTATGGAATTGAGCAAAAATGAACGATGCCGACAGCCGACGTTATCCAAATTGAAAACGGGGAGCGATAACTAGCGCGATAATTACAATGAATGGCGATAATTAGGGAATTGTCCGAAACAAAGTTTGTATCAAAATTAGAATTCAATTTGGTGACATTCTTTGTTTTTATTGTATGCAAATTTATATTTTCTTTGATTTGTTCAGTCATTTAGTTAGTAAGAAAAACGCCCTAATTTGTATGAGCTTTGTTTTGTTTTGTTTTTTTTTTGTTGGGTTTTTGTTAGTTTTTTGTTAGTTTTTTTTTTCTTTTTATACACAAAAATTTGTAGCAAAAATTTCCTTTGTTTGTTTATAGTAGTATGTGGTAATATTGAATACATACACACATAAGTTGTGGACATACAGACATATGTATGCACGTTTTTTAGATGTTATGTATGTAAGTAAACCGACATATATACATACGTACATGTGTGTATTTGAAACAAGAGAAAAATATGATGTTTTGTTGTTTGTTGAAATTTGTAGGGTTTCTAATTGCGAAGTATTTTTGTAGTTAGCATCAGCGTCGATCGATCGATCGATCGATCAGGTCGGAAATGTTGTCCTGTCCTGGATATGTGTGCAAAATATGTATGTATATGTAGTGTACTCGTATGTATGTGTGCATTTGGTTTGAAAATGTGATGAATAATTGAGTCCGGCCTATTCCAAGGCTGTGCGTATCTACACACACGTAGTTGAGATGCAGAGGGGACGATACTGATTTGTGATTGTTTAGTTGCGTAATTCCTGCGGTGTTTGTGCACGTTGCTAACGTCGCCTCATTAAGGGTGGAGAAGCTTCACGAAAGGACACAATTCTGAATGAGATGAATGAGAGCAATTGGTTGTTGGCATTGGTTCCGTTCCGGAGGCATTGCTGGTGATGCCGTCCGCATTTGTGGTAAGGACTCTGAATGTCTCGACTGGGTGGATGATGTTAAGACGCCACTCCTTCTTCGCATTGCATGCTCGTGTAGGCGAAGACGGAATTGCGTCGTCCCTGACATAGTGGGAGCGGCAGGTTTATTCATTTTTGAACGTACTCTTCCAATTCGTGTTCGCCAATAGAGAAAGCGCATTGTAATTGTAGTGGTTGTGGCTTCAGAAGACCGGAGAAAAGTCTCTTAAAGGCCATATGCTATTTGAGAGCTGATTTCTTATTCATCAGAGACATTTGCTTGGCCTTGACCTCAGCGAGTGTGTGTATGCCCTGTTCTTCGAATTTCTTCCACTGCGAATAGTTGATTTGCATGTACGTTATCAGTTCCGGCATGTCGATGAAACCTGTTCAATGAGAAAACAAAGAAAAAAATAAACAATTGTTTTTATTGCACATTCGTGACGAATAAAAGTATTTGTCCTTTGGTAGTCCTTGTCAATGATTACTCATGACAGTAAGCATATTTTGCACATTCCACAGTAAGTTTAGCGACCACAAACTCAAACAACAACCAAACGGAAGTAACGGACAAAAACCAAATGGCTCACATTGAATGGTTTGTTGACTGCAATAAACGCCTCATGCGGAACTAGCAAAACGATCTGCTCAGAATGGATTTAGTGGTCAATGCTGACTGACGTCACATTAATTCACTTAACTTGGAGTGTGCAAAACACTTATGCATAGTAATTATATGAAAGAAAGAGAGTATAAAAACGTTACCACCATATCTCATTAACTATTTGAGGTATGAAGATGAAGATGAATTGTAATTGCTACAATAATAAATGAAAATCAGTTTATCTGCCGTACTGTCGTCCCGGAAATGGTCACCGGCTACGCTTAATAGGGCATGGGCGTACGAAAGAGGTATTAGAGGAATTTGTCCTATCTACAAACATATTAAATTTGATATTTTGCTAAAACAAAAAAAAAAAAACAAAAGAAACAGCACACAAAACAGATGTTGTCGTCTTAAAATTGTAATCGATACTTTTGTGATCGTTTCGGAAATTTTTGAAAAGATATTGGGATTGCATTAATAGATTAAAAACGGGACACAAATAATTTATTTAAATTGTTTTTATTTATTTATTTAGATGTTGATCGTTGTTTCCAAAGTGGGAATGGCCAGAGCTCATTTTTCTAAAAACATTAAACTAACATTTAGGAACATATAAAAAAATGGCCAAATCGGTTAAGCCGTTTTCAATATGCGATTACCGACGAACATGATTTCATTTTTTTTTTATATATATAGAAGATATATATACACAACATTTCAGTTGGTAGGACGAAGTCTGCCCGGACAGCTAGTAATTTATAATTATAACTTATACCTCACTCAATTACTAACAGATTTAGTAATTAGTAATTTCATGCCCGATGTTGCCTATAGGCAGCATTGCTTTTAAGTCCCACTATTTAAAGTTGATTGACCTGCGGTTTTTTTTGCATTTTGTAGCATTGTGTGTTGTGCAAGCTTACAGCTATTTGTTCTATTGTAATCTGTGCATGTGTTCGTTTAGTAGCCGTTCTCGGGAACAGAAGAGGGAATCGTTCCGCAAAAAAACTGTGCTTTATTTAAAAAAAAAATAGTTTATAAAATTTACCTCTAATTTTATTATGGGCAACAACTGACGAATCAGGATACCTAGGACTCTAAATGTTTACATTTCTCAAAAATCTAAAACTATTATCGACGATTATAAAACTGGTGTATTCCAAAATAAATATCAGAAAAGTGCAATGTCCGTAAGTCGGTAGTGTCTCGTCTTACAAGTAAGGGAAACATCAAACTAGTACATAGAGGCAGAAGACAACGTAAGAGTACCCCCAAAAGAGGATCGGGAAATTAAAGAATTACACAAAGCCCACTCAGATATCATTCATAGAAATCAAGAAATTCGCTTCACCTGGACATAACCGCGAAAACGATCGGCATACAAAACTCTTAAAAAACATCAATTTCAAATAAAATCAGGTTGGCTCATCTTTAGATTACAAATAATATATTAAATGGTATTTACAGAAAGTATTCTGTATCTGCTGTGAAATTTGTTTAAAAAAATGTTGTGCAATTTTTTTTTTTTGTATTTTCATACAATTTTCTTAATAAAGCTGTTTTAAGTTTTTATGAAACGAATCCGATTTTAAGAAAATATGACAGAAATGTGATCTCTCACTCAAACGTAGTTATAAGAGTGTGTTCTCTTACTTCAAGTCAAATTGGACTTTGCAATGATTTCTGCTTCAATAGTTGGTCTAATATGTTCTTTCGTCCTCCATAATTAAACGAGAACTACTGTTTGGTAGCGCCTATCGCCATAATGGGCAAGCAGTAAACCAACAAACACATGCTTGAAAAATCGTTGTTACGATAAATCAAGTATTTTATTCTTGTGTTACGAATAACTGAAGTAAGAATCGTACTTATTTTTGTAAGTACGACTTTAGTGAAAATTGGGAAAATTCGGCCTTAATTTAGAACGTCATTCTTCTTTTTGTGTTGTAACTGCGTTTTTAATTCGTTTTGCATTTCAACATAATAATCATCATTTTTGGATTTGACTAGAATGATTGTTCCTAATTCACTATACAGGGGTCTCTCTCGTAAGCGGACAAATTTCTCAGTCACTTAGATGTCCGTTTAAGAGAGAGGGATAGATAGAGAGAGAAAGACTATTCTGTATATAAAAATAAAAGAAAAACCTGATGGATTTTGAGTCGTGTGATATTTCCTGCAGTGTGACAAATTCATGTTGCTATCTATACTTACTATCCCACGCATGCATCATATCCTGTATGATGTATTCGATGAAACCAATTTGACTTTTTGGTATGCTGCATGTGCCGCGATCAAACATCGGCATTACAATCGGGAGACTTTTAGCCTTTTCTTCATCGGTCTGCATAAAGTATTCCTCGGCAATGCGTCGGGACCATTCTATGCAGCAAATCATCGGTCTGGCTGGGTTGCTGACATCGGCCACTTTGATGAGCATGCGACGCATAAGTACGGAACTTTCCTCCTCACTTTGTACGATCTGCGAACAAAGATAGAATGATAATGAGGAAATTAAATGTGTTATTCATGAATCATTTTTTTTTTCGATTCGTAATTATTTGTTCTACTTTTCATAGGTTTGCCTACGAGCAACTATATAAGTGGACAAAAAACCAGTGGGGCATCCCCCGTTATAAAACGATTTAGTATCGCTTTCGCTGCGATGACAGTTCATGTGCACTTATATGTGATGTCAGAACAGTTGACGCAATATAAAAATATACTTAAATAACATATCGCTCAGTTACTTCAATAGTGTCACAACTCAAAACACGAGTTCGACAGAAGAGCCGTTTTCAATTGCGCCTTACTGTGCAACTCATAAACTAACCCCTGACATATGAAAGTACAGGGTTCTCCAACAAGAGGTGTTATTTTGAACCACCCGGTATTTCGGTAGCTGTCACTTTTGAAGCTTTTATTCTTTGACATACGCCAACTACGAAAACGGGAACGATACACGCATCAACAACGCATTGAAATTATTAAAATTCACTACAGATAAAATCTTTCAGTCACAGTTCGCAAAACTAAAAAGTTTCAAGACCGTGTTATCTCTAGAACAGGTGATCACAATTGGCCACCAAGATCTTGAGATTTAACACCTTGCGACTTCTTTCTTTGGGGCCACGTGAAAGATAAGGTCTACGCCAAAAGCCCAGCGTCGATTCAAGATCTCAGAGATAGAATTCGTGAGGCTATCGAGGATATAGGACAGCCACTTTGCGATTTAGTTATGGAAAGTTTCATGAAAATGATATGGTCCTGTAAGCGTGGTCGTGGTGGCCATTTGTCTGATGTTGTTTTTCATTATTAGCGGCATACCTGCCTGTTTATTATCTCAAAAAATCTCTATTATTCTTTGAATACCAAAATGACACCTCTTGTTCGAAAACCCTGCACAATTAGTTCATCAACAAGCCGTCTCCAGTTAATAAATAGTTGTCACTGCAAGTATTAAATATTTGGGATTCCATCAGAATGTGTTTGGGACAATTAGTGACAGTAAGTAAGTGCTTCAACGTACTAAAAGTTTTGTATATCGACGAACAATAAGCACTCATTTTGTACAATGTTGTATGAATGTTTTTAAACATTTTTACAGTTGACAGTTAACAATCCCTGTATTTCTACTGTCTCTTTCTCTTCGATATTGCTGTGTACTTCAAAAACTGCTTGGGGCGTTATCGTTTGATTTTGACAGTCGTTGCCTTTGAAAACGTTTGTTATTGTGTAATGGAATGTGTTTCAAAGGTGTATAAACTTACATCTCTTGGCTCCACTTCAGCACCAAACACGCTGACAAATTTGGCCAAATGTTCAAAATGTCTGGTCATTTCGGTGGCCAAAATCATGTCGATGATTGTAGTGCGCGCCAGTTTATACGTGTCAGTGTCTAAATTCTTAAAAATGTTCGCATTGTCATCACCTGTGAATATAGGAAAGAAGCCGTCACATCATCTACAGCGCAGGTCATACATTTGACTGAGCGAAGAAATACTCACCTAATGTTAACCTAAATGTAGTAGATGCATGGTGTGATTCCAGCACCGTTAAATCATTATACAGTATGGCCAGTGGACTATTTGAGTTGCAGAGAAATGCGGACGATCGTCCGGGATGGTCAACATCGTGGGCAGCAGCCGCTATGAGGGCAGCGGCCTCTTCCAGACGGTCCATAACTAAATCTTTGGATGCCAGTTGTGATATAAACACGCCTGTTGCCTGTATTCGAGGTGGTTGTAATCAAACAATAACATCAGTCCGTATCAGGGGGACACGAGGTCGGGATGATGATGATAAATACCTGCATGACATCGGCAGCGTGAGTGCTGTTGTGGTAGGAATTATCAGCATGGTAATTACGTTCAATTACAGCCAACCAATTCTTACATACGGCCTCATCTACATTGAGTGTAGCAAACACATCGAATCGGCGGAATATTTCCATTCCCAAGTACAGTAGCGGATGTCTCTCCGTGACTTCTTCCAATTTGAAAATATTAAATTCCCAGTTCAGAGATTCTTCAAGTATTTCCATAATGAGTGGGGTTGCCTGTCAATGCGGTTCGTATCGTATCAGGGAATTCTGGCACAGCTATGTTCAATGTGACTACTCACCTTCATCTTGGCCGGCATTGTGGTGGACTGGCGATTCGTACAATTGGTCCGTACAATGGAATCATTCGAACTGCGCCGCGACGAAAACACATTCGGACCCTGTACAAAAGAAGCATTTCGAAAAAATATACATACATACATAGGTTCATAATATTAAATAATTTCATGGGAATGCAAAATATTCTGAATTAGCTCAGAATTCTTGGAGCTTGACCTACCGTCAAAAGAGCACCAATCAGATCAGTTGCAATCGGATCATCCGTCCGTATTTCCTTCATCTGAGGACTGTACAAGCCTTCGCGTTTCAAGAACTCCATTACCTTGTCAATCAACCGAGCCTCATCCGACGAACAATTCTCCTGTACTTGCGAGAGCAGATTTATAATCTTCACAGTGAGCATAGCGAATTAGTTTGATGGGCGATTTTATTTCAAACGAATGAACAAAACGGAACAAGACGTACATCAATCGGCAAGTAGCAGCGGATTTTAAAAACAACATTTCAGAACACAACAAGGCATGTCACAAAAATGAAAGCATAAAAAAGAGACAGGACAAGGAAATTAGTACTTCGTTCAATGGCCATAAATCTTAAATAAATTAGTAAAACAGAGGGCGTCCTCATACGAGGGGTTTAACTATAAATAGACGTTCTCTGCAAAACGGTCAATCCCTAATTCCGACATTCCAATTTTCCAATCTAGAGTGGTGCGTCTTCGAACTCTAGATGCTAGCCAGTCGTCAGAAAAAACTGTGTTGAATGGATTTCTGTATTGGTCAATATCTGATATGTTTGGCCTTTGGATGACTTATCAACTACCTCATTTCCCATATGATGGAAAAGCCAGACCATTGAAAATATTATGGACGACCACTGCTAGATACAAAATCTCGTTCTGTGTTATTTTCCAGCCACAGATCTTTCCTATCTGCAACTTTGTTCAACTCTAAATGTGTTTAGCTGCTCACAATCAATCAGTTTATCCAGTTTCTGACGAACTTCAGTTTAGTCACCCAGTAAAATGATGCCTAAAATCTCACACTAGCAAATTTAAGCGGGTATCCCAATTTATTTTTAATGTATTTATAGTAAGGAATGCGTACGTATGTACGTATTCTCCTCAACAACCCGTGAATTTATTTCATATCTGTGACCTATACACTCAATTAACTGTGTACAATTCCGGAGCAGAACTGAAAGTGGACTGTATAAACATGTAGAAATTCCCAGAAACTTTATTTCAACAAGTTTGGAAAAGCGAACGGACGGCGACATCTACAAATGTAGAACGTTAAGTCAAGTCAAACTGGAAAGGGGTCTAGTATAAAGAACTGCATCAAGCTGGCACTGTAGCCACCTGTTAACGGTAATCAACCAGTAAACGAAACAAATACAGTTTAAATAAGATCATGAATACATTTGTTTATATTATTTTGTAATGTGTCATATTCAATCAAGCGATAACTCACTTTAGTTATCGGTGCTTCCAGCGGCAATGAAGTGAGTTTAGCTAAACTGGTACGACGCAAACCATCGGAAGCTATCGAACGCACATCGAAACTTCCCCGTCGAACTGAGTGCAGAGAACCGCGCGGAGCCTCTTTGGGTTGGGGTAGGGTAGCAATGAAATCCGTATGTCCGCCTGGTACATCGAAATTGAACACGAAATGTGTTGGGGTCCTGAAAGAAATATGTACATATATGTAATCCATAAAACCTCAAATTGTGTACTTCACACACAGATTTGTCGCGTCCAAATAAACTTTACCTGCCAATACAAGCTACAGGAACTACACGCACATGCATTGGTATGCCCTCCTGATTCTTGCGTTTCACTGTCAGGATACCATCGAATTCCCGTACACTTTTGCCTTGTACACTGCTGTTGATGGATGAAACGTCCGAAATGAATATCTCAGCCAAGGGTTTATTTATGACTTCGTCCTGCGAAAAGATTATCATTCAGAGAAAGAACTAAGACCAAAAGCCTTAAGTCAGGCGGTTCATAGAGTCACGTCGGGTATGGTGGAATATGTGGGTAATGTGGAACCCCCCCCCCCCCTTATTTTGGCAAATAAATATTATTTGGAAACTCTGTCGATATGTGGACATGTCAACATAACACCGTACGATCCCAATTGATTTTAAACATATTCGAAAGAGTTAATTTGGTCCACATATAAAGCATAAGAAAGTGAACTAAGCAATATGTATGTACGTGTATTTGATTATATTCATTAGATTCAATGTGGAATACTGGCAGCCGGGAACTGTGAAATACCATTTTTTATAACACCCAGTACTCAAACAGTCCAAATACACCTACGCATTAGAACCAATCCGGTTGTTGAAATTCTTCAACCCATTTTTGATAGCGTCAAAATAGAATTAGCGGTTACACATTACCCGAAGTTACTCTATAGTCAATATGAGATGCCACACAAACACGATTCTGAGTGATCTATATATATAGAAAAACATTTTACTTCGTAGCTCGTTCTCGTCGTATTTCTGCGTACAAAGAATGCTAGGAAGAAAGATTGTGACATGCGCATGATTTCCAGTTAGATAACGTAGTTTGTCCCTTGTAAGGGTTGCCAACTCTATTTGTATGTACAACGAGTGACAAGTTTCAAATTGAAACACAGCATAAGAACTATTGTTGGCAACCCTGCAATTGAAACCACTTTGACTATCAGCCAATAGGAATACACTACGCGTGACGTCATTCGATCCACCTGCGCAGAACATTTTTTTCTCTGCGCAGGATGGCGTAATCGTTGTTTCTATCATTCTAGCTGCGTACCATATTTAACTACTGTTACAATTCCGGATCGATGCGATTCGAGTAATTTGTACCATGTATATCAATTTTCGGATCTTAATTTTTTTTCGGTTGATATTGAGCTAGCGAAAATCGGAAAATCTAAGTAATTGTACATTTTTTTCTGGAATATTTTCTACAAAAAAAAAAAAAAATTATGTACGTGTATAAACGAGGCATCTAAAGCCGGATCAGTTTGAACGTCCGGATATGGCAAAGGGATACATCAAAGCTCCAGAAGCGAAGGCAACATCCACAAACTCATGGAGACGCCTTGTTGAGGGCTGGACCACCAATTCCTGACATTGCGGGCTGGAAAAAGGTGCGTTTCATAAACTATTGCTTTGTTTATGTATTGGAAGACCACATAAGAGGCAATTGGTGAAATAATACTTTTCGAGCACAGGAGGACTGACAAGTAAAGAATCCATAAGCCTGTGATACGTTTGTAGACTGTTTGTTGGGCTAATCCACTGAAATGGTTTAATGCTGATAACCACCTGGGCCAATAATCTTTTAGGTCGTGGTTAGTTTCACATCTTGTATAGAGGTTAGAAACAAATTTTACGGGGGTATAACATACACATAATTTACCCGGTGCAATACAATTTGGAAGAAGGGCTGAGGTATAGTTTCTATTTCAAAAAAAATAATAATGAGAGTCTCCTCAACATGGGCATCGGTGACCGGCGTGGTGGTGAGCCGAGAAAAAACCGAACACTGGAACAACATTCAACAATATGGATAGGCTCAGCAAAGCCACCGTGGCCCTTTATGTATGTAAAAAGACCACAGGACAGCGCTGGAATCTATCCCCGAAAATAGAATACTAGATTTACACTACGGTTGTCCGTCCAATTGTGTTTTATGGTATCGTTGTTTTGTGGCTGGTTATACAAAAATCAACGTATCTGAGACTTTTAACAAAAGTCCAGCGACTAGCAATGATATATATTACGAGGGATCTACGTACTATCCCTACTGCGGATCTAGAAACCATTCTTCACCTGATTTCACTTGATATACACGGCAGACAATTGGCGACAGTGTCAGCAAACCGCACTTCGCACTGGTCCAACAGTTCCATTGGTCATGGAACGGAAATCCAACATCAACCCACACGAGTAGTGGACTATAGATACCCGCTGCAATTTTCGTGAAGAACTTCGCCACACCAATCCCCGACCGGCATGACTGGAACGGACGTAGTCCAAGTAAAAGCAATTTTTCGAAGACGGTTAAAAACTAAATGGTGGAGTAGGCATGGGAATCCACACAATGGAACTAGCGTTAGACCAATTAATCTACGTTTCTCAGGCAAAAGAAAGCTGTGATAAAATCTCTGAAATCTGTATTCATGAATTCGAGAACTGCCCACAGCTGCCGAGATGACCCAGCTGGTTGATTTGGGTGCCGGGACACATGAACATTGCAGGCAATCACTCGCAGGCCTTATTTGGGACAACCTTACAACATCCATCAGATTTGGAACACGTAGGTATTCCCCTATAGACATGTAAGATCAGTCTAAGATTAGAGGCTCTCAGAGAGGCGAGCGAAATATATTCTGGATCCAGTACATGCCGAAAAACCAGGCAAATCTGACCATATTAAATCGTTTATATTTAGTTCAAGAATAGATGCATATAAGCTGGTGGCCGTTATCACTGTTTGATAGGTGGAAATGCAGCCAGAATGGGAGTCGCGGCTCATGACTATTGTAGAAGCTGCGGATACAAGGATGAGGACGATAGCATCGAACTCATTGCTCGTGGCCGATTTGTTTCAGGTGTTTTTGTGTCTTTAGGAGCACACTTCTTATCGGATCTCACAGGAATACATGAGATACCCACGTTATCACATTGGTCCTTAATCGACTAAGGGCGTCTAATAAGACAGCCACTTCTACCTAACTAATACCTTTCTGATTTGAAGGATTTACCAATCTGTTTTTGCATTTGAAGAGACGTCCGATCAAACAGCATTATACGCCAAATCATCATCATCGGCGATCATCATCCGCGATTCATGCCCGTATCCCAAGTCGTATGTCGCTCTCCGATTCTCCTAAATGACTCGCCTTGAAGATTCGCTAGCGAATCGCATTGACGAGTAATGGACGAATGTGTAGACGATTGCTATAGTTTATCTCTGCATCTGCCGAAGCCGAATAACAATAAGAAAAATCGCGGATGCATCGTCCAATTGCTGGCAGGGATGTTATAAGTGATGGTTTCCCCGAATAAATCACATAGACCGTGTGTGTGTGTGTGCGTAGCATCTAACTACTTACCAAGCGCATATTGAGCAGTCTTTCGGCAGATCTGTTGGCGTACTGTATTCTCAGGAGATCATCGGTTATAATGAGGACTTCTTTCAGTCTATGTAATGCTGTGTACAGAGCCTACAAAAAAGTAATCTCTGAATTAATGGTACAGTTCACATGAATGTTTACGTTCGGTCGTTCGTCTTCCACAAACAGGTGGTTTCCCTGAGAGCGCGCGTTCTTACCTGCTGTGTTGAAATTACATTGTGTGGTCGTACTATCGAGTGCAAAATTTGTTTTAGTTCCATTGTGCACATAGAGAGGCTCGTACTTTCTGCCATGCACTGAAATAGGTAAATGTGGTTCACAGTCACATGTACAGTATGAGGGGATGTGGATAATAAATGGAAATGTCCATAGTTAGGTATTTGGCTACTTACTCTATTAACGCCAGCGTCTAATAGTGCATTTATCACATCGTCTCTGTCGAATATACTGTAAAAGATACATTTCAACATCAGACAATCTTTCAATACTATCCAAGGGATATTTAATTTAATTTATATTCACACTATCGGTGGTAATACCTTCTACTACAGTGCGTATTTCGATGAAGCAACATAACTTTTCACAAATCTGTATGTATGGATGCTCACTGATTTTGTATGCTCACTGATCGGTACTGTTCAAATTAATTTTCAAATGGCTAATGCTCTCTCTACTGCGGATTTACATGGCGTTGAGTTTACTCCCGTTGTCGCCGGTATTTACGAGTTATAACTTGAATGAAAAATGGCCTACAGGAGAACTTCGATACGAAATGGAGATACGAGTATATCACCTAATTTTGATTCTCATCATCTACGACAGATTTAAAAACTAATGTGGGACCTGAAAGTTTTCATATCTTTGGATTGTCGAGTTTGAGGATTCTGGTAATTTTATTAATATGTAAAACAATCCAAATATTATTTTAGACTGTTTTATTTCTACGGAAAAGAAGTATCATCACTTTTCCGTGATTGGAGCATAAATCTTCTTACCGCTTTAAAAAGCCTAAACACTGGAATGTTTCTTTCCACACTTTGAAAATATGGCTAGCTTAGCGAGCATCACCCTGTATCTTCATGCCTGGAACATCAAGAGTATCTGATACGTCGATATCCACACCACCCATAGATATTGGCGGCAATGCTGGACCAGTGGAACAAACAAACAGCGTTTGGTACTTCGCCGTCGCACAAACTAGCTCAGGCATCTGATTTATTTGTTGTCGTAATTGTCGCAAACATGTCAAAGGTAATGGTTTCGCTTTAGACAAACTTTATCGGAAATGACTTAGCATTCCTCGATATTTCATATGTTGCATTTACTGTTTGTCTATATCAATATTGGTTAACATTTTTCTTGGGATTTGTCGAGAGCTTACCTCTTTTTGACCACAGCAATTATTGTCGTGAAATGATGGCCACTCATGTGTCGTATGGACCTAGGGATGGAATATAAAGCGAATCGTTCATAAACAATTATGTATGCAGAGTGGAGCGAAGAGGAATTTACCTTGCGATATGTTCGGCATCCAAATGTTTTGGCGAGCGAGCGTCTATGATGATTATGTGAAAACATTCAGTGGCACTACAAAGATTTTCCAAGGCATTCTCTTTGGATCTCACCAACGTTACCTCCAGTTGCTGCCGGTTGCAAGCCTGTTGCACCACTTCGCAAATATTGTCTGTTTTGTAAAATACCAACAGAGCCTGATGCCAGTCAGGGAATGTATGAGTGCTGAAAATGCGAGGGCAAATGTATATGAGAATGTACAAACCTTCAATTGTGGATTCGGTGGTAAAACAGTCGGGTATTTCACGTCATATAAATTCCTCTGGAAAGATTAAACATATAATTTGTTGTGGTGAATGTGATCTAAATATGACATTTCTTAAAATAATACTACTAGAAGTAACGGGTGTCTCAGTAAGAGCGCACTTTTTAAATTAAGTGTAATTTTTTTGTGCAAGTGGTAACTCTGAAATTTGGCAGCTGTCACATAATTACTTGTGAAAATGTATTACACAAATTTGGAAAGTTATGCTGAGACTAATTCTATTTATTTAAAACATAATTAACCAGCATGGAAATTCCATCTGTTTTCTAGGAAGCATCATTATCATTATTGATGTATTACACACCTTTTTAAAATGAAGCCAGGGTTATTTTTTCCATATAAATGCAAAATAAACCTATATTTAAACTGAGCTTTGTTCTCGAAACACCATTCAACGAAAGGGTCTGCCGGCAGATACAGCACTTTCGGATTAGATGTCTCACACTTCGGTGTCAATTTAAGATAACTGAAAAGAATTCATAATTTTTGAAAAGTGGTTCTATGCAAATAGGACCCTTTCGGAGAGTTGTAGCCATAGTCCAAACTTGATGTACAGTGTTCGTATTTAACAGTTTGTCCTCAAAATTATTAATTCTTATAAACATTTTTATTGTTATTATTCATTGCATTGGCCGACATTTTTTACATTTATGAGATATACACATAAAACAACAGATCGCATTTAGTAGAACTGTGTTGTCAGTTTTTTTTATTTTCTGATCTGTTCTCCTTTGTTATGAAAAAGGACAATCTTGAACATTGTATCCTGTCATATCCGTGGGATATCGCAATTTAGTTTTCATAATTTGGAAAATTCTATAAAAAAAAAATACTGGATATTTTTTCAAATTTCTTTTTTTTATTTAAAAGTACAATCCTTAATAATGGATAATAATTTCATTCAAATGGCTGCCTCGGCTGGCCATGCAGTAGTCTAACGACATCAGCTCTGCGGCTGATAATGCGATCTTCATAAACATGGCGCAAAACATCAAGTGTAGCTTCGGCTGTGTGGCACGTAGCTCCGTCCTGTTGAAACCAAATGTTGCCAATATCCTATTTTTCAATTTTTGTGAACAAAAATTCGTTCAAATAACGAAAACAAAATAAGCATTAGTTAAAAACAAAAAAAATGTTAGATGGCGGACTTGATTTCAAAAAGAGCACTTGCTAGTGAAACTAGATATCGTATTTAGAAAATATATTTAATAATACTCCGGTCTTTTATTTAAATCTAGCATCAGTTTATCTGGTATGGATCTGGATATGGAGAACTTGTTTGCTTTTAATTTTCCAGGATGAAAAAGCGCAAATAACGTCCTTTGAAAATATTATCCCTTCGCATTCTAGAAAATTTCAATTATATTTTTCACAAAAAAAATATATGTTGGGAAGGTCTACGAAGTGATCTTCATTGCACCATCCATAAATGGCAGCACCATCTTAGTCCTCAGCTTGGGCAAGATAGAATTGAGAATATTTCAGTCGTGACGTCATCGAAATACGTAATCTTGTTAGTAGCAGCTTCAAAAGGTTCTGTTTTTCACAAATTAAGCGAAATGAGCCGGGAGGCTCAAATATTAAAATTGTTTTTGTAATAAACTAAGATAACTTTTATACATTAAGGCAATTTTAAAGGACAATGACTACAGAAATTATTCAATTGCAAACAATTTCCTGACCTTTTCCCACATATTGAGAGAAGCTTAACTGATGGAGATGTTTAAATGAGGTAATAGAACATTTTTTAGATACTACAACAACTGAAAACTATGAAGAAATTGTCCGGAACATCGTAAACATTTTTGGCAAAATGGGTGTAAGATTAGAGAGCCTGTCAAATATGTCATAATTCGGCTTATTCACACAGGTGTCAGAGCAAAAGGTGTTAATATTTGTAAACTGCCAGTTTGAGTAGCACAAATACAGTTGAAATGGACTAATGTAGAAATTTGTATGTCCTTAAAACATTGATGTCCTTTAAAAGTAGACGGTATGGGCGGGTCATTGAACCGTACACGGACTACACAAACCTGTGCGAGAAGTACTGAGGATGTGGTGATTCCCTACAGTTGTAGGAATTCTATTCCTAAGCAAAATTCAGCGTTTAGTGTATATTTAAAGAAAAAGAAAAATACATATGGGCAACTCCTGCGTGACGAACGCTACATTCGTACGAGTTTTCGGATTAAAATACTGTGTACTCTCTCATAAACGGACACCTATGGGACTGAAAATGTTGTCCGCTTATGAGGGGTGTCCGCTTATGAGAAGTCCATAAGAAGACGCAAGCGGATTGGTACTGAGAAAAGTGTCCGCTTATGGAAGGTGTCCTCTTAAGAGATGGACACCTTTCGAATGCCATAAAGAAATATATCACAAATTATTGTGACGCACGCTACAACATACTTTGAAGGTTAAGGTATGTTTTCGTAATTTTTAGCAAATATTGCACAATAAAAAACAGAAAATGAAAACAGAAATAATAAGAAATACGAATGTAAGAGAATTCTAAAATAAATTATTTGCCGCTAAAAGTTGTTCTAATTCTTTACCAACAGCCGTGAACCAATTGTGACTCACTCTACGTGATGCACGTTACATTTTTTCCAGTTGCATATAAATAAAAACACGTAAATTTGTTTAAAAAAAATGTATAATATTTTTTAGTAAAATGTCTTAATAAAATTTTTTGTATCCATTTCTAAAATTCATATTTAGTCTAATGTTCCATTAAACAGAAAAATAAAGTTGAAAAACTATAAAATAATTGTTTTTGGTAGACTGTTTGTGGGTCTAGCCCATATATCAAAAACTACTGATGTACTGGTCTACTTTGATATTTGGCGAATGCGGTGTATACACTGGGGAGCATAAATGAGTACAGGTTTTTTAAATAAAATAAGGGAATAATAAAGCTAAAGGTAACATTTTTTTTAGGTTTTTCTTCGTTTAATGGATGCCATACATTTATATAATTGCAAAGAAAAATCAGTAAATTCAGTGAGTGGGAAGAATAACGAAAAATGATGTCCCATGTATTCCATTTTGCACGATAGTAGCATTCGCTTAATTGCTTTGCCCGCTTAATTGATTCAAAAAATGTAAAATAAAATTAGCATATAAGTTATAAATGAGTTCTGCATAATTGCATTACACTCTTAATTGACGAACAAAATAAGAAGCCATTTTTGAAATATAAACAAAATTTGTAATTTCTTTTAAAAATTAACTAAAGTCTATTCATAAACATAATCAGTTTGGACCAAGAAATAGCTGTTTCGCTGGCCCATCACAATATTAATAGCTTAATATTATTTAATTTAAAAAATCGCTTAATTGAACACGTTAGTAACGATTGGTCCGGATGATTTTCCAGGCGGCGTGAATTAAAGCCCCAATGAAAAAAAGCCCCAAAATGACTGTGAAATGACAATCATCGATGTTGTTTTTCCCTGTACTGATGTTTAGGGCCTTACTTCATTGTCACTTTGAGGCTTCATTTCATTTAAACGAAAATCCGCTTTATTGAAAAATCGTTAAGAGAAATATGACATCGCTTAAGAGAAATATGATGAGTAACGGGCAGAACAAAAAATGAAGTGTCAACCACATTTAAGACAACTCAACCGAATGAAAATAAATTTTACATAGAACTTTTAAAGGAAAGTAAAAATGTGTTGTTTTTTCATTTCCGCTTAACCGAATTCTAGAGAATATTTCACATGGATGTTACTCGTAATGAAGATATATATTTAGCCCTTAAGAAATTTGCTTGTTTAACCCTCCGATGACTGACAAATGTTGCAATGGTCAACGACGTGCACGGTCCCAATGGACCATATAAATAATGTATTAGGTAGTGCGCTATTTGAAAGATTTTTTTTAAATTCATCTACATTATGTTGATCAATGAATTCAATAAGAAAAAACAAACGTTCCTTTAAATCTTTTACATATATAAATCTCATTGAGTTTCATCCTGTTCGGTGGAGCCGTTTTGAAATGGTGCATTTCCCATTACAAAGTACTGTTTTCGGACAAAAAAACAAAGCTCCTTTTCGAAAATTAAAAAAACTGGATCGACGCTAAACGATTTGAAAATAGTGCCGGGGTGCGGGGCCCCGGGGAAGAGATTCTCTCAGGTTACTCTGGAACGTTTCGAAATTGTATAATTTTTGAAATTATTCAATTCGGTACGAATGAGCCTAACTTATATGGGATCGTAAACACCAGTGTTAGCACAGGTGGGTTGTGGGACCTGTTGTGACATTAGACATTCATTTGAAGATGAAAATCCGGAGATGATATGGATATGTTCGGTCGGATGCATTGATACCTACGTACCTGTGTGTCACTGTCTCGGGCATTTTTTGTGGCAACGTTTTGGTTGGATCCTTTTGGAGTCTCGTTCTTCCTGCCTCCCAAGACAAGTTTGAGTTTCGGACTTTTCGGCTGACGGCGTTCGTATAACCCAGAATGGGATATTTCACCCGTCTGCGGATGGGGGCATTTGCGACGTAAAATAACTCCTTCTGTACTGGAATCAGACAAGTCATCGAGTGGCTGGCTCTGTGTGTGGAGGTCAATTCGCATGGAATGGCCCGTTGGTGGCACTGAACGCGCACAACGGCGAGGCTGATGTTTGCGATCAAAACGTCGCATCAGTTCGAATTTATCATCAAGCGTTAGGTTGTTAATACGCAGGGCATTGGCGTCTAAACTGCGTATTACTTCAGCAATTTCCGGATGTACATTTCTGCCAAAGACTAGTGGGTGCTGGTGTATAGCATCGGTGGGCAAGGGCGTCATCAGATCCTCAAATTCGGCGGCCACCGTTGCGTCATATTCAATTTCCTCGGGGGTCTTCGTAACATCCACCATTTCGCTTGTATTATCTGTGGTTGCCGTCTTGGACGAATCCCCGCCGGCGTTTGTTGTAGTTAGAATTAGCTGTGGTGTGCCCCATGGGTCGGTATGTTTCGTTGGGTGGCATTTATTGCGTGTCCAGCGTGGTATGTCCACCACATCGGCAATTGATTCTCCACCCAAGGGACTCGTAATGAAATTGCGTTTGTCATCTGCCGCAGACGGCTTGTGTGGTGGTAGCCTGTACCACTGGTCTTTATCTGAAGTATTAATGTTTGGCAATTGCTCTTGACTCCCCTTTGTAGCTGTTACAGTTATTTGAGGATGAGTGCTATGTGGAGTGCGGTGGAGTTGCTGCGTCCCTTCTTCATTAGCTGTTATCAATTTGGCCGATTCCGGTGATGAGGAGGGCTGTATTGTTATTAGTCTATCGGTTTCAGCATCGATGACTTTGGCTGTGGCCTGTTTGTCTTCTTTGTTATCGGCCACATTGTTGAGCTCTTGCTGGTGACTTGCATTACCACCACTGACAATGGCTGGTTGTGGTCTGTTGGCCACTTGGTCTTGGCAGTAGCATTGTGCTTTTCGGCTGTTGTTTTTATTCATGACCGTCCGGAAGTACTTCAATGGGCGAGAAAACAAATGCTGCTTATCGCTGGCTCGGGCTCCTAGACTTGGCGTCGTTGGGTTTGGGATTTTATTGGCCTTGTGTTGTCTAGCTGGCATGCTGCTGTCGCCGTCGCTGGTTTTTATCTCGTGGTGTTCAATTTCGTTTTTATCATTACCTCTATCACGACTGTTGACGCTCGACTGCTTATCAGTTGCACTTAAACTCATACACTCACTTACCGCAGCACATGTTATCGTTGTCGCTACCCTCAACGTTGTCGTATGGGACGTAGCCGTAGTGGCCGCTGTCGATGACGCTGGCGCTGACACCGGTCGATGTGTGAAGACATCGTCACCCTCGCACTGCTGACGCGATTGCAGGTTCAAGTCCTCCTGTTCGGATAGGTGACCTCGTTCCGATGAATTTTGTATCGGCTTTTTGCGAAAAACATTTGTGATTTTCGTAAAACAATTGCGCATTTTTGTCCGATGTTCCCATACACTAAACAATGGAAATTTCAATGGTTTCTTCCGTTGTCTCTCTTAACTGAATTTTACTCCCTTCTCGCTGTGTAGGTGTGTATGTGTGCATTCACATTAGAGTGTTTCAAAATTTACAACATATTTTAGATATTCGTTCTTGTCTGCGACTACCCGAAATTATCTTCATTGAGGGTGGCCAACAATAATCGATTAACCCAAAGTCAGAGCTTACCGCTAGTAGTTACGGCTGCAACGACTGTGGGTTAGCCTACTCCTTGGACTATTCACTTTATTTGGACTATTATAAATTATTTTTCATTTTTTTTTTATAAAATTTGATACAAATGTACCACGCCTATCCGGGTATTGTCTATCGTCGATCTGTTTCGGTGTCTGTCACTGGATAAATTGGAATATTAAAGTCGAGTGAAACGTTGTCACTGTGTTAATTTTCACTAAACCGTCGTTTGTCGCTCAGAAAGCATGCGAAAGTTGTCGTTCGTTTTGTTCATATTTAGGAGATGTATCCCATTTGCAAGTTCAAATATGATGGCGGCGGGGCGCACAAATATTTTCAGGCCATCGGACGTGTTTCTGCAAAAATTTCGTTTATCATTTAATTCAGAAATCATACCGGAACAGAACGGATGCTCCGCCGTTCCCAATAGATACAGATATCAAAGTTTGTTAGTTCAACCAAAATCGTTTTGACAACATCATGAATTTTATTTCAGTTGCCTGAATACAAATCCAATTATTTGAATTACGCACCCTAATGTACACACATATGCATGTTCATATGTGTAGTCGATGGTATTTTCCTCCTTATCCCGGTACACCTGTATGCGTAGTTTTTCTACGACAGCGAGTTTTGCTTTGACTTTGTTTTCTCTACTTTTTATTATTTGTACAATTCACCTAATCTGTCGTATGTGGGCTCTGTATATGTGTGCTGTACGTCACGTCGTACAGTGGTATACAATCTTGAATACAGTTTATTGGAAACTATTCAATTCAGTATTTAAATACATATCGTCACCTAAAATCCAAAATCGTATTTTTGTTTGATTCTTGTAAAATGACCTAAAATACATGTTCCAGCAAAATTGTCCACTTCCTTACCCAAATTTTAGAATTTTATTGGCGAATTCCTAAACTACATAAAAGCAGAGTATTTAGATTTTAGAACAGTGTTTGGCTTCTCCTGTGTAGTTATAAAATTCTTCTGTGAAGTTTGGATTTCTGGTGACGAGTTATGGGTTCGTAATATAATTCCTGAGTTCAATATTTTTCAAAATGTCTATTTATGTCTGTTGATTACGAATAATATACTTGCATTTCTGCCCACTAGATGTAGTAAATGTACACGACATAAAATGAGTCCACGGATAGATGTCTTGTGAATAAGTGTAGTCAAAACGAGCAAAATGGCTCAATGAAATTACATGTGTTATTAATTTGTGTTACAGCCAAATTGCAGCAAAAATTAATTCAAATCTATGAAGGTCGATCCTGATCTTACTTACTGAAACAGAATAACTATAAACTCGTAAAAAATTTAAAAGTGGGGGGAAAAAAGATGTAGGAAAAGACAATGAAACAACTCAAACTACAGGGTAGGCAATTTAAAATTTTCAATTTGAATCGGATATAATCAAATTTTTGATTTTATTAGAAACGTTTAACTTTGTTATTTAGCAATGGAACACAATATCATGCATATGACTTCTACTACTGGTTCATTTTCATCTCGGTGGCTATGTCAATAAGCAAAATTGCCGCATATGGGGTTCAGAGAACTCACACGTGACTATTGGGACGCCAATGCATCCACAACGAGTCATTGGGACATTTTACTTCGGAAATGAGCACGGAGCCGCCGTTACCGTTAATGTGGAGCGTTAACACACCAGGCGCTACGAAATTTTAGTTTCCAAAAATTCAAGAGTATGACATGGTAATGGAACACAATATCATGCATATGAATACTACTACTGGCTCATTTTCATCTCGGTGGCTATGTCAATAAGCAAAATTGCCGCTATTGGGACGCCAATGCATCCATTTGGTTTCATTGTCACACATCTGGGTCACATGTCACACAGCCAACCATCGATACTTTACGCACTGTTTTCGAAAATCGAATAATCAGCCGATATGTTCATGTCAATTGGCCACCTCGGAACTGTGATTTCAGTCCTTTGGATTATTTTCTGTGGTGAGCTATTAATCTTTAAGGGTAAGGATAAATGAAATCGACCCGAAACAATCGAAAATTTACTGAAAAATTGGGTTAATTGGACGAGGTACTGCATTCCATTATCAACTGACAAAGTTCAACGTTTCCAATAAAACCAGAAATTTGAAAAAAATGATCAGTACCTTTTTTTATAGGCGAATAAAATTAAGAATTGTAAATGACCCACCCTGAAGATCGTTTTATTCATAGGAATGGCTGATACCAAAACACACTGCAAAGGGGACCAACGTCGCAAGTGTCAAGAGTTTTATTTGAGGATGGATCTTGACCTAATAGAAACGGAATCACATGCCGCGTACACAACTATAAGTACAGATTTTCTCCTCTTCACACTAGAATTAAATGTATTAGTTTTGCCCTTGAATACAGAAGAAACACATAAAATTATGAATAAAATATTTTTGCATAGGGGAACTCTTCTGACAGATTTCAAATTATTATAAATCAGTGATTGGATGCCAATAAAAGATACTGTTGCGAATAATCACTATTCAAATTTGATGTACTCCCCCAAGTACGGAAATGGTCGACACACGACTTGTCCGATTATGCTGAAATACATATTGAAAATTTGTGTTATAGTTTATCTTTAGCCCCGTGTTGCTTTTTAATCTGATTGATTCGGAGGAGTTAAAAGCATGTAAAGTCGACAAGAAGGGTCCATTTGTATAGAATACTAAAATAGATGGTGGATTTTCACTTCGCGCATTTTTGTAACTGCATACCACTGTGCATCGTCTCATTTATGAAAAGCACATGTTTGTAACAATTACAGCGATAAGATAACAATCTCTTTTCCAATACGACATTTCGCGAAGGAGGTAAAACGTAAATAACACAAGATGATTGACAACACTGGCGTATACATACAGCATACACATAATAAAATGTGCAGACAATTGCTATAGGGGGGTCGCACCTCACTAACCACGATCTAATGTTCAAATTCGGCTAATCCGAACTTGGGTTTGTTCTGCCATAATCACACACACCACGACCGGCATATTTTATTTAAATAGGCCCCCAGAAATGTAATAGTATTGGTTGATTTTGGCTCAGGACGTCAATGGTTGCAGATGATTACTGTGAGGCAGAAAAGAGTAGTTTCAAAACATCGACGTACTTTCGGAAACTGGCTGCATCTGGTTTCAATGACCATTTGCGAATCCTAGACCTAAATGAGCAGGTACAGTTGTAGTTACACTTTCACTCGTAGAAGCCGACTTAGGATGAACAACATTTTTTTGGAGGATCATCTTGATAGCATAAGAAATATATTATTGATCAGATGAAGTTGTACGATTTTAGGTTAGTTGGGATGGACCATTAACATGTGACTACATGTTATAACAAACGTAGATTGTGTTCCACAGCATCATACAATACGATCTTTGAGAAGCTTACTTGGCCAATAACCACTTATTATTCTGCCTTCCACAAAATTGAGATAGTCGCTGACAACAGAAAGCGTGTTTTCGTTACACTAGGCGTGTTTTCGTTACAAGCTAGCTATTGTCGCTTGCATAGTCATTTGACACAAACTAGGCAGCATTCTGAGAATGCTATGAAAAAAATGTTAATACTTTTTTATGATAATCAAAAAAAAAAAACGAATGATATCTTGTACACTTGGCACCATTTAATATTGGCATTATGTTATTTTTTATGCTGGCAATGCCGTACCAACTTAAGACACAATGTTAAGCGGTAATTTCTATCCGCGCTTAATATCGCTCAGCTCTCCATACAAATTAAGCGATTATCTGCCTAGTTTGTGTCAAATGACAATATCGCTAGTTTGGAGTTTTCTTTACAACTAAGCAAGCGATAATAGCTAGCTTGTAACGAAAACACGACTAGAGTGTCAATATTTAATTCTGTATAATGTTTTTTTATGGATCAATTATGGATGGCAACAAAACTTCAGTTGAGTTGTCAACTGGCAACGCCACTGAGACACAAACTAGTATTGCGTATGGCAACTTTTGTCAGTTGCCATCGATAATAGTGTTTGAAAGTACATTTTCAAAATAAACATTTTATTTTTACTGATAAGCTCAGTGTAGCTAATTTTGATGAAAAACAAGATGTGTTTTTATTTTCTTGGTGCACTTTTATTTATCAATCAACTTTTTACATTTCCGTATCAATATTTAGGGCCAATGTATCTACAACGACAAATCAAATCAATTTGCAATAGGTCTGCTCCAATGGCAATAAAGAAAAGGCATGCGATATATGATATATGATACTTTTTTTTACGAAAAACTATGTGACGAAATATTGCCAAGAATTTTGAATAAAAAAGTTACCAATGTACAAACTATTTTTAGCAAAACTCGAATTTGTTAGAATTTTCAAGTTCCAACAACCATAACTTTTTTCCTAGTGAAGATGTTATTCTAATGTCTTTGGCGGATTTTCCAAAAATTCCATTACCATATTTACTGACAGAAATTTGACTTCAAATAGTTTAGTGCCGGTTTCCGTAAAACGATTTCGTTCGTTCGTTACAAAGTGTCAAAATTGCAGGCCCAATTAATTAATAAGAAAACCAGAATTGAATGACGTGTGAAAACCATTTTATAGTGCTGTCAATATTGTAACGAACGAACAAATTCGTTTTATAGAAACAGGCAGTTAGTTATAAGAAATAAACTAAATCGGGTTCGAAAAAAAAATATTTTTTGTTTTGTTTAAAATACTCATATTTCGCGTTACAAGGGAGACAACCTCAAAAACATATTTCATAAGTCTCAATTATTTCATTTAATTTGGCGGAAGTTATACATTTTCTGAGAACCAAGATTTTTAACATTGACCCTTATAGCTCATCTCTGGTTAGACCGACTAGACACACTTCCTCTAGGCATGTTTCAATCGAATCTGACAAAACAATTGCAAATGACAGACTCATTTTCAAACATTATCCCCCTGATGTGCGTTGTATGGTTATACAAATTGGCTGCGCACATATTACATTTTTTTTAGGTTTAATTGGAAATTAAATAACCAATCGATTAAAAATAAATCGATTACATGTACTAAAAAACGACTTTTTGTACGACTTTTTCAAAATTTTCAGCGGTAACACTTCCCACCACCTGTTGTGTTAATGTTTATTTATTTTGGACCATATCTGTTTAATTTCACTTTAATGTCTTTTCCCACTTCATCCATAGTCTTTCTTTTCTTTTTAACAACTCAAACAGTTTTTGTGATTTTAGAAATCATAAAGCCTACAAACACGTGAAAGAATATTGACGTTGAAAACATCGATCATTTATAGAAAAAATAAAATTTCGCTTTTTATTTCTCTGAAAAATTACAAAGAAACCAGAAGTGGTGGCCAAAAAAAAAAATCCAGTAACCAAAATTGCCATCTGTAATGTGATTTTTGCAATTGGCAACGCCACCACACTTTGGTTGCTTTCCATAGTCGATCCATTCGTTTTTTTCTATTTGGGATTTTTAATTTAGTTATATTTTTTGCAAATTAGAAATGTTTAAAAAGCTTTTAAGCATTGTGTTTGATTTGATTGCAGGCAGTTACACGTCCTAGTGTTTGTTCGAAAAACTCAACACACTCAGACCTGTTTTACTCATAAAGGGTGTTTTTTAGCATTGTGTTTGATTTGATTGCAGGCAGTTACACGTCCTAGTGTTTGTTCGAAAAACTCAACACACTCAGACTTGTTTTACTCATAAAGGGTGTTTTTTTATTGAGGTATAGAACTTCGAATTGAAATAAAACACAAGAAAATCGTTTTAATGTCCATCAATTTGGCTTTATTGGAATGATAATTTTATGCCATTAATGTTTGAATATGATTTCGGGCATGTGGCCGCCGCGGCTGGCTCGAATAAAGCAAGCCAATTCTACAGGTCCAATTTCACTGAACAAAATTTTGTGATGAAAATCAGCATCGAGATAAATCTCATTTTCGGTCCATACACCAAAATCACGACGCATTGCATGGTCTCGCGGCTTTAATTCTTGCACAAGCTGGATCTTGTAAGGTCGCAAGCCAAGATCATTGCGCAAAATCTTCCATAAAGTTGATGGACAAAGCTCCAATTGCTGTGCACGGTGGCGAATCGATTCATTCGGACGGAGCTTGCGGTGAACTTCGCGAACTGAACCATTACTTTCGAAATAAATTTGCACGATTTGCAAGCGTTGTTCTTTTGTCAACCTGTTCATGATGAAATGGCAAACCAAACTAAATATTAATCACTTGACAGCTGACAAAATGGCCGCCAGTTAAAAAAGTGATGCCAACTTAAAGTTCTATACCCCAATAAAAACACCCTTTACATAGAATTGTTTGCTACTATCAGGCCTGCTGGTAACGCAAATCTCTTGGCAGTGAAATTTTGACATTAGAAGCAAGAAATGTCGAAATTTTTTTTTGTGTAATTGTTTCGTTAGAAAATTTTGTTTGTCCAGTTTTCTAACTACGAAAATTGGCACATATGTACATACATTCATATGTACGTGTATTCTGCATTTTTCATTATTGTAAATAAAGAATTCTTAGCACGTTTTTGAATTACAGAAAAAAAACAAAATTTCCATACTTTTTTTTTTCAAATATCTGATAATTTGTGGAATATGGAAACATTGAGTTTTTGTTTACAGCGGTAGCGGTACAACAATTGTTGAGGGAAGTATCTCCTGTGACGACATTTTTCAAAATGAACTAATTGCACATGTGACACCTCAATGAACTTTCAGCTGATTTTCAATATATGTCGAAATTAATTGTACGTTTGAGGACAGGATTAGCTCTCAAAAACAGGTTGAGCAACTATGTAATTGAAAAAAAAAAATGTTTGGGCACCCTAATGTACATTGTCATCATTGCAACCATGGCACAATAACTAAAGGTAGAGTCATGCAAACAGCTGATTTCAATTATTTCATTTTGACAGAATTTTGATTGTCAAAATCATTGTTTACATTTCAATTGTTGGTTTTAGTTTTTTTTTCAAATGTCGAATACATTTTCGTATTAAACATTCAAATCAAAGAATACAATACAAAAAGCCAAACAAAGAATTTTGGGACTCTCAAAACTATTAAAAATAATTTTATAGTTCTCTAAAAATTGTGCCGTGATTTGTAACTGCCTGTATATCAGAATTTTACAATCAAAATACCCAGGGTTGTATCAAAATTTTTGTTGTTGGGCAATTGCGTCTACCTTTAGTTATTGTGCCATGCATTGCAACACTGCATAATATTTAAAAAAAAAAAACAATTTTAGACGTCATAAAGATGTTTCGTAAAGTCGATTTAAAAGAAGAAAATCAATAGTTACGATAACTTTATGGTTTTTCTGTTTCCAGAGATTGGCTATCATCTACCAAGAAAAACACACAGAAATTGCGGAGAGTTGGATACAGAAACCAATGAAACCACTCGAGTAGTGCGGGGATTGTACCCATCTGTTTGACTCATTGGCTACACATTTTGTATGACGTTTGAGGCATTTTGCTACACTTTTAAAACAGACTGAACCATTGAAACTTTAGGATTGTCCAAGTATTTTTAGTCGTCAATGAATTTGTTATATTTTCCATTTTGGCAAATAATTTGTTCTAACGATGTCTGATTTTGTTTCAGAGGCATGTCCATTTCAGCCGCCAGCAGATTCCACAGTTCTAAAGCTCCTCGTTTGGGAGTGTTTGCATTTGCATGGGAAATGGTGCCGCAGTTGCCTTCTGTCGACTATTTGGATTATTTTGAAAAATATCGATGAGTAAGCGCGCCTCGAACGAATGAATTCCAAATAACTATTTATGAGTTGGCGAAATACGTCCAAACAATTTTTGTATTGGCTGGATGCTATTGGCATCCAGTGAATACAGAATACACGTACGTATGTATGTATGTACATATGTGTCAATGTTCGTAGTTAGCAAACTGGGCAAACAAATTCAATTGTTGCATTGTCACAAGAATATCTTCCGAATAACTCATTAGATGCTTTTCTCATTAATGTATTTGTATATTTTTTGTCTTTTGTGCTTGTAGCTACGTTTGTTTTTATATAAATCGATGTTCACTCTATATACACACACACACACACATACACAGCCATACATGTGCAAGCATATCAAATTATATAATGCGATGGCCGATTTGTGCGTTATTGTCGGATTAACTGAATGATTGATTGTTTGTTTATGGTTATGCCCATTTCGATTTGGACCTTGTTGCAGTTTCTCTTTGTTTCTTGACAATTTCACTTCTTTGTCAATCATTCGCAGTGATATGTGACAGATAATAAGAACCGCGGACCCGGATCGTATATTCTGATTCGAATATGCTCACTCAATCAGTGGGCAGCCGGGCACTCCGATATACCAATACTGCGGGTGAGTTTCGTTGGCTTCGACTGACCGAGTTGTATGAATGGTGGGCACGACTGAATCACTTTCCGTGTGAGTTTTGTTCCATTCGCTCGCACACTGATTGGATGGACGGACGTGAACGAGTGTTACTACCGAAACATCTCAAGAAACACAATTCGAGCGAACTCTTTCACAATTGTAATGGGTTCTCGATGAAAATAATTTAATTGTATCGCCAATAACCTGCGGTGTAGTTCGCCGGGGAGGGACAGACGTGGGAATACTGATCGACGAGTGGAATGGGTGGAAGGTGTTTATGTTCGTAGGTGGGTATATGGATTCTGTTTTCCATTTCAGCAAAGAAAACTGTGAGAAATCAGTCCTCGCGGTCGGAGGCAGTGCCACCTTGTGCAAGACATACGTATGTATGTATATGTGTTAACGCAATGACGTTCGTTGGTAGTGCCAGTTCAGACACTCTCTTCAACAGACTCTCTTGTTGTTCACATATGTACGCTCACCTCAACTTCTCCCCCTTCGCCAGACTTGCCGTTGCTCAACGGTGATAAGACAAGCTATCAACTGTACACACTTGAGCGTGTGTGAGTCAGTGTTTGTGTGTTGGAAGGGGGGCAGATTTGTAATGGGGGAAACTGCAGCGCCACAGCCGTTCTTAACTTGAGACCCCAATCCGTGTCAGTGTTTTTGCCGTGGGAATGGCAACAACTGTATGATTGGCAATGTAAAAGACAAAAAACAACCATATTCAGATAGACGTTTGTCATATTCTGAAATTTTATTCATTTTTTTTATTTTACTTCAAATTACGATAATTTACTCAGAATAGGTATGTTTTCTTTATTACGAGTCCATGACATCAAGAATAATGTAAATGTCCTTTGAGGAAATACTTTGGATTTTGTGAGTAAAGTAATTTCAAAATTGCAAATGTGTTTTTACGTTGTGCTGGCAACCCTAAATTATTTGTATAAAGCAAAAAAGTTTGAAATGTTTTATGTGCGAGTATGTCAAACCATGTCGGTAAAGAGAAGAGGTAAGAACAAAATTAAAAAAAAATAGGGTTTTTTTTGTTGTGATATAAATGCAAAAGAGCTATTGAAAAAAAGAAATGAAACGTGTTGTAACATATGTGTGTGCGCTGGCATTAGAGCAAAACGACGTAACTACGAAAATGTTTTAAACCGCGAGATCAGTCCAACATTTACACGATGATATTCATATGTATAGTATGTAATCATGTTAATGTATTTCTGCGACACTGCACTATGGGCTCAATGACGAAATACCTGGCCCAATTTTAAATTGAATACTAAAGCATTCAGACGGTCAGTTTTTAAATAATTTCATAGAATGAGTCTTAACAAATAAAAAGAATCAGGGTTACGTGCTATAAGTGTTACCTATTCAAACGACCATGTTTTTAAGTTACAAAATCTTAGAATCCATTCACTTTAGCTCGATGTGGCCACATTTTGCCTTGATCGTGACCTTCTAACGATTAAAAAACGTGTTGCATGCTGACCCATTCCCGAACACTGGCATTCTTCAGCGCATCCATACTTTATATTGTTCAATGCAAATGCTCGTTGTTATCTTGTAAACAATATAAACAGCTGCCATTGGTAGGAATTTGAAATAGCTGTCATTATCGGTTTGCCAGAATTGCCAACTTAAAGTTGATAACACATCAGTCGCCTTTCACCTTCCCGTATATGAAATTAAATTGATCTTTTAAAAAAATGTCCAAATGTGTGAAGCCTGAAATTAACTTCTACAGATAAATTGTTATTTATTCAACTATATTCCTCAAATCCAGCAAAAAGTTGCAATATTTATCGGAAACATAATCACAGTCATTTGAAGTCAAAGCTTTCGATTGTGTTTACATCACTGCGCACAACGTTGAAGATGTGTTCAAAAGATTTAACACAAATACAATGTATCCAAATCAAAATAAGAATGAATATGAAGACGAAGGCAACGACATTACAAAGTACGATAATTCAAAAATTACTCCTTAGAAAGTGTAAAATATGTTTTTGGTGGGATTTATTCCTAAAAATTTTGGTTTTTCTGGTATTAAATTTTTTTGTTGGGGGTTTTCAGTACCTTTTCTGACTACCCAGGTTACTAACAGAATTTAATTAACAATTTTACGTCCGAATTAAAATGGGCGGGTCAAAACATTTTTTGTATGCCAGATATGTGACCCCTATGAATGCAATGCACTGTCTTAGCGATAGGAAATAAGGGTGTTGGAGGGAGGAAAAAGGGAGTTGTGTTTGTTGACGTTGGCCTTCAATTTAATAATGTCATAGCGGGCAGGAAAAACACTTGCAGGAAGACTATTCCACCTACGAACAGTCCGGCTGAGGATCGAATTTTCTGTATAGTGCGTCGTCCGGTCAACCGGCTATATGACAACGAACGGAGATTCCCTAGCCGCGTATTCCGGCTAATTGTTCTAACGTCAGGGACCAGACGAAATATCTATAGAATAGCGATACACATCCCACATTCCGACGATGCTGTAGGGAAACAATAGAGTTGGATATCCTACTACATCACCACCGCTCTCCCCTGTACACGGTCCAGCAGCTGCAAAGATGTCATTGGAGCCCCTGCACATATATGGGCATTGTATTCCATTTTAGGCCGGAAATATTCTTCCACCGCTTCAAAAACCCTTAACACTTGAACACTTCGTTGTACACTGCGAATATATGGCTAGCCAATCGAGCATCGCCCTGTATCTTCATGCCCAGAACATCAAGAGTATCTGATTCGTCGATATCGACACCACCCATAGAGATTGACGAAGGCGATGGATCAGTGGAACGTTTGTGTGACAACAAAGAGCACTGGGTCTTTTGTGCTTTAAAATCTACTCTGTTCATTTGGCACCACTCACAGATTGTCGCTAAATCGCGGCTGAGTGAGTCATTCATCGTCTGCCTTTTGTCCTCGACCTCCGAGGGACTTTGTCAATGTTCAAATGAGTACGAATCACAGAGGTTGCTGTCATCCGCAAAGGAGTAGATTGGGTTCATTGTCTGGCACAACAGGTCGTCAATGAAAATAAGAAATAGAGAAGCAGAGAGGACAGAACCTTGTGGCAATCCTGCGGTCAACCTATGCTCGTTGGATGAGACCCCATCTATAACAACTCGTAATGAGCAATCCCTGAGAAAACTCGATATGAATCGAGAGAAATTATTATCGGCACCAAATGCAATAAGTTATGATATGAGTGGTCCGTGCCAGACCCTAACGACCGCCTTGGAAATATCCAGAGCCACGACCTTGCTTTCACCAAGGCGCTGAATGGATCGACTCCATCGCTCCGTGAGGAACGCCATCAGGTCTCCAGTAGATCGTTTTTTACGGAAGCCATACTGTCGATCATTCAGAAGGCCGTTAGACTCGAAATACTTAACAAGATGGTGGTTAACCATGCTCTGCATGACCTTCGAGAGCGCAGAACATATTGCAATTGGGCGGTAATTCGCAGGATTAGTAGCCTCACCTATCTTGGGGATCGGCTGAACATTGGCAACTTTCCAACGTGAAGGGCACGGTACGACATGTTGAAAAGATTGAGCAATGGACGAGCTAGCGTCGAAAAGCACTTGCATGGGACATGTGCTGAAATACCAGCCGGACCCGGAGTTTTGTTTACGTTGAGATCTGCAAGAACCCTTTTAACACCACGCGTTCGAAGAAAATTTGTGAATATCGAACTAGATACGTTTTCGATCACGGGGAGTTGTTGACTGCTTTTTGGCAAAGATGAATTCTTTGCAAATATTTGGGATAGAATATGAAGAATTGTCCTTTACTCTTTTAAAGAATGACCAAAAGCTCTTAGTTCCCCTGGGAGAATTAAGAACATTAGCAGGAAGACGCTCTGGCACATGATGATCTTGCCTGCTTGCGTAGCAGCTCAGTTGTGACGTTTTTATTTAAACGCCAATTTCTGAACGCTTGCTCTTTAGATCTCCTCTTTAGATCCTCTTCTTTGCATGCCTGATTAAACCAACAATTCATTGAAGGTTTAATCAAAGTAGTCTTCGGGAGAATAAACGTGCTTATTCTAAGAAGAATGATTGTCCCAACCATTTCAGCAGCAGCATCGACATTATTGTCTAGGAAACATAATTTTCAATTAAAATGCTGATAGAAATTGTTGAGCTCGGCCCAAGGTGCGTTTTCGTATATGTATATACATTGTCCGCTTCGTGACGTGTTTGGGAGTGGATCGAAGTGGATCGGAGAACGAAAAGGATGCTGGAATGAAATGGCATATAAGTGCAATGTTGCTTATAGGCAACATCGGGCATGAAAGGGTTAATAGAGGCCATCGGAAGAGAGCATTTTAAGAAAATACAAAGATATTGTACGATTTACGAATAAGTCATAATTAAGGCAAACTATTTTGGATATTAAGTCATCGATTCCGAAGACATTGGTAATCTGTCCGCATGAAATAGTTTCAAATGCTGTGCCATGGTCACCTTGGGGTTGCATTTCAACTGACCGAATACGTAAATATTTGGCTAACCAAAACAAAAAAAGAGCATATATGCAGAGATACATACGAATGCTCACTTGGATTATCTAACGCGTGGTCAAGTGCCAACACCAGATGATACCGCCCCATTAAACCCCTTTAGGTGATTAGTTATTAATCCAATAGGTGAAATCTGTCTTGAGCGGACACCGAAGGGGCCATTGAAATGTGTCGTTTAAAATAGAAAAATTGGCCTGAATTTCGGCAATTGAGTTTAATGGCAAAAATCACCATCAACTATTGTGTGCTATTCCCAGCTATCAAACATAAATCCTACCTTACGAAAACAGTTTTAATCTGTTTGGAGAATATTCATAAAATAAGTTTTTGTTTCCGACCTGGTCTTTATTCGAATTGAAATCATGGAACATTGCAAAACATGTCGCGTAAATCTGTTGAAATCATTGAAATAAATCCAAAATTTATTTTATTTTATTTTATTTAATTACAATACAAAGTAAATTTATATTCTAATTTTGGGTCCAAGGATAAACCGAGTGACAAAGACTATTTGGCTTGATTTTTTGCAGCGACAGACCAAAGCCTCTGGTGGGAATCGAACCCACAACCCCCACGCTGATAGGCAAGCACGCTACCAACTCGCCTACCGGGGCGCTTGAAATAAATCCAAAATTCTGCATTCGCACCGAACTAATCTTTCTTCCGTTCAAATTTTATTTATTTGATTTTCAAAAACATTTCATTATTCCTGTCATATCAATTCTGTTGCTGATTTTTGACAAATGCTTATACCAAAAATACAAAATATTCGAAAGGATCCCGACCCAGCTGCTTTATAGTGCTCATTTAGTTAAGTTTACCATATCCGCGTTCTTTGGTATTTCATAGTTACCCAGGCTATGCCAACAAGTGTTTTCACTGGAAAACAAAATTTCCGAACAATACCCGTAGCAAACGACCACCATTTCAAACGAAAAATCTTGTACCAATTTTAAATCATGGATTTAAGTAAACAAAACACAAATACATATTTATTTAGGAATTCAGTCCTCAATGATCACATATGATTACAGTTTTGAGACCAAAATAAGTGCATTGTCCATGATTCTACACTTTTGTTCTGAGTTAACTTTCAAATGTATTCTAAGCCCAGATGTTATTAGAAACGCAATGGAAAAGAAAGCGAGTCGACGCAGTAAAACAAGAAACGACAATTTTGCAAGTGGCGCTTCACCTAATGAACGTAGTGTCATAAAAGTTCATCATTTGAGAAACATGTATGAATTTTTGTATGTAAATGCTACAATAGACGTAGAGAAATTCTGCCATTACACGTACAATGAATTTGTTGCAAGTTCATTTGAAAAATGTCGTCGCAAGAGAAACTTCTCTCAAGAATTGTTGCAGTCCGCAGCAGTAAACAAAAACACAATGTTGCCCTACACCACAAATTCTCAAAGCATTTGGGGAAAAGTATGGACAAGCAAATTTGATTTCGTAAATACATTTCTTTTTTTTTTGTACTTCAAACACGTTCGAAGAATTCTCTATTGACAATAATGCAAAAAATTTAACTTTTTTAATACTACATCAAAACACAATTACACAATAAAATGATCCCGTCAATTTGGGGAACTCTAAGATTCGTAACTGGCTGTATGTTTAAAATTTCACTACCAAGGAATTTCCGTTGGCAGTCGACCGGCCAATTGCAAAAATGTGTGTGCATTGGTAAAAAAGTGTTAGTGTGTTGAGTTTTTCGAGCAATCACTGTCCCGTGTAATGGCTGGGTTAAGCAAATATGACAATAACATCACTTTCTACCCAAACCAAGGTTCTGTAGTGCGAACCAGCTGTACAGACAGACAGACGGGCATGTTTCAAACAAAAATATACTGGGATCATAAGTAAACATTTCGATGAGTTGTGTATTTTAGTTGTAACTCCATGCGCAGGGAAGGCAGAACAATGATACCAAAGATACCATGCAGAAGGAATATGGATGAAGCGTGTGTCATCGTATGAGAAGGAACAATGAAACGTACGTCAATGAACATGAATCAATTGTACTAATACGAAAACAAACAGTAACTATTGTCTAGTAATTCCGTCGAGATAAAAATGTCCCCATACAGAAAATAAAATAAGCGGCCACAAAGCTGTGCTATCTAATGTCAAAATACCGCACAGACCCCAAATGGATAGTGCAATAAATAGTAAGGTGTCAAAAAGTTCGAAGTGCTTGGAAATCATTTATTAAGCAGGCCAAGACCAACAACAGTCATCTTAAGGTGTCAACTATGTAAGACTATTTCGGATTAGTCGACTATAAATTTCAATTCTTAACTATTTTGTTTTCGTCAATCAAATTCATGATCAATTTTTTTTTTACATTTTGCAAGACGGAAACACTTTTTTAAATGTTTGCTTTGATTGAAGGCACGGTATTAACGCTTTTTCCGCAATACCCTTTTCTCGTGATTACTGCTCCAATTATTAGGACAAATATACGTTACAGCTCTCAGTGTTCAGTAGGGATGTAACGAATGTGTGTTTAGCGAAAGCGAATGCGAAAGCGAATAGTAAAAATTTTTTTTAGCGAATGCGGATGCGGATGCGAAAGGTAAACATTTTTTTTAGCGAATGCGGATGCGAAAGCGAATTCGAAAGCCAATAGTAAAAATTACTTTTAGCTAATGTAAATATTACAAGGAATCGTTTAACGAATGCGAAAATCTTTGGGAATGTCAGAGTCAATTATGCAGTACTTATTTCCAGTAATATTTATTTCAAAGTAACAAAAATTTATTTCAAAGTAACAAAAATTTAACAAAATTGTAATTCAATTCACAGAAAATTCAGTCTCATGGTAAAATATATTAAAGTTAACTTCAAAGTTGAACATTCCATATTTGGGTACATAAGGAATAAATTCTTGGCAAACCTTATAATTTCAGATTGAGTTCAGTTTCTAGAGGAGTCTAATATCCAATCAATAAATTTTCAGTTTTTTGCGAATGCGAATGCGAGAGCGAATAATAAAATAATGTTTTTTGCGAATGCGGTTGCGAATGTCCAAAATGAAGCGAATAATTCGCATTCGCAATGCGAATTTCGTTACAACCCTAGTGTTCAGTATCTCATATCCAGCAAACAGGCGAGCAGCAAACCCAAAACAAACCCACGCAGCAACTTATTTTTGTATCTGTTGCCATCGGCAAAAAGCCACATTCGAAGATTGTATTGGTATTCCTCTTTTATTTGTTGTTGACGTTGCCAGACTCAAATCAAAAATATCACCCCTGAATATTTTAATTTATATTTCACTTACGAATTGTTGCCCACCAAGTTTATTTACTGTCAATTAATAGTTAATACATGAATCTGTCCAGACTTCAAAACAAAAAAAGCAAGTGACTGTAATAGGGTCTTTACTTTAATTAGCTTGGGGATGGGCAATGACAAAAAATGTAGCTTTCCTTGACATTGTCTAGTGAACAGTTTCAGTATTCGAGTTGTCAGCAGTCTGTGCAGAGGGACATCGTCTTCCCGCGATGTTACTGACATTGTGCCAGCGGACTGTGAAGACAACATGTACTTATAAATTGTGTCTGTGTGTGTTTGGGTGGACAATTGAAAACGCAAAGAATTTTATTATTTTCATTTACATTAAAATTATCTTAAGTTTCGAAACTGAAGAACCAACTACATTTGAGTAAATATTGAAGTAAATTTGAGTAGGAAAATACAACAAGTTGTAGCCGAGCGCTTTCCAGGCGTTCGTACTGCTCGTTAACAAAATTAGTGTAAAGATTTTCCAAAGGACCTTTAGTCGCATATGTATGTGTTGGAATATTAACTTCAGTACGAACTGAAAATACTGCCTAAAAACAAAAAATGCAGTCTCATTTTAAAGAGCATTTCTGCGATTTACCAGCAGGCAAATACACGGACAAACAACTTTACCCATAAGGTTTAGAAGTGATTGCAAAATCAATGTGACCCTCCCTATTGTATGTATATGCTTCTGATAAGGTCATATCTATAGAAAAGCGCATTATTTATTATCGGTTTTATGTAGCAACAAATCGCAAAATGTTATGTCGGCATATCCGTATTCTCCATATACCCTATACCACACACTTTCGAATGTTAAGGAAATTGTCAATATGTCATTGCAAAATAATTCCATTGATCAGGCGCCCCGGTAGTCGAGTTGGTAGCGTGCTTGTCTATCAGCGTGGGGGTTGTGGGTTCGATTCCCACCAGAGGCTTTGGTCTGTCGCTGCAAAAATTTAGCCAAATGGTCTGTGTCACCCGGTTTACCCTTGGACCCAAAATTAGAATATAAATTTACTTTGTATTGTAATTAATAAATAAATAAATAAAATAATTCCATTGATCACAACTATTCAACTGGCAGTTGTATCGTCAGCATATCCTCATTTTGCACGGACAAAGGGTGTAACCTAGAGAAATATTCCTTGCGGACACCTCTCTTAAGCGGACACTTTTTTTTCAATCCTCTTATATACTTCTCTCATTTGCGGACACCTCTCATAAGCGGACAAATACAGTTAAATACAAAAATAAAGTACGCACATTGGACCATTTACTATTTTTTTGTTTGTACTAATTTCCGGACCGAAAAGGTTTCCACTCGGTCTCCAAGCTTGCAATAAAAAATTTGGCGCCTATCGGTTAACGCTTTGTTTAACTGGGCCACTCTGCAATATTGCCATTAGAGTTTTTCACGGGTTATGTTTGGAAAATGCTCAAGTACTTTAAAACCTCCCATACAATTTTACCAGCAAAGAAACAATATTGCATTGTTATGTATTATTGTCCTGCATTACATCAATATGTATAGTAATTGTTGTTGTAATATACGGCAGACTTTCACTTTGGGTACTGATGAATTGGACAAACAATATTTTCAATATTGCGCATAGAGTATGGATGAAGCATTTGGAAAAACCTACGAAAACTTGTGTTTCATAACTCCTGTTGTGTTTGATCGCACAGAAATGTGTGAGAAATGAAAACCTTTTCCGCTGACATTCGTACTTCAGTTGTCTCTATAAACTGATTCTGTTTAGTGACCCCCCAGAAACCACTACAAGTTACGCTTGATATGAAAGACACAACACAATTCCTTTGCCAGAAGTCACCTCAATTAAAAAAGTTTCCCTTTCACAGACAGGATGGTATTTGGACGAAGGAAAGATGGAATGGTGCTTGTTGACATTTGTCTGGAATTTGAGAATGTCACAGCAGAAAGGACAGATACTTGCTGAAAGAGTATTGCACATACGAACTGTTTGGCTGAATAACAAAGTTACTCTATATTTTGTCAAGGGATCAACCGGCCGCCTCCCGGCTTACATACGGGAGTAGACGTCGGATTTTCGAAGAGCGATATCCAGCCACGTTCAGAAGATGTTGATACCCTACCATTCCCCATCATCAACACAGCGATCATTGGTATAAAAGAGTTATATTGCTTGTTTGGTCGTGTGTATCAGATGTGCAGAAGGAGTCATTTATTGAAACTTACCTGACTTGGATCTATAGAGTCGTCATCCGGTGTTAGCGCAGGTGATGACTTTCTGTGTCCCGGTCTTCCGCCGCCCGATGAACTTGTTCCTGAAGTCCCTGTGCCTAAAACAAAAAGAAAACAATAAATAACACTGTACAAGGTACATACAATTTTAGATGTCTTTTTTACTCAAATTTAGCTTTTAATTTTGGGTAAAATATTTGACTACTACTTTTTACGTCGAGAAAATACACCGACAAATGTCTCTTACACATCATCATTTCATCGACTTGTATGTAAGAGTCGTACAGTTTCAGTATAATCAAACATAATGTATGAGCAAAATAGGTAACTAAAATGTAAACGAAAATCAGGATCCCTTTCTAATTTCTGACTTATCAGTGTTCAATGTGGGCTATATAATTCGACAACTTTGTTTAAAGCCGCCTCCGAACGGGATTTTCATAATCTCTACTCAGACATTCGCATGGTTCATACTTATTTCCCTCAACATTCCATGAAGGACCAGAGGGGATATAAATGGTATACAGCAGCACTGACGGCAAATGGCTTAAAGATTACTCCGTCAGCATTTACGAGGTGGAAACAGCCGCTGTAAAATTTTAAATGGTCTTACCAGGTTGAGAACCTGGGTTTACTGTATGATAGTCGCACACACACCACGGCCGTATTAATGTCAAAACTTTGTTCAATTTTGTCGACGTATAACATTCCTCAGATATCAGGAGTTGCCGGTTAATTTTGAAAATCGCCGTCAAAGACATGTGGGTTCATTTAGGGTCAAGCATCTTACCGGGACAGTCGGTGAATTGTTTTGAAAGTATTCCAGGAACGACTTCAACGTCATCGAAGCCTTCGAAATGTACACTTGGTATTTGGACCAAACCTCCGAAACTGTATCGTGTAGTCAGTGATGGCCGCCTCAAATCCAGCGAGGGAACTGACGGACGCGAGCTATTTGCTTCCGAATCTGATCCTCCTTAGAAATTAGAAGACTATTTGCTTATCTGGCGGACCAATTGCAGACGATATTTGAAAGAGCAGTTACCAGGTCTCTGTGCAATTTTAGTTCGTTGCGTTTTGTAATGGGCCATATGTTGGCCGGAAATCTGTCGAATGCTTATGCAAAAAAGACGTTTAGACTCGACTGACAATTGTTATCACCTGGGCTGGATCTCAGTTAACGCGAAGCTCAGTTTTATTTCATATACGGAAAATGTACTTACATATAAGAAATCACACTGAAGAATTTCATTTATTTCAGTTTCTGTGCGTTTGACACTTTGTGACGTACAATTTGTTGTCAGCTTTATACACCGTTTCCCCTTCAAATGATTTCCCCTTCCACATGAACTAACTAATAAACAACAGCATATTCACTCTACACACTAATTATTGTACAAAATTCAAATGAAACCAACTTATTATTCTCTAATTGGTGGTTCTCTTTATTGGCAACGTTCCCAAATTATTGTTTGTGATAAGTCACAGTCACGAATTATTTGCATTTTTCCCCAAAAAATGCTTTAAAATGCAAATCAATTATCTGATCTGATTTTCAGATGGTGGTATTTTTGTAGAGGTCTATTCGAAGCACACGGCTCCGGCTTAAGATGGACACTTGGGCCGAACAGGAGCGGACCAATTCGAATATTCGCCGAATTTGAAGTCAAAGTCAGACTGGTCGCATTTACACATTTCGGCTAGCAAACAAAAAAAAAAGATATTTTTTGTCGAAATCTTTTTTGAGGGATATGGTTTGTGTGTAATTCAGGCAATAGGCTTCTCAGATTCAATTGTGGACTATAACACCGTGGACCACACCGTGGTGAAGGGTGTACAATGCTCGGCGATGCCGTTCTAACTGTACACTTGTCCTCTGGTTTAGCCTTAAATAGGGCGTTTCAACATTCGCACCCTATCCCGGTGCAATTGTGCAGACCATTGCAAGTACATTATTGGAAAGACAACCTGGACATGGGAAAATCGTTCTGGCGTTCCGTTCTGGATCAAGCAATCAAAGTGGGCAATTTGATTCCATGGCCGTGGCATGGATGATAGTATGACGCCTCTTGTGCCAGAGGTCTCGGTAGAGTGGATTTATATTCGATTACTTACTACACTTTTTCCAATACATAGCTCTCCTTGCAAGAAAAGATAATATAATGATTTGTATACCGCCGTTTATTATACTTTTATGTTATTGTTTTTTGTTGTTGTTTTTTTTTTTTTTGTTACTTTTGCTTTGTACTCGTTCGGTTTTTATATTTTACTGAAATTGGTCCTTTTGAGCAGGACTACATTGTCGACGGCGTTGGATTTGCGTGTGCGTTCATTGATTTAGGGCGGGAAATGTGCTCCAGAACCGCATTTGTCAACTGTTCTATTCACAAAAATAATGGAAACTAAAACGACTGCGACATCTCCAAACTGCTCCAACTGGCACTGTGTGGCGTGTGCGTGTGCGTGTGCAGACGGCAGCTGAATTTTCTCGCACGGATCTAACGCCAAAAAATAATGAACTGAACTAAAATGTGAGTGGAGATTGTGGCTACTCGTTACTCGCTCGCTGCTGGGGGAGATAAGATAACATCCAATATCTGTTCTTGTTTGTTATTGTTGATTTCATTATATTGCATGTAATTTTATTCATATGCTTTGGAATAGCATTCATTCATTGCCTTTGGTTCGCGCACTGCGTCCACGTACATACATGCGATCATACAAATATGTACATTCAGCTGGGTCGCGCTTCAACAAATACCATACTAGAATTAACATTTGCAATGTGCAATGACATAATGACGTTATTGCATTGCCGAAGTGAACCATCTGCGGCATGTCCAAACCCGAAATGCAAATATATCACAGATCACCCTGCCCACCCTCATGTACACAGATAGTCGAAATCAAAACATTTCTGTATAAACATCCTATCTGTGCTGCCTTGATCCCTGCATAATATTGCCATCTTCAACTCACTAATAGTCATTTCCGCGACACTGGATGACTGCGCCCAAAGTGCCACAACCACCAACTCCACTTTTCCCAAATGTACCAATCTGAATTTTGATATTTAAAGTTAGGGTAAACTAGCGAGACAAATTACATATTTGCTCACATTGATGAGAGTATAAGCCCATTACAATCTCACTGGACAAATATTGGTCTTTAATAAGTTACACTGTACGAGTATTATAACTGGTTGACAAGTTTTATCGACAGAACAATTTGGGACCAAACTAAGCGCAGTTCTTATCCAAAATAGTTCTGCCGAATGATTTGTGAACCTTTGACCGATGTTGCTGTTTATACTCGTATTCGTTTCGTTATTTACAGTTTCACAATACCATCTTTTTGGATCACCCTTTTTACGACCTGTCCAATCAATGTGATTTGTTTAAGTGGCCAGAGAGTATGTCAGCAGACTCAGACCATGTACGAGGACCTATTTCGAATTCAAACTCATTTAAACAGTACTTAAAATATGTGAATATGGCTAATAGGATAATAGTCTGCAAATATACAAATAAACTGGACAGACTGTGCCACATACTTAAAGCTAACACTTAATGATGATCGGATATTCGTGGCCCATTTTATGCCTGGGGCGTAGTGCCGCACTCTTCTGTACACCCCTCATACTGTTATGACGATTTCTCGGCCCGATATAATATCTCTAATAGTAAACCAAAATATGATTATTTCTGATGCCCATCGTGCACCGCCCATCGCGTAAAGCATGCCTCGCATGACCGTCTAATAGGCGCTTAATGTTTGGCAAGTCACAATGAATCGTTTAACACTAGACCCTTCAAAATGCTCAAAATTAACAGTGACAAAAAAAAAAAATTAATCTGTGAAGTTCATAGAGCACTTCGTCCATTTTACGGTCGACATAATCGGCCTAGTGAGCAAGCAAGCCAGCTACGTTCATTGCGGTATTTGGAGCGAAGTCATTTCTCAAGCCGTTAACGAATCACCATTACATCCATTTTAATAATTTCATTACAGCCAAATTCAATAAAGGCTGAGCATCTCCGTACGTGTCTTTGTACGTTAGTACTACAAATAAACAGGCCATTAGTTATGAAGTCATCAGAGCAAGAGTTGCCGAGTCCGCTTTCGGATCGGTGTATCATGATTTAGGAAATTTGTGAACAGATTTCACATAAATTGTTTGGTTTTAGGTCTAAGGAAGAAGCACAACTTGGAAAAGTAAACCATGAAACCGTAAATATGGGTAAAGTCTCTCTTGTTTCGATAGCATCATACATAGGTACATACACACATACATACATACATACATATGTACAAGTTATGTCTCCAACAAGTGTTCCCATAGAATTGTCGTTGGCGACTTCACAACGACTGACAGATGGGACGGAGCAAACAATCAAACCATTAAAGTGGATAATGCAAATTGCCCTCTAATGATGTCTCTTGAATAAATTGCATTTCATCTTGATTGTGCTGAAAAGTAAATGCAAAGATTTTTATATTCCACAGCGTAAGCAGCAAACCCTACAAAATAAGGCATGCTTGGATGGCTCAGGTGTATTTCGCGGGTAGGTGCTGTTCTCCGTGCAACATCCATTTGGGTCTGAAGCAGGCCTGTCAGATTTGCCGTTTGCGTCTATGCGTTTATGTTTACCATCAGTGTTGCCACTGGAAACATTTTTTCCTACCCAAAAACTAATTTCCACCAAAAACCAACGTTTTTTTTAACAAACTTGTATCAATTATATACCATTTTGGTACCATAAATGAGTCGTTGTCGATGTACGTTTAAACTGAAGTAAAACTTGGAATACATTTTTTCAGTCAAAGTTTAGCTGTAGTTGAAACGTCCAATTTGATAGCCATAGCACTCAACGAAAGACGAAGAAGAATCAAAATCATTTTCGTTCACCAAATTCCACAAACAAAATAAATTACATAAATAATGCTGCTGTGTAGTTTTGTTGATGCTGGCATTTTTTCCGACCCCCACCATTTCCATACATGTGTCTTTGGCCCGTGCCAAAGTTCATTTAATGGAGTTTTTTAATTCTCATATTTGTTCTAAAAATCTTGTGTGAAGAAATTGAGAGGGAGTTCAAGTTGCAGCCCAAACACTGGGAACGAAATATGAGAATTAGAAAAGTATTTGTATGGATGGTGGAGGTCACAAAGCAAACACAGCATCATTTATTTGATTTTATTATTTTTCGGAAGTTCGTGAAACAAAATGAATTTTGATTTTTCTTTTCTTTTTTCGACTGCTGTCACAATCATATGGCGACTAAACTCAAAAAAAGTCAAAATTTGGCTGAAAAACTTAATTCTAAGTTCGGTCAGTTTGGGCGTAAGTCATGCGAGTCGGCGCATTTAAACAACAGATACATATTTGATGTGTGACGCCACATAAATGCTAATAATTCTCCTAATCGACTACGTGTCGTAAAATCACACCATTTGAAAAAGATGGACAGCTTTGTGAAATTAATAAAAGTAAAATACATAACTTTGTAAATTGAGAATAAAACCGACCAATATGGGATTGGTCCGACCATCCGATTTTCCTCCAAACTCCAAACTTCACTTGAAAATCTGACATCACTGGTTTGTAGTCCGACAAATGCCAAATGTGGCACCCCATCAAACGTTGTCCCGCACACTTCCGAAGTCCTTGAGTGGGCTGTTCCCATTTCAATTCTTGCCCATATTCAGATTCAAAAACATACATAGTCATTTCACGTCTAACCGCCTTGGAATACTGCAGCAGTATTCAAAAAAGACAATTTCAAATAAAAAAAAACTTAAGTGCATTTAATGACAGTGGATGACATGGAATTTGTTTGCTTTTTTCGTAAATTTCCCAACGGATCGCAAACCAATCACATGACAAAATCCATGATTAAGCAGTTAGGCGCGCAAGGGAATGGCTGATTTTTTTCTGGTCTAATCGGCTACATGGAAAAATAATATTTCTAATTTTTGTGATCAGAGAAATACATATTTACATAAATTATATGTTTCACTGGCCCAAAAGTTTGGGCAATATTTTTTGGTGAAATTTTATTTGTGATAATCGGGCGTTTTCCATTATGAAAAATCGCTCAAAAATCGGAAATGAAGAATGGCCCAAATAGCGAAATATGGCGTGCAGTGTCATAAGGCCATAGGCAAAAAAGCCATATGGTTTTTTTTCACTTCTCATAGAAAAATAAGATCAAATGGCTATATTTCCGGATAATAGGCGAAATGAAGATATTATGGCATTATTGCACCTTTAAAATTTTATTATATGAAAATTCAGCTTGAGTTATTATTGCACCTTTAAAAATTTGATCTGTGAAAATTCAGTTACCATATGAAATGTATATAGATTTTCACTTTTTTCGTAGGATTTTTTTTGTTGAAAATTGTTCACATGCATTCCGCATCCGCGCTTGATTTATGTTTTATGTTGTGGGGTTTTGGCCGTTACATTATCAAAACAAATATATAAATAATCAGTAATAAATGATTCTATTTTACACCGGTTTGGCGTAATTTCCAGTTCGACTCATACAAAAATACGTTATTATTTCACCTCTTCTACGTCCAGTCTAACTTTATTTACGAATAAAAATTATATTTGGGGTTTTTTCTGAAAAAATTCAATTTTTTTTGTTTTTGGGTCAAATTTCGTTTTTAGGGCGATTCTTACTTTGGGTAATTTTTCGTTGGGCAATTATTATTACATCCATTTTAGATTTTAAACAGATTTATTTGACTGCCTTCAATTCAGATTGGGAAAACATGAATAGACCCTTAATACAATAAATAGCATTAATCAAAATTATCGAAAAAATAGAGGTTTTGTATCAACGAATTTGCTAGCTTGTGGGCCAACAATCGATGGACCATTATGCACACAAAACGGTATACAACTATAAGGCTCAAATGAGGTTAGTATGAAGAAGTCAACGACCTGGCGCACCATTTACATTAGCATTTCGTAATACGGTTGACACATTTTTCTTAACAAAGGGTTTTTTAACATTTTAAGAATATAGAGGTAAGCTTAGAAACAAGCTGATCTAAATACTATAAACTGCATTATGTTATGCCAGGAGCTTTAATATCCGCCACAACGTATGGTCAGCTAAAAGAGACAGGAAGAATTAAAGTTACGTTGTTATACAAACTAATTATTTTTTATATATTTGTATTGATCTCAAAACATATGACTGAATTAAAGTGTTTTTTTGTTATTAATATGAAACGAATGTGTCATTAAACAGTACATATATTATTAAAAGAAAAAACTGAACTCTACCAAATGTTTGTTCTATACAATTAACCCTTCATGCCCAATTATATTTTCTATGCCGTATGAAAAAACTGAGGTTAATGTTACAAGAATATTAAAGTGCATTTTGATTTATTGTACAATTTTCGTCGGCCACAAGGAGTTTTAGTCGGTTGGAAAAAAAAATATTTCTGATGAAACGTCTCCAATCTGGGAGCAACATACAGGCAAACTATCGACATGGTCTCATTTCGGCCATTCGTTATGCTGCCAATTATATTTTTCTAGTGATGGTTATTTAACGATTGTTCTAGAAATAATCGATTAGTTCGTCAATTAATCGAGGGAGAAACAACGATACAAGTATATCGGTAATTGAAAAAAATTAATTATTCGGTTACTCGGGCCTATCCAACAAATTCATACAGTCCAGTGGAGGATACAATTCATCGTCATGCATTTCCGGCAGAATTTTCAACGCCTGACCCAATCCTCTCATATTAATGCTTTTTGTTTACGACACAGTTTGACAAGTTAATGACTTTTTGTAATTACAATAAAAAATCAACACTGCTCTCACTTCGACTAAATTTGTTAGCAGACTTCTGGATATTTTTTAAGCAAGCTCCGTTTGGGTTTGCGTTTAATCAGTGGGCTACGCAGATATTGGTTTAAAACCGGCTCTAAAATCAAATAAGAACGTCGAATTTGTATGCGAAAGATTCGTTAATGCATCCGCAAAGGCTGTTATGTTGACAAATGAATAACAAAAATTAGTAATCACAATTTATCGTATAAACTGAAAATCGTGTTTTAGAAATGGTTGAATAAATAAATTAGGTTTTCAGGAAAATGTCAGCTGAATATCTGCAATATTGCGATACATGGCAAACTTTCCGATAGCAAACAGCCGCCATCAGCCTATACGAATCCCGGAACTTTACGCAAAGAAAACAGGGAAACGTCTCTGAAACAGCGAGGAAAGTGCGATAGAGTTTAAAACATACAACTGATGAATTAAAAAGGCTCGACATTTTGGAAGTCCCACATTCCCGGTTTTTGGTAAACCTGTTTCGACTAGCATCCCTACTCTGGCCCTACTTGGGGTCACTTCGGTGGACATGAGTAGGTCCCGGTATAATTTGTTGGTGGAACGAAACTGTTACTTTTTCAAATCTTCTTTTTGACTTGGGCCCTGGGAATGTCTAATCCGTACCTGTAAAGTACGTACGGATGCAAACAAGAGCCGTGTATGTGTGTCGTTATTTGCGTACGAGTACAATGAGTTAAACAAATCAATTGACGTCACAGCATTACGAGTTCATTAATTCGTTTTTATTTTTTTTATCTATTATTGTTGCTTTGTTTCGTGTCGTGTTGTTTCATGTGCGATTGGCGAGTACGCCACAGCGTGCCGTAGAGTTGTAAAGTCTGGATACTGTCGATATCTACTCGATACTGCTAATAGTTTTTAATTATGGTTTCCGATACTTCGAGGACACTCAACTCCAACATTTCGACTTCGACTAATGACTAGACGTTAAATTTAGTGTTCAATGGATACTTGACGACGAGAGTCCCGATCATAAAGTGGCATACTTCTGGTCGATCCACTGTTTTTGGTAAAAAAAAAAATCGTCAAAATATCGAAGAGGGCTGTACATTAGAGCGTACCAGGTTACAAGTAAAAAAAAAAAATTCGCCGTACATCTTCGAATATGAAGTACTATTGAAAGGTAGTCGAGTTTTTGTCTCGACGATGTTTTTGTCTCGACATACTTCCTTAGGAAGAGTTTCATGATTTTATGCGAGCTTTAATTTTCTGATATTAGAGTGGTACATTAGGGTAGTAGCAACTGAGATATGATGGGTAAGTACCAGAAGGGGGTGCTTGAGCTCAATGACTTCAAAGACAAAAAATCGGCCTCGTCGAGACAAAAACATCGATGTATCACACTTTAAAATCCGTTTATAAATGCAGAAGTTATATAGAACCAGTGGAAAAGTTGCAGTCGGGTAAACCGACTTATATATACCCTCACCCTCAGTAAAAAAATATAAGTCTCATCTATATATATAAAAAATTGTTGCAAGTGCGTTGTGACTTTATAACTCAAGAACGGTCGAACCGAATTCGCTTAAATTTTAAGTGTTTGTTCGTATGGTCGTGCAGATGGTTTATATGTAAGTTTGCACGAAATCGGTCAACGCGTTATGACTTTTCATGTCAACATGTGATTTTGTCCATATACATGTCAACATGTGATTTTGACATCCTGATTTTGACATCTTTGTAGCTCCGAAAGATGTCAACGCACCTCGACCTGTCATCTGCAAAGGGTCTGGTGGAGGTTCTAATACAGGCAAAATCAGGATGATGATAAATCCATCATCTGCAAAGGATCTGGTGGAGGTTCTAATACAGGCAACTTAACTTTCCCACCAGCACAACACATGCCAGGCGGAGCTACATGTCATCGGATGATTTATCATCCGATGGATTTATCATCCAGTTGAGATTCCAACGTGTAATATTTCAAGAAATTCTGGAATGGCCAACGTTTTGCAGCAATTATTTTATGGGATGAATGTCCGATGGCCCATAAAAAATCTTTGGAAGCATTGAATCGAACATTACAGGATCTACGTGGAAATCAACAGTTGTTCGGAGGTGCATTAATATTGCTATCTGGTGATTTTCGACAAATGTTGCCCGTCATTCCCAGATCGCCTCCAGCTGATGAAATTAATGCATGTTTGAAAAGTTCGTTTCTTTGGGGAAATGTACAGAAGTTATCGCTTAACATAAATATGCGTGTGCATCTTCAAAATAATCCATCAGCACGTGAGTTTTCGAAACATCTGCTGCAGATTGGCGATGGCAAAATTGCAAGTGATTTAAATGGCTTTATCACTTTACCAAACAACTTTTGCACAATTATGCCATCAAAAGAAGAACTAATTGATCGCGTTTTTCCAAACATTGTTCAAAACTATAAAAATCATGATTGGTTAAGAGAACGTGCAATTTTAGCACCAACAAATTCCAATGTTAATGAAATAAATTTTCAAATTCAACAAAAATTGCCAGGAGACTTGGTATCATACAAATCTATTGATACTGCTACGAATGAAGAGGACGCAGTAAATTATCCGGTTAAATTTTGAATTCTTTGGAACCACCCGGTATGCCACCGCATCTTTTGAATTTGAAAATAGGTTCATCGATCATACTTCTTCGAAATCTCAATACACCAAAACTCTGCAATGGAACGAGACTTTCCGTGAAGAAATTAATGCCCAATTAGATTGAAGCAACAATTCTCACTGGCAAAGCAAAAGGATAAGTTGTACTAATACCACGGATACCATTATTACCAAACGACATCCCATTTCAATTCAGACGTCTTCAATTTCCCGTGCGTTTATCATTAGCTATAACCATAAATAAAGCTCAAGGACAAACGCTTCAAGTGTGTGGTGTGAATTTGGTGGAACTGTGCTTTTCTCACGGACAATTATACGTCGCATGTTCCAGAGTGGGAGCACCAACTAATTTATTTATTCATGCACCACACAATCAAACAAAAAATATTGTATACACTATTGTATTAAATTGATTTAGTTTTTTTCATTACTTCCAAATAAAAAATAACTAAAAAACCCACAACGAATTTGATTCAAAGTTAATATTCATGCGTAGCGAAGCACGCCGGGGTCCGCTAGCTACATAAATAAAATTTGAAGGCAAAACAACGTTTGCCGGGTCAGCTAGTATACCATAATAGCAACCTCAAAATACCGAATGTTATAGAAAATCAGTAAAAAAATATAAGTCTCATATACCATAATAGCAACCTCAAAATACCGAATGTTATAGAAAACCAGTGGAAAAGTTGCAGTCGGGTAAACCGACTTATATATACCCTCACCCTCAGTAAAAAAATATAAGTCTCATATACCATAATAGCAACCTCAAAATACCGAATGTTATAGAAAATCAGTAAAAAAATATAAGTCTCATATACCATAATAGCAACCTCAAAATACCGAATGTTATAGAAAAAAATATTGTATTACGCGTTTTTGTATGTAGCTAAAGTTTTACTAAATATAGAATTTCGGAAAGATTCGTTGAGCGAGTTTATGTAATTACACGATTTCTAAAGTGGATGCAATGGTACATTTGTATGGGAGGTACCAGAAGGAGAGTTGCCAGACTTCCAAGTTTTAGCCCAAAACTTTGTCTTGCTATAGCTTTACTAAATTCAAAATTTGGGCAAGATAGCGTTGGCCATACTGATAGTTTTAGACGGTTTATCAGGGGCGGGATGGTACATTTGTATGGGAGGTACCAGAAGGGGAGTTGCCAGACTTCCAAGTTTTTGTCCAAAACTTTGTCTAGCTATAGGTTTACTAGGTACAAAAATTTGGGCAGGATCGCGTTGGGCATACTGATAGTATTAGACGGTTTATCTGGGGCGGGAAGGTACATTTGTATGGGAGGTACCATATGGGGAGTTGCCAGACTTCCAAGTTTTTGTCCAAAACTTTGTCTAGCTATAGCTTTACTAAATTCAAAATTTGGGCAAGATAGCGTTGGCCATACTGATAGTTTTAGACGGTTTATCAGGGGCGGGATGGTACATTTGTATGGGAGGTACCAGAAGGGGAGTTGCCAGACTTCCAAGTTTTTGTCCAAAACTTTGTCTAGCTATAGCTTTACTAAATTCAAAATTTGGGCAAGATAGCGTTGGCCATACTGATAGTTTTAGACGGTTTATCAGGGGCGGGATGGTACATTTGTATGGGAGGTACCAGAAGGGGAGTTGCCAGACTTCCAAGTTTTTGTCCAAAACTTTGTCTAGCTATAGCTTTACTAAATTCAAAATTTGGGCAAGATAGCGTTGGCCATACTGATAGTTTTAGACGGTTTATCAGGGGCGGGATGGTACATTTGTATGGGAGGTACCAGAAGGGGTGTTGCCAGACTTCCAAGTTTTTGTCCAAAACTTTGTCTAGCTATAGCTTTACTAAATTCAAAATTTGGGCAAGATAGCGTTGGCCATACTGATAGTTTTAGACGGTTTATCAGGGGCGGGATGGTACATTTGTATGGGAGGTACCAAAAGGGGAGTTGCCAGACTTCCAAGTTTTTGTCCAAAACTTTGTCTAGCTATAGCTTTACTAAATAAAAAATTTGGGCAAGATAGCGTTGGCCCTACTGATAGTTTTAGACGGTTTATCTGAGGCGGGATGGTACATTTGTTTGGGAGGTACCATAAGGGGAGTTGCCAGACTTCCAAGTTTTTGTCCAAAACTTTGTCTAGCTATAGCTTTACTAAATTCAAAATTTTGGGCAAGATAGCGTTGGCCATACTGATAGTTTTAGACGGTTTATCAGGGGCGGGATGGTACATTTGTATGGGAGGTACCAGAAGGGGAGTTGCCAGACTTCCAAGTTTTTGTCCAAAACTTTGTCTAGCTATAGGTTTACTAGGTACAAAAATTTGGGCAGGATCGCGTTGGGCATACTGATAGTATTAGACGGTTTATCTGGGGCGGGATGGTACATTTGTATGGGAGGTACCAGAAGGGGAGTTGCCAGACTTCCAAGTTTTTGTCCAAAACTTTGTCTAGCTATAGGTTTACTAAGTACAAAATTTGGGCAGGATCGCGTTGGGCATACTGATAGTTTTAGACGGTTTATCAGGGGCGGGATGGTACATTTGTATGGGAGGTACCAGAAGGGGAGTTGCCAGACTTCCAAGTTTTTGTCTAAAACTTTGTCTAGCTATAGGTTTACTAAGTACAAAATTTGGGCAGGATCGCGTTGGGCATATTGATATTGATACACGAATTTTAATGTAGGCGATATGGTACATTTGTATGGGAGGTACCATAAGGGGAGTTGCCAGACTTCCAAGTTTTTGTCCAAAACTTTGTCTAGCTATAGCTTTACTAAATTCAAAATTTGGGCAAGATAGCGTTGGCCATACTGATAGTTTTAGATGGTTTATCAGGGGCGGGATGGTACATTTGTATGGGAGGTACCAGAAGGGGAGTTGCCAGACTTCCAAGTTTTTGTCCAAAACTTTGTCTAGCTATAGCTTTACTAAGTACACAATTTGGGCAGGATCGCGTTGGGCATACTGATAGTTTTAGACGGTTTATCAGGGGCGGGATGGTACATTTGTATGGGAGGTACCAGAAGGGGAGTTGCCAGACTTCCAAGTTTTTGTCCAAAACTTTGTCTAGCTATAGGTTTACTAAGTACAAAATTTGGGCAGGATCGCTTTGGGCGTATTGATATTATTACACGATTACTAAAGTGGGCGAAATAGTAGATTTGTATGGGAGGTACCCGAAGGGGTGTGGCCATATAGCCCATATGCAATCCCATAAGCAGTTTTGGGGAAATATTAACCCATGCCAAATTTCAGAGCGATTGTTTAACTCTTTCGAAAGTTATCGTGCGTACCAGCAGGACAGACAGACGGACGGACGGACAGACGGACAGACGGACAGACGGACATGGTTCAAACGATTTAGAAAGTCATGAATCGAATTTGGTTCAAAGAGACTTGGGTTCTAATCTGAATATTTCTAGGTGTTACACTTTTCAGCCGTATCAAATGATATATACCCTCCTACCCGTAGGGTGAGGGTATAAAAATGTAAAAGCGCGACCGATCCGATCGCTACAAAACATGCTCTTAAAATGGATTTGGTACAGGCCACCACTCGTACTGCTACTGTAAATGAGCACTGTTGTGCGACCCTTTTAAGCCATGCGTCTTTTTCTGCCCATTCATGAAATTTTTGCTAAAGTTGTGTATGTCCCTAAGTCACAGGATCACCATGGGCGAACTGTGAATTATTGGAATTCTTCTAGCTGGATTTTCCAGGCATATCACCACTCCGGGGCCCCAAATCTTTGGGGTCTTTTTTGGTCTTTCATCACGTAGTGCTGTCCATATATGGTTAAAAACTCGAAAGGCATAGAAAATAAATGTTCGAAAAAAGAAAGAAAGGTTTCCATTAACTTAGTGATACATCTTGTTTAGGTAACCAATTATGAGAAAATAGAATTTATGATGAAATAATTGAGAAATATCAAGCAAAAAAAAATAGATATAAGGAAAGTGATGTTACCCAACATTCTGCCCCCAATAAAAAGGAATTTTCAATAATTGTCCTTTATGGATAGCGGCTCTATTTTGTGGATGGATCGTCGAAGAGTTCCCCTTATACTGTAAACGTACCACTCGTACCTTGCCCTCATGACCTGGTATGAATGTGGTCAGACGAGCGAGAACCCATTGCTACGGTGGTGTGTTATCTTCATGTACAATTTTCGGAGTCACTGCTTCTATATTGGAAAACGTCTTGTACCATTTGGATTTCTACTGCAGATTCAGGGTGTAATCTCGTGTCCACAGTTTCCAGAACTGTTGTTTCAAAAAAGTAACCAATTGGTACCGCTTCAGGTGCCCGAGATTCTCATCTGGTAATGACAGAAGGGATGGACCGATTGACACATGAGCTGGAGTTAAAACTGCACCATCATTAGGGTCGCCTGATCTGACAGCTGTTGGACGTGAGTTGAATATAGCTTGTACTTTTACTAACACTGTTTGTAACTCTTCATATTTTATATTGGCCTGTGATATGTTCTTTACTTGTTTTCGTCGATTAAACGACTGCCTTTCAAAGACCACCAAATTGTGCGAATCAGGGAGGTATAAACGAAAACTGGAAGCCAGTAACTGCACTATGTTGCATCAGTGCATCGACTTTGGATTTTTCAAAATATCAGAATTCTTCCAATTTGGTGTTCGCACCTATAAAGTTTGTGGGGTTATCACAATATAGACGTAGGGGTATTCCACGTCTACCGATGAATCGTTCGAAGCCCAAAACGAAAGTGTCGGTGGATAAGTGAGATACAACCTCAAAGTAAGTTTTGTTTTGCAAGAGATTTCCCTGTTATGCAATAAGTGGTGTAAAATGGTCCACAAAAGTCTACCTCACATATTTGAAATGACCGATGAGCATTGAAGCGGGCAGAAGGTAGCGTGAACAGGTAGTTTGGACCATCGTGACTTACTGCTTTACATGAAGGTATTCTATGAAGAATATGTATTTCTATTGTGGTTGCAAATTTGCATTTCATGAATAAATGTTGATGGTTTCTGAAGACAGAGTTTTAAATCCTGATCATTCTTGATGAGCTGTAGTTCTTCGTTGTATGGATTTTTCTGAAGATCGTATAATATTCTCCAAAATGCATCCTTCAGTTATCCTGTTGTTATAGGATGTGCACTTGTTGATTTGGGTGTGTATTTCTGATACCACAAGACTTGTGGTGGGACTAAGTTTATTCTATAAGGTTATTTTTCAATCTTATGCTTATTTCTTTCCCAATTCAAGTCTAGGTATGGTTCTAAAATTGATTTCCCGATGAGTAGGTTTGACTTAATATCATTTCCATAAGGAGCACGAATATAAATACTCCAACCGTAAGCTAAAAGCAACGCGTCAACGAATATCGAACTCATAGTTTATTGAGGTTAAAACGAATCGAGAGACTTCAATTTCATTTAAATACGGTAGACTTTCTCTACTCGACAACCAACGATTTTTTAACAATTCATTCACCGTAGAGTCCAATCATTCCTTTGGTTCCACATCTCTTTAGTAGGAATCTTGAAAACACTACTATGGGGTTTAATTATCCCAGTATGTCAAATATTCCCGAAACTATACTCGGAATATAACGCTTTGTCACCGTTTCAACGATTAGCAGATCCCACAGTTTTTGCAATGTTTTCGTAGATCGTACCTAATACAGTTTCCTTGTTTCCATTAGCCAAATCTGAACAATTGTAATTCCATTTGGACAATCTCCACCCAGCTGTCTCTAAAAGTTCTATTACATCGTTCTTCTTTTGTGAAAGTTTGAGGTAGGAACTGGTTGCAAAGTAAAAATAACATATTTGTTGTAAGGTGAATCGATCAATTATTGTTAGTTAGGTTGGTGATGGGGTAAACGTAGGAGCATTTGAAGATGTAAAATACAACATTCGAGATTTCGACGAACATTTTGCCACTCTGTGTGCCTATCTTAAACCATGGATGCACGAGATGGCGAGATACTGGTAGTGACAAACACGATTATAAAATGCTCTATGCTTTGATGATACCCACAAAGGACATTAGTAGTGACAAGCGAGGTACTGACAGCGTCTACTCAAAATTGTATAATAATCGTCGCACGACAGTAGCGATTACCTGATTTCAGCATTCTGGTCCAGAATAGAAAGCAATTCTGAGGCACTAGATTTAGTCATTGACAGTGTCAATATGAATCAAAGATTTTTTTCATTTAATCGGTCTACAGCCTTCAGATAATTTTCTTCGCTAATGGTTCGACCACAACTAAATCCTGACCTCTTCAACAAGTTAGAAGATAATTGAATTTATCAATACATAATGTGAATGCATGATACGTACACAACTGACATAATTTTAAGGAGTGAAATTAAAATAAACAGTTGATAAATTACATTTATTTTAATTTCTTTCTGTGGCAGGTGTGCTAACTGATGAAAATGTTAACGCAATGACTTGCGCGTATCGATTAATGGTTAGAAAAAATTAATGCAATCACATTCTGCATTGCCGTAAGAGCTGTTGCATCAATACATCGTTGATATGTATGAAAAAAAAAAATCAAACTGAACGGTTAAATAACATCAAATATAACCAAACAAAACAACGTTGGGACGAATACATTCATTTGCGTAGATCCTAATGATGATATTGGCAATGTGCTGGTCCATATGTTGGTGGATTGACGCATAATTCAATGTGTTATGTGCGTTCTTATGGAAGACCTGATTTATTTTTAACTTTCACGTGCAATCCGCAATGAACGGAAATTAAAGAACAGATCGATATGATATAGCTGCACGTGGATTTAAGCAAAAAAGTACGTTGCTCGATGTATTCGATTGAGGACTACCACATAACACTAGATGAAATTGTCAGCTGATGTTGAATTGCATGCAATTGTTACCAAAAGCGTGTTCATGAACCATTCCGTACTCTGAATATAATGACGTTGCAAGATGAAACATTTACAAAAACAATCCAAAAGCATTAGTATCTGAAACTATTACTGGAAATGATGGGTATCCAAAATAACGTCGACGATCAACTCAGGATAATCGTAGAATCTACGATGCCCAGACAATTTAATTTCAGCAGACGCGTGGTGGATGGTGGTGCTGTTGCAGCGCTGTCGACACACATACAGAATGTGTGTTTTTTACCGGCTCTTGCTTTGTGCGTTCGACTCTTGGTGTGTTTACATTTTTCAACGAAAGTCAACCAGCTGCTGTCCAGCAAGTTGAACAAGCACAATATATGACAATGTGTTTGGGCATCACTGTCGTAACCCGCCAGTTTCTACCCAGCAGTCGGTGTAAGTACTGAATGAGTATCAGATACCATCAGTACTTACTCGCAACTCACCAGCAATGCAACTGAGTGTCGAATTTAACACGTTTTTTGCCAATAAATATAAATTTAAAGAAGATGGTTAGACAATCGCATTCGTTATAACTTCGTGTGACATAATACTGAACTTCGTCCAACACAAAGCAGTTCAAAAGCTTCGACACAACAGAACCGAATGATCTTTGATTTTTTGTTTATTTCGCACATTTTTCTGCCTCGCTCTCGAAAAAAAAACCTTATAAAGGGTCCGCCATATAACGTATTTTTTCAACTAGTGCTTATTTCTTTTTCGTTATTTTCGTTATAGGGCCATGTTGAACGAATTTTTGTTTACAAAAATTTAAGAGGCAACATTTGGTTTCAACAGGACCGCGCTACGTGCCACACATGTTTTGCGCCATGTTTTTGAAGATCGCATTATCAGCCGCAGAGCTGATGTCGATAGGCTACTGCATGGCCAGCCAAGGCAGCGATTTGAATTAAATTATTTTCCATTATTAACCGGAAGGATTGTAGTTTTTTATAGAATTTTCAAAAAAAAAAAAATTATTTGGCGGACCCTGTATAATGTTAACCGCTGCAACCGGTTCTTAATTAGTTCCATTCCATGGCGGGAACTGTTAAAGTGGGACACCAAGAAAACGTTGGGTAGTCGGTTTAAGGCTCACACAAATATTCAATACTGCATTTCAGTTAAAGCGAGAAAAAATATTTGTAAACTAGTAAGTTGTAATGCGCCCATGGCGCCCGTTGAAATATGGAAAAAAAATTTTGTTGAAAAAAAAAAAATTTTGTGGAAAAAAAAATATTGTTGAAAAAAAAAAATTTTGTTAAAAAAAAAAATGTTTCTTAAAAAAAAAAATTTTGTTGAAAAAAAATTTTTTGTGGAAAAAAAAAATTTGTTGAAAAAAAAAAATTTTCTTAAAAAAAAAAATTTTTGTTGAAAAAAAAAATTTTGTTGAAAAAAAAATTTTTTCTTGAAAAAAAAAAAAATTTCTTGAAAAAAAAAATTTTTGTGAAAAAAAAAAATTTGTTGAAAAAAAAAAATTTGTAAAAAAAAATTTTTAAAAAAAAAAATTTTGGAAAAAAAATATTTTAGAAAAAAAAATATTGGTAAAAAAAAAATTGGGGAAAACAGAATTTCTGTACAAAAAAAAAATATTATTTTTTTTATTATTTATTATAGAATGCCTATTTAAATTCCTACGTACTGCGTGACAGAGTCAGTGAATCAGGGAATCAGTGAATCAGTGAATCAGGGAATCAGTGAATCAGTGTCGAGGGTAAATATATATTAAGATATATCACGAAAGGTAGTTGTTGCAAAACGTCCTTTAACGGGTTACACCTTCATGTCCTCGGTTCATGTTTTGACGTATGTATTGTAAATCGCTTTCTTCTCCTGGTTGGAGATAATGCGGTAAGTGTTTACAATGTACTACCTTTAAAATTAACCGTTTTTGCTTTTTAGAAATAAGCACCACATTAAATTACTGAATTTAGTGTTGTGTCGTATGTTCAACGCAAACCCCGTGCACTTCACATTGCAGCTAACAATAGTAGCGCTATGGCTGCTTTCGGTGGCGTTGACAATGATAAAATAACACATTACCGAACTGTCGATACGCCAGCGTATCAACGTTTAACTGTTAATTTGGATTTGCAAATGCAGCCCATTGAGCAATTGCGCCCACAAATACGACTTTGACGGCATTTTTAAAATTTTGCTAAGAAGATTTATTTGCAAGAACATTGCTTTCTAAAGCTTGGAATGCATACAAAAGGCATTTCAACGTCGAAAGCAAAGCAAACCTGTTCAAGGTCATTCAAGTGTGTTTGAAACTCATATTCGAATTTACACAGTTCACAGTTAATAATGAAAAACAACATCAGCCAAATGGCCACCACGATCACGCTTACAGGACCATATCCTTTTCATGAAAATTTTCCATAACCAAATCGCAAAGTCGCTGCTCTATCTCCTCGATAGCCTCACGAATTATATTTTTGAGGTCTTGAATCGACGCTGGGCTGTTGGCGTCGACCTAACGATCAGTACAGATACGAGCTTTACGTATAACTTATCTTTAACGTGGCCACAAAGGAAGAAGTCGCAATGAGTTAAATCACAAGATCTCGGTGGCCAATTGTGATCACAACTTCGAGAGAGATGATTTTTCGATGGAAATCATTTTCATGACTTTTCAACTTAGTTATTTAACTCAATTATTAGTTAATTAACTAGTACGCTTTCTTAAAAAATGCTTCAACTTTCGCATGGAATTGTTTCCATGTTATCTGTAAAGTCGTTATTTAGTTAATAAATGTATGTTAATTTTTAGTTATTACTCACTTGAAGGAATTTGTAATAAATCTAGATGGCTACGCTGAAGATGTGGAAGTGCTATTGTGACACTCTTGAGGTAAAAGTGCGATATGTACAATAGGGTGTCCAAAAAACCAGGCTCAACCTTATTTTGAAATCTTATAATGTGAAGTATTTTTGAGATTTTGTTAAGATTTTTTGGAAAAATTAAGGGTTTTTGACGATTTTTTGTATTTCACTCACAAGCTGTTGAATAAAAAGCATTTTCTAATTGTAGCTTCTATACTTCGATATCATTATTTCGACTGTACTTTTTTCTACTTTGACTCCAGTTGTGCATACAAAAATGTAGGGGTATGGCACCGTAAGTATTCCTTAACTATGCATTTGATCATTATTCTGTTGACAGATCCAGCTGCCCACAACTTAACATGTTGCTAGATTCAAGAATCAAAAACGAAGTGCCTAACATCACTAGCCCCCGTGTATACGAAAAATATTACTTAATCTCCCCCCCCCATGTTTCACCTGGATACTGCACTTTTTCTGTGTGTTCGTTGTTTTTACTTTTCCACATGTTCACTTGGCTCTTTGTTGGCAAATTAGCAATCTTTATGGTTTTTGTTATTACAGATTTTTCGCAGATGCGAAAGCGAAAATTCGTTGCTTCCTAGTTTACATTATTTGCAAACGTTGTGAGATTGCTAAAATTTACTATTTTGTTTATAAAATTAATCAACCTTAATGTCATAGACAATCTTATTTTTTGAGATATATATTGAGAAAGCGAATACTTAAACATTTGTTTGCGAAAGCGACTACTCAAAAAAATGTTTTTTTTTTTGCGAATGCGTAATTTTAATACACACAGTGCTCTGCGAATGGTACTGGAGCTTACTGCAGTTCCCGTTGACTCAGAAATGCTGTGGCTATTTCAACTGCACTTGAACTGTGGTCGCTCAATCGACCGTATGGGAGCAGCGTTGCCGTTGTCTTTTTTCAAAAAGTATCACAAAAAGTATCATTTTTAAAAAAAAGTACCAAAAAAGGTATCATTTAAAAAAAAAAGTATAAAACGTTTTAAAACGATTTTTATATTTAAAAATTACTTCAAATTAGGTACAAAGTAAGCACAACAATAAAACGAGGTAAAAAATACGAATTCACGTAAAGTAACAAAAACCAAAAATAATAATACAATAAAACATTAAATAAACATTAAAACTAAAAAACAACTGTCAATGAAAATTTGGCACTTATGTACTTGGTAATTATTTTTTGTAATTTTTTTTCGGAATTTGTCAATTAATTCCGGGTTTGGCTTCCAATCTCCTAAATCAGTATCTACCAAATTAAGAGCTGATAGTCTGAACTTTGAGTCTATTTGTTAGCTTATATTTCATAAGAGAAAGTTTTGAAAAAATGCGCTCAGCGCAAGCACTGCTGTGTGGCAGTTTAAAAATATATGACACAAATTTATTTAATGTAGGGAACAAGGGCTCGTTGTAGGAATTTTTCATTTTTGCTACTTTCCCAAAACTCCTCAGCATCCCTAATGTGGAAAAGGCGCTCCCATGTTTTTTCTTTTGTTAAAGCCTCCAAAGATTGATATTCGCTCACAAATACATCTGCATCTTTAATTTTATAATTAAATTCAGATATTAAATCGAAATAATCTATATCAACATTTGATTTGATCATAGAGGGATCTAAAAACAAAAAGTATCAAATTTAGTATCAAAAACAAAAAGTATCAAAAAAGTGGCAACACCCAAAAAAGTGTCATTTTGATACTTTAGTATCATCAACGGCAACGCTGTATGGGAGTATCGTTAAGTTTTTCTGGTCTTGCTGATTTAGAACGGTTTTTCATGCATGTTAAGTCTACGAATCTCTCGGAGTGATTTGCCCTGATTGTGAAATCGTATAATTAGTTCCCGTGTATCGTCAGATCGATACATTGACACTGTGAACATTTCAAGCAGATCGGTGGAGTAGTCAGGCTGCAATACGGTTCAGGCCTAGAGATGGGAGTTTACCCAGTATTTACCAATATATCGTATTATATACTTTTCCTGGGACTTTATTTGAGTATTTATACAATTTGAAATGAGTAAAATTTTGCTTCAAGCTTGGACCGTTCACCAAAAAGTGATCGTAAAAACTACAACCAAATCATCAAGACTTTTGGAATATTTTGAACCTCAAATTATATGGCAAAATGCGACCCTTTTACGTTATATTTTCTCAATTTAAGGCTGAGTTTTTTTTCTCAGTGTAACTTTGTAACGACTATCAATTTAGCTTGGTTGTATAGAAGTATACTTTGCTAAAAATTTGAACTTCGTTCCAAAAATTCCATAAAAAAAATCATGTAAGCTTTGATTTTTAAATTTTCCCCATAGCCAATGAAAAACAGAGCACTTTGCTTTCAAATGCAAAATTTTCTTGTTGGAGACGGTCATAATGCGGCCCCCACACGTTACAACTTTTAATTCAACTTGACTAAGTTGAATAGCAAGTTGTAACGTGTGAGGGCTAGTTGGTCGTCGGTTGGATGAAAATCAAAATATTTTGATTTCTGTTCAAGTTGGCCAACCTGGTTGGTACGTGTGAGGTCTTGTCATTCAACTTCTCTACTTCATTCGCATTTTGTCATTGATGAAGTAAACACATTTTTGTACCGGTGTTTTGAAAAAATAACATAAAATGAAAGTATGTGTGGAAAAAGTGATTGATTATATTGAGGAATATTAAAATTGACCTCAGTTGTGGCAGTCAAAGTAAAAAACCTATTAATTGACAAAAAAAATATTTAAAATAATAACATATGCGTTCATGTTGACACTACGAACAATGTTTGCAAATGAGATTGGATAAGAAATTGGTTGTAGTGTGTGAGGAGAACGGCCAACTTGCTTCTTCATCTAAGTTGAACGAAAAGTTGTTACGTGTGAGGGCCGCAGAATACTAGACAAATTGTGTTTTCCTAAAGGATTTGTTCCGATATTGTATTTAACTGTAGGATCAGGCTAAATAAAAAGGTGAGCTCTCCCACTAGGAGTTTTTTGTAATAGTGTTGCTTAGTGAGTTTTTCTTCTTGTCGTGGTTGTCGGTTTCCGTGGTATTAGTGGAAGGATTCACATTTGGAATATTGCCTTTGCACCAGATAGTGGATCATAGGACAGGAAATGTTGTTTGCCTATTCCCTACATCTACATCAATTGGTGCAACATCGAAAGATCTAGCAGCAGAACATATTTTTATCTCTCAATAAATCGCCAGAGAATCGTTCCAGCATTGTACAGAATTTCCTCTTAGTATACATCACCACTGCACCAAGGTGCCCAGAAATTAGTGGTTCAATTTCGTCTGCTCAATTCATATCAGTGCTTTCTCTGTTAAATTGGTCGGTTCATTAAATTTGTAATTGTTTTCCCCCGATCATTTAGTTAATTCCATTAAATTCCTAAGTTTTGTTTTACCTAAAAAATCATTTCATTTTCTATAATTGCTACTAAGTAATTTGATAACGTAAACTCAAGTTCGTATAAGTAATTCTAGTTGTTTTTTTTACCTTATCATGAAATGAATTAAGTTCCCTTTCTTTTTAAGAATTTGTATACGGTCACCTTCTTTTCAAATCTCATACGCATACCCAGTCCCTTTCTGAGAAGAGATTAATTCCAATAGGTCTCTTTTCTAAGAAAACACCAACACTCCACAATCAATTTTCATAAATTCTGGTTCATTTTTCCATGTTATAAGGTTCACTTTCTTTTGAGTGTAAGTCGTTATTAATTATTTTATTTATAAAATGCACTAAATGTTGCTGTACAGTGTGTTTGTGCATCTGCAACATAGATAATACCCACCCTTTAGGTAAATATCCATTTTCCCCAATCTACCCATATTACCGGATATTTACCCCTTTCCCATCTCTATTTAAGCCGACACACATACATACATTATATTTTATATATGTATGTATGTATGACCGTAGGTTTGCATAGAATCCATGTGTCTCGTGTACCGAATACTTATACACTTGGCTATTAAAACGTGTACGTTAAAATTGAAGGTGTATGAATGTAATTCAACTAACTAATTTAATAACAACATTCACAAAATGTACAAAATTTTGATTTTATCTGAGTAATTCTGTGGCTTGGGTCAATGTCAAAATATTCACTCTTGAGAAGGTTTAACTTTTACCTTTAATTTATAAAGCTGTTCTGGGTTACATTTTAAATTGGGAGTTCAGCTTTATGAACGAGAGCAAGAAAATAAACCTAATGCAAATATCAACTCAAAACAGCAAAATCTTGACATTTAAACGCCAATCCTCAGAATTTATATTATTTTCCAATAACTTTTGTGTTCAAAAAAATATGCATATCATACATCCAAACACCATCTATCGGATCCTCACATACATACACAATTTTCGCATGTCCAAACATAGAGGCAAATCGGAACATAAATATGCATTTTAAATAACTCCACCCCAGTGCACAGTGCTTGGAAAACGAAATATGTTATAAATAATTCTTACAGCGATAGCCAAAGTGTTTTCGAGTTCACCTGGCAGTTTTTTTTTTTTGGTTCAAATTGGTTCAAAAGTTACTATAAAACCCTTTTTATATTTTTAGAAAAAAATTTAAGGAAATGTGGAAAACTGTTTTACAATACATGCCCAGACATATTTTCTACGTAGTATTGAAGTACTAACGCATCCATTGATACCAGCGATTATCCCTTTTGGTAAACTAGGGAATACAGGCTTTTTTTGTGTGGAGAACATTTTTTCTGAAAATTGGCGATTGCCCGGCATTTAATTGCGACACTTGATGTAAAACTGCTATGCTGAAAATTTGAGAAATCGGATAACTCTCAGCCGTGCCGCATCGAGGTCAAAGCGAAACTTTCAGAATTTTTTTAACGGGGTCTATATACCATCTGGTAAAAATTGGTCAATATCAGGCAATGGTAACACGTGGACCAACGAGATCAAATATTTGGGAAATAATTCTGGAACTTCGGTTCGACTGGACCTGCAGGAAAAAACTTCACAAGTTTCTACTTTCAGAAAAATATAGATTTTGCGCATATTTCTCTTTGTGTAATCAAAACATTGTTACAACCGGTTTGAAAATAAATACCCCAGTTTATATCTATATTATATAAAATGTTCACTTTTTAAAAAAGCCTTACATTATTCAAATTGGATCACAACTTTAGCTTTGGCCAGCATTCGAAGTTGTTCATACCTGAAAGAAAGACTCGACTATGAGTGTGGCCTTCGACAACAATCGACCACCTATTTTCCCCCATGAACAACAGATCGATACATACCACCTTTTCATCGTAAAAAAATCCCCTTCAGCAAAAAATGGAAGTCATTTCTAAAAGCAATTTATCTCTACAAGACATCTCAGACAGGGCGACATCTTATCGTGTAACTTCTTAAACCTCCTGACGGAGAAAATAATGAAAAATGCAGAAGTTAATAAAACCGGCAATCTGATCACCAAGGGTCACATTCTCCTCGCATATGCGGACGACATTGACATCACCGGAAGGATCGAGCGAGAAGTAAATGACGCTTTTTCTAGAATGGCGGTGAACGAGGACAACACAAAACGTATGCTCGTAGGCAAATGTCGCGCCGAAAGACAGGCGACATAGTGAATGCCGGCACTTGCACGGTCGAGGTAGTGAAATTTATATACGTTGGCTCCGCTATCAACAGACATACTAATGTCAGCATCGAAATAAAGCGAAGGATCGTACTGGCAAATAGATGTTATTTCGGGCTCAACAAACGAATGCATCCAAACGCTGCAGCCAGAAAGGCGTTGGCCGACAACTACCACAGAAGACGCAGACAGGGAAGACCGAGACTCTGGTGGAAGGGCCAATTGGAAGAAGATATGCAGATCCCTATTATCACGAATTGGAGAAGACCGAACTGCTTGGAACTCATTAATTAAGCAGGCCACGACCAACAACAGGTTGTAGAGCCGACCCAAGTAAGTATGTCGTTGCAGACGAGTCGATTATGTTTGTGAGAGATAGAGAGTACGCGGTAGTTACTAAAAGCTGGGTCCTATTAAGAAAGCCCAATAGTTGTTATGTAACCCAAACAAAATCAAAGAATTCCCGTTGAAATGGGATAAACGGTGAATAAAAGCGAAAACACTCCATCGATTTCCATGGTCAATGTCTCACTTTATGATTATTTATTATTGTCATTGCGATTGGTTGTGACTCTGACTTACTTGGACAAATTAGTGAAATAAAGATTTACTAAATTTGTTTATAACTCCGAAACTGTCATTACGGTTAAAGGGCAGGTGTGGTGTCATCCTAATATGTACAAACTGAAGACAGGCGTTAATGTTGAGAGGAATTTTGGAAAAACGAAAGATATGTACGAACATACAAGGCGTGTATATGTATCTCATATTCATCTGATAGTGATCAGATTAGAGATAAAGTGCGAAAAAAAATAGTTGCCCATTACGATAAGAGGGTTGCCCTTCGGTAATTCTATAATAAAATGTATTTACTTGGAATTTGAATGGGTCCGTCTGCCGTCAGCATGGTGTGCTGGTTAGTCGCTCCGTAAAGTTGTGGCGGCTGTGGATGAACGTGAGGGATAGCCGCGATTACTGTGTATGTGCTTGCGAGTGATGGCAACTCTGGTTAGTCGGTTGTTATTGGCGTAGAGCAACACATTCGTCAGCCAGCCACTGTAAGCGTCGTATCATGTGAATGAAGAACGAACGCGCAGAGATTGTGATTCAAATGTTTTTATTAAAATTAGCAAACTATTTACAGGTGTACAAATGTACACACATCTGTCTACGTGTTACTGCCTGTGTGTATCTCTCACCACCCTGAGGATTAGTTTTCTATTTGATCGTCTCATTTACACCTTCTGAAATGGTTGTTTTTTTTACAATTTAAAAGTGCACTTTGCGGCGAAATCGATCGTAAGCCACATCACAGTATTATTCGTTGACTTATTTTTTTTTTTATAACATTTGGATTTTTTTTCTTCTGATTGTGCTGTAATCAGCGCATATCGACGGAGATTTAGACGGTTGGGCGGTAAGTCGATGTTGCTGTTGTTGGTGTCGTTCTCAGCATTCTATTGCGTTTCTAGTGGTTAGCCGTGATCGTGTTGTCGTTGTTGCTGTTGTTAGACCCAATTCGACAAATACGCAATGCAACGACATTCCCACACACACACACACACACAGAGATGCACATGCACGGCCACCGACAACAGCAGTCCAAAGAAAAACCAGTTGCCGCTGCCCCAACTTTGTGACTGCTTTTTTGGTCTGTTTTATTGCACTTTACTCTGTGATGCGACTGACGTTTCCACCCCGTTTCGTTAGCACATTCAGACAAACCATTATTGAATGAGTTCACACTTGCATGCGTCCGTTTGCTTTGCGTTTAAATCGCACGCATTTATTTAACCGACACTATGTGTGCACCTATGTATGTTTGTCCGTCTGTCTACAAGACTTGAATGAATTTGTGTATGGATTTACGCTTATATGGATGTGTGTAGCAGTCTAACGCGCTACAATTGAAATCAACTTTTTTATTTGGCTGTTGCGCGTGATTTGCGTTTGTGTAGTGTGCTCCAGTGAGTGACAGACAGACGACGACAGTTAACCGAACGACCGCATCCGCGAAGTGAGTACGTTAAACAACGTTAAATAACTGAACTGGGAGCACAGCTGTCATAACAGATCGAGCCTTAAAATTGCCATACCCCGTAACACGTTCTCGCCCTGCATACTACATGCGGCCACTCACAGCTCACAGCTGTACGTATTGTAGTCGGCATGAAGATGATGGAGAACAAGACGAAGAAGCAAACCAGTATCTCGAATGCGACAACAACAATCACACGAACGCAGTAGGCACGCTTGTAAATATCGGCACAAGATACAAAGCGCGCAGAGCAATGAAATGAAACAAAGTTCTATTGAACATGCTTGCTCGCTCGCTCCGCTCCGCTCCATCTGATAATGTGCACATAGTTGCCAGATTTACCGTTTTTGTCCTTGAACTGGGCTGGCAGGAGGGTGTACGGTGACTGGGGTTTTTAATTTCCCCACCTTTTTTTTAACTCCCGGGAATCGGGAATTTTTCAAAGACTTCCCGGGACTTCAAAAACATTTTGAAAACTTCAAAATTGTATTTAAATCAAAACTTAAACATATATACATTGTACTATCTCCCTGCGGTTAACACCTCTCATCAACGGACACTGTATATGATGATATTGAAATGATTAATAAAAAAATCCTGTACAGTTAAAACCCACAATCACAGTTGTAAAAAATTCGTTAAATTATTTAATTTGTTGGTACTATTTTATTCTCAGCAATCGGGAAGTAAAAAATCGGCATATTTCCCGGGAAATACGTGCCGGGTTGAAAACCCTAATGGTGGCAGACTGTCAAAGCAATCACCTCGAACCCATGGCTTGTGCACATGCTGTGGAATTCATTCACCGATAAATTTCTCACATGGAAAATGTGAGATAAAACATAAATATTACCAGAACTCTGTGGTCTTCACGAATAACAGCGTACGTTATAATAGTAAACTTCACAGGAGAGCGAAGACAAATAATTTTTAAAATTGCGTCTTCTGCAAAAATATTAACTTAAATTGTTATAAACGAAGAAGACAGCGCAACGTATCATTTGGTTTAAAAAAAATTTACTTAAATGAAAACTCCTTTGACATCAACAAATCAAAATCCTCTATAATCTACTTAGAACTATAGTGTCGCAATCTGAAGTTCTGGTAGTGTAACTTATACTAACACAATAAAATAATTATAGAAATCGATAGTTCATAGAAACTAAAGGGATATTTTTACGTATTGGGTTGTTTGTCACGAAATTCCTATTGCTACGTGTATAAGCTGACATTTGAATGTGCTCCAGTTTATTTGAAATAATTTTACTTAGAACTCACTTTTCACTCTTGGAACCCCAGCAAAGTTTGCAACGATTGGCTGCACCAGAATCGTCATCTCCTTAGCGTTTAAGTAATGACCGCTTTGGTATTAATTTTGGCGCGATTTTTGATCTAGAGTAAATGTCCGTATACGCCTATAATCAAGACATCCATTGGTGTGATGAAATACATTTGTGCAATCTGAAATAATTTATACTTTTACAGAATATTTGTGTGTTCGCGAAAAAAAAGATCTTAGGAACACAAATAGTTGTTACAATTTGCAATGAACTTGAAAATAATCGTAGCATAATCTTATTATATTCTGCAAGGGCTGCAGCATATGCCACTAAGAGTGTATACCCTAACTTTAACTTTTCTAGATCTTGGGATGGAATTTTTCATATTTCAAGATTATCAAGTAGGAAAGCTTCGAGTACGAGGCCGGGTCACTAAGTCCGTGACATTTTGAATTGTTCTGCTCTGGACTGAAAGTCCAACAGTCTAAGCTTACTCTTGTCAAAATTTTAATAAGCCGAAAATTTTAAAAAAATAACCTATGCCAACAACAACAAAAATGGATTTGGGACCAGTGTCCAATGTATGTTCCAGTAACATTTTTACATTTAAATGCTGCCTTCGCCCGACCAATCTTGTCAACTAGTTGCATTTGTAAAAACAATATAAATATAGCCAAACCCCGGGACTTCTTGCCATAAGTGAAAATCATAATAACAATTAATTTTGTTCATTATAGCGTAGACAGACGGCAGCTTTAATGTGCATTAGCAGACTGAATTCAATTTAACGTGTTAATGCGCATTAACGCGGGTTAATGACAAAATCCAACTGTATTTAGGTATTTCCTTATGGCAACGAATTCAAGTTCGACAGCCTATATCGCAATAATCTACAAATCAGTACTCATTCCATTAGTTTGGCCACGCACAGCTAACACCTCTGTCCAATAAGGACAATGACATGATCAACATTCCAATATTATGGCGCATATACCGTTTTTATAAAAGAGCGTGGCGCGTTTTAATGATCTTCAAACACATAACACGTCAAAAGAAAAAGTCGTTCAAAATTGTAAGTTGTATGGACGACCTTCTGTCCAATTCTTTTTCCACGATACTTTTCGATGTCTCTTGGACTAGTCTAAAATTCGGGACAACTTTTTGACAAATACCTTTGATTTCAACCCACGGTCTACAATTAATGGGGGGAGGGGGGTTTAGCTAAATCATCTGGCAGCTATGGCGCTATTTGATAACGGGAGAAGATCGTGTGTCTCTCTCTCTCTCTGTATTTGTTACTACTTGTTTGACGTACTCTCGGGGCAAACGAACTACTCTCGGTGCAAACGAACTAGAACAGCTGTTATCAGTATAGTGTATTAAGAGTACCTTACACCGGTATAAAAGTCTGAACACCTGAACATGTGGCCAATACGCGCTGAATAAGTTGAACCAGTTGTTCGGACATATCTCCCAGTGTAAGGTGCCCTTAATATTTAGTCTGTTCGATCCTCTCGGTTGCTGTTATTATGTCCACGATGTGGTTATGAGAACGACAGATAATCGTTCTCACGCTTTGTTGTTTCTAAGAGATGAACAGATGAAAAAGCGCGCAAAAATGTTCTACAGCAGAAATGCAAAAAAAAAAAAACGTTAGATTTAAGCGTAAAAAGTCACTCCAATTTGGTTTTCAATGCGATAACAGTTCTTCTAACGATTAGGTTAGGTTAGGTCAGTTGATGTTAGATGGCGCTGACTTTCAGATCGTCGTAGCATGTAGACCCAATAAATGAGATTTTAGTTAAACCACGATTATGTAAAACTCAGTTTCAAATAAAACTGAGTTTAAACTTCAAATACGTTTTTGTGTGGTCAGTCAAATTAATCCGCACTTTCAGCTGTTGATGTGCAACACGAACAGTTTTAACAGGAAACGTATCGCCCATTTACTTCAATAGTGCCACAATTCAAAATGCACTTTTTATTTTTTGGCTCTTATTTGAGTTGACTTTTGTTCGGCTCCAGTTTATTCGGGAAAACCGTGACTGTTCCCTATATTTGCTCAGGAAGGAGCAATTGAAAACTTTAAACGGATCCACTGAAACAATCGTGTTTTGAGTTGTGACACTATTGAAGTAAATGAGCGATATGTTTCCGGTGAATAATTAAATAATATTAACCTTTTGTAGTGGACTTCGGAGGAAACAAAGATATATTTTAACAAAATGCGGCATGTAATTACATTATAATCGATTGGGAAAGTTCTGAAACCAGGGGCCTGAAAAAAGGTACAGACCGAGTTCAACTGCAGCACAAACACTGCTTTTGGCCAGACAAGATTTTAAGAAAATATAGAATTGAAAGGCGCTGCTAAATCAACTTTGACACGCGCAGAAGACACATGGTGGTGGTCGGAAATCAATAAATTACAGCATCAACAACATAACATAGCTGCATCAGTTACATAATTTATTTTATTTGTGGAAGTTGGTGAACCAAAATAAGTTGGATTCTTCTTCTTTAGTTGATTGCTGATTAAATGGCCAACATTGGACGATTAAACTGCAGTTCAACATTGTCTGAAAAAATAATTTTTGAAGTTCAACTTCAGTTTCAACACAGAGCGTTGAAGAAATGTTGTAATGTCTGCGACAGAAGATTGGACCAGACACGTACCGTTCTAAAGATTCGTCGTAATCCCATCGCTCATTCAAAATTGAAATCTTACAGCATTATTATTTATTTTATTTATATTATTTGCGGAAGTTCGTGAAACAAAATCAATTTTGATTTTTCTTTTGTTTCTGCGACCGCTGTCACAGGAGCCACGCAATAACCCCCAACCGAAAAATTAAATAATCCCAAAAAAATAGCGAATAATAATTGCATATATTCATAATGTAACAACCCCCAAATGAAATAAACCCCAAAAATATTGTATTTGGGTATTATTCAACTAAATTTGTGTGTTATTTCATTGTTTTTCTTTTGGCGTTTTATTTAAATTGTTCAGCTATGTCATTGGGGATTATTTCATTTGGGTGTTATTTCATATCGCCGCTGTCACAATCATATCTCTAATTTACTTCAATAGATTCACAACTCAAAATACGATTTTTTCAGGAGAGCCGTTTAAAGTTTTCAATTGTGTCTGACAAAGCAAATATAGGGGAAAAAACTCATAGGTTTCCCGAATAAAGCTGAGTACTGACATATGTGTGTATAATACACGCAAAACAAAAGTCAACTTAAATACGAGATTTACAGCTTTTTAGCTGAAAAATAAAAAGGAAAATAATTTTGAATTGTGATATTTTTGAAGTGTTGGACGATTAAACTGCAGTTAAAATGCAGTTTTTATTTCCATGTCGCCGTAGTTAAACAAGTCATGGAAATGTCACACAAACGCTAATCATTCTCCTAATTAACTGCGTGCCGCATAAGTACAACATATCGTCTATGTAGAACAAAAACTCATCATCTACATTTTCATAGTTTTGAGTTATAATGTGTTTTATATAACAGTTATCATTAAAAATCCAATATTTCGATAACAAATATTTTGAATACCACAATTTGTTAATTATTAAATACAACATTTTTCCACCAAAAATTTTTGCATACGTTGTATACTGTTATATCGACAAAAACCTTAGGTAGATAATTATGTTTTCTTCACAAATTTTATCGCAAACCTGCAGTTAGTGAGTTATAAAAAAAAAATCTTTGTAAATAAAATAGATATGGGTAATTCCACCAAAAGGTCTACCGTGATGAAAAAGTTAAAAGTTATTAAAATCACATTAATGTAATATATTACTATACAAAAATATTAAAATTTTAATGAAATTAAAGAATTTCACGTGTATTTACTCAAAAATTTACGAAAAACAATTGCAAAGTGGAAAATTTTAGTTTTGGATCATTTTCAGATTTTTAAATGCACATTTTTTTTAAAATTTCCTTCGTAAAGAGAGGCTTATTATAAATAATCTTTCTAAGAGCATAAGAAATCTTAAATTGAAGAGACGAATCAAAAGGAATGAAGAATAACGGTACTTTTTGGTCTAATTTGTCTATATGATAGTCATAGAAAAAATGTCACGTTCGACATGTCACGTTCGAACCAACCTAAAAATTAAATGTAAAAAAACTATCCATGATATTTCTATGAAATAAAGAGGATACGAAAGCTTTGTCATTTTTTAACATTTTACAATTTTCATCGATAACATATTCTGTTTGATTTCGCTGATTCTCATGTTTTTAAAGATGTTCACGGAAACTACTTCTGTTTTTGTCGCGTTCGACCCGCTCCACAGTGACCAATTCGGCCTCGCTAGCGGCATTTAATTAAAATTTTCAAATTTGAAAAAACTTTATTTTTTTATAACAATCGATAACAAATACTTTCATTAGATTTTTATCGATTTTTTGAAGGCTCAGCTTACAGTTGATGAACAGCTGTGAGCTGTCAAAGTTAACATATGTTTCTGAAAGTGTTGTGCAAAATATTTCCACCTTTTTGAACATTGTTTGTATATTCATGTAAAATTTGCAACTTTTATTATTTTGATTAAAAGTTTTGTTATATACTAACGGCAGGGTATGTATTATATAAAAAAAAGTGTTTGTGACCTGTCTATATATATGTTATTTATAAAACGTAATCGTATGTAAGTGTATTAGCAACTCGCCCATTATAACGTACACCTGTCTTTCGTGGAGTAGAACTTAAAAAATGCACATTTGTTCAGTCTAGCTTTAACTTTTCCTGGATGTGTAAACCATTGTGTGTCGAAAATGTCCTAAATGAACTGCGAGTACATGCGAGCCTTCAATTTATTGTACTTTTTAGGCAAAATGTCAGTGTCAAAACGCACCCTTTATTTAATATGGCACGAAGAAGCGATCCCCACCAAGAAGTTTCTCGCCGTGGAAAATTATGCTTTTGGTACCGTTTTGAGCAAAATTAACTATACTCATATATCGATTACACTATATATCGATTCAGCGTCGTCTTACGAGCACTGGCCTCTGGATATGATATAAAGACGGAGGCATTCGGACTTTACGCAATAGAAACTGCCGAAATTTTTGTTAGTCTATACCCCTGGTTTTACATGCCCTCGTCTGTTCACAGAATTTTAATTCATGGAGCAGACATAATCAATAATTTTTCGCTTCCAATTGGTATGATGTCCGAGGAAGCGCTTGAAGCCAGAAATAAAGATTACCGGAACATCCGTGAAAATAATACGAGAAAAAATTCCAGGAAAAATACAATGGAAGATATAATTAATGCTCTTTTTGTTTCTTCTGATCCATTAATATCTTCATTGTCCAACGGCTCATCAATTTCCTATACCAAAAATATTGGTTTCGATAAGGAAGTTAAAAGCTTGCTTATAATGCATCATCTTGAAGATGATTTCTCTGAATCTGATTAATATTTTCTTTTTATAATATGGTTTCTTTTTTAGTTGATAATTTTTTTTCTTATTTTATGTATACATATATGGTGGAAAATGTTAATTGAACTTAAAAAAAAAAAAAAAAAAAAAAAAAAATTAAAAAAAAATTACAAAAATTTTTAATTTTTTCCCAAAAATTGTTTTATTTTTATCTGAATTGGGGAAAAAAAAAATTTGAAGCTATTTTGTTTACTTTGGAAGCTATGAATAAAATGCCGCTAGCGAAGCCAAATTGGCCACTGTGCGCTCCCTGTTTTGTCCTTATTTTGTTATCACTATTTCGCCTGAAAAAAACTAAACCACCGGTGATAGTACTACTATGGACCTGTACGAATATGTATAAGATGAATCTAAAATATATTTTATTCTGACCTTTTTTGCACTTTGAATGTGTACAACGGTCACGTTCGACACCGTGGAATTGCCGATATGCGCATATCGATAAGCGCAAAAAATAAACAATGTAAAATTGTGAAATAAAATGCAAAAAACTAATTTTTCGCAAAAGTGTAGTTGATGACTTTTTCTTCTACATAGACGATATGAAAAAGATGAAAAAATTTTTAAAAATGTTAAATTAATGAACATAAAATACACAGTTATTTAAATAAACTATACGTTTCAAACTGCGATCTTTTTTCTACCTGTAAGGTGGTAAGCACTAATAACGAAAGGAAGGCGTATGCAAACAGCTGATTAAAATTTTTGACATCATTTTGATTGTCAATCGCAAGGTTTACATTTCAACATTTTCGTATTAAACATTTAAATCAAAGAATCGGAATACAAAAAACCAAACAAAGAATGTTGGGGCTCTCAAAACTATTCAAAATAAAGTCATAGCTCGCTAAAAATTTTGCCCTGAGTTGTAACTGCCTGCTGTCTGACATTTATATATCAGAATTTGACAATGAAAATACCCAGTGTTGTATCTGAGTTTTTGTTATTGTGCAATTTCGTCTACCTTTAGTTATTGTACCATGCATACATACATAGATTTGGTGGAGTATATGTCCTCTTGGTTTATAAATATACGGAAAAAAATATAAAACAAGGCAAACGCTATTGTAAACTGACAACACTTGCTTTGCATGTACCAACGACAATTGTAGAGGGTAATTTAATATTGTCAACTTCTTGGAACAACAACAGAGAGGACCGCCCATCTCATTCATCTGGTGTGTTTCTGATAAAAGCTAATTCACAACAGGGTGGGGGAATGGATCCATAAACAATAACAAAATTACTCGAAAGGTGTAGTTGCGATTTGTTTTCATGCGAGATCAAACAGCTGCTGTTGTGACTGATTGTGAATCCAAAGGAGCAGGTAACTGAGAACATCTGTTCGAAGGGATTTATGTCAATTGAGGATCGGATTTCAACGAACCATGCGCCGCCATGAAATACATACATCATAATTTTTATTAAAACATACGGCGAACAAATAACTGACAACAATATGGACACACGAAGTCCCAGTGCAAATGGAGACCAAAGTGCACCGTATGTGCAAGGAAAAACTGGGGTAATCACGTTAAGTTCTCTCTTCTTTATCGATGTTTCAGTACACAAAGTCGGTTATAGTAACCAATAATCTTGAAACGTATGTCGCTTAACTACTAGACCAAGTTACACAATTAAATAAAACTTGATTGAAAATATGAAACAACCCAACATTTGAACTTTGACCTCTAAGCATCGTCCAATTATCAGTATTTATTGTTTATACAAATGAACACCAAATTTTGTTCAAATCCACCCCAGAAATACAACGACGATTAACCTGGGTGCGTCACATGTTAACATTGACCGATGTGGCTGAAATTTTCGGAATTTAAGAACAAGATCAAGTGTACAAACTGTCACTCTCTGTATTGTTTCGAAAGTTGTCGTTCCGGTCAAACGACTTTAAAAGTCGTAAATCGTATTTCGTTCCAAGACACCTCGGCTCTTAAGTGTCTCGTTTAATGTGTTACTCTTTTGGGTCGTATCAAGTGATATAAAATGTGACTTTGGACCAACAGAACTGAATTTCTAAAATAACAATCTTTAATAATCCCCCAGTCCGATGAAATCCGATTATGGAACACTGTGTGGCCTTAATCCGACTGAAGGCTATAAAACCGCAAATGTTGTAATCTACTTGGTTACCTTTCAAATTAGAAATTAAACTTCATGCGAACTACTTACTTCCTGTGGCACGTCTAACCACGGTATGGGTGAAATTGCCCAATGCGGCAACGGTTACAATGGAGTCCTTTTTCCCGCTGCTCATCTGAAATGAAGAAAAATGTTTATTTAGGACTGGTTTCATGAATAACAAGCACGAGTAAGCGTTTATTTTTTAGAAAAACAATTTAAAATTATTTCGGAACAAATCTGCTGAGTTTTCGATTGCATTACAACCTTTCAGACATGAACGACACGCCCATTCCAGTGCCTCCCGTACAAACGCTACTTATTGGTTAATATTACCAGCATCACTTGGAGTGAATGCCAGAACTTGGGAAAATATGACTTTCTTGGGCCACCAATCCGAGCTGAAACTAAACCAACCTCCAATTATTTACGAAAGTTTTGAATAAGCCATAATTGTAAGTGGAAAGTTTCACAAGGCACGTCCCGGACAACATTTTGTCGATTAAGATGATTCACCTCAACATGCTGAAATGTTTGTCTGGTTCTTTAATCAATTGCATCTAAGATAATAAGATCTCCTTCAATCTTTGATGCGCACATTTCTCATTAACAGAAAGACGCCAGAGCTTTGGGACCGAATCAAAACATGCATTGAAATATTGTGTAAGAAGTCTCACCCTATGCAAGGGATCGTGCCAGGTTGACCTTTCTCTACACGCAATGATTCGTCATTGAGCTACCAGCATCAACAGCAGATAACGGACAAGAATCAGTCACTAACTACAGTAGGTTGCTCACAATTTGTCCAAGTTATACTGTATTCAAGAGCATCAGCATCGATAGTCGTCACCTGTCACTTCAAATTGACATTACTCGAATGCTAGAAGACGGTTTGCCACCTAAATTATTTGACGCTATGTCAAACTGTTTGTAAGTGCGGAGAATAGCAGTGTCGTCGGCAAAACTGAATGTGAGTATGGTTGGGCTGGTAGGGATACCTTGTGTGAATAGAATACATAGGGTAGGACCGATTACACTACCTTGGGAAATGGCGGCTAGTATTTCATGGGCATCTGTAATATGCCGTCCACATTTGTCTCTAAATTCTCGATATTTTAAATATGACTCCAGAAGGTGGTGGGTATTTGCCGGTAAATATTTACAAATTTTGCTATTCGAGCCTACGTGCTAAATGGTTGGGCATCGTCTACAATTCTACATCAGTTAGCAAATTAGGTTGAAAATTTTAGTTGCGGGACACTGAGCAAGTCGAGAAATTGAAGAAAATTACATGCGTTTTTAATATTTTCTTTCGGCTGAAGATGTTTATATAATATCTTTAAGGACTAAACGAATAAAGGCGTTTAATTTTTTCAAAGGCTATTTTCAATAAAAAAAAATTACCCATATGTTGATGTTTAAAAATATGTTTGGAACAATTAATGTTCAATACCATAATAAAGTATTAAATGTCTACTTGTAAACTCAAAAACAAAAGGTTGCACAAGTTTGCGCAATTTTTGTATCAGGCACTTTTTTGTCGCAACTTTAAGAAGAACAAGTAATCGTGAATTAAATTTGCTTTATTGCCGGTAATACTTGTAGGTAAATATCCCACCCACACCTATAAACATGTGTTTCGTTACCTGCGGTCTATATAACATTACTTGTTGAAAGCATAAAAAAATAAGTTTTAAAAGTACAGTCGAGTCCGGTTATAACGAACTCCTAGGGACTCGACAAGTTGGTTCGTTATAAGCGAAGTTCGTTATATCCAGGGTAAAATAGGGTAGAAGCGAAATTCTTGGGACTTCAAAAAGTGATAAAGAAGATAGTTCGTTATAACCGGTGTACGTTATAACCGGACTCGACTGTATTACTGTAAAAAATTAGTTTTTGGTTAGAAAAGTGTGCGAAATCGTCAGCAGTTCAAAAAACAGAGGAGATCACATTTGCTGCATCTACGAGTCAAAGAGCGGCGGAACATAATGATGCGGATACATTAACCATTGATGCAGCTGGATCTCTAAGAAAAGCAAGTATTTGCAAACGATCTTTAACAACTTCTGAGGTTACCACTGTAAATAGACTTTCAGCGGAAATGCACAACTCACGAAAAACAAATATGAAATGTTATACAACGAAAATGTGTATCCATGTTACTCATTACTAATAAATTAAAAAAAAAGGTTATACCAGCGAACATGTCATTACAGTTACTGATACATTAGCTGCAGTGAAGCTGCAACTTCTCCGTGACCACAAAGCAACACAATTATATACATACAATTATATTCTGTGGCTTGGTGCTAAAAGGGCCAATGTCAAAATATTCAGTTTTGAGATAATTGAACTTGAATGTTTTAACAAAAACTATTTTAACTACAGCAGACAAATCTTCAAAGTTTTACTTATCAACTTGGGCTTAGATATAGAATATATTTGAATAGAATACGATCGTAAAATTAATTATCTAAAAAGTTGCAAAATTTAGAAGATAAAGATGACATTGGCCCTTTTAGCATAAAGTAATGTTTTAATTTTATGTTTTTATTGTGACATTGGCCGTCATAATAAGAACAATACCAAATAGAAAACCATTGTATTTTACTTTTTTATTATGTTGTTGCAAAGTTTATTGTAATCAAAGGATATAAAAACAAGAAATAGTAGTAAAGTAATGCAATAATAGCATATTATTGTGTTAATTCACATTCCTCTTCCATACCTTCATCTGCCAGGTAATCCACAATGTTGCCTTTAAGTCATTCAATTTTTCTGTACTTAAAGGAACAGGTTGCTTGTTGAGTGGTTGAAGCTTGGGAAGATTTCCGTGTCGTGTTTTCTTGTGATTTCTGCATATGTCAAGAGATTTAAACTCGCCCTCAAAGGAATGTTTATACAAGATACTTGGAGAGTTTGTTGAATACTGCATCCATTTAATTCGTAACCACTAAACTTGTTCATTTATAGTGTTATTTTTCCGATGTACATAATGAGTGGTTAAACATGATTTAAAATTTAAAAATTGTGTTTGGTCCAATTCTATTACTTTTATAGGGGGGGTTCTTGGTACCAAACGTATTAAATTTGCCCAATCTCGAGGCAACTCTATATCTATTTTTTTTTTAAAATACAATAATTGTTCTAAAAAATACCAAAGATTATGACAGTAAACTAGAGGCCTACTAAAAGCTGAAGCAAAAAGAGCAAATATTGATTGAGCGAATATAAAATTTTTTTTATTTAATAATATTTTAAAAAAATTTATGAATACAAATTTATAATCTTAGTGATTGCTAAAAGGGCCAACGTATACATTGGCCCTGTGTTTATTAAAAAAAATATATAACAGTGATTGCTAAAAGGGCCAAAGTAGACATTGGCCCTTTTAGCATTAAGTTTTATAGATGAGTTCATAATGACATTGGCCAGCTTTACGCTTATTTAACCCCTTCTGGGTAAAATTTAAGATTGACTGTTTTATAATTATGAAAGAGAGCAAAAAAAGAAATCTAATGCAATGATTAACTCAAAACAGCAAAATATTGACATTAGCCCTTTTAGCACCAAGCCACAGATATATAAAGCACTTGTTAACGAATGGAAAATTTGTTCCAAAACCAGGACTTGTTCTTCAGCCGAACTGTCCGTATGTGGAATAATCGTCTAGCAAGTGTTTTTCCTGCCTGCTACGACATTAACAAATTCAAGGCAAACATCAACAAACACTACTCCCTGTTTCCTTCCGTCAATACCCTTCTTTCCTATAGCTATCAAAGTACATTGTATTCATAGGGGGCATCCCCTGAGTGTTAGTAAAAAAAAAGGAAATACAACTCGGAGTCGAGCACATTTTTGGATTCCAGACTCGGACTCCGGGTAATTTTTTCAGAATGCTTTGTTGGGTTTACTGCTAAATTTTTTTTGAGGATTTTCGCTACTAAACAGAAGTTCTTATTTACTTGCGAGAACTATGCGTATATTAGACCAATAATTTGCAGCAGAAATCATTGCAAATGGGTACCGATGAAGAAGTGCGGTAGATTCCGAAACGGATCAGTATACCAATGCCTGAAACATTTTTAAAAATTTCTATTTTAAACTCGAACTCGACTAACAGAAACAAAACTGTATTTTATTTAACATTAAAAAACTTAATCACAAAATGAAAAAAAAACCTGGATCCCGAGAAATACCGAATCCCACGTGGGTAAACCGCCCAAACAGTGGATGTAATTGCATGAGGATTATCTTCGCTCCAAATACTGCAATTTTTCATGCTGACGTAGCTTGCTTGCTCACTAGGCCGATTATGTTGACCATGACATGTACGAAGTGATCGATGAACTTCGTGAACAGATTGCTCTGGAAAATGAGTCCACAGAAGAAATTCTTTATTTATTATTTCAATTGGTTTAATAGAAATACAGATTGATTTACTAAAATGTTTACGTTTTCTTTTAATTGAAAACTTTGATAGAAATCGAGTCGTTTCTTTACGAACAATTTAATTTTTTCCTAGGACGGTTCAAATTTTTGATATATTACTTTATTTCTAATAACTTAGAATACAAAAAAAGGTTTGGTATTTTGATGTTTCGAAACTTCTTTGGCTTTTATATGATCGTATGGGCTGAAAATTCTTGGGTCTCACAAAAAATATAATTTTGTAGAAATAATCCAGAGCGACCCCATGTCAAATTAGTATGATTCAAATACTCACGTAGTGTGTTTAAAATACTCAGTGACGAACCGTGTCCGTGTCGCTACACCATCTCAAATTATAATTTAAATGTATTTTCATGGAATATATGGCAATTTTTCTTTTGTACATAATGTATGTTTATTGATGTCATATAAACTCATTTGAGAGAAGTTTGTGTGTACGTTCAACTAATACAGAACGTACTAATAATTAGTAGTAGTTAGCCAAACAGAAAAGGCTAACTGAGCATAAAGGAATGATGAACTAAAGTTTAGTACTTTTTAATTCTTGGCACAACAAACTTTTTTAATACTGAGGAAATAATATTCTTCGAACTAGTACTTATTTCATTGACAACACTATGCAACAACAACAAAATGTTGGGCATGTAGAACCACTATACGTACAATTTGATGTACTGTGGTCCCATGACTCAATAGTAGAAGGTGGTAGCAATTTACCCACAACAAAAGCTCGTATGCGACCCAGGGTATTTTAATTATTAAATTCCTACATATAAATGGCAGACTGCAGGCAATTAAAACTCATGCCACAATTTTTAGCAAACTAAAACTTTATTTTTAATAATTTTGAGAGCCCCAAATTTTTTTGTTTGGCTTTTTGTTTTCTACTTTTTTGATTTAAATGTTTAATACGATAATGTAATGTCGACATATGAAAAAAAACTAACAAAAAAATGAAATGTAAACATTGAGATTGACAATCAAAATTCTGTCGAAATGAAAAAATTGCAATCAGCTGTTTACATGACTCTACCTTTAGTTACTGTGCCATGCTGTGGTCTCTTGAGTACAGAAATTGTCATCGTATTTTCCCATGCATATGATTTTTTTTAACTGCGATTTTTTGAGACATAAACTCTTATATCTCGAAAACAACGAAGAAGTTTTTTTTTAAAATAAATTGACAAACTGAAACTTTCAATATTTTATAAAAAAAAAACCATATCTTATAATAAAAATGATGTACTACAGATCATTGAAATTGTTTTATTCATTGAGGGGTCAGAAAGATACCATGGAACGCTGCAATAGTTTTTAACTAAAGATGACTTATGAATACCTTTCTTTTTTGTGGGTTCAGCGTATTCGTAAATTGAGCAATTATCCAGTAACAGGCGTAGCACCATCTTAATGAAACCGCACAGCACTACACACACAAAAAGCGAAACAAGCGAACAAAAAAGCGGAATCGTGTGCGCCATCCATATTATCAATGATGACATCACAAATGTCAATCGAATGCCATTCAAAGAACAAATACATGTAGCTGCACATCCAAATGACAACAAGTGACAAACAGACACATCACAATGCACATCATGTCCTCCTGTCAATCCATCATTACAATGCTTGGCGTCCTTTATATTGGAAGATGACTTCATAATGTGATTGTTCTGAGCAACACGAGCTAACGCACTGTGGCCATTGAGCGCTTTTGTTTTCCCATTTCCTCGGCTTTGCACAGTGGACAAAAGTGTAGCAGTAATACATTTAAATTAGAATCTTCTATGGTACTTTCAAGAGCCCTTTCTTGATAAAGGTCCCATACATAGGGGGCACCAATTTGACCTAAGGAATGTGGCTATTTGTAATTGTCTCCTGCAAAATTTTCTCTTTGGCACTTATGTCTCTTGCTCGGTCGGCAGGTTAGCAAATTAGCAAATCCACATTTCAAAATTTGTAGTGACACTTTCGCCCACTGTGCGTTGGTTCTAAAAGTATTCACATCATTAGCAGTGAATTCGTATCGTCACACACAGTGTCGACCTCCCACCTGTTCCTGGTCGACAGCACAGTTGTTGGCAGCTATCGTAGAACGGAAATGGAAGCATTTTCAACATGAGCTACTTTTGTTTGTACTGTCTGCATGTCCGTCAACCGTAAACTTGTGGCTTACAATTGTATCCGATCGGCTTAAAGGGATTTCTGCTTGTATTTCATGTCCATATCGTGTGTGTGCGAGTCTTTGGCACCGAAGCCTGCAGGCTCTTCTGCATGTGAAGAGGTCCTTTTGAGTATCCACAAGTCAGCGAATTTCGTATGACTGAACTGCAAATGAAATTAAATACAACTTTCAATTTAATTTAAATGTTTAACATGAGATGTTTGTCGTTTTCCAGCTCAATTTAATTGTTGCGTTCGTGCCGACCCACACACCAATCAAACTCTGATAACTTTATAAATCACATTAGTGTCTAATTTACGGTTTTTGTTTTTCCACAGAATGTAATGCAATTACAAAGTTTGAAACTTAGTAACCCACCAGAGCCACAAACATTTAAATGTGTGTACTCGTTAGTTATGTCTTACGGTCGGCGTCAAAAATAAGTGTCACTGTTTGAAGTTTTGTTCACATAGCAATTTTTTGTATTTGAGGTTTCTTTTTGGACCATCTCAGCAATTAGTAAAAGACGTACCCATGCCCGATGAAAAGCTTCTTGGGCCGAACGAACTGTGGCTCCTCTCAAAATATGTACAATTTGTACATTATATTTGATTTACGATTGTTGCACTGTGAAGCCGCAAACAAAGTTGATTTGGATGTGTTCTTACTGTTCCGGCTGGCAGTGTAACTGTGCGGGCCAAAGTTAAAATGAACGTTTCTCACATCTCCCAAAAGTCTCTACGCATACGGGCTAGACGATTGAAGTGTTATCAACATCACGTTGGCAATACTGGTAAACCAATAATGGCCGCTATGTCAAATTCATACCAATGACAGCTGTTTATATTATTTATAAGCAGCCACAACATTTGCATCAAAGTTTCATAGAACAAAAGTTATTCGAACGTAATTCCGTGATATTTAGCCCAGCTGAGCCATCTCAAAGTTAATAAAATGCTGTGGAGATGGGCGAAAAAAGGTGAAGTCTCGACTTCAATGAAATACACGTCGTAGTGATAATCAAATGTCTAAAGAACAGAACATATCCCAGCGAAGCATGCGACGCATATTCGGAAATGAGCTCAAGGTAAAGCCTCACATGGCACACGATTCTACACCAAAGCTCATTCATCGAGCCTAGGTTGACCGCGGGAGTGCCACAATGTTCTGTCCTCTCTCCTTCTCTATTTCTTATTTTCATTGACGACCTATTGGGTCAGAGTGTGAACTCGATTTACTCTTCTGCGGATGATAGCAACCTCTGTCATTCGTACTCATTTGATCATCGGCCAAGTCCCTCGGAGGTAGAGGACAAAAGGCGAACGATGAACGACTCACTTAACCGCGATTTGGCGACGATTTGTGAGTGGGGCCAAATGAATAGAGTAGATTTTAATGCGAAAAAAGACCCAGTGCTGTTTTTTGCCACACAAACGTTCCACTGATCCAGCATCGTCGTCAATATCTATGGGTGGTGTGTAGATCGACAAATCGGACACTTCTGATGTTCTGGGCATAAATATACAGGGTAATGCTCGTTGTGCTAGCCAAATATTCGAAGTGTCGAAAGCAGCATTCAAGTGTTTAGGCTTTTTAAAGCGGCGCTAGCAATACTTCATCCCACCTGATCTCGTTAATATTTACACCACCTACATCCGGCCTGAAATGGAATATAACTCCCATATATGTGCAGGGGCTCCAACGACGTATTTGCAGCTTCTGAACCGTTCAACTCTATTAAAATGTTTCAAATCGCCAACAATTTGTGGGTACTTTAATCAATTTATATTAAAATTTTTTTTTTTAAATTTCCATTTTTAATTACGTTGGATTTAGTTTGGCTTGAGGTCATATGACGATTCTGTTGCTTTTTTCATTATTTTATTAATAATCGTAGACCTCGATTTTCTTTTAAATTTTACCATAGTTGCGCGCCAATCTAACAAATGCAAAACAGTAAACAGATTTTTGGGGCCGCCATAATTGTTCAAGTTATGGGCAAAACACTAGCAATGATCGGTACCCGATTCACATTTTCAGTGCAACTCCGCAGCTTGAAGTAATGTTCTTCTCTATTTTCACTATAAACAAGTTTTGGCAAATCGTGGCATAAATTAGAACGCTTCAAGCCTCTCTGTGATCTGAATTTGTTACATTTCTAACAGAAGACGTTGCACCAGTTTCTTTCACCGCGTTGTTCAGTCCTTGTTGACAAACGTCAACAGTCAACAACTAAACAATGAAGTGGCCTTCATTCTGTAAATTTGAATAGGCTTATTACCGAATCCGGATATTCAGCACATAATTTTCAAATCGCAGAGCTGTACTATTTTTCGTACGCTTTTTGGTTTTCCATTTATTTTAACCAGGCATTACTCTGCTGCACTTATTCGATCCGTAAAACAGTTTAACTGAATCGCAAGTAGCTCTTGATACCGAAGGTCTGTCCCTTTTTGATTCTCTACAAAAAAAAAAAACAAAGCAACATTGGGAATCCCTTATTTTCCACACTGGTTTAAAACTGCACGTTTTGTATCTGCGGTTTGGAGGAAACCATTGATGAAAATATTATTTGTGTACCGATCATCGCTAGATATCTTCAACAATTATGGCGGTCCCAAACATCTCTTTACTATTTAGAATTTGTTAGGCTTATACGCCATTTGATAAAATACAAAAAAATAGTAAATTAAAATTTGGATAAAAATGTTTAACAAAGCCCAACAATTTTTTACAATTTGATTATAAAACTAAATTTAATTTTAGTTGCTTAAACATACGACTTTAGTTAAAAACATCCATATCTCCCCATATAAAGTGTGTTTTAATTGTTCAATGCACTTTGGTCAGACCTTAGTGCAACCGGCACCAAATTTGTTATTGGAGTCTTGAAGGCTGAATGGAAACTTTTCCGGCCCGGATATAAGCACTAACAAATAATAATACTCTCATTGCACAAGCTAGAAAGCACCTTAGATATCACGTACACACACGCCATACCGATTTAACGAGGGCTGGAAACAATCCCGTGGCAATACTATTCCAATATCATACTATCATTTCCATAGTACGGGATATTTGCAGGACTGGAAATATATGGCCATTAATGGGTTAAAGTCTGCTCAAAAATATAACCGAGCTGCTTCCTCGCCTATCGCCGTTGAAGTATTCAAAACCATCCTGCTTATTATGATATTAAAGTTTATATTTACATGCACATCATAGACACTCACCTTTTCATAATCTGCTTCGTTTTTCATTTGCAAAGGATTGAGCAGGGCTTGATTGCACATATCGTCGCCATTCCCACCAGCACTTCCACTACCTGTACCACTACCTCCGCTTCCGTCGCCGCCATTTTGTTGACTGCAACGACGCAAGCGAGCTCTTCTAAATTTTATGCAAAAGAAGATGCTGCCACCCTTTTCGTTTGTTGTAGCCACAGTACCTGCTGCAGCATTACCTTCCGCCGACTCCGGAGCACTTGCGGTCCTTGTCAAACTGCTGGGGGAACAACCCATTTTCCGTATCCTATATACGCTTTGGTAGCCGTAGTTTCAATTAGTTCCGTCTCTTTACTGTCGCCTTATCGCCCATGTGCGTCAACCTTTGACCTTCAAGGATACACATCAGCACCAGCATCTGCGGCCATCGGCTTCAATTACAAGCATTCCACAGGGAACCCAGCCGAGCATTCACTGGCATTTGATATCCTGAAATGAGATCAATTCGAATGCAATTAATTAAAGGACACGGAATAATACATCTTCTGTTTAATTCACATTTGAAGTCGGTCTGATCTGATTTCAATAAACAAGCCAACACACGCACACATTAATTTTGAAATAATTTAATGAATTATTACGAACTTATTATATAACGAGTCATTGCGGGTACGGACATATTTCATTTAAAGCATACAGATAATAGAAAATATTTCAGCATTTTGGAATGACGCTGGCCTCGCTCATGTTCAGTCCTGATCGTTGCACAGTGCTGCCTAGTCAAATTCTATCGGTCAAAAGTGTTTAACTCTTGAATAAAGTGAATCAAAAAAAAGCTGTTGGTCCAAGGTATTTTTTTCTAAATCGAAATATTTTAAAGAAGTAACTACTCCCAAACAGTCAACAGTCGGTATAACCTTTCCAAACGCACTGAGGAAATCCAGCTGCCAATTCAAGCCTGGAGGCGTTACCAGCAACCCCGGTACCATGATCGGATGCTGAAGGAACTGAAATTAATATGAAATAACAATTGTATAAATTGCTGACGACACTCAGCAAGAAACTTAGATCATGGATTGGACGCACGCTACTAGAAACGCCAAAACTAGCCCGAGTTAGCAAGGAATTCATGAAATATGATTCCGCCCTGATGACCCGACGTCGGAGAAATTGCCGCCCCACACGTGAAAAGGATTATCTTCTCCGGCAAGCCAACTGAAGAAAGTAGTGTTTCTCTTGTCGAAGTCTTTCTACTGGCCAATGATAGAGTGGAAAGCGCATACACACCAAGTGACATATCTATTAGACTCCGCACTCGCGCAGAAATAGTTCCATAATCCAATGCTATGGCCCCATGAACTATAGTTAGTATAAAAAGAAAGAAGAATTTAACAGCAGCCTTCTAGCGTTCTGGTCAAAATCAAGAAAGGTGACTTCATACTCCACATACGGGATTTCAATACGCAAGACGGGCAATAATTTAGTCACTGGCGGAACTCTGACCCAATTATTGAGAAATTAAAAAAATCCAAAAAAGTCAAAAACGATGTAGTTTGGCAGTCCATTGGAGGCAGCTACATAAAAGCAGCCAAAGAAACGATTATGAGACAAATAGGGTCTCCACTAAAAAATTATGTTAACTCTGCCAGAACAAAGTCCCACAGAGCGCATTACCAGACTTTATATTACTCAGTTAATAGGATCGTGAAGAAGAGTGCCAGGAAAGACAAAACATCGTGGAGTGATGGGATCGCTCAGGCGGAAGTTGCGGATCGTAGCATACACATGTTCAACTCTGTGAGTAAGCTAAGAGACATGTTGGAAAAAAATAAACCTCTTGTGGTCAAGAACGGGGACTTAAAAACCACAAATGGGAAGAACGTTGAGCTACTGCCAAGATGAGAATATCGAATGTAGGCCTCAGGATAAATATTGCAAAGATCAAGTTAATACCAACCATTAAAGTCGACAACTGCCAATAAAAACCAAAATTCGACAACAAACAACAGCCAACAAATATCAACTAACGAAACTACGTCAACAATAAGATCTTCACTGATCCGGTTGACAAAGCTAACATTCTGGCTAAAATATTTGCCATCAATTCGTGTCTGTCTGAAAACAGGCAACCAGTCACTGTTTTCGAAAACGTATCTAGTTCTAAACTCAGATGGTACTGCAGCACTTGTCCTATATAAGTGCTCTTCGATGCTAACTCATCCATTGGGTAATCTTTTCAACATTTCGTACCGTACAGGTATTTGCCCTTCACGTTGGAAAGTTGCCGACCCCAAAGAAAGGCGAGGCAACCAATACTGCAAATTACGGATAATTGCAATTATTCTGCGCTCTCGAAGGTGAACCACCATCTGCATAATGCTTATCTGGAGTCTAACGGTGTTCTGAATGATACACAGTATGGCTACCGCAGATACCGTTCTACTGGAGACCTGAAAGGGTTCATTTTGGAACGATGAAGTCGACCCATTCACCTCCTTGGAGAAAGCGAGGTCGTTGCTCTGGATATTTCCTAGGCGTTCGATAGGATGTTGAACGGAGCACTCATATCAAAACCTATTGTTGGTAATAATTTCTCTCGATTTATATCTAGTTTTCTTAGATGTCGTTCTGTACGAGTTGTGTTGACCACACGCGTGCCACACGGGTTTGTTCGCTCTCCATGTCTATTTCTTATTTTCATTTCTCTTTTGCGGATGGCAGCAACCACTCTCATTCATACTCATTTGACCATCGCCCAAATCCTCCAGAGGTCGGGGACAAAAGGCAATCGATGAATGACTCACTCAACCGCGAGTTGGCGACGATTTGTGAGTGAGGTCAAATAAACAGAGTAGATTTTAATGCACAAAAGACCCAGTGCTGTTTGTTGTTATACAAACGTTCCACTGATCCAGCATCGTCGTCAATCTCTATTGGTGATGTGGATATGACTCTTCATGTTCTGGGCATGAAGATACAGGGTGATGCTCGTTGGACTATCCATATTTTCGAGATGTCGAAAGAGGAATTCAAGCGTTTAGGCTTTTTGAAACGGTGCACGAAATACTTCACCCCATCACCGACAAAATTAGAATATAACTACCATACAGGATCGTTGTTCTATAGGTAGATCTGCTCCTCAGATATCCGTCGCCTACTTAGTCCTTGATGTTAGAACTTTTAGACAGAATACGCGGCTATCCAGGGACGCATCTTTTCATTATCAAATGACCGACTGACAGAACAATGCACTATGGAGAAAACTCGTTCTTCAGCCGAACTGTTCATACACATATAGAGTACTCTAGCAGCAAGTGTGTATTCTGCCAGTTGTGACAGAAAACAAATATCAACAAACACTACACTCTCCTTCCTCCTCCCGATACCTTAATTTCCTATCGCTAACACAGTGCATTGCACTAATAGGGGAATTTCGACCAACATTATTTTTTTAGTTTATTGCGATTGCGGACACTCTTGTTCGATAAAGAATGAGACTTGGTATGTGGAAGATAGAAAGAAATAAAGTAAACAAAAGTTAAAATATAAAAATCAACATAAATTTAGTGGCAAAATTACAGTTCTTTTTTATAGAAATGGGATAGGGCTTAACTGAAACTAATCACATTTTGATCGATTCTTTTAAGAAAGAAGTGCATTCTAGGCGAAAAATTGTGTTTCGAATGTGGAATAACAAATTCCTTGAAAAATGATTTAAAACCTCCAAAAGAAGGCCATCCCAAAATATCCTTGCAAGATGAAGGAAGAACTCGTGACGAAGCAAATAAAAATCTACTGCAAAATAAAAGAAAAATTGCAATTATCTGTTACAACTCGAGCAATTTCTGGTTATTTAACTCTCTCATGCCCGATTTAAAACAGGTGGGTCTAAACATCTTTTTATGCCTAAAAAATGTGTTAGTGTTATGCCAAATATGAACTGACAAGGTCCTTCGCGATACCTCAAATACCTCGGTTTACTAGATCAAAGTCAATTAAATATGGTCGATGAAAGTCGTTTCTGAAACACTGTGCGCCGTTTAAACATCGTGTGTGGGCGTATGTGTGACATTGGATTTATTTTCACACTTCTCTGTGTACGTGCAGCCGGCCGGACGGGCAGACGGCCTGATTCGATAACAACATTTTGATTTGCTTGCATTTGTCACTTTCTCTGTAGGCGTTGTTTTTCTATTCTAATGTCGAATGATGCGAGTGACATTGACCATGATGCCTCCAGACATTCTTTGTGTTTGCATTTCGATTCGTTTTCGAGCCAAGACATTTTGATGGAAATTCTGTTTTCGCTGTTCTATAGATTTTTGGCAATTCCTAGACAATTTCAATAAATAAATGAAATAAATCCCTTAAACAGACTAAGGCATCCTCAACATAAATATTGGGAATTACGAAATATGCCACATAATTACGAATTTCTACGTTCTAAGGAAGCACCAAGCAGGATATTCTAACCTGACAAAGTCGTCGGCCGACAAAGAGAACGACTGTCGACGAAACACAAACCATAAAACAGTTCAATTGCATAGTAACAAGTTTAATGCAGAGTCAATTCTAGCAACTTCAAACACTTACATTAGTTGACCAAAAAACTAGTTTCTTAACTAATTTTCGTGTTGAGCAACGAAAATGTTGGCAACGCGATGTCAATAAAATTGACAGTAATCTCAATCAGTTGACATCCAAATTTGTTGAAGTTCACGTTGTTAATACTTTTTAGTTGATATTGATATTATACAAGTATCGAACGTTTCTATAACGTATCTTTTTCTATAAAAGAGTCCTGATCGCTTAAAGAACTTTGTGCGATTGAATCGGGATAACTTCGATTCTATACTCGAACGTGTGAGGCCTTTCATTCAAAAGCGGGCAGAAAACTTCGAAAAGTCATATCTGCAGCAGGTGTGGGCCACCGTGACTATACTTTATTCCGCTTAAGCTTCTTGTTTAAAATATCTGTACACACCATTTCGTTAATTATATACAAAGACTGTGATCCCATTTACCATGTACAAACATTAATGAATGATTTTCATAAAATAATCATTTAAATATAATAATATTTCCGAATATCCATCTAAAAGAGTAAAAGACCGGCACTGCGATACCAGTTTTACCCAATACTTCCCGGGAGTAACAGATTGACTGACGTTGAATACAGTTTCCATTGAGAGTGAATACGATGACATCAAAATTTATTTATTAATTACAATACAAAGTAAATTTATATTATAATTTTGGGTCCAAGGGTAAACAGGGTGACACAGACCATTTGGCTTAATTTTTGCAGCGACAGACCAAAGCCTCTGATGGGAATCGAACCCACGACCCCCACGCTGATAGGCAAGCACGCTACCAACTCGCCTACCGGGGCGCTTACATCAAAATTTACTTTTTTGTCAACTAGTGTAATTTACAAACGCGTTCAGATTTTATTCACAATCTAAGTGCAAAAACGATTTTACAAAAATAACACATGATTGTAACAAAAAACCAAACAACTTAAAAAAAAAAAAAAAACCTCTTGGAAATAAAATCTCTTAAAAAAAAAACGGAGATCTTAAATTCAGAACAGAAAAACAAAAAAATATTTAGACTCTGTTGATATTTTTTGGAGACATTTGGCAAGTCGTATTTGTCACAGCATGCTTTCTCTCAATGAAGACTGAGTTAGAGGGACCACGCCCACTAGAAATATCAACAAACAGCATATCCTTATAGTCCTAGATCAAAATTTCAAGAAGATCGGTTGAATAGAGGATTCTCAAACCAAACTTAAATTAAATTTGATTTACATATAGATGGAAGTTAATGAGGTTGGATTCAGTTTGATGCTTTCAGCTGAAATCGGAACACCGGCTAAACTTATGGATGGAATTATTGCTTTGTCTTATTATTTGATTATGTTCGATACCAATGATAGAAATCTTAAACAGTCTGAATTTAATGTTATTAACTAAGAAAGAAAACTAAAAATGTTTTCAAAATCCTGGTATGGATCCGAACGACTTTTCCAATGGATGTCAATTATAAAAATAAACGTATCCGCGCCGTCTCTGATGGTCCTTCAACAGAAGGGGTAAGTGTTCAGCGAATTCTTCTTCTTTCAGACTTGTCTTTATAATCAGCATTAGGTATTTTTTAGCAGCTATGTCGTACTGATCGAAATTATTGCCTGCATTACCAACATGATGGATCACAGAAGCTATCGAAGTCGAGAAAAAATGAATGAATTTTTGCACGATCTGCTTGTGAAACACATTTAACGGACTAAGCACCTACTAAATTAGGGGAATGTGCGCACATGGGACAAAAATTGCAAATTTAAAATTTTCTTTTATTGTTTCTTGAACACTAGAATATTTTCCATTCATATTGGCTGCATTATCGTAACTTTGCTCGCAACTGTTTCTATAGGAATATTCAGGTTTTTCAAAAATCTCTTACTAGGCTCACAATCTTTTACGTATATAACGATAAATAACAGTTGGTCAAAATGAGAGAGATCTGCTGTAGAATACACACTAATAGAATATTATTTTGATGTTTTTAGTTCGTTGACAATTGTTTTTAACACCCGCTGTCCAACTCTATTAACAAATTCATTACAAATATTTGCAGTGGTGGAAATCATTACTAAATATTTTTTACTTAATCTTCCTGCATTTTGTAATACTTGTTTACACTAACATTCATATATACATATTATAATTTTTAATATACCCAGCTTAAGATCCCCCATTGAAATATTTTGCTAAAAATCGCAGCTAATTATTACCCTCATTTTGTAAAACATCAGGTTTAACATTTTATATTTCGTTTGAAAACGGAATTTGCGTTTCACCCAAGCAACAGCACATTCTATAATACAATAACAGTCGTTTTCCAATGCAAAAACTGTCATAATCACAAAATAAACGTTACGATATACAGAATTCAATGAAACGTAAATTACGTTGAGAGTTCATGGGGGTGTATGTCATAAGGTAAAGCTACTGATCGGTTCAACTTGGTGAACCCAGTGCGATCCTTATCGACTACATCTCAAGTCGTCTTTACAGACCTCCACGTGGTAACTCCTGGGCAACGGCGTTTTTGGCAACCGCCAAGACGACGGCTAACGTGTGAGCGGCGAACCTTTCCTCAGGTAAAGAGGTTGGAGTTGGGCTTGTAACCCGCTTCCCAAAAAAAAACCAACAATGAAAGCTAACAAAAATGATAAAATACGGACTCCCCCTAATGTTGACGACCACCGCAAACGTTTAAAGGACCATGATTTACGGATATGCACTTGGAATGTACGAACACTTCTCAGACCAGGTGCCTCTATCCAACTGGCGGATGTCCTCGAAGAATACAGAGCTGACATCACCGCAATTCAGGAAATAAGATGGAAAGGGCACGGCGTAAATAAAATGAGAAACTGCGATATTTATTACAGCTGCCATGAAAGCAAGCACCAGTTTGGATGCGGATTTGTTGTGAACAAAAGAGTACGTCACCTTGTCGCCGGTTTCACACCAGTGGATGAACGGCTGGCCACAATCAAGGCTAAGTTTTTCTTAATTAGCCTGATTTGTGCTCACGCACCGACGGAAGAGAAAGACGAAGAGACCAAAGATAAGTTTTACGAGCGCCTAGTGCAAGCTCACGACCGCTGTCCCGGCCATGACATTAAAATTGTTCTCGGGGATTTTAATGGCAAAGTAGGCAGGGAAAACATCTTTGGTCCAACTGTCAGTAATTTCAGCCTCCATGATGACAACTCCGATAACGGAATGAGGCTGATCGATTTCGCAAGAAATATGGTTATTAGCAGCACCAGGTTTAAGCATCGCGAAACCCATAAGGCAACATGGCTGTCACCTGATGGAAAGACGAAAAACCAAATCGATCATGTTGTGATAGACGGAAGGCATGCATCGAGCGTGCTGGACGTACGGACTTTCCGAACTGCCAACATTGATTCGGACCGCTACCTTTTAGCAGCCATGGTACGCACTCGTTTAAGTGCAGCAAACCCCGTACGTAACAGCACCAAACGAAAGCTAGACGTAGAAAAGCTGCAATCGCAACCAATAACACGAGCTTACTCTACGAAGCTATCTCATATCCTCCTGCTAAACCCTCCTCCTCCCGATAATATCAGCGAACAAAGGCAACACATATACAACTCCATGATGAAGGCCGCCGAAGAAGAAATTGGTTACCGAAAGCGGCAACAAAGGAACCAATGGTACGATGAGGAGTGTAAAGCCGCCACTGAATTTATGAACGTTGCATATAGGGCGACACTCGCGCCGATGGCAACGCGAGCTGTGTTGGAGCGATACCGAGAGTTGAGGAGGGAGGAAAATCGTCTATTCCGAAGAAAGAAAAAAGAGATGGAAAGACGGAAATGTGAGGAGATTGAGTTCTATGGTAATAGAAATGATGCCAGAAAATTCTACCAACGAGTAAAACATCAAAGCCAAGACTCGTCTACTGGCATAACTTCGTGTAGAGATGAAAATGGGAACCTGGTGACAGACACGTCGAGTGTGCTGAGGATTTGGAAGAAAGGTGCATGCATCAGCTAGTCTGCACCATCTGGGAGAATGAATGCATGCCTAATGATTGGAACCTCAGCGTACTATGCCCAATTCACAAGAAAGGAGACAAATCCGTTTGCGCCAACTACCGCGGAATAAGTCTCTTATCCATCTCATATAAAATACTATCTAGCATATTGTGTGAAAGATTGAAGCCAAAACTCGAAGAACTGATTCAGCCCTATCAGTGTGGCTTCAGGCCGAATAAATCCACCGTCGACCAAATCTTCACACTTCGCCAGATCCTGGAAAAGACCCATGAAATGCAAAGCGATACATACCATCTATTCATCGACTATAAAGCCGCCTTCGACACGCCGATAAGAGAAAAATTGTTTGAAACCATGTCTGCGTATGAGATCCCATCGAAACTTGTACGGCTCTGTAGAATGACTCTGAGTGACACTAGATCCTCAGTAAAAATAGGAAGCGACCTCTCCGAACCATTCACTACAACAAGAGGTCTTCGACAAGGTGACAGCTTATCGTGCAACTTCTTCAATATATTAATGGAGAAAATATTGGAAAAAGCCGAAGTTAACAAAACAGGCACAGTGAACACCAAAGGCCACATACTACTCGCATATGCAGACGACATTGACATCGTCGGTAAGATAGAGCGAGATGTAACTGCTGCTTTTTCCAGAATTGAGAAGGAATCAGCGAAGATGGGTCTAATTGTGAACGAGGACCAAACAAAATTCGTCGCGGCGAAAGAAAGGCGACATAGTGAAGGCCGGCAATTGCAACGTCGAGGTAGTGGACGAATTTGTATACCTCGGCTCCGCCATTAATAGAAATAATAATGTCAGCATCGAAATAAAGCGAAGGATCGTGCTGGCAAATAGATGTTATTTCGGGCTCAACAAACAATTCAGGAACAGAGCCCTCTCTCGTCGAACTAAAATAACACTGTACAACACTCTTATTCTGCCTGTGCTTCTTTATGGCGCTGAAGCATGGGTACTTGCGAAAGCAGATGAAGCTGTGCTGGGTGTTTTTGAGAGAAAAATCCTTCGAAAAATCTATGGCCCGATCTGTGTTAACGAGGAGTATAGACGTCGAACGAACCGTGAACTGTATGAGCTGTATCCCGACATGAACGTAGTCAAGCGCATCAAAATACAGCGATTGCGCTGGCTGGGTCATGTCATTCGAATGAATACAAACGCTCCAGCCAGAAAGGCGTTGGACGACAACTACCACGGAAAGCGCAGACAGGGAAGACCGAGACTCCGGTGGAGGGACCAAGTGGAAGTAGACATGAAAATCCTTGGTATCACGAACTGGAGAAGACAAGCAGAAGACCGAAATGCTTGGAAATCATTTATTAAGCAGGCCAAGACTAACAACAGGTTGTAGAGCCAACTTAAGTAAGTAAGTAAATTACGTTACGTTTCGAGCAGAAACGAAATTTACGTTTCCGTTTTACAAAATAAGGGCATATGTTGTTGTTATGGTTTTTTTATATTTTAAAAATCGAAAAATTCCATATCATGTTAATCATTTGTCAAATTAAGTTCGGTGTCATAAATAACTATTTTATTTGTTTTTAATAAAATTAGTTTTAAAAAGATTTAGGCATTCAATACGAATTGAAATAAAACGTTTCAAATTTCAATAGACAGTTTTAATAACGATTTGAATTCGTATCGAATGCCGTAATGTGGGCCCTGATATTTGTAAAAACACATTTCGTTTTTATTTCAGAAATTCTGAGTTTGATTTATTAAATTCCGATTTGTTTTTTAAAATCTTGAATTTGAAAAAGAAGGAACTTTGTACATATATTTTTTTAGAAATAAAAAAAATAAATATCAATGGGAGGAAATTATCATATACACAAAAAACGTCAATTAAGATGTCGATTTTATTTCTTACTAGGGTCCCCGTGTTCCCTTATGGTAAAGACGGTTCTGTACATGTACGTAGACTTATGCCGCTGAGTGTATGTATCCTTGTGTACGGAAGGATTCACATTCAACGTGAGCTTATGATTGGTTTTCTTAAAAATGATTTCGTTATCGATGTGCTTGCTTGTAATGATGGATGGATGGATTTATTTATAGGCTCGTGTTTGTCTTGGCGGATACGTGGCGGTATCCAGCTCACTTGGGTGTATGTGTGTTTGTAATTGATTCACTTCGTCAGGAGTTTTTTTGAAATGTCAAGTAATTTTCCGACAAACTTTATTTGAATTCAGACACAGGCACATCTCTGTGCGATGTAAAGTAGCCGAATTGGGAAATAAATAGCAGAAACATGTGTTCGGGCCATGGCGCTAGTCGTCCGGAACATACGCATCACCACCAACGGTCTGCCATTGCCTGTGCACGTTGAGGTTATCCTCAAGAGTTACGGAAATCAATATTGACATTTTCCGGGGAAGAATAACCAGCGCACGCATTTGTATCCTTTTATGTGTCACAGTGCCATGCAGATCTCGGAGTAGAGACGGAGCTGTGTCTTCAGGACCGAACCGACTTCTCGCATTGAGTTTGTTTACCAACGAATTGCTTCAAGTGCTTGTCGACCATGAGTGTATACGACGAACACACTCACACACGTATGTACAAAATACGGTGTCTCCGTACTTGCGGCCGTTTGTCTATAGATTTATTTATATACGGAGAATTCATGTGTGACCGAAGACTTGCGATGTTCGTTTTACAAATTTTGTAAATTTTTATTGGAAGCACATGCACGATTCCCAAGTTTAACCGTTCGTTGGTAGCTGGTAGTGTCGGTGGTAGTTGCCGGTGAGCACGTACATGCGACGATCCGTCCGTCGCTGTCTTCGCATAGTTTCGGTTGATACACGTACAGATTTTCAATTGTTTACAAAAAGTTGTCACTGATAGATTTTTATGTGCATTCGGCCATGGTCGAAATACTAATTGGGCTATCAAAAGTTTTTCGCATGCACACCAACTATGTACACACACACTGTCGTACATACATGCGTGTATATGTGTGCGTGTGTGTAAGCACGCCAAACCATTTCATTGGGGCCTCGGCACAACGAACACTGTTGCCCAACGAACTGGCAGCTGAATCGAGAGGGTTCATTGGATTGATTGAGGGTTAATCGGGTGCTGATTGGCACTTAGTTATGACTTGGTCTCCAATGAATTTCATTTCATTGACAAACTTTGCACCCGTATGCATGACAATTGCGTAATTAAGACATGGACAGCAACGTGATTTAAACAACCGGCGATCCATTTCAAAATAAGACTCGCTCGCAGTTCATCACAACTGAAACTCTGTCGTGCGACAGTTTGTCTTTTTTTTTTGCTCGTAAGCAGTCCACTCTCTGGTCCAAGGGATAACAAGTTGGCAAATTGTCACTAGGACAAATTTCATATCCATGTACATATATCCTCCAGTGTGCATTCGATCCAGGGATCGATGTCGCGTATTTCTCATACACGAACGAAGTCCACTTCGATTTCGTTTGGATCTGCGAAAAAAACTTAGCCAGGAATTGTTCTGCGCGAACGATCATGATTTATGGAGATTTTAGCTTAACCATGGAAAAGTTAATCCCCACGTTAAGGAATCCCACTCCTAAATTATGTTGGAGCTTGCAAATTTTGCGGCGAAAGTCCGATCTCCTGCTGTTTGGTAGTTATTTCCTATGCAAAGCAGCCCATCTCCGAGAGATGATACCAAGTGCATTTTAGCGGTATTACGGAGACGACATTACCTTGTAAGTCGACAGTGAGGCAGCATTGAAGTCCATATGCGCCTATCAGGTTACGTCTGGGGTAGTTGATGAACGCAGGCAGGCACTACAATGTCGGCCTCTGCTAGGTAAAATACCCAATCAGTCACTTTTTCAGAGAGCAGAAGAATTCAAAACGGAAATTATATTTAAAGTGCCACGCCCACCTTTTCATGGTTGCGCCTACTTTTCACTAGACACAATACATCGAACTACAAGTGAATTTGCACCAAAACGAAGCCATGATTTATATTTCTTCTGCTCCATATGCAATTAAACTACAGTTGTGTGAATAATCGATACGCGATACGAGTCCCTTCGGTCTGTGGCATCGCAATGAAGTGAAAAATTGTCAAAAGCTGTCATGGTTGTATCACCTGTTAAGAGACTCAGCGAGCGAATCTATACACAAGACACAATGCAGATAACAAACATTTGGTAATTAACTAATGCCGATAAAGCATACAACACCACACAGACGGATCCATAACTCAATGGCGTAACATTAAAGGTTTCCATCATTTTGTGTGTAGTAAGCTGGTTGGGGGAAGTGGGTCAATGCTTACTCATACCCCCCCTCCATCTTTTCTTTAGTATCATCAGTAGACAAAAGCATTTTGAGACAGCTCTAAGGAAACCAAATTAACATGAAAGAGCGAGCGTATATCATGTGATAAGAAGTGTGGGTGGCAGGCGAACAGGAGACTTTCCTATGAAAACCAAAACAAAAATATCGAAATGCCTTCTTGTGTACCCCGTGAAAAAAATCAATTAATGTTCATTTGAGATCTTACGGTGTTACAGTACACCCACGCACGCATTCATCCCCATGCTGACTACAGATTCAAACACACACAAGAATTTTCACTCACTCGGCGTAATGCTAAGCGTAAAAGCCACAGAGACGAAACTTTGCTCTTCTGTTCAGCCAGGCAAAAAAAGAAAACGATACTGGGCTCAATTTCTAAAGTCCTTCGTATACACACATCCATGTCTACAAATATACGCCATTGCGTCCCTTTCACAGTTTGCTTGTGTTGGTGTGTGTGTGTGTGTGTGTGCGGGAGGGAGAGAGTGTACGGTCTTTCCTTAATATCGTAAAAGGTTGGCTTGTTTCTTTTCATTTACTTGGTTGTCATGCAGACGAATTTACAAATTAAAAAGTTTGTTTTTAGAATTCTCCTTGAATCACCCCACCGCCATGGAAGCGCTTCTGCCAAGGTGCCATAAAGTTATCGGAGGCAGAAAAAATTACACATAATTCTGTATTTAAACTGGTAAAGTTGTAGGTCACACGCAGATGGTTCAGATCATTATATTCACTGAAATTCCTTTTTGCTGCACGTACGAAGAAGCACAACTCTGCATTAGAAAGGTCCAAGAATTGAAAAAAAAAACATAATTTTCTCCCGTACTCCAGAGGTACAATTTTCTAGCCCAACAATCACGAGATGGCGATGCAACATAGGTAGATTAGATAATTAACCAAATTAATTACTGATCCGCTGTTTCTGTGCAGCAATGATTACCCGCTACCTTTTGCATCATTTTGAAACATCAAATAACAACTTGTTCTTCATAAGATACAAGTATCTCTCTCTCTCTCTCTCAATCATAGCTTAAACTAAAATAAAGTGTTTGGGGTGTGTGTAAAGAGTTAGTACCGTCGTAGGTACTAGCTTCGGCTTATTTTTGCAATGTAATCAACGTGTATAATTAATTTGAGATGTTGCGTCTAATGCAACATTAATTGGTGATGAGAGCGGGAGAGAGCGTATATGTGGTATTTAGTCCTTATTTCCTACTAAACACATACGCTCACATTCTCAAATGAAGTGATGTTTCTGGCAAAAGCTTACGTGTAAACACAACCTTGACGGAAATTCGTTAAGTTGAGCTAATTCAGTCTTAATTAATAGGCTGTGGGTGTATTTGTAGAGGGCGGCCGTGGTGTGTGCGACTGTATCACACAGTAAACCCAGGTTCGAAACCCAGTGTAACCACCAAACATTTCGGCTTCAACTCTACGATTATAGAGTCAGTCAGTGGGTATACAAATTATATCGTTCACACCTCAATGATTTGAGAAAAGACCACCTCAGTTCCGTCCGGGAAATATATTAGTTGGGTATGATGTCGAAATTACCAGCCATTCAGCATGCAAGTGATCTAAAAGGTGATTCGTGGAAGACATGTGATGTTTTTTTGTAAAAGCGCCCACAAGTTTTCAACAATATTTCAGTTCGGAGATTACGAGCAGCATAAGTTCAACAGCCGTTTCTCGACCCATCCCATATAACAATTTACCGTTGACTGCGACGTGTGTGGATATACTTTTCTGTGTTTTCCTTAATTTTTCGTTGCGTTTTCGAAAATAACAACCCAAAAGTGCACTTGTAAACAATTGTAAATTCTCGACAAATTATTGATGTTGGAAAACTTGGTGAATACAATAATCGTATAAAAACAGTCGCGGACAAAGTTACGATAATGCAGCCAATATGGCTGTTCAAGTAACAATAAAAGAAAAATTTTAATTTGCAATTTTTGTCCCATGTGCTCTCATTCTCCAAATTTAGTAGGTGTTCAGGTGGTTCAATGGGTTTCAGAAGCACTACCACACATTCAATTCGTGCAAAAACTCATTAATTATTGGGCGCAATTAAAGTTATGAAATCTCTTCCGGACACAAGGTGGTCTGCAGGTGCAGAACGCTATTAATCTCCTGAAAAGTGCCAGTAATCGTATTTATGAACCTTTGACATCAATTCCAAATGACACCAATCAAACCGGAGAAACAAGAAACTAGGCCCCAAGCCTACTCAAAAATAAATAAATAGAAAAATTAGAGACTAGTCTTTTAACAGAGTTATTGCATGGTATTTTGTGTTCTATGAATGAAACAAGCATAAGTCTACAGAATAATACTATTACCATGGACGTTGCAACTAGACCCAGTATTAAGCGACCGCTAAAGAAAATCATTCCAAATGCTGATTATAAAGATAAGACTGAGAGTTGTTCTCTCAGTCGTAGCACACGTATCACCTTGTTGTAGGACCATCAGAAATGTGCTGTTCATGGGAAAGAATAAATCCATATAGATACATTTATTCCTATAACAGATACATTATATGAACATTTAAATAACCCTGAACATGCATACCAAGAAATTGAAAAAAAGTATTTTCCTTTTTCAATTAGCAACAATTAATGTCGACCATTGTGTTAACACAAAATTGCATTATGAGTGCTTATGGGTTCAAATCAGAATGTTTTCAGTTGCGGCAGCACCGTACCAAAGGAGTCAGAAGATTTAAGTATCTCATGCACAACCTAATAAAGTCCCATAAACTGAAGGTATATTTTCCAAATGTTTATGTTGCTACAAGAATGAATATGTGCAGATCTCTTTTGTGTCGCCGAAGCCAAAACGAGAAATACAACAATGCGTTAACTGTCAGATGTACGGTCACACACATGTGTGTAAAATGCGCCGGCAACCGTCATACAAATGACTGCCCCCGAAAACATGAATCAAATGACTTTAAATGTATCCTATGCTAAAAAAAATAATTCACCTACACGCTGAAAAAATGGTTATTTTAACAAATTTCAGCAAACAAATTCACATCAAACATATATATATTTTGCCACGCTACAAACATTTACTTGTTTGTAGGTGATAAATATCAAATATACAGTCGAGTCCGGTTATAACGAACTATCGTCTATAACGAACACTTTTTTAAGTCCCAAGAATTTCGCTTCTACCCTATTTTACCCTGGATATAACGAACTTCGCTTATAACGAACCAATTTGTCGTGTCCCTAGGAGTTCGTTATAACCGGACTCGACTGTATATGTAAGCATTTTTGTCTTACTTTTTTTTGGAATTTGTGAATTTCTATATAACAATTCAGCTTATTCTCTGGATTATTGCATTTATTTTTAAGATCGTAGATGCAAAAAAAGTTTACGCAAAAACACAAACACGCTATTGCTTATACACAAATATGTAATATTAATAGCAAACGAGTTATATTTACATCCAAATAGGCTTTGTGTAGACTGAAATTAGCTTTACTTCCTACATAGTCCAAACACGCATTTTACTTGTGTGTAAACATTTAAAAAAAAAGTATTTTTCAGCGTGTAGCAATAAAGGCTGCTCCGTTTTTAAAGAAATTGAGCACAAAGTCTCTCCAAAACGTTTGCCGTTACTCTTCCACAACCAACCAATTTCTTCCATCCGTCTAAGTTCTATGGCACCAACAAAAAGTCGATAACGTAAATTATACGTTAGAATCCAAAGACATGATGAAATATGAAATATCATAAAATGAGTTTGCATCTTGAAATATCCACCTGGAACGCAAATGGTCTTACTAGAACTGAAAATATTTATCTACATAGGCGTAATGCTGATATCCGAATCAGACTTCACAGCTAAAGTTCATGGCTACGATTTGGTCGTAACAAACCACCCAGGAGGCACTACGAGAGGAGGTAGAACAACTGAAACAATTTTTTTTTTACAGAAATTTTTTTAAAATTTCAAAATCAACAAGTAAGCTTTTTAAAATGCAATATGTTAAAATCTCGCCAAAATGTGTAACAAAAAATATAAAAATTTGTTTGCAACCTAAAATCGAAAAATACGAAATGTGGTGAACTTTGGAATATATCTAAAATATCCGATTTTTTAAATTTAAAACATTAAAGCACTCGCTCACTGCTTGCCTACAACCATTTGTTTCTGGAACTTAAAGAAGTTATTTGCCGAGAATCTAGAACTACATTTCAAAAATTATGAATTGCTGGCAGTTATCATAAAATGACACTTAACCGAGCGGCACCCACACCGAAACTACTCAAGTGCATCTAAACTGTCTAGTGTTGTAAAGAGTAGTCCATCCAAAGTCGTCATTCCTTTTTGGTTTGCCAACAAACGTCGGCAAATTCAAATCGTGCATGCATTTTGAGACACCCTTTATTCGCATCCAAATATTCACAGATATGTACAATTGTACATACTTACATACGTCTCCATGTAGTCCCAATGTAGCGCATGAATTGCGTATGTATACGCATCTCACCTCCCCGACCATCTCCTAAGAAGCACGACAACACACAGAGAACAAAGCGAAATGTCGCTCAATGCAAAACGGTGTGAAAGAAACAAATTTAACGATTTAATAGGATTATGACATAATAGCCGGATTACGTTCGTTTCCAGTCAAATGAATTTTTGATCAATTCCTCTTCCACGGAACCAAAAATGTCAACCAGCCAGCGTAAGGTGTGTTTTCGCTTGTATATGAACAGCTTGTCGACGAGCTTTATTTAAATTGGAAAGTGAGCTGCGGCGGGTGTCCGTGAGGATATCTTTGAATGGTATCTTTTTTGGAAATTGATTTTGGGCCAACTACACGGCGTTCGACGCACATTTAATGTCGCCGGCTGAAACGCTTTGGAGCAATACGTCAATTGAAAAATATGTACCAGAAATCCGCTAACAAATGGTGGCCTACTGAATAATTTATGAGGAACACCACCCTGAACACCTGAATTAAGGATACCAGACATGCTGTTTCAAAGAGTACATGTGCTCTTTCTTGTTATAAAATCGTCTTACTATTTTTTTACTTTTACTCATATCACAAACTAGTCAAACGAAACATCAAGATAATTGAACGTATTGACCGATTAAGGTTTAGGCAACTTTTGATGCAATTTTTTGAACATGAGAATCGATAGTTTGTTTTTGGCGTCAATATCGATAGTTTATAATCAGTATCGACAGTATCGGTAAAAATGTCATTCTAAACCACGGAAGTCTGATATCTTCAACAAGGCTTAATTTACAAATATCAATATCTTTCCAGTCCTGGCACACACATAGGTTAGCTTTTCGTAGACCCAGTAAATCAATCGGCCCACTTTTTTTTGGTTAAAAATATAAATCATACCCACATTTGAACTTTAACCACCAAAATACCATGTTGGCATCGTTAAATTTTCAGTATTTCTTGTTTATACCAATAACTAAATTTCCTTTTAATCCACTTTAAAAAAAATTGTAGTGGGTTACAGTACGAAATTAAGCACAGCTTAACCTTTGACCTGGATGTGGCACGTGTTAATATTGTCCGATTTGGCTCAAATTCTCAGCATTTAACATAAAGACCAAGTGTAAAACCTTTCCGAGCCGCTCTATTTGTCCTCTAATGTATACATATATATATATAGATATGAACAAAACAAAATATGTGATTTTTATTTTTTTTTTTTATATTTTTTATGTTTAAACATGCATACAGGTGTACAACAGACATAAACACATTTCGGAAGAGATAACCACTGTTAGTGACATTTTGTGTTGATTTTTATCACCATCTGATTATTTATTTTAAATGAAACGAACAAAGATGCCGTGAACCAATATCGATAAAGACATATACCCCGCGAAACTGATACGGGGTAGATAATTGTCATTCGTTTGTCATACAAATTGACGAAATGATGCCCTTACCTTCACACACTCTACATCGCACTGATTTGTTGTCGCGACCCAAATACACTGACGTGTGGCATGAAAATGCAACCGCTCTGAATTTATTCAGAAATCATAAATTAGTATCGCCAAAATCAGTAGTGTCCTTTACAGAGACTGGAGATCTGTCTTACGGACTATTGCAAATCGAATTCAATGGTCTGAACTGCAAAATATTGAAAATCGGACACATTTTTAGATAGTTTATAGTGGAGTTCCTTCAGTCAAGTACGTGTAACGTCCCATGTTCTCGGCTCCTCTTCCATTGCTTAATTGTAAGACCGGTTGCTTCTTGAATTGAATGCAAGATCCTAGAATCGGTAGTTAGTTGCCAGTGCAACTCTAAAGAGATTTCAATTCATTTCTTTGACGCCTTTAAAAGTAATGATTCTGAGCCAGCATCATTATACCATTTATGACTCTCCAATCGCGTTTCCTACAAATTTCAACCACACCAATGTTTGTATGTATATCGATAAGTAGTACTCTTAGGTATTTCCAAACATCGTGAATCACCACAACGTGGTGTAGCTCAACTCGAGGAAATATGCTCGACATACATAAGTACTGTGTCTAAAACACAATAGGGTTGCCAAACTCCCTTGATGTAGATTGTTTGCCACTGTTTTTTTTAACTTGTCGCAGATCTAAATACGCGTCCAAATAAATTGATTTAATATATAATAATAATATATGTTTTTAGAAAATTGTGCAGTTCAAAATGTTAAAGAAAAGAAAAACTTTAGATGTTTAAAATTTACATTTAGAAACCTTTTTCCGAGCCATTGCGTTGAGCGACTAAAAATGTATGACGATAGTATTCGAATACGCCAGCAGACCTTTGCAATGCCGAAGGTTGAATGAAGGTATGGCCCTATTTTAAGTGTTAATTGAGAGGAAACTTCAACTCCCCGACTCCCTACAAGCAGTTACTATTAACATCAACCAATGAAGTAGCCGCAGTGTTCGCCTAAAACAAGTCGTTCCGCCACAAATCGTCTATAAAGTCCAAGGAATAATATTGGACGATCGACATGAGAAAGCGATTGGTGCCGACCATGAGCAGTGTTTGACGATATTCAACCGCAATCCGATGGATTTTTGTACCGCCGATCGATTATCCTGCTAAGGGTGCGACGACCATCGCCAAATATCATACACAGCTGTTGGATAAATTCGACATTGATTTGAAGCAACCAACGACCATAAGAACGCATCGTGTAGTCGCCATGTCAAATATTCCCCATTTGGCCCACAATGAATATTTCCAAATATATCCAAATCTATTACATATCCAAGGCTTATTTTAGTACATCGCTAAGTCTAAAAGTCTATTTAGAAAATTGTGTTTAGTGGATAAAAATGACTCTGACTGCCGTAGAATGCACACAAATATTTGTGTTGTTCCTCTAAGTTGACTTGTCATTATTTTGTATACTTACACGCATTTAGTTAGACAGAACGACAAAAGTAAATGTCCCTTCTAAAGAATGCTAATGGGCATTTTTTTTAAACTTCAGTCACAAGCTAAATACTATTTTAAGCATATGCTCAGATAAATTCCGGATTTTTAAAGGATTTAAGTTGAAATTAAAAAAAAAAATCTCCCTAAAAACATGCCGCCGATATTAAGATTGAATTATAAATAATAAGAAACGATTAACTTACACTAACGAGCTAATGAGAAAATTAAAAAATAGGTTTTATTGAAAAAGTCACGGAATTGGCCTCGTCTTTATGATCCCCGTAGCACTAGAGGGTCCCACACACAAATAATAATTTGTTCAGTAAATTATTATAATTTCGTAGATTCACAATGTAATTTGTGCTTTGCTAAATGCCAAGGTCTAAAACCAAGCTCAAATATATTTTTTTTTGTCGCGAAGAGTGATCTGGTAACCCCATTGCGGTTTGTAACTTTCAGTTATTTTTGCATTTTTTTACTCATCGTCAGCGTCACCACACGCAATCAAAATAAATTCCAACGATATCCGCCACAAATACGGTCTTAATAATAGGAAGCGAAACATTCGCTGACCGATGCTCATAGTTGTCATCTGTCCATGTGTGTCAGGGCGTTGCAGCAACTTTGAGTGGGCCAGTGCCGACGTCTGAACTACGGACAGCAAAGGACGCTTTCGATTTAAATCTTCCATTGGCACTTGGCTTGGAAGGCTCGGTGCACTTAACCGACATTCGGGGTGGTAACAATTCCACATGTCTGAGAGTTAAAACATAAAAGTACGAACTGGTAACACTGTTGCGTTGTTGTCGTCGCGACAGTCGTAGACGTACGGTTGGTATCGACGTGGTTATTGTTGTTGTTCTTGTTGGGAATTGTTTGTTGTTGGACTGCGTGATGAGTGTGCGGCACAAACGGCTGTGTGCGAATGAATTTAGTTCGGCGATATGATAAAGAAGATACAATATGGAATTTATAGGGAGCTTTGTATCAGTCATAAAAAAAACAAAACAAAACACAACGAAAATAGAATTAAATTCAAATACACAACACAAAGCAGAGCAGAGCATAAAAGGTTAAAAATAAATGAAATCTATCAAAAACAACAATTGTAAACAGCATTGGCCAGAAAGCAAAGAAATATAAAGTGAATATTTGAATACAGCCCGGGGGTCAACAAATTTAACTTTTCCAAACACACACTTACACACACAGACAACATAAAAACTGCAAACAGATTGAATCAAAATAACTTTATTGTTAAATGTCAAATTGAGTGAAGATCTCCCTGATTTAAGTCACGGTCCACTTCACACTTGGGAATGTTTGTCACAGGTCCAATTCTACGCAACTTGAAAACGTCCGGCTATGCTCAGGCAACTACGGCGGTCTTCAGATGGCCCACAGATATATTGGTCCGGTCCAGGAACAGCAGAGTTTGAGAACGTGGTGTGTGCTCTCAAGATGAGTGCAATACGAAGATAGTCGTACCAAATAAAAAATGAACTTACGAATCTTACCAACAGATTTTGTCTTTGTCGCAATTACAATTCGGCAACTGTTTGTCCCAAACACAATTGTCTTTGCCCCAAATATAATTGTTTTTGCCCCAAATACAAGATTTCTCTTACCACACGCAATTAGGCATTGTCCAAAATACAATTCAGGAAGCGCGAAAACTGTTTTTCCATTTTTAGATTTTATTTTTATTTATAAGGAATACAAGAGTACAATAAAATTAAAGTTTTCCATCTATTGGCTTTTTCCAATATCTCTTTCAGATAGAAGTCCGAATTGGTCGATGCAGGGGAATAAACCCATTCTTGGGTGCTGGTTGGTCGGTGGCACTGCATAAAAGTGTCTCGTAGATAAATTTTAAGTTTGTTATTTATAATGTTTTAAGAATTCAATTTTTTACACACTCACTAATTGGGATTGTACCGAAAAATAATTTTTTCGCCAATCATCATTTTTAATTTGTCGTATGTGTTTACACCACATTCCACTTAATTAAATACGGTTTCGTACTTGCAGCCCACGGATTTACTAAATCAAACATTTCTATTTCCAAGACATTTGGTTCAACAAAACTTTCCATAGGTTGTCTTCAATTTTTTGTTTGCACGTGCAAATGAAGAAGAGACAGCGCTGTCAAACAACACATCTAAATTAACTGCGGTTTGCATTTGAGAAGACAAGCCTACTATTTAACCAACAATGATCCGTATTTGACGTTAATAGTTCTTGTTTTTGTCTCAAATAAAAAACATTTGATTTTACTAAATTGCAGTTGTCGTCCATTTTCAAATGCAATCATATTTAGTTTAATGAAAATCGCATTTAGATCAAATTATTTTGCTCTTGATTTTTGTGAACTGCAATTTTGCTCTTGCGATAAATGCAGCGAATTCGCCTCAACTTTTTGCGGTAAGTCGAATAATATTTGAACCAACTTCGTTTTATTTGCGACAAATACAGTTTGTGAACACTTCAACTGAACTAAGCTGTATTGTTAATAATAACGACAATCAAAGAGAAGTATGAGTCGAAGGTGGGACGATTTGGGCCGAAATGTCCAAAAATAAAAATTCAAATCGGCAAATTGTAAACATAAAATAACTAGCCAATTTAAGAAAGATCTGCATAGATAAAGGATCAACATTATCAGAGCTAAAATCCTTGCATCAAGGACGATGAGACACGTATACTGCGCTGGACAGATCTCTTCTAAACAATACGAAATTCAAACTAGGATAGACAATATGTCAAGACGGCATTTGAAATGCTTTGATTTAGTTCAGATTGTCGCTAAGTGCTACAGTGTGATTGAGTCGGTCATAATGGTAACTCATGGCAAAATAAGCCCGAGTGTCTACTACTCCAACTAATGGTGATTTCGTTTATATGTTTCATCCCTAGTTTTGTGTTACTTTCTGGAAAAGTGCAACCATATGAAGAGATTTGAAGTTTGTTTGTCAAAGTGTTGCCTCGACTGAGTGGGAAAATGTCGCACATTTTTCCACTCTCGCCAGTCGACGATGAAGAATGTAACCTCAAAGAACAGCTGATGTCAACTGCGTTACCAAAAACCCCAAACTAAATTAAACGCGTGCATTCATAATGCGAGCGCAAGCTACTTCGAGATTGTTTAGGTTTGAAAATATAGCTGTTAGGTCCTACATTTTAATATGTTCTCTAGAAATAGCATGAGTCGTTCGGAGCCAGTTTTAAAAACAGTAGGTCTCGTTCAGTGATTATACAAATTATATCGGACACAGCTCACTGATTTGACAGAAGTTTCCCGACTATTCCGCCATGGAATGTTAAGGGAAATAAGTAAGTAAGTCAAATTTTAATCTTGAGACATCATATTGGGTGGTGGATGCCTTGAATAATTCAGCTATTTGGTCCTCTAAATTGGTGAAAGCTACGAAGCACGTGAACAACGACCATCACATGCCTGTGTTACGAGAATACTTAGACGAGGAAAGATGGCGAGTAAACCACCAGTGTACTATTGACTCCGTACAGACAAAATAACGACTTTAACCATTAATTATATAAAACCAAAAAAGGAAACTGCCAACAACGCAATAAACCGGAATAATATGAACTGTTTCCGGGAGATATGCGATGATATTGATCAAAATTCATGAGACATTGAACTAAAAAATCATGAGAAACACGGCACCGCCACTGAGTGATGCCACGATTCTTAGCTGGATAGTGGAATATCTTTTCTCGAATCAGGCCCCGCTTCGTTAAGTTGACTTCACCCATAATGATTTATATAGCTCTAAGGTCGTCATTATATCTAAAATTGTAAATCTCCAGAACAGGTGTCCGAACAAATTGACACAGCTAACGAACTGTTGCATACAGAGTGCAATGAAAAGGCACATACTAGTCCTTCTATGAAAGGCCAAAAAACAACCCGCCCACAATCTGCCTTCGTATTGTGCATGATTGACACATGCGGCAAGTTATTGAAAAGCTAAATTTAATTTATTAACTTGTTTATTAAGTTTAGAGACCGTCGGAATGTCAGTTTGGTGTTCAAAAGTCTAGACCTACGTTGGATGCTATCCATGGAAGGCGCTGGCAAAATGTTCTTGTTACACTAGATGTTAAAAGGAAGGATGTCAAATGGAATGAAATTGTGAGGGCCTTGGATCGCTTGAATACTCCAACGCTCCTAGTGGCTATTACCCAAGATTACTTCCGCAACAGATAGCTGTTATATGTGACCGATATGGGAACAAACGACAAGTGGGGTTCCTCAAGGATCAATACTTGAAACATTGACTGTGCAATGTCAATGCAATCTTGAGATTGCAACTACAGCTAGACTGATCTCGGCGAAACTACGGTGAGCTCAAAACGGTGATTAAAATATATTCGAATCACGTATGATGTCCAAAAGCAACAGAGCACAAGCTCCTGGCTGGTGTGGTGCTATTCGATGAGGTTTTGCTTATCTAGCCGGTCAAAATTATTTATTAAGTGTTCTACCTGCTTAACTTTAGCCTTATCTAAGAGAAAAAGACCCTAAATTGTGAAAAATACTTTTTACAGGCAAATAAAAACTTAATTAAACAAGAAATACGTACTATAGGTACGCAAACATTCTGAATGTATTTTTTTTTTTATTAAAATTAAACGTGAATGGAAAAAAGCTCATTGACAATGTCTGTGCAATATAATAAAACTGTATATTAATAATAAAGGGTTATCCATTTCGTGGTTTCATAAGTATAGGGCTGGAATTCGACATCTGTCAAACTAAGTTGTTAAACCATTTGTTTTTTTTTTCTTTTCAGTTGGAAGTCTGACATTGATCGCGTAACTATCACACAACGCGTAAAAATTAGTAAAACCAAATGGTGATTCTGGCACAGCAACATATCGTGCTTTAAGAGGAAAGTGTTGCCGAAGACCCTTCGTCGTTCTCAGGAATTACGACTGTCTTACGGCACATTATGGCGTTTCTGCCATTTGGATCTAAACCTGCACCCATATAAAGTCCAGCTCAACCAACAACTGAAGCAAGCTGACCATTCACAACGTCGTAGATACGTGGAATGGGTGCTTGAACAACAATATGTGCCAATATGTGCAACACTTTGCGTGGTGGTCATTTAAATGATGTAGTGTTTCACACATACGAGCCCCGACCACTATTAATTCGTACGGCAAGCATTTTTACCCGTATGCAATGTTTAACAGGTGATATTTTCAATACTAATGTAGTCAGCGCATGCAAACCTATTTTTTTCTGAAAGAGCATTTTGTTCTCTTGATTAAAAAAAAAAAATTTTTATTGTACCTCAACAACAACAACAACAATATTTATTTCTTTGAATGCTTCGCAAAACTATTAAAAAAAATGTGACCAGTATTAATTCGTACGGTGGGTTAAATAGTTGCTATTTTATAAAAACTTTAATTTATCTTTAAATATTAATATTGGGTAACATCGCCTTTTGCCTCTACAACACATTTACATCGCTTTGGCATAGATTCATATAAATTCTGGCACTGTTCTGTTTTGCGAAGCATTCAAAGAAATAAATATTGTTGTTGTTGTTGTTGAGGTACAATAAAATTTTTTTTTTTTAAATCAAGAGAACAAAATGGTCTTTCAGAAAAAAATAGGTTTGCATGCGCTGACTACATTAGTATTGAAAATATCACCTGTTAAACATTGCATACGGGTAAAAATGCTTGCCGTACGAATTAATAGTGGTCGGGGCTCGTAATGTAAACGTTCAAACTTTATAATAAAAAAAGAAATATCATGAAAAAAAAAATGTTTTATATGTGTTTTATTTACGTTTACTTTTGAAAACGCAAAATGGATAACCCTTTATATAACTTTGATAATTACTGTGTTTACGCTGAGGTCTATTTTGTACGATGATGATTGTCCCTCATCGTCCTGATCAGTTTATATGACCTCGGTAACCTCTTCGAATAGAATGATCAAAGGATTGAACTTTGCAACTGGCTAGACAAATCGTCTGTAACATATAGGAAATAATGTGTGTGTGTGTTTTTGTGGTATAGTTGACCTTTTGGTTTTTTTATAATTCGATTTAAAAATCCCAAACTAATGAAAACGCTGGTGTTGTTGGATTTAATTTTATTTTCATCCGATATTTCGAGGGTCTTCGCTAAAATACACAAACTAACATGGACAATGAACAACAACAATTTAAATATAAATACGAACGCTCTCGTCTCTCGAGATGTTTACAATGAAAGTCTTCTTTTTTTTTGTTTATGCATCTACGCGGTATGTGGGTGTATTTGTTCACAGTGGTCTGAATCAGTCAATGTGCAAAATCTCAAACGGAGTATTTTGGCCGGTCAGCCTATTTTTCGTCAAACTTATGTCCGGAATTCAGTCTTCGCAGTGCGATCATATCGACCATACAAATAATTTTGAATTTGGTGCCTATATTATTTATTGGTCTTTCGCCCTAGCTGACAGTATACCGAAAGAAAAAGCTTCGTTGCACGAACGTAATTTTTCGTTGCATCAACATATGGATTTCAACGAAACGCGTTCGTTCATACAACAACCATTTTTTCTTTCAGTGTAGCAGAAGTATTCCTAGAAACCTTCAATGCATGTAAGTATGTACTTTAAATATTCTCTCAGTTTGTTTGTCTTGAACGCGCAGCTCACCGAGTGCAAGAATGTTGCTCAGGACCGAAGTGGCTTTGACAGGTGGACTTTTTTTTATGCTGTGACCCTAGTTGCTATCAAATTACACCCCTCTCGGATTTCAAATACCTCGACGGTAACTTATTGCTGGCCATACCAAATGTCATTTACTGGGTTCATATATTCAATGTTCAACCATAAGACTTCTTTTCTGGCTACTTATTTTCGCCTTTAGTATCTTGGGTGTCTATGGTACAGGTTTTCCAGCCTGCATCCTGAGGAACGTGAACTATTGTCGAAATTGGCATCATGAATGATTTAGTAAATTTCTGAAGTTCGTTGGTTTATTATTCAAATTATTGGACATCTTGAAAACCGGGTTTGAAACCACAAGCCAGATTCTCAATACCGGACGCCAGGATCTTGAAACCGATCACCCTATTATCGCCTTATTCCTATTCGATTCTAATGAACTATACACATCAGGGTGGCACTTCGTAACATCTCAGGACTGCCGAACTTAGAACTCGAACCAGCACGGAAAGTGGCTGTCCGTTTTACTCCAAATGTGTAGTACAGCATTATTGGATCTAGTGTACCAATTCATCCCCAGTTACTTCAGGATCCGTATAAAACAATTACTATTTATAAATGTTAATTTCACTGACCCTTACAAATATGAGGGTGGCATTTGGCCGAGGACCACCGTATGGAATTGTTTGATTTATGTCTGCAAAGTAAAATGTGTACATTTCAGATTCCAACTAAACAGCCTCCCTATGACAAAAAAAACATTCATTAAGGGAAATTAATCTTTCTACAGCCGTAATGCACACTGTTATTGCAACAGTTATCCACATATGTAATTTTTTGTATTTGTAGTTGAGAAATGTTGTCTTTTATTGATTTTTTTTTTACTTTTCATACAAAGAAGAATCATGTTTTTCGTAGATCTCTATGAAACATAGGTAAATTGTTACACTGGATTCCCACAATAAACACAGCGTGTGGAGCAGAATCTGAGCAGAAATGATACCCAGTGCTGCATCGAGTTAAATGTCCCCTCCGGCAGTCTTTATGATTTTACGAAATGCCACCCTAATGTACATAGTTCTTTTTCGGGTAATGCTTATACTCGTATTCACACTCGAACATGCATGTGTGCTAGTGAAAATGTGTGAGCGATTAATAGAAGTCACTTTTCAACGACTCAATTAATTGTTTTGAAAACAAAACTGTAAAAAGGCCAAACGTCCGACGGCTGCATAAATCAGAGTGCGACTACGATGTGGCATTACGCGACGAGAGCTAATTAAAAGCAATTCAGTTTTGATCTACACATGATAATCTGTTAACGTAATAATTTTAATTGATTGTCTTTCCGAACATTTTAATGACACAATTCTGCCGCCGGTGATTGTGGGCAGCAAGTCTAACATTTAGTTATTCCTTGGACAGTAGAAATGCTTTCAGACATCTGTATTCAACTCAATCACGATGGCTGTTTGTCAATGGTTGTCTTTACGAGCCCGGCTATTTGATGTCCAAAGAATATGCTCATTTTGCAAACATGGAACTTGATGCAAATGTGTTCTTTGCATAATAAAATATTAAAAATTAAGGGGTGGAAAACAGGGTGATCAGTCGATTGAACCGACCCTCACCACAAACACCTTCAGTAAACACATGCCAGTATCGTATTCCAAAGTAGCCGAAATCCATAAGAGTAGCCGAAATCCATTTAGTCATTGGAGGTACCAGAACAGGCGTAGCCAAGGGTCCAATTTTTCTCTCCAGAACTTCATCTAGTTAAAGCTTTCCTAAAGACATAATTTTGTTCAGATGGAGTTGAGTAAAGTAATATTATTACACGATTTCTTAAAAAGTCATGAATCGAATTTGGTTCATAGATAGCTTTGGTCTAATGGGGTCTTAAGGCTTATAAAGTTCAGTTAACGCAAGAACTCAAGCCGGTCGATCATCAAGAACGTCGTGTCTTTGCTGATTGTGTCCTTGAAATGCATGAAAATGATCTAGAATTCCATCGAAAAATCATCTTGACTGCTGAGGCCCATTTCCACCTCGGTGTCTATGTCAACAAGCAAAATTGTCGCTTCTGGGGCTCGGACCGTGTTATCTCTCGAAGAGGTGATAACAATTTTCCACCGAGATCTTGTGATTTAACACCTTGCGAATTCTTCCTTTGGGGCCACGTGACAGATAAGGTCTACGCCAACAGCCCAGGGTCGATTCAATTCATCATACCTTCCTCTTTATTATGAAATAAACATCCGGTAATTTATCTCAAAAAATTAAATTTTTTTTGAATACGAAAATAACACCTCTTTTTGGAAAACCCTGAAGTACACAAATACATAAATTAAATAGCTCCTTTTTAAAAACCGTTCCAAGGACGAGATGTTAATACAAATATTGTCTCTGCGAAGAAAATCTTCTAAAACGCGGAAGAATAATTGCCATCCCAATGACATTGTGGCTCCATCGTACAAAGTATCATGATCAGCTGATCAATGGTTTGTACTATGAAACGTTGAACATTTTATAAGCAAACTCAGATATTCGGAGTTTAGCAATATTATTAAATCCAATTTCTGTACGCAGTCATATAGAAGTGTCGGAATCTCTCTTTACATGATTTGTCCAGAAAAGCTTGGTTTTTTTCGGAATAACAACGATTTATGCAGCCCAATTATACGCGAGTGTATATAACTGATAACTGAACGTCATCAGCATACATATGTGTATATTCTGTAGAACATGGCACAGATCGTTAATGTAAAGAAGAGAAACACCTCGCGATGTCTCCACAGCACTAGCACGCTGATCGTTAAGTGTTATGTATTGAGAGCGACAGGATAAGTACGATGATATAAAATAACATGCACTATCGCAGAAGTCAATTAATTTCTTAGGTTTGAACGGCAAAATACTGTGATTCGGGAGAACACAAAATAATGTCTTTGACAAAGGTCTTCAACAACATCGATCAGCGTAGTAACACCGTTTCAATTCTGCCACAAGCCAGACTATTTATCAACGGTCATTTGAGAATTGAATATGAAACTCGATGTCCCCTTTCGGTATTGGAATAATCTCAACTAATTTCCATCCCGATTAGAAAACCGTCTTCGTAAGGATGGTATGGAAGAGAAATACAAAACAAGTCAGTATCTTATGAAGTAACGACCTTAGGAAACCTGGAATCATTTCGTCGGAGTTAGATGATCCGCACAAATGTCAAAGGCCGATGAAGAGAGCAAGAACATCTGATGACTGTCGGTGCATCCAACTGGACCTCAGACGCACAAGTCCGAAGAACGTGGAATGCCTGTTAAAGCTCCACCGTAATAGTGTAAACATACATACGTATACATAGATACATATATGTATGTACTTATGTGTACTCTGTCTCAGCCTTCCAGACTGAACACATAAAAAGAAACTTTAATCGAAACATTTGTAAAGAAAAGCAGCAAATAATAAATTAAAAAATTGGTGTACTTTTGTTTATGCATCTGCGAACACACGAATAAAAACAACAACAACAAACAGCTGACGTCGACAGCCCATCTCTCACATTCACATATTCAATGGGAAAGAAAATGAAAGATGAATAGAAAACAGCAGCGGCGTCGACGACGATCGCATTGAGTAAATAAACAAAACAAAATGTGAGGTGAAAGAGTGTACACACGACTAGCGAACGAAAGTGTGAAACGAAAATGAAGCAGCAACTGAACGGAGAAGAAAAACAACGTAGGCGTCAGTCCCATACACCCGGTCCCAAAGTAAAGATGAACCTGCCAGTACCCCTCACGCCAAATCCCAGCACCTATTCTAATGAAATCGGTTTGAGATTTTGCGTGACACGTAGAGATTCCCGTGAGTGGCCTTTTCGCACAAGTACGAAGTCAGCTACGCGTTCTACACAATTCAGATACTTGAAAACAAACATTGTGAATTCTAGTAAAATTGCGTACAAGACACACAGCGTTAGAGATGTTCAAGGTCAAATCGAGTGGTGGTGAGGGGGTAGAGTCCGAGCAATAACTTTCGGCAACACTTCGACACTTAGACCTCTACACATTGCATGGATTTGGCATTTGTGCCGCCGAAAAACGTCGGGCCAGCATAGGATCAAACTTACAATGAAAACGTATACGTACATACATACGTCAATTTTGAAAGAAAGATTTTTAAGATTTGTTCAGAGTTTTCAGATAGCAAATCTAAAGTATTTACTGCAACAGGTGAACAATACCAAAAGGAGACTGGGGTGAATCGACCCGCCATTTCCATATTTGACATGACACCGAGTAAGTATTTCTCCAACACAGAGTATATGAGTGATTCCACCGGTGATAAAAATGATCATAATATTATTTTCTATGAAAATACGCAAGTTACACATATTCCTCTGGCTAAAGTGATGATGATGACCCAGTTATGGATTAGGAACCAAATACAGAAATCGCCGGCGAAATCGAAGTTCAACTCTCGACATTGTGGCATCGCCCACACATAACTCAGAAGTTGGATCATCATCAGCTAATAATGATATAGAATTGTCTTCTTCAAAGAGCTTTGGATAATCCAAATGGAAAATAACCAACCCGATGAAGATTGTGGGATACTTTGCAAATTCGAATATCAGAGAATATGGATCGACGATCTGACGAAGCTGTTTTGGCCCGTCTTATGATTCCAGACTATCTTGTATGGAAGCCGCTAGAAGAATATCTGCTAAATTCACAAACCACGTACTTATTTAATGTGAGTGAAGTTAAATTCTTTTTTATATTCTTTTTTCGGCGAAAAGGGTTAATAAAGTTATATTCTTTTTCTGTTAAAGTTATATTCTTTTTCAGTTAAAGTTATATTCCTTTTTAGTTTAAGTAATGTCCGTCTAGCGTTTTTAGCGGTCACTATTAGCATTAATTTAAGGGTAGTGTCATAGTGGAAAGTATTTCCATTTTTCCTCCATGGACGCACTAAGTCCCACTCTAGAGTAATTTTGGCCATTTTGCTTCAGATTGAATATTAGTGAAATCAATCACACAGTCAATAAATACAGACCAGCCATCTGTTGGGAGCAAACTATTCATTATCGACATTATTTAACGTACACAAAATCGTTTATGTTTACGAAACACAAAAAAGTATTCAGCAATTATTTTGCTGAAAATCAAAAATTCAGTACCGGAGTATAATAAACACATCCAAGAGCTATTGAACATTTTATATGGGTTTTTATTTTTAGGCTGATTGCAGATCTGTATGCAAGTAATTTTACTACTTGCAAAGATGTGTGAATGTCGCATGCCAAATTCTGTTGCGCTGCGAAGAAATACGGGATATCTTACTGTACAAAACTGGAAAGAGAATCGGTTTCATACTTTCCGAAGTGGACCGTACTCTTGCGGATAGATTGGCTACCTCTAGATCTCCTATACTTTGGGATTTGATTCGGAGCGTGCTGTGCTTTTTAGCATTTGACCTTTTTATTTGTCCTGTCCACGGAAAATCGTAGAAAATCATCGCACGTAAATGTTCACGAATTAAATAAATTTTCAACACACTGTAAACAAAACCATTTGCGCTCAAATGATATAACGTTCTGAGTGCAGTTATGCAAAAAAATGTCCAACTTTCCAATGGAACTTCCAATTTGCATCTGGCAACACTAGTATTGCCAGGAACCGGAATATAAATGGCAACCCACGTATCGACATATAAAGGGAGAGTGTAAGCAAAATCGCTTACATTCCTCTTTGGGCACGAAGAATTGAAACCCCAGAGCCCGAATTCTCCCACTTTCAAGTGAATGTTCTAATCATTGCCAAACATCAGCGCCGCGTTTTTACTGATGACCACTCATCAAAAATTTCAGTATTGGACCAATACGAACTGCGTTTGGACAAATTTAGTTCAACTCGAAATCAATTTCGGGTAAGAACAGCAGGCATTTTTCGACTGCAATTCAACATTTTTCAAAACTGACTTTTTTCATAACTTAATTCGGTGTACACATCTTTAACTACTGCAAAAAAATACTTTCACATCACTATCTTCTTTAACTGGAAAAAAATAGTAATTTGAAAGAAGAAATCACTGGACCCCGGAGAAGTTAAGGCCGGTATATCAAGAAACAAGGTCATAACGAACATTTTTATTTTTTTGAAATTGCACTATAAATGGTAGTCGTCATATCACAAATGGTGGCTCAAAAGAGACCAATTGATGTGAACTTTTTTTTATTTTCCAACATACCCATAACCCTCGTTTTGAGAAGACGTACAGAATGGGTCAAAAGTCACTATGAGGTGACATTTTTTCGTATATTTTTTTTAGATTAAATTGAAGTCCACTGGCGGTTCTGATTCTGATATATAAAATATTAACCCTCTGCTTTAAATTCAACAACAAATCAGGTTATTTTATATGGAACTAGTGTTTCATTTTATGCGAATTCTATTGAATTGTTATATTGTTCTAAACCATCAATTGTTCTGATGTCGGATGAAGCGCACTTTCATTTCAGTTTCATTCTTGTTTTGCCTTGTTAAGTTTGGAAAGCCTTCGTATCCATCTAGTATTGTGTTTTTAAACTCCAATATAACTTCACAGTTACGCATCGATCATTTCAGTATCGCAACCTTGGAAGGGTCATTTTACGTTCGTACACGCTGAAAAATACGTATTTTTTAAATGTGTTTGGACTTTGTAGCAAGTAAAGCTTATTTCTATCTACACAAAGCCTATTTGGATGTAAATATAACTCATTTGCTATTAATATTACGTATTTGTGTATAAGCAATAGCGTGTTTGGGAAAAGCAGACAACGAACTTATTAAATTCAACAAAGTACAACATTTGAGTGCGAATAAGTGTGTATTATTTGCAGCTGTTTTCGTAATTTTTTTGCGCATCTACGATCTTCAAATTACATATTAAATTACCGAGAGAATAAGATGAATTGTTATATAGAAATTCACAAATTGAAAAAAAAAATAAAAAGTAAGACAAAAATACATACATATATATTTGATATTTATCACCTACAAACAAGTTAATGTTTGTGGTATGGAAAAATTTACATATGTTTGATGCGAATTTGTTTGCTGAAATTTGTTTTTTTCAGCGTGTACTGCTAAAATATGGAAAGCTCTGCCTTCTTATTAAAAAAAAACTATTTGAGACCTTACGCATTTAAAAAAAATTTAGTCTACTATTTCTGTGAATTGGATCGTGAAAAAAAAAATTCTATGACTTTTTTTGTATCTTTTGTTTTTAAAATATTTTTGTTGAAAGATTGTATTTTCTCTTAATATAAGGTCCTTAAAGGTCATGGATTGATCAGAAATAATAATTGCATAGAAGAGTTCGACTGATTTGCTTGAACGTTAACACCCGCCGGTCAGATAAATTTAGTTTGCAAATTTGACAATATTTAGTCAAAGCGAATGGCTTTATCCAAATTCAAGGTTAAAACACCGAGCAGTAAAATACATGTCTTCAGTAAGACTCTACCACAGTCAATTAAGTGCCGTTTAACAGACGCCTGTGACAAAATACGTAAAATGAAGGTTCGGTACAATTCAGTAAAATCCATCTATTTTTTTGTTAGCTTTTTGCCGAATTTGTATCTTAATCTGTTAGTAAAACATTCCCATTTTTAAAGTTTAATTGTTGTAACACTCGATATTTGTACATCGGACGTATTGTGATACATAATATTGCTGTGAATACATCATCGTATGGCGGAGTCAACCAACTTGCCTCGTTAGTGCCAACATATCAGATCTCTTTGCCGTACACAGAAAACTCTGTGTGTGACAAATATGAACTGCGACCAACGTCCCGAAATGCTGAAGCATGTTTATCTTATCTAAATCGTTTATCTGAAGTCGAATAATCCCAAACAAGTAACGGCATTCATTCCGGAAGACCGGAAACGCATTTCTATCTAATTGGATATCGAATTATATTATGAGTATTTGTAACAATTGTTTGAAGGGTTCAACTATTGCCTGAAATGAAATCCGGTTGTCGGAACCAAATAGATCGGTTGTAAAGGTTGCCTCGACATTCAGTAGTTGTGACCATCAAATGTCAGTTGCTTGAACTGACCAACAAAGTTCGTTTGAAGGTGTTTTCTGTATACGTCTCTTTTCGAGTAACGATTCAGGAATTCGTGTAATGTATTTACTTCTAGGCCATGAATCAGGCCCCAAAGCATCACCACACATTGACAACAAACTGTAAATAATTTTCCATAACATTTTTGCATGTGCCCAACAACGTTTTCGTACTTCAACTTAAATTGTATGCATTTTTGCATTTCTGTACTGAATCTAAGTACAAAAATGGAACCAGACACAGAGACGACCAATTGTTGTCCTGACCATGTAATAGACATTTGGCGTATTTTTTTTGCACCGTTAGCTTAGATTTTCCCGATATAAGGCGACATTACCACCATAGCCACCATTGTGAGGCAGAAGAGCAGAAATTAAATACAAAATAGTTTCGAAAATGATAGACAAGCGATAAGAAAATCGTTCACTTACAATTCTATTTTTTACTAATTTTTTTTAGATTGTTATAAAAATTGTTAACATTTTTCCACAGCGCCAAACTAATGCTGCTTAGTTTGTGTCAAATGAGAACATAGCTAGTTTGGCGTTTTCTGTGCACAAAAGATTCACGGGTTTACCACTTTTAATGACAAAGTGTTCTTTATATGTGAACCTATTTCGTTAAATATAGTTCTTTTGTTGGAGTTGCCAAAGTTGGGATAGTCGACATTCAGTTGCAGCAATAAACGAATTTATTAGTAACGAACTACTTTTTGTTGGAATTGCCAATTATTGGTAACAGTACTGAATTGTCTTCACAACTTTTTATTGTCATTACCGACAATCTATCAATATTCTATTTACAGAAAAATGATTTAGTTGCATGTTTGAATGGGAGGTACGAGAAGATGCGTAGCTAAGTGTCCAATTTGTTCTCAAGAACTTCGACTAGTTACATATTTACTACATACATAATTTGATTAAGTTTGCGTTGAGCCTAGTAATATTATTACACGATTTCTAAAGGGGACGGTCTGGAAGATTTGTATGGGAGGTACCCGAAGGAGTGTGGCCATGTAGCCCACATGAAATCCGATAAGTAGTTTTGTGAAAATATTAATCCATGCCGAATTTCGAAAGTTATCGTGAATGCCAACCGGACAGATAGACGATCCGGCGGACATTGCTCAAACGACTTAAAAAGTCATCAATCGAATTCAGTTAAAACGCCTTTGGCCTAAAGTGATTTTTCCTACGTATCACATTTTCGGGTCGTATCAAATAATATACATGTACTATCCTATCCGTAGGATGAGGGTGGAATAATCCAAGTTAATGTGGACGGGATGATAAAAATGTTTATGTGTGGATACGTGTTGCAAGCCACAGTGAATCCTTGTTAATTTTTTTGTCATATGTTCGAGAAATTACGTCTGTTTTTTATCTAGGATCAAGGAAAATTTATAAGGTTCCCTTTTTTTTAGTCTTTACTCAAACATTTCGGTCCGAATCATCATTTCCAATTGCCAGACGACTTAGATATGAGAATACCTTTAAAAATTTAAATCACTGTTACCATTTTGATTATTAGTTTATTTCTCCACGCCGAACGGTTGGCTGTGAACATAAACGCTGATTCGTTTTCTTGCCTTCACCATTATCATATTCTGAAGAACTAGACAAATCTTTTTATCATCATTGGGTTTGCAACTACTTTCATGCACATCATCAAGAACAATCACCCAACCGAAACCACACGTAACTCGCAATTAAAAGTTTAAAGTTTTTCCAGGATAACTCGAATATTTGATAACATTTCGTAAAAATATGAAATTCCAAAAATCCATGTCACCAAAATGTTTTTTGGTTTATTTTGGAATTTTGTTGTCAGGTTAATGAAGAGTTATTGCGGTAATTAGTCGGTTATTCACTAATATTTTGCAATAATATCCGATGCGTTCCTGATGAGCGAAGTTTTTTAGTTCAACCTGATACGTTTTCCCTGTATCCGTACACGGCCTTTGACCAGACTTGGTGATGTTTTACCTCTGATCATGTCCACCAACATACCCGAAATAAATTATTTTCTTTCGATCAAGCTTAAGATTTTGTTGTATGTCCAACAAGCGTGATAAAACCATTTCTTGTACACAAAAACAAATGATGGCCTTAAAATTTCAGAAGAAAAACTGTAATACTTTACGCGATTTTTTAAAAATGTTTTTTTTAATTTTGTTGCGTTGCTCAACACCCGATCAAAGGTTTATTTGTTAGAGAAAAAATCAGGAGGTGTGTGTGCATCACTGAAGAAGATGTCTGGCGATATCACGAAAGAAATCTAAAAGATGTTAAAATTAGTTCTTTTGTTTATTATTTTCACTAAATAAGTGGGAAAAGTGGAAAGCATTATAAAAACATTTTGTTGAAACCGAAAGTTTACATAATCGTAAGAAAATCCATCAGTAATTTGAGGTGTTTTCCAACTATCCTTTTTCATCCCAATAGCTTCAGAACAAGACATTATCTCCGTCATGGAGTGCCTTAGAATTCCTAATACACCTATCCCTCGATTAATACGTTTCTGAGGAAATCGTGTAAATTGAAATTTTAAATGATTGTGTGAAAAAACGAAAATGCAGGCGGGGTTGACCAACGCGGACGGTCGTAGTTTGGGCTATGTAGTGTGTGCGACTACCACCCGGCAGAACCCAGGTTCGAAACCTGGTAAGACCATCAAACATTTTCCACCTCTTTAGGAGTAAGAGAGGTCCCGGTCAGTGAGCATACAAAAAAAGTATCGTGCACAGCGCATTGATTCGAAAGAAGTTTCTCACCAGTTCCAGGGAAATAAGTAATAGCGTAAAAAAATATTTGTATTAACAAAATGATGCAGTGCGACACGCACCAGTCTAAAATCTCACTAAAGTAGTATGATGACTCCAGGAAATTTGTTAATTTGTTTGCCAGAAGGGGAAATTCCCTTTTTCGTTCAAATTTCTGACAGACGAATCCTACACACTGTAGATTATAAATGCATTTCGTTTCAAAAGTTTATGTGAGAACACATTAAAAACTCTTAAAAAAATCGTGTAAATCGAGGAATTTTATAAATTCCGTTATTTACGCCAACCCAAAGTGTAAAAGTGAAATCGTGTAAAAAAGTATCGTGCAATTCGAGGAATAAGTTGACAAAAAAAAAATTGAAATTGTTCGTTGGTAGTAAACAATACGATTTTTAATTTTTTTGTCAAGCACGATTAGTTCACTGTGATATTGAAAATTTGAATATTTTGTAATCAAATATAACAATTTTTTATGAGTTCTTTGTTTTTGTTATGATCATGTTTTCTATTACGTGTCTATTAAGAGTGTGTGGGTTCTCGAATGCAAGCTAATAAGATCAGTGTTTTTTCTTGTTAAATGGAGAGTTTTTGAGTTTTTTTTTTGTAACAAACGAGTTTTAACTTTCCTTTTTCTGCACAGTAAATACTGTTTTTCGAGTTGAATAAAAAAATCAACAAACTTCTCATAAATATCCTGTGATAAAAATTGTACATAAGGTATGAGTGTACTTCTTAATTATTTTTTTTTGCAAAATGCTTCTAAAATACCATTTGATTTGTTTTGGTTATCTTTTTTTCTATTTTATTACAAAGTAAATTTATATTATAATTTTGGGACCAAGGGTAAAACGGGTGACACAGACCATATGGCAAGATTTTTGCAACGATAGACCGAAGCCGCTGGTGGGAAATGAACTCAAAATGAGTGCAGGAGGTGGTCGAATTTTGCCACCTCATGCATTGGCGCCAATTTGCATAGTATGCATACATACGTACGTACATGCACAATACAAGCCAAATCATTCCTCGAATTTCAATTGTCAAAGAAAATACAACACAAAAGTTGTTGCCAGATTAAAAAATTACGAATTCTAATTTGTATTATCAAGCCCAAAAGCTTTTTATATTGAGGTTTTTTGGTTATGGTAATACTGACACAATTCTTAAAATTAAACAGCTTTCGCCTTATCATTTAAAGAATAGGTATTTCAAATGCCTATGACAAGAACAACTCATGTATGATAGGTGTCATGAAATCGAGAATAACACTGTTAAACTACATTCATTTCATCTGTTAAGAAAATTTTCTTTTTTTAATGGAGCTAAATTACAGCTGCGCTTTCATAAATTCCAAAAAATTGTGAACTAACAAGAAAAACCTTATTCTTATGCTAAAAGTATTCGATGAAGGAACAGACGGGGAACTTCTATCGAATCAGTGAGCTGTGCACGATATAATTTGAATGCTCACCTCTCTTACTCATAAAGTCGCCAGAATTTATGTGGTGGAAAACAACCCCCACAAATGTTTGACTGTCCCATGGTGGGGCCTCCATTGTTCGAAGTAAGCTCAAAGATTCGTGGTGCATACTACTGATGAGTGTTAAACAACGAACTTAATTTGTGATTACTTCCCACGTTTCAATTAAGATGTCCAATCTTCAATCGTACTGATTATTGCCTTCATACGCTTTACGTGCCTTGGTTCTCCAAATGGTTTCGATGGGGTTCTCATCAGGACAGCAAGCTGTACTGTCCAACTGAGCTATGTTATGGGATTCTAACTGCATTCGAGTCGGATTTCTCTCATGGACCGCAGCATTATATTTCTGGGCAATCATAATTCTCTTACTACCCCGTTCAATTTGTTTGTCTGGACAGTCCAAGGGGACACATTTAGACCACTCTCATGGACTATTTGGCGTTTGTCTGCACTACTTTTCTTTTGTGCTAAAATTTAACTAAAATGGTATCAGACTCAAAAGGAATAAGATGGGAATATTCCCTGAATCGTTAACCATATAATTTGCCCAGGCCAAAAAATTGTAACCAAAATGTTAATCGCAATTTCTTTAAATGACTATAAATTTATTTGTAACACATTTGGCATTGAATTTGAATATAATAATTATCAAAGTTTTATCAAATATTGGGATAATACTTGTGAATTTTGTTGTTGTTCCCATTGAACAAATTTTATTCCAACATTTGATAATTTTATTAGACCATTTACGAAATATTTAATCGAGCGTTGATTCGCATACCAATATAAAATTTAAGAGTTGTAAGCGGCTTAGTGATTTTGTATCTGGTCATGTCCCACACTGACAACACGTAACGAAGCCTTTCGGCAGTTTCATTTATATTTATTTTCCGTAATATTCGATTGCGTTGAAGATGCTGACATCCCATGTGACATGTGATTGGTTTTGTCCAATATTCGGTTGTGGCACTTGGGTGTACATTTTTCTGTGATAAGCCAGAAGCGGCATGAATACGTCTTGTTAACCTAATTGCACATTCAGTGTAAATTACAGAAATTAATAAAATTGGGGATAAGCACGAACGAAAGTGAGTCACGGCCCAGAAAATAATTCCGAATTCAATTCAATTTCAGCCACAACAATATATCCACCTGTCCCATTAGCAACCAAACAAAAGTGTGGAGGAAAGAATGACATTCGGTCTGCCAGAGAATTGGCGCTGTGCGACCGGCACTTTGGCTAGAAGAACAGTTGCAATGTTTTGGTTGACTGGAACACGAACTTACCTCTTTGATTTATTTCAGATTATTCCGATTGGCGCTGGTATTTGGGAGATTTGGTCGATGACACCTTTCAAAATGTCAACAGCGTTGATGATTTCGAGAATTTGAGTGTTTGTTTTGGTTTCGATGCTGTTGTTGTTCTGGCAATGGATTGAGATAACTTTGGGATTTCTTGATGAATGATCTTTGGACGTGTGTGTGTGTGTGTGTGTATGTTTTAACGTGCGATGCTCACTTTTTACACTCTGATCTTTCTTTTGTTTTTGTTTCTTTATCTTCTTTTCTCGTTTTTTTTTTCTTTGCTTATTTTTTATTAAATTAACACAATTTTGACTTTTTTTTATTTAAAAAGAATGTAGATGACAACAACAACAACAACACAAATAATATTAGTAATAACAACAATGCTTATATACAGCACAGCACATTTATTATTTTAATACGACGACGACGACGGCGACCGAAGATGGTGTTGACTGCGACGACGAGAGCTAAAGCGACAACGACAGCAATAATAACACTACACAAGTTGCACAATAAACAAATCCATACACACAAATGTACGTAGTAAATTGTACACACACATGACATACATATACATATGTATGTACGTATTTTCGTAGATTTGTGGTATGTGTGTTAGCAGTGATGAGACGTGCACACAGCCATGCGTACATACACACGTACGTACTAAGGTATCTGCCTATATTCGCCCTCTGTCAGACATACACACACATTATCCATAGGAATGTACGTATGTTTCGTGGCATGTACGTATCTATGTACGTACGTACGTATCTATGTATGTATGTATATTTGTAATATTTATGAAATGTCTATCTATTTACTTGTATTTATTTTGGTGAGCGGTGGTCTTTCCGTTGAGAACTTCATGCGAGAGCTCTGTCCTCTCGCATGTTTGTGTGCGTGCGTGTGTATGCTTGTGCTTTAATAAAAAAAAAACTGCCAAGCTGTTGATTTAGTTTCGTTTCGTTTGGTACGAGTATGTAAAGCGACACTTGATTATTGTTATTATTTGTTCGTTCACTTCTTTCTTTTTTCCCACTCTCTCTCTCTGCTTCTTTATGATTTTTTTTTGTAGTTGTAAATTTGTATCGGTGAGTGTGTGTTCGAATCTTAACGTTTAGAATCAACAGATTCGCACGGGGGCCAACTGTTGGATGCACGGCGACCGTTTCTTGTACGACGGTGTGTACCAAGCAGTGGAGACGCGCATATCTGTGTGCGTGTGTGTGTTTGTAATGAAGCGATGCCGCCGCGAGAAAAAAATCTTAACCGAGCGTCCGAACAACCGTGACCAACAAAGTAGTGTTGTGAGCGGACTAGTAGAAGCTATCGACGACCCGCTGATAAAGACGGCACAACAGCCAACTCCGACGACGACTATCGAATGAACGAGCGAGCAGCCAACGTCAAACGTCGTTGTTGGGTCGCATCGAACTGAACTGAACTGAACTGAAGACTGCAGAAACAGCACAGTAAGTCCTCTCGAAGTGAGCGAATATCGGAGAAAACTACAAAATCTTTGCAATATTCTGGTCTCGCATTGCCTCAGAAGCAAAAACGACTCAGTATATCCAAATACAAGTTTGACAATGGCTGCCTACGAACTGCGAACTGTGCAAAGGTGAGCGGTGACGTACGCGGTGTGTGTATATGTACCTTGTTTTCTTTTTGTATTCGGCCGATTCGGAGCGGCATGCGTGTATCTGTTGATTCTGCCGGAACGTAACTGAAATGCTACAACGAAGAACAAATTTGCACAAGTGCTTCAGCAGTTCCCGGCGTGTTAGTGTGTGGGTGAGTGGGAAGCTCTGAAAGAGGGGAGCAAACACTTTTGTGCTACCCATCTGTTGAGATGTGTATCTGGTGCTGCTGCTTGTTGCACATTTGAGTTTGAACATCTTACAGAAACACCTCGCGTCCACAACGGAAGAGAGCATTGTTTGGGGATGTTGCTCACGCAATACGAACACTCTCTTTCAAACAGACATGATATACCAGTGTTGCCACGTAAACGGTTTTTTGATTTTCAAAATGATGTTGAAATACATAAAGACCGGGTTACTTGACCGTTACTGGGACGTAAACGGACTCGTAACCGTAACGTTGATGTAGTGCGGCCTACCCAAGATACGTGAAATGCAATTTGTTCTATGTAATCAAACATAAAACAGACATTCTGTCTCTATAAAAACATTTTGTTTTATTTTTTATAAGCACATAAAAGCACGTATAAAAATTAGTTTCACAGTCACATTAGCGATGTGAGGGATGCAAATGAGGGATGTGACTATACGCGAAAAGCACTGTATAAGTTATCTCCATTGTGAATCAAATCAGCTGTTTGTCAAACGTCACATGTCGGATACAAAAATCTCTTTTGCTACAGGTTCGTTGATTTCGCATTGCACAAACCCTGACGCAAATGCTGGAAACAACATCTATAACATCTGAATTGGACGCTGAATCCAGGTCGTAAAAGTATGACCCAATTTACACGATGACTTTTTACTTGATCATGAAGATTGTAGGGTAGAAAAAAGTCACAAATCATCATTTTACTTTACACATTTTCCTTTTCGACATTGTTACAAATCAACAAGATTCAAGTATAAACGCCAAAAAAACTCAAAAGCAGTCGCAAGCAAAATGTATAAATTGGGACTAATAGTGTAATGACTCTAAACAGTGCGTTCTGCTCATTTAGTACATATTCAAATTACCAACATGGCGAACAATGACCTGTTCATGTTCCTTCATGGAGTGGTAAAGGAAATACTCGAAAGCCTTGGCTGTGTGAAATTTCACGGAGCTGCGTATAGCCGAACCGAAGAATTATTCCCAAACACTGTGCACTGACAGATAAGTCTGTCCAACTTGTAAGTGGTTTCAACATATCCCATAGTGTGAACTTCCCTTGAAAAACACGAACTTTGTAATTTATTAGCTACACTTTTACAGAGTGAGTGGATGCTCTTTAGAAAACGAAGACGTAATTTCCAAGAAGACTTAATGCAAGTTTAAAGTATTTTGCCTAATTTGCTATTTGCGTTTAATAACGAGAACTACTATTTAGTATCGCCAATCCTAAAAAAAGGTTTTATGCATGTGTTTGTTTGGTTCACTGCTTGCCTTTGTTCTTGGAGGATATGCGCAACTTAACAGTAGCTTTTGTTTAATCGCAAGAACTATATCTTTAAACTTCACTCCTTTTCACTTTATGTAAAAATAAAAAATTATATCGGATATTTCATCGGTTAGTGGTTAACTGCGCGTGGAAGGCACTCAAATTGGATGGCTCCAAAAGTTGATGTGGCAGCTAAGTCAAAATTATTGTAATTTAAATATCAAATAAAATCACAATTTTCATTCGGAATTATAAATTTTGAAGCAGCATCTGCATAAACTTTTACATTTTGTTTGTACTCATTGAAAAATTCCAACCCTTGTGGATCAATGATCTGTGGTTATTCCAACCATTTTGTTATTATCATTTAACATTTTTTCCGTATTATCGAATATTCCTTTGAATATTCGTTTAACTTTGGTCAATCAGTACTCTCGTCTATTGTCAATGTAAAGTCGAAGAAATTTAAAAAGTATTATTATGGAATCTATTTCTGGAGGTTTGTAAAATTATGATTTGACACCACTTTGGCCATTATTGTGTGTCCGCTGTGTAATGTTTTGTTGGTGTATAATTTTAGATTGAAATTAATCATTGACTTGTATTTCGTGGTTTCTAACTCTTGAATGGCAAACCATTCCGAAGTTACGGAAAGTTACTAGCGAAAGTGTGTTGGTTAACGAGAAACTTATCATTCTTTCTCCTTTTTGTTCCATTTTGACATAAACGATATTAAGCAAAACACGTGTTTGGTAACAATCGCTCAAAAGATATTGGATAAAATCAATAGGAAAAATGGGTTGGTTAAAAAACATATGACACAACGGCTTGCAAGTATATGGTTATTAAAATTGATGAACCCCACAAAATCGGCAGACTAAACCGCTAATTGTACGCTTAAAATGCTAGAAGAGGTTTTTGAAATGTAACAATGGGAAACGCTTACCGACAGCAGACATCGCTCTTTTACAAACTCCAAATACGGAGCATAATAATATATTCGAAGATGGCGATCTGTCACTGAGCTCCTGCGATGAAGATAGTTTGTATTTTCATTAAATATCTGAATACAAAGTTTTACTGAGTATTTTACAATGTGCGAGATAATATGGTAACTGCTTTGACTTTACTACTTGCAGGTATAATACGTAACAAATACCATAGCCCTCTCGGATATATATATATTTAGAAACCCCCATTTAAAACTCAACGTCTATTCTACAAATACCTTAAATTTTGTAAGAAATAAAGTACCCAACATAGGAAATTTTCCGTAGTGTTGTGGATACTCTTTCCTCGAATAATATACATATATATATTTTTTTAAAACATAATTTTTAATTTGCTACTAATCTCCAGTTTTGGCTACTTCACACCTCTGCAGATGCCATCAAATGCATTTTTTTTATAGCAAATAAACTATTAACACAATAAGACATTGTTCCAGAGCGCCGCCTTCGTTCGTTCGTTATGTTAGAATTTCATTCACTCCGACTTAGGGTTATATAGTTAAGACCAAAAGTCGACTTTTCGACTATTACAATAAAATCAAAAGTCGACTTTTAGACTTTTCGACTTAGTATAAAAAAGTCGATTAAAGTCGACTTTTCGAATTTTTTCTTTAGATAAAAAAAAATGCAATATTTTGGAATAAAAACAAGTTTTCTTTGTACAAAAAACTTTTATATAAAAAAAAAGTGTTTATAAAGGTAATAGCATCTTAAAATATTGCCACACTGGACTTGGGGCTATATTAATTTAAATATAAGGTAAACCACTGCAAGGAAAAATATCTCGTCCACTATTTTACAATGTAACAAGTGTAACACATTTCCTTATATTTTTTGTTATTGCCACAGTGGAAATACAAAACTGTATGAAAAATGGAATACAACTCGCATATATGGGCAGGGGCTCCATTAACATCTTTGAAGCTTCTGGACCGTGTACAGAGGAGAGCGGTGGTGATGATAGGGGATGGTAGGGTATCCAGCTCTATTGTCTCCCTACAGCATCGCCGAAATGTGGGTTGTGTATCGCTATTCTATAGATATTTTAATGGTATCTGTTCAGAAGATATCCGTCGTCTGGTCCCTGACGTTAGAACATTTAGCCGGAATACTCGGCTATCCAGGGTCTCTCATCCGTTCATTGTCAAATGGCCGGTTGACCGGACGACGCACTATAGAGAAAATTCGTTCTTCCGCCGGACTGTTCGTTTGTGGAATAATCTTCCTGCAAGTGTTTTTCCTGCCTGCTATGACATTACCAAATTCAAGGCCAACGTCAACAAACACTACTCCCTCTTTCCTCCCTCCAATACCCTTATTTCCCATCGCTAACACAGTGCATTGCATTTATAGGGGGCATCCCCAGAGTGTTAGTCAAAAAAAAAAAAAAAAAAAAAAACATCTTTGTTATAATTTGTGTGTTGCCACTACAATAAAATACAACTTAAATGTATTTCTCAATCGGCGAAACTAAATGAAAGCGGCGAAGAAATGAAATTACGCAATACGCTTTGTTTGGATGACAAGTAAAAATACATATGGTTATATTTGAAGATAAAATAAAAAGTCGAAAAAGTCGACTTTTAGACATTTTTAAAAACAAAAAGTCGACTTACCGACTTTGACTTTTTTGTACCCAAAAGTCGATTAATCGATTAGTCGACTTATAGAACCCTACTCCGACTTACCTCACATTTTGCCATTCTGCATATCGCGTTCGGCAAACAAAGAACGCGGTATGTGTTACCCTTGATTTAAATTTACTATGCGTTGTAATTATGGTTCTAAATGGTTCAGAATACGTAAAAAACCTTTTAAAAGTAGCCACACTTACAACGTTCTTCGGTGTTCGACAGTAATCTGCAACAAATAAAAATAGTTTTCGAAATAACTGGCATTTGAAAATTTATTCGCAGTTCTGCTGCAAATGATTTGTTAAAACCAATTGAAAAAAAATATATTTTTTCATTCGTATTCGTAAAGAGGAGGTAATATACTTTTAGACGACACCAACACTATTTCAATCTGAAATCGCGTTCCAAAGTTATTCTTTCTTGAAGGAAGCTATCTCTTCACAAAAACGTGTGAGGTCACCAAATTTCGAGCGCTACAAAACGCCTACCAGGAAAACCTAAGGCAAACGTTAAAACTAGTCGAACGTGTGTAAGAATCGCAGGGGATGAAAATTTGAAACTACGGTTTTTGGGTCGTTTTTCTTTGGAATTAAGCAGTTGTAAAAAAAACTTAAGAAACCACAAAATTTGTATCATACAAAGTTAAATGTTCTTAAAAAACCGGTCAATCAAAGTAAAACTCCGCTAACAGCCAAAAAAAAAGACCATACTCATTTCCCTTAAGGTGCTATCAGACGGTATGTTTTTTGCATATGTACTGTCACTTTTTGTATCCATATGTAATTCCGTATGTATGCCAGAATCGTCGTTTTACATACGATCACACTTGCGTATGTATTTTCGTATGACATAACCTTTAAACGTAAACAAAAGCTGACTTTTTAATGTATATTTTTCAAAAACAGCTGTTTTGTTATGTCTGTCAGATGAAAATAGAGCATGCTCTAATCGAAAAAATTACATATGTATTTCCACATGTATTTTACATAGGCAATGTTTCACATGTATCATGTATCGTGGTCTTTAAAATGTTGTTCGTTTTGTCCACGTTGACTTACAGGGCCGACGCATTCTTGAGGTATTCAGGTGACAGCTGTCGGTGTACATTTGTGATGAAGGATGCATTGGGTTTTGCCAATTTGAAACCAGCGTTTGCTTGGTCTCCGACGTCACCGATGTCGCCCACGTCAACTTGGAGTGTTTCGTATCTGCATTCGTGAACATATTCATGAGTTTATTAAATGGATTCATTGGCAGCCCAACGCTTGTTGGCAACTTTTCTTGTTGACAATTCTAGCGGTTCATTATGTTTATATTGCATACAACATAACAACAAACACGAAATGCCTCAAACATATCTACACACACATAGTATGTGTACATACATGTGTGAATATATCTGCAGAAATTTAAAAATAGTCTTTAAATTGTTTTTCGCTTTTTTATGCACCCTCATATGTATATTTTATTTTTTTTTTGTTCGATAAAAATTTTAATAATATTAACATTTGCATTGATCAAGACCGACCTTAGGATAGGCTGCATCACAGGTACACAGTCAAAAAGAAAAAAAAAATATTTGTTGACTTAATTAACTTGTTCAATTAATTAATTTAGTCAATCATTTCTTGAACAAACAAATCGCTGGCTGATAAATTTTTCTGGTTCAAGGAAAACTTCATTCAACAACCATTCAAAACCGACTTTAAACCATGGGAAATCTTTGAAACCGAATTAAAGCTCTCCGATTTGAGAGATGTTCATTATTTGCTAACGTAATGTTGAGAAAAATACGTAACCATTGTAGACGGAAGGTCTGAAATCAGGTTAGGTTTGATTTCTCAAGATTATTGTTCATTTTCATTTGAAATCTAACCTGATCATTGACATTCTAGTCCACACAATAACCACAGAGGACCAAAATATTAGCAAAACCACCTACAATAATTAGGCAAATATTTGACAAAAATCGTCAAATATTTCCATGCCCCAATCTCACCACACAATTACATTGAGTGTTACGGCAAATCCGCTGATTTGGATCAAACAAAATTATTTACTCGCAAAAGAAGTTTGCGAAATGTGACCACAACAGACAACTTTTTTCTAATTTTTTCGGCAAATAATTATTTGATTTTTGAAAGAACAAACAATGGGAAACAACAGCTGAAGAAAGTCGCGGTGTTATCTTCGAAAAGTTATGTTGTATGTTTGTTTTTTTGTTTTGGTAAAATAATTTTTAATAATTATGGAATTTGTATGTTATTTTTAATCCTCACATTCATCCAAGAAGTGTTGAAAATGACATCGATTTTTTTCCCTTTCGCAATTGTGATTGACAGTTCGATAAGATTTCGTTTGCTGTCAAATATTCGGAAATCCACACTCCACACTTGTGGAAACACGTTAAATTTGTTACGATTGGACAGCTCTTTGCAGAAACTACAAGGGACAACTATTTGGCCGCAGTGTGACCACAAAATCAACCCTTTGTTGTTTTGGCAAATTTTTGTGCGAATATGATGAAACATATGTATATATAATATGATCGCCAAATATTTGCCCAGTATGAATTCGCCTGATAGTACCATTAAGGTTCAGCTCAAATATAGTGGCCATAGCTCAATTCGTAAGGAATGTAGAAACTAATCCCATTGGAGGTTCTAATATCAGCATTTCTAATATCCGAACATTAAGGCAGCCATTTCAGTCCGCAGTCAGACAATATTCCGAAATAGTTGGACGATGTGATACATTGCTCGGCATCATATTAATCCTACCATGCTATACAACATTGACAGTCGAATGACCTGCGACGTTTATGCGATTTGTTCGTTTGAAATATTCGTTCCGATCGGACGTGCTTTTCATTTGTCGTCGATAGAAAAAAAAACTGAAATATATAATAAACTAAAAAAGAGAAAATATAATTTTTCAATTTGAATTTTTCATGGAATTGCCAAAAAAATCCAGAAATCTTTTACTGATTTCATGTAATAAAATCAATCTTGAAAGGGTCGGCAAGGCCGTCGGAGAAGGTTCCTCGGGTTAAAACTCTGGAGTGTGAAAGTATAAAATCAATCATTGGGGATTATTTGAGAAACGCATCTATTAACGACAAGCACGATATGTTTTTCCGTGGCTGCTGGAAAAATAAACACTGGGTATGGAACCATTCTGAAATTACAATTCGAATACAAAACCAAGATATCTGGGGCGAGTGCTATCCCTAAAAAGAAATCAACAACTTATAAAACTGGTTCGGGAGAAATTTCCATCAGCGCTTTGGGAATGGACTGCGAAGACCGTCCAACATCATCTGACTATGAAGAATTCCAAATAATAAAAGGTAAAAGGCTAAGACTACGAAAGAATATAGATGTGGATTTGGCCGGTATTAAAGAAATGAAAACTCAGAATTTTGCGGATAATCGTTACTCCATATTAGGTAACTTAAACATTGAAGCAGAGAAACCTGTTCCAAAAAAAGTAAATCTAGTTAAATATAGTAATAGTATTAGTATATCCGTTAACGGAAATTCTTTTTGTCCTCATATTTTTTTGTATATAATGTCAATGTTAGTGGCTTAGTCAATCAACTAAAAAAGACAAATGTAGTATTCAAGATTGTTAACAAGAGCAAATTGAATTTGAAGGATGCATCCGTCCATTCGGAGATGATGCAACTTTTTTAGAGAACGGGAGGTTCCATCGTATTGTTATACGCCCAAGGAGTTGAAAGTCTCTTGGGAACTACCCAAGGCTAATTCGAGGATAATTCAATGTTGGCGATGTCAGCAATGGGGACGAAAGCGTAGCGAAATTGTAACATGTCTTATGTGTGTATGAAGTGTGAGGGCGATCACTTTCATTTGTGTCGGACAAGGATAATTTGCCTTTTTGTGCAAATTTCAAAGCTTTTGTTAGATATGTTGGGATGAGGAAGAAATTACAGGAGCAGTCTAGAGAGAGAAGACATCAGAATGCTGAGAATGTTTTTAGAGTTGTTGATAACGCGAAATTCAGGACGACTGAGAGAACGTTCGCCAGTCTATTCCATAGAACTAATACCCAAAGCAAGTGCTTAATCCTAAACCGCCATTGATTCAGGAGTTCCTCAAGATAGCCTAATCAGTTCATCAGCCGGAGCAGGTATCATTAGAGATGCAAATTCAGAACTTTGTTAGAGAATATTATAACTTTTCTAAGACAGAAGCCACAGAAAAATGTGTCGCTCTCTTGGAGTTTTGAATATATTAACGTATAATATTAGATCGCTTGTTGAAGTGAGTCGAAAATTCGATTTGTTAAGAATTTTGAAAGATCACAGCATAGATGTTGCTTTTATTCAGGAGACTCACTTAAATTCTTAAATGGGACTAACTAGAAAGTATGAGCTCCAAAAACTACTTACGAAATATAAGCCACATATTGTTCTACTCAATGAGACGAAACTTAATCTTAAAGAGAAATTATACTTTGAAAACTACAATTTTGTAAGACAGGATAGAAATGCTGCTACATTAGGAGGAGGAACAGGAATTTTGATTAAAAAGGTAATCAAATCCAAAGAAATTTCTTTTCCAAATTCATTTAAATTAAGGAAGCTAGAGGCTAGTATCATTAAAATTCCGTTAAACAACAATCAACAACTGTATGTCATATCGGCTTACTATCCAGCTGGTGAAAATACCGAACATCTTAAAAATGATATGCAAAATCTTTTTGAGGGATTAAAATTAGACAATATAAATAACTTTTATATACTAGGTGGTGATCTTAACTGCAAACATTTAAACTGGGGAAATCCTGTTAACAATTCCAGGGGAATTGCACTAAATACTTGGCTATCTGAAAAAGAAATACAATTTAGGTGTAAATTATACGCGACTATTCTTCCATCTTACCCTCGTAGTGGGTCGTTTCTGGATGTATTCGTTATTGATAGCAGACTCTATGTTCATAGGGAAAACACTACGATAAACTGCCTTCACACAATATGTTATGATAGTGACCATGACGCTGTAAAGATTACTATTTCTAAAAACACAAACCTGGAACCAATTGACATTCTGAAAGCCTCCGAATCTACACCCTATAACTATAAAAGAACAAATTGGAAAAAACTTAAAAAATCAATATCTGATGCTTTGAATAATGACACATTTATACCGAATAATAGAAACTTATCAAACCATGAAATAGATAAACATATAGAGAGACTAAACCAAATCATTATAGATGCAATAGCAGAAAGTGTTCCTAAGTATAAATGTAAAGATCAAATTCAATCTATAATTAATCCAATTATTAGGAAACTACAAGCTGAAAAGAGTAGGATATTAACGGCAATAAAAAAACATAATAGATTGCAACATACACTTCCACTTATCGAATACAATTATCTAAAGAATAGGCTGAAATTAACAAAAAAATTACTTCGCGATAATTTTATTATCTCAATGAACAAACGTTTGGAAAGGAAACTATCCGCCATTAGCACCTCTAATCCATCTAATATGTTTTTTGAAGCAAAAAAACAGTTAAAATATCAAAAAACAGTGCAATTGAAGTTATTAAAAATTCCAATACATGACGTATCTTTGCTACATAGGGCTAGAATTGACCCCCAAACTATTCAAATTGATCCAAACTTAAATAAATATATTATTAAAGATGAGGAAAGTATTTTAAACGTGATGGGAGCCTACCTAGAATCTATTTACTCTTTAAAGAATATCGATGATTCTAACTCTATACATAAGGATGTTGAAAGAGTTTTCAACTCATTTTTAGAGGAAAAATTGAGACATGATAATACTCTGAACAGGATTACGGATTTTAATCAAACCCAAAAAGCTAACGATATTGATAGTTCATCTACGGCTGGGTACTTTATTACTCGTGATGAAATAGAGTACATTTTCTCTAATTTAAAGAGAAAATTGTCATCTGGTATAGACCAAATTCCTAACATCATATTGAAAAACGTCCCAAATATGTTAATTTTAGAGTATCTAACGTTGTTTAACAACATGATTAATAACGCTTTCTTCCCAAATAAATGGAAAAAGGCAAAGGTCGTCATATTACCTAAGAAAGAAAAAGATATAACTGATCCCAAAAATCTCAGAGCGATCAGTCTTCTGCCTAATATAAGCAAAATATTCGAAATGTGCACAAATAATATTATAATGAAACGTTGTCGGGAAAAAAATTTACTATGTGAGAGACAATTTGGTTTTAAACATAGACATTCAACAATACATGCGATTAATCTATTAGTTTCCAACATTCACTGGAATTGGAATAAAAAGGTATGCACGGGGGCTTGCCTTATTGATTTTGAGAAAGCTTTTGACAACATATGGATACCGGCATTAATTCACAAATTACTAAAATATGAGTTTCCTAATCACTTAGTTTTTCTTATACATAATATGGTTGATAATAAAGAATTAGTAGTATGCAATACAAAAAATATGAACTCTCAATTATTCAGAATGTCAAATGGTCTACAACAGGGAACAGTAAACGCTCCAATACTATTTAATCTCTATATACATGATTTACTACAGAGTATAGACTGTAGCATTGGATTTGCAGATGATATAATAATATTCCAACCTGGTGACAGAATAGATGAAATTAATACGAAATTGCAGGAAACATTCAACTTGGTGGAGAAATATTCAGTAGATTGGAATATGAAAATTAATCCCAAAAAATGCGAAACCATTCTTTTTCGACCACCAGTAAATAAATGTAATTGGAACATTAGAAGAAACTGGAAAGAATTCGGCATAAAATCAAAAATTTATAACAGCATTATACCTGTTAAAGACATTGTCAAATATCTAGGCATTTATCTAGACAAATTTTTATATTTCAATTCACATATTAATTTTCAAATTAAGAAAGCTCAAAACTCGTTCATGGCATATAAATCAGTATTCTTTTCTAAATTCGTTAACAAAAATGTTAAAATTTTAATGTACACAGCAGTGACTCGTTCGATATTATGTTATGGTGCACCTATATGGTTCAATATTTCACCATCGTATATGGAAAAAATTAGAAAATTTGAAAGGAAATGTTTACGTTCGTGTACCTCCCTCCACAGATCTCGTAGCAGCAATTTCACAAAATATATATCAAACAAAGTACTGTACAAATCTGTAAATATCAATAGAATAGATAACTTTTTGATAAAGACTATAAGGAACCATGTTAACAATTCTACAGACTGTAATGTAAATAACTTGATCATGGCACCATACTATGCTGATGACTTGTACATATGTAAAACTTTAGAATCAGGTTATGTTCCTCCAGAAGCCTTTTTATATCTGGATAGAATGGGGTATATACAGAATAATCTGGGTGTACCAATATTCTACCACTATTATAGAAGGGCAAATGTCAAAGCTATTAATAGCAATACAAGAGACGTAAATGAATTAAGATATGATGAAAGTATAACAGAAACCGATCGAATAGATCGATCCAATATTAAAAGTTTTTGGTGGCATAACCTGTAACTTATCTTTTAACATCTAGGGACCATTTTTATTAAACAAAAAATTATTACCAAAGCAATGTTTTTTTCTAAATTTTTTAATTGCAATACATAATATATTTAAATTAACCTTTGTTAAAATGAAAAATACTAAGTATTTGAAATCAAATTTGTAAAACAAATGTCTATTGTATGATACAGATAAGTAATATGTTTGAGAGTCCGAAATCGGAACAGTACATTCACACACTATATATTAAGACTATTAGGTTTATTTGTAGTAATATCTTTATATACTTGAAATAAATAAACAAATCTAAAAAAAAAAAAAAAAAAAAAAAAAAAAAAAAACTTAGGGGTTGGTCGCAGAATGGCGCTTGAAGGCAATAATATTAGTTCATTTCATTATTAGTCCGAGTTTGATAGATTCTGATGATGGAATTTCTAGTCTACATACGTTTTCGGACCATTTCCCTCTTAGATTGCGAATATGACTTCCAGATTTTGATATTCTATTGAGACCTTTTGCAACTATAAAAATATAAATTGATTAGTTCATTGAGCATTTTACGTCTTCGATAAATGTTTTGAGTAGTCGACACTCACAGAAGATTCATCTACATAGGAAAAGATTTATTATTTCCGAGGCAATAAAACATGTATATGTACAATCCGATATAATCTCTACTTTCCAAGCAGGTTCCGTTAATTAACATAATCATCAAAAGGCACTTTGACATTGAACAATCTCGAGTTTTTACTGAAAAACGCAGAAAAGTTAGAACGGGTATAGAACGCATAAGAATGTTTATGGGATAATTGGTTACAAAAGGAGTAGGCCTCTGAGGACACTTTCTGTGAATGGCACGGTTATAGAGGATGATGATCTTAAATTGCGGAAATTGAAGGATCATTTTTCGGTTATTTTCTCAGGTTCAGCTCCAGATAGGATCATTTCAGATATTAAGAACAGAGTCAATACGACCATCGCGGACGTTCCAATTAATAGGAACGTTCTGTATTTACTGCAGTAAGCACAGCTGTTAACCCCGATTTTTCGTCTGGACTTTTCACCTTGGACCAACTACAGGAATGTTCGAAACTCTTGAGTAATAAGGGACAATATTTCGAATTTCATGATCAGAAAGCTTCCTACAAAAGCTTTTGAGTATTTGGTGATTTTGTTCAATAACTGCCTCACGAATTGTTACTTTCCGAAATCGTGGAAGGTTTCGAGAATTGTTCCTATTCGGAAAAATCGAACTGTGATAATATCAATAATTTGAGACCAATATCCCTGTTATCGAATTTAGCCAAATTTTATGAAAGAGTGATTCGGCAGACGCTGGATGATGGACTAACAGAAACATACATTGCAGACTTACAATTTGGATTTAAAAAGATCATTCTACCCTTGATGCGTTGTTGAAATTCCAATCTTCGGAGGCAGCATTGTACGGTTGCTGTTTCTCTGAATATCGAGAAAGCCTTTCATGACGGCATTCTGTTTAAGATGATCCAGATAGAATTTGATCTCTGTATGATAAAGTTGTTTCGAAGTTATTTCTCGGATAGAAAATTTTCTTTTCTACTGAATGGTAGAATTTCTGTGTTTGGTGAGGTCAGGTGTGAAGTTCCTCAGGGATCTTTCTTAGCTCCACATTTATAAAATCTCACTTGGATTGCGTAAAAGTGTTCTACGATAATTGTGGTATTAAGATAAATGCGGCCAAGAGCGAAGCTATTTGTATTCGAAACGCGTCGGGAAAGTGTGGTTCCTGAGAGTAAATAATTTTGGAGAGGAGGTCCCTTTCAAGAATAACATAACGTATGTGGTCATTCACTTCAACAAAATCTTAACATTTAACATATTGGGGTCTTTTTCGACAATTTTGTGGAACAGAAACTTACCGGAGAAGACTAAGTTGTTATTGTACAAGACCAGAATTCGCCCAGTTATTTTATATGAATTTCCCATATAGTTCCCATATGTATCCCCAACAGGAATAAAGGAATTTGAAAAAAAGGACAACTTTTCGTTTTTGTATTGGCCGGAATTTTGAATCGTTCTCCGAACGGTATTCCAATAAGTATATTTATAAGGAATTAGATGTTACTCCGATCGGTCTCTACATCTGTGATGTCATAAACAGATTTAACATGAGGATAACTTTGCACGAGAATGCACTTAGTTCAGCTATTTATAATGCGCAGAAGAACTTTAGCTGATCTAATGTATTATTTTATTATATTTTTATTTATTAATTACAATACAAAGTAAATTTATATTCTAATTTTTGGGATAAACCGAGTGACAAAGACTATTTGGCTTGATGTTTGCAGCGACAGACCAAAGCCTCTGGTGGGAATCGAACCCACAACCCCCACGCTGATAGGCAAGCACGCTACCAACTCGCCTACCGGGGCGCTTCTAATGTAAATTATTTGTCTCCTATTGGACTTCTAAATGAAAGTCCAACTGAGTTTGATATCGAGGTTTGCATTCGTCCTAATTTCTATAAAAAAAAGTTCTTGTAGGCGTACAGGGGGGCTCCGAGTTAATGCAAATGCTTTTGACTTGCTCTTCATTTGCACTATGTATTATTTTATAATTTTGTTTATTTACCTATTTTTGTTTTCTCTTTATTCTTATCTACTACTTCTATTGTAGTCTTAAGATTGCGTTTAAATTAATTACTAGGATATTGTACTCCTTTCCTTTGCAACGCATCAGGAGCAAAGGCGATTATTCTTCTATTAGTTCAACATACCACTCATACACTTCTATTCTCATATGGTAAATTTAGGTTTAAAATATAAAAGCTTTGACGATAAATTGACTGTAATTAAGTGTTAAATATCAATTTCCCAAGTCCGAGTAAAGTGTGTGCTGACCATTTCTATAAAATGCTCCAAACATTATGAAAATCGCCATTTAGCCCAGACCAAACTTCATCACTGAAAACTCGCCACTTTTGCGAGAAAGCCAAATCTGCCAGCCGTGGAAATTACAACGTTATTTTGATTCGATGTATTTATATTGCAACAAACATCAAATATTAACATTTTTCAAATATTTACATTTAACACAGATTTATATTTTTTTTTTGGAAAATCGCTGTATAGAACATAATAAAATAAACATGCTCGAATTTGTTCATTGTCTCAGTAACAATTTTCCCGGGATATAATATTTGATAGTACATCAAAATATTATAATATGAGGCCAATCATTTAAAACAGAGAAAACAAAATCATTAATGCTTTTAGAAGAAACTCCTTTAAACCGCTCATTTCGTTTTCTGTTTGATATATATGACTCTATCCATATTACTATAAGATCTGTAAAAACCATAATGAAGACTTTGGTCCACCGTTTCAGAGGGTTTGCTAAATTCTGCGTAAACAGCGTCAGTTTATTGTCCTTGCCGAAAACCTTGATAGACTAAAGCAGATTAGTCGAAGTTATGTGGCCACTTTAGAATCCATGTTGAAATCCATTGACATAATAAACGAGAAAAAAAATTGATTTAATTAACGATTTGTGTATGTCGGAATTCTTTATTTTATCCGTAGTTGCATCCGAATGGGCTTGATTTTAAGGATCGTTTTAAGTTCATAATATAATAGAAATAAGTTCGAAATTGACTTATGTGTAGACCGCTTGGATTAATTTAAGCCCGAATAAATACTTGAAATCATCGGAAACTGGGATTAATTTAAGGACAATTTTGTTCTTCTAAGAATATTTAATTCATAATAGGAAATGGAATTAAAGAGAATATACTTTTATCCGGTCTAAGTTTTCTCTCTCAAAAATAGTTGTACGCATTTTTTCTCTTACCTCACTTCAAATTGGATTTACTTTACCTAATAAATATTTAAATACTCTTAAATACATCGGCCCCATTTTTAAAGACTTCTTCTCCAATCATTGGTTTATTGTGTGCTATTGTCTTCCGTAGTTAAACGACAACTACCGTTTATTAGCAAACAAATCTTTGTTTAAATGGTGTACCTCTTGAGGAAAATCTGTATAAAAACGAAAATAACTCTTTAATATAAGCATGTAGCTGATAAATAAACCCGTACAACATTTAGAATAATACCACCATAGTTCTAAGTTTGCTTTAAAAATATTACCTTGTTATCTTTAAATTCTTATATAAGTCTCAATAAATCCAATCTTGAATCTTTGTTTAAATAAATAAAGTATTTTATTGTTATTTTAAGAATTTTCGTACGTGATTTTAAAACTATCCCATTTATAATTGTTTTAAGAATAAATAACTACGAATCGTACTTATTTTTTTAAGTGCGATTTTAGTTCAAGAATATTCAGCTTGAATTTAGAATACCATTTTTCTTTCTTTGTAAGTAGTAGGAGAACATTTTTTTTGTAATTCTCTTCGGGAAGCAAATATCCATAAAATATAGGATTTTGTTAGAAAACAGAAAGTCATGTCACGCGTCATTGAATGTGAGGCTGATATGCTAATTCAGTGGCTCTATAAAAAATGCCCAAAAAAATGAAGAATTCAGTGCGAACTATTTTTTTTTATAATTGGGGTGATAATTAGGGTCGTATAATTATCACATTTGAAAAATGGCCCCAATTCAAAAAGGAAAAATCGCAACAAAATGTTACATTGACCAAAGCAACACGTACATTTTGGGGTGATTTTTCATAGGGGCCACTGGGGTTCGCGTAGCCATTGCAGCAAATATGGATATGACGAAAATGTCCATCTTGCCGGAAAGACGTTGACAAAGACATATAAATTCTATTAATGTAAAATTAAATTTTTCGTGGAAAAATCTGTAAAAGGTAACATCGGCTTTCCTACAATATTGAGCCACTTGGTGCGCTCCAGTAGAAGTCACGAGGCTTCCCCCACCATACGCTAATTAAACCAGACGACGTCCAGAATAAAATCCACTGCCTTGTCATATTCTGCGAAGAAAAATCTACGTCTTAGTTGCACTGGCCGGAGCTCATGCAATTATCAGCAGCTTAACACTGTTTTTTTTTAGAGAGTTAGAGAACTATAAATTCAAATAAAGCAAAGAACAATATTTTTAATATCAACTGGCTTTGTTGCATAAATTAGTTGAATGCCACTTGTGTTTAAACATGCTTTGGGTCATGCGTGTCTTATGACGGCTGAACTGATCGAAGACCAGGTTTGAAATGCCGGAACTCTAAACTGGGAAGGTGTATAACCTTCGAATTTTGAATTTTTTTCTCAAATGTCTCAACATCCCTCGGACAGACATACATACCTCTAAACAATTACTAATGCCAGAGTCGTATTCAATGAGCATTCTTATACCGCTTATTCAGCGCTGAGATAACATCCTTCGGCCACGACTCGAACTGCCATCGCCAACACAAATTGATTAAAGTGACGTTGAGTTTAAGCATATTCGCAGTTCGCTATCGCTAACTACATTACCTGACATCCATTTCCGTTTCCGGGGCAGAAGAACATCTACTCTTACTTATTTTGCCACCCCTTACATACCACAAAGTATGTAGACAAGCATTTCTGTAGTATGCCACACGCACACACACACACACACTGTGGGTCGATCTCCTTTCGCACAGAACGGTGACTTGCACCACCCTTCGACCGCAGTCGAGCGTTAGCAAATAAATACAGACTTGTGGTTTACGCATCATATTAAATACATTTTATTACTACATATTTTCATTTACGACTACTTTAGTTTAAATAGGTTCCTTGTAACTACGACTATAGTTTGTATCGGTTTTAATGATGTTGGATATATTTACACGTAACATGAGGAAAGGGTAACGGCTTAATCGACTACACATAAAGGAGAGACACTGAATCAAGCGACCGAACAGCGTCTGCTCGTCCAGTGGACGTGGGAGTAAATTCAAGCTAAATTCATATGGAAATAGTATCGATCGCGACCGAATGGCCCGAATCACGCGCCGGAGTTTCTAATTATAGAAGTTCTAACTCTAATTACAATTATTTGTAATGTTAACATTTAATTTTTAAATACATCTACGTACATAAGTGTCTTTTGTTGTTGTTGTTGGTATTGTTTACATACATACATACATGTAATCATTTGTTTCTAATTACTTAATCTAAAATAAAGTAAAATGCAATAAAAAAAAAGGTAAGAAGGGGAGAATTGCTGCTATCTGAACTGACACCGAAAGAAATCTACGCTGAAAATGGGTGGACCGGGGAAGAGATAACAAAGTAAACCGAAATTCCGAAATTAGATGTTGGCTTTTCATTTACTGACTCATTGCCGTCTCCGCCTCCGTCTCCTCCTCCACGGTCCAGATTTAAGGTTTTATTTGTTTCACAACAAACGAACTCACATTTAATTGAACTCTGTTGGGAAGGATCTGTGGGCGAGGGTACGGACGATGCATTGTACGACGATTCAGCTAGTTAGCATGTGCTGCTGCTTTTGGGGGTTTCTGGTTTCTGGTTTCGCGTTGGTCGCAAATAGCATCGGACATACACTGCGATGGGTCGGTATGGGAACACATGTGTGCTTGTGGGTGTGTATGGTGTGGGTACATTGAATTTTGTATGTATCCGTTCGACTGCGATGGAAGGCATTGCTTTTCCCAAGTTCGTTTTCGTCGACTGATTGTTTGTAGTTGTAGTCGTTTCTACATTTAAATACTTATTTATAAATACACATTAAATTTTAAATTTAATATTAACTTAGAACTATGCATAGGATGCGTACGTCGGCGTTAGTGTACCAAGGATGTATATATATGTGTGTATGTGAGGATGAGGGTGAGTTTTTTTTTTTTTGTGAACCAGTGAAGCAACCAACCAGTCAGCCGGTAATGTCTGCCTCGACAAACTAACCAAACCCAAATTCTTAAACATGTCATGGTCTTTGTCTAACTTAAATACAATCTCCGTTTGATCCTTCAAACAAATACAAATATTTACAAAATTCCATTTCCGAACAGTGAATGCTCTCGTTCGAGGCTTGGGAAAAGGCGCCTGGCTGATCCTTTTCCTTTTGGTATGGTGCTGGAGAGGGGGAGGTGGAGGGGGTGTTGTTCATTCATTGTTTTAATTAAAATCATATCATGCTATTGCTGTCGGTCGCCGTCGTCCTTGTTGCTGTTGCTGGTACTGATACTGGTGCTACTGCTGAGGGATTCAATATGCTGAGTGTGCTGATGTTTTTCGAAATATTTTCCTTTGGTATGTTTAGTAATTCCCTCCGTCCCTCTACAGTTGATAGGACATGGTGTAGCTGTAGGCTTACGAACATATGAAACCCATCTGACACTGGGGCAGGCAGGCAACAAGTGAGTTGTTGATGCTGTGTACCACCGACATTTGGTTGTGTTTGCTTTCGCATAAGTGTTTTCACTCTGGTAGTTTGCCTCATTTTAGGTTGTCTGTCTGTCAGCAGCCACTGGGTTGGTTACCTGTGGGTTGGTATTTTTCTATTTACAGTTATTGCTATGTTCCTTCTCAAAGACGTCAACAAGAGGACATCGACGGCATTCAAGGCTTGCCTTCATTCAACACGATTATGTTGTGATGGTGTTGCCTATGATGTCATTAGGGCATCCTTGAGTGCGGCTGTGTTGGGACCATTTGCAATGGCGGGATTTGTGTGCTTCGTCTTCGGTGGTGTTTCCGTATCGCGCATTGTCAGTTCGTGTGCCTCTTCGGCTGCCGTCTCCATAGCTGTTCCGATATCCTTCGGTGCAGCGGTGCAGTGCGATGCGAGGCTGGGGCTGGTGTTTTCGTTTCTGGTGCACAGACCAGCGTTGATGTCATCGTTGTTGCCCATGCGAATACCATCGATTTCATCGTTTGTGGCAGCATCTGCGGCAGCAACTGCCCCTGTTGAATTCGTTGTGTTGGCAACAAGTACCCCCGAGTATTTGATGCCATTCAATTCAAGGTTAACCGCCAACTGTTGTTCACCATTCGCATTCGTACCTACAACGGAAGACAGTCCAGGGAATCAATTACAATGATGCATTTAACAAGGTTAGGGGGGAGGTTGGGGAAAGACGTCACCACAAACGCGATTTATTTGAAAAAAAAAAAAACACCGAAAGAGACTTACCGTTACGTGTCACACGGAATTGCATGCCGGATAACAAATTCAATGCGTCCAATGGACTCAGCGACGAACCGCCTGTCGTGAAGTTGTTGCTGTCGGCACCGCTACCGGCACAGTTCGAATTGGAGGTCTGTTGTTGGACGTGTTGCTTTGACAGGTGGATTTTTTTCGTGGACACGGGCGAAATGTTGCCGTTGCCGGCAGACGCCGCCGACGTCGACGGTGAGTTCTCAATCGCAGAATCGTCAGACTTATCGTTATGCACACTGCTGCTGCTTCCATGATGACGAGGTGGTCGAACGGTTATACCATTCAGCTGTTGACGTTCCATGGGGTCGTCGTGTGAGGAGTTGCCTGTTGTGTTGTGATCTCCGTCGTCGTGGTGTTCCTCGTCGCCTTCTTCGTCGGAATCGTGGTGGTTGCTCTTGTAGTGGAAGTTAACAGCGGCTGCAGCCGCTGCCATGCTACTCATGCCGGGTGGTAAATAAAAGCTCGCCGGAAATCCGGCCCGTTTGGCTGGAGGTGGTTGGTGGTGGAAATCTTCTCGGTCATTCATTTCCGGGCTGGGTTCGCGTTCTCGTTCACGCTTTATTAGGGTGACACCTGGCGGTGAATCCGAAAGGTTTAGCGCTTCGCTGCTGTAATGAAATGTGACCGTCGGTTAGTGACTAAACTTGTCGTGGGTTTGTGTCCGGACTAAACACAGAATTTCAACTTACCCTTGTGCATCTGCAGTACCGCCACCACACACAGTTCCACCACCACTGCCGCCGCCACCTTGTGGCGATGCGTTCACCGATGCTGGTGGACTGGTGTTGTTGTGATACATTTGCCACAATGCCACACGTGACATTTCCAGTGCATTCAACGCCTCCCTGGGACTTATCTCCGGACTCTGTGATCGTTGTCTTTGTTGTTGTTGCTGCTGCTGCTGCTGTTGTTGTTGATGATGCTGCAGCTGTTGTGGTTGCTGCTGCTGATGTTGGTGCTGGTGATGCGGCGACAGACCCATGCCGGCCGACCCATTGGTCATCACATTCTGCTCCTTTTTCACTTGTATCAATTTCAAATACTCAATCATTCGCTGTTCGATTTCTTGCTTCACCAAATTTGGCACTTGGCCATAGGTGGGTGCCATCAGTCTGTGATGTGCGGCTGCGGCCGCAGCAGCTGCCTGTGCCTGTTGATTGTTCGCCGCAGCTGCGTGTGTGACCAAAGCCAACGGAGACATTTGCTGCATTCCACCGGGCAGCGGCTGTCGTGCCATTGGCGACTGCAATTACACAACACGTCATTAGTATCACCAATCGTCATCACTCACACTACGGCTAACACTTACCATTTGCATTTGATTGTGCATCGCCTCATATTGGCCGTAACTGGAACGACGACCCTCACGTCGATTGCCGTCAATGGCCGCCTGCAACTCAGCCGGGGTACTTAAGTTCTTCTTCTCGCATTCGTATGGATACAAGTACTTCATATACCTGCAAGTGGATAAAGAAAGAGCAAGACATTAGTCATGAGCGACCACCCCACCACTACAATTCAATTCGATCGCTATCTATTGACATCTTCAATTCAATTCGCGTTCCAGATCTCGCTATTTATTGACTTCTTTATTTGGCTTTTATTGGCGTCCAAAACATAAGGCGAGAATGGCCAGGCCACGACATTCGTACTCGTACCACCTGTAGCGCTCGTGCACTCGCAATCGGAATCGCAGCGTACGGCCACTAAACACGGCCATGATGATGGTTAATGACCAGCGTCATTATGACCGCAGATGTGTCTGGGCGACGAAGAGGCAGAAGAGAGAGAAACCCACCAGCAGCGGAAAAGGCGAAATCCCACAGAAGAGAAGTGGAGACGCCTCCGAGTGTGAAAGGGCCACGACCGGGTGCCTCGAGTCGCGTCTATGTGCTTAATGCTCTGCTATTTGTTTCTCGCCAACTTTGTCTTGCATTGGTCCTTGTTGTTGTTGTTGTTGCTGTTGCTGTTGTTTATAATTCATCAACGCATACATGCAATATTTTGCATTTAATTTAATAAACACTTAAGAACTCAATCAATAAATAAAGTGCATACACACGGACATGTGTATGTACGAATATCTTAGGGCTGTCGCATCTGCAATGTACGGATTTCCATACGATTTTCCCCACCCCGCCATTGACATTATGTCCGATCCGATCCGATCGAATTAAATGGTTCATGTTTGATCGGTGTTGGATGGGTGGATGTCCAGTGATTGCAACACGACAGGTGACCCGTGTACATGAACTACTACTGATCGGGGAATATGTCAAGCTGATGTCGTATTTCCTATATTCGGATTGTGGGCGGAGGAGACGTGGCAAAAGAGTGTTTAGGAGTAGACCTTTCACAGCTGACAATTACCATTGCCACGGCTAGATTTTTAGTGTTTGACGTTGCAAAACGTATTCAATGCAATATTTTGCCAACCTGTTTTTTTTTTTGTGTGAATAAAACAGCAAATTGTTTTTCGGGAGGTTGGTGGAGGAGGGGTGCCAAAAATATTTGACATATTTCTGTGGCACCTCCATCACAAATATAAAGGAAATTACGACACAATTTCATAATAACTATTAAAAACCCATCATGGAAATTATCGACATGTTTTATACAAATAATTTGTTCAGAGTGACATTAACGGAATTAGGCGTGTAATCCACACGCTCCCGCTAGACGACAGAGTCTCGATGGGCATCCCTAATTTCCACTAACACTCGTAATATCTGTTGATGTTGAACTATTTCTTTTTTCTCTGCTGGACCTTTATTTGCTGGACAAACACCAGCAAGACTCACTTGCACCTCAAGATGTTCGCTTGTTTTATCCTTTGTGCGTGTCCGTCTGACTGCGTGTCCGACCGCTCAACTTGCCTGTTCGTGTCCGAATTTGTGCATGAGTGTGTGTGTGTGGTATGTGTACTCACACATTCTGTGAATTATCAAGTAAATATTATCCAACCGAGGAAAAAAAAAAAGGAAGACAGATTTGGTGCTCGGAGACGCTTAAGCCAACACGAAACGCAACAACAGCGACGTGAGACATGCTGCTAATTATTATAAGCATGATTACGAGCGAACTGTACTCCATTGTAGTGGACTGAGCTGGCTGCAACATTGCATCACTGTGCTGCAGTGTGCAGAATGGCCCAGTGGCAGAGAGAGCGATTCCAGATTCGTAGAGTGCCAGTCAGCGATCACGATGATGATGAAGATGGTGGTGGCGGTGGCAGACGAACACAAACACGCAAATTGGCACTGCTTACCCCCACACACAAAGAGACAGCGCAACGAAATCATGCATGCATACACACATTGTAGTCAATGCATTGAAATGTGTGTGCGTGTGTGTGTATTTGCTTAGGAAATCATAACTATGCATATCAACTCACACCTGAAACAGCAATAATCCCTACCCCGCTACTCCCTCATGCTGACGGCCGTCGCCGTCCCCGTCCCGCCGTTGTGGATCCGTACACTTCGACATGTGCATGGCTTAATATTTTCGTCCATTAGCATTTTTTAATTTAATTAACACAATTTAGAGTCAACAATTGTTCTGTGTTCTCTTGCCCAGAAGAATGTGTATAGATGGATGGATGGATAGGTGGATGGAAAGAAATGAAAACTGTTGTATTTCGTTTCTTGCGTTGCTGACTGCACCGCCGAGAAACACTTGCGGCAGGTACGATGGGTTCGTTCCTTCCATCTCTATCCCATCTCCAGTCTGATCGCATCATCGGTGTGTTTTGTCTTATTAGCATTTTGTTGTGTCACTTTATCGTAGAGAATTTCATTTAAATTTTCAAGTATTCATCATTAAAATGTTGATGTTGTTGATTTAGGCAGACATCATTCGTAGACAGACATGCCCACCACATATACACGCGCAAGTGCATGCACATACAACACATGTTCACATTTCAACGAGATGCTTCATGCAACACTCACGGCATAGCACCTCTTTCTCAGTCAGTCAGTCAGTCAAATACAGAAATTCCGAAGAAAGTTATTTCATAAATTACACACACACACACACACTCACATCTATGTGCGCTTTATATCAAAGGGAGTTGGAAGGATTGGCTCGAATGCTTGAATGCCTGGTACTGTACAACAGGTATGCCTATTTACACACACACACACACACATGCATACATTAATTACGAATAATAATCAAATGTATGCAAATATTTGAACAATTCCCTGCTACAGTGGAAGTTCGTGCAATCGTGATTCCTGCAGTAATTCACTGCACAAGACAACATCTGACCATGGGACAACATGTTGGAACTACAGCCTGTCCAATCGACTAACTGTATGGGGGACGGTCGTACTTGACAAGGTAGCGCTGTGCCTGGAGAGACTCTCATCATGTAATGTTAAGGGAAATAGTTACGTGTGATTTCGAAAGCGTGGCTCCACTTCAAATTGAAAATTAATCACTAAACTATGAAAATTGTTAAGGTTTTCAAGTGAAACAATAAGCACCAGTTGGTCTTTTTTTGAGGCACACGGGACGACATTTCAGGCATCGATGCAGTACGTTGTTTCTCTACAACACCTTTGAGTCCAGCGGCAGTCACACATGTCCTTAAACCTTTAGCCTTCGGAATATGGAACATTTTGATTACCTTAAATCGAAGAAGTTATTTGCACCGAGTCGAAGAAAATGCTGTCACAATTAGGTCGCAGGTCTGCGGACCCTGACACGTCGCCTATGAATCAGGGAAATTGCAATAAGATCTAGTTAAACAAGTGATACCAGATATCTCATATCCACAAATACGAAATCGGAAATGTTCATGTGTTGCCTGTGTCTTTGTGGAGTGACCATTTAGGAATTGTCGTGATATCCGGAATTTGTCGTGCTTTGATAAACCCCAAATGTGCCGCAATGGAATTGCAAATACGATTTTCTATGCTGAACGGCTGGAAAGCGGCTGATTGATTTCCACTGTACGAGTTTGTGGTACTCGATTGTGGCACTCAATTGCACGGACACAAACATACGTACGTATGTATCCGTTTAAGCCCCAACACATGCATACAAACGTAAGTATCTAAGTGTGTGTGTACACGTACTAATGCGCCATATTTAACACCTTTGATTGTAGGTATTTCGTAGCACTCCGATCGTTACAAATTGAAACGTTTTTATGCCGAACTTGGATTACACATTGGAAACAACTTAAAGCTTTCGAGTACGTGCCTGTCCGTCTGTCTGTGCGTACCCGTGTCTTCTAGTCCGTAAGAATGTACGTACGTATGCCTGAATTCATCTCATCGACAATTGTGAGAAACTATTGCGGTGCTCGTACACACGACGAACAATGAGCACATGGGAATCGACCACATCCGAGCACCGACATTCAAACACTCACAGAACCATGTATGTATGTGTGTGTGTGTTGGAGCGTATTGTTTATTAGATTAACAAATAAAAGTGTTATTTTGCAAATCAAGCAAAACCATTGGTTGCCCCTGCGTGACTGACTGTGCTCGTGTGTGTGTGTGTGTGCAAGCGAATATTGACAGAATGAAATAGACGCCATTTTCTATTTGTTTGCAAAAATAACGGACGAACTTTCTGTAATAAAATACAATATTTACTCGTGTGCATTTGTAATTTATTTGTTGCGACGGCTACGCGGACATTTTATCGCTGTAATTGTTCACGAGTTTTGGGGCGGCGAACTTAGGGCAGGGCTGCCGTGTTCCCTCGGCTTGAGAGCATTCCAAGCGTGTACTACACGTCCATGCGAGTTATGAACACATAAAATGTTGATTGCGAAAAAGAAGACGCGTCGTCGCCGCCGCTCGGTCTTCATTTAATATCGAGTCATTGACATAAACACACACATACGCCTGAATGTATGTTTGTATGTGTGTGGAAATAACGCAGTCGTCCCGTCCGGCCGACTGTAACACAAACCAGTTAAACATCCGTATTTCTAACTCCAGACGACCAGGCCACTTTACCACCATTTATGCGTACTCGGATGGCTTTACCACTTTCACAGAGCTTTTGATGTGGTTTTGGGTGTTGGTCGTCGTTCCGTTCCGTATGGGCCGAGACACTGAGACGCATAAAATGCACGTTTCAAACATGATTGACTGCCTGACAAAATGATGGCGGGCCCAAGATGCAACGCTGCACACACACACACACACACCAATAGCGATTTTTCAATTTACGATTTGCAATTGCTGTGTATGCTTTGGTTGGTACAATGTTTGCTGCTTTGAGCCGCGCGAACTTCATGTGAAGATATACTATAAATTATGAATTAAGTAAAGTTTTGCCAGTATGTACATATGTTTGTGTGTGTGTGTATGTGTGTGTGTGTATGTATTTTCACATTGCATTCATTCGCTCTGTTGGCCAATTCGAAGCGAAGCCATTGTTAGACAGACGTGAGAGAGCGCAAAGCTAACAACAAACCCGTCGAATACTAAACTGCGGTCGTTGCTTTCTTAGTCCCCTCCCCCGCACACCGCTTTTCCACAACAGCAACAGCAACAACGCCCAACACCCTTCCCGCCCAAGCACGACAATTTGTTCGGATTTGTCATTTCTTTGTTGATTCCATCTTCGGTTGTTCTTTATGTTGATGTTGTTGATGTTGTTGTGTTGTTTTATTGTTGTTGTTAGACAATAACCGTCTGTTTAAAAACCAATTTTGCGGTGGTTTTGCCACAAACAGAAACGTCTCCATAATACAGTTTTCTATTAACATTATGGCACCAAAAAATGCGACGACGCTTAGCAGTAAAATCGAAAAGTAATAATAGTAACCAACATGGTAAGAAGAAGAAGTAGAAGAAGATGTCGAAGATGTAAAATGCAAAATGCCATCGCTCACTTACTGTGTTCTTAGCGTAAATGCTGCACTTGTTATGCTCGACGGTAGATGGAGGCCCTTGATGATTTCTTGCCATAACTTCTTGTTGATGACGTCGACGAGACCTCCTCGAGCAATCACCAAATTGTACAGCTCATACAGATCCAATACGGATTTGGCCATAATTGGTAAACGATTGATGGGTGTGCCTGCAAAAAAAAAAAACAACAACAACACAAAATAAGTAAGAAACGCTCTATTGGATATAAACGCTGCATAAACACAATAATATACAAATGTATCTTCTGTTGAGTGGCCACAGAAATGCCCGTCATAGGGAAATGTCTGTCGATAATCATTTGTCAGAAGCTCATTTATTCGTCTCCACCGTTCGTACAGCTGTCACCCCGCTGCGATAAAGTGGCAACGTTTGAAATGGGACGAAAGCCGCAGCGATAACACATTTCGATAACTTTCAATAGACAAATCGCTCAGTTGAATCGAACCCTTGCCCGCACAAGCTTTTCTCGTGCAATATTTTGAATTTTTCCATCAAACAAAGTGAAGTTCTTATCGTATACCTAAAATCCAGATTTTGACATTCGCCCAAGTCAATCCCAGCGATTCTTCTCATGAAGAGCCGTATACGGACGAATCCATTAAATTGCTTATGGAAAGAGTGCGCAGAACGGGAGAACTAAAAGAATGCATTACAAAATATATATTGGGTTCTCTAGCCACACATTCTTATCTCGGTGGTCCCGCCAAGCCCGCCCACCAAATACATGCTATTTTTATAATGTCACCTCTTCTGATGGTATTCCTCGGTGACCTCGTCTCAGACTAAGTTCGGGCTGCCACTAATGTTGCTTTTGCGCATGGGTATGCGAGAGCTAATGTTCAGAATGAAGCGAATAGATCAAATAGTTGTTGAATTTAAATTTGATAAACTTCAAAAATTTCAATTCGATAAACTACAAAAATATATTTTGCGAATGAAGTCAACTTCAAAAATGTCGCACAAATTTGTGTGTTTTTCGTCTTCCGTCACAAAAAGGTGTTCACGTCAGTGGACTTTGGTCGACTGGACTATCCAACAGCGGACTGGGTCAACTTCAAAAATGTCGCACAAATTTGTGTGTTTTTCGTCTTCCGTCACAAAAAGGTGTTCACGTCAGTGGACTTTGGTCGACTGGACTATCCAACAGCGGACTGGGTAATCTATCGAAATAATCGACACAAACGCCATTTATAATAATTGATATCGTCTTAATGATATCAAATCAAACGTGTGGTTAAACCTGCCAGAAATGAAAACAAACGATCTGCATAAGATTTATGGAAACTTGAAGAACACAAAGCCAGAGTTGAGCTAATTGCATGTTTTCTTTAAATGTTTTATCGCGTCGCACAAATAGCAGCGTTTAAGGAAATTAATTGTTTATAGAATTCATGTAGTCGTCGAATTGATGGGTGGTGCTCTGCAATCCATCAATTTATCAATTAAATAGAAATGATTTTTTAATGATCTTTAAGTAGATCTTTAAACTCCCTCACTCACCCCAGCAATTTGTAATAAAAAACTAATTTGTAGTTTCATAACGTTTTCTTTTCAGTTCATTTCTTTTGTTTTGTTTGCGTTGTGTTTTGTTCTTGTATGTTTTGTGTGTGTGTGTTTTTTTTTTTTTATTGATTTCTTTCTTTTTAGACTGTTCGGGCATTAGTGCAACATGTATCGTTTTTGTTTTTATTTTTATTTTGCCATTCGTTTGTGATCTCCTAAAATGCCGTGGTGGTATGTGGTGCACGGAGGACGGACGGACGGACACCGACCCATGATGTATGTATGGATTGCCCTGAAGGTATCAATCAAAATATGTACAACACATTTTGAAACAATACTCGAACGAGCCGAAGCTAACTGCTGAGGAAAGCACAGAATAAGAACCAAAACGGCAATGATGATGGACATGTTGATTGTAGATGGTGAATGGTGGATAGTGGATGGTAAAGGGAAAAACACCGAGAGATGATGAGACGAAGAGGTTGGCGGCCGGGTGAATAAGAACTGAACTGAACACTGGTGCACTTTTTATGTGCTTTAACAATGTGAGATGCGCACGCACTATTGCCAAACGAACACGACTCCTCCAACAAGGGAAGATGATGAACAAGACGTAATTAAGCAGGAATTGTAGGTGATTGTCGCATGGAAATCAATCGGACAAAATGCATCGAACACGCTGCGATGACCTCGTTTGCATATGATAAATTCATATTGTTATTGTGCCCCTTCCACGGACGAACATGTCACTCTTGTGACAGACTCATTGGATTGGGGGGTAGTGAACATTTTCAGTCTTGAAGGGGCAGCATTAGGATTTGAGGAAAATCATTGAAATTCAATACACTGCACAAGTTAACGAACCAACACACAAATGTGGAGGATGACTTTGGGGAGGTGGAGGTAGAGATTCAGGTCGCTCCACTTGGTCGGTGGCACAGTGTGTCCCTGCATTCGAGTTAGGATGGATGGATAGAGGATACACACACACACACACACACACACACATATACAGATACATTAATGTGTCATTTCAATCAACTTTTGACTAAACGGCCGTCGTCATTACCAACCATGGACCGCCACCACCGCTGCATTCAACAAGATGTGAAACATATGTTTTATACCAGTTTTCCATACATCGCTGATACTTGATTCAGATCGTCGGAAATTGAAGAGCAGAACGGGCATCGTTCCATACACACACACATAAATACCGCAGAAGTACATTGTTTCGTTGTGCGATAGTTGTCTTTGATCGAACTGTCAAGATGACATTTTGATAGGTATAAATAATTTTCGAATGGCCATGTCTATGGGGTCCACTTTGATGCTCAAGTACAGGGCGTCTCGAAATCGTGGGGCTGTGATTCGATGAAACACATTTTAAGCAAATCGAAACTATAAATAAATAACCAAAGTATGATCCGTCCGTCCGTCGCTCGGTCTGTCGGTCGGTGTTATAATGAGTTTATGTAATAGCACATTTGCTATTAAAGAAATCATCGTCGAATGCATCAAATGTCATAAAGAATTTAAAATCTTTAATATGAAAACATTTTGAAATAAACTTTTATGATGTGACACATTGTGACACATCAAGTGATGGATGCAGTATTGGGCCCCAGACAGCCATGCGAGCCTTTCACTCATTGTGAACGGTGGCAACGAACACAAGTGGGAGAGGGACTGAAATGGTGTGGCGGAGGGGTGGTGGGATTTGGTATATAATATAATGATTGCGAAATAACGCATCTTATTTCTTTTTAAAATTAAAAGGAATTGAACTCTGTATGATTACGAGAAGAAATCAGTTGGCAAGGGAAATTTACAGGCCGTCATGCAAATCATAAAATGATATTACTGCATACATAAATATGTAGTACATACATACAAACAAGTAGGCTGAGCAATGTCACGTCTCATTCATGCACACATGCATACACACATACAGACATACATGCCATTATAAAACACTTAAATTACAACATTTCCTTCGGATGCACCGCAAAAAAAAGCACATTAATTGTGTGCACTGGATGCCAGTTTTTTTGTACATTTTTGGTTATGCAGTCGAGCTAAACACGAGAAATGCATAATCGGAAATTTAGTTTATCACAACAAATCTCTCTAAGGATGTCATTGTCCTGGAAATCCAACAGCTGCAATACTGAATACAGAATAGAAACTCCTCAACTGAAATTGTTACCATTTCAATATTTTAAACAATGTTAAACTGTTAAGTTTTGCTGTGATTTTTTACATTTATTTTTTTTAGTATTAAACTGTGTCGTGATGACCCTTTTTGTAATAGGTATTAAGACAAATTGCGAATGAAATGTAAAACTAACTGATTTTCAAAACAATAACCCCTGAAGAAGTTGGAATAAAGCTAACGAAACGTTGGGAAAATATGAAATAAATTAGTTTTATTTAATTCATATACAGGAACCTGATTGGCCAGTCAAATAAGACAATAATAAATAAGAATAACAACTTGGTCAAAGAAAAAGAATACAAAATTATTATATTTTACTAAATAAGAATCTGCAATGCAAAGGTTGGTGGTTAACTGATGTCTCTGGTGTATTCTCTCCACTAAAATTATATTTAATAGCCAGGTCATACACAAAAATTCTATTTTTCGATCATTCAATTTAAAAAATCGAATGATGCCGTTTTGTAGAGAATTATTTAACTATGAAACAATTATTTTTTTAAATGCTCAACGTTATAAATTATCTAAATATGTAATGAAATTTGTAAAACAAATACCATTGCGACTATTTATATGTTACTGGTAAAAATGTAACGTGCGTCACAAACAGTCCACGGCTGTTGATATTTTAGAATTGCATCTTATATGCATCGTTCCTTTAGTTACTACAGTTTGTGAACTTTATTATGCAAACGAAAACGCACTTCAACTTTCAATGTGACTTCGTTGAGGCTATTGATGGGTAAGTATGTAAATTAGGTCTTTCTGCGTTACATGCTGTAATTAAATTCACTGAGTGCATTCTTCATGTTGCCAAATAATCTCGAAAATTAAATAAATGAAATTCAGATCTTTATACCGTAATATTAGGCGCTTGAATCTTTTAGATTTGGTATTGTAATTGTTAGAGAATATTCCTTTTTCTCGGTGTATGGAATGGCTTTGTTGGCTTTCTTGCAGTCCATGCCGGGATACATGGCTCCCGTTACTCATTTCGGAGCACAGCGAGAGAATGAGAATTTGACATTTAATTAACATAATTTTTTAGTATTAAAAGCACCAGCGAGCTGCGACCAAGATGAATAAATAATAATGACGTCTGGTGTTGTTTTTCTTTCAAAATGCCACCGTTCACGGATTGAGTGCATCTTTTTGTGGGTTATGACCGTAAAGAGAAACGTCCGAAGGACGGAGAGGGGGCCGGTGGTGGGTCATATACTGACTGTCTTTGGCTGCATGTCTTGGGAAGTGACGAATCGTTCAAGTGTTGATCATGTCATTAGCAATCATGTTGACGTTGATGTGCTTGAGATTTTAATGAAATCGTTCATATTTCTTCTTCGTTCTTCGTTTTCATTCTGCTTTTCCAATACCTCCCACCCCTGCCCAATGTGCCGGTGATGCAACAGAAAAACTATAGCGGAAGAGTTGGATATGAAAGTATAAAAGTCAGCGTGAGTGGTGTGTGGCGTGATTCGATGCCATGGATGTGTCGAGTTGTGGCGGTAGTCGTCCGAGTATGTGGTTTACGTATCTATGAATGTGTATGATTTGTGAATGCATAATGTTCCTCCACGTCTTGTTTTTGTTTATAGTACGAACACAACAACAACACGAAAACAATAATACATATTTAATGCATTTATAAATAATTTTTATTGCCAGTCATAACACTCATAATAAAAATCCAAGAAATGCATCAAGAAGAGACGCCATTAAGTAAACAACATTAACATTAAAAATGTACTCTGCTGCCGTTCTTTTTCGTCGCTTCTCCTTTCTTCCACTGCAGTGACATTTAATAAATTGAAAGGCATCTGACATTCTTCAGTCATGTCAAACTCTGTTGACAATTCACATACAGACGAGGCAAAACCACCACACATACACAGGCATTACATACATACATGTATAGGTAGTAAAATACCGTTAAATGGTTTCATATGTTTTGGCCTGGATGTGTTATTTGTGCCGGTCTTAACATTGATAGCTATCGCGCGATGTTACCATTCGGGCCAAATATGTCACAGTGCTTGGCAATCATGCATTCCGTGAGAAGCAACTTGGCCAATTGAGATCATAACATGATTGAAAACAAAATCCAGACCATGTACTAAGGACACTCTTCCGATCATATCATGTTTACGCGGCAATTTTCGCGGAAATCTGTTGTCATGTGAACTCTGCCTGTGATTTTGCATCAACAGTTTTCTCTTTAACAGAAGTTTAGACACTGTGATAGACAGTAAAAGACGTATGCTTTTATTTTTCACACTTTATGTGAATTTACGCCTATTAGCCTTCATGGCATTTCAGTCGCCGTGAGTGTCAGTACATGTCCGAATATTTATTATTATAAACCATTTCTAGCGGGACAGCATCGATATGACGAATAGGGTGGAGTGAAAACATGCTTTTTTTTCAATTTGAAAAAGTTAACCTCGGAAAGAGATGTAGTCTGGGGTCCTAATGAGGGGAAAAATAAAGAAAAAAATTTTAAAAAATTTTTAGGGGTCGCGCCACTTCCTCGAAATTTGGAAATTATCGCTATTTTGGCGTTGATTTTAGAAAAATCCTAAAAATTAACGACTTAACTTATTCGAAATTTAAAAGTTTGAGCTTGTTCAGTGCCAAACAAAAATATTTGAGGCAAATATGTGGATAATCGACTAATATTTGTAGCTTTGGTGGCGATTTCATTGTTCAGTCAATTTTCTGAAGAAGGGACGATTTGACTTATTTTACTTTTTGAAATTTTTGAACAATGAGAACAATTTTTTTAAATTTGTTCATGCCCTTATTTTATTGTTTACGCTATTGCAAACATTTATTGACATAAAACTTTTTAGGATTTTTCTAAAATCAACGCCAAAATAGCGATAATTTCCAAATTTCGAGGGAGTGGCGCGACCCCTAAAATTTTTTTAAAATTTTTTTCTTTATTTTCCCCCTCATTAGGACCCCAGACTACATCTCTTTCCGAGGTTAACTTTTTTTTTTTGAATTTCACTCCACCCTAATGACGAACGTTTCGTTACACGAGTACTGCTCGTCCTCTGGTTCTGTTCAAACTCAAAACTCAAGTAAAATAACAACACAAGACTAATTAATGCATGTGAACTTACCCCTTTTTTGCATAAACGAAAATAACTCGTCGAGGAACTCTTTGCGTTTGGGATCATCGTTGATCTCGTACAACTGCAATGAATAAAAAAATGAAATACAATCGGTTATTGAATTGTTACTTAAATTCGCATACAATACAGAATAGCACACGCACACAGGGGGACGAACAACACGGTAAACAAACCCCTAGAGAACAAATGAAGCCGCCTATTAACCCTCAAGTGTCAGCATGCGCCAGCCGATCGATTGCCCCGGAAAAGGGAATGCACAGCATCAACCCGAGTGCCAACAACATTTCTTCCCTCATTCAACAACTCATTCACATACAAACCATACGCACACACACACACGCACACATATACAAACAAGCGGAAAACAACCCGCAAATTCCATGACAATGCATTACACACGGCTTCCCCGGTAAGAAGATCTTTATCGGTGGCCAATGTTTGTTTAACTTCCACTACGGCAGCCATGGGGTTCTGGTTCACCGTTTCGTTGCTCGCTCGCTCGCCTCTCCTAGGGTGGCCAATGAAAGAGCGAGAGATCAGAGCAAACACAAGAACCACCGTCATTGGTGGTTGTCAACGCAGTGTGGCCCTCGTATTGCCTTTGCCACCGATAATTACCAGAAAAAGGTGTGGAAAGATTAATGGCTCTAATTTGTTGTGATATTTTGCATTGAAAGACGGCCTAATAAGCGGATCATCACTACGGTCACTCAATAACATCATTTGGAGAGGCCTGCATTCGATCTTCCGGCACGTATTTATGTATATCTCCGAGTCTGTACATATGTACGTACGTTATGTATAATTCATCTACCCGGGCGAGATACAATTATCTGTCAAATGGTGAGTGTTTTGCGCAAAATAAAACCGAAATATTAAATTGACATCTGCAATACATTGGTATCCTTTCTGCTTGTTTCATTTCGCTGCTGTTGTTGTTTTACGACTAATTGTGTGTGTGAGTGTGTGTGTGAGCGCGCGCGATTTAAAAGCTGCAAATTATGCTTAAAACGTGTGCTTAGCTACTGGTTATGAAAAAGTGTTGCAGCAACACGCACATCATTATACAAACGACTGTAATTTGGCAACCGGTATTTAGTTTAACGAAACCTGCAATCAACACACACCGAACAGCAATCCAACAAGCGACAAAACCAACAACGACCTGAAGCCAAGAATTGTATAAACTTTAAATTGTTGCGATCAACTGAGATCGGAACGGATGGTATTTTCTGGCGTGCACACACAGACACACATATCCATGCTCAAAAGTTCAAATGTTTGTTGTGTTTGTTGGGGCCGTGAATGAAAATTCGACTCTCCACCTATTGTGAATGAAATGATTTCGTCAGCAACCAGTGCCACACGGTTTGCGATTACAAAATCGAAGGGAAATGACCAGGAAGTCATGGAAATGGATGGAGTTGTCTCAGTTTGAAAAAGCAGGCGAGGAGCCAACAGAGCTGTCAATTCGAGAAGAATCGCAGCTTCAGTTCGGAATATCGCAAGTGTCTAACTATGTTATATTAGCTGTGTTCGATTGAAATCTAATTTGGTAACCAATTGTTTTTTAAGTTGCCTCTGTATTCGAAAATATCACGTCTTTAAAATTAGGTACACCCCGGCTTTGGTGTGTTTTTTTAGCCTCTGTATTAAACGTCCTTTTTCCCGGATCAAAAGACTGCTAGGGAATGAATCGTATGTGTGTGTGGGCCGGTTTGATTTGCCTGGAGGTAAATATATGTGGGCTGAAACCCGTAACTATTCCAAAAATGTTCGCCATCGATAATTTCTGGAGATTGCTCGGCGCTACATGTTCTGCCGAGGGCGCAGATTTCTCCCCGCGCGATATCGAAGAATTAAGCGGGTTTAATATGCACGTTTCCTAAAGATGGCAAACCGTAAACCACATCGCAATGTATACGAAAAACCAATAAAACAGAACTCAATTTATGTTTTATGTGCCCGCGGCATGCATCGCCATTAGAGGATTTCCCCTCCTCCTTTAGTTTTTGATACCAGTCATCATCCAGCCATGTGGCTGTTGCTTAACAACAACAAAAGCAGTTTAAATGCGAATCTTGTTGTTATTGTTGGCAAACACTGGATAACTTTTATGAACGTGGTTGGCTGCGATACTTGAAGGAACGAGCGAACGAAATGAATCGCGTCAGCATAAATCCTCGGCCATATGTTGGCTTAGTAGACCGAACCCAGTTGCTATTGTCCGTACATACATATGTACATACGTCAATTTCAAATACTATTCCCTTATAACGTTTGCGAAAATCGCCTCTGGGAGGAGCCACATTCTGTGGCTGGATATGAGAAAGAGTTAACGTGCAAACTAATGTGGAAAGACGAGAAATGATAATTGAAATTTTAAGATATTTACAATATTCATTCGGTACATTTATAATAGTATTCAAACATACGGATCAATAGGAACTGTTCTCCGATCGATGAACTGAGCATGATTACGTTTTAAAGGGTCACTGGTCGCGAAGGTAGTGCAACAAAATGCTGTCACCTATGTATTTCCCTTAAGATTCCGTGAAGGAACTGATGGGCGAAGCAGCGAGCTGTGCACGACATAATTTGTATACCCACTGAACTGTTTCAAGCCCTTGCTGAAGAAGTTTTTACATGGGTCGTACTGGCAATATCGTCCGCATTGAAGAGGTGGACGCAATGTATTACCAGGTTTCGAACCTGTGTTGACTACCAAACAACGGCGTAAAGTCAAACCATCAATGTCAGTGACAAATCGACAAGTCTGTCAGTGATCGACCATATTTTCAATAGTTTTTGGAGCAGTGTCTCATTCCAGGTTCAACGTACGAGCATATGCTGTACAGATACCGACAACATTTGCGAGTACTCCCATTTCAGGCACACTTCATTCTCTCCCTCACCGCCAAAAGAGGGGAGTATTTATTATTTATTCCACTTTGTCCTGTTCAGGTTTGTTGTTCAAGATTTGCAACTCCTTCGCTAAGGTTCGATGTTCGATGGAAATTTATTCCCTGCGATACTTCACACGATTGGATGAATACATGTGTGTGTGTGTGTATGTATTTAAAACAAAACAAAAAAAAAGGAGAAATGTTAAGTTGATGCTTTTGTTTTTTCGCTTTAGTTGACGCAGTACTGTTGTTGTTGTTGTTGTTGTAATGAAATGAATGTTGCACAAATGACGTCGTTACACGATGCCATGCCACATAAAACTCTGTTTATTTTAAGCCTATGCCAACGAGAAATTATGATGGCCACGGCATTGCCGGGAATGAGGCTGAAGATGATGATGGAGCTGCCTGGATCGCGACTACAAGGCTCAAATGTTGGGGCGGTCGGCAGTTATGAGTTCTTCTTGCCGTTGATGTTTGAAATATTATTAACCGTTGCACTCTGTCTGTATTGTAGGCGTAACACTTTGATATCAATCAAAACCTATGTATCCATCTGAAGAGTGTGATGAGATCACTACACAGCACAGACACGATTTTGCGTCTTGCACAACAAATTACCTCTTGTATTTGATCTTCAGATATCAGCATTTTCTTTGGCTATTTTGTTGTTTCTTCTATACACGGGCAAAAATCACAGAACAAACAAAACCGAATCACAAAGACTTTGTGTGTGTGTGTGTGTTTTTTTCTTTATTTATTTTTTTTTTTTATAACTTTTGATTTGGGGATATTCACATCACATTCTTTGTTGTATCACACATTAATCGATTGTCATCACTGAGTGATAGCGTAGGTCCATTCACGTGCTTGTTTGGTTATTTTGTTTTTTTTTTATAAGCGATTTGTGTGGTTGTAGTTATCCGCACTTAATGGGCCGATGATGTTTCAATATCAAAGGTCTTTAATCGACTAAAAATAGAGAGGCATACGCACAATCAACCAAATATCACATTGATTCTCTCTGCGTCGTACACATACGAAGAGAAACATCGCTCACACACGGATACGCACTTTCCATCACCCAACGCTCTCTTTCACACATAAACAACTGCTGCACTCAGAAGCGCGCACACACACGCACATATACATATGGTCGTACCGCGCGTTGACCCGCCTGAGTGTGTGTGTGTGTGCGAGTGTGGTGTGAGTGTATTGAATTGAAAACTTCGTTACTTGTAGTTTGTGTTAGAAGACAACGTTGATGGCTACGGAGGCGAAGACGAAGACAAAGACAAAGAATACACAAGACAAATGATATTAATGATCTTACAACAACAACAACGCCAACCCCTGTTATAAGATACGCTAAACCTGCTTTATAGCCTAAAACTCGATCGCACACTCGCGCACACTTACACATCTACTGAAGTGGATTACAATCCCAACAACAACAACAACATGAAGCAATAAAACAAAAGAAAACAAAAAAAACTATATCAAACGCACGGGGAAATTTAGACCAATGGTGAGCGTACAATGGCCAAATATAAAAAGGTTCTCGCTCATTTTATATCAGTCTTCAGTCTAATCCGACCCTAAAATATAAGGCATTGTTCTTGTATGTTTGTACATGCATACACACACACACACACATACATGTGTGTGGCTCGAACTGCTCTTACCTACGACTACCTAACCAGACCACGTCCACTAGTTTTCCAACCATTTTGTACACGCAATTAGATACTGTAGTTCTTGGAAAACCCAAATCGTAATGTCGCTTGTCCAGTTTATCGCCTTCAAACATTCATGTGTGTGTGCGTGTGTGTACACATATGGTGTTCTATGTACGAAATATAATTTTGAGAGTGCATTAATTGATTGCCGTATTTCCCTCCGGCGTCATCGTACATATTTTTAATATCGACAGCACACTCAGCCCTACACACACAGGCACACACACACGCACACCAACATACTGCATGTAGATGTGAAAGCTGCTCAATCCTACCACATGCCTGCACTCGAAGCAGTGATACAAATTGCAACACCTTCTCAATAACTCCATTATTTAATTGAGTTCCATTTCAATTAAGGATGAATGGGAATTTGCAATCGCCGGAACAAAAAACATTCGTTTTAATAGACTTTGCACTCCTGCAGCTACCAGTTGGTTGGCACATTTCCCATTACTTTTGGAAAATTAACTAATTTTGGAACTGGAGATTCCGAACTAGAAACGCATAGTTACATCTACATGCCTTCATGCGCAATATCCCAAACTTAGAATTAATCTGCAAAAGAACAATCTTCCAATAACATTTTACAATATATTCAGAATTGAGTCCACCCACTTGTTATGACAAGGTCTGGGCATACAACATTAGAATGTGACGTTTTCGAAAACACAGTGTTGTATTCTGATGTTAGCGACAGCAAAAACTACATTGGTAGGAGTATGCGACCGGCACACAGTGGAAAAGACGAATGCGGCTTTAAACAGTAGGTTCCGGGACAGTTAGCATACAAATTGCATCGCGCACAGCTCACTGATTCGAGAGAACTTCCCCATCGTCTCCATGGAGAATATAGTTAACTTGAATCGATGGTCGTAAGTATCTGATGGCCTTTAATGGACCGTCTTCCATCTTGCCAAGACGGGCAATCACGAGGTACTCTAATTGTAGCATTTCATCAAGTTAAACTAAGTAAAGATACCATACTGCCAGCACTGCTGCATAGGATTTGTTTGTCTGTCCTGGGATCTCGTCAGAGTCTGTTAGTTTTACGGTTGCGTCTTGAACGGGTTCTACTAGTATTTTTGTTGTTGCTTTTGGGACCCGGGAATATTTGGTATGCGCGGGGACCGATGGTAGCCGCACCGTATGTGCTGGCCCACCATGTCGCAGGCGGTCATGGTGATCAGCATGTACAACTCAAGAGGCTCTGCTACTTCGGGGATGTGCAGTCAATCTCTGTTGCTTTCTTTTTTTTTTAGTTTATTTGTACTTAGAGGCACATGTGCGTACGTATATTATGAGTATACAGCAGTGGGTCTGTTCGAGGAAGGACTCAAGGAAAATCAGAAATACATTAAACAGATTTGTCACCAAATGTCTGTAGAATATCATTTTACAACAGCATGCTTGTGTTGGTATGCATGTCTGTGTGTGATTTTATGTTTTGGATAAGACGTATGTATGTATTCAATGAATGTGTAACTAAAACGTAAAAATATTTCTTTCTCAAATTTTTATTAGGCTCAACAATGACAAAAACAAAACCTGAACGTTTTAATCGGTCTAACTGTACCCACTCTCAACTACTACTACTCAATTATTCCGACTGTCAGAAAATTAAAGAAATTAAAAACAAAAATTGTTAGTGAACATTCACATCCCGAAAAGGGCCACCTAAACTGCCGCGGTTAATGCAACTGATTTTGTTTGTAAAATTGAGTTAAGTAAAATAAAATTAGACTTGTGGCCCTTTTCAAAGATTTGCATTTACAAATATGAAGAGCGAATTTGATTTATATTGTCGTACACAATTTTCGTTCTTCCGAAGGTATATTTTACTTCAATTGAAGTCCATTCTCCGGTAATAAGCCAAATAAATGTAAGTCAAATCACACCTTGCATATCGTTTAATATCCTTCCGATACCCTAATCGCAGCTTTTGTGGTGCAATAGTGTTATCATATTAAGGGGACATTGAATAATTACGTATAAGCACGGGAACTAGGGAGAATAGCTCATTTTATTAATTGTGCGTACGGATGTCCGTTCTAGAATGTTATTGGACTTTAGCCGCTTTAAGCTGCTTTTGAAAGTAAACACTTATTTTTAATAATAGTTAACCGCACAGAAATTCCAAGTCTCGTAAATGTGTACGTTGCATACATGGCACAAAACAACAGGGGCGCGCAAAGAAGGCACTCGGGAACATTGGAAATCTCTTATATCGCTAATGGAACGAACAAGCCAATTTCGGGAAATTTTTGCCTTTTTTGCTGCTCCAAATTTAAAGGATGACTGGTATGAATCACAATATTTCATTTGTTTTTTGAATACCTAAAGATCACCGTTAAGACCGATATCAATTCTGACAGAGGAAAATCGGTCCAAAACACTGGTCATTGTTGCTAACTCAACAGTTCGTAAATGGCGTTTAAAACAGAAGATCGTGTGAGCGTATCCGAAAAATGTTGAGTTAATACAATGTCAATACATAATCGAGACTTATAGTTTTTGAACTCCTCTATATCCGAAATGTATCCAACACGTGCAATTTTTTCGCAACTGATTATGGAAATTCTCTCGATTCTCATAGGTCCAGTCAAAACTAAACCTGATCTACCATAAAATAGTTAGGAGCAATTCATAATAGATAACCACGAAATAAGAATTGCACCCAGCAGCTAGAAAGGGATGTGTTTTGGTTCTCCTGATAAACCTGGGGCTCGATCCTAGACAGATCTACTACCTTTTTTGCTCAATTGAGTTAAAGAAGGCCCCTGACGACTAGGCCTCGCTTATTTCACTGCTGGGTGGAGTGCGTTCATAGGCATGCTGAAATGTATCTGCTGTACGTCTCAATTTGAGTGGGAATAAGTTTGGACACGACTGGATGTACAGCGCGCATGTAGTCCGTATTCAAATGAAATTACTCTATATTGAAAATCAACATAAAACTATAATTAAGGGAAAACGTGCATACATACATACATATATACGTATGTATGAATGGCCGGGTGGGATGTACTTACAGACATGGCCCGCGTACATAATTATTTTCTACCAAAATGTATAGCAATTGACATTGATTAATGAAAGCCAAAAACATAAAAATAACTACAGCCAAACGTAGAAGAAGAAGAAAAAACCCCGAAGAATGAAAAAAAGGCATCTTTATTTGGACGGGTTATGTCTGAGCGCTTCAAAGTTTTCTCCCTTTTCGAGATTAAAAATGGAAATTTCAATTTCAATTTACTAAACTTAAGAAACAACTAAACCGAAATAGCCGCACAACAACGACGACGATGGCGACAACAACAACAACAACACCAACAATAGGAAACCGTGTTCCGAATACATCGTATGAACGCCTGTCGGTCGGCTGGTTCGGGTACTGAACATCGAAGCAGTCAAGAGAGACGACTACGACGAGAACAACAACAATAGCAATCAGCCAACCAACATCTTTTGATCCGCACACTAACACTCGTTCATCGCCGTCGTATACATTCATGCATACATACATACATATGTATGTATGATCGATACTAATTGTAACCAGAGGTATGTATCTCTGTGTGTGTGTGTATGTGAATCATTAATTTATACATAGTATACATACATACTAACATATATGTACTTATATTTCATAAATTGATTATTATTTTTAGTACATATTTGTCTCTCTCCCATACGTACGTATGTCTGTCTGTAATGAACATTCGTACACTCATAATTACAGTTCAAGATGTGTATTAGGGTGGTCCCACTTTGGCCAATTCTGAAAGTAGCTGATGTTGCTCACTAAACATGAGTCTTTGGTCCGTAGTATGCGTTTTTCCAACAGAGTTGGATCCCCTCAAAAAAAAAACCTCTCGACAGTCACAGTGTCCGTAATTGTCAACTGATAAAACAGTGAAATGCAGCAGAAATGTGTACCAGCAATGGAAACATTCGACCGTACAAAGGCCATTTTGAATATGTGTATCTGTTCTTTTGCCCATGTTTTTTTTTATAACTTACGGACTTACGATGTCACGGAGGAAATGATTGTTGGTCCATTAATTACGCCTACATTTTTAAATAAATACCACTTTGAATAGTCTGATCAAAAAGATCGAAGGTGGTTTGTGATTTAAAATGAAGAAAGACATTAGCTAGGTCATATGTAGCCAATTTAAACATGAGGGAGCAACAACGCAACAGACATCTCTCAGTCATTAATGGGTTAATAAAAATATAGTAAATAGCAAGTAGCGAGATCATAAAACTGACTAAAACTGTGGACATTATTGTAAATTTTATAAAAGTTACATCAACAATTATTACATGGGTTCTAGGCCACCCTCTGGTACAGTTAGAGATGCTGTCAGTCAGACAACATAATGTGATGCTGACTGGGCAGTTTGTGTCATCCTAACCATCAGATCTTAATGTCAGATCCATATCCTCGACACATCCGCAAGGATTTCAGCTGCTATCGTCATTCCATCGGTCGTCAAACGCTTGTCAATGTCGAATAACCGGAAAGCCACGCATCAAATAGCGGTCTCGAAAGCCATCAACATTCTACAGCAATTTCGTATACTGGGCGAAAACTTACAAGGCAAACCCGTGCAATCCTGGCACTGCTAAGATCTGGCTAAAGCAACATTCTCAACTGCTAGAGAGAACGCATTATTCCACATACTCTACACAGGTGCCCTTCCTGCCTACAAAGCTCCCATGACACGCAATTATTCAATTGCCTATTCAATACCCCGTCGCATGTCTTAGGTGGAATTGAACTTAGGTTTCAGTGTGATGTCCTGAAAATCAAACATTAATATCAAGTGACCCCAAATTGAACATGTTTTCACCAGTCGAGGGTAAACTTTGGACTTAAGAACTCCTTTAAAATTTTGGTTTTTAGCAAGGATATCGGGTTGGCTACTTTGTATGTTCCGGGCGAAGAATTGTAATACGGAATACGTAGACCAGTCTAATGTTTATTGTGTGCCACGCAGAGAAAAAGTCACACAATTAATGGAGTCACACAGACGCACACACACATGACACACACAGATATAGAAGCATTGCTGAGAACTCTTGTGGAATTGTTACCGATCGAAATTGAAGAAGGCGAAAAGAAAAACAAAAATGAAACAAATTATGCTCGATGGATTTCATCCAGCAAAATATGGCGCATAGCTGGGGAAGTGCGTACCCACCAAATGTAATTCCAACAGCCAACGAAACAACCGACAGCCTGACAGAGACTGACAGACGGGGAGACAAACAGGCAGACAGACAGACAGACCGACGGACGGACAGACAGACATTAAGTCATACGATCGCCAACACAGGAAATGCCATCATTAATTAATTTAAAAATAGTTGTTATTTTGATTGATAAGTTATTTGTTTAAGACGACCGACCGACCGACCACAAAACTAAAAAAAAAACCGAAAACAACAAATCTAAAATATGTATTATAAATATGGAAACAAAATATTCCAATGGTTTTCCCAACGTGCGAATGGATCGATCGAGTTGAGTCGATGTGAAAGAGACGGCCAACATCGACTAGAGACCCCCTCCCCCAAATGCCAAATGGCTTTGGGCCCCTTTCAGACATCATTAAGCTTTTTAATATTTAGAGCAAATTTGTATTTCAAATTCGTTCAGAGTATGTGTGTGTGTGTGTGTGTCGGTGTATGAATATTATCCATTATCCACACGAGTATCGGACGTGGATGTGAATAAATATCAAAGATGAAAATACGTATAATTAATTATTTGGTACCGCCTTCCAAAGCAATCATGATGAGATACAAACACACGCACACACAGAGATCATACAGGCAACAACGTATTCACCACCACACACTTACGTATGTTGCGGATACAAACAGTCCCAAGTATATACATAGGTGTACATACATACATACAATATATTGTATTTGAAATGAAAATCTCATTATGCGATTTTCATTTAAATTTCACATTGACCGCGTTGTTGGCCAACAACAAACTGAATAATTCATATTCCACTAGAATATGAATTGACAATTTCACACGCAACTACTTGTCGATTGTCTGTCTGGCAGTCTGTGACAGCCTTTCATTGTCCGCGTGATACCGGTCAATATTCAAGCGTGTTGACGATTATGCTTCACTAGCCGGGAAATTGCGTTCTTATTAAATCTGATCTCCATTAGCCACAAATAGGTTGAGGACATCTGTTGGAATTGGCAGGACTGCTGAAGATGTCCACAATGTCACTGTCATACTTTTGCATTCCAGAACAATTATTTGATTTTATAAATTGATTTAGTTGGTTTTGTTTGTTCTCTTGGTTTTGTCGAAGGTGGGCAAGGTGGTGTTTTATTGTCAGACTGGGAAACTGTGAAAAATCGTAGAAGATCTATTAGCAGCACGCTCCTTTGGTGTGATGGGTATTGAGTGCGACTACAGATTCAACTCCATGTTGAGGTTATTTCTCCTAAATAATAGGTCGGTTCTAAAGAATATGTCCCGTTCGGTGAGTTAATATTCATTCATGTGATAAAGTTCCTGTAGGATTCATATAGGTCACATGTCGAAGGTCACCCAGACGACGTAAGGAACTCCTAGTGCAATACTGAGATTCCGCAACATGTCCACCGTATCGAATTATTGTGCGTTTCCCTCATATCAACTCGTATGCGCTGCAGTTGCTCTCTACCTGCTCGTGGTACATTAGCGAGTTTGATTTTACCAATGGATCAACACCCACAGTCACCAAGGCTTTGGTGACATTCCACCACAACTATCACGTACCAGCTGGAACGAGTGTACATGTGAAGTTGCACCTCATCGGCACGAAACCACAAGGCGCGTCAAGGAGGGCTTTAGGAAATAATGCGATCAGAGCAGACGGACGGATAAAGCGGCAGATTTCTAAAGAAGAAAACGTGTAAATGCCAATTTACATGAAGAACCTAATGGTTCAACATGCCACAAGCTGGTGCCATTGCTGGGTGCTCAGCTCAGATGAGCTGTTCAGGGTCAATTTGTATTTAAGTATAGAACGAATCTCACTTTATAGCCGCAGAAACACAATCAAACCGAATCAAAACAAATGTTTCCAACAACGGACAACACCACAACGCATTGCTGACGGAATAGTCTCCCCTTTCTGTGGCTCGTATCAGCAGCTCGTAACCACACACACACACACACACAGACACATAAATCCATGGAAGAAGAAAATAATTGCCAATATCCTGCGGAATGATATACAAGTGCTGACTGGGCGAGCGATGCCCATCACCGTCGTTGGTGCGCATAAACCGTACAAGTAGTTGAACACTTTACGGGGCCTTTAATGTCCGTAAGCTGTTGTGGTTCACACTATTTATACGGATTCCCCGATTACAGTACTGTGCTGTACCCCCGAGTGCCGCCTGTACTCATCGCATTGGATTAATTTGAAATTGAATTGAATTCGTTACAACTCAAATGCGGCCATAATCGTAAACTCACCCCGTCCGTCGGACTTAATTGCAACAGGTGAAGACTTAATTAATAATCTCACCACAAAGTGGAACACATCCCGGCAAATTGCTTTTAATTAGTCGATGAAATCACTACGTACTGGGTTGTCTTTAATCATCAATCCACGAAACAGAAACTACGTTGGATCAGATGAAGTCATTGATGAGTTCTATCGATATTTCGACCATCACATGTGTTTCTAAATTGTAAGCGTAAGTGCCGAATCGTTTCGGAACTGCCTTAAGAGCAGCGACTCAAAGGCTGACAAGTTCCTCTACCAAGAAACTATTCCAACATTACGCAAAAGAATGTTTTAACAAAATGCACAATAAGAGGTCGCTTCCTACAGAGGATCGAGTATCACTCAGTGTCATCCTAAAAATACATAATCCAACTCAGTACATATTGAACAGTGTATCTTGGGGCTTGTAAGTTACCGTTTTAATATTGCCCAGAGACTTGTTCTTATTTTGAGGCTATACATGAATTTACCCAACTTTTTGATGTCTTCATACGAAAGCTTCTCGGCTTCATACGAAACCCAGTGTCCTTGCAAGGATTAAATTTTAAATTACTTTTGGAATAGCTTCCAGTACAAGTTCCTCAGAAGACTGCATTGACAGTAGCAGAACGCCTTTGCCATTTTCCAGTTCTGGAACGAAATAGGCATTCCAAGATTCACAACCACGTGTTCTAAAACAAGTTATTTCGTGAACAGCAATTGCCACACTTTTGGGATGATTTGTGTGAAAGTTTCTAGAAAAAACAATCCTGTGAACGGCTGATGCCGATGCGGTGTGTTGTGTTGTTACAACCCTTTCACAACTTCACACTTACGACAACTTCAAGTGCACTTGTGGCACGATAAGACGGTTGAGACGATACATTTTCCCGGTAATTGTTTGTTATCACACACATCGATTGCTACAAATTGTGATGCAGCTTCATTAAAATCTCAAGTTGACACTGGTGAGCCGGTACGCGCATGGAGGCTGAGATGGAGTGGTGGTGGTCAGAAACGTGTTGTGATTCCGTTGCTGATGTAGGGCAGACATAGAATAGACACCCTTTAATGAAAAGGACTCTCGGCGGCAGTACCGGTTTTGCCAAAAGAAATGTGGAAGAAAATTACATTTGCATACGATCGGCAATGCTTAGGGCTGTTAATTAGAGTGGATACACAGTAGGGAGCTTGGCCAATCGAACGAACGGTCGCCTAAAGAAAGGTGCAGTGGACCAAATGACATCTTGCAGCTGGAGCGAAGAGAATGCTCATTTACATAAATTCGACTTACCTGTCGGACCTGTTTGTACTGCTCTTCAAAACTCCATCCATTATTCTGCTGTGACGAGTTTGAAGTTTCACTGGACGTGGACGAATTCGAGGCAGGATTCACTGGAAGTACAAAGGAGGAGAAACAAAAAACGGCAAAGGATTTAGGGTTTCGATTGTTGGAAGATGAGTACGTTGGGGCTGGCGGGCAATCGTAACTTCAACTTACCGTCTTTTGTATGTGGCGCTGTTGGTGAGGTAAACGAAAAACTCGTACTGTTGTTGAGGCTGCCATTCGCAACGGATGCGGCTCCGGCCGTTGGAGCTGATGAAGAATTTACACCTAAATGCGCATTCATGCTGTTGCCCGCCTGGGCCGCCAATGTCTGGGCGGCATGTGTGAATGAAGCCATTGTGGTGGGCGGCAATGTGAAGGCAGTGTTGATGGGCGTGGGCAGAACGTTGGCACCGAAAGCGGCCGCATGAGCAGCAGCGTACTCCTGGTCCTACATAGTGCGACAAGAACAACGACACAGACATAGAGTTCGGCCAAATTGAAAACCCCGTTGAATGGAGTAACACTTACCATTAAGCCCACTTTCATATCACGTACTTGCATTTTCAACTTCTCGAGGACATCGTTGTGTTGCAAACTTGGAATGCCATGTAAACCGCCGATACCCATAAAATTATTTAGAGCATTTAAGGGATGATTCGGTGGAAACTGATGATGATGATGACTGTGGGTGGAAGAGGAAATATTGGAGAATGTTATTGGATATCTGGTGAGGAGCATTGACAGCGCACAAACCTCATTTGCAGGTCACCGGGATGATCGTGAGCACTCATGTCACCACCATTGCTGGTCAGAGATGTGTTCAAGTGTGAGCCACCGACTCTGGCCATGTGATCACCATCGACCGAATCACAATCGCGCAGTTCGTCATCTGAGTGGTCGTGGTGTGACTGCAAAGAAACGGATAATGTCCCATCATAAGTACAAAATCATAACTGAATCGATACGCACACACACACACACACACACAATGTAAGCGATATTAATTTGCAACATTTAATGCAACAAGTAAAACATTATGACCAGCATTTGTTGCTGGTCTGCTGGCAACGGTCTTAGAGCAACAGCCGTGGACACAGGAATAAAGTTTGCCTTTCCTAGACCTCAGGGGCCAGCAACGCCAAGAGGAGAGACGGCAGCCACGATTTCCCATCCGAATGGCGTTGAACGAATCTACTTCTTCTACTACTGCCTACCACCTAGCATCCTCATACATACAGATCCATGGTGGGACGGAGGGAGAGAGATAGGGGGCCCAACTATGTATGTATGTACGACTACAGAAGGGATACGATCAATGATCAATACTAAAGCGATCGATCGATCGATCGATTCGACGATATGACACTAGAGAGCAACACTAACCCGGTTCACTCGACTATGCTCTGTCTGTCCTCTTGTGTCGCTGTGACTGTGGCTGTTGCTGTTGCTGCAATAAATGTTTATGTCACATGCTGGGCTTTGCATGACGTTTACAAATTCAGCACTTTTTCTTGCCATGCGCGCCACATCTGAAATGAAACGATACGAAAACGTGCTTTTCGCTTAAAATCTCGCATACCATTTCGAGGCGTTTATCGTCCACTGCGACAGAAGTGTGGCACAACTTGCGTCCCTCACTCGGTCCCAGTTCGCGCATCGTGTTATGAGTTATGTCCAGTAATTTCGAATAAAGCGACTTTAATTCATTAAATGTAAAACGCATTCGAGAGCCGCCGCCGCCGCCGCCGCCGCCGCTGCTGCTGCCGCCACAATGCGTCCCGGTCGCCACTTGTATGGACGCGGTACGACACGCCAGATCTTTAGCGCTTTCGGTGTTCGAGATGTGTTTGTTTTTAACACGTCGAATTGACTTGTTTAAGTTATTGGCCGATACTAAATACGATTTCCGCAATTTCGAATGTGATCTTGTGCCTGTAGCCGGTAATGATGATGGTTACAATTTGGCGTCATTTGATTTGGTCAAATGTGGACTGTTTTCGTGGACTGCCGAGAATCATTTGCAGTCCATTGAACTTTACTCTGTTGTTTACAGCTCGACCGTCGACCGTCGGCCAGTCAGTCAGCCATTCATTCATTAGATCGATCAAACGAGTGATCGATTGATCGTTTTACAAATGTTGCTGTTGTTGTCGTTGTCGGCATCGTTGCTGTCCCCCTTCCTCCAATGGCGAACCACGAGATTCATTCATGCCATTCGTACTACAGTCGCGGTTCATCCATTTTGGCCAAATTATGAATGAAAATATGATAAATGATTGCTCCAAACAGTATTCGGTGATTTTGGCTGAGTCGTTTCTAAACTTATATTTCAATATTATGATCACTTTGAGAACACACACAATCACACTCACACGCTGATGATATTTATCGTCTGCAGGGCATACGGATGGATGCTTTTGATTTAATTGAAGACTTAACCCATTAGAGATCACGTTATGACCCCTGGTTATAAAGACACAAACACAAACGGCCGGCCGGCCGGCCACATCACTTAGGAATGCTTCAAATTGCTAAAACACATACCCATAAACACACACACACACATACACATACGGACAATCAGCACATCTCATTTAATTATGTTGAATGTTTTAATATGAATGAATTGATGGTGCTGACTGGGGATTCGCCAAAAGTGAGATATTCCCATTAGCCCATAATGACAATTCACAAAGATTCTGTTATTCGATTAGCTAAACACCCAGGCAAACAGGTTTCTGTTAAATTGACAAATCGACAATGGGCAATTAACCAAATGGAGTTCAGTTCGCTCCACCTTGGAGTACGTACTACAGTATCCTGGACGAAACGTACACTGCCTGTGTATCGGCATAAACGAAGGATTCATTTCAGAATGTCATCTTCAATTGATCCTCTAGGCTGTAGACCGTAGGACTGGTCAGAACTCCGGTTGATGGTTCGCTGGATTCGCTGGTCGCATTGCGTTCAATGCGGACAGCAGGCACGGTAGGTGCGTTATTTCGACAAAACTCTAATTTTCAATAAACGCAACGGATCATGAGAAGGATACGTACTATTTTCAAAATTTTTATGAAAAACTATTTGAAATAAACAAAAATATTAAAATTGCGCTAAATTTATGCCAAATTGCAATACATACACTCAAAATTGGTTCATAGGAAAATACACGAAAATCGTAGTACGAAAATATTCGTGGTTTTGAACCAACTCCACTGCTAGCAATTTCACATATAACACCGATGAATGCAAGTGTTGAATATCGGAAAAGAGGTTGTTTTCTTAATACAGTACTCTCTCCTAGGGACACCTAGGGGACTGAGACTTTTGTCAAACATTTACCTTGAATCCTTGGTGCTATAACTGAAAATGCCCCCGATATGTTTATAACAACCCAATAATAAAAAGATGAATTGAACTTTTAACTTAAATTTTTCTATCCAGATGGTCTTGATAAGCTTCTTCAGTTGGTGTAAAATAGGTAAATGCTCTTTTTGATTCCATAGCAAAATTTTCTCTCACTTCTACTTTTACTTTAATTTTTATTTAGGGTGTTCACAAGGGTATCCTAAGTGTTGTAAGTGTCGTACGTACTAAAGCTGTACAACTGTTGTATATTTTTTGTTGATATTTTCCATATAAAAGAATTGTACGACAGTACAACGTTTGGATATATGTTTTGAAATCGTACTAAGGGACAGTGATGGAAGAAATGGTACATTTGTATAAATTTTTTTTTGTAACAAGCCAAAGAAAGATCCCAGCACTTACTTGACTCAACCGTAAGTATGTCAAATGCAAAATTTTCGCATAAAGCGGTTAATATTTTATTTTTTCGCTTTCGAAAGGCATTTCTATTCAACTAATTTTTTTATTATTTATTATTTTTACATTTGACGTTTGAAAATGTACGTTTCTTAGATGTCAGTACATACACATACGACAGGTTGTTCACATACGTACTATTGTAGGTCTCGTACTTTGTTACAACTTACAACATTAGTACACCTTGTGAATTCCCTAATTATTTTGTTTTAAAACAGACCTTTTCACATTGGAAGCCACTGAAAACTGAAGGAAACAAACAGTTGTTTTTCTTTCATTTTAAATCAAAGTGTACTTTAATTTTTTTTTTGATTTATCTCTAGCTATGCTGACCATGTATTTTTTTACAAGAGTCGGAATCTCCTATGCATTCTACGCATTAAAACGGCAACAAGACCAAATTATTTTTAACAGTTTTTTTCGCTGTAAGGATTTATCACGGGCCGCTGTTGAATCTAGACGAGGACCAGTTAGTGTGATACCAGACTTCTTGAGGATGTGCGAGGCTGAGAATGTGTTGGAGACAGAGAACAATTCTAGGAGATAGAGTCCTGTGAAAAAGGACATTACAAAATATTGGTCAAGAGGGGCATAGGCGGGTAGCCAACATAATAATTAATGTTGCACGTGTCCTTACCTATCTCTCTCAACTATTTCTTCAAATTGTCTCCTAAACCATTAAGCGAAGCCAAATAATAAAAAATCAATTAATAAAAAAATAAAATTATTCTATTTTTAATTAAATACATGCTGTCATTTTTAATAGCTTTTACTTTGTATAGATTGGCCCATGTTATTTTGATTGTAGCAATTAATTAAAATTAATTTTAATAGTGAATTTATATGTTTATTTTTTAATAAAACATAGCAAATAGTCTTCTGAAGATAAATAGTTTTCTTTGTGTGAATTAATTTGCTTAAAATGTGTCATTTAAATATTCCCAACTATTTTCCGAACTGAAACCTTGCCAGTGTCCATGGCCTATACTCTGGATTTGTAAAATCCCTAGGTTGTAGATTTTGTCACATGCTCATGGCACTAGAATGTAGTAGATTCTGAACCGGTTACCAAAAACACAGTTTTGGATATTTTGGAATCAAAAACCTTCCGCACCAAGTGCAGTGATCAAAATCGATTTTTGTTGTTTCATAATTTTTGTTGATAATGAAATTCCTAAAAAAAATTATTGAAATTCTATCATTTGGTGTTTGAGATATGACGGTTTTAAATATTGCGTTTTTTTTTAGTTTTTTCGTTTCATTCAAATGTTGGCGGAAACCCCATAGGTTGTCCATTGGGAAGATTCAACTGTAGTCAGTGAACCAAATATTGCGCGAAAACAGCGGATCTACATTGAGTTGTTCCTGAGCCCATGTGTTGAAATAAAAGTGTTACTTAAAGTCTGGCGACGAATTGTCAAGCAATACTAAATAAAAATAGGTTTACAGTAACACCAGCCATGACTGATATAAAAAAACTCTATGTAGTTTTGTAAACATTTTTGAGCAAAATTATTTGAACAAATAACTTGTTACAAAACCCAGAAAATAGCAGATCAAAATGCTAGTCCTGGGGTTTTGTAGCCGCATTTGGTGCGGAAGATTTTTGCAGAATTTTCTCCTATAACGAATTTCTTCCACAACAAATAATGTGTGTAGAATATCTCATCTCACCATCTCACAGCCTTTCATGTCGCATACATTGGCGGCAGTTGTTCCCAACGTAGATTTTTTTGAAAAATCTGTGTTTTTTTAAATGGTAAATCGTGTGTTTGTATCAAGTAAAGTTTATTTGTTTCTAAAAAAGTTTATTTGGCTGCAAACATAACTCATTTGCTATTATTATTACGTTTTTGGGCAGAAGTAAAAGTGTGTTTGAGAAAAAATCTTGAATCGACGCTGGGCAATTGGCCCCCGCATGGTTAAATCACAAGATCGGTGGCCAATTGTGTTCACTGTGTGTTCACTGTGACTGCAAGATTTTCACCGTTTTTGTAGTGAATTTTAATCATTTCAATGCGTTGTTGAAGCGTGTATCGTTCCATTTTTAGTAATGGCGTTGTTTTAACGTGTCAAATGTCAAAGAATAAAAGCTTTAAAACTGACAGCTACCGAAATACCGGGTGATTCAAAATAACACCTCTTGTTGGAGAACCCTGCATATGTTTGATGTATAATTTGTATACACTCCATCATAGGATGGAGTATATACTAAGTTTGTCATTCCGTTTGCAACACCTCGAAAGAGTGATCTGCGACCCTATAAAGTATATATATTATCGGTCAGTGTAACATTCTAAGACATTCTAGCGATGTCCGTCCGTCTGTTGTCTGTTGAAATCACGATAGAGTACGACCAACGCTAAGAAGCTGAAATTTTGTAGGAAGATGTTTTTAGCAGGACCAAAGGGGAAAAAGTTCCCCTTTACGGGACTAAATATATCCCGGCCATAATCAAATTTTTCAAATTTTTTTTTTCACTACATCTGATTTTTTTTGGAAAAATTGTTCTAAGTTTATATAATTTATAGATGGGGAAAAAATCCCAAAAATGGGCGTTCTCATGGGTTCCGTGGACCAAAAAAGGGCCCATGATAAACATGCGCATATGGGTATCGAAGCGCAACGAAATTTACTCACGAACCCAAATATGCCTTTATTTTCATGATTTGCCTAAATTTTTTGATCCGGTTTCTGGGACTATCGGGTCACCAGCGGCCCAAAAACCGTCCCTTGACAAACATGGACATATGGGTATCGAAATGCAACGAAATTTTCTCGCGAACCCAAATATGCATTTATTTTCATGATTTGGATAAAATTTGTGATCGGGTTCCTGGGACTATCGGGTCACGAGCGGCCCAAAAACTCAGTTAGTTTTCTTATTTATTGACTTTTTAAGGATCCATGATTTTGGGCACCACTGCATTAGACCAAACAATCCTTAATATAAACTGGATCAAAACATTGAACTATGCGCGTTACAGTTTGCATTTCCACAGACTAATCTGCCGGCAGTGTCGATGTGAAACAGAGAAGGCAATGCCCGCTCCCGACCAAGAATAGCAGATGGAATATCAGATGTTATAAACGTAGAATGTGAACCCAGGGGCATTGTCCCCCAACGCCAAGGTGCTCGTGGGCCCCTCCAGATCGTTATTTGTCCCGCTATGTTCAGATTGCCACAAGGCTAATGAAAGAAAATAATAATATCAACTACTGCCATTTAATAATTAAAAAACTCATTAAGAAAAACCATTCATTCTTATCAAAAGGAAAAATAGTGTCCGTCCTGTGAGTGTGTCACTGTGTGTGTGTGTGTGTGTGTATACAAACGCAATAACTAAACAAAAGTAATTACAATTTAATGTAATTTTTGCTGTTTAATGTATGTATCTGAAGTGAAATGCATTCATGACATGCCCAAACATTGTGATAGACGTGTATTTGCACGTACACACACACGCACGCACACCCGTATACATACATACACGTTTGGTTGCATGCCGGCGAGCGGGTACAGTGCGAACGCTTGAGCATTTCTGCGGAACCGTTTCGAGTAAATGCTCGAACTAGCGGCGGTGACGATTATGGTGGCGATGGTGTAGGTGTCGACGTTGGTTTTTATTGGCACAGTGGCAAATGTGCGATGCCTGTGTCGTTTTTTTTTTCGCGTTTATCGCCGCAGCTACCTGCACGGTATTTTTTGTGTTTTTATTTTCTTTAAATAACAAAAATGTACTCAGAGTACTCATTTATCGTAAATTAAACCCACACAAACATATCATTCTCCTATTGCCGTCATTTTAGTGTATGACAAGCGCAGTAACATCCAAGCACACAGGCCAGAGGAGGCGTCTGTACATGTGTCCGACACTGTTGTCGTTTGAAATGCACGATAAGATTTCAATTAAAAATTTCCATTATTAGAAAATAATTTATATTCTTTGTTTTCTCCTTAAAAAATAATCATTAAAGAAGCAAACAACAACCAACAACAACAAATCACTAGCGATATCGATCGTAGGCATTTATTTGAGGACAACAACACTGATTTATTGTAATTGCTCACTCGTTTCAGTTTAGTGACATTAGTTAGGTAGGTCTGTATGTGTGAGTGTAATTGTAATTAGATATTTCTTTTGTTTCCGATGAAAGCAATCGCAGTCGACCTCAATGCATACGAATAGTCCATTAACAGAGATAACTTGCAACCAGAGACATGGGTGACGATTCCCAAAATCGCCAATGACGTTTCATGTGTACAGTCATCCAGATGTGGATTTCCCTGAGCACACGAGCCGGAGCTAAAAATGTTAAATTCTCCCCCCAAAAGGTCAAATATTCAAATAAAGAATTATTAAAACTAATCTGAAATCGAAAAAGTACGGAGAACTAAACCGATACTCCTACGGATAGCAATAGAGTTTTTGTTTATGATGAAGGACGTCAATCAGATCATCATGGACTTGAATCGTTTGTGTGTCCAATGCGAAGACAGCCTCTGTTCTTGACAGACTGAACCAATTGCAATGGACAGGCTGGCAACCTTGCCCACCTCGGTTGTGGCAACTCTATCTGTGCTGATAACTTTGACAACTCAGAACCGAAGAAATTTGTGTCAACACAGAAACATTTCACATGGACCATCGGATGAACTTTTTAAGCGATTCTGTACATACGACATTCGTACGGATCGAATTATGTCCGAGCTAACAATGCGACGCACTGCTGAGTAAGTTCGTACTATCGGTCAGGGGTTCAGATTTTCTGTAGTGAATAATCTCATGTTTGCAATTAATATATCAAAACATCGTCGGCATCAAAACACATGATGTATCATATTCAGAAAGATCGGATGTAATGGCGACCGGTACTTTGATTACAAGAACACATCCAGCCGGAAATGGTACTCGTTTGTCAGCAGGTTAGCACTTGAGAAATGTAATTCGATGTGCTCCCTAACCGAATTTCACCATCGATTGTCTCGTGATCATTGGAAAAGTTATATGTCACAATCAAATGTTCAAAAAAAAAATTACCCTCGGGAAATAACAACGACTTATAAATGCAACTCGCCATTTGTTGTGTGATTGTGCGATCAGAGTTGGATGGGTCATCCAAACTTTCAGTTTTATTCAAAATTGCAGTCCGTGTCACCATTTTAGTAGCTAATCTGATTCACAAAATTATACGGAATGAGTCGAGATCATTTGTAATGGATTCAATTATTTGACAGATGCGTTACACGCCATTTAATGGTACTTCGGGTCGCCCGTAAACCGGACAGTTCAAATTTGGATTTGGACAATTTCCCACAATAAATTGCAAGTCAATCTAAATATCGGATATTATACATCGACTCATTCAGTGTGGCCCATTGTCTGTTGGCTCTGTATGCGAATTTAAAATGTTTGTAAGCGTAAAACTCTGCCGTTGTCGTCCAGTCGTGCACTTACAAAAACACTTGTGCAGAAGGAAAAGCTTCAAAGTGCAATGCAGAGCATTCATTGCAGCAACCGATGTTGCAGTTATCTGAAATGTAAAATGCACCGCAATGGGCGTGAAAATCCTTTTATTGTAATCTCCTCTCAGCGGATTCTCCATGGTTAGTTGGAGAAAGGAAGATGTTTATCCCGTCCCTAATCTGTTTATCATGTGACTACCGCATGGGCTGCAGTTGTGTCACTTACAGCGTCATATTTGTAGACCGGCCACTGTCACACTCATTGACACAAACGAGACAAAAAGGATCAGCACGCTAGGCGCAGCATGCCCAACAACAGGATCAACACACACACACACAAACTCGCACGAAAAGCAGCGGGAATTATGGCACTGTCAGCATCAGGCCAACGAGTAGCTACTCCAAAGCCAACACACAATGCCACTTAAATTTCTTAGAATTATTCATAATCAGCGACACAATACCAACATTAACCAAATCCACGGGCAACAAAAATAGTTCGAGTACACGCACACACACACATACAACACACACGGACACACACATGCACAAGTAGGTACGAATTTCACACTGGGATCGTCGGTACTACTTAGTAATGATCAAATTAAATGTGTTTTCCCGGATTTTGGGCGCATCCGTGCAATTTGATGCACTAAAACAGACAAGGACACTTAGGCTGCGCATGTGTGACACATGGTTCACATACATACACACAAACATGTGTACATACATATTTTTATGATCTCCCAACAAATTGCTAAGAAACCCACCGTACATATGTTAGTCTTTACAATTTGCTAGACTGTAACTCGAACATATTGACTTCCGTTACACGGCTGTGGAATATTCCAAAACCCATGAATCAAATGAGAATCCTCGGAACTCGTTAACCATTAAACGAAATAGGGTAACTACTCGTTGTTACTCTCCATAAAATTGCCCCAAATGATTCATGTTCAGTAATTTGTGCTGGTCAACACATTTTTGCCAATTTTGATAGACACATTCAGGGCGGACACGGTAATTTTTCTAAAGAACAAACCAACACTCCAGCAAATGTTGGTATACAATACAATCAATCGTCGTGTATCGAACCCAGGCAAATGAACAAATGATTCAACGCAAAATATGAAATTCAGCTACAAGACAAATAACCCAAAAAAAATGGAGAAAAAAAATGTCCCAACGCTATGCAAATTGCAATAGGAAAGAAGACGCCAACTTGGGATGATCCTCAAAAGTAAAATATGGGGACGTCTTACACTTTTGCATTTAGCATCGGGGTCATTTGCCAGGGAGCCACAAAAAACCACCTTACTCTACACTACACCAAAGACGACTCGTTTTTGATTTCCAATATTTCAGATTCGATATTAAAGGTGCCCTCACTGAATTGCGAATAAAAGCGAAAAGCCTCTAATGAGTCCGATATTCAAAGATTAAACAGACTTTAGAGATACATTTTTTAAAATGTATATCAACAAAATGGCTCGGAAAGTTTTCGAGTTATGACAAATTAGTTATAAGGAACATGCTCATCGCTCGACGACCACTATGCATAACTTGCGAAACATATTTTTCACAGTGCAGAATAAAACTAAATGATTTGCAAGCCCAGTTCGCTAATACATTGGGGTGGAATGAAATAAAAAAGTCACACTCGGAAAGAGAGTGAGATCCTTAATAAAGGAAAAATATTTTTTTTTAATTTAGACGACGCACCTCGCCCTTGAAATAAGGACATTTTGGGCATTGATTTGCATTCTTTGTTTCTGATCTACAAAATGTTCACAGTTTGAATTTTTGGTCGAAAAAGTGCAAAATTAAAATAACCTCAAAACATTAACTAAACATTTAAATCGATACCAAAACTGCATAAATTGTTCGATCATCCTATTCTTTGCCTAAAAATATTTTATTCGGCTACTGAACACGCTCAAACTTGTAAATTTCGAATAAGCTGATTCATTCATTAATATAATTTTTTTTTAGAAAAGTTCGACTTTGAGACGGCGACTTTGAGTTATGGAATTACTTATAAAATTATTTAAGGAAATTTGTCTCCTTACCTGCCACGGGAAGTGCTTCGACTTAAGTTCGAGAAGTTCCACTGTATGTAGGTATTTTGAACAATCCCTCACTCTTTGTCAAAAAAACAGATTGTTTACAGAACTGAAAATTTGCACCAGTTCCAGAAATTGATTTTTATTTGAAAAATTAAAATAATCTTATTTGCTGAAATACTTTCAGTTATAAATCAATATCTGAACAAAAATGTACAATTATTTGTTAATCATAATGATAACAGATGCAATAAATTATATTAAAAAAAAAACTAGATCAATAGTTACAGACTTTTGGCCGAAGGATTTGGATTCTGGACCACTGAGCATCGGAAATAATAAAGAGGCAGAGGACCTTTGATATGTGATGTATGAACATGGGCAAATGATGCAAAAAATAAAGCCCATTCGCCCAAATTTGGTCTCGAAACGGAAAATCGGCAACATTGGTTCTAATAGTAAACGAACGTGGCACGAGTAAACACTCAGAAGCGGGTACATGGTTTTCCATAGGGTGGACTGTTTAACTCCATTTAAATTCTACAGCCAAACACAATGCGAGTGGTCTGGCTGGGCTCGCTGCCCATTCGCTTGAAGCAGCGTCGGCAGGGTATGGTTTGATAAATGTTTGTTGTTGCAACGCTGAAAACAACGCGAAAATGCACAACTTATTAAATGCAAAAACCAAAACCGGTTGAATGTAACCCTCGCCACCATTGAGATCGTGCAACAGACAGACGGACAAACCGTCATAATCCGTGCGATACTTATGTTCGCACATACATGCTACAGTACATACATATGTATGTATGTATATGTGTGCTTGAACTGGCACTCGCATATCCATCCACACATCTGCATGTTTGAGTATCAGCTCAGGCTGCAATCGACACGCCTGTACGTGTGCTTTGTTGACCGGGTTGGTGCAGGCATTGATCAAATGTCTGCTGTAGTTTTCGCGGGTTGTTACGCTTTTAATTCGTACACATTTCACACATCTCTGCGAGAGTGCTCAGCCGACCGTGTGCACATAATGAACCTCGTCCTTCTTCATCGCACGGTCGAGACGAAGACGCGAATGATAACCGTCCGTCCACACCACAGTCCGAGGACACACGTTGTGGTGTTTTTTTGTACGCCCCACCATTCCATTTCTCATTCCGTTTAATTAATTATCGGACGATCTATGTACATATATATAGAATGAATTTTCTGTAGTCTTCGATAAGTTCTAAAACAATCTTGGCCGGTTTTTTCATATGGAAAATAATAAACGATTGGACAAATCCTTTGACAGCCACCTAATCCTTAACAGAGCTCTAGAGCCCAAGACAGACATCGATTTCAATACTTCTTCGTTGTAAACGAAGAAGAAGCACCCCCTAAACAAGGGCTTCAAATTTACACGCATCTCCTCAATAACAACATTTTTGGTAAAACGCCATTTATGGTGCGTGAATTCACTGCACTGTGACCATTTTATTAAATTATTATTAACACCATTTTTTAGGTTGACCATTCTAAAAGAGTTCGGGTATTAGAACACCGTGGAATGAATAATAGCAGAGCATGATCTTGATTTCAATCATTGATCGCAATCGACTAACAAGAAATTCTCGAGTCGATCGGTATGAGCTATTCGGGATCCCTCTCTCTCGCTCTCTATCTCTTGGTTCCATTTTGGTATTACTCTCCGAACAGTGAATTCAATTCAAGCCTACACCGATTTGTTGCGATCAGATTTATATAAACGGACTTGGTTCCCTTATGCAGTTCACCAACGAAATGTTTACTCTGTCGTGTGTGGCGCAGTCAGTCCAGCGATGGCTGTATGCGCAATCATTTCGTTTAATTGGGTTCACATTGACTTGGTGCAGGTTTGCGAACGGAATCGCAAGATTATCGCCATTCGCCGTCATGCATCAGCACGGTTTCGTGTGGCGATGGTAGAGCGAATGATTTGTGCTGTGAGTGTAGTTTTACTTATGCCTGTGCATTTATTAACCACGCCCAATCCATTCATACATTTTGATGTATGTATGTACATATATGATAGAAGTATGTGCGGATACACACACACATGCATATGCATATGTGAATGCATGTTTATTTTATTAGCATTTTGATAATTGGTTTTTTTAATGATTTCGTTTTAGCAGCTGATTCCTTTTCTTTCTTCGTTCGCTTCGCTTTTGCTCTTGTGCTTTGCAGCTCTTTGACTGTTTAATTAACATTTTTATTCGCTCGTTTATTTTGCAAAACTGGATGAACCCCTCACAGACACACACACACACACACACACACACAGATGAGACAGAAACTCGCGCGCACACACGCACTCACAAAGCCACTCACAGACAGTTTTATTAAAAATGGAGACGTGGACTCTTTTACACACAGCTTTATGGCAACAGACGCAATCCAATAAGGAGGGGAGAATTTGTTGCCGCTTTTTGTTTCAATTTTATTCGCAAAAATATGCTAAAAATTCTGCTACAAAAAAGATTCGTCTACGCCGAATCTTATAGTTTTCAAGATCATTGAAAGGAATTTAAATCCAAATTGTTTTTCTGATCAATTTTACTTTCTCACAAAAGAAATGTAGAGAATTTCAGACTAAAAACTGTATGAAATGTCAGATGTATTTTATAGCAATCATAAATAAAACATTTGTCAAAAAGATTTCGCTTAAACGCCATTCGTGAGAACGCTTTAAAGAACGATCTTGTGGAAAAGTGCAAAAACGAAGTTTCAGAAAAATAAAATTAGTTTATAAAATGGTTTACCTACGGATTGTTTTTGATTTTTTCATATTGTCTGATTTGTTAATTGTTGTATAGTCTGACCTCGCAACTCCTCCATTATTGTCACACGCAAATTATTTACATTGTTTACTCAGTTAAGACAACTAAAAAAAAATCCCTCAGTTAGCGCAACTCACATTTTACAATTTGTGATCAGTTTGATCACACCAGATCAAATCCACCATTGTGGGAGTTGTATTTAGGCCAATTAAAACTAAAACTGCCATTAATTCCTTCAACACTTCTATTCAAAGGGCAGTTGAAAATTAAATTACATTTACGAACAAAAAAGGGGCATGACACTGCCCACTTTATTTCTCTACACATAGCATGTGTTACAAATCTCATCACTAAATCTGTATGAAATATGGGGGGCCAACATTGTAAGGAGTACGGCCGTGACTCGCTCCTATGTCCGATTTAAATCTAATACAGGGCCCGCCAAATAACTTTTTTTTTTGAAAATTCTATAAAAAAAAATACTACTGGATATTTTTTCAAATTTCTTTTTTTTATTTAAAAGTACAATCCCTCCGGTTAATAATGGAAAATACTTTCATTCAAATGGGTGCCTCGGCTGGCCATGCAGTAGCCTAACGAGATCAGCTCTGCGGCTGATAATGCGATCTTCAAAAACATGGCGCAAAACATCGAGTGTACCTTCGGATGTGTGGCACGTAGCGACGTCCTGTTGAAACCAAATGTTGCCAATAACATCCTCTTCAATTTTTGTAAACAAAAATTCGTTCAACATGGCCCGATAACGAAAACGAAATAAGCACTAGTTGAAAAAAACTAGTCCTCAGCAAAACACTGCGAAAATTCCATGACGATCGTGGCCTCATTACGGCGGGTTTACCAGCTTCTATCCAGAGCCAATGGCACATGTACCAGATCTTATGTTCATACCTCTAATCAGGGAGATAAACAGAGCCGTTTCAACACCGAACAAATAATACAGGGTTCTCGAACAAGAGGTGTTATTTTGATATTAATTTTTTGAGATAAATGATCGGATTTTTATTTAATAATAAAGAGGAAGGTTAATAATAAAAAGAACACCAGCCAAATGGCCACCTCGACCACACTTACAGGTCCATATCCTTTTCATGAAATTGTCCATAACCAAAAGTGGCTGCCCTATGTCCTCGATAGCCTCACGAATTCTATCTTTGAGGTCTTCGACGCTGGGCTGTTGGCGTAGACCTCATTTTTCACGCGGCCTCAAAGGAAGAAGTCGCAAGGTGTTAAATCACAAGACCTCGGTGGCCAACAGTGATCACCTGTGACTGCAAAATGTTCACCATTTTTGTAGTAAATTTTAATGATTTCATTAGTGACAGCTACCGAAATACCTGTATAAAAAAATAAAAAATGTAACTCGCGACAGCAGCGTCACCTTATCCAAAATAATGTATCCTGTCTTTACAGATGGAACGGTTCGGAGATTAGCGAGTACGAACACAGTGACACGTTATTCTTATATGTTCAGATTGAATTATTTATACGAAACAAAAACTGTGTGCGTGAGTGTGAACTTAGATTGAATAAAATAATGGTTTGCAACCGAATGCCGATTCATTGATCAAAGTTCCCACATCGTTACAGAAATACTGTGTCAACTGGCTGTGATGTAGGACCCACTTTCGGTGCTGTAAATTGTTCGCGGTTTGCAAAGTGCAAAATGATTAATTTTGTTTATAATCCCATGCAAATCCAGTAAAAAGCATTTGAGTAATCAACGGAGGCAGTTGTAAACAACAAAAACAAAGGATAAAACGTCCTCCAGAATATTTAAATGAGGAAAGTTCATTAGTTGTACGATGTCGTGTATCATAAGTTCGCGTACGATTTAAATACATATCGTAGATCCAGTGTGTGACAGAAGTTTGATGCGACTATTGTGATTTGAGCTGTTTTTACAACGTACATTTAACAACAAAATAACATTTTTCATATCGCCAATTATAGTTTAATAGAATTCACAAAAGAAAAAAATCCTAAAATAGTTGAAGCGCTGTCAGCCCTGTTTGTGTAGAAAATACAAAGTCAATACCGTAGAGACAGGGACCCTGCCCCTCGATACTCTTACACAGCAACAAGCAAAAGTCAAAACATCAAATGAGAAAAAAACAAAAAACGGAAATTTGTTGTTTTAAATCTCGTATGCGAGTTGGAAGATTTAATGTGGGAACGCTTCACACGGACACACAGCACGTGTTAATGGACGAAGTCGAAACTGTGGACGGGTTCTTCTCGGACAAGACAGCACAGACGTGTCTGTCTGTAACGGAATGGCAATGTTGTTGCCTCCAAACCCATGCAAGCATGTGTACATACATACACACACACACACATACAAATGTATCCGTTCACAAGGTAAATGGATGTATACACACATGTTGGTACGTACATTAGGGGTACAACTATGGTTGGTCACCATGCTCATGGCGTACCATGTGGTGGTCATAGCCTCGAATAAAAATCGAGATCCGGGCTGCTACTTTGGAATTACAATTGATTAAAGTACGAAACATTTTATATAATCCACAAAAATATTACATTGGCCAAAATAATGTCTTTAGTTCAGTGAAAATATTAGGCCGTGCCCAATTCCCGGCCTGACTTAAAATTCGGAAAATCTACGACCTTTTAGGAACACCACAGTTTTAACTTTTTTTTTGACTGGACTACAGTTTGCTTTTAGGATTAGAAAATGACGAAAAACACATTCCTCTATGACATAGTAAAACTTCGTTCCACGGACTGATGAATATGAAGTTCCGTCAGGGGAACTAAAAATGGTAGAAGGTAAAAAATTCGATGAGTCCAATTCTATTTGTTCGTTACCCTTGTTACAAACCCCAAAATGATGGGTGTGTGACAAAACCGGTTACTGGCAACCCTACGAAATGAGGAAATCATAAACACTTCTAATCACACATGATTAACAGATTATATAAATTATAAACTCGACGAGGCTGAGGCTGATGCTGATGTCGACGCCTCAAGCAGAGCTAATAAATTTATTTTTGGTTTTGTGATTTTCAATCGCATTTACAGCATGCCAACCCGCCGCCACCCAATCAATGGTCGGTCGGCCAAGAGCATAAACGCAGTGTCTTTATTGGCGTTGTTCTTGTTACTGTTGCTGCTAATGCTGATGCTGCTGTTTAATAATGCCTTTGTTTATAAGCTATGCATTAAAATATTTTCTAGAAAATTTATGACTTTTTAAGTGCCACTATTTAATTATTCCGTAAAGGCAAACGAGAATTTTGGCAAAAAGAAAGACACACAGTTTTGTGGTCTGTTTTGATTTCACAGTCGAATCACAATGAAATGAAAATTCATTTAAACAAAAATACACGCGAGTAATGCCCGTATCATAAAAATATTTCAAATTCCCACAATTGAATGTCCGCTGGGTGCCTGTGATTCTCCAAACGAATGTGGGTGATGTTCAATTAAAATCAAATACGCCACGACGAAGGGGATGTCTATTGAAATTTATAAAATGTCGATGTCGATTATGATGTTGATAGCCGCGATAGCGATGTTGAGGCCGATAAAGATCTATCAAGTGGACTCGTCGGTCGGAACGAGTTAATTAATTAAGACAGCCAATATATCGTGGCTAACTCGATGAATGTGTGTACAAGTTCCAGTATGACTATCCCAAGGGGATGCGGTGTGAACAATGTAGGTATCGAATGCTCCCCCCCCCCCAGGAAAAATGTGTATGTGAAAACCAACTTTTGTAAAAAGGGCAGCTCGAGGTGCTATGTGTAGAATTTCTTCGTGACCTGAGACTTGAAGTTACATGTTTATACTAGAGAGATACTAGGAGCTTACATCTGTGGCTCAAACTTCCAGTTACTCAGTTTGATCATCAGAAGAATTGAAGTAGGAGAAATCTGATATTGAATATAAAATTCAACGGAATTATTGAACATACTATCTCCAAAAGTGGGAGAACTATTTCTCGCCAAAAGTGGCGGGTTTTCAAAGCATTTGGCGACTAAAATTTGGACTTGCCAAAATAAAGATTTTCTTGATTTATTACTAGTTTGGCGAATTTCATAGAAATGGTCAGTCCAATGTTATCTCGCACTAACGAAATTGATATTTCATTTCATTTCATTTATTTGCACAGATTTTGTAATTTAAAGCCTCACGGCCAATTATAATAAATTACAATAAAAACTACTCCAAGAATTCAAAAACTATTTAAGGTATAATAATTTACATTAAAAATAATAAAAATAAAATATACTTGTTATGGAAAAATTGGAAATTATCACAATCAATTTATAGCCAACGTTTTCGATTAGGATAACATCAATGCACACAACGTTGAAGATATGTTACAAGAAACTACGTCTATAAACAAATAAGTGTTCAACATTACTCCTTAGGAAGTGTAAAATATTTACCAAATAAAATCTAGTATTTTCTAGTATTGGTGATTTTCAGCAGACAGAGTCAGACCAAATGACGCCATCGATTGACTACTAGCGACTTTAATCGATCTCACGTCCGCGTACGTCGTATAAGCAATTGGGAAAAACAACAACATTGCAGTAAATAACGGAGTACAGTAAGTAACGGATATACATAAGTACATCTCGAAAAAAAACGCATAGAAGAAAGTCTTATAAAAAATCGCATAAAGGAAGGAATTTCTGATTTTTGTTGACTTTCTTATATCCGTACTAGTTTCCCGGTTTGTGTGCCTGGGCCAAAGGTCAAAGCCGAGTTGAATATGTAATTCCATTCCCAGTAAAAAAAATTGTTATAAAACAATTCGTTCTTAGGACTTGGTTGAGTTGACGACTTCTAGCCAGTTCACAGCCATGATTGCCACGGTTGCTTTGTAATTCTCCCACTTGTAAGAAGAAGAAGAAAAACGTATAGCTGAGACATTCATTGGCATCAATGTAGCATTCGCACATCCACACATGTACAAGTCTTTGTGTGGTCGCTGTTGTTAGTCTTTCGGATGGCGTTGATCGCCAAATGGATAAACAATCGAAGCTTTTCATCTCGGTGTGGTCAGTAGCAGGTTCTCTTATAAAACTGATTATAGCTGGCCACACTCGGGAGAATTGTCGAATTGTTGAACAACCCGCATTCGGTTCCATTGAGAAAATTGGATGGAATCTGTGAGATTTTATTTGAAATTTTATAAACAACGACAAACGTTTATTAAAGTCCCAAATCCCATTTAATATTCATTTAAGTTGCTAACAAATAATCCAAATATTTGAACAATTAATTTACGTGTGAACACCATCAAAATTAAAAAACAATAATAAAGGTGACCAAGCAACAGGGAGACGGAGACGGAGATGGAGAAGAACGAAGAAAACGAGTTAGCAGAGGTAAATAAAAATACAAAAACTCGAAAACTGTTTGCATTTGATGCTGGCTGTTGACCGGTACGTTGGCATAGACGGATCGATCGTTGTTGTGGGCCCCCTCGTCGGGCGTCTTATCGACGCTTTATCGACATAACATCGATGCGAATGCGCCACTGTCGTCATCGGCGACCTCATCACAAATCAATGCTAGTCATTCACATCAGCGCAAATCGCTTGGCACTCCAGCCGGTCGTAGCAGCGCCGCTGTGATCGAGGCCTATTCTCGCGCCTTGATTGTGTGATGTGAGCTGTACTTGTACGTCGACTAGGACAAATAATATTTAACAGTTTAATTTTGGTTAAATTCAAATTTAAACGATTCCGTTGTTGGGATCGAGTGCCCTCTTCATCTTCTTCGTCACTGTCTGTGGGATTTGTTTGTTTTCCGACTTTAAATATCTACATTAAGCCGAATTTTATTTTATAAGCCATCGATGTTTGTAGATTTGGATGGACGTATGTATGTATGTAAATATGTATGTATGGAACGGCGTGCATACGTACGAACGGACGTACAAAGTACACAGCAAGAAGAGTTTATTTATCGAGGCAATTTTCATAGGAATCGTCAATTGTTGTTTACCCCTTCTCCGTAGTTAATGTGATAATTTCTTGAAAATACCCCCAACAATGCCCAATTATTGTCCGTATGTCAGCCAGTCGGCTTGGGAATTTTCTAATCGCTTTCATTTATGAACAGTAATTGATATTTGTTTTGGAATTATGTTGTGTATGAGACCGATTGTGTGAAACAATTTAGTTTTTCAGTGCGATCGCTCAATTCTTCGCACTTATTTTAACGCGTTTCCAATTGGAATGAAAGCTTATCTTGTTGTGAATAATGAATGAATGGTGGAGATCTGAAACCGAGTATTTGTACGTGCGTGGGATCATGTATTTTGGTTTGCTACAACTATGCAAATGTACCCTTCGGCCGACCGAGGTACAACTTTCCAACCACTTGACGGTCGTAGGCAGAGTAGACTGGCGATTTCTTCTTCTAAACTCCAGAACATTTTTGTGTATTTCCATGGACCATGCCCACAAAACAATAGACACATAATAGGTCAGTACATTCACAGTCTCTACCATGGATTTGTATATTCTGCGGCATGAATGGATGAAATCGAGATGTTCGAACTTCACACTTTACTAAATATACAAAAGCGAATTTAACCTGTCCTCCGTCGACCGCTGCCGTAATTTTAGCCACAGGTTATCAGGTTAGTGGAAATGCATTCACTGCTTCACATTCGATAAAGGAATTATTTGAAAATTAGCGTCGAAGTAAAAATATTGGCCTGACATTCCATCAGATCTTAGAGAACAAATTCAGTTTGATGTTTTTCAAACATTCCTTGAGGGCACTGGCCACAGTGGAACATTTGAGAGAAGTATCTTCCTTCGTGTGGACACGAACAAACATTTAGGATTTTCCCGACCAAATGTTCTGTTGTACGAGATTCCATTTAAAAATCTTATTACAAATTTCTTTTGGAACGAGTCATGTCAAAATTCCGTAAACAACCACAGATCATGGTGCGCCATCACTTTTTCAGCCTCCGGGATCCCGCTTGTGTCAGTTATTGAGTTCGGTGTCTATCTTTTCTCCTTTAACTATGGCATCAGCTCTTTAGATGTTAGTATAACAGCAGCTGAATCTTTAAGCGGCCAATTTAATTGGTTTTAATATGTTTCGCATACTAGTTAACATTTTTCCTCAAGCCATAATCCACCCATTTTAAAATCAATAAGAGTCTTGTTTTTCTTGGAATTCCCGGGAAGATAGCCTAGGCATTAAGTTCGGAGTCAATGCGACCATCAAGCATCTTCGCTCTTGGTTGGGGATTGGAACCAACCTTTCACCCATGCTACTCTGTGGGTCGTAGCACCCGGCTGAGATTGCCACTCAACGACGAGCTGAACTGTCTTTGCGATTTAGATGAACAGGACGGGCGGTAAACAACCACAGTAATAGCTGGCCCTAGTGCCATAAGTTGTATGGGTCTATATCACTCAGGTTCAAAACCACTATGTAATGCCGGCGAAATATATTCGTCGGCTTTTAACTCTGACTCTGTACAAACTACTGATTTCAGAGATGATCAAGGATTCCACACAAACCACACTCAAATCGAGACCAGAAATATTTCCACTTCAAGTACGTTAGTACTTATGCGGAGTAAATGTTACTCAGCTGTAGTAAATTTGTGGCAGTGTGTGCGACCATCACACAGAAGAACCCGAGTTCGAATCCGGGTAAGACCATCAAACATTTTTCAGCGGCTGCTTTCACCTCGTAAATGTTGGCATCTTTACGAGTAAGAGAGTAATCTCTAAGCCATGTAAAACTTCTCTAGAAAAGCATTAGCCGTTCGGAGCCGGCTTTAAACAGTAGGTCCCGGTCAGTGAGTATACAAATTATATCGTACACATCTCACTGATTGGAGAGAAGTTCCCCGACTGTTCCTTCATGGCATATTAAGGGAAATAAGTAAGTAAGTAAGTAAATTCTACTCAGCAGTTGTAAATTGTATGTACTAGATTTGAGTGTGCTAGGAAATTGGTCGTACTTAAAATGAGTAAATATTTTGTGAATTGAGTAAATTTATACTGGCTGCCATATGAATAGCAAATGTACTCAATTTGAGTAAGATTTTCTTGAATTTACTGCCTGTTTCCATAAAATAAATTTGTTCGTTCGTTACAAATCATCAATATTGGAGACACTATAAAATGGGTTTCAGACATTACACAATTCTGCTTTTCAGATATTTGTTAGATATCGACATGTCGCACACAATTCCAATAGAATAAGTTCTTTATATCCTATAAGAATCTATTTTATTGCGCCTTCAATTTTGACAATTTGTAACGAACGAACAAATTTGTTTTATGAAAACGGGCAGTTAGTTTTTTTTTTTGTTTCATTGTATGTAAATCGATGTACGACAGTTGATAAATTGTCAGTTGTCGCACGGGAAATCTGTGTAAAACATCCACTAATTCCGTCGTCAATTTTAGTTATAACCTGGAAAATCGGCATATTCTAACAAATCGCCGCCGGCGGTGATGGAAGTTTGCAAAATTTTGTTTGTTAGACATTCCGACGGTGATGAAGAGAAGGTTATCATCATTAGTCTTACCATTTCATCTCCGAGCTCCGAGTCGCGTTCAGCAGCATTCGAACGCCCGGTGCAGTCCATCGTATTGAGTTGCATTAGGTGTAAAATTTTGAATGTCTTTTGTTAAATCACGCTGTAATTATGGTTCAAGCACTCGCACACTCGATCAAGTGTTGCTTAATCTGAATTGAGCTTTTTGTTGTTGCTGTCCGTTACTTGTCACCAAGCAGACTTGCTTGCGTATGCCGCCAAATGTTAGAAAACAAACAAGCGATAATATCGTAAATCGAATAGAAAGCCGCGCGGGAGAGGATCAATTCAAAGTGTACAAGTGATAACCGTTAGACATGTTTTTATGTTTATTTTCTTTGCAGTTGTTGGTGATATTTTGCATAAAAATTTAAAACAAATTGAAACACAAACAACTTCGAACTGCGTCGCACTTTTTGCGAATTCGACATATAAACCGTTGTTTTTTTTTGTCTCCTTTTATTCGCCACCTACTATTTTTTCAATAAGCGCACACTTCCACGGCAAAGCAAAGATCAAATATCGACAATTTATACACTGTTTCCGAACCGCTTTGGTATCTCACATTTATTTAATTAATTCGTTTTGATTTCTTTTTTTTTTTTTGTTAATTATTATTATTTGTTGTTGTTGTTTTTTTTCTTCTTTCTTATAGGAATCGAACAAATCACTTTCAGTTCCGCACAAAAACGACGTCGTTGCGTGGACGACGACGATCACAATCCGAATGAGAAATGGAATTAAACAAGAAATTAACCACCGGCACTACGGTGTGACGGGGGAATGGCAGACCATGAGAGACGTGCAGGCCGAGGAAGAAGAAGCAGACATGGAAAACAAAACCAGCAATAACAACAACACGGATATCAGAGCGACACCGACAACTACAAACGAAATTAATGTTTGTGTTATTTTATTTGATTCGTTCGTATTGGAATCGAATTGAGAATTGAAACGCTAACACCGTGCCACAGAATTCGTC